>CM057457.1:12017500-17017500 GCA_016271365.2 Neoceratodus forsteri | reverse complement strand
ACTTCTGATGACTTGGCTGTCTCCCTGAATACTGCCACAGTGTGGATAATGAAATGTATCTAAGTTGTTAGAAGTGAATTTGCTTTTCTAAATGCTTCCTATCTTCTTAAATACCATTAAATACTGTTTTTCTTTATTGTCTTATTCATCCACCATGCCCAGTATGACATTTTTAAGGCACACAAGGCTGCACTTAACTACTGGGGCATCAAAACAGCACAGACCCAATGTAGACACTATGACTACTGTATGTGGAAACTATCAGCCAGTTTAAAGAGAAGCAAAACAATGAAAAAAACACATGCATGGGATAGATAAAATACATTTTGTATTTAGAAAAATTATTGAAAAAAAATGAAAATGCTTTAACACTAATAAAATTGGAAGATCACACACGTACATGATACTGAAAGATGTATGAAAGTAAAAAAAAAAAAAAAGCTTGATCCCATCCCTCCAGATCTCAAGCAACAGCCCCAAACAAGCCCCCTAATTTCTGCTGAGTTTCAGCTGAAAGTCACTACCACAACTTTAAGAAATGCCTCTAGCTATGGAACACTCTGCCTGAAGCCACCACATTCACGCTGTCTGATCAGAAGACAGGAAAGAGCCTTCCCACCAAAGCACACTCCAGTACCATTCCTCAGATCAGTAAATACAATAGGACATGAACATCACAAATGAGCTGCCTCCCTAAAGGCTAAGTGACTCAGTCATAATGCATGCACCAGCCTGGAGCAGAAGAAAATAACGTCTCCTGCATGGCTTTGTAGTGTGCTACTGCCATGCCACTACAACAACACAGGAATCCTACATCTAGAAACAACTAAAAAGCTGTAGTAAACTCCTCAGTCTTGTTCTTTATCTTACTAAAAATGGATGATAATGTCAGAAAATTCACTAGCCATGTGAAACACAATATCTGCAATCAATTTATGAAGGCTAATTTAAGCTCCTTATAAATTGTAAGTTAGATTACCTAGGAAATGACCTTTTATAAGTAAATGCTATGCCTTGCCACATCTCTTTGCATAAAAGGTAAAAAAAAAAAAAAAGGCTGCTCATTTATAACACTGTTTCTTCTACAGGTATTCATATCTCTTGGTGAAAACTCTGGCAGAAGAGGAAAGCTCAAATGGCAAGACTTTGTCCTGATGTAGTCTGTCTCCCATATGGAACTGAAGGAACAACTGGTTGGAGCCTTACCAGAAAAAGGTGCGATGGTGAGAGGCCCAAGGGTCATTTCAGCTATCAAAATGTAGTTATGTGCTGAGTTTGGGGATTGAGGGTAGGGAGGTCAGGAGGCAGAAGGGAACTGTGGGAGACTGAGGGGTTGTTAGTTCAGTCGCTGCAAATGGCACCAATGCTGAGCGAGGCTAGAGTCACGTGACTGAGTAGCGCCAATCCAGTGCTAGCAGTCTTTGTATAAAAAAGCAAGACCAGGGCCAGCCCACTAGTGCAGTGGAAGTGTTTCTATTTGAAGCGACGACAACCAGGGTTCAGGAGTGGACCTCAAAGGGTCAGCCAGGAGGGGAGGAGGCTGAGTGTCTGAGTGGCAGCAGGGAGGGCCAGTGGCATGCTGGGGTGCATAGGCAGGGGTATCACTAGCAGGAGGTGGGAGGTGGTGATGCCATTGTATAAAACATTGGTAAGGCCTCACCTGGAGTACTGCATGCAGTTCTGGAGGCCACACCTGCGCAAAGACATAAACAAGGTGGAGACTATCCAGAGAAGTGCAACAAAGACGGTGCAGGGCTTGCACCACAAAACATATAAGGAGAGACTAAGGGACCTCAATATGTACTCACTGGAGGAGAGGAGACAGCAGGGGGACATAACTGAAACTTTCAAGTACCTTAAAGGTATAAACAAGATGCAGGAGGAGGACCGTTTCCAATGTAGAAAAAGTACTAGAACAAGGGGGCACGATATGAAATTGGAAGGGGGTAGATTTAAGCAAAAATGCACTCCAGGGTGTGTTTTGTACAGGGATAATGTCATGCCTGGGGTGATTGGGCACGAGGCCGCGTGCATCCAATCACCCCAAGCGTGATGTTATTCCAGCACAACACACACCCTGGATAAAGCTACCAATTTTCTGAGGTCTAAAACTGGGACAGTTCATCTTGACCATGACCCCCCCCCCACCAAGTCACTCCCACGGGCACCACCGCAGACAATGCTGCACAAAATTAGTTAGATTTTGCTGCTTGCTCTGGCCATGCTGCCCTACAGTAACACCAGTAGCAAACATTGAGATTAAAACAATGCATCATTTTGCAGTAGCAAGTTCCAAACCATGATGTACAGGAAGTTCATTAGAAGCAAACCTGCGTTAAATTGTGATCAGACATTCGATCAGCATCTGTGACTCCTCCTGACAGTCCTATCCAACCCACTTACACTCACCTCATTTGCTGAGCAAACCTTACCTTCAGTGACTCCCACCACCACACCAGATTGTTTGCACACACTTCCCTACAGCTGATCAGGTTCGGGTACCATAGTTCCCTGCTGCCGGTCTCTTCTCTGTCTGGAGTCCCTCTCAGCTGCTGGCAAGCAGACGTTAACATGTGCTTGTTTGTACTACTACCCATTCTAATCTAACAGGAAGGAACATGCTTTACTGTGCTCCCACTGACATGCTTGCAGTGCAACACAGGCATGGGTTAAAGTTGCAAACTGCTACCCAGCCCAAGCAGCGCCACAGTGGTGCCGAAAGAAAAAATTACTCACCTTAGTAATGTTGTTTCTTCTAATGGAGTCTTGCTATATTCTGACATATGCAGCGAGTCCCAACCTTCGAACTGCTCCGGAGGTGAAAGAGTTAACTTTCCATGCCAGGCATGGAACGCTGAGCTCGAGCTCGGTTGAAACTCTGTCTGTTCTTCAAACTCAAACCGTCAGATCTTTACGAGCTAAACTCACTGAGGTCCTGTGTGAAGCTGTAAACCTACACTAGTCAACTGGCTACTAAACATAAGAACACATTTTTTGGTCCCAAAACAAAGACTCAAGTCAGGAGACCCAAAAAATGAAAAACACGCCAAGTCACCCCAGGAAAGGAGGGGTGAAAAACAACAAGGTGGGCAACTACTAAGTGCCAACACTGCACTGCCCACCCACATCCCAAACCAGAGGTTCTGAGAGGGGCAGGCGGGAGGTCAGAATATAGCAAGACTCCATTAGAAGAAACAACATTACTAAGGTGAGTAATTTTTTCTTCAAACAACATGAAGTCTTGCTATATTCTGACATATGCAGACTACAAAGCAGTACCTCCATGGAGGAGGGACAGAACCTACTTAGGAAATAGGCTCTGAAGCACAGCTGTGCCAAACCGAGCATCACTCCTAGCCTGGATGTCCAGGGAGTAATGCTTGGTAAAAGTGTGAACTGTTTTCCAGGTAGCTGCTTGACATATCTCTAGAATAGGGATGTCCCTAGCAGCAGCCAGGGAAGCAGCTGTACCTCTGGTAGAGTGAGCCCTCAGGCCTGAGGGAGGAACCTTACCCAGTTTTTCATAGCAAAATTTGATACAAGAGACAATCCACCTGGCAATGGATCTTTTAGTGGCAGGTTTCCCTTTACCAACCTCACCATAAGTGAGGAACAGTTGGAAGGAGTCAAACCTGTGACCCTTGGTACGCTCTATGTAGTAGCTAAGGGCTCTCTTCACATATAAGCTGTGCAGCCTCCTCTCGCCAGAGGAGGAATGGTCAGTGAAGTACACTGGAAAAGATATAGATTGATTAAGGTGGAAATCTGAAACCACCTTAGGCAAGAACTTCCTGTTAGTCCTGAGGACCACCTTATCTCTATCAAGGAGATAAAATCAGGCTCCACTGACAAAGCTTGTAATTCACTTATGCATCTGGCAGAAGTGATGGCTACCAAAAACACAGTCTTCCAAGTCAAGTACTTAAGCTCTGCTGAAGACAAAGGCTCAAAGGGAGGTTGCATAAGCTAAGCAATGCAAACATTAAGGTCCCAAGCAGGGGCAGGGTCCCTGAATGGAGGGTTGGTGTGAAGCAATCCCTTGAAAAACTTGGAGAATACAGGGTGAGCTGAAAGAGAAGAGGGCTTACCTGCTGAAATAAAAGCAGACACAGCTGCCAGATGCACTTTTAGGGTAGCTGGTCTCAGCCTAAGGTATTTAAGTGGACCATATAATCCAGGACTGTGGGTAAATCAGCAGATTCTGGGGAAATATGCTTTCCAGAGCACCATATGGAAAACCTCTTCCATTTGGAATTATAAGTAGCCCTGGTGGAAGGTTTTCTAGAAGCCTTCAGGATATCCATTACACCTTGGGAGAGGTATAAGTCAGCAAACTCTAACTCTTCAAGAGCCAGGCCTTGAGATTGAGAGATTTGAGGTTCGGGTACCAAACCCTCCCCGAGCACAGGTTAACAGGTTGTGATTCCTGGGAAGATGGACTGCTATGGACAGTAGGAGTGGATACCAGGGTTGTCTGGGCCAATCTGGAGCAATCAGGATCATCTTGCAGGGTTGAGATCTGATTTTGACTAGCACTTTGAACAGAAGAGGGAAGGGGGGAAAAGCATAGAGAAACTTCCCTTCCCAATTGAGAACTAAGGCATCCAGAGGGACTGAGCCCAACACTGGGGGTCTGCAGCAAAAAAGGTAAAGTTGGTGATTGTCTGGGGCTGCAAAAAGATCTATCTGCAGGGTGCCCCATCTGGCAAATACCACCTCCAAGACCAGGGGGTCCAGTGACCATTCGTGATGGCCCTGGGAAATCCTGCTGAGAGCATCTGCCAGGACATTGTCCTTGCCTGGGAGGTGAACTGCTGTAAGGGAGGTGTTCAGGGAATAAGCCAGAGACCACAACTCCATTGCTTCGGTGCACAAGGCCGTAGGCCTGGTGCTCCCTTGCTTGTTGATGTGGTGGTGTCTGTTCTGACCTGTACAACTTTGTTCTGAACAGATTTGGAAAAAGCTTGAAGTGCTAGAAAAACTGCTCTGAGTTCCAACAGATTGATGTGGAGCAGAGATTCCTGAGGGGACCACAACCCCTGGGTAGTGAGGTCGCCCATGTGAGCTCCCCACCCCAAGAGGGATGCATCTGTAGTAAGGATTAAGGAGTGAGACTGAGTGACAAAAGGAACCCCTTGTCTGAGATTGCTCTGATCCTGCCACCACTGTAGGGCCTGGATCAGGGTTCGAGTCACTGGGATCAATTTGGTTAGAGGGTCTTTCCTTTGAAACCAAAAGGCTCTCAAATGGAACTGAATGTCCCTCATCTGAAATCTTGCTCCCTGCACTACTGCTGTAGAAGCAGCCATGTGCCCCAGGAGCTGTAGAAAATGCCTTGCTGGTCGAGACACCTGCAGGGTGAATGAGGAGGCCAGAGAGACCAGGGTCCTTGCCCTGTCCAAAGGAAGGAAGGCTCTGGCTTTCTGTGTTCAGTTCTGCGCCTATGAAGGTGAGGAGCTGGACAGGCTCTAGAACTGACTTTGAAAGATTCAGAAGGAAACCTAGAGAGGTGAGCAGTTGCTGAGTTATCTGTAGGTGTAACTTGACTTGGTCTGGGGACTGGCCTACTATGAGCCAGTCGTCCAGGTAAGGAAAGATGGCAATTTTTTGCCTTCTTAGAGAAGCAACTGCTACTGCCAGGCATTTTGTGAATACCCTTGGAGCACAGGTGAGGCCAAAGGGCATTGGTCTGAACTGGTAATGGCCTGAGGGCAGCTCGAACCTGAGGTACTTTCGATGGGAGCTTCTGATGAGAATATGGAAGTAGGCATCCTTGAGGTCCAGGGACGCTAGCCAGTCCCCTAGCCTTAGAAAGGGTAGGATAATTCCCAGAGTCACCATTTTGAATTTTGGTTTTAAAAGGTGCTTGTTTAAGTATCTGAGATCCAGGATGGACCGCCATTCTCCTGTCTTTTTTGGGGTAAGGAAGTACCTGGAGTACAACCCTTTGCCCTGGTGTAGGGGTGGAACCCTTTCCACAGCTCTGAGAGCCAGGAGGGAAGAGACCTCTGCCTCTAGGGCAAGTGTCTCTGGTGGATTTGCAGGTGGAAAGGATCTGGTTCTCATCTTTGGAAACTTTCTGAAGCTGAGAACCAGTCCCTGGCTTACTACTTCCAGGACCCACTTGTCTGATGTCAGAGACTCCCAGTCCTGGACAAAGTAAGCCAGCCTGCCCCCTACAGGTAGTTGAGAATCGGCCCTGGCAACCCCATCAGGGTGCCTGCTTGGCAGGGGCTTTGGGCTGTGGGGTGGAAGCAGGCCTGCTTGCACCCCGTCTGCCTCTCCCTCTAAAGAACCCCCTCTGGGCATACGTAGAAGAGGAGGCCTGGGCTTGGTAAAAAGGCCTATGAAAAGGCCTGCCCCTGCCCCTGGGAAGCTGCCTTTGAGGAGTGGCCTGCCTTTTCTTGGCCTGTGCACTCCTATAGATGGTCCTATACTCATCTATTTTCTTCATGTAACTCTCTGTCTGCTCCCCAAACAGGGAATTACTCACAACAGGAAAATCCATGGCCTTAGTCTGGGTATCCTGTGACAGGCTAGTACATCTCAGCCAAGCCATTCTGCAAAGTGCCACAGATGTAGCCATGACTCTTGATGACACATCATTTGAGTCCACTGCAGCATGGAATTGCACCTTGGATGCCCCAATACCATCAGCAGCCACCTGCTCCAGCTCATTGGCAAGCTGGCCAGGGACCTGTTTTGCTAGAGCCATAACAGTATCCCATCTGGATTTCTGATATCTAGCAACATAAGCCATATAATTTGCCTGTCTGAGTCCCAAGGATGCTGCCATGTACTGTTTCTTTCCTATGGCATCAATCCTCCTGGAGTCCTTGTCCGGGGGGTGTGAAGCCAAGGGAATATTTGCCTTGTCACAGGCTGCAGCCTGCACTACCCCAACATGGCTGCATTGTTGTGAAAGGAACTCCGTATCAGAGCCTGACAATGTGTACCTCTTGCCCATCCTCTTATCCACAGGAGGTATAGTGTGAGGAGTTTTTAGAATTTTAAATGTCTGTTTCCCAAAAGATTTATGCAAGGGAATAGACAGTCTCCTAGACTCTGGGATATCCATCATTTCCACATAGTCAGGCTCCTCTTGATCATCCACAGCTTCCTCCATAGGGAGCTGGAGGGTTTCAGCCACTTTTTTATAAAATATAAAATGAGAAGGGGACTCAAAGCCTAGGAGGAGACACTCCTGAAGGTCTGTCTGGGGAGATGTCCAGGTCAATGGGCACATCCAGACTTTCAAATCCACATTCACTCTCCTCATACTCCTCTTCCCTCTCCTCCGGCATAATATTCCTCTAAATCATACTCTTGAACCGGTGGAACCGGCCGAACCGGGCGCTTACCTGATGGTGCCAGTTCGGTCGGAACCGAGGAAAGCGACTGGACAATTTTAATCGCTTTGGCTATTTCTTCAGCGGTTGGAGAGGAAAGTTTTGGCTCCACACCAGCTGATTTCCTAGTCATTTTTGCTGGAACCGACTCCTCAGAGTCAGATCTTCTTTTGCCTGAGGAAGTTTCACCCTGGTCAGAGGGCACTCCCTCTGGTTCGGTTGGAACCGAACCGGGCTGGCCATCCGGTTCAGCGGACTTTTTGGCCTCCTTTTCCCTGAGCCTACCAACTCTCTTTTCCGGGTAGCTGCAGGAAAATTTTTACAAATCTGGCAGTCTGCATTGAGGTGAGTCAAACCCACACAATAATAAACACAGGTGGTGTGGGGTCAGCCTTAGCAAGAAAGCTTCCCCACACACACTGCAGTGTTGAAGCCAGTGGGCCAGTTTTCTTTTGGGTTTCTCAGACATAGTGCCAGTCCTAACCAAACTTACCCGTTTATGGCAATCCGCCAGGCAAGACCCTCTTATCGGTTCCCAACCGTGTCACGGGTCATGGAAAAAGCGTAATAAAATCTGTTTTTAGAACCGATAAGAACCGTAACCACACTCTAAATCACAGATTAAGATATTTTAAACAACCTGATCGGTTCAAACTGAACCGATAAACAGTTACAAGTTCCACACAGAAGAGAATTAATGTAAACCTATCTAGTACTCACAAATACCACAGACAGAGCCTGAACCGACGGTTGCGGTTTAAATTTGGTCGAAAACCGAGAAAAACAATACTTTAACCGACAAAATGAACTGAGCAGAAGGAGAAATCTCCGGAGCGACTGTTCAGTGAGGCGGAGTAAAGAATCTGACGGTTTGAGTTTGAAGAACAACAGACAGAGTTTCGACCGAGCTCGAGCTCAGCGTTCCATGCCTAGCATGGAAAGTTAACTCGTTCACCTCCAGAGCAGTTCGAAGGTTGGGACTCACTGCATATGTCAGAATATAGCAAGACTTCATGTTGTTTGAATAACTGTCACTCATGGATTAGCAGTTGGCAAAAAAAAGGGACACAACTGGGACAAGTAAGCAAAAACTGGGACAAAAGTGACATTTTGCAAAACTTGTCGGGACACTGGGACATGCTGCCTAAAATAGGGACTGTCCTGGGAAAATAGGGACTGTTGGTAGCTTTAACCTTGGAGTACATTATTGCTATTATACAATGGCTTGTGAGTCAAAAAAAAAAAAGATGAAGGAATATGTTTAAAACTAGTTTGTTTGCTGTTTTTTTAAACAAGGAGGTGTACTGTTTAAAAAAAAATAGTGCTGATTTCTTGCCAGTAGATGGAGCTGTCCTGTTATCTGTGGCTCTGCAGTCCCAAGTCTGCACATCAGTCTTTATGTGTTTGTTTCTTTTGTGTCATTGCTTTGGCCAGGTGTACTGTTAAGCCCAGTGTTCTTTTTTTTCAGGTTTCATTTTTTTTTTCTGTTCAAGTCTTTCCCCATCTCTCGATCCTGCGCTGTTCGTGGTGGCGCCTGGTGAAATGCAACTTGGTCAAGCAGCCTCCCACGTCTGGTGTCACCGTTTAAATGGCAGGTGTTGCAGACCACCAACTGCAACTGTACCTAATCTCTGTAGAAGTTCCACTTCTGACAGAATTCAGTGGAGCTGGAGAACAGCGAGTGGCAATGATCAGGTAAGACACACTGAGGCATGCTCTTACACTTGCTGTTAGTGTGTGTGTGTAGGGTTGTCAGCGGAGAATGCCATAAGCGGTGCGGTTAGACTTTGAGGGGTGGGGGTAGCAGACTAAAACATTTGCTGAAGCCCTCGGTTCAATTTGTGTGCGCGAGCTAGAGTTTCCAGAAAAAAAATGTTTGGTGGGAAGCTCAGCTCTCACAGTTACTGTGCGAGGCTGTGTGTGCTGTGAGTGGGAGAGCGCTGGTGTGAAGGCGGAGTTAAGACGCTCGCGAAACAGCTGTACCAATATAAAATGATACATTTTGGGACTGAAAATCTTTTTCTCTTTCGGAGGTTTTTAATTTGATACTGAAGGAGCCGGGAGTAAGGAAGGCAGATTGCAAGCGGGGGGAAGTGACAGAACGAGGGATCACTCATTGTGGGCTGTGTATAGTGATTTAAAACAGATTCATGAGGTTAATCTGTGTGCTGGGACTAGACCCATGATGTTGTACTGGGATAACATCACGGGTCCAGTCCTGCAGTGACCAATCGGAGCCCAGGATTTTTTCCTGCCGTTGTAAAATAAGATGTAATGTGAGGAGGTTTTTCTACTCAGAAAGGGTAGTCGACGCATGGAATAGTCTGCCACAGGAGGTAGTGGGGGCAAGCAAAGTGGAGGGGTTTAAGCATGTCTAGGACAGGCACAAGGGAAGCTTGAGAGGGGAGGAAGTGATGAAAAGCCATTGATCACATAGGGTCAGTGACCACATACAATGCACAGGGCCTATGGGAAGACCGGATGGGCCTAGCGGTCCTTATCTGCCAACAATTTCTATGTTTCTATGTCTCAGGAACTGCTCACCTTCTCTGGTGAGGGAGGGAGGGAACTTGGTCCCCGGCGCCTACTGACCCCTATAGTTGGCAGAGGGTTGCAGCAGCCCGAGACCATACTGAGAGCATATTGGGGCAGGGACCGGCAGAACTCTGCACAATGGATGTGAAAGCACACCTGATTGTGAGCCAAGGTCACTGCATGACTGGCCCCACCTCAGACAGGAAGGGGGGATGCACAAGGGAAAAAAAACCTCGGCATGAGCCCCATGATGCCCAGATCCCAACATGTGCCGGGACCTAGCTGATACGGGGGTGGGGCCGTAGATCTCCTCCACCTGGCAGCATCAAAGGGCCAAAAATACAAGCATTTAATTGAAAAAAAAAAGCAAGACCAATGGAATTTCTTTCTGTCAGAGACTTACAGGAACTAGGTGCACTAATGAGAGGCCTGAGTGCCATCTGTGCTAATAAAATTTTATTCTGTGCAGATTCTGGAGTTTGGGACTTGAGGGAAAGTAGCTTGGGAGGAGGAAGAAAACTGTGGGAGGCAGAGAATTGGGTAGTTCAGCAGTGAGGAGCAGCACCACTGCCGAGTGAGGCTCAGGTTATAAGACTGACTTAGGCACTAGCTGTCTTGTGCCTGTTTTTAGTGTTTTTGTTAGTTTTTTAATAGTTTTATATTGTTTAGCTATGTACTAATATGTTTTTATCTATTACATATGTATGTTTGCATTTCTGGGTTGGCACTTGAAAACAGGCCCTCAGCCTAGTTGTGCTTACCTGGTTAACAAAAAAGAAATTCTTTCATACTTCACCGTAATTTTCTTTTCTGCTAGCTTCAGTGTTGTCAATGGGGAATTAATACATAGAGAATAATGGATAGGCAAGTGTGTATTATGGATTTTTTTGCACACCCAAGGTGTGTGAGGACCCATAAACCTCGAGAGCGAAGCTTGAGAGGTTTATGTGGTCATCACACACCGAGGGTATGCAAAAAAAATCCATAATTTCACATTTGCCTATCCTTTATTTTTTATAACTGCTGGTGCCGATTTTATTTATTTTTTTTCCTTGCACGCACTTTCCTGCTCACTGTAGCGTGACTGAGCGGTGTTCCTGTTGTACTCCAAACTGTATAAATTTAGAAGAAACAGCATTGTTTTCTATAAAATAGAATTAAGTATGCTCAAGACTGTACCTTTACTTTTATTTCTTTTAGAAAGAAGCTGCCAAGAGGAGAGCGAGCAGAGCGAGTCAGTCAGCGGGTCCAGAAGACACGACCCAAAGCATTAGCGTAATGCTTGTGTGAAGCCGCTCACTGACTTGCTCTGCTCACTCTCCTCTCGGTGGCTTCTCTTTCTAAAAGAAATAAGTAAAGGTACAGTCTTGAGCATATTTAATTCTATTGTATAGTAAACAGTGCCGTTTCTTCTAAAGTTATACATTTTGGGATCAATCAATCAATCAAATCTTTATTTATACAGGTGAACATCGTTGAGCAAAGCTCATTTGCAAGATGGACCTGGTAAGGTCAAGGTTCAATTCACATGAAATATAACATACAGAGTATACACACTTTGAGAAGACAACAAATTGATACAATACATCAATTCCGTGCTACAGTACATTGATATGCTACTAAACAAAAATATAATACATATATACATGATTCATGAAGTAGCCAGCTTGCTAGTTGGTAATGGGAGACACTTTAAAACTAACACTTTTGATGAAGGGTTTAAAGTGTCAGAGATTTACTTAGATATTTTAAACTCAGGTGATGTGCTGTATGGACAGCTGGAGGTTATATCTACGAGGAGTGATTTGTAATTGGTAAGTACCGGAGGGGACAGTGACATAGGGGATGGATAGGGAGAATACTGGATGTTGTGGCCAGGGGTAAGGAAAAGGGTGGTGAGGGGGGGAGGGCATGGAAAAAAAGCTGATGCTATAGAGGGCTCAATAGTGGGTCTAGAGGGAAGGGAGGAGGCCAGACTGGTGAAGTATAAAGCTGAGAGTGTAAAGGAGATTATGTACATTAAAGAATAAGAGGAATGGATTGTGGTGATGGTTTATGAATTGTGAGGTAACTGCTCATAGGGTGCTGAAGAGCTACCTTATAATGGTCGGTCAGCTAAGGAGAAAGATGGAAGATTAATCTAATGTTGGCGGAAGCAGTTACATTTTTCTTTGATTAACCTGTTGTATAGATATTTGAAGGCTGTAATAGATATAAGCTTGTTCACTTTCAGTGTCTTCTGCATTGTGTTCCATAAAGTAGATAACACATCCCTATCGGTGTATCTTCCATGTCGAGAGTGGAATTTAGGCACTTTAAGCATAATGAAGTTCAGACTTCTTAATGCATAATTACTTGATGTGGCTTGTAAGAAGCAGTCTGAGATATATTTTGGAAGCCACTGTGATATTGCTCTGTAAGTCCATAGTATTGCATTCCTGTCTCTTCTAAATTGAAGTGAGGTCCATCCAACTGCAGTACATAGCAGGCAGTGGTGAGTGCTATAGGGTAGATCTGTGATAAACCTCAAAGCTCTGTGGTATAGTGTGTCTAGTTTGTTCAGACATACAATGGGGCAGCGACTATATAAAAAGTCAGCATAGTCTAATACTGAGAGGAATGTGGCCTGGACCATCTTTTTTGAGTCACTTGTAAGGAAGTGCTTTATTCTATAGTAAAGTTACATAGACATAAAGGATACAATAGAACACCGCTCGGTCACGCTACAGTGAGCGGGGAAATTAAAAGTACAGGTTGAAAGTTATTTGGAATGCCGTAATAACCAGCTTTCGGGTTATTACGTTTTTTGGGAGCGTAATAACCTGAAATCTGGTTATTATGGCGTTTTACCAGACCGGTAATCCGGTTGATAAATAGGGTCCCCAGTTATTACATAGAGAATAAAGTATAGGGTAGTGTATGTAACGAGGAGTTTACACACACCACCCGAGGGTTTAGATGCTCATTAACCTTGAGAGTGAAGCCTGAGGGGTTTATTTTAGCATCTAACCCTGAGGCTGTGTATAAACTTCAGGTTTAAACACACTACGCCATATTTTATTTTATATAATTGCTGGGTTTGCCTTTTTTGCCAAAGCAATCATAAACTGAATTTAGGTTCTGGAGTGCTCCACAGTCCAGTTTGATTTCAGTATGCGGTCCATAGTGTTGTTTTCTATTTATTTTAAAACTTATTTTTTCGGTCGGCAGCAAGAAGCCCCCCTTTAAAATTTAATTACCGCCGAGTCCGAGTGGTGGTTAAACCTCTGCAGAAGAAAGAAATGTGTGTTCGCCATCTGAGGAGAAGAGCTGCAGTGGGGCATGTGCAGAGTGAGGGAAACTGTGCATGTGTTTGCCATTATAAACGCTCCTTTATAACAGCAAATTACGCCATGGTTTCCCTATGGGAAAAAGGCAAGGCCAGTTATTATATGTGTTATGAACACCCCCACTGGGGTAGTGGTACAGTCCAAAGCAGTCTATCAGCACAGAACTTTGGGCACATGAGCATTCCAAGACCATCAGCAACTCAGTCACCTTTGTCCACGTAGTACAGCTTTATTTCTATGTAACTAATAATCTCCATGTCACCAAGGCCACTGAGCTCTCTCCACAGCCTAATACAACTTTGACATGTTATTAATTCATGACAGTATAAAATAATAAATGTAGTATGACCTACCCCATTTTGGAGAGCTGACTGAAGTAGTTTCGCTGACCAATTCTTTTATCATTCATCTTAAATGCACCAATCCTTTGATAGTGTTGCAACATGAAAAGGTCTGAACATTAATAACTTGAATAGCACTGAAGAGAACAAGTGAAGTACTAACATGTAATGGTGCAGCACCGAGCAATACTCAAAAACTGCAACCTATTAACCTGCAAGCCTGGTAATACAATAAGATATTAAAACATGTCCATTGTTAGCAGACAACTGTGGACAACCGGCTATAATCACATACAAATTATCTTAACTGAAATCCAAAGTCCTTAGATGTATATCGGACAATATTCTCCAGTAGGAGCCAGGGGCTTTCAGGAGTGGCCCCAATGACGACATTGGAGCCAACAGTAAAGGAAATTATGGTAAGTATGAAGGAATTTCTCCTTTCTGTATCACTCCACGTTGTCAATGGGAAGTTAATACATATGGGTTCTAAAAAGCAGTACCTATTCCTAATCTGGGTGAGAATACTGTACCATATATAACCCATACAGGCGACATATAATAATCATCTGCTAACCACTGCCTGTTAAGACTGCAGTGGAAAGTTGCATCGGCAGAGCTTTGGACATCCAATCTGTAGTGTTTAGTAAACGTGAGAATGGAGGACCACGTTGCTATACTGCACTACTCCAACACAGATGCAACTCCTCTCTCAGTCAAGAACGTAAAAAGGGCCATGGTAGAGTGGGCCTTGAGAGCAGGAGCTTTCTTCTTCTCAGCCACATATGCCTTGGCGACACAAGCCCCTGCCCACCTAGCTAAGGTGGCCTTAGAATCCTCATGACTCTTCTTCGCTGCTCCAAAAAGAATAAACTCTCTTATTTTCTAAACTCTTCTTTTCTTTTTCTGGATAGGTCTTAACTGCCCTGCACAAATCCAGCTTGTGAAATTCCTTCTCTTTTGCATTTGCTGGCTTGAGACAGAAAGACAGCAGACAGACTTACTGATTTAGGGGGAAATTGTTTAACCAGAAAAGGCATACTAAGCTGAAGCTTGTTTTCAGATGCAACCTGGGAGCACAAGAAAGATAAGTGACTTGCTCAGGGTCTCAAAGTATGCAAGTTGGGGCTGTGGGATTCAAACCCAGGTCTCCAGGTTTGCAACTCAGTGCCCTAAACTACAGCGCTATACTGCCTCCTACATTATTTACGCCTCAATTTACATACAAGGCTGTTGGGACCTTAGGCACAAAAGATGCAACTGTCCTCAACACAACCTTCTTATGCACTACTGGGTAAGACTCTTGATGGTCGACTTCTGCTGAATGCCCTGAGGAAACGGATACCCTCCAAGTTGGTTCCCAAGGATTAGCCCACTGATGTTCCCAGCACTGCCACAGGTATAGACACCTGGCCCTGCAGGGTGCTGAACACTAGGACCCTGTTTACCCCTGCCTGTAAGAAATTCAATATCTGTGGAACCGTAGCCTTAGATGGCCTGATACCGCTTTCTCTGGTCCAACCGGAGAAAGTATGCTATACACACAGTCATAAGCTGCAGACGTAGAAATCTTCCTTGAGACCATAAGGGTATTCACCACTTTCTCACAAAACCCTGTTTTAATAGTCTCCTCCTCTCAAGAGCTAGGCTGCTAGCTGTACTGCCTCTGGATCTGGATGCAGAATGGGGCCATGAGGGAAAAGGTCCCCCTGAGGTGGGAGTCGAAATGGAGGCTGCAGAACTAGATTCACCAGGTCTGAGAACCATGGCCTTCTTGGCTACTTTGGGGCAATCAGAAGGAAGCTTTCTCTTGATTGTCTTATCTTTTGAATTATCTTGGGAACCAGTGGAAATTGAGTGAACAAGTAAGCTCTGAGAAAATCCCACTGCGGGGACAATGCATCCACCTCCTCTGTCTGATAACACCAATACCTGCTGAAGAACCTTGGTGCCAGAGCATTTTCCTTTGACCTGAAGAGGTTGATCTAAGGTCAACCAAACTTTCTGCACAGAGTCTATTCCACTGGATGAACTGCCTCTTGACATAGCAAAATCGTCCTGAACATTCATTTCCCCAGCTATATGAACTGCCGAGAGGGACAGGTTTTTCTCTGCCCACAGTAGCATGTCCTGGATTTTTGCGCCTCCTTGATTGCTTATGTATGCCATGGTGATGGCGTTGTCTGACCTTACCTTCATGGCCCTGGATTCGACCCTATTTTGGAAATGGAGGAGGGCAAGGAATACTACCTTCATTTCCTACATGTTTATCTGAAGCTGTTGCTCCTGAAGGTTCGAGACCCCCTGAACTGGGACTAGCCTATCAAGCTGGCATCAGTCATCAGAATCAGTACTGTCGGGACTTTCAAGAGAGACCCATTGATGAGGTTTGCAAGGTAACTGTAGTACTGATTGAGACAGTGGGATCAGAGCATGGTAGTCTTCCAAGGCCGGGGACCACGAGTCCAGAATCCTGTTCCGGAGAATCTGCCTATGCAACCAAGCTCACAGTACTAGTTCTACCACTGCATTCATAGACCTAGAATCTGCCGAAGTCTGTGAGCAGAGACTACGGAATGGCTTCTCAGCCACTGAATCTCTCGATTCAGGGTCTCCCTCCTGGGTGAGAAAAGGCTTTCCTCTTGTTCATTTGGAACACCACCCTCAGATGCTCCAACCTCTGAGATGGTATCAGGAAACTCTTCTCCAGACTGGCAATCCAACCATGCATCTCCAGGACCTCCAAGGTCCTTGACACTGACCTCTCCACCAGTCGTGCAGTCAATATTCAGAGGAGCAAGTTGTCCAGGTAGGGGTACGCATGATACCCCTCATGTCACAACCACACAACTAGCACGATCATGATCTTTGAAAAAAAAAAAATGAGCACTACTGCCAGGCTGAAGGGAAGTGTTCAGGACTGGAAATGCTGTCCCTGAATCACAAACCTCAGGAACAACAGGCAAATGGGAATGTGGAGACAGGCATCCTTCAGATCTATCGATGCTAAATAATACCCTGGTTGGACTGTCCATAGGATGGTTTGTAAGGACTCCATCTTGAAGACTGTGTGGAGGACAAACATGTTTAAAAGTTTCAGATCCAGACTCAGTCAGACCACCTCCCCCAACTTCTTGGGAACCACAAAATAAATAGAATAGAATCCCAGGACCTCCTCACTCAGGGGGACTGGAACAACTGCCTCAGTCTTTACCAAGTGATCCAAGGTCTGACTCACTGCCTGACTTTTCATCTGATTTTGAGGTATCAAGGATTACAGGAAATTAATTCTCGTGGGTACTGTGGAGAACTCTATGGCATAACCTACAGCTAGGATCTCCAGTACCCACACATCTGACATCAGCTGACCCCATCACTGATAACAATTCTGCAGTCTTTCACAAGGGAAGGGGGCAGAGATGAGCCCACGTACCTTTATTGTGAGTTACCTCCTCTTTTTCCAACACCTCCAGTATGTCTGCGGGCAAAGGATCTTCTGTTACTGTTCCCCTTAAATCCATAATAGGCTCCCCTATTACTCTGGTTTCCAAAATTCCAGAAAGGTCAAAAACCACCTCTGGTCTGTCACTCTCTTGATCCTAGGTTTGCCTTCTGTGGATGTCTGGACAATGGTAGTTGCCCCTTCTTGTCTTGGATGTCCCTTAGAATGTCGTCTAGGCCAGGACTGAATAATAACCCTCCGTCAAAGGATAGGTTAAACAGCTTCGACTTGGATGCTTGGTCCACGACTCAGTGTTGGAGCCATACACCCCACATAGCAGCCACAATATAATAAGCAGGGTGTGCTGACTTATGTATATTGACCACTGTTGCATGCCCCAGAAAGGCGGAGGCCAACTATGGACACAAACTGCAAAATGTTTGCCACTTTCGATTCTGGAGGTGACAGTCATCCAAATTAGTGATCCATGAGTTTAATGCTCTGGACACAATAAAAGATGCAAGTGATGTTCAAAGATTTATCCCACTTGAAGCAAAAGTCCTTCTGCATTAGGTGCCCACCCTCCTGCAGTTTGGGCAAGACTTCCTCCAGGTGATGTATGCACTGGGCCTCACACAAGGAGATACTTCTTCGACCCACCAACACGGTCACACCTTGGACTTAGTATTCTCACTGGGGCTTGAGGATGATAACCCTGAGATTGAGCCAGTCATTTGGTCAGATCAATGGTAAAGTTCTCATTCGGGGCCCCCAAGTAGTCTTTTCCCTGTGGAGATGGTCTGCTACTGCCCTTTAAAGGGACTGTCCCAAGCAGAACTCCCAAGTGATAATGGACTTCTCAGGTGTGATGGTTGCTTGTGGAGCAGAAGCGGGAGAAGCAGTGATGACTTACAACGGGGCTGTTGCCTCGGCTCTTGATTCTGTTGTGCCAGTGCATATGACCCAGGTCTTCTAGCTTGAGATCCCTGTAGTTTGACGGGGAGCTCACAGAGATGAAGACCATGGGTCAGAGGTTGGAGCATTGTTGACGGATATCTGGGACTGATGAGGGAAAAGCTCACTTTCAGAGCTCCCTACAGGGAGTATCAAAGAGCACTCTCCTGTGAGAAGGCAGCATTTCTGTCCAGGGAGATTGCTTCATGGAGGAACAGACCGGCTCAGCTCTTTCAAACTGTTGACAGGTTACTTCATCCTACTTGTTTGCACCTGACAAGGACAGTTTCAGCTGCCAGGTGCAAGGAGTTCACTTAGTTATCCAATGACAGAGTGTCCTCTGTCAGGTCTAAGATAACCCCAACTGGGCTGTTGTGGACCCACAGAGAAGAGGTGGATGTTAACAGGAGCACTTCACCTGTCTGAAGTGAGTTTAGGCCCATGGGGTGGAAAAGGTCTGTGAGGTAATCTCGAAGTTGCTGCCCACTTGTGAACTGCACCCGAGGCCTGATACATCTCCTAGTGTACTGTGTGAGGTCTGTAGGTCTGGTGCTCACTGAGACTGTCCGGTGCGCTAAGAGGGGTCTTTCCCTAGAGTTCTGAAACAGGCAGTGGTGAAGTCCCCACTGAAGAAACCATCTTTGGACCTGGACTGCTTAGCGAATTTTAGACCAGTGTCTAACCTTCCCTTTTTGGGAAAGGTTACTGAGAAGATAGTGACACTGCAGCTCAAGGTAAAGCTCACTGCCTTTGACATCTATATGCCTCTCCAGTCAGGATACAGGTCTACGCACAGTAGGGAGACTGCGCTGGTCAGGGTGCAGAACAAGCTCCTTAGGGCTACAGACAGAGGGGGAACAGTCAATTCTTGTTCTGCACAATCTCTCCTCAGCATCTGACATTGTGGACCATGGTGTGCTGTTGGATATACCTAAGGAAGCTCTGTGGCCTTAGTGGCATTGTCAGCAGCTAGTTTGAGTTCTTTCTTATAGACAGGACACAGAGGGTGGTTACAGGGAAAAAACCTGTAACAGCAGTTCTAGGAGTGGTATATGTTGTTCATCCACACTTATTGGCAGAGTCCTTTTCCCTTTAAATTTGCCGGAAAGTCTTCAAGCTGGCTTCTCCCACCCACCCGGGTGGTATAACCCTTGGCTCTGCCCCATGACACCAGATCGTAGCCCACTGGAAGCCAGGTTTATGCATCCACAGCCAGAGAGGTCGGATGGGTCCGTGTGAATGAACAACATATACCACTCCTAGAACTACTGTTACAGGTGAGTAACCTGCTTTTCTAGAATCGTAGATATGTTGTTCATCCATACTTATTGGCACACTCCTATCAGTTCTCCGGGAGGAGGGAGGCAAGATGCACACCCCCTACTTGCGAACAGAGATTGGAGAACTGAGGCCCCAAAACCAGCATCGTAGCATGATTCAAGGTCGATGTGGTAGTGGGTAATGAAGGTGTTTGCTGTCTTCCAGGTAGCAGCCCAACAGATTTCCTGGATAGGGATGTCCCTTGAAGCAGCCACCGATGCTGCAGTATGGCAGGTAGAATGAGCTGTTATCCCTTTGAGAGGCTCCTTGCCCGCCAACTCGTAGCATAGACTTAACGCAAGATGTAATCCATCGAGCAATCATCCACTTTGCTGCAGGTTTGCCAGAAGCAGCTTCAGCGTAAGTGACAAACAGCTGGCAAACCTCTCCCCGAATCTCTGCCATCATCTCCTTATAATAGGAAAGAGCTTGTCTCAGGTTCAAAGTACGAAGTCTGTACTCGGCCTCCGAAGTGTACCTGGGGTAGTACACCGGCAGAGTCAACATCTGATTAAGGTGAAACTCTGACACCACCTTTGGAAGGAATTTTGGGTGGGGGCGCAGAACATCCTTGTCCCTGTGGAAGACCATATAAGGGGAGTCCACCGAGAGCGCCTTGAGCTCCCCGGTCCTTCTGGTAGATGTGATAGTCACCAGGAAGGCCGTCTTCCACAACAAGTGTGACAGCTCACACTTATGCATCGGTTCAAATAGCTTGCCCATGAGCTTTGCCAGTACCAGCAGTAGATCCCACGGAGGTGGAGGTTCACGCACAAGAGGATATATGTGATCCAGGCCTTTGAAAAAGCCCTAACCACTGTCTCCTGTGCCAACGTCGGCTGACCGGCACGCACCTGGTAAGCAGAGATGGCTGCCAGGTGCACCCTAAGGGTCGATGACCAAAGATCCACTTTGGACAGAGACCAAAGGTAGTCGAGAATGTTAGCCACTGGACAGGACAGAGGGTCCAGGCCCTTGTCCTGACACCAAATGGAAAATCTTTTCCATTTGAAGGCACATTTTGTGGTCGATTCCTTTCTGGATGCCTCTACCACTGTGAGGACATCCTCAGAAAGACCCAAAGCTTGGAACTCTAGCCTCTCAGGTACCAGGCTGTGAGGTGCAGGGATTGAAATTCCGGATAGAATACCTTCCCCTGGTTGACTGAGATCAGGTCTGGGCATGCTGGAATCCGCTCCGGGGGCCTGTTCCTGAGGCTGAGGAGATCTGGGTACCAGAACTGGCGTGGCCAGTCTGGGGCTACCAGAATCACCTTCATCTTGTCCCTCCTCACCTTGAGGAGCACCCTGTGGATCAAGGGAAATGGAGGGATGATGTAGAAGAGGTCTGGGGTCCATGGCCTCGAGAAGGCATCCCCTGCAGCGAGCCTTGCTGAGGGAGGCAGGCATGAAACAGCCTCAGCTTGATGTTTTCCCTGGAGGCAAACAGGTCCACCAACGGTTTGCCCCAGTGGGAGAACAGACTGTAAGCTACCTCTGGACTGAGAGACCACTCATGGGATGTCTGGCCTATGCGGCTGATAGCATCCACCAGATGGTTCGAGGCTCCTGCCACATGGATGGCTAGGAGATCTGCCTCCAGATGGCTCACGAGTGTCCAGATGCGGAGCACTTCCTTGCATAGCAGACGGGAATGCATGCCACTCTGTTTGTTGAGGTAGTACATGGTCATGGTATTGTCCGTCTGGACTTGAACCACTTGACCCCGGAGCTGAGGAGCGAAATCTGACAGTGCCAGTCTGACTGCTCTGAGCTCCAACAGGTTGATGTGATAACGGGACTCCTCGGAGGTCCAGAACCCGTGGGCCCTGTTGTCACCCATGTGGGCTTCCAGCCCATAAGAGAGGCATTGGTCGTGAGGATGGCCGTTGGCTCGGAGAGGACAAACGGGATCCCTTCCGGCAACTGGCCTGGGATGGTCCACCATTGGAGAGCATCCCACATCTTCTGGGTCACAGTGGCAGCTGGTCAAAATGACCATAGCGCTGAGTCCACTGGGTGGCCAGCCCCCACTGGAGAGGGCGTATGTGCCAACGGGTCCAACAGATCATGGAGGTGCGTGCCGCCATGTAACCCAGAAGGCGCAGACAGTCCCTGGAAGGGTGCAATTGCCCAACCAGAAATAATTGGGCAAAGTAGGAGAGAACCTCCACCCTGTCCACTGGGAGTCAAGCTCTGGCTTGACGAGAGTCGAGCTTTGCCCCGATGAAGCACATCACCTGTGAAGGCACGGGCTCTGACTTGGCCTCGTTGATCAGGAGGCCATGTTGGGAGCAGGTCTGGAGGGCCAGGTACTAGGAGCTCTCCACCTCCTGCTGGGTGGAACCTGCTAAGAGCCAATTGTCGAGGTAGGGGTAAATTCTGACACACACACCCCCCGACCCCTGAGATGGGCTGCCACCACTGCAAAGCATTTGGTGAAGACCCTTGTGCCGATGACAGGCTGAATGGCATGGCTTGGAACTCGTATAGGGTTCCCTCGGCTCTGAAGCGGAGAAACCGCTGGTGGGGAGGATGGATTGGGACATGGAAAAATGCATCCTGTAGAGCCAGTGAGCAGAACCACATGTTTCGTTCCAGGGATGGTAAGATCTGAGACAGAGTGACCATCCATAATGTGCATGACTTGAGATACTGATTCAGGTTGTGGAGATCTAGAATGGGGTGCCAGACCTCCTCATCTTCTTGGGAACCCGGAAGTACCTGGAAATGAAGCCTCCATCTGCTGGAGGATGCACCACTGGAGCTACTGCCTCTTTGAGGAGGAGCTGAGCAATGTCGTCTCGGAGAGCCGACTGAGTGTGGGCGGAAACCCTCTCCTCCCGTGGGGCGCGGGCTCAGCTTGGAGGGTACTGCTCGAATTCCAGAGGCAGTCCCTGACTGACCACTTCTAAGACTCACCTGTCCATGGTAACAGCGGACCAGGCGGAAAGAAAGTGGCGGAGCCAGCCCCCCATGGGAAGACCCAGAGCTGGCATGACGGGGGTAGGGGTGGCAGCCCCCACCCGTCACTTGAGCAGGCTTGGAGGCAGAGGATCTAGGGCCTGAACCTCGGCCTCCCTTATGGACCTGGGAGGGTCTGGGCTTGGGCCGGGGGCGCCAAGCTTGAGCCTGCTGCTGCTGCTGCCCCCCTTGAATAGAGGACTGCTGGGCCACAGGGGAAGAGTGCCGAAAAGGCTTCTTCTTCTTCTTCTTCTTCTTCTGCTGCTGCTTCTTAGGATCAGAGGAACCCTTAGCAGAAGTGGCGTCCAGGGTGGCATTGGACTGCTCAATATGCTGAAGGTGACCAGCCACACCTGGGCCGAAGAGATCGGTGCCCAGGAAAGACACATCAGCTAGTTTGTGCTGAGTATCCACCAGAAAGCAGGAGAGCCCCAGCCAAGCTCTGTGGTGTAAGGCAACTGCGGCTGCCAACGAGTGGGCACATGAGTCCCCGATATCCAGAGCCATCTGGAGCTGTTGTTTAGCAACAGCCCGACCTTGGTCCTCAACCTGCTTGACCGTGGTCTGCAAGTCCACGGGGAGATGTGGGAGGACTTCGTCCAAGGACCCCAAAAGGGCATGGGAGAAGTGTGCCATGATGACGGCCAAGCTTGCCTGATGGAGGCCTAAAGAAGAGGCCGCACAGATCATCCGGGCAGAGTGATCCAAATATTTGGATTCCTTCTCAGGAGGTCTGTCGGTATCAGCAGAACTACCAGTACGCCTGAAAACAGAGGCGGTCACAAGGCTCTCGGCCAAAGGGTGCTCTGTGAACCCTGCAAGGGACCTCATGGGCACCGCATACTTGCAGGCCATATGGGCAGACGGAGCTGGAAAAGGAGGCAGGGTGCTGCCAGAGTTCTAAGGCTGGGCCAACAATGGCCTCGGCCACAGGAAAGGCTTCCATCGTGGTATCCCCTCTCTTGAGGATGTCAGTGAGAGGGTACTCCGCCTTTTTCTGGATAGGCTCCAGGGGCATCCCTGTGGACTCAGAGATGAAGCGAAGAATGCCCTGAAAGGACGAAGGTCCTTCCTCTGTCTCTATCCCACCAGCCAATTCATCATCCCCTGGATGAGAATGCAGGCCAGTTTCATCTGAATCCAAGGAATCCGGATACAGCGGTCGACCACCCACATCACCCTCGACCCGCCGTGTCGGTCAGGGGTGACAGTGACCAAGAGATGCCATGGAAGCTCGGTGTCCAGTCTAGCTTCCTTAGAAAGAGCCCCTCCCACAGGCTGCTTGGGCGGCGGTTCAACCAAAATCGGTGGAGAGACCGACTTAGGCTGAATCAGAGGTTTCACCAGCTCCATGGGAGGAGGAACCAACTTAATCGGCTCCAGAGGAGTCGGCTTCGGCCTGGGAGACGAAAGCCAAGTAATGGCAGGGGTAGGAGCTGGGGAAGGCTTGTGCCTGGTCAAAATCAGCTGTTGCCACATGAGGTCCTTGTAGAGCCGGAGCTTCCACAGGAGCCTCTCCTCACCCGAGAAAGACGAGGACGACCGATGGCGTCGCCTCTTTTTAGAGCGCTTAAGGCCCTTCCTCGGTCGATTGGTCGAGGAGGTCCAAGACCTCGATTGAGATCAGGTGGGGCGACTCGGTCACTCGGGAGACACTGGTGGGATCGGTGACTTCCCTGGGACAGGGAGCACTTCCTCGGCAGGGAAAACAAGGACCGGAGTCCGAGCAAGAGAGTTGTTGACCGGAGTCGGTGACAAGGGGTCGATCGGGTCGAGAATTATCTCAACAACATCGATCGACACTTCGGTCGACTGGCCAGACGGCAAGGCTGAGAAGCCAGTGGCCGAAGAGGAGATTTTGACCGAGGTCGAAATGGCCGGTTCCTGAGACTGAGATCTCTCCCAATCCCAAGAGCATCTGCGTCAAGACAAAGATGATCCCCAATTCTTCTCCCACTTATGGGACAGAGAGGAGTGCATGCCCGCAGGAGTCTCACCCTTAGTCAGGAGAGAGGGGCACAACTCTCGGAAGGAACCCGAGAAGGTGGAGAGGTGGAGCCCAGGTTGAGTGGAACGAAGAAGCTCAGAAAAGAAGATTTCATAGCACAAGACACTTCCTCCTCGAAGGCTTGCATGTGCTCCAGTTGCTTAGTGGATCCCATGGCCGCGGAAACCACCCACTGGGCCTCCATGGATTTCACCGGTGGGTTCTGTTTTTCGGGCCTCCCCAGCTCAAGGCTTGCAAGACAGTCGTCAAGGACGCGGGGTTGGAGCGCAAGGCAAAACTCACACATCGTGGTGTCATGGCTGACATCCAAACAAAATCACACGCGGAATGTGGGTCGGTGCGCGATATCTTCTGGTTGCACGAACACCGGCAAAATCTGGGGAAGACTTGTCTTTCATGATCGAAGAAAAGTAATCACAATCGCTAGTGTGAACAAGGTGCATTTTCGGAATAACCGAAGTTTCTGAGACTAGGGCCTACAAAATGCAAGAGCACAAAGGAGGCAACCTAAATCTTCCAGTGGAAACGAAAATCTGGCTTCATGGGGCGGAGCCGAGGGTTATACCACCCAGGTGCGTGGGAGGAGCCAACTTGAAGACTTTCTGGCTGATTTAAAGGGAAAGGGACTCTACCAATAAGTGTGGATGAACAACATATCTACGATCCTAGAATTTCTCTTCGCTCCCAAAGCCCCAGTGCAGAGGAAATCCTCAAGGCTTGATCCTCTCACCCATGTTGTTTGTGGTGAACACGCTGCCCCTGGGGAAGATCATTAGATGCTACAGTCTGAATTTTCACTGCTATGCTGTGTGCAAATGATAAATACAGCTGGATATATGCAGATGATGTCCAGCTATATTTGTCATTTGCACCCAGCACGCCTGACACGGTTGAGGTACTAAATTTGTGCCTGCCCGAGATCCAGGACTGATGTCCTCTAGCCGGTTGAGACTCAACCCAGACAAGCTGGAGGTTCTGGTGATTGATACTGGTGGTCAGTAGGGTGCAGAGGAGGCAGGAGAGATGACTGGCCTGTGCTTGGTTCCTCTCAGCTTGTAGTCTCTGCTGAGGTGAAGAATCTGGGGTAATTCTGGGTGATGAATTCACACTTGAGGCTCAGGTGTTGTCTGTAGTCTGGAGTGGCTGCTACCATCTCAGAAACATCACCTGAATTAACGCCTTGATTCCACCTGCTGGCTTGCCAACACTAGTTCACGCTTTTGTGACTTCCAGACTCAGCTACTGTAACGCTCTTTACTTCTGGGTTAGTAGAGGGGTCCCATGTCACCTGCAGCTGTTGCAGAATGCAGCAGCCAGGTTGCTGAAGGGCATTCTGAAGTCCTGTCACATGACCTGGGTCCTGCGTGGCTTGCACTGGCTGCCAGTGAGGTGATAAATCACCTTCTAGGTCAGTTTACTGACCTATAAAGCACTGTAGGGACTGGGCCCTGGCTATCTGAGTGACCTCCTGAATCCTTATCATACCCATCACCCTCTGCACTCCTCCAAGGTGGGCCTCCTAGCAGTTCCCACGGCACGGCTTAAATCATCTGGTGATCAAGCTTTTGAGGTGGCTGACTTGGCTCTGTGGAACTCACTCCCAAGATCCTTGAGGGAGGCCCCCTTGCTGGAGGCCTTTAAGAGCGGGGTTAATGTCTCACCTGTTTAGGGAGGCCTTTGGGTTATACTTAGGGCCTCCAACACACTGGCTGCTATCTGATCTGATTTTATTTATTTTGGTTTAGTTAATATAATTTTATTCAATTTATTATCCTACCTGCCTTATTTATTAGTTATTATATGGTTAAGAATGAGATTTTATATATATATATATATATATTGTATACTTTATGGATTGCTTGTTCCTTGACCTATGTACAGTGCCCTGAACCCCAGGGAACTGGCAAGTAACAAATAAAATTTTACCTACTTACTCTTACTGTTAGTATCTATTAGGGCCACTAAACCTTCAACAGGTACAGTCATGTGCTTGACAGAATTATGCATAGCCATGTCTGCTACTGGAGGAACCTCCCACTTCTTGGAACTCCCCTGCTGGGCAACATCTCACCCTCGGCCTAGGGAGCTGCCTGTGCTTATCCATCCCAGCCCATTCCTGTTCAATAATCCAGTCACAGTACACAAAGTTTGGAAAACACTTCAGTGCAGAGGAAGATGTGGACATGATAGAATTAACATACAAAGTCGCCATGACCTGCACCTTCAACTGCAATGTCCGACAAGCTTCTGTAGTAAGATATCATAAGGACTTCATATCAAACAGGGGAGTATCAGAATATTTTTCTTAGGCTCTGCCCACTCCCCCCTTCCTCCTCTGAGGGGTCCTTTTCCCCATCAGACAGTACTGTCCAGTCAGAATTTTCCCCGTAGTCCCTGTTCCTCATCTTCACTTCCCATGCTGTCAAGCTCAGGGGTTCCCTGCAAATCTGGGTGAGCAACATCTCTCTGCTGTGACGTATCTGCACATGCCTGTATGGGCAACCCCGGCTGACCTGAGGGGCCCACCTCAGGTTCGGGTGTGTTGGTGGGGATGTCCTGCAGAACAACACAACTTACCAGCTCATTTAAGAGCAGCAAAAAGGATTTGTGCAACTCAGGCTTACCACTGCCAGTTGGTACCCTAGGTGCACTCTCCCAGCTCGGGGTTTGGCTAGGGGGAACAGCAATTGACATGTTAGATTGTGTTACAAAATTAGGGCAGTGAGATCCTTAAACAGGAGGGTCTCATCATCCTCCTGCAGGTCTTGGATCTATCTCTTAAACACGACAGGTCTCTAATAAGCCAGGGTGCCACTTCCTATTACTCTAAATATGCTCTGCTGCAAGCAGAAAAACAATAAATGCACTTACATATGAGGTCCTGTTGTCCTGTGCTGTAGTATGTATGCTATGCTGCAGCCTGAGAAATAACTGCAACAATATACTAGGCCCAAACAGTCCTAATGCTGCAGCTACAAACAGGGAGAGGGCAACTGAGAGATCTATGCTTTGTGCCTAGGAATGTCCCAAAAACTGTCTTTGCTGCTCACTGACCGCTGGTTTCGAGCTTCCCTTGAGCAGACTCAGAGCTGTTGTCCCTAAGCCCCTAGTTCCCATCTGGAAAAAAAGTCACTCCTGGCATTGCTCTGCCTGAAAAAAGAAAGATGAAGAAAAGATAGGGCACACAAAGTGACACGCTCCACCTCTGGCCAAGCAAGGCAGCAAGTACGTGGTCACATGCTAGTGTGGTGACATCATGCCGATGCATGTGATGTCAAATGTGTCAAACGGAATCGTGCTGCACTGAGCAGGAACAGAAGAGCTAGCAGGAGCATGGGTGCCTCAGAGGATGGTGAAAATAACCTCCCACTAGCAAGCTGCCAGCAGTAGCACCAGAAAACCGTGTAACAAACAAAAAGGGTGCAAACTACTGCACTGATGGGCACTTCTGAAGATGAGAGTGCTCACTCCCTAGGAAGGCAGAAAACACTAACAAAAAGGTTGGAAGGCTACTTAAACAAGACAGAGAGGCTAATAATACACAGAAAACACTCTGCAGGCTTTTCCCTGCAAGCAGTGTCTCAATGTCAAGGCAACAGCCTACTTCCAGAGGCACAATACCGCTCAGATTTAAGTTCCACTCAGCCTATTCTAAATGAATAACCCAGCTAAAGAGGGAAGGCAGAGGACGGTCCATCACCAGTAGCATGCTACGGGAAAAAAAAAGAAATAAATTGGTACCCAAGTTAGCTGACTGTGTGCCCCAAAAAAAGGAAAAAACCACACGCCTGAGGCACCAGGCTGAAATAAGCAGACTCCTGCTGCATACCCTAATTAAAGCACAGTGGGAAGTGGCCCCCAATTCATGTAGAGAAAGCACCGAAATTAGAAAACATCTGGCAGGTTAGTCAGTTTGAAAGCTGCAGCTTAACAGGCACGATTTCTGAATTTGAGGGTGCTCCCTGTCACCAGGTTGCCCCAACCAGCCTCCCAGCTGCACAATCCTTGTCCAGAAATAAAACAATTGTAGACAGCCACTTCTTTAGAGAAGGCTCTTCCTATGCTGTTTACCCCTATAGTGGTATAACAAAGACTGAGTTTGGCTGGCCCGGTGGCACGGAGGGTTGAGACGCTGGATGCCACACCTCTCACCACACTGACGAGCCGGGGTTGTGGACGGACTCGGGTTGCCGGGGGAGGATAGGATTGGCGTCCGGACAGATCTCTATCCCTGGGAGGTGCCTAGCATCTCCCGACAGAGATTGGGGAATCACATGTGAAGCATAGATACATGAGGACAGAGTGTGGCAGGCGTCAGCAGGGCACCCGTGCACAGGCGGCATTGCGCGCTGCACTCGGGGGGGGGGGAGAGACAGGCCGGAAAAAACCTTGATGGCCGGGTGAGGCAATGGCTGTCTCCAGGGGCCGACTCCTACATGTTCAATGCTGGCCGCTTCCTGACCATACCCCCCGGTGACCCTCGGCCTTCGCTGAGGGCAGGCAGTGGAGGAGGAGATCCTGATACATATGTCTTGGTCAGGTAAGTGGTTTAGGCGAGCGGTTAGGGGGAACGCAGACAGAGACAGCCGGAGAGATGCCCCGGTACATCAGGTGCTATAAAAAAATAAATAAATAAATAAATAAACACTGAGTTGCTGACGATCTCACTGTGCTCATGTGCCCGTGGTTCTATGCTGATTGACAGCTTTGGGCTGTACCATTACACCAGTAGGAGTGTTCATTACCCATATATATTAACTCCCTATTTACAATGTGGAGCAATAGAGAAACTTGGACAAATTTTCTAGAACTCCAAGTGACTCCTCACTTGAGTAACCCTGAGAGTGAGGACCACAGAAAGGAACAGGATAATCCAGGACCCCATTTAATGCACACCTCCTAGATACCTTTTTGCCCACAGAGCCAGTTTAGGCAGATACCTTCCTAATCTTTTTTTGCCAAGGTCTGGAAGGCATGAACAACAGGTAAATTAAGCCTCCCAATGACAGTCTTAATGTTGACCATGAAGATCCAAAAATGTAATTATCCCTCCAAGTCATAGTCTTGTAAGTTTCTTTCTAAATATTTGGCCATATGCTTCATAAAGCCTGATAAGCAGATATGCCCTCTGGAGGAGGGATATGGGAAGAACCAGTCTCCTGCTTTCATCTAGCTTAGAGACATTAGGGGGTGCTTAGGGTGTCATCAGCTTCTGTGGCAAACCAAGACTCCAAATCCCAGTCCACAGGAGACTGGGAGCAGGAACCAGCAAAGGTTGAGCAAAAAGTCCCATTAAGAGGGAAAGTTGTCTACCTGAGCCGTAGCAGAATACCTGCAGGAAGGCAGAGCAGGGTCTGGCTTCGAGGAAACAGGGCCGCAGTCTCAATAGGGTTCTGATGGCCCAACCAATGACTAGCCACATAAGGAGACACACACTGATCTTTTGCAGGGCATGGGCACCAAAACCTGGACCATGGAAAATAGGAACAGGAGTGGAACTGGGGTGAACACCAAAATTAGGAACAGAAACACACTTGACCTTTTCCCACCTGGCACGACCTTCCAAATCATGCCTCACATACCTTACACATGCCTCAGAAAGTCCTGGCAAAGGATAGGTCCTCAGGAAGAGAGATGAGGAAAGAACCCCATCCCACCCCATCATCTGCCTTAAAGACATTGGGGTGGTGTCTTAAGATGTGATCAGCATCTGAGGCAAACTAAAATTCCGAATGCAGAACACAAAGCCACCTAGTAACAGAGCAGGACCAGCAAAGGTTGAGCAGGAGGCCCACCAACAGTGAAGGAAGTCTGCTTTGACCCTAGCAGAATGCTTAAAGGAAAGCAATGTAAGGTTTGGCCTTGCAGAAAGAGGACTGTAGTCAAAGCGGGGTTCTAATGCCTATCCTCAATAATCAACTACATAAGGAGTGGCAAACTGACCTATAGCAGGGTTTGGGCACTGAGAACCGGACTGTGGAAAACAGCCACTGATTCAGAATTGAGAGGTGGACTAGGGTTGGCACCAAGGCAGGGAACTGGAACAGGTTTGATCTCAGTACCCAGCACAACCCCCCAGGTCGGGGTGGATGCAGGGGAGGTATAGGTAAACCCATGGGGTGTGCCTGAACTGGAATTAGATTTTCTTCTAGAGGGCCCTGTCAAAGTAATGGTTTTATCAGGCCCTGCGTCATCAGCCCTGGATCCTCGTTAGGATCAGGAACCTAATTACCCGGCCCAGCGCTGGAAAGCAGTATTAGATTAAGTGTCCAAGAACCATTCAGTATCCATTACCAGTGAAGACAGAGAACCACAGTTGGTATGGCACATGGATTTGGAAATTAAACTAAACTGGCCCTGGCACTAGGGCCACTCCTCAGAAACAGAACAGCTTGCTTTGTTCCTAATCTATCTAAGGGAGCCTGTCATTTTGTTTTTTTACATAAATTGAGCTCTCAACGTGGCCTCACTCCTGTACTTAAAAAAAAAAAAAAATCACAGGAGGAAGAGCCTGCTCCCTAAACCAGTATCCAAGATTACAAGAATGGAATGAAGACCAACTCAGTATCAATTTGTGCTCTTTGGAAAATGGAAGCACAGCTGACTACGTTCTGTATAATGCCTTCAATGTTTCGTGACCGACCAGTCATTTCATCATGGTGGGAACGTTTTGTCTAGGAATGTACAGACAGATAGTGTCCAAAGTCATTATAGACACATTAAAACCTGTATATCTACATACAGTATATACAAGCAATCTCTTCTGTATCGTTAACTAATGTTTAAATTAGCAGTGCATGTCAGTGGTAAAAATGTTGACCTATTTTATTTTAAATTTCCACTTATCTCCTATCTTAAATTATACCCTTTTCCTGCCATTTTTAATCTAACACTTTTTTGTTCACATTTGAAAAAAAATAAAAATAAAAGGAGTGCTTTCTTTAATAAGATTTGGTCCAGTTTTTTACCAGTATTCTCTGTTGAACATCAGTCGATTAACATCACCTTTCTTGTGACTAAAATGAACTTGCCCGCAGCAGCCAGTGCTTCTTGACCTTATAGGACAATAGCATACTACCACAACAACAACAAAGGAAAATACTGATGAAAATGTGGGCTAAGCCATATATATATATATTTTTTTAACATGTCACTGTTTCTACGCCTTGCCAACAGCTCCCATCTGATCGACCCCCCAGCCCCGTCACCCGGAATTACCAGGGCTTACCTTATGCCCGGCTCAGGAGCGGCGCCTGTGGGGAGTCGGTCGCCATCCTGCAGCCAGTGATTTTCTCCTCCATTTTCTCCTAGGGGCCCCAGGAGTAGGAGCGCATGCACGTTGAGGCACGCATGCACCTTACGGCCCTGGTAACGACCCCCTTCCACCCACCCCATTGGCCTAATGCCTGGCACCTTCAAGGTCTGTGCTGCCCCCAGCCTCCACCAGGAGGCAGCCATAAACCAAAGGTTGCCACTGCCACCACCCCAGAGAGGAGAGTTGCCTGTTGGTAGCTTCATCCCGCTCCGCCCCCCCCCCCAACGTTGCCGACCTCCGACGGCCCAAGCGCATTCCCGGCATGCCGCGAGGTTAGGCATCCAACACCTTAGCCCTCAGTGCCACTGGGCCGGCATGGCCAAACCATATTAAAAGAAGACCTCTTCTTATTTCAGATGCAAGAAAAAGTAGCTAAAATACACTCAAAAAATGGTGAAAGAAGGCTATTGTTCAAGACAAGAGGTAAGGGGCAATCTAAAATGGAATAAACAAGTATACAGTAGGCCAAAAATATCCCCAGAACATGCACTACTGATTTAAATCCAAAGCCAATACATTTTGTAGGTTTAAGCAATAATACACAACAAGGCATATGTCATGCTGGGATAACGTCACACCTCGGTGGTTGGGCACGAGGCCGCAGTGATGGCACATGCCCTGGAGTGCTTTATTGCAATTATAAAATGGCTTGCTTATTTAAAAAAATTAATTTTAGTTGTTTTTTTAATAGGTGTGATGTTGTGCTGGAATAACATCACTGCTAAAGGTCTGCACTGATCAATCAAAGCCCAGGAATTGTTATGGCCATTTTATAATTTAAAGTAATAACTGTGGACTTCCGGTGACATCATGGAGCTGAAGAAAGCTTAGATCTAGAAGCTCCCAGTCAGCTAACTGTTAAAACCTCCTAAAACTTTCCTCTTCAACCATCAAAATGTCAAAAAGCTCAGGAGGAACACCCCTTACAAGCAACAGAGGAAGAAATCGACCCGATGGTAAAGGCAAATCGAAGGATGACACCAGATCGCAAATGGGCCTGCCAAGCAGATCGGCTTCACCGGCCAGCTCCCATGCAGCCGAATACGATACCGACGGAGAAAGTGAACAGCTGTCACGTACCAGATTTGAAACACTCCTCTGTGAAATCAAGGAATCAAGGAAGGAGAATAAGCAGGAGTTCCGAGCAGTTCAGAATCAGTTAACCACCCTAGAAAACCATATTGGATCAATAGAGGATAATCTACGTCTGTATGGTCTCCCTGAAGACACAGAAACAGCCTCGATGGCACCCTTCATAGAACATCTTCTGAAAGACGTCCTTGACCTTTCACTGACCCTAATGTTCCATGTGGAAAGGGTTCATAGATCATTACAGAAAAAGCCGACCGATTCAGCCGCACGCCCACGCTCAATTGTCCTCAAATGTCCTCAAATGAAACTCATTCAGTGCCAAAGGGGAAATACTAAGATGGGCCTGGGGTAAAAAAAGAAGTCAAATACCTCACAAATAGGCTGTTCCTGGATCACGATTACCCTCAAAAAATACAACAACAGAGAGCAAGATACCTACCTATCCTAAGAGCTCTACGAGAGAAATCAATTCGCTTCCATACGCCATACCCCCCGAGACTGCGAGCTTTCTGGGAAGATGGAGTAAAGATTTATTCCACAGTCAAGGAAGCCCTGGAAGCAGTGAAAGAGAGGAAAATCACATTGGAGGATAATAGGAACCAAGAGGCTGAGAGGCGGGGATCGTTTTGGCAGCACGCCTCATACAGGAAGGCAGGGGGATCAAAACAGTGCCACACGCTGAAGCATTGCGCAAGATCCACACGCTGCTCAACCGGAAAGCTCGACAGGCCAATGCAGAAACTTGAGAAGTTCGCTACGCTTTTGAGTTTTCGCTGTGGAAGTCACTTTTCCGCTCCTTTGTACCCCATGGATGGCTCCCTGTGTACCAGTGATCCCCTTTCGATAAGTACTGAATATTTCTGTGTCTTTTGATGGGTCATTTTCCTATTTTGGTCTGGGGACTATGGGGGGGGGGTGGATCGAGGGGATCTTCGATGCGACCTCAGATATGTGAATACGAGCTGGCCAATGGGCTCAATTAGCAGCTGATATAAACGCTAATAGCCTAAATAGAAATATATTGTTCTTAGTTCACTCAGGCTAATACAACCAAAAAATGTACAGTAACTGTCTCTCCTTAGCTGTTCTGACCCTTTCTCCCAAATGTACTGCATTGAACTTCATCCAGAAGCCGCTTCCACTAGCAGGAAGTCAGTAGTACCATAACTGTTTACTGAGGGATCAAAAAATCTCACAGAAATATGTGAGGGAGAGACCTTGCAATTAGTGCATTGCTACGATCACTGCTTTTTATGGGTCAGGTTCTATTATTTTTTCCTATGTCTGGCAACTACCTCTGATGTATAAAAGGTTGATCGTGGTTAATTTGGGGTCAGCTGGTACTGGGGCATGCTATGGCATCTACAGCCCATACCATTTTCATACATACTAGAAGCCCACTGTTACCGAGGCTCTAGAGGAGGTCCTCCGGCAACAAAGGCACACGCATTCCTCCTCGTCCTCCTTAAAAGGAGAACGCAGGGGCTAAAAGGGTAAATTAGCCCCAACCCTGGAAGCAAACGTTTAGATAAACATTTCAAGGGTTTATATTATTGTTAAAGCCATGTTGGCTTTAGATTTTAGATTTAGCCTAGCAGGTCAGCTGGAACAAATGAGTAAGGCTGTATGTTTTAACTATGTAACATGTTTAGAGATGAGGAGCCCACCATCACGGGGGAAAAAACAGCATCTCCAGATATTTTTCCAACCTGGAGAATCTAACCATACTTAAATATGGCACAACCTTATGTTATATGCACATATAATGTGCATGGCATCACTAACCCCATCAAGAGGAGTAAAATTATCCAATATATGAGGAGGGAGGAGCTAATATTTTACTATTACAAGAAACACACCTTTCCTGAATAGAACATAAAAAATTTGAACAACTGGGTTTCGCTCAGGTGGTGGCCTCTTCATACCGGGGGGGGCAGACGACCAGGGACCGCAGTAATGATTAAACAGGGGGTCACTTTGAACTTAAGGATCAGATTGTTGACAAAGAAGGGAGATATGTCTTCCTGAAGGGGTTACTGGACGGACAGATGGTTATTCTGGCATCTGTCTATATACCTCCAGCGGCAGACTATATATTATATAGAACTTTTCTGACCCACTTAGCTGAGTGGGCAGAGGGCCGGGTGATCTGTGGAGGAAACTTTAACCTCAACATTTCCAGAGAAGGCTCGAACTGTTCCTCTCAGGGTCGAATAAATAAAACAACCAGAAAAGTTCAGAAATTGATACAGGAACTAGGATTTGAAGACGTATGGCATTTCCTACATGGACCCTCCCGCAAGCATACTTTTTACTCCCAGGCCTACAATACCTACTCCTATCTCAATTTCTTGATAACCCCTCGGGAACAACTCATCACTAAGCAGCAGACTTGGCAAGGGGACTTTTGTCTCTTGGATCATGCCCCTATTTTCTGTAGGGTTAATCCACATACCACTCGAAGGAGGTCTTTTTGGAGGTTGAACCTGTCCCTTCTTAGAAATAAGGAGACACAGGAGATGGTTAGGGATACAATAACACAGGCTCTACTCGATAATGATACACAAAATACCACAAAAGCTATGATTTGGGATATAATTAAGGCAATAGTGAGGAGGAAATTGATAGGTATCTCATCCCACTGGCAGAAACAAAGGGAATCTCGCAGACTTGCCCTAGAAGAACAGATAAAAGCATTAGAAGACCTCCAATGTGTAAAGCTGTGTAAATCACGAGCACGGGAGCTTACCACCTTAAAGAAAGAATTAAATAATATCCTAGACTACGCTACAGAACAGAAGCTAGTGTTTTTACAGCACAAATACTATGATGGGGATCCTAGATCTATAAGATTAATCGCAAGCCAATTACGGGCCCAGAGAAATAAGGCTACTATTTTGAAAATAAGACACCTTATATCCGGCGATCTTAAAAATAATACTATGGATAGCTCTAAAGCCTTTCGTCAGTACTATACAGCTCTTTACACTGGGAAAATCATCCCTTCTAACGAGAAAATTCGGGAGCTCCTAGGACCCCTGAATCTTCCTACTCTATCACAGACTCAAAGCACCCAGCTGGTAACCCCTATCTCTGTTAAGTAGATAGAAACAACAATCGGAAACTTAAAAACAGGGAAGTGTCTAGGGTCAGATGGTCTACCGGGGGAAATTTATAATAAAATTTTCTAAGACTTTCACTCCGATACTAAGTAGGGCATTTTCCTATGTGAGTGCAGAAGAAGGAACAATTCCCCCATCCTGGAACGAGGCCATAGTCTCGGTGATACCAAAGTTGGGCAAAGATCTCTCATACTGTTCATCATACAGACCCATATTAATACTGAACACGGACTATAATATCTATGCCTCTGTATTGGCCAAGAGACTTCTTCAGTTTGCCCCCTCCAAAATATATGTGGATCAATGAGGCTTTATTCCTGGACGTCAGGCCCAGGATAATGTCAGGCGCACAGTATATATTATGGAGCACATACATACCCATAACATCCCTGCAGTTTTGCTCTGATTGGATGCTGAAAAAGCATTCAATATGGTATCATGGAATTTTGTGAGAGAGGCATTAGTGAAATTTGGCTTCCCAACCCAGTTTGTAGATACTATTTTTAAATTTTACAGGAATCCCACGGCATATATTAGAACGAACGGTCACCTCTCTGAGAAGTTTCTGTTCAGGGCACTAGGCAGTGTTGCCCCCTATCCCCATTTCTTTTTGCATTTTATAATGAACCCCTAGCTCAATATTTACATATGGCCCCAGACATTAAAGGCATCGAAATGGCAGACACTGAACAAGTGCTGGCCCTGTTTGCCGATGATATACTCGTGTATTTAACAGACCCTGATACCTCACTGGTGGCCCTTTTTCAAAGAATGCAAGAGTTTTCTAACCTTTCAGGCTTTTCATTAAATATTAACAAATCAGAAGCCCTAACATTTAAATATAATCCCCCACTCACCCTCAAAAAACAGTACCCGATCAGGTGGGATACTACCCGTATAAAATATTTAGGCATACAGATTACCAAAGACCTAGATCAGCTTTCTTCACATAATTACCATCCACTCCTAACAAACATGAAACAAGACCTGAGGAGGTGGGGTCTTCTGCCATCCTCCTTTTACACCAGGACTTTGTCCCTGAAGATCAACGCTCTACCATGCTATCTTTACTTATTCCAATGTGTCCCTTGTACCATATCACCTATGGAATTACTCTCTTGGCAGAAAATCTTGAACATATTCCAGTGGAATCAGAAGAGGCCACAGATAGGTCTCTCCAGACTATTCCTACCCAAGGAGTTGGAGGGAGTGGCCCTACCCTCGCTTCAAGATTATTGGATCTCTGCACAGATGCTTCTGGCTCTGTTATGGGGCACTAAAACATACCATGCAGCTTGGAAGCAAATAGATTTAGCAAGATCATCTCCCATCCCACTTCCAGCTTGCCTATTCTCTCCGCCCCATCTCAAGAAGGTATTGAAAGTAACTCCTTCGGCGACTACCACTATCTTGAAGGGCTGGCAATAGGGAATGAAGCACAAAAACTTCCAACAGCAATTCTGAAATATAATTAGTTTGTGGACCCCCATTTGAGACACACCGGCACAAAAACCGTGGTACAAAAATCAGATTAAGAAGGGGTTGGAGGCACCATGACAATTGCTGAAGGGAAATGGGGTCATAGATTTTGAGGAAGGCCAGAGGGCTTATTCTTGGATGGAAAAGGGCAGATTGTACTATTACCAAATTAGGGACTATATACTCACACAAATTAGAATTAATGACAAGAACTCCCAGTTTATCGAGGACAACACTCTGTTGAAACAAATCTGATCTTCACTACAGGGGGAAAAGGCAATCTCTATAATATATAAGTCTCTTATACAACAGCTCTCTCATTTCAAGGAAGTGGCCCAATCTAAATGGGAAAGGGAATTCGCACAACCAATATCAAGTAGGGATTGGTTGATGATCTGGAGGGGCACGTGGACCACCACCTCCTCGCCAATTTGAAGGGAATTCATGTGGAAAGTCAGGGCGAGATTTTTCCTGGTCCCCTCAGTAGTAGCCTTAAGGAACCCAAAAACCACCTCTCAGTGTTGGAGAGAGTGTGGTGAGGTTAGGGCATCACATAAACATATTTTCCTTGACTGCCCAAAATTATCTGCTTTCTGGCACCAGGTATCATTCCATATGAAATTAATATTAGCCATACAGGGTACGCTTCAGGGGCTTAACTTATTATTGGGGATCCCACTGGTGGAAATCAGGGATAAAGCGACTTTATACCTATGGTCTATATTTTTAGGCACTGCCTATAAATCTGTCACCAAAAAATGGCTTCAGCCATCCCCCCCGCTGGTGTCAGATTGCAAAGCTTTAATACTCAATAATTCAGCACAACAAACAGACCTCTTTTAGTCTCCAGGGTAAGATGGAAATCTATATTTCAAGATGGGCACAGTGGGAGGTATAACAAGATCAAATTCTTTAGCACGTTAAAGATCAAATAAAAAAAGAATACATTAATGAGTGGATGGACCACCTCACCAGTCCATGCTGTAATCATTATAGGGGATTCTGGCTATCTACTGTGTATAGGGATAAATCAGATTAACTACTCCTCCTAATTTTGTGTTGGCATAGAACTCCTAGACTGTGTCTTAATGATTATATTATAAACAATTTATAAGTTAGATACTCATGTTCTAATGTTTCTGTCCTGCTTGAAGTTTACGTAGTTTATATTTTGTTTTACTTAGAAAGTAATTTAAAGGCTGTATGTTGGAACGGCCTTCATGTGTATTTGTACTGGATATAAAAAAATATGAATTTTAATAAAGGAAGTATAAAAAAAAAAAAGTAATAACTACATTTACACTGCACATTTATAGCTGAACCCCCAGGAATAAATTATTTATTTGTTTATTTATATTTTTTTATTTATTAAATTCTCGGATTACAAATACCTTTGAGCAGAAACTGCTCAAGAGAGTCAACATACATACAGAGGTAGCAAAAGAATGCACAATAAACAACCAAAACAACTAAAAGAAAAAATAAAGATACTCAGTTATAACATACTTTGAGATAATATTCATATAACGAGCAGCTTGAGTAGGCAGCTGGCTGCGGTAACAATAAGAGATAGAGGGCACCACAGGCAGTTAGTATTGCAGGCGTGCGACCGGGAGAGGAAGTTGGCAGGCTAATGGGCCACTGTCCAATGGTGGTGGAAAATGTCTTGTACCAGTGGAGATGCAAAGCAGGAAAGGAGTCACAAGGAAGGCCCGGTGCCAGAGGGAATGAGACTGGGAAAGGGCGGGCTGTGAGACATGAGTGAGCTGGGAGGTGTTTAGAGAGATCGCTGTTCAGAGAAGCAGTCATATTGAGTAGTAGAGGTGAGGTAAAGTTTGAGATTCCTTTTGAAGAGTCCAAGTGTAGTAGAGGAAAGTGCTTCTTTATTGAGGGAACTGAACCATTGAGTGGCTCTATAGATAAAGGACCACTGACCCATGGAGGTACGACATCTAGGAACCTGAAAGGTTAGAGATTGGGCACCATGTGTTTGTTGACTGCCACTGTAGGTAGTAAGGAGTGAGCTAACACCAGGTGGCATGAGACCGAGGAGAATCTTTTTGGTAAGTAAGCAGGTCTGGTATTGTATTCTGCTGAGCAGGGGTAGCCAGCTGGCCTGTGCATAGAGGTCACAGGTGTGAGTTTGTCGGGCCGCACCTGCTAGTAGTCTACAGGCTTTGTTGAGAGAAACTGAGATCCTGCGGAGGGCACTTGTTGAGGCACAGCCATAGATGGCAAGGCCGTAGTCAATGATAGAGGTGACAGAGCTGTAGATGGCTAGTTTAAGGGGATCTGCAGGCATACAGTGCTTGTGTTTGTGTAGTAGTCCAATCCGTATATTGGCAGTCTTGGCAACAGTGTCAATATGCCGAGTGTAGGAGAGGGTACTATCCAGGGTAATACCAAGGTACTTGAACTCCTTGACATGTTCGAGTGGGTTCCCAGTGTGGTTCTTGATGGTGAGGGACAGAGAGTTGTGCCTGCTCCGTCGGTTACAGAAGGACACGGCTTTAGTCTTGCTGTGGTTCAGGACAAGTTTATGAGAATTGAACCAGTCTTCGATGCGCTTGAAATCGAGCTGCAGCTGGGATTCAAGGACTGTAATGTCATGGTGGTTGGAAAACAGGACTGCATCATCTGCGTATAGTAATATTTTTTGGTGGCAGGCACTGGGGAGATTGTTGATGAAGAGGGAGAAGAGAAGAGTAGAGGGCCCAGAATAGACCCCGGGGGACTCCGGAGCGGATCGGTTTCTCATCCAAAGAGATCCCTGCAATCCTTACACATTGGATCTGATTATCAAGGTAGCTGGTGAACCATGGAAGGGCATCACTGGAGATCCCAATGGAGGACAGTTGCTTGAGCAGTAGGGGGTGGTTAACTGTGTCGAATGCCTTGGTAAGGTCTATAAATACTGCCCCTCCACAATACCCTTTGTCAAGCGTGGCATGGATGAAGGTTGTAAATTCAAGTAGCGCAGTGGTGGTGCTGTGTCCTTTTCTGAAGCCATGCTGCTCTGGGCACTATACATTGTACTTATCCAGGAATTCAACTAGTTGGTCCGAAACTATTCACTCCAGCGCTTTAGATAGTGGGGGGAGGAGTGAGATAGGTCTGTAATTGGTGTGTAGTGTCCTATCTCCGCTTTTGTGAACCGTTGTGACAGTGGCTTTCTTCCAGAGAGAGGGGAAATGGCCCAATCTAAGCGCGAGATTGAAGATCTTTGTAAGTGGTTCTAAGATTTTATCGAGGACTTGTGCCAGCAGTTTCAGGTCAAGGAGTCACCACTGTACCCTTGTTTGCCGATGGCCTTTTGAATGTATTTTCTAGCTACTTGTGGTGGGACCTCCTTAAAAAAAATTTGGGGGTTGTACGTTCTAGTTGGGGGGTAACTTGGGAGGAGCTGGAGGGGAGGTCGTCTAAAAAATTTGGTGGAAGGACACTGTCCAGGTTTGTAAATGCATTATTAAAAGTGCTGGTGATGGTACCTAGGTCGAGTGTAGGAGTGCCATGAAGGCTGAGCATAGTGGGTGGTGCTTTAGAATCCTTGCCTGTGAGTTCTTTCATGTTGTTCCAGAATTGTTTTCCCTGGCCCCAAAAGTTGGTCAGAGCCTCTTTGAAATAGCTGCGTTTAGCATTCCATTATTTTTAAAGTGCAATCATTTCTGGCTGCTTTGTATAATGTGTATGTTTACTTGCGTCGAGTTGCCGCGAACCTACAATGCCAGAGGTGGTCTCTGCGCTTGAGTAGAGTTAAAGGTCAGTAGTAACCCAGGGTTGGTCTGTCCTTTGACCTTCATCTTTTCACTGGTGCATAGATGTCACTGGCTTCGTTGAACGTTTGATAAATAGGTCCAGAGCTTTGTTGGTGTCACTGAGGTCAAGCACTGCCCAGTTCAGCCTGGTTAGATGGGATTTTAACAGCTGGAGGTACCCTTGTTTGATAACCCTGGCATGGATAAGCTTGGGAGGGGCTTGTGGTATTTGTTTGACCAGGAGCAGATGACAGGCGAGTGGTCACTTGTTGTATCAGGAGTACAGAAACATTGGAGATGCGTTCAGGCGGTTAGATAGAATCCAGTCTAGAAGCGTAAGGAGCCTGTCCTATAGTTACACCTAGTGGGGGCATTGACCAGTTGAGTGAGGTGATGCGCGGCTGCATCCTTATAGGTAGTGGCCTCAGCGGAGAGCCAGTTAATGTTAAAATCACCCATGATTATGGTTTCAGAATTATGTTGCTGGACCCTTAGATATTCCATGATGCTATGGAAGCCAGTGGCCTGGTCTCTTGGGGGTAGGTAAACTGAGATGACAGTGAGTTCCTTGTTATGTGCACCAAGGAGGATTTTGATTGTGAGGACCGAGAGGAGTTGCTCAGGCTAGAGGATGGGATGATGTGACCTATAAGGGTATCCTTAAGATAGATGGCGCAGCCCCCGCCCCGTTTAGCAATCCCGTCTTGCCTGAAAATGCAGTAGCCAGGGATAGAGACTGAGGTATCAGAGATTTTAGGGTTTAGCCATGTTTCCACAACTGAGAGGACATCAGGATTGTGCTGTAGGATCCATGTTTGGAGGGAATCAAGTTTGTTGAGGATGCTGCAGGCGTTGATGGATGGTATGGTGAGTGTCCCTGTCCTTCTGCTTGGTGCCACTGCTGGCTGCCCAGGTGGTCCTGGGTTAGGGTGAACATTACCTGAGAGCAGGAGCAGCATAAGGAGAATTTTTAGGAGAAAGGATTTCAGCATCTTGTAGATACCTGGTGGTTAAGTCATAAGCCAAAAGAAATTATCAACAGCTGAGGTCCAGGGTCACAGAATGTGTTTAACACTACTATAACCAATCCCCAAATCCAAAATTAATAGGTTTCTCTTCAGTCACCTCTAGACATTAGTAGTCCTGCGCTATGTGGCTAGAATGGATTTTAGGCTGTTGAGCAAGGAAAATATTGTAGTCTGAAGACAGCATAAGGGTCATGTGTCTCTTCTAAAATGAAGGGATGAAGTAATTTGGTCTTTTATTAAATGGGTCAGTGGCAAGGTCTGGCCCACTGGTGCAGTGGTAGTGCTACTGCTTGCTGACGACCCGGGTTCGGAAACGGGTCGGAGGGCTGGTCAGGGGGAGGAGGACTGGGCATCCCATGGACTGCTCTCCTCCAGGGGAAGGGGGGGCGGTAGGATGAGCATCTGGCAGGAGATCAACCACTGGTGGTGGCTGGGGGAAGCAGCTGGCGGTGCTGAGACACTGGGAGGTGTGCTGGATGGCAGCACTTGGTGCATAACGTCATTGCATGCCACACTTCCAGGGGAACAAAAGCATTCAAAATGCCGGCCCACTGATGATACCCACACGCCCAGTTCCACTGCACCCGCTGACACACTCGGTTGATGACCGAGTACAGTCCTCCATCGGGAACAGCCCAGTCCCACAGCCCTGCCCTGGGGGGGTAAGCCAGGGAGGAACACCGGTAGTTGGGGGTCTGCCAGGAACCAATGCCAGTCTCCATTGGAATGCTTCTATTTGGCAGCCCGCCCAGTGGGGTAAGCCTGGGAGGAACATCACTGAGGTAAGTCCGGGGGAGGAGGGGTGGAGACCGGAAGGAGCGGGGGCAGAGCTACTGGGACCAGGCAACAAAAAGAACAGGAAAAAAAATAGGTCAGTGGCAGAAATTTGCAAGGTAGGTGCTATCGCTACTAATACTAGTACATATAAATGATACAATTCATTCAAAAAAAATAGATTAAAGCTTCAGTTAGGGTTGCATATTAAAGCCACTAAAGAAATGGAATGGTAGGGTTAAAATTCACCTGAACTATGGTGAATCTGCGGGCTGGCGTTCCTCATGGCTTAAACAACCACATGATGATGCACTGGTGTCACCTTAACTTCATCACCCTGTCTCCAAGCATTGCTGTGTAAATACTTTTTGTGTGCCTGGACAGACACAAATGTTGCACAATTGTTAGTTTATTGTACTTATTGCAACTTGTTTACTATACTGTTCTCCCCCTCCACCCAGGACGCATCTGCAAACGAGCTGATCTGTTACCAGTTCAGTATGACTTTTCTGGTTCAACTTTTGAAATCAATCAAACAACCAACAGTGGCAAAGTTAGGGCAAGATCAACGGTACATCCTGTGAACTTTCCAACTCAAGGAACTTCAGACAACAGATTCACCACAGCTTTTTTTGCAATAAATTTCCTTACTTTGTAAAAAAAAAAAAAAGATATATAAAACATTGGGCCTATACTGTACTTTGCAAATGGCCCTGTGCACCATCATACACATCCTGGACCTACTGTGTGCTTTACAAATGGCCCTGGGTGGGCCCTATGTGAAACCACAGACCCATCAGGCATGGACTCAGACCTGTAGCTTGCTTCGCACAGGGCCCTATACAAAGCAGCACACCAGTCGGGCCCCTTACAAGACCTTTAACTTGCTTTGCCCTCTATGCAAAGCAACAGATGCATTAGGCAGGTCTGAAAGTTCCCACTTCAGTGGTCAGGGAAGGGGGTATCCACCCTTTTCCTAAAATTTGGTTAAAAAAGTGTAAACGTTAAGCATGATAGAAAGGGAAAAAAAACACCACCAAAATGGGAAGTCCCCAAAATGGAAACTGCATTCCCCAGGACTGTTTTTTTCACAGTTTTTTTCCCCCCTAAGTCACCATTTTTTTAACAAACATAGAGATAGGATGCTTGCCATACCCCCCCTTACAGCTACCCAACTAAGACTTTTGAATCTGGCCACAAAGTATTTTTCAACGACATCAAATTCAGTCGGGGGGGGCAGAAAGTCCCCACACATCTGCATTTTGCTTTATTTGGACATAGACTTTTTTTTCCATTTTTTTCCCCTCCTCCACAAGCACACCACATCAAAAGACTGCAACCAGCCTAGGTGGAGGAAGGCTGTGCAGGGCACCTACCATGGTATCAAATAAACATGTATGTACTTGGGTGTGCCAAGTAGGAGAGGAGTGTGGCATGAGAGACAGAAAAAGGGTGAGGTCGGGGGGTTAATTTATTGTTCGGGCTGTGTGGGGTGAAGAGGATGGGGGTCTTTTGGCACAGTGGGTAGCAAGAAGAGTTATATAAATAATTTATGGATGTTGTACATTATGAGTTTTGTTAAACACAAGATGTGTGATACCACATAGTGGTTTGTGATGGTGTCACACACCAAGGATGAGTTAAAAAAAATGAATAATGTCAACACCCCATAGTTTATATAACTGCAGGTTTTATGATTGCTAGGGGAAAAATATAGTTCAACAGACACTGAGGTGACTACTGAGAAATGGGCAGCGAAAAGAAAAGCTTGTCCACTTACTGCTAACTTGTCTTTCTCATATGGCAGCTACGAAAGTTTGTGGAAATTGCATGTTTACATCTTTTTTTTTTGGTTACTCAAAACAGATTGCCATACAGCATGCAAGGAAGAAAACGGCAGACTATTTGTGTGGCTTTGGCGCTAATGAGGAAACAGTGCTTTTTTCACAGAATGTGCTTGAGCAACAGCTATGCTGTAATGACCAACCATGCATTATGGCAAAAGCTGGTTATTACAGCATTTGTAACTGATGGCAATCTGGGTATTAAACACCCCAACCAGTTAACTATAAATTATTAAAGTCCAGCAGCAGGACTGGGACACCGGTGTCGGAATGTGGGATGGTCAGTGACACAATGACTGAGCTTCCAGTGACCGCTTCCTTTTTTTTTGTTATTTTACTGTCCAACACCAGAGCACGGCTCCTGGTGTCAAAATGTGGAGGGGAGGGCAGGGTTGGGCTCAAGGTAAACGCTTATTTTACTTTTGTTATTTTACTGTGAGATGATGCCACAGCTGGACACCTGATGTTGGAATGGGGCCTGGCCAGCAGCACAGCATTTTTGGAAAAAGTTGGTTCTTTTTATGTTTTTTGCAATCTCCATTAAACAAAAAAAAAATTCAACCAAATTTCATCAAAACTGGCAGATTAACAGATTCTATGTCAGAATACACACACTTCTGAAAATTCTGTGACAATCCATCAAAGAACTTGCAAGATATAACTTATTAAGAAAAATGAAAACTGAACATTAACGTACCTGCTGAATCTTAACTATAGTGGTGCTACCTAACCACTATAGTAAACTCCTTCTTCAGACTACGATATTTTTCTTTATTCAACAGTTTATAACCTACACTGTCCACATAGGCTAGGATTACTAATGCCTAGAGGTGAGACTAAGGAGAAACTTGTTCATATCCAGGGGTTCCGCTATAGACATGCACTGTAAATGTTACGATTATTATAAAATCTACAAGATTTATTGGTTTGAGATTTAAGTTCATTAAAATATTAATGCATATAACAAGTACAGGAGGGATTGCTTGTATACATGCAGATATACAGTTTTTAATGCGTAACTAAAGACTGTTGAATTTGTAGTTATCTGTACATTACATTTCAAGACAATGCTTCTGCCCTGATGAACAGACCAGGTCAGCAACAAAATTTTGGTGGCCTTATAGTCAATTGTGCTTCTGATTTCAAAGAAAAAAAATGATACTGAGCTGCAACTACAGCTGCTGAGTGGGTCTGGGAATTCATTCTTGTAATTTGATCCCCCCAAAAATATGATTATCTGCCCTCCCTGGCTCTAGCTGGGAAGCACTAGTTCGAAGTCAGGAACCAAACATCTTTTATGCTTGGCTCTAGCTAAGCTTGCCAGCTCAATCAGGCTGCTCCTGCCCTACCCTAGTCGCCTAGTTGCTGATCTTTCCTGGTTCCTGCCTAAATAAACATATGCCACTGCCACGTTGGCCTGAGGTTTGCCTCCTCTGGCAAAGCCCGAGTCATGGGGCACTGACCCAGGAAACACATGCCTGCAGTTTAGACAGTGCGGAGAGGAGACAGGGCTATGAGTACAGTTTAAAGTAGCAGTGATAGTTAATAAAAATGCTCTTTTTACAGTAGTTTTTCAAAACAAGCCCCACAACTACAAAATCTGAATCCTTTACTTTTATTTTTTTTCTTTATTTTTTTCAGACAGTTTAGCACAGACCCTTGCTCGGAGCGCCATACTGGATTCTAAGGGAAATGGGGTGCTGCCATTCTCTCACTGGTTATTTTGTCTGCTGTAACTGGGATGCACCACCCCTTCCCTTGCCTGCTGAGTGTTTGTAGGAAAGCAGTATAAACAAAGGGTGAAAAACAGGAAATGGTATGGTGGCTGCCATATTTCCTATGGATCCACAAAGCATTATAAATGTATTAAAAATCAAGGGAACAAATTATCAGAAAACAGTAGTAAACAGCAAAAGTTAAATCTGAAATTTTAAACTTCCAGGCAGTGTAAAAATCTGGGAAGTGATGAATACTTCCTGGTTGACTAGTACTGCTGCTTTAAAGAGCTTGCCATCACTGAAGGCCAATAAAAATAGGTTGCTCACCTGTAACAGTAGTTCTAGGACTGGTACATAGTTCACATCCACACTCTGGCAGTTCCATTGGAATTGCTGATTCATGGGACATCTTTAAGCTAAGCTCCTTCCACCATCCAGGCAATATATCCCGACTTTGGCCTGGGACATCAAATCTTGCATGCTTGAAGCAAGAATCTGTGTGACACTTGCAGAGGAAGTTGTGTGGATGTGAACTATATGCCACTCCTACAAAGTACAGTTACGTAAAACCTTACTGTAACAGTAGATCTTCAAGGAATGTCTCTTGCAGTAAGTCATTACTTCTGTGAGAATCCAGCAGAGGGTGCTGTCGCATGGCAGCTTCTTCTAGCGGTTTCAGACCAGGAACCGACCACACATGACATCATGTCCTGTTTCCTATATAAATGTGGGAGGTCCCTGGTATCCTCAGTTCCATCCGCTGGATTCAGCACGCAAAGCGAGGGCCGAGGTGAAACCGAGGCACCAGAGAGTCCCAACCCTATTCTGTGAAGCAGAATTGCTTCTATTAGAGAAGGAGGGGGGTGGAGGGAGGGATTATACTTACTGCAAGAGACATTTCTTGAAGATCTACTGTTATGGTAAGATTTTACGTAACAATACTATCTTCCATTGAATGGACTCTTGCAGTAAGTCATTACTTCTGGGAGATTACCTAGCAGTTATGTCCAGAAAGGTGGACTATTATGATAAGAGACCTTGTGGGACTGCACGGCTGAAGGCCATCCTACGTTTTGATGTCACATCAAGATTGTAATGTCTTGTGAAAGTATGGACTGTAGACCAGGTGGCTGCATTACATATTTCTGAAATGGAGGTGCCCTTGAAACAGGCCGCAGTAGTGGCCATAGCTCCAGTGTAATGGTCTTGGACCAGGCCAGGGAGAGCCTTGTTGTACTTTTTGTAACAAAGGGTAATACAGTTTGCCAACCATGAGGACAGGGTTCGTTTGGCAACAGGAAGTCCTTCTCTGCTGGAGGCAAAGGTGACCAACAATTGAGACATTTTTCTAACATCTTTAGTACGATTAGTGTAATATCTCAATATGCGGTGAATGTCCATTAAATGTAAGAGATGTTCACCCTGGTTGGAGTGCTCCGGGAAAAATATCCGGAGCTCCATGGATTGATTTAGAGTTTTTTCAGATACTACTTTAGGAAGAAAGGAGGGTTGGTATGTAGGACCACCCGATTCCTATGAAAAATCAAGTACGGTTCCCTACACATGAGGACTTGAAGCTAGGAAATATGCCGAGCGGAAGTAATGGCCACCAGAAATAATGCTTTCCAGGATAGAAAACGAAGATCACAAGTGGCCGCTGGCTTGAGAGTCAGTTTTTCTATGATGAAATTGAGATCCCACGGAGGAGTGTGACGACGGATTGGAGGCTTCAAGTGAAGCATTCCTCTCAAAAACATCTTAGATAAATGATGTTGGTACAGTACTTTACCGTCAGGAAGTTCATGAAAAGCTGAAATGGCTGCCAGGTGAACTTTGACAGAAGAATAACTGAGACCGGACTCTGATAAAGAGGCTAGGTAGTCTAAAAAACAGTCGTCAGTGGACAGGAATATGGGTCCACAGTATGAGCTGCAGACCAAATGGAAAATCTTTTCCATTTAGAATTATAAGTTTCTGGTTGCTGGCTTTCTAGAAGCTAAGAGAATCTTGGCAACAGAGGAGGACACCTGCAATTTGTTTATGAAAGTGTCCTCAGCAGCCTGGCATGAAGACATAGAGTCTTAAGGCTGGTGTGCAGGAGGGACTCCTGATTCTGAGTCAGGAGTTCTGGTCTGAATGGCAACAGAATGGGATCCCTCATGGACAGTTGCTGGAGGAGGAGATACCACGGTTGCCCGGGGCCACAGTGGTGCGATTAAGACCATGGTGGCAGGCTCTAGTTGAAGTTTCAACAGAGTCCGTTGAAGGAGAGGGATAGGGGGAAAGCATATAAGTAAAATCCCGTCCAAGGTTGGGACAGGGCATCAATAGACCTTCCCCTGTTGTTCGGGATAATGGAGAAGTAACTGGGGAGCCGATGATTGGCTGCCGGAGGTGAACAGATCCAGTTGTGGAGTCCCCCAGAGTGCAAAGATGTCATTTAGGACATCCATGTGGATTGTCCACTCATGCACAGATGACTGACGACTCAACCGGTCTGCCAACTGATTGTGTCATCCCGGAAGGTGGACAGCTATCAGTGTTAGACTTTGTCTGATTGCTGTCTGCCAGACTGCAAGTGTCTCCATGCAGAGGGTATGCGAATGTGTGCCCCCTTGCCTATTTAGGTATGATACCACTGTAGTGTTGTCTGATTGAATCAGCAATGGTCCTGGCTTGAAGTAAGGTAGGAATGCCCGAAGGGCTAAACTGACTGCCCTCATCTCTAAGAGACTGATGTGAGGAAGATAAGATGATATGGACCATTGGCCCTGGGTCTGATACTGACCCAAGTGGGCACTCCATCTGTCCGCGTAAGTATCCGTGCTTAACGTCTGCATGGGAGGGAGCGGAACGGCATCCCTTGGCACAAATTGTTTTTGTTTGTCCACTAGGTAAGGGTCAAGATCAGGAAGGGAGTGACCCGAATATGGTCGTTGAACTGTTCGGTCCAATGGGACCATTGGTCCTGTAGAGTCCACTGGACAGGTCTCATATTGAGATGGGCAAATGCTACCACTGGAATAGCGGCGGACATGTAGCCCAGTAGTTTTAACATTAGTCTGGCCGTAATCATATTTTGATACTGAATGTGGGGAGCCAGGAATATCAGAGTATCCTGTCGGGAAGGGGGAAGGTAAGCTTTCGCCTGAATCGAGTCCAGAACAGCTCCTATGTATTGTAGAATCTGTGTTGGTTCTGGATTGGATTTTGGCCAATTGACCGTGATCCCTTGGTCATGACAACAGATTTAGGGTGGCGGTAAGAGAGGTCAGTAGAGCTTCTTTGGAGTTTGCTTTGATCAGCCAATCGTCTAGATATGGGAAGACGAAGTGTCCTGTTTTTCCATAGGGTTGCTGCCACCACCGCTAGGCATTTGGTGAAGACTCTCAAGCCCGATGAGAGGCCAAATGGAAGAGCCCAAAACTGATAGTTTTGGCCCAGAAGGTGGAAGTGCAGAAATTTGTGATAAGCAGGGTGAATAGGGACATGAAGGTAAGCGTCCTTCATATCCAGGGCACACATCCAGTCCTCTTGTCTTAGAAGGGTCATAATGGATGTTAACATGACCATGCTAAAATGTTAGAACTGAATATGTAGATTCAGATGTCTCAGATCCAGTATGGGTCTGAGATCCCCAGTTTTCTTGGGTACCAGGAAAAAATGGGACTAGAAACCTTTCTGTTGATCCGCAGGTGGCACTGGTACAATTGCTTGTTTGACCAAGAGTGCCTCCAGTTCCTGTTGAAGGATAGGAACATGATGTGGAGGATACTGAATTATCCAGGGAGGAGAGGGTGGTGGGATGGAGAGAAGCTCCAATGTGTGACCCGTTTGGATTATTTGGAGTACCCATGAGTGCAAAGTGATCGTCTGCCAAGCCTCTAGATGGAGGGAGAAACGACACCCAACCACCTCCGAGGCCTGGGCAAGGGCAGGGAAAAGGCATGGTAGGTAACTGGGTACTGGGCTGGCCAGCCCCTCCCGAGGATAGGCACAGGAGCCACAGGCAGTCGGGGGTCCCTCTGGGTGCCTGGGCACAACCCCGAAAGCCACCTCTGTTTGAGGTTTTATATTTTCCACCTCTTTTGGAGAAAGTTGCATGGTAAGTGTATTTTTGTGGAGTATGGTACAGACCCTGAACCGTACAAAGAGTTCTACCTGATGCCTGAAGATTATTAATGAGGGTTTGGGTACCTGGCCCGAACAATTTGGACTTGTTAAAGGATGCATTAGCCACTTTATGTTGTATGTCGTGGGAAGACCTGACACACGGAGCCAAACATGGCAATGTAAGGCTATCCCAGTAGCTGATATTCGGGCTGAGGTATCAGCGGCATTATATCCCGATCTAAGAAGGTGATGGGAGATAGAATTATTAGTGGTAGTCATAGCCAATAACTGGTCCTTCTCCTGGGAGAGAGGAAGATTATTGACAGTTTCTAGAATAGTGGCCCCAAGGGTGCTTTGATATTTAATCATATGACCAATGTAATTTAGGATACGAATATTCATGGTACCTGAGGCGAAGGCCTTTCTACCTAGGTAATCTATTTTTCGTGACTCTTTATCAGGTGGTAGGGTGCTCATGCGTTTAGGTTTCTTAGTACGAGCATGAGCAGCAGCAATGACCACTGAATCTGCCTCTGGAATACTGAGGTGAAAAGGATGGTCCAGAGGAGATTGGTAAAGTCTATTGTTTTTTCTGGGAACAACCGTAATGGCTGAGGGCTAATGCCATGCAGTCAGCAATGCAGTCTGGTATGTAGGTATTAGTGGGGATACCACTACAGCCGGTTCCTCTGGAATTTCTAAATAATCTGTCATATCCCTACATAGTTTGTCATGTTCCGTAGTGGAAAATCCCATCACCTTTTGTATTTGCAGCATCATTTCATTAAAGGTGGGGTCATCCGGAGGAGAGGTGGCTGGCAACAAAGGCAAGTCCTCATCCAAAGAAGAGATAGCTGAATAAGAAGAACCCTTATCGGGAAAATCCAGGTCAGGGAACTCATCATATAGGTCATCAGGGATGACACCTGGTTGATCCTGGCCATCTGAGAGAGTCCTCCACAGTATGTGGGGGGTGACCAGTCAGGTACATCAGAGTCGTCAGCATGACAACGCTTATGTTGGAGATATCAAGACTGTAGGGGATTATCCTGGACATCTGGGTCAGCGGGCAAGGCATGAATCATGTTTTGTAAGACCTGCTGCACAATTCTAGTAATGTCCGCTTCCAAGGAGGGTGGGGTAAGAGTAGGAGGCTGGGAAGTAATAGGAAGGATAGAAGGAATAGGATGTGCAGCATAAGCAGGTCTAGCCTCTGGAAAGTATAAACCAGGGTCCCTGTCTCGATCCGATAGCCCCCTATATAAGCCCACATGTGATGGTGAAGGGGGCATGTTGACGGGCAAATGCCAGTGGCTTACCCTGAGGTACAAGTGACTTAATGGGTGAGCCCGTGAAGGCAGCATCATGCAATATGCCTCTCACTGTCAATGGGGGAGAAGCCCCCCCCAATGACTGAGCAACTATGGGTTTAGTTGTAGAAAAGATGCTGGTAAGCGTCATCGATGGAGGATGATAAACCCCCATCAACGGTGCAGATATTTCCTGCACCTCTTTTATGGCAGTAGCAACTGCCGTCGACGAGGATGCAGGCAAGGGTTACGCAGTCGACGAGAAAGTGGCTCCCGACGACGAGGAGGCATGCACAAGACATCCCGACAAAGCATATTCAGAACGCTCCGACGACGGGGATCCACGGAAATTGTGGCCGTCGACAAGTGCGTGGAGAGAGAGGAGGAAGGATTTACTGGTTTTACCTTCTCCTTAGATCGCCCAGAATGAGAACCAGATGCTAAGAAGTCCTTGGAACGGACCCCCTGGTTCCCTGATAGTTTCTGCTCTGACATGAAAAGATGAAGTTCATGCAACTGTCATCGTCGGGTTGCCTGATTAAATGCCTGACAATTTCTGCAGGAATTGGTGTTATGTGTGGGTCCCAAACACCTTACACAAACTTGATGGTTATCATCTCTAAAAATCTTCCTGTCAAAGTGGCAGCAATGAAATAAAGCTTGCTTGGTTGCAGAATTCTTAGACATTCATTTTGTAATCCAATTTTCTCATTGATGACTGCTACAGAGAAGATGAACTAGCTGTTGCTGAAGCCGGTGGAAAAATGAACTGAGGATACCAGAGACCTCCCACATTTATATAGGAAACGGGACATAATGTTGTGTGTGGGCGGTCCCTGGTCTGAAACTGCTAGAAGAAGCTGCCGTGCGACAGCGCCCTCTGTTGGGTACTCCCAGAAGTAATGACTTACTGCAAGAGACCATTCCGTGGAAGATCTATAGTTACAGGTAAGTAACCTATTTTCTAGGGGGCATGGATATAGTTCACTATTCACACCCTAACAGACTCTTAGAAGTTCTCCAGGTGGGGTGACTAAGGCACACACCCCTACTGATCAAACAGAGAATGCAGAACAGAGGTCCCAAACCCGGCATCACATGACACAAGGTCAATGCAGTAGTGGGAAATGAAGATGTTTGTTGACTCCTAGGAAGCAGCCCTTTAGATCTCATGGACAGCGTCATCCCTGGAAGCAGCCACTGAGGCAGCAGTATGTCTGGTGCAATGAGCTGTTAGCCCTAAAAGAGGCTACATACCAGCCAAGGTGTGAACCACCTGCCAAACGTCTGCTTTGCTGCCAGTGTGCCAGCGGCTTCAGCATAGGTTACAAACTGCTGGTGAGCTTCTCCCTGAACTCCAGCCATGTGCTCCTTATAATAAGACAGCGCCCACTGCAGGGCCAGGTTATGGAGCCTGCAGCTGGCTTCTGAAGAAGGATTCGTAAAGCATACTGGCAAGTTAATCACCTGGTTAAGGTGAAGCTCCAATACTACCTTTGGAAGAAACTTTGGGTTGGGGCGAATAACGATTTTGTCCCTGTGGAACACCAGGTAGGGAGACTCCACAAAACGTGACTGGAATTCCCTGATCCTTTTAGATGATGCAATTGCTACCAGGAAGGCTGTCTTCCAAGACAGGTGTGACACTTCAGACCTGTGCATAGGCTCGAAAAGCTTGCCCATGAGCATAGCCAAAACAAGCAGCAGGTCCCACAGTGGAGAAGGCTCATGCACCAGAGGGGGATAGGTGGTTCACCATTGAAAACGTATCCGCTCACCTTCTCCTGGGACACCGCTGGCTCACCAGCCCACACCCAGTAAGTAGAGATGGGTGCCAGCTGCACCTTAAGGGTCATCACTCAGTCCCAGTGAGAGAGGGTCCAAAGGCAGTCCAAGATAGTCACCACAGGGCAGACAAGGGGATCAAGCCCCTTACCCTCACATCAAATTGAAAACCGCTTTCCATTTAAATGCATAGCACTTGGCCTCCACATCCTGTGGAACACATCATCCAACAGATGCAGGGTTCAGGACTCTAGCCACTCAGAAACCAAGCCATGAAGTGCAGGACTGTCCCCTATTGTCTGGGCAGCAGATGTGAGCAGAGAGGCAACCACCATGAAGGTCTGCTGCTAAGGCTGAGGAAATCCGGGTACTAGAACTGCCAAAGTCAGTCAGGAGCTATCAGGATCATCTGTGCCTTGTCCTCGTGGGTCATGACTTCTACCTTGTGGATCAAAAGGAAGGGAAGGAAGGAATACATGAGGCCTGGGATCCAGGGCCTCAAGAAGGCATCCCCAGACAGTGTCCCAGACTGTGAGGAGTGGGCACAAAACAACCTCAGTTTGATGTTCTCCCAGGAGGCAAACAGACCCACAAGAGGAGTATCTCACCGGGAGAACGTGTTGTCTACCACCTTCTGATGCAGGGACCACTTGTGCAACATCTCTTCTACCCAGCTGAGAGCATCTGTCAGCTCACTGTGAACTCCCGTGACATGGATCGCCATCGTTCCCAGGCTGCGCATGAGGATCCAGATGCAGAGGGCCTCCAGACACAGAGGAAGGGAATGTGTTCCACCTTGCCAATTCAGGTAGAACACAGTTGTGGTACTGATCATCTGGACCTGCAAGATCTGACCACTGACAAGAGGAGCAAGTTCCGTCAAAGCAAGTCACACTGCATGGAGCTTCAGCAGGTTTTATGTGGTGATGGGACTCCAGGGATGACCAGAACCCATGGGCTCTGTGGTACCCTAGGTGTGCACCCCACCCCACCAGAAATGCATCCATTGTTAGTGTGACGGTTGACTCAGGGTGGACAAATGGGATGCCGTTCTACAGCTGTTCTGATATCAACCACCACTGGATGGCATCCCACATCAGCTGGGCCACCGTGACCAGCTGGTCCAAGTAGCCTAGGTGCTGGGACCACTGATGGCCCAACTCCCACTGCAGGTCGCGCATCTGCCGGTGGGCCCAACGGACCACACTGGTGCAGGATGCCATGAACACTATCAGCTGCCAGAAATCCCGGGCATGGCGCAAGAGCCCAGCCTGAAATGATCAGTCAAAGGGAGTAAGATCTAGTGCCCAGTCCACAGGGAGATAGGGCTTGGGGGCCTCACAGAGTCTAGTTCTACACCGATGCACCTAATCATCTGCGTGGTTACCAGTTTGACTTGCTGGGGTTGACCAACAGGCCCAGTTCTTGTCAGGTGTGGAGAGCCAATCTTGGGCCCTCTCTACAGCCTCTTTGGACGGACCAGCTAGCAGCCAATCATCCCAGTAGGGACACACCCCAACACCCAGACACCGCAGATAGGCTGCCACCACTGCTTTGCGCTTGGTGAAGACCCTGAGTGCCACAGAGACCCAAAAGGGGGGTGACATGGAACTGGTACAGGACCCCTTCCGCTCTGAACCAGAGGTACCAGCAGTGGGACAGACTGGAATGTGGAACACATCCTGGAGGTCCAGGGAGCAAAATCACATGTTTTGCTCCTGAGAGATGGAATGATATGATTCAGAGTGACCACCTGGAACAAGCACTTCTGCATGAACTGGTTCAGATCATGCAAATACAAAATGGGGTACCAGACCCCCTCATCCATTTCAGGATCCGGAATACCTTTACATGTAACCCTGACTGGCCAGGGCATCCAGGACATGGGCTACTGCCCCTTTTGCAAGGAGCTTTGCTATGTCCTCCCAAAAGGCAGACAGCATGTCCTGCGACACACCTTGGACTCCCGAGGTGTGTGAAGGCAGTAAGGCGGGAGAGCCTCAAAGTCCAAAGGCAACCCTCTGCCCACTGTGCTTACCACCCACTTGTCCGTTGTGATAGTGGACCAATGCAGAAAGAAGTGACGTAGCCGACCTCCTACAAGGAGAGGAGACTGGCACAGAAGGGTAGAAGATGACACTCCCTAACCCGTCACTGCGCAGCTTTTGCAGGAGCACCTGCGACTGCAGCCAGAGAGGCACCACCATCACCCCTGCCCCCCCCTTCTTAGGACCCTGACTCCCTAGACTTGGGCTTGGTGCACCATACCTGGTACTGACCCTGCTGGGGCTGCTGCTGAAATGACCAGTACTGTGACACATGGAGATGGCCTCCACCCTGGCACAGGCACACAAATTGCCCATGTCCAAGGACATATGGAGTTGGTGTTAAGCCTGCAACTGATCCTGGTCTCTGATGACCATCACCTCCGACTGCTGCTCAGAAGGGATGTAAGGAAGGACTGCACCAAAGACTCATCAGGGAGCGACTATAATTGGCCATCATCAAGGCATACTTAGCCTGACGGAGACCCAAAGGTGCTTCAGCTTACACCTTTTTAGCGGCATGGTCAATCTTACAGGACTTCTTGTCCAGAGGCTTGTCCCAATCCCACTGATTTCCCAGCTCACAGAAAACTGAATCAGACACCAGCCCCTCCACAGAGGAGTGCTATGAGAACCCTGAAAAGAACCCTGTGAGTACCGCATACATGCGAACCATATAGGTAGAGGATGCCGGGCAGGATTCTGGACTCTGCTAAAGCTCCAGGGCTGGTCCCAAAATGGCCTCAACCACAGGAAAGGCAGCCCCCCACACACACACACACACACACACACACACACACACACACACACACACACACACACAGATTAGTCCCGAACCAGAATATCAGTAAATGGATGTTTGGTGCTTTTCTGAACTGGCTCCAACAGGACAGACATGAATTCTGATATACTTCAGAGAAACACAATGGGCCATGCTCAGTGGAGAACTCCTAGACCGATCGCCAGTTGAGGAGAGTCCTGAAGGAGGCAATGTACTTGCAGTTGGAGTCATCTGAGGACTCCTTGAAAACAACCCTCGACCATTTCTCCCCATGGACCACCTGAGTATCATCTCCTGGGGTGATATGCACTGCCAACCAGCATGGCAAGCCGGTGACTAAATGGGCCTCCTTAGTCAAAGGACCCACCTTCAGCTGCAGTTGTGGCAGCTTCATCTGAAGAAGTGAAGAGGCAGTTGAAGGAAGCACCTACATAGTGTGAACCAGTGGGGGTACCACTGGCAGCTGCCAGGTGAACGAAGGTCTAGGGAGTAAAGGCCTACCCTGCCCACAATGGCCCACTGTTGCCAGAGGAAATCCTCACAGCACCTGCACGACTTGTGACAGTGCCTCTCCTCACCCGAGGACGTCAAGGAGGTTGGCTTGGGAGGGGAGGAGCCGGACTGAGTCACCAATTGGCAACTCTCCACCCTGGGAGGGTTAGGGTACCGTCTGACTAGCGGCCGTGTCATGAGGGGAAGGCACTGTCAGGCAATTGGCGGAAGCTGTGTCCCAGCACAGCTTACCACCTGGACTTTGGTCTTGTTTGCCGGTGTCCTCGGTGGTGAGGACTAGGGGAGTTACATAAAAACAACCACGAAAAACAAACAAAAAACTATACCCCACGGCTCTGCAATGTGATTTCTGTACCGGGGGAGGGATGAGTTCTACATAGCTCGGGCTGGCCAGGAGGGTGAAAAACTGAATTAAAAAAAAAAAAAAAAAAGAGTGACAGCACTTTAATCGAGACCTCGATCGTGATGATTGACGGTGATATGTCCAAATTGTTCAGAACAGGCCTAGAAGACTCGACCACTGGTGGTGCCACTCCTGCAATGGGTCGGTCATGGGCACTGACCACTCCACATTCTCCTGAGTGAGGACCGGGAACACCAGGGTCTGCAAGATTGATTCTTCAATCTTGTCCAACAGCTGGTCGACAGGCTTCAGGAAAACTTCCACAGCATGCTCAACTGGAGTCAAATTCAACAGGGGCACCTTGGAGCTCTTGATCTTCCCCTCACTGTAGGATTCTTGACCACTGAAGAGTGATCAGGGAAATCAAGGGATCGGGAAGACTCTGATCTCTCAGAGTCCCATGAGCGATACTTGTATTTAGTACCACGGTGGGCAGGGCTCTCCCCCAGGGTCTGCGAGCCAAAAACATATCCCAGAAACCTCCAGTGAATGAGCCCCCTGACACCGGCCCTAGCCAGAAACAGCGCTGAGACCGATAAGATACTTGCCGTGGCAGCCGGCACTTCTATTTAAATGGCCACAAACTGCTGAGCTGACCCAACCACTGCCACGGCCTTCTTGTAGCCCTTAGGGTGATCCTTCAGATACCACTCCAAATGATGTCCCAGGGTGAGCCATGCTTCCTGTCCTCACAGGACTCAGGCAGCTTGGACAAGCGAAAGCTGCACCTGTCCATGTTATGCTGCCTGCCCAAGCAGTACAGGCACGTGTCATGTGGGTCAGTGACTGACATCTTCTGCTGGCATCAGATGCAAAATCCGAATTCCAGCTTCTGCTGTTCCATCATTGATTCCAAAGAGGAGTTCAGGGGACCGAGTAAAAACACACTGGTTAAGTTGAAAACTTTGAAAGAAAGTTTACCTATGGCACACTAAATCCTAATCGAATGCAGCAAAGGAGGTGACCTGTTCTTCCAATGTAGAGAAGGATCTGACGTTACGGGGTTGAGTTCTGGGATATGCCACCCGGGTGGTGGGAGAAGCTTAGCTTACAGACATCTGACAAACCAGCAATTCCAGTGGAACTGCCAGAGCATGGACAGTGAACTATATCCATGCCCCTTGAAAGTACTTTATTCCCTCTTATAAGCCCTGCCCACCAACCCAATTTTAACCTATTATTGCTGCAACACTCTTGCTGACCTGCAGGGTGGGGCTGGAGCTGCATGATGAACCATGACGCCTAGGCTCTCCTCATACCACAGAAGGTGCTGCAGAGACAGCTCCAGGAATCACACACACCCTTGGGGCCTGTGCTTGCGCTGTTTCGACAGCATGACCAAAGCCCCACAAAACCAGAATGAGGGAGCCGGGATTGAGTTTCGATCCCAGGTCTCACCACATGGCAGTGTTGTACCACAAAACTCAGCAGCATTAGGATGGGCAGGCCTGGATTTTGAAAGACCAGTGTCAACATTCTGTCGATGGGTCTCATGTTTCAGATGGCCCACCCTGATCTCAAGACTGGAACCAAGAAGAATCGAGTTACATGAAGGAGATTCTTTCATCTTCCAGCCTTCACTGGACATTCTGAATAAGCTGGCACAGTCAGGAAACTTGTTGTAGTGTAGGCGAAGACACTCAAGTAGTTCTGAGTGGCCATCAGCTGATGGCACTGTTTTCTTTAAATGCATCAGAAGTGCTCACCCTTGGGGAGGTTAGGGCTGCTGTAAGAGAACATTCTAGCACAAATACTTGAGGAAAACCATGAAACGAATTGAAGATACTTTGGTGCTGAGGCAGTGCCAGAATGGAAATTAGACCAACGATGTTGTTGGAGCCAAAGCAGAGAGGTAAATAAATCAAGGTAAACAAGATAGGCTAAGTGGATCAGGGTAGATAGTGATAATCACATTAAGGCAGCAAAGACAGCCAGCAAGAAAATCAGGGATACCCAGAGTTGGAACTCCAGCTTGCAATAGCAGTGAAGCAAAGGGAAAAGGTATTTGTCAGGTACATCTGGGAGAAGTGTAATGTCAAAGGGGAATTGTAAGGCTTAGGTGAGAGGAAGGATGGGATGATGGGGACAAGCAGAAAGCAGAGATACTAAACAAATAGTTTTGTTAAACATCTACTGGAGCGAAGGATGGTCCACTGCCAGATTGCCAAGTGAAGGGGGCAGGGTAGTAGAGAAGGTGCACAAGCTGCACAGGCAAAATAACAGTGGAAAGGGTGTTGGAAAAGTTGAAAGTAGCGAGTCTATGGGACATGACCACTTACACCCGAAGATGCTTAAGGAGGATGCAGAAGTGACAGCTGAACCAATTGCAGACATATTCAATTGCCACCTGCCACAGTGGAGGTCCCTAGGGAATGGAGGGAAGCAGACATGATCCACCTGCATAAGAGTGGAAGGAACTACAGGACAGTCAGCCTGACATCTGTAGTGGGTAAGATTATGGAGTCTATACTGAGGGAGGAACTAATCAACTTCCTAGAGAGACATGGGCTACAGGACCCCAGGCAGCATGGGTTCGAGAGAGGGAGGTCTTGCCAGATGAGTCTAATTGACATCTTCATCTGGTGACCTGGGCAGCCAACAAGGGACAGCTAGTTCACATAGTGTACTTGGATTTCAGCAAAGTCTTTGACTCAGTCCCCAGTAGGAGACTGGTAAAGAAGTTAAGGGACTTGGTGATGAAGGAACAAATGAAAATTACATACTGTAATTCTTGATCTTCCCAAGTAGCTTCAGCTTTCAGTCCCACTAACGGGTCTGAGCAAGAGGTGCTAGGACCCTGTTGGAGCTAAGTCTGTTGCAGCCTAGGAGGGGACCAACGTTAGTGCAAAGTGATCGTACAAGGTAGGGGACCACCCCCGACATTGGCTCCGCCAGACGTCAGATGTGGTATAAAGGGGGCGGTCCCCTGGTGCCACCCCAGTTCTCCCGCCGAAGACCCGGCTATAGGAAAAAAGGAGAACCAGGCAGGAAATCCCCACTCTGGCTAGAACTTGTGACCCCCGGTAAAAAGGGAATGGAGGGTGGGAAAGCCACCTGCTTCAAGAGCTCCTCTCGAAGATCTACTGTTACAGTAACTGTACCATCTGTCTTCGAGGGTGGAGCTAATTCAGCAGGTAATACCATTAGGACAGAGTCCCAAGCAGTAGAAAGGATAGGCCCAGGTCTGAAAGGGTGGTAGGCAGGTAACCTGAAACTTAGGTAGAACAAGATCTCTTCAAGAGAGGAGGCCCTGAAGGACTGCCAGGTCAAAATCTGCTCTCCTTCTGGAAGCTATATCCAGACTATAGTGTCTGACGAACGTATGGACTGAAGTCCATGTCGTGACAGCACATATATCCGCTGAGGAAACATTCTTGAGCGACGCAAAGGAAGAAGCCACTGCTCTGGTGGAGTGGCCCCTAACAGCATCTGGGCAGGCCCAACCATGGCGCTGATAAAAAGATATGCAATCCACCAGCCAACGGGCTAGTGACTGCTTGGACACAGGAGCCCCTAACATGCGCTTAGCATAGCAGACGAACAACTGGTCCGTCAACCTAGAGGAGCGAGTCCTGTGAAGGTAGAACCTAAGCATGCGGTAAACATCCAAGATGTCCAACAGTGTTTCACCTTGGTTAGAATCTTGGGGGTAATACACTGGAAGGTTGATGTCCTGATTGAAGGTCAGGGTGGACACCACCTTCGGCATGAACTTTGGATTGATTCGCAAGTTCACTCTATCCTTGTGAAAAACGATGTAAGGTTCTTTGCGCATCAGAGCCTGGAGCTCGGAAACCCTTTGAGCAGAGGTAACAGCCACCAGCAGTAAGGCCTTCCAGGAAAGGAAGTGCATCTTGCATGAAGCTGCGGGCTCGAAGGGAGGGAGAGTGAGCTTATCCAAAACAAAAAGGAGATCCCAAGGAGGAACGACGTCCCTCCTTGGGGGTCTGACATGCAATACCCCTCACAAGAAGGTCTTGCAGGCATCCAATTCTGCTAGAGACTTATCTCCTATAGGAACATGATATGCGGAGACCACACACACATGTGAACCTTGACAGACGAGTAACTCGGGCCTAAATCTAGGAGGTGACAGAGATACTCTAGCACGTGCCTGACCGGACAACCCAAGGATCTAGGGCTCGTGCTGAAGCCCATAGGCAGAAGCACTTCCATTTGAGAGCATGGGTAGCCCTAGTGGAAGGCTTCCTTGCCGCTACCAAAATCTTTGCCACCCTGCTTGACACTTCTAGCCTCTCTTCCACTAGGACTGTGGGAGTCATGCATGCAGGTGAAGAGAGTGAAGAGCCGGATGAACAAGAGTTCCCCGATCTTGAGAGAGCAAGTGGGTGGAGAGAGGCAACTGCACTGGAGGTTCCTGAGACAGTTGCTGGAGCAGCGGGTATCAGATTTGCCGAGGCCACAGAGGAGCCAACAGAATCATTCTGGCTCCCTCTGACTGCAATTTGAGCAGAACTCCCTGCACGATTGGAAAAGGAGGGAAGGCATACAGAAACTTCCCCGTCCAAGAGAGGGACAATGTGTCTCACCAGAAAACACCAGGCCCTGGAGCGAGTGAGCAAAAATTGCATAGTTTGGAGTTGAATGGGGATGCAAAGAGGTCCAACTCTGGAAGGCCCCAACGGTTGAATAGGTCATCTGCGACCTCCTGGAGCAGTTCCCACTCATAGCTGAAACAAACAGAGCAACTGAGACTATCGGCCAGAATGTTCTAGACCCCTTGGAGGTGAACCGCCACGAGTTCCACGTCGTGTTCTACTGCCCATTCCCATACTCTTATGGCTTTTCTGCAAAGGGGGTAAGAATACATCCCCCCTTGCTTGCTGATATAAAAAAAAAAAACACTGGTGTGTTGTCCAACTACACCAGAAGAGAACCCCATGAAACTTGACTCTCAAATGCTGACAGAGCATTCAGAACTGCTCTCATTTCCAGGACATTGATGTGTAGAGAGCGTTCTGTGTCGGACCAAGTACCTTGGGTCCTGTGAACCCCTAGATGTGCCCCCCAACCTGAAAGGGAGGCATCCAATGTCAGGGTTTGGGATGGAGGTGGTCTGCAGAAAGGGACCCCCCCCCTTTCCAGATTGTCCCGGCGAAGACACCGTTCGAGAGAACGGTGGGCTGCTTTTGAAAGCCAGATCCAAAGATCCAGGTCATCCACAGCTTGGTCCCACTGTGCTTTGAGGTGCCACTACAACATCCTCATATGAAGCCTGGCTAATTGGACAGTGGCGATGGCTGCCGCCATACGCCCGAACAGCTGAAATATGCTCGGGTGGGAGAAGAGGGCCTTCCCCGAAGGGCCCTCACCAGGTCCTGGAGGCGTTCTATCCTGTCCAAGGGTAAGGAAGGCATGCCCTTTCCCTGTGTCCAGGATCACTCCTATGAACTGCAGCCACTAAGATGGCCTTGGCTGAGACTTCGGCCAGTTCACCGTGATCCCCAGGGAAGAGAAAACAGCCTGCGTTTGACTGAGGGCGATTGCTAGCTGCCCCTCCAACTAGACAGAGAGGAGATAATCATCCAGGCAGGGGTAGACAAAGAGGCCTCTCCTGCGGAGGGCCACAGCTACCACTGCCAGGCACTTCGTAAAGACCCTGGGAGCCGCCGAAAGGGAGGACCCTGAACTGGAAATGCTCTTCTCCGAGACGGAAACACAAGAACCTCCTGTGCTGTTTCTGGATTTTGATATGCATGTAAGTGTCCTGCATATTGAAAGAGCACAGCCAGTCCCCTAATTGGAGCAGAGGAAAGAGGCCTGCCAATGTTAGCATGCAGAACTTTTGATACTTGACCGAGAGGTTGGGCACAATGAGGTCCAAGATAGGACAAAGGTCTCTCGTCTTTTTCAGGACCAGGAAAAAAACCGGAGTAGAAGCCCTTGCCTATCTGGGCCGGTGTAACCCTTTGAATGGCACTCTTTTCCAGGAGCAGCGAGACCTCTGCCTGAAGGAGGCTGAGGTGGTCCGGGGGACATAGGGGGTAGTGGGTTGTCCGGAGGTATAGAGATGAACTCTGTGGCATACCCTAATCAAATGGTTTCCAGCACCCACCGATCTGAGGTGATGCTGGACCACTGAAGCGGGTATAGTGCAAATCGTCCTCCTACCTGCTCGTTTTGCCTGTCCCCGATGGGAGGAGGGTGGGGGTAGGAGTCAGGAAGGAGGGACGGAAGGACCTGGGGCCCTTGGTGCCTTGGGAACTTTAGGAGGGGGGCTGACCCTGTCTACGAAAACCTTCCCTTGGGGCTGCTTGCCGGACTGGCCTTGGCGTTGGTGAAAAGGACGCCAGCGGTTACCCTGCAGCTGGGACTTATACATACGATGTACATCTACTACCGCCTTGCCTGATTCTTGAAGGCGTTTGACCATTTGCTCCACCTCTGGACCGAAAAGCACCAGACCCTGAAATGGGAAGTCCAGGATACAGTCCTGAAGGTCTTGCTGGAAGCCTGTCAGTCTGAGCCAGGACTGTCTCCTCATATAAATGCCTGATGCTGCGGCCCTAGAAGCCATGTCCACCGCATCACAGGAGCATCTGAGTGCATGCTTGTCAACGTCTAGACCTGACTGGGCACAAGCCAGAATCTCCTGCTTGGAGTCTGAGTCTGGGAGGGTCTCTGCCAACTCCATGGTTTTCCTCCACAAGGACTGCTGGTAGGAGATCATGTGGGCCATGAAGTTAAGGGATCTGATAGATCCAGTAGCAGAGAAGAAGACTTTTCTTCCCGAGTCGTCCAATTTTTTTGAGATGGGGTCGGGAGGTTGCGAGCGGAGGTGCTTGGGCTGGGTCTCTCTCCTGTGGGCAGCTGTGAGGACCAGGGAATTCACCTTGGGTTGCTCCACCAGGAATGGCTGTGACCTGGGAGACTTATACAACCTATTCGCTTTCCTCAGAACTGCAGGGACAGAGGAAGGAGTCCTCCAGGTAAGGCGAGTGACGTTCTGGAAGGGCTCAATAAATGGAGGGATGACCAGCGGCTTAGGCTCCTTCTCCCCTAGGAATTTAGCTAACCACTGGTGCTCCGGGTGCACCGTATCCCACTGGTAAATAGTCTGGATATGCCTTATTATATCAAGGAGCGAAGGGTCGTCCGTGGGGGAGAGGCGTGAGGTTCCTGGGCTCTGGGATGGTGGCAGAAAACCATCTGAGTAATCCGAGTCCGAACTGGCATCATCAGCGGAAGAAGACGATCAGGGACATGATGGAGATGGGGAAGGAGACCTCTTTCTTCGCTTCTTCTTACGGGGTGGAGGAAGGTGATCTCCCGACTGATCTTTTGTCTGGTGTGGGAGGAGAACCTATGGGTGGTGGTGTGGGGATCTTATCTGGTGGCCTTTAAAGAAGGTCCCCTTTGACCGTATTCCACCAAGAGGTGAATAAATTCCCAATATCCGCCCTGGGACCACAGCCCGTGGCCCGGCTGGAGTTGAATGGCCGAGCCTGACCATCAGGGGCGAGGCGTTGGGATCGGGCGTCCCATCTGGAGTGCCTGGTGTCAGGTCCGGAAGACCGGCATCCGGCCGGCGACTGGCGTCTGGGGGGATGTCAGCTGACATCTGTCCCTTTGGGGAGGCACAGATGGCTGATCGTTGTCCAGCGACCATCCCATATCTGGTGTCAGGGAACAAGTCGTCGGGGTAGGCGATCGGCTGGTAGGTCTGGCCTCAGGAGTGGGACGTACCTTCACCGGTGGGGGAGTCCGAGCCCGGGCGTCCCCTTGCCTACTAGAACTTTCCTCTGCACGTTTTCTCTTTTTGGAGGAACTAGGCCTGTCCAGGGCCCTGGGCAGGCCTTCCTGGGCCGACCCTGTAGATTTGTGAGGTCGGTGAGCCAGGGAGGAGGATCGATGTTGCTTCAAGGCCAACTCCTTTTGGGCACCGTGAGAAGAGGTGTGAGTGGCCTTGGAAGAGCGGGAAGACTCAGAAACAGCAGGAACCAAGCCTGACCTCTGCGAGGAAGACGACGACAGTGCCGGTTTGGCGGGTGAATGATGGCAGGATTCGGATCTGGCCCTGTTCTTCTGCTTGTGATGCTTTTCACCCAAGGTCTTAGCTCTGGAGGGAGAGGAGGAGCTGGTTCCGGAACCTCTCTGCATCGCTGCAAGCTGCTTCTCTAACAAGGTTTTTAGGGCATGAGCTCTTCTGGCGCGTATCTTTTGACTGAAGTATTGGCAGTGTCTGCAGGAATCCGGTTGGTGGTCTGGGTCTAGACAGATGAGGCAGGCCATGTGGCCGTCTTTGGCCAGGATCTGCTTCCCACAGGCACACTTAGACTTACGTCGCAGTGGAGAGGGCAACGACATAAACGAGGCGTTAGATTAGGTTAATTGAAAAGATAAACGAAAGCAGCTTCTCTTGGCGTTCGATGCTGTCGACTGCAAGCAAGGCGTCCGAGGAGCCGAACTACGCAGGTCGATGGTGGGAAAAGAACTGGGGTGGTGCCAGGGGACCGCCCCCTTTATACCACATCTGACGTCGGGTGGAGCTAATGTCGGGGGTGGTCCCCTGCCTCGTACTGCTAGATACAAGTTTTCCGTGGGGTCCTGACACTTGCTGGCTTCAGTCCTAATGGTATTACCTGCTGCAAGAGCTCCACCCTTGAAGACAGATCTGCTACAGTACTACTGTTACAAAGAGAGATGCTCAGAGGCCCTGACCCTTACCAGAGTGGGGATGGTGGGCGAGCGTGTGACTGAATAGGGAAAATATTCTGGAAGATCAATAATTACATTGAGTATACAATTTTCATATCTTCCAAGAATCAATCTTCACCACTCAATCCCACTTATTGTCTGAGTACCAAGCTTTCTCTCAAAACAGGGGAGGAGTTGGCTCATCCTGTGGGGAAAAAGCCGCTTCAGCCCTCTGGTAGGGGATAACCATTGGAAGGCAGGGACTCCTTACAGGTACAGCAGGACCTGAGACTGGTCAAAGGCAGGCGGAGGCTCCCTTGGCCTGGGAGCAGGAGAGCACTCTGACAACTCACGCCTGGCCTTACAAGCGAAAAAGTGAGTACCAAGGTAATTCAAGTTCAGCACCCTACAGTGGGCCAGCAGTGCCAACCGAAGAGTCAAAGCTATGCCATCTGCCAAATGCAAACTGCTGTTCCCATCAGCCTGGAAGCTACCTTGTTGGCATCGTACAATGCCCTTACTCAGTGCCTCGCCAACTTCAGGCTCTGGCTGGAAAGGCAAATGTCCTGATTGGCTGACTCGCAATATGGCATGGACACCAAGAGCTGACCTAGTGTCGCCCACAGGTGCTTACTGTATGTACAGGAATGCACATCACAGTCAATGCCACCACAAAAACTTTCCTGCCTCAAGCACAGATCTCTGCAGAGTCAGTGCTGGGGGGGGGGGTACTGTTGTGCACTGGGTGCTTAGGCCTAGAAGGGGTCCTAGGTGGGAGAAAGGGATAGTACTTGGAGACCCCGCGGGAGCAAAATATCTGCACTGGACATCCCTAGGGGTTAGAGACCAGGCATAGGGATGGAGCCAGACATGCCTGGATGCCTCAGTAAAGGCCTGGGGTCAAGGAGGGCTGACGAAGGAATCATTGCTGAAACCTCCATGGAACTCAGCATTAAGGCAGCCAGTACTGCGACTTATAAATGACCCAGTATTCAGCTCCCGCAAAGTCTCCATCAGGAATCTGTGGTACTGGGAGTACTGAGCATGGGAGGAGAGGGGGCAGAAAAATACTATTCCTCAGAGGAGGAAGTAGGAGAAGAGGTGCTGGATTCAGACAGCATCAGAGCAGGAGCCCCAGGCCTGAGCTGGGCATGGTCTGCTTTAAGGTGGTACTGGTGAAACACTCCAACCGTGGACCTGAATAACTGGCAGGTCATGGGCCCCAAGGGACTCAAAACACCTGGCAAAGCAGGGGAGGGGGACAGAGGAGAAGGGTCATGGGTAACCAGGCCAGGTCTTCTGCCATGGCTGCAAGAGTGCTCGGGGGGGGGTTTGCCAGTGTGGAGCCGACCAATCTCAGAGGACCGGTCCAGACAGTGCCCTTGGGGGAATCCCCACATGGGGAGAGCAGAGCCACTCAAGGCACACAGGGCAGTCCCGGTCACTACCAGTGACAGGGCCAGCTAGTTATGAAGAGAAATGAGACAGCGGGCTAGCGCTGCTACTCTTGCCAGAGTTGCCACCATCTCTGGACAAGGGGTGCCAGTGCACCCTCACAACCCCTCACCAGGACTGATGCTGCCCCCCTCCCCCCCCCGGAGGCCAAGACCAGTCTCCAGGCCAGAACCTCCTCCAGAGTCAGCCCCGGAACCAGCACTGCACGTGGTACCAGAACCAGACCTGGCACTGCAAACAGCACCAGGACCACAACTGACACTGGTAACCTGAACCAGCACCACAAACAGTGCCGGAAGGGGTCCCCGGACTGTCCCCAGTGCCAGTCTGAACGGTACACACAGGAGAGACTCCAGGCCTGGAGTCGGGCTCAGAACCAGGCCCAGGATGGCTTCCATCGTCACAGGTTCTATTTCAGGTCCAAGGTTGGCGTCATCATTTTCCCCCAGACCACCAGGGTGCTAAGGGGAGGAGATAACAACCTCAGGTTTGGAGACAGGGCCAGCATCAGAACCCACCCCTCTTCTGGCATCGTGAGCAGTGCCAGAAGGGGCCCGGTTTTGCATCTGGTGGCACTTCACTCACGAGTACTGGCCTTAGCACCAGGAGCATGGGCAGCACTAGGCTACAGCACCGAAGTGCCAGCTGGTGTAGACTAAGCGCATAGCTTCAGCTTCTCCACCAGGGGCATCTGCTGCCCCAAAGGGCCAATGGACTGGGGGGGTGCTCTGCCAGCCTCACATGGGAGGCTGACTGTCCAACAGCCCCCCCCCCGGCCCTCTGACATCTCAAGGAGGCAAGCGTGGGGAGTGCAATGGACATCCTCAGTACCAGAGGTACTGGGAAGGGGTTCAGCGGAAGAGCCCATGGACCTTAACTTGGCATCTCTGATGTAACATGTGCCTCGGAAGGTGCTTCTTGAGGGTGCAGTAATCCATGGAGAAGCAGGTGTCACACCTATCCATGTCATGGTGAACGTCAAGGGAGGTCCAGCAGTCATCATGTCAATAGGACCCCCGCAGAAGCACTGACGCATTGGGGGGGGGCTGCCCTTGTCCTTCTTTGTGATCTTCTTAAGCTCCTGAGGACATGCCATGAAGATGAGAAAAATGTATGAAAAATGGAAGAAAAAGGTTCATCACCAAACTAACAATAGAGGAAGACGGAACCAGTAGAAATACAGTGCCAGAGAAAAATCTGGCATTGAATGGAGATGGTGGTAAACTGAGGACATTGTGACACAGTTCAAGGTCTGAAGCGCTCCCACAGTGCAGACTCGATGGTGGTAAATACAGAACTGAGGAAGGGAGGGGCCAGCATCAGATACAGACTAACCCAAGCATCATGTCACTATGTCTGCCTCATGGCAGTAACAGCACTGATGTCGGTCTCTTCCTAAGCTGCAAAATACCTTGCTCTCACAGGGTCCCAGTGCCTCCAGCTCAGACCCATAGGTGGGACTGAATGGAGAACACTGAATATTGTAAGAACTAGTGATCTAGCTGGAAAACTGGCTTGGGAGAAGCACACAAAAAACAGAGGTTAACAGGGAGCTCTCATAGGTAATCGAAGTAAAAAGCAGAGTACCATACAGATTGCTGCTGGATCCTGTCCATTTTAATGTGTTAATTTGAGACAGGGGAAGTCATTAAGGGTAAGAGCTACGTCTTCGAAAAGACACCGAGATCTCTGCAAGGATGGACATGGACAAGGAATAAGGGAACTCAAGGAGGATTTGGGCGTGTTAGAGAGCTGTTCAAAGATCTGACAGCTGTGCTTCAATGCAAAAAAAAATGCAAAGTGAGGCACACTGAGAAAAAGGAATCCAAGATTGCAGTATGAAAGTGGGGGTTGGGGGTGCTGGAATACACTATCAGGGAAAGGACCTAGAGTCATAAATCAGAGAGCCTAAAAACTGCAGCAGACAGCAGCAGAGCTGTGGGTAAGGCAACCAGGATGTTGGAATGCATAGGGAGGGGAATAAGCAGAAGTCCAGAGGTGATTCTCCCATTGTACAGGTCACTGGTGTGACTACAGCTGGAGTACTGTGCAAGGTAATTGTAGTGCCCCAGAGTCCTGGTGCCCTCCAAAAAATGGGCATCCAGGTGCTCTTGGGGCTGATTAGGCAGCGCAGATCCCCTCAGGTAGTTAGGGAAAGTGCCCCTGGGTTTAGAGTAGGTACCCCCCCAACCCAGCTGGGCTCCGTTTAAAAAACAGAATGCATTTTCTGCTCATTTTCCCTGCCTGCAGCTCCATGCTACAACCCCCCCACCACCACCACCTCACGCCGGGCACCTGCTCTCGTGGGCCCAGTAGCGAGGGCAAGCAGGCAGGGATGGGCTCGAAAGGATTTCAACCGGAATCCTCAGCCCGTTTGAATGGCAATAGCCGTTCAGTCCGCTTCGAGCAGGGAGAAAGGAAGTAGCAGCGAGTGGGTGAGCAATCGGCCAGCTGGGGCAGAGCATGGGGAGGGACTTACCTGAAGCTCCTGTATCCCTCCCAGGTCCTGGCTAGTCCAGCATGTCGGCGGCTGTTGTCCTTCAGGTCCTGGTGATGCAGTGGGGAAGGAGAGTTCCGTCGGGAGTGGCAGTGGGCCTAAGCCAGCCCCTCCAGCACCCAGTAACACAACAGCAGTCCTGTAGGGAGGGGCAGCAGTTCCAGGCCGCCCCCGCCAGTAGCCCGGCAGTCCATGCAGTTCCAGTTAGGAGGGGCGGTGGGTCCATGCCGTCCCCTCCAGTTCAGCAGGATGTTCGTTGGGAGGGGTAGTGAAGACAGAGACAGGCTGGCCCCTCCATTACCATTTTCAGTGGAGGCCTGTGGGAGGAGGTGGGTCCAGGCCCTCCAGCACCAGCAGCAGATGTCCTGGCCCAGAAGCAGTTGGAGGGCGGCAGGGTGAGCAGCGGTAGCACCGCAGTTGGGTGCTGACCGCCAAGCAGAAAAACTGAATATTGTGTTGTTGTTTTTTTTTAATTAAATAAACAAACTCTGGGTATTCCAGGCACCAGTCAAAGCAGCCGATGGGTCAGGCAGAAGAACTGCCCATGGGGCGGGTCAAAGAAGGCTCTGTAAGAGCCAGGGAAATGTGGGGGTGGGCATGGCTCCAGCAAGGACCTCCCTCGGGGCAGAGTTCTAAGGAAGGGCTCCCTGATTCAATGACTGGGAAGGCGGAGCAAGGGCGGGGCAGGCCAGGGTGACTGACAAGGAGGCCCCAGCCAGGCCCAAGAGACTAAAAGGGGTAATTTCAGGCCCATGAGTTAAAGGGGCAACGGCAGGCCCCTCAAGTCTAAAAGGGGCAGAAACTATACAAATGAATGGTAACTTCTGTAAATGCCTCCAGATGGAATTTGAAGTGGCTCGTGCAGATTTTAAAGGGTCAGGAGCAGGTGCAGGGCTCTGGTGAGCCATGGAACTGTAATTAAATAACTGTTTGCATGGTCAAATTCGGATTAATGCCTGCTAGCCAAAGATGGCCACTAAGTGACAGTGTCATTTGATTAAATAAAATCACAGTGGCAAACTGTTTGATTTTGTAACATGCCAACAAAGTAATGTTTTTGCTAGGAATAAATACACCGACACCAGGTTTAGTAATACAGATGTTTATTGTGCTGCCACCCTTCTGCCTGCATATGATCCCAGGTGCCCTGACCCTGTTTTCCCCGATCAGCTGTCATGTCCTTGTCTGTCCTCGTGTCCCCACAGTTCATGTAGAGGCTGTGGCTGGGTGACCTTGTGTGCCGGCAGTCCACACAGGGGCTTTGGCTGGGTGACATTGTGTCCCGGCAGTCCACGTAGGGGCTGTGGCTGGGTGAACTCATGTCCTTTCAGTCCACGCAGGGGCTGTGGCTGGGTGGAGTTGGCAGACTTTTTCCTGGAGGGGTGTCATTTTCCGGTGGTCTATGGACACCTTTGTGCTGATGATCCACACTGCCTCGGAATAGTCCTGGCCTGTGTCCTGTTCTGTATTTTCCCCTGCCCCGGGCAGCTGGTTCCCCGTCTTGCTTTTTCCCCCTTCCCTGTTTGGACACCCTAGGGTGGCTGGCTTAGAATATTTACAGCTGATTTTTTAGTAGGGTACAGTATAAGTTAGTAATTTGTAGATATATTTACCTCTTAGAGCTTACAGTTTAGAGTTTTAGGATTTAGACAGTTTTGGTAATAATATGTTATTGTGTTTAATAAACTTTTACACTGTTCTCTGCATTCAAGTCAGCTTCATGCCTCTCCTTGTGTTCCCAGTAGTAGCATCTGAACTTGGGCCCCTTCCCCAAAATTTCCCCTGACATCCGCTGTCCGGGTGTCACACAAAAATCCACCTCTGGGTGGTTGGTGTAGTTGGATCACCTTGTGTTTTCCCTCCAAGTTGTAGCTGGGGTGGACCTGTGCCCTGACCTAACTATGCCATTTTGAGAGCGGTCGGCATCAGTGGTTTCCCCTCGCTTATTACACACTGGAGTCCATACCTGTGGAAAGAATACGACATGGTATAGTGCAGGGTGACCAAGATGGTCCACAGACTACAAGGCAAGTCATACAAGGAACGGAGGCAGGACTTGGACATGTACATCCTTGACAAGAGGAGAGAAAGGGGTGACATGACAGAAACATACAAGTACCTGCATGGAATAAGCAGGGTGCACATCAAGGTACTGTTTTCCTTGAGCTTAAATGCAGGGACAAGGGGAAACCCACTTTAAACATGCGGGAGGGGAATCTAAACACTTTTTCACAAAAGGTTTAGTGAATAAGTGAAACAAGCTGCTGAAAGAAAAAGGCCAGTTCATTACACAGTTTCAAGCAGGGATGGGACAGGCATATAGGATTAGTTAGAACAGTTGGGGCAGAAATTAAGTGGCAGGATGGTCACCAGGATCAGTGGCAAGTAGTTCGGTAGGCAGTTTGGATGGCCAATGTGCCATCAATATCTTTGTAACTACTTATGGGTGGGAACAATCTTTTTCAGCAAAAATGATTTGACCTAGGCACTGGAACTCCTTCCCTGACCATGTTCGTTCCACCTCCTCCCATCAGTGCTTCTGGAAGTCCCTGTGGGGGTATCTGAAACTGGCCTCAGCGTGCGAATGTCACAAGCCCCCCTAGCCAAACTGTACTTGGAGCCCAACTGTTCTGAGGACCTGCCTATGATCTTTTGGTCGTTTCTCCTGACCAAATTGCTCTCCTAGGCATCTGACTGAGCTATGTATGTTCTATACTATATATCGTTGATTATATGTACTTTATCAATTTCTGTCATAGCAGTTCACTCTATGCCTCACCGCTCTGTGACTCAATGCATTTTGTTACTCTGCGTACATGCTTTACTTACTATTATGTTCTGATGTATCTGTATTGCCTGTTGTACTCTCTCGAGTCGTTCCTGAAAATAGGCATATAACTTGTCTAGTGTACCTACCCGGTTAACAAAAGCTAAATAAATAAATGTATGGAGGGAACTGCACATGAGAGGTGGAGGTGGTATTGCATTTGTAGTTGGAATCCCATTGTACAGTTTCAGGTCATGAATCATCCCAATGATGCAATGTTTGTGGCTATGCATGAATCCCTGTAGTCAGAAACATTTCATCATGCAGCTGTTGGTTTGACTAGTACAAAAAGTAAAGACTAGTACATGAAATGAACACTGGTAGCTACAGCATAAGTAAGCAGTAAGATAGGACAGGGTGTGCGTGACGGTGACATAATCACACTGCTTAGGTGCGTTGGCAGGCATGAGGCATAACAGAGTGTCGTAAAATGCACCTGAGAAGTGCAATTATATTACCCTAATGGCACACCCTGGAGTGCCTTATAGCACTTATAAAATGGCATTTAAATGTTTGACTTAAAATTTATTAAAATAAGAAGACATTAAAAAGATAAAAAATGGGGCCTTTCATTCGCATATACTTCAATTTTTAGCTTTGAAGACAAAAGAAATAGTGCATATTCTGGTAATGGGGGGGGGGAGTTAGTTAAAAACAATAAAAGACAATGAAAACCATGTGTGGCCGGTGGCGGAGAGGGCTGAGCTGCTTTACATATTGTATCTTTTCCAAAGTCAGTGACCCAAGTTTGGGAACAAGCTCAGGTCACAGGCAGCTGTCAGGCAACTCTCCACTCTTGGACTGGGGTGACAGGCTCTTGGCTGCCACCAACGGATATAAGGCAAGAAGTATGTCTTGGAGGGTGGAAAGCGCTGTGGTTCCAGAATGCATCCATACCTCCATGCACATGTATTACCCATGTTCACTGCGACTCCTGGAGGAAACAACAGGTGGAAATGTGAGCAGACCAGCTGTAGCCCCCAGCTCGGCGGGAGGAACAGGATGGTCAGGGATGCCCCTTAGGAACAGAGCTGAAGAGCTGCCCCAATCTGGCTCGGGAGGATAAACACTTGCATGGGAAAAAAAGTGGCATAAATTTTAACTTCTGAATCTGTCAGTTTGTGTTTTTTTGGGGGGGAGGGCATAGGGTAAATTTCTCCTGAAGGAATGCATTTATTTTTTTCTTTGAAGGAAGGAATGTATTTAAGCAGTCTGGGTCTGTCTCTGTCTATATAACCATGTTTTTTCTACCTTTTCCCTCTGTCTATGTGGTAGTATTGCCTCACTTCTTCAGCATGTTTCTTTTTTCTCTCTCTTTCCCCACATTCAACATATGGAATGTTTACCACTGAATATAGGGATTCAAAATTGTGCACAATTTCACTAGCAGAATGTTCCTCTCTCAGCATACTGTACACACACACGTACAACAAAGGCCTCATGTGGAGCCAGAGACTCCATTATCTCTCTGTCAGGGCAAGCAGTGGAGATTTCCCTCATAAGAGGTAAAGACAGGAGGCCTTTTCATTGTCAGCAAAGAAGCACCAGTAATTATAAAAATGAACAATACTTAAGGTTTCTAATTTGTTTATGCCTATAAGGAGAGTGTGATTATCACAGAAACAACATTCAATTACTTTGTTATTTTTTTTTAATTTTTTTTTATTTAAGTTAGTTTTATGTTTAGGACCTAGTTGAAGGTTTCTAGTTAAGTAAAGGTAACAGCCAGGTTTGTGATGGAGGGTCTGGTTGTAGGGGGGCTGATTTGCTCTTTGTGTGAGATCATGTGGCTACTAAAAAAGCCGGTCAGGTTTAGGACCAGGGTGACCGTGCATTATGCTGCAATAATGCACGGTCACCTGACTGGTTTTAGCAAATTAAATTTCTTTGATTTTTAGACCTATTTTATAGTTTGAAATGCATGATATTCAAGGTCATGAACTGTACAGCTACCAGTCCTGTGAGTTATAAAAACTGTGCTTATGACTAAAACAGGAATGAATAAAAAGTGACTGAAATGACTAATGTCAGTGTTGGGCTGTAGGTTTTCTAGTGATGTTACAATAATTGAAGATGCTGAGGAAATAAAGTTTAATTCATTACATACCGTGCAGAGGTCTTTGTATTGCATCTTCTGAAATTTTGTATCTGTATTTCCAGCACACAGCTCCACATAGCCAAGAACTACTTGAAAGACTGTGTTATGAATGGCCTGGGTGAAGTGCATATGCAGCTGGTCCATTGCAGTCTACAAAGAAATTAAAACAATGAAACATTAGACACACAGATTGTTTCTAAATATCTATTTTTCCTCCTTTCCCAGAGGGACATGCTACCCTTCAGACCATACACAAGTCCTGCATCCCACATTTACGGCAGCAGTTACCACTGAACCGCACCACATAATGACTGCCTAACCCAGACTTACCCCTTGTGTGTGAGGTGGGACACAAAGTTCACAGTCAGGGTAGGGGAGATGGGGAGTTAGAAATCCTAGTGCCGCAACTGGGTGGGAGAACGTAGCACCATCATCCTCCTAGGTACCGAAGTTCTTTCCAGCTATTTTTCATCAACCATATGTCCCACCATCACACCATGGGAGCACAGCCCAAGACAGGAGACCCTTCTGGCCACTCAGAAGAGGGTTTGGACTGGGCTCCTCCACCACACACTGACTGGCACTTGGCATAGGACTGGATGTGACTCCAAGTTGCCATATTTATTGTGATATTTGTTCTTTTGTCCTTGTCACTAAAAATACCACTAACAGCATAATCTGGTATAATGTCAGTTGGCATCCATCTGCATCACCCTCCCCTGGGATGAGGCCGAAAATAGGCAGAACTGTCTAGTCCTCCTTTCCCGGTCAATAAAAACTAAATAAACGAGTCACTGGAATGATACTGCTCCCTACACCTGTGTAACTATAAAACTGGTGCTGTTTTTGCCCTGCCTTTCTCCGCTCTGTAATCTCCTGGGTCACACCTGAAAACAGGTATGCAATTGTCTAGCATGCTTACTTGGTCAATAAAAACTAAATCAGTGTCCTATGTCAGCATCCAGCATCATGCTAGCAATGGGATTTTTACAGCTTCACCCTGTGCCACTGGCTGGTCCCACCCTGTTTTTTGGTCTATTTTAAACAAAACTGCACTAGTGTGTTCATCCTACTACTGGCACTTACGGATTAAAAACCTGAATCTGAAAACTGCTTTTTAGTTTAATACTGAAAACTGTAATACTGCCCAAGGTTGGCACATCTGAATATCCCATTTATGTGGACTGTCCCTGTAAGTGGTTGAGAGAAAAATACTTCTGTACTTTGGCACAAATCCATACTGGAGTTGTGAACTACTCTGATTAAGCATAGCTGTGGAAAGGCACATAGGGGTATCACAGTCCAAAAGCTACTACCTGTTATGCTTCTGTGAGCACTAATATAGCAGGAATGGATACAAGGAAGTGTGGGGGGGGGGGTAAATATAAGTGTACGTAGGAAACATTTTTAAGTCAAACCAGTTGCAGCGTAGTGCACTGACAGCTGAACACCAGGATTTACATGTAGAGTACTTTTTCCCACCCACATACTGTACCAGTAAGGTGCTTGGCTGAGCAGGGAGTGGCATGAACATCGGTTACTAATGCAGCTAGTCATCTACCCCTCTGAGGAACAGATGCAGCAGCTATGACCCCAACAATCAGAAAGATACAAAAGTAGCGGAAAGAGAAAGAACTGAACAGTCCAACTAGTCTGTCCCAATGAGATGACTTCTCAGTCTCTCAACATCCGCCTTGCCCTGCTGACCATGGATCATCTTCTTAGCCCTTTGTTGCATGTCTCTAATCTATCCCTGTTTTTCATTTGGGTGTGGGTACCAGAAATGGACACAGTATTCCAGATGCAGTCTCAGCAGTGATCTATACATAGGCAATATTACCTCCATTGTCCGACTATTTGTCCCTCTCCCTATGCACCTCAGCATTCTGTTAGCCCCCCATATACCGTGCTGTACTGAGCAGACTGCTTCAGATTACTGCTGATCACCACTCCCAGGCCCTTCTCCTCATCTATGCTCTCTACAAGCCCCATCAATATAGTCAGTTTGGTCAGTTTTAACCTCCATTGCGGCTAATATGGTGGAGGCATTAATCAAGGAGGACCTAGTGGACTACCTAGACAGAAAGGGATTCCAGGATTGTAAGCAGCATGGGATTTTGGCATGGATGTCTTGTCAGACCAAACTGACAGTATTCTTTGACTGGGTAACTAGGGAAGTGGAGAAAGGGCTAGCAGTGGTCTTAGTATACTTCAGCTTCAGTAAGGCATTCGACTTGATGCCACACAGAATGTTGGGTAAGAAGTCAGAAGATCTGGGTACAGCGAAGGACCTAGTTAGGTGACTGGAGAGTTGGCTGGGGGGTGGGGAGACAGCAGGCGATGGTGGTAAATGGAGTCATTTCAGGGGAGAGGGAGGTCATGGGTGGGGTGCAGCAGGGGTCAGACTTGTGACCAGTCCTTTTCAATATGTTCATCAGTAACTTAAGAGAAGAAGTACAGGTGAAGATGTGTCTCTATGCTGATTACACGAGGCTCTGTGGCAGGGCTGACAGTGAGGACAGGTAAGGGAGTTACAGAAGGGCCTGCAAAGGTTAGAGAGGTGGTCTGAGGTTTGGCAGTTGAAATTCAATGCCAAAAAGTGCCATGTGTTGCACATAGGGAACAAGAACCTCAGGACTGAGTACATATTGGATGGGAGGGGTTAAGCTGGGCACTACTTGTGAGGAAAGGAGCCTGGGAGGCATGATAAGCGACTCCCAAAAACAATCTAGCAAATGCAACAATGCCTATAACAAGGCAACCAGAATGTTGGGGTGTATCAGGAGGGGTTTCGATATCAGGATGAAAGAGGTCACACTACCTCTCTATGGTAGCCCGTGAACATAGCAAAGTACAAAACGGCGACGACAAAAACAGCGACTGTGGGTTCCCCCCTTCCCGAGTTGGTATATTTAGTAGGGGAGGTGTGGGGGGCAAAGCCCCCCGATGATAAAGAGATCACTGTATGTATAGTTGCTGTATTCTGTGTTCCATTTTCAGTCATCGCTGTTTTAGATTTGCTGTTTTTTTTTTTCTATTACACATTTTATGCTCCCCGTGAAGCTGGCAGGTGGCTCCGGGCCCTCCCTTGGAGGGGCTCACTCCCTGGTCCCCAAGTCTCCTGCGCACAACCCTCTCGGCAATCCCCCATGGGTCTCCCCCACCCCGTGACAGGACCAAGGGCAAAGGGCATCGACTTTCCCACCGAAGACCAACATCCAGACTCCAGATCATGGAGCCTGACAGCCTCATTTTCCGCTCTTCTTCCCCTTCCCTTGCCACGGTTGCTCATGCACGTGTGGAGGCAAGTGCACACAGTAATCCGTGACACCCTCCCTATGCTAGCCGCTCACATCTGCACTACCCTTGGAACTCCACCTGGGGCAGCCTTGCAACGGGCACAACTGAGTCCTCAACCCAGGACAGGAGAGCTGCCTACAGCCACTCAAGTCATCTCCTGGCCTCCCCCTGCCTGCCGACCTCTGATGTCCCAGGCTCATTCCCGAGCCTGGGTCGCCAGAGTAGCACGAGGTATAGAATCCAGTGCATCAACCCTCAGCGCCACCAGGTCGGCCTTAGATTCGCTATTTTGATGTGGAACCCCTCTCTATAGATCACTGGTGAGTCCCAGTCTGGAATACTGTGCCCAGTTCTGTAGTCCCCACCCAAGGAAAGACAAAGACAGGCTGGAGATGGTACAGCATAGAGTAATCACAAGGATTCAGGGCCATAAGGGCAGATCCTACGAGGATCAGCTTGGTACCCTGAACATATATTTGGAGGCCAGAAGGGAGTGGGGGAGATATGTTAGAGACCTTCAATTTCCTGAAAGGAATGAAAAAGGTGGATTGCAAGGAAATATTTAGCAGGAATGACAAATCAAAAACACAGGAAAACAAGTGGAAGCTGGCAAGGGGGGGCACATTCAGGAGAGACATGAAAAGGTTTTAACTTACAGAGAGTGGCTGAGCTGCGGAACAGCCTACTGTCAGAGGTTGTGGATGCAAAAATCCTTAATAGGTTCAAGATCAGCTGGGAAAGAGTCAATTACTTAGTTGTTACTCAGGAAGGGGGTTAGTAATAGGCAGGGGTAGGTAAAAGCAGAAATCCTATCTAGACAATAGGTCTCAGGGTAGAAGAAGGTTTAAAATGGCAGACTGGATGGACAAGTATTTTTTTTCTACCAACAAGGTCCGTCTCTAATACACTGTTCCCAGAATGTTCCCTTGTAAGTGCATTGCCCTGCACTTTTCTGGTACTGAATTTCAACTGCCAAATACTAGACAACGACTCTTAGTTTCTGCACATCCTGTTTCACAATGTTAAACCCTTCATCACTGTCAGCCCTTCTGCAGAGCTTGGTTTCATCAGCAAAACACTTTATCTTGCCCTGGATACCCTCTTGTCTATGTCATAAATATCTGCAATTGACCTCAATCTGAATGCCTGGCAGCTAGGGATTTTATGGGTAGTCGCTCCCCCCAACCCATGACCCCGATACAGGGGCTGGGCATACAGCTTACACTCTTGACATACACTACGAATGCCTGCCTAGTTGGTCAACCCTGGCCTTTCCCTCTGGTACTGTCCAGACTCAGAAACCTCAGCAGGCAACTCTGTCAGCCACCCTAGACTTTCATTACCGCCTTCAGGCCTACCTCATAGTGCAGCCTCTACCCATTCCTACCGTCTCCTCCAATACACCACTTACCCAGCGATCCCTCCATAATAAGAGGAAGTGCTCCTGGAACCTCCCCTCAAGATTTTTGCTTCTCCTCCTCCTCTTGTCAGGGAATATCCATCCTAACCCTGGACCACCATTTGGCTTAAGGCCTCCGCAACATAACCCAGGTCTGCTGCACATAGCCTCTCTCAACATTTGTAGCATCCAAAAAAAGTGGGACTCCTTCCAGGGCTGGGTACTACAGCACCAGCCGGATGTCATAGCAGTGTGTGAAACCTGGCTCACCCCTCGGACCCCTGATTCCTCAGTATCCCTGCCGGGGTTTACCCTTTACCGTGTAGATCGACATGGTAAGCGAGGGGGTGGCTGTGCCCTCTACACGAAGGATACCTTGTAAGGTCACCTACTCCACTCCCCTCAATTGGGGGCTGGCACACAGGCCCTCACTGTCAGACTGGCACTGGGACAAGCCCAAAACCCTCTATACATAACAACAGTATACATTCCCCCAAGGGACCAAAAATCAGCGTTCCAAGCATTACTGTCATATCTGGACACACTGCCAGCACAGTCGGAACTACTTGTACTTGGAGATTTTAATATCAATTGGCTAAGTAAGGATGCCATCCCTCACATTGATCTTGCCACAGCCCAAGACCTAACTCAACTGGACACTTCCCCCAACCGGTTGGATCCACGTACAGGATCCTCCTCCCTACTTGATCTCATCTTCTCTAATCGCCCGCACAAGATCACCAATGTCTCCGTCCTTCCAAATGCCCTTAGTGACCACTCACCAGTTCTCTGCTCTTGGTCCTGTAAAATCCCAAGATCCCCTCCCAAAATAATTATGCAAAGTAAACCTGGTCCTGGCAGGCCCGGTGGTGCTGAGGGCTGAGGCGCTGGACGCCACACCGCACTCACGCCAGCTACCCGGGTTCGGGGAGCAAGCCTGGTCGCCGGGGCTTGGCCGGGGAGACAGGCTGGAGTGTCCGAAACAGCTTGCCTCCGGGGGAGGGAGGGACGCTCATACCGCAAGCGGCGCACCCTGGTGGAGACTGGGAGAGCGACGGCAAGCCGAAGTCTCAGGGGTAAGGATTGGTCACGGCGGAAGCCGCAGCCAATCAACCCAGAGGCTGCTCCCCGGCGGAAGGAGGGGCTGACGTTGCGGGCGCCAGAGATGCTCTCTGACGCATGGGCACGCAGCGTCCCATGGGGGAACATGACAGGAAAAGTACCTCCACGGGCCGGATGAAGGGCACAGGCCGAGGGCCTAATGTGCCAGCACCACCCGCAACCCAGGACCAGATAAGTACCCCAAGATTCGGGGTCCCCAGACCGACCCGGCCGGGGGTATTCTGTGGCGCAATGAAGGGACTGAGGGACCGAGGGATGCTGGCAGGGGCAGAGCTTCATGGGTGCTCCCGAAGGATTGGCTCGGTGGAGGGGGAAAAAATAGAAATTTCAAAAAAAAAAAAAAAACTTGGTCCTGGCAAGCTGACACAATTAAAAGCTCACCTTAGGGCCTTGGATTGGACCTTCATTTTGACCACTGTAAACCCTGACAGTGCCTTGGACCTGTTTACCCGGTCCTTCAATAATCTATGCGACCTCTATGCCCCGTTCATTAAAAGAAAGGTAAAAGGCAATCACGCACCTTGGTTCACTGAACAACTAAAGTCCTTGTTGCGAACCAGGGATTCATTGTGGCAGCTCTCCAATGAGTCCGGCCTACCCCCTTGATAGACTGAATTATAGAATGGCTCGGAACAACTGCACTTGGGCCATTCGCAGAGCAAAAGCAGATTACTACAAATCCGCCTTAACCTCGTCCTGGGGCTCAGGCTACAAGTTCTGGAACAACATTAAGGAAATATGCGGTAAGGTCCCCAATCCGGTCCCCTCCCAAGTTATGGTTAATGGGTCCTTGACCTCTGACCCCACTCACATTGCTGCTGCTTTCAGTGATGCCTTCTCAAACCTTAGCCATGTTCTCCCCCCAAACTTCTACGAGCCACCAGCTCCCAGCTCACCTGCCCCCCACCTCGGTCCCCCTTACCTTTCACAGATTCCTCCTAAGTCAGCCGAACCATACCTTATTACTGCTCTTAGTCACGCCTCCTCCAAGCCGACTCCCTTGATCTCAGAAATCTTCGCCTCCCTTAGGAAGTCCTTGCTCCTCTCACCCATATTTTAAACCTCTCCTCGCACTAGGCAAATTCCCGCCATTTGGAAATCCATACTATCACGCCCATATTTAAAGGTGGTGACGCACCTCTACTAAAATTACCGCCCTATCTCTATACTTCCCCTCTCCAAGGCCTTAGAGAAGATAGTTTCGGATCAGCTCACTGACCACCTCAATAAATATGACCTGCTCTGCAAGCAACAACATGGCTTCATAGTCACCAGCAACTACTGCCTTGCTTGAACTTACATCGCACATCCATACTTGTTGGATAAGGCCACATCACAGGTGCGATCTTCATTGACTTCACTAAGGCCTTTGATACCGTCCACCATTCACTTCTTCAAACCTCCTTGCTCAACCTGGGCTCTCTCAGGAAGCAGGTGGTTCGCTGACTATCTTGCCAACCGGAGCCTTCAAGTTAAGATTGGCAATACCCTATCAGCCAAATCCCCCTGTCCTCTCTGGGGTCCCACAAGGGTCTATTTTGGGTCCCCTTCTATTCAGCCTCTTCCTAAACTCCCTCCCCGCATCCTGCACCTCCAACCTATTACTTTATGCAGACAATGCTGTCATCTTCTCCTCCAACTCAGACCCTCTTCAACTCCACCAGACCCTCCAGTCCTCTTTCAACGCTATCGAAAGCTGGTTCTCCTCACAATGCCTTATTATTAACTATAATAAAACCAAAGGTGTGCTATTCGCTCATCCACGAGAATTCCAAGGTAGGGCTCTTCCCACAAATACTATCAACCACAGACCCCCTGGAATTTGTGCATTCCTTTAAATACCTGGGTATCCACTTTGGACCACGGGCCTTACCTATCATGAGCATATCGCCAATTATCCAAGGCCTAAATATTAGACTAGGGCTTCTGCACCGCTATAAACATTGCCTTACCCCTGAGGCCCTTAAGCTCGATATCTCCTCCTTGGTACTCTCCTTGCTCGACTATGGCCTTCTGACTTTTGGAGGGGCAAGATCCTCAGCCCTAGGTAGTCTTAGACTTGTCCTTAACAAGGCCTGTCGACTTCTATTGAGGTGCGATAGACTCACCCATACCTGTTTGCTATACAAGGACACCAATTGGCTTAACCTTGATAACAGAATCAAACTCCACACTTGTGTCCTGGCAAAGAAAATCACTCTTGGCCTCTCCCCCTCAGCACTCACCCCCTTAATCACTATGGACTCAAAAGTTAAACACACCCGTAGCTCTGACACCCATCTTTTTTCCATCCCTTCTTGTCGCACAGCTCAATTCCAAAGATCCTTCTGCTATAGGGCACCATTGTGGATGAATAACCTACCCTTCTCCTTGCTCTTTGAACAAAGAATTGGTCATTTTAAAACGCAGCTTAGGGCCCACCTTCGTGCCACAAGTGACTGTGACTGTACCTGAACCGGGCCCCCTGTGCCTCTACCACTGACAATGGCCACCGGCTTGCCTCTGCCCACAGCTCTTAACTCAGTTTTCCCAGGGATTGTTAATCATTCAGTTTTATCACAATCTTAAATAGCACTAGTTACTGAATGTTAGCCAAACTGTACCTGTGACAAACCTAACTGTACTCTGTAACATCTTCTGTATTGTGTGTCTGTATCAAATATATGTGACGTGGAACCTTTGTAAAGGAGTCTTTGACTCAAAGGTATTTTCTGAATTCTGAAATAAATAAATAAATAAAATAAAAAGAGTGGTCCCAGGATGGACCCCTGCAGTAACCCATTAGTCACTACCCTATCCTCCGAGAAGTTACTATTTAGGACCACTCTATGGGTTCAGACAGCCAGTTTTTGAAGCATCTAATTACTGCTTCCACTGTTGCCATATTGCTTACCATCTTGAGCAGTCTACAGTACGTAGCAGTGAATCAAATTTGCTAAAATTCAGGTACGGTATGCTTACTGCATGGCCCCTGTCTGTCAACTGTGTCACTACATTAAAAAAGCCAATTGTCTGACATGATTGGCCCTTAGTGAATCCATGCTGGTTCTCATCCCTTTAAGTTCTTTTCCTCTAAGATTGTGACTATCCCCTCTTTAATAATTGTCTCCAGAACCTTCCCCCTGTTGATACAAATGCTCACTGATCTGTGGTTTCCCAGATTTCCCCTATTATCCTCTTTGGATAAAACAGTAAAGGAACCCCATTTATCACACTCCAGTTTAGGAAGGTGACAGGAATATGCAGGGAAAAAGAGTGCATCTCGCCCAATTTTAATAAATAAAAAAAAGGTCTGGTTCCTACAGGGTCCTATCTCCAGATCCAAGACCCACAGAGTGGGGCTCTATGGTGAAGACTGATTATTGGAAGATAGGACATCTTGCCCAATCTAAATAAATAAATAAATAAATAAATTGGCGCAGAGGTTATTTTCAAATTTAATTATAAATGCAGGGCCAAAAATGCATCTCTGCCACCCGGGAGACTGGATTTGGCATGTGATCCCTGGCATCCCACATGGAAGTCAGCTGAGGGCTGGATTTGTCAAGAAGATGATGTACTTCACTCCTGAGAAGAAAGGTTCCAACTGCCCGGTACTGATGCACAACCTGCTGGCCAATCACTGCGCAGCACTGGCATCAGCTGTAAAGGCAGCTCCTTGCTCGCCCTTTCAATCGGAAGAATGGGTTCAGCAGGGTCCCCCCCCCCCGATCATCGGGGCAGGGGAAAGGGGTATGACTAGGGATAAAGGGAATAATGACGACAACAACGGAAAATTAGAACTGCAGAATTGTAAGGACTGTACTGTAAAAGTTCATTAAAACTTTGAGAAGTGTTTAAACAATACCACCATTTCAAAGAATCTTCACCTCTCTGATATATTCCAAGTTGAGCAGGTCTCTAATTTTGTAATCGGAGTGCATCACATTATATCACAAATTGTTATGAAGGCTTTAGTCACATTCACTGCAAAGTTAATACTTCTCATTCCGTACCCTTTGCAGAACTCTATAACTAGGTCTAGCTACATACCAGTTAAAGGTGTTCATGCCAAAATCACAGAGATTAGATTTTTTTTCTTTTCGGTAATTTTTCATGCTTTTATTAACATACACAAAGTGGCAATTATATGCCATCTTTAGTATTTACTGTAATTGGCTATCATTCCTGAACCCCCCTCATGACATTCTGACTCCTTTTTCACACAAAACCCAAACATCATAATGTGAAATAACATTACTTGCAGCAACGCTTGCTTGGCTGCCTAATACCTCATAATTATATAAAACTTTATAACAACTATTCAGATGAAAAGCAAGCCTTTTGTGCTAATTCAAAAAAAAATATCATTAGCAGTTTATAAAAAGGCAGCCAAATATAAATAGAAACGTCACATAAATTACACCTTCAATTCTACTAATTATATAATGCTTGAATGAAGTACTGAAGGGAATTCTAACTTAGGCCAGTTCACTGCTCAAGAGCTAGCTCACTTATAGCAGGCAAAACATTTCTTATTGTTCTCATCACATTGGAGTGTCTTTTCTAAAATTAATATTTCATTACTTTTTGTCTCAGAACAACACAATAATCCTAGGAAAGAGCAACTTAAAGCAGCAGTGCAACAATTTCCAAAAAAAGCTAGTTTCTGCTACAGTTAAGAAAAATATTGGTGTACTTGTCAAATGTACTTGTCTATGTACTTCCTATGCTGCACACCATGATCCTGTTTTTATTTTTCGATCCTTACCCTTGCCAGGCCTACAATGCTATTTTTATGCAAAATGTGGCGGCCATCTTTTTTTCTTGAGAAAAAATTCAATTCAAACATTTATAAAATACTCAAATTTTGGTGGAATTAGAAAATTACACCACCAAATAAAACTGGAATATGCCTGGAATCTTTTATAGTTAAAAAAGGTAGGGTCAAATATTTTGCCCTGCACTGCTGCTTTAAGAAACACAGATACTTTGTGTTTTGTTAGAACGGACAAATGTATACCTTCCTACCATTACAACCCTGGCAGTTATTCATATACATCGAGAAAAACTGCATACCAATGACCACAAATGGTGCAAGGCAAGGAATCACAGAAGTAATGGAATGGGAAAATCCTGTGCTATGATTGGTGGAATCAGAACATATGACTGTGTTATTCCAGCATATCAGACAAGGTCAGAAATGCTTATCTTTCTGAACAGCATTACGTGGTTCAAAAACTGAATATCAGGGAAACCGTTTTATAATTGCAATAAGGCACTACACAGTGTGCATAACTGTGGGATAACAGCACTTCTGAGATGTGCAAGAGGTGCACTGTTATCCCTCAATAATGCACAACCTGTCATGAATTATTGCTTAAAAAGAAACACAAGGGTGTTCAGTTGTTCTAAGATATAAGGACACTTCTAGTGCACTGCAAAGCACAAGGTACAGTGAGGTGCTTTCAGCCACCCGATGTGTCCATATATGAAGTGCAATAAGGCAAACCTGAAGTGTGTGAGTCCTCATATAAAGTCATACATGTCATAACATCGCAGGTGTCCGGGTGTGCTGTGACAACAGGACAGTCACATAACACTCCTGGCCAATCAGATCACTAAGATTTTTTTTTCATCTACTTATAACAGTGAGCCTGTTTACTGGGGGATAGTGTGCCTTAATGTTTTGTTTTTTTTTATTTTTGTTTTGCTGCAAACGGGGGTTCGGGAGGTGGGTGGTGGACAGAGAGGGAGGGACTGATTCGGAGGAAGCCAGTCAGTCACCTGACCCCACTCACGCAGTAGGAAGGCCAGGGTCAGTAAAATAAAACCGGCGATCATTTTGGTAGTTCCTGCAGATCTACACAGGAGGCAGCCAGAACGGAGCTCTGTGAGCAAGGGCAGTTCATTTAAATATTCTTTTCAGTGACTGAGCCTGTTTACTGGGGAATAGTGTGCCTTAATGTGTGTTTGAGGCTTTTTTTTTTGCTGCAAACAGGGTTTGGGAGGTGGGTAGGAAAGGAGGGGGAGGGACTGATTCAGGGGAAGCCAGTCAGTCACATGATCTGGCCTGGCCAGTAGGAAGGCCAGGGTCCATATGCATTTCCCAAGGGGCCAAGTGACCCCTTGTGTGAGTGCCATGAAGCAGGAGTGTGGCATCTGATTAGGTGACATCTGCAGGGCATCCACAGGGAGGACTGCAGGCCATGCAGGGCAAATACAGGCACAGGGAGGAGCACTGGGGGTAGGGGAAAGACAACATATAGTGAGCTAATGCAAAACAGAAGAGTTGGGGGGGATGGGGGAAAGAATCATTAAGTTCTATAGTCTCCAACACGGCTGTCAGCTTCTATAGGGGACTAAACACTTAGGCTGTTAGACTCAAATCAGACGAGTTTCCAGGGAAGTACGCACATTTACCAAGGTAAGGAAGTAATTTAAGACTAGTAGGATTAAATAGAAAGGCAAGGAAGTTGAAGAAGGAACCAGCCCAGAGGCCAAGCGGGTCTTGGATATGGATTTCGGACAGGTAAGGCAACATAGGGAGGGTGGTAGGGTGCAATGGATGTGAGGCAGCCATTGTACTGGATATAGCATGGAGGCTGGGGGGATGCATGGTGTGTAGGCAGATCACACACCTAAAGGAAGAGATGGGGTAGTTGAGATGGGAGTTAAACAGGGTGGGGGAGTGGGACAGGAGAGAAGATTGGAGGAGGGTTGAACAGAGCACCAGCTGGGCACAGGGTGCAGGACAGAACATAAGAGCCTCAAGAACAGGTGAAGAGACAGACCAGCAGTGTCAAGGGGAATGGCATGTAGTCAGACCAAGAAGGGTAAAGCATGCACAGGTAGGGAACAGGGTAAATGCGGGAGGGGGCACAACAGACAGACACAGCTATGTAACAATAGTACTCTGCAGGAGAACAGATTCTCACCCATGGAGACCCATGAAGATGAGGGCAAGGTGAGTGAGTGCAAGCAGACCACAGGGACAAAGGAAGGGTTAATGATAAGGACTGCACTGAGAAAATAGGTAAGGGGGATGCACTATTTGGGGGGGAGCCTCGAAGGTAGAAGCAAAACAACACAAGAGATGGGAGGAAACACTCCCATATCTGGGTCGCACTTCACAAAAGAGACAGAGAGGGAACATGGAAAAATCTCAGTGACTGTAATGTACAGCAGAGGCAGGACAGGGGTGGTTACCTGTCCTCCATGGAAAAGGGACAGTAAAGAGGTAAGGCAAGCACAAAAGGAGGAGATGGGCAGAACTCGGGTGGCAGGGAGCAGGGGAGACATCAGCAGTAGAGGGAATGGGTATGGATACCAGGATGGGAACAGAACACAGAAGGAAGGTGCAGACAGTGGGGATTAGGGTACCAAGGAGGATAACGTGAAGAAGTGAAAGAGGTGGGAGAAGGAGGACCAAACTTACAAGCAGAAGGAAAGGGCTAGGAGAGTCTTGCTAATGGGGAATTCAGTTATTGAGGGAATCAGATAGAGTGGCAAGGGTGATAGAAATAGCGCAATTTGGGTTACATGCATACCAGGAATGAGGGCACACAAGATGAAGCACAAGATCCCCTCATGTGGAACACGATAAGGGTGGGATGCCTCACTTGGTGCTATACCTGGGCACAAATGACCTGGAGGGGAACAGCCTGGAGGAGATGCAGGCAAGATTCAGGAAGCCTGCAAGGGCCAAGTCATGCTGAAGGCCAAGGGGCTGGATGCCTTACCTCCTGCTGTGCCGGCAACCTGGGTTCGGGAGAAAGCTCAGTTCATCGGGGGTTGGCCAGGGTAGGAGAGGATCAAACGTCAGGAGGACTGCTCTCCTCTCCTGGAGAGTGTGGGGTTGCATTTCCTTGACAACTAGTAACTCCCAGTGGAGACTGGGGGAGCTGAAGCCAGGGAATGCTGAGAACTGGGTGGCGGGGTGGAAGACATCCTGCAGGCGGGGTGTGGAAGTGCACCTGCTGCACACTGATGTCACCGCCTCTGGGGAACGTATAGGCAGAAAACTTTCCATGAGCAGGCACCAAGAAGCCCCTGGTGGGTTCCTGCTTCCTCCGGTCAAACAATGCTCAATGTAAGTTAGGGCAGGGGCTCCAGGGTGATGTTGGTCTCCCTCCCATTCCCTGACAGGGAGGGGCCCTCCATGGGGCGTAAGTCACAGTGCTCCCTGTCCCCGCCATTGTGGCAGAGGCCGCTGGAAAGGTGTTGAGAGCCCGCAGACAGGGAGATGCGGCCAAGGAGTAAAGAGAAGAAACAAAGTTGGGGGGGGGGGGGGAAGGAGCTTGCCAGGGTATGTCGTAAGGAGTTCCAATAGATTGCCTTTCGGAGGTGCTACCAGTGCCAAAAGCAAGCACGTCTAGGAAACAGAGGACAGCGGAATTCAAAAAATGGCTGACAGACTGGTGCAAAAAGATGGGGTTTGGGCTGGTGGAGGGCTGGGGGTCAATATGGGAAGACAAGAGCCTTTACACCCCAGACAGACTGCACCTCAGCAAGGAGGGATCGGCAGTCCTAAAAAGGAAGCTGGGGGAGTTTATTAAAAGCACGTATAATTTAAATAGAAGATGAGGGGGTAGTGGTTAAGGTGAAGTATTCTCAAGGTGGCAAAAGGTATGGGAGGCATCCTGCCCCCTTCCCCAAGGACAGCGATAGGGAGTTTGGGAATAGTTCGGCAAAGGGAAGGGGTAGGGTCAAAAAGGAGAGTGTCCCTGAATGCTAGGATCCTAGGGAATAAATACCAGAGCTCCAAGGACTGATAGCAGAAAAGAAAATCGACATAGCTGCCACCACAGAGACATGGGCCAACCAGGACTGGGACTTAACAATTTCGGGGTACAGCCTGTATAGAAGGGATAGAGGGTGTGGTAGGGGTGGGGGTGGCTCTATACATAAGGGAACAATTAGTGTCCAGCCGGGAGGAAGGGGAGGAGGGGAAAGTGAAGATCTTGTGGGTCAGGATTCAGAATCCTAAGGGGAGAAGGCTAGACTAGGGGTGGCATACTGACCTCCTTCCCAGAAGGAAAACATCAACCAGGAGCTGGTGGCAAATGTCATCAAGCACTGACAGAAGGGAAGGGCGGTGGTGGCTGGTGACTTCAATCTACTGAGGGTGGATTGGAACACAATGACCACAACTAGCACAAGGAAACAGGTCTTATTAGACAGTTTCCAGGACATCTTCCTCATTCAGCACGTGACGGAACCTACTAGGGAGGGGAGAATCCTGGACCTGGTCCTGGCAGACAGCGATCAAGTGCAAGATGTTGGGGTTGGGGGGCCCCCCTGGCCAGGAGTGACGAAAACATGGTGTGGTTCTCATTAGACATGAGTAGGGAGGGGAAGGCTATCAAAACCAAGATTGTGGATTTCAGGAGGGCTGACTTCGGCAGAATGGCAGCCATAGTTGTAGGGCATGTGGCCACCATCAGGCCAGAGATGAACATAAACAAAAAGTGGGCAATCGTAAAGAATGGCCTGCTGGAGGTGACAAACTCTTGTACAAAGAGTGTTACTAGAAATTCAAGGTTCAGGAAGCCTAGTTGGTGAGTGAAGGAGGTGCAAGAGAGAGTAAGGGGAAAAGAGGGGAGTTTTTAAAAACCTTTAAAAAGACAAGCAGGGAAGTAGACAAGGATGAGTACATCATGAAATCCAGAGAGGTGAACAGGGTAGTGAGGGCAGCCAAGGCCACAAAAGAGCTAAGGCTGGCACAGGGGATTAGGAAGGGGGAGAAAGAATTTTTTAAATATGTCAAGGAAAAAAGGAAAAGTAAGGAACAGATTGCCAGGATTAAGAACAACAATGGAGGATGGGAAGTAAAGGGGGCAGACCAGGTAGAGGTACTAAATGAGTACTTCTGCTCAGTATTCACAAGAGAGAAGGATGGGCCCATCCCTCCAGGGAAGGATGGGGGGGGAGACAGTCAGAAGGGAGAGGATAACAGATACAGAGATTCCAGAGAAGAGGGTGCCAAATGGCCTAAGATCTCTTAGGGCAGATAAGGCTCCAGGTCCGGATGGATACATCCGAGAGTGCTGAGGGAACTAGAAGAGGTACTGGCAGCACCCATAACAGATGTATTCAACACCTCCCCATGGACCAGATGTGTGCCCCTTGACTGGAGAATACCGCACATGGTACCCATTCATAAGAGTGGCCCCAGGGACGAGACAGGAAATTACATGCCAGTCAGCCTCACATCCCTAGTGGGGAAATTGAATGAGACCATCCTAAAGGAGCGGTTGGTGGAATCCATGTAAGAACAAGGGCTGGGAGACAACCGACAACATGGATTCATCAAAGGGAGGTCCTGCCAAACAAACCTGGTTGAATTCTTCAACTGGGTGACTAAGTTGCTGGATGTGGGAAAGGTGGTTGATGTCCTATATCTGGATTTCAGTAAAGCCTTTGACTCAGTGACATATGGCAGACTGATAAGTCAACTCAAGGGCATGGGGGCAGGACATAAACTGGTTTGGTGGGTGGAAAGTTGGTTGGGAAATAGGAAACAAAGGGTGGTAGTGGAGGGGAACTCTCAACTCCCCAGGCAGTGATCAGCGGTGTCCCACAGACCTCAGTCCTAGGACCTGTCCTATTCAACATCTACACAGCGGATATAGCGGAAGGTGTGGAGAGCAAGATAAGTCTGTTCGCTGACCACATCAAAATTGGTGCAGCGGTGGATTCTGAGGAGGAGGGGAGGGTGCTGCGAAGGGATCTGGAGAGCTGGTCAAGAACACAGCAGCTGGCGACTTCCGGTGACGTCACCGACTGGAATGGTGCCTTAGTTGGTGAGCTCTCTGATCCCTCTTAAGACAATCTGAACAAATCGGCTCTCATAGAATGGCATCTCCAGCCAAACAAAAGAGGAACAAGCCGGGAAAACTTCTAGTTACTCCCATGCAAAAATTAAGGGAGATGATTCAGGCAGACATCGAAGATATCCCGGAGACGCGAGGCGCGTCCTCAGACCCACACCAGACCTCGCCTCATACGACCTCCCACAAAGAAGACATAGTTCAGATGATAAAACAGACGGCCCGCACGGTTGCAAAGATAGATAATACACTTACTGAGCTCCGATCAGATTTTAATCGGATCGACCACAAGGCTGAACAGCTGGAACTTGGATTAATACAGACCATGGAGCAGACGGACAGACAGGACCGCCTGATGATGTACCTCCTGGCCAGGGAGTGAGAGATCAACCGTAGACTGGACGACCTTGAAGGGAGGAGCAGGAGACAAAACATTCGTATCTACAGGGTTCCGGAGGGCTTGGAGGAGAAAGAGACAGATAATATTGTCTTTATTCAAACCCTTCTACGAAGTTCGCTGAAGCTTCCGGCAGAGCTAGAACTTAGAAACAGACAGGCCCACTGGTCGCTATATGCCACCTAGAAATCCAGAGGCGAGGCCCGCTCGTTCATTGTTAGAATGGCTTCCTACAGAAGAGAGGACATCCTAAGAAGGCCTGGCAACAAAAACGTCATGTATCAGGGCCATAAAATAATCTCGACAACGATCACCACGACTGACGTTCAGGAGGCGGAAGACTCTCTGGCCCATAATCAAGCAACTCAGGCTTAAAGGCATTAAAGCACAGATCTTACATCCAGCCAAAATTAAAGTGCTCACACAGCAAGGGAATAACGTTTTTAAAGATCTCTTAGAGGCTTCTACTTACCTTGAAAGCCTCGGCATTCATGCCCCCCCAATGACGAAGGAAAAGCTTGAAAAGGATCTGATAGCCTCAGCTTGGGCCATAGCTCAAAAAGGAACGACGAAGACGGGCTCCACGCAGCGCAATCCCCAGACAACACTACGGGCAGACATCGCTCAGAAGATCCGCAAGTACGGTGAATCATTCTCGATAAACAAAGCTGCGATGCACCTACAGTCCCTGGAACACCAAGCGGAAGAAGAATCGTTCGACCATGAAGAGGCGCGGCTGGAACAAACACACAGCCCAAGATGAAAGTTAACAATTGATGGTCTAATTGAACTTTTACTTTTTCTTACTCCTCTCCCCAGATGACCTACATTGGGACTCCCAGTCTCTCAGGACTGAACTGTTTCTGTCTGAACAGTATCCAGCTGTGAGTAGGCACGGGTGAGAGTTACAGGTCTCAAATGTGGAAAACCGGGTGGTTGAGACGTTACTTCATTTTTTTACTCGGTCCCTAGTTTACCTGAATCCCCGTGCGCCTCCTATATGTGACCGAGAGAGGTCCGGGTTTACTGGGGAGGGCGGAGTGACTCACGCTGTTGCCCAGTTCGCAAGGCGACTTGTAGTTGAGACCTGATATGACACTGAAGTTTAATGTAACTAGATATAACGAGCTGGGCATGGTACACGGCGCTGGGACCTCTGATACCCTTGAAACCTACTAATGGCCAGGAGAATCCCTTCCTGTCGCCTAGGTCCTGATGCTAAAGTCTGTTAGATTTGGGCCTTGTGAGGCTTTGAGCTGTAGAAACCCACTCCATGTAGTTTGGACACGCTCCCTTACTTTTCCCCGGCTTCCAGTCAAACGGCCACGCGATCTGAAGTGAAACAAATGCCTCCAGCATCTGTTGAGCTGCGTAAATTCAAAATATGGCCTCCGTGGCATAGGCTCTCTTATATGGACCGAGGTCCGAATCCTGAGCTCCCCTTCTAGATTGGGTGACCCTAGAGGCGCCTGCTGCTCATAGTAGAAACCAAAGCAGCAGGATCGGTGGGAGTGAGAGGTCAACTAACCTCAAGTATAGCCTGATTTATTTCTTTTCTTTATATTTATTTTTATTTTTACTGGGAATTATTGTAACCTGCTTAGACAGTGACGAGTCGTTGGTCCCCCAGGACCGAATTTAATTTAATGTTAACCACAATGTTGGTATGGGGAGGGGCTAGTTCTTACAGGGATTCCCACCATGTCCTCGAGCTCAGCGATTTAAAGCAGGCACCAGTGAGTTCAGACCTAAAATTTTCTTCTGACGTCTAGAAAACTGAATAATGACCTTAGGCTAAGGGCGAGTTATTTAGCTCAAGTTCTGGGTACAGAGGATGGGGGGAGGAGGGGAAGACACTGGATGCTTGTTTCCCGGCCCTATGAAGATTCATGGGTTTGGTATTGGGTATCCCATCAGTACCCTGAAATGCTGTCTCTGACGAAGGAAGGACGAGGGAGTAGGGGGGCCCTCTGCTCGCAGGTGACCTGGCTACTAAGGGGGGAAAAATAGATCTCGGATATTTCGTTGAAGCCATATACAAACAAAGAAGGAGGGAGGGGGGGAAGGAGAACAACCAAAGGAAAATGCCAGTCCTGGTTGATTGTGGGTTGCGTGCTCGTCCCGCCGGCAGGTGCGTAAGGTTCAGATACTCTGGTGAGAACAAGTTCGGCAATAAACGACTCAGTTCCTTGCCGTGCTTGTGGGTGGGACATGCGGTATAACGAAGGATGTCTCCTGAACCGGAGCCCGTCCGGTGTCTTTTGGAAATGTAGATCTCGGTGTCCGCTGGGGGGAGATGGGAGGTCCGAAAAATGGAGGTTGGAAGGGATACTATTTTGAATCTCCGAGGAAACTGGAGAAGTCTGGGTACATCCAGACAGAGAAATATCTTCCAAATCAGAGCACACTCGGACCCCTTATATATGAGGGCCATGATGAATTTGGGAGGCTTGGAATATGAAAGGTAGGACAGTTAATAGACAGGGTTACTGGGGAACTTAAAGATCTTGGATCTTACTCAGACCAGAGAAGGGGGGGGGGACCCCTTACTCCACTGACTGAGGGCGATTTAATAGCTTATGGCCTGCTTCCCCCTTCCCAGCCCATATGGACTGGGGGAAGGAAAGAAACATTAGGGGAGAGAGGGATTGGACGCTTGACATGAGGGCATCCCAGAGAGGTGACCTGCAAGAGGCTAGCCACAATAAAGATCATATGATGTGGCCAAAGGGGAACCTCATTGCACTACAGAGCTTCCCTATAGGTCCAGAAAGGACACTACCTCCTCTGCTGAGTTTTTTCACTCAGCTACACCTTGGAAGCCCATCACAAATAGATAGAGTCTCGTGGCTCAGGAGTTCGGTTGCCACGGGTGTTATTATACCCAGGTTGCTTAAGGCTAGAAACTGGATTAGGCCAAAGAAAAAATTTAAATGGTTAAAGTATTTCATGTTAAAGTTAAAAGAAAAGTTGTCTTGTTATGAGTTTTTTTGGTTTAGAATAAGGCAAGGTACATACAAGATTCTAAATTGTCTCATTAGAAGTACAGTGTCTCAGTGGTCAGGATTTAAGTTTCAGGGAAATTGTAATGATGAATAATCACTGCACAAAGATAGTCTCCTTCAACTTAAACGGTTGCTCAAGTCCTATTAAGAGGAAGAGATTGCAGAGATAGTCTGGGGACCCAGAGGTGTGAAGTGGCCTTCCCGCAAGAGACTCACCTACCCCTCTGGAGGCACAGAAATTAAAGTGCCCAGCTTTCCCCATGTATTTCCTCTTCCTTGTCAAGTGGGAGGAAAGGGGGTGGCTGTCCTTCTCTCGACTAGATTCCTCTACAGGTGAGGAGGTGATTGAGATCTGGCGAGGTTCATTATGATAACAGGAACACTGCAAGAGCAGGTAGTCACTCTGATCAGCGTATATGTCCCACCGGTTCTCCGATCCCTCTTACTCCGCCTTTTACAACTGGTGGCGGAGCAGGCAGAGGGTATAGCAATTATGGGAAGGGACTGGAACATAATCCTCAATAGAGGGATGGACACCACATCTCAAATTCCCAGACCCGAAATAAGTAAGGCTAAAGCCTTCACGACACTCACCCGGCAACTTGGGTTGGTGGATGTATGGAAGGAGAGGTACCCGACTTCTAGGGAGTTCACATGTTACTCCCCGAGGTTTCATATATACTCGAGGTTAGATATGTTCTTTGCTTTTATAAGAGACCTTCCCCTCTTTTCTTCAATGTGGGTGGGAACATCAGTTTTGTCGGACCACTCCCTGCTGTTTGTGGAGACAAACCTGGGTCTTCCCAGGAAAAAAACTCTGTGGAGGTTGAACACCTCTCTCCTCCAAAATAAAGAAACAGTGGAGGAGCTCAAACAGTTCCTCAAAAAATCGTTAGAGGAAAATAATACACCGGGGATGTCTCCACAGATATTGTGGGACTCTTTGAAGGCGATGGCATGGGGCAAACTAATTCAGATAGCCACTCATAAAAAAAAGATAACAGCTCAAAGGCAGAAAGAGCTAACTTCTCAAATTCAGGAATTGGAAAGGCATCAGAAAATTAAGTGGGACCCAGACAGGGAAGAAAGAATTAAGGAAAACAGGCAGCACCTCCAAAAAATACAAAACTCTGAAGTAGAGAAAGCCCTGTTTTATCTGAAGCAAAAATATACAGAGGAGGCCCGAGAGGAACAAAAATTTTAGCCTTTAGACTCAGGCAAAACATTGCAAAGCGACCATCACTAAAATAAAATCTAAAGATAACAACAAAGAGACTACTCAAGCCACGTAAATAATGAAGGCCTTTAGGGCCTACTATATCAAACTATACTCGTCTCAAGAGATGACCTCCCCCCAAGAGAAAAAGAGATACTTGGAGACTGTCCCTCTCCCTCCTCTCCCCTCACAGGAATCGAAAGTACTTATCAGTCCAATTACTGCCTCCGAATTAAAATATACAATAAAAAATTTAAAAACAGCTAAATGTCCTGGCCCTGATGGATTTGGTGCGGAATTTTACAAAACCTTTGAGGGTGAGATTTCCCCTATTCTATCAGAGGTATTTGCGGCGGTATGGACAGGTGAAGAACCGATCCCCCCTCATTGCAATATGCCACGATTTCAGTGATCCATAAAGAGGGTAAAGATCTGGCATACTGTGAATCATACCACCCTATATCCCTATTAAACACCGATTACAAAATATTTACAGCAATAATTGCATCGAGGTTAAATCTTATACTACCTAAACTAATACATATGGACCAAACAGGCTTTGTCCTGGGCCGTCAAGCTCCAGACAGCGTCAGGGCGGCGATAAACTTAATAGACGCTATTCAAAAATCAAAAACATCAGCGTGCCTCATGAGCTTGGACGCTGAAAAAGCTTTCGATAAAGTTTCTTGGAGCTTTCTATTTGCTGTTTTAGAACACAGAGGTTTCCTCCTCCCATTTATAAATGTCGTCCGTGCGATTTACTATAAACCGCAGGCTTATGTTAGGGTGAACGGAGGCATCTCAGATAGATTTGACCTAGGAAGAGGCACTCGTCAAGGGTGCCCGCTATCGCCGCTCCTGTTCGCCCTTTACATAGAGCCACTGGCGGAGGCAGTGAGGAGGGCGGAGGAGGTATCGGGGGTGCAAGTGGATAACCTTCAGAAGAAAATCTCCCTGTATGCAGATGATGTCCTCCTTAGCCTCACACAACCCAACCGATCCATAAAAAAGGTCTGGACAATGCTGCAAGAATTCAGTAGCCATGCAGGCTACTCTCTTAATAAAAACAAGACGGAGGTTCTCACCTTCAACTACAAACCTAATCCGGAGATCTCCATCCTCTTTCCGCTAAATTGGAAGGCTAAAAAGTTGAAATATCTTGGGACTTACATCACAGGAAACAATTTCCCAGCTGTTCGAGGAATTACCCTCACTAATAACCACCCTCCAGAAAAGATTTTGGCGCTGGTCATTACTAAATTTCCAATGTACTCTAAGATACAAACCCTGCATATGTATGTACTCCCAAAATTTCTTTACTTATTTCAATGTATACCCTTCTTCATACGCAAAGTGACCTTTCAGACATGGAATAGAATAACTAAATTTTTGTGGAACTCCAAAAAACCCAGGATTAATTTAAGGATACTTCAAACGCATCGGGGGAGGGGGGGCAGTCCCTTCCGGACCTCGGAGACTACTTCCTGGCAGCTCAGTTAAAAAATGCCATGATCTGGTCCAACCCCACTGCTTCCACGGCATGGAAATTCATGGAGAGGGGAGGGGAAGAAGGAAGGGGCTAGTAATCCTTGGATCACGCCCTCTTAACACGCATTCCAAATAAGGAGCCCTCCTCACAACTGTCCTTGGTTAGGGATACAACTAGAGCACTTCATAGAATATGGCAAACGTTCAATCTCAGAAACTCCCTATGGCCACTGAGGAGACTATCTCAGGACCCAGATTTTACCCCAGGACAGCTGGATAAAACGTTCCTAACCTGGGATACACAGGGTCTTAAGTTCCTCTCCCAATATTGTCAGGGTGAAACTTTGTTAGACTTTGCTTCCCTTAAAAACAAATATAATTTGCAGAACTCAGACCATTTTAGATATTTACAAGCTAGAAATTATATACTTATGCTAAAGAAAAAAGACGCGAACCCAGACAGGGCGGTGCACCTAATAGAGGCTATACAGAAGGGAATAACAGTAACCAATCAGAAAGGAATGATCTCCCAACTCTATAAAGCCCTGTCAACATTAAAGGAAGACCCGTTAACCAAAATTAAGACTAAGTGGACACAAGATACCACACAGAGGCTGGGTGAGTCTGAATGGGAGAGAATATTCTCCTTGCTAATCGGACAACTCAATCTCCATACTGGCAAGAATTCTCATGGAGGTGAAGGTCCTTATTCCTACTCCCCAAATAATAAGCAAAAGAAATCCAGATGTATCTGCCCGGTGTTGCAGGGGATGTGCTTAACCGGAAGCAGACCATTTACATATTTTTGGACCTGTGAGGTACTACTGAATTACTGGGGAGACATTACGTGGAGCAATTTCAGAGCTATTTTAGGTGCAGAGTATTCTGGAGTGGCCAGAAATGATCTTGTGGCCCTGCCACCTAAGGACATCTGAGGTTCTGACTCACTGTACCTGTGGTCCATCCTGACTACGGCTGCACACAAAGCCATCATGAAGAAATGGCTCTCCACCCCCACTATAGGGGAATGGATAACAATAGTGAACACCATAGCAGACTTGGAGGAACTCATATATAAAATTAATAACAGAACCTCAGTACACTTGAGGAGGTGGACTAGATGGGAGTTGTGGCGAGCCACAAGATAAGGAAGAAATAACAAATCATATCATAATTAAGGGCCAAATGAGTCAGTCAGAGGGGGAGCCGAGAGGTGGATGGAGAACCTGCTTGGGATGGGGGAGAGGGGACTAAGGCCTAGTTTGATGTTTGAGGGAGACTCATAGGATAGCAGAAACAGCTTGAGAAGGGCTGAAGCTCTCCTTATGTAGGACTATATCAGCTCATTGAACATATGTACTCTGATTGGACTGAGACTTACTGTACAAGTGATAATAACAAAATGTATTGAAATAAATATTATCGATGGAATGCTAATTAATTTGACTGTGAGAATGTACCTAAATATTGTCAATAAACTTGAATTTAAAAAAAAAGAACATAGCAGCTGAGAGTCAATGCTGGGAAGTGCAAGGTCATGCACTTCGGGGCCAAGAACCCAAAGAACACCTACCATGCGGCGGAGAGGTTAAAGGTCACAGAGGAGGAAAGAGATCTGGGGGTGGTGGTCACAGGGAATATGAAACACATGGAACAGTGCAGGTTGGCAGCAGCCAAGATGACCAAAATGCTAGGGTGTATTGCAAGAGGGGTCACCTCAAGGAACACGGAGGTGATCCTGTCACTGTACAGATCACTGGTGAGGCCACACCTGTAATACTGTGTAAAGTTCTGGTGGCCCTACTTAAACAGGGACATCAAGCTCTTGGAGGGGTTCCAGAAAAGGGTGATCAAACTGATAAGTGGGAGGGGGATAAGCCCTATGAGCACAGGCTGAAGGAGCTACATTGTACTCCCTGAAAGATAAAAAGGACAGGAGAGATATGACTGAGACCTTCCAAGTACCTGAAGGGCGTAAACAGGGTTAGCACTGGGGGTATGTTTCAACTGAAGAGAGGGGGGATCACTGGGGGCCATAGTATGAAGCTGGAGGGAGGAAGATTCAAGAGGGAACAGAGAAGGTATTACTTTACAGAAAGAGTGGTGGCAGCATGGAACATACTCCCAGAGGAGCTGGTCTCACAGAGATGGATTGAGAGTTTTAAAAGGGGGGAGGATACAGCAAAGGGGAGAATAAGCAATGGAGCTGACTTGACCCAACGGTTGAGCTCAGTAAAGGGGAAAGAAAGGTGATAGTGGTGGCAAAAGGGGGGTGGGGGTGGCAACACTGCTGTAAACCATGAGCCACAAATGGAGCAGACAAGATAGATCTTTTTGGCCCGCATCTGCTGGCTTTTTTCATATCTTCGCATGTTCGTACAAAGCTGGTCTCGTGTGTAAGTAAGCTAAAACATGTCTGGAGGGGCAGACTAATCAAAAACACTAACACTACTGGTCAAACATTCACTATGCAAATCAAACAAAACCACTTGACCCCAATCACAGAATAAAATGTGAACTCACATTTTCAAAATGCAGGCAGTAGCCACACATACTACTGACTAAAAGACAACTGCATTTCAGTACCAATTTAAAAAAAAAAGTGCATATCAAAAACTACATGAAGAGTAATGTGCAGCTGCATTTCAATAAAATACACAGCTATCCCGAACCCACTCAGCAAAAACTGTTTAAATATTTCAACACCTCCTATCCCCATAAATACAGCTTTATCAAACCAGTACACAACTCTCTCCAACACAGCAGAGAAACACAATCAAACTAAAAGCTTCCATTCATAAACTAAAAGAAAAAAAGACCTATTGGGGTAACGGATTCCTTCGTCCATCATGGACTCCAAGTTCAAAAGGAAGCTATCAGGAAGAGACCTCACAAAAGTAAGCTCCCCTTACCAATCAATTAATCAATCAAGCAAAATCTTTATTTATCCAGGCAGGCACCATTGAGCAGGGCTCATTTGCAAGATGGACCTGGTAATTATGGACCTTACTTATTCATTTAATTAGATATTCATTTTCTTACCTATTATTTAATTATGCAATACTAAAAAGAGACAGTAGCATTTCTATTCATAGCCAATGGACCACGCTGCAAAACCCATACAAGCATAACACAATTAATTTGTTCACTGCAAAAAAGAATTCTATTCCGAATGTGTATTATGACATGAGAGATGAGATGTTAGGCATCCTCTGGATCCCTCCTGGTGAGAATAGCTTCAGCCTTTGGCCTCAGAGGTTTAAACCTACCATCTGGAATGTTTAGGGGTATAACATATCCTCTCTCATCATGTCCTCGGGTGTTAACCCCACCACCTGGAATGTTAAGTAAGGGCTAAGGCATAACTGAGTAGGGATTACCAAAGAAACATGCCAAGGGGTGGAACCATCTCAAGACATGTTACAAGGTATAATGCCTATTCCGTAATGCCTTAATCCACTTACCAAGTGGATTTAGTTTTTCATAATAAATGAGTTAGTGTTTTTAAAACCAGTTGTAGTCACATATACTCCGTATAAGTAGACCGCGTGTGTAAGTCACCCCCTTTTTTCTTTGGGATTTTAGCAGATTTTTAAATACGTCTCCTGCTCCTTCTCCTTACCCCACCCTCAAACAGCCACAGGCCAGTCTGCAATCTCCTATCATCTCCCCACCCAGGAATAATCCCCCCTTTCCTTCTGGCAAGCCACGTCTCTTCCCGCCTTCAAGTGGCTGCTAAGCATCTCTCCTCCTGGTCCTTGCTCCTGCCTCGTGCTCCCCAACTCATTCTATTGTTCTAGTTGTAAGCCATGTCAAGTATTTTTCAGTTTATGTGCTGTTTCTCAAACCTGTTTGCTTTTACTGCTCTGCGAAGCAACTGTAAATAAGGTACTGCTCTACGAAGCACTGTGTATATTGCGTTTTTCCTTCCAACCACGTTTATTCTTTTCCCTTCACCCTTCACCCAGGTCGCACCTGGAAACAAGCCTCAGCTGGTTACCAAAAAATTTAAATAAATAAAAATATAGGTTTTCCCCTCTCCCCTTTACTTAATATATAGCTATTGGTACACCTCAACACAACCAGGAGTCCTAATTTTTAACAAACTCTTCCCTCCTTTTTAACATACTCCCTCTGAAAAACAGTGATATTGTAAAACACTGCAGTATACCCTCCCTAACCCACTCTCACCAGCACAACACACTAGTGCTAACGGTACCAATTTCCCTAACCCACTCTCACCAGCACAACACACTAGTGCTAACGGTATCACTTTCCCTATCCCACCCTTCACCAGCACAAGTCATTGAAGTTCTGTGTCCATATTTCATATTTATATATTTTGACATTTTTTATTTACAGTACTGTTTGACTGAGGGTCCCCAGACACCGATCTACAAATGGTGAAAACACATGTCACAGATACTGCTGATACACTGATCAGCCTTCCCGATAAGCATCCCTAATCATCCCTAACCCAACCTTACCAACACAAGTCTTGCACAAATTGTCATGTACCTCCTGGATAAACTGCTGTATGTGCAAAGTTCTGCTGCAAAAAAAACTCTACTGCTGTACCTTTGATGCCAAGTGTTGCTGCATCCCCCGAATACCGAATGTTGAACCAATGTTCTCATCACTGCCTTCACTATCTCATGAGCGCAAACAAGAATTTGTGCCAATAAGGCAGCAGGGTTCATTGAAGGAAATTAGAGGTGCACAAAATGATTTAGTTTTATAGTATAATAAAGGCTCTCAAACAGCAGTAAGTTAAGTGCCAGGACGTCCGAAGAGTGTCTGGAAAACAGGCAAGAATGAAATCTGTTGCAGGTACCAGTAAATGTACTGGAACAGTAATGGGCTCTCAAACAGTAGCAAAAGCTCTGTAGATAAGCTGACCTCACGTATAGAGTCCCCTTTCTTCAGTGTCTATTTTTGGCACCGAAAACTCGACTTATATGTGAGCATATACAGTAGGTCTTCCATGGTACTGTCGCTTTAAAAACTTCATCCAGGATCAGAGACACACACACACACACACACACACCCCTGCAATTCTGCCTGCGGTCTGCTTTCTGAAACAGGAAGAGAGCTTAGCTGCTTACTAAGATATGTTTGTGTGGTTAAAGCATTCAGGTCAGTACTAACAGGTTTTCAGTGTTGTTTCTGCAGGTGATGATGATTGTTTAGCTTATTTGATTGAAGGTTTAGATTTATATGTAAGTATTTGTGTGTTTACTTTTAGGTAGCTCTATGTGCATTTAAAATATATGGGTTCAGTGCTTACTTTAGGTATCCTCTTGTTTCAGTTGAATTTTATGTTGTGTGGATATGCACAGAGAGGTAGATAAGTAAGCAATAATACCCAACAGAGTGGGCGGTATTGGGAAATACCAGACCGCCCAGGGGCATAAGAAGGCCAGACACCACAGGCGGGGGAGAGGGGGCCTTATAGCCCCTGAAAGGTCTGGTATTTTCCAATACCGCCCAACCTGGAGAGTATTATTGCACTTAGAAAATGGACCACTATATTTTGAAAATGATTTTTTATGTTAAAAAGTTAAATATCTTAAGCGTTTTATTTATTTTGTAAAAACAGTTCCTCCTGTTTTTGTTTTTTTTTGATCCAGGAGGTTTTGTCCCATGTCAGCTTCTGTACTGTCTGTTGTGGTTAGTTGTCATGGTTAACACACACTAACACACACACAGCTTACAATTGTTAAAAGAATCTTTTTTTTTTGTACTTATGTTTGCATCCTACTTTTTCGCATTTGTGAAGGTACTGGGCTTGGGGAGGTGTAGCCATCATCTCGTGCATGCACACATGCTGTTATATCTGGACGTACAGTAAGGGTTGGCAGACTTCTAAGAATTATTTTTTTTAAATGTTAAAATAAAGTTCTGGCTTAGTTTTCCCATTTGATTTATTCTTTATGCAGTGGGTGCACTGTGCAAATGAGGCATGAGTAGTGGGTTTCAAGAAGGAGTTTGGCCGCGTGCCGACCGGGACATCGGGAGCACAGCGATGCTCTGGCAAAACAAGTTTTGTGATAGGAAGTACTTATGCTTTATTTTTATTTTTCCAATTTGTTAATCTGCCATGGATTGGATGAAAGAACCGAGCAGATCGTGGAGCAAGGGCTGCTAGGCAGCAGAGCGGACACGTAGCATATGGGGAGTTGTCAGTGTGTGTGTCAGTTTTCTATGTTTGCGGTTGGAGGTGTACTACTGATTTAAAAAACAAAATGTTTTCCTCTGCTGAATAGTTAAAAATGATGATGTGGCTCAGTTTGTGGCTTTTTTTTTGTAGGACTGTGTGGTGGTGGTTCTCTTGCTAAGCGACAGAAGAAAATGGCTGCTGGTGAATTTAAAAATTTGGAGTGCCCAATAATATCCTAAGTAGTGGGGCACCTTGAATCGGCACTCGTTTTTTACTGGGCAGTACTGAAAAATAAGTGCATGCCTGACCATGGCTTTCAGTCAGTCAGGATACTTTATTTTTCAAGCCCATTTTCTAAGTTCTACTTTGCTAGCAAAGTTGATGCAAAATAGGGAACATCGAGCTTTGCGAAGTTCCCAATGGACGGACGCACCAATAACTGCAAGGCCTTTTTTTTTTTTCATTAAACCATGTTTAAAACAATTTTGCAGCCCTCAACTTCCCCCACTGGCTATCAGATTTACCCCCACCATGTCATCCTCTGCAATGAAACTGTCTCACACCTCCCTCCTCCTAGCAAAGTTTGCTGCCAATATTCCCCACCCAACCCTATTAGTTGAGTGGTGGCTTTCATTTATTTATTTATTTAGAAAATGTTATTCAGTTTTGAACAACATCACATGGTAAAATGTAACAGGATTATTGCCATGGTTACTATGCCCCCCTCCCTCCCCCTCCCAATCCCCCTCTCCCCTCTCTTCTCCCTCCCCTCCTGTTGGAGCGATCTGATTTTCACCTAAATACAAAAACATGCGAGTTTACTTGTACCAGAATTGTAAAACCAACCTCTAAACTGGAGCGCTCGAGAAGATGGATATTCTAACTCAAGTAAAGAGCATATAGTTTGCCCCATTTATTATCAAAGGCAGTTGGAGTATTTCGCAGACTTGTTATTTTTTCAGTCCTGAGATAAAAGGACATATCATGCAGCCATTCTGTGTAGGATATGAAGGTTTGATCCAACCAATGCTTGAGGACTAGTTTTTTCACTGCCATGGAGATAAGGGAAATATGAAATTTCCTTTCTTTGACCTTAATTAAAGATAGATCACCCAGTATACAAACATTCGGGGTAAAGAACGAGTCCAAACCCAATAAAGGATCCATTCGGGATTTGATTTTTGTCCATATCGGGGAAACCTTCTCACAGGACCAGAAAACATGTAGTACTGTCCCATCTCCTTGGCCACATCTAGCACAAGTGGATGATTGCCCCCATCCCATTTTCGCTAACTTACTTGGGGTATAATACATATTATTTAATATTTGATATTGGGTAATTCTTAACCTATCTTGTGTAATATAAATGTGCAAGTCTCTCCAGATATCGGACCAATTAACCCCGTGATTAGGGATAAGAGAGTCCCATACTCTGGAGCCTGACATCATGGTGGGAAAGAAAGTAGAGAGAAGAATGTTATGTATTAGCGAGATGCTGTATGGCTGTATAGCTCGGTCTTTGATTTGCTCCACAAGGTTGTTTAACCTTGAGGGTACATATACTTCCCCAAATTTATGTTGAAGGAGATGCCGTAATTGGTATACGTTGAAAATAAATCTGGAGGACGTCTGGAGTTTAGCAAGCATTTCAGTGGGTGACAGGAGACCATTAGGCTGATAAAGGTCACACACTCGCACGCCTTGTAAATGAGGGATCCAATCCCGGTAACAGGGGAATCTCCTATTCTTATATTAAGGTTACCCACTATGCACTGCATTGTATCCTTGCTTGGACATATACATAGGGAGGCGCAAATCTGGGAGAAGATTTTAATGGACATGCCCATCACTGACTGCTGAATTATAGCTGGGAGTATCCTAAGAGGCGTAAACAATAATGTAACCGGAGATATCTTGGTTGTACGAAAGATGTCCGACTCAATTTGAAGCCATATGGGAATATAGGTGCTTTCCATTCTGTTGGGGAAGGAGGACATCCACATTCCCATTTTATGTAGGTGACTGGCCCAGTGATAGTATAATAAGTTGGGCAATTTGAGCCCTCCCCTGTTCTTAGTTAGAATAAGCTTGCTGTATGCTCTTCTGGGGGTTTTGTTTAACCACAAAAATTCTGAGATATTGGTATGTATCTTACGGAAAAAGGAAAGAGGCAACCAGATGTTACTCATATTTAAAGGAAAAAATAGCCTAGGGAGCACATTCATTTTAATAAGATTAATCCTCCCCCAAAGAGAAATAGGTAAGGTTTTCCATCTAGAAAGATCTTGTTGGATTTTCTGAACCAGCTCTTCCAAATTAAGTTTTTTATACTGCAGGGGGTCCATGGTTAGATGTAGGCCCAGGTATTTCATCGATAGTGGGGACCACTTCATTCCAAATTTACTGAAATCTTGACGAAAAGTGTGGTGGTTAAGGGGGAGAACTTCAATCTTGTTACGATTCAAGCTATAATTAGAGAGCTTACTAAAATCTCCTATAATACCTATTACTTCGTCTAATGAGACTATAGGATCTACGAGATGAAGCAAAATATCATCCGCATAAACAGAGAGAGTTTTAAATTATGTGTGCCTATAGAAATCCCCTGTACCTTGGCAGAGGAGCTGATTTGTCTTATCAAGGGTTCCAAATACAGATTAAAAAGTAAAGGGGAAGAGAGGGCAACCTTGTCGGGTACCAGAGTGTAGGGAAAAACCGGAGGAGAGCGCCTTGTTACAAAATATCCTTGCGGTAGGGGCTGAGTAAATCTTTTGGATCCACTGGATAAATTCATGGGGTATATTCATGTGTTTAAGGGTAAGCCATAGGAAACTCCAATCCACCCTATCGAAGGCTTTTTCAGCGTCTAAGGATATTAAAGCCATGGGATATAAGGTGGATTGAGCCAAGTGAAATATGTGGCTCAATTTACGGAAGTGATCTGACGCCGACCTTCCCGGGACAAATCCCACCTGCTCAGGGCTAAGCAGAAGGAGCCATATTTTTTGAATCCGGTTCTCCAAGATTTTTGTGAGAATTTTAAGATCGCAATTCAGCAACGATATAGGGCGGTAACTAGAAGGTTGTTCTGGTGGCTTGTCAGGTTTTAGAAGCAAGATGATAGTTGCTTCCACAATGGAGTGATCCATAGTCTCATTAGACAGAATATAATGATAAAATGTAAGCAATATTGGGGATAGCTCCTTATCAAAGACTTTAAAAAAATTTGAGGGAAAACCATCTGGCCCTGGGGCTTTATCCAGTGCCAAAGCCCTGATGGCCTGGGATATTTCCATTAATGTGATAGGGGCTGTTAGTATAGATCAGTCAGCTTCCTGCATTTTGGGGAGTGGGATATTGGCCAAGTATGCCTCGATATCATCCTCTGCTGGGGGTTGAGCTGATGGCCATAAAGATTTGCATAAAATCTTTAAAACACTGTAGCTATATCCCTGGGAAGAGTTTTAAGGGTACCATCTACATCCCGGATTGCCTGAATGGTTCTTGAGCTTTCCAGCTGCCTCATGCGAAGGGCCAGAAGACGCCCAGCTTTTTCCCCATAGTCGATATAGGTTGCCTTTGTTCTGAGAATGGCGAACTCGGCTTTCTCCTTAAGGAGATCCGAGTATGCATTCCTGAGAGACAAAAGGTCTGTGAGTGACCTCTGCAGGGAAGTAGGTGATACATTTTGTTCAAGTGCCCTGATCTGTTCCAATAATTTTTGGGCTTGAGCCTCTCTAACCTTTTTCCGTTTTGATGCTAGTCTAATTCGTTCCCCTCTTATATAGCATTTTAATGCACACCAAACTTGATCCACCCTGGGGATGGAGCCTAGATTATCCTCCAGGAACTGCCCAATGAGGGTGCGAATTTTAGAGACGATAAACTTATCCTTGAGTAATCGTGTGTTTAATTTCCATAGGGTGTCTTTCTGTTGTTCAATTGTTGGAGTGATATAGAGCCACACTACCGCATGGTCAGATATCACTATCGGTTCAATCTCCCCTCCCAGAGTCCCCGATAATAGGGTTAAACTTATAAGAAAATAATCCAACCTACAGGCTGTCTGGTGCACCTGTGAGTAAAACAAAAAGGCCCTAGTGGTCGGATTTAAGATCCTCCAGGGGTCACATAACCCTAGGAAATCCATCATCTCGTTGACAGCCCTCTGAGATTGGGTCGTAGCCCTAGGGGTCGGGTTGGATTTATCCAATAAGTGGGATTGGGTGAGATTCCAGTCTCCTCCCAGTATTATAGGGGTTGGAATAAATGCAGCCAGTTTGTCTGCTAAGCCTATGAGAAAGTCTGGATCCCCTCCTACTGGTCCATATATACACCCTAGGACTAATGGCTTTCTATCCAGTAGACCTTTAACCAAAATAAATTTATCTTGTGGGTCCGAGACAATAGTTTTGGGTTGAAATGGGACAGCTTTCATGATAAGAATCACCACCCCTCCTCTATTAGAGGAGTTCCCGGTGGCAAAAACCTGATGTACCCCTTGTCTTTTAAAACCACCTGCCTCATGGGTGAAGAGATGTGTCTCCTGTAGGAAAATTATATTAGCTTGTAATAAAGATATGTGTTTGAGAATTGCTATGCGTTTAACCTGATCTCGAGCTCCCCTTACATTACAAGAAGCAATTTTAATTTTAACGTCTACCATACTTTATAACTTTCCGAACACACCAAATTCTGTGCTTTATGTCTATGATTGCTCCAACCCCTCCTCCCTCCCCAATATACACATCCCAATCATGTAACCCACTACCAACAACATCTCCCCTCCCACCAAAACCCTCAGAACTATTTACAGAGGCTCCCCCACTCAGAATGAAACATTCAGATTTAGGAGTATTTAGGTATAAGAAAGCCTTAACCCCTTTGACCACTTTGGAGCATTCTCCTTTAATTGGAGAACAGTAAAATATATTACCTTCATTAACTACAAGTCTGTCTGACCAAAACAATAATAGGCTGATAACTCCAGAGAGGTCTACCCCCCAATATATAGGCTGTGATACAGCATTTCTATCAGCGCTCTGGTGCCGCCCCTCCTTGCCTACCACGAGACCAAACAGCCTAACTCAGGGGGTCTCAAAACAATGTATTGTTTCTGGTCAGAGACCACCATATGACCTCCCCTCTCCCTTAGTTGAAACAACACCCATTTGGAAATTAAATAAAATTGTCTCCCCAATGCCCTAATTTGTGAGAATTAACTGTTATTCCATTATTATGCAGAAGGAAAAGGGGTGTTAAGCACCAATACGAGGTTTTAAATGTAACCCAATGCTAGTGAGACATTTTGTTTCCCAGGGGAACCCAGCCAGGTGCATCGTGTTCCTCAAACGTGCTCCTCCCAGAAACACCTCCCCTTTGTAAAGTTCCTGCTTTGTGCAAAGGAGCACACTGTGGCCACGTGTGGAGGCCCCTAGGTCCAACTACAGTCCCGACGCAGGCCTCCGCCACCACCCGCGGCCCGTCTCCGGAGCCAGCCGCTCCGCAAGATCCTCCAAATGTCCGAAGCACAGCCTCTTCTCAGCTGACCTGAAGCCACAGGTTGGTACCAACATTAATATGTTAAAAGAAAGCGAGAACTCCACAGAATAAGAGAAAAGTCACAAAACTTGCCAAACTTATTGCAGAGCAACCAAAGTCCCTCTAACTTTTAACCTTTGTGAAATAATTCAGGGAGCTTGATGGTCAGGTCTTCTAGTGCCTTAACAGGGGTCTCCTAGGAGAGCCAACTGTCCGATATCTTGACTTGAAGGCGCGAGGGATAAAGCATTCTAAAGCGAATTTCTGCTGCAATCAGCTTATTCACTATGGGGTGAAAGGCGGCTCGTTTCTGCCTTGTCTCGTATGGCAGGTCTTGCGAGATATGAATCTTGACACCCTCCCATAAAATAGCTTGTGTTTTTCTCGCTTTACTTAGGACATGTTGTTTCTCTACAAAACTTAAAAATTTTATTATCAGGGGTCTGGTTGAGAGCTCCTGTTTGAGGTCGGGGCCATAGGGCACGGTGTGCTCTTTCTATCTGGTATGAGGCCCCCATTGGGGATGGACCGGCGATTTTACACAGGAATCTCTGTAGGAAAGCCTGTATATTCTGTCCTTCCTCAGCCTCAGGCAATCCAATTATCAAGATATTATTCCTGCGACTCCTTCCCTCCAGGTCCTCGGTTTTCAATTGTAACTTCTGCACTTGCTGCCTTAACGCCACCACCTCTGGCTCAAGTTTTTCTTTCCACTTCTCGATAGAGGTAGTGCAGGCCTCAGAATCCACGACTCTCCGTGACAGGTCTGAGAAATCACCACGCAGAGATTTTAACTCGTTAGCGATCTCAACCAGTGTTTCTTTGAAGGGCTGTAATTCCTGTAAAAAACTATCCTCTGTTAGAGGAATCGAGGTCGATGACTGTGGAGATTTTTTATCTTGGTTGCCTCCTTGGGCCTTTGGTTTCTTTGGGTTCTTTTCTGTCATTGCCGGTGGAGTGTGGCGAATGGAAGCTGGACACATTTCAGTCTCCATCGTGGCTCCGTGGGACTGCTTGCAATCCAACTCTAGTAATTTAGTGGCAATATAAGTAGTATTCTGGCTTTGGATAAGTTTGAAACCCTTAGAATAGGCTAAAATTAACTAGATCAAGTAGATTATAGGCAGAAGCTCAGCACCACCGCTGCTAACAGACCGCTTGCATCACGTGACCTCCCTGATGGCTTTCATTTATATCGAAAGGCTGTTTAAAGTTCTGTAAAAACAATCTGAAAATGAGCTCCATAGACTTGTATGGGGCACGTCCCTCCACTCTCCCTGGGCACAGGTCACAAGACGTTGGAGCGCTGGGGCAGAGCAGGCAGACTGGGAAGTGGAAAAGATCTAGCCAGCAGTTTGGCCACTGTTATAATCCCTTCCATACACTAGGGCACTACAATTTAAAATTTTAACACAGAGGGGCTACTGCTGCCCCACGCTAGCAGGCTGTGAAGCCCTATACCAAATTTCACACCTTTACTTGAAGTAAAATATAGTGCGCTGGTATCAAAACAGGGGTACTAGTGCAATAAAGGATGGCAATAAAAGACAATTTGGGAGGATTTTATAAAAAAGCAATCAGAGGATGGCAATAAAAGACAATTTGGGAGGATTTTATAAAAAAGCAATCAGTAATGGACAAAAATATAGGGTGGTGGCAAAAAAAAAATAGCGTGGTGGTAAAAAAATATAGGGTGGCGGCCCACCACTCTAAAACAATGAGTGGGGAATGCTGGTAAATCGTCTATGCACACCTTCCAACTTGGCAACATCTCATCAAGTGTGGGGACTCCAGAACTGTATTCCAAACTCCAAATGGGGTCTGACCAGTTATCTATAAAAGAGCACCATCACCTCACTACATCTGCTAGTCATAAGTAACTGCATGGCATTCACTCTAGTATTTTTTTTTTTTTTTAAGTACTGTGTTGCGTTGTTGGTTCCACTTGAGATTATTGGAAACAATTATTCTTAGATCCCTCTAGCTGTTCAAGGTTCTCAACATGTATCCATTTAATGTGCATGCATACACAGGATTTTTACTGCCAAAGTGAATGAAGGACCACACATTTGTTTGGATTTGCATGCCCACTCCCCCCAATTTATTTAAGTTGTCGTGCATCAGGGCAGTGTCTTCCTCTGATTCAATAACCACTCCTACCTCTGTATTGTCTGCAGACTTACACATCCAACCATTCAGTCCTGCAAGCATATGCCTTGCATACAAATTAAATAAGCCTGGCCCCAAAACCAAGACCTGTGAACCCTGCTACTAACCATGACCCATTCAGTGATTTGTCCACTGACCACAGGTGTCTGGTCTTCTTTTTGTTAACCAGTTGATATACATTGCAGGCAGAGGTATTCATATTATATTCGTCAAAATTCATCATACATACCATATTTGCCCCAACCCAAAATGGGATTCAACTTAAGATCGTCAGCAATTCGTGAATCAAAACCATTGTGTATAATATTCTTCTAGGGTGAAGCGAGAATGCATACAAGCTAGATTAGACATAGAAAACAGAATTCTGTCACCAAGTGACGCTAAATGACGAAGTTAAAGCAGAGTAAGATCACCAAAGAAGACGATTAATTCAGTTGCTAAATGCCCAAATAGAAGGACAACTCCGATACTTTAAGCAAAAATATTTTGAACATGGTAACAGGGCAAGGAAACTCCTTGAGTGGCAGCTGCACAAACAGGAAGCCAACAGGGCAGTGGTCCAACTCCAGGCTTCGAAGGAGTGTACCTCCACCATCCAGCCTGATAAAATTTCCCAAATATTTGTCCAATATTACTCCATCCTTTAAGAGACACAACGCTTGGCTAATCATGAAGACAAAGTGCATGACTATTTAAATCAATTATCACTCCCGACCCTCAGTTAGAAAGCTAGAGATAAACTCTACACCCTGATCCTGCCTCAAGAAGTAGTGTCCAAAATAAAACAATTAAAGAATGGTAAGGCCCCTGGGACAGACAGGTTTTCGTCTGAATTTTATAAACAATTTACTCCTCAGTTAACAGACTTACTAATGGCTTCTTTTAATGAGGGTCCGGAGGGAGAATGGGGAGTCCCCCCTTTCTGGAATCTAGCGCAGATTTCAGTTATACCTAAACCTGACAAGGACCCGGAAGACTGTGGTTTGTACCGCTCCATCTCACTTTTATCTGTAGATCTCAAACTTTTCAAGGGCATCTTAGCAGACTGGTTTTTTTTTTTTTTTTTTTTGCTTTTTCCATATTCATTTTATCCTCCGGGGAGCCTGGCAGGCGACTCCGGTCCCTCTCTCAGAGGGACTCTGTCTCAGGCCCCACCCTTTTCCCACTCTGACTATCCTGGTGATCCCCCATGGGTTGCCCTCCCGTGACAGGGCCGGGGCAAGGAATGCCGACTCCCCCCTCCCAACCCCGGAACACAAATCCAGATTCCGGGTGTTGGGATGGGCGCTGGGCAGGGCCCATCATGAAGCCTGCCAGCTCCATTTTCCTGATTTTCTCCCTCCCCCCCCCGGCGACTTGTACGTTGGCTCAAGCTTCCCAATCTGTATCTCCGCTAAGCCGTCGCTAGAGGGTGATCAACGGGCAGGACAGCTATCCCTCCCTCCCCAAGACAGCAGAGCAGTCCTCCGGATGCTCAATCCTCTCTCTCCTCTGACAACCCCCAGCAGCCCAGGCTCGTTCCCGAACCCAGGTCGCCAGTGTGGCGCAAGGTGTGGCATCCAGCACCTCAACCCTCAGTGCCACCAGGCCAGCCTTATTAGCAGACTGTTTACAATCATGTATCCCCCACCTGGTACATCTCAGTCAGATGGGGTTCATCTCCGGACGACTCCTTCAAGTTAACTTCAGAAGATTCTTAACTATTACTACTGCCCAGCATATTAGAAGATATTTCCAATTAGCAATTAGTATGAATGCAGAAAAAGCCTTTAACAGGGTGGTCTAGGCCTTTATGACAGCCACCCTGGAGAGGTTTTGGGCTGGGTCCACAGTTTATCTCAGCAGTAGATTCACTTTATAACACCCCTGAGGCTAGAGTAAAAGTCAGTGGGTTTCTTTCTGAATGCAGCCAGCTGGGCATGGGCACCAGGCAGGGCTGTTCCCTGTCCCCTTTACAATTTGCCCTATCCCTCGAGCCTCTAGCAATACCCATTAGGTGTAACGCTAACATTAAAGGGGTTATGGTGGGAGGTGTAGAACAAAAGCTCACCCTTTATGCAGATGACTCCGTATTTTTCCTAGGAGACTTGCAATCTTCCCTCCCACATTTACTACGTACCCTTTGGAACGTTCGGGACTGGATATAAAATTAACTTCAGTAAGTCAGAGGCTATGATATTAAGTGGGAATCCCACCCCAGAATGTAAAGATTCATTCCCTTTTGCATGGGCTAAAAAGAACACCTTCTATTATCTGGGTATTCAGGTATAGTACAGTTACGTAAGAACTTACCGTAACAATAGATCTTCGAGAACAGCTCTTGCAGCAGGTTACACCATTAGGACTGAAGCCGGCAGGCGCCAGGACCCCACGCAAATTTTCTAGCTAGTAGTCTTCAGTGGGGACCGCCTCCGACGTTGGTCCCACCCCCGATGTCAGGCGTAGTACATAAGGAGGTGGTCCCCCCATAATCCTCAGTTCTCCCGCCGGAGACTCCCGGCCACTGGATGACATCAGAAGAAGAGACCGAGGATCCGCCACCAGATGGCAAAGATTAATGAATAGGAATGTCCCATCCCATAAGATGGGAGCTTGACTACGACCTACCTCCAAAAAGGGGGATGGTGGGCGGGAAGGTACCTGCTGCAAGAGCTGTTCTCGAAGATCTACTGTTACGGTAAGTTCTTACGTAACTGTACTATCTTACTTCGAGATACAGCTCTTGCAGCAGGTTACACCATTAGGACTGATTTCCAAGCAGTAGTGGCAATCAGGCACCACCGGGAGGAGGAAAGGTAGAGACCTCGATATAACTCGAGTCTAGGACAGAAGTCCCTGAAGGACAGCTAGACCGAACCCCGCTCTTCGCCTCGATGCAATGTCCAGGCTGTAATGCCTGATAAAGGTATGCACAGAGCTCCAAGTAGCTGCAGCGCAAATAGCTGAGGTGGAGACGTTCTTTAACGCCGCAAATGAAGTAGGCACCCCTCTTGTAGAATGACCCTTGACTGTGCCCGGTAAGGGTTTATTGCGCTTGTCATGACAGAAAGTGATGCACTGGATGAGCCACCTAGAGAGTGACTGTTTAGAGACAGGAGCTCCTATCATTCTGTGAGTGAAGGAGACGAAAAGTTGGTCTGACTTCTGGAGCTGTTTGGTTCTGGTCAGGTAGTATCTGAGGCACCGATGCACATCAAGGGTGTGCAGAAGGGCTTCTCCACGATTAGAGTACCTTGGGAAATACACTGGTAGGTCAATATCCTGATTAAGGGTGAGAGCTGAAACCACCTTAGGCAAAAACTTTGGGTTTGTCCTTAGGGATACCCTGTCCTGGTGGAAAACCAAATAAGGCTCTTTGCACATAAGAGCATGCAATTCCGAGATCCTTCTAGCAGAAGTAACAGCAACTAAAAATAACGTTTTCCAAGAGAGAAAACGTAGCTCGCAATCCGCGGCTGGTTCAAAGGGTGGCAGCGTAAGCTGCTCCAGGACAAAAGGTAAGTCCCAAGGGGGGATTGGATCTTTGATGGGAGGCCTAAGGTGGAGGACACCACTTAAGAAGGCACGAGTAGTGTCCAGTTGGGCCACCATCCGATGGCCTACGGGGGCATGGTAAGCAGAAATTGCATAAAGGTGTACTTTAATCGAGGAGTAAGCCAGTCCGGAGTGGAAGAGGAAAAGCAGGTGGTCCAGAACCAGCTTTTCTGGACAGTCTAAGTGCGGAAAACCGCATGCTTGAGCCCACAAACAGAATCTACGCCATTTCATGACGTACGTTGCGTGGGTTGCCAGTTTTCTGGCGGCAGAGAGTACATCTGCCACTTCTTGCGAGACCCCGTATCGCATCATGGCTATGTCTCTAGGAGCCAAGCATGCAGGTTCAATGAGCGTAAGTCTGGATGGACCAATGAACCCGCCTCCTGAGACAATAGATGGGAGCTGATTGGCAAAGGAACTGGAGGTTCCCGGGATAGCTGGTGCAGAAGAGGGAACCAAATCTGTCTGGGCCAGAAGAGTGCGATCAGAATGAGTGTCGCTTGCTCCCTCCGAAGTTTTAAGAGAACTTTCTGGATCAATGGGAAAGGAGGGAAGGCATAGAGGAATCTGCCCGCCCAGGAGAGGGACAACGCGTCTCGCCAGAAAACACCAGTCCCTGGATCTAGCGAGCAAAAATTGGGCAGTTTTGCGTTGGATGGGGATGCGAAAAGGTCTAACTCTGGAGTGCCCCATCTGTGAAACAGATCCTCTGCCACCTCCTGCAGAAGTTCCCACTCGTAGACTCTGGTCTGAGAGCGGCTCAGACCATCTGCGATGGTGTTGTACACTCCCGGGACATGTACTGCAATTAGGTTTGCGCCGTGTTGCAAAACCCACTCCCACACTCTCATGGCCTCCCTGCAAAGCAGCTAGGAGTGAATGCCTCCTTATTTGTTGAGGTAATACATCACCGCGGTATTGTCTGTTTGTAGCAGAAAAGTACCCGGTGGAATCTCTGACTGGAAGGCTTGCAGAGCATAAAGGACTGCCCTCATTTCCAAAATGTTGATGTGGCGAAGAGACTCCTGGGCTGTCCACAGGCCCTGAGACCGAACACCGTCCAGGTGTGCTCCCCACCCGAGCCCTGAGGCGTCTGTGGAGAGGGTCACAGTCGGAGATGGTGCTGTGAAGGGAACCCCCGCAGAGAGGTTCCCTGGATTTAGCCACCATTGCCAATCCCGAATTACCGCTTTTGTAATTCGGATTGGATGCTGCAGATGGTCTTGCCTTTGGTCCCATTGCACCCGTAGCATCCACTGGGTTACCCGCATGTGGAGACATGCCAGCGGGACTGTCGCAATGGCCGCAGCCATGTGTCCGAGCAGGCGAAGGACCAGTCTGGCTGGGACGGTCTTCTTCGCCGACAAGTCCCCGATGAGGGATCTGATGTGTTCCACTCTGTCCGAGGGAAGAAAGGCTTTCCCTCTGACGGTGTCCAGAACTGCACCTATAAACTGCAGTTTCTGGGATGGCACCAGGAGTGACTTCTCGTAGTTGATGAGAATACCCAGTGATTGAAAAAGGGACTGGGTACAGTGAATAGCCATCATCAGTGCCTCCCTGGAGGGCGCCATGAGAAGCGAGTCGTCCAGGTATGGGAACACGTAGTGGCCTTGCCTCCTCAGAGACGACGCTATGACCACCATGCACTCCGTGAATACGCGAGGTGCCGATGACAGCCCGAAGGGAAGAGCCCGGAACTGATAATGGCGGCTCTGAAACTCGAAGCGCAGGAACCTCCGGTGCACTTGAGCAATCGGAATAGGCAGGTAGGCATCCTGCATGTCCAAAGACGCCAGAAAGGTGTCCTGCTTCAGCATGGGAATTAGGCCCGGAAGGGTCACCATGCGGAAGCGTTTGCAAATGACCGAAAGGTTGAGGTCGCCGAGGTCCAGTATTGGACGGAGGTCCCCTGTTTTCTTTGGAACCAGGAAGAAGTGAGAATAGTACCCTAGTCCTCTCTGGTTCTCTGGGACGTGCTCTAAGGCTTCCTTTTCCAGAAGCGTGAGCACTTCCTGCTGTATGAGCAGGGCATGCTGACCTGAATATCGGGAGAGCAGGGGAGGTCTTGTAGGTGGACTGCCTACAAATTCTATATAATGGCCTTTTTTGACCAGCTGCAGAACCCACCTGTCGGTGGTGATCGACTGCCACCCTGGCAAGTGGCGTGCGATTCGACCCCCGACTTTCTTTTCCCATTGATCCTGAGGAGGGGCGGGGGGCCGGGAAGGAGTCATGCTGTGGCAGCGTTTGATCCGGCAGGCTGGGCCGACTTTGCAAATCGTTGGCCTCTGCCTGGGGATGACTTAGCCTGGGCCTTGCGGGTGAAAGTGCCCCTCTGCTGTTGCCTCTGTATCCGGTCAAGGAAACGGCTCTGGTTCCTATGAAAGGAACTAGGCCAAGACCTGTACATAGCTTGTACAGATCGGACTGCCTTCCCTGCGTCCTGAAGTTTGGTGATTACTCTCTCAGAGGCTTCACCAAATAGGACCTCGCCGTTATAAGGGACGTCTAAGATGTTCTTCTGGATGTCCGGGGGTTAAGTCGGAGACATTGAGCCAAGAGTGTCTCCGGAGACACACGCCTGAGGCTGCAGCTCTGGCTGAAGAGTCCGCAGAATCATATGCAGCTCTGAGCACTTGGGTCCCCACATCCGAACCTGTGCGGAGGAGGTTCAAGAGCTCCTCCTTGTGGTCACCATCAGGTATCTTCTCTACCAGGTCCTGTCCCTGCTCCCACAGTGCGTTCTGGAATTGAACCATGTGGGTGAGGTAATTCAGTGACTTGATGGCGCAAGTCGTGGCCGCGTACGTGCGCCTACCCAGGACATCCAATTGCTTAGATTCCTGGTCCGGTGGCTGCATGCTCAAGTGCTGAGGTCTCTGAGACCGGTCATGCGAAGTAGTGATGACCAGGGAGTCAGCCAGAGGATGGTTCGCCAGATACTGGTCCTCCCTAGGGGCCTTGTATAGGCGGTCAGCCTTTTTCAGCACTGTGGGAGTGGAGTGTGGATGTTTCCAGGCAGCCTTGGTGACGTCCGAAAAAGGTATCCACCAAGGGCAGCACTACCACAGGCTTCGGGTCTTTCTGCCGAAGGTAGCGAGCAAGGCATTGTCTCTCTGGGTCGAGCTCTTCAGCATCCCACCCCATGTTCTCCTGGATGTCCCTCATGATCTCCGCGAAAGAGGGATCATCTGGAGGAGACCTGGGTAGGTCGTGTGGGTCCGGAGAGGGAATGCTGATAGGAGAAGGTGATCTGGAGCGCTCTGAAGTGTCAGATCTGGAATCCTCCCCAGACGGAGTGTACCAGCAGCGTCTGGGTCTCTTAGGGCTGGGTGACCCCCTGAGGGGGATCTAGAGGGAGGTCTTCTCCTTTCTGAAGATCTGCCCTGAGGAGGTGGTGTCTGCTCCTTGGGGGTTGGCGATCGTCCTACGGGCCCCTTAGGTGGAGGAGGGGGCATAGGCAGTGAAGGAGTAGGTGGAGGCGGAGTTGGAGTAGAAGGAGGTGTGGTGACCACATCTTTTTTGATGGTGTCCCACCAGAAGGTAAAAAGTTCTTTTACCGCTGCCAGATTCATACCCGACAACAGGCCTGGTGCCAGTGGCCTGTCGGCGGGGTCGGGCGTCGGGTCCCCGGGGGTCTCCCGCTCCGGGGAAGGTTCCAGTGGGAGCCCGGCATCTCCGGTGTTGCCTGCCTGGTCCTCAGGCTGTGTGGCGTCCTCCTCGGACGAATCCTGTTGACTGGCATCCGCCAGCGACGGTGGTGCGGTCCTCTTCTCGGGAGTAGCCGACGTCGGTCCCCTGGCCGACGTCCTCGGGGGCGAACGCCTGGCCGGCAATGGGTGTTTAGGTGTCGCCGGCTCCTGGGAGCGCCGGTGGTGTTTGGCCGACGTCAGGTCCAACGTTCGTTTGAGGGACGTCAGGTCCTTGGTCTTACGAGGAACCGGATTCGATCCACGCAGAGGCTGGGAAACTGACCTGGCGTCGGTGTTCTGCCGGCGGGAAGAAGATTTATGGCGCTCCCCGGACTTCGACGAGGCCTTAGATGGAATGGAAGAGGCCGACGGCCTGGAAGTCTTCAGGGGCTGTAGAGAAGAGGAGACACTGGAAGATCTGACCTGAACCGGGGGAGGTTGTGACCGAGCCCTGGAGGGAGAGTGGTCCGATTTCGAGCTGGAGCTTCGAGAGTCTGAGGCCCTCGCAGAAGACCTGGATCTTTCCTTTTCCCGGTGCTTGTCCCGGTGCTTGTGGGTTTTACCCAGTGGCTCCCCCTGGGAGGAAGGTTCCTTATCCATAGTTTTCAGTTTCTCCTCCAAGAGAAACGCTTGAGGGGCCTTCTGGCGGTGGATCCTGGTGCGACTGTTAAAGCCCTGGCAGAAGGAGCAGGCCTTGATATCGTGTTCCGGGCCTAGGCAGCGCACGAAGGCTGAATGTGGATCCTTGAAGGGGATCTGTTTGCCGCAGGCACACTTCATATGGTGACCCTCTACAGAAGTTGTTGGAGAGGACATCCGTTGATCCAAAGTTGAAAAGCAGACAAAAATCGTCGTAGTTCTAATGGTCGTCGCACGCTAGAAAGGGAGACCGAGAGGCTAATACTGGCGATGTTGACGGCGGGAAAAGAACTGAGGATTATGGGGGGACCGCCTCCTTATGTACTACGCCTGATGTCGGGGGCCGGACCGACGTCTGAGGTGGTCCCCGCTGAAGACTGCTAGCTAGAAAATTTCCGTTGGGTCCTGGTGCCTGCCGGCTTCAGTCCTAATGGTGTAACCTGCTGTAAGAGCTGTATCTCGAAGTAAGATCCACGGATACCTCCCTACTATTTAAGAACTATACTAAACTATACAGTACTGTACCGGCAGGCTTTGATCATTGGTTCCTCATCCCTCTCACCTAATATGGATGGATTCAAACCATCAAAATGAACATCCTCCCCCAGCTGTTATCATTATTCCAGACTCTTCCTATTCTTAGTTCTAAAGTTTACTGGAGTGCTTTGCACAAAGACATTAAATGCTTTATTTGGGCAGGAAATTGCCCAGAATTACAAAACGCACCCGACAAGCCACACATGACTCTGGAGGTTTGGCACTACCGCTAACCTACATAATTACTACTTGGCAGCTCAAGGAGCATATTTATGTATGTGAGCTAAACAACGTGCCGAGTCAGGGTGGTATCAGATTGAGGAGGACATGCTTCCCGGTTGGGCACTGTGGACACTCCCCACAAGTGTGATTTTCCTTCTTATTTGGGCACGGGTGCATAACCCTTGAACAAAACACTCACTCTGCATTTTAATGAGACTTAGGAGGCTTACAAATACTCCTAATACTATTGGACTGCTTTTTGCTCATAAGCCACAAGAACTCCTTTGTCCATCCTAAATTGGACTCTGGAGATGCCTACTGGGAATGTCACAAACTAACTACGTTTGCACAGTGTCTGGATAGAGTGGGCTGTTTATCTTTTGCCAGATTAATAAATACTTATTCTCTTCACAGAGAAGATCTTTTCAGATACTTATAGCTTAGGCATTATATAATGTCCTTGAACATTCTCCCACAGCTTCGCAAAGAATGTACAAAACTGGAGTCCTTTTTCTATGATGCTATCACCTTAAGGAGAAATTCTGATATGTGTCAGAACTTTATGCAGTCCTGTCCCATTCAGACTTCAGATTCAGACATCCCCGCCCCCAAACACTGGATACAGTGAGATTTAATTGGGAACAAGAAAGAGGAACCCCGATATCCCCAGCCCAATGGTCTCAACGCCCCCGAACAGAATGGAAGGTCACTGCTTCCCCTCCTGGTGGAAGTACAGCTGGAAAATATTAGTTTGCTTTTTTAGAACTCCTACGATTACAAAGCATTTCCAATCCAGCCACACTGATCAATGTTGGAGATAATGAGGGTGGGCCCGTAGTACACATTATCATATTTTTTGGAACTGTCCCAAACTTTATAATGTTTGGCAGTTAGTTCATTCCAAAATCCAACAAATCATAGGGAAAACTTTCCCTTTTACCTTTGCCAAGTTAGTGCTGGGATTCCTAGCATTGCTATCCCACAATAGCTCTACCAAAAACCTTGGTAAGAGTTTGAGGGTGGCGGCAGTGAAATGTGTCACCTCCAACTGGTTATCCCCTCACCCCCTCTCTTTAGAACAATGACGCACTAGGGTGGCAGATATGGAAAGAATTACCAGTGCGCTTAGGCTAGAAAACCATAAATCTCTGGATCTGTGGTGCCCTTGGCACCAATTACAGACTAATGGATAGGTGCAGTTTTTTTTTCTCATGGAGCAATGTTGTGAAGACTAGAGGCCGGGAGGTCAATCTGAGACAGACATGTGGTGGGAGGGGACCCTCTGACATTTTCCTTCCCCACTACAGTGAGGTTACTTTTGGCAGGATATCTGTATTCATAGCATCAGGATATACTTTAGTAATATAATGAGGTGAAAACGGGTGGGGAGATGCCACAGCTGACTTTTCAAATGTTTTCAATTTGATGTTTATCGCAGGTTTTTTTGTATTGTAATGTTTCTACAGTTTGTCTATGTACCTTTAACATCTTTTCTATGACGGCTGTCTTGACATTCAGGAGGACTGTTTGGGTAGACCTGGCGCTAGGAAGTCCCCGTTTAACAGAGTGTATATTAGGTTACTAAGTGAAAAGATACTGACTCCCTATCGCTAACAATGGGGTCTTTAATGTCTTTGGGCCAATGACATACTATTTTGGTACTGTTTCATTACTATCTGAGTTGTGGATAGTATGTATGGGCACAAACTATGCCAGTTTGGAAAGTGTCAGGAACCGCTCCTTTGCTGCCGTATGTCTTCTATTGAACAGTACATATTTACTTCTATTTGTTTGCATACATCTGATGCCAATTATGCTGTAACTAGCCAAGCTGATGTGTTCATTTTTATGATCAATAAACTTGTACTGAGTTAAAAAAGCATTGTGCATTATCATTAAGAGTCAAAATAGATTTTAGTGGGCTAAATCCTGTGTTGGTTGCAGATTCTGCATTTTCTGAGCCGCTCACACCTTCCCCAAGACTATTCCTGGACTAATAAAACTGGTTTAAAAGTTGTGGAATGACAAAACATAACTCAGCCTGACAGGGCTGGCAGTCCAGTGAAGAAAACAGGACCCAATACTGTGCACAAATTCAATTTCAGGCACAAAGTGGTTGCTGAAACCTTTATGTGCTAGTAGCAACCTTGTGACCCCAAAATAGGTAGCTGCAGGTGTTCCTCGTGCTGTTGCTAAACACATTTCAACGGCAAGGGTGAGGGGGCCCCCATGATAGTGATCTGCGTAATACAGAGAGCATGGCAGCACCCCAATCCCAGCTGTACTAGCTAGCTAGGAAATTGCAAAACTGAGACCAGGAACACTTCTGCAGCAGGGAAAGGGTAAGAGGATGTAGTTATTTGGACTGCTATGCTGAGGGATGTGGGTTGGGGAGGGAATCCACCGGACACTACAGAGCGTTTAAAGTGTAGGAAGAGGTGATGGACGAATGGACAACCAGGAATGGGGCCTATTACCATGCAGGTCAATGTAGAGGAATTTGTCTTCCTAATATTCAGCTTCGCAATGCTTTACATTACGTCTTACAGCTCTGATAAGCAGATTTCTAAACAGCCTCTTTCGAATGGAATGACCTTCAAAATTCAACATATTTTGAGGATTCCAGATGTTGTCACAATGGACAGTGGTAAGTGGAATTTGCTCATTTTGTGAGCATCCCGTTTCATGGTTCTCTAATCCCACTATCCTAAAGTTCATCAAAACAAGTAAATATCAAATTATTCCACTGGGGCAGTCTCTCTTTCTCATTGCAGAATCTTCTCAAAGCCTTGAAAGATCTGCATTCTTTCACATGGCTGAGGAAATCATACAAGTTATCATCAGGAGTTCTCATAGGAGGATCCTGTCTAACTAGAGGAATAAAAGATTTTAAAATGGTCATTTTTTTAATCAAAGAGATGTCCTGCTTTCCGAATTGCCCACAGAGACATATAGTTTTGCTTCTGTTGTGCAGCGTTTCTCATCGGAGGAGAGGAGACCTTGACCTGGAGGGTCCCCGCATCAAGATCTCGGGCTCAAACAACGCCCCGAGTGGGAGGTGCCGGCTTGTTTCTTGCAAGCACCGGCGGCCTCCTCGGGACCCAGGCAGAAGGAACAAGGAAAATCTGAAAGGCTCACAATCGTGCTCCTGCTGGTTGCAGGAGAACTGCTTGTCGGCAAGCCCAGCGGCGATCCAGGGTGAAGCGACGGAGTGTGGACGAAATCCTGCCCTTTGTTCCATCAACTTTAACTTTGGCGCCGCAAAACTCTTTTGCCTACCTTGCCTGGGATTGGCTGACGTCCTCGCCCTCCTCCTAAGCCCTCCTGCTTTAAAACGGTGCTCCCCTGCTAAGATTCTACTTCGTTTCTCATCGGAGGGGAGAGAGGGAGACCTTGACCTGGAGGGTCCCCTCCCCCTGCCCTCGCATCAGAATCTCGGGCTCTAAACAAAACGCTCCCGAGTGGAGGTGCCGGCTTGTTTCTTGCAAGCACCGGCGGGCCTCCTCGGGACCCAGTGAGAAGGCAGAAGGAACAAGGAAAATCTGAAAGGCTCACAATCGTGCTCCTGCTGGTTGCAGGAGAACTGCTTGTCGGCAAGCCCAGCGGCGATCCAGGGTGAAGCGACGGCTTTTTAATAGCCCATCCACCCGCCCTGGTTTAGAGGTGACTTTTAATCCATTCGCCTTACCCCGCCCACTACCAGCTAACTTGTCTATTGGCTTGATATGGGTGGAGTCGAACTTACTCCCTCCCAGGTTTCTCTCCTACGCCCTGCCTTTTCTGTGCTCACTGAGCCTGCAAACCCAGTTCCATCCAAACTCACTCCAGTAACCTACTGCGTATTCTGTGACTGCTGCCTATTTACTAATAGTGTTTTACTGCTAAATTCCAAATTGTGTTAATTTCTTTGACCTTTTCAGGCAGTCGCTCTCTATCCTGAAACTGTTTTTTAAATCCAAAATTTTACTGTCATTGCTAAAGTGTCTCTGGACCTCCAGTTAGAGCTAGTTATCATCACATTTCAGGTCAGTTAGCCACCCCCCTGGTGCTCGTTATCACACAAGGTCAGTAATCACACTCCCTGGTGTTTGCTCGGTGCCCCTGCCTGACACTGCTCTCTGTCACCTCAATGCTCCCAGGTCCTCTACAGTATACCCCCTGTTCAATCCAAGATCGGCCTCTCGGCATGATCTCTGCTAAAGCAATCCGTTTCCCCCCCCTTCCCACTTTGTTCTCCTGGCTACCCTTATCTTGGGACTCATCCCCCTCCTCTCGGACATTGCCCCTGGCCAGGACAGTGGCTACGGCAGGTCCATCCACCAATACTCCGCGACCGATTTACGTTCTCTAACCTTATGGCTAATACTGCTGGTCCCCGCCATCCTCTAGCGGATTGCTGCCTAGACCAGTCCTGCCCCAAATCCAGATAAAACGCGCGGGTTTGGAGGCCAGAAATCAAAGAGGTCCCCGAGAGGACCCCTCTGTGGCTAATCCTACTGTCCCTTGCCCTATCTGGCGACATCGAAGTCAATCCTGGCCCCACCACCCTTGACTCTCCTCAGGAATGGTGGATGGAAAAGGGCCTGAAAGTTGCTCACATCAACATTCGGAGTCTACTTCCCAACCTTGACGAGCTCACTGCATGGGTCACTCTCTACAAGCCTGACATCCTGGGGTAACCGAGACCTGGCTCAAACCCCAGATTCCCGACTCGGTCTGCAGGCTTCCTGGCTATGAGCTCAAACGGCAGGACAGAACAGGGAGCAAAAGGGGAGGTGGTATCCTGATTTACTACAGGGCCCACCTCAATGTATCCCTTATAAACCATTCCTCTGTACTGCCGTCAACCTGTGAGCTCCTCCATACCGTGCTGCTGCTTGGCAACACCAAGAAACTGCACATGGTATGCTCCTACAACCCACCAAAGGGTGGGCTGCAGGGCCTCTCCCATCTTCTGGACACTGTCTGTCCCAGCGCAGGGGCAAACGAACTCCTTATCCTGGGGGACATTAACCTGAACTGGGATGGGGATAACGTCAAGCAGCTTGAGGCCCTGCTTGCCACCAAATCCCTAACACAACTTGTAAGGGAGTCCACCCGTCGCAAGGCAAACGGCACTTCCTGCTCCCTCTTGGACTGGATTATGTCAAACTGTCCCGAGAGGATCTCCTCAGTAGGGGCCCTACCCGACGCAATATCGGACCACTCTCCGGTTCTGTGCATATGGAATATCCCCTCCTCTAAGGTTCCCCACAAAATCATCCAGGTTCGAAACTTTGCCAGATAAAACCCGGACCTGTTCCTGGAGGAACTCAGGTTTATGGACTGGTCAACAGTCTATAGAGCACTGGATCCCTCATCTGCCGCCGTTCCACAACATCTTTGTGGATCTACAAGATAGGCATGTCCCTATCACTAGGCGTAGGGTCCGTGGGACAGCCACCCAGTGGCTGCATGGGGGCCTCCTCTCCCGCATGCGAGCGAGAGACAAATGCTGGCATCAGTTAAAACGCTCACACGATACTGCCTTGCTACAGCAATACAGAAAACTCAGAAATGAGTGCAAGAAAATGATCAGGGGGGCCAAAATCGACTTCTGCAAGGCCGCCCTTCTCAGCTCTGCCAAAGACCCCAGGCGGTTCTGGAGAACCATTCAATCACTGGTCGGCGGTCGCTCCTACTCCGGGGTCACTGACATGCTCATCGAAGGAGTCTCCTGCAACAATCCTCACGTGATTGCTAATGCACTAAACTCTCATTTCACTGACCTTCCTTCTGCTCTCCTGCTTGGGTCCTCAGCCCGGAGCTCAAGCGGCTCTGCCTCCACGTCATAGCGGGAGTCTGGTCTGCCCCGCCCTCCTTTTTGCCTAAGGGCGGTATTGGAAAGTGAGGTGCGGTCTCTCCTTCTTGGTCTCTCCCAGAATGCTAGCCCCGGCCCTGATGACCTGGAGCCCAAGCTTCTCAAACTAGGAGCCCCCCTTATAGCCTCCCCGGTGGCCCATATTTTCAACCTATCCCTTACCCAGGGACTGATCCCTGATATCTGGAAGGTTGCCAAGGTCGTCCCTGTCCCGAAGCAGGGCGACCCCAAAATCCTGGGCAACCACCGTCCCATAGCTATTCTCTCTGCTGTCAGCAAGCTACTGGAAAAGGTGGTCGCCAAACAAATCTCGGAGTATATCCACTCCCATGGTCTGCTGACCCCGGCCCAACACGGCTTTCGTAGAGGGCACAGCACTACCACGGCTCTCATCTCTGTCTCTTCCAGTATCAGAGCAGCTATGGATCAGGGAAAACTCTCAGGTGTGGTATCTATTGACTTATCCAAGGCGTTCGACCTCGTTGACCACGACCTGCTTGCCTTGCAGATGAGGTCCCTTGGTCTGTCCCCCTCTGCCCTAAACTGGGTCTCTGACTACCTATGTGGCAGAAAACAACTAACTAAATTCAATAAAGTCCTCTCTGCCCCCCGACCTGTTACCTCTGGTGTCCCTCAGGGCTCTGTGCTGGGTCCCCTACTCTTTCCCTGTTCATCAACAATCTCCCTGATGTGGTCTCCAGCTGCCGTGTCACCATGTACGGATGACCTGGTTCTCCTGGCCCACTCCTGTGATACAGCCACACTAAACCGACACTTATCTGAAGACCTCTGGAACATCCAGGCATGGCTCTCCAACCACATAAATTGGTCCTCAATCAAAACAAAACCCAGGCTATGCTCTTGGTTCAGCTGCCAAAATCACGGCCTCTTCACTCCCCTTCATATCAACTACGAGATGGCTCCCCTCTCCCAACTGTGACCTCCCTCAAATATCTAGGGCGACGCTGATCCCCAACTGGACCTTGGTAGTCCATATCCATAATGCCTGCAGTGGGGTAAACCGTAGCACTGGGATGCCCCACAGGGCTCGGTACAACCTTACTCCAGCGAGTTCGCATAGCTCTGGCCAGGGGAGTACTACTTCCCTCCCTCAACTCGCTCCCTCATATTTGCTCATACTTCTAAGACCCTCCTAAGCAAGTGGAGCACAGCGTACAACAACATCTGCCGGTTTGCCCTGGCCGCCCCGCCTCACCCATCACTGTGAGGCTCTCACGAGAAACCTGGCTGGCTATCCCGGCTCAATCACACCTTAACTTTAGCACTGGGTGCCTCATGAGTAAAGTACTTAGCTCGGCACCCTCGAGAATGGCCCAGTTTCTTGCCCCTGCTGACCTCTCCCCCTACCTGCTGCGATCCCAAGGCCCCGGACTACTAAATGTGCCTACTACCCGCACCATCATGGGGGACCGGAGCTTTGCCGTCCATGGTCCCAGGCTCTGGAACTCCTTTCCTGAAAGTGTCTGTACTGCCCTCTCTCACAAGATTTTCCGGACCTCCCTGTGGGATCATCTTAAGTTGGCCTCTCGCTGTGAATGCCCTAAGCCCCCTTAGTCACCTGGTGCCCACTGGTGCCGGCTTCTTCTCTCCTGCTCTGGCGTCACCACTCTTGCGCTATGACCTCATCCAAATCCCCCCTCCCTTGTTGACTGACTCTATGGTGTTCCTATGCTCATAAATCCCCACTAGCCCTGTTGGTCATTTGTATCTATCTCCAATCTATACCTTGCCCCAGCATTGTATCTGGGTGTACTTTCTATGAAATTGTAAAAACTGTAAAATTGTCTTTTCTCTTGTTTCTGTATCTAATGTATTCGTCTGAACAATTGCTGTATTGTTGTACCCTCTTGTACTCTCCCGGGTCGTTCCTGAAAATAGGCATAATATTTGTCTAGTGTACTTACCTGGTAAACAAAAACTAAATAAAATTACCAACTGCATCAAAAGAGGAAAATAAAGGTATAAGGAGACACTAAACTTTAGTTTATTGGGTGTTTCAATTTTTAAACATATATCTGCTGCATGCTTACACTTTTAAACCAGTTTGACGTTTAAGAATCAGCCCCACTTCCCAAATTAAAAATGTGTCTGTAGAAAAGACACATTATAAAATGAGCTTTTAAAATCATGCAAATTAATTGATCAATCTGCATCACATGACAGTGGGATAAGGACAGCCCATACCTACTCTGAGGTCCTTTACTGGCACCTTAATTTGACAGCCAAGCATCAAGAAGCAAACAAAACCCCTACAGCAGACCCACAGCTGACACATACAAGCTCAATAGTTCTCCATTAGTATAACTGTTTTTCAGAACGTATTCCATTCAGTCTCAATTTCTCTCTCTCCCTTCATTGAGAATTAGTCTTGTTGCCGTATTGGTCCTTGTGAACAAAAGATCCGGGGGGAAAAAAAAGAGTAAATTTGATACCTTTTATTGGACCAACATAAATGTTACAAAAGAAAATAGGTGCTTGAGCTTTCGGATTACATAGAATCTTTCTTCAGAAAACAATGACAGATCCTTTCAACATGCAGCAAAGGCAACTCCCTTCATCGAGTATGCAATCAGTCAACTCCCTCCTTATATAAAGCCACAGTATAAACCACTTTAGTTTTAAAAATGATTATCAGAAAGCATCACTACTTTAAAAGGCACTGTCAACCTTTTGTGCATCATATTATTTTTAGGTAAAACCCCACATTCTAGGATTGCTTACCTCCTCTAAAATTCATTGATGTTGCTGGTTGTTTGACTGCTTGCTTATTAGAATTGAAATGTATGGGAATGTATAGCTATATCCAGCCTTGTTTTGTTTCAAATTACTGAACTGCTCTTACTGCATACTTTCTGAACATTAGAAATACCATCAAACAGTGCAGCCACTCATGATACCATAATCTACTCTATTCTCACTTGCATACTGAGTGGCTAGATTGTGTTGTGGGTTTTCCTGAGTGCAGGAAAGTTGCAGTGGGAGTTGGTCAAGAAATGTAAACAACCATGGTTTGGTGTGGTAACACCAGTATGGTGGGCACTCAGTTTTTCACTATTTAAAAGAAAAAAAGGGATCTGAATCAAACTACCAGCTGCATCAACAGTCTCTACAGAATGTGAACAATCATAACATGAGGCCTAATGGGGCTGACAGTATCCCTTTAAAGAATAAAAAAGGGTTTCAAGTACGTATCAAGGCATTAGATATTTCATCATGAGGTCATTAGGTTATGAATACTGACCTGTGTTTTTCCCAACAGCTGGTATGCTTGCTGAACCTTGGTATAGTGACCAACATCAAAGTGCTTGCAGGTTTTAGACAGGGCTACATCTAGCTGTTCCTGTAACAGAAAAAGAAAACAAACAAAAAAGTCTATTACAATTGAAGGCAACTTTGTTAAGAACCACTTTTCTATTCAACCAGGACACATTTTCCAAAACACTTAAAGGACTGGTCCCCACCACATCTCTTCACCTTGCTGTAAAGGGTAGGCAGAGTTGTATGCAATTCGCTAACATTCGCGATTTGCTTATAAATCTGCTTTCTCTTGAAAGTCCTTTAATGTACCGACACTATTAGCGCACAAGGCACATCATTAACAGTTGCTTTTAAACATGCAGCAAACCATCGGCCACCACAGGGGGTTGAAATGATGATGTGCTGTCCTCTCCTTCTATATGTGGAATGGGAGAAGGAACTCTGTTTTGTGACAAAAAAACTCTCCTCATACCGTTGAGCAAGACCAAATCTATTTAAGACTATTTCAAGACGTGTTCTTGCACAAAAATGTGGAAAGAATTTTGTTTGATAAAATGGAGCCAGATTCAACACACAGGGCAACAGAGATGATGATTTATCATCGCTTCAGTCCTCCAGTGGTGGGCAATGCTTTTCACATGTAAATACAAGCTTCTGTGAATGATGTACCTGCTAACAGTACAGGTACTTTAAAGCACTTTTGAAACAAAGCAGATGTATCTGCAAATTGCTAATGCTAGCAGGTGCATACAACTGACTACTCTTTACAGCTGTCTGTACTGGAGACAACCATTCCCATCATGATCTGCTCAAGCATTCCCCAAGGTTCTGTCCTGGGCCCCATACTCTTCCCCATGACCTCTCCTCCATCTGTTCCTCAATGTTCATCCACATGTACACAGAAAACCCTGTGCTGTTTGCCTCTGGCTTCTCTGCTGCTGACCTTACTGCCCGTCTCCAACAGGATTTTAATAGTGTTCAGCACTGGTTTTGTTCAAACCTTCTATTTCTCAGAAGCAAGAAAACTGTCTTCATGACCTTTGGCTCCCAGCAGTGGCTCACCAGACTCTCCCCCCACTTTCCACACTTTTGACGGTACTGCGATTGAGGATATCTCCTCCTTTAATTACCTTGTTGTCTAGCTGGATCGGCACCTCAATTTCTTTGTGCACACTGATACTGTTAACCTCAAGCTTTACACCAAACTGGGCATGCTCTACGGAAACAAAGCCTGTGTCCCTTTCCCTGCCCACTGGGAGCTAGTCACAAAGATGATCCTCCCTATCTTTGGCTACGGCGATACTGTCTACAATGCTTCCAAGTCCACCATTGTCAAACTGGACCCCCCCTTTCACTCTTTTGGTCGTTTTGCCTTGGACTGCCCCCTCTGTACACAACACTGTTCTCCCTTCTCCTCCCTCTTTCTCTGGATGCCTGACATCTCTCTTACTGTGCCACTATTACCTCCAATTCTGATCTGTCTCTCTTCCCCCCCATGGGCCAGGCTGCTTTCTCATATTATTTCCTAATCTCTGACCCTCTATTCTGCTTCTGGTAATTTCTCCTTAGCCTTCCTCCTGCACTGGCTTTGATGGCCCTCGCATCTTAGTAATCTGCATGGCGGTAATCAGCTACTATATGGCATTGCTCTGCCTGTAAATCGTGACTGTGCACTGTTATGCATTTTAACATTTACTTTGTAAGTACATTTTTACTGCATTTTGTTTTCATTTCTTCTGTACCTTACATTATGTATTTTCACTTGCGCATCTTGTACTGTATAGTCCCTTTCCTCAGGACACATCTGGAAACAAGCTGTAGCAGCTCAGTATGTCTTTCCTGGTGAAACTTTTGAAATAAATAAATAAAAACAAAGTATAGAGAGACATGATGGGGACCATTTCTTTAAGGATCTCTAGATAATAGGAAAAAGCATAGCACCAAGACAGTGAGATTTGAGCCAGCCTGGTGGCGCTGAGGGTTGAGGAGCTGGATGACACACCTCGCTCCACGCCAACGAGCCGGGTTCGGGAGCGGACTCGGGTCAGTGGTGGTCAGCTGGGCAGAAATGGCTTGAGCATCCGGCGACAGCTTGCCTTCTCCAGGGAGGTGTTGGCTGGCTGAAGCCCAGTACTTGTCTGACTTCCGAGGGAGGCTCGAGGGCTACTACAAGCCTCAACTGATGGGGAACGGGTGGCCGCATACAGTGTGACGCCGACACCTGTCGCCTGATGTCAGGGACCACGACTGTAGGAGGGAAGAAGAGAGGAAAGATGCTTGCTTGCTCTGGGAAGACGGACTTCCCAGAGCGTGCCTCGATGTGCCCCACTGCCAGGATCACCATCTCGGCCTGGCCAGATTAGATTACTGAGGTGTTGTGCCCGCCCGGCCCTCGCCGGGGACTAGCTCCATGGAGGAGCGAGAGGTGAGTCTGGTGGGTGTGTGGTAGAGGGATGACTTGATGGATGTCCCGATGGGTCGGGGCAAGCAGGCAGTGAGGAGAGATAAAGTGTAATTTAAAAAAAAAAAAGCCAGGTGAGGTTGTTTGTTTTTTTAACTTGGACCATTTCTCTTTTATGCACACTTCTGGGTACAGTAATATTTTGTGCATACATTCGAAACCACTTACATACGGAATATTTTCGTTTATATGTTCTAGTTTACCAACTTCATGTAATCTGTCTGTGGACTTCTGTTTGTTATCAGGCATACTGGAAGGATATCGAATTTGCACTTAACAATTTATATAACATGTTTTTTTTCTTTATTCTTCCCCCATCTATTATAGGCCTTTTTCTGAATTTTTTCATTATACTGCCATGACTCTTAGGATTTGACAAAGGGTCCATCGGTGTTACTTAGGCGAGTTTGCCCCTTTGTTGAATGCCCTGCTTTGGATATCTACAAATCCACTGAACTGTATGGATTTATTCCTTTGAGCTGGTCAAGGCTGGGTTTAACCTATTTGCATCAATATCTCGATACTTGTGGCATTCGCCCTTTTCCTGAATTATTGGCAACATATCCCTTGTCTCCTACATATTACTATTGGTACCTGCAGCTTAGGTCCTATATCTGCACTCTACCAATCCAATGCAGACAACTCCCAGCTTCTTTGCCAGCTTTGATAACTTTACTTTGTAGTTACCAATTGGGGGCGGACTCAATTTAATTGGATTAGTTGCCTTTATGCTTCTTTCTAGATCAACTCCTGGACTCTGCTTCTACTGTTCTACTTTCTTGGACTGCTTTTGTGACTTTATCCTTTGGGAGAACTGCTCCCTTCCAACATACTGTATAAACTTTCAATGGCATCTTATTTGAAAGAATATGTTTGGAAGTGCTGAATGAGATTTTTTCAGACCCTGCTGTCTACCATGTGATATTTGGGAGACCAGGCCGGGGCATGTTGGAGACAGTGTGGCGAACAAAAAGTGGACCATGTTCATATTTTTTGGCTTTGTCCAGTTCTTGTCCCTACTGGATTGCTATATCTCAAGTAATTGCGGATATATTTGCACTATCAGAGCCTCTTACTCCTCTTCTGGTTCTGCTACATATTCCGTCTGACTCATATTCATTAACGGGTCACCAGCTTAAACGTTTGTTGATTTTAGTGGTGTGTGCTAAAAAGATGATTACCAAGATATGGTTACAGTCTAAACCCCTGTATTGTCTCAATGGATAGCTTTGGTTGAAACTATTTTTTGGGGGGAAAAACGAGCTTACTATTTATTAAACAAGCTTTCAGTTTTTGAAAAGACTTGGCAATATTGGGTTGTGTATAAAATGCAAAGCGACCTGCAGTTTGTCCAGAGAATATTTTCCACTTTTTAATCTAGGGGCTGAATGTTCCTCGATTTTTATGATATATGGTTTTGCCTCGCCCTAGTCTATTTTATTTCATTTATGGGCTTTTTTACAATCGCCCTCTGTAAACTAAATCAATAACTATGAGCCTGATCTATGTGGGGTTAGCTATGGCTTGGTCTTTAAGGCATCTATGTGAGAACTGTTCTGATATAGAATTTACTTAGCACATAATTTAAACATTGAGAATCGGTTATTTCCCCTTATTCTGTAAATGTGCTTGTAATCTTATCCTTGGTATTAATGCCATTTTTTCTTGTTGTATATCTGTTCTAATTTTAATAAAGATGTTATTATAAAATAGGAGTAATAAAGACTTCAAGATTCCAGATAACCTCCTGGGTCGCACCTGAAAATAGGAAGCCATGCTGTCCAGTGTGCCTACCTGGTCAACAAAAACTAAATAAATAAATAAGTTAGAGTGGAGTTTGCTAAGTTCCTGGAGGATAGTGTTCAGTCAAAGGGATCGACTCTTGTTCAGGAACGTGATTTCTGATTTAGACACTCAGATGAATACAAACAACTACAGTATAATTAGACATACAGTCGTGGCCAAAAATATTGGCGCCCTTGCACTTTTTCAAATAACTCACAATTTCCTCTAAACATAAGTTGAAATTAACAACAGTACAGTATTTGGTCTCCACAATTCTGTATTTCTCTGTTAATATTACAGAACCTTTGGTTTTGATTCAGAATTTAATATATCCTTGAAATCAGAAAATGAAAAGAAATGGCATTGACAAAATTATTGACACCCTAGACTTAATATTTGGTAGCACAGCCTTTGGTCAAAATAACTGCAATCAACCGCTTCCTATAGCCATGGATGAGCTTCCTGCACCTCTCTACTGGCAGTCTGGCCCACTCTTCTTGTGCAAACTGCTCCAGTTCTCCCAGATTTGAAGGGTGCCTTCTCCCAACTGCTGTTTTCAGATCTCTCGACAGGTTTTCAATGGGATTTAGATCTGTACTCATTGCTGGCCACTTCAGAACAGTCCAGCGTTTTGTCTTGAACCATTCCTGGGTGCTTTTTGAAGTGTGTTTGGGGTCATTGTCCTGCTGGAAGACCCATGATCTTCGACGGAGACCCAGCTTTCTGACACTGGGTTCAACACTGCGTTCCAAAATGGCCTGGTAATCTCCAGATTTCATGATGCCATGCACATGTTCAAGGCACCCAGTGCCAGAGGCAGCACAGCAACCCCAAAACATCACTGAACCTCCTCCATGTTTGACTGTAGGGAAGGTGTTCTTTTCTTTGAAGGCTTCATTTTGTTTTTTTGTAAACATAGAGATGATGTGCTTTACCAAAAAGCTCTAATTTGGTCTCATCTGTCCACAGGACATTCTCCCAGAAGGATTTTGGCTTGTTCAGGTGTGTTTTGGCAAACCCCAGTCGGGCTTTCTTATGTTCTCTCTCTCTCAGCACTGGGGTCCTCCTGGGCCTCCTACCATATAACCCCTTTCATTGAGTTGGCAACGGATGTGGAGTTGAAACTGTCGTCTCTTCGTCCTGAAGGTCAACTTGAATCTGTTTGGCAGTTGATCAAGGTGCTTTCTCCACCATTCGAACAATCCTCCGCTGCAATCTTGATCAAGTTTTCTCTTGCGGCCCGTCCAGGAAGTTGGCTACAGATGCCATGGGCCTTAAACATCCTGATAACATTACGTCGTAGAAACAGGAACATCAAGGTCTCTTGAGATTGATTTGTAGCCTGAGATTGTCCATGCTTATTACAATCTTCTGTCTGACCTCCTCAGACAATTCTCTGGCTGTCTTTCTTTTCTCCATGCTCATTACAGTACACACAGTGACACAAAACAGGAGATTGAGTCCTTTTCTCTATTCAAACTGGTTGAATGAGTGATTTTTATATTGCAGGCACCTGCAACTCACCACAGGTGAGGTCAATTCCAAAGTGAAGGAGAATCACCTGCTTTGAAATCTAATTATTTCTAACTACTTCTAAAAGGTGCCAATAATTTTGTCCGGGCCATTTAAGGATTTCTGTGTGGAATAAGCTAAGACTTAGTAAATGTTTCTGCTTTTTGTGTTTTATTCCACTGCAAACCAAAGAAATACATATGTGGATACCAAAATATTTTTTAATTTCAACAATTTTCTGGAAGGAATGGTGCATTATTAGAAAAAACTGCAAGGGCGCCAGTATTTTTGGCCATGACTGTAATAAAGAATATGTACCTTTCTGGCAGTAAAGGTTAGCTTTTCAGGATCTGACAATTATTTATGACTTTCTTCTGCATGACCTACTAGTTCTTTAACCACAATGTCATAGGGAAGATCTGGTTAAATGGAATGGTTTCTTAAGTAAACATTTTCCTTACCCATCAAAATGAATAGACAGCCTCATAAAATGAGCTCTAAGGCATTACTATTCACTAACAGCTACAGTATTCTGAAAAGAATCTTTATTTAGCATCATGACAATCAAAATTTCATAAAGTGGAAGTAACACCATCATTTTTGCTGGTTTGCAACCTACGCATATGAAGCATATCTTTTTATATGACTCAACAGACAGCAAATCACAGTCATAAATATCAAATATAGACACAGTCTCACTATTTGCAGAGTACAGATGAAGCTGAATATTCAAAAGATGGTTTGGATGCCTCAGAATAATGTTTAGTAATATAAGAAACACTGTAGAAAATACAACTACTTACCTCAATCTGCTCTAAAGTATCTTGTAGCTTTGAGTTTAGCTCACTGAAAATAAAAAAAATATATATAATGTCAGTTGCTCTTGTAATAACTAACTGTGTACTTATTACATTTCATGAAGAGCCATACTTATTACATTTCATGAAGAGCCAAGGGTACCACTTTGTAATGTTCTAATAATTTAAACAATGACAGCTAAGACAGATTTACAAACACATAGCAAAAATACATTTCTCAATTAAAAACACAGCCATCTAGTTAAAATATTAGCATTCTGTCCTTAGAACCAAAGTGCCCTTAAGCAGTAGCCCAGGAAGAAACGCAGTATATTTTAAAATGTATGTGACTTAAGACTTTCCACAGATCTCCTTAAAGGTCAGATTTTGTTTAGCTACAGGGTTCACTCTATTTTTTAACTGAATGTATTTTATTGACAGTTTTACATTTTTTTACACTATAATGACACTACAGAGACAACTTTACTGTATAGTACAGGACAAAAAACAACAATCCCCCCCTTTCTGGAATCAATTTCAAGTACGCTATTTTAAAGCATAAGACACAATGAGGTTTTAGTAATCCCAAGTACAGAAAAATAAGCAGAAGTTAAAACATACCAGTTGACCTCAATGAGGGATAGATATAAGGCATGGAAAATGTTTTTTGTCTTTACAGGCATTTGAAATAAGTTCTATGGTGTAACAGAAGCACTACCGTATACTGTACACAGAGAAAATAAAGCTGTATAAAGGTAGAAAATGTACAGTCCTGATGGTGAGGCATTACTCTGAATTTAAAATAAATGTAAAAATGTCTATGTAGGATAAAAAGGAAGACGTACATAAACAACATCATAAAAATAATTGTAAAATATTTATGTATCAACAGAAAACAACTTTTAAACCCAGTGAATAAGCTCCACTGAGGAACAAAATGTAGGGGGAAGAAGAATAAACAGGACTGAGATATATTTGTTGCACCGAGAAGTGTATTTCTTTAAAGGGCTCCCTTAAAACAATGGAAATGTTTTGTCCTTTGTCAACAACCTTGTGTAGTATGCTTGCGTATTCAATCAGTGCAGCGGAGGTGCTGACCTCAAGTTGGTATTCAGAACAAATAATTCCTTACAGTTTACCTTGTTAATGCCTATAAGGAACTTGAAGGTCTCCATCATATCGCCCCTCTCACTTCTGGTTTCCAGTGAATACAGATTTAGTGCCTTGAGGCGCTCCTGAAAGCATCTGCCCTGCTGGCCCTGAATCATTTTTGTTACTCTGCACTGCACTGTTTCCAGCCTATCCCTGTCCTTTCTGAGGTGATGTTGAACTCAACCCTGGTCCTACAAAAGCTTTCTCATCTCCATCCGACCTTACAAGACTGAAAAGAGTCAGCTTTATGCACGCAAATGTTTGCAGTCTTTTAAAGAAATTTACATCAGTCCAGGCATGGATTACTTATACTGCACCAGACAAACTTGTGCTCTCTGAATCCTGGCTTCGAGCATCCACCCCAGATAGAGAGGTTAACATCCCTAACTACCTTCTATTTAGAGCCGATAGGCATACCAGGGGAGGAGAAGTAGTCATCTACGTCAAAAACAAATTTTCAGTGTCCATCCTAGACTCTACCTCTATTGCAGGTGGATTCCAATGTTTGTCCCTTAAAGTTGAACTTTCCCCATTGATGGCTTTCCGTGTCACAGGCTGTTACAAACCACCAGCCGCGGGGTCTCAGCTCCTGTCCCATCTGTCTTCTATTATGGGCTCTGTCCCCATTGAAACAATTATTCTAGGAGACCTTAATTATGATTGGTTGACTAAGGTCTCGTTACCCCTGAAGCAGTTCTGTGACTCTAGGTTCATAATAACTTATTACTGAGCCAACTCGCATTAACAAGAAAACCCAATGAACAGCACCCTATTGGATGTCCTTCTCGTAAGCAAACCATATTCCTTTTCCCATGCCAGAATTTTTTCAGCTGATGTTAGTGACCACTGCTTTATTGCTAGTATAAGAACTGACGCTAAACCCTCATCAACATCTAAATTTTCCACTAAAAGGTCCAGACAGAACTTTGATCCTCTTGCATACTTCAATGAATTAAAAAACCTTTGCACTGGCAGAGTTTTTACCTTGCTAAATCGGTGAGTAATGCCTATGACATCTTCCATGAAATTATAACCAGTGCCCTAAATAATCATGCTCCTCTGGTAAAAGCACGTATAAAAGCTAGAACATGTCATTGGTTCTCAGCGGACCTCAAGGCTGCCTTACTAAAAAGAGATCAACTCTGGGGGAAAAAAAAAAAGGCTTGCAAATCACACACAGACGAAGACTGGTGTCTCTACAGGACAGCTAGAAATGCCTGCACTAAGATGGTCAGAGAGGCCAAGGCCAGTTTTTACCGATCTGAGCTAGACTCTGCGTCAAATTGCCCTACCAAGTTCTGGTCCACACTAAAAGAACTGACTAGTCATTCTCCAGGAAATGTGCTTCCCTCCAAAATTACCACTGACAATGCTATAATCAATGACAGAAACGAGATCCTGCAGGCCTTCAACAATAATTTTGCCACTGCAGGCCTAGCATTCGATAACGCACCGGTAAGCAGACTATGCCGACAGATCAACACTAAGCTCCCGGAACTGAGTAACAATACCGTAACCTTCTCATTCTTACCCACCTCCGTAAAGGAAGTTGAAGATCTTCTCCTAAAATTGGACACTAAAAAAAAGTGCTGGGGCTGACTTCTTCAACCCACATTACTTGAAAATTGCTTATCACATCCTTGCCGCACCTATCTCTCACTTATTCAACCTGTCCTATCGCAAGGTTCCTCCCTCAGTTATGGAAAGTTGCTCACGTAATCCCCTATTTAAATCAGGAGATCCTGTGACCTAAATAACTATAGGCCGATCTCCTCCTCCCATACTCTCCAAGCTCCTAGAAAAATTGTGGATACCAGCTGAGATCTTTCATTAGACAACTCGAACTTACTAAACCCCTATGCAGTCAGGCTTCAGAGCAAAGCACAGTACCATTACGGCCCTGGCAAAAGTAACCAACGACTGGCAACGGGACTTAGACAACAAAAAATTCATCTGTGCAGTTTTCCTGGATCTCAACAGGGCCTTCGACACCGTCGACCACTGTTTGCTCCTCTCCACTTTACAGACAACAGGCCTACACCGAACCTCCTTGTGTTGGTTCCATGACTACATGACTGGTAGGCAACAACAAATCAAGGCTGAAGGGGAGCTTTTTTCACTTAAACTGAAAAAAAAGAGGTGTCCCTCAGGGGTCCATATTGGGACCATTACTGTTTGCTATCTATATCAACAGCCTGGTTGTAGGCATTAAGGAAGCAAGCATTCTCCTCTTTGCTGACGACACGGTGCTCTACATAAGCTGTGAATCTCCTGAAGCTGCCTGTGGCGACCTGCAAACCGACTTTAACATTACGCAGCACCAGCTCCTCAGTAAAAGACTACTACTTTATGCTGAAAAAACCAAGGCAATGCTGTTCTCACTAACTGGACAGGGGGCATATGCTGCTGGTCCATTACCTTCTATCTCCACCTTACCAGGTCAACATCTTGAATACGTACCGAAATTCAAGTATTTGGTGTCTGGATAGACAATAAACTCTCCTTTGTGGAACATATAGAAGAACTGCTGAAAAAGCTGAGGCAGAAGCTTGGATTCTTCTTCAGAATAAATCGCCTCCTGACACTGAGCGCCAAAAAGACAGCTCGTCCAATCCACGTCTCTCACTAATTGACTATGCTGACTTCATATATGGCCAGCGCCCAGCCTCACACTCAAGCAATTGACGATTGTATCATGTGAGCTCTGAGATTTATAACAGGCTCTCCTTTCCACCACCACTGTTCACTATATGCAGCTGTGGGTTGGCCTCCCTTCAACACAGGAGGTATAGAAATGTAGCCCTCTGGATGTTCCGAGCCATCACCAACAAACTCCCGCAATACATTGTTGACTGTCTCCCACTAAGCCTGATTAGGAATTATGCCTTGAGAAGTCACTCGCTGGTTTCCCTGAAAGTACCTAGGGTCGGTACCCACTTTCGAAGAGCAGCCTCAAGCTTTGTCCTGCCCACGCTTTGGAATAGGATACAGAAATCGCTGAGCCTTAGCTCCCCTGTTAAGTCTTGCTATGTTCAAGACCCTATATGCCAAAACATTTGTGGAGCTCGGTAACTATTTCCACCTTTCCTAGTTGTCCAGCTGACATTTCCACTCAATCTAAGTCCTTCCTGTTCAAACTAAGTGTTCCCTTACCAAGATTACTCCCCCCCTCCCTCAGTCCATTCTAGTCCCATCGGTACTGCCGGTTCACCTCAGTCCATTCCACTCCCACCGGTACTAAGTACTCACTGCAACACACACCCCATCACCCACTCTAATGCCCTGATACCACCTGCTTAGTATCCCAGAATCTTTCTGCCAGCGTCCCTGCCTCCTATGCGTGCGCTTTTCCATATCCCAGGGACTCATTTACAGGCTATGAACATGTTATTGATGGATAGGATTATAAAGGCATCTCTGTATATATTATTTACCTTTTTTTCTACACTGTATATATTTTGTTATATACGTCTTGCTACTGTTGTTTTATGTATATTTTACTTGTACTCTATTTTATACCCTCGTCCTTGCAAACTGCAGGTCCACCTTGTAAATGAGCTTGCTCAATGGTGATCGCCTGGGTAAATAAAGATTTTGATTGATTGATTGGACCCATCAGGTAAATGGGGAAGAGGGGACAGATTTTGTTATCTACTGATGAGCTGGGTTGGCACTGGATCCATCAGGTAATTTGCAGGAGGGGGACAGAGATTTTTTATTCCCTGACAGCACCAGACTGTTATACCGTGCAGCAAGCTGGGTAGAAGCACGTACGGCAATGTGATCCCCATGTGCATTTTGGGAAGAGTTCAGATCTGAGACTGAGCACAGAAAGAAGGAAAGAGTGAGAGAGGGAAAGTTGGACAGTGGAGCTGAGATCACTGGCAGTTTGAGTTACAGCCTCAGATGTGTGTGCCATCAGTCCCTCGGGTCCATTCTCTTGCGTTAGTGCACTGCGGGCTGGAGGAGGCAGAGATTCCTTAACAGGCTGGTAACAGCAGCAGTGAGGCAGCAGCCCCAAGCTTCCCATGCAGTGTCCGAGTCCCCTCACTGTGACCTGAGTGGATAGACTTAGGAAGAGAAGTGTTTTTGTACCCCACAATTTCACCTTCAGCTCACTGCTTTGCTGCTGCTGCTCCTCCTTATCTCAGTTTACATAGAAACATAGAGGTTGACGGCAGATAAGGACTGCAAGGCCCATCCAGTCTGCCCATTTCTTTTTCTACCTTATAAATGTGCCATCAGCCTTTGCTCTGTCAATGACCTATCTATTCATACTCATCTGTATTGCTCCCTCATGCCTATCCCATGCCTGTTTGAAGCCCTGCACTGAATTCATATCCACCACTTCCTGAAGTAGGCTGTTCCATGCATCCACCATCCTTTCTGTAAAAAAGAACTTCCTCACATTACCCCTTAATCGGCCTCCCTCTAATCTCATGCTGTGTCCTCTTGTCCTGCTATTTTTCTTATATTGAAACATGTTAGACTCTTTCACCTTGTTAATGCCCTTAAGGTATTTAAATGTTTCGATCATATCACCTCTCTCCCTCCTTTGCTCTAGGGTATACATATTGAGCTCCGTTAATCTGTCCTCATATGTTTTCTGATGCAGTCCCTGCACCATTTTGGTTGCCCTTCTCTGGACTGCCTCAATTTGGGTAATGTCCTTGTGAAGGTGTGTCCTCCAGTACTGCATGCAGTACTCCAGATGGGGCCTAAACAGTGTCTTGTAAAGAGGGATTATTACCTCCCTCTTCCGACTTGTGATACCCCTACTAATACACCCTAACATACCCCTAGACTAATCTACTGCTTTAGTGGTCTGCTTGGATGATTTCAGGTCATCGGTGATGATGATGCCCAAGTCTCTTTCTTCCCTTGTGACTGCCAGCAACTCCTCTCCCAGCTTATAGGTGGCTTCAGGGTTTCTCTTCCCTATGTGCATGCTCTTGCACTTCTTTGCATTAAACCCCAGTTGCCTCTCTTCCGACCATTTTGCTAGTTTATCCAGATCTCTTCTCATTCTGCCCACCCCATCTGGATCATCTACTCTGTTGCAGATCTTGGTGTCATCTGCAAACAGACAAACCTTACCCTCCAGTCCATCTGCAATGTCACTGATGAAGATATTGAACAGGACTGGCCCCAGGACAGATCCCTGAGGTACCCACTTGTGACCTGCATCTCTTCTGCCTGTACACCATTTACCAACACTCTCTGTTTTCTGCCCGCCAACCAGTTTGCCACCCAGTTGACCAACTTCTGACCCACCTCGAGCCCACACATCTTATTAATCAATCTTCTATGTGGAACAGTATTGAAAGCTTTGCTGAAGTCAAGGTAGGCAACATCAACTGTTCCCCCTTGGTACACCACTCTGGTTACCCAGTCAAAGAAATCTATGAGATTAATTTGACAGGACCTTCCTTTTGTAAACCCATGCTGTCTCGAATCCTGTGCTCCTATGGATTCCAGGTGTTGTACTATCCTTTCCTTAAAGAGTGCCTCCATAATCTTGCCCACTACTGAGGTAAGACTGACTGGTCTGTAGTTCCCTGCCTCCTCCCTGCTACTACTCTTGTGGAGCGGGATCACATGAGCCCTTCTCCAGTCTTCTGGGACCTCTCCTGTGCTCAGAGACTCACTAAACAGTTCTGATAATGGCTCTGCTAGTTCTGCCCCAGCTCCTTTACTACCCTGGGATGTATGCCATCAGGTCCCACTGCCTTGTCCACCCTGAGCTTATCGAGCTCTTGTAGGACCCTTTCGTTTGTGAAGGGACTAGTGCTCACCTCCCTCCCCCCGTGTCCATGGTGCTGCGCTGTGGGCCCTGCCCTACCTTCTCTTCAGTAAATACTGAGCAACAGTATCTATTTAGGATAGATGCTTTTATATGGTCCTCCTCCTTACATGCCCCCTTATCTCCTTTAATCTTAGCAATACCCCCTCTGGACTTTCTCCTTTCACCAATGTATCTATAGAAAGTCTTGTCACCTTCTTTTACTGTTTGTGCTAGTACAGAGGTCAACCTTAACTTTTTTTTGCACTAGCCAGCCTGGCTAGTGAACCAGAGATTGCACTAGCCCGCAATCAGTATGGTTCACAGTGATTTGTTAAACAAAAGGCAAATGAAATTGAAATGTATCAAGCACATGCCTGAATTCGTAACCTAAATTACAAATGAACTTTGTTTGTAAATAACACAAAGTGAAGTCAACATCTTAATGTCATTGTCTTAAAGTTCTTAATATTAAAGTAAAATGATCCTTAAATGTTGCTGGATTGTGTGGTGTCAGGGGAGTGTGGCTCACTCTCAAGCACACTTGTATCACTATTACAATCACTTTCAGCTCAGACAGACCACAGGGACAAGGTTGAATAGAACAGCGGAGGTCAGAATGCTGGTTTAACTTCCCTGTTTTCCTGGGCTGTAGCCTGTTAGTCTCTTGTTTGATTAGCACTGCAGTCTCTCAACGTTCCGACTGCACCCTGGTGTGAATGCTGGTGAATCTAGCAATGTTGTTCTACTTGGGAGGGGGGGGGGCTTGGGCGTCTATCTTTGTACCTTTACTGCCTGTGGAGCTAGAGACCAGCTGTTACAGTTAGGATGAAGGAGCCCGTTTTCTCACTGGCGCATATTTGCTGCAGCTGCTGCTTCAGAGTTTTGGAAGCAGCTTCTCAAAATGATGGTGACCACAGGGTGACAGGATTGGGACAAGGCATCTTACTGTTCCAACTGTGCTGTATCCTGACTCCTGAGTGCTGTGGGGTGTTGACTGTTCAGTTTGGCGGGGCGCTCGGTTGCATTTTCCTTTGGAGGAGCCCATTTTCTCTCTCACACATATTATCTACTGCCACTGCTGCTTCACAGTTTCGCAGATGGTGACCACAGCACAGGGTGACAGGGACAAGGCTAAAACAAATGGAACAGCGGAGATGAGGTCGGAGTGCATTATTAGCTAAGCTAACTATTTCAGCTTCAGCAGTCTGTCTTGATTTATTTCCGACCCAAACGTTATGGCGCAAATGTTGCGCTACCACTGGTCTTGACTTACATACTGAGCTGCTTGTCTTTAATCAAGTACAGTTTGCAGTCTCACTTTTCCAACTGCACTGTGTCCTAAATGCTGCTGCTGAGGTGTTGTTCAGTTTGACTTGGGGGCTCCTTTGTGGTCTCAGTCAGTTGTTCAACCCCCATTATTTTTTTGCTTTACTTCTTTGTGGTCTCTCTGCTCTGACTGCACTTCATGCTGGTGTTTTTTTCTTTGCAACTGCGTGGGCGCCACACAGCACAACAGGCAGAGAATGGAACTGCAGCTTTTCACCAGAGGTCCTGCACTAGCTCAACTGGGCAAGTGACAGAGATCCTGCACTAGCCCACGACAATCTGCACTGGTACCCTAGCTAGTAAATGAATGTTAAGATCGACCCCTGTGCTAGTGTTTCCTCAGTTTGGGCCTTTGCCTGCCTTACTGCCTTCCCTGCATCCCTTAGGGAAGTTTGGTATGCCTCCCTATCTTCATCCCGCTGTGTTCCCTTATATTTCCTGAAGGACAGCCTTTTGGCTGGGACCTTTTCTTGGTTTGGTTTAATACATGTTCTGAGTTGGGCAGAGGACCCATCAGGTTGTTGGAGGGAGGGAGGCAGATTTATTTTATTACCTGATGAGCCTGATTGGTCACCGGACTGGTAGTTGGGGGTGGACAGATTTTTTTTTTTTAATTCCTGCCAAGCAGGTTTTGGCAAAGGACCCGTAAGTTATTGGGAGAGGGTTGATTTTTTTTTTTAGTCCCCTATAGGTTGGATTGAACATCAGACCTGTCAGGTTGTTGGGGGAGGGAAACACTTTTAACTGATGTGCAGCATGGTTTCAGGAAGGGCCATGGTACAGACACTGCTCTCATCCGGCTCACAGCAGACATCCTTGCCTCTATGGACCAAGGCTCCCCAACGGGCACCCTCTTCATTGACCTATCCAAGGCCTTTGACCTCGTCAGTCATAATCTTCTTCTCTCCAAACTACTGCTTCTAGGACTGGATGACCACTCGCTTTCATGATTCGAGAGCTATCTGAGCGAGCCGTGCCGCAAAGTCCGCTGAGGGGTACATAGTCTGGACCCAGACCTGTTATCATTAGGTGCCCTAGGCTCAATCCTGGGCCCCCTGCTCTTTTCACTCTTCCTCAATAATATTGAGGGAAACTGCTCCCTCAGCAAACTCATTCTGTATGCGGATGACACTGTCATATACTGCAGTGACCCCCAACCTAATGTCATCTCCACAAAACTGCAGGACAGTCTCTCAACTCTTGAGGCCTGCTTCTCCGCAAACTCCCTGAAGCTCAACAAAGAAAAAACGAAAGCCGTACTATTTGGCTCTATACGCTTGGGCTCTGACAGAAGTGAGCTGCTCGAGATCAGCACTTACCAAGGAAAGGAGTTGAGGTCATGACCAGTTTCAAATACCTTGGGATCCTTCTTGACCAAGAAGTGACCTACAGACCCCATATCGACTCCATCACCCGGTCCATCCACCAAAAGCTTGGCTCCTCTACCGTCTGGGAAACTCCCTATCCTGTGTTGCATGTCGAGTAATTGCCTGCAGCAATCTTCTCCCCTCCATCCTCTATGGGGCTCCTCTATTGCAGTTCCTCCGTGAGATAGAATTCAATAAACTTACCATACTCTATAACCGAGTGGCTTGCTTCACCACAAACTCCTCTCCTTGGAGGCATCATTGTGAGGCACTTAAGGAACTGAACTGGCCCACTCTTCGGCACAAACTAGCCTACCCCGTTGCCTGCCTTGCCTTCAAGTTCTCTACCCTTGGTCCCCCTCCCCATCTTAGTGGACTACTCTCCCCCAAAGTACAATGCCGAACCTTGCGATCCTCTGCTAATCACCCCCTGGCCATCCCTCGGATATGCTCCAACCAAGGCAAACGCTCCTTCAAATTTGCTGCCTCCCACCTATGGAACTCCTTACCAGCTAGTTTGATTGACTCACTCACCCTTAACCAGTTCAAGTCTGGACTCAAACTAGATCTTCTCAATCTCAGCCTCTGTGGCTGCAACCGTTAGCTCCCTAGTCTAGGTCTCATTTCCGTCACACTGCCTTGAACCTCCCTTCGTCCTGGATGTATCTCCAAAACTATGATGTCAATTTTCTGTTGTTGTTTTAATACCCTACTAATTGGTGTGTAACTTGATGTCATGTATTGCTAATAAGAGCCTGAATGTGAACCTGATTCTACCCCTGTAAACTGTTGCTAATGTATATTTGTTTAACTATTGTAATTACTGTAAATAATGCTATTATGTGTCTTTTTCTGTAACTAATTCTGGGTCGCCCCTGAAAAAGGGATCTCTGGTCTCAGTGGGCTTACCCGGTTACCAAAATCTAAATAAATAATTCCCTGATGGACTGGACTGGGTAATGAACCTGTCAGGCAAATCGGGTGACAGGAAATATTTTTTTTATTTCTTGATGGGCTATGCTGGGCACTGGAACTAACAGGTTGTTAGGGAAAATTCTATACTATTCTACATTACCTGCCTTCCAGTATGGAAGTTCTATGCCTTGTAAAATACTTTGGGATACAGTATGTATGTATGTGTGTATACATATATATATATATATATACACACACACATATATATATATATATATATATATATATATATGCATTATATAAAACCAAATTCTGTTATATTCTACAGCCCTTGAGCTGTGCTACTAGAATCTAACTTCAGTGCTTTGTAGAGCACCGGACAGTCATAGTTGGGAGGAGAAGGACAGATTTGTTTTCCTGACAGGCTAGTTGGGGTACTGACTTTGTTAAGATGGTAGTTTTTGTTTTGTTTTTTTTTTGTAAATTTTTTTTTTTTTTTTATTCTGAGAGTTAAGATAGTAAAATGGGTGATACCCTCACATGCCATTTTTTTTTTTAAACAAAAGACGTGCTTCTGATGGGCACTGTTAGTCAATGGGGGTCAGGAAGGGGCTGGTGCTCCACTGCTCAGCATGCTGGGTTGCAGCGTCCATGGCAATAAGAACCCTGCATGTCTGACAGTGAGAGTGCAGAGCCGAGACTGAGTACCAAGAGAAGGAAAGACAGCCAGTGAGAGAGTCAGGTGGTTGAGTCCAGATTATGTACATTTAGGATTACACCCTCGAAGTGTGTGCTGTCAGTCTCCCCCTCCCAAGTCTCTCACACCATTGTGCTGCAGGCCAGAAGTGATGCAGAGGCCCAAACTCACTGGCAGAAACAGCAGCACAGGGAGACATATTTTTTGAGACTCTGACGGACAGGGTTGGGTATCAGACCCCTCAAGTAGCTTGTGGGAAGAGGGGTACATTTTTCTTTATTCCCTGCCAAGTAAAGCACTGTATCATCAGGTTGTTGGGGATAGGGGGACAGAGTTTTTGTTATTTCCTAATGAGCATGGCTGGACCCTGGACCCATCAGGTAACTTTTCACACCTCTTTCTCTTTCCAGTAAGAAAACAAAAAGACACTAGCTGAGGCTAGCTCACAACTTCTTGAACCAACAGTTTTTGGTATAATAGAAGTGTGAGCAAGCATGACATCGGATAGGCTGAAAGTAATATCTCCTCCTAAGTAAGCATGGTGTAAACATTAAAACTACCTTAGGGGAAGCCCCCCCCCATTGACGGATGTTCAGGTGGAACCACATCCTGTAGTCGAGGTTATTGAGACTGCTGAGGATGGACAAATACAAAAAGAAATACATCTCCCAACTAGTTCACAGTTTCAGTGCACACTGGGAAAAGCCACCACCTCCCACTCAGAATGCCTGGGAACAGGAAATGGGACTAGCTCTCTCTCTCTCTCCCCAGGACTGGAAGTCTATTTGGCAGGGGATATAACACACATCAGCATCCAATAACTGGAAGGAATTTAGGTTGCAAGTTAGTCAGTCAATATTTCCCCACCTCATCCAAGACAAAATATTACACTAGGGGAAACAGAAACCACTGCTGGGGAGGATGTGAGGAGGAGGGAACCCCCTACCATATATTTTGAGAGTGTCCCTGGATCCAACCCTGTTTGAATGAGACAGGACAAAAAGATGGCCCAGTGGTGGGAATACCAGGAATAAAGGGTTTAAACATTTGATACCAGGTAAGTTGCCCAAGGACAAATGGTACAGTCATCAGAAAGCCTTCCTAAAAATTCTCCTGGTGGCAGCAGACAAAGCTATCCCTAAGAGCTGGCTTTCTCCATCCTGCCCAGACTAGGGGACTAGGTATCTATTATTAAAACTATATACTGAATGGAATAAATTATAGCAGACCTCTATCTTCAGGTGGATAAAATGATGGGGGTGTGGCTGCCCTTCATGCATCAGATTAAAGAACTAGAAGGCAGATTAGTCCTGTCCCAGCAAGCCAAAGGACACTCAAAATCATTTGTGATAATACAGGTTCCTAGATCTAACACTATACTAGTACAGACTCAATAGTTTAGTTTTATCCTATCTGCTTACCTGTTTTGTTATGTTTTGGCATAAACAACCACTTATCAAATTTAAAGGTACTGTTTTTTTTTTATAATGTTCTGGGTGTAACAGTGTGCTGTTTCTAACACCATCATAGGCTACAGGTGGATAGAGTCTCAAAATGAGTTATAGCACAAGAGACTTTACGATACAACAGGGCTATTATCTATTACACATATGTTGTTTTATAGGGTATCAAGTCAAAACCGAGCAAACATTTCGTCGAAAACAGCTGAGCGCAATAAACATTATGCCGCATGGAACTTATGTCGCAAAATATGATGAAATGACTGGGTGAAAAAATGAAACAAATGGTTAGATATTACTACCTGAATGCGTCAAGCGTGGCATAGAAGAGTTCTAACTGGCAATGGCTCATGGGTGCTGGTACATATTTATTTTATTATGAAAATCTGTTCCAGCCCATCCTGAGTTGGGCCTGGGGATTAATATCAATCTACAAAGGCAGTCTGCAACTGTACTCCATTGACTGGTGCCAAAGCTGGTGAGATTGTAACTTTGTTCAGGTCGTATTAGTGCTTATACTGATACAAGTCGAGTTATTAAAGACAGAAATTTTGAGAAAGTGATGCCAACATTATATTCTCAAATAATTTCAGCTAAGATTTTGATTTAAAACTATCGTTGTTTGCTGATATGGTTTGGCAGTTTGACTATACTGTATATTGGGTGTCTGTGTCTGGAATCTGTACAAGGGAAACAAGCCAATGTGGTGTTTAGGATAAGGGAGTCTGCAAGAGAAAGTGCCAATTGTGTTGGGATAAGGAGAGCTCTGCAAGGGTCTGGGACTGTTTGGTGGTTAGGATAACGGAGTTTCTAGTAGGGAGTTGGACTTTTGGAGTGTTTCTCTTAGGCTGATCTCTGAGGGAGGAGGTATGCTGGGGAACTCACAGAAGAGTTGGATGTTTCACAGAAGGAACTCTGGAATGCATGCTTTATCCTTTAACTCAGTAACACTTTTCTTGCCAAAGTTGACCAGCATCAAAACTGCATGAGTAGGGGGCTACGCACAAAACAGCTAGTTATTATACACTGAACTGTCATGTGTTGTAGAGTCTCTACGCTAAACTGTCTGGCGTTTTAATTACCATACGGTAATTGACTGTGACAAAAAGTTTTGCACTGAAAAAACATGGAACCATTTAATAGCATTATCCACAGGACTTGTTTTCTGAGATGGGAAGGATAGAGCTACTGTCTTGGTATTAGTATGATCATGTTGTTATTCTGGCAATGAGCATTTATATTTTGTATTTCTGTCACGGTATTGTATCTTAATTGGCTGTTAAAAAAGTTAAAAAAATTATTAAAACTGCTTTTATGCTGGCAAACTGCCTCTCCTTCACCCCCTTCTGCTCCAGGAACTGATACCACCCCTTTTGTTTTACCAGTCCCTGACCAGCCTTCATAGACTAACTGGAGACTCTGCTGTTTTTTTTTGGTTTTTTTATCACATCGAGTGGCTGTCCCTTGTTGTCTAGTCAGTAGATCTGTGCAAACAAACAGATGCCACAGAGGCCTGCTGCAGAGGCTGAGAAGATCTGGGTACCAGAACTTTCTGGGCAGTCTGAAGCTATCAGGATCATCCCAGCCTTGTCCTTCTGGGCCTTGACCACCACACAAGGCCTGGAGTCCAGAGTCTCACAAAGACATCCCCCAATGGTGTCCTGGACTCTGGGAGGCAGGCACAAAACTATCACAGTTTGGTATTCTCCCAGCAGGCAAACAAATCCACCAGAGAGGTGCTCCAGAGGAAGAACAAGTGGTTGACCACCACCTGATTCAGGGCCACTCATGCCACATCTTATCTACTTGACGGAGAGTGTCTGCCAGTTGACTGTTCTCTCCTGTGACATGGATCGCCAGGAGATCTGCAACCAGACTGTCCATGAGGGCCAAGGCTTGGAGGGGCTTCTAAAACAGGAGAAGGGAATGTGTTCCGCCCTGCCTGTTCAGGTAGAACATGGTTGTGGTGTTGTTCGTCTGGACCTGGACAACCTGAACCCTGACTAGAGCACATTCCATCAGGCAAGCTGCACTACATCAAGCTTTAGCAGGTTTATGAGGTGATGGGACTCGCGAGATGACCAGAACCTGTGGGCTCTGTAGGCTCCCGGGTGTGCTCCCCAACCCACTACAGATGTATCCATTGTGAGCAGGATGGATGGCTCTGGGTGGTCAAATGGCATTCCTTTCTCCTGATGTTCAGGGACTAGCCACCAATGGATGATGTCTCACATCAGCTGAATCTCTGTGACAGGCTGGTCCAAGTGGCTTAGGAGCCTGGAACACTGATGGCCCAACTCCTATTGCAGGTGGTGCATGCACCACCGGGCCCAACAGTCTATGCTGATGCAAGATGCCATGTTCCCCAGCAGCTGCAGGAATCCCAAGTAAGGTGCAAGAATACAACCTGAAATGATTGTGCAAAGGATGTAATATCCAGTGCCCGGTCTGCAGGGAGGAGGGCCTTGACCATCAGGCAGTCCAGTTCTACCCCCAAATTAACTTGATCACCTGGGAGGGGACCAGTTTTCACTTGTCTGGGTTGACCAACAGGCCCAAGATGCAACAAGTCTGGAGGGCCAGATCTCTGGACCTCTCAATAGTCTCCTTAGATGACCCAGCTAGCAGCCAGTTATTCAGGCAGGTATATACCCTGACAGTCTTGTGCCACAGGAAAAGCTGCAACCACTGAGATGCACTTGGTGATGACACTGGGCACAGACAAGAGACCAAACAGCACAATCTAGGATCAGAACAGTACCGCTTTCCTCCTGGAACTGGAGGTACCAGCAGTGGGACGTGGAAGAATGCATCCTGGAGGCCCAAGGAGCAAAACCACATTCCCTGCTTCAGAGAAGGAATTATCAATTCAGAGTAACCATCCAGAACTTGCGCTTCTGCATGAACTGGTTCAGATCACGCAGATGCAGTATAAGGCTCCAGCCTCCTATCCATTTCAGAGACAGGAAGTACCTGGACACATAACCCTGACTGGCCTGGGTGTCTACAGCTCCTTCTGCAAGGAGCAGAACAATGTCCCCTGAAAGGTCAGAAAACATGTCCTGCAAAAGTCTGGCTACCACCCACATGTCCATTGTCATAGTGGACCAACGTGGCAAGAAGTGGTGTAACCAACCCCCAATTGGAAGCATAGACAGGGACATGAGGAGTGGAGGAATGACCAACTCCCAACTCATCACTGTGCAGCCTGGGTGGGAACATCAGCTGCTGGGGCCAGAGGGGCACCACTACCCCTGCCCCCACCTCACTTGAGGCCCTGGCCTCCGAACTTTGATTTTGGATGCTAAGCCTGTATTGCCCCTGGTGGGGCTGATGCCAAGGAGGCTGTGGATGAAAGAACCAGTACTGGAAAGCCTTTTTCTTAGGCTTCTGTTCTAGCTCTTCAGGGATGATGCCACAGAGTTAAGGGTGGCGCTGAACTCCTCTATCCATGTAAGATGTCCTTCCATACCAGGGCCAAAGAGGTTGGTGTCCAATAAAAGGACATCGGCCAACTTGTGCCTGTTGTCCTATGTACAGACACAGCCAAGTCCTGCGATGCAAGGAGATGGCTGCTGCCACGGCATGGTCATAGAAACTGCCCATGTCCAAGGCTGTCCGAAGATGGTGCTTGGCCAGCAACTGATCTTGGTCCCAGACCAACTTCACCAGCAACTACTGGTCAGCAGGGCAGTGAGGAAGGATCTCATTATCAAAGACTCACAACAGGAAGTGCCCAAAGTTGGCCATCATGACAGAATAATTTCCTGAAGGAGATCCACGGACGCCGCAGCATACACCTTTTGAGTGGCATGGTCAATCTTCTTGGACTCCTTATCCAGAGGCCAGTCCATGTCCCTTTGGCCCCCAGATTTACAGCAGGCTGAGTCAGAGATCAGCCTATTGGCCAAAGAATGGTCCATAAACCCTGAAAGGGACGCCTTAGGGACCACATATTTGTAGACTATATGGGTGGACGCTGCCAGGCAGGATGGTAGATGCTACCAAACCTGCAAGGCCGGTCCTAAAATGGCCTCAGCCATGGGAAACGCAACCTCAGTGGATTCTTCTCTATCCAGAATGTCCATAGAGCCCTCTTTTTGACAGGTTCCAATAGAGACATTCATGGACTCCGACATGAGCCAAAGAAGAGCCCTAAATGACACCAGCCCATTGTCAGTGGTCAACTCTTCGACCAAGCCCTAGCTGAAGATACGAGTCCCGGAGGACACCATGAACAAGCTGTTTGAGTCATCTAAAGACACCTTGAAAATGGACCTCTACCATTTCTTGCAGTGGACAACCCAGAAATCCTCGGATTGGGTGCTCTCCACTGACAACTAGCCTGATAAGTTTGTGGCCAAGTGGGATTCCTTGGTATGGGCAACTACCCTCAACTGCAATAGCTCCACCTTCAGGGATGGTGAAGCAGTTGCTGGGAACACCTGCGAAGTGTGGATAGGTGAGAACACAACCGGCACCTGCCAGGAGGCTGGTGTAACCTAGGGTAAAGCCCTACCCCACCCCGTGACAGGCCACTGTTGGCAGAGGAGCTCCTACCAGCACTGGTGCATTTTACTTCAGTGCTTTTCTTCACCTAAGGGACAGGCGGTCAAGGGGCATAGAAAGCAATGCCAACTGGTCATGCGGGATCGAAAGTGAGAATGTCTCGATCAAGACCTTGAACTCGACCAGACTGTTGACATCAAGGAGTACCTGTTTGCTGGTTGTGGTAGATCACATGCCTCAGTACTTTGAGCAAAAGAGGCTTCCGAGGTTCGACCTCCGGTGTAGGCCTCTCTCAAGGTGACCAGGCTGGGGACAGTAACCAGGCCACGTCCTCCTGAGGACCAGGAGAACTGGGGTCTGAAAGATCAAATCATCAGTCTTATCCGACAACTGGTCAACAGGCTTGAGGAAGATCTAGATGGCATGCTCAACTGGAGTCAAGGTCAGTAAGCCTGACGGAGGTACCTGGGAGCCCTCGACCCTACCCTCGACCAAAGGAGCCTCAGCCAAAGTCGAGTGGTCAAAGGTGTAGAGGGACCGGGAAGCTTGTGTTTCTTGCAGCAATGGGCCAGGCTTTCCCTCAAAGTCTGAAGGGCTTAGCACATATCATTGAATCCTACCCTGAACAGCCCTCTGATGCTGGACCAAGCCAGGAAAAGCACCAAGGCTGAGAGGGTGAACACCGCAGCAGCCACTGCTTCCTCCTCTACAGCCGCAAGCTGAGTAGCCAGCCGAGTAGCTGAGGCCTGCTGCTGGCCTTTAGATTGGTTCTTCGGATCCTGCTCCAAAGACCAGCTGAGGGTAAGTCAGTGCTTCTGATCCTTGAGGGATTCTGGAAGCTAGAGACACAAGCTGCATCCAGCCATATCATCCTGCCCATTAAGGCAGTATAGACACATGTCGTATGGGTCAGTAACTGACACCTTCTGGCAGCACCAAACGCAACGTTGGATCCCAGTTTGAATGGCTCCATGATCTGTTGAGAGGAGTCGAGGAAGCCACGAAGGTAAACTGAAAACACTTCGAAAAAGTTAAATCTCCAAAGTGTGAGACACCAAGGCAGAAGCTGCTAGAGATGGTCTATAAAGACTTCCTGGCTATGACCCCTGTAGAAACTAGTCTTCTATGCAGATAAGCCCTTAAAACAAGGCTGTCCGATGGTCCAGTGGGTTGCACTGCATGCTTCCATACCGGTGATCTGGATCCGGAAGTGAACCAGAGAAGCTGGTTGGGTAGCCCTGAGAGCTGTGGAGGTGCTGCCACATGGCAGCACTCCCAGTCAGGAAGTGAGGGTGTCTGATTCAGTCCCTCTAGCAACCCCTGTGGTCAGCCAGGGAGCTTGCCTCTCCCACAGGGGTACACTAGCGGAGTGCAATCCCATGCTGGGCAAGGTAGGACTTCAGGGAGTTGGGTGAGGCAAGGGAGGAAAAATGGAAAAACCCCGCCAGCATAATGATGCTAGCCAGCCTGTAGCAGGCCCCGCACCATCGACCGGGCCCTAGCTCCATGTCTGGATAGGGTCATTGGGGTGAGGAGGATGATCCTCCCTCACCAGGCCTGCCACTGCTAGGAGTGGGGGGCAACCTGTGGGAGGGACCGCCAGAGCCAGGTAAGACCTTGAGATAGTGGGAGACAAGGCTGGGCAAGCCGGAGGATTGAGGGAGATGATGGCAATAGGGGCATAAAAAAATTGATTTAAAAAAATTGGGAGTCAGCAGACGGCAAGACATCAAATGCTTGGGGACAATGGTAAGATGTTATTTACAAGAAACTATAAAATTAGCACCATAAGAAATAATAAACTGCTGGAACATACAGGTAAAATCAAATATTTAAAATGTAATAAAAGTGAGAAAATTCCTACCTTAACACTAAGCGTGAAGGCAAACAACTTGCACAGTGTAACACATTGTGTGTGAAAACACACAAAGTCACCTTCGACAAGGTTCCAATTCAATTACAAAACCATGAATGACAGAAATGGTCTTTGGAGACTTATTGTCTCTCTGAATTCTTTCAGAGAAATCTCACGGAGGCCATTAGGGGGAAATTTTACATTTACTGCAGCTACCTCTGAAATTCATGTGCCGCATACACTAGTCACAGTTGACAGGACATACCAGTATATTATTGTATTTTTAGGTATCCTCTCCTGATGCACAAGAACTTAAAACTCCCCATCCCCACAAAAAAAAAAATTCATGAATATTTAGTGATGAAGGAATAGTTAAAGACAATTCTGAAGAAAATGTAGACACGTTTGTCTGCAGAGATCACATTCCCTTTATGAGGTCTGCAATTAGCAGGATTAAAACATTTTTACAGTATACATGAAAACATTCTAGAATGTAAAATTCAGACACAATTCAACTTATACTTCATTAATTTTCTGTTTATATGTCCCTTATTCTTCATCATTGGGGAGATTTTCATGAAAACAGGGTCTTTGCATCTCAGATACCATCTCTTCCTCCTGAGATTCCCCAGCCCTGGAAGTCATAATTCTTTATCTGAAACATCATAATCAGTTGCTATTTAAATGATCAAACAAGAGTATTATGACTGCAACTGGGGATATGAGGAAACCAGACATTTAAAGATCCTGATTTTATGTAAATGATCTTAGTAATAAAGGGACAAAAATATAGAAAGTTAAATTAAACAGAAGCAAAACCATATCTCAATGTTATATTTAAAAATGTTTTTCTGGATACTAAAAAATACTTTTGATATAAATCTAAAAGGAGCCCCCTGATGGCCCAACAGTAGCGTGTTGGACTACTATGCGAGCAACCCATGTTCAGGAGCAGACTGAGTCAACCGCAATGAGGCAACCAGGGCTGAGGAAGCGTTGCCCCACCTATTGGATGAGGCACCATACTCCACCACCACAGGAACCATGTGGTGGGCCAGGAAGCTTGCTCTGTGACCAGGAAACTTTTTGTATGTAGTTGTGTGTGTCTTGTAGCTGCTCTGATTAGAGAAGATATAGTCTCCCCTCCCACCATGTACAAAAAAAGCAATCCCACCTGCTGCTGGCAATCCTGACCACCTCCAACAGATTTATTTTATTTTTTCATTTAAACATTTGGTAACTGGGAAAGGCACACTGAGTCGAGGCTCATTTCCAGGTGCGACCCGGGGATAAGGAACATAGGGTAGATAGTACACAAGATACAATAAAAAAACAATACAATACCAGCCAGCCAGCACAGCAGTAGGCTACTGCTCACGCGTCAGTGACTTGGGTCTGGAATGGACTCAGGCAGCTGGAGGGCCGGGGGAGGTGGGACTCAGGTGGCTGGAGGATTGGCCGAGGGAGGGGACTGAGTGCCCAGGGGCTGCTTTCCTCCTCCGGGGGGGGGGGTTGCATGTCCCACTGCTTTACCACCACCTGGGTGACCACAGGTGGCGGTGCAATGAGACAGCATGCAGTAGAGTGGGAGGACATCGGCCAGGAGCGCTTGCACGTTGTGATGTGTTCCACCCCTTGGCTTCCCTAACGTGCTGACATCCTGAGGGATGGCACCAGAAAAACAAGAAAAGTCCCACAAAGGACGCCTGGAGATGGGACCTGGCTGCCTGAGAAAAATCCATAACCAGGCTCCAGTATGGGGCCAGTGCAGCATACCCGATGCAGACTCATGGACTGGAAGGGATTACTGAAGGGTCCTCCTTCTCCTCCATGCCCGGGGGGGGCAAACAGAGACCGGATGGGGGCAGTGCTGCTGGGACCCAAAGAAGATACCTAGGGAGGACCTACGGGAGTGTGCCAGCCTAGGGATCCTTGAGGTTGGGGTCCTGAGCAGTGAGTAAGGGGCATAAACAGAGACTATATTGAAAAAAAAAATTACAATAAAAACATAATTCATCAGGTAGGTGATACATACAGTATAAGCAATATAAGCAATAGGTAAATTATAAAGCAGAAATATAACCATGTGGGTAGAAATCCCACAACCTACCTATGTGTAAAAGGTTAAAGGCTGCAAAAGGCCTGGAGCTACATTATGCATGGTATTGGAGGTTCAAGGCACAAAATTTGCACAGGCTGAAAGACTAATAATGGAAAATGGAGCAGCCCAGGAAAGGCTGGAGGCAGGAATGGGAGATGGCAGTTATGAGGAGCAGTGTCAGACAGAGAGAGAGAGAGAGAGTGAGAGAGGTGTTTGGTGCAGGCAGCAAGTTTGTCCAAAGATCCACAAGTCTAATGAAGTTTTCAGTCCCGTGTGTGGAACAGCAAATGTCCTCACCCACCATCTGCAATGGCGATGTCATCAGAATGATCCAAACGTTTTCAGACAGACAATCCATTTTATAGTTAGGGAGTAATGGCCAAGGGTATCTTGGCAGACAGCATCCCTTGTGGTAGAAACTATCAGTGTCACACCTCCAATGCAATGTGATACTGAGAAGTGTTTGTTGGCTCCACAGCAGTGACAAGCTTAAATATTATACCACTTACAGACACAAAATGATCGCCCCAAAACCAAGAGGAAGAAGGAGAAAAGAAATGGAGCAATATCTGTATGTTTCCTAAAAACTGTTTCTGAGACAATGTAATAGCAAGCGGTTAATCGGTCAATGCAAATTAAGCCACTGGTTCTGAAGTCAGTGAATTTTCTAGTTACATGTACAATTTTTCTTCCCCTCTTTACAAGATTTCAATTTCACATACAAGGAAACAATCAACCCCCACTAGGTATAAAAATCTTAAACTGACAAAAAAATGTAAAGTATGTGTGTATGATAATTCTTATATTAATTGCTTGGGAACATTTTTATACTCAGATAATGCATTCTTATAAATGCGTTACAACTGCAGAGTTAAAATTTTGCATTACAACTGGGCGGTTGTAACCACTGGCTGTCAATCATGCTTGCACAGAGGAGGACATGAGCAAAACCTCACAACTGCAGTTACACAGTACAGCAGTCTGATTTCAGTTTCTCTTTTGCAGCTGGAGTACTAAAAAAACAGACAAGACACATTTCTGCTCGTATTTGACTTTATTAATTCTTATAGTGAAGCATATTTAAACAGTAAAGCAGCTTCCATTTCTTCATTAATCTAAGAAAACCCACAACACCCACACTGATTAAAAATGCTTCACCAGTAATTATAAATAACAAAACTTGGATGGGTGGGTGTTAACTCAGAATTTTACACATAATCCTCAGTGTGGGATGCTTTTATAAATGGTAGCATCCCACAGCTCAGGTGTGTGTGAAATTCTGGTTACACACATACACACACACACCCATGTATTATTCGTTATTTTATAATAATAATAATCTAATGGGAATAATGACTTCACGTGTGTTAATCTTGGTTTTAACTTGCTTTGTCTCATCCTAAACCTATGAACAAAGGCAGTAGAAGACACTTTCATCACTGCTTACCAATGTCATGTTATTTCTGTGAATAGCAACCACCACTTAATTATTTGCTGCTCCTTGGGAATCCTTTAATGTCTTTATAAACCCTCTGTTCAAGCTTTAACTAATGAAAACATATTCCATTTACAGCAGTAAGATTTAGTTTCAAGATAAAATTTTATGTAACTACAATTTTACCTTTAAGGATCTTTCTCTTAGTGGTACGCATTGGCTGCTGTTTCAGACATACTAAATGCATGCCTTAGGTGGTGAGAAATAAACTGGAAGACAATAAACTACTGACACAAGAGTGTGATGAGTCTTGAGTGTATAGATGTCAAAATAAATCATTATGCTGAAGTGCCCTTTGGTTGCTTGTGCGTTACTGTCATCGAGGCATAGGTCAAGAAGCATGGGCAGACTAAGAGAAGGTATAAAATTTGCAAGTAGTGTTTTATTCTGATCAACAACAATAAAATAAAAAACTCAACAGGATAACTCTTCATACATGCAGTACAAACAAAAGTCCTGCATCTGAGAGTTTCTCTCTTAATTTAAATCTCAGTCTCTCTGTCTTTCTCTAAACAAAGCATTGCTCTTTTTGCTTATCGAGCGCCACTCTGGTTCAATGGCCTCAGCCCCACCAATTGGTATGTTTAAAACTAGGCTCCAAGACTATCTCACTACCAACAGCTCCTGTGACTGCCCATCTTAACCTTGTTTCTCCACTTCCCTTCCTGCTCTAGTGGTCCCCCCCTTCCCTCCTCACTGGATTCTACCCTCACATCTTGGTATACCCAGTGCTGCACTTTTCACCCTCTCCCCACCTTCCTACATTCCTCCCCTTCCCTCTCCTATGACTCTGGCACTTATCTGTTGTCTATTTTCTCTGACAAATGCCGCTGGCTGCCTTGTTACAATGCTACCCTTGAACTGTATTAATCTGTACTCTGTTTGCAATGTCCACATTGTTGTAATGTCTGTCTTTATGTTCCCCACAATTTGTATTTCTCTGACGTGGAACCTTTGTAAAAGAGCCAAGGCTCAAAGGTATTTGTAATCCTAGACTTAATAAATAAATAAATAAATAAGATGTCTGTTCCTAGCAGTTCAAACTCTGCATCCTGATGTTGTAAGCTGCATCTCCTCTTTCGCACAAAATGTACCATAACTTTGCCAGGTTCTGTCCTAAGGCCAGCTTGAAGACACAACTAGTCTTAATGGGTGCAACCAAAGAAAAAATTATTCACCTTAGTAATGTTGTTTCTTCTAATGGAGTCTTGCTGTATTCTGACATATGCAGTTAGGTCCTGCCTTTCAACTGCCCCGGGGAACAAAGAGTTAAGCTTCCCATGGCCAGCATGGAATGTTCACCACGAGCTCGGTTGAAGCCCCTGTCTGCTGTTTAATCTCCAACCGTCAGATCTTTATGAGCAATACTCACTAGCAGTTCTGTGTGGAAACTGTAAAACTCAAACTAGCCATCTGGCAACCAAATTTATATAAAAAGGGTTTTTTGGTTTCAAAGCAGACTCAAGTCAGGAAAGCCAAAAAACAAAACACATCCCAAAACACAACACTCACCCAAAATAAAGGAGGGTGAAAAAGGGACACACCTAGGGTGCCAACACTGCTCCTGTCCACCCACATCCCAAAAACCAGGTTCTGAGAGGGGAGGCGGTGGGGGAGGTCAGAATACAACAAGACTCCATTAGAAGAAACAACATTACTAAGGTGAGTAATTTTTTCTTCAAACAACATGAAGTCTTGCTGTATTCTGACAGATGCAGACTACCAAGCAGTACCTCCATGGAGGAGGGACAGAACCTACTTTGGAAACAGACTCTGAAGTACTGCTGTGCCAAACCGAGCATCACTCCTAGCCTGGATATCCAGAGAGTAATGCTTGGTGAATGTATGGACTGTTTTCCAGGTGGCTGGTTGACAAATTGCTAAGATAGGAATATCCCTGGCAGCAGCCAGGGAAGGAGCTGTACCTCTAGTAGAGTGAGCCCTCAGGCCTGAGGGTGGAGTTCTACCCAATTTTTCATAGCAGAATTGTATGCAAGAAACAATCCACCTGGCAATAGATCTCTTAGTGGCAGGTTTGCCCTTACCAACCTCTCCATATGTGAGGAACAATTGGAGGGACTCAAACATGTGACCCTTGGTGCGTTTTATGTAGTAGCTGAGGGCCCTTTTAACATCCAAGCTGTGCAGCCTCCTCTCTCTAGAGGAGGAATGGTCAGTGAAGAAAACAGGGAGAGACATAGACTGGTTAAGGTGGAAATCTGAAACCACCTTAGGCAAAAACTTCCTGTTAGTTCTTAGGACCAGTTTATCTCTATGGAAAGAGATGGAATCAGGCTCCACTGACAGGGCTTGCAATTCACTGATACACCTGACAGAGGTAATGGCTACCAAAAACACAGTTTTCCAAGTCAAGTACTTAAGCTCTGCAGAGGACAAGGGCTCAAAGGCTGGTTGCATAAGCTGTGCAATGCAAACATTGAGGTCCCAAGCAGGAGCAGGGTTCCTAAAGGGGGGATTGGTGTGCAGCAATCCCTTGAAGAACTTACAAAACACAGGATGGGCTGACAGAGGAGAGGGCTTGCCTACTGACAGGAAAGCAGAAACAGCTGCCAAATGCACTTTAAGTGTAGCTGGCCTAAGGCCTAGGCCATTGAGATGGACCATATAGTCCAGAACCGTAGGCAACCCAGCAGACTCTGGAGAAATATTCTTATTAGAACACCAAATAGTGAACCTTTTCCATTTGGAATTGTAAGTCTTCCTGGTGGAAGGCTTTCAAGAAGCCTTAAGGATATCCAGAACCCCTTGGGAAAGATGCAGATCAGCAAACTCTAACTCTTCAAGAGCCATGCCTTGAGATTGAGAGACCTGAGGTTCGGGTACCAAATCCTCCCCTGAGAGGATGTCAACAGGCTGTAATTCCTGGGAAGAGACAGGGGAAGATGGACTGCTAAGGACAGCAACAGGGGGTACCAGGGCTGTCTGGCCCAGTCTGGAGCAATCAGAATCACTTTGCATGGTTGTGACCTTATCTTGACTAACACCCTGAACAGGAGAGGGAAGGAGGAAAGCATACAGAAATTTCCCTTCCCAATTCAGGATCAGAGCATCCAGGGGGACTGAGCCCAAGACTGGGGGTCTGCAACAAAAGAGAGGAAGTTGGTGATTGTCTGGGACTGCAAAAAGATCTATCTGTGGAGTGCCCCATCTCGAGAAAATCGCTTTCAAAACTAGGGAAGCTGGAGGGTTTCAGCCACTTTTTGTAGAACATAAAGTGGGAAGGGGACTCAGAAAGCCTAGGAGGAGAAACACCTGAAGGTCTGTCTGGGGAGATGTCCGGGTCAATAGGCACATCCAGTCTTTCATAATCACCATCATCCTCATACTCTCCCTCCTCCTCATCCGGTTCATAAAATTCTTCTAAGGTGTAATCCGGAACCGGGGGAACCGATGAACTGAGTCCCTGCCAGACTGTGCTGGTTCGGCCGGAACCGAAGTAAGCGATTGCACTATTCTTATCGCCTTGGCTATCTCATCAGCGGTCGGAGTATGAATTCCTGGATCCGAACCGGACGATTTATCTTTTCTTTTTCCCGGAACTGACTCCTCAGAATCTGCTCTCCTTTTGCCCAAAGAAGTATCGCCCTGGTCAGAGGGCACTCCTTCTGGTTCGGTCGGAACCGAACCGGGCTGGAAATCCGGGTCAGTGGACTTCTCGGCCTCCCTTTCCCTTAGTCTACCTAATCTCTTTTCCAGGGTAGCTTTAGGAAAATTCTTACAAATTTGGCAGTCTGAATCGAGGTGGTCAAACCCCAGACAATAAACACAGGTGGTGTGGGGATCAGCCTTAGCAAAGATTTCCCCACATGCACTGCAGTGTTGAAACCCTGTGGGCCCGGTTTTTTTCTTGGGTTTCTCAGACATGGCCAATCCTATTCAAAACTTACCCTTTCTTCGGCAATCCGCCAGGCAAGACTCCCCTATCGGTTCCTGACTGTGTCACGGGTCTTGGAAAAAAACGTAATAAAAATCCATTTTTTTTTTAACCGATACGGACCAGTTACCACACTCTAAGTAAATTCACAAACTTTTTTATCTGAACTGATCGGTTCAGCCGAATCGATCCACAGTTTACAAGTTCCACACAGAAACTAAACAGAAAACCTATCTAGTGCTCACGGTACCACAGACAGAGACTTAAACTGACAGATTTGGTAGCAGCAATACGGTAGAAACCGAGCAAAAAACAACACTTTAACCGACTTTTTTGAACCGAGCAAAGGAGAAATCTCCGGAGCGACTGTTCAGTAAGGCGGAGTAAAGAATCTGATGGTTGGAGTTTAAACAACAGCAGACAGGGGCTTCAACTGAGCTTGAGGTGAACATTCCATGCTGGCCATGGAAAGTTTAACTCTTTGTTCTCCAGGGCAGTTGAAAGGCAGGACCTAACTGCATATGTCAGAATACAGCAAGACTTCATGTTGTTTGAATAGAATATTCTGTCCCAGAGCTGGTTTCCTGTTGACAGTTATGCAAACAAGCTTGTGGAGGTCAAAATATATCTGAAGGTCAACCCCCTGTGTTCCAGATTATTTCTTCTAATAACCCCAAATAGCTTTTTCAATTATTTCAACAATGTAAGTATATACATTTGCAAACCTATTGATCCCAGTTTCACATAAAGATGCATATATATTTTAACCACAAAGAAACAACGGGAGAAAGACATACTAGAAACTGCACATGAAGGAAGGGGGATACCAAGGGGACATTGTTGGGCCATCAGAGTAGCCAGTTCCTAGCTAGATGCTACAAGGAAAACCTGACTGCGCAGACAGGCAAAAGACAGACAAGTGGCAGGAAAGAAGAGGACAAAACAGATCCTCGGTATTAACTCTCTCTGCATAACAAATGGGAAAGGGTCTTACCCATCCATCCCTGTCATGGTTACACACAAATTGACATTAACATACTGCAGCAATATTGATTTTCCTTAGGAAATGTACTACATTTTGTAACTGTTATGATTTTGCTTTATCTCATTCAGCTTTTGCCTTAACATTAAGCCTTTTCTTTGTTTGCTATAATGATTTAGAAAATCAGATTTAAAAAGTACAAACAAAAGAGATTTCTTCTTTTCCAGCTCTATTTTTACTATGTGTGGTTCTATCCTACTAGGGCCTTATTCAGCTGTTGGTTAGTGTCTGTACTCATAACAGCTCTCCTACCTGCCCTTGAGTCCTAATCCTGTGGTGTGCCACTCAACCAGCTCACTGTTGTGCCCCAACATGTCTTGCCCCTGAGGCTGACCTCTGCCTGTTGGCTCGTCACCCGGTTGCCCCCTCTAGAAATCCAGCTTTCAAGTGGCTTAGTAGTGCCAGTGGTAACACAGAAAAAATTCTTTGTTTTCCATCTTGTATTCCTCCGCCTGACACTTGGGTCGCCCCTATCTGTTACCCCCAGCCCTGTCACCCACTCAACCCAGGACTTACCTCCACCTCTTGAACCTCCCTCGGTGGGTGGATGTCCTGTTGGGTGGTGCAGAGTCTGGAGGGTAGACCGCCATCATTCTGCTCACCCAAGCTGTTTTTCCTACAGCTTTTCACTCTGGGCCAGCGTGTGTGCTAAAGGCACAGGTATGCCTCAGCGACCGGCACCCAGCCAACCAGGTAGGCAACCGCAGTTCCACCACCTAGTCTCCAACAGGTAGCAATCAAGCCACAGTACTTGCTGTCCCTTATCCCCAAAAGAGGACAGCCATCACAAGATGCTCAATCCTCCTTCACCAGGTCGGCATCCAAGCAACCCCAGTTCATTGCCAAATTCAGGTTGCCAGCATGGCAGGTGATAAGAACCCCTGCCTCAGCTTGCCATGCAACTTGGCCAGCCACACAGAAGAAATTCTAACAGACTTCCCATGATTTTATTGTCAATGGAAAGTCTTGACATATGGGTACTGCTACAGGCACTGGCAAGTGTACATTTTACCCGTATGTCAAGACTTTCCAGAGACAACATTAGAGCTAACAAGAAATGGAAAGTCTTGACATACGAGTAAAATGCACCCTGCTAGAGACACTGGCACAGCTCAAAGCTGTGACATTAGTACAGAATGTTGGTGGCATGGGAATTCTATAGCCTATAACAGATCAGGCCACACTTTTTGCCAAGTAGTACTGTAATACAGTAATAATAATTATAACCCACAAATGCCAGGATTATAAAATTTAACCAAACATTATATGTGACATAAGGAACAAAAACTATACTGTACCTTTGTAAAAGGATCAAAATGCTATGCAAAACCGCAAGACAGTGGAATGACTAGTCACAGGGTATTAAACAACCTTTCTTCCCCTGATTGACTACGCCGACTTCCTATACAGCCACTGCCCCCAGTATGCTCTCCAAAAGCTGGATACACTCTATCATCGCGCGTTGAGATTTGTTCTTGACTTGCCCTTGCAGACTCATCACTGCTTATTGTACCAGGCATTAGACTGACCGTCCCTCTCCACTAGGAGGCAAATAAATGCCCTCATGTGGCTATTCCAGGCTTTGTCCAACAAACTACAACCCTATATCTGTGACCTGTCTGAATGTTCGAAGGGTGCCTACGGACTAAGGAACTCCTCCTTTGTCCTCCTTAAGCTACCATGAACAAGGTCATGTCTTGGCTCAACTGCCATTAGCTGCTTTTTACCAGCACTTTGGAATAACATGCAAAAATTACTTAAAATCTCCCTGCTGCCCAGCCATTTTATATTTAGGGGGCTGCTCTATAGAGGCCTGAAAATGGCGTGTGGTTGTTTCGGGTAAAGCCTTACCCCACTCAACTGAGTCCATTAACCTCTGTGATCCTGGGCTGCCTATTTCCCGTGTCGGCCAGCATCCCTTTAGGGCAACCACCTCCCCCTGCCTACCTCCCCCCTCTCATTAATTAGTTTCGCAGGGGGCCTCATTCTATTAGGCTGCCCTATTGTCCCTCTCTACCATGGTGTCTGATACCCTTTCTTCCCACTGCCCTTCTCTATGTCCCTCCTTCCTCTCCTCACTTGTACTCTATAAGCTACAACCTGTATACGCTGCACTTTAAATGCCTACATTTGCACTTGCTTTACATGTCTGATTCATCCAAGTACTGATTTTGTATATTGTAACTGCCTGTACCGATGTCTACTTTTGTATAAAGTGTTGTCTACTGTAAGTAAAAGTGTCCTCTGTGTCCAGGACCATCTTGAAAATGAGCTTGCTCAATGATGTAACTGCCTGGTTAAATAAAGTTTGATCGATTGATTAAAATAAGCTGGAACAACTGATTATCAGTTTTGCATGCAAAAGTGCTAATCAGTGGAGAAAGTGCATAGCATTTGCCTCAATCTGATTAGCAAAATTAAAAATGTATATATTTTTTCAAGTATTTTAACCTGAATAAAATCGTTTATTAAAATTACCTGTCATTGCTTCATCTGTTTCAACACACACACTTTTCTTTCACAGATGCAGACTCTGTAAACACCAGCTGATAGCCCCCAATCCCGTGTATGATAAATCTCTCCTCCCACCCATCTCAATACCACCACCCTCTCCAACCATGTCGCCTTTGCCAGAAACACCAAAACCCTTTCCCCACCCATCTCAGTGCCTAACCACCCTCCCCATGTCCTCTTTGCCAGGGTAATGTTTAGTAGCCCTATCGGTAGGAGCTCAGTGGCGGGTGGTTCCGTAAGATGATAGACAGATGACCCAGCACTAGCAGGTACACTGGCAGCGCCATGAAGCGAGACTGTGCTCTTTGAGGGCTTGACAGGTCCTAATTTGGAGATGGAGGAGACGTCAGAGAGGAGTTCATTGTACCAGGCTGGGGCCCTGTGTGGGAATGCCCTTTGGACTAAGGAGGTTCTAACCCTCGGGATGGACCACACCTGTAGGCTGGCAGTGCTGGTGTTCACCGAGGCGTGGGAGGATAGGAGAGAGGCAGAAACTCCAAGGGGGTAAGCCCCAGGTGTATTTTCTTTGTGAGGAGGCATGTTTGATAAAATAGCCTTTCATCCAGGGTAAAGAGATTTGTCAGGGCATATAGGGTACAGGTATGGGTACACTTGTCTGCCCCGGTGAGGAGTCTGCATGCTTTGTTTATGGCAAGGTGGATTTTGTTAAGGGCTGTGTGGTCAGCAGCTGAGTAGACAGTGAGCCCATAATTGACTAGGGAGAGGACTAAGGAGGTGACAGCCAGATTAAGGGCTTCCGGAGATAGGCAATCCTTGTGCTAAAACAATAGGCCTATATGGACATTTATGGCTGATGACAGAGTGTCAATGTGTGAATGGAAGTGGAGGCCGGAATCAAATGTAAGGCCCAAGTATTTATATGTATGGACCTGTTCTAGAGTAAGGAGAGAGTGGGAAATGATTGTTAGCTGCGCATTCTTGGCCTTATTCTGTTGATGGGCAAAGAGCATAGTCTTTGTCTTTTTTATATTGACCACAAGTCTTTGGTCTATGAACAACTTTTCAGTCTGGTTAAATGCATGTTAGAGGGAGGACTGCAATACTGTGAGATCTGGGTGTGAGGCAAAAAGAACCGCGTCATCCGCACAGAGTAGTAGGTTGCCAGAGCAGGAATTGGGCAAGGTGTATAGGTAGATGCTGAATAATAGAGGGCGGAGGATGGAGCCCTGGGGAACCCCAGAGCAGACTGGCAGGGTGGTTGAGAGGGTGTTGTTTATTTTGACACATTGTGATCTAGCTGTGAGATAACTGGTAAACCAGGAGACGGGTCCTTGCGACAGACCTATGTGGTGGAGTGTGCTTAAGAGTAAGGGGTGGGAGACTGTATCAAAGGCCTTTGACAGGTCGATGAAGACAGCTCCAGCTAAGTGTTTTCTATCCAGGGCAGAGTGAATAAAATTAGAGAACTCAGTGAGAGCCGTAGTTGTACTGTGCCCAGATCTGAAGCCATGCTGCTCCCTGCAAAGTAGGTTATGAGCAAGTAGGTACTCAGTGAGTTGGGTGGCTATAATTTTTTCGAGGGCTTTCGAGAGTGGTGGGAGAATGGATATGGGATGGTAGTTATAGAGGGAGGTACAGTCACCACTCTTCAGTACTGGGGTAACTGTGGCAGTGTTCCAGGCTGCTGGGAACTGCCCCAGACTTAGGGAGTGGTTAATGAGGTCAGTTAGTGGGGACAGGACTGCATCTAGTACTAGATGTAAGATTCTCATATCAAAAGAATCTTTGCAATAGCAAGAGCCACTGAGTGCTTTCATGAGTAAAAGGCCTTGCCTCATTCATAGAGATCACCCTGAGATGGAAGGGGGGATGCTGGGTGTTTGGGGGCAGGGTTGCAGGAGTGGGGTCAAAGAAGTTATTTGGGAATACTGCACTAAGGTCAGAGAATGATGAGTTGAGGCAGTTGGCGATGGCCAGCGGGTCGGTGGTAGGGACATTGTTGACAGTTAGTGGGGGGGGGGGTGCGGAGCAGGGATTTGCCATTGAGTTCCTTGATATTGTCCCAGAACAACCAAGCATTCCCCCACAAGGAGGCAAGGGTCATTTTGTAGTAGCTCGATTTGGCCTGTTTAATGGCCCAAGTGCATCTGTTATGAGCCGCTTTATAGGCTTGCCTGTCCGCCTGAGTGCCGGATGCAACTGCTTTATGCCAGAGATTATCTCTGTGCTTTAGTTGTTGGAGCACTGCAGGCATGACCCAGGGGGCATTACGTTTCTTGGATTGCACCTTTGCTAGTGGGGCACAGATGTCACATGCTTTATTAAAAGAACAGGTGAAATAATCAAGGGCTTCATCTATAGTAGGGGCCCTGGAGATGGGGGACCAGTCCCATTGAGTTAAGTATTTTCTTAGTTTTATGAGGCCTCAGGGTCGGAGACGACGCCAGGCAATATAGTTTGGTTTGGGTTTCTGCTGAAGACATGACCAGGAAAAGAGGATGGATGAGTGATCGCTTAGGGAGTCTGGAAGGACCACCAGGTCAGAGATTCTGTGGAGACGGTTGGTGAGGAGAAGGTCAATCAGGGTGCTAGAACCATTAGTGGGGTTCACCCTGGTAGGTTGGCTGATCAGCTGGATCAGGTCCAGTGCAGCAAAGGTGTCCTTGGCGTGGGAAGCCAAACTGGCAAGCCAGTTCACATTAAAGTCCACAACTATGATGTGTTCTGTTTTTGGGGGGAGACGGAGATGTAGTTAGCAAGGGATTGTATAGCAGAAGCTTGGTTTCTTGGGGGGACATATGAGACAGTAAGAATTACAGGGGCTCTGGAGGGATCTGGAGTAAGTTTTAATGATAAGGCTTGGGCACCATGGTCTAATGGAGGTATTGGAAGGACTTGGCATATCATGGAGTTACGGACGTACACAGCACACACCCCACCACGTTTGCCCATTCTGTCGGCCCTGTGAAAGATGAGGCCAGGGAGGGCAACCAAAGAGTCAGGTGTTTTTTGGAGAGCCAGGTTTCTGTCAGTGCTAGCACATCTGGCTAATGTTACAGTATCCAGCAATGGAGACCTGCTGTCTTTTTGGTTAAGCTGCAAATGTTCATTGCAGCTATTCTAAGCCCATGGTGCGATAAGCTAGGGCTGGGCGAGATGGGGCCCGGGTTTGGATGAACATTTCCTGAAATTAGTAGGAGTATGGCAAAGACTCTGAGGAGAGCAAACAATCGTTGCCTTATTGTCAAGGATAGCTGCCGTCTAGTTATACTGCTGGTAGTACAAGGGATGGCCAGGGTGATAAGTGTTGGAAAAGATAGGAATGCGATCCGGCATGGAGGTTGATGGTGGCACATGACTGCAGGGAGATATGTGGGGGGGCATGGGGGATACAAGAGAGGTAGTGGCGGTGTGGGTGGCAGTCGGTGTTGGTTCGTAGGGGTGTATGGTGTGAGAAGAAGACCCCTGAGGGGAGGGTTTAGGAGTCTGAGAAGTAGGATAGTAAGAGTGATCAGTAGGAGTCTGGGTGGTCCGCGTGACAATGGGTGCCCAGCAAGTGGTGATAAGGGGGCAGTGGCACAATGTCGGTATAAGGGGGGCACTCCAATACCCATAATTATGGTGGACTCTATGGCACACAGATAGGGTGACTGACTATGGTTTGTTAGGGTGTAGTAATTTGCTTTAGGGAGGAAGGACCCAAGATGAGAAGTGCTTAGGGGGAGAGCAGTGGGAAGAGGAATGCAACCTCCAACAGTTGTACCCTCTAGTGGCTTTGCAGTATAATTTGCAATGGAAAAGTGGACAAAAAAAAAAAAAAAAAGCAGTTGTATTAAAAAAAGAGACAGCTCAGGAATGGTAGAGTCAAGCGCCAATAATAGGAGGGGGAATAGCGTTATGCCTAATCAAAGCTCAGTAGCAGTAGTAGTGTAGCCAAGTGGCCTGAAAGGCAAAAGGCGCCAAGTTCAATCCCGTTGGTAGCTGTGGGCTGCTCTTCTAAATTTGTACCTGGTTGTAGGCCGAGAGGCAGGCGGGTCAACGCAGAACAGCCACTGGGTTCAGAGCAGCTCCTGCAGCTTGCAGGAGGAAGCAGTCACCCGTACTGGACAGGATGCCTGTGGAATGGAGAAGTGTCTGTTAATTTAAGGCCAACAGAGTCAATGGGCGCTAGAAACCTCGGCCCCAAGTAAACAAGGAGATAATGGCAGGGGGAGGTTTTCAGGGCAGGGCAGACAGATTATTAATGTAGCTGAACAACACCTTCACAAAAGAGCTGTTACATTTGGGGGCTAACTGTAGCTAGCTGCAAAGCCAGGAAAAAAACACAGGACATGGAGGGAGATAGTATGCACACAGTAATTGTGGTCTGATAGTTCAGAAGAAAAAAAGTATTGGACACAGGGACTAGAGCAATAATGATCAAGCTCTTACTTCAAGCAGTTGAGTCCTTAGGGTGCCTTACAGCTCACCTTAGACACAGACAGGGTATGTAGAGTGCAGGTGTCTATAGTTGGTTAGTGGAAGAAGAATGCAAACAGTCTACATACTTTATGCAGGTAACATCTACAAACTGCAGTTATTAACTATTTTAAGCAGTAAAATCAACAAGCTAGAAAATTAACAATCCTGTTCCACCAAACAGTTGGTACTGGTAAACTTAGCATTAGCAGTTGTATTAAAAAAGAGACAGCTCAGGAATGATAGAGTCAAGCGCCAATAATAGGAGGGGGAATAGGGTTATGCCTAATCAGAGCTCAGTAGCAGTAGCAGTGCAGCCAAATGGCCTGAAAGTCAAAAAGCATCAAGTTCAATCCCGTTGGTACCTGTAGGCTGCTCTTCCAAATCTGTACCTGGTTGTAGGCCGAGAGGCAGGCGGGTCAGCGCAGAACAGCCGTTGGGTTCAGAGCAGCTCATGCGGCTTGCAGGAGGTGGCAGTCAGCCGTACTGGACAGGATGCCTGGTTGTAGGCCGAGAGGCAGGTGGGTCAGCGCAGAACAGCCGTTGGGTTCAGAGCAGCTCCTGCGGCTTGCAGGAGGAGGCAGTCATCCGTACTGGACAGGATGCCTGGTTGTAGGCAGAGAGGCAGGCGGGTCAGTGCAGAACAGCCATTGGGTTCAGAGCAGCTCCTGCGGCTTGCAGGAGGACGCAATCACCTGTACTGGACAGGATGCCTATTAAACGTTGTTGCCGCTGATATAATTTTAACTTTGGGCAGAAAATTTGTCCTGCCCACAGAACAGAAAGCTTTTGTTACCACATTTAAATATATTAAAGTTCCAAAAAGGTAGCATAAGCAGTTCAGACACTGGTAGGTGAAACTATTACCTCCCTTGCTAGAGCATAACCATAAGAGGCAAGTGAAAAAAAAATTAAAGAATAAGTGTGCAAAATCTAGAAGTCATTTTTCATAGTAGAAGCTGTTTGCTCGATACTGATTCACTGTTACTGCTCTAGCTATCCAGGCATTTTAGTTAACCTTGTGAGTCTTTCTGATTTGCGTGCTGCTGGTAATAACTGTATGATGTAGTTTATGTCCCTGTTCTGCTTTTCTATTGTTGACACAATGCATTATGTTCTACCACAGAACTCTGTGATTTTTAGGGACATAAACTACATCATACAGTTCTAAAATGGTACTGTCCACCAGACTGTAAAACAAAAACACTGCCACTGTTGCTTCATCTTTCAACTCCTTTTCTGCCTCTTGTGCCCTTTCCCTCATTTCCTTCCCCTCCTGTCTCAACCCCCCTCCATCCACCACCCTCACCTTCTTTCCCACCACACCCTCTGCTTTCCTCAAAGCCCTGTTGGCTCTAAACCCTCATAAAGGTGGAAGCCCTGATGGTCTTGACCCCAAACTCCTGTCTCTCAGCTACTGCCGTTGCTCTCCCTGTCACCTACCTTCTAAACCGCTCCTTCACTCTTGTCTCAGTCCCTGACACATGGAAGCAGGCTACAGTCATCCCCTTTCCCAAAGGGTGTGACTCATCCTCCCCTGGTAACTAGTGCCGTATCTCCCTCCTCAGACTAAACTGCAGAAAAAACAGGTTACTCATCTGTTACAGTAGTTCTAGGAGTGGTATATGTTGTTCATTCACACTTGTTGGTATGTCCTTTCCCTTTAAGAATCTTGCTGGAAGGTCTATAAGCAGGCTTCTCCCACCCACCAGGGTGGTATATCCCTTGGTTCCACACCATGATGCAAAATCTTTGCACTCTGGAAGCAGAGGGTTGTTCATCGAAGCCGGGGAGGTAGGGTGGGTTCATGTGGATGAACATCATATACCACTCCTAGAACTGTTACAGGCGAGTAACCTGTTTTTCTAGGATCGTGGATATGTTGTCCTATCCACACTTGTTGGCAGACTCCTAGCAGTTCTCCGGGAGGAGGGAGGCAAGGTGCACACCCCCTACTTGGGAAACAGAGATTGGAGAACTGAGGCCCCAAAACTAGCATCCCAGAGTGCCTCTAGGTCGATGTGGTAGTGGGAAATTAAGGTGTTTTCGGACTTCAAGGTAGCAGCTCTGCAGATTTCCTGGATAGGGATGTCCCTGGAAGCAGCCACTGATGCAGCAGTTTGGCAGGTAGAGTGAGCTCTTACCCCTACGGGAGACTCCTTGCCCACCAACCTATAGCAGAGATCAATGCATGATGTAATCCATCTGCCAATCGTCCGCTTGGTTGCAGGTCTGCCAGGTGCGGCTTCAGCATAGGTGACAAACAGCTGGTGAACTTCTCCCCGAACTTCAGCCGTCTGCTCCTTATAATAAGAGGGCGCTCTTCTCAGGTCCAAAGTATGGAGCCTGTATTCGGCCTCTGAGGTGTAATTGGGGTAGTACACTGGCAGAGTCAACACCTGGTTAAGGTGAAACTCCGACACCACCTTCGGAAGTAATTTTGGGTGGGGGCGCAGGACAACCTTGTTCCTGTAGAAGACCAAGTAAGGAGACTCGGCAGAAAGTGCCTGTAGCTCCCCAGTCCTTCTGGCTGACATGATAGCCACCAAGAAGCTGGTCTTCCATGACACATGTGACATCTCACACCTGTGCATCGGTTCGAATGGCTTGCCCATGAGCTTTGCCAGTACCAGCAGTAGATCCCACGGTAGTGGTGGTTCACACACCAGAAGGGAAATATGGTCGAGGCCTTTTATTTATTATTTTATTTATTGAAGTTTAGGATAAATACCTTTGAGTCCTGGGACTCGTTTACAAAAGTTCCAGGTCATACACAAAACAATCAGTGAAACATACAGGTTGCAGACATTACAAAAAAGGTTAGACAAAGCATATCAGTTGCATACATTTGAACGATACGAGTTAGAATATATTGAAGGAACACTTTGTTTCAGTCAGGTTACAAATCAAATAAGAGGAACATGGTTTCAAGGCTATAATTTTGTTTATTTATTGAAATTTATTGACCGGGTAGGCCCACTGGGACAACAGGGTCCCTTTTTCAGGGGTGACCCGGAATTAATTACATTGAATAAACATCATATGCGTACAGTAGACACAAGGCAGAAGCAGGCAACAGTAATGGGACACAGCTACACATAGAATAAAGACATCATATGCCTACCGGAGACAAGGCTGAGCAGGCAGCAGCAATGGTACGCAGCTTTACAAGGTTACTATACAAGGCTAGGGGGCCACCCCAATTCAATTACAAGTGCACTGATTTACCACAAGCAAGTGGGATTTTAGGGCATTTTTAAATGTGTTCAGGGTAGTGCAGTTTATCACCACCGAAGGTAGGTTATTCCAGAGGGCTGGGCAGAGACAGCGAAGGACCTGTCACCAGCAAGGGATCTGGACCTAGGGACTTCCAGGGCGGGGTGGGTAGTAGACCTGAGCTCCCACTTAAATGACTTGAATTGTAGAAACCCATTTAGGCTAGGGGAGGCTGATAATTTGGCTGTTTTGAAAGCAAGACAGAGAGTAGGATGGGCAAGTCTCGCCTCAAGTGTTGGCCAGTTCAGTGCCACGAGAACATTACAGTGGTGATCATGGGGATGAGCAGCAGCAGCGAAGCTGGTAATTTTGTGACAGAGGACTCTGAGCTTGGCAAGTTCCATGCCATGGAGAGGTTGTATAAGAGGAGTACCATAAAGAAAAACCTGGAAGAATGGTTCCAGTGGCGATAGCCAAGCAAGCTTCACAGGAGAGGACCCCACCTAGTCTGGTATAATAGTCCAATTTTTTGGTGGAGAATCTTAGTGGTAGCCTCAATGTGCAGATTTAGGGTTAACTCTTGGTCTAGGTGTATGCCAACATATTTTGTGGATGTAACGACCTCCAGTTTCGTGCCATTAGCCAAGGAGATTTGAAGAAGGTTGGATCTATCGGCTCCCAGGCGTTTCGGGCCGAAGAGCATGGCCATGGATTTGTTTAGGCTGAGGACCAGTTTAGTGTTCACAAGCCATTTTTCCAGTGTTCTGAAGTCCATGTTGAGGTTCTGATTAGTTTGGTTGATATCCTTCGAGCTCCTGCAGATGATAGCATTGTCTGCATAAAGTTGGATGTTTACCCCTCCACAATGATTGGGCATGTTGTTTATGAAGATAGAGAATAGTAGAGGTCCGAGGATGGACCCTTGGGGGACTCATTGGTTCACTGGCCTACCATCAGATGCCGTTCCCTTCCATCTTACCAGTAGTTTTCTCTCACAGAGGTAGTGCTGAAACCAGGAAGAGACAAGGGAGTCCAGTCCTAGGTTCCCAAGATGAGGAGATCGTGGTTCACCAGGTCAAAGGCTTTTGTTAGGTCAAGGAACAGAGTTCCAGTGGCTAGACCTTGATCCATAGCCCCAAGTACTTCCGATGTGAACTTGACGAGGGCTGTGTCGGTCCAATGATTTTTCCTGAATCCATGCTGCACATCCGAAGGCAGATGATGGACTTCCATGTAGAAAAGGATCTGTTTATGCGCAAGCTTCTCCAGTGTTTAGCGAGCACGCAGAGTATGGATATAGGTCGATAATTTTCAACATGGTCTTTGGCCCCACCCTTGTGGATGGGGACTACTGTGGCCATTTTCCACTTAGTGGGGAACTGCCTGAGCAAAAGGGACTTGTTAAATAGGTTCTTGAGTGGCGTCACAATAACTGGGGCAGCCATTTTCAGAAACTTGGGCTCCAGCTTGTCGAACCCTGGAGAGCCATCTGGTTTGATGGTGTTAAGCAAAGAAGGGACTTCCTTCCGAGAAATCAAGTGGAAATGGAATTTGGGACCTGTGTGAGCATCAGAGGAAGAGACGTTACTGGTTCCAGGTGCAGGGTCTATGTAGCTGTCCTGGTTGGTGAAGAAGCTGTTAAATGCATTTGCTAGTTCTTCCGGATCAGACATAAGTTTGACATTGACTGAGGTGCTCTGGGGAGCTTCTGCTGAGCAACCCTTTAGGAGGCAGTTGATTTTTTTTTTTTTTTTTTTTTACTTTCTATTTTTTTCCTCCTGTCCCCTTCAACTCTGGTCTCCTCGGGAGCACCTAGGAGTCATCCCTCTACGGTCCTCTCCACCTGGTCAACACTCCTTCGCCCGTGTGGCTGTGGTTTACCCCTGGTGGGATATAGGGCCCAATGCCCCAAAATTCTCTGGTGGCATTGGAAGGAGGGTGCCAGAGGCGGAACAATCGAGGCAAGCCCGATGCTCCATCTCCGCCTGAGCCGGAAGGGCATTTTCCCCTGTTCTAGGGAGTGGCTAGTGCCCTGATGTCACATGCTTGCCACCATTGCCACTCCCACCCCTTCTCTATGCTCCAGCACTTGCTGTGCCCTCCGGCTTCTGCAGAGAGGGCAGCCAAGTGCCAAGTGAAACCAGGAGAGAAGAGCTGTCCTCAGGCGCTCGATCCTTTCCCTCCCCTGCCAATCCACCGGCAACCTGGGCTCATTCCCGAACCCGGGTCGCCGGCGTGGCACGAGGAGTAGCGTCCAGCGCCTCAACCCTCAGCACCACCAGGCTGGCCCCAGGAGGCAATTGCTTTGTGACCAGAATTTCTTAGGGGTTAGTCAGGTTACAGGTTTGGAGGGACCTGACATAATGCCTTTTAGCATGTTTTAGCTCTTTTTTACAGCTGCTTCGTAGGGTCCTGTAAGTTAGCCAATCAGCGTGCTCACCTGTGCGTTTGTATTGCCCCATGCCATATCTCTAGGCTTCATTTGTTTTCTTCTATCTCGATCCAACCAGTATGCGCACTTGCCTCGGATTCTCCGTTGTTATAGTGGGGCATGCTTATTAAGGACACTTGAGAAGTTATGGGTAAAGAAATCAAGAGCCACGTCAATGTTAGAAAGATTGTCAAGGTCTGTTCAGTCTATCCCTCTCAGATCGTTGAGAAAGTCATCGGGGACCAACCTCGATAGGTCCCGTGCAATTAGGATCTTAGGGGGAGCATTAGGGGAGTTCCTCCAGATACAAAAGATACGAGAATGGTCACTGAGTGAGTCTGGCAACAAACCTGCTGCTTTAAATCTGTCTGGTCGGTGTAATCAGTCAAGGAGAATATGATTACCAGTCTTAGGGTTAGGTCTCATAGATTCACTGATTAGCTGAGTAAGAGACACATCTGTTAGGGCTGATTTGTTTACTGCATTGCTCAACCAACTGAGGTTAAAGTCACCCATAAGAATAAGTTCCCCCACAGGGTTGATAGCCAACTGACTAATGGGGAATTCCAGTTCACATTTGGCCACCTTGGGCGGGTTGTAGGTGCATCCAATTGTGAGGGATTTGGCCCTGCCCAGAGTGAGTTTGACAAGGAGACACTCAGAAATACAGGTTACTCACGTGTAACAGGAGTTCTAGGAGTGATTTATGTTGTTCATCCACACTTACTGGCAGGTTCCTTGCCACTTTAAATCTTGCTGGAAGGTCTTCAAGCTGGCTCCTCCCACCCACCCAGGTGGTAAAACTCTCGGCTCTGCCCCATGACGCCAGATCTAGCCCGCTGAAGCAGGTTGAGCGTCAAGCCGGGGAGGTCTGGTGGGTTGTGCGGATGAACAACATATATCACTCCTAGAACTCCTGTTACAGGTGAGTAACCTGTATTTCTAGGGATGTGGATATGTTGTTCAATCCACACTTACTGGCAGACTCCTAGAAGTTCTCCAGGAGGAGGGAGGCAAGGCACGCACCCCCTATTTGGGAAATAAGGACTGGAGAACCAAGGTACCAAAACCAGCATCCCGGCATGACTCGAGGTCGATGTGGTAGTAGGTAATGAAGGTGTGTGCTGACTTCCAGGTATCAACCCTGCAGATTTCCTGGATAGGGACGTCCCTGGAAGCAGCCACTGAAGCAACGGTATGGTGGGTAGAATGAGCTCTTATCCCTCTGGGAAGCTCCATGCCCACCAACCTATAGCAGAGATCTATGCAGGAGGTGACCCACCTGCCTGTCATCCACTTGGCTGCAGGTCTGCCAGGTGCAGCTTCAGCGTAGGTGACAAACAGCTGGTGAACCTCTCCCTGAACTTCAGCCGTCCACTCCTTATAACAGAGTGCTCTTCTAGGGTCCAAAGTATGGGCCTATATTCAGCCTCCAAGGTGTGATTGGGGTAGAACACCAGTTAAGGTGAAACTCCGACACCACCTTCGGAAGGAATTTCAGGTGGGGGTGCAGGACAACCTTGTCCCTGTGGAAGACCAGATAAGGAGACTCGATGGAAAGCACCTGGAGCTCTCCCATCCTTCTGGCTCATGTGATAGCCACCAAGAAGGCAGTCTTCCACGACAGGTGAGAGATGTTACACCTGTTCATTGGTTCAAATGGAGTGCCCATGAGCTTAGCCAATACCAGTAGTAGATCCCACGGAGGTGGAGGTTCTTGCACCGGAGGGGATATGGATCAAGGCCTTTGAAAAAGCGCCCGACCACTTTCTCCTGCGCCACCGACTGCTTTCCGGCCCACGCCCGGTAAGCAGAGATGGCTGTCAGGTCCACCTTAAGGGTTGTCGACTGAAGCCCTAGCTGAGAAAGGGACAACAGGTAGTCCAGAATGCTAGCCAAAGAACAGGAGGAAGGGTCCAACCCCTTATCCTGACACCAAATGGAGAATCTCTTCCATTTGAAGGCATAGCATTTTCTGGTCGACTCCTTATGGGATGCCTCAACAACGTTGAGGACCTCGTCGGAAAGACCCAAGGCCTGGAACTCTAGCCGCTCAGGAACCAGGCCGTCAGGTGCAGGGATTGAAGGTCCGGGGGGAGTACCTTTCCCTTGTTGACTGAGATCAGGTCTGGGCGGGCTGGGAGCCTGGAGCTGAGGCTGAGGAGATCTGGATACCAGAACTGGCAGGGCCTGTCTGGTGCTACCACCTGTGCCTTGTCCCTCTTCACCTTGAGAAGCACCTTGTGGATCAAGGGAAATGGAGGGAAGGTGTAAAAGAGGCCCGGGGTCCACGGCCTCGAGAAGGCATCCCCCTGCAGCGAGCCCTGCTGAAGGGGGCGGGCATGAAACAGCCTCAGCTTCGCATTCTCTCTGGAGGCAAACAGGTCCACCTGAGGAGTGCCCCAGTGGGAGAACAGATCTTGTACTATCTCCGGCAGGAGAGACCACTCGTGAGATGCAGCACCTATCCGGCTGAGGGCATCGGCATCGGCCAGAGGGTTGGAGGCTCCTGCCACATGGATGGCAAGGAGATCCGCCTCCAGTCTGCTCACGAGAGACTAAGTGCAGAGAGCCTCCTTGCACAGAGGCAAGGAGTGCATCCCGACATGACGGTTTAGGTAGTACATGGTCGTGGTGTTGTCCGTCTGGACCTGGACCACTACACCCCATACAAATGGAGTGAAGGTGGTGAGGGCTAGTTGGACTGCTTGAAGCTCCAGCAGGTTGATGGGGCATCGAGACTCCAAAGGGAACCAGAGTCCGTGGGCTCTGTGCTCCCCAGATGGGCACCTCAACCCATCAGAGAGGCGTCGGTCGTCAGAGTGACTGTCGGCTCGGGGCGGACAAACGGAATACCCTCCTGCAGATGAGCTGGAATGAGCCACCACTGGAGGCTGTTCCACATCTCCTGGGTCACTGTCACTGGCTGGTCCAGAGGACCGGAGCGCTGTGACCATTGGCAGGCCAGCCCTCATTGCAGGGGACGCATGTGCCAGCGGGCCCAACGGACCATGCTGGTGCAGGCCATCATGAGGCCCAGGAGGCGCAGGAAGTCCCGGGCAGGGCGCAATTGCCCAACCAGAAATGATTGGGCAAAGGAGGAAAGGACCTCGGCCCTGTCCACAGGGAGCAGTGCTCTGGCTCGAAGAGAGTCGAGCTCTGCCCCAATGAACTGAATCACCTGCGTTGGCACGAGTTCCAATCTGAGAGTAGACCTGGAGGGCCAGATCCCTGGACCGCTCCACTTCCAACTTGGAGGGGACTGTCAGCCAATCGTCCAGGTAAGGGTACACCCGGACCCTTCAGCGCCGCAGGAATGCTGTCACCACTGCCATGCATTTGGCGAAGACCCTGGGAGCTGGAGAGAGGCCGAAGGGCATGGCCCGGAACTCGTAAAGGGATCCCTCTGCTCTGAAGTGGAGGAATCGCTGGTGAGATGGACGGATTGGGACGTGAAAGAACGCGTCCTGAAGGTCCAGAGAACAGAACCACATGCCTCGTTCCAAGGATGGAATGATCTGAGCCAGAGTGACCATCCTGAAGGTCCGAGACCTTAGGAACTTGTTTAGGTCGTGTAGGTCTAGAATGGGACGCCAGCCCCCATCCATTTTGGGACCAGGAAGTACCTGGACACAAACCCTGGGTCTGGTGGAGGATCCGCCACCTCCCTGATCACCTCCATCTGGAGGAGCAGGGCAATGTCGGCTCGACGAGCCAACAGACAGGCTGCGGAACCCGTAGCCCCCATGGGGCGATGGCTCGATAGAGTGGGGACTGCTCGAATTCCAGAGGCAGACCCTTTCCTACCACTTCCACACCCAGCGTCCGTGGTGATATCGGACCAGGCAGAAAGGAAGTGGCGGAGTCGTCCCTCCACGGGGGGAACTTAGGAGGAGCGACAAGGTTGGGGCGACACCCCTCAACCCGTCACTGGGCAGGCTTAGAGGAAGGGCCGGCCGAGGAGCCGCCTGGACCTTTTCCTCGTGGCTTCCTACTGGAGGAAGCAGTAGGCTTGGCTTGGGGTGCCAAGTGCGAGCCTGCTGGCCCTGATGCTGGTGTTGCTGGGCTGGACGTGCAGCAGGGGCTGAAGGACGAAAGGGCTTACTCTGCTACTGGCGGTCTTTGTCCTTCTGGGCAGATGTGACTGAGTCCAAGGTGGTGCTGGACTTCTTAATCCATTGCAGATGACCCTCCACCCCAGGACCGAGCAAGTTGGTACCCAAGAAGGGAACGTCTGCCAGCTTGTGCTGGGTATCCGCCATAAAGGTGGAGATCCGTAGCCAAGCTCTGCGGCGCATGGCCACTGCGGCCGCTACTGACCGGGCACTTGAGTCAGCGATGTCCAAGGAAGTTTGGAGCTGCTGTTTGGCCACCGCCCTTCCCTGATCCGGCACCTGCTTGACCATCATTTGAAGGTCAGCTGGGAGATGCGGAATCACCTCATCCAGGGAGCCCAAAAGGGCATGTGAAAAGTGTGCCATCAGGATGGCCGAGCTGGCCTGACTAAGGCCTAGGGAGGAGCAGCATAGACTTTCCGCTCGGAGTAGTCCAGTTTCTTGGACTCCTTATCGGGTGGCTTGTCCACATACCGAGCATTCCCGGAACGCCGGAAAACGCTGTCGGTCACTAACCCCTCCGCGGAGGGGTGCTCCAAGAAACCAGAGAGTGAACCGGTAGGAACAGTATACTTCCGAGCCATCCTGGCCGAAGGTGCTGGACATGAAGCTGGCCACTGCCACAGCTCCAGGGCCGGGCGAACAATGGCTTTGGCCACCGGGAAGGCCTCCGTGGGGGAATCCCCTCAGTCCAGTATCTCCGTGAGGGGATACTTGGCCCGTTCTGAAACGGTTCGAGCTTCATCCCAGTGGACCCTGAGATGAGCCAAAGCATTCCAAGGAACGAGGATGGGCTCTCCTCCACCGACTGACCCCCAGTGGACTCCAGGTCAAGCGGCCTGGAGAACAAGGAGTCATTGTCGTCAGACTCCGAGGAGTCTGCGAACAGATGCCGAGCACCTGAGCCACCCTCCACCTGCCGAGGTTGATCAGGAGTGAGGGTGACCGACAACCGGTGGGGCAGCTTCTGACCCGACCAAGAATTTTGGTCGGGCCCCAGATTTAGGTTGTGGAGGTGGTGGTTCCACCACAATGGTGGCGCAGCCAGTTTGGCAACAACCGTGCCGGCTTCGCCCTCGACCACTACGAGGGGTTGTTTCGGCCGCTCTGGTGACAGCCACTTAATGGCCGGGGAAGATGATGGAGTCGGCTTATTCATGGACAAAAGGAGCTGCTGCCACATTAGATCCTCGTAGCGCCGACACAATTTGCGCTGGAGCCTATCCTCCGAAGAGGATGACGAGGATAAGCAGCACCGCTGCTTTTCATGGTGCCGAGACCGAGACCGCCGACGTCAGCGGGACCGGCTGGATCTGGAAGAGGTCCGAGACTGAGACCTTCGGGGATTCCAAGGGTGGGTCTGAGAGGGGGGCAGGGGAAACCCGTTCCTCCCTTGGTTCAGGGATCTTAACCGGGGACTCTGGCACAGGTAAGTCCTTGGTTTCCACCAGGGGAACCGGTGAAGAAGGGTTGTCAGCTTCTTCAGTCAACAGACCGTCCGACGGGTCGAGAAAAATTTCAACCGCATTGATGGGTGTCTCGGCCGGCTGACCTGACAGCGACACCGTGAAGCCAGCGGCTTTAGCAGCAACCTCGACCGAAGTAGAGTGTCGACTATCTGGGGAAGGGGACCTCTCCCACTCCCACGAACATCGATGGTAGGACTTACCTTTGGAGTCCTTCTTTTTGGACCAAGAGGAATGTCCCGAAGGCCCTTCTCCCTTGGTGGAGAGGGATTGGCAAAGCTCCTTAAACGAAGCTGTGTAGGAGGAGCCCAAGGAGAGCGGGATAAATGCCGCGACCGAGGATGATGATGCTGCAGCCTGGGATGCCTCCTCCTCGAGGGCGATCATCTGTTCGAGCTGTTCAGCCGAGCCCGCAGCCGCGGACACCGCCCAGCGGGCCTCCTTCGACTTGACCGGAGGATAACGTTTTTCGGGGCGCCCGAGTTGTAATCTGGCAGCGTGATCCTCCAAGACCATAGCCGAATAGGACTTGCACAAGTCGCAGACCTGCGAATCGTGGCCAAGCCCCAGGCAGTAAACACACGTGGAGTGCGGATCGGTCCAGGACACCTTCTGCCCACAGGGGCACTGACAAAATCCGGGAGTCGATTTGTCCATCGCAGCCACGAGGGAGGATAAAGACCAAAGTCTTGTAAACTTTAAAATTAGTTTCGTGTTAACCAAACAGTTTGGATCCAGGCCTAAAACACAGAGCGCTAAGGAGGGAACCTGAGCTTCCAAGCGTTAAGGAATATCTGGCATCATGGGGCGGAGCTGAGAGTTTTACCACCCCGGTGGGTGGGAGGAGCCAGCTTGAAGACCTTCCGGCAAGATTTAAAGCGGCAAGGAACCTGCCAGTAAGTGTGGATTGAACAACATATCCACGTCCCTAGAATCCCTGTTATCCAACCAAGGCAGATTAATATTAAATGCATTTAAGGAGCTTCGAACACAGATTATCACTTCACTGCCTTTTCTGTTTGTTCTCTCTTTCCAGAAAACAGTGCAACTTGGAATGTTGATCTGATGAGTGAGTATGTATGGTTTGAGCCAGGTTTCTGTGATTCTAATGACATCAGGGTAGTAGAGATCTGCCCAGGCTTCAAGTTCATGCAAATTGGGTTGCAGGCTGCAAATATTCATCTGAACTGTTTTCAGTCCTTTAGTGAGCTTCCGATGGGTCCGATGGGGAGGAGATCCTACAACTGAAGGATCCCGGGTTTGTCTCAATATCTCCTGAGAGGCGGTGGACAGGTTCTCTTAAGTACCTAGTCAGGTAGGTTGTGGGCCATCTGGGCCGTACTAGTGCACCCATTAGGGAGGAAGTCGGCTTGTAGCAATTTCCCATTTACCTGAGGCCATGCAAAATAGCCAGCCCAGGAGAGTAGGCTGTTTTCGAATAACAAGTATGGGTAAGTGGTTGGCTCTCTTTGAACTTGCTGTAGTCAGGTGCGGGGCATAGGGAAAGACTAAAGTCCAAGATGACAAGGGAGATTATGATGCAGACAGGAGTCAACCAGCTAGTGGAAGGCATGATGAGATGCAGGGTGGGGGGGGTGCATGAGGTACTGGGATGGGAGTGCAGAGACTAGGCAGATGGCAGTCATGCTGACTAAGACAGCACACCAAAATACAATGTTAGAAAATACAGTATTGTAATACCCTGAGATAGCATGCAAGCAATCAGAGGTATCAGCACACTGCCTATAGTCCCTAACGGGAGGAAAAAAGTCAAAAAGTAAATATACACACCAGATATACACTCAAGCTAGCGTGCCAGCAGCCCTAGTGCTGAAAGGTCACCAGAGGGTACATGTCTGCATTCACATCTACAGTAAGAATAATCACCCACAGCACGGCAGAGTAAGGTACCTAGTATCTATAGTAGGCTAGCGGAAGAGTAGAGGCACGTCCCCGCAGGCATAAACCACAAAAATACATAATTCCAGAGTTATGCAGGTTGGCCCAGAGGCATTTAGTTGTAATGTTAGGCACTAGTAAACACAGAGAGATCACTTACACAAGGCTCTCAGTAACTACAGGGAGTCCCTTGTTATACAGGAAAGGAGCTAATTACAGGGAACTTGCTTCCCAGGACTAGAATTGGTTACACAATAGAGGAAAGAAAACAAAGAGAAACCCCCCCCACCCAAAAAAACAGAGCTATCTTGCATACTTTGGAAACTGTGCAATCTTCACGGGGAAAAAAAAACAGCCAGTCCGTCCTGGAGTTACAGGGAAGAATGCCTAAAACAGTCAGGGAGTAAACTGTTTACAAAGACCTGGCCTATAATTAGACACTCCCTAGTTTAGATTTGCAGAATCCAATTACACTCTAGGTAAACATAATCCCAGCCCCAAGGGGCCGGGTAAAGATCTATTTAATAGGTTGTGGAGGTGGGGGCCCCCAAAATCCAGCACAGAATTCTCTAGTCGGGAGGCTCCACTGAGCTTTCAGACCCGACTGGCACAGTCATCGTTATTTAAAATAAGCTTCAGCATTTCAGTGAGGGAACATTCAGGATACAGCACAAACAAAGGAAACAGTTTCAAAGGAAGTGCTTTAGTCTGTCAATCAAGCCCCTGGGAGTACTGGCCATACAGGACGGGACTAGCTATACAGAGGGGGAGTGGGTGGGGGAGTAGCCTAAGGATGGCATTGTCATTTTGTGGGAGGGTGAGTGATGGGGAGGGAGTTGTTGCAGTGACGCCAGCAGCATGGGGGGGTGCAAGCTGGAGCTCAGTAGGAGGCAAGTGGGGGGTGAACAGGCGTGGGGAGAAACTAAGGGAAGGGTACTGGAGTTGGGGGAGGTGTGAAAGGAGGTTGGGATATAAACAGCAAGGAGGTAGGTGGGTGGTAATGGAGGGGTTGTGCAGGAGAGGAACTGGGGTGGGAATATTAGGGGCAGAAGAGGTGGGGGTTGGGAGGTGGGGGGGATGGTGGTGTAGGAGGGGATGGGGTTTAAACAAGTGCCAGACCACCTTCTCCTGTGCCACCGTCTGTTGACCGGCCCGCGTCCGGTAAGCAGAGATGGCTGCCAGGTGCACCTTAAAGAGTCGTAGACCGAAGACACCCTTTGGAAAGGGACCAATGGTAGTCGAGGATGCTAGCTACCGGACAGGACAAAGGGTCCAGGCCCTTGCCCTGGCACCAAATGGAAAATCTTTTCCATTTGAAGGCATGGCACCTCCTGGATGATTCCTTCCTAGATGCCTCCACAAAGGAGAGTACATCCTTGCACAGACCCAAAGCCTGGAACTCTAGCCGCTCAGGAACCAGGCTGTCAGGTGCAGGGATTGAAGGTCCGGATGGAATACCTTCCCCTGACTGATATCAGGTCCGGACATACAGGAAGACGCCTCGGAGGCCTGGAGAGGAGGTTGAGGAGATCTGGATACCAGAACTGGTGAGACCAGTCTTGGGGCTACCAGGATCACCTGTGCCTTGTTCTTCCTGACCTTGAGGATCACCTTGTGAACTAAGGGAAGTGGAAGGCATAGAAGAAGCCTGGGGTCCACGGCCTTGAGAAGGCATCCCCCTGCGGCGAACCCTGCTGAGGGGGGTGGGCATGAAACAGCCTCAGCTTTGCATTCTCCCTGGAGGTGAACAGATCCACCTGAGGTTTGCCCCAGTGGGAGAACAGGCTGTGTACTACCTCTGGATGGAGAGACCACTCATGGGATGTCTCGCCCACACAGCTGAGAGCATCTGCCAGTTGATTCGAGGATCCTGCCACACGGATGGCTAGGAGATCCACCTCCAGTCGGCTCATGAGAGTCCAGATGTGGAGCACTTCCCTGCACAGAGGCCGGGAGTGCATGCTGCTCTGCTTGTTGAGATGGTACATAGTCGTGGAATTGTCCATCTGGACTTGCATCACCTGACCCCGAAGGAGCAGTGCGAATGCTGACAGTGCCAGCCGGACTGCTCTGAGCTCCAGCAGGTTGATATGACATTGGGATTCCTCGGGGGTCCAGAGCCCGTGGACTCTTTGATTCCCCATGTGGGCACCCCAGCCCGTGAGAGAGACATTGGTCTTAAGAACAACCGTTGGCTCGGGGTGGACAAATGGGATCCCTTCCTGCAAGTGTGCTAGGACGATCCACCATTGGAGAGTGTCCCACATCTTCTGAGTCACAGTGACTGGCTGGTCGAAGTGACCATGTCACTGAGTTCACTGGCTGGCCAGCTCCCACTGAAGGAGGTGCATATGCCACCAGGCCCATTGGACCATGGCAGTGCAGGCCCCCATGTACCCTAAAAGGCGAAGGAAGTCATGGGCAGGGCGCAAGTGCCCAATCAGAAATGACTGGGCAAAGGAGGAGAGAACCTCTGCCCTGTCCATCGGCAGCCTGGCTCTGGCTCAGCAAGAGTCAAGCTCTGCCCCGATGAAGTAGATCACATGCAAAGGTACGAGTTCCAACTTGGTCTCGTCGACCAGGAGATCAAGTTTGATGCAGGTCTGGAGGGCCAGATCCCTGGACTTCTCCACCTCCTGTCTGGAGGAACCCGCTATGAGCCAATCATCGAGACTGGGGTACACTCTGACCCCTCAACACCAAAGATTGGCCGCTACCACTGCAATACATTTAGTGAAGACCCAGGAGGACAATGACAGGCCAAACGGCATGGGTCAGAACTCGAAGAGGGTTCTCTCGGCTCAAAAATGGAGGAACCTGTGGTGAGACAGATGGATCGGGATGTGAAAGAACGCACCCTGGAGATCCAAAGAGCAAAACCACATGTTCTGCTCGAGAGATGGTATGATCTGAGACAGTGTTACCATCACGAATGTGCGGGACCTGAGAAACTGGTTCAGGTCGTGCAGATCTAGAATGAGGCACTACACCACCATCTGTTTCGGGCCCAGGAAATACCTGGAAGTGAACTCTGGGTTGACAGGGGGATCCGTGACTCTGGCCACTACCTCCTTGCAGAGGAGTTGGGCAAAGTTGTCTCGGACAGCCGACTGAGTGTGCACGGACTCGGCTTGGTAGGTACTGCTCGAATTCCAGAGGCAGCCCCTGGCCGACCACTTCCAGAACCCACCTGTCCATTGTAACAGCGGACCAGATGGAGAGGAAGTGGCAGAGCCGGACCCCCATAGGAGGACCCAGAGCTGGTGTGACAGGTATGGGGTTGGCCACCCCCATTCCGTTACTGTGCAGGCTTGGAGGAGGAGGACCTGGTTTAGGGACCACCGGGACCCTTTCTTCCGGGCTTACGGGACACCAGGAGCCCTGACTTGGGCCAAGGGTGCCAAGGTTGAGCCGGCTGCTGTTGCTGCCCCAATTGGAATTGGGGCTGCTTGGCCACAGGGGCACAAGGCCAAAAAGGCTTTCTTTTCTGCTTTTTGGAACCCTGGGGTTCCTTCTGAGCAGTAGTCACAGAGTCCAAGGTGGCATTGGACTTCTCTATGTGCTGGAGGTGACCATCCACTCCTGGACTAAAGAGGTCAGTACCAAGGTAAAGGACGTCTGTCAACTTGTGCTGAGTGTCTGCCGTGAAGGTGGAAACTCTCAGCTAGGCCCTGCGATGCATGCCAACCGTGGCCACCACCGAGTGGGCGCAAGAGTCCCCGAGGTCCAGAGAAGGCTGGAGTTGCTGCTTCGCGACCACCAGGCCCTGGACGTGGACCTGCTTGACCATGGCCTGGAGGTCTCTGGGGAGGTGAGGAAGAACCTCATCAAGAGAGCCCAGAAGGGCATGAGAAAAATGTGCCATGATGACAGTTGTGCTTGCCTGACAAAGGGCTAGCAAAGCAGTGGCATAGACTTTCTGGGACGAATGGTCCAATTTTTTTTGACTCTTTGTCTGGGGGTCTATCAGTGTCTCCCAAATTACCCGAGCACCTGAACACAGATTCAGCACCAATCCTTCAGCTGAGGGGTGCTCTGTGAATCCCGAAAGGGAACCAATGGGTACCGCATACTTGCGGGCCATTCGGGCTGATGGCATGGGGAAGGAGGCAGGGTGCTGCCATTGCTCCAAAGCCGGACCAACAATGGCCTCAGCCACTGGGAAGACCTCCATCGGCGAATCCCCTCATTTGAGGATATCACTGAGGGGATAGTCGGCCCATTTCTGAATGGGTTCTAAAGGCAACCCCATGGATTTGGAGATGAGATGGAGGATGCCCATGAAGGAAGTAGGGCCTTCCTCTGTCGAAAGACTCCCAACGGAGTCCTCGTCCAGGGATCCAGATTAAAGTGGCCGGCCACCAGAGTCACCCTCCAACTGCCTAGGATGGTCGGGAGGGAGGGTGACGGATAGCCCACATGGGACTCCTTAGAAGGAGCCCCCAAAGGAAGCTGCTTAGGTGGCAGTTCCACCACAGTCAGTGAAGAGGCCAGTTTTGGCTGAGCTGAATGGTCTTGATTGGCTCCGCAGGTGGAAGAATGACACGAACCGGCTCCTGAGGAGTCAACGTTGGACTAGAGGGCGACAGTCAAGTAATGGCCAGGGTGGAAGCTAAAGCCGACTTCTGGCCAGACATAATCAGCTGCTGCCACATCAAATACTCATAGCATCGAGGCAGTTTTTGTCGAAGCCTCTCCTCATCCGAGGAGGACGAGGAAGAGTGGCGGTGGCGCTGCTTTTTGGAGCACTTATGCGCCTTCTTCGGCCTATCGGTTGAAGGGGTCCAAGACCTCGACTTGGACTATCGGGGGGGACTGACTGGGTCATTTGGAAGGAGCTGGGGAGAACCGCAGCTCTTCCTGATCAGGAACCTGGACCACAAGGGGTTTCCCAGTGGGCTGGGTCTCCTCCTCGGTGGGAGCAGGCAGGACCAGGGTCCCAAATAAGGAGTTGTCTGCCTCACTGAGCGACGACAGGGTCGAGAATAATCTCAACTGGGTCGTCATCCCGTGTCTTAGCCCGTTGGCCTGATGGGGTACTGAGAAGCCAGCAGCCGAGGCTGCAACCTCAACCAAAGTCGTGACAGAAAATTCCTGGGACCGAAATCTCTCACAGTCCCAAGAATGTCACTGGCAAGACTATCCTTCCTTGTGCTCCTTGTCCTTCTTATGGGAACAAGAGATGTGCATACCCAAGGGGCCCTCTCCCTTGGTAGGGAGGGACTGACACATCTCCCAAAAGGAGCCTGAGAAGGTGGAGCCCAGACTGAGTGGGACGAAGATCGACATAGAAGAGGACTGATCAGCAACCCGAGCCAATCCTTTTCGAAGGCCTTCATCTGTTCCAAAAACTCAGCGGATCCCGCAGCCGCGGAGACTGCCCAACGGGCTTCCTCGGATTTGACCTGCGGGTTCCGTTTCTCCAGCCTGCCCAATTGCAGTCATGCAAGACAATCATCCAAACATCTGGATCAAATGCATGACACATTTCGCACGCCTGGGTGTCATGATCGTGACCCAGACAATAAACGCACATGACATGCAGGTCGGTCCAAGACATCTTTGCCCAAGACGGCAGTGTCGGAAACCGAGAGGACTTGTCCTCCATCACGGTCGAGATCACAGGCGATTAGGAGGAAACCTAATGAGTCTAAGTTTGGGTAAATCCATAGATTTCTGCGCCAGGGTCTACAGTAACGCTGTGAGCGATAAGGAGGGAACCGTAATCTTCCAGCAGAAAGAAAGATCTGGCGTCATGGGGCAGAGCTAAGGGATATACCACCCAGGTGTGTGGGAGGGAGGAGCCAGCTTTTAGACCTTCTGGCAAGATCCTTAAAGGAAAAGGACATGCCAACTAGTGTGGCTAGAACAACATATCCACAATGCTAGAACACCTTATTCTCTTCCAACTGTCCCCATTCCTTGATTCTGCCTCTTTCTTCATCCCCTATCTGGTCTGGTTTTAGGAAGTCTCACTCCACCTCTACTTCCCTCCTATGTCTCACTGACTCCATCCTATCTGGTATGGATTGGGGCTTGGTCACCTCTGCCATTTCTGTCAACCTGACCAAAGCCTTTGACACTGTTGCCCTTACTATTCTCCTGGATAAGCTAAAGGTTGTGGGACTCTGCTTATTCAGTTGAGTGGTTCTGCTCCTATACTGAAGGCAGATCTCAAGCTGCCCATATTGGTGATGCCTTATCCCTTCCTCTCCCTATCTGCTCTGGCATTCCCCAAGGATCTGTCTTTGGCTGTATATTATTCTCCATATTCCAAAATGACCTTCCCTCTGCCTGTTCCTCTGCATCCATTCACATGTATGCAGATGACACAGTCCTCTATGCCTCTGGATCTTCTTCCTCTGACCTCATGGCCCAGCTGCAACTGGACTTTATCAGCATCTAGAACTGGTAGACAGAAGCTAGCTAGGCCAACATCCCACCCCTACCCTTGATGGTGTTGTAACTGCGGATGTTTCCTCCTTTAAATACCTTGAGGTCTGGCTGGATCATCACCTCAATTTTTCTGTTCATGTTGATGCCATCCACCAGAAACTTCACCCCAAACTGGATGTGCTTTACAGAAATAAAGTGAATATTCCACTTCCTGGCCACAGAGAGATTGTGTCAAAAATGATTCTCTCTGTCTTCGACTACGGCAACACTGTTTACAGTGCTACTCCCAAATCCACCCTACCCAGACTGGACCCACTATTTCACTCCTTCTGCCGCTTTGCCCTTGACTACCCCCGCCCCCCCGATTCCACCACTGATCCCATAACTCCTCCCTCTCCTTTCCCTCGCTTGATGCCAGGTGCCTTGCTCACTACGCTACTTTCACCTCCAAATTCTGTCTTGGGTCCCTCCTACCTTACCTTTCCTCCCGCTCTACTCCATTCACAGCTCCTGCCCTCACCCTTTTGTACCCCTCCATTAAATTCTGTGCTGGCCAAGCTGCCTTCTCCTTCTCCTTCCCCAAACATTGGGGCTCTCTTTCCATTATCATTCATACTGCTCCTTTCTCCAGCTCAGTCAAATCTCTCCTTCATGAGTTCATGACTCAGTCCTGCAGTTGTCTCTGATCCTGTGTTGTATTTTGCTGCCCTATAATTCTACCCCCCATTGCCACTTCCCTACTTAATTTCCCTCTGCACCCCCCCCCATTTCCTCCATCTTTCCCTGCTGAACGAAATGTGAAAAGAACTTCATTCACCTTTCAAATGGTCTGCTTTTGGATTGCCTGAGGGATTATGTGGGACTTACCAGCACTATACTGAGCTGGTTTGAGTCCTATATAACCAGGAGAACACAGCGGGTGGGCCTCAGTTTATTTCCAGGGCCTCTGTGCTCTGCGGTGGCATTCCTCAAAGCTCGAACTTTGCTCCCGTGTTGTTTTCAGAGTATATGGCGCAATTAGGTGAGATCATTAGACAGTACAGCATTGAGTTTCACTGCTATGCAGATGGTATTTGTCCGAAAGGGATGGCCTCAAACTGATTCCGTCTCAACCCGGGTAAGACAGAGATCACAACCATCGAGCCCAGCAGGCAGGGCCCACTGATGACAGGTAGCTTCACCTTACTTCCTTCGCTGGGTGGTCCACCACTCAGAGCTGTAGATGCGGTTAAGAATCTAGGGGTCATCTTGGACTGCAAGCTCACAATCAACAGGTGTCGGCTGTGGACTGGGCTGGTTTTTACCATCTCCATAATATCACCAGGATTAAACCACATCTGGCCCCTGCTGACCTGGCAATGATAGTCTGTGTCTTCGTCACCTCAAGGTTCGACTATTACAATGCTTTATACCTAGGGTTACGTGGAGGTTCTTTGTGATGCCTGCAGATAGTCCAGAATGCTGCAACCTGGCTGATTGTGGGCTCCTCTCAGAGGGATCACATCATGCCAGTTCTGCATGCACTGCACTGGCTGCCTATAAAGTGGCACACAGTCTTCAAGATATGGTTGTAACATTCAAGGCCCTACCTGGTTTGGGACAAGACTACTTGAAAGACTTCCTAGTTCCTGATCACCCAGCTTGCCCCCTCCACTCTTTCTGATGTGGGCTTGCTGTCTGTCCCTGTCTCCAGACCGAGACAGTCTGGGGACAAAGCATTTTGTGTTGTGGTGCCTACCATTTGGAATACTTTACCATGACATATTAGATCTGCCCACATGGTAGGGACCTTTAAGACTAATTTAAAAACATATCTTTTCTTGTTTTTTTTTTAATTTATTTTATTTGTGTGCCCTGGAGCCTGGCGGGCAGCTATGGCCCTCCCTGGAAGGGACTCATCCTCCGGCCCCACACGTCTCTGCTCCTGCTGACCCCTGGAAGTTCTCCCAAGGCTTGCCCCTCATGGTAGGGCCAGGGAGGAGAACGCCAGCTATCTCTCCCCCTCCAGAGCACAATCCAGAATCCGGGGGTGGCTCAGGGATGCAGGGCCATCATGGAGCCCACCAGCTCCCTTTTTCCACGTTTTGCTCCTGTTCTCCCTTCCCACCAATGTAGAAATGCCAGTACGTGCCATCTGACCCATACTGCCCTCCAGTCGCCGCCAGAGGCCAGTCAACCAGTGGAACAACAAACCTCCCCCCCCCCCCCAAGAGTGGAGAGCAGTCCTCTGGACACTCGATCCTCCCTCGCGACACCCGGCGGTCCAGGCTCATTCCCGAACTCGGCTCACTGGTTAGCTGTTGCGTAGCAACCAGCGCCAACCTCCAGCACCACCAGGCCAGCCAAAACTTTATCTCCTGTGATGCATTTCTGATTGTTTTAATTATTGCTGAAGTTATGTTTTCACAGCTCATTGCCCGCTGTTACATTAACTATTGTGAAGTTTTAGTACTGTTTTTATTGTCGCGCTGAGCCTTTGGGAAAGGATGCTCTATAAATAAAATTGCTGTGTTTTGCTTTGCCTTTTCTAACATCTGTGAATTTGGAGTCTGGCCTGGACCAGTAATGAGTAGGGGATACTGAGCTCCCACAGCTAGTGTATGACACCATCAAATGCTTTAGCCAGTTACGGGTTGCAAAGGAGAAGCCAGGAAACATAAGAATCCATTCTTCTTCCATAAAAATTGGGTTCTTAGCATAGGCAGCTGATAATACAGATTCTCCTTCCCCTTAACAAGGGCCAGGTATCCTCCTGTAGGTTCTGGGCACACCTCATGTTAATGCAATATGTTTTTTGATTCAAAAAGGTCTTAGAGCCAGTGACTTGAGGAATCCAATCCTACAAGAAGTCCTTTGGGTTGCCCCCCTCTGTCTCCTCCAGCAGGCCTAGAATTCTAACATTTGTGACTTGCACCACATTTTTAAGAGGTTTAAGCCTGCTTTTCAAAGTCAACTTTTCTTTCACAGTGGTGGGCCAGGAAACCAGCACACGAGGAACTAGGCACACGACCAGAGAACAAACAAAAATAACAAACCTGAGGACACCAAAGCCCTGATGCTTTGACCACTCTGGTCTTCGTCTGGGGACGAGAGCTCTGCCCACTACTACTGCTGATTCAGTTACCATTTATCCCATAGTGGTCAACATCTTTTCAGAGTCTGTTAGCTTTTGAGTAATGGCATCCAACATTTGATCCATATGCTGGACAGACTTCGTGACAGCAGACATGGATGCCTGTGAGGCCTCTGGCTGCTCCTCATTCTTAGATGTAGAACTGCACAGCTGAAAGAAATCTTGCTTAGTACTCGTTTTTGGCCAAACCATTCTTCTGGAGATGCTCTTTAGTGAATTAGTTTTACTGAAAAATTAAAAGTTTTAATCATAAAAAAGGGTCTCAGTCTGAGAAGCTCAAGAAAAGTGTGCCACTAGCTAGGCTGCTAACTCCAACCCCATTGCACCTATCTATCAGAAACAGGTCTACTTTCTGGAAAGTGCCTGCATTACTTAGTGGCCAAAAGCTGCATCAGCTGAGGTCTGAGTATAAATCCTGTAACATTTGATGACGGTATGTAGGGAAGACCATGTGGCTGCCCTGCAATGTTCTGAGACATGCCTGTGCTTTTTCAGCCTAGGGAACCGCCATGGCCCTGGTGGAATGTGTGTTACTCAAAGCTGGCAATTTCAGTTTTGATGTCACAAAAGCCTTTGCTATACAAGCGCTAACCCACCTAATCAAAGTTGGCCAATATATATGTTACATCCCCATACATATATAACTGCAAACAAATATATCCATGATTTCAGAGCATCTGCAGCTTTGTTCCTTACCTCATGTTATCAAAATGCTATTTTTATGGGTGCAGCTACAGTGCTGTATGGCTACTCGGCCCATACACAGAAGTTACGAGCCTGGCATTAAAATGTAAGTCTTACTTTTAATCCTTTAAAAAAAAATTCAACATCTGGCTCAATTAGCTCCTTGGGCAGGCAACTCTATGGTATGAGTTGCCTGTCTGAGACTGCCTAATGTGTCAGCTGCTGTTTAAGCTGCACTGCTACATGTGGTACACCCAGAAAGCAGTATCACAGTGGTGACTGGAAACCACCACATCGGGGGAATAAGCTTCTTCTGGGAGTCACTACCTGCTGGGCAATGTTGACGTCCCAGGCTAAGGGCATGACCATGGATGGCAAGAAAAGCAACTGGTGTCCATCACTGTCAGGCAGCCACAAGTTAGATTTATCATTTGTGTAAGTGAACATAAAATACAAATGTTACCAGTGACCTAAAGGTAGTTTATGACAAATGAAAAAAATACTCACCGTAATAACGTTGTTTCTCCTCAGGGATCCCTCATTATGTTTACACATTGTGCATCCCTTCCCCATGCAGAGAGATGCCCCAGAGGCAGCATTTATGAAAATTAGTAGAATTTGGAATCTAGGTTCAAACTCTGCCTGGTGTCACGCTTCACTCCAAGCAGTTGGCTCAGATTTGTTTCCATAGTTATGCGGGACCTGTGACTACCAAAACTAGATATGGCTACCAAAAAAATCTCAACTTTTTTTAAAACAGGATTTTGAAAAACACCAAACAAATTGAAGACAGACATGCTGAAAATATTGAAGAATAATAAGAAAACATTCAATGATCACAATTTACAACTGTGGAGGAAATACAACAGCAATGCTCAAGCAACTTAAATGAAAAGAACGGATTCTTGTGTGAACCTATTTTCAGGTTCTGGAAAGGGAGGCAGGGTTAAGAAGTATAAATATAGTGAGGGATCCCTGAGAAGAAACAGCATTACTAGGGTGAGTCATTTTTTTCTTTTAACCCGTGACATCCCTTACTTAATGTTTACACATTGTGCAGACTCTATAGCAGTACCTTGAGAGGCTGGGTCCACAACCTACTTAGGGAAAAGGTTCTGCGAGACAGCAGTTCCAAAGCTGGCATCCCTTCTGGGCTGTATTTCCAGACAATAGTGCTTTGTAAAAATGTACACTGTTTTCCAGGTATCTGCTTTGCAAATGTCCATTAGTGGGATGCCCCTTGTGGATGCCACAGAGCAGAGGTACTCTTTGTGGAGTGTGCCCTTAGGCTTCTGGGTGGTATTTTCCAGCTTTTTATAACGAAACTGTATGCAAAAAACTATCCAGTGAGAGATGGTCCTCTTGGTTGCTGGCTTACCTTTGCCCATCTCACCATAGATAACAAAAAGCCGAATGGTCAGAGACCCAACATCCTTTGTCTGGTCCAGGTACATGCTCAGTACTTGCTTCAGATCCAGGCTATGCAATGTTTGCTCACCTGGGCCAAAAAAAATCAGGATAGAATACAGGAAAGGCAACTGACTGCATCAGGTGAAATTCAGATGCTACCTTAGGTAGGAATTTCCTAGTGGTTCTAAGGACTACCTCGTCCATGAGGAAGATTACACAGTTTAATTCTGTGCAGAGAGCTTGCAGCTCTCTTACTGTCCTAGCAGATGTCATGGCAATCAGGAAAATGGTTTTCCATATAATGTATTTTAGGTCAGCAGTAGCCATAGGCTCAAAGGAAGGCTACATCAGCTTAGCAAGGCAGACATTCAGGTCCTATGGGGGAGACTGGGTTCCTCGCAAATCAGTATAGGTGACTGAGACCTTTAAAAAAGACTTTTTAAAAATAGGTTAAGAGGCCAGTGACTTCCCTTGCCTGCGGATGTGTAAGCTGGCACGTGCTAGATGCATCTGTAGTGTTGTTGGCCTCAGACCTCAGGACTGCAAGTGCAGAAGGTAGTCCAGTTCTATAGGCAACCCTGCCTTCATTGGGATTATCTTTCTGGGAGTGCACCATTATGAAACGTTTTTTCACTTGGAGGAGTATGCTTTCCTGGTTGCTGATTTCCTGGAAACTTTAAGCACTCTCAGGACCTCCTCAGATTCAGTTCAGAATACTCTAGATCTTCAAGGACTATTAAAGTCCTGGGGTCTGGGAATGTTATCTTGCCCTGAGATAGGGTCAGTTGGTTGTACTTAAGTGGCAGGTTGATTGGGTTCTTGCTGGACAGGGCCAGGAGCAGTGAGTACCAAGCCTGCCCGGCCCAGATCTGGATCATTGTTGCAGGCTCTCTCCTGAGCTTCAGGAGCACTTTCTTTTTCTGAACTTCAAATTTTATTACTATTTTTTTTTTTTTAAAACACCATTCCTTGGAATAAACAAATACATTATACAGGGCTTACTAAAATACATACTTCATCATACATGAGGATACAGATAGATGATTAAAACCTACTACAATACAAAAATTTACTGATATGATATTCATATATTTTTCTTTTTTTTCCTTTATAGGTCTGAAGTTTTTCAACGAAATTATATCCTCTGACGATAACTCGATAGTTGTCCACTTGGAAACTTCAAGGATGACCAAATCTCCATTACTGATCATCAAACCCCTTCCGACATAAAAATTTTCACTTTTTTCCAGGTGTATATAACTAAGCCCTTTAGGGTAAATAAACCTAACTATAGCTTGATACACTTACCTCAGTAATAATTGTAAATAACCAAATGATACAGTATTAAACTTTTGTTGTGTACCCATTTGATTACTGTACATTAAATGATTTACACATCATCCTGTTGTGTTCTTTTTCGTATTAAGATTATATGGTAAATAAGGTAAAACTAATGATTTTATAACCTTATTTAAATTCATAAAGACAGTCAGTCGAGCAATTATTTTAAATATCATTAAAAAAAATAATCTCTCCCTGATTGCTAACTAAAGGACTGTTTACCCTTCTCCATTAATGTTCTCTCTCTCCCCAATGCTTATACCTTCTGAGATTTCTCTACGAGCAGGTTTAACTTACTTAGTGCTAGCCTCTATTCATGGAGTAATTGCTCCAAGACTGGTATACCCTCTTTTTCCTCCCAATAATGAAACCAGAGGAGCCACCTGGTATTGAAATTTTTAATGGCAAGTTTTAATCGAGCTGTAAGAGCCTCCATTTCTCTAATCTGTTTAATATTCAGATGCCAATTAGACGTTTGTGGGGGATAATTTTTTAACCATTTCTGAGTGAGTGCCTTCAAGGCTGCTGCTATAAGTATGTTGAAAAAGTATCTGCCTGTTTGGGATTTTATTTCCTGTGGGGGAGCTCCTAATACTATGTTTTCGAATTTTAGAGGCGTCGTCAGGTTTAAAATCTTTGCTGTTGAAGTAGTTATCTTTGTCCAAAATAGGATTAATTTAGGGCAGCCCAAAAAAATATGATAATGTGTGCCCTGGAACCCACAACCTCTCCAGCATTTATTGGTTTTGGAGGTAGCATAATGATAGGAAATAGATGGAGTTTTAAAAAAACAAATGTTAATTTTCCATCTAAATTCCCTCCATGAGGGGGAGTTAGTCGTCTGCTGAGTGCCCAACCAAATTGTCTGCCATGTGTGGTTTGGAATGTGTAGCTCCACCTCTGATCTCCAACGATCTATCACTTTTTGTACTGCCAAGGTCCCTCTATCCTCCATTAAAGCTTTATAAATCCTTGAAATATACGATTTAGTGTCTCTGAGGTTACCCTTTTGATATGTGAACATAATCGGATCCGCCAGGTTTTGTGTTAGTTCCATCATCCCTACAGTGTGGGTAATATAGTGTGCACATTGACAAAATCTAAGAGAGTCTGTGTCTAGGAGCTGGAATTCTGATTGGACTTGGGCAAAAGATTTCATGGTCTCACCCTCCCACAGTTGTTTGGGTATTTAAGTCCCTTCAGGTTCCATCTAAAAAAAAGGTTGAATCCCTTTCTTGGGCTGGGAATCCTGGTAAGAATGTCAAGGGAAGATACTTCCAGACCAGACGAATTATCTCCCAAGTTTGTCTTGCCTGGAGCCAGAGCGTCATTGTGTGTTTAGTTAATATATTTGAGACATCCTTAAGATTTTTAGGGATAATTCTCCAAGGTAGTAAGTTAAGTGGAGCTAAATGGCACACTCTTTCTTCTGTTTCTAACCAACCATATTTCCCCGGTGTTAACATCTTAAGCATTGGTAAGAGTTGGGCTGCCAGGTAGTATTTTGGGAAGTCTGGAAGTCCTAAGCCCCCCTTACTTTTTTCTTCTGTGAGTATGTCCCATCTTACCCTTAGTTTTTTCCCAGCCCATATGAAGTTTGACCATCTTTTTTTCAAATCCTTCCAGTCCTTTGCAGGTATTGGGAGAGGGAGAGTCATGAAAAGAAAAAGGAATCTAGGCAATACATTCATTTTAATTGCTTCTAGTCTATTACTAAATGTAAAGGAGAGAAGGCTCCATCTCTGTAAGTCTGCAAAGGTCTGCTGTCGAAGGGCTCCGTAATTACGTTTATACAATGTTGTAAGCCATATGGGAATTTGAATTCCCAAATACCTCACTTTAGTGTCCACCCATTTAAAGGGAATTAAATCTTCCAACCTCGGGTCTTTTGTACCTCATATCTGCAGGACTTCTGATTTTGTCATGTTTACCTTAAAACCCGAAGCCTCTCCAAAATTTTTAAGAAGTTTTAATAGTTTGGGAATAGATATGATGGGGTTACCTAGGTACACCAAAGTATCCTCTGCATATAACAAAATCTTATGAGTTGTGTGTTGTATAATAATCCCCTCAATGTCTACCCTCTGTCTAATCACTTGTGTGAAGGGTTCCATGCTTATTGCAAAAAGTAATGGGGATAAGGGGTATCCCTGTCGAGTGCCTCCAGAATTTTTAAAGGAGGGCGATAAAGTTCCATTGACTCTTACTGTGGCTCGTGGGTTATGGTATCCCAGTTTTATCCATTTTAGGAAATTGTCCCCAGCCCCATCTTCTCTAACACCTGAAAGAGATATTCCCAGTTTAACCTATCAAAGGCTTTTTCTGCGTTTAGAAAAATAGCTAGGGCAGGATGCTGTGAAGCCTCCTTCACCTGCATGATGTTCAGAAGCCTTCTGATATTGTCAGCAAGGTGGCGGTAGGGGATGAAACCTGTTTGGTCAGGGTGGATTAATAGTTCTATATATTTCTGAAGCCTAATTGAGAATATTTTAGTGAATATTTTTTGGTCCTGATTGAGTAAAGCTATAGGCCAGAAAGATTTGCAGCTTGTTTTTTCCTTCCCTGGTTTGGGTATCACAGTTATGAGTGATTGAGACCAGCTCTCCGGGAATTTACTTTCTTCTAGGGATTGATTAAAAACTTCTGTTAAGATTGGTGCCAGTGGCCGGCCCGGTGGCAGTGAGGGTTGAGGAACTGGACGCCACACCTCGTGCCACACCGGTGACCCAGGTTCAGGAACGAGCCCGGGTCGCTGGGAGTCAGCAGGGGGGAATAGATTGAGCATCCGCAAGACTGCTCTGTCTTTCCGGGGAGGGACAGGGTGAAGCGCTCACTCCTGGAGTGGCCTCTGCTGACAAGCCAGGGGCGCCCAGCATGGCGACGCATTGAGTGCACTAGGGGCGGAGTTTGCAGCTATACATTGCCTTGCTTGCCGCAATCTGAGGGGACAAGCAAGAAAAAGATGGAAAAAGGACTCATCTCTTCAGTGAGATGACAGTGGCCCCAGGGACTTTACCCACATCCCAAGCGCCGGCCAAACGCACCCAGGATCGTCCTAGACCCCCCCCCGACCCAACGACTGGACAGGCAGGCACTTCACACTTACGGAGTTCACCGCTGAGGAGGGCGGAATCAGCCCCGGAGATGGTAGCGGGGGTCAAGCCTGCCTGGGGGTCATTCGGGGGAGGAAATCATGAGAGAGGCGAGGGTTCAGGCTGAGAGTAGGGTGGATGTCGAGTGGGTACTCCCGAAGGATGTCCAAAGGGTGCGAAGAGAAATAAAGTTAAAAAAAAAAAAAAAAGATTGGTGCCAGTATTGGGCTTAGGGTTTTATAATATTCCCCGCGGAGTCCATCTGGGCCTGGGGTTTTCCCTGAAGGCAGACCTTTGATAACCGTTAATACTTCTCCTATTATTATAGGACAGTGCAATTCTTTTTTTGGCTGTTTCTTGGGGTGTGGGCAAGTCTATGGAGTCTAGGAATATTTTTGTTTTCTTTTGGGTTACGTATTTCTTGATCTTCTGAATATAAAGTTTGGTAGTATTTTTGGAATTGGTTTGCAATTTCTTTAGGAGATTCCCAATTTTTGTTAGGGATTCCCTTTTCCTCAATGAATGGTATATATTTGTCTGCTTGGGCCTTCCGCAGTCTAAAAGCTAACAGTTTTGAAGCTCTACCCACCACCTCATGATATTTTTGATTTGTAAATCACAGGTAACCTTCCACTTTTTTATTTTCAAATTCTTGTAAATTCTCTCTTGCTTTCTGCAACTTTTTTAGGGTTTTTAAATCATTAGAGTTAGACTTATGCTGTTGTTCTATAGAATTTATTTCTGTTAACAGTCTATTGTGCATTAGGGTGGAGATTTTTTTTCTGAGAGGAAGCAAAGCTGATTATCTCCCCCCTGGCAACTGCTTTAAGCATGTCCCATTTCAGAGAGGCTGGTGAAGTAGTTGAGTGGTGAACTTCTGTAAACTCCTCTATTTTTTGTTTTAATCTGTTCACAAAAGCTTTTATTATTTAATATGGAAACATTTAGCCTCCATAGTGTTCGTTTATCTTGGGGTGGGAGCATGAGGCAAATGGACACTGGGGAATGATCTGATAAAGTCATGGTGTGTATCTGTGAGTCCACCACCTTGTGGAGATCAGTGGCATAAGTGAAAAATAGATCAATTCGAGAGTATGACCTTTGCGCATTTGAATAGAAGGTATAGTTTCTCTCTCTTTTGAGTGGTGGGCCCTCCAGACATCCTCAAGACCCAGCTCCCTCATCAGGGATATCAACGATTTAGAGGCTGTTTGATTTGTTGTTGGTCTATTAGAAGATCCATCTCTCTGGGGTTGTGGAGCTACATTAAAGTCACCTCCCAATAATAACTGACCCCATGGGGAGGTGCACTATTTTCTGAGATATTTTCACAAAGAATTCTCTCTGCTGTGAGTTGGGAGCATATATATATACCAGGTGTATAAGCCTTCCCTGAGTATGAGCCGAGACCCTCACACATCTACCCTGCAAAGCACCCTCTGTAGATTCAATCGTCAGGTTCAAACCTCTATGCAGTAATATAGCCACTTCTGCTTTTTTGGATTTGGGATGGGAGGTAGCCACTACTTGACCAAGCCAGGCCCTTCTAAGTTTTAAATGTTCAGGCATTGAGAGGTGCGTCTCTTGCAGGAAAACCACATCCTCCCGCAGCCTTCTCAATTCTTGTAATAGCCTGGTCCTTTTAACACGTGAATTAATCCCTTTAACATTATAAGAACATATTTTTAGGGAAGCCATTCTTCTATGTTTCCTATACAACACCAGGGGCTATATCGCCCCTCATGGTTCAGTGAAGTGTATTTATCCCTCTTACAGAGATTTAGTATTCCCAGTTGAAATGGGTACAGATTTTCTGGGTTCAGATTTGGCTCTGGCTGACTGTCTTCAAAAATCACAAACACAGTCATAACTTTCTCTCTCTCTCCCCTTCCAACTGAGGGGTAAAGGAAGATAGATGTAAGGAACAGGAATCCCTTAAAAAAGGGAAAAAAGGAAAAAAGGAGTAACAGTAAACAGAAACTTTTTTTCTAACAAACTTTACTAATTAGCTCTAACTCTGAAACTGTCTTAACCTCTAAAACTTCTCAATTGTTTGTGTCTTGACAGAGGTGGGTATAAATCGTCCCCTCTTACCCCTCCTCTGTCCTAGTACTTCCTAGGTGAACTCTCAGAATCCCCCAAGTCTACTCTTGGTGTGTAGTGTAAATAACACTACATGTCTCAATATTAGAGACGTGGAGCACTGATTGTGTTGCTCCCAGTTTTATTTTATGTCACCGGTGACTAGGGTGTCCACTACCCCTCTAAACACATCCGGTCTTCCCATTTTGGTTAAGTTATTCCCCTCCCCAAACGTTTAAATCATAGATTTCCATTAAGGTAAGTACTAATTTTCCAGTTAACTGTATCCTGATGAGTAGGCACAAATCTCCCTGTCCCCTTACCAAAACTAGTATTATTCCTCCATGCAGAGTCCCAAGCGGGCCCCCCTCCCCCCTTTGATACTCCAGGGTTTAAAACATTATTGAAATGCATTTAACAGTTCATAGCATAACATAATCTGGAGTCTTATAATGCTAGATGTGCACAGGATAGGAAGGCATTAACCTTAGCAAGGTACATTTTACAGCTGCATAGCGTTAAATATGCACTGGACAGAAAAACAGCAACTGCATCTATACAGCACGCAACAACAGACAGCAAGCAGTTTAGTGAAACTAAAATGAATTTTTACCAAATTAGGAAATCACTCACTGTAGGCATTAACATTGGCAAAGTGTATTTCAGAGCCGCATAGCCTTAGGTGTGTGTCAGACAGAAAAGCAGCAACTGCTTCCATGGAGCACTCGATAAGAACTTGCATTTAAACCTTCAAAACTTTGTTGAGTGTTACGAGTGCCTGTTTACATGTGGGGGCCATTATGAAACTGACCTAGCCCCCTGTTAGAACTCAGATGAAAGCCTTGTTATGAATAAATTTATGCTACAGCGGTTGTATGCTAGCGAGGTGCTTAGAGAGCCGTTAAATTATAGACACACAGCATGCTTAAGCAGTAGAACCATAACTATCACCTACCAAATGGGGAACACAGATCAATTTCAGATAATCCTGAGTTACAGTTGATAGGATTTTGGACAATCGGGGTCACACCGCACTGAAACTATGTTGTCTGCCATCCGGTGTAGGAGTACCAGGGGAGATCAAAAGAGTAAAGAGAGAGAGAGAGAGAGAGAGAGAGTCCCCCACCATCACATAGAAACATAGAATTTGACAGCAGATAAGGACCGCTTGGCCCACCCAGTCTGCCCATTTCCATACCTAATGGATAAGCTGCATATCCTAGTTAACCAGCAGCTTACTTCTTCCTACCCCCAACCCCTAGAATTGCCTTATGACTGTCCCATGCATGCTTGAATTCCACCACTGTTTTTGACTCCACAACCTCCTCCGGAAGGCCGTTCCATGCATCCACAACCCTCTCTGTGAAAAAATACTTCCTTAAATTACCTCTGAGCCACCCCCCCCCATCTTCAAATTGTGCCCCTTGTTCTTGCACACCTCTTTTTTTGAAAGATGCTACCCTCTTGGACTTTGTTGATTCCCTTGAGGTACTTGAAAGTTTCTATCATGTCCCCCCCTCTCCCTCCTTTCTTCGAGGCTATACATATTAAGCTCCTTAGTCTCTCTTCATATGTCTTCTGGTGCAGACCCTGCACCATTTTAGTTGCCCTCCTCTGGACAGCTTCCATCCTGTCTATGTCTTTGTGGAGACTGGGTCTCCAGAACTGCACAGAACTCAGATGGGGTCTCATCAGCTGTCTGTACAGAGGGATAATAACTTCCAGTTTTCTACTGGTGATGCCTCTCCTTATGCATCCCAGTATCCCCCCAGCCCTCCTTGCTGCCCTCTCACATTGCTTGCCCACCTTTAGGTCATCTGATATGACTACCCCAGGTCCCTTTCCATTTTTGTTGTTGTTAGTATCTCACCCCCCATTGTGTACTCTTCCCCTGGGTTTTTGTTTCCCAGGTGCATTACCTTGCACTTCTTAGCATTGAATCTAAGCTGCCATACATTTGACCATTCTTCTAACCTTGCCAAGTCCCTTCTCATCCTTTACACCCCACCTTGTGCATCAACTCTGTTGCAGATCTTTGTGTCATCTGCAAAGAGACATACTTTTCCTTCAGTCCCTCTGCAATGTAAGCTTATAAGACATTGAAGAGGACCGTTCTAATACTGAACCCTGCGGTGCCCCACTAGTAACCCCTTTCTTCAGAGTGGACTCCATTTACTATTACTCTCTGTGTCCTATTCTCCAGCCAATTCTTTACCCAGGCTGTCATCTTGGGACCCACTCACAGGCTGGCTAACTTGTATATTAATCTTTGTGTGGGACTGTGTCAAATGCCTTGCTAAAGTCTAGGTAGGCCATGTCCACAGCCCCTCCCTGATCTACTACTTTGGTCACCCAGTCAAAGAAATCTATCAGATTCGTCTGGCATGACCTTCCTGCTGTGAATCCATGCTGCCTTGGGTCCTGTGCCCCTCTGGCCTCTAGATACTCGACAGTTCTTTCCTTCAGAAGTTATTCCATCATTTTCCCTATCACTGAGGTTAAACTAACAGGTCTGTAGTTTCCTGCTTCTGCCTTGCTCCCACTTTTGTGAAGGGGAATCACATCTGCCCTCCTCCAGTCCTCGGGTACCACCCCATCCTCCCATGATTTGTTCAAGAGGGTAGTCAGTGGTGTCACTAGTTCTACCCTTAGTTCTTTTAGAATTCTGGGATGAATCCCATCAGGTCCCATTGCTTTGTCCACGTTCAGTTTTAAGAGTTCTTTCAGAACCCTTTCTTCTGTAAATGGGCTGGTAGCAACTTCTGTATCCAGAGTGTTTCTATTGTTTGTTTTAGGTACCTCCCCCTCTTCATTTGTAAATACTGAGAAAAAAATATTTGTTTAGTATCTCTGCCTTTTCATAGTCACCCTCTGCCCACCCCTCCCTTCCCTTTATTAAGCCTCACTATCCCTCCCTTGGTCTTCCTTCGCTTCCCGATGTACCTATAAAAGGTTTTATCCCCCTTGTTAACTGAGTTGGCTGTCTTTTCCTCGGTTTGGGCCTTTGCTGTTCTGACTGCCTTCCCAGCTTCCTTTTGCTTTAACTGATACAGTTCTCTGTCCTGCTCCTTCTGTGATTCCTCGTACTTCATGAATGCTTTCTTTTTCTCTTGAACCTTCACTGCCACTTCCTTTGAGAACCATAGTGGTTTCTTACATCGTTTTGTTTTGTTTATTTGCTTTACACAAAGGCTTGTTACCGCTGTGATGGCAGTTTTTATTATTCCCCATTGTTCTTCCACCCCTCCTTCCTGCCCATTTGCTAGTGCATGCCTTAGGCACTCACCCATTTTGGCAAAGTCAGCCCTCCTAAAGTCCAGTACTTTTGCCTTTGTATGGCTTGACTCTATTGATGTGTTTATTATGAACCATACTGTTCGATGGTCGCTAGTTCCCAGATGGCTACCCACTTCTACATCTGTGATCCTCTCTCCATCTCCATTTGAGAGAACCAGGTCTAAGATTGCTCCCTCTCGAGTGGGTTCCAATACTAGTTGTCTAAGGCATGCCCCCTGTAGGACATCTAGAATAACACCACTCTTCGAAGTGGCTGCTGCAACAGCACTCCAGTTAACATCTGGCATATTCAGATCACCGATCAGCAATATATCCCCTTTTTCTGCCATTCTAAGTATACTTTCTATCATTTCTTTGTCCATTTCCTCCACCTGAGGGGGGGGTGTCTGTATACAACCCATGTGCGGATTGTGGTGCCATTGCCTGTCTCCAAATTGACCCACAGTGCTTCTTCTCCTCCTCCCTGTTTACCCTTTTGTTCTGTTGCTTTGATTCCTTCCCTTATGTAAAGAGCTACTCCTCCTCCTCTTTTACCCTCCCAGTCCCTCCTGTAGATAGTGTATCCTGGTATGTTTACGTCCCAGTCATGGTTTTGTGTGTACCATGTTTCTGTGACTGCCACAATATCCAGATGTTCCTCCTCCATCAAGGCCACTAATTCAGGAAGCTTGTTACCCACACTACGGCATTGGTACTCATTGCTCTCCATTTTTGATGGCTTTACCTTCTGTTGCATCATCCCCACTGACTTTTCTACCTCGGTCTTTTCTCATTTAGTACCCTGTTTTGTAGGGAGAGGCTGGGATTTTCCTGCTGCTTATCAGTGCCTCCCTTGACTAGTCTAAAATCTTGCCAATGAAGCATTTAAACCGATTGCTCAAAGACTTGTTCCTTCCTGGACAGATGCAGACCATCCTGCCAGTATAGGCTGGTGTCCCTCCAGGTGGAACCCCAGTCCCCAATGAAGCCAAACCCCTGTGCTCCACACCATTTTTTCAACCATTCATTAAACTGCATGGTGCAAAGTACCCTCGCCTCACCCATGCCATTGACAGGCAGCACCTCTGAGAAGGATACTGTGTGTGCTACTTGTCTTAAGCCCCCCCAACTCTACAAAGTCCTCCTGCACTGCTCTAATCTCATGATGAGCCAAGTCATTTGTCCCTAGGTGGACAATGACGTCCAGCTCAGACTCCCCGTGCAGCTGTTCTCGTGATCCTGAGGATGCGCTTCCTGTCCCTCCAAGCCATGGCACCAGGCAGGCACCTTACTTCAGTTTTCCCTGCTCCCCCAGTTCTATCCCCCTAATAATTGAGTCCCCCACCGGGAGCTGCTTCCTTTCCCTGTGGTGTCCTCTGCCTCCTTCATGTGGGCCTCCCTTGTGACAGTTGTCCTCAGCCTCCTTAGTCTCCTCTGTGGGTGCATCCATAGGGGAACTATGCTCCCCCAGAATGGTGTATGGATTGTGGAGTGGAACAACTGACTGGGTGTGCCTCTGTTCCACCATCCTCACCCTCCCTGAGCCCACTGTGGTCCAACTGCTGTGTTTTCTTCGCAACCTCTGAGGTAGTAGTGGTGGTGGTGACTCTGGTGCTCCCTGGATGGGGGAGGTTTCCTTCCTACTGTCCAGTGTGGCCTGGGGGAAGGTTCCCTTACTACTGTCCAGTGTGGCCTGAAGACAGGCAACTTCCTCCCTCAGGGCAGGAGCTGTCTGCAAATAGGGCAGCATCTCAGCCTCCAGAAAGACTCCCGGAAGACTGCTGCCCCACAGCCATTACATTGCACTACTCCCCACATGTTTATCTACTTTTTTTTTTGTGTGTGTGTGTGTGTTTGATTTGTTATATAGAAATATATATATTATACAATGTGTATGCTTATATTGTCAGTGCAGTGTGCTAGAGAGGATATGACAGTGATATGCACCTTGCACTCTTGAGGAAATGATGTCAGAACCCCAGGTATAAAGGAACTATTTCCAGGGTGGGTGGGTGAGGGTGGGCAGGGCTGGGCCTAAACTGTGCCCTCACAAAACAATCAGCTAAAAGCTCTGACCCACCGCTGTGATGAGTGCCACAGATAAACAGGGGAATACAACCGTTATCTACTAAATGTGCCCATAAAACAAAGTCATCTGTCTTATTATTAAATGGATGCAACTCATCTTATTAAATTAGAAAGCCATTCTAGGTAAATAACCCAGAATTGAGTTCTGTCCATTACTCAAGTTTTGCCAAGTCAGCAGTGCGGTGAGGTCCTGGTGTCCATTCCCTTGTTGACCTGGCTCGTGGATCTTGCCGCTCGAAGTACGATTTTCACCGCATCTTTCATCATCTGATTTGGTAAGGATCCCGGGAAGGTTCATTTCTGTGGTTTACCAGATATTTGCCATGTATTTTTGTACAGTTCTTGTTCCCAAATTTCAAGCTCTAAGTCTGGTAAAGGGATCTCCCACTCTTTCAGTTGCGCTGCAGCATCCAATAAAGTTGAAAAGGTTTTCGGGCCTGAATCGAGGTGCGGCCACAGTCTGGCTGGGAATAGTAGTTGTGCTCTTATGTTCTTCTTTTCTTTTATTTCTTTTATCACAGAGCGCACTTCTACTCTTTCATTTTGGAGTGCCGGTGAGAAATCCTGCTTGAAATAGATGTTGGCACGTTGGCATTCTAAATCTTTGACCCTCCAGGCTTCCCTTAAGATCCATTCCTTGCTCTGAAATAGGACCATTCTCACTACCCATAATCGGGGCCTTGCTGCTGGATTTGCAGGCTTGGGCACCAGGAAGTGGTGTGTCCGGTCCATGGTTAAGTCGAGGTCTGAGGGAACTTCAAGCGCTGAGCAAATTAACTGCTGCACGAAATCTATAGGGGTTGCAAACCCCTTCTCTGCACCTTCCGGGACTCTGTGAATACGGAAATTATTCCGGCACGACCGGTTTTCCATATCTTCTAACTGGGCATGGGTGTCTCTTTCTTTTTGTAACAAGAACAGCAGTACTCATTGTTCAGTGTCCTGTGTGTTTGACATTTTGGTAATTTTTGCCGTGTTATCTGAGATACTAGAGTCCATGCTTTTGACGTCTTGTCTAAGATCTGCTATGGAGGATTCGATCTTCTGCACCGAGGAGAGGATTTGTTGCAGGGTCCATTCTGTTTTTCCTGGGTCCTGAAAAATCTTCTTCTTCTAAATCAAGTGATGATTCGGAGATCGTACGATCGCGTCAGGCCCGGGCCGTGAAGCCTTCCACCTCGTCGTCTAGCGTAAGTTGTTTTAAATTGGCTTGTGAGGTATTATTTCTTGGTCCTTTTGGTTTGTTACCTTTTGCTGACATCTTTTAGGCATTTATTGATACCCACTGAATATGAAGGGTTTGTCTGGGGAGAGGATTTAATTAGATTAATTGGATGTGTCTCAGATCTCCCGTTCTAGGCTTCCATCTGCCTGGTGACGTCACCGGAACTCTCAGGAGCACTTTCTGTTATCAGAGGGATCGTGGGAAGTCATACAGAAACCTCCCTGTCCAGTTCAGAGCTATAGCATCCTCTGGGACTGTGCCTTGGCTGGTGGCCTACAGAAAAACATTGGAAGCTGACTGCTCTCCTAGGAGTCAAACAGGTCTATTTTTGCAGTGCCCCATCTTCTAAAAACTGTGCCCAGAACCTGCTGGTCCATTCATGATTTCCCTGGCTGATTCTGCTTAGGGAGTGTGCCTGGACACTGACTTTGCCTGGGAGGTGTACTACAGAGAACTCTGCACCAAGACAGCAAGCTAGGTCCCAGATATTCACTGCCTCTGTGCACAGTCTTGAGGATCTTGTACCTCCCTGCTTGTTTATGTAGTATAATGTTGTGGTGTTGTCTGTTCTGATCTCTACTGACTGATTTTGTAGCCAGAATGAAAAGGATTGCATTGCCAGAAATACTACCCCGAGTTCCAGAAGACTGATGAGTTCCTGGGTGTCCGGCAGTCTCCAGATGCCACTTACTGCGAGGTCCTCCAGATGGGCGCTCCTACTTAGGTGTGAAGCATCTGTTGTGAGGACACTTGTTAGGGACTGTTGGAGGAAGGGAATGCACTCCCTGAGGTTGCTTTCTTCCTTCCACCAATCTAGTGCCCCAACAGATCCCTTTGTCACTGGCACTAGTTTTGAGAGGGAGTCCCATCTTTGGAACCAGTGGTCCCTTAAGTGGTACCGAATATCCATCATCTGAAACCTTCCACAGCTGTGGAAGCTTCCATGTGGCCTAGTAGTTTCAGGAAACCATTTGCAGGCCTTGGCTGGCCCACTGTGAAGGATTCTGCTGTGGCAATCAGAGACGCTACCCTCCCCTGGGGGAAGAAAGCTTTCCCCTGCAGGGTATCTAATTCTATGCCTATGGCATCCAATAACTGAACACATTCTGTTTTGGACTTCTGCAGATTTATCAGGAACCCCAGTTTTTCAGGATACTTTTTACCTTCTGAATAAAGCACCTTGTTTCTTGTTCTGTTTCCCCTGAGACTAGCCAGTAGTTCAGGTAGGGTAAAACCACAACTTGCCCCCTCAGGTTTGCAACCACCACGGCAAAACACTTTGTGAAGACCTTTGGTGCTGAAGTGAGGCCAAAGCGAAGGCCTACAAACTGGTACTGACAGTTTCCTAACCTGAACCTGAGGTACTCTCTGTGGGTAGGTGTGACTGGAATGGGGAAGTATGCATTTTTTACATCCAGTGACCCTAGCCAATGCCCAGGACTATAGGGATGGGAACACTGTACAAAGTGTGACCATCTTGACTCTCTCTTTTTATATGTGCTTGTTCAGATATCTGAGATTTAAAATGGGCCACTACTCCCCATGTTTCTTGTGCGTCAGAAAATACCATGAGAACAAGCCCTTGCTCCACTGTAAGGCAGGGTCATGTTCCACTACTTTTGTTTGTAGCAGTTTGTATACTTCATTTTCCAGTAGAATTCTTTCTATGGGAGAGTGTTCTGGAATGTGTTTGTGTTTCTGCAGTTTTGCAAATATTTTTAACTGCAGGGACAAACCCTGGCACATTACCTCCAGGACCCACTTGCCTGTGGTAATGTTTACCCATTCCTGGAAGTAGTGGACCAGCATTCCTCCCACTGGCAATGGTTGAGCAACCTGGGTAGAACTGCCAGGGGTTTTGTTTTGGCTGAAGCTTGGGGGCTGGTACTGCAGCAGCAAGCTTAGAGACCTTCCAGCCTCTGCCCCTATAGTAACCACCTTGGAGTTAATACTCCTAGGGGGAGCATGGAGGATAGACTCTTGGAAAGTAGGCACTGCCTCCCCTACCATAATGCCTACAGGAAACTGAGTTTTTTTTCCTTCTCAATGTTGATCTTGTAACTCGTTTTGTACTCATCCACTTTTTTATGTATATCTCATTTTTGTCACCAAAAAGAGAATCTCCTTCAAACTGGAAATCCATGACTTTTGTTGAAGTGTCCTAGGAATTCAGGGTTGTCCTTAGCCAGGACAATTGCCCCAAAGAAACTGCTTGCGCTAAGACTCTTTAGGCAGTGTCATTAGTGTCCACAGCTGTGTAGTAGTGATAGTTAGTGGCATCCAGGGCTGACTTTGCTGTGGCACTCAGGTCCTGTGGCTGTTCCCCATCAGCCTTTTCAGCCAATGCCAGCACTGTATTTCACAGTGCCTTCTGGTACTGGGCTACATGGGCCAAGTAAACTGCCTGTTTAATAAGCAGTGAAGCTGATGTGTAAACTTTTTTGGCCATAGTATCCAGTTTTCTGGAGTCCTTTTCAGGGGCTGTGCAGAGAATGGTACCTTAGCCATCTCGCATGCAGCCACCTGGACTACACCTTGATGACTAGGGTGGGCCTACAAGTGTTCACAGAAACACAGCAACATAAAATCTGACAACAGATAAAGACCACTTGACCCATCCAATCTGCCCATTTATCCTTACCTACACTATTATTACCGACCTTGCCCGACCTACAGCTCTTTCTCCCTCCCCCCTTTCCTTTCCACTATGACTCCCTTGAGCTTATCCCATGCATTCTTGAACCCCACCACTGTTTTTATCCCACCAACTCTGCTGTAAGGCTCTTCCAGGAATCCATCACTCCTTCTGTGAAGAAGTGAGGTGGGTGCCGTGATCGTGTATTTATCCGAAGCACTCGATACAGTAGATTATGAGATGATGGGTAAGAGGCTACTGGACTTGGGGGTGGCAGAAAACACATGTAAATGGTTTAATTCTTATTTGAGTGGTAGACTGCAACAGGTTCAGTTAGGAAATACAACTTCAAACAAAATGATGACCCTAAGGCAAGTTCCCCAAGGTTCAATCTTGGGACCAACTCTATTTTTGATTTACGTGAACCAAGTCTCAGAATTTGCAAAAAAATCAAACATTAGACTTTAATGCTAATGACACAGTACTTGTTGCCAGTGGTATAGATTTAAATAAGATGGAAAATAATCTTCAGCATGATTTCCATGCCTTATGTGAATGGTTCACAAACTCAAAATTAGATCTAAATAGTAAAAAATCGAAAACTAAGGTTTTTGGATCATCCACATATAAAAAGGAAGGAGAAATATGTATAAAAACAAATTAAGAAAATAGGTTAGTTCAGGTAAAGGAATATAAATATCGAGGTATCTGGATAGATAACGGTCTAAAGTTTGAACATCATATAGAAGAAATGGTTAGGAAAATTTATTCTAGAGTAGGGTTTTTTAAACATACCAGGTTCTGTCTAAATCCTAAAATGAGGGCAATGATTGTAAACCAATTATTTATTCCAATTATGGATTACGTTGACCATATTTACGGGTTATCAAACACAAAATCATTAAATAAAGTAAATAAATTATACAATAGGTTAGCAGGATTTGTGTTAAGGTGTAATTTTTATACACATCACTGTACTATATATAAACTATTGGGGTAGCGGGACTTGGAGAGTAAAAGAAATAAAGTCGACTTGTCAAATATATACTATGTTTTATACTAACAGTCCTAAATATTTAAAGGAAAAATTACAAACAAAAGAACATAAATACAAGTTACGTAATGGTGACACAAATAATTTCACATTTTCTAGTAAAGCCAACAGGTTTAGAGATATGACTTTTCCATATTTAGTAAGGAAATAGTGGGATACATTAAACTTTCAGGCTAAAAAACTGTAAATAAATCCTAAACAACTTCAAAGATATTTCAAAGAAGGATCTAAAATTCAGTGTTTATGTGATTAATGTGCACTGGGGAAACAATGTAAAATGGGAACTGATGAAATTACACCTGCCTGTAAGTTATAAATAGAGTAGGATAAGAATTTACAAATCAAGTTTCTGTAAATGTTTTATAACTCATGAGTGTTCTTGTATCTCATGTGTGTTCTTGTAATAGTCTAAATGTATAGTATTGTTCTGTGTGCATCATATTGGAGTTGTAGCATTTTAATAATGTAAATTTTTAAACAGGTCATTTTGATACTTATGTAAACAGGACTACCTTGAAAACTGGCCCTTTAGGTTCTAATGGTGTCTTACCATCTACCTGTATAAAAATAAAGCTTTTACTACTACTTCCCACGCATCCCTCCTGACTCTACTCCCCTACCAGCTTCATAGCATGTCCCCTTGTTCTTGAGCACTTTTCTTCTAAAACATATTTCCCTCCTGTACCTTGTTTACCCCCATGAGGTATTTAAAGGTCTCTATCATGTTCCCCCGTCCCTCCTCTGTTCCAGGGTGTATGAATTGAGGTCCTTTACTCTCTCCTCGTAGGGCTTTTCATGAAGACCCTGCACGATTTTAGTTGCCCTCCTCTGGACTACCTCTGCTCTTTCTGGAGACATGGTCCCCAGAACTGGACACAGTACTCTAGGTGGGGTCTTACCAGTGATCTATACAGAGGCAACACCCTCCCTATGCACCCCAGCAACCCACTAGCCCTCCCTACTGCCTTGTCGCACTGCCTGGGGACCTTTAAGTCATCCAATATGATTACCCCCGGTCTCTTTTTTGCGTAGTGGTTGTCAATACCACTCCACCAATTCTGTACTCTGCCCCTGGAGTTCTGTGCCCTAAGTGCATTAATTTGTATTTTTTTCACATTAAAACCCAGATGCCATACCCTTGACTACTCCTGTGGTTTTCCCTCTGCTCATCCTTTCCACCCAACATATTGCAGATTTTAGTGCATCTGCAAACAGGCAGACCTTCCCTTCAAGCTCCTCTACAATGTCACTTATAAAGACCTTAAAGATGCCCGGTCCTAGCACTGATCCCTGTGCCACCCCACTGGTCAGCCCCACTTCCTCGGAGTGAACTCCATTTACCACTATCCTCTGTCACCTAACCAATTTTTTATCCAGTTTACCACCTCCGGACCCATTCCTAAGCTACCCAGCTTGCTTACTAGTATCCTATGTGGAACAGTATTGAAAGCCTTACTGAAATCTAGGTAGGCCACATCCAGCACTCTACCCTGATCTAAATCCCTTGTCACTCAAAGTAATCTACCAGATTCATTTCACATGACCTTTCCACTCTGAAACCATGCTGCCTCGGGTCTTGTAACCCACTGGATTCAAGGTGTTCCACAACCCTTTCCTTCAGTAGTGATTCCATTAACTTTCCCACCACCTATTGCAGGCTGAGTGGCCTATAATTCTCATCCTCCTCCCTGTTACCACTTTTGTGTAGTGAGAATAAATCCACCCTCCTCTACTTTTCCAGAACCACTCTTGTTTCCAGTGACCTGTTAAACAGAACTGTCAGAGGTGCAGCCAGTATTTCCCTGAGCTCCCTCAATAACCTTGGAGCCAACCCATCTGGCCCCATTGTTTTGTCCACCTTCAGATTAGCAAATCATTTCAGGACACGTGCCTCCAAAAAAGGACTAGTGCCCCCCTTCCTCCCTCCAAAGCTTCTGTTACTTTTTTGTGACCCCTCCCCTTCTCCTTCTTGTGAGACACTGAACAAAAGTGTTTGTTGGATGTCTGCTTTTCCTGGTCCCCTCTTGCACAGCCTCCCTTCCTCCCTTAACCATACAATCCCACCCTGGTCTACCCTTTCCATTTAATACGGAAAGTTGCCTTGTCCTCTGTCGTTACCTCCAGGGCTATTTTCTCTTCAGTTTGCACCTTACTGCTTTCCCTGATTACCTCTGTTTCCCCTGATATATCTCCCTATCCTCCTCCCTCTGCATCTCGTTATACCTTCAACTCCCGTCTTTCAGCCTGATACTTTTTTCAATCTTTTTATCTATGACTGCAGCTGAAGGAGGTGCAGACAAGATTTTTTTTTTTTTACTTTCTATTTTCCGCCTATCTCCTGCTCTCCGCTTCTTCGGGAATGCCTGGCATCTGCCTTGGTTCCTTCCATACCTGGAGCCCTGCGGCGGTCCTCCCATGTAGCCTTGGATTTCCCCCCAGGCGGGGATGAGGTAGGGCTCCAAGCACCCCGAACTAATGGCACTTCGTCGGGGCCGCCGCATGGAACAGGCAGGGGACCATTGAGGTCTGTGCTGGTGCTCTGTCTACCCGGAGCGAAGGAGGTGTTTTTCCCTGTTCTTTCCTGGGCGTGCCATGTGCCCTGATGTCAAGGCGAAGCTCCACTGATGTCTGGCACGCCCGACCCTCCTGGAATGGCTAAGCACTTGCTGCACCCAAGGCCTCCGCCTGGGGTCAGTCAAGTACCTAACCTTGTCCCCCTCCCTCCCTGGAGAAGGCGAGCAGTCCACGGATGCTCAGCTTCCTCCCCCCACCCCCGGCCGGCCCTCCGGCTCCCCAGGCTTGTTCCCAAACCCCGGTCACCAGTGTCGCGAATGGTAGCGCTACCGCTGCACCGACGGGCCAGCGCAGACAAGATTTTTAAAGTGGCTTTTCATAATACTTTGTTATTGGGGACCAGCAACCTCCCTGTAGGAGCTAGCCCCATCATGTCCATAAATTCTGCACCCTCCTCATCCTCCTCATTTTCCTGAAAGGAGATGCTTAGGATGTTCACCATTTGCCTAACAAAAAAGGAAAAAGATGAGTAGTCCTCTGCAGGCCCTGCAGTGAGCTAAAGTCCTGCTCAGGTGAACCATCCTGTTCAACAGGCTCATCTTCCTCCTCCTCTTTCATAGTAAATTTCTTCCCCCTCCTCCACAGGCAGAAAGGTTGGAGACTGAGCTGGTGGGATTGGGGGGGGGGGATATTCCTAACATTTCCCATGACCTGGAAGGCCTGGAAAAATTGTCACATTTTTGTTATGTTCTCTGATCAAGGCATCTGTCTTTGGTCCAAAGCCTGCTCCTTTCCTTTTTCAGGAGGAGTAGTAAAGGACATTCTTTTCTTGTTGTGTTTATTTTTTTTTTTTGGCAGACATGGTTTCCAGTGCCTGCTCTGAGGCTCTCTTATTTGTATTTTTGCCAACACTGGACTCAGGGTTCCTCCTTTTGGATACCGTGGTAGCTTAACCATCTTTACTATGCTTGTCTGATGGCTGAACAGTTTTATCTTTTCTTCTCTGTTCCATTTGACAAGGACTGCTGCTGTATATGAGAAGATGAACCTTCTGATGTGTGCTTTCCACCATCAATAGGAACTCCCTCAAAGCTGCTGTTATTTTTTGGTGACATGGAGGCAGACTGAGAAGTCATAAACTCTTCTCTTTCTTCAGACCTTTTGTTTTACAACAAAATTTAATACAGAGATCACAATTAGTGAAATTGTAATCTGGACCTAGGCACCATAAACACAGCTTGTGGCAGTCTGCATTTGCCAGGAGCTGGAAACAAATTTTACAATTTTAAAGCCTGTTGGTCCTGTCCTTTTCTTGGGTATATCAGAGATGCCAATTTTTGAAGACCTTGTGAAGAAAAAACACAGTCGGTTCCAAACAGGCTTGTTCTGTCAGAAAAACAGCAGTTTTCTAAAGAATGTGGTCCTTTTTATTAGGCACCGCTAAATAAACAACCAACAGTGGTTGCAAATTGAGTTGAAAGAGAAATTTGGTCCAGTCCCTTCAAAAACCGGAACCTCAATCGTAAATAAAGAAGGACTACTGAAAGTGGTTGCAATTTAACTAAAAATACCAGTCTAAACGAAAAGAAAAAATTACTTACCATGGTAATATCGTTTCTTCCAAGGGATCGCCAAGTAGGATTAGACATATGCAGTCTGCTCTGAATCTCTGACTGCCTCCGGAGCTCTGATGTAATGTGGAATATATGCAAATCATGGACCTTAGAATGCAACATTCAAACTGCTGCCTTTAAGTAGACTGTGTTCCATCTAACTGCCAGATTCAATTTTTACAGATGAAAAAACACTAGACTATCCAAATTAAATAACTGTAAGTTAACCCCCTTAACAACAATACCCACCCCTTGGTAAACAGGATGGGTTCCAAACAGGAAAAGAAGAACACAAAAAAAAGAGAGCTAGGTACCCTAGTCATACTTGCATGCATTAAAAATATAACGTTACGCCAAAGATTAATGGCAACATTAAAAACTCCCATAAAAGTACTGCTGAATCTATTCAGGTTATGTAAGGGGAGGTAGGGATGGGACGTCTAATCCTACTAGCAGATCCCTTGTAAGAAACAATATTACTATGGTAAGTAATGTTTTCTTCAAACCACGGGAATGTCCTATTAGTATTAGACATATACAGACTACCAAGCAGTGCCTTGGGGGTTACAGAACCTATTTGGGAAAAAGGTTCTGCAATACTGCAGTGCCAAACCTATCATCAGTCCTTGACTGGACGTCCAGAAAGCAGTGCTTTGTGAAGATGTAAACTGTACTCCAGGCAGCTGCTTTACATATTTCCAACAAGGGGATGTCCCTTGCAGCTGCCACAGAGGCAGCAGTTCCACGAGTGGAATGTGCCCTGAGGTCTTGTGGTGGCTGTTTCTCAGCCTTACTGTAGCAGAATTGGATGCAGGATACTATCAGATGTGCTACTGACCTCTTTGAGGCAGGTCTGCCCTTTCCTGCTTCACCATAGGTGATGAACAGTTGTGAGTGGGAATCCCTGGGGTCCTTGGTACGAGGGATGTAATAGCTGAGAGATCTTTTTACATCCAAACTATGAAGCTTCAGTTCCCCTGAACTGGACTTGGCTGTGAAAAATACAGCAAGGGTGCTGGGCTGGTTCAAGTGAAACTCAAATACCACCTTTGGAAAGAACTTCTTGTTAGTCCTAAGAACCACCTTGTCCTTATGGAAGACAATGTAATTAGGGTCAGTGCAAAGAGCTTGGAGTTCGCACACCCTTCTTGCTGAAGTGATTGCCATCAGGAAAACAGTTTTCCATATGACATATTGCAGATCAGCCACAGGTTTAAAGGAAGGTTCCATGAGTTTGGCTATGCACAAGTTCAGGTCTCAAGGAGGGACTGGTTCCCTAACAGGAGGAAGCATATGTACCAATCCTTTGAAACATTTCCTAAAATTACGGTGTGAAGCTATTGTTCTCTGAGCACCTGCAGACAAATAAGCAGATACTGCTGCTAAGTGAACCCTAAAGGTTGCAGGCCTGAGGCCTAGAGCCTACAAGTGCACCAGATAATCAAGCAATGTAGATAAGCATGCCTTAAGGGGATTAACTTGCTTAGGCATGCACCAGATGAAAAATCTTTTCCATTTTTAAGCCATAAGTCTTTGTTGTGGAAGTTTTCCTAGAAACTTTCAGCACTTTAAGTACTTCTTCTGATAGGTTAAATTCAGAAAATTCTAACTCCTAAAGAACCAGGCCTTCAGGTGAAGGATCTCAAGGTTCAGAAAAACTATCTGACCTTGAACAGCTGTTAGGAGATTGTGTCTCTGGGGCAGACGAATGGGTTGTTTGTTGGACAGGGTAAGCAGAGGGTACCATGGCTGCCTGGCCCAGTCTGGAGCAACCAGTATCATGGTTGCAGGCTGACTAACCAGCTGAGTGAGGACTCTCAAAACCAATGGAAATGGAGGAAAAGCATAAAGGAATTCCCCCATCCAATCTAGGGCTAACACCTCTATGGGCACTGTGCCCAAAGAGGGGAGCCTGCAGCAATAAAGAGGGAGCTGTTGGTTTTCTTTTGAGGCAAACAAATCTATTTCTGGGATACCCGTCTGAAAACTGTGTCCAATACTTGACTGTTCAAAGCCCATTCATGATGATCCTTGCTGATTCTGCTGAGCGAAACTGTCAGTGTATTGTCTTTCCCTGGAAGGTGAATGGCGGACAGATGCACCTGCAGGCAATATGCTAGGGACCAAATTGTCATGGCCTCTGTGCACAGCCTTGAGGATCATGTACCTCTCTGCTTGTGTTGATGTACCACATGGTAGTTGTGTTGTCTGTCCTGACCTGGACTGAGATACCCATCAACTGAGGGGCAAAGGCCTTTAAGGCAAGGAAGATTGCTCTCAATTCTAAAAGGCTGATGTGCAGCTTGGACTCCTGAGGTGACCAAATTCCACTGATTTTGAGGTCGCCTGTGTGTGAACCCCCACCCTAGGAAGGAGGGAGGCATCTGTTGTTACAGCCACCATGTGGTGCTGTTGTTGAAAAGGGATGCCCTGTCTGAGGTTGTCCCTTTCTTTCCACTACTGCAGGGCCAGTAACAGAGTTTTTGTAACTGGTACTAGCTTTGAAATGGGGTCCCTTCTTTGGGACCAATAAGATCTGAGGTGATACTGAATAGTTCTCATCTGAAATCTGGAGCCCAACACTACTGCAGTGGTTGAGGCCATGTGTCCTAGTAATGCCAGGAACCTTTTTGCCGTTCTGGGCTAACCCAAGACAAAGGAATTTGCCAAGGTCAGTAGATCTGTCACCCTCCCTTGTGGGAGGAAAGCTTTTCCCTGGATGGTATCCAGTTCTGCTCCGATGAATTACTGTGACTGAACTGGTTCCATCTGAGATTTCTGGAGACTAATAAGGAAACCCAGTGACTCGAGGGTACTTTGAGTCAACTTGATGAAATCCTTTACCTGATACAAGTCCCCTGCGACTAGCCAGTCATCCAGATGATGGAATACAACGATTCCCTGCCTTCTGAGGTAAGCTGCCACCACTGACAGACACTTTGTGAATACCCGCAGAGCAAAAGTGAGCCAGAAGGGGAGTGCTGAGGACTGGTAATGACCTGAGGGCAGAGAGGAAGTACAGTTTCGTAAGAACTTACCGTAACAGCAGATCTATGAGAGAAGCTCTTGCAGGAGATGATAATCATTAGGACTAGAGCTGTCAGGCACTAGAACCACACAGAAAACTTTAGCAAGCAGTGTCTGGCAGGGGACTGCCCACCTAACGTCACAGCGTGACACTATATAGTGGGCGGTCCCCACGCCCGCCTTCCAGTTCTCCTGCTGGAAACTGAAGAAGGTGCAACAGAAGAAAGAACTGGGCTCCTGGAACCAATAAAAAGGCTTTAAAGAAGTAGCCGCAGATGCAAGGGGGAAGGTGGGAGGGAAAAAGGTACCTACTGCAAGAGCCTCTCTCGAAGATCTACTGTTACGGTAAGTTCTTATGTAATTGTACTGTCTTACTTCAAGAGGGCTCTTGCAATAGGTAATAATCATTAGGACAGAGTCCCAAGCAGTGAAATTCAGACAAAGGCTGAAGCACGGGAGTCAGGAAAGGTCTGCAGTAGGTACCTGGTTAAGGCAGGAGGCCTTGAAGGATGGCTAGTCCAAAGCCTGCCCTGCGCCTAGAGGCAATGTCTAGACTATAATGTTTGGTAAAGGTGTGGACAGAGCTCCAAGTGGCTGCCGCAAAAATGACCGTGGCAGAAACATTCCTGAAACAAGCAGTTGATGCAGCCATGCCTCTGGTTGAATGCCCCTTGATTTCCCCTGGAAGGGGCTTATTCTACTTCTGTTAACAAAACAAAATGCAGTTTGCTAACCATTTGGGTAAGCATTGTTTGGAAACTGACGCGTCCTCTCTCTTGGGCACAAAAGAAACGAAACGCTGATTTGTTTTACGGACCGACTTTGTCCGGTTCGTGTAATAAAGTACAGTTACGTAAGAACTTACCATAACAGTAGATCTTCGAGAACAGCTCTTGCAGCAGGTTACACCATTAGGACTGAAGCCGGCAGGCATCAGGACCCCACGGAAAAATTCTAGCTAGCTATCTTCAGCGGGGACCGCCCCCGACGTCGGTCCCGCCCGACGTCAGACATAGTACATATAAGGGCGGTCCCGCCCGACCTCAGTTCTCGCCTGGAGACTTCCGCCGAGGCTGACATCGAAATGGGAGATCGAGGATCCACCGTCAGAAGTCAAAAGGAAAAATCCCTGTTAGTAAAGGCCAAGCCATGCCTCCTCAAGGGGAAGGTGGGCGGGAAGGTACCTGCAAGAGCTGTTCTCGAAGATCATGTTCGGTAAGTTCTACGTACTGTACTATCTTACTGAGACACAGCTCTGCAGCAGGTTACACCATTAGACTGATTCCCAAGCAGTAACGCTGCAAACATTCTGGGAGGAGGAAACTAGGAATTACATTCCAGGTCCTGAATCTAGGACAGGAGACCCTGTAGCACCGCCAGGCCGAAGCCAGCCCTTCACCGAGAGGCGATGTCCAGGCTATAATGCCTGATAAATGTATGCACAGAGTTCCAAGTGGCTGCAGCACATATGGCAGAGGTGGAGACGTTTCGGAGTGCTGCAAAGGAGGTGGCCACACCCCTAGTGGAATGACCCCGGACTGATCCCGGGAGGGGCTTTTGTTTGATGATATAACAGTATGAGATGCACTGGACAAGCCAGCGAGACAGGGACTGTTTAGATTCTAGTTGGCCCATCATCTTTTCAGAAAAGGAAACGAAAAGTTGCTCTGAACTACGAAGTTGTTTAGTTCTGTTGAGGTAATACCTCAAGCTGCGGTGAACATCCAGGGCGTGGAGCAGTGCCTCTCCTCTATTGGAGTAATTTGGGAAGTAGACCGGCAGGTCAATATCCTGATTGAGAGTGAGTGTAGAGTGAGTGTAGAAACCACCTTAGGCAAAAATTTAGGATTCGTCCTCAGGGATACTCTGTCCCGGTGGAAAACTAAATAAGGCTCTTTGCACATTCTCTTCTAGCTGAAGTAATAGCAACCAAAAACAGCGTTTTCCACGACAGAAAACGCAGCTCGCAATCCGCGGCAGGTTCGAAGGGGGGAAGCATGAGTTGTTCCAGGACAAAGAGCAAATCCCATGGAGGCACTGGGTCCTTAATGGGTGGCCTAAGATGCAACACCCCTCTCAAAAATTCCCGAGAGGCATCCAATTGTGCCACTGTGTGCTGTCCCACTGGAAGGTGGTAAGCTGAAATGGCACAGAGGTGCACCTTGATAGAGGAGTAGGCGAGGCCCGAACGGAAAAGGGAGAGCAGGTAGTCCAACACCGCTCTCACCGGGCAACCTAAAGGGGAAAGGTCGTGTGCTTGCGACCATAAACAAAAACGGCGCCATTTCATGGCATACGCCGTATGTGTTGCCGGCTTTCTGGCTGCAGAAAGAACTTCCGCAACCTCTTGCGAGACCACGTGACGCAAGATGGCTATGTCTCTAGGAGCCATGCGTGAAGGTTCAGTGAGCGCAAGTCCGGGTGGACCAGTGAACCTTCCTCCTGAGACAAAAGATGGGAGCTGAACGGCAACGGGAGCAGAGGTTCCCGGGATAGTTGAATCAGTAAAGGGAACCAGATCTGTCTGGGCCAAAAGGGGGCCACAAGGATCATGGTTGCTTGCTCCCTGCGCAGTTTGAGAAGAACTCTCCGGATCAACAGGAAGGGAGGGAAAGCGTAGAGGAATCTGTCCGCCCAGGAAAGGGTGTCAACGCTGCCTCGCCAGAAAACACCAGGCCCTGGATCTAGCGAAAAAAATTGGGCAGTTTTATGTTGATGGGGAAGCGAACAAGTCCAACTCTGTAGTTCCCCATTGAAGAAACAGATCCTCTGCTCTTGAAGAAGTTCCCACTGTGGACTCTGGCCTGGGAGCGACTCAGGCCGTCTGCAATAGTGTTGTCCACCCCGGGAACATGTACTGTGATCAGATTCGCGCCGTGTCGGATTACCCAATCCCACACCCTCATGGCCTCCCTGCAAAGGGGGTAAGAGTGTGCGCCTCCTTGTTTGTTGAGGTAATACATCACCACCGTGTTGTCTGTCTGAAGCAGGAGAGTACTCGGCAGGATTTCTAACTGAAAGGCCTGCAGGGCATAAAGGACTGCCCTCATCTCTAGGACGTTGATATGGAGGTGGGCCTCCAGAGGGGTCCACGTACCCTGGGACTTCGCCCCGTCCAGGTGTGCTCCTCATCCTAGACCTGAGGCGTCTGTGGTGAGGATTACCTCTGGGGACGGCGCTATAAATGGGACGCCCATGGAGAGTGTCCCTGGGTCTAGCCACCACTGCCAGTCTCGAATCACGGTGTTCGTGATTCTGACCGGATGCTGCATGTGATCTTGCCTTTGATCCCATTGCACCTTGAGCATCCACTGAGTTACCCGCATGTGGAGCCTTGCGAAAGGGACGGTAGGAATGGCCGCAGCCATGTGTCCGAGCAAGTGAAGGACCGACCTGGCTGGGACGGTCTTGTTCGACGAAAGCTCCCTGATGAGGGATCTGATGCGCCCGCTCTGTCGCCTGGAAGAAATGCTCTTCCCGAACGGTGTCCAGTACTGCGCCTTATAAATTGCAGCTTCTGTGACGGTACCAGGAGAGACTTCGTGGTTGATTAGGATGCCCAGAGATCGAAACAGGTCCGGGTGCACTGATCGCTTCCTAACAACGCCTCTGGAGGCGCCATGAGAAGCCAATCGTCCAGGTACGGGAACACATAATGGCCCTGTCTCCTTAGAGACGCTGCCACGACTGCCATGCATTTGGTAAAGACCCTGGGTGCGGATGACAGTCCAAATGGAAGGGCTCGGAACTGAAGGTGGTGGTCGAGAAACTCGAAGCACAGGAACCTCTTGTGCGCCTGAGCTATAGGGATGTGCAGGTATGCGTCCTGCATGTCTAGAGACGCTAAGAAGGCGTCTTGCTTCAACATGGGACTGAGACCTGGAAGAGACACCATGCAGAATCTCTTGTAAGCGACCGACACGTTGAGGTCGCTGAGGTCCAGAATCGGACAGAGGTCCCCTGTTTTCTTTGGAACCAGGAAGAAGTGGGAATAATATCCTTGTCCTCTCTGGTTCTCCGGGACGTACTCTATTGCTCCCTTTTGCAAGAGCGCGAGTATTTCTTGCCAGATCAGTGACTTGTGCTGACCCGGGTACCGGGAGAGCACAGGAGGCCTCGAGGGTGGCTTTTCTGCTAATTCTATAAAGTGGCCTCTTTCGACCAACTGAAGAACCCACCTGTCGGTGGTTATAGCCTGCCATCCCCGCAGGAAGTTCACAATGCGACCCCCGACCATGATTTCCCGTTGATCCTGAGGGGCCGGGGCCGGAAAGGAGTCAGGCTGTGGCGGCTGAGGGTCCCGCTGGCTGGACCGGCTTAGAAGTACGGTGGCTTCGGCCTGCAGGTTGTTTCCCCTTGGCTCTGCGAAAGCCGGAGCCCTTTGTTGTGGAGCGGGCGGGACTGTTGTCTCTGCGCCGTCCACGAATCGGCTTTGGTTCCTACGAAAGGAACTAAGCTTGGGTCGGTACATGGCCTGGACCGACCTCACCGCCTTCCCGGCCTCTTGGAGTCTGGTAATAATCTTCTCTGAGGGTTTACCAAACAAAACTTCTCCCACGAATGGGGTGTCCATGATATTCTTCTGGACGTCCGGGGTGAAACCGGAGACGCGTAACCAAGAGTGTCTCCGGATGCATACGTCTGAAGCTGCTGCTCGGGCCGAGAAGTCCGCTGGGTCGTACGCGGCTCGTAGCACTTGGGTTCCCACGTCCCAACCTGTACGAAGGAGCTGAAGCATCTCCTCCTTCTGCTCACCTTCCGGCAGTTTCTCAGCCGCATCCAGACCCTGTTCCCACAAGGCATTTTGGAACTGCACCATGTGGGTCAAATAATTCAGGGATCTGATGGCGCAGGTAGTGGAAGCATACGTGCGCCTACCCATGGCATCCAGCTGTTTGGACTCTGGGTCCGGTGGCAGGGTGCTCAGATGTTGCGGTCTCTGGGACCGGTCATGCGAGGCTGTTATGACCAGAGAGTCGGCCTGAGGATGCTGAGTCAAGTACTGGTCTTCCCTGGGAGCCTTGTACAAGCGATCAGCTTTCTTCAGCATCACCGGGAGCGAATGTGGATGCTTCCACGCTGCACCGCGCGCGGTGGGCGGTCGTCGGGTCCAGCGCCTGCTCCACAGGGGCTTGGGTAATGGCGAGGGTTCCCTGACGCCCCGACAGGACCGGTCGCCTGCCTGGTCCTCAGGCTGAGTCAACTCCTCCTCGGTGATGGTCTCCTGACCGACGTCGGTCGGAGGCGCCGGGGTCCTCTTCTCAATAGGAGCGGGCGCGGTCCCCCACCGGCATCCGGTGATGCGTTAGCCTGGCGGCGGCGGTCGTCTGGCCAGCGACGGCTCTTGGGCACCTGTGGCGCAGAGGACACCACGACGACCGGGCGCCGGGTCCTGCGGCCTCTTCAGAGAGGTAAGCCCCTTAGTCTTGCGAGGAGGCAAGGAAGCAGACCTGACGTCGGGTTCAGAAAGGCGGGAACCCGACTTATGGTGATGGTGGCGATCCCCCGACTTGACCAGGGCCTTGGAGGATGAGGAAGGCCTGGGAGGAGGATGAAGACTTTTTAACCGCAGCAGGGGGAGGCTGAGAGCTGGCCCGGGAAGGGCAGTGGTCGGACCTGGAACCAGAGCTGCGCGAGTCTGAGGCCCTAGATGGGGACCTGGAAAGGGCCTTCTCCCTATGCTTCTCAGCATGCTCGTGGGCCTTCTGAGAAGAGTCCCCCTTGGAAGACATGGTCTTGAGTTTTTCTTCTAGCAGGAATGCCTGAAGGGCCTTCTGGCGACGGATCCGGGTTCTGCTATTAAACCCCTGGCAAAAGGAGCAGGACCGGGTGTCGTGGTCTGGGCCTAGGCACCGGACGCAGGCCGGGTGCGGGTCCTTGAAGGGGATCTGCTTCCCACAAGCACACTTCGAGGAGTGACCGGAGGTCGGAGAGGACATCAGCGAAAAACCTGATTGTAGAGAATCGAATTTCCGTGAAAAACTTCCTCCCAGCGTCAGCGCTAGAGACTGGAACCAAGGGTCGAGACATGCAAGTCGACGGCGGAAAGAACTTGGGAATTGGGCGGACCGCCTCTTATGTACTACGCCTGACGCCGGAGGCGGGACCGAGTCGGGGCAGTCCTCGCTGAAGATAGCTAGCTAGAATTTTTCCGTGGGGTCCTGATGCCTGCCGGCTTCAGTCCTAATGGTGTAACCTGCTGCAAGAGCTGTGTCTCAAAGTAAGATCGCTAGGTTCGGTGCACATCGAGTGTGTGCAGAATGGCCTCCCCTTGATTATAATGCTCAGGGTAATACACTGGCAAGAGTATGGTCTGATTCAAAGTAAATTCAGACACCACCTTAGGTAAAAACGTAGGATTTGTACGCAGAATCACCTGGTCTCTGTAGAAAATCAAATAAGGCTCCTTACACACCAGGGCCTGAAGCTCAAAAACCCTGTGAGCCTAAGTAATAGCAACTAAAAAGAGCACTTTCCAGGAAAGGTAGTGCAGGTCACAACTTGCAGCCGGTTGCAAGGGAGGCAAAGTGAGTTTCTCAAGGATGACGTTCAAATCCCACGGAGGAATAGGGTTAATGACTGGGGGATTCAGATGGAGAATTCCTTTCAGAAAGGCTTTGGAAACCTCCAACTGCGCCAAAGTTTTGCCATCCACTGGAGTGTGGTAGGCAGAAATGGTAGACAAGTGGACCTTCAGTGAAGAATAGCTAAGGCTAAGGTCAGACAGATGCAACAGGTATTCCATGACCTGTAGGACAGGGCAAGAGAAAGGGGTCCCATCTCTCACTGGTTGCTCAAAAGGAGAACCTCTTCCACTTCATAGCATATGTGGTTCTTGTGGATGACTTTCAGGGCTCCACAAGGACTTGAGCCATTCTGGAAGAGACCCCAAAGCGTGTGACCACTACATCAGCAAGTGCCATACATGAAGGTGAAGGGACTTGAGAACTGGATGGACCAGCTTGCCCTGGTCCTGAGTCAGAAGGTTCTGGCAGAGGGGTAGGGAAACCGGAGGCTCCACTCTCAACTGCTGAAGCAGAGGAAACCACACTTGGCGAGGCCAATAAGGGGCTATGAGAATCATGTGGACCCCTTCTTTCTGTAGTTTCAGAAGCACCCTCTGCAACAGTGGAAAGGGAGGGAAGGTGTACAAGAACCTCCCAATCCAGCAGAGAGACAGTGTGTCTCACCAGAAAACACAATGCCTGGGAACGAGCGAGCAGAAACTGGGCAGTTTTGCGTTGGATGAGGAGGTGAACAGATCAAGATCTGGTTGACCTCATTGATCGAAGATTTCTTCGACTACTGACTGCCTCAGTTCCCACTCATGTGCCCTTGCCTGAGTGCAGTTGAGGGGGGTCCGTCAGGACATACTGAATGCCTGGGACATGCACTGCCATGAGCTGTAGCACCCAATGCTATACATGAATGGCTTCCCTGCACAGAGGATACGATCACATGCCTCCCTGTTTGTTCACGTACCAGACCATGCACATTTTGTCCAGCTATACCAGGAAGGGCCTAGGGAGAAGTAAGGGCTGAAAGGCCTGAAGGGTGTATAGTACAGCCCACATCTTTTGCACATTGATGTGCAGAGATAGCTCCTGCTGAGACCAGGATCCCTGTGTCCTAATTGGAAGCACCCATTGTCAGGGTCTAGTCTGGCACAGGCAACTGAAAAGCAACCCCTCTGGTGAGATTGGACAGATTCTACCACCAGAGAAGGTCCCCGATGTATGGGGCTTGACACCAGAATCCTGTGATCCAGGTCATCTGATTTCTGGTCCCACTGGACCCGAAGGGTCCACTGCGTAATCCATATGTGGATCCTGGATAGGGGGACAGTGGGAACAGCTGCTGCCATGAGGCCCAAGAGATGTAGGACCAAACGGGATGAGGTCCATTGGCTGGTGCCCACTTGGAATGACCTGCTGATGCAGGGTTTCCGCCTGGTCCAAAGGAAGGAAAGCCTGACCTTGAACAGTATCCAACACCACCCCAATAAATTGGGGGTGTTGGGAAGGAACAAGGTGGAATTTGTGGTAATTCACATGGTCCCCACTTGCCTGAACAGATTCAGGGTAGCAGTCAGGGAGGCCACCAGGCTGCTGTCCCTCAATGGTACTGACAGGCGCCAGTCATCGAGGTATAGGAACACATGTATTCCCTGGGGCGTAAAGTGCCAAGAAGAGACCAAGGGGGAGTGCTCTGAGCTGGAAGTGTTCCCCCTGGAAGGTAACGTGTAAGAAGAATCAGTGGGAGGGAAAAACTGGAATATGCAGGTATGCATCCTGCATATCCAGAGCACACAGCCAATGATCCTGGTGCAAAAGAGGCAACAGACCTGGAAGGTTCAGCATGCCAAACCTCTTGTACTCCACGTACAGATTTAGTGTGCTGAGGTCCAGGATCGGATGGAGATCCTATCTTTGGGGGACCAGGAAGAAGTGTGAGCAATATCCCTTTCCTTCCTGGCCCTGAGGAACAGGCTCTATAGCTAATTTTGTCAGAAGAGCCTGGATCTCTTCCCTTATGGGCTTGCATCACAAAACATATGAGGAGAGAGCTGGCCTGGTGGCACAGAGAGCTGAGGCGCGACATCTCACCTGCACGCCGCGACCCGAGTTCGGGAGCAAGCCTGGGTCGCTGACACGGGCACGGGGGCAAAGCTGGATGGAGGACTGTCAGGCAGCTGTCCCTCCGGGCGAAGTGGGTGGTATCCCTTGCTCAAGGCTACCCCTGGTGGAGGCAGAGGGCTACGCAAGCAGGGTGCCAGCGATAGCCACTGGTGCAAGAGGAGTAGGGACATCAAGGTGCATGTTGCCTCCACATCACATGCGACCTTCCTGGGGTCCCTCAGGGGAAAACGTGAAAAACCGGCGGCAGGATGGCGTGCGACTCTCCGCAGGCACCGCCTCCCAGACCAGGTGTAAGCTAAGCCCCGGTTATTCTTGGGGACAGAGCTGGGGGAGCCGGTCAGATGGGGGCCGTATGGGGAGCAGAATAAATAGAAATACTTAAAAAAAAAAAAAAACATGAGGAGAGACTAAGGGACCTCAATATGTACTCACTGGAGGAGAGGAGACAGCGGGGGAACATGACTTAAACTTTCAAGTACCTCAAGGGTATAAACAAGGTGCAGGTGGGGGACCTTTTCCAATGTAGAAAAAGTACTAGAACCAGGGGGCACAATATGAAATCGGATGGGATAGATTAAGAGGAAGTTTTTCTACGCAGAAAGGGTAGTTGACGCTTGGAATAGTCTACCACAGGAGATAGTGGGGGCAAGCACAGTGGAGGGGTTTAAGCATGCTTGGGACAGGCACAAGCGAAGCCTGAGAGGGGAGGGAGTGATGAAAAGCCATTGATCACATAGGGTCAGTGGCCACATACAATGTATAGGGCCTACGGGCAGACTAGATGGGCCTAGCGGTCCTTATTTGCCGACAATTTCTATGTTTCTATGAGAGGAATGTGGCCTATTGGATAGTGAGAGAGACCTGGAGGATTTCTTGGAGGTCTCTCTGTGAATTCGATGGTGTGGCCTTGAGCGATGAGCTGAAGGACCCAAGTGTCTGAAGTGATCACCTCCCACCTGTCCAGGTGGTTGGCGAATCTGACCCCTACTGGTTCCTCCAGAGTTGGTGGTGGAGGCTGGAGGACCTCCCAAACGTCAGGAGGTGGAGGGGGTGTAGGGGAGCGCCATCCCGGCAGTTCTTTGGGACTTGACTGGAGGGGTGGGTCCTGCCGAGGGGGCTCGACGTTTGTTCTGATGTTGGACTGGCTGTTGCTTATTCTGGCACTGTTGCTGGCAACAAAATACAGATTACTCACCTGTAACAGGAGTTCTAGGAATAGTATATGTTGTTCATCCACACTTACTGGCATGTTCCTTGCCGCTTTTATTTCTTGCCAGAAGGTCTTCAAGCTGGCTCCTCCCACCCACCCAGGTGGTAAAACTTTCGGCTCCACCCCATGACGCCAGATTTTACCCACTGGAAGCCAGGTTGTGCGTCGAAGCCGGGGAGGTCGGGTGGGTTGTGAGGATGAACAACATATACCATTCCTAGAACTCCTGTTACAGGTGAGTAACCTGTATTTCTAGGGACATGGTTATGTTGTTCTCTCCACACTTACTGGCAGACTCCTAGCAGTTCTCCGGGAGGAGGGAGGCAAGGAGCACACCCCCTACTTGGGAAATAAGGACTGGAGAACCGAGGTCCCAAAACCAGCATCCCGGCATGACTCTAGGTCGATGTGGTAATGCATAATGAAGGTGTGTGCTAACTTCCAAGTAGCAGCCCTGCAGATTTCCTGGATAGGGACATCCCTGGAAGCAGCCACCGAAGCAGTGATATGGCGGGTAGAATGAGCTCTTATCCCTCTGGGAGGCTCCATGCCCACAAACCTATAGCAGAGATCTATGCAGGAGGTGACCCACCTACCTATCGTCTGCTTGGCTGCAGGTCTGCCAGGTGCGGCTTCAGCGTAGGTGACAAACAGCTGGCGAACCTCTCTCCGAACTTCAGCCGCCCACTCTTTATAATAGAGCGCTCTTCTAGGGTCCAAAGTATGGAGCCTATATTCGGCCTCCGAGGTGTGACTGGGGTAGAACACCGCAGAGCACACCTGGTTAAGGTGAAACCCGACACCACATTCAGAAGGAATTTCGTGGGGTGTAGGACAACCTTGCCCCTGTGGAAGACCAGATAAGGAGACTCAATGGAGACGCCTGAGCTCTCATCCTTCAGGCTGACGTGATAGCCACCAAGAAGGCAGTCTTCCACGACAGGTGAGAGATGTCACACCTGTGCATCAGTTCGAATGGCCTGCCCTTGAGCTTAGCCAATACCAGCAGTAGATCCCATGGAGGTGGAGGTTCCCGCACCAGAGGGGATATGTGATCAAGGCCTTTCCAAAAGCGCCTGACCACCTTCTCCTGCACCACTGACTGCTTTCCGGCCCGTGCCTGGTAAGCAGAGATGGCTGCCAGGTGCACCTTAAGGGTCGTCGACCGAAGCCCTTGCTGAGAAAGGGACTATAGGGAGTCCAGAATGCTGGCCAAGGAGCAGAAGGAAGGGTCCAACCCCTTATCCTGACACCAAATGGAGAATCTCTTCCATTTGAAGGCATAGCACTTTCTGGTCGACTCCTTATGGGATGCCTCAACAATGTTGAGGACCTCGTCAGAAAGACCCAAGGCCTGGAACTCTAGCTGCTCAGGAACCAGGCCGTCAGGTGCAGGGATTGAAGGTCCGGGTGGAGTACCATCCCCTGGTTGACTGAGATCAGGTCCGGGCGGGCTGAAACCGCCTCCGGGAGCCTGGAGCTGAGGCTGAGGAGATCTGGATACCAGAACTGGCGGGGCCAGTCTGGGGCTACCAGAATCACCTGTGCCTTGTCCCTCCTCGCCTTGAGAAGCACCTTGTGGATCAAGGGAAATGGGGGAAAGGTGTAGAAGAGGCCCGGGGTCCACGGCCTCAAGAAGGCATCCCCTGCAGCGAGCCCTGCTGAGGGGGGCATGCATGAAACAGCCTCAGCTTCACATTCTCCCTGGAGGCATACAAGTCCACCCGAGGAGTGCCCCAGTGGGAGAATAGATCGTGTACTCCCTCCAGCAGGAAAGACCACTCGTGAGATGCAGCACCTATCCGGCTTAGGGCATCGGCCAGAGTGTTGGAAGCTCCCGCCACATGGATGGCTAAGAGATCCACCTCCAGTCTGCTCACGAGGGACCAAGTGCGGAGAGCTTCCTTGCAAAGGGGCAAGGAGTGCATCCTGCCCTGGCGGTTTAGGTAGTACATGGTCGTGGTATTGTCCGTCTGCATCTGGACCACTTGACCCTGTACAAACATAGCGAAGGTGGTGAGGGCTAGTCGGACCGCTCGAAGCTCCAACAGGTTGATGTGGCATCGAGACTCCTGAGGGGACCAGAGGCCATGCGCTCTGTGCTCCCCCAGATGGGCACCCCAACCCATCAGAGAGGCATCAGTCATTAGAATGACCATCGGCTCGGGGCGGACAAATGGGATGCCCTCCTGCTGATGAGCTGGAACGATCCACCACTGGAGAGCGTTCCACATCTCCTGGGTCACCGCCACTGGCTGGTCCAGAGGACTGGAGCACTGTGACCATTGGTGGGCCAGCCCCCACTGAAGGGGACGCATGTGCCAGCGGGCCCAATGGACCACGCTGGTGCAGGCCGCCATGAGGCCCAGGAGGCGCAGGAAGTCCCGGGCAGGGTGCAATTGCCCAACGAGAAATAACTGGGCAAAGGAGGAGAGAACCTCGGCCCTGTCCACCGGGAGCCGTGCTCTGGCTTGAAAAGAGTCCAGCTCTGCCCCAATTAATTGAATCACCTGCGTTGGAACAAGTTCCGATTTGGCCTCGTTGATGAGGAGGCCAATCTGAGAGCAGACCTGGAGGGCCAGATCCCTGGACTGCTCCACCTCCAGCCTGGAGGGGGCTGCAATTAGCCAGTCATCCAGGTAAGGGTACACCCGGACCCTTCAGCGCTGCAGGAATGCCATCACCACTGCCATGCATTTGGTGAACATCCTGGGAGCTGGAGAAAGGCAGAAGGGCATGGCCCGGAACTCATAGAGGGACCCCTCCGCTCTGAAGCGAAGGAATCTCTGGTGGGACAGATGGATTGGGACGTGAAAGAACATATCCTGGAGGTCCAGAGAACAGAACTACACACCTCGTTCCAAGGATGGAATGATCTGTGCCAGAGTGACCATCCTGAAGGTTCGAGACCTTAGGAACTTGTTTAGGTCGTGTAGGTCTAGAATGGGGCACCAGCCCACCATCTGTTTTGGGACCAGGAAATACCTGGACACAAACCCTGGGTCTGGTGGAGGATCCACAACCTCACTGATCACCTCCTTCTGGAGGAGTAGAGCAATGTCAGCTTGACGAGCAGACAGAGAGGCTGCGGACCCCATAGCTCCCCGTGGGGCGACAGTCCGATAGGGTGGGGCCTGCTCGAATTCCAGAGGCAGACCTTTCCCTACCACTTCCAACGCCCAGTGGTCCGCGGTGATAGTGGACCAGGCGGAAAAAAAGTGGCCGAGCCGTCCCCACAGGGGAGCCAGGGACAGTGGCGAGGGCTGGGGCAGACACCCCTCAACCCACACTGGGCAGGCTTTGGAGGAAGGACCGCCACAGGACTTCCTGGGCCTTTTCCTCAAGGCTTTCTGCTGGAGGAAACTGCAGGCTTCGCTTTGGGGTGCCATGTGCGTGCCTGCTGGCCCTGATGCTGGTGTTGCTTGGCTGGACATGCTGCTGGGGCAGAAGGCCGAAAGGGCTTACGCTGCTGCTGGTGGCCTTTGTCCTTCTGGGCAGACGTGATCGAGTCCAAGGTGGCGTTGGACTTCTCGATCCTCTGGAGATGGCTTTCCACCCTGGGCCTGAACAAGTCAGTACCCAGGAAGGGAACGTCTGCCAGCTTGTGCTGGGTATCCGCAGTGAAGGTGGAGATCCACAGCCAAGCTCTGCGGTGCATGGCCACTGCAGACGCTACTGACCGGGCACAAGAGTCTCCAATGTCGAGAGCAGTTTGGAGCTGTTGCTTTGCCACCGCCCTTCCCTGATCCCGCACCTGCTTGACCATAGTCTGGAGGTCAGCCGGGAGATGAGGAATCACCTCATCCAGGGAGCCCAAAAGGGCGTGGGAAAAGTGTGCCATCAGTACGGCTGAACTGGCCTGATGAAGACCTAAGGAGGACGCATTGTAAACTTTATGCCCAGAGTAGTCCAGTTCCTTGCATTCTTTATCCGGTGGCTTGTCCACGTCCCAAGCGTTTCTGAAGGACCAGAAAATGCCGTCGGTCACCAACCCCTCCGCAGAGGGGTGCTCCGAGAATCCGTAGAGTGAGCCAGTGGGAACGGCATACTTCCTGGCCATCATGGCCAAGGAGCTGGACAAGAAGCCGGCCGCTGCCATAACTCCAGGGCCGGGCCAACAATGGCTTCGGCCACAGGAAAGGCCTCCGTAGGAGAATCCCCTCAGTCCAGTATCTCCATGAGGGGATACTGGGCCCGCTTTGACACGGGTTCGAGCTTCATCCCAGTAGATTCTGAGATGAGCCGAAGTAATCCCATGAACAAGGATGGGCTCTCGTCCACCGACTGTCCGCAGAGAACTCCAGGTTGAGAGGCCTGGAGAACAGGGAAGAGTCATCGTCAGACTCCGAGGAGTCTGCAAACAGCTGCCGAGGGCCTGAGCCACCCTCCACCTGCCGAGGGCGATCGGGAGTGAGGGTGACCGACAACCGATGGGGCAACCCATGATCTGACCGAGAATCCTTGGTCGGAGCCCCAGTTTTTGGTTGTGGAGGCGGGGGTTCCACCACGATGGGCAGCGCAGCTGGTTTCGGCCGAACAACCGGCACCAACTTCGTCTCCTCGATGACCACGAGGGGTTGTTTCAGCCACTCAGGTGACAGCCACTTAATGGCTGGGGAAGGTGACGGAGTCGGCTTGTTCCCGGAGAGAAGGAGCTGCTGCCACATCAAGTCCTCGTAGCGTCGACGCAATTTGCACCAAAGCCTTTCCTCTGAGGAGGAAGAAGACGAGGATGAGTGGCGCCGAGACCGAGACCGCCGATGTCGGCTGGCCCGAGACGTGGTCCGAGACCAAGACCATCGGTGTTTCTGAGGGTGGGTCTGGGAGGGAGCGCGGGAAACCCTTTCCTCCCTCAACTCGGGAATCTTAACCGAGGACTCCGGCACAGGAGGCGCAGGCAAGTCCTCGGTTTCCACCGGGGGAACCGGTGAAGAAGGGTTGTCGGCTTCTCCAGTCGACAGCCTGTCCGACGGGTCAAGAAAAATCTCGACCACATCGATGGGTGTCTCGGCCGGCTGATTTGACGGGGACACTGTGAACCAGCGGCCTTAGCTGCAACCTCGACCGAAGTCGAGTGTCGACTGTCCGGTGAAGGGGACCTCTTCTGCTCCCACAAACGCAGACGGTGGGACTGACCCGTAGAGTCCTTCTTCTTAGACTGAGAGGAATATCCCGATGGACCCTCACCTTTTGTGGAGAGGGACAAAGCTCCTTAAAAGAAGCCATGTAGGAGGAGCCCAAGGAGAGCGGGATAAATGCCGCGGGCGAGAAAGACGAAGATGCGGCCTGGGCCGCCGCCTCCTCCTCGAGGGCGATCATCTGCTCAAGTTGCTCAGCCGAACCCGCCGCCATGGACACCGCCCAACCGGCCTCCTTTGACTTCACCGGAGGAACACGTCTCTCGGGGCGCCCACGTTGGAGTCTGGCAGCACGGTCTTCGAGGATGTTGACTGAGAAGGACTTGCACAATCCGCAGGCCTTCGGATCGTGATCGAGTCCAAGGCAACAAACGCACGTGGAGTGCGGATCAGTCCGAGACATTTTCTGCCCACATGGGCACCACCGAAATCTGGGAGTCGACTTATCCATCACAGCCATGAAAGAAGAAACAGACCGAAGTCTAGAAAATTTGAGAATAAGTTTCGGTTTAACAGACGAGTTTGGATCTGGGCCTAAAACGCAGAGCACTAAGGAGGGAACCTTAGCTTCCAAACGGTAAGGAAGATCTGGCATCATGGGGCGGAGCCGAGAGTTTTACCACCCGGGTGGGTGGGAGGAGCCAGCTTGAAGACCTTCCGGCAAGATTTAAAGCGGCAAGGAACCTGCCAGTAAGTGTGGCTAGAACAACATATCCATGTCCCTAGAAATGGCTGTTTTGGCTTGGTACTAAATGGTACATAAGACTGGACAGAGCGCAGTGCCTTGCCACTGTCCTGGAGCTCAGTGATTATGTCCTTGACGTCGCCTCCGAAAAGGACTGGTCCTCTGAAGAGGGCGTCCTGGATTGCTGACTGGACATCTTGGGCCAATCCGGATACCCGCAGCCAGAAGTACTGGCACATGCTAATAGCCATTGCAGTACTCCAGGTAGAGGCGTCTACAGCATCATATGTCACTCTGAGGGAATTACGGCAGGAGATTTCCGCAGTCCTGACAGTATGGTAAATTCTGGTTTTAGCCTCGGAATCAGGCAAAATCTCAAATTCCAACTTCAACTGTCCCAGGATAGATTTCTGGTATACAGTCATGTGTGTCAGATAGTTCAAAGCTCTGAGGGCCAGAGTGGAGGAGGAATAAACCTTGCATCCAAATTAGTCTATTTGCTGTGACTCCTTATCTGGAGAAGAGGTGCTCATGTGTTAAGGCTTAGCTGTATGGTCATGGGCCGCATTAATGACCACCGAGTCCGCTTTAGGGTGAGAACTAATGTGGTCTTTACCCTCAGGGGCACGATACAGTCTTATCAACCTTCTTGGTGACTGTGGCCACCAACGAAGAATGCTGCCAGACCATGGAGGCCAGGTCCTCATGTGGTCCAATCCATGGAGGAATGAGCAGAGGAGACAGCTCGAGCATATCCAGGTGTTCTGCCAACCTCTTGCATTGGGGATCCTGATCCCCTGTCTTCCACTCATTTGCCTCCTAAATCTTCTGAAGGATCTCAATAAAGGAGAGGTCCTTCAGAGGGGGCTTGGGAGAATATTTAAGGTTTGGATCCACTGGAGAGGGGGTCTCAGAACCTCAGAACAGGTCCGAGTCCTACAATGAACCTGCGTCCAGAGACAGAGCCCATGGGAGCAGGATCTCCTGTAGTGAGACCGCAAGGCCCTTGCCGACATCGGCTACCAATGTAGGATGCAAGGTCTGTCCTGAGGTAGAGGAGCGAGACTCCACTGGAGAAGGGGATCTTGGTGTAGGGTTCATGCAGGCCGGCATGGAAGCCACAGTCAGTTACCACCAGTCCAATTCCAAGACCAACTGTGTCCTAGTTTCGAACCACCAGGACTGTAATGCCTCCCTAAAATCCACCTGAGGCTGAGGCGGTGGAAGGACGGAGGAGGAGGAGGAGGAGGGGGCTAATAGATGGGTGGGAATCCTGGTAAGGTAAACCCCGGCATCGGGTAATGTTAGCCTGGCGCTCCATAGGGAGAATAGCCCAGTGTCAGATACCCTGGCATAGGGTACCCTGGCGTATAATACTCTGGTGGCAGGTACCCTGGCGAAGGGTAGTGAAGCGAAGGGTTGCCTGGTGTCGGAAGGCCTGTCGAAGGGCCCAACAGTGGAGCCGAGGGACCTGACGGAGGACCTGGCAGTGGGCAACCCAGTGAAGGACCCAACAGAGGAGCCAAAGGTCCTGACGGAGGTCCTGGTGGTGGGAAGCCAGGCGTAGGCCCCGAGGGAGGGGCAGAGGGAACTGACGGAGGGTATGAAGGGCCCAGTAACATTAGGTCTGGCGCCAGACCCCCCCAGAGGAGGTTCCGGCATTGGTCCCAAGGGGGCTGAGGGACCCAGTGGAGTCAGGGGCGAAGGAGCTGGCCCAGACAAGGGAGCCCGTGGTACAGGAGACACCAGTTCCCGAGGGAGGTCCGGTGTCAGGCGTTCCGGCCCCACACCAGGGTTGTGTTGGGCGGACACTCCTCCGACTTTGGCTCTGAATGTGCAGGAGAGCCAGGAGTCACCACCAGGGGAGGTGAAAGGGAGAACCCTCTGGGGAGGACTGTGGCAAGAGCGGCAGCATGCGCTGATCTGGACAATTGGTGTCAGGCATGTTATCACAGCCCAACGGAAGTGCAGTGGCTGGGCGGACGCCAGAGGAGCTGGCGTACGACTTATCAGCCAAGGCCAGGCATTTGTCAGAGGGGCTGACAAGAGACTTATCGGCCATACCACCAGGCTTAGGCCCTGGGTTTTGAGGGGTCTAAGGTGGCAGAGCTTTCTGGAGGATAGGAAGTGCCCGCCTGAACTGTAACCAGCTCAGGTGGGGAGACCAAGGGCTGCTCCCCAGAGGGATGGGCAGGCTTGGTCGGAGAAACGGTACCCGCGCCAGCAGGAGGCCACTTGTTGCCCGCGGTCCCAGAAGGAGGCTGCGGGTGGGAAGGGGACCTATCACGGGAACCGATGCTTCTCCTTGTCCTTCTTCTTCTTCTTGGTATGGGAGTTTGAAGAACCCCCCCAGGGAGGAGGAGGATGATCCCTGCAGCTTCTGCATCTCCTTCTCCATGGAAGCCATCTTCAGTTTGAGAATGTGAGCTTCCGCTGGCCTGGTGGCACTGAGGGTTGAGGTGCTGGACCCCACACCTCGCGCCACGCTGGCAACCCATGTTTGGGAACAAGCAAGGGTCGCCAGGGGTTGGCTGGGTTGGAGAATGATCAAGCATCTGGAGAACTGCTCTCCTTCTCCGGGGAGGGAGGGACAACAGCAGTCAGTGCGTGGCTTCCCACTGGTGAAGCCGGGGGGGGGGTGCGCAACACTACTGATGCTGCAGAAACAAGGGGCTGGAGGAGGCAGGCGTTGGGAGAGTGTTCACGGAGGTGTCGCGCTCCATCCCTGTGCACTGCACACCTCCTCCAGCAGGGGAACTAGTCTACAAGACAAAAAAATCCCCAGCAGCATAAAGGCTGCTTGCCGGTGCTGCTGCGGTCCTGCGCCCAGTGGCTCCCTCCTGGGTCCACCCTCCTGGTTTCCGTGGTGGTTGGAGAGACTGAGTGGGGTAACGGCGGAGGTCAAGAGTTCTGCCCGGGACCAGGGCCGTGTGACCTAGTTGGCTAGGATTGGGGGATAAGAACCAAAGGCACAACTCCCAGATGTGGAATAAAATAAATAATCAAAAAAAAAAAAAAAAAAGAGAATGTGAGCATCCAGGGCCTATTGGAGGCGTTTTCATGTGGCCTGGTTGAAACGCTGGCAGGCCTCACAGTCCTCAGTCTTGTGCTCTGGCCCCAGGCAGAAAAGCCAGAGGGAATGGCCATCCTTGTGAGGGAGCTGGGTGCCGCAGGAATTGCATTTGTTCTGATGTAGCTCAGAAGGCGTTGGAGAAGACATGCATGAAAAAGGTAATATTTTAAAAAGATGTACAGAAAGAAAAACAAAGCAATTAAATACTCATCCAAAAATGGTGGTTGACTGAAGCAGCATTCTCCGTGAGGTCTGACGTGCACAGGTCGATGGCGGGAAAGAACTGGATGGCAGGCGTGGGGACCGCCCACTGTATAGTGTCACACTGACGTCCATCACTTGATGTCAGGTGGGCGGTCCCTTGCCAGACGCTGCTAGCTAAAGTTTTTCATGTGGCCCTAGTGTCTTACAACTCTAGCCCTAATGGTTATTACCTACTGCAAGAGCCCTCTCGAAGTAATATCTTTAAGTACTTTCTATGGTAATGACTGATTGGAATGTGAAAGTAAGCATCTTTTAGATCCAGATAAGCCAACTAGGCTCCTTTCCTTAGGGAAGGAATAACTATGGCCAGTGTTACCATTTTGAACCTGGGATTTGACAAGTGTTTGTTTAGGTATCTGAGATCCAGGATTGGCTGCCAATCCCCATTTTTCTTTTTGGTCAAAACGTATCTTGAGTACATGCCTTTCCCTGGGGGACTGGGCTTCTTACTGCCCTGGCTTGCAGGAGCTTTTTTACCTCTAACTCCAGCAGAATAGTATCTGCAGGGGTTGAAGGCCGGAAAGGTCTGTGACCCTGGAGTTTTGGAAACTTTTTGAACTGTAGACAGAGACCCTGACTCGCTACCTCCAGGACCCAACTGTCTGTGGTAATATTTTCCAGTGTTGGAAATAGTGAGCCAGCCTGCCCCCTACTGGAGGGGTTGCAGCCTGTTTTGTGCAGCCAGGAGTTCTGTCCAGTCTGCGGTCTAGGAGCTGGAGCTGGGCAGGCTCGTCTAGAAGACCTCCTGCCCCTGTAGTACCCTCTGACGTGTGTATACTCTACAGGCATTGAATATGGGGCATATGACCCGGGATAGTACCCCCTACCCCACCTCCCCTTCCTGTGATTCTGAAAGAGGAGGAGGCTCTTTTTCTCTAGTGGAGTTACTCCTGATGGTCGTTTTGTAATCTTCCACCTTTTTCATGTATGCCTCAGTTTTGTCACCAAGTGTGCACCCAATAGGATGTACTTCGTGGTTTGGCTGCACTGCAGTGTGTGGGGATCAAGGTCCAGGTTGCAGGATCCTCCTCATTTATCAACCTCTGGGACACAAGGGGGAATTCCTGCAGAAAGTCACGGACTTCGTCACCAATAGGGTGTTGGAGTCACCCAGATGGTTGATTCCGGGGGACTTCAATGCATGGGTTGACGACGAACTCTCGGATTTTGGAAAGGACTTCCTCCAGTCAATGACATCTATGGGCCTCGCACAAGCATTTGCTTCTGTGACCCATCACCACGGCCATGCTTTGGACCTAGTATTCTCACTGGGGCTTGAGATTCATGGACCTAGTATTCTCACTGGGGCTTGAGATTCATGGACCTAGTATTCTCACTGGGGCTTGAGATCATGAATCTCAACATTGATCCAGTCTCTTGGCCGGATCACTGCACAGTGGAGTTCTTGTTCAGGCCCCCCTACCCCACCCCCGTGAGTCCCTCTCCTGTTGAGATGGTCCGCTACCACTCTTTGAGAGGGATTGTCCCCAGAGGGACTGCTGGCTGTAGCAGATTTTTTTGGTGCGAGTGTTGCATGTGCTGAGGGGGTTGGACGAGGCAGTGACAGCATATAGTAGCGCTGTCACCAAGGCACTCGACACCATCGCACTGATCCGCATACAACCCAGGTCTTCCCACTTGAGATCACTGTGGTTTAATGGGACTCTCAAGGAGATGAAGACTAAGGGTCAGAAGATAGAGCACTGCTGGAGAAGGACCAGGTTCGTGGATGACAGACTGGCTTTGAGAACTCACTACGGTGAGTATCAAAGGGCAATCAACCGTAAGAAGGCAGAGTTCCTGCCCAGGGAGGTTGCTGTAGGAAGAACAGACTGGATATGCTCTTTCGGACTACAGACAGGTTATTACATCCAGCCTGTCTGAAGCTGAAAAAGAGCAGTTTCAATAGCTCAGTTCTTTTCTGACAGGGTGTCCTCCATTAGGACTGGGACCTCTCCAGGGTAACATGACAACTCCCGCAGTATGAAGTCTGATGAGTACACAGGCACTCCATCTGCCTGGGAAGACTTTTTGGCCAGTGGGAGTGTTGGAGGTCATCGAGGTAATCTTGAAGCTGTGACCCACTTTTTGTGAACTGGACCCGGGCCCAATACGTCTCCAAGTGGCATGTGTTGAATCCGTTCGTCCAGTGTTTGCTGAGATTGTCCGGTGTTCACTCTCAAGAGGGGCTGTTCCCCGATGTCTTGAAGGAGGCACTGGTGAGGCCCCTACTGAAGAAACCAGCACTCGACCCTGACGTCTTAGTGATTTATCGACCTGTCTCCAATCTTCCATTCTTGGGAAAGGTACTGGAGAAAGTGGTGGCTGTGCAGCTTGAGGTCCATCTGATGACCTTCGACATCTACGAGCCACTCCAGTCTGGATTTATGAGAAAGCATAGCACCGAAACAGCATTAGTTAGAGTGCAAAATTATCTCCTCAGGGCGAAAGACAGAGGAGAGCAGTCAGTTCTTGTCCTCCTAGATCTCTCCTCAGCATTTGACACCGTAGATCACATGGGTGCTACCTGATCAACTCAGAGGTCTCTGTGGACTCGCCGGCAAAGTCATCAGCTGGTTTGAGTCCTTTTTTGACAGGTACGAAACAACGGGTAGTGATGGGGAGTTTCTCATCCTGCCTGAAGGCTCTGACCTGTGGAGTTCCTCAGGGTTCAATCTTGTCAGTATCTAAAAGGCCTAACCTTTCTGCACCTAAATGTGTGTAGCATCCTACAGAAATTGGACGCCATCCAAGCTTGGGTTGCTCACACGGATCCAGATATTACAGTCATCTCCAAAACCTGGTTGAAGACATCTACCCTCAACCACGAAGTCAACCTCCCGAATTGCAACATCTATTGCATGGACAGACCGATTGGGTGGGCGTGCGGCTATTTAAGTTAAGGGGAAGTTCACGGTTACTCTTGTAGAGTCCTTATTGGTCCCAAAGGAATTTGAATGGGTCTCATTAAGGCTCTCCTTCCCATCCCCTGAATCCATCTGTATTATCGGCTGTTACCAGCCCCCCTCTGGTGGCCTTGCCCTCCTAAGTCACCTATGTAAAACAATGGATTCACAACCTTATGAAGTCATTCTACTGGGTGACCTAAATATGGACTGGTACACTAATGCATCCAAACCTTTAAGAGATGCGTGCGATGAAGTCGGACTTACACAGCTTGTAACAGAAGTTACCCACCCCAATTCAAAAACTCCTGCTAGTAGCACATTACTTGATCTCATCTTAGTAAATAAACCCCATCTTTTCAGTCATGCAGGCATCTTTTTCAATGATGTCAGCGATCACAGCGCTATAGCCTGTGCACGTTGCCCCCAAATTATCTTCCTCCTCCACCTATTCCCGAAAAAGTAACAGTCACAATTTTGACCTCAGTAAATAAATTGCAGATCTCAATGGCATCCATTGAGATTTTTTACCTTGCACCATCGATGGACACAGCTCATGAAATTTTCCAAAAACTGGTCCTAAGTGTCGCAGACATCCACGCACCCAAGTCCAAATTACGAACCAGGAAAAGATCTTGCCCTTGGTTTTGTGCTGAGCTAAAATCTGCATTATGCAACAGAGATGCTCTATGGAAAAGGGTCAGAAAAACCAAGTACCCACTAAATTGGGTCACCTTCAGAAAAGCTATGAATTATTGCAATAAAACTGTGAAGGCAGCCAAAGCCAGGTTTTTTCAGGCTAGATTAGCCTCGACTTCCAACAACTTAGCAAAGTTTTGGAAAACTCTGAGGCAAATCAAAGGTCAATGCTCAGCTAACTCCCTCCCCATGAAGATTACCTTAAGCAACATGAGTACCACCGATAGGCATCGCATACTCAGTCTATTAAATAACCATTTTGCTACGGCAGACCTCGCTTTCGATACATCCGCAGTCAGTAGGCCCTAGCCCTTGACTCTCTTAGTCATCTTTCCAAGACCGCTGCCCATGAGACCCAATTCTCCTTCAGCCCTGTCACCTACAAACAGGTGGAGGACTCACTCTTGGGGTTACTAGAAAAAACGCAGGAGCGGATAACCTTGAACCGTATTTCATAAAAGTGGGTTACCATGTTTTGACTGCACCCATTGCTCACTTATTCAATTTGTCGCTTGCACACGGCGTATTCCCGTCAGTCTGGAAAATGGCACACATTGTCCCATTATACAAGTCAGGGGACCCAAGTGACCCGAACAATTCCAGGCCTATATCATTACTGCCAATCCTCTCCAAACTACTGGAAAAAGTAATAAACATCCAGATTAGAAACTACCTCGACTCACTCCAGTTATTAAACCCTATTCAATCTGGCTTCAGAAAAAATCATAGCACTACATCTGCCTTAGCCAAGGTAACTAACGACTGGCACTTGGCACTCAACACTAAACATTACATCAGTGCCTTATTTCTTGACCTAAGTAAGGCCTTCGAGACAGTCGACCACGATTTGCTGTTGTCCACACTTAAAGAGACTGGCTTGGATGCTATAGTAGTAAACTGTTTTACTTGCTACCTTAAGGGACAAAAGCAACAAATTAAGGCACACGGGGATTTCTCACTACTTAAAACACTCCAGAGAGGTGCTCCCAAGGTGCTATTTTAGGTCACCTGCTATTTGCACTTTATATTAACAGTACTGATGCAGACATCAGTCAAGCAAGCGTACACTTATTTGCCAATAATACTGTTATTTATGTTGCAGAGTCTACTCTTGAACTGGCCTGCAGTTTGTATTCAGCCTTTTACAGCACAATCTCCTTAAACCTAAACCTTTGTTAAATGCAAAAAAAAAACAAAAGCCATGATTCTTCCACCAAAGTCTAGCTCAGACCATTCCCTGTTCCTAGGAACTCCACCACAAATAATGTCCCTTCTGGGGAAGCCTACTGAAGTTGTAGACGAATTCAAATATCTCAGATTGTGGATAGATCACAAACTCTCCTATGTGGTCCACATCAAGGAATTGAGTAAGAAACTGAAACAATGCCTAGGACTGTTCTTCAGGATTCGACACCTACTAACACAGGAAGACAAGCTAAGACTCGTACAAGTCTACATTCCTACCCTTGTTGGATTATGCAGATAGTTTGTACACTCATGGCCCCAGTTCAGTGCTGGCAAAGCTTGACATACTATACAACAGGGCCATAAGATTCATTACCGATGCTCCCCTCAGGACTCATCACTGTGCACTATATTTATTTATTTTTTGTTGACCGGTAAGTGCACTAGACAAATTCTGCCTATTTTCAGGCACGACCCGGGAGAGGGGGATACAGATGAATGACAACTGACTTTGAACCAAATTAAGCTGCTGGTGGTATTTTTTAACGAATGCCATGCTGGATTTGGCAGTTCTTAAAGACTAGAAGACTCATAAGCATAACTACCTGGACCTACAGAGCCCTCATCGGTAAGCTGCTTTATATTTCTAGCCTATTTTCTTACTCCACTGGAACTTACTCGCTTAGGTGCCCCTGGTGTAGAACTAACCTCAGGGCCTCCGCCCTAAGCTGCGCCCTTCCAGCACTTTGGAATAACCTACAGAAATCGCTGATGCTCTCCTTCCTGATTAAATTGCCCTCTTTCAAAATGCTATTAAGGCAGTACTTCACTGAATCTTGCAACTACTACTCATAAACTTTGTTTTTTCCCAGCAACTAAGACCTTGTCGCCGGGCCCCTCCTAAGGCTTCTGCTTGGGTATGTTCTTTCCTTTCTGGTTCCTAGCAGCCCAATTAGCAGTGTCAGTGGCTCGGCAGGTAGCACACTCGTCTCTGAAGCCGGGAGATCAGAGGGCTTTGGGTTCAGTTCCCACATCTGGCACTTGGGTTAATATCCCAGTACTGACACTGTAGTGCAGCATGAGAGGGGTGCTGCACTTCTGAGGTGCCGTCTTTCGGATGAGACGTTAAACCGAGGTCCCATCTGCCTGGATTGGTGGTAGTTCAGGTGGATGTTAAAGATCCCATGGCACTTATCGAAAAGAGCAGGGGAATTTTATTAAGCAAAAGAAACATAACATCAAGCATAGAAAAGCAATAAATAAAGCAAAACAAAAAGGCCATACATCATACAATAGGCATATATACAGTATACATCAATCATAAAGGAAAAAGAATATATAGAAAAATGGAAATACTGTCAATGCATCTCAACAGCTAACACTGGCAACTAGTGCAAAAAATCTACGTTTCCAAAAAGAATTAAAGCATTGTAAGGGAAGCTGTTTATGCTCCAACTCCACAACACTCAAAGCAGTTTCCATTTGTTGTATAATAGTAAGTGGAAAGGTTGGCATTTGCTGTAAGACATATTGACAGCAGGCCTGCCACATATAGTATTTACACATAGCAAAAATCACTCTGAGAGTACTAGGATGAAATCTCATCCACGGAGTAGAGAAGTCACCCAATATCAAGATCTGATATGTTATTCTACTAAGAAATGGCCACTTCCACTTATTGGCTAATGTTTTCCAAAATAAAAGAGCATCCTTGCAGTCAAAAAAGAAATGGGAAATAGTTTCCTCTATTTGAACACAAGAAGGTTTAGGGCAATATCGTTCCTGAGAGGATTTGTGTTTTAAATTTCCCCGGACTTGTAATCTTCCATGGCAACACAGCCAGGTAACATCCTACATGTGCAGTGGGATTCTTTTGTCTTGAAGTATAAACAAAGCACAGTCCATTCGGAAAGAAGGACAAACTGGAAACTGTAACACCGGTTTTGTAATATTTACAGAAGTAGTATACAGTTGTTTTCTGGATAGCGTTAAAATGGATGCTTTACTAAGTTTCCAAAACCATAGCTTACGGAAACTATCCATGGCATAAGATGGGAAACAAGAAATATGGGAATGTGTAGGTGGGAGTGTGTCCCAGTTATTCATTATATAACGCATGGCATTGCTGATCCAGGTATCACAAATATGGGACGTGTACCGTACGCTATGGAAAAGGTGAAAAAGAAAAAAAGAAAGAAAAAAGGCTATCGGGTGAATCATACCAAGCCCTCCCTGATGTACCGGCAAGTAGGTTATGTCGCACTTAACTGGATTGAGGCGACTGCCCCAGACCATCTGGAAGAACACACTAAAGAGTCTTGTTTCTAAGTGTTTCGGAGGGGCATATACATAACTAAGAAATAAAAAAACTGGAAGTATAAATTTTTTAACAACTAATACTCTCTTCCTCTTCCCCAATTTCCATGATTTCCATAGTCTGACCTTATACTCCCCAATACAAAGGCGTTTTTCCCAGTTATAGGTTGCTACGTCTGTGACATTAAACCATACCCCTAAAATTCGCTGGGGAGAAGTACAAGTCTGAATACCACCTACTTCAGATACTACTGCAGACTCAGGATCTAAAGGGATGGAGACACTCTTCTGAAGATTAAGAGTGCCCCCTGAAATCAAAGAAAATGTATGAAATATTCGAACTGCCCGGTCTCCAGAATCTTCATTATGGGCAAATAACACAACGTCATCTGCATATGCAATAATCTTCACTGGGGGTAAATTAGGGTGAGGCGCCAAACCTATAATTTGAGAGTCCCATCTAATTTGTCGAACAATGGGATCCAACGCAAAAGTATATAATAACGGACTGAACAGACATCCTTGACGGATCCCAACCGTCTGGAGAAGAGTATTACCCACAAAACCATTAATCACAGGAGCAAAGTCGGCTAGGGAAAATATATGGATGAGCCATCTAAGAAAGATTGTTGGGATACCATACGTTTCCATGACCTGAAATAAATAGGAGTGTTATACTGAATCAAATGCTTTCGCCTGGTCTAGCGAGAGAACAAACCCCGAAATAATATTATTTTGTTTAGCCTCAAAAATCTCTCTCAGGAGCACTACATTAGTTTGTATTGAGCATCCCGGAATAGCACACGATTGGGCAGGGTCAATAAGATCAGGAGCAACACGGTGTAAGCGTGTGCTAAGTATTCTAGTCAGGATTTTAAAGTCCATGTTGAGAAGATGGAGAGGTCTCCAGCTTTGTAAAGAGCAGGTATCTCCTTTTTTATAGATAAATTTTAAAAAGGACATGCCAAAATCAGGAATCTCATCTGAGGTTTGTAGAATATAATTGAAAACTTGGGTCAGTACTTCTAGTAAATCATCCCGGAATGTTTTGTAGAACTCATGTGTAAGGCCATCAGGACCCGGGGCTACCTTCAACTTAAGGTGGGAAATGGCACAAGCCACTTCCTCCTGAGTAATGAGGGCAACTAGATCCGCGATATGGTGTACAGAAAGCTGTGGGACCGGAGCCAAAAAAACTGAGGACAGGTCAGCTGGTTTGGACGGCATTGTGCAAAATTGTTGTTGTAAATGAGAATTAACAATGGAGATCATACCAGGAATATTATAAACAATATTACCGTTTTGATCAGAAAGACCGTGCAGAACCGTAGCCTGAATTCTGTCCTTGTAAGCTGAAAACGGGTTCGCAGAGGGGGAAGCCGAAGTACCCACCCTCATGAAAAAAATCTAAGATACGGGCACTATCGTACTGATGTGCAAACATGCGACATTTGATAGTGGTAATTTGAGAGGAATAATCAATAGGAGAGGAAACAGAAAGAGACATCAATTTATATATGTGATTCCTATAAGTTAAGTATGTAATGTAATTATCTAGAATCACCAGTTTCCCCACAGTCTGAAAAAAAATGACGTATATCTAATTTAGTATCTTTCCACCATGCCCAGATAGAGTCATAACAGCAAAGAACTGAAATCCAGGCTTGAAAGAGGGTGCGAAATTGTGCTTGGATAGAAAGAGGAGAGAACAAAGAATTGTTCAGTTTCCACTGAGTCAATGTCGAGGAAAGAGATATTGGGGCTGTATCTAAGAGAAATACACTAGTCAGTAAATGGTGATCAGAAAGCTCTGTGGGGCGAAGTGAAACCTGACAGGGGACACAATATCGAGAGGAAAAAAAATAATCAATACGAGTGTGATAAACTGATCTGTAATATGTGTATCCATTGATTAGACAGAAAGGATGGTCTTGAAAGGTACAGTCAAGAATCAGTGCCCTGCCAGGACAGACATCTATAATGCGTGAAATGGAAAATGTTGGGGGAAAAAAACAGGATAGCCGCACCATCAGCTAAATCTTCCCCAAAAGTCCAATATAAGGGGCCCTTAATCCATCCCCGTTTAAGCTGCTGAACCTCAAAAAGGGTAGTTAGGCGAGTTTCTTGTAATAGGATAACATCTATGGGGAGAGAAACAGCAAGGTGGAAAAAAAAACATCAGTCTCTTGTAGCTTTTCAAGCTACAAACATTGAAGGAGGCTATTCTGATAGTAGCCAGAACAACGGATCACTCAACCACTCCCATCTGTAATACCCATATTTTTATGTTTCTTACTCCCCTTTTTTGTTCTAGTGAGTTTTTTACGGGAAACATCAGGAGGCCTAGAAACAGTGAGGTCCATGTCTGATGGTAATATAGAGGCATCCGAATCACCATCAGATTCTTCTCTCCCGTCCTTTAAACATTCAAAAGGATTGGAGAGAGGAACTTCAGGAGCTTTTAAGGTTTTGCGAGCAGTTGCCCTGGTGACCCGTCTGCCAAGCTGAAAACCTTCTGAATCCATAAGGGAAGTAGGGTGTGGGATAGAATCTACAATAGTCGCAGCGAGGGGAGCAGTCTCCATATCGGTAGGTGGTTCCAATAGTGTCTGAGGCTCTATCACCACTGGGGAAGGTTGGCGGGGGGGGGGGGGAGAGACTTCCGTGGTATTGGACACAGTGACCTGAGTAGTAGACCGTTCTTGGGCTTTATCCTGTGCTTTTTGAACTAGAACATCAGGATTCCACCCCTCGTTACGGTTTTTGCTAGCCCAGGGACATTGATGGTACGCATGTCCATTTTCGTCGCATAAATTACACTGAAAAACATTATCGCAGGAAACGCTAGGGTGCCCATACCCCCCACATAAACTACATTTTAGCAAATCACAAGTGCTGCTTAAATGTGTGTGAGCACCACATTTGTAGCAGGCTCTAGGCTGTCCCCCGTAAAAGCAGACACCCCTATCTTTACCCAAGAAAAAACTGTTAGTTAGGTGTATTACTTCTGAATTAACCTGGAAGAGCTTCACACGAAACTTCCAACCTCCCATCCAGAGCCCCTCCTCGTCTACAATGGCTTCGGGGGGGATAAGACTGTACACCAGTTTTGTAACCAATGGTATATGTCACTGATGCTGACACCCTCATTTCTAAACATAATGGTGACAGTACGAACTGCTGGCTTAGTAAGAGGAATAACATAGAAAGGAGTCCATAGAGGGGTATTCTTCAATGTGGCATATTTATGCCAAAATCTATCTAAACCACTATTGTTCTTGAAATTGATATCAAAGGTTTCCTCCCCGAGATATGAATTAAGGCATAGGTGTCCAAGGCCTGGAAATGCATGGCACCTTTCAATAGGGTCCGAGCCACATAATAACGATCAGGGAATTCAGAAAGGCCACCCTTATAGTGCAGACGAACTGCGTTACGTCTAGGTGCCTGTTCTAGTTTATTTTTCAACAAATCTGAAAGGATAGGCCCTCTGCCAGGAGCTGGAGGGGGGTCTAAGTAGGGGTCACAGTCGAGGGGCTTTCCCCAGGGTCATCCAAAAGAGGTGGGACTGGTTGAACAGATCCTAAAATGGGTGAGGGTGTACTGGGAACAGGATCAGAGGTCTGCCCAGAGGAGAGAGTAGGCTGGAGAGGAGTGGAGGCCTCTGGTACCTGAGATAGGGCAATAATAGGTGCATCTCCAGCCAATGGCTCCATGTTGGAGCTGTGTGGAATAATAACTGCAGAACTAGTATCATGAAAATCCATAATATCCCCCCCAAGTAGCCCCAGAAACAGCAGGCTGAACAGAAATATTAGTGTCCTTATTAATGCTAGTGTCTTTTAATATAGGTACCTCGGTGGAGCTCTTGTCGAGAGGTGCAGGCCTGGTAGGAGAAAATAAAACCCCATGCTTGTCAGCATCCCAGGAGGGATCCGGAGTCCAGGATCCAGAAACAGTTTTTGTCCATCCCAGGCGTTGTAAAGCATCCGTGGCAGTCCAGGGAGGGTCCGAGATGTCCGGGTCAGTCTGCAGACCAAATCGGGAGCGAATTACAGAAGCGGTGGTAGAAAAGGCCGGCATATCAGTGGAAGGTCTCAGCGGGTGAAGCAGATCCAAAACAAGCAAGTCCGAGTCCCCCAAATGCGACTCTGTAGCCACGCTGACTCTCCTGAGGTCGATACCGGAAGTAGCAGGGGGAACATCATGCGTTGCACTGTGAGAAGCCGGTACACTGAGTTCCGCATTAGAAACCGGCAAACTAGGTGAGAAAACACTCAAAGGCTCCATAGACTTCGTTTCAGCCGGCGCAGAAAGCTTTGCCACAGGGAAAGATGAGTCCGATGCATCTCTGGTAGGGTAAGACGTCTCTCTGGGTGGTAACAAAGCAGGGGCTGCCTCAGTCAGCAGCGTAGTGTTAGAGGATAGATCCTCACTGGTGCAGGGCTGAACACCAACTGAACACTCCATAGCTGTGACCAGAGTTCCCCCTACTGACAAGAGTAGGGGAATTTCCCTGGTCTCCTGACTAAATTTCCCTCATTCACTAAAAATACCACTAACAGCTTAATCTGGTTCAAGGTCAGTTGGCATTCATCTGTATCCCCCTTCCCCGGGTCGTGCCTGAAAATAGGCAGGATTTGTCTAGTGCACTTACCCGGTCAACAAAAACTAAATAAATATTCTCAATCACACTTATATTGCCCTTCATCCCATAGTCCCTGATTCTCCTTCTCCCCACAAGGCTCCCTCCCCACCCTTACTTTTTATCGTGTATCCTTCTCCTCTTGAGCATTCCTGACCCCCTAGAGCAAGCCCCTCCTTATATCATCTTATGCCATGTCTGTCCTTAAAACTGACTTTTAGAATTATAACACCTTTAGATACAGACTTTGTAAGTCTGTTGCTGTTCACCCTTTGCTGTATAAAATTCTTACGTCATAGTCCATGCTATTATTTTTTTTTTTTATAAATATACTATTGTTCTTTTCCTACCTCATCTAACCTATTAACATCCCCCTTTTCTTAGCTGTAGCCACATTAGTGGGTCCTATGTACTGTATTGTATTTGATGTATTCTGTTTCTTTTGGCTCTATTTAGCAATAGAAACATAGAAACATAGATTTTGACGGCAGATAAGGGCCGCTTGGCCCACCCAGTCTGCCCATTTCCCTACCTTATGGATAAGCTGCAGATCCTAGTTAACCAGCAGCCTACTTCTTCCTACCCCCACCCCCTAGAATTGCCTTATGACTGTCCCATGCATGCTTGAATTCCACCGTTTTTGACTCCGCAGCCTCCTCCGGAAGGCCGTTCCATGCATCCACAACCCTCTCTGTGAAAAAATACTTCCTTAAATTACCTCTGAGCCCCCCCCTTCTATCTTCAAATTGTGCCCCCTTGTTCTTGCACACCTCTTTTTTTGAAAGATGCTACCCTCTTGGACTTTGTTGATTCCCTTGAGATACTTGAAAGTTTCTATCATGTCCCCCCTCTCCCTCCTTTCCTCGAGGCTATACATATTCAGCTCCTTAAGTCTCTCTTCATATGTCTTCCGGTGCAGACCCTGCACCATTTTAGTTGCCCTCCTCTGGACAGCCTCCATCCTGTCTATGTCCTTGTGGAGATTGGGTCTCCAGAACTGCACGCAGTACTCCAGATGGGGTCTCACCAACTGTCTGTACAGAGGGATAATAACTTCCTGTTTTCTACTGGTGATGCCTCTCCCTATGCATCCCAGTATCCCCCAGCCCTCCTTGCTGCCCTCTCACACCCACCTTTAGGTCATCTGATATGACTACCCCAGGTCCCTTTCCATTTTGTTGTTTTTAGTATCTCACCCCCATTGTGTACTCTTCCCCTGGGTTTTTGTTTCCCAGGCGCATTACCTTGCACTTCTTAGCATTGAATCTAAGCTGCCATACATTTGACCATTCCTCTAACCTTGCCAAGTCCCTTCTCATCCTTTCCACCCCACCTTGTGCATCAACTCTGTTGCAGATCTTTGTGTCATCTGCAAAGAGACATAGTTTTCCTTCCAGTCCCTCTGCAATGTAAACATAAAGACATTGAAGAGGACCGTCTAATACTGAACCTCGCGGTACCCACTTAGTAACCCCCTTTCTTCAGAGTGGACTCCATTTACTATTACTCTGTGTCCTATTCTCCAGCCAATTCTTTACCCAGGCTGTCATCTTGGGACCCACTCCCAGGCCAGCTAACTTGTATATTAATCTTTGTGTGGGACTGTGTCAAATGCCTTGCTAAAGTCTAGGTAGGCCATGTCCACAGCCCTCCCTGATCTACTACTTTGGTCACCGGTCAAAAAATCTATCAGATTTGCCTGGCATGACCTTCCGCTGTGAATCCATGCTGCCTTGGGTCCTGAGCCCTCTGGCCTCTAGATACTTAACAATTCTTTCCTTCAGAAGTGATTCCATCATTTTCCCTACCACTGAGGTTAAACTAACAGGTCTGTAGTTTTCTGCTTCTGCCTTGCTCCCACTTTTGTGAAGGGGAATCACATCTCCCTTCTCCAGTCCTCGGGTACCACCCCATCCTCCCATGATTTGTTAAAGAGGGTAGTCAGTGGTGTCACTAGTTCTACCCTTAGTTCTTTTAGAATTCTGGGATGAATCCCATCAGGCCCCATTGCTTTGTCCACCTTCAGTTTTAAGAGTTCTTTCAGAACCCTTTCTTCTGTAAATGGGCTGGTATCAACTTCTGTATCCAGAGTGTTTCTACTGTTTGTTTTAGGTACCTCCCCCACTTCCTTTGTAAATACTGAGCAAAAATATTTGTTTAGTATCTCTGCCTTTTCACAATCACCCTCTGCCTACCCTCCCTCCTCTTTATTAAGCCTCACTAGCCCTCCCTTGGTCTTCCTTCGCTCCTTGATGTACCTATAAAAGGTTTTATCCCCCTTCTTAACTGAGTTGGCTATCTTTTCCTCGGTTTGGGCCTTTGCTGTTCTGACTGCCTCTGACTGACAATGCTGTATGCTCTGTATTTTATTGCTGATCCAGGCTAACTTTGTAAATGAGTTTTTCTCAGCTGTGTTCCACCTGGCTAAATAACGATGACTGATTGTCACTCATGTTGTTTGCGGTGTATATGCTGCCCCTGGGTGACATCATTAGGCATTACAGTCTGGGTTTTCACTACTATGCAGATGATACCCAATGGTATATGTTCTTTACACCAGGGACACCGGATGCTGTGGACATGCTAATTAAATGCCTATCCGAGATCCAGGACTGGATGTCCTCTAACTGGCTGAGGTTCAACCCAGACAAGACGGAGGTGCCAGTGATTGAGCCAGGTCATCAGTAGGATTTGGTCACCACTGGAGCAGGAACAGGTTTGTTCCTGGGTGCCACCTCGCTGCTGGCAGCCAATAAGGTGCAAAATCTGGGCATCATCCTCGATGACAGACTGACACTTGATGCCCAAGTGTCTTCCGTCGTCCAAAATGGTTTTTACCATTTGAGGAATGTCACCTGGATTAAACCCTTATTGCCGCCTGGTGACCCGTCTGCACTAGTACATCCTTTTGTCACATCTAGACTCGATTACTGTAATGCTCTTAACTACGGGATCAGTGGGGGTATCCTCCGCTGGCTGCAGCTGGTGCAGAACGCTGCAGCGAGGTTGCTGATAGGCCTTCCTAGGTCCATTCATATAACCCCAATCTTGCGTGAACTGCACTGGCCGCCAGTCAGATGGAGGATTGCCTTCAAGGTGGGCTTGCTCATCTATAACGCCCTATATGGATCGGGTCCTGGTTATCTGTCAGACCTGAAATCTGTCCGCATGGTGTGCTCACTGAGCTCTTCCACGGAGGGCTTTCTCATGGTTCCGAGGACGCAGCTCAAAACATCAGGAGACTGTGCTTTTGAAGTCACTGGGCCCATCCTATGGAACTCGCTGCCTCGATCTTTAAGAGAGGCCCTTCTGAGGAGAGCTTCAAACAAGGACTGAAAGCACACCTGTTTAAACAAGCTTTTAATGTGTACTATTATTTTATGGGGTTTAGAGTTTTTAATTTGTTAATTATTGAAATATTTTATTAGCGCTTATTCTGACTTAAATTATTGCTATTATTGATCTGCGTTAAATGTTACACATCTATGTAAAGTGCCCAGAGCCCCTGGGATTGGGCGCTGAACAAATAAAGTTTTACTTACTTACAAAAAGGGAATTGTTTTCACAAGGGAAATCCATATCCTTTAACTGAGTGTCTGGTGTAAGACTGGTTGCTCTGAGCCAAGGAAACCTTCTTAAAGACACTGATAGGGCCAGCATTCTGGATGCAGTATCATTTGCATCCACAGCCATGTGAAATTGGTACTTTGTGGCATCCAAAGCCATGCTGGCAATATCTGCCATATTATGTGCCACATCACCTGCCATTTTATCAGATAAAGCCAGCACAGAATTCCATAGGGCTTTCTGGTATTGTGCGGCATAAGCCATGTAAGCTGCCTATCTGTGGAGCAAGGAAGAGCCTAAATAATCTTTCTTCCCCACGGTGTAAATTTTTCTGGAATCTATCTGGAGAATGGGATGCCAATGGTACTTTTGTCTTATCACAGGCAGCAGTATGTATCACACCCTCATCATCTGGATGAGTATACAAATAATCAGCAGAAGCCCTATCCAGATAGTACTTTTTGTCCACTCTGGGGACAGAGGAAGGTGTCTGTAGGATTTTAAAAGTGGCCTTTTTAAGTAAATTATCATTAGGGAGGACCACCTTTTTCGTGGGAACCAACCCCATCATATCCTGAATCCCTGCCTCCTCCTCATCATCCATAGATTCCTGTGAAGGGAGGCCCAGAGTGTCAGCCATTGGCCTGACAAACGAAAAATGGGATAAAAAATCATCATGCCCACAAGGAGGGGTACAAAACTCCTGATCTGGGGATAACTCTGGTTCAATGGGTTCCTCTAGATCCTCCTCAATGTACACTTCCTGGCCCAGTTCCATGGGAATTGATGGTATGGGAACTGGTGGTGGAATTTGAACCCGTGAACCCAGTATGGAACTTGCAGTCTGTATAGTCTGGGGGCCCAAGATCTTCTGTGTCCCATAGCCCCTCCCGCCCTCTCCACTCCACCGACGAGGGACTGCTAGAGATTCCCAGGGTGCGACTGAAGACATCTGGGGCTCGGGCTTTTGCATTTGTAGCCCCTACACTGTGGAGTTCTCTACCTCGTCGGTAAGAGGGTGCCTGACTGTCCAGAGTTTTAAATCAGCTCTTAAAGCCCATCTTTTTAGCCTGGCATTTCCTGAAGATTTTTAGCTGACTTGATATATTTTAATACGTTTGTAATATACCGATACAAATTGTAATGGATTGCATAATAGTTTATGTTTTAATGTATAGTATACGTGTATGACTGATGTACACATGCCTTGATCACAGGAAAGGTGCTTTTTATAAATAAAAATTTACTTACTTACAAATGGAAAACCCCACCTAAATCTGAAATTGGTAGCACCCTCCCTACAGAAAAGGGTTAACACTTTTTTATGAAGGGATGAACCCAAGAGTGATTTTAGGGTGTGTGTGGCATTATGCAGTGACAACTTTGAGAAATAGGGATGCTTTTCTAAATCATGTCAAATTGCCTTCATGAATTTCTTGAAAAAGTCAAAATAATGACTCTCCTTAACACGTGTATAATTTTACAGTCTTTTCATTCTATATTGATTTAATTATGACAAATTTACTTTAAATATGTTCTCTGCTTGTTGTTTTGTCCATATGTAATTTATGAAGTGCCTACACTGTATAATTTATTAAAAAAATACCTTTTTTAACATCATGTTTTACAGATATAAAACATGGACAAAGGGTGTTTTCTTTTTATAATTTTACAAGATGAATAATGTAATAATGAAAATATTATTAATAGCCTTTCTCCTTTTTTTTCAGGTAATAACAAAAACTGAGAGGCAACAAAATGGCTGAAGACGATGCTGAGACTTTGACTCTCCTCACCAAAAAACCCAGCATGACTAGTGACTGGTCCAAGTGTATCATCTGCCAAATAACAACGTAGGACCACCTGAGGACTGCAACCCCTGGAGGACTAAAGACATTTTATAATGCATGCCTTGTTAGAAAAATACAGGTTACTCACCTGTAACAGGAGTTCTAGGAGTGGTATACAGTATGTTGTTCATCCACACCGTCTGGCAGGTTCCTTGCCGCTTTAATTCTTGCCAGAAGGTCTTCAAGTTGGGTCCTCCCACCCACTCGGGTGGTAAAACCCTCGGCGCCACGCCATGATGCCAGATCTAGCCCACTGGAAGCCAGGTTGCGCGTCGAAGACGGGAAGGTCTGGTGGGTCATGTGGATGAACAACATATACCACTCCTAGAACTCCTGTTAAAGGACGTGGGTATGTAGTACAATCCACACTGTCTGGCAGACTCCTAGCTGTTCTCCGGGAGGAGGGAGGCAAGGCGCGCACCCCCTGCTTGGGAAATAAGGACTGAAGAACCGAGGTCCCAAAACCAGCATCCCGGCGTGACTCAGGTCAACGTGGTAATGAGAAATAAAGGTATGTGCTGACTTCCAGGTAGCAGCCCTGCAGATTTCCTGGATAGGGACGTCCCTAGAAGCAGCCACCGAAGCAGCGGTATGGCGGTTGAATGAGCTCTTATCCCTTTGGGAGGCTCCATGCCCGCCAACCAATAGCAGAGATCAATGAGGGAGGTGACCCACCTGCTTATCGTCTGCTTGGCTGCAGGTCTTCCAGGTGCGGCTTCAGTGTAGGTGACAAACAACTGGTGAACCTCTCCCCGAACTTCAGCCATTTGTTCCTTATAATAAGCGAACACCATTCTAGGGTCCAAAGTATGGAGCCTATATTAGCACCTCCGAGGTGTGACTGGGGTAGAACACCGGCAGAGTCAACACCTGGTTAAGGTGAAACTCCGACACCACCTTCGGAAGGAACTTCGGGTGGGGGCGAAGGACAACTTTGTCTCTGTGGAAGATTAGGTAGGGAGACTCAATGGAAAGCACCTGGAGCTCTCCTATCCTTCTGGCTGATGGTGATAGCCATCAAGAAGGCAGTCTTCCATGATAGGTGAGAGATGTCATGCCTGTGCATCGGTTCGAATGGCCTGCCCATGAGCTTAGCCAATACCAGCAGTAGATCCCACGGAGGTGGAGGTTCTCGAACTGGAGAGGATATGTGGTCAAGGCCTTTGAAAAAGCGCCAAACCACCTTCTCCTGTGCAACCGACTGCTTGCCGGCCCGCGCCCGGTAGGCAGAGATGGCTGCCAGGTGCACCTTAAGCGTCGTTGACCGAAGCCCTAGCTGAGAAAGGGAGCAAAGGTAGTACAGAATACAAGCCAATGGACAGGAAGAGGGGTCCAACCCCTTGTCCTGGCACCAAATGGAGAATCTCTTCCATTTGAAGGCATAGCATTTTCTGGTCGACTCCTTACGGGATGCCTCAACGACGTTGAGGACCCCGTCGGAAAGACACAAGGCCTAGACTCTAGCCATTCAGGAACCAGGCCGTCAGGTGCAGGGATTGAAGGTCCGGATGGAGAACCTTCCCCTTGTCGACTGACAACAGGTCCAGGCGGGCTGGACGCCGCCTCGGGAGCCTGGAGCTGAGGCTGAGGAGATCTGAGTGCCAGAAATGGCGAAGCTAGTCTGGGGCTATCAGAATCACCTGCGCCTTGTTCCTCTTCACCTTGAGAAGCACCTTGTGGATCAAGGGAAATGGAGGGAAGGTTTAGAAGAGGCCCGGGGTCCACGGCCTCGAGAAGGCATCCTCCTGCAGCGAGCCCTGCTGAGGGGGGTGGGCATGAAACAGCCTCAGCTTCACGTTCTCCCTGGAGGAGAACAGGTCCACCTGAGGGGTACCCCAATGGGAGAACAGGTCTGGCACTACCTCCAGCAGGAGAGACCACTTGTGGGATGCAGTGCCTATCCAGCTGAGGGCATCGGCCAGACAGTTTGAGGCTCCTGCCACATGGATGGCTAGGAGATCTGCCTCCAGGCTGATCACGAGAGACCAAATGCGGAGAGCTTCCTTGCACAGAGGCAAGGAGTGCGTCCCACCCTGACCACTGAGATAGTACATGGTCGTAGTGTTGTCCGTCTGGACCTGAACCACCTGAATCCATACAAACGGAGCGAAGGCAGTGAGGACTAGCCGAACCGCGTGAAGCTCCAGCAGGTTGATGTGGCATCGAGACTCCTAAGGGAACCAGAGGCCGTGGGCCCGGAGTTCCCCCAGATGGGCACCCCAACCCATCAAAGGGCGTCGGTCGTAGCCGTCCCGTCGGTGCAGCGGTGGGATTTCCGCTTGCAGCGCGGCGACCGGGTTGAGAACGGATCGGTGGCGTCGGAGGACGGCCGGAGTAGGATCGGCGTCCAGCGGACAGCTCTCCTACTCGGGGGAGAACACCAGGCAGCGCACGATGCGCTGGGGATCCCTGGTGGAGACCAGGAGTTCCACGCAACCGGCCGCTCGGCGTGGGGGAGGAGGCTGGGCGGACGCTAGGCGTCCATTGCACGTCCCGCCTCCTCTGGGGAGAAAAAAATCAGGTGGAAAAAGATGGTGGGCAGGACCACCGATCTATGAAGCCCTCCCTGGAGAGCCTCACATTGCCGCCGCCGCTGCGGGACCCTGACCAGTCACAGTTCCGGGGTCACGAAGGTGGCCCACGGCCCCACCCTCCGGGGGGCAAGCCGGGGGTGACCGAGGGTCCTCAGTAGCAATTGACGGCGGTAGAGGTCTCCGGGGGCCGTGACCAGGGCAGATGGCTGCCGGTGGTCCTGCCAGAAAAAGGGCAAATAAAAAAAAAAAAGAGGCGTCAATCGTAAGAGTGACCATCGGCTCAGGGCGGACAACAGAATACCTCCTGCAGACTGTCCCACATCTCCTGGATCACGGTCACTGGCTAGTCCAAAGGACCAGAACACTGTGACCACTGGTGGGCCAGCCCCTACTGCAGGAGGCACATATGCCAGCGGGCCCAAGGGACCACGCTGGTGCAGTCCACCATGAGGCCCAGAAAGTCCCGGGCAGTGCGCAATTGCCCAACCAGAAATGATTGGGCAAAGGAGTAAAGGACCTCGTCCCTGTCCGCCTGGAGCCAGGCTCTGGCTTGAAGAGAGTCAAGCTCTGCCCTGATGAACTGAATCACCTGCGATGGCACGAGTTCCGATATGGCCTCGTTGATGAGGAAGCCAATCTGAGAGCAGACCTGGAGGGGCAGATCCCTGGACCGCTCCACCTCAAACCTGGAGGGGGCTGCAATCAGCCAGTCATCCAGGTAAGGGTACACCCAGACCCCTCGGTGCTGCAGGAATGCTGTCACCACTGCCATGCATTTGGTGAAGACCCTGGGAGCGGGAGATAGGCCGAAGGGCATGGCCCGGAACTCGTACAGGGATCCCTCTGCCCTGAAGCAGAGGAATTGCTGACGAGATGGACAGATTGGGATGTGAAAAAACACATCCTGGAGATCCAAGGAGCAAAACCACACACCTAGTTCCAAGGATGGAATGATCTGAGCCAGAGTGACCATCCTGAAGGTGCGTGGCCTTAGGAACTTGTTCAGGTCGTGCAAATCGAGAATGGGGCGCCAACCCCCCCATCCGCTTTGGGACCAGGAAGTACCTGGACACAAATCCCGGGTTCGGATAAGGATCCACCACCTCGCTGATTACCTCCTTCTGGAGGAGCAGAGCAATGTCGGCTCGATGAGCCGACAGAGAGGCTACGGGCCCCTAGCCCCCTGTGGGGCGATGGCTCAACAGGGAAGGGACTGCTCGAATTCCAGAGGCAGACCCCTGCTGATCACTTCAGTACCCAACGGTCCCGGTGATAGGACCAGGCAGAAAGGAGGTGGCGGAGCCATCCCCACAGGGGAACCTGGGGAGGAGTGACGAGGGTTGGGGCAACACTCCTCAACCCATCACTGGGCAGGCTTGGAGGAAGGGCCGGCCAAGGGGCCACCTGGACCCTTCCCTCCAGGCTTCCTACTAGAGGAAGTGGCAGACTTGGCCTTAGGGTGCCAAGTGTGAGCCTGCTGGCCCTGTTGCTGGTGCTGCTGGGCCGGACGTGCCGCAGGAGCAGAAGCTGCTGGCGACCTTTTTCCTTCTGGGCAGATGTGACCGAGTCCAAGGTGGCACTGAACTTCTCGATCCTCCGGAGATGGCCTTCCACCCTCAGCCCGAACAAGTCAGTGCCCAGGAAGGGAACGTCTGCCAGCTTGTGCTGGGTATCCACCGTGAAGGTGGAGATCCTCAGCCAAGCTCTGGGGCACATGGCTACTGCGGCCGCTACTGACCAGGTACAAGAGTCTCCAGTGTCCAAGGCAGTTTGGAGCTGCTCTTTGGCCATCGCCCTTCCCTGATCCCGCACCTGCTTGGCCATCGTCTGAAGGTCAGTCGGGAGATGAGGAATCACCTCATCCAGGGAACCCTTAAGAGCATGTAAAAAATGTGCCATCAGCACGGCCAAGCTAGCCTGTCGAAGACCTAAGGAGGAAGCAGCGTAAACTATATGCCCCGAGTAGTCCAGCTTTTTGGACTCCTTGTCGGGTGGTTTTTCCACGTCCCTAGCATTTCCGGAATGGCGGAAGATGCTATCGGTTACCAACCCCTCCGAAGAGGGGTGCTCCAAAAAACTGGAGAGGGAACTGGTGGAGTCTGTGTACTTGCGAGCCATCCTGGCCAAAGGCGCAGGACAGAATGCAGGCCGCTGCCACAACTCCAGGGCCAGGCCAACAATGGCTTCGGCCACAGGAAAGGCCTCCGTGGGGGAATCCCCTCGGTCCAGAATCTCCATGAGGGGATATCTGGCCCGCTTTTGTACGGGCTCAAGCTGCATCCCAGTGGACTCTGAGATTTGCAGAAGGATTCCTAGGAACGAGGATGGGCTCTAGTCTACTGACTGACCCGCGGTAGATTCCAGGTCAAGGGGCCTGGAGTACAAGGAGGAGTCGTTGGACTGCGAGGAGTCTGCGAACAGCTGCTGAGTGTCTGAGCCACCCTCCACTCGCCGAGGCTGATCGGGGGTGAGGGTGACCGACAACCTGTGGCGCAAGCCCTAACCTGACTGAGAATCCTTGGTCGGGGCCCCAGTCTTAGGTTGTGGAGGTGGTGATTCCACCACAATGGGTGGAGCAGCTGGTTTCGGCCAAGCAATTGGTGCCGAGTCGGCTCCTCAACTACAATGAGGGGTTGCTTCGGTCGTTCGGGCAACAACCAGTTAAATGGCCGGTGAAGGCGATGGAGTCGACTTATTACCGGCTAACAAGAGTTGCTGCCACATCATGTCCTCATACAGCCGGTGCAACCTGCGTCAGAGCCTATCCTCCGAAGAGGATGAACGACGATGCCGCTTTCAGTGATGCCGGGACCAAGACCACCGATGTCAGCGGGACCTACCCGACAAGGAGGAGGACCGAGACCTTTGGGGTCACCAATGGTGGATGGAAGAGGGGGCCGGGGAAATCCACTCATCCCTTGGTTCAGGGTCCTTAAACAGGGACTTCGGCACACGAGGCATGGGCAAGTCCTCAGTAACCACCAAGGGATCCAGTGAAGAAAGGTTGTCGGCTTCTCCAGTCGACAACCCGTCCAACGGGTCAAAACAAATCTCCACCGCATCGACGAGTGTCTCGACCAGCTGACCTGATGGGGACACCGTGAAGCCAGTGGCCTTAGCTGCAACCTTGACCAAAGTCGAGAGCCGACGGTCCAGGAAAGGAGATCTCTCCCACTCCCACGAACACCGACGGCGGGACTTACCTTTCGGTTTCTTTTTCTTCGACCTACTCGTGTAAGTCCCCAAGGGTCCTTCTCCTTTGGTGGAGAGGGACTGACAAAGCTCCTTGAAAGAAGCAGTGTAGGAGGAGCCCAAGGAGAGCTGGATAAATGCCGACGTCGAGGAGGAAGAAGACGTGGCCTGAGCCACCTCCTCCTCGAGGGAGATCAACTGCTCCAGCTGCTCTGGGGAACCCACAGCCGCAGACACCGCCCAGCAGGCCTCTCGACTTCACCGGCAGATACCGTTTCTCGGCGCGCCACAGTTGAAATCAGGCAGTCAATCCAGAACCGAAGCTGTGAAGGATTTGCAGAGATACTGAGCCTCGCGGATGTGCAAGACCCAGGCAGTAGACGCACGTGAGTCTTGGTCGGTCCAGACATTTCTGCCCGCAAGGGCACCGACGGAAGCCGGGAGTAGATTTATCCATCGCCGCCACGAGGGAAGATGAAGACGCAAGTCTAGTAAACTAAAATAATTTTCAGAAATTCCGAAGGATTAGGATCCAGGCCTACAATGCAGAGTGCTAAGGAGGAACCTGAGCCCAAGCGGTAAGGAAGATTCAAGGCCATGGGTACAGCCGAGGGTTTTACCACCCAGGTGGGTGGGAGGAGCCAGCTTGAAGACCTTCCGGCAAGAATTAAAGTGGCAAGGAACCTGCTAGACAGTGTGGACTGAACAACAGATCCACGTCCCTAGAAGACCATGTTTATCAGTGATTGCAGCAATTAGACATTGATGCATTATTAGCTTTGCCTGCAGTACATTATCATGCACAATGTCATCAGTCCTACACCAGCAAAACAAACCTGAAGCATTTTGAAGGTCGAGGAAGAAGCTCAAGTCCTGGTTCTTCTACTGATACTGGTCAAGCTCATAGAGTAGGTAATTGACTCGCCAGCCTGTTAACTGGAATTTGTGTATAATATGCCAGAAGGTGCATCACAAAAAAGACAAAAATCTATCACAGATGGTAACCTTCAGAGTGCAATAAACTCTTCTTGATGCAGCTGAAGCCAGAGAAGATGACACAGTCTTAAAATGAATAACTGGAGTGGACTTACTGCATTTGAAGCAAAATACCACAAAGACTGCCATAGTACTTTAACCAGCAAAAGAAACATACAGACAAAATGTTCGCTATCTAGTGACAAGAAAGATGAGTCTGTGTATAAAGTATGTTTCAGTGAACTGATTTTCTGAAAGTGAGAATGACCTTATTCTCAGCAGAAAAGCCTTGTCCATGTCTTACCTGTTATAGAGATACCAAGGTATTCCGAAAGGCAAGGTGCCTAGCAGTGAGAGTTACCGAAGTGAGAAGCTAAAGAAGAGACTAACAAACTCTTAACGAACTATTTTGGTGACCAAATTGTTTTTCAAACACAGTATGACCCCAGTAAACCAGAGCTTCTGTATAGCTGTGCTGTGTCTTTGGAAGATGTCGTCAACATAGCTTCCCAGTTGCATTCAGAGCAACAGTATGAAGAGGAAAGCCCTCTCCCTACTTCTGAAAATAAAGATAAATATTCAGCTACATCTATGCTGTTTCATGCAGCAGAGGTTCTCCGCAGTGAACTCAAAATGTGTGAGGGACTGGATATCAATCCAATAGATAATTCCACTATCAATGTAGAACAAACATTTGACATGATTCCTTACAATGTGTATAGGTTCCTGAAATGGGTATTCCAAGGGGATGTTGATGATGAACTTGTTGAAGATGGCAATCCTTTAGTAACAGCCACGGACAAGAGCCTCCACAAACAGATATCAGTTGGTCAGGACTTTATTCATATTGTATCCAGAGGTGCAAAGCGTACACCTAAACATGTTGGGCTTGCAATGTCCACATACCATATGACAGGCTCTAAACAGGTAGTAAAAATGGTGCACAAGCTAGCACACTGTGTCAGTTATGAAGCCCTAGCGAGAACTGACACAGCTATCGCAACGGATCTGCCAGGGACAATATCATAATTCCATCAAACATACAACATGGGGAGTTTGTTCAGTTTGTTGCTGATGATAACGATATACATATGGAAATGTTAGATGGAAAGCACACAACCCATGCCACAACTGTGGTAGTATGTTAGTGTCAGACTCCCACAATTCCAGAAGGCAGCTTTGGCACAGTGGCAGCTCAGGCTCAAACAAAGAAAATAGCACCACGAACATGATCACTTAAAACTCCTGCAATGTGCCAAGCCATGCTGGAGTACAATTCTCATGGTAGATGGCCTACACCAAATCATGTGGGAAAAGTAAAAAATAACTAATATACTGATGCTGAGGCTTGCCGACAAGCTGCCAACTTTGATCTGCAGTGGCTAATTCTAAGATGGTGCCCAACCAAGCTATTTGAGGTTGAGTTTGAAAAGGTGAATGCTCAGCAAGTACCAGGATGGACGGCTTTTAATGTGATGATTTCATCTACCATACCAGCAGTAACATCTGTTGGGTACTGTCCAATGCTGCCAGCATCACCTACTGAATGGGGTACAGTTTTCACTGTAATGAAGAATGTCTGCAAGACGTCTAGAAGACTTGGCCAATATTACAGTGTATTGACATTTGATGAGGCTATATATTGTAAGGCCAAAGAGATTCAGTAGAGGTGCCCAGAGAAATTTCAGAAAACAGGCTTGAGAATGGGTGGTTTCCACATAGCGTAGACATTTTCTGCTGTAACTGGAAAGAAGTATGAAGAGTGTGGTCTGGAAGACATTCTCATAGAATTGCAGGTGTATGGTAGCAACACAGCAAGCAATCTACTTAACGGCAAATCATACAACTGTGGAGTGAGGGCCCACAAGCTTGTAATGGAGGCTCTGCTCAGACTGAGGTGGCAGGCATTTTGTATCTGGTACAAGACAATGAGATTGATTGTGATGTAGACCTAATCAACAGCAAGCTCCAGGGATGTCAAAATGCGGTATCAAACAATGATGCAACAAGCCTAACAGCAACACTTTCCAAGCTCAGTGATGCCCCCAAGAATGTACAGGATGCATTGCACAGATTCTGCAATTTTAAAAAAGCAACTTCCCAAACATTTACATTCTGAGATGATTACATTGAAATGGTTAACAACCTAAAGCGGTTTATTAAAGCAGAATGTGAAAGCAACTGAGATCTGCATCTTGTGGCAACTGTAGAGATGTTACCACTATTTTTTGCCTTTGACTGCAGCAACTAAGGCTGCTGGGCATCTGTGTACATCAGTGATATGAAGCTTCTGCCAGATTGTGCCCCTGAAGTTCATGAGCAGTTTGTGCAAGGAAATCATGCTGTAGCTCAGTCTAGAAATACATTCAGCAAACTCTGGACAGACATGGCACTTGAACAAACAGTGAACTGTGATAGTAAAGGAAAAAGGGGTACAGTGGGTTTCACTTTGAAACCAGGAACCTTGGCTAGATGGTTCATCACTGCTCATGAGCGCTCAGCTATCACAACTTCCATGAGGGTAATATATGATATGGTAGACTCAGATGTTTCACAAGAAAAACACAAGGAAGCTGCACCACGGCGTATGCAACGAGATGAAGGAGATGTAAAGATTATTAACGCAATCACTGACTCTATGACAAACCCATTTGATTTGAATGCTGACTTGATAGCACTCACCAACACTACAACTGGCATTGCTGCACCCTCAGGGGCTGCCACCAAGCCTGTTACTGAGAATGATGCAGGAATAAAAGCAGTGGAACAGTTTGTGAAAGACAGACTAAATTCAAATACCCCTGGAATCTTTTAACCACTGCACAAGCAAAACATCAAGACATTTGCATCTCTAAGCAAGAAGATCAAATTGAAAGTTATTAGTGATAACACAGTGCCTAGCAATGCACACAGGGAGTTGTTTAGCCGTCATTAGTAGCTGCACAAACAAGAGTGATCAATCTGAAGGAAGTTTTGAAACATGAGCTTTCCACAGTTCCATATGCTCTAGCACACTCTGATGGTACCCCGAATAAAACTGCAAAGAGTAAGCTATTGCCTGAATTAGAATAAGCAGAGTCAATGTATCAAATGCCAGCATCCAACATGGCCACAGCTTGGATAGTGGATGGCATGGCTGTTATACAAATGGTTGAGCTAGGAGGTGCAACTAGCTTTGGAGAACTTGCTGAATTGGTCTTCAGAATAGTACGCCAGCTTCTACAGAGTTATGAGAGCTGCAAAACAGTAGATATCACCTTTGATCGATATGATGTCAAAGATTCAAATAAAGCTTTTGAGCGTGCACAAAGGCAGTCCTCACAAAGCAATGAAGTCACACTTCATGGTCCCAAAACACCCATCCCAACGCAGTGGAGTGAGTTCACTGGAAATCCCAAGAATAAAGAACATCTGGTTAAATTCCTTTCAGAATCATGGTGTGATATGGCAGAAACGTTACTTGGCCCAGATCAGAAAATGGTTAGTGCTGTTGGATTCAAGGACGCTCTCATTGCTCTCATGGTCACTTCCGATGGAGTTGTAGACCAAGAAGATGTATTCTTATCACACAAAGAAGCAGATACTTGGCTTCTACTTCATGTTGCACATGCTTCACAAGAATACCCTCATGTAGTGGTGTGGCCTCCAAACATGGACGTTGCAGTTCTCTGTGTACATTTTATTCACAAGTTGGAAGCAACTCAAGAGCTTTGGTTTCGTTCTGGTGTGAAGGATAAAGCCATGTTTATATCAATCAGCACATGTTTATATCTACAGCAGCTGAACTTGGCCAACAGTTATGCAGAATGTTGCCAGCAGTACACACACATTGACTGGGCGAGAGTCAACCAGCAGTCTTGCAAGGGTTGGCAAACTAAAGCCATGGAAGCTTGTCAGAAAGAATCCACACAAATTTAGAAGCCATACCAAGTTTGATACTACTGTGTATATACCTCCTGCACAGCTGAAATCTGTAGATCTTCTGATAACCCTTCTCTATGACCCAATGGCTAACTCAGCAGATGTAAATAGTGTGCAGTATAAGTTTTCCTGTCGTAAACAGGCCCACAATGAAGCCCTCCCCCCAACTTCTGATAGTCTTCTGCAACATACCAAGCACGCAAATTACCAGACCCTTATCTGGAACCATGCCCTGGAGGCTCAGCCTCACATCCCTTCCCCAGTTGGAAATGGCTGGCATCATGACAAGGATGGACACATTTCTCCAACACTAATGACACAGACACCTGCCCCTGAAGCACTCTTGGAACTCATTACATGTGGGTGTAAAAAAGCCGAGTGTGAGTGCAACTGCAGTTGCTCCAGGCAGAGCATGGCGTGCATACAAGCTTGCTTGTGTGCTAGTGGTGAGGACTGTTATACTCCTCATCAAGTCGCCAGTGTGGATCCAGATGAGCCTGATACTACAGATGATTCAGCCTTAGACATGCAGTGAATGACAAATATATTGAAAAAGGCTAGTCACGCAGACATATATACTGTCATATTGCCCATCGCTGAGAGGTAGTCCATTGGATATTAGTATGTTGCTAGCACCATGGTGTGCAATAGTATACCTGGCTTCAATTATAATGAATACGGTATTTAAAACTTTTGTGTCAAAGAATAATCTATGCATTTATCAATACAAACCACAAGGCCAACATTCTTTAAGTAATGAGCCTTATTAATAATTTATCTCAAATAAATCTTTTGCATGACTAAATTTGTTTTTGTCTTTTAAAATAGATTATTAATAAATTATGTCAAAGAAACCTTTTGCATGACTAAATTTGTTTTTGTCTTCTAAAATAAATTGTTTAAATCCCATGTATTGGTAATTTTTACTTTCAAGCTTGTCTGGCCAACTTTAGTACATTTTTGTGGCCTTTTCACTTGAGCAAAATGTTTTGACACAGGTACAAAAATCTTGCATTGGCATACCTTGCTACCACTTTACAAGACCACCTCCACCCTAGATGAGTACCTAAGGGACACTTCTATCAAAATAACATAGTTGTTGCTTTCTGTAACGGGAGGTGCTACGTCGCCATAAATTTCAAGCCTGGGCCCCCAGACTAGTAAAGCCTGAATGACTTGCAGGGCTCTGGCAATTTGTACGGCAGAGGGAATTTTATCTTTGTCTGTTGGGAGCTCCTTTGCTTTTTCGGCAGGAGGCATGACAACATGCTTTTCTTTATGTTTGTTTGGCAAGCACAGACTCAGAAGCCTGCTCTGTTGTTCTTTTGTGTTTAGTATGTTCAGATCCCATTTCAGAAATTTTGGGGCCCATGGAATCTTTAGAGGATCTCTCCTTTGTTTTGCAGTGGGATGAAGAAGGACCCTCTTCAGTTTGCTTTGGTGACACTGAGGTGAGAGCAGAAGCAATTTCTTCTAATCTTTGGACTCTTTTCTTAAGAGTTTAGAGCAAAAAGTACTACACATTTCACAGTTAGAGAAAATATGACTGGGACCCAGGCACTCCAAACACAAATTGTTGCGATCAGTCTTAGCAAATATTTAAAAGCACTTAATACAATTTTTAAAACCTGTGGGTCCCATCCTCTTTTTTGGTCTTGCTGATATACCAAATGTCAGCAGACTAGCACAAACTTACCCAAAATTGGTTAAATTATAGATCATGGTCAGTTCCGTGGTTAAAAAGGGAACCTGATTTAACAAAGATTTCTTACAGTTTAAAACAAAATGCGGTCAGTTCCTTACTAAAAATGGGATCCGATCGCAAAACATTACAAAAACCTTTAAATATACTAAAACAAGCAGAGTTTAAACAGAAAAGTTAGCAGTAAGAACTGCAACAAACAGTAGTTAAAAGCTGAAATCTCCGTTCCTGGGAACCGTGGGGTAACCGCAAAGAACAAGACAAATATCCCAAAAAAGCTTAACTAAACTTTTTATAAAACAGTACTAATGGCAGAGTATGAACAAATAAGTATAAATACCACTTTTTTGAAAGAAATAAACAAACTTGCAGAAAAGTTGCTGAGCAGCTCTTAGGGGAAAGTCTAGCTGTCTGAACGGAAAATTGAATCTGGCAGATAGATGGAACACAGTCCACCTGGAGGCAGCAGCTTCAACATTGCATTCTAAGTTCCATGATTTGCATATATTCCACATTACATCAGAGCTCAGGGGGCAGTCAGCAGAGATTCTGAGCTGACTGCATATGTCTAATACTACTAGGAGATTCCTGGGGTTTGAATAATAGTTCCCAAAGGTGAGAACCACACTTTGATAAGCTTTCTCTGGTTCCTGGTAAGTGGAGAAAATACAAAAAAAAAGGAGCAAACTCATTAAATAAACCCAAAATTAATGCTGAGTTATCAAGAACTAAATTATGTTAGAATTATGTTAAACAATACTGTTTAAAATAAAGAAAACTGCTTTCTGGAGACCAGAATACCGAAACTGAACTTCAGGGTGACTGCTCTCTAAAGGTGAAGAGAGAAATCTGAGCCAACTGCTAGAGTGGAGCATAACACCAGGCAAAGTTTGAACCTAGATTTCAAATTCTACTAATTTGCATAGGTTATATCTCTGAGGCATATCTCTGTGTAGGAAAGAGGTTCACAATGTGTAAACATTAAGTGGGAGACTTCTGGGGTTAGAACTACTAGTGCTACTATACCTAATGCCTAAGAAAAACAAACAATGGCCCTTCGTGCAGAACAGATGGTCAATGTGTAAAAAGTTTCCAGTAGATAATTTCTGAAGGACTGTGGAATGATCCTCTCCCTTCGCAGATTGTCAAGGGTCATAATCACAACTGGTGGGGGTTCATTATCGGAAAATTACATTTTTGTTTGGAGATAATGGATAGGAAATTAAGTTTAAAAAGTTGATTTGAAACAAATGTGGCATCACTGGACAACTACTCTTCAGATTAATAGTCTCAAGGAAAATATAAGGATACTACGAAGATTGCAGATGCTCTTGATACAAGCATACAGCCCGAGCTACTGATAGTAACTGTAAAGCAAAGGTAGACAAATACTGTAGTGTAAAAAAAAAAACAACAAAAAACTGATTCTTATCCAGCTGCATCACAAAGGGATTTGAAGGCCACGTGTGTGTTATGAGGATCATAACATATAGAATAATACATGGGGCGGTGTGTTTAACAAGATTTTACACACACCCAAGGTGCTGGATGCTACATAAACACCAAGAGCGAAACTCAAGGGGTTTATTTAATCATCCAACACCGGGGGGGTGTGTAAACTCTCAAGTTAAACACACCACCCCATGTTTTATTTTATATAATTGCTGGGTATCATTTTTTTCGCCACAGCAATTCTATAAATTAAAAAGACATCTCTGTGCAGCTGCTGTCTTCTCCGTTCTGTACAGTCCGTGGTCGGAAGTGGCTTTAGAAAGGGAACATTTCCCTTTGGGTTTTTAATTTTAGGAAGCCCTGTTTAAAAGTATTTTTCTTTACCCAGTTACTGTTTTTTTAGTGAACTTACCACTGACTCCGAGTGAGGTTGTGACGAGCGCTGAGGAGTTACAGCTGGTAGCGGAGAAGGGCAGAGCAGCGGCTGGCACATGCACAGAAGGGAAACCCGGCACATGTTCACCATTATAACCCGCAGATTATAACAGCGAATTATAACCGGGTTTCCCTTAGGGAAAAAAATGATACCCAGTTATAAAATTATAATAAATGGGTTTCCCTTAGGGAACAAAAAAGATACCCAGTTATTATAAAATTATAAAATGCTTGAAAACAAAGTACTTTTCTAATATGTGTAAAAATCAGACTTCATTTACATAGATACATAGACAGTGTTGGCAGATAAGGGCCTATGGCCCACCTAGTCTGCCCATTTGAGCTTGTAAGTTCAGTTTGTTTTCCTAGAAGTCTATTTCCCCTTACCCCTGACCTCTAGAATTCCTTTATGTCTATCCCATGCATTCTTAAATCCCGTGATTGTTTCAGCCCCCACCACTTCCTCTGGCAGGGTGTTCCACTTGTCCACCACCCGTTCTGTGAAGAAATTCTTTCTCATGTTTCCTCTGAATCGTCCTCCCTCCAACTTCATCCCATGCCCTCTAGTCCTGAAACATCTTTTTGCTTAAAAATAGTGTTTTCCTGCACCCTGTTCCTCCCTGTAAGATACTTGTATGTCTCTATCATATCCCCTCTCTCCCTCCTCTCCTCCAGGGAGTACATGTTCAGTTCCTTCAACCTGTCTTCATAGGACTTGTGATGCAACCCATGCACCATCTTTGTTGCCCTCCTCTGAACCTTCTCTACCCTGTCTATGTCCTTACGTAGGTATGGTCTCCAGCAAAGCTTTATTGTGCTGCACTTACACCGATGGCATGCTTTTCGTAATGTTGTGCCTCAGTATTTCTACCTTATGACCTACTGTAAGAGGACAGCACATTTATTATCTTATCTATAAGAGACATGTTATTTCCTTTGCATTGCTTTGGAAAAGTACTACAGGCCATCGGCCTTAATGTTTACAACAGCATGCATCGCAGGTAAGACACATAATACTAATGCTAGATTATCAGGAAAGCAGGGATCCAATCACTAGTACAGTCACCCAACACACAAGAATGTTAACTAACTTACTAATTTCACAGAGATTGCATCAGACACTGTGAAGGACTACAGGGTACATAGCTTCAGAGTCAACACATCAAAATCACAGGAGGAAGATGGGTTTATTAAAAATGAAACCATTAATTGACTTGCAGTAAACAGCTGCCCTAGATTTAATTAAAATGCTTCCATGACACCGAATTCAGCAGTTATGTTTTATTGGTGCAGAATATGGGAGGCTATGTAGGTTGCTCACAATGACAGCAGGAAGTCTGAGTGATGAATATATGGGATGCATAATTGAGATCTAAATTAGAAGACACAGCACCCTGGAGGATCTTTAATGACTTAGATGTTTTATAATATCTCCAAGATCACATCTTACTGCCGGCGCATTGGGACAGTAACATTAGTAAGCATGACTGGCTTTGGTTTCTCAATAAAGATGAGAATTTTATCCTTTATGCAATAAATTCACATTTCAATTTCTTTCAGTAAATGTAATCTGCAGGCTCTTGCCACCTACTTGTGCTGCACTAACCTATTAAGTACCACGGTTCTTGTAGCCACATCCAGAAAGGCCATTTTAATGATACACATGGGTAGAAATTAGGTTCCAGTATTAAATTTACCCTCTGGTCACACTGTTATTTCAAAATTGTCTTCCAACTAAATCCACATCTAAAAGACCTTCTGTGTATAAATATTTGACTTTAACCTATGGGATTTAAATGATAAAAGACTTAGGTGAAAATTAAGATGAATAGAGAGAGAGATAATTTCTTTATGGCCTACCAGCCCATCAGGTCATTACTATTCAATGATCCTAAGAAAATTACAGTAAAGTAACTTCAAGCTACAATACTGTGCAGTGCATTAATATGAATTATTTAATGTATTAGTTTCCTCCTCTGCAAGACTTCTGTAACACGATACAATCAGAACTCAGAAGCCTAAAATTCTTGGCACACCTTAAGGAGGACTTGCCATGGATAAAGGGAAATTGTACTGTGCTGATGTGCTTTAAGGGGTACTGTAGTAGTGGTATTTTTAGCACTGTGTTTGTTCTCTGGGCTACATTGTATTGTGTTATTTGCAAGGCCTGTCTTGAACTGTTTTAGTACAGTTGCTTAGGCTACTGTGTCAGGCCTTGCACTGCTCACTGCCCCTCCCATGCCTTTGTAGTCTTCACCCTCTGTCCTGCTCTTTGTTCTCCTCACCTTACCTGCTGTGCCCCATCCCTCCATCTTACAGTTGGGTCTTCTCTCCATAGGTGAAGGGGTCATGCAGGCCATGGAGCATCAGGCTCTCCCCCCTCCCTCCTGAACTACAGAGCCGCAGTTTTGGACCCCTACAGCCGGCAGGAGCCACCCAAACAGTTACTGAGGACGAGCAGGCCCTCAACTGTCGACCAAGTGATTGCCCCACCCACAACCTTCACACCCACCCACCCGTACTTCATCATTTCCATTATCCTTGATGCCCGTCACGTGACGCCCATTACGTATTTTTTTTATCTGCCCACTTCTCCCTTTACAACTTATATGGTTGAACCACCTGAGGGTGCCGTAGCGCTCTGTCTCTCTGCCAGTTTGTACTCTCCCTACCAGTTGTCCCTAATATAATTTGCCATAATATTCCCTTCCCCTTCCACCGTATACTCCTCTTTTCTCACCACTTGTTTCTGCCCCAACGCCAGTGTAACCTATCTTCCCACCCTCCATCCTGTGATAGGAAGTGAACCCTTGGCCTGTGGTGTCTGCATACTCCTGAGCCCCCTGCCTTGACCACTACACCACATTGCCTGTAGGGGTCGTCCCTCGCTCTGCTCCTCTTGTATCTTGCGCCCCCCCAAAGCTTGGTTCAGTCCACAGCTTGCTCTGCCTTATAGCCCTTCCTTTTCCTCCTTTGTTGCTTTTTAACCCTTACCTCACTATACCTACATTAGCTCCTCTCTCTTCATACTGTTCTGCCTGTCATTACTTCCTCTCATCTTGGCCACTCCTTTGTTGCCTTACCCTTTAACTGCACAATGTCCCCTTCCACTTATCTCATTGCCTTCCTCACTCCAATCTGCTTCTCAACGCTCAACTACCTAGTCCACGCCCCCACCCTAATCATTCTAGTGAGAGCTTGGTAGACTATACATTTTCTAACCTGCCAGTGCATGCCCACCAATTTGCTATCAACTTTGAGTACCTCAGCCCGAAGCCTTTCTACATTATCAGGTACCTACTGCAGTCCAGACATTCCTCTTCCACCCAGGCCCAAGCAGCTTTCACCATAGCGGCCATCTGGATCGTGGTCATCTACTTAATCCTGTCTGGTGACACAGAAACAAACCCTGGCCCCCCTTACCTCACCGCACCTGCCTAGACAGGCTGGCTCTGCAAATGCTTCCCAAGCAAGAGGACTAAAAATCAGACACTTAAATATTAGAAGCCTGACAGCAAATCACTCTGAGTTAGAGGCCTGGGTTAGAATCTATGAAACTGATTCGCTGGGTATAGCGGAGTCTTGGCCAAACCTTCCCTCCCTGATGCCTTGTGTCCTCTTCGCGGGTACAAAATGTTTTATGTTGATTGTCCCTTGTCTAAGAGGGTGGCGGTCTTGTTCTTTACTCTAAGACACACCTAAACATATCCCTACTCCCAGCACCTCCTTTGAGCACTACAAAGTCCTTCTCTCTCTTCTTCTGCTTGGGGATGCTAAGAAGCTGCACATTATATGTGCCTACATCACTCCTAAATCTTGCAAGCAAGGCCTTGATGAATTCTTGGGATTTCTATCCTCAGCAACTAAAAATAATTAAGTCATTTGTCTCGGGGACTTTAACCAGGACTGGCTTGGCCCAAATTCGCCCATCTTAGCTTCCTCTAGCTACAAAACTAACTTATCTCAGCTAGTCTTGGAGCCCACTAGACACTCCAATAGTGGAACTACCCACTCTCCCCTCGACTGGGTTCTTAGCAACCAACCTGACAGAATACCCGCCGTTACTGTTCTTGCTGACTCCATTAGTGATCATTCCCCTGTTCTCTGTGTCTGGGATGCTAGACCTCCCTCTTACCGACATAGAGTAGTCTCTATGTCAGATTATTTGGCCTTGGACCCTACTGCTTTCCTCAGGGACTCAAGGCATGTCGATTGTTCTCCCCTATTCACTACCGATAACATTGACCAGGCCACTGAGTTTTTTACCAGCACCCTGGTCGTACTGCAGATTAAACACATCCCCTCCACCAGACGGCGGGTTCGTAGCTCTCCCACCAAATGGTTAAAGTGCCCCTTCTCCACCAGCTTAGGCTGTGCAACAAACTTTGGGCCAAATGGAAAGCCTCCTCCCTTCACTCTGACTTCATTGCTTACCGCTCTTTACGTAACTTATGTAAGAGAGAAATTTGTGTCTCCAAAAGCAACTACTTTAGAGGACTCCTACAGGCCTCTGCTCACAACCCCAAAACCTACTGGTCTCATATTAACCATATTCTTGGCAATTCACACACCCAAGCCCCAAGTGAAATGCTAATTGACAATGCATTCTGTACTAATCCCGCCACTATAGCCAGCGCCTTTAACTTTCTCTTTACTACCCTTCCTAGTGCCAGGTTCCCAGCATCCTCCCCCTCTGTCCCTGCCTCATCCTATAACCTGTCCTCTCAGTGTCCCCGGTTCTTGCCTCAGTCTCTAAAGCTGATGTCCTACGGCTTCTCAAATCAATCTATGAACTCCCCATAAGCTCCGATTGCCACCATCTTCAACTCCCCCGTACCTGTAGCTTCCCGTAGGCAACCATCTTCAGCCCCCTCTAATCAGTCCATCCCGCCTCATGCCCCCCGACTGCTCCTTCCCTTTGTTCCCGTAGTCAGCCAAGGCTCAGCCAGAGGCACCCCTCCCCCAACTCTGCTTGCTAATGCCCACACCTTCTTCTGCCACTCCAACCTCTGCTTTTGCTCCAAAGTCTCTGCAGCCCCTGTTCACGCCCTCTTCTCCCACCCCTGCCCCTAGCTTCTTGTCTGTCTAGACTCATGGCCCTCCCACCGATTTAGCAGTGGCCGAGCCCGACCTTTAACTGTGTGGTAATTTCCCCTTCTCCCTCCTCTCTTCCAGACTGAAGTCCCAAATCGGGCTGCGGCTCCGACACGGAACCCCTCCGGCCGCTCCTCGCATCCAGCCCACCTGCCCAAGCTGAAAACAGGTACTCTTGACTTCAGAGAGCCGTGGACTAAGAGTCATCAGTTTGATTGGCCCCTCGGTTGCTTAACTGGCTCACCATTGGCCATGTATGCCCGCCAAAAGCCAGCAATTGGCAGGATTAACTTGCCGTTTTTCTTTTTAAACTGAGAGGCACCTTGCCTGCTTAATTAACTGCTCATAGAACTAAATACGATTTTGCTGTAGTAGTATATATTTTGTCCTGCCCACCCCGACCCCGGCCTCTATTAAATAACCCTCCTCCCCCCACCTCATTCTGCCTCCTCCCCTTGCCTAGTGACTGCCCCTGACTCTCAAAGAAATTCGCCACAATTCCCCCTAAAGTTACTGGCTTTCCTTCATTTGACTGCTCTCTCTCTCATAGGATTTTAATCACACTGAAGCCCCTGTATTAACCCAGTCCCACAAATAACAGTGCCGACAAGTTTATCTCTAAATAGCACTGTTCGCCTCAACCAGGTAGCAGTATGGTGCCCTGATATGCATCCACGGTGATGTGGAACAAAACCCTGGGCCTGCCCCATTAGCTCCCCACCCCCAAGCAAATGGGATGGGCATCTATCACATAAACGCCAGAAGCCTCCTACCCAAACTAGACCACATCATAGCCTGGCTTACACAGTGTTCTCCTGACATTCTCTGCATCACTGAGATGTGACTCTCAGCTAAAATCTCTAACTCCTCGGTAGCCATCCCTGGATACTCTGTATTCCACCAGGACCGGGGAAAATGAGATAGTGGTGTAGCCATACATGTACTTGAATCCCTCCAAGCTTCCACGGTTCTCCAGGAGGCCATCCCTAACTCTCACAAACTATTTCTAATAAAACTGGCTTTCCCCTCCTCGTCCCCCCTAATAGCTAACTGATACTTCTCCCCAGATCCTCCTCCCACATCCATAGTATCCAAGCTTGCCTCTCTCCTCTCCCACTCCCCTCTGGCAAACTCCTGGTCTTGGGCGATTTTAATCTCAGTTGGTCTGCCCAGTTAGCCAGGCCAACTGCACAAAACATTGAGGCCCTCAATCTCACGAAACTAATATCCGACCCCGCTAGACTTAACCCCTGCTCAAACAACCACTTGCTAATTGATTAGTTTCTGACGACTCACCCACACAAATACTCCTCATCTGGCACCCTCTCCGACACTGCATTACCCAATGCCACAGGAAGACTCGCCCCCTTCTGGCCCTCCCAAATACATGTGGTTCAGGCCCTTAAGGTCCCTGAACCATCAGTTCTTATTGGCCGACCTCTACTTCGCTGACTGGTCTGGAGTCTTCATCGCCCCCGATATAGACTCTGCTTTGGCCGCCTTCAACTCTACCTTCCTCAATATTTGCAACTCCCATGTCCCCCTCAAAAGGTTAAGGTTGCACCGCAGGCACCAACCCTGGATCTACCCCCTCCTGATAAAGCTATTCAAAAACCAAGATCAGGCCTGGAAAGTATACAAAGCTACCTCAGCTGTCTCTGACCTCAAAAAGTACAGGACCCTAAGGAATGCCTGCATTAAGGCAGTACACTTCGCCAAATCAGATTTCTTCAAAGCCCAGCTTGACAATTGCTGCACCACCCCCACTGCCTTCTGGAAAACCCTACACTCCCTGCTAGGTCCTTCCTCCCATTCCCTCCCCACCCAGCCTCCTGTTCCCTGATAGTGCTGGTGACGCCGCCTCCTCCATAATCCTTTACTTCACCACCTGTGCCCTACCCCAGGAGCACTCCCCCAGCCCCTCCCCTCTAGCAGCACCCAGCTACACCCCCCAGCAGTCTTCCCTTCACTCTGCATATCCCCTGCTCTCCTTCCCCCCTCACGACCACAGCTTCCCCCCTTTTCCCCTTTAGAGGTACTCAGACCTCAATATTCCCTAAATTCCTCCAAACTGAGCCCTGACAGAATCAACCCCAAACTTTTGAAAATCTCAGCCCCAGCCACTGTACCTCCTATCACTCACCTCTTTAATCTCTCTCTCTTGTCTAGCTCCCTGCCCAAAGCTTGGAAACTGGCCAGGATCATTCCCCTTTACAAAGGAGATGACCCATCAAACCCAGGCAACTACAGGCCTATCTCACGTCTCCCCGCCCTCTCCAAGATACTGGAATCCTTCATATCCAAAAGATTAAACTCTTACCTGGCCACCTACAATGTCCTGACCCCTTACCAATCCAGTTTTCGATGACACCATTCCACCTCCTCATCCCTTCTCCGCCTAACCAACCATATCCACAACACAATGGATAAAGGTCACTTTACCTTGGCCATTTATGTGAATTTGGCCAAAGTGTTTGACTCCGTTGCTCATAAACTCCTTATAGATGACCTTACTTCGATAGGCCTCCCTCCCACTGCTATCAACTGGTTCAAGGCCTATCTGCTGGACAGCTTTCAGTTTGTGCAGCAGGGTGAAACAAAGTCCTCCCTCTCCCCATCCTTGCCGAAGTTCTGCAAGGATCAATCATTGGCCCCACCCTTTTCTCCATCTTCATAAATAACCTGCCATCTCTCTGCCCTTCCTTGCACGTCCAATGTACGCGGGAGATTCAGAGAGCTTCAACTCAGGCCCCTCCCTAGACCAAGTTGAATCTGTCCTCCAGTCCGATTTCGAGAGCATTCTGCGCTGCCTACATGCTAAACCTCACATAAAAAACTGTCGCAATAGCGTTCGGTTCCGCCCAGAAACTGGCCAAATTGCCCTCCCCCCTCCTTCTACACTCTTGATGGGTCCAAAATCTCAGCAGTGGACAGCTATAAATACCTGAGAGTTTGGCTGGACCCCAAATTAGTCTTCTTCCTTCACCTCAACGCAATTCATAAACTCCGACCCAAGCTAGGCATGCTGCACAGGCAGAAACTCAGTCTCTCCCTCCTAGTCAGGAAAGAAATCATAACCAAACTTATTCTCCCCTCCTTCAACTACGCCAACGTAGTCTACAGTGCTGCCCCCCCAGTCCTCCTTGGTCAAACTAGACCCACTGTTCCATGCCTTCTGCCATTTCACCACTAATCTCCCCTACCACATGCACCACTGTAGCCTTTACCAAACAGTATTTCTCCCCTCTCTAGCCAATCGCTAGCTTGCTCACTGTGTGTCCTTCATCGCAAAATTCTGCTTGAACAGTCTCCCTTCCTACCTCTCCTCTCTAATAGCTCCTGCGCCCAGCCCAGGCAATGCCCCGCACTTGTGTGACCCGCGATCCTTCTCATTAGCTACCCCACACTCCCTGGCTGGGAAACAAGCCTTTGCCTACCTGCTCCCCACCTTGTGGAATTCACTACCCATCGCAGTTTGTGGCTTGCAGACTGTGGTGGCTGTCAAAAATCACTTCAGGCATTTTCCCCTCCGTCCATGCCTCTGCCACTTAACCCCTTAGTTTAACAATTCTCATGCCCCTTCCCTCGCCTAAATCCTCCTCCAACGCCAGCCCTTAGTATCCATTTGTGTACATGAACTGCCGTTATGACTACCTCATTGTTGTATGTACTATTGTTATCACTCTGTCTTGCACCAATGCATTGCTTCTGTATCCGTGTACCGCTGCTCATTCCACTGTTTCTATCTTGATGTGTGACTACTCTGTTATGCCATGTATCACTGCTATTTACTTTATTATACTCTGTATCTATTTAAAGCTATGTAACTTCTGTATTACCGTGTACAAATGCTATTTTGTTATATGCTGACCCCTTTCCCTTCCCCGGGTCGCACCTGGAAATGAGCCTTGGCTCAGTATGCCTCTCCCGGTTACCAACTTTTAAATAAATAAATAAAATCACACCTCATGGTAGCATTGGTCCTGATGGCCTGGAACCGAGGATTCTCAAACTAGATGCCTCACTTTTGGCTACCCCATTATGCGTTTGTTCAATCTCTCCATCTGCTCTGCCACAGTGCCCCACTCCTGAAGACATGCTAGGGTTATCCCAGTTTTTAAAAAGGGGGACCCTAGAAACCCACTAAACTACTGTCCCATACCGCTCTTACCAACTCAGAGCAAACTTCTGGAGAATGTAATCCATAGGCAGCTGTCAGACTACCTACTCAATCATAACCTCCTATGCCCTGCCAAACATGGCTTCAGGGCGGGCCACAGCACCACAACCGCCCTGGCCCAGTTCTCTAATGATGTCAAAACGAACATGGACAGAGGCCACCTCACTGATGCTGTATTCATTGATTTGTCAAAAGTATTCAATATGGTTAACCACTCTTTGCTCTTACACCAACCGAGCACTCTAGGCACCTCCCACTCCACACATGCCTGGTTTTCCAGCTACCTGCATGATTGCTCTCAAACTGTCTCCTTTCGCAAAGCTTTCTCCTCCCCTACTCTCATCTCTACTGGAGTACCCGAAGGCTCTTTTCTTGGACCTCTTCTCTTTTTTTCCATATTCATTAATAATCTACTCACTGTTTCCTCCCACTGTCACACCTTACTCTATGCTGACAATCTGGTTCTCCACCTCCCTTCTAGCTCTATTAATGAAATCAGCTCTTGCCATTCATTCGATTTGCACCTTAACCAAACGTGGCTCTCTTCCAATTGTCTTGTACTAAACATCACCAAGTCCCAGGCCATGTTTTCTGGGTCTCACAGAAAATCCAGTTCCCTAGCTCCATCATTTCAGGTATCTTGTATGGATGGCTCCCCCGTTTGTATCACCCCCTCGTTCAGATATCTTGGGGTCACTCTTGAATCAGCGCTCGACTTCTCACTTCACATTAATGCTATTTGCAAGTCAACCAATGCCAAAATTGAGTTGGCTTACCACGTCCGACACGCCCTTATCACTGTGGCTAGAATCCTGCCATACGTTAACTGTTTTTGTTGGATTCCTACTACTATCTATCCATACATCATTCCCCTATATTCCTTCTATTCACCTGATATATCTATTATTGTAATCCTTGTGCTACTACTTGTACCTCTCTATTTGTTGAGTACTCTCCCGGGTCGTGCCTAAAAATAGGCAGGTTTTTTGTCTAGTGCACTTACCCGGGTACCAAATGCAAATAAATAAACTACTCCCTATCTGGGGCAGGCCTGTAGAGGGAGGTTAGTGGTAAGTGTAACTACTCCCTGCCCAAGGGAGGCCTGCGAAGGCAGGCTGTGCATGTGGAACTATTCCCTTTCTGGTGTAGGTCGTAGAGGCAGGTATGCAGATTACTACTGTTCCTAATCAGGAGGTAAATGCAAAAAGTAGATAGGAGAGGTATATGAGAAAGGAGAATGTGGAGGAATGTAGAACTTTTTTTTTTTTTTTTGAGTTATCTATTTTTTCCTCCTAATGTGCTCCAGATCCACCTCTTCTTCAGGCCACCTAGGTCACTGGCATTCCTCCACTAACTCCCCCAAGCCCTTGTCTCATAGCGCAGCCGACCCCCTGAGGTAGCTCGGCATTTACCCTCTTGCTGAGTGGGTCCATCTCCTCCGAGGGGGAAGGAACTGGAAGGGGCAACCAGGCAGACTATATTTTTCCTGCAGCCTCTGGGGTGCTGCTGAGATGAATTTGCCTGCAGGAAGCCTGAAGGGTGTCCGTGAACCGGATGTTGTCATCCGGTCAATCCGGAGCGATTTTCCTTTTTTTGGCACTTCCCACATCGTGACACTTCTGAAGTGCTCCCGGTCTCCACTGGGGGCTGCTGCAGAGCAAAGCGGCCCTGTTACCCACCCCAGGAGAGGAGAGCAGTCCTATGGACGCTCAATCCTCTCCTTCCCCTGCTGACCCCCGGTAACCCACGTCCATTCCAGGACCCGGGTTGCCAGTGTGGTGTGAGGTGAGGCGCCAGCACCTCAACCCTCTGCACCACCAGGCAGGCTGGAATGTCGAATTTTATTTTATATTTATTTGAACATTTGTGATCATTGAGCTGCAGCTCGTTTCCAGGTGCGACCCAGGGGCAAGGGAAGAGGAATAATCGTACAGATGTAAACTGACTTACAGAACTAGATTAAGCAGTTGGTAGTATTTTTAGTGAATGGGGGGAATTTGGCCAGGATACCGCAGAAATTCCCCTACTCTGCAAGCAGGGGACTTGACTTCCTGGGAGCAGAATTGAGGAGCCCAGTTTGGAGCTGGACAGAGGAGGAGGAGGAGAGGAGGAGGAAGTGCTGATGTGGCTGTTGCTCAGAGAAAGTTGGAAAGTAACCAGGCCACGACAGAGATTCTGGCCGAAAGGATGCAGTTACAGAGAAAGATGGAAAAAGTATTGCGACAGAGCAGACGAATGATGAAAGTACAACAGTGGATGAGCATGCAAAGGCGGAGACCTCTGGCTCTAAAATGAAAAAACTAACAAAAAGCAAGTCTGACAAAACAGTTTTGTTATTTGAAATTGAAAAAGAAGAAGAATTGTTGAGAAGTAAAAAGAAATGTTTACTGAAAGAATTAGAGCGGGAGGTCTGTGACAAGGAAACAGCCTGTCACAGTAAGAGGAGCCATGCTGATGTGGCAACTTCAAAGGAGGCCGCTCCTAATATAGCCAAAACGCCATGTACGGAGGAAAAAAATGCCCTGATAGGAATGGCCACACAGAGTCAGCAGCGACTCGGCCTAAGACAGGCAGTCAGTACAAAAAAACAAAACGCCAAAGAAAAGCAAACAAAAAGGTAAAGAAAAGAAAAAAGGGGAAAATAAAGAAAAAAATAAAGGGGGCCCCCAAAAGAAAGGAAAAACATCAGATCTAGACAAGGAAAGTCCTGTAAGCTTTAGTGATTCCCTTGAGTGGGTATCAGCTGCATTATTAAATGCTAGCTGGAGAAAAATGGCAGATGGGTCAGGGTGGGACCCAAGCAGATCCAGTGGAGCAAAACAATCTGAACTTGAAACAAGTGAAAATAACTTAGAAAATCCAAATAAGGAAAATGTGGAAAAACCTGAAGAAAAACAAAATACATATGACACTAAAGAAACTGAAATATTGTCTGAGAAGGATAGCGAAGAACTTTCTATGGAGATAGAGCAAAAATCAATTCAGTCAGATAAAGAACAAAGTGAAGAGGGGACAAATAGGAAACAAAATGCTTGGAAGGGCAACACAAGGGAAAAATTGTTTTCACAAGACCAAATGAAGCAAGCTAAAAGACAAAATGTGGTTCGTCTTAAATTTAAAGGGGTAGCTGCAGATGCCCCTGATAGAATTTATATAGGAAGACATTTGTTAAAGGAATGTATGAAATTTTACCCCTACGAGATATATGCCTTGATTCATGTCCCAGGAAGCTCTGAATATGACATAAATTTTAAACACCCAGGGGGTTTAGACAAAATTTTGGAAGCTATTTCACCAACTTAAGCATGCACTACAATGGAATCAATTTTTTGCAATCCCTCTAACTAAGCCTGCCTTCAAAATCATAACAGTGTTCTTTAGAAATGCCGGGGTTAAATGTGTCTGACACTACTTTTTGGTTGAAGCAAAAATGTGTAGTGCAAAGTCCCCCCAAGCCAATTTTTATTTATTTATTAAATTTCGGATAACACTTTTGAGAACAAACTCATTTCATAGGTTCCACGTCAGACGACAATACAAATTGGAAAAACAGAAGACGGAGAACAAACGCTACAAGGAATTATACAAAACATTACAAGAGTGCAGAAGTTCCAATACATGTGGCATTGTACAATGTATGCCAAGGTGCATATTTGATTGAAATCTGGAATTCAAAGGGTCATATTAGAGGGGGTGGAGTCTTATGAAATGACCCTTTACAGGAAAATGAGAACAGACTCAGCCTAATATCTAATAATCAACAAGGTGAGGGATGGCATCAGCCCAGGGGCCTCCAGAGGTGCATAGGTATGGGACAAAGCATTTTAAAGTGAGTAAGGGAGCTCTGGATATAAAACGGGGGGGGGAGGGGGAGTGGAGTAAAGGGGAGATGGGGGAAAGCCATAGAGGGATGAGGGGAAAGAGTGGAAAGGATCAAGAGGAAGTGTGAAAGGAGAATGATTAGCAACTCAGAACAGTTATTTGCATTCTGAGAACAGTTATGCATAAGGTCAGGTTAGGATAAGTGCTGGTCACAAGAAGGAAGGTTAATTGAAGCAGTCACAATTGGCATCAGCAACTAGCCGTTCCTTAAGTTTAACCTTGAAAGAGCCCAAGGTGGATGCTGAAGTGATGCTGAGGTGCAGAGTTCATCCAAAGCGTGGCACGGTAGGCAAAGGACCCTTGTCCCAGAGGTATATTAAAAATCTGGCTAGTAGAGCTTCTGGTGCAACGACGGTTGATAGTGGGGGTTATAAGCTTTTGCACACCAGGAGGCATTTTGCCTAAGCTTACTTTTCTGGACAGTAAACATGTTTGGTACATGAGTCTATCTTTGCACTGGAGCCAGTTAGCCTGAGCGTACATGTCACAGGTATGGGACAGATGGGCTGAGCCGGTAAGGAGTCGGGATGCTTTGTTGAGTGCAACTATGATGCAGTGAAGAGTTGTTTCTGTAGCTGATCCACAGATTGGTAAGCTGTAATCAATAAGCGAGACAAGAGCTATAAATGGCCAGGTTAAGAGCCTCTGGGGTCAAACATTGCTTATGCCTGTAAAGTAGCCCAATGCGGGTGTTAACAGCCTTAGCAATGTTGTCAATGTGATAGGCTTAGGTCATCATACTATCAACTGTAATCCACACATATTTAAAGAGCTGAACTCGCACCAGGGGAGAACCCTCTTCGTGGGTGATAAAAAGAGGGTATGTTCTGTGCCTATTTTGGGAGCTGGAGAACAGCACAGTTTTAGTCTTGTTGTAATTCATAACTAACTTATGCTTATGGAACCATCTTTCTTCAACTACGAAATGACTCTGTAGCCTGGATTCAAGATCATTAGGGTCTGGCTCACTGGTAAACAGAACAGCATCTTCGGCATATAAAAGGATGTGACCCTGACAGGAGTAAAGAAGGTTTGTTGAGGAAAATGCTAAATAAAAGAGGGCCCAAGATGGACCCTTGAGGAACTCTGGATAGGACAGGTCTGCTATTCGAAAGGGTGTTACCAGTCTTCACCTGCTGTGTACGGTAGTGCAGGTAGCTTGCAAACCAGGCTACACTGTCAACAGCTAGGCAATGGTGTCAAGGTGTTCGACCAGGAGGGCATGATTCACTGTAACGAAAGCTTTGATTAAATCAATGAAAGCTGCACCCACCAGGTGACCTTGATCTAAGGAGTGGAGAATAAAGCCAGTGAACTCCAGAAGGGAAGTAGTGGCACTATGACCATTTCTGAACCAGTGTTGTTGCGGGCATTGTAGCTGATATTTTTCTAAGTATTCAACCAGTTGGTCAGCCACTATACACTCAAGAGCTTTCGAGAGTGGGGGCAGGATAGAGATAGCCCTGTAGTTCCCAGTAATTGTGCGATCCTCAGACTTATGAACTGGTATCACAGCGGCAAATTTCTATTTCTGAGGGAACTGAAAGTAACTAAGTGACATGTTAATAATGTGTGTTAGAGATTAGATGAGGAGTGCCTATGGATTTGGGGATGGAAATATAAAGTGACCTTAAAACAGCTAAATGGAGACATACAACACCTGGCGAACTGTTTTTTTTTTGGGGGAGACAGAGGAGTGGTATTTTATGCGGGCCATTGTAGGGCCTGCTACAGGTGTGGGGACAAAGGACATCTTAGTAGTTCCTGTGAGCAAATAAAATGTGGACTATGCGGCATAGTTGGACACCATGGGCGAATTGCAAGAACAAGGTTAAATGCAGTTTATGTGAAGAAGGACACTTTTATCTACATTGCCCATGGGCAGCCCACAACAGTCTACCAGGGGAGACAGCTGAGCAAGATGCATTTCTGTCAGTGGCTCAGAAAGCAAAGGGTAAAGAGGACCAAGTGATTTATGAGGCCAGGAATAAAAATGGCCCCGAACCCTCCTCTAGGCCGAAGGAACAGCAAATAAGACAGAAAGAGGGTGGTACTGCAGAAAACACTAAAAAAGAGGACAAAGGAATAAAAGAGACTAAACAGAAAGATGGGAAAAAAAGGAAATGGAATTTACAATGGTGACTAGGTCTAGGAAAAAGTCACAACTCAGACAACAGAAAGGTATATCAGTGGAAAGAGACAGGGAAGGGACAGAACTTACAAACAGGTATGCCCTTTTTCGAGACAAAGAATGGGTCATGATAGAAGAAGATTCATTGTCTTCATGTGTAGACTATTCAGACCCGGAAGACACAGCAGATGGGGAGGTAGTGGAGGGTAACACTACGGATACGCAGGTCTTGAAGAAATGGAAAAAAAACTAAAGATGGCTGAAGGAAAAAAAAAGAAAATCAAACAAAAACTTTTAAATGGACTGCCTATCTTGTTTTACTAATAATGTAAACAGCATAAAAGATAGGAGGAAAAGAACAACAGTTTTTCATACTTTAAGTGAGTTAAACAGTGACATCATCTTAATACAGGATACCAGTTTGCACACCATTGAAGAAATTAGACATGCACAAAAAGAATGGAGGTGGGAGGCCATCATTATGGTCTATTGGTGAAAAAAGATGTTCGGGGGTGGGGATTGCCTTTGTAACAAACAAAGTAAAAGTTACTAAAATAGTGGATTTGGTGCCTGGCAGAGTGTTCATAGTAGATGCTAGCATAAAACAAACAGCAGTAAGGATTATAAATATTTATAACCCCTGGACTAAGTTGGAAAGGAAAGAGATAATGGCCTAATTGAACCATACCTGCCCCTAAACAGAAACTTCCTGTTTAGGGGCAGGAAGTGAGTGATCACAGAACCACCAAGGACCCACCATCCTAGAAGGGCAAGAGTAGCTCTCCGGCCCCCTCTAGCTGCTGGAGGTCTGCCTCTGAACAAGTAAGTGGTCTACTGAGAAATATAGGATATTCTTGTCTCAGAACAGGACAATCAGGAGCTTAAAGGGCACACAGGCAGAAAGTAAGGAGAGAGAAAAAAACAGAGGAAAGAGTAAGGATTGCAAACAGTTAAGGGGCCAGGAATAAGACATGATTGGAGTGGTGCAGTGCAGTGGCTGTGGAGCAGCAGTCTTCTGGGAGATGTTCTGGAGGATGCGGTGTTGTCCCATCTGCAGGCACCTCTCTGGGCTGAGGGAGGAGGTTGCTCATCTCCAGGCTGAGTTGGCCAGGATTTGTGGGACCTCCTCTTCCATCCAGGGACCACCAGTGCCACTGCCGTTGCCTCAGAGGTTGCCAAGAAAGAGGGCGGTTGGACCACAGTGGGCTCAGGGAGGGTGAGGGTGGTGGAACAGAGGCATCCCCTCCAGTTGTACCTCTCCACAATTCCTATGCCATTCTGGCAAAGTGTGGTTCCTCTATGGAGGCACCCACAGTGGAACCAAGGAGGATGCTGGGAACTCCACAGGAGACCCACAGGAGGGTGGCAGGGGACCCTGCAGGGGAAGGAAACAACTCCTGGTGGGGGACTCCATTGTTAGGAAGGTAGAACTGGGCAAGGAAGGGGAGAGGGAGGTAAGGTGCCTGCCTGGCGCCATGGCTTGGAGGGACAGGGAGCGAATCCTCAGGATTGCCGGAGCAGCTGCACAGGGGAGGGAGCTGGCTGTCATTGTCCACCTAGGGACAAATGACCTGGCTAAGAAAGGGATTAGAGAAGTGCAGGAAGGTGTGTGGAATTGGGGAGGGCCTTGAGTCAAGTATCACTGCGGTAACCTTCTGGGGTGCTGCCCATCTATGGCATGGAGGCTAGGGTGTTCCGTACCATGGATTCAATCAGTGGTTGAAAACTGGTGTGGAGCTCAGGGATTTGGCTTCATTGGGGACTGGGCGTCCACCTGGAGTGATGCAAGCCTATACTGGCATGATGGGCTGCATCTGTCGGGAGGGGAACCAGGATCCTAGGTGATAGGTTTAAATGCTTCATTGGCAAGCTTTTAAACTAGCCAAGGGGGGAGGCACTGGAAAGGAGCAGGAAAATCCTAGCCTCCCCAAAACAATCACGGTAGTAAGTGTGGCAAACACCAACATGGAGGTGTCGATAGGGAGAAGGGCAGGGGTAAATGGAGAAAGTGACAAAGGCAAGAAGGACAGGGATGAGGCAAAAGGGGGTAAGGCCATCAGGAAATGGAGGGTAATGAGTACCAATGCCCGTAGTCTGGGCAACAAGCTCCCTGAGCTGGTGGCCTTAATGGAAGAGGGATGCCTGGCTATCGTAGCAGTCACAGAAACATGGTACACAGAGAACCATGACTGGGATGTTAACATACCAGGGTACATAACCTACAGGAGAGACAGGCAGGGAAAAGAGGGAGGAGTAGCTCTCTATGTAAAGGAAGGGATAAAAGCAACTGAACAAAAGAGTAAACAGGGAGGAGAGGAGGCACTGTGGGTCACCTTGAGACTGGAAAGGCACCACAATCCGCTAGGGGTTGTGTACAGACCCCATATCAGGGGAAGGAATGGACAAGGATATGATGGAAGGCATTCTTAGAATGGCAGAGAAAGGGAGATACTGTTGATGGGAGACCTGAATATGCCAGATGTTAACTGGAGCACATTTGCTGCAGCCACATCCAAGAGCAGGGCCATTCTTGATGCCCTACAGGTGGCAGGCGTTAGACAGCTAGTTTCGGAACCCACTCGTGAGGGAGCAATCTTAGACCTCGTACTCTCAAACGGGGGCAGTGAGAGGATCTCAGATCTAGAAGTGGTTTGCCATCTGGGGACAAGTGACCATCAAACAGTGTGGTTCACGTTAAACTCAGCTACAGAGTCAAGCCATACAAAAGTGAGGGTACTGGACTTTAGGAGGGCTGACTTTGGCAAGATGGGAGAGTGCCTCAGAAAAGCACTAGCAAACAGGCTAGAAGGAGGTGTGGAGCAACAATGGGCAATTATCAAAACTGCCATCACAGAGGCAACAAGCCTTTGTGTGAAGCAAATAAACAAATCAAAATGAAAGAAAAAGCCACTATGGATCTCAAGAGAGGTGGCTATGAAAGTCAGGAAGAAAAAGATAGCATTCCGGAAGTATAAGGAAACACAGAAGGAGCAGGACAGAGAGCTGTACCAGTTAAGGCAGAAAGAAGCAGGGGAGAAGTCAGAATAGCAAAGGCCCAAACTGAGAAAAAGATAGCCAACTCAGTTAAGAAGGATAAAACCTTTTATAGGTACATCAGCGTAGAAAAGACAAAGGAGGGATAGTGAGGCTGAATAGAATGAGCGGTGGGTGGGCAGAGGGGACAGTGAAAAGCAGGAATACTGAGGAATATTTCTGCTCAGTATTCTAAAGAGGAGGGAAGTGCTAATCCAATTAACAGAAGCACTCTTGATAGGGGTCAATCCCAGTCCTTTCACGGAAGAAAGGGTTCTGCAAGAACTCCTAAAACTGAAGGTGGACAAAGCAATGGGTCCTGATGGAATTCACCCAGAATTCTAAAAGATTAAGGAAGGAACTAGTGAAACCACTGGCTACTCTTTTAATAAATCATGGGAGGATGGTGTGGTACCGAGGACTGGAGGAAGGCGGATGTGATTCCCTTCACAAAAGTGGGACCAAGACAGGCCGAGAAACTACAGACCTGTCAGTCTGACCTCTGTGGTAGGGAAAGTGATGGAGTCACTTCTGAAGGAAAGAACAGTTGAGTACCTAGAGGTCAGTGGAGCACAGGATCCAAGGCAGCATGGGTTCCAGCGGGAAGGTCATGTCAGATGAATCTAATAGATTTCTTTGACTGGGTGACCAAAGTAGTAGACCAGGGAGGGGCTGTGGACATGGCCTACCTAGACTTTAGCAAGGCATTTGACACAGTCCCACACAAAGATATTAGTCAAATTAACCAGCCTGGGAGTGGGTCCCAGGGTGGTAGCCCTGGAAATAAAACATTGGCTGGACAACAGGACACAGAAGGTAATTGTAAATGGAGTCCACTCTGAAGAAAGGGCGGTTACTAGTGGGGTACCGCAGGGTTCAGTATTGGGTCCAGTCCTTTTAATGTCTTCATCAGTGACATTGCAGAGGGACTGGAAGGAAAAGTATGCCTTTTGCAGATGACACAAAGATCTGCAACAGGGTTGATACACAAGGAGGCGTGGAAAGGATGAAAAGGACTTGGCAAGGTTGGAGGAATGGTCAGACGTATGGCAGCTAGGATTCAATGCAAAAGTGCAAATAATGCACCTGGGAAACAAGAACCCAGGGGAAGAATACACAATGGGTGGGAGGTAGTAACAACAACAAAACAGGAAAGGGACCTTGGGGAATCATATCAGATGACCTTAAGGTTAGCAAGCAATGTGAGAAGGCAGTAGGGAGGGCCGGGGTATACTGGGATGTATAGGAGAGGCATCAGCAGCAGAAAACAGGAAGTTGTTATCCTCTGTACAGACAGTTGGTGAGACCCCATCTGGAATACTGTGTCCAGTTCTGGAGACCCCATCTCCGCAAGGACATAGACAGGATAGAGGCAGTCCACAGGAGGGCAACTAAAATGGTGCAGGGTCTGCAAGAGAAGCCGTATGAGGAGAGACTAAAGGAGCTTAATATGTATACCCTTGAGGAAAGAAGGGAGGGGGGGACATGATAGAAACTTTCAAGTACCTCAAGAGAATCAACAAAGTCCAAGAGGGTAGCATCTTTCAGAAAAGAGACTTGCAGAACAAGGGGACACAATTTAAAGATAGAAGGAGGCGGTTCAGGGGCAATGTGAGGAAGTATTATTTCACAGAGAGGGTAGTGGATGCATGGAACAGCCTTCGGAGGAAGTTGTAGGGTCTAAAACTGTGGGAGAATTCAGAATGCATGGGACAGACATAAAGGCAATTCTTGTGGGGGCAGGAAGATATAGGCTGTTGGTTAACTAGGATCTGCGGCCTATCCTGTAGAGTAGGAAATGGGTAGACTAGATGGGCCTAGTGGTCCTTATCTGCTGTCAAAGTCTATGTTTCTATGTTTCTATACCTACATACATCAAAATTAGTATTGTTGGGGGTTTTAAGTTTGGGTTAACAAAAGAAGATTGGGGGATGAAAACCAGTAATATTTACTGTGATACACACAGGTTAGAAGAGATTTTAAAAAAGGGGGTCTAGAGGAGGCATACAAATTAAAAAAGAAAAAAAAACAGAACATACCTTTTTAAAGGCAAGTTATCAACAAGGATAGATTTCTGGATGATCACTAAGGAAGTTAAGATCAAGGACATTAAGGTAATCCCTATAGCAACCACAGATCACTTAGGGGTAATAGTAAGGATAGCGTTAGGTAGATACATGAAATTCGAAAAAGGGTTCTAGAGAATGAACACAGAGACACTGCAGGTACCTGAATGTGATGAGAAAATGAGGGATTTATTTAAAGCAAGAGAAACAGTTTTAGAACGGTATGACTTGGTACTAGAGTGGTGGGAGGATACAAAGAAGGACATAAAACAAATAATAATTGAAATATCACAAAGAACAGAGATGTCTAATTATAGGAAATACTTAGGGTTAAGGGGTAAACTGCATAAATTACTGACACATCAGGTGCAGAGTAAAACAGATGCATCAGAATAGATAGAGGAAATAAAGAGGCAAATGCAGAATCACCCGTATGACAGGGCAAAAACTTTAATTATGGAACAGAAAAGTGGCACACAGGGTACAAAATTTTCAACTAATCCCTTTGACAGTAGTAAAGAGAGAGTAAATACCACAGTAATATATGAACTAAGAGATACTGAGGGGGTGTTACAAACAGATATAGGTAATATTAAACAAATTGTACAAGAACATATAAAACAAAAATTTCTAAAGCAAAAAGGCAGGAAGGAAATACATTTTTTAAAGAAAATAAATATACCCAAATTATGGAAGATGGAGACCTTGGCATTAAATAGGGAAATTAACAGAGGTAAAAGAGGCAATACATTCCTTGACAGTGAATACAGCACCTGGTATAGATGGCATTCCTAATGTATTCTGCAAAAAATATGAGGAAGAGTTGTCTAATATGTTAACTTTAGTATTTAATGCAATCTTTAAGACAGGAAGGTTAGCAGAAAGTATGAGGCTGGGGTCCCTATTTCTTTATACAAAAAGGGGAAAGAGCAGATATCAAAAATTGGAGGCCAATACGTTTATTAACATCTGATTGTAAAATTTTGGCAAAAATAATAAATAAATGATTAATGATGTATGCATACCAATTAATTCTACAGACACAAACATGTGCCATACCAGGTAGGGACATGAGGCAAAACTTAATATACATTAGAGAAATTATGAATGAGGCACAGGAGAATAGACTAGATGGGTATTTATATACAATAGACCAAGAAACAGACTGATACTATACAGCATGAATACATTTGGGATATGTTAGAGGAGTATAATTTACCAAAACAGTTTAAAGGTTTAATAAAACCATTATATTTAGAAGCACAGATATGCCCTATGGTGAACAGGCACTTAGGTATATCAATGTATCTACATAATGAGGTAAGGCAGGGTAGCCCATTCAGCCCACTGTTATATGTTTTTAGTTTGGACCCATTATTAAGAAAGACTGAGGCAGAGCCTAAAATAAAAAATATAATTTGGGAGAATAAAGTAATACAAAAAACATTTGCATATGCAGGTGATTGTGTTATATTAGTTAAAAACCAAAAATCGGTGGAGGAAATGTTAGAAATCATACATAACAACAACAGGTATTGGAATTAACGACAAAAGCAAAATATATCCATTAGGGAATGTGGGCAGAGAAAAAGAAGGACAGCTAGAGATATTTCAAGGGGAACTAAACATTTTGGGTATAATTTTGGATGGGAATAATGCTGCAATCAGAAACTGGGAAGGCAAAATTGCAATAGCACAGGGAAAAGTAAAGTGGAAGAACTGGAACATGACAATGGAAAAAAGGATTATTTAATAAAAATCTTTATCATACCAACATTTTTATATATAGCTTATATCTATCCCATACCACAGCAGCTTCAAAATAAAATTTTAGGATTGTTTTTCAGCTTTTATGGGGTTTGAGGCTAAATTCAATTAAAAGAAGACACACATATAGACCTGTAAAGGAAGGGGGATTGAACATAGTCCAACCTATAGTTTTTTTTTATAAGTATCTTTAGTTATGCTAATATAGTACCTGTTTTACAGGGAAAAAATGTACTATGGGAGCAGCTGGCACAAAGATGGAGTAAATCCTTGTTAACGAACATTCGTAAAAAAGAGAATATAAAAAGGAAACAAGATATACCTGTATACATGGAAAGTTGTAGGATGTATTTTACACAATGGGGGCTTACTACAAATTTAGTAAGGAGAAAGAGCAGAAAACAGGTGTATAAAGAAATAATGATGAGAAACTATTATGAAGACCCAGTTTTTAAAGTAGATAGGAGTATTTGTACCGACACAGTCTTAGAATGACTCTGGAAAAGAGGGTACCAAGGAAAATGAGGGAAACAGTTTGGTTGTGGAGCCACGGGAAGCTGAACATAAAAGGGAACCAGAAACCTAAAAGTACAGAAGAAATGATATGTGCAGAAATGTCTTGTGGAATGGTGGAGGAAAGTATGAGGCATCTTTTTTTTGATTGCAGTTATATAAAGTTTTTCTGGGAGAATTTAGCAAAATTCTGGGGTATGGAGATTTTTGAGAAAATGACATATACTATTTTAGTGTATGGGTAACTGACAAAGAATGGGACCATCTGAACAGACAGACAGTGTATGTCATATTGGCAATCCTGAAGTGAGTTATTTGGCAAAACAGGTGTCAGATTTCTGCAAAATAAAGAAATAGGGCAACAAGATTTGTTATCTAAGATACAAGTAGAAGTAGATAAAGTATATCAAATTGAGTGTAACTTGAATGGGGAAAAGAGGGCTAATGAATTATGAAAACATGTAACTGGAATAGGCTAAAAGAAAGCTTTTAAGAGATAAGAAACTTTGGAATGTGTTTGGATACAAATGTTTGGAACAAGAGTTAATGTTTTGTTTATTGTGTGTAAAGTTTGTTTTTGGTTTTAATAACAAATTCCCCTACTCTTATCGAGAAGTGCCATGGGATCTTTAACATCCACCTGAACAACCACCAGAACAGACAGACGGGATCTCAGTTTAACGTCTCATCTGAAAGATGGCAACTCAGGAGTGCAGCAACCCCACTCTTGCACAGCAGTGCCAGTATTGGATATTATCCCACATTCCCGGTGTGGGGCTAGAACCCACCACCTTCCGATCTTCTAGCCTCAGAGGTGAGTGTGCTACCTGCTGAGCCACTGACACAAGAAGGCAGGAGGAAGGTGGTGAGCTGCAGAGGGTCTGGGGTGGCACTGTTCTTGAGAACAATGTGGGCAGGTGGTGGTTGCAAACTGTGTTGGAAGCTGGGGGTTTTGATGGATAAGGTACAGATGCTTAGGGCAGAGTTGGGAGAGATGGAAGGGAGGCAGGTAAGTACAGCTGGGCAGGGGACAAGGACTGGAGGAAGATTGGAGGGGTTATGGAGCCAGGCCCACTGGGTCCCTCTACCCCAGAGCTTGAGGAAGCAAAGGGAGGCAGGCCACTGAGAGAGGAGGGAAGGTTCAGCAGGAGGGTGTGGTAGCAGGTCTACACATGGTGGTACCAGTTAAGAATTGCTTACAAAGCCTGCCCGGTAGCACTGAGGCTTAAGGCGTTGGGACGCCACACTCACATACACGGCGACCCGGTTCAGGAATGAGCTCCGGCCGGGGTTGGTAGGGTGAGAGGATCGAGGCCCAGAGGACAGCTCTCCTCTCTCGGGGAGGATCCAGGGTTCTATCCAGCTCCACAGTGGCCCCCGATGGAGACCAGATGTACTGTAACACTTAAGGCACTAGTAGAGGGACTCTGCGCTATGGCAGATGTCCCTGGTGTCTTTGCACGTCCGGGCCTGGCATGGGGATGGGAGGGGAAAAAAAAAACTCTGCCTCCTGATAGATGAAGGAGGGTCCGGGGTGTCAGGTCCACCACGCCCAATGTCAGGCTCCAGCTAGCGCTTCCTCTGCCCTCCGCCTCCTCGCAGCCCGACTAGATGACAGACAGAGTGCCAGGAGGCGTGCTGTGGTGGTCCCATCTTGGGGGACTCAGAGCTGGGGGGTCGGGTGGCTAGCGGGAGATGGCAGAGAAGCCCTGCCCAGAGGTGTGACAGGAGAGGCTTCAGGCGGGTGGGAGCAGGACAGATACTGAGAGAACACTCCAGAAGTAGTTCAGGCAGGTAAGGGTGACAAATAAAGTTGTAAAAAAAAAAATAAAAAAAGAATTGATTCCAGCCACTGAGTACCAAAGAGGGTTGGGGTAACCCAAATAGTTTGCAGGGGGAAGAGAAGAAGAAGTCGTCTTGTGAGGGCTCTGGGGAGGTTGCCCAAGGATATGGTATGAGCAAGAAATGGGACAAAGGTAACAGGCATAGCATAGGGTACTCATGGGATGGAGAGGGAAGGGGTAGGGATCCAGGTAGGTCAGAAACTCAAAGAGGTTGGTAATGCAGGGGGTGTAGACAGAAGTGGGGTAGCTGACAGGCAATCAGCATATGGGAGGAGAGATATCATCAGGGGTGGCATAGCAAAGGATAGAGCCAGAAAGGGGGGTAAGCCTTACCACAGAGCCCCAACAGAAAGAAGGCTGAAGGAGGGTCTGAGTAATGATAGGGTCAGGGGATTCAAAATTGAAGGGAGAAGGATGGGCCAAGGGGGGAAGGGAGAAGCATGGTAGCAGAGTGATGTGCCTCCCAGGAATAACAGCAGAAAGGATTCGTCTGATGGTGCACTCGCTCATGAATGGGGTAGGTGGGAAGCCAAGTGTGGTCATCCACCTGGGCAATAATGTCATACCAGGATGAGAGATGGAGGTAGTGCAGGAAAGATTCAAGCAGGCAGGGCAGATTTGTAGAGGGGAAGCTAAAGTTTTAACCTTCCTGGAAGTGCTGCTGGTTCCTAGAGCAAGCATAGCAAGTAAGTGCATGATAGAGGAATTCAATAATTGGCTGAGGAACTGGTGCAGGGAGTAAGGGGGCTTTGGGTGCCTTGGGAATTGAGGGAGAACTCACTCTCTAGTCACCCGATAGTTTGCATTTAAAGAGGAGGGGAACCGGATTGTTCAGTGACTGAACTGGGGATCACATTAGCAGTAGTCTAAATTTAAACTGAAGGGGGGCACCAAGGAGAACAATACTCAGGGTTTCTTGGAAGAGGGGGTTGTCAGGCCCTCCCAAGGCAAACAGCACAGGGAAATCAGTAGAAAGGGATAGTGGGGGAAGACTTAAGGAAGGGAAAACAAAGGAAATGGAAGAGAGGAGGGGAGCAGGCAGGGAAGATGGAGACCCTGAATTTAGGGAGAATGGAAAAACAATATTGGTGAAGGGTAATGTCTTTCAACACCAGAAGTATCAGAAACAAAATGGAGAGAGGGTCAAACATCTTGTTGACCATGATGCCCCTCCTGCCTCAACTGCACAACCAGTACAATCAGTATCTTCAAAAATACCCTGGGAGCTGCTGCCAGGCCGAAGGGGGGCGCCAGTACTGGACATACTGCCCACCGAATCGTGAACTTCTGGTGTGACTGATGAATTGAAATGTGGAGGTAGACATCCTTGAGATTTGTGGATGCCCAAAAATCTCCTGGTTGGACTGCTGGATGATGGACAGCAAGGACTCCATCTTGAAAGTTGTGTGGAGGACAAACTTGTTTAAATGTTTCAGATCCAGGATCAGCCGGAACCGCACAGACTTCTTAGGGACTATGAAATAAATCAAGTAGAATCACGTTGATCTTCCATGCCATCATGGCCGGGGGTCGCCTGCAAATCTGGGTAAGTGTGATCACTCTGCTCTGGCGCATCTGGATATGTCTGTATGGGCCCCTGCCAACCTGAGGGGCCCACCCTGGTTCATGTATGTTGGTGGGGATGTCCTGTGGAACATGTGAACTCAGCAAAAAGGGTCTGTGCAACTTGGCCTTACCACTGCCAGTCAGTACCACAGGTGCAACCCCACTCAGCTCAGCAGCATGGCTAGGAGGGACTGAAAATCATGTTACACAACTGGGACAATATAACCCCAAAGGCGAGGGTCTCATCATCTTCCTGCAGGTCTTAGATAAGCTATGGTGCCAACAATTCACTCTGCCCTAATAGCCAGGGAAACTTAAAGCTGTATAGCCCATAGCAATCACTACTAATCTAAACCTATCTTCTCTGTTGCATATCCCAGAGAAAAATAAAAACTCCCTCAAAAAAACCTTTCTGCAGGAAATCACCTCTGATGTAGAGGACTGGAGCCGAATCACAAGCTCTGCTCCAACGTTGCCAAACTTCTCAGAAGAGAACAAAAGTGCAGTTACGTGGGAACTTACCATGACAATAGATCTTCGAGAGGTGTTCTTTCAGTAGGTCATCACGTATAGGACTTGCGACACCTGGCGTTGTTCCGAATGGCAGACTTTTCTAGCAATCCCTGACGGGGGACCACCCCAACCAACGTCACGTGACCGATCTCAGCGTGACTGTATATAGTAGGCATTCCCCACGTCCGCCCTCCAGTTCTCCCGCTGGAGCCAGGAAGAGGCCTGACAGCAGAAGCGAACAGGATTTGGAGTCCCCGTAGAACACAAAATGAGGGGAAGGAGGGAGGAAGGGAGGAAAACAATATGACCTACTGAAGGAACCTCTCTCGAAGATCTACTGTTACGGTAAGTTCCTACATAACTGCACTATCTTACTTCGAGAGGGTTCCTTCAGTAGGTCATCACATATAGGAGACAGAGTCCCAAGCAGTCCCTCCAAAGAGAGACTGAGAGAAATTAGGAAGGAGGAGAAATAACTCCAACAGAAAAACTGGAATCCAGAATGGACCCAACCTAGGACAGAAGGCCCTGTAACACAGCTAGGCCGAAACCAGCCCACGGCCTAGAAGCAATGTCCAGACTGTAGTGTTTGGTAAAGGAATGGACAGAACTCCAAGTGGCTGCCGCACAGATATCGGCCACAGAGACATTTCGCAGAAAGGCAGCAGAAGCAGCCATGCCCCTAGTAGAATGACCTCTGATGGTACCCGGCAGAGGTTTTTCATACTTCTGGTAACAATACCTAATGCAGCTGCCTAACCATTTGGAAAGGCCCTGCTTAGAAACAGGTTTGCCCTTCGATCTATGGGGCAAAAGAGACAAAATGCTGATCACAGCTACAGAATTCTTTAGTCCAGTGAGTGTAACTCCGAAGAATCTGATGTACGGCCATGGTATGGAGGAGTGTCTCACCTTTGTTAGAGGGAAACGGGTAGCATACAGGACGTTCTACTAATTGGTTTAGCGTGGCTTCTGACACCACCTTGGGAAGAAACTTCGGATTCGTTCTGAGGACCGCACAGTCCCTGTGGAAAATCAAATAGGGTTCCTTACAAACCAAAGCATGAAGCTCCGAAAACCTCCGGGCTGATGTGATGGCAACAAGGAACAATGCCTTCCAGGAAAGAAGCACAAATCATAGCTCATAGCCCGGCTCAAATGGAGGAAAGGTAAGCTTTTCCAAAGCGAAGTTCAAATCCCATGGAGGAGTTGGGCTGCAGATGGGGGGTTTCAGATGGAGAATCCCTTTCAGAAACATTATAGAGACTTCCAACTGAGCCACGGGTTTACCATCCACTAGCTTGTGGTATGCCAAACTAGCCGAAAGGTGGACCTTCAACGACGAATAAGAAAGACAGGAGTCTGACAGGTGAAGGAGGTATTCCATGACTTGAGGGGCAGAACATGAGAAGAGGTTCCAACCCTTGGTGGTCGCCCAGATGGAAAACCGTTTCCACTTCATAGCTTAAGTGGAACGAGTAGAGGGTTTTCTGGCCTCAATGAAGACTTGAGCAGCCCAGGAGGAGACCCCCAAAGCGAGAGATCACTATGTCTGCAGCAGCCATGCATGAAGATGCAGAGTCCTGAGCCCCGGATGTAGTAATCAACCCTTGATCCTGAGTCAGGAGGTCATGAGTCACTAGAAGTGGAACCAGTGGTTCCCTGGAAACCTGTTGCAGCAGCGGGAACCAGATCTGTCTCAGCCAGACAGAAGCTATGAGAATCATCTTTGCCCTCTCTGCTTGAAGTTTGAGGAGGACCCTCTAGAGAATGTGAAATGGAGGGAAGATGTATAAAAATGTCCCTGTCCAAGAGAGAGACAGTGCGCGTACCAGAAAGCACCCTGCTCTAGAATGAGCGAGCAAAAACTGGGAAGTTCTGCATCGAATTTGGAGACGAAAAGGTCGGTTTCCGGATGCCCCCAACATAGGAAGATGGATTCCACCACTTCCTGATGTAATTCCCACTTGTGAGCTAGGGTCCGAGATCTGCTGAGACTGTCCACCAAGACATTTAGAATGCCTGGCACGTGCACGGCCATGAGGGCCAGATTGTGCTGGACCGCCCAGTTCCACACCCGCATCGCCTCCCTGCACAAGGGGTGCGAGATGGTTCTTCCTTGTTTGTTGAGGTACCAAACTACCGACATGTTGTCCGTTTGGACCAGCAGTGATCCCTTGGGAAGGAGGGGCAGGAAGGCCTGTAAGGTGTACAGGACAGCCCTCATCTCCAGAACGTTGATATGTAACATAGTCTCCAAGCTGGACCACAATCCTTAGGCTTGGTGCTCCCCATCCCATGTTCGAGGCATCCGTGATTAGGGATGCTAAGGGAGCAGGGTTCCTGAAGGGAAGACCCAAAGAAAGATTGCCGGGATCCCTCCACCAAAGCAATTCCTTCTGAACTGCTGAGGAGACCAGTGCCGGATGGTCCAGGTCATCCAGGAGTTGATCCCACTGCACACGCAAGGACCACTGAGTTACTCTCATGTGGAGCCTTGCGAGGGAAACAGTGATGGTGGAGGCTGCCATCAGACAGAGAAGGCAAAGGATTTCCCGGGCTGGGATGGTCCTGGAAGAAGCCACTTGGGAGGTCTGACAGATCAGTGTCTCCACCCTGTCTGGAGGTAGGAAGGCTCTGCAATGGACCATATCCAAAACCGCCCCAATGAATTGAAGTTTCCAGGCAGGGGTCATAGAGGACTTGGGAATACTGACAGTAATCCCTAGCCTGTGGGAAAGGTCCAAAGTGAAAGAAAGAGCCTCTAGTAACAAGTCCCTGGACGGGGCTGAAATCAGCCAGTCATCCAGGTAAGGGAAAACTGCAATGCCCCTGCAGCGTAAGAAGGCCACAACCACTGCCAGGCACTTGGTAAACACCCGGGGTAACGAAGACAGACCAAAGGGGAGTGCCCGGAATAGGAAGTGTTCCCCCGGAACTGAACCCGCAGGAACTGGCGGTGGCTGGGGAAGATGGGGATATACAGGTAAGGGCTGCATGTCCAGAGCACACAACCAATGGTTCTCCAGAAGGAGTGGAAGGAGGCTCTGGAGAGTCAGCATCCAAAATGTTTTGTACTCGACAAACTGGTTTAAGTTGCTTAAGTCGAGTAAGGGTCTGAAATACCCTGTCTTTTGGAACCAGGAAAAGGGAGTAAAACCCCTTTCCCCTTTGCCAGAGGGGAACATGCTCTATTGCTTCCTTAAGCAAAAGACTGTTCACCTTTTCTCGGACGAGAAGAGCCTGATCCCTTGAATAGGAGGATCTTTTTGGTGGAGTTTCTGGAGGAAAGTCGAGAAACTCTAACGTGTGTCCAATGGACACTAGCTGCAGGACCCATTCACTGGAGGTAATCACCCTGCACTCCTGCGCATGGCATGCGAACCTCTCCCCCACCTGCTCCCCATCGGGAGACTGAGGAGGCAGTGGGGATGGTAAGTCAGGAAGTGGCCGGACGTCCATGGGGAGGACACCCTGCACGTCTCTGGTTCTTGGAGGCAGAAGGAGTGGCTGTACCTGTGGCTTTACGCTTTCCCTGGTGACGTGCCGGGGCTTGCTTTCTCTGCCTCCAGGTCCTTTTCTGAAAGGGCTGCTATTGTTGGTTGCCCGATCGGTACATGGCTCTCACCAACCTGAGGGCAAGACCTCTGTCCAGTAGGTCAGTGATAATGTCCTTGGTGTCCCCACCAAAGAGTACTGAGCCCCTGAAGGGGGCATCTTGGATCGCCGACTAAACCTAATTAGCAAGTCCAGAAAGGCAAAGCCAGGAGTGCCGTCTAAGGGCAACGGCAGTTGCTGAGGTGCGAGCCACACAGTCGCCAGAGTCGCATGTGGCTCACAAAGCATGCCTACAAGAGAACTTGGAGAGGTGAAGATCCTTGACAAGTTGCTCCTTTAAAAGTCGAGGGATCCATGGCTTGGACCTGAGCTTCTAAACAGGCCAAGGTAGCTTTTTGGTGAGACATCATATGGGCCACATAGTTAAGGGACCGGAGGGTGCATGTGGCCAAAGCATAGATCTTTCTCCTGAACTGGTCCATCTGCCTCGACTCCTTGTCCGGAGCAGAGGTGCTCACGTGCTTGGGTGCAGCACAGTGGTCATGAACAGCAGAAATGACAACACAGTCAGACTTAGGGTGCACTTTCAAGAAGGGGGTATCCTTTGGCACCCAGTAAAGTCTGTCCGCCCCCTTAGGGACAGCCAGGAGGGAATGAGGCATCTGCCAGATGGCAAAGGTGAGGTCCTGATGAGGTCCAAACCATGGAAGAATGGGGACTGGAGAAAGGGACTCTAAGTCCAGATGCTCTGTGAGTCTCTGTCTCATAGGGTCCTGATCCTCTGACTCCCAGTCAAAGAAATCATGCATGGGATAGACATAAAGGAATGCATGGGATAGACAAAGGAATTCTGGAGGTCAGGGGTAAGGTGCAACAGACTTCTAGGAAAACAAACTGATCTTACAAGCTCAAATGGGCAGACTGGGTGGGCCATAGGCCCTTATCTGCCGACACTGTCTATGTATCTATGTAAACCCTTCATGGACCTCAGAAGGTCCAAAAAGGCAGCGTCCTCTGGTGGAGATTTCGGGGAACCCTTGCCTGATGGGCCCTCAGACTCCTCCATGATCTCCTCTGTAGAATCATCGGCCCCTTCATCAGGACGGTGACAGATATCAGGAAGTGCGATGTCCTGATGAGTCTTCCCTGAGATGTGCACTGTAGCAACAGAAGAACTGCTCAGGGAAGAGGTCTAGGAGACCGTGGGAGAGGGAGTCTCATCTCCAGATCTTATACCAACTCTGACCGAGCCCCCTGCCACCACTGAATCAGAGTCTTGAAATCCGGTGTGACCAGAGGGGTTGGAAGAGGTTGGGGCTGAGGGGGTGGAGGAGGAGGAGGAGGAGGTGGAGGAGGCAGCATTACCAGTGGGGTGGGTAATGGTAGCCCTGGAATCCCTGGTAATGAGAGTAAGGATTGAACCCAGGGTAGAACTGTCCGTAGTGGCTCCAAGCCGGAGGGGAGGGCCAGCCGGGTAGTGGTCCCCAGGGAAACCCAATGTGTAGTGAGGGACAGTTTGGGGTCTAGAGTAGATCCCCATCATCAGGTCTGGCAGCGGAGGTACCCACGTCGGACCCGTCGTTGTACATATAGGCTGGGTGTCCGGCGTAGGGACAGCCCATGTCAGGGGAACCAACATCGGAACCTACACTACCCGATACGGTGCTGGAAATGGGTCCGGCGTCGGGACCGGATGAAGAGGACCTGACAGCAGGATCGAATCTGGTGTCGGGGCCAATTGCTGAGGGCGATCGATAGGTCCTGGCTGAGGAACCGTCGTCGGGACGTCCGGCGTCTGAGTCAATGGCTGACGCCTAGTGCTGGGTCCCAATTGAGGAACAGTAGTACGGACATCCGGCGTAGGATCAGGGTTCGCTGGGCCCGCTGGCAGGATTTTGGCAGAGGTCGGCTCTACAGGGATCCCGCTTGAAGGAGGAGGAGCCTCCACAGTAAGGCCAGCCAGCCGAGGAGAAGCCTCCTTCCCTTTGACCCCAAGGGGAGAGTGTGGAGTAGGCCCTGCAGAATCGAATATGTCGAGGGGTTCTCCGCTTGCTTCGCTAGAAGTCACTACCTGTGAAGTGGCGGGCACGAGCAAAGGAAGAGGGGGTAGAGGGGCCTTTTCCCTTTGGTTCCGCTGGATATCTGGTGAGGCGCCATTAGGCCTCGATGGGGAAACCACACCTGAGCGGCCTTCAGGGATGGGCGTCTTAGCAGGTGATGTCGGGCGATCAGGAGAGGAGCCCCCAGTCGACTTACCTACGGGTGCCGGGCAGGTCCCCACAAACTGGGGAGCTGGTTCACCAGCTACCGCGTGGTCCCCAGAGGAGCCGGGGGCTGACTTATCGGTTGGTGCGGTGTGGTCGTCGGAAGGGACGAAGATCGACTGACCCGCTACGGTTTTACCAGACTTACCGTCCGATTTCCTGAGTGGCAGCTGGGCCTTGCTCGTCGAGGACTGCGTGTCGTCTGCAGAGCACTCCCGCTCCCTAGACTTCTCCTTATGTTTCTTTGAAGGAGAAGATTTATCTGCAGAGGACTCTCTCAAATGGTCCATCTTCTTCTCTAGAGAAGCCAAGCAGGCTTTCAAGAGATGGGCCTCCAAAGCCTGCTGTCTCCTTTTCTTAGTGGCCTGGTTGAAGGTCTGGCACTCCAGACAGGAGGAGACAGAGTGGTCTGGGCCTAAACAGAGGACACACTTGAGATGACCATCCTTATGCAGAATCTGCGTGCCACAGGACGAGCACTTCTTCTTGGGTGAAGACATCAATGAAAATGGAATAAAAGTAGAGAATTTTAGCGAAGGAAATTCTGACGCAAGACACTTTCACGACGATCATTATATGGAAGTCTGCAATGCAAACGACACGAGGCAATGGCGGGAAAGAACTGGTGGGCGGGCATGGAGACCGTCCACTATATACAGTCATGCTGACGTCAGTCACGTGACATCGGGTGGGCGGTCCCCCGTCAGGGATTGCTAGAAAAGTCTGCCGTGCGGCCCGACACCAGGTGGCACCAGTCCTATATGTGATGACCTACTAAAGGAGCCCTCTCAAAGTAAGATCTCCCATTCTCTGTCCCTTGTCCACAGCTTTGCAGCAAAAAATGTATCAGACTCACTGCCCTACCTTCAATGCAGGGCACGTGTTGATGATGCAAGGGGCTCAAAGTCACTGCAGTATTGAAGGCTTATACTTGCTGCCCTGCTCGGGGCATGCTGAGGCAAAGTGCTCAAACTCACTGCAATTCTTGAAATGCAGGTCATTCTGATGCCAGTGCATGCGCCAGCGTGGTGATGTCACACACATACACGTGGCGTCATGAGGAAGAGACCAGTGCTAGGCATGAATGCACCACAAAGCATTCCCTAACAAGCACCTCTGACCTTCACCAGTTAAAAAAAAAAAAGGTGCAAATGGCTGGCATTCAAGCAGCCAACTGTCAATGGTTTGAAGGAACCGCACTTGTGCAAAAAATGCAGATAGACCACATGGTTTTCTCTGCACTAGCACCTCAGTCTATGCCAGGAACCCTTACTGCACTGAAAGGGAAAAAAACTGTCCCAACACAGCAAAAGGCCAACTACAGACCCTTCTACTCTGATCTAGGAATCTGCACCAAGAAAAACAGTCAAATGCTGTATTAAGTGCAGTAAGGATTTCCAACAGTAACAAACTGCCTTCACCAATACATTCTCAATGCAACAACTCAGTAGTCATAAGAAAACAGCAGTTATAATAAAAGGATTGGGGCAGAGGGAATGGTCATCTCAGAGAACACTAGGGAGAAACAGAGGAAAAACAAGACAATTAACACAGTTCCCCCCCCCCCAAAAAAAAATAAATCCTGTCTAACTGCACCCCTCCCCCCAAAGGGATAAGGAGGCTTACCTGAAAGCACTGGGCTATGGGCCAAGAACAGAGACCTCTGCTGCACACCCTGCAGATAAGTGGTTCTCAATTCATGCATTGTACACACTGAAAAGAGTGTATTCATGCATTGTACACACTGAAAATAGTGTGTCTAGCAGGTTAGTCAATCTGAAAACCAAAAAGGTACGATACAGAAGGAACTAAAGGAGGAAATGTCTGTGCCTCTGATGGCCTTGATCGATCTATCACTGGATATGCAGGAAATTCTGGGGGACTGAAGGAGGGCAGATGTGGTCCCACTACACAAAAGTGGCAATAGGGAGGAGGTAGGAAACTACAGACCTGTAAGCCTGACTTCGGTGGTGGGCAAGGTAATGGAAACTCTACCTAAAGAAAGGATTAGGGAATACCTTAACACCAGTGGATTGCAAGATCCGAGGCAGCATGGGTTCACAGGGGGTAGATCTTGCCAAACAAACCTGACAGAATTTTTTGACTGGGTTACCAGGGAGGTGGATCAGGGAGGAGTGGTCGACACTGTTCCATGCAGAAGACTGGTAAACAAGCTAGGCAACATGGGAGTGAGTCCAAAGATAGAAAAATGGGTAAAATGTTGGCCAAGTAACAGAACTCAGAGGGTGACGGTAAATAGAGTTCACCTAGGGGTGAAAGTGGAGGCACCAGCAGGGTGCCACAGGGGTCAGTACTGGGACCGGTCCTCTTCATTAGCGATATCACAAAGGAGCTGGAAGGAAAGGTATGCCTGTTCATGGATGATACAAAAAACTGCCAGGGGAGAGACAGAGAAAATGTGAAGGAAGATCTATTTATTTAGTTTTTGTTGACTGGGAAAGGAGGACTAGACAAATTTGCCTATTTTCAGCCTCGTCCCAGGGGAGGGGGATGCAGATGGATGCCAACTGACACTGAACCAGATTAAGCTGTTAGTGGTATTTTTAGTGAATGCGATAAATTTGGCCAGGACACCGGGGAAATTCCCCTTGCATCAGAATTCCAAGATGGCATCTATCATGGAGCAGGGTGCACTGCTTATGCACCTGCATGAACCCGGGGATTCTGCCTCTTCCCCAGTCATCATTTCGGCGAAGGCACGGAGTACTCTGGATGCTGGATTGTTTTCTAAAGGAGATCAGGCTGCCGACTGACTGCAGCAGACGACGGAGACTCAATTAGCGGACGACGACCGACTTGAGGAATGCCAGCTGCAGTTGCAACATCAGCGAAGGAAAGCAGCTCTGATGGGGCAGTTACAAGCAGATGAGCTTCTTATTCAGACACATGTACTTCCTTTTACAACTTCTGCATGCTCTACTGGAGGGCTCTGTGATGGACCACTGGCCCAATGGACGTTGGGTTCAGTGTTGGGGGATATCTCCTCTGTTGCACTACATGAAAGCCAGCGTACCGTTGCTGAAGTGTGCATTCTGCCAAGGACTGGGAATCAGAACACTGATGTACATGGGGAACCCTGGACCCTGGAGTGGGCACTAACGGAGTCTGGCTGGAAGCCGACAGCTTCTGGGACATGGGTTCCGGATGACTCGGACCCGGTAGTGCAGCACTACCAGGTTGCTGTGACTTTATCCCCTGCTGCTGGATTTGTAGCCCATCAGCTAGTTTGTGAGTCCACTGGGCCTGTGTCTCCCGTTATTACACTAACAGATGCTCCACTGACCTGGCCTCCTCTGACTGCAGACAATGACGAATGGCTCCAACCTGCCAATGGGCATTCCTTACCTTCTGCCCAGTTGAACTCCCAGTTACTGATGATCCCAGGATCTCAAGGATCTATGGAGGCTGCCCCCTCCATGGATTTCTCCTGTTTGCATCCCGATGTGGGTGTCTCTGTTGCTTCAGGGCTGCAGCATGGTGGTTCTGCACTTCCCGATTTGGATGTGGCTGCACACACCACCCCCCGTGCAGCCTGGACAGTCATCAGTTGGCCGCAGAACTTTCACAGACTTATTTTCTGCTCGTGGCAAACCAACCCCTAGACAAAATGCTGTCCGCCTTATTTATAAAGGTGGACTGTGCTCCGGACAAGGTTTATGTCACCAGGAAATTGCTTAACGAGTCTTACCTCTTTCGGGCTTCAGAAATTTACGCAATGATTAACGTGGGCAACTCCAGTTTTGATGTTAGTTTTAACCTGGTTTCCAGACTGGAGAAATTCTGGATGCACTACAAGGCCCACCAGGCCTCTTTGTTGGCCCCCTTCTTGGCAGTCCTGCTGACATGCCCCATTGTCCAGACAATCACTGTACTCTTTCGTAATGAGGGGATGAACACTGCGGATATTCTGAGCTGGCTTCATAGACTCTGCAAGGTTCTGGCTCATCCTGAACCTTTAATTGACTACAGGCAGATTTGGACTTGGGGGGGGGGGTGGCAAATCCGAGTAAAGTTGCAACTGTCTGATTTACCAACATTTACCCAGCACATTTTATTTGGGCACGGACATGGGCACTCTGTTTCACCAGGGTCTGCCAAAAACATGCTTTAAGTGTGCTTCCCCCCTCACTTTAGTAGCGCTTGTGATAAAGTTAAGTGCAGCCACCGTTTGGTGTTTGGACATCAGGCTAAAGACTGCCCGAATGGTTTTCAGTGTAGTCCGTGTAATGGGCAAGGGCAGTCTTACGCTAAGTGCCCCATGGCTTCCCACAATAAGGGCACTGATTTATCTCAGGATGACCTTGTTTCACATGCTCTCCATCAGCATTCTAAACCTGACAAAGTGGACCTCCCAGCTCTAACCCCCCCCCCCAATCCTGAAAACCCCTAAAGGAGCTTTCCCATTGTGAGCAGCCCCCCTCTGGACCGCCTGTGAGCCCTACTCTCCCACTGCCATCTGCGGCTTCCGACCCACCCTCTGGGGTACCTGCCATGGATTTGATTAAGACCCCCCCTTACTGAGGCTTCCCTGGTGCTGGCACCTACTTTTGCACCTGATTCCACATCACCCATGCCCCCCCCCCCACTCCTGATGACTCTGTCCCAGTTTCCCCTTAGGGGAAGAAATGACAATCTAGAAGGGTTTCCACTCCCAAAACTCAGGGGATGAAGAGTGTGACAGCATTAATTCATAAAAATTGATTTGGTGCCTTAGCTAGGCCTGCTGCATGGGGTGATATGGATCTCAAGGTTGGTGATTCAGAGGCCTCCTCTATTCCTTCGTCACTCATGGATTACTCATCCAATGTTGATCCCCCTCCCCAGGTGACCTCTCCTCGCTGTGAGACGAAAGGAGGAGGACGAGATCCCAGACAGTGATTTAATGATGTTTTGTTTCCCCACACTGCTCTTAATGGAATCCCTTCAGATGGCCGCCATTAATGTGAATGGTATTAAAAGCTATAGTAAACGTCTGCTGACATTCACTGCATTACAGTCCATAATGGCTCACATTTTTTTTTTTTTTTTTACAGGATACCAATGTAAAACTTAGTACGAACTTGATGCAGGCATCTCGCCTGTGGATGAAAGGAACCTTGTTCTGGTCCACTGATGAGGACCATTGTGATGGTGTAGGGATTTGTTACCTCCCCCAAGGTTTCAGGTGTCACGCCTGGTTGACACAGTACCAGGATGAGCTTTAGCCCTGAATGTTACATATCTTCAGACCAGATGGAGTTTTGTTAACATTTATGCGCCACAGACCAAAGCTGACAGTGTTGCATTGTTTTGGTTACTTCAACCTTTTTTTACACACTTCCCATCTCAGTGTGTGTGTGTGTGTGTGTGGTGGGGAGGGTAAGACTTTAATTGTGGGTTGGCAAGGGAAGACAGGGGTCTGCAGACAGACAAGATTTTTTAAGATTCCAATAGTCTGAACTCAGTTAATGCCACTGTGTCCTAACAAGACACCTATCGGGTTTTGCATTCTACTGGGGGACGAACGTATTTCTGAGATCCATTATCCAGTCAAACAGATTATCTATTTGTTTCCTACCTTCTGATGGTAGTTGAGGCCCACACTATTGGTTTGGAGTTCTCAGATCACGTTTTACTGCCTGGCACCTTTGCCTTGGTCTGACCTCCCGTCTAGGGGGTAAGGGTCCTTGGAGACTGAATACTGCTATCTTGCAGAACCCTATGTTATATGCTAAGTGGATTACCCTGTCGATGGCCCGCACTTCAGTACAATGTTTTTATGAGAATGTGGCTGATTGGTGGATAGATAGTAAAATGGATTTCTGTATGTTGTTTTGGAAATACTCTGGACAAAAGGCCACTTGTGGGTATTTATACTATCTGTCGCTCAGAGAACAACTGCAGAAAGTGTTCTCTGTTGCTGAACTAACAGGACAGGATCTTTAGTCACAAATTCGCTCTTTGCAGACTAATATGAGATACCTGTAGTGTGACCGTGCGCAGTCCCTACAGCAGGAGATGCAGTTTGGGATGCTGAGCTCCTCCCAGACCTTTCGTTCCTTTAAAGATTGCTGGCATCGAGTGGAGAGCAGGACCATGCATACTTTGCATGATTGTAATGGTAAGAGTGGTTCACCCTGGTCAGGATATTTTGCGGGTGGCTTCGGATTTTGTGAGGGACGCTTTTACGAAGGCTTCTCCCGACTCCCTTGGACTGCTCCCTTTTATCTTGCTTGACCTTTCCAGTCTTGCCATCAGCTGTGGCTCATTCTCTGACGGCTCCTGTCTCCACTGACCTCTGGAGTATTGCCTCCTTGAAACCAAACACGGCCCCTAGAATTGATTGTTTAAGCCCCAAATGTTATATCATTTCTAAAGATTCTCTAGCCCCCATGCTAGCAGCATTGTTTAATAACTGTCTCACTAGGGGTGTCTTCCCAGTGCCTCTGTCTAAGGTTATCTTGGTGTATATTCACAAATGTGGGGATATGGCTGATCTTCACAACTGGAGGCCGCTGAGTCTCCTGAATGTGGATTATAAGATACTGGCCAAGATTCTTGCTGGACGTTTAGGAAAGGCAGCCGCCTACCTGATTAGCCCCTTTCAGATGTGCTCTGTTCCCCAAAAACGTATTCAGGACAACTTATTTGTCTTTGACAGAAATCTTTGTTCATAGAGCATACAACCAGCTGGATGACTGTGCTAAGTTTGGATCAGGCGAAGTCTTTCGACAGGGTGCCCCACGACTACCTTTTTCAGGTGTTACAAGCCTTTAGCTTCCCTGTTCACTTTATTGCCTGGTTGTGTTGTCTTTACAGTCAGGCTATCATATGTCCTTTAATTAATGGCTGGTTTGGTTCTCCTTGTGCCCTCCGGAGAGGTGTGAGACAGGGCTGCCACCTGAGCCCACTTCTATAGATTTTTTATTTGGAGCCCCTTTTATGGCACATTTATGGGACTGTTTCCCTGTGGGGTCTGAGCTTGTCCCTTCAAGAAACCCCCCTCAAGGTTCTGGCTGATGCAGATAACATGTTTTTTTTTGTAGCTCTGCATCTGAAGATTTGGTTTTGCAACATCTGCTGGATGCTTATTCTGCTTATCTTCCTCTAATAATAATTATAAGAAGAGCAGAGGCTTCCCGTTGGATGAATCTGCCCCCTCCCCCTGACACTTGCCTTTGTTCGGATTCTGCATGTCAACATCAAGATATTGTGTATCCTACATGGCTACATAGACTTGGGAACTGTGCATTCAGAAGACTCTCTTATGGTACATAAATGGAATGTGTTATAAATTATCCCTCTCAGCCCTTATGAATTAATGTAAATCAATGTAACTCCCAAATAATAGTTGTACATTTTATTAGTCCATAAAAACACTTCACTGACTTTTTTAGTGTTATAATAATGTTTCCTATTCAATAAATCATTATAACAATGCTCCAAATAAACTTATTGTTTCTACTCAATAAGTCATTATAACAATGCTCCAAATAAACTTATTGTTCCTGTTCAATAAGTCATTATAACAATGCTCCAAATAAACTTATTGTAACGTTTCAGAACTCAAGTTCCTTCATCAGACTTGGAGCTTTTATTCTATGAACAGAAAATATAAAAGAAAAACTTTTTTTAGGATTTTTTTTCAAAGAACAAAGCTGATAAATATATAATTTGCCACTAAAATGATAATTTCATCACTGATAGGTGGAACAAACCTATTAACATTTAAGAATATCTTCAAGGCGATAGCAATAATGTCCGAGGCTTTCTCATTTAAATGGGGAAGGGGGGGAGCCATACATTCACTTCAATGGCAAACAGTTCCCAATCTTATTTCTGTAAATAAAATAGAATATCTCATAGATACATAGACAGTGTCGGCAGATAAGGGCCTATGGCCCACCCAATCTGCCCATTTGAGCTTGTAAGTTCAGTTTGTTTTCCTAGAAGTCTGTTTCCCCTTACCCCTGACCTCTAGAATTCCTTTATGTCTATCCCATGCATTCTTAAATCCCGTGATTGTTTCAGCCCCCACCACTTCCTCTGGCAGGGTGTTCCACTTGTCCACCACTCGTTCTGTGAAGAAATTCTTTCTCATGTTTCCTCTGAATCGTCCTCCCTCCAACTTCATCCCATGCCCTCTAGTCCTGGAACATCTTTTCGCAAAATAGTGTTTTCCTGCACTCTGTTTCTCCCTGTAAGATACTTGTATGTCTCTATCATATCCCCTCTCCTCCTCTCCTCCAGGGAGTACATGTTCAGTTCCTTCAACCTGTCTTCATAGGACTTGTGATGCAATCCATGCACCATCTTTGTTGCCCTCCTCTGAACCTTCTCTACCCTGTCTATGTCCTTACGTAGGTATGGTCTCCAGAACTGTACACTGTACTCAAGGTGGGGCCTCACTAGTGTCTTGTATAGCGGAATTATGACCTCCCTTTTCCTGCTGGTGATGCCCCTGCCTATACATCCCAGCATCCTATTTGCTTTACCTGATGCCTTGTCACACTGTTTCCCTACCTTGAGGTCATCAGAGATGACAACCCCAAGATCCCTTTCCTGCTTGGTGCATGCTATATCCTCACCCCCCAACTGATATATTGTGCCAGGGTTTTTGTGCCCCATATGCATTATCTTGCACTTCTTTGCATTGAATTTCAACTGCCAAACCCTTGACCATTCTTCAAGTTTCTGCAGGTCCTTCTCATTCTGTCTACACCCTCTGGTGTGTCTACTCTGTTACAGAGCTTTGTGTCATCAGCGAACAGTGAAATTCTGCCTTCTAGATCCCGCGCAATGTCACTGATGAAGATGTTGAATAGGACCGGTCCCAGCACTGATCCCTGTGGTACCCCACTGGTCACTCTTCCCTCTGTGGAGTGACAGCCATTTACCACCACCCTCTGTGTCCTGCCACCCAGCCAGTTACCTACCCACCACACTACTGTCCTGCCCACACCCATATTCCCCAGTTTGTGTAATAGTCTTCTATGTGGCACAATGTCAAAGGCCTTGCTGAAGTCCAGATAGGCCATGTCCACTGCCCTCCCCTGATCCACCTCCCTAGTCACCCAGTCAAAAAATTCAATGAGATTGGTCTGACATGACCTCCCCCTGGTGAAACCATGCTGCCTTGGGTCCTGTAGTCCATTGACAACCAGATGTTCCACCAATCTCTCCTTCAGAAGTGCTTCCATGATCTTTCCCACTACCGAGGTGAATCTCCATGAATCTTAACATTTTTCTTAATAAATGTAATAATGTTAATGCACAAAAAGGTGCTTACTATTAGAAAAAGCCCTTGTTTGTAAGCGCTCGTCGTATAAAGCTTATGCAAAGCTGGACTGACTCTGCTTAAGTGAAACAAAATAAAATAACATTATAGCAGATGTTTTTACATCTTTAACCAATTTTAAAAAATTGATATAGTCAAAGGGGGACCTTAGTAACAGGGCAGGGGTGGGTAAGGATGGAGATCGATAAGGGCCTATGGCAGCACAGGAGGTAGGGACTTCAGAGCAGACAAGGTGGGCCAAGAAAGTCCCTTTCTGCCGACAGTTTCTATGTTTCTATATTTGAGGGTGCACCCTCATGCCAGGTCACCCCCACCTGGCTCCCAGTTGTACAATCCTGGCCAAAAAGATTGTACAAATAGATGTTTTTCTAAGAAAGCTCTAACTATGCCCGTCTAGCCCTCAGTGGTACAGCAAAGACTGGGTAACTGCTGCCTCCAGAATCCTCATGTGTTCAAGGATCTATGCTGATAGGCAACTTGGGCTATACCACTACCACAGTGGGGGGTGCTCAATACCCGTAAGTATTAACTCTCCACTGACTACATGGATCGATACAGAAAGGTAAATGGGGGGTGGCATTGTATAACAAGAAGGGCATCATATATATCAGTGGCAAAAGAAGACATGGGGAGAGGAGGCCTAGAGGCACTGTGGGTTCAGATAAGTACAGCAGCAGGATAGCTAGGTGGTGGACAGGGAAGCCTACTCGAAGAAGCAAAAGGAGGTTGCTAAAATGGTCAGGCAAGCCAAGGCAAGGAAGGAACTGCAAACTGCAAAAATGGTTAAAGGAGGAGAAAAAGCCTGTTCTTTTAGGAGTAAGAGTGCCTGATTTTCAGCTAACGTATTGCAAGAAACTGTGAAGCTTTGCACTTGGTTGGCTTTTTGATATTTACTGGTCAGGGAATCAGCTGTAGTGGAGTAGAATAAACTGACACTTTGTATGAATTAGCCATGTCCTTCTGACTTATGAGTACTCTGGAAATCTTTTGGAATTGTTAGCCTTCGCCTGTCACATTAGGGAAAAATGGCCTATAAAGGGGGGCATTGTTAAACTAAAAAGGAAAACTGATTGGGTGGCAGGCAGTATGGATAAGACACAAGTACTGAATGAGTATTTCTGCTCTGTCTTTACGAAGCAGAAAAATGGACCAGTGCCACAAAGGAAAATGTGCAGGGGTGGTGGCTACAGCCCAGGAAATGATCACAGAGGACAGAGTCCTGAAAGGACTTTGATCCTTAAAAGTGATTTTGTCACGTTTGCCATAGCAAATGAGAGTAGAAACCTGTAGGAGTTGTGAATCAATCTCCTACCATTCAAACTGCCAAAAAGTGCTGTTTTCATGAAAAAAATGCCTTTATTTCTGTGCTCTGCTTCATTTGCATAACCCTGCCCCTTTTTTTCTCAGTGCTTCAAGCCCCAACCGTGACATCATGCAAGGGAAAAAAAAGGTTTAAGCACTGTGTTGAAACAGAGACCTCTGTTAGTCAGTCTTAGTATTGCAGACATCCTTTTTCTTTCACAATTTTGGACTCACAGCAGAATCTGGACACCAAAGAAAAAGGAAAGTAATCTGACCCAGAATTACACTCCTGAACTACAGTCTTTCAGGACCTATAACATAAACATAGAAAAGTATCACCATGCTCCTACATTCTGACAGGAACTGCCACTTCAGACCTGTCACTTCACCAGTAGGCAGTAAATGTCAAACACATTTTTTTTTTTGCCAATTGTTTAACCAGGTGAGACACACTAAGCTGAAAGTTTGTTTACAGGTGCAACCTGGGAGCACAGGGAAGTTAAGTGACTTGCTCAGGGTCACACAGTATGCAAGTGGGGGCAATGGAATTCAAACCCAGGTCTCCAGATTTGCAGCTCAGAGCCTTAAACCACTGCGCTATAGTGCCTCCCATATCTACACATATCTACAACATCTACACAGACTGGCAAATTATCGCTTGGCCTATCTGCATCACAAAAAATTTTCCAGAAACTTCTACAGACTACTACTGTATACACTACCGACATAGAAAATTTCCCTTTGAGAAGGGAGACAGAAAAGTCAGTGATGTACTGTACCCCACAGTGCCTTGCTACATGTGTGTCACACACACACACACACACACACACATATAGATAGATAAATAGATGTTGACAGCAAATAAGGGCCTACGGCCCACCTAGTCTGCCCATTTGCACATGTACTTAGCTTCTTCAAGCTTCCTAGAACTAGGTTTTATGTCTACATATTAGGTGCTATTCTGCAGTCCCCACTATCAAAATAAGGGACTGCACCTCTGAGTAATGAACATTTAAGTCAAGATTATAATTTACCCAGACTTCCTTGCTGCTGTATGTAAAACACTAACAGTTCCCTTGCATGACATCATTCTGGGGGTGTAGCCTCACACACAAAACTGGAGGGCGGGCAGAAACAAAAACGTACCAAAAAATGACTGACAGATTTTTTTACAAAACAAATTGCAGCTTCAATATCTGAAGCATGGGTGGCAATGGCATACTAATGAAACAGGCATTTGCAAAATATTACTAAATCACTTTAAAGGTGGACAAGTCACAAGGACTGGATGGCATGCACCCCAGAGTGTTGGGTGAGCTGGCATCAGAACTCATAGGCCCGCTGGTGGATCTGTTTAACAGATAATTAGGTACTGGTGTAGCACCACAGGAATGGAGAACTACACATGCAGTATCGCTGCACAAAAGTGGGCCTAAGGACAACCCTGGGAACTACAGGCCTGTCAGTTTGATCTCCATAGTGGGTAAACTGATTGAGACCATCCAGAAAGAATGGCTGGTCGAGTACCTGAAGGTTAGCGGACTCCAGAATGAGAGACAGCATAAGGTTCATGGCAGGGAAGTCTTGCCAGACCAACAACATCAACTTCTTTGACTGGGTGAAGAAGGCAGCTGACAGAGGGCAGGCTGCAGACATACTACTGTATTTGGATTTCAGTAAAGCTACTCACTCAATTCCCCACAAGAGAGTGATCAAAAACTTGGAGGACCAAGGGGCAGGTAACAAAACTGACCCGAACGGCGGCAAACTGGCTCAGTAGAAGGATTCAAAGGGTGGTGGTGGGAGACTCTCAGGAACGAGGGCGGTTACCAGTGGAATTCCGCAGGGGTTAGTGCTCAGACCAGCGTTGTTTATTGCATTCATCAGTGACATAGGGAATGGCATTATGAGTCATGTTTTGCCTCTTTGCAGACAACACCAAGCTCTATGGGAGGATAGACATGGAGGAGGGGGTCACGGACCTTAGGAAGAACCTCACAAAGACAGAAATGTGTTCTGGCAACTGGGGTTCAACGAAAAAAAGTGTAAAGTCATGCAAACTGGCTGCAAGAACCCAAGAGACAAATAAAGAAGTGTGGGGGGAGGTGGTAATGGATATGGTATCTAAGTAGGAAAAGGATATGAAATGTACATACTTGCTGATCTTCCCAAATATCTTCACAACTGATTACCAATGAGTCTAGGACCCTAGGCACTAGGACCCCGCAGGAGCGTAATGTTTTGCAGGGAGGGAGCCAGTGTCAGCTTCTGAGCATGGCCCCTGCACACCCCATGTGGTGTCGAACACCAGCCTATAACCCTTGCCAGCTCCCTCACACACCTCAGTTTTGTCCACCAGAAGAGAAATGAAGTGGGGAAAAAGAGAGAGAGAGGGCTAAGGAGTTTCATAGCCCAAAGGGATAGGGAAAGGATACAGTAATATAAATATACAACAAAATGAAACCAGACTGCCAACCTTTAGCTAGAGAAACAGGGCACACTAGGTGGCACAAAGGGGTAGCTGGGTATACAGACAAAGCCTCACACCACTATAAAGACAGGAGGTGGAAAGTTATCTTAAAGGCAGCAGCTCTGAAGCATGTAGCTTTGGCAGAAGGCAAGAGTGGGATGCCCCAAAGTGGGACCCCCTTTTGAGATGGCATAATGTGCCAAATAGGAATAAAATCCACAGACTCCTGAAAAGAAAAGAAAAAAAAAAAACATGCTACCAGATAGAGGACAGACTGGATAAAAACAGTCAATATGTCCCTTTTTACCCTTGCTAGAGAAGAAAATGGTATTTCCAGGTGCATGTGAAGTTGTTGCACTAAACCGTACAAAGGAGTCGAGAAGTGCTGATCTCCCCAGGCATCCCAAATGGTAGTGTGCTATGAGCCCATCTAGCACAGGGGAAGAAGAAAAAGGGACATGCCAGTCAAAAAAATTGTCTGACCTAGTCAGAGAATATAAGAGGAATGTAACTTGTGTAAGAGCTAGTGTAATTGCTCCAATCCAGTGCAGAGCACCTCTCAAAGGCAGTACAACTGCCAAGTGGCATTAGACTGGACAGTGCCCAGAGGCAGATTGCATTTAGCAAGTAATAGGGATATACCACGGTCAGGGAGAAGGAAAACAAAATGAAATAAAGTAAGAAGAAAGGAAGCTACTTTCCCTCCTCCCTTTTTTTTTTGGGGGGGGTGGCATGCAGGCCCTAAAAGAGCAGTCACTCCACGTTTCTTTTTTTTCTTTTTTTTTACACAAAGGTTCTTTTTTGTGGAGGAGGGGGCCAAACAATGAGCCCTCAACCCCCCCCCCCCTTTATAGTAGAAAACCACTTCAAGAGAGTGTTAACTAGAGAGATGTGGCACTAGACGGTGCTGGCCAGCACAAGAAGGATGAGCTGCCTAGAGGCTTGGCTCTGCTATAATGAGGGATGGTGGGTGGGTATGGTCATCACTGGTGAAGATATTCTGAAAGATAAACAGTTACAGTAACTATGTAATTTTCATGTCTTCCAAGAATCAAGCTTCACCACAGACTCCCACTTATGGGTCACAGTACAAAGCTGTCCCTTCTTCTGAGGGAGGGGCTGGCTTACCAAGATACCCTCAGCTCTCTGTGTGAGGGAGAACACCTAAGGGCAGAAGCTTCTTGCAGGTCTAGCAAGACCTGAGACTGGTCAGTACAAGGTAGCGGCCCCTGTGGCACAGGTGTGGGAGGGTGCCCTGACTGTTCCACCTGATCCTGGGAGAGAAGAAATAAGTCTCTTGGAAATATGAGTTTAGAACCTTACCCCAGGCCAAATGTGCCAGTTGGGAAAGACGAAGCCATGCCATCAACCACAAGCAGACTGCAGTTCCTGTTAGACTGGAGGCCACCTCATTAGAATCAAAGAAAGCCCTTGACAGGTGCTGAGTTACCTCAAGGCTCCGAACAGAAAGGTCAGTGGCTTTCCTAGCACGCTCTGAGGCATGGCAGGTAAGAGCTAATGTAGATACAACCACAGGCAATGTCTGAAGGTCACCTGATGTGCCTGGTTTACCAATATGCACATAAGGATGCGTGATGCGGTAAGAACCTTCCTGCCAAAGGCATCCATCTAAGAGAAGTCTGCCTCTGGAGGTTGATCACGCATGGGGCATTGAGGCCTTGACTGATTTGCAGTACTTCCAGCCCTGAAGATGGGTGAAGTACCCTACCTGCAGACCCTGTGTCACCACATGAGGAGGTCCCTGAGGTCTGGAGAACAAGAGAAGGGACGCCTCCGCACTGCCCTTGATGCCTCCTCGAAAGCTCTAGGCCAGGGAGGTACAACAACTGTTTTGTCATTGGGAACCTCGAGGATTTCCAGTGACAGGGTTGCGAGATCACTGCTAGTGTATGAACCTAGGTTAAGTGCCAAGAGCATCTCTACTAGAAATCGCTGGTACAGAGTAGTGTACTCAGCAGCCAAAAACAGGAAGGAAGATTATCCGTTATCCTCTCAGAAGGAAGTTGATGAAGATGAGGCTCTGGCCCTAGGGGTTGCTGGTGCTGAGAAGAAAGGTGTAAACTGGGCCCTGCAGAGTCCATATGGAAGTGGTCTAAGGCACCAACAATCTCCCAGAATTGCTCCAATGTTGGTAGCCCCTCGAGGCCTATGAACACAGGCAACCTCTCCATTAAGCGGTGATGCCCTGGAGGGGGATGAATCCCAAGATCTCGAGGGCCTTGGCCTGGGCTGTGAGACTGCATGGGGGTCTTGCCCAAGGGGAAGGCCTGGCTGCAGGGGTCCGCCTACATCAGAGAAATAACCCAATTAGTGACATGAGGGGAACCCCCTGGTGAGGACAGTGAAGCCCTACAGTCCCGAAAGGATAGCCCTGGTCCTCACCGGTGACAGTGTCATCCAGTGGCTCCAGGGAGAAATCCACCTCCGGGCTGCCATCAGATTTTGAACTGGTGCTGCCTCCAGTGCCAGCTCAGGGTTGATGAATTCCTTGGAGATGGGTTCATCCATGTCACTGTGACCGGTATCACTCTCGGTGCCAGGCCTGGTGTCCGCTACGGTGTCTACTCTAGAGTCATCCCCTACCCTGGCACCGTGAGCAGCACCAGGGTCAGGGATGACCCCATCACTGGGCCCAGTGCCAGGCCCAGGACCAACACCATGGCCGTCGTCACATCCACCACTTGGGCTGGTGTCCTCATCCCCCTCTGTGTCACTAGTGGCACAGAGGAAATTACAACCTCAACCTCAGCAACAGAATGAACAACAGTCCTAGTGCAAGTCCCCCCTTTGTCACCTCAAACAATGTTGGGGGGGAAGGGGACAGCGTCAACTCTAGTGCCACTCAACTTGACGTCACTGTCACCGGGTGTGGGAATAGGACATCACAATTTCAGGCAGACCAAAAAAATCAGGTGAATAAAAAATGCATGGTTGCGTAAATCATTTTATTTTTATCAAGTAAAATATACAGAGAGCAAAATGGTAAGTCAGACAACTTCTTAGTTTCAACGGCTTTTCTGCAGCCTAGCAAGAATCAGAGTGTGTGAAAGCACAAACTACCAGGAGATCTTCCACCTTCCTCAGTCAGTATCCAACTGACCACCTTATCTACCTTCTCTCAGCACTGAGGTAGGGCTTTTTATAAGCTCACTAGAAGCTGGAACAATTTTCCACTGCCTTTTGGTTAACAGAAGACTTAACATAAAACTAGCCACTAGGGGCCCCTGTGGCTCCATAGAGAATAGTTATTTGGCAGCCACATGGAGTACAGGAGGGAAATTGTTTACAACACTGGAAAGGTCAGAGCCAAGGTCAGAACATTCTGTGCTCTCCTAAACTCTCCTACAGGGTCAAATTACCTTATGCTGTCTGCTACAAAATCTATCTTAGGAGGGGGCTGCTAACATTTAGAAAAAGCAGACAAAAACTTTTGTTATTCTTCTATTAAAACTACCCTCTTAGTTTTGTAACTGTACTCTTAGTTTTGTTATAGCCAGCCAAGCAGCATGTTGGACATTATACAAAACATATAAACTGCTTGGGGAAGGGGCTTCTATTTATCCCAGTGGTGTCCAGTATGACAGGGATCACCCTGTCACAGTCACTGCGAACAGTGACAACAGCATGGGTGACACCAGAAAATTACACCAAGACGTCCACTGGTGTAGACCGAGCATACAACTTCGGCCTCGTCACTAGGGATGTATGCTGCTCTGGGTAGGCAGCCTGTGAGGGTCTACAACCAGCTGCCTAGAAGGAGCCAGCTGTCCTGTCCACCAGACTCACCCACCCACCAGGGCCTTTGACACCTTAGCACAATGAGGTCAATGAGGACTCTGTGCTTCCTTGGAACCAGAAGTCCCAGGAAGAGGCCCAGTGGAAGGGCCTAGCATACATACCCTGGCCACACATGTGCCACACCTACCTCCAAAGGTGGGATCGAATGATCCCACATCATCATGTGAATCTCTAGGGAATGGAGGTCTACAGAGAAGCAGGCGTCACACACATTCACATCATGGTCCTGGCAAGATGGGTCACACAGCATGGATACCAGTTCATCACAGCCATGGGCTTCCTGCAGAGACAAGGACACATCATGGGAGGCTGCTGGACTTTCTTTGACACTTAGCCCCATTCTTCTCAGACTCTGACATCACAGAAAGAAAAAAATAAACAGTAAAATCACAGTGAAGAAATTAGCATGTTGATGCTCTTGAAAAATAAACAGCGACAAACAACACTGAGGTGCTGTCACTCCCACGGTGTGCAGTCGATGGCAAGGAGAAAATAACTGAGGTGCATGAGGGAGCCATCAACAGTTACTGGCTGGCACATGACACCATATGGGGGTGTGCAAGCACCTTGACTGGTTGCTAATGCTGGCTCCCTCCCTACAAAATAATTTGTACCCACAGGTCCTAGTGCTTCCGACCCCAGACCCATAAGTGGGAATCAATGGTGAAGAGTGATTCCTGGAAAATCTGTGGATAGCTATAAATAGCAACTTATAAAACGGATAGAAAAAATCCAGGGGTTTGATTGTTTTTTACCTGTGCATCAAATCTGTTCGATGCACAGGTAAAAACAAGTACTCTATACCAGTTTCGCACTGAAAAAAAAAATCAGTGTGCAACAGAACGTACTAACTTTGAAATGCTGCTATGTGTTTCCATCCGTCAGCGAGGACAAAACCCATCCATGTGTATTTTTAATTACTGATCTACGCCAGGTGAAATGTTAACTTTTGAAGTGAATAAAATGATCTGCTGACACCAGGCGAAAGCGAAATGTTACCTTGTGAAATGAATAAAACAATGATCTGATAAAATGATCAGATTTATGTCCCCTAATCAAGTATATAGCCCCTTCTTCTATCCTACTAACGCTCCGTGATTTAACAAAAAAAAAAAAGACCTACTCAATGTTTCTTTTAACACATACTTTCCTCATGTGTGTGTGTTTTGCCATCGTGCCATTTGTTGGACCAGTCCAATATTTTCTCTCTTTCTATTCTGTCACTTGACCCGCTTTGGCTATCTGCTGCTGCGCTCCATGATTTAAACAAACAAAAGATGTTTACTCAACTATTCTTTTAAAACATACTTCTCTCTTGTTGGCTTTGTGCATTTCCAGCTTGAGGACAGATAATATTTCCCCTACGGGCTCTAGGTGTGTCTGTGTGTGTGTGTGTACCACTCGCTGGCACTTCAGTGAAAAAAATAAATAAATAACACAGTTGTCTCTCTCTCTCTCTCTCTCTCTCCTGTCCCAGAGCTCCTTACTATTTAAAAAAACTCAACAACAATACATGTTCAAAAAAAATCCACAACTGTACAAGGGGCTGAGAGGTAGTGTTTTTGCATTATTTTGTGCAGCACAGACACAATGACATCATAATGATGTCATTATGTGGTAGGCAGACTATTTTATGTGAAATCAACACAGGAAAATCCTGTTTTCCACATTTACAAATTACTTTTCTAACTGTAAAAAGTTGTAAGATAATAAGGGGCCCATTTTATAAGCGCAATAAGACACTCCAGGGGTGTGCATGGAACAGATTTTACTGCACTCCATGGGGCTGAAGGCACAGCGTGCAGTAAAGTCTGTTCCAAGCAACCCCCTTCCCATGTCTTATTGCTTACTTAAAGCAGTCTAGACAGTGCAAAAAGACAGCAGCAAAGGCTAACAAGATGCTAGGGTGCATACCTAAGGGAACTGCATGCAGAAGGAAAGTACAGTTACATAAGAATGTACTGTAACAGTAGATCTTCGAGCGGAGCTCACACAGCAGGTTACACCATAAGGACTAAAGCCAGCAGGCACCAAGACCCCACAAAAAGCTTCTAACTAACAGTCTATGGTGGGGGACCGCCCCCAACACTGGCCAATCGTATAAAACTGCAGTTCACCCACTGGAGAACCCGGCACAGGAAAACATCGCAGAACCGAGGAGGATCCTCAAACCAAGGATAAGAGAGAATTGTGGAAAATGCAGAAACAGAAACTGGGGGAAGGAGGGAAGAAAAGCAGGGCCTGCTGCAAGAGCTCCTCTTGAAGATCTACTGTTATGGCAAGTTCTTACGTAATTGTACTATTTGACTTCGAGGGAGAGCTCTTGCAGCAGGTTACACTATAAGGACCGAGTCCCATGCAGTACAAGGATAATCCTTACTAAACAGGTGGAGGAAAAAAGGCAGAACTGAAATCTTCATGAGAGTAAGCCCTGCAGGACAGCAAGGCTGAAGCCTGTCCTGCGTCTGGAGGCAATGTCCAAACTACAGTGCTTGATGAAAGTGTGGACAGAACTCCAGGTGGCAGCTGCGCAGTTATCTGCCACTGACAAGTTACACAAAGATAGAAAGGAAGCAGCAACTCCCCTGGCAGAATGGCCTTTTAGTGGTCCGGTAAAGGCTTGTCGTACTTCCAGTAGCAGTAGACGATGCAGTGAACCAACCATTTAGACAATGTCTGCTAAGAAACCAGCAACTCTAAAATTCACGGGGTGAACAAAACAAACAACTGATCAGACTTTCTGTGATCCCAGGTGTCACAAACGCACTCCACAGCTCAGGCCTTCTGCTCCCACAGTACCAAACCTCGAAGTGCAGTATGTGAACAGGAGACAAACAGGGTAACCCTCCTGTCTGTTTTGGTTCTTACTAAGGTTCATACTAAGGTGAAAAAATGAGCAAGAAGGCATAACAGCCCATAAGAGCTCACATGCTAGTCAGAATCAATAGTAAGTCAGCTGACTGCCAGATAATAAGTAATTATCTAATCTAGCCTTATACTGTGCTTTGTCTTTACTTATGACGACATACAATGGCAATTTATTCCATGGTTTAATCACTCTTAATGAAAAGAAATATTTTATTTTGTTATTATTAAAAGATTGACTCATTAATTGAAGTGGGTGGCCTCTAATATTATGAAATGACTCTTTAAAGGTTATACCAAAATCTACCAGTAAGGAAGGGTCTTCCAGCGACCCGACCTCCGGGGGTCGGCAGGGGAGGGAGAGGAGTTAGCGTCCGAAGGACAGCTCTCCTCTCCTGAGGGGAGGGCTGGGGATTGTCCGGCGTACCAGCGACTCCTGGTGGAGATCGGAGGCGCTGCAGTACGCAGACAGCACAAATTGGCATGGCTGATGTCAGCAGGGTTGCCGTGCGCTTGACATCAGAGGAGCCCATGCAAAGGGGGGGGGGAGTGTGAAGAAGCAACAAGGGAGAACAAGGAAAACACTGGCTCTGAGGGGTAGGCAATGGCACCTGACCCCCATGCCCACTGCCGGATTAAGCTCATCCAGCCTCTCAGTTCCTCCACCCACACCCCTCCACTACAGCCGGGGTCTGACTTGAAGTGCGCCCAACAGGTGGGGCGACCCCACCCCAGAGGGGTTAAACTGGGGGTACTGGCTGTAGATGGAGACTGGGGGAGAGAGGAGGCTTCGAGGCGAGAGGACCTCAGGCGGCAGGAACAGGCAGTATGCCTGGGTGAGGCTCTGCAGGCCGTGACCGGAGGGAAAAATAATTAAAAAAAAAAAGGAAGGGTCTTGAACTACATTATATAGAAACAATAGATCCCCTCGTAATCTATGAGTTTCTAAGGAAAACAGACAAAGTTTACTTAGTCTGTCTTCAAAGGATAGTTAATGCAGACCTTGAAGATTTTTTGTGAATCTACGCTGAACTCTTCCTAGTTGGTACATGTTAGCTTTTTTTATAGGGACACCAGAGCTGCGAAACATATTCCCAGTGAGGCCCAACATAAGCATTGAATAAAAGCATTAACACTTTAGGATGTTTGGAGGTAATATTACATTTGATGGACCAAAGAACTTTATTAGCCTTATTTATGGAGTCATTTATATGATTTGAAAAATACAAGTTGTCTGAGACAGTAATACCTAGGTCTCTTTCATCAGTAGTCTCACTAAGTAAGTATTGCCCCAACATGTATGTTTTTTTTGGACTGGTATTACCCAAATGCATAACTTTACACTTAAGAGAAGTTTAGCTTCATTCCCCAATCAGTAACCCAATCATATACGTGGTTTAAATCCTGCTATATAATGTTAAATTCATCTAGGCTAGTGCAAGGAACACCAATCTTAATGTCATCTGCATAGTTAATGGCAGATGACAAACAGTTTGAGGTAGAGTCAGAAATGAAAGCCTGAAATAAGCAAAGCCCAAGTATCAACCCTTGTGGAACACCACTAGTGATGTAGCCAATATCGGATAAACAGCCGTTAATGCTCACTCGTTGAGAGCGATCAGTTAACTAGTTTTTAATCCATGTAGTAATGTACTGATTTATTTTTAAGTTTTGTAGTTTTACCTCTAAGGCCCAATGTGGCATGACATCGAATGCCGTACACCTACTAATCTCGAGTCTTGAGGTAAAATATGAACCCTTTCTCGCTAGCATGCCCCGTTACCAGGACCAAATATCACAACCTCTTAGGGGAAACTGTGAAGAGGGTGGTGCAGATGGGAATCCCTATGTACTGTACTGACTGCCTACTATATGAGGTAGTCAGAGCTGCAACACGCATTAAATTCTCATTCAGCTTGAACTGCAGTATAAAAAACACACAGCTGTGAGAGAGCTGATCTTGTCTGGGCAATTCAGGAGCTGGTTTGTCAAGTGACCCTATCATAACCTCAGTACTGATTCTCAAGTACTTGGGATCCTATGATTGGTTAGTGGTGGGCAAGCCAGAGCAGGCTCGAGCCTGACTCAAGCTTAATGCTTGGCTCAGCTTGGCTCGGCTTCTATCAGCAATTAAGAGCTAAGGTCAAGCAAAGCCAATTGTGCTCAAAGTAAGCATTTTTGTCAACATGAGCAATTAGTGTAGTGTCTGAAACATTCACCTCCTATGCAGAGAACAGCCAGCAGTAGCCAGGGCTCGGTTAGTGTTTTGGCTCGTATAGTCAAGCCAGACCCTCGCTTGACTCTGGGTGAAAATTTTTGGCCTGCCCACCTCTACTATTGGCGGTATTCAGTAATTAATATTTGGATTGTTCACACCCCTAATGGAATGCAAGGTGTAGCAATGGCAGCACAAGTGGGGTAAAACAGAACTGAAGGGAAAATTTGCACTGGAATTGAGGGGGGGTAAACAAGTAAAGAGGTAAGTGCAGTGACCAAATTTATGCTGGAACCTTACCTGATACAGCTGTAGTGCTTGAAAGTGCTAGCTGCCTTTTGGCATTCTAAACACAGTTGAATAGCCCCGGGATAGTCTTCCTCCTTAGCAGAACAAAACATAGTTTGAAACAAAATTAGAAAGCCACAAAACAATAAAACATTCCATTTTGCGTCTTTTATCAAAATATGGGACACAGCCCAAACTCAATGAAGGCTTGTAGCAAAAATGCAGGGAAAAATGAGTTAATCTACTTTGGCTTACTATGTAATAATGAAGACAGTGCATTCTCTGGAACCCAGTAGCTCAGCTGAAAATGTACACTTTACATTGTTTGGATTATAATAACCAGATCAGTTTCAAATTCTTTTCAACACACAGAACTGTTTTGCAACTTAATAGTGGCAGTGATACATTCCTCAGACTGGGTAACACATACTTAGAAATATGATTACAGTGTTGAGTTGTTGTTTTTTTATCTGTACATAAAAACCATGACAACAAAAAATGTATATCATAAGCACGTTCCCAACACAAATCTTTGCCGGAGCACTGTTCATCAACACTCAGAAACATAGAAACTGACCGCAAATAAAGGCTTGGCGGCACATCCAGTCTGTTTAAGCCTGTCAAAGTGTGAGCACTGTGCCCCTGTGTTCCATGCAACATAACTGCGGTGCTGCATATGATTTAATGACTAGTTTACTTATAACTTCATGGGATTGAAAATATTTGTGGCTTCCCATTAAATAGCCTTTGCAGACTCATTAAAGATATGAGTTTTGCAACAGATGTATACCTCCAACATTTAAGCAACTTAACCATACGTCAGTCCTTTGCTGTAAGAAAATGAAAATCTTATCACTAAATAGAATACTTTGCACAGTATCTGTATAATTACAGAAATATGCTCTGTATTTAAAAAAAAAAAAAAACTATACCAGGGTTTTTATTGTTCTTAGAGATTTTAGGAGTCCAACCAGTAACTGTCTTTTTCTTTGGTTTGCAAGCAAACCCAGGCTAGCTTCAGTAAATCCTTCCTTTGCAATATTCAGTTGCCTGTTAAAAAAACACAGTTACAGTTATTTTTATACTGCACTGGTTATTATGCATAGTGGCATAGTCAGAGACGGAAGTAACCCAGTATCCATCTTGTCTGTCCCTCCCAACTATTCCCTAAGTTTAAAGGAGAATGTCCATTACCGAAAGCCCCCCCCACACTATTTGTGGGGGTGCTACTGATTAGCATTTCACCTGCTGCTGCTGTTCCCATTACATTTATAATTATCTGACTGATCCTGCCATCCTGCCCTCTGGCCAGATAGTTTAAGTCCTGCGTTGCTAGGGGTGCATCCCAGAATCACCCGTGGCTGAAGTCGAGGCTGGTGATCATCCGCAGCAAATGCAATCTAGCTGCAGTGATCATCAGAAGCAGTAAAAGCTCTATTTTGCTGGGAACCAGTCCCACTGCCCTACCATGATTAAGTACAGCCTGCACAAGCTATACTTGGTCTTGAAAGGGTAGCATGACCAGTGGCCAGAAAACGGAGTTATTAATAGGACTAATTACCATATCAGCTAATTAAATCTCCCGCGGCTGATCCCGGCAGGGAGGTCAGTCATGGCAGGTTCTGGGATGTGCTCCTAATGTTGGAAGAGTTAATATATCAAGTAGGTGGTACAGCATGATCAGTAAGATAAAGATGTAATAGAAACAACAGCTGGTAACATTTTAATTTTTTTTGGGGGGGGGCAGCAAGCAGCCATCAAGTAGAGATGTGTTCTTGTGGCATACCGTGTGAGACTACATATTTATTTTTAACAGCAATTTCTGACTTCTTTTTGGTAGTTTGTGTGTGTAATTAATAAAAATATATTATCAGGTGGAAGTCTTAAAATTTAAGCAATGGTAGACACAGGGAACCCTCAGAAAAAATACAGCCGATGGAGGCGGGAAGAAGGAGCCCTGCAACTGTAGGGACAAGCGCAGCAAGAGAAGCAGGAGGCCGGTTGGGGAGAGTGGAGAACAAATTACACGTTGCAGGGTGTGACACGGGTGATCCAGGTCCCAGATAAAAAGGTTGCAGCTCTTTACCAAAAGGTGGACAAGTTCTTTTCTAGACTCCAGGTCTGTGAACTCCAATCAGAAACAGTCCTGAGCTGACAGAGGCAAAAGAAGCCATTGGGTCAGCTCTCTGGGCCACCACTACAGGTGCAGGGCTCACTAAAGAAAACAGAGCCTTGAGATATGAGCTATAAACACTGGAAAATGTCACAAGGACTATGAATTTGTAAGTCCTTGGACTATGGGAACTCTTGGAAGGAGATAATCTAGTAGGAGTTTCAGGTACCTGGCTACAACAACTTTCTAAATTTGGCTTACTTAAGTGGAGGGGGGTCAAAGAGTATACCAAGTCACTCCACGGAGAGGAAGGGAAAATCCAAACATGCCAAGAATTTTGATGATTGTCCCGAGTGGAAGCTATGAATGGGACTCGATCTTGGTAGAGGCAAAGAAAGAAGGATCTATTTCTTCATTCAGTGGCAGTAAAGTTTCCTTCTAACCTAACTTAAACTTTGTCACAAGAAACAGGTGTAAATCTTTTCACTCACTGCAGACTACACTGCGCTCCCTCGGGGTCTGCCATGCTTTCCAATACAATGTCTGTCTGAAAGTCGTGCATTTAATTTGGCTCACATATTAGAAGTTCAAAGAGTATGCCAAATCACTCCGCATAGAATAAGGGAAAATACAAACATACCAAGAACTCTGATGACTGTCCTGAGTGGTAGCTCCCATGCTCTCCAATATCCTGCCTGTCTAAAAGTCATGTGTTCAAGTAAAATGCATCTGTACAATGATCCAAAAGTGGCAGGTCTACTGGTAAACACAATTAAACTAGATTTTGGAAATCTGGGGCACGATGGAGACCCTGCATCAGACTATGAACAATGAGCAACTTAATTTTGCCACTGTATATTTAATCTACGTTTTTAATGTGGGGTGGGGAGGCGGGTTTGTGGTATTGGGACTATTAGCAGAGTGCTACAAACAATTGTGTGGTATACTCATATATCGCTGTAATACAAGAGGAAGCAAGGAGATTTTCCAAAATGGCACTGACCACTAGGCGATTAAGTGCCAATCTACAGTGATGTGTGTTTTCTTGCCGGAGTGTGCCAGCCCTGTTTATGTTCCCTTTAATGTTATTTTACATTACTGAACTGAGAGTCTTGCAGGGAGGAGAACAGGGAACATATTTCTCATATGCAGAATTGAAAGTACTTAGAATGTGACCAGATAAAGCCACTGATAGAAGGGTTGATTAACCTATGAAATTTTAACCCAATTTTTTACACAGGGTCACTCATATTATGGTGAAGAGGAACAGAGCTACAAATCACTTGTGTAATGCATTTCTACACCTTATACTGTAACATCAAAATCGAACTATGAAATATCCAAGTGTAAGCATGTGATGCACTGTTATTACCCTGTATCTATTAAGGAATTTGTATTCAAAGGTTGATTCTTTTTAAACTAATGAGAATTTACAAAAAATATGTATGTATTTACTTTTGCATTTAAAGTGCTAAAGGGGGCTGGCCCCATAGTACAGTGAGGGGCTTTTAGTGGTGGACGTTCACCTTTAAAGGGGGAACATTAATGAACAGTGTCCTTCATAGTTTAAAAGTCCATGAAAAGCTCCTTGTAAAGAATTATTGGGCTCATCTGTTCCTGGCAGCAGTTCAGAACAAACCTAAGAGCCCAATCCACATAACGATCCAGGATACGTGCTATTTGCAAATATCCTTCGAACAGCTCTGCTTCCCCCATGCTTGTCCACACCTATCCTCGCACCCCACCTGCCTCTCTCTGTGAGTGTGACACTTTGTGCAGAGATGGGAGATGTACGGAGAATGGAGCTAAGTTGGACAGTGTGGCATCCAGTTGGATGCCCATGCTAGCTTCAACGTGGATTCCTCTGCTCCGCACAGGGCAGTGCATGGATCACAGAGTTGTGGGATACAGAAGTATTCCCAGGGTTGCCATATCTCCAGCAAACATAATAACATTTTTTTTTATTTAATTAGGTAGGGCCCCAGCCCTCCATGGAAGCTCGCAATGCTGGGAGCATGGTAAAAAAGTGCAATCGACCCCCCCCCACAAAGACATGTGGCAGCCAGACAGAGAGGGCACATAAACGCAATGGCAGGACCTTGAGCCATGAAGCCTGGACCCATGCTGCAGAGATAGTTCTGTGAATGGTGCATTCGCTCTCCCATCGCAGCCATGCACAGAGTTTCACGTTGGGCACCAGGATCGACTGCAGAGTGGGCATGCACACCTCTTCTGCATGCTGCTGGGAGTCTTGCATCTGCTGAGTGGGCATCCCATGGACAGACAAGCTGCTCCACACTCCTGGAGGGCCATGGACTGCTTTGTGGATTGAGTCCTAAGTCTGACCTATATTTATAAAGTTACAATATTTGGTCAGGAAGGTGCACTGAGTATCAAGTTCATTTCCAGGAGTGTCCTGGGGAGAGGAGGAAAGATGGATACAACTGCAACTATACAGAGGTGCAGTTTTAACTGGACAGGCAGTAAAGAACATAGGAATGTAAGGAATAATCCCCAGTCGGCTGTGCGGAAAAACTGCAATAACTGAATGACTTGACTGGGCTGTGAGGCCGAAAGCATAGGCGGAGGCCTGCAACCACCCATGAAGTAAGCTTATTACAGCACTGACGCACACCCGGAGTGGATTATTACACTTAGAACATTTGTAAAATGTCAAAAGTGTTATCAAATGCATTAAAAAAGGGAAGTATAAAAAACAGACAATCGAAAAACTTCAGTGGTTAAAAGTCTAAACATAGCACCGGACCGTTGATTATCTACCAGGAAACTGCACGGTCAGTAACTAACCTGCCCTCATCTACCCAGCAACAACCTAAGTAAATGAAGATAAAACCTTTTTCCATTAAAATAAAAATTATTTCATTTTTTAAACACAAAAGCCCACACAGGGCATAGATTTCTTCAAAATAAATGCAGTTCTCAGGTTCATTCAAAGGCAAACGGCCTTTGTTACCAAACTTACCTACTCTACCTAGCAGCAACCTAACTACAAAACCTTTTTCATTTAAAATATATAAATATATATATATATATATATATACACACACACATTTATATATAAACACAATTGCACATACCCCAATGACGCAAAGCATCATGGGAAGGATATGCAAATGTTCATTAATTACTTTGGACTGGCTCAACTTTAAGCAGAATTGCATGGTGACAGCAGGCCTCACAATACAATCAGCAAAGGCTGAAAACAGCAAACACAGATGCATGTTTCCTCCTCATTTGGACTCATCAGTGTGCTATATCTGTACCTCCACCCAAGGAGAGATAGCCAGCCACCTTATAGGGGATCTTATTGGTTTGGGTCATAGGCAGCCCAAAGTAGAGAGAGAAGAAAACAACAAAAGAACCCCAGAACAAATACACAGGGGCAAGGGTTATCCCAGATGATACTGACCATACAGCCAAATTTATAAAAGAATACAAATTGCACATACCTCGATAATGCAAAGCATCATAGGAAGCATATGCAAATGCACATTAATTAATTTGGACTGGCTCAACTTTAATCAGAATTGCATGGTGCCAGTAGGCCTCACAATACAATCAGCAAAGGCTAAGAACAGCAGACACAGACACGTGATTCATCCTTATTTGGACTCATCAGTGTGCCATACCTGTACCTCAGCCCAGGGAGAGATAGCCAGCCACCCTATAGGGGATCTTATTGGTTTAGGTCATGGGCAGCCCAAAGTAGAGAGATAAGAGAACAACAAAAGAACCCCAGAGCAAATGCACTAGGGCAAGGGTTATCCCAGAGGATATTGGCCATACAGCCAAATTATAAAGAAAACACAAATTGCACATACCCCAATAATGCAAAGCATCATATGAAGCACATGCAAATGGCCATGAATTAATTTGGACTGGCTCAACTTTAAGCAGAATTGTATGATGCCAGTAGGCCTCACAATACAATCATATATATATATATATATATATATATATTCCATTTTATAAGCCCAATAACCCACTCCAGGGCATGAGTTTCTTGGGAATACACTTTCCGGATGTGTTGAAAGTCACTTGGCCATTGGCCCCATGCCTTCCAATTCATCTAGGGTATGCATTAATTCTCTAGAAACACGTGCCCTAATGTGAGTTATTGCTTACATAAATACTGCATTAAAGGGTACAAAACTGGGTTCGGAACAACGATGAAAGAGGCACATCAAGAACTGAGGCAGCGGATACAAACTTGGGTACCCAGAGTTAGAAATAACAGTGCCTAGAACATATGAGAGGGTGCCGGCAGGTAGCTGGAACACACATTGACTGGAGACCACTGGCGATGGAGGAGGGAGTCACCAGAGGTAGCAGGATGGATGAGGGAGTGGAGAGTGAAAAGATGAAAACCTTGTTTGGGGGAGGAAGAGAGGGAAAGGGTAGAGAAGGAAATGGAGCAGAGCAATGTATTAACTGAAAACAGAAAATGAAAATGCGTGCCTGAAAACAGGCATATGTAGGCCTAGTGCATCTTCCTCAGTTAACAAAAACGAAATAAATAACTGCAAACTATATCGACACTGCATTACCACCATTTCTGGAACCTTGTAATGTCACGCAGGTGAAAGCTGTGCCTGATTACACTATAGTTAAGTACAGCTTCATCATGCCTTGTATCACAAGCTTCCATAAACGATGGCAGTCTGACATCGATCTAGGGAGACCAAATCAAGAATTTCTCCAGTCTACTACCATCTACAAGTAAAGCCAATACTTCATTTAAAACAGATTTTCAGAGCTTTTAAACTACAACAGGCACTCTCTCATAAATGTTCCCCTTCAACTGTGGTGCTTAGATTACTGGCTTAAAATATCTCAAAGATGGTTGTGACACTGAAGGGGGGACAACAGTGGTGTAAACGTCTGGGAATTTAATACTACTAACCAGCCTGTTCATGGCTGTTATAGTGCTAAATACATGTAGGCTCTCCTGCTAGCAACTTAATTTGCTATTCACTTATTTTAAAAGTTTTACCAGGAAAGTCATACTGAGCTGGTATCAGCTCATTTCAAGATGTGTCCTGGAGTGAGGGGAAGAGAGCAGAACAGATACCAAGTACAAAAATAATACAATAATACAGAACTAAGTACAAAAACACAATTTACAACAAAAGCTTCAAGAATAAAATTGCCATATAGTAAATACCATACAAAAGATTAATATATAAGTTAGCCATCCTGGGAGTGGGTCCCAAGATGACAGCCTGGGTAAAGAATTGGCTGGAGAATAGGACACAGAGAGTAATAGTAAATGGAGTCCACTCAGAAGAAAGGAGGGTTACTAGCGGGGTACCGCAGGGTTCAGTATTAGGACCAGTCCTCTTCAATGTCTTTATAAGACATTGCAGAAGGACTGGAAGGAAAAATATGTCTCTTTGCAGATGACACTAAGATCTGCAACAGAGTTGATGCACAGGGTGGGGTGGAAAGGATGAGAAGGGACTTGGCAAGGTTAGAGGAATGGTCAAATGTATGGCAGCTTGATTCAATGCTAAGAAGTGAGGTAATGCACCTGGGAAACAAAAACCCAGGGAAGAGTACACAATGGGGGTGAGATACTAACAACAACAAAAATGGAAAGGGACCTGGGGTAGTCATATCAGATGACCTAAAGGTGGGCAAGCAATGTGAGAAGGCAGCAAGGAGGGTGGGGGATACTGGGATGCATAGGGAGAGGCATCACCAGTAGAAAACTGGAGTTATTATCCTCTGTACAGACAGCTGGTGAGACCCCATCTGAGTACTGTGTGCAGTTCTGGAGACCCAATCTCCACATAAAGACATAGACAGGATGGAAGCTGTCCAGAGGAGGGCAACTAAAATGGTGCAGGGTCTGCAATCGGAGGACATATGAAGAGAGACTAAGAGCTAATATGTATAGCCTCGAGGAAAGGAGGGAGAGGGACATGATAGAAACTTTCAAGTACCTCAAGGAATCAACAAAGTCCAAGAGGGTAGCATCTTTCAAAAAAGAGGTGTGCAAGAACAAGAGGCACAATTTGAAGATAGAGGGCGGCTCAGAGGTAATTTAAGGAACTATTTTTCACAGAGAGGGTTGTGGATGCATGGAATGGCCTTCCGGAGGAGGTTGTGGAGTCAAAATCAGTGGTGGATTTCAAGCATGCATGGGATAGTCATAAGGCAATTCTGGGGGGTTGGGGTAGAAAGAAGTAGGCTGCTGGTTAACTAGGATCTGCAGCTTATCCAGTAGGTAGGGAAATGGGCAGACTGGGTGGGCCAAGCGGTCCTTATCTGCCGTCAAATTCTATGTTTCTATGTTTCTATACAGTAAATTGCTAGGGTTACCACCTTTCAAGAAGCCCAAAGTGGGACATTTCTTACTGAAACAGGATTTTGTGCAGGACAGTATGTAACCTCAACCAATGCAACAGACATGTTTTCTCTATATCATCAGAATTAAGACTAAATGTTGTAGTTTTTTAGCTGTTTCTATTGTTTCTCGTAATTTTAAGGTACTTCAGTTGAAGTATTATAGTTTTCTGCGACATTTAAAGGAAAGTTATGAAATTTTTTTTCTACATTAAGGTCAGGACATGTAGTATTTTTCATGTTTTTTTTTTTTTGCAGGACACGGCTGCCCAAATCAAGACAGGTAGTAACCCTATAAATTGCAGAACAGGCAAAAGAGCACTCACTCACTCAGTCAGTCCTAGGTGATCATTTTGAATAAGGTTAAGCATAGAACATTTCAACTCGCATGTGAGTTCCGGGGCTGAATGAGTTTTCAACAGTGAGCGACAAAATAATAATAGGAGTAGGGAGAGCGACTGATGACACTGGGGAGAGGGCTTGTGCTAGTGTCAGTGTGGGGGGCAGGTGAGTGACAGAAGTCCACCCCACTATCAAAAGCACCTGCAAGAATGAACAGGGAAATCACAGAGGAGAGAGACTTCAGAGCAGGACGGGAAGGAGCAGAACAAATGGAAGTGGGGGAGAGACCCAAAGTTTAATAAAAGCAAACAAGACGGCAACTTGACCAGCAGTTGACTCATTGGGGAGAGAGCAGGAGAGTGAAGTTTGGTTCATGGGTGAGAAAGCAAGAGTTGTGAAGGAGTTAGAGTTGGGGAGGAAGGAAGAATGAGGGAAGAGAGCCAAACCAAAACTTAAGACATAGTGAACACCTTTCCCCAACAGACACACGCATGCGCGTACATACACAGCCAACATTTAGCTGTTTTTACCTAAAGCTGGTGTTGCCAATGTTTAGAGCTCTATGCAAGATCTAGGTTTTTAGTTTTTTTTTTTTGCTATAGTACAGTATACCTCCAGAAGACATTACCAGCATTGCTTACATCCCAGGAATGAGCTCAATACAACTGAATGAAGCATCTGTATTTTGTTACTACCACATGTCGTATATATTTTTTTTTACTTTTTAAAACTGGTCCTTGTTGAGTGGTCATAAGCATAGAATTACATTCTTTAAGACACTGACAAACCCTGCAGTAGTTTAAAAGGCCAAAATGGCCAGCTGGACATTGACTGTGTCTGTAAGGTACACAGCCTCTCGACAGCTTTCTCCGCCAGAAAACAATCAAGACCAACCTTAAAAACCTGTACTGTAGCTGTGGAACATTTTATGCTTGGCAGTCAGTCGTCATATTTTGGCTTTTCTGGCTTAAGAAGTAAGACATCAGAAAGCTGCATACATTTTTCAAGCTAATTTAAATTTAGCAAAAGAGTAACTCTAAGTGTCCCATCCTGTAGAAAGACTTGCTGTTACTATTAAGGCAACTTTATAAAAGAACTGTAATGATCCCAAAAATGTACTGCAGTTTCCAAACTTGTTATTCGAGTCATGCAATGCTACGTGCATTTCATTGTCTGCAGTTCTCTGAAGGTTCTGCTGGAACAGCTCCACAGGAAAGAGATACAAATAAGCCATGAAAGTGTTCTGTTTGAATTACTAACATTTGGTATTTATTCAAATCATTAAACAAAGTACACTGTACTGTAGTGACTATGCTACATGGGTCGGAAGTGTGTTCTGCAGCCTGAAATATAGGGGTATGAAAATCACAGCCCACAGACTTATCCACTGGCCCAGACTGCGTACCTTTTTTTCCAGTGCAAGCCCACAGGCCTCATACATAAATAATCTACTAGCATTTGGCTAGTGGGCTGGTGCCAATTTCAACCCCTGTATGTGAGGAGGTCCACTGATCTGGGAGCTATGAGTACATCAGTGGAAGAAGATGGATGGAGATGGCAGAGTTTCACAATCAAGCAGGTCTAAGTCTGGTCAGCAGTAGAATGGGAGACCACAAATGGATATCAAGTGATGCAGGAAGTGGGGTTGGGAACTCTGCAGAAGGCACGCTTCCCTTGCTTATAAGTAACCATACCGATGCCATAGCACAGTGCTTGAGGGACATTGTGTTGTTTAAGGTGTTGTCTTTAGGATTAGATTTTTAACCAAAGGTCCCATGTGCTTATTCTGGTTCTTGTTCATGTGGATGTTAAAAAATCCCATGGCACTTCTCAAAACGCGAAGGGAATTTCCCAGGAGTCTTAGCCACAGTTCTTTCATTCTCAAAAAAACACCAGCTAATTAACCTGGCTCGACGGCAGCAGGTTTCCTTCTGTAGCCCCCCTCCCAAGCCCTCCCACCACAGAATGAGACTGTAAACAGGAAGTATTTCCTAGCTCTCCTTTCCCAATCAACAAAAACTAAATTAGCCCTTTTTTAGTAGGGAGACAGGGTTCACTGCAACACAAAAACAGGTTACTCACCTGCAACAGTAGTTCTAGGAGTGGTATATGTTGTTCATTCACACCGTTTGGCATGTCCTTTCCCTTTAAGAATCTTGCCGGAAGGTCTTGATGCTGGCTTCTCCCACCCACCCAGGTGGTATAACCCTTGGCTCTGCCCCAATACGCCAGATCTTTGCCCGCTGGAAGCTCAGGTTCTGCGTCGAAGCTGGGGAGGTCGGGTGGGTTCGTGTGGATGAATGACATATACCACTCCTAAAAAGTACAGTTATGTAAGAACTTACCGTAACAGTAGATCTTCCGAGGACGGTCTCTTGCAGTAAGTCATTACTTATGGGAGTATCCACCAGGTAGCGCTGTCAAACGGCAGCTTCTTCCAGTAGTCTTCCGTGGGGGACGACCACAGGACATCACTTCCTGTGGATGTGTATAAGAGTAAGTGGCCCCAGTACCCTCTGTTCATTTTCCTGCCGGCTTCAGCTCACACACTCAGCTCTCCTGACCTCCTGGGCTGCAGTCTTTGACTCAAACTTGAACCGATTTTCTACTTTTGGGTCCGGGACCTGGGACTTGCTCTCAGCACCCCCAGATTCCCATAGCAGGCCTGTGACCCACTCACAGTATCCCTGCTGCTCCCAGACTCAGGCTCTCTTGCTGGGTCTGAGGCTTCTTTAGGCCTAGCCCAATTTTTTCCTTCTACAGCAGGTCCGGTGTTCCATTAGAGCTCCCGGTACACATGCTGCTCCCTGGCCCAGACACTCTTGCTGGGTCTGGGGATTCACTAGGGCTGTTATTAACAGCTCAGCCCGATTTTGGTTCTCTCTGCTGGTCCTGTGGAACACTCCCAGGCCCTGGCTCTTCTACTTCCAGGACTCAGGCCTGTGCACCACTCGCTGCACCCCAAGCTCCTGCCTCTGGTCCTGGGTATGTGTACTACTCTCAGGCCCTGGCTCTCCTACTTCCACTGGGCCGGACCTGTGCTTCTCACAGTACCCCCAGCCCTCCTTGCTCACAGCACCCCTGCTGCTCCCTGGCTCAGGCTCTCTTGCTGGGCCTTGGGACTTGCTCATGGCTGTTCATCCAGCCAGGCTGGAATGGACCTCGGGGGGCCACCTTAAAGGCTCCCTGGCCAAGGGCACTCACTCCAGGCATAGGAGGGAGAGGGATTCACACTCCCTCCACATTACTCAGTCGACTATGGCTCCTCCGTTGTTGATGGTTCCTTCCTCGTCCATGGGGCTCCTCCCCCGGTTGACGAAGCCTACTGTTACAGGTGAGTAACCTGTTTTTCTAGGATCGTGGATATGTTGTTCTAGCCACACTGTTTGGCAGACTCCAAGCAGTTTTCCGGGAGGAGGGAGGCAAGGTGCACACCCCCCTCTATACTTACTTGGGGAACAGAGACTGGAGAACAGAGGCCCCAGAACCAGTATCCCAGCATTACTCTAGGTTGATGTCGTAGTGGATAATGAAGGTGTTTGCTGTCTTCCAGGTGGCAGCCTGGCAGATTTCCTGGATAGGGATGTCCCCTGGAAGCAGCCACCGACGCGGCAGTATGGCGGGTAGAATGAGCTCTTATCCCTATGGGAGGCTCCTTGCCCACTAACCGGTAGCAGAGATCAATGTAGGATGTAATCCATCTGCCAGCCGTCCGCTTTGCTGCAGGTCTGCCAGGTGCGGCATCAGCGTAGGTGACAAACAGGTGGAGAACCTCTCCCCAAACTTCCGCCGTCCGCTCCTGATCATAAGAGAGCACTCATCTCAGGTCCAGAGTATGGAGCCTGTACTCGGTCTCCGAGGTGTAGTTCAGGTAGAACACAGGCAGAGTCAACACCTGTTTAAGATGGAACTCCAACACCATCTTCAGAAGGAATTTCAAGTGGGGGCGCAGGACAATCTTGTCCCAGTGGAAGACCAGGTAAGGACACTCCACGAGAGAGCACCTGGAGCTCCCCAGTCCATCTGGCTGATGTGATAGCCACCAGGAAGGCAGTCTTCCATGACAAATGTGACATCTCACACTTGTGCATCGGCATGCCTATGAGCTTTGTCAGTACCAGCAGTAGATCCCATGGAGGTGGAGGTTCACACACCGGAGGGGATATGTGGTCAAGGCCTTTGAAGAAATGACAGACCACCTTCTCCTGTGCCACCATCTGCTGACCTACCCACGCCAGGTAAGCAGAGATGGCTGCCAGGTGCACCTTAAGGGCAGTAGACCGAAGACCCCCTTTGGACAGAGACCAAAGGTAGTCTAGGATGCTAGCCACTGGATAGGACAAAGGGTCCAGGCCCTTACTCTGACACCAAATGGAAAACCGTTTCCATCTGAAGGCATAGTACCTTCTGGTCGACTCCTTCCTGGATGCTTCCAGTACTGTGAGTACATCCTCAGAGAGACCCAGAGCCTGAAACTCTAGCCACTCAGGAACTAGGCTGTCTGGTGCAGGGATTGAAAGCCTGGATGGAATACCTTCCCCTGACTGACAGACAACAGGTCCAGGTGTACTGGAAGATGCCCCAGAGGCCTGGAGTTGAGGCTAAGAAGATATGGATAGCACAACTGGCGCGGCCAGTCTGGGGCTACCAGGATCACCTGCGCCTTGTCCCCCCCGACCTTGAGGATCACCACCCTGTGAACCAAGGGAAGGCACAGAAGAGGCCTGGGGTCCACAGCCTTAAGAAGGCATCCCTCTGCAGCGAGCGCAGTTGAGGGGGCAAGTATGAAACGGCCTCAGCTTGGTGTTCTCCCTGGAGGCGAACAGGTCCACCTGAGGTTTGCCCCAGTGGGAGAACAGGCTGTGAACTACCTCTAGATGGAAAGACCACTCGGGGGACGTCTCGCCCAACATGGCTGACAGCATCCACCAGGTGATTGGAGGCGTCTGCCATATGAATGGCTAGATCATCTGCCTCCAGTCGGCTCACAAGGGTCCAAATGCAGAGTGCTTCCCTGCACAGTAGCCGGGAGTGCATGCCGCCCTGTTTGTTGAGGTAGTACATGGTTGTGGTATTGTCCGTCTGGACTTGCCCACCCTGCCTCTGCCCCAGCCTCTCTCTCTCTCCCCCTACTAAAATATCGGTTTCTCTGCCTCTCCTTAGCCATGGCCAAGGTCCACCCCCTTCCCTGAAGTATGCCAGTTAACTATTCAGACCCCATCATTTCTTCCCAAGCTGGTATCCCTCTTCTCTCTCCTTTTAAGTGAACATTCTGGCTGTACCCAGTTATGAGCCTATCTGTTGTAAAGGTCCTCTCACTCAAATGTTAATGTACATATGTATATTTGTCTTCTTTGTATAATATTGCATTACCATTTTACTGTACTAAGATTTTTGTATGACCAGGTCCATCTTGCAAATGAGCCCTGCTCAATGGTGCCTGCCTGGATAAATAAAGATTTTGATTGACTGACTTGCACCACTTGCCCCCAAAGGAGCTGAGCGAATGCTGACAGTGCCAGTCTGACTGCTCTGAGCTCCAGCAGGTTGATATGATACTGGGATTCCTTGGAGATCCACACCCGTAGGCTCTATGGTTCTCCATGTGGGCTCCCCAGCCCATGAGAGAGGCATCGGTCATGAGGATGACCATCAGCTCGAGATGGATGAATGGGATCCCTTCCTGCAAGTGATCCAGGATGGTCCACAATTGGAGAGCGTCCCACACCTTCTGGGTCACAGTGACAAGCTGGTCAAAGTAACCATGATGCAGAGTCCACTGGCTGGCCAGCTCCCATAAGAGGGGGCGCATATGCCACAGGGCCCATCGTACCATGGTGGTGCAGGTCGCCATGTGCCCTAGAATGTGCAGGAATTCCCAGGCAGGGTGCAAGTGCCCTCCCAGAAATGACTGGGCAAAGGAGGAGAGAACCTCCGCCCTGTCCATCGGGAGCCGGGCTCTGGCTCAGCAGGAGTCGAGCTCTGTCCCGATAAAGCACATCACCTGTGAAGGTACGAGTTACGACTTGGCCTCGTTGATCAGGAGGCCAAGATCAGTGCAGGTTTGGAGGACCAGGTCCCTGGACCTCTCTACCTCCTGTTTGAGGGATCCCCCCCAAGAGCCAATCATCAAGATATGGGTAAACCCTGACTCCTCAACGCCGAAGATGGGCCGCCACCACTGCAATGCATTTTGTGAAGACCTGTGGGGCCAATGACAGGCCAAACGACATGGCTTGGAACTCAAACAGGGGCTCCTTCTGCTCAGAAGTGAAGGAACCTTTGTTAAGATGGATGGATCGGGATGTGAAAGAATGCATCCTGGAGATCCAAAGAGCAAAACTACATGTTCTGCTTGAGAGATGGTATAATCTGGGACAAAGTTACCATCCTGAAGGTGCGGGACCTGAGGAACTGGTTTAGGTCATGCAGATCTAAAATGAGGTGCCCAGCTCCCCATCTGCTTCGGAATCAGGAAATACGTGGATACGAACTCTGGGTTGACAAGGGGGTTAATGACTCTGGATGCCACCTCCTTGCAGAGGAGTTGGGCAATGTCATCTCGAAGAGCTGACTGAGTGTGTATGGACACCAAATCCTGCCGTGGGGCACGGGCTTGGCTTGGAGGGTACTGCTCGAATCCCAGAGGCAGTCCCTGGCCCATCACTTCTAGAACTCACCTTTCTGTGGTAACAGCAGACCAGGCGGAAAGGAAGTGGTTGAGCCTCCCCCCCCCCACCGCCACGGGAAACCCACAGCTTGAGTGACAGGTATGAGGGTGGCCACCCTCATCCAGTCACTGAGCAGGCTTGGAGGAAGAGGGTCCAGATTAGGGAACGCCTGAGACCCGTCCTTCAGTCTTATGGGCCAAAGGAGGCCCGGACTTGGGCCAAGGGCACCAAGATTGTGCCTGCTGTTGCTGCCCCGCTTGAAAGTGGGTCTGCTTGACCAAAGGGGCAGAATGCCGAAATGGCTTTTTCTTCTGCTTTTTGGAACCCTGGGATTCCTTCTGTGCAGAAGTTACAGAGTCCAAGGTGGCATTGGACTTCTCGATGCACTGGAGGTGACCGTCCACACCTGGGCCTAAGAAGTCGGTACCCAGGAAAGGGATGTCCGTTAGCTTGTGTTGCGAGTCTGCTGTGAAGATGGAGACCCCTAATCAAGCCCTGCAGTGCATGGCAACCATGGCTGCCACCAAACAGGTGCATGAGTCCCCGAAGTCCAAAGCTGTCAGGAGTTGCTGCTTCGCAACAGCCCATCCCTGGTCCCGGACCTGCTTGATTGTGGTCTGGAGGTCTGCGGGGAGGTGAGGTAGAAGCTCATCAAGGGAGCCCAGAAGGGCATGAGAGATGACAACGGCCAAGCTTGGCTGACAGAGGTCCAGCATAGAGGCGGCATAGACTTTACGGGCAGAGTGGTCCAGTTTTTTTGTACTCCTTGTCCAGAGGTGTCTGTATCTGCCGAACTACCTGTGCATCTGAACACAGATTCGGTCACCAGATCCTCTGCAGAGGGGTGCTCTGTGGACCCCGAAAGGGACCCAATGAGCACCGTGTAGTCGTGGGACATACAGGCAAAAGGCACAGGGCAGGAGGCAGGATACTGCCATAGCTCCAAAGCTGGACCAACAATGGCTTCGGCCACCCGGAAGACTTCTGTCAGTGAATCCCCCCATTTGAGGATATTCGGCCAGTTTCTGGATGGGTTCGAGAGGCATCTCCGTGGATTCAGAGATAAGACGGAGGATGCCCATAAAGGAAGAGGGGCCTTCCTCTGTCGGAAGGCTACTGACCAATACCTTGTCCAAGGGACAGGAATGAAGGTCTGAGTCCTTGGACTACGAAGAGTCCAGATAAATTGGATGGCCACCTGAGTCTCCCTCCACCCAGCTAGGATGGTCAGGAGTGAGTGTAACAGAGAGCCTATGCAGGAAGCCTGGATCAGGCCAAGACTCTTTGGCAGGCACCCTCCACAGGGGACTGTTTAGGTGGCGGCTCCACCAAGATCGGTGGAGAGGTCGATTTTGGCTGAACAGGAATGGTTTTGACCAGCTCCATGGGAGGAGGAAAGGTGCAGGCCGGCTCCGGAGGAGTTAACTTTGGCCTGAGAAGCAATAGCCAAGTAATGGATGGGCTGGGAGCCAGAATCAACTTTTGACCAGACACGATCAGCTGTTGCCACATTAAATCTTCGTAGCGTCGACGGAATTTCAGTCGAAGCCTCTCCTCATTCAAGGAGGACAAAGAAGAATGTTGGCAGTGCTTCTTAGAGTGTTGTGTGCCTTCTTCAGCTTGTCAGTCGAAGGAGTCCAAGACCTTGACCTCGATCATCAGGGTGACCAATGGGGGTCGATCAGATGGCACCAGGGAGATCAGAGGTTCTTCTTAGACTGGGACCAGTTCTCTGATGCGGTTCCCAGCAGGCTGGGTCTCCTCATTGGGAAGAGGCAGCACCGGGGTCCTGAATAAGGAGCTGTCGTCCTCCTCGGGTGACAACAGGTTGACTGGGTAAGAATGATCTCAACTAGATCGTCGTCCAGTGTCTTGACCAGCTGGCCTGATGGGGGAAACTTTGGAGGCTTGGGGACTGTTGTTTGTCAGAGTTAATTAGAGGGAAATTTAAATGTGTTGTTTGCCTGGTGTTAGGGGGAAGGGGCATTAGCTGCAATTACCTTGTCTTTAAACAGGAATTACCCTGGCCTCCATTGTTCACTTGGGAACTCGAGCAGCAGGCTGGTAGGATAGAGGTCTGGGGTTATATTCTGTTTTAACTGAAATATTTGAATAGTTTGTAAGTGAAATTAGCTCTATGTGTTAAAAATTATTACCTTGAATTAGAACTGTTACTTGGGCTGTGATATTGTAACTTTGGAGGCTTGGGGACTGTTGTTTGTCAGGGTTAATTAGAGGGAAATTTAAATGTGTTGTTTGTCTGAAAAACCACTGGGGGTTGGGATTGAAGGGCTGAGTATTTCTGTTTTGGGACTGAAATTCAAAGCAACAGGAGCTGGTGGGCCTGTGGCATCATACGGTACCTGATGTCTGCTTACACACACTGTTAGTGGGACCGAACACACACTGGACTGTATGTGTTTGTGAGACTTTGGAACTTTATTGGTGGGGTTGAAATTGGGTTTGTAAATAACTACAGTCAGTATAGAGAGAAACTGTATTCCAGGGGAAAGGGACTGAGAAAAGGGGGTGTGCCATTATAAACAGAGGGGGATAAACAGGTGGCCATATTCCGCCATGGCAGCATCTTGGAAGGGTTGTAGGCTGCACAGGCTGTGGGATGGCAATAATTCTAAATTGGGCCTGGAGAGGGAGGCTGCCCACTGTGGAGCAGCTATCTTGTATCAAGAGTGAGGTATATTGGTTAAGGAGTATGCTGGGGGAACTTGGGGGGTGTCCAAGGATAAGGGTGTGGATATGGGCAGCAGAAGGGTGGGGCTGAGGGGAGGCTGGGGCAACGCTCTGAAATTACAGGACATTATGTTACAGCAAGTAGGAGGGGGGATATTAGGGACAGAGGACCCTTAGATAGGGAAGTTGATGCTAAGGGGAAAGCGTACTGGGTGAACATTCTGAATTCAAAGAGACTGGAGGGGGAAGAGTCAGGAGGGGCTGTTGTGCGGAAGCCTAAAACAGCAGACTGTGGGAAGGGAGCTCCTTAGGTGAACAGTGCAAGAGGGGAAGAAGAGGGGCAGTTTAGAGGTGCAGTCAGGGGAAACTCGGGTTACTTGATGGAGGTTGACATAGAGTGTCACAATATAATTGAGCTACTAAGCAACCTAGAGGGGGAGGAAGGGGTTGGTGCAAATGAGGAAACTTATACAGAGGCCGGGGGGAGGGAGACGGATACCCATAGGGCATCACAGACTGGCTATGGAAAGGATAGAAATAGTCCCAGAGGGAGAAGGGGAAACATATATGTTAAGCAAATGGGGGAGATGCAACATATTCCAGACATGAGGGAGGAGAGCATGATTGGAGAGATACTGGGAGACAAGGAAGTGGGAGAGGAGCCCCCCTTCAGCAGTGGGGTCAGTACCAAGGATGGGGCCCTAGCTAAAGGAGACCCACAGATAGCCTCTGGAGACAGGGGTACTATTACAAGGGGGGAGGATGGCAGTGTGGGGAAAGGGGAAACCATCAGGGCCAGGATAAATGGTTCGGATAAGAGAGGGTTAAAGGGGACACCTATTCAGAGGGGGTTTGAGTTAAGTGGGCAAAATAGCAAGGGAGGCAGAAAGGGGAGGGTGACAAGGGGGTCTCTAATAAGGCAGGAAGACTCCCACAAAATTGAGATCATGAATAAAGGAGGGAAGGGGGCTGAGAGGGCATAGTGGAGGTAACCATAAGGATGATGGCGGTGGTAAGGTTCTGTTATTGGGAGACTCGATGATTAGGGGTATCCAGTGGGAGGGACAGGGGGGTGGATGCCATAGCCAGGTGAAGGTAGTGAGTATCTCTGGGCTGACAGTGCACAGAGCAAAGTTCATGGTGTATGAAATGGTTAGGGATTGTGGAGGGAAACCGGATTTCTGGCATTTGGGAACTAATGATCTAGAGGAAATAGCATTTGGAAATCCAAGCAAGGTTCCAAGAACTTCGCAGAGTCTGTAGGGATAATGGATGCAACATTTCCTTTTCGGAGATATTGCCAGTACCAAAGGCCTCGGTGGAGAAAAAAATGAAGCTCACAGAGGTTAATGACTGGCTCAGGAAGTAGGGTGAAGAGAGTGAGTTGGGGGTGTTGGGGAACTGGAATGGAGTTTGGGAGGATAAGGGACTATATGCCAAGGACAGGTTTAATCTTGCCCCATTAGGGAAGGAAGTCCTTAAACAGGGGATGGCTGACTACATACAAGAAAGGTGGGGTTTAAACTTGTGAGGAGGGGAAGGGATAAGGGAGGGGCTGACCAGAAGCCCTCTCCTCCAGATGAGGGGAGTAGCCTTCAAGCCCAAGGGGAAGGGGAAACAGATTGGGGTGGAGGTTTCAGGAGGAGCAGAGGGAGGATGGAAGTATAAGGAATCTGGATGGGGTTCGACAAAGAGGATCAGGGATAAGGGGTGGGGTTGGTGTTAGTAAATGCCAGGAGCTTGGAAACAAGTTGCCAGAGTTCCAGGCCATGCTGTTCGGGGGTGATGTGGCCGGTCACGGAAACGTAACAACAAAACCATGACTGGGATCTAAACGCACGGGCACACTATGCTTAGGAAGGACAGAAAGGAGGGCAGAGGGTGGAGTGGCTATGTTCATTACAGATGACATAGAAATTGCTAGGGTAGAAGAGGCAGAGGAAGCGTGGAGGCCTTATGGGTCACCCACGATCCCCAGCAGGAGATAAGGTCAAGCTGGGTGTATATAGGCCCCCGGGATGAGTGATGTTCTAGAGGATGGTTTGCTGGACAACATCATTGCCCAGTGTGGACCAAAGGGGAAGGAGTGGTGTTGATGGGGGAACCTTAATATGCCAGGTACAAACTGGGGAACCATGTTCTCTAAGGTGGCCAAGGAGCAGAGGCTGCTGGATGGCTTCCAGGATGTGTTCTTAACACAGATGTGATGGAGCCCACAAGGGAGGGGCTGCACCCCTGGCGGAGCTTTTCAGCAGGTCACTTGAGACAGAGAGGGTACCTAGGGATTGGCGAGAGGCACATGTGTTACCAATCCATAAAAGGGGGTCGAGGGAAGTACCAGGTAACTATAGACCCATCAGTTTGACCTCGGTGGTGGGAAAATTAATGGACAGTATACTAAAGGAACGATTGGGGGTGTACTTGGAGGAGGTGGGAGGTCTGGATAGTCGGCAACAGGGTTTGTGCCAGGTAGATCATGTCAAACCAACCTTGTGGAGTTCTATGAATGGGTAACATCAGAACTGGACAGGGGTAAGCCTGTGGATATTATTCTTGGACTTCAGCAAGGCGTTTGACTCTGTCCCCACATGATCTGTGGAGAAACTGATGGGGTTAGGAGTAGGCCTTTGATGGTCAGATGGATTGAAAACTGGCTAGCTGGATGCACTCAGAGAGTAGTGGTCTGTGGGAGCTCTCAAACCTAGAGAGGTTGGTAGTGGGAGTAGCGTGGGGCTCGGTCCTGGGTCCGATCCTGTTTAATGCATACATATCGGACATCAGGAGGGTATAGGGTGTGAAATGAGTCTCCAGCGGATGACTCCAAGATGGGAGCAGTAGTTGAGGGAGAAGAGGGAGGTTGGCCCTGCAAGGGACCTGGACACCCTGGAAGCTGGGCTCACACATGGAAATTAAATTTCAATATCACCAAGTGCAAGGTGTTGCATCTTGGTCAGAAACTCTAAACACAGGTACACCCTGGGAGGAGGGCTGGAGGCCTCAATAGGGGAAAAAGACCTGGGGTCATGGTGGATGCATGTATGAATAACTCTGAGCAGTGCAGGAGAGCGTAGCAAGGCAAATAGGATGTTGGGATGCATCGTGAGGGATCACCTCTAGGAGCAAGGAAGTGATTCTGCCGCTGTACAATGGACTGGTTAGACCACACCTTGAGTACTGTGTACAGTACTGGAGACCACATTTGAAGAGGGACATACAGCTCCTGGAGAGGGTACAGAGGAGGGCAACAAAGATGATACAAGGGCTAGGGATTTGACGTATGAGGACAGACTTAAGGAGCTCTGCCTGTTTTCATTGGAGGAGAGGAGAGACCGGGGGGACATGACTGAGGTCTTCAAGTACCTCAAGGGAATAAACAGGGTAAACATGGAGGGGATCTTTACACTAAAGCAGGGAGGTATCACCAGAGGGCATGGTATGAAGTTGGAAGGTGGAAGGGTGAGGGGGGAAAAGAGGAGAAGGTTTTTCACTGAGAGGGTGGTGGACCCTTGGAATGCACTGCCTGGTGAGCTGGTTCAGAGATCCACAGTGGAGGGCTTCAAGAGAGGGTGGGACAGACACAGAAAGTGGATGTATCAGATGATGGCCTGTCCCGGGGGGTGGGAATGGATGATACGGGTTTCTGGAGCACAAGGGATGGGAGGGTCTTGGCACCCAACTAAGGATCTAAGATTCGAGCAGACTCGATAGACCATAAGGTCTAATCTGCTGGCAAATAGTATGTTAGTATGTTAAATAAGGCCGCAACCTCGACCGAAGTCGAGACAGGTGATTCCTAAGACCATGATCTCTCACGATCCCAGGAACATCGTCGGTGAGTCAAAGATTTTCTCGGTTCCTTGTCCTTTTTACGGGACCAAGAGACAGGCATGCCCAAAGGCCCCTCACCCTTGGTGAGAAGGGATTGGCACATTTCCCGAAAGGATCCAGAGAAAGTGGAGCCCAAGTTGAGCGGGACGAAAAAAGGCTTCGAGGACCGATCCGTGGCCCGAGCTGACTCTTCCTCGAAGGCATTAATTTGTTCGAGCTGCGCAGCAGACCCCATAGCTGTGGAGACCGCCCATCGGGCTTCCATAGATTTGACCGGTGGGTTCCATTTCTCTGGTCTGCCCAATTTCATCCATGCGAGAGATCATCCAAGACATTCGGGTGAAATGCGTGACACATCTCACAGGCCTGAGTGTCAGGGCTGACACCCAGGCAGTACATGCACGTGGCATGCAGATCAGTGCAAGACATCTTTTGTCCACACGGGCAGCGGTGGAAACTGGGAGAGTATTTATCCTCCATAGCGATCGAGATTGCGAAGCAATTTTTTAGCAACTCTGACAAGTTTGAGTTTAAACAAATCCGTGGATTTGAAAGCCAGGACCTACAGAATGCAACAGCGGTAAGGAGGGAACCTGTATCTTCCAGCAGAAAGGAAGATCTGGTGTCATGGGGCGGAGCCAAGGGTTATACCACCTGGCAAGATTCTTAAAGGAAAAGGACATGCCAAACAGTACGGAAAGAACAACATATCCACGATCCTAGAAATGAAAATTATGTACCTAACGTAATTCTTGATCTTCTCTTGCACATTCACCATTCATTACTGCTGGGTGTAAGCCGGAGGCGCGCACTTGCATGGGAGTTTTTTTTTTTTTTTTTGAGGGGAAGGGGGAGTCGGTGCTGAGGGCACCACCCACAAGGCTGACGCATTGTGTGGCACATGTGGGTTGGCCATTAGGTGCCGCAGACTCCTCCTCCTCCTCCTCCACCCCAGTTCTGTTCTGCCAGGATGAAACAAAGGGGGATAGAGAAAAACAAGATGAGGCAGGAGAGCCAATGGATAGGAAATGGAAAGGATATAAACTGAAAAAGGAATAAGCCGACCAGAGGACAGAGGGATTGGACTTTTTCCCTAAGTGGCCATAGGGCCCCAACCCTTGGGTGGCAGTACAGGAAAAGAAGAAAGAGAAGAGGGAAAGATAAAATATACTTAGAGAAAGAGGGGGGCGCTGGAAGACCATTGGCTTATTTTAGCATCAAAAATTCTGAAGGTTATGAAGCCACAGGAGCAAGGATCCTGTCCACTTCAGGGACCACTGGACGGAGGTCCAGAACAAGAGAATTTGAAAAGGTCTTGGAGAATATAAAACATTGTGAAGTCAGCCCCCTCTCCACACCCCTAATTCACATTCAGGATGAAAGTCCTGGAACATGGCCCTCCACAGTTTATTACCTGATGGCTTAGTCAAAGGGCAAAACCCCTTAAACAGGAGAGGACTCTGTCCAGAATGACCACTAAAGGCAGAGAGGAAGAGAAAAGGGGAGAAAATCCCTAAGGGCTCTCACACGAAATGCACTGTCGCAGTCCACACTTCAAGCGAAGAAATAGGCGGAACACAGTGCACCCCACTGAGAACCCCAGGAAGTTCCCTCCGAGACCAGGGCGAAGACCCTACTTGCTACCCTCCTAGGATGGGCACTCTGTGACTTTTTAGAGAATGAAACCGAGAGTCCTGAGGTACCAGGGGGACTCTACTCCCAATTGGCCTTGAAGAGGCAGGGGGGTTGAGCAGAATGGAGGCGGCGCCCAAGAGCTGAGGCCCAAGAGGGGAAGGTGGGCAGGAACCAGTAATGACTGGTGAAGATACAAGAGAAGATCAAGAATTATGGTAGGTATGTCATTTTCATATCTTCCCTTGTCAATCTTCACCATTAATTACTGCTGGGTGAGTACCAAGCCCCATGGAGGGGACCTGGCACTGCCCGGAGGGAAAAGATTCCCTCAGCCTCCTGCGGGGGAGACGCAGGAAGGAGAGACCCTATAGCATACTAGACCATATGTGGCCTATGGCTGGTCAGGCTGAGGAGGTGTCCCTGTGGCCAGGGGGATGAAAGACGCCCCTGAAGATTCCTCCTTGCCCTCCAAGAGAAAAGACGGGTGCCCCAGAAAGCAGAGGAAATCACCCTACATCGGACAATGGGTGACAAGCTAGACGGGCAAAGCCATGCTGTCCACTTGATGCAGATCACTGTCCCTGCTAGTCTGGAAGCCGCCTCACTGGTGTCCTACGATACCCTTGCTTGGTGCCTTGCAAGTTCCAGACCCTGTGCAGGGAGGGCAATGGCTTGCCTAGATTCCTCTGAATCAGGCAAGGATGCTAAAACCTGTGCCAGCATCTATCACAGGTGCCTGTTGTAGGCAGTGTGGTGAGCCTGATATGAGCTGATGCAGAGTAACACACGAGCTGAAGAGAAAATTCTTCTACCCCACAGGTCGAACGCCGTGGAATACGGATCCGGAGGTCGGTTGTGCACCGGATGTTGAAGCCCGAAAGGAATGTCTAAAGCCATCAGCCCCGAGGGTGGGTGAAGCAGAGAACTAAGAGATTCCTGAGGAGTGCAATACTTCCTCCTGCAGTCCTCTGGGAGCTGGGGATGAGGCGGATGGAGACTGCCAGGTGCAGATAGAAGCTTCCTGGAAGGGACCAGACCAAGAAGGCACCATCAGGTGTTTGGCACTGAACTCACTCAGAAAACAGCGTGTCACCTGCTCGGTATTGCATCTTACCACATGGAAGATGTGGAGCTCCTAAACTAACCTCGAAAGGAATCACTGATATTCAGCGAAATCAGCATTAGAGGAAAGGTGAACAGAATGCTCCTCTTCCTCAGATGAGGAAGCTGAGGAAGTAGAGGAGCTCAGATGTTCAGAGTCCTCCTGCAGCACTGGAGACAGGCGAAAGACCTACTCATCCATAGCTCTAACATACCTATGGAAGGCCGCTGCAGTGGCCCATAATGTCTCCCAGGTTAAAGGTCCTGTAGGGCCCACATGGCTTGGGAGAAGGGGAGGTATCTGTAGAGTGATTGGGGAAGGGCATCTCACCAAGAGTACCCAGCCTCTGAGACCCCGCAGCAGATCCTCCCACGTGGGGAGATCCGGGGCAATACAGTCAGTGGATGCTGCAAATGTGAAAATGAATCCTAGCTGGGCCCTGAGGAAGAATCTCCCCTGTGGTGTGACTGAGGTTGCATGGTTACAGAAGGGCTACCCTCAGTGCTCCCCACTAAGGGCGCCCCTGAGGTCTCAGAAGAGGAGAAGCGGGGCTCAGCACTCCGGCACCCCCCCCCAAAAGGGTAGTGGAAGAAGGCCTCCCGGCCTCTCAACCCCTCGGACTCTGAGGCCGCCCTCTTCCTTGAACCCAGTGACAAGGAGTCCCCCAAACCCGCACGTCCCCCAAGAGAGGCCAGAAAAGAGGGGGTCCCTGTTCCCACCAAAGAGGTCACGACAGCACCAGAAATGGCAGCTGCCCTGGTCCACACCAGGTTCCCCAAGACTGCTATCCACCAGTCAACATGGGGGGCTGCAGAGACCACAGACTCTGGGGAGTCCAGGAGGCAAACACTGAGCCGCCTGGTTCCATGTCCAAGAGGGCTCCCTCACTCCGAGGAGTCGGGGCACCAGTCCGGATCGGCCAGTGAATCATCCGCCGCCAAAGAAGAGGAGACCACACAAACCACCAGACTAGCGACCCTGGGAGCTCTCCTACCAACTGCACCGCCCGCGGTGCCGCCTCGATCACCAGTACCGTGAACAGCACCGTCATCTGAAGCAGCACCGAAGGCCCGCCGGTGCCAGGCCCAGCAGCCGTGGGCCGCCACACTAGGGGAGCCTGCACCTCCGAGGAGGTGACTGCCATAGCGGTGCCCTTGAACCAGCTCTGCAGGGAACCAAGACAATCCTCTGGCACCGCAAAAGAAATCTCTTCGATGGCAAGGCTGGAATCCGAGGAGGTTTCCTCTTCATCGGGTCGTATAGACCCGGGAGGGGACACAGAGGCAGGGTCAAGAGATCTTGCCATGGCATCCCTACAATGATGCCATTCTCTTAAGTCAGCAGGGCCCTGCCGACTTTAAATGCGCAGATCTCCAGAACGTGGTAGTCCATGGAGAAACAGGCGTTGCTGTTGTCCATATCATGGTTGGGACCCAGGCAACACAGACAAACATCATGTCAGTCCGTAATGGAAAAACGCCAGCCAGGGGCACAGCCTGCTTTGGATTTTCTCTTAGCACCTGAACCAGACATGACGCAAAATAAATTTACAAATCTTCACAGAAAAAGGACATGGTGCCGACAGTAGAAATAAAAGAAACAAGCTTCCAATGGTGTCAGGTGAATTCAGAACCGGGATGGAGACAGAGAAGGCAGAAAACGGTGTTAAATGGCGAAGGCCTAGTGACACAGAGGAAAACTTCTGATAACTCATGCAGCAGGTGCGAGCACAATGGCGGGAGAAACAGAACTGGGGTGGAGGAGGAGTCTGCGGTGCCTAACAGCCAACCCTCGTGCGCCACACAATGTGTCAGCCTCGTGGGTGGTGCCATTGATACAAACCCCCAAAAAAAACAAAACAAACAAAAACTCCCGTGCAGGTTCCTTGGCTTACACCCAGCAACAATTAATGGTGAAGACTGACAAGGGAAGAGCTATACTTTCATGAATTTTAAGTAAATACAGTGCTCTCGCTAAATTTAACGTAATAGAGCCAAAACTCGCTCGTTCTAGTGGCGTGTTTGTTATATCGAGGGAGCACTTAACACATGAGCTGCTGAAACAAAGATACAGGGCAACAATGAAATATCACTAAATGTTTAACTTTATTACATGTTCTACAAGTTTAGAAATACTTTTGTCTGTTTCTCGGATTATTTTCAAAATAAAAAAAAAAAAACATTCACTCGGTGTAATCCATCAAGCACTGGCAGCTTGTTGCAGATAACCAGTAATTTTAGTTTATTTAACTTTTTGGGTGGCCATGCTGCGAGTATAGGAAATAAGGTTGCAAAGCTGAAGTACCTTGAGCGGATCAAGTGTCCTGCAACTGTGGCCAGTATAAGCCTGCTTCCATACTGCGGATTGCTTCAGCATACCTCGGAATAACAACCTCTTCATCTGACTCTTTATTGGACTCTTCTTCCTTGTTCTGTTGCCCAACCTGTTTTACAGCACTGATGATGTCAGTGTTTGTAATCGCTCTGGCTGTCTGTACTTCATCATTCATACTGAGTCATTCGTCAATTGCAGCAGAGGGGTCCAGTGTGCCAATCAAGTGCAGTTCACTGACAAGTGCTTCAGTCTCAGGTGTATCATCCTCGTCTTGCCTGTCACCCGGGGTGAAACTGATCTCCAAAGCTAAACCAAGTGTAGCTTCTCAACAGCACACTACGGTGGCTTCAGTGATGTTCCCCCAAGCTTCGACAGCAATGTTTACAACATCCCTGAGGTTCAAATTCTTCAGGAGATCTGCAACTTGTGTTTCTTCAGTAACTAAATCGCTCAACAGATGCTTGCGATAGGGTTTTTTAAATGTCTCTATGATACCACCGTCTAAGGACTGAATGTGAGAGGTGGTGTTCCTAGGGAGAAACTTTGATTTAATTCTCCCACCTCGAGACCTTATTTCAGATTCTTGGAGGTGGGCAGTACACTGATCAAGCAAAAGGAGCACATTACCTGGCAGACTGTTTTTTCCTAGCTGACTTCTGACGGATGGCACAAAAGACTCCACAAACCACTTGCGGGAAATGTCAGAAGTCATCCATGCATTTCTACTATGCGAGTAGGTGACGGGGAGGGATGCCATGCAGACATGATGGAAACATCTTGGGCGAGCATATTTGTCAATGCACGAAGGCTGCAGCTGGCGAGTCCCAGTGGCATTTGTGCACAAACGATAGGTGACTGTCTTTAGAAACTTAAAAAAAAAAAAAAAACTTTGGGGTTGGCAGTATAGCCTAGAAGTTAGAGTAACAAGCTGTGAATGAGCTTGGTACATCCAGCAGACCTGGGTTTGATTCCCACAACCTCCACTTGCACACTGTGTGACTCTGAGCAAGTCACTTAACCACCCCAGTGCACCGGGTCGCCCCTGAAAACAAGCACTTGTGCCTAGTGGGCCTTACCCAGTTACCAAAAGAATAAAAAAACAACACAAAATCCCTTAGAAGAATTAGTTTCAGTTTTACTGGCCAGAGTAACATCGGGGAGGCGCCTCCAAAACAAGCCTGCTTCATCACAGTTGTACACCTGTTCTGGAGTGTACACCCAATTAGAATGTCCTTTAGCTTTGGGATGAATGCCATTACTGCATCATCATCGCATAGAACATAGATTGGTGATAAATCTTAAAAAAACAAAAACCATGTTCTTCACTCATCCCCAAAACAAGTCCTGCAACTTCAAACTCCTCATCCACTCTGGGTCCTCATTCCCACTCGAACAAGTTTGCTCCTATAAATACCTAGGGATCCATTTTGACCCCTCCCTCTCCTTCCATGGACACATGCTGCCTAGCCACTGCCACTAATATCCGATTGGGCATCTTACATCGGTATAAACACTGCCTCCCACGGAGGCTCTTCGGATCGCAGTCACCTCCTCTATCCTGTCCCTAGTGGACTATGGACTGCCGGTGTATGGTGCTGCTGATCAGACCGCACTCCATAAAATTTGCACTACTCTGAATAAGGCCTGCAGGTTAATTACTGGAGCACCTAGGATGACACACACCTGTCTACTGTATGCTAAAGCGCTGGTACTTGATCTCGACGAGCGCCTCAAATATCTTACCTGTACCCTTACAAAAAAGGCCCTCCTTGGGCTTTCCCCACCAGGATTGACCACCACCATACGCCGCTCTGTCCCGCTAGTTCATACTCGGACCTCTGGGAAAACCTCTCTTGTTATCCCTAGAGCTAGGACCTCTCACGACCAAAGAGCCTTCAGCTTTAGGGCCCCCTCCTGGTTCAACACACTGCCCCCCTCCATCTCCGAAGCTCCAACTATATCGTGCTTCAAAACTTCCTTACGTAACCACCTTAGTAACACCCGATGCTGTAACTGCCACTAGTCAAAGCCGTACTCAATACTTATGACAAAGCTTATTACTAAGCTGCTAAGGACGACATAACTCTGGTATTGTTTGCATCCATCCTACCTGTACCAGCTTGTTTGTATCTATGTCTTAATTTTACTGTTATACTTATGTGATGTACTGCTATACTGTGTATTTTGGTTTGTCTTACTGTGACAAGGTACCTTTGTAAATGAGCCTATGGCTCAAAGGTTTTCAAAACTGCTGTTTAAATAAAATAAAATAAATAAATAAATAAATAAATGACCTTTGTTCGCACATAATGCAGACACGGCGAATGCCATGTCTTCTCTGGAATCTCCACAGCCAGCCAGAGGAGGATATGAATCACTGCTCCTCTCCGAGGATCTTTTTGGCAAACTGCTCAGCCTCAGACTTGACAATGGAGCCAGACATAGGCACCCTATGTACATACTGCTGTGCAAACCAGAGCTGGGTAGCCTGGTCAGTCTTGCCCTCATCAGGACGCCACAGCTTTCAGCAAGCCATACCGTGCATCTCAGAGCACTCATTGGCAAAAGCTCTCAGTGACTCCTCTTGTTTCCTCCACGTACATATAATGGATTTGGAGTACCCCATTTCGAGTGACAATTCAGCCAAACTTTCACCACCCTTCAGGCAGTCCAGTACTGCCAGCCTGGCCTCTATGTTATAGCCTGACCTCTTCATTTTGATGTGACATGACAGTACTGTACAACCTGCCGGCAAGTTTTATACAACAGTCAATTGACAGCTGGTAAGTTAATTTCAAAGTTAACTGGTACTGTGGTTAAATTAAGTACTGCTGTTGTAATGTTACACTGTGAGGGGAATCAAGCTTAGTGTAGAGTCTACAACGATCAGTTTCAGTATGAAGTACAGCGACAGAAGTGAATTAAAGTAGAACTGCCTGGAGCCATCACCCACATTCGTTATATGCGGGAATTCGTTACAGCGAGGTTCGCTATAGTGAGGGAGCACTGTATAAACAGAAAAAAATAAAGAAGATTTTTCTGGCATATTAATGATCAGTTACAGTCACTGACAGATGTACTGTAGATGCTGAAGGTTTTTACTGAAGCATTAGTCCTAACATTTAAAATCTATTTACTCATTAGGAAATAGAAAATTTAAACTAAGAGCACAGAGATTCTCTCCCCTTCCCCATATAGATTCTGTAGTTTGCCAAAGAACTTTTCACTTTTGAGTCACCAGTGAACAAAACCAATAACAATCATTTACAGATAAAAGGGGCATGGAGCCAATGTGTGCAGGCTGACGGCGGGAAAAGAACTGGGGTGACGCTGGGGGTGGGCCAATGTCAGGGGCGGTCCTCTGCTGTATACTGCTAGCTAGAAGTTTTCTGTGGGGTCCTGGTGCCTGCCGGCTTCAGTCCTACCGGTGTCACCTGCTGAGAGAGCTCACTCTCGAAGTGAGATCAATCATTTACAGCTAAAAGAGGGACAGCGTGTTGTTCTACTTTAAAGAGAGTAAATTTGGCAAATAAGCAGCACTGATCAATGTGCATTTTCTCCCAACATTTCTGCAAACCAAGGCAGAAGGGTTTAAGTTATGGATTTCTGTTTACTAGAAGGAAGGATGATCGTTCACCTTTGCCTCTTGGTGGCTACTGTAATACCATGACAACTTCCTTCCATCAAAAGATCCTAACCTTCAGGATTTGCCATCGAAAGGCAGAAAGTGGATGCAGTGAGCTCAAGCCAGATGGCACAGCCTCCGGATGACATTCACAAGGCCAGAGATCCAGTGCTCCGCATAACTTTGGCAAGCATCATTTTCTCTCTATGCATTAACAGGAGGAGTAAAATCTATTTAAGACTTCTGCCCAAGGAGGACACCAGGAGACAGTTATGGAAACAGAAACACAGACAATGATGGCAGAAAAAGATCAAAGGTCTATCGAGTTTGCCCAGAAAAATCAGCCAATAAAAAGGTCAATAAATTGCAAGTAAAGTGAACCACTGCTCATCTTACTGGGGACACTACCTAGATCAGTTTGCACTCAAGTAACCTTATAAAATGTTCAGAAAATGTTCTGTATTCTGATGGGCTGATAGCCATTTTCACCCATGTCCTTATCAGGACTTAACTTTGAAACCTGCACTAATTGTGCCAATCTGAGCCCCACAACAGAAAGCTATCAGTGTGCCACCATCACCAGTCATCACAAACCTGGCCCAATCAGCACTGTGACAGTTTCAAAGATGACTGTATTCTTGTCCGATGTGGAAAACAACCAGACACACAGAGTCTCTTTCTATAGAAAGTGCACAGTATGAAATGATGGCAAAAAATAAAGGTTTTAAAAATCAAGGTGTGACCTGTATGCAAACCGTGATGAATGGTCATAGCCGGTGCTGCAATGAAAGCTTTAGACCCACAACAGAGACCCGCCACTCCATTGCCACGAAAGCTATGCTATCAAAGCAGAGACCCACTCCTCCATTATATACTATAACACCATTTCATACACACAGAAGAGACCTGCTCCTCCATTCCCATGAAAACTTTAACGGTTGATTCGGACAACACAAGAAACGGTGAGCTACTCAGTGCGGTAGCTCCTGATGGACATGCTCACTCCTGAAAAAGTCATCAACATGCACAGAGGACACTGTCAGTGTTTGTTAAACACAAAATACAATACCAATTTAAAAAAAATAGTAATAAAATAGCCTCTCTCTGTGTAGGTGGTGGTGGTGGTGGGGGGGGGTCGAAAATAAAAATGCTTTAACAGGAAGACTTTTTTACTAGTTCAACTATTAAAACCTTTTTGTGTTTATATTTTTCACTTTTTTTTTTAAATAATATACATGGGGGGGCCCATTTTATAAGCACATTAATACATTCCGAGGTGTGGGTTAAGGCCTGATAAGAGCACTCCCCAGGTGCTAAAGGCACTTGGCGAGAGCGCCTTCTGCCCCATAACACACCTGGGGCATGATCTTATCAGGCCATAACCCACACCTCAGAGTGTCTTATTGTTTGCTTATTTCCTTCACACTAAATTGTATTTATAATGCCTAGCACTGTCCAGTTCTGCACCACCAGCTCCTGTCCACCATCGTATGTATTACCTGTTCTTTCCATTTTCATTACTATCTGTATTCTTCTCTTTGTATCATGACGTGGAGCCTTTAGAAATGAGTCTGTGCCTCAAAGGGTTGTAATTTTGATGTGCTTATAAATAAAAATAAGTGCAGAACCCTGGCATCAACAGAAATCAATCATAAGTGACCTAAGCTTATATTCACTTTGCAGAGCTCCAGGAGGACATAACACTTGACCTAACCAAGCCACTAGGTCCTAAAACAACAGTATTATTTGAAATTTCAAATGTTCTTACCGTCTTCCGTTTGTACATATAATGGCTGCCAACTGAAGGTTAGTCTGTAATGAAGTAACTCTTTCAAGCTCCTTGGGGAAAAAAAAAAAGAAAAATGCATTCTGTTACTCAATGAAAACGTATTTCATTGCATTGAACATGCTATATTTTATCTGGCTAAAACTCCCTGAATCTTTCATTTCTGATTCTTGGGTTTAGAACAAATCCTGCCATACTGAAGACCCATTTGCTTTGAAGTCTTAAAAAAATGCCATACCCATTCTGCACTCAGCTCTTATTAATATTCAGTGTTACAGAGTGAAAAGGTCATTTGGCAGTTATCATCCTGGTGAGATTTTGGAATTGAAGGGATTCATAAAGCAATTTAAACAACTCACTAGAAAACTATCTAAATCTCAAAACATTAAAACATGTATTTAAAATGTATCCTGTCATCATTTTCATTCTTGTATTCCACCTCCCTCTGCAGTAGCTCTCTAAATCTAGTGCAAACTGATACCCTTTAGCAGCAACCATATTGTGACTTCCACCTGTCCCACATTGAGAGGGACGGGCCCTCCGCTTGTCCCTCAGAAAACCTCTGTCCCGGTTCTGTGTTGGAGCTGTCCTGCATTCTACACGGAGATTTTAAAGCACAAAACAACACAGTAATGTATGATGAATGATCAAAGAACAGACAACTGTGAACATGACAGCACAAATCCCCAGTGTTTTGAGCTTTTGTCTCGAAGGACTGCAGTTGTGTCCTACATTTCACACCTTTGTTCCTTGCCATTTCAAAGGGCAATCATCTTAGATTTTAGCGATAAAAGGTTACAAGATATGGTAGCAGCAGAACTTAAAGAGCACCTTTCATGATGGCCCTTTTTGATTTTCATGTATAAATTACCCCTTCTTGCACTGATTCTGGAATTATATTTCATTACTGTTCGCTGCAGTTAGTTTTTGCATTCTGAGCTGCTAACAACTGCAGGGTGTACCAGAGCTTATATAGCAAGCCTGGTGTTGCTGCGGGCCCAGGGTTGTACTGCTGACATTACTATAGGGCAGAGTCAATTTCACACACACACAAAAAAAAAAATACTGATAAGGCATTTGGATCTTGGTATGATGCATTGCTAACAGGGTGTTTTGGGGAAGGGGGAACACAATAGGTACACCAAGTACTAGTAGTTTTCCCTTGTAAAAAATGTTGCAACTGCACAGTGTGAGTCATTCATCTGCCCTATAGTGATGTCATCAGGAGCCATCAGCCCAGCAGCTGAACAGCAAAGGCAAGTGCAGCAGGGCTCCAAACAAATCCAAATTATGGAAGGCAGAGTAAACCTTGGCCAAAAATAACAAATGCACACACCCTTTCAGGTCTAGTACTGCATATAATGACTACAAGTTGTAACTTTCTGGACCATCATAAAAGTTGCTCTTTAAGAGTCAGTGCAAGTATCTTCACAGTGTTGTGCTGCAGATGTCCACCAGGACCCGGTGTAATGAACAACTATTCAACAATGCTAAAACCTGATCAGGTCTGCCCAACCTCCCCTTTCCCTCTCTAAACTGGTGAAAAACAAACAGTGAAAATGATCACCCTGCTGGCACAGAATACTCAGGCCCCCAGGACTCTAAACCGCACTTAAACACTAAAATGTTCAGAACCACAGTGACAGCCATCTGTTTTCACAAAATTTGTTTCCCCCAGGACAGCCCAACACCTTATTGACAGGGGAAACCTGCTTCTCCCCAACTGTACAGGTAGATGGACTGGGGCACCGAGAGGCTGACACGCTCAAGGCCATACAGTGAGTGTTTTAAGATTCTCTCTTTACTACCTGGGGCACTTTTTAAAGTCCAAGCTTTCCACTGCTTAATCATGATACAAAATGGCCAACCAGGCAAAACTGAGTTATTTTCGCATGACAGCCTCATGAGATGATACACCTCAGTTACACGAAGGTCCCAGGTGAGGCAGGTCATGTAACCGCACAGTTATAGCAATCAATCGCCAGGACAAGGGCAATAATGGACCATCAGACACTGGTAATTCAATAAAGCGATCTCTGTAAATATAATTAATGGTTGGACCCTTTTTCCCCATTAAAAAAGTCGTAATTTATTTCCCCATATATGGTGGTAGCCAAATAGGATATTATAAGCCTAGCCCCCTTAGGGATACACCCTGTCCCCAGTATTCTCCTTGTTTAAATGAAAACACATGCCAAAGTTGCTAAACAAATTTAAAATATATAGTTTTAAATCCATTATTGGCTTATAATTTAAACCATTCAACACCTTATGATTTGTTAGCTTCACAGCTGTTCTCTGACATGATCCTGAAGAACACTGCTACTACGTGATTTCTCTCACTAGCAGATAAGCACTTATTTATTTAAAGAGATTTAACAGGAAAGACATACTGAGCTGATAAGGCTCATTTCCAGATGCGTCCTGGGGGAGGGGGTAAGGGAAAAGTACAAACAAGTAGAAACACAGAAACACAATAATACACAGTATGTGCAATGATACACAATACCAGATCAAAATTGGCTCGCAAATAAAAACTGGTTAAACAACAGACATGTGAGGTACCTGGAGTGCACAAGAAAGTATCAGCAAGAATACTGGACAGAGTAGGAGACAGAGCAAGTAGAAAAGAAAGAGAGAGGTGGGGGTGTGTGTGATGAAAAAGTGAAATAATTGCCTCAATCAAAACATTTAAGGTCCTAGTTTGGCTGAATATAATTTTCAAAAATAAAGGTACTTACTAACCTCTGTAACAACTGCATGGCAGCCGCCTAATTTTTAATTTCAGAATGTCCCCATGGAACGCTGCTCCTTTACATACTTTAAGCTTACGAGGCAGCACACCATCGTCCACTGCTGCTTTATATACTGAAGTGGTTACCATGATAATCACACACTTTTTTGCGCTGACTCAAAGTACATGCATGGTCGGGCGGACTGCGGCTCCGGCGCATGCACTGCTGAAGTGACATACTCATGCATGAGTGAGTCTTGATTTTTGCCAAGTTCTGTGAGTAAAACAGTTTTCCTAATAGAAGACAGTCTCCTGAGCGTAGTAAAGTAGTTACTATGAAAAACCGAGGGCTGAAACATACTTAAGTTTCTTTCTAAACTATAAAGCCATAATTTCAGGCACGCGCAAACGGTTTACATTGCTTCAGCAGTGCACGCACTGGAGCTGCAATCTGCCTGAGAGTAAAAAAAAAAAAAGTACACTGTCAGACAAATGAAAACTGAGTATTTACGAGCTGTGCTGTGTAAAAAGTGCTTGTTTTTTTAAAGAAGCATACAAGAGACAGGGTGTATCCCTAAGGAGATGCTTCAGCCATTTTGCTGTGTTTTTTAGATGCTGTATAACACAACTCCCAGCTGCCTATATAGGACACAGCAAAGTGTCCAACCTTATAGAGTATGTATTATTAAGCTCTGCGGGAGGGTGGATACAGGACCTATAGGATAATCTGGAAAAGCTGAGGAGTTGGTCTGGGATCTGGCAACTTGGCTTCAATGCCAAGAAATGCAAAGTTATGCACACTGGAGTCATGAATCCCAGTACGGAGTACTACCAGGGTGGTGTCCTGGTATCTACATCAGAGGAGGAGGAGGAGAAAGACCTGGGAGTGATGATCACTAGTGACCTGAAGCACCCCACGCAGTGCAAGAAAGCAGCAGCAATTGCAAACAAGATGCTGGGATGCACAGCTGGGGGGGAGGTTATACTACCCTTGTACCGGTTACTGGTGAGGTCACATCTAGAGAATGGGGTTCAGTACTGGTGCCCACACCTCAAAAAGGACATGAACCTATTGGAGATGGTCCAGAAGAGGGCTACAAAGATGATAGCGGGTCAGCAGGGTAAGGCATACAAGGAGAGGCTGAGGGCACTGAACATGTACTCCCTGGAGGAAAGGAGAGAGAGCATGATTAGGACCTTCAAGTACTGTAGTTGAAAGGGATAAATAAGGTGGATAAGAAGGGTCTGTTTAAGCTGAGTGACAACCATAACATGAAGGGGGTACAGTCTTAAGCTGATGGGGAGGAGGTTTAGGAGGGAGGGAGGTCAGAAAGCACTTCTTCATAGAAAGGATAGTGGACACTTGGAATACACTGCCAGAAGAGGTGGTCTCGTTGAAGACAGTGGACATCTTCAAGACAGGCTGGGGTATGCATAGGGGGAAGGTAAGGATCATGGTTAGGGAGGATGGGAGGAGGGGGCAAGGACAGTAGCTCAAACTGTGGACTCTGCAATATGAGCAGACTAGACGGACCAAATAACCTCCTTCTGCTGACTTCTTCATATGTTTGTATATAAAACAAAAGCTAGGAACAGGGCTAGAAATAATTTTTTTGAGATGCCTGTCCGATGGACAGGTGGAATGTAAGTGTTGCCTGTCTGGACAAAGTTTTACCTGTCCACATTTTTGTGAGGTGAATTTTAAACTTAAAACATAAAATGGATTGTAAAGTGGAAATAGAGAAAACTGTTGCTTTTTGGGGGGTTATTTTTCAAGGTAAAATACTGACAGAGTCTAGTCTATTTCTGAATCAGAACTTGAATCTAGTCTGCAGCCATATGGTCTCACATGAGGTCTTCTCTTTTGTTTTCCAGATTTGAACCATAGTGTTATGGCATCCTGCAGGTCAAATGTAGCAACGCCAGCATCTGACAGCTTGACACGCATTAGTTCAGATGTAGTCAAAGGAGACAGACAGGACCGCCAGTCAGACTTCACTCTGCCCATCAAGCTGAATCCTCTCTCAACTATTGCAGTTTGGGTTGGGATCAGTAGAGCTATTGTGACTAAGACCAGAATATCAGGGAATCACTGTTCATGTGCATCATTATGGAGAATTTTTTGCCAGAAATCCAAATAGCGAAATTTCAGAGACAGCTCATTCAGTGATTTTTTTCATAAGTGGTTTAAGCTCTAACCATTGCGCTTCAATCAAGTTTACATTATGATTGTGTTTCTTCAGTAGGTCACTGTAGTGCTCTGTGAGGGTTCTGACTTCCTCACTGCCATAAAGGGCTAGCTGGTGGTCACTATCTGGTAACTGTAATGGGTTAAATATACTGAATGACCGTAGGACTTTGTCTGTTTTAAAATTGGAAAATCGTGAGTTAATACTTTCAATTGTTGATGAAAGAAGGCTTGTAACATCACGCAACACTGCCTGTTTGGTTCTATCTATCTATAGAATATCCCCCTTTCTAAGTTTAGGAAGATATCAGATCCATGGTACAGAACCCGAGTACTGGCTGAGTCAGTCGACTTGTGCTAGTGTCACTGTCAGCTGTGTCAGAGTCAGGGAGCAAGAGCAATTCCTTACAGACTTTGTCAAGTTTATCCTGCACAGGGTAGTTCTCTAGCCAGAGAACTGTGCTTTCAACCTTACTGACTATTGTTTCTTACTGTTGAGCTGTCTCTCTGTAGAGTTAGACTAAAGGTCATCATGACAGAAAGGTATTCAGCCAGAAACTGAGAAAAGAGAACAAATCTCACAGTACTTATTGTTTTTAACAACCCACTGGCCTGATCTTTTGTTTGCCCTGGTGTGGAAGCAATGTGCCGTAAATGTACAACTAAGGCCTTGTAGCTGGACAGAATAACGGACAGAGCCCTTTCTCTGTGTGCAACCCACCGGGTCCATGACATGTTAACTGGTTTGTGAATGGTGTAGCTCATATTACTGGCTAACTCTTTGAGACCGGCCCAGTTTTTGGGAGACTTATGGTATATTTTATAGACACCCATTAAGACTTCATCTGTTGTTTTCATGTATGGAACAGATGTTGCTGATTGCTTTATAGCAAGCTCCAACTTGTGGGCACTGCACTGAATCCCTAACAAATGAGGTATGTCTTTCAAAATCCTGCCAAACACCCCAGTCACTTTACCCAACATGACGGGTGCCCCATCAGATCCAAAAGCAACAATTTTTTCTTTCCAGTCTTTACAGTCCAAGGTGAATTCTAAGGCATCACCTATTGAGTTATAAATGCTTTCACCATTTGGAATAGAGACTGGCTGAAGGGAAACAAATTTGTTAACTGGACGGAAATTTTCCATTGTCCTAATATAGACTGCCTCCTCTTCTATTACTGAGGCATCAGTGCTCGAGTCACATAGGACAGAGATGAAAGTGTTACTGTTAACCAGTTTTGCATCTTTTATCCTTATTGATTCTGAAATAAAATGTGTGAATGTATAGAAGTGCCTGTTTGTCACTTCTATAACTGACTCTGCCATTTGCACCATTTACATGTTGTAATTCTAAGATGCCAGGGAAATCTGTGAATGGGCGTTCTGAATTTATCAAATAAAGAGTTGTTCTAAACAAATGTTCCACTTGTGTCGCCTCATTTTTTTCCATTTGTATTATTCCTCGTTCTATTGCTAAGTTGGAAGGTTCAGTGTTAGACACAATATTTTTTTTATTGGCTAATTTATGAGGTTTGGAGAGTTCATGAGCTTGTACTTTTTCAAGTCTCATGCTCCTACAGCCACTCATGAAAGTGTTTGTCTCCCTTAAGTATTTTTTGCAGTATGAGCAGGTCATGCCCACATCAGGCTCATATAGTAGCCACTCCCTATTTTTCTTCCAGGTCTCCAGGAACCCCCTTTTTCTTTTTGTCCCACTTTCAACAGTAGTCAGAGTTGCTGGCATATCAGCACTGGCAGTGGCACTACAAGTTGTCCCATCTGTGGCCACAATGGCGGGGTGAGTAGTTGGTGCTACTGAGTCTATCAGTAATGGAGAAGCAGTACACATAGAAGAACACAAACTTTCTCCTCCCTCTTGGCTTGAAACTGAAGGCTTTTCTGTAATTTTTTTAAAGCCAAACTTTAACAAAGACATTTTTTTCCCCTTTTGGTTTACTTAGCTAGTACGAATTTAAAGTACAGTAAGCACTCTGGAAGACAGTGGACACTACAGTGAAGTGATGATCAGAGATATCAGAAGACGTGAACAGTCTGTTTAGTTTTCTTTCCCTTCCTGTAAAACCCCAGACAAAGGAGTTTAATATTTATATTTTATCCCGCTCAGATTTCACAACTAAAACCTGAGGGGTATCCTGCTGTCAACCTGTTTTATAATTTAATCCCCTCCTCTCCCTTTGACAGTGCCTTGATCACTCACACTCACTCAGTATTTTTTTTAACCCCGTTCCCCCACCTGCAATCCTTTTTTTTTTTTCCACGTACAAGCAGCCTGCTATGATATTGTTGTTACTTCTTTGGTTTGGTTTAATATTTTTTAATCTGGGTCACGCTTGACTCAATTCAACCCCCCTCCTCTCCTTTTGACAGTGTCTTCTTGTCACAGTCACTCAATTTTACTTTTATTCAGTTAGTCCAGTGGCAGAGCACAACAGCAGGCTGACAGGGGCTAGTTTAAGTTAGTACAGTCAGTCCGTCAGTATCTATCTTCAAGGTTCAAGCTCTGGAGGGCTTTACACAGGCTGAGTGAACAATAAGCTTTAATAGAGCCTTGCCTTCACCTCTCCGCACACTCAAGATATATTTTTTTTATTCAGAGTCAGAGATGAGACTTGCAGATCACAAGGTCTCTTTTGGCTTTGAGAGAGTTGTATTCAGGTGTACAGTGCCTGACTGCTTTCTTTTTTTCACTCCCTCTCCCCTCCCCTGAACTCAGACACCTACCCACACCACCAGAAGTTCAGTCAACACACAGACTCTAGGCAAGCGTTTAGTTCTCACCTCACCACAATACCCCTAGTTTTACTCTTAGTATTTTTTAAATTGTTTGCTTTTGTTTTTCTGGTTGCCCCCCAATATTTCCTCCCTCCCCCTTATACTTTTTTTGCAGACTGCAGTGCACAGAAATACAGTGGATTATTTGATGACTGAGAGATCAACAAAAAGCATGTACACTGTAACACAGCACAGAGCTCAGCTGCACAGACCCCTCAAGGCAGAAGTCTTTTTTTTTTTTTTTGACTCTGAGACTGGCAGTGGCTTCAGTTCAAACTAAAGAATCCCCCTCGTTTATCTCCCCTCTCCTTCTCCAAGTACCATCCACACAAATTGTAAAGAATCCCCCTCCTCTGTCCTCCACAACGTTTATCTCCCCTCCCCTCCAACTCCCACACAGCAGCAGACCCTCAGTGTTGTAACTTGTTTATATTGACAAAATGTTGAAGCAGGAGTTTCAGTCACACAAAATCAGCCCCAAAATGAGATAGCCCTGAAAAGGGCTGTTAAGAATTTGCTCCAGCTCTCCTCACGACCTCACCAGTCAAGCGCTAGCTAGGAAATGCAGCAAGTGAGTCTGGGCACAGCAACCGCGCATGCTCAGTGACAATGGGCATGTGCGGTAGCGCTAGTTCACTCGCTGCTGCTGCGCTGCACGCCTGTTCCCACTCCCGCTTGCCACCACATCGGACTACTGAAGGTCAGGTGACTTCCACTAGGAGCAGTCACCTGACCAAACCAGCACACAGCCACAGTGGCAATAGAAATGTGGGCGGACGTCTTCCCACTGTGTCCTAGCGCCAGACAGACAGTGTAAGTTTGAACTGCCTGCCCAAGGGACAGGCAAACTGATTGAAAAAGCTGTCCCGTGTGAAAAACGGCTGTCCAGGACAGGAGGACAGTCGGTTATTTCGAGCCCTGGCTAGGAAGGTGTTGTATATAAGGATATAATGCCAACTCGGGGGCTAATTAGCTCAATAAACCCACAAGTCCATTGGGCTTGTGGGTTGTTGGCTAATTAGCCCCCTTGACAGGATTGTATCCTCATATACAACATTTTCCTAGCATTTATTCTCTCTCTCTCTATATATACATATATATATATATATATATATATATATATATATATATATATGATGTTCCCTGCCTTACACCAGCTGATATTTTGTATCATACACTGCACCATCTGATAATCTGTATTGTACAATGCACCATCTGATATTCTGTAATGTACACTGCATGTCTGATATTATGCACTGTACGCTGCACTGTACGATATTCTGTACTGTACACTGCACATTTGATATTCTGTATTGTACACTACATGTCTGATATTCTTATACACTGTATGACTGATTCTTATCATACACGGCATGTCTGGTGTTCTGTATTGTACACCACATGTCATGTTCTGTATTGTACACTTCATGTCTGATATTCTTATAGCACATTGCATGTCTGATATTCTTATCGTACACTGCATGTTTGGTTTTCTGTTTTGTACACTGCACATCTGATATTCTGTATTGTACATTGTACTGTCTGATATTATGTATTGTACATTGCACCATCTGATATTCTGTATTATACATTGCAAGTCTGATAATCTGCACTGTACACTGTACCATCTGACATTCTATACTGTACTTTGCATCATTCTCTATTATACACCGTACTGTCTGATAGTCTATTGTACATTGCACCATCTGACATTCTGTATTATACATTGCAAGTCTGATATTCTGCATTGTACACTGCACTGTCTGATATTCTTCATTGTACACTGTACCATCTGACATTCTATACTGTACTTTGCACCATTCTCTATTACTGATTGTACTGTTTGACAGTCTGTATTGTACCCTGCACTTGTCCCATTATTTAGCACAATGCAGTGTGTTTGTCATTGTTTTCTGTTTTCCTCTGCTTTGCAACCACCACCACCTAACTCCCACCCCCTGAGGTACATTGGAAACAATCAGCAGCTAAGTGTGCTTCTGCCGGTCACAAATACATACATAACTATAACTATCCCTTTTGCTTGTTCTAGTGATTACTTAAGTGGATGGTTAAGATCCATTGGCAAATCTTGACAGAGTAGAGAAGCTCTGACCTAATGACTGAGATCCCCCTTGAAGCTCTATTGTTACAGTAAGTTCTTACGTAACTGTTCTGTCTTCTTTGGGAGTATCTCTGTCATCACGTCAGACCGTAGGAATGAGTTCCAAGCAGTTACAAGTACAGCAGAACAGTCTGGGAGGTAGGCAAACTGAGGCCTAACACAGAAGGCCTTGAAGAACAGCCCAGCTGAAGCCTGCTTGGGCTCTGGGGGCAAAGTCCAGACTGTACTCCAGGTAGCAGCAGCACAGACGTCAGCTGCGGAGAACCCTTTGAAGCAAGCCACAGAGGTAGCCATGCCCCTCATGGAGCTGGCTTTCACTGCCCCTGGTAACTCCTTGCCATGTTTGTTGTAGCAGAACACAACACAACTGGCCAACCATTTGGACAAACACTGTTTGGAAACCTGAATGGCCTCTCTTCGACTTTCTGCAGTCCTTAGATTGGAGCAGATAATACTTCAAAATTCTGTACGTATCTAAATGGAGCAGTGCCTCCCCTGGATTGGCACATTCTGGAAAATACACAGGGAGTTGGATAGATTGGCTCAGAGCAAACTCAGACACTACTTGTGGAAAAAAACTTAGGATTCAAGCACAAAGACATCCTGTCTTTGTGAAATATCAAATAAGGCTCCTTACACCAGAGAGCCTGAAGTTCAGAAATTCTTCTAGCAGAAGTAATAGCAACCAAAATCGCTTTCCATGAAAGAAGCGTAGCTCGCAAGACGTGACTGGCTCAAACAGAGACAGGGTATATCTTTCCAAAACAAAGTTCAAATCCCAAGACAGGACAGGATTGTGGGTTAGAGATTTCAGATGCAGGATGTCCCAGAGAAAGGTACGGGTCACATCTAGCTGTGCAACAGTATGCCCAGCCACAAGTTTTTGGAAGGCCGAAATAACCGAAAGGTGCGCCTTGAGGGATGAATACTGGAGGCCTGAGTAGGACAAAGATATCAGGTGGTCCAGAATCTGACTGACTGGACAGGTGAAATGGTCCAGATGGTGCTTGGCAGCCTAGATGGCAAATCTCTTCCACTTCATTGCATAAGTGGCCCTCATGGAGGGTTTAAGAGCTGCCACTAGGACAAAAGCCACATTCTGGGTAACCCCAAACTGGGCAATGGCTAATTCCTCAGAGCCAGGCATGCAGATGAAGGGACTTGAGGTGTGGATGGACCAGGGTCCCATCAGCCAGCATCAGCAGATCTCTGCAGAGGGGTAGGGGCACCAGAGGTTCTGCTGCTAACTTCTTTAGTAATGGAAACTGGATCTGCCATGGGCAGTAGGATGCCACCAGGATCATGCTGGCCCCCTCCATCTGCAGTTTGATTAGCACCCTCTGAATCACAGGAAATGGAGGGAAGGCATAAAGGAACCTCCTGCTCCAAGAGAGGGACAACATGTCTTGCCAGAAAACTCCAGGTTGTGGATCTAGTTACCAGAAATTGGGCAGTTTTGTGTTTAGTGGGGACGCAAAAAGATCCAACTCTGGACAACCCCATATGTTGAACAGATCTTCTTCAATAGACAACAGGAGCTCCCATTCATGCATCCTGGACTGAGCCCGGCTGAGGCTGTCCGCCATAGTGTTCAGCACTCCTGTACCATGGACTGCCAAGAGCGCCAGGCCATGATCCACTGCCTAGTACCAGACCCTCATTGCTTCCCTGCAAAGAGAGTACAAATGCGTCCCTCCCTGTTTGTTGATATAGTAGACAACACTGAAATTGTCTGACTGAATCAAAACTGGCCCGGAGAGAGGTAGTTCTGGAAGGCCTGCATGGCATACAGAATTGCCCTCATCTCAAGGACGTTTATATGAAGGGACGTCTCAATCTGGGACCAGGTACCCTGAGTCTGGAAGGGACCCAGGAGCACCCCCTAGCCCAAGCAGGAGGCATCCTTAATGAAGATCTGCTGGGAGAGGTCAGAAAGGACCCTTTCCAAGAGATTTCGGGGTACCATCCACCGTTGGAGGACCTAGCGGACTGGTGAGGAGATCAGAACCAGCTGCTCCAGATCATCTGTGCATTGGTCACACTGCGCCCGCAGGGTCCACTGAAGTACCCGCATGTGCAGTCTGGCCATGGGAACAGTGGCAATGGCTGCAGCCATGAGGCCCAGGAGCCTCAATTAAACCCTCATAGAGATGTAAAGGCTCTGAGCTACCTCCTGAGCCTGTGATATGAGGCACTCCACTCTGTCTGGTGGCAATAAGGCTTTGCCCTGCACTGAGTCCAGGACTGCCCCATATACTGCAATCTTTGGGATGGGATCAGAATGGACTTGAGCACGTTGACAGTGATGCCCAAGGAGTGGAACAACTGGAGGGTCCTCTACAGAGTTCAGTGAAGCTGAGCCCTGGATGGGGCCTTGAGAATCCAGTCAACCAGGTAGGGGAAGACATGCAAGCCTGCTAGCCAAAGGGCAGCAGCTACCACTGGTAGGCATTTTGTAAAAACCCACAGCACAGAGGATAAGCCAAAGGGCAAGACTCTGAATTGGCAGTGTTTGCTTTGAAAATAACCGGAGGACCTGCCTGGGTGGTGGACACAGCAAAATATGCAGGTAAGAGTCCTGCATAACCAGGGAGCAGAGCCAGTCTCCCTGTTTGAGCAGGGGCAACAGACCTGGCAGAGTGACCATGCAAAACTTTTTGTATTGAATGTAGAGACTGAGGTCTGTGAGACTAGAATAGGCCTCAGGTCTCCAGTTCTTCTGCAGACCAGGGAAAAACCTGGAATAAAACCCTGTGTACTTCTGCCACCTGGGCACTTGCTCTATTGCCCTTTTACACAGAAGGGAGAGTACCTCCTGCCGAAGGACCACTATATGGTCTGAAGCGTAGGTGGAGGGTACAGGAAGAGTCTCTGGGGTTGTTCCAAAAGTTCCACAGTGTGACCTCTCTCTATGATCTGAAGAATCCAGACATCTGAAGTTATGATTCTCCATTGGCTGAGATGGAAGGAGAACCAACCTCGGACCCTCTTGGTCAGGGATCGGAAGAAGGGGGGGGGGGTTCTAGCAAGGAGTCAGGCAGACATGGATCCAGCTGCTGGGGCTGATCCGTTGCCTTTGGGCCATTTCACGGCAGAACCTGAGGAGGAGGAGGAGGAGGAGAGGGTAGGCAAGGCAGAACTGGCCTTCCTTTTACCCTGGAGCACACACCACACTTGTGGGACACCTTACAAAAGGGTGGTTAATATCTGGTCCGAGGTTGGGTAAGGCAAAGCGAATGAACAGACTTAATGGCCCAAGCAGTCATTGATTATGTCCTGGACATCTGGCCTGAAATGCATGTAGCCATTAAAGAGGGCATTAAGGACCTTATGCTGGATATCTGCCGCAAAACCAGAGACCCTCAACCAAGCATGTCTACGGAGGCAAATACCTGTAGCAGTAGCCCTGGCACCTGTGTCAGACATATCATACAAGGCTCTGAGGAGGTGTTTGCTAATATCCTCAGTGGCCTGGAGGGACTTGAGGACCTCATGTTTCTGGAAACCCTCTGGGATGACCTGAGCAGCTGCCCTGCCCTTCTTTCATATGGTATTTTGGTACTTGACCATATGGGATAAGTAGTTTGAAATCCTGAGTCCCAGAGTAGAGAAGGCATAAACCCTCTTACTCCAAAGATCTATCCTTCTGGATTCCCTGTCAGGGGGAAACGCCCTAAGGTGTTTAGGCACCTTGGACCTGTCATGCGCTGCTTTGACAACTACAGAATCAATCTCAGGTTGGTCAGCATAATTGGGCAGGCCCTGAGGGGCATGACAGAGCTTATTTGCCTTCCTAGGCATGGCAGGGACCATGTCAGGATGGTGCCAGGCTGCAGTGGTGGCCTTCCTCAGAGCTGGCAAAATGGGAGGAATGACCTTTGGAGGAGAGTCTGGGATCTCCAAAAAGTCCACCAGGTCTCTTCTGGTGGCATCTTTTTCCTTGGTGTGGAAGTGTCTGAGGAAAGAAGTTCCTCCTCCTCTTCTTCAGGGACGAGAAGGTCAGGGTGGTTCTCCTTCTTGATGTCAACCCTCTCTAAGTCAGGGCCCAACGAACAAGGGACCAATGGCACCCTAAAGTGCATAGATCAATAGGGCGTAACTGGCATTGACTATGACGGCGCACCCAACAGCACTGGGGACTCCAGTCTGTGTGTGCCTAGCTGGTGCACAACAGCTGTCATTAACTGAATTAAAATAATATTGAGGTTGACAGTAGGTGAAGGCTGCATCAAAGGCAAAGGGGTCGTTGGGACAGGGAGTGACGAACCATTTTTCAGGTCTTGAGAGCCCGAAGACCCTGGTGTCTGATGATCTGGAGAAGCATCAGGCCTGGACAGAGGGGCTGCTGTCGACAATCCAGAGGTCTATGACTGAGGGGCCGGCGACTCGAGGGTCTATGGGCAACCTCCCAAAGAAGCGTGAGGAGGCAATGCTAGTGTGGTTCTGGTAAGCACAGAGGCCTGGGCAGTAGAGGACATCAGTACTCCAGGAGGAAAAGGAAGACGCTGTCAGGGGAACAGGAGTGCCATCAAGGTGAGCAGTCCTGGTCACGGTCTTTTTTGTGACTTTTCCCCAATGACTTGTCTTGGGTCTTCGAGCTCAATGAATCCTCCTATAATTGGGAAAGAGGGACCCTGGAGGACCCCAGCACAGAACTGGCTACCTGATGTTCCGTAAGGAATTTTTTTCAAAGCCTTTTTATGACGCCTTAGGGTTGTATGGTCGAATTTTTGACATAGTTCACAGTCTGAAACTTCGTGGTCAGGCCCAAGACAGCAGACACGTAGACTGTTGTTTGAAAAAGCAGTCTTCTTTCTGCAGCGGCAGCAACAGGAGAGAGATGTGGAAGGAGTGATTCTCGACATAAACAAAGCAAAAGAAACTCTCTTTTAAAAAGATTCCAAAAATACAAACTATAGAGAAGCATATGCACAAATGTCATGAACTGCGACAGAGCTTCCACGGAGACCCACGTGAGAGGAGCTGACAGCGGGAAAGAACTTAGGAAGGGGGCAGGGCCGCTCATGCCTTTATAGGGTTGATGATGTCAGCATGGACAGTCCCAGTTGTACTGCTGGAAAATCTTCCATGTGGATCGTGCTTCACCAACGGTGAAGTTCCTACAGTGTGACCTGATGACTGAGATCCCCAGAAAAAGATCAATCTTTTCTATCTTCCACCCCTAATTTTTTCTCTCTTACTGTAACTTGAATTTCTTCTCAACTATTCAATTGATTATCCAAATGTCAGAAATCCCATGATGTCGAAACTACCTTGTATCCAGTGTTGTACATACTACAGAAAGTAAAATGGCCGGGTATTATACAGTGTTGTATTTTAAAGTTTTGTATGATTCTATTCTGATTTTTATGAAAGTTATTTATTTTTTTATTTATTTGAATTTTGTTGACCAGGTAGGCCCACTGAGATCAAAGGTCCCTTTTTCAGGGGCGACCCAGGATTAGTTACATATAAGAAAGTACAGAACATTGATCATATGCAGACATACATTATAACTGCAATCATAAAGAGAATTTCAGGTCTATACATAGGCAAACTTACTAACAGTTACACAGTGTAGGACATGTTATTAGTTACCGTGTTACAACTACTAAACCACTATTATTATAACTATTAAACTGAATTTGTTGCAATTTACTGGATATAGCACCATGATAGATTATTTCAGTTATACTATGACACAACAGTAGAATTGATAGTAACAATAGCCACATTACTTTTGTTGGGCGCGCAATACATGTTTTGAGGTTTGAGTAGGTGTACACTGTAGTTGGTACCATTATTAGGGGAATCCGCCCCAGAGGTGGCTAGTATGTGAGAAGATACAAACTGAACTCAGATATTTTAGGGAGAGATGAACATTAGTGAGTACAGGTGCAATTACTTAGTGAAACATAGACTGTAATATACTGTACACCCGGATATAACCCATGTCTCGCTGTTCACTGTAGGGTGCTCTAACCACTACAGCCACCTGACAAACCAAAGTTCAGGGTGAGACTCTGGCTCCCAGACCTGGGGCAAATGAAAGTTGAGCATGACAGAGAGGTAATCCATTCAGTCTCAGATAGAGAAGGTGCCAGTTATACAGATGCCTTTTAAAGGAGGGCCAAGTAATTGTACTGGGATTGGCTGTGGAAGCAGATATGCCAAGAGCTATCCTTACCTAGGAATCATTGACACAGCAGTGAACTCTAAGACTTAAGAAGGCGAAGAAGAAAGATTAAAAAAAAATACCAAATTTACACTGGATATTAACAGAAAAAAGTATTTAATAAGTCTGAATTAAGAAACTATAGGTAAACTTGCTGAAACCAGCAAAGTATGCTTCCATTAAATTAAATGTGTACTCTGCTTTGGGTGTTGGATTTCAACGAAATACCACCGGATGCAATTTGTATCTTACTGGTTTGAAAATGCATTAACTAAATTGTTCTTGGTTGCAATTTATCAAAATAATCAAATTAAGATCCAAGACCTTGGATAGTGCAGAAACAGTTTAGCAAATGAAAGCTAGGTAACAAGTATACTGAAGTAATAATCCATGACAGGGTATGGGTTACGGTGGGATTTACCCACATCTGATGTGGTTCAATCACGAATCCGCAGGCAAAGTGAGTTAACCAAACTAGAAGTGGGTAAATTCCACCATAGCCCACATCCTGGAGTGGATTACAGCTATTATACGATGAGCTGTAATAAAATAATTTTAAAACGTTATGCAAAAAGTTTAAGTTACTGTTTTTAAAGCTTTTTTTGTTGTTGTTAATATTCTTCCTCCTTGTTACATAGTGCCTTGCAGCTTGGCAGATTATAGTCAAAGTCATCTGCGCCCCCTCCGCCACAGCTCACACACCCTAATACAGCCCCCACCCCATACGCATACATGAACACTTCATATATATATTTTTTAAGAGAGCCTGGTGTGAGTTGAGAGTGGCTCTGTAGTTCAGAATACGCAAGAGGTGTGGTTGCAAGTGCTGAAGGCCTGCTGTAGTTCAGGCTTTCTGCAGTCAGGAAGAAGTGAGGGTCTGACTTTGTGTATTTTTGGGGGGGTTAGAGTGATTGGGAGAGCGTGCATTTATCATGCAGGGCACCAGGGCATTTAGAATTACTGTAAAGGAGTGTGTGAAGAAGCATGCACTATGCACCTGGTAGACCATGGGGACAGAGCTGTGCCAAAAGGAAAAATTATGGAGACAGGTGAAGCAGATGGAAGCAGTCATGGTGGACCAGTTGTAAAAAAAAAAGTCATGTTTTATGTTAGGGAAATTGGGCTTGGGGACTGTTGTGGTGTGAGAGTTACTGGTAGGGGATAAAGTCAGCAGGTTAACAGAGCTGGGAAAAAAAAAAAAGGTGGGTAGTTATATTTCTTTTTGGTACAGCAGTTGGCTGGTATGGCTGGAACTTTACCCGTGGGTTATGGTGGGATTTACCCATGGGTAAAGACCCTTGCTGATGAATCAGATAACAGGATTTCTGACCCACACTGAATAATACTTAATGAACAGAAATGTAAAAGCAATTCAAATGATGAAACTCCAACCAGGGAAAAATGAAATTTCTGGACCATGGCAGCACACTGCAGTAATTAGAAGAGCTTGTAATCTGCAAGTAGCTAATTCAATTTATAGGGTTATAATTAAGTAGCTGCTATTTCTGGTCTAGGGTGCACTACATTAATGAGCATGTCATGGATTTACTTAAACTTATAAATACTACATGACATAAGCTCGGATACAAAATATTGTATCCCTTGCAGAACCCAGCAATGCTTTCTTTCAACCTCATAATCAGGAGGTAAATTGTGCAATCAAAATGGATTAGCAAACATAATTAATTTCCTAAGTAATTACTGCAGCTCTAGCATTGGTATCAAGTGGCTACCCTAAATCAAGTATTTTTCTCCGTGAACATTTGCTTAAACTCTTATAAGCACATCACCTCCTGCTGCTGCTGTACCATTGCATACGTTATGCAGCCAATGACTTGGAAGTCATTCTTCTATGCAGCAGCTGGAGTTCCCAAGGGGTTCTATACCAAATCCCAGTCTCTGCACCTTTTTGTCTCAGCTGTCGACAACACAGAGTGCATGTTCAAAATGTAATATTTGGGCACAAATCAGCTTATATTTCATGTTGCTTCTGTAATCCCTTCTATTTTTTTTTATTTAGGACACCTGCATGAAAACTGGATTTTTGTCAAATCAATTTTATTTGCAAAAGCGCCTTTCCAAAGATCAAGGCACTATGCATACACATAAATAAACATAACAAGCATATTAAAATCCAAATTCATAAAATCACACCTTTATAATTTTCAGCAGCACTATATATAATAAAATATCCCATCACTTAAGCTTGTCCGGGAAAGCTAGGCTAAACAAATCCGTTCTGAGGGCTGATTTAAAACTCTAGATGGTCAGGCACTCTCTAACCTAACAAGGTAGAGTATTCCACAGGGAAGGGGCTGCAAACCCAAAAGATCGGGCCCCAGATGTCTTCAAGTGCACCCTGAGATTCTCTAGCAATCCCTCGTCGGTGGATCGGAGTGGGCGGGGGGGGCAGAAGGGACAAAGGAGATCTTGCAGGTAGTGGCTCAGGCTAAGTATCTCTACTTCTAAAGTCATCATCCGCTGCTTGGGACATCACACTGTGCTGCCATGTCTAGGGTTGTGATGTCACAAGTGGAGGACTGACTCAGATGCAGACAAATAGCACATAATGTCTAAGAGACAAGATACTGTTTTAATGCATACGTCCATATTAATAAAGATGAAAAGAAAAGTGGCCAGTGGTACAGATCAAGTGCTTTCTGCTCCCATTTGCAAAATGGATATGCTGTGCAGACCAGGCTAGGCTGGCTGAGCCTTGGCAGCAATAAGGAAGCATCACTTTCCAAATCTAAAGGTAGTGTTCCTGAACTCCAGGCACAGCAGCAACTCCTGTGGTGGAAGATAGGTGGCATATACTGAGTAATCACTCAAAAAAAGATTGCATCTGGAAAGTCAGTGCTCCCTAAACCTCTCCCAAAACTCTTAAAGCTGCGGGACCCACCTTGTCTTGATTCCCTCTCCCTCCTCTGTGAGTTGTCACTAGTTGATTGGCTCCCAGTCTTCTCCTCTAATAATGCCAGTTCTACCCTTAGCTTCATCCAATCCCATCTATCTCTGGTTCAAGACAGACTGGTCTCCTTACAAAGTGAAAAGTTAAAGACATCACTACTAGATGGGACCTATTTTCTTTGTTTAAGGCTACAGACTAACTTTGGAGTGATTTTTTTTTCCCTGCTTGTCCTTGGCCCCCAGCCTGCCACTCATTTGGGCTGCGCACTGTCCCTGTTGCCCACCAGTCTCACTCTTCCACTGCCAGGGTTTGACTGGGCTACAGAGGGCCCACCTGGAAAGTTGACACAAGGCTCCTGTCACCTGATTTCCACACTGTACCTGCGTCAAGACGGCTGTGGTTTATTGCTGCCAGCGAACTCCCCTTCCTGAAGGGGAGGGTACAGGGAGAGGAGTAACAGGCTCTGACCCCTCCGGAACAACAGGCATGAGGGACAGGAGTGTGCACCTGAGGGGACTGTGGCATGTGGGGGCCATCATTCAGCTGGCCAAGGAAACGATTTTCCATTTTTCTGGGGCCCACCCACCTCCCACATGCGCATGTCTGCATCAGTGTCATGGGACAGGGGCCTTCAGCAGCATGTAGTCACCCATGCTGCCAAGAACACCTTTACTAGGCCGCCACCACCAGGAGCCGCTCTAGCGGTGGAACACCATGAACCCCCCCCCCAAGAGGAAAGCATCCAAGAGACACTCTGACTCCCTCCCTGCTGGCCTCCACTTCTGACATTCAAGCTCGGGCTGCAAACCTGGATAGCCAGTGTGCCAGAGAGATGTCCCATCACTCAGCACCATGGAGCTGGCTGCACTCTGATGGAATTTTAAAGCCTCATCTGACCCAGCAGACTGGTTTGCCTACAGGCAACTTAGGAACTCGTGTAAAAGGGCCACCCACCTTGCCAAAAGTGCTTTCTGTCAGGAACAACTAAGTACCTCAGCTGGGAGTCAGCCCAGTGGTGCTGAGGGTTGAGGTGCTGGACGCCACACTTCATGCACGCCGGCGACCCTGGTTCGGTGATAGACTCGGGTAGTCGGGGGACGGCAGGGGAGGGAGAGGATGGAGCATCTGGAGGACAACTCTCCTCTCCCTGGGGAGGGATTGAGGGATGCTTAGTGTCCTGATGACCCCTTATGGAGATCAGGGTTCTACAGGTACACCCACTGATGTAAAGGGCAGAGTGTGGCAGACGCCAGCAGGGCAGCCATGTGCAGGCATCATTGCACGCCGCACTCTGAGGGAGAACCGGAAAAAATAACAAGGGGGGAACCTCTGGCGGCCGAGTGAGGTGACGGCAGGTATCCCGGGACAGACACTCCACATGCTCAGTGCCTGGGGATCCTTGGCCTCCTCCTGTATGGGCAGCAGAAGAGGAGGGTATCCTGATCCCGACGCTTCCGTCAGAGGAGTGGTTCAGACGAGCAGTTTGGGGTGGATGCCGAGTGAGCCAGCCCGAGAGATGCCTCGGACTGTCAAGAGAGAAACAGAGTTTGGAAAAAAAAAAAGTACCTCAGCTAGGAACCATAGGTGCTTCTGGGGTCATATAAAGGGTCTTTCAGGCTGCCCATCTAAGAATCCTGATAATGATTTGGTAGTTGATGGGGTCCACTGCAACAATTCTGCAAAAACTGAAAAATTCCTTTGATGCCCACTTCATTAATCTCCCAGCCTCCCCTTATTAATAGCCCAGAGCCACCCTCTCCACCCCATTCTACTGTAAACCCCCTTTCAGTTAAAATTACTGTCCTCTGGTAAAGTGCTCAAACTACTGAAGTTTTCTAGACTTCTGCAAGTGGGTGCACCTATCCTAGCCTCCCCTATCATGCATATATTTAATCTATCCCTTGCCTCTGGACTTGTCCCTGATGACTAGTAAACTGCTAGTCACTGACAAAGGGTCACCCCAAACTAGTAAGCAACTACGTGCTACTCCCAATTCTGAGCAAACTGCTAGCAAGGATTCTTGCTTCCCAGCTAACTGATTATCTTCAGAAACAACAATCATCTCTTCCCCCAATCAGCATGGGTTTTACAAAAAGCACAGTACCACCACCACGGCACTGATTTGCCTAACTAATGACATCAAATGTGTCATGGACAATGGCTCCATGACTGAAGCCATCTTTACTGACCCTCAAAAGACTCTGAGTTGACTACTCCATGATCCATTCATTTCAACCGGCCCCTCCCACTCCTGGTTTTGATGCAATCTTACAGACAGACAGCAATATGTTAACTCAGACAATGCAGCCTCCTCCCTAGTCCTCATCAAATCGGGTGTCCCACAAGGCTCCATACTCAGCTCTCTGCTCTTTTACATCTTTATTAATGACCTACCATCTGTCCCAGTGTCCTACTCCTCAATCATGTATGCTGATCACCTTGTTCCGTACGGTCAGTTTCCCTCCATTTCCCAAGTCAACACTCAGTTACAACAGGATTTTTCTCAGGTCCAGGCATGGCTCTTGAAAAACAAGATAATTCTCAATTCCTCTAAGACTCAAGCCATGCTGTCTGGTTCCCAGGCTCAACTCAAATCCTGTACTGAGCCCCTTTTCATTCACTGTCTGGATGAATCCCACCTCTCCACAGTGGCAGATTTTAAATATTTGGCCAACACTCTAGATCCCATCTTAGACTTTTCACTCCATATTGCAGTGTACCATGCAAGACGCTTGCCATCTCCCAAGCAGGGGTGTAGCCAGTGGACTCACTGCAACCCCTCCCCCCCTTGTTAAGGTGTTCTACCCTGAGTCCCAAGGTGTCCTACTTCCTTGTCTCCAGTATGGGAAAATCTTTGCTCGTGCCCCAGAGGTGTCCTTCACAAGTGGAAGGTGACATAATAACATCTGTCACTTCTCCTCAGCATCCCCCACCTAACCTACCACTGCTTCCCTCTGTGCCTCCCTAGATTGGCTCTCCCTTTTCTTCTCAGCATTACTCCATAGGGTGTTTTATTGATAAACTTTTAAACAGCTGCCAACATGATCTGGGCAGGCAACTCATATTCTGTAGTTGTTTACCTGCCATAGGACCTTTTTCAGCTGTAATTTAACACTTTTTATTCAGTGGTTTTAAAAATATTCTACTTGTAAAACCCAGCTCGTAACTTACATGTGCGAGCAGGGCGATTGCGACCGCTACAGCCCAGCCCCTAAAATCAACAAAATTATGATGCAAGGTTAGGAACAGGACTGCAGCTGCTCTATGGACAATGTAATGCAATTTATTTATTTATTTCGTTTTTGTTGACCAGGTAAATGCACTAGACAAATCCTGCTTATTTTCAGGCACGACCCGGGGAGGGGGATACAGACGAATGCCAGCTGACCTTGAATCAGATTAAGCTGTTGGAGGTGGTATTAGTGAACAAGGGAAATTTGTCCAGGACACTGGGGAAATTCCCCTACTCTGCTTCCTGTGAGCGGGGGTCCCATTTTCATGTGGGACCAAGATGGCTGCCTCTGGACATGCTGTGGAGGACATGGAGGTGTTGGAGGCAGGGGAGTTGGTCTCCTTCCCTGTCTCTGGATTGCCAGAGACCTCATTGATTCTTCCTCAAGCTTCTTCTAATGGATCTAATTTGCATGCATCTCCCAGTTCATTTCCTTCCTCAGAAACCTCAATGGATCAAAGTAAGCAAACAATTGTTTCTTCCCAGTCTGTTCCTATACTGCAACAGCTAGCATCTGCTAAAGAGTCTCTACAGAATACTGAATGTTTACAACCTACAGATGTGGACACTTTGCTATTGCTTGAGGAAACACGCTGTCTTACAAAGAAACAGGAGCTTTTAGCACTTAAGAACTCAGCTTTGCAGCTGCCTACTGATTCTGACTCACTGTTGCAGACTACTGCGTCAGATGCCCGAAAGACAGCCTTGACATTTCCGCATTCCAATGTGGTCTGTTTGACGATTTCTTCTGCTCCTGCTGCTGAAACTTCTCCTGAAAACCTTGCTGTTTCCCCCGATCTTCTTCCACGAACCTCTGCGTCTGACTTGCCCCCTGCAGAGGTTGTTCCTCAGGAAGACTGGTCAGTTGACTCTGCTCTTGTTGCGGCAGGGTGGGAGTGGGATCCAGTTGTCAGTACCTGGCGCTCCAGTCCTTCCCCCGTTCGGATCACCCCTGCAGATGTCCCAGCTATTTCTCCTGTGCAAGATCAGTTGGACTTTACACAGAATCCAATTCTCAATTTATCGGTTTCCACTTCTCCTGCAGCTCCGTTTTCAGACTCCGACCCTCTTCACCGAAGTTTACCACCCCAGGGCCCTGGTCTACTACCTCAACGGACTGAATGACTGACTTCTCTTGCTTCTACATCTACTAAAACGTATGCATCTTGTTTTTCTGTTCCCACCCAACAGGCTAAGAGACACAGTGCTGTCAGATTACAGTATTTGTGGGGTTCACCTGAAATGCCTGATAGGGTTTTTGTTGGGCGCAGTTTGCTTACAGACTCCATGAAATTTGCTGCTTATGATATCCACGCATTGATACATGTTTCTAACGAGTCCCATTTGGATGTAAGTTTTAAAACCTTAAAAGGTTTAGAGAAATTTTGGTCCAAATTTCATCTGTTGAAAAATACCCTTTATGGTCACCTTTTAGTGCAGTTCCTTTAATGAAACCTTCACAAAAGACCATCACTATTCTGTTTAGAAATTAAAGTGTTAGTTTGAACGATATTACAGTTTGGCTGAAACAAAGATGTACAGTGCTCTCTGACTCTGAAACTATTTTTGATTTGGAAAATTTGTGGATGGGAGGCTGGAAGGTTACCGTTATGCTTCGGACTACTGATACTGGTATTCAACACCTACCCAATAGTTTTCTGTTAGGCAGGGATAGCGGAGTTTTGTTCTATTCTGGACAACCTAAAGCCTGTTATAAGTGCGGTTCCACTTCTCATCTCAGCAGCATTTGTGACACTATTAAGTGTACTGTTTGTGGTGGTCTTGGTCATGCAGGCTCACAGTGTACTGAAGAACCTCTCTGTGTTTTATGTGAAGACCTGGGACATACTTTTCAGCAATGTTCCTGGGCTGCCCATAATTCTCCTACTTTAGCTGATGGAGAGGAGCAACGGCTTATTATTACAGTGGCCCAACGCTCTAACATTAAGGGTCCCTCTTCTTTTACTTCTACAGCTGCCCCCCTTCCCCTCCTACTACTTTAGCTGCATCACATAGTGTTGTTTCCACTGCCACTGTAGTAACTACCGGGGAGGAATTGACTGAGCCTGTCCCACAACCTGTTACGTTTTCTCTACCGCCCCACCCTCCTCCTTCCCCAGTTCTTCCTAGCTGTTCTACCTCAGGTGGCTCTTCTATGGGAATCCCCCCCGGCACCATTAGAAACAATGGAACCTTCCCTTTCTGACCCTTTTACTACACCTTCTAGAATTACAAGGGGTTCAAGAAAGTTTGGTTCACCTTCCTCTAAGGCTCAGAGGGTAGAGATTCTCCCTTTGACAAATAAATATGAATTGCTGCGACATACTTCTGAAAACACAGACTCTGACTCTTCTTCTTCTGTCCAATACTCTCACCCTGAACTTACTACAGATACTGAAGTCCCTATCGACAATGTGGGGTCCCAAAAAAGGAAAGCCAAGGCCAAGACAAAACATATAGAATGTACCCCGAGAAAGGGTAGACAGAGGTGATTGCTATGCATATGTCTACTTCTTTTGCAATACATACTGTTAATGTTAATAGTATAAAAAAAACAACATAAGAGAGATTCAGTTTTTTCGTTTTTGCCTTGCCTTACTGCCAGTCTCATACTTCTACAAGATGTTAGATTCCATTCTTTGCCTGAAATTTCTAGGGACCAAAATCCTGGCATTTAGGCCCCTCCTATTGGTCATTTGGACAGGAGACATGTTCTGGGGTGGGTATTTTGTTTCATCTTCCTAATGTCTCTATTATTAAGATTCTAGATTTATGCCCTGGCAGAGTATTATTGATAGACTTTAGGTTCCTTTCTATCCCTTTTCGGATTATCAATATTTATGCCCCACAAACCAAGTCGCTTAGGACTGAACTCTTGAAAGTGGTTCGACCCTATCTTTACACCTCTATGCATGTCATTTTTGGTGGTGATTTTAATTGTGGGTTGTCCACTAAGGACAGGTCCTCATTCTCAAAAACTACAAAATTATTTTGTGATACCACTTTCTCGAAAATCTTTTATTGTCTGCAAAACTGAAGGATGCTTATCTTTCTCTCACCCAGACACATACCCCTACCTTTCATAAAGGCTCTATAGCTACCCGGATAGATTTTTTTTTTTGTGTCCTCCTTTTTACAAACTTCCGCTGCTGAGGTACAGGTGGCTGAATTTTCAGATCATGATTTGCTTACCATTTTTCTTGGTCCCAAGAATGTTGCAACTTTTGGTCCTGGCACTTGGAAATTTAATATTTCCTTATTAAAGAATTCTCTGTTGTTAACACTTCTTAAATCTTTTTTTCAAAACAGAAAATCTGTTTTTTTCTTTACGATGATGCTTGGTAGTGGTGGTCAGATACTAAAAAGGATTTGATGAAATTACTGAAATCCATTAGCAAAACCCATCAAGAAGATTGTTATTTCACATACCATAGGACACGACATCAGCTGCAGAAACTCCTTACCCTTCCGTATACCACTGGCCAGGATTTTTCTTCATAAATTAGTACCCTGAAAAAATCTTTAATAGAATATCACTCCAAAAAATATGCTTCAATGCAACGACGACAACGTTTTAGTGTAAAAGGTGCCTATGATGTGATCTGCCCGTTTGCACATTTTTCTAAACAGATTACGGGGAGAACCATTGATACTATTGTGACTGAAGCTGGTCATACAATTACTGATTCTAGGCTTATACAAAATTATATGGCCGAGTATACTCAAAACTTATTCAGTCCATTCCCTACATGTCTACATGATATATTGACCTTCCTTAGTCCAATTTCTGTTCCTGATATGCAACAATCAGTATCTGATATGCTTGCTTGTGATATTCAGGCACAAGAAGTAGTTGAGGTCATCACAACTCTGCGATCTGGAGTATCCCCAGGCTTGGATGGCTTTCCGAATGAGCTTTATAAATTGCTTAATATTGAGTTGAGCGTGGAATTGGCTGCAGTTTATAACTTCCTTTTAAAAGCCGATACTTTACCATTAGAATTTAATATGGGTAGTACCTTCTATATCCATAAGAAAGGAGACAGAAAACTACTGACTAATTGGAGGCCTCTTAGCCTATTTAATATGGACTTTAAAATTTTAACTAAAATTATTGCTCTCCGTCTAGCAAAGCTGGCCCCTCTTGTTATTTCGGAAGCTCAATCTAGTAATGTTCCAGGCAGAAGTATACATAATCATGCCCTTTTATTATGGGAATTGGTGGAACATGGCAATTCAAATAGGTTAACAGGCCTCCTGTATTCACTGGATCAAAGACAGGCATTTGATTCGGTGAGTCATGACTTTTTATGGCAGGTTTTGAGACACTATATGGTTCCTGTGACTACTCTCTCCTGGTTACGCTTATTATATTCTACAGCCACTTCTATCTCTCTTGTTAATGGCTGGAAGGATCCTTTGATACCTTTAAAGAGAGGTGTTAGACAAGGATGTCCACTCAGTCCCCTTTTGTAGATCTTTTTTTTGGATCCCTTACTTCTCACCATTAATACAGCACACAATGTTAGGCCTATTTGTTCCTTACCACTTTCTGTTTTAGCCTATGCTGATGACATGAGTTTAGTAGTAGCTGATGTTCCTTTGGCAGACACATCTCTCCATCTCTCTAAGTCCTTTGGTCTTGTTTCAGGAGCATCCCTGAACTTGGAGAAATGTGTCGGTTGACGGCTTGGATCTCAGCAGTCGAATGATGTAATAGCTTCCAATACTGCACTTTGTGACACCCCGATTAAGATTTTGGGCATTCTATTTGGCTCAGGTCCTTTAGACATTCTCAATTGACTCCCAACTGACCTAGCACAGGCCAAAGTTTTTTGGAACATCTGAAACTCAGTAAAAAAAAGGGGTTTACTTGCTAAAGTCTCACTTGCTCTCATTTTTGTTTTTGGCTTATGTTTTCCCTCCTGTGTTTTGGAAACCAAACTTGAGTATATTTTTCAGGCCTTATGGGCAGCCGCTGAATCTCTATTAAGTTGCCCATTACCTGCTTACCTTTCAAGGAAGGTGGTCTTAATATGATACGCCCATTATTTTGTTATAATATTTTATTTTTTGTGACTAATCTTAAACCACTTTTAGTTAATTATGATGTGGGATGGGAATTTTTTTTTTTCCAATCCTGTCAACACTGGTTTCATCTTTGGGACCTTAACACTTTGAAACAGGTTAAACATGTGTTGTCTACCCCTTCTTATCTTCGTGATAACTTTTGCCATTTAAAACAATGGAAGATTACTAGCCATATGATTATGACTCAAAATAGGAAAGCCATTTATAATTTTTTGATAGATACCACTTGTGCAGACCTTGTAATTTTCCCAAATGTCCCCCTACTTCCTTACCTGCTTTATACACACTTTTAAGGAATCCTCGCATCCCCCAGAAGATGTGGGATCTACATTGGCTTAGTTGTCATGAATGGATCAATATCAAGGCAAATCATAAACATAAACAGCTGAATGAAAGATTGTGTTCCAGACCTTTATGTGTAAATCAGGATGAAACACTACAACACCTGTTTTTTCTTTGTTCCTGTATCACTGGTTTTTGGTTATTTTTAGCAAACAGATGAAGGAACCTTTATTTACTTCTGTTACTTATGAGATGTTATTGTATGGTAGGCTTCCAGAGACCTGGAAAAAGTGGAATATTGACACCCTAAACTTATTGTTTACCATCATTAAATGGCATTTATGGACTGCTCACTGTCTTTTCACCTTGCAGCAAAAAGATATGTCCCACCTACTGGTGGTCCAAAGTATTGAACAGGATTTAAAAGATGTTTATTTTTCTGAACTAAGAAGTTTGTCATCTGAATCATTGTTTACTTTATGGAAATGCTTACCATGGGTGACAGATTCTGATTTTCCTGTTACATGAGTCTTTTGTATTTCTTTTTGTCAATGTGATTTTGGTTTGTAGTTTCTTTGTCAATAAAAATTTCCCCTACTCTTTTCGATAAGTGCCATGGGATCTTTAACATCCACCTGAACTACCACCAGTCCAGGGAGATGGGACCTCAGTTTAACATCTCACCCGAAAGATGGCACCTCAGAAGTGCAGTTCCCCTCTCATGCTGCACTACAGTGTCAGTACTGGGATATTAACCCAAGTGCCAGATGTGGGAACTGAACGCACAGCCCTCTGATCTCCTAGCCTCAGAGGCGAGTGTGCTACCTACTGAGCCACTGACACTGACTATAATAGGGGATATAATAGGGGAAGGGGGCTGCCTAAATGCATCTAGCTTATCTTTACTGGCACATATACATGTATGGGACTAATACATAATATATATATTAGCCCCATACATATATACACATCATTAAAAATAAGGTAAATTTATGCAAACCCCCTTCCCTGATTATATTATATTGTCCATAGAGCTGCTGATGCCCCGTTCCCAACCTGATATCATAATTCTGCTGATTTCAGGGGCAGCGCTGCAGTGCACCGCGATCGCCCGGCTCGTACACAGAAGTTATGAACTGAGTTTTACAAGTAAAATATTTTGGAAACCAATGAACAGAAAATGTTCAATTATAGCTGAAAAAGCTCCTAGGGTAGGCAACTACAGACTATGAGTTGCCTGCCTGGAGCACTACATTGTGTCAGCGGCTCTTTAAGATTCTCATGTCCTACCCCTCCCTTAACCCTCCTCTACACTCCTTGCCAATCTTACTTGCGCAGATCTTCTGATGCATTACTCCTCCATGTTCCCAAATGCTCCACCAAAATGGGTGAAAAAAGGCATTCTCCATCTTCGTGCCAAAGTTCTGTGACCCCCTTCCACGGGGTCTTCATAGCTGCTCTAGTGACACTTAATGGGTCGTCCACTTGTTTCTGCTCAGGCTAATATCCTGACATCCCACCTGCACTTTGTACTGATAATCATCTCTTTTATCTGCCCTGTATATTGGTTGTTAACCTGATGTTTGTTGGGTAACCTGCATGTGAGTTAACATGTGCGTTGATCTGTGTTCCTCTTGTTTTATGCATGATTATATGAACTGTGGTCCAGTGGGAGCTTTATCCATTTTGCCACTGTTGACTTCCTTATGCACTAATTCTCATATTTTCATGCTACACTGTGCGCCAGTTCTGATGCCTTTTTAGTTTGTCCTGTGTTTATCTTGACTGATTTTTTTTTAACCTTTGTACTCTCTCTGGTCATACTCATAAATAGACATTTCCTTGCCTAGTGTGCCCTACCAAGTAAACAAAAACTAAATAAATAGTACACCGCGGGTGATCAAACAGTGGTTGGCTCCCCTTCCCAGGCTGTTGCTATGGAAGTAGATTGCAACATGGCTGGAAGGTGGAACAGAAAACAGGAAAATGCCCCTGAATGTAAGATGGCACCCTCCCAGCCCCATATACCCCCCAACTGTCTCTCAGCAGCTCTTCCCTCAACAGCAGTGCAGTAAGCTGCAGTAAGTCTGATGCCTTGTGAAGTACTGCATATTCACATGTGTGCCGTGGAGCCCCACACCAGGGCTGGCTGGTAGAGGAGTGTATCATGTAGGGGAGGAATCCGTTCCTGGAAAAGGGAAGAGAGTGCAGTTCACCAGGCATCTGTACACACCTCAGCTGACTGATCAAGGAGTAGCAGTGGTACACATAGTGAAAGTATATGCGCCCGCGCCCTCCCAGCCAGAGGTGTCCATGTGGGGGATGGTCATAAAATGGAGAAAACAAAGTAACAAACAAGATGAGATTTGGCAATCCTGAACCTCACTTAGTCACCTGTGGTCCAGTGACTTGATTCGACGGCAGCAAATTACTCTGCCACAAGGGAGACCCAGTTCTTGGTACAACACCACATCTCTTACTTGCATTGCAGACAGAGGGCAGGCACATTATGATGGTGAGGCATTCACTCACTGGGAAGGAAGACCCAAACTGCATTGCTCTCCTGCACCCTGAGTGATACTGCAGTTTCAGGTTATGCAATTTACATGCAGGATCATGGAAAACAAGGGGGGGGGGGTGCAGCTGCTTATGTCAATCTCAGCCTAAACTGTGATGTCATACTGCAGTGATATGACCCTGTTCCCCTTGATATATTCTATACCAGCTCTCTTTCCCCTCCTCGCCCTCTGTCTTTTGTAGCGGTATCTGCTCCTGCTCCAGTACCAAGCTCATCTCCATGCTCAATCTCCTATCCTCCATTTCTTTTTTCACCTATTATGGGGAGCCCCTGGTTCTAAGGAATCTGAGCATAAATTAGCTCTCCCCTCCTCAAAAGACACTTATCTAGCAAACTGAAAACCTCAGCCTATCTCAGCTTATTATTAAGCCTACTCACCTCAACTATCACTTATCACTCCTACATACAAATAAAATGGATAGGACTGGGTTTCCTTCCTCCCACGCCAAAGGTGTCCTGGAAGCTGATACGCTCCTTAATGCCTTCCATGATCATGGAATGGACAGAATGGATAGGATTGGGTCCTTTCCTCCCACCCCAAATGAGTTCTGGAAGATGATATTCTCCCTGGTGTCTTCAGTGATCACAGAATGGACAATCCCATCCATAAGATCCACCAACATAAATTACCCCATCCCCAGAAGGCCGAAGTACACATGGAGTAGGTTTGTTCAGGGCAAAGGACCTGAACTTGCTCCTCAATGATCACTAACACTGCAGAGCCCATCCCACTTCCAATTTAAATTCATCTCAACCTGAGACAAACATGTTCCTCTAAGGAAAGCTTGTGTCCATGGATATCACCTTCCCCTGGGTCTTTGCAAAGCTCACTGCCCAGTTTAAGGACCATGACTCAGCTTGGAATCAAAACAATGCCTCAGGTTTCCCACAAAGACTTAATACAGTAGGTAGAAACAGTTCCTGAATGCCAGTGCAAAGGTTACCAAGGAAGCCAAAGCAGATTATTCTCAAACACCTTCAGAACAATCTTAAGTCCCTAGCAAAGTTCTGGAAGGTCATCTACTGACCTCCCCACCCCAAGCAAAACCCAGTTAACAAACCTGCTCCACAAATCCAGCTACAGATACTGTCTTGTTTAAGAGACACTGTGCATGGCAGCAGCGGAAGCCTCTGTGAAAAATACTTCCCCCACTTATGTGAGAGCTGGAGAACAAAGGACTATAGGAGCAAAGAGTCACTTCTGAAAGCTGTAATTCTTTCCAAGTGAGCTCTACGTTGTGGCCAAATAATTTTTAACCTATAAAAGGTGAGCTGAGGGCCGACTGTTGAATATCAGCAACATGTAGCCATAAATATCAACAAAGGCAGATGCCAGATTCAGCAACATGAGGCATCAGAGGAGTCACATGCGGACTGCAGTAACTGCGTACTGGCCTCTAATCCATACTCGACACACTGATGAACTTCAGTCTAAGCAGTGTGATCAGGTACTATATCCACCTTAGTAGATAAGAGTTCCACAGGCAATTCTGATATTTAATCATTTGCACTGTAAACCTGTTAACTGGTAATACAGAGGCCTCAGCGAGGCAGATGCCCAGGTCAGTTTGCCCATAACATCTAATGTTCTCGATTCTTTGTCAGGGGGCACAGAGCTCATTTGATGTGCGGCCCTGTACACTTCATGGGCGCCCATAATGACCACAGATTCAGTTTCAGCCTGGGTGGCATAAAAAGCCTTGACAGCAGGGGCAGGATATCTGTTTAACCACCTTGTGAGGGACAGCCGGTAAAGTACTGGATCTGTGCCAGGCAGCCATGGTAACATCCTCCAAAGCAGGGTAAATGGGAAGAAGAATCACGGAATATATGGGGACCTCCAGGAAGTCAGAGAGATTCCTCTTGCTCAGCAACAAAGTCTAGCTTGTTCTGCAAGTGACGCAGCAAAACCTGAAACAAACAAAGCATCCTCAGGGGGAAACTTATGTGTCTAGACCACAGTGTCTTCACCACAGGAGGAGTCAGCAGAACCAGATTGAAACTCATAACATGGTTTCTTGTCTCTACATCCAATTCCTCCACAGCTAGAAGTTTAGGATTATAATCACCCTCTTCATTCTCAGGCTGAGGAGGAGGCTGAAGAAGAGTAGGATGGACCATAGGAGCAACAGGCAAAAGAAACAGTGGGCATGGGAGACTTCTGGTGACATGATGAGCTGAAGTGCAGGGGATTTTCTCGGCTCCAAGACATGCAGTCTTAAAACCTTACTTCAAGCCATTCCTGTGATGAAATTCTGTCTACCGATCTAATCTGCCAGTTTCCCCATTGATTAGCACACTGCAGAGGGAGAAAAATAATGCTAGTAAACTGAAGCAGATGGCAGCAGAGGCAAATCGCGATACCACAACCACAAAGGCCTGATCCTCCTGCTCTAAATCCCCCTTCCCAATTTCCTCAGCAGATCCAGGTGTTAATTTCAGTGAAGATGGGGAGCCCATCACAGCAGCATATTTTACTGTTTAAGAGGTACTGTCCTCGGTCCAAAAGATTGAATCGGCCTTTGCTGACCTTAAGGTCCGACTAAAAGCAATGAATTAAAAAAATCACAGCCACGAAGCATTGAGTGGGAGAGATCATAGACAAGCATGGTACCCATGATGGACTACTCCTTACCTACTCAGACAGGAATGAGAGCTACAGAACCATGAGAAAGACGTGGAAAATACAGCAAGATGCAATAATCTTTGCATACATGCTCTCAAAGAAGGGCTAGAGGACTCATCTGACTCAGTGGCTACTTTCATTGTACACGTACTTGAGCAAGTGTTACAGTTGCCCCCGATCTACTGGTAATTATCAGTTGGGCCCACACATCTCTTGGCTCTCAGCCCAAGGACCCTGCTACCGAGCACAGATCTGTAATAGTTGATATGCTCCACTATCAAACAAAGGAGGTGATACTTTAGGCAGCTTGGAAACAAAAGCAAATTTTCTATAAAGGTCAGCAAATATTTTTCAATTCGAACACGATTTCTCAGAGGCACTACAGGCAAAGTGAATGAAAGCGCAAGTGAAGCAGCTAAGGGAGAAAAAAAATTTAACAGCCAAAGTAAACTACCCCACTAAGCTAAAAATTTACACAGATAATGGGGTTTTGCACTCTGACAGAGTGGCAGCTGCGGCATCACAATTAAAAGAATGGGGGACTGACTGTCCAAACCCAGGAATGGAGGAACTCGAAAGTACAGTTATGCAAGAACTTACCGTAACAGTAGATCTTCGAGAGGAGCTCTTGCAGCAAGTTACACCATTTGGACTGAAGCCGTCATGCGCCAGGACCCCTCAGAAAAATTCTAGCTAGCAATCTATAGTGGGGACTGCCCCCCAATGTTCCCTATGGTATATAAGGGGCAGTCACCCAGCACCACCTCAGTTCTCCTGCCAGAGACCCCAGCAAACAGAAAAACATGGGAGAACCAAGGCATTCCTCTAAACCCAAGGAAAAGGAAAGAGAAACAAACACCAGTGGAGTGGTGGGAGGGAAAGCAGTACCTGCTGAAAGAGCTCCTCATGAAGATCTACTGTTACAGTAAGTTCTTACGTAACTGTACTATCTTACTTTAAGGGGGAGCTCTTGCAGCAGGTTGCACTGTTAGGACTGAGTCCCAAGCAATGAAAGAATTTACCCCAGTCAGCCGGAAGGAGGCAGAAGTCAGTATAAGACCCACAAGAGGAGGCCTGGAAGGACTGCAAGTCCAAGAACCTGCTCTTCGCCTCGAAGTAATATCCAGACAGGAAAGCTGGAGAAAAGTGTGAGCCAGATTCAGGTGACTGCTACACAAATGTCAGCCTTGGGTCCCTTACTGATGGAAGCAACATAGGCAACTACATCCCTGGTGGAGCCTTTGACCCAGAACGGAAAAAGCTAGAGGGATACGCAATAAAAATGAACAATGCAATGAGCTAACCCTCCGAGTAAGCACTGTATAAAACCAAAGTCCTCACTGTTCTCGGGGTGCAGAAAACAATAGTTGAACAGATATTTTGAAAACTCGGGTGTGGTCCAGAAAGGAAAATGACGAGGCACCTGGTGAATGACCAGAGTATGGAGAAAGGTCTACCCCGAGATGTATTACTCTGGATAATAAGCAGGAAGAGGAATGTCCTGACCAGCATAACCCAGACATTCCCTGAGGAAGGAAACAGGCTTTATGCACATTAGAGCCAGGAGCTCAGAAAGCCTGCAAGCAAAAAAAAAAATGGCCACCAAAACTGCTGCTTTCTAGCATAGAAAGCGAAGGTCGCAACCAGCGGCAGGCGCAAAGGGAGTCCAAAATCAGAAAAACCTCACAAGAATGTGCCAGGAGTGGGTAAGCTGAGCACAGGTCTTGTGTTAGATAAGTACAAGGTAAGCAACGAGAGCTGAAGGAAGCATCTAACAATATGAGTAACTCATCCCTGACAGAAACAGGAAAAAAAGGAAAAACTCCTAAATGAGATTCTCCGAACAAGAAAACAAACCAGTGGAGGATCGGCAACTCATGGGGAGAACCGTTAACACTGCATAACAAAAGAGGGTCAAGTGGAGGAATTCCAACAGGCCGTATAACCCCCGCCACTTGGAGGGGAAACCCCATGAATGGCAACTGCTAAATGGTCAGGAACTGAGCAAAGAAGGAGGGTCCTAAGATGCAGAAGGACCCAGGCACCCCGCCCTGGAGAAAGCAGGGTGGAGCACAAAAGCTGTCATGGCCAGAAGGGAACCACCAGAGACATCACCGGCCTTTATGACTCCAAGTAGAGTAGAAAATTCTGCACCCAAGAAAAGGGACAGGGGCAGGCAGCAACCTCCCTGTCCCGGAGAGGAAAGAAAGGGTTGCTCAGGCAAATACCAGGTCTTAGAGCAAAGAGAGAAAAGGGATGTGTGGTGAGGAGTGAGTCAAAAAGAACCAGCTCTTGAGAGCCCCTCCTGTTGAAAAGATTTTGAACCATTAAGAGAAAGAGCCTATGCTCGGAGCTTGTGAATGAGACCGGAATAAGGTTGTCGGATGATGGTGCTTGGAACACCTGGAACATGAACAGCAGCTGGTTCCAAGAGGAGTTGTATGGCCCCATCCCCAAAAAGGATGAACTCCCTGAAACCCACTACTTGTCTATGAAGAAGACCACAGCCCAGTTGGCCCGGTGGCGCTGAGGGTTGAGGCACTGGATGCCAAGCCTCGTAACATGCCGCAACCCGAGTTCGGACCGACTCGGGTTGGCGGGGGGAGGGATTGAGCATCCGAGGATTGCTCTCCCCTCCCGGGGTGAGTACTGGGGCATGCTTGGGCTCCCCAGTGGCCACTGGTGGAAATCAGGGACCCTGTAGAGACCGAAGCTATGGCAGTGTTGGGGGTGGAGTGGCAGCGGACATCAGCACTTCGGGTGCGCCATCGTTGCATGTCCGCGCTCCAAGGAGGAACCAAACAAATAAAATTCCCTGGTGGCCCAGGAAGGTGACGGAGACCCCAGTGACTGTGTCCACATCCCACTGTCAGACTGACCCTCCACCGGTCCTGACCCAGGACTGTTCCTCTAATTCCCAGATAGGCCACCCCCTGTGGTGTAATCCAGGGGCTCAGCAGATCCATGGGTCTGGGCAGAGGATCCGAGGAGCGTGGTTTTAGGCTGGGAGTAGAGGTGTTAGTTGACAGCATACTCCTAAGAGATAATGTAGGCCACCAGTGCTAGAAAATAGAATTTTAAAAAAAAAAAAAAAAAGAAGAAGAAGGCAACAGCCCGAAAGTCCATCTGGAAGAAAAGAGGGCACAAGAACAAAGACGGCCAAAAGGGCCCACTGGGTGTAAAGACACAGCCCCAGCTCCAAGCCAGTTAATTGGAGGCTTCATTATTGAGGAGGAAAGGTTCCCCAAGTTCGATGGTCTACCAGATGGAGGCCTCTGCCCTGGTCAAATGCCGCGAGGTGACTCCATTCGAAAGTGGAGCCCAGTTTGAACAGAGTAGCAGAGGTCATCCACAACTCTGGAGGTTGAGTCACTTAATGGAGACGAACAGCTTCTGCTCTGAATCCTCTGAGCGGAGAACCCATGGGGGAAAGGATCCAATGGAGCATCCCCAAGTGGAAGTAGGTCAGAAGAAGAGAGTAATGAATGATGTAGAATTCAGTTGGCTTAGGGCTGCAGCCAGTGTGGCAAAACACACATGTGTAGACGTGTGTAGCTGAATACGGGCCAGATGGCAGTGTCCAAAACTATTAAAGGTTTCCGTAGTGGCAAGAGAATAGAAACCTTCTATAGGGCTAGTATGGGAAGGAAAACAGACTATGTCCAGCAACTAAAGCCGAACCCCTAGATGCAACTGAAGAAGAAGGCTGGTGAAGATCTAGGATGGGACACTGGACCCCTGATGTCTGGGGAACAAGGAAGAATGGGATTAAAATCCCCAACCTTTTGTCATGTAGGAACAGGTACTACGGCCTGCTTCTATGGTAGTGCCTGAATCATGGCTGTATTTAGGGTAGGATAAGAAAAGGGGCCAGGCCATGGCAGAGTGAGCTCGCATGGCCATCTGGGAGGACCAGGGTGCCCTAAGGGCTGAAACCCCAAAGGACTTAGAGCAGTCGGTGAACTGATGCTGGTTAGGAGCTGGAATGATACATGGAATGGATGTGAGTAGCAATGCCCTACTCCTGATGGTGAGAAAAGGATGCACTCAGAGTCCCTGCCTAAAAGGATAACCCTTGGAAAAGGAGCATCTAGGATTCTGACACTGTTGGGGACAAATCCTGAGATTCCCAACCAGGAGGACTGTCTGGTACAGACAGTAGAGGGTGTTGCCCTTTCAGCACAGGGTGCTGCATAGTAGAAGGATTAGAGGACCTAAGTGCCCAGAACTGTGCTCGTCTTGAGAACCCAGAAGAGATTTACACCGCGAGGGGCATGAGCCAGGGTCAGCGCTATCTCATGGCATTTTATCCCACACTTTAAACTGGAATTGGACCATGTGGGTGGTGGAAGGGTATGAGGAGGCCTAGGGTGCCAGAAGCAACTATGGACAGAAACAATGACGTTAGAGACCTCCTCTGGATGTATAGCAGAGGAGGGCTCACCTTTAGGTGCCCTGACAGGGTGAACAGTCTCCTATACGACACCAAGGCAGTAGAGGGGTTCCCCCCTTCAAAAATACTTCCTGCCTCAGAGGAGGCTATGAGCGGTGGCATGTCTGCCAAGAGCAGTGCCTTCAGGTGTGGGTATACTGCCAGTAGATGCCTCATAAGGTCCATGTTGTTTGCATCCCACCTTCATAAGCTATTGGTGCGCAGGATTTTATTTAAGTCTAAAAATTGATTAGCATTTTGCTCATAAAAGTTCTAAAACATTGTGAAAATGCATAGCACTTGCCTCACTGTGTTTAACAAACATAACACTTCTAGAAAATCTATATAAATGCTTTCTGTATAGTTAGTATTGTCCCAAGAAAAAAACTGCTAATCAATTATTTAAAACCCTGGTGCTCCTCAACGTGGTCACAGTGGTGGGATAATCTGGAGGGGATCTGGAAAGCAGGTCAATCTGCCTCCAAAGAGGGAGAAAGGACCCAGTGTCCGGACTCACCGGAGCCTGAGAGAGGGAAAAACGAACAGCGGTGCTGCCTCCAGGGAGACTTGCAATGGAGTGAGTCAATTAAACCAGCTAAGGAGAAGGTATCCTCAAAAGAGGTGGAGGTGACCTTTTAGGGGTCTCCAGACCTCCGACCCCATTCCCTGATGCTTAAGAGGGGTCCTCCTTGAAGTGTCCATGAAATGAGTCAACAAGAAGGAAAGAGAGTGAGAATCTTTGATGGTATGTCCGGGACCGATGTGGGGAACCCGGACGGCAGTGAGCGAAGCCCTGGTACACGGACGTCGGTCCATAAGGCACCGGGCAGCATGCGTCAGCTGAAAATACGACAGTGAACTTGGCATCGGACTCACAGGCAACAGCTAGGTGGTTACAGGTCTAGCTGCTGACTGAGGAGCATCCAAGGAAGACCATGGAAGCATCATAGGGGTAGAAGGAATCCGAACGTCAGTGGTCACTGTCTAGGTGCACTAACGGCGACCCTGGATGCATAGTGCACTGTTGTTGGCCCTTGAGGCACAAGGACCATGAGCATCAGCTGAAGCAACACTGGTCTCGCAGGCATCGGCCAAGTGGTGATAAGGCCAACTGATGATTGAATAACGTCCTGGGATGATCAAAGAGGCATTGCCAGGGTACTGGCAACCCAGATGTCAGTGGCAGATGTGGTGGAGCACTGACGTTGACCCTGGAGTGCCAAGGACCACAAGCATAGACCGAAGCAACGTCAGTCTCCCCGGCGTCACTTGAGTGGTGAAAAGGCCGGCTGACAACTGAGGAGCATCCAGGTATGACCCAAGGGGTGTCACTGCGGTAGTAGTAACCAGGACATCAATAGCGAAGTCAGGGTGCATGGATGTCGGCCCTTTAATTATAAGGACCACAAGCATCAGCAGAAGTGACGTCAGTCTCCCAGGCATTGGCTGAGTAGTAATAAGGCCAGCCGACAGCTGAGGAGCATCCAAGGATGACCGAAAGGGCATCACCAGGGTCGACACCAAGGAATCCAACATTAATCTGACAGGCAGACTGTCGCCAGTAAAGAAAAACAGGCAGCGTCTGCCCAGAGAGAGCAACCTGTCATAGGGAGCAGATTTCAGAGAGAGAAGCAGAGGCATCACACATACGGGGGAGGTGACATAATGCCCCAGGCATCACTAGAAGGAGTCAGACCCCAATGTCGGAGTCGACTTCACTGACGTCCTGGCTGGGTGGGATGATGGGCAAGACCCACCGCCCCACTGGGAGAGCCCGGCCGAGCTTCCAGTGTTAGACCCCTGTGGAAGTGGGGGCCTAAGGGACAGGGAAAGAAGAGACAGAGGACAAAGGCCTGCACCCTGAAGTACAACTGCCTCAGGACTGAGATGAAGGTGGGAGGTTGTAGCTCTGGAAGCCCATGGAGAGATGAATGCTGCCGGAGGCAGTCGACTGAAACCTGGACCCAGAGCTGGAGGCAGACCAGTGAGTTTTCTGAAGCTTCTCCTGGAGCCAGTGTTTGTAGCTGGCATCTGCTCCCCAAAGAAGCAGAAGAAGTCAAGGATCTGGATCACCCTCTCCGTCGACTTGAACTTCCGTTGAAGCAGAAAAAATTCTCTAGAATCGTCTGGTGGATGAAACGAGGTCCTCAGGAAGTTCTGAGAGAGTGGGCAAGCCTCCGATTCGTAGTCCGGGCCTATGCAGAATCAGAAGGGAAGCGGTCATCTGCTTACCACCAGACTTCTTCATTCGCTACCATTTATGTGAAGAAGGGTGCAGAAGGTGCTGAAAATTGAATAAATAAATGAAAATAAGTAAAATAAGTAAAATAAAAAAGCGGTCAACAGAAGCAGAAGGTGTCTGTGGAGTTGATGTGCGCGAGTTAACGGCGGAAAAAGAACTGAGGTGGTTCTGGGGGACACCCTTATATACCATAGGTGATGTCTGGGACGGGCAGATGTCAGGGAGCAGTCCTCACTACAGACTGCTAGCTAGAATTTTTATGTGGGGTCCTGGCGCTTGCTGGCTTCTGTCTTAATGGTGTAAGATGCTGCAACTGCTCCCCCTGGAAGTAAGATCTACAGTTTCAGCAGATGGGATGGCATCTGGCAGGAAAAGGGCTGAAGAGATGGAGATCAGAGCAAGCTCTCCCAAGGAATCTGCAATGAGACATCACACAGCTCCTAAGAACTCAGTATGACGAACGAAAGATGGATAAAGGGTGAAAAGAACAGGCTAAAGACTGAGATCGCATGCTTCCGGGGAATGAACTTGAATTTTCTGTTCCTCTAAATTGAGGGAATGTGAACGCACGGACTTTCATAGGACTTACAGCATATGGACACAATTATCAATGGTCTTTTTTTTCAGTTTTTGTCCTTTGGCTTGGGATCCATAATATACTTCTTGGATGGATGGCAGTAAGTACTGGCTGAGAGAGAAGACTCCAACTGGATGGAAGCCCTAGAGTGACTTGCTGGAAAAGATAGGAGGGTTTTTGTTTGTGCGGGGGGTTGTCCTGGGTCTCAGAGGCCCTTCTGCCGCTAATTGCAAGTAAATATTTTCACAATGGCCAGAGAGGTCTGGCAGGAGCTGTGGACTGGTGAAGTTGAGAGGACTCGGCCCCTAACTAATGGACAAACAGGTCCTGAATACAACTCGATGTATGAAAAATGTCATAGCCTGCCCTTATAGGTATGACGAACCAGAGGGGTCTCTGCTATTACTGAGAAGTAAAAAAAAATGGATGCAGCCTCACAAGCAGCAGTAGGGGGTGCTGGAGCCCGGAAATGTGCTGGGCTAGTGGTATAACCGCATATGAAAAATACCAGTCTATACAGATGGGATGTGTGCCACAGAGTGAGCAAGCAACTTCTGTGAATGCTGGGCATAGACTCAAGCACAGGGTGTTATGGGGGCACAGGCCTGCTTCTCCCCCAGGTCACTCCACATGCAAAAGCTTTTACAGACAAAGTCCAGGCCTCCTCTCATGAATCTAAATTTAGACAGCAGTTCGGGGGCTCTGGGCCTGGGACTTCCCTTTGGGGCACCTGGGGCAGGGGAAGAGAGAAGTGAAGTACTGGCTATGCAATGCCCCCCTCTAGGGACTACAGGTCGCACCTGTAAACAAGCTTCAGCTTAGTGTCTCTCTCCTGGTTTAAAAAAAAAAACATTTTAATGCTCCCCACTTTAGGGGACATATGATTTTAAAACTGACCATCCATCTGGGCTAGAATTTTGTGAAATGAGGAGGGGAGTCTGAGGAGCTGAGGTTGCACAACAAAATTTTATTTCAGTTCAGATATGTCACTTTTTTGGCTTGTGAATGGATAACAGACTTCCTTGTTTGAGGAGCCAGACCCAATCTTTCGTTTTCTTTGGGTGAACACTCAGAAGAACTATTGTATTCCAGAGTCACTGGGGCCAGTGACTTGCTTTCATTGGCACATCTGAGGTATCCTTCAAGTCACTCTGAAGTACGATGTGTACTATGTGGGCTGAGGAGAGATGCCATTAGGAAGCAAGCCCACGACTGCATAATTGTTTATTTTATGGTTCAATTCTACGCAGTTATACATCTGCCGTAAAGGTGGAGATCCGCAGCCAAGCTCTGCGGCGCATGGCCACTGCGGCCACTACTGACCGGGCACATGAGTCAGCAATGTCCAATGAAGTTTGGAGCTGCTGTTTGGCTACCGCCCTTCCCTGGTCCCGCACCTGCTTGACCGTCATTTGAAGGTCAGCCAAGAGATGAGGAATCACCTCATCCAGGGAGCCCAAAAGGGCGTGTGAAAAGTGTGCCATCAGGACGGCCGAGCTAGCCTAATGGAGGCCTAGGGAATAAGGAGCATATACTTTCCGCCCAGAATAGTCAAATTTCTTGGACTCCTTATTGGGTGGTTTGTCCACATCCCGAGCATTCCCAGAACACTGGAAAACGTTGTCGGTCACTAACCCCTCGCAGAGGGATGCTCCGAGAAACCGGAAAGTGAACCTGTAGGGACCGCATACTTCCAAGCCATCCTGGCCAAAGGTGCTGGACAAGAAGCTGGCCGCTGCCACAGCTCCAGGGCCGGGCCAACTATGGCTTTGGAGACCAGAATGGCCTCCGTAGGGGAATCCCCTCGGTCTAGTATTTCTGTGAGGGGATACTTGGCCCATTTTGAAACGGGTTTGAGCTTCATCCCAGTAGATTCTGAGACGAGTCGAAGCATTCCTAAGTACGAAGATGGGCTCTCGTCCACCGACTGACCCCCAGTGAACTCCAGGTCAAGCGGCCGGGAGAACAAGGAGGAGTTGTCGTCAGACTCCAAGGAGTCTGCGAACAGCTGCCGAGCGTCTAAGCTACCCTCCACATGCCGAGGTCAATCAGGAGTGAGGGTGACCGACAACCTATGGGGCAAACCCTGACCCGACCAAGAATCCTTGGTCAGGGCCCCAGTCTTCGGTTGTGTAGGTGGAGGTTCCACCACAATGGGTGGTGCAGCCAGTTTCGGCCGAACAACCAGTGCTGATTTCGGCTCCTCAACCACTACGAGGGGTTGTTTCAGCCGCTCTGGTGACAGCCACTTAATGGCCGGAGAAGACGACGGAGTCAGCTTATTCCCGGACAATAAGAGCTGCTGCCACATTAAATCCTCATAGCGCCGATGCAACTTGCGCTGGAGCCTATCCTCCGAAGAGGAGGACGAGGATGAGCGGCGCCGCCACTTTCCATGGTGCCAAGACTGAGATCGCCAACGGTGGGACCGGCTGGACCTGCAAGAGGTCCACGACCGAGACCTTCAGGGATTCCGAGGGTGGGTCAGAGAGGGGGAGGAGAAACTCACTCCTCCCTTGGTCTAGGGACCTTTAACTGGGGACTCAGGCACAGGAGGCACAGTCAAGTCCTCTGTTTCCACCAGGGAAACCAGTGAAGAAGGGTTGTCGGCTTCTCCAGTCAACAAACCGTCCAACAGGTCGAGAAAAATCTCGACTGCATCGACGGGTGTCTCGGCCGACTGACCCGACGGGGACACCGTGAAGCCAGCAGCCTTAGCCGCAACCTCGACTGAAGTCGACTGTTGACTATCTGGGGAAGGGGATCTCTCCCGCTCCCACGAACGTCGACGGTAGGACCTACATTTGGAGTCCTTCTTTTTGGACTGACTGGAATGTCCCAATGGTCCTTCTCCCTTGGTGGAGAGGGATTGGCAAAGCTCCTTAAAAGAAGCTGTATAAGAAGAGCGGTAGATGCAGCCTGGGCCGCCTCCTCCTCGAGGGCGATCATCTGCTCCAGCAGGTCTGCTGAGCCCGCCACCGCAGACACCACCCAACGGGCCTCCTTCAACTTAACCAGAGAATAACGTTCTTCAGAGCGCCCCAAAAGCAGTCAGGCAGTGCGGTCCTCCAAGACCAAAGCCGAAAAGGATTTGCATAATTTGCAAGCCTGCGGGCCATGTCCAAGTCCTAGGCAGTAAACGCACATGGAGTGCGGGTTGGTCCGGGACATCATCTACCCACAGGGGCACCGATGAAATCTGGAAGTCGATTTGTCCATCGCAGCTGCGAGGGAAAAAGAAGACTGAAGTCTTTTAAACTTTAGAATAAGTTTCGGTTTAACCGAAGAGTGTGGATCCAGGCCTAAAACGCAGAGCGCTAAGGAGGGAACGTGAGCTTCTAAGCAGTAAGGAAGATCTGGCATCATGGGGCGGAGCCGAGAGTTTTATCACCTGGGTGGGTGGGAGGAGCCAGTTTGAAGATCTTCCGACAAGATTTAAAGCAGCAAGGAACCTGCCAGTAAGTGTCGATTGAACAACATATCCATGTCCCTAGAAATACTGTTTAAATGCTAGCAAAGATTATTAGTACCAAGGGATAGTGTACTTGTGTTAGTGAAAGTTACTCTAAAGAGAATATCACTTTAACTTGCCTCTGGAGAGGAGTTACAGGGACTCCTATGTACATAGTAAAGACTGTTTAAAGAGTGAAAGTGAATATACTGAAAAAGTCTAAAGAGAATCTCTAAAAAGTCTTGTACAGTTTAAGTGTCAGAAATACGTTAAATGTTAACTGTGTATTGAAATAACAGCTGAGTCACTCTGTCATCTCAGGAATTAACTACAAAAACAAGTAGGCATGATTTACTGTACACCTTCCCTTAAGACGGTCACATAATTAAATAAATTAATAGTAATTGTGCTTAGAAGAATGGTGTCCCTGTAATGTGGGCCTGAGATTTATGCTAATCATAGCTGTGACAGACTACCTTGGCATGAAGTACAATTGAAATAGTCTTACGATTGTGTTAAAAGATAAATGTTTTTTTAATGGATTAATTGAACAAAAAAAAAATATATATATATATATATATATATATACACACACACACACACATACACTTTACCTCTCCACTTTTAAAAACTGCCAGTTAAAGCAAAAACCACTTCCCCTTTCCTACATATAAGGCTTAGCTACCCGAGAGAAAGGGAGGAAGTTAGTGGTAAACCGCAGGCTTCATTAAGAGCAGCCAGTTTTGTCCGGAAAATCTTAAAGGAACAAACAATTTATCTTACAGTAAACCTGCTTTGTGTAACAAGTGAAAAGTCAAAGAGTGTTTCTATCAGGGTATTACCCATGGGGATCACGAGGATGCTCCTCCAATTCTCACCCCCATGAGTAGTCCTCAGGAGGAGGAGGAGGAGATTAAAGATAACCTCCCAGAGCTAGAGATGTCTTCTGAATATCCAGGGGGATACCTTTTCCGAGGTTCAGAGAGAAATATTTTTTTTTTTTCATGAGACAATTTCCTAACAGAAGATTCCCTTAGAGAGCATACCTGCCAAAGAGTTACAATGCGCGGAGCTTGATGCTCACTTAAGCTGAAGCCAAAACTAGATCTAAGAAAAAACTACTGAACCCCACAGTAATAAGACACACTTTATATCTCCAACATAAAATCTGCCATGAGGCAGCCCAAAGCAGGCTACATACACTAGAGCACTAGAGGAGCTTAGCTTTCGATTGGACCAATGCAGGCAGGACCAGACCACCAAAATTCAGGTTTTAGAACTGGAATTACAGTCAAAAGAGGCCAAATATTTGGGCATTCTTAAAATCAATGAAGCAGACAGAAATAAATTAAAAGCCATTAACCAAAGGTTGACAGAAGAAGTTGAGGATTTGAAACAGCAAATCATCCTTGGGCCTAGCCAAGTCAGGGCCCTGCAGCAGCAAATAAGGGCTTTAAAAGCTGAAGTGATCAGATTAAGAGCAGAAAATTCCAGGTGTCAGGAGAAATTAGCAGAGGCTGTGATTCAAATGAAAGCATTGAGACAGCCCAAAAAGCAGAACAGGTAGGTGCAGCCCATCAGGAGACAGACTGGCTGCAAAAAGCATTTACTGAGTCCCTTGATGCTATCAGTCAGCAGCTGGGGTCACTACAACCAGCTGAGCCCTTGCCACCTCCTGTCCCAGAAACCCCCCAATGCCAGTGGCAGAGGACCTTGCAGTCAAGGTCCAGGATTTAATCAAATTCAAGACTTAAGATTGGGGGGTGCACAACTTTTAAATGGCTCTCAGACCTCTGACAGCCAAAAGCGTACCCCTGCAGGAACATGCCAACCCCTACCTGGTCCTACCACATCTGGCCCCACTACTTCTAGCCCCACAACTATGTACCAACCAGATCCAAAGCAACTAATCTGAGTTATAAAGGCCATAGGAATGAGCTGCAACCGCAAGACCTCCGCATTGGAGATAGAACATTATATTTTTGATTTAAACTTGCAACTGGAATACTTTGGGATCAATAACCCTGAAGATTGGTTATGGGTCTTAAGGTTTTCTGTGGTATCCGAAGTTCGAGCCTGGATGACTAGATAAAAACCTGAAATCAAAACCTATTTTGATAAAATGTGCCCAGCTCTGATCAAAGAGTACCACCTATCAAAGTCCCATAGTAGCTTTTAAAGAGACATGACAAAATAATCAAGCCCCAAAGGATTTTTACAAAGTGCTGAGTAGAATTTTTTTCTCAGGAGGGGAGGAGAAAGACCTAGATCTGTTTCCTCACCTAAACGAATCTTTTGTAAAAGGCCTTCACCCCTCTGTTAGGACGTTAGTCCAGCCATGAGTAGAACCAGGTACTCCCATGAATATCATAGAACAGGCTCAAAGAATGTTCATAACTGTTAACCCAGATGCAGGTAAGAAACCTACTACGGACCCTCAAAATAAACTTTTTGCCATTACTAGTGATCAGACCTCCCTCCAAATGGAAGAAAAATAATTGCTCCATAACAGACAGGAGACCGCCTCCAGCCATCCTAGCGATAATCAAAAATTCCCAAATTAGGGGAGGGACAGCTGGAATCCTAGATCACAGTCCTCACATCTCAAACAGAAAGGGGTCAGAGGCTTCCAGACAGCATCCGAATGCCTGGAAAATAATCAACCATGGTCTAGCCAAGGCAGAGATACTAACAGCTATGCTACTGACCAGCTAAGAAGGCAAGATCAGACAGCTGAGAGAAGAAATTCATAGATACAGATAGATGAGAGACAAAAAATCAGTTTTCAGTTACATTTTTTTTTATTATTAATTAATTAATTCATGTCATTTTGTACTGTGGTGAGAAAAAAATAGTCCCTTTTTGGGACGGGGTGGCCAAAACAAACAAACAAAAAATGCCACTGAAACCATGCACGGTGCACAGTTAGTTGGGGGATGGCCAAAATAATACACTATACCCTCTAGTTGTTGTACTGGATGAAACAGACTGGTGCAGTAAAGGAACAGTTAAGTAGACTGAATGGTGATGCTGTGGTTCCAGTAGATGGTAGGGGCAAGCTGCAGCATGATCTTTCTTTATTTTCTGATTCTTCTGTCCTGATTTCCTTTTCCTGTTGATGTGTTCACTGTCCACCCAAGATGTTGCTCCATTCTTTTATTTTAATCTTCACAAGTTGCTTTCCAATAGCTCTGCAGGCTCTGCTCACATTTGGGACCTGTCACTCAATCTCCCTCACTTGAAGTCTGGTGTCTGACAGGATTTGCACTGATGTGGCTCGGATGCTGTGGTTAGTATATCAGCTTGATAAGTTAGCTGCTTTGCTTATGTGTGCCATTAAGGAGCCTAAACAGTTTTTCCCCATAGGCTCCTTTGTGTACCAGATCTGCTGTGTCTCCAAACAGGACTGGGGAAGTTGCCAAGGATGTACATAGAACAGTTACATAAGAACTTACCGTAACAGTAGATCTTTGAGGGGATCTCAGTCATCAGGCCACATCATAGGAAATTCACAGTCAGAGAATCAGGATCCACATGGAAGATTTTTAGCAGTGCAACTGGGGCCACCCACACTGTTGACGTCACTAACCCTATAAAGGCGTGGGCAGCCCTGCTCCCTCATCAGTTCTTTCCCCTTGAGATGAAGGGAGCAAAGCTCAAGCCATGGTGGACCGAGAAGAGAGAGAGAGAGGGGTGCCCAGACCTAAATGAAAGGCTGGATACACAAGACAGCATGTTCCTAGACAGGAGCCCCAAGAAGGGGGATGGTGGGAGGGAAAGGAGACCAGATGACTGAGATCCCCTCAAACATTTACTGTTACGGTAAGTTCTTACGTAACTGTTCTGTCTTCGTTGGAGTTATCTCAGTCATCAGATCACATTGTAGAACAAGCCCCAAGCAGTTACAGGTTCAAAAAGACAGTCTGGGAGGAGGGTTCCCCATAAACTTAAGACATGAAGCCCTGCCAGATCTTGCCCATGCTCTAGATGCAATGTCCAGACTGCAGTGCTTAGTAAAAGTATGGATGGTACTCCAGGTGGCAGGCACACAGATGTCAGTGGCAGAGACCCCTTGGAAACAAGCCACAGAGGTAGCCATAACTCTTCTAAAATGAGCCTTCACAACACCAGGCAATTCTTTGTTGTGCTTACTGTAGCAGATCACAATGCAATTTGCCAACCGTCTGGATAAACACTGTTTAGAAATGGAAACACCCTCTCTACCTGGGGTGAAGGAAACGAACAGCTTCCACTTTCTACATTCCTTGGTCGGAAGCAGGTAGCACTTCAAAGTTCTGCGCTCATCTAATGTATGGAGCAGTACTTTCCCTGGATTGGTATGCTCGGGAAAATAAACAGGAAGGTGGATAGACTAGTTGAGTGCAAAACTCTGAGACCACCTTAGAGAGAAACTTAGGATTTCTGTGCAAAGACACCCTGTCTTTGTGTAAAATCAAATAAGGTTCCTCTCACTAGAAGGCCTAAAGTTCTGAAATTTTTCAAGCAGAAATAATGGCAACTAAAAATAACTCTTTCCAAGAAAGAAAGCGCAGTTCACAAGTTGCAAGGGGCTCAAAAGGAGACAGACAACTTCTCTAAAACAAAATTCAAATCCCAAGCCGGGACAGGAGAACAAATTGGGGGTTTCAGATGCAGCAAGCCCCTGAGAAAGGTATGGGAAACATCCAGCTGAACAATCATGCGGTCACCCACAGGTTCATGAAAGGCAGAAATAGCCACAAGGATCACCTTGAAGGAGGAGTACCTGATCGGCTGTGAAGGAGGAGTACTGGAGACCTGAGTCAGAGAGATCAAGTAGTCCAGGATGTGGTTCACTGGGCAGGTGAAAAGGTCCACACTATGCTTGGCAACCCAGATGGCAATTCCACTTAATGGCATATGTGGCTCAGTTGGAAGACTTCTGGGCAGCCACTAGGATGTTTGCCATCTATTAGAGACCCTGAGCCTGCCGATAGCTATGTCCTTAGGAGCCAAGCTTGCAGACGGAGGGACCTGAGGTTGGATGGACCAGGGTCCCCTGATTCTGAGTCAGCAGGTTCCTGCAGAGGGGCAGAGGGACTGGAGGTTTCTCCGGCAGCTGCTGAAACAGGGGAAACCATATCTGCTGAGACCCCCCCTTCCTTTTTTCCTTTTTCATTTTCCATATTGTTTATTGTAATGAAATTATGAAGATGTTAAGTATTGTAACCAATGAAATTTGTGTGTTGTAATGACATCATAATCTTGAGCCTATATATATGACGTTTTTTTAAGCTTCTAGTAACCTTTGAAAAAGGACTGTTTGTCCGAAACGCATCAGGTTGAGTTTTATTGCTTCTCAATAAAGTATTTAACATATATAGCCGAGTGTTTGATTTTTAAATTTAAGAGGTGGTGAGTGCCAGAGTTTCTTTTGTTCAACTGCCTTTTTTTTTTTTTTCTTTTACTCTGGGCACCTCCATCCCAGTGCTACCTCTGAAGTTGTTTGAGGCCAGAATGGAGCTACCAGAATCATGCTGGCTCCTTCCATCAGCAGCTTGAGTAGCACCCTCTGAATTAGAAGAAACAGAGGGAAGGCATAAAGGAACCTCCTGCTCCAGGAGAGGGACAACATGTCTCACCAGAAAACTCCTGGCCCTGGATCTAGCGAGTAGTAACTGAGTAGTTCTGCATTGAGCAGGGATGCAAAAGGACCAACTCTGGATGACCCCATCTGTCGAGCAAGTCTTCTGCGACGGATGAGAGGAGCTCCCATTCGCGCATGCTGGCCTGAGTCTGGCTGAGACTGTCTGCCAGAGTGTTTAACACACCTGGCATGTGGACTGCCAAGAGTGTTAGACTGTGATCTAGTGCCCAGTACCACACACTCATGGCCTCCTTGCATAGGGTGTATGAATGAGTTCCCACCCCCCACTTGTTGATATGGTATACTACACTGAAACTGTCTGACTACACCAGCAACCGACTCGCAGCAAGGTGTTCCTGAAAGGCCTGCATGGCACAGAGCACCACCCTTATTTCCAGAACACTGACTTGCAGGGAGGTTTCCAACTGGGACCAAGAACCCTGGATCTGGAAAGAACCCAAGTATATTCCTCAGCCCAGACCTGAGGCATCCATGGTGAGGATCTTCTGCAGGGAGGAGATATGGAATTGAACGCCCTGAAGCAGATTCAAGGGGTCCATCCACCACTGCAGTACCTTGTGGACTAGGGAAGAATACCACGACTGGGTGATGTAACTCGTCCATGCGCTGGTCCCACTGTACCCAGAGGGTCCACTGGAGAATGCACATATGAAGTCTGGCCAGTGGAACAGTGGATTTGGCAGCTGCCATCAGGCCCAGCAATCTCAGGTACACCCTGGCAGGAATACAGTGGCTTTGAATGACTTCCTGAGCTTGGGCTATTAGGCACTCTGTCCTGTTTTGGGGCAGGAAGGCCTTTTCCTGAGCAGAATCCAGAATCGCCCTTATATGCTGCAGCCTTTGGGATGGTACAAGGACCGACTTGGGCCAACTGACAGTGATGCCCAAGGAGTGAAGAAGCTTGAGAGTTCACTCCAGAGTCAGCAAAAACTGTTCTCTAGATGAAGCCATTAGGAGCCAATCGCCCAGATAAGGGAGAACATACAGTTCCTCCCTTCTGAGAGCTGCTGCTTCTGCTGCTAAACACTTGGTAAAGACTCACGGAACAGAAGACAAGCCGAAGAGCAGCACCTTGAACTGATAATGCGCGCTCTGAAAGGTGAAATGCAGAAACATCCTGTGAGGAGGAAAGACTGATATGTGCAGGTAAGCGCCCTACATGTCCAGTGAGCAGAGCCAATCCCCTGTTTTGAGGAGAGGCATCAGGCCTGGTAAAGTTACCATCTGAAACTTTTTGTACTGCATGTACAGACTGAGGTCCTTTAGGTCTAGAATGGTCCTCAGATCACCGGTCTTTTTGGGGTCCCGGAAAAACCTGGAGTAAAACCCATTGTTTCTCTGATGCCTGGGTACTGGCTCAATGGCCGGCTTGTGCAAAAGATATTGTACCTCCTCCCAGAAAACAGAGAGGTAAACTGGGGAATAACTGGAGAGCAGGGGAGGGGTTTCTGGAGGCTGCTCAATGAGCTCCAGGGTGTGCCCTCTTTCTATGATCTGCCAAATTCATGCCTCCAAAGTTATGGTTCTCCACTGATTCAAACAGAGGGAGAACCAATCTCTGACCACCACCTCATGGTCTGGGACCAGAAAGAGGAGGGTCTGGCAAGAAGTCAAGCGGAGGCAGATCCAGACACAGGGACTGGTTCCCTCACTTCTGGGGCACTTGGCTGATGTTCCAGCACTGGATGGGGCAGGCAAGGCAGCTGGGGCTCTGCATTTCCCTTGGGCCTGGGAGGCTGTACCAGGCCTACTGGTCACTCTGCAAAAAGGACAGCGTCCTCTACCTCTCAGTTGGGAGTTGGGTATGGTATAGAGAGTGGACAGACTTCAGGGCCCTGCCCGAGGCTTGCAAATCATTGATGATGTCCTGGGCATCAGGGCCAAACAGCTTCACGCCACTAAAGGGGGCGCTGAGCACCTTTTGCTTAACATTGGCAGCAAAACCAGATATTCTCAGCCAGGAGGGCCTACATAGGCATATGCCCATTGCAGCAGCCCTGGCAATGGTGTCAGTCATATCACAGGGGGCTCTAAGAAGGTGTTTGCTAACATCCTCAGCAACCTGGAGGCACTGAAGCAGCTCCTGCTTTTGTGTGCCATCTGGGAGAGCCTGGGCAGCGGCCTTGCCCTTCTTCCGATTGGAATTTTGGTACTATACCATGCGGGAAAGGTAATTTGCAATCCTCAAACCCAGTGTAGTGGAGGCATACACCCTCTTACCCAACAGGTCGATTCTGCAAGACTCTTTATCCGGGGGAAAGGAACTATGGTTATTTAGGCTCCTTAGACCAAACATGGACTGCCTTAATTTATTTATTTTATTTATTTAGTTTTTGTTGACAGGGTAAGTGCACTAGACAAATTCTGCCTATTTTCAGGCACAACCCGGGGAAGGGGATACAGATGAATGCCAACTGACCATGAACCAAATTAAGCTGTTGGTGGTATTTTCAGTGAATGAGGGAAATTTGGCCAGGACACTGGGAAAATTCCCCTACTCTTTTCAATAAGTGCCATGGGATCTTTAACATCCACCTGAACTACCACCAATCCAGGCAGATGGGACCTCGGTTTAACGTCTCATCTGAAAGACGGCACCTCAGAAGTGCAGCATCCATTCTTATGCTGCACTACAGTGTCAGTACTGGGATATTAACCCAAGTGCCAGATGTGGGAACTGAACGCACAGCCCTCTGATCTCCCGGCCTCAGAGGTGAGTGTGCTACCTACTGAACCAATGAGTTTGTCTCGGTCTGAGCAGCATAGAAGGGGAACCCCTGGGGAAGCATGATAATGTTTATCCACCATACGAAGCATAGCTGGCACCATGTCTGGTCTGTGCCAAGTGGTCGTGGCTGCATTCCTCAAGGCAGGTAAGAGTGGAGGAAAGATTTGTGTGGGAGATTCTGGGATCTCCAAGAAGTCCACCAGCTCTTTCCTGGTGGCATCCTCTTCCTCAGTGTGGAAGCCCATTGCTGAGGACAGCTGCTTCACCACATTAAGAAATGTGGGGTCCTCAGAAGGAGACCTAGGTGTATGCTTTACTGAATCCTCATTAACAGAGGAAGCAGTGGATGTGTCAGAGACCACGATTTATTCCTCTTCTTCTTCTTTCTCCTCCTCCTCATCATCAGGAAGAATGAAGACTGGATGGTACTCCTCCTCGATGTCGACCTCTTCTAAATCTGGATCTGACATCAGGTGCACCACCAATGGTCTACGGGGAGCTTCCTGTGGCCAATGAGCTGGTGTCGACAAATGAGCTGCCATCGGCGGCGTGCTCGAGGAGGGCCTAAGCACCAGGATTTGTCAGGATTTCATTCAAGTCAACGATGTTCCGTGATTGGGGTAGATAGCACTTGTGCCAATGACCCACCTGCTAAATCCTAAGAATGCAAGGAGCCTGTTGCCCCAGAGGGAGAAGGGCAGGCCTCGACAGGAGGGTCGTTGACGGAAGGAGGGGCCGACGACCCAGAGGTTGATGAACGGCCACCCTGAGAATCAGGCAGAGATGCTGTTGGTATGTGTCTGGTGGGCACAAAGACCTGGACAGTAGTTTTGCATGTCAGTGTAGCCACAGCCAATGAGGATCCCCCAGAAGAAGGAAAAGAGACCATCGAGGAACAAGATCAAAACAGGGGGAAGCAGTCGTAATCGCTGTCTTTTTTAATGGCTTTTCCCCAGAGAATTTGTCTCGGGCCTTGGAGCTTGACAATTCCATCAGCGACTGAAAGGCTGGGACCCAAGAAGACCCCTGCCCGGAACTGGCTACCTGTTGATCCATCAGGACATTTTTGAGAGCCTTTATGCGTTGCCTAAATATTGTTTGGTTAAATTTCTGGCAGAGCTCACAGTCAGAAACTTCATGATCAAGCCCAAGACAGCAGACACAGAGAGAATGCTCATCTGCAGAGGCAATCTTCTTTCCACCGCTGCAGCGACAGAAGAGAGAAGTCGAAGGATTAATTCTCGACATAAACAATCTGGAGGAATCTTTTTAACAAAAGAGATTCTGAAAAAAGCTGAAGAAAAAGCCGTAGGTGAAAAAGGTGCGAATACTGTGTTGAAGCTTCATGAACCATGCGCGATCAACAGTGGGAAAACTGAGGAGGGGCGTGGCGCACACGCCTTCATAGGGTTGGTGACTGTGATGTGTGGGATAAATGAGGACTTCAGTCGGTAGTTGCAAATCAAAAGAAAACCATTTATTTTAGCATAATTCAACAACAGACTATATGACAAATAAATAAAATAACAGAAAGAAAATAAGAAGGTTATTGTCATTCAGATACTAGGATGAGCTAGCATCCATACTGCTGTGAACAGCATACGTCTGCACTTCACAGCTCCAGCTACTCAAATGAGTTTCTGCTTTCTATATATATATATATATATATCTCCAGAGAAAGGGGGAGGAGCCTCAGACTCCACCTTTCTGATGTTTTTAACATCTATCTTCACAAATCAAGCTTATAAATAATGTTTGAAATATCATTAACAAGCACATTTCTATCAGTTACTCTTTTTAAGAACAAAAAGACAATAAATCCCCCCAAAACACAAAAATCAAGAAAAAGTTTCAAAGAAAACTCTGCCCGCTTCTTTGATCCTAATAAAAAAGGGCGTAGAAAGGCCGGCCCGCTCTATAGGACACGAAGAACCTTCCAAGGCAAGAGTTCGGTTTGAAGCGTTCTTTTGAACTTCTCTCAAATAGGTATTACCACTCTGTCCCACTTGATAAATTTGACATAGCTTTAAGCATTCACAGTTCATGCAGATATTATTTATAACAAGAATACAGAAGTTCTGCAAGTAGACGCTTGAGCCATGGCAAAACGAACAGAAATTAAAGCTAAACTTCCTTTGCGCATGGTTTTTAACAAGGAATGAAAATAACCAAAGAAAAAACCCTTTTTAATACCTTTAAGCCCAGAATGAATACTGGCCTTTCCACCCAAACCTAGCACTAGGCAAAGCGGAGGAAATTCAGGGCTTTTCCTCAGTTTAAAAATGAGCATATTTCTAATGTGGTTAGGTGAGTCCAAGGAACACTCACACCGCATCTTAAACTTCACCCACTAAGTGCTTTTCTTAGCAGGTGGGGCGAGTGAGCGTTTTGGACTTAACCAAAGGCACAAGCCCCACAATCTTTAACTACAGATATACAATTTAAACTTAAAACAGAACACCACAGCGAACTATGGCAACGCTAAGCCTACAGCTTCGGTGCATTTTATGGCAATGTAAAACTATTGTTACGCCTGCATTATAATGCTTATACTCACTGTTTTTTTTTTTTTTTTTTTAACGGACAAGGAGGGAAGATCAGGGAAGGCTGAGCAGGACAGGAAATTAGAGTAAAAGGGATAGAAAAAAAAAACCAAAACAAGGAAACCTTACAGGTGAAGGGATAGGAAACAGTAGAACAAGACAAGGGTGTTGCAACAGGCTTTTAAAAAAATATATATATATATATTCCCTGCAGGAAGGTCAGCATCACAATGACGTTGACAGTGTGGGCAGCCCCAGTTGTAATGTTGAAAATCTTCCATGTGGATCCTGCTTCACAGACAGTGAAATCCCTATCGTGTGACCTGATGACTCGATAACCCCGATGAAGATAAAGAGCTTCTGCATCTGGTGGTATTTAGGAGATATATTTCAGGTACAATATAACTGCACACTCTGGGTTGCTAGGTTCTTCAAAGATACACCCTCCGGTGCTCTCTTTGTTTACTTCAAAGTGTTGGTTGTGATTTTTTGTGTGCTGATTATGTGACAGTGTTTGGTATGTGCACCCTTTTTCATCCTATTTGACTTCAAAAGACTTTGGTGTCAGCTCTTGCAACCCTTCTCTGCTGTGCCAGGCTATGTGGATTTTGATTTTGAACCAAAGTCTTTTCACTAAGCCCAGTGAGGCGTTTGGAGACAGAGCTGCCGATTCCCTGATTTTTTAAGGTCTGCTTGGGTGATTGCAGGATGGTGGGCAGCATTGTCTTTGTTAGCCTTCTGATACCGTTTGATTACGCTTATGACGACGTTATTTGCTGGGCGGAATGTGGGGTCACTAATAATGTTCAGGTTGCAAGCCATACTGCTGCTGTTTAAATGACAGTTCAGTCCCACTCGTATGGCACGATAGCCTGAAACTGAGTAATCTATCCCAGCGCTAGTACAGACTTCCGCATACAACCACCGTTGCAGACTTTTCAGATTTTTGGCAGTTTCGGCTTTGAAGTCAACATGTATGTTTTTTTTTTTTCTTGCAGAGTCTACGAAAACCTCAACTGCCCATGTGGCATTTTTTGTGGTATTAGGCTCGTCCCGATCACGTTCAATGCAATCCAGCTCTGACATACTTATGGTGATGTGCCTCTCCAATGACAGCTCTCCATCACATTTTTCTTTCCGTTGGTTTTTTGCAGCTGGCATGTCACTACCTTCAGCTTCAGTAGCTGGGAATAGCTGAATGATGTTGTGTTCATTTAATACTTGGAATCACATGGGCAGGTTGTCAGACATTTTCCTTTCTTTTGAAATTTTCGGCTCGGGCATATGGAAGGAAAATGGCAGCTAATGACAGCTGACAAATTTCAGTCAGTTGTCTGGCTGACTGATACTGGTTAAGGGGCACTAAGACTGGCACTTTTTCTTGACTGGTCACTGTTGTCAGACTGAGGCTCTGGGTAGAGAAATGCTCAATCAGAGGTCAGGATTTTACATGCCCATTTCCTAAGTGTTAATAACCAAGTCTATACATCTATGTAAAAAAATACTAGCATAGGCTTGCATATGTCTGTCCACAGTGGTCAACAGTTCTAGAAAGTACATAAACCAAGTCACACACACAAAACCTGAGCTACTGATCCCCACTCCCTAGCATAACCATTCAAGACACCAAAGTCTCATTTTAGAGAAGAGGGCCCTTCCAAATCTGCATTTCATGAGTTGTTTTTGCTAGTAGAGGCTGTTTTAACACCAGGCTAGCTTAGTAGGATGGTATGTTAGAGCCTCCTACTGTAGCTTTAAAGATGGTGTTGACTCCTGGCATGGTGCCAGTAGTACCTGCAAGGGAATTAGATAATGTACTGGTGTGGAAGCCACTGGCAAGATGACAGAAAAGGGGACTGTGCTGTTGGTGGGGGGCTTCAACCTGCCAGATACAGATTGGAGCCTCCCAGTGATGACTTCAGCTAGAAGCAGGGACATCCTGGACTCTCTGCAGGGGGCATTCCTCAGACAACTAGTGAGTGAACCCACTCATGATGGGGCAATACTAGACCTGGCACTCAGTAACAGGGACAGTGTTGCAGACATCAAGGTGGCAGGCCTCCTGGGAATCAGTGATCACCATACAGTGTGATTCAATATAAAGATGGCTGATGGATGCAGAATCGAACCACACAAGGGCAGGTCCTGGACTTGAGGAGGGCAGATTTTATAATAATTGGTGAATGCCTCAGGGATGATCTGGCATGGAGGATGACCTGGATGGGATGGAAGAACAGTGGGTGATGCTAAAAAGGGACACAGTGAAATCAACAAACCTCACGCCAAGCAAGTGAGCAAAGGCAAGAGGAAAAGGAGACTCTTATGGTTTTCGAAAGAGGTAGCAGAAAACGTAAAAGCTAAAAGAGTAGCATTCAGAAGGCATAAGAAGACACAAAGGGAGGTGTAACAGGGGAAGCAAAGGGAAGCAGGGAGAGCAATTAGGAGTGTGAAGGTGCAAACCGAAGAGAATAGCCCAGGCAGTAACGAAAGGGAACAAGACATTTTTTAGGTATGTAAGCAAAAAGAAGGCGACCAGGAGTGGGACTGTAAGGTTAAAAAGAGAACGGGGAGACTGTGCTAAGGCAGGCATCTTGAACAAATACTTCAGTTTAGTAGTGACACAGGATGGTGAAGGGGAAGGGCCACCAAAAAGTAACAGGAGCACTGAAGAGTGGGAGGTGGACATTAGCCCGTTTCCGAAGGGAAGAGTGGATAAAGCAATGGGGCCGGGTGGGGAGGTGCATCCAAGAGTACTGAGGGAGCTCAAGGAGGTACTGGCTGCACCTTTGACAGTCCTGTTTAACAGATCCTTGGAAACAGGAGTGGTTCCAGAGGACAGGAGAAGGGCAGGTGTAATCCCGCTTCACAAAAGTGGTGGCAGGGAAGAGTCTATAAATTACAGACCAATCAGCCTGACATTAGTTGTGGGAAAGTTAATGCAATCACTGCTGAAGGAATGGATTGAGGAATATCTTGAATCCATGGGTTACAAGACCTGACGCAGCATGGTTTCACGAGGTGGGAGGTCATGCCAAACAAATCTGATAGATATCTTTGACTAGGTGACCAAAGAACTAGATTGGGGTGGAGCAGTGGACATACTTACCTAGGTTTCAGCAAGGCTTTTGACACTGTTTCACACAGAAGACTAGTAAGCAAGCTGGGTAGTTTAGGAGTGGCTCCAAAGGTGGTAAACTGGGTAGCTTATGAGTGGGTCCAAAGGTGGTAAACTGGGTAAGAAATTAGGCCAAAAGGAGGAAGAGGGTAGTGGTAAACGGAGTTCACTCCAAGGAAGGGATGGTGACCAGTGAGGAGCCTCAGGGATCAGTGCTTGGATCATTTCTCTTTAATGTCTTTATAAGTGACACCACAAAGGAGCTGAAAATGAAGGGCTGCCTCTTTGCGGATGATACCAAAATCTGCAATATGGTGGGCACTTCAAAGGGGTGGAAAAGATGAACAGAGACCTGAGAAAATTCAACTGGTCAAGGGTATGGCAGCTGACTTTTAGTGTGAAAAAGTGGAAAATAATGCACTTAGGGCACAGAAACCTAGGGGCGGAGTACAAAATGGGTGGGGTGGTACTGATGACCACCAAGAAGGAAAGGGACCTGGGGGAAATCATATCTAATAACCTAAAGATGGCCAGGCAATGTGACAAGGCAGCTAGGATGGCTTGTGGAATGCTAGGGTGTAGAGGGAGAGGTATCACCAGAAGGAGAGAGAAGTGGTGTTGGCCTCTGTAAACAGCACTGGTAAGACCCTAGCAAGAATAATGTGTTCTGTTCTGAGACCACATCTCTGGAAGGACATAGAGTGTAGGTGGTCCACAGGAGGGCAAATAAAATAGTGCAGAGAGACTTAAGGACCTAAATATGTACACCCGTGAAGTGAGACGGGAGAGGGGGGATATGATAGAGACCTAAAATATCTAATAGAGATAAATAAGATGGGGGAGTATTCTTCAGAAAAAATGTGCTCAAGAAAAAGAGGACATGATATGGAGCTGCAGGGAGATAGATTCAGGAGAGATGTGTAGGAGAGATGTGAGGAAGTACTTCTTCAGAGAAAGAGTGGTGGATTCCTATAACAGCCCTCCAGTGGAGGTGGTGGGAGTGAACACAGTGGTCGGGTTCAAGAATGCATGGGATAGGCATAAGGAAATCTTGGACAAAAGAAATGGGGGTTGGAGAATGGTCCGGAGATCAAGTAGGATCTGTGGTGATACTGTAGGCAGGGAAAATGGGCAGACTAAGTGGGTCAAGCGATCCTTATCTGAAGGCAAATTCTATGTTTCCATGTAAGCTTTTGGGTTAATCTGTGTGGAGGAAGCAGGTCATTTATGTTCCCTTACATTTCCAGAAAGACAGGTAAACTGTGACTGTTTCATGGGTAACAGCTAGTATATTATATTTCTCTTGCTACTAACTTAACAGTTTACTGTCTACTACAGTTTTAAGCAGGATAACATACACAAAACAGACAAAGAGTTATATGCATCCTACCTTAACGTAAGAAGGCTGCTTTTCAAGTATCAGGTCTGCTACTTTCTTGGATACCTACACCAGGAGACAGAAATAAAGTTCCAAAATGTTACATATTTATCATTTGTCATCACTGCTTCCAAATTTAAGGTCTTCCTTCTGATGTCTTACATACAATGTTTGTTCCAGTAGCATTTAACTCTGCAGCATACCAGTGTTCATAAACTAGGTAGCTGTTAGTGTCAATGCCTCAGAAGACTGCACACTCGCCTCTGAGGCTAGAAGATCAGAAGGTTGTGGGTTCCAGCCCCACACCAGGACCTTGGGATAAAGTTCTATTCTGACACTGTAGTGCAGCATGAGGGGGGTACTGCACTCCTGAGGTGCTGTCTTACAGATGAGACATTAAACTGAGGTCTCGTCTGCTTGTTCTGGTGGTTTACTCAGCTGGAAATGAAAGATCCCACAGCACTTCTTGAAAACAGTAAGGGAATTTCCAGTGTCCTGTGCAAATTTCCCATACTCACTAAAAATACCACAAGCAGCTTAACCTGGCACAATCTCTCCTTTTACAGTCAACAAAAATGAAAAAAATAAATATTACACGCTGAAAAACGGTTCTGCAGTGGAACACTTTACTATAGTTGAGTTCTCAACATAACGGAGAAGAAATTGAGAAAAACTGAAAATGAGTTATAGTTCCAGAACCCAGTGACTTCAGCTGAGTGGAAGCCTACAAGGAATCTTTCCATGCCTGGCTTATAGAGGAAATGTAACCTAGAGGTTAGAGCACTGGCTTGGGGACTAGTAGACTGCAAGTTCAAACCCAGCTACATCCAAATACTCAGTCACCATGTTTACATGCACTCAGTAATCGGATTCAAATTGGAATACTGAGAAATTTGATTACCGAATCAGATTATGCAGATCCATGTAAACAGGAGAATTCTCATTCGAATCAGATTTCTTGAATTTGTAGAAATCTGATTCACATACCTTGGTTTTCTCGTTCAAATCTGATTACTGGAACATGTAAACAGATCTGGTAGCATTTTCAGATTAACAAATATTACCTTCTGAAGTTTTAACAGGCAAAACCTGCAAGAACAATTAACCCTTAAGCTGCCAACAGAATTAGATTGTATAAGAATTCTGGACTGATATATCAGTCTGTGGCACAGCAAGGGTTAAAGGCTGGTGGGGAGGGGGGAGTGAAGACAGGTTTGTCCAATGATTACATGTACTAGATGGATGTGTATGTACATGAAAATGTTTGAAACTTTTAGTTAATGTGCCTGAGAGAAAGAAAAAACATTTTTTTTAAAGGACAATATATGTTTTATATAATTTTTTGTTTTGTTTTGAAAGTTGCAGTGCATGTTAGGATAAACATTTTTACCTATACCTTTTTATTCCAGTTTAAATTGACCCTTGCCTCCTATCTTGTATGATACCTTTCTTTCCAAATTTTGAGTCTGCTTAGCTCTTTGTTTTACATTTCAAGTAATAAAATAAGTTCCTTTGGACCAGATTTACAGCAGTATTTTCAGAAGTGCAGTGCCCGTTCTTTAGTATGCTAGTTCTACATTTTAATCACAAGAAAACAATGCTTGAGGGAAAACATACAAAGAAGCTAGCAGAAGGCGGACATTTGATCTATCAAGTCTACTCGTGCTGCAGGGTCCACAGCTTGAACTACTGTCCCTGCCCTCTCTCTCTACTCCTTCCATCCTCCCTACCCATGATCCTTACCTTCCCCCATGCCTATCCCAGCCTCTCTTAAAGTTGCCCACTGTCAACAAAATGACGTCTTCCGGCAGCGCATTCCAAGAGTCCACCACCCTCTCTGTGAAGAAGTGCTTCCTGACCTCCTTCCTAAACCTCCCACCCTCCAGCTTAAGACTGTGCCCCCTCGTGTTATGATTGCCACTCAGCTTAAAGGTCCCAATCACGTCCCCTCTCTCTCTCTCTCTCTCTCGCCCCCGTCTTCCAGGGAGTACATGTTCAGTACCCTCAACCTCTCTCATATGCCTTACCCTGCTGACCTGCTATCATCTTTGTAGCCCTCCTCTGGAACTTCTCCAGCAGGTTAATGTCCTTTTTGAGGTGTGGGCACTAGTACTGAACTCCATAGTCTAGATGCAGCCTTACCAGTGACCTGTACAAGGGCAGTATAACCTCCTCTCTTCTACTACTGATACCCCTAGATATGTGTCCCAGCATCTTGTTTGCCTTTGCTGCTGCTTTCTTGCACTGTACGGAGTGCTTCAGGTCACTAGTGATCATCACTCCCAGATCCTTCTCCTCCTCTGATGCAGATACTCGGACTCTACACAGGTAGTACTCTGTCCTGGGATTCTTGGCTCCAATATGCATAACTTTGCATTTCTTGGCATTGAAGCCAAACTGCAGATTCTGGACCACCTCACCAGCTTTTCCAGATCTTCCTGTAGGTCCTGTATCCCTTCAGCTGTGTTCACTCTTCCACAAAGTTTGGTGTCACTCCTGAATAGGCACGTTTTGCCCTTAATGCCATTCCCAATGTCACTGATGAAGACACTGAACAACACCAGCCCCAGCACCAAGCCCTGTGGGACCCCACTGGTTACCTCTCTGTTACCACATAACTCTCCTCCGCAACCACCCTCTGGGTTCTGTCCCTTAGACAGTTTTGCACCCATATGGCCATCTTTTCCCCAACCTTAAGATCCACCAACTTCCTGATCAACCTTTTGTGGGGCACAGACTGAAAGGCCTTGCTGAAATCAAGATAAAGGATGTTTACCGCTTGGCCCCTGTCTACTGTCTTAGTGACACAATCAGATTCGTTTGACACAATCATCCCCCATGAACCCATGCTGCCTCGCATCCTGGAGACCATGCTCCTCTAGATATCCACCAACCTTTCTTTTAGTACAGTCTCCATGAGCTTGCCCACAATGGAGGCTGGCCTGACTGGTCTGTAATTCCCTGGGTCATCCGTGGGACCACTTTTGTGGAGGAGCACTGCATGTACTGTTCTTCAGTCCTGCGGTACCATGCCCGACTCTCGTAAACTATTAAATAGGTCTGCCAGTGGCTCTGCCAGCTCCTCAGCCAGTTCCTTTAGTACCCTTGGATGTACTCTGTCCGGGCCAGTTCTATGCGATAATGGTGATCACGGAATGGCGATTTTGTTTGGGCAAGTGTATATCAACGAAAATGAATTTCGGCGATGCACACCCGTGGCGAATGGCAAGAGGGTGCCAGAGATCTACGGTTTTTTTTTAATGTGGGGGGCTGCCTCTACTAAAAGATTCTCAATACCGGGGGGTGAAATACTAAAATAAAAAAAGAAATAAAAAAAAGCCGCCTGCCAGCCAAAACAAAAAAAAAAAAGCACTGTGCCGGACCCGGACCCTGCACCTCCCAACTGACCATCTTCCCCGCCATGCTAGCAGACCAGCTCAGCAGCTGCCCACCGCACCAACTTCCACATACCTTCCCTCCCCTTCCTCTCCCCCCCATGTGTGTGCGCACGTGTATACACACGTAGCTTTCTGTCGCCCTACCTTGCCCACCTAGGTATCCGGTCGCTACCCTACCAGGTAGCCCTGAACACAGGCACCGCTGTTTTTCTAAGCACTCAGTTGCGGTCACCATGTTCACTGCATACCATCAGGGCCTGGTGATTTCTCCATCTTCAATGCCAGCAGCCCCTTCCTTTCTCTATCCTCCTCTATCACTATATCTGTATTTCCCTCCTGAAGGCACTGGTCCATCCGTCCTTCTCCCTGGTGAAGATGGAACAGAAGTATTCATTTAGTATCTTTGCTTTTCACCCATTATCGTCCACTCACTCCATCCCTTTCTTAAGCCTAACAATCCCTTCCTTCTTGTCCCATTTCTCACTTATATAGCAAAAGAAATTCAATTTTACACACGCCCTCGGTGTTATGTGCCTAGATAAACCCCTTGAGCTTCACTCACTGGGTTTATGTGGCACCCAACACCTCAAGTGTGTTTAAAATTTTCACTACAAACACACACACCATACTTTATTCTATTTTTAATGTACACCCCAGTGGTGTGCAGCACAAAGCTGAAGGCCAAGCATCCTTACACCCCTGAAAAGTGCATTCAAATACTTGCAAGTTTAAAATGATTCACTGCTCTTTTGTATTATTTGTGATGTGAAACATTTTTACTATTTTTTTTTTTTTTACATAATCCATTTATTTAAATCGGCTTTTCTTAGGGAGATAATAGGTAAAACTGCTGCAAACCTCTACTCCTGCAAGTATGACAATACCAGTGTTCACTCACCACCATCACATCACAGAACCTGCCTTACTATTAAGGTCACTCCTCTGTTGCCAGCATTGTGGGTTGGATGTTGGGGTCACATGGCCGGGGGGAGGGGTTGAAAGTTATTAAAATTTGTGTAACACCAGGTTGTGTATTTGAGAAAGAATGGATGTCTCAGGGAGTCACAGGTGTCCAGTTCTTGGGTGACACAGTTAGTCATGCAGCAGAATTGTATTCAGAATGGCCTTGGTTCAAATTCCAGATAGGGCACTTCACTGATTCTCATTTCTTTTATTAATTCATATATATACGTATCACACTCTTGCTGAAAAAATGCCAAAGTCACCTAAGGAAGCAGGCCCTTGTGACCTCCACCAAGGTCCGATTTTTCTGGCTGCTAGCCTCTGGAGTCCCCATTCTATGTCTGGAAGGTTGTTGCCTCCCACTAAAAATGGGAACATTGTGGAAGATGATATCTTGATGTAGGGTAATTGTGAGCATACAGCTGTAAGGTAGCCCCCAAGCTCAAGTATCTACCCCATCCCAGTATATGCCAAGAACCACCACAGACCCCAGGTTATGCCCACGACCACCATCATACTTCAGTTTTTGTTCTGCAAATTGCCTTACCCTTGTTTTCAACTCACAGCTACTACACTCCAGTACATGCCCATAATTAGCTCACACCCAGTAGCTGACTCAGTACTGCTCTTCAGTGAAATGGGGATTAGTTCAGGAATTGATGATGGGGATTTGGTAGCTGTGTATCAACTACTGGGGTGTAGTGGTGATGGTGGTGGAAGAGATACTGATTTACACAGATACTGTGGTGCGGTGTAATTGTGTAACAGATAGAAAATGAAGGGTAGTTTCTGATCAGGTACCATGGTGTAGGGTTATTAAGGGGCAGAAACAATGGTTTGCAGGTTGTGGATAATACACTGATGGGTAGTTGAAGGGCAGATATTGGTGTGTGGTGTCGTTGTTAGAATAATATTGGATAGTTTTGAAGCTGATATCAGAGTGTGGGTATTTGTGGGGCAGATACTGTGATCTGGGATGGATTCTGTACTAGTATGTGGTGTACTAGTTTAGAGAAGATGCTGCGGTAGGGGCAGTTGTTAAATATAAGGGTAAGGGGTAGTTGCTGGGCAGATACCATGGTGTGGGGTAGTTGTGGGGCAGATACAATGGTAATTAATAGTGACAGGGCATATACTAAGGTTTGGGGTAGTTGTAGGGCAGAATGCCTGGTACGTTTATGAGTGTTATGAGATTAGGGTAGTTTTGGAACACATATTAGGTTATAGGGTTTTTGCAGGACAGACAACTGGGTAGAGGCATGAGTGTTACTAAGTGAGTAACTGTGGAGCAGATATTGTGGTGTAGAGTAGTTACAGGGAAGAATATTGGGTTATGGTAAGTGTGGTACGTGACTAGGGTAGTTGTGGGATAGATATAGTAATGTTGGGTAGTTGCAGGACAAAATATTGGGAAGCTGTGAGAGTGTTACTACAGTGGGGTAGTTCTGGAACATATATTGTGGCATGGGGTAGTTGAAGGACAGACTATTGGGTTACTGTGAGTGTATTACTACTGGTGGGGTAGTTGTGGGACACATACTGGGTAATGGGGTAATTACAGGCCAGAATATTGGGTAGCTGCAAGAGTGTTAGTAGAGTGGAGATAGTTGTGGGGGCAGATGTGGAATGTGTGGTAGTTACAGGACACACTATTGGGCTTCTGTGAGAGTGGTACTACAGTGGGCAGTTATCAGGCACACATTTTGGCTTGGGGTGGTTGCAGGGCAGAATACTGTATAGCTATGAACGTGTTAGTAGAGTGGGGTAGTTGCAGAACAAATATTGTGGAGTGGGGTAGTTGTACAGCACAATGCTGGGTAGCTACAGTAGTGTTACTAGAGTGGGGGCAGCTCTGAGTCAAATATTGGGGTGTGGTGTAGTTGCAGGGCAGAGTATTAGATTGCATAGGGTAGCTGTGGGGGAAATATTGTAATGTGGTATAGTTGCAGGGCAAGATATTGGGTAGTTCTAAGAGTGCTTCTACAGTGGGGGTAGTTGTGAGACTGATATTTGAGAGTGGGTAGTTGCCGGGTGGAATATTGCGTAACTGTGAAAGTGTTACTGGAGTGAGGTAGTTTGGGGCAGATACTGTGGAGTCAGGTAGTCACGGGGCATAATATTAGGTAGCTGTAGCACTGACAATGTTTGTACAGTGAGCAGTTGTCAGGTGAGTATTGTGGTGTGGGGAAGCTGAAGAGCAGAATATCATGTACCTGCATTAGTGTTGCTAGAGAGAGGGTAGTTGTGTGGCAGATACTGGGGTGGTGTATCTGCAGGGCAGAATGTTGGGCAACTTCAAGAGTTTTACTAGAGTGGGGGTTGTTATGGAGCAGATATTGGGGTGAGGTAGTTACAGAACACAATACTGGGTATTAATTACTTGTTGTGAGCTACATAGTGGGGTGGTGGTAGTTGCAGAAGAGAATACTGGGTAGTCAATATGAGAGGGATACTGGAGGGAGGGTAGCTGTGAGCCAGATGCTGGAGTAGGGTAACTGCAGGCCAGAATATTGAGTAGCTAGCCATGAGACATTACTAAAGTGGGAGTACCTATGGGGTAGAGCTTGGGGTTTGAGGTAGTTGAGGTCAAATACTCTTGCTTTTTTTGTCGATAAGATTTATTTCTTCAATTCCGGTCAGTATAGCCTAGAGGTTAGAGGAATGAGGTGTGAACAAGCTTGATACATCCGGCAGACCAGACCAGAGTTTGATTCTCACAACCTCCACTTGCATACTGTGTGACTCTGAGCAAGTCACTTAACCGCCCAGTGCTCCCAGGTCGCCCCTGAAAACAGGCACTTGTGCCTAGTGGACCTTAACCGGTTACGAAAGACTAAAATAAAAAAATAAAATAATACAAAAACTAAATAAAAGTAAAATAAATAAATGTTAACTGCATACTGCAGACAAAACAGCAATGTTACACATGGACCCCAGGTAAAAGAAACCAGATTCCTCTCAAACATGTAAACAGGCACACATAATCAGATTACTAAGAGAGCCTGCATGTAAACAGCACCACAGAAAACTCAATCAGATTTTCAGGGAATCTGATTTCTTCAGAAATCTGAATACTGCCTGACATGTAAACATGGCAGCTGTGGGACTTTGGACACGTCACATAACTTCTCAGTGCTCCAGTCCACCCAGCTCCAGAAATGGGAGGAGCAGGATCCCACTGTAAACAATGGGCCAGATTCACAAAAGGCAACTCAGGACACAAGGCAACTTGCGTCTGAAAAAATGGTGCAAGTAACACTTGCATCCTGAGTTGCGTCTTGGTGGGATTCACAAAGGCAGCCTGCGACATGCTGCAGGCTGCCTGCGCCCAACTTCACCAATGCACCTGAAACCCCCTTGCGACAGGGCGTAAGGGAGGTTTAAGACAGCAGCTGCACCCTGTTCACAAAGGGTGGCTGCTATGTCCCACATCAGGATTAAGGAACAATCCCGGTGGACATCTGTCAAAGAACACTTACGCAACCTATGAGGTGATGTAAGTGTTCTTTGCCATCCTCAGGGGGTTGCCACTGTGCCTCAGCTCTACAGCCCCCCCAAAAGCCCCAGTTCCCAGGTATGGCACCCACTGTGCCAGGATGGGTGTGTGGAACACCCCCCCCATGCCCAGACCCCTTACACACGTCAAGAGCCACCCATATGCCTACTGCCCCCCCCACATGCTCTAGGGCAAGATCCGACCTCCATCGCATGTCCAGTATAGCCCTGGTAGTCTAGTGGCCCCCAGTCAACAATGCCAGCCCACCCCACTCCATTCACCCCACACATGCACCCGGCAGGTGGTGGTGACTGGCACTGCCCACCTCTCACCACCATGGCCCAGCTGCTGACCAAGCTATGCAAGATCGCACACAGCAATAATAGGCGCTCTGTGAATGACAGCGCTGTCATTCACAGAACACGTGTTCGTAGCATCTTGGCACAGTTCAATCGGCGGCTGGCAAATGGTGAGAGGTGGGCAGTGCCAGTCACCGGTGGGGGTATCAGTTGGGGGGGTGGCTCGCACTGATGGTTGTGGGTGGCATCTGTATCTGACCTTGCCGTGGAGTGGGGGGGGGCATGCAGGGATGCCAACGCATCTGTCTCCTGCCTTTCCTGCTGCTTGTGGCATGTGTGGTCACTGCACCATCTGTGTGACCTATGTCACAAGTCACGGGGCACAGACCCCTGCACCCGCTCCGATGCAGAATCGGGTTCAGGGTCCAGGTCACAGGGATAGTCGATGCAAGCTGCCATTGTCGCAGCTTGCAGCTGACCTTTGTGAATCAGGCCCATTATGCTGTATTTTAGCTGGACTATCCCAAGTGAATAAACCTTATAAAAAAAACTGATGTCACTGGACTCCAGAACTCATAAGTGGTTAAAAATAAATACAGGATGGGAAAAATTGCAGCATTAACAAGGAACCCTAAATAATTAAACAAATAGGTTTATTTCAAAACAAAGACATAAAACAATACATTAGAGCTATTGGACTTCATATACTGTTCATACACATATATTTATTTTGCTTTTAGTTTTGTTTACCAGGTAAGTGTACTAGACAAAAAACATGCTAATTTTGAGGCACGACCTGGGAGGTTACTAGGAGGTAAAAACATCAGACTCAAGCAGAAACAAATAATGATACAGTTCATGTCAGCAGATACATACACTGTACAGGTACAAGAAGATCAAAATATACTTTGGATAATATAGGCAAATTATACAGAGCTAGGAATAATTAAATTAAATAATATATTTTATGGATGTGAGCAGCACAGTTAAATGGAAATTTGCACAGGAATGAAGAACATGGTTTATAGTTGTAGACAGAAATGAGTCGTACAATTACACTAAAAATCCCAACAACAAGATTTATGACCCCTGTAATGAAAGCACTGTTCTGACTGGATGGAATTCATTTGTACTTGTTAGACTAAGCAGCAAAATGGCTATCTAAGAATAACCTTAAAGGAATTTGGTAAGCTTGTCCCCATCTTCATGGTGATGCTGTAGCTGTCCGTAGGCAACCACTCCAGTATCATTAAAGGAGACAGGAAAGTACAGTTGTGTAAGAACTTACCATAACAGAGGATCTTCGAGAAGAGCTCTTGCAGCAGGTAACACCATTAGGACTATGATGCCAGGCACTAGGACCCCACAGAAAAATTCTAGCTAGCAGTCTAAGGCAGGGAACTGTCCCCCTGATGTCGGCTCGCCCCTGACGTCGCCTATAGAATAAAGGGGCAATCCTCTGGTACCACCTCAGTTCACCCACCAGAGACCCAGCTAACAAAAAGGATGGTGAACCGAGGAGGTTCTCACATCCCCCAGAGATGAGGAAAGTTATACAACCCCAGGGGGAGGTGGGAGGGAAAGCATACCTGCTGAAAGAGCTCTTCTCGAAGATCCACTGTTATGGTAAGTTCTTACGTAACTGTACTATCTCACTACAAGACAGAGCTCTTGCAGCAGGTAACACCGTTAGGACCGAGTCCCAAGCAGTACAAGGACAGAATCCAGGTCAGAAGGGTGGTGGTTATAAACATCAGTAAACTACTGGTACTCCTAAGAGAGTAGTCCATGGAGGACAGCAAGGTCAAAACCCGCCCCCCTCCTTCAAGCAATGTCCAAACTGTAGTGCTTTATGAAAGTGTGGACTGAACTCCAAGTAGCAGCTGCACAAAGATCCGCTGATGAAACATTCCTTAGGGATGCAAATGTGACGAGGCAACACCCCTAGTGGAGTGACCTTTAACCAGTTCTGGTAAATGTTTGTCGTATTTTTGATAGCAGAAAACTACAACTGACCATTTGGCCAATGTCTACTTAGTCACTGGTGCCCCTAACATTCTCTGGGCAAAGGAGACAAACAACTGGTCTGTCTTTCTGCACGACCAAGTACGATCTACGTGGAAACAAAGAATTCTGTGAACATCCAGAGTATGCAATAGGGCCTCCCCTTTGTTTGAGTACTCTGAGTAATAAACTGGAAGTTGAATGTCCTGATTAAGAGTAAACTCTGACACTACCTTCAGGAAGAACTTAGGACTGGTACACAGGGCTACCCTGTCCCTGTGAAAAATCAAATAAGGCTCTTTACACATCACAGCCCGAACTTGGAAATCCTGTGGACAGAAGTAATGGCAACTAAAACCAACACTTTCCGAGATAGGAAGCGTAGCTTGCAACTTACGGATGGCTCAAAGGGAGGCTATGTATGCTTTTCTAACATGAATAAAAGATCCCATGGGGGAATTGGGTGCCTCCTGAGAGATTTGATATGCAAGGAAGTGCCGTGCAAGAAAGTCTTGGACAAATCCAGTTGTGCCAGGGTCCTGTCCTCCATAGGTAAATGGTAAGCTGACAGTGCAGAAAGGTGTACCTTTATGGACGAATAGCTGAGACCTTTGTCAAATAGCAAAAGAAAGTACTCCAGTATCGAATTCACCAGGCAGGTGAAAGGATCCAGGAGACAGGATGACGCCCACTGGCAGAAACATTTCCATTTTATGGCACAGGTGGCCCTAGTCATGGGCTTCCTCATGGCCAGTAGGACCTCTGCTATCCTTGAAGACACCCCATACTTGTCCCTGACTACGTCTGCAGGAGCCATGCAGGCAGGTACAGAAAGTGAAGATTCGGGTGTACTAGAGTTCCCTGTTTCTGGCAGAGCAAGCGAGGAGACAGGGCCAAAATGGTGCTATGAGAATCATGACCGCTCATTCCGCTTGTAGCTTGAGCAGTACTCTCTGAAGTAGTGGGAAGGGAGGGAAGGCATATAGAAACCTCCCTGCCCAAGAGAGGGACAATGCGACTCACCAGAAAACACCAGGTCCTGGATCTAGCAAGCAGAAATTGGGTAGTTTGGCGTTGAGTGGGAATGCAAAGAGGTCCAGTTCTGGAAGGCCCCACCTTTCAAAAAGGTTGTCTATTATGTCCCACAGTAGCTCCCATTCGTGAACCTGAGACTGAGAGTAGCTGAGACTGTCAGCTAGGGTGTTTTGAACTCCTGGAATGTGAACCACTGTGAGTTCCTGGTTGTACTCCACTTCCCAGTACCAGACTCTCGTGGCTTCTCGGCAGAGGGGGTAGGAGTGTGTACGCCATTGCTTGCTGATGTAGAAGACTACTGGCATGTAGTCTGACTGGATCAGTAGGGGCCCTGGCAGGAGAATTGTCTGAAACGTCTAAGGTGTACGGACCGCTCTCATCTCCAACACATTCATGTAGAGATTGCATTCCAGAGAGGTTGAAGTCCCTCTTGTCCGATGGTCTCTGAAAAGTGCAACCCACCCTAGTCCCAAGGCATCCACTGTCAGGATCTGCTAAGGGCTGGGGCTTTGGAAGGGAGCCTGGACTCTAGCCGGGAAGGGGTGAGCCATCATTCCAGAGTCTGATATACTGTATTGCTTTGTTGGAGACCCAGACTGGCTGTTCGAGGTCGTCCAAGCGCTAGTACCACTGAACCCTGAGGTTCCACTGGAGAAGTCTCATATGCAGACGAGCCAAGGGAACTGCTACAGTGCCGGCTGCCATGTGGCCTAGCAGTTGCAGTACCACTGTGGCAGGAATCTGATTTGTGGAGAAAACCCTCCGAGCCAGTGCTCTTAGTCAATCTGCCCTGTCTGAGGGAAGAAACACTCTCCCCTGGACAGTGTCCAAGACTGTACCTATGTACTGTAACCTCCGGGTGGGCTGAGGGATGATAATCCTCAGATCTTGGAACAGTTGGAAGGTGTCTTTCAGTGAGTGACACAGCTGCTCTTTTGTGGGAACTGTTAATAACCAGTCATCAAGGCAGGGGCAGACATAATGTCCCTACTCCTGAGAGCTGCTGCCACTACTGCCAGGCACTTGGTGAACAATCCCATTGAGTTAAGTATTGCGGGGATGTTCTGAGTGCTCGAGGCCAACAATGGTTGTGTCCACACCAAACAGTGGAGGGATGGACTAAGGGGTAAATGAGAAAAGGGGGGGGGACGTATGTACACCTAGCTGTCTAAATGACCTTGCTAACATTCTTGTGACCTACTCCATGTGGCTTCCCACCAGCCAGGACAATGGGTAGGAGTGGTAGATGGAACTGTAGCTTTGACATCAGTACAGACACAAAAGAGAAGCGTAGCTGGCAGCTTAAGGGTCAAACAGCTGTATAAAAAAAATGCTGTAATATTGACCCTCTGAATTACTACTGTCTGAAATACTGTGATTCTTCTTCAAACTCGCTAGTCCCTAAACCACAGGGTAATAATACTAAAGACTGAACACTGATCGGACTTTAGTAGCCTTCAGAAAGTGTTTCTTACATTTCGCAAGTTGGCTCATAGTAAAAGAACAACAAAAACAGTCTTGGGATCATCGTAACAGTCTGGGACTGCATTTCAGACTACAAAATGACTTCAGAGGTACAGCAATTTAATGTAGCAATCCTACAAAACCTGGTAGTCTTACTTGCAGCAATTCTGTCCAACACAAAGATAGTAAAACACATCTTGTAAATGAACAGGCAAACACTGTGTAACAGGTATCATTAATCAATCCAAGTAAATTAATTAGATCATCGGTTAAAATTGGATCAGCTGACCTTCAGCTCCAAGTAGCAAAATACCAGCAAAAAGGCCATGACAAAATATAAGCTGATCCCCCAGAATCACCTCTTTTTTCTCCTTTCAATTTGTTTATTTAAATTAGCTCTGATTTGCATGAATAGCTACCAGATTATCATGTTACAGCAGGTGAAAATGGAGTTTTTGACCCCAATATTTCCGCTGAATAAAATATACAAGTAGCAGCTGCTATAAGCAACACATTTAAGCCTGAGGAAGAAAAGAATATATTAGTTTACTTACTGCACTAGAAAACTGCTGATGAGAATCCAGGGATCAGCATATTAATTGTGTCCTGGCCATGTAACTGCATCTGTGCATGTTACTGTCACTTTTGGATCTGCTCCCTCAGTGAAGCAGACACACGAACAACCAATGAAACAAATATGTTTTCACACCTACATGCTTAAATTGGTTAATATATGTATAACAACTGACAGTGACCTGAATGTTTTACTTGTTTGTATTAGATGGGGAGAGACAAGCAGCTGTAGGTGAATAAATTCAACATCAGTAGGCCTCAGTAGGCAGAATTCTTACCGCTGGGTCAGAAGGCTGTAAGTGTAAGTCTCAAAGTGAGGACTTGTGCTCAAGGCTAACACTGCAATACACAGGGATCGGGATCAGGATGGGGGGAGGTGCTGCATCCTTTGGACAGTATGTTAAAAAGAGGTTCCCCTCTGCTCACCTCTGGGATTTGCCCATTTATGTAAAAGTTCAACATCCCAAAACACTTCTGAAAAAGGGGATAACCACAGTGTCCTGGCTAACATTACTTCTCTGAATAAAACCAGTTCTAACACTCTTAGAAATGACCGTGAAAAGCATTTACGCTGTTGAGTGCATGATGGTTGTTCCATTTGCCAACATACCATCTCTGTACTTCTAGTACTAACTCTCCGTCTAATTCTACAGTCAAATACATTTTTTTGTGCCGTTGTCCAAAATAAGTAGCCAAGTAATTTTAATAAATAGTTTACTGTGTATCACATCTCAAATAACGAGCCCTGGCTTAATGTTCTGAGAGCTGCCAGTTACCCATCTGCCTCCCCATAATTCTGCCTGACTTGCACTGCGGAAACATGGTAATTTCTCCACCAACCCCTGAAGTCCTGAGATATTCCCTTTTAGCACTCAGTGCAGTACACTTATTGGACTCAACTGTACAACACAGCATGAAGATCCTCAGCCTCGCTCTCACTGCAGGGCCCGAGTGCTGGTAAACATAGTCTATACAGTTTGCACAACTGGGCAAGATTTACAGAATCCAGGGCTAGTAAGGCGACAAGAGAGGTTATAGGTAAGTATCTTTGTACTGGACTGTTGAGTCAACCAATTACGTTGTTGGGACCAGGTGCTCAAAGGGGTTTCTAAGGACTGGGTGGGTCTGATGATGGGGAGCAGATGGATGGGTGGGTTTTACCAATGCAAGAGAAGTTAAAGTACTGCATGGGGGTCATAACCTTTCAGCATGATTTTGGAGAGGAGAGAATGCTACTGCAACTGCATCTGGAGTGTGGTGGGAACATGACTGCATCCAAAAACACTTTATAATCCCGTGGGGTCAGTTGGGGAGGGGGAATGTTACTACAGTTTGCAACATGCAGGTAAATTCAGTCATGACAGAGACAGATGTGAGAGAGAGAGAGGTTAAGCGACTTGTTTAAGGTAACATGATGAGTTCATGACAGAAGTAGTGGGTTTCAAACCTGTGTCTAAACGGTTTACTGCTCTGCACTCTAACCACTAGGTCAAACTGCCTCCCTAAAAGGAAAAGAAGAGGGAAAAGAGAGAGCATGGTGCAAAGAAAGTAAATAAAAAGAAAAGGCAATAACTGTAAAAGGATGGAAAGAAGAACAGAAAAAGAAGATAAAGCACAGAAACAGGAGAAAGAGTAAAAAAATGAGAAGAGCCACAAAAAATAAAAATACAACCATGTGGGAGGGGGCTAGAAATCACTTCCTACCTACACAATATAAAGTGATGCACAAAGCTTGACTATTGTTATACAAAATACATTGTGTACAGCAGTCACTGCAACACAAAGATTTTGGAGTAAACATTTCCCTGAGCATCTTACATATTGACTTTCACAAAACTGACAACAGCTATACAGTGCAAAATACTGTAATCAAAAGCAACATTATATGACAGGCAATGAAAATAATCAAGCCCAGCTTTCTACACATAACCAATGCAGTCTGTAAAAACAGGATACTGCCCAAAGAAGGGAAACACCTGGGCCTGAAAGCCCACAGTGTATATTGTCACTTATGTGTTTGTCCAATAAATGGTATCATTTTCCTGCTTTGTCTATTCAGTTACATTATAAAACTCAATCTTCATGCATGTTCTGAAACACCAGGATCAATAGTTCCAAACTCTGAACTCATAGTAAGTGAATGCCCTATTTCCAGAGAGCAGCCGGTATGATTCCGGTCCAAACGTGGTGCACTAACAGCAGGTTACAGATAGACTGTGTAGTTCGCTACTGCAGGCCACACCTCTCAACTGTCCCTGATTCTGAGGAGCGTCCCTGATTTTGCCTCAAATGTTTGTTTGGTTTCTCCTAAATTTAGATTTTTTTTTTCCACTGAAAAGAAGGACTTTGAAGTATATATAATTTCCTGACTTTAGTACTACAGTCATGTCCTCTTTCAGACAAGGCTTTTTACATTCAGCCCAACAAAGTCTAGAAAATAACTTAGCTAATGATGTTAAAAACAACAAAAAACAATTTTATAATTACATTGGTTCCCTAACAAAAACCAAAACAAATCAGATAGGAATAGGACCTCTAAAAATAAATGAAACACTAATTATCGATGAAAAAGAAATAGCAGTAGAACTCAACCAGTATTTTGGAAATATTTTCAGTCCAAAAGAAGAAATAATTATTAAAAAGCAACCTGCGCTAGACTCCTCTGTTCTGTTTACTGAACATGATATTTTGGATGCTATTAATTTAATTAAATGTAATACATCTCCTGGCCCTGATTGTATATATCCTAAGTTTCTAAAGGAACTTTCAAAATAGCTTTCTTGTCCTCTTACCCATTTATTTAATAGATCTGTGACGAAGGAAATGTATTGCAAACATGGAGAGAGGCTAACATTACTCCTATTCACAGAGGTGGTAATAAACAATCAACTAGTAATTACAGGCCCATTAGCCTAACCTCACTTGTTAGTAAACTTCTGGAAAGTCTAATACAAAACGAAATTATAAATCATATTGGGAATACTGGTTGTATAGACATCTCTCAACATGGATTTACTTCTCACAGACCGTGCCTAACTAATCTTATCAGTTTCTCTGAACCAGTCAGTGATGCTCTTCATAAAGGTTTGCCCACAGACATTGTCTTTTTGGATTTCGAAAAGGCTTTTGACACCATAAGACTCTGACTGACCAATTGTGTAACATAAATCTTGACATCAAATTAAAAAATGGATCACATCATGGTTACATAATAGACAGCAACGGGTGGTCACTCGTAGACAAGAGACAAATTGTCCTCGGTCCCCTCCTTTTCAACATATCAGTTTCAAGTATGCAAACATCAAACGAGGTTTGGATCAGCAGATATGCTGATGATTGCAAACTGGGTTGTATAGTTAACACACAGTCTGCAAAAATTTTACAAGACAACTTAAATAGCTTAATTACTTTGACAACCAACAATAAAATGAGCTTTAATGTAGCCAAGTGTAAAGTAATGCATGTGGGGAAAAACAACCCCTGGTTTACATATAAAATTAACAATATTAATTTGTTAGTAATTACAGAAGAACGGGATCTAGGCATTACAATATCTAACGATTTAAAATTCAATACACATACTAACAAAACAGTTAAAAAATGTCATATGATTCTTAGTAGTATTTTGAAACATATTAAAAGTAGAGATCCCCTAGTCATTTTACCATTATACTCTAGTCTCGTACGTCCACATTTGGACTACTGTGCTCCTTTCTGTGCTCCAACTTCTATTGTATGTCAAAGTATGACTGAAAGGATTCAGCGCAAAGTAACCAAATGTATTTACAATATGTCTGATAAAGATTATGAGTCCAGATTTAAAACATTACAATTATTTTCTCTAGAATACAGGGCTGTTAGGGGTGACCTGATTTATGTACTTAAATCTCTAAAAAAAATGAATATATGCTTAATACAACTGGCCTTGAAAAATTCTTGGTAACTACTAACACACGATCCCACAATTCTAAACTTAAAACCTTCCTTTGTAAAACTACAAAGCGTTCTAGATTTTTCACCCAGAGGAGTGCCACCTATCTGGAATTCACTGCCAGAGGATGTTGTTAATAGCGACAATGTTTATTCATTTATTAAATTTTGGTGACCGGGTAGGCCCACTGAGCCCCGAAGGTCCCTTTTTCAGGGGCCCAAACTGAAGAAAAGACAGCCACCTCTGTTAAGAAGGGGATAAAATATGTTATAGGTACATTAGGGAGTGAAGAAAGACCAAGGGAGGGATATTGAGGCTTAATAAAGGGGAAGGAACATGGGCAGAGGGTGACAGTGAAAAAGCAGGGATACTGAACAAATACTTCTGCTCAGAACTTACAAAAGAAGAGGAGGGGGAGGTACCTAATCCAATCAATAGAAACACTCTGGATAGGGGGGTTGATACCAGTCCTTTCAGAGAAGAAAGGGTTCTGAAAGAACTGTTAAAACTGAAGGTGGACAAAGCATTGAGGCCTGACTGGATTCACCCCAGAATTCTAAAAGAACTAGGGGAAGAACTAGTGACAGCAATGACTACCCTTTTTAACAAATTATGGGAGAATGGGGTGGTACCTGAGTACTGTGGATGCGATTCCATTTCACAAAAGTGGGAGCAAGGCAGAGGCAGGAAACCATAGGCCTGTTAGTTTGACCTCAGTGGTAGGTAAAATGATGGAATCACTTCTGAAGGAAATGACTGTTGAGAACCTGGAGGCCAGTGGGGCACAGGACCCAAGGCAGCATGGATTCACAGTAAACAAGTGTCAGACGTAATCTAATAGATTTATTTGACTGGGTGACCAAAGTAGTAGACCTGGGGCTGTGGACATGGTCTACCTAGCAAAGCAACTGACACAGTCCCACACAAAAGATTAATAAACAAGTTAGCCAGCCTTGGAGTGGGTCCCAATGTGGTAGCCTGGGTAAACAAAACTGGCTGAACAACAGGACGCAGAGGGTAATAGTAAACAGAGTTCACTCTGAAGAAAGGGGGGTTACTTGCGGGGTACCGCAGGGTTCAGTACTGGTACCAGTCCTCTTTAATGTCTTTATAAGTGACATTTTATTTATTTATCTGATGCATCGGAATACAACCTTTGAGTCGAAGACTCTTTTTGAAAGGCTCCATGTCAAGTTACACAGGACAACAATTACAAATACATAATCAGGATATTACATAAAAGTGGGGGTGAAGTGAGACATAGGTAGACACAGGTACACTACAGATTGTTACATATCTACGAGCAAGCCAAACAGGCCATTATTAATAGTGAATGCAGTTAATACATATTTATACAGAGAGGGGCAGCAGACCAATTGGGCCCTAGTTATACAAAGAGAACACTATCAATAATTTGATCATGGGTTTAAAGTGACCAAAACATTGAGATCCAGTGCTGGAGGTATAGGTTGTCTTACAAAGGAGAAACAGAGTCATGGGCTTGGGTCAGAAGCAATCACAAGTGGAGTGCTCAAGTAGGAAGCCCTTTAGGGCCTTCTTAAATTGGCCAAGGGTGGGTAAGTGGGTGACTGACGTTGGGAGTTCATTGAGCCATAAGGGGGACCGGTAAAGGAAAGCCCTTTGACACAGCAAGGTTCTGCAGTGAGGGACAGAGTGGGAGGACCTAGCAGTGCTTCTGGAGTTTCAGGCATGGGTTGCAATGGTAATTAGGGGATCGAACCCAAGAAAGGTAGATCTGAGGGATTTATTTTTGGCCAAAATACAGGTATGATATTTGAGTTTATCGTCTAGATTCAGACATCCTGCCATCTTGTACAAATTACAGGTGTGGGTTGGTCTGTTATGCCCAGTGACTAGTCTGTAATCCTTAGGAAAGACTTACTCTGCGATAAGGAGGTTAGATCAGCTGAACCATAAAACACCAGGCCATAGTCGACTAAGGAGAGCACAAAGGAGGGTACAGCCAGTTGGAGGGCCACAGGGGAAAGGAAGTACTTGTGTCGGTATAGCAGTCCTGTCCTGGAGCTGAGCGCTGATACTAGGCCTTGGATGTGGTCATGATAGGAAAGATGGGAATCAATGGTAAGCCCCAGGTACCTGAAGGAGCAGACCTGTTCAATGGGGATATTTCTGGAGTTACTTATGTTAAAGGCTATGGATTTGGTTTTGCTAACAATAAGAATTAATTTGTGTTCAACAAACCAGGGTTCTATGGTTCAGAAGTGCACATGGAGCATACTCTGGAGTGAGTTGGGGTTGGAATGCATTCAAAGATAACAGCATCATCCGAGTACAGTAGCAGTTTACCTGGAGAGGATAGGGGAAGGGGATTTAGGAACAGTCTAAAAAGGAGAGAACCAAGTATGGATCCTAGGGGAACCCCAGAGAGGACGGGATGGCAAGAAGAGAGGGCGAACCTGATTCTGACCTGTTGGGTGCGGTCTGTGAAATAGCTGGCAAACCAGGACACCAACTCAGGGGCAAGACCTAGCAAAGGGAGGGACTGGAGCAGTACAGCACGACTGACATTATCAAACACTTTGGTAAGGTCTACATAGACAGATCCTACTAGCTGACCACTGCCAAGGGCTTGATGAATGAAAGACGTGTATTCAAGTAGTGCAGTGGTTGTGCTCTGCCCAGTGCGGAGGCCGTGTTGGACAGGGGAGAGCAGGTTGTGGTAGGTGAGATAGTCAGTGAGCTGGTCAGAGATAACCTTCTCCATAGCCTTGGGGAGGGGCAGGATGGAGATGGGACGATAGTTATAGGGTGCAGTACAGTCTCTGCCCTTTTGTAAGGGGAGTGATGACAGCACATTTCCAGGCAGATGGGAACTGCCCAAGGCAGAGGGATAGAGTAAAGATTTTAGTAAGAGGGGGGGAGAACTTTATCAAGCGTGAGCCTTAGCAATTTTGGGTTGATGGTATCACCACTATACCTAGATTTGGTGATTAATTTAGAAATATATCTACGAGCAGAGCTAGGGGAGATAGTTTTGAAATGAAAGGGGGGGGAGAGCGAATTTGGTGGGGCTGGCTGGGGATTTGTGGCTGAAGGGGCATCAAACAAGTTCAAAGGCAGTACTCTGCTAAGATCAGAGAAAGCCCTGTTAAGGGTGTCCGCGATGGATAGTGGGACCTGGACTAGTGTGCCACTGATCGAGAGCTGTGATGGTGGTAAGTGGACAACCTTGCCAGTGATTTCTTTAATGTTACACCAGAAATCATGACCAGAGCCCATGTAACCGAAAGGGCTTGTCGGTAGTGGCTTGCTTTGGCTTGGCGGATTGCCCAGGTGCACTTGTTTCTGGCTTCTCGGTAGAATTGCCTATCCCGGGGATGTCTGGAAACTAGTGCCCTTAGCCAGAGGTCATCTCTGTGGCGCATCATCTCAAGTAATACAGGGGATACCCAGGGATTGTTTCTTGTTTTGATGTATTTCTTTTTTAGAGGGGCAAAATTGTCATAAGGCACAGTTGAAAGTGTTGATAAAGTGAGTGAGGGCAGCATCCATGTTGTTAGCGTGGAAAATGGAGGACCAGTCACAGGTCTGAAGGAATGCTTTAAGTTTAGGGAGAGAGCCCTTTTTTAAGCATCTGATGTACAGTAGGTGGGAGTGGGTGACTTATTAGACCACTGACAAGTGACAGGGGAGTGGTCACTAAGGGAGTCAGAGAGGACAAAGACCTGGGAGATGTGTTCTGGGTGGTTGGTGAAAACAAGGTCTGATAGGGTGGATGAACCAGTATTGTAGTTTAGCCGAGTGGGTGACTGTACTGTCTGGACAAGGTCCAAGGCAGCAGCTGAGTCCATGAAAGGCTTGGCAGATGGAGCCAGCCAGTCAACGTTGAAATCGCCGGTCATGATGGTTTCTACATTGCTGGGGAGGGATGATAAGGAAGACAAGATTTCTTCAAAGGCTGACTTCTGGTCCCCAGGGGGAATATAGGAGACAACGAAGTTTATAGTTTTATTCTGATTGCCTAGTATTATTTTAATGGCAAGAGCCTGGGCACCATGAGTAAGGGATGGGAGGGAGAGAGGGAGGGCTTGCAGGGGATTCTTAGTGTAAATGGTGCAGCCCCCACCTTTTTTTCCGAGCCTATTGGCTCTGAAAATTGAATATCCATCTAAGGACACTGACACATCTGGGGTGCCATGTGACAGCCAGGTTTCAGTCAGGGCTAGGATATCAGGGGAGTGTTGAGCTATCCAGGCTTGTAGGGGGTCATTTTATTCATCAGGCTCCGGATATTCAGTGAGGCTATACACAGGCCATTAGTACTCATTCCTGCAGGGGGGTGGGGTGCTGGAGGGCCAGGGATCGGGTGAATGTTACCTGATAAAACGAGGAGGATGAGGGCATGATGAAGTAAGGATAGTCCGAGTAGTTTAGAGGAGCAGAGTGAGCGACAGGACTTAGCAAGGTGCACAGAGGTGGTAGTGGGAATAGGAAAGGAGAGAATAGATGCAGCTGTGAGGAGGGGGGTGGTAAAAGGGGGGAGTGAGAGACAGTAGGAGAAGACAGGATAGTCGCCTCAGGTTGGTGGTTAACTGTCCCGAAAACAAGTGTGTGGTCAACCTTTGGTTCATTTAAGGGTAGACTTGGCTGAGGAACACTATGGTGCAGAGGAAGGGTGTCTGCCTTAGGTGTAGAAGGTACAGAGCTCGATTCCAACTAAAGAAGTACCAGGGGAATGCACAGGGAGTACCAAAAACAAGGGGGAAAGGGAGACAAAACAGGCTCAAAGTCAAAGAAAAGGTTGAGGGAAAGGGAGGAACAACACTGACTCCTAGTGGTCAGGTAGTATAACCTGCAGATGGGAAAGTGGTCTGATTAAAAAAAATCAGCGTCTGTCATGTGACCAAGATGACATATAAATTAAGGGACGACCTTGGGTGGGGGGTCCACGTGAAGCGTTGATGGGTATACACCAAGAGGGGTGGAGCAACAGAGCAAGAGCTGCTACAATTATCTCTTTAGCGGCCACCAACACTCCACTCCATGGGAGCAATTCCGGCAAGTTCCTGCAAGGCATAGAGTGGGGAGAAAGAGAGTGACAAAGGGATCAGATTCCACTACAGTGGCAGGAACTATCGGGCCCCGACTGCACATGCACAAACTATTGGTGGGGGACCTCTCCAGCCCCTTGAGCACAGCAGGAATCCTGGCAATATACCACTAAATAATGCAGACACTCAGCAACATAATGCAGAAACTCGTGTACTTAACAGGTAAGAAAGCAGGCTACACTACTACACTGAAGCACACTACCATTGCAGAGGGACTAGAAGAAAAAGTATGTCTCTTTGCAGATGACACAAAGAGCTGCAACAGGGTTGATTTACAAGGTGGGGTGGAAAGGATGAGAAAGGACTTGGCAAGGTTGGAGAGGAATGGTCAAATGTATGAAAGTTTAGATTCAACGGAAAGAAGTGCAAAGTAATGCACCTGGGAAACAAAAACCCAGGGGAAGAGTACACAATGGGCGGTGAGATACTAACAACAACAAAAATGAAAAGGGATCTTGGGTTAGTCATAGCAGACCACCTAATGGTAAGCAAGCAATGTGAGAAGGCAGTAAGGAGGGCTGGGGGATACTGGGATGCATAGGGAGAGGCATCACCAGTAGAAAACAGGAAGTTGTTATCCCTCTGTACAGACAGCTAGTGAGACCTCATCTGGAGTACTGCATGCAGTTCTGGAGACCCCATCTCCGCAAAGACATAGACAGGGTGGAGGCTGTCCAGAGGAGGGCAACCAAAATGGTGCAGGGTCTGCAGCAGAAGCCATATGAAGAGAGACTAAAGGAGCTTAATATGTATACCCTCGAGGAAAGGAGGGAGAGGGTAGACATGACAGAAACTTTCACATACCTCACGGGAATCAACAAAGTCCAAGAGGGTAGCATCTTTCAGAAAAAAGTTGTGCAAGAACAAGGGGACACAATCTGATGATAGAAGGGAGATGGCTCAGAGGTAATGTGAGGAAGTATTTTTTTCACGGAAAGGGTTGTGGATATATGGAACAGCCTTCCTGGGGAGGTCGTGGAGTCAAAAACAGTGGGGGAATTCAAGAATGCATGGGACAGACATAAGGGAATTTTGGTGGGCGGGGTAGGAGGAAGTAGGTTGTTGGGTTAACTAGGATCTGTAGCTTATTCATTAGGTAGGGACATCGGCAGACTAGGCAGGCCAAGCTGTCCTTATCTGCCATCAAATTCTATTTTTCTATGTTAATTTTAAATTACCCTTTTTCGCCTGTCTTCCGCGATGCTAATGCTCCTGTTTTTTGAGCATGATGCATTAGCATTTGCTTAGATTTTAAATAATTAAAAAAGCGGTCTTTGGCTGACCTCAGCTTTTTATCAGTATTCTATGATGGTTCTAAAGGTGCCCCCCTACCAGCAGTGGTTTAGAACCACTGCAGGGCATTGGGTATAGTCAGCAGGAGGCAGAGGTGGGCTGGAGATCCCGAAATTCCAAGGGGGCATGAGCGGGGCAGGTGTATCAGGGCTGTACGGACCAGGAGATGCCCTGGGGCGAAATGGTCTCTAGAACGTGGCTCTCCATCTCTAGTTTCCATACCCAAGGGCTCCAGTACTTCTGGGCTGATAGCTCGGCTGTCCTCGGAATCTTATCCGCCTTGAGTGGTGTTATGCAATGCCAGGTCTATTAGGAACAAGACGGCGGTCATCACTGATCTTGTTGGGACAGCAGACCAGGCTTGTATCACCAAGACCTGGCTTGATGACAATGCTGGTCCCATTTTGGACACGGCTGTCCCGGACAGGTTCTCAGTGATGCACTGCCCGAGATCGGACCGCAGAGGCAGGGGTGTAGCCGTTTGTTTTAAGTCGGAATTGGGCCTTACTGGTGTGCCAGTTGAGAAGGTCAGATTATTTGAGTTTACCATGGTAGCAGGTGTGGGTTGTAGGATCGTTCTCAACTACCATCCACCCGGGGGTGAGAAACTGTTCCTACAGGAAGTAGCAGACTTCATTGTCGACATGGCATTCGAGTCGCCCAGGTTGATGGTCCTGGGCAACTTCAACACCTAGGTCAATGATGAACTCCCACTTTTTGGACAAGACTTCCTCCAACTTATGAATTCATTGGGGTTCACACAGGTAGTTGCCTCTGCTATCCATATTCATGGTCACTCACTTGATCTGGTTTTCCTCCTGGGGATGGAGACCTCCGACTTGGTGGTGGAACCAGTCATATGGTCCGATCACCACACCGTGAGGTTCAATCTCCAGGCTCCCCCTTATAGGCCTGCTCCTGTGGAGATGGTCAGATACCGCCCTTTGAGGAATGAGACCCCGGATGGTCTACTGGTGGTATTGGACCTATTGGGATTTCCAGAGGTAAGCGAGGATCCAGAGAGTTTAGTTCAGGCCTATACTAAGGCTGTTACTGAAGCTCTGGATTCTATTGCTCTGGTCCGTGTTGCCCTCTCTCTCTCTCTCTCTCTCTCTCTCTCTCTCCACCCTTGGTTTGATGGGACCTTGAGAGAGTTGAGACGAGTTGGACGAAGGTTAGAGCGATGCTGGTGAATATTGGCCCTTGAGGCTGACCACCTTAGACTGATGGAACATTATTAAATCCATCAATCAGCAATCACTCGTAAGAAGGCGGAGTTCCTGCCTGGGAGATTGCTGCCGCTCAGAATCGACCACCTCAGCTCTTTCGAACTGTGAACAAGTTGTGCAACCCAACCTGTCTACAGGTTCAAAGTGTGTTTTCACAAGCTAAGTGTGATGAGTTTGCTCAATTCTTTGCAGATAAGGTGGCCAACATCAGGGCCGAGATCCATCCAGCGCTCTCTGTGGGGGTTGACGGCAGTCGGTGCTCGGTCTCTCCTCCTCGGTTTTCCTGGACATCTTTCGACCAACCAGAGATTGTGGACATCATGCAGATTGTCCAGAGTATGCGTACAACATGCTGTAGTTTGGATCTGGGTCCTACACGCCTATTAATGGGGGGTACTGAGTCCATCTGCCCGGTCCTTGCAAAGATCGTTTGGTGCTCCTTAGAGTTGGGTGAGTTTCCCAGCTCCCTGAAGGAGGCGGTGGTGACACCGCTCCTTAAGAAAGCTGCTCTGGACCCGAACTGCTTTGGTAACTACAGGCCTAACTCTAACCTTCCCTTTATCAGGAAGGTGACTGAGAAAATAGTTGCACTGCAACTGGAGAATCACCTTACCATCCACGATATCTATGATCCCCTCCAGTCTGGTTTCTAGAAGAGGCACAGTACCGAGTGTGACACTCTTCCATCTGCTTAAGGTTATAAGTACTGTATGATATTTGTAATAAAAATATATGGTTTGTGATTGTCTGCCTAGGACAAGCAGCCAGAGAGTGAGAGACTTGACCTTTGACCTTCAAGGTGTCAGTGAGGATGTCATGAAACTGACCTATGAAACCTAATTAAATGCCTTCATTCCACAGGGACAGTTTATTACCCCTTATAACCTGCTCCTGCTTTTGAAGTTGGTTCCCATGTATGCATTTTATGACATAGCAGGAAGGGAAGTAATCTGGCTGATTCCTCTTGGTTTTCTCACATAGAAGGGGACTAGTTACAGGATGTGGGTTTATGAGCCATCAAAGGAACCTACTTGCAAAGACTGTCACATATTTTTTTTTTTATTGGTAACTACCGATTCCAGCCACCAGAATAATAACATCCTCTTTGGATGTCCCTACTCAGATTACATATTTATCACAGATCTAACAGTGACCTCATGGGTGACATCACCAGGAGGTGGAGAAAACTGACTTTTGAATATTGCTTGCAAGAGAAGTTTGTGCAGAAGGACTCTCTGAGGCCCTGTACACATTAGAGCTGAAGATTTGCACCAGTTTAAAAAATGTTTTAAAAACGTTTGTAAACTCACCACAGCAGCCCGTCCAGATCAGTCTTCAACCGAGTTTTAACCGATGAGGGACTGCTAGAGATTCCCAGGGTTTGTTTGCAAACATCTGGAGCAAGGGCATTTAGCTTTGCTGCCCCGTCCCTGTGGAATTCTCTACCTCATTGGGTACGAGATTGCCTAACCGTCCAGAGTTTTAAAAATGCTTTAAAGACTCATCTTTTTGGCTTGGCATTTGAGGATTAATGCTGCTGTTGCTATTATGGTGCTATTATACTGTATTCTGTTGTAATTGATATGTTGGTTTTGTTTTATAATTTATTTTATATATTTTATTGTACAGGTGCCTTGGTTTTAGAAAGGCGCCTTTTTACAAATAAAATTGATTTGATTTGAAAATTGATACCACAGCCGACTCCCGGCCGCATCTGCCTCCAGTAATGTTTTTAAAAACGGGTTCTCCACGATCCTTAACACACTTCCTGGAAGAGCAATATGCAGATGCCCGTCCACACTAGAGGGTAACACACTTTCCCTTATAAAACTGTTTTTAAAAACGGACTTGAGACTAGCTCCCAGCAGGGTTTAAGCACGGTTTCCTAACACACTTTGAAACCGTGCTTAAATGCGGATGGGCACCGTGTTTGCGCTAGTTAAAACGTCTTAAGCACCTTAAAACGTTTTAACTAGCCTGATGTGTACAGGGCCTGAAAATCAAAGCCACACACAGTCTGTGGACTGGTAACTAGGCACTTTAGACAGATAATTCATCTGGAACTTTTAAGTATTGGCGGTAGGCGTATTTGTGTTCTGTAACTTCCCATTTATTTTATGTGACTGCAAGTTATTGATATATTTTTTCTTTGTTTGATATTTTACAATTTTTAGTAAACAATATTTTCCTTGAAATACTGCCTGTGTTTCTCAGTTTTCTTTTGCATGTGATGCTGAACCCGTGGTTAATTGTGACAGCTGTTAAGGGCTTGAATGTGTTACTAATCTTGCTAAAGGTAAGAATATACCTAGGTCTCATACTGAGTCATAAGGGTACATTTTGAAAACCTGGCTGGGTGCCCCTGGGCGAAGGATTATATTGTATTTCCCCAAAGAGAATATATGTCCGAGCCTGTTAATTGGGTATACTAGGACAAGGTTCACATTTTGAACCCCAGGACTTGAGGCTAGTAGGTGATTTGGACCCAAAACAGACAGGAGGGTTACCCTGTCTGTCCCCTGACCTGCGGAGTGCATTTGTGATAAGGAGACCGCTCTGGTCCAGGTGCTCAATGATCTTCTGATGGCAAGAGACCAGAAGCGCCTTTCCAGCTTGGTGCTTCTTGATCTCTCTTCAGCATGTGATACTGTGGACCATGGGGTGCTGCTCGAGTGCCTGAGGGTCATCTGTGGCTTGGCAGTCCAATCCTTAGATGGTTTCAATCTTTCCTCTCTGGCAGATCTCAGAAGGTGGTGTCGGGGGGGGGGGTTTCCAACCCATTCTCTCTGCCATGTGGGGTCCCCCAGGGCTCGGTGCTGTCCCCTATGTTGTTCGCAGTGTATATGCTGCCCCTCGGAGACGCTGTAAGACGAGATGGGCTGAGGTTTCACTGCTACACAGATGATACCTAGCTCTGTCTTTTGCGCCTGACCAGGATAGTGCAGTCTCAGTCTTTAACAGCTGCCTGGTGGAAATCCATGACTGGATGAGATCCAGCTGGCTGAAATTGAATTCCGAGAAGACTGAGGTATTGGTGGTGGATCCGGGTTGCCAGAGGTGCCCAGCTGTCTTCCTCTGAACAGATGCGCGACCTGGAGGTGGTTCTTGACGATGAGCTGACACTGCATTCGCCAGTGTTGGCCGTCAAGTCTTCCTTTTATTATCTTAGGAACATCGCCAGGATTAAGCACCTTGTTCCGTCCAGCCGACATTGATCCCCACCTTTGTTTCTTCACACCTAGACTACTGTAACTCTCTCTACCTGGGGCTTCCGGGGGTTGATATCCATCGATTACAGCTGGTGCAGAACGCGGCAGCACAGTTGTTGACTGGGACTCCTCGTTTGAGTCACATCACTCCCATGCTGCGCGAACTGCACTGGCTGCCTGTACAGTGGTGGATCACATTTAAGGTCTAACTTCTGACCTATAAGGCCCTGCACGGACTGGATCCGAGCTGTCTGCAAGATCTCCTGATTCTCTACAGCCCTGGCCATCCCCTCCACTCAACTGACAAGGGGTTGTTAGAGGTTCCCAGGGTTTGGCTGAAAACATCTAGGGCCCTCGCTTTTATGTATGGTGCCCCTACCCTGTGGAACGCTCTTCCTCGTCAGATTCGAGAGAGCAGGACCATGGAGAGCTTTAAGGCAGCATTAAAAACTCACCTATTTCAACAAGCATTTAGTTAGTATATTATTTAACTCATCTGTATTCGGTTTTGTCACCTTTTATGGATTGTTACTAATTTATTGTTTTAATAATGACATTTTAATATGTACAGCGCTTTGGTTTGGAGAATTGAGCTTCATAAATAAAGATTATTATTATTAAAGGTCTGGAAGCAGTGTCTGCTGCACACTTGTTCTTGGCAATCAGATGTAAAGTGAAATGAAATAATGAGTGCTCAAAATGAGCTGAGAATATTGATGAAAACAGGATAGCCATATAGTTCTCTTTTTATTGTTTAACATTTAAAAAAAACAATGCTGACTTGAAACTGGGAACAAATGGAATCTTACATGACTGGAAGAAAAGGGCAAACTAAAAACAGAATAAAAAGTTACAGAACAAAATGTTTACCAAAATATGCGTTATGGGGCTCGAATTCTATATTCATTTGGTGTTGCAACACTACCAAAAAAATTGTGGGCAGAATTACAATTTGTATTTGCTGGTACTGCATTCTGTTCTGAAACCCAGGTTTTAAGGAAACTCTTTTTTGCTATGCACAAAGAAACTGTTTTTAGCCTGAGACAGTATATCAGATTTTTGGAAGGAATGCCCATATTATCATTTTGGTATGCCGCCTAGAACATGAGATTGAAAACTAAATTTGTTGCCCTGCACAACTGCTGCTTTAACTAGTCGGTACTCTGGATCGGTTGAAGTTATTGTAATGTATATAGTGTATGTATTTTGATTCATGTGCACTTGCACTTCTGGGTTGGGGCTGTGTTTTGGAATATAGCTGTAACTGAAAGCAATTTTATATGGCTATGAAGGACTACACAGAGCTAGTATAAAAAATAGTAGCTGTACAGTTTTTAGTTAGCGCTTGATAAAGCCTTGTGTAAAACGTGTCACGCTGCTGTTGCTGTTGTAGTCACCTGTTCTGTATTTCTTGCACCTTTATAAAGACTGGCCTTTTAATTTTATCAGCTGAAGTCTTGTTGTGTGTTCGTCCCCTGTAGTGGTGAGTGCACAGTTTTCATGTTCTGACTGCTGTTGTTTTGCTGTAGCACCGCTGGCCCTGCCCTGCCCTTTCTCCTTCCACATAAACACACAATAGTAATAAATGGCAGCCTTTCTGAAGGGGTCAACAAACGAGTGGGGCGCCACAAGGATCAGTGTTAGGGCCAACTCTTGGTAATATACTGTACGGTACTCATAAGTGACCTAAACAGTAGCTGGGCTTCTAAATTTGTAGTGATGCCAAAACTGGGAGAGTATTAAGTTCACAGGAAATATAAATAATATAAGGTCAGAATGACCTAAACAAGTTCTGTGATTGAGCAAATAAATGGAAAATGAGTGTAGATGATACATAATGTAAGATTATGCACCTTGGTAAACATCAGATCAAATTGCTATTTAAATGATAAATATATTACTGCTCGTGACCAAGAAAAGGATTTGAGTGCCATGGCAACAACAAACTTAAAATGGAGTCACAGTTCCGAGCATCAGCAAATAAAATATTTTCCAAATTAAGATAAGGTTTATAAGTGGATGAAGAGATATAATAATGCCATTTTTCAGATTTCTGGTTAACTCCATCTGAAGTACAGTGCAAAGCTCTGGTCACCATACTATACTATCAACAAGATGGATATGATAAAACAGTTTGGAGGACGAAATAAAATTAGTATATGATAAGACAGATATGAATTATGAGGACAACACATCAGACCTGAGGTAGTTTTCAACTGCAAAAGTTTGGTTCTACAAAAGAATCAAGAACCTCAAACTTCGGGTGTTCAATTCTTTCAGACTGTGTGAACTGTTTGTTATGGGAAATAGGTGGACTTTTGGTTTGACTGGTTTGCCCTGGTCTGAATGGTGCAGAGCAGGTGACCAGTCAAACTACGAACCGCAGTTCACACCTGGAACAGTTAAATAGTGCACAGTGTGAGTCACAGCCTCGTTTTGAAGCTAGACTCAGCTTGATGGCGTGAGCCAGCATGAAAGTTCATTTGCGCCCTCATCATCAGTTTGGTAAGTAGCTTAGACAGGGCTGTGATTCACCTTCTAATTAGATTTGCTAGAAAATTCTTCAAAAAGCTAATGAAAATCAAAAAAATCTTCAAAAGTTTATTTCAAACTGCACTAATCGTGCAAACAGCAGGGCTGCTGAAGGGGGATATTTAGGAGGAAAAAGAAGAAGAAAAATTAAAAAACAAGTCAGGCTGAGCAGTGTTGCAGGAGGCCTCTGGGACCCGGGGCTTACCTGAGAGAGCAGAGAGGGGTCAGACCGGACTCTAGAGGAGTATGCCTGGAGCTGGGCAGATGGGGCATGAGGTGGCAGTCCGCCAGTGCATGCTTGTTTCCTAATCTCAGCAGTGCACCACATGTTTTTTTATTTATTTTTTTTGTTTACAGAACCAGCATTTTAGCAGGGAATACAAAAAGATGACTGAAGTCCCTTGCAGAAGCTGAGATGTGATTTTATTTTGGGGATGTGACAGTGTTGAATAAGGCTCTGTCCTATTTGTTATACAGAAAGAGTTAAACACATGGATCTGTTCTATCCTCTCTTTCTTCTTCTCCTGTCTGTCTAGTTGTGCAACCAAATGTTCTCATTAGACCTAGGAACAAACACATGGCACTGGCAAAGGCTAGGCTGGGTGTCTAGGAGGGCAGAACACTGGTGCACAATAGGTCCCTGGATACCTCGCTTGGGCAGACTCGATGGACCACAGGTCCCCTCCTGCTGACTGCCGTCATCTTCTATGTTTCTATGTAACTGATCACTTTGATGGTCTCACGATTCTCTGCCTCTTGCTTTCTCTTTGCTGTCGCTTGATATTGGTCTTTTCTTCCCCCCTGCATTTCTGTGGTTATAAAAATATATGTGCATCTTTGTGTGAAACCGTAAGTGATACTGGGATCCCTTTGTTTGAAACTATATATAGTTACACTGTTGAAATGACTGCAAAAAGCTATATGGAATTTAGGGGGTTAACTTGAGATGCAATTTGAGCTCCTTTCAGGCTTGTTTGCAAACTCTTTTGCACAGCTGTCAGCGGGAGGCCAGCTTGAGACCCTGTTCTATCTGCAAGCCTGCTCTGCAAAGAAACTGACAAGAACTCGAATACATTTTCTGAGAAACAGAATGTTCTCTCAAAAAGTTCCCAGGCAAACACTTACAAAAAGAGGAGAATACTTTTTGTTTTATATTCCTCTTATTTTTGCGCCCCGCTGCGGCACACCAGCGGGGTCATCCAGCCGCCAGCCCCCACCAACCAGGAGGACATCTGTGCTCACTCGATATGTGAGGGGTCCGGTACGGCTACGCCTAGTCCGGTGAAGGGTCTCCCTCTACCTCTCCACTCCGGAACTGGCCAAGTCCCCCCCCCCCGACATGATTCCACATCGGGCCTCCAGGTCGGTGGGAACGCAGCCATCAAGCTGCATGGTCGCGCCCAGACATTTTTCCTCCAGTAGCCCCTTGGAGCTGACAGTGCAGTGACGCACAGCGTGTTGACGCAGGCGTCTGCCAAGCTCCCCTTACTGCTGTGCCACACCTATGTTGCCACCGGTCGTCACCAGGGGCCACTCAAGAACGATGCATCCCTCAAACTTACCCCAGAGGGAGGAGAGCAGTTCTTAGGATGCTCAATCCATCCTCTCCCCTGCCGACCCCCGGTGACCCGAGTCTGTTCCCGAACCCGGGTTACCAGTGAGGTGCGAATCATGGCGTCCAGCACCTCAACCCTCAGCGCCACCGCGTCAGTAAGAGCAGAAATACTTTTGCAAGAGAGAGAGGGATAAACTGAACTTGGAATTAGAGATACCCTCATACGAAGGACTTTGTTTTCTCTGTTTGTACTGCCTTTGTTAACAGCTATACGGAAACATTTTTAATTTTTCATTTTACTGTTACTGATAATCATAAAACGTTACCTGCACATTTTATAGCTACTCCTGGTCTTGCTATGCTTTTTGACCTGTACCTCAATGATGGGATGGGGGGGGAGTGAGTTACTTATATCTTCAAATTTTACTAGGCAGCAAGTGCATGTCAGCTAATAGCAGTCACTGGTAGTTGGAACCTTAGTGGCATCACATAAAAAAACTAAATAATTAATCATTCACATTTACTTTTCTTTTTGTGGTGGTTTCAGACTCTTTACACATTCACACAAGATGCAGTATTTCCTCCCGAGTCCCTGACGTAGGCTTTTGCAGTGTGATGGGGTGTTGGGCAGCAAGTGTGTGCCAGCTGGCTGTGTGCTGGTGCCCAGACCCTGGTAGTCGTCGTCCCATAATTTTTTTTTAAAAAGTCATTTTTTTTTTTGTCACTTTTCAAATTGAAACTCTTTATGTTCCCTTGAGCTGCCGTGGTTCATTCCTCCGGACTCCTAAAGCAGCCTGTGTATATGTTGTCCTGAGCTGTGCTGTTGCACTGTGATCTTGACAGTAGGCAGCAAATGTGTACCAACTGGCAGCATGCCAGTACTTGGTCCTCGTAGTTGGCACCTTGATGGCATCCCATAAAAATTAAAAAAAAACTCCTTGTTTGTTTTGGTGGCAGTTTTCCAACTGAAGCTCTTCGTGATCCTCAAGTACTGAAGCAGCCTTTGTGTGTGTGTCGTCCTGAGCTGTAATGCTGCAGTGTGGTCTGGGCAGTGGCAGCAAGTGTGTGCCAGCTAGCAGTGTACTGGTGCCCAGCTCCTGGTGGTTGGCACCTTGGTGGCATCCATAAAAAAAGTAAAAAAATTAAAAATAATCTCTGCATTCCCTCAAGTTGGTGAAATTCTTCTCCTCCTCCTCCTTCTCCTCCATCCTGAAGCAGCCTATGTGTGTGTCATCCTGAGCTATGCTGTTGTAATGTGAGCTGGGCAGTGGACAGCAAGTGTGCCAGTATTCGGCCCCTGGTAGCAGGCACCTTGGTGGAATCCCAAATAAATAAAAAAAAAATCATTTTTTCCTTTTGTGTCAATGTTCTCAAATCCAAACTCTTCACATTCCCAAAGTTACTGCTGTTTCTTCTTCATCCTGAGTCCTGAAGCAGCCTGTCTGTGTGTTGTCTTGAGCCGTGGTGCTGCAGTGTGATCTGGGCAGAGGGCAGCAAAAGTGGGTCAGCTGGCAACGAGTCGGTGCCTCTGGTAGTCCTTCGCAGCATCCCATAAAATCAAAAATAAAATCTCCACACTTCAAGTTGCTGAAATTCCAGAGTCGTCCTCCCCCTCCTCCTGAGTCATTAGGAAGCCTGTGTGTGTCATACAGAGCTATGCTGTTACAGTGTAATCTGGGCAGTATGTATGTGCTAGTGGGCCAGTGTCTGGCCCCTGGTAGCTGGCACCTTGGTGGCATCCCATAAAAAAAGAAAGAAATTAATGTTTTCTTTTTGCAGCAGTTTTCAAATTCAAACTCTTCATGTTCCTCTAAGCTGCTGCGAATCTTTCTTCATCCTGAGTCCTGAAGCAGCCTGTGCGTGTGCTGTCCTGAGCTGTGTACTGCAGTGTGATCTGGTTAGTTGACTGCAAAAGTGGACAAGCTGGCAATGAGTTGGTGCCTGGCCTCTGGCGGTCCACAGTCGCATCCCATAAGATTAAAAAAAATTTCCACATTTCCTCAAGTTGCTGACATAGCTTTCTTGTCCTCCTCCTCAGTCCTGAAGCAGCCTGTGTGGGGTTGTCATCCTGTGCTGTGGTGCTGCAGTGTAATCTGAGCAGTGGGCGGCAATTGTGGGCCAGCTGGCAGCAAGTCGGTACCTGGCCTCTGGTAGTCATTGGTGGCATCTGTTGTACACATTGATTTCATTGGCAACACTGCCTCAAAAATTACTTATCTGGCTCTAGTATGCCTGCCATAAATTCACGGAACAATCTGAGGAAGACAGAGTGAAGACAACAGCATGTGTGTGTGTGTGTGTGTGTGTGTGTGTAGGCCACTGGTTCAAAAAAAATAAACTAATGAACACAGAAGCCCTCTCCATCCACCTCATCATCATCCTCTGCCTTTAGCCCAGCTGGAAGTGTAGGAGATTCATCATCCATAAACCGTAGCAAAAAAGGCTTTGGAAAAAGGGACAGGTAATTTTTTTTTTTAAAGTGAGCATCTCAACATTTTGGGTCGAAAGGCATGTTCTACCACTGCGTGACAATATTTCCTGCAGCATTCAAAATTCTGTGAGTATGTACATGCAGGTGGGTAACTGAGATTTTCAACAGCTGCCTGTGTCAAAGAGGCCCAAATGGTCTTTTTTTTCTACCAGCAAAATACAGACTTGTCTCCTTTTGCTAGTCACACATTCTCATCCGTATAATCCTGCACCATTTTGTTTGCTGCCATCTCAGGCACCACTGTGGAAGAAAGTGACTTGCCGTGTTTCTTCATCAAGCTATTGTCAGACAGTTGTTCCCAGTGATCCATCATCAATGACTGTCTATCTGGGGAAGTGCTGCAGCAGCAGCATAAGTAGCAGCATACTGACTTGGGAGATAAAAATGCGTGACTCCTGCAACCGTTCAGTAGTAGTAGTCGAAATACACTGGGATCATTCTCTTTCACTCTCCTCCACCCGGCCTGTCAGTGCAATTGCAAGGGATGATTGATGAGTGTTGTTGTTCTGCTCTAGTTGTGTTCCTGGTCTTGCTTTGTGCCATACAAACAAGAGACTAGATGGATAAGCCATGCTTTATAGGACTGCTGATCCTTACTGCATTCTTGTGCATCAAAGAATGTCTCGAATGCGTCTTTGAACCAAGGGTCCAAGACGATAGCCACGAGGTAGTACTCATCCGTAACCATATTTGAAATGCGTGAGTGATACCAGAAATGTGATCTTGTCCTTTTTACTAGGGTGAGAGCAGTGGTATCCTCCCTGCCCTCATATTGAGTTTTCTGGAGTTTTTCCTTTCACCAAGCTAAAAACAGTTATCCTACTGATTTCCTCTCTATGGTGCAAGCGTGGAATAAAACAGTCGCAAGTACGTGCACTAGCACACCTGATTTACAGGTGTACAGCAGTGAACCCCCCCTCCCTCCCCCCAAGTGGTGGTCCCATCTATACTACTGAATGGTCTCGAACAGGCAGTACACACGATGTGGGAACTCCATTCTTCCCTCTTCAAGGAACTGGAAGGCCATGTACACAAATACCCACAGAATGGAAAACAAAATCCCGGACCTAGTGTCCCTGATGGCTAAGGCGGACCTGGACATTGTCATTGTTACTGAGACATGGTTCACGGGGAACCGTGACTGGGACATGACAATACTAGGTTACACTCTATTCAGGAGGAACAGAGAGAGTAAAAAGGGAGGAGGAGGAGTGGCTATCTACATCAAGGAAGGAATTAAGGCAACTGAGATACAGGGAATACAGAGAGAGGTGGAGGCACTGTGGATCGCTCTGGAGACGGGAAATGGCACTGCCAATTACACTGGTGTGATCTACAGACCTCCCGTACAAGGGAAGAGCTGGACCGGGTACTTGAAGAAGCCATCCACAGAATGACTGGCTGAGTGATAGGACACAAAGGGTGGTGGTGAATGGAGTTCAATTCAAAGAGAGGAGGTGACCAACGGGGTCCCGCAGGGATCAGTGCTTAGACCACTGCTCTTTAATGTCTTCAAAAGCAACACTGCAGAGGGGCTAGAAAGGAAGGTGCATCTGTTTGCAGACGACACAAAGATCTGCAACAGGGTGATGCTCTAGAAGGGGAAGAGAAAATGAGAAGGGACCTAAGCAAGCTTGAGGAGTGGTCAAGGGTACGGCAGCTAAGATTTAATACAAAGAAGTGCAAGATCATGCACTTGGGGCACAGAAATGCAGGGGAGATGTACATGATGGGAGGGAATGTACTGATGGCCACCAAACAGGAAAGGGACCTATAAACTATCACATCTGACGATCTAAAGGTTACCAAACAATGTGAGAAGGCTGTGAGGAGAGCCAGTGGAATGCTGGGCTGCAGAGGGAGATTTATCTCCAGCAGATGGAAGGAGGTGGTGATGCCACTGTATAGAACATTAGTGAGACCTCATCTAGAGTACTGTGTCCAGTTCTGGAGGCTGCATCTCAGAAAGGACATAGACAGAGTAGAACCGGTTCAGAGAAGGGCGACAAAAATGGTGCAGGGGCTGCACCAAAAGTCATATAAGGGGAAACTGAAGATCTCAATATGTATTCCCTGGAGGAGAGGAGAGAGAGAGGGGGATATGACAGAGACTTTTAAATACCTTAAGGGTATAAATAATCAAAAATGACATTCAAGAACAAGGGCCCATAATATGAAGATGGGGGTGGACCTAGGAGTAACATGAGAAAATATTTTTTCATGGAAAGGATGGTGGATCCATGGAACAGCCTCCCAGCAGAAAATGTAGAGGCAAAAATGGTAGGGGAATTCAAAAATGCATGGGACAGACATAAAGGAACTCTAGCAATAGGAAAGAGAGGGTAAGTCACAGATCATTTAGGATCTGCAGTATATGAAACAGGTAGGGAAAATGGGCAGACTAGGTGGGCCAAGCAGTCCTTATCTGCCATCAAATTCTGTGTTTCTATGTTTCTATGATAGCAGTCAGTAGGACATTTAGTCATTCCTCCCTGGCCAGCCCACAATGACTTGTGCCCACTACCGAACGTAGCTACTGACATAGCAAGTGGTAGCACTACCACTGTGCTACCAAGCAGATCTGAGAATTCTCTTTTTTATATGCAGTACAAACTGTCTCGTTTCTAAAAACTATGAGGTGGTTATAACTGTTCCATCACCAGTAAAAAAGCAAGAGAGGGGAGTAGCTAAATGCCAGCAACTATCTGTGACTGGCAGTGGGGGAGGGAGCTCTGGTTGCCAGAGTCAAGGTAGAGAGGTTTTTTGAAGGGGCAGGGCAAGATTGTACTTTTTGGTTTTTAGTTGTTTGTGTCATCATCAGCCTGAGGGGGACCAGAGATTTTCACCTGGTTGCAACTCTATTTTTTTATGTCCCCCTCTCTTGAAGGGGACCAGAGACTGATGCTTGAAAGTGATTCCATTTTGGATGTCCCCCGTCTCCTGAGAGGGATCAGAGACTGCAGCTTGGCCACTGCTCTGTTTTGGAAGTCCCTTCTCCTGAGGGAGACCAGAGATTGGTGCTTGTGTTTTGTTCCATTTTGGATATCCCCCTCTCTTGAAGGGGCCAGAGATTGTCATTTGACCACTGCTCTGTTTTAAAATGCCCCTCTCTCTTTAGGGGGACAGGAGATTGTCGTCTGGATGTTGTTCTATTCTGGATGTTCCCCTTTCTGGAGGGAACTGACTTCCACTTGTCCGTGGCTCTGTTTTGCATGCCCTCTCTTGAGGGGAATCAGAGAATGCTGTTTGGCCCTGGGTCCATTTTGATGTCCCCCCGAGGAGAACAAGAGATTGCTGCTTGACTGCTGCTCCATTTTGATGTCTCTCCCTTTAAGAGGACTGGAAAACATGCAGAGTCACGGCTTGTTTTGAATTGTTGGTGGCTGTGGGAGTCACTTCACTGGCAGCTGAGATCAGCTGGAGACTGAGTTCTAGAGTGGTGGCAGCATGAGATGAGTTTATCATCAAAGAAAGCTCTCCAGGGCAGAGACTGGTAAGTACAGTGAAAGTAAAAGTGTCTCCCATACGTTCGTCCACTTTGTGATTTTGTGAACATTTCTCAGTAGGAAATAACAACACAGGAGAGGGAGCCCATTATTTGTTGTACTGCTAAACCCTGAACTTTCAATGGATGGAGGGGCTCACGTTGGTAGATGGATTTGAGGGCAGAACAGCTCATCGTTGGTGCTTGGTGATAGCATTATTAATGAGAAGGCAACCGGCATAGAAAAAGTGAAACCACTACCTGGAGCAATGCGGTGTGCTGAGATACCAGCACCTGCAGTCGAGGCCTTCTTTTCCTGGACCAGGTTGGATCCTGTGGAAAAATTCAGCAGCATTTTTTTGTTTGTTTAGTTCTGTGGTCTGGCAGAATGAGTAGTGGGTCATACTGCTACTGACGTTACTTTGGGAAAATAGCCCTCACAGTAACCATGGCAGCAACATGGGCAAAATGTCTCTTCCACTTTCGGAAGGCCCATATTGCTGTGTCCCAAAGATGTCTGTCCTGATTATGTCATGCAGTCTTAAAAATGAAACATAGTTATGCCCATTCAGTCAGTAGTGGCATGAACTCCATGGACCAAAGTAGACCCTGGAGCAGTCGTCAGCAGTTGAAATAGTCAGTTGCAATTCAATGCAGTTGCAATCAGTTGCAATTGCATTGGATTGCAGTCATAAAATAGTGAAGTTGAAATCCACTGCAATTGATGATTCCATGACTCGTCCAGGTTTGTTTTTGTGGTGCAGTGCAGTGTGTTTTCTCTTTTTTTCTTTCCTGGGGGGGGCAGGGAGGCCATGAACATCTAATGGTCCTCAACCACTGTCACTGAGCCTTTCAGCCAATAAAATGCATCCCTGGTTCCTGGACATGAAGCATCCACCAATTAGGAAAGATAGAAGGAGGAGCAAGGAACTTGAGAATGTCTGTGACTGGCTGCATTAGGTGGTGGGGACAGCGTGCCTAGTTAGGAAAGGAGACTGTCAGGAGAGGAAGGATCTGTGTTGGTGTGTGGGCAATGGAGAGAGCAACGTTTTTCTGCAGTGATGAAGTTTGGCAGTTCGGCCTTTAATTTAAAAATAAGTTAACTGCGCCCACTGTCCTGATGTATCTGGTGCCTGGAGAGAGACTAGTGTGTGACTATGCAGGTCCCAGCCAGTCCTCCAGCAAAGCCAGGTAGCAATCGTGTGAAGGCAGCAAGTCAGTGGTCTGGTCATGGTCGGGATCAGCCTGTGACCCTATCAGTTGGGCCCGTCAGGTGACTGTCACTCAGTCTCAGTCAAGTCTTCAGAGTCAGCAAGGAGGAGGTGTGGTAGGTGCACTAGTTCCACTGCGTACCATAGTGGGGATGTGGGTCTGGGTTGGGGACCGATTGTGTGGGTTAGGAGGAGGGAGCACACAGCTCCAAAAAGACACTGGCACCACCACCAAGCAGAGCAGCAGCGGCAGCTTGAGCCATGGAGCCACCCGACGACGACAACCGAATGATCACCCGTCACCTGACCGAACTGGCAACAGGCTACTGCAGTACTGTATGGGATGTGTAGGTAAGGCCCGACAGGGCTGGCAGTGTGCAGTAGGAAGGAGGAGGATGTTCTCTCACAGACTGTTCAGTCTGTCTGTGTGTCTGCTACGTGCTGGGCTGACTTGTCTGGGTGGTTGAGGGCTTTGGGGCTGTGGGGCCCAGGGGGCCGAACTTGAAAAGCCAAGGTGAACGATCATCATCGATCTACTGCTGGGGACCTGGCTATGCTCTCTCTGACTGTGGTGGCATTGTGAGTAAGTCAGACTCCCCACAAGGTCGTGGAGCTGGCCAGGCGCAGGTGGTTGGTTGGAGAGTTCCCAGACCCATAGGAGGCCAGAACACGGAGCATGGTCGGTCGGGTCCAATGGACAAAATGTTTGTTTGCCACTGTAGGAATTGGATAGATTAAATATTAAAGACCTCACAGCAAGATGAATAAAATAAAAAAAAAAAAAACATTATTGTACATGCTGAATGCCAAAACAAGTTCAGAAACTGTGTCAGAAAATGCTTTTTTAATATGCATGAGGTTTTTTTTAGCTTTAAATTTAAACTATGGATACAGCTCAGTTCTGGCATACCATACAGGAGGTATTTCTAGGAGTCCTCCCTTAAACTGTTTTTAGTCTCACAGATTATATGAGTACTAGTAAACTAACATATATTTTATTTATTTTATTATTTATTAAATATTGTTAACCGGGTAGGCCTGCTGAGCCCCGAAGGTCCCTGTTTCAAGGGCGACCCATGATTAGTTACATATAGCAAGGCATAGACATTTAAATAGTACTTTTCAGGACAGATCAAACAGGATAACAAAGACAGTGTACAGTATTACAATAGTACAATGCAGGATGATATGCAGCTGGGTTATGCAATTAAACATTAACACATGGTTGCAATCACAAGGAAGAAAGACAGGGGGATTGCTAGGGCAACAGCAGAGTCAGGTTCCGCTAGGCCAGTTGACAGTTGGTTAGCTCTGTTTGCAAAAGGGTACCTTCTAGCTTCTGTGGGGTGTTTAAGAGGCCCTACCTATACTGTGTTTTAGACTCGCAGTTCTTTTTCTAAGTAGCTAGTATTACTGCTGCTTATTTTTCTGTACTATATACTGTTTTACTGCCCTGCTTCAACTTGTTACTTTCAGGGACTTCGTTTTTTTTGTTGTTGTTTTGACTGGTTGTTGCGCTGTACTGGGTCCCTGCTGTGTATAGATTTGTTTCACTGCACTTTGTATTTGCATTTTAAAGAGCCAGACTAGTTGCTGCTCCCTCCAACATATGCAATACCTCACCTGCCCCAGAGTTGAGGGGCATAAATAATTCATTTTGTTTCTGCCCATTTATGAAGTTATAATACTGCTAAATCCCAAATGCTAAAATGGAGCTGTTTCCTGACCTTAACCCACCAACATGCCCCCAGGTAGGCACATGCAGCCCCGTTTTGTGATGTCAGAAGACGAAGGCTGTGTGTGCACGCGCCCCATTGAGTTCAAGGGGGTGGGACTTTTTCCATACATTTTATTAACTTTTATAGTCAAAATTGTAATTAAAAAAAAGATAAAAAGTTAAAAAAGTATAAGAAACTACTACATAATAAAAATCAACGAGGGTGAAAGTTGAAAAAATTGGTTGGATTTTCTTCAGTTAGTCGAAGTCAGAAGTTTCAAACTAGTTGAAAAAATCAGTCATAATGTGTGGTAAGTCAGTCATAATTGGTTTTTCAACTAACTCCGGGGTCTAGACCAAAGATCTTTTTGTCCTGTTTTCATATGTCGGTATATTTTAATTCACTCCAGTCTTAGCCATAAGAAAAAAGAAGGCATATCAGAAAAAAAGCGTTTGTAAACAATAACGATCTATCCACATCCCAGGACCAAGACTAGCTTTATCTCATAGATGCACACATGCAGAAAACTGAGTTAGAAAGTTGGCAGTATGGTGGTAGAAAAATTCATTAGGCTTTCATCCAAAGAAGTAAACATCTTTTTTTCACGCCACTGCTTCTTAGTTTAGACTAAATGGAATGTTCACACAAGTATACAGCAACAGTTCTTACCCCTACAGTCATAAGCCTTAGACAAAACAATGATGCTGAGAAGTGGACTCCGATCTGATTACTACAGTAAAATAATCAAGGGTTAAGGCTTCAACTCTTAAGTGCATCAGGGCACCACCAGAAAAGCAGGAGGTGGACAGACTCTTTAGGCTGCATTGTACATGTCCCTTTTTTCAGTCACGCTATGAACAGGACCAGAAACATTTACCAAACTACTGTAGCAGTAGCTCTGCAATCTTAAACACAAATGCTAATCACATCAAAGTAAATGAAATTCATTCCAACTCCGGGAAAGGCACTTATAAAGAAACAGAGCATTTTAGTGTACTGAAACAAAAAGGGGAGATATGAACTGCAACATTTAAAAATGTGAACATTTCCCATGGGAGAAAACATTTTGCAGCTAACTAGGCAAAAAAGTAGGGATGCACATAAACAGGGTTCTCACCAGGCACACAATTAATGCTGTCCCATTGTCACAAAGGGGCCAACGGAAAAAGCAGTTCGTGATGAGGAATCTAAGTTCTTGCACAGTCAGCTGAGCTATGCTTTGAGAGAGTAGCCCTGCGAAGTGTCCCAGTCATAATGTCCTATTAAACAAATTCTTGTCAGATCCACCACGGCTGCATAATGAAGTTTGTGAAGAAAATGGGCAGACTAGTTTTACCTACTTGAGAGAAGCACTTAATTACTAATCTCTTTTTGTGTGTCCTATTTGTCTCTGTCAAGCTGGATTCAGATATTTATTGATGCTAAAAGATGAGGCAGATGCCAACTCAAAGTGAAAACAGCCCTCCCGTATTAGCAGTATGGCAAACGACAAGACCACCAGAATCTTTCTGTATAGTTTATTTTCCCTGAGCAGGCTCAGCAGGCAATCAGATTCACTTACTGCATAAGTGCTGGTCATACGAGATCCCAGTGAGATATTCTCTTGTAGGCCATGTTGCTCTGAATTATTTATTTGGGTGGGGGTCGCCAGTACATTGTGGGGGTGGATCACAACTAAACTATCTCCCGATGTGTCCCCCATGTATCTTCTACCAAACACATTGGAAGCACATTTACAATTTTTTCCCCCACAAGAAGTTATCGCCGGCGACAAAAACAGATCCGTGTGAACTGAGGGACACTAACCATAGCAGGAGTCCGTGGAGACGGGCCTAGCAATGCCGACATAGGGAGGGAGGGGCAGAGCCTCGCTTTGGCTCAGACACTGCGAGTGGGTGAACGGCTAGCCAGATGGAGAAAATCCCGCCCATGAAATGAGGAATACAGTAATAAGATCTTTGCCCAGCTTGTCCCTGCTGGGCACTGCAAGACCTGCTGGAAGAGCAGCTGTGACCGCAAGTGTGCTACTGCAGCAGTGGGCGCGGGCAACTGGGAGTCGCCCTTGCAATGTGTGGCGCAGCAAAAGCCGAAAGGCTCCAAGCCACATACACGTGACACTCCAACACATGCAAACTGTATGGGTTGAGCAGAATTCCTGTCTAAGGAAGTTAATAAAACTCTGCTGCTGCAGTGCCGAGGCTGTACCTGACTGCTGTTAAGGGGAAGGGACAGAAATGGCAGGGATGCAGAAATGTACAAAAAAAACGCCCATTTAAAAAAAAACAAATGCCCACATTGATATAGTGCAGTGTTGCAGTCCATAGGGACAACATGGGTGGATTGCTTCTTGGGGAGGGTCAGGCAGAGGAAAAACAGTTCCACGGATGGAAACTGTGACGTCAGCCCTTTTCTACATGCAAAACGTCTGCAGGGCTCCATCCATGCAGCCGTAAAAATGCAATACCAGCAACCCTCCCCCTAGGGAACTGATTTGCAGTAGAGCCACAGTACTATACACATTTTGCTCCACCACGGTAGATCCATCATCCCTTACTCCCACTATTTCTTCCTTTATGGGTCACAGCTGTAGCATACTGTCCTCCCCAAACATGTCTGAACTTGTCCATGTCTCAGAGTTGGACCCTGTCATACTTCTGGTTAATAGTCCCAGTAATATGCTGCTATCAAAAACAAACACAGTACTACGGGGGAATATAATGTTTCTGCAAGTCGCTGTACTAACATCGATATAAGGTCCTGTCACCGTGAGCCGACTGCACGAAATACATGTTATTTTCCAAAATGCAGGTCTGAACCATGTTTACAATTTAGAAGCTAAAAAAGTAGGATGTAAACCAAATAAATAGTGCTTTTATTCCAAGAAATTATAATGTGATAAGTATCTGCAAGATTCCTCAGTGGGAAGTGCGCTCTTGTAAACTGAAAAAACAAATTTAAAGGCATAATCCTTAATGATTTCTGTAAAGAATTTATATATGAATCTTCCTAATGGATATGGTTGTTAAATTATATGTTGTTTGATGTACGTATTTGCTTCGTTGTGTGTTGAAAAAAGAATTCCAATAAAAAAGTTCAACGTTAGAAACATAACTGAACCTTGTGTCTATTTCAATGTGTCATGTCAGAAACATTAATAAAATTTGGCGACTATAAGTCAGCTGCCCTGCACAAGGAGCTCAATTTGAATCTGAATTTGGTCCGTTCTCACTCCATGCCTCACAAGGGGGCACCTGAGCAGGTGCTAAGATCAATAGGAGAGTGCCCTGGAGGGATCTTTCATATTCTCAGTTTTGCAAGCATGTCAGAATAATGATTTTAGGTTGCAGTGCCAACTACCTAACAGCGTGCAAGAGTGCACAGGAGGGCTGTTAGATGCCTTTACGTGCTGCAAGAAGACATGGAGTAGTGCCCTGGAGGGCTCTAGCCTGGTCCAGAGGGCTCTATGATGCCTTCAGCCTCAAAGAGCCCTCCAGGGCACTCCTACACCCTGTGGGGTGGTGGCACTGCTACCTAACATCAAAAAGGGAATCCTTAGAGTCCCTTGGGGCATCAAAGAGCCCTCCGGGGCACTATTCCATGTCTTGTTGCAGCACTTGTTCACCTTGTGGGGTGGTGGCACTGCAACCTAAAATCACAAAGGGAATCTTTAGTGTCTGCCTGCCCTTGTTTCTTTAGCAGCGGCAATGCTGTTAAAGCAGTGGAGTGAGCAAGAGTTTGCTGCTACAAGTGAGCGAGCTGGTGGGCAGCATGCAGGTCATGTGATGGCCACCACAGCAAAATTAGCAGCAAGCAGGTAGTGGCTGAGTGAGTGTGGGGTACAGAACAGGCAGCCGCAGGCCCATATGTGTGTGTGTGATGGGCTGAGCAAGTTGAAGCAACACTATAGCAGCAGCCAGCAGGCAGTAGGCTGAATGAGTGGGGGGACAGAAAATGTGGCAGCTGATAAATAGCCTCTTAAGATCTCATTAGAAGCAGTATCTCACAGGCTGTTGCTGTACATTCTGATATGCCTGGGAAAAAAATGTTTTTGATAACTACTGAATCTACAACTATTATAATTATGACAATTAACCCAGTGTGATAAGATCCTGAGACATCTGTTTAGTAAAATCTGACTAGAATTTCTAGTCTGATTTAACTAAACAGATTTCTCAAGATCTTATCACATTGGGTTAGACGTCATAATTATAACAGTTGTAGATTCAGTAGTTGTCAAAATATTTATTTTCCCAGCCATGTCAGAATGTACAGCAACAGTTCCCATGCGACATGTTGCTTCTATGTATGCTGGAAACATAGAATTTGACGGCAGATAAGGACTGCTTGGCCCACCCAGTCTGCCCATTTCCCTACCTAATGGATAAGCTGCAGATCCTAGTTAACTAGCAGCCTACTTCTTCCTACCCCCACCCCCTAGAATTGCCTTATGACTGTCCCATGCATGCTTGATTTCCACCACTGTTTTTGACTCCACAACCTCCTCCGGAAGGCTGTTCCATGCATCCACAACCCTCTCCGTGAAAAAATACTTCCTTACATTACCTCTGAGCCACCTCCCCCATCTTCAAATTGTGTCCCCTTGTTCTTGCACACCTCTTTTTTTGAAAGATGTTACCCTCTTGGACTTTGTTGATTCCCTTGAGGTACTTGAAAGTTTCTATCATGTTCCCCCACTCCCTCCTTTCCTCGAGGCTATACATATTAAGCTCCTTAAGTCTCTCTTCATATGTTTTCCCGTGCACACCCTGCACCATTTTAGTTGCCCTCCTCTGGACAGGTTCCATCCTGTCTATGTCTTTGAGGAGATTGGGTCTCCAGAACTGCACGCAGTACTCCAGATGGGGTCTCACCAGCTGTCTGTACAGAGGGATAACAACTTCCTGTTTTCTACTGGTGACGCCTCTCCCTATGCATCCCAGCATCCTCCCCAGCCTTCCTTACTGCCCTCTCACATTGCTTGCCCACCTTTAGGTCATCTGATATGACTACCGCCAGGTCCCTTTCCATTTTTGTTGTTGTTAGCATCTCACCCCCATTGTGTACTCTTCCCTTGGATTTATGTTTCCCAGGTGCATTACCTTGCACTTCTTAGCACTGAATCTAAGCTGCCATTCATTTGACCATTCCTCTAACCTTGCCAAGTCCCTTCTCATCCTTTCCACCCCACCTTGTGCATCAACTCTGTTGCAGATCTTTGTGTCATCTGCAAAGAGACATACTTTTCTTTAAAGACACTGAAGAGGACCAGTCCTAATACTGAACACCCTGCGGTACCCCACTAGTAACCCCCCTTTCTTCACAGTGGACTCCATTTACTATTACCCTCTGTGTCCTATTCTCCAGCCAATTCTTTACTCAGGCTATCATCTTGGGACCCACTCCCAGGCTGGCTAACTTGTATATTAATCTTTTGTGTGGGACTGTGTTAAATGCCTTGCTAAAGTCTAGGTAGGCCATGTCCACAGCCCCTCCCTGATCTACTACTTTGGTTACGCAGTCAAAGACATCTATTAGATTCGTCTGGCATGACCTTCACGCTGTGAATCCATGCTGCCTTGGGCCCTGTGCCCCTCTGGCCTCTAAATACTAGACAATTCTTTCCTTCAGAAGTGATTCCGTCATTTTCCCTATCACTGAGGTTAAACTAACAGGTCTGTAGTTTCCTGCTCCCACTTTTGTGAAGGGGAATCACATCTGCCCTCCTCCAGTCCCCAGGTGCCACCCCATCCTTCCATGATTTGTTAAAGAGGGTAGTCAGTGGTGTCACTAGTTCTACACTTAGTTCTTTTAGAATTCTGGGATGAATCCCATAAGGCCCCATTGCTTTGTCCACCTTCTGTTTTAAGAGTTGTTTCAGAACCCTTTCTTCTGTAAATGGGCTGGTAACAACTTCTGTATCCAGAGTGTTTCTATTGTTCGTTTTAGGTACCTCCCCCTCTTCATTTGTAAATACTGAGCAAAAATATTTTTAGTATCTCTGCCTTTTCACAGTCACCTCTGCCCACCCATCCCCACCCTTTATTAAGCCTCACTATCCCTCCCTTGGTCTTCCTTCGCTCCCTGATGTACCTATAAATACAGGTTACTCACCTGTAACAGGAGTTCTAGGAATGGTAAATGTTGTTCATTCACACTTACTGGCAGGTTCCTTGCCACTTTAAATCTTGCCGGAAGGTCTTCACGCTGGCTCCTCCCACCCACCAGGGTGGTAAAACTCTCAGCTCCGCCCCATAACGCCAGATCTAGCCCGCTGGAAGCCAGGTTGTGCGTCGAGGCCGAGGAGGTCGGGTGGGTTGTATGGATGAACAACATATACCATTCCTAGAACTTGTGTTACAGGTGAGTAACCTGTATTTCTAGGGACATGGATATGTTGTTCTATCCACACTTACTGGCAGACTCCTAGCAGTTCTCCGGGAGAAGGGAGGCAAGGCGTACACCCCCTACTTGGGAAATAAGGTCTGGAGAACCGAGGTCCCAAAACCAGCATCCCGGCGTGACTCAAGGTCGATGTGGTAGTGGGTAATGAAGGTGTGTTCTGACTTCCAGGTAGCAGCCCTGCAGATTTCCTGGATAGGGACGTCCCTGGAAGCAGCCACCGAAGCAGCGGTATGGAGGGCAGAATGAGCTCTTATCCCTCTGGGAGGCTCCATGCCCGCCAACCTATAGCAGAGATCTATGCAGAAGGTGACCCACCTGCCTATCGTCTGCAGGTCTGTTAGGTACAGCTTCAGTGTAGGTGACAAACAGCTCGTGAACCTCTCCTGGAATTTCAGCCGTCTGCTCCTTATAATAAGAGAGCACTCTTCTAGGGTCCAAAGTCCAAAGTATGGAGCCTATATTCAACCTACGAGGTGTGATTGGGGTAGAACACCGGTAGAGTCAACACCTGGTTAAGGTGAAACTCTGACACCACCTCCTCGCCTTGAGAAGCACCTTGTGGATCAAGGGAATGGGGGAAAGGCATAGAAGAGGCCCGGGATCCATGGCCTCGAGAAGGCATCCCCCTGCAGCGAGCCCTGCTGATGGGGGCGGGCAGGAAACAGCCTCAGCTTCGCATTCTCCCTGGAGGCAAACAGGTCCACCTGAGGTATGCCCCAGTGGGAGAACAGATCATGCACTACCTCCGTCAGGAGAGACCACTCGTTAGATGCAGCACCTATCCGGCTTAGGGCGTCTGTCAGAGTGTTGGAGGCTCCCACCACATGGATGGCTAGGAGATCCACCTCCAGTCTGCTCAAGAGGGACCAAGTGTGGAGAGCTTCCTTGCACAGGAGCAAGGAGCGCGTCCCGCCCTGGCAGTTTAGGTAGTACATAGTCGTGGTATTGTCCGTCTGGAAGTGGACCACTTGACCTCGCACAAACGGAGCGAAGGCGGTGAGGGCTAGTCGGACTGCTCGAAGCTCCAGCAGGTTGATGTGGCATCGAGACTCCTGAGGGAACCAGAGGCCATGCGCTCTGTGCTCCCCCAGATGGGCACCCCAACCCATCAGAGAGGCGTCAGTCATTAGAATGACCATCGGCTTGGGGCAGAGAAACGGGATGCCCTCCTGCAGATGAGCTGGAACGATCCACCACTGGAGAGCGTTCCACATCCCCTGAGTCACCGCCACTGGCTGGTCCAGAGGACCGAAGCACTGTGACCATTGGCTGGCCAGTCCCCATTGTAGGGGATGCATGTGCCAACGGGCCCAACGGACCACACTGGTGCAGGTCACCATGAGGCCCAAGAGGCGCAGGAAGTCCTGGGCAGGGTGCAATTGCCCAACCAGAAATGATTGGGCAAAGGACGAAAGAACCTCAGCCCTGTCCGCCGGGAGCCAAGCTCTGGCTCGAAGAGAGTTGAGTTCTGCCCCGATGAACTGAATCACCTGCATTGGCATGAGTTCCGACTTCTGCTGATGAGGAGGCCAATCTCAGAGCAGATCTGGAGGGCCAGATCCCTGGACCGCTCCACCTCCAGCCTGGAGGGGGCTGCAATCAGCCAGTCATCCAGGTAAGGGTACAACGGACCCTTCGGCGCCGCAGGGAATGCTGTCACCACTGCCATGCATTTGGTGAAGACCCTGGGAACTAGAGAGAGGCGAAGGCCATGGCCCGAACTCAGAAGGGACCCCACCGCCTGAAGCGGAGGAATCTGTGGGATGGATGGATTGGGACGGAAAGAACACGTCCTGGAGGTCCAGAGAACAGAACCACACACCTTGTTCCAAGGATGGAATGATCTGTGCCAGAGTGACCATCCTGAAGGTTCGAGACCTTAGGAACTTGTTCAGGTCATGTAGGTCTAGAATGGGGGCGGCAGCCCCCTGTCCGTTTCGGGACCCAGGAAATATCTGGACACAAACCCTGGGTCTGGTGGAGGATCCGCTAACTCCCTGATCACCTCCTTTTGGAGGAGCAGAGCAATGTCGGCTCGACGAGCCGACAGAGAGGCTGTGGACCCCATAGCCCCCTGAGGGGCGACGGCTCGATAGGGTGGGGCCTGCTCGAATTCCAGAGGCAGACCCTTCCCTACCACTTCCAACACTCAGTGGTCTGCGGTGATAGCAGACCAGGTGGAAAGGAAGTGGTAGAGCCATCCCCCCCATGGGGGGAACCCGGGGGGGAGTGATGAGGCTGGGGGCAACACCCCCTCAACCCGTCACTGGGCAGGCTTGGAGGAAGGACCGACCAAGGGACCTCCTGGGCCTTTTTCTCCCGGCTTCCTGCTGGAGTAAACTGCAGGCTTGGCTTTGGGGTGCCAAGTGCGAGCCTGCTGGCCCTGATGCTGGTGTTGCTGGGCCGGACGTGCCGCAGGGGCAGAAGGCCGAAAGGGCTTACGCTGCTGCTGGCGGCCTTTGTCCTTCTGGGCAGACGTGACTGAGTCCAAGGTGGCATTGGACTTCTCGATCCTCTGCAAATGACCCTCCACCAAGAGACCGAACAAGTTGGTACCCAGGAAGGGAACATCTGCCAGCTTGTGCTGGGTATCCGCCGTGAAGGTGGAGATCCACAGCCAAGCTCTGCAGCACATGACCACTGCGGCTGCTACTGACCGGGCACAAGAATCTTCAATGTCAAGAGCAGTTTGGAGCTGTTGCTTTGCCACCACCCTTCCCTGATCCCGCACCTGCTTGACCGTAGCCTGGAGGTCAGCCGGGAGATGAGGAATCACCTCATCCAGGGAGCCCAAAAGGGCATGGGAAAAGTGTGCCATCAGTACGGACGAAATGGCCTGACAAAGGCCTAAGGAGGACGCAACGTAAACTTTACGCCGGAGTAGTCCAGTTTCTTGGACTCTTTATCAGGTGGCTTGTCCACATCCCGAGCGTTTCCGGAGTGCCGGAAAATACTGTCGGTCACTAACTCTCCGCAGAGGGGTGTTCCGAGAATCCAGAGAGTGAGCCAGTGGGAATGGCATACTTCCTGGCCATCCTGGCTGAGGGAGCTGGATAAGAAGCCGGCCACTGCCATAGCTCCAGGGCCAGGCCAACAATGGCTTCGGCCACAGGAAAGGCCTCCGTAGGAGAATCCCCTCGGTCCAATATCTCCGTTAGGGGCTACTTGGCCCGCTTTGACACGGGTTTGAGCTTCATCCCAGTAGATTCTGAGATGAGCTGGATTCTGAGATGAGCTGAAGTAATCCCATGAACAAGGATGAGCTCTCGTCCACCGACTGTCCCCCAGAGGACTCCAGGTCGAGAGACCTGGAGAACAGGGAAGAGTCGTCAGACTCCGAGGAGTCTGCAAACAGCTGCCGAGGGATTGAGCCACCCTCCACCTGCCGAGGACGATCGGGAGTGAGGGTGACCGACAACTGATGGGGCAACCCATGACCCGACCGAGAATCCTTGGTCGGAGCCCCAGTTTTTGGTTGTGGAGGCGGGGGTTCCACCACAATGGGTGGTGCAGCTGGTTTCGGCCGAACAACCAGCTTTGGCTTCTCGATGACCATGAGGGGTTGTTTCGGCTGCTCAGGTGACAGCCACTTAATGGCTGGGGAAGGCGATGGAGTCGGCTTGCTCCCGGTCAAAAGGAGCTGCTGCAACATCAGATCCTCGTAGCGCCGACGCATCTTGCACCAGAGCCTATCCTCCGAGGAGGACGATGACGAGGATGAGCGGCGCCGCTGCTTCCCTCGGTGCTGAGACAGAGACTGCTGATGTCGGCGGGATCGGCCGGACCGAGAAGAGGTCCGAGACCGAGACCTTCAGTGTTTCCGTGGGTGGGTCTGGGAGGGAGTCGGGGAAACCCGTTCCTCCCCCGGCTCTGGAACCTTAACAGGGGACTCTGACACATGAGGCACAGGCAAGTCCTCGGTTTTCACCGGGGGAACCGGTGAAGAAGGGTTGTCGGCTTCTCCAGTCGACAGCCCGTCCGACGGGTCGAGAAAAATCATGACTGCATCGACGGGTGTCTCAGCCAGCTGGCCTGACGGGGACACCGTAAAGCCAGAGGCCTTAGCCGCAACCTCGACCGAAGTCGAGTGTCGACTATCCAGGGAAGGGGACCTCTCCCGCTCCCATGAACGTCGACGGTGGGACTTACCCGTTGAGTCCTTTTTCTTAGACCGAGAGGAATGTCCTGATGGCCCCTCTCCCTTAGTAGCGAAGGGTTGACAAAACTCCTTAAATGAAGCCGAGCAGGAGGAGCCCAAGGAGAGCGGGATAAAAGCCGCGACCGAGGAAGAAGAAGATGCAGCCTGGCCACCTCCTCCTCGAGGGCGATCATTTGCTCAAGTTGCTCAGCTGAGTCCGCCGCCGCGGATACCGCCTAATGGGCCTCTCTCGACTTTTTACCGGGGAATACGCTCTCGCCCGTTGAAGTCTGGCAACACAATCTTCAAGAACGTTGACCGAGAAGGACTTGCACAATTCGCAGGCCTGCGGATCGTGATCAAGCCCAAGGCAGTAAACGCACGTGGAGTGTGGATCGGTCCGAGACATCTTCTGCCCACAAGGGCACCGCCAAAATCCAAGAGTCGATTTGTCTATCGCAGCCGTGAAGGAAGAAAAAGACCGAAGTCTAGTAAATTTAAGTATGAGTTTCAGTTCAACCGACGAGGTAGAATCCAGGCCTAAAATGCAGAGCGCTAAGGAAGGAACCTGAGCTTCCAAGCGTTAAGGAAGATCAGGCGTCATGGGGCGGAGCCAAGAGTTTTACCACCCGGGTGGGTGGGAGGAGCCAGCTTGAAGACCTTCCGGCAAGATTTAAAGCGGCAAGGAACCTGCTAGTAAGTATGGATAGAACAACATATCCATGTCCCTAGAAAAGGTTTTATCCCCCTTCTTAACTGAGTTGGCCATCTTTTCCTCGGTTCGGGCCTTTGCTGTTCTGACTGCCTTCCCAGCTTCCTTTTGCTTTAACTGATACAATTCTCTGTCCTGCTCCTTCTGTGATTCCTTGTACTTCCTAAATGCTTTCTTTTTCTCTTGAACCTTCACTGCCACCTCCTTTGAGAACCATAGTGGTTTCTTACATAGTTTTGTTTATTTGTTTCACACAAAGGCTTGTTACCTCTGTGATGGCAGTTTTTATTATTCCCCATTGTTCTTCCACCCCCTCCTTCCTGCCCATTTGCTAGTGCATTCCTCAGGCACTCACCCATTTTGGCAAAGTCAGTCCTCCTAAAGTCCAGTACCTTTGCCTTTGTATGGTTTGACTCTGTTGCTGTGTTTATTGTGAACCATACTGTTTGAAGGTCGCTAGATCCTAGATGGCTACCCACTTCTACATCTGTGATCCTCTCTCCTTCTCCATTTGAGAGAACCAGGTCTAAGATTGCTCCCTCTCAAGTGGGTTCCAATACTAGTTGTCTAAGGCATGCCCCCTGTAGGGCATCTAGAATAACCCCACTCTTAGAAGTGGCTGCTGCAACTGCACTCCAGTTAACATCTGGCATATTCAGATCACCCATCAGCAATATCTCCCCTTTTTCTGCCATTCTAAGTATACTTTCTATCATTTCCATGTCCATTTCCTCCCTCTGAGAGGGGGGTCTGTATATAACCCCTGTGCAGATTGTGGTGCCATTGCCTGTCTCCAAATTGACCCACAGTGCTTCTCCTCCCGGTTTACCCTTTTGTTCTGTTGCTTTGATTCCTTCCCTTATGTAAAGAGCTACTCCTCCTCCTCTTTTACCCTCCCTGTCCCTCCTGTAGATAGTGTATCCTGGTATGTTTACGTCCCAGTCATGGTTCTGTGTGTGCTATGTTTCTGTGACTGCCACAATATCCAGATGTTCCTCCTCCATCAAGGCCACTAATTCAGGAAGCTTGTTACCCAGACTATGGGCATTGGTACTCTTTGCTCTCCATTTTTTGATGGCTTTACCTTCTGTAGCAGCATCCCCCACTGACCTTTCTACCTTGGTCTTTTTCACATTTAGTACCCTGTTTTGTAGGGGGAGGCTGGGATTTTCCTGCTGCTTATCAGTGCCTCCCCCCTTGACTAGTTTAAAAGCTTGCCAATGAAGCATTTAAACCGATTGCTCAAAATACTTGTTCCCTTCCTGGACAGATGCAGACCATCCTGCCAGTATAGGCTGGTGTCCCTCCAGGTGGAACCCCAGTCCCCAATGAAGCCAAACCCCTGTGCTCCACACCATTTTTGCAACCATTCATTAACCTTCATGGTGCAAAGTACCCTCGCCTCATCCATGGGTCTTCTTTTTCTTGAATCTATGATCTGACAGAATTCCTTCAAACCATTTTTAAATAAAACATTGCTAACTGCTTCAGACAACTTTGTTTTGGTTTTGCCTATTTAGACTACAGTCATTCATTGTTCGAATAATCTTATACCACCAGTATTTCACAGTGACAACAAGCCAACCATTTTACTTGCATTACTCTAATTAAGAAGAAGCCCACATTCTACTATAATGTAGGCCAGAGATTGACTGGTGTATCCCTAGTAATAAGACTAAAAACAGTTTTGTACTGTACTGTTTAAATTTCTACTATTTTTTGTTAATATTATTGTTCACATTCAGTCACTATATTTCACTGCCATAACAGCCCTTAAAACAGTTGACTTTTGAGTTTCACTGTGTGTGCTTTACTGACTCATGACAAATTTATATATACTCCTCCTTGCAAACAAGTTGGCACGGCAAATTTCTGAAAATGCGCAAAACAAAGGGTGTCTGATTATAGACTACAACAGCTTGCCTTGGTGTGGCACCAAACCTAATCACTTGATTTAATCAGAATTCATGGCATCAAAATCTCCTTAATCCTTAGTACTTGCACTGTATTACAGCACCAGGGGAGTTAAACACTGCTGAGATTATGTCTTTCAGATGAGATGTTAAACCATGGTCCCATCTGCCCATTTCTACCAGTTGTTCAAGTGGACGTGGAAGATCCCATGGTAGTTGTAACAGTAGGGCTCTTTTTACTCTAACATCCTGGCAAATATTCCCTTTCACAAAAGAGGTTCATGTAGCCTACCACAAACGACACTCTTAGAAAAAAGCTATCAAAGCTCAGTGTGCCTTTCTGGGGTAAATCCAAGATGTAAGACATGACAGGGCAGTGGATGTCAGAGTAATGCATGCCTGGATGCATAGTGAGGCACAAGGCACTTGCGTCAAGTGCCTTTAGCACCTGAAAGTGCATTTTCCACAGACAACCAACAATCTTGAGTGTCTTACTGTGCTTATAAAATATGTCAGCTGAGAAACAACTTAAAAAAAAAACAAAGTAAGTAAGAAAACGTAATCCTTTTCATACATTCACTACCTAGAATGACTGTTTAGTGTGGAATACAGAAATTACAATTTTTGCAGAATCCCTCTGGCAGAATGTTCACAGCCATCATACACAACAGAAGGCCTTAAATGGATCAATTGTTTCAATTTTATCCTTGGAAGGGAAGAAGCAACAGAGATGGCCCTGACAAGCTGGATAGAATATGAAGGGGATTTTTGGTAATCACTAAAGAAATACCATAAATTAAGGGGTCATAACTAACACGAAACAATTCTTAATGATTTATTAAGAGTATTTTATTTCTGTAGGAGCTTGTTGAATGTTTTCAGTGAGAAGGGTGGCAGCCATGTTTACGGTGGTAATCAGGGATGAGTGCTGTGGGTCATGAAGTCTGTATATAAGTGACCCAAATTCTCAGTTCCACTTCCCAAACTTGTTACAACCTGTGCATTCCTGGAGCATTAACCTATAGATCACATAACGTAATTAGCCAATCATCAAGCAGGAAATTTCCAACCCACTTTGTAATTTCTTGGTACTCTCCTTAAAATAAGTTTTATTTTTGAATATATAAACACTAGCCAATATTTTTAGAGTCCCATTTGGTTTACCTTGGCCTTACTGATTTCAAATCATTGAGCAGGAACAAATATCCTATCTACAGCAGGAAAGTAATTTAGTTCAATAGTACTGGTTTACACGTAGCATTAAACAGAAACAGAGTCACAGTTCTGGATGACTTGGACAATCAGCCAGGTAGTACATAACATGGTACAGGGAGAAAGAAGGAGTGCTACTAGATGGAACAGAGTGTTTGATATTAAACACAGCACGGGAGAAGATGCCACACAAGATCTGAGCATGTTCAGACTGGGATGGGTGCCACTGAACATCGGAGTACTTGGAAAGGGATGGGGAGAGCACGGAGTGCTACCAGACACCAGGAAGAGTTTGGAATGGAATGTTGAGAGGGATCAAATATAGAAAGGACCTTAACAGATTTTAATCCTTTTTTGAACAAACTAGAGGTTTTGACTTTTGTCTGTTCCCTACTCATGGCATTTTCTGTGCACACTTTTTAAATAATTTCTATGGTACGTTTTTTTTTTTTTTACTTACTAGAGGTATTTTTTAACTGCTATTGTTATGTTTTCAGAATACTGAAAAGTCAGTCTCAAGATGACAGTTATGGCAAAATGAAAATATATCCCTAAATGTGTATTAATGTGCTGATGTAAATGGTTGAAATAAACAATGAGATATAATGGGGTTAAGCTCAAATAAATATATGATGGTACAGTCTGGTAACTCAAGGGGTGGGGTGGGTGTGAAAGACTATACTTCAAAATACTACAGTTACTCTGCTTAGGATCAGTTGATGTCTGGTTCTCTAATGTGTCAGCTGATTAGATATCTGATGTTGGACTGGCTGAAATCTTGAATAAAATAACCTTTGTCCCCAGCACTGTCTTTATTCTGAAAGCATTTTCTATTATTAAAAACCACAAGATTCAAACACCTTCTTGTTTATGTTATGTCATTCACTTTTCTACCACAAGCCTGAAAAAGGTAAGATTCTGAAAATAATAACAAAATGACATGTTTCTTGTTCATCAGGCTTTCAAAACGTACTTATAATTCTACTCAGGGAAATTGTTCTGTGCCCTACAAAGAAAGAAAGTAATATTTAAAGGTTATAGATCTCTTTACAAAATGCAATAAGCCAATGCTCTTGGTAGAATAAAAGGTACAGTGCACAAAAAAAAATAAAAAAATTTCTGTGATTAGTCATCACATCTCTCATCTAGTTTTAGGGCCTTTAGCTAGTGGTAAAGTGATTAATTTGAAATTAACATGTTTTCCAGAGCATTTTATTAAAATTTCCTATCACTCCATGCAGAGTTCGTTTTTGGTGTTACTCTAAAGCTGTGTCTCACTAAGTCTGAAGGAGAACCACAGCCTTACTATACATTCCATTTTCCAGTGACAATTTCACACAATAGGAGTACTGCTCAGGTTGTGCCTAAATTCATCTAACTCCTCTCACCACTCCTCTGAACTGCTGTAAGATCTGGCATTGTCAGTTGCTGTGGGAGCCAAGCTGAGTCGTGCCCGCGATAGATCCTTCATGTGCACAGTGCACCAGAGAGAGGGAGGGGACTTCTGAGCTGACTGGGGAGTCAAGTTGAGCAACCGTGCTTATGATCTGGATCCTTCATGTGAACGGCACATCGGCGGGGAGAGAAAGAGAGAGAGAGAGAGAAACTGCTGAGCTGACTGACAGCAAGAGCGAGCTGTCAGAATAGTGAGTGAGTGAGCTGGGGGGTCTGGAATGGGCTGTCAGTGTCAGCATCACGCATCGGCAACATAAAAGGAAGGGGCGGTCTCTGGAATTATGGAATCCCTGATGGCTTAAATCATTGAGGGTGCCCATTTAAACTTTGTGGGTGCTGAAGCACCCGAGCACCCGCCCGGTCGGCGCCTATGCTTCTGATCACTGTGTTGTTGTAGTTAAACAAATATTCCAACAAAGAAGAAAGGCGCTGCACTCACTATCGTGCACAGTTCTGACGCGACGTAGCTGTGGCAGTATCGATCTGTATTGACCCTTCTTACGGGGTGAGCTCTGCACCCTTTCCTGTTTAAGCAAGTTAAACTCCGTTGCTGCAGTGCCAGGGCTGTACCTGACTGCTGTTAAGGGAGGGACAGAAATGGCAGGGATGCAGAAATGGGAAAAAAGCATATAAAAAAAAAAAAAAACACCACAGTAATATAGCGCAGTGCTGCAGTCCATAGGGACAACATGGGCGGATTGCTTCTTGGAGGAGGGTCAGGCGGAGGAAAAACAGTTCCACAGACGGAAAACATGACGTCAGCCCTTTTCTACATACAAAACGTCTGCAGGGCTCTGCCCATGCAGCTGTAAAAACAGCTGCACAATGCAGTAGGGCTGCCCTCTAGTTAAAACGGTCTCTCTGTTCTTCCTCTCTAGTGTTCCACCATGTGTACTGTACCACGCTACCAGAACTTGCCCTTAATATATAATCAGAAATGGAGTACCACTGAAGCTTAGTATTTTCCCAGCACTACAGAAGCATGAAATTTGCAAATTAGTGGCAGTCAGTGTGTAAAAGATGAATTAGATGATAAATGGACTGGGAATTGTGAACTGTCAACTGGAATGTTAAATTCAGTCTTTAGGTACTTATCTTTAATACCATATATAGTATGTTCAAGGAACAGGTAGGTAAACTCCCTGCACATATTTATGTAGTTTTTTCTCTACACATTCAGTTGACCCTTGTTCAGGAGGGCACCCCAGTCCTATCCCCCTGATGTTCACCGGGACTTACTACCAGCCGTCTTCTCCCAGGGCTTGCCCCCACCACCACCCTGGCAAGGTTGGGGGCAGCCAAGGACTGGATCCAGTTCAGGCTAGCGAGCCCAACTATTCGGAGAGTGGGACCTGCGGGAACTTGTCGGCATGCAACCGCTGGCGTGTTCCCATGTTCTGGTCCCATGGGAGGTGTGATGTGCAAGGACGTCCAGGAGCACACCACGTGTCCCCATGTGATGTGCGCCATCTGCCCCATCTCTTGATCTTCTGGCCTGAGCTGCGTTTCCCCCAGCTTCCGCCAGGAGACAAGCAAGCAGAGGGCTCTAACCAACCCTCCCCCTGGAGGAGAGCAGTCCATTGGATGATCGATCCTCCTCTCCCTATCCAGCTCCCGACACCCCAAGGTCACTCCCGACCCCAGGTCACTGGCGTGGCGGAAGGTGAGGCTTGGTGCCTCAACCCTCCACACCACCAGGAAAGTGCTATTATGTGCAGTTTTTATGGCTGTAGTGGGCAGATCCTGCAGCCATCTTGCTGTACCTCTGAAAATGGGATAATGAGGCACAAATTTGGAGTTGTAGAACATGCTTACATAACTCCAAATTACTCTGCTCATTCCACCATCCACCCCCCCTCGTCCCATCTCCCGTTTCCCCCATTTGCTCACTGCCGCTGTGGCCGGAGTCCCTGATGCTCCCCAAGTCTCTGTCCAGACCCAGGTAACATTTTTCCTTCTAAAGGGGGACCGGAGGAGCAGAGATGCAGAACCGCTTGCAGCCGCACTGAGAATAAGCGAGCTGGCAATCTGTGCATGCGAAATGACACACGCATTCATTTTCTCTTCGAGATAGCTGTGCATCAGGAGCTCCCCTTGTATTCCCGGACCCTGAGATCAGTTAGATGGGGTCCAGAGACATGAGGGCTGTGGTGGAGAAGCCGCGAAAGCATTTAAATATTTAAAGAGCGCCAAGTAAGCAATAAGCCACGACAGGGTGTGCGTTAGACAGTTTAACACATGGCTAGGAGGCGTAGTGAGGCATGAGGCCAATGGCCGAAAGTCCAAGCCTCCTACGTGTGTTAAACTGTCTAACGCACTTGGAGTGGTTTTATTGCGCTTTATGAATGGCCATCTTTCGCTCAACTGCATTTGGTGGTTAAATTTCCAATTTTAAGTAGAAAAAACATGTATGTTTGTGTCACTTTTAATAAAATAGTTCCTCCGCCTAAGTGTGCTGTGTGTTTTTGTTTGCATTGAAGTAATTTTGTCCTACAAAGGCTTCTGTACTTTAGTAGGTCTGGTTGTCATAGTAGTAGCCCCCCATGCTGCTGGACAGAAATAAGATAGATTGCAGCTGTTTCTTTCTTTTTTTTTTTTTAATTAAAAACAAAACTCTAGTGAGCAGGTGGGCTGATAGAGCGAGTGGGTGGGCTGGTACAGAGATCGCGGAGGTCTGGTAATGATAGCAGTACCCCCATGCTGCTTGTGGAGACAAATAAGAGAAATTGCGCTGTTTCTTTTTTTTTTTTTAATTTAAAGACAGAGTGAGCGAGGGGGCTGATAGAGACAGCGACTGGGCGGGCTGGTACAGAGATCGCGGTTGTTCAGATTTTTTTTTTTGGTAGATGAAGGAGCGTCCGGGTTGGGAGACACATCCCAGTTGTTCGTTTCTTTTTCTGTTAAAATTCAAACAATTGAGTTTAAAGAGTGAGCGGTCGGGCTGGTGAAGAGATCGTGGCTGTTCTGTTTTTTTTTTTCACTGAGGCAAAGTGAAGAGGCGTCAGAGGTATTTATTTTTAACAGTTCAGCTGGCACCACTTCTGGCACGAACAAGATGGCTGCGTTTTGTTTTGCTAACATTCTAAAGTGAGCAGCATCACCTATATCAATGCCCACTGCCCAAAGTTGGTCCTTTTTCCTGTGCATCAGAATGAATATCACATCCCTAGCAGCCAATGAAAGCTCTTAATTTATGGTGCCCATTTCATAATGACCATTATGGGACTGAATTTATACATATTAATGAACTGCTCATGAACATTAATGAACCCCTACTGCCTTCTGCTCATTGGCGCTCTTTAAACAAATACTTTCACAGCTGCTCCACCCCACCCCTCATGTCTCTGGACCCTAACTGATCTAAGGGTCCAGGAGCACCGAGGGAGCTCCTGCTATGCCGCAATCACAGCGAGAAAATAAATGCGCGACACCTTGCATGTGCAGACTGCCAGCTTGCACATTCTCAGTGCGTCTGCAAGTGGTTCCATATCTCTGCTCCTCCAGTCCCTCTTTAGGAGGAAAAACATTACCTGGGGCTGGACAAAGACTTGGAGCATCAGGGACTCGGACCAAAGCGGTGGTGAGCAAACGGGGGGGAAACAGGATCTTCATAAGCTTGGCTGCAGCTGTATCGGCTCTGGACAGAGTTTGTTTGAAGTAGCTGTCTCACGCTGTATACCTTTTTCTAACAGCTGTAATTTTAGTTTAGCCTAGGGAACAACATGCCACTGCTGCATTTGAAAACGGACAATGATTTTGGCTGCAACAGTTTAAATTCAAATGATGTCTTCTGGGGCATGGATATAAGCATAGGTAACCAGTTTTGAGAGTACATTAGACATTTCTGTGTCTCCCACATTTTCAATGGGATTCTTCACACGTGGGTATAATGTACCCTGACTACAGATCAGATCTCTGGCACAGCCATAGTTTTAAGAAGCTGTGACTGCAGCCTGGAATGTTGGTAACCTCTGTGTTCCGAGGCAATCAGTTCCTCTGTCTTTGATGTGCGAGTGATAGGTATTGCAGCTTACAGCAGAGCTCTTCATCACAACCCTTCTCAATGCCATTTTTATTATTTTTTGTTTTTTTGTTTTTAATCAACAGAATTAATGCAATTCTTGTTTTGTTAACTCTGCTTTACTGAAGATCAATTTACCATGCAGAGTTGCAAGTCAATCTTCCACTTCATTTTGTACAACTATTTCTTACGTTGTACAGTTGTTTGGTTCCTGGTATTTACTATATATTTTGTACTAACATGGTATTTATTGTATGCTTTGTAGTAACATACATCTCATCCCCCCTCAGTTTATTACTTTTCCATTACTATATATTTTTTTACCTTCAGCTTGTAGGGAGTAGCATGAAATGTATACCTGCTGGTGGTTACATTTCATTTTGTCTTTACCTGGATGTTGACAGTGTTATAAAATAAGTCCAGAAATTCATTGCAATTATGTCCCCCTAGTTGAAAAAGCCCAGCTTAAGCTGTAGGCAGATTTAAGTTGGAATAAACACAAATAAACAACTGTTAACTTTGGTTACTTGTCTTATTTTCTTTCATATTCTTCTTTGCCTCGTTTGTTCTTCCATGGGTCTTGTTAAGGCTAATAATGTCCTTTCCCCACCTACTGAAACCTGATGCTGCTCTCATTTTCCTTCCCTTCATACTTCCAGAGTGCCTCTTAACCTGTTTCCTCTTTCTTATCTGGCTACTTTAATAAAATCTATTTTATGTGCTGGGCCTATCTCTCCTCCACTTTCTGTTTCGATATTATTTTAGTATGGCGATTCCCTAAGGCATAGTCTCTCCATTTAACTAACATTTCCTGTGTTTCCCGCCACTATGTACCTCAGGAACTTTCCCCTACTCTCTCATCCTTCCTGTTTTCCCCACTGGCACACAACTGCATTCATCCATCTTTTCCATCTTTCCATACGTTTTTCCTCAGTTAAATTAAGTTTGACTGCCACTAGCCCCATTTCTTGTACTTCCGCTATTCTATTACACTATTCTTCCATAGTGGGTATGTTTGTGGCCAATGAGCTGTGATATACTGGAGGGCTGTGGCTAAGAGAATTAACATTAGCTTACATCTTTCTGCTCTCAACTGAACTGCTCTGGTGAACCCCTGAACCCATTCTGAAAAGTCTAAAGGTATCTGCACCCCTGTAATCTGATGGGATACTTCCTGCTCTTGTCTCCAGAATGGCTGAATTTTATGACAGCCCCAGAAAATGTGCCAATGACTTCCTTCTTCCCCGCACAGCCTCTGGCACTCTGCTGAGTTTGTAATTTGGTAGTGTTTTGTAATGGTTGTTTTAAAGAACCAGATAAGAACCTTCCAGAAAAATTCTCTCCATAATGGGGCTGTGGACACCTTCCACCCCTTTTTGCACTTCCGTATCAAATCCTCCTCCTGGAAACTGCATGTTTCCTCCCTGTCCCATGCTTCCTTAACCTCACCTTAGTCACTAAAGTCCCCGCTACATGGTGCATTAACTGTAGATACCCGAGATATGAAGGTTTCTTTTTTTCATACATTACTTTTGCTAGTTCTGTTTTGCGGTCACAGATTTGATACTGCAATTGAATGAGTTTTGTATGTGTACCTACTAGATAACTGCAATTTGGTAGATATATTATTTAGTTTGAATGTATTCCTTTATTTAATAGTAACATGAGATATGTTTGCTATAATCTGAAAATACTTAAAATTGTAGTGACAAAAAGATACCGCAGATATATTTCTGGGGGTCCTGACAGAGTGACCACCCAGTAGACATATTCCTCCCAGTTAATTAGGGGCCTGGATATTTTTTGTCTGTTCCTTGGTAAGTTGATGAAGTGCCTCACTGGCATATTTAATTATTTATTGATTGGTTTAAAGGTTTCACCGTGAAAGACATACTGAGCAGACATGCTCGCTTCCAGATGTGTCCTGGGGGAGAGGGGAAAAGGGATGCACAGCAGTACAGCAGCAAAAGTCGGGACAGCACAAAATGGAAATCAGAATACAAACTTACACAGAAAGAGCAAAAATAAATCGCAATACATCGCAATAAACAACACCACTAACAAGAACAATCAGTTTTATAATTATTAGAAGATAGGTACTAATCTGCAGCTGAGTGCAGAGGCTGGTAGGTAAAGGCAAAAAAATAAACAAACACAATTACAGGAAGGGGGGTGTGGCCCTTGAGGAGGGAGCTGAGGATACTGGGGGAGGCAGCATGATGGATGGGAGGAGGGACGGCATTCCAAATTTTAGGGAGACAGTGTGAGAAAGCATGTACCTATAGAACTCTGCATTTCCCCCATCCAAATCTGTCCTTTGCCCTGCTGAAAATTATGCTAGTACCCTGTTCAATGAATCAGACAAATTGTGTGGCCCCTGTTCTTTCCCAGCCCGCATACTCATCATCCAGCCTATGTGGCAGGAATTCTGGCTCATATCTAATCAGTGACATCAGTCCTACCTCTGAATTAGTTTTTTTCAAGTTTCCTCACCTTTTTTAGTAACCACCAACTATGTTTCTCCCACCTACTTTTAATGTTTTTCTTGTGTCCTGCTGTAACCAGGGCCATGGCTAACAAATAGTGGTTGTCCTTCAGTTTTTGCATTTTCTATGTCATACCCAGCCTGAGTCCCTCCTCTGTCTTGCCCACGTTCAAACTGCTGCCGTTTGGGCCGCCTTATAGTACTTTTCAGGACTGGTAAGTGTTACCGCCTCCCACCCCGATCTCTAGGCAAAGTGATTGTGTCTAGGCACTCTAGGGCACTTATTTTCAACACAAACTATTGTATTCATTTTGTAATTTTATTCCAAAAGCTGGTTTGGATGTTAATTGGTAAAGTCAGGAACAGGAAGAGGAGCCTTGTTGAAACTTCATTTTTATAAAATTTACTCTCCTCGCAAGTGATAATGATAGAAGGGTCCATCTTGCCAAGTCTGCTTGTGTGATCTCCCACAGTTTTTCGTAATTAAGTGTAAACAATTTCTTAAGATCTGTTGTGACCAGTATTCCAGGGGGTGGGGGCACTAGCCAGGTGTTGTAATTCTTTTGGGGGAACTGAGGCAGCTTTTCCTCCTGTTTTAAGTGCCTGTAAACTGAATTTAGGCTGAGGATCCCTGAGGTGCATCACAGCCTCTGCCTTGAGGGTCTGGGTGTCCTTGCCACTGCCTGGTGCATAGTATTTATTTGGAGGCATTTTGTCTGACTGCCTCTTGAGTAATTGCAGGGTATTTTGCAGCTGGTTCTGCCTTGCCTAGGTAAGTCACAGTTTTGTCTCCCCAGCCAGTTGACAGAGGTGTTTTTTTCTCTCTTGGTCTATATTCCCTGTATTAGCTTGAGTATTTCTTTTTTTCTGTTTGGGGCCCCTCTCCCATAATTAACAAGTAAAGGTGCTTTCTGGGTGTAACCAACTGGTCAAGTGTGAGCGTTTTTATTTTTTTGTGCTCTTTCTGACAAGCCCTAATGGCCAACTGCATCTTCTCCTCCTGTGTGCAGGAGCTCTGCAGGATCACACCTGCTCCCTTACCTCACAGCGCACGTCTCTGACCACTCAAACATGGTTATCTAAGACAGAACGCCACGTCTTCAGGGTCACTTCCTGTTCACAAGGGAAGTGTAGTACTGCTGCAGGCACGACTGCGATCCACGAGGTAGGGAAGTGAAGAGGAGCTGTATTCTGCCAGTAAGGGAGGAGTCTTTTTTGCTACAGTGGACAGCAGGTAATTGCTGACATCTGGGGGGAAGGGCCATGCCAGAAGGGCCTGATGCTTCAGGGAAGGAATTTCTGCCAGATTGGGCTGTTCCTCTAAGGAAGAAGGGATCCTTAAGTCCAGATCTGCGATGGTCAAAATCTAAGACTACAGCCTATACTATGGTGCACTTTTCCTAGTGGGCCAGGAAGGCTGCAGGGGTTTTCTTCTACTACATCCATGGTTTGCACCTTGTGGCACAATAGCTTTCAGGAGGTCCACCTCTTTTAAAAAATACAAAGACTTTAAGAGTACAATGACATACACTACATCTGGCTCCTTTTGTCCAATCTGCAATACCCAGGCTAATCAAGGTTTTCTGCACCCCAAATCACAGCCCTCTGGTAATGCAAGAGAGGGCATATCAGGAACAAAGAAGAGCAGTGGAAAACTAGAGTTGCATATGTTCCTCCTGAAGATTTTAAATGAGATGTTTCAGTCAGAGGAGCAGCAGTCTCCTTTAAAGAGCCCAGAGGCAGAACCCTTATGTGGGGGTCCTCTGCAGGCCCCTCCACAGGGGTCAGTACTGGAAAACATGCTCCAAGAGGAGCAGGAGGGTGAAGACCTCGATGGGTCTGAACCAAAATCCAAGAACCCCAAGTTAGCAGGGGGAGACATCATAGATCTGGAGGCATCCCATGAGCCAGCATACTAAGAAGAGATAGTGTCCTCTGAGAAAGACGACGAATGACCTGGCCACCCCCAGGCAGTAGGGCTGACTTTAAAGACTGGCAAACTAGGTAGTTACCTATGGGGCACTGAAATACTGAGGGATGACTTTACAAATGCCTAGGAGCGCCACATACCCTAAGGCCAGCCCCGCTAGGCAGCATCCATCCAACTTCTTTTTGAGTCACAGTTCCTCTCCTCTCTGCTCAAACCATTTTCCCCGAAAAGTCTCCCCGCAATATGTATTTCACAGAACATCTCACCTGCATAACCTTTGACATTCAGCGTGCTGTCTCAGTACGATCCAATACACTGCATCCAAATGGCTACAAAAGAGCATGGTATGTCGGCGAAAAGTGTGAGGCGGCTTTGGGTATACCTCAGAAAGTTGTGGAGGGTGTCCCTCTCCACTAACCTGGACTCCCGGGGGGGAAGGGGTGAGCTAGGAGGTGACCAAGCCTGCAGAGGTAAGTACAGTACACACCCCTCACAGGTTACTAGTGCATGCGTTCCCTGTTTCTGTGTGTGTGTGTGCGCATTACCACCAATGCTGTCTCCATCTTTATGTCTCTAAAGAATTTCCAAGGATATCTGGGACAGACAGTTCTGGAATGGTGAGACCAACCCGATGGGACAATATCTGTGGTGCTGGCATGGAGACACTGGAGGACATGGTCACTTTATATTCCAGACATCTTGTCCTGGATGGTTGGTAGACATGGCACCTACTATACTGATGATGTGGGGGAGTTACGGGCCCTGGAGGAGCCATCAATGGTATGTGTGTGGTGGGGGGCACTGTGTGCTGGATGTGTACAGCTGCAGTCCTGCATGTGCAGTCCACGTATGACTGTCACTTGTGTTCTTCTGATTTCAGTGGTATCGTGGTCCTCTGCGCAAGATGGTGTTGGTGGAGAGGGGGTACACAGCCACCACCTCCAAGGGTTCAAGTGAGAATTCGCAGGAGTAAGCAAGGGAAGACTAGGCCTGCAGTAATTTGTCTGTCCACTGATGGGACACAGTTTAATCATGTTTTATATAAATAAATATTTATATATCGTACAATATCTGTCTTATTTTTATCCTGGCAGGTGATGACATGCCACCTGCCGAGTTTGTCATACCGTAGTCAGCTGAGAATGTGACAGAGTGTTTCCAAAGACCCCCTCTCCTCACTGAAAGTTGCATCCCCTGGCATGCTGATTCATTAGGTGTTCAGCTGAAAATGTGACAGACTGTTTCCAAGGGCCGCTCTCCTCAGCTCTCCCCTATATTCCATTGGGAATGTCATAGTGTGTGTCCAAGGGCACAGCTCCTCAGTGAAAGCTGCATCCCCTAACATACTGATTTGTTATGTGTTCATTGGGGAATGTGACAAGAGTGCTTCAAAGGGCCCCCTCTCCTCAACTGGGAATGTGACAGAGTGTTTCCAAGGGCCCCCTCTCCTCAGCTGGCAATGTGACAGAGTGTTTCTGAGGGCCACCACTCCTTAGCTCATCCTCCCATCATAGTCCACTGGGAATGTGACAAGAGTATTTACAACGGGCCCCGGCACCTCACTGAAAGCTGCATCCTCTGGCATATTGATTTGTTAAGTGTTCATCTGGGAATGTGACAGAGATTTTCCAAGGTTCCCCTCTCCTCAGCTGGGAATGGCACAGAGTGTTTCCAAGGGCCCCCTCTCCTCAGTGAAAACCCTGGCATGTGGATTCATTAAGTATTCAAATGGGAATGTGACAGAGTGTTTCCAAGGGCCCTCACTCCTTAGGCCCCTTCCCCATATTCCGTTGAAAATGTCACAAAGTGTTTCAAAGGGTCCTTGCTACTCAGTGAGATAAGGAAGTGTCCATATTATACAGGTCTATTGTTCTCATTACACCTCATTTTGAGCAAATGTGTCCTTCACTTCAGTGACGAAAGGTTGAGAGGTATGCACCTCTCCTCACTCAAAGCTGTATCCCCTGACCTGATGAATCATTAGTATGCAAATGGGAATGGCATGGAGTCTTTGCAAAGGACTCTTCTCTAACCCTCCAGGGTATTCCGTTGGGAATGGCACAGAGTGTTTCAAACAGCCCATACTCCTCAAACATCAATGCACTGTTTATTACTTGGTGCATCACTAGTCCATGCCTGAGGTGACACATGCACAGAACAGACACTAAACAGCAGCATCTGCAGGAGCTTCTATGCCCTAAAAATTCTGATATTGGAAAGAACTGGGAAAACAAAAAATGACGCTGTGAATACGATGCCCGGCACCATGGCACAGAATCTTTAAAAATGGTGATGGCTACCACTGTAGAACACATCAGTAAACAGCAGTTATGTAAGAACTTACCGTAACAGTAGATCTTCGAGAGGTTCATGCAGTAGGTCTTCACAAATAGAACTGCACCCTCTGGCATCAGGATCACACGGCAAAATTGTAGCTAGCAATCATCAGCAGGGACCGCCCCCGGAGTCAGGTGATGGACATCAGAGTGGCTATAAATAGGGGTGGTCCCCCACCTGCCCTCCAGTTCTTCCGCTGGAGACCTCTAAAAAGGAAGCAGAAAAAGGAGTGGCAACTCCTGGTACCCTGAGTACTGGGAAGGGAACAGAGAGGAAAAACACAGGAGCTGGGGGAAGGTGTGTGGGAAATCTAGACCTAACACAGGAACCTCTCTCGAAGATCTACTGTTATGGTAAGTTCTTAGATAACTGCTATATCTTACTTCAAGAGGGTTCCTGCAGTAGGTCTTCACAAGTAGGACTGAATACCAAGCAGTCAACTAAAAAAGGAGGAGTGAGAGATGAGGTTCCGAGAGGAGGAAATGTCTGCCAACTATAGGTCATTCAGGACTACGATGAAAAATGGCAGGCAACTGAAGCTGTTCTACCGCAAGGTCCAATGATTCAGGTCCACGTCGGGGACCACCCCTATTTATAGTCATGCTAACGTCCATTACCTGACACCGGGGGCAGTCCCCGCAGATGATTGCTAGCTACAATTTTGCCGTGCAGTCCTGATGCCAGGGGGCCCAGTCCTACTTGTGAAGACCTACTGCAGGAACCCTCTCGAAGTAAAATCTATAGAAACACAGACACAAAGAATGAGACTGCATATAAGGACTGCTTGGCCCACCCAGTCTGCCCATTTTTCCCTACCTACATTATTAACGCAGAACATACTTGATCTATACTGCCATTTCTCCCTCCCCACCTTCCTTTCCACTATGACTCCCTTGTGCCTATCCCATGCAGTACATTTTCTTCTGAAAAATACATCTTTCCTGTACCTTATTTACCCACGTGAGATATTTAAAGGTTTCTATCATATCTCCCCTCTCCCTTCTCTGCTCAAGGGTGTACATATTGAGGTCCTTCAGTCTCTCCTCATAGGGCTTTTGATGCAGACCCTGCACTAGTTTAGTTGCCCTCCTCTGGACTGCCTCCACTCCTTCTGGAGATGTGGTCTTCAGAACTGGACACAGTACTTTAGGTGGTGTCTTACCAGCGATCTATACAGAGGCAACACCACCTCCCTCTTTCTGCTGGTGATACCCTTCCCTATGCATCCTAGTATCCCACTGGCCCTCCCAACTGCCATGTCGCATGGCCTGGCCACCTTTAGGTCATAAAATATGATTACTCCCAGGTCCCTTTCCAGCTTGGTAGTTGTCAATATCACTCGACCCATTTTGTATTCTGCCCCTGGATTTCTGTGCCCCAAGTGTATTATTTTGCACTTTTTTGCATCAAAACCCAGCTGCCATACCCTTGAACACTCCTCTAGTTTTCTCAGGTCTCTGCTCATCCTGTCAACCCCCGTAGTGTCCACCCTACTGCAGATTTTGATGTCATCTGCAACGAGGCAGACCTTCTCTTCCATCTCCTCTGAAATGTCACTTATAAAGACATTTAAGAGGACTGGTACCAGTGCTGATCCCTGCCACACCCCATTGGTTACTCTCCCTTCCTCAGAGTGAGCTTCATTTATCTCCATCCTCTGTCGCCTATCCCCTAACCAATTTCTTATCCTATTTACCATCTCTGTACCCACACCTAAGCTATCCAGCTTGCTCACTAGTCTCCTATGTGGAATGATGCTGAAAGCTGTACTGAAATCTAGGTAGGCCATGTCCCCTGCTCCACCTTGATCTAAATTCTTTGTCACCCAGTCAAAGAAATCTGTCTGATTTGTTTGATGTGACCTGTCCCCTGGGAACACATGCTGCCTTGGGTCTTGTAACCTACTGGATTTAAGATATTCCGCAATCCTTTCCTTCAGCAGTGATTCCATTAACTTTCCTACCACCAGTGTCAGGCTGTCTGCCAGAGGTGTGGCCAGTATCCCTCTGAGCTCCCTCAATACCCCTGAATGTACCCATCTGGCCCCACTGCTCTGTCCACTTTCAGATCAGCGAGTCCCTTCAGGACTCTTTTCTCCAAAAAAGGACTAGTCTTCACCTGCCTTCCTCCAAAGCTTCTGTTACATTTTTGTGGTCCCTCTCCTTCACCTTCCCCTGTGAACACTGAACAAAAGTATTTGTTCAGGATGTCTGCCTTTTCCTGGTCCCCCTCTGCACAGTCCCCCTTCCGCTTCCCTTTTTAACCTTACAATCCCACCCCTGGTCTTCCTCTTTTCACTTTCAACCTAAAAAAATGTCTTGTCCCCTTTCTTTATCTCCTGGGCTATTCACTCTCCAGTTTGCATCTTTGCACTCCTTACTGGTTTCTCAGCTTCCCTCTGTTTCCCCTGATACATTTCCCTATCCTCCTCCCCCCCGCATCTCCATATATCTTCTGAAAGCTACCCTTTTAGCCTTTATCTTTTCAGCCACCTCTTTCGAGAACTACAGCAGTCTCTTTTTCCTTTTGCTTTTGCTCACTTGTATGACACAGAGGTTTGTTGCCTTTGCTATGCTCACTTTTAGCTTTGCCCACTGTTCCTCCACCTCACCTGGGTCATCCCCCACCAGGTCATCCTTTAAGCATTCACACATCTTTATAAAATCTGCCCCCTAAAGTCCAGGACCCTAGCCCTTATGTGATTGGATTTTGCAGTCATTCTTATATTGAACCATGCGGGACAATAATCACTGGTCCCCAGGTGGTTCTTCGCCTCAACATTTGCAATACTGTCCCTGTTAGTGAGTACCAGGTCCAGTACTGCCCCATCACGAGTGGGTTCACTGACTAGTTGCCTGAGGAATGCCCATTGCAGAGAGTCCAGGATGTCCCTGCTTCTAGCTGAAGCTGCTGCTGGGAGGCTCCAATCTACATCAGGCAGGCTGAAGTCCCCCACCAGTAGCACCTTTTCCTTTTCTGCCATCTTGCCAGTGACTTCCACCAGTACCTTATCTAATTCCTCCCCCTGTGCTGGAGGTCTGTAGGTCACTCCAGTGCGAATAATGACTCCATTCTCTGTCTCTAGGGTAACCCACAGTACCTCTGCCTCCCCTTGTATTCCCTGCATCTCCATAGCTTTTATGCTTTCCCTCATGAAAAGCATCACATACCATCCTTTCCTTCCTGAACAGAGTATAGCCTGGTATGTCCATGGCCCAATCATGGCGTTCAGTGCACCATGACTCCGTAATCTCCACAATATCCAGGTTGGTCTCTGCCATAATGACATCTAGGTCTGGAAATCTTGGTTCCTAGGCTTCTAGCATTTGTACACATGGCCTTCCAGATTTTGTTTCCACTCTGCTTGTTGCCTCTTTTTTTTCCTTTTAGCCCTCTTTCCTTCCCACCTCTCTTTTTAATGCTCCCATTCCCCTTCCCTTTGTCTCTACCACCCTGCTTCCTTTATTAATTTCCACCCTGGGAGATTCCACTCCTTTTGGGTTCTCCATACTTTCTACTTTATCCAGTGGTGTGGGCAGTTTCTGCTTCCCCGATTTGTTCTGCCATCCCACTCATCTAATTTAAATGTTCATCTAAGTAACGTTTAAACCGTTCATTGAGGACTGCAGTTCCCCTCCCAAATGGATGCAGGCCATCACCCCATATAGATCCTTATCCTCCCAAGTGAGTACCAATATAGCCAAACCCCTCCTCTCTGCACCATTCCTTCAGCCATGAGTTGAAGTTCCTGGGCTATTACAGGCAGTTATGGCAAATTAACAAGTCTTGGCACACCTTTATAGGACAAGAAAATCACCACACTTTACTGATATTCAAAAACTTTTTTACTTATATCAAGAAACATGACGGCAGCGAACATAAAGTGCAGACCAGTGCAGCTCTCTCTTATTGCTAATTATTACAGGCAGTTTACAGGAGTTGTATCTACAGTACCCTTGTGTTTTTCACCGGTAACAAATTTAAAACAGGGAATCAGCAGTTTAAGAGTAGTAAGAACTGTGCTGCGTTTTTTAATGTTATGTGTTTATTTCAGAAAAACAGCAAGATGCAAGGCTTTGAAAACACTGCAGGCCTGATGCACAGTGACAAGGAACTATTACAAAATCGATGTGACAAGTTTGCATGAGTCACCTGCCTGCAACCTGCAAGCTATCCTGAAAGGGGGTGGCAGCCCTTCATCATGCAGTCATGAAGTGCACTGTGGCTGTGCGGGGGAGATGTGGTTGCCTCTTTAACTATTACTGGCAGTTCACAGGATTGTCAGTAAAAGGGCAACCAACCCACGGGGGCCAGCACAGTACAGTGATTTTTGAGAGACCAATAAGATAGAGCCGTGAGCAGGGAAACAGGACTAGGGAGAGAGTATTCACTGGATGCAAGGGACTGAGCATTGTGCTGGGGTTATAGGGTTAGAGATGGGGGCCCACTGGAGCACTAGGAAAACAAGTAGGAGAAAAAAAAAATTGGGATCACGGTCAGCAAGCGGCCAAAAGGTACAGGTCAGTGGTGGGGACAGGTACTAAGCAACTGCGCCAGTTTTCACTGGAACATGTGAAGAGCACACAGTCATGCAACTGGTACTCTGCCATCCACAGAAGCCAGTGCGTGTCCTTAATCAGATGATAATGTGCTCACACCATGTTTCCACACATTAACATCTAAAATGCCTTATTTACAGCTGGCCCACCGGTGCAGCGTTAGCGCTATCGCTTGCGATGCCAACAATCCGGGTTCAGGAACAAGCCTGAGTCATCAGAGTGCCAGCCAGGGGGAGGAGGGTCGAGCATCCCAGGGACTGCTCACCTCCTCTAGGGGTGGGGGGATCTGAACTGGTGCATGCCTGGCCTCTGGCTGAAGCCGCAAGCACAGCATGTCTGAGCCCTGCTTGGGGAGAGTTGTGACGGACGTCGGCGCATGCATCTTTACATCATGCGCACGTCACACCTCAGGGAATGTACTTGAAAAAGCTTGGCCCCAGCGCGACACTGGCAAGAGGGCTGGACGTATGGCTCTCACCCACCAGCACCACGGCCCACGGATAATGGACCCTGACGAGATCATACAGTACAGCACGGGGAAGGGGTTGAGTCAGGGGCTCCTCTCCCACTTTGTCCCCACCTGGGGGTAGAGCCACGGCTCTGTGGGGGGTCCTCCCACTGGGATCGGGTGTGTGGAGGGTATGCCAGGTGACAGTGCTGGAGTTGAGGGAGTAATAAATAGAAATTACAAAAAAAATGAAATTACTTATTTGAATTTAGACTCAGTCATTGGGGGGCACTCCCCTCCTCCATGACTAAGTCAGCCCTTTGTGCCTAGCCACTCCACAAGATGTGTGGTTGCAGCAAGACGCCTGTTTGTTCCCCCTTTTGTAACTCCAAATCTTGCAAATGTGCATTGGTGCCTCCGTTGTTTCTTATATTGAGAAAAAATCCTTTAAGCACAACAAAATGGTGGTTCTTAAACAGTATGTGGGCCAAATGTACTTACAGCCGATTGCTGTTGTTTTAATTTGTCTCTGTAGTCTTCCAGTTCTTTTAGATTCAGAACAGGTGGAAGTTTCTGTGAATTAAAAATAATAAATATATATACGTTAATGAAAAGTATCCAGACTATGCGTCCACCGCTTATTTTCATCTCCACTTAGAACCTCTTTCCTCAGTGTCAGTAAGAGGGTGTGAACTCAACAGACCTCTCTTTGCATTATAATGAGACTCCATGAAGGCTTTCTGAAGCACAAATCGTATAAGCACTTTAACACTTTACGTAGTATTAACTGACTAATTATTACAATATGTAATTTAGAACTAGAGACCCAGGTGGGCCTTATCAGTGCGTGGCAGCTTCACAAAACTAAGGATGTTACAGTTTACTGCTCTAATACTAACTAAAATTATATTTAGTTCAAGCTGCAAGCAACTGTTAAATCCAATGAAATTTCTCTCTGACTGAAACCCAGTAATACATTAATCTGGCTCTCTGCAAAGAAATTTAAACTCTGAACATTCATTTACATGGTAAAACAGTCATCAATATGCAGTGTACAGTCTCATCTCCCACCAAATCCAGATGACGAATGGCTTAATATGAAAGGGGATGCCGAACATGAAGTTTTTAAAGAGCTGCTGACACAATAGGGAAAATGCTGCACTTAGACACAATTTGAAAGATGTGTCATATTTTTTGTATGCATCTTCCTTTCATGTAGTATTTCCAAGGATACAGTAGCTGCCTAAAAACACGAGCTTTGTCCCAAGGACTTCTGCGGTTTGTCTGCACATGAAATCGTACCTACTGCTTATGATATCATGATTTCCTTAGCAATGGACTGTGGCAATATAGAGGACTGTGGTGTCTAAGGTGGACAAGCAGCAGGGACAGAAGAATATATATATTACAGCTTGCATCGATCTCTGCTATAGGTTGGCAGGTAGGGAGCCTCCTGTAGGGCTTAGGGCTAGGAATATATATATGTTCCATAGAAACACAGAAGCATAGAATGTGACATCAGAAAAGGGCCCAGTGACCAATCCAGTCTGTCCACACTACATAATTGTCCTATATTGCTCTAGTTGCCATCCCTTTCCCCTGCCTTTGCCAACCACCCTCCACTATGGCTATGTGCCTGTCCCCTCTATCTGAAATTCCCTACTGTTCTGGCCATCACCACGTCCTCTGGCAGTTTGTCCCACTTGTCCACCAGCTTTTCTGTGAAAATGTGCTTGCAGAAATCCTTCCTGAATCTCCTCCCGGACAGTTTCAATGAATTCCCCTGCATGCCTGCATTCATACTTAGGACAAATACGCTCTGCTAGCCAGCCTGTTTACCTCATGCAGGTATCTGTATGTTTCTATCCTGTCTTTTCCCCATTTTAGTTTCCAGGGTGTACATGCTGAGGTTCTGTAGTCTCTTCTCATATGCTTTTTCCCCCATTTCATGTATCATTTTGTTCTCCCTTCGCCGGACCATCTCCACCCTCCTGCAATCTTTCCATAGGTATGGGCTCCAGAATCTTCCACAGTGCTCTTGATGCTGGAACACCAGTAATATGTATAGCAGAAAGATCACCTCCCAACTTCTGCTCCTGACTCCCTTCCTTATGAACATCAGCATTCCGTACCCTTTCCTAATGGTTTGTTGCACTGTGCTGTGAATTTCAGATAGCATTAAGGTACTTTCTTCTGCTGTGCTTTCCCAAAACCACTCCCTCCATCTCATACTGCATCGTTAGGTTCTATTTTCTCGACGTACATTATCTTAAATTTTTTCACCTCAAAGCTCAGCTGGCAGATCCTGGACTATTTTTCAAGCCTACCTAGGTCTTCCGTTAGTGTCCTAATCCCGCCCTCGATGTCCACCCTTGCGCAGATCCTACTATCTTACATGAAGCACCAGATCTTGCCCTGTAAGCCCACCCTTATGTCACAGATGAATATAGTAAAGAGCCTGGTTCCACGGGGCTGAGCCCTGTGGTACTCTGCTCATTACCTTTTAACATCCAAGAATTTTCCATTTACCAATACCCTCGGCATCCTATTCCTCAGCCGGCTTTCTGACCATGTTGCTATCCATTCTTTCACCCCAAAAGCCTCTCAGTTTCTTGACCAGCCTCCTGCGATGGACTGAATCAAAGGCCTTAAGTACAGGTACAGTGTGTCTACTGCCTACCCTTTGTTGGCTGCTCTAGCCACCCAGTCGAAGAAGTCTATCAGATACATCTAGTATGCCCTCCCTCTGGTGAACCCGTACTGCCTGTCATCTTGCAATCCATTTACCTCGACAAAGTCTCCCAGTCTTTTCCTCGGTATGGTCTCTACTACTTTCCCCACTATAGACATGAGGTTTACTGGTTACAGTTTCCCTGCCTCATCCTTCTTCTTTTATGCAGAGGAACCACGTCAGTGGTCCTCCAATCCCTATGGACCACTCTGGTGCCCAGTAAGCAGCTGAAAATGTATGCCAGTAGTGCTGCTATTACCCTGGCTACTTTATTGAGTATCCTAAGATACATCCCATCTGGCCCCATTGATTTATCTACTCGTACCCACCTCAGCTCTTCCAGCAATCTTTCTTCCAAGATACAGAAATGACTGATAGGAGTCCTGCACTCTACCCCCACACCCCCCACACACACAACCTGGTAGCTGTCCCCTCCACTTCCTTGGCAAATACTTAACAACAATAATTGGTTCAGTATCTTAGACTTACCTATGTTCTCCTCCTCCCATCCTTCCCCCTTTTTCAGCTGTACTATGCCCTCCTTGACTTTGCTGTTCACCCAGATGTATAGCAAAAACACCTTAAACACCAAGTTTGCCCACTTTTCTATTCTAGGCCCTACATCAACCTTAGCAATTCTGACTTTCCTACTAGTTGCCATGGTTGCCAGTAGGTATGCCTCCCTTTCCTTCTCCCTTTGACTACATCTGTATTTCTTAAATGCCCATCTTTTCTCTCTCTCTCTCTCTCTCTCTCTCACTGCTTCCTTCATATCTGATGTGAACTACACTGACCCTCTTGCACTCTTCCTCTTCTTTACCCTTCCAATACAGCTGGCCGCAGCCTCCTTGACATCTGATTTGACTTTCTCTCACTTCCCCTCTACTCCTTCAATCCCTGCTATTCTACTCAGTATTTACCCCCAGCAGCTCCTGCATCCTACTGAAGTTTGCTATCCTACTATCCCAAAACTGTATTTTGCTATTCCCCTTGCTGGCTTCCAGTTGGACGACCGTCTACACTGTTTTGTGGTCACTTGACGCCAGTGGTTCCTGGACTACTGCATTACACACCTGCCCATTGTTTGTGAGCACCAGGTTCAGCAGTTCTCTTTACCTTGCAAGGTCCTGAACCTGTTGTGCCTGGAATGCTTCCTAGCATGCTTCCACCACGAGCTGGTATCTTGCGCTTGCTGCGAACAGGACCCTCCAGTCCACGTCCTGCAAGTTGAAGTCCCCCACTACTAGAATATCTGCTAGTTCCCGGTCTGCCCCCTGATCTTGGCATGGTGGTGTGTAAACCACCCGGCTCTGATCTGTTTCTCCTTCCCAATGGCTACTGGTATCCAGAGAGACTCTAAACTTTATAAGCCCCCCAGATTATTTAACTCAGTGGCCACAATGCCTTTATTAACATACAGTGCTACCCTTCACCCTTGCCCCTTCACCCTATCCTTCCTGAACAGTGTATACCCTGGTATGGTCATGTCCAAGATGTGGTTCTGTTGCCTATATCTCAGTGACAGCCACCAGATCCAGATATCCTTCTGTAATCAATGCATTCAGTTCTGGCATCTTGTTTTCCAGACTTCTTGAAATGGTGCATACCACCATCCAGAATCTGGCCCCTCCCTCCCACCTTCCTTTCCCACTAGTGTTAACTATGTTTAAACTTACGTTTGGTGGGTGAAAACTATTAGGGACACCCAGAGTTTTGTTACTCATTGTGTTCCTGACCAAGCTGACTCCCCCCCTACCTGGTTTAAACTATCCCTAATGTTCCATGCACATCTGGTTCCCATAAGCATCCTGCCTTCCTCACTGGTAGACAGGCTAGACCATCCCTTTTAAATAGCATCCATCCCCTCCAAGGCAGGCCCCAGTCCCAGAGGAAACAAAATCCCTCCTCCTTCCTGCACCACACCCTTAGCCACGCATTGAGATGGAACACAAGAAACTGTTCCCTCTAGCTCAGACTTTGCCACGGTAGAATCTTCAAGAAGGTTACTGCCCCTGCTCTCTCCTTTACTACCTGTCCTAGCACACAGAAGACTGCCATCACCTCTTCCATGCTCCATAGTAATTGATTATTGGCATTCTATGTGGCCGTCCTAACCAGGACCTGTTTGTAAATAAGCATCACTCAATGGAACCTTTTCCTGGTAAAACAAATACAAGCTTTTCTGGTATACACATAATAAACAGGGTAAGACCCAAGTGAAGCTGCACTTGGTATAAATACTAGTGTTGTACATTAAAGACAGGAAGGCTAGAACATGTTAGATTTTACCACTGAATTACATGAACTCATAAATATTAGGAGCAGAGACATGTTGATAATTATTTTCCTTATACCCCTGTTAAAACAGCAAGGACTGAAGTTCCTTCTCTGCTTTCAAGAATCATGAAAAAGGGTAGCCATTCATTCCTGTGTTTTGTTTCAGTATTACCAAGGCTATTGTTGCCTCCATTTGTCTGATTTGTTTACAGATCTTAAGCCATCTGTCTATACTTGGACAGTACGCTGTTAACCATCATTAGGTGATATCCTTTGGGGCTGCAGCAATAAAAATGTGATCTAGGTATTTATCATGCTTTTGTTTCTGTCTGGTATAGAAATGTCCATTTCTAATTGAATTGCTTCAGTGAAGACGTTACTGTAAACATTTTTGATATGACCCTACTAATTTCTTTCCAGAAAGGTCAGCTATGGGGCATGGCCATAAACTTATGGGAAGTAGTTAACAGCCTGTCTGCAGTTTCTCCAGCAAGCATCAGAAAGTGTGGCAGCACAGTGTTTGATGACGACCGCAGTTCTAAAGAAAAAAATGAATTTCCACCTAATCTTTTTGCAAATCATAGCTGCAGAGGTGTGAGATACATTTTGTCTCCTGCCTCCACCCTTCCGACTGCCTAGCAGCAGCACGTTGTGGGAGACCTGGGATTGCATGCAAACTCAAGTCGCTTTGTCGGGAGACAGGCCAGGCAGTTGACACGCAGTGGTAATCCTCAGTTAGGGAAGGTCAGTGGCGAACTCCAGCACCACAGTGACCCCTGCAGCTGAGGCAGGGAGACTGCTCCTGTTGCAGTGTCTGCTATGAGCGTGCAAGGACAATTGGACAGCAGTGCTCACGTCAGAGGAGGAACACAGAATTTGCCAGCAGAGAAGGACCAATTGGCCCACCATGTCTGCCCATTCTTTCCTGCTTGTAGTATCGCCACCTGCCTATAGCATCACACCCCTGCCTACGGTATCACTGCAACCTAAAAGGGATCAAAAAAGAACTGAAAAAGCTACATCTGTCTATATGACGGTCTGGACCTTTGGGATTTCCTTGGGTCCTAGTGCCCATAGGCACCTGACCCTAGTTTACATAGTGGAGTGCCTCGGGAGTGGGGAATGGCCCTCCCCTGGAGCCACTGCCACAGAGGGAAAGCTGTGGGGCGAGTATTTGGTTGGTTACTGGGGCATGGGGGGAGAGAGACCAGAGCTGTGTATATCCCTGGGAGCTGGGTATATCCTTGAAATGATGTGAGTGACCAGGAATAAAAACCTCTACAGAGAAAAAAAAAATCTCCTGCCCTTCTTGGATCAGCAGTTCATCCTTCCATTTCTGGATTACTAATCTATCGCCAGGCTCTAATCCTTAATCATGGATACCACCTCTGAAACAATGTCTGGTGTCAGCGAGTGGGGAATGCTCATCCTTCTAAAAAAACGAACCCTTGAATTTTTTGGGGGTGGCTCAATTTCTACTTTTGCAGCCCTGAATTTATGTAAATCATAATGGGGCAACCAGGATCTTGTCTCAGTTGCTGAAATGATTTCATCCCCCCTTCCTCACTGTAGGAGGTGATCTAATCGGACGTCAACTATATGAAGATACCGTGTCTCCTACCTTAATAGACAATGAGCTGGCCTCTTCAAATGGTAAACTCATGTTTCTGTATATTTAAATATGTGATACGTAGAGCCAGTTGGTGGTCTAGTAATATAACCTGAGGTCTGGTATTCCTAATCCTCCCTTTAACTTTTTAGTTAATTTCTGCTCTCCCAATAAGGAAACAATTTGGTCACCTGGCCAGATAAACTTGTATTAGATTTATTTTTGTTTATTTTGAACCCACATGCAACATCATATTCCCAGCACAAATCCAATAGATGTGGCATAAATACCAAAAGGTCACTTCGTACAGAAGTGTCTCATCTGTATACAAAGAGAGTTTTAACTCTTCCACGCCATCTTATCCCCTTTGGGGAGCTCTTTTTGAATAGCCACTGCTAGGGGTCCCATGCTTAACAGCAATGGAGAGAGGGGACAAACTTGTCATGGCCCTCTTCTGATATCTACTTCATCTCAGAATGTATCCTTTGCTCACACTTTGGCTGCAGTGGAGTGCCCCAGGGCTCAGTCCTGGGCCCGGTCCTGTTTAATATGTTCATTGTTTATTTATTCGATCTTGGATTAACATACCTTTGAGCTAGATGCTCATTTACAAAAGTTCCATATCTAATGAGAAAAAACGGAAATTCAACACAAGACAAAACCATACATACAGTATCTAGGAAGTCTTGGTTACATTGTTTCGAAGAGGTTTTAGCAAACATGTTTGAAAACAGTTTTTGTCTAAGTGCAGTACATGCTGTTCAGGTATAGTTATGGCTGTTGGCTGAGCAGAGTGGACATTTACAGATGAAGAGATAGATTAGCTCGGTGGGGCTAGGAGGATTACAAGGATAGGACAGAGGACATTCACATGGATAGAGATGAGAGGTCGGTTGCAGTTTCAATGGTTATGTACTGAAGTTGATGGGGCGAATGGGATCATGCTGGTATGGTCCTTGTGAGGTGGAGTGAAGTGAGGAAGAGAAGTCTGTCTGCAGTAGTGAGGCGGAGGGTCAGTGTTGAGTTGGGGGGGTGAATTTTTTCCCACGCCGACGACCCGGGGTCATGAGCTACCTCGGGTCTTGAAGGGTCGGCCGGGGGGAGGAGGACAGAGCATCCCATGGACTGCTTTCCTCCTTTGGGGAGGGAGGGGAGGATCGCTGAGCCACTGTCTCCTGACGGTGGCTGGGGTCTAGTGCAGGCTTGGGGATCAATGTGTGGGCTGGAGCGAGCAGGCATCAAGAGTACTGTGGGTGAGCGTGTGTGCAGGAGTATCCTTGATGCCATTGCACACTCGCACCATGGGGGGGGGACTAAGGGACAAAATTAATCCTCCAGCGCGAGTGACAGACATTATCGGCGCCGCAGCAGACCCACTTAAGTTAGCTCCCCCTTCAGCCCCTGGCCTCCAGATCTCCGCAGTGTGCAGGATAAATTCCAGCTGTGAAGCAACCTGGGATGGCAGGGCGAAAAGGGTTTGAGCTCTGACTGGGTCTGGGGCAGCAGCCGAGAAAGGATTCCTGAAGAGGGTAACCATAGGACCATCCCCCAGCCGAGGAGGTAAAAGAAATAACTAAAAAAAAAAAATAGAGGGAACTAAGGAAACACTACTTTACGGAAAGGGTTGTGGATCCTTGGAATAGGCTACCCACTGAGGTGCGGGGAGCAAGGACCATAATAGCAATCAAGCTGGGATGGGACACAGCAATGGCACACGTAGAAACCGTGGAAACAGGACAGTGCAGAAATCAGAAGGGAGCTTAGGTCCCAGGACCCGTAGAAGTTCTCGGAAACTCATGGGCAGACTTGATGGACCCTTGGTCTCCTTCTGCCATCATTTTCTATGTAGGCTCTGAGTATAAGAATCTGATCCAGGATCCAATACATTCCCCTGAAGCTGAATTTAGCTAAGGATGCTTCGAGAAAGAGCAGTCCAAACAGTCAGATGCCTTTTCAGCATCAATTGCTATCATGGGTGTATGTTGTTTTATTATCTTAGTACCATATACTGTATGACAAGAAGTTGTTTCCCCGAGTTATTCTGAATGTGAAATCCTCAGACTAAACCTAGTGTTAACCTGGTTATGATTTTTGTGCTCTGTTGGCCAGGATGTAAGAAAATAGTTTAGTAACCTGACTTATTAGGGATATGGGAAGGTAACCTTCACAGTTAGTTATGTCTTTACCTAGCCTGGGGAGGAATGCAATTATGGCTTCTTCCCACATGTCTGTATCTTCCTTGTTTCAGAGCTAAACAGTTGAACTTATACAGTACTCTGTTCTATGAGAAATGCTTTATAAAGATCCCTGTTAAACCTGGAGTTTCATCTTTCTTGGTTTCTTTCCATGTATCATGTAATTCAACCTGCCAATGAGTTTTTTTTCCCCAGAGTGGTTGTATTTGTAATTGTTGACCAGGAAAGGCACACTAAGGTATTACAGCACAGTTCCAGGTGTACACTGGGGGGGGGGGCTGCATGCACCTGTTTTACTGACAGGGAGAATGTTGGCTATGACACTGGGGAAACCCCTGCTCTTCTTCGATAAGTGCCATGGGATCTTTTACCTTCACCTGGATAATGACCACATATGGGCAGTAGGCCCTTCTCATCCAAAGGACAGCACCTCACCAGTGTACCCCGGTACTACGCTACAGTGCCAGTTATAGGTATTACTCTAAGCCCCTGGTGTGGAACTAGAACCCACAAAATTCCAATGTTGCAGCCCTACAGGCAAGTGTGCTACTTACTGATACACTGACACTGACTGCTGTGGGAGATGTGGATTTTTTTAGAAATGTCCCCATGTCTTTGTTTTCCCCAACCCATTATCATTATCATACAGCTGGGGTAATATTTGGGAATTAGGTACTATTTATTTTGGATGTAAACTTGTTTGTTTGTATTTTTATTTCTATTATACCTGTCCACTTTGTGCTTTTTATGTTTGCATGTATGTATGTATGTGCAAAAAAACATAGTGCCATCATACGAGTTTTCATAGGTGTGCCTCCCCCACTTCCAATGTCCTGCTCCCTTTTGCAGGCACGGCTGCACCATGCCAATGAATGTCCAAGCTGTCTATGACAGCCGTTCAGATGCAGTGGTGTACAATTCTGAGGAAAACACCGCCACAATCAACGGTGGTAACGTGTAGGCAATTTGCATACTGCTGTCGGCAGTATGCAGATTGCCTACACGTACGTCCGCACTGCATCTGAACTGTCATAGACAGTTCATCGTCATCCCCCCACGAACACCTACGTAGCATGCTGGGAGCCCACCCCAGCGTTTCTCATGTGCTCCCTCCTCCTCGCATAACTGTATGACCGACAGGGGTGCCCAATCCATGTCGGCTCCACTAACCCCCCAAACAGACTTCTAGCGCTGTACCTCCCCCAAAAAAAAACAAACACAGACTTCTAGGTGCCACGCTGGGAGCCCACCCCAGCGTGGCAAAAGTTGGTATGGCTGACAGAGGAGCCTAATCCCCTATCGGCTCCACTGTACCCCCCCCAAAAAAAACAAAACCACAAACACAGACTTCTAGGTGCCACGCTGGGAGCCCACCCCAGCGAGCAAAGTCGGTATGGCCGACGGAGGTGCCTAATCCCTGTCGGCTCCACTGTACCCCCCAAGAAAAACAAACACAGACTTCTAGTTGCCATGTGGGAGCCCACCCAGGGTGGCAAAAGTCGGTATAGCAACGGAGGTGCCCAATCCCCGTCGGTTCCACTGCCCCCAAAAATAACCTCCCAGCTGCCATGCTGGGAGCCCATCCAGTGTGGCAAAGTCCGCGTCGTTTTCCTAGTAAGAAAAAAAACAACAACCTGTAAATAAAGAAAAAAAGTCCCTCGTTGACTGTCTTGCCCTCCCCAACTCCGCCCACCCTCTGTGCACCCACCTCCCACACCCCGACCCCATACTTACCTCCGGAGCCCAGCGCGATGATCTCCGGTGGACCGGGTACACGTCTGCACTCTTCAAAGCTGACCACGAACTGAAGAAATGCCGTTAAGCTGTGTAATGGCATAAATGTTTTTTTTTTTTGTTTTTTTTTTTAACTTTGGTGCATATCTCGGCCATGTTGGGGAATTTTTTTCACCAAATTTTCAACATGGGGTTCTCGGGGCCCCACCTTATGAACTCAGTCACTGTCATTTTGTTATTCGGTCCCGAAAGGTGATTTCGCGGTCACTGCACGGAACCACCTTTTGGGACAGAGTAACTAAACAACAATGTCACAGTTCATGAGGTAGGCCCCCAAAACCCTGTGTTGAAAATCTGGTGAAAAATTCCAAAATGACTGTTTTACGAAGGCAGGCAAGGCTAGAAGTCCTACGCATTGTAAATCACGAAATTTTAATATTTCCACTACAGATTTTCAACATTTGTCATTTTACTTATACCTCCTTATGAGCAGTATAGCTGTCATTTCTCGCATCTCACCTAAAATGTGTTTTCGCGCATGTAGCGCACAATGGCTCAGTCGGTGTGCGAAATCAATGTTTGGGACGAATTAAGAAAATCACAGTGACACTGTTCTTGAGCAGAGGTCTTAAAATGGCTATGTTGAAAATCTGGTAAAAGTCCATAAAATGACTGTGTTATGAGTGTGCATTGCACAGTTTCCATGCATCCTCATAAGTTCATGAATTTGTAATATTTTCAGTCCAGATTTTCAACACTGGCATTTTTACACACCTCCTTATGAACAGTACAGATGTCATTTTTCACACCCTGGCTGAAATGTGTTTTCACACTTCCAGCACAGAAATGTGTGGTCGCTGTGGGAAATCAGTGTTCGGGACAGATTAAGAAAATCACAGTGACACTGTTCATGACCGGAGGTCCCAAAATGCCTGTGTTGACAATCTGCTGTAAAAAAATCCCCAAACTAATTACATTACGGAAGTGCGTTGCACAGTTTCTACGCACGCTCGTGATTTCACCAGTTTTTTTATATTTTCACTCCAGATTTTCAACATTGCCATTTTTTACATCTCCCCATGAATAGTACAGCTGTCATTTTTCACATCATGTTCGAAATGTGTTTTCGCACCTGTGGTGCCAAATGACGTAGTCGCTCTGCAAAATCAGCTTTTGGCTAACAAACTGATATCGCCACTGTTCATGAAGTGGGGGTCACAGAAAACCCATGCTAAAAATTTGGAGTGAAAATACCAACGAACGCTTGGGGCATTAGGGTTTCCGACTATAATGCCCCACCCTGTAGTGACTGACAGGCATCAGGGGGTGTGACTTGGGAATGTCGCCTGTAATGCTCATACCATTCCACCCCCACCCACACCCTGCAGCCAGTGACACACATCGAGGTGTGCCTTGGACTCTTTGGCCCCAAAGTTCACTCCATTCTCCTATACTGCACCCATCTCACCGTATTTCCTTATGGAATGGGGTAAGCATAAGGCCCAAAGACCCCAAGGCACACCGTGACACTTATCAGTGTCTGCAGGGTAGGGTGTGGTGAAATAGTGTGGCCGTTATGCCTGACGACCCAAAGGCACACCCCAATGCCTGTCAGTCTCTGCAGGGTGGTGGTGGGGTTGGCTTCAGTTCAATACTTCACTGCCATTCCTATTATGCATCTCTCTAACTCCTGCATTACCAATGCCAATGCCAGCAAGCAAACATTCGGCATTGACAAATGCTTGTTAAGCCTGAAAGCAAGCAATCTGCTTGCTCTGCTATTGTTGCCTAAGTAGCTGTGACCTAAAAATCTAATCTGGCCTTCAGCATTCCTATTAATAATTATCATTTTCGAGGTTTTCTGTGAATCAGAAGTAGGGATGTCACAATGACTCAATTAGATGATTTCTAATGATGTTTCCTACTGACAATATTTTATCATCGTATAATAACAATACCACGATTATTGCGCAACACAAGATACTGTGACACACTGTCTTGACTTTCTCAGCTCCACTGCTTTGGAAGTGTGTTCCCCACCATGTGCAACCAAGAGTCGCGATTCCCTAACTCCCTTCAATCTGATTTTTCACTTCCTTTCCTAAAATTACTAAAGAAATGCTGGGGGGGAGGAAATATAAAGTATATGAGAGGGGGCTGTTTCATATAGAAATCAGCCAAAATACAAATGTTCTTTTACCATAGTAGTGACATCAAACTGTTGCTGAACGCTACTGAGTGCATCACTACTACGGGGTGCATCACTATTAAGGTTTGACAACATATTCTTGTGTGGCTGAAAATGGCTCCAGCTCCAATGTCCAGTGAGGTAACTCATCAGAAACTGCCATCCCCCCTCCCGAAAACAGCAGACCCCCCAATCGCAGCAGAAAACATCACATCTTGAACCTTTTTTCTATTTGTTTCATTCACAGGCTTGCAGATCACCCCCCCCCCCCAGCAAGACTCAGAGGCAGACCACAAAAAGGGCACTGCACAAATGTTTAAATATGCCTTCCTTTTCTTATGTGCTAAAGGACTCAAACAGGTGTAATGGGATCCATCTAAAAAAAACAACAAAAAAAAAAACACAGTACCGTAGGTTAGATGCTTACCTACATAATGCTGTGGTCCTTGTGCCTGGAAATGTTGGAAATCCATAGTCACTAGCCTTGAAAGGTCCCCGTAACTTGGAAACAATCCCCTCATTCATATTTAAACCTGCTGTTCCTGTAGTTGCCTAAAATGGCCGCTGCACGCTTACAGGATGACGTCAATGGCGTGACAGTGCCCTGGAGTGTTAATATGGTCTTTCCACACCTGCACAGTAAAGGCTTTGAAGGAGAAGCACTTTGTTAATGTTATTTTAATGTTTTATTAATAAGGTCCCCATACAATATTATTAACACTCCAGAACATTGTCACTCCACTGATGACATCCCGTAAGCATGTAGCAGCCATTTTAGGCAGCTACAGGAGCGGCAGGTTTAAAGAGCAGGTACCTACTGTCAAGCACCCAGCTCCCCTCAAACATATATAATAGCAGACCTGCTTTACTGTTGAGGGGCATTAAAAATTCTATGTGCTTCCCTCAGGTTAAACAGTTATAGCACCCCAAATCTGCACCCTCATAAAAACAAAGCCTTGTCTGACACGCCTCTTTTTGTGATGTCAGAAAATGAATACTGAGGGAGCATGTCAGTAACCTGTATATATGCAATAGGTCTATGGCGTTTAGTACTATTTAGAGGTGTCATGTAGTAAAATCAAAGCAACCGCTGGAATAACAGTCCCAGTTTACTGGAGTGGTCACTTTCATCGTTCCAAGTAGCAACTCTAAACAGTACTAAATGTCATTGACAAATGGCACCAATATAGATCTATGGAGCACACACAAGCAGCCTTCATTTTCTGACATCACAAAAGGAAGCGTGTCAGACAAGGCTTTGTTTTTATGGGGGTATAACTCTGAGGTGCTATAACTTCTTACCCAGAGGGAAGCACATAGAATTTTTAATGCCCCTCAACAGTAGAGCAGATCTACTATTATATATGTTTGAGGGGAGCTGGGTGTCTGACAGTAGGTAGCTGCTCTTTAAATATGATTAGAGGGTTTGTTTCCAAGTTACGGGGACCTTTCAAGGCCAGCGACTACGGATTTCCAACATTTCCAGGCACATGGAGCACAGCATTATGTGGGTAAGCATCTAACTTACGGTGCTGTGTTTTCGTTAGGCGGATCCCATTACACCTATGTATGAGTCCTTTAACTAATGGACATGGAAACAGCACTCTGCCCTCCTCTATACTGAAACACTATTGGGCATCGAAGCCACACAGTTCAAGTGCTTACAGAATGCACTCTCACTGTACAACTGCTGTTTCTCTTTTCCTTTTTTAATGTTAACAGCAAACAGCAGTGCTAATGAAATTTTACCCTAGTCAACATTTTAAAAACTAAAAGTGAGCACATGGACAGTTGAAGATGGGAGTAGAGGTTGCAAATCTGTGTTGTTGGTAGGACTGGGGGGGTGCCAACCTTGTTTTGATTGGGGGAGGGGTGCAAAGTGGCCCATATACTATAAAAGACTGTGTATGGGTCACATTGCACAATAAGGCTGAGTTGGTTTCTCGAGGTTATCATGACAAACACAGACCTCTCAAGGCAACACAGCCTTGCTGTGCACAGCGACCCATACTTTATCCTCTATGTTGCAGGTGATACCATTTATTGAATAACAAAACAGTTTTTGAGACTAACATTCGAGAATTATACTCTTCATCAGTTCTGTGGAAGCAGACCTCTACTTCCTACTCACCTTAAGAAGATAGTATGACTTTAAAATACTAGTCTCAAAAACTATTTTGTTAGTTCAATAAGAAGTATCACAGAAATATAGACAATGACAGCAGAAAAAGATCACTAATCAAGTCTGCCCATAAAACCCTGACAAACCCAGAACCTATTGCACATACAGGGTTGTAACCCACACTATCTAACTCCCCCCCCCCCCCCAGTGCTCTCCGGCCTACCGCTACCATCCAAGCAATCACTAAGCCCTTCTATCTGTCCCAGACATGTTTGAGCCCGCTGGTAGCTTTGGTGCCCACAACATCAGCTGGCAGATTGTTCCACGGCTCCACTATGTTTTTCATCTTGAACCTCCTCCCTGTCAGTTTCCACTTGTGCCCATGTGTTCTTGATCTGCAAGTTATTCGCAGTTTACATTGTTCATTCCTTTCAGGAACTTGAAGGTCTCTGTCATATCTCCTATCTTGTCTGGCCTCCAGCGAGTACATATTCAGTGCCTTGAGCGGATCCACGTAATATCTGCCCTATTGGCACCGAATCATTCTGGTCACCCTGTGTTGCACTATCTCCAACCTGTCCTTATCTTTCCTTAGTTGACAACTCCAGAACTGGATAAAGTACTCCAGGTGGGGCCTCACCAGTGATCTACAGAGAAGTAGTAATACCTCCTTCTTTCTAATGTCAATACCCCATCCTAAACACAGTAGCATCCCATTTGCCTTACTGTAGGCCTTGCTACACTGGCATGATTGTTTTAAGGAGTCAATGATGATGACACCCTAGGTCTCTTTCCGTAGAGGTCATGACCGGCTTTACCCCCAATCCAGAACTGTGCCCTGGGGTTCTTGTTCCCTATGTGCATCATCTTGCACTTTTTATTTTTAAGTTAGTGCTGTTTCTCCCCAGCAACAAGCAGCCCACCAGATGCCGGCCACCCCAGCCCAGTCCCCTAAATTTTCTACCAGGACTTACTTTTGCACAAAGCAGTGTGGTGTGGCTATTCAGCAGGTTGAGGGCTACCAGCTGGTTGGATGTCAGCAGCCACCCAGAAGTCCATTTTTCCACTTTCTGTGCCCAAGGAGAGTACATTTAATGCTGACCAAATGTCCCCACACACGGTACAGTACATGGGACATCGGCAGCTGCCACTACACCCTATCTGGACAGTCCCTGGCTGCCTTATCACCAGCTGATGCCAAGGGCCAGGCAAACACTGGGTTACAGCACCCAGTGTTTGCCTGGTTACAGTACCCAGTGTTACAGCACCCAGGCAAACACTGGGTGCTGTAACCCTCCTCTCCATGGGAGGGGAAGGGAAGGGAGAGGAGAGGAGCTCAGTCCCCCGGACACTCCATTCTCTCCTGCCCCACCTGACTCCTGACAACCCGAGTCTGCATCTGAAGCCAGGTCACCAGTGTGGTATGCAGTGTGGCGAGTAGTGCCTCAACCCTTAGCACCACTGGGCTAGCCCTCACCTTGCACTTTTTGCCACTGAATTTCAACTGACAAACCTCTGACCTCATGTCTAGCCTTTGCAAATCTGACTGCATCTTCCTAACCCCCTCTTCACTGTCTGCCCTGCCACAGAGCTTAGTGTTGTCTGCAAAGAGACACATCTTGCCCTGGATTCCTTCTCCTATGTCACTGGTGAACATATTCAAAAGGACAGGACTTAGGACCGATACTTGTGGCACCCAACTGGTGACCGCCCTCTCTTTCGATGTGACTGTGTTAACCACAACCCTCTGCTGTCTTCCTTCTAACCAGTTTCTCACCCATCTGAATTTGGCCTCTGTTGCAGCCAGATCATCTAGTTTCTTCAGAAACCTTCTGTGAGGCACCAAGATAAAAGTCTTGCTGAAATCAAAGTAGAATAAATCCACAGCATGGCCTTTATCCATTATCCTTATTAGCCAGTCAAAGAATACTATTCGGTTGGTCTGACATGACTTCTCTGCCACAAACCCATGCTGTTTACTATCTTGAGTCCACTGCTCTCCAGGTAGTCGGTGAGGTCCTCATTTTTTTTTTTTTAAATGTTATTTCTGCACCCCTACCTTCCTGAGCTCTTTCAGGAGTGGTCGGTCCAGGTCTGTCCTGTTCCCGCCCACCTGAAGCACCCTCTTGCACCTCCGGGAGGGTCCCCTTCAGCTGCTATCACTAGCCACCCAGCCCCCCGGCTCTGAGTCCCCCAAAGCAGGACAGCCAGATTACTCTTCCTGGCGCTCTGTCTACAATCAAGTCTGGTGGCATGAGGCAGTGGAGAGCAGAGGAGCGAGAGGTGAGCCTGACATTAGGCATGGTGGACAGACCCCCACCCCCCGGACCCTCCGTCACCTATCAGGAGGCAGAGGGGATTTTTCTTGTAGTTGTTAGACCCTTGCCCCCACCCCCCAGGTGGAGCCCGAGCATGCCATGACGTCAGAGGATGTCTGTCACAGCTCCACATCCCTCTATGCGTGCCCCGAGTGTAGTAGTACCTCTGGTCACCACCGGAAGCCACTGCGGTGCTGGGCAATCCCCCTGGACCCCCCTCCCCCAAGGAAGGAGAGCTGTCCTCTGGATGCCCAGTCCTCCCTCTTCCCTGTTGACTCCCGATGGCCCAGACTCGTACCTGAAGCAGGGTCACCAGCTTGCCACGAGATGTGGCGTCCAGCGCCTCAACCCTCAGCGCCACCTGGCCGGCCCAGGTCCTCACTGATTAATGTCTCCATCAGTTTACCACAATAGAGGTAGACTGACAGGTCTGTAGTTATCTGGCTGCTCCTTGTCTCCCCCCTTCCCCCAATCAAGCATGAAAAGGTCTGCTACCCTCCAGTCTTTTGGAACGACTCCTGTCTGAACTGAGCTCTTGGATTGCCCTACCAGGGGTTCAGTTAGTCTCATTGCCAATTCCTTGAGCAACCTTGGATGCATCCCATCTGGCCCAGGGGCCTTATCAATCCTTAGGGCTGCAAGCCCTTTCCAAACCCTTTCACTTGTAAATACTTGCTGGCTCATCTCAAGGATCCCCATTACAGTTGTTAAGAAAGGGTACTTTCTGTTTGTCTTCTTGAATTAGCCTACCACCCTCTGTTAACCTAACAATTCCTCCTCCCTTCTTTCTTTTTTCCCCTAATATATCCAGGGAAATGCCCCCCTCCCCCCGCCTCTCTGCACAGTATGCAGCTCTGTGTCTGCCTTTGCTACTCTAACTGCCCTCTTGGTTTCTCGTGTTCTCATTTGGTACTCTCCCCATTCTTCCTTCCCTTGCTTTTCTGTGCGCCTGGTGAATGCTTTTTATTTTTTACTCTCACTGCTTCACTGATCTCTCCAGATAACCATATTCGTCTCTTCTACTTGTTTCTTGTGATTACCTTTCTCATACAAGACTCTGTTGCCTCAAGAATGGCCCACTTGACCCCCTTTTTCATCCACATCCCTGATGATATCCATTCCAACTAACTTGTTCCAAACCAGCTCCCTCATCTGGTCGAAATGTGCCCTTCTGAAATCTAGGGCTTCAGCCTTTGATGAGGGCCTACTTGTCCAAAGGGCCAGGTCGAACCATACAAAGTTATGGTAGCTGGACCCTAGTGGCTCCCCTTACCTCACTCTTCCTACCACTTCAGAGGTGGTGAGCACCATATCAAGAATGGCAGCCTGCCAAATGGGTTCCCTAACCAGCTACACCAGCAGGCAGTCCTGAAATGTATCCAGCAGGACCAGACTTATGACCTCCTAGCCACCAAAATGACCCAATCAATATCTGGCAAGTTCAGTTCTCCCACCACCTCCCCCCTTTGCAAACACCTTTCTAGTTCTGCCCCAAGATTGTTATCTCTCTTTTCCCCGTCCTGGAGGTCCATACATCACCCCCACCCATAATCTATGGACTGAGGATGCCATGAGCTGAGCCCGCAGCGCTTGTGTTTCCCCACTACTGCCCCTGATGTTTCCGTCCTCCACTGCCTGTATGCCTTCCCTGACATTGAGGGCCACACCTCCTCCTCCTCCTTTCCCTTTATCACATCTAAACACGGCGTAGCCTGGGACTGTCGGGTCCCAATCACTATTCTCTGTGGCCCAAATTTCTGTGATGGGTACTAGGTCCATCACAGTGCCTGCCACCATTGCCTGAAGCTCAATAATTTCATTTCCCAGACTCCTGGTATATGATTAAGGCAGTCCCCTTTCCATCTTTCTCCTGATCCCCTCTTGCTTTTTCCCATTCCTTCTCCCTTACTTTTCCATAGTCTCTTTTTGGTTTTTCATGCTGAATGTATTTATTTAGTGATTCGGAAAAAAACTTTGAACACAAGCTCTTTTCAAAGGTTCCACGTCATAGATTGCAAAACAAAGTACAGCAGGAGGAAGCAAGGTACATCACAATGAGCGATACAGATTGGATTCAGAACACAGAATACGAAACATACAGTGTATTAAGTATTCACCCCCTGGATTTTGTCGCATTTTGTTGTGGTGCTACCAGAATTTGTAATGCATTGAAACTATTTTTCCCTTGATTCACACAGCATACTGACAATTTAAAGGGCAAAAATATTTTTATTGTGTAACAAAAATTTATGAAACATTACAAACTGAAATATCTAGTTTACTAAGTATTCACCCCTCTGAGTCAATACTTTGTAGAAGCGCCTTTGGCAGCAATTACAGCTTTGAGTCTTCTTGGGTATGTCTGTATCAGCTTTGCACATCTGGATTTGGGGATTTTCGTCGATTCTTCCTTGCAGAGTTGCTCAAGCTCTGTCAAGTTGGATGGGGAGCATCGGTGAACCGCAACCTTTAAGTCTTTCCACAGATTCTCAATGGGATTTCAAGTCTGGGCTTTGGCTAGGCCACTCAAGGACATTCACCTTCTTGTTCTTAAGCCACTCCAGTGTTGCTTTGGCTGTATGCTTGGGGTCGTTGTCCTGTTGGAACGTAAATCTTCACCCCAGTCCAAGGTCTGTTGCAGACTGATGCAGGTTCTCCTCAAGGATGTGCCTGTATTTGGCTCCATTCATTGTTCCCTCTATCCTGACAAGTGCCCCAGTCCCTGCCGCTGAAAAGCATCCCCATAACATGATGCTGCCACCACCGTGCTTCATGGTAGGGATGGTGTTACATGGGTGCGGAGCTGTGTTCGGTTTGCGCCAGGCATAGCGCTTTGCATTCAGGCCAAAGAGTTCAATTTTTGTTTCATCAGACCAGAGAATCTTTTGCCACATGGTCTCAGAGTCTGCCACGTGCCTTCTTGCAAACTCCAGGCATGCTATTATGTGGCCTTTTCTCAGGAGTGGCTTCCGTCTAGCCACTCTCCCATAGAGGCTACATCTGTGAAGTGCTGCAGAGATTGTTGTCCTCTGGACAGGTTCTCCCATCTCAGCCATGGAACTCTGTAGTTCTGTCAGGGTGGTCATTGGGTTCTTGGTCACTTCCCTGACCATGGTCCTTCTTGCCCTGTTGCTCAGTTTGGGAGGACGGCCTGCTCTAGGAAGAGTCTGGGTGGTTCTGTAATCTTTCCATTTCCTACTGATGGACTTGACTGTGCTCCTGGGAACTTTCAACACCCTAGAAATGTTTTTATACCCCTTCCCAGATCTATGCCTCCTCACAATTCTATCACGGAGTTCTACGGACAGCTTCTTGGTCTTCATGGTAGAGTTTATTTTCTGACATGCACTGTCAACAGTGGGACCTTATATAGACAGGTGTATTTCCTCTGAAATCATGTCAACCATTTGAACTGACCACAGGTGGACTCCATTCAAGTTTTGGATTGATCTCACAAGGAATTTGGAGTGTCATAGCAAAGGGGGTGAATACTTATCAAATCAATACATTCCAGGTTTTTATTTTAAATTACATGTACAAAAAATTCCAGAAGTTTCATTCCACTTTGACATTATAGAGTAATTTGTGTAGATACGTGACAAAAAAATCCCATATAAATGTATTTTAATTTGAGTTTGCAACATCACAAAATGTGACAAAATCCAAGGGGGGTGAATACTTTCTGAAGGCAGTGAATGTACAAGTTAAATAAAAAAAAAACACTTTATGGGGGAATAAGCAGCCTGTACTCTCTTGTCAGTAGTTCAGAGGGACGGGGATAGCTGGCAGAGGGGTGAAGAAGGGAGGTATGAGAGAGAGAGGTAAGTACTGAGGTGGAGGTGAGAGGATGGGGGAAGAGGGACGATAGGGTATAGGGAGAAATGGTGGGGTGAGGGGAGGCTGAGCAGACAGGACATGCTAGAGTAAAATGGTGGGGTGTGAGGGGGCATGGTCAGGCAGCCAGCATTAGTAGTGACTGTTTGGGAAACTCACGGGAATGTGAGTTGGGGGAGGTGGAGGGGGGTGGCAGATGCCGAAGGAGCATGACGCAAACTGACTGCTGGGGCAAGTCATGAGAAGGGACAGAGGGAGGTGGTACCTGAGGCCTGTCTAGTGCTTGCTGGGGGGCAGAGAGAGCAGGTTGGCTGGACTCAGGGTCAAGTGCACATAGAGAGTGTTATTAGGTGCTGTTTGAGCCGAGGTCAGTTTTGAATTGTGCTAGACAACTGGTGGTCAAGAGGTTCCCAGGAAGTTCATTCATCCATAGGGGGGCCTGGAAGGCAAATGCATGTTGCCCAAGTGAGGTGCGACAGAAGGGGATCACCAAGGCCCCTCTAGTCCTCCCTCTGGTGACCTGTAATGAGTTGGCCACCTCGATCAAACTGCCTACAGAAGGTGGTGTTTTATCCAATAGAGCCTTCTTCCCTAAGATGCAAGTCTGGAATTTGACCCTGTTTCCTAATGACAGCCAATATGCATGTTCATACAGAATACAGGTGTGACTGCCACGCACAGCATCCATGGTGAGTCTGCAGGCTTTGTTGAGCGCAGTCTGAACCCTCTTGAGCGCTGTATCCATTGCCACCCCATAGATCACTAGTCCATAGTCAATAGTAGATATAATTGAGCTGTGGACTGAGAGGTGGCGGGCCCCTGGAGAGAGGTATTGCCTGCACCTTTACAGGACACCAATCTTGGTACTGACTGTCTTGACCAGAGAGTCAATATGTTGTGCAAACATGAGGGTACCCTCTATTATGACACCCAGACACCTGAACAAGTGAACTTGTTCCAGCGGCTCACTGCATGAGTTGCAGTTGATGAGGGGGTGGTGCTTATTTTTGTTGTGGGGGCTGGACATAAGCAAGGCCTTGGTCTTCTTGTAGTTTAGTAGCAACTTATGACTACAGAACCAGTCCTCGAGTTTGGAGAAGGAGTTCTGCAGCTCAGATTGTAGGGCAGTCTGAGACGTGCTGCTGCTCAGGAGCACAGCATCATCTGCATATAGTACGAGTCTGGTGTCGCCGGCTGTGGGAAAGTCATTTAAGAAGAGGTTGAAGAGTACGGGGCGCCCAGGATTGATCCCTGGAGTAATCCTAATGATACCTCTCTTGTGCTAGATACTGTTTGCCCAATTTAGACATACTGATTTCTCCGTATCAGGTAGTCTTGGAACCAGCAAAGGCCATTGGGTGCCACACCCATGTTTCGCAGTTGGGTCAGCAACAGGGGGTGGTTGACTGTATCAAAGACTTTGGTGAAGTTGGGGGAGGCTTTCAAGCTGAATGTATGCTTTGTCAGCTCTCCCTCACTGGCCTCTGCCCTCTTCCACGTACCTAATTTGAACTTTAACCTTCCTGTTACCCTTCTTGCAGCTACTAAGCGCCTGTTCAGGGGGAGCCCTAGCTAGCTTCCCCACCTGCTCTCCCTTCTCAGTGGTTCCCCTAGCCTCCATCTCCACTGCAGTGAATTTAACTCTCCAATATAGATGTAAAACCTTTGCCCTAGAGCACTGGCCCCTTTGTCGCCAGGTGAAGGCCATTACCCTTGAAGAGCTTGCTGCACCTATAATCTATATGTTGTTTTTTTTCCCGCATTAACTGGGCTAACATGGCTACCACCTTTCTTTGCAGAAATGCTAAAAATTATTGTGATAATTATTATATAATTGCTAGAAAGAATCCTGGGTTCTGACTGGTCAGTCTGGGGCTGGACCTGTGATGTTATCCAAGCATATCATCATGGGTCTAATCCCAGCACACACATAACTGCATTAAACGTTAAAGGAATCACTCAGCGAAAGTGAAGTCGTCAGTGTGATCGGCTTCACTGTCCACTTGGCAGCCCGCAGCCCGCTTCACTGTGTCCCGCTCCTCAGTTCAAACAGCCATATAAGTTATTCTTATATAAAACTAAAAACCTCCATCCCACCAAATCACGTGTGCCCCCTCGAAAGTCACAAAAATGTTCTGTAAATAATTTCCTATCCTTTCCCTTTTTTCTTTCCTTGTTTCCTGCAGTATGAAAAACAGCGAGTGAATGCTTTACTAAAAGACCAGCGTGAGGCTGTCCATTTCCCTAACTGCTCACTCTAGCTGTGTTATCCCCTCATCAGTATTTCACTGGCAGCAGCAACAGTTTCAGAAATAATAACAATCGGTATTAAACAGCTAGTATAGCACAGCAAAATGCTACACAAAACGGGGTAGTGCTAACCATTTCCAGAAATGCTTAGCAGTACACTGCTAACCGTTTTTCTGACTGAATCCGTGGCACAGTAGACAATAACAAAACTATATATTTTTTATAAATTTTGCTACTCATTCTGTACCAGGTGCTATGCATTTTCACAACTGATAAGCAATTTCATGTGTCAAACTGCTAACCAATTTTTTTAGCTTATTTAAAACCACGATAATAAAAAAAAAGTACAGTTACATAAGAACTTACCATAACAGTAGATCTTCGAGAGAGGCTCTTGCAGTAGGTATTCACATATAGGACTGACCTGCCAGGCATCAGGACCACACAGAAAAATTTCTAGCTATCAGTCTTTGGCCAAGGACCGCCCCCACATCAGGTGACCGGCGTCATACGACGTCAGTATAAAGAGGCAGTCCCCAACGCCCGCCTTCCAGTTCTTTCCTGCCAAGGGCCTAAAGAGGCAAGACTAGAGAGAAGAGGATATTTCCCCCCATGGAAATAGAGCCAAGAAAGCTTAGTGGGATGGAGGGCGGGAAGGCAATACCTACTGCAAGAGCCTCTCTCGAAGATCTACTGTCACAGTAAGTTCTTATGTAACTGTACTATCTTACCTCGAGACAGCTCTTGCAGTAGGTATTCACATATAGGACTGAGTCCTAAGCAGTCTGGAACAAGGAAAAGCACTCGGGAGGAAGAAAGTGATCCACAGCATGGAACCTCAGGCTGAATGAGTCTCAAGAGAGGAGACCTTGAAGCACAGCCAACCCGAAGCCTGCTCTACAGCAAGAGGCAATGTCCAAACTGTAGTGTTTTGTAAAGGTATGGACAGAAGTCCAAGTGGTGGCTGCGCAGATGTCTGCTGCTGACACATTCTTGAAACAAGCCGCAGAGGCATCTACTCCTCTGGTGAAGTGACCTCTGACTTCACCTGGCAGGGTCTTGTACTTGTCATAACAGAAAGTGATACAATGAGCCAACCATTTTGACAGGCATTGTCTGGAAACAGCGTTGCCTTCTCTTTTGTGAGCAAGAGACAAAAAGCTGATCAGTTTTCCTGAGATCATTAGTGGTGAAGTATCTCAGTATTCTGTGCACATCTAAAGTATACAGGAGGTACTACCCTTGACTGGAGTGTTGCGTAAAGATAGCAGGAAGCTCAATGGATTGATTCAGTGTAGATTCAGTCACCACCTTAGGGAGAAACTTAGGGTTGGTGCGTAGAGCCACACGTTCCTTGAGAAAAATCAAATACGGGATTTTGCACATTAAGGCCTGCAGCTCGGAAGAGTGTCTTCCAAGAAAGGAACTTCAAATCAGCTGTTGCTGCTGGCTCGAAGGGAAGCAGAGTAAGCTTCTCCAGGATGAAATTCAAGTCCCAAGGAGGGGCAGGAATGCGGATGGGGGGTCTCAAATGGAGAACCCCTCTGAGGAAGGTCTTAGAGATATCCAACTAAGCAAAAGTCCTGCCACTGAAGGGAATATGGTAGGCTGAAATAGCTGCCATGTAGACTTTCAATGAAGAATGGCTGAGGCCCACATCGAAGAGGTGATGCATGTAGTCCAGGACTTTATTGGCTGGGCATAAGGAAGGTTTTCAGGCTTTCAAAGTGGCCCAAATGGAGAACCGTTTCCACTTCATGGCATAGGTGGACCTGGTGGATGGCTTTCTGGCCTCCACCAAGATGTCCGTTACGAGCAGAGAAACTCCGAAGCGGGCTTTTGCTACGTCTGCAGGAGCCACGCATGTAAATGAAGGGATTTGAGACATGGATGAACAAGGGTCCCCTGATCCTGGCTCAGCAATTGTTGCGACATAGGAAGAGGAGGTTCCTCTGAAAACTGTTGCAGAAGAGAGAACCAAACTTGCCTGGGCCAGAAGGGAGCGATGAGAATCATTCAAGCCCCCTTCGTTCTGAGTTTGTTTAGGACCCTCGGAATTAAGGGAATTGGAGGGAAGGCATAAATGAATCTGTCCCTCCAATTGAGAGACAAAGCGTCCCGCCCAAAAATGTTGTGCCCTGGAGCGAGCGAGCAGAAGGTAGGGAGATGTTCCCCAATGCAGAAAGATGTCATTTATGACTTCTTGATCCAATTTCCATTCATGGGCCCTGGCTGAGGACTGACTGAGTTGATCAGCCAGTGTGTTTTCCACTCCCAGAACATGAATCGCAGTCAAGTGAAGGTGATGCTGGGATGCCCAACTCCAGACTCTCATCACTTCCCGGCACAGAGGATATGAGCGTGTTCCTCCCTGCTTGTTGAGATACCAGACTATGCACATGTTGTCTGTTTGTATGAGGAGATGACCGGGAAGGATAATGGAGTGTAGAGCCTGCAGGGCATAAAGGACTGCTCTCAGTTCTAGCGCATTTATGTGCAGGTTTTGTTCAAACTTGGACCAGCTGTCCTGAGTCTTGTAAGACCCGAGAGGGGCTCCCCAGCCTTCTCCTGACGCATCTATCGTCAACGTCTAGGAGGGGGGTTTGATACTGAAGTGAACTGCCAGGCATAGGTTCTCCTGCACCGTCCACCATTTTAAGTCCCTGATCAGAGGTTGGGAAACCATATGAGCTTACCCCCCATAACAGTGACAAAGGACAAATGGCAAGTACTATTGGTGATGCTAGTAAGGGAGGGCAGGATAGGAGAGGGGGAAAAGGGTGGAAGGTGGTTACCCTTAATGCTAGGAGCCTTGGGAGGAAAACTGCAGAGTTACAGGTGCTCATGGCAGAGGGAGGTGGACATTGCAGCCATCACAGAAACATGGGCCACCCAATACAATGACTGGGACCTGTCAGTACCAGGGTACAGGTATTATTTCACAGGACAGGGTGATTGGGAAAGGAGGGGTGTGGCACTATATGTGAAGGAAGGACTGAAGTGTGTAAGTGAGGAAGGGGAGGAGGGTAGTACGGAGTCACTTTGGATGCAAATTCAGGATTCTAAGAATGGGATTCTTAGAATGGGAGTGGTGTACAGGCCGCCATCTCAGACGGAGGAGTTAGACAGGGAACTAGCGGGACAGATCAGGAGGACCCGCCAGAAGGGTAGTGTGGTGATTGTGGGGGACTTCAACATGCCAGGAGTGGACTGGAGTACCCCAACAACCAGGAAGAGAAGGGAGCAGGTTCTGCTGGATGCCTTCCAGGACAGCTTCCTGCTGCAAATGGTCAGTGAAACAACCAAGTTAGGGAATACCCTTGATCTTGTGCTGGCAAATGGGGACTTTGTGAGAGAACTTATGGTGGAGGAACCGCTGTCAGGGAGCGACCACCACTCAGTATGGCTCACACTGGATATGGGCAAGGAAGGAGTGGAATCTGGCACAAGACTGCTGGACTTCAGGAGGGCTGACTTTGGGAGGATGGGGGAAGTGGTAAAAGGGTACCTGGCCAGAATTCAATCTAGTACAGACACTAACCAGAGGTGGGAGCTCATAAAGCTGGGGATAGTGGAGGCAACCAAAACCTGCTGCAAGGCCCAAAGCAAGAAGGCTAGGGCTAAGAAACCGAGCTGGTTGAGCAAGGAGGTCATGGAAAAGGTAAGGAGGAAAAGAGCTGCCTTTAGGAAGTACAAGAAAACAGGGAGGGGAGGACAGGGAGGAGTACTTGACGGAATTGAAGGAGGTGACAAGGGCAGTAAGGGGAGCCAAGGCATCTACGGAACTCAGGCTGGCACAAGGCATTAAGAAGGGGGAGAAGGACTTCTTTAGGTACATCAGGGAGAAAAGGAGCTGTAAGGACCACATAGTAAGGATTAGGAAGGTGGGGGGTTGGGTGGAAGCAGGGTGCGATAAGGCAGAAGCACTAAATGAGTACTTCTGCTCAGTATTTACTAAAGAGAGAGGGGTGACACCCAGAGTTGGGAATAGCGAAGCAGAGGAGTGATGACAGATGGGAAATCATGGAGGCGAGTTCGAGAGGTTTGAAGGCACTGAGGGTGGATAAGGCACCAGGCCCAGATGGCATCTCCCCCAGGGTACTGAAGGAGCTGGCAGAGGTCTTTGCAGGACCTTTGGCAGACCTATTTAATGCCTCACTAAATTCAGATTGTGTACCTCAGGACTGGAGGATGGCTCATGTGGTGCTCCTCCACAAGAGTGGTCCCAAGGATGAACCAGGAAATAACAGACCAGTGAGCCTCACATCCATCGTGGGTAGGCTAATGGAGGCTATCCTGAAGGAAAAGCTGGTGGCCCTCCTAGAGGCCAAAGGACTACAGGACAGCAGACAGCATGGCTTCATATGGGGCAGATCCTGCCAAACCAACCTGGTGGAGTTCTATGACTGGGTAACTAGGCAACTGGACAGGGGCCATGCAGTGGATGTCCTGTATCTGGACTGCAGTAAGGCATTCGACTCGGTGCTGCATGGAAGGTTGGGAAGAAGTTAGTAGGCACAGGGGCAGGTGCAAAGCTGGTGAAATGGGATAGGGAACTGGCTTCAGGAAGGCAACAGAGGGTGGTGGTGGGCGGGGAGCTCTCACACCCAATGGTAGTGACGAGCAGTGTTCCACAGGGCTCGGCGTTGGGACCAGTGTTGTTTGGGATATTCATTGCAGACATATCATTGGACATCAAGAGCAAGATCAGTCTGTTTGCTGATGATACCAAGGTAGGAGCGGAGGTGGATGACCTAGGGCAGGGGTTCTCAAATGGTGAGGCCAGCCTCCCTGGGGAGGCCCCAACCTGTTTCAGGGGAGGCTCAAGCAAGTCTTGAAAAAGTATTATATATTACTTTTAAACTTTATAGATTTTGTGTGAAGGGATAAGGCAAACTGAAGGAGGATAACAGTAGATGAATTTATGTATTTATTCACAAGTCTGTGACCAGGAAAGGTACTGTACGCTGAGCCATGGCTTATTTCAGGTGTACCCAGGGAAGGGTAGTGAGAGAATACAATTCAAAATGTAACTGCAAAATACTCAAGCAATACAAAATTAATAAACATGCAAACAAATTAAGAACAATAAACTGACAATGCAAGGAGCAACTGATCAAATAGACTGGCAGCAAAACTGTCCAAATACAAGTTAACCACACAGGTACTAGGAATAAGAGCAGGAGGAGCAAAATGATCCCTGAGAAGTTGCTTAAGAGCAGGGAGAGGCAGAGGTCACCAGGAAGGTTATTCCAGTTAGAGGGCAAACGGAAAGCAATCTGATCCATGAAGATATGGCAGTAAGGGTAACAATGGTTTGAGAGTCAAAATATTGGAGCAAGTAGGATGTCCTGTTGGGAGGGTTACAATAAGAACATGAGAGCCAGCTATGCAAAGAGGTTTCAATTTATTCCTGATGTACCTGTGAAAAGTAGGCTATTTTTCTATGGGGAGGCCCAATGATATTTCAGTATTTTGGGGGAGGCTCAAGATCTTTTCCATGGCTTAGGGGAGGCTCACTATGACAAAGTTTGAGAACTGTTGACCTAGGGGGATGGCAGGGGTTGCAGAATGATCTGGCAAAGCTTGAAACCTGGTCAGGCACCTGGCAACTGGGGTTTAATGCCAAAAAGTGCAAGGTGCTGCATTTGGGATGAAGAACCCAAGGAGGAGTTACCAGCTGGGAGGAGTGCAGCTATCCCAGACAGAGGAGGAGAAGAATCTGGGGGTGCTCATTACAGGGTCAATGAACAACTTGGCACAATGTAGGAAGGCAGCTGCAAAGGCCAGCAAAATGCTGGGTTGTATTGCAAGGGGTATACCCTCAAGGAGGGAGGAGGTCATTCTTCCACTGTATAGGTCATTAGTTAGACCGCACCTGGAGTACTGCATGTAGTACTGGCGCCCATATCTGAAGAGGGACATTAAGTTACTGGAGGGGGTGCAGCGCAAGGCGACAAAGATGATCAAGGGGCTGGGGGACTTATCATACGAGAGGAGGCTGAGAGAGAGTTGAACATGTACTCACTGGAGAAGAGGTGGGACAGGGGGAAATGATTGAAACCTTTAAGTACATGAAAGGAATAAACAAGACAAGTACAGAGGGGCTGTTCAAAGTAAGGGAGGGGAGGGACACCAGGGGCCATGATACGAGACTGGAAGGAGGAAGGTTCAGGAGGGAGATGAGGAGAAACTTTTTTACAGAGAGGGTGGTGGCTGGGTGGAATGTGTTACCTGCCGAAGTAGTATCCAGTAGAACAGTGGACTGCTTCAAAAGGGGATGGGAGAGGACAAGGAGGAGGGTCAATGAAGGGGAAGAGTGGATAGGAGGGGCAGCTGCAGAATAAGGGGTGCTAGCTGCACATTCGAGCAGACTTGATAGACCTCTAGGCCTTTCTCTGCTGGCAAATTTCGTATGTTCGTATGGGATCAGAAACTAGTACTGTACCTCTTCGTCTAGACTGTCCAGGGTTTGGTCCCACTGAGACCGAAGCATCCACTGAGAGATCCTCATATGGAGCCGAGCGAGTGGGACTGTCGGAATGGCAGCTGCCATTAGCCTGAGGAGGCAAAGGACTGACCTGGCGCTGACCCTCCTCCAACCGGACAGAAGATGGGCTTGTGTCTGAAGGGTGTCTACCCTGTCCGGAGGCAAAAAGGCTTTGCCGATGGTCGTGTCCAGAATCGCCCCTATAAACTGAAGGCCCTGACAAGGAACCAAATGGGACTTCGTCTGGTTGATGGTGATACCCAGGCTGGTGAAAACTTGCAGGGTAAGAGAAAGGGAGTGCAGGAGTTCCTCCCTGGATGGGGCTGCCAGGAGTCAATCGTACAGGTACTGGAATACCTGAACTCCCTGGGTACGCGGGTGGGCCGCTACCACTGACAGGCATTTGGTAAACACTCGGGGGGCTGAGGAAAGACTAAATGGGAGGGCCTTGAACTAGTAGTTGTCCCCCTGAAAGCAAAAATGGAGGAATTTGCTGTGGGAAGGACAGATGGGGATAAACAGCTAGGCAATCCTGCATGTCCAAAGTGCACAGCCACTGTCCCTGCTGAAGGAGAGGCAGAAGGCTCTGTAAAGAGAGCATTCTGTAGCGTTTGTACTCCATGAACATGTTCAGGGAACTGAGGTCTAGAATAGGCCTCATATCTCCCGACTTCTTTGGAACCAGGAAGAAATGCGAGTAGTAACCTGTCCCCCAAAGATGGTTGGGGACTGGTTCTATCGACGCCTTCGAAAGAAGGGAGGTGATTTGGTCTAGGACCAGAGGAAGATGTTGGGGGGAAGTAAGATGACTGGGGGTGGTCTTCGGGGTGGTTTCTGAAGAAACTCGATTGAGTGTCCTGCTGATATCAACTGGAGCACCCAAGTATCTGACATTATCTTCTCCCAGCCCGGCAGATGGAAGGAGAATCTCCCCCCTATCAGTTCCCTCTGGAGCCTCCAGAGGCAGAGGGAGAGGTGGGGTGTCAGGAGGTGTGGGGCAGCGCAGCAGCCGAGGCTCCTGTGGCTTTTTTGCTCAGGGGAGGCTTGGTTGCTGGAGGGGCCCTGACGCTTGTTTTGCCCGTTTGCTCTGTGGTTTTTGGTTTTGTTGGTTCCATCTGCAAAAAGGATGCTGCTGCCCTTGAGGGGGCCTGTACATAGAATCTACAGACTTGAGTGCAGTGCTCTTCTCCTGCAGGTCGGTAATGATGTCCTTGACATCACCCCGAACAGCACCGAACCCCTGAAGAGAGGATCCTGGATAGCGGATTGCATTACACAGAGCAATCCAGGCACACAGAGACAGGCATGACACTGTAAACCCACGAGAAAGCCGAGCTCCTTCCGGCTGTGTCCACTGCGTCGTAAGTGGCACGAGGCATGTGCCGACTGGCTGAATGAGCAGAACGGACAAGATCTGCCACTTCCTGCTAAGTCTGACACTCAGGAAGGGAGTCCAATTTTGATTCCACCTGACTAATGAGGGTCTTCTGAAAGTCCCCCATATGTGCCACATAGTTCAGGGCCCTAATACCCAGGGTAGAAGAGGAGTAGATCTTCTTCCCGTATTGGTCCAGAAGTCGTGACTCCTTGTCAAGTGGGGACGAGCTGAGGTGTTTCGGGTTAGCGGAACGGTCATGAGCGGCGCTAATGACGAAAGAATCCACCTTGGGGTGTAGATTCAAAAAATCTGCGCCCTCGGGAGCCTGATATAGCTGGTCTGCCTTCCTCGGAAGGGGGGCTAATGCAGAAGATTGTTTCCAAATAATGGAAACAAGGTCCACGTGAGGCTCTATCCAGGGTGGAATCAATGTAAGAGCAGTCTTGTGCAGATCCAAATGAGCAGCAAGTTTTTTACACTGTGGGTCTGGCTCCAATGATTGCCACTGATGAACTTCCTGGATTTTCCTCAGTAACTCCAGAAAGGAGGGATCCTCCGGATAAGACTTCAGAGGGGTCCTTGGCCTGGGTCAATCTGGAGTGCATGGCTCGTCATAAGGATCAGAGCATCCAATCTCTGAGTCTGAGTCAGATGCATCCAACGAGGAAGAGGAAGACTCCTTCCTAAGAGGGGGAGGGACGGCCCCTTTAGGGAGTTCCCTGGGGCGTGTGTCCTCCCCACCCCAGGCGCCAGGTCTCTCCTCTGATGTCGGGTAGGGACAGGGAGTCTCCCGTCTCCGATGTAGGGGATCCTGTAAAGGGTCCGGTGTCGGTAGATGACTTTCAACCTCTCTGGTGAATTGAGCCTTGGCCTCAGCCCACCAGGAGGCCAGAGACTCCTTCAAGTCCGCTGGCAGCTGGGAAGTGGGCAGCGGAGGAGGAGGAGGGGGATACGGATATTGAGAATATCCGTAAAAGGAGTATCCATAACCTGACGTTGGGTATTGAGGCGCCAGATATTGTGGCGTCGGGTACTGAGGTGCCGGATACTGCAGAGCCGGGTACTGTGGCACTGGATATTGAGGTGTCGGATAACCGGGAGCCATGGGCTCTGGCGGAGCAGAGGAACCTGGCAGAGGCCAAGATGGCGGGCCAGGCAGAGGTAATGCTGGCCCCGCGGGCGTCAGGCCCGGCATAGGGACGCTGTCCAGTAAGGGGAAGTCGTCTGGCATCGGGTATGCCGGCGTCTGAGGGTCCAGCATCAGGGTTATCAGGTCCCGAAGGAAGAGGCCCTGACGGCAGCTTCTCGAGGTCCTCTGTGATGACCAGGGAGGGAGGATTAGAATCCCTGGGGGTCGGCAGAGGGGACGCAGAGACCTCAGAAGGCAATGTAGCATGCTGCAGAGAGGCTGGGGCATCCGACAGATCCTTACGATCCAGCACAGGCTCCTTGGCCGGCCGGGCGTCGGTGGTGCCGGCATCTGGCTGATCGGCCAAATCTGGGCAGGCGTCGAAGGAGCCGACGTCTGACTTATCGGATTCCTTGCCAGAGAAAGGTCGCGATGGAGATGTGGACTTGTCAGGCGAAGGTTTGGCTGGGCACCCCCCCGCAGGGACAAGCAGCTTAGCAGCCTTGTCTGGGCAGACGTCGGTGGTACCGGCGTCTGACTTACCGGACCTGCTCAGACCCGAAGACCGCATGGTGGAAGCGGCCTTCCCGGGAGTGGAGGCCTCCTTTTCCCTGGAGGCTCCCAAAGGGCCCGAGCCAGACGGGAGGGGCGACACCTTCTTGGATACCACCAAGATGGCCATCGTGGAGCGATGCCCCGGAGGGGACGTTACCTTGAGTGCCGCGACTCCGGCCGAAGTCACGGCTGCCGTGGAGGCCGTTTCCTGCTCCCGATGCTTCTCCTTGTCACGTTTCTTCTTGTGGGCTTCGGGGGAAGTGGGCACCTGCCTTAATTTCTTTAGCTCCTTTTCCATGGATGCCATTCTTTTCTTGAGGGTATGAGCTTCCAGGGACTGCTGCCTTCTTTTCTGGGTAGCAGAGTTAAATTTTTGGCAGTGTTGGCACTTGTCCACGGGGTGGTCTGAGCCCTGACAGAAGAGGCACAAGAAATGGCCGTCCTTGTGTGGCAGTTGAGAGCCACATGAGTCACACTTATTTTTATGCAATTTGGAGGGCGTCAGGGACGACATACACAGTGAATCGATAGTTTGATCAAGAAATAGAGAAAAAAAGGTCGAAAAGTTTGAAAACTAGACCAACGGATGACTGACGAGTGTTGAATTCTACCACGAGGAACTTTCACAAGCCAACGCCGGGAAAGAACTGGAAGGCGGTAGTGGGGGACCGGCCCTTTATACTGGCATCGTATGACGCCGGTCACCTGACATGGGGGGGTTCCCCGCCACAGACTGCTAGCTAGAAATTTTTCCATGGGGTCCTGACGCCTGCCGGGTCAGTCCTATATGTGAATACCTACTGCAAGGGCCCTCTCAAAGTAAGATCTTCCACTTCTTGCAGAACTCAAATAAACCCCACTTCTCCCCAAATGCAGAACTCAAATAAACCCCACTTCTCCCCATGTGCAGACATCCTCCAATTGTGGCTGTCCCACAATCGCTTGTGCTCAACAGCCCTCATTACTGAATACTGCTTCAAAATTCAGCAGATTGTTCTCCCAGAGAAATGTTCATCTTCCCGAAGAGTACTGAGAGAAACACTAAAAAGCCGAACGTTAGAGCAAGTGTGACTGCACTAAGGGGGCGGGAAGCACAGAGAGACACATCATGAAATCACAAACATATACAGCTCCACCTACAGGAGAAACACTATACAGAACTATTTTTAAGCCAGTATACCATCTACAATGAATAACTACAAAACGAAAAATTTTAAAACACTACTTAATTTAAAAAAAAATCTATATGTAAATGAGCCATGTCATAACAGGAATAAAGCACTCCAGGGTGTGTGTCGTGTTGGGATAATGTCACTTCTGGGACATTGGATGCACTCAGCATGCGGCCTCGTGCCCAACCACCCCGAGCGTGACGTCATCCCAGCACAACACACACCATGTTGTGCATTACTCCTTTATAATAACTGGCTCTGCCTTTTTCCCATAGCGAAACCGTGGCGTAATTTGCCGTTATAAAGGAGCGTTTATAACGGCAAACACGCGCATGATTTCCCTTCCTCTGCGCATGCTCGCGCAGCAGCACGACCAGTCGAGACCGCTCACCACTTCCGTGTTACGGGAAACAGAACCGCCACAAGAACTCGGCGGTAAGTCCTTTTCTTTTCTCCCCCCTTATCCCTGGAAACACAGAAAGACCTCAAGAAACAAAAAAAAAGGCAGTTTAAAATACAAAAATCTCTGCACCGGAGTAAAAGGACCGACCTTAGGATACACTGGGAGGGTACACAGAGCTGTTTATTTTACATAATTGCTGAGGCAACCTGCCGGTGTTGGGGCAGCGGTGGGTTTTCCGCTTGCGACGCCAGTGACCCGGGTTCGGGAATGGACCCGGGTCATCGGAGGGCCGGCCAGGGGGAGAAGGATGGAGCATCCTATGGACTGCTCTCCTTCTCCGGGGGGAAGGGGAGGGAAGCACTCGGAGCGCTGAGGACTCCTGGCGGAGGCCGGGAGATCTCACGCTGCCGACACTCAATCTCTGGGAGGCGGGGCGGACGCTGGCGTCATTGCATGTCCCCGCTTCCATGAGGAAAAAAGTCAAGAAAAATAGGCGGGCGAGGGCCACAGTCTTAATGAAGCCCTCCCGGAAGACCTCGAGTGGCCACCATCGCTGTGGGTCCCCCGACTAGATACTAGTTCCGTGGCCACAAAAGAACATGACCACGGCCCCGACCTCCGGGGGGCAAGCCAGGGGTGACTGGGGGACTCCGGCAGCCATAGATGGTGACTGAGGCTTCCAGGAGCCGTGACCAGGGCCGATACAGTGACAGGAGGTCCTGCCAAAAAAAAAATAATAATTGCTGAGGCAAAAAAGGAAAACCCAGCAATTATATAAAATAAAAAATGGGTCGGGTGTAAAACTCGATTTTACACAGACCCTCGTTGTGGGATGCTTTTCACAAACCCCTTGGGCTTCGCCCTCAGAGTTTATGTAGCATCCCACAACTCGGGTGTGTGTAAAATCTCGTTACACACCCCGACTCATACTTTATTCTATATATAATTAATGGGTCCACCCTTTTCCCCACCACAGGGAAACCATGCCATAATTTGTCGTAATGAAGGAGTGTTTTTATGGCAAATACATGCACGGTTTCCCTCACTCTGCGCTGGCGCACCTTGCAGTTCCTCAGTTCCTGACTGCTCACCTGCTTCCTTCTGTCAATAGTGAACGCCAGTGGAACTCGGTGGTAAAATTTTTTTTTTTTTTTTTTTACATCAGCTCATTTCCAAAACAACGGGGTAAAAAAACTTTTTAAAACATTTTGATAATGTGGGTCAAGACAAATGTGCGGACCAACCGAAAATGGAACCAGGGAGTAGCAGCACCAGAACGCCTAGTATTTTATATAATCGCTGTGGTGAAAAAGGGGAGACCCAGCAATTATATAAAATAAAATATCGGGTACTGTGTGTAAACCTAAAGATTACACACCCCTTCGGTGTTAGATGCTTTAATAAACCCCTCAAGCTTCTAAACACCTTGGGGGGTGTAAACTTCTCATTACACACACCACCCCATACTTTATTCCATTTATTATATCATCATATTTTTACATAAATGTTATGATACCCAAAGCTTGATATCACAACAGTCCTAATTATCAGTAGGTCTTTAAAGGCCTCTATTTCATCTATCTCAGGTTTAGTGAAAGGCCATTTATACAGTAGTTTAATAAAGAATTTTAATGTTAATATAACATCAAACCCCTCTTACCTCCAGTTCATACTGAACAATGTCAAAGGAGTCACTGGAAAAATACACTTCTTCAATGCTGTTGATTAGTTCTTGTTCTGCTTGTGGATCAGTAGGCTGGTCTCTCAACTCCCTCAGTTCCTCCTTGAACAAAATACACCATATTTAAGCTACATAAACAAACTACAGTTTTTAGTACAAAACACAATCAGTGTTAATGTTTAAAAAATTTAAAGTTTATTGTTTCACTTATTTTTGCACAATTAAGGAAAAAAACAGAAATGTATTATTATGTATTATACAAAGGTGTGTGAAAATCCTGTAACCTCATTGGTCAAAACATGACCGTGGGTAAATCCTGCATTACCCATGGCTGAGGAATGGCATTTATAAAAAAACATAATTAAACACAATATAAATTTATTTTACAAATGGGTCCATTGTATAATCGTAATAAGGCACTCCAAGGTGTAAGTAATTGGGTGATTTACCCACTTCTTGTGCGCCTCGTGACACACCACACAAGGTATGAGTAAATCTCCAATAACCCACACCCTGTTGTGCCTTATTGCTTAAACAGTTATGCTGCGTGTAGCTTCAGCTCCTATATACAATGTACCTGTCTAGTCTTACGGTTTGAGCTCACTGCCCAAAGCATATACATGTATGGCAACTAATCAGAAAAATCATCTTTTATTTTACATTCTATGATTCCCATAGTGAACACCAATTCCAACCAGTGCCTAGACTAGTACGAATCATGTACAAACCTGATGGCGTTTTTGGCTGCCTGCTACCTATGACCTCTGACCTCTTACAGCTGCAACTGCTAGTCTTGTCTCCTGGGCATCATTAAACCAAATACTGCACATGCCCCATCTTGGATTCTCTCATTTCCAGGAGCAAGCCCCAACCACAGGACACATTCACCACTCCAGAAAAGCTCCTTTTAGCCCTCTTCTGCTACGCAAGCAGCCATCATTTTAGCGCTTTTACCACTCGCTAAGGGGCACCTCTGGCAGACTCAATAGAAAATGGATAGAAAATTTCCTGGCCTTTGTTTGACTGAGTCCCTTGGCAAGAGGTACCTTTATGTGCCAACAGAGACTGGAAAAAAACACAAGATCCATGTCAATTGCCACAAAGGAAATTACTGCATCACACAGAATTACAAACAAAATTAGCGAACAGCAAGTCAGGCCCCCCCCCAATACAACTATTATAAAGCATGGGTTATATTTGTATTTGTATAATTGTATAACTGTATGCCTCTTTCCACACACCAAACAGGCAGTTTTACTTTTTTTTTTTTGTGGCTCAACCTTCCTGTTTCATCCCACTACATACTTGCGGTGTGCATGGTCTACACATCTGTGCTCACTTGCACATTACAGTCAGTTCCCATCACTTACCCACCCCCTGTGTGTGTCCCTTGATAATAAAAGAGTTTAAATTCTGTTCACAACAGTTATTCCCCACACACCAACAAATCTGATGATCAACAAGACCAACAGAACCCTCCAACTCTGCTCCCAAACACAGCTGGCGCACATAATCCCTGCTGCGTATGGACGGCACAGATACTGCCGCAAATAGACCACCACCACCACAAAAAACAGCATAGCACTCACAACATAAGTCATTTTTCCATTTCTGTGGGTAACGCTACATAGACCCACACACAGTAACAGGAGGAAGGGAGACACAGAGCACGCTCTACTGGCAACACACCAAGGAATAATTAACCCACAAGCTGCTTTTTTCAATTATTTTAATATTTCCTTTTATTAAGCATTTTATTAATATTTTCTTACATTGTGAACCAGACCCCATTTCCTAAGAGCAACAATGCCCCCCAGGTTGGGCAGTATAGGCTATACTGGACCTTCCAGGGGCCTCTAGGCCCTTCGCCTGTGACGCTGGGCCTCATTAAGCCCCGAGGCATTCTAGTATACCTCAATACCGCCCACTATGTTGGATATTATTGCTAGTTTAGACCATGTAGTTAGGGAAATTTGGCTATTTCAAGTAACCCCCTACTGCCTGAAGGCAGGTATTATGTAACTCTTCCATTCAACATATTAAAGAAAAATACACTTTTTTTAGCTATTATTCTGGAAAGCCCAAAGACACTAAACATGCATGACTCTAGTTTCCAGAAACGTTCACAAAATGTGAGTAAAGACACAAATGTTTAAAATATTTGAACTAAGCAGAATCAAGCCAAATTCCCAAACAAGGTACTCAAGCACGCAGGTTTTACGCTTACAAAAACTGCTAGTCTAGTTTTCAGGTAATAATCCAAACTTCAATATTTTGTCCCCAAGAAGTGTTATTCATAAACACTTTTAATCCACAAATAATGTAATATTGGTATTGTCACGGTCATCAAGCACAGTGCTTTACACTTCAAAGCATGTCAGTCTTCCTCTCTTCATTCACGGGTTTATGTTTTTTGTGACAAGAAAAATAACAGGCTGCCAAGACTGCATGTGAAGTACAAGAAAAACAAAAGGGTTATAGAGAGGCATGCTGAAAACAGAAAACTAAGTTAGAATTAACTAATCGTCCCTCTTCAGTTATGATCTATAAAGAAAACAGTAAACATGATTAGCTTAGTAATTTAGGGAAAACGTTTTTATAATTCTTGACGCATTTGTACTATTAATTGGAGATGGGATGAAAGGATTTCTCTGCCACTAATTTGCTTGATTTAATTGTTGGTAAGGTCTGCTTGATTCTTCACAAGGAAAACAGATTAATTTTTACATTTTTGCACAGCACACACATCATGTTGCAGATTTTTCCGTATTATAAATCATCAGCACTGATTCCGACACATTCCCATTCAGTTCATGGTCCTCTCACCCCTAGACTGAGAGTGGAGACACTTTTACAGCTAAAAAGAAACAATTTTCATGTCCCTAAACTTACATTAGACGTTATGCCACCAGGACAGGACAAATCAGTTTGGACCTAGTGGTCAGTTTGGCCACTAGCTTTCAAAATATAACTGCCAAATCAATATTTTTTGAGACTATCCTTTTTTAAGGACTCAAAAATCACTTTGTGTACAGGTAGCCAGTTGTTCGGTAACTTCAAAAATCTAGTAGCCAAATCAACTCTTTAGTGGCCACTGGCCACCTGGCTACCCAATCTGGTCCACCCTGCATGCAATGTTGAACCCTATGTGCATTATGGGGAGGGGGGAGGAAGAATGACGCCCAGATCCACTACTGCCAGGACAGCAAAAGTCCTTCCAAGAATAGGACAGATCTTCTGTGTGTGTGTGTGTTTGGGAGGGGGGACAGAAAGTAACATCATTAGCCCAGTCCTGGGATCCTGAACCTGCACATTATCTGGATCTCCCAGTCAGCAGCACAACGTGCAACCACCACACTCGTCAACCTAGCCCAGTTTGGTTGTCATTTTGGAAAATGCAACAACAATGTTTTAAATTGTATTCACAAGATTGCACTTTTTGTTCCCCGATCCTCTTTCACTCTGTGCTCACCAGAAGCTCTAATATGGTAAAAAAGCAGCAACGTCAGTTTGTCACGTTTGTGCAGCAGCAGCACAACCACTTTCTATGCTGGCGACCCAGGTTCAGGGAAGAACTCACGTCACTTGGGACCTAGGCAGGGAGGGAGGACTGTGCTTCCAAGGGACAGTTCTCCTCCCTCAAAGAGGGAGGACACAGCATTTCACTTTTTGTCTGCCACCTGGCAGAGGCCTGAAGACAGCACAGTGGGACCACAGCAAGGGAAGGGGCAGATGCCAGCATGCCACTGCATGTCGGCACCACTGGGGAGAATACCAGTAGCTGAAGGATAAAAGCCTCAGGCCTGCTGCTACACTGGCACCACCTGAAGGCCCACGCATATATGTGCATGTCATTTGTGTGTCGGCCCCACTGGAGAGAATACCAGGAGCTGGAGGATAAAAGCCCCAGGCCTGCTGTTGCACCGGTACCATCTGAAGGCACACGCATGTGTGTGCACGTCACTGTGTGTCGGCACCATTGAGAAGAATACCAGAAGCTGGAGGATAACAGCCCCACGCCTGCTGCTGCACCGGCACCACCTGAAGGCCTACGCATGTGTGTGTGCATGTCACTGTGTGTCAGTACCACTGGGGAGAATACCAGAAGCTGGAGGATAAAAGCCTCAGGTCTGCTGCTGCACCAGCACCACCTGAAGGCCTACGCATGTGTATGCATGTCACTGCATGCCTGCTCCACTGGGGAGAATACCACGAGCTGGAGGATAAAAGCCTCTTTGAAGGTGTAGAGCCGAAGCGCAGGGGTCTGGATTTTCCACATGGATTAAAACTCTTGCTATATATTTTTCCGTGTCCTTGAGTGCTCATTATCTTGGTTCTGCATGGAGGATAAAAGCCCCAGGCCTGCTGCACCAGCGCCACCTGAAGGGCCACACATGACCGACACTGGCTGGCCAGGCATCACTACCGTGATCCTTGGAAAGTGAGGAATAACCGGTAAGTTCATGAGAAGTTCAGTGATAGGGTGGGGTTGCAGTCAGGCAAGCGTGAGAACGAGAAAAAGTTGGGATTAAAAAAGGGCTGTAACCTACACACAGATCCACATTTTTCTACCATTTTGAATAAACTTTCTATTAGAAAACATTCTGGAAAAAATAAATATAAAAGACATTTATTTTACATAGCCTCTTTTACACAAAATATGTCAAATTAGCAAGGAGTTAAATGCCAGTAGTACAATGTCTGCATACAGATCAATAGAGCATCCTTTACATACTCAGCAACACCCTTCTCAAACACACACACACACACACACACACACACACATATATACACTCTCTCATTCACCCACTGATGATGGCAGGAGAGACTGCTTTATGGAGACTGGGAATGGTGGCCAGGACACCGGAGTAGCATAAAGTGCTGCAGCATCTCTGAATTCCATCTGCACAACCACAAGAGATGGGTAGAAAGAACCATGCGTAAGCATTTATTTGTAAGTGTCCATTGCAATGAAACTAAGCAATAATTACATGCAACAGGGTAACTACACTGCAGTTACATGTTTGTTACATGCAACTACATTACACCTGCAATGAAGTTACAGTGTAGTTACACTGTAACTACAGTGTAGTTAACTGACACTGAAAGTGTAAGCAACATTTCATTCCAATGGTGGCATCTCCATTAGGGTAGCACCCATCCCATAAAGTACTGCAGCAGCAGCTTTAGGTACAAGCCTCCCATACCCCAGTATGGGACTTGGAACCATGACGTTCTGATCCAGATGTGTGAGTACTACCGCTAAGCCACACTAGCTTTGTTAATTTATTATGGGAGATGGGGCAAAACTGCAGGCTACCATGTTAAGATATGATGCCCCCACCCTTTTTTTAAATAATAGTTAAAAAAATTGTCAGGTAGACAATTTGTCTATTCTGGAGACCAGTACTTTTTCTAACTTTCTTTATCTCCCTCCCGAATCCTGGTTACACATGGTTCCTCCTTCCAACTTCCGCCATTGTGCCCTAATCCTGTCTGACTGAGATCCTGCCAGGACCCCAAGCTCACCCGTGATGCGCCACTGTGCTGCCTCTCTGGCTTGCCTCTCAGGGCCAGGTTCGCCTTCAACTCCACTGCATTTCTTCCCCACATAAATCTGGCCACCACCCATGACGCAGATGAAGACTGGTGGTATGCCTGGGAGATGGGGGTTCGAGTCCAACACAGGACATGGTGGTGGGGCGGAGACTTTATCCTCCCAACTATATGCCATTTTATCCTTTTGTTCAGTCTTCCCCCAGGAGTGTGTCTCGTCACTGGGTGCTGGAACGTTGACACACCCAGATGACTCGACACTTGTTCCATGCTCCCACACTGATGCGTCCCCTGCGCTGCCACCCGTGGTCACCCAGGTGATGGTAGAGCAGCAGAACAGCAAGTCCCTCTCCCTGAGGAGGAGGAGGAGGGCATCCACTGGGACACTCGATTGTCCTCCCCCCAGCTGGCCCTCTAGTGGCTCTGGATCATTCCTGAACCTGGGCTGTCATCGTCACAAGCGTTAGTGCTACTGCTGTGTGGCGGGCTGGCCCCATCTGGGAGCACTTATTATGGATTGTCAATGACTCCATGCATCATTTCAGGAGTTCAGGCCTGAAAAAATATCATATTTGCATGAAAAAGGTGGGGCAGGAAAGTGCATTTTAAAAGTTGGGGTGAAAAGAATGTTGCATCATTGGACCGCCTGCTCTTCTGATTAAGAGTCTGAAGAGCCAAAATCTGCCATCCTGAAACCCTTCTTATAGGGGTAAAAGGAAGCATGTGTCAGTAGCTCAGAAGGTTGCACACTCAGCTCAGGAACCAAAAGATCAGATAGCCATGGGTTCAAGTCCCACCATAGGAACTTGGGCTAAAACGCAGTACTAACACTATACAGCAATGCCAGGGGGTGCTACACTATATAAGTGCCATCGATCGCATGAGACATTAAACCGAGGTCCTTTCTGCCCATCTCTGCTGGTTGCTTAGGAGGATGTTAAAGATCCCACGACACTTACTGTAAATGTAGGACATTTTTCCTGTGTCCCAACCAACATTACCCATGTTAATAAAACAGCTCCATGTAATTCAGCCTCCAGGAGTCTCCTAGAAAGGAACGATGCCCTCCCTGGTCAAAAAGTACAAATAAATTATGCTCAGATATATGTCGTCACGTGCTAGACAAACCATATTACCTAAATACCGTTCAAAAAAATAAACATCTGAACTTACTGTAAATAAACCAACACTAAGCGAATGGTCAGTGGTTCTATAGTAATTTCTCCATGTGAACCAAGTACAGTAATCAGACAGTTCCTGCAGGATGAAACCATGAAGTAGTGTGCTTCAAGGCTTTGCAGTTAAGAAATGCAACACATCTCAAGGATCAAGAGGAGAAAACACATTTCTTCATGCCAAACACAAAAGAGGCAGAAAGCAATTTTATTTTTACAGAACTTAAAAAGAACAGAATGAAATACACCCTGCTGCTTACACTCCTAGTGGAGTACAGAAAATGGCTTAAAAAGTAACAAATTTAAAAAAGTATGCAATAAAGCACAACAGGTTATATGATAGTTTATTTATTCTTTTGGTAACTGGGTAAGGCCCACTAGGCACAAATGCCTGTTTTCAAGGGCGATCCAGGAGCACTGCGGAGGTTAAGTGAGTTGATCAGAGTCACACAGTATGCAAGTGCAGGTTGTGGGAATCAAACCCAGGTCTGCTGGTGCACAAAGTTCATTCACAGTTCATTACTCTAACCTCTAGGCAATGCTGCCAGCCCCAAATGGATTATCACATGCTTCTTGCACAGAGTACCTTAAAACTCCTGAAGGAGAAGAGTGATTATTGGCTATAATCACACATCCCCGAAGTGCCTTCTTGCACTCCTATGTACAAAACGGTCAAACTTTATTAATTAAAAAAACAGAGGTAAGGACTCACACACTGGTTCAAACAGCATCATTTATGTCCCGAACCATCCTGCAGTCTTTGCTCTCTCTGGAGCATGCGGTGAGATACGACTTTGGGGGGGGGACCTCGTGCTTGCACTTCGTTGTTCTGTTTCAGGAAGCAATGGAGGTGAGTCGCTGATATGAAACGAGTGCAAGCTAGGAAACAAGTCCTCGGGAATCCTGGAGGAGCCAGGCACTGTTGGCAGAGGCTTCTATGAATATAGCATTGGCAATCGATCTTTTTATTTCTACTTTTTCATGGTATTATTTGTGGAAGCAGTAGGGCATGAAGCTACCATACTCTGTTTCTGTAGTAAGGTTCACTGGATTGAAAGCAGTTCAGGTGTGTAATTATGGATCAATAATTACACAACTCTGAGCTACTTTCAGTCAATGAAAATACTGCAGTTTTTGTTCATATGTGTCAATATTTCAGCTCATGATGAATGGAACACCCATCTTTTCTTTTTTTTTTTTTTTTTTACATCATTGGTGTTTCTTTCCCTGCCTTTACTCAAAATGGGAGTGCTAGTAAGGCTCCTTATCTTACAATGATAAAAAAAGTACAGGCTTTTCTACCTTGGTATGAATACTGAATTTGCTGCCTTTGAAAGTAGAGCTTATTGTGGCCATTGCTAGGTGTCCACAATGTACAAAATCAGTGCTGAAGAGCAACATATCACTAAAATACAACACAGATGCTATATTGCACTACCATTACACCTGGCATGAAGAGCAGCAGACAGGAGCAAATGCCTCCGCCTTGAAGCTGTTCACAGTGGAGCTCTATGAAGCCAACCACCACAGTGCTAACTTGTCAAGAGGGACATCATGAGATGGAAAGAGAGGAATCTCTTCTGACAAATGCAAGGCCCATATCTGGCAGCAGCATGTTTAAACCTCCTGCTGTTGCTGCTGCTACTTCAGATACCTCACTGTGGCAGTTTGCCAGCCTCCGCAATGTCAAGGTGAGTAATAATGCAGCCCATAAAATGACTCGTGGCACAGGATTCTTGAGGTTACAGAAAATGAAAAAGACAGAACAAGCAATAGGGCAGAACCAAAACCACAAAGAGCTGTATTTATCCTGGGGGACTCGATCATCAAATACACAGATCATTTTACCACCAAATTAAGCAAAGAATCAGTAACTAGCTGTTTCCTGGTGCAGATGTCAGGTACATGTTAACAACAGTACTGTGTATCTTAGAAAAGGCACCTGCAAATCCGCTGATACGAATACATGTTGGGACCAATGATGTCAGACATAATTCTGCAGAACACCTATTTAATCCACTAAAAGAAATATACACAACAATATCAAGGTTTAAGTGTGAGGCAATTTTCTCAGAGATCTTGCCAAAAGCAACAGCTAATCAAAGTACAAACAGGATAATGGTCAAAATAAATAACTGTCTGAGACACTGGTGCTTCATAAAGAGAATTAAATGTTTAAAACCTGGGAGAAGTTTCAGGATGAAAAACAGCTACTTTGTCAAGACAGACTGCACCTCAGTAGAACAGAAAATAAACAGCTTGGTAACATTTCGCTGAATGTATTACAAATACTTTAAACTAGATCAACAGGTGAGAGGGGAATCAGCCGGTACAGGATTACCCGGAAAGGATCATAAGATAAGGAAAGCTATTAAGGGCCCCCGAATAATTAAAAAAAAAAAAAAAACAAACAAAGCAACATGACTATAAAGAAAGTACAGTTACGCAAGAACTTACCGTAACAGTACATCTTCGAGAGAGGCTCTTGCAGTAGGTAATTACATACAGGACTGAAGCTGGCAGGTGTCAGGACCCCACGGAAAAATTTCTAGCTAGCAGTCTCTGGCGGGGGACTGCCCCACGTCAGGTAACCGGCGTCAGCTGACGTTGGTATAAAGGGCGGTCTCCCACAACTGCCTTCCAGTTCTTTCCCACCAAAGGCCAAAAAGGCAAGACGAGAGAGAGAAGCGGATATTTCCCTTCCTGGAAAAGCTAAGGGGGATGGAGGGCAGGAAGGCAGTACCTAGTGAAAGAGCTTCTCTTTAAGATCTACTGTTACAGTAAGTTCTTACGTAACTGTACTGTCTTACTTCGAGAGGGCTCTTGCAGTAGGTAATTACATATAGGACTGAGTTTCAAGCAGTCTGGAACAGGGAGAAGCACTCAGGAGGAGGAAAACTACCAATAGAGAAACTTCAGGCTGTGATAGTCTTAAGAAAGAAGACCTTGCAAAACAGCCAACCAGAAGCTTACTTAACGGCGACAGGCAATGTCCAAACTGTAGTGTTTTGTAAAGGTATGGACTGAAGTCCAAGCTGCAGCTGCGCAGATGTCTGCCACTTACACATTCTTGAAACAAGCAGTAGAGGCAGCTACTCCTTTGGTGGAGTGACCTCTGACTTGACCCGGCAGGGTCTTGTGGTACTTGTTGTAAAAGAAAGTGATACAGTGAGCCAACCTCTTTGATAGGCATTGCTTAGAAACTGCATTGCCCTCTCTTTTGTGAGCAAAAGACAAACAGCTGATCCGACTTCCTGAGATCCTTAATCCTAGTGGTACAGTATCTCAGGATCCTGTGAACATCCAGAGTATGCAAGAGGAATTCCCCTTGATTGGAGTGTTGTGTAAAGAAAGCAAGCAGCTAAATGGATTGGATCAGTGTAGAGTCCGCTACCACCTTAGGGAGAAACTTAGAGTTGGTGCGCAGAGCCACACATTCCTTGTGGAAAATCAAACAAGGGATTTTGCACATCAAGGTCTGAAGCTTGGAAATTCATTGAGCTGAAGTAATGGCCATTAAGAAGAGAGTCTTCCAAGAGAGGAACTTCAAGTCTGCTGAAGCCCCCGGTTCAAAGGGAGGCAGAGTAAGCTTCTTGAGGACAAAGTTCAAATCCCACGGAGGCAGGAATACAGAAATGAAGAGCCCCTCTGAGGAAGGTCTTGGAGACTTCCAACTGTGCAAAAGTCCTGTCACCAAAAAGGACATGGTAGGCCGAAATGGCTGACATATGGACCTTCATAGAGGAATGACTGAGACCCAGGTCAAAGAGGTGATGTGTGTAGTCCAGGACTCTCTCAATCGGGAAAGAGAAGGGTTCCAGATCCTTCTAAGCGGCCCATATCAAGAAACGCTTCCACTTCAAAGTGTTAGGTGGCTCGGGTAGAAGGCTTTCTGGCCTCCACCAAAATGTCTGCAATGAGCAAAGAAACCCCAATATGGGCTGGACTACATCTGCAGGAGCCATGCGTACAACTGAAAGGATTTGAGACCTGGATGGACCAGGGTCCCCTGATCCTGGGTCAGCAAGTGCTATGACGGAGGATGGGGAAGAGGAGGTTCCTCCAAAAACTGCTGCAGAAGAGAGAACCAAACTTGCCTGGGCCAGAATGGAGCGATGAGTATCATTCGAGCTTTTTCTGATTGTAGTCTGTGTAAGACCCTCGAGATTAAGGGAATCCGAGGGAAGGCATAGACAAATCTGTCCTTCCAATCGAGAGCCAGAGCATCCTGCCAAAAAATGCCTTACCCTGGAGCGGACGAGCAGAAGGCAGGAAGTTTTGCATATAGAGGAGACACAAACAGGTCCAACTGAGGGGTTCCCCAATGCAGAAAGACTTCCTCTAGTACCTCCTGATTTAGTTCCCATTCGTGGGCATCAGTGGACGACCGACTGAGGTAGTCCGCCAGCATACTGTCTACTCCCAGAATGTGCACTGCCTCAGGTGAAGAGTGTGCTGAGCTGCCCAACCCCAAACTCTCACTGCTACCCTGCATAGAGGGTAGGACCGAGTTCCTGCCTGCTTGTTGATGTACCAGACCACGCACATGTTGTCCATCTGGATTGCTAGACGACTGGGAAGAATACAAGAGTAGAGAGCTTGAAGAGCATACAGAATGGCTCTGAGCTTGAGCACACTGATGTGTAGAGTGCGCTCAAGATTGGACCAAGAGCCTTGAGTCCTGTGAGGTCCCAGGTGGGCTCCCCAGTCACCTCCTGAGGCATCTGTCATCAATGTTTGAGACAGAACAAAACTCCCCAGAAGGTTCTCCTGCAGCACCCACCAATGCAAGTCCCAGATCATGGGGTCGGAGACCAGAGCCTCCTGGTCCAGGTCATCCAAAGTCTGGTCCCATTGAGACCGAAGCATCCATTGAGAGATTCTCATATGGAGCCGAGCGCGAAGGACTGTCAGGATTGCAGTCGCCATGAGCCTGAGGAGGCGAAGGACTGACTGGGCGCCAACCCTTCTGTGGCTGGACAACAGACATGCTTGCGCCTGAAGGGTGTCCACCCTGTCCAGTGGCAGAAAGACTTTGCCGATGGTCGGGTACAGGATCGCCCCAATGAACTGAAGTCTTTGACAAGGGACCAGATGGGACTTGGCCTGGTTAATGGTGCTACCCAGGCTGGTGAAAACCTGCCAGGTAAGGGGAAAGGGAGTGCTGAAGTTCCTCCCTGGACGAGGCTGCCAGGAGCCAATCGTCCAGGTACGGGAAAACCAGTACCCCTGGATACGCAGGTGGGCCACTACCACTGAAAGGCATTTGGTGAACACTCGGGAGGGGGGGCGCCGAGGAAAGACCAAATGGGAGGGCCTTGAATTGGTAGTGGCTTCCTGAAAAGAAAACCAGAGGAATCTGCGGTGGGAAGGGCGGATGGGGATATGCAGGTAGGCATCCTGCATATCCAACGCACATAGCCACAGTCCCAGCCGAAGGAGCAGCAGAAGGCTCTCCAGGGAGAGCATTCTGAAGCACTTGTACTCCACAAACATGTTCAGGGAGCTAAGGTCTAGAACAGTCTCACGTCTCCCATTTTTTTGGAACTAGGAAGAAATAGGAATAGTACCCAGTCCCCCAAAGGTGAGTGGGGACTGGTTCTATCGCCGCCTTCAAGAGAAGGTAGGATATTTCTTCCTGAACCAGAGGAAGATGCTCTGGGGAGGAAGATGACTTGAGGGGTGGTCTTCTTGGTGGTTTCTGAAGAAACTCGATTGAGTGTCCTTTTGCTATCAGCTGGAGCACCCAAGCATCTGAAGTAGTCCTCTCCCAGCCCAGCAGATGGAAGGAGAACCTCCCTCCCTCCTACCAGTTCCTCTGGAGTGTCCAGAGGCTGAAAGAGAGGAAAGAAGTCAGGCGGTGTGAGGCAGCATGGCGGCCGAGGCTCCTGCAGCTTTTCTGGACAGTAGAGTCTTGGCTGCCATGGGGCCCGACACTTATTGGCCCGCTTGCCCTGAGGTTTCGCTTTTGGTCGAGAACGTCTGCAAAAGGGGCGGTGCTGTCCCTGAGGAGGCCTGTACAAAGAGTCAACAGACTTAAGGGCCGTGCCCTTCTCTTGCAGGATGGTGATGATGTCCTTGACATCCCCACCAAACAGCACCATACCCCTGAAGAGCGCATCCTGAATAGCGGATTGCACTTCAGGGACCAATCCTGACACCCAGAGCCAGGCATGACGCTGAAGACCCATGTCAAAAGCCGAACTCCTACCAGCAGTGTCCACTGCATCATACGTGGCACGTAGCATGTGCCTACTGGCCAAACGAGCAGATCGGACTAGATCAGCCACTTCCTGCTTGGTTTGAGATTCAGGAAGGGAGTCCAATTTGGATTCCACCTGACTCAGGATAGCCTTCTGGTAATCCTCCATGTGAGTGACATAATTCAGGGTCCTGATTCCCAGTGTAGAAGAAGCGTACACCTTCTTCCCGTACTGGTCCAGAAGACGGGATTCCTTGTCCAGTGGAGATGAGCTAAGGTGCTTTGGGTTAGCTGACCGGCAGTGAGCGGCGCTAATAACAACAGAATTGGCTTTCAGGTGTGTATTCAATGAATCCACACCCTCGGGAATCTGGTATAGCCCATCCGCCTTCCTCGCAAGAGGGGCTAACTCGGACGGTTGTTTCCAAATAGTGGAAACAAGGTCTGCGTGAGGCTCGATCCACGGTGGAATCTATGCTGGAGCTGTTTCGGGCAGATCCAAATGGGCAGCGAGTTTCTTCCGCTGTGGATCTGCTCCAGAGATTGCCACTGGTGGACCTACTGGATCTTTCTCAGCAGCTCCAGAAAGGAAGGATCTTCTGGAGGAGACTTCAGAGGAGTCCTTCGCCTTGGACGGTCTGGAGAGCGAGGCTCATCGTCAGGATCGGAGCACCCCCTGGAATGTGAGTTGGAGGTCTCTGAAGAAGTGTGAAAAGAAGACTCCACCCCATGCGAGGGGCGGGGGAGATGAACCCCTTGGGCAGCCCTCGGGGAAGCATGTCCTCCCCGGCCCTGGCACCTGAAGGTTCACCTCTGGTGTCGGGTTGGGGGGCTCTCGTTTCCGGCAAAGGGGATCTGGTACCAGGACTGTCGTCTGTAGATGGCTCTCCACCTCCCTGGTGAGTTGAGCCTTGGCCTCAGCCCACCAGGCAGCCAGAGTCTCATTCAAATCTAATGGCGACGGACTTCCGGTGACATCAAGGAACTGCAAGGAGCTTAGTGTTTAGAGCTTCCTGTCCAGTCTACTGATCTAACCTCCTAAAACCTAAATAATACAACAAAAAATGTTGAGAAACTCAGGAGGGAAGCAAATAGAAGGCCACAGAGGCAGAAATCGAACCAGAGGGAAAGAAAAAAGCATGGATGGCACTCGATTTCTGGAGGATCCCTCCAGTAGATCTCTCTCCCCAGCGAGCTCCCACATGGCTGGATACGATACAGATGGAGAATCGGAACAATATCTCGTGCTAGATTCGAAACCCTTCTGAATGAGATTCACGAATCCAGATTGGAAAATAAGCAGAAATTCAAAGCTGTCAGAAAACAACTAACTACCCTCGAAACACGCATAGGTTCAATAGAAGAGCGAGTCACCGAAAATGAAGAGTCTACCACTCAACTCACTGAAATATTTCAGGTCCTGGTACAGCAATCTGAACAGCTCCAGTCAAAATGTCTAGATTTAGAAGGGCAATCATGCCAGGACAACCTCCGCTTATACGGCCTCCCTGAAGGCATGGAAACCACCCCTATAGCTCCATTCATAGAGAATTTGCTAAAAGATATATTGGACTTGCCTAACTTCTACACATTCCATATAGAAAGAGCACACAGATCTTTACAGGCAAAACATATGGATCCTTCAGCCCGACCTCGCTCTATTGTCTTCAAACTAAGCTCATACAGTGACAAAGAAGATATCCTGCGCCGAGCTTGGACAAAAAAAGAAATAAAATACCTGACCCACAGATTATTTTTGGATCACAACTACCCACAAGAAGTGCAGCAACAGAGGCTCCGGTACTTTCCAATCCTGGGGCCCCTTCGAGAAAAGGCGATCCGTTTTCATACTCCTTACCCAGCTAGATTGAGGATTTTCTGGGAAGATGGGGTGAAAGTTTATTTCACGGTTAAAGAAGCAACAGAAGCCTTAAAGGAAAGAAAAATACAGATACCAGAAAATCGGAACCAAAATATCAGGAGGGGCAGGCAGATTTGGCAGCGCAACCAGATCAAGAAGACGATGGGCACTAAAATACAGCAGCACGGAGAAGCACTACGCAGATTGCAGAGAATACTCAGCAAGAAGGGTGATAAGCCAGACAATCCAACCTGAATCACTGTAAACTCTCCAGACAAATTACCAGTAGCCTAAAACCAAGGTGAAGTCCCTCCAGGAACTCTCTCCTATCACTGGAGGTCTAGCAAGAGAGAAGTTCTCCTATTTATAATTAACACTATGAGCTCTAGTCCGCACTGGAGAAGCCGACGGGTGGGAGGGTGAGAATCGGTGTTGGTTACCGAAGGATCTAGCGACTCAAATCTCCATATTATTAACAACATAATTACCATTACAGTTTTGGTAACCCAGATCATTGCCACAAGTTGGCCCCTTACAAGGAGTAATATCTGCATTATCTAGAAAACAAATGTTTCTAACTTAATGGATAAAATTAGCATTCTTCACTTCCCCTCCTTGTCAACTGTTTTGTCTACTTTATTAAGTGTTATTCTTGTTATTTATCCTCTAGACAGAGGCAGGGCAGCACTTAAGGAGGTTAAGACCAACGAGTTAAAATAAGACGATCAATCATGACTAATGGTGGGGGGGAGAGACCAGATTGGGAATTAAAACGAAGCTGGGAGTGGGACAAAAGAATTACAATGCCTCTGAACATATGTGGGTGCCATTTCATTTGTAAAGGATACGAGTGGCCCCCTGAGCTCCCAACTTCTCACTAAAGGTTCTATGCAAAATATAGGGCAGGGGATTCTAACCTAAGGCATAAGAGAAGGGGAAATAAGCAGAATGGCAATAAAAAACAAAACTACTAAGCTCCAATACTTGCCAGAGGTGTTTTACCCTATAAATAAGCCGAATCTGAACCCCCCCCCCAGTATCTTCCTTCATTACCAAATAGTGTTTTGAACCTACAGTCATGATCACTAGTATCTCCAGACAAATGAACACCTCCACCTATAGAAAGCAATTGGCAAAGACACTATAAAAAATAAATTTTACATAGATTGCAGATATTAATTAAACAGCAAAATGTGAGGAAGTATATATAGCAAAGTGATGGGATAGGATTCGGGGGGGGGGGATGTCCTTCAGTGACCTCTGAACTTGAACACATCTCAAATTATCATCCTTAAGGTTAAGCCAACAATTCAACTGTACTCTGTTACTTAAATAAGCTTTGTCATAATGTGTTTCATAGATCAGTGAACTGGATATGAGGACACGATAGACCTTGTGCAGCCCGTGATCTAGATACCTTTGGTATCTGGTTTTTCACCTAATTTGCATTTTCCTTTTTGTATTCATTACAGGAGCACAATATCACCTGTGGCTCAGTAGGAGGTCTTCCGGAAATGGAAGCACTAGTAAGCCTCCTCGTTCTTCTCTTAATAGAGATAGTAAAGTGTAACCTTTTTTTCGGGTTTGTGAAACAGACAGAGATTCTGATGTACTAAGTTGGATAGACTATGAAATGGGGAGAGGCCACAGCGTCTTAGAAATCAAATCAACGAAATGGATACCAAGAAAGCAACTGGGGATTAAATATGAATAAGACGCTACCGTATACTATAAGCACATATAATGTGCGTGGAATTACAAATCCCATTAAAAGGAGTAAAATCCTCCAGAGCATGAAAAGAGCTGGGGCAAACATAATTTTATTGCAGGAGACGCATCTCTCTCTCCAGCCGAGTACAAAAAATGTGAACGGTTGGGTTTCTCCCACGTGGTGGCTTCTTCCTATAAGGGAGGGAGGAGAAGGGGAACAGCAGTTCTAATTAAGCAGGGACCTCAGTTTGAAATAAAAGACAGGGTTACAGATAAAGAAGGGCAATATGCCATGGTAAAGGGATATTTAGACGGTCAGATAACTTTTGCATCTATATACATCCCCCCTGCTCAACACCTAAGACACTCCCCTGAAATTCAAGGCATTAACATCTCAGCAACAGAACATAAATTAGCACTTTTTGCAGATGACCTTTTACTACACTTAACCAACCCAGAATCCTCAATGCCAGCTGTTCTTCAGAAAATTCAGGACTTTTCATATCTATCTGGATACTCCCTTAATATCAACAAAACTGAAGCCCTTTTAGTAAAATATGAACCTTCACTCTCACTCCGCTCCAGATACCCCATTAGATGGGACAGCTCCTCCCTTAAACATTTGGGACTACAGATCCCCAAAGACCTTTCCCAACTCTACAAACAAAACTATATTCCCCTAGTTGAAACTTTGCAGAACGACATGAGAAGATGGGATCTTCTTCCAACTTCTTTTTATACTCGTACTATGTTCCTCAAGATGAATGCACTTCCCCGTCAATTATATCTTTTTCAATGTGTGCCCTGTACCATCTCCCCCAAAGAACTTCTCATGGCAGAAATCATTTAATGCCTTTCAATGGAATCAAAGGAAACCCCGGCTTAACCTTAAAAAACCTTCGCTCCCAAAGGCAATGGGGGGAATATCTCTCCCATCCCTCACTGATTACTGGACAGCAGCCCAAATGCGTCTAGCACTACTCTGGGAAACCCAAACATATCAAGCTGCCTGGAAGCAAATAGATATTTCTAGGGAAGTGTTCCCCCTTTCCCAGCAGTCTTATTCCCCAACTAAAATGAACTCAACAAGGCACACAGAAAGCTACTTCTACAGTTTTAGAAAGCTGGAGGAGAGAAACCAAAAATAAACTAATACTAAATCATTTTTGGAAACACCAATGGTTTTTGGTGAATAGACAACTTGATTCTCCCCTACTAAAATCCTGGTATATCTCCCAGGCCAAAAAGGGTATGGTAGTCCCATGGCAACTTATTAAAGGAGATATGGTTATAACCTTTGAAGAAGGTCAAGAGAGATTTGCATGGCATGAGAAAGATGGGATCTATTTCTACTAGATAAGGGACTACATAGTTAAACAACATTTGTGGTAGGACCAAACCCCATTCTCTCAAATTTGGTCCTCATCACTGGGTGAAAAAGCCATTTCAATAATATATAAATTCTTGATCCTGCCTAATGAACACTCCATGGACCCAGTCAAAGCTAGCTGGGAAAAGGAAGTTAACCAGATAATCAGCCTCAAAGATTGGCCCAAAGTATGGAAGAATACCTGGTCCACTACCTCCTCCCCTTCCTGCAGGGAGTTTGTATGGAAGGTTAGAGTGAGAATTGTTTCTGGTACCTACCACACTAGCTCAGAGAAACCCAGGGGCACCAGAAGGTTGCTGGCGACAGTGTGGGGAAACCAGGACTTCACACAAACACATTTTTTCTGACTGCCCAAAAATAAGCACTTTTTGGCTCACAATTTCACACCACATAATTAATATATTGGGCTGCCAACACCCAATCACAGGGATAAACCTACTGTTAGGTATCCCACCTGAAGGAATTAGCTACACCTAAAAATATAGCCCATAGATATAGAGTAGCTTTATCTTTAATTCCTTCAGGTGGGATACCTAACAGTAGGTTTATCCCTGTGAGTCCATCACTAAATATGGCTGCAGAATAACCCCCCTATTATAGCAGAATGGAAAGCAATAGTCCTTAACATACAACATAATGAACAAATGTTGTATGCTCTAAATAACAGGATGGAATCATACATTACATACTGGACTAGATGGGAGTTAAACCAGGAACAGATTCAATAGGAAACCGGAGGAGATGCTACTAAGTAAGGGAAACTCTTAATGCTAACAGTACAATACTTACCCCTGAGCACTATCCCTCAAGACCTGATCCCTCTATAAATAAATATTCAATAACAAATTAAATGGGGAATGTACAAATAGAATAACTCCATGGAATAACAGACTTTAATTGTATTTACTTAATTTGTGTCTGCTCTCAACCTGAAAATTGTTCCAGTTTTCAATTGTCTATTTTCTTTTTCCTTTTTATGATTAAAGTTTTTGATTAACTTTAAAAAGTGTCTATTAACAAGATTAAGCTAATAGCTATATTTACAGATAGCTAGGAACTGCATAATCTGGATGTAAAGGTGAATTTAATGAATGTTATAATAGAAGAGCTATGTACTAATTCATTATCTAGAAAAGAAGTATTAAAAAAAAAAAATCCACCAGAGGCTGAGGGGGCGGAGGAGGAGGACACAGATACTGGGGGTATCCGTAGGGTGAGTATCCATAGCCCGACAGACATGCGTCTGTCGGAGGAGCTGACATCCTTACCAGCAGGATCCAGCGGGCGTCAGAGGAGCCAGCATCCGACTTATCGGATCTGATGCCCAACGAAGGCTGCAAAGGAGGAGAGGCCTTGGTGGGCGTTTTTGAGGCTGCGCGCTACCCCAGAGGGTCAGGAGTCTTAGCGGCCTTGTCTGAGAGGATGTCGGCGGCACCGGCGTCTAACTTATCTGACCCGCTTAACCCAGAAGGCCGAACGGTGGCGGCCTTCGCAGGAGTGGTCGCCTCCTTTGTCCCGGAGGCTCCCAATGGGCCTGAGCACGAGCCCGAAGGGAGGGCTACCACCGCCTTGGAAACCTCCAAGATGGCCATCGAGGATTGGTGCCCTGGGGGGGGGGAGGTTACCTTTAGCACGGCGACTCCAGCAGGAGTCGCAGTGGACGTGGAAGTGGAGTCCCGGTCCCAGTGCTTCTTCTTCTTCTTCTTGCGGTGTCCGTTGGGGGAAGTTGAGGTCTGCCGAAGATTCTCCAGCTCCTTCTCCATGGAGGACATCTTTTTCTTTAAAATGTGTGCCTCTAAGGACTGCTGCCTCCATTTACGGCTGGCGGCATTAAATTGTTGGCGGTGCTGGCACTTCTCCACGGGGTGTTCCAGGCCTAGACAGAAGCGGCACAGGGAATGGCCCTCCTTATGCGGCAGCTGGGCTCCGCAGGAGTTGCACTTATTTTTATGCGAATCGGAAAGAGTAGGGTCGACACACACATGGCAGATGTAGAGAATTATCGAGGAAAAACAAGAAAAAATTGGTAATAAACCGACGACAAACTGGCGAGTAGTATAGAACTTAACTTTGCGAGGCGCTTTCCCATAATGAACAGCGAAAAGAAGAACTGCAAAGGAATGTGATGTCACCCCTATACCGATGTCACCTGATGGGGTGGTCCCCGCCAAAGACTGCTAGCTAGAAATTTTTCCGTTGGATCCTGGTGCCTGCCGGCTGCATCAGTCCTATATGTAATTACCTACTGCAACAGTCCTCTTGAAGTAAGATCTTGAAATACCACTAGTAAACGCAAGGAATTTAAGAAACAAATTGAAGAACTTAAATACATATTCTACAACTGAAAGATAACAATTGAAGCTGTAACTAAAACATGGCACTGGGCAGATGACTGGGGTAAAGAAATACTTGGGCATAACATGTTCCATAAAGACCGAATAGAAAAAACATGGCAGAGGTGTAGCTATGATACATAGTAGATAATATTAAGGCACACGATGTAACATTACATGAGTTTGGGGGCATGAACTATCCTATCTGTAACACTTTTACAATCTTTTCAACACACTGTATCGTGTAAAATACATGAAATATGTTAACCTACATTTTTTTATGCTGTACTGTATCAAAGTAAAGCTACAAAAAACATTTTAAAAAAACAACTTACAGGAAGAACTATTGTGGGTTGAAATCCAACTACTGGCCAAAAAACTTACAGTTGGTGTAGGACACTGCTCCCTTAATTTGAACAGAGATGGAAAGAACAAGTTCCTAGCTGCAATTGACAAAATGAATATAAATGGGGACTAAATGTTCCTTGGGGACTTCAACTTCCCCAAAATTAACTGGACAACTCTACAAGGTACTACCCCTTTGGAGAACAGATTTACAGAGACCGTAACAAATAAAAACTTAGACCAAGCTGTTACAGATAATACAAGGGGAATGAACAAAGTAGATCTTGTATTTTAGAATTTCATGGATAACATTAACAACTTGAGGGTACTAGACCCCCTCAGGGACAGCAACCATAACATAATTAGCATGTTGGTAAACACGGCATGGGAGGCAGCGAAAGGGACAACTATACTCAAATGCTATCACAAAGCCGATTATAATAAAATGAGGTCGATTCTAAGATCATGGAATTGGGAGGAGGATTAGAAGGGTCTCAGGATGCTGGTAATATGGCCAAAAATCAAGCAGAAAGTGGACTACTGCCTTAAAACATATGTACTGGAGATAAAGAAGTGCAATAAATCTGTCAGAGTGCCTGCTTGGTTTGGCAAATATATAAAACACAATATTAAAAAGGAAAAAAAAGGTATACAAAAAGTACAAGCAACATCCGACAGTGGCAAACTGGACCAACTATAAAAGACAGCCAACAAAGTGTAAGAACCTGATCAGCAGATCCAAAAGCAAGCCTGAATTCAAACTAGCAACACCTCATTGTACCCAACAGCTCCGTGACTATGAAGTCCGAATCATCCACTGATTCTCCTGATACAAAATGGCTGCCCAGGGTATAATGAGTTAAGGATAACAAAAACAGTTCTTTAACTGTGTAGGCTCCCTGAGAAGAAATCGGAAAAAAGGAAGAATACACGATCATTAAGAGAAGAGCAGGATACGGCCATTGAATTTAGCAAGTACTAAGTAAGCACATACTGTACCAACACATGGATATACTGAAGAACACCAATACATATGTGGATTACAATACTAGAGAACTCACGACTACCAAGCAAGATGTATTAGATAAAAGCAAAATTATACAATGGCAAATAAGAATGCTGGGCTCTGATTGGTCAGTCTGGGAATGGACCCGTGATATTAACCCAGCATAACATCACGGATCTAGTCCCAGCACACACAAGACCTTATTAAATGTGATAAGAAACATTCCTCAGTCCATTTCCAAGCTGCCCACACTTGGCATGGCTGCTATGGCTTTTGCCACTACTTGCTCGATTTTTTTTTTTTTTTAAATAAATCACTCCTTCCAACAGCCACTAAAAAGTCAAACACACCCTCCATGAATTAAGACGATCCACATTAACAGTACCACAGTATACCTTTCCTTTCTAGCTTCGCATTTCAAGACACATTTTAAACAAAACTAACCTGCCGTTACTGCCATCGTCCTCAACAGTCCCCACTTGTTTCCCGACCAAAAGACAGTAAGCGCGTGACACAGCGGTTCAGTAAAATTGAAAAACAGAAATCATTTCTTCACTTTTTTTCTCTCCGCACTACAACAAGCAGCCACCAAATAAAGCGGAACAGTGTGTGTGTGGGGTCGCAGCTAGAAAATTTCATCTGCAGCACCGGACAGTGTAACAATGGCACCCGCAGACCAATACAGAACTGACATCTGCGGGGTGGTGGCGAAATTCCTCTCCTGCAATAAACAAGCAGCCAGCAAATAAACAGTAACAGCGCCGTTCGGCTGCTAGACAATTCATCTGCAGCACCGACACTGATACAACGGCACCCGCTTGCAGTACATAAGTGACTTAACAACAACACAACTGAATACCACAAAAAATGACAAGGCACAGGTTACTTACAATGCTACAGCTCCACCCACTGGCCAAAGCAATGCATTTGCACTATTTATTTTTAAAGTAACCCTACACAATAAATAAATGGCAAATAATCTAGTTTTAAATGTACTTTTTCCATCTTTCTTATTTTTTTTAAACACAAGAGCCTTTGTATAATAGGAATAATGCACTCCAGGGTGTGTGTCATGCTGGGATAACGTCACTTCTGAAGTGATTAGTCGCACTCGGCCTGCGGCCTCGTGCCTAATCACCCCAGGCGTGACGTTATCCCAGCACGACACAAACCCTGTCGTGCATTATTCCTTTAATGTTAAACCTGATAAATCAGCAGGTCCGGATGACATACTCTACATCCTAAGTTCCTTAGGGAACTTTCAGAAGATCTAGTGGGCCCAATCACAATGCTATTTACAGCTCCACCAGATGAAGGAAGCACCCTACTGGAGTGGAGAGAAGCAACAGTGACACCTATTTATAAAAAAGGGGATAGGCAGTATGCAATAAACTTTCGGCCAATCAGCTTAACAACCATCTTTGGAAAAACTATTAGAAGGAATAATAAAAGACCATATAGGAAAACACATCAGACAGTATGGACATGCAGACATTACACAGCATGGTTTTACCTCTGGGCACTCATGTCTTACAAACCTCCTTCATTTCTTCGAACCAGTGAACCCAGCCGTAGATAAGGGCCTGCCAGTGGATATTATAGTCTTAGATTACTCAAAGGCTTTTGACTGTGTATCTCATACAATCCTGATTGAGAAATTAGTGGACATACAACTGCACCCAAAAGTAATACTGTGGGTGGCATCTTTTTTTTTTTTTTTTTTTTTTAACTTAGCATACTTTTTCTCTGCCGCCGCCAAGGCTCAGTCCCTGCCCATTCCAGACCCCCTTCCTGTCCCCGGGACATATCTGTAATATATTTGTATCAATTATGCAAACTTCTGACAACACATGGGTCTGCAAATACACTGATGACAGCAAGACTGGGTCCATAGTGAACAACGACCCAGCTACACCACAATTACAAGAGGATTTAAAACAGCTAGAACAATGGGCCAAAATAAATAAAGTAAGATTCAACGAGGAGAAATGCAAGGTTATGCACCTTGGGTGTAATAATCCAAGAAACAATTATACATTAAATAACATATAATTATAAAAAATAAATACATGAAAGAGACCTTGGAGTGGAGTTATTTTAACAGATAATTTATCATTTGACACACACTAGGAATACAGTGAAACAGTGTAACAGGATCTTGGGATGAATATTTGGGAATATAAAGAGTAGGGATCCATTTGTAATTATGCCACTGTACTCATCACTGGTTAGGCCCCATCTGGAGTACTGTTCACCTTTTTGGGCACCTCAAAGTACAGGCGGTACAAAACTGATAAGGTACAATGGAAGACAACCAAGAAAATCAAATATATGCAACATAAAACATATGGGGACAGATTAAGGGAACAGGAGCTGTACTCAATGGAATACAGAAGAATGAGAGGAGATCTATATCTCATATTCAGTGTTATGGACGATGACATAACATGGGAAAGCACTGGACTATGCAGGCACCATAACAATATGACAAGGTCACATAGCTTAAATATAAAGGGAGAACCAGTTAGAGGTGATACAGTCAAAGGGTTGTCTCAGTATGGAACTGCCAGAATGGGTTGACACAAGCAGCTCCATGGAAGCATTCAAGAAATCATTGGATGACTATATGGGCACTGAGGGAAGAGTGTAGTACCAGTGCAGGGTTTTAAATAATTGATTAGCAGTTTTTTTCTTGGGACTATACTAAATGTACAGAAAGTATTTCTATAGATTTTCTAGTTGTGCTGTGTTTGTTAAACACAGTGAGGCAAGAGCTATGCATTTTCACAAAGATTTAGCCCTTTTATGAGCAAAACGCTAATCAATTTTTAGAGTTAAATAAATCCCCGCACTGAAAAGTGGTGAGTTATTATAGGACTTCGACCTCCTAACTCGCACATCACCTATGAACCTAGCATACAATATTCAGAGTATCTCTGCACTAGCAAATAAATGCTTACGTTCTTACTGAATGCCTTCAATAACCCCACCAATGCAGGCAGCAATGCCTATTATTTCTAAAACTGGCTGCAGTTTTCGTAGTGCTAAGTGCTTGCTACGTGCCAGCTTGTTGGTGATCATGCACACATGAACAAGGCATTTTCTGACCCAATTTTAAGAATAGTGCCCCCAACTTGTCAATATGAGTGGCAAACTCATGGAGCACATTGCCATAGGATGCAGTGCAAGTGGGAAGTGCTAAATCTTAGTCCGATCAGTGCCTCATGCAGAATATCACTGCTGGAGACAGCATTTCATTCACAGGGTAGGGGAGTGTCACAAAGGGCATACGTCATGAAAGAAGGAAAAAACAGCAGACCACTTGACCTTGGAATCCCAGAAGTATTTATTTATACCATATGTTGCCAGGTAAGCAAACAGTGTCAAAAATGGACCCGTTTCCAGTTGCAACTGGAGGGGGGAGGGCAGGAAAAAAAAAAATCAGGCAATACAATACAACACAACCAATCCAAGGTACTTACAAAGTCATCCAGGGCTTAAAATATTTTTTTGGGGGGGCGGGATATATGATTTGCACTATTTTAGCCCACCCTTGCAAATTCTCTACCCCCTATGCTGGACAATCCCACACACACTGAGCAGTGTCTCAGGGCACAGGGCTTGAATGTGGCCAAGTTAGTAAAACTGGAAAACAAACATCCTAAAATGTTGAATGATGGCTTTGAAAGCTTATGCCGTCATCTGGGCATGGGCAGCACCTTAACGTGTGCTTGGAGTCACGGCTTTAGCTTTCAAAGTCATTATTCAACATTTCAGGATGCTCATTTTCCAGTTTTACTAACTTTGTCACATTCAGGGGCCAAGATTCTTTTAACATATACCTTAACCTTTATTTGAATAAAAAAGGAAGTACTTGTGCATGCACGCATTTACCACCGGCTCTTCACTATGTTAAAACACAGGAACGCGCATCTCAGTCGACAGCCAAGTAAAACGGCGATCTGCTCAAGTCAGTATTTTTTTGTGATCTTTTACTAAAAGCTGCTTCATATGAAAATTGGGTGCACGATATAGCATATTTTAAAAGACTGAAGGGTACAGGCACCATAAAAGGCTACTTAACATAGAAACACAGAATTTGATGGCAGATAAGGACCGCCTTGGCCCACCTAGTCTGCCCTTTTCCCTACCTAATGGATAAGCTGCAGATCCTAGTTAACTAACAGCCTAATTCCTCCTACCCCCCACTAGAATTGCCTTATGTCTGTCCCATGCACTCCTGAATTCCCCCACTGTTTTTGACTCTACAACCTCCTCAGGAAGGCTGTTCCATGCATCTACAGCCTTTCTGTGAAGAAATACTTCCTCACATTACCACTGAACCATCCTCCCTCTATCTTCAAATTGTGCCCCCTTGTTCATGCACATCTCTTTTTCTGAAAGATGCTACCCTCTTGGACTTTGCTGATTCCCTTGAGGTATTTGAAAGTTTCTATCATGTCCCCCCCCCCCCCTTTCCTTGAGGCTATACATCTTAAGCTCTTTAGTCTTTATTCATATATCTTCTGGTGCAGACCCTGCACCATTTTGGTTGCCCTCCTCTGGACAGCCTCCACCCTGTCTATGTCTTTGTGGAGATGGGGTCTCCAGAACTGTACACAGTACTCCAGATGTGGTCTTACCAACTGTCTGCACAGAGGGCCAACAACTTCCCGTTTTCTACTGTTGATGCCTCTAACTATACATCCCAGTAACCCCCAGCCCTCCTTATTGCCTTCTCACATTGCTGGCCCACCTTTAGGTCATCTGATATGACTACCCCCAGGTCCCATTCTATTTTTGCTGTTGTCAGTATCTCACCCCCCATTGTGTACTCTTCCCCTGGGTTTTTGTTTCCCAGGTGCATTACTTTGCACTTATTTGCATTGAATTTAAGCTGCCATACATCTGATCATTCCTCCAACCATGCCAAATTCCTTTTCATCCTTTCCACCCCACCTTGCGTATCAAGCCTGTTGCAGATCGTTGTGTCGTCTGCAAAGAGGCATACTTTCCCTTCCAGTCCCTCTACAATGTGACTTATAAAGACATTAAAATGGACCAGCCCCAGTACTGAACCCTGCGGTACCCCACTAGTAACCCCCCTTTCCTCACTCTAGACTCCATTTACTATCACCCGCTGTGCCCTGTTGTCCAGCTAGTGTTTTACCCAGGCTACCACCCTGGGACCCACTCCTAGGCTGGCTAATTTGTTTATTAATCTTTTGTGCAGGACTGTGTCAAATGCCTTGATACAGTCTAGGTAGGCCATGTCCACGGCCCCTCTCTGGTCTACTACTTTGGTCACCCAGTCAAAGAAATCAATAAGATTTGTCTGACATGACCTTCCTGCTGTGAATCCATGCTGCCTTGGGTCCTGTGTCCCACTGGCCTCTAGGTACTCAACAATTCTTTCCTTCAGAAGTGATTCCATCATTTTCCCTACCACTGAGGTCAAACTGACAGGTCTGTAATGTCCTGCCTCCGTCTTGTTCCCACTTATGTGAAGAGGAATCGCATCTGCCCTCCTCCAGTCCTCAGGTACCACACCATCCTCCCATGATTTATTAAAAAGGGTAGTCAGTGGTGTTACTAGTTCTTCCCTTAGTTCTTTTGGAATTCTGGGGTGAATCCCATCAGGCCCCATTGCTTTATCCACCTTCAGTTTTGAGAGTTCTTTTAGAACCCTTTCTTCTGTGAAAGGACTGATATCAACCCCCCTATCCAGAGTGCTTCTGTTGACTGGATTAGTTATCTCTGCCTGCTTTTCCACTGTGAATACTGAGCAGAAGTATTCGTTCAGTAGCCCTGCTTTTCACTGTCACTCTCTGCCCAACCACCTTCCTCTTTATTTCATCTCAGTAGCCCTGCCTTAGTCTTTCTTTGCTCCCTAATGTACCTATAAAAGGTTTTATCCCCCTTCTTAACCGAGTTGGCTCTCCTTTCCTTGGTTTGTACCTGTGCTATTCTGACTGCCTTCCCTGCTTCCTTCTGCTTTAACTGGTACAGTTCTCTGTCCTGCTCCTTCAGTGTTTCCTTATACTTTCTGAATGCTATCTTTTTCTCCCTTACCTTCCCCGTCACTTCTTTTGAGAACCATAGTGTTTTTTTCTTTCGTCTTGATTTGTTTATTTGCTTTACACAAAGGCGTGTTGCCTCTGTGATGGCCATTTTGATGTTTCCCCATTGTTGCTCCACCCCTCATTATTGTCTGTTTGCTAGTGCTTTTCTGAGGCACTGTCTCATTTTGACAAAATCAGCCCTCCTGAAGTCCATTACCTTCAGATTTGTATGGCTGGGCCTGCCAAATGGGGTGGGGGGGCCTGAAAAGCAGACAGTGCCCCTTTAAAACATTTTATAAAATACTCAAATTTTGATGGAAATGGACCCCCCCCCCTTCCCCTCCTACTCCAGCCAAGTACCTCCGCATGCACCGGTGTACCTCCATTCCCCACCTGCTCTTGTAAGGTGTAAACACAAAAATGGAATCACCCATGTCCCTACACACCCTACTTCAGCACACTCATGTAATCTTTCTAAAGAAACCCCATGCCTCCCAAAAAAAATGTTGGATTCTCCCCATTAGGTAGGCCCTGGGGTAATTCCCCCCGTAGCTTAAACCTAATTTTAAGCCATGTCATCCAATGCAAATGAACAAATATATACAAAATCAGCAATTTACACAGTGCATACATGAAGTTGTGTAATCATATTCAGGTACAGGGGAAACGCACCACTGGCATTTTTCCTCGTTACAGAGTCCATAAAATTTACTTTACTGGTGACACCTTCCATGTAATGACAAAATGTACTTCACATTATACTAAACACTGCAGCTGCCTGGAAGGCGTAAGGTGAACAAGGTGGACTCATGTTCCCTTTTCCATCTAGCGCTTTTAGTTCCTGTGCTGAGCACGTTAACTGTATCCTACGACTAAGTAGACGCCTAGCTTATAAATAACGTATCTTGTAGAAAATAACTGCTTGTGCAAAATAAACACAAAGAGAATACTTTATCAGCTTACCCAGCAAAGTAAACCTAAAAGCCATTCCAGCACAGAAATTGCTTCTAAATTTTATAAGGGACCTAAATCCCTGAGTGTCACTTTAATTTCACACCATGCTAACAGCATGCCTGCTTCAGTATGCAACACTTTCAAAGAGTGGCCAAAAATTCATCCCACACCTCCAGCAGCCAAATCAATGCAACATTACATTCCAGCAATATGTCATTATCAACACTGCACACCACTGACTTTGCTTCTTTAAATGTCAGAAATCACTAGATAACTTGTAAAGATAACAGCTGAATGCCCTCTGTAAGGCAACACACCAAACTGCTGGGGCAGTTTAGCCTAGAGGTTCGAGTAATGAGCTGTGGATGAGCTTAGTTATATACCCAGCAAACCAGGGTTTCATTCCCACAACTTCCAGTTACATACTGTGTGACTCTGAGCGGGTCATGCTCCCTCCCCAGTGCTCCCAGATCGCATATGAAAGTAGGGACTTGTGAGCCTTACCCAGTTACTAAAAAAACACAAACTTAAGGATAATGTGACCAGTTATTTATTGTGGATCAGAAAGCACACACAAGGATAAGATGTTCATTTTCTGAGATTCCACTTTAAAAAGACTTCACATAATCCCATAGGCAGATATAAAGCAAAGTTCAAAATGAAGCAATATTGTAAAATGGGCTGAGACAGTTCCTTAATCTGACCGTCTGAGAGCCCCTGCCTGCAATGCTCATTTATTCATTTATATAGACCAGAAGATAACAAGTGCCTGTACCTGTGCCTGCAGCACAGTACAGATCCTTCTAATGCCACTGCAGATAGGATTTTGACAGCATTTTGTTCATTTAGTGAGTGAAATCAAGAGCCGCAAAAGTAATGCCCCTGCTCAAATGCACCACTGTGTAAGGTGCATAGAGTTAAAATGCCCAACTGGCATCTAATATTGGTTTCCTGAAACCACAGTTTTTGTATTAACAAGCTGTCATTGTCTTAAGTCACTTCCTGTCTAGTCTGATGTGATAATAAGATGTCCTGCCTACTCCTGAAATGGCATGTGTCTCTGAAATGTAATGCACTTTGAAAAGCTATGTTTGTTCCTGTAATTGCCCTGTTACTCCGAAACGCCTGTAACTAATTCCGAGTCGCCCCTGTAAAAGGGACCTTTGGGCCCACTGGACTTACCTGGTTAACAAAATGAAATAAAGTAAAACAAAACACTCACAACACTTAAAAGTGCTGTTTGTAGTGCAGAAATCCTTCCGTTGTCCCTCCCGAGCTGCTCCCTTCCCCTCCCAAGACACAGGTATCATGAAGTGTATGAACTCCCTCCTGACCAACAAGCAAAGGGAGAGAGAGACTGTCTGGAATTTGCTGAAATGTACTACGGTAGACGGTAGTGTACTGCCAGTCTTACCAGCAGCCCAAAGGCTAGCACAGCACAGCACTCCTAGTAACACAAGCAAGTAGAAAAGCACCCAAGGGAAAGCGGAGAGGCTATTAATTAAAAATGAAAGTTTTTTTTTTTTTTTAATGTTACCGATTTTTTTTAACCTATGACAGTTTCTCAACATATACCCATTTTATAAGCACAATTACACACTCCAGAGCGTGGGTTATGGTGTGATAAACAAACTTCTAGGAGCAATAAGGCACTCAGACTGTGGTCTCAAGCCTCAGTATGCCCCTACATGTGCATTTATCACAGCATAACCCACATCCCCATTGTGTATTACTGCCTACATACACAACAGGGTACGATATATGTACCAAACTCTCATGCTTCAAATGTGTTGTGGGACATGAGGCAAGGTACAGTTCCTTCAATCACCTGAGAAGTTAATTAAGCAATAAGACATGACAGGGTGTGTGTTATCATGTAATAACGTCACTCCTGGGGTGGGTTGAAGCACGAGGCGAAGCAGAGTGTGCTTCCACCACCCCAGGAGTGACGTTATTACACAATAAGAAAAAATTACTTACCTTAGTAATGTTGTTTCTTCTAATGGAGTCTTGCTGTATTCTGACATATGCAGTGATGTCCAACCTTTGAACTGCCCCGGAGAGGAAAGAGTTAACTTTTCATGCCAGGCATGGAACGCTGAGCTCGAGCTCGGTTGAGACTCTGTCTGTTACTGTTAGAACTCAAACCATCAGATTTTTACGAACTATACTCACTGGGTGTCCTGTGTGGAAACTGTAAACTTACACTAGCCAACTGGCTACTAAATATGATAAAAAGATTTTTTGGTCCCAAAAGCAAAGACTCAAGTCAGGAAACCCAAAAAATAAAACAAGACACAATACACACACACACAAACTAAGGGGGTGAGAAAAAAAGGGAGGCACCTCCCGAGTGCCAGCACTGTTGCTGCCCACCCACATCCCAAAAACCCAGGTTCTGAGAGGGGAGGCGGGGGGGGAGGTCAGAATACAGCAATACTACATTAAAAGAAACAACATTACTAAGGTGAATAATTTTTTCTTCAAACAACATGAAGTCTTGCTGTATTCTGACAAGTGCAGACTACCAAGCAGTACCTCCATGGAGGAGGGACAGAACCTACTTCGGGAATAGGCTCTGAAGCACTGCTGTGCCAAACTGAGCATCACTCCTAGCCTGGATATCCAGAGAGTAATGCTTGGTAAAAGTATGTACTGTTTTCCAGGTGGCTGCTTGACAAATCTCTAAGATAGGAATATCCCTGGCAGCAGCCATGGAAGCAGCTGTACCTCTGGTAGAGTGAGCCCTCAGGCCTGAGGGTAGGATCCTACCTAATTTTCCATAGCAAAATTGTATGCAAGAGACAATCCACCTGGCAATAGATCTCTTAGTGGCAGGTTTACTTTACCAACCTCACCATAAGTGAGGAACAATTGGAGGGGGTCAAACCTGTGACCCTTGGTGCGCTCTATGTAGTAGCTAAGGGCCCTTTTCACATCCAAGCTATGCAGCCTCCTCTCCCCAGAGGAGGAATGGTCAGTGAAGAAAACAGGAAGAGACATAGACTGGTTAAGGTGGAAATCTGAAACCACCTTAGGCAAAAACTTCCTATTAGTCCTGAGGACCACCTTATCTCTATGGAAGGAGATAAAATCACGCTCCACTGACAGGGCCTGTAACTCACTTATGCGTCTGGCAGAAGTGATGGCCACCAAGAAAACAGTTTTCCAAGTCAAGTGCTTAAGCTCTGCTGAGGACAAAGGCTCAAAAGTGGGTTGCATAAGTTGAGCAATGCAAACATTAAGGTCCCAAGCAGGGGCAGGGTTCCTGAAGTGAGGATTGGTATGCAGCAATCCCTTGAAAAATTTACAGAATACAGGATGAGCTGAAAGGGAAGAATGCTTGCCTGCTGACAGGAAGGCAGAGACAGCTGCCAGATGCACTCTTAGTGTAGCTGGCCTGAGTCCCAAACTATTGAGATGAACCATATAGTCGAGGACTGTGGGCAGGCCAGCAGACTCTGGAGAAATAAGCTTCCCAGAGCACCATATAGTAAATCTTTTCCACTTGGAATTGTAAGTGTTTCTGGTGGAAGGCTTTCGACAAGCCTTTAAAATATTCAGGACACCTTGAGATAGATGCAAATCAGCAAACTCTAACTCCTCAAGAGCCAGGCCTTGAGATTGAGAGATTTGAGATTCGGATACCAAATCCTCCCCTGAGCCAATGTTAACAGGTTGTAATTCCTGGGAAGAGACAGGGGAAGGTGGACTGCTAAGGACAACAAGAGAGGGTACCAGAGCTGTCTGGCCCAGTCTGGAGCAATCAGAATCACTTTGCAGGGTTGAGACCTGATTTTGACTAGCACCTTGAACAGGAGAGGGAAGGGGGGAAAAGCATACAGTAACTCCCTTCCCAATTGAGAACTAGGGCATCCAGGGGGACTGAGCCCTATACTGGGGGCCTGCAGCAAAAGAGAGGAAGTTGGTGATTATCTGGGGCTTCAAAAAGATCTATCTGTGGGGTGCCCCATCTGGAGAAGATCATCTTCCAAATCAGGGGATCCAGGAACCATTCGTGATGGCCCTGAGATATCCTGCTGAGAGCATCTGCCAGGACATTGTCCTTCCCTGGGAGGTGCACTACTGTAAGAGAGGTGTTCAGGGAATAGGCCAGAGACCACAACTTCATTGTCTCTGTGCACAAGGCCGTAGACCGAGTGCCCCCTTGCTTGTTGATATACCACATTGTGGTGGTATTGTCTGTCCTGATCTGAACTACTTTGTTCTGAACAGACTTGGAAAAAGCTTGAAGTGCCAGAAACACTGCTCTGAGTTCTAGAAGATTGATGTGAAGCAGAGATTCTTGAGGTGACCACAACCCTTGGGTGGTCAGATCCCCCAAGTGGGCTCCCCAGCCCAAGAGGGAGGCACCTGTGGTAAGGATTAGAGAATGAAATTGAGTGACAAAGGGAACTCCGTGTCTTAGGTTGTCCTGATCCTGCCACCATTGCAAAGCCTGGATCAGGGTTAGAGTCACTGGGATTAGTTTGGTCAGAGGATCCTTTTTCTGAGACCAGAAAGCTCATAAGTGGAACTCAATGTCCCTCATCTGAATTCTTGCTCCCTGGACCACTGCTGTAGAGGCAGCCATGTGGCCTAGGAGCTGCAGAAAATGCCTTGCTGGTTGAGACACCTGAAGGGTGAATGAAGAGGCCAGTGAGACAAGGGTTCCTGCCCTGTCCAGGGGAAGGAAGGCTCTTGCCTTTAATGTATCCAGCTCTGCCCCTATGAAGGTGAGGAGCTGCACAGGCTCTAGAACTGACTTTGAGAGATTCAGAAGGAAACCTAGAGAAGTGAGCAGTTGCTGAGTTATCTGTAGGTGTGACTTGACTTGGTCTGGAGACTGACCTACTATGAGCCAGTTGTCCAGGTATGGAAAGATGGAGATCTTTTTTTCTCCTTAGGAAAGCAATAACTACTGCCAGGCATTTTGTGAACACCCTTGGAGCTGAAGTTAGGCCAAAGGGCATTGCTCTGAATTGGTAATGGCCTGAGGGCAGCTCGAACCTGAGGTACTTTCGGTGGGAGCTTCTGATGAGAATATGGAAATAAGCATCCTTGAGGTCCAGGGAATCTAGCCAGTCCCCTGGCCTTAGAGAGGGTAGAATTATTCCCAGAGTCACCATTTTGAACTTTGGCTTTAAAAGGTGCTTGTCTAAATATCTGAGATCCAGGATGGGCCGCCATTCTCCTGTCTTTTTGGGGGTTAGGAAGTACCCGGAGTACAATCATTTTCCCCTGTGTAGGGGTGGAACCCTCTCTATGGCTCTCAAAGCCAAGAGGGAAGAGACTTCTGCCTCTAGGGCAAGTGCCTCTGAAGGATTTGCAGGTGGAAAGGATCTGGTTCTCATCTTGGGAAATTTTTTGAAGCTGAGGACCAGTCCCTGGCTCACCACTTCCAGGACCCATTTGTCTGATGTTAAAGACGTCCAGTCCTGGACAAAGTAAGCCAGCCTGCCCCCTACAGGTGGTGGAGAATCGGCCCTGGCAAACCCATCAGGATGCCTGTTTGGCAGGGGTTTTAGGCTGAGGGGTGGAAGCAGGCCTGCTTGTACCCCGTCTGCCTCTCCCTCTGAAGAACCCCCTATGAGTATAAGCAGAAGAGGAGGCCTGGGCTTGGTAGAAAGGCCTGTGAAAAGGCCTGCCCCTGTCCCTGGAATGCTGCCTCTGGGGAGTGGCTTGCCATTCCTTGGCCTGAGCACTCCTATAGGTGGTCCTGTATTCATCCATTTTCTTCATGTAGTTCTCTGTTTGCTCCCCAAACAGAGAATTACCCACAACAGGAAAATCCATGGCCTTAGTCTGGGTATCCTGAGACAGGCTAGTACATCTGAGCCAAGCCATCCTACTGAAGGGCCACAGATGTAGCCATGACTCTAGATGAAACATCATTGGAGTCCACTGCAGCATGGAATTGCACCTTGGATGCCTCAATACCATCCATAGCCACCTGCTCCAGCTCCTGGCAAGCTGGCATGGACCTGTTTAGCCAGAGCCATTACAGTGTCCCATCTAGATTTCTGATATCTAGCTGTATAGGCCATATAATTAGCCTGCCTGAGTCCCAAAGATGCTGCCATGTACTGTTTCTTTGCCATGGCATCAGTCCTCCTGGAGTCCTTGTCTGGGGGGTGTGAAGGCAAGGGTATATTTGCCTTATCACAGGCAGCAGCCTGCACTACCCCAACATGGCTGCATTGCTGGGTAAGGAACTCCATATCAGAGCCTGAGAGAGTATACCTCTTATCCATTCCCTTGTCCACAGGAGGTATAGAATTAAGAGTCTTTAAAATTTTTATTGTCTGTTTCCCAAAAGACTTATGAAGTGGAATAGACAGCCTCCTGGACTCTGGGATATCCATCATCTCAACATAGCCAGGCTCTTCCTGATCATCCACAGCTTCTTCCATCGGAAGCTGAAGAGTTTCAGCCACTTTTCTGTAAAACAAAAAATTGGAAGGGGACTCAGAAAGCCTAGGAGGAGAAACTCCTGAAGGTCTGTCTGGGGAGATGTCCGGGTCAATGGGCACATCCAGACTTTCGTAATCACCATCACTATCCTCATACTCTCCTTCCTCCTCCTCCGGTTCATAAAAATCCTCTAAATTATAATCTGGAACCGGGGGAACTGACCGAACCGAGCTAACCGATGGTGCGGTTCGGTCGAACCGGGGTTAGCGACTGAACAATCCTTATCGCTTTGGCTATTTCATCAGCGGTCGGAGAAAGAACTTGTGGATCCGCACCAGCTGATTTATCCCTTCTTTTCCTTTTAACTGGAACAGACTCCTCAGAGTCGGTTCTCCTTTTGGCCGAAGAAGTTTCGCCCTGGTCAGAGGGCACTCCTTCTGGTTCGGTTGGAACTGAACCGGGCTGGCCATCTGGGTCAGCTGACTTTTTGGCCTCCCTTTCCCTGAGTCTACCAACTCTCTTTTCCATGGTAGCTGCAGGAAAATTCTTGCAAATCTGGCAGTCTGAATCGAGGTGGCCAAACCCCAGACAGACACAGGTGGTGTGGGGGTCAGCCTTAGCAAAGACTTCCCCACACACACTACAGTGCTGAAACCCAGTGGGCCCGGTTTTTCTTTTGGGTTTCTCAGATATGGCCAGTCGTAACCAAACTTACCCTTTTTTCGGCAATCCGCCAGGCAAGACACATTATCGGTTCCTGACCGTACATGGGTCGTGAAAACCGTAATGAAATCCGCTTTTTTTTAGAACCGATAAGGACCGGTTACCACACTCTAAAAGTAGAACAAACTTTTTTGAACCACCTGATTGGTTCAAACCGAAATGATCCAATGTTTACAAGTTCCACACAGAAGAAACAGAAATAAACCTATCTAGTACTCACGATACCACAGACAGAGACTGAACCGACAGGTTAAATGGATTAAATTCGACCGTGGAAAACGGCACTTTTAACCGACTAAACTGAACCGAGCAAAGGAGAAATCTCCGGAGCGACTGTTCAGTGAGGCGGAGTAAAGAATCTGACGGTTTAAGTTCAAACAGCAACAGACAGAGTCTCAACCGAGTTCGAGCTCAGTGTTCCATGCCTGGCATGGAAAGTTAACTCTTTCCTCTCCGGGGCAGTTCAAAGGTTGGACATCACTGCGTATGTCAGAATACAGCAAGACTTCATGTTGTTTGAACACACATCCCTGGAGTGCCTTATTGCAATTACACAATGGCTCAATGTTATACAAAATAAAAATAGCAGATTTTTAGTGCAGCAATATATTTCTGTTTCTTAAAAGTAGCTCATAACAATCATCCAAAAGATCAATACAGTGATGTTATTGTGTAATAACATCACTGTCTCAGGCACACACTGACCAATCAGAGTTCAGGAAATTTTCTTGCCATTGTATAATATAATATACCCCATGAAATAGCACATTCCTGGAGTCTATTATTGTCATTATATAATGTGTGTGTGTGTGTTGAGGAAAAAGGAAAAACCACACATCAACAGAAAATAGTTCTGAGCTGTGGCTGTATCATAGAATATAACACCAATGGTCATGTGATCCAATTCCACAAAAGTACAGAATTTCTCTTACCCATTTTATAATCCGTAGAAGTTACAATAAATTCAGGTCCTACAGCTAGCAGTTTTAATAAAATGATCATGCAATACACTTTAGAGCAGATACCAATATACAAGACAATGGATGATTATTGGTGTGACTATGTTGCTACTGTGGATAAATGGTCCCATAGCTTTAATATCAGAGATGTCTGGAGAGCTTTAGGTGTTAAGGGGCACAGAGTTACACTACTTGGGAATTGTGGAGGCAAAATTCCAGGCTTCCAAGAGTTCTTCATTTAGAGATGATCAGGGTCATCTGACCAATGAATGCCACTTTAAACCATTTAAAAAAGCAGCTGATATTAGCAGGGAACATTTTGTATTTTTTTATTAGTTATGTACAGGGTGGGAAAATTCAGGTAGCAAAGAGACCAATGGCCACTAAAAAATTGGTTTGCCTACCAGAGTTTGAATGTTACTAGCCAACTGATTATCTGCCCAAAAATGATTTTTTAGCCCATAAAAAAATGTGGTCACTAAAATAATACTGATTTGGCAACTAAATTCCAAAAGCTAGTAGTCAGACTGACTACCAGCTCAGAAACTGAATTGCCCCACTCTGGCCATGTATTCCTCACAGCCCTAGATTATCTGCTACAATACTGCTAGTCCATTTAACTATTTTTGAAATAATTGTTGTTACAGTAGCTTTGTAATCGGTGTGGATCTGCAATAAAGATAGCAGCCCCAAGCAGTTTTCAAAAACCACCTTCCTCACCGGCCCATCGGTGCAGTGGTAGTGCTACTGCTCGTGATGCCGGCAACTCGAGTTTGGGAACAAGCTCAGGTCATTGGGAGCCAGCTTGGGGAGGGGGGGGGTAGGATTAAGCATCCCAGAGGATGCACTCCTCCTCCTGGGAGAAGGAGTCCGTCCTCCTCCCCGATACTGCCACCTGGGTGATCACAAAGTGTGGCTGGAGGACCAAGGGGAGAGTGGGGATGTTACAGATGTCGGTGTGTGCAGGCGTGCCTTGGTGTCCCCATAGGCTATGTCCACAAGGAATGGGAGAATAGAAAATGGCCCCAGTACCTCTGCGATGACGGACCCGGTACATCCCCGGTCTCTGCCTCCCCAGTGCACAGCCCCATCTGACGATATACAGAAGTTGGGGGTACATCCACTCCACTCCGATCCTGCACGTGGGGTACATCCAAGGCTCCTTGGAGGTAGGTGACCATGGCTGGGGCAGGTCAGAGGATTGGGAAGTGGCTGTTACGTCCTGAGAATACAGAAGGAGCTATAACGTTCCTTGAGGTCTCTCTTCAGTTGTGAAAGTTGTGTTCATAATTTGAATACTGTATGTCTAGGCATCATAAGTACATGGGTATGATGACTGACAGTATACAGTAGTACAGTACTTGCCAAAACTACTGCAATTTACCTGGGTGAGCCTGGCTTGGAAACAAAATTAAATTAAGGACAGTGAAGTATTGTTATGTTTATTTTTCTTCTTTTTTTATATATGTTTATTATACTTTTCTTAAACAAACCATTACAATACATCACAGCAGGGTCTTAATCTAGACTATTAAATACAGAATCCATATTATTAATCAATATTGCAACATTCTTTATATTCAGCCTTAACAGTTCAAAGAGAGTGTAGAAATGTTTAAGGTACAAACGCAGGGCGTCTTTGCATAAATCTTATTACCTCCAATAGCTCCATATGAAGTCCGAACTATCCATTGTTTACCTGACACAAAATGGCTGCCCAGGAGGTAATGAGATAACATGTTATTACCCATCTCCTCCACAATAATTCAAACTTGGGCAGAGTCTGTGATACTCTGGCTAAAAAGGTTATTTCAGGTTTTAGAACCATTTACTGCTGCTTCAAATACTGAAACTGTTTTATGACAAGAAAGGGTCACCTCCCAATGAAAAATAAAGGTGAAATCTGTTTACTTTCTTCCCAACTTCCTCTTCAGAGTAAATGGAAAGATCTACCTGTAGTTGGGCAGTACCTCAGTGTGAGAGCATGGCCCGAGTAACTTGACCCCCACAAAGTGATATTATAATTTTTAATGACAACCTTGATGTGAGGATTTTCTCTGGTTCATCCTGCCGTTCCTCCTGCGGGCATTTTGGACTGAAGCACTCCTAGCTGTGCATCCACAACCTCCTGCAGGTATCCCAAGAATGACCTATGAGCCAGGAAGCAGCCACAGTAGTATGCACAGCTGTCCTGCACAAGTGGAGCTATTAATAGCTCTGATTTGCAATTTGCATGTCTCTGTGCTATACTGAGACCAGGTACAGACCGAGGTATTTTATGCCTCTCCTAAAATTTCCCCCTCTTCACCAGTTGATTAACTTTCTCCACTCTTACCTCCCACTCCTCCGGTGAACTCACACTCCTTGGGAATATCAACTGGCTCTCCCCAACCTCCATACCTACCTCCTGCAGGACAGAGTCCCTTAATCTTACCCAACTCATCTCTGAACCCACAAGCTCAGTCCACACTCCCCTTATCACACCCTCCTGGACTGGGTTCTCTCAACAAACCCCTACCATATCATAGCAGCAGGTACTCTGCTGGATGTTTTCAAAGACCACTGCATGCCTGTCTGTGTCAGTAAAGTCTGGCACACTCTCTCCCCCCCAAAATACATCTGGTCTAGGTCTTTACAGTCGCGCAACATCAATACTCTCCTATACGAGTTTGAGCCACCAACTGGTCTCTCTTCCTCTCCGCCCCAGACATCGACGTGGCCCTCTCCCTGTTCCACTAGAATTTTTTTCAAACATGGGACAAGCATGACCCCCTTCAGAAAGTCCAGAGTCAAACTGTCACACCTCCCCTGGATTACGCCCAACCTCACTGATAACTGCAAGTCCTGTGTTCATGCATGGGCCCATTTTAAATCATGCCTCTCCCCACCTAACCTCCTGTCCTATAGAGTACTTGGAAAGTGATGCATGAAGGCTGTCCACGCAGTAAGCCCCTCTATTTTAAGGCCAACTTCCAAAATAACCTTAACTCCCCAGCAACATTCTAGAAGGTAATTCACTCCCTTTTTGACCCCGGCCCATCCACTCTGCTCCCCCACGCATCATGGTTGATGGTTCTCCTGTCTCTGACACTCTCAGTTGCCACTCAGTTTAACAACTTTTTCACTACCTGTACCCTCCCATCTCCCCTCCTTCTGGTAACTTTCTGCTTCTTCCCTCTCCATCCTCCTCTCTGCCCCACCCTCCCTCAGGGTTTCACTTCACCCCAGCTACTACCACCTTACCTTACCTGCTCTTTCAACCATCAACTTGGCTAAATCTAGCTCCAATGGGCTGGACCCTAAACTTCTCCATCTTTCAGCTCCTGTCATCGCCTTCCCATCTCACCTTCTCACTTTTGCTATCCATCAGTCATAGAAGGTTGCCAAAGTTCTCCCCTTTCATAAAGGGGGCGACCCCTCCTCCCTGGCAGCTTCCGACCTATCTCCCTCTTCCCTTCCCTTGTAAAACTGTAAGCAAAGCTAGACTACTCCAGACTTACTACTTCCTTTACTCTTCCAGCTGCCTTTCCCCTTACCAATCAGGTTTTTAGAAGAACCACTCCACCGTTTCTCCCCTGCTGCATGTCACTGACTCTATCCTCCCTGGCAGCTATCTTCATCAATATGGCCAAAGCCTTTGATTCGGTGGCCTGCCCTCTCCTTCTGGTCAAGCTGAGCGCTGCCAGCTTCCCAGTTCCCGCTGTTAACTGGTTCCACTCCTACCTCACGTGGGACGTTAACAGTCAGTAGAGGTACAAGCAGGGCTCCAGATAAGGGGAGTACCGACCTGTTTTCCTCACCTAATTTTATGAAATACTCTTCAGAAAATGTTTTTAATGAGTACCAATACTCACCCAACATTTGTAAATACTCCACACCAAAGAACAGTGTTTCATAACACAACTGGTGACTCAAAAGGAGAAAGTTTTTACAGATTTACAGCACTTGCATATGTCCCAGTTTTGTTTTACTCACTATATTTTAAAACTGGTGAGTAAATTACTCCTATCTGCCAACATTATCTGAAGCATTGTTGGCACTTGATCAGTTCTTATCTAGAAAAAAACTACATTGTTTTTAAAAATGTACTCCTCACTCCACTTTGTCCAGATACTTCATTTGTACACATCTGAATTTGTTTTTACTCACCCCACTTTCAAAACGAGGACAGTACTCATCCCCAAAAATCTTATCTAGCGCTCTGGGTAGAAGGCATCCTGTCACCTCCCCTTCCTTTTCAGTCTGGGGTCCCACAGAGCTCCATCCAGCATCCCATTCATCCTGAATGAGCTCCCCTCTGCCTGTGCCAACTCGCATATCCACATGTATGCAGATGACAACAGTTCTCTATACCTCTGGGCCTTTGACCATCACTGTGAAAGGCTTGCTCACAGAATCATAGAATGTGACTGTAGATAAGGACCACTTGACCCACCCACTCTGATGACTGTTTCGCTGCCTTTGTTCCAGCATGACTTTCATAACCCCCCTCAAGAAGGGTCACAATACAGAGTTGAAGCACTGTGGCTACTAGTGCTACACTCACATTTGGGTGAGTAAACTATTATGCTGCTCACTTTACTTCTGAGACTTATTTGTCTTCATGAGTACGACTCTTCTGTGTACATTTGACTTCCACAATGTTCTGCACTGGTTCCAGCATAACCAACTCCAGGTCAATGATAAAACTGTGTCCATGACCTTTGGGACCTGCCAGAAACTGCCAGGCTCTCCCCCACTCTGTCTTTACCACCCTGGATGGCATGCCTCTTGAAGTGCTTTCTTCCCTGAAGTACCCTGGTGTGTGGCTAGATAGTAAACTTGACTTCTCTGCCCACACTGCCATCCACGCCATGCTCCGCCCCAAACTTGGTGTCCTGTACTGCAACAAGGACTGCTCGTCCACCAGGAGCTGCTTGCCAAAACTGTTCTCCCAGTTTTCAACTATGTGGACATGTTCTAGGATACTGACCCTCCTCTTCCGTCACCAAACTGGACACCCTCTGTAAGGCCTTCTGTCACTTTGCTACTAACATCCTCCCCCAACTCACCACTGCTCCCTCTACTCCTCCCTGTCCATTCCCCCTTACCATTACATCGTCAGTTCCCTGCACCTACTTCATCTGCAAGTACTGGTTTGGGTCCCTTCCTTCATACCTCTCCTAAGTGCTCTCTCTCCTATTTCCTATACCTCTTACTCCACTCCAGGGATCCTCGATCTCCCAGCCCCCCACCCCACCCCAACCACAATGCACTACAGGACAGTCTGCCTTCTCCTACCACCTTCCATCCCACTAGAACGTGCTCCCCTCCACTCCTCGCTTCTTCCCTCAGGCACCAGTCAAAACACCTCCTCGCTCCATCCTGTCCCCCCGACCCAATCCTCACAAGTAAGGCCCACATCTCCCAACTGGCAGGCTTCTGCCTGGGTTCTAATGCACTGCTCACTTCATTCTGCATATCAGTGCTACCAACTGTAACCTTGGTCCCTGCATTTTCATTATATTGCCCCTCTGCTATATTATCTACGGCACTTCTGGCACCTTACTATGTACTGCACAATTTGTTTGCCTTGTATCTGCTGCTGTACTGCACTCCTCTTCACCTTGGGTCACACCTGGACACAAGCCTTGACTCAGTGTGCCTTTCCCGGTTACCAATGTAACCCCCCTGCAAATGGGGGTTCCCAAAAGACTTCCAGGAGCTTGCTTGAATGCTCCAAGCCTGAATGGTGTTTGGCATTTAAGCCATTTATCAGTGAGTGTTTTTAGAACCTCTGGTACTGTCTCTTTAAGAGCTGTCTGCTTGCAGACATAATTAGTTTGTATGGGGGACTGTGTGTTTCTTTGATTGAGTACCACTCAAGCTGCTGCCAATTCACTTCATTTTTGCAGTCACTAGGAGTGCAAAGGAACCTATCTGAAAGATGTAACTGTTTGCCAGAAATTATTTAGAGTAATAATGAAATTACAGTTTGTCTAACCTGCTTTCTTTGCAGTCAGAACTGTGTCTGCTAGTTCCCCATTCTAGTTTTGAACTGCTGAACTGGACCAATCAGTGTGGGGTAAGCTAGCTCTAAAATGGTGCCTTGACGAATCAGAACTTGACTCAATCTGAGCCAGCCACAAGAGGATTGTATGGGCAGTGACTCTGGGAGATGTAGTTTAGACTTCAGTGCCTTTTGGACCAACAGCAGCAGTCTATTGTGAGTGACAGCCAATCCAGTCAAGAACTGGGAGGAACTCAAAGGAAGTGCCCGGTTTTGTCGGTTGGAGTTTCAGTTGAGCTTTGCAGTGAAGAAGGAAGGAGCCCTGTGCTTTTTCAGTGTGCAGTTTTAGTCAAAAACGTGTGTAAGGCCCAGAGTTCCGGTCTGCAGCTTGTGTAACAGCTTGTTAGGACTGAATCCGTCCCTGTGAAAAGAATCAAAGGATCTCTGAAGAGTAGAAACCAGGCTCACCCTGTAGAAGACTGGAGGAATTGCTGAAAATTGCACTCGGTCTGTCAGGAACTGAATCTGCTGTGTGTTCTCCCGGTATTGTGCAGTAATTGCGATCGGGATACAGATGCAGCCTGCCTGGTATAGTGCTTTCTTTTATATGGATGTGTGAAGAGGTTTGTGTACCTCAAGTGAGCCCTGCTGACATTGAAGGACCCTATCTTATTTGGAGGTCGTGAGTACTAATTCAGGGTCGCTCCTGTTGAATTGCCACATTAAATCCAAATGGAATTACTGTACTGCTGACTGTTTAATTCTCCTTTCTCTGTGTGAAAGGGCCCCTACCAGCTGCCACGGTTTGGACTAGCCACTAGGGCTTGGGTACCCAGGGACAGTAACTGATAGGGATAGGCCTGTGCACAGAGCCATAGGTAGATTATTAGAGTGATAAGCTAATTAACCTGATTTCCCTGTCCTTGTTATATCCCCCAAATAAATCAGAGCTGCTTGTTTCAGCAAAGTTATACTGCCTGAGGTATTTGTCTCATGTTAAAGTACTGTACTGTGATTGTTGCACTGTATCTCATTTCACAGGAGGTCCCAGTGCCGGAACCAGACCGGGGTAAGTGTATACTGAAGGTAATTCTAATATATTGTGTGGGCCACTAGTGGGAAGAAAGGGGTTGCAGTGTCCCAGAGGGCTGTGACCAAGTTAGTTTAACTATTGCAAACCCTGACCTCTGGGTGGAGGCACCCGCCATTGGATCCAGGCCCCTCAACCTGTTAGTGGCAAATCAGGCAGGGGTAGTAGCCCCTGGGATAGCGCCATCTAGGGGTTACACCAATTTTCAAATAAATGAATAAATAAAAAGTGTTAGGAGTATTTTGTAAAGGATGCCACTGGATCCATAAAAGAAAATGGACAGCACTGCAATTCTGTCCTGCAAGTGACATTACATCACCATAGGAAATGTGTATACTTTCTACGACTGCAATATATACTAGTTTTATACATGTTCACAAACCACCTCTTTCAAAGGTTTACTACTCATAATCCTCTTCTATATTTGATACAATTATGAAAAACAATGTAAAAAAGTTGCATAATTTTCGCATTTTAGCAAACCAAATGTCTCTATAACGTAAGACACAGGTTCATAAACACCCAATATTTTTTTTTTTTGCTTCTTGAGCCAAGATGGCATTCCCCATCAGCCCAACATCACGCCACCCTGGCAGGCCCTCCAGCCACCAGAATCCGCTCCTGAACCCAGGTCGGTAGCATCGCAAGTCGGCTTAACACCCAATATCTGAATCCTACAAAGAAGTACCAAGTTAAATATGAACCACATTCATGTACCTTTATCACAGAGGTCTGGAAATAGGTCCTAAACACTTAAGGTGTTAAGTTTAGTCTGCAGAGGATATACTCAGGTCCATAAAAGAAAACATACAGCATGGCTTCTCCGACCTTTAGAAACCCAGAACATCACGATACCAAAGGAAAAGTAAATCACACAAAATACCCATTTTAAAAATGGGTAACACAGCCCGCAACTTAAGTGTTTGCTATCCATAATCCTCCTTATATTTGGTGCAACTACGAAAAATAATGCAACTCTGCATGATTCTCACACTTTTGCAAACCAAATGTCTATGTAATGTAGGGTGCAGTTACGTGAGCAGCCAATCTTTTGAGTACTGGTTAAAACAGTACCACATTTATGTACCATGAACGCAGAGATCTGGAAGAAATAAACCATGAAGATACATGGCGGAAAGTGTACTTATGGGGGAAAGATTTGAGTACATAATGGAAAATGCACAACATTGATTTTCTGGCCTGTAGATATCTAGGACGTTATGTTACCACAGGAAATATATTTTGTGAAACTGCACAAAATACTGGTTTTAAACATTGGTAACACAGACCATATCCTAAAGGTCTGCTACCAATAAACCTCCTCTACAATTGTGGCAACTGTGAAAAAAGATGAAAATTTGCACAATTTTTACACTCGAGCAAACCAAATGTCTAGACTGTGGGTATAAGAGTAAGTAAAGAAAACAGAAGTTCCAGCTACAACCCGCAGAGGTGTGCTTGGTATAATTCCAAAACACAGAAGCAGCAAATAATAGCACTACCAAATCCAGTGTAAAAAAGGCTTTTATTATTTCAATTGTGTAACACATACACACGCCGCAGCAGCTTGGGCAGACCTCTACCGATTTCATAAATGGCTACATCACCAGGAGGGTGCTGCATAGTAGAATACATTCCTTTAAAAAACAAAATCTAACCAGAGCCGATATGGCTGTGGCAAGCTGCCAAATAACCAAAGTTACACGTGTGTGTAGAAAATTTTGAACAACCAGGTGCAACTCGGCCACTTCTTGGAGTTGTTGCACCATATTTTCAACATGAACTCTTTGGGACCCCACATCAGGAAAAGTGCCACTGCCATGTTGTTCACTTGTCCCAAAAGGTGATTTCGCAGCACGACGAGCCGTCCAGTACACACAGGTCAATACACATTTTGGGATGATGTGAAAAATACAGCTGTACTGTTAATAAGGAAGTGTACAAAAATGGCAATGTTGAAAATCTGGAGTGAAAATATTACAAATTGGTGAAGTTAGGAGCATGCGTAGAAACTGCACAACACATGCTCGTAACGCAGTCATTGTTTTGGAATTTTTTTCACCAGATTTTCAACATGGGCTTTTTGAAATACCACCTCATGAACAGTGGCACTGTCATTTCATTAACTGGTCCTGAAAGGTGATTCCGCGCAGCAACCGCAAAAATCACCTTTCGGGACCAAGTCACGAAATGACAGTGACAGTGTTCACAAGGTTGGGTCCCAAGAACCCAATGTTGAAAATCTGGGGCTAAAATTCCTTAAAATGGCTGATATATCAACATAAGTTGAAAACCCCATTGACTGCCATTATATCACGTTTACCTATGATTCTTCAGTTTGCGGTTCAGCTTTGAAGAGTGCAGATGTGTCCCGGTCCAGAGTAGATGACAGGGCCGACTTCCAGAGGTACGTATGGGGTAAAGGGGGGGTGCAGGGAGCTGGGTGCCCAGTGGGAGGTGGGGATGGGGAGGGGACTGGGTCGAAACGAGGGTCCATTTTCTTTTTATAGATAAAAAACAAGATGTCGGGGGACGGTTTTTTTTATTTACAGGAAAGAAACAACATTTGGGCACACTGGGGTGGGTTTCCAGTGTGCCACGAGTTGGGGGTACTTGCTGCTGACAGGGGGATTGGGCACCCAGATGTCAGCGGGGGGGGGGGTTAAACAACTTTACAATTTAACATTGATCAAATTTAAAATGTGCAATATCAGTATTAAATTGTAAAGTTGTAGTAACTTTTTTATTTTCTCTTCATAGGGCATGTTGGATCCCAAGATTTGGATACCCATGTAAGGACAGATTTGCACATTTAGTATTAAGCTATTGTCTGCTGACAAATTGATCAATGAATTTAGCTTCCTTTAAGCGGATTTTGATAAGGATATTTTATTGTACTTGGTGGTTGTATATTTATGTACAATACTACATTGTTAAGCGGTATTATAACATCAGACCGCCCAGGAGCATAATCAGGCTCGATGCCATAGGCGGAGGGCCTTATAGCTCCTGGAAGGTCCGGTATTGCCCAATACCGCCCACCCTGGAGGGTAGTATTGCACTTAGAAAATGGGCACCATAAAACCAAATAAGTTTGGTAAAAAAATGTTTATAAAAAATGAGTTTAAGCTATGTTTTGACATAAAATAGTCCCTCTGCATGTATTAAAAGTCTGTGGATTATGTTTTTGAGCTGGGAACTTTTGCCCTTCTAGAGCCTCTGCATGTGTGGCATTCAGTCCTGGTTGTCATGGTTATTTCCCCTATCCATGGGCTTTTGGGAGCAGCAGGAGTTGTTGTTTTTTTTTGTGCTGAGCCTACAATCCATGATCCTGCTGGACAGGTGCCTTTGTTTCAGTGACAGATGCAAGAACAACCCGTTTAAATGTGAGAACAGACAAGAAAATGCAGGGGGTTGTGCAAGAGATGCTGGTGTTAGGAGAAAGAAAACGCCATGGCGGTGAAAGCCAGATGAGCTGTACAATTGCTGAGGAGGTACTGAATGGTTCTGCTTATGTATGCCACCAATAAATGTTGTATTTTAGTGGTCCATTCCTTTGCAAGGTAAAGGCAACATTTTTTGTTTACTTATGGTGTATGGTAGAGGATGCGTCGCTTCATTTGCTAATGTGCGGGACGTAGTTTGCTAAGGAAAACTATATGGCACCCTATAGGACTCTGAATGGTTGTCTTTCCCGTTGAGAGATGTGCGCTCAGTGCCAGCTTCTGGCTTACAATTTAGCCACCGGCTTCCAGGTTCGAGCAGGGTAGGAAGCGGGCATTACGGAGTACTGTAGGACAGATGGAAGGACCAGACCTAAACTGGAATGGAGGTTGAGCGAGCATGCAGCTAAAAGAGAGACAGCTGTGTTAAAACAGGTAGTTTACTGTGTTTTGGATTTCACATAGCTGGGGCTGAATTTTGAAGTGGAAGGGATTGGGAGACTCGGCCGAGTAGTAGTGGTAGCAGTTCCGGGGGGGGCTTACCAGGGCTTCTATTGAATACCTCAGCGCCTCAGCGATCGGGAGTATCGGGCCAAGGAGCAGAGCCGGCACTTTGATTTCTTCAGCTCCCAGGACATGGATATGCATTACCGCCTTGCCCCAGCTACTACATCGGCTGGCTTCTGAGAGGCAGGAGTCGCGACTAGCTTTGTCGCATTGTAACACTCTGCTGTGGCTGAAAACCATGTATTTTATTTTAAATAACATTTTTTGTTTGCTAATTGATGGTTTTGGGGTTTATGGTGCGTGAAGTATTATGTGGAGCTGACAGCAGGAGGGTGGTGACAGAAAAAAAAATGGTGGTATTTTAAAACTGAACGTTCTGTGGTCACACTACTCTTAGAACGTTACCAGGCAACAGACACTGGGAGTCATTATTTTCCGGTCTCTATTGCCTGATACCGGACCGGCTGGTTGGTGGCTTTAGCCAATCCAGATTGAGATTTCTCTGTGCCCATTTTCTAATGTTAGATATGTATCTCCTTAAAAAAAAAAATACTGTAACTTTAAATCTGCCCCCTTTTGAAGGAATGTACTCTACTGTACAGCACCATCCTGATGACGCAGTCATCTACGAAACTGGTAGAGGGTCTGCCAGAACTGTGACGGTGTGTGTGTGTGTTACACGATTAAACAGGGGTGTTCAAATCAAAACTTTTAGGACTTGCCCAGCAATGACTGTAGCAGAATTTTCACTTGCCCCTATTCATTACAATGAAATGAGCTCTCTCTTTGTACTTGCCCTTCAAGGAAATTTACTTGCCCTGGACAGGGAGCAACAGGATTTGCACACCCCTGCCACTGGATTAATAAAAGCCTGTTTTGCACTGGATTTGGTAGTGCTGGTATTTGCTACTGCTAGGTAAAAAGTAACCCATTTGAGGATTTTACAGAGAGTATCAAGAGGTCTGGTAGAAACAGGTTCTAAACGCATAGTGTGCAAATTGATTTTAAATGAAAAAAATATTGGGTTCATAATGGAAAATGCTTAGCCTTACAGCTCTGGCCTTTAGAAACCCAATATTATGCTATTATAGAAGAAGTATGGGAGAGATGAATAATGGGGCTGACTATAATTGGTTGTTCAGCTGTTACCACCTTTGGGGTAAATAAATATATATATTTTTTTTTCTTGACTTGGTGTTTATCACCTTCCTCCTACCTGCCCTCATCAGGCCAGCTCTCGCCAGCCCAGTCACCCACCACCCTGTCTGGGACTTATCTCTTGTTCTTCCACTTCTTGCCACTCATGGGAGATCAGAGAGCCCCCCCCCGAATCAGGACCCAGTGTGTTATCCATCAGTGGTGTCAAGTCTGAGAGAGGCCCGTCTGTATTCCCACTCTGGCAGTGATATTTTTCATCCATTTTCTTGTCCCTTGGACCTCAATTTACAATGATCGGACTGTCCCCCTTCTGGGACTCCCATCTACAACACCTAACTTCCGCTAAGTATCAGGTACACTGCGGGACGTGCAACCCCTCCCTCAACCCTGGAAGAAGAGAACAATCCTCTGGACACTCAATCCTGTCCTGGTCGACCCCTGGCAACTTGAGTACACTCCCAAAATTGCTTGGTCAGTGCGGAAGTCAAGAGCACTATCACCGTGCCACCACGCCAGTTCTTGAGGCAACATTTTAACGCTTTAACTTGACAGCCGCTGAAACACTCTAAATTCCTCCACGTCCTTCATGGGGGGGGGTCGTGGTCATGCCAAACCAATCTAATACATGTCTTTGACTGGGTGGCAAAGGAAACAGACCAGGGGAGGGCAGTGAATGCAATTTATCCAGACTTCAGGCCTTGGACACTGTGCTGCAGAGATGGCTGATTTGGAAGCTGACCAGTTTAGGAGTGGGGTCAAAATGGTTTGGGTTTACAACTGGCTAACAATCAGGAGGCAGAGGACAGTGGTGAACAGCACACACCCTAAGGATGGAGGTTGGGGGGGGGCTAACCAGTGGGGCACCACAGGGTTCAGTCCTGGAATCAGTCATCTGCAGTATCTTCATGTGGATACTGCAGAGGAGCCTGCAATAGTTTGTACACTCAAGGGGGAGTGGTGACAATGCACAGGGATCTAGGGAAACTAGAGGAGTGGTCAAAGGCATGAGGCATGGCAGCTGGGTTTCAGTGCCAAAAAGTGCAAAATCAGGCACATAGGACACAGGAACCCTAGCACAGGATGAGGGGAGCAGCTAGCAGTCACTAGGCAGGAAAGGGACCACAAGGTTATTATTTCAGGAGACCTCAAGGTGGTACAGCAGTGTGACAGGGTCATGGGCAGGGCTAGGGGGATTCAGGGGTACATAGGGAAGGGCATCACCAGCAGGAAGCATGAGGTGCTACCTCTGTACCATACTCTGGTATGCCCCCACCTGCAATACTGTTTCCAGTTCTGGAGATGACACCTCAGGAATGACACAGAAAAGGGTGGATGCGGTCCAGAGAAGGGCAACCAAGATGGTGCAAGGCTGCACTGGATGCTCCATGAGAACAGACCGAGGGATCTCAATATGTACATTCTAGAGGCCAGGAGAGTGAGGATGACATGATCAAGACCTTCAAGTGACTCACAGGGGTGAACAGAGTGCAAGGAGGGAGCCTTTTCCATAGGACGACGAGCTACAGGACTAGGGCACATGCAATGAAACTGGAGGAGGTAAATTTGAGGTAGGATGTAAAGAAATACTTCTTCACACAAAGGGTGGTAGAAGGGCTGGCCTGATGGCACTGCGGTAGGGCTACTGCTTGTGACGCCGACGACCTGGGTTCGGGAACAATGAGCCTGGACCATTGAAGGGTCGGCCGAGGGGGGGGGAAGTAGGATTGAGCATCCCACAGGATGCTCTCCTCTGAGGAGGGAGGGAGGCTGTTGCAACCCGCTGCTTTACCACTACCTGGGTGACCACAGGTGGTGATGAAGTGGTTCAGCTACTGACAGGGAGGGACCCTCAGACTGAGCGTGTGCAGATTGATTGTACTGACTCTGCCAGTACAGCAATTCCACTGCATGATCCTAGAGGGGTGAGCGAGCCAAAGAAACAGGGAAATGAGGCACAGAACAGAGAGGATGAAGCCTTAGCCTGCCCACCACATCCAGCGCAGGAACCAAGCCACCCTCCTCCGGGGATACTGCCAGTCTTCACCTCCACCACTGGTGGCCAGATGGACAGCGGGGAAGAAATGCTGTGGAGCTGAAGGCTTATACCGCTCGGAGGGGGGGGGCTAAACCAGGTGGACAGCACAGCAGTGTGTCATGAGTGGGTTGGCGGGTCCCGACCGGACAGGTGGCAGATTCTCGGACAGGAGGTATATGGGCAAGCTGGCTGAGGTGGAAGGAGATCTCTGCCTGACCTGTATGTTCAAAAAAAAAAAAAAAAAAAAAAAAAGAAAGTGGTAGAAGCATGGAGCTGACGACCACTCAATATTGTAGAGGCCAGAACGGTGGAAGGCTTCAAGCATGCATGGGATTGACAGAGGGACATATTTAGTACAGAAATGGGGAGGGTCTCTGGAGGTGCAATAGGCAGAAAACTCTAGGGCAGACTGGGTGGGCCTAGTGGTCCTTTTCTGCTGATAAATTCTATGTTTCCTCTGTCTGCCCTGCTAATCTGCCTTCACAAAACCACAAGTGCACCAAGGCAAATAAAGTGAAAACAAAGAATCTACGTGACTGCACTGGTTTCTACAATCACATGATGTCCGATTCACTTGGGGACCTGCGGGATTGCGAGACTAAGGCCTATTCTCGCAATCCCATGGGTCACTGCAAGAAATAATGTCACGGCTTTAGTGCTTCAGCATAATTTCTGGTAGGGCATACATTGTATGGCTTTATTTATTTATTTGATCACCGGTAAATGCTCTGGTGCTACAGCGTGTTTTTCGGGCACGACCTGGGTACAGAAGAGCACACAGCAAGACAGTGGAACAGGTACAAACACATAAGTAACATAATACAAACTGAAGTGACATGGTGCAAAAGCAAGGCATTCAGATGGCACAATAGTCAACAGTATTTTGTAAGTCATACACAGCAGCTACAGACATATATTAGACTCTTAGAGATATACTTTCAGCATGGCAGTGAACATTTTTGGAGAACGGACAGCTCTGATAGTGAACTGGTGGTATTTACGGCTATGTGGGTTTAATGCTCTGTTCTGCACACCTTACGGCACAGGGCACTAAAGGGGTTAAGACAGCTCTATGAACCAAAGTACAGCAGGGTAAGGTTATTATCACTTTTCTATCCAGAAGTCTTGGGTCAGTGGATTTTCACAGCCATTAGCTCTAATAGCTAAATGGTGCAAAACATGCTGCAATTTCAAGCACTGAAAGAGTTTATAATGCTTTAGACATCGTGTGTACATTCTAAGTGCAAATAATACACACAGATTGTGCGACGATGCAGAGGACGTTAAGACACAGAGAAGCAGTGAAGTTAAGCAATCTGAGTTTTCTCAGTTGCACAACTTTAATAAAAAAAAGAAAGAATCTTCAGACAATTCTTTACACTTCCTCATCAGCAAACCAACTGTGCTATCTAGTGGTTATGCTCTGTAACTACAACAAATCAAATTATCAAAAAAGCTGTAGATAGTGGATTTTTAACTTTAAAAACCTGAAAGTTCACTGTGTCACATCTATACCCATTAATTACGACATTTATCAAAACTTTAAACAAAATCAGTTTCCTTAGTCAGTGCTTACTGAACTGCAAACTGCAATTTCCAATACAATAGTTACACACAAATCAACACTCAGAAGTAATGGATAATTCTAAAGCATAAAATGTTTGCAATGTTCATTGATCCTTAAAACACCTATCTCTAATTAGGCCAGCAAAATGTGAAACCAATAGGTAAAAGGGGGGAAAAGGAGAAATTGTTTAACCAGGAGAGGCACACTAAGCCGAAGCCCGATTCCAGGTGCAACCTGGGAGCACCTCAGGAGGATTCAAACACAGTCTCCAGGTTTGCATCTCAGAGCCTTAAACCACTACACTATACTCCCTCCTAAATGTCCAATGTGTTTGTAATATACTGTACATTCAACCTATGCAAGGCGACTAACTCAGAACTTCCCTCAAAACGCTTACTGCTGATCTGGAAAACAGCTTATGACATACGCTACAGCTTTGTTTACACGGCATCAGCACTACAGACTTCTGACCGCAGCAGTGCAGTCCCGACCTCTTACAAGTTGGAACCTGCCTGTCCACATGGCCAGTCTCTGCACCGCTACAGTCTGCGTTGGTGAGGGGCCATGCGTCAGGGGGCCAGACTGCTGCTCACCACCATAAGGTGTGACATAGGTGTACATGCCAATGTGCATGTCCACAAGCTCACCTGTACGTTTGTGTGGAGATTTAAGTCAGGTACAGTATTTGGTTTTTAATTGCAGCTACTTTCTTGCATTCGGGGAACAGTCTTTTTGAGGAAAAACTCCTTAGCTGGAAGCTCTTGCCGAAAACAGAGACTCTCCATGCACGAGTCTACATCACTTCGGCTGCGGAGATGCCCAAATGGACAGGTTATGATGGCACAGACAATCCACATAGAGGTTTAATTCACTGCAAGTCGCTCACTCCACTCGGCACTCCCAGCTTGACAGAGAATGTGAGAGAGGCTTAATGAGTAGCTTACCTCAATCCACTAAGTGTCCACATGGAAGTATTTGCACTGGAGCAACCCGAGCAATCAGGTTACTCCAGTGCAAATATGACCGTGTAAACGGGGCATATGCTTTTAGGTACAGTTACTGTCTCTCTTATGGTTATAGGAGTTCATTCTTAAGTTCTTTTGGTGCGAGAACTGTGACACAAAGCTGAGTAGCTCTAGCACACAAAGAACTTGATAAGATGCTCTTAGAAACATGAGCTACATGGCTCAATTTTCAGTGCCAACTGTATGGGCCAAGGAGTCAGCAGAATAGTGAAGCAGCCATCTGCCGGTCACTAAATGGTGACCTGCTTTCCAGAATGGATCTAGGTCACCGGGGCACTGCTGGGAGAGGGAGAATTAAGCATTCCTAGGATGGCTCTCCTCCCTCGGAGAAGGGATTTTGCAGCTCGACTGACACCCAGCAGAGACTTGTATCGGTGCAGCCTGGAGTTCCAGTAGTGTAGAAACACAGAAGTTGACGGCAGATAAGGACCACCAGGCCCATCCAGTTGGCCCATTATTTCTACCTGATGAATATTGCCATGAGTCTCTGGTGTGAGCACTGGCCTATTTAAATAATACTCATCTGTACTGTTCCCTTGTACTTATCCCATGCTCTTTTGAAGCCTTGCACTGTACTCCTTCCAACTGCCTCCTTGGGCAGGCTGTTCCATGTATCTACCATCCTTTCCGTGCAAAAGAACTTTCTCACATTTTCCCTTAATCAGCCTCCCTCTAATCTCATGTCATGGCCCCTTGTCTTGCTTTTTTCTTATACTTAAACATGTTAGACTCTTTCACCTTACTAAGGCTTTTAAGGTGTTTGAAAGTTTCTATCATAGCACCCCCTCCCTCCTTTTCTCCAGGGTGTACATACTGAGATCTTTCAATCTGTCCTCATATGACTTCTGTTGCAGCCCCTGCACCATTTTGGTTGCCCTTAACATACTAAGACGCCAGCAGAGTAGGCCCAAAGATCTATCTAATCTGCTTGAAGATCAGCATCTAGTAGATGCATCATTCACTGCCCTCCCTTCCCTCCTCCCCCATCGAGGGTGCATCTCCAGGTCCGGAATTACTCTGTTTAATCTTCTCCCTACACCTGCCCCAGCCCCTTATGAAGCCCTCCATAGTTTTCAATTCCACCAGCTCCACTGGCAACGCATTCCATGGCTCCACCACCCTCTCTGTGAAGTAGTGTCTCCTAGTCTCAGCCCTGAACCTCCCTCCTACCAGCCTCAGGTGATGCCCCCTGCCTCCCTCAGCTGGAAAATCCTATCAGGGTGTGCCCTATTCACCCACTTTTGGTATTTAAAGACCTCAGTCATATCCCCTCTGCCCCTCCTCTCCTCCAGGGAGTACAAGTTAAGCTCCTTGTGTCTCTCCTCATAGGTCTTTTCCCCCAGCCCCTGTATCATCCTGGTCGCCCTCCTCTGGACCTTTTCAAGGAGTGTAATGTCCTTTATCAAGTGCAGTCGCCAAAACTGCACACAATATTCAAGGTGCGGTCCAATCAGGCAGTTTTACAGAAGGAGAATCAACTCCCGCTTCCTGGAAGTTATCCCTCTTGCAATGCACCCAGCATTTTATTTGCTTAGGCCGCCACCCTCCTGCACTGTTCAGAGTTATTCATTTTGGCATCCACCACCCCCCAAGGTCTTTCTCCACATCTGTAACCTGCAGTTTCTCCCCTCCCAGAATGTATTCTTGAGATGCGTCTCTGAGCCCCAAGTGGAGAACCCTACATTTCTTAGCATTAAGCTTCACTCCCCAGTTGTGAGACCACTTCTCAAGGGTCTCCAGGTCCTCTTGAAGGGCTCTTCTGCCCTCCACCCCATCCCAGCTTTGAGTCATCAGCAAAGAGGCTCATCTCACTCCTGATGCCTCTTCTGATGTCAGAGATGTAAGAGTTAAACAGGAGTGGACCCAGCAATGACCATTCTGGTACCCCACTGATGACCCTCGTAGCAGAGGAGACCCCCCCAACCACCACCCTCTGCCACTGCCCAGTTAGCCAGTTTCCGATCCACCTAACCATCTTCTTCCCCACCCCATTTCATCCAACTTGTCCCTCAGCCCAGGATGTGGCACCAAATCAAACGCCTTGCTGAAGTCTAGAAAGAGGACATCCACTGGCCTGCCCTGGTCCAGTGCCCTTGTCACCCAATCATAGAATTCCACAAGGTTAGTCTCACACGATCTACCATGCACAAAGCCATGTTGGTGATCATCCAAATGGCCCCCTTCCCCCAGAAACTCATCCAGCCTCTCCTTCAATATTGCCTCCAACATTTCACCCATCATGGACGTTCAGGCTAACAGACCTGTAAATGCCTGGCTCCTCCTGTAGCCCTCCTTTGTGGGTGGGCACGAAGTGAGCCATCCTCCAATCCTGAGGCACCCACCCCATCCGTAGAGAGGAATTAAAAAGGTCCGCAAGGGGAGCAGCCAGTACATCCGCCATTTCCTTTAGCACCCTTGGATGCAGGCCATCCGGACCCGGTGACTTATCTGTTTTTAGAGACCTGAGGGCATGCCATACCCTTCCAGCAGGAATTTCACCATCTGTTACCTCCCCCTTCTTTGGGGGGCAGTAGAGCACAGTGATTTAAGGCTGTGAGTTGCAAATCTGGTGACATCCAGCAGACCAGACCTGGGTTTGAATCCCACAGCTTCCAATTGCAGTAATACTGTGTGACCCTGAGCAAATCACTTAACTTCCCTGTGCTCCCAGGTCGCACCTGTAAAAAAGCTTTCAGCTTAGTGTGCTACTTCTGGTTAAACAACTAAAAAAAAAAAAAAAAAACTGACCCCCCTCCCCCCTTGAGGTGCCTCCACCTTCTTCAACTCTTACCCTCCACCCCCCCACAAAGTGCTGTCTCACCATTGTCTCTAGTGTAGATCAAGGCAAATTAATCATTAAGTACCTCAGCCTGCTCCCCAGCCTCTTCAGCCCACCCACCCCCTGATCTCAACCTACTAATTTGCCCCTTCACTTTCCTCCTTTCCCTGATATACCTAAAGAACCTTTTATCGCCTCCCCTGAACCAACTTCTGTTCCGCCCTAGCCTTGGTCAATCTCACCTCCCTTGTCACCCTTTTGGATATGTTATACTCCTCCTCCTTGTCCATAACCACATGCGTTCACTTGTATTGTCTGTAAGCCCCCCCTCTTTTCCCTTACTGCTTTGTGGACCTCCCTGGTCCACCAGCACGGTTTCCAGGCTCCCCCAGACTTGCATCTAACCTTTGTGCAGGCCCTAGTAGCTTCCAGAAGCTCTCTCTCTTTTTTTTTTTTTTTTTAAACTTATTTTTCTGTTCCTACTGTCCCCCAACCTCCACTCATTCAGGCCTCCAAGGAGTGGCACCCTCCAGACCCTCAGAGTCTGCCCCTACAGTGCCACACTCACTACCATCGGGGCCCTTGATGGCCCGGATTACCCCCCGATGCGGGGTGAGGAAAGATCCCCCTTTACCTCTCTCTCTTCTTCCCCTGGGGTGAGCTGCACAGCGGGGTCTGCCCTGTTTGGTCGGCAGGTGGCAAGACTGGCTCCGGAGGACATCATCTAGGCTGCTGGAGGGACAATTTTCCTCTGAGTTGTATCCCCGTGTTACCCAACCCTCTGAGACACTGGTGCATAGGACGTAAGTCCAGGGAGTCAACGTGCTTATGCACACTCCTCTCAAGCGCCTAACAGCGTCCCTCCTCCCCGGCTCCGGTAAGCGAAGCCGCCAAGCCCCTCGAGACCCGGTGCACCCACTGGCCCTCTCAGGACATCAGGCGCTTTATAGCACCCCTGGTATCCCACCCCGAGGGAGGAAAGCATCCGTTGGGATGCTCCATCCTCCCCCCCACCGACCCCCGCCAACCCGAGTCCATTCCCGAACCCAGGTCACCAGCATAGCGCAGGTGTGGTGTCCAGCGCCTCAACCCTCAGCACCACCGGGCCGGTAGAAGCCCTCTTTAATAACTTCCCATCTGCTGTCTGTGTCCATGCCTGGACTGATCCTCCTCCTCTAAATGTTCCGTGAGGATCCCTAAATACCCTTAAGTCTACGCACCTGAAGTCAATTACCACTGTTTTAGTGCAATTCCCCACAAAAAAGTTCAGGAAAACCAGACTGTGGCATGATCACTCCCTGCCAGAGGGTCCTTGATCTCCAGGATCCTAACCAGGTCGCAATCAGATAGGACCACATCCAGGATGAGACCATCCCTTGTTGGATCTGCCACTAGTTGAGACAGGAATGCATCTTGGAAGAGGCCCAGCAGGTGCTGCTCCTTGGTTGATGAGGACGAGATAGTGCCTCAATCAGCACCCAGTAAGTTAGGCTCTGCTAGCACCACCATTGTTCCCTCTCCCTGACCACAATGCACCCTGAGATTTTCCACCAAGCTTTCCTCCAGATTATCCACTTGCACCTGGGAAAGCGTAAACCATGGGGAACTGTACTCAATGGGAGGAGAGCAGCTGGTGGCTACCAGGAAGGAGCGAGACTTTGGGGTGATCATATCAGATGACCTCAAGGTCAGGAGGCAATGTGAAAAGGCAGCACTAAAGGCTATTGATATCCTGGGATGCATAAGGAGGGGCAGCACGAGCAGAAGGCATGAAGTAATCATGCCCCTGTATCGGTCCCTGGTCAGGCCTCACCTGGAGTATTGTGTCCAATTCTGGAGGCCACACCTCAGGAAGGACATAGATAGGCTGGAGACGGTACAGAGAAGAGCAACAAAGATGGTGCAGGGCTTGCATCAGAAACCGTATGAGGCAAGACTGGATGACCTAAAATTATACTCCCTAGAACAACGCAGGGATCGTGGGACATGGTAGAAACATTTAAATATCTTAAAGGCAACAACAGGGTGCATGTGCAGAACCTCTTTCAGATAAAGGACTATGGAAGGACTAGAGAGCACAACCTTCAACTTAAGGGAGGAAAGTTCAGAAGCAATACGAGGAAATTCTTCTTCGCAGAGTGCATTGGAGAACCATGGAATAGCCTGCCAGAGGGGGTGGTGGGAGCCAAGACAGTAGGGGAATTCAGGGGGCATGGGACAGACACTGTGGAATACACAAGCAGGCAGCTAAGTAGGGGGGCAGAAAGGCATGGGCAGACTTGATGGATCATACGGTCCCCATCTGCTGACGACTTCTATCTTTCTACGTAAAGGTGACCTATATTCCACCCCCAACTTCACCCTCTTACCCCCAGGTGCTTGCAAGGTAACCCATACTGCCTCAACTTGCCCCTCTGCCCCCTCCACCCTGCATACATCTATGACATTCCTAATGATGAATGCTACCCCCACCCCCGTGGGGCCCACAGTTCTGTCCTTCCTGAACACAGAGTACCCCTCCAGGTTTAGGTCCCAGTCATGCCGCAGTGTGGCCCAAGTTTCTGTAACTGCCACCATGTCCACCTCCCCTACAGTTAGCAAAGCCTGCAGCTCAGGCATCTTATTGCCCATGCTCCTGGTGTTCATCAGGACTACTCTCCATCCCTTCCCCCTGTTCTTATCAGCCCCCGAACCACCAGATGCTTGCCTGCCCCCGCACCCTATCTCACAGTTGGACGTCCCCACTGGGCACTCTGTCTACCTCAGTGGGGGGAAGGTGTGCCTTGGCCTCCAGCCCCGATCCCCCCTCACAACTTTAAACCCCACCTAGACTACATGAATTCGGACAATTTTAGCCTTAAAACCTCTTTCCCTCCCAAATTCAGGTGGAGCCTGTCACAAATGCACTCAGCAGGTCAGGCCCTCTGCTCCCACAGTGCCAACCTCACAGCGCAAGAGTGTGAACAGGTAACAGACAGGGTAACCCTCCTGTCTGCCTGTGGGTCCGAATCACCTTTAGTCTCAAGTTCTGAGGGGATTCAAACTGTGAACCTTATGCTAGCGTACTCAAATGTACAGACGCAGATTTGTACCCTCTTCAGGGATTGCGGTACAATCTTATGAAAGGGGGTACCAGGCCAGGCTTGCAAAATGCACCCTTAAAACTCTATAAAAGACCTTAGGTATATTCTTACCTTTTCCCAGTTTAGTAACACCATCAAGCTTTGAACAGCTTTTGTCAGTCTTAACCCTCTATACGACACATGGATAAAAAGAACTTGCAGACCCAGGCAGTATCCTTCAAATATAGACTTACTTAAAATGGATTAAAATATGTTAAATGTAAACAAAGAACAATATATCAAAGAGCATACAATCACTTAAAAGAACGAGATTAAAGTACAAAACATAAACTCTTACCACAATACAATTCAACTTTTTCTATCTAATGTATTACCTCTATAGTGCTTATAGTTAAATCTTGTTTCTCAAGAGCCCAAAAAGATGTTACTAAGATCAGACACAAGTCCTAGGTTACACAGTCTCTCTCTCACATACCCCTTCTATGATGTCATCTAGCTCCTTCTTTTAGAATATAAAAAAATATTACAAACAATGATCTTCCTGTCAGAAGATATTTTAAATACTGTGACTTCAGCAAAAACTAATTTCTCAAATTATGACAATCTTTAATCAAGCCTTTTCTTTGATCGTGTGTGGTTTCCAGTTCCCAAAACAGGTCAAAGATTTTACAACTTTTCACACCATAGTGGGATGACATGTTTTTCCTCTAAGACGTCATAAAAGTGTATGAGCCCTATATGCTGGCAGTTGGATCAGTTCTAATTATAACAGAAAAACAGGAGACCCTTAATTAAGTCTCTCTAGTCTTTTAATTACCTCCTAGTTTCAGGTCACTCGGCACTTCACTGACCTGGGGTGGGGGGGCACCCATAGCACAGGATGTCTCATGTGAAGCACTAACATACCACATTCTATATTACAAATATCATACAACAATCATAACCAGCTAGCCAAGCGTCACATTCTTCCCCACCTAGACTGAATTTGGGAGCTCTATTCCCTGCATGGGATGAGCTTCCCAAATCAGTTCACTCCTCATACAGACGCGAAAGGCCATCGGCATTCTGACTGGTCACTCCAGCCCTATGTAAGATCGTCATGTCATACACTTGCAAGGCAAGACTCCATCTTAATAGTCTACCATTAGTTTTTCCCATTTGGGTCAGCCAAACCAGCAGGCTGTGGTCCGTTTGTACCTCAAAATGCTGCCCGTATAAGTATGGCTCTAACATCTTTAGGGCCCACACTATGGCAAGACATTCTTTTTCCACAGTAGAGTAAGCCAGTTCTCTGGGAAATAACTTTTTACTCAGGTACACTACAGGGTGATCTTTCCCTTGGTTGGATGTCTGACTCAGTACTGCCCCAATACCCACGTCTGAGGTGTCAGTCTGAACTATAAAGGGTCTGCTATAGTCAGGACTTGTCAATACAGGAGCCCTACACAGTGCCTCCTTCAGTCTGGTAAAGGCTTTTTCACAGGCTGGCTCCCAGGTAATTTTCTTAGACATCTTTTTCTTTACTAGGTCAGAAAGGGGAGCACCCAGGGCACTGTATTTGGGTAAAATTTTCCTATAGTACCCTGCTGTCCCAAGAAAACTCCTGACCTGCTTTTGCATTTCTGGTCTGGGCCACGCCTTGATCACCTCTATTTTTACTTGGTTAGGACGGAGCTGTCCCCGGCCTACAACATGCCAGAGGTATGCCACTTCAGCCATGGCCACCTGGCACGTCTCAGCTTTGACAGTGAGTCCGGCCCTCTGTATCCTGCCCAGCACATCCCTAAGGTGAGACAGGTGTTCCTCCCAGCTGGCAATAAAGATGTCAAGGTCATCCAGGTACGCCACGGCATACTGCTTAGCACCATTTAACACCTGGTTCACCAACCTTTGGAAAGTAGCCGGGGCATTCTTCATTCCAAAAGGCATTACTTTAAATTCAAATAAGCCTATCGGAGTGACGAAGGCCGACCTCTCCCTAGCTCTGTCAGTTAACTCTACCTGCCAATACCCCTTTGTCAGTTCAGTAGTCATAAGGTAGGTTGCCCCTCCCAACCTGTCCAGGAGTTTGTCCATCCAGGGCATCGGGTGGGCCTCTGACTTTGTGACTGCATTCAGTCCATGATAGTCCACATAGAAATGAATTGAGCCATCTGGCTTAGGTACAAGGACTACGGGTGAGGCCCAGGGGCTGTGGGATCTCTGGATTACCTCTAAATCCAGCATTTCCTCCACCTCCCCCCAATGTCCTTTTGTACAGCCTCTGACACCAGATATGCTGGCCGTCGTATGGGCGTCCATGTCCCTGTCTCCACATTGTGCGTCGCTAAGGGGGTTAGTCCAGGCTTGGTGCTGAACAGTGGGGCAAAGTCTGCTAAAACCGCCCTTACTTCCTGGATCTTGTCCGGGGCCAGCTGGGGTGACAGTTCAACTGCCTCCACAGAGGACTCTCGCTTGCTTTCTTCCAGCAAGGGGTCTCCTTCGTCCGTCCCCTCCCCTGGACTACATACTGCAAACACCATGTCAGCCCTATTAGCATATGGCTTCATCATGTTGACATGGTACATTCTTTCTGTATGTCTTCAGTCAGGTAACTCTATGAAATAATTCACATCATTTACCTTCCTAACTACTTTGTACGGTCCTGCCCACTCAGCCTGCAGCTTGTCTTTCCGGACTGAATAAGGACCTTGACTTCCTGTCCCACCGTGTACGAGTGAGCTCTGTCTCTGCAGTTGTACCACACTTTTTGTCTCTGTTGGGCAGCCGCCAAGTTGCTCTGGGCTGTCCTCGTAAGCTCCTTCAGCCTTTCCCTAAACCTAAGGACATAATCCACTATGGGAGTTCCCTGGGTGGCAAGCTTGCTTTCCCAGTCCTCCCGGATCAAGTCTAGTGGCCCACGTACCTGGCGTCCACATAAGAGCTCGAAGGGGGAAAATTCTGTCGACTCTTGGGGCACCTCCCTGTATGCAAACAACAGGTGGGGAACATATTTCTCCCAGTCCCTCCCATGCTGTTCAGCAAATGCTTGGAGCATTGACTTCAGGGTACCATTAAATCTTTCCACAAGCCCATTGGCTTGCAGGTGATAAGGTGTTGTGCGCCTCTGCACCACCCCACACTTCTCCCAGAAACATTTCATCAGGTCCAACATGAAGGAATCCCCTCGATCGGTGATAACCTCCTGCGGAAACCCAACATGGGAGACAATCCCAAGTAAGGCATCTGCCACTTTGTCTGTCCTCAGTGAGGCTAGGGAGACTGTCTCAGGGTACCGGGTGGCATAATCCAGCACAGTCCGGATGAACCTCTTCCTGGAGGAGCTGGGAGTATTTAAAGGTCCCATAATATCATTCTCACCCTCTAGAATGGTTCCTCCACTATGGGCGATGAAATGAGGGCAGCTTGGGTTTTCTTGCCTGCCTTCCCTATTTCTTGCCACCGGTGACAAGACCTGTAATATTCCTTCACTTGCTGGGTGAAGTTGGGCCAAAACAAATTCTGGGCCAGCTGCTGCATAGTGCATGCGATTCCCAGATAACCCGACAAGGGAATTCATGTGCAATCTTGAGCAACTGCTCACGATACCCCTGGGGAACAACAAGCTGCCTGCCTATCACCCCTCCCTCTGCCTTCACGGCCTGAGTATACATCAGTTAATTTTCCCAATAAACCTTATGTTTACTGTCACCTCCCTGTGCTCCATCAGTCTGCCCAAGCCCTCAGCTTCTCTAGACTAGGGTCACTTCTTTGAGCAGCTGCAAACTCCTCACACATTCCCAAGGCATGTGACAGGTCCCCTTCAGTCTCTAAACTAAGGTCCCTAGCACTAGCGTCAAGGCACTCAGGATCACTGTCATCCCTAACCTTCTGACAATGGGTCATCCCTTCTCCCCTTCTTCTTCGGAGTAACCCTCTGTAGCTGTGTGGTTAACTGCTACTGGGGAAATTTCTACCCCCTTTTCATTGGTCTCCATATCAGGAGACACAGGCTTGGGAAGCAGCCTCCCAGTGGTTTCCACACTGGCTTCTATGGGGTCCAGGGAACTACAGCTTTCCCTTGCCGCTTGGCTATGGGCAACTGCACATACTATCCCCTGTTTGAGATTGTTGCCAAGGATGACATCAACTGCGAACGTTTTGGCTACAGCCACCTGTTGCACAGTTCTCCCAGTTTCACCCCAGTCCAGGAGAACACTAGCGAATGGCAATGTTTTCTCCTACCCAGTGAAGTCTTGTACAGTTATGAATTCATTGGGTATAAACGGACCAGGCTCTACCAGATCCCCTTTTACCAATGTTAGGGATGCCCCTGTGTCCCTTAAACCTTGTGTCTGTACACTATTCACCGTGACTGGGTGCATATGTTCCCTCATGTTCACATGCGTGCTTCCAGGGACACACAAACAACCCACTTCTTTCCTAGCTCAACGTGGCGTATTGCTCGTCCGTTTGAGGACAATGACTGGCAATATGCCCAGTTTATTTACAAACCCAACATTCATTTTTTTTTTCTCAGAGAACTATTTTCTTTGAAACCTGGGGCTAACTGGTTTTGGTGAAGCAGGGTTTTATTTAACTCAAAAAATTGATTAGCGTTTTGCTCATAAAAGTGCTAAAACATTGTGAAAATGCATAGCACTTGCCTCACTATGTTTAACAAATGTAACACTTCTAGAAAATCTATACAAATACTTTCTGTACAGTTAGCATTGTCCCAAGGGAAAAAAACTGCTAATCAATTATTTAAAACCCTGTGAAGGCAGTGAGGGTTTTAGCTGCCCTGAAGGCGCGCATTTCCCTTTCTGCGCTGCCACATGCCCACCCCATTCGCTCTCAGAGCAGGTCTGCTCTTGGCATAGCAGTCCGACAGTTCAACAGCCTCTTGCACTGTTTTGGGATCTTGGTCCTCTAGCCAGGTTTTCAGCTCTGCTGGGCATGCCCAAAAAAACTGTTTTAACAAAATAGCATTTTCAATTTTATCTACAGAGTTTGCTTCAATACCTTCCCACCAACGTTTTAAAGACTGATGATGTTTCATGGCTAGTTCCTCATGGATCATATCAGGGCTTCTCCTGAGCTTACAGAAATTTAGCTCTGTATGCTTCTGCAGTTAAATCAAACTTTTTAAAAAATGCATCTTTAAGTTTGCTGTAATCATTACTGTCCTCATTGTCCATTTGACTCAATGCATCACAAGCTTTCCCGGTAAGTAGTGGGGGATAGCTGGAAGCTCCAGGACCCTCTAGAAATTTTTGCCTGAATACAAACATTTTCAAAGGAATTCAGAAAGGCATCCATATCCTCCCCCTCTTCAAATTCAGCCATCAATTTAGAATTCAGTTTGTAACCTAGTCCTGTAGTTCCAGTTAAACTCAAGCCACTTACCTGCTCTGGTGCTAGTGGTTGGAGTCGTAGCTTCTCCAGTTCATGTCGCCTCTGGCACTCATGCTTCTCGTGATCAGCCTCCTGCTGTTCTCGCTCCCTCTTCTCCTCTGCGGCTCGCTGTTCTCACTCCCTCTTCTCTTCGGAACTCCAGCTCCATCCTGCACAACTCAATCTGCAGTCTGATTGCTTCTGGCTCCAGAATGTTGTTGATGTTCCCCTGCTGCTGTGGCCCTTCGCTTACACTGGCCCTGCTGTCCTCCTCACCGGATCTGGACACTGCACTGGCCGCTAGCCCCTCCAAGCCCAAGGTTTGGTCCTTTACAGTCACAGTCAGTGACTCAATGCCCTGGGCATCTGCTGCCATCAGGGCATCCATGAGGTTCTGCTTGGTGGCACTCCCTTCATACAGGACTCCCCTGTCCTGGCACAACTGTTTCAAATAGTCTACAGTGTGCCTGCTGTAGTTGGAAGCCATATTCTTCCCTAACCCTGCTACTCTAACTCACACTTAAGAAAAAAAATAAAATAGGCAGGAACTAATCTGTAAGCAAAATAATATAGTTCTGTTTCCTTTTTAAAAATAAATCACTGCCTTATTTTGCAAGTGAGCTGTACAGTATTAAGCTGACAAACTGAAAAGTTAAAGCTTGTGTTACTAAATTTATCCACACCACTGCTAACCAGATCTGTCACAAACGCACTCAGCAGGTCAGGCCCTCTGCTCCCACAGTGCCAAACTCCAAGCACAGTAATGTGAACAGGTAACAGACAGGGTAACCGTCCTGTCTGCTTGTGGGTCTGAATCACCTTTAGTCTCGAGTTCTTGGGGGATTCAAACTGTGAACCTTATGCTAGCATACCCAAATGTACAGGTGCAGATCCGTACCCTCTTCGGGGATTGCGGTACAATCTTATGAACGAGGGTACCAAGCCAAGCTTTCAAAATGCACCCTTAAAACTCTATAAAAGACCTTGGGTATATTCTTACCTTTTCCCCGTTTAATAACACCATCAAGCTTTGAACAGTTTTTGTCAGTCTTAACCCTCTATACGTCACATGCAAAACAAGAAATTGCAGACCCAGGCAGTATCTTTCAAATATAGATTTACTTAAAAATGGATAAAAATATGTTAAACGTAAACACAGAACAATATGTCAAAGAGCACACAATCACTTAAAAGAATGAAGTTAAAGTACAAAACATAAACTCCTACCACAATACAATTAGACTTTTTCTATCTAATGTATTACCTCTATAGTGCTTATAGTTCGATCTTGTTTCTTAAGAGCCCAAAAAGATACGTCACTAAGATCAGACACTAGTCCTAGGTTAAACTGTGTCTCTCTCACACCCCTTCTATGATGTCATCTAGCTCCTCCTTTTAGAATATAAAAAATACACAAACAATGATCTTCCTGTCAGGAGATATTTTAAATACTGTGACTGCAACAAAAATGAATTTTTCAAATTATGACAGTCTTTAATCAAGCCTTTCCTTTGATCGTGTGTGGTTTCCCGTCGCCAAAGCAGGTCAAAGATTTGACAACTTTTCACACCATGGTGGAATGACATGTTTTTCCTCTAAGACGTCATAAAACTTTATGAGCCCTATATCCTGGCAGCTGGGTCAGTTCTAATTACAACAGAAAAACAGAAGACCCTTAATTAAGTCTCTCTAGTCTTTTAATTACCTCCTGGTTTCAGGTCACTTGGCACTTCACTGACCTGGGGTGGGGAGCACCCATAGCACAGGATGTCTCATGTGAGACACTCACATACCACATTCTATACTATAAATATCATAGAACAATCATAACCAGCTGGCCAAGCATCACAGAGACTGTCCCTAGCATAGACCCCCTTGTCTTCCCAAGTTGCTCCCCAGCCCCCCACTAACCCATACCCGGTTGTCTCGCACCACGATCTAAGCCATTCATTAACTTTTCTGTTTGTTACCTACGCTGGCTCTAGGCACCGGCAGGGGCTCAGAAAAGGAGACTGAGCACCCCACAGCATGACACACCCGGGCTAGCTCCCATAACCATGCCTGGATCTCAAGCACACTGTTTCTCTCAATGTCATTTGTGCCCAGGTACACTAAGATGTCAGGGGACCCTCCGCAATCCTTCACCAGGATGTAAACTAGGTGCTTTGCCTCGTGCACAGTCAGGCCGGAAATACTCTTGACCCTTACAATACGCCAAAGAGATACTAATATCAGGTGGTTACTGGAGCCCTTACCACTGGCCTGGAGATATTTGGAGGACAACATTAAGGGGAGTTTATGGCCACATCAGGTGGGCTATTTTTATAGAATTTTAAGAGAGGGAATGGGAGACTCTTCGACCTCTATATTGAATAGTTGGAATAGGGACCTTGAACTGGAGATACAAGAATGGCTCTGGACTTCCACACAAGTATATAAAGTCACTCACGCCACTAGGTGGCATGAATTTGCATGAAAGTGTAGAAGCCATTTTTTCTGCTCTCCTGCAGTACTAACCAAGTATCTTCCATCTTCATTCGGGGCTTGCTGGAGAAAATGTTCTTGTAAGTGTGGAGGCTGTCCAGAGGAGGGCAACCAAAATTGTGCAGGGTCTGCACCAGAAGACATACGAAGAAAGACTAAAGGAGCTTAATATGTATACCCTAGAGGAAAGGAGGGAGAGAGGGGACATGATAGAAACTTTCAAGTACCTCAAGGGAATTAAAGTCCAAGAGGGTAGCATCTTCCAGAAAAAGAGATGTGCAAGAACAAGGGGGCACAATTTGAAGATAGAGGGGGGACGGCTCAGAGGTAATGTGAGGAAGTATTTTTTCACTGAGAGGGTTGTGGATGCATGGAACAGCCTCCCTGAGGAGGTCGTGGAGCCAAGAACAGTGGGGGACTTCAAGAATGCATGGGACAGGCATAAGGCAGTCCTAGTGGGGGGTAGGAGGAAATAAGCTGTTGGTTAACTAGGATTTGCAGCTTATCTGTTAGGTAGGAAAATGAGAAGACTGGGTGGGCCAAGCAGTCCTTATCTGCCGTCAAATTCTATGTTTCTATGTAAGGCAGCTGACCATGGCCATATTTTTTGGTCTTGTCCTCTATCGATGCCATTTTGGTGTTCTCTACAACAAGAAACTTCAGATTATATGGGAGAATCAATTGAACTCACAGCAGAAAACGGTGCTGCTCTCTATTTATCCCCATCATAACCCACACTGGCACCGAACTCTACTACCTACATTTATTTTAGCAGCCAAAAAGGCAATCACTAGACATTGGCATTCCTTAATTATTCCAACAGTTTATGACTGGAGAGGACTGGTAATAGATATTTATCATATGGAATCCCTGACAGCAAAAATTCACAATAAACAAATGCAATTTGAACTTTTATGGAGGCCCTGGGTGATATTTTTTTCCTTATGTGATCCTGAATTTGTCCCTTGAGCCTCTCCATACATCAGGGGGGGGGGAATTGTGGTCCCAGCGGATTTTAGGAATGTGGGTCAATCTTTCTTTATAGATCGTGGCCGCGGGGAGACATTAACTAGATATGATAAGGAAGCACTAAGTCGTAACAGTTAACATTCAGGCATGGACTGTTTGATGAGACTTTATCAGAGATAACTGTATACTGATTTATTTTGAATATAAATTTATATCAAAGAAACATTAATAACCTTTAATAGACAAATGTCATAAGGTCTATGATTGAATTAATTCTATATGTACCTGTCACCTCTACTTAATAAAAAGAAAATAAAAAAAAAAGAATTGAAGGTTTCCAAAGGTTTAAAAATGTTAAAAAGTTTAAGGAGAAAAGTCCTTATTGTTGTCAAGAGTGCCACCCTTCTCTGAATCTTGCAGCACAATCCTCTCATGCCACCAGTGATTGCCCCTTTTGTGTAAAGTGCAGTACAGATCCCTTGGGCCAACCACAAGCCACCAGTCTATAAGCTCCTACCTCCTCACACATTTAATAGCAGTCAGGGTTGGGTAGGGTGGGTGGGACAAAAACTTCCTCTTGGTGTGTCAGCCCCGACTGGCTGGCGGCCCCTCCGTGGCAAGTCCCAGCCTGGCTGCGCTGTTCCCTCTCGGCCTGTCCCCAGTCAGTTGCTTCATATGCGGCCGTGTTGCTCCCTCAAGGCCGATGAATGTGAGCCCAAGTCCCAGTGTCCTCTGATGCGGCTGCCTACCACTCCTCCTCCTAGCAAACAGCTCTTTGCGCCCTTGAGCAAGACCTGGAGTCACAGCCTGGCCATATGGCTTTTATGGCCTGGCCGCAAACTCCAATCTCACACCACTTGCCCAGACTGACCAAAAGACCTCCTTCCTCTTGGAGTGCCAGCCTCGACTGGCTGGCGGCACCTCTGTGGCAAGTCCCAGCCTGGCCGCGTTGTTCCCTTTTGGCCTGTCCCCAGTCAGCTGCTTCATATGCAGCCGCGTTGCTCCCGCAAGGCTGCCAAATGTGAGCCCAAGTCCCGGTGTCCTCCAATGCGGCCGCCTGCTGCTCCACCTCCCAGCAAACAGCTCCTTGCACCATTGAGCGTGACCTTCTCTGGACTGTTTCAGTCCTGTCAATGTCTTTTTGCAGGTGCGGCCTCCAGAACTGGATGCAGTACTCTAGCTGGTGCCTAACCAGTGCCTTGTAAAGAGGGATCATTACCTACAGCTTGTGATACCCCTACTGATACATCCCAACATCCCTCTAGCTTTCCCTACTGCCTCTGAGTACTGCTTGGAGGCTTTCAGGTCATCTGTGATTATGATGCCCAAGTCCTTTCTTCTCCCGTGACTGTCAGCAACTCCCCATCCTATAGGTGGCTTCAGAGTTTCTCCTTCCCACTTGCACGATTTTGCACTTTAGCGTTAAACCTTAGTTGCCACTCTTCGACCATTCTCTAGCTTTTCCAGGTCTCATCTTATCCTACCAACCCCATCTGGATCATCAACTCTGTTACAGATCTTGGTGTAATCTTTTTTGTTTTTTTAAATTTCAAGTTTATTAAAGTTTATGACATACTGCCTTGGCGATTGAGCCCCTGGTGTCGGTGTTACGTCAGCATAAGGGGGTAGTGGGAATAGAGGACGCGAAGGGGAGAGAACACAAGGTGGCGTTATACGTGGATGACATGCTGCTGTTTCTGGGGGATCTACAAAAGTCCATGGGACACTTAATGAGCATTACTGATAGGTATGCAGGTTTCTCAGGATATAAGATAATGTAAGGAAATCTGAAGTTATGGGTTTCCCAGAGGTTGGTCGTGAGATACAGCAAATGGGATTCAAGGTGGCCAAGACAGATTTTAAGTACTTAGGGGTCTGGATAGGGCGGAGATGGGAGGAGCTGTATAGGCTAAACTATCAGCCCCTGATTAGGTCAGTCTTGGCGAACCTTAAACGTTGGATGCAGCTACCTGTGTCATGGATGGGAAGGATAATATAATAAAAATGAATATTATCCCCCGTGTCCTATACCCCATGCAGATGCTGCAGATGCGGTTAACTACGAGGGATGTGAAAAGGTTAGAGAGGGGGTTCTCAGGTTTTATATGGCAGGGTAAGAAACCTCGGATCAGTCTGAAAAGGCTTAAAGCAGATAGGCTTAAGGGGGGGGCTTAACTTCCCAGATTTGGGCACTTACTATAGGGCGGTGCAGCTTAGGGGGATAGCCAACTGGGTGCATAGGCCGGAAGTGGCTAGCTGGGTGGAGTTAGAGCAGAGGGGGGCACCGGGGAGGCTTACAGCCTACCTGCACAGTAGGGGTCTGCGAGCGTATAGGGAATTAGGGAATGGTAACCCATTAGTTAGGGAGACATTGGAGGCATGGGATCATCTGTGACGGCGGAAAGGTGGGGCTCAGAGGAGGCGTTGCTACTGCCGATAGCGAATAACCCCTTCCTCGTACCAGGATGGAGGATAGAGATTCTTGGAGGGAAGGGGGAGTTCCCTACGTAGGGGTCCTCCTGGAAAAGGGAGAGATGAGTGGGTTCGATAGGGTCAGAAGAGATGTGAGGTTAGGGACATCCAAGTTATTTCGATACTTGCAAGTGAAAGCCTTTGTGGGAAGAATGAGTAAGGGGGAGAAGGGAGGGTTATATCCGAACGAAGTAGAGCGGATGGTATGCCAAGCCAAATCAGCCCCGAGGGGTTTTCTAGGGAAAGTGGCTAAACAGAACAGGCAAAGGTTACCTGATTTGACTGGCGTCACAAAGGCCCGGTGGGAGGGAGATCTAGGACTACTAATATCAGAGAGGAATTGGGAGTTGGTTTTGGGGATGCCGGAGGGGATCATGGTATGTAACAAGTTTAAAGAGGCCTTCTATAAGTTTCTGCATAGAGCATACTGGGCCCCAGCAGTCCACAGGGTGCACCCTACAGTGTCCCCATTGTGCCGGAGATGTAATAAGGGGATGGGCAACTTCTTCCACTGTTTCTGGTCGTGTCCGGTTCTGGCCAGGTTTTGGGGGGAGGTAGTATATGAGGTAAATAGGATAACAGGGAGGCAATTACCTCGAGACCCCTTGGTGTGCTTATTCGGGGTGGAAGTGGTAGGAGGGGAAGAGGAGTGGTTGCCACTGTCGAAGAGCACAAGGGTCCTGTTTGTTTTGGCCAGGCACTGTATTCGGAATACCTGGGTTGATGGGAACAGGCCCACAGTAGCTGAATGGCGTAGAATGGTCATTCGCTCCCTGGCTTTGGAGAGGCTCACCCTACTGATGAGGGATAGGGAGGAAGTGTTTTTGAAGGACTGGGCTCCCTTCTTAGCATCCCTGAGTATGTCTGAAAACATAATGCTGCGTACAGGGTTGAATGTATAAGCAACAATAGGGCGGTTGATGCAAAAGAAAGGGATTTGTTGGATAACTGAATAGTCACCGCCTTGAGTTTCTGATTTATATGTTTTTATGCTTATGACATTGTATCTATGTATAAAGCGAGTATGAAGTGAGTGGGGTGGGAAGATGTCTGGGCAAGGAGGTGGGTCTGATTGAGTCTTTAGGTAGACAGCGGACTGCACACGACTGCATGTATGTATATATGTATTTATTTATGTATTTAGATATTAATTTACTTAATTACTCACTTTGTCAATATGCTTAATGTATTTCATTTGGTATAATTATCTGCTGAATGCAAGCATCTGCTGACTGACTGCGCTCAGGTATCAATTATTTAACAGCCAGTATGCATTGTTAGTTTTAGAGGAAATGTTAATATGTCTATTCGTGTGAGTGTTTATTGTTGTATGTTGTATATGTTTTGACTGAAAAATTTCCTAATAAACAGAATATTAAAAAAAAAAGTTTATGACATACAAAGAATAACAACAACATAAAATCAAAATAAACCACAATAACAGGCTATCATGATACTTGTGGCATATTTACTGACTATGAACCACCCTTCCACCCAAGCCCTCCGCCCTCATCACCCTCACCCTGTATCTCCCGATCTTGGTATCATCTGCAAACAGGCAAACCTTACCCTCCAGTCCAACCACAGTGTCACTGATGAAGATACTGCAGAGGACTGGCCCTAGGACTGATCCCTGCAGCATTTCATTTGTGACCAGCATCTCGTCTGACTGGATACTTTTAACCATCACTCTCTGCTTTCTGTCTGTCAGCCAGTTTGCCACCCAACTGACCAATTTTTGACCTAGCCCAAGTCTACCTAGCTTGTTAACCAATCTTTTATGTGGAACAGTATTGAAAGTTTTGCTGAAGTCAAGGTAGCCTACATCAACTGCACCCCCCGATCCACCTCTCTGGTTACCCAGTCAAAGAAATCTATCAGATTAGTCTGACATGACCTTCCTGCTGTAAATCCATGTTGTCTTGGATCCTGTGCCCCTATGGATTCTAGGTGTTCCACAATCCTTTCCTTAAGGCGTGTCTCCATGATCTTTCCCATGACTGAGGTAAGACTAACTGGCCTGTAGTTCCCTACTTTCTCCTTACTGCCAGTCTTGTGGAATGGAATCACATGGGCCCTCCTCCAGTCTCCCGGGACCTCCCCTGTGTTTAGAGACTCAGTAAACAGTTCAGCCAAGGGCTCTGAAAGTTCTTTCCTTATCTCCTTCATTATTCTGGGATGTATGCCATCAGGTCCCATAGCCTCGTCCACCCTGAGTTTATTGAGCTCTTGTAGGACCCTTTCGCTTGTAAAGGGTCCTGTGTTCACCTCCCTTCCCCCGGAGCTGAGAGATCCTGACAGACTTGTGGATGTTCTCCCAGCACGCAAATACATTAGTGTCATAGTACGTCAGCATTTGAAGAAAATGGGAGTTAAAAACCTCCTGCTCATAGCCAGACAATGAAAGGCCCTCCAAGCCCGACACCACCAACTAGGCAACCACAGAAACTGGATCATGATTCCCTGGAGAAAGGGCTCACCCAGGGACCCAATCACAAGGGATAAGTCATAAAGATAAACTGGGGAATAAGTCCTGGAGAAAGTGAATGACTGGGTTGGGGAATTCACCCAAAGGAGATGGATGGAGAAAAAACCTTGTTGAAAAATAACAATTGTATGGGTGGCAAAATGGAGAGCAAAGGTACACCCCATTATGCCGAACCATTCAACCTCTTTAACCAGAACATTAGATTTTTTTCCAGAGAGAGTGGAGACACCCTCCCCAGCACATACCTTGGAATGAAAATGAATCATTACAGCTGTTAGTGTACATAAACCTGATTTGCATTCTAACATGTGATATTACCGCTCATGCATGTATGCAAATGGTGCAGGGCCCTTCCCACACATGCAAGAGCTGGTCTGGTAAACATAACCCCCCACCCTATACCTCTGGCTCACGTGTGGGCCGCTGGCTATGTTCGTCACTGTGTCCATGTGCATCATCCCTAATACTTCAGAACACCCCCACACTCCAACAATAATCACTGCCTGGTAGCTTAATGGAACCCTCACCCTAGCTCTGTATCCCTGCAAGTGTTCTGCGAAGGACATGGCCCACCAGCAGCACTGCACAGCAAGCACAGCTCTCAGATGCCACCTACTGACAAAAAAAAGTTTTACAACAGGGGGCGCAGCAAAAATGCAGAGCTCACAGTCCAGCAATAATAGGCACTGTGAATGGTACTGTGTGCCATGTCCATGCCTATCCCACCAGCTTCCACATACTCTCTGATGCACTGGTGCAGAAGGGCTCCCAATCCCCTAGAAGCACAGCTCTGGGTGACAATCAGAGGCAAGCAGCAGGCGACAAATCATGAGCAAACATTTACTACTAGTCTCTTGCGACTCAAAAATCCTGCATAAAAACACATTACACAATGGGTTGGAAATTTCCTGTTTTCTGACAGGCTAAATAAGTTCTGAGACCCATATATTAAACCATACAGAAATACACAGGTTAGAACAAGTTCAAGCAATTGAATGAGAAATTCTGGGCAAATCACATACAGAATTCATGACCTACTTTACTCATCCCTGACTGCCATCACAAACATGGCTGCTGCTGCCTTTACTCAGTGAAAATATTCAACAAGACCCTAAAAAGTAAAACGCACTCAAATTTTAGAAAATACATAAGTAATCTGCACTAGTTAAGATGGGCAGGTAGAGAGTTAGCTGCACTAGCCCTGGTCAATTTGCACCGGTGTTTGGGCTAGTAAAACTATGTTAAGATCGACCCCAGTAAGTAAACCTTCTGTTCTCTTAGGATCCCATCCTTAAACACATACTTCAAATACATTTAAAAAATAAAAGTACTATTCACAGTTTTAATTTGTTCTGGCCCGGCTGCAGTTTGTGAGGGACAAAGAATATGGCGGCCGAGATTCTCATAGATGACAACATACAGCATCATCTGATGAGACTTCTCGACCTCATTCTCTATTTTTGGTAGCTATTTGGAATAGTAACAGAAACATTAGTTACACATTGCTGGTAGGAATGGGAAGTGGGGGTCGGGCTTTGCCCACGAAAAAAAAATCCGTGTGTGTATGTGTGTGTGTGGGGGGGGGCAGTCTCTCCGATCGTATCTATTCCAGTCAGTGCCGAGCCTGGTAAGCTGTTGACTGTTGCCTAGTGGGTCGCTGATATCATAATCTTGGCCGCCATCTTTGTACCTCACAAACTGCATCCACTCCTTTGGTTTTAATTTAGTGACCATGAAAAATCCTCCTCCTATCTTTTCCAGCTTGCTAAGGCAATCTCTGCCGCTTTTGTCCTACCACAGGTAAAATTGAGACCGTGGCTCCATATATGGCTTTGTGTTGTGTGTGACGTGGTGAAGGTTCTGCCGTAGGAATTATGAAGAAGGACGAACTCTTGCATTCCACAATAAATAAATAGTCCATCAACTGAATGTCTGGAAAAACAGACAACTGACAGGTGGGGAAGGACACCTTTTTACTAGTTATACTTAAACAGAACATGCCTCATTTTAATTCAAACACTAGCATTTTTTTCTTTTGTTTGTTTGCTTTTTAAATTGCTTCTCAGTTTACCTATTTTGTAAGTGCAATAAGACTCTCTATGACATTTGTATTTTTGTGGTTAATTCACTTTCAGGACCCGAAGGCACTCAGCACCAAGTACCTCATGCCTCACTATGCACCTGAGCATGCATTAACCCCAGACAACCAACATCCCACCATGCCATAATACTAACTTAGGGCTTTTATTTTTTAAAAACAATGGAATCTGAATTTAAAATCAAATGTTTACTTTGCAGGAATTTAGAGAAACCCCTGTGTCGGAAATGGACTATGCTAACCAAATTTAGAACCGCATAATTTTTTTAGGACTATTAGCACGAAACACCCGCCTCAGTTTGAATTCCTGAATATTTAGAAATACTCTATTAAAAGCTGTCAGTAACTGTTCTTTAACTGTTTATTAAACAGTCTGAAATATATTAAGCTTTTTCCATGCTGGTGGCTCAGCCCTCCCTACATCTGAACTACACTGAACTAGTGTTTATGGCAGTCGTTCTGGCTGCATTTTTTCTGCTGTATCCTTATTTAAATACCAGGGGGTTGGATAGTCAAAAAGTCACAAAGCGCAACACAAAAATCTGTGTTGTGCTTTGTGCTTGCCCTGGAGCCCAAAAATGATACATTCGGTGGTACACCGGCACTATTCTACTGAATATGGGGCCATGTCGGCCCAATGCTAAGCCACTTAGCGCTGAGCAGCCATGGCTCCCGAAACCAGGTGCCACAATGGCTTGTAGCCATGCTAAATTTCCGATATTCAAATGGACCCAAGCAAATGAGCTCATTGGGCATGCAAGGTGCTAAGGATCCATTTGCATACTCATTATGGGCTCATTGCATGGTGGCCGGGCAATTGAGTGACGCTTATCCCTACCTGCCTGGTCCCGAGAGCTATCTCTGTTAGTGTCCTCATTCTACACCCCTCCCCGCCAACCTGCTATTTAAAACAGCATCGAGGCAACAAGCCTTGTGTGAAGCAAATCAACAAAACAAAACGAAGGAAAAAAACAGTTATGGTTCTCAAAAGAGGTGGAAGGGAAGGTTAGGAAGAAAAGGACAGCATTCAGGAAATATAAGGAAACACAGAAGGAGCAGGACAGAGAACTTTATCGGTTAAAGCAGAAGGAGGCAGGAAGGCAGTCAGAATAGCAAATGCAATTGAGGAAAAGATAGCCAACTCTGTTAAGAAGGGGGATAAAACCTTTTATAGGTACATTAGGGAGTGAAGAAAGACCAAGGCAGGGATACAGAGGCTTAATAAAGGGGAGGGAATGTGGGCAGAGGGTGACAGTGAAAAAGCAGGGATACTGAATGAATATTTCTGCTCAGTATTCACGAAGGAAGAGGAGGGGGAGGTACCTAAACCAAACAAGGGAGAAACTCTGAATAGGGAGGTCGATACCAGTCCATTCACAGAACAAAGAGTTTTGAAAGAACTCTTGAAACGGAGGGTGGACAAAGCAATGGGACCTGATGGGATTCACCCAAGAATTCTAAAGAACTAAGGGTAGAACTAGTAACACCGCTGACTACTCTCTTTAACAAATCATGGGAGGGTGGGGTGGTACCTGAGGACTGGAGGAGGGCAAATGTGATTCCACTTCATAAAAGTGGGAGCAGGGCAGAAGCAGGAAACTACAGACCAGATAGTTTAACCTCAGTTGTAGGGAAAATGATGGAATCACTTCTGAAGAAAAGAACTGTTGAGTACCTAGAGGCCAGTGGGGCACAGGACCCAAGGCACCATGGTTTCACAGCAGGAAGGTCATGTCAGACGAACCTAATAAACTTCTTTGACTGGATGACCAAAGTAGTAGACCCGGGAGGGGCTGTGGATATGGCCTACCTAGATTTTTAGCAAGGCATTTGACACAGTCTCACACAAAGATTAATATACAGTTAGCCAGCCTTGGAGTGGGTCCCAAGGTAGTAGCCTGGATAAAACTGGCTGAACAACAGGGTGCAAAGGTAATAGTAATGAGTCCACAGTGAAGAAAGGAGGGTAACTAGTGGGGTACCGTGAGGTTCAGTACTGGGACCGGTCCTCTTTGATGTCTTTAAAGTGACATTGGAGAGCACCTGGAAAGAAAGGCATGTCTCTTTGCAGATGACACAAAGATCTGCAAAAGGGTTGATACACTAGGTGGGGTGGAAAGGATGAAAATGGACTTGGCAAGGTTGGAAGAATGGTCAAATATGTGGCAGCTCAGATTCAATGCAAAGAAGTGCAAGGTAATGCATCTGGGAAACAAAAACCCAGGGGAAGAGTACACAATAGGGGTGAGTTAATAACAACAACAAAAATCGAAAGAGACCTAGGAGTAATTATATCAGATGACCTAAAGGTGGGCAAGAATGTGAGAAGGCAGCAAGGAGGGCTGGGGGGATACTGGGATACATAGGGAGAGGCATCAACAGTAGAAAACAGGAAGTTGTTATACCTCTGTACAGACAGTTGGTGAGACCCCATCTGGAGTACTGCGTGCAATTCTAGAGATCCCATCTCCGCAAAGACAGAGTGGAGGCTGTTCAGAGGAGGGCAATTAAAATGGCGCAGGGTCTGCAACAGAAAACATACGAGGAGAGACTAAAGCAGCTTAATATGTATACCCTCGAGGAAAGGAGGGAGAGGGGGATATGATAGAAACTTTGAAGTACCTCAAGGCAATTAAAGTACAAGAGGGTAGCATCTTTAAGAAGAAGAGATGTGCAAGAACAAGGGGGCACAATTTGAAGTTAGAGGAGGGACGGCTCAAAGGTAATGTTAGAAAGTATTTTTTCACAGAGAGGGTTGTGGATGCATGGAACAGCCTTCCTGAGGAGGTTGTGGAATCAGAAACAGAGGGAGAATTCAAGAATGCATGGGTCAGGCATAAGGCAATTCTAGTGGGGGGGTAGGAGGAAGTAAGCTGTTGATTAATTAGAATCTGTAGCTTATCCATCAGGTAGGGAAATGGGCAGACTAGGTGGGCCAAGTGGTCCTTATCTGCCGTCAAATTCTATGTTTCTATGATGTATGCCATTGTCGTCCGACTATCTGTTAGGACCAGCATGCCCTGGTTGAAGATTTGCTCCTGGAATCGATGCAGAGTTAGGCGTACCACCCTCAGTTCAAGAACGTTGATGCTGCACCTGGATTCCAGCAGAGACCACTTGCCTTAGGCCGAGATCTGACCCAGGTGTACTCTCCAGCCCCTGAGGTTAGCATCGGTAGTGATTCTCATTTGGTGTGGATGCCCCAACTTGCGACCTATCATGATATTGGACCCGAGTCCACCAATGAATGGAGGTCCTCATCTGGTGAGAAACTGGGATCTTTTGGTCCTGGTTGTGTCTGGACCAGGATCACAGTCTGAGGAGGTTTGCCTGAATGGGTCGCATGTGAATTAGTGCCCAGGGGACTGTATCTGCCAGAGAAACCATAGTCCCTATGAGCTGCATCAAGTCATGATCCGGCAGCTGGTGGGCCGTCTGAAATCTTCTGATAATCTTATGCAGGTCCTCGAATTTTGTTTCCATGGGAAACACCCTGTTTGTTTGTGTCTTGAAATCTCGCCAGATGGCTCTCAGCAATGGAATTAAGGAGCTCTCCTTCCGTTGTGACCAACCAGAGTGCCGAGAGGCACCAGACAACTTCAGACACTGCTTGTACTGCCTGCCAAATGTGGTGCTCTGATGACAATAGCTGCAGATAAGGCGGTGCTCTGATGAATAGTATGCAGATAAAGAAAAGCTGTAGCCCTTGGTTCAAGTCGAGCTATGACTGTCACTAGGATCTTGGAGAAGACTCTGTGGCAGATGAACACCTGAATGAAAGAGCCTTGAATGGGAAGAGATGTCCCACACTTTGAATCTGAGAGACTGCCTGTGTGCCTCTTGGATGGGAATGTGTAAATTGGCATTCTGCAAGTCGATAAATGGCAAACAGTCAACTTGTCGGAGCTCCCTGATGATGGATGGCAGGGTTTCCTGAAGGATCTGTTGCGACAACGCGGTTTAGATATCTCAGGTCCCAAACTAGTTTGAATCCCCCTGCGCATTAAGGAACAATGAAGAAAGTGAGAAGAGGCCCCGGTTGAATTCTGTGGTGGTGAACCTGCTTGATAGTCCCTGGTGGTAGAGGGTTTGTAATTGTCTGGAATGGCGCACATTTTATGCCGAATTGCCCAAAATGGGCGGTGGTACCACATGAGGTAATGGTGGCTCTGAGTCAAACTCGATTAGGTAACCCTTGTGCATGTCTAAACCCATCTGTCTTTTGTGGTATGGACCCTTTCTTCGTGAAAACTGGAAAGCCCGCCCCGTAGCGAGAATGGGGCCAGGCTGTGCAGCATGCAAGGCTGAGCCTGGAGTCCATCAGTGATGAGCCCTACTCAAGGATGGGTTTGAAGTGTTTCATTGATATTGTTGTTCCCCCGGGCCTCTCATGTGACACTTCCTCCTCCGAAACTATGCTGGTTCTGGGAGGAGAACCCAGTTTGTTTGCCTGAGAAGTTCTGTTTTGCCCTTTGATGTAATTTTGGGCATGAAAACATCCGCCCATGACCTGCTAACTCAGACTTTTCTCTGGTCTTAGAATGCGGCAAGCACGCAATTGCGGTTTCCTCAAATTCTTTCACCACTTCTTTGAAGGTGGAGCCGGACAGAAGATAACCTTAATGCTGCTGGGGGCCTGCTGACCAGGACTTATCTCTGGTCTTTGTCTGCAGCCTGTGCGCCACAGTGAATTCCCTTTATTATACACAGCTTTTTTGAGGGTGGAGCCGAATAGTAGGCAGCACTGACCAAGAGAATCTTGAAGAAGCATCTGCTTGCAAAGTGTGAAGCCAGAGGTTGTACTGCACTGAAGTTTGATAGAACATGGCTCTAGCAGCGCATCTGGCTGTTGCCTCTGACACATCTGCTGAATAAATGGAGGCTAACCCAAAGAGCTGGAGTTGCTGCAGTGTTGTCTTGTTTTTCTCAGAATCTTCCGCCAGCTGGAAGCTAGGACCTTAGCCCATGAAAGAGGGGCTCTGGCTAAGAAAGGATTAGCTGTCACTGCCTTGAGCTAAGTTACTGAAACTTGGAAGGCCTTCTTAAGATGCATCTACTTTCCTGACCACCGGGTCTCACAGAATGGCCTCTCTCTCTGCCGGACCAGTGGTTTTCTTTGTCTTGGCAAGATGCGCAGAGAGGTGCTCCTCATCGTCAGAGGACAGGAACTTGGTCATCTTTCGAGTCACCGTCCTATGTGTGCTCTCCTCTCCAGGGGCTTTGGGAGCTGCAATTCAGAGCATGGGGGGCCCAGGGCAAATGCTCTGTTCAGTGATTCTATTAGATCTGAGGCCAAACAGGCGTGGTCAGTTTTTGGCCCTCCTGTGCGAACACGTGCACGTCAGTCCGAGTGGCCTGCCACTGATCCGAATGAGCAGATGAGGAGGGGGGCCTCCATTATGTCCTCCGCCCTGGAGGTCACTACCTTCTTGCACCTCAAAAGAGGTAGCCTGCAAACGTGGCAAAAAAGAAGGGATTCGCATTTTCTAGGTATCTCCTGCCCTTGGGAGGCTTGTCCACTGACACAGTGTGGCTTAATCTCAATGTCCCTGAGGAATGGAGTCCCCTCCCCCATGAGCCTCGGGGAGCGATCCCCAGTGTGAAAGCCTCCAAAGGTGGCCAAAGGAGAAATTTTATGTCTTGATTCCAATGCCCTTGAGGATCATCACGCTCCTAAGAACTGGAGCTTCTGTAAGCCATTATGCCCCAGTGCTGTCGTCAAGAGTTGGAGACCTTCTGAGTTATACTTTAGGGACCCCACCCCAGAAAAGGCTTCCTGAGTTTATTACTGTGCTTGGAAAAAACGCTGCTTGCTAGCCCCTTAAATGCTGCTCACAACTGATCTTGTGAAATGTTATAGCTATGCAAGCATTGGAAGAAAAGCTGATTGTAGCCCCGCGACTGCTTCTAGGGGGGAGGGTATGGTGCCGTCAATAAGAAATGCCATCGACGACTCCAGAAGCGCTAAGGGGCTGTTAGCGTTGATGAGTGGCTGTATGAACACTTCCTGCCATTGACGAGGAGATTATCAGTTATTGGGGCTATTAACATAGACGAGCGGCTGTATGAACACTTCTAGAAGATAAGGAGATTGCCAGCTACTGGGGCTGTTAGCGTCGACATGCAGCTGTATGAACGCTTCGAGCCATCAACGAGGAGGTTGCCAGTTACTGCTATCGACGGGGAGTATTCCCCTTAATCCCTTATCCCTGTTTCTGAGGCCGTGATGTCGATTGATGTTTTTTTTAGAGCTGAGGGGAATTTCAAAGCAGGCTGTGCAGCAGCACGGCTGAGCCCCAAATCACTGGGAAAAACTCCACTAGAAATGTGGGCCAGTCTGTACAGTGTGCAAGGCTGAGACTGTAACCAAACAGAAAAGAGCTTCTGTAATGCTGCTCTTGTCCAGCGTTGAGGATATCCAAAGAGAAAAATGAGACTTACAGTCTGTCTTCAAACCTGCCATGAGGTGACAGAGCTCTGCTACAGAGTACCTGCCTTTTGGAAGGCAGGGAGTAAACTGGTATGCACAGGCAGTGGAGGGGAGGATATCCAGGCTGCAGAGTTTTGGTTTCTGCCTGCATGATAGCATCAGAAGGTACAGCCCATCAGTATGGAAGCCTGGAGACCAGCTTAGGACAGAGAACCAGTATTTTTTAATTCTTTGGTAACTGGGTAAGGCCTACTAGGCAGAAGTGCCTGTTTTCAGGGGTGACTTGGGGAGGTTATGGGATATGCTCAGTCATACAACATGCAAGTGGAGGTTGTGGGAATCAAACCCAAGTCTTCTGGATGTGCCAAGCTTATTCACAGCTCGTTACTCTATACTCTAAGCTATACTATCGGTATTTAAAAACACCACAACAGTATTTGCCTTCTGAAACATAAACATAGAAACATAGATTTTGACGGCAGATAAGGACCGCTTGGTCCACCCAGTCTGCCCATTTCCCTACCTATTGGATAAGCTGCAGATCCTAGTTAACCAGCAGCCTACTTCTTCCTACCCCCACCCCCTAGAATTGCTTTATGACTGTCCCATGCATGCTTGAATTCCACCACTGTTTTTGACTCCACAACCTCCTCCAGAAAGCCATTCCATGCATCCACAACCCTCTCTGTGAAAAAATACTTCCTTAAATTACCTCTGAGCTGCCCTCCCTCTGTCTTCAAATTGTGCCCCCTTGTTCTTGCACACCTCTTTTTTTGAAAGATGCTACCCTCTTGGACTTTATTGATTCCCTTGAGATACTTAAAAGTTTCTATCATGTCCCCCCTCTCCCTCCTTTCCTCGAGGCTATACATATTCAGCTCCTTAAGTCTCTCTTCATATGTCTTCCGGTACAGACCCTGCACCATTTTAGTCCTCCTCTGGGCAGCTTCCATCCTGTCTATGTCCTTGCAGAGATTGGGTCTCCAGAACTGCACACAGTACTCAGATGGGGTCTCACCAACTGTCTGTACAGAGGGATAATAACTTTCTGTTTTCTGCTGGTGATGCCTCTCCCTATGCATCCCAGTATCCCCCAACCCTCCTTGCTGCCCTCTCACATTGCTTGCTTACGTTTAGGTCATCTGATGTGACTACCCCATGTCCCTTTCCATTTTGTTGTTGTTAGTATCTCACCCCATTGTGTACTCTTCCCCTGGGTTTTTGTTTCCCAGGTGCATTACCTTGCACTTCTTAGCATTGAATCTAAGCTGCCATACATTTGACCATTCCTCTAACCTTGCCAAGTCCCTTCTCATCCTTTCCACCCCACCTTGTGCATCAACTCTGTTGCAGATCTTTGTGTCATCTGCAAAGAGACATACTTTTCCTTCCAGTCCCTCTGCAATGTCGCTTATAAAGACATTGAAGAGGACCGGTCCTAATACTGAACCCTGCTGTACCCCACTAGTAACCCCCCTTTCTTCAGAGTGGACTCCATTTACTATTACTCTCTGTGTCCTATTCTCCAGCCAATTCTTTACCCAGGCTGTCATCTTGGGACCCACTACCAGGCTGGCTAACTTGTATATTAATCTTTTGTGTGGGACTGTGTCAAATGCCTTGCTAAAGTCTAGGTAGGCCATGTCCACAGCCCCTCCCTGATCTACTACTTTGGTCACCCAGTCAAAGAAATCTATCAGATTTGACTGGCATGACCTTCCCGCTGTGAATCCATGCTGCCTTGGGTCCTGAGCCCCTCTGGCCTCTAGACACTCAACAATTCTTTCCTTCAGAAGTGATTCCATAATTTTCCCTACCACTGAGGTTAAACTAACAGGTCTGTAGTTTTCTGCTTCTGCCTTGCTCCCACTTTTGTGAAGGGGAATCACATCTGCCCTTCTCCAGTCCTCGGGTACCACCCCATCCTCCCATGATTTGTTAAAGAGGGTAGTCAGTGGTGTCACTAGTTCTACCCTTAGTTCTTTTAGAATTCTGGGATGAATCCCATCAGGCCCCATTGCTTTGTCCACCTTCAGTTTTAAGAGTTATTTCAGAACCCTTTCTTCAGTAAATGGGCTGGCATCAACTTCTGTATCCAGAGTGTTTCTACTGTTTGTTTTAGGTACCTCCCCCCCACTTCCTTTGTAAATACTGAGCAAAAATATTTGTTTAGTATCTCTGCCTTTTCATAGTCACCCTCTGCCCACCCTCCCTCCTCTTTATTAAGCCTCACTAGCCCTCCCTTGGTCTTTCTTCGCTCCCTAATGTACCTATAAAAAGGTTTTATCCCTCTTCTTAACAGAGTTGGCGATCTTTTCCTCAGTTTGGGCCTTTGCTGTTCTGACTGCCTTCCCAGCTTCCTTTTGCTTTAACTGATACAGTTCCCTATCCTGCTCCTTCTGTGATTCCTTGTACTTCCTGAATGCTTTCTTTTTCTCTTGAATCTTCACTGCCACTTCCTTTGAGAACCTTAGTGGTTTCTTACATCGTTTCGTTTTGTTAATTTGCTTCACACAAAGGCTTGTTACCCCTGTGATGGCAGTTTTTATTATTCCCCATTGTTCTTCCACCCCTCCTTCCTGCCCATTTGCTAGTACATTCCTTAGGCACTCACCCATTTTGGCAAAGTCAGCCCTCCTTAAGTCCAGTACTTTTGCCTTTGTATGGCTTGACTCTATTGCTGTGTTTATTGTGAACCATACTGTTCGATGGTCGCTAGTTCCCAGATGGCTACCCACTTCTACATCTGTGATCCTTTCTTCATCTCCATTTGAGAGTACCAGGTCTAAGATTGCTCCCTCTCGAGTGGGCACCAATACTAGTTGTCTAAGGCATGCCCCTTCTAGGGCATCTAGAATAACCCCACTCTTTGAAGTGGCTGCTGCAACTGCATTCCAGTTAACATCTGGCATATTCAGATCACCCATCAGCAATATCTCCCCTTTTTCTGCCATTCTAAGTATTCTTTCTATCATTTCCTTGTCCATTTCCTCCCCCTGAGAAGGGGGTCTGTATACAACCCCTGTGCAGATTGTGGTGCCATTGCCGGTGTCCAAATTTATCCACAGTGCTTCTTCTCCACCCTGTTTTCCCTTTTGTTCTGATGCCTTGATTCCTTCCCTTATGTAAAGAGCTACTCCTCCTCCTCTTTTACCCTCCCTGTCCCTCCTGTAGATAGTGTATCCTGGTATGTTTATGTCCCAGTCATGGTTTCATGTGTACCATGTTTCTGTGACTGCCACGATATCAGATGTTCCTCCTCCATCAAGGCCACTAATTCAGGAAGCTTGTTACTCAGACTACGGGCATTGGTACTCACTGCTCTCCATTTTTGATGGCTTTACCTTCTTTGCAGCATCCCCACTGACCTGTCTACCCCGGTCTTTTTCTCATTTAGTACCCTGTTTTGTAGGGAGAGGCTGGGATTTTCCTGCTGCTTATCAGTGCCTCCCCCCTTGACTAGTTTAAAAGCTTGCCAATGAAGCATTTAAACCGACTGCTCAAAAGACTTGTTCCCTTCCTGGACAGATGCAGACCATCCTGCCAGTATAGGCTGGTGTCCCTCCAGGTGGAACCCCAGTCCCCAATGAAACCAAACCCCTGTGCTCCACACCATTATTTCAACCATCCATTAAAGATTAAAAACCATTCATTGAAGATCCATACTCTAGTGAAATTAATACAGCTTCCTTTTTTATTCCAGTGTAAAATCACCAACTGACGGGACGCAGCCCCCACAACTAGGAAACCTTCTCCCAGTTGACATGAAAGATTAGCCTGGTCTCAGCCAACAAGACCCGGAACTTCAGAAAGTTGGATTTCGCCAAAATGAAGAACCAGGTGACTGAAAGGCCAGACTAGCAACAGGAGACAAGTACAGCAGAAAACATGGGGGTTGGTGAAGCAAGCAGTAGAAGCAGCCAAGGAGATCTGCACCCTTGTAACTAATAAGGGAAAAATAGCTAAGAGAAGGTCATCCTGGCTCAAAAGGGACCCAAGGTAATTAATTCTGAACAAAAAGCTCAATGACCGCTGGAAAGAGATGGGTTAGTGCCACGCCACAGAAGAACAGAGCAGCACTGATGGACCATAAGACTAGAATTATGAAAGTCAGGAAAGCAATAGCAACTGTGGAGAGCACTAACACCTTCTTTAAGTACATACAATGGAAGCAGAAAGGTGAAGTAGGGGACTAGGTCCCTAAAATGGGAGGACAAAATGAACATATGAAGGAGTCGGGGAAAAGCAGACATGCTGAATGAACATTTTGCTTCAGTGTTAATGAAAGGGCGGGGGGGCAATGGGTGAGTCTTTGGTGCATCAGGGGTAGCCATGATACAGTCTGTGGACATCACTACTGCCCTTGTAGCTAATTAAAGGGAAAAAAACTGTTCAGCACACACAAGCTGCAAAACAATAAAATATTTTGTAATCACCTCCATGAAATGGCGTGATAGCCCTGACCCAGTGCTTCGAGGCATGCTGCCTCTTCGTCGGGGGGAGGGCTGGCTAAGTCACATCATGCAGTGTTACAGCATATAAAGAGCACAAATCATGAATAAACATTTATTTAAATTAGTCATATACATTTGAAGGAATCTGCCCTTCATTCAAGCGATCATTCACAGAACACTGGGTCCTACTGCTGTTAAAGTGATAACCTCCACCTTAACGATAAAACACCCTCATATTTGTACTTACTCATGCACTATTATAGCATTTAAGAAAACATTTCATCAATATTTATTATGCAAGTGTATTTAATAGGATCAGCCCTCTATTCAAGCAATCACCTACAAGACAATGTATTCTACTGCTATTAAAGTGCTGATCTCTACTTATTTGAATTAACAAACCACTCACATGCTTGTACAAAAATAGGTATATCACTGTAAGAAAATCTTTCTTTAAATTCACTAATTACAAATATATTAAAATAAATTATAATAATGGCTTCTATACAAATATTTCAGAGTGACACAGCTTGTCACAAGATCTAAAATAATCTTTGCCTGTAAAAGATGGACCATCTCATTCTAGATCAAAAAAATCAAAAATATGGGGCAGAAAGAAAAAATTGCTCACCTTAGTAATGTTGTTTCTTCTAATGGAGTCTTGCTGTATTCTGACAAATTGCAGTGAGGTCCAACCTTCGAACTGCCCTGGAGATGAAAGAGTTAACTTTCCATGCCAGGCATGGAACGCTGAGCTCAAGCTCGATTGAGACTCTGTCTGTTGCTGTTTGAACTCAAACCGTCAGATCTTTACGAGCTAAACTCACTAAGTGTCCTGTGTGGAAGCTGTAAACCTACACTAGCCAACTGGCTACTAAATATAATAAACAGATTTTTTGGTCCCAAAACAAAGACTCAAGTCAGGAAACCCAAAAAATGAAATAAACACAACACCCACTCACCCAAAGAAAAGGGGTGATAATAAAAAGGTGGGGCACCTCCTGAGTGCCAACACTGCTATTCCACCCACATCCCAAAAACAAAGGTTTTGAGAGGAAGAAGCGGGGGAGGTCAGAATACAGCAAGACTCCATTAGAAGAAACAACATTACTAAGGTGAGTAATTTTTCTGCAAACAACATGAAGTCTTGCTGTATTCTGACAAATGCAGACTACTGTAGTCTCCATGGAGGAGGGACAGAACCTACCTAGGAAATAGGGCTCTGAAGCATCATTGTGCCAAACCGAGCATCACTCCTAGCCTGGATATCCAGAGAGTAATGCTTGGTAAAAGTGTGAACTGTTTTCCAGGTAGCTGCTTGACATATCTCTAAGATAGGAATATCCTGGTAGCAGCCAGGGAAGCAGCTGTACCTCTGGTAGAGTGAGCCTCAGGCCTGAGGGAGGAATCCTACCTAGTTTTCATAGCAAAATTGAATGCAAGAGACAATCCACCTGGCAATGGATCTTTTAGTGGCAGGTTTTCCCTTACCAACCTCACCATAAGTGAGGAACAGTTGGAGGAGTCAAACCTGGACCCTTGGCACGCCTCACGTAGTAGCTAAGGGCTCTTTTCACATCCAAACTGTGCAGCCTCCTCTGACCAGAGGAGGAATGGTCAGTGAAGAACACAGGAAGAAACACAGACTGGTTAAGGTGGAAGTCTGAAACCACCTTAGGTAAAAACTTCCTGTTAGTCCTGAGGACCATCTTATCTCTATGCAAAGAGAGATAAATCAGGCTCCACTGAAGGGCTTGTAACTTACGTATGCTCTGGCAGAAGTGATGGCCACCAAGAAAACAGTTTTCCAAGTCAAGTACTAGGGCTCAAAAGGGGTTGCATAAGCTGAGCAATGCAAACATTAAGGTCCCAAGCAGGGCAGGGTCACTGAATGGCAGATTGGTATGAAGCAATCCCTTGAAAAACTTAGAGAATATAGGATGAGCTGAAAGGGAAGAAGGCTTACCTGCTGAAAGAAAAGCATAGACAGCTGCCAGATGCACTCTTAGTGTAGCTGGTCTGAGTCCCAAGCTATTCAGATGAACCATATAGTCAAGGACTGTGGGCAGGCCAGCAGACTCTTGAGAAATATGCTTCCCAGAGCACCATATGGAGAATCTTTTCCATTTGGAATTATAAGTGGTTCTGGTGGAAGGCTTCCGAGAAGCCTTTAGGATATCCATAACACCTTGAGAGAGGTGTAAATCAGCAAACTCTAACTCTTCAAGAGCCAGGCCTTGAGATTGAGAGATTTGAGATTCGGATACCAAACCCTCCCCTAAGCACAGGTTAACAGGTTGTAATTCCTGGGAAGAAACAGGGGAAGGTGGACTGCTAAGGACAACAGGAGAGGGTACCAGGGCTGTCTGGCCCAGTCTGGAGCAATCAGAATCACCTTGTAGGGTTCAGACCTGATTTTGACTAGCACCGTGAACAGGAGAGGGAAGGGGGGAAAAGCATACAGGAACTTCTCTTCCCAATTGAGAACTAGGGCATCCAGGGGGACTGAGCCCAACACTGGGGGGCCTGCAGCAAAAGAGGGGAAGTTGGTGATTGGGGCTGCAAAAAGATCTATCTGTGGGGTGCCCCATCTGGAGAAGATCACCTTAAAAACCAGGGGATCCAGTGACCATTCGTGATGGCCCTGAGATATCCTGCTGAGAGCATCTGCCAGGACATTGTCCTTGCCTGGGAGGTGTACTGCTCTAAGAGAAGTGTTCAGGGAATACGCCAGAGACCATAACTTCATTGCTTCTGTGCACAAGGCCGTAGACAGAGTGCCCCCTTGCTTGTTGATATACCACATTGTGGTGGTATTGTCTGTCCTGATCTGAACTACTTTGTTCTGAACAGACTTGGAAAAAGCCTGAAGTGCTAGAAACACTGCTCTGAGTTCTAATAGATTTATGTGAAGCAGAGATTCCTGAGGAGACCACAACCCTTGGGTGGTCAGGTCTCCCAAGTGGGCTCCCCATCCCAAGAGGGAGCCATCTGTAGTAAGGATTAGAGAGTGAGACTGAGTGACAAAAGGAACTCCCTGTCTTAGATTGTTCTGATCCTGCCACCACTGCAATGCCCGGATCAGGGTTCGAGTCACTGGGATCAGTTTGGTCAGAGGATCCTTTTTCTGAGACCAAAAGGCTCTCAAGTGGAACTGAATGTCCCTCATCTGAAATCTTGCCCCTGCACCACTGCTGTAGAAGCAGCCATGTGCCCCAGGAGCTGCAGAAAATGCCTCGCTGGTCGAGACACCTGTAGGGTGAATGAAGAGGCCAGTGTAATAAGGGTCCTTGCCCTGTCCAGGGAAGGAAGGCTCTTGCCTTTACTGTATCTAGCTCAGCGCCATGAAGGTGAGGAGCTGTACAGGCTCTAGAACTGACTTTGAAAGATTCAGAAGGAAACCTAGAGAAGTGAGCAGTTGCTGAGTTATCTGTAGGTATAACTTGACTTGGTCTGGGGACTGGCCTACTATGAGCCAGTCGTCCAGGTATAGGAAGATGGAAATCCTTTTCCTTCTTAGGAAGGCAACTACTACTGCCAGGCATTTTGTGAACACCCTTGGAACAGAGGTTAGGCCGAAGGGCATTGCTCTGAATTGGTAATGGCCAAGGCCACTGTTTTTCGGTGCTTGGAAAAAGCAAATTCTGTTTTGACCATCCTGGATTCCGGGATTTTACCGGTGTTTGGGAATCCAATTTCTGGGATTTTTTCCGGTAATCCAAAACTTTATATTATTCACTCATTTTAAGTAATAAATTTGTCTGCCAGTGTTTTATCATGTTTTTATGCAGATTTAAGTCACATCAGCAGAAAACAAAAACATTTAATCCCATATTGCATGTTATATTAGCTACCCAAGTTGTGCATCTACACACTATCAAGGATAAAACTGACTGTGGAACTCCACTGGCAAAACTGGCATAATTATTAAAATATTCCCTCTCGGCCGGCCCAGTGGCGCTGAGGGTTGAGGCGCTGGACGCCACACCTCGCACCACGCCGGCGACCCGGGTTCGGGAATGGACTCGGGCCGCAGGGAGCTGGCAGGGGGAAGGAAGGATCGAGCGTTCCGCGACAGCTGTCCTTCCTTTGGGGTGGGTGTGGGGCACATATGGCGCTACAGTGACACCCAGCGGAGGCTGGGTGTCTGTAGCAAGCGCATCTGACAGGGGGGAGAGCCGGCAGACGTCTGCACATAAGTGCGCAGATGTCATTGCATGTCCGCCTCCAGTGGGCCATAATATACAAGAAAAAGTGGGGAACCTCCACTCTATGAAGCCCTCCCGGGCTTCCTGAGCTATGTCGCCGATCCCCAACTAGTTAAAAGGATCTGTGGGCTGGTGTATGGGCGCCAGCTCTGCGGCCCCACCCTCTGGGGAAAGTCAGGAGTGACGGGGATCACGGTCAGCAAATGGGGGAAGACCGGGGCTGTGACCAGGGCGGATACTTGTGGTAGGTGTCCCACAAAAAAAAAAAAAAAAATATTCCCTTCTCAGATCAATACAGCGGTGAAAATAAATGGTCTCATGTAACAGCAACATTTTTCTCACATGGATTAACAAATTCTGAAGTCTGCCGATATCAAAGACACCAAAATCTAGTCTTCGCTTTAATGCTGACAATGTGTTCTGTGACATGTATAATAAAAACTTCTCAAAGCTAAAATGCAATTAATGTGTTTTATTTTAAAAGATTTATAAAGATAAATATGTACAAAAACACAATTCAAGTATTGACTACTGAACATGGGTGGATAAATATACACTACCCAGATGAATACACTACTCAGACTACATGAACTAAAGCATACTATGAAGGACAGCAGAATCTAACCCATAGTAGCTACTATATAATGCTGAGATTGTAGGTAGTACTACTGTGTAATAGTGTATAGATAGATATATATATATATATATATATATATCTATTCATCTCTCATGTCTACACCTTATTGCACAGTGGAGCACCATTTTTCCCTACAATACTGCACCAGAACTGCACGTCATCACTGCACAGTGGAGCACCACTTTGTTTTCTGCAATATTGCACTAGAACTGCATGTCTACAACTTTATTGCACAGGGGAACACTATTTTTCTGCAATAGTGCATCAGAACTGCAATTTTACACAAGAGGGTGGGAGAGTCTACTTATTGAATAGCAGCATTGAAAATAATTTTAAATTGTCCACAGTCAGGCTTCTCCGTTGGTCAGTCAGGATTTGTCCATGTGCAGAAAATGACCGCTCCACATCTGCACTAGAAACAGGGACCCAAATGGCCTAAAGGGCTGCCTTTGCCAGAGTTGGAACCTGTGAGGACATAGAGATCCAGTACTGGTGAAGATCAAATGATTCAATCTCTGGTAGTTCCCGCACATCCTGCCGTACGTAGATCTCCCAGTCCCTTAACAGTGCATTCTTATTGTGCAACGTGAACATCGGGATACAGGGCAAGTACAGTTGGAAGTCCTTATTGAGTTTGGGTAGGTTGAGTGGGTTTAGAATTAGACAGGCCATTAGAAACTGTACAGATAGATTTGACTGTAGGTGTTTCGTCAGTATCTCCAAACTGACCTTGAAAGCATTTTTGAACAATTTGATGTTCTCATCCCTTACTTTATTCCTCAGTTTAGAGAGGTACAGCTCTGCCTTCTCCCCAAAGCCATCATTTTTTGTTGTGCCAGCCTCAAAGCGGCTCTTAATTGACATTAACATGTCATACGTGGACGTCGCAAGAGGTTTCTCCTTTGACTGCAAAAGTTCTATCGCAGCAATAATGTCACCTGAATTATCTGTAATAAATGCCAGTTGTGCTTGTAGCTCATCGTACCAGTCGTCCAGTAATGCTCGTGAGATTGTTTATTGAGGTGGCATCACTCAATCTTCCTGAAAAGTCCCTCAGGTATTGCAGGTGTGTTGAGTGGTATGCCACAGCTGCAAACCATGTGTTCCATCTAGTTAAAACAGGAACTGGTGGTAATGCAATCATTTCTCCTGGAGCTTCCAGATCCTGCAAAATGTGCGAATTCTTGTTTGCGTTTGGTGATTGCTGAAAAGCATATTTTATCAATGAAACCAGTTCATTAACTTTTTGAAATGGTGCAGCCATGTATCCCCAACAAGGACAAGACATGTGCCCAGCAACACATGCACAACGTGGTCCCCAAGAACCCTGCACGGCGCGCACTGAAACATTTTATCATATAACGAGCGCTGTCATGACAAATGAAACTACATTCAGAAGTCAATGTCACAACTCTGGAGAGTCTTCAAGACAGCTTGAGCCACTGTGGAATGGTTGACAGAGTCTAGTTCTGTGCTGTTTCCAAGATATGTCTTGCCCCTTCCAACACAAAGACGACATTAAGAATGCACCGTGACTGTGCATCCGCGCTTCGCCACATATCACAGACAAAGATTTCCAGTCACAGCTGCTTTAAGGTCTTCATCAATTTGCTCTCTTACCTTGGGTAAATAGAGTTGCCTCAGGGTGTCTGTTTTGGCACTGCTCCACTCCTTCACATACTTGCACATCCATTCCTCAGTTGTGGAAGATCCAGCTTCTCCAACGGGATATCTGCAGCCCCCCGTGCCTTAACTGTGTCCATGACTGTCTCATTTTTTACTATGGATGATTCTGTTGCAGCTCTGAAACTGCTGGTCAGGGTCACCTGCCTTGCTGGTCTTCCTTCACTAGTAGCTTGTTCCTTATTCCGAGCATGTTTCTTGCTGAGCAGATGATCTTTGACTGTATCTTTTCTGGTATGGTCCAGGACATGGTTGCAGTAAGGACAGAAAAGTTTTCCTCCATCCTCATAGAGGCCTTCAGATTTAAACTGCTGGGCTCGCTCCTTAGCCGATGTGTAGCAAAGCTTGGCCCTCTTATTCATTGGTGCAACAAACATCATGCAGGCTGAAAGTATGAATACTGAAATCACAACCAAAAAAAAATAATTAGTAGTGTGTTCCACTAATCTGCTTGATAAGAATTCAACAAAATGGCAGACTGATCCCCTGGATAGGGCAATCCGTGACTTTTATCCTCTGGCTATATTGATGGCAGTAGCCACCGCATAAAGTCCCCATCTTCCAGGTACAATGGCAGCAGCATTCCACGACTCCCATCCTCTAGGTGTGAAGGCAGCAGCAATCTACGAATCGCATCCTCCAGGTACGACAGCAGCAGCATTGTACGACTCCCATCCTCCAGGTACGATGGCAGCAGCATTGTACGACTCCCATCCTCCAGGTACGATGGCAGCAGCAGCCACGACTCCATTCTCCTGGGATGGCAGTAGCATCCAGCGACCCATTCACTAGGTGAGATGGCAGCAACAGTCTACAACTCTCATCCTCCAGATACAATGGCAGCAGCAATCACAACTCCCATCCTTCAGGTACAATGGCAGCAGCATTCCACGACTCCCATCCTCCAGGTGTGAAGGCAGCAGCAATCTATGAATCGCGCCCTCCAGGTACGACAGCAGCAGCATTGTACGACTCCCATCCTCCAGGTAATGGCGGCAGCAGCAGCCTATGACTCCCATCCTCCAGATACGATGGCGCAGCAGCCCATGACTGCCATTCTCCTGCAAAACCAACAGTGAGATGCAGCACAGGGTTGGGTCTGTGTTCTGTGAGTACCTCCCATTTTGGACCCTGCCACCAACCTCCTTTTAAATGCAGCATTTACTATAGATAATTCGATCCCCCTCATCACATCCGCAAAATAGTGCAGTATTTTACCTGCAGTAACTCCAGCATCTACTGTACACAGGGTTGTGCCTAGGACTTTAAGGGCTCCCCTGCAAAGCACTCTGTGGGGACCTACTACACGACCTACTGCACGACCAAAACATCAGTTCAAAAAAATACTATTTATTATTACCTTACACTATCTGCAGTAAAAAGCAAGCAATATGCAATAAAAGCAAAGTAAAACAGTGAATAGTTGCATTCACCGCCCGTCTCACAGCGGTTGGATTTCTGCTTGTGATGCCAGCGACCCAGGTTCTGGAGGGCTGGCCGGGGAGAATGGCTTGAGCATCCCATGACAGCTCGCCTTCTCCAGGGGAAGGAGGGGCCAATGCCCGCAACTTGCCTGACCCCAGCGGAGGCTTGAGGTGCAACAAGGGGGCTGCCATGATGCATGGTGGATGTTGGCACAGCACCTTGACATCAAGAGGCACACCACATGAGGGTAGGAAACCAGAGGGAAAAAACAGTCTTCCATCGCTGGGAGCGTGCCCTCGATATGCTACTCTCTCAGACCACCTTGCCCAATGAAACAAGAAGTGTATGGGCCCCACCTTGTTCGCTGCCCAAGGGGTATAACCACAGCTACATGGGGCGCAAGGTTGGTCTTGGGCCGGGTGGTTGGCAGAGGGATGACTTCCAGGTCGAGTACTGCATGCAATTTTGGAGGCCAGACTTAAAGAGGGACATTAAACTCCTGGAGAGGGTCCAGAGGAGGGCAACCAAATGATCTGGGGCCTGGGTACAGGCCCTATGGGAGACGCCAAGAGCTAAATATGTACACACTGGAAGAGAGAAGGGACCGGGGGGACATGATAGAGGTCTTCAGGTACATGAAGGAGTTAAATAGGGGAGGAGCAGTCAGGGTGCCCCGAAGTCTGAAGGTCTGTCAATAGCTGCTCCCCCACACCCACACTGTGCTAGAGGGGCACACAATGGCAGTGTTCGAGCACTACTCAGACCCCACCACCCTACTCAGACACCCCCTTTAATTTTTGTTCCTTGCTACACACACACACACACACACACACACGTTCTTCATGCTAGCTCACCTGCACTGCTCTGGGGTACCTTGGACCCCAAACACACACACACACCATGGACCCCACACAGTTTGTTGCCCTACAACACACAATTTTTGATCTGCGAGCATCTTGGATGATCTGCAAGCATCTTGGACGACACCACCCCCACACAAAAAACATTAGCAGGTGTCTTGCATCCCTTCCCAACACTCTTTACCTGGCCCAAGGATACAAGGCAAAGGAAAAAGCAGACGAGCACCTCGGACCCCCTCCCCAAACACACACACACACACCTTGGACCCCACACAGTTTGTTGCCCTACAACACACAATTTTTGATCTGCGAGCATCTTGGACGACACCACCCCCACACAAAAAAACATTAGCAGTGTCTTGCATCCCTTCCCAACACTCTTTACCTGCCCCAAGGATACAAGGCAAAGGAAAAGCAGACTAGCACATCGGACCATCCCTCCCCAAACACACACACACTTGGACCCCACACAGTTTGTTGTCCTACAACACACAATTTAAATAAATATGAATGTTGATCTGCGAGCATCTGGGACGATCTGCAAGCATCTTGGACGACCCCCGCCATACACACACACCAAAAAAACATTAGCAGTGTCTTGCATCCTTCCAACACTCTTTACCTGCCCTAAGGGTACAAGGCAAAGGAAAAGCAGACGAGCACCTCGACCCCCCAAACAAACACACACACACACACACACACACCTTGGACCCCACACAGTTTGTTGCCCTACAATACACAATTTAAATAAATATGAATGTTGATCTGCGAGCATCTGGGTCGATCTCAGCATCTTGGACGACCCCGCCATTTGACGACCCCCCGCCACACACACACACACAAAAAACATTAGCAGTGTCTTGCATCCCTTCCCAACACTCTTTACCTGCCCCAAGGATACAAAGCAAAGGAAAAAGCAGACGAGCACCTCGGACCCCTTCCCAAACACACACACACCTTGGACCCCACATGGTTTGTTGCCCTACAACACATAATTTAAATAAATATGCATCTTGGATGACCTGCGAGCATCTTGGACGACACCCCCCCCCCCACGCACAAAAAACATTAGCAGTGTCTTGCACATCGGACCCTCCCCCAACACATGCAGATCCTGGACCTCACACAGTTTGTTGCCCTACACACACAATTGCCCTAAAAATTATGATCTGTGAGCATCTTGGACCATCCCCCACACACACACAAAAAAACATTAGCAGTGTCTTGCACATCGGACCCCCAACACATGCACACCCTGGACCCCACACAGTTTGTTGCCCTACAACACACAATTTAAATAAATATGCATCTTGGATGACAAGAGCATCTTGGATGACACCCCCACACACAAAAACATTAGCAGTGTCTTGCACATCGGAACCCCCAACACACGCAATCCTGGACCCCACACAGTTTGTTGCCCTACAACACACAATTGCCCTAAAAAATATGATCTGTGAGCATCTTGGATGACCCCCCACACACAAAAAACATTAGCAGTGTGTTGCACATCGTACTTCAACACATGCACATCGTGGACCTACACAGTTTGTTGCCCTACAACACACAATTTAAATAAATATGCATCTTGGATGACCTGTGAGCATCTTGGAAGACACCCCCACACACACACACACACACACACACACACACACACACACACATATAAAACGTAAAAAGTAGCAGTGTCTTGTATCCCTTTAATTTTGAATCCCTTTACCTGCCTCATTAAACCCCAAAGTAAAAGCGGGTACCTGATGTGTTTCGGGAGTGGTGGCAGACAAGGCAGGCTTGCAGTGTATTTTGGACAGTCGAATTAAAAGCCGGCTTTCGAAATGGCGTTCTTAGCTGCCTGGCGTGCTGCTTGGCGTTCTTTGCGTCCACGTGGTCTCGACTCTCCTCTCTCTGGGCATACGTCCTTCTCTCCGCTCCTGGATCAAACGGGTGGTTGACTGGCCAAAGGCGACCTTTTAAGGGCACCCAGTTCCGAATGCTCACGCAAGCAGCGTGAGTTCCGTAACTCTACCGTGGGATACCGAGGGACATTTAAATTTCCCGCAGCCAATCAGATTTCCGTGATTCCGGCCGGAATCATGGTAAAACAGTGGCCTTGGTAATGGCCTGAGGGCAGCTCGAACCCGAGGTATTTTCGATGGGAGCTTCTGATGAGAATATTGAAATAGGCATCCTTGAGGTCCAGGGCGACTAGCCAGTCCCCTGGCCTTAGAGGGGGTAGAATTATTCCCAGAGTCACCATTTTGAACTTTGGCTTTAAAAGGTGCTTGTTTAAATATCTGAGATCCAGGATGGGCTGCCATTCTCCTGTCTTTTTGGGGATGAGGAAGTACCTGGAGTACAATCGCTTCCTTTGTGTAGGGTGGAACCCTTCTACAGCTCTGAGGGCCAAGAGGAAAGAGACCTCTGCCTCTGGGGCAAGTGCCTCTGAAGGATTTGCAGGTGGAAAGGATCTGGCTCTCATCTTTGGAAATGTTTTGAAGCTGAGAATTCAGTCCCTGGCTTACTACTTCCAGGACCCATTTGTCTGATGTTAAAGACATCCAGTCCTGGACAAAGTAAGCCAGCCTGCTCCCATAGGTGGTGGAGAATCTGCCCTGGCAAACCCATCAGTGTGCCTGTTTGGCAGGGGCTTTAGGCTCAGGGATGGAAGCAGGCCTGCTTGTACCGCCTGCCTCTCCTCTAAAGAACCCTCTGAGCATAAGCAGAAGAGGAGGCCTGGGCTTAGTAGAAAGGCCTATGAAAAGGCCTGCCCCTGCCCCTGGATGCTGCCTTTGAGGAGTGGCTTGCCTTTCCTTGGCCTGAGCACTCTATAGGTGGTCCTGTATTCATCCATTTCTTCATGTAGTTCTCTGTTTGCTCCCCAAACAGAGAAGTACCTACAACAGGAAAATCCACGGCTTTAGTCTGGGTATCCTGAGACAAGCTAGTACATCTGAACCAAGCTATCCTAAGGCGACATAAATGTAGCCATGACTCTAGATGAAACATCATTGGAGTCCACTGCAGCATGGAATTGCACCTTGGATGCCTCAATACCATCCGCAGCTACCTGCTCCAGCTCCTTGGCAAGCTGGCCAGGGACCTGTTTAGCTAAAGCCATTACAGTGTCCCATCTAGATTTCTGATATCTAGCTGTATAGGCCATTTAATTGACCTGTCTGAGTCCCAAGGATGCTGCCATGTACTGTTTCTTTGCCATGGCATCAATCCTCCTAGAGTCCTTATCTGGGGTGTGTGAAGCCAATGGTATATTTGCCTTATCACAGGCAGCAGCCTGCACTACCGGGTAAGGAACTCTGTATCCGAGCCTGAAAGAGTATACCTCTTGTCCATTCTCTTATCCACAGGAGGTATAGAATTAGGAGTCTTTAAAATTTTTATTGTCTGTTTCCCAAAAGACTTATGAAGGGGAATAGACAGCCTCCTGGACTCTGGGATATCCATCATTTCAACATAGTCAGGCTCCTCCTGGTCATCCACAGCTTCTTCCATAGGAAGCTGAAGGGTTTCAGCCACTTTCTTGTAAAACATGACATGGGAGGGGGACTCAGAAAGCCTAGGAGGAGACACTCCTGAAGGTCTGTCTGGGAAGATGTCCAGGTCAATGTGCACATCCAGACTTTCATAATCACATTCACTTTCCTCATACTCTCCTTCCTCCTCCTCCAGTTCATAAAATTCCTCTAAATCATAATCCAGAACCGACCGAACCGAGCGGCTTCCTAATGGTGCCAGTTCGGTCGGAACCGGGGATAGCAGACTGAACAATTTTGATCGCTTTGGCTATTTCATCAGCGGTCGGAGAAAGAACTTTTGGATCTGCACTGGCTGATTTATCCCTTCTTGATCTCTTAACCAGAACAGACTCCTCGGAACCGGTTCTCCTTTTGCCCGAAGAAGTTTCGCCCTGGTCAGAGGGCACTCCTTCTGGTTCGGTTGGAACCGAACCGGGCTGGCCATCCGGGTCAGCGGACTTTTTGGCTTCCCTTTCCCTGAGCCTACCAACTCTTTTTTTCTAGGGTAGCTGCAGGAAAATCTTTACAAATCTGGCAGTCTGAATCGAGGTGGTCAAACCCCAGACAATAAACACAGCTGGTGTGGGGATCAGCCTTAGCAAAGACTTCCCCACACACACTACAGTGTTGAAACCCAGTGGGCCCGGTTTTTCTTTTGGGTTTCTCAGACATGGCCAGTCCTAAACTAAACTTGCCCTTTTTTCGGCAATCCGCCAGGCAAGACACTCTTATCGGTTCCTGACCGTGTTACGGGTCGTGGAAAAAAACGTAATAAAATTTTTTTTTAGAACCAATAAGAACCGGTAACCACACTCTAAAAGTAGAAGTAAAGATTTTAACAACCTGATCGGTTCAAACCGAACCGATGACACGCTTACAAGTTCCACACAGAATAAAAACAAATATAAACCTATCTAGTACTCACGAATACTACAGACAGAGACCGAACCGATAGGTTGTGTTTAAATTGGTCGAAAACCGAGAAAATGGTACTTTAACCGACAAATTGAACCGAGCAAAGGAGAAATCTCAGGAGCGACTGTTCAGTGAGGCGGAATAAAGAATCTGACGTTTGAGTTCAAACAGCAACAGACAGAGTCTCAACCGAGTCGAGCTCAGCTGCCCATGCCTGGCATGGAAAATTAACTTTTTCATCTCCGGCAGTTCAAGGTTGGACCTCACTGCAATTTGTCAGAATACAGCAAGACTTCATGTTTTTGAATATGTGAACTCTCAAAATAAACCCCTACCCTTAATTTATAGAAAAACTGCTTAATCCGTTTTATCACCTAAGCCTACAGTTTATAGGGCCCTAGGGTTAAAAATCCATCTAGATTCTTTTGAATGAGCAGCTAGGTTCTGCCCACCTCCCCCCTCCACCACCACACATTTTGTCAAATGTTTTCCACCAATGGTATGACTGCATAATCTACAATTACCACATATATGGAACCCTTGTGGGCACGGGGGCATCCAGTTTGAATGAATATTCTTTGTGGGGATCAGATAACTGTGTGTAATTAAATCCTTTACATTTTTTGCCCTACTGTATGTCACTCTCGGTGGTTTACTAAACAAACTTGGCACATTACTGTGATGCCACAATAACCAATTAATTAACCATAATGTTTCTTATTCTTTGGTGCCAATGGGTTACTACCACTCTGCTATTATTTTCATTCAGCCTTTTTCCTAAGTGTACCTTAGCCAGTTATCAAAGAATTAAAAATAAAGGGGGTGGCATGCCTTGCCAGAAGGATGTGGCCTAGGCAAAAGGGGGCCACGCAATTTTCTCAGGCCTAGGGATCCAGCTAACCTTAATTTGCCCCTGGCAGTAGGCAGCAGCGAAGGATCCTATACCCCACTGTGTATGTTAGAGTTATATAAACTTTGATCTTTGTTTGATGGGCCCACTGTCCTCCCTGGGTAAGTACGGTCACAGAGGACTGTACTTAGCCCCTGCAGAAAAGAAGACACAGAAAACTTCTGGTCAGAGATTTTATAAACTCTTAACATGCACTGCAGACTACTGAATCTCCCACTGCTGCCTACTGCTCTGATTGTTAACTGAGGGATTCTGGGATCTGTAGTAACAGATGTCAGCCAGAAGTAAACAAAATTTGTCCGATATAATCTACTATACCACAGTAAACAATAAGTAAAAAAAAAAAAATGTTTGCACACTAAGTGCACACTGGGACCAGCCCTACACTTGACTGCACGGCTCTTTGTGGTGACTGCTTCTCTTTACATGCCTTATCTGAGAGCTCTTCTACAACACTAGTTATATTTTTAACCAGAAATGTGCTATTATCATTTGAAGTGTGCAGATTCAGCCATTTGCTGCTTTTTCTCTGGTGCTAGAAGTCAAGCACGTTATTTGCAAAGAATTTCCTTTCTTTTGAGATAGTACCATTATAACTATTATACTGAAAAAGTAAAAAAAAAAAAGAGAAAAATGGTTTACAATACAGCTCAAATTTTCTCTCACTAGTGCTACAGCAGGTCTGGGTGTAAATCATAACTGTCTAGCAGTTTCTCACGAATGCATATGCACTGTAGTTCTAGTCATACAGCCAATCAGAACACAGGATTTAGCATACAGTCTTATAATGTATGTGTGAGGGGTGTTAAAGATGGAATTCAATGAATTCCTGTCCTTGTTATGCTATTTGTTGTGACATTAAGAGGTTGTTATACCCTCTTGAGTATGTCACGATAGCATAACAATGTGAATGACTTTGCATATGCATGTCTCTGGAATACTGGCTTACGATGAACAGCGCCGGCGGTGACAGCTGACCCTGAAGGAGAGTGGCTCTAAGCAAAAAACCTGTAAAGTAAGGACAAATTTCACTTAATTGGTGCCCATACACTATAAAAGACACTGGATGGGTCAGCCAGGTACATCATGGAGTTCCCATCTCAAGGTCAGCCATGCCAACTATAAACCTCTCAAGGTTTGCTAGGTTGTCATGACAAGCTTCTAAGAACTCAGTGTTATTAACTAGTGTCCATCCATTATCCTCTGTATAATCTAGAGACCTGGGTTTGACTCTCACAGCCTCCACCTGTATACTGTATGACCCTGAGCAAGTCACTTAACTTCCCTGTATGCCCAGGTTGCACCTGTAAACAAACTTTCAGCTTAGTGTGCCACTCCTGGTTAAACACTTGAAGAAAAGGAAAAAAATATATATATTTTGACTGTATTGTGTAGTTACTGCAGAATAACGGGTTAGTAGGGCTGTGTTCTGACTGGGTGAAGGAGATCCACTTCAGTTTTAAATATTGTTTTATAAAAGATGCTCAATTGTTGCAAAAAAAGAAAAAGATCAGCTGGTAGGGTTAAGACATCAGTTTTTGCAAATGGCAGTTCACATAGATCTAGAGAAAACACTGTATATTCTCTGTTGTGCCATATAAGAGGTGAAACTAAAGCAACTGGATGAAATTGAAAACAAAGGTTTTCATTCAAGAGCAATTAAAAAACAATCATTAATCCTATCATTTCATTTCAACTGTGGCACTGTGGACTACTGTGTGCAGTGACCACCTGCTGGAGTCAAATGGATTGGTTTCCACTGGTTTCTTTATTATTGAGCCACCTATCCACTGGCGTCACTTGGGCTTCTTTGATTGTGCTAAGACGATTTCAGACATCGGGAAATACAGGTTACTCACCTGTAACAGGAGTTCTAGGAATGGTATATGTTGTTCATCCACACTCATTGGCAGGTATCCTTGCCGCTTTAAATCTTGCCGGAAGGTCTTCAAGCTTGCTCCTCCCACCCACCCGGGTGGTATAACTCTCGGCTCTGCCCCATGACGCCAGATCTGGCCCGCTGGAAGCTCAGGTTGTGCGTCGAAGCCGGGGAGGTCGGGTGGGTCGTGTGGATGAACAACATATACCATTCCTAGAACTCCTGTTACAGGTGAGTAACCTGTATTTCTAGGGACATGGATATGTTGTTCATCCACACTCATTGGCAGACTCCTAGCAGTTCTCCCGAGGAGGAGGAGGCAGACACACCCCAATACTTACTTGGGAAGAGAGACTGGAGAACCGAGGCCCCAAAACCAGCATCCCGGCGTGACTCAAGGTCGATGTGGTAGTGGGTAATGAAGGTGTTTGCTGACTTCCAGGTAGCAGCCCTGCAGATTTCCTGGATAGGGACGTCCCTGGAAGCAGCCACCGTTGCAGCAGTATGGCGGGTAGAATGAGTTCTTATCCCTCTGGGAGGCTCCATGCCCGCCAACTTATAGCAGAGATCTATGCAGGAGGTTACCACCGCTATCGTCCGCTTGGCTGCAGGTCTGCCAGATCTTGACCTTCAGCGTGGGTGACAAACAGCTGGCGAACCTCTCCCGAATTTCAACCGTCGCTCCTTATAATAAGCGGCGCCCTTCTAGGTCCAGAGTATGGAGCCTATATTGACCTCCGAGGTGTGATTGGGGTAGAACACCGGCAGAGTCAACACCTGGTTAAGGTGAAACTCGACACCACCTGGAAGGAATTCGTGTGGGCGCAGGACAACCTTGTCCCTGTGGAAGACCAGGTAAGGAGACTCATGGAAAGCGCTGGAGCTCTCCCATCCTTCTGGCTGACATGATAGCCACCAAGAAGGCGGTCTTCCACGACAGGTGAGAGAGAGCACACCTGTGCATAGGTTCAATGGCTTGCCCATGAGCTTTGCCAGTACCAGCAGTAGATCCCACGGAGGTGGGGGTTCCCGAACTGGGGGAAATGTGATCAAGGCCTTTGAAAAGCGCCAGACCACCTTCTCCTGTGCCACTGACTGCTTTCGCCCGCGCCGGTAAGCAGAGATGGCTGCCAGGGTGCACCCTTAGGGTCGCCGACCTAAGCCCTTGACTAGAAAGGGACCATAAATAGTCCAAGATGCTTGCCAAGGAACAGGAGGAAGGGTCCAAGCCCTTGCCCTGACACCAAATGGAAAACCTTTTCCATTTGAAGGCATAGCATTTTCTGGTCGACTCCTTACGGGACGCCTCAACTACATTGAGGACCTCGTCGGAAAGACCCAAGGCCTGGAACTCTAGCCGCTCAGGAACCAGGCCGTCAGGTGCAGGGATTGAAGGTCCGGATGGAACACCTTCCCCTGATTGACTGAGAGCAGGTCCGGGCGAGCTGGAAGCTGCCGCGGAGTCCTGGAGCTGAGACTGAGGAGATCTGGGTACCAGAACTGGCGAGGCCAGTCTGGGGCTATCAGAATCACCTGCGCCTTGTCCCTCCTCGCCTTGAGAAGCACCTTGTGGATCAAGGGAAATGGGGGAAAGGCGTAAAAGAGGCCCGGGGTCCATTGCCTCGAGAAGGCATCCCCCTGCAGCGAGCCCTGCTGAGGGGGGCGGGCATGGAACAGACTCAGCTTCGCGTTCTCCCTGGAGGCAAACAGGTCCACCTGAGGTGTGCCCCAAAGGGAGAACAGATGCTGTACTACCTCCGGCAGGAGAGACCACTCGTGGGATGCAGCCCCTATCCGGCTCAGGGCATCGGCCAGGGTGTTGGAGGCTCCTGCCACGTGAATGGCTAGGAGATCCGCCTCCAGGCTGCGCACGAGTGACCAAATGCGGAGAGCTTCCTTGCATAGAAGCATGGAGCGTGTCCCGCCCTGGCGGTTTAGATAGTACATGGTCGTGGTATTGTCCGTCTGGACTCGGACCACTTGACCCCGGAGGAACGGAGCAAAGGCGGTGAGAGCTAGGCGGACCGCTCGGAGCTCCAGCAGGTTGATGTGGCATCGGGACTCCCGCGGGGACCAGAGGCCATGAGCCCGGTGTTCCCCCAGATGGGCACCCCAACCCATCAGAGAGGCATGGTCGATGAGAACCCGTCGGCTCGGGAGGCGGACGACGGATGCCCTCCTGCAAATGATCTGGGCAGTCCACCACTGGAGAGCTGTTCCACATCCCCTGTGTCACCGACACAAGCTGGTCAAGGGATCGTAGCGTTGTGACCACTGGCTGGCCAGTCCCCACTGAAGGGCGCGATGTTCCAGCGGGCCCAACGGACCACGCTGGTGCAGGCCGCCATGAGACCCAGGAGGCGAGGAAGTCCCGGGCAGGCGCAGTGCCCAACCAGAAATGATCGGGCAAAGGAGGAAAGAACCTCGGCCCTGTCCGCCGAGCCGCCGCTCTGGCTCAAGAGAGTCGAGCTGGCCCCGATGAATAGAATCACCTGCTTCGCTCGATTCCGACTCTGGCCTCGCTGATAAGGAGGCCCAGTTGAGAGCAGACCTGGAGGCCAGATCTCTGGACCACTCCGCCTCCTTCCTGGAGGAGCTGCTATCAGCCAGTCGTCCAGGTAAGGGTACACCCGACCCTGGCGCCGCAGGAGATGCTGTCACCACTGCCATGCATTTGGTGAAGACCCTGGGAGCTGGAGACAAGCCGAAGGGCATGGCTTGGAACTCGAAGAGGGATCCTTCCGCCGAAGCGAAGGAATCTCTGGTGAGACGGACGATAGGGGCGGAAAAACGCTGGCCCTGCAAGTCCAGAGAGCAGAACCACACGCCGCTGCTCCAAGGATGGTATTATCTGAGCCAGAGTGACCATCCTGAAGGTTCGAGACCTTAGGAACTTGTTTAGGTCGTAGGTCGAGAATGGGCGCCAGCCCCGTCGCTTCGGAACCAGGAAGTACCTGGACACAAACCCTGGGTCTGAAGGAGGTCCACCACCTCTCTTACCACCTCCTTCTGGAGGAGGAGGCGATGTCGGCTCGACGGAGCCGCCAGTGAGGCTGGGATCCCGAGAAGCCCCGAGGCGACGGCTCTGAAGGGTGGTGCCTGCTCGAATTCCAGAGGCAGGCCTCTTCCCACCACCTCCAAGACCCACCTGTCCGTGGTAACAGCGGACCAGGCGGAACGGAGATGCGGAGCGATCCCCAGAGGGACCAGGGAGTAGGTGGCGGGAATGGGGCGACACCCTCAGCCCGTCACTGGGCAGGCTTGGAGGAGGGACCGGCCGAGGGACCTCCTGGGCCCTTTCCTCCCTGCCTCCTGTTAGAGGAAGCCGGCGACTTGGGTTTGGGATGCCAAGGCCGAGCCTGCTGGCCCTGACGTTGCTGGGCCGGGCGCGCCGGGGGCACAGAAGGACGAAAGGGCTTAGGCTGTGGTTTGCGGCCTTTGTCCTTCTGAGCGGAAGAGACCGAGTCCAAGGTAGCATTGGACTCTCGATCCTCTGCAGGTGACCTTCCACCCCAGGGCCGAAGAGTCAGTCCCCAAGGGAACATCCGCCAACTTGTGCTGGGTATCAAGTAAAGGTGGATATCCTCAGCCAAGCCCGCCCGACGCATAGGCCACTGCGGCCACCACCAATCTGGCACATGAGTCCCTATATCCAAAGCAGTCTGGAGCTGCTGTTTGGCCACTGCCTGCCTGGTCCGCACCTGCTTAACCGTAGTCTGCAGATCGGGCGGGAAGATGAGATGACCTCATCAGGACCCAACAGGGCATGAGAAAAATGTGCCATGAGGCGGGCGAACTGGCCTGACGGAAGGCCGGAGAAGGCCTTAGCGTAGACTTTACCGCCGACATAGTCAATTTCTTGGACTCCTTGTCAGGAGGTTTGTCCACATCCCTGGCGTTGCCGTAGCCGAAAACGCTGTCGGTAACAACCCCTCAGCAGAGGGTGTTCCAACGGACAAGGAACGGTAGGGACCGCATACTTCCTGTCATCCTGGCCCGGCGCAGGGCAGGAAGCAGGCGCTACCAAAGCTCCAGTGCGGACCCACTGTGGCCTCGGCCACGGAAAGCCTCCGTCGGAAATCCCTCGGTCCAGAATCTCCGTGAGGATACCCTGGCCCGTTTGGAAGCAGGTTCGAGCTCCATCCCGTGGACTCCGAGATGAGCCAAGCAGTCCTAGGAAGGACGGCAGACGCTCGTCCGTTGACTGACCTCCTGAAGACTCCAAGTCCAGTCGCTTGGAGAAAAAGGAGAATCATCTTCGGACTCAGAAGAGTCCTCGAAGAGCTGCCTCTGGCCTGAGCCACCCTTCACCTGCCGAGGGTCGGTCGGGAGTGAGTAACTGACAGCCGATGGGTAGACCCTTAGCCGACCGAGAATCCTTGGTCGGAGCCCCAATTGGTGGCTGTGGGGCGGAGGTTCCACGGAATCGATGGAGCAGCTGGTTTGGCCAGAACAACGGCCTGGGTATAAACTCTCGGATAGAGTCGAGGGTGCTGCGTTCGGTGACAGACTTAATGGCCGGGGAAGGCGGCGGGTCGGCTTATTCAGCCAGGAGGAAGCTGTTGCAACATAAGGTCCTAGTACCCGTCGATGTAATTCTGCCGACCTCCCTCATCCGAGGAGGAGGGCGAGGGCAGCGCACCCGCCGCTTACATGATGCCGAACCGAGACCGCCTATGGCGGTGGGATCAGCTGGACGCGAGGTCCGAGACCCGAGACCGAAGTCCCCGGAATTTCCGAGTCGGTGCGGGAGGTGTCGGCGGAACCGGCCTCCCTTGGCTCGGATGGTCCATCCGAGGGCTCGAACCGGAGGCACAGGCGAGCCACAGGATCCTCAACTCCTCCGGGGGAACCGGGGAGAGGGGAATCTCGGCTGCTAAAGGCGACAGCCCGTCCAATGGGTCGAGAAAAATCTCGACTTCATCGGTGAGAGTCTCGGTCAACTGACCTGACGGGGACACCGTGAGGCCAGTGGCGGCGGCGAAGCGGTCGACCCGAAGCCGGCTGATCGGCGGCCCGGGGAGAGGGACCTTTCCCGCTCCCAAGAGCGTCGACGGAGGGACTTACCCTTGTCCCTCTTTTTGGACCGAGAATAAGGTCCAGCAGACGCAGGCCCTTCTCCTTTAGTGGAGAGGGACAGACAAAGCTCCTTAAAAGAAGCCGTGTAAGAAGAGCCCAGGGAAGCGGGATAAATGCGCGGCCGAGGAAAGATCACGGCCCGCGCGCCTCCTCTTGAGCGACCATCCGCTCGAGCTGATCCGGCGAGCCGCGCCCCTTGAGACCGCCAACCGGGCCTCCTTGACTTCACCGAGGGAAACGCTCGGGACGCCCAGTTGCAATCGGGCAGCACGGTCTTCGAGGGACGAGGCCGAAAGATGAGCACAGGTCGCAAGCTGCGGGTCGTGCTCAAGGCCTAAGCAGTGAACCTACGTGGAGTGTGGATCCGTCGAGACATCTTCTGCCCGCATGGGCATCTCCGAAAATCGAGTCGGTTGTCCCTCGCGGCAGCGAGGGATAGAAGACGAAGTCTTTTGCAAATTTTATTTTTAAATCCGCAAACGGAGAAATAGGAACCAGTCTCAAACGCAGAGCGTTAAGGAGGGAACCTGAGCTTCCAAGCGGTAAGGAAGATCTGGCGTCATGGGGCGGAGCCGAGAGTTATACCACCCGGGTGGGTGGGAGGAGCAAGCTTGAAGACCTTCCGGCAAGATTTAAAGCGGCAAGGATACCTGCCAATGAGTGTGGATGAACAACATATCCATGTCCCTAGAACACTTCTATTCCCAAGAACTGTTCCCGATGTCTGAAATCGTATCTGACATAAATAACAAGGACCCCCCAAACCGTGATTTGCCATGATATTTAAAAAAATGTGTATGTAGTCTATGTTAAAAAGGTAAAAAAAAGTACCTGATGTGTCTATCATAGGTGATATTTGGTATGGGTGTAGGCAGGTATACTCCAAGCACTCCATGGTGTGCAATTTTATTTAAGGGGTAGCAAATAGGCTCTGAACTGCTTCCTTTTCTATGAAAACTAACAAAGAAAATACTGAACCTTTCTGTAACTTTATTCATAGAGTCGAAACTAGAAGACCTGGTCACTAATACTCTCTTTGCATCCCAAGGAAAATACAACTACAGGCTCTGGGCTGGTATGTGGGTGTCTTGGGGAACAATGTATGGCATTTGTATTTACCCATGCATGGCAACAACCATTGTCATGAGATACAAAAGTTGTATTTATTGTGCCAAATGAGGCAACAAACACAGTCCTGGTGTACATTTGTATATTGTCTGGCTACACCCGGAGAGGTAGCTCACCCTAATGGGGGTAGCAGTGAGTCCACTTGGTGTGCAGATCTGAAATCCCTGGCTACACCCTTGATATTTGGGATGTGACCAACTTGCAAGTTGTAGGCTTTTTAAAAACAGGTAACACTTTAGAGAGTAATTCAGGAGTACACTGTTTTGCAGTGTACTGTTTTTATCTCTGTAACCATGGTTTTGCTGTGGGATCTAGTCAATTACACTACAGCTGTTTACCTTTATCTGTTCAAATCCTGCTACCCAATTCTTACTTAATGTCATTGAGGCCTGTTATATCAAAACAGGTGATATAATTTGAATGTGACGACAGGTAAAGTGATATGTCACGGTGTTTGATGTTGGGGTGAGATGGAGAAACAGTTGCTTAAAGGGGAACTGTCAGCTTTTTACCCCAACCCCTAGATTTCAGCCAGGTTAATGGTGCATCATGAAAGTACAGTTACGTAAGAACTTACCGTAACAGTAGATCTTCAAGAGAGGCTCTTGCAGTAAGTAATATATATAGGACTGAAACCGGCGGGCGTCAGGACCTAGAAAAATTTCTAGCCTAGCAGTCTCTGGCAGGGGACCCCCCCGTCAGGTGACATTGGTATAAAGGCGGGTCCCCGCCTCTTCCAGTTCTTTCCCACCAAAGGCCAAAAGGTGAGCGAGAGAGAAGTGGATATTTCCCTTCCTGGAAAGCGAGCTGAAAAAACTAAGGGGGATGGAGGGCAGGAAGGTATTACCTACTTCAAGAGCCTCTCTCGAAGATCTGCTGTTATGGTAAGTTCTTATGTAACTGTACTATCTTACTTCAAGAGGGCTCTTGCAGTAGGTAATTATATATAGGACCGAGTCCCAAGCAGTCTGGAACAAAGAGAAGCACACGGGAGGAGGAAACTACTCATACAGAGATCCTCTGGCTGAAGAGGGTTCAAGAAAAAGCCCTTGCAGAACAGCCAACCCAAGACAGCTATTCAGGCGAAAGGCAATGTCCAAACTGTAGTGTTTCATAAAGTATGGGCAGAAGTCCAAGTTGGCGTATGCAACTGTCAGCCCGTGACACATTCTTGAAACAAGCAGCAGAGGCGCAACATCCTGATGGAGTGACCCTGACCTGACCTGGCAGGTCTTGTAATACTGTCAGTAGCAGAAAGTGATGCAATAAGCCAACCATTTGGACAAACATTGTTTGAAACAGGTTGCTCTCTCTTTGCTGGCAAAAGAAACAAATAGTTGTCAGTCTTTCTGAGATCCTTCGTCCTGTTGGTGTAGTATCTCAGAATCGATGAACGCCCAGAGTAGTGTAAAGATACTCCCGTGGGTGGAGTGCTGTGTGAAAATGCAGGCAGTTCAATGGACTGGTTCAACATAGATTCCACTACCACCTTAGGGAGAAACTTAGGATCGGTCTTGAGCCACCACGTTCCTTATGGAAAATCAAATATGGAATTTTGCATCAATGACTTAAGCTCTGGAAATATTTGAGCAGAAGTAATACTACTAGGAGAGAGTCTTCCACGAAAGGAACTTAAGGTCTGCTGAGGCTGCCGGCTCAAAGGGAGGCAGTGTAAGCTTCTTGAGAATGAAATTCAAATCCCAAGGAGGGAGGGCAGAAACCAGAATGGGGGGTCTCAGAAAGAGAACCCCTCGAATGAAGGTCTTCCAGACCTCCAGCTGAGTGAAATTTCTGTCCCCAAAGGGAATATGATAAACGTCAAGAGTCACCATGTGAACTTTCAAAGAGGAATGACTGAGACCCAGGTCGAAGAGATAACACATGTAATCCAGTAGTCGCCCAACAGGACAGGAGAAAGGCTCCAGGTCTTTGGATGAAGCCCAAATGGAGAACCATTTCCATTCCATGGCATAAGTGGAACAAGTGGACAGCTTCCTGGCTTCCACCAAAATCTCTGCCACTTGTGGGGAAACCCCAAAGCGGGCTTGTGCTATGTCTGCAGGAGCCAAGCATGCAGCTGAAGAACTTGAGGCCAGGATGGACCAGGGATCCCCGATCCTGGGTCAACAGTAGTCGTGAAAGTGGAAGAGGAATCAGAGGATCCTCTGAGTACTGTTGCAGAAGAGAGAACTAAACTTGCCTGGGCCAGAAGGGAGCGATAAGAATCATACCTGCCCCCTCTGAGCTGAGCTTGTGCAGGATCCTCGGAATCAACAGAATTGGGGGGGAAAGCATAGATGAAGCTGCCCTTCCAGTAGAGAGGCAAAGCGTCTCTCCAGAGTTGCCCGCGCCCTGGAATGAGCAAGCAAAAGGTGGGTAGTTTTGCCTTTAGAGGGGACGCAAACAGGTCGCCCTGAGGGGTTCCCCAATGTAGGAAGATGTCGTCTACTATTTCTGATCAATTCCCACTCCATGAGGTTGTGCTGAGGATCAGCTCAAGTGATCTACCAGCAGGTCTCTACCCCGGGGCGTGAACTGCCTTGAGTGAAAGGTTGTGAAGGTCCACATTCCCAGACCGCGCCGCTTCCCGACAAGAGGTGAGCGGGTCCCCCTGTTTGTTAAGGTACCATACTACACTCTGTTGTTGTCGCTCTGGACGCCAGATGTCCGGAAACAGAAAAGGTGCAGTGCTTGAAGAGCACACAACACCGCTCTGAGCTCGAGCTACGTTGATGTGAAGTGTCTGCTTTGAGATTGGACCAGAGAGTCCTGGGTCCGCTGGGATCCCAAATGGGCTCCCCAACCTTCGCTCGAGGTGTCCGTTGTTAGCACTTGGGAGGGAGGAGGAAGACAAAAGGGAACTCCACGACAAAGGTTCTCCTGAACCAACCACCAGTGCAAATCCCCAAGCATCGGAGTCGAGACTAGCACCTCTTGGTCCAGGTCGTCGACCAATTGATCCCTCTGTGGTAGGGAAAGTGATGGAATCACTTCTGAAGGAAAGAACTGTTGAGTACCTAGAGGCCAGTGGGGCACAGGACCCAAGGCAGCATGGGTTCACAGCAGGAAGGTCATGTCAGATGAATCTAATTGATTTCTTCGACTGGATGAACAAGTAGTATACCAGGGCAGGACTGTGGACATGGCCTACCTAGACTTTTAGCAAGGCATTTGACACAGTCCCACACAAAAAATTAATAGTCAAATTAACCAGCCTGGGAGCGAGTCCCAGGGTGGTAGCCTGGGTAAAACATTGGCTGGATAACAAGACACAGAAAGTAATTGTTAATGGAGTCCACTCTGAAGAAAGAGTGGTTACTAGTGGGGTACTGCAGGGTTCAGTACTGGGTCCAGTCCTTTTTAATGTCTTTATAAGTGACATTGCAGAGGGACTGGAAGGAAAAGTATGCCTCTTTGCAGATGACACAAAGATCTGCAACAGGGCTGATACACAAGGAGGTGTGGAAAGGATGAGAAGGGACTTGGCAAGGTTGGAGGAATGGTCAGAAGTACTGCAGCTTAGATTCAATGCAAAGAAGTGCAAAATAATGCACCTGGGAAACAAAACCCAGGGAAGATTACACAATGGGGAAGGTAGTAACAACAACAAAATGGAAAGGGACCTGCCTGAGGGTAATCATATCAGATGACCTTAAGGTTGGCAAGCAATGTGAGATAGGGAGGGATGAGGATTACCGGGATGAGAAGTAGGCTTCACCAGCAGAAAACAGAAAGTTGTTATCCCTCTGTACAGACAGTTGGTGAGACCCCATCTGGAGTACTGCGTCCAGTTCTGGAAACCCCATTCCACAAGGACATAGACAGGATGGAGGCAGTTCAGAGGAGGGCAACTAAAATGGTGCAGGGTCTGCAAGAGAAGCCATACGAGGAGAAATTAAAGGAGCTTAATATGTATACCCTTGAGGAAAGGAGGGAGAGTGGGGACATGATAGAAACGTTTAAGTACCTCAGTGGAATCAACAAAGTCCAAGAGGGTAGCAACTTTCAGAAAAAGAGATGTATAAGAACAAGAGGACACAATTTGAAGATTGGGGGACTCAGGGGCAATGTGAGGAAGTATTTTTTCAGAGAGAGGGTGGTGGATGCATGGAACAGCCTTCCTGAGGAGGTTGTGGGGTCTAAAACTGTGGGCGAATTCAAGGAAACATGGGACAGATATAAGACAATTTTTGTGGGGGGCAGGAAGAAATAGGCTGTTGGTTAAATAGGATCTGCAGCTTATCCTCTAGGTAGGGAAATGGGCAGACTAGGTGGGCCAAGCGGTCCTTATCTGCCGTCAAAGTCTATGTTTCTATGTTTCCATGTCCCGATCCGTCTGTCCCACTGAAGATTCCTCCGCTTCAGTGGAAGAACCTCTACAAGTTCCAAGCCATGCCATTCCTCCCAGGGTCTTCACCAAATGCATAGCAGTGGTAGCGGCCCATCTTTGACGTCAAGGGGACAGAGTGTACCCCTATCTCAACGACTGGCTCATAGCGGGTCCCTCCAGACTGGAGGTGGAGAGGTCAAGGGATTTGGCCCTCCAAACCTGCTTCAGCCTTGGCCTCCTGGTCAATGAGGCCAAGTCGGAACTCATGCCTCACAGGTGATTTGCTTCATCAGGGCAGAACTCGACTCTTGCTGAGTCAGAGCTAGGATCCCAGCGGACAGGGCGGAGGTTCTCTCCTCCTTTGCTCGATCATTTCTGGTTGGGCAACTGCACCCTGCCCGGGACTTCCTGCGACTTCTGGGTTTCATGGCGGCCTGCACCTCTGTGGTCCGATGGGCCCGGTGGCATATGCGCCCCCTTCAATGGGAGCTGGCCAGCCAGTGTTCTCAGCGACACAGTCATTTTGACCAGCTGGTCACTGTGACTCAGAAGATGTTGGATGCCGTTCAGTGGTGGACCGTTCTGGAACATTTGCAGGGAGGGATCCCGTTTGTCAACCCCGAACCGACAGCCGTACTATTGACCGATGCCTCTCTTATGGGCTGGGGTGCCCATATGGAGACTCACAGAGTCCACGGGCTCTGGACCCTCAAGGAATCCTGCTGTAACATCAACCTGCTAGAGCTCTGAGCAGTTCAGCTAGTGCTGACTACACTCACTCCGGTCCTTCGGGGTCAGGTGGTTCAAGTCCAGACGGACAACACCATGACCATGTACTACTGCTACAAAGAGGGCATCACGCACTCCTGACTTCTGTGCAGGGAAGCTCTTCGCATCTGGACCCTCATCAGCTGACTAGGGGCAGATCTCCTAGCCATCCATGTGGCAGGAGCCTCTAATCATTTGTCAGACGTCCTCAGCCATGTGGGTGAGGTGTTCCACAAGTTATCTCTCCATCCAGAGGTAGTTCACAGCCTGCTCTCCCAGTGGGGCACCCCTCAGGTGGACCTGTTCACCTCCAGGGAGGACACAAAGCTGAGGCTGTTCCATGCCCGCCCCCTCAGCAGGGCTTGCTGCAGGAGGATGCCTTCTCGAGGCCATGGACCCCAAGCCTCTTCTATGCCTTCCCTCCACTTCCCTTGGCCAAAAGGTGCTCCTCAAGGTCAGGAGGGACAATGCACAGTTGATCCTGAGAGTCCTTGACTAGTCTCGCCAGCTCTAGTATCCAGATTGCTTCAGCATCAGGCTCCCAAGGCATCTTCCAGCACGCCCAGACCTGCTCTCCATCAATAAGAGGAAGGTATTCTACCCAGACCTTCAATCCGTGCACCTGACAGCCTGGCTCCTGAGCAGCTAGATTTCCAAGCTTTGGGTCTCTCCGACGATGTACTCAATGTAGTTGAGGCATCTAGGAAGAAGTCAACCAGGAAGTGCTATGCCTTCAAGTGGAAGAGATTCTCCATTTGGTGTCAATGCAAGGGCCTGAATCCCTTGTTCTGTCTGGTGGCTAGCATCCTCGACTACTTTTGGTCTCTTTACAAAGGAGGTCTTCGGTCTATGACCCATAAGGTGCACCTGGCAAGCCATCTCTGCTTACCAGGCATGGGCTGGTCAGCAGACGGTGGCACAGAAGTAGGTGGTCTGGTGCTTCTTTAAAGGCCTTGACCACATTTCCCCTCCAGTGCGTGAACCACCACCACTGTGGGATCTACTGCTGGTACTGGCAAAGCTCATGGGCAAGCCATTCAAACTTGATGTACAGGCGTGAGATGTTCCATCTGTTGTGGAGGACCACCTTCTCGGTGGCTAAAATGTCAGCCAGAAGGAGCTACAGGCATTCTCTGTAGAGTCTCCCTACCTGGTCTTTCAGAGGGACAAGGTTGTCCTGCACCCCATCCGAAGTTCCTTCCGAAGGTTGTGTCAGAGTTTCACCTTACTCAGGTGTTGACTCTGCAGGTGTACTACCTAACTACACCTCAGAGGCCGAGTTCAGGCTCCATACTTTGGACCTGAGATGAGCGCTTTCTGATTATAAAGAGCAAACGGCTGAAGTTCGGGGAGAGATCTGACAGCTGTTTGTCACCTGCGCTGAAGCTGCACCTGGCAGACCTGCAGCAAAGCGGACGACTGGCAGATGGATAACATCCTGCACTGATCTCTGTTACTAGTTGGCGGGTAAGGAGCCTCCCATAGGTATAAAAGCTCATTCCACCCACCTTACTGCTGCGTCAGTGGCTGCTTCTAAAGACATCCCTATCCAGGTTATCTGCAGGGCTGCTACCTGGAAGTCAATAAACACCTTCATTACCCACTACCACATTGACCCAGAGTCATGCCAGGATGCTGGTTTTGGGGCCTCAGTTCTTCAATCTCTGTTCCCTAAGTAGAAGGTGTGCACCTTACCTCCCTCCCTCCTCCTGGAGAACTGCTAGGAGTCTGCCAACAAGTGTGGACAGAACAACATGTCAAACTCCCTAGAAAACAGGTTACTCACCTGTAACAGTAGTTCTAGGTGGTATATGTTGTTCATCATATGAACCCACCAACCTCCCCAGCTTTGGCACAACCTCTGCCTCCAGCAGGCAAGATCTGGCGTCATGGGCGGAGCCGAGGCTTATACCACCCGGGTGGGTGGGAGAAGCCAGGTTTTAGACCATCAGGCAAGATTTAAAGGGAACGGGATATGCCAACAAATGCTGATGAACAACATATACCACTCCTAGAGTTACTGTTACAGGTGAGTAATCTGTTTTTTTTTTTTGTGTCCCGTTTGTAAATAGCAGAAATGATGACAGAAGCATACCTACATTTAAGAAAATACATTAACGAAAAAAATTAATACATTACTCTGGTCACATGGCCGTCACACAGCCCCCATTATCTGGAAGCAGTAAACAGGCAGCACAGTGAAAGCAGCCATTTGGCTTTTCTGCACCTTTGCCACCTCTTTATTAGGAGAGTGACTGGAGAGGATACAGATGGACTGATAGGTAACAGTGAAATTCACTGCATACTAGTGACCAAACTCGCATCAAATGCAAAAGAAATTAATACATTACTCTGGTCACACGGCCATCACAGCCCCCATTATCTGCAAGCAGTAAATGGGCAGCACTGTGAAAGCAGTCATTTGGCTTTTCTGCACCTTTGCCACCTCTTTATTATTAGAGTGACTCAGAGAGGGTACAGAGGGACTTATAGGTAACAGTGAAATTCACTGCATACTAGTGACCAAACTTGCATCAAATGCAAAATAAATGAATACAGAGGATGGCAGAAATAATTAATAAAAAAAAAAAAAATCTTAATTGTGCTGGAGATGATCATGTAGCTGGCATCACCATGTGATCAGACCTCAGTCTAGTGCAATTGCTTTTGTAGTTCCTGGTTTTACAAAAAGAACGAAAAATCAAATATCCAGAGCATTCGCACTTGTTTTTACGTTTACATATGTCTTGTGTGAAATAGCTATTTTATTCCTAATTACAGCAACAGCACCATATGGGTCACACTTGTTATGGATCGCTGGCTTGACTTTGCTTGCAGCTAAGTGCCTGCTAATAACATAATTATTTGTCACACATGAAAAGTTAGTGCAAACTTATAAAACACCATTCCAGTGGAAAATTTATTTCTGGGAGTTTGCTTGTGGCTTGGACTGGTAAGTAACTGCAGTAATGGACACTTACCAGTTCAATCAGAGCAATGACAGAGTTGGCCTGTGTAGTAGGTGGTCCTCCTGCTGCTGCAACCTGATTTGGGACGAAATGGAAAGTGTTTGCAACAGAAATAGTAGAAATTACAAAAAAAACAACGTAAAGAGGGAAAAAGGCATAGAGTAAAATGATTGCCCAATGCCAAAACTCCACAGGGAAGCACCAGGATCTCTGGGCTTTGCAGTCTGGCAGCAAAGAATGGTGCCTTGATCAAACAGCTACAACTTCTCTGAAAGCACTTGGCCAATGAAAGCTTGCCATGATCATGTATAATCTCATGCTCGGCCACTGAAAGTATGGGTGCAGGGGTTAATGCTACCATCATGGTGAGTTTTAATCAGCATGCACCTCCCATTGAGATGAAAGTGCACAGAGCCCCCTCTCCCAGCCTAAACAGATAGACAGATAGAGGCAGGCAGGCAGGCAGGCAGACAGACACATAAGATATCTGATACGATATCATACAATGTCAGATACGACTTCAGACAACAGGAACAGTTCTGTCCTGAGAACCTTTCTCGATGTCAGAGATAATTTCAGATACGGACCCGATATCATATACGATATCAGAGTAATCAGTAACATGCCTCTCAACATTTCATCACTGACATGAGGGATGTGGGCATTAAAAATGAGGGACACATCTTCAAACATGGAGATACAAGCGCAAACTTGGTTCTGGGTAGCTAAAATTATTACTGGAAATGCTGGTTCTGTGGTGAGATATCATTACTCTGTTTTTGTAAAGCCGGTTGTACTGTGTGCTGCTCCCTTGTGTTCTCTGGGACAGGGCTAAGAGGCTGAAAGTATGTGCTCCCAAGACAGTGCTAAGAGGCTGGAAATGGACACAATTTTGTTTATTAAAGTTTATTTATTACTATATTCACTTATAAGGACCCCATATACGTTAATTTTGCATAGTATTTAAAAAAAAGTAAATCAAACAAGTGGCTGTCACATATGATATTTGGGGACATGACCAACTCGCAGGTTGTATTTTTTTTTTTTTTTTTTTAACTGGTAACATTTCTTGAATAATTCACGAGTACACCATTTAGCAGTGTATTTTTTTTTTGTCGTTGTAAGGATAATTTTGCTGTAGCTCCTAGTCAATTACTTTAGAACAGTTCGACTCTGCCTGTTCGAATCCCCCCTGCCCCAACCACACACCTTAATGTCATTGAGGTGTTTCATGTCACATGAGATGCTTAAACTTTAAACTATAGCCCAGTTCCTTTCAGACTTCCTTTCATTTTCCGATTCCCATTCAACAGCACTAAAACTGAGCCCATGTAATGCATTTTATCTCAGAGCCCCATTGCGTATAGACATGGAAATGGTAAAAACAGAGATTTTTCAAAAGCTAATAGCTTAAAAACTATGAAACTCCCAAACATCAAACACCCCTAGAAAATCTTTCCACATCAGCCTTCGTAACTCTACAAAATTTCACAGTTTAAGGATTTGTTGTTTATTCTCTACAGGAAAGCAAAAATTCAGGAAAAAACCCCACTGAAGTCAATGTGAAAACACACAGCTTTTTTACACTTTAATACCTCTAAAAGTACTGAATGGATTTACATGAGACTTTTAGGGTGTGTGGATTCTGTCATGTAGAACACATCCTGAAAGTTCATTTAAATCTGTAAAATAGCATTTCTGCAACAAGCAAACAAAAAACTGAGTTTAACATAGAACTCACCAGCCTCTAACTAGAGTGGCGGCAGTAATAACAATGTACCCAGCCTCCTCTTTCTGTCTTTTATGATTTGTTCTAGCTACGCTGTCACTTTTTTCCTAAAGAGACCCAACTTTGGTATACGGAAAAAAAACACACAAAGCCCCCTTAAGGGATAGGAGTCAAGACCTTTACACTTTAAAGTTTTTGCAACTCTACTAAAAGAAACGAGAGACAGTAATTGAGGAATTAGCCACGTGATCCTTTCCCACTCCTGGAGTTCCAGCCTTACCCCCGCACTCAGAAATTTTGAGTCGTCTTAGTTTGCTGAGCATAAGGGCGAGCTCCAATGAAGTCAACAGTGGTGGGTTAGAACTTTTTAGTATTTTAGAGGTCTGTTTACGCAAAATCAAAGCCTTTTCTCCACTAACAAGGCTCAGGTTATCCGAGTGTGGGGATTTATTTAAATTAAATGGGCTTCTAAAATATAAAAAAAAAAGTTACATTGACTACTATGGCACACACACCTGTGCTCTCCAAACTAAGAAGTCAAAAGACATCTGTGCATGGGGTTGGGGCCTGCAGTCAAGAAATGGGAAAAGGATCAGGTTGGGTGCTCCTCATACCCTAGTTACAATCCTTTCCTTTTAAGCAGACTTGTAAACATTATGAAATGCAATGGACTTGACTCCCTGGAAGTAAGGAGTTTATTAAGTTTGGAGGCTTTTGTAAACTGAACATGGTTGATGCACTTTAATCTTGTTATTCCCAGGTTTGGCTGCTTATGTTTGGCACTGTTGCCAACTCCTGCTCCATCACCACTGGGACTGCTCCCATTGCTTTCTAGGTACCACAACACCATACCCCACCCCAGCCAAGATCTGCTCACTCATACTCCAGGAGTTGCTGTATGGGCAGGGCCCCTGAAGTAGCCTGGCAGGCCACTGGAAAATGGGAAGTTGAATGGGCTTCATGCTGTTACACATCCCCTGATGTGGTGATCCCCTTTAAACCATCATACCTCCCTCAGCTTGTACCACTTTCAGCCACTACCAAAACTACTGTACACTGAGAAGAGCAGGATGACATGCAGTCAAACATATCATCAAATGCTACTGAAGGCTCAGCTGCAGGAGCTGCTGGATCAATGTAGCCGTAGCAACATCTCGGTTCCCCCCCCACCACAAGTCAGATTATGCTACCTTGGCAGTCTTCCTGGCTTTAGGAAGTCAAGATCCTTGACCTAGAGTAATCCTGGTCCACCCTACTGGGAGCTCAGTGTGTTGCCCCATGAGCCACAGGGTTACAGCATAATTTGCATTAAACTGTCACAATCACACCAATCAGCTGCTTTAGCATTTCTCAATAAGATGCATGCATTTTGCTAGATCCAGTGCAAAGTATTGCAAAAACTGTTGCCTAAGAGCTGCAACTAAGTTTTGCATTTACTACACAGAATTTGACGGCAGATAAAGACCGTTTGGCCCACCCAGTCTGCCCATTTCCCTACCTAATGTATAAGTTGCAGATCCTAGTTAACCAACAGCCTACTTCTTCCTACCCCCACCCCCTAGAATTGCCTTATGACTGTCCCATGCATTCTTGAATTCCACCAGTTTTTGAATCCTCAGAAAGGCTGTTCCATGCCTCCACAACCCTCTCCGTAAAAAAATACTTCCTCACATTACCTCTGAGCTGTCCCTCCTCTATCTTCAAATTGTGCCCCCTTGTTCTTGCACATCTCATTTTTTTGAAAGATGCTACCCTCTTGGACTTTGTTGATTCCTTGAGGTACTTAAAAGTTTCTATCATGTCCCCCCAAGGCTACATATTAAGCTCCTTAAATCTCTCTTCATATGTCTTCTGCTGCAGACCCTGCACCATTTAGTTTCCTGCTCTGGACTGCCTCCATCCTGTCTATGTCTTCGTGGAGACTGGGTCTCCAGACTTACACACAGTACTCAGATGGGGTCTGATCAGCTGTCTGTACAGAGTGATAACAACTTCCTGTTTTCTACTGGTGATGCCTCTCCCTATGCATCCCCAAGCTCTCCTCACTGCTCTCTCACATTGCTTGCCCACCTTTAGGTCATCCGATACAACTACCCCCAGGTCCCTTTCCATTTTTGCTGTTGTTAGTATCTCACCCCCACATTGTGTACTCTTCCCCTGGGTTTTTGTTTCCCAGGTGCATTATTTGTACTTCTTAGAACTGACTCTAAGCTGCCATACATTTGACCATTCCTCCAACCTTGCCAAGTCCCTTCTCATTCTTTCCACCCCATCTTGTGTATCAACTCTGTTACAGATCTTTGCGTTGTCTGCAAAGAGACATACTTTTCCTTCCAGTCCCTCTGCAATGTCGCCTATAAAGACATTAAAGAGGACCAGTCCTAGTACTGAACCCTGCAGTACCCCACTAGTAACCCCCCTTTCTTCAGAGTGGTTGAGTTGTAAAATATTTCATAACATTTTCTCATGGGCTGGTTTAGAGCTGAAAAACAAAATCGTACTGGGGTAGAAATTGAGAAAATAATCTGGTGTGGTGTGGCAGGCAGAAAACCAAAACCCCAAATTTGATATTCCAGCTGTCCAAAAAAAGCAGTGCACAGATTAAACTGCAAAGCAGAGCGTGGTACAGTGGTACTCAGTCAGAGTACCAGCATGCTTAAAATGGTATTCTGCATGAAAACTGTATACAACTCAGGACAGAATACCATTAATTTCTAACCCTGAATGTAAGCTATCAATGCATTGAAAACTTTAAAAAACAATGCCAAACCAACTCATTGGCCAGAGAGTTTATGCACATTACAATTTAGGCTTCATTCTTTTCTTAAGAAGTCTTTCTGCTATAGCTGGCCCATGGCAAGGAGGGCTGAGGCACTGGATGCCTTACTCTACCTCCTCCCATGCCAGCAACCCGGGCTCGGGAATGAGCCTGAGTTACTGGGGGGGCGCCAAAAGCTGGATTGAGTTGCTGCAAGGCAGCTCTCCTCTCCCAAGGAGGGACATGGGTTCCCCCAGCTCTTGTGGAGGCTAGGTGGCAGTGCCAAGCTACAAGGAAACCATGCATTAGGCTGGGTAGGAGGAAGGGGCTGTCACTGGAGCCACGGACTGCATGCATGCCTCTATGTGCATGCGTGACTGTCTTCTGGGGTCACGGACTGACATGGAGAAACAGAAAATGGGGCACCGAGGCAGGCTAAATGGAGCCCTGAAGCTAACAGAGTGGATTGAGATCCTCTGAGAGAGGATCACAACCATGCCTGCCTGGAGCTCTGATGGGAGAAAAAGCTCCAGTATATATATATATATAAAAAGTAGTCTCAATGCTTCCTGCTGCAACAGCTTTCTATGTGAGGTGGGGAGAAACACGGTCTCCCTGGTGGTCATTCTGGAGAGTGTCCAAACAGGTCTATAAGGTAACTTTTTTGAAAAATCCTCAGACCTGTTTGTCTGATATGATATCCCTCATCTGCTGATGGTACAGGGAAAGATGGTCTCTCACTGAGGTGGACCGTGCCAGCTTGTCAGATGGAGACAGACTTGGGGATGGTGGTGCATCAGAAGCTGGTACTTGAGCCATTGAGCTGCAGCACTACTTTTGTGGGATCTTCAGATTTGACCATGATGGGTCTGACTTGTGGCCAGGGCAGCAGTGAGATATACCACTGTGGTGCAAAAGCCTTCTACTTAGATAAAGAAAATCCCATTTGTGTCCTCAAAGGTGGACTGATTGGAATATCAGCAACCTTAAGTTTTGAGTAAGCACTTAATTTCTTTAAAAGTTTCACTGCATTCTTTTTTTGAAGCTGCTGGGACACTGTTAAAATGAGCTTCAGCTCATTGGTTGTTTCCTAGATAAAAATATGTAGATGGAGGTCACTAGTGCCATTACAGCGGTATTCATAGCATCATAAGCAGCTCTCAACTGGGTCTTGTTTAAAGAGCAACAACTGTACTAATTTAAAAAAAATCTCTAAGCCCTCCCCACCACTGGTGCCTTATTAACAGTCCATATCTTCACATTTTTAAAACATTAGATTATGAAGGGGAAAAGATCATAATTATTGGCTTAAATTAGCTGGCCATCAGATATCATTCCATTCCTGGAATCGCTAACTGAAAGCTCCGCCCCCTGCTGCCCTCCCCCACTCCAATGTTTTGTGACAAATGACTTTGTAGAGCATGGAGGTGCATTATATTGATCTGAAGAGCCTTGTTGGTAGAGCGGTGGCTTTGAATTGACCCAGTTGACTTCTAAAATATGTCAAAAGGCAATATGGAAGCCTGTCCCATTCATATCAATGTAGCGTGCCTTTGCACCTGCTAAACTCATTTGTTACATATCATCGGACAGTGGGGTGGCACAAAGATGAAGCTTTACCTAGTGGTACCAGGAAGAGGAAGGGATCTGGTGGCCGGCATCTGTGAGCCAAGAATTATGATCCCTTCCCCTGCATAATTTACTGTTCAGATCATTTCAAGATATGGACTGTTTTAAGTCCAGGTAGGGTAAGACAACAGTGGGGGGGGGAGGGGCTTGATGGAAGCACCAAAAATGGTGCTCTTTTTTCATCATCAGGTTTAGAATCTTTCTTAATCAGGTTATCAGAAAGGGTTTCTGTCTATGTTTTTGGCTTTCCCCAAAGCACTGCATTTACTCATACTTGGATATAAAGACTTGGTAGCATGCTACTCGACCACCCAGGGATCTGAAGAAACAGCCATTGTGCCCATTACATCTAAGTACTCTGACCCCATTCCTCGTTAATAGGTTTCAGATCGAGCTGTTTCAGTATCTTAGCAGCCACTATGATCGAGAAACTGATCTCTCATGTGAAAAATAAAATGTCTTGTGCCTAGGTACTAGGTGTACCTAACCATCTTTACTTAGGGTCAGAGTCACAGGTAGAGAACATACTGTAGATGCTGTCAAGCAGCTTTTGCAGCACTCTCCAAAGTGAGGTGCATCATTACAACTATCACCAAAGAGACAATCGAACAGAAGTAACCTCCTAATATACAGATAATGCAATTCTTCATTTACATTATCATGTTGTCAGGGACAGACCACAGGTAGTAATGAAGATTAGTACATGTGAATTTTAGGATTGGTGTGTAGAATGACCATGTACTTATGCTCAATAAGCAACACTCCTGGAATTCTACAGTCACCAATCTGGCCACAGAACACCCACCACACCACAGAAATAATGTGTTATGGCATAATTCCCCATTGTTGGTTATTTTTAATTAAAATATATTGTTTTTCCATAATATCGGGCTCAATTCCCTTCTTCGTTTCCCCGGAAGCCCCACCCCTATGATTTATACCTGATGACATCTGTGACATTATAGGGTATGTTTGCCAATGGTGCAAAAGAAATCTGCAACACAAGAAAAGAAATACTGTGGCAGAAGTCCGGCAGAAGTCAAGCAAATGTGCCACACAAGGTTATAAGCTATGTCAAAGTAGTTAGAGCTGAATGTCATGGAGAACTAGGGGTCCTGTCAATAAGGCAGCTTGTAGCTCAGTGACTCTCTTAGCCAATACAGCCACAACAAAGAAAAAATGACTCACCTTAGTAATGTTGTTTCTTCTAATGGAGTCTTGCTATATTATAACAATTGCAGTTTGTCCCACCATTAGAACTGCTCCGGAGGTGAAAGAGTTAACTCCCATTCTAAGAATGGAACTTGGAGCTCGAGCTCGGTTAGAGAAGCTCTGTCTGGGTTATTTCAAACCCAAACTGTCAGATCTTTACGAGTAAAACTCACTAAGGTCTGTGTGGAAGCTGTAACCTACACTAGCCAACTGGCTACCTGACTATTAACACATATTCCTGGTCCCAACACAAAGACTCAAGTCAGGGGACCAGAAGTAATAATATAATATAAGCAATAATATAAGATAAAATTAAAACACCACACCCCAAAACCCCAAGAAGGGGTGGAAAACATATAATGGGCATAATTAGCACCCACACTAGGCTGCCCACCCCATACCCAAGTAGAAGTTCTGAGAGGGGCAGGCTGGGGGGGAGGTCATAATATAGCAAGACTCCATTAGAAGAAACAACATTACTAAGGTGAGTAATTTTTTCTTCAAACAACATGAAGTCTTGCTATATTATGACAATTGCAGAACACAGCAGTACCTCCATGGAGGAGGGACAGAACCTACTAGGGAATAGGCTCTGAAGCACAGCTGTGCCAAACGAGCATCTCTCCTGGCCTGGACATCCAGGGAGTAATGCTGGTGAAAGTGTATACCGTTTTCCAGGTAGCTGCCTGACATATCTCTAAGATAGGGATGTCTCTGGCAGCAGCTAGAGACAGGCTGTACCTCTGGTAGAATGAGCCCTCAGGCCAGAGGGGGAACTTTCCCCAGTTTCTGATAACAAATTGGATACAAGAGACAATCCACCTGGCAACTGATCTCTTAGTGGCAGGTCTCCTTTCCGACCTCACCATAAGTGAGAAAAAGTTGGAGGATTGAACCTGTGACCCTTGTCGTTCTATATAGTAACTTAAGGCCCTCTTAACATCTAAACTGTGCAATCTCCTCTCGCCAGAGGAGGAATGTTCAGTGAAAAACACTGGAAGGAGATAAATTGATTAAGATGGAAATCTGAAACCACCTTAGGCAAAACTTCCTGTTAGTCCTGAGGACTACCTTATCCCTGTGGAAAGAAATAAAGTCAGTTTCTACTGTCAAGGCTTGCAACTCACTTATGCGCCTGGCAGAAGTGATAGCCACTAGGAAAACAGTTTTCCAAGTTAAGTACTTGAGCTCTGCAGAAGACAGAGGTTCAAAAGGGGTTGCATTAACTGGGCAATGCAAACATTAAGGTCCCAGGCAGGGGCGGATCCCTAAAAAGGTGGATTAGTATGAAGGTAATCCTTTAAAAACTTGGAAAATACAGGGTGAGCGGAAGAGAGGAGGCTTTCCTGCTGACACAAAAGCAGAGACAGCTGCCAAATGTACTTTCAGGGTAGCTGGTCTCAGGCCCAAAGAATTAAGATGGACCATAAAGTCCAAAACAATGGGCAAATCAGCAGATTCCGGGGAAATATGTTTCCCAGAACACCAAATGGAAAACCTTTTCCACTTAGAATTATAAGTAGCCCTAGTGGAAGGCTTCCTAGAAGCCTTTAGGATTTCAAGAACACCCTGAGAAAGGTGTAGGTCAGCAAATTCTAACTCCTCAAGAGCCAGGCCTTGAGGTTGAGGGATTTGAGGTTCGGATACCAAACTCTCCCCTGGGCACAGGTTAACAGGTTGTGATTCCTGGGGAGACACAGGGGAAGATGGACTGCTAGGGACAGAAGGAGTGGGTACCAGGGCTGCCTGGCCCAATCTGGGGCAATCAGAATCACCCTGCAAGGCTGGGATCTGATTTTAACTAGCACCTTGAATAGGAGAGGGAAGGGGGGGAAGGCATAAAGAAACTTCCCTTCCCAATCTAGGAGAAAGGCATCCAGGGGGACTGAGCCCAACACTGGGGGCCTGCAACAGAACAGTGGAAGTTGGTGATTGTCTGGGGCTGCAAAGATCTATCTGAGGGTGCCCCATCTGGCAAAACTATCCCAGTACTTGAGGATCCAGAGACCATTCGTGATGGCCCTGGAAATCCTGCTGAGAGCATCTGCTAGGACATTGTCCTTTCCTGGAAGGTGAACTGCTATGAGGAAGTGTTCAGGGAATAGGCCAGAGACCACAACTTCATTGCCTCGGTGCACAAGGCCGAGACCAGTGCCCCCTGCTTGTTGATGTACCACATTGTTGTGGTGTTGTCTGTTCTGACTTGTACCACTTTGTTCTGAACAGGCCATGAAAACTGCATGAAGTGCTAAAAAGACAGCTCTGAGTTCCAGCAAATTGATGTGGAACAGAGATTCCTGAGGGACCACACTCCCTGAGTGGGAAGGTCGCCCATGTGGGCTCCCACCCAGGAGGAAGCATCCGTGCTGAGGGTCAAGGGTGAGACAGAGGAATGAGGGACCCCCAGTCTTAAGTTGCTCTGATCCTGCCACCACTGGAGGCCTGGATCAGGGTTCGGGTCACTGGGACCAACTTGGAAGGGTCTCTCCTCTGAGACCAAAAGGCTCTCAAGTGAAAATGAATGTCCCTCATCTGAAATCTTGCTCCTTGCACTACAGCTGTGGATGCAGCCATGCCCCAGGAGCTGCAAAAGTGTCTTGCTGGTCGAGAGACCTGCAGAGTGAGGAGGAGGCCAGAGCCACCAAGTTCCTTACCCTCTCTAAGGGTAGGAAGGCTCTGGCCTGCTTTGTGTCAATTCTGCACCTATGGTGAGCACCTGAACTGGTTCCAGAACTGACTTTGGAAGATTGAGCAAGAAGCCCAGGGAGTGAGCAGCTGCTGGGTAACTTGCAGGTGAGATTTTACCTGTTCTGGGGACTGGCCTACAATGAGCCAGTCGTCCAGATAGGGAAAGACAGCAATCCTTGCCTTCTTAAATGAGCAACTGCTACTGCCAGACATTTTGTGAATACCCTTGGGGCAGAGGTGAGGCGAAGGGCATTGCTCTGAACTGGTAGTGACCTGCGGGCAGTTCAAATCTGAGGTACTTCGGTGGGAGCTTCTGATGGGGCAGTGAATAGGCATCCTTGAGGTCCAGGGAGGCTAGCCAGTCCCCTGGCCTTAGAAGGGTAAAATCATTGCCAGAGTTACCATTCTGAACTTTGGTTTCAACAGGTGTTTGTTCAGATATCTCAGGTCTAAAATGGGCGCCATTCTCCTGTCTTTTTGGGGTAAGGAAATATCTGGAGTACAGACCCCCTGGTGTGGGGAGAAACCCTTTCTACAGCTCTGAGAGCCAGGAGGGTTGAGACTTCTGTTTCTAAAGTAAAGGTCTCTAAAGAGTTTGCAGGTGGGAAAGATCATATTCTCATCTTTGGGAACTTTTGAAGCCGAGCAGACCCTGGCTTACTACTTCCAGGACCCACTTGTCTGAAGTTAGAGACACCCAGTTCTGAACGGCAAGCCAACCTGCCCCTACAGGTAAAGGAGAATCGGCCCTGGGCACCCCATCAGGGTGTCTGTTTGGCAGGTGCTTTAGGCTGAGGGGTGGGAGCAGGCCTGCCCACACCCGTCTGCCTCTCCCTCTGAAGAACCCCCTCTGAGCATAAGCAGAGGAGGCCTGGGTTTGGTAAAAAGGCCTGTGAAAAGGCCTACCTCTACCCTTGGGGGTCTGCCTCTGAGGAGTGACTTGCCACTCCTTAGCCTGAGCACTCTTATAGGTAGTCCTATATTCATCCATTTCTTCATATAATTCTCTGTCTGCTCCCCAAACAGAGAATTTCCAACACAGGAAAATCCATAGCCTTAGTCTGGGTATCCTGTGACAAGCTAGTACACCTGAGCCAGGCCAATCTATGAAAAGCTACAGGCGTAGCCATGACTCTAGAGGATACATCATTAAAATCCACAGCAGCATGAAACTGCACCTTAGATGCCTCAATGCCATCAGCAGCCACCTGTTCCAGCTCATTAGCAAGCTGGCCAGAGGCCTGTTTGGCCAAAGCCATGACAGTGTCCCATCTAGATTTTTGATACCTTGCTACATAAGCCATGTAATTTGCTTGCCTGAGTCCCAAGGACGCTGCCACGTATTGTTTTTTAGCTATGGCATTAATCTTCCTGGAATCCTTGTCAGGAGGACGTGAAGCCAAGGGAATATTAGCTTTATCACAGGCTGCAGCCTGAACCACACCAACGTGACTGCATTGCTGTGAAAGGAATTCTGTATCAGGACCTGACAGAGTGTACCTCCTGTCCATCTTTTTGTCCACAGGAGGCACAGAATTAGGAGTTTTTAAAATTTTCATTGTTTGTTTCCTAAATGATTTATGCAAGGGAATAGACAACCTCCTAGACTCTGGAATATCCATCATTTCTACAAAATCAGGTTCCTCTTGCTCATCCACAGCTTCCTCCAATGGGAGCTGGAGGGTTTCAGCAACTTTTTTGTAAAACATAAAGTGAGAGGGGACTCAGAAAGCGAAGGGAGATTCAAAAGGTCTGTCTGGGAGATGTCGGTTCAATGGGCACCCCAGACCCTCCAAGTCACATTCATACTGTTCATAATCATCCTTCCCTCCTCTGGTTCATAAAACTCTTCAACATCATATTCCTGAACCGGTGGAACCGACCTTTTACCAGACAGTGGCGGTTCGGACGGAACCGGAGAAAGTGACTGGACAATCTGAATAGCTCTTGCTATCTCTGCAGCAGTTGGAGAAGGAATTTTGGGCTCCACACCTGCTGATTTTCTTGCTTTCTTTACTGGAACTGGCCCCTCCGAGCCAGCTTTACGTTTGCCCGAGGAAGTCTCGCCCTGGTCAGAGGGCACTCCCTCCGGTTCGGTTGGCACCAAACCGGGCTGGCCATCCGGGTCAGCGGACTTTTTGGCCTCTCGTTCCCTGAGCCTGCCAACTCTCTTATCCAGGGTGGCTGCAGGGAAATTTTTACAAATCTGGCAGTCTGAATTGAGGTGGTCAAACCCCAGACAATATACACATGTGGTGTGTGGGTCAGCCTTGGCAAAGACTTCCCCACAGACATCACAGTGTTGAAACCCAGTGGGCCCGGTTTTTCTTTTGGGTTTCTCAGACATAATGCCATCCTAACCAAACACTTGCCCTTTTAGACGGCAGTGCCAGGCAAGACACCCTTATCGGTTCCTAACCGTGTCACGGGTCTTAGAAAAAAACGTAATGAAATCCGTTTTTTTAGAACCGATAAGAACCAGGAACCGCACTCTAAAACCTTCAATTTCAAGTTTTAAAACAAGCTGATCGGTTCAAAACCAACCCGATAACATTTACAAGTTCCACACAGAAAATAAACTGTAATTACTACGATACAGACAGAGCTTGAACCGATCGGTTTTGCGGTTAAATAATAATATTCTCGGTTGATTTGAACCGAGAAAACACTGTTTAAACCGAGAAATGAACGAGCAGTAGGAGAAATCTCGGAGCAACTGTTCAGTGAGCGGGGTAAAGAATCTGACAGTTTGGGTTTGAAATAACTAGACAGAGCTTCTCTAACCGAGCTCACGCTCCAAGTTCCATTCTTAGAATGGGAGTTAACTCTTTCACCTCCGGAGCAGTTCTAATAGTGGGACAAACTGCAATTGTCATAATATAGCAAGACTTCATGTTGTTTGAAAACAGATTTCCAGAACAAAAAACTAGGAAATTAGGATGACATGTACTCATGCACTATGTCTTTTTCAAAAACTTGCTCACAAAGAGTTCCCAGGAAGAAGACTGCCCATGAAGAGGAGGAAAAAGTTGGGAAGGTCTCTTATGGAACTGAGGATTTTTTTTAAAGTCAAAGCCATCTTAAGCTCAGTAGGCAGAAATTATCACATGAACTAACAAGGAAGCAGACTTCTGGCCTGAAGATGCTAGCACTGTTAGTCCAAGATCTTGGACACCTCCAACGTGAAAGTAGACAATGTATGCTCCCAACTCCTAGTGGAAACCCTCATTCGCTTAAGAGTTGCTCCTACTGATAGATTCTGTACCAGCATAAACATGTGAAAGGAATGCAAGCATTCAAAAATACAGCATTTCCCATAATTATCCTCCCATTTCCTACCCTATAGTATGCATGTGATCCAATCTGCCATTAGGGCTATTGCTGACTTTCTGAAGTAAAATTTACGATAGTGAAAATGCGTTAAAATGTTTTTCACACCCATGCACAACAGCTGAACTGGATTTTACAAACACTTTCTGGGTTTGTATGGACTCTCAGTCTAATGCAGGCACCCTTTTTCTTACATTTTCCTGTTCTGGGTTAAAGAGAGTTCCTTTTAAGGATAAGATATTTTATTTACAGTACTGCATGCTCACTTTGCCAGTATTTTAGAAAATCAATTTCAGATTATCATTCCAGGTCAGCCAAAGGAGGACATGGATGACTTACATCAAATTAACAGTAAAACTGATATTGTGCTGCTTTGCTATGATGTACACATATGAACCTGGGGAACTATGGACACCATTACCACTAAGCTGTGTGTGTGTGTTGGGAGGGACACAATGTGCAAATGCCTGCTTTCTGTCCTATAAATACAGTATGAATTACAGTATGAGGATCGCTGGTTAAATTCTTCATTTATGTGTTTAGTTTATTTCAGTAGGGAAAAGCTCCGCTGAGCAAGCTCATTTACCAGGAGGTCCTCGGTAGGACAGCATACAATAAAAAGGTACAATACGTATAAACAGGTACGACAATAGTTGACATACAGGTAAGCAAGAGTCAAAAAAGTTCAGTGAGAAAATGAGAATCAGCTAGTCCTATATTAGACATTATTATAAAGTAGCCTAACAAGTCATGGAAGAAAAGAATATTTAAAGACAATGTCGCACAGATATACAAATATGTATGCTAAGATCTGATCAAGAACAGCCAACAGACTCCAAATCTCCAAAGCAACTGGTAAGAGGATGTCTCTTTCCAGAAAGGCACTCCTTTATAGGAAAAGAAAAGCTTCAAGAATGGATAACAGTTGCCTAAGCCCTGCAAAGTGGTGGTACAGTAACTGCTACAATTCTAATGCTGAACTCTAAGAAGATTTAGAGGCTTTCAAGGTGCAAGCTGTGCAAAACTGTGCAGCAGTTACGCTGTGGGTTTTAATTGTGTGCAAATTGAACATCGTATGTTTTTATTATTTGATTATAAAATGGGCAGTAAAATCCCAGAAACTTTATTAGCCAACATCTACCACCTTACTATGTTTAATCCATTACAACACACAAGTTAGGCACATTTTTGGCTACAATATTGCACCACAACAAAAAACAATCATTGCAGTCACACAGCAGTATTGATTATATCTGGTTTCAGCATTGATTGCTTCGCTTTATGATTGACCATAATTCCTATAGGGCTTTGGAACACATAAAGGGGATTCTGGCTGGCCAGGGTAAGAGAAGTCTGGCAGGCTGCCTAGTCACTGGATGAGCCATTGCCCAGCACAAGGAAAACCCAACCACAGCACAACAAAGGGGTTATCAGAAGTATATTACACCCACCCAACAGAGTGTTTTGTAATCAACATCTTTCCTCAGCCTAAGTGGGAAGCAAGTCCTCATCATACATTGGATATCAAAGTCAGTCATTAATAATCTTTGCACGAAGTTGGGTGGTTAGCTGCACTGAATTAGCTGGTTGGCTAGTAGAGTTGCAGAACTTAGTGACACCATTCCGAGTTGGGTGGTCAGCTGCACACGGTTGGCTGGTTAGCTAATAGAGCTGCAAAAATTAGTGGCGCCATCCCAATGCCTGTAGAGGTGTATGTGGCATCATAGATACTGATCACTTGCACTCACCAGACAATAACAGGTGACATTAACGGCTTTCAATCTATTTTCCTCAAGAGTATCAACTAGTTCTGGGATGCACTGACCTGAGAAGCAGGTACATTTATTTGTTTGTTTTCCAAGTGCTGATGACCCATAATGGTCATAGTTAAATCAAGGAAGGATTCAGTGACACTGCTGGCCTTCCTCGGGTCCTGGGTGCAGTGTCTTGATTCATATCCTTATGCAGGCTATACTTTTTCATCAGTTTCATCTTTTGTATGATGGAGAGCTACTGTGTAGCATTTCTAGTCTTCTGCTCTTTGTGTTCCCACAACTAAGTTCAAGTTCTGCAACAATCCTGTTATCTCAGGCACTACAGTCCCTTTTTCAAAATGTTATTTTGTCAGTGTTTTGATTGACATACTGATGTATGGAAAGCTGTCCATGGGTAATATGTTACCTGCTTGTGCAATCATTACATATTTTGATTGTTTCCATACTAAGATTTTAACGTTTTTATTGTTATCCTACGCATTTGAGGACCCAGTGACAGAACTGGCACTTTTTTCATTGAAAAGAGAAGACTCGGGTGACATGATCATGGTGTTTAATGACCTGAATGTGTTAACGCCATCCTCAGATTAAACACAGCTCTTCAGATTTCCCAAGGATGAGAGAACCAGGGGACACATGATGTCACTGAAAGGAGGGAAACTCAAGAGAATATATTAGGAAGACCTACTTCACTGGATCCATGCTGGATACTGAGACAGACTTCCAGAGTAAGTGGTATCAGCTGATACTGCACCTGTCTTTAAACTCAGACTCTGACAGGTACTTTAAAAAAAAGGTGTGAGTAGACCTAGTGCTTGGGCAGTAGCACCACCATGTGCCAAGCCCATGACTGGGGTTTGGGAGTGGACTCTGGTCAGCAAGGATCAGTCGGGGAGGATTAAGCATGCAATGGACTGCTCTTCTCCCTCAGTGGGGGGTCGTCCAGGTCTCCAGCTTGGTGGCTGCTACCTGATGGTGGCCAGACAGTAAGCATACCCGACAGCCATAGAAGAACAGGGCTATCCAGGAGTCATAGAAGGACAGGGCCACCTATGATGTTGGCATGTGTGTGTGCATTTGGAGGCACAAACACATGGTGAGTCACTGCATGCTGGCACCCTAAGGGATTAGAAAATGGAGGGGGAAATTCCTGATGGTTAGATGATGCCCTAGCCCCTGCAGGCCACCCACCAATAACTGGGATGATTCCAAAAACCTGGATGTGGACATCGGGGGAATGAAAATTATGTACTCACCGTAATTGATGATCTTCCAGAATATCTTCGCCGTTCAGACACACTAATGTGTCTTAGCCTGAGGCGCTAGGACATAACAGGAGAAAAGTCCTTCTGCAGCTTTGGGAGGGAGGTGGCAATCAGTACTGGTGCCGCCCACAAAACAGTCATGTGAGTCAGCCAGTAACCGACACCGGCCCCACCATCTGTTCTGTTTGCCAGCAGAAGGAAATCAGTGGGAAAGAAAAGAGAGCAGAAGGGCTACAAATTCGTAGTCCAAAGGGATAGGAAAAGGATATAGAACATAAAAACAATAACAAAATAAAACCTGACTACCAACTTAGGAGAACTAATGGATGGGCCTAATGGTGGCAAAAAGGTAGCAGGTATCAGAACCAGAGCCATCCTCAGCCACCTGGACAAGAAGGTAATGAGGAATGGGTAGCAGCCCTGGCATACAACTCTGGCTGGTACACCAAGGCCTGGGAGACCTCCATGCAATTAAGATGGTAGCATGACATCTAATAAAAAGTCTTTGTACTCCCAAGTGGACAAAGAATTTAGTAGCATATGAACCCCAATAGTGCTCCAAAGGAAGAGATACCAGGTGTGATCGGACAGAGCCCAGGGGCACAAATACTATCTTCTTGCCACTGCAAAAGGAGAAAAGAAGGGCAATGGAAAACGATGAAAAAGTGAACACATGAATCCCTACAGCTAAGCGTGGAATAAGCACCCAGCTCAACCAGCTGAGAATATTGCCCAAAAATCCTACTGCCTCTCCATGCAATACAAGACATTAACAAGTGCATCTTGTCCTAGAGCCAGGTACTGATACATAGGAGTAGCTTAGAGGTATGGACAGGATGAAACAATTGCAAGGCAGCAATACGGCTATACCAGAGAGAGATCCCTGGCAGAGAGAGGAAGAGAGTTAAGGGCAGAAGACACAACTCAAGGATTCCCCCACCTGGTTTGTTGTTTTTTTTGGGGGGGGATTTATTATTTTTTCTTTCATCTCACACCTGTGCATTGGCTCAAATGGCTCGACCATCACCATAGCTGGCACCAGCAGTAGAGCCCATGACGGTGGTGGTTCGGGGACAGGTGGCCCAGGCCTTTGAAAAAATACCCAACCACTTTCTCCTAGACCACCATCAACATACTGTACCTGCCCACACCTGGTATACTGAGATGGCTGCATGGTGCACCTTGAGGGTTGTCACTCACAGCCCGAGCTGGGAAAGGGACCAGAAGTAATCAGGGATATTAGCCACAAGGTAGGCAAGGAGATCAATCTCCTTGCCCTAACTCAAACAGAACACGTTATCCATTTAGAGGCATAGCACCAGCAAGTTGACTCTTTTTGGGAGGCCTCCACAACGTGGAACACATCCTCCGAAAGTCCCAAAGCCTGGAACTCTAGCTACTGAGGAACCAGACTGTGAGGTGCAGGACCATCCTCTGTTGTTGGGTCAGAAGGTACAGTCAAAGAGGCAACCACCACGGATACCGGCTGCTGAGGCTAAGAAGATCCGGGTACCAGAACTGCCATGGCCAGTCCAGAGTTATCAGGCTCATCCATGCCTTGTCCTTCTGTGCCTTTATCACTACTTTGTGGATCACGGAGAAGGGAGGAAAGGCATACATGAGGCCTGAAATTCAGGGCCTCACAAAGGTATCCCCAACAGTGTCCCAGACTGTGAGGGGAGGGCACAAAACAGCCTCAATTTGGCATTCTCCCAGGAGGCAAACAGGTCCACCAGAGGTGTCTCCGACAGGGAGAACAGGTGGTTTACCACCTCCAGATGCTGGGACCACTCGTGTGACATCACTACCACCAGGCTGAGGGCATCTATTAGCTGGCTGTCTGCTCCAGTGACATGAATTGCCAAGAGATCTGCATATAGGCAATGCATGAGAGTTCAGGTGCAGAGGGCCTCCCCACACAAGGAAAGGGAGTGCATGCCACCTTGCCTATTCAGGTAGAACATGGTCACGGTGTTGTCCATCTGGACTTGCACAACCTGACTCCTAACTAATGGAGCAAATTCCATCACAACAAGCCACACTGCATGGAGCTTGGCAGGCTGATGTGGTGATGGAACTCCTGGATGACTAAATTCGTGAGGCTCTGTGGTCACCCAGGTATGTTCCCCATCCCACCACAGACACATCCGCCATAAGAGTGACAGTTGATTCTGGTACTCCTTCCTCCACAACTTCTGGAACCAGCTGCCACTGGATGGCATCCTACATCGGCTGGGTCACTGTGATCTGCTGGTCCAAGTGTCCTAGGCACTGGACAACTAACAGTCCAACTCCCACTGCAGGAACCACATACGCCAGTGGGCCCACCAGATCACAGTAGTGCAGGACACCATGTACCTCAGCAGCCACAGGAAGGGCTGGGCAGGGAGTGAGTGCCCAACCTGAACTGATTGGGCAAAGAAGGTAAAATCCAGTGCACAGTCCACAGGGAGGCAGGACTTGGCCTGTAGGAAGTCTAGCTCTGACCCAATGAAGTGACTCACCTACAAGGAGATTAGTTTGGACTTGGTCAGGTTGACCAAGTGGCCCAAGTCTCTACAGGTCTGGAGGGCCAGATCCCTGGACCACTCCATGGCTTCCTTGGAAGGCCGGGCAACCAACAAGTTATCCAGGTTGGGGTAAACCCTGATGCTCTAACACCACAGGAAGGCTGCCACTGCTGCCATGCACTTGGTGAAGACCAAGGGTGCAAATGAGAGGCCACTGGGAATGACCTGGACTGATAGAGAACCCCTTCTGCGTGGAACTGGAGGTCCTGCCAGTGGGACGGATGGACTGGGATACAGAAAAACATGTTCTGGAGGTCCAGAGAGCAGAACCACAAGCCCTGCTTTGGGAATGATATGATATGGTTCAGACTGACCATCTGGAACTTGTGTTTCCATATGAACTGACTGAGATCATGCTGATCCAATATGGAGCACCATCCCCCTCCCCCATCTGTTTCAGGACCAAGAAGCACCTGGACATGTACTCCTGACTTGATAGGGTGTCTGGGACATGGGCAATAGCCCCTTTTGCAAGGAGATGAGCAATGTCTTCCCTGAGGGCACGCAGCATGTCCTGCGACACCAAGGACTCCCTTGGAGTGTAGGATTGGTAAGGCAGGAGAGCCTTGAAACAGAGAGGCAACGCTCTTCCTACCATCTCGAGAACCCACTTGTCCATAGTAATGGTGGATCAGTGTGGCCAAAGTGTGAATTCAACCCCTATAGAGCTGGGTCATGGACTGGACAGGTGGGAGGCAGGCACCCAGCCCATCACGGACAGTTTTGGAGGGGCACTGGCTCCTGGGGCCAGAGGGGCACCACTTCCCTACCTCTGCCTCGTATTTGCCCCTGCCAGAGAACTCTGCCTTGGAGTGCCATACTTGGTATTGCCCTGTCGAGGCTGCTGTGGCTGAAAGGCCTGAAATTGAAAGGCCTTCTTTTCATTTTCAGGGCCTTCAGATCCTTCTGGGATAAAGCCACAGAGTCCAGAGTGGCGTTAGACTTCTCAGTCCTTATGAGATTACATTCCACCCCTGGGACAGAGAGGTTGGTGCCCAAGAAAAGGGACACTGGCCAGCTTAAGCATAGTGTCTGCCTTGAAGGTGCAGAGCCTCAGCCAGGCACTGTGACACATCACGATTGCCATTGCCATGGCATGGGCACAGGACTCTCTCATGTCTAAGGCCATCTGGAGCTGGTGTTTAGCCATTATTTGACCCTGGTCTCTGACCAACTTCACTGGCAACTACTTATCATCAGGAGGTGAGGACATTATCAAGCAACCCCAGGAGTGAATAACCAAAGCTGACCATCATGAGGAAGCTTGCCCTCATGAAGACCAAGAAAGGAAGCAGCATAGACTTCTTGGCCATGTGGTCAAGCTTCTTCGACTCCTTGTTGGGGGCTTGTCCACATCCTCATGATTTCTGGACTTCTGGAAAGCCAAGTCCTAGACTAGACCCTCAGACAAGGGGTGGTGCCACGAACCCAAACAAATAGCTAGTAGGGAGTACATACTTGCAGACCACACAGGCCGAGGGTGCTAGGCAGGATGCTGGATGCTAGGGTCCAGGGTTGGTACCAAAATGGCCTCAGCCATGTGAAAAATGACCTCCAGGGATCTGTCCATATCGAAGATGTCTGTGAAAGAGACTTAGCCCTTTTTTTGCACAAGCTTCATGGGGACAGACACAGACTCCAAAATGAGTCAGAGTAGAGGCCTGAAAGATACTGACCCATGGTTGGTAGTCAACTCCCTGACAGACCCGCAGTCGAATGTATGCAACTTCGACAATTGCATAGATCAGTCATCTGAGTCATCAGAGGATGTCTCAGAAATGGCCCTCAACGTCTGCCACCATGAACCACTGTAGAGTCCTCCAGCTGGGTCATTTCCACCCATAGCCAGCCTGGCAAGCCAACTGCAGCATGATAATCCCTGGTCAGGGCTCCCGCCAAAGGCTGCAGTAGAGGCGCTCCACCAGCAAGGATGGACAGACAGGTGCTGGAGACAACTGTCTTGAGCAGACCAGTGTGGACTTGACTGGCATCAGTTAGTCGACCACAGGGGTTGGGGCAGAGCACTACCCTGCCCTGCCATGACCCACTGCTGCCAGAGAAGTTCCTTGTAGTACCACCACATGCGACGGGAGAGCCACTCCTCATCCAAGGATGAAGAGGATGAAGAACGGCAATGCCTTGCAGTCAAGCGATACCGAGAGTGCGATCAGCACCTCGACCTAGATCTCAATCTTGACTGCCAATCTAAGGGCCGATGATGAGGTGAAGCCACCGGGACTGCAGCGTAAATAACGTGCACTGGCTTCAGTGGAATGATATCTGGTGGAGGCTGTTCCCGAGTGGCATGGTGAGGGACACCTATTGGTCTACATCCTCCTGGGTGAGAACAAGGAACACCGGGGTCTTGGAGACTTGACTCCTTGTCAACTTCCTTCAACAACATGTCAACGGGGTCGAGAAAAATCTTGAGTACCTAACTGGCCTGTGTCAAGGTCAGCAAGTTCAACGGGGACACCGTGGATCTGGCAACCAGACCCTTGACCAAAGAAGGCTCAACTGGAGTCGAGAACTCAACACACGTAGAGCAGTCAAGGGAGTTGAGAGAGTAGGAGGAGTGTGATCTCTCCCAATCCCATGACTGCTGGCTGTGTTTCTTGTCCTTCTTACCGTGGCAGGCAGAACTCTCCCTGAAGGCCTGGAGGGCCTGACACATCTCCTAAGATTCATTGGTGAAGGATACTCTGACACTGACCTAAGCCTGGAGCAGCGCCAAGGCCAACGAGGTGCCCACTACAGCAGCAGCCTCTGCTTCTTCCATGGCAATGAGTTGAGCCACTGACACTGCTGTAGTGGAGGTCTTCTTATAGCCTGTCAATCATAGTTTCAGGTCCCAATTGGCTACTGGCCAAGGAGAAGGCAGGTCACGCGATGGGAAGAGGGAAGCATCATTTGGTACAGGCTGCAACAAGAAACACCATGTGACGTCTCCAGTCAGAAGGGTATGACCAATGTAGGTTCATCTGCAATATCTTCTGTTGGCATGTAACATAAAATGTGAAGTTGGAGACAGCTTTGCTTCATCATGTTCAATCTTCTATCACAGAGGTAAAAGTAGAACTGAGGAAAGAAGTAATTCCGAAGAAACCGAGAAATAAAGAAAATCACCAATGGCACACTTTAGGCCTTACAATGCATGAAGCTGAGAAGGAGTAGACTAAACTCTTCCAGGGGAAAAGAAGATCTGATGTCATGAGGCAGAGCTGGAGGATATACTGTCTGGGTGGTGTGAGAAGCTTAGCTTAAAGGCGTTCCAACAAATCAGCACTTCCACTGGAACTGCCACTGTATGAATAGCAAACTATATCCACATATATAATAATGGGACAGAGTACCAAGTCTTCCCCAAAATGGGAGAATTTGGCTCACCCTAAGGGAAAAATATTCCTCAGCCCTCTGTGGGGAGAACCATCTGAGGGAAGAGACTCCTTAGGGTCTGGCGGGACCCAAGATTGAACAGGGGCAGGTGGCAGCTCCCATGGCCTGGGAGCTGGACGACAACCCAAAAACTCATGCCTGACCCTGTGAGAAAAGAAGTAAATCCTCTGGTAATGTGAGTTAAGGACCCTACACCAGGCCAGGGGTGCCAGCCAAGAAAGGCAAAGCCAAGCCCTCTGCTGAATACAGTTTACTATTCCTATCATAAATAAAATGTAGCCAGCACTCAAATGGTCAGTAAAAATGTTTTTACTGTGCTTTAAAATAATTTTTTCAAAGCTATGGTACAATTTACAAATGTATTAGTACCTTCACTGCACAAATTATTATAACGGTCAGGTTCAACAGACAGGCATCTGATCAGCCCGGTACTTCGAGGTAGCAATACCTCTTCTTCAAGGTCATGGCTCACAATCTACAACTACTGCAGACTACAAAGCAGTACCTTGGGAGGCTGGGTACAGAGCCTATTTAGGGAAAAGGTTATGCAAGACAGCAGTGCCAAATCTGGCATCCCTTCTGGACTGTACATCTAGACAATAGTGCCTTGTGAAGGTGAGTACTGTTTTCCAGGTAACTGCTTTACAAATTTCCAGCAGGGGCGTATCCTCTGCAGCTGCCACAGAGGCAGAAGTGCCACATGTGGAATGCGCCCTGAGGCCTTGTGGTAGTAGCTTGCCAGCTTTGCTGTGACAGAACTGAAGGCAAGACACTATCCAGCGAGCAACTGCTCTCTTGGAGGCTGGTCTATCTTTGCCAACTGCATCATATGTGACAAACAACTGTGAACGGGAGGAGCTGCCTTCCTTAGTGTGGTCCAAGTAGTAGCTGAGTGCCCTCTTGATATCCAGACTGTGAAGCCTCTGCTCACCAGAGCTGGATTTTGCAGTAAAGAACACTGGAAGGGTAACGGACTGGTTCAGGTGAAATTCAGACACCACTTTAAGAAGGAATTTCCTGTTTATCCTTAGGACTAGCCTGTCCCTGTGAAAGATGTTGTAATTTGGGTCTGTGCAGCAAGCCTGCAGCTTGCAAACCCCTCTGGCAGAAGTCAGATTGGGAAGGGGGAAAGGATACAGTAATCTCCCTGTCCAGTCTAGAGTCAGGGTGCCCGATGTGATGGAGCCCTGACCAGTCTAGAGTCAGGGTGTCCAATGGGACTGAGCCCACAGAAGGTGGCCTGCAGCAAAACAGGAGAAGCTGATGATTCTCCCAAGATGCAAACACGTATATCTCTGATGTACCCCACCTCCTGAACACTGTGGGCAAGACCTGCTTGTTCAGGGTCCTTTCGTGATATCCCTGTCTAATCCTGCTTAGGAGTCTACAAAGACATTGTCTATCCTGGCAGATGAACTGCTGATAGCTGCACTCTAAGGAACAGACCAGATTCCAGATCTTCATTACTTCTGTACATAGCTTTGAACACCTTGTGCATCGTTGTTTGTTGATATAGAGCATGGTAGTGTTGTTGTCTGTCTTGACCTGGACTGACTGACCCCTGACATGGGAGGCAAAAGTCTGTAGGACCAAGTACACTGCTCTGAGCTCCAGCAAGTTTATATGCTCCTGGAAGGACCACACCCCACTTACCGCTTGGTCGTCCGGATGGGCACCCCAGCCCAGGAGGGAGGCATCTGTTGTTAGTACTACTCTGGGGGACTGTTTCTAGGAATGACACACCCTCCCTTAGGTTGCCCTCTTCTTTCCACCAGTCCAATGCTCTTAAGAGAGACTTTGTTACAAGCACCAACTTTGAGAGGGGGTCTCGCCTTTGGCACCAATGAGCACTTAAGTGGTACTAAATGTCTCTCATTTGGAACCAGGCCCTGGTCACTACTGCTGTGGACAAGTCCATGTGGCCTTATAAGGAGAGTCTCTTGTAGGCTTGGGCTGGTCGAGTCTGAATGAGTTTGCCAGGCTTACCAGTTTTCCAACTCTCTCTTGTGGGAGGAAGGCCTCCTCAGAAAGCATCCAATTCTACTCCTATGAATTTCAGAATCTGTACTGGTTCTGACTGGGATTTCGAGTGTTTATGATGAACCCCAGACCTTCCAGGTTGCGCTGAGCGAGGAGGAGACAGGCCTTTGGCCTCCTGGTGTGATTTTCCTGTGACCAGTCAGTGATCGAGATAAGGAAATGACCACTCCTTGTCTTCTCAGATGTACTGCCACCATGGCCAAGCACTTTGTGAATACTCTGGGAGCTGAAGAGAGCCTAAATAGGAGGGCTGTGAACTGGTAATGACCAGCCCCTACCCTGGAGGCAGTATAGCGCAGTGGTTTAAGCCTCTGAGCTGCAAACCTGGAGACCTGGGTTTGAATCCCATAGCCCTCACTTGCATACTGTGTGACCCTGAGCAAGTCACTTAACTTCCTTGTGCTACCACGTTGCACCTGTAAACGAGCTTTCAGCTTAGTGCGTCTCTCCTGGTAAAACAAAGGTTAAAGGTTAGACCTTAAGTAATTTCTCTGACATTTGGATATGAAAATAGGCATCCTTCAGGTCCAAAGACCCTAGCCAGTCCACTTGCTGATGGGATGGGGTTACTGCAGCCAGGGTTATCATCCTGAACTTTTCCTTTTTGAGATATCTGTTCAGATATCTGAGGTCTAAAATGGGTTGCCACTCCCCATTTTTCTTGTGGGTGAGGAAGTAATTTGAGTAAAGACCCTTTCCCCACTGTGGTGGTGGGACTTCTTCTGTTGCCTTAGCTTGCAACAACTGCCTTACCTCCAACTCCAACATAATCTTTTCTCTTGCAGTGGGAGGTGTAAAGTTTCTGCAAACCGGCAGTCTTGGGACCCTTTTGAACTGCAGGGTGAACCCCGGATCACTACATCAAGGACCTACTTGTCTGTGGTGATGTTTTTCCACTTGTGAAAAAGCTGAACCAGCCTTCCTCCCACTGGCAATGGGTGTGCAACCTGGACCAACTTGCAGGGGATCTGCTTAGGCTGGGCCTTAGGTGCTGCGGTTGAGTCAACATGCGTAGAGCCCCTTCTACCTTTGCCTCTGAAGAGCCCTCAGCTGGAGAAATCACAGGCGAAGACAACACAAAGAAAATATCCCCTACATCTACCCCCCCCCCCAAAATAAGACCTGCTGGAAGTGCAGGCCTTTTCCTTTTCAGTATTACTCTTGTAGGTGGCTTTGTACTCGTCCATCTTCTTCATGTATGTCTCTCTCTTGTCACCAAACAGGGAATTTCCATTACAAGGGAAATCCATGGCCTTTGTCTGAGTGTTCTGGAAGAGACTGGTGGTTCTAAGCCAAGCAAACCTCCTCAAGGAGACTGCATGTGCCATGACCCTGGAGGCAGCGTCACTGGCATCCACTGCCATATGGAACTGATATTTGGTGGCATCCATGGCCATCTTAGCAGTGTCTGTTAAGTCTTGTGCCAGGTCACCAGATGCTTTCTCGCTCATGGCCAGAATGGAGCTCCATGGAGCCTTCTGGTACTGGGCAGTATAAGCCATGTAGGCTGCTTGTCTTAGGAACAGGGATGCTGAGGTGTAGACCTTTTTCCCTATGCTATCAAGCTTCCTACAGTCCTCATTTGGGTCCTAGGTAGAGAGAAGAATGTTTGTTTTGCTACAGGCTGTAGCCTATACTACCCCCTCATGGTCAGGGTGGGAGTAAAGGTATTCAGCACCCAGTCTGTCCAGCTGGTATTTCTATTCTTTTCTGTCAATACCAGGGGTAGAGGTTGGCATTTGCAACAGCTTGCAGGATTCCTTCTTTAGGAACTTGTGGACCAGCAGAAGCAACCTCTTGGTCAGGGTTAACCCCATCATATAGAGTAATTCTATCTCGTTTTCATCCTCAGCGGTTTCTTGAGTAGAGAGGTTGAGGGTGTTAACCATTTGCCTCATAAAAGAATAACACAAGGAGAAGTCATCCTCAGCTCAAGGAAGAGAGCCAAATTCTTGTTCAGAGGAACCGTCGGGCTCAATAGGTTCTCACTCCTCTTCACACTACAATTTAGCCCATTGGTCCTCCAGAAGCAGGGTAGGTACCAGAATTGGAGGAGGTGGAACCAGAATGCCCATCAGTGAACCCACAGCCTGGAAGGCCTGGAAAAACTGCCATGCCTTGCTCATATCCTCTACTGAGGGTATTTTATGCTTGTTCACTGATGACTCCTTTCCTTTCCTTCTGCAGGAGGAGGGGCAACAAAATGTTTGTATTTTTTATTTTTTTCTTAGCAGGTTCCCCTGTTTAGACACTCTGGACTGTGAGCCATCTTTAGCAGACTAGTCCTGCTGCTTACTGTGAGGGGTTGGACTCTCTTCTGAGTGTTTTGGTGATATTGAGGCAAACTGAGAAGCCATAAGGTCTTCTAACATTTTAGCCTTCTCATTAATAGTCTTACTACAAAATCTGATACAAAGTTCACAATCAGAAAAAATTTGATCTGCACCCAGGCACCTCAAACACAACTCATGGCAGTCTGCCTTAGTCAGGAAGTTAAAACAGTTTCCACAATTTCTGAAGCCTGCAGGTCCTTGTTTTCTTTTTGGGTCTGTCACACATGCCAGTCGGGGCAAACTCAAACTGGTTCAGTTCCAAAAAAGATAAAAAAGTGTGGTTTTGCAGTTCAGTTTCTCAAATGAAAACGAACCACTAACTAATGGTTTTAACAGTGAAATTTAGATGAAAAAGCACCAGTTGAGTCTTGCTTCCCAGGAAAAAGGAACCTGAATGAAAAACAACTGCAAACCAGCAAAGAAAGTAGTTTTAAAATCAAAGACCTCTATATGTTGTTATTTTTTATTTTGTTTTTAAAGCGGTTCCCAAAGTGGGAAAACCACTAGTCAAGGAGCGTTCTCTGATTCCTGGGAACCACTCTGGAACTGGAGAATTGTGATAAAAGTTTAGAAAATAAAAAAACAAAGACTAACACAGAGATTCGAAAAATAAAACAATAATGGTGAAAGTAAATAAAATACTTAAGAAAACTACAATCAGTTGGAGAGAGACAGAGAGCTCTTCAAGGCGACTTCTTCCTCAGGCGGAGAAATCAATCTAACGTTAGAGGGTAGAGTGGAGCATGACCACACAGCAGAGACCTGAATTTCATTCCAAGAGTCTCTAATTTACATAAAATTCTACTCGCTAGGGTAGCATAAACCAGCAGGCTGATTTGCAGTAGGTAAGCATAGTGAGGGATTCCCGGGGTTTGAATAAACATTCCACTAAAGAAAAACTGATATTCTTTTTTTTTTCCTTTGGAGGGAAGGAATCCCAAAATGGGATCATTCTCCCTTAACCCCCCTTTTTTTAAATAGGGGGAGGGTCCCTGTCCAAAAAGAGCAGGGAGATCAGAAGGAAACTATAAGGAAGCGGCAAGAGGACAGAAAAAGAGATACAAGGTGAGCTGCCCAGAAGCCCTGGCTCCCAAATGAGTACGGGATGGTGGGTGTGCGTGTGAATGAATGGTGAAGATATTCTGGAAGATCAAGAATTACGGTGAGTACCTAATTTTCATATCTTCCAGGAATCAATCTTCACCATTCAATCTCACGTATGGGTCAGAGTATCAAGCTTTCCACCCAAAAGGAAAGAGTTGGCTCACTCTGAGGGAAATGGTTGTTCCCGCAGTCCTCTGTGGGTGGTGACCACAGAAGGGCAGGGACTCCTCATGGGTCTGGTGAGACCTGAGACTGGTCAGGGGCAGGCGGAGGCTCCTGTGGCCTGGGAGCAGGTGAATGCCCTGACAAATCATGCCTGACCCTGCAGAAGAAAATAATTAGTCCCTAGGTAGCACAAGCTGAGTATCCTACCTGAACCAGGGGTGCCAACCGAGAAAGGTGAAGCAATGCTGCCCACCAAATGCAGACTGTGTTTCCCACCAATCTGGAAGCTACCTGTATGGTGTCATAAGAAACCCTCAGTTGGTGCCTCATCAGCTCAAGGCCCTGGGTGGAAAGGCATATGGACTGACTGGTTGTCTTGCTACCTGGCAGACACACTAGAAGCTGACTTAAGTAGGTCCACAGGCACCTGCCATAGGCTGCCTGATGAGCCTGCTGTGCAGAAATGCACGTTATGGTGTATGTCACCAAAAAAAAAAACATCTTCCCAGACATCAAACTCTACAGAGTCAGTGTCAGGGGAGCAGTCAGAGCACTAGGCACTTGAGCACCTAAGCCCAGAGGAACCAGAATCCTAGAACAGGGATGATGCACCACCACTGGAGAACCCACAGGAGTGCAATATATGCAATGGACATCCCTCGGGGCTGGAAAGTGGGAGAGAGAAGGAACCAAACATTCTTGGACACCTCTATAATAGGCCAAGGCCACGGAGGAATGGCTGTTGAGTTTCTGCTGTATTCCCCAAGGAATGACAGCACCAGGGTAGCAGTACTGAGACCTATGACATGCTAAAGACTCAGCTCTAGCATCATTTCCCCCCTGGAACTGCTGATACTGGTGCATCACAGCCAGGGGAGAGGTGGATGCAGATATCCTCTTTCTCAGTGGAGGAAGTGGGAAAGGAAGAGGACCTACAGTCAGAAGGTGGAGGTGTAGGGGCTTCAGGGCTGAAGATGGCCTGGTCAGCTCTAAGTTGGTAAAGGGAAAATGCATCAGCCATTGTCCTGAACTATGCCCAGGTCAGAGGGCCAAGAGGACCAAAATGCCTGGGAGTGGAAGAGGAGGGAAAGAGGAAGGGGAGACAGGGTCATGGGAGACCAGGCCAGGTCCTCTGCCAGGGCTGCGAGAATGCTCTGGCCACCTCTCCCAGGGGAAGGGTGTGGCAAACCTGACTATCAACAGCAGCGGACCGGTCCAGACAGTGCTGGGGGGGAGCCCGCAGGTGCACTATTTAGATAGAAAAAAACTGATTGAAAGAAGAGAAAGACTTCCTGTGGACAGGCCAGTCACTTATGGAATTCATTACTGTCACTGACTTATACACTAAACTATAGAGGTAATTACCTGCCTGACCACCAGAAGACCACACCATTTTGCTTTTGCCAGCATACTAAGCGATGGTTTTGAGCCTACAACATCAAATAATTTAGTAGTTAGGGTTTTTTGGAGTTTTTTATTTGATTAGTTAGGAAAATATACTGAGCACTGATTGAAAAATTGATAGGAATATACACGGTATTAGTCTATTCTAAAACTTACTTTGTTCACAGCATGAATGTGAAGCGTAAATCCTGGACATCAATGCATAATGTGAAGAAGTGTATCTGTTGCATTATTCCATAATAAAGTAAGTATATTAAAAAAAAAAAAAAAGACACACGCACACAAAAGTGAAGGGCAAACAACCCCAGTTCAGCACACGGACTTCCAAGGTGCATTTATCCATTGAGAAGAAGGCATCACAGCTATCCATATCATGGCCTGGTCCAAGGCAACTCCAGTACTTCAGATGCCAATCCAATTCAGCAAGATGACCCCCGAAGGGGCACTGACACATGGGGTGCCACCTTTCTTTTTCTTCTGCCTCTCTGAACATGGCGTACTGTACCTACTTCAAAATAATAAAACAAGTAGAAAAAGAATTCAGCAACAAACTAATAATGAAAGCAGAACCAGGATAAAAATGGTGCTGAGAACCATAAAAAAAGTTTGGTGTCAAAAACACTAAATGTGGTGTCAAACTGAGGAGGTAACTGTAATGATGCATTTAGATGACTCAGGCTGTTTCTATGGTTCACAATTGATGGCCGGAAAAACAATACTGAGGTTGAAGGCCAGCGTCAGTTACTAGTTAGCTCACATGCGCAATGTCACTTAATCGGCCTCAGGGCAGTGATGGGACTAACGTCAGTCCTCTCCTAAAGCTGCAGAAAGACTGGTCCCATGGGGGTTCTAGCATCTCCAGCTAAGACTCATTAATGTGACTGAATGGTAAAGACCAATTCCTGGAAGATCAGCCCTCCCCCTCACCCCCTGCCATACAGGACAATCCCTGGGGACACTTTGGAGCCAATAAGTCCCAAAAAAGGTGGGTGATAGGACTGGGTAGGCTAAATGGGTGATGGGGATCAAAGGGCAGAAGGAGCATACAAGCTTGATTAAAAAAAAAAGGTAAGAAAACTGAATAACTGGGTATTTTCACTGAAATAGTGGAGTAATTTATTGGACCAATTTTTTTTTCCTAAAGACATACACTGTTAGTTGTAACTGATGTACTCTGTTGCTGTTTGTCTCCTGGGAACCTCTTGTAAATGACAGCAGTAGCCATCACCACCAGCAAAGTACAGTTACGCAAGAACTTACCGTAACAGTAGCTCGAGGGAGGTTCCTGCAGTAGGTCATAACATGTAGGACTGTACCTTCTGGAGTCAGGACTGCATGGCAGAATGTTTTCTAGCAATGTCTGGTGGGGTACTGCCCACCCGTCACGTGACTGACGTCAGCGTGATCCTATAAGTAGGCAGTCCCTGTGCCCGCCTTCCAGTTCTCCCACCGGAGACCCAAGAAAGTGCAACAGGAGAAAAGGATATAGTCCCTGGAGCCCAATCCAGACAGGCCTGCAAGAGCAAACAGAAGACTGGGGGAAGAAGGGAGGGAAAAAGATGACTGACTGCAGAAACCTCTCTCGAAGATCTACTGTTATGGTAAGTTCTTATATAACTTGTACTATCTCACTTTGAGAGGGTTCTGCAGTAGGTCATAACATGTAGGACTGAGTCCCAAGCAGTCACCTGATCAGGACAAACTGAAGCACGGGAGGGAGGAAGGAAGGTCTGCAGAAAGACCACAGCAGGTCTATGACAGCCTGCAGGATGTCTAGGCCAAAATTCGCCCTACGCCTAGAGGCACTGTCCAAACTGTGATGTTTAGTGAAGGTGTGGACTGAACTGCAAGTTGCAGCAGCACAAATCTCTGCTGCGGGCACATTCCTGAAAAAAGTAGCAGAGACAGCCACACCTCTGGTAGAATGACCTTTGACCTCTCCCAGAAGAGGCTTGCCGTTGCCGTACTTCTGGTAACAGAAATGAATACAGTTAGCCAATCATTTGGACAAGCACTGCTTAGAGACTGCTGGCCCCAGAGTCTTGGGGGCGAAGGAAACAAAAAGCTGGTCATCTTTACGGATGTTCTTAGTCCTGTTAATGTAGTAGCGCAATATCCTGTGCACATCTAAAGTGTGCAGAAGCATCTCACCCCTATTAGCATAAGCCGAATAATAAACTGACAGTTCAACGGTTTGATTCAGAGTGAACTCAGAAACCACCTTGGGAAGAAATTTAGGATTTGTACGCAGAGCCACCCAGTCTCTGTGGAAAATCAGATAAGGCTCCTTACACATCAGGGTCTGAAGCTTGGAGATCCTTCGAGCAGAAGTAATGGCAACTAAAAAGGCGCCTTCCAAGACAGATAGTGCATCTCACAGCTTACTGCTGGTTCAAAGGGAAGTAAAGTAAGCTTTTCCAAAATAAAATCCCAAGGGGGGGGGCGGGTTACGTATAGGGGGTTTTAGATGGAGGATCCCTCTCAGAAATATGTTGGATACCCCCAACTGAGCAATCATCTTCCCATCCACCAGGGAGTGGTAGGCAGAAATAGCAGATAGGTGGACCTTTTACGAAAAGTAACTGGGTCCTGAGTCAGACAGGTGCATGAGGTACTCCATCACCTGGGGTACCAGGCAAGAAAGAAGGTCCCGCCCTTTTGAGAACGCCCAAATTAAACCCGTTTCCATTTCATATTGTAAGTAGCTCTTGTGGAACGCTTTCTGGACTCCACAAAAACTTCAGCGACCCTGTCCGAGACCCCAAAACAGTTGATGAGTATGTCTGAAAGAACCACACATGGAGGAGGAGCGTGGGGTGGCGGTCACCATCGGGGCCAGCACTCTCTTGTCCAAATCCGCCACCAACTGAGATCTGGCCTCCTGCTGCCAGGTCTGGAACATGGCCTAGAGGTCCTGCTAAGGCTGAGGCAGAGGCTGAAGTTGAAGTGGAAGCTGCAAATACTGGTAACCCGCCCTGGATAATGAGGGGGAGGGTAACCTGGGGACTGAAAAGGGGAGCTACAGCCCAGTGCCTGATATCCAGGGTAAAAACCGTGGGCAAAGGAGCAGACATTGGGCCTGGCGGAGTAGCCTGGCGTCGGTGGGACCGGGTAATGAATGGCCATGGCGTGACCACAGGGAATATTCTGATGGTCCAAGGGGTCTCATGGGGCCTCAAAGGAGGTGGAGCAGAGAAAGCTGGCAAGTTATATGGCGTCAGGATTCTTGATGTCAGGATATCGGGTGTCGGGGCTGGCACTGGGATGCTTGGCGTCTAGGTTTCAGGAGTTGGGGAAGATGGCGTCAGGCACAGGGGGCCTGATGGAGGCTTTGATGGGAGGTGGCCCAAGGAGTCATACGGGGCACCTGAGGTCAGAGGCCCAGAGCCCGACGGAGGGACCTCTGGTGTCGGGTTGAGGAAGGGCCCGATAGGAAGGTCCCTGGGAGACGGTGGAGGAAGCGACTCCAATGTAAGAGCCCCGGCAGAGTCATCCATGGGGTTCTGGAAGGTTACTAGCGCTGGAGTGGGTGAAGAAAACACCACGTCCAGGGGACCCACTTCCCCCTCTGTCCTGGGTAGAGGGTCGGGAACAGGTGCTTCCAACAGCAAAGGTGGAGGGGAAAGTTCCCAGTCAGGGGAAACCTGATGGGAGGGCTGGCCTTGGGAGGTCAGCGAGCTTAGCCGGACATTGGGGGTGTCAGTGTCAGACCCCGACAGGCGAGCTTCGACCGGGCACATGCCAGAGTCCCCTGCATCCGACTTATCGGAGCCAGGTGGGGGAGGGGCCCCCACCCGGCTTATCAGCTGATGTCGGGCAGGTTCCCTCTGGGACAGCACCAGACTTACCGAGGACCGGGTGGGCTCCAGAAGAACCGGAATCCGGCTTACTGGTGGTGACCGGGCATCCGCCAGAGGCCCTGGTGGGTGGCTTATAGATCGAGGATACCTATTTGAAGCCTGTCTTAATAGGCTTAGAGAAGAGGTGGTACCAAAGAACCAGACAAGGCCTGGACAGTCACCAGGGAGGTGGCAGAGCAGTTTTGTCTGCAGGCTTGAGCCCGGTGGCCTTACTGGTCAAGGGCCGTTCTCAGTCCCCTACAGGCGCTCCCACTCCCGCTGCTTCTCTTTGTCTTTTCTTCTTCTTTTTGAGCTCCAAAGAAGGGGAAGAAGCAGAGTTCCTCAGTTGCTGTATCTCTTGCTCTAAGGTAACCATCCTGGACTTCAAAAGATAGGCTTCCAGGACCTGCTGCCTGTGTTTGCGTGTGGTCTGATTGAAGGGCATGCAATCCGGGCAAGCCTTGATATCGTAGGCCGGGCCTAGGCAGAAGAGACAGAGCTCATGGCTGTCTTTGTGAGGGATCTGCGCACCACACTTCTTCTTGGTCTTTGGAGAAGACATAAAATAAACAGGAATGAACTATTATTGGAGAAAAGAAATACTTAGCAAAATGGTGATAGACTGGAGTAACGTTCACCACGAGGTCCTTGCACAGGTCGACGCTGGGAAAGAACTGGAAGACGGGGACCACCCACTTACAGGATCACGCTGATGCCAGTCACATGACGCCGGGTGGGCAGTCCCCACCAGACATTACTAGCAAAAGTTTGCCATGCAGTCCTGACATCAGAGGCGAGTCCAACATGTTATGACCTACTGCAGGAATTCCTCTTAAAGTAAGATTGATAGCGATTGCTATAGCCGCACTACAGTCAGATGCTATCATTAAAGCAACAGCAGCCGTTATCAGCACTGTGGAAGCCAATGCTATGGCCTTCTATTGTTATGAATGGTGATGGCTACCACTCTAGGTGGTGCACCAAAATGGGGTAATCCTGCTGTGGAAAACCTTTCACAAGAATAAATACTGTATCTCTTCAGATGTCTGTATTTGTAGGATGTTTAAATAAGAAACAAAATGAAACCTTAGGCAATAAACATCTCCTAACAATGTGTTTTTTTGGGAAAGGAAGTATGGAAAATAATTTGTTTTTAAGTACTGTCTTTCACATAAATTGCACTGCAAAGAGATTCGCAGTCCGGGAGAGGGGGAATCAGAAAATGCTGCTTCCATTTAAGAGTCACAGGAAGGTTCCAACAGTACAGAGAGAGTTTAGACAAACATTACAGAGAGGTTAGCCATGGGAGATAAAGTTACTTGCTCAAGGTTACAGTGAAGAAATCTAAGTGGCAATTGTGGGATTCAAACTTGGGTAACCAAGTTCACAACTATCCATTCTAACCACTAAGCCAAACTGCCTCCCACCGGCCTACGTTCTAGTACTTAACGGGGTTGATAGTATCTGTTTAACAGAACAATGCGCACAAAGAAAAAGTACAGCACCTATATTCAAATCAAAGCATTAGAAGTTACCTTTGCTCTTTTAGTGTTGTGAGCTGAAGAGAAAATAAACATGAGTCTTCTAGCTACTACTTTTCAGCTGGCTACCAGTGCCGATATTCCACAACAGTGTTTATTTTATTTATTTCAATCCAGGATTACAATACCTTTGAGCCGAGGCTCTTTACAAAGGTTCCATGTCAGCGTGTAACAGTCATCATTTTTAGTTACAAACATATAGTCATCGACTTACAGACATGTTCCTGGCTGGCTGCTCAAAATATTATTCATCTGAAATAATGTGACAATTCTGAACTGCCTTGAGGTAAATCTACCAGTGCTGAAAATAACTGTCTTCAAGTTACCACTAGTGCCTGCAGGTTTTAAATTAGTCATTCAATCTTTCCAATTCAGTCTACACTTGCATTTTCAGTGTCTGTTGGTCCTCATTGTACTCAAACTGAATAACAAACGTATGCAGCGTTATATCTCCTGCATTCACTAAATGGACCCACTAATACATACAAATATATATATATGCTATGGCTCAGATCCCGATGCCATATAAATCAACTAATGTGCTCCCATCTCATAAAATTAACCAGATGTTCTATTTTCAAGGTTGCACATGACTTTTAAATTGCACAGATGCATGCCTGAAAAAAAGGCACTGGCAGGGAGTGTGTACCATGTAACTCATCAACAGATTAATTTTCAATGACCCAAAAGGGCTGAAAATGTTATTGGGATGTGTGTGTGTGCCAGCCAGGGGTTGGGGGTGTAACTTACTTCACTGCTTCTTCCTTGATTCACTTTACAACCCACACCCCCATTAACATGGGCAATATTCAACCAATGGGAGAAATACTTACAGACCTTGGTGTGGGTCACTCTTTACTCTTACTCAAGCTGGAGGTTTCTGACATCACTGATACATCCCAGTGTTAGCTCAGATCCTACTTGCCCAGTCAAGGTAAGATGGGCTAGGTGTAGGTAAATCTATCACAAGAGTCCCACCTGTAATGCTGGGTGTCCTAAATGACTTCCCTTCACTTGGCGGCAATTGTAGCACAATCCAGTCTATGACTGATTCCCTGGCTGCCTAGACCTCTGTTGAGGTATGTTTACGGGGTAGTTTCAGAGGAACTGCACAACATGAGCGGGATAAGCAAACAAAAAAATAACATATGCATTCAATTCCTAAATATAGTCACTAACTTTTTCTTTAATCTATCACAACTAAAGCTGACGTTTCATGGTGCCTCACTCTTATAATGGCACTAGTGGTAATGGCTCCTGAAGAGCAGTTAAATACTCACTGTAAATTAGCTTGCTGAGCAAGACATGAAGGAATAACAATACACAGTTAAAGAGACCGTCCCCTCAGCCTTTTATTCTGTTTTCCTGTGTAGTGTGTAGGCATGCACAATGATTGCCTCTACTGCACCCTCCTAATTTCATCAAGATTTAAATGTATTAAATGAAGGTACTTAAGGCTGGTGTGAAAAGCAGCTTGATTCCATTGCAAAGGTCATGATCCGACTCATGTAAGGCATCCTGAAATTTATGATGTTTTGATACTGAAGACTGCAGCAGTTGTACTGTATTAGCCAGTGCTGTTGCTGTCCTCTACAATCCCTATGTTATTGTCAAATGCTGGACATGAAACTTTTCATGGCATGGTAAGTGACCTGCTGTTCTGTGTAGTTTAAAGTGATTCTGAGTTAGAAAAAAAATTATTTTAAAGAATACAGGGACTTCACAAGTCATGTAACAGAACTGAATGAGAGTATAACTTCTGCTGGCTTGTGCACGTACGCATCAACTCCCATGATGCCTTGCATGGGTTGGGTCATTACCTTTGGAATGGAGACTAACAGGTTTTCACAACAGGGCAAAACAGAGTGAAGCAACCTCATTTATATTTAAATTATAAAACAAGGGAGTGTTCCCAACCAATGAGAGCACTCCTTTCCCCTGCATGTGGGACACTCTTATTCTGTGAAAAGCGTCTCACGCACAGATGCGCTGGAAATGGGCACATTCTGGGACAATTATTTATTTTTTTAAATAACATTGAGTGCTCCCTTCATCTATAATATATTAATAAGTTCTACTCATTGCGGGTAAGAATGGTTTCACTTGTGTTTTGCTCGAGCCAGAACAGCTCAGCTTTGCTTCACTGTTCTATTTCGTGCAGAATGCACGTGAAACCACTCTTATCCCACAACAAGTGGCTCCGGGGAACGTATTAATATATATTAGGATGACAGGGGGATGCAAGAGAGGGAATTACTGTTCATGCCTACAAACTACACAGGTATACAGAAAATAGGCTGAGGGAACTTTCCCTTTAAATTACCTAGGTAGGGCTGAGCAAGCCAAAACCAAAAATCAGGACCAAAAAAAAAAAAATGGCCTCAAATGATACTGAAATACAGTATGTATTATGGAGCACCATGAAATTTGATTTGATAAAAATGTATTTTTATATAGGATACAAATTGTTGGGGTATCATCCACATTTACAACAATGTCCTGTGGTATAAATAAGTTTACAAAACGCAATACACAATACATACATACATAGAATGAGTTAAGAAATTAACTAAAACATCGACAAGTTGAGCTCAGATATTTACTCAAATGTAGTTTAAAAGTAGGCAAACTACAAACTGATTTGAATTCATGCGGGAGTTTGTTCCAATGACTGGCCAAACTATTCTGAAGGAGTAAGATCACCAAATCTATTGTGTATTATTATCAGGGGTATCTTTTGAGATGTCAATCTCAAACTTACTGACTGAGTACCTAATGAATGAGTTTCTACTAAGTGAGCTAGAGGGTGTCCTTTATTGGAAAATATTAACTTATGGCAAAATATTAGCCACAGACATTCTTTTGCTTTCCAGGTTGTAACCACCATAACCTACTAAATACACCACAGTGATGAGCTGTGTCTCAGACTTGTTTTTACAAGAATGCCCTAGTGAAAACACCATACTTTGGGTCTTCTTGGCATTTAAGAGCAGGCCAGAGTCACCCATCCATTTTTTCACTAACAAGTCTGTCTGGAGCACTCATTCCAGGTCCTCCAGGTTGTCAGCAGAGGCCACCAAAATGGTGTCATCCACGTACAACCTTATTCCAGTGTGTTTTATTACCTTAGGCAAGTTGTTTACATATACATTAAACAACAGTGGGCAGAGTACTGAGCCCTGTGGGACTCATCTATTTACCTCTACCAGACCTGAAACAGCAGCCCCATTGGAGACACATTGTTTGTGGTTAGACAGATAGGATTTAAACCGTCTGAGAGGTTCCACTTGTACCTCCCAGCTTCTCTAACCTTTCTAATAAACTTCCATGTTGCACCAGATCAAATGCCTTACTAAGGTCCATGAACACTGCCCCAGTGCTCCTCCCTGAATTTAGGGAGGTCGTTACTAAGTTGTTAAAGTCCACCAGGGTGGAGTTCATGGACCTCCCTGCTCTAAATCCATGTTGAAATTCTGTCAACATCCCATTTTGTTCCAAATGTTGAGCAAGCTGATAGTGCACTCTTCTTTCCAAAACTTTAGATAAAACCGGTAGGGCTCTCGGCCCATAATTCGTGGGGGTAGTACGATCACCTTCCTTATAGATGGGAAATTAAAATTATGTACCTACCATAATTCTTGATCATCTCTTATATCTTCACCATTCATTACTACTGGGTGTAAGCCAGAAGCGTGCACCCGCTACGGGAGGCTTTTTTTTTTTTTTGGAGGGAGGAGTTGGCGCCAACAGAGCTGCCCACGAGAGCGATGCACCGCGTGATGCGTGAGTGGGGGCCGGTAGGCACCGCAGACTCCTCCTCCATCCCAGTTCTGTAAGCCGGAGTGGTGAAATAAAGCATTTAGGAGAAAGAGAGTCGAGGGATAGACAAAGGAAAGGAAACAAACTGAAAAAGGAATGTCCGATAGAGGACAGGACAGAGGAGAACCCTACCCTAAGGGACACAGGACCTCACTCTAGTGCGGTCTCGAGGGAGGAACAGATAAGAGAGAGGAAGAAAGAAGGAAGAGGAAGAAGAGAAGGGATATTGGGAGGGGAAAATTCTGCCCAAGTTGAGAGTTAAATTGGCTTTAAGGCTTATCAGCTTGGAACTTAAAAGCAAGGAGCAAGGATCCTTCAAACAAAACTAGTCTAGAAGGTTCGACCAAACCTTCTGCACAGCTTGGTACAAGAGAGGCAGATTTCCCACACATCCCACTATCCCATTACTCACTCAAGCTGAGAGCTCACAGATTGCCAAGGCAAACAATCTGTTCCTGGAAGGAAGAGCCCCCAACTAGGTACAGGGAAAAGACCCCACTAGCACACCGACATATGTTAGTACTGGGAGAGGGGAAGCCCTAAAGAGGGCAACCTCTTGGTAACGTGGACAGAGACAGAAAAGGAAACTCATTCTGACTCCTGGGGAGGCAAGGGCCAAGGGAAACCAGACCACCAGTTCAAGAAGGCATTTTCAAATCGGCTAGAACAGACAACTAGCCCCAGACTGGCATACACAAGACAAGATTCAGGGACACCAGCAATGTCCGAGAACCGAAGGAAGAGGACCATCTAAAGAAACTAGCCCTGTTGACTGATGACTGAAATAACTTGGCCTGAAGGAAAGGTGCCCGAAGGGAACACCTTCAAGGAAAATCAGAAAGAATTCCCTCAGAAGGAAAAGACAACTCTCCACTCACTCTCCTCCCTCTCCAATCCTTTGCTGCTCTTCTGAGAGAAGAACGGAAGGTCCCGAAGACAAGGGGATTTAGGCCCCAACGGCCACGAGAGGGGAAGGGGAGGAGAGCGAGCAGGGCAGGGGAGACACCCAAGAAATGAGACCCATGAGGGAAAGGTGGGCGGGATTCAATAATGAATTTTATTTGAAATATCGGATTTACAACCTTTGAGCAGTGAGGCTCATTTACAAAGGTACCTCATCACAAGGAGGACAGAATAGGAAAACAGACAGGTTACAACTGACAGAGAAAAGCCATCATGTATGGTTTTACAGACATTGTCAACATAGATTATATACAGGTTGGTCAAAAAAAGAAAGAATCATTACAGAGGCACAGCAGAGTGAAAGGATAAAGGAGATAAGAATAATTGTGAGAGGTTGCAGTCCAAGTGGACTTTGACAGAGCGTGGGTCATGGTGGGCTTGAGCACAGGCTAGCTGCAGTTACAGGCGAACATTGGGGAGAGGTGGTTGCGAAGGTGACTTTGAAATGGGAAATCTGGGTGTGCCAGTGATGGCGGTCGGGAGCACATTAAACCAAACCGGAGCCCTGTGATGGAAGGATCTATGGGCCAGGGTGTTTTTTTCCCTGGGTACAGCCAGTATAGCTTTCTCAGGTTGCAGGTGGTGATGGGGTGGGTGGCGAGGTGGAGACAGGCTATGACCCCGGGAGGGAAATGACCGAGTAGGATTTTTTGGTCAGTAGGCAGGTCTGGTAGTGGAGTCTTTCACTGAGGTTGAGAAGATTGGCAGAGGAATAGAGGGAGCAGGTGTGGGTGAGTCTAGGGGCACCCATTAGGAGCCTGCATGCCTTGTTGAGGGTGGTTTGAATTTTCTGGAGTGCAGAGTTATCTGCTGCCCCATATACAGGGAGCCTGTACTCTACTAGGGACAGTACTGAGGAGGTAATGGCAAGTTTGAGGGCATCCGGAGGGAGGCAGTCCCTGTGCCGGTAGAGGAGTCCAAGCCTGGTGTTTGTGGTGGTTGCATGGAAGTTTATGTGGTCATGGAAGGTAAGTGCAGAGTGAAGGGTAAGTCCAAGATATTTGTAGGTGGAAACCTGTCCGAGGGGGTGCTGGGTGTGGGGGAGGATGAGGAATGGGGCACTACGCTTTGACAGTGGGAGAAAAGCATAGATTTTGTCTTTTCAGGTTTATGACCAGTCTATGGTCTTTGAACCATGATTCAGTCTGGCGGAAGGCATACTGAAGGAGTCCTGAGGGACAGTATTTATGGTGTGAGGCATAGATCACGGCATCACCTGCATAAAGTAGCATTTTTTCGGAGCAGGCCTTAGGGGCAAGGAGTTAAGGTACAGGGTGAAAAGAAGTGGACCCAGGATGGAGCCCTGGGGCACCCCAGACCAGACAGGTAGGGTGTCGGATAGGGTCCCATTTATTTTGACACATTGGGACCAGGTGGAGAGGTAACAGGCACACCATGCTAGGAGGCCTGGGGAGAAACAAATTTGGTAGAGGGAGTCAAGAAGGAGAGGATGGCAAACCGTGTCAAAGGCCTTGGAGAGATCTATAAACACAGCTCCAGCAATGTTACCGGAGTCTAGGGAGAAGTGTAGGAAGTTTGTGAATTCTAAGAGGGCTGTGGTAGTGGCATGTCCCGAACAGAAACCATGCTGCTCTGTGCACAGTATGTTATACTTGTTTAGGTATTCAGTGAGCTGTGTAGCCATCACTTTTTCTAAGGCTTTGGGAGGGGGGTAGAATGGAAATGGGTCGATAGTTACTGGATATGGATTTGTCACCATTTTTATGTATGGGGCAACACGGCTGACTTCCAGGCGCTGGGGAATTGCCCCAGGTAGAGGGATTTGTTGAGTATGTCTTTTAGTGGGGCTAGACCTTATTGAGGTCTAATTGAAGAGCCTATGCCTAGGGGTCGTTGATAGGGTTATTGCTGTTTAGTGCTTTTGTAGGTAAGGCGGCTTTGGCAGATATTTTGCACAGGAGGAAATGTGGGCGCTGAAGGATTGTGGGTTGGGGTTCAGGGACCGGTCAGAGAAACAGCTGGGAGGGTAGTGCTGAGATCTGTAAAGGTGGTGTTTAGGCAGTTTGCTATGTAGATCGTGGTTAGTGGAAATGGTGTCATCTATGGTGAGTTGGGAGGAGGTGGGATCGAGATTTCCCATTAAGTTCCATGATATTGCTCCAGAAGGTCCTTGCAGACCCTCATGTGGAGGTGAGAGTATGCTGATAGTGGTCTGCTTTGGCCTTGCGGATGACTCGAGTGCATCTATTGCGAGCGGCATTATAGGACTGTCTGTCAGTCAGCCTGCCAGATTCTGTAGCTATGTGCCATAGATTGTCCCGTTCTCTCATTTTTATGTTTGCTTGCACGCATGTGCAAGAAACATAGTGCCATCATCCGAGTTTTTGGAGGTGTGTCCAGCGTTTTCCAATTCAGTCAGTGTGTTTGCAGGCGCGGTCGCAGTTCTCCAATCACTGCTGGAGCTGTCTATGACAGCAGTTAAAAAGCAGTGAGCATACAGTTGAAAGGCTGACTCACGCTTCAGTGAGCAGCGATGAATATCGCCTGCTCATGCGTGCTCCCCTTACACCTCGTGCATGCATACTGCTGTACACATCATAGCGATACTGTGTGCTCACCCCCCACGCACACACTGTATAGCGGCGACGGTGTGCTGTGCTTTCCAAACAGGAGTTGATGCCACGCTGGGTGCCCATCCCAGCTGCAGCAACACATCCGCTTAGGAGAGATGGGTGCCAATCCCCATCGCTCCAGACTCCCCAAACAGCCTACAGCTGCCACGCTGGGAGCCCACCCCAGCGTGGCACGAGTCCATATGGCTGACGGGGTGCCCAATCCCCTGCCTGCTCCAGACCCCCAAACAGCCTTACAGCTGCCACGCCTGGGAGCCCACCCCAGTGTGGCACAAGTCCGTATGGCCGACGTGTGCCCTAATCCCCCTCACGGCTCCAGCCCCCAAACAGCCTTCTAACTGCCATGCTGGGAGCTCCACCAGTGTGGCAAATGTCCCGTCGTCGCCTTCCCTGTTAAAAAAAAAAAACTGTAAACAAGAAAACGTCCTCGGCCCACCCGTGCCCACCACCCACTGCACACCCTGCCTCCCCACACACCCCACCCCCATACTTGACCCTGGGCGCGACGATCTTCGTGGACCGGGAACAGGCCTGCACTCTTCAAAGCCGTCCATGAACTGAGGAAATGCGGTAAGCTGTATAATGGGATAGATAGGGTTTTCAACTTTGCTGCATATCTCAGGCATTTTTGAATTTTTGCAAATTTTCAACATCGCATTTTGGGACCTTCTCATAAATGCTCTCACTGTCATGGCGTTAATCATGTCCAGTGTGATTTTGCAGTCACTGCGCGAAATCACCTTTAAGGCAAATAACAAATGGCACTGCCACTGTTCATAGGTGGGCTCTCAAAAGCCTATGTTTGAAAATTTGGTGAAAAAATCCTAAAATGACTGTTATTTACGAGCGCGGCGCTATAGCGCGTTCCTACGCGACACCTCGTGAAGTTTCGTGAATTTTCAATATTTTCACCTAGATTTTCAACATTGCCATTTTATTACACTCCGCATGAACAGTACAGCTGCCATTTTTCACGCCACTCAAAATGTGTTTCTGCACATGTAATGCACAATGGCGGAGTTGGTGTGCTAAAGCAATGTTTGGGACAGATTAAGAAAATCACAGCTACAATGTTCATGTGCAGAGGTCTTAAAATGGCTATGTTGAAAATTTGTGACAAAAGTCCATAAAATGACTGTGTTACGAAAGGAGCATTGCGCAGCTTTCTACCCCTCATAAGTTCAAGACTTTGTAATATTTTCAGTCCAGATTTTCACCACTGGCATTTTTCCACACTTCCTTATGAACAGTACAACTGTCACTTTTTACAACATGGCCGAAATGTGTTTTCACACTTTCAGCGCAGAGATGCGTGGTCGCTGTGGGAAATCATTGTTTGAGACAGATAAAGAAAATCACAGTGACACTGTTCATGATCGGAGGTCCCAAAATGCCTGTGTTGACAATCTGCTGTAAAAATCCCAAACTAATTAGATTACTGGTGTGCTGGTACAGTTTCTATGCATGCTCGTGACTTCACCAGTTTTTAATATTTTACTGCAGATTTTGCAACATTGCCATTTTTTACACCTCCCCATGAATAGTACAGCTGTCATTTTCACATCCTGTCTGGAATGTGTTTTGTACCGTGGTGCTAAAATGCCGAGTCGCTGTGCACAAGCGCTTCAGCTAACAAACTGATATTGCCGCTGTTCATGAGATGGGGTCACAAAAAACCATGTTGAAAATTTGGAGGAAAAATACCAATAAATGCCTGAGGTGTTAGGTTTAACTATAACGCCCCCACCCTGTAGAGAATGACAGGCATCAGGGGTGGACTTGGGATTCTTGCCTGTAATGCTCATACCATTCCACACTCTGCAGCCAGTGAGAGGCATCGAGGTATGCCTTGGACTCTTCGACCCCAAGTTCACCCCATTCTCCTATACCGCACCCATCTCACCGTGATTTCTGATGGAATGGGGTGCGATAAGGGCCAAAGACCACAAGGCACACCGTGATACTTTGTCAGTGTCTGCAGGGTAGGGGTGGTGAAATGGCGTGGCTGTTATGCCTGACGACCCAAAGGTACACCCTGATGCCTGTCACTCTCTGCAGGGTGGTGGTGGGTTGCTTTAGTTCAATACTTCACTGCCATTCCTATTATGCAGCTCTGTAACTTTATGACACTACTAATGCCAATGCCAGCAGGCAAACATTCAGCATTGACAAATACTTGTTTGGAGTAGCGATGGGGTGATCCAGGGGCATTTGGTTCTTGTGGTGTTTGGAGAGTGGAGCATAGAGGTCACAGGCCTTGTGAAGGCCTCAGTGAATAGATGGAGCGCAATGTCAACGGTGGGGCTAGGTTGATGGGGACCAGTCCATCTGAGCGAGAGTTGTTTAAGTTTTTAACTCCCCCCATGAGACGCCTTCGAAAGAGGTTTGGATGTGGAGGAGGTCCAGAGGAATAGGATGGGCGAGTGGTCACTTAGGGAGTTGGGAAGTAATTTTATGTCATGGAGTTTGTGGGGGCGTTTGAGATAATGATATCTAGGGAGGGTGCTGGAACCTGTAGTGGGATGAAGTCTAGTAGGTTGTGTAACTAGCTGGACCATGTCGAGGGCAGCGAAGGTGTCCTTAGTTGGGTGGCTGTGGGGCCAAGCCAGTTGACATTTAGGTCTCCAACTGGTGTCTCTCAGCATTGTGAGGGAAAGTAGTGAGGCAATCAGTGAGGGATGCGATGGCTGGCTTTTGGTTCTTTGGGGATATGTAGGAGACTGTGAGGGTAAAATGGACCCATGGAGGGGTCTGGGGTGATTTTATAGGGTGAGGGCCTGTGCTCCATTTTGAGTTTGATGTAGTAGGAGCATGTAGCAGATAATGTGATCTCTGATGCAAACTGTACACAGCCACCCCACGTTTCCCACTCTGTCTTCCCTGTGCAGTGTATCTGGGGAGAGAAAACAAGGGCGTTGGGAGTGGATTTAGAGCCAGGTTTCTAGTCCAGTGTACTGGGATGTCAGGTTGGTGGTAGGGGTGGCTCAGCATTGGAGTGCTGCAGATAATTTTGGCAGGCCATGATGTTTAAGGAGGCAATCTAGAGTCCAGGGACCTGGTGGTGGTCTGGAGGTGGAGGGCCTGGATTAGGGTGGATATTGCCAGAGAGGAGAAGTAGAAAGATCAAGGATCTGATCATAGGGTGGTAGATAGTTAACTTTTGGGAGTATGATGTGAGGAGGCGGAGGATAAAATGGAGCATGGGATGGGCAGGATTTGGAGGGTAGGGAAGGCACAGAGGGGTGGAGCCAGGAGAGCCAGGGTGGGATGTTGGGAAGGGATGGCAGCTGGGTGGTGGATGCAGGGTCCAGGGTGCTGAAGCTAGGGTAGGAGGGAGGTCAATTCCTGGGAAAGGTAAAGGTGCAGTCCACAAAGGGCATGGGGTGGTATCTGGCTTGTGGTAGTTGGAACTCTAGGGTGGATATGGAGGATGAGGCATATGTGGGAGGAGGAACATATACATGGTTCAAGGTAGGTTAGGAGGCTGAGAATACAAAAGTTGAGAGAGCTTTTTTACTGCAGAGCAATCTGAATTAGATTGACTTGTGGGCACAGTGACCACTGATGAGAAGGTACGGGGTTATGTGTCTGCAGTGAGACAGAGGAGAAGTAGTTTTGGTTGTCCAATGGGGAAAAATCACTATGAGTGATACAGCAACTGATAATGAATTATTGAATTTGGTTCTGATGTTTTACAGTTTTGGTGAGAGGGATAGCAGTGGGATGAGATTACTGGAGGAGTGTGAGACGGTGCCCCCAAGCGGCAGAAAGCTATAATCTGCAGGTGGAAAAGTGAGCTGATAGATTTTTTACACCCAACCCTATTGGTGCAACTATCACGTGACACCCCTATATAAGGGAGAGCCGACCAAGGGTGGTGGTGGGGCGGTGGGGAGCGGACACGCAGCATCGGCGGCTTCCTCTGCACACACAAAGGCTGGGGTCCGAGGCAGTTTCAGGGCTCGTCTGCACTCTGAGGGATCCCAGAGCACAGGCTTGAGGGAGGACTTCAGGAGTCTGGCCCATCGCGACGTCCGCTGTTTTTTTTTGGGGGTCCGATTCGCCCTGCAGGTTGCGCATCTGAGGGGAAGAGAAAGGCTGGAATGGTGAAGATACAAGAGAAGAATCAAGAATTACGATAGGTACATAATTTTCTATATCTTCCTTGTCAATCTTCACCATTCATTACTGTTGAGTAAGTACTAAGCCCTCCAAGGGGTCTAGCACAACCCTTGAGGAAACAGGGACCCTCTGCCTCCTGCTAGTGGGAAACAGGAAAAAGAGGTCCTGGCTGTACTAGACTGGAAGCCTAAGGCCGAGGAGAGCTAGGAGGTGTCCCCTGAAGACGAGGGGATGGAGGAAGCTCTGCAGAAGCCTCCTAGCCCTGGTTGAAAAAGGCGGGTCCCTCGGAAGGCGGAGCGAATCAACCTACACCGGGTCAGGGGTGTCAACCTCGACAGACAGGCCACGCCATCTGCCTAATGCAGAGCGCTGTCCCCATTAAGCCTGGAAGCCACCTCACTGGTGTCATAAGATACCCTTGCTTAGTGCCTTGCCAGTTCCAGGCCCATGGCAGAGAGGGCAATGGCTTGTCGAGATTGCTCTGAATCAGGCATCGATGCTTGCACCTGAGCCAGCATTGACCACAAGAGCCTGTTATAGGCAGCATGGTGTGCCTGATGTGATGCAATGCACAACATTGCATGAGAAGAAGAGAAAACTCTTTGCCCCCACCGGTCGAACTGTAGGGAACCCGAGTTCGGCAGTTGTGGTGTGCCCGCCGCAGACGTCCAGAAGGGGTCTCTAGGAATACCAAGCCCGAGGGAGGGTTAGGGAGAGAACCTAAAGACTCCAATGGAGCACAATCCCTCCTCCTGCAGTCTGCTGGGGCTGGGAAAGGGTCGGCTGGAGACTGCCAGGTGCAGTTAGACGCTTCCTGGAAGGGACTAGGCCAGGATGGCACCACCAGATGTTGGGCACTGAATTCACTGAGGAATTTGCATGTCTCCCACTCGCTATTGTCCCATCTGACAAAGGAAATACGGAGATCCTGAACCATCCTAGATAGGAAGCGCTGATATTCAGTGAAATCAGCGTCGGAAGAGAGATGAATAGTATGTTCCTCTCCCTCCGAGGAGGGATTCCAGGAGGATGGGGAACGCAAATGTCCAGAAGACTCCTGCAGGGTGGGGCAGGTGAAAGACCCATTCATGCATGTACCTAATGTATGATGGGAAGGCCTCCACAGTGCTCTTCTGAACGCCTCCCAGGATAAAGGCCCTGTAGGACCCATGTGGCCTGGGAGGGGTGTCTGCAGAGGAATGGGAGAAGAAGCACCTGCAAGGAGGTGAGTGTCCTCGCCAGGGCTCTGGAATCCAGGGAACAGTGCCCGAGCCAGAGGGATCCTGAGATCAGACCGGTCACATGGCGGAACCCTGGGAATGCGAACTCAAGAGCCCAGATGGGGAATCTCCCTGTGATGCACCTGGGGCTGCATGGAGTCCAGAAAGGCAACCCCGGCAGCGCCCACTGAGGGACCCCGAGCATGAGAAGGGAGGCAGGGCTCGGCCCTACGGCACCCCCCTGCACCCCATGGGGTGGCAGAGGAGTGCTGCCGCCCCTCACCTCAACCCCTCAGACTCCGAGGACGCCCTCCTCCTCAACCCCAGCAGAGTCCCCTGATCCAGAGGCCCCCCGAGGGAGGCCAACAAAGCCAGGACTTCCAATCCCCCCCCGGAGGGCGCAGCAGCACCAAGGCTGGCAGCTGCCGTGGGCCCCCCCCCGAGGGGACAATCCTCCCCAACCCCCAAGCTGTCCCCCAATGGACCCCAGGCCACCCCCGCCTGAGAATCCTCAGAGGCAGACTGCTGTGGAGATTCAGGAATGGGGGCGCTGGGCCACCTGACACCATGTCCCACAGAGGTCTCTGATTCCGAGGAATCAGGCAGCCAATCCGGGTCCACATCTGAGTCGACACCCTCCAAAGAGGAGTTGACTAGCAGGACCTCAATATTGACCACCCCGAGGGACAGCGCCATGAATGGCACCGGCATCTCTAGCAGCGCCAGCCATTCCCACCGCACCACCCATGGCCATGGAACCCAACACCGACCCATCTATGGCACCGGCCAGGCCACCGGTGCCGCACATGATGCCAGAACACGAAATGGCACCACCGACAGAGCCGCGCAGGTCACCGGCGCCACGAGCAGCACTAAGAACCGAGCTGGCACCGCCCTGATCACTGGTGTTGCGAACAGCACCAGGGTCCAAAGGGGCGCCACGAGGGTCCTCCAGTGCTGGAGTCCAAAGGGTCGCGACACTAGGGGAGCCTGCACCTCAGGAGAGGTGATTGCCGAGGCGGCGATGACACAACCTGGGGGGCCACGCCACCACCAACATGAGAAAGGCCTCCTCCTCGGCAAGTCTTGAAGATGAGGAGGCCTCCTCCTCACCAGACCATACAGATCTGGGAGGAGATTCGGAGGAAGGGTCTAAAGACCTGGCCTGGGAAGCCTGAGAGGGACACCGTTCTCTGAAAGTCAGCGGGGCACCACCAACTTTGAATGCATGGATTTCCAGAGCACGGCGATCCATGGTAAAACAGGCATCGCATCTATCCATATCATGGTTTGGTCCCAAGCACCGGAGGCAGAAATCATGCTGGTCTGTCACGGAAAAATGCTGGCCACAGGAGCACTGACACATGGGGGTGCAGCCCGCTTTCGATTTACGCTTGGCTCCTGAACCAGACATAATGCGAAATAAAACAAAACACAGCAAAAGCTCCCAATGCCATTAAACAAATAATCGGAACAAACTTACTGGCCAGTAACAGCATCGGGATGTAGAACCGGGATGAGGAATCGTCGTTGAACAAATGGCGTCGAAAAAAGGCCTAATGGCATACTACAGCAAAAACTGTACTTGCGCAGCAGGTGCAGCCTTGACCCGATGGCAGAAACAGAGACTAGGATGAATTAGTGGGTCTACGCGGCACTAATGGCAGCCCCTCACACACCACAGCGGTGCGTCGCTCTGGTGGCGCCTTTGGCACCGACTCCTCCCTCCAAAAAAAAACTCCGAAGGGAAGCGGCTTCTGGCTTACACCCAGCAGTAGTGAATGGTGAAAATTGACAAGGGAAGATTTATTAATCCCATCTTCCAAATCTCTGAGACTACAGAACTGCTCAAACGTCAGTTGAAGAGATAGGTCATAACTGGTGCTAGTAAATCTGCCCCATCTTTAAGAACCTAGCTCAAGGCCATCCAAGCCCCTGTTTTTGATCCGTTCAGCTTTTGTAGTTCTTATGTTATGTTCTGACTAAATGTCAGATTTAGTTGTGGTGGATAATAAAAAATTTGACTATATATTTAGGAGTTGAACACACATGATTCTTTTGTTGTTAGTAGCTGTAGCATACATATATGCCACCGATATATAAGTCTTCTATCAGAGCTCAAACACAGTGGATATCAATATTGGCCTCCACTGTGACTTTGGAACTCTCCAAGTAGGTTCTATGTAAACAGACTAGCTATAAACCAAAAGAAAGGCAGTGCCCATGGCATTCTGCTCTAGAAACACAGAGCAAAACACATGCACCCCCAAAAACTAAATCTGCATAATTGTAACAAAAGGATTAACACCAAGGATACTTCCAACAATCATCCAATGCTTTAGAACCAAACACCACACACTCATTAAGATTTACAAGAATGTTTATCCTAATCCTACATTTGTCTTCTCTAAAGTGTTGTGCTACAACCCTAACTGATGTTTAAAAGTAGTTTTTTTTACAATTTTCCACAGCTTTCACAGGTTTTGCCAATGAAAGCTTAAGCAAATCATGAGATCACTAAGTATATTGAGTAATTCTGCAATTTTCAATATGTAACTGTAGTACTTCGCCATGGACTATGATAACCAAAACAAGTGCAAAGTTAATTGTTTGGTCCAAATGTGAACAAAAAAATCTAAACCTTTTGAAAATGATACGTACACATCTTTTTTTTTGTATCATGAAAGTATTGATAACCTTTAAAGTACTAATAACAGCAAACTATATCAAAATAACCACAGTATTCTATGCTGCCCTCACCAAGCTTCCAACGTTCTAGTCCTAACGATTCTAAAATTAGCACTTTCTAAAGATAATTTCTTAGAAAAGGCCCAACTTTACAAATGTTAGGGCTACAAATGTTGATAAACTTTAAAAATTAACAATAATATTGCAACCTCCCCCTTTTGTAGCAGTCAACCGACCAACCTGTGCCTAAGCTCTGAGTAGGGTGGGCATGGCCCAGGGTACTCCCTTGTCTTAGGGTAATAATGTTAAGTTAATTGGGTTCCGCATGTAAACAACCACTGTAACTAGATCACCTTTGCCTCTGCTGGAGCTACTATGACAGGGCAAATTTTCTGTGGTAAAAACGATGACTCTGACTGCAGAAATTGCAGTACTTGACTCTCTTTATTGGGGAATGGTCAATTCATTTCAGCACAGGCAATTCATTCTGGTCCACATACCCAATTTTAATTGCATCCTTCACAGTCAATTATGGTAAAATGCAACTGCAGAGTAACCTCTACTGTGTTCTGGTTTCTTTCAAGTCTAAATGAGTTTTGGAGGATTTCTTAAACTCCAGATTAACTAAACTTGCACATCCCTTAAGCTGGGCCATCTTAAGCGAGTATACTTGATACAGTACACCGAACATGGCACCCACATATTTAGGGTGAGAAAACAGTACTACTGAGCTCATCAGACTGGCTTTCCCAAACCATGCTCCATGCCCCCACATTAGGCCAGGCAAGCATCAGCTGGAGCACCAGACATTGTGGCCCCCTGCAACCCCCCCCCCATGAGGACCACCCACCAGAAATTACCACAAGTGCCCAAACTGAATTTAGGGAAACCACATTTCCACTTTCTCTGAGACCTCTCCTTTCTCACTCTAGCCTACAGCTGTGCATCTATCTTCCTCCATCTCTTTCTCTCTAGTCCAAATCAAAGCTTTTTGATATTGCCCTAGCTCAAAAGGCCCCAGTCATTCCATGGAGGAATCCTCTTGAAGTACAAGGCCATTAGGTGGCACTACTTGAGGGGTACCCTGGGATCCTCTCAGCCTCGCGAGGGTCCCTAAACTATCTGACTACATTGGACCCCAACAGGTTTGACTCTTCACCTCCTAGATCAGGACACGTCCGAGCATCAGAAATCTGTCCAGTAGAAAGAAGACTCTTTTGAAAGACCAGTTCTTCTGCTGAAGGTGGACTGAGAACCCTGAAAGGGACCGGAAGGGACTGCATACTGCTATATACAGGTAGAGTGTGCCAGGCAGGATGCTGGATGCTGGCAAGGCTCCAGGGCTGCTCTAAATGGTCTCAGCCATGGGAAAGACAACCTCAGGGGAATACATCCTGTCCATATTGTCTGTGAATGAGTACTTGACCCATTTCTGGCAGGCTTTAGAAGGACATTCATGGACTCAATATTAGCGAATGAGAGCCCTAAAAGATACCAGCCCACAGTAGGTGGTCAGCTCCTTGACTGAGCCCCAGCCAAGAATGTGAGTCCCAGAAGAGGCCATGGATGAAAGATCAGAAATATCCGAGGACTCCACGAAAAAGGCCCTTGAACATTTCTCACTGTGGACCACCCCAGTATCCTTGGATTGGGTGATATCCACTGACAACCGGCCTGGTGAGCCAGCTGTCAATCAGGCCTCCTCGGTCGCAGCACCTACCTTCCACTGTGGTGCTGGCGACTCCAGCCGTAGGGGAGGGGACACAGCTGCATTGTGTGGACCAACGGGGGCATCACTGGTGGCTGCCAGATGACTGAAGGTCTAAGAACTAGAGCTCTACCCTGCCCCACAATGGCTCACTTTTGCCAATAAGCTCCTCGTAGCACCTGTGCATCTTCAGCAGTGCCTCCTCACCCCATGATGAGGAGATTAAGGGACATCAACAGTGACGCCTCATGGTTGAGCAGGATTGAGAGGTAATGCCTCAATCAAGACCTCGACCTACACTTTGACATCAACCTGCCAGTTGACATCAAGAAGAGCCCTAATTGGTCATGATAGACCATGTTTTATTACTAACACTAATAGCTTCTCTCGACCATCGGTGAAGGCTGGTCCTGAGGTGACCAGTTGGAAATGCAGGCTGGGTCATGTACCCGACTGAGGAGCAGAAGTACCAGGGTCTGGGAGACTGAAACCTCAGTGTCATCTGACAGACGAGTGACAGGCTCAAGGAAAATCTTCACAACCTGTTCGACCAGAGTTGAGGCCGACAAGCTGATGGAAGTACTGAGGAACTTTTGACTTTCCCCTAGAAGGAGTCTCAACCAAAGTTAAGCAGTCAGGAGTAGAGGGATCAGGAGGATCTCGATCACTCATGATCCCATGACTAGCACCGGCAGAACTTGTGTTTCTTGTTTAAGTGGGTAGGGCTCTCCCCTAAGATAGACCCTGCAGCCGTAGAGGCCTTCTTGTGGCCCTTAGACTAGGTCATTAGATCTCATTCCAAAAGCTGGCAGAGGGTAAGTCAGTGCTTCTGATGCCTGAGGGGGCATCAAAAGACACAAGGTGCACTTGGCCATGTTGTGCTGCCCACACATGCTCATGTTGTGCAGACCGATGACCGACATCTTCTGCTGGCACCATACACAGAATCTGAACCATCGATTCCATTGCTCTATCGTTGATCAAAGAGACAGAGACAGAACTTGAAATGATTTTGAAAACTTTGAAAAGAAAGTTACCCAATGATGTACTAAATACTAAGCAAAATCGGTGAAGCAGGTGACCTGCTCCATCAGTGGAAAGAAAGATATGATATCATGGGGCACAGTTGGAGGATATACTGACCTAGTGGTGGAAGAAGCCTAGGTTCAAGATGTCCAATGAACCAGCATTTCACTGGAAATGCCAGGCGTTAATAGTGAAATATATCCACAACCATGAAACTACAGACTTTTGTCTATTAAACTAACTAAACTGACACACACACAAAGCCTCCCGGATCATGGTGCCCTTTGTGTGTTACAAGTATTGGAGACCAGGGTTCTAATCCTGGTCTCCAACATCTTTGTGCAGTCGTGACTTAGAATTTTTATGTGGGGCTGTGGAAACAGTATTTCACGGTCCCACAAATTTTAACTTTCCGTGATCTGCTCCCCGGTGAGAATCCTTCAGTCTGGGGATGCAGAGAGAGCCCCCAGTGTCAGGAGTGCAGTGGGCAAAGCACCCTGCAAAATCAAAACTGACAGCATTTTTGCCACACTCATGATTCCAATGGCATTCTTGTCAGCACTATTCTGACTCAGTGCCCACTGTAATTATTTTATACAGTAGATTATAATATTCACTTAACATGATTTTAATAACTGTAATTGCAGTACCACAGGCTTCATATAATACAGGAGCTCAACAATTAACATGTATTTCTTTAGGTAAGAGACTACTACATTATAGAACAAACTGTCTTAATTATTTTCACATTGGTTTCATAACAAGACCCTAGAAACACTTGTGTCTAAAATGTTTATGGGCAAGATTGATAATACCATTGACTTGCTGTTTACAAATGACTAAGGTTACTGGAATCAATCTAATGTTCTCAAACAATGTACTGAGTCTCAAGATTAGAAACAGCTCTACAGATACTAGAATAGCAAGCATTTAAACAAAAAAACAAGAGTCTTAGCAAAGCTGACAGCACAAGGTAAAGCAATATAAAACGAGGCAGGCAAAGGAGAATGAGAAATTGCAGTACTTTTCATTTTAAAAAGAGGTCTATACTAAGAAATCTAGGTCTCAAGCTTCACCTGAAAGCTGACCCTATAGGTCCCACAGGACCCACAGGTCTTGGTACCAGAACATATTTTATTTAATATCTAAATCATTAATCTCAATAAAGGAGTAAAGACTTGGTAATTAAATGCATTGTAACAACACCAAACTGGGAAGTACAGTGGAATCAAAGGAGTGAGTAAATAATATGTTTCAAGGTAACTTCAACAAAGTGGTAGAGTGGGTTAAAAAATGAAAAATAAAATTCTACATGGGTAAGTGTGCAGTCATGCATGTGGGAGGGAGGAATGCCAAGGCAGAGTATTACCTCAGTGGGGAACAACTTAGAATAACTGAGGAGTAGTGAAACTTGGGAGTTATAACACCAAGGGACCTAGAACATGATAGTCATTGTGAAAGAGTTTAGAAAAAAGCAAGCTAGATATTGGGATGCATCAGGAAAAACATTGTAAGTAGGTCACAGCAGGGGATAATGCCACTGCATAGGTCATTGATAAGGTCACACTTGGAGTGCTGGTGCCAATGTTGGACCCCAGACTTGAAAAAGGATATTACATGAGTGAAACAGGTACAACAAAGAGAAATTGCTGATGGATGATTAAGGGGCTGGAGGACCAAACATACAGCTGTAGGGCAAGATTTGTCAACAGCATCTGTTCAAGACCAACCAGCCAATTCCCAAATTGCTCATTTTCCATGGAAACTAAATTTGTTTCATAGAATTGTTCCGGGAACTCAATCTGGGGATGTTTGGCAGCATTTGATTGGTAACATATAGGAGCTTGCTTGAACTGACTATTCAATCAACTGAGCATGTGTTGCATAACTGGAATAGAGAACTAGATACTGGGCACACCTGGGAGACATGGCTCAAATTTGCCTTGTCAGCATCCAAGGTCATATCAGTACCCTATCTTAAAAAATGTTCATAGAAAAGCCTCACTCACTTTTTTAGAACTCCAGCCATAAAGGTAAAGTTCATGGGCCAACAAAGTGGTAGATGTTGGTGAGCCTGTGAGACTGAATTGGCTGATCATACCTATGTGTTCAGGGGTGCTCACTCCTTCAACCATACTGGAAAGCAATACAGCAAGCTACAGATATTATGTATGGAATACCACAGCTTACAACAGCATAGTTGGTCCTGTTATATATCCCCACTGAAAATAACATTAGAGGCCAGTCTTTCAAACTTTATTAATATTGCTAACAGCAGCAAAAAAGGTCATTACAAGACCTTGGTTAACTCAAGCTTCACCTACAGTAGCACTATGGAGAAAATTAGTAATATCAATCTATAAATCTGAGCAATTTACATAAAAATTGAACAATAGGGGAGTCACGTAATGCAGCGCGCTGAGTAAGACACCTCTCTGTTAGCTCCAACCTCTCGCCCGCTAAATATTCCTAAAATCCCATTTTGAGGTGAAATTTACCGCTGATCGTCTGATTTTCAGCTTTCTAAGTGGTTGTACCTCCTTGACAAGCAGTCGATGGAAGAGGAGATGCAGAAAATCACTACCAAACACACGCCTCCTGCAACGCCAGAGAAGGCCTCTAAAAAAGCCAGGGCCTCCTCCTTGCAGCCCTCGCAGCCTGCCACTAACGAGAGCTCCGACTTGGATCCTCTTACCCTCTCTAAGTTTTTAGAGGAGTTTCAGCCTTTTAAGGTCAAAAATGCAGAGCATGGCAGGAGAAATAAAAGGCATCTCAAACACCTTGGAGGAGCTTTCTAAGAAAACAGCTGATAATGAAGCACGCATATGCTCTGTCGAGAGGAAACAGGACAAAGCAGAGCTGCATTTAGATATGAGGCAAAGGCTAGTGAAGATGGAAAATAAAGTTGAAGATCTGGAGGATCGTAGTCACTGCAATAATGTGGTAATTATAGGTCTGCCCGAAGGAGAAGAGGGCTCTGACCCTATTAAGTTTGTTAAGAAGTTTGTGGAGAAGGTGGCCGGTCCTTCCCCCTTTGGAGCAGGTTACATCATAGAGAGAGCTCATCATGCACTACGCCCCCCTCCCCCTGATGGAGCCCCCCCCTAAGGTTGTTTATATTTTATTTTTTGAATTTTCAGGAGCAGCAGCACTTTCTTTACAAAGCCAAAGACACACAAGATTTGTACTGGGAAGGCAAAGTTGAGGGTGGCTAAAGATCTGCCTCTGTCTGTCCATCAGAAACGAGCCACGTTTCACAAACTGGTCCTCAAACTAATTGTCGCAGGAATCAAGTTCAGAATGGGCTTCCCTGCAAGGCTTCAAGTTTTTCTGAATGGTTCCTGGGTGACCTACGAGGAATTGGAGTTGGCAACTGCAGGGCTTAAAGAAGCGCTTCCTGACCTATCCAAGTCCACCTGAATCTCGACCTGGAGTAGTCTGCTATGCTGTGCTGTCATCTAGTGGAACTGTTTAGCTGCTGTTAATTTACAGATCTCAGTAAAGTCTCTCGGGCTAGCTCTACAACAAGTTGCTCTGTCTGGTTACCCACTCGTATGCTGAAATTATCGTGGAGGGTGACCTCTTTGACCTAAAAGAGACATTTTGTTCCCGCTTTGGCTGTTATCCCCAGGACTGCTCATCATTATGCTGACTTTGCATGCTTTAGTTAATGTTAAGCCCAGCCTTGCCTTCGGGTATAGAAGCGAGGTGCAAGTGGGCACCTGTGGTTATTCAGATTTGGTTTCAACTAATGGATGTCTGGGCAGTATATTAGTGGCCAAGCTATGTCTTATTTTATACAGTTATAGCTGTTTATTCCTGTATGGGTGATGCCTTGATTTCAAGGCAATGGGGGAAGGATGCTCAGTTCTTTTTGAGCCTACAATGAGATCCTGCCTGTAACGAGGTCCCATCCTGGTCTATATATAACCCGTGTCTTCCGGCTTCCCTTCTTTGTTTAAAATGCCTGCACACTCTGGATAGGGTAAGTTTGACTACTAGGCGGGGACCTCGATATTACAGACAGGTTTAGAAAGCGGCGTGTCTGAAAGCTTCAATCAGGCGATTGTAAGCATCTTTGCTACAGTCCTGCTTGTTTTATTTCCTTGGAGGGTCCCTTCTTTATATTTCCCTTAAAAGAATGATGAAGTTACAGCTTCTGGAGTTAAAGTAAAGTGGCCCGGACAGTAACCTTGGAGTGCATAAACTCTCCTTTATTTTTAGAGAGGATGTTAGCAGCTCACCCACTCTCGGTCTGTTATGCCCGTTGTTCTCAGGTTGCGCCACAAGAGGGGGTCTGAGATTATTATTTTTACCTTTGTTATCGGTGTTTTACACACCTCTTGCTTTGCGGTACATGTTACTGCACGGTTTGTTGGGGTTACAAGGGGGAGGGCAATTTTTCTTTGTTGGGCATGTTTAGATAATTGTTCTGAACGATTAAGGGGTGTTGCTAAGATGAAGGAAATGGGGATACTTCACAGAATATTCCAGATACAACGGGGTACTTTTGTCCTAGTTTTCTTACTTGTGAGGGCAGGGGTTGGAGGAGAGGGACTTTTCAGGTTGCTGATCATCATGTACCATGCAAAGGGGATGGGAGGCGGAGGGGGGTTAGGGTTTATGGGTGTTTTGTGGGGTTGGTTTGGGGGTGGTTTGGGGATAGCACTAAGTAATGGTAGGGTAGGGGGGAGGGTAGAACAGCCCAACACACATCACATCTGGCACAGTGTGGATGTTATATACGAGCACAAGTGGCACTCTGAAAGGTCTTTGACTGGTGATAAGGGTGATGGCTAGAAACATTCAATTTATTAATTGGAACGTTAAAGGGGTGAGGCATAAAACTAAACAATATAAAATTTTGAAGCACTTAAACTATTTGAAGACAGAAATTATGTTTTTGCAGGAAACGCACCTGCTTAATGGAGAGGCTGACAAAATGAGACGGCAACAGATTGGGCAGACTTTTGCGGCAGAAGGCACAACCCAGAGTAGAGGGGTTATGATCCTTCTGCACAGATCGGTTCCGTTCAAACCTCTCCAAGTAGTCTCTGACCCTGTGGGCAGATTTCTGTTTGTAAAAGGTAGATGGCATACCTTGGACATTGTCTTGGGTACTGTTTATGGTCCTAATGTAGACTCCCCTATATAACTGAAACCCTAACCCCATTTTTGGATACCCCTATGGTCATAGGGGATGACCTTAACCTTGTTTTTGATCAGGCTCTAGACAGATCGGGTCAATCCCATCAAGGTCTCTCCCCAGCCCAAAGAGCCTTCAGGGATCTGTTGGACTCTGTAGGTCTCTGTGACGTGTGGTGTGTGTTGCATCCCAATACAAGGAGTACACTTTTGTTTCCTGGTTCATGCATTGTGGATTGACTATATCCTAATTTCCCAAGCTCTTTTACCAGGGCTATAGGTTCTAGTATTGTCTCAGGGCCCCCGTCAGATCATTCAGTGGTCACCTGCTTATATCCTTAGCTTCCTTGCCAAACAAAGGAGCAGGTGGAAGCTGAATAATCAAATATTGAAGAAGCCGAAGGCGGTTCAATATATAGTATCCAAAAAGAGCAGTTCTGCTACTAACACTAACTCCATAGGGAAGCCGGATATGGGGGCTTGTAAAGCATATTTAAGAGGATTATAATTGGCCTAACATCGAGAAGGAAAGAGAGGGTATCTTGGTTTCCGATCTTTCTCAGATTAGGGGCGTGGAGACCACTCTCTCTTCATCCTCCTCCGAGACTTTTAAACAAGATTTAATGAAATTGAGGGAACCCTACCTGGCTATGCTGGTGGAGCAAGTTGAATTTGCAATTTTGAAAACAAAAGCTGCATATATTGATCAGGGAGAGAAAGCTGGTCAAATACTAGCATTGCGCATTAAGCAGCAGGAATCCACAGATTTATTCCTGCGGTCCATTCCCCTAAAGATAACTCCCTTAAAGTCTTACTCTCGGAGATAGCAGAGGAGTTCACAAGTTATTTCAGGGATTTATATGGCCCTATGGCTAACCCTCCATCTGAGGAAAGGCTCTACGAATACCTGAGGGACTTACAACTGCCATCTCTTACAAAGTCCCAGCAGAAAGCATTGGAGTCTCCCATTTCTGAGGGTGAGATAGAAAGGGCAATTAACTTCCTTCCATTGGACAAATCTCCGGGTCCGGATGGGTTCACCTCCAATCTTTATAAAGCCTTTTCTAAACAACTGACTCCCATTCTCTTACCACTTTTTCAGTCTATCCTCTCTGGTCAGGTATCCGATCCCTCCCTTTTCGAGGCTTTGATTGTTCTGCTGCCCAAGCCTGACAGGCCGTCTGATCAGGTCTCAAGCTATAGGCCGATCTCCCTTCTCAACCATGATATTAAAATTCTGGCAAGATTACTAGCCGATCGCTTGGAAGTGGTACTTCCCTCTCTAATTGGGGCTGAACAGGTAGGTTTCATGAAGGGGAGATCCTCAGTGGACCATCTGAGGACTCTGACTCACATCTTCTTGGCATCCAGGGATGCTCCTCATCCAATGGTCCTGATTTTGCTGGATGCCGAGAAGGTGTTCAACAGAGTCCATTGGGATTATTTTTTTGCAGCAATGGAGGTATTTGGTTTCCCCACGAAATTCCGGAACTGGATTAGCTCGCTATATAAGTTTCCCTCTGCCAGAATTTCATGCAATGGGGTTATCTCTAGTCTCTTCAAATTGCATGTGGGAACCAGACAAGGATGCCCCCTGTCCCCCCTCCTTTTTAATATATACTTAGAGCCCCTTATTAGAAAGCTATTAGGTGTCCAGGGCATATCTGGCATCTCTTTGGGTGAGCAGGTGGTTAAGGTGGCGGCATATGCAGATGACCTCCTGTTGCAAATAACACATCCACTTACATCTATCCCTGCCATTCTTAAAACAATAGATGACTTCAGTAAGGTCTCAAATTATAAACTTAATGTAGGAAAGACTGTAGTTTTCCCTCTTAACCATAGGGTTTATAAACAAGAAATTATCGTCTTCGGGCTTACTTGGAAGTCTGACTGTATTAAATATCTTGGGCTCCTTTTAACTCGGAATGCAGCCCGGCTTAGACAATTAAATATTGACCCCCTGGTACACAAAATAGAGCAAGACCTTCACAGATGGACCTACTCCCTCTCTCTCTGGGGTAGAAATCAATTTAATTAAAATGAATGTTTCCCCTCACTTGTTTTACCCCTCAATATGTTGAACATATGGATCCCTTGTTTTAGGTTAAAAAGTGCACAGTATGATTTCTACCTTTATATGAGGGGATAAGAAAGCTAGGATGGCATTCCATAAACTAGCTGCTCCGAAAGTCAAAGGAGGATTAAGGCTTCCCCCATTGGGCTGTACTATTAGGCCAGCCAGGCCAACAAGTATCTCCGGTGGTTGACCGCCGGATCAGTTGCCTACTCTGGCTACATACACCCGATCTGGTTAGCCGTGGAGTCAGCTTCCATAAAAAAACATGGTTATTCCCCAGCTGCGCTATTATATACCATAGTTAGCTCCCTACCTGAACTTCACACAGATCCCTATAGCAGTTTCGATTAGGGTTCATACTCAATTGTGCGCATTTCTGAAATATGAGAATCTCAAGGATTTATTTCAACCCTTGAGAGGTAACCCTAATTTTATACTAGATAACAAGCCCCTTTCAGTCAGCTGGCTTCCTCAGATAGGAGACTGTCACCTTGATGAGCTCATAACACCCAACAGACAATGGTGCTCTTCAATAGATATTATGCACAAGTTTATGATACCCCGTACAAATATTTTTAAGATTTTCCAGCTTCGTCATCTCCTGGTTAAGGTAATAGGTTTGATTCCTCCTCCAGCTACTCATATCAGCGTTCAAGCCACTTTAGCTGAGCTGGTGGGTTCACCCACTATATCCAAAATATATAGCACTTTATTTACTTGGGCCTACCCTGATAATTATGCTCCCATTACCTTCTGGGCTTCCCTTTTCAAGGGCAAAGAATTGGACTGGCCTCTTCTGTGGCAAAGCTGCCATAAGTTTCTTCAGCAGGATAGACTCAGGTTAATGCAATTCAAAATTTTCCACATCTATTATTCACAGAAGAAGTTGGCCAGATTGAGTTTGGTATCCTCTCCTCTCTGTACAAGATGTCAAATGCAAAGAGGAGACCTTCTTCATATTTTCTGGAGCTGTTCCAAAATTGTCCCACTTTGGACTACTATTAAACAATGAGTTGACCCTCTTCCAGGGCTGTCAGACTTGTTCACCCCTGAAATATGTCTTCTGGGGGATTTCTCCTCCATTTTGGTGGTGAACAGGAAGTATCATATAGCTTTAATTTTGCTGTCTGTTAAGAAAGTGGTTCTAAGACTTTGGAAAGACTTGGATGTACCAATGTATGTTGAATGGCTCCAGGAATTACTTGCTAATCTCAGAACAGAGAGGACTATTGCAAGTCTTCACAATAAAATTAGGAAGTTTGACAAGATCTGGGGTCTGTTACAAACCCTCCCTTTTGCAAGTTTAAGCATCGATACTGCATCCATAGAGTGCGGTGCTGAGTGTAAAATGTGCTGGGATTTTGAGGGGTGCTGGGCAGGGTGGGAGGGGGTTGGGAGGGAGAATGAATCATTACATACTTTGTACCTGATGTGAGTGGATCATGCTAATATTGTTAATTCATTCTCTGTATTGAAAACTTCAATAAAATCTGAATGAAAAAAAAAATTAAAATTGAAAAGTAGTCTTCATGTCCTCAAGGAGACTTGGCGCCACTGGGTTCTCCATCAAATGGAAGTAAATAGTGACTTTCTTCCTTAAATACATTGAACTGGGTTCACTTCAGAGTGGGCTGTCCTGTGAAATGAGAAGTTTTGTTTAATACCCCTATACTGCATGCAGTGTAATCCACTTGCAATAGGTTGTGTATTTTCTAATAACTGATTATATTGTTCTGACACAATATACTGTCTGTATGTCCCTTTAGGTGCACATGTTTATATAAAATTCAATAAAAATTAATTATAAAGGAAAGGATGCAGTCACAATTGTCAAAGGAAAATCCATCCAAACTGTTAATTCACTGTTGTCAAAGGAAAATCCATCCAAACTGTTAGACCGGCTATTAGATGGTCTTACTATGTTGAATTTTGCATCTAAAATTAAATACACCTGTGATAAAATATAACGCACATCTCATTTGTGCAATTTCTTAACACAAATCATGACTTTTCTCACAAAGGCATTATTAAAACTTAGCAGCAGGGCTGCTCAGATGCTATCAGGTGGACACAGGCATGAAGTCCAGCATATGTTTGCATCAATTCGAACCTTTTAAAATCTTGAATGTAGCCATCAAGCTGTCTGGATATTTCCAGGTATGTCGCAATACTTCTGTAGGAAATCTCTCTGGTAACCCTACAGTGGTACTGCAGGCAAGAAATGTCTCTAGAGATATCACAGAAATTTCAGAAAATATCGTGATATGTCAGTAGCTACAACTGCATGAGTACAACTAGATCTTGGAAGTCTACATCCTAGTGAAGAGAGAAGAGAAGGCTGAGAGGTGACTTGATACTGCCATACAAGATGGAAAATGATAGCACATTGAGTCACAGCATGAACATTGAATTTAAAAGGGTTAGCAAAACAACCAGAGGCCATGGCTTTAAGGAAGACCAATCAAAATGATTTCAACCAACAGAGGATGGGGATGTGAGCTGGAATAGCCTGTCAAGCACTGTAAAATGTATGAAAGGACACTAAACTCCTTTAAGGCAAACTTAGATAAACACATGAGGAATGTGGATCTTAAATGCTGCAACTACTGAGGTGTAGGGGACAGTCACCATGGGGAAACTGGCCAACATCTGCCTCTGAATCTTATATTTTTAATGTAATAGAGTCTTGTTTTTTAAATTGTGTTTAGCTGCTGCATATGAGAATGGCAATAAAATGTGTTCTTTATGTGAAAAGAATTAGTGTAGCTTTACGGGATCTTACTCGTGATAAATACATAATAAAATGGGTATTCTGTTTAGAAAATGATCCATAATCCAAATCTGAAGAGGACTTGTCAGCCATATAATAACTTGTTGTTTCACATGGAAACAGTACTGCAATTTTCCAGGAAAAATATAAAATGTATTATTGTACTGCAAAAATGAAAAAAAGTCATTTCAGACAAAGCATCACACTAATGACATGAAGCACCAGGGTATCAGTGCTGGGGATTATTTAGCATAATAAATTTTTGACTGGATGGCAATATTTCTGCATTTGTAAGTCTCATTTTTTATATTTCTTTTTTGAATGCTGCTTTGTGTTTTGGTTATTTCAAATCTACATGCCATTTATTTATTGCTGTATAATGTTAAAACCTAGTTTATGACTTTAGTGTGTTATAATATTGTAGCACTAGGACTTTCCATGTTGGGAGACAGCATGCATTTTAGAACTATTTGAGACTGCAGGCCCTCAACCTCTCTCTGTTCCCATTACATAGCAAACCAATCTGTAACTTGTGGCAATTTTCCCTTGTCAGAACTTGTGCTTAAGTGTACTCGTCAGCAGAACTCAGTCCTGTTATCTGTTGTGTGTATAAAAGCTGTGGCCCCCCCACAGGGAGCATCACTGCAATGATCTAAAATCACTAAGCTGGCCCACACAAGAGGGTAGACCAGAGTACCCTCTGCACAGCTTGGCAAACCTATAATAATATTTGCTGCTATGTCTCTGTATCTCCCCACTGCAAGCACCGCTGTCAGCTTTATGCTGATCTACAATGGCCCTCTCCCACTGCCTACTGACTCTATTCCTTTGGCTCTCTTATTGACCGTATTGTCAGATCAAGAACCCCCCAATCCCTTGCCTCCATGCTGCTCCTGCAAACCTCTTCCTATGGGCTTAGATCTATTGACCAAACTCCCCACCACATCCCAAGATGCAAAACTTCCATGGGCGTTCGTGCTTTCTCCTATGCTGCTCCTCAATATTGGAACTCTCTCCCCCAGCCATCTGACTTGTCTGAATCATGCCTGCTTCAAAAGGCTACACCATAATCTTCTACTTGTCTCAGCCCCCTGTACTGTATATGCGTTCACCCAAATTAGCCTCTCCTTTCTCTATCTCTTGGCCGCCATGCTTTTTAACCCCTACTGCACTTCCTCTGTTCACAACTTTCCTTTGCCTAGGCCTCCTTTCCTTCTTCCTTTTGTCTACAGAATTTTCTTTTATCTGTTATTCTACTTTTATACTTCACACCTATAGTCCTCTGTTTTTCCTAATTGAATTATTGTATTCCTATCTGTTCCATTTAATGTACTTTTCTCACTTATGTTTTTGAAATACAAATTTCTCTCTATGATTGTATATTGATCTTACTGAATTATGTACTTGTAATTTATACCCCTTTGTTTCACCCTGTATTTCGGTCCACTGATGAATTGTATTTGACTTGTACCCTCTGTCATCCATTGTTGTACTGCATACACTGTTGATGTTTTTATATTCCAACCTATATCCTCCCGGGTTGTGCCAAAAAGGGGCATTTTCTATGTCTTTTGCACTTACCCGGTTACCAAAAACAAAATAAACTAAATAAAAATAAAGTTTAAAGGATGTATTGATTGCCTAGCCTCAGAGAAGGACTCTCTGGTCCTCAAACTGCACACTTGTACAAGTACCTAGGGTGAGGTCCAATACAGAGCAATAGTTCTTTTCCACTACTGCCCCATTTTTACAGAAAAAAAACCCTTCCACCCTCCAAGATGGCTCCTCCCTTGGGGCTTCAAGAAAAGACTAAAGACCCTATTACTGGAGTGTAACCAATGTACCTGCTTTTGCTGATGTGTTTTCTCCTCTCAAATGTGATTTACTATTGCAAACTAGAAACATAGACTTTGATGGCAGATAAGGACCTCTTGGCTCATCCAGTGTGCCCATTTCCCTACCTATTGGATAAGCTGCAGATCCTAGTTAACCAACAGCCTACTTCCTCCTACCCCCCACAAGAATTGCTTTATGTCTGTCCCACGCATTCTTGAATTCCCCTACTGTTTTTGACCCTGCAACCTCCTCAGGAAGGCCGTTCCATGCATCCACTACCCTCTCTGTGAAAACATACTTCCTTACATCAACCCTGAGCCGGCCCCCCTTCAAATTGTGCCCCCTTGTTCTTGCACATCTCTTTTTCTGAAAGATGCTACCTTCTTGGACTTTATTGATTTCCTAGAGGTACTTTAATGTTTCTATCATTTTCCCCCTCTCCCTCCTTTCTTCAAGGTTATACATATTAAGCTCCTTTAGTCTCTCTTCACATGGCTTCTGGTGCAGACCCTGCACCATTTTAGTTGCCCTCATTTGGACTGCCTCCATCCTGTCTATGTCCCTGTGGAAAAGAGGTCTCCAGAACTGCAGGCAGTACTCCAGATGGGGTATCACCAAATCACTGTAAAGAGAGATAACAACTTCCTATTTTCTACTGGTGATGCCTCTCCCTATGCATCCCAGTATCCTCCAGCCGTTCTTACTGCCTTCTCACATTGCTTGCCTACTTTTAAATCATCTGATATGACTATCCCCAGGTCCTGTTCCATTTTTGTTGCCGTTAGTACTTCCCCCCACATTGTGTACTCTTCCCCTGGATTTTTGTTCCCCAAGTGCATTACTTTGCACTTCTTTGCATTGAATCTAAGCTGTCATACTTTTGACCATTCCTTCAACCTTGCTGAGTCCCTTCTCATCCTTTCCACTGTCTCTTGTGTATCAACCCTGTTGCAAATCTTTGTGTTGTCTGCAGAGAGGCATACTTTCCATTCTAGTCCCTCTACAATGTCACCTGTAAAGACATTAAAGAGGACCAGTCACAGTACTCCACCCTGCAGTACCCCACTAGTAACCCCCCTTTCTTTGGAGTGGACTCCATTTACTATTACCCTCTGTGTCCTGTTGTCCAGTCAATGTTTTACCCAGGCTACAACTCTGGGACCCACTCCAAAGCTGGCTAACTTGTTTATTAATCTTTTGTGTGGGACTGTCAGATGCTTTCCTAAAGTCTAGGTAGGCCATGTTCACAGCCCCTCCCAGGTCTACTACTTTGGTCACCCAGTCAAAGAGATTTGTCTGACATGACCTTCCCGCTGTGAATCCATGCTGCCTTGGGTCCTGTGCCCCACTGGCCTCTAGGTACTCAATAATTATTTTCTTCAGAACTGATTCCATCATTTCATCATTTCCTTGTCCACTGCCTCCCCGTGAGATGAGGGTCTGTATACAACCCCTGTGCGGATTTTGGTGCCATTTCTTATCTCCAGGGTGACCCACAGTGCCTCTTCTACTCCCTGTTTACCCTTTAGTTCCATTACTTTGATTCCCTCCCTTACATAGAGAGCTACTCGTCCTCCTTTTTTACCCTCCCTGTCCCTCCTGTTAATTGTGTTCCCTGGTATGTTGACATCCCAGTCATGGTTCTCTGTGTACCTTGTCTCTGTGACTGCCACAATATCCAGGCGTCCCTCTTCCATCATGGCCACTAGTTCAGGGAGCTTGTTACCCAGACCATAGGCCTTTGTAATCATCACGCTCCATTTTTTGATGGCCTTACCCTTTTTAGCCCCATCACTATCCTTACTACATTTGTTTTTCTCCATTTACCCCTGTGCTGCTCCCTATTGACTTCACTACCTTGGTGTTTACTTCACTACCTTCTGTGTTTTGTGGGGGGGGGGCTGGGATTTCCCTATTCCTTTTCAGTGCCTCCCCCTTTGGCTAGTTTAAATGCTTGCCAATGAAGCATTTAAACTGATCACCTAGGATTCTGATTCCCCTCCCGGACAGATGAAGACCATCGTGCCAGTATAGGCCTTTATCTCTCCAGGTGGACCCCCAGTCCCCAACGAAGTCTAAACCCTGAGCTCCACACCAGTTTTTCAACCATTCATTGAATCCCATGGTGTGGAGTACCCTAGCATCACCTTTGCCATAACAGGCAGCACCTCTGAGATGGTTACTGTACGTGCTACTTGTCTAAGTCCCCTCCCCAACTCCACAAACTCCTCTTGCACTGCTCTGATCCCATTCCCAGCCAGGTCATTTGTCCCTAGGTCCCAGCTCTCTCTGCCGGCAGCTGCTTTAGCGATCCTGAGGATCCGCTCCCTGTCCATCCAATCACGGTGCCAGGCAGGTACCTTACCTCCCTCTCCCTTCCCTCCCCCAGTTCTATTCCCCTAACGACTGAGTCCCCCACCAGGAGTTGTTTCCTTCCCCTGTGGGATCCCATGTCACTCTCCTGTGGGTCTCATTTGTGGAGGTTTCCAGCATCGTCCTTGGTCTCCACTGCAGGTGCCTCCATAGAGGAACCACTCTCTGTAGAATGGCATATGAGTTGTGGAGAGCTACATATGGAGGGATGCACCTCTGTTCCATCACCCTCACCTTCTCTGAATCCACCATGGTCCAACCACTCCTCTTTCTTGGCAACCTCTGAGGCAGCGGCTGTGGCCCTGGTGTTCCCTGGGTGGGGAAGGAGGTTTCACGAATCCTAACCAGGTCGGCCTGGAAATGGGCAACCTCCTCCCACTGACCAGAGAGGTGCCTACAAATAGGGCAGCATTGCAGCATCCAGAATGTCTCCCGGAAGACTGCTGCCCCACAGCCATTGCACTGCACCACTCCCATCATGTCTTATTTTGTGGTCCCTCTCCTGTTGCTTTGTATGCTTACTCTCTCCTCCTTCTGTTTATTTTTCCACCTACTTTCCTACTGCCTGTGTGCTCTTACAGCTCTCACCCTTCCTGTTCTGGGACAGGAACTTCCTGTATTCTTCAGTAGTCTCCTTCTTCCTTGCTCAGAGTCAGACCTCCAGCAGCTGGGGGGCAGCTACTCTTTTCCTTCAAGGATGACAAAACGTATGTGTCTCAGTGATTCTTCCCCTCCTGCTGCCAAACAGGAAGTTCCTGTTGTCAGTAAAATCCAATGCCTATAAAAGTGAAACTGGCTAAGGGTGGAAAGGAGGGCAATTAGTAAGAAAAAGTTCTAGTTCTTTAGTCAGCAGCTCCTTGCTCTGAAAGCAAGATTCCTGTCTGCCAAAATCTAGCAGCAAATGTCTGAAATGCCTTTTCTTGTTTTAACAATGCTACTGTTTGTACCTGTCCTGCTCGGTCAGCTGCTTGTATCATCTGCCAGACCATTGTTGTACTTATCTAAGCAACACAGAATGTATGTAGCCTTGCTGTGGCCCCTGTTTACTCTGAGTTATAAATGTATATAACTCATGGTAATTCACTGTTGTCTGAATGTATTAAATCTGTTCTGATATGCCTCGATGTAATTAAACCCAGGTCAGCCCTGAAAAAGGGGATCTTAGTCTTAGTGTGCCTACTCAGTCAACAAAATTGAATAAATCAATAAACACACAAACAAATAGATAAATACATACATACATACATGCATGCATACTGTACATACATAAGAAAAGGCAGAATGCCTCTGGGATTGGCCACTGAGATTACAAAATATGAAATAATGCACCACACTCATACAAACCAGCTAATTGGTATTTCACTTTATCTGAATGATGAAAGCTTTTGCTTATGGATCATACATTCTGAGGTTCAACAATCAATGCTGAATGCTGGATCTAACAGATCTGCATTTTGACAGTCAGTTCAAGGAGGAGTCTACATAAGAAATAACACCATAAATTGTGTGTCAGTGACTGTTAGAAAACAGAGCCATGAATTAGCTATGCACCGATAATGAGACAATTTTCAGATTTGGCAGACTGACCCAAATAGCAGAACACCTTTTCCGGTACCTGTCTGTGGTGCCACAACAAATGCTTCAAATTCTTGAACAGGGGCCCTGCAATCCTAGAGAGCAGTTTACTGTAAATGGATATGGTGCATTCTAAATTCTACCCCTCACTCAGGTTTAGATATTTATGGAGCCCCTCTCACTAAAACATTAATATCAGTGAAAAGCAAAGTAGATCATTTAAAAGTCTAGTCATGGATTCCAACAATTTAATACTGCATGTTCAGCGCAGCCTCTTGTATAAATTAACATAAAGGGATGGGTTGATTCTACCTTTATATATTTGACACAAATTAACTGCTGTTTTCATCGGTTAATGTTCTTTTTCATTTTGTGATTAAGTAGCTCTCAAGAAGCCTAAGCTATCACTGTTAAGACCATTATTACTTTGAGCTCTTAAGGACAGTATAGTGGTTCATGGCAGGTATACACTGCTGGATCTGCCAATCATTCAGGAATGTTTACTGCATTTAAAAACATTATCAACTGCTTTTTCTGAGACAGGTTTGCAGTAAATTAAGTGTGATGGACATACTGATTACTCTTTTTTTCTCATAAAATTCTGACAACAGATCCAGCATATTAATCTGAGCAGAAAGTGAATTATGTAAAGTTAATCAGACTGGCATAAACTTATTACAGTACCTAGTAACAGTTAAAAAACATTTTCCCATATTGCCTCTAGCAAGGCAAATATACATTCTTCATGGCTTGTTCCTGTGATCCTACTGTGTTCCACCTACACACTGTTCTCTTCTGCATATTTCCACATGCCTTGACCATCTGTTCTTTCATCTGGTTTTGATTCTTAACCTTTCTTATTTGTATACATACCACATGTATGGTCTATTAATGGCCTGAATAAGTCATGTTATTTCAACAGAAATTATATAAACAAAATTCTAAGACTACCCCATGACATAATCATTTAAATAAATACCTAACCATTTAACACTACGCAAACTGTACGGAGGCAGTACAGCATAGCGGTGAAGAGCCCTGAGCTGCAAACCTGGAGAACTGAGTTTGAATCCCACAGTCACCACTTGCATGCTGTATGACCGTGAGCAAGTCAATTAACTTCCCAGTGCTCCCAGGATGCACCTGGAGATGTGCATTAACGTGGTGTGTCTTTCCTGGCCAGAAATTGTAAAATAAATAAAATCTGTACATCTATTAAGGTTCTTATTTTTTTATTATTCCTGTTTATCCACCTGCCATCCCGGGTCTCAGTGAAATCCCCACAGCCCTGTCACTGACCCATCTCATGGACTTACTGATTAACCTCCATTTACACATAGCCATGTTTGATTGGTAGTCTGCCACATTGGGTCATGCAGTGCCTGCAGGGGTTGTTGAATGAGCCAAGCATTTTCTGCCTGCGTTTTCTTCCCCCAGGAATTGGCATGCAATATGCTCTAGCATGGGTGCATTGGTACACTTATGTGCTGCATCAGGTGACTCCCCCACCACATCTACTGCCCTCACTGGTGATGCCACCCTGCCTACATCAGGTGACTGTCAAGTGGAGCGAGTCAGGATTCCCCCACCTGAGGTACAAGAGCTGCCCTGAACCCGGGTCACCAGCATTGGTGGAGGTAAGGTGTCCAGTTCCTCAACCCTCCATGTCAATGGGCCAGTTACCAAGGTTCTTATTTTAAAGGGGCATTTTAAGCAACATGTCTGATTGGTGCAGGAATAATCAAGTGCAGGAGGCTGATGCAGGGGATCACTGATGGACATACAGCAGAGGGGAGAGCACCAGTAGAAGAGACTCCCAGGGAGGGTAAAGGAAGCATAGAGGGGCATCTATTCTTACTTGCATGCAGGCCAACATGAGGAGCACACCCAGCTAAATAAATGAGCTCAAGGACATGAGGCATGTCAATGGCTAAGGCTTAGTGGCACTCACAGAGGCAGGGGGAGAAAATAACTGTGAAACTATGCTAGAGGGATACAGACTATTAAAATAGACAGGTCTGACAGGAAAGCAGGTAGGGTGACTCTCTTAGAAATAGATGGAGTCACTGTGGAGTAGAGCTGGGTGAAGTTAAAAAACTTCACTTTACAGAGAAATTAACAAATTTTACTGAATTCGTGAAATTCTGCTTTAAGGCAAAGTTCTACTTCGCCTGAAAGAAGAACTTCATGAATGGTGAAATTGTGAACTTTGCTTATGAATTGTGGCTCTAAGGTGAAGTTTGCAAGGATCCATAGGGTTGGAGGTCAAATAGTGCTGTAATGAGCTGTATTGCCATGCATAGGCTGAATTCAGTGTAGTGTGAGGAAGAGACAGTTGGTGTTAAGCATGCTCTGTATCTTTGCCTAAAAACCTTTGGACAGCAATTAAAACAGGCATTTTTTTCCAAATAAATCACTGTCTACTGTGACTTGTGCCTCTAGATCACTAATCATTTGTGATCTTTTTGGTGATTTAGTTAAAGTTGTAGTTTTGTTTTCTCTATCATGTAGTGAGACAGTGCTTTGGGAGGTGGGTGCTCAGCTGCAGCAACTTCCAGAAAAAAAAAGGAGGTTATGCAGCCTTAGCAGTACTAGTGCTGTTGCAGTCAGTGGTTTGTGTAAATCTCTTTTCCTGTTTTCTTTGGTTTGTAATTTTAGTTCCGTAGAACATTTAGGTGTGTTTTACTGAATTATTTTTGTCACTGTAGTTTGAATATATTGATTTCTTTTTTGTTTATTGATTGAAGTTAGCAGTATTTCTTGTACACAGCAATGTCATTATAATTACCTGAGTTGTTGTATCTTACGTGTGTCCCCTTAGTCACTGAAATCCCTGTTGTGTGCTGTTTGTGCAAATAAAAAATAAACTGGCAGCAGTATGGGTGCTGCTGGGGATGCTGGTTCATGAGGAACTTGATCTTCAAAAGAGGGTGCTGCTGCTTCCACAAGGTGTGCCCACCATCCCACCATGACACAGGAACTTCCCTTGTGGTCTCCATGAATCGACCACCACCTACACCACCCCCATTCACCACTTCCCCCTGCTTTTCCTCCCACTCAGCCCAGTGATTTGCCTTGATATGGGTCCCCTGGCCCCCAGTACCCATGTGGATTCCCTGCTTGCCCTGGGGACAAGTTTATTGCATAGGTTGCTTATGGCCACACTAACCCTTATGCCCCGTAGGATAACATTGCAACTTTAACAAGCTATAACTACCCCAGTCTTTGGTGTTAAGAGACACGCTATATCTATCCAAACAAGGGTCTCAATGCATACTACAGTAATAACAAATAATAGCCCTGGAAAAATTCATAGGATATGCACAGCACCCCCAAAATCACCTCTCAAATTGACCATGGTGCTAAATAGACAATTTAAGTCTGATAATCATCAAAGGGCACCAAACATGCATCTCCTCTTGGACTACAGCCACACCGAGCTTCAAACAAACTGATTGAGTTATGCCTAAGAAACCCAAAAGGAGTACTTGGCAAAAATGGGTTGGTGGCATTCATGTTGCCAAATTTTTCTCTGCCACATCTCTGGCATCCATTTGGATGGGTACTTGGGGGAGGTAACAACAAGAGGATCAGTTGTCCAAGAGGAAACAAAATCTCTGGCTCAGGAACAGCTTCATTTTGACCCAGTTTTGCCTTGCTGTACCCCAAGGAGAAGTTATAGGTGAAGTTGCAAGATGAATTGACCCAACTTCACCTTGGTGTAACCCAAGAAGAAGTTGCAGATAAAGTTACCAAATTTCTTATTAAATAGAAAAACTTCACGAAATGATCCACTAAGGTGAATTTGGTGACTTCGCCTTAACTTCACTTATGAATTAAAACATTGCAACATCTCTACTGTGGCATCAGAGAGTCAAAATGCATAGCGTCCATCTGTGTTTAGCTAAGAGAATAGGGCTAGCAATCTACCTGGGGGTGTGATACAGGCCCCAAACAACCTGGCCCAGTATGATGCCCAGTTAGTTGAGGAGATTATAGGAGCAGCTAAAATGTAAGTGACGGTGATCCTGGGGACTTCATTCTCCCAAGTATATCCCAGCATCTTGATATGTCTAATGGTAGGGCTGAGACAGAGCTCTTGTTCACCTTCAAGAAATGCTTACTAGAATAGCATATCCAACAGGAACATTGGTTTGAGGTCACACTTGACCTTGTTCTAAGCAGTAGGGATAGAGACAGCTCAAGTGTGAACATCAAGAAACTGCTGAGAGACTGTAAACATACAGTAACTATGTAACTTTTTCCCTCAGTGACAAGGAAGTCTAGTCAATCCCCAGCTATAAGGATCTGGAACTTTTCTAAGGTGAGGGGCCTGGTTGCCAAAGGACTGAAGCAATGGCAAAGGACTGCATCCCTGTATGCAATAAGGGAAAAGGGCCACAAAGTGTTTCCCCTGCCTTAACTTTTAATCCCTCTGAGGTGGCCATTGTGAATCAGGGCTATGCACTGGACTGATCATACTTCTAATAGCTCTTTGGAAGGAAATGGTTAAACAGAGATCTAAGGCAATGGATCCTGATATGCACTTTACACTGGTGTTGGGAAAGTATAGTTAATACTCAGCTGGAAGGATCCAGAATTTCAAAAACGGTGTTTTGCTTGCAATAGGAGCTATTAACAGCAGCAAACAGGTGTCACCTCAAAACCATTGGTGCTCACTTACAATAAATATCAGTCCACAAACAAAAGCGTGGGCACTCACTACATTTCTCACAAAATTATTTATTTATTTGTAAGCCCCCCCAAATGGGGGCTTACCTTGCTGCCTCCATAGATGCCCAAGTCCCAAATCTTTGCCCTCTAGCCCCCAGGACTTTCATAAAGGGGACCAGTAGGGCAGTGGTGCAGCACTCCAGGAGCCTTGGTTGGATGTGAACCAGGGCTCCACCTTCTAAATCCACAGCCATTGCTACCCATCACTATTAGTCCTTGGAGCCCTCTAGTGCTCCAGGGGCAAGGCACAAGGACCAAAAGAGGAAAGGTTGTTTGTTTGTTTGTGTGTTTGTTTGTGTGTTTTATTTATTTATACTGGAAAGGCTATGGGCCAAAGACCCATTTATATGGTTTAACCAGTTTACATACAAACAATATATATAGTAAAGTACATAAAACTAACATGCTGCGCTGTTATACTATGAAACACACATATACGGCACAATCAAATAAAACACATTTACTTTCAGATATTAATTTTTTTAACTTCATTCTAAAAGTAAAATGTGAAGTGTTTACACAATCAAAAGTAGATAGTAAAATATTGAAAAAAATAAGGAAGCACATGTGGAAAGTAGTGGCTGGTTCTGGTTCCCCGAGCCCAGGAGAGATAAAGGACTGGGGAATGGGAGCAGGAACAGTGCAGTAACATTGTTGGCTGCCACACATGCACAGTAGAGCATTTTCAGAGCAAGAGCTCTGTAAGCTAAATCAGGCTGTGTGCCCACCTCTGTGAATACTCCAGGTTCCAGGGAAGGCAGTGAAGCCTGAAGCAGAGTAGAATCGCACCATGGTCACCTTGTAAAGTATGTCTTGGCCTCAATGCTGCAAGCAGGGTTGAGAAGAGAAAAAGAGCCTGTGTGCATGTGCACACAGTGGGAGAGCAGACCAGACGACCACCTCTTACATCTGAAGTGCCCCACAGTCAAATAGGCTAAGTGCCCAAGACAACAAATACAGTACATCCCTGTCTCCAAGACAATGAGAAGGGCCAGGGCTTGCTAAAAATAACACTAGGGGAGTTTGCATAAAGTGAGCTGTAGAAGTTTGAGACTTAAATTTAAACAAAGATGGTATCCCCTGGAAGGGAAAAGATTACTAAGATCACTGGGAATGGGTTGATGGCCGGATTCATTTTGCCCATAAATTTTGGCCAATCCAAGAGCAGCCCAAGACAGAAACATTCTGCCTGTGATTAAGCCTGGCCAATTAGGTGTCACGTTTCAGCCAGTATGAAAGGGGCTGATTTCAATGTTCTTGGCAGGCTTTCACTGGTGTGCCACAATCTGTCCAGGCTTGGACTGCCTGGCAGACTTAGAAGTATTAGGTTCCCAAAATAAAATGTGACAGACAAGAAACGAAGCAGTTTTCAACAAAACTTTTGTTTAGAAAGACAAGTTGGAGCTGTTTTTATGCCCCTTCACAGAATTTCCCCTCTGGGGATCAGATCCTATAGCATCTCCAGTCCAGAAAGGCACCTGCCTTCATCCAGGTCCGAAGCCTCAGTAAGACAATCTGACAAAGGAAGCAGAGAAAGTCACCAGTCAGTCTGGGGAAGCCAGCATCCTATCTGGGAGCACCACATCCAGTCAACTTTTCTAGCAGCCTGTAACTGAGGTAGCATTCAAAGCATTTGAACCATGAGAAAAGGCTAGGGTTCAACCCTGCAACTGGGGAAAGAGTTACTGTGTCAGGAGTAAGGGAGAAGTCCTGAGTGGAACTGTGCCTGGAAGAGAACCCCAGGCAGAAGACCTGCTGAGGCCATCTTGCCACAAAATCCCATTTGGATTACAAGTATTTAAGTTTATTCATTCATTTATTTATTTATTTACAGATTTGGATTACAACCTTTGCGCTGAAGGGTTGTTTTTCAAAGATAACAAGTCGAGAAGACATGACAATAGATTGAATACAAGAGTTTACAGGTTGACAGTGACTATTAATACAAGGACAGCATTTGCACACACAGTAGGATTACAGTGATTGTTTATGCGAGGAGATTACAGTGCAGGTTTCAGTTCCAAAGTGCTAGTTGGGTTACAGCAGCACTACAATAGTGTGGTGAGATGATTAAGCAGATATAAAAGTACACATTAGTTTCAGTAATTAGGGGGTGGTAGTCTATGTGCAGCCAGAGGAAGCATTGTCAAGGGTTAAACAGGGGGACACCATATTTAATGGGGGCAGTGTCTAAGCTTGGAGCAGGGGTTAAGAGGAGGATTTGGTAGGGAGGAGGAAGAGAGGTTTGGTAGGGGAAGAGTGGTAAGTACAGTACTAGGAGGTGGGTGGGAGGGGGTGTTTAGAGATGGTGGGGGCTGACAGCACTCAAACATTATTCTGGTGCAGACCTTGCACTCATGGGACAGCAACAGCTGTATTCAAGGGCTAGGCAGGAGTGGAGGACTCTTTTAAAAGGGCCCAGGTTGTTGATTTCCAGGAGTGGTATAGAGAGATCATTTAGCCACTTGGGGGCATGGTACAATAATGATCTTTCAGCAAACTTGTTCTGCTTGAGGGGTACCTGAAGCACACCCTTTGTCGCACTTCCTTTTTTCAAAAATATTTTTTATTATGCATTTTTAAAATAATACAAACATAGACATAATGAGAATATCCTTTCTAATGCAACGATAGCACATAATTTAGTTTATTTTCTTAGAAAATTGCTTACAGTACATTATAGGAACAAAAGTTCTTCCAAGCCCCCATCATCATTTCACTGCATGCCTGTATTGATTATTAATTCAATAATCTGATTTATAATGCGTATTCTATACATACTACAATTCTAGGACTCTAAATGGGAACAGAATTCCCTTTCCCTAGGGTATGGAATGGGATGTCCTATTATTCGCATTTCCTTATTGGTGGCATATTATTAATTATAGTTCTCCATGATATTCCTTCAGGATCATCTAATGTAGGATAAGTAACTATTATTATTTCTTCATATTAAAAAGTTTCTATAACTAGATACCACCATTTATGATAGTCAAACACATCGTAGAGTTGACTAGTGTAGTCTACGAATGTGGTTACAGTACTATGATTTTTTTCTGAATCCATGCTGTTGTACACATAAGAGGTTGTGTTTTTCTAAGGTAGTCCATTAATTGGTCAAACAGAATCCTTTCTAGTGCTTTTGACAGGGGTGGTAATGTGGATATTGGTCTGAAAACTGGGGTCATGAGCGCAAACTTCCATTTGTCAGGAAAGATTCCAGTTCTTAGAGATATGTTAAATATTTTTGAGAGGGGCACAGCTACCTCATCCAGTGTAAGGGCTACCATCTTCATATCAATTTGGTCACTGCCCACTCTTGTTTTATCAAGTACCTGCATGATGTACCTTATGGTTTCAGCTCTGGTAACTTGTTTAAAATAGAATGGTGGGATTCTGGTATTGGTGAGAGGGGTGGGCTAGCATATGAGGGCTGTTCGGGTGGTTGGGAGGTTAAATAGTTGCTTGGTAGTACTGTGCTGAGGTCAGTAAAAGCAGTGTTGAAGGCACTGGCAATGTCTCTGGGATCATGCAGTGTTCCTGATGTTGTAATGACCAGTTCAGGGGGAATTTTGGAATTTTTTCCTGTGAGTGATTTCACGGAGTTCCAGAAGTCCCTGCTGTTGTTCCACATCTATCCTAGTAGGTCTTTGTAGTATGTGTCATTGGCATTTCTAATTAGTTTGGTGCATCTATTTCTGGCTACTTTAATGGCAGTGAAGTTGGCCTGTTTCTCAGTGGCTTTGGCTTTATGCCAAAGGTTGTCTCTATAGTGCATGAGCTCTATAAGAGATTCAGTAAGCCACAGGGTTGGGTGTCCTTTAACTTTCTTGGTCTTGAAGGCGGCAAAGATATTGCTGACATCTGTAAAGACAGTGCAGAAGTATTCCAGGGCTTGGTTAACATCCTGGGCCCTATCTAATGAGGTCCAGTCTATCAACCTTAGGCATTGTTTAAAAGACTCCAGTTGAGCCTTCCTTAGACTGTGGTTACTAGTGAGCTGTGGAGCACACTTAGTAAACTTGTTTGATCATGTGAACATCACCGAGGAGTGGTCACTAAGGGAGTCGGGTAGAACTGATACTTCAGTAACATGCTCTGGGCAGGTGGTGAGCAGCCAGTCTATAAGTATCCTGGTGCCTGTTTTATAATTTTGCCTGGTGGATTTGGTTACCATCTGGGAGAGGTACAGGCCAGAGATTTGGTCTTTAATGGCAGAAGTATCATTAGATAGCCAATTTGCATTGAATTCTCCAACCACCATCTGTCCCCAGTTTTGTTTTACTTTCCTTTGAATATCAATAAACTCTGTGATCCCTGCAGTTTGCTTGCCCAGGGGTATGTATACCATGGAGAGCACAAGTGTCTTGTTCTGCAGGTCAATAAAGAGTTTAATGGTCAGCATTTGCACTTCATTTGAGTGAAGGCTGTTTGGTAGTAACTGACCTTTTATATTGTTGCATACGTAGACCAGACAGCCGCCCCCCATTTGATCAGTCTGTCTTGCTGGAAGGTGGAATAGCCCTCTAACGATATGGTGGCATTAAGGCTCTTAGGGGACAGCCAGGTTTCTGTTAGCACACTACTAGTTGGTTTAATCTGCTCGACCCATTCCTGAAATTGTGGCAGCTTGGGTAGGAGGCTACCAATATTTAAAGACACATTATTTTAGGTGGCCGATACCCTTGGTTATGGTAGTTCTTACAGGACCTGGGTTAGGATGCATGTTACCAGATATTACGAGCAGGATTATAATTAGTTTCCTGAGATAGCATATCAGGTACACCCAGGTTAAGCAAGCCTGGCCTTTGGCCGTCTGTGACCATTTTCGGGGGTGTGTATATATATATATATATATATATTTTTTTTTTCTCCCTCCCACCCAGGGTCATGGCATACACATGCATGCACACACGTGGAGGCACACGCTCACACCAGGATCTGGTGACCCCTTCCACCCCACCCCAGGCTTGCGTCACCACTCCTGCCACCTACACACCCACCAGACCTCCACCCAGTGGGTGCAGGACTATGAAGGACTGTGCGTCCACCCCTGGAGGGGAGAGCTGCAAGTTGTGTCTCAATCCTGCTCCAATCGTTCCCCCCAGGCTGGCTCCCCAGTGACCCAAGGTCATTCCTAAACCCGGGTAACCAGTGTGGCATGAGGTGTGGCATCCAGCACCTCAATCCTCAGCATCACCAGGCCAGCACACCATCTGTGACCTTTTGAGGTGACGGTGGGGTTGAAGTAATATAGCAGGCAGGCAAGGGGTATTGTTGGTAGTGGGTAGGATATGTATTGTCATGGATGGAGTTCAAGTATGAGTTTTGGAGGGTCTGCCAGGGTCCCCCTCGATTAATTATCCATAGGTATTAAGTTATATGTAATTGTTGGTTGTTGTAGCAAGGGTGCTGCCGAGTGTTTTGGCTCATCAGTCCCAAGCTGGAATACATGTAGTGTGAGTATTCCAAATTTTAGATAGGGTGCAGCATTATAGCCCACCCTGTTGAGTGTTCCCTTCTTGCTTTTACCTCACTTGACTTTTTAAGCCAGCAATTTCTACTTGGCAGAGAGGAGGTGAGGGACCTATATTAGCTGTCCTGTGAAGAGTGGGAGGGTGACTACCCACCAATGGCTTGCTTAGCTGAGGTGTATCTACCCACCAATGGTTTGTTCAGCTGAGGTGTGGGCGAGTCCCAGTAGGCAGCAATAGGATTTAAAGAGTGTTGGGGGTGGGGGTGGGAGGTGGGAGAAAATTCAACTGCTAGGCGGCAGAGAAAGAGAGGTGGCCAGGCAAGGAAAGAGAAGAAAGATTAGGCTGCAGATTGTCCAGTCCCTGGAGCTGGTTGTGGAGTGCAGTTCAATGGTGTGGAAGCGCAGTGGTTTGGTATCCAACCAAATTAGCTGCTTGTGATGCTGCAGTCTGAGGGAAATCAAACCTGCAAGTTACTTCTTCTCTGGCTGGCTCTGGGAGCTGGTGTGCAATGGCAGCTTGTGGATAGCCTGCTGTAGCCTTGGGTCTTCAGTGGTGAGCCCATTCAGGCTGGGGCTAGGAGGAAAAGAAGGAGAGTGATTACAAAATTTATAGTGGCCATGCTGACACAGCTGAAGGCTTAATCGGTGGGTGGGACAGCAGGGGACAAAAGGCCAGAGGTGTGGGAGGAGAAGGACAAAGAGGTGGCTAGCAGGGGATGTCTGGGCCTTGGCAACAAGAGCACGGCCAGGCCAGGTGGGGGTGTAAGGTAACATCAGGAGTTAGAAAATTTCAGAAAGCTAAAGATCAGAGAAGATAGAATAGGTCTAGGCTCTAAAACCTCATGCCCAAACAATTCTAGTGGCTGCAATTCTTAAAGGTGCCCCTTTGTCAAGTATTGTACCAATTTAAAGTTTGTGTCCAACAACAGTGTATTTAAAAGTACGGTATTTTTCTGGTAACTGTTTAAGCATGCCAACAAGCTCTACCCTCCTAGCAGCATCAGTGCCCCCAGTGTGGTACCCACTGCAACTACTAAGAGATCTCTTACTCAAGGCCTTTGGGGGAAATTAAGATGGATGCGCCAGCATTGGTGTTTGAGGGATGGGCAAAGAGTTGAATTAAATTGTCCTTTATTGTCTATAGATAATACTGCTACACCCACTTCTCCATTTTACCCTTGCTGCCCCTTGTTTTTTATACCCTCCCACTTAAATAAGCCCATTGTTTTGGCTTACATTTTATGGTCTGGGAATTGTCATTGCTTACTGTGTCACTTGTTTTGGGGGAATGACTGTGTAGGCAGTTTACATATTGTTTCCTAGGGGGTGCTAGCCTTGTTTATCAGTGGCCAGGTACTCCATATCACTGCCTCAGGTTGAGGCACCATGCCACATTAGGCCAGTGTAGCAACTCCTTAGGGAACCCAGGCCAGCCTCCCCAGAAAATATAGAGAAGTGAACCCTGAGGACCCCAGTACAGCAACCACTAAGACTGGAGGCACCACTGAGATATCTGTGCCACAAGTGTGTCCCCTAAACTGCGACTTTGTGAAGAAAAAATTGTTAGCATCCTCCCAGATTTTTGAAAGTTGTCATGGTGCTTCAAGAGTTGGAAGATTGGTGCCAAAGGGAGTGCCTGGACCTAAAAAGGCAATTCTGGTCACAGGGATACCAAAAGGTACCAAAAGGGCTACCATTTTAGAACCCTTGGATGCCCTACAGTGTTTGGGAAATTTAAAGGTATATGTTGTGAAGTATGACAATGCCAGTCAGAGCATGACTGCTTTATTTGAGAGTGATTCAGACATTGATATGAACAAACTGCCAAACACAATCAAACCTGAAAGCTTAAAGAAGTATGACACCTGTTTTAGGGGGTAGCGTACCATCCATTACTTTTCCCCACCAGTGTAGCCAATTGATTGGTTGGAAAAAGTGAAAATGTTGTAGGCCACTGAGGGCAAAACAGCAAAAGAGTTTCAAGTACTGGTGTCCAGCAACACCCAAATTCTTTGCCCAAGGGCATCATGGCCCTTATAGAGTTTGCAGAGTAATTTCAGATATTTCTCAGCTCTTCAGAGAAGCTAGTCAAGGATAGGAGTGACACGTTGCAGAAAGAAGGTGTGATGGTCGGTGGCGGGCTTGGTGGTGGCCAATCTTCCAGTGTATGTCTGAGGTTAGCTGTGGCAAGATAGCATTTTTATTCATTTTAAGTGAAAACTGAAAAAAAAGCAAAAAACAGCAAGTTATCGATAGGAAACAATTGGAAGGAAAGGGCTACTGGGAGCTGTAGTTCACGGAACTGTTTGGTGAACTTCAGCTTGAAAGCACCCTAGGAGACACCTACAGGTAAACTGAATTTTAAAGTTCAGCATTTTTGCAGTTAAGGGACAATGTCTTTAGGGACTTGGGCATAGCTACTATTCAGCACTTTTTAAACTTTTTAATATGTTGCAGCCTGTGTGGGAATTTGCTGTAACCTCAGAGCTCTACTTCCAGGTTACACTGTATATAGTGGTGGGCCCCTGCAAGTGTTGGTGGGCAAGGTGCAGTAGCTGACATAGGCAGAGGACAGTGTCTGCCATGTCCACTGGGGCTGGCAGATACATGGGTAAATGCTGGTGGATTGGAAACAATCTGTTTATTCTGGTCAGGTCAAGGGGCTTTAAAAATGATTTTGCTTGTAGCACCAATTCTGTTCCATCCCTAATGAGTCTGTACATTAATGGGATTTACTGCCTGTAACATTCTGGATAGTTTTTATCACATACATAATAACAAAATGGAAAATATTTAAAAAAATATTCTGTAAGAAATGTAGGCTGTTTACCTGGGGCAACGAGGATGAGTTTGATATGGAATTTATGTACAGTAAGTGCATTTATATTACAGCACCTGGGGGGACTCTGTGAGGTAAGAGAGAAGATAAAAGAAAACTTGAGTGTTGAGAAACCAGAGGCATATATGGACAATATTTTCAATGCAGAAATATGTATCAAGAATGGAAGTAGTTTAAATGATGATAGTGGGCGGGGACAACATAAGGACAAGGGAACCCGTAATGACAGTCATAACACAGATATGAATATGATGCAAGTCAGAGAAAGAGAAGAGGGTTTGAGGATGGGTTGCAAAGTGATGATGGCAGCCTGGAATCTCCTGATTCAATACTAGAGTGAACAGTAGGAGATGGGTTAAGAAGAGCAAAGAGAGGGTGAGTGACAGATGCTCACATACTACCACTGGTAAATTTCTTCAAGCCTTTGGTATGACTGGAGGAGGGGGAGACAGCAGCACTAGAGGAGAGAGAGAGATAGCATAATTGGCACCAACTACGACAGCTGGAGGTATAGACCAGGGGGTGGCTGAGAAAAGAGGTACTGAGGAGAGAACTGAACAAATGGAAATAGGAAGTGACAACAGAACAAATGCTTGTTGTAATAGGCAATTCAATAATAAGGCACACAGATACCATAATTTGCAAAGGAAAACACGATAGGATAACTGTGTCATGGCTACCAGGAGCAAAATTCAGTAATGTAAGAAAAATGCATGATGGCCTATTGCAAGGATCTGGGGACAATCCAGCAGTGGTCCTACATGTAGGAACAAATGATATAGGTAACAGACTGGATGATGATGTAAAGGCTGACTTTGTGGAAGTGGGGCATTTGTTGAAAAATAAAAGCTGTAAGTTGATGGTTTCTGAAATATTACCAGTTCCAAAGAGCAGGAGTGGGCAGAATGAGAGCAATTAGGAAGATTAATTACTGGCTACAAAATTGGGTAGTGGATGAGGGTCATTATGTTATTCACAATTGGGAAGTGTTTAACAACAGAAATTACCTGTATAGGAGAGATGGACTACACATAAACCATCTAGGAGCCAGAAAACCAGGTGAAAGATTAAACAAATATCTGGACAGGTATTTAAACTATGTTCTCAGGGGAATGGGATGGGGTATCTGCTTTGGTATCTAAAAATGCACAAGTTAGACAGCAAGGGATGAGTTTTTCCTGAGGATGCCTCAAATATGCAGGCAAACAATAAGTCATAGAATTGCTTACTAATTAATTCTAACAGCTTAAATAACACATCTGGGGAACTGGAGGCAACAGCCAAATTAGACATTCCAGCTTTTATTGGAATAACTGAAACCTAGTGGTCCAAGGAAGATATATAGAATAAAGGCAGGAGAGGGTGGTGGTAAATGGAGTTCACTCAGGGAAAGGAAGGGTGACCACTGGGGTACCTCAGTGCTCAGTTCTGGGACCAGTTCTCTTTAATGTCTTTATCAGTGATATTATAGTTGAGCTAAAAAAGAAGGCATGCCTCCTTGCAGATGACACCAAAATCTGCAATAGGGTGGACACTCCAGAAGGGGTGGAGAGAATATGCCAATACCTGAGAAAACTCAAGGACTGACCCAGGGCATAGCAGCTGTGTTTCAGTGTGAAAAAAAAGGAAAAATCATGCACTAAGGTTACAGAAACCCAGAGTACAAAATAGGGGAAGAGGGTACTGTTGCCAAACAAGAAAGGGACCTTGAAGTAATCATATCTGATTACCTCAAGGTGATGAGACAGTGTGACACGGTAATAGGTAGGGCCAGTGGGATGCTGGGGTGCATAGGGAAGGTTATCGCTAGCAGAATGAGGTAGGTGGTGTTTCCACTGTACAGTACATCATTGGTGAGACCCCATCTGAGTACTGTGTCCAGTTCTGGAGACCATATATCTGGAAGGACATAGGGTGGAGGCTGTCCAGAGGAGGGTAAATAAAATGGTGCAGGGGCTGTATCAGAAGCCCTATGAGGAGAGACTGAGGGATCTTAATATGTACAGCCAGGAAGAGTGGAGGGAGAGGGGGGACATGATAGAGACTTATAAATACCTCCTGGGGATGAACAAGGTACAGGAGGGGAGTACTTTTCAGAGGAAGTACTTCTTCACTGAAAGATTGGTGGGTGCCTAGAACAGTCTTCTAGTGGAGGTGGTGGGGTGAAATCAGTGGTGGTCTTCAAGTTTGGGTGGGATAGGCACAAGGCGCTCTAAGTTGGGAAGCAAGGGGAGAGCTGGAGATCATGTGGGATCTGCAGTGACAGTATAGGCAGGGACAAATTTACAGACTCTGTTGGCCAAGCAGTCTTTATCTGCTAACAAATTCTGTGTCTCTATGTTTCCAAAAACATCTGCAATGATCCTTTTCACCACAGCACCAAATACTTTCAAAAAGAGAAAGAAAGAAGTTTCTGGAGAGGAAGCATAAGGAGAAACAAAAGGAAATCAGCAGCTCTCCATCTGAACCAGCCAACCCTGACAAGAGAGTGCACATAGGACCCATGGACAAATACCTGGGTTCTGTAATCTCAGGTAGCCCTGGAGGGAGGGAGTCCACTAAATGCCAGGTCACAGAAACTGAAAAACATTAACACTCTTTACAATTGGTGTCCTGAGAAAGATGGCATACCGAGTACTGAGTACTGAGTAGAGCTGCATGTGAGAGACTAGGATCTACACCAGTTCAGTAGATTTATTGGTGTTTTATTGATTTTGGAAAGGTATAACATTGTTGTCACAGCATAACATTTGAATTTGGAAATACATTGAGAGGTTCTTGTAGTTACTGTACTTAGACAGCACTTTCTCTTTTTTTCTTTGTTTTCAATTAGTCAGCCATAGTATACTACATTTCCAGAGGACAGTGAACAAGCAAAAGTGCTAGTACCTGGAAACAGACTCCAGGTGGTCCAGAGGAAAAGAAGATTAAACATGGAGTTCCCCAAGAGATGGGTGACGAGAGAGGTGGTGGTGGCAAGAGAGCAGGAGAGAAGAAGGTGGTGTAGAGATCAAGACATGATGGTAACAGGAGAAGAAAGCTTGAGGCAGAGGACTGGCAGATTCTAAAAAACTTGAGTTGGAGGGCTAGCAGACTCTAGGGCCCTGTTTGTGTTGTTTGAGTTGAACTATAGTTCTTCAGCTCTTGGCTGGTGGCTGGCAGGAGCTATAAATGTTCTCTGAACAGGCAGAGAACAGCAAGAGAAAGGAGCTGCTGTTATAACTATACTTCTGTACTATGACTAAAGAACTAGAACTTTATTGCTGGAACCTTCAATTTAGGGTAGAAGAAAGAGTTAGTGTGTTTGTCTGACTTGGCTGAAGTGAATTGTTATCTTTGCAGTTATCTATGTGGTTGTCTGAGTTGGCTGAAGAGAATTGTTATCTGTGCAATTAACTAGGTGTAGAAAGAGCTGTAAATTAGGGGGAGAGGTATAGCTAGAAGGAAGCCAGGTGTTTTAGATTTAAAAACTGCCCTAGATAGCTTCTGGCAAAGAACAGCAAGAGGAAGAAGCTGCTGTTATAACTGTACTTCTCCACTGAGACTAAAGAACTAGAACTCTACTACTGGGGCCTTCAATTTAGGGCAAAAAAAAGAGTTAGTGTGTTTGTATGAGTTGGCTGAAGTGAATTGTTATCTTTGCAGTTAACTAGGTGTTTGTCTGAGTTGGCTGAAGAGAATTGTTATCTGTGTGATTAACTAGGTGTAGAAAGAGTTGTAAATTATGGGGAGTGGCTTAGCTAGAAGGAAGTCAGGTGTTTTAGATTTAAAAATTGCAATATATAGCTTCTGGCAGAGAACAGGCAGAGAACAACAAAAGAAAGGAGCTGTTGTTATAACTATTCTTCTCTACTGGGAGTATATTGCCCTCCTTCCCTTCACTCTACCCCACCCTTAGCTAGTTCTACTTTTATAGACACAGGATTTGACTGACAACAGGACTTCCTGTTTGGGAGCAGGAAGTGAGTGATCACAGAGACACAAAAGACTCACCATCCTAGAAGAAAAAGAGTAGCTCTTCATCACCCCTTGCTGCTGGAGGTCTGACTCTGAGCAAGTAAGGAGACTACTGAGAAATATAGAAACTTCTTGTCTCAGAACAGGAAGATCAGGAGCTTAAAGGGCACAGAGGAAGTAAGTAAGTAGGGAGAAAATAAAATAAATAACAATAACTAAATAAACAGAGGAAAGAGTAAGTAATCAATACAACAGTTAAGGGACCAGAAATAAAACATGGTGGGAGTGGTGCAGTGCAGTGGCTGTGGAGCAGCAGTCTTCTGGGAGATGTTCTGGAGGGTACGGTGTTGTCCTATCTGCAGGCACCTCTCTGGGCTGAGGGAGGAGGTTGCTCATCTCCAGGCTGAATTGGCCAGGATTTGGGGGACCTCCTCTCCCACCTCGGGACCACCAGGGCCATAGCCGTTGCCTCAGAGGTTGCCAAGAAAGAGGAGCGGATGGACCACAGTGGGCTCAGGGAGGGTGAAGGTGGTGGAACAGAGGTGCATCCCTCCAGTTGTACCTCTCCACAATTCATATGTCATTCTGGCAAAGTGTGGTTCCTCTATGGAGGCACCTGTAGCGGAGATCAAGGAGGATGCTGGGAACCTCCACAAAAGAAGACCCACAGGAGGGTGGCATGGGACCCCACAGGGGAAGGAAACAACTCCTGGTGGGGGACTCCATTGTTAAGGGAGTAGAACTGAGGGAGGAAGGGGAGAGGGAGGTAAGGTGCCTGCCTGGCACCATGGCTTGGAGGGACAGGGAGCCAATCTTCAGGATCGCAGGAGCAGCTGCATGAGGGAGGGAGCTGGGTGTCATTGTCCACCTAGGGAGAAATGACCTAGCTAGGAAAGGGATTAGAACAGTGCAGGAAGAGTTTGTGGAGTTGGGGAGGGGCCTTAGACAAGTAGCATGCATGGTAACCTTCTCGGAGGTACTGCCTGTCTATGGCGTGGGTGAGGCTAGGGTGCTCTACACCATGGGATTCAATCAGTGATTGAAAAACTGGTGCAAAGCTCAGGGGTTTGGCTTCTTTGGGGACTGGGGGTCCACCTGGAGTGATGCAGGCCTATACTGGAGCGATGGTCTGCATCTGTCCAGGAGGGGAACCAGGATCCTAGGTGATAGGTTTGAATGCTTCATTGGCAAACATTTAAACTAGCCAAGGAGGGAGGCACTGGAAAGGAGCAGGGAAATCATAGCCCCCCCCCAAAAAAACAGGGTAGTAAATGAGGTAAACACCATGATAGAGACACTGATAGGGAGATGGGCAGGGGTAAATGGAGAAAATGACAAAGGCAATAAGGACAGAGATGGGGCAGAAAGGGGTAGGCCATCAAGAAATGGAGGATAATGAGTACCAATGCCCATAGTCTGGGCAACAAGCTCCCTGAACTGGTGGCCTTGATGGAAGAGGGATGCCTGGATATCATGGCAGTCACAGAAACATGGTACACAAAGAACCATGACTGGGATGTTAACATACCAGAGTACACAAGCTACAGGAGAGACAGGGAGGGTAGATGAGGGGGAGGAGTAGCTCTCTATGTAAGGCAAGGGATAAAAACAATGGAACAAAAGAGGAAACAGGGAGGAGAGGAGGCACTGTGGGTCACCTTAGCGACTGGCAAAGGCACCACAATCCACACAGGGGTTGTATACAGACCCCATCTCAAGGGGAGGGAATGGACAAGTATAAGATAGAAGGCATCCTTAGGATGGCAGAGAAAGGGGTGGGGGAACCGATTATGCCAAATGTTAACTGGAGCACATTTGCTGCAGCCACATCCGAGAGCAGGGCCATTCTCGATGCCCTACAGGGGGAATGCCTCAGACAGCTAGTGTTGGAACCCACTCATGAGGGAGCAATCTTAGATCTCATACTCTCAAATGGGGACAGTGAGAGGATCTCAGACCTAGAAGTGGGTAGCCATTTGAGAACAAGTGACCAACAAACGGTGTGGTACATAATAAACTCAGCTGCAGAGTCAAGCCATACAGAAGTGAGGGTACTGGACTTCAGGAGGGCTGACTTTGGCAAGATGGGAGTGCTTTAGAAAGCACTAGCAAACAAGCAAGAATGAGGGTGGAGCAACAATGGGGACACATCAAAACTGCCATCACAGAAGCAACGAGCCATTGTGTGAAGCAAAATAAAGAAATCAAAATGAAAGAAAAAGCCACTATGGTTCTCAAAAGTGGTGGTGGGGAAGGTTAGGGAGAAAAATATAGCATTTAGGAAGTATAAGGAAACACAGAAGGAGCAGGACAAAGAACTGTACCAGTTAAGGCAGAAGGAAGCTGGGAAGACAGTCAGAATAGCAAAGGTCCAAACTGAGGAAAAGATAGCCAACTTGGTTAAGAAAGGGGATAAAACCTTTTATAGGTACATTAGGGAGCATAGAATGACAAAGGGAGGGATAGTGAGGCTGAATAGAATGGACGGTGGGTGGGCAGAGAGGGACAGTGAAAAAGCAGGGCTACTGAATGAATATTTCTGCTCAGTATTCACAAAAGAGGAGGAGGGGGAGGTACCTAATCCAATTAACAGAAACACTCTAGATAGGGAGGTCGATCAGCCCTTTCACAGAAGAAAGGGTTCTGAAAGAACTCCTAAAATTGAAGGTGGACAAAGCAATGGGGCCCGATGGGATTCACCCCAAAATTCTAAAAGAATTAAGGGGAAAACTAGTGACACCACGGACTACCCTTTTTATCAAATCATGGGAGGATGGTGTGGTACCTGAGGACTGGAGGAGGGCAGATGTGATTCCCCTTCACAAAACCTGTCAGTTTACCTCTGTGGTAGGGAAAGTGATAGAATCAGTTCTGAAGGAAAGAATTGTTGAGTACCTAGAGGCCAGTGGGTCACAGGACCCAAGGCAACATGGGTTCACAGTGGGAAGGTCATGTCAGACAAATCTAATCAATTTCTTTGACTGGGTGAACAAAGTAGTAGACCAGGGAGGGGCTGTGGACATGGTCTACCTAGACTTTAGCAAGGCATTTGACACAGTCCCACATAAAAGATTAATAAACAAGTTAGCAAGCCTGGGAGTGGGTCCCAGGATGGTAGCCTAGGTAAAACATTGACTGGACAATAGGACACAGAAGGTAATAGTTAACGGAGTCCACTGTGAAGAGAGGGGGGTTACTAGTGGAGTACCGTAAGGGTTCAATACTGGCTCCATTTCTTTTTAATATCTTTATAAGTGACATTGCAGAGGGACTGGAAGGAAAAGCATGACTCTTTGCAGATGACACAAAGATCTGCAACAGGGTTGATACACAAGGAGGTATGGAAAGGATGAGAAGGGACTTGGCAAGGTTAGAGGAATGGTCAGAAGTATGACAGCTTGGATTCAATGCAAAGAAGCACAAAATAATACATCTAGGAAACAAAAACCCAGGGGAAGAGTACACAATGGGGGGGGGAGGTAGTAACAACAACAAAAATAGAAAGGGACCTGGGAGTAGTCATATTAGATGACCTTAAGGTTGGCAAGCAATGTGAGAAGTCAGTAGGGAGGGCTTGGGGGATACTTGGATGTGTAGGTAAAGGCATCACCAGCAGAAAACAGGAAGTTATTATCCCTCTGGACAGACAGCTGGTGAGACCCCATTTGAAGTACTGTGTCCAGTTCTGGAGACCCCATCTACACAAGGACACAGACAGGATGGAGGCAATCCAGAAGAGGGCAATTAAAATGGTGCAGGGTCTGCAAGAGAAGCCATATGAGGAGAGACTAAAGGAGCTTAATATATACACCCTTGAGGAAATGAGGGAGAGGGGGGACATGATAGAAACTTTTAAGTACCTTGGTGGAATCAATAAAGTCCAAGAGGGCAGCATCTTTCAGAAAAAGAGATGTGCAAGAACAAGGGGACACGATTGGAAGATACAGGGGGGACGGCTCAGGGGTAATGTGAGGAAGTATTTTTTCACAGAGAGGGTGGTGGACGCATGGAACAGTCTTCCTGAGGAGGTTGTAGGGTCTAAATCTGTGGGAGAATTCAAGAGTGTATGGGACAGACATAAGACAATTATTGTGGGGGGTAGGAAGAAATAGGCTGTTAGTTAACTACGATCTGCGGCTTATCCAGTAGGTAGGGAAATGGGCAGACTAGGTGGGCCAAGCAGTCCTTATCTACCATCAAAGTCTATGTTTCTATGTTTCCTTTTAATGAAAATTCTAGCATCGATTGTTCTTATTGTTTCATTTACTGTTTGCTGGTTAAAATCCATACAAAAACCCAGGGCTTATTAAATTTACTTTGTAAATGTGCAGCGTGGCAGTGTTCAGAGCCTCAGGATCCACTTGTAACTACATTTGAAGTATAAACACCCAGTAAATTAAATTACCCTAGAACAGGGAATATATAGCGGGGGGGGGGCTCAGGACACTACTGGGACAGAGCCAAGAAAAAGGACTTGTTAGGTAAAAAAGTGAAGACCTCAACTCATACTACCTGGATATCAGTTAAACCAATGCTAGGTTATGATGGAAACATGTTTTATTGTTTAAATCACTTAAAGCCAAACAGGGTTACCACATATTACAAACAGAAATAGTACCCCCAAAAAAAATATAAATGATCTCACTGACACATTTATCTTTTAAATGATTTAAACAATAAAACACTTTTTCATCATAACCTAGCATTGGTTTAACTGATATCCTGGATATATGAGCTGAGGTCTTCACTTCAATACATTATTACATGTTTTGTAGCCATTGATACTTTCTGATACTTGCTTTGAATTGTAGATGTTTTCCTGACCAGATTTGAATATTCATGAGGCCAATTTCCACTTTTACATAGGTAAATATATATTCAAATTTTTAGATACTGACCACGTGAGCTACATCCTCCAATATGAGACCACGTTTTGAGCATGAGAGTACATTCCTGAAAACTCATGCTGGTATGAGTATTTAAACCCTGACTCACTACACAGCATCTGTTTATTAGCAAATGGAAGTCTCAGGGGTAGGTACATACTGAGCTGCTGCTTTTGTGCTGTTTTCATTTTAGCATTATAGTAAGGAAATGAGCCAAAGTAATATACTATTAAGAATATCATGGATGTTAGCTTATTATTTTTTAGCAGCTCTTGGCCCAGATATTCAAAACATAGAGCAGCGTGCAAACCAGTAACGTGGGAATAGCGCAGGATTAGCGTAGAGCTGCAATATTCAAAAGATCGGATAGTGCATGCCAACCGCAATAGCACGTGGCATACCTATAATGTATGCAAAGGGCAAAATGAGGGGTCGGGAACCAGCATACATGCGCTATGGGATATTCAGAGTGATAGCGCCACGCAAGACCACATAGCACAACACATAGTGCGGCGCTAGTTACAGCCTATAAAAGGCTGGTCTTATCCCAAGGCAAAACACAGAGGGGGAGGAACCAGAACAGGAAGTCACTATGGCAATAGTTCCTAATGCAGGGTTGCTGCACGTAATGACAGCAGTAGTGGAGGAGGATGAAAGGGAGCAGGGCCAACTTGGCCCACAACACAGACCAAGCAGATGATATGCTGCACACAGGTGGTACCGGCCCAGAGTCTCCTTCGAGACCCTGCCAGATGAGCACATCACTGGCCAGTACAGGATGAACAGGGGAAAATTGAGGCAGCTATGTAAACTCCTGCATGAGCAGCTGCAGCCCAGCACCAGACACAGCTATGCCATGACAGTCGAGGAGAAAGTGACAGCAGCGATGTGCTTCCTAGCCACAGGAATGTTTCAATGACCAATGGGGGACACCATAAGGGTATCGAAGTCTGCCACCTCACACCTCCTGACCCAGTTCCTCAATGCTTTCCTGCCACATGCTGGTGAATTCATAGTATTCCCCAGCACAGCAGCAGAGTGCAGAGAAACCATGCAGCAATTCCATTGAGTTGCGCACCTACCAGCGGTATTTGATGCCATTGACTGCACCCATGTCCCCATTCGTGCACCACCTGGCGATGGCAGTGAGGTGTACGTGAACAGGAAGGGGTACCACTCCATCAATTGTTAGGTGTTGTGTGATGTGACAGGGTGCATCAGCAATGTCTTTTGCACAGTACCCCAGCAGTGCCCATGACATCTTCATCTGGCACCAGTTCCAGCTGTGTCAGACCTTTGAGGAGGGCAGGATACCCAGTGGGCACCTAGTTGGTGAGTATCAGCATGCAACGCATACACACACCACAGTGTGGGTGAGGATAGGCAGGGGTATACAAGGAAGGGGGCCGGGACAGCAACACAGGTGGTGCACCACAGCAAGGGGCAGACAGCAGAACAGCAACACTAACAGGTGCACATTTCTCAACAGGGGACAGCGCCTATCCCCTATGACCCTGGCTGCTGACACCAGTACCCTGGCCAGGCACAGTGGCTTAGGAGTGGTACAATGAGGCACACTCTGCCACTAGGAACATCATAGAGAGGATCTTTGACATCCTAAATATGCACTTCCGCTGCCTAGACACGTCAGACGGTGCCCTACAGTATAGGCCTCCGAAGGTATGCCGTATCATCCTAGCCTGTTGTATGCTCTACAACATGACAATGAACTGTGGGATACAGGGCCGTAACCCGAGGAACAGGCCAACAGTGACCCACAGCCAGAGGTCAGGGGGATAGTGGAGCAACTAGAGAGGAGAGATCCTCAAAAGGCCAGCAGGGCCTTGGAGCACGGGGCTGACATCATCAGGACACTGTCACAGGCAGGACGGTGAGTAAACACAGCACAGCAACCAGAACAGTACAGTGACAATGACTTTATTATGTGCAGACAACCACAATAGTGAGGACCACCAACAAAGCATGTGCACAACACCGTGGGAGTGAATGTTTGTGGGATGGTAATGTGTACTGTGTGCTGTGCAGGACACACATGTGACCACGGTCAACAGCCATGGCATGGTGAAGCAGTGTGTTGATTGAGGTGCCTGATATGAGGTGACAGGGTGGGAAGGGCTACCATGGCTGTGCATAGGTGACCGTGCCAGTGACTGTGTGCGTGTGTGTGTGTGTGTGTGTGTGTGTGTGAGACTGTGTGTGTGCATGCATGTGTGTATGCAACTGTGCACATGTGGGTGTTGTCTGTATGTCTGCGCATGGCAGCTGTGCCTATCTGAGGCAACTACCACCACACACATGATGCACACCATGCGTGTGGGACACTGAGCCTGGGGTGCTCTGTGCCAATGATATATTTGGGGAAGACTGCAGTAAGGCTGGTGCGCTGGTGCCCCGGCCAGCCAGCAGATCCAGGAAGGGTGGGTGGCCAGCCACAGCGCCACAGGGTGCCAGCTGATGCACCCAATGCAGTGGTGCTGGAGCCCATACATGCCCTGCAGCCACGTGAGGCCTGCCTGTGGGCCTATGTGCCATGGGCACGCTGTCCCCCTTGCACAGCCCGCTGACCACCATGCATCCCACACAGCACTGTGGCAAGATCAACCACAGCAGCCATAAGACCCACAAAGCCACGGTCAAGCATGGCTACCATGCACCCCATCCTGTCCTCCGCCCGCTGTTCTGCATGGGCAAAGCCCAAGGCCACAGTCTCCCGCAGCTGCGAGAGCTCATGCCGCATCTCACACCAAAGGGCATGCAGGTCTATCTGGGTCTTCTGCTGGGACATCAGGGTGACCTGGAGCAGAGGGTAGGATGCATGGCCATCCAGCACCATGGCTGCGGCAATGCCAATGCCAGCTGGGGGTTGTGCCTACTGTTGGACATAGTGGGAATGCTGTGGCAGCTGCTGTAGTTTCTGCTGCTGCACGGTCCCTGTGGTGTGATGTGTTCCCTGTGGGCCCTGTACCCCTCCCCATGAAAGGCACCGCATGTCCAGTGGTGCACACACGGCACCTACATGGCCCACCAAATGCTGTACTGGACCACCTATGGTGGCATGGCAGTCAACTCCCATGGCACCCATGTTGTGGACCCCAGCATGCCCCACCCCTGTGCCGCCAATCACAGTGCCTTCCATAGGCATGTAGTAACCCTGGTCTGAACCATCTGATCCAAGGTCACTAGTGACTGTCAAGAGGACCACCTGGCCACCACTCAGATCCTCCACCTGGACATCCTCTAGGATGTCACCAGTGTCCAGGTCCCCACCAGCCCCAGATTCATCCCCCCCCAACAGGCAGGTGTAACTCAAGTCCTTCGGCCTGCCCCCCATGTGCTGCTGCTGAGGTTCCATGCCTGGCACCCAATCATGAGGTTGATGGCATATTGTCGACATCCACTGCCTCCTGCTTCACATCAGCCATCCCAACCATGTCCTGGTGCACTGCATAGTGTGCACCCACTGCTGTGAAACAAGAAAGAACAGTGTCACTGACCATTATATGCACAGTGTGCCACAACTATCACCTGTAGATGCACACCCTAGGATGTGTGCCACACTCCACTGCCATGCACATCACACATTGCATTCCTGTTGATGCAGACCATGGCCACATGCACACACAGCCTACCACAGTGCACATGCATCATACTGATAGCTGTGGTGACAGCCCTGCACAGGCAGTGGGATGCACGTAATACTGCCTCATGTGTACAGCGTGCACAGTATAGCACCCCATAGTGCAAACCACCTATCGGTCCTACACTGTCTCCCCAGCACCAGTGCAGGCATGCCATGTAGGGGGCACACAGGCAGATACTGACCTGTTCTAGGTGGTGTGAGTGGTGTCTCACAACCCCCACCAATAACACCATCAATGGACACAGGACGCAGTATGGAGGCCACCAGGGTCATCAGTGGGTCCCCTTGATGCTATTGCATGGTCTGTGGCCCTCCTCCAGTCCATAACCGATTGTGGAGCCATTGTGCCTCCTCCTCCTTGGCCCATTGCAGCAGGTCACTCCACCTCTTCCTAACAGCATCGGTAGTACATCCCCGGCCTCCAACAGCATTGATCCCTGCCATGACCTCATCCCACATCTTTCTCATGACAGCATCAGTAGCCTTGTGGTGATGTAGCACCTGCTCCCGCTCCTTGATGCCATGGACCAGAGCCGTCAGTTCATCCTGTGAGAACTTATGGGCATGTATCCCATCCTGATGCTCTGCAGAACCTATGGGAGACATGTAGAGGGACACAGGTCACATGCTGTGATGTGACTGCATTGCATGGCACAAGCAGAACACAATGCACATGGCCTGGGTCGCCTGCAGGCCAATGTGTCCCCCCTTCCTGAGCCCATTGCCTGGCCACTACATTGTGAAGGCAGTCCACTCACAGTGGTGGCTGCTGCTGTAGACACAGGCATAACACATGCTCCAGTCAGCTGGCCAACAGGCATAGTGGCCATGTACACCGCTACGCAGTATCATGCTGACATGTGGGCCTGCAGGCATATGTTCTGTCCCATGCATGCTCCGTGGCCGTACGTATGTGTGCACAGTGCAAGCCAGGGCTTTGTCCCGTCCCACTGCCATACAGCCAAGCTCCAGGCTGCTATATAAACCTGCCTGTTACTGCTCTTCCTCCTGTGACATTCTTCTCTGTGTTGGGCCTATTCAGCTGTGGCACCTGCTGAGTATTGCAGTCCCTCTACACAGCACAAGTGGAGCACTGTTTGTCCTTAAATAGTCCTGCTGGGCAATTCTGCCTGTTAGGTATACAAATGAGCTGATAATGGTATGCTAATCACACTGTTTGCCCTTGCATACACAAGTGCCCTCATTTGAATATGGGCCATGTTAGTGCAGGGCAATCCACTTAGTGCTGTGCTAATGGTAGAGCTGGCCTAAATGGTTTCCTGTGCCATGCTGCTCTGTTAGCACAGCGCTATGTAGCATAGTGCAACATCTGCGCATGTGCATGTGACCCTTGTACATCGCTAGTACCCCAGCGCAGCGCGATGTAGCTCTGCACTAAGTCATACAGCATGGTGCTATGCACATGCATGACCCTGTGATCCAGGGCCATGGTGGGGTCAGCCATGCACAATGAGACCAATTCTGGTTAGTGCCACGCTATGCCATGTGACTGCATGGTGCTAATGCACGTGCTGCTGGAGGGCCCAGGGTGTGACACTGGCTATACAGTTTGATCATGTGGCAGGGTACCAGCTGTTAAAAAGTATGTCTGGGAGGCATAAGCAGTGTGAAGTGGTGCACAGGGACAGGCACTGGGGGATGTTGAGATGGCTAATTTAGTGCAGCATGTGCAAAAATGGCACAAACACCTGTTTGGGGAGGTCAGAGAAGGTGACCTCCTATGACACCAGGTGTGGGCATCTATAGCAAGCTGCCTCACAGAATGGATGGACTGCTGAAAAGTGTCAGCACCGTTACACGGACCTGTGCCACTGGCAACACCAACAGCTGGAGAGGTTCAAACAGATGGTGCGTGATGGAACTGTGCCAGTGCCAGGTAGGTGCCATCGCATGTCGCACACATATGTGACGAGTCTCTCTTTCTGCCACTGTGTGCATATGTGTGTGTGTGTGTGTGTGTGTGTGTGTGTGTGTGTGTGTGTGTATGTGTGTGTCCCTGTCTGTGCACAGGTGTGCTGTTGTGCCAGGTGGTTGGACACATGTAGCACTGGTTCTGGGGCATACAATATAGGCCTCTTGGGTGGTACTATAGTACAGGGTGTCTGGGGGCACAGTTGCCACAGTTGCCAGGTGCCACCCACGGTAGTAGCGGCACTTGCGTGGTGCTTGCTGTGTCCATGGGGGACACACTGCAATCATGCCATGCACAGCCGTGTCACTTGGCCATGGTGTGGGTGGTAGGTCTGGATATTGCAGGTGGGGGGACCTGCAACAGGACCATCCTGCAGCCAACACCAGTGTGGTATGGGGGTGCTGTATCCTGGGGCTCTGTCTGCCTATGCAGCTGTGTGTGCATCCAGTCAATTTGCACCTGCGTGGGCACTGTTGCACTGCAGTGCCACCATGCCTACATGCCCTATGTGACTGGCTCATGCTCTGTGGGCCATGAGGGGCCTCTGTGTGGGTGTATCCTGTGTTCAGACACTGTCCCTGGGCTGCTCTGTGTGTACAGTGTTTTGGGTGTGGGGTGCATCTTGCTGTGGCTATCACGGTATATGCTGTGTGTTGCACTAACACTGCTGTTACCTCTATCCACTGTTGAGCGGATCAAGCAGCATAGCCCAGGGAGAGGGAGCCAGGAGGTGTCCTGGGAATCAACATGGAGCAGCCCGAGGGTGCCATCCATGCCACAGCAGATGCAGGAGAGCAACCCTGAGGCCAGGGGCCTATTGCGTGAGTACATGTCTGTTTTCATTTGTGCTGTGCTTCTGTTTTGTGTGGTTCCTTCACTGGTCTGCTATTGACTGTGATGGCGGGTTGACAGCCATGAGCATGATGCCATTGCTGGTGCGGCATTGTGCTGGGTTGCTCACCAGTGTTGCAGAGTGCTGCCAGTGTATGACTGTCTGGCTGCTGTACCCTGTGGCTGAGGGGGGCAGTGTGGGCCTGTGTTGGCATTCACGACTGGCATTGCTGTGCAGTCCACAATTGCCGATGGCCATGTTTAGCTGTTCACTTGGCGTGTGTGGGTTCTAGCTGCAGGGCACCACACACATTGCAGTTCATGGACCCTGTGTGGTGGCATCTGTAAGCCCACCCCTGCTGGTGTGTGTGCCCTGCTGTATTGCTTCTGCTGTGGGAAGGTTTGGCCCTGGCATGGGATGGCCATTTTCCAGACACTGTGCCTGCATTGTGATGCTCCTATGCCCATGGGTTGTTGTTGCACTCTGCTTTGTGGTACATTGCTATCTGATTATGGGCAGCTTGTCCCAACATGTGTTCTCCCAGGTGCATGTGCATGTTGTTGCATGGCCCACCCTCACAGCCATCCTGGGGACTGCCTGTGTGTCTGCACTGTTTCACTGTGTGCAGTGCTGGGTCGGGTGGTGTCAACTGTGCCATGGTGTTGTCAGGGCCTGATGTATCCATGTCTATTGGGTATTGGGCTGTTGCCTGTGTCTTCCAGGCCTGCCCTGTGGGCACCTGCCAGTTGTGCCTACCATTGCATTCCTCAGCACCACATGGGCATGGCTGTTAGGACATGCTGTCCATTCCTGTATGGCCACCTGTGGCTGCAGTATGACTCCTGGCTGGTTTCCCATAATCACATGCTCCCCCTTCCTCTTGTAGGTCCACTCCAATCCTCTTTGTGGGCAATGTGGCTGGAGGAGTCAGAAGGCACTGAGAACCTCCTGAGATGGCTCATGTGCCAGCAGCACACCATCATAGAGCAGCAGGCAGTGCTCATATCGAAGACAAGTAGGGTGGCCGCCGTACTGGAGGCACATCTGCCAGAACCTGCAGAATCCCAGCCTTGATGCCTTCCTGAGGACATTGTTTACCTTGCCCCCCTTCCCTTTACTGGACTGCATTTTCTGTTGCTGGCCTTTTACCCCATTGTTTGTGTCCACATCCCTGTCCCCTCCTGTTACGTTGCTTTATAGTTTGTTTTCTGCCCCTGTGCCTGTGTTTTTCATTTTTCATTTCTAAGTTGCTGTAGTTGTCATAGGTTGTTTGATGTAGTATAGTCAGTTTTGTAGTGGTAGTGTTAATGTTAGTAGTAGTCATGGTAATAGTAGTTATAGTAGTAGTAGTTGTAGTAGTCGTAGTAGTTCCTGTTGTAGATAGTAGTTGTCGTTGTAGTGTTGTTTGCTGTAAGTTTCCTCTTCATGTTTGCATTTTGTGTTTTCATTAGTTTGCTGTTTGTTGTTTTGTGTTGTTGTTCACTTGTTTGTTTACCTGTTTCCTTTATTGTGCACTTGTCACATTATACATGTCTTTTACATATTTGCACTGTGTCCTGTGTCATTATTGAGTGCATGGCTTTTATAACAGCGTTGTTCTGTTCTTTTATTCTACCCCTAGGCCCTGGTGCCCTCTGGCCATTCCCCTGGTTGGGTGTGTATCAGTGTCTTGGTTCTGCATTGCTGTCTGCTCCTGGGATCCCTTTCCAGCCTGTGCTCCTTAGCCTGTGGTCCAGGGCATGGCAGCTCCATCTACTCTGTGTTCCTGTGGGTGCTTGCACCGCCTGGGTACTATATTCAGTGCTGTCTTATTTGTTATATTCAGTGCTGTCTTAATCCTCAGCAATGTTTGCAGTGCAATCCCAGCCCAGTTTGCCCAGCTTCCTTAGTATGATATAGTCAGCAAGTTTAGCACCGAGCTTTTCCATTTGAATATGGTGGGCTATTTGGTCCAGGCAATGTTTACATGCCAGGCAGTGCTAATTTGGCCTCGGGGCAAAGTTTTGAATATCTGGGCCCTTACCTCCTTTGTTTGCCTAATATAATCATTTCAGCCAAGACATAGTACAAAGAAGGAGATATAAACCTACAGGATAGCATTGCTTAAAGGGAAATATACTACATCACAGAGTGCAATAAAGAAAAAAATATAAAAGCATGGATTATAAAGTGAGTGCTTAAAGTTGCACACATTAAAGCAGCAGTGCATGATAGCAGTGAAAGTTTTGACCTATACTATTTTATTCTATTTTAGATTTCCCATTACCACCTGACTTGTGTGATATGCTTCTTTCCCCATTTTGAGTCTGCTTTACCACTTTTTTTCACAGTTGAAATAATAAAAGGAGCACTCCTTTTAATATGGTTTGGACCGAGTTTTCATCATTATTCTCCGTTGTTTTTGAACACCCATTGTTTAAGATCACTTTTGATGAGACTATAATGAACCAGGATGCAGAAGACACTGCTTCCTATCCTTTCAGATAGCAGGTGTAGAAATACAGCCGAGAATACTAATAGAAGCAAAGTGCAAGCCATATTAAAAGGAGCACTACTTTTAATATTTCAAATATGAAAGAAAAGTACTAAAGAAGAATAAAAATGTGGAAAGAAGGGCATCAATCGAGTTAGGAGATAAAGGGCAATCTAAAATAGAAAAAAGTAAATGTCAAAATTTTCACCACTATCATCCATTGCTGCTTTAACTAACAGCACAGTTATTTGTTTTATGATAGCGATATAGACATATTCTCTGTCTGCAGAAAGTAGTTAAATTATCTTATGAATCATATTTTGGTTAAGCAGCCATATTGGAGCATTTTTATAGTTTGTAGACTTTTTATAAGTAACTTTGTATGAAGGTGTTTAATCATTCCGAGTTAATAAAGGAACCAAATAAAGTAGATACAGGATATAAGTGGGGTCTGATTATGATATGGATGGTCTATAGATTTGCTCTTAATATTGACTGCCATTGGGAATTTGGGTCAGCTAATATTCCTACTGTATTATTAGTGACTCCTGTAAATACTCTGTGTTAACAAGAGGCTCTTTAAATCTTTTGAACCAGTAACACGGAAGCCAACAGCTGTGATGACCAAATCCAAATACTGATCTATCGAGGATTTGACAATCCAGGGACATCTGTTACAGGACACAATTTCAAGAAGTGCAATAGGACTGTTTCTGTTTTTAAGGAAGGGTGCAGTATAAAAAACGTTTTTCTACTTCCCCAGTGATTGGGTTCTGAAAAAGAGTACTATAAAACATTCTTGCATCTTCACATCTGCATATTTGCCAAATTAAAAGATGTTCAGAGACACAGGACAATCCCGCTCTTGTAGTAATAGGTAGAAATGGGTACATTTATTTTCTATTGCTACCTAAAAGTTTTGCAAGCAGCCTGCTGATTGTTGCTAGAAGTTTGGGGGGTGAATACAAATGAAAGACTACAAACATTAAGCACTTTATAAGCTACAAGTTATAGTATTGTTTTATATACAGCACTGACACTTGTATCAGTTGTCCTGAATTTTATGATATATGGTAATACAACTGATATTTGATTCTGCATAGTTTATATACATTCATAAATCAATGTAATTTAAATACAAAGGGAAGAGCGGTAATTATAGTTCTCAGCACTAGGAGGAGACAAAGGCAACAAAAAGACACACTGTTGAAAATAGAAAAAAATAAAAAAGGGACTTTCAAGTAAAATGAACAGATAAAACACATGCTAAAATGCAGCAATCTGATTTCTGTCCACCACACTTACTTAGGGAAGAATTAGAGAAAACTAAGCAAGCCTTCATAAATATTTTCCTGTTCACCTACCCCCATCAACAAAAAAGGATGATAAAGAAGAGTAAAATGATATGCCCAGTGGTGATAAAAATGGAGGTAAATACCCTGAAATTATATGCAGTGGGGAAACACATAGATCTCTACCTAGTCTTATACTTTATAATCAAGATGCTAATTAGGATGCAGTAGATTTAACAGAACCCATGGCAAAAGGAACTGGAAAGGTTGATACTTACAAACTGTTACCCCTATCCCCGCATAATTTGAGTGGCAGCCTTTTCCTAAATCAGCAACCAGATTAGAACATTCTATAGATTCCTTGGAAAACTCACTAAAAATGGATAATATATATTCTAGTAATGATGATCCTAAGGACCAACTCTTACAGGAAGTTTGCCCACAAGGGAGGGATAACATATATTCTGAGCTAGTCTCAAATTATCCAACTCCTTTACACCACGACTGATAGAGGCACTTAAGGACCAACATACAGTATGGCTAACAAATTGTTTTCAGAACAACTCTACATATTGAGAAGTGAAATTAATATGTACTATTAAATCAATCTTACCTCATCATGAAGGATTAATCTGAAATACTTTCAAGGAGATAGTTACAGGTGAATTGGGATCGGAGTGGGATTCAATGAAAATTAACTCTCTCAATGACTCTCACTCTGATCCAAATGCCTCAAATGAAACTCATTTATTACATCAAATTCCATCTGTACCCAAATGGGATACTCTCTTAAGAAATAAAAACAGAACTATGAAGAAAAGAAGACAAAATAGAAAGACATAGACAATAAGGATTGCTCTAAACATAACTCAAAAAAATACTGACTTAGTTTTCCCTGAGTTGGCATTAGATATATCACAAATAATAAAAATAAAAAGATAAAAGGATGATTACTGCATCAGATGTCCCAATCCTTCTTCAAAATAAGAAGAAAGGGAGACAAAGAGGAATAACCTAATAGAAAATCCTGCAGGAGGTGCAGCAGGAGAAGACAAAACCTCAACCAGAAGTGACATTCTCTCTGAAGCTCATGAAACATCAGTAATTAATACAGTCAACCTGACAAGAATTATTCCCCTGGTTACCTAGGAAATCTCTTACAAGGAATTAAGCAGGCCTGCTTGCTTAGCTGAAAGCGATGCCCCAATGGTAAAACTTCTTCAGAAATGGCAGACACAACTCAGTTGTGGCCCTCAAGTAATGAGGCGGTTATACCTATTAAAGGTATTCATAAAAATAAAGATGAAAGTAGAGCTAGATTGGGACTCCTGATTAACCAGTTGCTTGACTAGGAATTAGCCTATTCCTAATGGAAAAAATAATTTACTGCATTACATGACAGATGCCATAGGTAATGATTCACCAGTTTATTTGGTTCTGACTACTATGGAGGTCACTAAGTGGCTCGGGAGACAGCTTATTTCTCTTAGCCACCTGAGATTAAATGCAGGTCCTCCCATTTCTATATTGTCATACTTGAAAGAAAATAAAGAAAATTATACTCAAGGCAAACTAATCTCAAAAGCAGACTTGGAAAATTGCCCCCATAAGTATAACTGAGGTTCTATACATACAGTGACTAGGTAAGAACAGCTCCTACTTACTATACATGGACTAGATTCTTCTCAAAATGAAAATGAAATTACACTCATGCAGACAGTCTGCTACTGTATTTAACAGAGAAAATCATGTGAATCAGATTTGGCTATAAGGTCATCGAATGGTTGTGGAGGGAGAATGTGGTCAATAACTAGGGACAGGTAATAATAACAGTGAGGGATATACTTCTGATTAAAATTTTGGCAGAAAAACACAAACAAGGCAAACCTGGTATTCTGATTTGTGAGCAGCCCTTTGCTAGGATTAATAAATCTGATATAAATGCAGTGGAAAAACACATTTTTGATCCAAGTATAGTTAAAGATCAAGAGGAACTGTATCATAAAACTAATAAACTCCCTTCTGTTACTTGAAGAGCTAGCATACTGCCCAGAATTAATAGTAACTCTCTAATGTAGTCGGCTGTCATTTCTTATATCTGAAGTATTTTTTTTTTATTTTCTGTTTGCTAATTAGAAGATTTGCCACCTGGTAGTACTGGATTGATGTGTGGAGCAGCACTCTCTCTGGAGGCTAAAAAAAATCAGTTCTGTTCCTCCCACTACATCATGAACACAGAGACCACAATGACTGTGAGGTCACTAGTAACCAATGAGAACCATTTCTCACTGCCTGATTATTCTCTTTCACATGAAGCAGCAAGGATTGGCTCCTCTTGGTTACTAGTGATGTCACAAGTTCCTGCATTTTGATTGGTAACTTGTGAAAGTCACTGCTCAGGCTGCAAAAGTTGTGGTCCACAGTGTGTTTGGTCACATTTCTGATGATGTAATGGGAGGAACATAACTGTCATTTTTTAGCCTCCAGAGTGCTGCTCCACACTTCTGTCCAGCAGTCCCAGGTGGAAAATCTTCTAATTAACAAACAGAAAAGCAAACAGAACAGAACAAATACTTCAGATATAAGAAGTGATAGCTGACTGCATCTGAAAATTATTATTAATTCCAGGCAGTAATCTAGCTCTTTAAATATGGTGGAGGGAAGTTTGATAAATTCAGAGGCTATCCTTTACTGGAATATAATATGTTTGTCCAAGAATCTTGAAGACATCCCGCTGGTGCACCAACAACCTGGGTTAGGGAACAAGCCTGGGTTGTCAGAAGGCCAACGGGGGGAGGAGGATCAAACATCCCACAGCATGCTTTCCTCCTCTGAGGAGGGAGGGGAGGAAGGGAAGGAGGGTGCTGTGTCCCTTTGCTTTACCACCACATGGGTGACCACAGGTGATGGTACAAGGGATAAGTAACTGGTAGGAAGGGACCACTGGACATCTACATAAGTTGGCTGCATCAGTCCTCACCAACAGCCAATCTTGATGTGGTGGGAGGTGGGGAGAAAGCAGAATGTGGTGCAGAACTTGGAAGATGAAACCTCTACTGGCCCATCATGTCTCACACTAGCCTTGAGCTGCCATTTCCCGAGGACACCATCAGTCTTCACCGGTGCTGTGGGTGGCCAGATTGATGCAGAGATGAAACACTGTGGAACTGAAATCATACCCATCCCTGGGAGACTGAGCCAGGGTTGCAGCACAGTGGTGTGTCAAGGTGGGCTTCTGGCCCAGGGAGGATAGGTGGCAGAGCCTCAGACAGATGGGAACTGAATATTTGAAAGTAGGTGGAATGAGGTTCTGCCTGTGACCAGGAAGAGAAAACAAATTAAAAAAAGAAAAGAAAGGAAAGACATATATTTCACAATTTAGCATAGTTTTCTTACAAGAACCCTGGGTTAGTGATGAGGTCTGGATTGAAGGATTTGTATGTCTCACAGCTAAAGCTAGAAAATTAGCAAATTGGGGTAGACCTCTGAGGGGCTTGGCAACCTTAATAAAAACTGGAACAGATATTTCCATAAGAAAACAATTTATAATAACTCCCAACAAACTCATTCTGACTAAATGAAACTTGGAGCTTTTGTTTATCTTTGTTTTATCCCTGCAATAAACACAGAGTACTATGGTTAGGAGCTCTGCAAAACATTGGAATCAAATATCCTGAAATCAATCAGTTCAGTTTCCGAGGCTGAGGTAATTCTGATAGGTGATTTATTTCTAGAATAGGTAGTCAAACCTCCCAGATTGCTCAAGGGGATGATGTTATGCAGAAAAGGACATCAGTTGGCAGAACTGTGAATGGAAGTGGTAGGAGACTTTTGCATTTTCTGGAAATAACTTTGAATATTAGTGGAAAGGAAGGTGGGAGAGAGAACAAGCCAGAGATCAAATAGGGTCTGCGGTGATACCGTGGGCTGGTAGTATAGCCTAGAGGTTAGAGGAGCAAAGGTGTGAACAAGCTTGATACATCCAGCAGACCAAACCTGAGTTTGATTCTCACAACCTCCACTTGCATACCATGTGACTCTGAGCAAGTCACTTAACTACCCAGTGCTCCCAGGTCGCCCCTGAAAAAAGGCACTTGAGCCTAGTGGGCCTTACCCAGTTACCAAAGACTAAAATAAAATAAATAAAAATAAAATAAAAACAGGCAGACTGAGTGGGCCAAGTGGTCCTTATCTGCCATCAAATTGTATGCCTCTATGTGACTGAGCTTAGTATACTTAATGGGGTATCATCTGGTGATTGCCCAGCCAAATACACATATTTTCGGCTAATGAAGTTAACATGGTTGTTTACTTCATCGTGTCTTATTGACAGTGTCTCAGTTTTTTTGGAAATGAAAGTTATTCCCAGGCTGGAGAGTGACCATGTTTGTTTAAAACTGCAGGGAAATTTTTGCAAGTATTAAATCATGGAAATTTTTACTCAGTGCCTGACATATTCATAATAAAAGAAGAGTTCTTTTTTTTTTCAAATACTCTAGAAAGCAATCTTTTAGTAAATCACAATACAAGTGAAAAATTATAGTTTATCTCATCCTCTTCATTTACACAAACTGTGTATACAGCAATCAAAGAGATTTGTAATGGAATCTTGTCACTTCTATACTGTACATTAGTTATTAAAAAAACACACTACTTGATTTAACAAGGATTGTAACAAATACAAATTGGACTTATACAACCTTTTTATACATGTCAGACAGAATCCACTCAGAGAATTTTACATATCTCAATAGTTAGAAAACTTTATACAAACTTTACAAGAACAGGAAAGGGTTTTTCAAATCAAACAATGGGAGGCAATGTATAAAGTCATCTTGACAAAAAAAAAAACAGAAAGCAGTTTTGGTTACTGGTGGCACTAATATCATGGAGCATATCATGAAATGGCAGCAGTTAGTAATGTTCCTAGTAAGAGACATGAAAGACTTGCCTCCAAATTAGCCATATTTAAATGTTCCTGAATGAACATTGATCTGAAAACTGTGTTTTTTTGTTCGTTTCTTTTTTTGGACAACATTCTGCACAGTTCTCTTCATGGAAATAGTAATTTGCAGTTTTCACCCTATCACGGTTTGTATATAGAATGTTAAGGATGAGCTATTGTCTTGTCAAAATCATGCTTGCAGTTCTATACACAAATTGTGACATAGTTAAAACTCCAGATCATGGGCTCCATGAAGAGAACTATAACAAAATGTTGCCCATAAAAACAAAACAATGCAAAATACAGTTTTCGCATCACTTTTTATTCAACTACAGTTACATATGGCTCATATAGGGGTATAGATAATTTTTCTGTAAACTGAAATGTTATAAACAGCTGCCAATTATAAATCATTTCCTGACCTTTTTATTATCAACAAATATTCTATAGTAAAACAAAAAATTATAATTACAGGGATATTATCTCTAAATTTCAGCTATTATCAGGAACTTCAGCTATCACCCAGGAAGAGATTTATGTAGCAAAAAGCTAAAATAAGTATGATAAAGCACCAGGCTCTGACAAAGTACCTCTATATCTCTATAAAACAGAAATTGAATGGTGGAGCAATCTTTTAGCTCTTCTTTTCAATAAAGTGATAATAGAAGATTAAATCCTATCAGAATGGAAAGATAGTATTAGTGTACCTCATTTAGAAAAAAGGTGACCTAGCTTTCCTAGAAAATTATTGGCCCATAAGATTGTCTTAAGAAGATTTTTGTAAGTGTAATTCTAAGTAGAATAAATGTTTGGTTAGAGAAAGAGAGAATTATAAATCCATATCAAGCTGGTTTTAGAAAGAGCTACTCCACAACCAACCAGTGTTTCTTCTTATAACATACTGCAGAAAAGCACTACCTCAGAAAACATATCCCTTTGTTCTTAGCTTTCATTGACTTCAAGGAGCTTTCATGGTGTGTCCAGGTTAATTAATGTAAAATGTCATGCTTTAAAAATGAATCATGACATTCTTATTTTGTTTTATAAATCATTAATATTATGGTAACTGAACATCAGTTAGATATGATTTAAGTGATAATATTTCATAAATCTTTAAATTCAATACAGTGGTAAAGCAAGACTGTCTCCTGGCCATATTATTATTCAGTCTTTTTGTAAATGATTCATCTAGTTTTCTTTGACAGGTATAACTCACTCACCTTGCATACTGTAAGAGGTACTTTGGTACTCATATTGATGTATACATGTCACTTAATTCTTATTTCAATAAGTCCCATTGGCCAAAGTAGAAAACTGAGTGTAATCCCCCTGTTACCTGGGGTTACAAGAATCCCAGTTAGACCTAGTGGCAGGCAGGGAAGGCAGCTTGTGAAATTCCAGTTAAATGGATTTCACACTGTCTCACTCTGTTCTTAGTCTCAGCTGAGACTGAGGGATAACACCATTTTAGAACTGTCACAGCTGCATAAGCCATATTGGAATGTTGCAGCTAGGGAAGTTAGGATAGAATGTTGGGAGGTGTTGAAGTCAGTCCTGTAGTAGAGTGTTGAAGAGGGAGGAGGTGTGCTGCAGCTGCAGGCCCTCAGAGCCCTCAGCTCTGACAAAGAGCTATATTTTTGTTGACGTGTGTGTTCTCATCTGAAGAGGAATACAAGAAGAGCCAAGGGAAGTGGTAGAGACCACTTATAAAGGTTCATCCTGTGGGGATGGGGAGGATCTCAGCCTACTTCCAGGGCAATCCCTGGCCCGGCTAGAGGAAGAAGAAGCTGCCTTAATCTAGGTCCATGCTGAGGCACCAGAAGTTTGTTGAGATTTCTTTGAAGAGAAAAAGCCTGTGGGGCACCTGCAACCAAGGGGTGAGTTTGCTCTGCTAAAGGGCCAATGTGTTTTCATCTGGGACAAGATGAATTTAAGTGACTGCTACAATGGGGTCAGGAAAAGACAGCCAAGTACAGTGTCAAAAGTTGTGGGAATTGGACTGCTTAACTCTGTGGGGGTCTAGAGAAATGGACAGAGCCACTCATTAAGTATGTTTCAAGTTCAGCACAAGTGGGATGGAAGAATCAGTAGATTAAATGTGAAATACATTTATAGAGAATCTACAAAGTAAAGTGTTTTCAGAGATGAGGTGTTGAAATCCAGAGGAATGGCTGGGTATGAATTACGGGAGCGAGAGGTGGGAGACCCCCATCAGTAGTAACAAATTCACCCTCTGGTTGCCTTTGGGACACCTGTTGCTTTCTCTGGTACTTGGCCAATGCCTGAGAAAAGTACCCAGACTTGGGATTGTTGAAGAAGATTCCTGATGGAGCAAGAAGTGCTCAGAAGTGGTTTAAGGAGCCACCAAGAAATGTTCCATGCTGTATGGAAGGTGCCCAATGGGCTGGCAGAGAGCCGAGCCAATGGAAGGAAGGTAGTCCAAGGGCTGGCAAGGGAGCCGAGCCAGGAAACCAAAAAAGAGCTGAGTTAGGACACAGTGCCCGGTGTGTTTCTAAGCCTGAGGGCTACAGTGTATGAGGATGTGTTCTGATCTCCATAATTCTGCATTACCAGGAGAGTAGCCCCATGGGGGTCCATCTGTGCTTTGTTATTCTGTTGGTTGTGAATAAAAGCCACACTTTAGAATCCCACTCCTGGTTTGGACATTACAGTTATTGTTTCCTGTGTCTGGAGTTACTTGGGTGCCCCTGACTAGAAGTCAAACCTAGCCAAAATACCGAGCAACAGTTTTCTCCCTGAACCCAGGTCCCAGGTAGGGGGTTACATATGGAGGCACTGCACAGCGCTAATAACACAAAAATACCATCAACCCAACCCCTGGGGTAACCCATCGGTTACATGGGTCTTTTAGAAAAATATTACAATGATAACAGTATAAACATTAATACAAAAAGTTACATCCTATTATACGGCAAACAAAAGACAAAATGGAAATTACATAGCAGCAGTAAATACTGGCTATTGTTTTTTTCCTGTTGTTACTGTGGCCTATTTGTGGTACCAAAGGACTGGAGGAGGGCAAATGTAGTCCCTCTCCACAAAAGTGGGAGCAGGGAGGAGGCTGGCAATTACAGGCCAGTCAGCCTGACCTTGGAGGTGGGAAAACTAATGGAATCACTACTAAAAGAAAGGTTTGTGATATATCTCGAATCCAGTGGAGCACAGGATCCAAGACAGCATAGATTCACAGTAGGAAGATCTTGTCAAACAAATCTGATAGTTTTCTTTGACTGAGTGACTAGGAGATGGATCAGAGAGGACCGATGGATGTGGCCTACCTGGATTTAACCAAGACAGAATTAAGAAGGAGCAGATTTAAGTGTAGGGCAATTAGAATGTGGAAAAAATACTTCAGGAAGTGGTGGTAGCTGAGAATTCGTGCATCTTTAAGGATAAATTGGATAAGTATTTTAGTGAAGTTGGTGACTTGTGTTACCACCACTGAATTGTGGGGAAAGTGTATATGGGCACTGCCTTCTCAACTTTCCTATTTTCCAGTATGAACCTTTGACACCATCTCACATAGGAGGTTAGTAAACAAGCTGGACAGCCTGGTAGTGGGTCTCAGGGTGGTGAACTGGGTCACAAATTTGCTAACTGATAGGACACAGCTGGTGGGGGTGAATGGAGTTCAATTTGAAGAGATGGAGGTGACCAGCAGTGTCCCACTGGGATCAGTGCTTGGACCAGTCCTCTTAAATGTCTTTATAAGTGACATTGCAGTGGGGTTGAAAGGGAAGGTGTGTCTCTTTGCAGACAAGACAAAGATCTGTAACAGGGTTGACACTCCAGGAGGGATAGAGAAACTGAGAAGGGACATACCCAAGCTTGAGGAGAGGTCCAGGGTGTGGCAGCTAAGACTCAATCACAGATGCCACAAAGTAGTGCAAGATCATGCAGTTGGGACACAGAAATGTGAGAAAGGAGTACGTGATGGAGGGGTACTGATGGCCACCAAACAGGAAAGAGACCTGTGAGTAATTATATCTGATGACCTAAAGGTTACCAAACAATGTCAGAAGGCTGTGAGGAGAGCCAGTGGAATGCGGGGGTGCATCAGGAGAGGTATCTCCAGCAGAAGGATAAAGGTGGTGATGCCAGTGATGTGTGTCCAGTTCTGGAGGCTGCAACTCCAGATGTACATAGACAGAGTAAAAGTGGTACAGAGATGGGCAAAACAAATGGTGCAGGGCTGCAACAAAAGTCATATATGGGGAGACTTGAGGATCTCCATGTATTCCCTGGAGGAGAGGAGAAGAGAGGAGGCTATGATAGAAACTTCAAATACCTCAAGGGTATAAATAAGTACAGAGGGTAGCATCTTTAGAAAAAAGATGTTCAAGAACAAGAGGCCATGATATGAAAATAGAGGGGGTAGACTTAGCAGTAACGTGAGAAAGTATTTTTCATGAAAAGGGTGGTGGAGTCATGGAGCAGCCTCAGCAGAGGTTATAGGGGCAAAAATGGTAAGTGAATTAAAAAATGTATGGGACAGACATAAAGGAACTGTGGCGATATGAAAGAGAGGGTAAGCCACAGATCGCTTAGGATCTACGGTATATGAAACAGGTAGGGAGAATGGACAGACTAGGTGGACCAAGCAGTCCTTATTTGCCATCAAATTCTATGGGTCAGATTCTCAAAGCTCTGCTAGATTGCCACAAGTTATGGCAATCTAGCGGCTCTTCCACATCCCAGCTGTGTCAGGGACCCTGTGCCATATTCAGGTACAACAGGGTCCTTGTGCCAGAACTCTGGGATGTGCCACACCTGCAGATGTGCAGCAAAGAAAAAGATACAACTGTAGATAATGCCACAGGGTTCTGGCCACCCTCCCCCTCTGCAACTATGGAGGTGCTGGGTTGGCCGGGGGTGGGGGCCACACACAAAGGGGCAGGCAGGTGAAGTCCAGGGTCAGTATGGGCGGGGGGCGGCATGGATGCCATCAAGAAAAGGGTGGGTGGGCAGGAACACCTGTTGGGGGTGCACATGTGTGCACAGGACAGTGTCAGACAAGTAATGCCACTGGGGGTGTACAGAAACAGACAGTGTTATGGCCCAATGTGGGCACAACCCAGGCAGCAGCCCCCAGGGCCATGCCCATGTGAGGCCATGGCACCGTGAGTCTCCATACCCGCCAAAAGCTGTTCCCTGTCCTCACAGTCCTGTGCACATATTTGCACCACAACAGATGCTACTGCCATCAGATGCCCACCCTTCCCCAAAGGAATCTATGCCACCCCTGCCCATGCCAACCCCTACATGCCCATCAGGGCCCCAACAGACACATCTCCATGGCAGACACAGTGACCCAAGAGGCTTAGACCTCCTGTTCACTGGTCTAACTCCAGCCCCTTGCTGTGGCCATAGCAGAGCTTCTGATATCCCAGATAAAGGAATGTTGCAGCCCCGCCATGGTGCAAACCCCTTTGCAGTATAACACACCCTCATTTTGGCCACAAGGGTGGCACAGCACCACAAGGATGCAGGGGCTCCCAATTCAGACACCGACTGCATTTCTGAATCACAGATGCCACATCTTGATATGCAAGGTGCAAGTTGTATCACAACTGTTTGATGTAAGCACCTTGAGCCCATCATAGTGCTTTGAAAATTGCCCTCACATATTTCTGTTGCCTCCAATAACAATACCAGATCAAAACATAAGATTTATGTGACAAATAAATTAATATACATTAAAGATGCTTTACTTAGGTGTAATGGCAAATTTGGGGGATACACCCTTCTTTCTGTGCTACGTGCAACAGAGATGAAAATGAACAGCACAGCATCATATATAATGGAAATTTGGGCTGGGATGGAAATTTGATCTCACCGAAAAGCCTTTTTTACAATTTTACAGGTCCATTCTTCAAATATCCAGATCTACACCATCAGAAATTGCAAGAGAAGAACTAGGGAGATCTAAAATAGAATGTTTAGCTAAATCCAATAAATTAGTATTTTGGATTAAGTATACTAACATGGATCCAAACAGATTATCTAGAAAATGTCTAGAAGAAAAGGTTCAGCAGCTTAGACATAATACTCCCTCACCGTGGTTAAAGGGTGTCATAACTACTCTGGAAAAATTAAACATCTTTGGTCAGACTCACAGAGGGTATTTTTATTGTGCCTGGTTATGTGACAGTAATTATAGACAGACAGAGAAATTTCAGGAAACTCTGATATAGAGAGAATCAGCGATTAAAAATATCTTGGTTGGTAAGCAAAAATAAAATAAATCATACTTTGAGACCATATCTAATTTTCCTTATGGACCATACTGAAGGATGAGTATTTCTTGAATTCAGGCTAGAAATGTACCTCAAAAGTTTTACAATTTAGTTTCCAACCTAACTCCCACCCCACCCCCAACAGGAAAAGAAAAAAACATTACGATTTTCACTGCCCTGATTCTTACAGCAAATCAGGGGTGGGTGCTTCCTTAGTGTTCTCAGCCCTAACACTCACCCCATTGTGATATAGCTTCAAACATACAGAACTGTCTCGCATGTTGACCTGTAAGCCCTGCCTAAAGAAAACATATCACATGTCACTTCATTTGGTCATGGAATGTGGTGTTTGTTTACTTTGTATTGATTTCTATATGTGAGTGAACAATCCTGTCATTTTAAATGTAATCCTTCAACAAAATATACAGCATGACAAATTTGTACAGATAATGTTTATGAAAGGTACCATATAAAATATAATTAAATTCAATGCTATTCTATTCTGTGCTAGTCTTTTCTAGTCTAGGTACAGTACAAAAACACTGTTGATGTAATTTTCTGCTAGCAAACAGTTTTGTATGTAAGCAGTAAGACACAACAGGGCATTGGTTGTCTGGGGTAAATGCATTGAGACACAAGATGCTTGTGCCGATTGTCTTCAGTACCTGGAAATGCATTAACACCAGACAACCGACAACCTGGAGTGTCTTATTGCACTTAATAAAATGGGTATATTGTGAAATTATTTAAAAGCCAAAAAAAGCCAACTTTTTTTGTATTAAAAATGGGTATTATTTTTGTTAAAAGTAACTCATAAAAAGTAATCCCTCACCACCTTTCCCATCTATCTAGCAACTTGTCTTTCTACACGCTCAGTAGATGGAATGTTTGTTTATCATGGAATTCAGTCATTCAAAATCTGCAGAATTCCACTGGCAGAATGTTCACCCCTCACACAAGAGAAAGGAATTTATGAAGTCAAGGGTATAATTTTATTTCAGCAGTATAAGTAGCTGACATTGCCCTGGCAAACTGGTAAGTGTAGGAGAGGGGATTTCTCATAGTAACCAAAGAAACACCAGGAATTAATACTCTGAATACTACTTAACTTTTTAGGGTTTGTTATGTGTATAAGGATGCAATCATGAGAGGAAAGAAAGCTTAATTATTTATTTATCAAAATCTGTGGGAGTTTTACTCTGACCTTTTTGAAGGCTTTCAGTGAATAGTGTGGCAGCCCATCAGGCATCACAGAGGATCCTCTCCTCCACCAAGCAGGGAAGACAGCTTGCTACACTGTAATACTGCCACCTGGGTGACAATAAGTGGAAGCGCAATCAGGAGCAGCTTTGTGGGAGGAAGACTCTGGTTGGTGCCATGCTCTACACACTTGCATGCACTCACCTTGCTGGCAACATCTTGTAGAAATGCAAAAGAAGATTAGAAAAAAAAATGTCCAGGCAGGATGAATTCCAGCCACTTCCAGGCCCCACACTGGCAACCTTAGCCTGTCCTCCAAAATCTGGCTCAATTTCATGGCAGGCATGGGGATCCCTGCCACACCCACCATGGCGGCAAGCCATAGGGGATAATTGGAGTGATGGGTAAGTCCAGGAAAAGCAGGGTGACAAGACTGTGAGGTTATCAGGAAGGGACATTGTCGGAAACAAGGGGCATAAACAGAGTAACAAAAGAAATAAAAATAATTCTTAATGTGATTTGCCCAAACTCCAAATCTCTTTGCCTGAACTTCTAACCTGTGCATTTCTGGAGGGATTAACATATAGGTCTCAGAACTTATTTACCCAATCAGGAGACAGAAAAATTCCAGCCCATTTTATAGGAAGTATTTAAGTGAAACAGGGGTTTGGTGAACTATTGGTGGCTCGCTTGAGCTCAATACTGCCACAGCAAAACTCAAAACCAGACCATTTCAGCTACATTCATTGTAATTGTCTGTTTTCTGCGATGCACTTACCGTGTCCTGCCCCTGCCTGAATCAACTCTGACCTGGAGTTGATAATCAATAAATGTGGGGGTGTGAGGGCCATACTCCCACAGAAAACACAGTCTGTTGCAAGGGTACAATACCAGTGTCGGTATAGTGATGTTGCTGTCGGGAACATCGGATCTTCACTGTCAAATCCCTTGGTGCTTCCGTGAACTATTTAAAGGATTCTTTTGTTCAAAAAGTACTTAAAATGTGTCCCCATAAGAAGGATGTTCCACTATGTGTGCTGTATGTCTAAAATAACAAATGGAAATGATAAGTGACTTTGGCTTCCAGTGCTACCGAACACTCCATAATACCTGTACTTCTGCAATAAGGCTTGTCAGGGCTGAATACTTCCAAACAACCTTCCAAACCAACCTGAACCATCCTTCAAAATTCTGGAAGGTAGTACAAGCCCTTTTCACCCCACCTGTCCATCCCCCTGTCCCTGTACTTTGTGTCAATCGTTCCACTCTGTCCGACTCCCTGGCAGTTGCCATCAAATTCAACTCCTACTTTACCACCTGTGCCTCAGCCCTCTTCTCATCACTCCCCCTTCCCCCTCCCCATCCCTTCATACACTACTTACCCCTTGCCCCACTCCTTCTCCCCCTCTCCTGTATCCCCCTACCACTCTTGGTGCTCTCCTTGCCATAAACCCTTCCTCAGGCACCTCCCCTGATGACCTTGACTCTAAACTGCTCTATCTGCCACAACCATTGTCTCCACCCCTTACTTCTCTGCTGAACCTCTCCTTCTCTCTTGCCTCTGTCCTGGCAGCCTGGAAGCACGCCATTGTCCTTCTACTTCCCAAAGGTGGTGATTGCTCTACTCCAGGTAACTACTGCCCTGTTTCTCTTCTCCCTATTCGAGCAAAGCTCCTGGAACATGTGGTTCTTTCCCAACTCTCCTCCTACCTCGACTCCTCCAATTTTTTCACCCCTTTCCAGTCTGGCTTCTGGAAGCAACATTCCACTGCTACCTCTCTCCTCAGGTTCACTGACCCTGTCCTTACTGGGATAGACAGTGGCCTCATCACCTCTGCATCTTTGTTGACCTCACAAAGGCTTTTGACACTTTCTCCCACCCCCTCCTTTTTGACAAGCTCTCTGAAACTGGGCTCTCAGACACTGCCATAAACTGGTTCTGTGCCTACCTGGTAAGTAAGACTCAATCCATTCAGATTGCTGACTCTCTGTCCTTCCCCTTTCCATCATGACACGTGTCCCTCAGGGATCTGTACTTGGTCCCCTTCCTTTCCCTATCTTCCTTAATGACTTTTCTACTGTCTGCTCCTCTACCTGTATCCATATGTATGCAGATAATACTGTCCTGTATACCTCTGGATCCTCCCCATCTGATGTGGCTACCAGCCTTCAGCAAGACTTTGATAACATTCAGCACTGGTTAATCTCACATCAACTATTTCTGAATGCCAAGAAGACCTTCTCCATGACCTTTGGCACAAGGCAGAGACGCTCTCAGATCTCTTCCCTCCCCTTCCCTCTTTCCATACCCTTGATAGGATCAAAATGAAGAATACCTCCTCCTTTAGGTATCTTGGTATCTGGTTAGACTGGCACCTCAACTTTTCTGGACACATGGATGCTATCATCAAAAAAACGCACCCCAAGTTAGGTGCCCTGTGCAGAAACCATGGATGCATCCCACTGCCTGCTCACTGTGCCCTGGTCCAGAAAATGATCCTTCCAGTTTTTGAGTATGGAGCTGTAGTCTGCAGTGCCACCCTTAAAACTTCCCTAGCCAGGCTGGACACCCTCTTCTACTCCTTCTGCCATTTTGCCCTGATAGTCCTTCTCTTATCCACCACTGTGATCTCTACCAATCTCTCTCTTTCCTCTCCTGGAAGACAGGCGCTGCTTGCACTGCATCTCCTTCATATCTAAATTCTGGTTTGGCTGTCTCCATTCCTACCTTTCTTTCTCCCTATCCCTCCAACTCCCTCCAGAACTATGACTCTCACAACTTGGCCGTCCCTCCTAGATCCTCCATTTCTGGCCAGTCTGCATTTTCTCACTATTTCCCTTAACTGTGGAACTCTCTCCCACTGGTGATCCACTACCCCAGCTCCCCTTCTGACCTCTCCTCCCTTCTACGAAACATTCTCTCCCCTGCCTGCAGATGCTTTTAATCTCCTCCCTCTTCCCACAATTTTGACAGCCCTTACAAGTTGCACTTCATTGTGGATTACCAAGCTCTTGCCTGATATGTGCTTAATTTGTAAATATTGTAATATGTTTCCCTTTGCTGCTGCTCTGATTTCAGTTTCTGTAATCCCTTATTCAGATCATTGCTAAACTGAATCCTCTATGGAGTTTATGCATTTCTGTGCATTTACTTTCTCTGCACCCTTCCTAATGTCATCTGTATTTTTGCTGTAATTGTTGCTTATCCCATCCCTCCAACCCCTAGGATGCACCCGGAAATTTTGCTCAGTGTGAATTTCCTGGTGAAACTTTTAAATAAATAAATAAATTGTTCCTAAGCACAGCCAGTGTTCCCATAACTGGACTGCATCAAAATCAATTGATCTGCTGATTATCTTGATGATAAATAAACCTTTAGTTACAACCTAATTGTGAAAAATGTCAGCAGTTTTAAAAAGAAAATATTGCCAGCATTCAGCAACTGCTGTCCCTGTTTCAGTGTTGAAAACATTGTGTGATCTGTTTTTAAAATATTTGACTTAATGACCATGTGCCTGTTCATGGATGACACCAAGCTCTGTAGGAGGGTGGACACAGCTGAAGGGATATAAGACCTACAGGAGGGTCTGAAAAAACTTGTAAGTTGGTCCAGGATTTGGTAGCTTGCCTTCAGTGCAAAGGAACACAAAGTTATGTGCATTGGAGCCAAGAATCCCAGGACATAGTACTACCTGGGAGGGGTCTGGTTATCTGCAACAGAGGAGGAGAAGGATCTGGGAGTGATGATCACTAGCAACCTGAAGCACTCCACACAGTGCAGGAAAACAAAAGCAAGGGTGAATAAGATGTTGGGATCCATAGCCAGAAGGATCAGCAGTAGGCGAGAAGAGGTAATACTGCCCTTGTACAGGTCACTGGTGAGGCCACATCTAGAGTATGGAGTACAGTTCTGGTGCCCGCACCTTAAAAAGGATATTAAACTACTGGAGACAGTCCACAGGGGGGCTACAAAGATGATTGTGGGTCAACAGAGTAAAGCATATAAAGAGAGGTAGGGGAACCTGAACGTGTACTCCCTGGAGGACGAGAGAGAGAGAGAGAGAGAGAGGGGACATGATTGAGACCTTCAGGTACATGAAAGGGATAAATAGGGTGAATAAAAAGGGTCTCTTTAAGCTAAGTGGAAACCTAAAAACAGTCTTAAGTTGAAGGGGGTGGAGGTTTAGGAGGCAGGTTAGGAAGCATTTCTTCACAGGGAGGGTGGGGGCCAGTTGGAATGCACTGCCAGAAAAGGTGGTCTCATTGGAGATGGTGGGCATCATCAAAATAGGCTGGGACAGATTTAAGGGGAAAGTAAGGATCATGGGAGGGGTGGATGGAAAGGATGGGAGGAGTGGGGAGGGGTGGCATGGTCAGCAGCTTAAGCTTTGGACCCTGCAATATAAGCAAACTAGATAGACCAAATGGCCTTATTCCACTGGTTTCTTTGTATGTTTGCATGGTCATATGTTCATGCGGGGTGGCAGTTTTCAGAGAGACCTTCAGGAGACTGCAGTGTTGTTCTAACTGCATGCACTTCTCTGGGTTGAGGGAGGGGGTCACTAAACTCCAGGCCAAGTTGGATAGGACCTAGAAGACCTCTTCCCCCAACCAGGGGCTGCTAAGTCTGCCACCATTACCTCAGAGGATGCAAGGGAGAGGAAATGGTTGGACTATGCTGGTCTCTGGAAGAGTGGGGGTGGGGGGAAGAGGCACACTCCTAAATGTGTATCGCTATGTAATTCCTAAGCCACTCTGTCCAGGAGAGACTGCTGCAAGGAGGCAGCCATGGTAGTGACCAGGGAGGACATGAGGGTCCTCCATAGTGGAGTCCCCAAGAAGTATAATAGAGGGTCCCAGAGGAGAGGGAAGAACTTCTGGTGGGGTACTCGACTGTAAGTGGGACTAAACTGTGAGGGATAGATTTCAGACTAGGAAGGGGAAGGGAGGTTAAGTGCCTATGTGTACCATAGCTGGGAGGATGGGAAGCATATCCTGAGGACTGGTAAGGTGGCAGAGTGGGAGGAGAGCTGGATGCTATTGTCTACCTGCTGACTAATGACCTATCTAGAGATGGGGCTGGGATAGTGCAGGGGAGTTGAATGAGCTGGGTAGGGGTCTTAGGTGGTTAGTACACTCAGTAGCTTTCACTTAAGTGCTGCCTGTCAATAACAGGAGTTAGGAGAGGTTCTCTGCACCGGAGCTTCAACTCATTGTTGAAGAAATGGGTTTGACTACACTGGGGACTAGGGACCTACCGGAGGAATAAGGGCATGTGAAGGAGAGATGGCCTGCATTCATCTGGAAGGAAACCATAGTCCTCAGTGGATAGTTTAAATGTTACTTTAATGAATATTTAAACTAGCTGAGAGGTAGTAGAAGGCATCAGGGAGGCATAAACTGCCCCCACAAACTGAAGTAGACAGTAGGAAGGACTCAAGAAAAGATTAATCCCTAGGGTACAAATTAATAAAAGAATCAGGGTGGTAGAAATGAATGGGGATGAGAATGACAGCATTAAAAGGGGGGGGGTGGAAGGTGAGAAGCAAAAAGGAAAAAATGGTGTTAGAAAGCACAGTGACAAGAGAATTAGGAAAGCCATGTGCGCGAATGCTAGAAGTCTAGGAAATAAAATTGTGGACCTAGAGGTTATCATGGAGGTCATCATGGAAGAGGCTGACCTGGACATGGTGCACCAATAACCATGATCACAACATGGCCATACAGGCAACACTTACTTTAGGAGGGACAGGGTAAGGGGAAAAGGAGGTGTGGTGCTTTATGTGAAGAAAGGCATAAAGTGACAGAAATACAAGGAATGGGGGTGGAGGTACTGTGGGTCACCTGGGAGAGGGGGGACAGAGCCACTATTCACACTAACATGACCTACAGACCTCCAGCACAGCGGAAGTATCTAGATAAGGTACTGGTGGAAGCCATTATCAAGATGGAAGAAAAGGGGAAGGTGCTGCTTGTGGGGGACTTCAGTCTGCTGGATGTAGATTGGAGCATCCCAGCTGCAGCATCAGCTAGAAGCTGGGAAAGCCTGGACTTCCAGCAGTGGGCATTCCTCAGGCAACTGTCAGGCAGTCCACTCAGGATGGGGCAATAGTGGACCTGGTACTTAATAACAGGGGCAGTGTTCTGGATGTCAGGTAGGAGGTCACCTTGGAACCAGTGATCATTGTACAGTGTAATTCAACACACGGACAACTGCAGAATCAAACCACACAAGGTCGAGGTTCCCAGACTTGGTGTATTGACCGAACAACTAAACCCTTACAGTGAAGACCATTACAGTGACAGAAATCAGCAGGTCACTGTAACAGTCCCTGCTGACATGTGCACTGTGTCTCCCAGTGTTTTGCCCTCTCCCAGAAACAATTCCGACTCAGAGTTGGTTAATAAAATAATGGGGGGGGGAGAAAATGCATGGGAAAACTGACAGCACAATGCCGACACTTGGCATTGTGTCTGTTGATGTAGGGATGTCATCAACTTTGATGTCGCTGCATTGTGGTAGATCCCTGGACTTCAGGTGAGCAGATTTTATAAAGATGGCTGAATGCCTCAGGGATGACCTTTTGGGGAGAATGACCTGAGTGGAGAGGACAAACAGTGGGCAAAACTAAAGGAGGGCATAGTGAAGGCAACAAACATTTGTGTCAAACAAGTGAGCAAGAGGAAAAAGAGACCGCTATGGTTCTCGAAAGAAGTGACTTAAAATGTAAAGGTTAAAAAGGGTAGCATACCATATGGAAAATAAATATATTTTGAATATATGTTATACAATATATTTGAAATACTTTTTAAATTACATCCATAAATAAATATTCATAGTAGTTTCCAAATGTATGTATTATATCTCAGATTGGCTGGTTTTGTAATATTTGAGATATATCTGATGCATATATTTCAGATATACAGTATCTTAGAAACTTTTTTTGTATATTTCATAGAAATATCTTGTTAATATTCTGTGAATTGTTATTCTCCCATATGGGAAATAAATATATTTTAGATATTTTTATGAAAGTGTATTTATTTGCAGAATATATGTATGAGATATATCATAAATATATTTCCATGATATATTTATTATAGCTGCATTTTATATTATATTATAACAGATATTTTATATCTTTTGAATATTTACTATACTTTTTATATAGTTGACATATTTCTAAAATAGTTTTTTTATATATGCTTTGTAAAAAATATCTTAAAATACCCAAACAATAGATTAATTTTGATGTTGCATATCCACAACTGTGTATTTGGAATTCCTCTTATAATAACCGGCATGTCCTTTTTCCCATTGGAAAACCGTGGTGTAATTGCCATTATAAAGGAGGCGTTAATAACGGTGAACATCGCCGGTTTCTCTCGCACTGCGCAGGTGCCCTCACCTCTGACACTCTTCCTCCCAGCCACTGTCCGCCTCATCTTCCCCCTCTGGACTGCTACTCTTAACTGCAGTAAATGCTGGTAGGCAGAAATGAATCAAAATGAGGGAAATACCCTCAAAATGAAATAAAAAAAATAAATAAAAAGTGAGTGACTGACAAACGTAGAGCACACGCTCACAGATAAGCAGACTGCCACGGTCGCACAAGAACGTCTTTTTTTAATTTATATAGTTGCTGTGGGGAAAAAGGACATCCCAGCAATTATATAAAATAAAGTGTGGTTCTGGGTGCGTGCGTAAACTCGAATTTACACACACCCTTGGGGTTAGATGCTATGCATAAATCCCTCAGGCTTCGCTCCCTGGGTTTATGTAACATCATACCCCTCGGGTGTGTGTAAATTCTTGTTACACACCCAGACCCATACTTTATTTTCTATGTTAGGAACCAGTTGGATAACTACAGTATAGAACACTTATTATGTAATAATGCACTATTACTACAGATTTATAGACTACACATTCATACTTACACATAGAGTTTACCTCTTGATCTCATTATGTTGTAAGACTCAAATTGGTATTTATACCACCGCTGTTTGGTTCCTTTTTATGTTGTGGTGAGTTCCAACATGTACTTATTTTTTGCTCTTTACCTTTCCCTCTGGTTTGTAAGCTAATGCTGTCAATTCAAAACTATTTTAAAAATAGAAATTACCATGCTTTTAGTTGATAAACTGCACTTTTGAAATATGCAAATTAGCTATGCAAATCTGTATACAGTACCATAGCAAGCATTTGCAAAAATATAATAGTGTATAGTGTGTAGTGATTGTGTATGGAAATCCATCTCTTTCAAAATGTTGTTGTACTACAGTTCAAAGGTCATGGAACGTGATAATACCACACTGTAGTACAACAACATTTTAAAAACCTCTAAAGCTCATGGTCACTACCGATGCTCAAGAACCATACAGGACTAATCAGTACAATAACCTCAGGATCAACCAGATACACAGAAGCCAGCAGCAGCAAGATCGCTGGAACCCGTGATCCATCAGAAGACAGAGGGTTAGCCAAAAAGAACACATGATCAGCCAGATAAAATTTACTAAAAAAAAAAAAAAATCAGGATCACCCAAATGTTTCAATCTTACCATTTAAAAGCGAACACCTCAGAGGAAAATCTTTTCTCGCTTAGCGAGAAAACGGACGCCATGTTTTTTTTCTAAAATCCCTCCCCCACACAGAAAAACAACCAATAGGTGGATGCGCTATACAAAATGGACATCTGGCCTCTGACAACCATAAAGTCAGCCTAGCAATCCCCCCCCCCAACAAGGAACGAAATGAAGAATGTGAAAGTAAATTTTTTAACATAAAAATGTCTAACCTATGCCTACTTTTAAAAACTATACACTATAAAAAATAGTGGATGGACAACCTCATGCCTAACCATCATGTTATGCCACCTCGGGTTCTGATAACAGAAGACCTCTCGAGCTTCGCTCTCGAGGTCTGATGTCATCAGAACCCCTCTGTGGCACAACACATTGGTTGTGCATGGTTGCCCATCCACTATTCTCTATTTTGATATATATATATATATATATATATACACATATATATATATATATCTATATATATATATATACAAAAATATATTCTGCATATATTCTATACATACTGTATCTTGCAAGCAAACAAGATTCATACTTTACAGATCACAGAAGCTCCAGAAGGCACTTCTTGGATTTTCCATCACAAAATGTATTTGTACAGTAAAAGAAAAACTGTTAACTGTTAAACTAAAGCCAAAATTAGCAATAGTGAAAAACAGACCTTCCCACAGCACAAATATTTTGCACCTTTCTTGAAAAAGCATGAGAACAGCACAAAATGCCAGTTCTATGAGGAGGGCTGACTTTTACTGCGTTTATTGCTACTTTTGTCTTTGGTTTTACATTTTATTTTTTATGTAGAAATCGTACATTCAACATATATTTACAGAATGTAGCCTATTTATATTTTAAATGTATATGTAATACTGTATATATTCCAGTCATATTTATAAACTATAAAACATATTTATTTGCTACGTAAAACATATATTTAAAATGCATTATCAGTATATAATACATATATTACAGATACTTTCTAGATGTATATCAGGCCAAACTTATTTTAACATATGAAATATGTCTCAGAATACAAATCTCTAATATATTGAAAATATATGTTTGCTAACATACACTTATTGTAGAAATTCCAGGGTAAAATTATGCTTGCATAAAACTATAATGATTTTTCATTATAGAGTCCATAAAAACATTAAAAAGTAAAACAAAATATTTTCTTTGACAGTATAACAAAACATATACATTTAGAATATCAATGCCAAGTATAAGACATACCTCAATGAATTCTGCAAATATCTAAAGTATAACTGGAAAAATACACAGATATCAGAAATATGTGATGTATTTAGGCATATTCAAATATTTTATTTATTTAGTTTTTGTTGACAAGGTAAGTGCACTAGACAAATCTTGCCTATTTTCAGGCATGACCCAGTGGAAGGGGGATACAGATGAATGACAACTGACCTTGAACCAGATTAAACTGTTGGTGGTATTTATTTATTTTTTTTTTTTAGCGAATGAAGGAAATTTGGCCAGGACACCAGGGAAATTCCCCTACTCTTTCTGATAAGTGCCATGGGATCTTTAACATCCACCTGAACTACCACCAATCCAAGCAGATGGGACTTCAGTTTAACATCTCATCTGAAAGACGGCACCTCAGAAGTGCAGCACCCCTGTCATGCTGCACTACAGTGTCAGTACTGGGATATTAACCCAAGTGACAGATGTGGGAACTGAACCCACAGCCCTCTGATCTCCCAGCCTCAGAGGCAGGTGTGCTGCCTACTGAGCCACTGACACTGCAAATAATCTAGATATTAACAAAGAACAGTATAGTTCTTTTCCATATGGGTATAATTTAAAACTGTGTTATTATTATTATATTTTTGTTTATATATATATATATATATATATATCATCTTACAAGGGAAACCAACAAAAAGAAATGTATAAGTAACTCAGAATATATATGTTGGATGAATTCAAAATATATGTTCACCAAAAATGCAAAACATGTAGAAACTGCAATAATATGTATGCACAAATAAGTAGTTTTGATTTTATTAAGGACATAACATTGAAAGAACAAAAACTTTAATTTTCAAATAATACAGCAAAAATATATTTCAAATATATATATCAAAGATGTATCACAAATATGATACATCTTGTATCAATCTGCAAATATCTAGAACAAAGCTCGAAATATATCTGAAAAGTGTTAATGAATCTGACATATATTTGAAACATATTTGGGGATACAAGGATATACTTCAGATATTAAAAAAATATACCTTAAATCTTTTCTATATGGGCTGATATGAAACAATTGCTGGTGATCCTCAAGAGACCAATGATAACATAGATTATGAAAAGAATGTGCATATTATTGGGCATGAGGCAGAGCCAATTGGGCCTTTAACAACCAAAAAAGCATAAACTGCTTTACCCAAATTCAAAAGTGTTCTTTTAAAGGTTGGATATTTTTTGCATATAAGCCTTTATAATTTAAACATATTTTATTATTATCATTTTAGGGTTTCTACATAATTGCCATAAATAAGGCCTCAACAAAGTGAATAGGCTCAGGTAAATAATAATATATATCTTGGACACATTTAGAATACATATATATATATCTATATATGGTTAAAATAGAACTGCATGAAAAGATTGTGCAAACTTAATTTAAAAAGTATATTTCAAACAAATGTATATCAAAGATGTTTCAAATTATGATACATCTCAATTCATTCTGTGACTATCTTAAATATATCTGAAAACGGTGACTAATATCTGACACGTTTGAATCATTCTATGAATATCTTGAATATATCTGAAAATATATCTGAAAACTATGACTAATATCTGACATGTATTTGAGATATGTTTAAGGACACTAGGATATATTTAAGATATTAAAAATATATAGATCTTTTCCATATGGAATTCAGAAGGTCTAAGGAGATGCAGAGGGAAGAGGATAGGAAGGAGTATCAGAGGAACCAGGGGAAAGCAGGGAGAGTAATAAGGAGCACAAAGGTGCAAATTAATTACAGAATAGTCCATGCGGTAACAAAAGTGGACAAGACATTTTTGTAGGTTTGTAAGTGAAAAGTGGAAGACCTAGGGAGGTATTGTAAGGTTATAAAGGAAAGTGCAGCGGTGGACTAGGAAAAGGCAGATACTCCTCCACCTAATTCCTAACCTCCACCATCCACAACTACCTCTTCCCCAGCTGTTTCTGCTTTAACCCTCCCTAATCTATCTTACTCCTAGTTCTGCCATTCCAACCCTGCCCTCTGGCATTGTTCTCAACATCCTGAAGGAAGGCTTCAGGGTTTTCAGGGCCTGGATACCCTTTCTTCTCATACCTACTCGTACCACCCCTCCTCCTCTTTTCCCAACCTGCCCATCTGGGCCAACTGCATTTATGCAATACCCCTCTCCTTCTCCTCCTATAGCACTTCAATCTACCTTGAGCCTACTCCAGGTACACTCTTACACTTTTAATTGTTCTATTGTATCACTTTTGAATATTTACTGTATCATTTCTAGTGTTCCCCTATTGTTGTTTTAGCTTACAAGAGTATTGTCTGTAATGCCTATATAATTGTAACAGTTCAACCTTTAATTATATAATCACTGTTAGTTAACCTTATGTTACTCCCCCCCCCCAGGTTGCACCGTGAGATGAGCAACTTGTTGTTCAGTGTGCCCTCCTGGTGAAGCATTTCAATAAATAAATAAATAAATAAATAAGATATCCTGAACAAGTACTGTTGTTCAGTCTTCAGAAGAAAGTAGAAGGAGGAGCCACAAAAAGAAACAGCAGCCTTGGGGCAGGGAGGTGGACACTAGTCCTCTTTTCAGAGGATGAGTCCTGAAGAGACTCACAAATCTGAAAGTGGACGAAGTGATGAAGCCAGATGAGGTGCATCCAAAGGTGTTGAGGGAGCTCAAGGAGGTACTGGCTGCTCCTCTGGCAGTTCTGTTTAACAGCTAACTGAAAACAGGAATGTTCCAGATGACTGGAGGAGGGCTGATGTAGTTAAACTTCACAAACGTGGTAGCAGGGAGGAGGCTGGCAACTATAGGCCTGTCAGGTGGTCATCAGTGGTGGGAAAGTTAATGAAATCACTGCTGAAGGAAAGAATTGTGGAATATCTTGAATCCAACAAGTTACAAGACTTGAAGCAGCATAGCTTCACAGGGGGAAGGTCATAGCAAACAAATCTGACAGATTTCTTTGACTGGGTAACCCAGGAATTCGATCAGGGTGGAGTGCTGGATGTGGTCTACCTAGATTTCAGCAAGGTTTTTGACCCTGTTCCACATAGGAGATTCATACAGAAGCCGGGCAGCTTAGGGGTGGGTCCAAAAAAGGTAAAATGGGTAATAAATTGATTACGGGATAGGCAACAGAGGGTGATGGGAAACAGAGTTCACTTCTAAGAAGGGAGGTTGATTAGTGGGGTGCAGGAGGGATCAGTACTGGGTCTGGTCCTCTTTAATGTCTTTATAAGTGACATTACAGAGGTGCTGGAAGGTAAGGTATGCCTCTTGGTGGATGACACCAAAATCTGCAATATATTTTTTTTATTTATTTATTGAAATCTTGGATAACATCAGTGATTGGATGCTCATTAATTGGTTCCACACCAGTTAACAGGTACAGAGTGATACATAAATATTCAGATACAGAGTGGTTCGGTAACAAATATATAAATGTATGTTATGGTACAACAGTACAGATAAGTACATGATTAGACTATACTGAGGCATTGTACAATGTATGTCCACATCAAGGAGAGATGAAAATCAGTAGAGTAGACTGAGCAGGGAGAAGATGGAGAGGTAATGGTAAGAGGAAGGCGTGGGTGGAGGTAGGAGGTGGATGGGTAGGTAAGAGGGTTGAGGCATTGCAGCGCCATGGGAGATTGATGGGGTTCAGGCTGTGTCTGTTTCAGATCCATAGATCACCAGCCCATAATCGATGAATGAGATGATTGAGCTATTGATGGCAGTGCTCAGGGCTTCGTGTGTGATGCAGTGCCTGTGCCAATACAGGATCCCGATTCTGGTATTGATGACCCTCATGGTAATGTCGACGTGCTCAGCATATGATAGAGTGTAATCGATAGTGATGCCTAGGTATTTGAAATGCTGAACAAGTTCGAGAGTGGCACCTTCATTGTTCATAATCACAAGGGAGAAGGCTCTGTGTTTGCTTTGTGGGGTAGAGAACATCTTGGTCTTGGTCTTTTTATAATTCAAGACCAGTCTATGTTCCTTAAACCACTGTTCCGTGGATGTAAAGCCACTTTGTAGACCCACCTCCAAATGTTCAGGGTGTTGGCTGCCGGTGACTAAGACCACATCATCTGCGTAAAGGAACATTTGAGATGAGCTAGAGGCCGGGAGGTTATTTAAGAATAAGCTGAACAGCAGTGGTCCTAATATGGATCCTTGCGGTACACCAGATCTGACAGATCTGCTATCAGAGATCACATCCCGATCCTAACCTGCTGATAGTGGTTGCTCAGGTGGCTAGTGAACCAACCCAAAGTTTCTGAGGAGAGCTCAATGTCAGCCAGTTGTCTGAGGAGCAGCCCATGATGCATCGTATCAAATGCCCTTGCTAAGTCAATGAATGCAGCTCCTACCAGGAGGCCTTGGTCTAATGCATGGTGGATGTACCCTGTAAATTCTAGCAAGGCCGTGATGGTGCTATGGTCACTCCTGAACATGTACTGTTCAGGACACAGTAGTTGATGGTGGTTGAGGTACTCCACAAGTTGATTGGGCACAATCCACTCTAGGGCCTTGGAGAGCGGGGGGAGTATTGAAATTGGTCTGTAGTTATTGTGCAGAATCTGATCACCACTCTTATGCACCGGGGTAACTGTCGCAGATTTCCAGCACTGAGAGAATTGTGAGTGACAGAGCAAGAGGTTATAATTTGCTTCAGCAGACTAAGAACTTTCTCAAGTGCTAGGCTAACAAATTTTAGATCTAGGGAGTCCCCGCTGCAGCTTGACGTCCCTAGCACCTTTTCCAGGTATTTTCTTGCATCAGCTTCAGAGACTGCTTTGAAGTGAAATAGATGTTGGTCATGGGGAGGTGATCGTTTTCCTGGTGGGTCATTTGTGGTGAGGGGATTGAATAGTTAGCAGGGAGCACGCTGCTTAGGTCCATGAAGGCATGATTCAGGGAGCTGGCAATGAAAAGAGGGTCTAAGGATGGCACCCCATTGATTGTGAGCATAGCTGGAATGGTTTTGGGGTCTTTCCATTGATGTCATTGAGGTTGTCCCAAAAGGAATTGCTGCTATTCCACGAACTGGTGAGGCTTCTTTGTAGTAGGAGCTTTTGCATGATGGATGACTATCATGCAGTCATTTCATGCTTGTTTTTTACCATTGGATGTTTGCTGCTGAACCATGTGCTTGTGCCATTTGCCAGAGATGATCCCTTGGGGAGAGTTGCTCTAGCAGATCTGGAGTAATCCAGGGGTTGTAGTGTCCTTTGACTAATCTTGTTCTTATTGGGGTGTGCTTGTCACAGACAGTATTGAATTTGGTTATGAAGAGGTCAAGGGCTACATCCATGTACTTCACTTCGTACAGGTCAGACCAATCTTGGTACTTGAGTTCTATTTTGAGTTGTTGTAGATGGCCTTTTAGGAGGACAAGGTTTGACATATTTCTGGCAGGAGGTTTGCTGTAGATGTTGTTCTAGGTGCATGTGACAGGGGAGTAGTTGCTCAGAGTGTCTGTGAGTACAGTAATATTGTCAATATGTGCAGGACAGTTAGTGAGTATCCAATCTAGCAGGGTGCTAGTGCCAATTTTGTAATTGACTCTTGTTGGAGATTCTATCATTTGGGAGAAGTGGATGGCAGACAGGGTGTCCTTGACACTGGCAGATGCTGGAGAGAGCCAGTTGATGTTGAAATCACCTAGAAGTATAATTTCTGTGTTGAGGCTGAGGGTACTGATATAGTCCATAAGGTTGCTGGTGCCAGCAGTGGTTTGTTTGGATGGGATGTAGACTGAGAACAGGGTGAGCACTCTATTGTGTGCACCTAGGATCAGTTTTATGGCCAGTGCTTGTAGGTTGTTACTCATGCTGGGGGGGGAGGCCATACCCCTGCAGATAGTCTTTGGTGTATATGACACAATCACCACCTCTTTTTAAGAGGCTGTCCTATCTAAACAGGGCATAGCCAGGTAGTGTGATGGCCATATCTGGTATCTTAGGGGAAAGCCAGGATTCCACTATGGATAGCACATCCAGGTTATGTTGAGATACCCACACCTTCAGGTTGTCCATCTTGGGAAGAATGCTACAGATGTTTATTGAGGCCAACCTAAGCCCAGCTGATTTTTGTGGATGTGCACACAAACCATGGGGCGGACCCGGGTCGGGGTGTATATTGCTCAATAGTAGCAGTAGGAAAAAAAGCAGTCAAGTGAGATGGTCCAGAAGAAGTCTGTTAGTTTGGGACAGCGTCCTCTTGCTCAGTGGTTTTGATATTGTGGTTCCAAAGTGAGTAACACATACATGGAGGAAAGGAACTATATGAGGGTCAATGACTTGGTGTGATTGCTACCAGAGTGTGGAGGGTTTTTGCTGGCTGTAGCTGGTCTCCATGTGGTAAGGTGAGATCTGGGATCCATAGGCATTTAGCACTACACTTGGGTGCTAGTAATGACCATTTTGGTTGGATGCAGTACATGGGTGTCCCAGGAGGCAAATATGATAGAGTAGGATGATGCCCTGTATGATCCTGATGGCTGGGGGCAGCATTGTTGGGTATTTTGCTTGGAAAGGTAATGTAATTGCTAGTGGTAAGGCAGCGGTTACTGCTCGGATTAATAGGGTTAGTTTCAGAGATTATGGATCTAGGCTGCTCTTACATGTAGGGGCAGGATATTTGTGAATGGATACAGCTATCAGAACAATAGTTGAGGTACTTATGTGCCCCTTGTAGCAGTGCCCTATAGGATGAAGATGGGAGATTGGACAATTAGTAAATTACATGAGAAGGTACATGACCCCTGAACACTGTATAAGAAAGTGTTCAGATAGGGTGGGCAGGTAGGGGGTGGGTGGGGAGCCAGCGTACAGTGCCAGCGGGAACAAGTGAAGCCTGGAGTCCTGCAGAGGGGAGAGCCAAATCAGGGCTTCCCTGGGAGCTCACAGGCAGTGGCAGAGGTGGAGTTCAGCTGCACTGAAAAGTGTTCCGTTTGGGTTGCTGGGTCTTCAGTACTGTAGATCCTGTGGAGGACAGCCGAATCAAGGCTACTCCATGGCTGGTGGTATGAGCAGAGAGAGTCACTCTGCTAGAGTGCCCAAATGGGGTGGAAGTTTCTGGGGAGGGAGGGAAGGGAAAGGAGAAGATTAAGTAGAGGGGCTCAGGAGGCTGAGTAGCTGGGCATGGGCTGGCAGCACACAGCCAGTGGGGGTCAGCAAACAATAGGAGAATTAGGTAAATTAGAGGGGAGGCCAGGAGCCAAGAGAAGGGAGGAGTTGGGAAAGTGGCTGGGTTTTGGCAGCACCGCCTCTCCTAAGGCTGAGGCCTGCGCAGTTTGCAGAGGTTTGAATGAGGAGCATTACAGGCACGGGGGGCTAAGCAGGAGTTAGAATGCAGAGATAGGATTTCTGGAGAGAATAAAAGTTAAAGCACTGAGCGCTGCCACAGGGCAAGGTTTACACAAGAGGAGGTTTATGTGACACCAACTGGCTGCATCAGGGAGAGAAAGCTGAATCACTAATTCTAACAGAGACTAGCAGTATTAAAATATAATGGCAGTTTCAAGCAAAACAGTCTTTTGTTGCTTGGCTAGCACTAACAAATTTACAGTTTCAACAGTCCCAAAAAATTCAGCAGAGACAAAGGAGAGCAGGAGAACTGCCAGCCAATTAGAGTCACCCCAGTGCACAAGTCGGCCAATCAGAAGTCCAAGGTGGCCGATGCCTAACTCAGAAACTGTTAGGCACTTATAGGGTCTTTACTTTAGGGCAAGTAAAGAGTGGAGTCCTGGAGAGGGAAGAGCTGAATCAGAGCTTCCCTAGGAGCTTGTAGGTGGTGGCAGCAACAGAGTTTGGCCGTGGCGAAAAGCACCCCGTTTGGCTTGCTGGGTCTTTGGTCCTGTTAATCCTGTGAGAGAAAGGTGAATCAAGGCTTCCCCATGGCTGGTGGTGTGAGCAGAGACAGCCACTCTGCTGGAGCACCCAAATGGGCTAGAAGTTTCTGGGGAGGGAAGGGAGAGGAAAAGATTAAGTAGAGGAGCTTAGAGGGCTGAGAAGCTGGGCATGGACTGGTGGCACACAACCAGCAGGGGTCAGCAAACAATAGGGAGAATTAGGTAAAGTAGAGTGGGAGTCCAGAAGCCAAGAGCAAGGAAAAGTTGGGAAAGGGGCTGGGTTTCAGGCAACATTGCATTCTCCTAGGCGGGACCTGAAAGTTTGCAGAGGTCTAAGCAAGGAGCATTACAGGCACAGGCGGGTAAGCAAGTTAGAATGCACAGATAGGATTTCTGGAGAGAATAAAAGTTAAAGACTGAGTGGCTGCCGAGGGCAAGGTTTACACAAGAACAGGCTTAAGTGGTGACAAGTGGGTTTTTAACTTTGAGCAATCGAGGCGTGGAGTCCTGAAGAGGAGAGAGCTGAATCAGGGCTTCCCTGGGAGCTTGTAGACAACCGTGGCAAAGGCGGAGTTCGGCCGCACTGAAAAGCACTCGGTTTGGCTTGCTGGGTCTTTGGTCCTGTAGATCCTGTGGGGGACAGCTGAAACAAGGCTTCCCCATGGCCAGTGTCATGAGTGGAGAGAGATGCTCTGCTGGAGTGCACAAGTGGGCTGGACGTTTCTGGGGAGGGAAGGGAGAGGAGAAGATTAAGTAGATGAGTTTAGAGGGCTGAGCAGCAGGGTGTGGGCTGGTGGTACACAGCCAGCGGGGGTCAGCAAACAATAGGGGGATTAGGTAAATTAGAGGGGGAGGCCAGGAGCCAAGAGCTGGGAGGAGTTGGGGAATGGGCTGGGTTTCAGGCAGCATTGCATTCTTCTAGGCTGAGGCCTGGCAGTTTGCAGAGGTCTAAGCTGGGTTAAGCAGAAGTTAGAATGTAGAGACAGTATTTCTGGAGAGAATAAAAGTTAAAGCACCAAGTGGCTGCTGCAAGGTTTACCACAAGAACTGGCTTAAGTGGTGACAAGCGGCTGCCTTAGGGAGAGAAAGCTGATTCACTAATTCTAACAGAGACTAGCAGTATTAAACAGTAATGGCAGTTTCAAGCAATACAGTATTTTGTTGTTTGGCTAGCACTAATACAGTTTCAACAGTCCCAACAAATTGAGCAGAGACAGAGGATAGCAAGGAGCTTGAGGAGCATAGAAGGGATCAATCAGTAGGTGGTAGGAGAACTGCCAAATAATTCGAGTTACCCCAGTGCACAGTCAGCCAATCAGAAGTCTGAGGTGGTCGGTGCCTAAAATTCAAACTGTTAGGCACTTAGAGGGTCTTTACCTTTGGGCAAGTGAAGCATGGAGTCCTGCAGAGGGGAGAGCCAAATCAGGGCCTCCCCAGGAGCTTGTAGGTGATGGCAGCAGAGGCGGAGTTCAGCCACACTGGAAAGCACCCAGTTTGGCTTGCTGGGTCTTTGGTCCTGTAGATCCTGTGGGGACAGCTGAATCATGGCTTCTTCCATGGCCAGTGTCATGAGCGGAGAGAGATGCTCTGCTGGAGTGCCCAAGTGGGCTGGAAGTTTCTGGGGGAGGAAGGGAGAGGAGAAGATTAAGTAGAGGATCTTAGAGAGCTGGCAGCTGGGCATAGGCTGGTGGCACACAACCAGCAGAGGTCAGCAAACAATACAGGGATTAGATAAATTAGAGGGAGGCCAGGAATCAAGAGCTGGGAGGAGTTGGGAAAGGGGCTGGTTTCAGACAGCACCGCATTTTCCTAGGCTGAGATCTGACTGTTTGCAGAGGTCTGGATGAGGAGCATTACAAGCATAGGGAGGTGCATTAGGCAGAAGTTAGAGTGCAGAGATAGGCTTTCTCGAGAGAATAAAAAGTTAATGCACTGAGCTGCTGCCGTAGGGTAAGGTTTACACAAGAGCAGACTTAAGTGGCGCCAAGCGGCCACCTCAGGGAGAGAAAGCTGAATCACTAATTCCAACAAAGACTAGCAGTATTAAACAGTAATGGCAGTTTAAAGTAATACAATCTTTTGTTGTTTGACTTGCACTAACAATGTTACAGTTTCAACCATCCCAAAAAATTCAGCAGAGACAGAGGACAGCAAGGAGCTTGAGAAGGATAGAAGGGGACCAATCAGCAGGTGTCAGAGTCACCCCAGTACACAAGTCAGCCAATCAGAAGTCCGAGGTGGTTGGTACCTAAAATTCAAACTGTTAGGCGCTTAAAGTTTCTTTACATTTGGGCAAGTGAAGTGCAGTTCTGCAGAGGTGAGAGTTGAATCAGGGTTCCCTGGGAGCTTGTAGGCAGTGGTGGCAGAGGTGGAGTTCAGCCACGCTGAAAAGCACCTGGTTTGGCTTACTAGGTCTTCAGTCCTGTAGCTCCTGTGGAGGCCAAATCAAGGCTTCCCCATGGCCAGTGGCATGAGCAGACAGAACCGCTCTGCTGGAGCACCCAAACGGGTTGGAGGTTTCTGGAGAGGGAAGGGAGAGAAGAAGATTAAGTAGATGAGCTTTGGGGGCTGAGCAGCTGGGCATGGGTTGGCAGCAGACAGCCAGCAAGGGTCAGAAAACAATAGGGGATTAGATAAATTAGAGTTGGAGGCCAGGAGCCAAGAGCAGGGAGGAGTTGGGAAAGGGGCTGGGTATCAGGCAGCACTGCTTTCTCCTAGGCTGAGGCCTTGCAGTTTGTGGGAGCTTGTGGGCAGTGGTGGTAGAGGTGGAGTTTGGCCCGCTGAAAAGCAGCGGTTTGGCTTACTATGTTTTCCTAGCCTGTAAGCCTGTGGAGGACAGCAAATCAAGGCTTCCCACAGCCGGTGGCATGATTGGAAAGAGTCACTCTGCTGGATAGCCCAAACGGGCTGGAAGTTTCTTAGAGCAAGTGAAGCATGTAGTCCTGCAGAGGGGAGAGTCGAATCAGGTCTTCCCCAGGAGTCTGTAGGCAGTGACGGAGGTGGATTTTGGCCACACTGAAAAGCACCCAGTTTGGCTTGCTGTGTCTTCAGTACTGTAGATTCCGTGAGGGAGAGCCGAATGAAGGAATCCCCATGACCGGTGGCATGAGCAGAGAGAGATGCTCTGCTGGAGCACCCAAATGGGCTGGACATTTCTAGGGTGGACACTCAAGTGGGGGTTTGAAAGAATGACCAATGACATAGGAAAACACAAGAAGTGGTCAATGGTATGGCAGCTCAGCTGGATTTCAATGTGAAAAAGTGCAAAATCATGCACTTAAGGCACAGAAACCCAGGGGTGGAGTACAAAATGGGAAAAGAGGTAATGGTGACCAGCAAACAAGAAACAGACCTGCTGATAATTATAACTGTTGTCCAAAAGGTGACCAGGCTGTGTGACAAGGCAGCTGGGAGGGCTAGTGAAATGCTGGGGTGAATAGGGAGGGATATCACCAGCAGAAAAGGAGGTAGTGTTGCCTCTGTATTGATCACTGGCGAGATCCCCATCTAGAGTACTGTGTCCTGTTCTTGAGACCACATCTCTGGAAGAACATAGACAGAGTGGAGGCTGTCCAGAGGATGGCAACTGAAATGATGCAAGATCTGCATCAAAAGCCCTACAAGGAGCGATTAAATGACTTCCACATGTAGTACACCCTAGAAGAGAGAAGGGAGGGGATATAATAGAGAATTGTAAAGTGCCTCACAGGAATATGTAAGGTAGAGGAGGAAGTCTTTTTCAGAAAAAGATGCTCAACAACAAGGAGGCATGTAATGAAACTGGAGGGAGGTAGATTCAGGAGATGAGAGGAAGTACTTGTTCATGGAAGGAGTGATGTATGACTGGAACAGTCTTCCAGCAGAGGTGGTAGGGTTGAAGATAGTAGTGGGTTTCAAGAATACATAGAATAGGCATAAGGGAATCTTATTAGAAAGGAAGTGGGAGAAAGAGCTGAAGATCAAGCAGGGTCTGCGGTGACACTATAGGTAGGGAAACATCAGCAATCTAGGTGGGCCAAGCAGTCCTTACCTGCCATCAAATTCTGTGTTTCTATGTTTCTAACTTTTTCTTTCCTTCACATCTTTTCAGTCTGAATGTTGGAGTTTGCTACCTATGTGCTTTGTGAGGTAAGGAAAACAGCCACCAAATACAGTGGATCAGTTAATAGTGACCCTTGGTCATGTGTGCATGCCAGATCCTCCATTTAATTAAGTTGGAGAAACATTAATCATATCCGCTAGAACATGTAGATATTTTCCTATTATATAATAAGATTCAAGTGACTTTGGAGTGGTTATGGTTCTTTATTCCTTCCTGCTTTCTATATAAAACTTGCCAGGTTAATGAAGGACAGACTAATTGGTTTCCCATCCACATGAAAATGGACTTGACATATATTGTTGTATGAAATATTTATGAAACACTGACTTAGTAGACTTCTCAGAAAAAACAAAATGCAGATGAGTGATCTGAAATGAAAAAATACATAAAACAGCAACTTAATCACCTAATTATGTTAGTCAGACAAGGCAGAACATCACAGTATCATTCTTTAGGCCAACAGATTCCCAAAAAATAATTTTTTGATGATGTAGCTAGTGTCTAATGGAGCAGCTTTCAAAAATGGAATGAAATATTGATGATCTCCTTTAGGGCAATGTTTAAAATACATATTTCAATTGATGGAAAAATCTGTATTTTGATTTAACAGAACTGGACAGTGTTTCTAATTGTTTTTTTATTATGTGCATTTCACATTAGTATCACCTAGGTAGAGTGCTTATACATGGAACTTTCTCTTGTACCAAACAACGGCATGTGGATGTCCTCGATTGCTGCACATCAATCCATTATTCAAAGAATACATATAATGTTGTATAACCATGATCTATGGGTTCCAGACAGGTGAAACTATTTGGCAGGGGAGAAATCGTTTCTTGTTAGCTCTGTATGTACTCTTTGGGCCTCCTCCCTCAAATGTTCATGCTTAGTACATGAAGAGAGTAAGAGCTCAATATGGGGTTAATAAATTCTGCTGAAACATTTGGTATACTGTACCTTTTAAATTATATTAAATAGCAACAGGAACAAACTATTCAAGTGTGTGGCCTTTGGTGGAATAATGAAGTTTGTGGGTACAAATCCCAATGAGATGTACTCTTTCTACATATCCAAATCTACACATATTATTAAAATGGCAGCCAGTCTAGTCATCTCTGTTTCAGCTATTCCTTGCAGGATTACATCGCCATGTTCCAAAACTGACATTATAAAATGGGTTGTAAATGCCCTGCTTCTTGATCAGTTAAACAAGTTCTGAGACCTATATACTGTAGTATGTTAATTCCCCAGAAATGCTCAGGTTGAAATATAGTGGATACAGTCAGTGGGATTTGGAATTTGGACAAATCACATACAGAATTCCTGACCCACTCATTCCTGATTACCTTCACAAACATGGCTGCTACCTTTACTCACTGAAAACCTTCAAAAAGGTCCTAATAAGTAAAACTCACTTAAATAAAAAAAAAACAAATAATAATTTAACATTATTTTCTCTCATGATCTCTTCCTTACACACGTTTGTAAAAAAAAAAACAAAGTACTATTCACAGTTTTAATTCCTGGTTTTTCTGTGGTTACCAATATAAAATTCCCTTCCTATCCTTACCTGCCTACCAGGGCAATATCTACTGCTTACTGTGCCCCAGATACAAATATGAGCTTGGATTCATGTCAGTCTTTCTGTTCTGTGTGAGGAGTGAACATTCTGACAAAGAAGTTCTGCAGAAGTTTGGACTCCTGTACTCCATGATAAACAATGAAATGTAGGAAGAGGTTGCTTTCTACTAGATATATTTAACAGCAGAAGATAACTCATTTTAATTACTAAATTGACACTTTTATTTTTTTTAAAATTGTTTCCAAAGTTACCCTTTTTATAAGCTGAATAAGACACTCAGGTCACTGGTTGTCTGGGGCTAACACACTTCCAGGTGCTGAAGGCATGCAGAGCAAGCATCTCATGCCTCGTTATGTACCTGGGCATGCATTAACCCCAGGCAACCAGTGCCTTGTCCTGTCTTATGGCTTTCTTAATACCTTCAGGATAATTGTTTTTTACTGTTTCATATGTGAGATACATACATAGATGTTGTCAGCAGATAAGGACCTTGTGGCCCATCCAGTTTTCCCTATCCCTCTTTTTAATGCTTAAGGTGCCCTAGATGCTACAAGACCCCCCCCTTCACTCCTAGCTTGATAATTCCCATGTGCCTATCCCACACATTCTTGAATCCCTGAACCATGGCCACCCCCACCACTTCCTGGGGGAGACCGTTCTATCTCTCCACCACCCTTTCAGTGAAGTAGAATTTCCTCAAGTTCCCTCTAAGTTTTCCACCTTTTAGTCTTATGCTGTGTCCCCTTGTTCTGCTATTTCCCTTCATGTGAAAGACACTTGCTTTTGGTACTCTGTTGATCCCCTTTAGATATTTGAAGGTCTCTATCATGTCCCCCCTCTCTCTCTCCTTTCCTCCAGGGAGTACATATTTAGAGCTTTGAGTCTCTCTTCATACAACTTATGCTGCATCCCCAACACCATTTATTTTTGTCACCCTCCTCTGTACCATCTCCATCCTTTGTCTTTTCAGAGATAGGGCCTCCAGAATTGAACACAGTACTCCAGGTGAGGCCTTACTAGGGAGTTGTACAATGGTACCACCACAATACCACCGCTTCCCTCCTTCTACTTGTTATACTCCTCCCTATGCATCATAGCATTCTATTAGCCTTTCCAACTGCTCTGTCACACTGTTTAGCCACTTTGAGGTTGTCTTCTATGACTACCCCTAGATCATTTTTCCTCTGTGGTGGCCTCCAGTGTCACTTCATCTAGTTCATACTCAGCATTAGGATTCCCTCTCCCTATGTGCATAATCTTGCACTCTTTTGCATTGAAACCCAACTGCCAGTCCTTGGACCAGTTTTCTAGCCTCTTCAGATCCCTCCTCATTTTTTCTGTATGTTCCTGTGTATCAACCCTGTTACATAGCTTTGTATCATCTGCAAACAGGCTAACCTTTCCTTCTAGACTCACCTCAGTATTTCTTATGAAGACATTGAAGAGCACTGGTCCCATCACTGATCCCTGAGGTACGCCACTTATTACCCATCCCTCCTGTGAGCTAACCCCATTTACCACCACTCTTTGTGTTCTGTTACTCAACCAGTTTTTAACCCATGTGACCATCTCTTTCCCCACCCCAAGATTTGCCAGCTTGTTGATTAGATTCCTGTGTGGGACTGTGTCAAAGACCTTCCTGAAGTCCAGCTATGCCACATCTGCCACTCTGCCCTGGTCTATTTCCTTTGTCACCCACTCAAAGAAATCAATTAAGTTGGTCTGGCATGATCTCCCTGCAGTGAATCCATGTTGCCTTGGGTCCAGCAGCCCCCTTGTCTCTAGGTAGTCCATCAGCCTTTCCTTAAGTAGGGTTTCCATCATTTTACCTGCTATCGAGGTCAAACTGACCAGGCAGTAGTTTCCTGCCTCCTCCTTGCTACCACTTTTCTGCAAGGGTACCACTTTTGCCCCACTCCACTCCTCTGGAACCATGCCTGCTTCTAGTGATCCACTGAACAGCTTAGCTAGAGGTTTAGCCATTTCCTCCCAGAGCTCTTTTAGGATCCTCAGATGTATCCCATTGGGTCCCATAGCTTTATCCACCGTAAGCTGTTCTAGTGCTCTTTTTACTCTGTCCTCTGAAAAAGGTCTAATGTCAACAACTTCTCCCTGTTTGCCCTTCTCCATTAATGGGAGACCTTCTTCATTATATTCTTCCGTGAATACAGAGCAGAAGTATTTATTGGGGATGGTCGCCTTGTCAATGTCTGTCTCCACTACCCTGCCTCCATCTTCCCTAAGTCTCACAATCCCTACCCCATCTTCCTTCTCTTGCTAATATATCTAAAGAATGCTTTCCCTCCTTCCTTCACTGATTTAGCTAGCTTTTCCTCGGTTTCAGCCTTTGCTGCCCTTATTGCCTTATACTAGGATTCATACTAGGATCTGTTAGGCGTGAGAGAACCTACGGGTCCATAATTGCTCCTATATACTAATAATAATTAAGAAGAGAGCCAGAGAGAATAAACTTATCAAGTCATGATTTAAAGATAGATTTAGAACTACTATCACTTCGATTGGAAGTGTATTCCATGGTTTGATAATAAGTAATGTGAAAAAAAATTTACAAGGAACATAATTAAATCTCTTCAATTGCAGCTGTAGTGGATGACCTCTGAAGTTATAAGTATTCTCCTTAAAGCTAAAGCCCAGGTTTGTTATTAAATACGGGTCATTTATAACATCATACATGAGTAAAAGATCACCTCTCAGTCACCTGATAGACAGAGGCATCAGATTTAATGTGGTTAGTCTGATCTCATATGGGACCTCCCTTAAGCCTTTCACCATTTTAGTGTAACCCCTTTGTATCTTTTCTAAAAGGGTTATATCCTGTTTCTTAAAGGGACACCATAATTGAGATAAAAAGTCCAAATGAGGAATGACATATGCCCTGTAGAGAGGCATCCGTATTCTGCTATCCCTGGATTTAATGTTTCATTTTATAGCCCAAATAATCTGATTTGCTCTTAGCCTCATTCATCTGTAAATTGGCGAGAAAATCATCAGATATCAGTACTCCCAGGTCTTTCTCAGTTTCTATACTGATTAACATCCTATTATCTAATGTATATACATGCATGGGATTTCTTGCTTCAAAATGCATAACTCTGCACTTAGTATGATTTACTTTCATCCCCCACGTAGAAATCTACTGAGTTATTTTATCTAAATCATTTTGAAGTTGGGCTGTTTGCTCACAATTTATACATGGTCCACCTACTTTAATATCATCAGCATATTTGACTGTATTGGAATAACAGTGTTTTGTAATGTCAGCTATAAATAATTGGAAAAGACAAGGGCCCAATACAGATCCATGTAGAACACAGCTTGTGAGTACACCCCTTCTGGGGATCCTACCATTTATCAATACCTGTTGAGAGCATTTGTCTAACCAATTTTGATATCCATACAACCAAATCAAGATTAATATTAAAATGGTTGATTTTTTTAACTTTTTTGCCCAGTGTGGGAGAAGGTCAAAGGCCTTACTAAAATCTATATAAATAACATCATATGGAATTCTGTTATCCAACTGCACACTTAGGTCTTCATAAAAACAAAGTAAGTTGATCAGACAACTTCTTCCTTTTTTGAAGCCATGTTGTTCCATATCAATATTCTCAAGAGATAAAGAAATCAGATCTTTTATTATACTTTCTAAAACCTTTCCCATGGGAGATGTAAGGCTTATCGGTCTATAATTTTCCCATTCACATCTAGGGCTTTTTTTTATAAATAAGAATCACATATGCTGTTTCACATGATTCAGGTACATAGTTATAGTTCAGACAATGTTCAAAAGTAATTTCAGAAGCAGAGACAAACTAATAGCCAATAAATATAAAAATATACCTGAAATATCAACAGGAGATAAACTTATTTTGTTTTTAAGATTAATAAGTTTAGTGTACACATCAGATACTGATATATAATTACCTGGGGAATAGTTTGTGGTAATGTTAACCTGTTCTTTTTGAAATAAGTTGCAAAATTCATATTAAAAATATTGGCCATATCCTGTGGATCATAAATTAGATTTTCATTTATCGGAAGAGGGCCAACTTGACAGGTCATTTTATTTAGAGAGTTTATATATGCAAAGAAAGTCTTGCTTTTGACTTTTTGTACGTTAAATGCCAATTTTAATTCCCACTTCCTTTTTGCCCTTCTAATACTATATTTGCATTTTCTTTGGATACATAAAAAGAAACTCCAATTTAAAGGAGTCTGATATTTCAAATAAGTCGAATAACATTTCTATTTTTTCTTAATGAGCCTAATAAGTTCCCTATTCATCCATTTTGGGTTAGTTTTTGTAGATGTAGTTTTAACTCTTGATGGGACTTAACTGTTCCTCAAGTTAGTAACATGAGTGAATAAAAATGCATAATATTCTGCAATACTCATGGTATTAAACATGATAGACCAATCAATATTATCCAGTTTCTGTTGTATAGTAAATATGTCTGCTTTTTTATACAAATAGATCTTGAAAGTGCTAGATACCATGGAGACAAAATTTGACAGGACAAAGCTGATTGACTTGTGATCACTATTTCCAATAGGTGACAACACAGAAATATTATTTATTGTTAGTGATCTGCTATAAAGGACCAAATCAAGAAGGTTATTTCCCTTGTAGGTACTGTTACACCTTGATTAAGGTTACATTGCTCACATTGATTAACCATTTTTACCTGACTGGATACTGCTACCATTCTCTCCCAATCAATATCTGGCAGATTAAAACCACCAGTAAGCATATTTTCACCAAGTGAGCAGGCTAACTCAATCTTTTGCATAATAAAGTCAAGATATTCATTTGGGGCACTTGAGGGGTGATAACAAACCCAGGGATGACATGCTGATCTTTATTCATCATCAGTTTTAACCATATTGTTTCAGTAATGTTATAGTGCCTTGTTTGCTTCCTTTTGTTTTCCAAGTATTCTTGCCTGTCCTCCTTGCTTTGTGTTGCCTTGTACCTCAGAAATGCCATCATTTTTCCTCTTATTAGCTCTGCTACTCCCCTTAGAACTACAGTGGTTTCCTCTTTCTTTGCTTTTGGTGTAGGACCTGGCACAATGGTTTGCTACCTGGTGGAGGGCTTCCTTATCTTATCCCAGTGTTCCACTCCCCTTATGTCATCGTATCCTTGCATAGCCTTCTTGAATTCATCCTTCATCGTACTGAAGTCCATCCTCCTGAACCAGGATTCTAGTCCTTGTGGCTAGCCTCCTGTGATATCCTTATGGTGAACCCCACAGCTCAATGACCACTAGTCCCTAGCATCTCCCCACTGTGATTTCCTTTATCCTGTCCCCATTGCTCAGGACAAGATCCAGAATTGCATTCTCCCATGTAGGCTCCCTCACTAGTTGTGTGAGACCTGCCCCTTGCAGGGATTGCAGGAATCCCTTACTCCTGGCTGAGGCTGCCACCAGGATGCTCCAGTCCACATCTGGCAAATTGAAGTCTCCCATAAGCAGGAATTCAGCCTTTGTTGCCATGTTCTCCATAGTTGCCAGCAGTTCTCTGTCTACATCCTCTGCCTGCCCTGGGGGGGCCTGTATATCACTCCTATTCTAAGCACTGTTCCCCTCCCCACTTCCAGGGTTACCCACAGTGCCTCTGCTTCCCTCCTTGTCTTGCAGGACTGTCGCTTTTATCCCTTCCCAGATGTACAATGCCACCCCTCCCCCCTTCTTGCCTTCCCTGTTCCATCTGTGCAGCATGTACCCTGGAATGGCTAGCTCCCAGGCATGGCTGCTATTGCACCATGTCTCTGTGACTGCCATGATATCCAGGTCCTCAGAGGCCACTAATGCCATAAGTTCCAGGATTTTGTTGCCCAGACTGTGGGCATTGGTGCACATAGCCTTCCAGTCACAGCTCCCCCCCCCCGCTATAACTCCAGTTCCATCCCCCTTATTCTGTGTCTGCCCCTTCTGTACTTTACATGAGGTCCCTCTTTTTTTACCTATGGCCACTTTTTGCTCATGGCCATGCCTGTTTCCTTTAGTCCGATGTTAGGGGTTCCTTCCATTTGCTGATCCCCTTACCTTCATATCTTTCTGCTGCATCCTCATTTAGGTCTTCTTCTCTGTGCTGGAGATCTCCCAATTTAAACCCTCCACAAAGACCTCCAACTTCTGCCTTAGTGCTCTCGCTCCTTCTCCGGTGAGATGCAGACCATCATGCTTGAAGAGTTTCCTGTCCCAGAAGGTCCCCATTCTCCAGTGTAGTGCATTCCATCATGTGCACCAACCTTGGGCCACAGGTTGAATTCCCTGATCTCTTAATTCCTGATCTTGTCCCACTTCCTCCCTTCCTCCAAACTGGCAACACCTCTGAGAAGGCCAGGTGTGTTGTGTACTCCTTTAGGCTCTCCCTAGGGTCATCATGTCCATCTTGGCTTCTTCCACAGTCCTATTTGCAATGTCATTTGTCTCAAGGTGGACAATGATTGCCACAAAATCCTGATCTCTCCTCACCAGCCGTCCTACTCTGTCCTTATCCCTCCTTGCAGATACTCCTGGCATGCATTTCACCATGGTTTCAGCTCCCTTTGCACTGATGGACTATGCTTCCACTCCTCACAACATAGAGTCTCCCATGACCAGAATCCTCCTGCTGCTCTGTATATTCTTCTTCTCCTTTCTTTTCCTGCTTTTTTTGAATTAGGTTTGTCCTGCTCAATTCACTTCTTCCCCACCTGGTTTCTGCTCCTGGCTAGGAGACAAAATGATTCACATGTGGATAGCATGTGGCTGGTGGTGCCCCATCTTAGCTCTAGGTGCCCACACTTCCCCTCCCACCACTCCCTTCATCCCACAAGACTCAACTCAGTGCCTGTGTGGTCAGTGGTGGTTTGAGGGTAGGCTGGGGTGCTGTATGTGGCCTGTCAGACAATCACAGAGTTGGCAGGTGAGTGGGAAATCAGGACTATTGGACCTATAGTTATGTTTCCATCTGGAGTCCTGCATCTGGGGTAATTACAGTTAAATGCTGCTGCCAGATAAACAAGTGCCAGACTAACTCACAAAGCACTGCAGCATGCTCAATTGATGCCTATCGTGGATGGACATAGATGCCCCTCAAGAATCTTATAGCCTAACAACTACAATTTAGTTAAATGGTAGAGTAGAAACACAACAGCCTGTATGCCATGGCTGTTAATGATCTCCCAAGATACTGACAATGGCCTCAGAGATCTCCTGCTAAGCTTTCTTCTTGCTGCTCATTGTGCTGCCAGAGCCTACCCAACAGAGCAAACTGTGCCTTCCTGGTTACTGGAAAAAAACAAATTAAATAAGGCTGCAAATTGTTGTTGTTGCAACATGTGAGTGTACCAGGGAAAGCAGCCTCCTTTTGAGTTTTTTTTTGGGGGGAGGGATATTCTGTAACTTGGGAGTGTAATGGGGTAACAGCCTGATTCTGAACTTTTTTATCTTGGGGGGGTACATTGTAATGGGAGCTCTGCCCAATTGTGAGTTTTTGAAAATAAAGAAGAGTGCTTTGGGAAGGATATATGTGTTTTGGGGGGAATGACTAGGTTTGTGTAGAGAAACTGTGTGTGTTGAGAAGGGCAAAAAACATCTCAGCCTGTGTGAGTGTGTGTGTGTGTTGTGTGTGTGTGTGTGTGTGTGTGTGTGTGTGTGTGTACATGTGTGTTTGGGGGTGACTAGTGAAGGGCCTTAAGTCTGATACTTTGAAAGTGTGTTTCAGGGGAAAACCATATGAAACACTGCTCTAAAGGAAAGTGCAGTATTTGCATTGCTTTAAAATGTATGGGGACCATGCCCCAACCCCCTAACTTCATGGAATTTTGCCCCCGTTCACTGAGTCACGCATCCACCACCGGCCTTTACCTTTCATTCTACTGTACCAGTTGGTAAAGACTAGACAAGGGCAGTAAGATATCAAGTTTTTCCAGAGACTGCTTGCTCCCACATTCATCTCCACTGGTAAAAGAGGTTAGCACACCAGCAGGACACATTGCATTTCTTTTGTACCTCCATAGTTCCAGTTTTGACATAAAGAGCAAGTAGAATCAAAAATAGCAGACAGGAAAATGTTTCAAATTTTAAGATATAGTCAGTTGTAACTTTATTTCTGAAGTATTTTTCTTTTTCCTTTTGCTTGTTAGAAAGTTTCTATATGATAGTATCATATTGGATGTGTGGAGTAGCACTCTGCCTGGCAGCTGATATTTCTAGTTCTGTTCCTCCCACTGCATCATCAGCACTGCGACCTCACTGACAGTGGCATCATAGGTGACTAACCTGGCAGCTGCTGAGTGGCTCTTTCTGAGCAGCTGTGATGTCGCAGTCAGTGAGGTCACAATACTAAGGATCTAATGATCTAATGGGAGGAACAAAGCTAGATGTGTCAGCTGCCAGGCAGAGTGCTTTCACAAACATCAGACATACTAACATCAGGGAACAAATCTTCTCAAAGAGAAAAGAAAAAGTACCTCAGATTGGTAATAGTTAACTACTTTTAACAACTAATATTAGTTTTAGGCAGTGCACTATCTCTTTAACAGTCATTTAAAGCAAAATTAAACAGAGAAGGATCTTTTTACGGGACAGTGTGCTGTTCCTAACCACAGGAGGCCCTGATCACATGCTTTCTGACAAGCAAAGATGAAGAAGTCCCATCCAAACAAAAGGTAGAGGAGTGGGTAATGACTTTACTAACTTCTAGAAGAAGGTGATAACACCATATTGGTGACGGGCAGACTTGAAATGGTTGGATCTGGAATGTGAGTTTTAGCTTTAGTTGCACTATAAATAAATGGAGCACAGTGGCCACATTGGTAATTGCTGCCTCCTTATGAGGAGGAATCATTCAGGACAGTGCTGGTGCATGAACTACTGGCACTAGCCATGAATATGAAAGTCACTGCTTCCAGTTCTAATGCCAGTAATGACAACTGGAGACAGCAATTCTTGGTCCAGACATGCCATCCTTCTGGCACTTAGTAGATATAATTTGTCTAAGCTTGAAAACTGGAATAATTATTTCATAGGGTAGTCTACACATTTCTCTGCCAGAAAATTAACTAAGGATATGGAGTCAAACACATTTCAAAACAGTAGTCCCCTTATAATGAATCTCATTATAATGAATCCCGTATTTCTGACGCATACCTTGGACCCCAAGTTATTTCCATGAAATCTATTTGTGGTCATATTGGCAGTATGTAGAAATTCTCTCTAGGTTCTGTCTTGCCTGTGACTTGATTGATATTTATTAGTGCCTGTTATGCTTTCCTTTAAATTCCCTCATGGTGGAGCAAGATTACCTCTTATTGCTGTTCTACCATACGCTGATACCCTGACACCCTGAATGTCAAGATGTCTGCCTTATGTGTCATCACTGCAGCTGCTCCAGCTAAGACAGCTAAAAACTATGGCAAAAAAGAAGTTTTAAAAAAGTTGGATTCTTCAGACCACGGTGGACTCTTTTTTTTTTTAAGAAATAGTCAAAAGACATGTTTTTAAATTGTTCTTACGCAGTAACATTGCTAAGTTAATAAGTTTTGTACAGTACTTTGATATAGCATAACTGTCTACCATTATCTTTTATGTCAGCTAGGTACTGCATAGAAATGCTTGATTTTGTTATAGCGAGCCCTCGTTATAACAAACTTCAGTGATGGACCCAGCCAAGTTTGTTATAACAAGGAAGGACTGTATCTAGATTATTACATAACATTTATAGATTATCAAGATGATTTTATTAGCAAGAATATGTATTGGGCATTTAATGGAATATAATACTACATTTAAAAGAATGGGAAACAGACAAAAATAAAGACACAAACAAAAAAGTAGGTTTGCTCATGCTAACTGAGTTTATATATGCCACTCGTGTAACCTCGCTATCATAAATAGGGGTTGTAGTTAAACTCCCGCCACGTGTGTGTGCTTTAATGTTACTTGCAGTTAAGGGGTTAATGTTTGAGCCCCTGTTTTAACATAAAAACATAGACCCTGTCAGCAGAAAAAGGCCTTGGTCCATACAGTCTGCACAGTTTTGCCGTACACTACCCTGTGACATATTGTCCAGATGGGGGTTTCACCCTCACCCCCACATCACTCCCTACCTTACTGCTACCCTCCTGAGTAACTATTAAGCCCTTTACTCTGTCCCAGCTTCACCTGAACCCATTAATGTTTTTTTCACCCACCATCTCTGCCAGTAGAAACATAGAATCATAGACAATGATGAGAGAAAAAGACCAATGGCCTATCCAGTCTGTCCTTAGCACCCTATCATACCCCAGGACCTATATCCATACAGGGGTCTAGCTCACATTTTCCACCCCCAAGATTTCCGCCCTACAGCTACTGTTCTGAGCAACCACTATGCACTTCACTCTGTTCCAGTCATGCTCAAACCATTAATGGTTTTGATGCCCACTGCCTTAGCTGTCAGACTGTTCCATGCTCAGCCACCTTTTCTGTAAATAAAACTTCTCACATACCTCTGGAATCTCCGTTTCAACAGTTTCCACTCTTGGCTCTGTGTTTTGATCTGCTACTCATGCTAAGTAGTTCCTTGCAGTTTACCATATTCATTTCCTTCAAGAACTTAAGGGTCTCTATCACATCACTCCTCTCTTGTCTGGCCTCCAGTAAGTACGTTCAGTGCCTTAAGCTGATCCTCATAGGATCTGCCTGCTGTCCCTGAATCATTTTGGTCACCCTATGTTGCATCATTTTCAGCCTGTCCTTATTTTTCCTGAGGCTAGAACTCTGAAACTGGGTATAGTACTCCAGGTGCAACCTCATCAGGGATATGTGGGGAGGCAGTAATACTTCTTTTCTTCCTCTGTCAATGCCCTGTCCTATACACCCAAGCATCACATTTTCCTTACTGTAGGCCTTGTTATACTAGCTTGATTCTTTTAGGCAATTACTAATGAAGGCTCCTAGGTCTCTTCGCTCAGAGGTTATGCCCAGGGTCACCTCCAGAATCCCAATTACAGTTGACTTATTGCCATTCTCTAGCAGAGGCCCAATGTCTTCCTTGTGAAGACAGGACAGAAGTAGTCATTAAGTACAGCTGCTTTTGACCTCCTGTATTACTCTACCTCACTTTTGATAGTGTAACAATCCCTGCCTCCCTTCTTTCTTTTTCCCTAATATAAATCTGCATCTGCTTCCTGGCCACCATCTTGGTTGTATTTTCTCATTTGGTACTCACCCCATTCTTCCTCCCTCTGCTTTTCCTTGTACCTGGTGAAGGCCTTTTTGATTTCCAATGCTTTCCTGGCCTTTTCAGAGAACCATATTGGTCTGTTATACCTGTTTCATTTGGTTACCATTCTTCTGCATGACCTTGTTGCCTTAAGAAAGTCCCCTTAACTGCCCCATCTTTCTCTAACCTCCAAGGTATCCACTCTACTAACTTGTCATGGACCAGCTCCCTTATCTGTTTAAAGTCTGCTGTCATGAAATCTGAGGGCTTCAGCCTTTTATGAGGGCTTACAGGTCCCAAGGGCCAGCTCACACAATATGGTTATGATCACTGGACCCTAGTGGATTCACCACCTGCCCTCCTACCACTTCTGAGTCTGTGAGCATCACATTGAGAATAGCAGCCTGCCTAGTTGATTCCTGAACCAGCTGCACCAGCAGATAGTCTTGCAATGCATTCAGCAGGGCCTTACTTCAGGTGCTTCTAGCTCCCAGAATGTCCCAGTCAATATTTGGCAAGTTTAGATCTCCCAGTACCACCACCACCACCTACCCCTTTTCTGCCTCTTTCTATTTCTGTTCCTAGCTCCCTGTCTCTCTCTTCTCCCTGTCCTAGTGGTCTATAGATCACACCATCGGTAGTTTCTTTTCTGAGGACCCCCATGTAGTCTCTTGCCTGAGGACCCCATCTGTAATTTCTTGCCAAAAGCCACCATGGGCTGAACCCACAGTAATTCTATTTTCCTATTATTTGCCCTGCTGTATCCATCCTCCACTGCCTCAGTGCCTTTTCTGCCATATAGAGCTATGTCTCCTCCTTTATATTTTCCTCTGTCCCATCTAAACATGGTGTAAACTGGCACTGTCAGGTTCCAGTTGTTATTCTCTGTGCCCACATTTCTGTGATGGTTATGACATCCATCTCAGTGTCTGCCACCATTGCTTGAGCTCACCGATTTCATTGCACAGACTTCTGGCATTATGACAGACCCTTTTCATCTTGCTCCTGATCCCCTCTTTCTTTTTTCTGATCCTTTCCCCTCATCCTTTCCAAACCTCCTTAAGTGCTTATTTTTCTTGTTGACTGTAGGGTTTGTGAGCCCTCCCTCCTTGGCCTCTTCCCCTAACACAATTTTAACTTCAACCTTACTGTTACCCACCATGCTACTACTAGTTCCCAGTTCATGGGGAGCACAAGCTGGGTTCCCCATCCTCTCTCTCTTTTTAGTTGTTCCCCTAGCCTCAGTCTCCCCTGTAGTCAGTTTAACTGTCCAGTTTAGATGTCAAACTTCCACCCCCATGCACTGGCCCCCTGTCTCATTCATACTGAGGCTGTTAGGAACTTAAGGGCATTAGCCCATATAGCTCTGTGCTAACTTTTAAAGCAGCAGTGCAATGAAAAAAGTTATTCCAAAAAGCCAATTTTCTGCTACGGTTATAAAAAATATTGGCAGAACTGTTGATTTGGGTTTTCTGGATGCTTCCTATGGTGTGTGCGGTACATTTGTAATTTTGTCTGGACTTTTGTCCACCTCGGGTCCTCAGTATTATTTCTATGCAAAAATGAGGTGGCCATCATTTTTTCTTGAGAAATAATTACTTTAAACATTCATAAAATTCTTAAATGATAATGAAAACTGAAAATTTCACCACCAAAATAAACTGGAAGACATCTGACATTAGGAAGAAAAAAAGAGGAGCTCTAATGTTAACCCATTTTCACTGCACTGCTGCTTTTATGTAAATTCTGATCATTCATAATGTATTTATCTAGCTTAATTTCAAATTCTGATTTGGTTTCACTCATGCTTATGTACAATGGTAAGGCATTCCATGGGTTAACTATTCTTTGGGTGATAAGAATTTATTTTTGATTGGTGTTGAGATTTTTACCACTGATTTGTAGAGGATGACCCCTTGTTTCTGTACTATTAGATTTTAAGTTGATGTTCAGATCACACATGAGATAGGGATCATTTATAATATCACGCATACAGGTGAGTAAGATATCTCCCCTTAATTACCTTTGGGTGAGTGGCACGAGCACAAAGTCTATCAAAATAGGACTTACTTCTGTATATTTATATTGATTTGTTTGTTTTTCTTTGGACCTTTCCCAATTGATTTATATTACCTTTTTCATAGGAACTCCAGAATTGTGGGGCAAAATCCAAATGCGGCCTTAAGTAGGCCCTATATAATGTAAAGATGTCATCTTTGTCTCTAGAATGAATATCTCTTTTAATGGGCCACATGACTTTATTTGCTCTAGAGATGACCTCATTACATTGTTTGTGTTGCTCAAGGTCATCTATCACATGACTAGATCTTTTTCATTTGTAGTGCAAGACAGAGTTTGGTTGTTTAATGTGTATTTGTTTCTTTTGTTTTTATGTCCTAAGTGTATAACTTTGCATTTATCAACATAAAATTTAATTTCCCATTTGTTTACCCAAGCAGATCTCATATCAAGATGACAATATTATTGAAATGTGTTCCTCTGTTTCACACAGTCCCCTTATCTTTGAATCATCCACTTATTTAGAAGTTGCTTGTCATATTGGAGATGAATACATGAAACATAAATTGACCAAATACTAATCCAATTACTAATTCAAGAAAACTAATAGGGATGAGGAGAGGATTATTTATATAAAAATGGCTAGTGAAACAAGTAAAGTACTTAGGAGAGCTAAAGCTATGAAAGAACTGCAATTAGCAGAGAGAACTGGGAAGGGTGAGAAAGCCCTTTTTTGTTACATAAGTGATAAAAAGGGATGAGAAGGATGGGATAGTTAGGCTTCTAAAAGACAGTAGGTGGGTAAAGGAAAATTGTGAAAAAGCAGAAGTGCTGAATGAATACTTCTGCTCAGTATTCACCAAGGAGAAAGACAGACCTGTGCCAATGGGGGGGAGAAGATACGTATGAGGAGAAGGTAGCATGGAAATAGTAATAATGAAGGGAAAAGTGAGGAATGGGCTGTTAGCATTAAAGGTGGACAAATCACTTGGTCAAGATGGAATACATCCACAGGTGCTGAGGAGCTGGCAGATGAACTTGCAGAACCACTGGCAGACCTCTTTAAAAGCTCATTTGAGTCAGGTGTGGTGCCACAGGACTGAAGGATGGCCTATATGGTACCCTTCCATAAGAGCAGTCGTAAGGATGATCCTGGGAACTATAGAACAGTCAGTTTGACTTCAATCATGTGCAAGTTCATGGAGACTTTACTTAAGGAATGGTTAGTAGGATATCTAGGGAGCTGGATATCTTCATGTTGCTGAGCAGCATTGGTTTGTGGGAGGAAGAGCATGTCAAACTAATCTGATTGAATTTTTTGACTGGGTCACCAAAACAGTAGATAAGGATCAGGCAGTGGACATCTTCTACCTAGATTTTAGAAAACACTTTGATTCTATGCCCCATAAAAGGCTGATTAGAAAATTGGAAGACCTAGGAGTTGGTGAAAAGATGACAAGATGGGTGGAAAATTGGCTGGGGAGTAGAACTCAGAAGATATTGGTTGGGGGAGAATTATCTACCATTAAAGAAGTCATGAGTAGGGTTCCACAGGGCTTGGTGCTAGGACCGGTGTTGTTCAATGTTTTATTAATGATGTTGGGGATGGCATTAAGAGCAGGATGTGCCTTTGAAGATCACACCAAGCTCTGCAGGAGGGTGGGCTAGGCTGAAGGGATACAGGACCTCAAGGAGGATCTGAAAATGCTTGAGAGGTGGTAAGGGATTTGGCAATTTGGATTCAACATCAAAAGATGCAAGGTGATGTATTTGGGAGCCAAGAATCCCAAGACAGAGTATTATCTAGGAGGAGTCCAGTTATCTGTTACAGAAGAGGAAAAGGATCTGGGTGTGATAATAACTAACAACCAAAAGCACTGCACACAGTGCAGGAGAGGAGCAGCTAAGGCAAACTAGATGTTGTGGTGCATTGCTAGGGGGGTTAGGAGTAGGTGAAAGGAGGTCATTCTACCCTTGTATAGGTCACTGGTGAAGCCTCATATGGAGAACAGAGTAGAATTCTGGCACCCTTACCTTAAAAAAGATATTATTTTGCTGGAGAAGGTACAGAGGAGGGCGGTGAAGATGATTGCAGGTCAGCATGGTAAAATCTATGAGGAGAAGTTGAAGAACTAAACATGTACTCACACTAGAGGAGAGGAAGGAGGATATGATAGAGACTTTCAAATACTTTAAAGGAATAAATAGAGTGGATAAGAGGCTCTTTTTAGGCTAAGTGGAACCTATAATACAAGTGGAAATTCTCTTAAATTGGATGGCAGAAAGTTTGGAAGGGAATTTAGAAGGCATTTCTTCACTGAGAGTGTCACGGACAGTTGGAATGCACTGATGGAAGAAGTGATCTCATTGACAACAGTGGGCAGCTTCAAAAGGGGGTGGGATAGACATAAGGGGAAAGTAAAAGTTACAAGAGTGGCCAGACCACCAGCACAACAGTAGTGCTACCGTTTGCTGTGCCAATGACCCAGGGTTGAAAGCAACCTTGGGAACTGGAGGGTCAGCCTGGGAGAATAGGATCAAGCATCCTAGGGACTGCTATCCTCCTCAAGGTGGAAGGGAGGGAGACCGCTGCACTACTTGCTCCTGGATGCAGCTGGAGGCTGGTGCAAGTGGAGGTCAAGATGTGGGTCAGCATGGGCAGATGGTGGATGTGCAATGCATGGGGGCATGTGCAGCAGCATCCCTGGCATCATTGTACACCTATGCCATGGGGAGTACAGGAAAAGCTAATCCTCCAGCGTGCATGAAGCTCTACCCCTCCGTTTGCACACTGGATGCACTCAGGCTGCTCCCTCCAAGTCTAGCCCTTCAGATCTCTGCAGTGTGTTGGGTAAGTATCCACTATGATGTGGCCTGAGAGTGAGTGAGTGAGTGAGGGAGGTGGTAGAGCATGGGTGCTGTGTCTGGTGAGGTGCCATGGGGTGGATGAATAAAGGGCCCCATAGGACCACCCCCAGCCGAGGAGGTAAAAAAAAAGTTACGAGAGTGGTGGGTAGAAAGGTTGGGAGGACTGGGGAAGGGGGTCAGAGTCCAGTAGCTCAAGCTATGGACCCTGCAGTTATGAACAGACTAGATAGACCAAATGGACTTTTTCTGCTGGCTAATTTGTATGTTTGCATGTAATCCCTGTGGGACACCACTAGTAACCTCCCCAGTTTTTAATTTGTTGCTCTTGATTTTTATCTTGTTTTCTGCTATGCAGCCAGGCTAGCATCTAGTTAATACATGGAGTACTGTGCACAGTTCTGGTAATATTTTCCTTTTCTTCTTTTCTGTCATTGCACACTAGATCAAACACTTCAATAAAATTCAGGTAGATTATGTCACATGGTGTTTTCTTGTCAAGCGTGATAACTTACTTTCTGATACTGTAGACATGGAGCAGATTAGTAGTAAATGATCTACCGGTATAAATCTATGTTGGTCTCAATCAAGATTTTTATCTAGTTGTTAGTTTTATCTTTGACAATGTCTTCAAGGATTTTTCCAGGAACTGATGTCAAGCTGACAGTCTATGAAGTGGAGTGGTCTGGACGCAGACAGGATGGCAGAATAACGCTGTCAGATCTCCTTACCCCAAACTAATCTGACCTAATCCAAGCCTGGTCACTACTGTATCTGAAACAATTAGTCCTTCTCTGAATGCTTGTGCCTACCCCAGCTGAAATACCAACATATTTTTTCTTATCGGTCCCCATGGTGCCACATTTTCAGGATGGCTCAGTCTCCGTGTTCATAGTGTCCTTGGCAGGAAATGACACTCTCTGGTGCAGCTCAGCTAGCAGCTCCAGTAGACCTCCTAGAAATCAAACAAATGTTTAGCCAAATACTCTCAATATAGGAGAAATAAAAGACATGGCACACAAAAATGCAGAAGAAATGATTGGCCAGATTCCAGAACAGTTATGCATGTCGCAAAGTGACTTGTGCCAAACAAAATGGCACAAGTAGCACTTTGCGCCATTTGTGTTATGTCAATTGGTATTCCAGAAGGCAGCCTATGACATGTCATAGGCTGCCTGTGCTAAAGGTGCACTACACCACTGGTTACACCATAAACCCCCTGCGACATGGTGCAAGGGGCTTTATGGCAGCATTTACGCTGGATTCCAAGAGTGTGACTGTCCGAATAGCAAATATGCTATTCCAAGACAGCCCCCAGAAGTCTGTGGTCTAAGTATACTTAGACTAGCTATTAGTTGGTCTAAGTGTACTCTATATCCATGGGGGGGATGCACCTCTGTGCCTGGTGCCCCAACAGCCACTCCCCCACAGTCCCACATAGGCCACCCCACCAAGCCCCCATTGGCATGGAAGCCTTCTGTGGCTGCTGGCACCCAACACCAACATCCATGATTATTGCCAAGCAGGGCAGTCCACATTCCTGGTCCCAAGGCCCCCATCCCCAATATGCCACTACTGGTATGCATGTTATGCCATTCAAGCCCTGGTAGTCCAGTGGCCACCCACACCCAGCTGTTCCAGTCCACCCTCCCACACCCATTACTAGTCAGCGACTGGCACAACCCACTGTTCATCTTCATGGCCAGCCACTGACTGACCTCCATCTGAGTGCATACAACTGTATACAGTATGTGCTCAATAACTGATGGAGCGCATACTGTCCACAATAGTACATACTCCAAGGGAGCACTGTTGGCAGCTGGCCATGGAGGTGAAAGGTGGGTATGCCAGCCACTGACCGGGTGTTGGGGGTGTAGGTGGACTGGCACTGCCAGGTGGGGGGCATGAATAGCCCTGCTGGCCATTGCCATGGTGTCAGAGAGTGGGGCTTTGGGGTGGGCTTTGCTGGTCATGACTTGTACTCTTTCAGAGGGCATTACTGCAGCTTGTGGCACACAGTTCAGGTGCACCCTTCCTTTGGCACAGTACGGGAGGGAGTGCCGAAGTCGGTGGACATGCGCGGGAACCCTGCCTGTTCTGAAATCTGGCGGGTTCCCAGCATAGTGGCATATGTTGCAACTCACAAGCACCGGCGAGTTGCGACATTCATCTTTGAATCAGGCCCCACCAGTCTCAACTAGAGGGTCTCCCTTTCAGAACAAGAGGTGATTCATCAAGAGGCCTATACCAATCAAGAGCATGACTGCAGGAAAAGGACTGCACCATTAGTCTAGTATGGGACAGACTCAAAGACTTAGAAAGCCGGGTGCAGGAAAACCTGTGAAGGTAGGGCAGGGACCACAGATCAGCACCATGGACATGGGGGGGAGGTGTGCACTAGTCCATTCACAAAAGAAAGGGTCCTACAAGAGCTCAATAAGCTCAGAGTGGACAAGGCAATGGGACCTGATGGCATACATCCCAGGGTACTAAAGGAGCTAAGGGTGGAACTAGCAGAGGCATTATCAGAACTGTTTAGTGAGTCTCTGAGCACAGGAGAGATCCCAGAAGACTGGAGAAGGGCTCATGTGATCCCGCTCCACAAGAGTGGTAACAGGGAGGAGGCGGGGAACTATAGACCAGTCAATCTTTCCTCAGTAGTGGGCAAGATTATGGAGGCACTCCTTAAGGAAAGGATAGTGCAACACCTGGAATCCATAGGAGCACAGGGTCCAAGACAGCATGGGTTTACAACAGGAAGGTCCTGTCAAACTAATCTCATAGATTTCTTTGACTGGTTAACCAGAGTGGTGGACCAAGGGGGAGCAGTTGATGTCACCTTCCTTGACTTTAGCAGAGCTTTCGATACTATTCCACATAGAAGATTGATTAATAAGCTGGGTAGGCTCAGGTAGGTCAGAAGTTGGTCAACTGGCAAACTGGTTGATGGGCAAAAACAGAGAGTGGTGGTAAATGGTATACAGTCAGAAGAGATGCAAGTCACAAGTGGGGTACCTCAGGGATCAGTCCTGGGGCCAGTCCTCTTCAATATCTTCATCAGTGACATTGCAGATGGACTGGAGGGTAAGTTTGTCTGTTTGCAATAACACAGGTCTGCAATACAGTAGATGATCCAGATGGGGTGGGCAGAATGAGAAGAGTTCTAGATAAACTGGCAAAATGGTCAGGCAGTGGCAACTGGGGTTTAATGCAAAGAAATGCAAGATCATGCACATAAGGAAGACAAACCCTGAAGCCACCTATAGGCTGGGAGGGTTGTTGGCAGTCACAAGGAAAGAAAGAGACTTGAGCATCATCATCACAGATAACCTGAAAGCATCCAAGCAGACCACTAAAGCAGAAGGTAAGGCTAGGGGGATGTTGGGATGTATTAGTAGGGGTAGGCTGTTGCTAGCCTTGCTTGTAGAGCAGAAAGCAGCTAACTAAAAGAAGCTGCATTTTCTTCTTAATTTAAAACTTATATCTCAGTATGAGTCAGTGTCAGTTAAGATTAAGTAGACAGATAACTTTTATTAGAAGTAGAAGGGGTCTTCGTTAAGGTTAAAAAAAGAAAGAAAAGAAAAGAAAGAAAGGCAGTGTGTGTTCTGTGCAGGGAAAGGTACTGTATCAGGTGACTTTGCTAAACCAGTAGGAGGAAAGAGAGCTTACCTGGGGGTGTGGTTTAGACACTGGAAAAGCAGGTGAGTCAAATTACAACTTCCTGTTGCTAGCCTTTTTTCTTACCAATTGCCCTCCATCCCACCCACCCAAAGCCAGTTCTTTTATAGCCACTGGATTTAACTGTCAACAGGAACTTCCTGTTTGGCAGTAGGAAGAAAAAGATCATAGAGAAACATTGGTTTGTCAACACTGAAGTAGAAAAGTAGCTCACTCTCCCCAGCTGTTGGTAGTTTGATATTGAGCAAGGAAGAAGGAGACTACTGAAGAAGATAGGAAGTTGCTGTCCCAGAACAAGAAGGGTGAGAGTTGTAAGAGAGGAAAGTAAGCATCCAGAGAAACAGTAGAGGGACACAAAATAAGACATGATAGGGTGGTGCAGTGCAATGGCTGTGGGGCGGCAGTGTTCCGGGAGACATTCTGGGCTGCGATGCTGCCTATTTGCAGAGCACCTCTCTGGTCTGAGAGAGGAGGTTGCCCGTCTCCAGGCTGACCTGGCTAGGATTCGCGAAACCTCCTCCCCCACCCAGGGACCACCAGGGCCAATGCCACTACCTCAGAGGTTGCCAAGAAAGAGGAGTGGCTGGACCAGAGTGGGCTCAAGGAGGGAGAGGGTGGTGGAACAGAGTTGCATCCCTCCAGCTGTACCTCTTCACAATTCATTCACTCTTCTGGTGGATAGTGGTTCCTCTCTGGAGGCACCTGCAGTGGAGACCAAGGAGGATGCTGGGAACCTTCACAAAGGAGACCCAAAGGAGGGTGGCATGGGACCCCACAGGAAGAAACAACTCCTGGTGGGGACTCAATCATTAGGGGGGTAGAATTGGGGAGGATGGGGAGAGGGAAGTAAGGTGCCTTCCTGGCGCCATGGCTTGGAGGGACAGGAAGAGAATCCTCAGGATCGTGGGAGGAGCTGCACGAGGGTGGGAGCTGGATGTCGTTGTCCACCTGGGGACAAATGACCTGGCTAGGAATGGGATCAGAGCAGTGCAAGAGGAGTTTGTAGAGTTGGGAAGGGGCCTTAGACAAGTAGCGCATACGGTAACCTTCTCGGAGGTGCTGCCAGTCTATGGCAAGGGTGATGCTAGGGCACTCCTCACCAGGGAATTCAATGAGTGGTTGAAAAACTGGTGTGGAGCTCAGGGTTTTGGCTTCACTGGGGACTGGGGAGCCACCTGGAGGGATGTAGACCTATACTGGTGCGATGGTCTGCATCTGTCCAGGGGGAACCAGGATCCTAGGTGAGAGGTTTAAATGCTTCATTGGCAAGCATTTAAACTAGCCAAGGGGGGAGGCACTGAAAAGGAGCATGGAAATCTGAGCCTCCCCCCACAAAACATGGTGATTAGTGAGGTAAACACCAAGGTACAGAAGTTATTAGGGAGCAGAACAGATTTAAATGTAAAAAAAGGCAAAGGCAGTAAGGGCAGAAATGGGGCTAAAAGTGGTAAGGCTATCAAAAAGTGGAGGGTGATGAGTACCAATGCCCGTAGTCTGTGTAACAAGCTCCTTGAACTAATGGCCTTGATGGAAGAGGGTTGCCTGGATATTGTGGCAGTCACAGAAACATGGTACACAGAGAACCATGACTGGGATGTCAACATACCAGGATACACAATCTACAGGAGGGGATGGGAGGGTAAAGAGGAGGAGGAGTAGCTCTCTTTGTAAGGAAGGGATCAAAGCAACAGAACTAAAGAGTAAACAGGGAGCAGAAGAGGCACTTTGGGTCACCCTGGAGACAGGAAATGGCATCACAATCCGCATGGGGTTGTATACAGACCCCATCTCAGGGGATGGAATGGACAAGGAAATGATAGAAGGCTTTCTTAGAATGGCAGAAAAAGGGGAGATATTGTTGATGGGGGACCTAAATATGCCAGATGTTAACTGGAGCACCTTTGCTGCAAGGCACATCCAAGAGCAGGGTCATTCTTGATGCCCTACAGGGGCATGTCTCAGACAGCTAGTATTGGAACCGACTCGGGAGGGAGCAATCTTAGACCTGGTACTTTCAAATGGGGATGGAGAAAGAATCTCAGATTTAGAAGTGGGTAGCCATCTGGGAACAAGTGACCACCAAACAGTGTGGTTCATGATAAACACAGCCATACAATCAAGCCATACAAAAGCAAGAGTACTAGACTTTAGGAGGGCTGACTTTGGGAAAATGAGAGAGTGCCTCAGAAAAAATACTAGCAAACAGGCAAGAAGGAGGTGGAGGAACAATGGGGAGTGATCAAAACAGCCATCACAGAGGCAACAAGCCTCTCGTAAAAATCAATAAAACACAACGAAGGAAAAAAACACTATGGTTCACAAAAGAGGTGGCAGGGAAGGTTAAAGAGAAAAGGGCAGCATTCAGGAAATATAAGAAACACAGAAGGAGCAGGACAGAGAACTTTATCAGTTAAAGCAGAAAGAGGCTGGGAAGGTAGTCAGAATAGCAAAGGCCCAAACCAAAGAAAGGATAGCCAATTCTGTTAAGAAGGGATAAGACCTTTATAGGTACATTAGGAGCGAAGAAAGACCAAAGGAGGATACTGAAGCTTAATAAAGGGAGGGAATCTGGGTAGAGGTGACAGTGAAAAAGCAGGGTTACTGAACAAATATTTCTGCTCAGTATTCACAAAGGAAGAGGAGGGAGTTACTAAACCAAACAAGAGAAATACTCTGGAAGGGGGGTCAATACCAGTCCATTTACAGAAGAAAGGGTTCTGAAAGAACTAATAAAATTGAAGGTGGACAAAGCAATGGGGTCTGATGGGATTCACTCAAGAATTCTAAAGAACTAAGGGTAGAACTAGTGACATAGCTGACTACTCTCTTTAACAAATCATGGGAGGATGAGGTGGTAACCAAGGACTGGAGGAAGGCAGATGTAATTCCTCTTCACAAAAGTGGGAGCAGGACAGAGGCAGGAAACTACAGACCAGTTAGTTTGACCTCAGTGGTAGGAAAATGATGGAATCACTTCTGAAGGAAAGAATTGTTGAGTACCTAGAGGCCATTGGGGCACAGGACCCAAGGCAACATGGATTCACGATGGGAAGGTCGTGTCAGACGAGATCTAATAGATTTCTTTGACTGGGTGACCAAAGTAGTAGATATGGGAGGGGCCGTGGACATGGCCTACCTAAATTTTAGCAAGGCATTTGATACAGTCCCCACAAAAGATTATTACACAAGATAGCCAGCCCTGGAATGGGTCCCAAGGTGGTAGCCTGGATAAAAAATTGGCTAGACAACAGGACACAAAGGGTAGTAGTAAATGGAGTACACAGTGAAGAAAGGAGGGTTACTAGTGGGGTACCGCAGGGTTCAGTACTGGGACCGGTCCTTTTTAATGTCTTTATAAGTGACATTGCAGAGGAACTGGAAGGAAAAAGTATGTCTCTTTGCAGATGACACAAAGATCTGCAACAGGGTTGATACACAGGATGGAGTGGAAAGGATGAGAAGGACAAGGTTGGAGGAATGGTCAAATGTATGGCAGCTCAGATTTAATGCAAAGAAGTGCAAGATAATGTACATGGAAACAAAAACCCAGGGGAAGCGTACACAATGGGGGGTGAGATACTGACAACAGTAAAAATAGAAAGGGACCTGGGGGTAATTATATCAGATGACCTAAAGGTGGGCAAGCAATGTGAGAAGGCAGTAAGGAAGGCTGGAGGGATACTGGGATGCATAGGAAGAGGTATCAATAGTAGAAAACAGGAAGTTGTTATCCCTCTGTACAGACAGTTAGTGAGACCCCATCTGGAGTACTGTGTGCAGTTCTGGAGACCCCATCTCCGCAAAGACATAGACAGAGTGGAGGCTGTCCAGAGGAGGGCAACCAAAATGGTCCAGGGTCTGCACCAGAAGACATACGAAGAAAGACTAAAGGAGCTTAATATGTATACTCTTGAGGAAAGAAGGGAGAGAGGGGACATGATAGAAACTTTCAAGTACCTCAAGGGAATTAACAAAGTCAAAGAGGGTAGCATCTTCCAGAAAAAGAGATGTGCAAGAACAAGGGGGCACAATTTGAAGATAGAGGGGGGACGGCTCAGGGGTAATGTGAGGAAGTATTTTTTCACTGAGAGGGTTGTGGATGCATGGAACAGCCTCCCTGAGGAGGTCGTGGAGTCAAGAACAGTGGGGAACTTCAAGAATGCATGGGACAGGCATAAGGCAGTTCTAGGGGTGGGTAAGAGGAAGTAAGTTGTTGATTAACTAGGATCTGCAGCTTATCTGTTAGGTAGGAAAACAGGCAGACTAGGGTGGGCCAAGCGGTCCTTATCTGCCGTCAAATTCTATCATTTCTATGTATCACAAGTCATAAGAGGGTAATAATCCCTCTTTACAAGACACTGGTTAGGGCCCCATCTGAGTACTGCATGCAGTACTGCAGGCCACACCTTCACAAGGACATTAACTAAATTGAGGCAGTCCAGAGAAGGGCCACCAAAATGGTGCTGGGACTGCATCAGAAAACATATGAGGATAGATTAACGGAGCTCAATATGTATATCCTAGAGCAAAGGAGGGAGCGAGATGATATGATCGAAACATTCAAACACTTTAAGGGCATTAACAAGGTGAAAGAGTCTAACATGTTTCAGTATAAGAAAAATAGCAGGACAAGAGGACATAGCATGAGATTAGAGGGAGGCAAATTAAGGGCTAATGTGAGGAAGTTCTTTTTCACATAAAGGGTGGTGGATGCATGAAACAGCCTACCTCAGGAAGTGGTGGATATGAATACAATGCAGGGCTTCAAACAGTCATGGGATAGGCATAAGGGAGCAATACAGATGAGTATGAATAGATAGGCCATTGATAGAGCAAAGGCCGATGGCACATTTATAAGGTAGAAAAAGAAATGGGCAGACTGGATGGGCCTTGCCATCCTTATCTGCCGTCAGCTTCTATGTTTCTATGTTGCTATGTTATAAGCTTTCCTGAGGGTGAGAAGGAAAAGATACTAATGGCTTTTTCCAGAATATACTGCCAGTAATACTTAATCATCAATGGCGGGTCCAATTAGAAATCGAGTGGTTGCACCGTTCCCTCACCCTGCCACCCAAGCCCGGTCAAAGGCCAAGGCCCATCCTTGCAAAATTTCTGAGATTTCACAAAAAAGGAAAAAAGAATGATGCTTGCGAGGGAAAATGGCCACTTCACTGATAGGGACACCTCATTTAAGTTTTCCGGACATTTCTCAAGCCCTAGCAGAGGTGACGAGAGCCTTTGCACAGTCCCGCAAAGGGCTACAGCAGCTCAGGGTCCCCTATAGTCTGAGATACCCCACCATCCTCAGGATTGCCAGAAATGGAGCCTACCATTCTTTCACATCTCCAGAAGCCATGAAAGATTTTGTAAAAAGGTCCTGTCTCTCTGCAACCTTCCCATAGCCCTCCCAACGCTCCAGTCAGACACGAATGAATACAACCTCCACTTCCAGACTACCGTAACCTCAATGCTCCTCCAGCTGGACCTCCATCAGACCACCCAGATCCCTCTAATGGCACCTGGCAACCAACCTACAGAAAGCAAGGACAGGACTCCAAAAACAAAAAAGCAAAAATAGACAGATGGGATTCCCCTCAATACAGTAAACCTAGAAGCAGAAGCTACAGCCTTAACTGAAAAGGCCCTCTCCAACAGTTTCAGTGAACAGACCTCCTGAAATGGCTACTTCATGTGCAATCACAGGAGTGTCCTTCCTAGGCTGCAAGACTCAGAGCTCACTCCACAGCCTCTCACCAAAAGATCCCCAGATGTCAAATCCAAGCTCCCAGCATCTGACTTCATTTACCTACCTCGAGTAAGCTCTGCAGACCTGCTGAAGTGTGCTCCTCTTCCACCAACACCCTTTCCTTAAAAAGGCCTACACCCCACCACATCCTACACAGAGTTGGCCACTTCACATCCAAGGGCTGTTCCTTCCAACCAACACCATCATGACTGTTGCTGACCATTATGTACTGAATCAGTTGGAACCAGCAGAACTTATATTGATGGCTCTGGTGTCGCAAGCACCTGGGATTTCTGATTCAACTGTTAATCAAATATTTTGAGCAGCCTGCTTTTCCTGCTAATTAAAGGGGCTATGCACCACTAAGCAGCTCTCTCTCGCTCTCTTTCTAAGGCTTCCAATAACAATGTTGCACTTGGACACTTTAATAATTACCATTTCCACTGCACTAGAAACAGTGTTTTATTCTATTTTTTCTTTATCCTGATTTGCTTTACTCACATTTTACAAGGTCTCATAGTAGCCCTTCATATGGGTCCTGTGATTCCCCTGAATGAACAATCACCCCCCCCCCCCACACTGATCCATGAGACAAGCTGCTGTGCAGGGAGTGGGACCCAGCAGGTCCTTTCTTATCCATAAGGGTAACTGAGCAGATGTCATGGGAGGGACCTCTATAGTCAGTATCACTTAAATATTGTCAGACCATTTGTGATATGTTGTTTCCCTAGGATGATATATTAAGCTGCCATAATTATGACAATGCTCACTAAAGGCCCCCCCCCTCACCCCATACTCTCCACTCCCTGCTCGAAATGACACTTTGAATTAAGACCAAAGACAGATCTTGACACCTATTCTCTCTTCCGGGGATGACCCATCGTATCACCCTTTCCAATCTGGGCAACAAGAGCAAACCCTGATGCAAGCAGTATAAGGAATACTGTGTATCCACAGATTCAAGGACATGGAATCCCTTCTCTTTACCTATGGGCACAATCTTAAGAATTTAAAAAAAGATTGTGTGGGGCGATCATTCCTTGAACTGATCTCATGTACTTGGGAGAATGACTTAGACCCTCCCTGAGGCATTTTTTTTTTTGTTAGTTGTTTAACCAGAACTAACACACTAAGCTGAAAGCTTTTTTACAGGTGTGACCTGGGAGCACAGGGAAGTTAAGTGACTTGCTCAGGGTCACACAGTCTGCAAGTGGAAGCTGTGGGTTTCATACCCAGGTCTGGTCTGCTGGATGTAACCAGATTTGCAGTTCAGAGGCTTAAACCACTGTGCTAAACTGCCTCCAAATTTGACATTTGGAGTTCAATTCAATAGGCACCTGTTTAACCTTGGTTATCTACTTATTTAATTTCTGTGTTCAGTTTTGCTTATACTGTGTATCTAAATATTTTACTAACACTGACTATTTGAGTTTTTTCAAGACAATGTTAACTAGTTGTCCACCAGCCATTAATTGTTTACAAAGGTGTGAAATATTTTTTTTTGCTATATACTCTTTATCTGAGGTATGCGATGGATTATTGAGATGGTAGGGGGCCATGCCAGTTATCCAAAATAGCCTGGCTCTCACAGTCTCAATGTGTAGGGCAAGAAGGATCTATATAGCTAGATATGACAGCCCATCTAGAACCCTAACACAACCTAATGGCTGACATGACCTTTGCCACTTGGAATATGCAGGGCCTAACCCCCCCCCCCCATAAAAAGAAAAAGCCTATATCCACCTTAAAAAAACTGTGTATGGTTAACCTTCCTACAAGAAATCAGATTGCTTCATGATGTAACAATGAGACTGAAAAGAGAATGGGTGGGAGAGGAAATCCATAGCACCACTAAGACCACCAAAAGAGTTGTGACAATCCTAGGGCATAATGCCCTACCCTGGCAACTACTGGAACATCATTCAGAGAGTGAGGTCAGGTAGGTTATGAGGAAGTTTTCAGCAAGGGCACATTATACTGTTCAATACCGTATGTGCCACTTGTACCAGATTAGTTTGACAAATGCTAGCATGTCCAATAGAAGCAGTGTCCGTTACATCAATTGCGATATTGGAAAAAAAAAATGGGCACAAACTAACACTAACAATAGCACACAGCACAACAGCACAAACAACAATGAACATGTATTTTACAGTTTGCACATGGTGTAGGGTACTGAATATAGCTCCCTTAGGGAGAATTTCCTTGTGTCTCCCGTGCATTTTCAAACTTTATTAATTTTCATTTAGTGAGTTAAAAATTAAAAGTACTTTACTGTACTGTATTGTCGCATAAGACATCAGGCATCCAGCTTCAAATCTGGCTAGAGCTGATATAGTCAGTGATACATGAGTCTGCTTCTTCTTCTGTGTGGTGTACTGCATCCACGAGTCTCCATCTGTCTTGAGTAAACCCCACTTTGAAATGGTATCCTACGGCCGCTCTGCTGCTCTCCTCAGTGTTAGTAGTGCCTGTTGGATGTCGGCTGATGTAACATGCACCTCATCTTGGTCTTTCTTGGGATCTTCCTCAACTTCCTGTTCCTGTTGCTCATCCTCTGTGGCCAATCTGGTTGATTTGGGAATTCTGAAATGTGAGCTGAGGTCTCTTATACTGAGCTTAAGGAGTTTTTCCATCTGCTGTAGAATGTCAACTTTCCTTGCTAGGGACAAGCAGGTCCATTTCCCAGAGGTAGAAGGCATTTCATGCACTGACTGGGGCATTGTTTGGCACTGATCAAAGCAATAGGGTGACACAGAAACTGGAATAGATCAAGTTGCTGATCTGCTCATTTTATTCATATGCTTGATTGGTTTAACCTGCTTGGCTACACTGAGTGCTGTAAGTGGCACTGAGTTAATTGAAGCTTATCAAGTGCTATGGGGGGTTACTAAAGGTTGCCAAGTTTCCAACTGAGTGTTTTTAACACATGGCATTAAGTGTTGTGTGCTTTACAATAGGCATGGAGAGGTGCGAATGGCCACAGTGATTACACAAAAGTGGGCGCAAAGCGGCCAGTACATGCGGAGTGCAAGGTCCATTGTAACTACAATTTTTAACTCAGGCATCAATTGAAATGGCATTTGGCAAATTACTTTTGTCCACTACAAGTGACTGTCCAGTTCAAACGTAGATGGTACATTTGGCACATACTGTACCTATGTGCCAAATGAGGACCTCCCAGAATGTTTTATAAGCTCCTTCCAGAAACTGGCTCAATGGGGTTTGCCAACCATTCCACTTCTGTGGGGTGGTGAGTTTAGTCTAACAATGGACCCAGAAATATACAGGTCCCTTTCTCATATAGAACACCACACTCACTCACAACTGGCCCTCAAGCAAGTCATGGAGGAGTATGCCCTTTCTGATACCTAGCATTTGGTGAACCCCAAAGAGAAAGATTATACACATTTTTTCTGAAATGCACCAATCATTTAGTAGAATTGACCTTTGATTAACTTCACCACAGATCACACAGACCTTACCGGATATCCACATCCACCTCCTGTTAATCTCAGATTATACTCCTCTATCCATAAACATACTATGGGACCATCCAACCACCAGATCTGCCTCCTGGAGATTAGACTCCCTTTTGTTAAAGACCCCCAATTACCAGTTACAATGGGCTAAAACAGAATTTAATTTTTTTTTATAATTCATTAAGAAAGGGGAGATCTTCTACTCAACTTTAGGGGAAACCTGGAAAGCTTGCTTCTGTGACAGGGTTAAAGGGTATGTGGCTAACTGAGAAATGCTAAGGGAGGCAGAAGTTAAGCTGATAGAATCCCAACTAGCCACAGCTGAGACTACACTCAAAGCTAACCCTAAATCAGACCCATGACAGGTTTCCAATTATGTGACAGATTCAACCATCTTTACTCCCAAACAGCTGAGCTTGCCCTACTCAGGTAACATCACAAATGTTGGGAATGAGAGGAGCAAGATAGTAAAGTAATGTCTTACAGACTCCTCGAACAGCAAGTGGAAAAACAAATTCCTTTTTAGCATAATCCAACAGGTTGCCTCCATACCTTTCACAGAGACTTTAACAAGGTGATGAAAGATTTCTATGCTAAATTATATTCCTCTCCATCTCCTCCCTCTGGTACCAAGATTAAGGCCTTATTGTCTGGTATCCATTTCATCATGTGCCCACAGAGTTACTCAACCAAATGGAAGCTCTAATTTTCCTGCAAGAAATAAAGACAGCTATCATGTTAATGAATGAAAACAAGTTCCCAGGAGAGGATGGGATGCCCATAGACCTGTATCAGGCAATCGTAGATGAGATATCCTTGTATTACTTGCTGACATACCCAAGGCCATCAATCCATCGCTTGACCTGTTGCAAGCCTTCTCACACATATTGAGTCTCTACATTAATCACTCAGAATCAGAGGTTTTCCAATTGAATCCATTCTGCACCTGTCAGACTACAGCAAAGACCCCATGGCAATGGTGTGAGACAAGGGATAACCAATCTAGGTATAAGGATTATGACCAAACTCCAAGATATTTGTAAATCCAACTTTGCCCATCTTTTGGAGAGCTTTACAGCTGATCTCCAAAGATGGAGACTTCTCATCTGACAATAACCGGTAAAGTAGCAGCCATTAAAATGGTTCTGGCCCCAAGGTCCTTCACCTCCTCTCCACCTCTCAATTAAGATCCCAGACATCTGGTTTTCCAAGTTGGATGCCATGATGGCCTTTTTCTTGTGGAAAGAGAACCCCCCTAGGCTCAGCAGAGCAAAACAAATGCCACATTGCTCCCATGGTGGATAGGGACTTCCCAATTTCCCCTGCTATCATGCTGTATTTGTAACTACACAAACACTGAAATGGTTTGCCCAGTTGTCAAGTACCCTACCACTTTGGGTGTTGATGGAAAGACTGCAAATACCTACCCTCTAGAATACTCCTGTATGATAAACAAAAACTGGGTAACAGTCACCTGACCATATCAATCTGAAATAAATACTGGAAAATGTAGCCATGGCCCTACACTGGCCAGATTCACAATTCTAACTCACCCCTCTCTGTGATACTAATGTCATTAAACTCAGGAATAAACCTATCACTGGGAACAGATGGAAAAAAGCTGGCATACTCTTTTTGTAAAGGATCTATGCCTCCACGGCCAACCCTACTTCCACTGCTATGATACACTGATGGCCCTCTTCCATATCCCCAGAAAAGATTTATGGCCCTTCCTCCAGCTTAGGGCTATGATTTCTCCTCATCTTAAAGAACTAGATGGGGTAATAACTTACATCCCCTACAGCTCTGACTTAAGGTGCCAATGGGTATAGCGGGGACTATATATAAACAACTTAGAGACAGTATTCCAGCATCAGAAACCCAAACTCAAACTTCCAGGCAAAAAGAACTGGGGATTGATTTTACTGATTGTCAATAGGAGACAGCCTGGTACCTGGCACGTATAGCCTGCAGTGATACAAAAGCTCAGCTCATCTGACTGAAGATCCCCCATAGGTGGTATAGGACACCTCAAGTCCTACACTCTATGGGGCTACTTAATGACGACACTTGCAGGTGATGTAACCAAGTTCCAGGTTCCCTTTCCATATCCTATGGCATTGCCCTGACATTACACAGTTTTGGAATATAGTACTTGACTTCTGTAAATTAACAGTTCCACCGGTAATAAATTTTAACTGCTCTCTAATTCTACTTTGTACTCCCATACTCATCTTTCCAGGAACTACCCTATCCTGAAGTGAGTAATCACTGCTAATGTACAAGACAAAAGGTTATTACTAACTCTCCTGACATTCCATCCTTCAGTGAGTGGTTGTCAACAATGGGACACCTAGCCTCCCTGAAATTTCTCTCCCATTTTGCCCTGGGAAAAATTGATCTATTTAATGAGATTTGATCTCCCTTCCTGATCAATTAACCCACCCCTTGATTGATATTTGTCTATGTATTTGTTTTAATCAACACCTTTGAACAAGTGATGGTTCATCAAGTGAAGAGAATCCTCTGTATATGCATTATTCATTCCATATTTAAATGATTTGTTTTGCTTTACTCTTTGTGGTCATTATTAAGAGTACAAAAATTATCACTCTTTAGAAAATGGGCTTATTATTTGCTGGGTTCTGATTGGCTAGTACCCCTGCCAGGGGGTACATTAACTTTCAATAGACACCGAGCAAATAAAAAGTGTCAGTCACCTGATCCCATCACCAACATAACTAATATCATAGTGTCAACCCTGTTTGCTAATTGGTCCAAACCCAGCAACTCAATTCAAAATTGCCACCATTTTTTTGTCTCAATAAGTGAGACATAGCACTCCCCAGCCATACTACCACACTGTGGGCAGATAACATAAAATTGTGCTCGTAATCACCCATCTTTCGAAGTGTAGCCTCATTTAACAGTTTTTTTCTGCACCGTTCCTTTCTTTCTCTTCCGTGGCTCAGACTCGGATTCCCAATCCTGTGGCTTGACACGGCTCCCCTGACTCAGACCCCATGGCTCAAACTCCCGATCCTGTGGTTAGGACTCCTGCTCCCCAGCTGAAACCCTGTAATCCAGTGCAGTCACAACAGTCCGTACAAATGAAAAAAAAAGTGTCACTCTCATAACTGCCATTTCAAAATGCACAGTGTGAGCCTCTCCCTGCTCACTGCAACAAACTGTCTGCCAGCACAAATCTGCGATGTACAACTTGCCATGATCGGTGAACTAGCTCTCCAAGAGCAGTAGACCTTCAGTTTTCTTTTCTGTCTCCTGCTTTTACTGACACTCTGACAGGATACATATAAAAAAAAAAAAAAAAACACTTTGCAGTCACAACAGTCCATACAAATGAAAAAAAAATCACTCTCATTACTGCCATTTCAAAATGCACAGTGCAAGCCTCTCCCTGCTTACTGCAACAAACTGTCTGCCAGCACAAAACTGCGATATGCAACTTACATAATCGCGAATCAGCACTTCAAGAGCAGCAGACCTTCAGTTTTCTTTCTGTCTTCTGCTTTTACTGACAGGATACACATAAAGAAAAAAACTTTCACCAATGGGGTGACATAATGCTGTCTATAGCAAACAAAAGAAACAGACTAACAGGGGTTGGGGCTAAAACAACACACTACCAGAAGTACAGAGACTACTTTGCCTCAGAAGAAAAAATGGAACTGTAGTCACTTTTATAGAATTACTTCACATTTTTCATTGTAATCCTGCAAAAATGACACAGCCCATTTTCTAAGCTCAATAATACCCTCCAGGGTGGGCGGTATGGGCAATACCGGACCTTCCAGGGGCTATAAGGCCCTCCGCCTGCAGTGTTGGGCCTCATTACGCCCCTCAGCGGTCCAGTATTGCCCAATACCACCCATTCTGTTGGGTATAATTGCTTGTGTACTAAACTACTGTTGATGTTAACTGTTGTTATACTGTTATACTATTTTATTGTTTGTTTGTTCTTTCTGTTTTTAAAAGAACTTTTTGTTCAATAAAAAATTTAATGTTAAAAAAAGCTAATGGTCTATAATTACCTATGATTAGCCTGTCTCCTGTTTTCCTTTTTATGTATATTGGGACCGCTCCAGCTTGTTTCCAGTCTTTATGAATTTGCCCGGTATTTATTGAGTGTTGAAATATAAGTAAGGAGAAAGTTATGTAATCCGTCATGATTTTTAACAAGTTACTCAATTTATTATCAGGTCCTAGGGATGAGTAGAATTTAAATGTATTAATGTTGTCCATAATTTCTTTCCAGTCTATAATTATGTCTTCTGATGCATGTGTTTCTAGTGTGTCTAGCTCCTAGCTTTAGCTGCACACACTGAGCTGAAGTAGTTATTAAATGCATTAGCCATGTCTACTGGATCACTGATTTTGATACCTTTTAGATTGTTTCAGGAGTTAATGTAACTACAGAATATTTTGCTATTGTATTTATTTGCACTTTTAGCTAGAAACTTCCATTCTTTTTTGGCCTTTTTAGTGGCGTGTTTAGATTTGTTATTTATATAAGCTGTCCAGGAGGCATTATTATTATTATTGTTTTTGTATCATATGATTTTTGTGAGATTTATGTATTTATTTTTTTGGTATTACCTTGTTTTGGTTAAATTCCTTTGCTATTATATTTTCTAATGCTGAGAATTAATTTACCACTAATTTCAAGAATGATTCCTCTCAATATTTGCCAAATTTCCTCCACTGATTTCTTGCTGTATAGGTGCACCAGTGTATTTTTCTTAATGCCACGCTAATATTTGATATACAGTATCTGCTTTGATGTACTGATAGACCTCTGTAATACCATTAGTAAAGGTATGCTTGGTTAAAATGTCAAACCATACCATATTATGGTCATTGTTGCCTAGTGCTGCACAAATCAGGCAGGTTTGAAGTTTAATGTCTTCTGTTGAGAGGATTATGTCAAGTATATTTTCCCCTTTGGTGGGTGCTACAGCATGCTGATGCAAACTTAGTTGGTCAACAAGATAGACCCCCCCAGGCCTGATTCACAAAGCTCCTGGGAATGGCACAAGCCACTTGCACCACAAGGAGTGGTGCAAGGTACAGCTTGCCCAAGAAATGCCCCAAGAGCAATTCACAAAGGCAGCCTGCAGCAAATGCATATATCCTCTCACCTGTCCACAGCCACACCTATTACTTGCCTTGGCTGATATCTCTGAAGCTTGCCCTACTCCAAACATAAATAACCTCAGTTTTCCTATCCCTGCATCTAACCCCTTTGCACATATCAGTTTTGTTTCATATCTTCCTTGTCTGTTATAAAATTGTCTTCCTCCAGGGCAATATCTACTGTATGTCTATTTTTTCTTTTGAATTTTACTCATGTATCTCTGATTTATTCCTTGTATTTTGTAACTACACTGTTTTGCTCTACTGCCACAATGTCTCATCCAATTCTATAACTGTAAAACATGTTCTGTACCCTGCTTTCAACACCTTGTATCTTATTTGTCCTGTATAACCTGTTGTGTAACACCACTGTTTATACTTTGTCTTACTACCTTTTGTTGTATCTCTGTACCATTTACCCTGTAACCTCCCAGGTCGTGCCTGAAAATAGTAATCTCTATGGCTAATACACCTACCCAGTAAACAAAACTAAATAAAAATAAAATAAAATCCTTCAGTTTAAGCACTAAAGCTTTGCCAGTTCCAAAATGTAATTGTTCAACTTCCAAGTCCCACTGTATCTTGACTACTGTCAGTAAACCCTCTGATACCTACCATGCTTCTAGTATTTAAGTGCCTTAGTATAAACTATATAATTTCACTCAAATTTGGGAGTCTGTAATTACCACCATATTTCCTGTGATAACTATATCAAACTTCTTTAAATACTCCGTCCATGACTTGTCTGAGAGCTTATTTTTCAATCCATTTATGTTCCAGGAAACAAGTAACCATTTGTTATTATCTAGATTTAGTGTTAGCCGTATTGGTCCTTGTAAGAACAGATCCAGAAGCAAATGATTTGATACCTTTTAATGGACCAACATAGATGTAACAAGAACAGAGTGCTCTAGCTTTTGGACCAACCAATCCTTCCCAGAAGCGTAATGACATTTATTAAAAAAACAATACTTTAACAACTAGATCATGCAGAAAAAAAAACAGAAAAAATCCCATCAGTTTAAAATACTCATTTAAAAAACATGATGATGAAAAAGAGATGATGTCAGAGAAGTCTAACAGTACCATGTTACCTTTAGCTGGGAGGGTCCCAGGCTCAAAGGTGCTTGGTGCAAAACACATACAAAGAATTTTACTGCACATAAATTCAATTGACTTGAAATAACACTACTTGAGCAGATGGCTCTTAAGTCAAGCTATGAGTGTCACAATGCAGTTACTGATAAACAACCTCTAACCAGATTAAGGACATACTAAGATTGTATTAGGACTCCAAGAAGTTTCAATGTATGTATTACAGACAAGAAATTGCCAGCAAAGCTGTCTTGAAAAGATCGGTACACAGTGTATGATGTGTAAAACTGCTGGACCCATTACCCAGCTATACTCTCAGCTAGATAGTATGCCCATAGACTTCAAAAGCCTCTAGTGTAGTAACATGACTTTATAAATGATAATATAACTATAATTTGACAGTATTAGTGTCAAACAAAAACTCTTGTCAAGGACCTCAAGGAATTAAGACCGTGCAGCCTGATATGTACTGATGTCAATATATTCTCAGTGTATAACAACTTGATGTACCAAAAATGTCTAAGGAATCTGAATGAGAGATATAAATTAAATTGTCTCCTCCTCTTCACACACACAACACACCCTACCCCATCCCACATCTCCATAATGTTAGGGGGATAACTAGTTTTAAGGAGATATATACACACACACACACACACATACACACTTCTAATGCACCTTCATTCTCATCAGTCACTGTAATTATTCCCCAAAGGAATTAAACTTCTCATGAAATCCCAAGTAAAAGGGATCATGTTTCCTAATATCTACAGAGCAAAAATGTGACACTATTTAACCGTACTCCTATCTGTATAGTAACATCTACAAGGATTCTGGATAGAACCACAATGAATTAAAACTGCCACCCTCCCCAGGATAAGGTAACTAGAAGTAAATAGAAAGTATGTGTGTAACACAAGAGTCCTAACACACCTACATTTCCACAAATCACTACTATATTAGCCAAAATGTAAATAGATCTGTCAAGGACCCCCATGCAAATGAGATCTCACACCCACTATGTTCAGAGTAAAAAAAATTGTGACAGTCTACAATAAAACTGCTGTATGTACAGTAACAGGCTAAGGAATCTAAATATGGCACAATGGAATCAACCCCACTCCCGGGTGAAGGTAAATAGTAAGGAGGAATTAATATTCATTATGTGTGCGAAGTAGGAGTAATAACACATTTTAACTCCATGTATCTAAATAGAAGCCTATCTCAATGTGACAGTAAGCCCCACATCTGCTATAGTTACATACCTCCCTACACTTACATACACGCGCACACACACACACACACACCCCACACATGCTGAAGTCCTATAATATGCCAGTCTGAAGAAGAAGAGGTCTGTGGAGGTTAAGTTCTGTAATGTCCCATGAATTCCAGATCTATGTTCATCCCATCTGCTACCATATTGAGATGTAAAATAAGTTTAATCTCAAAAGCTCATCTCTGTTGTGTGTTTTTGAGATTTCCTTTCAAGACCATTACTGACATATCTGGAGTTGAGTGGTCAGACTGGGAGAAGTGTTGCCCCATTGTTTTTTCAGTCTTCTTTGTTTTAATAGTATGTCTATGCGAGCTCATCCTAGTGCAGATCTGTTGGCTTGTTGCTCCAACATAGCCTGTTTGTGGACATCTCTTGCACTGAATGAAATAAACAACATGTTGTGATGTACATGAATAACTCCCATGTACCTTGAATTGTCTGTTTTGTGATGTAACCACACAGTCCAAGGTGGAAATGAGCTCTACAAGTCTTACAGGTGCATTGGTTGCAGGGTCGTGTGCCATTTTGTGTCATGGTATTCTGTTCTAGCGGCGTGCTTCTTTTAATAAGGCTGGTTAAATTTGATGGTTGTTTAAAATATAGTAGTGGTAGTTCCTTAAAAATACAATTAAGGGTCTCATCCTTGCTAAATATTGGGTGGAGGTCTTTAATAATCTTACGTAGAAGTTCAAGGTCTGGATGATATGTGACTACTAAGGGTATTCTGTCTGTAGCTGTCTTTTCTTTATACTGAAGTAGTTGTTGTCTTGGTACTTGCGTTGCACATCCTGTTGTCCTATCAATTTCTCTGGGGAGAGTGTCCCTGCTCAATAAAGGTGTTTTTCCACATAGCCAAATGTGTATCTCCGTCATTCTCATTAGAACAAATACGATGACATCAGAGTGCTTGACTTTTTATATCATTTGTTTTATATCATTTAGCAAATAATTCATAGTGGTTTAAACCTTACGTTGTCAATTCCCAGTTATTTTTCCAATATTAAATAACTGTTATGTAATCTAAGATAAGAAGGTAGAGGTGCTGTATCTTCTATTATTTGGTAATCATTCTGTTTGACTGTATCTTTGTTGTTACTCTCAAAGATTTCTTCTAAATGTACCAGGAGCAGGCTGGAAGGATCCACCAATTCTGCATTTTTATATATCTTCTTGACTAACCCCTTAAACACAAAAATTGTATCAATCTGTGGATGTTTAAAGTAACCATGGTGAATTTTTATCCAAGGTACCCGCATCAGTTCTAATAATACATGTTTTCTTCTAGTCAAAAATTTGCAGATTGGTCTTTTAAGTTTACTAACTGTTCCTTCTGGAATAATATTCTAGCCAAAAAGTGTCAGTGTTTAAATTATTCCTGTTTGTCTTGGCTGCTAGCAATATAGCCTAGAGGTTAGAGTAGCGAGCTATGAACGAGCTTGGTACATCCAGTAGACCAGACCTTAGTTTGATTCTCACAACCTCCACTTGCATACTGTGTGATTCTGAGCAAGTCACTTAACTGCCCAGTGCTCCCAGGTCACCCCTGAAAACAGGCACTTGTGCCTAGTGGGCCTTATCCAGTTACCAAAGGCTCAAATAAATATCTGAACAAAATTAAGTCTCTGTTTCACTTGGTTCACGAGTTCTTGCATTAGTTCCTTGTTTCCATTAGTTTTGGAACCTTAATTAATATCTGTCAGTTTAGGGTGAATCAACTCAGCATATTCTATTTCAAAGCCTAATGTTGCCAACTGATCTTTCCATTCCCATATTTAAAGTGTAGTATTAATATTTACAAAAGACATTTGGACTACTGATTTTCTTCCTTTGTGCTGTTTTGGGCATGTCCTATGAAAACTACCATATGGATCCCATATTCTCAGCAAATGTCTAGTCTTTTCTTACAGTTCTAACTAGGTTTCTTCTGACCACCAAGGTATGCTCTTAACCATCATACTACCCTTACATTTATTCACAACTGCTTCTTTTGGAGAACGACTATTAAGTTCAGGCAACAATGATTCAATCAATAATGGATGTTCCTGTATCCATTCCCAGCATCTGTAATTCCTCTTTGTTTCTCCAACAATGTTTTGCTGTTTTATCCAAATCTATTATAATCAGGGCCCCATGTTTATTGGCAAAATGGACCTACATTCTGCGGCAGGACCTCATACTTTTAACAACTGCTGATTCTGCAGCCATTCTACGCAGATAAATTGTGACTAAACAGCATACCTTCAAAGGGATTAAGTCTTAGTTAAATCTTTGACTGCCTTCATGCAACCACTCTGCTACACTGAAAGTGGAACAGCAGGCCATTTAACAGTATGTAGTCTTCTTATCACAAATATTAAACAGCAGTAACCCAAACCTGGCACAGTCATTGGTATCAGTGTTCACTTTTAATGAAATTTCCTTCCCACCCCAAATTTGAAGGCTCATCTGTTCTTCTGGAAATTGGTGGCCTTTGCTGTTCTCCTAGGTTATAATCAGAGAAGGACATACACACTTAGCTAAAACTACACAGAAGGTAAAACCTGCTTGGATTTCTTCTGGTTGATATTTACAGTTAGCAGATATAAAGAGAGACTCCAACTTGAAGACCATTTTTTTCTTATTTTGGTCAATGTTCTTTGAAATTATTATTTTTGTAAACTAGGAATACTCCAACTGCATTGTAGCAAACATATTGAGTGCAGTGTACAAATCTATATTTTTTGGGGAGATTGTCTTCATATAATAGTGAAGGAGGGTGTAACTTGCAGTGTCTGTAGGATTTCTTGACTCCTGATTTTTCTTTTGGGGGACACACTAAAAAATGCAAGCAAGTCATTCTTATTAGGCTGGAGTAACCTTGATTAGCATGTTCTCTTCTCCTCACAACTCAGGAGGTGGTGGTGTTCTTCAGTCAGTGACCCTCATTTCACTTACATATAGCAGCAATCAAACTCTCCATTCCGATTTTTTTCCATACCAGCTTGCTCCAGTTCTAGTATACCCTGGTCTCCAACTCTGCTGCAACTGGGCAACTTAACCCTCCTTAAGAATTTATCTTGATGCCACCACTTAGGCTGCAGGTTCAGATTTGCCAAGAAATTACTCTTACACTTGCAGGTACAGAACTGCAGTCCACAAATCAAAACTGTGATAGATGTCCACCAGTGGGGACTGAGTCCTCTGCTCAGTCAGCTGCCAGCCCTATGTTTTTGCAATCAGCTCCTCCTCCGATACCTGTCACCATACAGAGATCGATTCCACCTCCACAGGCACCACTGAATCTTCTCACTTCTTGACTACAGCTTGCCTTTCAGTTCTTCCTTCCAAATTCATCTTCCAAGGTTTCAACATGCCATGAGCAGCCTCATAATGAAAAATTAACATGGCTGAGCTACCCACACCTACACAGCAGCAAATCATAACTGCTGTGGACTAATCAGCTCTGCTACTATTGCGTCAGATGCCCCCATGCACACAATACTGTCTGGAAGGAGTTATGTAACGAGCCAGCATGAGTCAAGATGCCATGTAGTCACCAGCTGTTCAGCTTTGTACTGGATGGTATCAGTTTGCTGCCCTTCTAATGAGCATGTTGTGCCATGGTGTATATACATCAATAGCTATTCCTTGCCTTGTGTGATTGCATAGCATAGCTAGCATTTCTGCAGCTGTGTGGCTGGTTTTCCTGATTTCTGTGGCAAACACTGATTTCCACGGTCAGCCCTAATTTCTGCGGCCACTGCTGCAACCGCAGAATCGCAGAAAACACGGGGCCCTGATTATAATGCCTTGCCTTGTCCAGCACGATCCTGCAGTCTGGTTGTCATAAATACATTTTGTTCTTTACACTCAAGTTACGGCAAGAATTTTAATTTCTCACCAAGCTTAACATTGGTTTAATTTGAGTCTCTTGGGACTCCCTTGATTTGTATTAGACTCAATTATTCTTCATTTGGCTCTCTTTGGGACCCATATATTTTTTTGCTGATTTGGAATGGGCTGGGAATATTTCACTTCAATTAAAATGTTTGTGTTTATTTTCCCCTGACATATTCCTTGTGTATCTTATTCTTGAGTGGATAAACTCTGGGTTTCATGGACCAGGACTGATGCATCCTGACCCAGGGTGCTTTACCGGGTCTGTCTGTCTTTCCCAGTTTCCTCTCCTTTGTGGTTTTTCCTCTTTTTATGTTGCTTTCCCCTTTTTGATTGCTTATTTTTCCCATCTTTTTGGGGTGTGTATTTTTCTGATATTATTACTGATGGTATTTTATGAATGGAGATGAAGGTTCATTTGGATGTACTTATTTGCTGTCTCCATAACTTTTCATTTACTTATTTCATCTTCCTGCTTCCTTATAAAGAGCCATTTTGGATTCACGTCAGCTGCAACTGCGAGAAACTGTGAGGGAAACAATATACAGGATAGTGCGCAACAGCCATTGGAGCTACTATGAACAATTAGCACCATCAACCTGCCACAGAAGGAGACTACCAAAAGCATAAATAGTACAGGGAGAAAGACACATTGAACCCAAGGTGACTGAGAGGATTCAGTCAGGTGAGTGGAACTGTGCAGTGGACACCAAGAGGAGGGGGGGGTGCAACACAACAGGCAAAGGTGACTAGTGCCATGTGGGGGTTATGTACAGAACTTTTCCATGCCCTGCAGGGCCTTCACCCCACCCTGTGATGTGGTGCCAGTATATGAGAGCTTCCAGTTCTGGGAGTTTTATATTGTCCATGAGTACATTCTGGAGCCCTTCCTCGTGTACTTTGAGGAGACCTGGGTAGGCCATCCGATGGGCTACAGTGCATGATGCAAGCCACAGTTTATTTTGGACTTTTGGAACTGCCATGATGTGGTGTCCACAGGTTTTTCTCACACCATCAATGCAGTGGAGGGCTGGCATGTGTGCTTCAGCACCTTCACTGGCATCAGTCATATGCATTTGGCAGCTCATTGATGCTCTCCGCACACAACAAAACTGCAATGAGATGAAAATTGAGCAGTACATCTCTGCCCCGCAGGAGGTAACAGGACTGTGTGATGTAAGTGCTACTGTGTCTGTATGTATTATGCACTGCTTTTGACTTTAGGCAGGGTTGTGTTAGCTGTTCCAGATGTGCCGTGCACTTTGCCTCCCTGTTATTCCCACTCTTCATTGGTCTACGCTGTTTTGGCATTAGCTGAAATGACATGGATCCATTAGTATATATATCTATAGGTGGTTGCTTTTTCCCTTTTAACATTTCTTTCAACTAGCTTATTATGATTTCAGGCTTGTTAACCACTTCTGGTAGATTATTAGTTTTATCTTTATTTACACTATGATTTCCTGCTAGTAATTGATTTATTGTTTCCAGTTGTGAATTAATCTTAAATACAGACTGGTCATGCAACTCCCATTTTTGTTCATTTCTATTGGTACATGAACAGCCAGTCATAATGCAAGGAAACCCTTTGCTTTCTTGTACTAACATAAAGCCTTCAATGGATGGGTACAACAGCATATAATCCTCCTACCTATTATCATGTAATGTTACATTCTTATCCAGGTTACATTCTTGTTTTGTTTTTATTTAAATTAACAGATTCTAAAGGGGGTTAGAATCAAAGGCATAGAGGTCAATCTATTTATGTACTTCTCTATCTTTTTTTCCATATAGATATTTTCTCCCTTGACATGCATGAGCAGTTACTTCATCCTGCCACTGCTTCCTGTGCTCTGCATCTGCCTCACCAGCTCACCAAGCCCCATATCCCCATGGATTGCCCCCATGATGGGATCAGGAAGGGGAGGGCCAGGAAGGGGACAGTAGTTTCCACATAAGAAAGAGAGAAAGCAGTGCCTTCCAATGACTGTCCTCTCCTATTTATCTCAAATGGGGGAAGGGGCCCTCCCAATGAAGGGATATGTCGGATTACCTGGGACATTGCACTTACAGGAGTGGTGGATGGCAAAGTGACGTAATGGTGATAGGCCTAGGTGGCCCAAAGAAGTGTCCAGCTGAGGGCTCAGGGGCAGACTCCTCATGAGATGAAACATCCATTTACCCATAGACATAGGACTCCACCCCTGAGGTTATTGCCCATTTGTGGGTTTTGTCCCATTCATATTTAACATCACTTTTGCCAGCCATCCAGAACAAATTTTATTTATCTGTTTATTTCATAGTTTGGAAAAAACCTTTGAGCACAGTGTTCTTTTTCAAAGGTTCCACGTCAGCAAACAGCAAGACAATACAGAGGTAAAACATTGCAAAGATGAATGCTCACATCACATGGCAATAGGGAAGAGAAACAGTACAGCTTTAACAAACAATGTACAACAGTTGCAAGTATACATAATCAAAACAAACCAGGGTACAACAAAGACCAAACCTAAAAGAAAAACCAAGCGACTGCAAGTCCAAACCTTAACAGTCTTTAGCAGCCATATGAAACTGACTTTGTCACCAGAGTTCAGTGGGAGAAAGAAGGGGAGGTAAAGACCATACAATCCCAGTAATAGTGCAGATGAGTGCTAGTAGACTAGGTACTCAGCCAGGCATTAAGGTGGAGCTAAGAGGGAGAGCCAGAAGGGTAAAAAGAAGGAGTAGAGGAATAGAAGGTAGGTGGGAGCTGGCAAGATGAAGAGTTGTTGGAGAGGAAACTCTGGGAAAGGTGAGGGTGGTAGTAATGGGGGGGATAAGAGTATCTATTAGTCAAAGGGGTGCTCAATAGTAATAGTGCAATTAATGCAACATAGCACTTGTGGAAGCTGGAAGAGGAGGGGGGCAAGCTATCACAGGTAAGTTAAAACCAGGAGTGAGAGTGGAGTACGGGGCTGTAGCATAATCAAAAGATCAGGTCACAAATCGGTGAGCACAAGTGCCAGCTAAGGAGAAGGAGTTGCTTTAAATCATTTCTGAAGGATGGAAGGCTTTCTAAGTTGAGTACACGCACAGGGACCTCATTTAACCAAGTTAAAGTTGAGCCATATATGCAAAGGACCTTTGACCGAAAGGTTCTCCTAAAGGGGATAGTCAATGGACTTCTTGCTATGCTTCTTGTCAAGTAGCCTGAGTGATTTGCTTGCAATATATCTTGGATGTAGTGTGCTGTTTTACCGAGGAGTTTTTTTTCCCCAGAAGGCATGTCTGGTACTTTATTCTGTTACTCAGGCTAAGCCAATTTGTTTGCTCATAGAGTGTACATGAGTGAGTAAGGTTGTCAGCAGCCAGGGTTAGTCTGCTGGCTTTGCTGAGGGCTGTCACAACTCACCTGAGTGCAGTGTCAGAGGCTGCTCCATAAACTACCAAGCCATAGTCAATAATTGACAAAATCAAACTTGAGACTGATAATTGGAGAGCAGAGGGCCTTAGGTAATGTTTGTGTCTATGAAGGACACCTAATTTGGTATTGGCCACTCTGACAACCTGATCTATGTGCTGTGAGAAGGAGAGGGTATCATCAATGATGACCCTAAGATATTTGAACAAGTGCATCTGTTCAAAGGGGCATCCATATTATTAACAATGAACAGGACTGGGTACATTTTCTTGTGCTGGTGACTTGAAATCAGCATAGTTTTGTCTTCTTATAATTAATAAGCAGTTTCTGTGTGCTGAACCAGTTCTCCAGTTTGTTGAAGGAGGAATGCACTTCATTTTGAAGTTGATAAAACTGAGAGCTGCTACTCAAGAATGGCAGCGTCATCAGCATACAGAATAATTTTGCTCGCAGGCTTCAGGTAAGTTGTTTGGAAACAAACTGAAGATTAGGAGGCCCAGAATTGACCCTTGAGGACCCCTAGCATGACTTCCCTTACAGTGGAAGATGCCCTATTCTGCCTTTCTGGGACCTGTGAGAGAGGTAGTCCTTGAACCAATAGAGTGCTTCCAAGGACAGCCCTAGGGACAGCAGTTGCATGAGCAGGATAGGAAGGTTATGGTGTCAAAAGCCTTAGAGAGCTCTATAAATATAATCCCCTTATGCACCTAATCAGCAAATTCAGTGAGGGCAGTAGCAGTGCTATGGCTCTTACAAAGTCATGCTGCTGTGGACATTGTAAATCATACTTCAGAAGGTACTCTGAGATCCGATCATCTATGATTCTCTCGAATGCTTTTGAGAGGCGAGGGTATAAGTTAGGCTGGAATGTGGCAGAGTGGAGCGGTCCCCACTTTTGTGCACTGGGGTCACCAATGCTTGCTTCCAGACAGAAGGGAATTTTGCCAAGACAAAAAAACTTAGGAGTAATATTAATATTGACACGGCATCCAAGCCTAACAACTTGAGATGTCATAACAGACAGATCAGAATCCCTAATGCATGTACTAGTAAAAGACAGAATGATTTCACTGTCAGAACTGCTACATTATGGAATTCCTTACCCCAGCACATTAAAAATATGACTACTCTGGAATCATTCAAAAACAAATTAGATAGATTCCTTTTAGGCTAAGTACATATCTACGCTGCATGTGCAGGAAAGGTGGTCATGATAGGCCCAGAGCCTCCTTCCAATTTTCATTTACCAAATAATACTGAGTAAGTGATTTATTGAAGATTTTGGTGATGGGGACTATGATTTCATTAAGTCGGTAGCCACTAACTTCATATCGATGTTATCACTGACAAGTCTAGTTTTACCAAGCACCTTCTGTATGTAAGTTCAGTATTCCTTATGGCTTTCAAAATTGCATCCTTGACTAAAACAGACCCGTCTTAGCTTTCTTGGGAGGCAGGTATACAGAGGCAATGATGAGTGCCTTGTTTTAACTTGTTTTGTCTGTTTTGTCTGCTAAGAAGAGTTTCACAGCAAGTAGCTCATAACTAATTAGCAAGTAGCATGAGTTTCAATGTAAGTGCCATATAATTTTTTTTATTTTTATTTATTGTAGGTTTGAAACTATCTTTGAATCAGAGACTCCTTTACAAAGGTTCCACATCACATAGTTTACATACAGACATATACAGGATACATAGTAGTACATCAGTACATAGGTTGCTATAGGAGCAAGTTGTGAGGCTAACAGTGAAAAAACTAGGTTAAATCACACCAAACATATAGGACATGGATGAAGGGCTAGGCTAGTCGGACATAAATTAGGGCAAGTAGGGTCGAAGAAGCCGGCCAGCAGCCGTAGTCAGACAGAATAGTGTGAGGTGTTTCAAAGGCAGTCACAGTGGTTTGAGGACTGTAGTAGTTCTCTAAGAGAGGTTTTGAAGGGTCCAAGTCTGATCTCTTTTGCAAGTGGAGTGAGCAGGCTGTTTATCCAGGAGGGGGGCTCTGTAGCTAAAGAACCTTTGGAATTGGGAGGTACAGCAGTGAGGGACCGATAGGAGTTGCTTTCCAGAGCCATGAGATATCTTGAGTGTCAGGGCCAGTCGAATTAGAGGTATAAGTCCTGTGGGGGAGAGCCCTAGGGCAATTTTGTTTGCCATGAGACAGGTGTGGAACATAATCCTGTTGTCTAGGTTCAGCCAGTTGGTATCATTGTATAGAGAGCATGTGTGAGTTAGGCAGTCACACCCCAGGGTGAGGCGACAGGCTTTATTTAGGGAGACACGAAGTCTTTGAAGGGCTGAGGTTTTCACCGCCCCATAGATGATTAAGCCATAGTCTAGCAGGGAGAGTACAGAGGAGGAGACAGCTAGCCTCATTATGTTTGGGGTAAAGCGGTGTTTGAGGTGATACAGGAGCCTGATCTGCACATTAAGGGCATTAGATAGGAGGTGGATATGTTGGTGGAAAGTAAGGGCAGGGTCAAGGGTAATACCCAGGTATCTAAAGGAGTCCACTTGCACCAGAGGAGTCAGGTTGGCAGTTCATATTTGAGGGCAGAGAACCTTTCTGGCATTGAGCTGATGGGAAAAGAGCATAACCTTGGTTTTGTTATAGTTCAGGATAAGACGTTGCAAGGCGAACCATTTTTCAGCGCCACTAAAGGAGGATTGCAGGGAGAGGTGTAGTTGCAGAGGGTCTGAGTTGGAGGTATAAAGGACGGCATCATCCGCATAGAGGAGTAGGTTCCCAGGGCAAGAACTGGGGAAGGAGTTAAGAAAGAGGCTGAACAGTAGTGGGCTGAGGACAGACCCCTGTGGGACACCAGAGAGGACAGGTAGCTTATTGAAAGGGTGTTACTAATTTTGACCTGCTGGGAACGGTTGGACAGGTAATCAGTGAACCAGCCAAGGGCATCCTGGGAGAATAAAATGTTGGTCAGTGGATATCAGGAGCAGATGGTTAACAGTGTTGAACGCTTTGTGAGGTCTACGAAGACAGCACCAGTGATTTGACCTTTATCTAATGCAGAGTGAATGTGTGTGGTGAGTTCCAGGAGGCGGTGGTGGTACTATGCCCTTCCGGAGCTTCGTGTTGCTGTTTGCTAAGCAGGTTGTTTTTGTTGAGGTGGTCTGTGAGTTGATCCGCTACAATCTTCTCAAGGGCCTTAGATAGGGGAGGGAGTATGGAGATAGGGCAATAGTTGGTAGTAAGGGTGCGGTCCCCATTTTTAAATATCGGCGTGATGTGGGCAGATTTCCAGTGGGAAGGGAATTTCCCATGGCATAAGGAGCAGTTTAGTACTAAGATGGCCGCCAGGCTGGGCGTGTTGCTATCGTTGGCGTTTTGAATTCATTTTATTTTTAGCTTTTTAGTTTGTTATTAGTTCAATTTTGTTGATTTTGTGTCTAATTATATTTTTCTGAGTTCCACAGTTTCGGCGGTGGTTTTTCATCGTCGCGGCAAGATTCATTTGGTGGAGAGACGCCGGTCGGGCTCTTTGCTTTTATTTTTTCCTCTAGACTTCAGTGCAGAGCCGAGAAGGAGTTTTTATCTGTGTGGATGCGAGGATATACTGCCCTGGGACTTTTTTGGTAAAATAAAAGGGATGTGGAGTTTGATTCTGTCCTGAGGACGTCAGGATTCTCAGTCATAAGTCACGAGTCTCTTCTGGCCGAATTTCATGGTAGAGAAGAGTTTGTATTTTGGATAGGGCTTGAAGAGCCCCGCTACGTAGAACACCGTGGTGGATTTGCGGTGGGCTCACTCCAGGAGTGTCGTTGGCTGGGTTTGTTCCTTTTCTTTATCCTCAAAATATTGGTTTTGGGGTGTTTTGGATCTGCTGAGGTCAAGGAATTAAAGTACTGGACAGCTCGTAAACTTGGAGTTCCGAGGTTTTTCGTTTTGTTTGGTGATTTTACCAGGAACTGTCTTCTATCAATATACTTGTGGATTGTTTGGTGTCAGCCTCTGTTGCTAAATACCCCGGTAGGTGTCTGTTTGGAGCTTCGCTACACTACGGGGGGCTGGGGTATTTTCTTAGTTGGGGAGCTGGCTGGAGTACCCCACTCCCTTGAACCATGAAGATCGTTACAAGTGTGGTACGTTTCATGGTTCTTTGGTAAGGGTGGCTTAGACTCCTTTTAAAGGACACTCTTTTTGGGAGTTAAGGGGCATGAGAGTGGCTGACTTTTTCCTGGATTCAGTTTCCTGGTCTCTTGAATTACCTCAGTTAAACTTTGTGACTTTTTGGTGTTCTCCTCCTTTTGTGCTTCATTTAACTGTTCCTGCCTGAAGTGGATTTATCCTGGAACTCTGAACTTTTTGATTTTTATTTAATTATGTTAATTTTAGCTCTGCATTGAGTGATTGTTGATTATAGCTTTCAGACACTAGGTGGTGAGAGAACTTTGTGTCCCTATGTTTTATGTGTTTATTTATTTATTTTTATTTTATTTTTGATTTAAAACTCTGTCTCCTTCCTGGCTGTGGGAAGATCAAATAACATCATCCCCCAGTTGTGAGAGAACTTGGGAGGAGTTTTGTTTTTTGCCTCTGTTATCTCCTATGATGGTTAGACAGTGAGAGTACCTTTCCCTCTTTTCCCGGTGGTGAGAGCAATCCGGGGAGTAGGGAAATAGCACAGGTGAAGACCTATTTTCTCTTTCTTTTTATTCAAGGTTATATTTATTATGTTTTATTTGTTGGTTGATTGTTAATTTAGTTGTTTTGGGTTTTTGGTGTATTTTAGTCAAATATCAACATGTGCTGGCCTCTAGCCCCACGGTGGTGCGCTACTCATCCTCCTCCCTTCGCGCCCTCCGCCCCTTTGTTACTCCTCCTTTGCATTTTGACATCTACCAGCACTGTAGAGTGCTGGGTATTGTTCGTGGGAGGCTGGGGAGGGGGGTCTGTGAACAGGGGAGGATGAACGAGCGGGTTCATCGTATCAGGGTTGTTGGGTCCAGAAGGCGCCCTGGGGCGAAATGGAATCCAGATCGAGGTTCACCTTGTCTGGTATCCATACCCAAGGGCACTACTGATTTCAGTAGGCAGACAGGCTCGACAATCTTCGAAGTTTGTCCAACTCGGATGGTGTTATGCAATGCCAGGTCTGTTAGGAATAAGACCGCCATTATTGCCGATCTTGTTGGTTCGGCTGACCTGGCTTGCATCACCGAGACCTGGCTGGATGAAAATTCTGGCCCTATATTGGAGGCCATGATTCCGGACGGGTACTCGGTGATACACCGCCCAAGATTGGATCGCAGGGGTGGAGGGGTTGCAGTCTGTTTTAAGACTGAATTGGGTCTCGCGAATGTAGTAGTAGGTGAGGCTGGATCTTTCGAGTGTACAGTCGTAGCAGGTGTAGACATTCGAATCGTGCTCATCTACCGTCCATCCAGAGATGGGAGACGTTTCTTACAGGAAGTAGCAGGCTTCCTCGTCGACATGTCATTTGAGTCACCCAGATTGATGGTTCTGGGTGATTTCAATGCCTGGGTCGACGATGAACTCTCTAATTTTGGGAATCACTTCCTCCAATTGATGTCTTCTTTGGGCCTCACACAGGTGGTTTCCACTGCTACGCATAAATCTGGACACTCTTTAGACTTAGTCTTCCTTCTAGGGATCAGCATTATCTGACATGGGGTGGAACCAGTCACCTGGTCTGATCACTACATCGTGAGGTTCAATTTTTGCACCCCCCTGAGAAGACCAGCCCCTGTGGAGATGGTCAGGTACCGCCCATTACGGAACGTTACTCCACAAGGTCTAGCGGCAGTCCTTGACCTGTCATCCTTCGGATCGGTGAGCAATAGTCCAGAAGCACTGGTGTTGGCCTATAATAAGGCCATCACGACTGCCCTGGGTTCTATTGCTCCTGTCCATGAGCGCCCCCTATCCCTTCGCCCCAGATCCCCGTGGTTTGACGGGACCTTGAGGGAGATGTGGAGACAGGGGCGAAGGTTAGAGCGTCGCTGGCGCAGGTCTGCCCTTGATTCCGACCACTCTAGATTGATGGAACATTATGTTAGCTATCAATCTGTAATCACCCATAAGAAGGCAGAATTCCTGTCCAGGGAGATTGCAGTTGCTCAGAATCGACCGGCTCAGCTGTTGCGAGCGGTAGACAGACTGTGCAACCCAGCCTTCCTGCAAGTTCGGAAGCTTTTTGCAAGCAGAGTGCGATGAGCTTGCTCTATACTTTTGCAACTAAAGTGGCCAACATCAGGGCAAACCTGGGTCTGGCATCCTCTAAGGGTGATGCTTTTGGACAGCATGGGATCACAGTGCCTCATTTCTCCTGGAGTTCCTTTCGTCGACCTGAGTTCGTGGACATTATGAGGATCATCCATACTATCGTCCCACAAGTTGTGGTTTGGATCCTGGACCGACTCCCCTCATTTTGGGTTGTTTTGATATCATCAGTCGGTCCTGGCGCAAATAGTCTGGTGCTCCTTGGAGTTAGGTGAGTTTCCTGCTCTCTGAAAGAGGCAGTGGTGACTCTCTCTTTTGAAGAAAGCTTCCTTGGACCCAGACTGTTTTTCAAACTATCGTCTATCTCTAACCTCCCTTTATTGGGAAGGTTATTGAGAAAGTCGTAGCTATTCAATTGGATGACCATTTAACCATCCATAATGTCTACGAATCATTCCAGTCTGGCTTCCGGAAAAGACATAGCACCGAGACTGCGCTGGTTCGGGTGTTAAATGATCTTCTGATGGCGAGGGATCAGAAGAGATGCTCTATCTTGGTTCTTCTTGATCTCTCTGCAGCCTTTGACACTGTAGACCACATGGTGTTATTAGCTTGCCTGGGGCAAATCTGTGGAATGTCTGGAACCGTTTTGCAATGGTTCACGGCATTCCTCACCGGGAGAGCACAAAGAGTTGTGTTGGGGATTTTTTCCTCTGACCCAATTTCTTTGTTGTGTGGAGTGCCTCAGGGATCTGTGCTATCACCCATGTTGTTTGCAGTGTATATGCTGCCCCTCGGAGGTATCATAAGATGATATGGGCTGAGGTTTCACTGTTATGCAGATGATACCCAGCTCTATCTGTCTTTCGCACCCGATCAGGATGGAGCTCTCTCGGTGTTTAATAACTGTCTGGGGGACATCCAAGACTGGATGGATTCTAGTTGGCTAAAGTTGAACTCAGAGATAACAGAGGTTCTGGTAGTTGACCCAGGTGGTCGGATTGAGAGGCCGTGTATTGGTGCACCATCTGGAATTTTTCTCGGTGGTGTATCGCTTCCGTCCTCTGAACAGGTTCGTAACCTTGGGTTTATTCTTGACGACAGGCTGACTCTTAAATCTCAGGTGTCAGCCATTGTCAAGACTTCCTTTTATCATCTCAGGAACGTTGCCAGGGTTAGGCACCTTGTTCCGTCTGACTCCCTGCCTACCTTGGTCCATGCTTTTGTTTCTTCACGTTTGGACTATTGCAACGCCCTTTACTTTGAGGCTTTCTGGGGTTTGAAATCCATCGCCTACAGCTGGTGCAGAGCGCTGCAGCCCGGTTATTGACTGGGACAAGTAGGTCCTGTCATATCACTCCCTGCTGCGCGCGAACTGCACCAGCCTTATGCGGTGGCGGATCACCTTAAAGTCATTTTATTGACTTTCAAAGCCCTTCACGACCAGAGTCCAGCCTATCTGAAAGACCTTCAGGTTCCTTACTGCCCTGACCGATCACTCCGCTCGGCCCACATGGGGTTGTTAGAGATCCCAAGAGTGAGTTTAAAATCTTCTGGCAGCAGAGCATTTTCGCATGCTGCACCCACTCTTTGGAACTCTCTACCATGCCGGTTACGGCAGTGCATCTCCGTGGAGTTATTTAAGAAAGACTTAAAAACATATCTATGGAATATGGCCTTTTTAGATAACTAAGTTATTGTATTAATCTCTGGATTTTATTATTTATATGATATTTGGATGATATGCTGATTTTTATGGATGTTTTATGATTTTTATTTGGAGTTTTGGATTGTTTGAAATTGTTCAGCACCTTGACATCTTGAAAGGTGCTTTATAAATAACATTATTATTATTATTATTAGTATATGAGTAAGAGGGTTGAGCACCTCGGGGAGTGAGAGGCAAAGGAGTTTCAGGTCTAAGGTGTCACTAGTATAGTGGGTGTGACTTAGGGCCATTCTGAGATAAGGTTTGGCGCATTTAGGTGAAATACTGTGCAGATGAAGGGGGGGCTAAGTGGGGGTGACAGGGGGTGGGTCAAAGAAGTTAATGGGGAGAACCTTGCTGAGGTTAGAGAAGGTGTCATTGAATGCTGCACCCATTCGGGCTCGGTCCTAGGTTAGGCACCCATTAACCATAATCTGGTTTGGGGTAGTGTTGGGAACATTGCCACAGAGGTCCTTAATATTAGCCCAGAACTTTTGCTCACAGCCCCAGATGTTGGTTAGGGAGGTCTTGTAGTACTCTCCTTTTGCTTTGCGTAGGGACCAGGTACATTTGTTCCGAGCCTCTCTATATTTCTGTCTATCAGCAGACAGGCCAGTCTCGTTGGAGAGGTGCCATAAGGAATCTCTGGTCTGCATGAGGTCCAGGAGATAATCAGTGATCCACAGTGCAGGGTTGCCTTTGGCCACCCTTTTGGTGATGGGGGAAAATTTGTCACATGTAGTGTTGAAGGCAAGAATGAAGAGGTCCAGGGCTCTGTCTGGATCAGGGGCCGTAGTAAGATAGGACCAGTCTATTGTCCTCAGATGTGCTTTCAGTTGAGAAAGTTTGCCTGGTCCAAGTTTGCGCTGATAGATTATTTGGGGGGGGTGACTTGGGCGATTTGCACGTCCAGTAGCAGAGGACCGGGAAGTGGTCACTAAGTGCATTTGGGAGCACAGTAGTACTAGTGATTTTAAGGGGACAGTTGGTGAATACTAGTTCCAGCAGGGAGGAGGATCTGGAGCACAGGTTCAGCCGGGTAGGGGATAATATGACTTGCATCAGGTCTTGGGCAGTGGCCACATCTTTGAATGGTACAGCACCTTTATTAAGCCAGTTGATATTAAAGTCTGCAAGTATGATTTTCTCCACTTGTGGCTGGAGCATGGCCAGGTAGGACAGTATGGAGTGGAAGGCCGCCTTCTGGTCTCTGGGGGGAATGTAGACCACAGTGATGAGGAGGGAGGGGGGAGATTTGGAGTTGCCCAGGGTGATTTTGATTGTGAGGGCCTGTGGTCTGGGATGTAGCTGGGGGGTGGGAAGTGGCTGCCCAAGTAGGATATCTTTGGTATATTTGGCATAGCCCCCCCCCGCGTACCCTGTTGATCCACGTGGTATAAGTTGTACCCAGCAAGGGTTAGCGATGAGTCCGGGATCATAGGGGAGAGCCAGGTTTCACCAACTGCTATGATATTGGGCTGGTGCTGGTGGACCAAGCCCTGGAAGGAGTCCCACTTTTTTAGTAGGCTACAGACATTAAGGGTGGCAATACGTAATCCACTGGTTGGGAGGTGGGCAGTCGCGGAAGTTATGGCAGGGCCAAGGTTTGGGTGTATGTTTCCTGACATGAGTAAGAGGAAGAGGAAGAAGAGGAAGAACCTGCAGATAGGGTGCCATTTCGATGCTTTGTGAGAATGTACACTGTGGCCCAGGTGCCCTTTAACAGAAGGGAATGAGGGGATGGGGAAGTTAGTGATACGGGGTGTGGTCAGTAGTAGGAGCCGAGGTGAGGGGACAGGAGGTAGGTGCTGGGGTCACGGGTGGCGAAGCTGGCAGAATTTGCAGGGGAGCAGAGGGTGCTATGTGTGGAGTGGTGTGCTTGGGAGAAAAGAGATGGCGTGAGGGCTGCAAGGAGAGTCCAATCTGTACAGAAGGGTAGGTGGCAATAGATTCATTTCTAGAGAAAGTATCAGGAGTTGCAGTTTGCTGCAACTGCCAGTCAGGCAGCCATAGGGACAAAGGAGTGGTGAGCAGTCCAGGAGGTAGGCAGGGGAGTTATTAGATGGGGTAGTTGAAAGTGTAGTAGGAGAAGTAGCCATAGCATAGCAGCTATGACGTGATGCAGAGCCAAGGGAACCCAGCACTTAGTGTGGAGAGGCAGCATTGCCCCTACTGGCAGCGTAATATAACCTGCAAATGGAGAAATGGTCTGATTGGTTCCTGAAGCCTATAAAAGGGAGAGCTTACCAAGGGTGGTGGCGGGGGCAGTGGGGAGCCCACGCTTGCGTCGGCCGGGCCCTCACACACACACACACATACTCCTCTCCTGCTTTCAGAGGGCTGGTGCTCTGTACCTGTTTGTGCAGTTTCAGGGGGTGGAAGAGGGTTCTTCCGTGAACCTTGTGACCTCCAGTTTGGGACCCTCAAGTTTGGATCCTGGTGTAGTGAGGAGGAAAGGAGAGAGGTAGGTTTTAAATACTGTCTCGAGTCAGTTGGGGGCGGGGGCACAGAGAGCCGAAGTGGCCTGAAGCAAACTGTATTTTCTAGCCTCGAATTAAGGGATTAGCAAAAACACTCGTTTCCCTGGTTGCATGCACGCAGTTTAATTTGAGCCTGGTGAGCTGTGGCTAAGCACCACGGAGTCGGTGGAGACAAACAAGGCTTAGCAGGGCCATCCCTTTTAAGTAACAGCAAGGTGTTCTGCATGCAGGAGAAAGGAGTGCAAGCTGTGGGGTACAGTTTTTGCTAGGCTTCTGAGGTCCAGAAATTAAGGTGCAGCAAAAAAATACTCTGAAAGTTATGCTTTCGTCTGTAGTAAAAGTGTAGCTGAAAATCACTACCTAAGCTCACTGTAAATAGGCATGCCAGGATTACGAATTAAGGGGTTGCAGAAAAATCACTTTTTGGTCACAATTTAGACAAATATGTTACAGTTTACTTTGTAATTAAGGTGTATCAACAATACATATGAGAGGTCCCTGTTTTAGGCATAAACTTGAGCAAATAAACTGTCTCCACATCTATGCCGACTGAAAACTATTGTTTGAAAATGGTGCCCTCACACACACACTCCTCTCCTGCTTTCAGAGGGCTGGTGCTCCACGGCACACTGATTTGGACGTCCGTACCTGTTTGTGCAGTTTCGGGGGGTGGGGGAGGGTTCTTCCGCAACCCTCGCAACCTCCGGTTTGAGACCCTCAAGTTTGGATCCTGGTACTAAATCTCGTGTTTGTGAACAAAGATATTTTGGCCACAGCCCCTTTGTTGCTGAACACATATTTCACTCTGTAAAAGACTTTGACAATATCCAGCACTGGTTCCAGCAACCTTACCTTTAGTGTATTTATTTATTTAGTTATTTGTTTATTTCATTTTGGTAACTGGGTAGGCCCACTGGAACCAGAGGTCCCTTTTTCAGGGCGACTCTGAATTAGTTACATGTAGGTAGAGCAGATATCATAACAAGTGGTAAAGACAGAGAATACAGTTGAAAAGTACATTCATAAGTAAAAGAATAAATGTTGCCATGTTCTTAAAACATAGACAAACCAGAATTCCTGCATTCCTACACATCACTTCACAAACTTAAATTGACCTACTGTTGAAATGGTCAAATACCTGGGTATCTTGTTTGACTGACACATTGACTTCACTCACCACATCAATACCATCTGCTTCAAACTTCTCCCCAGACTTGGTGCCTTTATACAGTAATAAAAAGTATGTGCCTCTCTAGCTACTATGCATGAGACCATCTCAAAAATGTTTCTTTCAAGCATTGATCATGGTGACATTGTGTATGGTTGTGCTCCTAAGAACATCCTATATACACTAGATTCACCCATTAATTAACTCTTCCTGCCACTTTTCTCTTTGCTGTTCTGCCAATACACAGCATTGTACTCTGCATAATAAAATAGGTTGGATGTCACTGAAACATTCTAGCAGATAATGAGTAACTTCATTTGCATTTACAGAGCAGTGAACACAATAGTATAACTAGCATGTAAATAGGATAAAGATTATTAATTCTGGGTTAAGAGGCATTTGCAATTACAGATGTTGCAGCCAAGTATAGATAGGAAACAATAGTGTGTCTAACTGTAAAATGGGAGAGATGATTAATTAGTCCATGTTTCAGTGGCATTTACATTGTTCATGAACTTTCCTAAATTCATGTTTAAAGCTTGATACTGTTTTTGGTTACCTCATAGTCAGTGGGAGGTTGTTCATGTCTTGTAGCCCTGGTGAGAAAAGGCTGTCAGAACAAAAGAAGTTTAAGAATTTTGACTTGAAAAACTTAAAACAGGTGTTGACTAAAAGGAACAGGGGCCAGATTCTAGAAAAGTTACGCCTGGCATAACAACACTTGCGCCAAGTAGAATGGCGAAAGTAGCAACTTACACCAGCAGTTGCAACATGCGCTGTTCTACAAAGTGGCCTGCGACGTGTCACAGGTCGCTTGCACCGAACAGCAGTTATGCCGGCAGTTGCACCATAAACCCCCTGTGATATGGCGCTAGGGGGTTTATGGCAGCAGTTGCACCCCATTCCAGAAGGGCAGCAACAATGACCCCAATGTTGGAGTTCTACAAGAACCCCGGAGGAGAACCAGCATCATAAGTTACACCTGCAATTAGCTGGTATAACTACATCGTCATCCGAGGTTTCTGTAGAACATGGTCCATATGCCCCCATGCCCTGACCACCCGTTGGTGCTCCAATGGGCACTGCACAGAACCAGCTGTAGACTTGAAGTGCAGTCTCACCCCATCCCCTACTGTACACACACCCCATACAGTAAGTGCCCCATGGGCTGCCACCCCCGCCTCTGAATCCCTGTGCAACACATGCCCATAGGTTCACACCCCCAGCCTCCTGATTCCTCCATTGTACATATGCCCATAGGGCGGTGCTGTCAACCCCATTCATGCCCCAATCCCAGTCACCCGCGCATATCGGCAAAACTCTAGAATGGGCCCAACACCTTTAAGCTGCAGATTCAAGTTTCTTTATGTACTTTTTCTGTTGGTCATTGGGTCAATGAAATGTATGTAAAACTTCTCCATGTGTCTCTAATGCAGTTTATGATGGGATCTGATTAATCCACTGAAAATAAAGTTGTGCAGACAAGTTCATTTCCCAAACCTGCATGATGTGGTTCAAAGAATATGAGTAATAGCGAAGTTATCCATGGTAGTCTAGAGACCCCCCACCCAGCGTGCCAGCCCACCCAGCAACCCCCACCATCCCCAGCTGGCGACTGGTACTGCCACCTCTCGCCACCATGGCCAGTGGCTGACTGAGTACAGTATGAGCATGAACTGTAAAGACATGCTCAGAAATTAATTCTGAGCCGTCTTTTCAGTACAACTCATACTGCATTCAATCAGCAGCTGGCCCATGGTGGTAGAGGTGATGCAATCCCAGTCCCAGCAGGGGATAGGCTGAAGGTGCTGAATGGCTAACATGGCTGAGTGGTGAGACACTAGGCTGCCAGAGAATATTGCTATTTATGCAGTGGGGCACTGTGGGTGGGGGCACGGGTGGGGACTGAGTGTCACTCCTGCGGGTGTATTACAAGGAGGATTTGGGGCTGGGGGTGTGTGCAGCCATGCGGAGCATAACTATAGGGGTTTCTGGGGCCACTTGGTGTGGCCAGCCCTGTGGGGCTCATCTTTGAGGTTTTGGGGGCCAGTTGGTGTGGCCAGCCCTTTGGGACACATACTGGAGGCTTGGGGGCACAGGGGGTGCACTTGCGACCTGCAGCACGGGTTTCGACATGCTGGCCAGGTAAGCCCTCGGTGCGGCATACCTAGCCGCACATTGCAAGTTGCAGGACTTTGCTGCAAAGACCCTGCCCCTTCTAGAATAGGCGCAGAGTCAATGTCGCATTGCTGGTGGCGCAAGTTATGCTCGCAACAACTGCACCACCCTTCTAGAATCGGGCCCCAGGTATTGATATTACAAATCAGGTTCTTCAGGACAGGACATTGTTTCTAACTAGTAACTTTTGTAAACAGGGGTATGCAGAGGTTAGGCCTCAGATTTAGATAGATGGGATTTGTCTGATCAAACCAGGTCAGACCAAATTGAACCTTTCCTGACATTACCCAGTTCCATACTGGAAGTGATGCTACAACTGCCCCTCTGAAGAGGAAAATTGAACATGGACCAGCAGTTTGCAAACTCTGCCACCACCACAGAAACCTTCCAGCTCCCTTCTTCTCAGTGACAATCTATCAAGAAGCTGAATGTTATTTAGAGGAAGAGAGTGAGAGAGCAAGTGAACTGCACAGCAAGAAGTCAGTGCTGTGGCAGCAGGCAAATAAAGCTGGACACTGCTGCAGGCTCTGTAACTTTAGCAAACAGCTAAATCACTAGTGGATAAACTGCATTAACAACAGTCTTTTAAGCGCTAAGTGCCGGGAGAACCATCTTGAAACAAGCATTTGTCAATGCCGAATGTTGCTTGCTTCTATGTGCTGTTTAGGAATTTGGAAGTCATTGGAGTGCAAATATTGAAAATTTGCGAACTTACAGCGTGGTAGGAACTGCTAGCATGGCTAAATAAAACAGTCATTTTTAGGAATTTTTTCACCAAATTTTCAACACAGCCATTTTAAGACCTCTGCTCATTAATGGTGTCACTGTGATTTTCTTAATGTGTCCCATACATTGAGTTCGCACACCGACTGCACCATTGTGCGCTACATGGGCGGAAACACGTTTGGGCAGGATGTGAAAAATGACAGCTGTACTGCTCATGAGGAGGTGTGGTAAAATGGCAATGTTGAAAATCTGGAGTGAAAATATTGAAAATTCGCAAACGTACAAGCGTGCGTAGGAACTGCGCAATGCACGCTCGTAAAACAGTCATTTTTAGGAATTTTTTCACCAAATTTTCAACATAGCCATTTTAAGACCTCTGCTCATGAACAGTGTCACTGTGATTTTCTTAATGTGTCCCATACATTGATTTCACACACCAACTGCGCCATTATGCGCTACATGGGCGGAAACACATTTTGGGTGAGATGTGAAAAATGACAGCTATACTACTCATAAGAAGGTGTGGTAAAATGGCAATGTTGAAAATCTGGAGTGAAAATATTGAAAATTCGTGAACTTACAAGCATGCATAGGAACTGCAGCACGCTCATAAAACAGTAATTTTTAGGAATTTTCCACCAAATTTTCAAAATAGGCTTTTGAGAGGCCCACCTTATGAACACTGGCAGTGTTGTTTCATTAATCATTCTGGAAGGTGATTTCACACAGTGGCTGGCAAATCACCCTTCGGGCCAAGTAACGCATGACAGTGCAAGAATTCATGAGGAGGGGTCCCAAAAACCCCATGTTGAAAATTTGGTGTAAAATTCAAAAAATGCCTGAGATATGCAACAAAGTTGAAAAACCCTATCTATCCCATTATACAGCTTACGGCATTTTCTCAGTTCGCGGTCGGCTTTGAAGGTGCAGGCGTGTTCCCGGTCCACGAAGATCATCGCGCCAGACTCCGGAGGTAAGTGTGGGGTGAGTGGGGTAATGGGGAGGTGGGGTGTAGTGGGTGGGTGCGCAGTTGTTGGGGGCAGGGAGATTGCGTGGGGACCGCTTTTTTCTTTACAGGTTTTTTTTTAAATGACGACGCGGAACGTTTGCCACACTGGGGTGGGCTCCCAGCATGGCAGAAGGATGGCTGAGGGGGGCGTGGAGCCAACAGGGGGTTGGGCACCGCTGTCAGCTATGACATCTGTTGCCACGCTGGGGTGGGCTCCCAGCATGGCACCCTGTACTGGGGGGGAGACAGTGGAGCCGACGGGGGATTGGGCACCCCCCGTTGGCCATAACATGATTTTGCCATGCGGGGTGGGCTCCCAGCATGACACCTGGATGCTTTGAGGCGTGCAGCCAATGGGGATTGGGCACCCCCATCGGCCCGTACAGTGAGGGGAAGGCGATGAGCACGCAGTGAGCGTGCGCAGGCCATGTGTGTGTGGGGGAGAGCTCTGCTCACTCAAGCAGAGCTCTTCTTTTCAACTGTATGCCACTGCATTTTCAGCTTGTCATAGACAGCTGCAGCAGTGATTGGAGAACTGGGGCCGCGCCTGCAAACACACTGACTGCACTGGAAGATGGGCTGACACACCTCCGAAAACTTGGCTGATGGCACTATGTTTCTTGCACATGCATGCAAGCAACATAAAAACAAGTCATTTCATGGTTAATGTTTGGGCAAATCAAATGCACCAATAACAGCTCTTTCAGTGTTAATTTTGGTAGAACCACACCAAACATACATCTTTTTTTTCACTTTATCTTTTTATTGAAATTTGAGTATATAAGAAAGCACACATCTAGTACAATAGAAGACTATCCTCCATGTAGGGTATAAAATATCACTTAACAAAACACAGTATTTAGGGTAAACATATTGGAGAAGCCTTATATACATGTATTGATAATAAAACACAAACCTAGACAGGATGTAAGTGGAGAGCAGAAGGGTTACAATCAATAGGGTATTATAGGATCAGAAATAGCAACCATGTATGAAATACATGCTAGGGCAGGCTATGGCAAGGCATTCAGTAAATTGCAAAAAGTGATAAATGTGATAATATGAACAATGTTCAGTAATGGAGAGGTGAAGATAAGAGAAAAGTGTGCAAGGAAAGAGAAGAGAAAAACGAGGAAGAAGGGAAGGAGAGAGGAGAAAACAGGGAAGAAGGGAAAAAGAGAAATCTGTGCACAAAAGTTTCAAGAAAACCTAATCTGAGAGCAAAATAAGAAGGAGGGCTAAATATCCCTAAGAATTAGGGTCTAGAAAAACTAGGTTCGATATGCTTGAAGTAATCCTGCCAATATCTATCATATACAGTGAGTCAGTTATGAGTAACATGAGATGATCAGTATAGGAGGCATACTGAGAGAGCTTTGAAGAACATCTGAAAGAGAAGGCACCAGAGTTGGTTTCCATTTCATAAGAATCAGGCATTTGAATAGAAGAGAAAGTATGTTTAGCCATCTAAAATGTGCATGTCAGAGGAGAGAGCTATTGGGTATAAGGATGCCTAGAAGGAATAGCTTGGGGTCAAGAGGTAGTTTTTGTCCTGTTACTCTGAGGGCAAGTAAACAGACTTTATGCCAGAGCTTATTAATGGGAGCGCAAGACCACAAGATATGAAGTAGATTCCCATTGGCCAAATTGCAGGGCCAGCAATTATTATTATTTATTAGGTCAATTCATTGAAGCACAGAGTGGGTTCTATACCAAAGATGTAGGATTTTAGTTTGCATTAAAGAACTATGGGCATCTTTAAAGGTATTATGTGCAATACACCAACAATTACTCCATTGTGCATCTGAACTATTGTAGTTAAGAATAGTACTCCATTTATTTTTGGCCTGTATAGGCTGATGAGGTAGATTATCAATTATGTCTTTGTAAATGGAGCTATTTAATTTTATGCTAAATTAGTCCAGTGTGAGATGTATGGTTTAGAAGAGTATGCCTATACACTAAACTAAAGAGAGACTTATAAGCTGCCTGAATTTGTAAAAACTTTCAGAAGTCCTGTTTAGGAAGTTTCCATGTGACCTGCAAGTCTGAGAAAGATCTAAGAGTGAATGAATTCTGGTCCAGGATATCTCTGAGAAAGAAATGCCTTTGTTCCTCCATGTACGACAGAAAATTGGGTGATCTTCTGCAGTGAGCAGTGGATTGCCCCATAAGGAGGCATAAAACCAGGGTGTTGTATTGGATTTCAGGAATTTGTGGATTAGTTTCCCAATAAAGAACAGAGGATGATATTGTTAGGTGAGATTTTAGTTTAGAGGAAGTGGGATTAAAAATGAAGGAAGTGGGAACTCCTCCCGGGCACAATGCGGATTCTACTGCAATCCATAGTGGTGAGTGAGGGGAGGGTTTCTGAAACCATTTAATGGTTTGGGCCATTCAGAAAGCCCAGAGGTAGCCTTTGAACCAGGGGAGTCTGAATTCCCCTTTTTTCCAATGTGATCAAAGTTTGTTGTGGTTAAATCTTGGTGGTTTCCCCATCCCAGATAAAGTTACCTATTAATTTATCAATTTTAGTGAAAAAGGAAGATGGTAAGACTAAAGGAATACTGGCAAAGAGGTAAAGAATCTTGGGAGAAATGGATATCTTAATGGCTGCAATTTTCCCCATGAAAGAGAGATTAAAGCTTCCATCTGTCCAGAATTGTTTTGATGTTATCAAATAAGGGTTAAAGTTAATGTCACATAACTTCCCTAAGTTACTAGTAATTTTATTCCTAGATATGTTATACCCTGTGGTGACCAGCGGAATCAAGAGGTATATTCATAAAAGGCTTTACAGTGGTCGTTAAGGGGCATAGTTTGTGATTTGCCATAATTCAAAGCAAGGCCAGAAATTTTAGTAAAATTATTAAGTAAATCAACCAACAGGGGCCCAGCCTCATTCAGGTTTTTGAGTAAGATTAAGAGGTCATCTGCGGGAGAGAGAAACATATCTTGAATTGCTCACAGGTATGCCCATAATGCCAGAAGATTGATGTAAACAATCAGTCAGGGTTTCATGGCTAAAATAAACAAGAAAGGTGACAGGGACAGCCTTGTCTAGTTCCCTTTGCTAGATGAAAGTAAGAGGAAAGGGTGGAATTAGTAAGGTACTTTAGCAACAGGGGAGTTATATAATAGCTTGATCCAGGAGCAAAAGGTATGAGAAAGACCAAAATAAGATAAAACTTGATGAAGGTAGTCCCAGTTTAAGGAATCAAAGGTCTTCTTGAAATCAATAGCTATGGCTGCAGCTGGTGTCTTGAGGGATCTGGCTTTGTGAATTAAATTAAATAAGGAATGTAGGTAATCAGAACCAGATCTATGTTTAATAAAACCAGCTTGCGAACAATGAGTTAGCTTGGGAATCAAGGATTCAAGTCGAGAAGTTAGTAGTTTAGCAAATATCTTCCCATCCTTGTTTAATAAAGAGATGGGCCTGTAACTTGTGGGGTGAGTAGGGTCTTTTTCTTTCTCAGGGATTAGGATTATGATTGCTTCGGTGCAAGATGGGGGAAGCTTGCCAGTATTAGAAGCTTCTTGATAAACATTAAGAAGAAGGAGACATAAGGCGTCGGAAAACATTTTATAGAAATCGACAGGGAATCCGTCACCCCCAGGGGATTTGCTGGATTTCAAGGAAGACAAAGCTTTCTTGATTTCCTGAAGCAAGAAGGGTTCATCTAAAGAATTTGTTTCAAGAGTAGAAAGATGAGGAAGATGTAATGATTTAAGGAACTGTTGAATTTGTAAAGTAGATGGAGGATTTGTGTTAGAGTATAGTTTTTGATAAAAGGTTTTCATGATACGATTTATAGAGGGGTTGTTGGAGTGAATCATACCCTGTTCTCTTTTAGGCTTAGGATGTGTCATTCCATTTGTTGTGCTTTGAGCTGGTAAGAGAGGAGTTTCCCATTTTTATTGCCATGTTCCCAAAACTTAGATTTAAGTTTAAACAAGGCCAGTTTGGTTTTACGAGAAATTAATTTGTTAATTTTAACTCTAAGTTGAAGAATTTCAAGATGAAGTTGAGAATCAGGACAGTGCTTATTAGAAGAAAAGTATAAATTCTCTTTGGCCTTAAGAGATGTTTCTAAGTCAGCCAGCTGTTGTTCCCTTACTCTTTTCCTATGTGAAGCATAACTGATAATTTTCCCTCGAATCATAGCTTTAAGAGTTTCCCATACAGAGGACATAGAAGATTCGATTGGGGTATTGTGAAAGAGGAAGTCCTGAATTTGTGCTTTGATCATGGGTAAGAAATTGGGATCATTGAGAAGGAGTGGGTCCAGCTGCTGGTCAGAAGATTTAGGTGCTAATGGGCCCCAAAAAAGTTGCAATTTGACAGGGGAATGGTCCAAGATTATGATGGGAGAGATGTATGAATCAATAGTTTTTTCCATTATAACAGGAGAGGCTAACCAGTAGTCAATTCTACTGTATGTCTTATGTAGAGAGGAGTAAAAAGTAAATTCTCAATCACGGAGGTGAAGGAGGTGCCATATGTAACCCCCTACAAATAGGGGTTCCCAAAAGTCTTCCTTGAGCTTACCAAATGCTCATTGCCAGGCTGGTGTCCTGTGTTTTAGCAGTTTAAATGTGATTACCAGAGCCTATATAGCCTCTGTGTACTGTCTCGTTAAGAGCTGCCTATTGCAGCCTAAGTAATCTGAGAGGAGTTCTGTTGAAAGATGTAACTATTTACTGAAAATCATTTAGAGTGATAATGATAATGTAGTTTGTCTAACCTGCTTTCTTTGTAGCAAGGACTGTTTTGTTTGTCTCCACTATCTTAGTCCTGAACTGCAAATTGACAGAACAGTAATGGTGGAACCTAAAATGTAGCCGACTACAGGAGCTGTCTGAAGTCAAAAGCTGTAGGAATCGTAGTTTTGAACTTTTTGCTCTTTTGCAACTGAAGGAGGAGCTCTTGCTTTGATTGACAGTCAAATCAGCCAACCAAACTTTTTGGATGTTGGGTAAGTCCGGGCTGCTTGCTGTTTTCAGTTAGTTCTGAGCTGGGAAGTGAAATGAGAGGTGCTGAAGTGATTCTGAGCAGCAATCCTGAGTGGATTCACATGGGAGGACTGTGAAAAGGCTGAGTTTTTGGCTTACATGTCTGCCTGCTGCTCCTGAGAGGAAGAGAAGAGAATTATTGTGGACTACATCCAAGTTTGTGTGACTAAAGTATGCTACTGAAGTGGGCCAGTCTCAACCTGAAGAAGTCCGAAGATTTTGCTGAATTTGATCGGCCCGTCAGGAGTTCCAGCTACCACTAAGCTCCCGGTGTGTGCAGAGACTTTGCGATTGTGACCGGGGAGCACTCTGCCTGGTACAGTGGAATTCCCGTACATGTAAATGTGCTCTGAGCTGCTAGTGGGTTGTGAGTTTTTACTCCACTATGTGATCTACATTCTGCTTGCTGGAAGCTGTATCCAGCCCAAAACGGACTACATCCAAATTTGTCTCCATGCAGTCTGGGCTTTGCCAGGCTGGCCCAGCCAGACTACCCACTGCACAGAGAAGCCATCGACAAGAGATCTGCCTGGGGATCAGCCCCCTGCTCCACGCTTGAACAGGAACGACGCCTCTGCGACTCGTGTGGGCCCTGCTTCTCCTGCCATTCCAGATCAACCACCTGCAGTCTCAATTTTTGTCCAGCCTGTGTCCATTCTTGGGTATCGTGAGTAAATGCCAGGGTAACTCCCTGCAACAACAGCTTAATCTGAGTGTGTCATCTGTTTGTCTTGTTGTTTCATTTCCTTTACGAACTGAGCCCTCTGGCTCCGGATTACAAATATTGTGTACTGTGCATGTTGTGTTTTCCATCACAGGGCCCCAACCAGCTACAACCCTGGGCAACTGTTCTGGCTAGCCCATCTCTTCTCCACCTGGGTACCCAGAGGTGGACTGTGTGGGGGGACTCAAAGCTCATGCCTAACCGTTTGATTAATATAACCTTTAAGCTAATTAACCTGATTTTGTCCCTCCCTTGTTCAAATCCCCTGAATAAATCAGATCTAACTTTTTTGCATGTAATCTGACTGTGGTTCCAGTCTGTGCTCAAAGTACTGTACTGTTGCTATTTGCTGTGCATAACCTTGTTTTATGGGGCCCCACAGTCAGCCAGAGGAACCAGCCCTGGTGGTAAGTGTAAACAGTACTGGTACATGTGTGGAAAATTGGGGTATTGGGAAAGTGATTATTGTACAGTGTTCAGGCCACTAGAGGGGAAAGAGGGAGGTTACAGTGTCCCAGAGGGCTGTGCCCAGGTTAGCTTGACCACTACCAACCCGGTCCTCTGGGTGGAGGCACCCATTTCAGAACTCAGGTCGCTTAACCTGCTACTAGCCAAGCAGGCAGGGGTAGTAGCCCTTGGGATAGCGCCACTTAGGGGTTACAAATACATTAGCTAATACAACATCTTGCATTGGTAATGAGAGGGCTTTAATACTTCTGGGGTGGGCCTCTGTAGTGGGGCTACTTCTGTCAATGCTGGCTTCTAAAGCTAAATTAAGATCCCCTCCAAGAATAACTGGCGTAATATCAGTACTAAAGGACAGAATCTGTTGAGCTAAATTATGAAAGAACTCCGGGGAATTGGAGTTGGTGCATAGACATTAACAAGCAGAAGAGGACCAGAGTTGGTATTCAGTTTGACCATCACCCATCTGCCATCAGTATCGGAAACGGAGTTTACAAAGGACCATTTGAGACTCTTATGAATAAGAATAGCAACTCCTCTTGTTTTGAGGTATAGGATGATTCGTAGATCTGACTGACCCAATCTTTTTTAAGTCTATGAACATCCTCTGCTAATATATTTGTTTCTTGAAGGAAAGCAATTTGTGTTTATGTTTTTGAGATGTGAAAGAATTTGCTTCGCTTACAAGAAGAATTAAGTCCTTCACATTCTATGTATATAAAAGTATGTCACTCGTATTGTTAGTGTTAAAGAAAGGAAATAATCGCTGGAGTGTGAAAGGACAAATAAATGAGGCAGATGATGATTAGCATACAATATAGAGAGCTTATGTATATGCAGAGAGTGGCAGGAACATTCAAGCCAAAAAAAGAGAGATGTACCATACATGAGTAGCACAGATATCTTATTAAAGTTAGAATAGAGATGGGGAGGGAGTAAAGTCATTAACAACAACAACAATACTAGTAAGCTAAATAATAAAGAAAATGTTTTATGGGTATGAGGAGATATGAGTCGGCCATCTGGCTAAAAGACTTTCTCACCACACTCTGAGGCGTCGATGTAGGGAGGAGACTAGGGAGGACCAGTTATAAATATCGGCCCAAACCTAAGTCTGATCCCAGTAATATAATAAAATAAGTATTCCTGATAAACTAAACTGAAAGGGAACAATACCAAGAAAGGCAGGGGACTGTAATAACCTCAGCTTAATTCTAAGCTAACAGGGCAAGGTGAGGAAACATAAATCTTTTCATGCCAAATTTAGGAGTACCAGACTGAACATAAGCATTTTTCATGGCTAGATTTTATGTAGAACAGATCCAGTATTTGACAGCCCTTTCAGGATTAATTACTTGGAAAATCAGTTAAGAAATTAGAAATCATTTCATAGCTAATTTGTGGGAGAACCAAATCCAATTTAATATCCCTTTCAGCACATTTTAGGGAGGAACTAGATCCCACATTTAACATCCTTTTTTGTGCTACTTTGTGGGAGAATGACCTCAACCTGCCAGTGTGTTGCTAACTTACTATTATAATGCTGGTGTATTTTACTGATTTGTCTAAGGCATTTAGAAACATAGAAACATAGACAATGATGACAGAAAAAGATCAAAGATCCATCTAGTCTGCCCGGAATTCCCTATGTGCCCTGTAACCTATTGTCCTTATGGAGTTTTATCCCTCCCTGTCCACACCCCTGCTCCCCTCTCTACTGTTACTAACCTGAGTATTCACCAACCGTTCATTCTATCCCAGCCATGCTTGAAACCATTTATGGTTGTGGAATCTACCTCATCCGCTGTCAGGCTATTCCACAGCTCCATCACCCTTTCCATAAAATAGAACTTCCTCAAGTCCTTCTTAAACCTCCACCCCACCCCACTAGTTTTGACTCATGAATTTGGGTTCTTGACTCTGTTCTCCAGCTAAACAGTTCACCTCTGTTCACATTTTTTATTCCCTTCAGGAACTTGAAGGTCTCTGTCATACCCCCCTCATTTGCCTGGTCTCCAGTGAGTATATGTTCAGTGCCTTGGAAAATTTTCATAAGATCTGCCCCGCTGGCCCTGAAACATCTTTGATACCCTGTGCAGCATCACCTCCAGCCTATTCCTGTCCTTCCTTAGGTGAGGACTCTGCAGTCCCCCCACTATCTGAGACCTTTGAGGAGAAATTTGCTAAGTTGTTGCTGGAGGAAGGGAAAACAGTGGAGGACTTAAAGAAACTATTCCTGCCACCTGGGGGTGTTCCTCCACCTACACCCCCTCCAGCTCCAGCACCCGTTATTGCCCCTCCTTCTGTGCCCATGCCAATGCTGGCTCCTATGATTGTACCTACTATTAGTTACGACTCTTCTAAAGGTTGAGAATCTTCTCTGGCACTCCTCCCACCCCAAGGGAGGATGATTGGGAGACCTGGATAGATTGAGTTCCCCTTGGTACCTGAATGGCAGTGTGTAGAGGCTGGGAAGTGGAAAAGGATCATAGAAAGTTTGAGGGGTCCCGCCCTAGAGGCCATTAAATTTCTGAGGTCCACAAACACTGATGCATCTGCCCAGAAGTACCTATCTGCACTCAAAGGCAATTTTGGGAGCACTGAGTCAGGGGAGAACTTGACGTGGAAATTCCAAGGTACAAAACAATGGCCAGGTGAAAGTTTGTCTGCATATGTTACTCATCTGGAAAGAGCGCTGCAGGAGGCTTACCGAAAAGCTGGGGTAGCCACCAGTGACTTAAACCATGTGAAGTTGGGGCACATACTGCAACGCAAGTAAGCATTCTAAATTGCAGCTCCTTCAATTAAGGCTCCCCAGATAGAAGGGGTAACCCACTGGACAATTGTGACTTGATAAAAGAACTACGTGGAGGTTAAAGATGAAGAGGGGATTGTAATTCTAGGGTGAGTGCAGCCCAAGTGATCACAGCATTGGAAGGCCTTCCAAGTGGGGACCAATGAGGGTGTGCCGCCATGGGATGAACTGCTGAGGAATTCAGGAAACAAAAACAGTCTCCTTATGAAGGCCACTCCTGCAAGTACAGGCACCGACCCTTATCCAACTGCATCTGCTATGGGGATGAGGGTGTCCACCCAGGCATCTCCTGCTGACAGCAGCTCAAAACTCGATGTCTTGACTATAGAGGTAAGAGAATTGATGAGAAGTCTCCAAATGCTCACAACACAGCAGACAGAGATGGCACCAAGGTTTTCAGTTGGTAGTACCACCGCCCCAGCTCCCAGTGTGATGCCTCAGTCACCCCAAATCCCAGAAAACATATTTTACTATAATTGTGGGAAGGATGGGCACATGAAGAGAGAATGCCAGTCCACAAAAGACCTAGATAAAGTTGTATATAGGCTTCAAGGTGAGCTTCGGAGAACGAATCAGCGGTCAAGGAGTGCCCAAAATGACAGCAGTGAGGGTACAAGAAGTAGTAACTCAAATCCCTATGTGGGTAAATCATCTGTCCAGGCCCCTGCTGCTGTCCCTCCAGACTGGTCCAAAATAGTAGGCCCTTCAATGGAGACTACTGTGGCTGTGAATGGTTTTCCTACTGGGGCTATGCTGGACAGTGGGTCGCAAGTGACCACTGTATTTAAGGACCGGTATGACAAACACTTATCTGCTATGCCCCACAATCCCTGGAAGGCCTACATCTGTGGGGGCTGAACAACAAGTCTTATCCCTACCTAGGATATGTCCACCTCTGATTGTCATTTCCTGCAGCTGTAACTGGTGTGGAGGAGCAAGTCGAGACACTGGCCTTAGTGTGTCCCCCTACTGGACTGTATGATGGGGTTACCCTGTTAATTTGGACCAATGCCCATATGTTTGGGAGACTGGCACAACTCTGTCATGAGAAACAAGGGTGACGGACTGGGAGGGCCCTAAGAATTCCCGCTCTGATCAAGAGGGCCTATGATTTGCAACAGAACCCCAAGGGAGTAGACCAGGATGAACTGGTAGGGATCGTGTGGAAGAAGGATCCTGATTCAATGGTACTGGCCCCTAACACCCAGTGTACCATTCAAGGGGAGGTCTGCCTCCGCAAAGATGTCAAGAACAAAATACTGATGCTAGACACATCAGGCGATGGAAAATTGCCAGAAAGATTATTGGTTAAGCCCAACATCTTGCCATCTCATGCTTATGCCTATGCATGATGAGTGATGGTCCAGATTCATAATGTGTCAGATCAGGAGATCTGGGTGAACAGAGGATGCACCCCAGCTATGGTACACTATGCAGACATTGCAGTGTTGCCCAGCAACAAGCACCCTGGCAAGACAGATAGAGTGACTCCTGACTTGTTTGATTTCGATGTCTCCCCGTTGCCAGCTGAATGGAAGACTAGAATTAGTCAGAAACTTGCCCAGAGAGATCAAGTGTTTTCATTGAAGGAATGGGATGTGGGATGTGTCCAGGGTGCGAAGCATCACATACACCTGCACGATGAATGGCCATTTCGAGAGAGGTCTTGACACCTAGCCCCTGCAGACATAGACAATGTGAGAAGACACTTGCAGGAAATGCTCATGGCTGGTGTGATACAAGAATCCAGGAGCCCATATGCTTCTCCCATTGTGGTTGTGCGTAAGAAGAATGGATCTGTGAGAATGTGTGTTGATTATTGGACCCTCAACAGGTGGACCATCCTTGATCAATACACCATGCCCCCGTATACAAGATGCTCTTGATTGTTTGAATGGGAGCAAATGGTTCTCGGTGTTGGATCTTCGCAGTGGCTATTACCAGATTCCAATGGCTCTGGAGACCATGAGAAGACAGCCTTCATCTGTCCTTTGGGGTTCTACGAATTCTTGATAATGCCACAGGGGATATCGGGTGCCCCAGCCACCTTTCAACGACTCATGGAACGAGTGGTGGGAGACATGAATTTGCCGGAATGCCTGGTGTACTGTGATGATGTCATTGTGTTTGGGAGCTCCCTAGAGGAACATGAGAGTTGACTGTTCAAAGTACTAGACCGACTGGAAGATTTTGGCCTCAAGCTGTCCATCGACAAGTGCCAGTTTTTCCAAACCTCTGTGAAGTATGTGGGTCACATAGTGTCTACAGAGGGGATAGAGACTGATCCTAGTAAAGCTGAAGCCTTGACTACTTGGCCCCAGCCCCACAATTTGAAAGAACTACAATGTCTCCTAGGATTCTGTGGCTACTACCGCCAGTTCATAAAGGACTATTCCAAAGTGATTCGGCCGCTCTTGAATCTTACCCAGGGTTACCCTCCTACCAATTGAAAATACAAAAAAGGGTCCATCAAAGAACCAGACAAAGCATATTTCCACCCAGGTGAACTTTTTGGGTCCCGTTGGACACCTGACTGTGAAGCAGCTTTCCACAAAATCATATACCAGCTCACCCTTGCCCCCATCCTCTCTTATGCTGATCCCACCAAACCCTATATGATGTATACTGATGCCAGTCTGCAGGGTCTAGGAGCTGTACTGTATCAAGACCATGAGGATGATTTGAGACCAGTGGCATTTGCCAGTAGTAGCTTAACCCCATCAGAGCAAAACTACCCTGTGCACAAGTTGGAGTTCCTTGCATTAAATGGGGCATTGTCACCAGTTTCATGATTACCTCTATGGGGTGAAAATATTGGTGAGGACTGACAGTAACCCATTGACCTATGTAAAGACTTCAGCTAAGTTAGAGGCCACGGGGCACCGGTGGCTTTCTGCATTGTCAACATATGATTATGCTGTCAAATACAGACCAAGCCTGAATCATATTGATACTGACGTCCTATCCCGGAGGCCCATTTCCAGGAGTGACTGGGTCAGGCTGTCTGAACCTGACATCTGAGCATTGTACCAAAAGTTTGATAGAAATGGACAGATGTCTACGGACACAGCAGACTGTATAGCAGATTGCTTGGGCCCCTCTGACACCTGCATACCGGCTGTGTATTGCCACTTTTCTGCTCTAGATATTAGTGCACTACCTCAAGTTTGACAATGACAGCATTCAATGGCTCAATCCCGAGATCCTATGATTCAGCCAGCACTTGACGCCTTTCATGCAGGAAAAGATGTGTCCAAGTTATGCCTCTGATTGCAAGCCACTTTATTGTTTAAAGATGGCCCCAGGTTGAAGCTGCTTAATCAGTTGTTGTATAGAGAGACAGTAGATCGGGGTGGCCAAATAGATAAGCAACAACTGGTCCTGCCCACAGCCTTAAAGATTTGGTACTGAGGTCCCTCCACAATCATATGGGCCACCTCAGTATCGACCGGACCCTTGACCAAGTAATGATCTCTATTCTACTGGCCTAAGATGGGGGGCATGTTGAGCACCATGTAAGAACTTGTAGTCACTGCCTGCAGAGAAAAGCCCTGCCTCAGAGGGCTGCCCCCCCTTGTCAACATTACTAGTAGCACCCCAATGGAACTAGTCTGCAAAAGACTTCTAGAGTTTAGAGCCTGATCAGCGAAACATTGGCAATGTGTTAGTGGTTATGGACCATTTCACATGGTATGCACAAGCTTTTCCCACCAAAGATCAAAAAGCATCTACCATGGCCAAGGTGCTAGTGGAAAATTTCTTCATCCACTATGGTGCCCCCCAGCGAATTCACTCTGATCAGGGCCGGGACTTTGAGAGTCGGCTAATCAAAGAAATGCTCTCTCTATGGGGGGTGCGAAATTCAAGAACCACCCCTTATCACCCGCAGGGGGATCATCAACCAGAATGCTTTAACTGCACCCTGTTAGACATGTTAGGCACCCTCCACCCAAAAGATAAGCATAAGTGGAGCCAGCAGATTAGCACCTTGGTACATGCATACAATTGCATGAAGAATGATGCTACCTGGTTCTCTCCCTACTGCCTCATGTTCGGGAGAGAGGCCAGGCTGCCTGTTGATGTCTGTTTTGGGGTTTCTTCCGATGGGGTCCGAGCTGAAGATTACCTGCAATATGTACAAAAACTGAAAGCTCAATTGAACCATGCCTATCAACTGGCACAGACAATGCCCACCAAAAGAAATCTAGCCAACAAAGAGAGACATGATAAAAAAGTAAAGGCTCAAGAGCTTAAGCCTGAAGACCATGTGTTGTTGTGAAATTTAGGATTGTGTGGTAAACACAAAATTGCTGATCGATGGCACCATCTTCCCCATGTTGTAGTTGGAAAGTTGGATGATTTGCCAGTGTACAAAGTGCGCCCAGAGAATAACTCCAAAGCTGTCAAGACCATGCACCGAGAACCACTTACTACCTATTGGTCAAGTTATAATTGAGGCTGAACCTGCCGAGATTGATTCCCTGACCAGTGACTCGTGCTGCTGCAAGAAAGAAACAGAGTCAGCCTGCCCCGTGGTTGCCGATTTAAGACTTCCCTGCAGCAGGCCCAGAATGATAGTGACTGCCAGTCTAACTCGGATGACAGTGAATGTGATAATGCCTATTACTCCTCATATGAACTGAGTCAGTTGTTTTGTGAAAATCCTATGTTAAATTATGGGGATGAAGCTGGGCCTTCTGGACTGCCTAACGCCCCAGCATCATCCTTGGAGCCAATGCTCCCTAAAGGTGAAGTGCAAAGTATCAAGTCTGAGGATGCTGAGTCTTTGTGTATTGTGGAACTGTATGATTTGTGTGAAGGAGAGGCTGATGGTATGAGTCTTTCTGGTGACATGCCAGAACCTGAGGAACACTATGAGAGTGCTGACAACCCCCCCCTTCAGTGCCAGAGTGTCTTCAAAATGAGCCAAGTGTTGTAGAAACAGAGACTACAGAGCAAGGGGCTGACAGTGCTCCCAGTTTGGACTTTCCCCTTCATGCAGAGGCACCCCTCACAAGTGATGAAAGCTCCAAGACCATTGCTAGAAGTACAGAGACTGTGGTTGTTCACCCCAGAAAGACTGGCCAAGCTGTCAAGCCAGTGGTGCACTTTAGTTACAATTCCCCCGAGAGGCCAGTGAATTTGCCTCTCAATGTAGTCCACAAAAGTACTTATGTCTGTCAGAGCTCACTGCCCAAACTGAGCTTGACAGCCCATTCCAGGTTATTAGTTTTGTCCTTCTCACCATGGTGTCCCTGCCCCATCCAGCCCCAAGTTAGCTGTTAGGAAGGGCCCTCTTGCATTGTTTAGAGTACAAGAAGTTATTACATGATTCTGTATAGTAATGTTCAATTTACCTGTGTGAAATATGCATAATGAATTGTCAGAATGGAAATGATATGGTGGAGTACATTGAAATGTATAGAAAAGTGACAAGTTATGCCAATTGATGAATCAGATACTACTTGTATAGCATGCTAATGGTATAAATATCTTGCATATGTTGCATTTTCAATGTTATGATGGAACAGACTTGATGCGGATGCCAAGTTTTCCCAGGCAGGGAAGGGTGTAACCCCCCCTACAAATGGGGATTCCCAAAAAGTCTTCCTTGAGCTTGCCTAAATGCTCACTGCCAGGCTGGTGTCCTGTGTTTTAGCAGTTTAAATGTGATTACCAGAGCCTGTATAGCCTCTGTGTACTGTCTCTTTAAGAGCTGCCTATTGCAGCTTAAGTAATCCGAGATGGAGCTCTGTTGGAAGATGTAGCAATTTACTGAAAATCATTTAGAGTGATAATGATAATGTAGTTTGTCTAACCTGCTTTCTTTGTAACAAGGACTGTTTTGTTTGTCTCCATTATCTTGGTCCTGGACTGCAAATTGGACAAAACTGTACTGGTGGGACCTAAAATGTAGCCAGACTACAGGAGCTGTCTGAAGTCAAAATCTGCAGGAACTGTAGTTTTTAACTTTTAAGGCTTTTTGCAACTGAAGAGGGAGCTCTTTCTTTGACTGACAGCCAAATCAGCCAACCAAACTTTTTGGACCTTGGGAAGTTCCAGGTTGCTTTGCAGTTTTCAGTTAGTTCTGAGCTGGGAGTGAAATGAGAGGAGCTGAAATGATTCTGAGCAGCAATCCTGAGTGGATTCACATGGGAGGACTGTGAAAAGGCTGAGTTTTTGGCTTACATGTCTGCCTGCTGCTCCTGAGAGGGAGAGAAGAGAATTATTGTGGACTAAATCCAAGTTTGTGTGACTAAAGTAAGCTACTGAAGTGGGCCAGGCTCAACCTGAAGAAGTCCGAAGATTTTGCTGAATGCGATCGGTCTGTCAGGAGTTCCAGCTACCCCTAAGCTCCCGGTGTGTGCAGAGACTTTACGATTGTGACCGGAGAGCACTTTGCCTGGTACAGTAGAATTCCCATACATGTAAATGTTCTATGAGCTGCTAGTGGGTTGTGAGTTAGTTCTTCACTGTGAACTGTGTTCTGCTTGCTGGAAGCTGTATGCAGCACAAAATGGACTGCATCCGAATTAGTCTCCATGCAGTATGGGCTTTGCCGGACTGGCCCAGCCAGACTACCCACTGCACAGAGAAGCCATCGATGAGAGACCTGCCTGGGGATCAGCCCTCTGCTCCACACTTGAACAGGAACGACGCCTCTGCGACTCGTGTGGGCCCTGCTTCTCCTGCCATTCCAGATCAACCACCTGCAGTCTCAATTTTTGTCCAGCCTGTGTCCATTCTTGGGTATCGTGAGTAAATGCCAGGGTAACTCCCTGCAACAACAGCTTAATCTGAGTGTGTCATCTGATTGTCTTGTTGTTTCATTTCCTTTACGAACTGAGCCCTCCAGCTCCGGATTACAAATATTGTGTACTGTGCATTTTGTGTTTTCCATCACAGGGCCCCAACCAGCTACAACCCTGGGCAACTGTCTTAGCTAGCCATCTCTTTTCCACCTGGGTACCCAGAGGTGGACTGTGTGGGGGGACTCAATGCGCATGCCTAACTGCTTGATTGATATGACCTTTAAGCTAATTAACCTGTTTTTGCCCCTCCCTTGTTCAAGTCCCCTAAATAAATCAGATCTAAATTTTTCTGCATGTAATCTGACTGTGGTTCCAGTTTGTGCTCAAAGTACTGTACTGTTGTTATTTGCTGTGCATAACCTTGTTTTACACGGGGGCCCCAAAGTCGAGCCAGAGGAACCAGCCCTGGTGGTAAGTGCAAACAGTGTGGGTACTTGTGTGATGTACCAGGGGTATTGTGAAAGTGATTATTGTATAGTGTTCAGGCCACTCGAGGGGAAAGAGGTGGTTACAGTGTCCCAGAGGGCTGTGCCCAGGTTAGCTTGACCACTACAAACCCTGACCTCTGGGTGGAGGCACCCGCTTCAGAACTCAGGCGCTTAACCTGCTACTAGCCAAGCAGGCAGGGTAGTAGCCCTTGGATAGCGCCACCTAGGGTTACACATACATCAGCTAATCCAACATCTTGTCAACATCTAATCAACATGGTGACATCCAGCAGACCAGACCTGGGTTTGAATCCCACAACTTCCACTTGCATGCTGTGTGACCCTGAGCAAGTCACTTAACCTCCTTGTGCTCCCAGGTTGCTCCTGTAAAAAGCTTTCAGCTTAGTGTGCTATACCTGGTTAAACAACAAAATAAAAAAAAAATAAAAATCTTGCATTAGTAATGAGAGAGCTTTAATACTTCTATGGTGGGCCTCTGTAGTGGGGCTACTTCTGTCAATGCTGGCTTCTAAAGCTAAGTTAAGATCCCCTCCAAGGATAACAGGTGTATTATCAGTGTTAAAGGATAGAATTTGTTAAGCTAAATTATGAAAGAACTCCGCGGAATCGGAGTTGGGTGTATAGACATTAACAAGCAGAAGAGGACCAGAGTTGGTATTCAGTTTGACCATCACCCATCAGTATCAGAAACAGAGTTTACAAGGGACCATTTGAGACTCTTATGAATAAAAATAGCAACTCCTCTTTTTTTTGAGGTATAGGATGGTTCGTAGATATGACCGAACCAATTTTTTTTAAGTCTATGAACATCCTCTGCTAATAATTTTGTTTCTTGAAGGAAAGCAATTTGTGCTTTATGTTTTTTGAGATGTGAAAGAATTTGTTTCCGCTTACAAGGAGAATTAAGTCCCTTCACATTCCATGTATACAAAAGTATGTCACTCGCACTGTTAGTGTTAAAGAAAGGGAATAATCGCTGGAGTGTGAAGGGACAAATAAATGAGGCAGAGGATGATTAGAATACAATATAGAGAGCTTATATATATGCAGAGAGTGGCAGGAACATTCAAGCCAAAAAAAGTGAGATGTACCGTACATGAGTAGCACAGATACAGTATCTTATTAAAATTAGAATAGAGATGGGGAAGGAGAGACGTCATTAACAACAACAATACTAGTACGCTAAATAACAAAGAAAACGTTTTATGGGTGTGAGGAGATATGAGTCAGCCAACTGGCTAAGAGACTCTCTCTCACCACACTCTGGGGCGTCGATGTAGGGAGGAGACTAGGGAGGACCAGTTATAAACATCGGCCCAAACCTAAGTCTGATCCCAGCAATATAATAAAGTAAATATTCCTGATAAACTAAACTGAAAGGGAATAATACCAAGAAAAGCAGGGGACTGTAATAACCTCAGCTTAATTCTAAGCTAACAGGACAAGGTATAAGGAAGGGACTTGGCAAGGTTGGAGGAATGGTCAGACATATGGCAACTTAGATTCAATGCAAAGAAGTGCAAAGTAGTGCACCTGGGAAACAAAAACCCAGGAGAAGAGTACACAATAGCAGGGGAGGTACTAACAACAACAAAAATGGAACGGGACTTGGGGGTAGTCATATCAGATGATCCAAAGGTTGGTAAGCAATGTGAGAAGTCAGTAAGGAGAGCCAGGGGGGATACTGGGATGCATAGGAAGGGGCATCACAAGTAGAAAAAGGGAAGTGGTTATCCCTCTGTACAGACAGTTGGTGAGACCCCATCTGGAGTACTGTGTGCAGTTTTGGAGACCTCATCTATGCAAGGACATAGACAGGATGGAAGCAGTCCAGAGGAGGGCAACTAAAATGGTGCAGGGTCTGCATCAGAAACCATATGAAGAGAGACTGAGAGAGCTTAATATGTATACCCTTGATGAAAGGAGGGACGGGGGACATGATAGAAACATTCAAGTACCTCAAGGGAATCAACAAAGTCCAGGAGGGTAGCATCTTTCAGAAAAAGAGATGCGTAAGAACAAGGGGACACAATTTAAAGATAGAGGGGGACGGCTCAGGGGTAATGTGAGGACATTTTTTTTCACAGAGAGAGTAGTGGATGCGTGGAACTGCCTTCCTAGGGAGGTTGTTGAGGCTAAAACAGTGGGGGAATTCAAACATGCATGGGACAGACACAAGGCAATTGTAGTGGGGAGTGGCAGGAAGTAGCTGTTGGTTAATTAGAATCTGCAGCTCATCCTGTAGGTAGGGAAATGGGCAGACTGGGTGGGCCAAGTGGTCCTTGTCCGCCGTCAAAGTCTATGTTTCTATGTTTCTATAAGGAAACATAAATCTTTTTCATGCCAAATTTAGGGAGTACCAGATTGAACATAAGCATTTTTCATGGCTAGATTTTATGTAGAACAGATCCAGTATTTGGCAGCCATTTCAGGATTAATTACTTGGAAAATCAGTTAAGAAATTAGAAATCATTTTCATAGCTAATTTGTGGGAGAACCAAATCCAATGTAATATCCCTTTCAGCACATTTTAGGGAGGAACTGGATCCCACATTTATCATCTTTTTTTGTGCTAATTTGTGGGAGAATGACCTCAACCTGCCAGTGTGTTACTAACTTACTATTACAATGGTGGTGTATTTTACTGATTTGTCTAAGGCATTTAGAAACATAGAAACACAGACAATGATGACAGAAAAAGACCAAAGATCTATCTAGTCTGCCCAGAATTCCCTATGTGCCCTGTAACCTATTGTCCTTATGGAGTTTTATCCTCCCTGTCCACACCCTGCTCCCCTCTCTACTGTTACTAACCTGAGTATTCACCAACCGTTCATTCTAACCCAGCCATGCTTGAAACCATTTAAGGTCTTGGCGTCTACCTCATCCGCTGGCAGGCTATTCCACAGCTCCATCACCATTTCCATAAAATAGAACTTCCTCAAGCCCTTCTTAAACCTCCACCCCCACCCCACCAGTTTTGACTCATGAATTTGGGTTCTTGACTCTGTTCTCCAGCTAAATAGTTCACCACTGTTCACATTTTTTATTCCCTTCAGGAACTTGAAGGTCTCTGTCATATCCCCCTCATTTGCCTGGTCTCCAGTGAGTATATGTTCAGTGCCTTTAGACAATTTTCATAAGATCTGCCCTGCTGGCCCTGAAACATCTTTGATACCCTATGCTGCATCACCTCCAGCCTATTCCTGTCCTTTCTTAGGTGAGGACTCTACAGCTAAGCACAGTATTCCAGGTGCGGCCTCACCAGTGACCTTTCTAGAGGTACTGTAGTAGTACATCCTTTTTCCTGCTGTAAGTACCCCTTCCAATACACCCCAACATCCTAGTAACCTTATTATAGGCCTTGTTACACTGACTTGATTGTTTGAGGAAGTCACTAATGATGACTCACAGGTCCTTTTCTTCTACCGTAGTACTCATTTTAACCCCTCCCATTCAGTACTCTGTCCTGGTTTTTAGGTGTATAACCTTGCATTTTTTTAAACTTAATTTCAAATGCCAAACCTTAGACCACCTCTCCAGCCTCTGTATCTTCCTGATCCCTTTGTCACTGTATACCCTACCACAGAGCTTCATGCCGTCTGTGAAGAGACACAACTTGCCCTGGAGACCCTCTCCAATGTTGCTGATGTACATATTGAAGGGCAGCCCATGACAATGGTGACCACGACTGAACACTTTCAGAAATGGTGACTCAATGGTAGCTCCTGTTCACAGGGCTACAGGGCAGGGAGAGCGACCGGATGGGGGGTCTGCGAATATAGTGACAGGATGTCACTATATGTACATGCACGGGGGGGGAGCGAGCACACCAAGTGATGGGTGAAAGGAGAGGGAGGGTTTGTGAGGCATACTGCAGTGGTGGGCTGAGATGGCCCCATGGCATGGTGGGTGGGTGGCAGGCTAGGGTTGCAAGGGTGCCGGGCTCGGGTCTGGGCACCCGTTCCTTTTGTTATGCCCGGCCATTTAGTTTTTTTTCTAAGTTGCACCCCTTCAACATGCACCCCTGGGTTGAGAATCCTTTAGTAGGGGTGCAGGTGGGAGCTGGCCCCCGATAAAAATAAAAAGTTCCCCTGCCCTTTGCTGTGCTCCAGGAGTGTACATTTCCAAAATTGATTTTCGGTGATGTGCACTCGCCCTAACATCGATTGCCTTTCTGCAATCACCGCTATCACATGGAACCTATTGAAGAGGACACAACCCAGAACAGATCCCTGTGGCACCCCACTCATGACTTCCCTGTTCTGATTGGACCCCATTTACCACTACCCTCTGCTGTCTCTCCTTCAACCAGCTTCCTACCCATCTAACTATGTCCTGACTGGGTCTAGGTTCTCCAACTTCTTTAGTAATCTTCAGATTCTGTGTTTCACCAAGTCCAAAGCCTTGTTGAAATGGAAATAGAGTAAATCCACAGCATGGCCCTTATCTAATGCCTTTACTTCCCAGTCAATGGAAACTATCAATTTTGTCTGTCAAGACCTCCCTACCACAGACCCATGCTGTTTACTATCCTGTTACTATTTTATTATAGGCAGTCTACAAGGTCCTCTTTGATCAGTGACTCCGTCACTTTATCCACTACAGAGATAAGGCTGACAAGTCTGTAGCTCCTCGATTTGCTTATGACCCCCCCTCCTTGTGTAGCAGGACTATGTCTGCTGCCCTCCAGTCTTTCAGAACTATCTGTGCCTGAACTGAGTTATTGACTATCCCTACTAGGGGTTCATTCAGTTCTGCACCAATTCATAGTACCCTTGTGTGCATCCCATCCGGCCCTGGGGCTTTATCTACCTTTAAGGCTTCAAGTCCCTCCTAGACCCTTCCTCTGGTAAATACTAGCTGCCTCATTTCAGGAATGCTCCTGACTCAGTCAGTCATACTCTTCTCTTGGACATATTGGAGACCATTGGTTTGGTAGTGGATGAGCTTCATTGGTTCAAGGGCTATTTAGCAAGCAGGCAGCATAGAGTTAAAATTGGTGATGCCTTGTCTTCTTCTTCTAAGTAGGTTCATGTTGGTACTCCTTGAGGATAAATCTTTGAGCAGTTGCTGTTAAGTATTAATAATCTTCCTTGAAATTGTCAAGATACTAACAACATTATTATATGCAGATGATTCACTTTGTTTGTTAACGATTGCTAACAAATTACTTAACCACTAGTCTTCATACTGATTTCAGTCATGTACAGTACTGGCTTTTAAAAACAAGCTATGTCTTATTGAGAAAAAGACAATGGCATTGCTTTCTCGCTGCACTTAGGGGCTGAAAAGAACTGGCCCCAAGCTTGATGTGATTTGTTGTGATAATCATCAGCTTGACAGTGTTACTTCATTTCAGTATTTAGCTAACCCTGGACAGAGCACTGTCCTACACAGACTAAGTTACTTAATTAAAACAGCAAATACATATTTTTTTTTTATTTATGGCATTTTATGATAATACAACATATACCATACTTCAGAAAGTAATAGGAATGAGGTATGCAGACTTCCATTTGGATGTACAGGTAATAAATCACATCTGAAATGTATATATTGTATATCAGATTGGTATGTCCATACAGAATTGGAGTACAGCCAGTTGAACATATGAGGAGTAAAGTCTGATCTGATTGCTCTGTAGAGCTATTATACTTACACCACATCTTGTGAAATAAAAGGCTAATACATCCAGCGAACAGATCCCAAGTAGAACTTGTGTCTTGGGGAGGGTGCCACAACACCCAGTGATACAAACAGGCATTATCACGATGGCCTGGTCTCAATTAAGTTATATAACCTTCCCCAGATGAAGGCAAGGCAACCTTCCCAAGGAAAACAGCAATTTAAACAGGCATGACTTTTTTTCAGTTCTGTTTTCTGCACCTGTACTGGGAACTGTCTCTCTGGCTGCCCCTCTTGCCATTGACTCTACCTCCTGTCTGAAGCCTCTCACCAGGCCCACCCTGACTGGTAAATCTCCCAGCTCTGAAACCCCTGAGGTGAGGCCACCATTGCCCTGGCACTCTATCTAGACTCTAACCCACCGGTCGGGGTCAGGGGACCCTGACTAGGAGCCTGACCATGGGAGTGTGGTCTTCAGCCCTGGGGAGCCTTCACCTATCCCCAAGACAGGGGATTTTCTGTGACTTGGTTGTTGTCCCTCCTCTCCCTCCCAGGAGCTCAGACCTGCAATGATGTCCTCAGATGTCTGCTGCAGATCAGTGCCTCTACTTCAGCCCTAAGCTGTGCAGTGCCTCCAGCTTCCACCGGGGGCTGCTTCTGTGCCAGGCAAACCCTGAATCCCTCCCCCAGAGAGAGGAAAGCTGTCCTCTGGACGCTCCATGCTCTCTCTCCCCTGCCGACCCCTGGCTCCCCGTGCTCATTCCAAAACCCGGGTCGCCGGTGTGGCGGAGGTGTGGCATCCAGCGTCTCAATCCTCAGCACCACCAGACCGGCCAAAATAGACACAACTTAATGTCCAAAAATTGAGAGGCACTCTTACACACCAACTGCACCATTATATCAAATGAGCAAATACAGTATTCCTGACAAAACTATCTACTCAAGCAGCATCAAGAACTTGCACTGAGTTAGAAAAACAAAGGATTGCTCAGATCATTTTCACACCAGTCCCAGATAAAGTCCAGTGATTAATAAGAACCCAGCAGCACTAAATGCTCTCATCAGAAGAGATGCAACAGGCACCTAAATTAAGCAAAAGATAATAAGCAAACAGTAATTATTTTAAGTCCTGGTTCTTATATTCAGTCATATTGAAATTCTTCCCTTAAGAGGGACAATACTTCTCCTTTCATCATATAAACTATCTTCAGGTGGGTTAAGTTCACAGCTGCTGCCTCAGGATCCAGACAGAGATGCATCTTAGACTTATGGCGTACCTGGAGCATGGCTGGGTAGTTTGGTTTTTTTTACCTGTTATTTTACCAGGTGAGACACACTAAGCTGAAAGCTTGTTTGCAGGTGCAAACTGGGAGTACGAGGAAGTTAAGTGACTTGCTCAGGGTCACACAGTATGAAAGTGGGAGCTGTGGGATTCAAACCCAGGTCTCCAGATTTGCAACTCAGAGCCTTAAACCACTGCGCCATACTGCCTGCCTAATTGAGCCTTGATGGTATGGGAGAGGAGTTCTTTCTTTGTTAGCTAGAGTTGCTTTTTCCTGGTCTGCATTTGGCTCAATAAATCTGGAAAAAAGGCCAATCTGCTGTCTTCCCATACAATGTTTCCATGAGCCTGAGCAGCCTAGAGCAGAGCAATACGGGCCTCTGATGAGGAAAGCATGGCCATAGCAGTGAGTGGTCGTTGAGTGACATCGCTTCTTGGACATGGTCCAGAATATAAGTAGACATCTAGGCTTCTCAGTATGCTTAGAGTCTCCTTTCAGACCCATGTTGTAACCAGTGTTTCAGGGGCTATCAATCCAGTCTAATAATTAGCTAGGTAAAAAAATGAAGTATTTCTTGAGGATTTTCTTTTCTCAGTACACGGAGCTTTCTCAGAGAGCTGTTGCCATGCTGCTCATGATTGCCCCCCACCAGCAAATACTTATTTCAGAGTTTATTTCAGTTTAGTACATAGAAATAACCAAATAATTATTTCTGTGTACTAAACTGAAAAGAGGGGATACAGATGCAAACTGACATGTAGCTGAAAAGAAATTCAGAGCAACGTCATGGTGCTTTGCACTAAAGGGTGGCCCACCCTCCAAATCTGATACAGTCAAACTGAATGTCATGTAGATTATAATAGATTCACTGTATTTATCCTGGATTCCTCCCAAAATGGTATTGCTGTTGACTGTATAATCAGCTTGGTTGAATGAGACTTACTGACAGACTGACTGACTGCAGATTATTGTACCTGCTTTGCTTTGTGTGTAAAAGTTATCATTAAACATTCCTGAGTATATTTCTAATTTCCTGAAAACCTGAAATACAAGACAGGGACATAGGACACCCCGGGTTTAAAACAAATAAGAGCTGCATAACAGGGCAACAACTCTCCTCTCATGCTAGCTCAAAGTCCTGAATAAGGTGCCTGCCAGTTTTAGGCCATTTTTGCCCTTTCCATTCTACCTCCAAATCCTCTATGTATTAGGTTCTTTGAAGTGCCACACAGCCTCTGCAATGCTGGATTAGAGCTGGTATATTCTACCTCTAGCTTTTAGCAGTCTACCTTTAGTACTGTAAATCAGCCCCTTTCTCTGGAGAAACATACTTTGGTTATGTGAAAAATCTTGTATCTGAATTTATTACTGCTTTCATGCCCAATGTGTGCCTACTCCCTTTAAGTTATATATTATAACCAAGTTGTTTTTAGTTACTAATTTCTGTGTAAAAGAGACCCTGGAAAATTAGTCTCGGCTCAGCAGTGTACTTCATTCTCAAATGAATAAACTTGTTACTAACTACTGCTACTACTACCACTACCAACACTACTAACAGGTCTTTGAAACTATACTGTGCTGGTTAAACCAGTGTTTATGTGTGAAACACAGTTATCACCTGCCACCCTTCTAGTGTTCAGAGATCCATAATCACTGGGTATCCTCATCCTTCTCATTGGCTGATGCACGATCATAAATCTTTGGCTGCCAGAGGCCAATCCCCCCGACTCCAACCAAAAACTCCAGTCTAACTCATGTATCTCTGCAAGCTGGTCATGATCAACCCTCTCCCTCAGGAGTTACAGGTGTTAACCTCATATTTTATACTCCATCCCTTTTTCTATCTAGCCAGACACGTCATATGCAAACACGCTGTGTGTCAGTCAAGATAATTCCTTTTGTTTTTTTCTTTCTCTGACTTAGCTTTAAAAAAAAGACAAGAATAGCCATATAGACTATAGATCTACATGGCAAGCTCATGAGGTGGAGGCTCCATGCTGAGCACAGAGGAAGGAGGAAAAGACACAAGTTTAGCTCACTTGGAGAATCATCGTGGGATAGGACCCAAGGGAGGCAAACCCTCAGGTAGCATCTACCTGACCTTTCTGCCCAGGCTTGGGACCCTCTGGTAGCATCCCCAACAAGAAGGTGATACTGGGCTACCACTGTGTGCAGTTGGTACCCCCACTGGATACAGAAACAAGATTCCCCCCTTCCCTCCCCAAATGCACAGAGTACCTGCTGTCCAAGGAGCTCTCTCCACCATCTGGCTTCTCTGGACACTATCCTGCTGCTGTCTCGATGAGGACCTTCGCCTGTGCTCCGGTCCAAAGGAGACCGGCCAGTCCCCGCAGCAGGAGGTAGGGGGTTAGTAAGCCAGGGACCTCTTGGCACCATTCCTCTGCACACGCCACCCAGAAACAGCTCTACACTGCATCCCCTGCATTCCAGATGCCATGTTCCCAGGCCACCAGGTCTCATCAGCATGGCAGCTCCAGCAGAACCATACAATGACAGCATCTAATGCAGGGGGAGGCAGAAGCCAGAGGAGCTGTGCCAAACATAAGGAGGTGCAAGGGTGGCACCCCATTTTACCGGGCCGTGCACTGACACCGCTCCAAGACTTCAGCTGATCTGCAACTGTGGGAGCCCAGGAGTTATCGCAAGACTACTGGGAAGTCTCGTGGAAAGCTTCCTGGAGGTCCCCTCAAAGTCACGCCGACACCAGCGCCATATTGGCGGAGGTCCCACCGCCATTTTGAGGGGGGGATTCTGATACAGAGAGCTAGCCAGCTCCACCATGTGGCTGGCCATTTTTCTAAAGAGCCACTCTCTTTAAAGGCACAGACACTCCTGCACCCATGCACTCACCTTGGTTGGGCTTAATGGTTACTGCTGCTGTTAGGATAGAGGAAGACATGGACACTTTCCTGATCCAGTTTTTCTTGTCTGCCCCTCACAGATTGCTCTACTCTACCATTCATCACTGCCATGCCTGCCTGCTTTGAATGGGACGAGTTCCCGGAATCACACATGGGGAAGCTTTGCGCTGTATGCATGGTATTAGAGTCTGATACCTCACACAGTTCCATGGAGGTGGTGGCAACTCAGAATGAACTCATGCTGCTGATGGCACTGTTCACATTGAATGCCATGCAGGTGGGTCTGCTCTTTCAATAGCTGGAGAATCTACAAGCCCAACAGCCAGCTGGTGAGCCCCAAGCAGTGACAACAAAGTACACAAGCACAGTACTGAGTCCACAGCCACAAAAGAAGAAATGCAGGCAGGCAGAAGACCATACATTCCCTTCAGAGGACAAGGAAGTAGATCAGGATCCAACCCAAGCATCAGGTAGACTGTGTCTTCAAGAAGATGTGGCAGAACTGGTCCAGCTTGTCTGGGAAGTCCTCCAGATCCTGGCAGAGCAGGAAGAGATCCACACCTCCTCAGACCCCCTCCTCTCATCTCAGTCCAAGTCGGTGCAGCACTGCATCCCTGCCTGCCCAGCCCTCGACACCATTTTGTCCAAGGAACTGGAGGCTCTGGATCCAGCCAGAATCCCAGAGAAGAGGGCATGCAGAAATATTACCCACTGGCCATGGCTTATCAGATGTGCTGGCACTCAGCCCGGAGGTGGACACTCGGTGTCTGCACTGGCTCAGGCATACGTGATACTGGTGGAAAGTACCACGGCACTTAAGGACCCAATGGACAAGAAGGTGGAAGAGTCACTCAGACAGGTCCATGAGATTACAGGAATGACCCTATCCATGGATACAATGATGTGGTACACCAGCAGGGTACTGCTGCATTGGGTGGAAACCATCGCAGCCAGCCTCCTGGAGGATTCCCCACTGCAGGTCGACTGTGCAGTGTAGGCAGCTCGCTACCTCATGGACGCCTCCTCAGACTTCATCAAATTTAGCACCAGAGCTGCTGTCCTTACCAACTGGGCCCAACAGGCCTTGTGGCTTAAGTTTTGGCAGGTGGACACTGAATCGAAGGCTATCTTGATGAAACTGCCCTGCAAAGGGGGGCATCTGTTCAGAGAGGATCTCACTCCATTTCTTAAGGACAGGGCAGAAACTAAGCAGATGGTGGAGAAAAAGGACCTCTTTCTCCCATCTAGTTGGCCCTTTTGCTCTAGATTCAGAGGAAGCCAGAACCACTCCAGAGTGACTATGACCCAGTTCCAGAAAGGAGGAGCCATGAGGTCTAGATTCCAGTCCCGAAACAACCAATCCAAATTCAGTGGAAGCTTCAGTAAGAGAGGGGGAAATAAGGACAAGTTTAAAGGGAAGCCATGGCCAACAATCAGTGATGGAAAAGGAGCTCAGCAGACTGTCTCCTCATGGGGGGGCCAATTATGGATGTTCACCAGTCAATGAGCCCACACTACAAAGTACCATTGGGTCCAGGAACTTGTGTCATACGGATATGCTATAGAGTTTTCACAAAAGACAATTCCACACAGACTGAAGATTTTCCAAGTGCCAACAATCCCTGAGGGCAGAGGCAAGCCAGACGGCACTGGCTGACCTCACCAGGAGCGGGCGATAGTCCCAGTCCCAGCTCTTGAGAGGAACACCAGGGTGTACTCTACATTCTTTATGGTTCCAGAGAAGACCAGGGCCTTCACCCTGCACTTTGACCTAAAATTCCTCAACAAGTTCATCACTTACAAAAGTTCAAAATGCAGACCTCTGATTGACCCTGGCAGCCATCCAGCCAGGTGATTTTCTGGCCTCAATCAACCTCAAGGATGCCTACCTTCACATTCTGATCTGCCCCGGCACCATCGTTTTCTATGATTCCAAATTTACGGGCATCATTTACAGTACACTTGCCTACCATTCAGTCTGGCATCAGCTCCAAGGGTCTTCATGAAGATGCTCATCGCATAGCCACAAGTCTCAGAAAAGACAGCATGCATGTCATCCCATACCAGGATGACTGGCTGATTTGGGACAGACACCCAGACAAGACCAAAAGAGATATGGAAAAGGTACTCCAGTGCCTGCAAAGACATGGATGGGTCATAAACTGGGAGAATAGCCAGTTACAACCCATGCAGGTCCTCACACACTTGGGCACCCACATAGACATGACCACAGGCCAGGTATACCCAACAGAGGACAAGGTGGACAACATAGCTCACCTCCTGGGCTCCATACAGAACACACCTTGCAGGCCCATCTACACATACCTGCAGTTGTTGGGCCTTATGGTGGTGATGATAACCATGGTGCCATGGTATTACACATGCATCCACTACAAAGGTATGTCCTGGATGCATGGGACAAGTCCACACAGGATTTTGAGTTCCCCATTACCTCAAATCTGACATTCTCCAAAGCCTCAACTGGTGGGCAGACCAGAGGAATCTGATGAAGGGGGCACTGTTGATATCACCCAAGTCACTGACCATTACAACAGACGCAAGCCTGTTTGGCTGGGGGGTGACGCTGAACCACCAAGGGATGCAGGACAGATGGTCCCAGTCAGAATCCTGTCAACCTATCAACGTCCTAGAGATGAACGTGGTGTACAGGGCTCTCCTGTTTTTTGCCCCTCAGATTCAGGGTCAGTCGGTCCTGGGCAGAATGGACAACCAGGTCACCATGACATACATCAACAAGAAAGGTGGGACTTAGAGTAGGGCCATGCTTTTGGAGGCCCTTCAAACCCTATGCTGGGTGGAGACCCATTTGCAGGACATCTTGGCCACATATCTGGTGGGGAAGCACAACCTGCAGGCGGACTGGCTCAGTCAGGTAACTTTGGACAAGGCAGAGTGGCAGCTGCACCCTCAGGTTTTCTAGACAATCCACAGGAGGTGAGGACCATTTCAGGTGGATCTTATGGCCTCAGGGCTCAACACTAGCTGCCCCATTTTCACTCTAGCTTCCCAGACAGTCGGGCAGAAGAGGTCAACACAATGGCAGCCACATGGCACTTCAAAAAAGCTTACATCTTTCCTCTAATTCCGATGATCCCAAAAGTGCTACTCAAGATCCGGGACATGAGAGCAACAGTGCTGTTGGTGGCACCAGACTGACCGAGGAGATTGTGGTATTCACTACTTCAGGTGATGCTGGTAGACAACCCATGGTGCCTACCTCTGCAGCTAGATCTGTTGAGACAAAGACTGATATTACACCACAGCCTTCAAGAGCTGTCACTGATGGCTTTGATGCTGAAGGGACAAGACTGTTAGAGAAAGGATATCCCATGAGAGTGGTGGATCACCTGTTGAGATCCAGGAGGTCTTTCACAAATAAGACTTCTCAGAGACACTGGCAGATTTTCTGTAAATTATGTAGCGTGAAGGGTATATCCCCTTCGGTGGTGGGGCCTCCCCAAATCCTAGACTTCCTCAATGACAAGGCTTCTAGAAGGGTCTAGTCTATTCCTACCTTAGAGTACAAGCTAAGCTATTTCTGCAAAGAGGGGTCTCCTGCTGAAGGTTGGGTAGGTGGGTTTGCATCCTGATGTGGTCCGGGTTCTGTGAGAGGTGCAAATTTCGGCCCCCAGGGTTCAGCCTACCTGTTCTCCATGGCAGCTTGACTGCATGTTGGACAGCCTAGACAAGCCTCCTTTTGTTTCCATCTCCCTTTATTGGATTACTGACAAAACAATGTTTCTCATGGCCATGCATTCAGCTAAAAGGGTGGGAGAACTGCAAGCCCTTTCACGTCGAGAACCTTTTCTCATCTTTCATAATGACCGGGTTTCCCTGGTACCAGTACTTTCCTTCACACCAAAAGTTGTACAGTATCACTGGCTCATTTGGAGCAGGCCATTCATTTGCCCACTATGCCAAGGAGGAAAGGGACTCAGGAAGGAGGTGCCACATCCCCTAGACATGGTCTCATTACTGAAAGAGTATTTGAAGGTGACTGAGGATTTCAGGAGATCAGACCATCTGTTTGTGCCCTGTTCCAGCACTGAGAAGGGTCAGGTGGCTTCCAAAGCTTCGATAGCAGGCTGGAGTAGATGGGCTAAAGAGGCTACCTACCAGACTGCCAGTAAGGATCTTCATAGCGGCATTAGATTGCTGAAAGAGGTGGTGCTTCAGTGCAAGAAATCTCTGCTGCCACCATTTGGTCTTCTGCTCATACTTTTGTCCACCATTACTGGCTGGATGTAGCTTAGGCTAATAGAGCATGGTTTGGCAGGGCGGTGCTTCAGGCTGCTGTAGGATGTCATTTCTAATAAGGTTCATTTTGATGATCCCTCCTGATGGTTCTTTCTGAGTACTCCTACATATGACCCAGAGGTTATGGATCTCTGAACACTAGAAAGGGTGGCAGGGATAATGGTATGTACTCACCTGGTAAAGGTAATTATTATATTATATCTGCCACCTTTATAGTGCTCAGAGTCCTCCCTGGATTGACGACCTTTGGTTTTGTCCTAGGGCAGCTGGAATCACCTACATCTCATCAGTCATTCAGAGGGCATATGTTGTACTGACATAGTTTGTTAGGTCCAGAGCCGCTCGCTGGAGTTTTCAGCGATTGCAGTTTTCTTAATGGCAGGGTAATAGGTCCTCCTACAGGTATTTTGTATATCTCACATCTAAAAGTCAGGTTTTGGTGTCTACTCGCCCAGATGCATTTTTTTATGTTTTCACATGTATTATTGTATTATGCTGCCTGCAGTAAAGTTATATTATATTGGCGCTATCTTTCATGTGCTATTCTTTATGGACAGTTATGTCCTTGGCATGACGTGCCTGGGCTTGGGGGTTTGTCTGTTTGTTTTGTTCTTCTCTCTGCTAGGGAAGTGTCACACTGGAGTTTTCAGCTGGAGTCAGGGGGATTGGACTCTGGCAGCCAAAAGATTTATGATTATGCATCGGCCAATGGGATGGATGAGGATACCCAGTGGTTATGGATGTCTGAGTACTGTAAAGGTGGCAGGTATAATCACCTTTACCAGGTGAGTAAATATCATTACTGAGCAAGACTTATCTCTACAATTAGCAGACTTGATATACAGTACTTTTGGGTCTTCTGCTGGCATTTTCATATGTTCATATTTGGAGTAATTCCCTCATTCATGAGAAATGATAGTCTGGGAAAATGCATGAGGGTAACTTGGGTGTAACCTGGGTGTATCACCAAAGAAGGGGCAAACCAGACTGTAATAACCAGGCCTTAGCCAAAAACATTGTGAGTTGGTTCTCAAGTGCAGAAGGTGCATGGGAGAGTGGGTCCGTCATGCTGAACACATCCTACCATGTGAATTGCAGGATGGGCCCTTTCTGAAGTTGAAAGTGGATCAGTTGTTGCTTGCTGGGAACAGCTACCTTATTAATGCAGGCTATTGTTTATTTCTGCACTGTCTTATGACTGTGGTAATGCTAATGTCTTGTTGTATATAAACGGTGTTGTCATCTGTAGTGTTTAAATAATATTGAAGATATAAATCTTGGCTTAGGGAATGACTTTGTATAGCTGCAGAAATGGTGCTTTAAATAAATTGCTACTTAACAAAATAAAAGCAAAGCTGTAATATGTTATTTGGGTCTAGGTAAAAGGTAAACAGATGTAAGGACAATTTTGTAACTGAGCTTGAAATGGATATCAGTTTCAAATACCTAGGAACATACCTGGATTTTTGCCTTATGTAAGATGACCCTACAGACTGTTACCAAATCAACAGATAAAAAATAGGACTATTTATTTAGTTTTTATTTGCCAGGTAGGTACACTAGACACACAGTTCAACAGAGAGAACAGTACAATAAATGACTGAGATAAAGCAACTGTGTCTCAGAAACCTAACATTAGTGAGGTCAGCACTTCACCCAAAAAGATTTTTCACAAAGGGATCTTTGAACATCAAAGATGCAAAAATAAATCTCCTTCATTAATTTCCATTGAAAACAATGATAACAGCAACCATGAGAAAACATATATTACCATCTTTTCCACTCAGAAAGATCTCATTATTAAAGTGCAGAATGTTTAAAGTGTACAGTGTCTCACCCACTGCAGTGAATCTGTGGTGGTGCTTGAGCCGCTGTTGTATGCAAAAACACCTCAAGGCCTTCTCACATAGCTGCAAAACTCATGTGCAGGGATTTACCAGTGTATCGATGCCTTCATGCTCCAAACATTATCCAAAACTGCAGGCTATGCCAGAAAAGGTTCCTCAGCTTCTAGCCACAAAAGGAGAGTCAGCAAAAAGGAGAAAACCGCTGAAAGAACACTATGTCACAGTGAGAAAATGGGATACACAGGCTCCGCGTTACCAGGGCTCACTACTTCTGGGTGCACTTACATATTGACTGTACCTGCGGTCATCCTCAGAGTGTACCCTCTCAGAAATACTGTTATGTTTATAAATGGTGTAATTAAAGTGATAGTGCACTGAAAACTAATGTGCACATATAACCTGCCAATGTGTTCATAGATTTAAAAAGTGCAAAAAAGTGCAGAGAGAAAACTATATAAATAAATCACTAATGGTTAAAAAAGTGCATAGAGTGTCTGACTAGGCAATGGAACATGCATTCCAAAGACCACGTTGAATAAATACATACACTAATACCCCGCATATATGTGGAAATGTTGAGAATGCTTAAAAACTATTAAAAAACACGGATACAAGATTTTTTTATTTTGAAAGACAGAAAAGAGGAGGGCTGAAAAGGAAACAATTACTGGTTCAAATAACTATACAAGGGAATGTCTTCATTTGAACCTTGTGGGATTAGTGTATTGAATTCAAAAATCAGTATGATTCTCTTTGGAGAACTCTTAATTTGAGATCTCCTCCTCTTGTATAACTATTTGAGCCAGTAATTGTTTACATTTCAGGACCCACCTTTTCTGTCTTTCAAAATAATTAAGCACCAGGGTTAGACTTATGTGCTCCACCCTAGGTAGTGTATTGACTTGCATGCTCTGCTCTCTATCCTGACTGCTGTTGTTTACAAATAAGACTTTCTGCGCTCTACTTGTGTCATTAGGCATGACTTGTCTGCTCTGCCTAAATAAATCTTGTATTTATGTTTTTTTAATAGAAACTGGCTTGTGTGAGTGAGGATTCAGAGGTATATAGTACCAAGTCATCAGCAAATAAATCAATCTTAGTGTCCGAGATGTTCTTGGTTAAGTTATTAATATAAACCAGAAATAATAGAGGGCCTAAATTGAACTTGGGGGACCCCTCCGTTGGAGTGGAGTCGGATAAGAGGGGCTATTTATTTTATTTGCTGTTGTCTATCCTCCAAGTAGCTGGCAAACCAGTTTATTGCATTAGTAGCAGTCCCCAGCTGTTTAAGGCTATCGAGAAATAGCAGATGGTCCACAGTGTCAAAAGCCTTGCTCAAATCCAAGAAAACTGCAGTTGTAACAAGTTTTTGTCCATCGCCTCTAACCAATCAGTTGTGACTTTGGACAAAGCAGAGATTGTACTATAAACGGTCTAAATCGACTGCAAGGGTTGATTAACTGGTGTTTGTCCAGGAAGACCCCTACTTGAATGCTGACAAGCTTTTCCAGCAATTTTGATAAAACTGGTAAAATTAAGATGGGCCTATAGTTATTTAGGTCGCTGTGATCCCCTGATTTAAAGAAAGGTAATAGATGAGCTGTCTTCCAAACATGAGGAACATTGCCTTGAGTTAAAGGTAGATTAAATAAGTTAGTAATTGAGCTGTAAGGTAGTGATAGCCCAGCTTTAAAAAGTAGGGTCAATATCATCCACACCAGTACTTTTTAATGTTAAGCTTAAGCAGCTGATCTTCAACCTGCTTATAGGTGATTTCAGAGAAGGTAAAGGGGGTGTAAGGCAGTGGATTGCCTGTCATAAATGGATGAGGGGCGTTGTGCTGTAGTGTAGTTGCCTTAGAAGAATCAAAAACAAGCCCTGACATTGCAAAGTGCTCATTTAGCATGTTAAGTATAATATCTTTGTCAGTTATAGGAGTACCCTACAGAATTATTTTATTTTGGAATGATGGATGAGCCTTGCTTCCCTCAACAGTCTTAAAAGTATGCCAAAGTTTTATTGAATTTCCTTTTGCTGATTCAAACATGTTTAAATAGTATGACTCTTTTGTATTCCTGATCAGTTTAATGCAGGTGTTGCAACATGCTCTAAAAGCAGTCCAGTCAGCAGGGAGTTGGTCTGTGGAGCAGTTGTCCACAGTTTGTCTCTCCTATGCGGGCCTTTTAATATCCCATTAAACCATGGGGAGGATGCTTTTGTGATTCTGTATCTGGCCATAAGGGCATGTTTGTTCATAGTAGCAGTAAGAGTGGAATTAAAGATGGCAGTTACTCCCTCAATAGAACTGGTTAGGTAAAAGTCATGCCATTTAATGTCTCTTAGGTCAGCCAAGAAGTTACTTGAGTTAAACTTCCTATAATATCTCCTAGAGATAAATCTGCTGACAGTTACAGGTTTGAGTAAGTTTCTAACGCAACTACAATGTTGTGACCACTTAAGGCATTGTGTAGTAGCTTTGTGAGTAATTTTGTGGGGCTTGTTTGCTAGGATTACATCTATGAGGGATCCCATCAGCTTTTCCTGATTTGGCCTAGTGATACCTGTGATGACCTGAGCTAATCCCACTTCATCACAGAGCTGTTTTAAAGGAGATGATTTGACAGTGAGCCAGTCCACATTCAGGTCACCCAGTATTATAGACTCACTATTATTTTTACTGAGGAATTGGAGTAAGTGGGACAGTAGACCCATGCCCCTAGAAGGAGGCCTATAGCAACCAATGATATTGATAGTTTCAGTATTCGAGATGGCAATTATTGTTGCCAAGCTTTTAGATTCCTTTGGTTTTGAAATGCAGTGCAGAACAGTAGTAGTGAACCTCTCCTTGACATTGATGAATACGGCACCTCCTCTAGTTGCTCTATCAGCTTGATACAGGGAATAGGATGGGAGGGATATGGCATGGTCCTTGATGGCTTCCTTTAGCCAAGTTTCCATTAAATCTAATATATCTGGGCAGGTGTGTGCCACCCAAGCTTGTATATCTGTCAGTTTCTTTTCAATACTGCATATATTAAAAAGCATTATTTTTAGACCTTTAGCAGAGATAAAATCTGTGGTTGATTGTAATGGAGTAGTAGGGCCAGGATTAAGCTCAATGTTCCCTGAGCATAGAAGGAGTAATACTATTATGTGCTTAAGACAGGTTTGCTTAGTGACTTTAAGTAGATTGTTGTTTTGATTTTGCCGGTCATACAGTGCAGAAAACCATTGTTTAGTTGGAAGGAATGGTAATTCACTAATGCACACAGAAAAACTAATGTTCTAACAGAAGTGGAATGAGTAAAAGGTAATGGATAATACTAGGCAATACTGTATTAGCAAGATTCCACTGTCGTGAGGGTTTGGTTGATAAAAGAAAGTAAAAGGAGGGTAAATAGCCTGTACAGCTTCAGTGTGATTTGTTACAGTAATAGTGTATGGGTGCAGCAGAAGTATAAGTAGGGCAGGCATTTAGGCTATGTTGAGTAGCAATGTAAGAGGCAGCCTTGTATTTGTAAGATTATGTATAAACTTAATATTATTTTTACAATGCTACTGTGTTAGGAAAGTAGATAAAAGTAAACTGAGCGTGAGGAGGTACAAGAGGTCTGTATAGCTGCTGACACTTGGAATCGACCAGTAACACAGACAGCTCACAGTGAGAGCGTTGCTACAGTGAGAAAAATAAAAGCAAACACCCCTACAGGATGAGAATATAAGGCTAATGAGAAACTCAACTGATTGGTTTTTCACAAAAATGTTGTGACCACTGCAGCTATTTAAGGCAGTGTCCAATTATGGGACCACTTCAGCTATTTAAGGCAGTGTCCAGATGGGGAACAGGGCAGGATAACCAGATCTTGGGCTGGAAGCAGCACATCAAAGGTGTCCAGATGGCTGGCTTGGCCGAAAAGGGGGGAGCCAATTGTAGCAAGCTGACTAGGCATCAACAGTTTGAAATGAAATGGAGAGGCATTTTGCTGAATTTCAGCATACCTGGTTCAGTTCAGTTGTGAAGCAGTGGGCAGGTTTCCAAGTGGGCAGCAACTTCTGAGTAAACAAGCCACACCACTGTGAGCAGAGCCCAATCAGTGGCTGGAGCACTTGAGCCCGGTTCAGGGGCTAGTCTACACATGAAGTGCACATGAATGAGTTAATAGAAAGGGACTGACTGAGGAAGGGTTGCTAGCACTGAGGGTGGATAAATACCAAGGCCCAGACAGTATATATACATGGGTACTGAGGGAGCTGGCAGAGGAGCTTGCAGGTCCCCTGCTGGCCTTTTCAACAGTTCACTAGAGTCAGGTGTGGTACTGCAGGACTGGGGAAAGGCACAATAGTGTCCCTCCATAACAGCAATCCCAAGAATGATCCGGGGAACTGCAGACTTTTTAGTCTGACCTCAGTCATGTGCAAGTTCATGGAGGCCACATTTAAGGAAAGATTAGTAGGGTACATGGAAGGCAATTGCCATCAAGATGAATGGCAGCACGGGTTTTATGGGAGGGAGATCTTGCAAAGAAACCTAACTCTTTGATTGAGTCACTAAAACAGTGGACAAGGCCCAAGTAGTGGGCATCCTATGCCTGGACTTCAGCAAGGTCTTTTACATTGTGTCCCACAAGAGGTTGATTAGGAAGTTGGTGGATCTAAGGGTAGGTGAGACATTGACCAGGTGGATAGCTCGCTGGCTGAGGGGTAGAACCCAGAGCATGGTGGTGGCGCTGGTGGTGAGCTGTCAAGCATCAGTGAGGTCACTAGTGGTTTCCACCAGGAATCGGTGCTCAGAGCAGTGCATTTCAATGCCTTCATTAATGATATTGGGGATAGCATTAAGGGCAACATGTGCTTATTCACAGATGGCACCAAACTCTGTGGGAGAATAGACACAACAGAAGGGATACAGGATTTAAGGAAAGATCTGGAAAGGCTACAGAGGTGGTCTGGGATTAGCCACTTGGCTTCAATGCAAAGAAATGCAAGATTATGAACACTGGAGCTAGGAACATGAGGAATTAGTACAGGCTAGGTGGAGTGCAAGTATCTTCATCCAAGGAGGAGAAGAACCGGGGGTGATGATCACTAGTAACCTTAAGCATTCCATTCAATGTAGAAAAGCAGCAGTAAAGGCAAAACAAATGTTGGGCTGCATCACTACTGGGATCAGAAGTAGGCAGTAGGAGGTAATACTGTCATTGTACAGGTTGTTGGTGAGACAGCACCTGGAGTACAGTGTACCGGAGTGGTGTCCGTAACTCAAAAATGACATAAATCTGCTGGAGGTGGGCCACAGGAGGGCAACAAAGATGATTATGAACAGCAGGGTAGAACATAAAAGTAGAGGTTGGTGGCCCTGAACATGTACTCTCTGGAGGAAAGAACAAAAAGAGGGGACATGACTGAGACCTTCAGGTATTTGAAAGGAATACATAAGGTGGACAAGGAAGGTCTATTCAGGCTTAGTGGGAATAGGAACATGGGGGAACACAGTCTCAAGCTGTTAGGGGGAAGATTTAAGAGAGAGACCAGGAGGTACTTTTTCACAGAGAGGGTAGTGGTGAGTCAGAATGGACTTTCTGAAGAAGTGGTTTCACTGGAAATGGTATGTAGATTCAGGAGAGGCTGGGATGGAGTCAAGGGGAAAGTAAGTGTTACATGGAGGGCGGACAGAGGGGAGGGGCTGGATGGAAGGGCAGGGTCATTAGTTGGCACTGAGGACCCTGTAATACAAGCAGACTAGATAGACCTAATAGCCTTATTTTGCTAGCTTCATCATATATTCATAAAAAATATTCAAATAACAGGTACCAAAGGTGTACAGTGACAAGAACCTAATGACCACCACAATTTAGAGAAGACTGTATAAACATTTGCCAGTTCAGAACAGGAACACACTGACCATTTATACAAGTAGGAACAGTAGCAACTATGGAAGGCCTGGACTGAAAGACATTGTGAATATAATCTAGAATGGAATTTCAGATTCTGGGGATAATACAGGAGAAAGCAGTCTCACCTAGTTTAGTTCTCGTCTTGGATATGGACAAGAGGTCACGAATATGAGGTTAGCAAGGGTTGGTGTTTCTGAAAGGTAGGAGGAATTATGCAAAGGGCAAGCGCAATTGATTCTGTACAATATTATAGACAACATCTCCCAAGGTGAGGTCAGCAATCCAAGTTTAGAGTACAAAGTGCAGTGGTGGATGTGTAGGTCATAGGCCGGGGCAAAGTGGCAGATGCTATTATATGCCACATAATTTCTGTAAAATATTTTAGTGGCTCTAGGGAAAACAGACATCATGTAGAGGCATTTGGGGAGTAAAATACAATGGGTTATGACTATACAAGCTTTAGGGGTGAGGTTATGAATAACCCTGTATGACGGCCCCAGTCTAAAACTAACTGCCTTACAGATTGAGGCCATACGTAACGAGACATCCAGCGATGGGTCTAGTGTGACACCTAGGTAGTTAAAGGATGGAAATGAGGCAAGGGATGTTCCAGCATCCCATATAATTGATAGTGGAGATGGACATCTCTTTATCCTAGGAGTTGAGCCAAAAAACATAGCCTGTGATTTTGTGATGTTCAGGAAAAAACTGTTGGATGGGAGCTATCTTTGGAAAGCCTGTAGATCAGAAAACAGATGTCTATTGATTCTCAATTACATGGGTGTGGTGTGCATATTTATGGAACACATGCAAACAGAGGAGAGAAGTAAGTAAGTGCCTCAGCTGGGACGTGAACCCAGGCCACCCAGAATGGTAGTCCGGGTGGCCTGGGTTCATAGGTTCATAGGTGGTTCATAGGTGTATACGAGTTCGGGGAACTAGCCCATAATGAACTTGCAATCCTTAACCTGGATGGAATTCATATTTTTTATTACCCATAAAAAGGTCAAGATTTTTTTTAAATAACTGGAAGGTGCTGCTATATACTACTTCAAGTGGCAGCGAATTCCAAATCTGCACTATTCTCTGGGTAAAATAATGATATCGACTAGTAGACCTATTGGTGACTGATTTTAATTGTAGTTTATGGGATCTGGTGTTATTCATTTTCTTATATCATTCTAAGCATATTGTTTCAGCCAGAGAATTATCCCTAGAAGCCTTATAGATTAGACATAGGTCCCCCCTTAGAGAACGATATTCCAAGGAGTATAGTTTCAATTTTTGTAATCTACTACTATATGATAAAGTTTTACAATTATCCACTTGTCTCGTAAATCTTCTTGGGTTCAAGGCTCAGCTGAGGCACTTACTACTTTCTTTCCTCTATTTAGATGTGTATTGATGACATCAGTACTGTGGGAGCTGGAAAAGAAGACCAGGTCATCTGCATAGAGGACAGACGTAATATGTGAGAAACACTGGTGGACAGAATTAATGCAAAGGGAGAAGGGTAAAGACCAAAGTATTTATCCTGGTGGATCCCAACCATGGCAGGGTCTGGTTCAGATAGGGCAGGTCCAAACCTGACATGCTGTTACCAGTTTACCAGGTACGTTTTAAACCAAGAGAGTGCTGTAGAGGAGATGACCAGGTCATCAGGTTTCGCATAGAGCAAAGACTGGTCTAAAAGGTTGATGGCCTTTGCAAGGTCAATGAAAACAGCACCTGTTAGATCAGACCTACCCATTGCAGTGGCAGTGTTAGTGAATAGCAAGAAGACAGCAGTGGTAGTGCTACAATTTCTATAGAAGTGATGCTGAGCAGAGATAGGAGGGTGTGGGTGGCTAGGTACTCAGTGAGTTGAATGGCAACAATCTTTTCCAGAATCTTATTGATCACATGAAGAATAGCAATGGATTTATAACTGCTAATGGTTTTGCTGCTGCCTTTCTTGATGATAAGTACAACATGTGACATCTACCATTGGTTAGGTACAGTTCTGGTGGTTAGTGACAAATTAAAGCTTCTGGTGACTGATGAGGCAAGTTCATTAGCAGCAGCCCTGACAAATTTGGCTCAATCCCATGACAGTCAGCAGATTTGGTTACATGAATCTATTTCAGGTATTTGCACACATCAGAGACCCTGGAGGTTTTGAAGAAGGAAGGAAGAAGGGTGTTGAAACTGACCAGCACTAGAGGCAGGAAGGGAGGCTAAACTTTTGAGGGGAAAGGTCCCAATATATACTGTAAGATCAGCAAAGTGATCATTAAAGGCATTTGGTATTGAGGACATGTTGTTACAATTGATGCCATTGATGTTCATTGTCACTGGAATGAAATTACCAGTTTGGCCCACCGTATGCTTTCTATAGATCCAGAACTGATGTGGTTTACCAGTGGTGGAGTTAAGATGTGTTTTACAGTGCTGAATGTGGTTCTGCCAAATGGCCCACTGACATTCATTTCTGAGTGTTCTATATTTGACCCAGTCAGAGCTTGACTTGGAAACTTTAAATATAGATCAACACTTGTCTCTTGCTTTAGTCAGTGATGTGAGGCAGTCAGTCATTTTGTAACTGGGCCTTGGATATCCCTTTGTAGTAAGAGGATCATGTTTATCTTGGAGGCAAACAGATATCTGAGTGGAAATAGAGAGGGCCAGATTAGTGTTGTTGCAGGACAACAAGTATGAATAGTCCAGGCATGCAATTTCCTGTTTGAAATGTGCAGGGTCAAAATTAGAGAACACATGCAAGTCTGTTAATCTTAGAGGAACCTTACGATGCTTATCTCTGTATACACACAAGACCATGAGGTGGTCACTAATGACATCGGACAGTACTCCCAATCAGATAACTCTATCCATTCTGGAAATAAGTATCCAGTCTGTGGGGTAAGAAGACAGTCTCTAATTAGATCACCGGAGGGTAGATCTGAATAATTAAGAGTAAACTGGAGCTTACTTAAGGAATGCACAATATTTTATTTTACAGCTAATCCAATAAATATTAAAGTCTCTAAAAAGTATAAGATGTTGCTTGTACCAGAGGACCTGCAGTACTAATAAATGGTGGGAGTGCCTGCTGACTGTCAGCAGAGGAAGTATACAAAGAAGAAATGGGGTTTCCTGAAGTTCCCAGCAGGGGGACCACATAACAAAGTTCTAGCTGAGGTCTGAGGGATTGTGTAAGACTAAAGAATTGTTTGCCCAATGATGACTAGTTAATTATTGTTATTTTATTTCTATCTTAGATTATGAGACAGTTGTTAAGGCCTTTGCTTCAGCCATGGTGAAACTGGCTACAGTACTCTGACTTTCTGTATCTGCTAACAGAAGGGAACATCACTGTCAACTTTATTCTGATCTTAGTTGGTCACAAAATGAAGAATAATTTAAGTATATTTTAGGTAACCTGCTATGTGAAGTATTGGGTACTGGGTGCTGGCTCTCCTTACAGTTTTACTATGCTACATAAACATCAGTATGATCACCTGAACTTGGAACATCTGCAAATGATTTGCTATATATCACAAATATAAGAACTATGACTTGCAGGCTGCTCCTTAAGATATCGATTGATTGATTGACTGATTTAAAAGTTTAACCAGGAAATTCAAACTGAGCTTATAACAACTTGTTTCCAGATGTGTCCGGGGGGGGGGGGACAAGGGGGAAGGAGATAGCTAAACAATATAATTACTAAAAATACAAAAAGTCAAATACAATGCTATAGAAATATAGGCAGAATCATAAATATTAGAGGCATTTAGTAATGAATGCAATTAGAAAATAAAACAATCAAAGAAAACAAAACAATCACCTATATGTAAAGAAGGGAAAAGTAGTGAAACAGCAATGAATAGGGCAAAACTAGAGAAGGGATTAAGACTAACAGTAACAAGTAATGAGAGAGCAAAAGCAGAAAGGGTCAGAGTTACAGGAGGATAACAAAAGTCATAAAGAAGAGACTTTAGGGAGGAAGGAGAAGAGGCAGAATGAATAGAAAAGGGAAGAGAGGACCAAAGTTAGGAAAGCGGTAAGAAAAGCTTATTGACCAATAATAGATTTTCTAGAAGGAGAGAAGAGTTATGGAACCCAATGCCCTGTACCTAAGGCCAATTTAAATTTTGGGGTTTTCAAAATTAGGTTTAAAAATACTTGTTGAACTGTTATAAATTGGAGTGCATTTAATTGATTTTGTAATTGGCTGTCTGATTATATTAGTGTCTGTGTTTTTTTTTTTTGGGTCATTTTAGCCCTAGTAATTCTTTAAAATGAACATTTGCCAAACTGCTTCTCTGATTAACAAAACAATAAATAAATAACAATTAAAAGCATTTTGTACTACTTTGCTGAGTAGACTTCCATTGTAAGTGCCTTGTTAGAACCAGTTTCCAAACCTGGGAGAGAAAACAGGACAACTCAGAAAGAATGTTCCAATAGGCACCACAGAGCACAGTAATTGGGAAGCCGTGGCCCAGAGATGGGATTTGGGTAACTTATTTTATTTATTTATGTATGTATGCACGTAAGTACATAAGTATATAGGTACAGTATGGATGGGTGGATGTCCCAGGGAAGAGTACACAATGGGGGTGAGTTAATAACAACAAAAATCAAAAGATAACTAGGAATAATTATATCAGATAACCTAAAGGTGGGCAGACAATGTGAGAAGGTAGTAAGGAGGGCTGGGGGGTATTGGGATACACAGGGAGAGGCATCAACAGTAGAAAACAGGAAGTTGTTATCCCTCTGTACAGACAGTTGGTGAGACCCCATCTGGAGTACTGCATGCAATTCTGGAGACCCCATCTCCACAAAGACATAGACAGAGTGGAGGCTGTTCAGAGGAAGGCAACCAAAATGCTGCAGGGCCTGCACCAGAAGACATATGAGGAGAGACTAAAGCAGCTTAATATGTATACCCCTGAGGAAAGGAGGGAGAGGGGAGACAAGATAGAAACTTTCAAGTATCTCAAGGGAATTAACAAAGTACAAGAGGGTAACATCTTTCAGAAGAAGAGATGTGCAAGAACAAGGGGGCACAATTTGAAGATAGAGGGGGGATGGCTCAAAGGTAATATGAGAAAGTATTTTTTCACAGAGAGGGTTGTGGACACATGAAACAGCCTTCCTGAGGAGGTTGTGGAGTCAGGAACAGTGGGAGAATTCATGAATGCATCGGACAGACACAAGGCAATTCTAGTGGGGAGTAGGAGGAAATAAGCTGTTGATTAACTAGAATCTGCAGCTTATCCATCAGGTAGGGAATTGGGCAGACTAGGTGGGCCAAATGGTCCTTATCTGCCATCAAATTCTATGTTTTTACGTATGTATGTATGTACATATATGTGTACATATTTAAAATACATGTTGCCAGTTCAGCAGAGTCTGGGTAGGTTGATTTCCAGTTGTGGTCTGGGTGGTGGCAAACATGGAACAGTAAAGGTAATAAAATACAGTAATACATGGTGTGCAAAATCATACAATGGCAGATATAAATGGAGACACAGTTTACAGCAATTATGAGCAGAGAAAAGAATAAGGTTAACCATAGTGGATTAAGCCCATAGTTAATGGTATGTAAGATATACTGAGGCAAATATTTACAGCAGCAAGAATGCTATAAATGTACACCAAATGTAAGTAGTAGATACATGTGAGGTTAGGTAATATAAACAAAGCATTTTAGGACTAAATCCCACTCTCAGTTGTGGATTCAAAAGTTCTGCAGCTGTGAGATTAGTATTCACAGTCCACCCATCTACAGAGATGTTCTACCAGGTCCCACCAGCAATAACATTTTTCCACAGCTGCAGGGGCTTCTATGGCAACACCACCCACAAACTGCCATAAACGGGGAGAGCCAGTCATAAACCAGCTCCACCTTTCTGAACACCGCAGCTGTGGGAAAAACTGTGGATCCACAATGGGCGCAACCAACTTGCACTGAGTTTTCCCACAGCTGTGGGAATTTCATGAGCTTTGTGAATCCAGCCAATGGTCCTAAAATTCAAAGGAGCAGTTACATTACTCAGAAAAATGCTTGTTGTAATAGCAACCTGTAATTGCTGCCAAGTACCTGGCACAGTGGTATATAGCAATTACATATTACATCACCTAAAGCACCAACCATTACCAAATGGCTTATGTCCACTTGACAAGCAAAAATGCATATGTGACCAGATGTTTTGAAACCTGACCCAACTATTCTCACATCCTCACTGCAGGAGCCCAGTTTCTTAATGTGCATTGCAGAGGCAACAGAACAAACACCAAGCGTCCAATTTAAAGTAGACAATTTAGGTTACAGCTTGTGATATGAATTATGGGTCTGTTCCCGAAAAGGTTACCAAAGTGACATGGAAGTCAAATTTAAAATCAACCATAAATTAATTTTGTAATACAGGTTAAGATACTGTGACCCACATGTGAGAAAAACAGTATGTTGCAAGATAAAAATGTTAAGCTTCCCAAGAAAAATAAGGTCTGAGTGCGATGGTGTAACAAGACACACCATGGTGGGTGTAACAAGACACCACACACCGTGGTGGTGTAACAAGACACACCGTGGTGGTGTAATAAGACATGACACACCGTGGTGGTGTAACAAGACACACCGTGGTGAGTGTAACAAGGCGCCACACACTGTGGTGGATGTAATAAGACACCATGGTGTCGTAACAAGCACACCATGAGTGGGTGTAACCAGAGCGCCACACTGCGGTGCGTGTAGCAAGACACCATGGTGTGCGTAACAAGACTTACCATGTAGTGGGTGTAACAAGACACCACACATCCCAGCGAGTGTAATAAAGGGCACCACACAATTGTTGATGCAGGAAAAAACACCTTTATTTATAGACTGAAAGTAGTAAAAGACATTACGTAACATTAAACAGTGATAACATGTTTGTTATAATTATGCTATTTTAAACTGTGCAATTCTACAATTGTGCAAATCAGCATTGGAGTGAGAATATCTGCTATTATGCACAACAATTCCCAGCAATAGTGAGATTGTTTTTGTGGGCCACATACAAGTTCACTGTCCACTTCATGTGCAGAAAGCACTGTGCAGTTCCATTGTAATGAGTGTAACAGACACACCACTGCATACCTCTCAAGGGTCCCTGCTTTGATGTCCATTATTCCACCATTAGCAACTATTGTGTCCCATATTCAGGTGGCAAGAGCCACACAAAGAACACACTATAACACACAGTTTTGTAAGCTGTAGAATTTTGTAAGTTGCAAGCACCACAAATAAGCCATTTGCAGTCTAACAATTGCATCGTGTTTCTATGTGTGCAGAGTCCATCACGGAAATGTTCAGTGTCAGTGTCCCTAATTGAATTGCAAGTTTATGAACCGCTTTTAATGCCAGCGGGCTTGCAATTCTTCATATTTTTTCATTATGTTTTGCAGCTGTTCCTGTTGGATATTGTATGTGCCTGGTGATGGAAAAAAAATAGGTCCATGGAAAATACGGCTCGTCTTCCTTACAGCATCAGAGTCCTTTTGGTGTGGCCATGTGAAGATGCCATCCCCACGATGCCTCAAGAAACTGAAGTGGAACCGCTTCCCGTCATCAATCATTGTTAGTTCTCCAATAAAAAAGTTGCTTGAATAATAAATGGCATAAAAGTGGTTTATTTTTATGTGCTCCAATTTTGGCGAGACCACTGTACTTGATGGTGCTGATGAACTGGCTGCATCAAGGAGCTGGTTGTGTTTTGCTACTTGAAGCTACGGTAGTCACAGTAGTTGGCACTTCAACATTAATATGCGCTTGTGCAGCTTTAGGATGTAAGTGTTCAGGTTCATTGATCAAATCTGGCATGTTACCATCCCGACTGACCTGGGAGGAAGAAGGTGCCAGTGGTGCAGAATCATAAGTGACTGGTGTATCCATCTTGTGGACAGAATGACATTTGTTGGTCCATGGCACAGAAGAATTTGTGTCCACAATATTTTAAGTTTTTGTTGCCTTCCAGGGTTCTATGCGGCTACTGTTTTCACAGTGTCCTGTGCCACTCAAGCATGCAGTGCAAAAGCAGCTATGCTCTCATCTGACAATCACACCAGAAGCCACAGAGCATACACTATGTAGTCTGCGTGTCCCTGGTACTGCTCTAATTTGTTGTCTTGCACTCCTCTTTATGGCATTCTCCCCCACCCAGAAGAATGTGCGCAGATCATGCCTGCAGTCTTCAGTGGTAGATTCTTTGCGGAGGTTCTTTTTGCAGAACTCATACAGCTGTTTTGCATTGGCAATTACTGCTCGACGGGATTGCACTGCTAGACTGGCACCGGACTTGATCACAGCACTCTCTCCATCCGATGGTCCTTTCCCATGTCTGGAACCGAAGAAAGCTCTTTCAATTGTAAATCCATATTTAGCGGGTGCTTCTGAAATATCCTGGAATGCCCACTTTGATTTGTATTGGCTTCCGCAGCCATCTGTGAAGTGCACTTCTTTCTCAATCTTGAGTGAGCGGATGCTCTGAAGATGTGCATTGCCTAGTTCAACAAAGTGCCTAACAGCATGGTGGTCATGCTTCAGGTCACTCGATATAAACACTAAGGACTCTTTCATAATACTTTGGCATGTAGGACATCTGTAGAATGTCACTATGGGGTGAACAGTGGCCTGTTCGTGGTGCCAATGGGCAGATTGAATTTCGTCCTGGAAAGTACACGTGTAGTTTTCCGCAAAGTCCAGTACCATGAGCACACATCCTTCTGGCACATTTGTTTTTAGAGACTTAAACTGACTTTGTTGCCAGGATGCAATATGCAGGTGCTGTCCCAAAAACGTTATGTCGTCCTTCAGTACTTCAAAAAATGTTGATATTGTGCTGCTTTTTCTTTTCAGTACTTTTCTGTTCTTTTTTGTCTCATTGCCTTCTGTATTTGTTGTAATGGTAACACTATCCCATTGGTACCATTTCAGTTCTTCCATGCCATGTCTGTCCAACAGTTCCTTTGGTGTTTTTCTATGCCATCTGCACTGCAGTTTCCACAGGTCTTCTCAATGCATTTCTTTGCAAAGAACTGTTCACCTGGAGACCTTGGACACATGGTCATGTTGACAGCACTGTATATACTGGCAATCTTGCAGTGTGGGACTCTGTGCAAATCTGCAAATCTGTTTAATGATTGTAACTTTAGGATGGCATTTGTGCAGTACTCACAAGCACTGCTCAAGATTTTGATCCTTTGCCAGTTTAATGTGCTTAGGCGCGAACTACAGAATTTGGTTGGTCCAATTTTTTGCCCCGGGTTTTGCTCACAGAACTCGTTGTACAGAATATGAAGAGGCTTGTCAAGGAAAGCCTTTGCAATCCCTGTTCATTTTGAAACGGCCTTCTTATGTGGTAATGGCGTGGATGAGGCCTTGAAGAAGTTTTCTACCTTCTGCACTATTTCTTCAGACAATGCTGACTTGTGCCTGTTGATGGGTTTCACCCTTTGGCTGCGTGATGCCCTCATCATCTGCCTCCAGCTGATTCCAAGTGTCTGGCTTGCACAACGGAGCATACGGTACTTTTCAGTACCAATATTGCACTGGTAAAGGCATGCTTCAATTCTCGTTGTGCCTTTGAGTTTTTATGCTTTAAATCCGATAGTTTGTCTTTCATTGCCTCCACCAGCTTGGCGTGCAGGTTTGTGTGGGAGCAGCATGAAATAAGTTTAGAAACAGTGGTGGCAAATCGTCTTGGAGACCTTGGAAGTCCTCTGCGGGCTCTTTGTAGTGCTTTTCAGATGGCTTGGTTTGATCGTGTGTCAGTCACTGGGGTTTCATAAACGCTTCCATTTGTTAAGGACTCAGGAAATCTTGGGGTTGGTGAAGAGGCAATGTTGGTTGTTGTGAAGGGTGTTGGGGTTGGTGAAGAGGCAATGCTGGTTGTTGTGAATGATACAGTTACACTGCTGTTTTTCTTTTTCTCTCTTTTCCTTGTATTTCTCTCTCTTCTTTCATTTATTCTTCTGCGTTTCTGTGCAGACATATTGTACAGTCTTTCTTCTGCTTTCCCTCCAGCATGCTCTTCTTCCATCTTTTTTTTTTCTTCTTCTCTTGAATTCATGGTTGTGCCCCTACCTGTTAGGCTCCTGCAGGCTCAGAGACTATGTTCTTCGCCTTTCCTCATTTTCTGCATTCATGTCGACTTCTCATTATATTCTTTTCTCTTCTCTCAGTCAGAGAAGCCCTGTACTTTCTACAGTGTAATACTGTTTTTTTCTTCTGTTCTGCATAACATTCAGGATTCTTTTTCAAGTCATCTCTGTATTGCTGACTTCGCTCCCTGCCAGACATTGGGCTGCATACATTTTTAAGTGCATCTTGCAAAAGCACTGCAGCAGATACTTGTGGTCTTTGTCTCACATTCTCCATTTCTCCAGCAATCTTTAAGCAAAAAAAATTAGTTCCGATTACTTCACACTGCATAGTGAAGGATAGGCACACTACATGGGATGCTGTACATCACTGAAATGCTAACACTGAACACAAGGAGCCGCATAGAAACTCCAGACCATTCGACGGTGAAAAGAGCCAACATGCACACCGTGATGATACTTCCAATCAAGGGAGCCAACAAGAATACCCAGACCATTCGACGGTAAGAAAGACCAACATGCACACTCGCATGATACTTCCAATCAAGGGAGCCGCACAGAACACTCCAGACCATTCAACGGTAAGAAAGAGCCAACATGCACACTCCGCATAATACTTCCAATCAAGGAAGCCGCATAGAACACTCCAGACCATTCGACGGTAAGAAAGAGCCAACATGCACACTCCGCATGATACTTCCAATCAAGGGAGCCGCACAGAACACTCCAGACCATTCGACGGTAAGAAAGATGGGATATTATAAAAATGCTTTAGAAAATGCTGCAATCTGATTGGCTGTTGGGATTCCAATAATCCAAGACATAGCATGGGAGTATTGAAGCATTAATGCACACCATGGGTGTGTTGTTAGGCAAGAGGGCTGTCAGATTATTCCTTTAGCACCACTGAATGAATGGAATGATGCTTTGAACCAGCATTCTTAAACTGTTGATGGAAGAAATTTAAAAGGAAAGCTGTCCAAATCCAATGCCTGCCCTGCAAAACTTACCCACTGGGTAAGATTTTAATATGTTAGTCTTTTCTCAGTCCATAACATACATTATCTTTTAAAAATGTGCAGCGTGAAAGTATGGCATGCGTGGGGAGACTTCATTATCTCTAAAGGTGCGGTGATGCACTGCTCGCTTTAATGAAGTGAGCAGGTGCATCACTGCACCTTTACGGCACCTCCCCAACATGTACCATACTTCTGGGATGCAAATTTTTAAACGTTAAAATAATGTATGTTGCAGCGTAAGAAAAAAGACTCAACATACATTAAAAGCTTATCGCCATCTAAATGAGCAAAACATTGAAAATTAGAATAAAATCACAATAAGGCACTCCCAGAAATTAGTCAGTTAGTCACCCCGTCGGGGCAATATTACATTCTGATGTGGCATGTGCCACATTACACCCCTAGGGTGTGATTAACAATATTAATTCCAACACCAGGTGATGCCTTATTGCTTAAGGCGCAAGTAGTTTAATTTGAAGGAAAAACAAAAAACACACACCGCTCCCACGCCAGCATAAGAACCCCAGCAATATTGAAACCAACACATACTCGAGCAAACAAAAGCATTGAGGGCATCGAGGAGTCGGACATTCCTGTTCGGTCATATCAGGGCACCATACAGCTGCCCTGCTGCATCAAAGAACCAGCCAAGAGACCCACAAGCTGCATGGTCCTCAAGATGGCCGAACATGAATGCTCACACAGACCAAGAAACAACACTCCAGGCCAGCATAAGAACCCCAGCAATATTGAAACCAGCACATACTCAAGCAAACAAAAGCATTGAGGGCATCGAGGGAGTCTGAGCATTCCTGTTCAGCCAGAATGAGACCAGCACATAAAGCCACCCCACCACCACCAACCCCCACCCGAGAAGTGACACCGCATGGTCCTTAACATGGCCGAACATGAATGCTCACACACGAAACACAGGGGACCAGGCCCCAGGCCAGCCAATTACCATCTTTTTTTATTTATTTTTTTTGTTTACTGCATTACAGGCATCGAGCAAGTGAGAGCATTCATGTTCGGTCATATCAGAGCACCATACAGCTGCCCTGCTGCATCAAAGAACCAGCCAAGAGACCCACAAGCCGCATGGTCCTCAAGATGGCCAAACATGAATGCTCACACAGGCCAAAAAACAACACTCCAGGCCAGCATAAGAACCCGGGCAATATTAAAACCAGCACATACTCGAGCAAACAAAAGCATTGAGGGCATTGAGGGAATCGGACATTCCTGTTCGGCCAGAATGAGACCAGCACATAAAGCCACCCCACCACCACCAACCCCCTGAGAAGTGACACTGCATGGTCCTTAATATGGCGAACGTGAATGCTCACACACGAAACACAGGGACCAGGCCCCAGGCCAGCCAATTACCATCTTTTTTTTTTTTTTTTTTTGTTTAAATTACCACATTACAGGCATCGAGCAAGTGTTGAGCATTCATGTTCGGTCATATCAGGGCACCATACAGCTGCCCTGCTGCATCAAAGAACCAGCCAAGAGACCCACAAGCTGCATGGTCCTCAAGATGGCCGAACATGAATGCTCACACAGGCCAAGAAACAACACTCCAGGCGCATTCCTGTTCGGCCAGAATGAGACCAGCACATAAGCCACCCCACCACCACCAACCTCCCCAATAAGTGACACCATGGTCTTTATTCAAAGCAATTCCACAAATACTCGAGCAAACAAAATCAAATTTTTTTATACAGGCTTCGAGCACCCCCTCCCCCGAGCTCCCAAAGCTGATTCCAACACTGGGGCCATAACCACATTTTTTCCAAACAACAAAAGGAAAGCATGGCAAAAGCTGAATTGCAATTGAGTTTATTTGCTCCCACAGAATAGCTGCTCACTATACAGCCCCCACCCCAAATGTTCAAAAATTACACTTTCTCCCTCCTGATCAACACAATAGGATGGCAAACATACACACCTCCAGGTGGCCTTAAACTTAAGCATGCAGGAGAGAAGCAAATCATTTATTTCGGTATTCCCCTCTTACCCTAACGCTGCCAAAGTCCCAAAAACAGTTTGACCACCATGACGGGCGTAAACCAGCTTACCTTTCAATGAGCGTAACAGTTCAGGATTCCAGCACACACGACACCTTCTTTGGTGAATTCGGCAACTGTAGAGCGACCAAGCACGCCGAAACTGCGACTTTTATGGGGGGCATTATTCTAGGCGACCTCCCCAGCAAGACTTCCGCAAAAAAACACGCAACCAGAAGCCAATAGACCCCCCACCTGTGATGTGCAAACAGGCATGATTCTGACACCACGCCAGGTGGGGGTCAAAGTGTGACTTTGCATGGCTGTGCAGCGCTCGCTGGACGAGAATCATTTGTTTCTACAAGATGGGAGGTTGTTTTGTGCAGGGAAACTGCAAGATAGAGCAACACGGACCACACTTGTGTTTGAGGGTTACTGTGATGGGTGTAACAGAGTAAGACACCATGCGTTACGACCATCACAGTAAATAGAGAGCTGCACTGTGCAAACAGGAATTGTTAATGGGACACAGGACATTAAGGGATTCAAATTTTAGTGTGTCAAGAGTGATCCCAATACATTGTTTGCCTACTGTGAAGTGCAGTGTTGTCACAGTAGCACACCAAGAAGAGCAGGGTTTCCATGTCACACTTTGGGAGTGAAAAAACAGCAGAAATCAAGCTATATAATAGCAATAAAATTAACTTAAGGATATTTTACAACAATGGTATTATGTTAACTATCTCTGCAGGCTAGCACATATTAAATGTACCATTCTGCTGACGGAAAATGGTTTTCATTTTTTTATTAGCACAAAAAACAAGTTATAGGAGCCTTGGTAACCCCTTTTCATGAACAGACCCTTATCCTATAGCATTTGTTTGTCCTTCCCTGTGTTTACAATGTTTGTTATTAATATTTTTTTCTGTACTCCAAACATTACTATATGTATTTCCTTCCCCAATTATGTATCTTTCTTGTATCCTGATGCTGTAATGTTTGATTGATCTCTGTAATTAACTTGAGTCACCATGAAAAAGGACTACTATGCCTCAGTGGGCTTAACTGGTTAACAAAAATGAATCAATAAATAAATGTATAAATTTATAAATAGCACAAAATTTGAAATAATTCTCTGATTTATGGCATGAATTGGTGGCCTCAAGCCAGTCATTTTGTTAGCTTAGAAAGTAATTTATTTACAGCATTATTTTGACAAATTGCTAAAATTTCTCTGCAGGGCATTTCCCTTCTGCAGATATGGTTTGTTTGTTTCATAGCTGTGCTTTTGTTGTTACATGGCTACACTGTAGGAGACTAGGTACTGCCTCTATTTGTGCTCCAAAAAGTTACACTCAGCTATATAACTGAAACAGAACCTGATTTGTTCCTTTTTCTCAGCATGATTATGTTGATTTTATGCTGATTATATGCTACAATACTCAGAATTTTCTGGTTGTCAGGATTTCCTTTCAAGGCTGTGAATGTAAGCAGCTAGAGTAATGAGGAATTTATTTGTTAATTTGTGTTTCTTGAGGTTTTAAAGGGGAATGGCTTGCACACTCTATCAGAGGTGTTTTAAAAATGGTGCCCTTAGCCTAGGACGCCAAGCCTTATTCTGCACCCTCCCTATCCCCCCTACACTCTGCCATGCCAGATGAGAGGCTGGAGAATATGTAGCATTTGTTCCTAAAGCCACTTCCAAATGGCTTCAGTGAAGCCAAGTTAAGCGAACTGGAGTTTAATTACTGGATACAAATCTTTATTGCTCTCACTTCTCAGAATACCTTGTGAGCAGTCCCCTGATGGGAGCTACATATGCTAGATTCATGAGTGAGTCTGACTTCTATGTCAACACAAAACAGTTATACATAGTACATATTAAAAGTGATCTAGCCCTCTAAGCTCCACCACATTTGGCGAATACAAGATAGTTTACCCACAATATGGTGCTACTAACATAGTTATGTGCAGCCTTACCCACATGCTCTTGGAATTTTGTCTGTAGTGCTTTTATGGTTCTTTCGCTTGGAGAGTCTTTTGGATCTGTCGGGACACCTCCATGACTTACATCCACATCTCTCCTCCACTAATCCCTTCCAGGTTTCTCAAACTGGAGCCATGTCAGCATTTATCTCATCTCATCTTATCTTCTTCCATTTCTAGTCTCCATCAGAAAACATGCAATAGCACATGCGCAGTTCAGTCAGTATGTTGGAGCATGCGCACATGTTTACACAGAATTGGCCATGTTGATGAGGTGCACCTACACAGGCGCATGTGCACTACTTCGCTGACGTCATGAACACCATATTTGTCACAGCGGTGGCTTGTTGGACTGGCAGCAGCCATCTCGTCTCTACAGCACCTTTGTTACACACTACGTATATTGCTGGCCACATAGCTAGCTCTTTACCTGTACAAGCTTTTTAGCTTAGATGCAGAGCTCAATAAAATCCTGAGCTATCTGTGCCCATAGCCAGCAACTATAGTAATTCCATTGCAGTCACCCAGGGACTACTATTGTTATATCACTCCACTGCCACTCTATTATCAGTGCATAGCAGTACATTTAACTATATATATATATATATATATATATATATATATGGATATGCAATGAGTAGTGTAATAAATGATTTATCTATCAAGATAGTTTGACCCTCAGGTAACCTCATGAGTGGCATAAGCCACAAGTGAGATTCCTGAGGTCAACCTGCTTGAGTGTAGATAAATAATTTATCATGCAAGTTTTCCATTGCATATTCCATTTTATGCAGTTCTTTTGTTTTTGCTTTTGTAGGGGGCATTTGTTAGTCAAAAAGTAAATAAAATAGAATTTTCTGCCATTTTTGCTAATTATAGAAAATCTAAAAGGAATCTAGAAATGAAACACCTCTCATTTTGTAGATATTTTTATGCGAACAACTTTTGTTCTCAAAGTACCATACTATAATTTTTTGTTTTAAGTTATTTGCATTTGTGTGATGAAAAGTGCACAAAATCGAATTTTCTGCTGTTTTTCGCTAATTCTGGAAAAACTAAAACATATCTATAAATGAAACACCACTCACTTTGTACATATTTCTGTGCTGAATAAACTTTGTGCTCACAGTACCATGTTATCATTTTCATTTTAAAGTTATTTACATTTGTTTGTGGACAAAATGAAAAGAAATATGGATTTTCTGCTGTGTTTTGCTAATTATCAAAAATCTAAAAAGTATCAATAAATAAACACAACTAATTTTGTAGATATTTCCATGCTGAACAACTTCTCGCTCACAGTACCATGCTATCAATTTTTGTTTTAAAGTTATTCGATTTGAATATGGTTAATACTGCTACTGAGGCCGAACATTCTAAATGACATAAGCACTGTATAGATAAAGGAAATTTATGTACACAGTTACTCAGATAATCAGATTTATCACACTCTGTTTATCTCCACCACTATTGCATATATATATATATATATATATATATATATATGAGGCATGTTCTTCACGATGTCATATGTACCCTCCAGAACACCATGTCCTTATTTTAGATAAGTCCTTTCCTCCTGGTTGACCAGTAATCTTACATACAAGGCAATCATCTCAAGGCAACTAAAGCCCACTAACCCTATGAGAACTCAGACATAAGAGACCCATATAATATCTCACATTCCACACCTTGTGAAGTAATGTGCAGCTGGTGCAGAATGCAGCGGCCAGGTTGTTGACTGATTTGTCTCAATCTAGCCATGTCACGCCTGTGCTGTGCGATTTGCACTGGCTGTCTGTTCAGTGGCAGATCACCTTCAGGGTTGGCTTGCTGACCTATAAAGTCCTACATGGACAGTGACCGATTTATCTGAAAGAGCTTTTGCACCCCTACTGCCCCCTCTGCTCACTCCACTCCACTCCACTCCACCGACAAGGGATGGCTCGAGGTTTCCAGGGTGTGTTTTAAGACCTGTGGGGCCCAAGCATTTATATTTACAGCCCCAACCCTGTGGAATGCTCTGCCTCATAGGATAAGGTAATGCCTGACCATGGAGAGCTTTAAATCTGCATTGACAATGCATCATTTCCATTTGGCTTTTCCACAGTTTGAATGAAGTGAAGAATGTTACTGTATTTATATATTTATGATTGTTTTAATCTGCTTTAATTTAGTATTATACAAGCGCTATGATCATTTGAATAGCACTTTTTATAAATAAATTCAGATTGGATTGGATTGGAAGTACACAGTGTATATAACAGAGCTATGCAAATCATCAGGAAGATTACCGAAAAGGAACCTACATTAAGTAGCATCCTTTATTGTCTTGTTGTCAATCGGTCACCAATCATGGTGAAAGCAAGGAAATGCAGAACTTGCACTATCATCCTGCTGAGCTCTCAGACAGGGTAGTTAGGTCCGACATGCTCCAAGCAAATAGGAGGACATGGACATTACCAGTGACAGGGAAATGGAGATTGCAGAAGAGACAGATCCTCAGGACTACTCCTTAAAAGAAACAGATTAAAGCTATAATACTCCAGATTGCTGGGTTCAATGGAAGAGATGTCCAAATCAGCTCCTAGATCCACAGCAGAAGGAGCAGCATCTACATCCACCCTAACCACAGGAGCAGCTTCCATATAACCCTTACATAGAACAGCAAACAAAGACAGACTCCAAAGAGTGCTCAGATGTCTCATAGGACAAGAGCCAAGATACAAAACATCCAGAGTATCAATGGAAGACAATCAAAAGAAGAGGAGACTGAAGAAGAAGAACAGGATATCAAGGAGGACTAGCTGGTGCCCACAAAGAAGCTGACAACACTCGATATACAACTGGAACTCCTGAGATTCATTAAGGAATCCTTGGGATTCAAAGCTCCACAGCCGCTAGAACAGTCCAAAATCAACCCCCTTATATGGTCAAAACAAAAGGAGGAGGAGTTCTTTCCAATATGCGATTCTATTTCAGAGGTCATAACAAAGGAATGGGAATCATCAGACCCAGCCAGAAATTCAGAAAGGAAAAAAATCTGACAGATAGTCAGAGCAAAGGAATGGGAATCATTGGACCCAGCCAGAATTTCAGAGAGGAAAAAATCTGACAGATTTTATCACATTCAAAAGAATTCCAATAAAGCATGGTGTACTGTTCTGGTGGTCAACCCCCAGGTGGGCAGACTAAGCCAATGGACAGTACAGTAGAAGCCATTTAATTGGGATGGCCCAGTGGCGACCCTTTCATCCCAATTAAGTGGCTGTCCACTATATCAAAAGTGCATGTTCCGCTAACATACGATCTGCAATACATCACTGTAGTCCCCCAAAGTTACATAGCTTACCTCACCTCATTTCCTTGGTCTTGCTGCCTTGCTGCTTTACTTTGCTGTATTAGTGTGTTTGAATGAAAAATTAAGAAAACAGGCAGAGCAAAAAAAAAAGTCAGACTTTATGTTTTTACATTACAGTACTGTACTGCACTTAGCATTGTAGACTTCATTGTAGAGATCAGGCGAGAACAGCGACTCATTGAGGGTAGGGTTACCACCTTTTAAGAAGCCCAAAGTGGGACATTTCTTACTGAAACATGATTTTTTGCAGGGCAATATGCAACCTCAACCAACACAACAGATTTTTTCTCTAAATAATCAGAATTAAGACTAAGTGTTACAGTTGTTTAGGTGTTCCCTAGTGTTTCTTATCATTTTAAGGTATTTTAGTTAAGATACTATAGTTTTTGCAAAATTTAGAGGAGCGTTTGAAAATATGTTTTTCTACTATAATGTCAGGACATTTAGTATTTTTCATGTTTTTTTGCAGGACACAGCTGCTCAAATCAGGACTGTCCTGCGAAAATAGGGACTGGTGGTAACCCTAGGTGAGGGAAGCAGAGAGAGACAAGCCCAGGGTAGCTCCTCTAAAATGTAGAGATAGAATTAAGACATGCAACAGTCATTTATTGTAAGTTTCTGCGCTTAGCATCAGAGACTTCATCATAGAGATCAGGCAGATTGACGGACCAGGTGAGGGAAGTAGAGAGAGACAAGCCCGGGGTAGCGGAAAGCGTTTTTAGTGAATGTCTACTCGTTCTTCTTTTCACATATAAAACTCAGCTAGAAGCTGGAGGGTCTTACTCTATAGTGTTCACCTTTATTTTCCACTGTGCCCTGCAAAAACCTTTGGCAGGAGTGAAGCAAACAGAGGGAAGAGGGAGAGAAACTAATTAACACCTTGCACTTACTAGTAGGCAATCGGTTAACACTTACTCAGTGGGTAATTATGTAATTCCAGAGAGGTCTGACTCAAAATCTGGGACTGAATCATCCCAATAAACTGACACCCCCATCTCAATTAAATGGACATTAAGTCCATTAAAAATAACGGCCACTTAAACGGTGCCCGGCAGGATGTCCCAATAAAGCAGATGCCCCATTTATCCGCATCCCAATTAAGTGGTTTCTACTGTATTACTGGCAGAGTGTATGGCTCCACTGAAGAATCATAACAAAAGGATGGAGGAGCTCATGAAGAAAAGTTTCAAGATGGACAGTCTGTGTGCAGCGAACTACTGCCACTATATATATATATATATATATATATATATATATATATATATATAATATATATATATATATACATACACACACACACACACACACACACACACCCTCCAGGATGCTACTCACATGGTTAGAGGAGCTAGCCTCATCCTTGGAACCAGAGTTCAAACAAGCAAACCTTAATGAGTGTGCTATCCAGGTGGCTAGTTATGTATCAGATATGTTCATGGTTGCTCTAAGAATGTCAGCTTGGTCACATTTGTCTCCAAGTGAACAAGAATGCTTCTATGGCTGAAGCTCAAATACCATATTCAAAAGACTTCTTTCAAGAGAAATGCAGTGTTAAATGAGGGGCTAGGAATGGGTCCAATGATTCAGTGATCCAGTGGGTCCAATAATTCAGTGAAGGACTGAAAAGTTAATTAAACATGAGGATGGCAGAAATCTGGCCACGGATAAGACAGCATGTAGTTCATACCTTCCATCCTTTCATGGCAGATTTTGCAATGACAGGTGCTGACAAGACAAGAGGCTGATCATACAATTTTAAACCAACCTACAGTACTTCTCAAATAATACCCAAGACAGAGCCAGTGGGAAGAAAACACAAAGGTCACCTCTCCAGCTCTTCCTCCTGAGGAAAATCAAACCACTCATGGCTACCTGGACCCACCTTTGCAATATCACCTACTGGAAATAGACCATCAGAATCCACCAGTAGGAGCAAGACTGTTAAATTCTGCAGACCAGTAGAGTAAGACAACAGTGGACAAGTAGGTACTAGAGGTTGTTTCACTAAGCTACTCCAAATAACTTACAGAGAAGCTAATAACAAACAGGTTAGTGGTATCTCCTCTGTCATGGAAGTCCTTAAAGATACAAGCTGCTGGCCCACCGGTGCAGTGGTTGGATTTACGCTTGCGACACCAGCAACCCGGTGTTCAGGAATGAGCCGGGGCACTGAAGGGCCAGCCGGGGGGAAGACAGCTTGAGCATCCCACGGCTGCTTGTTGTCTTCAGGGAGGGAGGGAGGACTGCAACCCGGTGTTGGATGACCGCTGGTGGAGACCAGGGGTAGAGCAACATGTCAGATCATTGCTGGGAGGTGCGTGGCAGATGTTGGCTCTTGCCTTGATGTCTGGACATCACGCACCACAAGAAAATCAGGAAAATAGCTCACTGGCCGCCGGATGATGGCCCTCTGTTCCCTAAGTGTCTTCAGTGCCTTCCCAGGGCCTCCTGTTCCTCTACAGCATCCTGGGCCCTAGAAGTACATGTTGGGTCATCCCCTCCCTGGTGCCTTCCTCTCGAAGGAGGGGGACCTGCCCAGCAAAGGGATATGCTGGGATATCCGGGATTGGCTGCACTACAAGATCCAGAGGAGGGCTGGGTAAGGACAGTGGGGCAGGGGACATGTAGGGGCCTGAAGGAGTGGGGACCAGCGAGCACAGGGGTGGGGAAAAAAAAGATACAAGCTGTCAAAGTAACAATCAACAAGTTGATATGCAACAAGGCTATAACCCCAGTACCACCAGAGAGGGTAAATCAAGGAATCTATTCAATTTGTTTTTAAAGACAGGGAACTTACAGCAAGTACTGGATCTCAAGCATGTTAATCAGTTTATCATGTACAGAAAATTAAAAATGGAAATGGTATGCTCCACAGTGCAGTCAATTTGGAAAGACTACCTCACCTTCATCAATATGAAGGACACTTATATGCACACACTGATTCATCCTGCCCACTACAAATTCCTCCAGTTCAAAGTCCTTGGTCAACAGTACCAGTACCAGGCATTACCAGTCTGTCTCACTTCAGCACCCAGGGTGTTCATCAACATATCAGTCACAGTTGCAGCGTTGCTAAGGCAACAGGGGATTCACATGCTCCCATATCTGGATGATTGGCTAATAAGGGTCAGAACTCAGCAACTGTTACACCAGCACACAAGTACTGTAATATAGACATTGCAGACACATGGTTGGGTCCTTATCCTAAACAAGAGCAGTTTAAATATGAATCAATACATTGAACACCTGCACTAATAGACACAGCAGTAGGAAAGGTGGCTTTTTCTCACAAAACAGAAGCAAGGTCTTGGAACACTGAAATATAGAATTTGATTGCAGATAAGGACCACTTGACCCAACCAGTCTGCTCATTCTTCCCGGCCTACAGTACAGTATCACCGTAGACCATATCTGACCTCCAACCCATTCTCCCTCTCTCCTTCCTTTCCCCTTAGATTCCTTTTTGCCTATCCCATGTAATCTTGAACCCCACCACTGTTTTAGCCCCCACCACCTCTGCTGAAAGGCTATTCCAGGGCTCCATCATTCTGTCTGTGAAGAAGTACTTCTTCACATCTCACCTGAATCTAACCCCCCACCAAGTTTAATAGCATGTCCCCCTGTTTTTGAGCACCTTTATTTCTGAAAAATACTTCCCTCCTGTACCTTATTTACTCCTCCGTGAGATATTTAAAGGCCTCTATCATATCCCTTCTCTCCCTCCTCTCTTCCAGGGTGTACATATTGAAGTCCTTTAGTCTCTTCTCATTGGGCTTCTGGTGCAGACCCTGCATCATTTTAGTTGCCCTTCTCTGGACCACCCCCACGCTATCTATGTTCCTCCTGAGATGTAGTCTCCAGAACTGGACACAGTGTTCTAGGTGGGGTTTTCCTATTGATCTATACAGAAGCAACACCACTTCCCTCTTTTTCATGTTGATACCCCTCCCTATACACCCCAACATCCCACCAGCCCCAACTGCCCTGTTGCACTGCCTAGCCACCTTTAGGTCATCAGCTATAATTACCTGCTTGGTGGTTTTCAGTATCACTCCACCCATTTGTACTCACACCTAGGTTTACAGTATGTGCCCCAAATGCATTATTTTGCACTTTTTCACATTGAAACCGACTGCCATACCCTTCTTTATTCCTTAAGTTTTCTCAGGTATCTGCTCATCCTTTACACGCATGCACACACACACACACACACACACACACACATATATATATATACCAGAGTGTCCACCCTCTTACACATTTTGGTGTCATCCACAAAGAGGCAGACCTTCCCGTCTGGCTCTTTGACAATGTCACTTATAAAGACATTAAAGAGGATTGGTCCCAGCACTAAACCCTGAGGTAACCCACTGGTCACCTACCCTTCCTTAGAGTGAATTCCTTTAACCACCACCTTAAACTGCCAATCCCTAACTAGTTCTTACCCAGTTTACCACCATTGGACCTACTCCTAAGCTACCCAGCTTTCTTACTAATCTCATATGTGGAACAGTGTTGAAAGCCTTACTGAAATCTAGGTAGGCTATTTCTTCTGCTCCACCCTGATCTAGTTCCTTGGTCATCCAGTCAAAGAAATCTATCAAATTCATTTGAAACAATCTCCCTCAAATTAATGCATGCTACCTCGGATCTTGCAATCCATTGGATTCAAGATATTCCATAATACTTTCCTTCAGCAGTGATTCCATTAACTTTCCCACCACTAATGTCAGGCTGACTGGCCTATAAATGCCAGGCTCCTCCCTGCTACCACTTTTGCAAAAAGTGGAACTACATCTGCCTTCATCCAGTCCTGCAGAACTACTCCTGTTTCCAATGAGCTGTTAAAAAGGACTGTCCAAGGTGCAGCAGTAACTCCCTGAGCTCCCTCAATACCCTTGGAAGCAAAAAATATCTGTTCAGGTTGTCTGCCTTTGCCTGGTCACCTTTTACACAATCCCCTTTCTCTTCTCAACCATGCAATCCCTCCCCTGGTCTTCCTTTTTCCTCTTACATAACTATGAAATGTCTTGTCCCTTTTGTTACCTCCTAGGCTATTCTCTCTTCAGTTTGCACCTTCATACTCATAGATACATAGATACATAGACAGTGTCGGCAGATAAGGGCCTATGGCCCACCTAGTCTGCCCATTTGAGCTTGTAAGTTCAGTTTGTTTTCCCTAAGTCTATTTCCCTACCCTGACCTCTAGAATTCCTTTATGTCTATCCATGCATTCTTAAATCCCGTGATTGTTTCAGCTCCCACCACTTCTCTGGCAGGGTGTTCCACTTGTCCACCACCGTTCTGTGAAGAAATTCTTTCTCATGTTTCCTCTGAATCGTCCTCCTCCAACTTCATCCCATGCCCTCTAGTCCTGAAACATCTTTTCGCTTAAAAATAGTGTTTTCCTGCACCCTGTTCCTCCCTGTAAGATACTTGTATGTCTCTATCATATCCCTCTCTCCTCCTCTCCTCCAGGGAGTACATGTTCAGTTCCTTCAACCTGTCTTCATAGGACTTGTGATGCAACCCATGCACAATCTTTGTTGCCCTCCTCTGAACCTTCTCTACCCTGTCTATGTCCTTACGTAGGTATGGTCTCCAGAACTGTGACACTGTACTCCAGGTGGGGCCTCACTAGTGTCTTGTATAGCGGAATTATGACATCTCTTTTCCTGCTGGTGATGCCCTGCCCTATACATCCCAGCATCCTATTTGCTTTACCTGATGCCTTGTCACACTGTTTCCCTACCTTGAGGTCATCAGAGATGACAACCCCAAGATCCCTTTCCTGCTTGGTGCATGCTATATCCTCACCCCCAACTGATATATTGTGCCAGGGTTTTGTGCCCCATATGCATTATCTTGCACTTCTTTGCATTGAATTTCAACTGCCAAACCCTTGACCATTCTTCAAGTTTCTGCAGGTCCCTTCTCATTCTGTCTACACCCTCTGGTGTGTCTACTCTGTTACAGAGCTTTGTGTCATCAGCGAACAGTGAAATTCTGCCTTCTAGATCCTGTGCAATGTCACTGATGAAGATGTTGAATAGGACCGGTCCCAGCACTGATCCCTGTGGTACCCCACTGGTCACTCTTCCCTCTGTGGAGTGACAGCCATTTACCACCACCCTCTGTGTCCTGCCACCCAGCCAGTTACCACCACCCACCACACTACTGTCCTGCCCACACCCATATTCCCCTAGTTTGTGTAATAGTCTTCTATGTGGCACAGTGTCAAAGGCCTTGCTGAAGTCCAGATAGGCCATGTCCACTGCCCTCCCTGATCCACCTCCCTAGTCACCCAGTCAAAAATTCAATGAGGTTGGTCTGACATGACCTCCCCTGGTGAAACCATGCTGCCTTGGGTCCTGTAGTCCATTGACAACCAGATGTTCCACCAATCTCTCCTTCAGTAGTGCTTCCATGATCTTTCCCACTACCGAGGTGAGGCTGACTGGTCTGTAGTTCCCTGCTGCTCCTCTTTTTCCCACTTTTGTATAAGGGGACTACATCTGCTGTCCTCCAGTCTTTGGGTACCTCCCTGTTTCCAGTGATTGGCTGAACAGGATAGCCAGAGGTTCAGCCACCATCTCTCTTAGTTCTTTAGGACCCTGGGGTGCACCCCATCTGGCCCCATTGCTTTATCAGCTCTTATTACTTCCAGTTCCTTCAGGACCCTTTCTCGTGTAAAGGGACTTGTGTCCATTTCTGCACCATTCTCACCCTTGTACTCCTTCAGACCCATTACCCCCTCTTCCTTAGTAAAGACTGAGCAGAAATACCTGTTCAATATGTCAGCTTTACTGTTGTCATCCTCCACGCTGCTCCCATCCTCCCCTTCAGTCTCACTATCCCTCCCTTTGTCCTTCTTTTTCACTTATGTACCTGTAAAAGGTTTTGTCCCTTTAACCACTGATTTTGCAATGTGTTCTTCTGTCTGAGCTTTGGCTTCCCTTACTGACTTCCCTGCCTCCTTTGTTTCTCCTGGTACTTCTCCCTATCCCCTTCTGCCTGTGTCTTTTGTATTGCCTGAATGCAATCTTTTGGCTTTCACTTTCTTTGCTACCCTTTGGAAACCATAATGGTCTCCTCTTTCTTTTCCTCTTGCTAACCTGCTTAATGCATAATTCTGTTGTTCTTATAATCCCCATTTTAAATACTGCCCACTGTTCCTCAATCCCTGATTCCTGTCCATTCCCTAATGCCTCTTTCAAGCATCTCCCCATTTTCCCAAAGTCTGCCCCCTAAAATCCAGGATACGTGTTTTGTGTGGTTTGGTTCTGCTCTTTCTGTGATTTCAAACCACAATGACTGGTGGTCACTGTTACCCAGGTGCTCCCCACTGTTACCCCCATCACACTGTCCCTGTTTGTGAGCACAAGGTCCAGTATTGCCTTCTGCCGAGTTGGTTCCATGACCAGTTGCTTGAAGAAGGCACCCTGAAGGAGTCCAAGATAAATCTGCTTCTAGTTGATGCTGCTGCTGGATGCTCCAGTCCACGTCTGGTATATTGAAGTCTCCAACCAGTACTACCTCACTCTTGTCTGCCATCCTTTGGATGGCTAGCATCAGCTCCTATCTGTTTCTTCCTCCTGGGCTGGTGGTCTATAGACCACACCTGTGCAGATGGCTGGCCCCATTTTCCTTTCCAGCTTAACCCACAGTATCTCTCCCCATTTTGTTCCTCCTGGATCTGTGTGGCCCTTATGTCATTTTCACATACAGTGCCACCCTCCTCCCTTCCTGCCTGCTCTGTCTCTTCTGAATATGTTGTAGCCAGGTATGGCCATCTCCCAGTCATGGTTATCATTACACCAGGTTTCAGTGATGGCCACAATGTCCAGGTCTGACTGTACCATGACAGCCTCCAGATCTTCCATCTTGTTGCTAAGGCTCCTGGCATTTGCACACATGGCTTTCCATGATTTGACCTCCCTAGACTGCTTCACTGTTCTACTCCAGCCCTTCCTTGGTTGTCATTTATCCCTGGTTCTCCTTGCTGTCTGCCCTTCTGCTGAATTTTGCCTTTTCTGCTTATCCACCTTTTGGACACTAATCTCCATCTTTTGCACACTGCTTTGCAGAGATAGCCACTCCTCTGGTTCACTGGTTCCATTACTAGCTGGGGTGAGCAAGTAGGTACCGTCCTGCTGGCCTGCCACCCTTTGCTAGTTTAAATGCTTGTCAATGTAGCATTTAAACTTATCATTGAGTGCTTGATTCCCTCCAGGATGGATGCAGGCCGTCAGGCTTGAATAAACCTCCATCCCTCCAGATGGGTCCCCAGTCACCAATGAATCCAAACCCTTCCTCACAGCACCAGTTCTTCAACCATGAGTTAAAGTTCCTGGTGCATGCACTCCTATGTTCTCCCTGCCTCTCACAGGTAGTACTTCTGAGAAAGTGACAGAAGTAGCTACTTGCTTGAGACCCTCCCAGTTTCCTAAACTCTTCCTGAACTTCCTTGGCTCCCATTTGCCAAGTCATTAGTACCTAGGTGGATAATGACATCCAGCTCACCCTCCTGTCTTGCCTTCCCAGTGATCCCAGTATCTTCCTTCCATCCCTCCATGCCGTGGCACCTGGTAGGCACCTCACCTCCCTGTCCTCCCCTCCTGTGTTCCTAGCTGGATCCCTCTTATGATGGAGTCCCCACCAGGATTCTTCCTCCTCCTCTGGGGTCCACTGCTTTCCCCACTGAGGTCACCTCCTTGCCTAACCTCCACATCCTTTCCTTCCACTTCCCTGGGCACTTATTTGGTTGTCCTCATTTGCCAGTGTGGCATATGAGTTCTTGAGAGGAATAGGATCTGGGATGTGCCTCTGCCTGACTGCTCTAACCTCCCTGAGCCCACTGTCATCCAAGTGCTCCTCGTCTCGGCATCCTTTGAGGCAGCTGCATTGGACTGGGTGGTTCCTGGACAGGGTGATGGTACTCCTGACCCAGTTTACTTCCGCTCTGAGTCTGGCTCTCATCCCGCGGTCGAGAGATGCATGCAGATGAGGCAGCACCAGTGTCCAGAAGGTCTGCCTCGAATATGGCTGCCCCACAGCCACTGCATTGCACCACTCCCCATTATACTGCAATTCCACTACTTATCTCGTTACAGAAGCTCTCTTTAGTTCTCTTTTATTTATTTACAGTACTAAAAATCCTGTAACTGATCCTCAGATATATATTTTTTGAGGAAAGAAACCAATAAATAAATAATGAGTCAAAACACTTGTCGTGTTGAGGGTGGTCTTCTTCCCCTTATGCCCCCCTACTTCAAACTTTTTACTATACCCTGTGTTTAGCTCCTGTCAATCAGATTTATCAGGGCATATAATTAAGAGTTGGGGGAAGGGGTGGGAGGTAACAAGAATTTGCAGCAATTAAAGACAGCACAGAATTACACCACCACTATTTTTAAATTTTAACAGCCCAAAAACAATTATAAGTAAAGACAACACAGAAAGAAAGTATAGTGTCACTACAAGCCTACAATCTAAGTTTAAAAGAAAAATACCAGTTACCAGTTACTCTGAAGCACTGAATTGAATATGTTTCCTTCCTTCACCTTCTGGCTTCTTTTGAGAAGATGAACTTCTGTTTGCTGCTTTAACTGTGACTAAGCCCACCTCCAGTTATCACGTAGCTGAGGTCAGAGGCCAGACAATTAACACCCTTCACCCAGCTACAGGACAGTCAGACAAGCCAAGATAAAATTTGCAGCAATTAAAGACAGCACAGAATTACACCACCACTATTTTTAAATTTTCAACAGCCCAAAACAATTATAAGTAAAGACAACACAGAAAGAAAGTATAGTGTCACAAGCCTACAATCTAAGTTTAAAGAAAATACCAGTTACCAGTTACTCTGAAGCACTGAATTGAATATGTTTCCTTCCTTCACCTTCTGGCTTCTTCCTCCTTACTCCTTACTTCTCTCCCTGCTTCCCTCTGTTTCCCTGGATACACATCCTTATCCTCCTCCCTCAGCATCTTCTTATACCTTCTGAATGCTATCCTTTTAGCCTTTGCCTTTTCTGCCGCCTCTTTTGCAAACCACAGCAGTCTCTTTTTCCTCTTCCTTTTGCTCATTTGCTTGACACAGAGGTTTGTTGACTTTTTTATGCTTCCTTTTAGCTTTACCCACTGTTTCTCCACCCCACCCAGGTCACCCTTCTCCCCGCCAGGTCATCCCTGAGGCATTCACCCAGCTTTATTATATCTGCCCTCCTGAAGTTCATGAACAAGAACAAGTGACATCACTCTACTGAAACAAATACCTGACAATGGCAATTATTCTTCAAATGCTGAGGTCCATGGCCTCATGCATAGACATCATATACATAGTACCATGGCCATTATGGAACATGTGTCTGCTAATAACATTGGTGATCCAGGCAAGAGAACCCCTGAATCTTAATCCAACAAAGCTAGTCACACTAGGACAACTGGTCAAGAAATCCTTGCTTTGGTGAACAGTTCACTCAAACATACTCAAAGGCATTACAATTCAAACAGAACACAATCTCATTATAGACACAGACATCAGCTTATTGAGATGGAGTGTTACCCTGGAACATCAGCCAGCCCAGGGAAAATAGACGCAGACAGAAGCCAGGATGCTTATCAATGTTCTGAAAATTAAGGCAGTACACCATATGTTGCATCACAAACAAATAAAACACAAACAAGTTCTAATCAGATGAGACAACAGGGTTGCAGTGGTCTACATTGTACATCAAATGGAACAAGGAGTGCATATTTACTTTGAGGGGCAGCAGAGGTGCTAAACTGGACTCAGAGCAACCTTGTATCCATCTCTGCCATTCACCTAGCAGCCAACCTCAATGTTCAGGCAGGTTGAATCAGCAGACTAGCAATATCCCTGGGAGAGTGGGCACTTCACCCACAAATATTCCATCAAATTAACAGTCAGTGGGACCCACTACAAGTTGATCTAATGGTATCTAACAAGAACACCACATTACAGACATCCTTCTCAAGATTCCAGGAGTTGGGTTCACAGGGAGTGGATGCATCATCTCAGAAATGGCAGTTTCAGGAAGCATACGTCTTCCCACCATTGCCACTGATACAACACACACTCAACAAAAATACAGCAGTCTCAGTCCTAGGCTGTGCTGATTACGCCTTATTGACCCAGGAGACCTTTGTTCACCATGATAGTAGCAATGGCAGTCAACAGACTGTGGACACTACCTCACAAGCTGGCCATTCTCACGTAAGGCCCGACCAGACATCCAAACCCACAGAGTGTCCACCTTACTGTAGGACTCCTGTGAGGCAAAGACTACTGGACAAGGGTTACAGTCCTAAAGCAGTTTCCACAATGCTTCAGTCCACACACCCATCAACCTCATTTACTTATAACAGACACTGGGCAGACGTTAAGAGATGGTGTTCAGAAAAACAGATCCCTCTGTAGTCAAGAGCCAGCTCACATATTTTATCCTTCCTATAGCAAGGCAAGGATAAGGAGCATTTGGTTTCCTCAGTCAGAGGATGCTCAGACATCAGCAGCAGGAGCAGGAAATGGGACCATAGACAAGTGATGGCCAGAAGCACACCCTGATTTTATCAGGTTCCTAAAACCTGCAAATCAAATCAACCCAAGGTCCAAACAAATGGTTGCTCCTTAGAATCTTAACAGTCCTAGACACACTCACAGTGCATCCATTTGAGCCACTGCACTTAATTGACGTATGCCACATGTTCTGATAGACATTTTAGTGAGCTGAGTGCTCTTTCCTACAAGGAATCCTTCCTCGTCATCAACAACAATAGGGTGTCTCTGTGGACAGTTTCATCCTTCATGTCCAAAGGTGCATTCCATACAACCCAGATTCTAGAGCTCTTTTTTCACAATCAAAGCTCAGAAGACCAGGACCACCACACTGAATTGCTAGACTTAAAAAGAGTGGTGACATTTTATCTGTGCCAAACCAAAGACTTTAGACTTGCAGAGAAACTATTCATTGTCCCTAGTGGTCTGAGGAAAAGACATACAGCAGCGAGGCCCACTCTATCCAACTGGGTTAAAAAGACCATCATAGAGTCTTAAAAAATCAAGAACATTGTGTATCCATCACATATCAAAGCTCACTCTGCTAGGGCCATTTCTACCTCATGGGCAGAGTGAAACAACACCATGGTGCAAGAAATATGTGCCACAGCCACTTGTTCGACAATACATACATTTACAAGACACTATAGAATGGACATTAACAACATCAATAAAGCAGCATTTGCTAGAAAAGTTCTGAAATCAGCGGCGGCATGGTAGACCAGCTGTTATCCATAATTCAGACATTGGGTCACTCGCAGTGCTTCTTAAACCCCAATTAGGATGCTGTAAGGTGATGCAATATGCGGTGGTAGTTTACTCACCCGGTAAAGGTGATTGCATGAGCATCAACATACAGCATCACCCATCTCACCCTATGCATACCTGCATTATAGTATATTTGCATTACGGATAATGGAAGGACTGAGGTTCTGCAATGATAACACTAATGTAATAATTTTTTATTACCAGCGTGCCATATGGGTGGTCAATAGACTGTAGTTTAGGGCAATACATTATCACTTGAATGCCATCATGCAGACTTTTATTTATGTTCAATGCTACAACTTCTACCACAGTTTCCTTTTAGATACTATACAGCTTGGGAAGGTTTGAATGTAGAACTTGCAGCCAGGATGGGAGAATAGGTAGATCAAGTTTTGAAACCTCTGTTCACATGTGCATTTTAGCCTATCAGGGTGTACCAACTCAATTGGTAATGGTCAGATGCTGTAAGGTGATGCTCCTGGAGTCACCTTTACCAGGTGAGTAAACCACCACTCAGCTTCTTGTTTATACCTTAAGAATTTGCCAAATAGTGGCACTGCATGTACTGTAACATCACAAATGATGCCATTCTGTGCCTATTAGCTGCTTGTCAATTAACACAACCCAGATGCTAACCTATAGAAATGTCACCTACCAGAGACTGTTCCAGCAGTATCATATTTGCCTACCTTTGCCCCATCTCAGGTAAGTCAGAAGACTAGAACCAGGAAGCCACTCTTTCAGCAAAGATTCCCCTCTATTCATTGTTATCTAGCAAGAAACCTGCTAATCCTCAACTCACGCCACTTATGTCAAACACATGTGCATTGTGATGCCGAGCAATGGCAACAACTGGTGTTTCCAGTGCCAACTACCTTCCTCCTTTATGTTATGCTCTGATTTGGAATAATCCCCTCATTAAGGTAGGTAACAAGCCACTCCAATGGACCTTCTGGGCCTCTAAAAACATTAGATGGTAGCTGACCTTCTCTATTCCAAACAACCCACATGCTGATGTCCTTTGAGCAGCTCAGAGCTAAATACAGATTACCATCCCAAGATTTTTGGAAATTTCTCCAAATACAAAGCATGCTGATCCCTTTCCTTAAGACTTGGCAGTCCCAGTCCCCTTGGAGGTGCCTGAATAATCTCTCCCAGCCCAATAGATGTGGGGGCCTTGTAGGTGCTATATATCGAACTCTTAGAGAATCCCAACAAGATGTCACTTTAACTAGCAAAGTCGCATAGGAGTGAGAGCTTTCTCAACCCCTATCCCCACAGCAATGATCAGAATGCCTTAGAACAGCCCATACGGCCTATGTGAACTCAAACAGCCAGTTGATTTAATTAAAAATTCTCCTCAGATGGTATCAAACCCCCTCAGTCCTCTATAGTAGAAAGATAATTCCACAGGATAGCTGCTGGAGATGCCACTTTTCTCTGGCCCATCTATACCACATTCTATAGATGTGCCCAACAATTCACACTTTTTGGGCATCAGTTCTGAATGACTGTTCTGCTATAGTGGGTAATCCACTATCTCTTCAACATTACTCCCTTCTGTTGGGGGTCACCTCTACATTAAATGCACTCTCTCCCCCTAGTAAAGCTTGGGTCCTGGTAGCTATCATGGAAGCAAAGAGAGCCATCCTGGTGAGATGGAGGCAATCTTTACCTCCCACACATTCTCAATGGTGGGCAGCCATGGCTAGGCTAGCCATCTTTGAGAGGCTCACAGCAGCAGCCAGAGGTAAACTCACTGACTACAACTCAAAATTGGATGCTTACCTACATTCTCACATTTGTAGAGTGCCTACTCCCCCATTACAAAATTCACCTATTACTTTATAGCAGGCCGACCCCAGAGTGGTACGCCAAATCCCTCCTTTTATATTTAGCTCTTTTCCTCTTTCTTTTCCCTTTACAATCCTGACCTTTTGACAACTTAAATACTCTATTGTGGGATTACTGGGTGTAAACTAATCATGTGAATCTATTTGATATATATTTATCAAGCAAATGAGAGGCATGTGCTGCAATGTAATGTTCTCTCTTTGAATTCTTATCCTTACAAATTTCTGTGTCCAATTAAAGTTTATTGTAACCAATCTGCTTTACTCATAGTATATGCCTTCCTGAAGGCCATTTGAGACTTGGACTCTGATAAGTATTGATGTAGTTTAGTGCTACCTTGTATTTTGGTTGTATCCCTTAAGGTGGTAGTATTATTAACTATCTCGTTTTTGTTTGTCAGGGATTGAGTCTCACGGTATATTTGCTTCTGTGTAATATGCAAGCAATATGTAAAAAGTTGGAAAATTTCAATAAAATATTACATGATAAAAAAAGAAGACTAGAACCAGATAAGGAAGAATTAGACCTCAAAGACTTAATATTTGAGACTCTGACATAGAGGTACAGTATGCATACCCAAGTTAAAATGTTCTATTTTTTTTCCAGTTAACATGTAACACGGTACATAAGTGCACAAGGAGTTGTGTTAGCTAGGGAACTAGTGTTTTTGACATACCATGTAGACAGAATGACAGAGGTACAGCAGTCTGCCCTTTAAACTCGGGGACGGAGGATGTAGCTTTATGCTGATTTAACAGGTGATGCCATTATGTTTACCTTTGAAACAAAAAAGGTTACAGCATGCTGCCACCCTTCTCTCATTGAACTTCTGCTCTCCGCTTGGCCACTGATTGGCCCTGCTCATTTTCTACTGAAACTACAGTCTCTGGGCTTCTGTTTTGGTGCAACTCATAGGTGCATAGCCATTGCCCTAAACAAAGCTTGCCGACTCATCACCAGCTCCCATTGTCTCAACCACACATGTGACCTCTACGCATAAACTGGGGGCTTCAACTTTCAAACTGTATCAAGTACCATACTTGCCTTATGGCAAAGAAAATAACACTGTGCCTTGCACCCCTAGATGTCCAAGCTCTCCTCTGCACAGCATGGAATTCTCACCTCACCAGGGGCTCTGAATTTTAGCTACTGCATATCCTGCATTGCTGCACCATGCAGGAGCAAAGATCTTTTGCCCACAGAGCTCCCAGCTGGTTCAATGGTCTCGACATCGACATCTCCTCAATGCCAAAGCTAGGACCTAACAAATCCAACCTCCACAAAGTTCTTGCACCACAAAGTATAGTTCTTTTTTTCCAACCTCCATCACGTCCTCTCTGCTTCTAGCTCCTGTGACTGTCCTTCATAATTCTTCTGCCTTCTCCTTTTGCTTTTTCCACCTGACACTTAATCCACTCCTCCCCCAACTCCTTTACTCATCCCCCCACCCATCCTCCTCCACCACCTTTACCCACCTTCCCTACCCCCATTAGCACTTTGTTATCTGATAAATGTCTCTGGCTGCACCCTCTAGTGTGTCTCTTCCATGCTGTGCTATCACTGTCACCCAGACTTCCCTCTGGCATTTTGTACCACCGAATTGAATGTATACAACTGAATGTAATTGTCTGTAAACCCACTGTTCTGCCTGTTATTCAATTGACTTGTCTGAACTGTACCTCAACTGATGTGGAACCTTTGTAAAAGAGCCTTGGCTCAAAGATACTTATAATCCTAGATTCAAATAAATAAATAAATTATTATGTTGCACTGTACTGTAGTTGTCTAAAATGTGACTCTTGGGGTCCATGTTTCCTTTCCATTATTGTCAATCTGAAATACACAAGTTGAAGATGCCTTTTTATTGCTGGGGAGAGACTGTAAAATGTCATTATACTCAAAATATTACAATAGTCGCTACTCGCTTGGTGGCCCATGGCATGCTACTCCCTGTTGTATGGGTTAATATAGCAGTCCCCTTCGTATGACAGTGCTGGTGGCAATGGTGTGTCAACTGCAGTACCAGCTGGCACTGTCCACCATTGGCTGCCCTCTCTACTTCCTCAGGACCACTTCCCTCAGGACCACTGTTCTCCCTTGAGCATCCTGTAATTATACAATATTACACATGGCTGTTTTACTCTGTGCATTCACTGCATAATAAAGTAGCAGTATGTTGGTACATGCTACATTGTAGTGTACTCACTCTAGTTCCATTTATCATCCACTCACACTGAGTGAGTGCAATGAACACCCACCCCTGTGGGCCCAGCAACTGCATCACAAAATGGCTTGTTGGCATTGGCAGTCTTGCTTCACCCATTGTTCAAATATGTGTTCTACTGTTATGTATTGTATTTTGTTTTATAATTTTGATTTCTAAGACATACCTCTCCTAGCGAAGGGGAGAGTTGGATGTTCAGTGAAGTGATGCTAATATTAATAGCGCTAATCTTCAGTCTTTACCAGTCTTGTCCATTCAGGTATATAATATTGACATCCCTTATGTGAAGAGGTGTACAATATAAGGGTATATGTACACTACATAATCTAGTCATACAATTGGCAACCCCCCCTCCACACACTGATATTCCACTCTGTGCTGTGATGTACTGTACTTTAGACTGGGCATAACATTTTCATGAAAGGTATTTATGTTAAAAGCTACAGTATCTCTACCAAACCAGTATTTCAGTCTGATCCTGCTGAAATATAACTTGTAAATAGTCCTCAACACTCTATTCATGTCATGCCTCTGATCTTCCTTCCCAATTTTCACAGCCCACGGGTCTGTGGGCCAGATATTAACATCTAAATAGGGGGCAACTACATTACTCCAAGTTCATATGTTGTCAAGGTGACCAGGTGAAAAACAGATATGTTTGAGGTTGTAAAGTGAAACTGTTCCTATTCAATGTTAACAAGTAGGAATGGAACTTTATTTCTGGCCCACAGGCCTGTGGACTTAATTTCTAGCTAGATTGCCTTTGATATTTAGTACCTAAGGAACTTCGAAAGTTATGCCTGCATGAGGCTAGTGTGCCAGTGGTGGAAATCTCAAGAAAACCATGGCATGGGATGCGTCCCCCTTCCCTCTGAAATGTGGATGAAATACATTGCTAACATCTATTTGGTGTATAAGGGACAATGTGTGTCACGCAGTGCACTGTATGTTGGTGTGTATGCTACTTGCACAGTGCGTGACGTGTGTGGTAATGTGCATACTGCAGTTATTGAAAATTATGTTTTTTATATAGTATCAGCACTTGCATTAGAGCCTTATAAAAATGCTGCTTATTTTTTGCCAGACAGTATCATTTCTCAACATTCAGACTCTCAGGAGAGAAAAAAAAATCATCAGTGGTGGTAACCTCTGGGAAACCATGGACTTGGATGTGCCCCCTCCCCCTTGGGAGCACTCAATGAAATACGCACAGAATTCATTTTTTTCAAATGTTATCTTGATTAATTTTAAAAGAGGGTCTTAAAAACATACAATCACAACTGCACCTCACAGTGATTAATATACAGCATCATTGTTACAGAAGGATACAAGAAAATGTAGTTAAGTTTTTGTCTTCATGTGAGGGCAGTCGAAATATCAAGTTATACAGCAGTTTGCTGAGCAACGGCATGAAACAGCCTTGCCAGAATGGAGTACAACCATAGTGTAATAGGGTAGCACATAAAGTCCAACAGCCACCTATAAACTGTTGTGGTTTGTGATCTGGTATCCAAAATGATTACTACAACATAGTTTTCAAAATCCCAGTGTTACTGCACTAAAAAAATGTGCATAAGTGTTTACATTAGAATGGTCTTTTACATCAAAACAGTTCATATACTGTAGCTCTGCAAAGTTTCCTACTAAAAATGAAAAAGCAGCATTTATTAGACTGAACATTTGTAAGCTAAGGAAAGTTGTACTATATTTAATCCAAATGCAAGTGGGATTTTAAATTTGCAGTTCTGAGTCTAGCATATAATCACCTCATTGAGGTCCATTAAAAAAAACAAGTTCCAAGTCATCATCGAGTACTCACATACTGTATATCTGAGGGAGAAAGTAAAATCTGTTTGCATGAGGTGGTTGTGCAAGAGGGCCATGCAGTCAACGTTATCTTACCTATCACCACGTGGCACTAATAAGTTCACATGAAAGCTCAGTTAACAAACATTCTAGGATTTTATTTTTTACCTATTTTATTTAAACATTTGGTAACCGGGGAAAGGCACACTGAGCCGGGGCTCGTTTCCTGGTGCGACCCAGGGTAAAGGGGTATAGGCATTTTACAAGCATATACTGTAACAATCATTGTACATTTGAGATAGAACAAGTGGTAAAGAAAACTTTTGTACAGAATCTCAGAGGCACGACAGGACAAGATAGACAATAAAATTAATTAATACAATGCATAATGGTATTTACAAATGCAGATGAGATGCAGCCAACATACTCTAGTAGGCTATACTATACATGTGAATAGTAAGTATGAATGCTTTAGTGTAGTGATGAATCACTTCAGAAGATAAAAGAATGTCACGAGCTCATGGTGGAGCCCTTTTGTCCCCCTCATTCCACCCAGCACACCCCAAAACATTAGGTACTCACAGGCCACTGTATGTGCTGAACCATACTCAAGGCTCACTATCTGAATCATTCCCCAGTACTTGCTCCATTTTGCCAAAGTCCATAGTGATTTTGTTCATTAGTTTGCCAGCTTCCTAGGGATCACTGAATAGATATACTTTATTGGTATACACCACCCACAACAGTGCTGGGTACTGTAATGCCTAAGTACCATGAAAGTCCAGAGATTGTCTCATAAGGCATCAAGTGATTTACAGTGTCTTTGGGTCACATACCTGAGATCTAGATAGATCAAAACACAGGCTCTATCTTGTAGAGTGATTGCACCCTGTTGTCTTGCTGTATCCAGAATTATGTCCCTCCGGTGCATCTTCACGAGTATGATCAAAAATCTCCGTGGTGCTTCCATGTTATCGGGCTTCCCCCAACGGGTGATACAATATGCCCAAAGTGCTTACTGTTCCTAGTCTACCCTCAGCCTGTCTTTTAGCCAGGTGGCTGTGAACTCTAATGGGTTTTCCCCTTCTAAAGACTCCAGAAGTCCCAGCACTCTAAGAGTTTGTGATCTACACTGATTTTTGAGGAATTCCAACCTGTATTTGAGTGCTCTGTTTATCATCATGAGGTCCACTGTGGCAGTTGCCACCCTCAGTTACTGCCCCTGCTGCTTCCTTTGCTTCACTCACCACAGCCACCACCTGAGAGTCACATAAGATAATACGTGTTTGAAAGTCCATAACCTTTTGATCCAGAGTGCCTACTCTGAAAGCCAATGCTTTTACAGCCGGTAGGATGTATTTTGGGGTAATCTCCCCATCACTGGCATATGGCACAGTAGTTGCTTTTGTGTTGCTGGTTGAGGGGGCCTATTGGCTTTTCTTCCTGTCACCTTCTCCAGCACCTTTCTTTGGGTTTCCCATTGAGAGTTCATTTCAAATTTAATATACCAGGTATCCACTCCTCTGTGTTCACTATAGTACAAGTTTCTTTCAGTTTTTTCAGAATAAACGGACTAATCTTAAACTAAAATTCTGGTTTAAGCAGGAGATTGAGGGAAACACGTTTGTTCTCATTTGCTACTGCCTCTGCCCTTGATTCTGAATGCATTTTTAATACCTGTTTATTGTACAGGGAACAGTGTGTGTCATGTAGTATACTGTATTTTGGTGTTAATGCTTACTTACACAGTACATGACACATGCATGGTAATATGCAGACTGCAGTTATTCAAAACTGGGCTTTTTTATATACTATCAGCACTTGCATTAGGACCTTATAAAAGTGCTGCTTATTTTTGCCTGATAGTATCATTTCACAACATCCGGACTCTCAGATGAGAAAACCATCAGTGGTGGAAATCTCTGGGAAACCATGGCCTTAGATGTGCCCCCCTTCCTCCCAGGAACAGACATTTAAAGTGGAAATCAAACTGATGAGCTGCCCTTTGCTTCTCAGACACCACATAGAAATTACCCTTGAAAGCCACTTTACATTTTTTGTAGAAACCTGGGCATTTGGGGATTTAGGGGATACATTGGGGAACATGTATACTGCATTTCATGTTTGTACAACAAGAAATTCAGAAGTTATAACTTCTTCTGTATGTTGCTAGTGAAATAAATGTATTGGCTGTCTGGAGACAGTTTAGATTCCCTTTCCTTCTCAAACACCACACAGACATTACTCTCAAAAAACATTTTACACTTTTTTATAGAAACCTGGGCATGTGGTAGGGGGCATTATAACTTTATTTTTTAGATTTTGACCCCACATCTTCAGCATATTTGGGGCTGGCAATATAGCCTAGAAGTTAGAGTAACACGCTGTGAATGAGCTTGGTACAGCCAGCAGACCTGGGTTTGATTCCTACAACCTCCACTTGTGTACTGTGTGCTCTGAGCAAGTCGCTTAACCACCAAGTGCTCCCAGGTCACCTCTGAAAACAAGCACTTGTGCCTAGCAGGGCTAACCTAGTTACCAAACACTAAAAAAAATTATATTTTTATTACCCCACCATATGGTCAAGATAGGTGACATTTTTTTAAATCCCATCCAAAACATGATTTGACAGAGCGACTATGAAACCCTGTTTTGGGGGGATTTGAAACATTTCATATACTGTAACTGATTCATGAAGGTGGGGTTGAAAATTTCAGATAAAAATATTAAGAAATGACTATGGTATGAATAAAAGTTCAAAAATGCATTACATTGCATGCACAAGCAAGCATAAAACAATTGATTCATACATGCTGGGGAGAAGGACAACTGAGACAAACTGTCTATCAAAGGTATACTGTATTGTGTCTGCTTGATACAGAACTGATGCATGCTACATGCTGCTTCACCCTTACCCTGTCACCCTAACCATCCCCTAACCTTTCCTATGAATCTATCCCACCTCTTTTAACCCCCACCCCACCCCACTGCAAATCTGGAGATCTGGGTTTGAATCCCACAGCCCCACTTGCATACTGTGTGACCCTGAGCAAGTCACCTAACTTCCCTGTGCTCCCAGGCCGTACCTATAAACAAGCTTTCAGCTTAGTGTGTCTCTCTTGATTAAACAATTGGAACTGTACTGTACCCCCCCCACACACACACACACACTAATTTGTAGTTGTGCCCTCTGGTGTGCCTGTTCTCACTTTTGCAAAATAGACCCACTATGTCAACCTGCCTTTAAGGTATTTGAAAGTTTCAATTGTGTCCCATCACACTTCTCTCCTTCAGTGAGTACATGTTCAGGTTCACCATCCTCTGTTCATTCAGGACGTCCTGCTGCCCCTGAACCATCTTTGTAGCCTCCCTCTGTACCACCTCCATCTGGTTTATGTCTTTCTTAAGGTAGGGGTTCCAGTACTGCACACACTACTCCAGATGTGGAGCACCATGGACCTGTACAGGAGCAGAATGACCTCTTTCCTCGTGCTGGAGAACCCACTTGATATGCAACCCAGCATCCTGTTGACCTTTGCTGCCACCTCTTTGCATTGCAGTGACAGTTTTAAGTCCTTTGTAATTGCTATCCCTAGCTCTTTCGCCTCTTCCGAGACTGTAATCTTCACTCTCCCAAGACTGTAGTCAGCCTAGGGCTTCTTATGCCCTGTGTGCATCACCTTGCATTTTTTCACATTGAATAACAGTTGCCAGATTCTGGACCACCTCTGTAGCCAACCTGACCAAGACAGATCTGACAACATGGTAAAATCAATAGTATAAGCAAAAACTTTTATTTAAGTAATAATTATAATCAAAGAATAATCCATGATAAGGTGTGGGCCAGGCTGGGATTTAGCCACACCTGGTGTGCTTTGATCATGAGGCAACAGGCCAAGGTGACCAACTATGCCAGGTGTTAGTAAATCCCAGCCCAACCCACACCCTGTCGTGGATTATTCCAATTATACAATTAGTAAGGATGACAATTACACAAAAAAATGAAGGGAAAGTTTTGTTTTTTAAATTTTGAGTGCTGAGTTTAATAAAATATCCTTCCCCTACACAAAATAGTTCCTTAGTGCTGGATAGAAGCCTTCCCATGCCCATGAAGACAGCTGGCCGCAACGCAAATGAGCTGAGTGCAATGATAGAGATTATAACTGAAAATGCCAGCACTTTGATTTTAGTGTTGTTGGTTAGCTCTGGGTTGTCTCCAGCTTCAACACTGCAGCTTAGATCTGATTTTTTTTTTTAGTTATCACTTTTCAACAATGGCTCTTCATTTTGCAGAATGATGCGGCTAGCAGGAGAAAAAATGGTGGCTTTGAAAAAGTGCATTGGAATGCTAAGCATTCTACGTGTGATTATTTTACTTTTTATTATGCAGTCAGCAGGTACTTTATGCTGTGGTTATACAAAAATTACCCTGTGGCATAAAGTAGCAGCCGACCAATCATGAAAGTGTATTTTTAGACCCCATTGTATAATGCCAAATCTTAAGGTTTTTCTGAAAAGGTCTATTATACAGAATGCTAAACGTCAATTAGAACTGCACAACAAATCCACTCCACAGCATACACAGATACCGTATAAGAATAACACACAGGAAATGAAAAGATTTTGGAATTCGATAGAGAAACAATCAAAGAGCTGTTGATAAGGCATGATCTGCAGTAATAGTCTAGATAGGGAGAAATGGGCAGACTGGATGGGCCAAGCGGTCCTTATCTGCCATCAAATTCTATATTTCTATCAATTTCCTCGGGGTAACATGTGAGAAGGAGGACTAAGTGTCACAGCTGATGTTCTCCTCAGGGGAAGGCGGGTTGCACGCTCAGCAAACACACTGCCACCTCGATAACAACCAGTGGTAGTGCAGCAAGAGAATGATGTGTGTGATAGGGGATTCCATCTGACTCCAGTGTCCTGTCACACATGTATGTATGTAAGCACACCTTTGAGCCCTAGCCAGCAGTGACCACAGGGCAGAATATATAAAAGGGAGGACACCCTGCAACACAGCAGAATGACACTGCAACAGTACTGTTGGGTCCCACCACTCCCTATTGCCCACTGGTCCCTACACCAGATAGGCCTGAGGTGCAAATGTACTCACACTTCTGTCTACTTGTTTAGTTATTATTAGATCCCAAAAAGTGATGCTCTTCAAGCTTAAATGCAAAGTGAATTTCAAAATGTCATTGCTATCATTCAGGTATTCCGCAAAACCTGACAATTCCTCTGATGTCCATCACCACACTATCAAAATATCATTGATGTAGGAGCAGTATAGATCCAGTTTGCTAAAACTGTGTTCCTTGTGCTCATCTGTATGGTGTCTCCCACAGCTCTAGGCATAAATTAGCAAAATTTGGGGCCAATGTTTCCCCCATGGCCATACAGTAGTATCCTTAGTTTGTAAGTAATACTTCTGCATTAACAGAAAGTAATTGTTTTTAAGAAAAAGCTCTGACAATTGCAACAGAAGTTCAGTTGGAAGCATCTGCCACTTTCTGGACTCTAAGAAACAAACTATGTAAGCAATAATACTCAATAGGGTGGGCGGTATTGGGCTATACCAGACTGCCCAGGGGTGTGATGAGGGCCAGCGCCACAGGTGGAGGGGCCTTATACCCCTGGAAGGTCGGTATAGCCTAATACCTGCCTACCCTGAGGGTTATTGCACCTAGAAATGGGCACTGTAAAAAAGTTAACAAAAAAGTTAATGAAAATACATTTAAAATAACTTTTGAAATAAAATAGTTCCTCTGCCTGTATTATATTGATGTGTTTTTGTCCTACAGGAGTCTCCATACTTATGACTGGAGCTGGTTGTCATGGTTATCCTCTCCCACACAGAGATATTATATTGGTGCTATTTTTTTAAATTGTGGGGACTTATGTGATGCGCTGCCGTGTTACTGTTCACTATTTATCATTTTAAAATCAACTGCAGATGGCGATAATGAGCCTGCATTTATATAAGGGATGAGACGCAGATTGACGTTCACGTACGCTTCAATAGAGCTGGAGGATGGTGCTGCTCTCATGTTCAGGGGACGAAGAAGTGGCTGGCTACTGTCCGCTTCTGGATGTTTTAGCCCGTGAATTTGCAGGTGTTAGTTGTCCCGCTGTAGTGGGGTTTCTCGTTGTCCCATATTCTTTTTGTACTCTGTGGGAGAGAACTGTATTTGCAGCGCTGTCATGCCGCAGATGGTCGTTCATCTAAGTATGCTATCCTAACAAAATACCGGTGCTCTGAGCTATGGTCATGGTGGTGCACATTTATTTATGTGTTTACATTATTTGATGCCCAATTTTGCAACCGGAAAACTTTTACTGCTGCTATATTTTAACTTAATCCCAGTCTGTTACTGTTTGCTTAGTATTTCGGCCGTGGGAAGATTACGGCCTAACCGCTAGTTTTAGAATGGTTGCTTTGCGAGTACCGCAATATGGTGGCTATTTATGGTGAACATTCGGGATGCCCACTGATTAGATGAGTGATGGGGCACGCCAGATTTGTTCTTGTTTTTCTGTGGGCTCTATTGAGAAATAAATGAATCTCTTGTTTAACGTTTCAGTCAATGGGATTTATTTCCCGATGCCATTTTCTAAAGCATCATACACTCCTCATAATGTATATTGATGTATAGCACCTCAATGTCTAATATAGCTAACAACCATTCTTGTTCAAGCTCTACTGTATATCCTCCACAATCCCGAGGATATCAATTGTATGTGGGTAATGCGTACATCAATTTTTACAGATGGTTTTCCACAAACTGATACAGGGATTCCAATAACAAGCCAATGCGGGCTATGATTAGGAAACTGGCTGGTTTATCAAAGCCCTTGTTTTTTTGAGTGGGGATGACACATGCAGTAGTCTACACTAAAGGCATAATGCATGACAGAGTGTCTGTCATTCTGGAATAACATCATACCTCAGGTGGTTGGGTGCATCCAGCACCCGAGAAGTGACATTATCCCAGCCAGACACACACACCCTGGAGTGCATTATTCCTATTATGCAATGGCTCCTTGGTAAAATAAAATCAAAAAGCAGATTAAAAATGTGTTTAAAATACTTTTTTAGTCATTTTTTACTGGGTAGGTATACATACAGGAACAATAGTGCTGCTGTATTGTTTGTCCAGTAGGTGGTGCCGCTGCCTTTTTTTACTACAGAGAGTGTTTCCTACCAGCCCCCCCAACTCACTTCTCTTTGGCAAAATCTTGCTGCCCATTGTTTAATTGACCTGCTCCCAGTGCCTGCCCTGGGACCAGGTGAAGATATGTGTGTGTGTGTTTGTGTATGTTTTCTAAAATTGTCAAAACCACAGTATGACTCAACAAAGCCATGGAAACTTCTTATTTTGCATTCCTGAACACTGAGAAGTAAGTCACCCCGAGAGGTTCTTGGGAGGGGAGAGGGACTGAATGTATGCATTTTAGTTGAAAAGTAATTTAAAAAAAAACAGGTGCAGTGTGTGGCTTTCTGAACAAATGGCCGAGCAGTAAGCAACAAAGCCACAGGTCCAGGAATAACGTGTTACTTGTTTGAAAGCATCAGCAAGCCACTCAAACTCACAGGTTCACTTCTGTTTTTGGGAAAAGTAAAGTGAAGAATTTAAACTTTGGGTGTGGAAAAGGGGAGGTTCTATGGGGAATGTGACAGGGAATTACTAACCAGGAAAAGCGTGTCAGGAACAAAGCATGCCAGGAGCATAGCAGTTGCTGGTCATGTGTACATGTAGGGGAGAAGTCATTTTTTTTTAATGGGAAGGCTAAAGCCTGCAGTTCAATGGGGGAGAATAGCTTCTCCCACATCCCCTACTTAAAGCCCAGCACTTCCACCACTCAGCTTAGAAAGTTTTAAAATCGGCTCCTTGGCATGTGGCCAGTTTGGCTGGGTGCTGCCTTCCTTCCCCTTCTTATCCCTCCTTCTCTTGCCTGGGTCTCTCCCCATCCCATTTCATGGATCTGTGTTGCCTTGCCTCCTTGTTAATTTCCACCTTCTCTCTCTATTCTCCCCCTCCCACCTCTCCTTCTTCCCCCTGTGTGCTTCCTCCCCTGTTTGTTTCCTCTCTCCCCACTGCTTCCTTTTGCCTCTCTGGCCCTTTACCTCTTTCCTCCTTCGCCCTTCCATTCTCCCATTTCCTTTTGGGTGCTTCTTCTTTCCCTTATTAGCAAATTTCACCTTTCTGTGCCCTTGCCAGTAACCTGGAAAGCTGCCACATCGCCACACTGCAGGAGTCCATTTTCCAGCCCAGTCCGTGCCTTCTGCTCTTCTACCCCTCAGCTTCTGACCGCGGGTCTCCCGGCAGCCCACTCCAGCTCTTGGTCTCCATGCTGGTGCTTCAGCGCATGACGTCACCTTCCACATCCAGCTTTGTTCCACACTACAGATTCAATCTGCACTAGGACTCCAGCCGCATTGGCCAAATTTCCATCAGTGTTGGTGCCTGTCTCCAGGTCCTGTCTGTTGGTTCTCCATATACCTATATTTATCCTTGCATCTCTGATTTCCCCCTTGAGTATTACCCACTTACATTGTGCTGAGGTTTGGCCATCTACGAATGACTTCTGCTTAAGGGCACTGAACCACGGCTCCATTCCACCCATGCTGCTGCCTCCCTGTGCCATCTGTGTCATGTCTCCTCTCTCCCGGACACATTCTCAACCATAGTAATGCAAGTTCAGAACACATGTACTCCACTGCATTTACCTATATACTGTTCAGATTTAATTTACCACCTTGCCATACTTGGATCCATCTCTGTACTTGTCACAGTGGACCAGAGAGTTGTGATATTAGGAGCACTATCAGAAATGGCTACAGCATCAAAGGCTACGGTGTGTCCTCAGGAGAAATGCATCATCCTTCTGTGTATGGATTAAAATCTCCTTTTTAACATGGTTGGGGCACTTAAAAAATCTGCTTCATTAAGCTAATATCAGAGCAGTGAGTTTGCTGCCTGCGATTACACCAGTGGAATAAAAAAAAACATATGAATAAGTGGTGTTCCGAACATTCTTTAAAGATACAGTGCACTGGTTTGGGGAACGGAGAAATTACTCATAATAAAACTATTTTGACTTCCAGATAGAAGACAGCAGGGGAGGGTGCCACAAGTTTCACCTGAGCTGGTGGTGTTAGAATCAGGAGATGAGTGGCTCACAGTTCTGGCAGCTTCACCCATCTCAGGGACATTGGTTACATAGACTCGCTTTGGTTCTACAGGACCATAGTGGCATCTGGCTCCCACAGGAAACAATGTATTTCAGAGGAAGCAGGGCAACATTGCCCCGGAGTTACAGGGACTATGCCACATTATTGTGTGAACTCTGCATCCTGCTCAGGCACTTGTCAATCCCACTCTTCTTCCTTGACCTCCGATACCTTGTGCTGCATATTCTATTGCTCTAATGAACTTCCCTTCTGGGATCCCACTCCTTTGGACTCCTTCCTATCACCTACCTCAGTGGGGGTCTCTCCTTTTCCAGTCTTCCTCAGGTGGACCTATGTGGATGTCCTGCCAGTCTAGCTAGCCCATGTGGGGGCCTAGCTTGATTCACTCCATTATACTTCATCCTAGGGCAGACCTACATGGTGGTCCTACCGGTCCAGCTAGCCTGCATGCCTACCAGATGTAATGTTGCATGCTTAATAGCATACGACATTATGGCTAACCCAGGACAGCGTAGTATGCTAAGCTACACAATTACTGTACAGCTTATACTGCTGTACACAGTATTGCATCAGTAGCACTTTCCCAGGCAGAGAATAAGACCTCTGCTGGGAGCGGGTTCGATGAGCAGCTGCCGTGTCTTACAGGACTGAGTCTCAGCAGTAGGAACCCAGGTGTTGCATCTGGGACCGGTTTGATTCCCAGTCCCAGAAACTTTTATTTTTACAACTTGTGCACTCCCGAGTTGGACCCCCAGAGTTTAGAATCTTTAGTGGGGGGTCCAGAGACACAGCCCCATAATGGGGAGTGTGGGGGTGAGCCCCCACAGAAACAAGACTTATGCTTCATGGCAGAAATCACGCTGTATTGGCAGCATGATTTTGCCATGCGGCATAATGTCTTGCGACATTATGACCCTGTGCCGCCTGCGTGGGGGTCTAGCTCAACTTAATCAATTCACTTCTTCCTTGGGCAGACCTACATGGGGGTTCTGCTGGTCCAGCTAGCCTGCATGAGGGCCTAGCTTGACTTAATCAATTCACTTCTTCCTCAAGAAAACCTACATGGGGGTTTTGCTGGTCCAGTTAGCCTGCGTGGGGGCCTAGCTTGACTCAATCAAGTCTACTCCTTCTTCAGGCAGACTTACATGGGGGTCTTGCCAGTCTGGCTACACTGCATGGGAGTCTAGCTCTACTCATACATTTCTAAACATTCTTCAAGTGGACTGACATGGGTGTCTCACCGCTCCAGACAGCCTCCACGGGACCTAGCTTATTGCTCGAATACCAATACACTTTCTTTAGTGGTCCTCCGCAGGGGTCCTGCCAGTCCAACTCAGCCTAAATGGGGGCCTCTTTTCATGGCAGGTTCATTCTGGCTTCCTTCCCATCCCAGTTCCAGATTCAGTTTGTTAGTTTGTTACACAGGGCATCTTCGTGGAACAAGTCACATTTACATATCAGCCCTGGATCATTTTAGGTACCTTCCTAATGATGGTATCCAACTTCTGCTGAGGATTAATGTCAGTGTCAGGCAGATCACTCAAGTCTACAGGATTATGTACATCCATACATCGTAGATCCACCTGCTATCAATATGACTTCCTGCCACATGTCCCACTTGTGAACAATGCCATAAAGCTCTCTTGGCATGTACGATTTACCCATACTTTTACCGCCTGCAATCTTAATGGCATTCTACTATCTGCACAAGCCTAGCTCAAATACTCTAGAGCCCTGGTTTTCCTTCCTCTGCAACCATCTTTTCAAGTGACTGACCTGTCCTACCTTGTCATACCGTATCATACCTGTCACTTCAGCTCCCAGGACCTCTGATGTCTGTTCACATTTAATTTCTTCCAAAACTCACAATACAGGACATTCCAGTTTACTCTTCACAATTGCTTCATCATTCTTCAGATCAGCTCTGCTTTCCCTATGTATGCCTGGCATCTTAATGTCCTTCAGACTGCCTGCATGGGGGTCTGTCCTCATCCCCTCCTCCATGCCACATCTGGATCGTCAGCTTCTGGACTTGCCCTGAACCTCCATGGACATCTTGCACCTTTTCTCAGGTCCTCTGGAAAGGACCTTCAACCATGACCCACGCAGGGGTCTCCTCAATTAAGCTCCCTCACTCTGCCTCCATGGGGTTCCTGTTTAGCTTCCTAATGCCAACCAGTCCCTGGATTTGTACTGCTGCTGCTTATCTCATTGGACTGCTTCAAGGAGCTCCTGTTCACTCTCATTCTATCTTGTCATGGCACCTCCAGAAGCACGCATCTTCACTGAGTTTCAGAGGTTCATCTGCTAGCGACCTTCTATCCTTCAACATCGGTCTCTGGAATTGTCCTTATGTTCAGTCTCCAGTTCTCGACTACTATACAAAAACCCTCAGCTTGTTTTATTGTTATTTGGTTGTCACTTTTCAGTTTGTGAATTGTCCCCACTCTTCCTGGTTCACATTCTGGAATTTTAATGGCTCCTCTTGTTGAAAACTGTTATTCAGTTCACATGCATGCTGGGAACTTTCAATAACTACACTAGGCTGTGAACAGAAAGTGGATGTTTTAACACATGCCTTTTTCTGAGCTGTTGTCACAGCATTGCACAAAGAGTTCTGGGCATCTTTGTTCACAACTATGAACAGTGGCTGTGAAATTTTTGGCAAAGGTGGAAAAGGCTTGGAATTGTTCACATTTTTGCAAAATAATTTAAGGCCAAGTTGTGGGGTAACTTTATAAAAGGTCTATGACCATTCCTAATGTACTAATATGATTTTTAGGAATGAATGCTGGTTCCTGTTGTAATATCCTGTTTTTTTGCTGGACTCAGAGTTTGCTCTGACAAATTAAGCACATTCACCTCCTCTGGGTCAATCTCCCTCTGCTCCTGTGGATGTATCCAACTCTTGCTTTCTCCCCCATCTTCCTCTCCTCACTTGTGGTGGGGCTATAATTAAAGTTTCCCACTGGTGAATAACATAGATTTCAGTTTCACTGTTTTGGATTTCCAGTCAAAGATCTGGTTGGTTTCTTATTCATTAGCATCTTGTTGAACTTTTTTTTATTTTGCTTGCTAGATTATCTAAGTTCTTTACCATTTTGTTCAGGTTTTCCTTTTTACTTAAATTATTTGTTTCTTTTTAAGTGGAGAGTGCTGACTTCTTTTTGTTCAGTTCTTTTATGAGTTCAAGTTGCACCCACTTAGAGTCTCTCAGATAGTATGATTTTTAAAGAGGCTGCTTGTAGCACTTAATTCAATTCTGACATAAATGTAGCTCTAGCTCAAAGAAATGCTAGCATTTTTAACAGCCTCAGTCCACTTGGAGTTCTGCCTACAGCTAGATACAGTAGTCTTCCAGCATTGTTTGATGCCAATAGGCCCTTCTAGCTTTCAGGAATGTCTTTGAAGAATCTGTAAACAACGTGTCCAGATTGTTGCAGTTACTAATGCCAGCAACGTGCCTTGCAGACCTTTGCAAGGTTTTTTTTTTTCGTCCACTCTAGTGTAGATGGCTGAACACACTTGCAGACTAGCTATCAGTATCTATTTTACTACATAGAGAACTGGCATGTTCAATTATAGACATGTTACACAAGATTGCAGGCCACTGTCATGATGTAAACAAGCTTCCAAGATGCAGCAGAGTCCCTAACAATGCTTATGAAAGTACATCCAACACAAACCGCAATATGTTTTCTATTTGCAGCATTTTGTTAAGCTTTCTGTTTATTCATTTTAAAATGAAGCATACAGTCATGTTCCATATCGGGAACAACAAACGTATAGATCTTACTTCAAGCTGGAGCTCTTGCAGCAGGCAATAACCATTAGAACTAAGCCACCAGGTACCAGGACCCCACGGAAACCTTCTAGCAAGCAGTCTTCAGCAGGGACCGCCCCCAACGTCGACTCCACCCAACGTCAGCCAATGGTACAAAAGGGGCGTCCCCAGCCCCATCTCAGTTCTTTTCCCTCCGTCGAAACATTCGCATCGGCTCCTCGGACACCTTCTCACAACAGTTTTAACTGGGTTCGCGCCTTCATCGTTTTCATTTCCTTTTTTTTTTTCAGCAAAATTTCCAAATTTGTTTCCCTTCTGCACGTCTTCTTCTCCAGCATCGTCCAATAAATTTGTGGATTGTAACAAATCTAAGTGCGCCTGCGGCAAGCAGCTACCTTCAAAGAATGGCCATGCAGCCAGCCTCTTCTGCCAAGGCCCAAACCATGACACCTGCGAGCACTGCCAGGTGTTCAACTCCCGGACAAGAATCCACCAACAGAAGGCCCTCAAGGTGCACCTCCTAGAAAAGCAGCTTTCCGAGATGCAGAGATAGTCAGTGAGGAAGAGTTCTTCTTCTTCCTCATTGGTTTCCACCTCCTCCACTTCTAAGCTGCACAAGGAGAAGAAAAAGGATTCAGAGAAGCACAAACACTGGGACAAGGACTGGGAAAAGTCCCGGGGTTGTTCCAGCTCCAGGTCTTCCCTGCACAAAAAGTCTTCAGCCAGCTCCTCATTCCATGGGGGCTCGGACCAAACCCCCCGCTGTCGTTCTGGCTTCAGGCAGAGGTAAATCAAGGTCAGTGTCTTTGGGCCCTACCCTAACTCCTCTTAAGGTGAAGGCCACATCAGCGATGTCACCCTCCACCTTAGGGGCTGGGATCAGCCAAAAGCAGGGCAGTGACACTCCAGCACCTGCCAAAATGGTCCCAATGACAGGCTTGTCCAAGGCCTTGGATGAGACATCCCATCATCAGAGGCAGGCGTCAGACTCAGCATCACCACCCCAGGCTCTGGCCAAGCCATCGGCTGCTTCCCCACCGGACACCACTAAGCAGCCGTCTGTTGCAGGCATGCCTTCTTGGACGTCAGATTGGGCTTGGCCCTCCTCCTCACTGGGCCACTCTTCACCAATTGAAGATCTTGGGCAGGGCAAGATGCCTAATCAACCCATTGGATCACATCTCTGTGGCCGCCTCTGACACTGGACACCCTGACATCAGGTGCTGTGATGCTGGGTAGACCAACCCCAGCGCGACAGTAGCCAGCTGGTCTGTCGGCCCTGCAGTTCTCCAAAGACCAGATCCAGGAGTTTTTCTCCTTTTGGTGGAATCAACTCCCCCCTAAGGAACTGGTCACTGTTGAACTGGTGCTGGAGTTGGATCATGACCAGGGTCAGGAGCCTAAGCAACCATCTCCTCCTCCTAAGACCTGCTGTCCAAGCCCTGAAGATCACTGCAGTAGAAAACAGCACAAACAGCAGTGTCACCACAGAAGATTCCATTCCTCTAGTCACCACCACCACCACCGGTCTTGCCACAGTGGATACCAATCCCATAGCAGTCACAAGTCCTATAGCCAATGATGCTCTAGCTATTCGTCCTCCTCTTCGGTGGACTCCAGCAATAGTTCTGTGTCCTCAGGCTCAGTCCATTTGAATCCTAGGGGTCACCCTTCTTCGCTGGATAAAAAGGACACCCCAGGTCACCTCCAGATGATCCAACATTCAAGGACGTCATGAGGCACATCCAGGATTCCAACAGATGGGAGACGGAAGACCTGGACCTGGCAAAATACCTGAGGCAGAAGGAGCCCAAGCCTCTAGTGGTGTCTCCTTTTGTGGACACCTTCCAGAACTGGACAAGGTTAACCTCAAGGCATCCTTCCACCTCCTCCGCCATCTCCAAGAAGTTGGATAGGCTGTACAGAGCCCCTAGGGAAGAGCCTTTCTTGGCAGAACACCCTACGGCAGACTCGATGGTGATCATGGCTGCTCATGATAGATCAAAGAAACCTAAGCACTCAGCCACGCAATCAGAAGTCCAGATGCATTGACCAGATGGGCAAAAAGGTCTGTTCATCCTCCACTTGCTCCGTCAGGTCCCTCAACTTGCCCTGTGGGAGAAAGGTATCGTAATAGCACAGGTTCTCCCAGACTCTGCACAAATAAACGAGCTCCTGGACCTCCTCAAATTTTGGTTGGATGTAGGCAACCATGTCCTGTGTGCCTCATATGACACTGCAGATATGGCAGCCAGAGCAGTGGCCTCTGGCGTTTGTCTCAGGTGCCATGCCTGGCTTAGGATCTCAGGATTCTCCCAGGACATGCAGTCTGGCATTTTGGAATTCCTCTTTAAGGGTTTGTTCTTTTTGGAGATGAGAGAAAACCTGATTAATCACTTCCAAGAGTCTAGGGAGTCCATTTGGTCCATCCAAAAAATTTACAAAAGGGACCAAAAACCCTTTAGAAAATGGCCATTTCAGAAGCCTTCAGGACAACAGCCCTGAAGCTAGCCTCAGCAAAAGGGTAGCTTCACAAGAAAGGCCACCTCCCAGACTCCTGGAAGCTCTGCCTCTCAAGCTACAAAGTCCTCCCAAGCCCCTCTGCCTACTCCCAGAGCATCCCAATGATTCCTTGCCAGACTCCCCTCTCCTCCAGCGGAATCAGTGGTGGAAGTGATGTGGGTCACTTCTCCCTCCATCTTGAGGACTGGAGCAAAATAACATCAGACCTCTGGGTTTTACAGCTCATGGAGAGAGGTCATACTCTGGAGTTCGAGCACATATCTCTGGATACTCCACCAGTGTCCTTCCATTAGCCTCTTTTTCATATCCCCATGATTGAAGGGGAAATTCAGGCTCTCCTACAAAAGCAGACTATAGAGCCAGTCCCCCCGGCTCAATGAGGAAAAGGGTATTATCCACACTTTTTCCTAGTTCCCAAAAAGACTGGGAACCTTTGGCCCATCCTGGATCTCAGCTCCCTGAACAAGTTCATCAAATACAAGAGGTTCAGGATGGTCACACTACCAGGTCTAATTCCCCTCCTGCACAAAGAGGACTGGCTCTGCTCTCTAGATATGCAGGATGCAATGCATACCTGCACATTCTGATGTTTCCACCCCACAGGTGGTTCCTACAGTTACTCTTCCTGGGCCGGCATTACCAGTTTCGAGCCTTGCCATTCAGCCTCTCCTACACTCCCAGAGTCTTCACCAAGTGCCTAGCAGTGGTGGCTGCAGCTCTGCAGTGCCTGGCCTTTACATCTTTCCCTACCTAGATGACTGGCTTCAGGCCACTCCCATGAGAGAACAGCTAGTCCACACTCTTAGAGATACCTTTACACTCTTCCAAGAGCTGGGGATCACCCTGAACATTTCCACGTCATCCCCATGGCCCAGTCGGAGACTCCAGTTCATCGGGGTGGTCCTGGACAAGGCTCAAGGCAAGGCCTTCCTCCCCGCAGACAGGGGGGATTGCCTTCAGGATCAGGCCCAGATGGTACCATCAGCTCCTCATGTCCCAGCCAGAACCTATTTTAGGCTCCTCAGCCACATGGTGGCAGCCATCCCAATAATTCCCATGACTCGCCTCCATATGAGGGTCCCTCAATGGAAACTCAGGGTTTAATGGGACCAGAGGTCGGATGACCTGGAGCAGGTGGTCCTGGTCTCTAACCCAGTTCACGGGACACTCACCTGGTGAATGGACTCACTCAACCTCTCGACAGAGGTCCTTTTCTGGCAGGAACCCCTGAACTGAGTTCTGACTACGGGTGCCTCAGGTCTCGGTTGGGATACTCATCTAGAGAACAGGTAGACCCAAGGGTCTTGGTCACCAGATAACAATCGCTCCACATCAACATTCTGGAGATGTGAGCAGTCCTAAATGCCTTACAGGCCTTTCAAGCGGGCATCTCCAGGCCCTCTTCTCATTCAGATCGACAACATGTCTGTAGTTTTTTACATCAACAAGCAAGGGGGGGACTCATTCCTACCCCTCTGCAGGGAGGCAATGAGGGTCTGGTATTGGGTGTTGGATCATCATCTCAAACTCACCGCTGTTCATGTTCCAGGCATCCAAAATGTCTTAGCCAACAGCCTAAGCAGATCTTGGTCCAAGGCTCATGAGTGGGAGATCCTTCAGTCGGTAGCAGATCAGTTATTTAACAGATGGGGACAACCAGAGTTGGGCCTTTTTTGTCCCCACTCAGTAACAAACTTCCCAGGTTCTACTTGCTAGATCCTGGGCCAGGAGTTTTCTGGTAAGACGCATTGTCCCACTCCTGGACAGGGAGGTTCCTCTATGCCTTTCCTCCCTTTCCCATTCTACAGAGGGTACTTCTGAAGTTTCAGGCAGAGGGAGCAGAGATGATTCTCACAGTGCACTTGTGGCCTTGGCAGATTTGATTCCCACTACTTCAACAGCTGGCAGTGGAACCTCCAATTCCCCTGCCTCTTAGCTTGTTCTTGCTTTCCCAGGACCGGAGCAATCTGATCCATCCAGATCTCAAGTCCCTGCATCTTCATGAGTGGCTCCTACAGACCTAGCAAGGGCAAGATATGTGGAATCCCATAAGGTAGTGGATGTCCTGGTGGCAGCCAGGAAACCCTCCATTAGATCCACATATGCTATGAACTGGAAAAGATTTTGCCTGTGGGCTACTACACACTAGCTTAATCCCTTTTCTTGCCCCCCAAACTCCATCCTCGAGTTTCTCCTCTCTCTATTTGAAAAGGGCCTGAGCTACTCCTACATTAAGGTGCAGCTGTCTGCCTTTTCAGCATATCATGCACCAGTGGAAGGAAAAACCCTTACTCAGCTGAATGTGTCCCGCACTTTTTTGTAGGGCATCTTACACTTAAAGCCTCCCATTCGAGATTCCATTCTTCCATGAGATCTCCTTTTTATGTTGGAAACGCTCATGCTCCCCCCTTTGAACCAGCTACAGATTGTGATCTGTGCTTTCTGTCATGGAAAGCATTATTTTTGGTTGCAGTTACTTCCGTCCGAAGAATTTTGGAGCTTCAGGCTCTGATGTGTAAAGAGCCCTATTTGGTTTTTCATAAGGACAGGGTGTCCTTATGTACAATTCCTAAGTTTTTGCCCAAGGTGGTGTCAGAGTTTACTCTAAATCAAGACATCCACCTGCCAGTCTACTATCCTGAACACTCTAATCGGGGGGAAGCATTGTTGCATACTCTTGACGTCCACAGAGCACTTTGTTGCTATCTGAACCGTACTACTTCCTTTCGGAAAATGGATCAGTTATTTGTTTCATTTGCTCCCAGATCTCAGGGGGCACCAGTTTCCAAACAGACCCTGTCTAAATGGTTGGTTAATTGCATCATTTTTTGTTACAAGTACAATAAGCCCTTACCAGATCCAGTAAGAGGCCATTTCACCAGCAGGTGGCTACCTCCTTTGCCTCTCTCCAAAACATCTCCGCAGCAGACATCTGTGCAGTAACTACCTGGATATCTGTTCATACCTTTCCCAAGCATTATAGCTTGGATGTGGCTTCCAGATGTAGGACTGGGTTTGGCCTGGCAGTCCTCCAGGGCCTTCTCCCTGAGTCCTTAGTTGGCAGTTTTTTCAGCCTCCTCCCAGACTTTCCTAGTCCTTAACCTTTAATTGCTTGGGACTCAGTCCTAATGGTTATTGCCTGCTGCAAGAGCTCCAACTAGAAGTAAGATAGTACAGTTATGTAAGAACTTACTATAACAGTAGATCTTTGAGAAGAGCTCTTGCAGCAGGCATTGCTTTCCCTCCTTCCTTCCCCACTGGCTTTCTTTCTGCTGTTAATTTTTGGCAAAGACCCTGCCTGTTTCTCCTTCCATCCTAGATGTTCTCCAGTGGGAGAACAGAGGTGGGGCTGGGGACAGCCCCTTTTGTACCATTGACTGACGTTGGGCAGAGCCAACGTCGGGACGGTCACTGCTGAAGACTACTTGCTAGAAGGTTTCTGTGGGGTCCTGGCACCTGGCAGCTTAGTCCTAATGGTTATTGCCTGCTGCAAGAGCTCTTCTCGAAGATCTACTGTTATGGTAAGTCCCTATGTAACTGTACTTTTCATGGAATAACTAGAGGCAATACGGTGTCACCTGATTTGATACACTTCTCACAGGAGGCATCAAGTACTGTGACCATGTGGCCACATGAAAAAAACATTATATTGCTTTGGATAAAGAGCCCAAGACTGCATGGCTCAGCAGAACACAAGCCCAAGGAAAAATTCCATACTATCCAAAAAACTTGAAGAATAAGAGGAGTACAATGCGTTTACCTATAGTCTCTTAGGTCCACATAGATAGTGTAATCTGCTGATGTGTTAGAGCAATAAAATAAAAAATAAAACAACTTTTGCATGTAAAAGTCCAGAATTGAAAAGCTAATACCTGTAGTTCTAAGGCCGCCTGGCCACATCCCCTACTCCTATAAATACCCATCAGGCCCCTGCCCTCCAACACTATCTATTTTATTCAGGACACTTGCTGCTAATGGATGCTCTGCTCTCCCACCACCACCACCACTACCACCTGTGGTTGCTACTTTTTCTTGGTTGTTTTGGGGCCTTCCGGTTTGGTTTAGCTTTGGTCTCTGTTTGGTCTGTGCCTTCTGCTGTTCTGTGGGTTACTGTTTTGTTGCTTTCTCTAGCTACAGTGTTCTGCTCCTATTTGTCCCTTGAGCAGCTGCCCTGCCATTTTTGTCCTCCCTTTACTCAATGCTTCCCTGTTGTTTGCTTTCTGTGGGCTTCCACCTTCTATCCAGAGTTACTTAGTAGGTAGCCCTTTATTTTGTGTTTAAAGGCCTACATTGGGCATGATATTCTATTTCCTTGAGTTTTCCCAGGATCTACTACCTGTTATTCCAATACATATTTGCTATGTCTTCCCCAATTTAACCTGCTTCTCATATCTAAACACTTGCTACCTTTGCGCTGATTTACCTGCTGTTCCTAACCAGCACTTGCAACCATTTCACTGCAGTTCCTCTGCATGCTTTCATTCCATTATTTCACCTGGCTCCACCAACAGCTGCAATCACTTATCTCAGTCATTTCAGTCAGCATTCCCAGTAAGTCTATTTCAGCATTTTCTCCACAGACATAGTTATGCTACAGAGCCCACTTCTCTGCTCATGGCTTAGTGTTTTCCAGATAATGGCCTTTGATATGTGTTCATAGTTTCAGTACCTTGTCATTCAGTGCAGTTTCTATCATACTGTACCTGTCCTTCTTCAGCAACATGATTGATGTCTCAGCCACATCATACTGCTAACAAGTGTAACTGCCCCTGTTGCGGGTTTACCTGTATAGCCCCCGAAATGGCTCCCATTTCCCCCAGGGTTTTGTTCCACCCCATTTTCTTTTTTCCCAGTCCTGGCAACTTTCTCAGTATAGTCCCCTTTTAGTCCTGCATTCTCCCTCTAGCACCCACGTTAGTTTCTGCAAGAGCGGGGCTGAGGGAGTAAGAGCACAGAGCCACCACCTGCATTTGGCACCTCAGTGCTGTGTGGCGCTCCATGCACGCACACAGGCACGTTTTCATATGGCCATTTTGGCAGCCTTTGGATCCATCTCTCTGGTGGTCCTGGTCTCATTGGGCACTAAGAGAGGGGACCAGAGACCTTGAGCAGACCGGAGAGATGACAGGAGAGGAAGGAGATTCAAATTTGGTAGCGCCAATCATGCTTGAGGATTTGGGAGTCACCTCATTAATATTCATGAGGTGACTCCTGAATAATTCATGAAGGAGAGCCTGTCTAGTGCTAGTGAAAAGGTTTCAGCTCTAGCATCAGGCAGGAAAGTGAATAAAACTATTTTCAAGTTGCAATGTGAGCAAGAGATTGCCTCCAGACCATGGGGGAATTTAATAAAGAAAAGTGTAAATGCTGGCTGCAGGAGGACTGTAAAGTGGGTCACGTATAAACTGAAATGGGGCTTAGTTTGTGCTGCTTAGGGGCTATACAAATTGGCAGCAGTGACTGAAAAGGGGCAAAGTGAAAATGTTAAAATGAGCAGTTGCTTTACAGGGCACGAGGTGGCTGTACTGCTGTGGGGAAATAATTAAGTAGAAGATTACTGTTTAGCTACAGCAACATTTACAACTTGGGACACTGCATGAACTGTGTTGGACTGTTTACACCAGCAACCATGTCTTGCAACCAGGTGACCCAAGACAACCAATTACAGCTTTAGGGCTTGCCAGGAGAATTCTGGGGCTTGTGAACAAACTCTTGGGGAAAAATACTGGGGACAATTCTGTCGCTGTTTTGTGCCACCAATAAGAGGTTGAGGGAGCCTCATACATATTAATTTTCCTAAATGACAGTGGCTCCAGCAAATAGGGAGCTGCCAAAAAGCTCCCAAAAGCAGAGAACTTTTGAATTTTGAGTCAGTCTGGGGACAGCCCCTGCATGGGGGGGGCGCTCCTGCCCCTGTCAGAGAATGGGGCTGCAAGGTTGGGTGAGAGCCTGCCTGGGGGTTGTCAGCAATCTGTCCTCCAGGGGTAGGTGTTTGCCTTCCCACATCTGAGGAGAATTGGAGGAGAATGCACAGGCAGCTCTGTGGACAACGAGAGCTGAAGGAGTTCTGATGTTGAGGAGTGAAGTTGCACCATAATGGTGAGATGATTGAGATGAAGATAAAGGTTGTGTCCTGAGCCTGGAAAAAGGACAAAGGTTGTGTCTTGAGCCTGGAAAAAGACAAAATTGTGTCCTCAGCCTGGAAAAAGGACAAAGGTTGTGTCTAAGTCTGGGAAAAGATGAGTACTTTCGTCTGCACCTCATCGGTGAAGAAAGTGTGAGAAAAGGAAAAGGAGTGAATTGCGAAGAGTGAAAGCCTCTTCAGACCAGAGAATTGCCATGCACCTGCGTGGTGAGAAAAGAGACTTTTGGAATGTTTATGAGACAGAGTTCTGGAATCGTGTGTGAGCCAAAGCGAGGATGCAGCTGTGTTAAAGTTGAGAGGCTGTGAAGCAAAAGGATTAGCAAGTGCCTGTGGGGCAGGGTGCTTGTTGTCTGCTCCTGAGACTCAGCAAGAGAAAAAGACTGTTGTGGTAACCCTGGGTTTTCCAACTCTCCATCCCCAGAATCTGGGAGACAGGGAAGGTAACAGAGACTTTTGGCTACACACCGTAGCAGGAAACTAAAAGAAAAGTGCAAGTTGATCTAAGTTACCATCTTAAATCCAGAGCCAGGTTGGGAACTCGCTAACCACCATCAAGTGGGGTCTGCTGGTTGCAAGGGACCACAGGTCTTGTACCCAAGTGCTAGGGCACTCTGATCTGTGAGGGAGCCGGACCGTAAGACCACTCCCAGGTCTAAGTCCCTTGTAGTTGGCAGGCCTTTTGTATGTGCTCTGCAACAGGCCCATAATATGCTGAAGGGAACAAGCTGCAAGACCTTCAATCAAGCCTGAAGATCCAGCTGCAGCAATTTTCCCTTCAAGCTTCAAGCCCAGTTCTATCAGTGCTGTTTCTATCACCCCTAGGACTTCAGTCATCTGTGCCATCCAAGGACTGATTCTGCAGAACTGTGAGTAACAGCAGGAATTGCCCTGCAATATCCTGGGGACTGTACATAGTTATTGTTCAAGTAATGCTTACTGGCATAGGAAGCTAGTACATACAGTCCAGAGAAAGAAGTGCAAAAAGTTATTTAATTCAGCAAGTGCGCCATTCTGGACTGGGGCCTGTGGGTCTGGGTATGGGAATATCTGCAGCAGTTAGCTAGTCAGGTAACCTGGTCACTACATGATTAAAGGGGATTTGGATCTGAATGATAAAAGGGGAAAAAAATGATTGTTTTGAAAATGCAGACTCTCTAAATCCTAACTCCAATCTTTGAATGTTTTGCATAACCTCTGTTCCACTTACCCCATTCTAACCCTCCCCGTGTAAATAAATTATGATGTTATTGTTTCAGAAATAGCTGACTCAAGAGCCTGATTTTAGTGAGTATAAAATGGAAACTGAAATGTTGAGTGGTGGGGAGGTTCGAATCCTGGTAAGTCTATGTTTGGGGTAACTGTTTGGGGAGGTGGGTTGGTACGACATCCCAGGGGATTGTACTACAGAGATCATGCCCACTTAAATGTACTCTGGGTGGAGGCACCACCATTTTAAATTAGCTTTGGGAAAGGACCCCTGTGTGATAGCTATTAGGAACCCAGGCCCCTCAACCTGGCTAGTGGCCACCCAGGCAGTGATAGTAACCCTCTCTAGGATGGCACCAGAGAGGAGCTATACAGGTTATCGGTCACTTGCAAGCATTTGGCCTATCAGTCTCATCATACTACTCACCAGTCAGTCCATTTCTGCATCATGCAGTCAGGTTCTATGAATCAGTCCTTTCTTTTAGCAGTCATCATTCAGTTTGTTGAGTTCTACCTTGATGCCATCGGGTTGTATGAACACATCCATACAAGCCTACTTGCCTGCATCTGCACAATTAGTACAATGGACAGTTTTATTACATACAGTACAATCTGACTTTTGTGGGAAACAGGATAGTATGAAGCACTGTTGCAAACCATATTGAGCTTTTCTGACTCATTCCAATTTCTTCTGCCTCTACACCTGGCATAGGACTCTAAAATTCAGTTGGCTCTGTGTCTCAAGATGGCATAGCTCCCTTTCAGAACTATGGTGTTCCAACAGATGCTGAATCCAGGATTTTCTCCATCTTGCCTTACTTCAGCTGTACCATCCAACCCCAGGGTAAATACAGCTCCATTCAGATTTGCTGAGAGCAAGATTCCTCCTCTGTGCTACTTTTCAACTTTTATCTTCATCCACTCATCCTCTGGCATATGATGCCATAGTGGTAGGCAACAGCTGCATAGAATAGTAACCTGTGGCTGTGTGCCTAGCCTTAGCTGTGCTCAGGAGCCAGGTCCTGTTCCTGGGGCACACGCCTAGGACCTGGGAAACATACAGCTATTGGTTTCCGCCTGAGGTGAAGTCTTCTACTAAGCCCTCTCGTCAGCTCCCTCAACTCCCCTTATTTCAACCACAATGACCTTCCAACCTATATCCATTCACCATTCCTCTCCAGAACCAGAAGATAAAGTGTTTATCCATTCAAGACTCATCTCCTTTGAAACCAGGAACATTGTTCAAACTCAAGATGTCTACAAAGGAAGGAACCATTCCAAAATTGATGATGCATTTCAACGTGTTCCACATGCCAATATGAACTTTCTCTAAGAAACAAGACCAACTCGACCTTCTTGTCTTGCACTCATCTGATTAATCTCCTCGTTTCCTGTGTGCCTCTCCAGCCAATCCTCACCCATCTTCCTTTCCAGTATCCAGCTTCTGGTTCGATGCATACAGGCCTTACTATTGCAAGTCAGTACCTCTGTCACCATACTACACTCAAGAGATGCCACAATAGAAACCAAATCATCAACTTTAGCTGCTGCCAAATCCAGGACTCCTCATCTTCCCACTCAAGCCAAACCCGCCAACCTCTCTATAGCAAAACCCTTTTTCAATAAATTTGAGGAAGCCTGCTGTATTTCATCAGATGTTTGCCTTACATCAGTAGTCCTGTGGTGAAGCTCTCCAAACAGGTATGCAACAATATAAGTGAGCATATCCTAATCCACCCTTGGCAAGACCATGACTAGGACATCCATCTATGCCACTATCCATCTCTTTTCTAGTTCAGCTGCTAACCATCCAGCCAGAGCAACTCTTGGTGTCTGTTTTTCATTTAGGATTCTCTCAAGGAATTGATACAGGTATCCATGCTATCCCATCATCATCTCTTATCTGCAACAACCTTCAGTCCACACAGAATGACCCCAACATAAGTCAAGTCTTCTTCTGAATGCACTACAGAAAGGATCTTAATTGGTTCATTCTAAACCCCACTTTCCTACATACCACATTAGCCCAATCAGGATCACACCTCATATTCAGACTATAAATACCTTACTGTCGATCTGTGAGCTCCTCACCAGTCAACCAAGCCCAGCATTACTTCCCATGCACCTTCCCATGCCTTCTCTCTCTCTCCTCTCTCTCTCTCTCTCTCCCTCCATAAATCGATGATACTATATACTGTATCAAACTCACTGGGCACCACACTTTGCTATCGAAAGCACACTGTGCTGATGCCTTCAAGGAGTTACTGCTCCTTTTCAATCTATGGCATCAGTACAGTATTAGATGGGATCATCCTGCAACTACCAGATGCCTTTTATTCATGGGCCCTGTGAACTTTTCACAAACCAAAGACATCACCTGTCTCAGTAACCTAATTCAAGCCCTCCATATACCACTAATAGAAGATAAAGGGCAGGTTCAATCACATCCCTGGAATTCTTCAGCATTGTTTTGGCTCTGACTACATTGAAGCATGCCTGCCTATGGACAATCTAACCAGGTTAATTCCCCAGTCTCTCTACTCTAAATGTTCTTGTCCAAAGAGAGTTCATATTCCCTCCTAGCCTACTGCCACAGCCCACAAGGGGGGGCACTCATTGGACTTGGTGTTCCACCTGGGGATGGAAATCTCTGATATGGAGGTGGAGCCAGTTGGGTGGTCTGACCATCATGCCCTGAAATTCAGTTTCGCAGTCCCCTGAAATAGGCCTGCCCCTAAGAAGTAGGTACAGTACTGTGCTTTGAGAGGAGTTACCTCAGAAGGCCTAATGACGGTACTGGACCTCTCTGGAATTCCAGGGGATAGCACTGATCCGGGGCCTTTTGTACTAGCCTATAATAAGGCTGTTGCTGAGGCCCTGGATATCATTATACCAGTTTGTGTTCACCCTCTCACTCTCCGCCCTGGTGCCCCTTGGTTTGATGGGGAAATTCGGGAGATGAAGAGACAAGGGCAAAGGTTGGAGAGACACTGGCAGAAAACTCACCTGGAGGGGGACAGACTTAGATTGCTGGATCATTATAAGATATTTCCCATAAGAAGGCAGAGTTCCTGTCAAGGGAAATTACTATAGTGAAAAATAGGCCAGCCCAGCTCTTTTGAACCGTGGACAGACTGTGCAATCCAGCCTGTCTATGTTTTGGTCGAGCATTGTCACAGGTACAGTATGAAGAGTGTGCACAGTTTTTCACTGATAAGGTGTCCACCATCAGGGATGAGATCAGCCAGTGTCTCCCCATTGGACCTTGCATTAATCAGTCGGGTGGTACTTATGCCCAGTCAACCTGGTCCACCTTCAGCCAACCAGTAGTCTTGGATATAGTGAGGATCATCCAGACTCTGCGGCCAGCTTGCCGTATTTTGGATCTGGGCCCTACCCACCTCCTTGTGGGATGTGTAGAGGTCATTGGTCTGGTCCTTGCTGGGATACAGGGGGTTTCATTGGAGAGAGGGATATTTCTGGATCCCTTAAAGGAGGTGATAGTGTGGCCCCTCGAGAAAAATCCCTCCCTTGACCCCAACTGTAGCTAACTACAGACCAGTCTCAAACTTGCCCTTTATAGGGAAAGTTATTCAGAAGGTGGTGACTTTGCAGTTGGAGGATCATTTATCCAACCACAATATCTATGACCCTCTCCAGTCTGGCTTCAGGAAAAGGCATAGCACCAAGACTGCCCTGGTACGGGTGCTTAATGACCTTCTGATGGCGAGAGATCAGAGATCCCGTTCCATCTTGGTTCTTCTTGATCTCTCAGCAGCATTCGATACTGTAGACCATGGTGTGCTGCTCGAGCACTTGTGGTTTTTCTGTGGACTGAGAGGGCAGTCCTCAGTTGGTTTCAATCTTTCCTCGAGGGCAGGTCCCAGAGAGTGATGCCAGGGACTTATTCCTTGGCCCCTCACTGGCTGCCCTGCGGGGTACCACAGGACTCGGTGCTGTTCCCCATGTTGTTTGCGGTATACATGTTTGCATCAGAGGACATTATAAGATGGTATGGATTGAGGTTTCACTGCTATGCAGATGGTTCTCAACTGTACATGTCTTTTGTACCCAAACAGGCACTAGATTTTAACCCAGTGTTTAACAACTGCCTGTCAGAGATACAGGACTGGATGAGTGCTAGTTGGCTGAAGCTGAACTCAGATAAAACTGAGATATTGATGGTGGACCCTGATCATAGGACAACAGGGGCATGGGTGGGAAAACCCTCAAGTTTATACCTTGGGGGGGTCCCACAGATTGCCTCAGGCCAGGTGCATAACCTAGGCATGGTATTTGATGAAGGTCTGACCATGAGGGCACAGGTCTTGGCTGTAGTCAGAGCTTCCTTTTACCACTGAGGAACATAGCCAGGGTGAAACACCTGGTCCTGCCCGAAGAGCTTCCTACCTTGGGCCATGCCTTTGTCACCAGTCATTTTGATTATTGCAACACCCTCTACCTAGGGCTACCGGGAGTGGATATCCACCAGTTGCAGCTAGTGCAGAACGCAACAGCCAGGTTGTTGACTGGAACCCCTAGATCCAGTCATATAACACCTGTGCTACGTGAACTGCACTGGCTGCCAATACAGTGCTGGATCACCTTCAAGGTTGCATTGCTGACCTACAAGGCCCTACATTAGGGAGGCAGTATAGCGCGGTGGTTTAAGGCTCTGAGTTGCAATTCTGGTGACATCCAGCAGATCAGACCTGGGTTTGAATCCCACAGCTTCCACTTACATACTATGTGACCCTGAGTAAGTCACTTAACTTCCCTGTGCTCCCAGGATGCACCTGTAAAAAAGCTTTCAGCTTAGTGTGCTACTCCTGGTTAAACAACTAAATAAAATAAAATAAAACATGAGCAGAGATCCCTCTACCTAAAAGAGCTCCTGTTTTCTTACTGTCCAACCCGCTCACTCTGAGCCTCCGGTGAAGGATTGCTAGAGATTCCCAGGGTATCTTTAAAAACTTCAGGAGGAAGATATTTCACCTTTATGGCACCTACCCTGTGGAATTCTCTACTGTGCTGGATATGAGATAGCCTGACCATAGAAGGATTTAAAAAATCCTTGAAAACTTACCTGTTTAACCAGGCATTTGAAGGGACCTAGTTAGTTCATGTTGTAATGATGTAATTCTATTAAAGTACAATGAACAGTATTTGTTTTAATATTGATTGTTAAGATACCCTGAGCTCTGGAAGGGTGTCCGATACAAGTGAAGTTTTATTTACTTATTTACTAATTATTTGAACATACATGAGAATCATACCACAAAATCTTCAAATATGGTCTCTAATTTTTGAATCCTGGAAGGAGATATCTTTGTTTTACTATGATTCCCTCTCCTGTTTATCAACTAAAAATTATCCAATGCTACGCCATCATATGGATTTGCTACCATTCAGGAACCCTCCTGATTTTCTCTTCCATGGCCTCTTGACATCTTCAAGGGACCTAAATTCACTACAACTTCTGCCTTATTTTTATTTATTTACTTCTATTTGTTTAAAAGTTGATAACTGGGAAAAGCACACTGAGTCAAGGGTTGTTACCAGGTGTGACCCAGGGACACAAGCAGGGTGAACACATAATCAGCAAGGTTGATGCAAATACAGAGCAGTACAAATGAGAAAATAATATACAAGCATAGTACAGATAATAACGAACAAGCAGTAGAAGCATAGGATAACATGACAATGTGGGTTACACAGTTATGGAGCATATTTAGTGCAACAGGAAATTGAACCATGAGGTCTGAGACACTTTGAGGATAATGCCCCGGTAGAGTTGAGTGGAGGCTGGAGGTTGGGGGATACCAGAGGGGGATGGAGGATGGGGAATGGCATGAGCAATTAGTGCTAGGGAGAACTCAGAGTAGGGATCTGAGGGCAGTGATTGTAGGGGACTGGCGAGTGTTCCAGGGAAGTTGATTCCAGAGGTGAGGGAGACAATTAGACAATGCTGCTTGACCTGCACTGTTGTGCAGATGGGGGAGGGAAAAACTTTGAGAGTCCCTGGAGCAAAGGGAATACATAGAAGGGCTAGCTGGTGATATGCAGGAGGAAAGGAATGAAGGAAGTGTCCTGAACCAGAATTTGGTAAAGAAGAAGAGGTTATTCACCTCACATTTGAGAGACAGAGGCTTTATGGAGAGGGAGGAATAGAGAAGACAGAGGTGAGTGGGGGGGTAGCAAAATGGCAAAATGAGCGAAGAAGAGTGTAGATTCTTACAAGGGAGGTTGCAGGGGCAGAACCATAGACAATGTCAGCATAGTCAATAACTGGTAAAATAGTTTTTGTAACTAAGTCTCGATGGGTTGGCAGAGGGAGGCAGTCCTTGTGGTGGTAGAGGGCTCCAAGTTTGGGGCAAAGTTTAGTACAGATGGAGTCAATCTGGGATGAGAAATCAAGATTGCTGTCCAACCAGACCCTGGGGTACTTGAATGATTTGATCATGTCTAAGGGGGAGCCATCCAGGGTAGAAAATGTTGGGGGGATCTGGAGTCCGAACAACCTTTGCCTGGAGATCATTGAGACTGTTTTTTTGGTGTTTAATTTTTAACTGGTTTTCATGGAACCAGTGTTGCACTTTATCAAAATCATGCTATAGAGGGGTAATTACATCAGCAGCAGTGGGGCCTAAATTATTTTAAATATACCCAATGGTTTCTGATGCTCTAGCTTGTGCATCTCTGGCCCAACCATCTTGTTACTTTTATTCTGACAACCAATCAGAGGTAACAACTATTAATAAAGGGCAGTTGCCCACCCCTTCAGTCATGGTTTTTCTCAGAAATTGACCCAGACATCTGCCTGTAATCATTTTAGACTCCATTGTGTACACATTCCAGGAAATGCTTATCATCTAGATGACTTTCTATCTTGCTTTCACTTCAGCCATCCTTCAGTGTGAATGCCACAGTGGACACCTGTATGGCACTACCTCTGAATCCATCAGATTGGCACATGCCATGAACCATCACTTGGAGTCAGCACAGTCAGCAACAAGGTCATCACTAGCTACTGCTACAAAAACAAAATACTTCACCTTGGACAAGGTATTCTGCAATCTGCGGTACCACAGCCCTTGATCCTGTTATGGTCCCCATTCAGCAAGTTCTTGCTTTTGCATCTTTCTGCTCCCCAGAAAATAGAATGTCCCATTCTTCCATCAAACAGCACATTCTCACCATCCAACATTTGTATTTTCTTCACAGTTTAATTCTACCTTCATCCAAACTTTTGAATTACTCACTCAAAATGTTTCTCATCTGTGTGTTGGATCAGTACCTCAGACATTCACTAGGTATATCGTTCTGTAGCTGAAAAAAATAGGACAACATACGAAAAAGGTAAAAATGTATCTATTAACTAATCTAGAATAAAACAATTTTATGATATGTAAATGTCAAAAATTGCAACTTTTTTGCAGAGATGCATTTAAGTAGTTTTCTGTTCTGTAACGTATGGCCATTACGTGGCACTTGTCTTGGTAACTAGCAGATTAGCACAGCAGTGAAATAACTATTAACAGTGTGGCATAAAATAATATTAGATTGCTCAGATTTCATTTAAAAAGATTGGGTCCTGCTCTTCTGGAAACAGAACTGTTGTAATTTGGGTATTGTGGATCTGTACCTGTAGCTGAAAAGGCCCGTGCTTCTCCAGACACAAGTACTGGTGTTCTTGAAACGGACTAGGCTTTCGGATAGTTGCCTCCTCTGAGTTCTGAGGAAGGTGACTAGCTGAAATGTCAGCATGCTATGCATGACCCAGCCAGTACACATGCTGTCTGCAAGCTGCCTAGTCCACTTCAGGAACACCAGTGGGTGTTGGCGGAAAATTTGTTTTGGATGCTTTTATTAGCCATACAGTTTGTTTGTCTTGATGCATGTGCACTTTTTGGCTTTGGGTTATTGTTTGCCCAACATTGTTTTGCTGCTAAAATAAAAAAGACTGTTAAGCTTAAGGTAAGCTGTTCTTGAGTTTTTTGCAAGCATCTATTCAGTGTGGTTATGCAATGGTGTGCCGCATAATTTGGGATCGGTGCTAGTAACTTTGGCACCCCCACCCCCTTCTGTACTCTGTTCTCTGAATGTGTGTACCAGCCAGAATTGGGCTATTGAAGCCCAGAGCCCTTTCATCTGTCTGCATTAGATTTTTTTTTTGAATAGTAACTTTTTTTAAGTTTAATATTCTGGCAGAGTTGGGATGGTGACTGGAGTGCAGGCTTGCAGGAGGAGGGGGGAGGGGTCGGGACCAGAGCCTTGAGTTCAGTTTCTGAGAGACTTGCAGGGGGACTCAGGGCTGGAGCAAAGGACCTTGGCTAGGAGGAAAGAGCACTGCATGCAGAAGACAGAGGAGAAGCTTAGAGAGGCAATGGAGTGGAGCAGAGTGAAGGTAGTGCTGGTGGGGGAATGTCTACTACATGAATAAATAGGTGAAGAGACAGGTCTACTATTTGTATAAATTTAAGGGAAAACATGTGCCGGACATATTACGGCACTTCAACACTGAGACCCTTTCCTTTGATTTTTTGTCCCTGGGGCAGTTCCTCTTTAAATGTAAGTGTGCCATATCTGACACAGCAGAAGAATAGCTCTGTTTCATCTGCATTAATAATATCTGAGGGTCCGTAGCCCACAACAAGATTGGGCAAAACATCCCGTACCCGGGAACTTTCTCCAGGACCATCTGCATTCTGCTTTTTCCCATGGGCTCAACAAGGAAGATGCTGTGGCCTTCCACCTTTGAAGCCACCCATATGTAGGGTTAAAATCTGGTTTTCCTAGTGTTACAGAATGCTGTTTTGCTTTCTGCAACAATAAAGGGCCACTCACCATGGCATCACAGTTCAGCGTCAGAGATCCAAAGCAGCAGTGCCTCCTCTATCTCCTAGTCTTCCCCTCTCTTCAGTTTCTTTGTGGATTTTGACTGCTGTTCCACTCTGTCAGCTCTTGGTCATTCTGGTGGATTAAATCAGACAAAATGGATTTTGGGATGCAAAGATGGACCACAAGATCCTGCACACTCATCTTTGGCAGACTTTCAATCTGCTGAATCAGTTCCACTTGCAGGAAAAGGGATGCCAACACGCTTTGAAGAGGCCATACTGCAGATAAGGAAGCAGAAAATCTGGGGGTAGTGACAGCTTTAGTACAGCGCTCCATCAGCAACCAGAACAGACCCTCTGTTCACCTCTACATCTGTCACTGATTGACATTTCATGAATACATGCCTACTGTAATCAGCTGTGGATACAATAGGCACTTTTGTGAAATGTCAGTTGGCTGCTGACCATGGAGATGAGCGGAGGGTCTGTGCCAGTTCCTGAGGGACAGTAGAGCTGGGGAGAGGGTGGATGAGTTAGGAGGGTCTGACCTCAGAGGAGGGCATGGGGGGACTGGGTGGGTTGGGGGTTTGCACCTATGAGGATCAAACAGGTGGTTGATTTGGACCAATGGGGACTGTGCATGTAGGAACTACTAGACATCAGTGAATGACTGTTTTTTTTTTTTTAATCAAACTTTATTAAGATTTTTTAACACACTTTTACACAGGAAAAACAAATAAAAGAAAAACAAACGTTTTAGTACATCATGTATAAGACCTCTATAATATACCTACTCAATTCAAAGGCTTAACAATTTATGTATAATACATAGGTCTAATGAAGTCAATAAATAAGATTAAAACTAAGTCGAGACATAAACTCATAGTAAAACAACCTAATCAAAGAAAGGAAGGGGAAAGGATGGGAAAGACTGAATTCCAGGGAGTAGAATGGGGAATGGGAAAGGGGAAAAGGAGGGGGGGTGTAAAAGACCCACCATTTACCATATCCTAAACACTATAGAAGATATTCTGAATCAGGGTATATCCTCATTTACTCTCACATGGTTAGACTCCTGCATTTGAGAAATCCTACCACTTGGGTTCCTCTATAAACAATAAAAATGGGGCGAGGGACCCACTCATATTCAGCCAAAATTTCCAGGATGTCTTTCCCCTCCAATCGAGCCATGTAATGAAAGAAAGGCAACCATCTGCCCTTGAAATTTTCCTGGCTCAACCTCAGTTTAGCAGTGAGTCTTTCCATTACCATTATTCTCAAACATTTGGAGTACCATTCCTCAACATTAGGTATTCTAGTGGTCAACCATTTGCAAGTGACTGCCTTCAAGGCTGCCGCCACTAGGATATAGAACAAGTACTTCTGGGCTGGAGAGCTCAACAAAGGTGGTGGCAAGCCAAAAATCCAGAGGAGGGGGTAGAAGGAATGGCGACTCCAAAAATGTCACCCAGCACTTCTTCCAACTCCCCCCAGTATGGGGACAGAAGGAGGTAATCCTAGATGATATGTGTTAAAGTACCCTTACCGACACAGTCCCTCCAACATAGGTCAGAGGAATGTCTACCAAGATGTTTGGAGACCACTAGAGTCAAAAGAATCTGACAGCAATTCACAACCAAAACTATCTCAAAATAAGGCTGCCGATGTGTGATGTACACCCCCACACACACACACCTGCTTCCACTGGGCCTCTGAGAGGGAAACCTCCAACTCCTCCGCCCATCGCTCCTTAACATGATCAATGTCATCTACATCAGTTGTATTCAATGCCATTACAATGTGAGTGATTTTTCTGGGGGGGCTATTTACTTGTACCAAATCAAATAAGCAGGATTGAAGGGGATTAAGGGGTTTACCCAGCTGGGCCTAGACCTTTTCCAGGATTAAGTAATTTCTTTTTTTTTTTTTTTCTGCTCCTCCGGTCAGCTGCCCCATTCCGACTGACCCCCCCCAGCTCCATCCCCCGGAATAGTCAGTGCCTACCTAATGCCTGGCCCAGGAGTGGAGCCTGCAGGGGTCAGTCATCATCCTACTGCCACGGCGTTTTCTGCCTCTGATTATCACCCAGGAGCCCCAGGGTAGGAGCACATGCACGTGGAGGAGCACATGCACCCTACAGCCCTGGTTATGGCTCCTTTCCCCCACCCCATGGCCTAATGCCTGGCCCCCTGTAGCCCGTGCCACTCCTAGCCTCCACTAGGGGTCACCATCGCCCAAGGGGTGCCGCATCCCCTCCCCAGAGAGGAGAGCCTGCCTGCCGGCAGCTCAATCCAGCTCCACCCTCCCCCCTGCTGCCAACCTCCGATGACCAGAGCTCATTCCCGAACCCAGATCACCAGCGAGCTGCGAGATAAGGTGTCCAGCACCTCAACCCTCAGCACCACCGGGCCGGCCAAGGATTAAGTAATTTCTTAATTATAAAAATCTAAAAACATCATGTTGAGGCACCCCAAAGTTTGATTGCAGTTGTTGAAAAAATTTAAGGTGACCCTCCTTGTAAAACTGACCCAAAGTGGTCAGACCCAGCCTGGCCCATTGCCCAAAGGCCCTGTCCCATTTGTATGAAGAAAGTCCAAGCAACTTCTAAGTGGTGTCTTATCGTGCAAAGTCATGGAGAACTTGTTGGTTCGATATACCTCAACCCAGATCTGTTTCAAAACAGACATCCATGGTTATCAAAACACACTGTAGACAGCCTCTTTCCATCCAAAATTAAGAGATCACCCACATTGACTAATTCCAACTCTGAAGATTCTATTTCTGCCCAAATCGGGACTCTACTCCTTCAGCAGCAAAATCAGAGCATGGAGTTGGGATGCCCAGTAATAACTGCACATATTTGGGAGGTCCAGACCCCCTTATCTTTAGAGGCTGTAAGAACCCTCCATCTAACTCTAGGTGCTTTCCTCTCCAGATGAATTTTGAGATAGTATTTCTTAGCTCCACCCAGAGTTTCTTTGGGGGCCTAAATGGCAATGTGGTGAAAAGGAATAGAAACCTGGGAGGATGTTCATCTTCACTGATTCAGTTCTATCTGAGAGAGACAGTGGATGTTCTACCCAGCGATTACAGTCTATCTGCACCTCCTGTAGAAGTCAATGATGGTTCAATAAGAACAATTTCTTTTGCTCCCTTGGAATCCAAACCCCCAGGTATCTAAACACGGCATTGGCCCATTTCACCCTACCAAGATCCGGCAAGGAGAAGTCGGGCGGCATATCCACCGGTATTATTTCCATTTTAGAAACATTTACTTTGTAACCTGAGAAGACCTCAAATTCCCCATAAATCAAAAATCTTAGGAAGTGATTTAACCGGGTCAGTGATGTATAACAGTGTGTTAGTTACGTATCCTCCACCTTGATCCCCATGAAAACATCAGATTGCCGAAGGGCAGCAGCCAGAGGTTCCATACTGAGGGCAAATGGGGGGGGAGAGCAGGCAACCCTGCCTTGTCCCCCTACCTATTGCAAAATCCAATGACAGGATCCCATTAACTTTAACTTGGGCCTTGGGATCCCGGTACAGGTTTTTAATCCAACCATGAAACCTGTCTCCCAGGCCAAATTTATTCAAGGTACAATCCAAGTATAGCCAGTCTAACCTGTTGAAGACCTTCTCAACATCTAAAGAGACCACCGCCCAGAGATCTAACTAATGGGGAAGAGAGAGCAGAAAGGGAGTTAAGGAACAACCGAATGTTGTCTTGAATATGCCTCCCTAGCATGAACCCTGTCTGATCGTGATGGACCATTTCACATATGATGTTTTGAACATGGGACCCAATTGTTTTAGAAAAAATGTTAGCGTCCTGGTTTAAAACAGAAATAGGTTTTAAATTAGTACAAGAGGAGGGATGTTTTCCTGGCTTGGGAATAACAGACTCCATCGCCCCCAATTGATCCCGTTGACCCCAATCCATGAGCTTCACTAAGCACTTTGACAAGAAGGAGTGAAAATCTCAAGCAAAACATTTACAAAATTCGGCTGTAAACCCATCGGGGCCTGGGACTTCGCCTGATTTTAAGGTCTTTATGGTTCGACACATCTCCCCTTCTGAGAATATTCTATCTAATTCCTCCTTTTGAACAGCTGACAATTTGGGTAGCTCCACTGAATCTAGGAAATTTACTGTTTTTTGTAGATGATCTGGTCCCCTCTCCTTAGATTTTTGGCTTGCCCCTCTCCCCATAGAGATCCCTATAAAATTTGCGAACTTCCTCTGCAGTCTCCTCGAGATGTAAAACCAAAGGCAAGGCCAGAGCAGATGGTTTCAGGGCTGGGACATATCTATCAGCCTTTTGCTTCCTAAGACAGAGAGCCAGGAGTTTGCCTGCTCTCTCCCCCACTCATAGTATTTTTGCCCTGTTTATCTCATTAGATTCTCAGTATGTCTCAGCATTAAGCCATTGTATTTGGCTCTGGCTCTTTGATTTGGGGCAACAGATCCGATTTTCTGGATCTTTTGTGTTCTGTTTCAAATTCCACCACCTAAGCCTTAGCTGCTTTCACTGCAGCCTGATGTATTTTATTTTATATGCCCATGCGAAATTGTGTGCCCCTAATCACAGCCTTCAACCCATCCCAGACAAATGTTAATGCTGTATCTTGTCCGTATTATTCTGTATATAATTCTTAATAAGAGTTCTAGTGGAATCAGCATACATTTTGTCATTCACCAGTCCTGGGTCAATTTGCCACTGGCCTTATCCCCTCGTAGCTCCCTATGTCCAAGTTGCGGAGATCATGGCATGATCTGAAAAGGTCTCAGGAAGTATCCTAATATCCGTGAAAGTGTGGGATAAACCCTTTTGGGTGTACAAAAGTCTAATCTTGAGTAGGATTCCATTGAGGCTGAGAAAAAGGTCTAATCAGTTTTGTTAGGGTGTTGAAGCCGCCATGGATCAGACAATCCTCCCTTGCTGCACAAATTTCTTAATAATCTGAAACAAGCTTGTGAATCCCTAGGAGATGCAAGACTTCTGTCTAACCCCAGATCGTTGACACAATTCCAGTCCCCTGCACAAAACAGCTGGCCCTCAGGAAGGCCTGCAATTAGATTAAACAGGGATCTAAAAAATTCCTCTGACGGGGGTGTGGGGGCTTAGATAGATAAAGTATGGAGTGGATGGCCACTGAACAAGCCAGAGAGGATTACTATTCTCCCCAAACCAACTCTCGTGACCTTCTGATCTCGAAAAGGGTTCCCACGGTCAACCAAAATGATGGAGCCCGCTTTTTTCTCCCTAGGATGGGAGTCAGCATTGACTGACCCAACCAATGACCTCCGCAACTTCAAGTATTCTGTATCGGAGAGTCTTGTCTCCCGGAGACAAGCAATTTCACAACTGACATTTCTTAGTTCAGTTAAAATTCTTATTCTCTTAATGGGGCTATTAATGCCCTTAACATTCACCAAGCATATCTTTAAGGTGGCCATTTAGTATAATTTGAAAGCCAACCTCCCCCATCCATCCCTGTCCCTCATCTCACATGTTCAACCACCCTACCCTGTAGAGAATATCTCTTGCTATAGCCAACCACATGAAGTGAGGTCTTAGGAAAATTAAAAATAAAAAAAGAAATTAAACACATACATACAAACCTAACTTCCAAGTTCGGAGCCGGGATGTTAATAATTATCCAGGTACCCAACATGGCACCAGTGAGAGTTACATTCAGAGAGGCCAAATTAGCCTTGAATACCAACAAACAAACAAAAAAAAACTAATGGGAAAGCAAACTTGGGTCCAAACCAGCCCCCTCGTAGACACTGGCTAAAAGCCCAATGAGTGGAGCCAGACAGGAACTGTAAAACCAAACAAACGCTATGCCGAACCTAGGCAACACTAAATGGGGCTAACAAATAAAGCCCCAGAAAAATGGACTGCTAGAGTATCTTGAGAAGAGGAGAACAGCTTAAAACTCACCAAGGGTTGCACCCCCAGATCCCCTGGGAATTCAGACCCTCTCCTCCAAGTGGTTTCCTGAAGCACTGGCAATCTATCCAGTAGCCCCTTTGGAAATTTTCAGTGTCTGGAGAGCTAGAGAACCAACCCAGTATACCTTAATCCATACCCCAATGGGGTAAAGAAATGACTTTGGTCCTGGTCTACCAGAACTGCTTTTTACCCATGGAATCAGTCTTCACAAAACAACTTTTTTTAAATAAAAAGTAAACCATCCTTGCATACTGTACATATCCTGCCAACCAGAACCCCAATGATTCGTGCTCCATATTTCAGATATGAAGTAGGAGCCACAGGAAATTGCCATCTCCTGCCCTCCCATCTGCAAACACTACACCCCAACCTCATTAAATAATGAGGGGCAGGTGCTGAATCACAAATCAAGCAGTAACTAGATAACTAAAGTCCACCACAAAGATCACTAAGTCAACCTCTGTGTCTTGCACCCATTGCATATAAAGAAATTCAAAGTACATTACTGCAAGACCACCGGGTTAGGTGAGGTCCATTTCCTTCAGGATTTTCATCTAGGCTTCCCTAGAACCACACATGCTACTCAGATCGTATTAGGGGAAGTAGTCGAAATCAGAAAAAGCAATAAGGAATGGACCTCGGGTTATGTGTCTGAAAAAATAAGTTTCTGCTGAAACAAGCACTCCAGTAGGCCAGTTCCAACTGAACGAACGTGTAGCCGGTCATCATTCCCATAGTCCACCAGAAATCACTAGGGGTATCGCAGGACAACTGTCAAGGTAGCCTCCAACAAGCAAGGTAAGAACCGTGAAATAGGTAACTCACTGCCAAAATGCCCCCGGGATGTGCACAGTCTCCCGGTTATAGTGAAGAAACAGCTCAGCCCAAATGCAGCCTTAAAAGCCAACAGGTCTCCTTGCTCTTAGTTAGCCATCTGGCGCAGTCTGCATGGAGTGGTAACAAAGCTTCACCCATTCTCCCTGATCTCCCTTGCTGTCCCGGGGCAATCAACCAGAGGAGCTCTTCAGTCTTCTTCTCTGCAAGGTCTACTTTTAGGTCAGGCAAGGGGATCTCCAACTCAGAAAGGAAAGCTGAGGCTTCCAACAGGGATTCGTAGATTTTAATTCCCTCCTTCCCCTGGACCCACACTCTGGCTGGATACTGCAGATATGCCTTAAATCCCTTCTCCCTTAAGCTCTTAACTACTTAGAGTACCTTCTTCCTCTTTGTCAGCATCTGGGGAAGGAAGTCCTGGTCCACACATAGCATTTGGCCATCAAGGTTGTGATCCTTTTTGGCCTATTCAAGTCTCAGGATCTTATCTTTGGTCATATATTTCAAGAATTTCTCAACGATAGACCTTGGTGGAGCCCCGTGTTTAGGCTTAGGGGCTATGGCTCAATGGGCACACTCAAGGTCTAAGCCTCAGTCCTCTGGCAGATCTAGTTCTTTGTGGAGCCATGAGTCAATGAAATCCTCCATGTTTGGGGGCTCGACTCCCTCCGGCACCCCAAAAATTCAAATATTATTGCAGCGGGCTCTAGCTTCCACATCTTCAGCCCACAGCATTAGTTCCCATTCTCTTTTATGCAGATAGGCAAGTGACCTGCCAAAGGCCATATGCTCGGTCTGCAAGCCTTCCATGTGAGTTTCCACCACCGCAGTTCTGTTCTCCAGCCTTTTTAAATCTTTTTGAATTCCAGAGATTTTTGCATCCATGCAGTGTAGGATTTTTATCATTCTCTGCCCATCTGCCTTCATGAAGTTGGAAGTGGTGTCCGATCCTGACCCATCCGATTCATCGCCCAAGCCAGTATTATGAGGAGCAGGAGGATGCAGGACTATCGGGCCACCGATTGTCTGAATCTGCCTGTTTGCTGTTGGCATTGAAAGGAGGACTTTTTTTGTATGACCCATCTGAATAAGCTTTTGAGGCACTATGTTGAGCAGTTTTCACTTGGATGGCACTTGTGATGATGACTGATTTTGTTTTAAACTTTCACCAAGGCCAGATGCCGCTCTCTAGACCGCCATCTGCTAGAGTGATGCAACCAGATGTTGAATGACTGGGATTTTATCAGTGATTATGTAGTCAAAGCTGGCGGAGGCAGGAGGGACCACTGAACACAAGGGGATATTACTATAGGTGCAGCCGGGGGTGTTTGGTGTTGGGAGGGACCACTGGATGCCAGGGATATTACTATAGTTACAGTTAGGGGTGTTTGGGGGTGGAGGTACCACTAGCCACCAGAGAATGAGTGTGAAGGGGCAGTGGCACTGGAACATCAGTACAGGCAGCCATGACAAGGGCTGTTGGGGGATGGTATGAATCTTAAGGTACTAATATGGCAGATTGCTACAGAGGAGCAATTACCATTAAGGGGACCTAACAGCCCAATTGCAATAGTAATTCCATAGCTGTGGCCAGTAGGGGGCTGGGGCTTGCAATTGCAATCTGGTCAGCGCCTGGTTGGTATGTTGGAACATGTCTTAAGCATTCACAAATTGCCCTAGCATGTTCCAGTACACAATGCCACTGGTTTGCTCCAGGCACTAATTTGCTCCTTGAAGCAACTATTTACTGAACCCTAATTTGAAACTGCAAATATCCTGCCGTAGTGTCTCACATGTAAACAATAAGACACTGTGTGGTGTGCATTACGGTGTAATAGCTGCACTCCTAGGGGCGTAGTTAGGCACAAGGCCGAGTGCCGGTCACCCAAAGGAGTGTGGTTATCACACCACAGTGCACACTCCAGAGTGTCTTATTGCGCTTATAAAATAGCTTAAGTAAAAAAAAAAAAAGACAGAAAAGAAGAACTGAACAATTGAAAAATTAAGTTTATTTTAAGTGTGGAAGAACAATAGTCCCATGAAGTAAACTGTATGTTGCATTTCTATTGTCCACAACTTAGTATATAGAATATAGTGTATGCCAACATATATGTTTAACTTCTACAGAATAAAAACACAGTAATGTTATAAGTTTTTTATTAGTCTTTGGTAACTGGGTAAGGCCCACTAGGCACAAGTGCCTGTTTTCAGGAGTGACCTGGGAGCACTAAGCAGTCAAGTGACTTGCTCAGAGTCAAACAGTATGCAATTGGAAGTTGAGAGAATCAACCCCAGGTCTGGTCTGCTGGATGTAACAAGCTCATTCAGAGTGCATTACTCTAACCTCTAGGCTATATTGCCAGCTCCCTAAACACACACAGCAACTAAACTGACTATTTCCTGACCAAAAAAGAAAACATTTTGCTGATTAAAAGAGTCAAAGAAAATGTGACAAATCCAGTGAATCTGGACACTTGACAGGGAGATGTCTCAGCTCCCAATGTGATGTCATTTAGCTGTGGAGACACAAGGTGGAAACAGGGAAGGAGAATTTATGGTAGTTTTTTTTCTTAAGTACTTACGATGGTCAGACTAACTGAAAATCTAAATTAGACTACTGCACTAACTAAGGGGTACAGTTAGAAAAGAAAACTAGCATTTGTCAATGCTGAATGTTGTTGTGCTGGCATTGGTAGTGGCAGTGGCAGAGTTAGAGATGCATAGTGCTGTGATTTTGTTAATGTGTCCCAAAAGGTGATTTCCCACAACGAGCATGCCATTGTGCACCACAGCTGCGGAAACGTGTTTTGGACAGACTGTGAAAAATGTCAGCTGGACTGTTGACAAGGAGGTGTGCGCAAATGCCAGTGGTAAAAATGTGGCATGAAAATATTGCAGATTTATGAAGTTACAAGGGTGCGTGGAAACTGCGCAATGCACGCTTGCAACGCAGTCATTTTATGGACTTTTGACACCAAATTTTCAACATAGGCATTTTAGAACCTCTACTTATAAACAGTGTCACCGTCATTTCCTCAAACTGTCCCGAAAACTGATTTCGTACAGCGACTGTGCAATTCTGCACCAGACATACAAAAACACATTTCAGGCAGCTGTACTGTTCATAAGGAGGTGTAGAAAAATGTCAGTGATGAACAGCTGGAGTGAAACTATTACAAATTCACAAAATCACGAGCATGCATGAAAACTGTGCAATGCACGCTCGTAAAACACTAATTTTATTGACTTTCATCCCCAAATTTTCAACATAGGTATTTTAGGACATCTGCTAATGAACAGTGTCACTGTTATTTTATAATGTGTCTTGAACATGGACTTTCCACAGTGACCGCGCTATTCTGCACTGCAACTGTAAAAACAGACTTTGGTCAGGATGTGAAAAATGACATCTGTACTGTTCATTAGGAGGTGCAGAACAATGGCACTGCTGAAAATCTGGAGTGAAAATATGATAAGTTGCAATTTATGAGCGGCATTGCAAACTGCACAATGCACGCCAGAATACAGTCATTTTATGTGGTATTGTCACCAAATTTTCAACACAGGCATTTTAGGACCTCTGTTCACTAACAGTGTCACTGTCATTTTCGTAATGTGTCCCTAACACTAATTCCCCACAGCTAACTACACTATTTCTGCACCAGAAATGTGAAAACACATTTCAGCCAGGATGTGAAAAATGACAGCTGTACAGTTCACAAGAAGGTGTGGTAAAATGCCAATGTTGAGAATCTGGCATGAAAATATTGCAAATTCACTAACTTACAAGCATGCATAGCAACTGTGCAATGCACACTCGTAAAACAGTAATTTTTTTGATTTTTTCCACCAAATTTGCAACATAGGCTTTGTGAGAGCCCCCCTCATGAACAGTGGCACTGTCATTTCGTAACTCAGTCCCAAAAGGTGATTCCGCACAGTGACTGCAAAATAACCTTTTGGGACCTAATAACGCCATGATAGTGATAGAACTCATGAGGAGATGTCCCTGAAAAACCCATGTTGAAAATTTGGTGCCAAAATAACCAAAAATGCCTGAGATATGCATCAAAGTTGAAAAAACCCTATTTATTTCATTATACAGCTTACGGGCATTTCTTCAGTTCACAGTCAGCTTTGAAGAGTGCAGATGTGTTCCGGTCCACAAAGATCATCACACCGGACTCCGGAGGTAAGTATGGTGTGAGGGGGGTGTGGGGAGGCAGGGTGCGCAGAGGGTGGGTGTGAGTGGGGGCAGGGAGACTACGAGGGACAGTTTTCATTTTACAGGTAAAAAAAATTAAACATTGCGGGACAGTTTTTTTTTATAGGGGATTTGGCACGCTGGGGTGGGCTCCCAGTGTGCAATCTAACTGTTTGGGGGGGGTTCTGTAGCTGACAGGGATTGGGCACCCTCATCAGCACACAACACAAGGGGAGGAATTTATGCCGACGGGGATTGGGCACCCCATCAGCACACAAAGAAAGCAGGGGAAGATCCGAGGGGATTGGGCACCCCTCAGCATTTAACAATGGGGGGTTCTTTATGCCGACGGGGAGGGCCCCCCATCAGCACACAAGGAAAGTAGGGGGTGTAAGAGCTGAGGGGGATTGGGCAACCCACTCAACATATAACAAATGGGGGGGTGCTTTATGCTGATGGGAAGTGGGCTCCTGAGTTGGCACATACATAAGGGGCAGGGTAAACCGACAGGGAGATTGGGCACCCCCGAAGTCGGCAGTTTGGCAGCCAGTGTGTTGCCATTTGCATAATGTCAGTTCGCACTTCAAGAGAAGGTCTGTTGCATCTGACAAGCTTTGCTCGGAATTCAGTGGACCTTTTCTTAGATGTGCTCACCACATTATGCATGCATGGTGTGGCACCGGCATGCAGGCTGATTGGGGAATGAGGGACGCACCTACTGGTGTGTACCCTGCATTTGGCCAACAGTGACTGTGCCTCCAAAGCTGCACTACCGCAATATGTTGGCTGCACAAGCATGCCAACATAAAAAGGGATTTCCTAGGTAGTTTGCACTGTGATCTTTGACATTGATCAAGGTACCTCTAACACTCTGCCTTGTGTGATGTCTGTAGTGCAGTAGAAGCGAGAAGTTCTTCTGCTGCACTATGAGCATCAATACTGCAACAAAATAAAAAAAATGTTCTCCAAATTCTATAGGGAACAATAGCTTACCATACATTCACAGTTACTTGCTGTAGTTTATGAAATTCACTGGGGCATTAAAGACACAATTTGGGAGGTTGAAGGGTCCTTGGCTCTGACTCTGTACATCGTTTGTGGCTTGTGGAGCAGCATCTGGATCTTTCTACTGCATTGGTAGTCTAGGCTCTGACAGCTCTCCACTGGACAGGATATCACTCCATTTCTTATGATCATTCATGCTTTGCTGACCAATAGCTCCATGAGTGGCCCCATTCGATACTTACTGCCATATCTCACGTCATCCCCCAGCATCAGCAGGAGCTGCACCAGTAGATCTGAGTGAATACCAGGTATACACAATGGGCAATCCGCATCTTTACTAATTCACCGTCATCATGCGAACCATTAGTTTAACTCCACTCGCTCCTTCAGATACCTATTGCACAGTAAAAACCGAAAGTACTGCAGCATGCATTTAGGGTGCATATAAAGGCGCTGGTAAGTCAGGATGAAGCTTACTTATAAACTTTATAAAACTTGCCATAGGGCATAGTGGATCCCCAGGTCTGGCCCATATGAAGCCCCTGTAATTGTCTTTGCCCTGCTTGGTGGTGTCCCTGTGATTTATGGTGTGCTCATTGAATGTGAGCGAGATGTATTCCAGTCCATTCTCATCTTGAAGGATGTGAAAACTGGGCAGTTTTAACTAGTGCAGGCCCTCTCTTCCAAGCCTGGCCATCAGAAGCTGTATGTCTGTCCACACTTTGCACAAGAGTCCTGGAGCTATGTTGGGGCTAAGAGCTGGGGAATTCCAAAGTTTTATTAAATCTGCTTTGGTTAGAGCTGGATGGTGCCTTGATGTGTCCTTTTGCTACTTTCTGTACTTTTTAAAGACAGAGATGAATACATTGTTGGCACTCTTACATAAAGGGTCTGTAATAATATTTATTTTTCTGTTCATTGGAACCGATGTCAGGAAATGGCTTATTCCTGCTTTTATGCTGCAGAGGCTGTCAACTGTATATTCTGCACCTGAACTGTTTCTCACACAGGCATAGAATTCTCTTAATATGCTGTTTAGTTCAGTATCTGGAACTGAAGGAAAATCAGGCTGCATACCTTTAAGTCTGCACCAGTCTGTCAGCACCTTGACAGACCAGGAGGTGGTCTTCAGTGTATTTTTCTCATGACTCTCCTCCTCTGTTTGAGCCACTTCCTCTTCACTCAGTAAAGCATGTCTGGTACTCACATTTGTTGTGCTCCTTGTGCTGGGGTCCTCTGCCTTAGAAACTTGATCACTGCTGCCTGTTTCATTAAGGGGATTTACAGCTGGAATATGTGGACAATCCTCTATGTTGGTAGCTGCTAATTGTACAGTCTCAGCTACATTTAAAACTTCTGTCTGTGGAGCCTCATCGGCGTTTAGCTACTCATGCTGCAAGCTTTTTGAGTATTCCAGCTGTCCAGTCAGGGATATGTCAAAATATACTTCCATTGCAAGATTTATTGTGTGTCCTGTGGTAACTATAACATTAGCAAATGGCTGGGTAAAAACTGAATGATTCTAATTGTTTCTTGGTATGCTGAGCATTCTATTTTGGGTGCTGACAGTGAGGAATTTATGAATTATGCTGCACTGGACTGGTGAATGCTTTAAAGATAAGAAACATGTGGTTAGTACTGGGCTTTCTTTTACAATGCTGTGGTTTCTTTTTATTGAAATTTATTGAGCTGGGTCAGTGAGTTGCCAGTCGCTGAGATACAACATTATTCATGCTGCGTTGCTTTTAGCCTGAGTTTTTTGGTTATTGTTAAGCTACCTTGATTACGAGTTCCTTTTTAATTTTTTTATTACATTGGGACGAAGAGGAGTGATGGGGGATGTGGTTTATTGTTGTGGATGTGTTTTTTTGAATCCAGGATTTAGTGTCGGGCAATGCTTCCAGCATTACACAAATTACTTTTTGCTGTGATCTTGAAGGTAACATAATTCTCTTTGGATATGCTGATGATGCTTTTTGGAGATTACTGACTGCTGGGAGCTAGGAGACAGCATAGAAAAATGTTTTCTGATTGTGGCAGCCTGCTGGTAGAAGAAGACATAGTCATTTATGCTTTTTGGGGTGGGGGGTTGCTGTGGAAGGCCTTAGTTGAAGCAGGGATCTCGCAGTGATGTATGTCCAGCAGCACCCTTCCATCTGTGGTAAGCAATTTAGGGATACATCACTACTGTGAGTGATCCCTGTGTGTCTGTATTAGGAGCGCTGTTATCTGGCAGTTCAGCAATACCAGGTGAAAAGGAGAAAAGGTGTGTTTTGTTTTTATTGATGTATGGCTGAAATCTGTTAACGTTTTACATGTTATGCTGCTTCTCGGGTACTGTTGGTGCAGTGGCCCACAACAAAGTGAGAGAGAAAAAAAAGACGATGTTAATATTTTAAAAAATTCTAATCAGAATGCCACACGGTGAAAACATTGAGCCTCTCGACTGCGTACTGAGGCTTTTTCACTGGTCTTAGTTATCTACAGTGTGACATTGCCCTATGTTTCACTGTAAATAACAAATCAGATTACTTTATTAATGCTAGCTATTTTATAAAGCAGCTTACTTCATGTTTCACTCGCTGTTTGGCTGACTCACAGTCTCACAGACGAGTAAGGAAAAATTAAAAGACAGCTTTTTGTGCCTACTGCCCAGCACCACTCAAAGAAACAAAAACTATTTGTCAAATAAAACCTTCAAAAATATCCCCCTCTCAACTTTGCCTGTCAACTAAAGTGTTTACCTTGCTCCAGGGCTGCAGGAAGCACACAATGCACACCTCTTTTGTACAGAAACACATTAGCTTACCTGCCTGTGTTCCCAAAACTACAAGTAACTGCTGTTATCTAGCCAACTGGAATAATGATGTGTGATTCTTTGACTAAAGTATAGCTTTTCTGATAACAAATTACTCTTTTGCCAATTAAATGAAGAGTTTTCAAGAGCTGCATCTTTCTTTATTGAGAGACAGAGCAGAAAATGGCACAGAGGTATGTGCAATACAAGAAGTTCTTGATCTCCAGTAGCACTGATTGGCAGCTGTTGGTCATGTGACTTGCAAAAATTTGCATAAGCACAGTATGTGTTCTCTGTACAAAATCATTATTTCAATGCATCAGATTTCCACAATGTTGAGGTGAAGTGAAGTTTTCTTGAACTACTTTGCTGGGAGAATAAACCCAGAAACAATATACCCTAGCAGATCGAGTATGGATTATGGAAACTGCACAACTAACTATATGGAATGGATTTTCATATAGTAAGCTCTCTAAATTTGACCTGGACTGTAACTCCAGAATCCATCACTGCTTAGTTTTAAGTGACTAATGTGGCAGAGTATATGAGTGAGAAAATAATCCCACTGGTTATCCATCTCTGTAGATGAATCTGCTGACCAGCCCTTCATGTCAAAGGTCTCAAACTGCATACTGTTTCTTATGCCTACTCACTGAGCTCTGACACATCAATCAACTGGGTCATCTTATACTTCAAGGAAGAACTGCATCAAGTCAGCTTTTTTCCAGGCTTGAGCAGATAGCCGGAACAAACATAATTACTCTCCAAGCAACCACAAACTTACTCCAAAGTCATCTCTTTCATCCATACCAATATTCTTCATATATACACCGATATAGAAGGCTATATTAGAAGGGCAGCATAGTGCCCCAGTTAGGGTTGACTGTGCTGTTCAATGTTAAACTTCAATTTTTGCACCTTATAAACTTTGCCATCTATGACAAAATAGCAAAAAATTAGGCATGTGCAGTCAGGCTGTCAGAGTCTCAAGACATGAAAAGTTTTCTGACAGTATCTTGGACAGTTTTCATGATATGGAGCACCAAAAAATGAAATAGAAAACTATACTTAACATTTTGTATTATTTGCTCTCACCTACAACCTAGACGCTGTGGACTTTTTTCATGAAATGTTTAAGTGTGAAGGGACCTATGCCAAGAGTGAGCCTTCAAAGATTTGGTGAAAAAATATTATATAGTTTTACAGTTACAATGATTTCTGAGTTAACCATCAAGTTCAACCGGTAAAAAAAATAAAGAAACTACTGCAAATGCTTATTTTCATGATTTACCTCTCATGCTGAAAAAAATACCAGTTGGGATGGCCACCATTTGTTTCTCCCTTAATCTCACAAACACTGAAAATATATAAACTCATCTCTTTTAAAAACAAACACCTGAACCTAGACAAATGGGGCCTGTTTAGCTAAATTCTACTTTTTTTTTTTTTAAACTTGCCAGAAACACCTCTTCTGGACAACCCAAAATTCAGAATGCCCAGCTTTTCGACAGGAGTCATTCTCCCACATTCTCTATATGAGAACAGTGGGACTTGCAGTCACAGTTGGAGTCCTGCTGGAGGCTACAGTGACAACAGTCAGACACCAATCCCTTTTTCCCCCTGTCTGCCTCTGTTTTTCTTTGTCTGTCTGTCTGTCTGCCTTTCTAAGACCACCCACCCCATTCCCATATTGTAAGTTACAGCACTGGGGTGCTCACCCCTGGTGCTGCTGAACAGTAACCCAACACTGGGATGCATAATCCCCAGTGTAGGAATATTCATCTCAGGTCCCTTAAAAAGAAGAAAACCATCCATTGTTTTCTTCCTGCAATAAACAAAATGGTCCTCAACTATTTGAAGCCTCCACCCTGACCTCTCACTCAGCATCACCACCACCTGCCACACACACACACACACGCCTTCACTCACAGACATGTCATGGCATAATCACTCTCTTGAGATGCGTCTGCTGCAGCTGTGCAAGAAACTAAGATAAGTGTGGTTCAATGTATTTCAATGGAGTTTGAACTCTGATGCATAACTTTGTCATTTTACATATTTTGACCCCAGTTTTCAACATGGCCTGTCTGGGACTCCACCTCATGACCAATGGAAGTGGAATTATGCAAATCAGGCACAAAGGCAGCTTTCTAGTTGCTTGGTGAAATCCTCTTTTGGGTGAGATTTGAAAATTTTCACCACCCTTGTTCATGAGGTGAGATCCTAAGAAGGATATATTTAAAATTTAAGGGTCAAAATATTTAAAATGGAAAAAATTACAAGTGTAGATTGAAATGTTTCTATGTTTGCTCATAACATTGATAATTTAAATATTTTGACCACAAATTTTCAACCTAGTCATCTTTTAACACCACCTAACAAACATGACAGCTGTCATTTTTCAAATCCTGGCCAAAATACGTTTTGTACCTGTGGTACGAAATTATGTTTTGGTGGTGCAGAATGATGTTGCAGCAGGGATTTGAAAATGTTCACCTACTGGGTTCATGAGGTGGGATAATAAGAAAGCTATGCTGAAAATGTGGTGTACAAATATTGTAAAATGCCCAGGTTATGAGTGAGCACTGAAGTATTTCAACGTTGGCTCATAAATTCACTAATTTTCAATATTTTGACACTAAACTTTCATCATAGCCATTTATCAACACCACTTCCTAAATGTGACATGTGACATTTTTAAATCCTGGATGAGATGTGTTTTGCACTTGGTGTGAAATGAAGTTTCAGCCAATATACTATAAATGATATATGTCATGTTTGTAAGGTGAATCATAAAATGAGTATCTTGAAAATTTGGTGTCACACTTTAAAATATATATACTTGTTAATAAACTTTGTGCATAGTGCCAGTCTTGATCCAGTAGGCATGCTTTGCAATCCAATGCCGGTGAGCTGAGTTCAGGGGTGAGCTCATTGACCTAGCTGGATGGGGTGAGGGTTGGGGGTTAGCTCTGTTATGTGACATCTCTCCAGTCAGGGAATGAAAGGTGCAGGGTTGTTCACATGGGCCTGGGTACCATATAGTGAAGACAACTGTCCTTTTGGCATAGGGCCCTGTACCTCTCTGCCCATGGGTAACAGAGGGCTCATGTATTCTCTGACAGGTGCACTCTTTACGCTGTGCATCTGTATCTGTGGCCACATGGAAGCATAGGAACCACAGGGTCCTGCACTTCCTCAGCTCATTGGACAGCCCCATAAATTCTTTCACATCTGTCACTGCACAGAAGTGGGGGCCCACAAGTGTCCTGTGCTTCTGTAGGTGGATGGATTCTTCCCTTGGCACAAGTCATCTGCATCTGTTCACACTGATCCTGCAGGGACATGCATGAATGAGGATACAATTCAACAGTCTTAAAAGAAATGAAATTATTTACAAAAATATTGTTAATGCACCAGTTAGGGTAACTTAACAGTACAAAAGTAGGTAAATGTGGCATTATGGTTTCAGACCTAACTCCCACCCCACCTCCCAAGCAGCAAAAGGAAAACAACATTACGGTTCTGGATCTCCAGAGTCTTGTCTAATCAGTACTGGGTCTTCCTTGTGGTTATCAAGTCCCATTGCCCACTCTGTTCCCTGAGCAAACAGCATCACACATGTTGACTTTTCTTTGGGCCCTGCATGAAGAAAGCTACAACAAATTGTCATGTAAACAGGGATATTTTTCCTAGTGACCTATACAGAAATAAAGTTGTATCTATCTATCTATCTATCTATCTATCTATCTATCTATCTATCTATCTATCTATCTATCTATCTATCTATCTCTCTAGCTGTCTGTCTGTCTGTCTGTCTGTCTGCCTGTATGCCTGTCTGTTTGTCTGTCTATTACATGTGGCAAGACAAACTTCTCTACCTTTGAAGAGTGTATCATTATGAGGCATTGTCTTGGAACTGTATCTTGTGCTTCTGAAAGGAGGCTATGGGCTGGAAGGGAGAGGTGAGCATTAGGGTTGACAACCCCACAGAAGACCCTAGAACTGATTCACCAAAATTCCAGAGACCCAAAACCATTAATATTTTTTCCTTTTGCTACTTGGGTGGTGAAGGTGGGGAGTTAGGGTTGGAAATAGGGGTATGCAAAAAATAAATTCCACTGGCAGAATTTCTGCAAAAGTGTGAATTTCACTTCTGACAAAGTTCAGAAAATAAGTTTTGCAACTTTCGTGGAAATTCCACCTTAAAACTGTGGAATAAATATACAAACTGCAGGTTAATTTATTAAACTGCTGGAAAACATTTGCAGAACGGATCACTGCCAGTGGTTAGTGCTGAGGCTTTTTTTAACCGCGGTTTAATTCATTAATCCATCCCCCACTGTTCAGAAGTCCAAGTAAATAAATAAATTAAAAAAAAAATCCAATCCCTCCCTCAGATCCTCCTGGTGTCTAGTGGCCCCCCCACCCACCAATCATTTGTCCCCAGTAAAAAATCCCTGATCCCTGGTGTCTAGTGGTTACCACCCCCACCATCGCCCAGGGATCATGGCCCATGGGTCCCAGTAAAGAAGAAAAAAAAACTCCAACCCCTCCCTGGTGTCTAATGGCCCCATCACCCACCAATCATGGCCTCCAAAAACATTTTATTTCCCTGGTGTCTAGGACCCCCCATCCAAGATTTCCTTAATCCATAAAAAACAGCCAGCAGTCCACTGACTCATCCTCTCTATTCCCAGTATTCCATGATGTCTAGTGGACCCCATCCCAAATCCCTTATAAAGAAAATGAATCCCAATTCCCTGGTGTCTAGTGGACCCCCCAACCCTCACCCCAACAGTTCATCCAACACCACCATGATCCTCCCCATCCTTTCCCTAAATGGGCCACCGTCACAGCCCTCCTCTCTCTTCCACTACCAGTGGCCCACTGAACTGTCAGTGAATTACCTCATGGTTGTACAAGCATGCGCTCATTTACTGACAGTTCATTAAACTGTGGATAGAAGAAATTCCGCAGTTTATATAGATTTTTCCACAGTTCACAAAAAAAGTTAGCGGAACCCAGCAAAAATCCACAGAAAAATTCCAGTTTTGCCAATGGTGAAAGTTTCAAAATTTTGTGGAAGTTCTGCTAAAGCGGAATTCACAACTTTTGCCCACCCCTAGTTGGAAACTCAAACACTACATTTCCCTACTTTTGGGCATTAAGTTACCCTAACCCTATTTTGCGAAAAACAAATATGTCAACTGCACTTGTCCATATGCAATCATGTATCCTCTACTGACTTCATAAATATTGTACTACTGTAGTACAGTATAGTCATGAATATTTGTGTGGCTCTACATTATCATGTGTGTGTCTGGAGTAGTACTCAGTGATACCCAGGAAAAATAGATATCACTTTTCATAGTGCTATCTGTTAATTATAATAATTGCAAACTATAACAAATAATCAATAAAGTGTCTATCTTTTCAAGATGCTAATCTGGCAAAAACATGGTTGCAAAAGTACTAAGGAAGAGCCTACTGCCAGTTTATACACTATCAATTTATGGTGGAGCCTTTAATGCCTATTAGAACTTGCCAACTGATAATCTGATTTGTCAATTAGATAAATACTTTTTACAAACATACTATAATGCATTGGATATATCCAAATGCTGTACCATTAGTGTTTAACAAAAGATCCATGGTTAATCCAAGCGGTGATCGATTGTGTAGTATCATGTAAAGTTAAGAAAGCATGGGTTCATTGTGGTTAATCCATGGTTGGGGGGTTGGACCATGAGGCTGAAGGCCGAGTGGGTCCAACCAACCAACCATGGATTAATTCCACTGTAGACCCATTCTTTAGAGTGGCTTAATCCGCTTGTAACATGGCAATGACTGTATGACTAATAGTCTTTGAATAAATGAGTACAATCACACTGATTTACTTTCACAATACTATAAATTGAGCTATTAAACAGGATGTACATATACTTGAAAACAACTGGAACACACCTATTGGAAATATTGTGGCTACTATTTCACTTCTGTTAAAATAACTTTCATTACAAGCTTTAAGCTTTCTAATCAAATATATTTAACTTTTCAAAACACAATTCTCTATATGTTGAAGATATGGGCTGCATGATGAGTATTTATGGTACATTTAGTTTCTTTCTCAGTTCCTTTTCCAGACAATAAGTGCTCTCAACACAATGATGCAAGCACCCTCCAATGTCCGCGTATTGAAAAACTTTATTGACAACTCTATGTTTGGAATATTATTTTCCTTTTTCCTTAAACTACTAACTCAACGGGACATAGAACAACATAACATTACCTTTCATCTTAAATCTTATTTGTTACTATTATTAGTCTTTTCTTTGATTTCTTTGTTTCTCAATTTATTCTTTTCACCAAAACCATCCTCTCTCTTACTTTTCTTTTGTTATCTCAGTCTCTATTATTTTTGGCACAGGTTACAGAATCCGTCCTCTCTTTACCACTGGTGTATTCACAAGACAAGGCTAGGCCAGATAATATTATTCAATCATCACAATACGACACCCACAGTTGTAGAAAGCAGTAGAACAGAAAGGGTGGTAAAGTATATAACCGCCCACTACGAAATATACCTTACATAATTAACAATATATGGGTTAATATACAATCTTAGTAACCCATGAACTTTATGGTTACAACATGAAAATCTGAAAGTCAAAACCTGTGCCGGACATTCTAGTAAATACAACTTAGGATCTACACTAAGTATAACTTTCACTTATACTGCTTCACCATGGATTGCCGGTATAATACAAACAAATCTGGTATTAGACCATGGTTTGATATACCATAGTGTGTTTACCTATCTAGTACTTCATTTCGTTTTTATTTTTTTGACATATTATAGAAGAATAATAGGATAATAGAGGATCTTGAGGTGCAGTTACATTTTATCTAATAAAGGTGCAACAGTGTTGGATTTGGTATCTGGAGGGCCCAGTAGATTTTGGAACTATTTACAGGTACCCGTAAGAGACTGATAGTGACCATTTCCTGGTACTGTTTTATACCCAAAAATTGCATACAATTTAGAAGTAGTTAAAACTAAAAGTCTTAGAACTAACAGAAGTCATGCATAAAAAGCATAACTGTCTCTACAACTCGTCCACAACTCAACAACTCAGCCTCTCATCAAGCGTATTTCCCCCACTAAGCGCCTGTGTCAAATAACCATGCTGATAGTGTGCTGTCTCTACTAGGTTCCTGTTATCTTAAATGCAAGATTTGACTTTTGATGTATCTTACCTATTTGATTTGTCTCTATATCCCTGTATTTTACTGATGTACCAGACATTATTGTTTATGTTCCTTATATCTCATCCTGACTACATATATGCTTTATCTTTTTATCCCACCCTCCCCCAGGACACACCTGGAATCGAGCAGTACTCTGCTCAATGTGCCTTCCTGGTAAAACATTTAAATAAATAAGTACATCAACAAATTTACAGTGTCGTCAAGGCTGAAAACATTGATACATCACTGTAAAGTCCACTTGGGACCCCAGAACTCTTTTCTGAGGTCATGTACCCCCCTCCACGAATCAACTCCAACTCAGAGTTGATTATATTAAGTGTGCGTGTGGGGGGTGCAGGGGCACAACCTCCAGCAGAAAAACATTTTGGTCTGACATGGTACAATGCTCACCACAATTGTGGTTGACACAGTGGTGTCGGGGACATATTGTGATGACATGAAGTTGTTGATGCAGTGTCATAGACTCTAAAAAAAAAGATTGGTATGGTCAGATGTTATGGAATCACAAATAAGAGATCAATTGGAAGATTTTTTGAGAAAGGTCATAGTGCTAGTGGAAAATATGGATTCGCTAATGTTTTATCAATACTTGCAGAGAGACACCTGCCCAGTGGCCTGGAGGGCTGAGGCAGCATGCCTTACCTCCTGCCATGCCGGTGACCCATGTTCATGGTGCGAGCGGGCCGTCAGGGGTCAGCTGGGGAGAGAGAGGATAGAACATCTGAAAGACAGCTCTCCTCTCCTGGGGAGGGGTTGGGAGAGAGTCTGCTGCATGCCTGACCCCTCAGCCTCTGCAGAGGCTGAGGGTCAACACCAGTGGCTCACACCTAGGGGCTGGTTACAGGGCAGTTGCCTGACATGTTGCATGTGGGAGTGTGCATGGCTCAGTCACTGGTGGCATTGCACATTGCTGTGCCGCTCGGGAGGGGGAGAAAAATGGAAAATGGTCCCTTGGATGGATGACTGCCTGACGCTGCAGGCCCTGCTCCTGCGATAGCAACAGCCCCTCACACCGGAAGAAATCGGCGGGTGAGGGATCTCCGTCACCCTGCCACTAGGGGCAAGCCGTGGGGGAAAGTGAGGGGACAATGCTGCGAGCAGAAGACAGAGCTGGGTGCCTTGGCAAGAGGAGCTCTGGGGATATGTGGGGATGTGTGGGAGAAAATAGATTAACTGAAAAAAAAAATACTTGGATAGAGTTTTTTAAATGTATGCAACTTAATCTGTATAAAGAAGGAAGGTTTAAGATGAATAAATCTTAGAATACAGGATGGTATGATAAAGAATGTAAAAAGCTCAAAAAGAAATTAGCGAAAGCAATTAGATTGTATAGGAATAATCCAACATCTGAGGCTAAGGAAGATTTTGAGAAACATAGAAACATAGACTTTGATGGCAGATAGGGATTGCTTGGCCCACCCAGTCTGCCTATTTCCTACCTATTTGATAAGCTGCAGATCCAACTTAACCAACAGCCTACTCTTCCTACCACCCACAAGAATTGCCCTATGTCTGTCCCATGTATTCTTGAATTACCCCACTGTTTTTGACCCCACAACCTTCTCAGCAGGACTGTTCCATGCGTCCGCCACCCTCTCCATTAAAAAATACTTCCTTATGTTTCCCTGAGCCTTCCCTCCTCTATCTTCAAATTGTGCCCCCTTGTTCTTGCACATCTCTTTTTCTGAAAGATGCTACTCTCTTGAACTTTGTTGATTCCTTTGAAGTACTGAAAGTTTCTATCATGTACCCCCTCTCTCCTTTCCTCGAGGGTATACATATTAAGCTCCTTTAGTCTCTCTTCACAAGGCTTCTGATGCAAACCCTGCAGCATTTTAGTTGCCCTCCTCTGGATTGCCTCCATCTTGTCTATGTTCTTGTGGAGATGGGGTCTCCAGAACTACATGCATTACTCCAGATGGGTGCAGATAAGAAACGACTATGGAAATTTAATTAATAGTAAAAGAAAAGATCTTTATGCAGTTTAACAGGAACAGATGGTAAATGCAATAGAAACCAATGATGAAAAGAAATTTTGGTCACTGGTGGCATCAGGTTGTAAAGGACAAACTGATGAGATAGAAAACTATGACGCTGTTGAAGTATGGGTAAATTGTTTTTCTCTGGTAATGATGGATTACCAGGAGAAGTGATATTGGATAGTATTGGATAAAATTATGATGCAATTAAAACTTTCAACCAATTACACCGTCAGAGGTTATGGAGGAGTTGGTGAAACTAAAATCTAAGAAGGCACCAGGGCTGGATATGATACCTGGAGAACTATTCAAATGCAGAGAATAGGAATGGGCAGTGGTTCTGGTATCCTTCTTTAATAGGTGTGCAGTATAATGGTAAGTTTTATTCCAGAATCTTAGAGGGATACAGTTATAGTCCCCATTTATAAGACAAGCAACAAGCCAGACCTGAGAAATTATAGAGCTATAAGGCTGTTAGATATGACAGGAAAATCTTTGCAAGATTTTGCTAGTCAGATTGCTGATTGAGATAAAAAACACCAGGTGAGTTATCACCATTTCATGCAGAGATTCTGCCAGTCATTCTCACAATGGATAACTGTTTCATTTCCAACATTTGTGCAGAAATATGTACAATTAAAATGACAAAACTGTACATGGCCTACGTAGATTTCAACCCATTTCATACCATCAATAGAAGTAAACTGTGGGATTCAATGGATATGTGGGTATATCTCAATAATTGTAAATGCAGTAAGGCTACTGTATTCAAACACATGGGCTCAGGGTAGAACAGATCTTTTAGGGAATCAAGCTATACAATTCACAATGAACACGGGGTCAGACAGGGTACATTCTTGTCTCTACATTGTTTGCAATATATATTAATTGGTTACTTGTAACTCTTCAGCAATCCCAGACTGACTCACCAAAGATAGGCTTGGACTATTGCCCGGCTTTAGCATGAAGATGATGTGCTTATTCTTCTTTGACATCACTAGGCCTCCAGAAAAATAAATATATTACAGTCTTACGCAAAGATATGATGCTATAAATAAACATGGAGAAATCTAATATTATGATATTTGTGAGTAAACAGATGCAGGCAATTGATTTATGAATTCAAAATGGTTACAGATTTAATTCAATTCAAAGTTTATTTTACCAGGATAACACCATTGAGACAACTCATTTGCGAGGAGGTCTGGGGGGGACAAGTACAATATACAGAACAGTTACATTTGTACAATACAAATACAGCTGAGATACCATATACAAATAATTGATGACTACACATATCTGGGGCATATTGTTTCAAAAAACATTCAGTGGAAATCCCATTGTAAAGGACTTTTAAAGAAGGTTAGTAATACAACTTTAGCCCTTAGAAGATTTGATGCATGGTTTGGGGGGGGGGGCTTTCTAGAAGACCACTCTTAAGTGCTATTTAGGCTAAATATAATGCCTTAATATTGTATGGCACCAAGCGCTGGGATCATAAATATAATTATATACTTGAAAAACCAGTAATACAACTTTTAAGATTATCCTTTGGTTTTCTGAAAACAATTTCTGCTTCTTATGTTCGCTCAGAATTGGGCCTGGCTAATCTATTAACCTTAGATGAATCACACCTAACAAGTTCCTGGGTAAGAGTTATTAGGTAACCCAAAGACAGATTAGCCAGAAAATATCTGGAGGAAAAAAATGCTGGCAAACTTGTGGTTGTTGGAAATCACCTTGCTTATCAAAGGTAGAAAAAGAAATCACCTTGCTTATCAAAGGTAGAACAAATTCTATCGACTGTATGCTTAAAAGTACTTCTGGATATGACATATGAAGAAATATCAATATCGTATTAATCCAAAAGATATATGAAGAAGTTACTTATAAAAATGCATAAAAAGTATGATGTAGAAAGAATAAGCCAATCAAGATTTTCAGTATGGTACAGTAAAAATGATCTGTTGTACAAATATAGATATTACCTGGATATATCTGAAGATCTGATTTTAGGGAAATCTATACAAGATTCAGAGTAGAATTCCATGACTCAGATATATTATATGCTAGCTTTAACAAATTGAAGACCCTATACATACACATTGCTTTTGTGGTGGGGGAGAGATAGAACATTTACAACCTGTAATACTGAAGTACCCTGGTATAAAGGAACAAGAAGAAAATGATTGGGCATGATTTTAAATTCCTTGAAGGATATGATGGACTTACTAAATTAACATGATTAACTAGAAGATGATTTTATAGTCACTAGAGTAGCAAACATTCTTGTGGTAATACAAAAAAGAAAAATGAAATCAAAAAAAAAATTAAAAGCTAATCTATATGCAAGGTAGTAAAAGGGTATAATTAAGGAGACACTTTTATAAACTGCTATGCATATTATGTAAGTGTATTGAAATTTTAAAATTTGTAAGTGTTGATTGTCTTTTTTATAATGTATGTTACTTTATTCTGTTAAGACGTGTAGAATAATGGCTGGGTAGGGGGTTATGATGAGATTTTACACCCTGAGAGGGTGTGTAAAATTTAAGTTTACACCCCCTACCCAGCCTTTATTTTATAATTGTTGCGAGCATTTTCTTTGCCACAGAAACTATATAAAATAATGATATTTTCTATTGAGCCGCAGACTGGTTGGGTTTCAGTGCAGTTCGGGACTCCTGAAAAAAACAATTGCTGATTTTTTTTCCTGTTTTTCCTTGGTCTAAAAATGTTGCCCAGTTGTTTATTGTTTTAAAATAACTACCACCACTGACTCTGAGTGTGGTGGTGAACTGTGGAGTTGGGGAATAGTGATGGCACCAAGGAGTGAAGGAGTGGCTGCGCATGCTTAAGTGCAAGGGAATCCTGGTGCATGTTCGCCGTTATAATCCACAGGTTATAATGATGAATTATAGCCGGGTTTCTCTACAGGAGAAAATGCTCCCCATTTATTTTATTGTAATTATACATATATGACTGAACATTAAACATATTACTACTACCCTCTCTCTTTCTGTTCCCCCACCCTGGTTAAATAAATTCGCAATTCTTCCCTTCTTATCTCTCCTGATTATTACTTCTTGTGAGTGTCTGCTTTATCCCAACAAATTCTATTGTCTCCCAATGTACTTCCTTGTAATGCAGTGTTACTTTCTATGCTTTTGTCCTACCCTCTAGTGTTTTTAGAATTCCTTGTTAGGTGTCTAGTTATTATCATGTATTGTATTACATCTGTGGAGACTCTTCTGACTGTAACTATCTCTTTGTTGGTCATATTGTTTGTCATGGTTATCGGTGTCCAATTTTTTTTATCATGTATTGTATTACATCTGTGGTGATTCTCCTGCCTATACTTATCTCTTTGTTGGTCAAATTTTTATCATTCTCCCGGACTACCTTTCAAATGAATTTGTCTCAATGGTGCTTTCCTGGTTAAATAAAAATTAATTGATTGATTGGCTACTATTACTTATTTATTATTCCTTTTAATTCATTATTAACCAGGTAAGGCCCACTGGGAACAAGACTCATTTAAAGGGGTGGGCTGGGAACACAGGGAGGTTAAGTGACTTACTCAGGGTCACATAGTATACAAGTGGAGGCTGTAGGAATCAAACCTAAGTCTTGTGGATGTGCCAAGCTCATTTACAGCATATTGCTCTTACCTTTATTAAACACCCTCTCATTTTCCTTGCCATGTTAGTTGTGTATTCTGATATGCTTTAACCAATTTTTAATAAATTATCTATGTTTATGGTACCCTCAGTTTTGCATTGGGTTCCCTTTATTTCAACAGTTACAGTACTTCTGTTTCTTTCATATTTCTAAGACATTCCACAATGTCAAAATACCTGTCCATGTTATTTATCTGAATGATCTGTAACAGTGCAACTAAAACTGCTTCATTTTAATGCTCAGGTACAGTAGTATAAAAATGAGAACAGTAGCTACTGAACACTATGGAGAGAGGAAATCAATGAAGGCAATACAACATATTTATTTATTTATTGATTGATTGATTTGTTTATTTATGACATAAGGAAACAGGATCCAAAATGGGCTTGTTTCCAGTTGTGACCAGGGGGAAGGGAGAAAAGAATCAGGAAAACATAAAACAACAAATCCAGTAGGAAAGATGTACAAGTCAATGTATATACAAAGTAATTCAATGTACAGGAATGAATAAATACAAAGTCACCAATTCACAGTTAGATACTGTACCACAGGAACAAAGGGAGCACAATCTCATAACAATATGATGAAGTTATTTACTGCTATGTAGAATACCTATTGTATGAGTAAGGCAACTCAGAACATGGTCAGGGTAGGACTGAACTAACCAGGTTCCAGCACTATTAACGTTATGGAATACCTCTAGGGCAGTTTGAGCAGGGCAACTGAGCCATGCAGTGATCTTTAAACTAAGCCTTTACAGATTAGAAACTGGTAATGGAAATGAGTGAGAAGGGAAGGCTGTTCCCTATATGGGGAAGTCAATACCTGATAAAGGTTTATCTTGCAGGGAGTCTACACCTTGGAATGTGTAGTCTTTCTTCATTCTCCAACCTTAGGGAGTATGAGGGATTGGAAGAAGGGTTAAATATATCACTGAGGTGCCCCTGTAGATTTCCAGACCAGTATTTGGCACCCACTATAGCAATGCAATACAGAGGGATTATTTTATAGGGAGGGATGCCCAGTCTAGGTTCTTATACATTGTGCAATTATAGATACAGGGAGGACAGTCAACACAAATCTACAGAGTGAGTTGAAGAGGATGGTGAGTTTAGCTACTGTGGGGCAGATAAGGAGGCTCCAGAGATAACTACGTCCTCATAGTCAAGCAGTGGGAATATTAGTGTTCAACCACAGTTTTTCTGGTTTAAAAGGACACAATTTTAACCCTGTAGAGAGTCCTTAATTGCAAAACATTTTCAAATTACATAGTTTATTTGAAGGGAATAGTCTAACTGTTGTTCTAGGATCACCCTAAGGTACTTACAGGATAGTACAGAGTCAATGGGGTCACCAGATAAGGTGCTCAGCTTCAGAGTGGAGAGGGATGAACACATGCAGTTAACAACTCCTGGTGGGGGACTCAATAATTAGAGGGGTAGAATGGGGGAGGAAGGAGAGAGGGAGTAAGGTGCCTTCCTGGCACGATGGCTTGGAGGGACAGGAAGTGAATCCTCAGGATTGTGGGAGGAGCTGCACGAGGGAGGGAGTTGGATGCCCTTGTCCACCTAGGGACAAATGACCTGGCTAGGAATGGGATCAGAGCAGTGCAAGAGGAGTTTGTAGAGGTGGGGAGGGGACTTAGACAAGTAGCACATACAGTAACCTTCTCGGAGGTGCTGCCTATCTATGGCAAGGGTGATGCTAGGGCACTCCTCATCAGGGAATTCAATGAGTGGCTGAAAAACTGGTGTGGAGCTCAGGGTTTTGGCTTCATTGGGGACTTGGGAGCCACCTGGAGGGATGCAGACCTATACTGGTGCAATGGTCTGCATCTGTCCAGGGGGGGAACCAGGATCCTAGGTGAGAGGTTTAAATGCTTCATTGGCAACCATTTAAACTAGCCAAGGGGGAAGCACTGAAAAGGAGTAGGGAAATCCCAGCCTCCCTCCAACAAAACATGGTAATTAGTGAGGTAAACACCAAGGTAGAGAAGTTATTAGGGAGCAGGATAGAGGCAAATGTAAAAAAAGGCAAAGGCAATAAGGACAGGAATGGGTCTAAAAGGGGTAAGGCTATCAAAAAGTGGAGGGTGGTGAGTACCAATGCCCATAGTCTGTGTAACAAGCTCCCTGAACTAGTGGCCTTGAAGGAAGTGGATTGCCTGGATATTGTGGCAGTCACAGAAACATGGTACTCAGATAACCATGACTGGGATGTCAACATACCAGGATACACAATCTACAGGAGGGACAGGGATGGTAAAGAGAGGAGGAGGAGGAGTAGCTGTCATGTAAAGGAAGGGATCAAAGCAACAGAACTAAAGAGTAAACAGGGAGCAGATGAGGCACTCTGGTTCACCCTGGAGACAGGAAATTGCACCACAATCTGCATGGGAGTTGTATACAGACCCCCATCTTAGGGGGAGGAAATGGACAAGGAAATTATAGAAGGCTTCCTTAGAATGGCAGAAAAAGGGGAGATATTGTTGATGGGGGACCTGAATATGCCAGATGTTAACTGGAGCACCTTTGCTGCAGGCACATCCAAGACCAGGGTCATTCTTGATTCCTACAGGGCATGCCTCAGACAGCAAGTATTGGGACCCACTGGGAGGTAGCAATCTTAGACCTGGTACTCTCAAATGAGGATGGAGAAAGAACCTCAGATTTAGAAGTGGGTAGCCATCTGGGAACAAGTGACCACCAAACAGTGTGGTTCACGATAAACACAGCCATACAAAAGCAAGAGTACTGGATTTTAGGAGGTCTGACTTTGGGAAAATGAGAGCATGCCTCAGAAAAGCAGTAGCAAACAGGCAAGAAGGAGGGGTGGAGGAACAATGGGGAGTAATCAAAACAGCCATCATGGAAGCAACAAGCCTTTGTGTAAAGCAAATCAACTAAACACAATGTAGGAAAAAACTGCTATGGTTCTCAAAAGAGGTGGCAGGGAACATTAAGGAGAAAAGGATAGCATTCAGGAAATATAAGGAAACACAGAAGGAGCAGGACAGAGAACTTTATCAGTTAAAGCCGAAAGAGGCTGGGAAGGCAGTCAGAATAGCAAAGGCCCAAACTGAGGAAAGGAAAGCCAATTCTGTTAAGAAGGGAGAGACCTTTTATAGGTACATTAGGGGCGAAGAAAGACCAAAGGAGGGTGTACTGAGGCTTAATAAAGGGGACAGAATGTGGGTAGAGGGTGACAGTGAAAACCAGGGATACTGAACAAATATTTCTGCTCAGTATTCACAAAGGAAGAGGAGGGGAAGGTACCTAAACCAAACAAGAGAAACACTCTGAAGATGGGGGTCGATACCAGTCCATTTACAGAAGAAAGGGTTCTGGAAGAACTAATAAAATTGAAGGTGGACAAAACAATGGGGCCTGATGAGATTCACCCAAGAATTCTAAAAGAACTAAGGGTAGAACTAGTGACACCGCTGACTACTCTTTTTAACAAATCATGTGAGGATGGGGTGGTACCTGAGGACTGGAGGAGGGCAGATGTGATTCCTCTTCACAAAAGTGGGAGCAGGACAGAGGCAGGAAACTACAGACCAGTTAGTTTGACCTCAGTGGTAGGGAAAATGATGGAATCACTTCTGAAGGAAAGAATTGTTGAGTACCTAGATGCCAGTGGGGCATAGGACCCAAGGCAGCATGGATTCACGATGGGAAGGTTGTGTCAAACGAATCTAGTAGATTTCTTTGACTGGGTAACCAAAGTAGTAGACCAGGGAATGGGCTGTGGACATGGTCTACCTAGATTTTAGCAAGGCATTTGATACAGTCCCACACAAAAGATTAATACACAAGTTAGCCAGTGTTGGAGTGGGTCCCAAGGTGGAAGCCTGGATAAAAAATGGCTGAGACAACAGGACACAAAGGGTAGTAGTAAATGAGTACACAGTGAAGAAAGGAGGGTTACTAGCGGGTACCGCGAGGTTCAGTACTGGGACCGGTCCTTTTAATGTCTTTATAAGTGACATTGCAGAGGAACTGGAAGGAAAAGTATGTCTCTTTGCAGACGACACAAAGATCTGCAACAGGGTTGATACACAAGATGGAGTGGAAAGAATGAGAAGGACTTGGCAAGGTTGGAGGAATGGTCAAATGTATGGCAGCTCAGATTCAATGCAAGAAGTGCAAGGTAATGCACATGGGAAACAAAAACTCAGGGGAAGAGTACACAATGAGGGGTGAGATACTGACAACAGTAAAAATGGAAAGGGACCTGGGGTAATTATATCAGATGACCTCAAGGTGAGCAAGCAATGTGAGAAGGCAGTAAGGAAGGCTGGGGGGATACTGGGATGCATAGGAAGAGACATCAACAGTAGAAAACAGGAAGTTGTTATCCCTCTGTACAGACAGTTGGTGGGACCCCATCTGGAGTACTGTGTGCAGTTCTGGAGACCCCATCTCCGCAAAGACATAGACAGAGTGGAGGCTGTCCAGAGGAGGGCAACCAGAATGGTGCAGGGTCTGCACCAGAAGACATACAAAGAAAGACTAAAGGAGTTTAATATGTATACCTTGAGGAAAGAAGGAGAGGGAGACATGATAGAAACTTTCAAGTACCGTCATGGGAATCAACAAAGTCCAAGAGGGTAGCATCTTTCAGAAAAAGAGATGTGCAAGATCATGGGGGCACAATTTGAAAATAGAGGGGAATGGCTCAGAGGTAATGTGAGGAAGTATTTTTTCACAGAGAGGGTTGTGGATGCATGGAACAGCCTCCCTGAGGAGGTTGTGGAGTCAAGTACAGTGGAGGAATTCAAGAATGCATGGGACAGACATAAGGCAGTCCTAGTGGGGAGTAGGAGGAAGTAAGCTGTTGGTTAACTAGGATCTGCTGCTTATCTGTTAGGTAGCAAAATGGGCAGACTAGGTGTGCCAAGCAGTCCTTATCTGCCGTCAAATTCTATGTTTCTATGTTTCAATGAAGTGTGAAGAGCATAGTAACTCTTTTCTGATGATTCATACAGTAGCTGGTTGATTAGTCAGAAAGCATTTCTGCACAATAGCAAAGTCGGACCGAAGAGACAGCTCAGTGTTAAAGAGTGAGGGACTAGAGGACATAATGATTGTGTTGTCCACATACATGTGTGTTTTGCAAATTTTGAGGCAGTTAGGGAGATAGTTAATGAAGACAGAGAACAAAAGACGGGCCAAGGACTGACCCCTGGGGAACCCCTAAAGAGACTGGGAGCTGAGAGGGAGGGCCTTAATTGGACTAATTGTGTTCCATCAGAGAGGTAGAAGTTGAACCACTGTACAGAGGAAGCAGAAGACACCAGAGGATGCTAGCTTGGCTAAGATCAATATGTGATTAACAGTACTGAATACTTTAGCCAAGTCTATGGAAACTGCTCTGGTCCCTTATCTAGGGCAGATGAGAGGCTCCAGAGATAACCACATCTCCATAGTCAAGCAGTGGTAATATCGAGTGCTCAACCACAGTTTTTCTGGTTTTAAAAGGGAGACAGTTTTTAACCCTGTAGAGAGTCCATAGTTTGGCAAAACATTAGACTCTCTTAGGAGGGGCCTATGTCCCTTTAGAAGCCTGATATATTTGAAGCAGTGTTAAGGAGACTGTGGTCAGTAATTCTGAGCCTGAAGGTAGAAGTGGAATAGACTGGATAGAAACCAAATTTCAAAGGTGGATGAAGCCTGATTTATCAAAATGATTAGAGAGTAGTTTACTGATCAACCTCTCGAGTATTTTGGAGAGGTAGGAGAGTAAATATAAGGGATGGCAGTTTGTTGGGCATCGGTGGCACCTCCTTTATGGAGTGGGACAACCAGGGCATGTTTCCAACATGAAGGGAAGGTGCTATTTGTCAATGATAGATTGAAAATGTGGGTGATAGGGGAGACCAGGAATGGAGCTTCAATGACTAGGAGTCTGGGCAAGAGGCCATCAGATCCCCCAGAAGAGAGAACATTCAGGGAGAAGAGTTCTCTGAAGTTGTCCAATTCCTGGATGGGGAAGAAATCAAATGTCCCATAAGTAAAAGGAGGTAATCACAGGCTAGTGGCTGCTAAAGAAGATATGAGGGTCCTAGGGCTGTCTATGGAGAATTGGTTTAGCGCATGAACGGATTGGGGTGACCTATGTCCCTTTAGGAGCCTGATACATTCAAAGAGGTGTTAAGGAGACTGTGAACTGCTTTCCAAAATGTAGGAGGGTCTGATCCTCTAAACAGGAATATATTTTGTAAATAGGCAGCCTTAGCCTGCCTGGTGATTTTAGTGCAATAGTTTCAGAGTCTAGTGAAAGCTTACATATCAGAAGGCTTCCCAGAAGCTTTGGGCCTGGCCTAAGCAGCATCTCTTAAATGGAAGAGGTTAACAAGATCAGATGTGACCCAGGGAAGGTGGGAGCCATGAACTCTAGAGCCTATAAAGGGGGTGTGTCAATTGCAGATGCAGTCAGATGTAGCAAAAAATGATTTAGGGCTCCATACGAGTTGGGCAAGGTGAGGGTAAGGCACTAGTTGGCATTGTGAAGATCTTGCACAAAATCATCACAGTGAAACAACCTGAAAAACCTGGCCATAATAATTCTTGGGAGGAGGAGCTTTAGCAGTATTTTTCTTTCTAACACAATAGATCATACTGTGGTCACTGAAAATGGTGGGGTGAGTATCTGCTACCCTTATTCTATGAGGCTATGAGGTTGAGAAGTAAGAACCCAGTCGATTGTGCAGTGGTTCTGCAATCCTGTATTGAAGAGAGATGGGGCTGTTATCTGTTTACAGCTTTAAGCTTGATTTGAATAGCATAAGATAGGGGCTTACTACCCCTGACCTAGTTTACATTAAAATCCCTAATAAAATATGCTCACCACCAGGTGAGGAATCCAGAACTACTTATAGAACATCAGTAACTAAATCAGAAGATTTCCCAGGTACGCAGTGGATAACAGAAATAAAAACAGAGCTAGAGCATGGAAAGAGGGTAGCCTGGTCAGCAACTCAGTATGCCGACTGCGCGGCAAAACCGCAAGAACGAAAACCATCACAGCGACAGGATTCAAGCAAAAACCTCAGGTCGCTGTGATGGTCTTTGCTGGCACAGGGTCTGCATTGCCCGATGTTCCACCCCCTGCCCCCGAGACAACTCTGACTCGAAGTTGTATTTACAGAGGCCCGGGGGGGGTGGAGACATCCCCAACAGTGCAATGCCGACACTCAGCACTGCTGCTGTTGCTGTCAGGGATGTCAGCCAGGCAGATGTCACCTCACTGTAGGTAAACCCAACAACTCATAGGACTTGGAAATGAACTCCTAATGTAAGATAGAGAATTTTAGATGGTTGGCTGAATAAAAGATAACACCACATCCATGTTTGGAACAATCCTGTCTATGGATAGAGTTGCCTGTGATTCAAATGGTGGCAAAGTTAACTCTTGGGGAGAGCCAGATTTCTGACAATGATGATGTCTGGATTATTTTGACCATCCCAAATTATTACCAGATCAATTTTGGGGAGTAAGCTCCTGATATTAGTATGAAATATCTTAAGTCCTTTTGGTAGCCTCAGTGAGCTGCTAGTGATGGTGGGATGGGGGGAGGCAGGATTTACCTCCACATTGCCACTAAGGAGGTGAAGGAATGTCACAAATGGCTATATTTGGAGGATGAGGCAAGAGGTTTCCTGCCTGAAGAGTATGCTGGGTCTAAAGCAGGATTCCCAAGGTTGCAGATCCAAGTAGAGCTTCAGGAATACACCAGTACTGTGGGAGAGCCTTGGATGTGTACTGGAGTAGTGGGAGTGTCAGCTATCTCTGGTGAGCAAGGGTCTGCAGGTACAGAAATATAGCAGAAGGGTGACTAGCAATAGAAAAATTATAATGAAAGGATTTAGGCAAGGCAATAAATAGAACAACACTATTATCACAAGTAAAGCTCAAAACAGATAGTAATTACAGCAGTATAATGAAAAGATCTGATGGGCTGAAAGACTAATAGAAGCACCCTAAAATTGCCCTAACAAACATGAGGCAGCTGGCTACTTAGTCACAATAATTGAGTATTGGGAGTGGCTAAACTGAACATGACATTTCCTAATGCAATGTGGCAGAACAAAGGAACAATATTACATTATACACAATACAACTACAGGTAGTAAAACTCACAGCATTACCATCCCAGCATAAAGAAGAAACTGGACAGACTAAATTAGGATAAATCAGGTTATGTTAAACAAATAGGTCAGCACAAAATTAACCCAGCAAAAGTTCTGCTGGCAGCATAAGTTTCTAATACTCAAATACTTACAGTTTTTCCACAGTGAGTAGCAAAACAGGCATCATTGTTGGCTCTGGCTGGCATTCCTGGCTAACTCCCTGGCAGAGTCCTGTCAATGTCCCTTGCTTTTGGTCCTTTGCACAGAACGCTGAAGTGTGGATGGTCACTTAACAGTTTCAGCCTCAAGAAAAGAAGAGCTGACTCGCAATTGGTCAGCATGCAAGGAGGAGGTGTGGCCTCAGCTTAGGCTCCAAATTGCAGGAAAATCAGCTGGCTGAGGCGATCACTTGGGGTGTGGCAGGATAGGCTCATAGCTAGCCCTAATGACCACCATATAGAACTCCTGATGGTGTCTTCTGAGGTTGGGATGGGGAACAGAATCTGAAAAGTTAAATGTCCCAGACTGCAGAAACTCTGCCCAAGTCTCACAAATGCTGGCTCCTGATTGAACAGAGTGCACAGAGGAGTCACAGCTTCAGTTTGAGCTCCCAATTTCAGGCAAATCAGCTGCTTGAGGCAATCATTTGTGGGGTGAGTAGGGTGGGCTCATAGCTAGCCCTCATAACCCCCATGTGCAACACCCAATGGTGTCTTCCAAGAAAATGTAATTACTTATTTAACAAAAATGGGTCTTAAACATATCAGAATATAGGACAAACTAAAAAGAACACAGGAGAACATTTAAAGGTATAAAAAAGTTCCCAATCACAACAGTAAAAGATCATACTTAAAATTCAGAAAATTAAAGTGTAGGTTAATTCATTGCTATTGATCATAATTACCATACTTGACAATTTCCAGAATGATGGTTTTACCAACAAAGGTACAGTATGTTTGATGTCAGAACTTCTTTGAAACCTTGGCATGCAGCCAAAATAGTTAATGATTTGATATAATTGGTTTTATGAGTACTGTATGCAAGCACTTAAAATGATCCAAAAACAGACTACATTCAAACAAAACCAGATTACCAGAAAAGACCCTAAAAACAGATATTCTGGTCTAAAAGCAGACAGCTGCAATCCTATGATCTTGATCTTAGAAGACACAGACAAGCTAGGAGAACCATGACATGCATTTACACAGCAGAGGCTGCACACTTGTCCCCATCCTGCGTATTTCCCAAATACAGTGCCCTCAGATGCACTGCCACATGTGGTCAACCAGGTGGCAATATAGCAGCTGGGAGGGTGACCCTCCCTCCTCAAAGGAGGAGAGCATCATCTGGGATGCTTAATCCTCCCCCCTCTATCTGGCCCCTGACGTCCTTTGTTCATGGCCAAATTTGGGTCGCTGGTGCCATGAGTTGTAGCACTATCACTGCATTGACAAACTGGCCCTCTGCAGCAGTGTTTGAAAGAAATCTAACCTGTTTCTGTGGCTGGAAAAAAACTATTTATCTATCTATCTATCTATCTATCTATCTATCTATCTATCTATCTATCTATCTATTATAGTGGTGTGGTCACACCACTATAGTTAGGGTTCAGTTATCACTTCAATGTTAAACTCAAAATTTTGCATGTTAATAACTTTGGACCCGTTCAACTGATTTGCCTGAAATTTGATATGCACTATGGGGCATGGTAAGTCTCTTGATTTGCCAAATTGCATTCTGGTCAGACTTACGGTCTTTGCACACGAAAATGCTGAAAAATGCAAAATTATCTGGTTTTGGAGGCAGCTTTTGGGATTTTGGACATGGCCTTGCATGGCCATTGTGTAGTGTGCCACTCTGTGAGATGGCTCATTTGAAAGAGCTTTGGTGGCTGAACATGCCGCTTTTCATTTGGTGAAAAAATATTAGGGCATTTAAAAGTTATGCCACTTTTAAGTTCCCATTATAAGTCAATGGAAAAATTTATAGGTATGTTTTGAGAACAAAGAATGGTGTTCTGGCCATCTGATCCCGCCTGGCGATCAAAGAATTTGCAGCCTCGCTGTTCAAGAATCTTTGCCCCCAAGAATTTAAACAATCCTTTGATCGCGAGGTATGCCATCTTGTTTTTAAATTTCTGATCGGAAAAACACAAATATCTCGGCTCAGGGATCACTTCTGAAGTAAAACTTGGATGAGTTTTACTTAGGGGACTCCAATCTATTGAGCCATGCCTTTGGTTTCATCGAAATTGGTCCAAAAATAGAGTTATAAACTTTTAAAGTCTTAATTCGTGGCTCGCTAATTATCTTTGATCGTGAGCCTGCAAATTCTTTGATCGCGAGATTCTTAGATTGCGATCGTGCATTGCGAGCGAGGGACAAGATGGCCAGATTTAAAAATCAATTTTCTCAACCATGGGGTGCCCTAGGAAGTTAAATGAGGGTGGATTTTGCTCAGGGGGCTTCGTTCTGCCTGATCTGAATAAAATAAATAATGTTTTCGATATCCCTGGTAGTCTAGCAGCCCCCCCCCCGATCTGTATAAAAAAATAATGTTCTACATATCCCTGGTAGTCTAGTGCCCCCCCAATGTGAAATTTAACAAATTATGTTGTCCATATCACTAGTAGTCTAGTGGCCCCCCAATGTATATTTAATAAATAATGTTTTGTATATCCCTAGTAGTCTAGCGGTCCCCCCAATCTGTAAAAAACATGTTCTCCTTATCCCTGGTAGTCTAGCAGCCCCTCTGATCTGTATCAAATTTATAGTGTTCTGTATATCCCTGGTAGTCTAGTGGCCCCCAATGTGCAATAAATTAATTATGCACTTCATATCCCTGGTAGTCTAGTGGCCCCCCCGATCTGCATAAAATTTATATTGTTGTCCATGTCCCTGGTAGTCTAGTGCCCTCCCGATCCATCATAAAATACATTACGATCACCAGTTCCCTGGTAGTCTTGTGGCCCCCCCACCCAGCCATGCCAGTCCATCCAGCACCCCCCTACCAGTCTCCAGCTGGCAACTGGCACAGTCCACCTCTCACCTCCATGGCCAGCCACCGACTATGTATATTAGCAGCACTAATGCAAAGAGGCACTCAAATTCTTTGATCATGAGATTCTTTGATCGTCATCACGAGCGAGGAATAGATGACCAGATTAAAAATCAATTTTCTCAGCTCAGAAATGCCCTAGGAAATCAAATGAGGGTGGGTTTTACTCAGGGGCTTTGTTCTGATGAACCATGGTGGTGGTTTACTGCATTTCTTTGAATTTCTTTAATTACAACAGTTTTTATTCTTAGGTCATGGCCCTGCAAATTCTTTGATAGCAAGCCTGCAAATTCTTTGATCATGAGATTCTTTGATCGCGGTCATGCATTGTGAGTGAGGGACGAGATGGCCAGATTAAAAAATCAATTTTCTCAGCCCAGGGGTGCCCTAGGAAGTCAAATGAGGGTGGGTTTTGCTCAGGGGGCTTCGTTCTGTCGATCCATGTCAGTGGTTTACCACAATTACTTCACTGATTGATTTATAGCATTTTTTATTCTTTGTTCATGAGTCTGAAAATTCTTTGATCGTGAGCCTGCAAATTCTTTGATCATGAGATTCTTTGTTTGCCATCTTTGATCGTGAGAGGGGACAAGATGGCCAGATTTTTTATAATGGAATAGATAGGGAAAGTTTACCAAACTTTAACATTGAATATCTTGGAAATGGTTTGGTCTTTTTACTTGAAATTTGGCAGGTGTTTTCGGCATGTCCTGTAGATGTGAAGTATATATTTATGTGTTGGAGAAATTTTGTTTTGTAGATATATTGCGTGATGCACTTTACAGGTTGCAGACAGTGTTTTGGATTGTGCTGGTGGCTTGAAATTGATAGGGTGACTAGCCTTATTGTCATGGATGTAATTTTCAGTCATTGTATATGTTAAATGTCAACAGGTGAGGAACTGTGCCACTCTGATGAATGAAAATTTCAAATTTTGACATGTTATATCTCGGACACGGTTTGGTCTTTTTACTTGAAATTTGGAGGGTGTTGACAGCATGTCCTGCAGATGTTCATAGCAGTGTTTATGTGTCATACAATATATTTTTGTGGAGATATTGTGTGGCACAGTTTACATTTTGTGGACAGCATTTTCTATTGTTCTACTAGAGTAACGTTTGTTTGGTAGCTGGCCTTGCTGTTGTCAATTTACTTTTTAGTCATTGGGTGTGTAATGTGGCCTGACATTTATAAGTTGGTGGGAGGGTGGGGCCCTCCCACCAACTTGTGCAACTTTCTACTTTTCTATTCTTTCTTTCTCAAAAAGTAAGGAAATTCTATGCAAAAAACTTTGTTAATGCATCAGTTAGGGTTCTTCTACAGTGACGAAAGTGAAGAAATTTAGCCGGCCCAGTGGCACCGAGGGTTGAGGCGCTGGATGCCTTACCTCATGCCATGCCAGTGACCTGGGTTCAGGAGCGAGCCTGGGCTGCTGGGGGTTGGCAGAGGAGGGAGCGGATTGAGCATCCTATGGACTGCTCTCCTCTCCTGGGGTGGGTCAGGGTACAGAGTCCGGCATAAGTCTGACACCTAGTGGAGGCTGGGTGTCAGAACATCTGGACTGGTAGAATGGGGTGGTAGGCAGGGCATCCAGTGGGTGCACTGCATGCAGACAGGGAGCCCTTGTCAGCATTGCATGCCCTGCCTCCAGCAGAACACGGAAAAAGGGGAGTGCCCAACTGTTGCTGCTTGATGGCTGTCCACGATGCCCTGTGCCACTCCGAAGGACCACATGAGTGGATCCATTGTGTGGTGGGGAAGTTGATCAAGCCCCACCACCCTGCCACAGGGGGTAAGCTGTGGGATAATTGGTGGTTGCCCTCAGTTGGAGATGGCACAGGTTGGATGGTGTCCAGATCACAGGGGATGCAAGGACGATGAGGCCGCTGGGACCCCCATGGGAAAAAAAATAAAAAAATAAAAAATAAAAAAAGAGAGAAATTCGATTTTAGGGTTTCCACCTTACCCACCCCACCACTCCAACAGGCATCTCGGTGTGCATTGGGGGTTGTCGTCCCTAACTCTCACACCATTCTCCTCTCTGCTCTACCTCAGCTTGTTTACACATGGGTTGGGGTGAGAGTTAGGGACGACGACCCCAATGCACACCCCGATGCCTGTTGGTGGGGGTGGAGTGGGGTGCAAGGGGCTGGAACCCTAAAATCAAATTTCCTCACTTTTGTCACTGTAGAAGAAACCTAACTGATGCCTATGTATCACTGTTTTGCCATATTCTGCAATGCAATTGCCAATATACTGGAATTTTCTGGCAGAGTGTTTTTGCAGACTTTTTAAATATTTGTCTGATCTAGCTGTTGGTAGTAGTACAAGTGAGACTTGACTGGTAGAAACATAGAAACATAGAATTTGGCAGCAGAAAAGGACCAGTTGGCCCATCCAGCCTGCCCAGAAGTTACCTGGCTGGTCTGCCTACTCATACTCTATTTGGTATATGGAGTCCCTCCCGCCTACCTTTCACTTTTCTACTATATCCCTATGTCCATCCCATGCATGCTTGAAGCCCCTGCTGTTTTAGCCTGTTTTAGGCTCTACCACTTTCAGAGAAAGTCTGTTCCAGGAATCAACCACTCTTTCAGTGAAGAAATAATTCCTTGCATTCCTCTGAAACTCCTTCCTCCCCAGCTTCATTGCATGCCCCCTGGTCATGGTGTTTATTTTTGCATATGAAAGAGGCCCCCGCACCCTCTTCACTCCTGTGAGGTACTTGTAGGTCTCCATGATGCCACCTCTCTCTACCCTCTTTTCCAGAGTGTATATGTTGAGATCCCTTAGTCTTTCCTTGTAGAACTTCTTGTGCAAACCCTTTACCATTGTATTGCAGTCCTCTGGATCTCTTCCACCTTGTCTATGTCATTTCTGTCATGTAGTCTCCAACACTGGACACAGTACTCCAGGTGGGGTATCACCAGTGAGCAATATACAGTGCAAGTCACATTAACTGTTCCACCAATGAGTTGCTTTAGAATTTTTGACTGAGTTGCATAAGTGTTGCTGGGTTCCGTACAAAGCCTTCCAAACTGTTTAAAAGTTACATCTTAGTTTTCCATTGCTTTGTGATTGTGCTTAAGCTGCTTTCCAAATGAGTACCAACAACATTTTACAAACGTTGTTCTTCAGCTGGTTAAGTGTTAAGAAAACAATGCATATGAGTTGCCAATGCATTGCCAACTGTAAAAAACAATGCTAAACCAACTCATTGGTGGAAAAATTTAATGCAATGTGTAATGTGGTGGCAACACCACCTCCCTGCTCCTGCTGGAGATACCCCTCCCTATGCTCCTTAGCATACAACTAGCCCTATCAACTGCTTTGACAAACTGCCCTGCCACCTTGAGGTTCTCAGATCTGATAACGTCAAGGTTCCTTTCCTGTCTGGTGACTTTCAAAATCCTTCCTCATTCTATACTCAGCTTGGGTGCATACTGTGTGATGCTGAGCAAGTCACTTAACTTCCTTTGTGCTCCCAGGTCGCATCTGAAACAAGCTTCAGCTTAGTGTGCTACTCCTGGATAAACAATGTTCCCTAGCTCCTGGGTTCCTATGTCCTGGTCCGGTATATGATTGTGTCATTTTGGCATTGGACCCCAACTACTATGTTTCTGACCACTCCTTGAGTTTCCCAAGATCCCTTTGCATTCTTTCCACCCCCTCTTGAGTGTCCATTCTATTGCAAATTTTGGTATCATCTGCAATAAGGCATACCTTCCCTTCAGGTTTTTCTGCAGCAGTGTCCCCTGTGAAGACACTGAAGATGACTAGTCCCAGTACCAAGCCCTGTGGTACCCTGCTGGTCACTCTCTCATCATTAGAGTGAGTGCCATTAACCACTACCCTCTGCCTCCTATCTATTAACCAATTTCTAACCCAGTTCACTATGGATACCAGTCCTAGGTTACTCAACTTTAATTTATTTATTTGAAAATTAGTGACTAGATACCTAATAGGCAATTATCTGACAACATAAAGAAACTTTCAAATGTTCTAAAATATAGAGCTTCAACAAACTGCCCAACTAGTTATTTTTCTTGACGCAGAAAAAGCCTTTGATAGGCTTATTTGGGAATACCTGTTTACAGTCATGGAATCTATGGGGATGGGGGATAGAATTAGGAAATGGATAGAACTTTGTTACAGTGCACCTACAGCTAAAGTGAAAGTTAATGGTACCTTATCGAAATCTCTGAAATCAGAAGAGAATGAGGCAGGCATGCCCACTCTCTCCATTATTGTTTGCAATCAGCTTGGAACCACTGGCAGCAGCCATAAGGCGAAAGCAAAATATTTGCGGGATCAGTGTGGGAAACAGACATGTGAGTCTCACTTTGCATGGATGACATGCTCATATACCTGGATAATCCCTCTAAGTCAATGCCACATTTGATGCAGCTCTTAAATCAATATAGAAATATTTCAGGTTAAAGTAAACACTGAAAATCAGAGGTTTGCAGGTGGGGGAGAACTGTCCAGGGACGAAAAACAATCCCATTTAGGTAGGTAAAAGACAAGGTCTATTATCTACATATATGATTCCAACCCAGCTTCCCAGACTATATAAAGTAATTATAGGAGGCTACTACAGCAAACATTTGAAGACTTAAATACAGTAGATGGAACGTGCTCCCTTCTCATTATAAACCATTAAAATTAATGTTCTCCCAAGACTTTTATTTCTTTTTTCTACACTTCTAATCACAATACCTAAAGGGGACTGGAAACAATTGCAAAAAAACAATTTTTTTTTTATATGGGGGAGGGGGGTAAGAAATCAAGGATTAGAAGACCATGTTTGTTAGCCACTAAAAAAAAGGGGGTTGGGGCCTTCCAGACCTGCAGTCCTACTATTGAACTGCACAAATGGTATCTGTGGTGAAGCTATTATCACTTGCTTCTCCAGTCACCTGGTGGTCAATGGAGGAAAATGCTCACCCCAACATCCCAGTAAAACTCCTTCCTGGACTACTTTACAAAATGTATTAATCAAGCAAAAATTGTTGGACTAAACACACACAACAGATTTGGATAAAAGTAAGAACACAATGGGAATTTCCAATGTACCTATGGCAAACTATCCCACTAAATTATCTCCCAGCATTTCCAGTTCAACCAGGGGACAACTACTTTAATAGGTGGAGGGAAGAGGGTTGATATAGCTAGCTCAATTTTTTCAGGATGGAGAGATAGTGGATTATAAAGCATTGCAAGAAAAATATAATTTACCACACAGGGATTTTTTAGATTTCTGCAATGCAGACATTATTTAAATACAGTAATAGGAAAGGAGATACTGGCATCTAATCCAATAGAAACAATTACAACTATTCAAGTAAGATCTCTGCAGGGTAACACTAAGCATTTCATTTTGTTCATGTAGTTTTACTCTGTCAGGATGTACGTGAGAGTTGGTGCTTGTTTTTGTAATGTATGTCTTGTGATTGTGATTGTATTTGTCTTGTAAAACCTTTTGAATCAAGCTGATTAAATTGAATAAAAAAAAAACATTTAGTTTTGTACCTTTACAAAAGTCTACAGGAGGACGTGGGGACCCTGGCTTTACAGACAATCCAGGATAGATTGGGATGGGAGGTGGAGGGGAGGTATGAGATTTCTGAAGTAGAATGGGAACACATTTGGTGAGAAACACACCAAACTACCTCTTCTGCTATCTGGAGAGACTACAGATGGAAAGTGACAGGGAGATATTTTATAACACCTACTATTTCCAAACACCTAGCCAGACATCTATCAGATAGATGCTGGAGATGCTGGAGAGGCTGTGGAGGACAGGGAATGCATTTACGCATTTTCTGGGCCTGCCCTCACATACATAACTACTGACAAAAACTGGGCCAAACTATTAAAGAAATGTTGTCTTTATTGCAGCCTTTAGATTTCAAAGAACTGATCCTAGGCTGCCCACCTAGAGAATTGCATTCAGAGTCACAAAAATATTTATTTAGGATTCTAACCATAGCTGGGGTGAAATTGATTACTCAGAATTGGCTGAACTCAAAACAACCCCACTTGGAACAGTGGTGGAGAAATCTAAGGGAGATTAAGGACAAGGAGGCAATCACAGCCAGATTAAGGTTTGCAATAGAAAAATATAATTTTAGGTGGTCTCCTTACTATCATTATAAGGAGAAGACAGAGGGGACTCCTTATCTGGAACAGATTCTGACAGACTAGGGAAAGGAAAGACAAAATGATTGAATTGGACTCCCATGTATAATTAATTAAAGAAGGGGGCAGTGTGGGAGGGTAGGGATAATTGACTCCAGATTTTCAATATACTCAGAGAACACAGCAAGCTGTTGGTAGCCCTATCTGACTGAATTTGGGATTAACTGCAAGAGATGACACATATCCCTCTCTATCATATGGGGGGGGGGCAGACAAAGACATAGAGTGTTAATTTAACTTAATTAAATTGAACGATTTTATTTTCAAATGAAATCTTTAAACAGTTGATCAGTTGTTAATGCATAAACAAAAGTTGCTTAACTAGATAAGTAACAAAACACATCTTTAGGAGAACAAAAGTTATTTATTGTCCTTTGTTTTTCCAGGATTCATATGGTATTTTATGGTTAACCTATTTGTTCCTTTAATCATCTGGACTGTTGGATAATTCTATAACTGGTTAGGTATTGAAGATGGAAAATACCTGGAGGGGAAAGGAAAGAAAAAAAAAGGAGAAACAGTTATTTTGTGTACAAACAGGACAATAGAATGAACAATAATGTAATACATATAATAGTAGGTACTCTCTGCATTTATCTTTGCAAAACGATAAACTTATTAGTTGCATAATGAGATTATTTTACACTATGTATTGCTGTATGTTACATTGCTCTCAATAAAATTGAAAGTTCAAAAAAGAAAATTGGTGCCTGGGAAAGGCACACTGAGCTGAATTCATTTCAGGTGTGCTCCTGGGAGAGAGAAACAGGAGGAACAACAAAGAAATTACAGTGCAATATCAAGTACAGAAGTAAAGTGAAGTCACAAATACGGAGTATAATGTTTCGTAGGTACATCTTGGAACAGTATAAAGTGCAAAAGTCTTGTCAAGTGTACATGCATGATACAACAAAAAATGTTGCCGTAGAAATGCTAGTCAAAGAAATCCATCAGATTCGTTTGATATGACCTTCCACCCATGAAGATACTCTATCAGTCTTTCCTTCAGTGGGGTTTCCATTAATTTACCAACCACTGAAGTAAGGCTGCCACTCTTATGTAGAGGGGCCATGTCAGCCTTTCTCCAGACTTACAGAACCATGCCACTTTCCAGAGAGCGGGTGAACAAGGCTGTCAGTGGGGCAGCTTACATCTGAGTTCTTTTAGTATGCTGGGGTGTATCCCTTCTGGTCCCATAGCCTTGTCCACCTTCAGGCTGCAAGTTCTTTCCTCTTCTCATGGGAGGGCTGAAGCCCAAGGTTCAGTGTGGGGACTAGCTCATCCCACATTCAAATAAAAGAGCTGCCTCTCTCAGCAGCTCTCATTCAGTCTGTTTCAAAATAGGTTTGCATTTGGGGCACTCTGAGTTCCTGCATGGCTGTGTGGCTGAGCCTCCTTCACTTTTGCTCTTTGCTGCTCTTCTCTCCTCACCTGCTCTGTTTATTCTCCATTTCTGTTCCTGTGTTTGTCATCTCCCCCTTTTTCTCCCCTTTCTCATTTAATCAGTTCCCCCTTCCCATTCCCTCCCTTAGTTTTGTGGTCTCTCCTACCATTTTTGTGCTCTGCTTCTGCTTTTTTCTGGGCATTCTGCTACCTTGGACCAGCCACTGTCCTGTGTTCTCCTGTTTGTGCTTTCCTGCCTGCTTTCTATGTGCCATGCCCTGTTTGTTTATGCCCAGCTCATAGTTTTCTGCAGCCTTGCCCGGTGAGCTCTGTTTCCATTGGTGTCTGCATGCTTACTACCGTACTCTGTATTGGCGTTTCTTATCATTAGTGTCTGCCACATTGCTGGTCCTGCTGGATCCTTCCCTATTCCACTTTGGTTTCAGCTACAGTTCATCCTGCTTGTACCACCTGTCTTTCTCTCAGCTGCATTCCACTTCTGTCCTCCCGCTGCATCTGTTCCACTCTCTCTGCTCCTTATTTTCCCATCCCATCACCAAGGCTCTCTGGTATGTTTTCCCAGCTTGCTCCTGGTCCTGCTCCTATTGTCTCCCCTGGCACTGTTTTGCTCATCACGCCTTGCTCCCTGGCTTACCTGGTGTTTGCATGCTGCTACTCCTCTCCCCACTGCTTGCTGCTCCTGCCTACATCGCTCATTGCAGTCTATGCTCCCCTTCCTGTATTTTGCTTGTAGGCTTCTCACTCCTCAGAGCCGCTGCTCCATTCCCGTCTCAGCACTTCCAGGTTTGATACACTCCATTGCCCAGCTTAAAGCCACACTGCCCATTGTACTGCTCAAACCTCCCTGCATTGCAATTTTTCTCACTGGTTTCCACATAATTCAGAGCTCATAGCCAGCATGTGTAGCATTGTCTCAGTGGACCATTACTAAGCCTATGATTGTGGGCCCCTAATGTTTATTGTTCAGAAACACTGTTTCTTTCACTTAATTTAATGTCTGTATAGTCTCTGTGTCCAGTAAAAACCCTACCATCACGTACAACTTCGGGTAACCTTTGCTGAGCAGGAATAACACTGAGCATACAGCTATGCGATATTTCAAACAACTCAGTGGCATGCTCTTCATTTCCCCCTCCTCAAGTTTTTCTCTAACTCTGCAGTGTGCTCATTCTATGTTATTCAGTTCCCTGTCATAAGCGTCCTTTACTCTTGCTGTCTCCATTTCCTCCATCATCGCTCCTTGATTTTGCTGTCTGCCTGCTAATTCATTTTTGTTGTCTTTTTCTCCTGCTTCTACTATGCAGTGGCCCACTGCTCCATCCTTGCTTGGCCATACCAGCAGCCTAACAGTCTCTGCCCCTAACTCATACCTTCTAAGCCATTTTAGTAAAGGTGGGCATGCCCTGTCTACTGGGGATGGGAGACTATGTCTTCCAGTTACATCCCACTACCAGTCTTCCAGCCATACCAGCAATTCGACAATCTCTGTCCCTAACTCAGACTTTTTGAGGTATTAGAGTGAAGATGGGCTTGCCATGTCTACTGGGGATGGGAGTCCATGTCTTCCAGTTACATCCATATACCAATCTTACCTCCATACCAGTAATCTGACAGTCTCCATTCCTAACTCATACCTTTTGAGGTATTCGAGTGAAGGTGGGCATGCCCTGTCTACTGGGGACTGGAGTCCATGTCTTCCAGTTACAGCCATGTACTGATCTTACAACCTTACCAACAGAATAACAGTCTCCATCCCTAACTCATACCTTTGGAGGTATTTGAGTGAAGGTGAGCTTGTACTGTCACCCAGGGATGGGAGTCCATGTCTTCAAGTTTCATCCATATACCAATCGGACAGTTTCTGTCCCTAACTCATACTGCTTGAGGTATATGAATGTGGGTGGGCTCACATGTCTGCTGGGGATGAAGTCTGTTCATCCATCTATCATCCACCTTTAATTGTGCCTCATTCCCTAGTTCCATAGGCCCCATGCAATGAGATTTGGGTCTGCCATCAATCAGTTGGAAGAAGGCACCTCTACCCTTCAGCAAGACTTCTTCTGTACTGGGGCCTCTCATTCAGTTCAGTGCCTGACCCTAGCCAGTAGGATTTATCCTGTCACTCTCCTTCATGCCTGACATACTGGCATCATGGCACTTTCTGTACCTTCAATCCTATACTTCCACAACTAAATATAGTACTGCAGGGTCTCCTTGGATTTATCTCAGCTCTTCCAGCCTGTTGGCAGGCTTCCACATCAATCTACTCCATTAGGACTGCATTATTCCCCACATCATGACCAACCTACCTGTACTGGGTATCCAGCACTCAGCTTCTGCCCCATCCAGGACTTGTATCCTTTACCCTAGCTTCTCAGCCTGTTCCTGTTCAGGTTATTGGTCCCGCCAGCCTGTTCAGCAACCAGAACCTTCTCCACTGTCTGACATTTGGAACTTCATGAATCCGCCTGTCTCTTCAAATTCCAACCTGCTCACTTCCCAGTTTCTGCCTACTCCAGCCATTGAAACAGCAGTCCCTCTGCTATCCCATCCATCAGCAGTGCTCTGGACTTTCCTACTCCTCTGGGTGCTCATCCAAGTGTCCATTTGTCATCCACCTTGGAGTCTTTGCCACTGCTTACCTCAGACAGCAGATTAGTCTCCTGCAGAGTTCATTTCCACCAAATTGCTGTCTGTAACTCCTGGACTCCTGAAGGCTTTGATTGTGCCAGCCTTCATCCTACCATTCAGCATTTGCTATGGCAAGGTCTGTTCCAGATTCCTTCATGCGGCAGGGCTTGGGCCTCCTATCTGTTGTGCAATCTTTTCCTTGGAATTCCCATGGTCCTGCCATCCTATCAGCATGCCTCTCATCAGCCTTCCACTGTGTTCCTCTCTAGTTTGGTGTCCAGAAACCTGCTGTCATTCATCTGCTGTTTCCAAACATTATTCAGATTGGATTATGGATACTTTGGCCCTAGCTCCTGGCTTTCCAATGTCACCATTAAGGATGCACTTCGGCAGTTCACCATTCCTCCATCTCTCTGGCATCTCTATGGTATACCTTGGAACAGGCAGTATTGTCTTGCAGTGCATCTTATGTTTGGCTCCTGCTGCATCCCCACTCTTTGTCATGTTTGCTGCTGTGCTTTTGAGCATTACTTAGGCTTGTCATCATCCAGTTGTTCTTCATCTGCTCATTTATTTCCTCCTGACTGATCTACTAGATTCTCCTGCCATGGCTGGTTTTACTGTCATTGTCCAGCTGTTCCAAGAATCATCAGTTCCTCTTTCTGAAGAAACCTAGCTCCAGCAATATCCTCAAATTCTTTGGCATCTTATGAGCTTCAGACCATGGAAGTCGACACCTCACAATAACTCCACAAAATCCAGCATTAGTGAAGTCCTCGGTGGACCAATCCTCTTGCATGAAATATCAAATTATTTCCTTTCTGGGATACTTCAACTTCGCAATAACAATAATTCTCCAAGGTCATAGACATAAACATAGAATTTTACAGCAGGTAAGGACTGCTTGGCCCACCTAGTCTGCCCATTTCTCTACCTAATGGATAGGCTGCAGATCCTAGTGAACCAACAGCCTACTTCCTCCTACTCCCCCACTAGAAATGACTTATGTCTGTCCCATGCATTCTTGAATTCCCCCACTGTTTTTGACTCCACTGCCTCCTCAGGAAGGCTGTTTCATGCATCCACAACCCTCTCCGTGAAAAAATACTTCCTCACATTTCCTCTAAGTCATCCCCCCTCTATCTTCAAATTGTACCCCCTTGTTCTTACACAGCTCTTTTTCTGAAACATGCTACCCTCTTGGACTCTGTTGAGTCCATTGATGTACTTGAAAGTTTCTATCATGTCACCCCTCTCCTCAAGGGTATACATATTAAACTCCTTTAATCTCTCTTCGTATGACATCTGGTGCAGGCCCTGCACCATTTTAGTTGACCTCCTCTGGACAACCTCCATCCTGTTTATGTCCTTGCAGAGATGGGGTATTCTGAACTGGAGCATTACTCCAGATGGGGTCTCACCAACTGTCTGTGCAGAGGGATGACAACTTCCTGTTTTCTACTGGTGATGCCTCTCCCTATGCATCCCAGTATCCCACCAGCCCTCCTTACTGCCTTCTCACATTGCTTGCCTTCAATTCCTACCTATTGGCACTGGCAGGATTAGTTTCTGAATTGCACCATGATATTTAAATCTCAGGCTGCTGCAAATCAGATCTAGCTATGTGGTCCCATTTCTACTGCCATGGAATGGCTGATCAGTGTTTTTCAAAGATTCTTCTTCCAGTTGCATCTCAGACTATACACCAAAGCATCTCCAACACTTGGCTATCCTACTATCTATGAGCAATCTGGGATCAGTGAAATTACAATATTTAGTGAATGTATCTACATTTCCTTTGCAAGAGTTACCCAGTTGTGCCAGTTGCATTCATTGAGGTTATCACTGGTTTCTTCAATCAGTATTCATCTGTTTTGATAATTAACCCACAGTGAATATCTTCAACAAGACAAGTCTTCATCCTATTTTAGTATAGTCAGTCATGCAGAAAATGACTTGGATATCCCTTCATGCATAACATCATGGTATCTTCAGCTGTTCCATCTAGTCTTCTTCAGATTCCTGTGCCCTGGAGAATTCATTATCTCATCATCCTCCTCCTCTGCCAACTTCATCAAAATCATCAATTACAGAAAAGGGCTGATCATTATCCTGTTTCTACCTTCTTCAAAGACCATCTGTTATACATAAAGGAGTTCATATTTATCACCTGTACTATAATTACTGGAGTCCACTAGATCACCTTAGAAAGACTCATACTCTTCCCGGTGCTCAGATCCATCATAGCCTCTGTTTACCTCAGATAAACTATCACCTATGACAACAAATGGTTCCTGGATCATATATGAACTTTCTTATGAACATAGAAAAAGCCAGCAGATAAAGGCCAAAAGGTCTATCTCATCTGCTAGATTTTGCAGTTCATGGTTTAAACCAGTGCTGCCACCGCCCGCCCCCCCTTTGTTACCACTACCACCTTTCTTCAATGGCTTTGGACTTAATCCATACTCGCTATACTATCAGGACATTCATCTGGAATGGAGTAGCTTCTTCAGCCTCAAGAAATAACATTCCCGCACATATCATTAAGAGACTCAGAATACCAGCTTCATCAGATCTTGAATCTTACATCCTATACCAGAACCAGAAATCAGTATAAGCATTAGGAGCATCTCCTCTCAGTTTGCCCAGAGGATGGGCAGGTCAGTAGCCATGGGTCCTCAAAGGTTTCATCCACAGAGATTTTTTCCTTTCCTGCATGCTACTGGTCACACTCTCCATGAGCTGGAGGAGGTAATCTGTTTGTGCCTTTTATTCCCTACACACTACCTGGATTATCTACTAAGGGTGGGACTAGAGAAAGGCTAAAGTTTTATCAGTATTCAAAAGCAAAGTTTCACCAAACACTGAACTGGGAGGGCTGAAGCCTGGGGTTCAATGTGGGAGAATAGCTCCTCCCACATTCCAAATAAAAGGCTGCCTTTCCCAGTTGCTATCACTTAGCATGTTTCAAAATACCCACCATCCTCCCCTGCCTCCTCTTCCTCTGGCACTCCTCGCACCCTTGATGCTGGGCCTTCTGTTCCCTACACCCTACCCAGTTTATCTACCAAGAGTGGGAATAAAGAAAGACCAACGTTTTATCAGTATTTAAAAGCAAAGTTTTATAGTATTCAGAAGCACAACTCTATTTACCAAACATTGAAACTTATGTATCTGAATAATGTCTTATCCTCTTTCACAATTCCTTTGGCAATACTTTCTTCTGGCTGCACCTTTGCTCTTCTCACTGTCATAGGAGAATTCTGTAGGTCTTGAAGCAGAGACAGACCAGGAGAAATTACAAAATTAGCAAGTAGAATTTTATTGTTATCAATAGCAATAAAATAAAAATTCTACAGGATATTGCTTCAAGGGGAGAAAGAAAGACTAGAAACAGCAAGTGAAGGAAGGAAGATAACAGGGGAAATTGTGGGACCATTAGAGCAGCAAATTCCTAGATTCCACAAGAAAATTTGATTGTACAATTACACAAGCAAGAGACAGACAAGTGGCAGACTTGGAGAGGACACACTAGATCCTTGCTTAACTCTCTACAGCAAATGGGACAGGGTCTTCCAACCCTGTCACATTCACTGCTCTACCTGCTCATTTGCTTTAGTTGGTACATTCCCATTCTCATCCCCCTGTGGCTCTTTTGAATGACAACCTTTTTTTCTTCACCACCTTTGCCACTTTCTTAGAGAACCATAACAGTCTTTTTTTCCTTCTGCGTTTACACATTTTCTTCATGCAGAGGTTGGTTGCTTTAATTATGCCCTTCTATATTTGTCCCCACTGTGCCTCTACCCTCCATGGCAATTCCACCTTTGGACTCTCAGGCAATCTCCCATTTCTTTAAAGTCTGTCCTCCTAAAGTCCAGGACATTTTATGGATCCGTTCTGTAAAGACTTCAAATAAATGGCACTTCCAGCACAATGACCACAGCATCTGTTTGATTTTCTTGTACACCATGCTTTTGGTTAATCAGACAGACTTAAACAACCTGCAGCTGACAGTAGCAGCAAGGTTAGTTTAATAGTGTGTACCACTTGCCTGTATGCACATTTTTTTTGTGATGCTCAGTATTTCATTCTATTTATGATGTGTGGAATGCAGGCTTGGGTTCTACTACATGGTCTGGGAGGGCAGTCATTGGACTCCCTACAGCTCACATTAGCAGGATTAGTGCTTAGCACACCACCTGCCTGCATGCCTGCACATTTTTTCTGAGACTCAAATAAAAAAATCATTACTAGTGCAGTAGTCAGGATTGATGGCTATACTGTATATTTATATTTGCGTTACGTGGAATCTAGGCTCCAGTTCCACCCAGATGGCCTCACAGGGCATTCAGCTAACTCCCACCAGCACAGCTCATAATAGTGAGTTCAGTTTTTACTCCTTAGTGCACCACCTGCATGCATGCTTGCACATTTGTTGTAATACTCAAACCAAATTATAAAAATAATATAGTAATCAGACTTGGCTACTGCAGTGTATATGTGTGTTACTGTGTGGAATCTGGGCACACGTTCACAAGGTGACCTGGAGGTCAGTGGGTTGGCTCATACCACCTGTAGCTCACAGTCACAGTTTTAGTCCTTTGCTCACTGTCTGTCTACATTCACATGCACTTGTTGTGATGCTCAAGTCAAAACATTAGCATACAGTGGTAGTCATGGAAAAGTTGACTTCTATTGCAGACACAGAACACCTCAGAGTACCTGAAGGTAACCACCATTGAATACAATGGAGTTGTTGCAGCATGTTTACCTCACTTGCTGCAGCATTGCTGCTGCTTTTCAAGTCATTATTAAATGTTTGTGTCCTTACCATATATTAATCATACCTGCTACAGTGTATTATATTTGTTTTGTGTGAAATCTGAGTTTAGGTTCCATTTAGGTGACCTCGAATAACAGTTGGCTGGCTTGCAGCTCACAGTAATGGGTTAGCACTAGCACAACAGATGCCTGTGTGTTTATTTTTATGATGCCACCTCTGTGGTGAGTGAGTGAGTGAGTGAGTGAGTGAGTGTGTGAGAGAGAGATTATTGCGTGTGTGCGTGTGTGTGTGCTGTGGGATAATTTTTCTGTTGTTTAGCAAATGTTTTCCTCCTTAATGACAATAGCAGATAGAGGTGGTAAAACAGACTTGGTTCAGTCCTAACAAACCTGCACTCAATTAATGACTGGGTGAAAGTGATTACAAGCAGCAATCTGGCCATATTCCTGCCCAAAATGATTGTTTATTCCTTCAAAACCTGTTGCATTCAACAATAGTAGTAGTACTGTGCCAGGCACTTGGGAAACTACTGAAGAAATAGCATGAACAGAAGAACACTTTTATTGACTCAAACTGCCGTATGTCCCATCCTCACCAATACCACAGTCACATTTTGTGTCACCACCATTGCCACCAACACCACTACTGGGTCCCTCCATTCCACAATAACTGTCAGTAAGACAACCCTAGTGACTCCTTCACTGTCACCTCTGCCCTCTTGCCACTGTAACCCCTGTCACCGTTGCTACTGTGGATAGAGCTACCCTTGCCACTGTAAACCCAACCACCATAGACTGCTGTACCGTCACAATGAACTTTACTACTATTACCACCCCAGATGAGGCCTGTAATGACTCCTGTTTCTCAGGTTGTCACCTTTCCTGAAGTTTTTGAAGAAGAGTAGAACCTAAGTATTGAATGTGATTTTTTTAATTTAGGTGGGAGTTGTGTGTTCAACAGCCTCTTAAACATTTCTACCATCTCTGTTCTTTCAGGAATATATTATGTGAGTGATAGATACTGTTGCTGTGTAGTTCTGGCCTATATCAGAATGACCAGTTATGTGTGTTGATGGATGATCTTATGTGGAACATCTATGAGTAATTATGGGATGAGGAATTGTTGTAGTTGATACTGGCCTTTACACATAATTAGAAAATGGGTAAAAGTATCTAAGCCTTCTGATTGGCTCAGGGACTTCTCTAGCTGGGCATCTATCAGACAACAGATGCCCATCTATTAAAAGTACCAACCCAACCAACCCCATCACCAAAATCCTGTTGCCCACCTCCTCCCTGATTGGTTAAAAATTCTCATTTTGTTTTAAATTTTCCACCATTTTTGCCTCTTGCTAAGTGAGAGACTAGCCCACGAATGCTCATGCTTGTTTAGTTACACTACAGTCCACTACAGTCACCTGCTATGTAGTTCTTAGTACAGACACCACTACTCAGTAACTGCCCAAAGTAAACCAATGTACATTTAATCTTCCCTTTTTTTTCTCTCTCTCTTTAAACTGCACTCAATTTTACTTGCCAGTCTCGGTCTGTCTCCCATGGCTCACAGCATTTCACTCTTCCCTCATCATCCAACATAGCAAACCATGAAATGACATAGGAGCAAATGAGATATCACCTCACAAAGTACATCCCCACAAATAAAAACAATCTGTCTCCTGAATGCTGTAACGAAAAAATAATTTAAACTGCTGCCTTCTGTCCTCGCACTCACAGTCTTCCAACTTCGGGTATAACGTAAAATGGACATGTGCTTTACTGTTCATAAATCCACTTTTCTTCTGAAGCACCCACATAAAATAAAAGAGAACTGACACAGCAGCTTCTCTCTGTCCTAAAATTACGTTATGAATAAAACTCCACAAAAAAACAAGACAGATACAGTCCTGCAAGTCATATGGCAGAGAGGGCACCAAAGCAAGAGAATTTGGGGGGGGGGCACCAACAACAAAAACAGACGGACTACTTTACAATAAAAGCATTTAAATGTTTTTTCTTCCATTTTTATTTTATTTTTTTAATTTGATCAAATTCCATATAAAAATATAACAGCAAGCCCATTTTCTAAGCGCAATAATACCCTCCAGGGCGGGTGGTATGGGCTATACTGGACCTTCCAGGGGCTATAAGACCCTCCTCCTGTGGCATCGGTCCTCATTACACCCTTGGGTGGTCCGGTATAGTGCAATACTGCCCACCCTGTTGGGTATTATTGCTTACATAAATTACAGTGCCAAGTGTGATCCAGATGAAAATGTTCTTTGAGTAACCTGTTGTGTTCTTCTGGAAAAGGTAAATATTAAAAGGGATTTTTTTATTTGGAATGTGGGGGTTGGGGCCATGAGTGAAAAAGGAACTGTGTATCCAACAGCCTCTTAAACAGGTTTTCCTTCTCTTGTTCTGGCAGGTATATATCATGTGGGTGATAGATCCTGTTGCTGCATAGTTCTGTCCTAGATCAGCATGACAGATGCTGATGACTTACAAAATATAAAATGGATTATATGATGAGAATAGATGGGATGCCAGAAGATGAGACACCTGGAGTCTGAGGTCAATCTGTAATGACCAGAGCATACTTGTTGGACTACTGATATATTCTTATGGGATCTACAGAGCAGAACAGACTATACTGACTCAACAGAGAAAGAAACTGTAGAGTGCAACAATGTTACACTGTTTTCCTAAAAAAAACAAACAATAAAAGTAAAACAATTTGCATGGTTAAATACTAAATATCAAATGCTTATAAGGGTGAATATCCAGTTTACCCCACACCCTGCACATATATAAAATGGATAAACTAACAAAAAATAATAAAAATAAAAAACATGGCAAGTTTTGAAATGAAAATCAGGTATTTTGTTTTGTTTGGCAGCAATGACACCAGAGACCATGGAAAGGCACATGATGGTCTGATCAAGATACGTAACGGGAGTTTATTTTGTAACTACTGAGAGAAGTAGTAATATCTCAGAAACATGTGATAATATATGAGATGCCATTGATGAGAAAGATAACACAGACATAGCAGGTGTAAATTCAAAAGCAAGTTCACTAGATTAACCTACAGTACATGGATCAATCCACGATTAAGCTGCATATCAGTGAAATGACAGGTTTCTTTAAACTGCTGCCTTTTGTAAAATATGCATTGGATTTTGCAGCACCTTAGCACTTGAACATCTTATATTTATTGTTGTTTGCATTAAAAAATTGCTGCATGCCTGAGCTTTGTGTGCACCAATCTTTTGTGTCTTTCCATATTTCTAATCTCACTATTTTTTCTACTGGAAATTAGGACTAGCCTGCCTCAGACAATCAGCATTTAGGATTTTCCTACCCATTTTATAAATGCAAACAAGCAACTGCCAAATTGCAGAACTGGTGGGAGAAGGAATACAACTTACAGTGTTATGATATTTGTAGCAAAACCTTTTGGAGGCAAGATACAAATATCACAAAGTACTTATGCATGTATGTATTTATTTATTGATTTATTTATTAAAACATTTATCAGCCAATTCTTACATGTTTCAAATTAACAACACAGAACAAAAATAAAATAACCACTCAGAAAATAAATAGATAATACACATTTAACAAAATGTTTTCAACCATGTTTAAAAAGACCCAAAGATTCTATTGTTCTGACACCAAAGGCAGCATACTTCATAAAGGTGCAGGGAGGTGCATACAATAATGATGCTTACTATAGCTCTACATGAGCCAACAGGGACTGAGAAGAAATAGGCATTCATTAACAGTGTGTAAGATACCGGTTGCCTATAAAACACCACCAAACTGAGCAAATAAGCAGGGTAATTAACCTACAAGATCTTAAAAATTAAAACCATAATTTTAAAGAGAGACCTTTGTATTACTAACTCTTAATGGAGTAGCAAAAGTGTGCCTGGGTCAAAATCATCATAGCAGTCCAATTTTTGAATAATCTGAAGTGCGGAAGTAGTAGATACAGGAAGTCCAGCAATAATCCAATCCCAAACTCATGAGTGCATAAACAAGAGTCTTAGTTGCATCAGGCACCAAATACCTTCAAATAAAAAAACATTAAAATATTGATAGCCACAAGCTTTTACAACAACAACAATCTGATTAGAAAATGACGGTCATGAATCTAATACCCCCCCCCCCCATCCATTTTACCATATTCACAGAACAAACTATTCGATTATGAATCAGGGCACTGAAGTCCTACTCATTTTCCAGTAGTCTCTTATTACCCAAGAAATGAATTTCTGTTTAAGCCATGTTACGCTTCAAGGAATTAGCTGATGTTTAGCAATACATAGCAGAAAGGAAAAAAATAACATCCAAAATAATGGCAGAAAAAGATGAAAAAGAAAAGCAGATGTGGTGTCATCTGCATGTACAGTGGAGTCAAGTAATGCAATGCAATAACTTGCAGTAAATGACATATAACAAAATATTGCATGATAAAGCGGTTTAATTGCCACTGAATGACATTGTTCCCGACAGTATAATGAAGCATTTTGCAGTAATACTGCATGGTGCTGCATTGCATCCTAGCTGGTGCCGCTGTCTATGGTGATAACTAAACAACAAGGATTTAATAGCTCCTAAAGGCTGAATCTAAAGTAAAGAAAGAAAAGTAAAGGACCCAGAACAAATCTTAAGGATCACCCACTAAAATAGAAGAACTTGAATTGTTACTATCCTAAGAGATCTTAACGAACAATTAGCAAATTACAAATTCATGATAGAAGTGTTCCATGAAAATGAAAAGTGTTCTGCTAGTGATATCTTTAAGCGAGAACAAAGTGATTAATAGTATAAAAGGCAAAAGAAAAATCAAGCAAAATAAGAACAAACATCCAGCCCTTTCCTTTTGCAGCAAACAGATAATTTGAGACCTTTAATAATACCATCTCCGTCAAATGACCTGTATTAATTCCTGACTGGAGGGAATCATTGAGACTATTAGTATTGAGATAGTCAATATATTTAACATATATCACCTTCTCATAAAGTTTACTCAAGAATGGTAAAAAAAAGGGTCCATGAAATTAGATGTTCATGGGCATGCACATTTCAGGATACTTAATAAATGCTGGATACCTGAAAAGCAATATCTTCATTGCAATGCTGAAAACATGAATACTACAGATGTGGTACCACTGCAGGTACTGTAAGTTGTTGCATTTATTTTGTGAGTGTGATTATAAGTTAAAGATGCTATGGGACATTTTTAAATGTGTGATTGAATAGTCTAAGGGCCAAAGAGATGCTTTTACTCTAGAAGTCTGTTTATTTGTTTTCCCCCTCTCTAATCTGCAAAATAATTGAAGCATATCTTATTGAATACAATGATTGTCAAACAATTGACTTTAAAGCACTGCTTAGATAACAGTGTTATAACATACAATAAGTGGCATTTGTCTGTTCTTGATAACTTGGTATTTGGTAAGTAAGCAATAACCTACAAAAGTGTATGGGGTTACTGGGGATTAATCAACACTCCAGGTACATTGTGAGGCACAGGGCCACAGGCTGAGTGCCCTCACTGTACCAAGGGTGTTGATTAACCCTAATAACCCCATCACTTCAGAGTGAGTTATTGCACTTATAACATGGGGTCTTTCATAACAACAAACCAGCGAAGAAAAAGGTGTTATTGTTGTGCAAATAAAATAAATTGTAGTGTATTCTGCTGACTTAAAAGTAATGCCCAAGAAGTAATGCATGGGTAACTTATGCTATGAACAAACAAATGCTAGAAATATTCCTTCCCTCCCTACTGGGTACTGTAGTCCCTCATTTCTACCCCTCACTGTTGCCTTGGGCTGCTCCACTACTGCCACCACAGTACAGTTAGCCTGTCACTATTCCCCTGACCTACCCTGTTACACCTTCTCCCTGACCTCAACTATACAAGCCTCTCCTCCCTACCCCTCCTCTGTTTGGCCCATTTCTGGCCTCTAGGACCCCATTAAACTACCTCCTGTAAGATCTACACACCCTAATCCCCCTTCCTCCCTCCTCCATCCCCTTGGTTCCTGTTACGAATGACGACGCCTTCCTTCTGGCTGCTTCACCTTTTACTGTTTTGCTGTTCTAATGCAATGCACTCTCTCTGTCTTCACGATGCCCATGATTTACAAATTTGTTTCTGCTGAATATCTATTTGCTGCAATTGTAAACATTTTTCTGCCTATAGATTTGTTATATTTTACTTCTTGTGCCTCTGTAGTATGGAACATATTATGTAGTGAACCTTTATTTTTTTATTTTAGTCTTTGGTAACCAGGTTAGGCCCACTAGGCACAAGTGGCTGTTTTCAGGGTCGACCTGGAAGCACTGGGTGGTTAAGTGACTTGCTTAGAGTCACACAGTATGCAAGTGGAGGTTGTGAGAATCAGACTCGGGTCTGGTCTGCTGGATGTAGCGAGCCCATTCACACCTCATTCCTCTAACCCCTAGGCTATACTGCCAGCCCAGCCCATACGTGTATAATCTGCCTGCTTTGATGTGGAACTTTTGAAAAAGAACACTTTGCTCAAAGGTTATTTCCGAATGCTGAAATAAATAAATAAAATAATATAAATAGTATTAATAGTATTAACGGCATTTCTGACATTTGGTGTTCTTAAGATAAGTGTCACTATGACTTTTGTCTGTGTAACAGAGTCCTGATTTCTACCAGCTGCCTCTCTGTCTTTCTCTGTGCTGTCTGTGTCTGTGCCTCTCTCTCGACACATGGTTGTGCAAGGCTGCTCGCTGTGTGTGAAGCACCCACACCTTGCACAGAGAGGGAAGAGTGGACAGGCTCTCAGTGGGGATTGATAGTGAGTCAGTCTCTTCTAGACTTCACAGTTGAGCAAGGCTGCTCTCTGTGTGCTAAGCACCCATGCTGTTCTCTCTCTTTCTTTCTGTCTGTGTCACACAGAGAGGGAACAGTGCACAGGCTCTCAGCAGGGACTGACAGTGGGTCAGAGCTCTCTGCTACACTACATATAGTTGCGTACATATCTCTGGCCTGCTGTCAGTACATTCTCACAACAGGGGATACTGTGACTCATGTGGGGGGGACACAGCTAGTTCAAGGACAAGCGACCAGACTGCCACAGAGAGGACACTGCAGGACATTTTAATTATATGTCCTGATTTTACTCTCTTCTTCTCACTTTCTCTGTGTGACTTGGTCTCCAAGGACATGAGGGACTACATGTGGTACCACTTGAGGGGATGGGATTGGAATACAGCAACAAAGCAGACATACGGGGGGCTTCAATGTGAGTGGAGGACACACTCTACAGTGGCATCAAGGTCACACTATTGACCCACAGGGGAAAGTCTATTGGTGGGTTTAATGGCTGCCGTTCTCACTTCACTTTTACACTACATAAGAAGTGTTGAGCTGCCCAGGGATTTTGCTCTATGGGCTGCTTCACAGCAACTGCACATTTATCATGCATTAATGCACAGTCAGGTGATGCTGTTTTACCAATGAGGTGACACTTTTTTCATACCCCATGTTATGAGATACAGTATTACACAGTCTAACAAAGCAAAGAAATTTGAGCTTAGATGGTGGAATATAATGAGACCTGTTTATGCTGAGAGTAAGATTTTTTTGCCATAGGCTATTTTATGTTAGATCTGACGTTACTTTCTCATAATAGGTCCTGATATTAATTTGTGCATTGTTATCTGATCCCCTCTGGAAATGAAAACTTAGCACACTTCTAGCTTGGATGTTCGCTGGTAACATTTTATTGAACACCATTAATATTTACACACTCAGTCTCTTATGAAATCACACATTTCATATTGTAGTCCAAAAGCACACATTTCATATTCCAGTCCATTTCCTTTCATTATTTTCTTCTTGATCTTCCGTCTTGATCCTCTTTTCCCAATCCTTGTCTTCAGGGCCTGAATGCCAGATCCAACCCCCCACTCCATCGGCAGTACCAGGTACCAATGTATCAGGACCTCCTCTCTCCTAGGTCTGGACACTATGATCTGACCCCTAGCACTACCCCCTTTGTCCCTCCCACTTTTATGTTTGCACCTGGGTGCCTTTGACCATAGCCCATGTTGCCCTGCCCCCTTCCCCTTCTGTCTGACCCCATTCCATCTCTTATCCCCCCCCTTCCCTCCACTGACCCATCTCCAGCCAAGCAATGGAAGATGAGGCTCCCCTTCTGGGCTAGCACTTGGACTCCTCTCTCACATCTTCTCATGAGGTCTATCAATGGCCTTAGGAAGAAACAGATTTGGAACTCTGAGAGGTGGGCCCTGTCTGACCTATAGACCTCAGCAGCATCAAACAAAATGTCCCTGGACCCCCCATCTCTATAACCAGTCTTGTTACCTTCTTATTGAGACAATTTCTCCCCTTCTCCATGGATCTGACAAGGCATGCCACCATACCCTCCTGGAGGTGATCTCAGACCAGCTGATTACAAACCCCAGCCACCATCCCTTCACTGTCTCTAAGTATGCCATTATGGCCTGCACCAATGCACCCCATGGGGTTTCCCCATAATCATTACCCCCCCCAAATGTATTATAATCTTGTCTGGCCTGCTCCATCACACCCTCAGCTCTTCCAATAGTGGGATACATTAGGCCCATTTAATGCCACGGATCCCCTTGCAATGCAACTTTGTGTGTTCCAAATCCATCCTCGGCTGTGTCCCACCACTTCTGGTTGCAGCAAACCTTTCTGCCCAATAAATAATAGAATGCCCCAGGATCCAAATGTGTCTCTGTGCTCCTCTTGCCAGGTAAAAGAAAACTTCTGTTAGCATCACTTCCTGACATACTTCTTGTAGTAGCTGGATCTCCACTGCCTCACCTTCTTCATCTCTTCCTCTGACCCTCCCCTTGCTGCGGCTTCTGAGCCACCCCTATCGCAAAGAATGGGGGACAACTGGTCTGGGTCCTCCCCATTAAAATCTAAAGCTTTTTTGAGGACCCTGCCCACCTGGAATTCCTTCACAGGACTCCCGTCACTGTGCCAGAACTGGACTCCCTCCACTGCCCCCTGGCTTCTCCTGTATTCCCCCCATCTCCCTAACTGCACAAACCACCTTAGGTGCTTGCCACCATAGTACCACTTCTTCCCCTTTGCTGAGTTGGTTGGTTTTTGATCAAGGCAGCCAGATCACCACTGTGCCCTGACCAAAACTGATGTCGCTCTCCTCCACCCCCCCCCAACAGGTCAGTTTTCTGATGCACCACTATCACGCTTATCTGGAACACCCCCTCCGTCATAGCATGAAGATGGCCCGAAATAAATAGACTTCTTTAGCTGATGTACAAATTTGTTGCATTGCTCCCAGAATCCACAACAACAGCTGGCCCGTGATGGGTCGCTGATTGTCTGCCCTCACCCCTTGGCCTTTTTGCCAATCAAAGAGCATCCATCTTACAGCCCTATCTTTAGTCGGGTCAGGCCATGCCCTGTCGCTACATGCCCATCCAATCCCTGCCAACTGTACCCCCATGGTGGTGTGGGCCATCCCCTCTTCTCATCTTCTGACCATGTATTGCTTTACCTTGTCATCTGTGGCTGGCATACCTGCCTTAAACCCCTCCTGTGCCTGGAACTCCTGGAATGCCCCACACACCCCTTTGTATGCCTTTAGTGTGCTGGCAGACCAAGAATTCTGGTACAACCATTGGGCTGTCTCAAACCAGTCTCCCACAACTGGTCCAGAACCTTGGTAATGTATACTGCTGCTCGCGGGGCCAAGCCCTGGAACCTGTGTAACTGTAAACTGGAGAGACTGTCAGCAGTCTCGTTCTGGATACATTAATATGCTGAGCCTTAAAAGATAAGTTTAACTGCTACCTCAGCAACACCAGTTGTTGCATAACCCTACCCACCATATCGGTAAGCCCACTTGCCTATTGATAACTTCTACAACCCATTTGTTGTCACACCAGAACAAGATGCACTTTCCCTCATCCTGCCCCCCGAAACCCTTAGCACCACAAAAATGGGACATAATTCCAAGAAGGTAATGTCTTTTAACAAACCCACCTCACCCCAAGTACAAGGCCAGATGAGATCCAATCCTCTTTGAAGTATGCTCCCATTCCCAAGGCTACCGAGGCATCTGTGTATAACTCCATATCTGCATTATTGGCCCATTTTCCTGCCAATATGGCCCATCCTTCTGCCAATATGTGACCCCATTGTATCCCTCCATAAGAGCTGCCCAGACCTGCAGGTCCTCCCGGATGCCCATGATGATGTTTACCCAATGATGGGGTAGCTTTGCCTTCCCCGTGGCATGTGCTAACCTCCAGGTAAATGATCTGCCTGGGCTTATGGCCTTGCAGGTGAAATTAAGGTGCCCCAGCAGCTGCTGTACCAATATCAGCAGCACCCTCCTCCAACCCCCCCACCTATACCAACAGACCCCTTTGTCAGGCCACCTTATCTCCTGGAATATGAAAACAGTCTTGTACTGCATCAACCTCTATACCTAGAAACTCTACCTTGCCTGCTGGTCCTTCGGTCTTTCCTTCTTCTAGTGGGATCTCTATTTTACCACACATTTCTTTAAAGTCCACCAGCCTCCTCTTCATCTCCTCTTTTCCCTCCCCGATGAGCCGAAAATCATCCAGGTACTATGCTACCCACCTGTGCCCATACCTTCACCCAAAATCCCATTTCACCCATGAACTGAAGGCCTCAAACATAGCACAAGCCATGGAACACCTCATGGACTTGGCCTTGTTGAAGTACACTTAGTACAGTATGCACTGCAAGCCCATTGGTCCACAGTGGAGACCAAAGAGCTTGCAGCAACTACTATAAGCTGTCATTTGGTGGGCAGCTGCTGTGGTATGTGGGCAGGTAAGCTGCCCGCTGAGGACAGGGGAGATGGGTAGGCTGGAGGTCACATGTGGATGGGGGTGGGGTACCACTGGACCACCAGGATATTAGTTTACATTTCAGTATGGCAATCAGAGCTACAGGAGGGTGGGGGTTCCACTGGACCACCAGGGCTCTTTTATTCATTTATTATGATGATCAGAGGTACAGGCAGGAAGGGAGCACCACTGGACCAACAGGGAAGATATGTTGGCATATCTCACGGCGCTCGGGCTACAGGTTGAGGAGGGGGTACTACTGTGGTCCCTGGTACAGGAACCACATGCTGTGTATGGCACCAGGTGCATTTCATTGACTGGCCCTGCACAACACATGCGAATGAGCCATGATGACATGCAAATTACTCCATGTGTGCCATGCATGCGTAATGGCCCCTTCTGCATAGCCATATCTGAATATCTGGATATTGTACATGGAATAGCTATAGTTGCCCTGGAGCATTCCCAGTCCTGGTATTCAGACCTGTATGGGGGATGCACCAGTGCACTGTAGTTGCACCGTGTAAATTATTTGCTATATTCAGAAGAGTTGCACCATGGCACATCTCTTTTGAATTTATCCCCTTGTTGCTCCAGTGCAACTCAGTTGAGCTGTGCAACCACTTGCGCTGTTGCCAGGCACACTTTTGAATATTGGGCCCAGTATGTCAGGTGAAATGCACCCTGACTAAGGGAACTGCACTCATCATGTTTAACACTTCGTTTTTCATTTATCACATTTAAAAACTTTTCAATCAAATGTATTAGTCTATATTCCATTACTGCTCCAACAAAATAGTAATTTTGAAAGGCTTACATTTAGAAATATGTGGTATAAGCCTGACAGACACTGGCCTGACTCAAAATATGCTATTTATCTTCATTTATGAGGTATCAATACCTTCATAACTCACTTGTGGTTTCACCACTTATGAGTCTAGTTCCTGCCCCTTCACTCATGAAGATAAAAAACACACAGGCCCAGATATTCAGAAGTGCGCCCAGTATGTGCACAATAGAATGTGCAGCGCAATGCAGGAAACAGACGCCATGTTCAAATGTTGTGCCAGTGACATGCACTGGCGCAAAGCACACTGAATATAACAAAGATGCACCACCATGCAACCAGACATGCTCTGGAGCAACCAGGAATACGCATGAGTAAGCAAGAATGTAGAAGCCAGCAGACTGAGCAAGGACAACAGGCAAAGGGTAGCACAGGCAGGACTGCACAATGGCAGAGTGCCAGGCCAGCAGTGGCAGACCCGAACCACAAGGGCACACTGGCCAGGATGCACTGCTGGGGCACCAGGCCAAGGGCCACACAGGATGCCAGGCTGCCAACACCAACCCATGTCGTGAAGCTCACCAACCCACCCACCCTGAAGGCATGCCTGCCAGCAGGCCTATGCCAGTGCACCAGCACCACAACCCTGACAGGCAGCACCACAGTGGACAGTGGCACAGCCATGGTGCAAGGTCACCAGACAGTGATGCACAGGGGAACAAAGGGCAAATGGACCACAAGCAGGCAAGGACACAGGGCACAGCACTGCAGTGCATACCAGTACCGGCAAGGGCAACACAGCAGGTGAACGGCAGGGCAGCACAGGCAGACAGGGACAGAAGGCACTGGACTGCGCACAGGGCAGTGGGAGACTGACCACCCATGGGAAGCAAGACACAGGGACATGGCAAACAGGACCCAGTGCAAACAGCAGCACCACCCAAAGGACACAGCAGTGGGACAGAAGGGCACACTCCCAAGGGTGCAACCATACAACTGCAGCACAGTGCAACAAGCTGCCTGCAAAGGAGACACAGACAGAGATGTGGTAGAAAAATAAAGGTTTACTGAACAATATCAAACTGGTGTGCCAACAGGGCATGCAGAAACAATAACAAAGGGGTCAATATCGGGAGAGGCAACACGGGACAATAGGAGAAAGGGACTGGGAGGAGGTACAGAGGTGGGGAAGGTGGAACAATCAAAGTGGAGAAGGGCAGGGAAAGTCCATGTAACAGCAGGGATGAGGGTATGAATCAAAGGCACTGCCAACGCAGCATGGCCCGCAGCCTGAGCACCTCCTGGATCAGAGTCTCTGTTGCCACCAACTGGCACTGTCCCACCCTCAGCAGCATAGTCGAGCAGTCAATACTCCTCTGCATCAGCTGGTGGATGATCAGCAAGCCCCTCATGAGTCGGTTTGGCCTGCGTCTTCGGCCCATGGCCCAGCCTGACCTAGTGGAAGAGATAGAACAGGCAATAAGTGATGTGCAGCAAGGAGACCTTACCCACCCTTGTGTGCACACTGGACAGCTGATGCAGCCATCGGTGGATGGAACCACAGTGGCACATGCACGGTGGACAGCAACAGCCAACCCTGACACACCCAACAGCCAAACTACCAGGCTACCCCGGGGTGACATGCACCCATACCTCTGCAGTGTACCCCACAGTGCTGGTGCAAGTCCCCCCAGGTGGGCTGTAAATACCCAGCAGCGGTCACACATCATGGGGACTGAGCGCACAGTCCCACCCTACCAGGGTCAGCACTGGGGTGCCACCACACAGAGGCCTCATTCACAGCTGCCACACCGTATGTATCATGGCATGGGAGGTGGAGGCATGCACCTACTCATGCAGTGTTCAAGCATGGAGACAATACCCAAGGCTGGACCACAACACCCTACACAGTCCCACACACACACCTTACGACATGCTGCACACACTCACCTGGTCACACACACACACACCATGCGATATGCTGCACATGCTCACCTGCCCATCCAAGCACTGGTGCAGCTGCAGCTCCACCATCACACCACTGCCTGTTCTGGCCTGTGGCCACCGTGGCCCTCCTGTGGTCCTCTGGTCCTGTGGATGGAACAGAGATACAGACACAGACATGAGTGGCATACTATGCACAGCCCCCCCCACCACCAACACCATGCACACCACTGGCACAGCACAGGATGGTACACCAGCCAGGCTGTGGGTGCTGGTGCCTGGCCAACAGCACCATGCACCGCAGAGGTGTGCAGTGCAGCAACACAGGACACGCAGCACCAGCAGCACAGGCCCCCCTTGGCAGCCGCACATGCAGAGCACCTGTCAGCACGGTAAATTGACATTGCGAGCATACGCATTGCAGGTGGACACCTACCTGGCTATGGCACAGCCCACCATTGTGCTCTATTCTGCAGCCACTGTAGGCATGCTGGATCACAATGTCTCAGGTCCCCATACCAGTGGCGGTACTGTTCCCACCATGTGCAGCACATACGTACGGTGCTCTAGCCCCGCCGCCATCCTGTCCCACACCTGGGACCATGGCTCCCGAATGTCATCCAGCCCAAGCAGCTGGGTAGCCACAGGCTTCACCAGGGCCACCAGATTGCACATCTCAACCTCACTCCGGTTGAGAGCACATCGCGAATGGGACCTGGACACCAACATACTGCACTGCAATCGAACACGGCAATAGCACGACCACTGCGGCATACAATACATGCACGTGGAAATGCGCAGGTACGATGCGCAATTTGGGCAATGGACCTCAGTCATGCAGCATGTGGATGCATGATAGGCATGCACAGTGGATGCCTATCGCGCACTACCACACATGTGCACCACAGCACAGCATAGCAGGAGTATGGGATCATGTCCATGACCCATGTATGTGCCATGCGTAATCCTGCACAATGTCATGTAGTATCTAACAATGCAGTCGGTGGCATAGCACATCTGGCGTGGATGCGCAATGGACCCTGGTGGTGTAGTGCACCCAAATGCACGGCATTCACATAGTGCCACATGCGCAACAGGTGAACATCACACATTGCACTCAGATGAGAGATAGGCCACAGGACGGGGTGCAGCTGATGGCACACATGTCAACTGCGCAGCACAATGCATGCACTGGGAATGCACCAGTCAGGCTCAACAAGGTGCAACTTTGCAATATTCATCCAGTGTATGCAAATAGCCTCATGAGGCAATGCAAGGTGCAGTCGGGCTCATTAGCATCACATTACAATTGCGCTTGAGCACATTTGCATGCATTGCTCCATAAAAACACCATAATACAGCACAGGTCACTGACAGGTATTGTAGCCAGTGAGATAAGGAGCAACACATGTTTTGAATGGGCTGGCCATGTTGCCAGTGCTGCACTGTTACAGATTGGGCTGCCAAGCTGCTGACGGGCCATTGTCTGACTATCCACAGGTAGCAACATGTCTGAGTTGAAGGGAGATGAGGAGCAGGCGCCTCCTCAGAAGTGCAGGCCCAACTTCACAAAGGATGAGCAGCAGGCCCTGTTTGAGGTCTACCTTGACAGGGAGCAACTGCTAAGTGGTGCCATGGGCACCCTGAAGGACCATGCCACTAGGTGGGAGGAGGTGGCAATCTACGTCAATGCCCATGGGAGGCATAATAGGAGTGCACAAGAGTGCAAGAAGAAGATGGGGAAGGACCGTTGCTGCATCAAGGAGAAGCTGGCCACCATTAGGGTGTCCCACAGCAGGATGGGCAGAGGACCCGGCACAGCTCCTGTACTGACAGCAGGTGAGGAGATGCTGGTGGTGACCATCAGCTGTACCACCATTGAGGTCATTCTGGGAGGAGGATTCCAGATGGGTGGCAGCCTCTCACAGCACTGTGAGTCAGTGGGTGTCTCATGTGAGTGTGGGGGTGTGTGTCGCCTGGTACCGTGCAGGCATGAAGGCTGCAGTGCTGCGTGCCCCTTCTGTGTGCAGCTTGCAGCAGTGCATGGCGCACATGGGGCCACTGTGCATGGCATCGTCCACCTGTGTGCAGTAATATGGCAGAATGGGAACTGTGCTGTGATCAAGGCACCTGCTCCAGGGTGTACAGTGCTGATGGCCAGCCCCCCATTGCTGCCTGCCCAGCATGCCAGAGGCACAGTCTGCAGCACAACACACCACTGGTGTTGACACCTTGAGGGGGAGCTTGCGTGCCAGCCGTGCGTTGCTGCGGCACCATCTGCTGTTGCCACCCACCATGGCTGGGCTGCATGGGCACCACTGGTGGCATGTCCACCCTGCTGTATGCTGCTGCACGGGTGTACACTGTTGCATGCTGGCACGGTGGTGGCACACGTGCTCCATCACACTGGCCATGGCTCTGCATGCACATTTCCATCAACACTGATAATGTTCTTCTGTCCTCCAGCACCATCACACCTCAGGGGTGAGTTGCAGGATGCCACTGATGACATTGGACCTGAAGAGGAGGAGCCATCCACGTCCACAGTCATCTGGGCCAGAGACCATTGGCATTGGCGCAGTGTGGGGCTATTGGACTTCATGTGCCTTGGCGACAATGGCACACTGTTGGATTTCCTGCTCACCGAGGCCCTACCCATTCTGGTACTGGGGATGCAGGAAGGTGGGGCGTCCGACACAGTGATGGCATTACACTGATCCTGGATGGCACGTGCCTGGTGATGCCACCCAGTGTACAGGGCCATACACAAGCAGCGGTTACCAACAGTGGCATTATGGCATCTGCACAGCCGCACCCTGACCTTAGCCGCACAGTGGCGTGTGGCTCAGTTGCTGTCGCTGGCCATGGAGGAGTCACTGCTGCAGATGCCAGTGCCATGGGGATGACCCAGTAGGCAGCTGGGCAGTGGCAGCAGGCTGCAGTGGCCAACATTCAGCACACAACTGGGGTCGCTGATGGGACACCCACACAGTCTCTACCCCCTGCATGGTCCCTTGTGCAGTGTCCCCAGCTGAGGGATGTTGAACAGCATGCTGCCACACCCACAGCAGGTCAGTGCCAGCCCCAGGATTTGCAAGGCACTCACAGGCTGGATGAGCACATCAGGCTGCTGCAGTCATCTGTGGATAATCAGGCGACATTCGGGGCTGAGATACGTGCTCTGCGGGTAGAGTTGCATCATCTGTCCAAGTGTGGGCACATTGGATGAGCCCAGCTGATTGGTGAGCACCAGCAGCTGCAGGAGGCCACGACCACATTGCTGGACTGCATTGCTGATACCATTGCCTCTGGAATTGCATTGCTGGCATCCACTGGGCATGGCAGGGCATGAAGGACTCCCCATGTACCACATCGACACCACAAACCCAGCGATCAGTGACCCCAGTACTGCTGATGCTGGGCTCTGACATGGCCATCCCTGACATACCCGATGGTACTGTCTTTGCCAGGCTTTACATGCCCGTGAGGACCAGGTCATGTTCTCAGGCCTCTACCCCCCATGAGTGTGTTGGTTACACCTCCAGTGGCTGTTGAGCAACCAGTGGCTGCCACACAACCTGGGAGGGTTGCCCATGTGGCTGTGGCAGCCATGGCACCGCACGGCAGGCCTGCTGGGTATGCTGTCCCATCCTGCTGCCCGCCGCTGTTGGCCGGTGTGCACATGGCTGGGCACACCCATGTGCATGTGGTGGCTCATCTGTTTGGTGAGTGGTACATCCTGCATGTGTGCATGCTGTGCTGCTGGGCCTTGTGGTGTGTGCGTGATGAGGGCAGCACTGTGCCGGGCTTGCCTGTGTGCTGGTGCATTCACTCTGATCCATGCCATGCCCAGCTGCACGTGTGTGTGTGCCCATGCCTGTGCACTGTGTTGTGGGCATGTGGCTGTGTGTTTGTGTGGTCCCTGTGCATGCTGAGTGTGTGATGGTGTCACTGCATGCATCTCTGTGTGGCCATGCACCTCTGTGTGTGTGTGTGTGTGTGTGCGTGGTGGCCTGTGTGGTACTCACCTGAAATTTCCAAAGTGCTCCTGTAAGATTGTGGCCAGGTGCCTCCTTGTCTCTATGGCCATCCTGGGGTCCCTCCTCTGCACTGGTGCCTGACACCACCATCCAGCCCGTCATCTCCATCCTCATTGCTGCTGTTGCCCTCATCCACCTGGACAGCTATCACACAGTCAATGGCCATGTTGTGCAGTATGCAGCAGACCAGGAATAGGCCACAGGTTTTCACAGGGCTGTACTGTAGAGCACCACCCAACCTGTCTAGGCAATGGAACCCCATGTTGAGCATGCCAAAGACCTGCTCGATGATATTGTATGTAGCAATGTGTGCCTCATTGTACCTCTCCTCTGCAGCATTCGATGGGCGCTGGATGTGAGGTGAGCAGCCAGGGGTGTAGGGGTTAGGCGCTGTCACCTGTGTGGGTAAGACATGCAGGTTAGCACATGGCATTGCTTGTTCCCCTCCCCTCACCTCTGCCACCTACAGCCTCCCTTTCTGCTCCTGCCGTGTGTGGCATGGGCCTATGACCCCTGCATGGCTGCCCACGCACCCCATCCCATGCCGTACTCACCTAACAAGTGACCCGTAGGGATCTCCCCATGCTCAAACCTCTGACACAGGATGGATATGTGCCAGATGAATGCATCATGTGCACTCCCAGGGTGAGTGATGTAGACATTGGTGATGTGCCCTGTGGCATTGCACACCACCTGGCAGTTGACTGATGGGTACCCCTTCCTAATCATGTATTTCTATTTCTATAGATTCATTAGTGAAAGCAGAATGTCCAGAGAGAGTATTGCTAAGATCAAAGGGGGTAAGGGAGCATGTGAGGAGGAGGACCATATAAAAGCATCTATTCTAAATAGATACTTCTGTTCAGTATTTACTGAAGGAAGGTAGGGCAGAGCCCACAGCTCGGGACCATGGACATTGGGGTGCACTAGTCCCTTCACAAAAAAAGGGTCCTACAGAGCTCAATAAGCCCAGGTTGGACAAGGCAATGGGACCTGATGGCATACATCCCAGGGTACTTAAGGAGCTAAGGGTGGAACTAGCAGAGCCAGTATAGGAACTGTTTAGTGAGTCTCTGAGCACAGGAGAGGTCCCAGAAGACTGAAGAAGGGCTCATGTGATCCCACTCCACAAGAGTGGTAGCAGGGAGGAGGCAGGGAACTACAGACCAGTCAGGCTTACCTCAGTAGTGGCAAGATTATGGAGGCACTCCTGAAGGAAAGGATAGTGCAACACCTGGAATCCATTGGAGCACAGGATCCAAGAAAGCATGGGTTTACAACAGGAAGGTCCTGTGAAACTAATCTCATAGATTTCTTTGACTGAGTAATCAGAGTGGTGGATCAAGGAGGAGCAGTTGATGTTGCCTAGCTTGACTTCAGCAAAGCTTTCGATACTGTTCCACATAGAAGATTGATTAATAAACTGGGTAGGCTCAGGGTGGGTCAGAAGTTGGTCAGCTGGGTGGCAAACTGGTTGATGGGCAGAAAAAAGAGTGGTGGTAAAGGGTATACAGACAGAAGAGATGCAAGTCACAAGTGGGGTACCTCAGGGATCAGTCCTGGGGCCAGTCCTCTTCAATATCTTCATCAGTGACATTGCAGATGGACTGGAGGGTAAGGTTTGTCTGTTTACAAATTACACCAATATCTGCAACAGAGTAGATGATCCAGATGGGGTGGGCAGAATGAGAAGAGATCTGAATAAACTGGCAAAATGGTCAGAAGAGTGGCAACTGGGGTTTAATGCCAAGAAGTGCAAGATCATGCACATAGGGAAGAGAAACCTTGAAGCCACCTATAGGTTGGGAGGGGAGTTGCTGGCAGTCACAAGGGAAGAGAGACTTGGGCATCATCATCACAGATGACCTGAAATCATCCAAGCAGGCCACTAAAGCAGTAGGTAAGGCTAGGGGGATGTTGGGGTGTATTAGTAGGGGTATCACAAGTCGTAAGGGGGTGGTAATAATCCCTCTTTACTAGACACTGGTTAGGCCCCATCTGGAGTACTGTATGCAGTGCTGGAGGCCACACCTTCACAGACATAAACCAAATTGAAGCAGTCCAGAGAAGGGCAACCAAAATGGTGCAAGGACTGCATCAGAAAACATATGAGAACAGATTAACGGAGCTCAATATGTTTACCGTAGAGCAAAGGAGGGAGAGAGGTGATATGATCAAAACATTCAAATACCTTAAGGGATTAACAAGGTGAAAGAGTCTAACATGTTTCAATATAAGAAAAACAGGACACGAGGACACAGCATGAGATTAGAGGGAGGCTGATTAAGGAGTAATAAGAGGAAGTTCTTTTTCACAGAAAGGTTGGTGGATGCATGGAACAGCCAACCTCAGGAAGTGGTGGATATGAATACAGTGCAGGGCTTCAAACAGGGATGTGATAGGCATAGGGGAGCAATACAGATGAATATGAATAGATAGGCCATTGACAGAGCAAAGGCCGATGGCACATTCATAAGGTAGAAAAAGAAATGGTCAGACTGGATGGGCCTTGCAGTCCTTATCTGCCATCAACTTCTATGTTTCTATGTTTCTATCTAGGTGGCCCCCTCTGGGCCATGTTTGTGCGTATGGCCATGTGGGTGCAGTCTATGGTCCCAATCATGCCTGGCATGCGTGCTACCCTGTGGAAGTCCTCCATGTTTGCTGTACACTCTACCGGTGTGCTTGGGAATTGTATGAACTCCAAAGTGTATGTCACCAGGGTATTGAGGAACTGTAAGGAGGCAGGACATGGCTGACTTGGTTATCCGACTGGTTGCCCCCGTTAGTTTCTGGAAGGTGTGCGTGGCGAGCAGACACATTGCTGCTGTCACCTTGGTCTCCACTGTCATGAAGTGGCTCCTTCTGGTGGGTGACTGCAACTCATCATAGCACAGCTTGCAGAGCTGCCTCAGAATTTCCCTGTTCAGCTGGTACTGGACCACAATCTCCTCATCCCCTTAGTCCTCAAATGTGAGGTGGGCACAGTACCATCTGTATTGGGCATACCACCACCGGGACCTTCCTTGGGCATGTTGGTGTTCCTCCCTCCTTCTCCCACCCCTCACTACTGCATCCATCACAAATGGCCCTGCATCCATCTCAGTCAGTGTCTCTGGCTTGTGCAACTGCTGTGTGTGTTTTAGACTCCTTTTATATGCTTAATTCTATCTGGTGCATTCTGTGTGCTGCTTCTGACTTGTACCATGGTTTTCAGCTAAATATGGCATTGTACAGCTTATTCATGGGTATGCCCCCTTGTACTTGTGCTGCATACATTACTGCTGTGCATCTGTGCATTGGATTTTGCACTGTACATTCACGTTGGTTGAATATGGCTCCGGGGCACATTTCTATGGTTGCGCATTGCACAACTCCTTTGAATATCGGGCCCTCTGTGTATTGAGTCAAGCCATTGCATATCTCCTATTTCTCCTGCCTGGGTAAAATCCAGCCAGGATAATTTAGCTAAAGAGAGTTGCAAGGAAGTCTACAGATCATTTTTCATTTTCTCAGTCTTCTTAAATTCTTACAAGGTGCTCTGTTCACAAGGAGTTTCCTACCATTTTTGGTGCAAGCTAACTGATTCATTTTCATAAATAAGCCTTCAAATTGAATTATTCAACATCAGAGACACTGAATAGAGATTCTAGGTAGCCTTTACAGCTGACTGCAGAATTTGTCTTTGCAATCTTTGAAATGAGAAACATTTTCCTTTACTGTAAGTTGAATCTTATTTATGGCACATAAAGTAATTAGTTGAATTCAATAATAAGAGAAAGGATCTTGTTCTTTCCAAGTCTGTAATGGGATACCACAGGGTTGGATTATAAATCCTTGTTTGTTCCCAATTTACATAAATAACTTACCATCTGTCTGTAAGTATTCTGGAAGATTTATGCATGCTGAAGGCATTGTTCTTCTCTGAAATAGGAAGTTCATCCAGGATATGAATCATTGACAGGTTTATTGTGTTAAACTGTATCAGTGTGCTTTTCGGAAGGAAAGAAAAACTGTACTAAGTTATTTGAAAACTAACACAATGTTCTTTGGGACATGCCAAAAGTCAAACAAACAAGGTGTCCTAGCAAACATATTCAGCCAGATATTACTGACTACTGTATATAGTAAATAAATGCAATGTATAACAATGGTGCATAATCATTTTTAAATATGTAGGTGTACTTTAATGAAAGCATATTTTCTTTGTAGCCTCCCAATGTTGGGAGCTTAATGGTAAGTCCACACGGGCCCCACTATGCACCTGCTGGGTGTCTTCACCATCCTGTCCTCTCACTGTACTGCTTGCAAGTGGTGACCAGGCTGGCAGTCAGGGGGAGCGAGGTGTTTAGCATGGTAGTGCCTTTCATCTTCATGCTGCTAAGTGTGCTTAGTAATGCAGCTTGGTGTGGTCAGTTGGGTGGGGCATGTTTCAATCCCAAAGAGCAGCAGTGGGGATGGAACTTGAAATCACAATGCTTCCATACCTAATCAAGCAGTTAAGAACTGTCAGCAAGGGATAGTAAACAGAAAACATGTATTTAAACATGGTAGCACCCATGTCCTTTGCCCTTTGACCCCACAGGAATGCTAAGACATCGGTCAAAGAACACAGCCAGCAGCCAATCAAGAGTCAGGAGTTCATGTGTTAGGGCATGCAGGTTCTATACACACTGCCTGGATAATTTTTCCCATGAGTTTATAGTCAATCAGGAAAGATAACAGGATTCAAAGATCTTAAAAGCTTGTGGAGCCAGAGAATTTGTAGTCTCAGGGGAACACGATTTTGTTGCCAGTGTTCCACAATGGGCTGGCAGGCCAAAGTGTGTGTGCACACTAGAACCATTAAATGAAGCAACTCCAGTCCAGAGCTGGTAAGAAGACAGCCTAAATTGTTTTAAGCGGAGCAGATATGCTTAAGAGAATTTTCTCAAGTAGGTTATTTTCCAACCACTAGAGACTGATTCCAATTGGAGATAATCCCTGCAGAAAGTGTGTACCAGCTGCAGCCCATCAGAAAGAGGGGGAACTTTATGGGGAAGCAACTGACCCCAACTATGAGCTTGTAATTTAGGAAGACCCACACAGGGAGAAGAGAAGGAGAAAAAGTTCCCACCAAGTGACAAAGAGCAACGTTTCCACCCAGGGTGAAGCCAGAAAAGAACAGTGGGTTACTTAAATGCAGCTTCCACTTGCAAGCTCCTGAACCTGCAGTAACACCATGCAGAGGGGTGGAATACAAACTGCAGCTGCAGAATGCCAGAGAGATTAACATCCTGCATTGAAGATATTCCAGGGTGTAAGCTATTCTGCACACCATGGCCTTGGCTCTTCAACCATTTTTAATTGGTTAGGGTGGAGGAGAAACTGTTAAAAAAGCCCTTGGCAGGACTGTGTTTTGGGAGTGCTGAAGCATGAGACATGTAATTTGGCAATCAGACTTTTTTGGACTATAAATAGTGATTGCTTTAATTTTATATCTCACAACTGTCTGTGCAATGTTCTCTGCAGATTATGCATCAGGCATATAATGACTCAACAACTGTGGCACTCAAGAATATTTTTGAGAGCTCCCAAGGTATGTTTAGGGAGGTAACTATGATGCACCATCTAGTGTAAAAACGTTAAGAGACTTAAAGGGGTGAATAAAATATTCTGGAGATTATACTGCATTTTTTATTGAATTGCATTATTAATTTATTTGACTGACTTGGTATGCCAGATGTGACAGCATGCAAAGTTTTCAGGTGCAGCTAAGAATTAGCTGCATAATTATCATTGCAAGATTAGTAATGTATCATGAGCAGCAGTCATACAATTATGCATAACATACTAAGATTGATGATACAGCTTACAAGGGAGACTAAATACAGAGTATTAGTTACAAGACAGTCACATACAAGGAGTAACACAATAACAGGGTTCTCAGAGTAGGTATTAGGGGTAGGAAAATACAGTGTACCAAAGCTGTGATAAACACACAGCATGAATAAACTAATTTAGTACATCTCAAAGGTCCAAAATAGAGCCAAGTATCAGTAAATAATATTACACCTACCCATTCTTTCCCCCAGATCTCTGTTCCAGCACTTACTAATAAACAGTATCCTTTGTCTGCATTTTACTATTGTTATTGCTTGGTCATTGAAGGGTGGGGCTGTGTGGGATTGTCAAGCACTTTATTCCTTGTGGAATGGTAACATCCTGTGTGTCAGTGGGTATTTCAAGAAGATTCCCTATGTGAAGGTACCCCATCACTAATGTATTGCACAGCTGATGACACCCTGATCTAGGCCTCTCCCCAAAGCTTAAAGGCCCAAGCTACATCCCTGTCATTGACTTACACATCTTGTTGGACAGGATTGAGGATTGATTACATCTCTTTTTTTCTTTCCTAAACCTTTTAAAATTGGGTTAATTTTATAGTTGCAATAAGGCACTCTCTAGAGTATGGATCTCTGAAGGTTTACCCACTTCCTGGGTAGTTTAAGGCATTCAGATTTGGCTTTTCCTCATGTCACACCACCCATGAGGTAGGTGAAGCCAACCATGTTGCAAGATATTATCACAGGACTCATTCACCAAACAGTGATGTTTACATCAGACTTTAATTTGATGCCCTGGGCAGCTAGTGTGCCAGGTCAACTGTTGGCCTTCCTCAGGATGTGCAACTAACATGAGCAGAATATATATATATATATATATATATATATATATATATATATATGTTTGTAGTCCTGTACGCACCTTACAGTTTGATAGCTTGTTCTGAAGTATTTTCAAAGCATATGAAAGTCTGGCTTTGCAAACAGTGCTAACAAAATCTGTATTTAGATAATATTGCATCAAATATTCTTCTATATGACTGCTTATATCTCAATTTGTGAAATAAGAAAATTATATAATGACAACTACCATAGACCCATTAACCAATGGCAAAATCAGACATATCTGTCCACAGTTCCATTAGAGTATCCTGCTAGTATGTTAATTCAACAATGACTTACACTCTATTGTTCCTTATTGCTAAATCCTGAAATAATTAACTGACGGCTTCAAGGCTCCAGGGTTTGAACATGTCATAGTAAGACACAGGATTAACCTTTCCTGTGGCATTCAAGCATAATGTATTCTTTACCTGTCCCATACAGTCTTGTCCAAGGTTCCCTAAAATACAGTTTGGCTAGGCAATAAAGTCAGAAAGCATTTTTCCAGAATAGTGGATTATGTTACCCTGACTGTAGGCAGTGCAGTGCTTGGTGGGACCTCAAACACAGACACCATCATAATTTAGAAGAAATAAGTGGGGAAGGGGACTCGGGAGTCAGTATTGGTATATTAGTCATGCAGAGACTGGTGTACTCAAGTAAAGACGAGAGTAAGACTGGATAAAATATAATGTGTTGCAGCAGAATCCAGGTCAAATTATATTCTTGGAAATTTCATGAAATTCCCTTGAAATTTTGCAATAGTTTACTCATATTTAAAATTATTTCTGTCTGCTTTTCAAACTACATGTCCAAATGTCACCAATGTAGGCCCATGATGTTCTGTATCTCAGAGACTTGTGTTCCAAGTTGCATATCTCTAGCTCTAAATAGGGCTGAGTTATAAAGGAATAAACATTTTGACATTTTTAAAGGAAATGTCGTAAGAACATAAACTGCACAATTTAAACACCTATAACTTTAAAAATAGAGACTGCAGTGTCACAAACTTTAATAAGTTCATAGACTCTGAAAAGAAGGCTGAATGTGTCATGTTTTTGAACGGCTACACCTGCAGTTCATTGGGTGAGCAAGCAGCCACGCCTACTTCCTGGGCTATATAAGCAGTTCCTCCCAGCCTCCATCTGAAACACTTTCTCTTTGCCAGCTGGAGGCTTTGTTGGTCTGTCTTCTTTCTTGAACCTGTTGTGGCAATGGCCTGGGGACTTGACCCCTCCTTCCTTAGTTTATTCATGCTCTGGACTCTGCTTGATTTCTGCTAAAAGTGTCCATGTGTTTCTCCTGTTTTGATTAGTATTTGTTTTGCTTCCGGCTTCTGTGTGCTTATTTTTTATTTATTTTTATTGTTTTATTTATTTTATGTTATTAATATCTAGGATTCAAACACCTTTGAACTGGGAGCTCATTTACAAAGCTTCCATGTTGGGGTACATGGTAAAATATACAATTAGAAATACATAGTAGGATATACAATTCCGTAGAACACTAAACATACAAAGTCAGCCTCACAAACATTTGGCCAGTGCAATCTTAATTAAAAATATACATTTAAGATACATAAAAGAACATACACAATACAGTGGGTCATTATGCCTAAAAAGAGAACGGCCTTTCATAATTCAGCCTGAGCAGGCTAGAGTGAGTATTCTAGTACAATTGACAATAGTATTCCAAGTAAAGAAGCAGAGTAGGTTAGTATAAAATAGTGGGCATTTACAAGCAGTCAGTGCTGACCTTCTGTAGGTGGGGTAAGGGCTAAGTGGGAGAAGGGGATATGTCAGTCAGGTTAGAGGGGTGATGGTGGGAGAAGAGTTGGTAGGAAGGGATGGTGGGGTGATAGAGGTTTAGTGGATGAGGGGGTGAGGCATGGGGGATGATAAGGTGGAGGATGGTTCCTGTTGTTTAGAGTGAGGGGTAGGCAGAGAATCTCACAAGCAGCAGGGGAGATCCCAGCTTAGTGCAAGCAAGCACAGTTGGTACGCGAGGAGAGGTAATGACGTAACTTCCTTTTGAAAGGTCCAAGCATAGATGCTTTCAGGATGTCACAGGAAAGGGCATTTAACCAGCTGGGGGTACAGTATGCAAAGGACTGCTTCCTTGTATTTGGTTTTCTGCTTTCCTTTGGTCATGTTTTTGGTTTGTTTTCTTGTTGGGGCTTTCTGCCTTTTATTAGCATATTGTTGTCCCTTGTTTGCACTGTGTGTCTTTTGTGCCTGCACTCAGGCTCCCACCAAATCTCAGTTTCCTGCACTTGCAATTGCTTGTTTCATCTCCCACTGCAGTTGCAGCCTTATGTGCTTCACTAATTGCTTGCACCTGGTTCTGGCTTTGCTGCTCAGCTAGCTGCTACACTATGTTTTACCTTAATCTGCTGCATTTTGTGCAAGACCTATTTTACCTTATCAGCCTTGCATTCTCATATAGTTCCTTCCTGCTTCCTTGCCTCTGTAATTCATTATTTATTCTACTTTTCCTTCAGTAACCCCTTGGTTTTTCATATTGCCCTTTTGGGGATTTAAATTGGCTCTAACATACTTACTGTATTAGCACTCTGTGTGAATCAAACCAGAGTCTCCTGCAATTCTATACTACTTTCTACATGGGATACAACCCTTTTTAAATTCAATTGTACCAAGCAATTACTACTGTTGTTTTTCTGTGTATTATTGTCTATGCCTACAGTGCTGTTTTTCTCTCACTGTCATCAGTGCAAGCTCTGTTTTGAATACTTATTTCTGGTATGACAATACTCCGGTTTTGAATACTTCTTTCTGGTATTGATAACTGCCCCAATTTGGCATTCCTTTTTCTGGTATTGAGAATACATTTCTTCTGTGTTCCAACTGGCATTCTGCCTGCTGCTCAGTCGCTCCTGATGCTGCTGGTTCATGCTTCCTTATACTGTCTCTGTTTTTTTAGGTGGGGGTCCTACTCTATTAACATTACTTATTTATTTTATTTATTTTTATTTATTTATTCATTCTTGGATTACAATACCTCGAAGCACAGACAGCTCATTTAAAAATGTTCCATGTCAGTGGGGAGGGGAGACAAACATATAAAGGAGGTAAAAGTACAATGATTCCAAAACAGTAAAATGAAGTGAGAAAAATATATATATAAGCAGTTATATCATTCTAATAGGAGGAAAGTGTAGATGAGAGGGGAAGGATAAAGATGGGAGAAAGAAAGAAAGATAGGAATTGCAGCAAGAGGCCTTGTCAAGCTGGTGTGGGGGTAGGGACAGGGGTGAGGTGGGAAGGGAGTAAGAAAGGTAGGAGATGGCAGCCATAGGCCTTGTCAAGCTGGTGTGGGAGGGGTAGGGGCAGGGGGGTGAGGTGGAGGGGGTAGCCAGAGGTCTTGTCAAAGTCTGAAAAGAGGTGTAGCCTCAGAATTATAGAAGTAGCAGCAGAGATACAGGGTTACTCAGTTGTGAGGAGAAGATTGAATGCTAGTACATAGGAGTCTCAGATGAAGCAGTCATAAGAACTGTTGGCCATGAGATGTTGGCGTAACTTCAGTTTGAATGGTCCCAATTTAGGTAGGGTAGTTATATCACTATGAAGAGTATTAAACCAGTGAGGTGCTCTGTAGGCAAATGATCATTGCACCTGGGCTGTCTGACATCTAGGAACATAGAGATGATGGCTGTTCGAGCATCGCGTATGCTGTAATTACAATGTGAGCTTAGCAGGTTTGTGGTGCCTGGTGGCAGGAGGCCGAGAAGTGCTTTTTTGGCTAAAAGACATAATTGGTCAACATTGGATCCACCTGGACAGCTATAGCCAACCAGTCTCAGCGTAAAGATCGCAGGTGTGGGTGAATGTGTGGACCCCATGAGTAGTATGCATGCCTTGTTCAGAGCAATGGATATCCTGCATAATTAAGGCATGGGGACTGCTCCATAGATTACAAGACCATAGTCTACAAAGGATATGATGGAACTACATATAGCAAGTCAGTGGGCTTCTGGAGTAAGGCAGTGTTTATGTCTACATAGGAGACCAATCTTGATGTTGACAACCCTGGCTACATTATCTATATGTTTAGCATAGGATAGACAGCTGTGTAAGGTGACTCCCAGGTATTAGAAATGTGGTATTTATTCAAGAGGGACTCCAAGACAGTTTCTGATGGTAAGTGTATGGGATTTGTGCTTGCTGTGGGTGCTGCTGAACATCATTACTTTGTTTTTCTTGTAGCTGAGGATCAGTTTATGTTTCGAGAACCAGTCCTCCACTTCTACAAACCCACTCTGAAGGTAAAGTTCCAGTTGCTTGGGATTGTGGCTGCAGGAATAGGTGACTGCATTGTCTGCATAGAGGAGGATCCTTTGTTGGCAGAAATGAGGAAGGTTATTAAGGAAGATGCTGAATAGGAATGGCCCCATGATTGATCCCTGTGGCACTCCAGAGCAGACGGGCTGTCAGTCAGATACAACGTTTGCTATTTTCACCCATTAAGAGTGGTCTTCTAGATAGCTTTGGAACCAAAGTGTTGGGTCAGAGGAAAGGCCAGTAGCAGTAAGCTGTTGGAGGAGTGATAAGTGATGGACAGTACTGAATGCCTTAGTGAAGTTTATGAAGGCAACTTCAACTAAGGTGCCCTGATACAGAGATTGATGAATAAAGCCTGTGAATTCCATCAGGGCTGAGGTGTTGCTGTACCCCTTCTGGAACTCATGTTTCTGTGGGCATTGGATAGAGTATTTTTCAAGGTAGTCCACCTCAGCAACAATGCTCTCAAGTTACGTTTGCTGTTTGGTCCCACGGTGCTCAGCTTGTGACTTCCCTGTTATTGCCACTGTGCGGGGCTGGGTTGTCTCAGTGGGACATCGTGGTTTCAAGTGGCAGGAGCATGCATTTAGGTAAACTATGATTTAGCTTGTTTCTTTGCCTCAGCAGCTTTCAATCTTCCTGGTCTAAATACTTTAACCTCACAACCTACATGGCTTCAGGATATCCAGTGCATTCCATTACAGTGTTGCAAATGTTACTTACTGGACTAACCTAACTCTGCCTTAATGGCATTTACAGTATTCATGCTAATCATCTTAGGTCACTATTCATGTTGACACCATACCAATAAGCTGCTTTGTGTAAACTATATGATTTTGTTTCTTTATCCTATCAAGACTTTCGGTACACTTTATGCCTTGACCAGCAAGAAACCTTTATTTCAATTGCCTGTGCTGCCTGGCTAATAAAGGACTACCTAAATTGCTATGCTAGCATTCTGTAAGTTACAGTACCTTCTCCTCCAGAGTAAGGAGTCATTCCCTTTTACTATAGTGAGAAGGCTTTCCATTCTGAAACTGTCACTGAAACAAATAAAATAGCCCAAACCTGGAGGGAAGGTGATTTTGGCCTTGGATCCCCAGCGATTTCCTCCTCAAAGGGTTTTTTTCTCTCCTCTGTGCCACAGATCATACTATTTAGTTAGTTGTAGTAATATTCTTAGCTTACTAGGTAGGTTCTGCTGTTGGACTGAGTTGGATGGTGGCCCTACTAAGCCATTTCCTCTCTCCTTAGGGAGCCCCTCACTATCATCAGTGCAAGCAATATTATTGGAGCAACCCTGCTAACTTGTGTATTCATTTATGTTTCACTAAGCTGCCAGTTGCTGTCAGTCTGCTTCTTTACCTCCTAGCCATTGATCACTGCTACAATTCTTTTGGGGTTCCTTCCTAAGGTACCTTTAGTCAAGGGACCCTTCCAGTGGCACCTCTAGGGGTGGAAGCCTGTTACAGGGTTCCTTGCCTTCAGAACTCCTAAAGGGTGGTAACTCCTAATGCAACAGAGTGTGAATGGCCACAACATAGTTATACAGTTACACAAGCATGACATTATTCTGGTTGAGTAGGCCATTGAATTGAAAGACTACACCTGCAGTTCAATGGGCAAGCAACCAGTCATGCCTACTTCCTGAACTATATATGCAGTTTCTCCCAGCCTTCATCTTAAACACATTGTCTTTTCCCCAGCATCCTCCCCTCCTCCTCCAGCAGCTCAACTCTCTACTCCCAGGGGGTTCCTTCCTAAGGTACCTTTAGCAAAGGACCCTTCCCGCAGCACCTCTAGGGATGGAACCCTTTTACAGGATTCCTTGTCTTCAGTACCCCTACAGGGTGGTAATTACTAATGGAACTAAGAGTGTGAATGGCCACAATTTTATTATACAGTTGCACAAGCATAACATTATTCTGGTTGTGTAGGCCATTGAAGTTACAGTATCCCTTGCTTAAAGGATTGCCAAGTTATAATTAGATACCCATGGTTTTCTTAAATAAGAAATAACAAGAAATTCAAGGTATAAAAATAAATAAAATGAAAGCAAACACATGAAGAAAGATAAAACATTGCTTGTCTTTTTTTTTTTGGCAAAAACTGAATAAATGCTAACAGCAGTTGTTGTTTAGGCTCCATTGTTACCACAGAGATTGTCCACAAGGAAATGGCAGTGGAACTGTCGGATTCACAAAACTTTTCAAGACTAATGCTGCTTAATACAATGTAGTATACTAGGAATGTGATTTCTAGTATGTATAGGGTCATTTTGAAGTATTTTATGAATGTAAATGTGCTAGCAAGACCTACAATTACATTTTTCAATGAATAAAAAGAAATAACACCAAATTCCAGAAAAATAAAAATTATGAAATATAAAATGAATTTCATGGGGATCTAGTTATAAGCAGCCAAAAAATTGCAAAATAATGTAAGTGATTAAAGCAAAATGTTTGAAGTGTTTGTGAAAATTGTGGACTTTTGTGATAAAGTTGTGCAAGTCATATCCATATGTTTTCACCAGTCATACACTTGACCTACTATGGAAGAGGAAAGAAAAGGCTGGTTAGAGCAGTAATAACATAGCATTCAGAGGGGCTCCAAAGTAAAAGTTCAGTGGTGCCCAAGATCAGGAACCCTCATGTCAATCATTATCATTAAGTGAAGAGCTATCAAGAATGGTCAAGGCCATCACTTTGCACTTGCCTGTCTTCTTGTTATTTGCCAGCTAACTACTAGAGCTCAGAGACTAAATAGATTGTGTAAGCATACTCATGCACATCATTGTTTCTGTACAGTGCCACCTACTGACTGTTCAACAGCCATGCAATGCCATGTATATATTTTTAACATTTTAATCTGTGACACCAAGTGGTACAACAAGTTGCAAGTAAGCCCATTGTGATAGAAGTATCAGGATACCATGAGGTACCAGGGGACTGGATGAGGGCAGATGTAGTCTCACTATACAAAAGTGGAAACGAGGAGGAGGCGGGAAACTACAGGCCAGTCAGCCTGACAGAAGTGGTGTGTAAGGTAATAAACACACTATTGAAGGAAAGGATAGTAGAACAACTGGCTGCCAATGGTCTGCAAGGCCCAAGGCAGCATGGTTTCACTGTGAAAAGGCCATGCCAGAATAACCTCATAGAGTTCTTTGACTGAGTAACCAGGGAAGTGGATCAGGGGGGAGGAGGGAGCAGTGGATGTGGCATACCTGGATTTTAGTAAGGCCTTTGACACTGTTCTAAATAGAAGGCTAATTAACAAGATGGGTGGATAGTTGGCTGGACAATAGGACTCAGAGAGTGGAGCTCTGCAACAGAATGGGCACACCAGAGGGGTGGATAGAATGGGTAGAGACCATAAATGGCTGGAGGAATGGTTGAGGGATTGGCAGCTGAGTTTCAATGCTAAAAAGTGCAGAACAATGCACATGGGGCACTGAAACCCAGGGGCAACTTATCACTTGGGAAGGAAGACAATAGCAAGCTCTAATGAGGAACAGAACGTGGGGGTAGTCATCTTTGATGACCAGAACGTAACTAAGCAGTGTGATAAAGCAGCAGGGAAGGCCAACAGGATGCTTGGATGCATAGGCAGAGGAATCACCAGCAGAAAAAAGGACATAATAATGCTGCTATATAGATCATTACTGAGGCCACACCCCAAGTACTGTGTCTAGTTCTGGAGACCCCATCTTCAAAAGGACATAAACAGGGCAGAGACTGTTCAGAGGAGAGCAATTGAATTGTTGAGGGGCCTGCATCAAAAACCCTATGAGGAAAGGCTGAAAGAGTTAAATATGTTCTCTCTGGAGGACAGGAGGAAAAGGGGGGCTATGACTGAAACATTCAAATACCTCACAGGGAAGAAGAAGGTACAGGAGGGTATCATCTTTCAAAGAAAAAGATGCTCAAGGATGAGGTTGCACAATATGAAGTTTGGGGAGGGGTCAGAGGTAATGTGAGGAAGTACATCTTCAAAGAGAGGGTGGTGGACAAATAGATAGATAGATAGATAGATAGATAGATAGATAGATAGATAGATAGATAAACATCTTTATTTTTTTATCAGGAAGTAACTTTTGGGATTGTGAAGCCCTATTTTACAAAGTTGTCCTGAGTATAAGCATACGGTTACATAAGGTACAAGCTTTAGTTACAACAGACTCATGACACACATTTAGGTAAAACAATTGTACAATAGGAACATGGGATACACATATCATTTTGACCCCCCTCCACCAACAAATCATATTTCCTTTAGATAATGCTTTGTTTTGGGCCCAACATACCATATAAACAGTGTTGAGTCTGGGAACACGAAAAAATTCGCTCCTGACAATTAGCTCCCGACAATTTGCTCCCCAACATTTCACTCTGGTGTCAACTCGCTCCTTGACAACACGCTTCCCCAACAACTCACTCCCATGTATTGTTCACTGAATTCCTGATCATTGCTGATCAGTTTCCTCTGCAGTTCTTTTTTTACTTCTATTCCCATCACATGAACTCTCTGTTCATCACCTATTAGAATACAGCTAAATTTTGCATAATTTATAATTGATCCTGCTGTTGTTGAAAAGGATTCCTGTATTTTTTCAGTCTCCTGACAAGAATGCAGATCTGCCAGTACAAAACAGACATTGTATGCAATCTTTTTGGGACGTCCTGTGGCTGACAGTATATGGAAAGTTAAATGTCCAAAATAACCTGAAACACAAGGGGAGTAGAAGAAAGATTCTGCCTTAGAGACTCATGCAAGGGGATGTTGTAAATTATGTACCTTAGTTTTAAATATTTTATATGGCAGAAAGGATGACATTTAACCATTCAGCAGATAGAGATGTTTGAGGAGCATTTGTTTTGTTTAATAGAGGGAGTAATAAGGAAAAAACATGTGCAAGATAAAAATTCTCTCCTGGTATAGCAGTATAAAATCAGGTGGAAATATCTCTGGTGATATATCGTAAGCATCTCTATATGAATTTTTTGACATAAACAAATGGGTGAGATAGAAATAAGAAACATGATGTATCACTTCAGTTTGTCAGTGGGCTGGAGGACACTAGGACCATGCGATTAGCTGTAAATAAAGTGAGAGTGAGTGACTTTCACTGTTAGGCAGATTGCTAAATCACTGAGTTTGGCCAGCAGAAGCTGCTGCTAAACTGTTGCTCCCTGACAGGTCCCCCAACAGCTTGCTCCCAAGGAAATTGAATAGATAAATATTTACTTGATATAATTACTGGGAGTGAATTGATGGGAGCAGAACAGGAAGGCGCGGGTTGACGCAGGAGTGAGTTAAAACATAGAAACATAGAATTTGATGGTAGATAAGGACCACTTGGCCCACCTAGTCTGCCCATTTCCCTACCTAACAGATAAGCTGCAGAGCCTAGTTAACCAACTGCCTACTTCCTCCTACCCCCCACTAGAATTGCCTTATGTCTATCCCATTGTCAGGAGTGAAATGTCGGGGATCAAATTGTTGGGAGTGAATTGTCATGTACCTGTTGAGTCTAGTATACTCAGTTACAATTCCCCACCCCAAACTCCCAACCTACCCACCATTGCAACTTGATTGTTTATAGGCAGTACTTACTTTAGGACAGGGCCTTAGGGGAGAGGTCAACACATGACCATAGCAGATAACTATGTTCCTGAATTAAAACAGAAACAGTCATCTTTCCAGATGTTATCTAAACTTCATTTAAAGTAGCCTATATTTTTTATGGTTCTAATTTCAGGGGCTATCTCATTCCAAATTTTTGATAAGTAAAATCTTTTTTGCATCCTACTATATGCGTTATTCTCAAGTGGAATATCAAGACATCTATGTCTTAAGTCTCTTAAGTTATATTTTTTGAAAGTTTGTATTTTATTACTTTTATCTCAAACTCAATCTCACACCACTTGCCCAGACTGACCAAAAGACCTCCTTCCTCTTGGAGTGCCAGCCTCGACTGGCTGGCGGCACCTCTGTGGCAAGTCCCAGCCTGGCCGCGTTGTTCCCTTTTGGCCTGTCCCCAGTCAGCTGCTTCATATGCAGCCGCGTTGCTCCCGCAAGGCTGCCAAATGTGAGCCCAAGTCCCGGTGTCCTCCAATGCGGCCGCCTGCTGCTCCACCTCCCAGCAAACAGCTCCTTGCACCATTGAGCGTGACCTTCTCTGGACTGTTTCAGTCCTGTCAATGTCTTTTTGCAGGTGCGGCCTCCAGAACTGGATGCAGTACTCTAGCTGGTGCCTAACCAGTGCCTTGTAAAGAGGGATCATTACCTACAGCTTGTGATACCCCTACTGATACATCCCAACATCCCTCTAGCTTTCCCTACTGCCTCTGAGTACTGCTTGGAGGCTTTCAGGTCATCTGTGATTATGATGCCCAAGTCCTTTTCTTCTCCCGTGACTGTCAGCAACTCCCCCCATCCTATAGGTGGCTTCAGAGTTTCTCCTTCCCACTTGCACGATTTTGCACTTCTTAGCGTTAAACCTTAGTTGCCACTCTTCGGACCATTTCTCTAGCTTTTCCAGGTCTCATCTTATCCTACCAACCCCATCTGGATCATCAACTCTGTTACAGATCTTGGTGTAATCTTTTTGGTTTTTTTAAATTTCAAGTTTATTAAAGTTTATGACATACTGCCTTGGCGATTGAGCCCCTGGTGTCGGTGTTACGTCAGCATAAGGGGTAGTGAATAGAGGAGCCTCAAGGGAGAGAACACAAGGTGTGTGCTATACGTGGATGACATGCTGCTGTTTCTGGGATCTACAAAAGTCCATGGACACTTAATGAGCATTACTGATAGGTATGCAGGTTTCTCAGGATATAAGATAATGTAAGGAAATCTGAAGTTATGGGTTTCCCAGAGGTTGGTCGTGAGATACAGCAAATGGGATTCAAGGTGGCCAAGACAGATTTTAAGTACTTAGGGGTCTGGATAGGGCGGAGATGGGAGGAGCTGTATAGGCTAAACTATCAGCCCCTGATTAGGTCAGTCTTGGCGAACCTTAAACGTTGGATGCAGCTACCTGTGTCATGGATGGGAAGGATAATATAATAAAAATGAATATTATCCCCCGTGTCCTATACCCCATGCAGATGCTGCAGATGCGGTTAACTACGAGGGATGTGAAAAGGTTAGAGAGGGGGTTCTCAGGTTTTATATGGCAGGGTAAGAAACCTCGGATCAGTCTGAAAAGGCTTAAAGCAGATAGGAAGCGGGGGCTTAACTTCCCAGATTTGGGCACTTACTATAGGGCGGTGCAGCTTAGGGGATAGCCAACTGGGTGCATAGGCTGAAGTGGCTAGCTGGTGGAGTTAGAGCAGAGGGGCACCGGGAGGCTTACAGCCCACCTGCACAGTAGGGGGTCTGCGAGCCGATAGGGAATTAGGAATGGTAACCCATTAGTTAGGGAGACATTGGAGGCATGGGATCATCTGTGACGGGCGGAAGGTGGGGCTCAGAGGAGACGTTGCTACTGCCAGATAGCGATAACCCCTTCCTCGATTCGGGATGGAGGATAGAGATTCTTGAGTGGGAAGGGGGAGTTCCTCACTAGGGGTCCTCCTGGAAAAGGAGAGATGAGTGGTTCGATAGGGTCAGAAGAGATGTGAGGTTAGGGACATCCAAGTTATTTCGATACTTGCAAGTGAAAGCCTTTGTGGGAAGAATGAGTAAGGGGAGAAGGGAGGGTTATATCCAATGAGCAGAGCGGATGGTATGCCAAGCCAAATCAGCCCCGAGGGGTTTCTAGGGAAAGTGGCTAAACAGAACAGGCAAAGGTTACTGATTTGACTGCATGCAAAAACCAGTGGGAGGGAGATCTAGGACTACGAATATCAGAGAGGAATTGGGAGTTGGTTTTGGGGATGCCGGAGGGATCATGGTATGTAACAAGTTTAAAGAGGCCTTCTATAAGTTTCTGCATAGAGCATACTGGGCCCCAGCAGCAGTCCACAGGGTGCACCCTACAGTGTCCCCATTGTGCCGGAGATGTAATAAGGGGATGGGCAACTTCTTCCACTGTTTCTGGTCGTGTCCGGTTCTGGCCAGGTTTTGGGGGGAGGTAGTATATGAGGTAAATAGGATAACAGGGAGGCAATTACCTCGAGACCCCTTGGTGTGCTTATTCGGGGTGGAAGTGGTAGGAGGGGAAGAGGAGTGGTTGCCACTGTCGAAGAGCACAAGGGTCCTGTTTGTTTTGGCCAGGCACTGTATTCGGAATACCTGGGTTGATGGGAACAGGCCCACAGTAGCTGAATGGCGTAGAATGGTCATTCGCTCCCTGGCTTTGAGGCTCACCCTACTGATGAGGGATAGGGAGGAAGTGTTTTTGAAGGACTGGGCTCCCTTCTTAGCATCCCTGAGTATGTCTGAAAACATAATGCTGCGTACAGGGTTGAATGTATAAGCAACAATAGAGGCGGTTGATGCAAAAGAAAGGTTTGTTGGATAACTGAATAGTCACCGCCTTGAGTTTCTGATTTATATGTTTTATGCTTATGACATTGTATCTATGTATAAAGCTAGTATGAAGTGAGTGGGGTGGGAAGATGTCTGGGCAAGGAGGTGGGTCTGATTGAGTCTTTAGGTAGACAGCGGACTGCACACGACTGCATGTATGTATATATGTATTTATTTATGTATTTAGATATTAATTTACTTAATTACTCACTTTGTCAATATGCTTAATGTATTTCATTTGGTATAATTATCTGCTGAATGCAAGCATCTGCTGACTGACTGCGCTCAGGTATCAATTATTTAACATAGTATGCATTGTTAGTTTTAAGGAAATGTTAATATGTCTATTCGTGTGAGTGTTTATTGTTGTATATTGTATATGTTTTGACTGAAAATTTCCTAATAAACAAATATTAAAAAAAAGTTTATGACATACAAAGAATAACAACAACATAAAATCAAAATAAACCACAATAACAGGCTATCATGATACTTGTGCTATATTTACTAGACTATGAACCACCCTTCCACCCAAGCCCTCCGCCTCATCACCCTCACCCTGTATCTCCCGATCTTGGTATCATCTGCAAACAGGCAAACCTTACCCTCCAGTCCAACCACAGTGTCACTGATGAAGATACTGCAGAGGACTGGCCCTAGAGCTGATCCCTGCAGCATTTCATTTGTGACCAGCATCTCGCCTGACTGGATACTTTAACCATCACTCTTGCTTGTCTGTCAGCCAGTTTGCCACCCAACTGACCAATTTTTGACCTAGCCCAAGTCTACCTAGCTTGTTAACCAATCTTTTATATAGTATTGAAAGTTTTGCTGAAGTCAAGGTAGCCTACATCAACTGCACCTCGATCCACCTCTGGTTACCCAGTCAAAGAAATCTATCAGATTAGTCTGACATGACCTTCCTGCTGTAAATCCATGTTGTCTTGGATCCTGTGCCCCTATGGATTCTAAGTGTTCCACAATCCTTTCCTTAAGGCGTGTCTCCATGATCTTTCCCATGACTGAGGTAAGACTAACTGGCCTGTAGTTCCCTACTTTCTCCTTACTGCCAGTCTTGTGGAATGGAATCACATGGGCCCTCCTCCAGTCTCCCGGGACCTCCCCTGTGTTTAGAGACTCAGTAAACAGTTCAGCCAAGGGCTCTGAAAGTTCTTTCCTTATCTCCTTCATTATTCTGGGATGTATGCCATCAGGTCCCATAGCCTCGTCCACCTGAGTTTATTGAGCTCTTGTAGGACCCTTTCGCTTGTAAAGGGTCCTGTGTTCACCTCCCTTCCCCCGGAGCTGAGAGATCCTGACAGACTTGTGGATGTTCTCCCAGCACGCAAATACATTAGTGTCATAGTACGTCAGCATTTGAAGAAAATGGGAGTTAAAAACCTCCTGCTCATAGCCAGACAATGAAAGGCCCTCCAAGCCCGACACCACCAACTAGGCAACCACAGAAACTGGATCATGATTCCCTGGAGAAAGGGCTCACCAGGGACCCAATCACAAGGGATAAGTCATAAGATAAACTGGGGAATAAGTCCTGGAGAAAGTGAATGACTGGGTTGGGGAATTCACCCAAAGGAGATGGATGGAGAAAAAACCTTGTTGAAAAATAACAATTGTATGGGTGGCAAAATGGAGAGCAAAGGTACACCCCATTATGCCGAACCATTCAACCTCTTTAACCAGAACATTAGATTTTTTTCCAGAGAGAGTGGAGACACCCTCCCCAGCACATACCTTGGAATGAAAATGAATCATTACAGCTGTTAGTGTACATAAACCTGATTTGCATTCTAACAGTGGACATTACCGGCTCATGCATGTATGCAAATGGTGCAGGGCCCTTCCCACACATGCAAGAGCTGGTCTGGTAAACATAACCCCCCACCCTATACCTCTGGCTCACGTGTGGGCCGCTGGCTATGTTCGTCACTGTGTCCATGTGCATCATCCCTAATACTTCAGAACACCCCAACACTCCAACAATAATCACTGCCTGGTAGCTTAATGGAACCTCACCCCAGCTCTGTATCCCTGCAAGTGTTCTGCGAAGGACATGGCCCACCAGCAGCACTGCACAGCAAGCACAGCTCTCAGATGCCACCTACTGACAAAAAAAAGTTTTACAACAGGGGGCGCAGCAAAAATGCAGAGCTCACAGTCCAGCAATAATAGGCACTGTGAATGGTACTGTGTGCCATGTCCATGCCTATCCCACCAGCTTCCACATACTCTCTGATGTGCACTGGTGCAGAAGGGCTCCCCAATCCCCTAGAAGCACAGCTCTGGGTGACAATCAGAGGCAAGCAGCAGGCGACAAATCATGAGCAAACATTTACTACTAGTCTCTTGCGACTCAAAAATCCTGCATAAAAACACATTACACAATGGGTTGGAAATTTCCTGTTTTCTGACAGGCTAAATAAGTTCTGAGACCCATATATTAAACCATACAGAAATACACAGGTTAGAACAAAGTTCAAGCAATTGAATGAGAAATTCTGGGCAAATCAAGGTAATCTATGACCTACTTTACTCTTATCCCTGACTGCCATCACAAACATGGCTGCTGCTGCCTTTACTCAGTGAAAATATTCAACAAGACCCTAAAAAGTAAAAGCACTCAAATTTTAGAAAATACATAAGTAATCTGCACTAGTTAAGATGGCAGGTAGAGAGTTAGCTGCACTAGCCCTGGTCAATTTGCAGGTGTTTGGGCTAGTAAAACTATGTTAAGATCGACTCCAGTAAGTAAACCTTCTGTTCTCTTAGGATCCCATCCTTAAACACATACTTCAAATACATTTAAAAAATAAAAGTACTATTCACAGTTTTAATTTGTTCTGGCCCGGCTGCAGTTTGTGAGGGACAAAGAATATGGCGGCCGAGATTCTCATAGATGACAACATACAGCATCATCTGATGAGACTTCTCGACCTCATTCTCTATTTTTGGTAGCTATTTGGAATAGTAACAGAAACATTAGTTACACATTGCTGGTAGGAATGGGAAGTGGGGGCTCGTGGGGCTTTGCCCACCGAAATAAAAAAATCCGGTGTGTTGTGTGTGTGTGTGGGGGGGGCTGGCCCCGGTTGACTATCTATTCCAGTCAGTGCCGAGCCTGGTAAGCTGTTGACTGTTGCCTAGTGGGTCGCTGATATCATAATCTTGGCCGCCATCTTTGTACCTCACAAACTGCATCCACTCCTTTGGTTTTAATTTAGTGACCATGAAAATCCCCTCCTATCTTTTCCAGCTTGCTAAGGCAATCTCTGCCGCTTTTGTCCTACAGAGTAAAATTGAGACCGTGGCTCCATATATGGCTTTGTGTTGTGTGTGGCGTGGTGAAGGTTCTGCCAGGAATTATGAAGAAGGAAACTCTTGCATTCCACAATAAATAAATAGTCCATCAACTGAATGTCTGGAAAAACAGACAACTGACAGGTGGGGAAGGACACCTTTTACTAGTTATACTTAAACAGAACATGCCTCATTTTAATTCAAACACTAGCATTTTTCTTTTGTTTGTTTGCTTTTTAAATTGCTTCTCAGTTTACCTATTTTGTAAGTGCAATAAGACTCTCTATGACATTTGTATTTTGTGGTTAATTCACTTTCAGGACCGAAGGCACTCAGCACCAAGTACCTCATGCCTCACTATGCACCTGAGCATGCATTAACCCCAGACAACCAACATCCCACCATGCCATAATACTAACTTAGGGCTTTTATTTTTTAAAAACAATGGAATCTGAATTTAAAATCAAATGTTTACTTTGCAGGAATTTAGAGAAACCCCTGTGTCGGAAATGGACTATGCTAACCAAATTTAGAACCGCATAATTTTTTTAGGACTATTAGCACGAAACACCCGCCTCAGTTTGAATTCCTGAATATTTAGAAATACTCTATTAAAAGCTGTCAGTAACTGTTCTTTAACTGTTTATTAAACAGTCTGAAATATATTAAGCTTTTCCATGCTGGTGGCTCAGCCCTCCCTACATCTGAACTACACTGAACTAGTGTTTATGGCAGTCGTTCTGGCTGCATTTTTTCTGCTGTATCCTTATTTAAATACCAGGGGTTGGATAGTCAAAAGTCACAAGCGCAACACAAAATCTGTGTTGTGCTTTGTGCTGTCCTAGAGCCCAAAATGATACATTCGGTGGTACACCGCACTATTCTTACTGAATATGGGGCCATGTCGGCCCAATGCTAAGCCACTTAGCGCTGAGCAGCCATGGCTCCCGAAACCAGGTGCCACAATGGCTTGTAGCCATGCTAAATTTCCGATATTCAAATGGACCCAAGCAAATGAGCTCATTGGGCATGCAAGGTGCTAAGGATCCATTTGCATACTCATTATGGGCTCATTTGCATGGGTAGCCGGGCAATTTGGAGTGACGCTATCCCCTACCTGCCTGGTCCCGAGAGCTATCTCAGTTAGTGTCCTCATTCTACACCCCTCCCCGCCAACCTGCTATTTAAAAACAGCCATCGCAGAGGCAACAAGCCTTTGTGTGAAGCAAATCAACAAAACAAAACGAAGGAAAAAAAACAGTTATGGTTCTCAAAAGAGGTGGAAGGGAAGGTTAGGAAGAAAAGGACAGCATTCAGGAAATATAAGGAAACACAGAAGGAGCAGGACAGAGAACTTTATCGGTTAAAGCAGAAGGAGGCAGGGAAGGCAGTCAGAATAGCAAATGCACAAATTGAGGAAAAGATAGCCAACTCTGTTAAGAAGGGGGATAAAACCTTTTATAGGTACATTAGGGAGTGAAGAAAGACCAAGGCAGGGATACAGAGGCTTAATAAAGGGGAGGGAATGTGGGCAGAGGGTGACAGTGAAAAAGCAGGGATACTGAATGAATATTTCTGCTCAGTATTCACGAAGGAAGAGGAGGGGGAGGTACCTAAACCAAACAAGGGAGAAACTCTGAATAGGGAGGTCGATACCAGTCCATTCACAGAACAAAGAGTTTTGAAAGAACTCTTGAAACGGAGGGTGGACAAAGCAATGGGACCTGATGGGATTCACCCAAGAATTCTAAAGAACTAAGGGTAGAACTAGTAACACCGCTGACTACTCTCTTTAACAAATCATGGGAGGGTGGGGTGGTACCTGAGGACTGGAGGAGGGCAAATGTGATTCCACTTCATAAAAGTGGGAGCAGGGCAGAAGCAGGAAACTACAGACCAGATAGTTTAACCTCAGTTGTAGGGAAAATGATGGAATCACTTCTGAAGAAAAGAACTGTTGAGTACCTAGAGGCCAGTGGGGCACAGGACCCAAGGCACCATGGTTTCACAGCAGGAAGGTCATGTCAGACGAACCTAATAAACTTCTTTGACTGGATGACCAAAGTAGTAGACCCGGGAGGGGCTGTGGATATGGCCTACCTAGATTTTTAGCAAGGCATTTGACACAGTCTCACACAAAAGATTAATATACAAGTTAGCCAGCCTTGGAGTGGGTCCCAAGGTGGTAGCCTGGATAAAAAACTGGCTGAACAACAGGGTGCAAAGGGTAATAGTAGACGGAGTCCACAGTGAAGAAAGGAGGGTAACTAGTGGGGTACCGCAGGGTTCAGTACTGGGACCGGTCCTCTTTGATGTCTTTAAAAGTGACACTGGAGAGCACCTGGAAAGAAAGGCATGTCTCTTTGCAGATGACACAAAGATCTGCAAAAGGGTTGATACACTAGGTGGGGTGGAAAGGATGAAAATGGACTTGGCAAGGTTGGAAGAATGGTCAAATATGTGGCAGCTCAGATTCAATGCAAAGAAGTGCAAGGTAATGCATCTGGGAAACAAAAACCCAGGGGAAGAGTACACAATAGGGGGTGAGTTAATAACAACAACAAAAATCGAAAGAGACCTAGGAGTAATTATATCAGATGACCTAAAGGTGGGCAAGAATGTGAGAAGGCAGCAAGGAGGGCTGGGGGGATACTGGGATACATAGGGAGAGGCATCAACAGTAGAAAACAGGAAGTTGTTATACCTCTGTACAGACAGTTGGTGAGACCCCATCTGGAGTACTGCGTGCAATTCTAGAGATCCCATCTCCGCAAAGACAGAGTGGAGGCTGTTCAGAGGAGGGCAATTAAAATGGTGAGGGTCTGCAACAGAAAACATCGAGGAGAGACTAAAGCAGCTTAATATGTATACCCTCGAGGAAAGGAGGGAGAGGGGGATATGATAGAAACTTTGAAGTACCTCAAGGCAATTAAAGTACAAGAGGGTAGCATCTTTAAGAAGAAGAGATGTGCAAGAACAAGGGGGCACAATTTGAAGTTAGAGGAGGGACGGCTCAAAGGTAATGTTAGAAAGTATTTTTTCACAGAGAGGGTTGTGGATGCATGGAACAGCCTTCCTGAGGAGGTTGTGGAATCAGAAACAGAGGGAGAATTCAAGAATGCATGGGTCAGGCATAAGGCAATTCTAGTGGGGGTAGGAGGAAGTAAGCTGTTGATTAATTAGAATCTGCTTATCCATCAGGTAGGGAAATGGGCAGACTAGGTGGGCCAAGTGGTCCTTATCTGCCGTCAAATTCTATGTTTCTATGATGTATGCCATTGTCGTCCGACTATCTGTTAGGACCAGCATGCCCTGGTTGAAGATTTGCTCCTGGAATCGATGCAGAGTTAGGCGTACCACCCTCAGTTCAAGAACGTTGATGCTGCACCTGGATTCCAGCAGAGACCACTTGCCTTAGGCCGAGATCTGACCCAGGTGTACTCTCCAGCCCCTGAGGTTAGCATCGGTAGTGATTCTCATTTGGTGTGGATGCCCCAACTTGCGACCTATCATGATATTGGACCCGAGTCCACCAATGAATGGAGGTCCTCATCTGGTGAGAAACTGGGATCTTTTGGTCCTGGTTGTGTCTGGACCAGGATCACAGTCTGAGAGGTTTGCCTGAATGGGTCGCATGTGAATTAGTGCCCAGGGGACTGTATCTGCCAGAAACCATAGTCCCTATGAGCTGCATCAAGTCATGATCCGGCAGCTGGTGGGCCGTCTGAAATCTTCTGATAATCTTATGCAGGTCCTCGAATTTTGTTTCCATGGGAAACACCCTGTTTGTTTGTGTCTTGAAATCTACGCCAGATGGCTCTCAGCAATGGAATTAAGGAGCTCTCCTTCCGGTTGTGACCAACCAGAGTGCCGAGAGGCACCGTACAACTTCAGACACTGCTTGTACTGCCTGCCAAAATGTGGTGCTCTGATGACAATAGCGTGCAGATAAGGCGGTGCTCTGATGTGAATAGTATGCAGATAAAAGAAAAGCTGTAGCCCTTGGCTCCGAAGTCGAGCTATGACTGTCACTAGGATCTTGGAGAAGACTCTTGTGGCAGATGAACACCTGAATGAAAGAGCCTTGAATGGGAAGAGATGTCCCCACACTTTGAATCTGAGAGACTGCCTGTGTGCCTCTTGGATGGGAATGTGTAAATTGGCATTCTGCAAGTCGATAAATGGCAAACAGTCAACTTGTCGGAGCTCCCTGATGATGGATGGCAGGGTTTCCTGAAGGATCTGTTGGACAACGCGGTTTAGATATCTCAGGTCCCAAACTAGTTTGAATCCCCTGCGCATTAGGAACAATGAAGAAAGTGAGAAGAGGCCCGGTTGAATTCTGTGGTGGTGAACCTGCTTGATAGTCCCTGGTGGTAGAGGGTTTGTAATTGTCTGGAATGGCGCACATTTTATGCCGAATTGCCCAAAATGGGCGGTGGTACCACATGAGGTAATGGTGGCTCTGAGTCAAACTCGATTAGGTAACCCTTGTGCATGTCTAAACCCATCTGTCTTTTGTGGTATGGACCCTTTCTTCGTGAAAACTGGAAAGCCCGCCCCGTAGCGAGAATGGGGCCAGGCTGTGCAGCATGCAAGGCTGAGCCTGGAGTCCATCAGTGATGAGCCCTACTCAAGGATGGGTTTGAAGTGTTTCATTGATATTGTTGTTCCCAGACCTCTCATGTGACACTTCCTCCCGAAACTATGCTGGTTCTGGGAGGAGAACCCAGTTGTTTGCCTGAGAAGTTCTGTTTTGCCCTTTGATGTAATTTTGGGCATGAAAACATCCCATGACCTGCTAACTCAGACTTTTCTCTGGTCTTAGAATGCGGCAAGCACGCAATTGCAGTTTCCTCAAATTCTTTCACCACTTCTTTGAAGGTGGAGCGGACAGAAGATAACCTTAATGCTGCTGGGGCCTGCTGACCAGGACTTATCTCTGGTCTTTGTCTGCAGCCTGTCGCCACAGTGAATTCCCTTTATTATACACAGCTTTTTGAGGGTGGGCGAATAGTAGGCAGCACTGACCAAGAGAATCTTGAAGAAGCATCTGCTTGCAAAGTGTGAAGCCAGAGGTTGTACTGCACTGAAGTTTGATAGAACATGGCTCTAGCAGCGCATCTGGCTGTTGCCTCTGACACATCTGCTGAATAAATGGAGGCTAACCCAAGAGCTGGAGTTGCTGCAGTGTTGTCTTGTTTTCTCAGAATCTTCCGCCAGCTGGAAGCTAGGACCTTAGCCCATGAAAGAGGGCTCTGGCTAGAAAGGATTAGCTGTCACTGCCTTGAGCTAAGTTACTGAAACTTGGAAGGCCTTCTTAAGATGCATCTACTTTCCTGACCACGGGTCTCACAGAATGGCCTCTCTCTCTGCCGGACCAGTGGTTTTCTTTGTCTTGGCAAGATCATGAAGAGGTGCTCCTCATCATCAGAGGACAGGAACTTGGTCATCTTCGAGTCACCGTCCTATGTGTGCTCTCTCTCCAGGGGCTTTGGGAGCTGCAATTCAGAGCATGGGGGCCCAGGGCAATGCTCTGTTCAGTGATTCTATTAGATCTGAGGCCAAACAGGCGTGGTCAGTTTTGGCCCTCCTGTGCGAGACACGTGCCGTCAGTCGAGTGGCCTGCCACTGATCCGAATGAGCAGATGAGGAGGGGCCTCCATTATGTCCTCGCCCTGAGGTCACTACCTTCTTGCACCTCAAAGAGTAGCCTGCAAGCGTGGCAAAAAAGAAGGGATTCGCATTTTCTAGGTATCTCCTGCCCTTGGGAGGCTTGTCCACTGACACAGTGTGGCTTAATCTCAATGTCCCTGAGGAATGGAGTCCCTTCCCCCATGAGCCTCGGGGAGCGATCCCCAGTGTGAAAGCCTCCAAAGGTGGCCAAAGGAGAAATTTTATGTCTTGATTCCAATGCCCTTGAGGATCATCACGCTCCTAAGAACTGGAGCTTCTGTAAGCCATTATGCCCCAGTGCTGTCGTCAAGAGTTGGAGACCTTCTGAGTTATACTTTGGGACCCCACCCAGAAAAGGCTTCCTGAGTTTATTACTGTGCTTGGAAAACGCTGGCTAGCCCTTAAATGCTGCTCACAACTGATCTTGTGAAATGTTATAGCTATGCAAGCATTGGAAGAAAAGCTGATTGTAGCCAGCGACTGCTTCTAGGGGAGGGTATGGTGCCGTCAATAGAAATGCCATCGGCGACTCCAGAAGCGCTAAGGGGCTGAAATTGATGAGTGGCTGTATGAACACTTCCTGCCATTGACGAGATTATCAGTTATTGGGGCTATTAACATAGACGAACGGCTGTATGAACACTTCTAGAAGATAAGGAGATTGCCAGCTACTGGGGCTGTTAGCGTCGACATGCAGCTGTATGAGCGGCTCGAGCCATCAGCGAGGAGGTTGCCAGTTACTGCTATCGACGGGAGTATTCCTTAATCCCTTATCCCTGTTTCTGAGGCCGTGATGTCGATTGATGTTTTTTAGAGCTGAGGGAATTTCAAAGCAGGCTGTGCAGCAGCACGGCTGAGCCCCAAATCACTGGGAAAAACTCCACTAGAAATGTGGGCCAGTCTGTACAGTGTGCAAGGCTGAGACTGTAACCAAACAGAAAAGAGCTTCTGTAATGCTGCTCTTGTCCAGCGTTGAGGATATCCAAAGAGAAAATGAGACTTACAGTCTGTCTTCAAACCTGCCATGAGGTGACAGAGCTCTGCTACAGAGTACCTGCCTTTGGAAGGCAGGGTAAACTAGTATGCACAGGCAGTGGAGGAGGATATCCAGGCTGCAGAGTTTTGGTTTCTGCCTGCATGATAGCATCAGAAGGTACAGCCCATCAGTATGGAAGCCTGGAGACCAGCTTAGGACAGAGAACCAGTATTTTTAATTCTTTGGTAACTGGGTAAGGCCTACTAGGCAGAAGTGCCTGTTTTCAGGGTGACTTGGGAGGTTATGGGATATGCTCAGTCATACAACATGCAAGTGGAGGTTGTGGGAATCAAACCCAAGTCTTCTGGATGTGCCAAGCTTATTCACAGCTCGTTACTCTATACTCTAAGCTATACTATCGGTATTTAAAAACACCACAACAGTATTTGCCTTCTGAAACATAAACATAGAAACATAGATTTTGACGGCAGATAAGGACGCTTGGTCACCCAGTCTGCCCATTTCCCTACCTATTGGATAAGCTGCAGATCCTAGTTAACCAGCAGCCTACTTCTTCCTACCCCCACCCCCTAGAATTGCTTTATGACTGTCCCATGCATGCTTGAATTCCACCACTGTTTTTGACTCCACAACCTCCTCCAGAAAGCCATTCCATGCATCCACAACCCTCTCTGTGAAAAAATACTTCCTTAAATTACCTCTGAGCTGCCCTCCCTCTGTCTTCAAATTGGGCCCCCTTGTTCTTGCACACCTCTTTTTTTGAAAGATGCTACCCTCTTGGACTTTATTGATTCCCTTGAGATACTTAAAAGTTTCTATCATGTCCCCCCTCTCCCTCCTTTCCTCGAGGCTATACATATTCAGCTCCTTAAGTCTCTCTTCATATGTCTTCCGGTACAGACCCTGCACCATTTTAGTTGCCCTCCTCTGGGCAGCTTCCATCCTGTCTATGTCCTTGCAGAGATTGGGTCTCCAGAACTGCACACAGTACTCCAGATGGGGTCTCACCAACTGTCTGTACAGAGGGATAATAACTTTCTGTTTTCTGCTGGTGATGCCTCTCCCTATGCATCCCAGTATCCCCCCAGCCCTCCTTGCTGCCCTCTCACATTGCTTGCCCACGTTTAGGTCATCTGATATGACTACCCCCATGTCCCTTTCCATTTTTGTTGTTGTTAGTATCTCACCCCCATTGTGTACTCTTCCCCTGGGTTTTTGTTTCCCAGGTGCATTACCTTGCACTTCTTAGCATTGAATCTAAGCTGCCATATATTTGACCATTCCTCTAACCTTGCCAAGTCCCTTCTCATCCTTTCCACCCCACCTTGTGCATCAACTCTGTTGCAGATCTTTGTGTCATCTGCAAAGAGACATACTTTTCCTTCCAGTCCCTCTGCAATATCGCTTATAAAGACATTAAAGAGGACCGGTCATATGAACCCTGCGGTACCCCACTAGTAACCCCCCTTTCTTCAGAGTGGACTCCATTTACTATTACTCTCTGTGTCCTATTCTCCAGCCAATTCTTTACCCAGGCTGTCATCTTGGGACCCACTACCAGGCTGGCTAACTTGTATATTAATCTTTTGTGTGGGACTGTGTCAAATGCCTTGCTAAAGTCTAGGTAGGCCATGTCCACAGCCCCTCCCTGATCTACTACTTTGGTCACCCAGTCAAAGAAATCTATCAGATTTGACTGGCATGACCTTCCGCTGTGAATCCATGCTGCCTTGGGTCCTGAGCCCCTCTGGCCTCTAGACACTCAACAATTCTTTCCTTCAAGTGATTCCATAATTTTCCCTACCACTGAGGTTAAACTAACAGGTCTGTAGTTTCTTCTTGCCTTGCTCCCACTTTTGTGAAGGGGAATCACATCTGCCCTTCTCCAGTCCTCGGGTACCACCCCATCCTCCCATGATTTGTTAAAGAGGGTAGTCAGTGGTGTCACTAGTTCTACCCTTAGTTCTTTTAGAATTCTGGGATGAATCCCATCAGGCCCCATTGCTTTGTCCACCTTCAGTTTTAAGAGTTATTTCAGAACCCTTTCTTCAGTAAATGGGCTGGCATCAACTTCTGTATCCAGAGTGTTTCTACTGTTTGTTTTAGGTACCTCCCCCACTTCCTTTGTAAATACTGAGCAAAAATATTTGTTTAGTATCTCTGCCTTTTCATAGTCACCCTCTGCCCACCCTCCTCCTCTTTATTAAGCCTCACTAGCCCTCCCTTGGTCTTTCTTCGCTCCCTAATGTACCTATAAAAGGTTTTATCCCTCTTCTTAACAGAGTTGGCGATCTTTTCCTCAGTTTGGGCCTTTGCTGTTCTGACTGCCTTCCCAGCTTCCTTTTGCTTTAACTGATACAGTTCCCTATCCTGCTCCTTCTGTGATTCCTTGTACTTCCTGAATGCTTTCTTTTCTCTTGAATCTTCACTGCCACTTCCTTTGAGAACCTTAGTGGTTTCTTACATCGTTTCGTTTTGTTAATTTGCTTCACACAAGGCTTGTTACCCTGTGATGGCAGTTTTATTATTCCCATTGTTCTTCCACCCCTCCTTCCTGCCCATTTGCTAGTACATTCCTTAGGCACTCACCCATTTTGGCAAAGTCAGCCCTCCTTAAGTCCAGTACTTTTGCCTTTGTATGGCTTGACTCTATTGCTGTGTTTATTGTGAACCATACTGTTCGATGGTCGCTAGTTCCCAGATGGCTACCCACTTCTACATCTGTGATCCTTTCTTCATCTCCATTTGAGAGTACCAGGTCTAAGATTGCTCCCTCTCGAGTGGGCACCAATACTAGTTGTCTAAGGCATGCCCTTCTAGGGCATCTAGAATAACCCACTCTTTGAAGTGGCTGCTGCAACTGCATTCCAGTTAACATCTGGCATATTCAGATCACCCATCAGCAATATCTCCCTTTTCTTGCCATTCTAAGTATTCTTTCTATCATTTCCTTGTCCATTTCCTCCCCTGAGAAGGGTCTATGCTCTAACCCCTGTGCAGATTGTGGTGCCATTGCGGTGTCAAATTTATCCACAGTGCTTCTTCTCCACCCTGTTTTCCCTTTTGTTCTGATGCCTTGATTCCTTCCCTTATGTAAAGAGCTACTCCTCCTCCTCTTTTACCCTCCCTGTCCCTCCTGTAGATAGTGTATCCTGGTATGTTTATGTCCCAGTCATGGTTTCATGTGTACCATGTTTCTGTGACTGCCACGATATCCAGATGTTCCTCCTCCATCAAGGCCACTAATTCAGGAAGCTTGTTACTCAGACTACGGGCATTGGTACTCACTGCTCTCCATTTTTTGATGGCTTTACCTTCTTTTGCAGCATCCCCCACTGACCTGTCTACCTCGGTCTTTTTCTCATTTAGTACCCTGTTTTGTAGGGAGAGGCTGGGATTTTCCTGCTGCTTATCAGTGCCTCCCCTTGACTAGTTTAAAAGCTTGCCAATGAAGCATTTAAACCGACTGCTCAAAGACTTGTTCCTTCCTGGACAGATGCAGACCATCCTGCCAGTATAGGCTGGTGTCCTCCAGGTGGAACCCCAGTCCCAATGAAACCAAACCCTGTGCTCCACACCATTATTTCAACCATCCATTAAAGATTAAAACCATTCATTGAAGATCCATACTCTAGTGAAATTAATACAGCTTCCTTTTTATTCAGTGTAAAATCACCAACTGACGGGACGCAGCCCCACAACTAGGAAACCTTCTCCCAGTTGACATGAAAGATTAGCCTGGTCTCAGCCAACAAGACCCAGAACTTCAGAAAGTTGGATTTAGCCAAAATGAAGAACCAGGTGACTGAAAGGCCAGACTAGCAACAGGAGACAAGTACAGCAGAAAACATGGGGGTTGGTGAAGCAAGCAGTAAAGCAGCCAAGGAGATCTGCACCCTTGTAACTAATAAAGGGAAAAATAGCTAAGAAGGTCATCCTGGCTCAAAAGGACCCAAGGTAATTAATTCTGAACAAAAGCTCAATGACCGCTGGAAAGAGATGGGTTAGTGCCACGCCACAGAAGAACAGAGCAGCACTGATGGACCATAAGACTAGAATTATGAAAGTCAGGAAAGCAATAGCAACTGTGGAGAGCACTAACACCTTCTTTAAGTACATACAATGGAAGCAGAAAGGTGAAGTAGGGGACTAGGTCCCTAAAAATGGGGAGGACAAAATGAACATATGAAGAGTCGGTGGAAAAGCAGACATGCTGAATGAACATTTTGCTTCAGTGTTAATGAAAGGGCGGGGGGGCAATGGGTGAGTCTTTGGTGCATCAGGGGTAGCCATGATACAGTCTGTGGACATCACTACTGCCCTTGTAGCTAATTAAAGGGAAAAAAACTGTTCAGCACACACACAAGCTGCAAAAACAATAAAATATTTTGTAATCACCTCCATGAAATGGCGTGATAGCCCTGACCCAGTGCTTCGAGGCATGCTGCCTCTTCGTCGGGGGGAGGGCTGGCTAAGTCACATCATGCAGTGTTACAGCATATAAAGAGCACAAATCATGAATAAACATTTATTTAAATTAGTCATATACATTTGAAGGAATCTGCCCTTCATTCAAGCGATCATTCACAGAACACTGGGTCCTACTGCTGTTAAAGTGATAACCTCCACCTTATGATAAAACACCCTCATATTTGTGCCTTCATGCACTATTATAGCATTTAGAAAACATTTCATCAATATTTATTATGCAAGTGTATTTAATAGGATCAGCCCTCTATTCAAGCAATCACCTACAAGACAATGTATTCTACTGCTATTAAAGTGCTGATCTCTACTTATTTGAATTAACAAACCACTCACATGCTTGTACAAAAATAGGTATATCACTGTAAGAAAATCTTTCTTTAAATTCACTAATTACAAATATATTAAAATAAATTATAATAATGGCTTCTATACAAATATTTCAGAGTGACACAGCTTGTCACAAGATCTAAAAATAATCTTTGCCTGTAAAAGATGGACCATCTCATTCTAGATCAAAAAAATCAAAAATATGGGGCAGAAAGAAAAAATTGCTCACCTTAGTAATGTTGTTTCTTCTAATGGAGTCTTGCTGTATTCTGACAAATTGCAGTGAGGTCCAACCTTGAACTGCCCTGGAGATGAAGAGTTAACTTTCCATGCCAGGCATGGAGCTGAGCTCAAGCTCGATTGAGACTCTGTCTGTTGCTGTTTGAACTCAAACCGTCAGATCTTTCTGAGCTAAACTCACTAAGTGTCCTGTGTGGAAGCTGTAAACCTACACTAGCCAACTGGCTACTAAATATAATAAACAGATTTTTGGTCCCAAAACAAAGACTCAAGTCAGGAAACCCAAAAATGAAATAAACACAACACCCTCACCCAAAGAAAGGGGTGATAATAAAAGGTGGGGCACCTCCTGAGTGCCAACACTGCTATTGCCACCCACATCCCAAAAACAAAGGTTTTGAGAGGAGGAAGCGGGGGAGGTCAGAATACAGCAAGACTCCATTAGAAGAAACAACATTACTAAGGTGAGTAATTTTCTGCAAACAACATGAAGTCTTGCTGTATTCTGACAAATACAGACTACAAGCAGTACCTCCATGGAGGAGGGACAGAACCTACTAACTAGGCTCTGAAGCACATTGTGCCAAACCGAGCATCACTCCTAGCCTGGATATCCAGAGAGTAATGCTTGGTAAAGTGTGAACTGTTTTCCAGGTAGCTGCTTGACATATCTCTAAGATAGGAATATCCCTGGTAGCAGCCAGGGAAGCAGCTGTACCTCTGGTAGAGTGAGCCCTCAGGCCTGAGGGGGAATCCTACCTAGTTTTCATAGCAAAATTGAATGCAGAGACAATCCACCTGGCAATGGATCTTTTAGTGGCAGGTTTCCCTTACCAACCTCACCATAAGTGAGGAACAGTTGGAGGGAGTCAAACCTGTGACCCTTGGTACGCTCTACGTAGTAGCTAAGGGCTCTTTTCACATCCAAACTGTGCAGCCTCCTCTGACCAGAGGAGGAATGGTCAGTGAAGAACACAGGAAGAAACACAGACTGGTTAAGGTGGAAGTCTGAAACCACCTTAGGTAAAAACTTCCTGTTAGTCCTGAGGACCATCTTATCTCTATGCAAAGAGATAAAATCAGGCTCCACTGAAGGGCTTGTAACTCGCGTATGCGCCTGGCAGAAGTGATGGCCACCAAGAAAACAGTTTTCCAAGTCAAGTACTAGGGCTCAAAAGGGGGTTGCATAAGCTGAGCAATGCAAACATTAAGGTCCCAAGCAGGGGCAGGGTCACTGAATGGCAGATTGGTATGAAGCAATCCCTTGAAAAACTTAGAGAATATAGGATGAGCTGAAAGGGAAGAAGGCTTACCTGCTGAAAGAAAAGCATAGACAGCTGCCAGATGCACTCTTAGTGTAGCTGGTCTGAGTCTAAGCTATTCAGATGAACCATATAGTCAAGGACTGTGGGCAGGCCAGCAGACTCTTGAGAAATATGCTTCCCAGAGCACCATATGGAGAATCTTTTCCATTTGGAATTATAAGTGGTTCTGGTGGAAGGCTTCGAGAAGCCTTTAGGATATCCATAACACCTTGAGAGAGTGTAAATCAGCAAACTCTAACTCTTCAAGAGCCAGGCCTTGAGATTGAGAGATTTGAGATTCGGATACAAACCCTCCCTAAGCACAGGTTAACAGGTTGTAATTCCTGGGAAGAAACAGGGAAGGTGGACTGCTAAGGACAACAGGAGAGGTACCAGGGCTGTCTGGCCCAGTCTGGAAACAATCAGAATCACCTTGTAGGGTTCAGACCTGATTTTGACTAGCACCGTGAACAGGAGAGAAGGGGAAAAGCATACAGGAACTTCTCTTCCCAATTGAGAACTAGGGCATCCAGGGGACTGAGCCCAACACTGGGGGCCTGCAGCAAAGAGGAAGTTGGTGATTGGGGCTGCAAAAAGATCTATCTGTGGGGTGCCCCATCTGGAGAAGATCACCTTAAAACCAGGGGATCCAGTGACCATTCGTGATGGCCCTGAGATATCCTGCTGAGAGCATCTGCCAGGACATTGTCCTTGCCTGGGAGGTGTACTGCTCTAAGAGAAGTGTTCAGGGAATACGCCAGAGACCATAACTTCATTGCTTCTGTGCACAAGGCCGTAGACAGAGTGCCCCCTTGCTTGTTGATATACCACATTGTGGTGGTATTGTCTGTCCTGATCTGAACTACTTTGTTCTGAACAGACTTGGAAAAAGCCTGAAGTGCTAGAAACACTGCTCTGAGTTCTAATAGATTTATGTGAAGCAGAGATTCCTGAGGAGACCACAACCCTTGGGTGGTCAGGTCTCCCAAGTGGGCTCCCCATCCCAAGAGGAGCCATCTGTAGTAAGATTAGAGAGTGAGACTGAGTGACAAAAGGAACTCCCTGTCTTAGATGTTCTGATCCTGCCACCACTGCAATGCCGGATCAGGGTTCGAGTCACTGGGATCAGTTTGGTCAGAGGATCCTTTTTCTGAGACCAAAAGGCTCTCAAGTGGAACTGAATGTCCCTCATCTGAAATCTTGCTCCCTGCACCACTGCTGTAGAAGCAGCCATGTGCCCCAGGAGCTGCAGAAAATGCCTCGCTGGTCGAGACACCTGTAGGGTGAATGAAGAGGCCAGTGTAATAAGGGTCCTTGCCCTGTCCAGGGGAAGGAAGGCTCTTGCCTTTACTGTATCTAGCTCAGCGCCTATGAAGGTGAGGAGCTGTACAGGCTCTAGAACTGACTTTGAAAGATTCAGAAGGAAACCTAGAGAAGTGAGCAGTTGCTGAGTTATCTGTAGGTATAACTTGACTTGGTCTGGGGACTGGCCTACTATGAGCCAGTCGTCCAGGTATAGGAAGATGGAAATCCTTTTCCTTCTTAGGAAGGCAACTACTACTGCCAGGCATTTTGTGAACACCCTTGGAACAGAGGTTAGGCCGAAGGGCATTGCTCTGAATTGGTAATGGCCAAGGCCACTGTTTTTCGGTGCTTGGAAAAGCAAATTCTGTTTTGACCATCCTGGATTCCGGGATTTTACCGGTGTTTGGGAATCCAATTTCTGGAATTTTTTCCGGTAATCCAAAACTTTATATTATTCACTCATTTTAAGTAATAAATTTGTCTGCCAGTGTTTTATCATGTTTTTATGCAGATTTAAGTCACATCAGCAGAAAACAAAAACATTTAATCCCATATTGCATGTTATATTAGCTACCCAAGTTGTGCATCTACACACTATCAAGGATAAAACTGACTGTGGAACTCCACTGGCAAAACTGGCATAATTATTAAAATATTCCCTTCGGCGGCCCAGTGGCGCTGAGGTGTGGCGCTGGGCGCCACACCTCGCTGCGCCGGCGACCGGTTCGAGGAATGGACTCAGGCCGCAGGGAGCTGGCAGGGGAAGGAAGGATCGAGCGTTCCGCGACAGCTGTCCTTCCTTTGGGGTGGGTGTGGGGCACATATGGCGCTACAGTGACACCCAGCGGAGGCTGGGTGTCTGTATCAAGCGCATCTGACAGGGGGGAGAGCCGGCAGACGTCTGCACATAAGTGCGCAGATGTCATTGCATGTCCGGCTCTCCAGTGGGCCATAATATACAAGAAAAAGTGGGGAACCTCCACCTCTATGAAGCCCTCCCCGGGCTTCCCTGAGCTATGTCGCCGGATCCCCCAACTAGTTAAAAGGATCTGTGGGCTGGTGTATGGGGCGCCAGCTCTGCGGCCCCACCCTCTGGGGGGAAAGTCAGGGGTGACCGGGGGATCACGGTCAGCAAATGGGGGGGAAGACCGGGGGCTGTGACCAGGGCGGATACTTGGTGGTAGGTGTCCCACAAAAAAAAAAAAAAAAAATATTCCCTTCTCAGATCAATACAGCCGGTGAAAATAAATGGTCTCATGTAACAGCAACATTTTTCTCACATGGATTAACAAATTCTGAAGTCTGCGCGATATCAAAGACACCAAAATCTAGTCTTCGTTTTAATGCTGACAATGTGTTCTGTGACATGTATAATAAAAACTTCTCAAAGCTAAAATGCAATTAATGTGTTTTATTTTTAAAAGATTTATAAAGATAAATATGTACAAAAAACACAATTCAAGTATTGACTACTGAACATGGGTGGATAAATATACACTACCCAGATGAATACACTACTCAGACTACATGAACTAAAGCATACTATGAAGGACAGCAGAATCTAACCCATAGTAGCTACATATAATGTGGAGATTTTATATATATACAGTTCTGGTGCAGTATTGTAGGGAAAAAGTGGTGCTCCACTGTGCAATCAAGTGTAGACATGAGATAGATAGATTATATATATATATATATATATATATATATATATATATATCTCATGTCTACACTTATTGCACAGTGGAGCACCATTTTTCCCTACAATACTGCACCAGAACTGCTCTCGTCACTGCACAGTGGAGCACCACTTTGTTTTCTGCAATATTGCACTAGAACTGCATGTCTACAACTTTATTGCACAGGGAACACTATTTTCTGCAATAGTGCATCAGAACTGCAATTTTACACAAGAGGGTGGGAGAGTCTACTTATTGAATAGCAGCATTGAAAATAATTTTAAATTGTCCACAGTCAGGCTTCTCCGTTGGTCAGTCAGGATTTGTCCATGTGCAGAAAATGACCGCTCCACATCTGCACTAGAAACAGGGACCCAAATGGCCTAAAGGGCTGCCTTTGCCAGAGTTGGAACCTGTGAGGACATAGAGATCCAGTACTGGTGAAGATCAAATGATTCAATCTCTGGTAGTTCCGCACATCCTGCAATCGTAGATCTCCCAGTCCCTTAACAGTGCATTCTTATTGTGCAACGTGAACATCGGGATACAGGGCAAGTACAGTTGGAAGTCCTTATTGAGTTTGGGTAGGTTGAGTGGGTTTAGAATTAGACAGGCCATTAGAAACTGTACAGATAGATTTGACTGTAGGTGTTTCGTCAGTATCTCCAAACTGACCTTGAAAGCATTTTTGAACAATTTGATGTTCTCATCCCTTACTTTATTCCTCAGTTTAGAGAGGTACAGCTCTGCCTTCTCCCCAAACCCATCATTTTTTGTTGTGCCAGCCTCAAAGCGGCTCTTAATTGACATTAACATGTCATACGTGGAGCGTCAAGAGGTTTCTCCTTTGACTGCAAAGTTCTATCGCAGTAATAATGTCACCTGAATTATCTGTAATAAATGCCAGTTGTGCTTGTAGCTCATCGTACCAGTCGTCCAGTAATGCTCGTAGATTGTTTATTGAGGTGGCATCACTCGAATCTTCCCTGAAAAAGTCCCTCAGGTATTGCAGGTGTGTTGAGTGGTATGCCACAGCTGCAAACCATGTGTTCCATCTAGTTAAAACAGGAACTGGTGGTAATGCAATCATTTCTCCTGGAGCTTCCAGATCCTGCAAAAATGTGACGAATTCTTGTTTGCGTTTTGGTGATTGCTGAAAAGCATATTTTATCAATGAAACCAGTTCATTAACTTTTTTGAAATGGTGCAGCCATGTATCCCCAACAAGGGACAAGACATGTGCCCAGCAACACACATGCACAACGTGGTCCCCAAGAACCCTGCGAAGTGCGTCACTGAAACATTTTATCATATAACGAGCGTTGCCGCTGACAAATGAAACTACATTCGTAAAGTCAATGTCACAACTCTGGAGAGTCTTCAAGACAGCTTGAGCCACTGTGGAATGGTTGACAGAGTCTAGTTCTGTGCTGTTTCCAAGATATGTCTTGCCCCCTTCCAACACAAAGACGACATTAAGAATGCACCGTGACTGTGCATCCGTGCTCTCGTCACATATCACAGACAAAGATTTCCCAGTCACAGCTGCTTTAAGGTCTTCATCAATTTGCTCTCTTACCTTGGGTAAATAGAGTTGCCTCAGGGTGTCTGCTTTTGGCACTGCTCCACTCCTCTTCACATACTTGCACATCCATTCCCTCAGTTGTGGAAGATCCAGCTTCTCCAACGGGATATCTGCAGCCCCCCGTGCCTTAACTGTGTCCATGACTGTCTCATTTTTTACTATGGATGATTCTGTTGCAGCTCTGAAACTGCTGGTCAGGGTCACCTGCCTTGCTGGTCTTCCTTCACTAGTAGCTTGTTCCTTATTCCGAGCATGTTTCTTGCTGAGCAGATGATCTTTGACTGTATCTTTTCTGGTATGGTCCAGGACATGGTTGCAGTAAGGACAGAAAAGTTTTCCTCCATCCTCATAGAGGCCTTCAGATTTAAACTGCTGGGCTCGCTCCTTAGCCGATGTTAGCAAAGCTTGGCCCTCTTATTCATTGGTGCAACAAACATCATGCAGGCTGAAAGTATGAATACTGAAATCACAACCAAAAAATAATTAGTAGTGTGTCCACTAATCTGCTTGATAAGAATTCAACAAAATGGCAGACTGATCCCTGGATAGGGCAATCCGTGACTTTTATCCTCTGGCTATATTGATGGCAGTAGCCATGAAAGTCCCCATCTTCCAGGTACAATGGCAGCAGCATTCCACGACTCCCATCCTCTAGGTGTGAAGGCAGCAGCAATCTCGAATCGCATCCTCCAGGTACGACAGCAGCAGCATTGTACGACTCCCATCCTCCGAAGTACGATGGCAGCAGCATTGTACGACTCCCATCCTCCAGGTACGATGGCAGCAGCAGCCCACGACTCCCATTCTCCTGGGATGGCAGTAGCATCCAGCGACCACCATTCACTAGGTGAGATGGCAGCAACAGTCTACAACTCTCATCCTCCAGATACAATGGCAGCAGCAATCTACAACTCCCATCCTTCAGGTACAATGGCAGCAGCATTCCACGACTCCCATCCTCCAGGTGTGAAGGCAGCAGCAATCTACGAATCGCGTCCTCCAGGTACGACAGCAGCAGCATTGTACGACTCCCATCCTCCAGGTACGATGGCAGCAGCAGCCTATGACTCCCATCCTCCAGATACGATGGCAGCAGCAGCCCATGACTGCCATTCTCCTGCAAAACCAACAGTGAGATGCAGCACAGGGTTGGGTCTGTGTTCTGTGAGTACCTCCCATTTTGGACCCTGCCACCAACCTCCTTTTAAATGCAGCATTTACTATAGATAATTCGATCCCCTCATCACATCCAAAAATAGTGCAGTATTTTACCTGCAGTAACTCCAGCATCTACTGTACACAGGGTTGTGCCTAGGACTTTAAGGGCTCCCCTGCAAAGCACTCTGTGGGGACCTACTACACGACCTACTGCACGACCAAAACATCAGTTCAAAAAAATACTATTTATTATTACCTTACACTATCTGCAGTAAAAAGCAAGCAATATGCAATAAAAAGCAAAGTAAAACAGTGAATAGTTGCATTCACCGGCCCGTCTGCAGAGCGGTTGGATTTCTGCTTGTGATGCCAGCGACCCAGGTTCTGGAGGGCTGGCCGGGGAGAATGGCTTGAGCATCCCATGACAGCTCGCCTTCTCCAGGGGAAGGAGGGGCCAATGCCCGCAACTTGCCTGACCCCAAGCGGAGGCTTGAGGTGCAACAAGGGGGGGCTGCCATGATGCATGGTGGATGTTGGCACACAGCACCTTGACATCAAGAGGCACACCACATGAGGGTAGGAAACCAGAGGGGGAAAAAAAACAGTCTTCCATCGCTGGGAGCGTGCCCTCGATATGCTACTCTCTCAGACCACCTTGCCCAATGAAACAAGAAGTGTATGGGCCCCACCTTGTTCGCTGCCCAAGGGGTATAACCACAGCTACATGGGGCGCAAGGTTGGTCTTGGGCCGGGTGGTTGGCAGAGGGATGACTTCCAGGTCGAGTACTGCATGCAATTTTGGAGGCCAGACTTAAAGAGGGACATTAAACTCCTGGAGAGGGTCCAGAGGAGGGCAACCAAAATGATCTGGGGCCTGGGTACAGGCCCTATGGGGAGACGCTCGAAGAGCTAAATATGTACACATTGGAAGAGAGAAGGGACCGGGGGGGACATGATAGAGGTCTTCAGGTACATGAAGGAGTTAAATAGGGGAGGAGCAGTCAGGGTGCCCCGAAGTCTGAAGGTCTGTCAATAGCTGCTCCCCCCACACCCACACTGTGCTAGAGGGGCACACAATGGCAGTGTTCCGAGCACTACTCAGACCCCACCACCCTACTCAGACACCCCCTTTAATTTTTGTTCCTTGCACACACACACACACACACACACACGTTCTTCATGCTAGCTCACCTGCACTGCTCTGGGGTACCTTGGACCCCAAACACACACACACACCATGGACCCCACACAGTTTGTTGCCCTACAACACACAATTTTTGATCTGCGAGCATCTTGGATGATCTGCAAGCATCTTGGACGACACCACCCCCACACAAAAAACATTAGCAGTGTCTTGCATCCCTTCCCAACACTCTTTACCTGCCCCAAGGATACAAGGCAAAGGAAAAAGCAGACGAGCACCTCGGACCCCCCCCAACACACACACACACACCTTGGACCCCACAGTTTGTTGCCCTACAACACACAATTTTTGATCTGCGAGCATCTTGGACGACACCACCCCCACACAAAAAACATTAGCAGTGTCTTGCATCCCTTCCCAACACTCTTTACCTGCCCCAAGGATACAAGACAAAGGAAAAAGCAGACGAGCACATCGGACCATCCCTCCCCAAACACACACACACCTTGGACCCCACACAGTTTGTTGTCCTACAACACACAATTTAAATAAATATGAATGTTGATCTGCGAGCATCTGGGACGATCTGCAAGCATCTTGGACGACCCCCCCGCCACACACACAACAAAAAAACATTAGCAGTGTCTTGCATCCCTTCCCAACACTCTTTACCTGCCCCAAGGGTACAAGGCAAAGGAAAAAGCAGACGAGCACCTCGGACCCCCCAAACAACACACACACACACACACACCTTGGACCCCACACAGTTTGTTGCCCTACAATACACAATTTAAATAAATATGAATGTTGATCTCGAGCATCTGGGTCGATCTACGAGCATCTTGACGACCCCGCCATTGACGACCCCCCACACACACACACACAAAAAAACATTAGCAGTGTCTTGCATCCCTTCCCAACACTCTTTACCTGCCCCAAGGATACAAAGCAAAGGAAAAAGCAGACGAGCACCGGACCCTCCCAAACACACACACACCTTGGACCCCACATGGTTTGTTGCCCTACAACACATAATTTAAATAAATATGCATCTTGGATGACCTCGAGCATCTTGGACTGACACCCCCACACAAAAAACATTAGCAGTGTCTTGCACATCGGACCCTCCCCCAACACATGCAGATCCTGGACCCCACACAGTTTGTTGCCCTACAACACACAATTGCCCTAAAAATTATGATCTGTGAGCATCTTGGGCCGATCCCCCACACACACACAAAAACATTAGCAGTGTCTTGCACATCGGACCCCAACACATGCACACCCTGGACCCCACACAGTTTGTTGCCCTACAACACACAATTTAAATAAATATGCATCTTGGATGACAGGAGCATCTTGGATGACACCCCCCACACACAAAAACATTAGCAGTGTCTTGCACATGGAACCCCCAACACACGCATCCTGGACCCCACACAGTTTGTTGCCCTACAACACACAATTGCCCTAAAAAATATGATCTGTGAGCATCTTGGATGACCCCCCACACACAAAAAACATTAGCAGTGTGTTGCACATCGACCTCAACACATGCACATCGTGGACCCACAGTTTGTTGCCCTACAACACACAATTTAAATAAATATGCATCTTGGATGACCTGTGAGCATCTTGGAAGACACCCCACACACACACACACACACACACACACACACACACACACATAAAAACGTAAAAAGTAGCAGTGTCTTGTATCCCTTTAATTTTGAATCCCTTTACCTGCCTCATTAAACCCCAAAGTAAAAGCGGGTACCTGATGTGTTTCGGGAGTGGTGGCAGACAAGGCAGGCTTGCAGTGCAATTTTTGGACAGTCGAATTAAAAAGCCGGCTTTCCGAAATGGCGTTCTTGGCTGCCTGGCGTGCTGCTTGGCGTTCTTTGCGTCCACGTGGTCTCGACTCTCCTCTCTCTGGGCATACGTCCTTCTCTCCTCGCTCCTGGATCAAGCAGGGGTGGTTGACTGGCCAAAGGCGACCTTTTAAGGGCACCCAGTTCCCGAATGCTCACGCCAAGCAGCGTGAGTTCCGTAACTCTACCGTGGGATACCGCAGGGACATTTAAATGCAGCCAATTCAGATTTCGTGATTCCGGCCGGAATCATGGTAAAACAGTGGCCTTGGTAATGGCCTGAGGGCAGCTCAACCCGAGGTATTTTCGATGGGAGCTTCTGATGAGAATATTGAAATAGGCATCCTTGAGGTCCAGGGCGACTAGCCAGTCCCCTGGCCTTAGAGGGGGTAGAATTATTCCCAGAGTCACCATTTTGAACTTTGGCTTTAAAAGGTGCTTGTTTAAATATCTGAGATCCAGGATGGGCTGCCATTCTCCTGTCTTTTTGGGGATGAGGAAGTACCTGGAGTACAATCGTTTCCCTTTGTGTAGGGGTGGAACCCTTTCTACAGCTCTGAGGGCCAAGAGGAAAGAGACCTCTGCCTCTGGGGCAAGTGCCTCTGAAGGATTTGCAGGTGGAAAGGATCTGGCTCTCATCTTTGGAAATGTTTTGAAGCTGAGAACCAGTCCCTGGCTTACTACTTCCAGGACCCATTTGTCTGATGTTAAAGACATCCAGTCCTGGACAAAGTAAGCCAGCCTGCTCCCTATAGGTGGTGGAGAATCTGCCCTGGCAAACCCATCAGTGTGCCTGTTTGGCAGGGGCTTTAGGCTCAGGGATGGAAGCAGGCCTGCTTGTACCCCGTCTGCCTCTCCCTCTAAAGAACCCCCTCTGAGCATAAGCAGAAGAGGAGGCCTGGGCTTGGTAGAAAGGCCTATGAAAAGGCCTGCCCCTGCCCCTGGGATGCTGCCTTTGAGGAGTGGCTTGCCTTTCCTTGGCCTGAGCACTCCTATAGGTGGTCCTGTATTCATCCATTTTCTTCATGTAGTTCTCTGTTTGCTCCCCAAACAGAGAAGTACCCACAACAGGAAAATCCACGGCTTTAGTCTGGGTATCCTGAGACAAGCTAGTACATCTGAACCAAGCCATCCTACGAAGGGCCACAAATGTAGCCATGACTCTAGATGAAACATCATTGGAGTCCACTGCAGCATGGAATTGCACCTTGGATGCCTCAATACCATCCGCAGCTACCTGCTCCAGCTCCTTGGCAAGCTGGCCAGGGACCTGTTTAGCTAAAGCCATTACAGTGTCCCATCTAGATTTCTGATATCTAGCTGTATAGGCCATTTAATTGACCTGTCTGAGTCCCAAGGATGCTGCCATGTACTGTTCTTTGCATGGCATCAATCCTCCTAGAGTCCTTATCTGGGGTGTGTGAAGCCAATGGTATATTTGCCTTATCACAGGCAGCAGCCTGCACTACAGGTAAGGAACTCTGTATCCGAGCCTGAAAGAGTATACCTCTTGTCCATTCTCTTATCCACAGGAGGTATAGAATTAGGAGTCTTTAAAATTTTATTGTCTGTTTCCCAAAAGACTTATGAAGGGGAATAGACAGCCTCCTGGACTCTGGGATATCCATCATTTCAACATAGTCAGGCTCCTCCTGGTCATCCACAGCTTCTTCCATAGGAAGCTGAAGGGTTTCAGCCACTTTCTTGTAAAACATGACATGGGAGGGGGACTCAGAAAGCCTAGGAGGAGACACTCCTGAAGGTCTGTCTGGGAAGATGTCCAGGTCAATGTGCACATCCAGACTTTCATAATCACATTCACTTTCCTCATACTCTCCTTCCTCCTCCTCCAGTTCATAAAATTCCTCTAAATCATAATCCAGAACCGACCGAACCGAGCGGCTTCCTAATGGTGCCAGTTCGGTCGGAACCGGGGATAGCGACTGAACAATTTTGATCGCTTTGGCTATTTCATCAGCGGTCGGAGAAAGAACTTTTGGATCTGCACTGGCTGATTTATCCCTTCTTGATCTCTTAACCAGAACAGACTCCTCGGAACGGTTCTCCTTTTGCCCGAAGAAGTTTCGCCCTGGTCAGAGGGCACTCCTTCTGGTTCAGTTGGAACAACCGGCTGGCCATCCGGGTCAGCGGACTTTTGGCTTCCTTTCCTGAGCCTACCAACTCTTTTTTCTAGGGTAGCTGCAGGAAAATCTTTACAAATCTGGCAGTCTGAATCGAGGTGGTCAAACCCCAGACAATAAACACAGCTGGTGTGGGGATCAGCCTTAGCAAAGACTTCCCCACACACACTACAGTGTTGAAACCCAGTGGGCCCGGTTTTTCTTTTGGGTTTCTCAGACATGGCCAGTCCTAAACTAAACTTGCCCTTTTTTCGGCAATCCGCCAGGCAAGACACTCTTATCGGTTCCTGACCGTGTTACGGGTCGTGGAAAAAAACGTAATAAAATCCTTTTTTTAGAACCGATAAGAACCGGTAACCACACTCTAAAAGTAGAAGTAAAGATTTTTAAACAACCTGATCGGTTCAAACCGAACCGATGACACGTTTACAAGTTCCACACAGAATAAAAAACAAATATAAACCTATCTAGTACTCACGAATACCACAGACAGAGACCGAACCGATAGGTTGCGGTTTAAATTCGGTCGAAAACCGAGAAAAATGGTACTTTAACCGACAAATTGAACCGAGCAAAGGAGAAATCTCAGGAGCGACTGTTCAGTGAGGCGGAATAAAGAATCTGACGGTTTGAGTTCAAACAGCAACAGACAGAGTCTCAACCGAGCTCGAGCTCAGCGTTCCATGCCTGGCATGGAAAATTAACTCTTTCATCTCCGGGGCAGTTCGAAGGTTGGACCTCACTGCAATTTGTCAGAATACAGCAAGACTTCATGTTTTTTGAATATGTGAACTCTCAAAATAAACCCCTACCCTTAATTTATAGAAAAACTGCTTAATCCGTTTTATCACCTAAGCCTACAGTTTATAGGGCCCTAGGGTTAAAAATCCATCTAGATTCTTTTGAATGAGCAGCTAGGTTCTGCCCACCTCCCCCCTCCACCACCACACATTTTGTCAAATGTTTTCCACCAATGGTATGACTGCATAATCTACAATTACCACATATATGGAACCCTTGTGGGCACGGGGGCATCCAGTTTGAATGAATATTCTTTGTGGGGATCAGATAACTGTGTGTAATTAAATCCTTTACATTTTTTGCCCTACTGTATGTCACTCTCGGTGGTTTACTAAACAAACGGCACATTACTGTGATGCCACAATAACCAATTAATTAACCATAATGTTTCTTATTCTTTGGTGCCAATGGGTTACTACCACTCTGCTATTATTTTCATTCAGCCTTTTCCTAAGTGTACCTTAGCCAGTTATCAAAGAATTAAAAATAAAGGGGGTGGCATGCCTTGCCAGAAGGATGTGGCCTAGGCAAAAGGGGGCCACACATTTTTCTCAGGCCTAGGGATCCAGCTAACCTTAATTTGCCCCTGGCAGTAGGCAGCAGCGAAGGATCCTATACCCCACTGTGTATGTTAGAGTTATATAAACTTTGATCTTTGTTTGATGGGCCCACTGTCCTCCCTGGGTAAGTACGGTCACAGAGGACTGTACTTAGCCCCTGCAGAAAAGAAGACACAGAAAACTTCTGGTCAGAGATTTTATAAACTCTTAACATGCACTGCAGACTACTGAATCTCCCACTGCTGCCTACTGCTCTGATTGTTAACTGCAGGGGATTCTGGGATCTGTAGTAACAGATGTCAGCCAGAAGTAAACAAAATTTGTCCGATATAATCTACTATACCACAGTAAACAATAAGTAAAAAAAAAAAAATGTTTGCACACTAAGTGCACACTGGGACCAGCCCTACACTTGACTGCACGGCTCTTTGTGGTGACTGCTTCTCTTTACATGCCTTATCTGAGAGCTCTTCTACAACACTAGTTATATTTTTAACCAGAAATGTGCTATTATCATTTGAAGTGTGCAGATTCAGCCATTTGCTGCTTTTTCTCTGGTGCTAGAAGTCAAGCACTATAACAGCTGTAAAGAAAGACCTCAGGACTTATCATCTGTAGACATTTGAACTCAAAAGGTCTAGACAAGTGGGGGCGGACAGTGCGCATTTTTCATACTGATGTCTGTGTAGTCCTGTTAAGAGTTTTTTTTTTTCCTTAGTAAAGAAGTAGAGCCAAGATCCAATTGTTTGAGTTGCTTTGGCAGGACTGGACGTATCCAGAGATTCATTCTGAGTCTTTGAAACAAAAAAGCTCCTTACACGATTCTTGGATTGTCCAAGAATGTGAAATCAATCGCATGTACAGTGAATTCACACTACTGAGGAAGTGAATTACAGCTTGGACCCCAGTATATCTAATTGATCATGCAGTTTTCTAACTTTTTCCAGTTAATAAAGCAGTTTAATTTTCCATTTTCACTTTTAAAACAGCTTTTCTATGAAAATTAGAGAAACCTACCAGAGAGACTGCATAACCCAGGAAACATGGCGCAAGTGTCCAGAAACAGGAACCAGAATGAAATGCAACTCAAGAGACAATCTTATTTAAGAAACATAGAAACATAGACTTTGACGGCAGATAAGGACCGCTAGGCCCATCTAGTCTGCCCATTTCCCTACCTACAGGATAGGCCGCAGATCCTAGTTAACCAACAGCCTATTTCTTCCTACCCCCCACAAGAATTGCCTTATGTCTGTCCCATGCATTCTTGAATTCTCCCACAGTTTTAGACCCCACAACCTCCTCAGGAAGGCTGTTCCATGCATCCACTACCTCTCTGTGAAATAATACTTCCTCACATTGCCCCTGAACCGCCCTCCTTCTATCTTTAAATTGTGTCCCTTGTTCTTGCACGTCTCTTTTTCTGAAAGATGCTACCCTCTTGGACTTTGTTGATTCCACTGAGGTACTTAAAAGTTTCTATCATGTCCCCCCTCTACCTTCTTTCCTCAAGGGTATACATATTAAGCTCCTTTAGTCTCTCCTCATACGGCTTCTCTTGCAGACCCTGCACCATTTTAGTTGCCCTCCTCTGGACTGCCTCTATCCTGTCTATGTCCTTGCGGAGATGGGGTCTCAGAACTGGACACAGTACTCCAGATGGGGTCTCACCAACTGTCTGTACAGAGGATAACAACTTCCTGTTTTCTGCTGATGATGCCTCTCCTATACATCCCAGTATACCCCCAGCCCTCCCTACTGCCTTCTCACATTGCTTGCTAACCTTAAGGTCATCTGATATGATTACTCCCAGGTCCCTTTCCTTTTTTGTTGTTGTTACTACCTCCCCACCCATTGTGTATTCTTCCCCTGGGTTCTTGTTTCCCAGGTGCATTATTTTGCACTTCTTTGCATTGAATCCTAGCTGCCATACTTCTGACCATTCCTCCAACCTTGCCAAGTCCCTTTTCATCCTTTCCACGCCTCCTTGTGTATCAACTCTGTTGCAGATCTTTGTGTCATCTGCAAAAAGGCATACTTTTCCTTCCAGTCCCTCTGCAATGTCACTGATGAAGACATTAAAAAGGACTGGACCCAATACTGAACCCTGCGGTACCCCACTAGTAACCCCTTTCTTCAGAGTGGACTCCATTTACAATTACCTTCTGTGTCCTGTTGTCCAGCCAATGTTTTACCCAGGCTATCACCCTGGGTCCCACTCCCAGGCTGGTTAATTTGACTATTAATCTTTTGTGTGGGACTGTGTCAAATGCCTTGCTAAAGTCTAGGTAGGCCATGTCCACAGCCCTCCTGATTTACTACTTTGGTCACCCAATCAAGAAATCTATTAGATTCAGTCTGACAGGACCTTCCCGCTGTGAATCCATGCTGCCTTGGGTCCTGTGCTCCACTGGCCTCTAGGTACTCGACTATTCTTTCCTTCAGAAGTGACTCCATCACTTTCCCTACCACAGAGGTCAGACTGACAGGTCTGTAGTTTCCTGCCTCTGTCTTGGACCCACTTTTGTGAAGGGAATCACATCCGCTTCCTCCAATCCTCGGTACCACACCATCCTCCCATGATTTATTAAAAAGATTAGCCAGTGGTTTCACTAGTTCCTCCTTAATTCTTTTTAGAATTTGGGTGAATTCCATCAGGACCCATTGCTTTGTCCACCTTCAGTTTTAGGAGTTCTAGCAGAACCCTTTCTTCTGTGAAAGGACTGGGATCAACCCCCTATCAAGAGTGCTTCTGTTAATTGGATTAGGCACTTCCTCCTCCTCTTTTGTGAATACTGAGCAGAAATATTAGTTTCAGTATTCCTGCTTTTCACTGTCCCCTCTGCCCACCCACCGTTCATTCTATTCAGCCTCACTATCCCTCCCTTTGTCTTTTCTACGCCGCTGATGTACCTATGAAAGGTTTTATCCCCCTTCTTAACTGAGTTGGCTATCTTTTCCTCAGTTTGGGCCTTTGCTATTCTGACTTCCCTCCCTGCTTCCTTCTGCCTTAACTGGTACAGCTCTCTGTCCTGCTCCTTCTGTGTTTCCTTATACTTCTTGAATGCTATCTTTTTCTTCCTGACTGTCACAGCCACCTTTTTTGAGAACCACAGTGGCTTTTTTTTTCGTTTTGATTTGTTTATTTGCTTCACACAAAGGCTTGTTACCTCTGAGATGGCAGTTTTGATAATTCCCCATTGTTGCTCCACACCTCTTTCTAGCCTGTTTGCTAGTGCTTTTCTGAGGCACTCTCCCATCTTGCCAAGTCAGCCCTCCTAAAGTCCAGTACCTTCACTTTGTATGGCTTGACTCTGTAGCTGAGTTTAACGTGAACCACACTGTTTGATGGTCACTTGTCCCCAGATGGCAACCACTTCTAGATCTGAGATCCTCTCACTGCCCCGTTTGAGAGTATGAGGTCTAAGATTGCTCCCTCACAGTGGGTTCCAAAACTAGCTGTCTAATGCCTGCCACCTGTAGGGCATCAAGAATGGCCCTGCTCTTGGATGTGGCTGCAGCAAATGTGCTCCAGTTAACATCTGGCATATTCAGGTCTCCCATCAACAGTATCTCCCCTTTCTCTGCCATTCTAAGAATGCCTTCTATCATATCCTTGTCCATTCCTTCCCCCTGACATGGGGGTCTGTACACAACCCCTGTGCAGATTGTGGTGCCCTTTCCAGTCTCCAAGGTGACCTACAGTGCCTCCTCTCCTCCCTGTTTACTCTTTTGTTCAGTTGCTTTTATCCCTTCCTTTACATAGAGAGCTACTCCTCCCCCTCTTCTCCCCTGCCTGTCTCTCCTGTAGGTTATGTACCCTGGCATGTTAACATCCCAGTCATGGTTCTCTGTGTACCATGTTTCTGTGACTGCTACGATATCCAGGCATCCCTCTTCCATTAAGGCCATCAGCTCAGGGAGCTTGTTGCCCAGACTACGGGCATTGGTACTCATTACCCTCCATTTCCTGATGGCCTTACTCCCTTTTGCCACATCCCTGTCCTTCTTGCCTTTGTCACTTTCTCCATTTACCCCTGCCCTTCTCCCTATCGACACCTCTATATTTACTTAATGAAACCCAGGATACCATATCTTATTTTCAATGGGGTCTTTCTGCTACCCAGTGTTATTATAGCGGGCAGGGTTGAAGCAAGTGGGAAGGGTCGAGATAAGTCACTTGCTCAAGGTCACACTCAGATTCACTAGTCATATTTACTCTCACAATTTCTGAGCCACTTTGAGAAGTGAGGCAGGACACAGCACATTAAAAAACTGTAATAGGTGTACAGGTTGCTTGCCTGAAACAGGATCAGCAGTTTTAATTGTTTAGGCACAGCAGATTACACTTGCAGCTTTTGCTTAGACAAGCCCCAGAATGAATCCTGCATTTCTTTGTGCAGTGGTTTCAAAACTGTACACTGAAGTGCCAATGGTGAGACTGATCTCAATCCTGCGGAATCCCTACCGAAACAGAAATTGTTTACAAACGTAAACGCAGCTAGCGGCTGGGTAAGATTCAAACCTGTAAACTCCAGTCTGATGGTATGATACAACAACCAATGAGCCACACTGGCTTCTTATTTTAATCCTGTTTACTACAAGATTCCAGTCTAAGTTTTTTTTTTTCAATTACTGAGGACACTCCATGTTTTGTATAGCATTGGAGCTTTTAGAGATTAAAAGCTTTCATACAAGAAAGGAGGCCATCATGTTTTGGATTTGAAGCAGCAAATTAACCAGGATGAATGGAATACTTTGATAAAACAGTTTGAAATGTAACCCTTGACGTTGTTTTCTACTAGAAGTACAGACTTTTAAAAATACTTAAAAAGAGAAAGAAAAACAAGCAAAGAAAAGTTTTTAAACCTCTTCTCAGCAATAAATATAGGAAATAATGCATGCACAACCAGACAATGTTTCCATCGAAGGTTTTTAATGACATCATAGGAACCTTGAGAGCAAAGTTAGTTTCCAGTATGAACATATGACTACGCCAAAAGAAGGTCTTTTGATCCATTGTGTCTATACCCGATACACAGCTCATGCAACTTTTCTTACATGGCGCTCTCCCCTCCCTCAGACATTTTTACTCTCCCAATGACTTCATCCCACCCCCTCTTAAATCCCCCAACCGTTTTCTGGTTCACTACCTCCTCTAGTAGTCCATTCTACTCTGCCACCATGTTCTCCGGTGAAGAAACGTCTCCTGGCCTCCTTCCAGAACCTTCCTCCTGCCAGTTTATAGTTGTCCCCCTCCCCGTGTTCATGTTCCCACTGATCCTAAAAGTTCACTAGGTCAACTTGTTCATAACATTGAGTTACTTAAAAGGTATTTATCATGTCCCCATGTCTTTCCTTGAGCAAGTACATATTAAGGTTCTCCATCCTCTGCAAGTATGAGAGCCCCTGCTGGCCCTGAATAATTTTTGTGATTCTTCTTTGTACCACCTCCCACAAGTTAATGTCCTTTTTCTGGTACAGACTCCAGCACTGCACACAGCACTTAAGGTCTGGCCAAACCAATGATCTATACAACTGCAGCATGACCTCCTTTCTTCTGCTCATCAACCTCCTACTTATTTTTTTTATTTAAAATTTTGGTAACCAGGAGAGGCGCACTGAGCCGAAGCTCATCTCCAGGTGGAACATGGGGGAAGGGAAACCGGGGATGTAAACAAGTGAACAGTCAGGTTACAATATAAATATGGCATACAATTATTAAAATAAAAGGTCATGAAATAACAATGATACATTTGCAAATATTTCTAGACATTTGTAGCCCAAAGTTAGCTTGGGATGCTGGCTACAGAGGGAGAAACTAAAGGAGGGAGGGAGGGGGAGATCATGGGGGATGATTACTGTTGGCGTTAGGAGTCAGATGGGTTAGGGAAAGTGGGGCACAGAAGGAGGCAAGTTATGCAACCCAGCATCCGATTTGCCCTTACCGCTACCTTGCTGCACTGCCTAGAGTGTTTTAGACTGCTTGTGATCGCAATCCCCTGGTCTTTCTCTTCCTTGGATACTGACAGTCCTGCCCCCTATTTCTTGCTTTCTATATGCATGACCTGCAGTTTTTTTGTGTTGAATCCCAGCTGCCAGATTCCAAAGCATGATGACATCAGATCCCCAAGATGGAAGCACCGATCAGTTGTGCTTGGCTGTCCATGTGTTATTTTTTATAGTATATGGTTTGAAACGTAACATTAAAAAATGCATTTATATCATTTCAAGAACTCTTTGATAACATTCTTTATTATTACAAAAAAAAAAAACCCTCCCTCACCCAGCTGCTGAAAACCTACACAGGTGAAGGGTAGGTTTGTTTTCTTTGTTTTATAAATAATGAAACAATAGAAGATGTGTTAGAGGAGGGTCTGGGTGGGTGGGTTGATGTGTAAAATGATAGTAAAAAGGCAGGTTACACAATTGTCCATTATAATGACCTCTGAACAGTGGTACAACCAATGTTCTAGATAAGGTGAGTACCAACCTATTTTACTCACCATTTTTAAGGAAACACTCTTCAAAAAATGTTTTAGAGTACAAATAGTCATCCCCCCACCTGAAAATTCTCCATAACCAGCAAAATAGCACTTCCTAACACTTATTATTGCTTAATATTGAGCATTTTCTTCAAGATTTAAAGCACTTATACTCACCAAAATTTCAATTTAGTCACCCAGTTTGAAAAATGGGAAATAAATTACTCTTGCCTGCCAAAATTCTCTGGAGTGCTGGATACAACAGCTTTTTAGTTAGAATGGAAATCCATGCACAACAAGGGGTAACTTTATTTATTAATTTATTGAAAATGTTTCACCAGGAAAGGCACACTGAGCAAAAAAGTGCTCATCTCACAGTGTGACCTGGGGGGGGAGGGGTTTACAAGGGAGGAGGCTATACATACAACAGTCAGTAGGTTGAACTTAGGAGTGGAGCAATACAAATAATTGCACATAACTGAGTGAGATTACTTATGAACTTGTTACATGAGGAGAACAGTACAAAACATGAGCCTCAAGGAAAGTGGCATACATAAAATGAATACAAATCTCGGACTATACGTGATTACTTAAGTGCCAGTAACAGAGCTTGAACTGAAGCAAGAAGCACCAAGTTGGCAGCAGGAAAAGGAAGTCAGAGATTGGGGCAAAGGAGAGGCGGCAGGACTGTATAGTAAACACTGGGGTGTTTAGGGGGGTTGATTTAGGGAAGACAGTGGGGGAAAGAGAAGGAAGATAGTAGAAGTGAATGAGACAGTAAGTGCATAGGGTGTTTAGGGTAATGTATAAACCAGACAATAAGGCGAAGGCTGAGCCACTGGTCAGGCACGTAAGGAGGGAGGTCGGGGGGGGGAAGAGAATCCATTAGGGGGTGGGAGGTCAGGGGCAGGTACAATTTGGTGCGAGGAAGTTAGTGAGGGCAGAGGATAGAGAGTGTCTGGATGAAGAATGGCAGATTTGGGCCAGCAGGCCATTCCAGAGCTTAGGGAAGAGGTAAGAGAAAGCCAATTGGCCTGCGGAGGTCCTTCGGTGAGGGATTACTAATAGCCTGGAGTCAGTAGCCCTAAGGGCGAGGGTGGGGGTAGGTGGGGAAGATAGGGAGGATACGAGGGAGGGAGGGAACCAAGCCAGAAATTAGAAACAAATTTAGCACTGTGCAGTAGGCACCGGTTACTCAGGGATGGAAGGGCCAGAGAATGGAAGAGCTTGCAATGATGGGAGTGGGGGGGGGCATCGAGGGCAAACCAGCAGAAAGCATTAAAGAGGGGGCCCAGTCTGGCTAAGGTGGACTTAGAGGCAGAGCTGTAAACAACATCGCAGTAGTCGAAAGAGGGTAGAATCATTTTCTGGACTATTTCACGTCTCACAGGAAATGGGAGACTAGCGCAGTTTTTATAGAGGGCACCAAGCTTTGGGCGCAGTTTTGATAGGATGTCATCCACGTGTGTGGAAAAGGAGAGGTGACGATCAAGCCAAACCCCTAGGTACCAAAAGGAGGGCACGTCTTCAAGAATGGTGTTATTTAGGGTATGGAAGATCAGTAGGGATGTAAGTCTGGATAGTCTCTGTCTAGTGCCGAAAGACACAGAGACAGTTTTCTTGGTATTTAGGGAGAGTTGGTTGGAGTTGAACCAGTGTTGTACTTTGTTGAAGTCGGTCTGAAGATTAGAGGCGACTTCTTCATAGGTATGGCCGGAAGTAAAGAGGACAGTGTCATCAGCGTACATGGGTATAGTGGTAGTGGAGCAAGAGTTAGGCAGTTCATTTAGAAGGATGAAGAAGAGGATGAGGCCAAGGACTGAGCCCCTGGGGAACACCAGTGGTAATAGGGAGTGGGAGGAAGGTGTAGTCAACTATTTTAGTGGATTGGGTTCTATTTTGCAGGTAGGCAGTGAACCAGTTTGTGGTGGATGCTGCTAACCCAGCCCCTGATAGGCAGGATAGTAGGAGGGAGTGGGATACCATATCGAATGCTTTGGCTAGATTGATGAAAATAGCGGCAGTAATTTGTCCTATGTCCATCCCAGTGAGGATGGAGTCCGTGAGTCTTAGTAAGGAGGTAGTGGTAGAGTGTTTTTTTTCTAAAACTGGACTGGAATGGAGTGAAGAAGTTAGTTTCTGAGAGAAAGTGGGAGAACTGAGATAGTACTAGGTGTTCCTGGAGTTTGGCGAGAGTGAGGAGGAGGGAGATGGGACAGTAGTTAGTTGTGGAGGTAGGATCACCTCCTTTTGGAAGGAGTAGGACAGCGACATGCTTCCATTCAATGGGGAGTGACTCTGTGATGTATGACAGATTTAGCAGGGCCACAAGGGGAGTAGTGATGGCAGGGGCAAGACCATCTGGGGATTTACCTTTGGTGGGGTTCAGGGAGCGATAGGCATCTAGGGTTTTCCATGGGGGAGATGTGTCTGAAGGAAAAAGGGGTTCTGACCAGGTGGTAGGAGGATAGCTGTCTGGGGAGTGGGTGTGGTTACAGGAGGTAGGGAATAAAGGAGGGTCACAGCAAGAAGTAAAGTAAAAATTAAACTCTGAGGCTACCTTCAGGGGGTCGGAGAGTAGAATCCCTTGGGCAAGGAGGAAAGGTGGGGGATTTGATGTTTGGGGGGAGAAAAGGGAGTTGATGACTTTCCAGAATTTAGATAGCCTCCCAAGATTTGCGTTTAGGGTGTTGTTACAATATTGGCCTTAGCTAAGTGGATGGCCTTTATGCACTTGTTGCGGAGCATGCGGTAGGTGACATTGTCACCTGGGATGAGCGTGGATTTGTAAATGTACCAGGCCTCATCACAGGCTTGTTGGCATGCTATCAGCTTGGTTGATATCCAGGGAAGGTGAGAGCCCCTGACTCTAGCACGGTGCAGGGGGGCATGTTTGTCCCAGGCAGTAAGGAAGGTGTTTCAGAAGTGCGTAAGGGCAGCGTCCACGTTAGAGCAGCTTAAGATCGGGTCCCAGTTAGAGTGAGCTAGTTCTTTCAGGAGAGGGGAGAGGTTTAGGGATTTATATGACCATCAGAATATAAATTTGGGAGGGGATTTAACTCTATGGATTTTACGGACCAAGCAGATTACATGGTGGTCGCTAATGGAGTCAGGGAGGAAGCCAGAGCTGACGATGCGATGTGAGTGGGAGGTAAGCGCCCAGTCAAGAAGGGAGAGGTTTCCGGTCTTATGGTTTGACCGTGTAAGTTCAGTGATGGTTTGGCTAAGGTTGAGAGCAGAGATCTCGGTTTGGGTTTAGCGAAAAGTGGGCGCAAGCCAGTTGTGGTTAAGGTCACCCATAACATGTAGTTCACCCGACTGGGCAAGAGACGTGAGTTGGCCCAGAAGGTCGGTAACTGTTGTGGTTGGAGTGCCAGGGCAGCAATAAATACCAGCCACAAAGATGGGTAATGAGGAGGAAGGGGACAGTTTCACCATAAGCAGCTTGGAAGCTTTGGGTTCAGCTTTTGAAAGAGAGACAGAGAAATGTAGGGCTGAGCTGGTGTAGATAGCCACCCCTCCTCCTCTGGTGGGCCGATCTTGCCGAGTGATGGTGAACCCTAGAATAGCGATGGTATGATCTGGGAGGTTTGGGTTTAGCCAGGTCTTGGATAGGATGATTATGTCAGGGACATGGTGGGCATCTAGAACCTGGAGCTGATCGAGCTTGGGGGCTAGGCTACAAATGTTTAGATGGAGGAGGAGTAAACCTCGGGGAAGGGAGCCAGAGTGAGTGTCAGTGGTGGCCTTGGTTGAGGAGGTTAGGTATGGGGTAGCCAGGACCAGGAGTTGGTGATGGGTCAGGATTGGGGTGTATATCCTCTGCAGTCAGTAGCAGTAGTAGGGCAAGGGTTAGGTGGTGACGTAGTATGCGGAGGCACCAGGATTTTGCCAAGTGCCATTTGGGGGAGGCAGTAGGGCAGGCAGTGTGGAGGAAGTGGGTTCTGGATTGGTAGGGGTAGACCAGAAGGCAGCCAAAGGAATAGACCGAGGAAGTGAGGCTCGTAGAGAAATGGGACCAGATGGTAGCTGGGAGAGAAGCTGTGGACTTATAGGGGGCATTTGTAGGATGAGTGAGTGCAGCAGGGGGAAGGGATGCAGGGTAGCAACTTAGACAGGGAGTTCAAAGGGGGAGGAGAAGTAGGATGGGAAAGATCAGAAGTAAGAGGGTTATTGTTTGTGCCATTTTTCCAAGTACAGGAGGCACAGGTAGGGAGTGAGGAGAGGTACAGGCTAATGTGGGGTAATGTAGATAGAGGGAGAAGAGGATCAGGCGTGAGAAGCACTAGGTAGATAGCTGGGTGAGGAAAGGGAGGGTAGAATATGTAGGAGAGGGATTGAAGTACATAGAAAGGAGCGGGGTAAGTATCGTATTTAATAGGTGGCCGGGGAGGGGGTGGTGGGGTGGGACAAAATAGCCCAGCAGAAAAAAGAACATATCCCCAGGCTAGCGGCCGCTCTGGTAATCCGGCTGGAAGGCTCCACGGGTCGGGTAACAGCTTGGCTGGCTCGGCTGAGCAGGCGCTCCAACTGGAAGGAGAGGGCTGATCTCCGGTCCAATCAGGGGCCGTCAAAGCGGAAGGCGTACCAATCGGAGGAGGCGCTAGAAGCTGGGTGGCTGAGGGTAGTTAGCGGTGATTACCTTGCAGAGGATCCGGGAGGCAGGACCAGGAGAGCGGGAGGAAAGCGTTGGTTAGTCTCGGTGATGGCAGCACTAATGTGGCGCAGAAAGCTCCTGAGAGGGAAGCAAGGAGAAATTGATGATTAAATAGTTGAAGGGAACAGGAAGGCAGGAGACAGGCTGGAACTTAAAGTGGGGGTGCGAATAAGGGACAAAAGACAGGAATTTGCTATTCAGGAGGAAGAGGCTTAGGGAGACAGACAAACAGTAGTAACACGCTGGATACAGAAGTTGATACCGGCCCATTTACAGAAGAAACGGTTCTGAAAGAACTCTTAAAACTGAAGGTGGACAAAGCAATGGGGCCTGATGGGATTCATCCCAGAATTCTAAAAGAACTAAGGGTAGAACTAGTGACACCACTGACTACCCTTTTTAACAAATCATGGGAGGATGGGGTGGTACCCGAGGACTGGAGGAGGGCAGATGTGATTCCCTTCACAAAAGTGGGAGCAAGGCAGAAGCAGAAACTATAGACCTGTTAGTTTAACCTCAGTGATAGGGAAAATGATGGAATCACTTCTAAAGGAAAGAACTGTCGAGTATCTAGAGGCCAGAGGGGCACAGGACCCTAGGCAGCATGGATTCACAGCGGAAGGTCATGCCAGACCTAATCTGATAGATTTCTTTGACTGGGTGACCAAAGTAGTAGATCAGGGAGGGCTGTGGACATAGCCTACCTAGACTTTAGCAAGGCATTTGACACAGTCCACACAAAAGATTAATATACAAGTTAGCCAGCCTGGGAGTGGGTCCCAAGATGACAGCCTGGGTAAAGAATTGGCTGAAGAGTAGGACACAGAGAGTAATAGTAAATGGAGTCCACTCAGAAGAAAGGAGGGTTACTAGTGGGGTACCACAGGGTTCAGTATTAGGACCGGTCCTCTTCAATGTCTTTATAGGCGACATTGCAGAAGGACTGGAAGGAAAAGTATGTCTCTTTGAAGATGACACTAAGATCTGCAACAGATTTGATGCACAGGGTGGGGTGGAAAGGATGAGAAGGGACTTGGCAAGGTTAGAGGAATGGTCAAATGTATGGCAGCTTAGATTCAATGCTAAGAAGTGCAAGGTAATGCACCTGGGAAACAAAAACCCTGGGGAAGAGTACACAATGGTGGGTGAGATACTAACAACTAAAAAAATGGAGAGGGACCTGGGGGTAGTCATATCAGATGACCTAAAGATGGGCAAGCAATGTGAGAGGGCAGCAAGGAGGACTGGGGGGATACTGGGATGCATAGGGAGAGGCATCACCAGTAGAAAACAGGAAGTTATTATCCTCTGTACAGACAGCTGGTGAGACCCCATCTGGAGTACTGTGTGCAGTTCTGGAGACCCAATCTCCATAAAGACATAGACAGGATGGAAGCTGTCCAGAGGAGGGCAACTAAATGGTGCAGGGTCTGCACGGAAGACATATGAAGAGACTTAAGGAGCTTAATATGTATAGCCTCGAGGAAAGGAGGGAAGAGGGGGACATGATAGAAACTTTCAAGTACCTCAAGGGAATCAACAAAGTCCAAGAGGGTAGCATCTTTCAAAAAGATGTGCAAGAACAAGAGGGCACAATTTGAAGATAGAAGGGAGCTCAGAGGTAATTTAAGGAAGTATTTTTTCACAGAGAGGGTTGTGGATGCATGGAACGGCCTTCCGGAGGAGGTTGTGGAGTCAAAATCAGTGGTGGAATTCAAGCATGCATGGGATAGTCATAAGGCAGTTCTGGGGGGGGGTAGGAAGAAGTAGGCTGCTGGTTAACTAGGATCTGCAGCTTATCCAGTAGGTAAGGGAATGGGCAGACTGGGTGGGCCAAGCGGTTTATCTGCAGTCAAATTCTATGTTTCTATGTTTCTATAGAAGTTAGATGGGTGGGGAGGGGCAGGCTACTAAAATGGAGCTTGTGCAGGAGAACTTGAAATTCCTGCTGGCTAGGGTCTCCAAGACAGGTGATTACAATGTATGTGTGTGTATGCATATGTGTGTGTGTGTTGTATATATATATATATATATATATATATATACATACCCACACACACACACAGTATATATATGACTATGATGCACGGATACCTAAAATCTGCTGGATATTGGATCAGGATATCTGGCACTTACTATCCGGCCAGAGCTGGATATTATTCGGGTTGTATAATCAGGGTTTCCACTTACAGTGGAAATCTCTCGAAAAAGTAGAAAATTAACATCTGCTCTTGTCTTGAAGATCAAATGCTCTAAATATGGCTTTAGAAGACTAGGTATCTCATGTTTGCGCAGCTCACTTTGTGCCTGGCTTTCTTCTTGTTCTAGTCTTTATCAATTTCACTGCCATTTACTTTATTCATAGATTCTCAAAAAGCAGCCACTATCTGACTTGTAGCAAAGATCAATATCCGATTGGGTCGCATTTTGTCAGAAAACTTGATTATCCAGATGGTTCGGATACTGGGTCGATATCCATGCATCCCTTACATGTACTGCTGGTACGGAAGTGCCACTATAGTTGGGGTTGAGCAGGGTGTTCAGTGTTAAACCCCTAACTTTGCACATTAATATCTTTGGCACCGTTAAAACGAAATCAGCAGAAATTTTGCACGTGTTGTCTAGGAGGCAAGGTCTTGATCTTTGGAAATTTTTGTGATGGCAGCTTGTGCAGTTTCAGACACACAAATGTGTTGTTTTTCATAAAAGGCTAACTTTTTCCCTATACATAATTTTTTTTTTTTCTCTCACCGGCTACAGCCTACATTGGTTGACATTTTTTCACCAAACTTGCAGGCAACATTTGTCATGCCCTAAGGTAGTGCCTTTCACAGGTCTGGTGAAAAAATATTAAAGAGTTCCCGAGTTATAAGGTTTTACAATTCAGTGTTTTCCAACCTGCGCATGTGCAGTAGGGTTTTTAAGATAACGTTCTGGTGCAAAATTAAAAATTTAATGTTGCAGGTAAAGCAGCCTTCTGTTTCTCCTTTTTGCTTTTCTTAATCGTGAAAAATGTTCTCTTTAAAGATACCATTGATGGGAATTCGTAAAGTGATTAGCCGCAGGCCCAAAGGGGGAGCGGCAATAATCAACTACGTATCTAACCATGAAGATATTTTTCATGCGTATTCTACAGCCACCCAGGGTTTTATTTAACTCTAAAAATTGATTAACGTTTTGCTCATAAAAGTGCTAAACATTGTGAAAATGCGTAGCACCTGCCTCATTGTGTTTAACAAACATAACGCTTCTAGAAAACCTATATAAATACTTTCTGAACTGTCAGTATTGTCCCAAGAAAAAAAAAACTGCTAATCAATTATTTAAAACCCTGCCACCTATAATACAGTTGGATGGTTACTGTTAGGGTTGACTGCAATTACATATACAGAGAAAGAATTGCTAACCACTCCTATGGGGAATTAAGTTCCATCCATATGTAATCAGAGGATTAATGCATGTCCCAGATGACTTAGAAGGCACAAGGCCAGTGGGCAAGTGATTTTCAACACACCAGGGAGGTGCTTAATTCTCAAGAAACCCATGCACTGGAGTGAGTTACTGCACTTATAAAATGGAAACAGGGTTTTGTTCCTTTTAGTTAGCTTGTTGCTAGATAGAACATGTTAGATTGGTAAACATGGCTGACTGCCTTTAAATGAACCCGGAACGTGCATTTGTTTTTAACAAACATATGCCCTGTTGTGCATTTCTGTGTTTATAAAGTGGAAAAGGAAAACATTTTTATTTTCATTTAGTTAGGAAGTTGCCAGGTAGATTAGGGCAGGTTAGTTATGAACCGTTTGAATTCAAAAGATTAACTATGGATCTGCTGGCCCGGATGGGCTACTGCCAAGCTTCTTGAAGCAGGCAGCCCCTGCCCATGCTGTTCCTATTGCAAGACTCTTTAATCTTTCCATAATAACCCAAACGGTACCAACATTGTGGAAAACCGCTCGCGTTGTCCCTGTTCACAAAAAAGGGGATACCAAAAAGATGTCAAACTATAGACCGATTGCCATTCTCTCTACCCTAAATAAACTTCTTGAGAAGGCCATCGCTACTCAGGTCACAAATTACCTGCACCTTAATAACCTTATATTCCCTACCCAGCACGGATTCCGAACAGGACACAGCACCACAACTGCTCTACTTCAGCTGACGAATGCAGTCCTTACAACGATGGATAAGAGCCTGCTCACTGGGGCCATATTTATCGATCTCACAAAGGCATTTGACCTTATGAATCACTCTCTGCTACTTTCCAAACTGTCCTGCCTTGGCTTTGACCTGTCGACCATCTCCTGGTTCGATAGCTACCTCTTAGGGAGGTTGCAATTTGTCCAAATTGAATCCACCATCTCAAATCTTTCCCCTACTTCTGTTGGAGTCCCCCAAGGATCTATTCTTGGCCCACTACTTTTCTCCCTTTTCATTAACAACCTGCCCTCCCTTCCCTGCTCCTCCTCGTTAATCCCTTATGCTGATGACATGGTGCTTCTCTCCAGTGGTAAAGATCCCTTATCAGTAAGAGCACATCTTCAAGCAGACTTCAACTGCTTGCAGGAGTGGTTACTAGGCTCCTAATGAATGCTAAGAAAACTGTAACTATGCTTTTTGGCCCCCCATCAAGAATCAGATCTCTTACTCCAGACTTATTGATACATTCTCTAGATGACTCCCCTCTTGAATGCGTTACCTCCTTCAGGTATCTAGGAGTCACTCTTGACCCATCTCTTGACTTTAACCTCCACATTGCGGCTACATGTAAGACAGTTTACTCAAAACTTGGTCTTGCCTTTAAAATTAGGTCCTCCCTCAATGATGCTGCCCAGCTTGCTATTGCACAAGGATTTCTCCTCCCTGCTCTAACATATTGCTCTCAGGTTTACCTTAAAGCTAGCAAAGGAGCGCTCCAGAAATGGAGCACCTGCTATAACAGTATATGCAGATTTGCACTCTCCACTCACAGACTTACCCATCATTGCCTGCTCTTCCCCAGACTCGCTCAGACACTTTTCTGCAGGCTGTACAATTGATAATATGATCAGAACGGGGTCCTCTAAATACCTTGCCGAACTATTAACTCAGCCCTCCCAAGCATACCTCCTCAGGGCATCTGCTCAAATCCAACTTGAAATTCCCAGATATCTCACACAAAAAGGAGAACGATCCTTCGCCATATCTGCCCCCCGCTCCTGGAACTCCATTCCCTCCCACATCAAACTCTCCAAATCCCACAAGGCCTTTAAACTGAGTCTTCTGGCACACCTATTAGAATCCGACTGCTGCTCTTGTGCTGTAACTTGAGCCTCTCTCCTAGCATTTTCTCCTCCCTATGGCACTTACTGATTTCCTGCTGGTCTCCAAAATCCGAAAGTTTCCCACATCCAGCAGAAATCCTATTGTTATAATGCTACTTCATTTAAGTTTTGTTTGCTGTTTGTCATTTCAGTTTAGTCACTGATGTATCATCAGATGAAAATAATTAATATAATGTTATCTGTTTCTCTTTGTCATCACTGATAATGACTGTAACTGGCTGTATACTGTTCAAATGTTTGTTCTCACCTCATGCTGCGTCATTAAATACTCTTTAATGTTGACTCTGGTCTCCTCTGTCTGTACTCTCCCGGGTCGTGCCTGAATATAGGCAACATTGTTGTCTAGTGTACTTACCCGGTAAACAAAAACCAAATAAATAAATAAACTAATGGCCAGATGATGTGTTCAGACCAATGAAGTTGCTAGGATTCGGAAACCTATTTTAGAAATGAATATAAACTGAATTGTGTCTGAATTATACAGGTGTGGTAGGGTTGAGTAAGCACTTTAATGTTAAACCCCAATTTTTGCACCTTAATAACTTTGCCCCCATTCATCCAATTTAGTTGAAGTTTGGAATGCACAGAGATGCTGCCAGGATACCTGGATCCCAAAACTTTCGTAGCAATTGGTTCACAGGGGAAAAGTTACAGAGGGGCAAAAGACACAAAAATCACACAAAGTAAGACCTTTTTTTTCTCACCTACAACTAAAAACCTAGGAGGATTTGAAACCTGAAACTTATAGGTTTGGTAGAGTTTCACCCAAGGTACTAAATTTTGTTGTGTTAGCTCCCAAATTTAAGTAGTAGTAACTGCATAGTTGTTTGTATCTCAAGTCCTCAGGAGAGCCCAAGGCTTTGTGGAGGCGCCAGGCAGAATGTGGAACCCACAGAAGTCACCTCCTGAGAGGGGCATATTTGTCCCATGTTGCAATGAATGTGTCCATGAAAGAAGTTTGAGCAACATCTACTTTGATGGATACCATGAGTGCTGACCAGTCAGAGGCCCAAAGATTGTCTAGCACAGTATGGAGGTCAAGAAACTTCAGCCACCTTGACCCAACAAACTCTGGTGAGGTGTCAGTGGGGCGGACCTTATGGATGAAGCAGACCACACAACAGTCACTGAAAGCACCTGGCAGGATGCCAGGGGAAATAATGTGGTAGGAGAGTGAGGACAGGACACTATCAATAAGAGGGTGGTTTGTGGGGTTGGTATTGACTTGGGCTGACTTAATAATGAGCTGTTCAGACTAAGGAAGTCAATTTGGTGATGGTATTTTTTGCCCAAGAACTAAGAGCTCCCTTGAAGCTGAGACAGAGAACGTGGCTGAGAAGATGGCAAGGCAAGAGTCTGACTTGGCTTTTAGGAAGAAGTAAATGCCCCTGATGAAAAAAGTAAGTGAGCAGGGGAAGAGACATTATAAGGAAGAGTTACTGGGAAGACAGGATGGCAGAACGATACATGACATCATAGTAAAGGCTATAAGGTATGTACAGAAGATCTCCACCACCACGCTTCCCATGGTCCTGTCTGTGACTTGTGCAATGAGAAAGTGTAATTCTACATTACTGATTCAGGCAGACAGCCAGGTTTCTGCAATGACCAGGACATCTGAATTATATAGTACAGCCCAAAGCCTTAGCTGGTCAAGCTTGGGAAGTGGACTCCTAACATTTATATGAAAATACTTGACCCTTTGGAAACTGAAAACTGAAGGCAAACATACTAAGGTTCATTTCTGCAGTTTTTTCTACAGACATTTCCTGATAAAGACTTATCAATGACACTTCTGGTAATCACTAAGGCAAGTGTTTATTCAGAGAAAGTTAAGTATACAGGTAGTCACATCATTTTGTTTTGCACTTTAAACTAAGTGCTTAAAAGAACACAGCACATAAAAAGATTAGAGCTTATTTAGGTCAACTACCCTTTTGTGGCCCATTGCTTTCTTCTCTCATACTGGTTCAGAAACCAGAAAAATAAAAACATTTTCTGCCACTTCTATCCATGCCTTAGGTCAACATGACATCTAGTTCTTATTCCAGTGTTGTTTCGCCAAGCTTGATTTTACCCCTTTAAAAAAGGTAAATATCTTGGCCAAGAGGAATTTAAGCATTTTCTACAAGTTGTGGTACAGTAAGTGCTGTCATCTGAGAAAATTGCATTCCTCAGGAAGATGAGCCCAAAGCTAATTTTAGTATTCTTCTGCCTCTCCGTATCCACAGTGCATAGCAATTTTACTGGGATGCTGTGGGTATATCTGATATATCACAATAACATAATCTTTTCCAAGCTAGCTTTATTAAAAAAAAAAAAAGCAGCAGATGGCATTAATGCATCACATCCCACTATAATCTTTTTATTAATTTACAGAATCTTAAGTTTATAATTAAATAATGAGAATATAAGCTCCTAATAATTATACATGCTTAAGGCTCAAGGCTATTAGGGCATGAATCACTGTGTATCATTATGAATATTTATGGAGTTTTTAAATCTGGTGAGACATGATAGCAAGAAATGTTTAAAACTCTGACTGCATGCAGTACTTTTATAACATATTTAACACACTGCAGAAACAAACAAACAAAAAAATTAGAAGTCAAAAACGCTGCTTACTAAGGTCAGCTCCCAGCTGGATAAAAAGAGGGAATTCTGCTCAAAGTCCTCAAGTTAAATGTCTCCTTACCCTGTTGGGGCCCTTTTTGTACCAAACAATAGATCCCATCTTGTACCAGTGGCACAAACATTTTTTGATAATAGAAACCATAATGCTAAACACTGGGAAGTGTTGGATAGAAAATTAAAATCTGTTGCAAACCACATTTTTATGTGCATGAAATGCAGTCCATGATTATTAATGGGAGATGGTAGCATGACTGAAATTTTTGCTTTTGTGAGGTTGTGCCTGACAACGGTCCCTGGGACCAGTGCACCTGCCCAATTATCAAATAAATAAGTAAATAAATGAGAATGTCCCCTCCAACCCCTCTTACAAAACATGATGAAGAATATAACCGAAAGGCTAACCAACAACATCGGTACAATAACCACAGAAGCAAAACGGAGTACAAGATGTTTCAAAGGGCCTAAACTCTTGATTAGACATCCATCCGCCAATCCCCCCCCCCCTGCGCACGCACATATTTTAAGGCATTTCTGTGTTTCACAGAATTTAATACAGAAACAAAGAATTTGACGGCAGATAAGGACCACTTGGCCCACCCAGTCTGAATAAAATAGTTATAATAATATAACAGAGAATAATGCAAGGAGGAGTGTTGTACATTATGATTTTGTTTTGTGTCCTTTACACACCTGAGGTGTGTAATGCCACATATATGTAAATCCTATACAACAAAATAGCTCGGTTCGCTACCCTAGACCACCCACGACGTCACCACTGTGACATTCTGGCCCAGCTCCGGTGGCCCACATTGGCCGCTCACCTCCAATACTCATTGCTTGTCCAGGCCTACAAGCTACTCAAACCCCCTGCTCCACCAAGCATAGCCGGAACCATAGCCATTAAACACAACCCTAGGAATTTAAGGACATCAGAACGAACACTACTAGAAGTCCCCAGAGTAAGGACCAATGCTGGCGGCAGATCCTTTTCTTGCCAAGCCCCCAGCCTATGGAACAAGCCCCCGGTCCCGGACGCCTCCTCACTCACGAACTTCTGCACCAGGCTCAAGTCCCATATACTGGCCACAAGTGCATGCCACTGCCACGGCTCTTAAGGTATCCCCTTTTTCTGCATCAAACCTTCCCAAAGGTGAGCCAACCATGTACCTCCCCCTAGTATCTAGACACTTAGGGACCAATGCTACCTCATGTATATCACTATGCCAAGCAGTACCAAGGCAAAACTGTGTCATGATGATAACCATGTCTGTAACCACCTTATGATTGAACAACCTATGTAATCAAAAGTTTTTCTCCACTGTATTTTATCTTGTATTATTATCTCGGCTCGCCCCTGAAAAAGGGACCTTCAGGGCTCAGTGGGCCTACTCGGTCACCAAAATTTAATAAATAAATAAAATAAATAAACCATGAGCATGAGTGGTTTGTAATGGTATTACACGCCGAGGGTGTGTAAAAATACAAATAATGTACAAATACCCCATATTTTTGTTTTATATAATTGCTGGTTCATTGTTTTTGGCTGATGGCTTTCACTCAGTCTCACTGCTTGACTGGTGTCAGCTCCAGTTCTCTGTTAAAAAAAAAAAAAAAAAAAACTCCAGTTTTAAGATCACTTTGGACAAGTGATATTAAGCGAACATACTAACATACTAAAATGCCAGCAGTATAGGCCTACAGTCTCTCGAGTCTGCTCAATTTTCAGCACCCACACTGAGGGCCGATTTTGGTGCCCCCCTTAAGGTTATACTGTCCCCAGTCCCAGATGTTCCACCTGTATTGGGCCTTGTAGATTTACCTTCCCCCTGTATCTGTCCCATCCCCTCTTAAACCCGTCCACAGTCTCCACCTCTGCCAGCTCCCTGAGTAGTGCATTCCATAGCCCCACCACCCTTTTAGTGAAATAACATCTCCTCTTCTCCTCTCCTCTCTGATCCTGCCCCCTTCCAGCTTACACTCCTCATAGGTCCTCTCCACCAGGCCCCAGATCATTTTGGTTGCCCTCCTTTGGACCCTCTCTGGGAGTGTAATGTCCCTCTTTAAATGTGCTCTCCAAAACTGCGCACAATACTCGAGGTGTGGCCTAACCAAGCGGTTGTACAGTGGAAGGATCACTTCTACCTTTCTGGAGGTAATCCCCCTGGCGATGCATCCCAGCATCCTATCTGCCCTTGTTGCTGACCTCCTACAGGTCTCTGAGTTGTTCATTTTGATATCTACCACTACCCCCAGGTCCCTCTCACCCTCCGTGACTTTAATTGTGTCTCCTCCCAGGGTATACCCCTGGCCTGGATTTCTGACTCCCAGGTGCAGAACCCCGCACTTCCCCACATTGAATTTTAGATTCCATTTTCCTGACCACCTTTCCAGAGCCTCCAGGTCCTCCTGCAAGGCCACCGTCCCCTCCTCCTCATCTACCACTGCACCCAGCTTTGAGTAGTCTGCAAAGAGACTCATCTCACTCCTGATCCCCTTCCTGATGACTAAGACATAGGCGTTGAACAGGAGTGGCCCCAGCACTGACCCCCCTAGAGAACCCACTAGTAACTCACCTTGGGGATGAGACTAACCTTCCAACCACCACCTTCCGAGTACGCTCAGAAAGCCAATTTCCTAACCATCTTAACAACTGTCCCCCTACCCCCATTTCCTTCAGCTTAGCCAGCAGGCCACTGTGGGGTACCAAATCAAACGTCCTGCTGAAGTACAGAAAGAGGACGTCCACTGGCCTACCCTGGTCCAGGACCCTCGTCACCCAGTAATAGAACTCAACAAGGTTAGTCTGGCATGATCTTCCCAGGACAAAGCCATGCTGCCTATCGTCCAAGTACACAGTTTGCTCCAGTAACCCTCCTACCCTTTCCTCGACAATACCCTCCATCACCTTGCCGACCACCGATGTCAGGCTAACGGGCCTGTAATTTCCGGCCTCCTCACTTGATCCCCCCTTCATGAATCAGCATGACATGGGCCACCTTCCAGTCTTGGGGCACCCACCCAGTCCTCAGAGAGATGTTGAAAAGCTCCGCTAGAGGGACTGCCAGGACATCTGCCAGTTCCCTCAGCACCCTGGGATGTATCTCATCTGACCCAGGTGTTTTCTTCATCCGAAGGGACCTGAGGGCTTCCCTTACTCTCTCCACCGGGATTTCAGCCTCCACGTCCTCCCCCTTTTCACCCTGTACTGCTGCCCCCCCCCCACCTGTCTGTGGTGGCCACTCCCTTTCCTCAGACCCGTCAGGGTCCCTGGTCTCTACCGGTCCCACCCCTTCCACCAGTTTGCCCCCGCTCCCCTTGCAAAACATAGCCCCTCCATCCCCCCTAGTAAAAACTGAGGCAAAGTACTCATTTAGGACTTCTGCCTGCTCCCCTGCCTCCTGTGCCCAACCATCCCCTATCCTTATCTTGCTGATCTGCCCCCCTTTATTTCCTCCACGTATCTAAAAAAACCCTTGTTCCCACCTCCGGATCCCACTGGCCAAGGACTGCTCTTTTTTTGCCTTGGTTGCTCTCACCACCCTGGTGACTCTCTTGGCTGTCAGCTCATATTCCTTCTGATTACTCCTTGAGCACTTGAAGCGTCTATAGGCCGCCTTCTTTTCCCTCACCACCTGCTGTATCTCCCAGGTCTACCAGCAGGGTTTTCTGGCCTTACCGAACTTACACCTTTCCCTTGCGGAGGATCTGGTAACCTCCTGTATTCTCCTCCTAATGATCCCCCACCTGCTGTCAGCATCCATATCCCGCCTTATCCTGTCCAAATGATTTTTAAGGATCCTTACCATCTCCCTGAAGTCTGCACCCCTATAGTCGGTTACTGCCATCCTTGTTCAGCTTCCCCCCACCCCCAGGTCCAGGAAGAACCAGACTGTGGCGTGATCATTCCCCGCCAATGGGTTCCTCTCCTCTAGGCCCCTAATTTGATCACTGTCCAGTGTCCGGGCCTCCCTAGTTAGCTCACCCACCTGTTGTGTCAGATATGCATCCTGGAAGACATCCAGCAGCCTCTGCTCTCTGGCCACTGGTGACGTCATAGTGCCCCAGTCTGTTCCTGGCATGTTGAGGTCCCCCATTACCAGTACCCTTCCCTTTCTCAATCTACAGTGTCCCTCGAGATCTGCCACCAAACTTTCTTCCAGAACCTCCGCCAGTGCTGGTGGCCTGTATGCCACTCCAACCTTTACTCTCTTACCCCCTGTGTCAGCAAGCTGACCCAAATAGCCTCCATGTTCCCCTCTGCCTCCTCTACCCCTCCAATACCCACGCCATTTCTGACTAACAGTGCTACACCACCACCCCTTCCCTCCACCCTGTCTTTTCTGAACATAGTATAGTCCTCCAGATTTAGGTCCCACTTCTGCCCATGAGTGGCCCAGGTCTCAGTGACTGCTGCCACATCTACCTCCCCCTCAACTAGCATCGCCTGGAGCTCAGGCATTTTATTTCCTAAGCTCCTGGCATTTATCAGGAACACTCTCCATACCTTTTCCCTCCTCTCCTCTCCTTCCCCCCCCCTTGAGCTCCCATTTCTCAGCTCCTGCACCCTACCTGGTGACCCATTTCCATATTTCTCTAACCCCCTAAAGGAGAGAAGACCATGTCCCTAGAGTACCTAGAGTACTGTATGAAATTCTGGAGACCACTCCTCTGCATGGACATCAATAGGGTAGATGCAGTCCAGAGAAGGGTGACCAAGATGGTACAGGGCTTGCACCTCAAAACATATGAGGAGAAATGAAAGAACCCCAATATGTACTCACTGGTGGAAAGGAGAAAGCGGGGGTTGGAACATGATAGTAACATTCAAGTACCTCAAGGGCGTAAACATGGTGCAGGGGGTAGATATCTTCCAATGTAGAAGGGATGCAAGAACAATGGGGCATGACATGAAATTACATGGGAGACAAGAGGAAATGTGAGGAAGTTTTTCTTCACAGAGAGGGTGGTGTAAACATGGAACAGTCTGCCACAGGAGGTGGTGGGAGTGAGCACAGTTGGGTGGGGGTGTTGAACATGTCTGGGACAGGCACAAGGATACCCTGAGGTGGGAGGGAGTGATGAAAAGCCACTGACCAGATAGGGTTAGAGGCTACAAACAAGTATAAGGTTTACGGGCAGACTAGATAAGCCTAGCGGTTCTTATCTGCCGACAAGTTCTGTTTCTATGTTTCTAAAACGACTTCACAGTTACCAAGTAATAATGATGGCCTGTGTGTGTGTGTGTGTGTGTTGGAACAAAACGGCTGCTCTAGATTTCACAAGGCTGCTGCTTATTGCCTGGCTGACAGCCATACTGTAATAACCAGATGGTTATTAGGGGTGGAAGTTGTGTAACCTAGCTATTATGGAGGGAATCCGGTTATTACGGCATCAGAAAGTGATGTCAGTCCAGTCAATAAATAGCATCACCAGTAATGTATTATATTCTTTGTAAATAATGATACAGAATCTATAAACAACAGTTTCAATAAATAACCTCACAGCATTTAAGTAATTCAGAAGAAAACATTTTTTAATTTTCATATCTGGCAAATTCAAATAACCAGAGTTCATTCTATGATCTGTCTGCTCAAGAAATGGATAGCCCTAGACGACATTATATACATCATCTAAAGGAAGAGAGAGACGTCATATCCAGCGTTTGCCTACGTACAAATAAGGTAACTAATTTGACTGCTTAAATGAGTGGTAATCAAAATCACTATAAACATTACAGCCAGGATATTGGAAGCTGTCAGCATGCAGAAAACGGGTTAGCACCTCACTAACAGTGATTAGCATCCCAAAAGCAGGGTACTTGCTAAATGTGCCATATTGGAAGGCACATTTAGCAAGGTCCAAACCGTTTGTGAGTGGCACTAACTGATGCCAATACGCCTATGCAAAGCAGTTGACTACACTTACATATAGGTGCACTGGCACATCCAAAGGTTTGGAGAGGTGGCAAATAGCTGACAGTGCTACACTATTTACTGCCTCCCCAAATCTGGCCTTAGGGCATATGCACCTTCCCCTACCCCCTCGACTAGATACATACAGTAGTACCAAAGGCAGTTTCATAACAAGAAAATAGGGAGCAACTTCCAGACTGTTACAACAGCTGGGGAAGTAACCGATGCAAATTAATAACAGCAATTAACAACAAATTGCTTACAGTCACAGAGTAACTAAGTGCTTAGAGAGTTCAGGATTATTAAACATCTTACAAATAACACCATCCCCAGCCTACTCACCCTCTCCTCAATACTAGTGGGCAAAGTGAGCAAACTTCACTTTGCAGAGTAATCCACGAAATTCCACCAGTTTCAGCCTTCAGGAAGGTGACATTCCTACTTAATGTGAAAATTTTGCACCACTCAGCCGCTAAACTGGCCACTACGCCAGCAGAAATTAAAATCGCTGTATCTCTATTCCTCAGCCCCCTTCCCCGACAGTAAATTGGGGGATGCTTTACAATAAAATTCAAACCATCTCATCGTCTAGTCGTCGGCCTAAACATGTCTATTTTCAGTGCGTCTTCTATTTAAAAGGAGAGCATGCATCACTAACTGAATGCTGGTTTTGTCTTCATTTCTATGATCACTGGCTTCATTTTCCTTCATAATTTGTATTTTTAAAACACAATTCTTTCTTCAACAATACCTAAGGTGGGGGAGGGACTGCTTGCCACTTGAGACAGTAGGCACAGGTACTTCTTGTACTATACAGAAGGGGGGGGGCATTACCTTGTGCTCCGTAATGCTGATCATAAAAAAATATTTTCTTCTTCCAGTACAAACATGTGCTCATGGACTTGTACATGGAGAAAGAGTGAAGAAGTGCGACTTTGTGGGGAGGGGGAGCAAGATCCACATTGTCAACAACGATACAGATAACATTTCTTGGCGACAAATTCTGCTGCCTCCTTCGGGTCAGAAAAACATAAGTGTGGTCACCTTGTGATAGGAGCAATTTAGCTGGGAGAAGTGTCTGATAGCATATTCTTAAGTTCCTCGAGTCTCTGTGGATCAAGTCAAACTGCTTCCTCTGCTGCCTCGTGCTGTATGAGAGGTCAGGGTATAGAAAAACTGTTCCTTCTTCGCATTTCGGCCTTTGCTATTTACTGACACCTTGCAGTAAAGATTCCTCAATGCTGACCCTTTCACAGACTACTTGAAAAGTTCCTCATCCCTCAGTGGGAGCTACTGTTCGTGGTGACTCTGTATACTGTTTTGTACCACAGGAGAGAAGTTGTTTCATCAATGTTTAAGGCATGACCCAGCCAGCCTTCCACAAAAAAGTTAGGGTCATCTCCCTCTACTCCTTCTGGGAGACCCATGAGCTGAACAATGCATGCCCTCAACAGGTTTTCCACAGCTTCCAGCCTCTGTCTCAAGATCTGATTTTCTTGGATTAGCTTGACAAAGACATCATGGGATTTACCAGCACTGGATTCAGCTTCTGCTGCGGTCTCTTTGACTGTGTCCATTTGCTGCTCCAAAGTGTTTACTTTGCTAAAGAGGTTATCTAACTTGTTGTCCCTGTCTTGTACCTATCGGCAAAGTGGGTAAGCATGTGGTTCACTGTAGCCAAACTGATTTCACCCATGGCCTGTTGTGAAGATGGTGGTTCTGCAGCCTGCTTGCTGGGTGCTGGCGGGTTTGTTTCAGGCTTGAAAAAGTCAGCTTGTATGTTAGTGCCTTTCAGACAACCCATTTTAGAAGTTTGTCTGTATTCGTACTGTAGATGTAAAAATGAGGCACCAAAGTTTTGTTAGCTAAAAGGGTCTCCCTTCAGGAGCTGATCAGCCATGAGTTTGCTTCTCTCAGGGTCTGAGCCACACACCCCGTCCGTATTGTTCATACTCTTCCCTGGTAGTCTAGTGGTTCCCCCACCCTTCTGATCAGCGATATCATTCATTGTCAGAAATCACCCACTTTGAGCTGGCCCAGTGGCGCTGAGGCACTGCTCAATGCCTTACCTTGCATCATGCCGGCAGCCTGAATTCAGGAAAATGTGGATTGCCAGGGGTCAGCAGGGGTGGGGGCTGGGAGAGGAACAGCAGTCATCAGGCAGCTCTCCTCTCCAGTATTAGGGAGGCTTGTTGACTTGGCTCTTGGCTGCCACCAGGTGGAGATCTGGTGGCAGCGGTGAACGCCCGAGTGGCAGATGTATCTACATCACCAGGGTGAGGGGACAGCCGCAGGTTTCAGGTCACATGGGCACCTCCAAGTGCATGTGCCACCCGTGTCATCGTTGCTTAATCAGACACAGAAAACAGAAAATGGGACCCGAGAGTTAGCTAGCAAGCCGCACACCTTTCCAGACCCGCACCATCACCTGGGCATCTTAGGCACAACCTAGATGTGTTCAGTCATGAGGGGGAATGGCCTTCCCCTTCCAGCCCTGCCATTGGGGGGGGGGGGAGAAATCCATGGGGGAACCTGCACAGAGGTAACCAAAGGGGAGGGGGTTGCCAGTATGTATAAGGAAGAGGCGTTGGAGCAGACAGCAATCCTAGGGGTAAAAGGCTATATCAAACAAATCACCCACCTCCCAGATGGCCCATCAGTATAGCCAGCCCATTTCATGGTAGTTCAGCTGCCCTCCAACCACCTCCAGCACTCCCCCACTATTTACCACCACCAGCTATCTGCCTTGTGCAGTCAGTGTTTACTGTCAGTAACAGTAAGCATTAGCTATGAAGGCAGACAGCAGTTGGTGGTCGCTGTCAGCAGTGGGAGAGTGCCAGCCATTGTTGATGAGGAAACGGGGTGCTGGCTCACTGGTCAGGTGGGAGCAACTGAGCTACCAAAAGGGTGGTTTGGCTATACAGATATGCCACTGGGGGGCAGGTCGACATTAATCTATATTGGCAATTGGAGTGGGGGACGACTAGACTACCAGGGAAGAGTATACGGGAATCGAATGTGCACTGCCGGGGGGGGCGCAATCCACATTTACCCCTGGCCTGTGATGTGGCCTTAATTGAATGCAAATGACCCCAGAGCACCTTGCTATTGCTGTGGAGTCATTTGCATGCGGATGTATGAAAACAGCAGATTGATCTACAGGAGCAATAGCCATCTGTAGGCCCTAATTACTCGTTTGTTAATGCCCCATATCTTCCTATTGGCCACATAACTCATGCAGCCAGCAGGGGGTTTGTGGTTTGCTGAAGCACTCAGGTGCTGCCTGCCTCAGCTGGGATAGTATACTGGAACATGCCATTAGTGCTTGTTGTATGCTTCGGGCATGTTCTTTTTTCATATCATCTTCTTTATTAAAAGCAAACATATAAAACCACACAGGTACAGTGCAATGAAATTGTACAGTCAAATGACAACTAGCAAGTGATGGTAGCCATGAGTAGTGAGCCAGATAATCTAATGGACCTGTGAGAATCCATCACATAACTGTATCTGTGCACTTATCATATGTAATGTTTCACGATTTCATGCTATACAGATGTAAAAAAACAACAAAAAGAAACTTTAGCGCTAACAACAAATAAGTAATAAAAAACATACAAACACACAAATAAACAATTGGTCCATCTAATTAACCCCTAGATTCTAATATCTATGGTTTATATCAACCAGAAAAAAAATATTTATATGGCAGAACTGTCTCTAACGTGACAGCAGCTTATGGCCATTGGCATTTATTGAAGAAAGAAATCAAGCCCCCCCCAACCCAGACAGACTCCTAAGTTACTCCCTCACGAAGAGCGTGAGCTTCCACAGGCGAAAGAGAATTCAAGAAGGGCTCCCAAGTCATGAAAAAGTGGTCACCCCTTCCCTTAAAGAAAAGGGAGGCGCGTTCCAGAGCCAGAGTCCGAATAGATAACATTCTCCATTGTTTAACTGTGGGCGGGGCACAGGAAACCCAGGTGTTCATAAGGCATTGACGTGTCAGAATTAATCAATATTTAGCAAATCAATCTTTATTTGTATACTAGAAGGTATGAGAGCACAAATGCCCATTTTCACAAACGTCCAGTGTAAGAGATACCAAGAAGGTAAGACAATACAAAACAGAGTCTAACAGAAACAAGGTCTATACAGGAGAAACAATCCAAACAAGTGGTTTAGATATATAGAACAATGTCAAAGACTAACAATTGTCTAACAGTTACAGCAATTTTTATAAATTGAAAACAGGAGGCAATTGATTACAATAAAGTAAAAGGAGAGAAACATATAGAGCGGCCTGAACATTTATGTGTGTGACATATGGAGAGCAGGAAGAGAAGGGAAGAGGTATAGAGGGGTCAGTAACCCAAGTGCTAGAGGTGGGGAAAGTGCAAGTCTTTCGTGGTTGGTTGTAATCTGGTCCAGGATTGAAATATGAAGAAACCTAGGAGTTGGGGTGGGAATGAAAACTAAGTTGAAGGAGAGGGGAGCAAATGTTAAGGGGGATGGGTGTGGGGGAGGAGAGGGGTAACAGAGGCTAGAGGAAAGCAAGGGGGACAGCACTCTGGTCCATCTGGGGTACAACTCCCAACCCTCGGACCCCAAATAATAGCGCTACCAAGGTTACCGGTATCTGGTTCCCTGATATACTGCAGAGTTCATTTGCTGCAGCTACCCAGAAGACCTGCAGCACTTGGCATGTCCAAAAGTAATGCAAATAAGTACCACGTGCCACCTGGCACCTGCCACATATTGGGGAGACTGTGGGGTGATACTTGTGGGCAGCATAAGCTGTGAATAAATGTATACTGGGATTCCTTGTACCGATTACAAATTAATATGCCCATATGTGACTGTAATAACAACATCCAGTCCTCTTTTCTAATGAATATCACCATGTCCCTCTCACAGAGCTTTTTCGTTTTATTGGTAGTGTCCAGACAGAACTGCCTATCCTGCTGCACAATTTTGCTGACAAAACCCCTAGAGTCCTTCCAGGCCCTCTACACCACTTGTTCTATGTGTGCTAATGGAGATACAGCTGCCTGCTCGCCAGCAAGCACCCTCCCATAGTCCTGCACCTGTAGATATTGAAAAAAGTGAGAATGTGGGATCCCTGTCACCTTCTATATTTCAGCAAAAGTACGGATCCCTTCCTTACTGTATAAGGTTCCTAAGTAGGTTACCCCTCTAATTTGGGCACGTTCTAATGTACCCGAAATTTGCTCCAGGCACAATCTGCTCCCGGAGCAAACACAAGCACAGTCCAAAATCATTGAATACCCAGCTGTATCTGTAGCAAGAGAAGAGATTACTAATCCACTTAGTGCCTGAAACCACTCACAGGGAAGTAGCACATGCTATTTGTTGTTGCACTTTATTTTTGGACTGTTATTTGCTTGACCTGTGTTACTTAACTTCAGTTTCGTGCTTCATGTGGTTGTAATGCTTTTACATAGATACATAGACAGTGTCGGCAGATAAGGGCCTATGGCCCACCCAGTCTGCCCATTTGAGCTTGTAAGTTCAGTTTGTTTTCCTAGAAGTCTGTTGCCCCTTACCCCTGACCTCTAGAATTCCTTTATGTCTATCCCATGCATTCTTAAATCCCGTGATTGTTTCAGCCCCCACCACTTCCTCTGGCAGGATGTTCCACTTGTCCACCACCCATTCTGTGAAGAAATTCTTTCTCATGTTTCCTCGAATCGCCCTCCTCCAACTTCATCCCATGCCCTCTAGTCCTGGAACATCTTTTTGCTTAAAATAGTGTTTTCCTGCACCCTGTTCTTCCCTGTAAGATACTTGTATGTCTCTATCATATCCCTCTCTCCTCCTCTCCTCCAGGAGTACATGTTCAGTTCCTTCAACCTGTCTTCATAGGACTTGTGATGCAATCCATGCACCATCTTTGTTGCCCTCCTCTGAACCTTCTCTACCCTGTCTATGTCCTTACATAGGTATGGTCTCCAGAACTGTACATTGTACTCCAGGTGGGGCCTCACCAGTGTCTTGTATAGCGGAATTATGACCTCCTTTCCTGCTGGTGATGCCCTGCCTATACATCCCAGCATCCTATTTGCTTTACCTGCTGCCTTGTCACACTGTTTCCCTACCTTGAGGTCATCAGAGATGACAACCCCAAGATCCCTTTCCTGCTTGGTGCATGCTATATCCTTACCCCCCAACTGATATATTGTGCCAGGGTTTTTGTGCCCCATATGCATTATCTTGCACTTCTTTGCATTGAATTTCAACTGCCAAACCCCTGACCATTCTTCAAGTATCTGCAGGTCGCTTCTCATTCTGTCTACACCCTCTGGTGTGTCTACTCTGTTACAGAGCTTTGTGTCATCAGCGAACAGTGAAATTCTGCCTTCTAGATCCTGCACAATGTCACTGATGAAGATGTTGAATAGGACCGGCCCCAGCACTGATCCCTGTGGTACCCCACTGGTCGCTCTTCCCTCTGTGGAGTGACAGCCATTTACCACCACCCTCTGTGTCCTGCCACCCAGCCAGTTACCTACCCACCACACTACTGTCCTGCCACACCCATATTCCCCAGTTTGTGTAATAGTCTTCTATGTGGCACAGTGTCAAAGGCCTTGCTGAAGTCCACATAGGCCATGTCCACTGACCTCCCTGATCCACCTCCCTAGTCACCCAGTCAAAAATTCAACGAGGTTGGTCTGACATGACCTCCCCCTGGTGAAACCATGCTGCCTTGGGTCCTGTAGTCCATTGATAACCAGATGTTCCACCAATCTCTCCTTCAGTAGTGCTTCCATGATCTTCCCCACTACCGAGGTGAGGCTGACTGGTCTGTAGTTCCCTGCTTCCTCTTTGTTCCCACTTTTGTATAAGGGGACTACATCTGCTGTCCTCCAGTCTTTGGGTACCTCCCCTGTTTCCAGTGATCGGCTAAACAGGATAGCCAGAGGTTCAGCCACCACCTTTCTTAGTTCTTTAAGGACCCTGGGGTGCACCCGTCTGGCCCCATTGCTTTATCAACTCTTATTACTTCCAGTTCCTTCAGGACCCTTTCTCGTGTAAATGGACTTGTGTCCATTTCTGCACCATTCTCACCCCTTGTACTCCCTTCAGACCCATTACCCTCCTCTTCCTCAGTAAAGACTGAGCAGAAATACCTGTTCAATATGTCAGCTTTACTGTTGTCATCCTCCACGCGGCTCCCATCCTCTCCCTCCCTTTGTCTTTCTTTTTTCACTTATGTACCTGTAAAAGGTTTTGTCCCCTCTACCCACTGATTTTGCAATGTGTTCTTCTGTCTGAGCTTTGGCTTCCCTTACTGACCTCCCTGCCTCCCTTTGCTTCTCCTGGTACTTCTCCCTATCCCCTTCTGCCTGTGTCTTTTTGTATTGCCTGAATGCAATCTTTTTGGCTTTCACTTTCTTTGATACCTCTTTGGAAAACCATAATGGTCTCCTCTTCCTTTTCCTCTTGCTAACCTGCTTAATGCATAATTCTGTTGTTTTGTAATCCCATTTTAAATACTGCCCACTGTTCCTCAACCCCTGATTCCTGTCCCATTCCCCTTAATGCCTCTTTCAAGTATCTCCCCATTTTCCCAAAGTCTGCCCCTAAAATCCAGGATACGTGTTTTGTGTGGTTTGGTTCTGCTCTTTCTGTGATTTCAAACCACAATGACTGGTGGTCACTGTTTCCCAGGTGCTCCCTACTGTTACCCCCATCACACTGTCCCTGTTTGTGAGCACAAGGTCCAGTATTGCCTTCTGCCGAGTTGGTTACATGACCAGTTGCTTGAGGAAGGCACCCTGAAGGCAGTCCAGGATAAATCTGCTCCTAGTTGATGCTGCTGCTGGGATGCTCCAGTCCACGTCTGGAATATTGAAGCTTTTCTCAGAACATTTATGTATTCATACTGCTTATGTTTTTTTACTGCTCAATATACTACTGAATTTACCTCTCAAGTAACCTCCCAGGTCGTACCTGAAAATTAAGCAATAATGCATGACAGGGCACGTGTTGTTATGGGATTTATATACGCCTTGTGTGGTGTGTCACAAGGTGCAGCCGAGTGACTTTAACCACACAAGAAGTGCGTAAATTCCACTACTACACATGCCCAGAAGTGCATTATTGTGATTTTAAAATTAATCTGTTATTAAAAATTTAAATACAAATGAATTAGGTTCAAAGAAAGTAAACATTAAATTACCAGGATCTTTACCGGCTGTCTGCTACAGGATTTACACATGGTCATGTGACATGTTATGACCAATAAGGTTACAGGATTTCTGAGACCCATTTTTGTAACACGTGATGATCTACTGCCGTTGGCATCGATGTCAGAATAAGGGGCTCCATATATTTTAAACGTCCACTGTTTACCACTAAAGGAGTAGTATGCATTTAGTAGATGAGTAGGGAGCTGCTGTCTCAAGATGGGCGCCACCACACTGCATTTTTTGGAGAAGTACACCACACGTGCACAGGAACCCCCTTTTCTACATGCAGCTTTGTTAACAACATGCAATGTACTGCCAAGGAACCATCAGGTAAATTAGCCTACTTTGTTAACACCAGCCAATACAAACAACTGAAAGTGTTTACAAGTTTAGATTATGCTCACTATGATAGTATTAACCATGCATCAGAGTTGGGTGCCAGTTGCACCTACTGCCTTACTTAAACTGTTGTGTTTTCTTACAAAGACCAAATGCTCTATTATTCTGTTAGCTCAAAAGTGCTTTCTTTTCCAGGAGATGACTGAATGTACAAAAACAGTTAACTACTTGTTTATTGGCTAGCCCAGTTGGCCCATTTTCAAAGTGATATACTGCAGGCCTTCCATATGAGCAGTCTGCAACTTGCTGTAAAAGACTCACCAACTTTTTCATGGAGCTTCTGCCCCACAGGTGCCGTTGTGTGCTAATCCTACTGCAACTGAGCTTTCTGTACCAATATCTCTGGCTAGGTTCATGGTCATGCAATAAATATGGCTCAATAATTCTGTGTGTATGTTGGAATTTATTAGATACAGTGTCAGACTGCCCTTGTGTATCATTGAAAGCTAATAAAATAGAACAAATAAACACTAAACAAATGCAGAGTATCGATCTACTTAATGATATTGCAAAATAATAAACAAATAGTTATTCTTTTTTAAATAAAACTTTGCCACAAAGACTGAAACAGGACTTTGGGGACTCTAAAGTCTTCAGCAGAGTAGATAAATCTGCCGTTAGAATGTGGATATGTAAAACAACAAATCCAGCACTCACCACCTTCAATAATGAAATAGACGCGGCTCTCAGAAGTGAAAATAAAGTGCCCATTTATTGAGGTGCCAGTAAAATGAAACCTGCCTTGATGCATTTTTCATCTGAAACGCATCAAGGTGTGTTTCATTTTACTGGAACCTCAATAAATTGGCACTTTTTTTTTTTTTTACTTCTGACAGCAGCATTTGTTTCGTTACTGAAAGTGGCGAGTGCTGGATTTGTTGTTTCACATATTGTCATTTATCCTAGCACCTCAGCCTTGTGCACATCCTTTTTATGTCTGAGAAGGGTGTTAGAATGCTGGGCAGAGCGTGACCTCAGAGCACAGTCTGAACTTAATGTTCTAAGTTCCGTCTCTGGTGCAGCAACTCAGGACTGAGATGACTGCAGATTGTATGACATGATTGGTAAACAGGTTGCTAGAAAAGGTATAGCTCTATGGAAATCCTCTTGAAGATCTACTGGTACTGGTACATGTAACAAACCTATCTTCTTCACAGACCCACAATACAGTGAATGATAACATGAGAACCAAGCAGTACCAACCCCAACTAGGTGGCTGGAGAAAAACTGGAGACCAACCCCTGAGAACAGCATGTTTTGTAAAACGGCAAGGCCAAATCCTGCACTCCTATGGGAGACCAGATCTACACTGCAGTCCTTAGTAAAAGTATGAACTGTGTGCCAAGTAACAGCTCTGAAAATGTTAGTTGCTGAAACAGACTGAAAATAGGCCACCGTGACCCATGTGGCTCCTGACAGGTCCTGTCCTGCCCAGGTGAAGCAGAACAAGATGCAGAAGGAGATTCTTTTGGAGAGGAATTGTTTGGAGTCAGGATTAACCCTGGTGCCAGGGCCAAAGAAGCAAGGACTGGGCACACTCCTTGATATGTTTTAGGTAGTACCAAAGGATCCTGTGGACTTCCAAAGAGTGTAACAGCACCTCGCCAGGTTCTGAGGGGAAGGGAAAAACATGGTTAAATTAATGAACTGAGTCAACAAAAAAATCAGACAACCACCTCGGTCGAGTACAAATGCTGCCCTGGCCCTGTGAAACACCAAAAAGTGGGTGTCATGAACCAAGGCCCGTATTTTGGACACACGCCTAGTTGAGGTACTAACAATAATGAACAAAACCTTCTAGGAAAAATACTTCTTCTCACAGGAATGGGTGGGCTTGAAAGGGGCTTTAATCAGGTTTACAGCACAAGATTCAGGTCTCAAACTGGAACAGGCTTGTGATCTGGAAGGGTCAAATGCAACAGAACCTGCAGACCACAGCCAGCTGGGACACATGTCCCCAGTAAAGGCAAAGAAAGTTGAAATGGCCGACATGAATCTTCACCAAGGAATACTGCAATCCAGATCGTGATAAGAGTCAGGAGGTGGTCCAGCGCCTTCTGTACAGGGCAAGTGAAGGGATCCAGAAAATCTTATCGCTGTTGCCACTTCAAGACCACCTCTTCTCCAGACTACAGTCCACTCCCCAGTCTGGACCCTAGGTATCAGATGGGGGAAGAGGAGTAGTGGCTGCCTGCAGCAGCAACCACTGGGACCTGCTTTGTAAAAGGTTATGATCTGACTTCTAATGGCCACCACCTCAGTGAGTGCCACAGACTTACTGCATACTTGGCAACACTGTCTCCTCCAAAGGACTTTCCTGAAGATGACTGTACCACAGGTGTTGCAGCCTATTAAACCCCCTCACCCTCCTATTACTGTATGTCCTCCCTTAATTCCCAACACCCACCTTTCCTATGCTGTCTGTTATGCCTTGGCTGCAAGTCTCCCTGCCTAGTAGCCCACTTTCCTCTCCAACTTAATCCCTTGGTCTCAGAACCTTTCATCAGGGCACCCCAAATAGGAGTTTTCCAAGATTGTTTAAAACCCCCTGCAATCCTTACTTCTACCCCCCCCTACTATTTTATAACTCCTCTGGTTCACAGCTTACCCCCTTTAGTTCTGTTTTCTTTTTCTTTGTTTTTTATTTTCTCTCTGCCACCTACACACTTGACCCCCCTGCTGTTTTGGACTTACCTGTGCTCTTGACTAATTCCCCACAATTGTACTAGAACACTACCTCCCTTTTCATGCAACTCTTGTGTCATTCATATGATACTAGTGTCTTATACTGTGCAGAGTTCTCTGTAGAACCGAGGTCTACCTGCAGACACCCTGCAAATGTCAGCACTGCACTCCTACTCCATGGAACTCCCATTCCATGATGCTCACATATAGAGATGCTTGAAGGTGTGGATTTTAAATTCCCTGTCTCCTCATTCAGCCTCAGGTGGCCAAGTTTAATAAGGTTAAGCAGTCTAACTTTTCAATTCATACAGTATATACGTTCTGGAACTGTACAAGTTTTAAGCAGACTGCAGCTCTTTCTTCAATCAGACACCTGTTTCGCAAGTTGTATATAATCACTCAACCTACGAGGCTGCAGTGTTCTGCATTCTAGTTTCCACCCCCCACTAACTATCAAAAGTTAAAAACAGTGCCAAAGCACAGTCCCAATTTATTGCCTTAACTGCCAGCAGCATATCTGCAGAATGCAACATATTCCCTTAGGTGCCAACAGCATGTCTCAGGCATACAACATATTACATAAAGGGCCAGCAGGGCATCTCAGGGATGCTGCACACTGCCTAAAAAGCCAACAGCTTGTCTCAAGGATGCAACACATAGCCTGTAAGTGGCAGTAGCGGATCTCAGGGATGCAACATTTTGCTTAATGTGCCAGCAGCTGCATCGCAGGGATGCAACACATTGGCCTAAGTACCAGCAGCACATCTCAGAGATGCAGCCTATTGTCTTAAGTGCCAGAAGCGTGACTCAAAGACTAATCATATTGCTGTAAGTGCCAGCAGAGCATCTCAGGGATACAAAATATTGTCTCAAGTGCCAGCGGTACATGTCAGGGATGCAATACACTCCCCTGAGTGCCAGTTGCGTGTCACCTGAATACAACATAGTGCTTAAAATACCAGAAGCATGTTTTGGGGATGCAACACATTACCTTAAGTGCTGGTGGTACATCTCATGGATGTAAAATATTGTCTAAAACGCCAACAGGGTGTGTCACGGATAAACACATTTCTCATGTGCCAGCAACGCATCTCAGGGATGCAACATATGGTCTTAAATAGCAGCAGTGCATCTCAGAGATGCAACATATTGCCATAAATGCTAGCAGTGCATCTCAGGGATGCAACAAACTGCCTTAAGTGCCTGCAGTGAATCTCAGGGAAGCAACATATTGCTATAAATGCTAGCAATGCATATCTGGGATGCAATTTATTGTTTTAAGTGTCAGCAGTGAATCTCAGATGTAACGTATTTCCATAAATGCTAGCAGTGCAACTCAGGGATGCATCACATTCCCATAAATACTAGTACTGAATTTCAGGGATGTACCATATTGGCATAAATGCTAGCAGTGCATCTCAGGGATGCAACACACTGCCTTAAGTGCCAGCAATGCATCTCAGGGATGCAACATACTGCCTTAAACGCTAGCAGTGCATCTCAGGGATACAATATATTGCCTTAAATGCCAACAGTGCATCTCAGGGATGCAATATACTGCCTAAGTGCCAGCAGTGAATCTCAGGGATGCAACATATTGCCATAAAAGCTAGCAGTGAATCTCAGGGATGCAACATATTGCCATATGTGCAAGCAGTGCATCTCAGGGATGCAACATACTGCCTTAAGTGCCAGCAGGGCATCTTAGGGATGCAACATATTGCCATAAATGCTAGCAATGAATCTCAGGGATGTAACATATTGCCATAAATGCTAGCAATGAATCTCAGGGATGTAACATATTGCCATAAATGCTAGCAGTGCATCTCAAGGATACAATGTACTGTTTTAAGAGCCAGCAGTGCATCTCAGGGGTACATCATGTTGCCATATATGCTAGCAGTGCATCTTAGTGATGCAACATACTGCCTTAAGTGACGAAAAAAAATCTAAGCAAGTAAGAAAGCAGCATTTTTTTGTTAGGTATCTATTCCCTGGGGCTTAGAGTGGCATTCAACGAAATAAAATGAACACAGGAACAAATAAAAAGAAAATAGCAGCAATGCAAATAAAACCAATAAATTCTTAAATATGTACAAATTCGCAGTAATCCATAAAATAACTAGGTGGCATCAGATCAGGGGCCTACTAAACAGAACTAAAGGCCTCCTGAAAAAGGAAGGACTTCAGGCCCCTCTTAAAGGAAAACACTGGAAAAGATGCAGCTTTCCTCACACACTACATAAACTCTCAATTAGTGCTTTCAGACAGTAACGACTTTTTTAATGATTTAAAACAGCTACCCACAACTTTCACTTTCTGTTGCTGGCAGCCACCGTCTCATGGCAGCAGACTCCCGAGTTCACTGTATGCTAGTATGTCGAAGGTCTCTCAGGTAGCTGGGACCCAGTCCATATAGGGCCTTACTGGTCAGCGTACCAATCTCGCAGATGATGTGTCACTTCATCTGCAGCCAGTGCAGTTCAAGCAAGACCAGGGTTATGTGACAGGACCTGGGAAGGCCATCAATAAGCTGGCTGCTGTGTTCTGCACCAGCTGCAGGCATCATAGGATACCTCCATTCACCTCAAAGTATACAGTGCTACAACAGTTGAGCCTAGATGTGATAAAAGCACGTACTGGTGATGGCAGTTCTTATAGGGGGATCAAAGCTTTGATTCGGCGATATTTCTGAGATATTAAAAGTCACTCCAGACTACAGCTGAAACCTGAGCCTCAACTGTCAGCTTCTCATCCAGAATGTATCCCAGAAAAGCTTAGTGTGCACAGCGGTAATGAATCCAGTGCTCAGGATGGAGCGGCTAACCCCTGCTCGATACATAGGTATCCACAAATATCTGGCTCTCAGAGCAAGTCTCTTAAACAAATACTCAGACAAGAGGTCTCATTCAAAATAACGTAAAAACCTTTATTCATAATCCAGTGATTTGGCATTCAAGCAGCAAACACTCGTTACCCCAATGAACGCCAACTCACTGGATTTTGAATAAAGGTATTTACCTTATTTTGAATGAGATCACTTTCTTGTCTGAATATCTGTTTAAGAGACTTGCTCTGAGTGCCAGGCATTTGCAGATACCTCTCATCCAGAATGACCCCCAGCCCCCCCCCCAAGATGCTTCACCTCAGCAAGGGCCACCAAAGTGGAGGAGCCAAGCACTAGGCTAGCCATCTCTTCAATGACCTCCATATCCCACTGCTGAGCAGCCAGGCTCAACCACTAAGTACCGTTATCATGTTTGGATTAAGCTTTAGCCAGCTAGATAATATCCAGTCCTAAATCTCAGCCTTGGACAAATTGTGCACCTTGACCACATCTGGCATCCTGGGTGCAAAAGGCAGCTACAACTGAGTATCAATGTAATAAAAACCCAGACTGTACTGTCTAATGATCCCTTCCTGGAGCTGTCTGTACACGGCAAACAGCATGGATAAGAGGCTCGATCCCTGAGGCACACCACAGAGCAGGGCTTTAGGAGCAAGGAGAAATTCCATCACTGCCCTCTGCGTCCTATCCCTGAGGAAGGACTTAAACACAGTGCCCCTCTGATGATCCAACAACAACCACGGTGTCAAAGTCAATGACATATGAAGGAGAATGAGAATTGACCATGCTTCCTCTCTCACCCTAAGGTCATTGTGCACTCTGAAAAATGCAGCCTCAGTGCTGTGCCTTAACCTAAACCCAGACTGAAGAGGTACACAGACATCAAAAGCTGTGTGTTCCTCAAGCACCACCATCTTCTAAATAACCTTCCCCAAAAAGAGGAGGTTAGAGACTAGTCTATAATTCACCAAACAGTCCAGGTCCAGAGATGGTTTCTTAAGAAGTGGCATAATCAGTGCATTTTTCTATTTGCTTGGAAAGGGAGCGCCACACTAGCTCAGCAAACTCTGGATCCAGAAACTCTATACATCTAATGACAAGTCGCGTCGGGTCAGAGGCCAGCTTACAAAAGTTGGGCCACGGCACTGAGATCACCACACAGACCTCTTACACTGAAACTGACCTAAACTCTTCCCAGACTGGCAGAGGGTCTGTGTTCACTACCAGATCGACCATGCCAGGTCATGACAACCCGGCAGAGAAAATCCCAGAATGAAGTGAGGAGACTGTCAGAGAAAGAAAACAAGCAAAGTCTTTGCAACTTGTGGATGAATTTGCTGTGCATCGAAAGCTGAGGCAATGGCTCTATCACAGACCACCACCACCTCCTCTGATCCAGTCGCACAAGCAGTCATCATCCCCAACAAATCGATCACTGCCTGGAGTTCAGGAACAACCCCTTCATGGGCAGTAGTTGATCATGTCCACAGGAAGTGAACTACGAAGGGGGCCCCAAACAAGGACATCACCGTACAGTGATCCAACCAAATGACCAGATTAGTTTCAAGGTTGTTTGTCTTGAGCTCCAGTGAGAAGATACAGTATAGTGTTAGTACTGCAATATGTTGCATCCCTGAGATGCTATATAGTAAGACAGGATGGCTCCCGTTACAGCAAAGAGTCAAACACCAAACATGCCTGCCAGGAAAGAAATCCCTACTAGGTCAGACACCAGTATCAATGGCCAAACTTTTCCAGCGCACTAATTCCACCAAAACAACCAGGAGATCCTCCAAGGGAATCCTACAGATACCTTTCAGGCTTACTTCTTTTGCACAGCGAGCACTCTCTGTAATGGGACATCAATGGTTCAATGACCTCCCAGTCACCCTGAGAATGGAAAAAGAAAAAAAAAAAAAAATCGGTGTTTTCAAAAAAGACCTTCGCCACCTGTTATCGCAAGAGATACCTTGTGACTATATCTTGTGATGTCCTGCACTACCATTCCATAACCACAGCTAGGTCACTAGGCTCTTTTAACACCCCTCACACCCCCACTTGTCACCCCTCAAGCCCCACCAAAATAGGACGAGGCCTACTCCTGGCTGCTACCCTTACCTTATCCCATTCCTCCCTCACTCTGAAAACCCATGCCTGGTGCTATTCCACCCTGCTGCCATTCTGACCCTAAACTGCCTCTACCCATTCGTGATTTCTGCCCCCACCCATTTGTGATTACTGCCCCCACTGTAGCCTTCGATCTTCTCATACCCTGTTGTCCCACCCAACCAGCCTTCTCACTAACACCTCCAACCTCGGCCTAACAAGGCCTGTACTTCTCAGGCTGCTTCTCAATCCCCATGGAAGCACTCCACACAGTACTCCACACTGCATAATGAAGTTATGGAATTTAACTGGAAATTGCACTTTGTAAGTAAGTACTATATTCTTGAGCAGTGCATGGTTCAACTGTTTGTTTTCCACATGTGTATGTAATATTCTGTAATCTGTTGTCTTGCCTTTTTTCTGTGCCACCTTGACTTGGAGCCTTTGTAAAAGACGCTTTCTGTAAATAAATAAACATATAGCCAACCCCCTGAATCCCTCCAAGGGCAGTGAACTAGAGAACCCTGTTGGGAAAGTTGCCTCCAAAAAGTACAGCTGCATAAGAACTTATCGTAACAGTAAATCTTTAAGAGTATCTCTTGCAGCAGGCAATAACACATGGGATAGCCAGCCATAGGCATCACTTCCACCAGATGATTTCCCAGCAGACTCTCCAGGGGCCGCCCCTTCCTGTCACCTGATCTGCTCCTGCACATATATAAAGGGGAGGCCTCCGATACTCCTTAGTTCTCTTTTCCATCTTAGCGACCAATATGAAAAGTGAATCCTAGGTCTCCGAAGGGAACCAAGGAGAGGAGCAAAAGGCAGCAGCTCGAGGCTTCCATGAGAGGATGGAGAAAGGTACCCTTCAGAAGCAGGAGCAAGGGGCAAGGCGGGCAGGGCAGCATGGCTCGCTGCAAGAGATACTCTTAAAGATCTACTGTTACAGTAAGTTCTTATGCAACTGTACAACTTCTTCGAGCCAATCTCTTGCAGCAGGCCATAACACATGGGAAGAATCCCAAGCAGTTTTGGAGGAAGTGAACTGCAGCAGATTAGAACAGGAGGCCGTTGAGGATGGCCCACCCAAAAGCGGCACGCTTCTTAGAAGCAATGTCTAGACCGTAATGTTTCGTGAATGTATGCATAGTAGACCAGGTGGCGACCTCGCAAATTTCTGATGCTGAGACGCCTTGAAAATACGCTGTGGAGGTAGCCATGTCTCTAGTGGAGTGGGGTTTCATGGATCCTGTGAGAGGTTTATCATATTTATTATATATGAACATAATATTATATATGAACCCCATCTTATGGCACCCAGTAATACCTTCACCATCCTAGTATTACATTATGTTGAGTGTCTGCCATGCCCCCCCACTGGGATATGTATATACTGTACATACTGTAAATATTAGCTTAACTTTCCTGTAACCGTTTTTTATCATGTGAATTTATTGTACATCACTGTGTTTATAAACGTTATTTTCCCCTGTATGTATAACTGTCTTATATAAGTGTATGATGTATCTGTTGTGTATCAACTATTGAACCTTGACCTTATCAGGTCCATCTTGTAAATGAGCCTTGCTCAATGACGTTCTCCTGAATAAATAAAGATTTGATGATGATGATGATGTAATGCAGTTGTCCAACCATGTGGACAAGCACTGCTTAGAAACCAGATCACCCAGTCAACCTGTGGTGAAAGAAATAAAAAGTTGTTCAGTTTTCGCAACTGTTCAGTGCGGAGAGGATTAAGTCTCAATGCTCTTTTCACATCGAGAACATGAAGCAGGGCTTCCCCTGGATTCTCAGGCTCTGCAAAATATACTGGCAACTAAATGGACTGATTCAGAGTAAAATCAGAAACTGCTTTTGGAAAAAAGGATGGGTTAGTATGGAAGGACACCTGATCCATATGAAACTGTAAGTAAGGTAGCTTGCACAAAAGCACCTGTAACTCTGAGATTCATCTACCTGATGGAATTGCTACCAAATAAAACCGTTTTCCACAACAGAAACCGGAGCTCACACGTATCTGCGGGCTCAAAAGGACTTGCAATTAATTTTTCGGGTACAAAATTCAAATCCCACACTGGGACCGGGTCCCGAACAGGAGGATGTAAATGTAGGATACCTTTCAGGAAGGTTCTAATGAGAAACAACTGGGACAATGGTTTGTTGTCCACAGGTAAATGAAAAGCAGAAATAGCCGATAAGTGTACTTTTATTGAGGAATATTTTAGGTCACCTTCTGACAGAGAGAGTAGGTAGTCCAGTATTTTCTGTGGGGAACATTCATAGGGGTCCAGTTCCCGGGAAGAGGCCCAAATGGAGAAACATTTCCATTTCATAGAGCAGGAGGACCTAGTAGAGGGCCTCCGAGCTGCCCGTAGGGTCTCTGCTACCTCTGGGAACACCTGATAATGAAAGAGGACTACGTCCTCAGGAGCCATGTGTGCTGGCGCAGGGAGTGAAGGTCCGGGTGTAACAGGGAGCCATTCTCCTGTGATAGGAGGGCAGGACAAAAAGGAAGAGGATCCTGATCCGAGATGTGCAACAACAAGGGGAACCAAATTTGCCTCGGCCAGTAGAGGGCTATGAGAATCATAGATGCTCAGTCTTTGACCAGTTTTAGGAGTACTCTCTGTATGAGAGAAAAGGATGGGAAAGCGTAAAGAAATATTCCTGTCCAGGAATGAGACAAGATGTTGAGCCATAAAGTTCCAGGACCTTGCTCTAGAGAGCAATAGAGAGGCAGTTTTGCATTTTGCCAAGAGGCAAACAGATTTAACTCCGGGCGACCCTTCCAGAGGAAGACGTTGGTTAAGACATCTGGGTGGAACTCCCATTCATGAGCCTGAGCACGAGTTCTGCTCAGGGCATCCGCTAGGGTATTTGAAACCCCTGGGATGTGGACCACCAGAAGATAAATGATTCTCTGGATCGCCCAATGCCACACCCTCATGGATTCTCGGCAGAGGGGGTATGAATAGGTACCGCATTGTTTGTTCAGTTAGTGAAGTACCACGGAACTGTCCAATTGCACCTGAAGGCAACCCGGAGGGAAGCAAGGCTCTGAAGGCTTGTAAGGTGTACAAAACTGTCCAACATTTCCAGGACATTGATGTGAAGACGAGCTTCTATCATTGTTCAAGAGCCCTGGGACTGAACACTCTGAGGATGGGCACCCCAGCCCATCAAGGAGGCATCTGTTGTTGGAATGAGGTTCTGGACCCGGGGATGGAATGACATGCCCTGCAGGAGATTGTCCCTGGACTTCCATCACTGCAGTGTACGAAATGCTGGGGAAGACAAAAGGACAGGGGCATCGAAGTTGTCCCCTTTCTGATTTTACTGGACTCTGAGGGCCCACTGAAGGATCTTCATATGAAGTCTGGCATAAGGGATAATGGGGAAGGTAGCTGCCAAATATCCCAGGAGCTGAAGGTATTCTCTTGCGGAGACATACTGACAAGTTTCTAACCATAGAATCAGAGTCAGAATGGCATCCGCCCGAGTTTTGGGAAAGAACACCATGCCATGAGGTGTGTCTAGCACCGCTCCTATATACTGGAGAGTTTGTGATGGGTGCATCATAGGCGTTGGGTAACTTGACTGTGATGCCCATCATAGAGAGTATCTCTAGAGTGCGTTGTCAGGATGTGTTCCAGCTGAACACTCAAGCAGGAAAACCCTGTAACTGAAATCACCAATAAATGTGTGTGTGCTTGAGTTTTCAGCTTATCTAATGGATTGACCTTGAAAAGATTCTCAGTAATAGCAAGCTAATGGGAGTCTATTCATTCCATTTAAATTTATGATTTTTTAAAATAAGTACTTTTAACCAATGAAAATGTTTTCTGTTTTTTTTTTATGTATGTGCTGGGTGTTAATAGACTGGGACTCTCTGAACAATTGTCATAAGTCTCTGAGGAAAGACTTGGTTGGTCTGAAAGCTTAGGTATTGTTTTCTTTTTGTAACATCTACAGTATGTTGGTCCAATAAAAGGTATCAAACCATTTGATTCTGGATCTGTTCTTACAAGGACCAATACGGCAACTAATCTATTTCTGTTCTGAAGTTTGGAATCTAAAGGGACACATACTATAATATCTGAAAAGGAAGGGTCATCTGGAGAAGAACAGGGGAGGTCCTGCAGAGCAGCCCCATGAAGGGATGACGCCCCTGAGGAGGACACTTGGGATCCATAATCCTGATCTATCTCCTCTTCCTCTTCCGTCAGGTCCACCATATCCCATTCTTATAAGAATGGGGTGGCCAATTTGTCCTCCCTGGGATGGAACCCCTGCTTGGAGGGGTCGAAGGCAGGGACCACAGCCTCCCTATAGGTTTGGCGAGGGGAGGACCTGGAAAGCCCATAATGGTACTAGACAAAAAGCCTGGAAATCCACTATGACCAAGTGACCCCAGAAGAAGAAGGGGTCATGGACCGGATGGGCACCACCGATGGAATGGGAGAGGGCAAGGGACCCAGCCGGCCTGTCGGTGTGGAGAGGTGAATATAAGACCCCAACACTGCTGTAAATGGGGGAACCATCATAGGGCTCCAGTCGAAGGGAGTCCGAAGTGGAGCCTATGACCGTCAACAGGAACACTGTTGAGAGGCAGTAAGAGCAGGAGCCACCATTGATGGGAGAACCATCAACGACAAGGCCATCGATGAGACAGCGGAAATTAGGGCCATGGTCGACACTGGACGGACAGAGTAAGCTGTCGACAGGAGAACCGTTGAAGGGAGAACCCCAGATCATCGATGAGACGGTGAAAAAATAGGACCACTGTCGACAACAGAGTGAGCCGTCAATGGGAGAACTGTTGACGGGAGAGCCAACGAACAGCTGACATGCCCCGTTGACGGGAGAACCATTGACGGGACAGCCCAGTGGCTCAAACATGCTCCATCAACGGAAGAACCGTTGGAGCACCGGTGGCCATCGTCGATGGATGATGGCTGAAAAGACTGCTGGCAGACAGCAGTGGAAGAGGTAGCACAACAGTGGTCATCAACGGAGGAGCCGTCGACGATGGGAGAGACCCACTACCGTTGACAGTGGAGAAGATGGTGTGTCAGTGGGTTCCCTCTGATTACTTTTGCTGAGCTCCCATCATCAATGGACGATGGCTCGAAAGACTGTTGGCAAACAGCAGTGGCAGAAGCAGCACAACAGTGGTCGTCGACGGATGAGCCATAGATGACAGAAGGGACCCACTACCTTCGACAGTGGAGAAGACAGGGTGTCCAGTGGGTTCCCTCCTAATCCTTACCTTATTTCTCAAGGACTTCGAAGACGAAGAGGGCAGTGCAGGGAAAGCATGCCTGGACTGCGAACAGGGCTTGACAAATTTTAAAATTAGGTACTTGTCCACAGACAAGTGGCTTGTCCAAAAGTAGTTGTCCTAGTGCTTGAGTTGGTAGTCCCGGTATAAGATGGCATATTTTTAATGGAAAGTATCAAACTACAGAAAACTCAATGGATTTATTGTAGTAGTTATTTAGTGTTGAAATAGACAATAAGGAGAATAAATAATATGATTTTATTTTTGTCAGCAGCATGGCGAGGCTGCGATCATAGACAGAATTAGCATTAGCAGCGAGGAACTGACAGCAAGTGTGGTTGCAGCAGCAGCACAGTGAGAACATCATTACAGCAGAGTAGCAGACAGTACAGCATCAGCATCGGGAAAAGTTACAGGAAGCCTAAGCTTGCTCCAGCCGGAGCATCATATTCAGTCATGTCGTCATCAAGACTAGTGACAGCCTCAGGGACATTTTCGCGTGAATCAGCAGAACTAGTAGTTGAACTAGCATGACCAAGGAATGTGGCGTGTGCCAGGACCAGATAGTAGCCAGTGGTTGATAGCTTGATCCGGATCAAAGCTGTCTAATGTAGGCCTTCAACTGCTATATGCAAAAGTGACTGAAGCGCACATCAGTCAAACTTGTTCTTATTTTTGTTTTATAAGATTCTGACTGGAGAATACTCTCTCACATTTAGCAGTAGACACACTCATAGCCAGTAACATTTCTATTAGGTTAAGGATGTGAGCTGGGCAGGTTTCTTCTCATAGTAGTCGTGAATACACTTGCAGATATGGCTTAGTCAACTGCAGACTTAAGCATTGCTTTTAATGCACAATACTCCTTTATACTGGTTACATGATCTTCAGGAAAAAAGTTGTGAAAGTAGTCTAATAAATTACTTAAATCAGTTGTGCCAAATTGTGCAAGTTCTTCTCGTGACAGATCAAAATTTTTGAAATCCAAGCAACTGAACCATTTCAGAGGTTCTTCCGAGAAATTCCGAAAACAGTGATCAATGTAAGATACTGCTGCATCTATTAAACTGTGCAGCTGTGTATCAGTCGTAAAATTTACTTCTGGGCAGTTCCCTTTGAAAGTAAAAGGAACAATCTTGTCCTCACTGCCACGTTTTGAAATGAGGTAGTTCATGCAGTTCTCTGCACGATTATATTGGTTCAGAAATGATGTCAAACTTTCCAGGTCTTGTTTTTAGCTCAGTCAACTGAAGTAAGCATGTCTCAACGAGTTGGGGACTTCTAATATTAGTAGGTCATCCTTCTGAAATTCAAGTGATAAATTTTCAATATTGGCAGAAAATCTTAAAGAATAAACAGTGATTTACAAACTGTATCTGGCGTCTCTTAAGAAGTGCCTTTGCTTTGGCCTCATCATCACCAGCAGAGTTTGACACATGTTCAAGATGCTGAATTACTGTAGGCAGGTTGACTTGAACAGCATGAAATGAACGTGTCTTACTTGCAAGCCAACGAACTTGCTTTATTGCACTGAAATGAGCCAACTCGCGCGATGGCATCTGCTATTTCCGCAGTTCCCAAGTTTTTGGGGCTGTAGTGGTAAAATTTAAAAATTCCTCTCAAGGTGTTTTCTACTTTTGAACAAAGGGATTTTTTTCATGACGCAGAACTGCTAACTCCAGTTTGTGGGCTACACAATGCATGGGTATTACAGTGGGGACATGTTCTCGATTTCCTTGCCATGGTGCCACCCAGATGGCCCATCACCACACTGGCACCATCAAAGTTGGTACATACGAGAACTGGTCCAGGTCTGCTCACATCGTTAAGGTCCGCAAAAGAAAGAACAACAGACTCAAGTGCAGAGGTTATTGCTTTAAAAACTCCATCTGCGTGAGAATGTTCAAGAGGTACAGCTTTAATTAACACAGTTGTAACTTTTTTTTCTGCGCCATCAACAAAACGAAGGAAGGCATTTTCCCACTCTACAACGCTTGCATCTGTACTGCCATCTGCAAGAACAGCAACAAATTTTGTATTTTTGATAGTCTGGATCTGTGTTGTAGACATGACAGCTGATATTGCGTTACAGAAATCTCTTGCCCGTTTACCATTTGCGTAATTGCTGCCGAGTTTAACCCCATTTTTTCTTTTTGCAATGTGCAAAGCCACTCATATCTGAGAAAAGGACGAAATTTTAGCCAAGGAATATGCAGTGTTAAATAAATGCCTCATTTTATTTTTGCTGACTTCCTCCATCTGAGAAAATGCATGATATATTGCAGTTTCAGATATGTTAAAATTGACTGCATGTTGACCAGTTTCGTGACTATGCTGGTTTGCACAAATTATATGTGGATTCGATTTCTCATGGGCTCTCATGGACTCAAATTTGAAATTATTTGAACCAGTGGCAAACACGTTAGGTTTTTTTGAATAAGCAGGAGTCGCAAGAGTGGGATATTTCTCACAGGCAGAGCAGTGCATGACGTATTTTTGGTCATCATACCTTAACCAGGTAAACTGATTTAGCCAGTGATGCTGAAATGTTCAAGCCCTTTTTTCAACATCATATTTTTTATCTTTGCTTCTTTTCTCAGTGTTTATTTCCTCATCATCTAAAATGAAAGGTCGCTTTACCTGTACTGAACCAGAATGTGACGGCACTGAACTGCTGCTACTGTTATGCTCACTCGTTTCAGAAACTGGTACGGTCAAGTTAGATTGATCGCCTGTTATGTCTACAAACACAGACCCAGACCGAGAACCTTGGTCGTTTTTTTCTTGGCTACTAGTAGGGCCGGGGGGGCTGGTTGGGGCTGGCTTTCAGACTGTGAAGAAGGCTCAGGGTCAGGCTCTTTACTTTTTGTTTCTGATGAAGAAGATTTTTTTCCCTGTCCAAAGGGAAAATAGAGTAGCTTGCTTTGTTTATTTTGTTGCATTATTTTAACTGTCTTCTATGCTGCAATTGTGAAATAAACTAATAAAGATTGTTGTATTATTGTACACAATAAAATTCTATTTTGTGTTATCTTTGTGTGTGTTGTGTTACTGTAATTTTTTACCTTGCTGTTGTGCTTATGCAGCACTACAAGAAGGCAGGACAGAGGCGGGTAGTGGAGGGGCTGAGTCCAGAGCCGGACCGGAGTACCAGCAGGAAATTGCTTTTTCCTCTCAGGGCAGGTTCGGTCTCACAGCCACACACACACACACAAACACTTCCACCAGTGTAGCTAGTACTGGTAGGTTTATTTTATTTTTTCGGTGTCCCCAAAAATGCCTTTTCCCTTCTCAGGTCAGGTTTGGCCTCACAGCCGCACACACATACACCTCCATCAAAAGTACTAGCTAGGGTTTATTTTCTTCTGTGTAGTGTCACTGTCACTTTTCACAAAAAAATGTTTTTTCCCTTCCCTTCCTATAGGTGGGTAGGTGGGAGGAGCTGGGTCCAGGGTCAGGACGGAGTCACTAGCAGGAAATTGCTTTTTCCCTTCTCAGGCAGGTTCGGTCTCACAGCCACACACAAACACTCTCCACCAGTGTAGCTAGTAGTGGTTGGTTTATTTTACTTTTTCGGTGTCCCCAAAAATGCCTTTTCCCTTCGCAGGTCAGGTTTGGCCTCATAGCCGCACACACATACACCTCCACCAAAAGTACTAGCTAGGGTTTATTATTTTCTTCTGTGTAGTGTCACTGCCACTTTTCACACAAAAAATGTTTTTCCCTTTCCCCTTCCTATAGTATATTTCTAAGAAAGAAGTCTGCAGTTGTTCCCAAATTCCTGTACCCTCTCCTCTCAGGGCAGGTTAGGTCTCATTCACAGCCCACTGCCACATACACCTCCACTAAGTACTTGGTAGGACAAACAAAGTAACTAGCTAATAAGTTTATTTAAGGTAGCTATCTTTTTTTTTTTTTGGGGTATCAATCTCTTTTATACTGCGACTGTTTACTTTATTAAGTATTCAGTTCTTTCCCTTCCACAATTTCCTCTACTCTACCCTTAGGCTCTCAGGGCAGGTTCGGTGGTCTCGCAGGAGGCACACATTATCAGTCAGGTCCAAGTGCCTGATCTCTGCTCTCTCAGGGAAGGCAGGCTTGTCTCACAAACACACACATACACACACACACACACACACACACACACACACACCCACACCCAACCCTTATCACACGATTACTATTCAAATGTTTAGTAATTCCACAACTTAAATTCAACACACAATCACTTCCCCCACTTAGTCTCATGTTTTTTTGCGTTTTTTATTTATTTAAGAGCTGTGTATTCTTTTATTTTTCTTCACTTCACATGAGTCCACACGAGTCCAAACAACACACACAGCTCCCTGAATTCAGTGTGCAGTGTTTTTGCTTAGTTCTCCCTTCTTTATATATATATATATATATATATATAAAATCAGCAGATTGTTTTATCAGACTTTCCACTCTAAGCAAACTCTCTCTCCTCTCACATCCCCCTCCCCCCAAACTACAGATCCTTCTACTCTCCTGCTCCAAAATTCCCAAAATATATTTGTATTATATTCTAACTTCTCTCTCCTATTACTGATTTGCTAGTGACTCACGGCAATCGGCCCCAAATACACAGTTTGACTGTGCTCCAAACAGAAACGATGTGCTCTCTGCCTCTCTCCGAGCAGCGAAATGGCGCGTTTGCCAACGTGCACGGAGCTAGTGCTACTGAACTCTGAGAGCTCCAGTCCAACCCCTAACGCGATCACCAATAGCCAGGACTGACAGGACTGTACCATCAGCTATAGGCTGCCTAGCCTGTCAGTCTGGCTATTTTGACCAGTTACGAGCGCGTTTCTTCTTGGCGCCACCGCCTCCCCTGGGTGTCTGCTGGTGCCCGACTGCACAGTTAATTCGAGTCAGGACATGGGGCACGGTGGCGCTCGGCTGTGGTGCGGCGGGTGCGCGCATTCAACACTGCGCACAAAGACTCCATCTAGTGGCCAGCAAGAGAAAAGCAGGTAAAAACCTGCAAATTTTAAACTGCAGCATGGAAGTCCGTGGGACAAGCAGAACTCTGGCATCTGCTTGTCCCTACATAAAAAATGGTAGTCCAGGACGTCGGGCTATAGGATTTGTCAAGCCCTGACTGTGAAGCATGATTACTCTCGGCCCCATGCTCCATCGACGATGGGGACTCAACCCTTCCAGACCCCGAGGAGGTAGTAGATGAACTCTAGGTGACTCTTCGCCGACAAACTGAAGAAAGCTAGTACTCTTGGAGGTGAACTTGATGCTGATTTGGTCGCGGCTGGAGAAGAACTGAGGAGTATTAGGGGTCTCCTCTTTATATATGTGCAAGAGGGCATCAGGTGACAGGAAGGGGAGGGCCCCTGGAGAGACTGCTGGGAAATCATCTGGAGGAAGTGATGCCTATGTCTGGATAGCCCATGTGTTATGGCCTGCTGCAAGAGATGAGCTCGAAGAAGATCAGGATATTCACCATTACTCAGTCGGGTGTACATGATGCAAGCCACATCAAGCTAAGAGCAAGACATTAAATCCTCCATGATGGCTGTCTTGTTCCTCACTGATCTGGCACTGCAGAGCACTGCCTTCAGGAGAGGAGAGGAGGCTGCTGGCCCAACAACTACCTGCCCACTCAGACCAATGGGAGACTTGGGTATGGACACCAACCACGTCTCACCTCTCTCCTGGACATATTTGCTCCTGGGTGCTTCCTGGTCCTCATCTGATATAAAGTGTCCCTCCCATTAACACCCCCGCCCACACAGCCTACCATCCCACCTCCTAACAATGTCCACCTCCCTGATGCGCCTATACACAACTGCTGGCAGGGGGCATCATCAAAAGGATAGAGGTCAAGTAGCTGGGACAGGGAGTAGCTAAGCTAGGGGGGACCTAAATCCCACATACATGATTCCACAACATAAAACCAAACCTCCCTCACTCTATCCACAAACCCACACCAGACACAAATTTTCCCCAAGCACATTCTTACCACACAATCCACTAAACAGTCATCTCAGCCTACTCACACTAATTAACACAATAAATTAACTAACCAGTCACTCCAACAGTCACAGTCCCTACTCTCAACTTATCACACAAGTCCAACTCACCCGTTCTCCACAAATTAAGATAAAATGTAACTAAGAAAAGTCTAACATTAGAGAATCCATAACACATCAAATAATGCCCAGCTTAATGTGCCAACAATAACAGCTGAAATCAGTTATCAACTTGTCCTTAAAAGTTCAAGAAATGATGAGATATTTATGTTTTATACTTGCAAACTAATGAGCATAACTGCCGATTTTCATTAGCGACAAAAACAAACAATACAAAGTGATACAAACAATACAAAAACCACAGAAACTCCAACAAATAAGTTAGATAATTCATCATAAACATATAAAAATGCTATGCTGAAGTAGCCATGATTTTAAATTGGCTTTAAACATAGTGGGCCCTATTCACACACACAAAAAAAAAAAAGCAATGCATCACTGCGTATCTGCGCGTAGGCAACCCTAAGTGGGAATGCCATGCAACAGGGGTCCCTCAGACCCCCTGCGGCATTCACAGAGAACATGCCAGCCAGCTGTGCGGTGGATCACCCAGCGACACAATCAGCAACGCGCTGGGGTCAGTCGGGGGGGGGAGAGTGTCCGGGGCGTGCCGGCACTACACACCATTCCCTAAGGCACATAGTGCCAGGCACAGGGGATGCAGGTTACAGCAGCCGGGATCCTGCCATAACCCAGTGTGTACCCCTATGGTCACCACCTGCTGGTCATGGTGGAACCAGGAAACAACCTTCCGTGCTGCCCCAGCCCACTAGGCTGATGGGGAGGGCTGGGGCAGCCATTCGGGCGAGTGCTCGTGCACGTGTAGTTTTTTACGTTTTTTCCGATCCGCACATACAATGCATCACTGCCTCAAGGGTACAAGTGATCCACGCTGGTTAGGCTTCCAATTGGATGCCTGTCCAGGTCCACCCCTCCACACCAAGCCACCCCCTGCAAATTTGTGCACTGGGGGGGGGCCATGGACAGGTGCCCCTCGGGTGTCTGCAGTCGTGAATACTGTGCACCCTGCACTTATCTGGGTCGCGAAGCTACATGGGTGGGGTACATGCCTTTTAGCGCATACCTTACGCCCCATTACTGAATAGGGCCCAGTGATAGTAGAACAATTAACAATTTGATTGCATAATATGTTATAAAATTATGGGTCCCTAAACAAAAGTGACCTTTGTGAAGAAGATTAAAAACAAATGGAATTTTAAAAACACTAGGGTGCCTGATTCTAGTCCCTCTGTGGTTACATCTCATACAAAACATGCCAGAGTCAGATCCAGGAAGTAGGCAAAAAAACACACACAAAAGGCTTTTGTCTGCTTTGTCACTGCAGCCCTGAGCAAAACAGCAACAAGTGTCAAGGAAAGGAGTGGAAATGAACCCATGTGTTCTTTCAGCGTCCACAGCCTTCTACTGTAGTCCAAGTGTTCGTTCACACTGCTGAAAACACCATTCAAAATCCCAGAAAAGTCTCCAAGAAAAGGAAACAAAATCCCAACCTACACAGCATTCCACAAATGACTGACGGCCACAGAAAGTCTAAATGTTTATGTAGTGGCTCCCAGTTGCTACCCCGCAGTCACCAGAAGATCCTGACAAACACTTCAGACTTTCCTTCTGCAAAGTGGGCTGGTCCAGGTGAGCACAAACATACCACACAGACCTAGTCCCGTTCTGTTCAGCAACCTTCATGAGTTCACTGTGTCTGCTATCCAGTGAGCGTAGTCAACAACAGCAGACTCTTCCACTCTGTCTACAGACTCTGGCAAAGCAGGACGGCTAGGGATAAATCCAACAAATCCTCCACTTTTCCACTCCACTAGATCAAGGGACATACATGATGCAGGTAACCACGGCACCATGAAGACACGGTGCAGAAAGCAAAGAGGAGGAATGCACTAGCATAAAAAGTGGCACCGAAAGTTGAAATTTGGGGGGACTAACTAAAAAACATAAAAAATTTGTAGCGCTCCTTACCCTAGCTCACTTGAGACCATGACTACCACTCCACCCCAATATTCTACTTACTAACTACTCTTGCAAAACAGTGAACACGCCAGTTCAGTAACAAACTGGCGCTTTGATGAAAAACAGCTAAAACAGGGCTGATAGTGAACGATTTGGAGGTCAAAATAGTACTACCACCAATAGCACCTCCAGAACAATCTTGGTTTGAATTTTCAAACTTTAATAAACAGACTAATATTTTATAAAAATGTTAGAGCTCAAACAGAGCTCTAACAGACAGCGTACCCATTCTGGTGGCCAACAGAGCGTGACAGGGATGCAGCAAATGACAGCAGCGCATCTCAGGAATGCAACATACTACCTTAAAGGTGACAGGAAATTATTTTTACAAAGTAAACTGCTCTCCCAGTTTTCTTTCCATGCCAGTTTTGATATGCTTTGACCAATTTTTGGTAAAAATAATAGTAATAATCTAGCTTTGAGATGCCTTCAGATCAGTATAGAGTTCCACTCTCCTCAGCAGCTACTGCTATTTCTTTTCACATTTCTAAGACATTCTGTGACATCAATAACATCATTCCATGCTATTTATTTGAATGGCCTGGGATAGTAATACTAATGTCATAGAATGTTCAGACAACATATAAAAACAGAACAGCAACTGCTGAGGAGAGAGGGATTTGGACAGTAATAACGGCTAAAAATCAGATTACTAATTTAAAACAAAAAGGTCAAAACATATAAGAATATTATACACTAAAAGGGAAACAGGAGGGCATCTAGAGTTGTAAAAACTGATTCCCATCACCTTTAAAGGAGAAGTGCTTTGAACCTACCTGTAAGCCATTTGTCCTTTAAAAACTACCTAAAACACTCTGCATGCTGCAAAAGAGCAGCAACTAAAGCAAATCGGATGCTGGGCTGCACTGCAAGACTTACCAGCAAGAAAGCACAGGTCATTCTGCCACTGTACAGGTCACTGGTAAGACCACACCTGAAGAACACTGAGCAGTTTTGGTACCCTTAAGAAGGATATCAACTTGCTGGAGACAGGTCAGAGAAGGGCAACCAAGATGATCCAGAACAAAAAGGGCAACACCAGTGTGGAGAGGAGAGGATCTGGGGGTCAACATGTACACTCTTGAAAAACGACACAAGAGGGAAGACATGACTGAGAAGTTCAAGTACCTTAAGTGTATTCCCTTAGCGGGAACGAGACCACTAAGGGGCACAACCTAAAGACAGTTGATTGAAAGTTCAGGAGAGAGATGAGGAGGCACTTTTTCATGGAGAGGGTGGTGGCCAAGTGGATTGAGCTGCCAGAGGAGGTGGTATCCCTAAATATGGTGAACAGCTTCAAAAAAGGAGTGGGACAGGGTGAAGGAAAAAATTGTGGGAAGGAGAGGTGAAGGGGAAGATGAGGGAGGTCAGCAGGGAAACGGAGATGAAGGTCAGTTGCCTCTGTAAATGCACTGGGAACCGTGCACTCGCGCAGACTAGATAGGCCTAAGGCCTTCATCTGCTGGCATGTTCATTTGTGTTTTTCTAATACCATTTCCAGTTTGGTAATGTTCCATCGTTTACTACACTATTATTTAACTTACTGGGTGTTTCTGAGTTACATACTGCTGGTATGGACCATTTCAGAGCTGTGTAATATAGTTTATGTCCCTTTCAACCTCAGAATTCAGTGAGAGAACAGGGATGTATTGAGACAACATACTGCCTTAAGTGTCTGCAGCACATCTTGAAGATGCAAAATATAGTAGTATTGCCTCAAGTGCCAGCAGCACGTCTCGAGGATGCAACTTACTGCCTCAAGTGCCAGCAGCTAATCTCGAGGATGCAACTTACTGCTTCTAGTGTCAGCAGCATGTCTCAAGGATGCAAAATATTGCCTCAAGTGTCAGCAGTATGTCTCGCGGATGCACCTTACTGTCTCTAGTGCCAGCATCGCATCTCAAGGATGCAACTTACTGTCTCAAGTGCCAGCAACACGTCTCGAGGATGCAACTTACTGCCTCAAGTGCCAGCAGCACGTCTCGAGGATGCAACTTACTGCCTCAAATGCCAGCATCGCATCTCAAGGATGCAACTTACTGTCTCAAGTGCCAGCAACACGTCTCGAGGATGCAACTTACTGCCTCGAGTGCCAGCAGCACGTCTCGAGGATGCAACTTACTGCCTCAAGTGCCAGCAGCACGTCTCGAGGATGCAACTTAATGCCTCAAGTGCCAGCAGCACATCTCAAGGATGCAACTTACTGCCTCAAGTGCCAGCAGCACATCTCGAGGATGCAACTTACTGCCTCAAGTGCCAGCAACACGTCTCGAGATGCAACTTACTGCCTCAAGTGCCAGCAGCATGTCTCGAGGATGCAACTTACTGCCTCAAGTGCCAGCAGCACATCTCAAGGAGGCAACACATGGCCTTCAGTGCTAGCATGTTTCGATGATGCAACATATTGCCTCAAGCAGCCATCTCAGGGACTCAACATATTGCTTAACATTGTGCTCTGATGGGCTGCCAGTGCATAAAAGGCATGGGGTCCCACATTCCCCAAGAGCCCTGAATAAACATCGTGCAATATATTTATCCAACTACAGTAACAATATACAGTATTTACAGGATTAAAGTGATTCCCTGGTATCCAGGAAAACATTTTCAAACCTTAAATTCCATACAAGTAGGCTTTTATTTAATAATTTGCTTATGTGTCTTGGCTCATTCTTTACTGCTGAAGACATTTGCATGAATACAGGATATTTTTCCCCCAGATCTCATCTGCTCTTCCTGCCTTCCCCTCAGCTGAAGTCATCATTCTTTTGTTAGTAACATCACAAGCCATCCGTGGCTGTAGAAATGATTATGATCATGTATAAAAGGCTTTTTGACTTCAAGACAGTGAATGTGGGAGGATGAGATTAAGTATGAGACACTTATAAAGAATGAGGGGAAATATAACAAATATTTGAAATAAAAGCTGAAATGTGGTTAAATGTTACATTTTAAAAGGTTTTTCTAGAGACTGAAGAATCTCTAACATATAAAATGTTCCCTATAAAATATTTATTTTGATTCATATGCCGACACAGGATGGACTCATTCTGGCAGGGCGTGTTAGTACTAGTTTGATTTTTATTTTAACAAAAAGGTTGATTCAAATGTAAGATTTTAACATGCAATAGTACTTAAATGGAATCTCCTTAACAGTCGATGAAATTAATCAAAGGTGCAGGCCATCATGGGCTTTGGCAAAGCCAATGTTCTGACACTAAACTGTCATCAACAATGTCATAAGAAAACTGTTTGGCTGATTAGCTGTACACTTTACTCACAATCCTTTCCTACCACTCTACATAGTTGGCAAAGCTGTTCTTTAAAGGTACAGAAATCCACATGAGGGAGCTTGTGCCACCATACACTCCTCTGCCGAAACTGACAAAGTTAACTACTGTATGTGGTGCTGGAGGATGGGAATGTGCTCACTGTGGTCTGCATCTTCAAGAAGGGACAAGGTCTGGCCAAGGAAACTACAGGCTGGTCAGTCTGCCTTCAGTGTTGGGCAATGTCCTGGAATCCTTCACAGAGCTCTTGGGGACACAGGGCCCCATGTCCTTTAAGCGACAGCAGCCTGTCAGGATGCGCGGCCATTAATGTGGAGGATTCCAGGACTGGATTACGGTCTTCTTCTCAGGACACTACCTATGGACTGGTGCCCATCCATTCTCTAGCAGCGTTCACCAAAGTATCTCCAGAGGAGTACTGATGAACTTTCAGAATCTGCTCTAGGATCTCCAGTGTTTTATTTTGTTAGTCACTGACCCCCAAAAGGCAAAGTTATCGATAGCCCTACATTATCAAGGACAGAATAACTGGATGGTCAGTTGAGGTCAAGGTTCCTGTCCCCCTCAGTATGATTTCATGAGAGACAGCTCATTCCAAACCAACCTGATCATCATCTTCTTCTTCGAGGAGGGAACCAGGGAGGTGGACAGTGGAAGGACCACAGAAGTAGGCAATCTGAACTTCAGCGACGTCTTTGACACCACGGCACATAAGAAGCTTCTGGGCAGAGTACATTAGTGCAGTATACATGAGGCATATATAAGGTGTATGGCTAACTGGCTTGCAGCAGGAAGCAAAGAGCTGAGCTGACTAGCACTACTCTGAGTGGTGAGGGGTACGCTGAAGTGTTCCTGTAATCTAGGTAGTGCAAACCAAGCAGCTAAGCTATTAGGAACACTCGCCGTTGAAAACAAGACCACCAAAACTCAAAACAAAGAAGCTTTGTCATCTTTTGTTTTTTTTCAACTTCACATCAAACATCTTTCCCAGGGACCTTTTTTTATCAGACTCAGACAGCACAATGCCTAAATTAATTTTTAACAACCGATCAGCAGCCCTGGTACTCAAAATTTATTTTGATTAGCAATTTCTTAAAGTTGTTGCTTGAGCTCTATTTCTGTTTTTTTCTCCTCTTACTTTTCTCTAACCTCTTCTTGCATCCCTCCTACTAAGTCTTTCTTGGGGTCCTTCGTATTTCTGGAGTCATTTTCTTGCTTTTTATTGTTTGTCTGTCTAAGGTCAATTTAGTGTTCTACAGTTCTCTTGGCTCTCTATTTCTGAAGCTTCTACTTTCTTTCATGGCTGCAACTTCTGAGTGCTTCTGCTTCCCTTGACTTTTCATTCATTTTCCTATGGTGTTTTCAGTATTTTCCATTTCCCCACTTTGTAGCTTTTTTTTTGGTTTGTTTTTCCTTTAGAATCTGTTTTCCCCTTGCCATCACTGGTGTATTAGGAGGTACACTACCACTGCAGTGACAAATAACTGCAATGAACACCACAATCCAGTGAAGTTGTCTGCCAGTCCAGGCATCCCGGCTTCTCCCCCTCAGCCACTGGTGTATTAGGAGGTGCCTCTCCTCAGTGACAGACAGCAGCAACAAACACCACACTGGGTGTGTTATCCGCTCCAACTCCAGCGATGCTGCCTATTACTCCAGATATGCTGTCTTCTTCCCCCAACTGTCAGTGGTTTAGTAAGAGATGCTTTGGCAGTGACAAGTAGCAGCAACAAACACCACACTGAGTGCGTTAGCCACTCCCACCCCAGCAAAGCTTCCTGTCAGTATGGACATTATGGCTCCAGCCCCGGAGCTGCCACTAGTGTAACAGGAAGTGCCATAGTTGCAGTGATGAATACCGGCAACAAGCAACATACTAAGTGTATTAGAAGCTCCCACTTCAGGATGACTAAGTCCAGCCATGGTGACTCCAGCTCCCTGAGCTAGGACACCAAGCAGTGAGTCAGGCATCCAGTCCCTTGCCTACTATTACAGGTAAATGTACTAAAAGTTTGCAAGCAATTATTGCTTCTCAATGTATGTTTGGAGTCACACTGCAGGAAGTTTGCATCACAAATTGTAATGCAAACCCACTTGTTTATGCCTTACAGAAGCCCTCTTAGGGCTTTCTATCTATAAGTTTATATATACATTCTTTGCAAAAAAAAAAAAAATGTGTCGATGCGCCAGTTAGGGTGTAACATAACATTCATTGGGTCCAGTAGACGCCATATGGCGTCAGAACCAACCATTACAGAACCTGACTCAAAATGGCCACCAGGACTCAATGAGTTAATGCCACAAAAGTAGGGAAATGTGTCATTGGGGATTCCAGCCCTAACTCCTCACCCCCACCCTCCAAGCAGCAAAAAGAAAAAACATTAGGGTTTGGGGTCTTTGGAGTCTTGTTGAATCAGCAGTGGAGTTTTCCTTGGGGTTGCACAAGGGACAGCTTCAAGACAGTGCCTCATAGTGACAGACTCTTCAAAGGTAGAGAAGTAGGTCTCACCACATGTTGCCGACAGAATCTGCTGTAGCTTTCTTCATGCAGGGCCCGTCATGAAAAAAAGGGGTCATATCTGACCGTGTCTGCTCAGGGAACAGGGTGCACATCAGGGTTGACAACCCCCAAGGTACACCCCACCACTGAGTCATCAAGACTCCAGAGATCCCAACCCCTAATGTTTTTTCCCTTTTGTTGCTTGGGGGTGGGGATGGGGAGTAAACACTAATGGCACATTTCTCTACTTCTGTGGCATTAAGTTGAACCCTAACTGGTGCATTAACGCAGTGTTTTTTTTTTTTTGTAAATAATTTCCTTCCTTTTTGAGATAGTAGAATCATATCCTCATTCAGGACCTGCACGAACAGAAGCACTGTGCCAAGGAAAGACTCTGTATGCCTTCGTAAGTGCAGCAACGGATGTCAAGAAATTCATGGGGCTGCCTGGTGGACTGCGGAAGTGCAGGGCCCTCTGGATCCTGTGCTTCCATGCGTCTGCAGACAAAGATGTGTAAGATAAAGAATCCATCTCTCAGCTGAAGCACAGGACCCTCTGGTACCCAAGGGTGCAAAGGCAGGGCCCTGTGTCAAGAGAAGAGTTCTCTTCACCAAATTTTCCTGGAGCCCATGGGAGCAACCTTGCATTTACCCTTCCCAAGCTGGAGGGTGGTGTCGTATGACAGTGCCGTTCCCCCCCCCACCTCGGCCAATCCAGCTGGGTCACTGAGCTCGCCCGCAAACCCAGCTCACCAGCGAAGGATCACAAAGCACTACTCACTGGGGTAAAGACTGGTACTACACACAATGTTGCTTAATTTTTATTCTCACCTCAAATTTTCGAGATAGTCATTTTATGACTCTCCATTATAAACACAACATATGGCATATACAGAATACTGGCCAAAATGTCATTTCACACCTGATATGCAAAAGAATGACTTGTCCAGTATTTGAAAAATGACACCTGTTTTTTTTTTTTTTTTTAATCATGTAACATTTTCTCATCTTCTGCCTTGGCTAGCCATCAGACCATCCCCCGGAATTACCGTGGCTTACCTTACACCTGGCCCAGGAGCGGTGCCTGCGGAGAGTTGGTTGCCATCCTGCTGCCTGCGATGTTTTTCCCACCATTTTCTCCCAGGGGCCCTGGGAGTGGGTAAGCATGTGTGTGGAGGCACGCACCAGTCCCACGGCCCCAGTAATGGCCCCTTTCCTCCCACCCCATTGGCCTAGCACCTGGCTCCTCTCTTGGCCCATGCTGTCCCCTGCCTCTACCAGGTGGCAGCCATCAGCCGAGAGAAGCCATCCCACCTCCCTGGAGAGGACAGCGTGCCTGTCGGCAGTTCCATCTAGCTCTGCCCACTGCCCACCTCCGGGTCGCCGGCATGATGCAAGGTTAGGCATCCAGCGCCTTAGCCCTCAGTGCCACTGGGCCAGCCCAACACCTGTCTTCTTTATGAGGTGGTGTGAAAAAATGTCTATGTTGAAAGTTTGGAGTCAAAATACTGAAAATTAGCAAAGTTATGAGTGAATGTTGAAATACTTCAATGTTCCCTCATAAATTAGTCATTTTAACAAATTTTTACACAAGCCTTTCAACACAGTCTTCCTATAACCCCACCTCATGATCCCAGTAGGTGAAAATGTTTAAATCCCACCCAAAAGGTGATTTCACATAGTGACTGCGAATCACCTTTCAGGACATATCTGAAAAATTCCACCTACCTTTTCATGAGGTAGGGTCCCAAAAAGGTCATATTGAAAATGATGTAAAAATATTAAAAAATGACAAAGTTCTAAGTAAAAGTTCAAAACCAATTGAAATATAGAGTGACTGCAAAATCGTCTTTCGTGGCTGGTTTGAAAAATGTCACCTGCCTTGTTCGTGAGATGGGGCTCCAAAACAGTCATGCTAAAGTTTAATGGAAAAATGTTAAAAATGAGTAACATTATGAGTGAACATTGAAAATTTCAATGTTAACTGGGTCACTTTACCATATTTTTACACATTTTCAACATAGCCTTCTTACGGTCCCACCTCATGATCCTGGCAGGAGATCATTTTCAAATCCCAAAAAGTTCATGTTGAAAATTTGGTGTAAAAATATTAGAAATGAGAAGGTTATGAGTAAAAGTTCAAAACTCATCAAAATATATTAAACCAGACTTTTATTTTCTCATATCAAAGTCACTAGTTTCAGCAGCAAGATGCGTCTTCAAACGGAGAGTGGATCATTGTCATGGGACAAGGTGAGTGAGGGTGTGTGTGGGGTGTGGGTGCTAAGCAGGGGGTGAGGTGGGTCGGGGGGAGCAGACTGTCGAGGGACAGTTTTCTTCTTTACAGGATTTAACAAAAAAAGATCAATGAGGGACAGTTTCTTTATTTACAAGTTTACACTGGGATGTTGAGCCAACTCTGGGGACCAGGCACCCCAGAGTCAGGATAATATCTGGCTACACTGGGTGTGGGCACCCCGATGATACCACCCATTTTTTGGGGGGCGGCATCCTGGAGAGGAGAGGGGTTGAAAAAAGCAGCTAAATGACTAAAAACAAAGTAAACGTTTAAACTAGTTATAGAAAAATAACAGGAAGAAACAACAGAAGAAAAAGATTACAGAAAAAAGTCTTCCTAAAGAGGCATGTCAACTGAATCAAAATGATTGTCTTTAACCAACCAAGAACTAAAACTGTTAGGGAGTACTCTCGGGTCCCACCCATATTACCACCTGCCTGAAGATGTCTCTACCTATGCAAGCAAGGGTTATTAAAGCATTGAATTGTATCAAATTATTTATTACCTTTGCAGACATTGGCAGCGGGGCCAATCCTGTCACTTTAGGCAAAATACCATAGCACATTTCATTAGGGGAGTAGATAGGCAAGTGAAAGCAGAGCCATGCGTAACATACAGAACAAGTTTAACTGGCAGTGAGGAAAGATATTGCTGGAGGCGAGGCAACTGTTGTCTATGTTGTATATTCTATGTAACACTATGTTCTAATCCATTTGTGCAAGACGTGGAGTCTTTGCAAATGAGTCTCTGACTCAAAGGGTTGTAATTCCTAGACTTTAAATAAATTAAATTAAATTAAATAAATGTCCACAGGATAGAAGACATTTCATTGGAGTGTGAGTACTAAGAGATAGACAGGTAAAAGGAGGGGACACACACACCTATAGAACTAGGTTCATTGGGACAGGAAAGAGACAGCAAAGATAGGAGGGGAACTACATTCCCAACTGACAGAATAAGGTTCATTGGGGTGGGGAAAAAGACAGGAAAGGCAAAGGGAGGGAGGCACATACTCAACTGATAAATCAAGGTTCATTGGGGCAGGGAGGGAACAGGTGACTGAGGGATAGGATCATGCAGAAATTAAGGACTGAACAAGTTTCATGGTAGGGTTTAGACAAAAAAAGTTGTGTGTGTTGGGGGGGGCCTGCTTTCCCAAAAGACAGAGCACATTTCATTGTGGATCGGAGGGCACAAACAGTCAAGGGGTGGCCCATGATGAAAGTGACAATAAGTGTTACCTGTAGGCTGCAGCAAACCAGCAGCCCCACCAGCTGAATGCAGGTGATTGTGGGTGGGGTCCATCACCTGCAACAAAATTATCACATCCTGGGGGGGGAGGAGACAAGGCTCCAGCAGGTAGCATAACCACCACCATTTCAAAAGGAGAACATTACCAACTGCAAGAGGGACATTTTCAGAATAAGGTTTATACTTGCGACAGAACTTCAGGGTTCAGAGAAAGAAAATGTGGGAGACAGTGGACATGGTACAGGGGATATACTAGGGGCAAGAGCAAAGGTCAAAGAAGTGTGGTGACACACAGCTGTAACCCACAGACAGGATAGGTAGGTAGGGCCAACCTGCTGGTGCAGTAGTAGCGCTACCACGCATGATGCCAATGACCTGGGTTTGGGAACCAGCCCAAGTCAGAGTGCCGACCGGGGAAGGTGAGATAAGTGTCCCACAGGATGCTCTCTCACCTCGGGGAAGACCACAAGAAAAAATTACTCACCTTAGTAATGTTTCTTCTAATGGAGTCTTGCTATATTCTGACATATGCAGTGAGTCCCAACCTTCGAACTGCTCCGGAGGTGAAAGAGTCAACTTTCCACGCCAGGCATGGAACGCTGAGCTCGAGCTCGGTTGAGACTCTGTCTTTTGTTCTTCAAACTCAAACCGTCAGAACTTTCCGAGCTAAACTCACTAAGGTCCTGTGTGGAAGCTGTAAACATACACTAGCCAACTGGCTACTAAATATAAGAACACATTTTTTGGTCCCAAAACAAAGACTCAAGTCAGGAGACCCAAAAAATGAAAAACACAACACCAAGTCACCCCAAGAAAGGAGGGGTGAAAAACAACAAGGTGGGCACTCACTAAGTGCGAACACTGCACTGCCCACCCACATCCCAAAAACAGAGGTTCTGAGAGGGGCAGGTGGGGGGGGGTCAGAATATAGTAAGACTCCATTAGAAGAAAAAACATTACTAAGGTGAGTCATTTTTTCTTCAAACAACATGAAGTCTTGCTATATTATGACAATTGCAGACTACAAAGCAGTACCTCCATGGAGGAGGGACAGAACCTACTTAGGAAATAGGCTCTGAAGCACAGTTGTGTTAAACCGAGCATCACTCCCAGCCTGGATGTCCAGGAGTAATGCTTGGTAAAAGTGTGAACTGCTTTCCAGGTAGCTGCTTGACATATCTCTAAAATAGGGATGTCCCTGGCAGCAGCCAGGAAGCAGCTGTACCTGCGTAGGTGAGCCCTCAGGCCTGGGGAGGAACCCACCCAGTTTTTCACAGCAAAATTGGATACAAGAGACAATCCACCTGGCAATGGATCTTTAGTGGCAGGTTTCTTTGCCAACCTCACCATAAGTGAGGAACAGTTGGGGAGTCAACCCAGACCCTTGGTACGGTCATGTAGTAACTAAGGGCTCTTCACATCTAAGCTGTGCAGCCTCCTCGCCAGAAGAGGAATGGTGAGTGAAGTACACTGGAAGAGATATAGATTGATTAAGGTGGAAATCTGAAACCACCTTAGGCAAGAACTTCCTGTTAGTCCTGAGGACCACCTTATCTCTGTGAAAGGAGATAAAATCAGGCTCCACTGACAAAGCTTGTAATTCACTTAAGCGTCTGGCAGAAGTGATGGCTACCAGAAACACAGTTTTCCAAGTCAAGTACTTAAGCTCTGCTGAAGACAAAGGCTCAAAGGGGGGTTGCATAAGCTGAGCAAATCAAACATTAAGATCCCAGGCGGGGGCAGGGAACCTGAATGGAGGGTTGGTGTGAAGCAATCCCTTGAAAAACTTGGAGAATACAGGGTGAGCAGAAACAGAAGAAGGCTTACCTGCTGAAATAAAAGCAGACACAGCTGCCAGATGCACTTTCAGGGTAGCTGGCCGCAGCCCCAAGGTATTTAAGTGGACCATATAATCCAGGACTGTGGGCAAATCAGCGGATTCTGGGGAAATGTGCTTTTCAGAGCACCATATGGAAAACCTTTTCCATTTGGAATTATAAGTAGCCCTGGTGGAAGGTTTTCTAGAAGCCTTCAGGATATCCATTACACCTTGGGAGAGGTGTAACTCAGCAAACTCTAACTCTTCAAGAGCCAGGCCTTGAGATTGAGAGATTTGAGATTTGAGGTTCGGGTACCAAACCCTCCCCTGAGCACAGGTTAACAGGTTGCACTTCCTGGGAAGACACAGGGGAAGATGGACTGCTAAGGACAGTAGGAGGATACCAGGCTCCCTGGCCCAGTCTGGAGCAATCAGGATCATCTTGCAGGGTTGAGATCTGATTTTGACTAGCACTTTGAACAGGAGAGGGAAGGGGGAGATAGAGAAACTTCCTTCCCAATTGAGAACAAGGCATCCAGAGGGACTGAGCCCAACACTGGGGCCTGCAGCTACAAAGGGAAGCTGGTGATTGTCTGGGGCTGCAAAAGATCTATCTGGCGGGTGCCCCATCTGGAAAATATCACCTCAAGACTAGGGATCCAGTGACCATTCGTGATGGCCCTGGGAATCCTGCTGAGAGCATCTGCCAGGACATTGTCCTTGCCTGGGAGGTGAACTGCCGTAAGGGAGGTTCAGGAGTAAGCCAGAGACCACAACTTCATTGCTTCGTGCACAAGGTCAGAGTCCGAGTGCCACCTTGCTTGTTGATGTACCACATTGCGGTGGTGTTGTCCGCCTGACCTGTACAACTTTGTTCTGAAATAGACGGAAAATCTTGAAGTGCAAGAAAAACTGCTCTGAGTTCCAACAGATTGATGTGGAACAGAGATTCCTGAGGGGACTACAACCCCTGGGTGGTGAGGTCGCCCATGTGAGCTCCCCACCCCAAGAGGGATGCATCTGTAGTAAGGATTAAGAAGTGAGACTGAGTGACAAAAGGAACCCCTTGTCTCAGATTGCTCTTATCCTGCCACCACTGTAGGGCCTGGATCAGAGTTCGAGTCACTGGGATCAATTTGGTGAGGGGGTACTTCCTTTGAGACCAAAAGGCTCTCAAATGGAACTGAATGTCCCTCATCTGAAATCTTGCTCCCTGCACTACTGCTGTAGAAGTGCCATGTGCCCCAGGAGCTGTAGAAAATGCCTTGCTGGTCGAGACACCTGCAAGGTGAATGAGGAGGCCAGAGAGACCAGGGTCCTTGCCCTGGCCAAGGGAAGGAAGGCTCTGGCTTTTTCTGTCTTCAGCTCTGCGCCTATGAAGGTAAGAAGCTGGACAGGCTCTAGGACTGATTTTGAAAGATTGAGAAGGAAACCGAGAGAGGTGAGCAGTTGCTGAGTTATCTGTAGGTGTAACTTAACTTGGTCTGGGGACTGGCCTACTATGAGCCAGTCGTCCAGGTAAGGGAAGATGGCAATTCCTTGCCTTCTTAGAGAAGCAACTGCTACTGCCAGGCATTTTGTGAATACCTTGGAGCAGAGGTGAGGCCAAAGGGCATTGCTCTGAACTGGTAATGGCCTGAGGGCAGCTCGAACCTGAGGTACTTTCGATGGGAGCTTCTGATGAGAATACGGAAGTAGGCATCCTTGAGGTCCAGGGACGCTAGCCAGTCCCCTGGCCTTAGAGAGGGTAGAATAATTCCCAGAGTCACCATTTTGAATTTTGGTTTTAAAAGGTGCTTGTTTAAGTATCTGAGATCCAGGATGGGCCGCCATTCTCCTGTCTTTTTTGGGGTAAGGAAGTACCTGAAGTACAATCCTTTGCCCTGGTGTAGGTGTGGAACCCTTTCCACAGCTCTGAGAGCCAGGAGGGAAGAGACCTCTGCCTCTAGGGCAAGTGCCTCTGGTGGATTTGCAGGTGGAAAGGATCTGGTTCTCATCTTTGGAAACTTTTTGAAGCCGAGAACCAGTCCCTGGCTTACTACTTCCAAGACCCATTTGTCTGATGTCAGAGACTCCCAGTCCTGGACAAAGTAAGCCAGCCTGCCCCCTACAGGTAGCTGAGAATCGGCCCTGGCAACCCCATCAGGGTGACTGCTTAGCAGGAGCTTTGGGCTGAGGGGTGGAAGCAGGCCGGCTTGCACCCCGTCTGCCTCTCCCTCTAAAGAACCCCCTCTGGGCATAAGCAGAAGAGGAGGCCTGGGCTTGGTAACAAGGCCTATGAAAAGGCCTGCCCCTGCCCCTGGAAAGCTGCCTTTGAGGAGTGGCCTGCCTTTCTTTGGCCTGTGCACTCCTATAGGTGATCCTATATTCATCCATTTTCTTCATGTAGTTCTCTGTTTGCTCCCCAAACAGAGAATTACCCACAACAGAAAAATCCATGGCCTCAGTCTGGGTATTCTGTGACAGGCTAGTACATCTGAGCCAAGCCATTCTTCGAAGTGCCACAGATCTAGCCATGACTCTAGAAGACACATCATTGGAGTCTACTGCAGCATGGAATTGCACCTTGGATGCCTCAATACCATCAGCAGCCACCTGCTCCAGCTCCTTGGCAAGCTGGCCAGGGACCTGTTTTGCTAGTACCATAACAGTGTCCCACCTTATCATAGGTTGCAGTCTGTACTACCCCAACATGGGCATTGTTGTGTAAGGAACTCCGTGTCTGAGCCTGACAATGTATACCTCTTGTCCATTCTTTTATCCACAGGAGGTATAGTGTTAGGAGTCTTTAAAATTTTAAATGTCTGTTTCCCAAAAGATTTGTGCAAGGGAATAGACAGCCTCCTAGACTCTGGGATATCCATCATTTCTACATAGTCAGGCTCCTCCTGGTCATCCACAGCTTCTTCCATAGGAAGCTGGAGGGTTTTAGCCACTTTTTTATAGAACATGAAATGGGAGGGGGACTCAGAAAGCTTAGGAGGAGACACCCTGAAGGTCTGTCTGGGGAGATGTCCGGGTCAATGGGCACATCCAGACTTTCAAATCCACATTCACTTTCCTCATACTCCTCTTCCTCCTCCTCCGGTTCACAAAACTCCTCTAAATCATAATCTTGAACCGGTGGAACCGGCTGAACCGAACGCCTGCCTGATGGTGCCGGTTCGGTCGGAACCAGGGAAAGTGACTGAACAATTTTGATCGCTTTGGCTATCTCTTCAGCGGTTGGAGAGGAAAGTGTTGGCTCCATACCAGCTGATTTCTCTTTTCTAGTTCTTGAAGCCGAACCACTCAGAATCGGCTCTCCTTTGCCCGGCACCTCGCCTGGTCAGAGGGCACCCTTCTGGTTCGGTTGGAACCGAACTGGGCTGTCCATCCGCTCAGCGGACTTTTTGGCCTCCTTTTCCTGAGCCTACCAGCTCTCTTTTCTAGGGTAGCTGCAGGGAAATTTTTTACAAATCTGGCAGTCTGCATTGAGGTGGTCAAACCTCCGACACAACACAGGTGGTGTGGGGTCAGCCTGGCAAAGACTTCCCCACACACACTGCAGTGTTGAAACCCAGTGGGTCCGGTTTTTTGGGTTTCAGACATAGTGCCAGTCCTAACCAAACTTACCTCTTTATGGCAATCCGCCAGGCAAGACCCTGTTATCGGTTCCCAACCGTGTCACGGGTCATGGAAAAAAACGTAATAAAATCCATTTTTTTTAGAACTGATAAGAACCGGTAACCACACTCTAAATCACAAATTAAGATTTTTTAAAACAACTTGATCGGTTCAAACTGAACCGATAAACCGTTTACAAGTTCCACACAGAATAGAATTAATGTAAAACCTATCTAGTACTCACAAATACCACAGACTGAGACTGAACCGACAGGTTGCGGTTTAAATTCGGTAGAAAACTGAGAAAAACGGTACTTTATCCGACAAAATGAACCGAGCAGAAGGAGAAATCTCCGGAGCGACTGTTCAGTGAGGCGGAGTAAAGAATCTGACGGTCTGAGTTTGAAGAACAACAGACAGTGTCTCAACCGAGCTCGAGCTCAGCGTTCCATGCCTGGCATGGAAAGTTAACTCTTTCACCTCCGGAGCAGTTCGAAGGTTGGAACTCACTGCATATGTCAGAATATAGCAAGACTTCATGTTGTTTGAGCATTGATTTGCCAGGATTCCTAAAACCCTAATGTTTTCCTTTTGCTGCTTGGGGTTGGGGTGTTAGCTAGGTAGTTGGCTACTTTTGTGGCATTAAGTTGAACCTTAACTGGTACCCTAACAATGTGTTTTTCAATGACTATAGATATATATGGCTGTTACATCAGGACCTATATACACACACACACACACACACACACACACACACACACATATACACACTCCCCCTCTGTCTCTCGCCACATCTCAATGTATTACTTCAGCACAGATCCCCTAAAATGTCTGAGTAGGAACACAGTGGTTATAGCCAGCTTCAAGCAGGCTTAAACACAAGCCCAACCACAGGTGACCTTAAAGAGGCCTTTCTGGCTAAACCCTGGTTCACTGGATCTGACCCCCCCCCCAAAACCTCAGATAAAACCCCTCGGGATCCCTAAAACTGAGAGGGATGGCAAAGGGCAGATCCGCCTTGTTACAGTCCCTTAGGAATTGGTACTGGGGCCACTACTGTTGAAGAAGGGGATAACCTTCAGAAGGATACTAAACAAGCTGGGCAATTGGTTGGCCACCTTAGGCCAGATATTAAAACATGAGCACAAGTCGGGCACAAATGTTTTCTTTGCACCTGCACCCGACTTAGAGGCTGCTATATTCTGTCAAACAGCAGACCGGTGCTATTGAAGTGAGTATCATCCCATGCTGGCACAACTCTAAGTCTACCTGTGCTGTCCCGATGTGGACCTGGTCCGTATCCAGCCCACATGGAATTGTGCCTCCAGACTGGGTAAAGCCGGAAGCCATGGCACAATATTCTGCTGCAAAATGCAGATGAGCCCATTGTGTATTCAAGGTGCTAAGGGGCTATCAACATGCCATTATGGGCTCATTTGCATGTGAAGTGGTGGCCTGTTTGCCCGCATCTTATGGGTGCCTGCCACGTCATCCCTCGTGTCTGTCGGCACCCCCCACCACCCCCTTACACCTGTCCCACAGATGTTAATGTTGTGCTTGGTATCTAGTGCACCTCCCCCATGCACCCACCCTCTAACACCCATCCTGTATATTGTCATGTTTTCCCTGCTGTCTAGTGGCACCTCCCAACACCTGGCTTGTATAGTGACATGTTTTCCCTGGTGTCTAGTGGCAGCCCCCTACAACTCTGATCTCCTATCCCGATTCCTATGTTTTCCCAGCTGTCTAAAGGCCCCCTTCCCTGCAACACCTGGCTCACACAGTAACATATTTTCCCTGGTGTCTGGTGACATTCCCCCTACCCCCTTGATCTCCTGTCCCAGTTCCTATAATGTTTTCCCTGCTGTCTAGTGGCCCCCTTCCCTGAACACCCGGCTCATATAGTGACAAGTTTTCTCTGGTGTCTGGTGGCATTCCCCTACCTCCCCAATCTGTCCAGGTTGCTAAAATGTTTTCCATGTTGTCTAGTGGCACCCCCACTCCACTCTCCGATCACCCGCTCAGGCACACACACTGTTTTCCTCCAGCATCTAGTGGTACCCCACAACCCTCGATCTTCCAGCCCATATAACCTATACGATCCCTGGCATCCAGTGATACCCCTGCCCTCACCCCCAAACGGTGATTAACAAATGCAGCGGCTAACACTGGTGGTCCAGAGGTTGCCCCACCTGAACCCACGACACTACCCATCCAAACCCCGCCCCCTTAAATGTCATGCAGGGACCTGGGAGGACAGTAGTCTCTATGCCAAGGACAGACTACACTTGAGTGAGGAGGGAAAGAAAGTGTTGAAACAGAGGATGGAGGAGTACCTATAGGAAGTTGGGAATTTAAACTAGGAGTGGGGGGGTGGCAGTTGGGGAAGAGATATGCAGAGACCACAGATTGGGAAACCTTATGAGCTTACCCCCCATAACAGTGACAAAGGACAAATGGCAAGTACTGTTGGTGATGCTAGGAAAGAAGGGCTGATGGGGGGAAGGGTGGAAGGTGGTTACCCTTAATGCTAGGAGCTCTGGGAGGAAAACTGCAGAGTTACAGGTTCTCATGGCAGAGGGAGAGGTGGACATTGCAGTCATCACGGAAACATGGGCCACCCAATACAATGATTGGACCTCGCTGTACCAAGGTACAGATTATTTCAGAGGGACAGGGTGATTGGGAAAGGAGGTGGGTGGCACTATATGTGAAGGAAGGACTGAAGTGTGTAAGGGAGGAAGGGAGGAGTAGTATGGAGTCATTTTGATGCAAATCCAGGATTCCAAGAATAGGATTCTTAGAATGGGAGTGGTGTACAGGCCACCATCTCAGACGGAGGAGTTAGACAGGGAACTAGCGGGACAGATCAGGAGGACCCAAGTAGAAGGGTAGTGTGGTGATTGTGGGGGCTTCAACATGCCAGGAGTGGACTGGAGCACCCCAACAACCAGGAACAGAAAGGAGCAGGTACTGCTGGATGCCTTCCAGGACAGCTTCCTGCTGCAATGGTTAGTGAACCAACCAGGTTAGGGAATACCCTTGACCTTGTGCTGGCAAATGGGGACTTTGTGAGAGAACTTACAGTGAGGAACCGCTGTCAGGGAGTGACCACCACTCAGTATGGCTCACATTGATATGGGCAAGGAAGGAGGAATCTGGCACATAGTGCTGGTCTTCAGGAGGGCCGACTTTGGGAGGATGGGGAAGTGGTAAAGGGTACCTGGCCAGAATTCAATCTAGTATGGACACTAACCAGAGGTGGGAGCTCATAAAGCTGGGGATAGTGGAGGCAACCAAAACCTGCTGCAAAGCCCAGAGCAAGAAGACAAGGGCTAAGAAACCGATCTGGTTGAGCAAGGAGGTCATGGAAAAGGTAAGGAGGAAAAGAGCTGCCTTTAGGAAGTACAAGAAAACAGGGAGTGGGGAGGACAGGGAGGAGTACTTGACAGAATTGAAGGAGGTGACAAGGGCAGTAAGGGGAGCCAAAGCATCTACGGAACTCAGGCTGGCACAAGGCATTAAGAAGGGGGAGAAGGACTTTTTTAAGTACATCAGGGAGAAAAGGAGCTGTAAGGACCACATAGTAAGGATTAGGAAGGAGGGGGGTTGGATGGAAGCAGGGTGCGATAAGGCGGAAGCGCTAAATGAGTCCTTCTGCTCAGTATTTACTAAAGAGAAGAGGGGGGTGACACCCAAGGTGGGAGAAATGGCAGAAGCAGGGGAAAGTGGTGACAGATGGGGAAATCATGGAGAGCAGAGTTCGAGAGGGTTTGAAGGCACTGAGGGTGGACAAGGCGCCAGGCCCAGATGGCATCCACCCCAGGGTACTGAAGGAGCTGGCAGAGGTCCTTGCAGACTTTTGGCAGACCTATTTAATGCCTCACTACATCTGGGGTGTGTACTTCAGGACTGGTGGATGGCTCATGGGTGCCCCTCCACAAGAGTGGCCCCAAAGATGAACCGGGAAACTACAGACTAGTGAGCCTCACATCCATCGTGGGTAAGCTAATGGAGACTATCCTGAAGGAGAGGCTGGTGGTCCTCCTAGAGGCCAAAGGACTACAGGACAGCAGACAGCATGGCTTCATACGTGACAGATCCTGCCAAACCAAGCTGGTGGACTTCTATGACTGGGTAACTAGGCAACTGGACAGGGGCCATGCAGTGGATGTCCTGTATCTGGACTTCAGTAAGGCATTCGACTCAGTGCCACATGGAAGGCTGGGAAGGAAGTTAGTAGGCACAGGGCGGGTGCAAAGCTGGTGAGATGGGTAGGAAACTGGCTGCAGGGACGGCAACAGAGGGTGGTGGTGGTGGGGAGCTTCACACCCAAGGGCAGTGACGAAGGTGTTCCACAGGGCTGTGTTGGGACCAGTGTTGTTTGGGATATTCATTGCAGACATATCATGGGATATCAAGAGCAAGATCAGTCTGTTTGCTGATGATACCAAGGTAGGCGCGGTGGTGGATGACCAAGGGGGATGGCAGGGGTTGCAGGATGATCTGGCAAAGCTTGAAACCTGGTCAGACACCTGGCAACTGGGCTTTAATGCCAAAAAGTGCAAGGTGCTGCATTTTGGGAATAAGAACCCAAGGAGAAGTAACCAGCTAGGGGGAGTGCAGCTAGCCCAGACAGAGGAGGAGAAGGATCTGGGTGTGCTCATTACAGGGTCAATGAACAACTCGGCACAATGTAGGAAGGCAGCTGCAAAGGCCAAATAAAATGCTGGGTTGTATTGCACGGGCATATCCTCGAGGAGGGGAGGTGGATTCTGCCACGTATAGGTCATTAGTTAGACCACACCTGAGTACTGCAAGTACTGGCGTCCGTGATTCAAGAGGGACATTGTTACTGGAGGTGGTGCAGTGCAGAGTGACAAAGATGATCAAGGGCTGGGGACTTATCATACGAGAGGAGGTTGAAGGAGTTGAAACATGTACTCACTGGAGGAGAGGAGAGACAGGGTGACATGATTGAAACCTTTAAATACATGAAAGGAATAAACAAGATGGGTACAGAGGGGCTGTTCAGCAGGAGGGAGGCCACCAGGGCCATGATATGAGACTGGAGCGAGGAAGGTTCAGGAGGGAGATGAGGAGACACTTTTACAGAGAGGGTGGTGGCTGGGTAGAATGCGTTACCTGCTGAAGTGGTATGCAGTAGAACAGTGGACTGCTTCAAACAAGGATGGGACAGGACAAGGGGGAGGGTTAATGAAGGGGAAGGGTGGAAGGGAGGGGCAGCTGCAGAATAAGGGGTGCTAGCTGCACATTCGAGCAGACTTGATAGACCTCTAGGCCTTTATCTGCTGGCAAATTTCATATGTTCATATTCCATAGATGTGAAGTGAAGCCCAATACGGTGACTGGCACAGCCCTCATCTAACCTCCTCGGCCGGCCACTGGATGAGTTGACAATGAGTGCACATACACTTGGGTTTGGACAGGTGGTGTTCTGGGTGCGGGCAGAGAGGGTGGGGGGCTGCTGGACCACCAATGTTTGCCGTTGCATTTGTTTATTTATTTCCTTGTAGAAACACCTTTGAGCTAGAAGCTCTTTTACAAAGGTTCCACGTCATAAACAGGTACAGGTTACAAGCATACAGGATGCAGTAAATACAATCAACAATACAGAATTAGCGCAACCAAATTGAGGGTGATATAGCAAACAGATACATACAGACTTACAAGAAACATACAGGCATACAAGATACAGTATAATACAATCAGTGATACAGGATTTGTGCAAACAAATTGAGGAGACATAATAATAGACAAATACATAACTAATACATAGCTTGGTAGCAGCCAATATTGACTTTGTTAGGTAGGAGAGTGAGCAGGAAGGAGGAGGAGAGGCAGAAAGGAACTGTATTTGACTAAGGGGGAGAGCGAAACTGGTAGTGAACACAGAGGGGGAGGGAGTGTGGGGTGAGTAAGAAAAGTACGGTGGAGAGAGAGTACAGGGGATATTAGCAAGCAGGTGAATTAGGTAGAGGGGTGGGGAGGAAGGAGGGGAGAGAGGCTAAGTGTTTAGGATTGGCAGTCACAGCGGCTAGAATAGGAGAGGTGCTGTAGGAGTTTATTCTTAAATGGTCCTAGTTTTCATCAGTTATGATAGATGGGAGGTTATTGAGCCAGTAGGGTGTTCTGTAAGCTAATGAATGCTGTGCTTGTGTTGTTCGGTAGAAAGGGAATTTGGAGTGAGTTTCTTACCATACCTCTTGTCCGTGTGGGTTGGCTGGATTAAGTAGGTTTTGTAAGGCTTGTGAGTTATGCCAAGGCGGTTTTCTCAGAGACAGACCTGGTATGTAATTCTACCATCCAGGTTTAGCCAGTTTGCATGGACGTACAGGTGGCAGGTATGGGTCAGCCTGCAGACTCTTAGGGCTAGTCTACAGGATTTATTTAAGGCTGTCCTAATTCTTTTGAGGGTACTGTCTGTGGCCGCACCATATACGACAAGCCCATAATCAATAATGGAGATGACTGAGCTTTTCACCACGAGCAGCAGTCCCTCAGAGGTCGTACTATGACAGTGTTTGTACAATAGGTCTATTCTAGTATTGACCACCTTAACGACATGATTGACATGGCCGGTGTAGGAGAGGGAGCTACCAAGAGTGACTCCTAGGTACTTGAAGACATGTACCTGTTCTAATGGTTCTTGCATATTGTTATTTATGGTCAATAGGTATGTTTTATGCTTATTCTGCGGGTTAGCAAACAACAATACCGTGGTCCTTTTATAGTTTGAGTAGTTTGTTGTTGGAGAACCATGTCTCCACTGTGGTAAAGTTATTTTGGAGACAGGCCTCTAGTGTTAGTTGGTTGAGACTGTTAGCAAAGATAACAGCGTCATCTGCATATAAGAGTGTCTTTTCAGTGCAGGCTGTGGGGAGTTGGTTGAGGAACACACTAAACAGGAGAGGACCCAGGATCAACCATTGCGGCACACCTGTGATTACTGGTCTACTGTCTGAGACAGTGCCATTTGTTGCGTTCTGTTGGTGAGGTAGCTTTTGAACCAATGCACAGTTTCTGGTGATAGACCAGTGGATTGGAGTTTGCGGAGTAGTAAGTTATGGTTGACTGTGTCAAAAGCTTTAGTGAGGTCGATGTAAATTGCTCCCACAAGCTGGCTCTGATCTAGGACCTCATGAAGAGTGCCAGTGTATTCAAGTAAAGCTGTCGAGGTACTATGTCTTTTCCAGAAACTGTGCTGCTGGGACATTGCAAATTATACTTATCAAGGTATTCTACCAGTTGGTCGGAGACAATCCATTCTAGTGTTTTGGCAAGTGGGAGGAGAATTGAAATGGGGCAGTAATTAGCATGGTTGGCTCGGTCCCCGCTTTTGTGGACCGGGGTGACCATTGTGGCTTTCCATCGCTGGGGGAATTGTCCTAATCTGACGGATAGATTGAGGATTTTGGTGAGTGAGGTTAGTACTTTGTCCAGTATTAGGGCAATTAGGTGCAGGTCTAGTGTGCCATTACTATGTCTTGATTTTCCAAGAGACCACAGGAGGTATTTTTTTGGCCTCAGCACGTGGTACTTCCTTAAAATAGAACAGGGGTTCCAGTAGGCGGTTCATTGTCGGTATCCCTAGTATCTCCTAAGCTGCCCTTGGCTGCATCAAGGAATTCTGGTTGGAGTATGCTACCAAGGTCTGAGAATGCAACGCTGAAAGTGTCAGCTATCACTGTGGAGTCTTGTGTAACCTCCCCATTTACTAGGAGCATAAACGGAGGGACTTTACTAGCTCTGCCTCTGAGGTCCTTAAGTTGTCCCAGAACTTTTTTCAACCACATGCAGGGGATGATAACCCTACCACTGGACGACAGGGATCGTATAGGTTACATGGTCCCAGAGATTGGGGTGAGGGTGCTACTAAACACCAGAGGAAACATTACGTGAACCAGGACGGGTGGTGGGGGTGTCACTAGACACCGGGGACAACATTATATGCACTGGGACAGGAGATCAGAGGGTGAGGATACCACTAGACACCAGGAAAAACATGGTAATATAGAAGATGGGTGTTCAGGTGGTGGGGGGTGCCATCTGACACCAGGGAAAACATGACAATATGCAGGATGGGTGTTCGGGGGTGGAGGTGCCACTGGACACCGGGGTGGGGGCTGACAACAGACACCAGGGAAAAGCTTCACAGATGGGTGATGGGGTGGGAAGGTGTCACTAGGCACCAGGAAGCTTTCTGATTGTCGGGACAGGCGAAGGGGGTGGGTGGCTTCAGTACAGCCATCCCGCCATTGGTCGGTGGGGAACAGGCTTTCGCCTAGTTGCTGTGAGGTTTTCAAGAGGTGATAGATAGCGCGCTTGGGAGCTATTGTCAAATGCAAACCTTTGAAATTGCTGCTTCTATATGCAAAATGGGATGTTATGAGGCATGGCAAAATGCTGCAGTGCAATAAAAGGGAGTGATCAGCAGAGCAAGGGAAGTAATCCCACTACTTTACAAGGCCCTGGTCAGGCCTACCTAGAATACAGCATGTAGTTCTGGATCCCACAATACTAAAAGGACACTAAAGCAGACAGCAGGATGTAACGCAGTGCCACCAAAATAATCAGCGGTATTGGGACAAAAGCTATGAGGAGAGGCTGGTGGCCCTTAGCATGTTCATCGTGGAGAAGAGGAGGCAGAGAGGGGACACTGTCTCAGTCTTTTACACACTCAAGATCATCAACAGGATTGAGCAGATACAGATGTTTGATCTGGTGTATCCCAACAGGATGTGAGGACAAGCCCAGAAGCTTTCAGGGATAATGTTAGGAGGCACTTCTCCCAGAGGGTGATAAACCTATGGAACAGCCTACAAGTAGAGAAAGTGAATATGTAGACAGTGCAGGCCTCCAAGGTAAACCAAGATAAATTTCACAGGATACCAGGGGTAATAGAGTGGGTATGGACTACCTATAAATTAGTACACGTTGCACAGCATACTCATTTATACCTGCTTATGAAGCAGGTGGGGAAGACATGAAGGTGCCAGAAGACCTTCCATAGAAACACAGACTTTGATGGCAGATAAGGACCACTTGGCCCACAGAGTCTGCCCATTCCCCTACCTATTGGATAAGCTGCAGATCCTAGTTTTACCAACAACCTACTTCCTCCTAACTCCCACTAGAATTGCCTTATATCTGTCCCATGCATTCTTAAAGTCCCACACTGTTTTTGGACCCCATGACCTCCTCAGGAAGGCGCTCCATGTGTCCACCACCCTCTCCATGAAAAATATTTTTTACGTTGCCCTGAGTTGTCCTCCCAATCTTCACATTGTGTCCTCTTGTTCTTGCACATCTCTTTTCTGAAAGATACTACCCTCTGGACTTTGTTGATTCCCTGAGGTACTTAAATGTTTCTATCATGTCCCCCCTTTCCTTGAGGGTATACATATTATGACTAAATTACTACATTACATGAACAGTAATGCTGTCCTATTCCTACAACTGGAAGGGCCAGGCAACTGAATGCATTTCACACTAATGCTGCCCCATAGCTCATTTATGGGTGCACTACATTCTCTGAAGACCAAGCACATCATCCTGGTTTTGTATTCGGTCTCCAATAGCCCAAGTCCAGGAAACCACAGCCAATTCCTGGGTGATTCCCAATTACCACCACATAGCACAATTGGGCCCATCAAGATAAAGATAGAGCAGGGGTATCAACAGGCAACAAAGATCTTCTTCACGGATAGCTCTTTCATCAGGCCGCACCTCAGGACCAACGGTTGTTTGCCAGCAGAGTCCCTAAGTTATTCAACTCACTGGGCTGCAAAGTCACCAATTTAGCCACTGCTGGCCTGTCCGAACGCAATCTTCATCATACCATCATGACACAGGCCTCTTGTGACTGCTTCACTTAATTACTCCGGGCTGACACTCCTGTCTCCCTTCATCTCCATTTTCTCTGTTTTCTATGTCTCTATCCACCTTCCATCACCCCCCGTACACCTTTTTTTTTTTCCTTTTTTCACCTTCCCCTTTCCCCTCAATGCTCTATCCTTCACTTGCTCTCCAACTCCACTGCTACCTCCCCTTCCTACTCCCCTGTCCACTAGACCAGGTTCCTAAATGTCTTCTGACTCCCACACACCCTAAACTACAGTACCTCCCTACACTTACGCACACTCTGTCTCGAATGCCTATAGCTGTTTGTATCTTCAACCTTGCTACTTTTGAAATTCTTCTACTCCGATGACAAGGCTTAATTTTGCTGCATTATAATTCTTTGTATAATTGTCTGTGTACTCCACTATTTGTAAAGATATTCCCTGTTTTTTCATTGTATCTAACCTAGCTACTATGTCTAGCCATACTGTTTCTTGTGTTAAGTAACCCTTTACTGTGTAAACCTATTCCAATTGTTTGTTTATTTTTTTTTTTAATTTTCGACATGCAACCTTTGTAAAAGAGCCTATGGCACAAAGGTAAAACAAAATGGTTATATTAAATGCACTGTGAAAATAGAGTTAAACATCTACGTTTCGACCTTAGGTCTTCTTCAGGAAATATCTAAAAGAGAAAAAGGTGTTAATTTTGAAGTTCTAATAAATAAGTAAATAAATAATAAATGGAATTTACGGTACCACTGGACAACAAAGCTTCTGAAGAGGAATGACAAAGGAGAAGACTTGGGGAAGACAAGATTGCAGCATTCAAGCCTCTAAAAGGGATGACACCATCAGACTAAGTGCAGCTCTTCAAGGTGCACAAGGATAAAAGGACTAATGAACACTAGTCAATGTCACTGAAGGAATATTCAAGGGAAAAATAAGAACTACTTCACAGAACGAGTGCTGAGTACTTGGAATGACTGCCAGAGTGTGTGGTATTAGCTAATACTGTAAGACCCTTCAAACTTAAACTAGACACAGAATAGTTATGTACTTATAAAGTACAGTTACGTAAGAACTTACCGTAACAGTAGATCTTCGAGAGAGGCTCTTGCAGTAGGTAATTACATATAGGACTAAAGCCGGCAGGCGTCAGGACCCCACGGAAAAATTTCTAGCTAGCAGTCTCTGGCAGGGGACTGCCCCAACGTCAGGTGACCAACGTCATGCGACGTCAGTATAAAGGGGCAGTCCCCCATGCCCGCCTTCCAGTTCTTTCCCACCAAAGGCCAAAAGGCAAGATGAGAGAGAAGCGTATATTTCCCCCCTGGAAAAGGAGCTGAAAATGCTAAGGGGGATGGAGGGCGGAGAGAGTTGTTTACAGAAGAGCCTCTCAAGATCTACTGTAACGGTAAGTTCTTACGTAACTGTACTATCTTACTTCGAGAGGGCTCTTGCAGTAGGTAATTACATATAGGACTGAGTCCCAAGCAGTCTGGAACAAAGAGAAGCTCACGGAAGAAGGAAACTACTCATACACAGATCCTCTGACTGTGAAGGTCTTAGGAAAGGAGACCTTGCAGAACAGCCAACCCGAAGCCAGCTCTATGGCGAGAGGCAATTTCCAAACTGTAATGTTTTGTAAATGTATGGACAGAAGTCCAAGTTGCGGCTGCACAAATATCAGCCACCGACACATTCTTGAAACAAGCAGCAGAGGCAGCTACACCTCTAGTGGAGTGACCTCTGATCTGACCTGGCAAGGTTTTGTGATACTCGTCATAACAGAAAGTGATACAATGAGCCAACCATTTTGAAAGGCACTGCTTGGAGACAGTATTGCCCTCTCTTTTGAGAGCAAAAGAGACAAACAGTCTTTCTGAGATCCTTTGTCCTGTTGGTGTAGTATCTCGGAATCCGGTTAACATCCAGAGTGTGCAAGAGGTACTCCCCTTGACTGGAAAGTTGCATAAAGAACGCAGGCAGTTCCATGGACTGATTCAGTGTAGATTCCACTACCACCTTAGGAAGAAACTTAGGGTTGGTACACAGAGCCACACGTTCCTTGTGGAAAATCAAGTACATGATTTTGCACATTAAGGCATGAAGCTTGGAAATTCGCCAAGCGGAAGTAATGGCCACCAGGAAGAGAGCCTTCCAGGAAAGGAACTTAAGGTCTGCAGAAAATGCCAGCTCAGAAGGAGGCAGGGTAAGCTTCTCGAGAATGAAATTCAAGTCCCAAGGCAGGGCAGGTGCACGAATGAGGGGTCTCAAATGGAGGACACCTCTAAGGAAAGTCTTAGCGACTTCCAGCTCTGCAAAAGACATGTCCCCAAAGGGAACATGATAAGCAGAAATAGCCTCCATGTGAACCTTCAAGGAGAAGTAACTGAGACCCAGGTCAAAGAGGTGACGCATGTAATCCAGGAGCCTCCCAACAGAGCAGAAGAATGGCTCAAGAGCTCTGGAAGAGGCCCAAATAGAGAACCTTTTCCATTTCACAGCGTAAGTGGAACGCTTTCTGGCCTCCACTAGAATCTCCGCCACCTACGACGAAACCTTGAACCGGGATTGAATCACATCTCCAGGAGCCACGCAGACAGCTGAAGGGATCTGAGTCCTGGATGGACCAGGGTCCCTTGATCCTGGGTCAACAAGAGTTGCGACAGAGGAAGAGGAGGTTCCTCTGAGTACTGTTGCAGAAGAGAGAACCAAACTTGCCTGGGCCAGAACGGAGCAATGAGAATCATGCGCACTCCTTCTGAACAGAGTTTGTGTAGGACCCTCGGAATCAGCAGGATCAGGGGAAAGATAGACAAATCTGCCCTTCCAGTTTAGAGACAAAGCTGCCTCCAAAAACTCCGCGCTCTGGAGCGAGCGAGCAGAAGACGGGAAGTTTTGCGTTGAGAGGAGAGGCAAACAGGTCTACCTGAGGGGGTTCCCCAATGTAGGAAGACGTCTTCTACTACCCCCTGATCCAGTTCCCATTCATGTGCTTGGGTGGACAACTGACTGAGGTGGTCTGCCAAAGTGTTCTTGACCCCCAGAACATGGACCGCCATGAGGTGAAGGTTGTGAAGTATCGCCCAATCCCAAACCAGCATCGCTTCCCTGCAAAGAGGGTAGGAACAAGTTCCTCCCTGCTTGTTGATGTACCAGACTACGCACATGTTGTCGGTCTGAATAGCCAGATGACCGGGAAGCAGATACAAGTGTAGGGCTTGTACGGCATACAGGACGGCCCTCAGCTCGAGTACACTGATGTGAAGAGTCTGCTCGAGCCTGGACCAAGAATCCTGGGTCCGTTGAGATCCCAGGTGGGCTCCTCAACCCTCGCCTGAGGTATGTTGTCAGGATTTGGGAGGGGAGAGAAAGACAGAAGGGAACTCTCCGGCAAAGGTTCTCTTGAACCATCCACCATTGCAAGTCCCGAACCATCAGAGAGGAGACCAGGATCTTGTGATCCAAGTCGTCCACCAACTGATCCCACTGAGACCGAATCGTCCACTAAGAGATTCTTCTGTGGAGCCGAGTGCGAGGCACCGTCGGGATGGCAGCCGCCACGAGCCCGAGGAGGCGAAGGACCAACCTGGCAATGGCCCGCCTTCGGCTGGACAAAAGGTGTGCCTGAGCCTGAAGGGTGGCCACCCTGTCCAGAGGCAGGAAGAACATACTGGAAGTCGTATCCAGGATCGCCCTGATAAACTGGAGTCTTTGAGATGGGATCAAATGGGACTTGGCCTGGTTGATGGTAATACCCAAGCTGGTGAAAACCTGCAGGGTAAGGGAAAGGGAGCACAGGAGATCTTCCCTGGATGGGGCCGCCAAGAGCCAATCGTCCAGGTAAAGGAAAACCTGAAACCCCCTGGGTATGCAGGTGGGCCGCCACCACAGCGAGGCATTGGGTAAACACTAAGGGGGCTGAGGAGAGACCAAATGTGAGGGCCCTGAACTGGTAGTGGTTCCCCTGGAAAGAAAACCGGAGGTATTTGCGGTGGGACTGGTGGATAGGTATATGCAGGTAGGCATCCTGCATATCCAGGGCGCACAGCCACTGTCCCAGCCAAAGGAGGGGCAGAAGACTCTGCAGAGAGAGCATTTGGAACCTCTTGTACTCCACGAAGAGGTTCAGGGAACTGAGGTCCAGGATTGGTCTCACAACGTCCGACTTCTTCAGAACCAGGAAGAAATAAGAGTAGCAACCCTCCCCCCTGAGACGGAGGGGAATGGTTTCTACCACCGCCTTCCGAGGAAGGGCAGAGATTTCTTCCCGAACCAGAAGAAGGTGATCCAGGGAGTAAGACAACCTTGAAGGGGGTTTTCTGGAAGGTTTCTGAAGAAACTCTATTGAGTGTCCCTCTGCTATCAGCTGAAGCACCCAACCATCTGACGTGATCCTCTCCCAACCTGGTAGATGCAGGGAGAACCTCCCCCCTTACCGGTTCCTCTGGAAGGGCCAGAGGCTGTGGGAGAGGAAAGGAGTCAGGTGGTGTGAGGCAGCGCCATGGCTGGAGCTCCCGCTACTCGTTTGGGTGGGGGGGGTATTCGCAGCCTGAGAGGCCTGGCGTTTATTGGCCCACTTCCCTTGTGGTTTCGCCTTGGCCCGTGCCCATTTGTGAAAGGGACGGCACTGCTGTTGCAGGCTCTGTACAAGTCATCAACCTCCTTGACAGCAGTGCCCTTCTCTCGCAGTCCAGTGGTGATATCCTTGACATCACCACCGAACAGCACCGAACTCCTTAAGGGCACATCCTGGATAGTAGACTGCACTTCAGGGACCAGACCTGACACTCGGAGCCAGGCGTGCCACCGCAAACCTATGGCAAATGCCAAGCTCCTACAAGCGGCATCCACTGCATCATATGAAGCACGAAGCATGTGTCTACTGGCCAAATGAGCAGATCAGACCAGGTATGCCACTTCCTGTTTGGTCTGTGACTCAGGAAGGGAGTCCAGTTTAGCTTCCAGCTCACTAAGGACGGCCTTCTGGTCATCCCCCATATGGGTGATGTAGTTCAGGACCCTAATACCCAGAGTGGAAGAAGCAAAGACTTTCTTCCCATACTGGTCCAGAAGGCGGATTCCTTATCGGGGGTGACAAGTCAGTGCTTTGGATTGGCTGTCCGGCCATGAGTAGCGTTAATCACAACCGAGTCAGCCTTAGGGTGAGAGGTAAGAAACTCAATACCCTCGGGAGCCTGATATAGCCTGTCCGCCTTCCTCGGAAGGGGGGCTATGGCGGAGGGTTGGTTCCAGATAGTGGAAATGAGGTCCACATGAGGCTCGATCCAAGGTGGAACTAGTGTAGGAGCAACCTCGGCCAGATCCAAATGCGCAGCTAACTTCTGCCGCTGAGGATCTGGTCCCAAAGAGTGCCATTGATAGATAGCCTGGATTTTGCGCAGCAACTCCATAAAGCAAGGATCCTCCAGAGGAGACTTTGGAGGAGTCCTCGGCCTGGGCTTATCCGGACACTGGGGCTCGTAGTCCCAGTCAGAGCGTCCATCGGAGTCATCCGAAGGCTCACAGGAGGAGGAGGAAGAAGAAGAGGACTCCTCCTGATGCGGGGGAGGAACGGACCCCTTGGGAAGCCCTCGGGGAAGCGTGTCGAACCCTGCTTTGGAACCGGATGGCTCACCTCTGGCATTCGGAGTAGGGGAGGGAGTCTCTCGTCTCCTACGTAGGGGTACCAGCATCAGAAGATGACTCTTCACCTCCCTAGTGAGCTGAGCCTTGGCCTCAGCTCACCAGGAAGCCAGAGTCTCCTTCAAATCCACCGCCGGCTGAGGGGGCGGTGGAGGAGGAGGAGGGGGATACGGATACTGAGTGTAAGCGTAAGGAGCATATCCATAACTGGATGGTGGGTACCCCGGCATCGGGTAATGAGGTACCGTGTACTGCGGCGTCAGATACTGCGGACCCGGGTATGACAGCGTCGGATACGACGGGGTCAGATACCCAGGGACCGGGGAAGTCTGCTGGGCCAGACGGTCCAGCGGGGTGCTCAGCAGGTGGGCCTGGAACAGGAGGCCCGGCGGGGTGGGTGGCATCAGAGAGACTGATATCGCCCGGTGTAGGCAGGACCGGCGTCGGGGCTGTCATCCAGGGAACCAACGTCAGGTCATCCAGCCTGGTGGGAGGGAGACATGACGGGGGGTGCCAAAGAATCCTCTGCATCACCTGAGGAAGGAGGGGGAAAAATACCCGGGGTCAGGCAGAGGAGGCCCAGGGTCCCCGGAGGGCAGCAAAGGCTGCGGAGAGCCGGGAACGGAGGATGAAGTAAGGTCTGGTGTCAGCTCGGCTGCCGCATGGGCACTGGGCAGCCCGACGTCCGACTTATCGGTGGAGTCCGGTGGATGTCAGAGGAGCTGAAGTCTGACTTAGCAGACCCTTCACCCAAGGCAGGCCGCGAAGGAGGGCAGTCTGGTCGAGTAGAACAGGGGCTGTGTGCCACCCCAAAGGGTCAGGTGATTTAGCGGCCAGTTCCGGGCAGGCATCAGAGGAGCTGACGTCTAGCTTATCGGAGTCACTCGCACCAGTAGACCACACGGCAGTGGCCATACTGGGAGTGGCGGCCTCCACTAGCCTGGAGGCACCCGAAGGGCCTGAGCGCGAGCCAGACGGGCGGGCCAATGCTGTCTTGGAAGCCTCCAAGAAGGCTGTCGTGGAGTGGTCCCCCAGGGGGGACTTTACCTACAACACGGTGACTCCAGCCGAAGTCGCAGTGGAAGAGGATCCCCGGTCCTGATGCTTCTCCTTTTCTTACGATGTCCTTCGAGGGAAGTAGAAGCCTGACGGAGCTTTTTCAACTCCTTCTCCATAGAGGTCATTTTCTTTTTTAGTATGTGGGCCTCCAGGGACTGCTGCCTCAGTCTGCGGGTGGCAGTGTTGAATTTTTGGCAATGCTAGCACTTCTCCACCTGATGGTCCGGGCCCAGACAGAAGAGACACTGGGAATGTCCGTCCTTGTGCAGGAATCGGGTGCTGCATGAGTCGCACTTATTCTTGTGCTCGGAGGATGTAGGGGAAGACATACACCACCGAAAAAGTAAACAATCTGTCGAATAAATTGAGAAAAAACTGATGGTATAACTACCGACAACAGACTGCTGATCGTTGAACTTTACCGCGAGGCACTGACTTGAGCCAATGGTGGGAAAGAACTGGAAGGCGGGCGTGGGGGACCGCACCTTTATACTGATGTTTCATGACGTTGGTCACCTAACGTGGGGGCGGTCCCCCACCAGAGACTGCTAGCTAGAAATTTTTCTGTGGGGGTCCCGATGCCTGCCGGCTTCAATCCTATATGTAATTACCTATTGCAAGAGCCCTCTCAAAGTAAGATCAGTAGATCTTCAAAAGAATCTCTTCCCTTAGGCCACATCTTAGAAACTACACCTACGTCAGTGCTCGGACAACACGGAAACTTTTGCTAGCCGAGGGCCACCCATGACAACGTCACACATCAGCGTCTACATAAACTTGGGTAGCTCCATCTCTCCTCAGTTCCCCACTGGAAATTGTACTCAGTAGACTCTTTTTTCTTGAAGAGCCAGGCGATTACACCAGCACCTCTGATATCAGGCAGACGCAGGTGCTAGAGATAACAGCCATGGAAATTCTCAAGGCAGAACTGGAAGCCAAATTCACCTACAGCTGATGAAAGGGGAAGGGAGGGCCGGCATGGCCTAAGGGAAGAGATTCTCTTGAAGATCTACTGTTATGGTAAATATGTAACTATTTTATCTTCCTCAAGGACATCTCTCCCCTTAGACCACACCTTTGGAACAAGTCACAAGCAGTCCCAAAAGCCAACTGGGACTATGGTGCCATCTGTTCATGACAATAAGCCCTGTAGCACAGAATGGCTAAAGCCCACTCATCTATGAGAATGTCCAGACTGTCATATTTAGTAAAGGTGTGGACAGTGCTCCAGGTGGCTGCAGCATAGATGTCAGGTGTACAGATATTTCTAAAACAAGCAAAAGATGCAGCCATACCTCTTGTGGAATAACCAAGCAATATACCAGGAAGTTCCTTAATGTACTTCCTATAACAGCACATAATAAAATGTGCTAGCCATTTGGACAAGCACTGTTTCAGGACAGGGATGCCCTCTTTCCCAGGGGTGAATAAAACAAATAGTTGAGATTACGTTCTGCAGTCCTGGATGAATGTAATATAGCATCTTGTGATTCTATGCACATCCAGTGCATGGAGCAATGCTTCACCATGACTGTCAACCTCCGAATAATAAACTGGATGGTGGATGGTTTGGTTTAGTGTAAATGCAGACAGCACCTTTGGTTAAAAACTTAGGATTAGTCCATAAAGACACTGTGCCTTCATGAAAAATCAAATATGAAGGCCAACACATTGGAGCCTGCAGCTCTGATATCCTTCAGGCTGAAGTAATTGAAATTTGCAAAAAAAAACACTTTCCATGAAAGAAAATGTAAGCCACAAGTTGCAGCTGGCTCAAAAGGGGCCACAGTAAGTTTTTCCTGCACATAACTGAGGTCCCACGGGGAGAGGACCAGACTGTGAATAGGAGTTTTTTTGTGCAAAATACCTCTCAAAAAGGTACAGGAGACCTCTAATTAAGCTACTGTATGCCATTCAACAGGGACATGGAAAACTGATATAGCTGCCAAATGCACCTTCAGTGAAGAATACTGCAGACTCTCTGACAGGGACAGCAAACATTCCAACACTGCACTAACTGGAGAGGTGAATGGATCCATATTTTTGGAAGTGGCCCACAAAGTGAAACACTTCCACTTTATATAGTATGTATGTCTGGTGGAAGGCTTTCCGTCCACAAGCAGCGCATAAGCTACTTTTGGTGACACCCCAAACCATCATATGACTATGTTTTCAGGAGCCAGGCATGCAAATACAGGGACTTCAGATCTAGATGACAACAGGCCTCTGCACAGAGGCAGAGATACTGGAGGCTCCAATACTAGTTGTTGAAGCAGTGGCTACCATATCTGTCGAGGCCACAGAGGTGCAATGAGGATGAGGGTTGCAGCCTTCATCTGTATTTTCAGTAATACACTCTGTATTAAAAGAATGGGAGGGGATGCGTATTGAAACCTCCCTTTCCAAAAGAGGGGCAACGTGTCTTGCCCAAAAACTCTGGGACCTGGAGCGAGCGAGCAGAAATATGGCAGTTTTGCACTGTGTGGGGACACAAAAAGGTACTACTCTGGAGGACTCCACCTTGCAAAGAGGTCATCTACCATGGAGGTCAGCAGTTCCCATTCATGCATCTTGGACTATGACCTGCATAGCCTGTTTGCCAAGACATTTTAGACCGCTGGGAGATGCATGGCTCCTAAGTCAAGGCAGTGTTCCAGTACCCAGTACCGTACTCTCACTGTTTCCTTACACAGAGGATAGGAATTACCACCACCCCCCCGTTTATGTAATGTATAACACTGATATTGTCCATCTGTATTAATAGATGACCTGGAGTCACATACTCCTGGAAAGCCTGGAGACTACATAGGTCAGCGCTCACTTCCGGGACCAATTTTGTGTAATCTGGCTTCCACCTAGGTCCATGAACCTTGGGTTTGGTAAGGCCCAGATGTGCTTCTCATCCAGATCTTGAAGCATCATATGCGAGGATCTGAGTTGGAGTTGGAATCAAGAATGGAACACCCCTCAAGATGTTGCAAAGGTCCATCCACCACATCAGCATTTTGTGTAAATGCCATGTGCGAGCACCTTATATTCCATGTTGTCTGTCAATTAGTCCCACTGTACTTTCAGTGCCCACTGTGATATCTCCATGTACAAGCGAGCCAGTGGCACAGTCACAGGCCACTGCCATGAGTCCCAGAAGACACACAGGAAAGTTCTGGCTGAGACATAATGAATGCTGTACACCAACTATGTTTGGGCCATGAGATGTCCTGCCCTTTCCAGGGGTAGTAATCCTCTGCCCTGTGTCTAGAACTGCACTTACATACTGCAGCTCTGGCAAAAGGTTACTACTGATTTTGGTAGTCACTGTAACCCTCAGGTCTTCACACAGTTGCTTTGTTCAGGACACTGTGTGTTTGAGTTGATGCCTGGAACTGCCTTTCAACAGCCAATCATCCAGGTATGGGAAGACATACAGACCTTCCCTGCAAAGGGCTGCTGTCACCATGGCCAAGCATTTGGTAAAAACCTGTGGTGCAGAAGACAAGCCAAAAGGCAATACTCTGAACTGGAAGTGCTCCACTTCCAGGACAAATCTCAAATACTTTTTTCGATACTGCCTGATCTTGATATGAAGGTATGCATTCTTTATATCCGGTGAGCAAACGCAGTCTCATTTGCAACTGATGAATCAGATTTTGCAGAAAGTCCATGTGAAATGTTTTGTATTCAGGGGATTCAAGCAGGGCTGGGGCATAATGAAGGAAGCTGGTTACCGGGGGCAACAGGACCGTGAGGAAAGGAGGAGGGGGAACATGATACAAACTTTCAAGTATCTTAACGGAATTAAAGTACAAGAGAGTAACATCCTTCATAAAAAGAGATGTGCAAGAACAAGGAGGTACAATTTGGAGATAGAGGGGGGGCAGCTCAGAGGTAATGTTAGAAAGTATTTTTTCACAGAGAGGGTTGTGGATGCATGGAACAGCCTTCCTGAGGAGGTTGTGGAGTCAGAAAGAGTGGGAGAATTCAAGAATGCATGGGACAGACACAAGGCAATTCTATTGGAGGGTAGGAGGAAGTAAGCTGTTGATTAACTGGAATCTGCAGCTTATCCATCAGGTAGGGAAATGGGCAGACTAGGTGGGCCAAGTGATCCTTATCTGCCGTCAAATTCTATGTCTCTATGTTTAGGACTAAGGAGGAGAATAGAGAGGGGATGGGGAGGGTTAGTACCCTGGAGGAACAGTAGATTCCAGGGATTATAGGGAACTTGGGCAGACTGGATGCACCTCTGGTCTTTTTCTGCCATAATTGTCTATGTTTCTATTCTATGTAGAAGTTTAGGTCTCACAGGTCTAACATAGGCCTGAGATCTGTCCATCTGGGGACTAGGAAGTATCTGGAGTACAACCCCTTTGCCTTTCTGGTGTGAAGGTACAGGTTCTACGGCACATTTGGTTAACAAAGCTTGTACCTCCTCTTTCAGCAGGGACAGATGTCCCAAGGGATAAGTTGAAAGAGACGAAGGATGCTCTGGAGGAGTTTCTAATAACTACAGTGCATGTCCCTTTGCAGTTATCTCCAGGACCCACTGGTCTGTGGTGATCTCCCTCCACTGTGTTAGATGAAGGGAGAAGCGACCCTCTACCGCCACATCTTGTGACTTAGGTGGTGTTGGGGAGAGTCCAACACAAGTCATGCTGAGCCTGTGGGGGTACAGCCACCAGCATGGGATGCTTTGGAATATGCTCCTGGGGGAGGGGAAGCTGGCAAGGCTCTACCACCGTTACCTCGGCCTTGCTGACAGTAGTCTTGATGGCCACCTCTGACAGTAAGCTGGTGAAAGGATCCTTTATCCTGACCTCTACCAGGCATAAGCGTTTGACTGACCTTAAAGTCATTTTAGAGACTTGCAGTCAAATGTTTTTAAGTAATTCATTCTTAGCAGTGCCCTCTGGAATGGCCTGAGCTGCAGTTTTGGCAGCCTTCCAGATGCTATTTTGATACTTGATCGTATGAGATTGGTATGGCAGTTGGCAATCCGCAGGCCAAACTAGGCAGCAGCATATGTTCACTTGCCCATTACATCAAGTCTCCTGGATTCCTTATTATGGGGTAGTGTACTCCTATGCTTTGGTGCCCTTGATCTATCATGGGCAGCCATTATGACACATAATCCATTTCTGGCTGTTTGGCATAAGGCTTAACAGCAGGAGCAAGGTACTGCCTGTCAGCCTTTCTGGGTACAGATGGTATAGTATTTGGCCTATATGATGCAGCAAATGCTGCATCCTCCAGTGTTGGGTAAACTGGAGGGACAATAATGGATGGAGTGCAGGGGACCACCAGTAAATCTATCAAATTCTTTTTTATGAAATCCTCTTCTTCCACAGCAAAATCCACTGCAAATTGCATTTGCTGCACCATAGTTTGCAAGGTAGGGTCTTCAGGAGGAGATCTGGCCATATACATTACAAAGTCCTCACTGCAAGAGGATACAGCGGAGCTGGAACATAGAGCATAATGTTCCTCTCCATATCTCTCCTCCTCTTCACAACCCACCTCCATTATGAGGTCTGAATTATATTCTTCCTTATTGTCAACATTTCTGTTGTCAACGAGAACTGAAGACCTCGTTGGTGATACTGGGGGCTACTACTCAGGAGGTACTTGCTGTGTACCTGCTGATGATGTGTTACACCTGGGTAATGCCCCCTATCGTCCCATATACACCTCACACTGTATTCCTGGTCTATTATACTATGATACTGCTATTTTGCACTGACATATAGATTTTGGGCACTCATCATGTAAGCATGGGTGCTAGGAATGTGCTTTGCTACTAGTATGCTAATGTTTATCATGCATGGTTCATTATACCTTACTATAATACATTTATCTAGATTATGTTCGTCTTTCATATATAATCTACCTAATCACTGATAAGATGAAGCAGAGGGATCATTAGTGATTACTGTATACTTATATTCTCATATAATTATATGTAGTGTGTGTTTTACACGCAGGCAGATATGCCACATGTAATAGAGCCCTGTCAGCAGTTCTCTTTGTATCTAAGCAAGCTGAGAGAGAAAGCCTGTTATGTCTTTGTCTTATATCACACATAAGCAAGAAATGCCACATGTAGTTTGAACCCGTCAGCATTTCTTTTGTCTAAGCTATAATGCTAATGGAAGTATATTCTGTCTCATATGATACTCATTATTTATTCTTGTCTCCTAAGTCATTCTCCAATGGAGAATGACTTAGGATCAATACATAGTGTTTCTCATATCTGTAACTATGCGGTAATCTCTGTTGCTATGCTGTTATCTGTAGTATATAGTTGTCTGCAACCAACTGTAAGTAGGCTCTAGAAACAAGGTCTCTACAATGCAGAGAGCTGGAGTGTGAGGAAAGAAAACAAAATCTTAAGAGAACCTAAGATCGACAATCCTGGAGATCGTGTACATTCTTCAGGAGAGTTGTGAGAATCCCATCTGCCTTGTGATTTTCTCTCTTACATGCTTGGCGTAAGTAGCATAATAAACTTTATTAGTACTCCTTGCTTGTTTACAAATGTTTCTCAGCAGACTCCAAGACACAAGAATCTGTGTTATTATTATTTACCCTACACACCAAGAGTGTTAAGGCAACATGAATGGTGACCGCGAGTGGAGTCTGGATGTTTGCCAAGTTTCATTTTAATTTCCACTGTAAATTAAAACACTGGGTGAGAAATCCCCAGTAACGAGCAGCTAAAAGTGTCTTCTGTTAAACTTTTTTCGGTCTGTTGTGTGTTCCACAGTGCAGACAAAACAATCTATTGGCAGATATTCAATCTCTGTGTAATGAGTTGTTTTATTTATTTTTATTTTTTTCCTATGCTTTCTGTGTTGGAACACAGCTGTAAAGGGATATGAACAGACAGACAGACAGACTGTTTTCTTTGTGGATTCAAATCCTAACGGGTATTTACTCATCTATGTGTCCACATACACCAAATGTCGTGTGTGCCCCTTCATGAACTTTGGTTGCAAACAAAGTTTTTGATCCACAGACAGCTAAGGGTTTCTTATCTTATTTGACATCTCTAAATATATCAGTACTGAGTTGAGGCTGGATGCCTTAACATGCCAAACTGCTTATGGTGGTTGGATTGATTTTGCTGAGGTAGCAGAATCCAATGGTAGCCCTTTAAGGGAAAGCACTGCCCTATACAGGGAATTGAAAAATGGTAACCAATGATCCTGAAGGAATATTAATTGCAACGTTGTTTAATTGTTTTGATGCTGTTCTAAATGAAATATCTGTTTTGTAATCTGAGCATACTGCTTGCAAAATGGAGAATGCTGCTTTCAAGCAGGAAATTAGTCTGAAACAGGCTTCTCATAAAGATAGGATAAATGGACTGCAGTCTCAATTGCTGTAGTCTCTCCATCTAGTAAATGAGTCTCTATTGAATGAGAGAAGCAGCCATGACCTGCATACATTAAGAGATAATGCTGAAAAGGCAAAACTTGTTAGAAAAAAAGTTTTTCAAATTAATGGTGTTCTGGCTAGTAGCACTGATTCCTTACGTTCTGAACACAAGGAACTTAGGGATGAAAAGTCTTAAGTAATTACTGAAAGAGTTAACATGCTGGTATATCTACACCAGACCTTGACTGAACAGCGTGATTCAGTATGTTTTCAGTATAGCGGACTTGAAATGAATGTTTTAAATATAAACTGTGACACGGCTTCTGCTGATAAAAAGCAAGTTTTACAAGATGTGATTAGTCTTGCAATCTGAAAACAATGCACTTTATAGCATGCTAACTCTAGCATCTGAGCAGTTAGAAGTAAAAAGTCAGATTTGGCGAACTTGCGCCGTCAGCCAAAGGCATTGGCAGGGCATACTAACTTAATGCCCCAAAACCTTGCTTCTTCTCATCTTGAAGAGTTTGAGTTTGAACACTCACAGTATGCTGTGGGGTGGACTACAGCAAAGGCTAGCCACTTGTTTTTCTGTGATTCACAAAATGGAGAATTGCTGGAGTCTCAAAATGGTGGACGCATCATCAGGTTGCATCCCCATACCAACCCCACTCATGGTCATGCGATGATGGTCATAACACAGTAACCCAAGATGCCCATGAGGTCATTCAAAATGGCCGACCACCATATCATGGAGGTTCGATTCTACAGTCACAGGGACCTGTGCCTGCTGCCATAACCAAACAAAACATACCAGAGTTTTGTGGCATGATCAATAATGTTATCAGTGACACTAGTGTTTCTGGGGGACACAAGATTGTCATTAAAAATGATGCGGACGAACTTTTGAATAAGGCTGATACACAGTCTGTCATGAAGTCAGTGTCTGATGCTGCAGAAGAAGCTGCTGCTAGCAATGTTTATTTTATTTGAGTGTCCTTGGTTAAAGAACACACTGCAGTTAATTATATGAATTGTTATGATTCTTCCCTATGCAATTTAACATCAGCCTTCCCTGAGAAGACTGAACGTACTGCTTTTCTTTTGCAGTGCATTAATACTTTGAGCTGTAACATTAAAAACAATGTTGCTACCATCCAGCAACATTCTGAAGTGGGAAACCCACTTTACATTTGATGGGGAGGGGACAACTAATTCTGAAAGCCCCGTGGCTGTGATATTTTCCACATGCCATTGGGGAAGAGGTTACAGGTTTGATTTCTGAACCTGAGCTGACAACTGTTTTAGCAGTACTTTCTCCCCCTGACGGCTACTGAACCACAATCCACAGCTGGAGAACTATGTGCAGCTTGCACAACACTTTTCTCCACTGTGCAGGCACCCCTGATAGTGCCAGCACTCCTGCACATGATGCAGAACCCCCTCCATCAGTGACACCTGGATCATCCCACACTGTGGCTGCAGTAGCAGGCACAAGCCAAGAAAGAGTCTGGGTTATTCCCAGTACATACAATTGGCAGGCACTTCTTGCAAGAAGGTACAAGGTATCCTAATACTGATATCATTGGCTTTTCTTTTGGGATCACTAACCATGGTCCCAGCATTGGTTAATCCTAATACAGCTTTAGGGCATTATTTTGAAGTTGCCATATCAGATAAAGTAATCTCAGCAGTTTTAGCCCAAACATACAATGGAAACATCAGATTCATTGCTTATGCATCCCAGATGCTTGCCCCAGAGGAGCCGAAATACAACCGTTGTGAAAGGAATCTTTTGACTACATACTGGGCAGTAAGATACTTTATATACATCACTGGCTTTGCACCCATTGTGCTGCTTTCCAATCATTTGCCAACTAACTTTCTGTTGTCAGACAGAGTAAAAGACGACTCTGTATCCAATGCCAGACTTACACACTGGTCTCTCATTTTACAGTATTATGACATCACTGTCCTTCCTATTGTAACCCCCATTACCCGGGGTTACTAGAATCCTAGTAAGACCTAGAGGTAGGCAGGGAAGACAGCTTGTGAAACTCCAGTTAAATAGATTTCACACTGTCTCACTCTGTTCTCAGTTTCAGCTGAGACTGAGGGATGACATCACCATAGAACTATCGCAGCTGCATGAGCCACATTGGAATCTGCAGAAGGGAGTTAGATTAGAATGTTGGGAGTTTTAAACAGTCAGTGTGTGTAGTCTGCAGTTGGAGATTGTTGTGAGAGGAGCACAGCAGTTTTGTGCATAGGCTCTTGGAGCCTCAGCTCTGAAAATAGAGCTACATTTAGGGAAAGGTGTGTGTTTCCACCTAAAGAGAGACACAGTAAGCTGTTCCTTAAAGTGGTGGAGAACGCTGATTCGGGTCTCTGTGCCCCATTCCTCAGGGGATGGGGCAGGAAGGTTTGCCTGCTATTCCAGGGGCAACCCCTGGCTACTGCTAGAGAAGAAGCTGCCTTATTTTCCCAAGTGTGCGGGTACAAGAAGATTTCAAGATTGCCTGTGGGGCACCCAAACCGAAGGTGAGTTCTGCTCTTTCTAAAGGGCCCATGTTTCATTCTGAACTGTGTTAAAGTGGGGATTGGACTACTGAAGTAGTGGAGGCCTAGTGTAATAGGCTTAGCCAAAAGTAAAAGTATGTTCAAGTCCAGCACAAAGGGAAAGTCAAGACATGTAGAGGAGATATGATATACGCCTACCCAATAATATATATTGCCAAGCTTTCAAAAGAGTTGTTTAGTTTCCAGAGAAATGGCTGGTATGGATTGTGGGAGACCCCCCCCCCATCTTTAGTAACCAGGTCCACCTCTATGGATTTGCTCTGTGGATTTCTACTTTGCCTCATGCACTTGGCCAGTGATGAGGGAAGTACCCAGACATGGGATGGAAGGAAATTTCCTTTTAGGAGTCGAAGGCTCTAAGGTGGTTTGGGGAGCCACCAACAGGAAAACTGGTTCATTCCCATATGGACTGCAGATCAATTGGCCGGCGGGGGAGTCGGGCCATGGGAAAAACCCAAGTAGTGTACAAGTCGGGCTGTGTACCCAAAGCTGTGTGCCTGGTGGGTTCAGAGCCTGAGGGCTGGAATAGTGAAGAAGTGTTCTGTTGCTCTAATCTGCATTACCAGGAATGTAGCCCCGTGGGGGTCAGTCTGTGCTTTGTTTGTTCAGTTTGGATGTGAATAAAAGCCACACTTTAGAATCCCATTCCTGGTTTTGGACATTACAGTTATTGCTTTCTGTGTTCAGATTTACTTGGGTGCTCCTGTGCAGAGTAGCCAAACCTAGGCCCCCTGTGCCGAGTAACCTAGTCCTCCCCGAACCCAGTCCCCACCAGGTACTGCTCTCAGCTTCAACAGCATGCCACCTGTCGTTTTGCAGAAAGGCAGGAGTGAGGGTCTTACACTATCAAAACTCAATCCTTGTTGGCCCATGGACTAGAATTTGCAGGAGAGACCTATGATTGTTCACTCCAACCCCCTGACCTACCTGTCCCAGTGCCCTTTCTGACAGAACCCCAGAAAAGTGTTAAGACACCACTGTGTGTCATGTTTTGACTGATGACTCAGCCACACATACCTACGAGGGTCAGATAGCAGGGTTTGGAATTATTTTACTTTCTAGTGATGACAGAGTGTGCATGTCTAGTAATTGCATCATCGTATATGTACGATTCACAGGCAATGTTAAAACACACCTGGCAAATAAAATGAAAAGCAGGGAGGTGAGGAGTCTCCTAATTACCACAAATATTTGTGAATGGTTTAGAGTGCTGGAATGTCCTTGAGAAATATACAGCTTGTGTTAAGAAAGGAATAGCATAAAAAGATTTTTCCTTACGTAAAGTGATACCAGCACTCCATGAGAGGGTTAAGTGTTGCAGTCTGACAAAATGGAATTGATCTAAAAGACTGCAGATACTACATTTTTATTAGTTTCTAATTGAGTCTGTTTCTCTCTAAACTGAATTTCTCTGAGAAGAAAACAAAACAAACGTCTGTTCCAATTCTCTGATATTATCTCTGAGAAATACAGTGACTTGCTTGTGTACAACACAACACTAACAAGTTTAAATACTGTTCATTCATCAGGTTCGAGCATTTTGTATATTTTTTATGCTCCATAAGAAGGACCCTCATTTCAGGGCAGTGTATAGGTTCCTTAATAAAGGAACTGAGGAGTAACTTCCAGAAATAGCTCTTTTAAGAACATGAAAAATGACATTCATCTATCCAGTGAAGGCCTACTCATTTGGAACATCACTACTGTAACACTCATGAACAGTTACGGGTAATTCCTGAACACCTGAGAGTAGATTTTATCTACTGTACCAAGTACATGATACTCCAACTGGTGCACACCAGTGAGTCAGTAAAAACACTAGACAGACTGAAATCCTCTGTCTTGTGGCCACACTCGAGAAATGATGTAGAACACTACATTAATAACTGTGATCTGTGCACAGAACAATCCTATGCCAGCTAGGAAAAATGCATTGTTACCTCAGAGGCAATCAGGCCCCTGGAACAACATCCAGATTGACTACATTGACCTTATGCCAACCACTAACAACTAGTTTGCACTAGTGATCACCGACCTATTTTCCAAACAGTATAAAGCTATCCCAAAACAGAACAACACTGTCAAAGTGACTGCAAATGTCTTGGTAAACCAGCTACTTACCAGGTGGGGTTAACCCCTAAAAGTAGATTCCGATTTCAGGGATACAGCTTTAAAGCCTAAGTAATGCAGGAAATTCTGGATTTGTTATGGGTAAAACAAAAGTTTCATATCCCTTACAACCCACAGTCATCAGAACAGGTGGAATGGGCTAACAGGCAGATCGAAGTTATGTTATCCAAACTTGTTCAGAAAACCCAAAAGGACTAGAATTCATTATTGCCTTTACTCCTTATGGCAATAAGAGGGACACCCTCTGCAGATACACAGTGTACCCCGTTTTTGAAATCATACCCGGACGGTTCATGAGACTCTCAGAACATTTACTTCTGGTCCCGTGCATCAGTAGATAAATATGTAACTCAAACAAGGCATCCAAAAGGTACACTTGTTTGCTTCACAATGTATGGGCAAGGCCCAACAACAGGCCCTATCTCATTGTAAACAAACTCAGTCCAGCAGTCTACCAAGTTTGACTGCCTCACTATACCAGTCATTGATAGATGACTATATGCCAATCAAATGAACCTGTTTAAAGGAGCTTAAATTACTTTCCATACCCCAGAGGGAGGAACAGTACTAAACTATGTTTTTCTTTTCTCTTTTCTTTTAGGTTCCAGAGAGAGAGAGAGAGATGCTTGCTTTTATGCTTATTATTCTTTTTAAAAGTATGGGTCTTCTTACAAGCCCAAACTGCACATCTTATTGCAGATAAGAACCAGTGACCTAATCCTAAACAGATTGTTGAGTCAGAGTTCCTCACAAGCCTACATGATCTAATTGCATCCTGTGGAATTCACACTAAAGTCCTAAAAGACATGTTCATCATCCAGAAGGGTAGTGAGGCCCTACTGAATGTTATGATCACTTCTTTGGATCAATTCTAGCAGTTAGACCTGATCTGGACTCCTGTTTACATTTTTTTGACAATCAGGAATTTTGCATCCAAATTTATATGGCAATAAAAGCCATTAGACCGTAAGGTTTTAACCCTATGATGCTTCATAATTTGTGACACTTAATACTGAGTGCCCAAAATACAACCTTGGCCCACCCAGTGGTCTAACAGCCACTTCTCAACCAGGTACCCTAGTTAATGTGCAGCTCATGTACATCCCAGTGATTTTAAATCTCACCCTTTAGAACTTGGAATGATTTGTTTTATGTTTCACAACAAACATTTCCCATTCTTTTTTTTTTTTACAATGATGTGATTGAATACCCTGGCAGCATACCAGGTAATCATTAATGACTCCCTATACAGGGACTGATAGCACCACACATACACACATTAGGATTTTCACATCCTGACTGCTAGTGGTACAAGCTATGACTGTAAACCTACCTAAACAGACAAGGTATTTTTTTTTTTTTTTTCATTTATTAAAAAACAACACAGGTTTAGACTCAGGCCTATTTGGCTCTGACATATCTATTTGATATAGGGCTGATATAGCCATTATTCAAGCACATACGTTAAAGGGTCATGATAGTATAAAATATAATATCGTATCCCCCTCCCCCCATTGCACGGTATACATGATTTTGCTCACAAAGAGTGATTTACATTCACAATATTAAGGATATTATGAAGGGGTTTGACCTGACAAATGTTCATATTAATGAATTCATTTCTGCTTACATTATGGAAGCAGATCAGCATCACATAGCTGGGAAAGTCCTTTGCACTGCCTACGGCTATTATGTTCTTACAACCCTTTTGTTATCTCTTCCGGGATCTGGCATTAGGATATATCCTTGATCTCATACATGACAGACATATGGGTCAGTGGCATTGCCACATTTTGCACTTCTATTGCATGTGTTAACAAATGTTTATTTGAATCTAGCACTATTCCCTTGTCAATGGCAAGGAACCTTGGATATGTCACCACACACACACACCAGTATTGCTCCATGTTTTGAAACGTATTCCTGCATGATCCAGGAAGCCATGTTTGTGACTCTCACAGTATCATTGCCGCATCTTCATCCGGCAACATCCATCTTTGATCGACTGGCAACTATCCATTCTATTGATCATCTGGATGGGAACTTCTATTGTGAAAAGGTTGAAACTACCTCCTTTCCTTGTTTTCCATGAGGTCTTGGAATTGTGAATGACTCTGAACTTTGATTGTCATATCTGAAGGGGAACATCGCCTTTTATGCAGATGTGACATCTTCCAGCTTGTCTTACCAACTTGTGAATACTGGCCTAATAACTGAAATTAGGCTTCCTCTTGTGAACTTTCAAATAAACTGTATTCAGTCCAGCCAATTAAGATCCTGCAATCAAGCTCATTGTTATGCATACTATGAAGCAAGTCTGGGGTGGGGGCAATCCCCTAACTCAGCAATAAGACTCTTCTTCATTTGATCTACAATCAAGAAATCCATTTTTTTCACTGCTTGTTTTCCAAGCCTGACTGGCACCTCATACAGACCGAGTAATGACATAAACTGTTACACTTTGTGCAGCTGTGTGATCATCTTCCACTGAACACTGTGGCTATTCCATTGTAAAACTCTATGTGCAATCTAATGCGCCTCCCGCTGAGACCTCTGAAAATACTGCTGCCTCATTTAGATCTATCTTTGGAAAATCTGAATGCATCGACTTAGAACTATGAATCTTCATCTGACACTTGAAGAAACCCTGGATTTATCCCTGGAACTGTTTGTAGTTTGTGGCTTGTGAACACTGACATTTCGTGTCCTGTCTGACTTACCAACTGAAAAATGCCATCCTTCAAGGTGGTATATTCTGCTGATGTGGAACATTGTGTGGTGACCAACTATACATTCTTCTGATATGGACTAAAAGTTATGCAAAGTGAACTTTTCTAACTTCTATTTTTACTCCCTAAACAGGTAATAGGTTATACAGTAATCACACCTGTTCCCATCCCAGAACCAGATATCATTAAGTGTAGTCCTAACTGTCTTGATGCTCTGTCTCGATTTTTACTTATTTTTAATATCAATACAGGCAACTTAAATGTCTCTTCAATTTCTTCCCAATAGGACAGATACACACCTGATATATATCAGTATTTACTGATTGTTTTAATATTGGAAAACCCCATTGTGAAGTTTTATTCTAAATGTTTCTAGTAATACAAGGTTTACTAACATTTTCCCTTATAACTACATTTTGTTGTTTAAGAAAAACCCTGATATACCACCGTGACCAGTTAAAATTCCTCTATCAGGCTTGTGCCTCGGGCTTGTAGACGAATGGTGCCATCTTTTTGTTGTGTTGCCACTTTTGCAATTAGGGCAACAAAGAGAGGACTGTTACACCTGGGTTATGCCCCCATCATCCCACATACACCTCGCATGCACCTCACACCGTATTCCTGGTCTATTATACTGTGATACTGCTATTTTGCACTAACATGTGGATTTTGGGCACCCATCATATAAGCATGGGTGCTAGGAATGTGCTTTTCTGCTAATATGCTAATATTCGTCATGCATGGTTCATTATACTTCACTATAATACATTTATCTAGATTATGTTTGTCTTTCATATATATTCCATATATAATCTACCTAATCACTGATAAGATGACGCTGAGGGATCATTAGTGATTACTGTATACTTATATACTCATATAATTATATGTAGTGTGTGTTTTACACTCAGGCAGATATGCCACATGTAACAGGGCCCTGTCAGCAGTTCTCTTTGTCTCTAAGCAAGCTGACAGACAGAGAAAGCCTTTGTTATGTCTTTGTCTTGTATTATACATAAGCAAGAAATGCCACATGTAGTTTGAACCCATCAGCAATTCTTTTGTCTAAGCTATAACGCTAATGGTGGCATATTCTGTCTCATATGATACTCATTAGTAATTCTGCCTCCTAAGTCATTCTCCAATGGAGAATGACTTAGGACCAATACATATTGTTTCTCATATCTCTAACTACGAGGTAATCTCTGTTGCTATGCTGTTATCTGTAGTATACAGTTGTCTGCAACCAACTGTAAGTAGGCTCTAGAAACAAGGTCTCTAGAACGTAGATAGCTGGAGTGCGGAGAGAGAAAACAAGATCTTAGAGAACCTATAGATATACAATACTGGAGATTATGCACATTCTTCAGGAGAGTTGTGAGAAACCCATCTCCCTTGTGATTTTCTCTCTCACATGCTTGGCATAAGTAGCATAATAAACTTTATTAGCACTTCTTGCTTGTTTACGAATGTTTCTTGGCAGACTCCGAGACACAAGAATCTATATAATTATTATTTACCCTACACACCAAGAGTGTTTAGGCAACAGATGTCATTCAGGTTTGCAACACAGGAACCCCCATCGATGGCAGTACAGGCTACATAGGCAAGCCAGGAAGTACACGCCATATCATATCTGAAAACAATGCCAGCACTGCCTGTACGTCAACAACACCCTGTTCAGGGGCCGTAACCTCTGAAGCCAACTACATGCCAGGACCCATCAATGATGGTGATGTACCATCCATAATAGGTACGGCAGTGCCTACGCCAAGCCCTGACCTTAGTGTCTGGTCGACAGTCGGGGGGCTGGTGTCACCACCACTGGGGCAGATGATGGCAATGCAGATTTTGAGTACTTGCAGGCTGCAATGGTGACCTAGATCAAGCCTGGGAGCAGATCAGTCCTTCTCCTTATGTTTATGCTTATGTATCAATGACCCCTCTTTTTAGTGGTCTTGACCTTGACAATCATGAACAGATCGATGGGGCTGGCAATGCCATTTTCTGACCATAGGATTTTTTTCACGCCCACTAGAAGATTTTTTAAAATAAAAACTTCTTCAGTGCCCTTCTTCTGTGTCACTTGGTTGCTTGATTGAAGCCCTGACAAATCTCACAAATCCTAACATTGTGAGAGAGGACTAAACAGCAGACACACTTAATAATAATAATAATAATACTTTATTTGTTATGCGCCTTTCAAATATCAAGGTGCAGTACAATAAAACAGTAAAATACAACAGAATCAGCATCATAAATAGCAATACAGATCAGCAGTCAATACAGCCATAAGCTTTTACCCAAAGAAAAGATTTTAGGGCCTGTTTAAAACTCCCCACAGTTGTGCACTCCCATATCCAACGGGGTGGAGAGTTCCAAAGGGAAGGGGCCATAAACATAAAAGTGCGGGCCCCAGCAGATTTTTAAGTCACCCTTGGAATCCCTAGCAACCCCTTGTCAGCTGAGCGGAGCGGTCTCACAGGGTGGTAAGGGATCAGGAGCTCTTTCAGGTAATCAGGACCCAGTTCGTGCAGGGCTTTATAAGTCAGTAGTCTGACTTTGAAGGCGATCCGCCACTGGACTGGTAGCCAGTGCAGTTCCTGCAGCACCGGTGTAATATGGGAAGATCTACAAGTACCAGCCAACAACCGGGCTGCGGAATTCTGCACCAGCTGCAAGCGGTGGATATCAACCCCCGGAAGCCCAAAGTATAGCGAGTTGCAGTAATCTAGACACGAGGTCACAAAGGCATAGATTAAAGTTGGCAGATCACCGGACGGAACAAGGTGCGTGATCCTAGCAATGTTTCTCAGGTGACAGAAAGATGACTTAACCACAGCTGAGACACGAGTCCGAAGTGTCAGCCCCGCATCCAATATCACCCCTCGGTCTCGCACCTGTTCAGAGACCTGCAGCTCGGCATCCCCAAGAAACAATCCAGATGGGGAGCCAGCCCCAGGTTCCCCTATCCGGCGATCAGAATCCAAAACCAACACCTCTGTCTTCCGAGAGGTCAACTTCAGCCAACTGGACCTCATCCAATCCTGGATTTCATTGAGGCAGCTATTAAATACCAAAACTGCTCCTTCCTGGTCGGGGCCAAAAGACAGGTATAGCTGGGTATCATCGGCATAGCAATGAAACCTCAGCCCATACCATCTCACAATGCCTCCGAGGGGAAGTATGTACACTGCAAACAACATGGGGGACAATATTGAGCCCTGAGGTACCCCACAAAACAGAGAGATGGGATCAGAGGAAAAAAAACCTGAAACCACCTGCTGAGTTCTTCCAGTGAGGTATGAAGTGAATCATCTAAGGACCACCCCAGAAAGCCCACAAATACATCTCAGGCGCTCAAGTAGAACCCCATGGTCAATGGTGTCAAATGCTGATGACAGATCTAACAGTAAAACAAATGGACCATTTTCTCTGGTCTCGCGGCATCAAGAGATCATTGAGCACCCGAATCTGCGCAGTCTCGGTACTATGCCTCTTTCGAAAACCTGATTGGAGAGGTTCATAGATGCTATGGATGGTCAGGTGGTTCTCCAGTTGGGCCTCCACTACTTTCTTGATCACCTTCCCCATGAAGGGGAGATTCAAGATAGACCTGTAATTTTGCAAGAGAGTCTGGGTACAAAGCAGCTTTCTTCAACAAGGGTGTCACCACCGCCTCTTTCAAGAAGCAGGGATATTCACTCAAGTCAAGGGAGCACCAGACTATCTGTGCTAGAACCGGGAGAATAGAATCCCCACACTCCATAATCAGGGATGTAGGACCCGGATCTAAACTACAGCATGTAGGGCACATCCCTTGGACAATCCACATAACATCCAGATTTCCTGGTGGTCGAAGGTACTCCATTAAAATGGAGGGGTGGTGACCAAGCCCTAATCTCTAGCAACCAGCACAGAATGTGTCACGTGGATCTCCGACCTAATGTCCACCACCTTATCAGCAAAGAACTGAGCAAGCTCATCACACTGTGATTGTGAAAACGCTCTTCAGATCTGTAGACAGGTTGGGCTGCACAATCTGTCCATTCATGGTCGATTCTGAGTGGCAGAAATTTCCCCGGACAGGAACTCTGCCTTCTTATGAGAGATTTCTGACTGATAGAATCGATAATGTTCTAACAGCCTAAGATGGTCGGCATACAAGCCGGATTTCTGCCAACAATGTTCTAACCTGCGTCCTAGTCACCGCAACTCCCTCAAGGCTTCATAGAACCACGAAGACCAAGGTCGAAAGGAGAGAGGGCACACATGTACTGGAGCAATAGAATCCAGGGCGGAGGTAATTGCATTATTATAAGCCAAAACCAATGCCTCTGGATCACTGCAATGCACAAGAAATTGTGATAGGTCAAGGACCGCAGCAAGGCCATCCGAAGTAATATTCCGTAAAGGGCAGTACTTGACCATCTCCACAGGGGTCGGCCTACAAGATGGGGTGCCAAAATTGAATCTCACAGTGTAGTGATCGAACCAACCGACTGGTTCCACCCCCACGTCAGAACCCTCGAACCCTAGAAGGAAGACCAAGTCAAGAGAATGCCCACCTTTATGTGTAGCAGTGGTAACCACCTGTGCTAGGCCCAGTGAATCCATTAACTGGAGGACGTGTTGTCCAAATTGCGAGAGTTCGTCATCGATCCAGACATTAAAATCACCCAGGACCATCAGAATGGGAGACTCAAATGCCATGTCACGACGAAGTCCGCTACTTCCTTAAGGAATTGCTTCCCATCTCCAGGTGGACGGTAGATGAGAGCAACTCGACAGCCCACACCTGTTACAACAGCACATTCAAAAGAGATGGTCTCCTCAACTGGAACACTAGTGAATTACATTTCGTCTTGAAACAGACCGTAACCCCCACGGGTCCAACCTTGGCAGATGTATCACCATATACCCGGCTGGAATTGCGGCCTCAGGTATTGGGCCCACATTATCATCCAGCCAGGTCTCGGTGATACAAGCCAGATCTGTCGAGCCAACAAGATCAGAAATCACAGCGGTCTTGTTCCGGACAGATCTAGCACTGCACAACTCCCGGGTTGGACAGAACTCCTGGGCTGCCCTGGCTACCTCCCCATCACCAGCAATGGTGCCCTTGGGTATGGGGACCAAACAAGATGGCCCACACTCCAAGCTCCACTTCGCCCCAGGGCATCTCCTGGGCTTAACCACTCTAATGAGAGCGCCCTGCTGTTCCAGTCCTCACTGTTCACTCCCCCCACCCCTTCCCCCCCACCTACGGGCAATACCCAAGGCCCGACAACATTGATAGGTGGAGAAAACCAAAGGAGGGGGCTAAAAAGAGCAGAGGGCATGAAGAGCGGAGGCTGAATAGCGCATGACCGGGGTAACAGGCAAGCACATATCCCAGGCCCACAACCTAGCCCTACACTCAAAAACTAAACAATCTAAAAATAATAATATAATCCCCTAAAAAGCAACCACTCTTGAGTATCACCTCCCATCCCTCAACTAACTAACTATAACTACAAAAAAATACAAATAACTAACTTAAATAACTTAAAATATAACAACCTAAGTTCCTATCATAATCTAAATTCTGCCACAGGCCCTCTCACTTCTTGGGAAACAAAAGTATAAAAGAACCAGTATTAACATACCCAGGCTTCTCACTTCCTGGTACTACTATGAAAAAATAAAACATAAATAAAATAAAAATAAAAATAATCTGAAAGGTCACCCTCCAGAGAAATATCTCACAAATATCAATGGGGGGAGGTCAATACAGATAATCAATGAATAAATAAATAAACATAACATACAAAAATAAAATAAACAATCCAAAATAAATATAAGGAAAATAGTTTTATAATCCACTCCCCGGATTAGTTTCTCATACTTATCTAAAGGAGGGTGGAATTACAGATTTTTACTGAGCCCTCTCACTGCCCAAACTAATTTCCAAAAATAAAATAAAATACAAAACTTGACAACAGGGTAAACTCAGGCTGGTAATACACAAAGAATAAAAGTACTTGCTGTCCAGAAGAGTACAAGGAGCCAAAGCATTGAACACACTAATTTCAGGCAGTCATTCATGGAGTTCAAAGTGCCAAAGCGAATATCCAACAGGGTCAGGATTCGATAAATCCCAGATTGTCACTTTTAGAAATTTCCAACCAAGATCCTCCCAGGGCCCACAAATTTCTTCAGCTGCTAAATGAAGGGGAAATATCTCAGAGGATCAATGGCACACCACTACAACCGTGGGCCAAGCCAGTCCTCCAGCTGACCGCCCCACAAATCTAGGGAAGGGGAACAGAACACCGGTCCTCCGACCAGCCTCACTCCCCAGCCCTGTGAGAGCCAGAAACCCCCGAGATCCCCAAAGGAGCCCACAATTCCAACAGCTAACAGGATCAGGTCCCTCAATACAAGTAGGAAAAACACCACAAGTGCAATGCCAGGATCCAAAAAGTGTAGAAAAATGTGGAACAATCCTGTCCAGAACACCTCCTTTGCCGACAGGTCCCGGTTAAATCCCATGGACAAGCCGGTCCGCCTAACCTCGTCTTCTGCACTTCACAGTGACAGCCCTTCTCAGCACAGCTCCCATCATCTGGGAAAAATCACTTCGAAAGGTGTCCCGATGGTCTCACTCAAACGGCCACCTACCACTCCACTCCAAGCTGGTACTCCAGTCCTAAGAGGCCAGGTAGATCACCCCAATTGTGACTGGTCCACAACCCTCTCACTCCCAAACGTGGTCCTACAGTCACTCCTGGAGTCAGCCTCCGCAACGACCCACTCTCTCACCAGCTCCCATGGTTAGGCAGCGGAAAACCACCTCGGTGCCATATACGAGCACCACACTCCACACCGCAACCACACCACTTGCAGACGCTGGCACAGGTAAGCCCGACTGATAAAAATAACAAACAAAATGTTTACCAGCCGGCAATCAGGTTAAAAATAAAAATGACTGCACACTTAGTCCCGCTAATGCAGTTTGCCGTTTGACACCGTTTTAAACGCTCACAGCCCTGACTTCCAAATGCAGTAAATGCCACAGAAATGCTAAATAACAATAAAATAAAAACAGATTAAAAAATAATTAAAATAGAAACTGCAGAGCTAAAACGATGCCTGGCCCAGCGTGGCCGCCATCTTCCCTACACTTTAGTATACTTCACGTGAGTTGTCCTTGCAGATTTTTTCCTCTGCACTCAGTATCAGAACGTCATTAGTTTCAGTGTCATACAGAGGTGTCGATATCACTAAATTATTAGTGATCATCTAAGAAGAAAATAATAAACCACAACAGCAAGTCCTATTTGTTTATACAGGAGATTCAACAAGTACTGTCAACGGCAAAAAAAGAACTGACGAGAGGTGGAGCTGCTCACATTTAAGTAGATGCTGATGCATGATGTGGGCGGTACCCAGCTAGCAAACAGTTCTGTGTGGTCCTAGCGCTGATGCAGGTACAGTTCCGAAGGTGTAGCCTAAGGGAAGAGATATCCTCGAAGTTAATCTACTTTGCAGAAAATGGGGTGACAGGGTATTATTTTGCAGAAAATAGGGTGATAGGGTATTATTCTCACTGAGCTAGTTGGGTGTGAAGAACATAACAGACCACTGATTTTTGCACCTTTAAAAATGTATGTATGTATGTACGTACGTACGTACGTGTAATGACAAAGCTAGTTCTTTTGTGAGGCCAAAAGCTCAGGTTTAGAAATTTGCTTTAGAAAAAAAAGTGTAATAAATTAGTTTGGTAAAAACAGTGAATACTTGTACACTTTTCACTGCCAACAATCTACACTTCACTTTTTGACGCATCTGTAAAAGAAAGCTATGCTCTCAATTTGCACTCCAGAAATAAAATTGAAATTCTGCTCGATACTGACAACATCAGTTGTTAACACCCCACAAGCATTAACTGAGATTAGGTTATTTGGACTTTTCAGGTTTATAGGCAGAAGTGGGGAGTACTGACAGGGTTTTAGTTGGCATTTGCTGATGAGGAGTCTGGGATTCCCAATAAGAAATCTAGGGTTCTGGTCCAAAATCCTGGCCTTCAGAAGAGTTCTTTTGGTACATCCAGCTATGGAACAGGAAAGTATCAAGCAGCAGCTTGTGTGCCCTAAAGTGCCGATAGTGCGTTTCTGGGATGCAAAGTATTGATGATTATTGCCTCCCAACAAGCTGCAGGTGCGTAAAGCAAATGGGGTCTTCCATGCCAGTCATCTCCCACAGCTTTCTGTTGTAAGCTACTATCCTGGATTCAAATGACTTGCCTAACAAAGAGAACACAGTTTAGACCTGCGTAATGGCTGACAGTAAAGTATACACTGTATCTATACCCTCATAATATACATTATGTTTGTACCCTTCCCAATATACACTGCATGTGCACCCTTCCCAGTATACTGTTTGTGTACCCTTCCTAGTATATTTTTTAGCTTTTTATTTATCTATTGTTGACTGAAAAGAAAAAATTACTCACCTTAGTAATTGCTTTTCTTCTCATGGAGTCTTGCTATATTATAACAATAGCAGTCAGCCACTGCAGCTGAACTGCCCCGGAGAGGAAGGAGTTAACTCCAGAAGATCTGGAGTTCTACAGCGCGAGGGCGCTGTGCCCAAAGCTCTATCTGGCAGTTTCAAATGAAACTGTCAGATCTTTATGAAGCCAACATCAAAGGACGGAAAAAAGTCTGTGTGGAAAAACTACACTAGCCTATGGCTACCTACTAGTAGTAACAACAACAATATAAACAACAAAGAAACACCCAGAACCATAATAACAAAGGTTGATGGTATTATGGTTCGTTTTACCACCCTTGACAAGCACATATGAACCCCCCTTCCCCCCAAGACTCAAGTCCAAGAAGGGAGCAATAAAAAATAACCTAAATGAACAATCTAGATCCCTAACCCAAAGGAAAACAGGGTTAGGGGAAAACTAAAATGGCATGACACAGTGCTTGCACCAATTTGCCACCTCTACCCAAGTAGGAGTTCTGAGAGGGGCAGGAGGGAGGGTGGTTATAATATAGCAAGACTCCATGAGAAGAAAAGCAATTACTAAGGTGAGTAATTTTTTCTTCAAACACCATGAAGTCTTGCTATATTATAACAATAGCAGATTACACAGCAGTACCTCCATGGAGGAGGGTCAGAACCTACTTAGGAAATAGGCTCTGAAGCACAGCTGTGCCAAACCGAGCATCTCTCCTGGACTGGACATGTAGGGAATAATGCTTGGTAAAGGTGTGAACTGTCTTCCAGGTAGCAGCTTGACAAATCTCCAGAATAGGAATGTCTCTAGCAGCCGCTAGAGACGCAGCTGTACCCCTGGTGGAGTGGGCCCTCAATCCTGAGGGGGTACTCTACCCGTTTCTGATAACAAATTGGATACAAGAGACAATCCACCTTGCAATTGTTCTCTTAGTGGCAGGTTCCTTTCCAACCTCGCCATAGGTAAGAAACAGTTGGAAGGATTCGAACCTATGACCTCTGGTGCGCTCTAGATAGTAACTTAATGCCCTTTTGACATCCAAGCTGTGCAGTCTCCTCTCACCTGAGGAAGAATGCTCAGTGAAAAATACTGGGAGGAGATAGATTGATTCAGGTGGAAATCAGAAACCACCTTAGGCAAAAACTTTCTATTAGTCCTAAGGACTACCTTATCTCTGTGGAAAGAGATAAAATCTTCTTCCACTGACAGGGCCTGTAACTCACTTATGCGTCTGGCAGAGGTGATAGCTACTAGAAAAACGGTTTTCCAAGTTAAATACTTGAGTTCTGCTGAAGACAGAGGCTCAAAGGGGGGTTGCATTTACTGAGCAATGCAAATATTCAGGTCCCAGGCGGGAGCTGGTTCCCGAAAGGAGGTTAGTGTGAAGTAACCCTTTAAAAACTTGGAGAACACAGGGTGAGAAGAAAGGAGGCAGGCTTCCTGCTGACACAAAAGCAGAGACAGCTGCCAGATGAACCTTCAGGGTAGCTGGTCTAAGGCCTAAGGAATTCAGATGGACCAAATAGTCCAAAAGAATGGGAAGATCAGCAGATTCTGGGGTAATCTGCCTCAGAGCACCAGATGGAAAACCTCTTCCACTTAGAATTATAAGTGGCTCCTAGTGGAAGGCTTCCTTGAAGCCTTTAAAATATCCATAACACCTTGAGAAAGGTGTAAATCAGCAAATTCTAGCTCCTCAAGAGCCAAGCCTTGAGGTGGAGGGACTTGAGGTCCGGATACCACACTCTCCCCTGTGCACAGGCCAGTAAGTCGTGAACTCTGGGCAGGCTCAGGGCAGGGTGGACTGCCAGGGACAGAAGCAGAGGGTACCAGGGCTGTCTGGCCCAATCTGGGGCAATCAGAATCACTCTGCAAGGTTGAGATCTGATTTTCACTAGTACCCTGAAAAGGAGAGGAAGGGGGAAGGCATACAGGAACTTCCCTTTCCAATCCAACAGAAAGGCATCCAGAGGGACTGAGCCCAGTACTGGAGGCCTGCAGCAAAAAAGAGGAAGTTGGTGGTTGTCTGGGGCTGCGAAAAGATCTATCTGAGGAGTGCCCCAACTGGCAAAGACAGACCCCAGTACTTGTGGATTCAGAGCCCATTCGTGATGGCCCTGAGAAATTCTGCTGAGGGCGTCCGCCAGCACATTGTCCTTCCCTGGGAGATGAACCGCTATCAGGGAGGTGTTCAGGGAATAAGCCAGAGACCACAACTTCATTGCTTCGGTGCACAAGGCTGAAGACCGAGTGCCCCCTTGCTTGTTGATGTACCACATTGTGGTGGTATTGTCTGTCCTGACTTGAACCACTTTGTTCTGGACAGAATCTGAAAAGACCTGAAGAGCTAAAAAGACAGCTCTGAGTTCCAGAAGATTGATGTGGAGCAGAGATTCCTGAGGAGACCACACTCCCTGAGTGGTAAGGTCGCCCAGGTGAGCCCCCCACCCTAACAGGGAGGCATCCGTGGTGAGGGTGAGGGAGGGAGAAATGGGAATGAAGGGAACCCCTTGTTTCAGATTGCTTTGATCCTGCCACCAGTGTAAGGCCAGGATCAGGGTTTGAGTAACTGGGACCAATTTGGTAAGGGGGTCCTTCCTCTGAGACCAATAGGCCCTCAAATGGAACTGAATGTCCCTCATCTGGAATCTTGCTCCCTGCACAACAGCTGTGGAAGCAGCCATGTGCCCGAGGAGTTGCAGAAAATGCCTTGCTGGTCGAGAGACCCGCAGGGTAAAGGAGGATGCCAGGGTGATGAGTCTGTCCACCTTTTCGAGGGAAGAAAGGCCCTGGCTAACCTTGTGTTCAATTCTGCGCCTATGAAAGTTAGGGCCTGAACTGGTTCCAGAACTGACTTTGGTAAGTTTAGCAGGAATCCCAGAGAAGTGAGAAGCTGCTGGGTGACTTGCAAGTGGGATTTCACCTGACCTGGAGACTGACCCACAATGAGCCAGTCGTCCAGGTAGGGAAACACAGCAACCCCTTGCCTTCTTAAATGAGCCACTACTACAGCGAGACATTTTGTGAATACCCTTGGCGAGAGGTAAGGTCAAGGGCATTGCTTGAACTGGTAGTGGCCTGAGGGCAGTTCGAACCTGAGGTACTTTCGTGGGAAGGCCTGATCAGAACATGAAAATAGGCATCCTTGAGGCCCAGGGAAGTAGCCAGTCCCCTGGTTTTAGGGAAGGCAATATCATTGCCAGAGTTAACATTTTGAACTTTGGTTTCAACAGATGCTTGTTCAAGTATCTTAAATCCAGAATGGGCCGCCATTCTCCTGTCTTTTTGGGGTAAGAAAGTATCTTGAATAAAGCCCCTTGCCCTGATGGCAAGGAGGAACCCTTTCCACTGCTTTGCAGACCAGAAGAGAAGAAACCTCTGCTTCCAAAGCAAGGGCTTCTGAAGGATTTGCAGGTGAAATGCCTGGCTCTCATCTTTGGAAAATATTTGAAGCTGAGAACCAGACCCTGGCCTATTACCTCCAGAACCCATCTGTCCGGGTTAGGGACAGCCAGCTCTGGCTGAAATAGGCCAACCTGCCCCCACTGGTACAGGAGAATCGGCCCTGGGCACCCCATCAGGGTGCCTGCTTAGCAGCAGCCTTAGGCTGAGGGAGGAGACGGTCTACTGGCGCCACGCCTACCCCTGCCTCTGAAGAAACCCCTTCAGCGAGACAGCAGAGGAGGCTTGAAATTGGTAAAAGGCCTGAAAAGGGTCTGCCCCTTACCTCTGGGAGCATGCCTTTGTGGCATGGCATGCTTCTCCTTAGCCTGGGCACTTTTGTAGGTAGTTCTGTATTCATCCATCTTTTTCATATAATTTTCTTTTGCTCCCCAAACAGAGAATTTCCCACTACAGGAAAATCCATAGCCTTTGACTGAGTATCTTGGGACAGATTATGCATCTGAGCCATGCCAACTCTACGGAAAGCTACAGAAGTGGCCATGACCCTGGAGGAAATCATTAACATCAACAGCAGTATGAAATTGAACTTTAGAGGCTTCAATGCCATCAGCAGCCACCTGTTCCAACTCACTAGCCAGCTGGCCATGGGCCTGCTTGGCTAACTGCAATACTGTGTCCCACCTAGATTTCTGATATCTAGCCACATAAGCCATATAATTTGCCTGCCTGAGTCCCAAAGAAGCTGCCAGATACTGTTTCTTCGCCATGGCATCAATCTTCCTAGAATCCTTGTCAGGAGGATGTGAGGCCAGAGGAATATAGCCTTGTCACAGGCTGCAGCTTGTACCACACCTACATGACTACACTGCTCAATAAGAAGTCTGTATCCGAGCCTGACAAAGTATACCTTCTGTCCATTTTTTATCTACAGGAGGGACAGAATGAGGATTTTTAAAATCTTGTTGTTTGCTTCCAAATGACTTATGCAAAGGAATAGACAACCTCCTAGACTCTGGAATATCCATCATTTCCACATAATCAGGCTCCTCTTGTTCATCCACAGCCTCCTCTAAAGGAAGCTGGAGGGTTTCTGCAACCTTTTGTAAAAAATAAAGAAAGAAGGGACTCAGACAGAGTAGGGGAGATTCTAAAGGTCTGTCTGGAGAAATGCCCGTTCAATGGGCACGCCCAGACCCTCCCAGCCACACATATATTGATCAAATTCTCCTCCCTCCTGTGGTTCATAAAATCCTCAACTTCAAAATCCTGAACCACTGGGACTGAACTAACCAACCTTTACCAACTGTTGGTGGTTCTACAGATCCCTGAGACAGTGACTGGACAATCTGAATGGCTTTAGCTATCTCTGCAGCAGTTGGAGACACAATTCTGGACTCCAAACCTCCTGATTTCTTTGTCTTTTACTTGGGACTGGTCCTCTGAACCAGTCTTCCTTTGCCGAGAAGTCTCGCCTGGTCAGAGGGCACTCCTCTGGTCCAGTGGGTACTGAACCGGGCTGGCCATCCGGGTCAGCGGATTTTTGGCCTCTCCTCCCTGAGCCGCCCAATCTCTTCTCAGGGTGGCTGCAGGGAAATTTTTCACACCTGGCAGTCTGACAGGAGGTGGTCAGCCCCAGACAATAGACACAAGTGGTGTGGGTCAGCCTTGGCAGTCCCCACAGACATCACAGTGTTGAAACCCAGTGGGCCCGGTTTTTCTTTGTGTTCTCAGACATAATGCCAGCCTAACCAAAACTTGCCCTTTTGATGGCAGTGCCAGGCAAGACACCCTTATCGGTTCCTAACCGTGTCACGGGTATTTGAAAAACCGTAATAATTTCGTTTTTAGAACCGATAAGAACCGGAACCGCACTCTAAAACCCACAGTACAGTTTTAAAAGGCAGAAAAACTAAGCGATCGGTTCAAAACCGAACGATAATTAATTTTCCACACAGACTTGAATTTTGTACTTACGGTTACCAGATAGAGCTTTAGAACCGAAATCGCGGTAAAATAATGACTTTGCGGTTCAAATGAACGAAAACTACTCTCTTGAACCGAGAATGAACCGAGCTGAAGGAGCTGATCTCCGGAGCGACTGTTCAGTGAAGCGGAGTAAAGAATCTGACAGTTTCATTTGAAACTGCCAGATAGAGCTTTGGGCACAGCGCCTTCGCGCTGTAGAACTCCAGATCTTCTGGAGTCAACTCCTTCCTCTCCGGGGCAGTTCAGCTGCAGTGGCTGACTGCTATTGTTATAATATAGCAAGACTTCATGGTGTTTGAAAGGAGGATTACATAATTCTCCTTATTTTCAGCCTCATCCTGGGGAAGAGGGGAAATACAGATGGAAGTCAACTGAAACTGAACCAGATTAGTAAATGGGGGAAATCTGGCCACGACATAGGGAAATTTTCCTCCTGTTTTAGAGAAGTGCCATGGGATCTAACCTTTACATGAACAACCAGCAGAACAGGCAGACATGACCACAGTTTAACGTCTCATCTGAAAGACGGCACCCCAGGAGCGATGCACTACCCTCATGCTGGACTACAATGTCAGTAATGGACTTTACCCCAAGTTTCTAGTGTGGGGCTAGAAACCACAACCTTCCAATCTTCTAACCTAAGAGGTGAGTGTGGAACCAGTTGAGCCATTATTCCTAGTTGTATACTCTTCCCAGTGTGTACCGTATGTATACCCTTCCCAATATATACCGCATATACCCTTCCCATTCCCAGTATATACTGCATGTATACCCTTTGCAGTATATATTGTATGTATACTCTTCCCAGTAAATACTGTATGTTTACTCTTTCAGGTATATACTGTTATGCAATACATGGATGGAAACTGTTTCCCAATTGGAAAGGCCATCATTTATTTCCTGTATACCAGTGAATAATCTATCAATTAAAAGTATATACCTGCACTAATTAAGCGATTATGGCTTTATACCCACACTAATTAAAGTTACTGTATATACCTACACCAACCAATCAGATGTATACACCTACACTACATTAAACTCTATGGAACAATACTAATAACACAACACATCATTAGGAAGCTAGTCATACCAAGTAAAAAGCTGAAAAGGAAGAAAGAAAAAAAAAGACACAAAATCCTCCCAAACCCAGAAATCCCCCAAACTCCTACCTGCACTCACTACACACCATTCCCTCCCTGCTGCAAGAGACCTTCAAGTGCCACATTGTGATTGCAAATGCAATAACAATAACCATCCTAATATATTATATTCATCAAACAGTGGGTAAGGGTGGAACACTAGGAAGTATATCCATCTCGGGGCCTAATTAGGGTGGTAAAGCCACTGCACCTTTGGGATTGTGGCTTCATAGCCCTAATTAGCCCCCTCAATGGATATACATCCTTGTATACCACTCTCACCCATTATTTATTTCTATATGTATACAGCTCTGATGGATGAAATCCACAGTATATCAGTCCAAAGCATTCAATGCAATTTCACAGGTGAAAGGCTTGCAACAGTGTGCTTACAGTACTCAGTACTTCACACAACAGCCACAGACAGTCATTTCCATCAGAATATGTCCTCTGAGTTCTGACACAAGCAAAGCCATTAACTTCAGATGAAATCATACGTTACAAGTGTGGTTTCAAAACTGGACTTTGTAAAAGTGGGAGATCACGGGTCAACTAAAAAGATTAATGGCACAAATCAGCATAAGTTGTTCTTTATGTTTAATTGCAAGTCTATAATTTTATTTGATGGACAAAACACATTTGTATGTTAATTATACATTAGAATTTGTTTTCCTTTTATTACAGTCACCAAAAAAGAAATAAGAAAATGTTGTCGTACTCCTAATTTCCCTACTGTGGCTCCTGGAGGCAGATGGTGAATATACTGAATGGAAAAGATAACTCATTCATTAAATGACTGTGTGGAGCAATGCTCCTCATGTTGGAATGTGTGGCTCCTTCACGCCATGAGTGGAGAACCTACCCTGGTATCTTAGACAGACTAGAACCCGCTTTTAAAACCATTCTAAAATTTGATAACTAATATCAGCATTTCACCAAACCGGGGGAGCCTTAGGGTATTCAAGAGTTGACCCCTGGACAGGTACCTGAGTGGCTCTGCTCCCCTTCCCCCAAGCTCGCATCTCCGCCCCATCTCAACCCCACCTCTGGGCAGCTAGATTTGTAGCACAGACTATTGATACAGTTTGTATATTCCCACTAATGACCATTGTCAAGGAAGGTTATACCTCTCCTTCCCCCCACGAGCTGTTCTTAAAGGGAGGCAAGAGGTCATCTTCAGGTTGTAGTCTGTGTTCTCAGAATCCATTTATATGCATATTGTAAATGAACCGAACACCTGTTGTGTGAAATTTTACTGTAATGACCACAAAATTTAATGTACAAAAACTACATTAAAAAAATTGTTTTCCTGTTTTTTTAATAAATGATTATATTTCTCAGTGAAGAACTGCCCTCCATATAAGCCATAAAAATACATATAAAAAAGTTAGTAGAAAGAAGAAAAAAAAGACTACTCAGTAGCACTGTGTGTCCCTTTCCCGTAGTACTGTATTAGAAATTGGCAGGTAAAGGATAAATAAAGTGTTGCTGAATAAAACCCAAACCCAATCATTTATCACTGCAGGGTTGCCATCTTTGGATAAGGCAAAAAATGGATAATAACCCACATCTCAAACTCCAGCATTAGCCTCACCCCTTTTTACAGCAGATTAACACCTCCTCCATTAGCACCTGTTATGTCAGAGAAGGCATTCATGAAGTTGCAAAAGACAGGACTCTGTAAGAAAGATTAAGTTGATATGCTGTCAACAGCTATATTTTTCACCTACCCAATAAACAAGTTTTGCAGACATCTATATGACAACAAAGATTAGACTGAACCCCCAATGTGCAGCTAAAATAAGGAATGATTTGACATCATATAAACATATAATTTATCGACAGCAAATGACCAGGAGGCCTATCTAGTCTGCCCTATTTTTCCCTGCCATACACAATGGACCATAACTGGTCACCAACGTCCCTCCCTCCCTCTTCCCTTTCCTCTACTTCAGGGGTTCTCAAATGGTGAGGCCAGCCTCCCTGGGGAGACCCCAAGCTATTCAAGGGGAGGGTCAAGCAAGTCTTAAAAAAGTATTATATTTCACTATTGAAATGTATAGATTTTGTGTGAAGGGATAAGGCAAACTGAAGGAGGATAATAGTAGGTGGATTTATGTATTTATTAAGAAGTCTGTGACCAGGGAAGGTACTGTACACTGAGCCATGGCTTATATCAGGTGTACCTAGGGAAGTATAGTGAGAGAATACAATTCAAAATGTAACTGCAAAACACTTAAGCAATACAAAATGAATAAAAGTGCAAACAAATTAAGAACAATAAACTAACAATGCAAGGAACAATTGATCAATTAGACTGGCAGCGGAACTGTCCAAATACAAGAGTCAACCATACAGGTGCTAGGAATAATAGCAGGAGGGAGCAAAATGATCCCCGAGAAGTAGCTTAAAAGCAGGGTGACGGGGTGGGAGGCAGATGTCAGCAGGAAGATTATTCCAGTTAGAGGGGAAACAGAAAAAGCAGTCTGCTCCATGAAGGTATGGCGGTAAGGGGTAACAATGGTTTAAGTGGTCAAAATATTGGAGCAAGTAGGTTGTCCTGTTTTTTTTTTTTGGGGGGGTACAATAAGCTTAATAATCTGACAACCAGCTATGCAAAGAGGTTCCAATTTATTCCTGATGTACCTGTGAAAAGTAAGCTATTTTTCTATGGGGAGGCCCACAAATATTTCAGTATTTTGGGGGAGGCTCAAGATCTTTTCCATGGCTTAGGGGAGGCTCACTATGACGAAGTTTGAGAACTGTTGCTCTACTTACTATGCCCATTGTTTATCCCACGCATGCTTGAAGCTCCACACTGTCTTTGCCCCCACCACCTCTTCTGGCAGGCTGTTCTGGGTGTCCACCACCCTTTCTGTGAAGAAGTATTTCCTCTTAACCCCCCCAAAAAAAACTTCACTGCATGCCCCCCGTGTTCTGGTGCTCCTCCTCCTAAAAGAGACTCCCCTCCTGCACCCTGATCACCCCTGTGAGGTACTTACAGGTATCAATCATATCTCCCCTTGCTCTCTTTTCCTCTAGGGAGTACAGGTTTAGCTCCCGGAGCCTTTCCTTGTGTGGGTTCTCGTGCAACCCCTGCACCATTTTGGTAGCCTTCTTTCAGGACCACTTCCACCCTGACAATGTTCTTGTGAAGGTGTGGCTTCCAGCCGGCCCGGTGGCACTGAGGGTTGAGCCGCTGGATGCCACACCTCGCGCCACGATGGCGACCTGCATTCGGGAACGCGCCCGGCCCGTCAGGGGTCAGCAGCAGAGGGACAGGATTGAGCATCTGGAGGACTGCTCTCCTATTCCTGGGGAGGGGATGGGGTTATCACCGCTCCGCAGCGGCCCCCGATGGAGATCGGGTGCACTGCAAGAAGTGCACTAAGAGAGGCTGGAGTGCGGCAGACGTCGGCACGTAGTGCCCTGACATCATTGCACATCCGCACTCCAGGGGGAATAAAGGAAAGAGGAAAATGGCTGGGCGCAACCGTGCAGCTTGATGGCCACGCTCCATGCTGCCCGGACTGTCGTGGAATCGCGCTGGGGGATCTGGTCCCGGCCTGGCTCAGAGAGGCATGGTGAGGCCTCCCGGCAGGTTGGGGCATAGCCACACCAGACCCCCATCAAGCGAGTGAGTCTGCTGCTCTCCGGGCAGGTGAAGCCGGTAGCTGGACGCCCCCGCCAGTGGTGCCGCAGCAAGGCGGCAAAAATAGAGTAGTGATTCAAAAAAAAAAAGAAGAAGGCGCTGCTTTCAGAACTGAATGCAGTATTCTAGGTGGAGTCTCACTAGTGAATGATACTGTAGTAACACCACCTCCCTTCTCTTGCTGGAAATCCCCTTCCCTATGCACCTAAGCATCCCATCAGCCTTGCTTACTGCCTTGTCACACTGCCCTGCCTCCTCGAGACCATCAGATATGATTACCTCAAGATCCCTCTCTTATTTGGTGACTGTACCTTCCCTCCACCATCTTATACACAGCATACACAGGTTTCCCTGTCCCCAGTGCATGACTTTGCATTTTTGGGCACGGATATCCAGCTGCTACACCTTAGACCACTCTTCTAGTTTCCTCAGATCCCTTTGCATACTCTCCACCCCTTCCTGCGTCTCAACCCTGTTGCAGACTTTAATGTGATCTGCAAATAGACATACCTTCCCCCCCTCCAGTTCCTCAGCAATGATACTTATGAAGACACTGAAGAGGACTGGATGCAGTACTGATCCCTGTGGCACTCCACAGGTCACTCTTCCATCCATTGAGTGATTGCTGTTTACTACCTCCCTCTGCTTCCTATCATTCAACCAGTCTGTAACCACCTTCCCCCAACCTCCAGGTTGCTAAGTCTCTTTATTAGCCTCCTTGTGGCACAGTATCAAAGGCCATACTGAAGTCCAGACAGGCCACATCCACTGACCTCCAAGATCCACCTCCCTAGTCACCAAGTCAAAGAAATCTATGAGATTTGTTTGACATGACCTTCCCCTGTGAAACCATGCTACCAGTGATCCTGCAGCCCAAATGCCCCCAGATACTCCATCAGCCTCTCCTTCAACAGGGTCTCCATTAATTTCCCCACCACTAATGTGAGACTGACTGGCCTGTAACTGCGAGCCTCCTCTCTGCTGATGCTCTTGTGCAGAGGGACCACATCAGCCCTCCCGCAGACCTCTGGAACCATCCCTGTCTCCAATGAGGCGCTGAATAGTGTTGCCAATGGGGCGGCTAGCACCATGCTCAGTTCTTGTGAAACCCCTGGGTGAATCCCATCTGGCCCCATCGTCTTGCTTCTTTTAGGGCTTCTAATCCCCTTCGGACTTTCTCCTCTGAAAATGGACTCATGTCCACTCCCCTCTGTGCCTTCTGACACATGTTGATCTGCCCCCCCCCCCCACCGTGAAGGCTGAGCAGAAATACTCATTTAAGATTTTAGCTCTTCCTTGATTTGTCTTCTGCACAATCCCCACTGATCTTCACTATCCTACTCCTTGCTTTCCTCTTTTCACTCAAGTACTTGAAGAATGTATGTTATATCCCCTTTTTTGATCTCCTTGGTGATTCTCTCCTCTGTCTGTGCAAGCTGCTGTCACACTCCTTCCTGCCTGCCTTTGTTTTTCTAGATAAACCTCCATGTCTCCCTCCGTCTGTGTCTCTTTTATAGTACTTCCTAAAAGCTGTTTTTTTCTCCCTTACTGCCTTAGCCAGTTCCGTTGAAAACCATAATGGCCTCTTCCTCCCCCTATCTTTGCTTACCTCCTTCAGGCAGCTTGCCATTGCCTTAGTTATTCCCTCTGATTTTTTTTATTTCCATTGTGCTCCACCCCCATCCCCTCATTCAGGATTTTTTTTAATTACAAATCTTGAATCTTGAAATCTTGAATTCCCCCCTTAAAGGTATTTACTGAGGCAGTCTCCTATTTCTGTAAAACCTGCCCCTTGCCCTACTGGGATTTTTCTCTTGCCCAGTCCATATGCCAAACCCCACCGTACAGTGACTATTTGTACCCGGGGGCTACCCATTATAACATATGCAATGGTGCCCTGTTTGTAAGTAGTATGTCTAGCACTGCCCATCTCTAATGGGTTCCGTTACCAGCTGCCTGAGAAATACCCCTTACAGAGTGTCTAGGATGGCCCTGCTTCTTGCTGTAGCTACAGCCAGAATGTTCCAGTCTAAATCAGGCAAATTAAAGTCCCCTATAATCACTACTTCCCCTTTGCTTGTCATTCTGCCAATGGTCTCCCCCAAAACCCTAACTCATCCCCCTCTGTCGGTGGTCTTTAAACCACCCCCACGCAGATAAAGGTTCTGGACCTTGTCGCTAAACCGACACAAAGAACCTCCAGCCCTTCCCTATCCCCCTTGTGTCCCCATATCTCTGTGGCCTTTACACCCTCCCTCACATATAAAACAACACCCCCTTCCTACCTGTTCTGTCCTTCCGGAACATGTTGTAAAATGGAATAGCCACATCCCAGCTTTTGTTGTCGGTGCACCATAATTTTGTTACGGTCACCAGATCCAGGACCTCCTTCACAATGGCTGCCTCAAGAGCCTAGGCTTCTTGCACAGGAACACATGACTCGTTTTATCCTTCCCTCCCCCTACTTTGTCCTCCCTTCCTTCACCTTTTCCTTGGCCATGGTACTATTCTCCCCTTTTCATTCTCCCTCTGCCCAGCCTCCTTAATTCTTCCCTCAGCCTTAGATTCACCTCCCAACCCTCCTGTCCTTTCCTCCCCTTTGTCTCTACACCCCCTACCCCTGGAGAATTTATTTCCCCTGGGCTTCTCCTCTCTCCTGCTCCATTTTCTGGGAAGGGGGGCATTCACTACTTTCTTTTTTCTGCCTCCCTTCCTTGTCTAGTTTAAATGACTGTTGAAGTGGCATTTAAACCTTCAACCTAGGACCAGCATTCCCCTCCCAGATGGATAGTGGCAATCTCCTTTAAACAGGCCTCTATCTCTCAGTTCGAACCTCAGTCCTAGATATAGCCAAATCCCTCCCTCCCTGCACCATGCCTTCAACCAGTTGTTGAAGGCCCTGGTGCAGTGATGTCTAGCCTCCCCTGGCCATATACAGGTAGCACCCTCAGTGAAGGACGCCACACGAGCTACCTGCTTCAGGCCCCACCCCAACCACCTAAGCCTTTCCTTATCCCCAACTAGATACCATACCGCCCTAGCGATCCTTAAGATCTGCTCTTCATCACTCTACGCTGAGGCACCAGAACGGCAGCTTAACTCCCTCTCCCCTTCTGTCCCACTCCCAAATCTACCCCCCTTATGACAGAGTCCCCCACCAGAAGTTGCTTTCTCTTTTGCTGGAGTCCTCTGCCTCCCACCTTGGAACCTCCTCCTTAAGGAGGGCCCTCACATCCTCGCTGGCCACTACCATGGGTGCCTCTTACTGGCAGTCCCATCCCACAAGAGAAGCGAAAGAGTCGTGTAGTGCTGCCAGCTGAGGAATGTGCTCCCAACCCACCACAGTCCAGCTGGTCCTCCTCCATGGCACCCTTTAAGGCAATGGTGACAGACCTGGTGGCCCTGGGTGGGAGAGGAGATCACCCAAATCATAGCCAACTTGACCCAGAATCTACTGACCTTCTCCTCAGCCCAGACAGAGGCACACAGATGGGGCAGCACCTCAGTTTGCAAAAGCTCACCCTGAAGATTGCTGCTCCACAGACACTGCACTGCACCTCTCCCAACATTCCAAATACTACACTCCCTCATCATCAATTTTAAAAGAATGTGACCACTCAAAACACAGCTCAAAAACAGGGCCACCAATTTTCCATTTAAAAAAAAGGGGCAATTCCAATTTATAAAATCTTATAATGTATTTCTTCCCTAAACTGAATACATATCAACATATTTTGCACTAAAACTGTGGCACAAAATGGAGGTTTTATAAAAACTCGGCACTAACTCTTATAAATGTGACACTAAGGTCTTTTTTAAAAAAAGACTCCAAGTGGTGTTCAAAATAGTATATTTTGTTCTTAATTTTTTTTTTTGTTTGTTTGCACAAAAAGGGTGACCCTGCATAAACCGGAATAACTTTAGAGAAAACCAAAGGAGCAAATATAGACCCTATCAAAAAACTGATAGGTGGCAACCCTAGCCAACTGGCACAGTACTGTGTGTTAAAAAACAGTTATAAGTATATTGGCAGATAGAGATCATACCTTGTTTGGAATCCGAAAAATCTCAGTGGGGCTGCGATCATGTGCATTTTCCTGAGGACTTTTTGGACCCTTAAAAAAATTGTCATGCTATTAGAAATAAATCACAATAAATACTTTAAGGCATGCATGTTTGTATTCTAATCAAAACACAGAACCTGTATACTTACATGGTCTTTTTAAGAATTATATTTTTCAAACTCAGGTGGCTCAATAATGGTTAATATATGCATTTCAGATAAAATGTGTTCAGACTTTTAAATGTAAAAGATAGCCCTGTGGTGCTGAGTGGTAAGGGGCTGTTCTGGCATGCTGGCGAGTGACGGCCTGGGGATCAGCACCCGAAACCCAGAATGTCAGGAGCAGAGGCTAGTAGGCAGGGAAAAGAGCATTCAACTGGATGGTCTCCTCCCAGGGTTGGGCGATGCAGCATGTTGCTCTTGCAGCAACACCACCAGGGATGGTCTGGTGGAAGTGCCACTGACAGCATGGGTGAACACATGCTGTCTGGCACCCCCCACCCCGAGCACTCATGATCATGCCCGCATAATACTGAGAAGTGGGAGGGACTCAATATGGAGGCAAAATGTGCAGTGTGTCAAGATTCTTGAAGTCTGCGCAGGCTCCCACGTCAACTCACCCTATGTCTGTCCCTGTATCCCCCACCTCCACAGACTGAATATGCTGCAAGTCCCATATCGCTGGGCCCACACTGTGGAGGAGGACCCTATGCGGTGGCAGAAAGGAGGTGGCAAAGCTGACGGGGAGAAAAGGGATTTCAGCAAGATGTAGCTACAGGTAGTAGTCCAGGCAGTCGGGACTTACAGGAAGGAGCCATAGATGGCTGATGCAGCCGAGGATAAACAAAATATTGAAAACTAAACCTGTTACATGTGAAAACACCAAGTTCTGAAATTGATACTGTTGATTTGCTCTCCAAAATATGCAATGCTGCTATATTATTCATCGCTTCTATGTATTATCTAGCTACCAGTGGTTGAAAGACAATTTCATCTTAAGTTTCCATTGCTGTCCCCTAGCTGTTTAAATTTAGTAATTTCACCATGTTTAATGCCTAGAACCTGAGCTAGCATTGGTTTGCGACCCTGTTACCACCAAGACTGACACTATTGTCTATGCTTTCCACCAAGAACATTTGCTAACAATGACCCAGAGAATGCAAGAAACTGAAAATATACATATACTGAAAATGGGCTGACTCAAAAATATACAATTTAACTTCAAGTGTGAGGTAGCAGGACCATAACACAGAAGTGATAGAGCCACGAGTGAGTTATGAAAGTCCTGAGCACTCACAAGTTATTATAAATGGCCTAGTTTGAGTCAGGCTATTTGGTACATAAAACAGAAGAGCGGGTAAAAATGACAAGATAAAAAAATGTATGCAATAGGCCTGGACTTAGAAGCTGTTTAATAAATCAATTTATCTTCACAGCCGTTGAATAAATAACATTTATCCATATAGTAGCTATGTCACAATCACTCCGGAACTCATTTAGAATGTTCGGCCTCAGTGGCAGTACTATCCATATTCAAATGCGAATAACTGTAAAACAAAAAAGACAGCATGGTACCGTGAGCATGAAAGTTGTTCAGCACAAAAGTATCTACAAAATGAGCGGTGTTTCATTTATAGATACCTTATAGATTTTTTAATAATTAGCAAAAAGAGCAGAAAATGAAATTTTTTGTTCACTTTTTTTGACAAACATTTGCAAGAAAAGATAAGTAATGAAAAGCACATGTCCCTGGACTGATAGAAAGCATCCCTATTGCATAAATGAAGTATACAATGGTGAGCGGTCCGATAAATGATTTATCTACACTTGTGCTGTTTGCTCTTTGCTAATGACATCAGTAACAGCAACATATCAAAAAATACTGTCGTTACTGTTGTCACAATGGATATTTTTAGGTTACTGTCATCACAGTGGAACAGAGAACCAATCATAGAGCAGCTCTCACAGTGCAAATGATATCACAATGCCTAATGCAACACTGAAGCCAGCTGCTAAAATCAAAGAAAAACAACAAAATCTTAAAATAAACTGCAGATTTAACATCTATAACTTGTAAACTACTGTTGTATATATCAAATACACAATAGCCTGACTCAAAACAGGCAATTTATCATCACTTGTGACTGGGCAGGACTTTCATGACTCACTCACGGCTGCGCATCTCGTGAGTTATGGCCTGCCCCTTCACACTTGAAGATAAACTGCTTATTTTGAGTCAGCCCACTGCATATCCCCTTATATACAACAGTAGTTACATGTTATAGTTTTTCAATCTGCAGTTAGTCTGAAGAGTTTGCTGTTTTTCTTTAACAGCCTGCTTTAGTGCTGCCAGCATTGTGAAAGCTGCTCTTTGGTTCAGTACTCTACTGTGATGACATATCCCTTGCGACAACAGTAACAATATTTTTTGATATGTTTCTGTTACTGATGTCATTATCTAAGATATCTTTTTTATCTTGTCATTTTTACCACCACTCCTGTTGTGTCAGTGTCAACTCATTCTGCTTGCCTTCAAGTCTTATATCTGTATCCCACCTGGATCCGTGTTCTGACTCTAGCACTTGAACTGATGTGTTACACCAGTTAGACACGCACCTGCAGGATACATACCAGGGCCACTGTTTGCCAGCTCTCCACTGCCTGCCACCAAGCCTCTACAAGCTTGTGCATTACTCTAGCACTCCGAACTGTAGCTCACCACATAGCCATATCTGACCTCCAGGCCTCTTCCACCCCTGAATGACTTAACAACTGCCCTTCACCACAAAGACTTATGCTCTCTTTCTTCATCCATTACAGCCCTCAACCAAGACTGTACATTCCCCATCCTTATCTCCGATGTAAGACTTTTCTAGTTTACTGAACTGGTTTCTCCTGCCTACCCATTTTGGTATTCATTTCATCTCATTCCCTGAAAAATGTTTACTGCTGCACTGTATCTGCAGAGTTAGCCCTTTCTAGCCCTATTTTTATGCCTAGTTTTGCCTGCTTCACTTAATAGTCTATTTTACCAATTTTCTATCAAGGTTTTGTGTTAAGGGCATCTATTGGTGCTTCTCCAAGCTATCTGCACTTGTTCAGCTTAGCCAGAAATCTACTGTGCACATCTGTGTCAAAGCTCTTACCTGCCTGTTGTTATGCCAAAGTCTAGTTATAGCCTAGACCAGTTATTTAGGTGACTGCAATTCTGTGTTTGCACCAAACGTTCATTCATTCTGTCAGCTACGGTGTTGTATAACTGACGGCTATTGCATCTCCCCTCCTGTTCACAATGGACCTTACCCTCCTCTATCTTATCCCTTCCCCCTGCTCCACATTCCTCCCCTTCTTTTCCCATCCCCTCTTCATCCATCCTTCCCTCTTTCCTCCCCTTTACCTTCCTCCCTTACTATCTGCCTGGTGGTCTTTCTTCCCCTCCCATAACCTTTGGCTTCTCCATCACAACCTCCTCTCCTTCCCAGTTTCCCCTTCCTGCCCTTCTCCACACTGTAAGGGGCAGAAATCCCATTCCCTCTTCTTGCTCCTGTCTGGCAACGTGGAGTCTAAGCCTGAACCCTCCCCCTCCCTCCTCTGCTTTCCCAAGTGCTAAAGGCCTAAGGATATTTCACCCAAGAGCCTTCTCCCAAAACTCGACCTCCTGTTTGTCTGGATTTCACAACATTCCCCCAACATGCTCTGTATCTCTGAGTCCAGGCTCTCTTCTAGGATCCCAGACTCTAGCATGTCGCTTCCTATCATTTTTTCAAGCAGGACAGGGGAGAATGTGGGGGTGGTGTTGCCATCTATGGCCACCAAAGCCTCTCTTGCACCCAGGTTCTAAGTGAGGCTGCATCTTCCTCCACAAATTCCTCCTGGTCAGGCTATCATTCCCTTCCTTTGTACCCATACTCATTAGGGTTTTCTATGCCTCACCAAGAATATCCTCTTCCTCCCTGGATGATTCCCTCTCCACTATCACAGGGCTCTCAGGTACACAGGTACCCATGTCTTATATGCTCATTTTGTGTGTCCAGATGCTCAGCTTTTTTTTTTTCTCGGGAGTCCTAGAGGCTCCTTTACAAGGCATGGGAAATCCATTCGTGAGGCGGCCCCAGCCCATGTCTCCTAATGTAAGAATCTGTAGAATGCGGGGGCAGGCTCCATTGGTTACTATAGGGCCGTGTTTTAAACTACAATTCTTTATGTTTTTAGAGGATGAATTCAAACATATTACAGCCATTGCTTAACTAACAAGAACCTTGTTAGTGGAGCAGTGGCCGTAATTTGTTTGAATTAGCCCTCTAAAACATAAAATAATTCTAGTTAAAAACCTGGCCCCATAGAAACCAATGGAGCAAGCCCCTGCGCTCTATAGATTCTTACATAACAAGACATGCGAGTGCAGGGGCATGGCTCACATTTATTTCTATTAAAACAAAAACAAATTTACTAGGGACTCACAATTTTAAGGTGTGGCCCCCCTTTTTTCTAAAAGAAAGTCTCGGACCCCAAAACAGAAAATCCTACAGACAGCCCTGCTAGCACCTCTCATGCCTCCGATGGTAAACTCACCCTTCTAGGGGACCTCAATGTCAGTTGGCTCTCTCCGGCCTTTAGGCCAACCACTCACAAGGTTGAGTCATTTAATCTCAAACAGATTATCACCTAACCTACCCAGCTCAACCCCACTCTCACAACCATTTATTCCTGGACTGGGTTCTCTCCTCCCACCCCCACTGTATTATTGAGGCAGGTATCTTCAGTGACCACAGCATGGCATTCTGCATCAGGAAGATCCGGCATCTACCCCCCCCCTCCCAAATACATCTGGACCAAGTCCCTCCAGTCACTCGACACCTCTGCTCTCCTGAGTGGCCCTGCTGCTGCAGAGCGGACAACCATAGCCTCTACCACTGATACGGACACTGCTATCTCCCTGTTTCACTCCAAATTCTCCTCAGTTTGGGACAAGCATGCCCTAATCAGGCAATCTAGGCTCAAAACTCACCATCATCCCTGGATTACCCCTGAAATCACTGACCAGGCAATGCAATTCCCGTTATCTCATTTGGGCACATTACAAATTAACTCACTGTTTTCCTGACCTCAAGTTATACAGGACACTCAGGAACTCCTGTACAAAGGCTGTCCAGGCTGCAAAATCCAATATTTCAAAGCCAAATTTCAGAGCAGCCTTAAAGTCCCTTCAAATTTCTGGAATGTAATTCACTCCCTCTTTGATCCTCCCAACAGTCCACCCCCTCTGGTCCTTCTGGTAAATGGTTCACATGTGTCTGATCTCTCCTCGGTTGCTGCTCACTTCAATGAGTTCTTCACAACTTCTGCTACCCCTTCCACTCATTCTCCAGCCCACGCCTCTCCACTGCACATTCCCTCTCCTCTCCCCTCCAAGGGTTTCCTCTTTCCCGTTACTACCCAGGAAACCTTGAATAACCTCTACTCCTTTAACCTGTGCAAAATCAGCATTAACAGGATGGATCCCAAGTTACTCCATATCTCCACTCCTGCCACAGTACCTCCTCTGACTCACCTACTCAACAGCTCCTTCTCCCTCGGTGCTGTCCCTCAGTCCTGGAAACTGGCCAAAGTTATTCAACTCCAAAAAGGTGGGGACCTTTCCTCCCTGTGTAACTTCTAGCAGCTCTCCCTCTTGTCTTCCCTTACTAAGCTGCAAGAGAAGCTTATCTACACCAGACTCTCTGATGTCCTATCCTCCATTGATTTCCTCTCCCCAGTCCAGTCTGGCTTCCGTAAGCATCACCCCACCGTCTCCTCCAAGTTGTGTGTAACTGACTCTGTCTTCTCAGGCATGGATCAGGTGCATACCATAGCTGTCATTTTCATCAATCTGGCCAAGGCCTTTGACTCGGGGTCCCATCCACTCCTCCTGGATAGGGATGTCATGGTATCAAAATTCTGATGGTATGATAACTGTCCATGTAATATTGCGCTTACCGCTATGTCATGGTATAACATAAGTAATTTTCGTACAAGGCATCAGGGAGAGTAGGTGTGGAAGGGGACAGTTGTCCCTGAAAATACAAAAAAAATTTGTAGAAAGGTCTTAATATCACAGTATACCATAATTCATGGTTATCATGGACTGCACCAGAAGCCCCCTGAGGAAAGACTTCAGGACCTTAATATCTACTCACTGGAGGAAAGAAGGGAGAGGGGAGATAGGATAAAGACTTTCAGGTACCTTAGGGGAATAAACAGGGTATAAGTGAAAAGCATATTTCAGAGAAAACGCTGCACAAGAACAAGGGGGCATGATATGAGTCTGAAGGGTGGAAGGTTAAGGGGTAATATTAGGAAGTACTTTTTCACTGAAAGTTTGGTGGATCAGTGGAACAGCCTTCCAGCAGAAGTGGGTGTGAAAACAATATGGGGGTTCAAGAGTGCATGGGATAGACATAAGGGTACCCTAGAGATGTGCAGAGCAGGAGAACTGCAGATCAAATAGGATCTGGGGCTGCAGCAGTGAGTAGGGAAATGGGCAGATTAGGTGGGCCATATGGTCCTCCTCTGCCGACAGATTCCATGTTTCTATCATGATATCAGAAATCATCCACGGTATCACTTCTGACTTCTGATGCTGCTGTATACCATAAAAACAGTATATCGTGACATCCCTACTCCTGGATAAGATGAGTTCTGCTGGCCTCTCACCTCCTGCTATTGACTGGTTCCATTCTTACTTCTCGGGCCATCTGCAGTCAGTACAGGTTGGTAGCACCCTGTCACCTCCATTTCCCATCCAGGCGGGGGTCCCACAGGCTCCATCTTTGAGCCCATCCTGTTCTCCACCTTCCTTAACGACCTCTCCTCGGCTTACAACAACTTTGCATATACATATGTATGCATATGACACAGTCATCTACACCTACAGTCCCTCTACCACTGTTATGGAAGGTCTGCTACAGCATAACTTTCATAATGTGCTGCGCTGGTTCCAAGCAAACCAACTCTGGGTCAGCACAAATAAAACGGTGTCTATGACCTTTGGCCCCAGCAACAAAACTGACCAGACTCCCAACTTTGCCTAGCTCCTCCACCTGGGATGGCATCCCTCTAGAAGTGGTTCAATCCTTCAAGTATCTTGCCATGTGGTTAGATAGCAAACTTGACTTCTCTGCCCGCATGGACACCAGCCATGCCAAACTCTGCCCCAAGCTTGGTGCTTTGTACCACAATAAAGATTATCTGTCTCTGCAGGTCCACCATGAGCTTGTCACCAAAATGGTGCTCCAAGTCTTTGACTATGCCGACACATTCTGTGGTACCACTCCCTCAACCTCCCTTGCCACACTAAAAACCTTCTGCAAACTCCACTCCCTCAAACTTCCTAGCCAGAGTGGACACCCTCTGCAAACTCCTTCTGCCATGTTGTGAACAACTCCCTTTCTCATACTCATCATTGCTCACTTTATTATTCCCCTCTAGCCATTCTCCCTCTACCCTCATGTTGCCAGATCTACTGTGCCTATTTCATATCCAAATTCTGGTCTTGGTCCCTTCCCCCTTACCTCCCGTCCCTCATCCCCTCTACCTCCTGCTCATTCTGCTCTAGGAATCCTTGCACCTTTGCCAGTAATCATTCCTGGTCTTCTGCTGGGCAATCAACCTTTTCCTATTGTCTCCCATGACTTTGAAACTAACTACCCTCTTCCCTCCACTCCACTGCCTCACCTGGCTCCCTCAAGTATCAACTGAATTCCTCCCCCCCCCCCTTCACTCTACTTGACTGTTCTAGGGAAACAAACAGGAAGATTGATGGGGAGGGTTAGAACCTTGTATCGACACTAGGTTCCAGGGTTATATAGGGCCCAATGGGCAGACCTGATGAACCGTTGATCTTTTTCTTCCATCACAGTCTGTGTTTCTATATTTCCCTTGGATATGGCTCTTACCCTGGTTTAGGGGTGGCTTAAAAACCTTGTTTTGACTGCTCTTTATTTTAACTGCAAATTATGTCTATGCTATGTATTTGCATCCCCTATTCCTTTCCCCCAGGTCGCACCTGGAAATGAGACACAGTGTGCCTCCCCTGGTCACTAATTTTCAAATAAAAAAATACACACACACACACACACACACACAAATATATATATATCAGGTATATGCCCTGGCCCCAGGAGAAATACTGACAATATATTTCATGAGTGCTGTTTGATCTTATGACATCATGAGTGGTGAAGACATTAGTGATGCCAAAGGTCAAACAGCATGAGTGAGAAATATTGCTGATATTTCTCCTGGGGCCATGGTATGTTCCATTTATCCAACACTTGGAGGGTAGCATATTCCATTTATGTCATACCTCCAAAAATATTGTGCTAGATTATGTTTTCTGTTAAAACTATCTTGTTTGTATTTTATAGCTGAAGTTTTCTGAGTTAATGTAAATGCCTGTATTGTGTTCCTCATAAGACCAGTAGTGATCTTAGCTCAGGCCTTTGAACCCCCCCCCTTTACCTTTTACACTAGTATTGTGTTTTAAATAGCCCTGTTATTGCTCACTCAGACTTCAAGGCACCTTTCCACTCCCCGTTTAAGCCAGTCTGCATTTGTTTTTAGCTCCTTGAGCAGCCCCACCCCCTCCGATTTTCTTATTTAATTCTCCTCTGCCTTCTCCTTCCATGTAGTCCGAGAGCCACAGCCGTGGTTCTCTGGCGAACTCGATCTGCCAGACTGCCATCCACAGTCTCAGTCTGAAGCCACCAGCCCCTCACAGAAACGCAGGTACAGACTTGCCCTCAGGACTGATTACTCCAGGAAGGGAGCCCTAGCTGCCAAATTTTTGCCCCCCGGTCCTGATTAAATACACATAAACCCCGCCTGCTTTCTATCTCACCTCTCTAGATCCCTTCCCCCTATCCTTATTCCACTATGTGTGTCAAATCGTGGATCCTGTTCTGGTCCTTCTTCTATCTCATATTGCATGCCCAATATATGCCACCTCAAGCCTTTATTACTGTGGATACTAATCTGATCTGCTCTGCAACTAGTTCCTATCCCTAAGTGGATATATGCCTTTTCAACTCCCCAATTCTTCAACAGTATTTTCATATTACCTTTAATGCTGGTATACAAAATGAATTACCATCTCAGCTTATGACTTCCGCCAACAACATAGAGGCATCACCTCTACAGATAGCAGTCAGAGTACTCGTCTCTGCCACCCTTAGTGAGAAGGGCAAAAAATGTTGTGGCACACACACCCCCAGGACGATGGCCCACAATGACGTAAAGGGGTTACCAGTATGAAGCTTACTATTGCCACGCTAACAAAACTTTTACGCCTTCTTCTCCTGTGCTCAGGAAATGTGGAGCTCAATCCGGGGCCACCAGCTGCAATCACATCGCCCTCTGACCTTGCCACACTGAAAGGCATGAGTTTCCTCCATATTAATGTATGCAGTCTGTTAAAAAAGTTCTCCATGATCCAGGCCTTGGTCCTCCATACTCTACCAGACATCCTAGTGATTTCAGAAACCTGGCTTAGACCGGCCACTTCCAACAGGGAAGTCAATATCCCTAACTATTTACTATTTAGAGCAGACAGACACTCCAGGGGTGGAGGGGTTGCCGTCTATGTCAAGGATAGGTACACGGCATCCTGTCTGAGTGTTTTATCTGTTGCAAATGCTTCTGAATGTCTGTCTCTTCAAGTCACCATCTCGCACACTTCAACATTATGTATCACAGGGTGCTATAGACCTCCTTCTGCCGATCTGCAATTGTTACCTCACCTGAGTAATACCATCGAACAACAATCCTAAGAAATAATTATTCTTGGGATTCTTAATTTAGACTGGCTATCTAAAACCGCTGCTCCTCTCGTAGCTTTCTGTGACACCCATGGATTATCGCAACTCATTGTCGAACCAACATGTGTGAATAAAAAGAACGTGGATAACAGCTCCCTGCTAGATGTTATCCTAGTGAATAAACCTCATCTCTTCTCCTTTGCCGACACCTTCTTCAGTGATATCAGTGATCACTCATTTATTGCTTGCATAAGATCAAGCAACAAACCTACTACTTCGTCAAAGTTTGCTGCCAAAAGATCTAGATGGAACTTTGATCTCACTGCCTACATAAACGAACTGAAACACTCCTTGTGTTGGCAAGAGTTCTATTTGGCAAAAAACACACAATCAGCATTCGACATATTCAGCAAAATTATCCTAGACGCCCTAAATAAATATGTTCCTACAGTTAAGGTGCGAATAATAAAAAATGCATATAGATGGTTCACACCATTATTAAAATCTGCATTGACTGAAAGAGATAACCTATGGAAAAAAAGCACGCAAAACCCAGTCTGCTGCGGACTGGTGCAAGTTCAAAAGGGCATGAAACTCATGTACTAGAATGGTTAGAGATACAAAAGCTGCATACTATCATTCTGAATTTCTCTCTGCCTCCAAAAATCCTACAGGATTTTGGCAAACCGTCAAGGACCTGTCTGGTCACACGTCCAGTGACTCACTGCCTGATGAAATCTCCTTAAACAATGACACCGTTAGTGAAAGACTGGAAGTTCTGGATGCCTTCAATAATCACTTTGCAACTGCAGGCTTAGCCTTCGACAATTCCCCTGTGAATTTGATACGTTCTCAGGTGGATAATCAAGGTACAGATCCTAGCGTCACCAATTCAGTCTTCTCCTTGCATCCTACTACTCTGACAGAAGATGAAGACCTACTGCTAAAACTGGATGTAAAAAAAAAAGTGCTGGTGCGGATACCCTCAAACCATATTTCTTGAAGGTGACCATCCATGTGTTAGCCGTGCCCATAACCCATTTATTTAACCTATCATTAACTAAAAGATCCATTCCTTCAATATGGAAAACAGCACACATCATACCCCTGTTCAAGTCTGGAAATCCCTGTGATCTAAATAATTACAGACTAATTTTGATTCTCCCGGTCTTGTCAAAATTACTGGAAAAAGTCGTAAGTAACCAGCTGAGGCAGTATCTAGAAGCTAATAACCTGCTTAATCCAGTCCAGTCAGGGTTTAGAGCCAAACATAGCACCATCACAGCACTTGCCAAAGTGAGTAATGACTGGCAAAGAGAGCTAGAAAACAGGAATTACACCTGCGTCGACACTGTCAACCATTCTCTGCTACTCTCTTCCCTGACCTCACTAGGTGCTGACCCATTAACTTTACAGTGGTTCAACAACTACCCCTCTGATCGTTTCCAGCAGGTAAAAGCGGAAGGAGATCTCTCAACTCTCAAAACTCTCCTAAGAGGTGCTCCCCAGGGTTCTATCTTAGGACTGATCTTATTTGCAATATACATCAACGATACTGATGAAAGCATAACTAAGGCCAACACTCATTCAGATGACACAGTTCTTTACGTAAGCCGCCCATCATTACAATCTGCATGTAATGACCTTCAATCTGAGTTCAACCTGCTGCAACACCAACTCCTAAACAAAAAAATATTACTTAATGCCAAGAAAACAAAAGCAATGCTCTTTTCTCCCTCTGCCCAAATGGCAAATTCAGCCCTATCAGATCCTGTGCTGCAGATTACTACAATTCTTGGTGAGAAGTTGGAATTTGTCCCTAAATTCAAATACCTGGGAGTATGGCTGGACCACAGGCTCTCCTTTATTGAGCACGTTGAATTACTACTCAAAAAATTACGACAGAGACTTGGCCTGTTCTTTAGTATAGCCTGCTTCTTAACTAGAGATGCCAAACTACAGCTGGTACAATCAGCCTTTTTATCCTTGATAGATTATGCTGACATCCTCTACAGTCACTGTCCCATTTCCTACCTCACCAAACTTGACACACTATATCATAGAGCTTTGAGGTTCATCACAGGCCTGCCTTACTCCACTCACCACTGCTCCCTATATCAATCAGTGGGGTGGAGTTCTTTTCAATTCAGGCGTGATAAAAATGCAGCCTTATGGACCCTGAGAGCCATCTCCAAAAAACTGCCCCAATACATTATAGACTGTCTTCCCACAAAACTAATAGGGAATTACACCCTGAGAAGTTGCAAATCTCTCCTACTGATGGTTCCCAAAGTTAACTCTTGCTTTGGCAGGGCTGCTATAAGCTTTACATTGTCCTCCTTGTGGAATAAATTGCGAAAAAAACCTGAAACTGAGGTCACCCATTGACATCTCATCTTTCAAGCTCTTATATTCACGTCTCAGAAATGATCAGTGTAACTGCTTCCCATGACCATGAATTGTCATCATGCTAACCTGTACCATTTAACCATGAACAAATTACTTCTAGTGCTTGTCTCCTCCTTGGTCCTGGTCTGTCACCATGCTTTCATGTAACACCTTGATGCCTCTGTCTTCCCTTTGATACTGGTCTATCTTCCCGCTTTCTCCAGCCTTCTTTTCACAACTCTATACTGCACTCATCCACAATCATACTATAAAAGTCTTAATGCCCCTTTCCCTCTCCCCGTAGGTCCCCACCACCGCATCAGTTCTACCGACCTATCCTTGGGACTTCACTTCTCACAATGTTTATCCTTCACTTACATATTACATACCCCTCCTGGTACCCCATCTGCCATTAGTTGGTGGTTCTCCAAGCCATGTTCATGGCTAGTACTAATGACTGCCCCAGTAAATGAACTAAATGGTACTTCTATACAGAGAACATGGTTTATATACAGTTGCATGGTTCAATGGTGGACCTGCCCCCTTGTATTTGAATCCTCCTCTGTTATGGCTTGTATTGTCTTCCTTTTATCATTTGACTCCTCCATTACTGCACCATTGTGTTTGTGTTTATATACTTATTTACATGTATTTATATGTTTTTATGATGGATGTTACCCGACCCTGTTCTAACCAGGTCCATCTTGAAAAACAGCTCTGCTCAATGATGTTCGTCTGGATAAATAAAGATTTTGATTGATGATTGATTGATTGAAAAAAGTGAAAACACAAATTTCCTATAATTTTTTGCAGATTATAAAACATTTAAAAGGTATCTCATTCTGTAGATATTGTTGTTCAGAATAACGTTTGTGTGCAAAGTACTGTGCTATCATTTTTCATTTTCAGTATCAATGTATTTTATTGTTCGACTGTTTAGTCATTACAAAAAGGATGTTTACACACAAAACATAATTTCAGACAAACACACTGATGTAAAATTACACACACAGAGTTTATACATATCTTTAAAAAAAACTGATATTCCTTAAAATATCTCATCAAATATTGCACTTGGCCGAAACGTCACTTTATGCTATCAAGCACCATTATTTTCACATGACTGAATTCTTGCGAATTTTTTTGAATATCCAATTTACATGGTTTGCAATATCTTTGGCAATGAAGTCAAGTGGTGGGTCCATCAAAATTCTCAATACCTCGTTTTCTGTTAGTGTATTTGTTAAGAAATAAGGAGATACAGTCTTATGTTGTAGTTCTGCATATTTTGGACAATATAATATGATGTACTCTAATGTTTCCAGTTGTTTTAGACTGCACTTGCAATTTATATCCTGAATTTCACCCTTATCTTAACATACAAATATTGCCTATATTTCGAGGGGGTATAATTCTAATGAATTTTGTAAATAAAAATCTCAGATTTTTGTCCATTAAAAAATTTAAATAGGGTTCCAAAGTGTGGTTGATTTTATTTTGGGCATACCAATGATGGGCCTTCAGTGACCTTATTCTTACCACATCTTCCTCAAATGAGATTTTAAATAAATCGATTTTTAATTAATGGGATAAACGTAGATGAAATTTTTATACCTTTCTGTTGGTCAGTCTATAGATGGTTAAACCCCATTTTATTTAAAATAGAAACTACTTGCTTTATCCATAGTGAAGGTGAACCCTGCCTTATCCACTTCGCTTTTTCTCCAAGACATTGGTATGCTAATCTATTAGAATCCAGATTTGAACATCTGAGCCAATACCGTAATTTTGTTACATGCGCCAAATATTTAATTTGAACCCTGCCGAATTCTGCCCTTGCCACTGTTGCCGGGGTGGACCTTGGTAAGCCCAATATTTATTTATTTATTTTTTATTATTTTAGTCTTTGGTAACCGGGTAAGACCTACTAGGCACAAGTGCCTGTTTTCAGGGGCGACCTGGGAGCACTGGGCGGTTAAGTGACTTGTTCAGAGTCGCACAGTATGCAAATGGAGGTTGTGAGACTCAAACCAAGGTCTGTTCTGCTGGATGTACCAAGCTCGTTCACAGCTCGTTACTCTAACCTCTAGGCTACACTGCCAGCCAATATATTTTTATACAATGTATCAAATGTTTTTTCTAATTTTTTAACATATTTATCAAGCTAGATTTCAACAGCATATAGGGCTATTGGATTCATTTTCGTCTCGGCAGCTCAAATTACAGCAGTAATGGTGTTTCCTCCAAATCTGGAATTAAATCTTAACAATGCATTTTTAGACTGTGTTAATTTGTTCAATGCATGAGTTCTTTGGTTATGAAATTTGCAATTACTAGAAACCTGGAGTCCAAGATATCTGTAATCTGTAATGATCTTAAGAGGTATATATTTACTGGTTAGTGGTTATAAACTACTGCCAGCGAGTGCCCAACAGCTCCATAAACCACATATGTGGTTTATGGAGCTCTGTAAACCACAGGCAGAACAGTATCGCAGCATCACCAGAAAAAATGCCAAACAAGCTGTCCTCGCACTGGACGTTCACAAGCGCTACACAATCGGTCACTCATTGGGAGACAAGCTTGTCGGCATAACAGTTACCCTTGCAAAGTGACAAAAGAGACAATTTAAATCAAAAAACACCAAAAACCAGAAAATATAAAAAATAAAACATCAAGAAGTATGGTTCTCTGGGGATTTTATGCACCTCCTCAGCGTGTGAAGCCCATATAAACCCCTTGGGCTTCACTTTCGGAGTTTATGGGGCATCACACACTTCGGGGTGCATAAAATCCCCATAAACCACACTTCTCCATGCATTATTCTATACATTATTAATATGCAATTTATACTTGGTTGATCGCTTTCCAATTGTCATAATATGTGTCTTGTCTGTGTTTATTGTTAAATCATTCTCAGTACAATACATTTGCAAAAGCTTCAATTGTCTGCGCATTCCAATGGGCAAAAGTGAAATTAGGGCCAGGTCATCGGCATAAATAAGGACTGGAACCAAAGTGCCATCTACTGAGGAGGAATGATTCGAAACAGGAATTAGTTTTTCCGGAAAGTCATTTATGAAAAGATTAAACACAGTAGGAGCCAAAATACAACCTTGTTTGACACCTTGGTTAGAATGAAAAGATTCTGTCAGACTACCAGCTAAATCATATCTTATGTATGTTTTATTATCTGAATAAAGATTTACTATTATTCTCAATATAGTTTTATTTGTAAATTTGTAAGTTTTTGCCATAGTTTATTTCTATTTACTCTATCGAATGCCCTTGAAAATCTACAAATGTGATATATATTGGTAAATGTTTCTTTGTGTAGTATTTCTCTATAATGTGCGTCAGTACAAAACATTGATCTACTGGTTGAGTATTTTTGTCTGAAACCTGCCTGAAATTCATTAATTATATTTTTCTCTTGTAACCATTTATTTTTTCTGCACAATATTATTCTTGTGGAAATTTTGCTTAAACTGTCCAGGAGGCTTATAGGTCTGTAGTTTTCTGGCATTTTGGTGTTACCTTTCTTATGAAGTAATATAATTATGTTTTCTTTCCATGACTGGGGGAATCACATTACTGTCTATTATTCTGTTAAATAACATTGCCAGTAAACCACATCACCATTCCTGCTCTACCTTGTATAAAAATGGTGGGACACGATCTGGGCCTGGAGCTTTATTTGGCTTATTTGCCGAAATAGCTAAAAAGACTTCCCATGGGGTAATACTTAAGATGTACGGGCATCTTTTAATTGTAGCAGAAAAGTATTTTGTATACTAGAGTCAATTTCTCGATGAAATAGTTTACCATAATAAATGATCCATTTGCCTGGTGGAATGCATGCAGAAATATTTTGAGCAAAGTTCCCTGTCCCTTTTGCGACTTTAAGCCAGAAGCTTTTAATATTGCCGCTTTCTATTATTTCTAACATGGATTTCCATTGTTCCTGAATATACTTATTATGTTTCTTTGTTAATAAAAGCTTATATTTTTTCCTCTGTTTGTTCAGATATTGAATATTTTCAGTAGATCAATTTGATTATACTGTTTTTATTAATTTATTAAGATTTTTCATACATTTTTGGCATTATTTATCGTACCAAGAACTTTGTTGCCTTGCTCTATTTGCTTTATAAAGTAAAGGCAAAATCACATTTGTTATTTCTTGAACTGAGTTATAGATTTCTAATGCTGTTTTTTCCTTTGTAATATTTTCTATTAAGGGTTTTGTCTCTGCAGACTTCAATACTGTACTGACATCCACATCTATCTTCGATGAATACTGCACCCTTTTTTGATTTCTAATTTGAATTTCTGGTGGCATTTCTGACTGTATACCCATATTTCCTTTAGGTAACTCTAAGGCCAACTTTAATAATAATAAATAATAATAATAATTTTATTTATAAAGCACCTTTCAGTATATCAAAGCACTGAACATTTTAAAACCATAATTTCAAATACAAATCTACAATACATATAAATAAAATCATGTCATAATAACATCAGATATCAAAATCAATTAATAAGTTATAATATAAAATACAAGCACAATAAAATTAACTTAATTATGCAGGAAAGCCATTTGCCGTAAGTAAGTTTTCAGGTCCTTCTTAAATACCTCCACGGAGGTGCACTCCCGTAACCGGCATGGTAGAGAATTCCAGAGAGTGGGTGCAGCATGAGAAAATGCTCTGCTGCCTGAAGATTTTAAGCTCACTCTTGGAATCTCTAACACCCCTCGTCGGTCGAGCAGAGCAATCGGCCATGGCAGTAAGGCACCAGAAGTTCTTTCAGATAGGTAGGACCATGATCGTGAAGGGCTTTGAAAGTCAATAAAATTACTTTAAAGGTGATCCGCCACCGTATAGCGAGCCAGTGCAGTTCATGCAGCACTGGGGTAATATGACAGGACCTAATTGTCCCAGTCAAAACCCGGGCTGCAGCATTCTGCACCAGCTGTAGGCGATGGATTTCAACCGCAGAAAGCCCAAAGTGAAGGGCGTTGCAGTAGTCCAAGCGCGAGGACACAAAGGCGTGGACCAATGTTGGCAAAGAGTCAGACAGAACAAGGTGCCTAACCCTGGCAATATTCCTAAGATGATAAAAGGAAGTCCTGACAGTGGCCGACACTTGAGATTGTAGGGTCAGCCTGTCATCTAGGACAATCCCAAGGCTAAGCACCCATTCAGAGGTCGGAAGTGACATGCCGCCAAGAAAAATTCCAGAAGGCATGCCATCATGCGACCTCTCTATCTGACCACCCGGGTCCACAACCAAAACCTCTGTCGTCTCTGAGTTCAACTTTAACCAACAAGAATACATCCAACCTTGGATTTCTTCCAGACAGTTGTTAAACATCGCAAGAGCTCCATTCTGGTTGGGTGTAAAAGACAGGTATAGCTGGGTATCATCTGCATAGCAGTGAAACCTCAGCCCATACCATCTTATAATGTCTCCAAGGGGCAGCATATACACTGCAAATAACATGGGTGACAGCAAGGAACCCTGAGGCACTTCACACAACAAAGAGGTTGGGCCAGAGGAAAAAATCCCCGACACAACTCTTTGTGATCTCCCAGTGAGGAATGAGGTGAACCATTGTAAAACAGTTCTTGACATTCCACAAATTTGCCTCAGGCGTGCTATCAGCACCAAGTGATCCACAGTGTCAAAAGCTGATGAGAGATCAAGAAGAACCAGAATGGAATGTCTCTTCTGATCCCTCGCCATCAGAAGATCATTAAGAACCCGAACCAGCGCAGTCTCGGTGCAGTGTCTTTTACGGAAACCAGATTGGAAGGATTCGTAGATATTATGGATGGGTAAATGGTCCTCCAATTGGGCTGCCACTACCTTCTCAATAACCTTCCCAATAAAGGGAAGGTTAGAGATAGGTCTGTAGTTTGAGAAACAGTCTGGGTCCAAGGTAGCTTTCTTCAAGAGAGGTGTCACCACCGCCTCTTTCAGGGAGCTAGGAAACTCACCTGACTCCAAGGAGCACCAGGCTATTTGCACCAGGACTGGACCGATGATATCAGAACAACCCAAAATTAGGGAAGTCGGTCCAGGGTCCAAACTACAGCTTGTGGGACGCACACTATGGATGATCCTCATAATATCCATGAACTCAGGTCGACAAAAGGAACTCCAAGAGAACTGAGGCACTGTGAACTCACACTGTTCTACAACATCACCCTTAGAGGTTGCCGGGCAATGAACATAGCTTGACTTCAAACTTCACTATATTATATACTTGTCAAGGAAAAATGCAAAAGTAATCAATTACACTTGCCTTCTTCCCACTTAAATAAGTAAAATATGTGGTGTTCTCCCCCAGTGAACTACCATTTAAAGTGATTAATCCATGTTTTTCCAGAACATAATATAGAGCTTTCCCCTGAACATTTGTTGTTCTACCCTGGGTGTAGTTTTGTACAATCGAGGTACCTCTCAGCAATCCAATTGTAAGTTGTCCCAATCTAGCATTAAATTCTCCCATCAACATTAAATATGCATTAGGATATTTGTTAAGTACCGCATCTAGGTGCAAATCAAAATTTGTCCAGAACATATTCGAAAATAATTTTGTATTTGCTGGAGGGAAGTATATATTCATAATTATAAACAGGTCTTTGTCCATTTCAACTACCACAGTTGTTATATTAGAGGAGATGAGTTCTTTTGTCTTAATACTAATAATTTCTGCAATTTTGATAAATGTTACTATGCCACCAGAAAGTTCGCCTTGTTTAGAATTTGTTTTGAGTCTTTGCCTCAAAGGAGGTAAAACCACTTAAATGCAGACCTTCAAGTGCCCATGTTTCCTGCAGGCAAACAACTGAATTAGCCGAGAGGAACCTTTCCAATTTTTACATCCATTAATTTTTTGGGGAAACCAGAGATATTCCAGGACATTATACAATTCTGTGCTTGGTTTTTTTTCAATGGGCGTTTCGCTCAGTGTAGAATTCCCATCCCAATGTCATTGTTGTTCCTCCTTCGCAAGTATATGAAATCAATTTTGGATGGGAACGCTGTACACCTACATCTGTCTTAACAGTTGTTCATTAGATGTAACTTCTGTGGGCCACCCTGTTGTGAACCTTGTTTTCTTTCTTGCTTGTTCATACTCAGCCTGTGAGCATATAAAAATGACCATACTGTACTTCGTAGGAAAGGTGCAGATGTTGCCATGATCCAAGAAACCCACCTGATGCTTAAAGAACATGATAAACTGTTGGGGAGCTGGGTTGGGGCCTGCCACACTTCATTTTATAACTCACATAAAAGAAGAGTAGTCATTTTGATGCATAAAAAATTTCTCTTTGTGGCCCATCGTACAGTAAGAGACCCCACGGAGGGCCATTATATTTTTGTACTGGGAGAGGTACAAGGCCCATTAACTTTTGATAACGTATATGCACCATCAGTAATGGATCCCACCTTTTACCAGAAGATTCTGGACATAATTATACAGGAGCAGTTTCCTAATTTGGTACTGGGAGAAGACTTTAACTGTGTGGCGGACCCCAAGCTAGATTATTCTGGGGCCAGATCCAGAGAGGTTACAGCAGTTCACCAGTGGCAGTTGGATCTAACATACCTTAATATGTTAGATGCGTGGAAGGTGGCTAACCCAGGGGTCCGGGAATGCACCTTTTTTTCAAATCCCCACGGTTCCTGGTCAAGATTGGACTATATATATATATATATATATATATATATATATATATTCAGAGGGATCTCTACCCTAGGATGTAAAAAGTGGAGAACAGACCCATTTTCTTATCAGACCATGCTATGGTTCAGATTGAGCTCCACACAGTTTCTGGAAACGACAGGAGGGAAAGTTGGAGATTCCCTACTTATTTACTAGCAAAAAAGGAATTTCGAGATTTCCTGAAAGAACAATGGAAACTATACAAAGAGATGAATGGGGTACTGTAGATTCCGAGGGGATCTCTTGGGAGGCAGGCAAGGTTTATATGAGTGGGGGGTTATCATTGGTTACACCGCCAAATTAAAGAGGGAGAAATGGCAAAAGCAAAGGGAGCTGGAACAGAGGATCTGTGACTTAGAGTGAGAAGTAACCCAAATGGGGTGGGGGGGAGGAGAAAATACAAGAACTTCAAGTAGCCAGAGAAGTGCTGAATTTGAATTTAGCAGATGAAGTTAAAAGCAGGCTGTTCTATGCCAGACAAAGAATATATGAGTGGGGAAATAAACCCGGGCCCTTTCTGGTACACCTTATGAAGGGAGGGAACTCTATCAGGAGAATAGCACATATCAGGGATAGGAATGGGAACCTGCTGAAAGAGGAGGTTGCCATTAAAGAATGTTTTAGGCAGTTCTATGATAAATTGTACCAAGCAGAATGTCAGGGTTCGGAACAGTTAATGGGCAAGTTTTTGGAGGGACTGCCTATCCCCAAACTTAGCATGGAACAGAAAAAAACCCTGGGAGCAAAAATAACAGTAGGAGAGATAAATTTAGCTATAGGCCAACTGAAGAGGGGCAAAGCAACAGGCCCAGATGGGTTTGGTGCAGAATATTATAAAGAACTGCGGGCGGAATTAGCCGAGCCTCTTAGAAATGTAATGGAGGAGGCAAGAGGAGAGAGGGGGCTACCTAGGACCTGCTGTGACGCCCTTATCACAGTGATCCCCAAGATCAAGCAGAGTGTACATCTTATAGACCAATTTCTTTTCCAAACAACCACTGTAAGATTATGACAAAAGTTCTGGCTACGCAATTAGGAAACCTACTCCCCCTCTGATAGTCCACTCAGACCAAGCAGGCTTTGTGCAGGGTAGGCAGTCTTACCATAATATGAGACGGCTACTGAATGTAGTATGGTGGGGGCTCTCGACATCCTGGCAGGGCTTGTGTCCTGTCCATGGATGCCAAAAAAGCATCTGACAGAGTAGAGTGGAACTATCTGATGAAAATACTTGAAAGATTCGGCATGGGGGCAGAGTATCTGTAATTAGTAGGGAAATTTTATAGGGCCCCAACGGCAAAAATCATGATAAACGGTATTCCATCGGCAGAGTTCAGGTTGGGAAGGGGAACCAGACAGGGGTGCCCCTTCTCTCCCCTATTTGCTATAGCAATAGAACCATTAGCTATTAAGATACGTAGTGAACCAGAGATATCAGGGGTTAAGGAAGTAAAAGGGGGATGACACACCATGACACTGTATGCAGATGATATCCTGCGGTTCCTTACAAAACCAGAGCAGTGGATTCCAATTATGCTGCACATGGTGGAACAATCTGCCAGGTTCTCAGGATATAAATTAAACTTACTGTACATAAATCAGAAATAATGTTTTTGGGGGAGATGTGGAAGGTAGAAAGAATGCATGGGGACTAGAGACTGTACATAAGACATTCACATATCTAAGGATAAAGGTGGGAAAGGATCTAGGCAGTCTGTATGACTCGAATTATACAACCCTTTTTAAAACTATTTTAAGGGACCTCAGCAGGTGGAAAGCACTACCGATCTCATGGATGAGCAGGATTAATCTTCTTAAAATGAACGTCCTACCTAGAATATTATACATCATGCAAATGTTGCCCTTCTGTCCCATGAATAGGGACATAAAAAAAATGGAGAGTGGCTTTACAGAGTTTATATGGCAAGGTAAGAAGCTGAGAATGAGCCTCCAATGTCTTAAAGCCTCAGGAAAACAGGGTGACCTAAATTTCCCAGACATTAAGGGATATTACCTCACTACTCAATATAGGTACATCCAGAGTAGGTACCTTCAGCAGCTGGTTGGCTGGATTTAGAGGAGGAAGGTGCACCAGGGAGGGTTTCGGCCTACCTGGGAAATGAAGGCCTACAAGCATACAAAAGATTAAAAGATCCCAACCCCATGGTAATTGCAAGCCTAGAAGCATGGAGGACTATAAAAAGAAGGCAAGGGGCAGCACTTCAAAACACTATTCTTGTCCCAGTATCAAAAAATCTTATCTTTCTACCAGGGTTAAAGGATGAAGGCTTCAAAATATGTCAAGAAAAGGGGATGAGATGTGTTGGAGACCTCCTTAGGAGAACAGGGATGCACTCATTTCAGGACATACAAATTGGGATGGGTATCCCTGCCACACTTTTATAGGTACTTCCAGATTAGGGATTACTGTAAACGGTTAGGCAGGGCCCAAGTGGAGAATTCCCTAATCTCAAAGGTCGAAAAGGAAATATATGGGGCAATTAGAAATGAAAAAAGGACTAATGGCTAGGCCAGTAAGATTAGATAGATGGGTCTTTCAGGGAGAAACACATAAAGTAAGGAGATGGTGGAAGCAGGATATAGGAACGTAGATACTGGATTCTAACTGGGAATTAGTCTAAAAGTCGCACATGGGACTTCTCCTATGTAATAAATATAAAGAGGCACAATATAAATTCCTGCACCGATTGTACTACCCTCTTAGCATGGTCCACAGGTTTTGCCCAGAGGTCTCACCGATTTGTAGTACGTGTGGAGTCGCACAGGGCACTTTCATATACTATTACTGGGAGTGCTCAAATTAGGAAAACTACTGGAAGGGGGTAGCGAGTGAAATCTCAGGAATGTTGGGGTAATCAATAAAAATATCCCAGAGGTCAATGCTGCTGGGGGTAGAAGTGGAAGGTAATGGAGAATGGGTGCTATACCTCAGGTGGCTTAGGGTACTTCTGATGGTGGCAAGGCAGGGGATACAGAACCTGTGGACCACTAGTGCTGTGCCAACAGTAGAACAATGGAAAAGATTAGTTATTAAAAGTTTTGGCAGTGGATAGACTGACCTACATCCTGAAGGGGAAGGAGGACAGGTTCCTGTGGGTATGCGGCAATTTCCTGAACTCCCTGTCTCCAGGAGAGGCCACACTTCTTTGTGAATGGTATAGATATCACATATAAAATGATACAATAGGACCAAATCTAATTTGGAACCTAAAGGTGAGACAGCCACACATAGAAGAAATTAATTCAAGACTGTAGTAACATAATGGTGCTTCCTGATATTAAGACAACCGAGTCAGACCATGTGGTTTTAGTTCTAGTTTTTTATTCCACTTTTAATCAGACAGTTTTTAGTTTGTCTTTACTGTAGTAAAAACTGACAGAAGTATAAGATGAGTAGAGATAATGTTTGGAAGGGATGGGTTGGAATCACACTGTTGTTAATATAAACAGATAAAATGGTGTACTAGAAGAGCTGATCCTAAAATGTATAAAATAAGTATATTAACTTCCATGTAAATGTATCATAGGAAGTCTGACCAACATGTAACCTTTTTGTAAGAATGACGTATTGCTTCTATACATGTCATGCTAATATCTTTGCTGGACAAAAAGAACAAACTACTTTCTGTTAATAAAAATATAATAAAAAAAAAAATTACCCATATCATCTAATCTTGTGGCTGACCTTAATATTAGATGGAACCGAATTTGATCTCATACAGCAAAAGTTATCTGTCCCTGATTTGTGAATCCTTCCTCCCTGTAGGCCCACAGCACTCCTCTTTTTCCCACATTTACCCCCATAGCTTCAGTCAGTATGTAACAGACTGTTCTCATTAAAAAGATATTTCTGTTTTTAATGGAGGTTGTTCCACCCCATGTATTGATAAAATGTAATGCTTTTTCTCATTGACAAATACATTTAAATGGCATTTTTGCATAGCTAGAGTTAGATCATGTTCAAACATGAAAAGGACATTTGTAAAGTTTGTTATAGCCTTATTTAGGATTTGCTCTATATTTATGACAGATTTAAATTCTATTCCATCCACCCCCTGCTTTGTTTTTTGCTGCCAAATCCAATTTGCAATCTGTTTATCAGAGAGAAAAATTAATAACTTAGTGATTCCCTCTATATCAGTGCTTGTAATATGGACGATATTATTTCTCCCTTGGGGAATTTCGAAAATTACTTCTAAAATTTGAATCCCAGTATCTAGCATGGCCTCCTTATTTATCTATTAAGTTATTCGAGTGTACCCCTGTGCAAACTAACATGGCTTCATTTCCAGTCAATCATGTGAATGAGTTGGTCCTATGTCTATGCCCATGATCAAGATGTTCAGCTCTACTTGTATCTCTTCCCTGAGAGGAGTTGTCCTTAATCTTTTCCGGACGTTGGTGTGAAACTGGTTTGTTGGCTGAATTCTGTTTACTGGCATCTATTTCTATTATACTGGTTTCTTTCCCTAGTTCACTAACTTTCCTTCCTTCCTTACTACTTTTCCTTTTCCCTTTTTCTTTTCCTTTGCTTTTCCAGTCAAGGTCTGGGGAGATTGTTGAGATTTTACTTGAAATTTAACTTGTTCCATATTCTGGACTATAACCTCCCTTTTGTTTACCCCCAGTTCACTTTTTTTTTGGTTGTTGCTTTTTTTCTTTGTATTCTTTCTCCCCCTTACAATACATTTAGGTAATAGAGAATTTACTTGTTCCCCAGCATTATTAAAGGGACCTTTAGCCATAGATTCTCCTTCTGACCCCAGATCCATTTTGACTAGCTCTTTAAATAAATTCCATATAAGGACTTTGTGGTGTGCTAGAGTAGATTTTACTGTGGTTACCTCATCCCTTAAAATACATAGTTGTTCCAATAACAGAACACTTGCCATATGTGTATCTTTAAGGGCATTAATAAGTCTGAGGGTGAAGGGGGTTGGATAATTTGCTACCAACTCTGGTTGATCTGTTAGCTGATGAACAGATTTTTGGGGGAGGTTAGTCCTTGAACTGGGTTCCTGTGAATCTAAAATAGAATAGACTTCCATAGATAAAGCAGAGTAATCCAATTTAGTAATAGATTCGGGGAAAGGTTCCCATTCAAATTCTGTTGAATTATGAATTGAAATTTCAACCCTTAATTTTTTAGAATGCTTTCCAGAACATGGCAGGCTCATTTCTGGGTCCAGCTCTAAGACTGATGCTGAATCATGTACCAAGTCATGTGCTCTTTCACATGAATCATCAGCTACTTCAACGGAGGGCATATTTACCTAATCACTGCTTATTTTTGAGGTTAAGGCAGTTTTACTTAATTCTTTCCTTTACATTTGCTGTGGATGTACATAAAAACGTGTCTATTGTAGCCAGATTCCCTCTGCGCGTAAGCTAGTTCTTGTGGACTTGAGGTTCCGTTTCATTTTTAACCAATCAGTACTTCGTATCTAAACTGTCCTGGTGTACACGATTACTAGCAGATTTGTTTTGAGAACCTTGATTCATAGTATTTTTTCTGCCAGCATTAGTTTTTTTAAGGACTTATTATTATTTTTGCCCAATTTTGTTGGCCCCCCGCTATTAAGTTTTCCTGACTTGCCTCTGGTGACCACTATCATTCTCACAATTTTTACCCAGAATCTAATATGCGAGCGCGCAATAACTGAAAACAGTTAGTAAACAAGTAGCAAACTTCTAGGCTCTAAGCTCTAGGCTTTAGACTATGAGCTATAACTAAAGTGTGCAGTTCTTTATAAAGTGCATTAATATTAGAGCATAGAATAGAGTACAATAAAGTGCTTTGCACAAAAGTGCTAAAAGATAAGGCTCTGGTGCATATTTGACTTCTCCCGCTGAAGTAAGTCTCACAAAGTGCTAAGATGGATACTCTAAAAAACTTCTGAATTCCTTGTATATCTTTCTCAAACTGCACTTCTAGTTCACTCATACTCTTGAATTTTACTCTCTCTCTAAAGTTCCCCAATTCCTTCAAACTTTGGGTCTTGATCAATGCATGGAACAAACTAATTAGTAGACTTTAATCTCATTCATATGTAAGTCATATGAAAGTCCAGCTGAATTAAAAATCCTTTTTCAAAACCACTCCCTCGAAAATCAACAGATGGCACCTTATCAAATACTGGGGTTGAGCTGGTTAATCCAATTTAGTCCAAATTAGTCCAGTGAAGAGCTGGATCTTTGCAATGTTATCACTAAACAATAACAAAATCATGGTGCTCAGTAAATGAATCAATGATCTTTATATCAGTGAAGCAAAGACAAAATAATCTCAGAACTTTATTCTTTCTCCATTAAAATACATCCTTTAAAATTTAACAGTTAATTTTAAAAATTAAGCATCATATGCTAATTAAAAAAGACAATTTGAAAAAATTTAGGAATGCCTGTACAAGTAATGCAGTTAGTAGCCGTCTTGCTTGGGAGTTTCCGTGCATCAGCCTCAGCCTCAGGATCCACCTCTGCTCGCACAAAGCCCAGTTGTGGTACAAATGAAGAGGGGGAGGTACATAAAACAAAAAGTAGAAACACTCTGGATACCGAAGTTGATACCAGCCCATTTACAGCAGAAAAGGTTCTGAAAGAACTCTTAAAACTGAAGGTGGACAAAGCAATGGGGCCTGATGGGATTCATCCCAGAATCCTAAAGAACTAAGGGTAGAACTAGTGACACCACTGACTACCCTTTTAACAAATCATGAGAGGATGGGGTGGTACCGAGGACTGGAGGAGGGCAGATGTGATTCCCCTTCACAAAAGTGGGAGCAAGGCAGAAGCAGGAAACTACAGACCTGTTAGTTTAACCTCAGTGATAGGGAAAATGATGGAATCACTTCTGAAGGAAAGAACTGTCGACTATCTAGAGGCCAGAGGGGCACAGGACCCTAGGCATGGATTCACAGTGGGAAGGTCATGTCAAACAAATCCGATAGATTTCTTTGACTGGGTGACCAAAGTAGTAGATCAGGGAGGGGCTGTGGACATGGCCTACCTAGACTTTAGCAAGGCATTTGACACAGTCCCACACAAAAGATTAATACACAAGTTAGCCAGCCTGGGAGTGGGTCCCAAGACGACAGCCTGGGTAAAGAATTGGCTGGAGAATAGGACCCAGAGAGTAATAGTAAATGGAGTCCACTCAGAAGAAAGGAGGGTTACTAGTGGGCTACCGCAGGGTTCAGTATTAGACTGGTCCTCTTCAATGTCTTTATGTTTACGACGAGAGGGACTAGAAGGAAAAGTATGTCTCTTTGCAGATGACACAAAGATATGTAACAGAGTTGATGTACAGGGTGGGGTGGAAAGGATGAGAAGGGACTTGGCAAGGTTAGAGGAATGGTCAAATGTATGGCAGCTTAGATTCAATGCTAAGAAGTGCACGGTAATGCACCTGGGAAACAAAAACCAGGGAAGAGTACACAATGAGGGTGAGATACTAACAACAACAAAATGGAAAGGGACCTGGGGTAGTCATATCAGATGACCTAAAGGTGGGCAAGCAATGTGAGAGGGCAGCAAGGAGGGTTGGGGGATACTGGGATGCATAGGAGAGGCATCACCAGTAGAAAACAGGAAGTTATTATTCTGTACAGACAGCTGGTGAGACCCCATCTGGAGTACTGTGTGCAGTCTCTGGAGACCCAATCTCCGCAAAGACATAGACAGGATGGAAGCTGTCCAGAGGAGGGCAACTAAAATGGTGCAGGGTCTGCACTGGAAGACATATGAAGAGAAGACGAAAGGAGCTTAATATGTATAGCCTCGAGGAAAGGAGGGAGGGGGGACATGACAGAAACGTTCAAGTACCTCAAGGGAATCAACAAAGTCCAAGAGGATAGCATCTTTCAAAAAAAGAGGTGTGCAAGAACAAGAGGGCACAATTTGAAGATAGAGGGGGGCGGCTCAGAGGTAATTTAAGGAAGTATTTTTTCACAGAGAGGGTTGTGGATGCATGGAGCGGCCTTCCGGAGGAGGTTGTGGAGTCAAAATCAGTGGTGGAATTCAAGCATGCATGGGACAGTCATAAGGCCATTCTAGGGGCCGGGGGTAGGAAGAAGTAGGCTGCTGGTTAACTAGGATCTGCAGCTTATCCAGTAGGTAGGGAAATGGGCAGACTGGGTGGGCCAAGCGGTCCTTATCTGCCATCAAATTCTATGTTTCTATGTAATACTACAAAAAGCGTCCTTTACTATGGGCAAAAAGAAGTACTGCAGTTGTCGAAAAATGCGGAATAAGCTTCTGCGAGCACTGCAAAATTATACTTTACTTGTTAGGAGAGTGATACAATTTACTTAACTCTCGGCATAGGATTCAACTGCCAACAAATCCGAATAAATGGAATGGGGTAGCTATCACAACTGCATCTGTTGCATCCACCTCGGAGTTTGAGTGTTATCTCCCAAAAAGGCGAGCGGGGATTGAGGAACGCCGAGACATGTGCACTAAAATATAATCTGATGGTCATATGACCAAAGTGCCATTTGGCGCGAAAAAATAAACTGAGATGCAAAAGGAATAGCAATTACATTTGCACTGTAGAATATAACTACCCAATCCCCAATCCCCTCCTTTAATAAATTTAGTGATATTTAACTACTCCAGAAGTCCACTAATCTAACAGCCTAACAGTCTACTTCTGACTAAAAAACGTGCATCAGTTAGTCGAACTCCACATCACCCTGCAAAGTTAGCAAGGCAAGGGCACTAGACACAGAAGAATGAGGGTGAAAAAATAAATTTAACTCCAACTCCCCTTCAAGTTTTAGCCTCCGGTGCGCACCACACTTATTTCCAGGGTCTGCCGGCATTTTTTTTTTCCACTTTCGGGGTTTTCAGTCCCCCGTTTTCAGCTCTCACTGCCTCCTGTTCCGGCCGCACGACCATCCCTCACTCACCAGCACAGCTCTGACCTCTGCGAGCACCTCCTCGCTAGCTTCCTCCTGTGTATGGCAAAAGAAGCGACAGGGCAAACAAATCAAGCACACCAGACGGGTACACAGTAAGTTTATCTGTTACGGTTGCTGTTCTAGGCAGTCGGTGGCATACCATGCATAAAATTAAAACAAGATCAGCAACCCTGATGTCTGCATCTTCTCCTCAAACACAGATGCGCGTAGCATGAACCTCATCCTCTCCTGCAACACCGCTTTTTCATTTTAAAGTTATTTGCATTTGTTTGTTGCAAATTTCTGCTGGTGTTTTTGCTAATTATAAAATAAATAAAAGGTAGCTATAAATGAAATCACTCATTTTGTAGATATTTTTGTGCTGAACAAATTTCGTTCTCACAGTACCACGCTATCATTTTTCATTTTAAAGTTCTTTGCATTTGTCGAAAAAGTTAACAAAATTTTAATTTTCTGCATTTTTTTTTTGCTAATTATAAAACTAAAAGGTATCTGACACACCACTCATTTTGTAGATATTTTTGTGCTGAACAAATTTCATGCTGACAGTACCATGTTACCATTTTTTGTTTTAAAGTTATTTGCATTTAACAAAAAAGGTGAAAAAAATAGCACTTTCTGCTGGGTTTTTTTCACCAATTATAAAATAAATAAATAAAAGGTAGCTATAAATGAAACAATTGTTTTGTAAATATTTCTGTACTGAATAAATTTCGTTCTCCCAGTACCAAGCTATCATTTTTTGTTTTAAAGTTATTTATATTTGAATACAGTTTAAGGCCCAATATTCTAAATGAGAATATTCAAAAGCTACAGTGAGGATACTGGACCTAGAGTGAGAATATAGAGATTATAAAATGGCTCTGTTCCCGCTGGCCACTCGCCACATTGCCAATGGCTTGTACTCCCGCCACACCACAGAGGTGACAGGAACGAGCTGCAACCTATTTTCGCCACTCTCTCGCCACAGATGGAAGAACTATAGGACAGAGTGGCCAAAAAACTACAAGGAGCAACATTCCCTGTGGTGACCTCTGGGAGCACAGTAATGTACATGTCCAGGTCACCAACAACCCACCTGACTGCATTTGCTCCAAGGAGGCAACCACCTGACTGCATTCTTGGCATGGAGGAGTCGTGTGTCTGATTGGACACATTATCTAGACACGTCTCCTCCAGCCCATCAGTGGGGGTTTCTGTGTTCAGGGGTGGGCACTCGGGTCGCAGCGGTGAAAGGGAGTGGGTGCTTTTACAGCCTCCTCGACGATCATACAAATTCTTTTAAAATTATTTTGCTGGCAATCTAAGGTTGTGGTTAGGTAGGAAGGGTGGAAGAGGAAGTGTGGAGAGAAGAAATAGATGGTGGAACTTGAAAAACAAAATGGGAGACGAGCTGAAACTTCGAGTGCAGGCTGTGTGACGCATGCTGAAAAAAAACAGGAGACAGGGGAAAAACGCGTTTTATGAGCTTAGTTTGCTCAGTACTGCAACTAAATCGATGGAACATTATGCCGGCCTGGTGGAACTGAGGGTTGAGGTGCTGGACGCCACACCTCATGCCACGCCAGTGACCTGGGTTGAGGAACGAGCCCGGGTCATCAGGGGTTGGCAGGGATGGGAAAGGATTGAGCGTCCAGAGGACTACTCTCCTTTCCCGGGGAGGGGTGGCTTAGGCTGGCCGCTATTCTGGTGGCCCCTAGTGGAGGCTGGGGGCACTACATCAGAGGACTGCAGTGTAGCAGGGTTAAAGCCTCGGCAGGATGTCCAAAGGGGGTAAGCAGGACAGTATATCCAGCATGCAGGAGTCCATTGCATGTCCAACGCTCAGGGGGAAACCAGAACATGGAAAAAGGAGCCCGATCCTGGTAGGAGACGGTGGGGCCCAGAAGCTACCCCCCACGCCCAAATTCGAGTGCACCGGCTAACCTCAGAGTTCTCTCAGGTCTCAAGGAAATCTGCACAGAACAGAATGGCAGTACTGGGGAGGTGCGGATGCTAGGACAGAGAGGGAGCATGGCTGACCGAGGGTCAGGACTGAGTCTACGACGGGTTGGGATGGAGGTAAGCTGAGTGCCCCCACCTGAGAGAGTCTGGGATCGAGTCTGTGGGGGATAAATAAATTGTAAAAAAAAAAAATATGATAAAACATTCTAAGGGCTATCAATTAGAAATCACCCGTAAGAAGGCAGAGTTCCTGTCCAGGGAGATTTCTGCGGCGCAAAAATCGACCAGCTCAGCTTTTCTGAACTGTTGACAGACTGTGCAATCCAATATGTCTCCAGCCCCGAACAGCCTTTTCTCAGGCTAAGTACAAGGATCTTTTTCAATTTTTTTTTGCAGATAAGGTTGTCAGCATCAGGTCTGGTATTGGCCCGGCTCTCCCTATGAGGGATTGCAGAGATCGATGGGAGGTGGTGAGCACTCAGTCTGTCTGGACGGATTTCAGTTGGCTGGAGTTCATGGACATTGTGAAGATCGTCCCGGCTTTCTGCCCAACCAGTTGTAGTTTGGATCCAGGCCCTACCCCCTTTTTAGTGGGGTGTGAGATGTCATCTGCCGATCCCAGTTAAATTGCCTGAGTTCCTTGGGGGTCTTTCCTGATCCCTCAAGGAGGCAGTCATACGACCACTCCTTAAAAAGCCCTTCTTGGATCCCGACTGTCCTGCAACAGGTCTCTAACCTGCTCTTTGTGGGCAAGACTGAGAAGGTGGTTGCGTTCCAATTGGACGATCACCTTGGGACCCACAATGTCTATGAAGCTCTCCAGTCTGGATTTAGGAAGAGACATATCATGGAGACTGCCCGTCTCAGTATTAAATGATCTCCTAATGGCAAGAGATCGAAAGGCTTGTACCATTCTGGTCCTTCTTGATCTCTCAGCAGTCTTTGACACTGTGGACCATGGTGTGCTTTTGGAGTCTTTGCAGATCCTATGTGGGCTGTCGAGTACAGTCCTCAAATGGTTTCGATCTTTCCCCATGGGCAGGTCTCAGAGGGTGGTCACCGGAATTTAATCCTCTGATGCCCTCCCCCTATCCTGCGGGGTGCTCCATACTGGCACCCATGTTGTTTGCAGTGTATATGTTGCCATTGGGAGATATCATTAGGCGATTCGGCTTGAGTTTTCACTGCTATGCAGATGATACTCAGCTGTATATGTCCTTTTTACCCAGACAGGTTGATGAAATCTCCATGCTTAACAACTGTCTCGCCGAGATCAAAGACTGGATGAGCACTAGCTGGCTGAGACTGAATCCAGACAAGACTGAAGTGTTGGCAGTGGACCCAGGTCGTCCGGGGAGGGGTTTGGAGGCTGGGCAGGCATCGGGCCTATGGCTTGATGGTGTTCAGCTCACAACCTCAGAGCAGGTGCAGAACCTGGGCGTTATTTTTGATGATGGTCTAACCCTGAAATCTCAGATGTCGGCTGTGGTTAAATCCTCATTTTACCATCTGAGGAATATTGCCCAGGTGAAACACCTGGTTCCTCCGTATGACCTTCCAACATAGGTCCATGCCTTCATTACCACCAGTCTTCACTGCTGCAATGCCCTCTACTTTGGGCTTCTTGGGGTTGATATCTGCCACTTGCAGCTAATGCAGAATGCTGCAGCCAGGCTACTGACTGGTACATCAAGGACCAGTCATATTACACCTGTGCTGCGCAGACTGCCTGTTCAGTGGCAGATCACCTATAAGGTTAGCTTGCTAACCCTTAAAGCCCTACATGAACAGGGACCCAACTGCATGAAAGATCTCCTAACTCCCTACTCCCCCATTCGTCCTCTCCGATCCGCCGACTAGGGACTGCTAGAGATTCCCAGGGTTCATTTAAAAACCTCCGGTGCAGCCCCAACCCTGTGAAATTCTCAACCTCGTCGGTTAAGAGAGTGCCTGACCGTCAACAGTTTTAAATCTATGCTGAAAACATATTTGTTCTCTTTAGCCTTCCTGGATTATTAACTATCTTGGTATTTATTATTTTATTGCAAGTTTTTATGTATATCTGTGTATTTTAAACTGTGCAGCGCCTTGGCGCTTGAAAGGTGCTATACAAATAAAGTTTTACTTAACTTACTTCCTTAAATGAAACCTGAATTTGAAAAAGAAAACGAGAAATAAAAAAAAAATCATACTTCAAAGGCAGGCAGTGTGACCCAATGATGGGGAAAATAGCAGCAGACAATGAAAAAAGCATTAATGGCTTAGCCTAAAGATTGCACAGTACTGCAACTAAATAACCTGAATTGTGAAAGGATGTAAACATAAAAAAGAAGCAATGGGACACAAGGCACATTGCTTTAGAGTACAGACAGAAGCTTATGAAAGATTCAGCGGGAAACAGAAAATTAAGAACGTACGGGTGTGAAAAAAATAACGTGCAGATAAGGATGGATATTTGAGAGAAAAAAAGTTTATAAAACAGGATAAAAGAAACTGTGTGGAACAGACTATGCACAATTACGGGCAGACACTGAAAACTTGAGACGACAGAGGATATGTTCAGCTGCATCTGAGCAAATAAGCCTCAATGAAAGGTGGCTTGAAACCAAGATTAAAGAAAACAATAAACAGAAAGGCAAGCTCAGGGGTTATTAAGGCACAGTATCAGATGATTTAGACTGGAAAACCATAAAGCCACTACTGAGAAAGTTGAATAAAAAAAAGAGGGAAAGAAAAAGGCAGATTTTTTGTTTAAAAATAAATACAGTGAGAAAACAATGGAAAATATTTGAGCAGTGGATCTAGGGGGAACAAATACGGTCTGTGTATCAGATACTGAAAGATTAAGTAAAGCAACAAGTTGTGATCAAGAAACACTGCACAAGAGCAAGAAAAGTGTTAGCTGAGTGATCAAAACACAAAGCAGGAGGAGACAAGCTGAGAGGGGAAATAGCACACATAAATTACATAGTGTAGTGACTCTGCACCAGGAGAAGCATAAACTTTAAAGGCAGATCATTTACCAAGGCAAAATAATTATTTTCACTGTTTACTGTGACATACTGCAATGTGTGTGTGTAGAAAAAAAAGCATTCACTCACACTGCTGGCAGCAAGCTTGTGTTTTATTTTGTAATCTTTTGGAAAAATGAGTACATAAAGTGCTGAAGCATATCAATACATTAACTGGATGGTCCTGTGGTACATAATAAATCTGTGCACCCCACACCCAATACATGAGCACTGCTACATTAAATTTAAATTTATGTGTGTGAAGAACTGTTATGTGTACAATAAATATAGGATAAAGTATGGGGAGAAGTGTGTTACGAGAATTTAACACACACCCGAGTTGTTGGATGGCACATAAACCCCGAGGGCGAAGCCCGAGGGGTTTATGAGTGCCATCCAACAACGAGGGTGTGTGTTAAATTCGAGTTTGACACACACCTCTCCATATTTTATTTATATAATTGAAGGGCTCGCTTTAATAAATATGAGTTTGAATTATCTTTGTCGTTAGGGACTGACGAACACTCACTTTCTGCATTGCCTCAGTTTACCAGTGAGCCTAGAAGCACAAGAGTGTGTTGGGGATGGAGGTAATGCAGAGAAGTAAGTATTTTCTCAGTACTGTTTATGAAACAGGGACAGTTGGAAGCTCCCGCCCAGACAAGGACAATTTAACGCTATGCCATGTTTAGTCTCGAGCTTTGTTGTTCAGTGAGTTAAGAATGCCGTAACACCTACTGAGGTTACGCATTTAACACACGGTTTTGGCAATGGGAGAAAACGGAGACCATTAATTATAATAAAATAAAACTCTCAGAGACCCAAGTACTTCATTAAAGATCTTTATTAGTCACACAGATCAGACATTTCTGAAAGTGCACAGCCTGCTGGATCTCATATTTTAACAAAAAGTAAAGCTGTCAGTGTCGACTGTATCACTTGTGCAAACATCTGTGTCACATACATTCTTGTGCAAACATCTCTGCCTTGTATCACATATATTTTTGTGCCATATAACTGTCTAAATAAAAATGTCAGAACAAGCTGCAAATCCTGAAACTGCTAAACAGAGTAGCTGGGTGGCCACAGTAAAACAAAGTAAAATAACAAACATTTTCAAAAGGCCAAGATCAGCAAGTCCTGTCCCCGAAACTAAGCCAGAACACAGTTCAGAATGTGGCAGTACCTCTGTAGCAGTGGAGAGCAGCTATTCAAAAACTGCAAGCAAGAAAACCAGACTTTATGACAGAGACAACCATAGGGAAGGGATTCATGGTTTAAAACCTATCCATGGCTCATTCATGACAAAGAAGCCGCATTATTCTACTGCAGAATTTGCAAAGAGACTGGCCACAGAAATATTTTCACAGAAGGAAAACCAACCACTAAGCCAAACACTGATGATTTCAATTAACATCAGATGTCCAAAGATCACAAGTGAGTTTCATTACAGATGCCCCACAGTTTGCCACTCTTGTTGTCTTCTGAATCAGTTGTTGTCACGGTTTTAAACACTATTTTTTTTGGTTTAAATTTAAGGCTTGCTGTCAAGGCAGAAAGAGGGGAAAAGGGAATGACAAAGGCTATGAGCCCAGCTTCTTCATTGGTGAAAAGTGTCATCACAGCAGAAATGTGAAGTGTTTATTATATGGGCAAAACTCTGACTGCAAATCATAACACACATAAACTTTTGGAACTTCAAGTTCACAATGTAAGTTATTTAACGTGCCATTTTTCTAACGTAAAACAAAATGCAGTGCCTTGATTCTCACGCATCTGTTTCGAAAGTCACATCTGTGGGGGGGTGGTTGAAATGTCTCTGGACAAAATGTTACGAACAAAAGTCATGGTCAAAATGCAGAATGGACAACATGTCGTGCACTAATTGGTCGCTGAATATAAATATCGCCGTACTGTGTTCGTACTGAAACTGAAAGGGATAACTTTTGCTTGTGCAGACAAAGACAAGAGAGGGAGGGATGATGGAGGGAGACTGGAAAGCTTGTGCTCGTACTTAAAACTGAAAGGGGTAATTTTTGCTTGTGCAGACAAAGACAAGGGAAGGAGAGGGAGGGATGAGGGAGGGTGAGAGACTGGAAAGCTTGTGCTGTACAGGGGGTTAAAACTTCAAAAACAAAATGTTTAATATTTAAACCAATAACATTTTAAAAACTGTATTCATTGACTGAATATGTTGCTGTCAGAATACGCGTCAGTATTTAGGAAACATTTTATTGATTGAATAATGTCGCCGTAGGAATACATGACAACATTTAGGCAACATTTTGTTCGGCAACATAATATCCTTTCGACCTTTAGACCGCGACATTCTGACCACTACCTTTTAACTGGCAACATTTCGTCCTAATGCTGGGGGGTGGGGGCTGAGTGACAACACTGTTGGTTGAAATTCTTTTTGCTCTTTTACCACGCAGGATTCCACTCTGCTAGCTTCCATCAAGCAATCCATCCTGCAAGGAACAGGCATCTACACACATTCTGAATCCATTAATGACTTTTACAAAGCAATATCCAAGACTGTGCAGAATGCTTTTTAAAATGAATTGGAGAATTCTCCATACAAAATATTTTCCTTACAAACTGATGAGGGAACAGATGTGGCAAACACAAGTACACTAATGGTATATATCAGATTCACTGATACCAAGGGTTACGTTCAGTCAAAAATTTTAGGAGCAACTGAACTTGCAGAATGTAATTCAGAAGCAGTATACAATGCTGTGAAGTACATGAACTCTGATAAAAATCTAGGAGATAAAGAACTGAGAGGACTTGCAACTAATGGGGCATCTGTAATGACAGGATGCACAAAAGGTATGACCACTCTAGTCAAACTTGAACATTCATATCTAGTTGCCACTCATTGTCTTGCACATGGACTCGCTTTAGCATCAGAGAAAGCAGCCAACTAACAGCAGTATCTGGTCAGTTATATGGCCACAGTGAATCAGCTTGGAAAACTGATAAAGTACTCGCCCAAATTTTGTCGAATACTTCATCAGAGCAAAGACATATACCAGGAACATGCTGTTAAGCTAACACAGATTTTCTTTACTAGATGGCTTTCATTTTCTGATTCTGTACAGGCATTACAAGCATGCACTGCACCACTTATTTCTGCTTTGACACACGTCAGAGGATAACTATCAGAGAAATCTTGCTATGAAGAAGTTTGCAGATTTTCCAAGTGCTCTGTTTGATCTCATGTATCTATCAGTGTACATGTTCTAAATATAGATTTTCCCTCATCTGGTGGTTCACTTGGCATCTCTGACAAAAAAAAAAAAACTTTCTACTGAGGTCCTGCCCGAAGTGCATCAGTGGTGCCAACGAGCTGCTGCCTTGCCTAAAAAAATAGGGACTTTTAAATGTGCTGCCACAACTTTCTTTCTGGCTGATGTAGTAGGTCTTCTTGCAATTCTCTCGAAACTTTTCCAAAAACGGTCTGTCATCTTCTCGGAGGCAAGGCAGCAGCTCGTTGGCACCACTGATGCACTTCGGGCAGGATCGCAGTAGAAATTTTTTTTGTCAGAGATGCCAAGTGAACCACCAGATGAGGGAAAATCTATATTTAGAACATGTACACTGCTAGATACATGGGATCAAACAGAGCACTTTGAAAATCTGCAAACTTCTTATATAGAATCAACAGTTGAACAACTTGAAAGTTACTTTCCAGAAGGGACATTGTTGGACAACTGGAAGGTACTAGACCCATGCAATGCACCTGAGGACGAGAACACTGCTACGGAGAACCGGAGATTGAGAACCTTATTGTTCTCTATGGTGTCCTTAAAGAAAGAGTCCTAGTTAGTAACATCCTGCCAGTTAACCCAGATGAAACCACACTTGAATGGTCATTATTACGTAGACTTTTCTCGGCACACAAAGAGTGTACAATTGAAAAATTCTGTCCCAAAGCGGTAGTCCCAAACAAGGAATCTTGGTCCAACATGTCCAAACCATATTCGATATGTCTGGCAAAACCCCATCAATGTCTGTCAAGTGTGAGCGTGGGTTTAGTGCATACAACAACATTAAAACTGCAGAGACGAATCGTCTAAAAGTGTGGAATGTGAATTGTCTCATGATGCTTCTGGTTGAGGCTCCCGATGAAATGGGAAAGCTTGATTTCAAAACTGCATTTGACATCTGGGCATCGGAGAAGGACAGACATGGTTTCCTTCAAACTGTCAAGACAACTGAAGATGCACCTCTGAGTTCTTCTCAAGACCTGCAGCGCTGCATAGACCTAACAGAAAAATAAAAATAAATCCCAGTGCCTGTGCTTGGACTAATGACAATTTAATATTGCGGTATTTTTACCTACAGCGAAATGTGTTTGTTTCCATTTTCTCCACAGAAACCTAGAATTTGACAGCAGATAAGGACCGCTTGGCCCACCCAGTCTGCCCATTTCCCTACCTGATGGATAAGCTGCAGATTCTAGTTAATCAACAGCTTACTTGCTCCTGACCTCCACTAGAATTGCCTTATGCCTGTCCCATGCATTCTTGAATTCTCCCACTGTTCCTGACTCCACAACCTCCTCAGGAAGGCTGTTCCTTGCATCCACAACTCTCTCTGTGAAAAAATACTTTCCAACATTACCTCTGAGCCGTCCCCCCTCTATCTTCAAATTGTGCCCCCTTGTTCTTGCACATCTCTTCTTCTGAAAGATACTACCCTCTTGTACCTTGTTAATTCCCTTGAGATACTTGAAAGTTTCTATCATGTCTCCCCACTCCCTCCTTTTCTCAAGGGTATACATATTAAGCTGCTTTAGTCTCTCCTCGTATGTCTTCTGGTGCAGACCTTGCACAATTTTGGTTGCCCTCCTCTGAACAGCCTCCACTCTGTTTATGTCTTTGCGGAGATGGGGTCTCCAGAATTGCACACAGTACTCCAGATGGGGTCTCACTAACTGTCTGCAGAGAGGGATAACAACTTCCCGTTTTCTACTGTTGATGCCTCTCCCTATGCATCCCAGTATCCCCCCAGCCCTCCTTACTGCCTTCTCACACTGCTTGCCCACCTTTAGGTCATCTGATATAATTACTCCTAGGTCTCTTTCGATTTTTGTTGTTGTTATTAACTCACCCCCCATTGTGTACTCTTCCCCTGGGTTTTTGTTTCCCAGATGGCTTACCTTGCACTTCTTTGCACTGAATCTGAGCTGCCATGTATTTGACCATTCCTCCAACCTTGCCAAGTCCCTTTTCATTCTTTCCGCTCCACCTTGTGTATCAATCCTGTTGCAGATCTTTTGTCATCTGCAAAGAGGCATACCTTTCTTTCCAGGTGCTCTCCAACGTCACTTATAAAGATATTAAAGAGGACCGGTCCCAGTACCAAACCCTACAGTACCCTGCTAGTTACCCTCCTTTCTTCACTGTGGACTTCGTTTACTATTACCCTTTGCATCCTGTTGTCCAGCCAGTTTTTGTATCCAGGCTACCACCTTGGGACCCACTCCAAGGCTGGCTAACTTGTATATTAATCTTTTGTGTGAGACTGTGTCGAATGCCTTGCTAAAATCTAGGTAGGCCATATCCACAGCCCCCCCCTGGCCTACTACTTTGGTCACCCAGTCAAAGAAATCTATTAGGTTCGTCTGACATGACCTTCTTGCTGTGAAACCATGCTGCCTTGGGTCCAGTGCCCCACTGGCCTCTAGGTACTCAACAATTCTTTCCTTCAGAAGTGATTCCATCATTTTCCCTACCAGTGAAGTCAAACTAACTGGTCTGTAGTTTCCTGCCTCTGCCCTGCTCCCACTTTTGTGAAGTGGAATCACATTTGCCCTCCTCCAGTCCTCAGGTACCACTCCATCCTCCCATGAGTTGTTAAAGAGAGTAGTCAGTGGTGTTACTAGTTCTACCCTTAGTTCTTTTAGTATTCTTGGGTTAATCCCATCAGGCCCCATTGCTTTGTCCACCCTCAGTTTTAAGAGTTCTTTCAAAACCCTTTCTTCAGTGAATGGACTGGTATCGACCCTCCTATTCACAGTTTCTCCCTTGTTTGGTTTAGGCACCTCCCCCTCCTCATCTGTTGTGAATATTGAGCAGAAATATTCGTTCAGTATTCCTGCTTCTACACTGTCACCCTCTGCCCACATTCCCTCCTCTTTATTAAGTCTCTGTATCCCTCCCTTGGTCGTTCTTCGCTCCCTAATGTACCTATAAAAGGTTTTATCCCCCTTCTTAACAGAGTTGGCCATCTTTTCCTGAGTTTGTGCCTTTGTTATTCTGACTGCCTTACCTGCCTCCTTCTGCTTTAACTGATAAAGGTCTCTGTCCTGCTCCTTCTGTTTCCTTATATTTCCTGAATGCTATCCTTTTCTCCTTGACCATCCCTGCCACCTCTTTTGAGAACCACAGTGTTTTTTTCCTTCGTTTTGTTTTATTGATTTGCTTCACACAAAGGCTTGTTGCCTCTGCGATGGCTGTTTTGATTATTCCCCATTGTTCCTCCACCCCTCTTTCTTGCCCATTTGAGCATGCATTTCTAAAGCACTCTCTCATTTTCTCAAAGTCAGCCTTCCTAAAGTCCAATACTCTTGTTTTTGTATGGCTTGACTCTATGGCTGTGTTTATTGTGAACCATACTGTTTGGTGGTCACTTGTTCCCAGATGGCTACCCACTTCTAAATCTGAGATCCTTTCTCCTTCCCCATTTGAGAGTACCAGGTCTAAGACTGCTTTCTCCTGAGTGGGTTCCAACACTAGCTGTCTGAGGCATGCCCCCTGTAGGGCATCAAGAATGACCCTGCTCTTGGATGTGCCTGCAGCAAGGGTACTCCAGTTAACATCTGGCATATTCAGGTCCCCCATCAACAATATCTCCCCTTTTAATGCCATTTTAAGGATGCCTTCTATCATTTCCTTGTCCATTTCCTTCTCCTGAGATGGTGAGATGCTCCATTGCTTAACTCTTCAGTGGACACTAAGCTCAGACACACAGAGAAAGTAAATCACTGCTGTTGGCTGGCAGCATCATTTGTAATTAAATGTCACAACAGTCTGGCACCTGGCCTTGCTTAATGTTTTTAAACAACTGTCCTCATATTTTAAAATAACATAATACTGTACTTTTTCTGCTTTAACAATGTGGAGAAATGTAATTTTTTACTGCCTCTGGCTTATGAACCCGCCTGGCACTGATGGACAGAGATTCAAAAGTTTTACTCTAGCTTCAAATTTGCTGATTTTTGAAAGAGGCTGTTTATCACGTTGTTTTCAACTTACAGCAATTTTTCATACAAAACAGCAGCTACTGCTTTTCTTTGATTTTTGTAATAGGCACGAAGGGTGTGCCTACATGTTTTCCAAACAACAATATCAAGGCTTATCAAATTTTATAAACAGCTGCTTTTCTTATGTAAAATACTTTAGGCTTAGCCTTACTGCACTGTTGGCCTGGCAGGTTTTTCATCTTCGTGTGTGCTAATAATTAGACAAAAGTTGCTCGGGTTTTTTTTTTTTTTTTTAATATAATGGGCACAACCTCTTCGACACTGTGTTTAATAATTTTTAAAACATTATTGTTGCTTTTTCTTATATGTTAACATGTTATTTCTGCCTTGGCTGCCTTGTCTTTTCAGGCTTACACTGAGCCCGACCCAGGCATTTTCTTGCAGTTATTACCTTGGGGGGGGGGCAGAGATTCAAAACATATGGTTTAATAAGCACGACTGGTGACTTGTCATTTTCATGAAATACAACTAGTAACTATTCGTTGCTTTTCCTTTTGAAAAATGTTCCGACTGCCTTGCCTTTACTGATGTCTCAGGTCTGGTATCTGTTCTGTCTCAGACTGCTTGCCTGAACTAGTTCAATGTGCACAAATTAATGCTGGCACTTTTTTTTTTTTGTCAAATCTGGGCTGGCTCTGTGTGGCCACATCTCACCATCTTTCACTTTCTGTATATATTAATGTTATTGCTGTGCACATTACTTGCACAGCTACCTGATAACTTATATAAAAAAAGATTTATTTCAAAAATGTTGGTTCAAACAGTGCATATTTGTGTTTAACCACTAAAAAGTGATAATGTAAACATGTTAAGTACTTAATAATGTGATCTGCAGTGAATACAAGTCTATTATAAATTTTTAATATTACTCGTGTGGCTAAGGGTCTCTTACGGTGGCTAAAATATACTGGGTCTGTTTAGCCACAGTGGCTAATAATTTTGAAACCCTAGGGAGAATGTAGCAATAGGCACCAAAGTATAGACAAAATCCTTTGTTTTGGTTGGCTAGCTGGCACGATTTCCCCATTGTAAATCCTTCGATATACCAACGGGAAAAGGTTACAGCCGCCAGTGAGCCGCATCAAGAACTCCCCCAAAATCACTCCAACCACAGAAAAGTCAGAAGTAGCAAAGACGGCTAAGCTTTGGCCGTCTCGCAGAACTGCTGTCAAAATCATTCCCTCTTTTTTTTTTTTTTTGTCTTGCAGCTCCTCTTTTCCTGCACTACTGGCGCCCTTCATCATCCCCACAGTCTCTGCAACTGTGCTCCACAATGCACCCTGAAAATAAATAAATAAACAAACAAACAACTCTGAGCGCTCCTGAGTCCCAAATGAAAAGCGCCGTAACCCCCGGAAACCCTTCCCTGAAGGCAGCCCTTGAACCCAGAATGTGCAAAAAATGGAGCAGTACCTCCATAGGGGAAAAGAAACATGCAGCAGGTACGATGTCTGCACCAAGCCGAGTATAAAAAAAAGCTGCTAAATGTGTTGCTTATTCTGAAATACTTTTGCAAATTGCACATCAATGTGGGAAGTTACATTTCAAAATGTAAGCTGAGAATCTGTACTGCACATGCCCAGATTCTCAGCTTACACTTTGAAGCATAAATTCCCACACGGATAGCGCTCGTTTATAAACGGGCATCACTGTGCAATTCGCAAAAGTATTTTGGAATGGGCAACACATTTAACAGCTTTTCAAACACTCGTTCATACCAAGTGTACCCTGGCTTGGCGCTGACATCACCGTGGACGCACCAGTTGACGGCACATAAGTTCGGTGGAAGGTTAAAAAAAAAAAAAAACTTATCACGCTGCCTTTGCTTCTCCGTGTTGCTTCTGTTTACTTAAAACAACGCAGCTTAGTCGCGCCGTTTCCAAGCATAATAATGAAAACAAAAAAATCCCGATTCAGTGCCAGGGCTAACAGTAGTAAATGGGGTTTACACCAAAGTTGCCTGCTTGTCTCTCTGTCCCTTCACACCCTGCTCTGCAACTGCTTCTCTCAGACACATACAAACGTCCCCATAATAATGCCTCTCAGATAACTTATTAAGACAAAAGTAATTTAAAGTAACATTACTGCCTGTCAGCATTATGTGTTAATTGGGGACTGGGTGTATTGTCCATATTCTGCCTAACAAGAAGGAACTATATTTTTTGGACATAAGAATAAATGATGAAAAAATAAATGAAACTGCAAAAAACATTTATTTTCCCTTATTCATCATTACAAAAAAATACAGTGAGACACTGTATACTCGCAATAAACTACTCTAGGGTGTTGGTTATGTTGTAAGTTACCACGGCTGGCTAGGATTTGACCATGAGGCTGTGGTAAATCCCAGCATAACCCACACCATGTCGTGGTTTATTTCTCAATTATACAATGGGTCTGAGAATACTGCATTCTGATTGACCGACTGTCACGATTTATCCATTGTAAATCCTGGCATTACCAACGAGAAAAAGTGCCAGTCAGCCGAATCTGCCCAAAAATAAATCCAATCCCTGAAAATCAAAACAAAAACCCCACATAGTATTTCCCTGCTGAAGCACAATGTGAAAGCAGGACAGAAGAAGCACTGCAATCTGTAACATATAAACCCCAACAGTCCCCAAGCCCACTTCACATATCCCCCAAAAACTTTTTCCTTTTGAAATTTGTCCTCTGTAAAAAGTCACACAGTACACCTGCCTCACCTGTTTCTATAAAGTCTCTGATAGGGGTCCGTTTCTAATCCCCACGACATCGCCAGGTGGCAGCTATTGTAAGCGCCCTGCTTAACACCCCAATGAATGCCCAGTGTTCCAATGGAGATTAATAAATAAAAACTTTCACCTGATGAAAACCATCAATTGCTGCCACCGCAAAGGCACACAAAACCGGAACCGCTAAACCCAAACGAAACCCGGAAGTACATGACGCAAGCTCATCGGTCACACCGCGCTGTCAAACAAGTGGTAGTAATCACATCTGCCTGGCTGTCTCTTTTGGGGGATGAATCTTAGCAGGCTCTATCTAAGAGACGACACAGAAGTGTCTGTGTCTATGGGATAATGGTTAAAATAAGAGCTGGGTAGCATACCTCCTACAAATATATACTGCCTAGCAACAGGGAACTATTCAACGTCCAGAGGAAGGATACCACAGTAAAAAATAAATGAAAAAAAGTATTTTTTTTGGTACTTTTTAATATTTTTTTGTAATCCTTCACTTCCTGAACATTGTATAATCGCAATAAACTACTCCAGGGTGTGGGTTATGCTGTGATTTACCCACACCTGGTGTGGATTTGGTCACTCGGCCAGCATAACCCACACCCTGTCGTGGTTTATTGTTTAAATAATGGATGGGCAACTATGCACAACCAGTGTGTTTTGCCACAGAAGGGTTCTGATTCCCTCTCACCTCAACAGCGAAGCTCGAGAGGTCTGCTGGAATCAGAACCCCGAGGTGGCAGGACACAGCGATTATGCATAAAGTTGCTCATCCTGTATTTTTATAGTGTACAGTATTATGTGAAATGGGTGCCTTTTGCTTTTTTCTCTCTCTTTCACAATGAAACTGGCTTCTGCAGTCTCTAGAGGTTCTAGAATGTTGTTCTACCACAGAAGGGTACAATATCATTCCATGACCTCTGAACTATGGTACAACAGCATTTTGAAAAGGATGAATTTCTATATAGAACAATGCTCTACTATAGACTATATTTTGATTCTCACTCTAGGTCTGGAGGGAACAAAAATATCACCAATATATGCCCATAAATATCCTCACAAGAGCTGGATAAATAATAATATTTTTGTTACTGTGGGATGCCTACTGACCCCACTATCTGCAATGTGCCTATATTTTGAAGCACTAAGTTTGAATGATGTCCGACAGTGGCATCAGCACAACTATGGGGAAACCCATCCATCTGTGCCCAATAATTATTTTAGGCAAGGATCAGTCTCAGTCCATATTGTACCTGCTCTACAATGTAAGCTATTTATAGATAATCCAGGAATAATGAACACTCTAGAATTCTAATTCAGAATACTTAGAGAAGCCTATTGCAATGGTTGACGTTACATATTCTCCTGTGAAAAAATCATGTTTCAGTATAAAATGTCCAGATTTGGGCTGCTTAACAAGTGGGAACCTTAATTACCACAAAAGACTGCTGAATACATACTAGCATCAATAGGGACACTCTAGGTTTGTGTTTCCTTATACAAAGGAGGCAGGCACCTGGCCAGCCCACCGGTGCAGCGGTAATGCTACAGTCTATGACACTGATGACCAAGGTTGGGGGCTGCAACCAGGGTTGTCGGTGGGTTGACTGGGGGGGGGAGGGCTAAGCATCTGATGGCCTGCTCACCTTCTCCAGGGAGGGTGGAATCTGATGCCCTGCAACATACCGACCCTAGTGACAGCTACGGGTTGGTGAGTCAAGGACTACTGCCGAGGTTTGGATTGTTGGAGGCGGAGGACATCTGCACGTCAGGGGCATGAGCATGCCCAACTGTGTGCTGACATCACTGCATGTCCATGTCCACCAGGGAAGCAACAACAAGCCAGAAAACCCCTTAGGATGAGCAACATCACATCCAGGATTGTCAGCTCCACCTCTGCTGCCTCAGGAACTGCCTCAACCATCTGGATTAGCATCTCTGTCCTCCCTCCCTCCCTCTTCCAGATGAGATGGAAAGCCCCACTGTGGGGGGCAAGCCATGGACTCCCAGGGTGGGACAGGTAGCATTCCAGTGCAGTCAGGAAGAGGGGGTGAACCTGAATGGGACTCAGCAACAGACAAATGTGGGGTACATCCCCAGCAGTCCAAATGAGCAAAAATAGAATTGATTAAAACAAAATAGGAGGCAGGTGCCTTCCTGGGAAGCCAGACAGTTGAAGGAGGGAGGAAGCTATTGCAGATCATGTGATGACCAGCAGCCTCTCAGTAGGCACCTGGAAGATGGGGCCAAGAGATAAAAAAAAAAAAGAATCCACTGCCAAGCTTCACTTCACATGGATATCCCATCGCCTGAGTGTCTGCAGAAAGACTGCAATGGACTCCGCATGTCGAAAGCAAGGAGGTGAAGCACTAGGTAGAAACAGATAGAACCAGGAGATGGTGATTCCTGCAGTAAGGTTGGAGAAAAGCATGAGAGGCCCTATAAAGGGTGAGGACAGGGCTACACCAATGGAAGGGGAATCATAACCTGTGGTAAGGACAACAGTCTTAAACTGTTGCTGGTGGTATGGAGTTAAAAAAAAAAAAAAAAAAAAGGGGGAACCTAGATAGTAGCCATAGTAGGGAATCCAAGAAAAATCCTACCTAGGGTACTGCCACAACGGCATTAGTATAAAGGACTGTGTAACTGGAGGTGAGAGTAAAATTGTAACCAACTAAATAAGCTGTTCTAAAACTAGCTTACAAACTAACACAGCACGCAACATTAGAGGGCTGACACTGTGGAAGGACATGGGGAATATGAAGGGGGTGAGGGACAGTAATAAACCAGAGGGTGGTATGGTAGTTCAGCTACTACCTCAGTTCCAGCAGGTTCCAAGCCATGAGGGCTAAGCACGAAAGTCATAAGTGCTGAAATATGCTGCTTGAGGGCTGCAGCTGCCGGCCCCACAGGGTGCCATTGTCACAGCCACCACCAAGGTAAAGTCAATTTTGTTTTTTAATGCAGAAAAATGGAATTTGTCATTCTAAAACCAACACTTGGAGGTTGTTTTTCATGGGGGAAACTACTATCACCACTTTCTCATGCGAACAACTGTACTTCACACCAGTTTTTTGTGCTCCTCCCCCCACCCCCGTTTTATACAGATCTTTGTACAAAACATGCTGATTTATCCTCAATTTGAGGAAACAGCTTAAAAAAGGGACTTTATGATTTTGTCAGAAGGAACTGGACATTTTGGAAAATGTTAAATCATTGGCCCTACCACGGACCATTTGCCAGAGCTGGGGACTCAACAGTTGTGGGGAGAGGGGTAGGAAGGAAAAGGGAAGATGAAACCAATGAAATCAGGGCTGTCTACAAGCAATGGGTTCATCCCGTTGTAGAGCATGAAGTTCCAGGCAACTATGTCAAGGCAGGAATGAACAAGCATTTAGACAGATAGGCACTGCCTGTGGAGATCAAGCAAGGGAGGCAGGGCAGCCCGAAAGGGGGCAGGAGAAAGGTGCTCATAATGAATGACTCAACATTGATGGCCCTGGAAGGGAGGTGGTGCTGCACTTCCCAGGAACAACAATGTACAGATTCATAGCCGGAGTGGAGAAAGCCAGATGGTATACGTAGACACCACTAGGGTTACCACCTGTCCTGATTTTTGCAGGACAGTCCTGATTTGGGCAGCTGTGTCCTGCAAAAGAACATGAAAAATGCAACATGTCTTGACTTTATAGTAGAAAAAATATTTTCTACCTTTTCACTAAATGTTGCAGAAAACTATAATACCTTAAAATGATAAGAAACAATAGAAGCAACTAAGAAACCATAATATTTAGCCTTAATTCTGATTATATAGAGAAAACAAGTATGTTGCATTGGTCGAGGTTATGTACTGTCCTCCGAGAAATCATGTTTCAGTAAGAAATGTCCCACTGTATGGCTTCCTAGAAGGTGGTAACCCTAGACACCACTGATCTGAGCAGGAAAAGTATGAGAGGTGCGAATGCAGGCCTTTGTGCACTTTGAAAGATAGCAAAGAAAGAGCAGGCCAACTTTCTTGGAGGTACTACTTTGGCCAGGCTGAATGAAAGGTAACAGTTTCATGTAACCCAGTTCAACTCAGGGCTAAAGGTGAGGTGTAGGGAAGAGGCATTTAATTTCCTCAGCGACTGCAGCCAGACTTGAAGGGGATGGAGGATGTTCAAAAGGGATGGCCTGCACCCCAGTAAGGAAGGCAGGAGGGTGCTGGAAGCAAGACAGGCAGAGTACAATAGAATGAGCCCCCACAAAAATCTGAGCACACTATGCCACACCACTTCACATTAAAAACATAAAATGGTAAAGTGTTTACAGATTTTATTGTTTAGCATATCAGCAGCGATAGTACTCACAGACAACAGCAGTGGTAAAAACTTCCATTCTATTTTTTTTTTTTTTTTTTACCGTGAAGGTGATGTGGCAGCCAAGTGTTCAGACTTTTGGTGGGGCTCATGGTATAGTATTATCTGTGGCCTGGCCGTTCTCAGAGCAACTAATTTAGTTTGCTGACAGTACATTAGAACCAGTTTAAACTAGGTAGATGGAAGTCAGCTCAGTTAGATACAGTAACAACAAAGAAACTCTGGGGGGCCCTGCAGGCATCCCCCTCTGAATAGATGTTTAAACATCATGAAAACTGGGGGAAAGGATACACATGAACATACAAACATACCAGCAGATACAGGCCATACGGTCTATCAGGTCTCCTTGAGTATGCAGCTCCCAGTCTAGTCTACTGCAGCTGCCCCCCCCACCCCTTGCCCGTCCATCTGATTTATCATCACCATCTGCCGACTTCCCCCTCCCCAGCTTCCCCCAGTTTTGACCTTACCTTTGACCCTGTCCCACCCCTTCTTACAACTGGACTGGGGAAGGCTGGGACCAGCTACTGGAGACCACTATGCAATAATGCAAGACGTCTGAGTAAAGGGATCCAAGATGGCCGATGGACTGAGAGGATGCTCCTTGGCTGAGGAGGATAAGGGTGAAAGAAAAATATGCAAAAGCGAAGATAAGTATACCTTTTCTCCTTTATCTTTGCCTTTGCCTTAGTAAAATTACATGACTGTGATATACAAAAGTGAAAGATATTGGCATTAACGAAGCAAGACAATTTCTAAAACATTAGCAGCGTAGTTTTGGATTTTCCCTTAGCCTCTCCCTCGGGGACAGTTAAAGATTAAACAAAGGAATAAATAGAAGCCAAAACTCACCACAGTGTGAGGGTTTATAGTTATAAGGCAAGCAGCGTTCAGCGCCCAGTAACATTCAGTAGTGTGCCAGAGGCTTCCTCCTGAATGAATTTTGGAGGTAAAGATCCTGAGGGGATGGAACGCTGAGAAATTGCAGAGTTGAAACACTGAAATGCTGAGACGTGGTCACGGGAACCAGGATTCTCCTCATGCCCCCCCATTAACTTAGCAGGTGAATGATTCTATGTGGCAAAAGGCCCTGTATGAATGTATCTCGCTGCTGTTTCGGGATAAATTCTTTGAAAAATTTGGGAGTACCTTGATATTGGAATCCTTATTTGGTCCACTACCGCAATACTTCCAGCTTACTCTCTGGATCAACATATTTACTTATATTGGGCCAGTCTAGCCCTGAGCTTGCACCCTATCTACACCGGTGAGTGTTTTGTGTTCCTTTGTTTTTCAAAGATGCTGAGGGGATGGAACGCTGAGAAATCACAGAGGTGAAATGCCAAAGCGCTGGGACATGGGTACAGGAACCAGGATCCCCCTCTCACCCAAATACAGGAATGACCCGGATCAGTAGCAGGCAGCGGAAACTCACTCGCAATAGCGGGTAAGCCGAAGAGTTACCACAGGACCAGCAAAGCCAAAGCATCTGTAAAAATTGAAAGAGAAAGCCTGAGGAGAACAACAGGAAGGCAACAGGATATAAAGGAATTAAAGGGATTGCTAAGAACGGCTCCAATGGCAACGAGCAGCTCGTAAACAGCAAACTCCAAGAGGACCCAGGAAGAGAAGAACATCCAAGGTGCTCAGTTAACAGAGGAGTCCGAGGAAAAAATACAGGCAAACAGGAGGGGGGTCAGAAGTACAAAATAATACAGAGACTCTTAAAATAGAGGAGCAACAGCTTAAAATGGAAAGCACAAAAATAGAAAAAAAAATCTGTGAAAGGCAAGAATCTACACAAGGAAAACAGGCTAAAGGGGCTTCAACCCCCCCCCCCCAAAAAAAAATATAAAACACAGAAACTGATCAGGAAAAACTGGAAGATTCAAAATTAACAACTGGGGCAAAAAGAAAGAATACCAAATAAAGTCTAAAACCTAATACCTCTCTCCTGTTATATGCCGCTGCTGCAACTCCAGCCAAAAAAAAAAAAACCCAGAAAAATGGAAAAACGAAGGATTGTTGGATAGAACAAAATTGATCAAATAGCAATATTTTAGCTCAGGAGGGAGACTGGAATAGTGGAGTAGCCTCACAAAATCTCGTTTTCCAGGAAACAGCCATATAGGAAATCACAGCGACTGAGAAAAAACAGCTTAGATAGCAAAAAAAAAAACAAAAAAGGGGCCAGCAGTGTGAAGGAGAAGAAGGTGGTCATGAATATTATGGGAGGCAAGAAATAAATGGATAAAGATAGGACTCTACAACAACAGGCAACAGAAGAAAAAGAGACCGACTCCAACATAAAAGAGGTTATACTGAGCAAAGTGAGGAAACGTTTCAAAGAAATGGGTATGTCAGTTACTACCCTGACCAGCTCCAAATTGATGCACTAAGAGAACCACAGAAATGAGATAATAGGATGAGTGTGACAAAAGATTAAGTACAACCACTACAAAGAAGTATAAATTCTCATACTGTAGAGTTGGAAACACTGAAGCAAAACGTGGAAGAGTTGGAAACCAGGGTAAGACGAGGTAACATCAAACTCGTTGGGATACCGGAGGGAAAGGACGGAGAGCAGCCACTGGAATTTTGTGAAAAACTACTAACATAAGTAATGGAGAGAGTCTATCCAGAAAGCAAAATAAAACTGTAAAGAGCACAGAGGGGCTAATAACCCTAACGATCCTGGAACACAACCAAGGTTCTTTTTTGTGAAACCCCACTGCTTTCAAGATAAAGACGCAATCTTAAGTAGATCAAGATTGGAAAGAGGCTTACAGGTGGCAGGTCTGAACGTTCCAATCTACCCAGATTCCCCTCTGGAGGTACTAGGGAAACTAAAAGCTTTTGCAGCTGCATAGGCTCTGTTGATACAACATGGTATCAGATTCTACATGATACTCCCTGCTAAACTAAACGTTTTTCTGCAAGGCAGATTTAGAATATTTAAATCATCAAAAGGAGCAGAAAGAGAGATCAGAATAATTTTCATAAATTTTATTTAGTTTTTGTTAACCGGGTAGGTGCACTAGCTATGAAATGACTATTTTCAGACACGACCCGGGAGAGTACAACAATTAAAGACAGGTACATAGCATGAGTACAATGAAATTACAACAGCATAGGTCAAACCAGTCGGTGGTAATCAATACAAGCAGCCAGGATAATAACAATCAATGAAATTTACATAGAATTTTTAGGCATAAAAAAACTACACAGTCTAGGAGGAGAAACCACAATATAGCAGCAAAGAAATATTGTTCAAATTAGTCACAACGATGAAGATTCAAATAGGCAGCGGAACAAGACAAGGGCAAATTCCTGACTTGGCAGGATGCATTATCAAGGCCTCTGAAACAAGACTCAGGTGTGGGGGGGTTGGTGTAGATTAGCTCTCAAGGAGATAGTAAGAGTAAGAAGCGCTATGAGGAAGGGAGGTTAAAGTTAGGCCAGGCAGCATCTGATGGGTTAGTGGCTTAAGGAGGATTAAAACAAGTGCAGAGATCAGCAAGGGATAGATGTAGGCACAAGTCCTTTTTGACGCTGTCATGGGATCCGGATATTTGAAGTGCTTGGGGGAGAAAGTTCCAAAGCTTAGGAGCACAGTGACTGAAGACAACAGAGCCTTTTGATGTTTTACATCTAGGTACATGCAGCAGGGATTTATCTACCGATCGCAGTCTATAGGAGGAGGTTTGAGGTACCAGCAATGTTGCGAGCGCTGAAGGGGTCTGGTTTCTGAGTATAGAGTCAATCAGGAAGCCAAGAGAGTATTGACGGCAAGCTGAGGGGGATAACCAGCCCAGGTCCCTGTACAGTTGGCAGAGGTGCTTAAGCCATGTTGCAAGGAGGCGTATCAACAGATATTATAATAATAATAATAATAATAATAATACAATAATAACAACAACATTTATTTAATTAAGCGCCTTTCAATTTTTCAAGGCGCTGTACAAAAATTCATAAAACCAAGCATCAAAATACAATAAAACAGGACGACAGTTCCAGCAAATAAAACCGATTACAATACAGGTGGAAAAGCCTTATTCCATAAAAAGGACTTTAAAGCCCTTTCAAAAATATCCACTGTGATACTCTCTCGGAGCGGACGGCGTAGAGAATTCCAGAGGGATGGAGCCATGAAACCAAAAGCATGAGCTCCAGAAGACTTCAAATTAACCTCGAATTCCAGCAACCCTCGTCAGCCGAGCCAGCTGTCTCAAGGGTGTAAGGCAACAAAAGCTCTTTTCAAGTAGTCAGGACCGTATCTATGTAGGACTTTTGTAGGTCAAAAGACCCACTTTAAAGGTGATCCGCCACTTACAGGCAGCCAGTGCAGAGAGCACAACACTGGGGTAATATGGGATCTTCTTGAAACCCCGTCAACAAACGCAGCGTCTGCATTCTGCACTAGCTGCAAGCGTGATATCAACCCCAGCAAGCCCTAGGTACAGGGAGTTACAATAATCCAAGCGAGATGTCACAAAGGCGTGGACCAAAACCGGCAGATCACCAGAAGGAACCAGGTGCCTAATCCTGGAGATGTTTCTAAGATGGAAAAATGCAGTCCTGACAACAGCAGACACCTGGTAACGAAGGGTCAACTCTGTGTCAAGCTCTACACCCAGGTTACGCACCCATTCAGAAATGGGGATCTGATTCCCCCCCAGAATTATTCCGGAGGGGGACCCCACCCCCAAACCCCCAACCCCTGCGGCCGGGTCCACAAACCATAACCTCAGTCTTTCCCAGATTCAACTTTAAACTGCTGGTATTCATCCAGTCTTGATGCCTGCAAGGCATTTATTCAGCACCGAGACAGCACTAACTCTGGTCAGGTGCAAAGACAGGTAGAGCTGGGTATCATCAGCATAGCAGTGAAACCTCAGCTCATACCGCCTTACAATGTCTCCGAGGGTAGCATATATACTGTGAATAACAAGGAGAAAACACCTAACCCCAGATACTGTGAGGGCAGAGAGAAAGCCTCGAAGAATGTAATCCCGAGACCACTTCATGCTCTCCCTCGAGGTAAGATGAAAACCATCTGAGGACCATACCTGAAAGTCCACAGATGGACCCCAGGCGCTCGAGCAAACCCCATGATCCACAGTATCAAAGGCTGATGACAGATCAAGGAGAACCAGAATAGAACGGTGTCTCTGATCTCTCGCCATCAGGAGATCATTGAGCACCCAAACCAGAGCAGTCTCGGTGCTATGCCTTTTACGAAAACCAGACTGGAGAGGTTCGTATAGACTATGGATGGTCAAATGGTTGTCTAATTGAGCCGCCACAACTTTTTCAATAACCTTCCCTACAAAAGGGAGGTTAGAGATCGGGCGGTAGCTAGCTAGGTCATCCGGGTCCAAGGAAGTTTTCTTCATAAGGGGAGTCACCACCCCTTCCTTCAGAGAGCTAGGGAAAACTCCCGTCTCCAAGGAGCACTGGATAATCTGAGCAAGGACCGGGCCGATAAACTCGCTACTTCCCATATTCAGGGAAGTAGGACCTGGATCCAACCTACAGCACGTTGGGCGCATCTCGCGGACAATCCTCATAGTGTCTACGAAATCCGGCAGATCAAAAGTACTCCAGGAAATTCCAGGCTCCGCGACAAAGCACTGATCAACTGCAACAACCATAGAGTGGGGTCGGGGACACTGCCTCCGGATGTCTTCCACCTTATTTACAATGAACCGAGCAATCTCCTCACAGTCAATCTGTGTAAAAACTCGACAGATCTGCTGACAGACTGGGTTGCACAGTCTGTCGACAGTTCTGAAGAGCTGAGCTGGTCGATTCCAAGCAACAGAAATTTCCCTGGACAGGAATTCTGCCTTCTTATGGGAAATTTCTGTTTGACAGAGCTTATAATGCTCTAACAAAATAAGATGGTCGGCATCCGAGGCAGTCTTCCTCCAACGACGCTCCAACCTACGCCCCAGCCTCCGCAGCCCTCTCAACGCCTCGTCAAACCAAGGAGCGACGGGACGGCGCGGAAGGGGGCGAACACGGGCAGGTGCAATCTGATCGAGGGCAGCCGAGATGGTCTCATTATAGGCCACCACTAGCCGCTCAGGATCAGAGCACAATTCGTCAAACAATGAGAAGTCAAGGACCGCCATCAGGTCTTCAGGGACAACATTCTGCAATGGGCGGTACTTGTCCAACTCCGCAGGAGCCGACCTACCCAGGGGGGCCTCAAAATTGAACCCAAATGAGTAATGATCAGACCAACCGACTGGTTCCACCACCAAATCAGATGCCTCGATCCCCAGGAGAAAAACAAGATCAAGAGAGTGACCACCTTTATGGGTAGCTGTGGAAACAACCTGTGTGAAGCCCAGCGATGTCATCACCTGGAGGAAATGTTGACCAAAAAGTGAAGATTCGTCGTCGACCCATGCATTGAAATCGCCCAGCACCATCAATCTGGGCGATTCCAAGGCCATGTCGGCGCAAAATCTGCTATTTCTGCAGGAAAGCTTCTCATCCCCTGGTGGACGGTAAATGAGAGCAATCCTGCACCCCACACCAGCTACCACAGTACACTCAAATGATCTTGCCTCCTCAACTGGAACACCAGTTAGGCCCAATCCGATCTTGAAACAGATCGCCTCACGATCTAATCTCGGCGATGTATAACCGAGAACCCGGTAGGAACAGCGGCCTCTAGAACCGGGGCCGCATTCCCATCCAACCAGGTCTCGGTAATGCAAGCCAGATCTGCCCCTGCAACAAAGTCTGCAATAAGACCTGTCTTATTACAGACAGATCTGGCATTGCACAACAATGCCCGAGTTAGACAAGGTTGACGAGTTGTCCCAACCACTTGCCCTCCAGTACTGGAGGTGCCCTTGGCTATGGGAACCAGAACGGGACTGCCACGCTCCAGAAACCATTTTGCCCCAGGGCGTCTTAGAGGCCTAACCACCCCTATGGGACAGCACCACTCCCTCCGCTGTCCACGACCCTCCACACCCCCAAATTCCCCCGTCCCCTACACACAATCCCTAATGCCCGACACTGATGGTAAACATGGGCTGGCAAGGACGACAAGAAAAAGGGGCGGAGGGCATGGAGAACGGAGGCCGAGCAACGAACAGCAAGTGAAGCTGGCCAGCACATCAGGCTGCCTTAACAAAATAAAATAAAATAAACACCACCACCATCCAGCACAAAGAAGAAATAAAATAAACTAATAATCTAGTACAACAAATAATATATTAAACTATTTTATATCCACGGGCCCTCTAATGGCCAGGGGATAATAAAATAACACAAAACTAACACTAATAACAATAAAAATGAATAAAAAAATACAAAGAGGGAATAATTTGAAGACCACCCTCCAGGACACTCTCACTGAACCAAGCAGGGTGGGCTATAAGCTGGAAACAAGCACTCTCACTGCTAAATTGTCCCTCAAAACAAATACAATACAAAGACAATAAACCATATGTATCAACCACCTGGACTGAAAAAACAATTTCTTAAAAATAGCAATATAATATAAACAGTTAATATTTCCACAGTCACTTATCTTGCAGGCACTCTCCAATCACTTAATTGGCACACTGAAGAAATCGATGATACTGGCCCCAAATCCTTGATATATCCAAAAAGCCAAAATTTCCAGATAGGATTCAGGGAACAGGAACTCCAAATTTCCAAATGAAGCCACACATCAGGTCGCAGGGTCCACTAAAATCGATTCAGCAGCCGCTACTAAGCTACAATGGTGACCCAACACCACGACTCCAGGCCGGGTCAGCCCTCCGACCGACTGCCGGGAGTCTAGGGGAATAGGGTTAAAGGCCAGCTCTCCAACAGGTCCCAACCTCTAACTCCTGTGCAGGTCACCAGAGCTAGAGCCAAAAATAAAAAAAGATCCCAGACTCTAAGAAAACAGGACCCCAAGTCGTAGTGGTCTCTGCTGACATAACAGAACCACTCCAAACGGACCAAACGTAAATCCCAATAAGTCACCACGGCCTTGAAGATACCAGAAAAGTGCCCAGTAATCCAATAAACCTAATCACGGTGAATCCTGTCTTCTCCTGGTCTTCTCCAAGTCCCGCAAAAATAAACTCCTCCTCGAAGAATGAGAGAAAGACGTTAAACAAGCAGGCACCACGCCAAAGTTAGAGACACAGGTTAGAGCGCAGCCGCCAAGCCGCCAAAGTCCCGACAGTCCAGTACCTAGAACACACTAGGGCCCTACACAGCGACCATGGATCCCGAATCCAGACCATCCAGGGAGTCAACCGCGAACACTAAAATCATTGCTATGAGACGTCAGAAACGGCTAAACGCCGAAGTAGCTTCTCCACAGTCCACGTATGAAAATAAAAAATATGCTACGAAAGAGAACTTAAAAACTTAAACTTAAAAGCTTAAAGTAAAACATAAAACGCAGACACTATACTGCAGTCCGACGGCTAGCCCAGCGTGGCCGCCATCTTAGGAACCATCTCATGCCACTTATGAAGGATGGTTTTATGTGTGGCAGCAAAGGTCAGCATGCCGTAGGTGAGGGCAGGGAGTAATATGCCTCTGGCAATAGCATGTTTAGCAGAGGGAGTCGGAATGAAACTGGACTTGTAAGCGACCCCTAGTTTAGCATTCACTGCATTGCAGGCAGATTGCATATGCAGACTGAAGTCCAGGGATTGGTCCAGAAGAATTCCCAGGTACTTAAAAGATGTAACGCATTCTATTTGAGTGCCACTGCGGTCTTGCACCAATAGGGGAGTTTGACATGTCCTAAGTTTAGGGGCAGATCCAAGTAACACTGCTTGTGTTTTCTTAGCAATAAGTACAAGCGTACGTGCAGAAAGCCAATTTTGGACGTTTATGAAATCTGAAGAAAGAGATGCATTTATGCTGGCGACCTTATCAGAGCTTTAACAGAGTACAAGATCATCTGCATAGAGAATAGATGAGCATGAAAGAAAAAAAATCATCTATGTCATTGATGAAAAGTGATGAAAGAAGAGGTCTCAGAATAGAGCCCTGGGGAACCCCAATATTGATGGTAGCACCATCAGATCAAGAGGAGTTGAATTTCACAATTTGAGTTCTAGTTGAGAGATAGCTTCCATATCAGGTAACAACTGGGGGTGAAAAGCTCAGACTGCAAAGAGTGGAGAGGAGCAGGGGGTGATCAATAAGATCAAAGGCCTTTGTAAGGTCTATAAAAACTGCCCGTCAGCTAACCAGCATCCATACTGGTTAGCACATCGGTAGTGAATTTGAGAAGCGCTGTAGAGTTACTGTAACCTTTACAGAAGCCATGTTGGGTGTCAGAGAGAAGGCTGTACTTTGTGAGGTAGTCAATGGTTTGATCTGCAACAAGTTTTTCCAGAATTTTACTTAGGACCGATAGGATGGCTATAGGCCTGTAGTTAGTAGTCTCCTTGGGATCACCTTTTTTGAAGACAGGCGTTACACGAGCAATCTTCCAGAGGTCAAGAACTTGGCTATTAGAGAGAGACAAGGTGAAAATTCTAGTCAGAGGGGAGGCTATGTATGGTGCTGCTAGTTTAAGGAGACAATTCTCAAGTGTATCTGATCCACAGCTAGTGTTGTCAGAGACAGTCTGTAATAGTTTTAAGACCTCAGTCCTTGAGATTGCCTTGACGTACAACAAGGGATTTTTAGACATTTGTTGGGAAGGATAGCTGGGGGTAGTGGACTGTGTTGATGTTGAAAGCAGAGAGGCTGCCTGAGGAGACTGGAAGGCAGAGGTATACTGAGACAAGTCTGAGAACATTTGATTGAAGGAATTAGCAATGGTGTTGGGAGTTATTGCAATGAACTCCATTTAATACCATGTCACTGGGGTAGTTGACTGGGATGCACCGAGAAAGGTCTTGACATGGGCCCAGAATTTCCTAGGGTCCCCAGCACAGCCTAGCAGCAATTCTTTACAACAGGCACTCTTAGCTGTTCTGACCTGTTTTTTTTTTTACAAACGTTACGTAGGGTTCTGTAGGTAGCATAGTCAGATTGTAGCTCCGATGCTTTGTACTTTTTCCAGCATTTGTCCCTAGAGCATAGATTTTTCAGCAAGTCTTTGTGAAGCCACTTCATTTGTTTACCCCTCACCCTCCATGTCGCCTTGGGGACATGCTTGTTTTGGATAGCCAGGAATTCATAAAGGAAGATACTTAGTGCAGACTCAACATTATGGGAAAGGTAAATACCAGACCAGTTTATCCTAGAGACATCATGACAGAAAGCCTCAATATCCACGTTGGCGAAATTTGTAAAGGTGACATAATGCGGTGGAGGGGATGGAGCAACCTCAAGACTCCAGATGCAGAAGACAGGGGAATGCTCAGTAAGCAAATCTGCCAAGATGCCTGCTTGATGTAACATAATCCAGATGGTTTACCAGTATCCAGTCAATAAGAGAAGAGAATTTTAGAGAAGGAGTAACTCTGGTTGGCTCAGTTAACAGCTGGTGGAGGTTATAATTTTGTACCAGAGAGAGCAGAGTGCTATGGGCAGTACCTAGCCAATTTTGGTTAAGGTCACCCAATATAAAGAGCTCATTATGTTTGGAGTGCAAAGAGGTCTGATCAAATAATTCCTGCAGACCTACAGTGCCCCCATTTGGGGGATTGTAGATGCAGACAATGTGGAGGTTCTTGGCTCCCAGGGTGAGAGTAGCATGAAAGGACTCACAGGCGGAGGATGTTGAGAACGGGGTGTCCGTGATCTTTAGATCATCTTTATAGAACATGGTAACCGCTCTGCCATGCTTTGAGGCGAGCCTATTCCTATGGATAAGGGAGTAGTTAGTCAGGGAGCATACCAAGTCAGGGATAGTGGGTTTTAGCCACGTTTCAGACAAACAGTACGTCAGACTTGTAGGCACCTACCCAAGCCCCAAGATCACTGAAATTTCGGGAGAGGCTTCCAATGTTCACATGGGCAATGAAGAGTCCTTTGCTAGAAACTGCGAAGATGTCAGCCGGAGAGAAGAGGGCCGGTGGACCCAGGTTCAATTCGACATCCCCTGCAAGAAGAATAGCTAAGATGGCAAAGAACCATAATTTGATAGCAAAACAGTAAAACAACTGTGTGACTCAGTAGGCGTTTTTTAAGTGTGGTCACCTCATAAAGAGTACAGCCCTTAGAGAACAGGAGGTGCTTAAAAGCAAGCAAGCACAGGTTGAGATGCAGTAATTAAGTTAGAGAAACTGAAATCAGCATGTAGGGTGTTTGAAGAACTCAAGGAATAGGATCTTGGGAAAGTTATAATAACCCAGTTAAGACACAGTAGGAGTAAAAGTAATAGGAGCATCTCAAACATGTAACGAACAGCCATGTTTACACAAGTGAGTGTAATTATCACACAGTGGGCTAGGCAGAGGAACAAAGGTAGCCAAAGAGGAATTAGGAGGCTCGTCCGGAGACTATACAAAAACAAATTCATCAACCTCAACAGAAAATACTGGTTCTGCCAACTCAGGACATACAGTGGTGACTCATATCTCTGCACCAACGGGGACACCTCTAATTGTGAATAAGAAACCTTAACTACTACCACTGCTGATGCTTTGGGGAAATAAAAAATGCAAAGAGGGAAACTAGGAGAGGTGAGGGCATATAGATGGAAGGGGAAGGGAATATATATATATATATATATATATATATATATATATATATATATATATAAAAATATTTTCTCTTAAGACTCTATGAAATAATAAAGATGGAACTTCCTCTAGGACCAGGGGAGGACTCTAGAGGTCCAATAATCCGAGCATCAAACACCAGTGTTATCTCTAATGAAAGATGGTTAGCAGCAATCTGGAAGTGAATTGGGGGGGGGGCTAGTACAGGGGTACCAATGAGAAGAAAGAAGGTGGCTGGAATAACAAACTTGAGAAGTAATAATATTAATATTTTGTTATTACTGATTTATTTCAATTGGGTACCCATGAGCGTTGGAGGGGAGAGTATAGGCAAAGGGAAGAAGAAAGAATTAGAGGGAACAGTACAAATAAAGAAGGGGAGACAGGGACAAAGATTTTTTTAGAAAATATTGAGAATTGACTATTTTATTAACCACATTATTAGTAATTAATAATCAAAGACTGAAAAACAAACCAAAAAATAAAAATAAAGATTTTAAGAATAAATTGGGGGCCTTTCCTGGCTAGGGGCACAAAGAAAAAGGAACTCTCTTGAAAGAGAAAAACTACAGATATACTCCTGTTGCAAGAAACATATTTTCTTAAAAAATATTTCAGATATTTTAAAAATCTATTTAGAACTAAAGGAATTTATGCTTCTTTTTCTTCTAATGCGAGAGGGACAGCAATACTGATAAAAGACACAGTAAATGTTGCAATTATAGATACTTACAGAGCTCAAGAAGGGAGATAATCTCAAGTAATAAGCATTACACTCAGGTATTTACTATAGCTAGCATTTTTTTTTTCTAACTGATCTAGTTCAATTCCTGACACCATATTGTGAAGGGGACACAGTGGGACAAATAGGGTAGCCAGGTGGCCAATGGCTACTAAAAAAATTGGTTTGGCTACCAGATTTTTAGTTATTGGCCAATTTGGGTACTTGCCTACAAAGTGATTTTTGAGCCCTTAAAAAGAATGGCCACTACAAATATTAGTTTGGCTATCAGATTTTGAAAGCTAGTGGCCAAACTGACCACCAGCTCGCAAACTGATTTGTCCCGCCCTGGATGGGGGACTTCAACTTAACTTTTGGGCAGACAGACAGGAGTCTTGCAACAACTGAAAGAAAACAGAGAGCAGTAGCTACAATACTTAAAGTGATTTATTGAGATTCCGCAAATGTCTTTTTCATATACAGTAGTATGCCACCGCCACCCATGCTTCAGATGTCAAAGCTGCAATTTGTTTCATAAAAAAAAATCTGTCATAGTCTGTATTTTTTTAATGTTTTATCAGCACTTTGTTTCTGCCCACCCTCCAGTTTTCTGTGTGCAGCCACACCCCCAGAATGATGTAATGAAAGGGATCTGTCAATGTTTTACATGTAAGCATTAAGTCACGACAAAGGAGGCTTCTCCTGGGGAATTAATGCATGGTTTGGGGGGGGTTGTGGCACGAGGCTGAAGAGGAATGGCTTAATGCGCTTGCAACGTGACAATGTTACAATTGATATTAGGCTATGTGGTGGAAAAAACCCACAAAGAATTATTGTATCATGTATGCAATGCTTTACTGGTTGGAAAACAAAACATCTGGAACACAACGTTAGTGATTTTAGCTGAGATTTTAACATTCGCTTAGGTACTTAAGCTGCAATATCGATACGATGATTATTTGTTTACTTATACTGCACATATAGATATTTCTGTATTTTTACTAACTTGCAAGTGGTGAATTTTGTTTAAGTACATTGTGCAAACCCGTCGGTGCGCGCTGTCTTCCACGCCACTTGACTCTTCGGTTGCACTGTGGGATTTTACCCATCTAACTTTGCATACCTAGAACGGAAGTTATGCGTCACACAAACAACAAATATTTCAACAATACAGCACTTCAATGCTACAAAAGCTGTTAATATTGCTTCATATCATGTAAGGCTGTTTTCTTGTTTGTGTGCCTTCTTTCTACAGACGACTGCACTTATCACAAACTTTTCCGACGATCGTCACTGACCACTGGGTGGGATACTCAGAAAGTGTTTTTTTAATGCACTTGCAAGCACCTAGCGCAATTACAGTGGTGACACATGGAATTTCACTTTGGAGCAGGCTAAACTGTTTTTTTTTTGTTTTGTTTTGTTTGTTTTACGCTACAGCCATGTCGTGCTTTTACTGTGGTTAGATGTGGTACTATCATTTGGAGCAGGGATTATATTACTGTTTGGAGCTGGCATTACCAGTGATTAATGCCATCTCCAACTTTGGTCAGGTGTTGTATTTTGTCCAGCCGTTTTGCCTTATTACATCTCTTTTATTATTGCCAAGTTACAAACAGCAACAAGGAATTCTGGGCAAATTATACAGTTGACTTAAATGTTCGTTACTCAGAGGTGTAATCCCTTGGTGGTGACTGCAGTATAGCATCTAATTTACAGATGTACATAGCAAGCATTGAGAGTACAAGAAGCTGTTTTCCAATTTCCTTACTGTTGGGTATAGTCTCATATTTCTGTAGTGGCTTCAACAATAAAAGCTCTCATACGTTTATTTTCAAAACGAGGCACTGTGCATATCTTATCTAGCTGACAAGAGTTCTTTACTGAGAGATGTAGTCTCCTATTTCTGTAGTGACCACAGAAATATAATACAGTGTTCCACATTGCGTGAAAATATAGAGCGGTGGTAAGGGGAGGAGCCACATGGGGTGGGGTCACCGGGGGCAGAGCTACCGGTGGGCGGAGTCATTCAGGATGCAATAAAATGCATAAGAAACAAGAAATAAGAGTAATATGATGATCTGGAGGCCTCTGTAGTATGCAGTAGCAAAAGAAAAGTGTGATAAAACATACTGGTGAACCTCTGCATTCTAGTTGCAGGCCAGGCAACAGTTTGTAAGAGTCTTGACATTTTGGTGAGGCCATACTACAACTCTTTACTAGTGCCTGCAAGGCCAAGATCTACTCTTCGGTTTCGCAGTCCTGCCCAATGAGCTGCAGCTTCCAAATAAGGGAAACTGTCAACATCAGGGCCCTCAATTGAGATAAGCAGAAGTGCATTTAGCACACTGGCACTTAATCTATTTCGTTCCTGCTTTTATTCGATTCAGTGCAGAAAAAACCCTCTCTAATCTAGAGTTGACATAGGTATTATCATTGCCAGGTCTGTCAAAGTAGATATGTTTGGATACAGGTCTACATACTTAGTAGTTAGAGCGTGCAGCACATCAGAAATAGTCTTAAAGGACATCTTTTCCGTGAACATGAGATTACGTAGAGAAGCCCATTCCAGTGCAGAAGCATCTACATCCACAATAGTAGCATACTGACCAAGAATAATCTCAAGGCTATCACTACCATACCCTTCCAACTCTTCAATATCAACCTCCTGTATCACGCTGGGGTCAAAGATACTGAACGCATCCAAAAGTTCTGTGCTTGGAAACCTTTACTCAATTTGAGCAATTAGGGCCCTAATAAACTTGTCATGCACAGAGGTTCTGAAATGATTTAACTGTGGTTCGCTAAATGGCAAGTTCAGGCCATTATCATTCAGGAGTACTAGTTCAGGCAAAACGGAGGAGAAGTACTGACCAGGTACCAGTAGGCGTGCCCTAAGAATCTCTAAAGTGGAATGTAAATGTCTCTTTAAATCAGTAAAATTCAGAGCCGATGTTTGAAAGCATTTAGATAAGATGATAAGGTGTGGAAGTATGTCACACATCATGCATAAAACAGAGAAAAACTCCCAGTTTTCCACCATTTTTACTAGGCCCACAGCTTGGGGATCATGCCTTTCAGAGGCCTCTCTATGCAAGGGACGCAACAACGGATGGGAAAATCTTCCCTTAGTGTGTCACATGCTGCATCATGGGACAACCACCTAACTGCTTTTGCCTGTTTAGGCTTTAAAACAGGGTTTTCCATTGCCTGCTGAATTTCTTTCAGGGCAGCCATGCTAACAGCAGAGTTTTCATAATATCTGTATAAGTGATCTAGTGTTTGATTAAACTTTTAATGGCGTGCTCACTTCATTTGCTGCTACCTTTACAGCCAAGGCCTCCCGTGAGCCATACAGTGATTTTCAACAAGAATTGGGCTGACTCTTTCAGCTTTTAGCCACCCCGTTTTGCCTGCCCAGCATAATGGCTGCTTCATCACTGCCTAACCCTGCAAGGCGATCAACCGAGATTTGATTGTTATCAGAGAACTCCAACATTTTTTTTTAACAATTGTGTCTGCCTTTCCATCAACTAGTTCCTCAAGTCCCAGGAAAGAAACTCTGGGTTTCCCTTCTTTGCAGTACATACCATACAAAATGAGCTGCTTCATAACAGCAATATCAGTTGTTTCATCCACCAAATATGAAAAAAATGTGGCAGCCTTCAAATCTGTAAGAACTGATCTCCTGACCACCTCACCCAGACAGAGAACCATTTCTCTGACAGTTCAATCAGAACGATATTTAACAACATCAGCAATATGTATGTTGTCTAGGTATTTGCATCCCAATGATTTGGCGAGATCCAGCAGTGAGCTATATTTCGTTGTGTGAGGCAGCTCATTTTTTATTAGCCAGTACATGCAACGAAGAGATGCCACAAAAGCTTCTTGTTCAAGGGTCAGGGCCTGCTGCATTGCCTGCTCTATTCCACCTTTTGAAGCTGAAATTCTGCAGTTTGCTTCCAGTTCAGAAGCAACAACGTGAACTGAACTGTTCGGATGCCTTTTTATAGCATCTTCTCTGAATATCTTACATCCCCTGGGTACCCAAACTGTTCCTGATTTGGGCATCTGTTTATGTTTTATGCAAAATGCACAAAACATGCCATCATTTTCTTTGTACTCTAACCAACAGTATTTGTTAAGCCAGCCAGTATAAAATCCTGCTGCTCTATGCTTAGAGGTTTTTTTTCTGTATTATAGGAGTAGGTGCAGGGAGTCTCTTGGATATCCTTATCAACTGGACCAACTGGCATTGTCCCAATCATCGACTCACGACTGTCATGATCTTGATCAAGATGTTTCCGTTTTTGAGTTAATTTGAAACCAAAGTTAGTTAGTTTCTGCATTGTGTACAATAAAGCTTTTTTCTTCCCCCTGCTTGTCGTGTGTTTATTTATCAATACAGAACGAGAGTTTGGTAATGCTGGTTGAGCGGAGCCCCAAATGTTTTCTCACACAAATATTTTTCTGTTCCCTGAATCAGGGTTTAGAACAAGTGACCACTGATGAAGCAAGACTGCACAACTTGACTGGGACAGAGACACAGTTAAGGAGCCCAAAATTTTTTTTTTCTCTCACACAAATATTGTTTTGCTCCCTGAATCAGGGTTTGGGACAGAGACTAGACCCCTGGTGGCACAGTTAAGGCAGGAGCCCTGAATTTTTTTTCTCACAAATAGAAACAAGTGACCACACACTGACAAAGCAACTGACTGCACAAGGACAGGACTGGCAGACCCCCTTGGAGGGGGAGGGTCAAGTCAGAAGTCAGGGCGTCTGTCCCCAGTGTCTCCTCACAAACACAACTGGCTGTGGTGCTGTACACCAGGTAGTAATAATCTGACTGCTGTGCAGAGGACTGATGAATTATTTTATTTCTTTACTGCCAGTATTTATTTTTTTCTTTTTATGCACTACAGCTCATCAAACACCCACTGTGGGAAACCACACAATGAGCTCTCTCCCCTTCTCTCAACAACCCACTTCAATTTTTTCAGGACAGATATTCTAGCCCCTTGCACTGCTTACAGGTCTAATGTTGTAGTTTACAATCCAGAACCACCTACAAGCAGTTACCTAAAAATGCAGGTCTGACCATTAATCCTAATCAAGTGTGCATCAGGCATGCAAGAAACCAGCAGCTAAATTAAGTTCAGTGAATCGGACGAGTTCTGACTCTCCATAGAAATAAATCAGTGATTCCAGTGCAGACTGGTGTTTTTTTCTTTTACTGCCAGTATTTTTTTTTTTTTTTGCTGCAGCTGCCCTTTCAGTGAAAGGCAGAAGAATTTGCAGGACTGAAATGCTGGAGACCACGCAATGATCTCCTCCACCCCCCACTCAGTAACACTTCATATACACTTAGTTCTGATACTTCATGAGACTTAGTTTCTAAAAACAAAATAAAAAGGTGTTGTCTTTTTTTTAATCAATAATTAGGCAAAGGAAGCTGCACTCAATAGTACAATACAACTAGCACTTCTGGAGCCGACTGAACGATCTAAGAAGTCCCTAGGTAGGCTCGGGGTGGGTCAGAAGTTGGTCAACTGGGTGGCAAACTGGTTGACTGGCAGAAAACAGAGAGTGGTGGTAAATGGTATACAGTCAGAAGAGATGCAAGTCACAAGTGGGTACCTCAGGATCAGTCCTGGGGCCAGTCCTATTCAACATCTTCATTAGTGACCTCGCAGATGGACTAGGGGTAAGGCTTGTCTGTTTGCAGATGACACCAAGATCTGCAACAGAGTAGATGATCCAGATGGGGTGGGCAGAATGAGAAGAGATCTGGATAAACTAGCAGAATGGTCAGAAGAGTAGCAACTGGGATTTAATGCAAAGAAGTGCAAAATCATGCACATAGGGAAGAGAAACCCTGAAGCCACTTATAGGCTGGGAGGGGAGTTGCTAGCAGTCACAAAGGAAGAAAGAGACTTGGGCATCATCATCACTGATGACCTAAAATCATCCAAGCAGACCTCTAAAGCAGTAGGTAAGGCTAGGGGGTGTTAGGGTGTATTAGTAAGGGTATCACAGTAGTAAGAGGGAGGTAATAATCCTCTGTACAAGACATTGGTTAGCCCCATCTGGAGTACTGCGTGCAGTATTGGAGGCCACACCTTCACAAGGACATTAACCAAATTGAGGCAGTCCAGAGAAGGGCAACCAAATGGTGCAGGGACTGCATCAGAAGACATATGAGGACAGATTAACGGAGCTCAATATGTATACCCTTGAGCAAAGGAGGGAGAGAGGTGATATGATCGAGACATTTAAACACCTTAAGGGCATAAACAAGGTGAAAGAGTCTAACATGTTTAAATATAAGAAAAATAGCAGGACAAGAGGACACAGCATGAGATTAGAGGAGGCCGATTAAGGGGAATGTGAGGAAATTCTTTCACAGAAAGGGTGGTAGATGCATGGAATGGCTTACCACAAGAAGTGGTGGCTATGAATACAGTGCAGGGCTTCAAACAGGCATGGGATAGGCATAAGGGAGCAATACAAATGACTATGAATAGATAGGTCACTGACAGAGCAAAGGCCGATGGCACATTTATAAGGTAGAAAAAAGAAATGGGCAGACTGGATGGGCCTTGCGGTCCTTATCTGCCGTCAACTTCTATGTTTCTATGTTTCTAAAGTGGCAGCAGACTAATGGGAGTTACCTGGCAGTTCGTAGCAGCTCCATTATAGGCTGCTGGACTGTCACTCCCAGAGGCTTCCTCTCTATTGGCTCCACGGTTTGGCGCCTTAGCCTGGTCTGCTGACTTTCAAGAGTTTACCCCGTGATCCCCAAACTTGCAGATCTTTACTGCAGCTGCGCCAGAAATCCCGACCATGTTCGGTCATAATTGGCTCCCCTTTTTGTCTTGCCTGATCGCGCGAGTGCACGAATGTAATTGCACGAGTGCACGAATTTAATCGAGCGAGTGCACGAATTTAAAGGCAAAGAGTGGCGGCTGCACAATATGAGAGGCGGGTGCTTAGGATTGTGTGGCGGCCCGCCTCTCAATAGTAATAAATGGGGATCACTGTAATAGCCTGCATACTAATTTACATAGTGAGGCACTGTGGGTACAGTAAATAGCTGATTTTTCTGTCTCCATAATCAAAGTGCAGTCTCCTACTGCAGTCGTGTTTACAGCAGTACAGTCTGTAGAAAAGTTTCTGGAAAATATTTGTGATGTAGGTATGCCAAAAAGATAACCCCCTTTGATGGCTGAGTGCCGAAGCGTAAGGGTCCTGGCTAACTGCCTGATGTAATGTAAAATAAACGTTAATTTTGCATCAACTTGACCGTTTCCTGGAGTGCTCACTATTGAACTGTTTATGTCAAAAAGATAATTTGCCATTCTGTGTAGATGTTGTTTCACTTTTACTGCCTGCTGGTGAAGTGACAGATCAAATGACAGCTCCTGTCAGAATGTAGAAGTGTGACAATTCTTTTCTATGTTTATGTTATAGGGCCTGAATGACTGAAAGTAGTTCAGGAGTGTAATTGTCGGCCAGTGATTACATGGTTCTGAGCTGCTTTCAGCCAATCAAATCAAATCACTAGAATTTTGTGTTTTCTGTACATGTTACAATGCAAGATGCAGCTACTTGCAAACAACGTAAAGAGTCAGCTAAAAACTGACAGTGTCCCTTTAAAAACTGTTTCCCTTGTACAATATCATGGTTGTGGGTTGCAGCACTGAGAAGAATGGGCAGGGTTATGCAAATGAAGCAGAGCACAGAAATAAAAGCATTTTTTTCATGGAAAACAGTACTTTTTGGCTCTTTGAATGGTAGGAGACTGATTCATAATTCCTACAGGTCACTACTCCCATTTGCTATGGCAAACCTCAGAAAATCACTTGAACTTTATAGAAGATTTAAACTTAACAGATCCTGTTAAAGGAAAGTACACGAAACCATTAACATATTCATATTATTCAACAGTACTAAAAACTCATTCCTGCACAGACTTTTGTTTAATTTCAAAAAATATATAGTGTACAGGATATTAAATATGGTTCTGTAATTATATCAGACCACACCCCAGTAAAATTAATCATCCATATGGATATAAAAAATGGAAAAGCTAATTATTGGAGATTTAATCAAAAATTATTGAATGACTATTTTCAACAATTCGATGAAAAAAGAAATTAAAGAGCTCTGGGCTAACAACTCAACAGATACAGTACTTTTAAGAATTATATGGAACTCATTAAAGGCTTATATGAAGGGCTATACTGCACTGTATCTCTGTACAACTTGTATTCCTTAATTCTACCCCAGGTTGACCCTGAAAAAGGGACTGTAATTGTCTCAGTGGTATTACCCAGTTACCAAAACTCAAATAAATGAATAAATATGTTTTTCATATTTAAACACAAAAAAGAAACAGAAACCATAATACTGAACTAAACAGAACAAGATTTAGCAAGTGCAGAAATGAAATTTATTCCATCAGCGGCAGAAGAGGATTTAGCAAAAGTCTTGGTCTTAAGAGACAAGTATAACGAAATAATAGAAACAAGGGCTAAAGGGGCACTGATAAGGGCTAGATCTCAATACTACTTCTTGAGCGAGAAACCAGATAGACTGTTAGTACTGCAAATACAAAGGGAAAAAGCTAACAATACAATCAACACAGTAAAATGTATCAAGACCACAATGCATATGAACCAAAGAGCATAAATGATACATTTACCAGGTTTTGTAAACAGCTGTACATGCCTGAAGGAAATCCCAGCAGTAACCAAATCAATAGATATCTAGAAGATATTAATCTAAAATAACTCAATCCAGAGGACTGAGACTATCTGGACTCCAAATTACTTATCAAGAAGTGTTGGAATCTATATCAGATCTGACTAATGGAAAATCATCCTGCCCAGATGGTTTCAGGGGAGAATTCTATAAACAATTTGAAGAGGAATTAATCCCCGTACTACACTTACTGTATAATAGCTGTATGGAAGGAGAAGCTTTGCTCCCTACCTTCGATGAGGCCATAATCTCTCTAATTTTGAAGCCAGATAAACCAGCAGATACATGTGGTTCGTATAGACCCATACCATTATTAAATGTAAATTATAACATTTTTACAAAGATCTTAGCTAACAGACTTAATAAAATAATAACCAAAATTATACATCTGGATCAGGTTGGCTTCGTCGAGGGTAGGAGGTTAGCAGATAATATCAGATGAGTACTCAATCTGAGCATACATTTAAAATTTCTGCTTTAGTAGCACTTGACGTTGAAAAGGCACTTGATATGGTGAATTGGGATTTCCTTCAGGCAGTATTAGTAAAATTTGCTTTTGGGAGAAAATAATTACTTTGATATACAACACTCCAAAGGACAGAATTAAAACCAACAACCAGTTATCATAGATAATAGATCTCTGAAGAGGAACAAGACAGGGGTGCCCACTTTCCCCAGTCTTCTTTGCCATACTCATGGAACCTCTGGCACAGGTAGTTAAGAATCATAATGAAATAGAAGGCTTCTTGATAGAAGAGAGAAAACGTGTAATTTCGCTATACGCAGATGATGTACTCTTATTTTTATTTATTTATTTATTTATATGATGCATCGGAATACAACCTTTGAGTCAACAGCTCTTTTGCAAAGGCTCCATGTCAGGACTACATAGGACAACAATTTGCAAATACACAGGATATTACACAAAAGTGGGGTGAAGTTAAACAAAGTTACACAACAGTTGTTACATATCTACATGCAGGCCAACCAGGCCATAGTTAAACAGAGTATGCAATTAACAAATATTTATACAGAAAGGTACAGCAGGCCAACTGGGCCCTAGTTATACAAAGGGAACACTATTGACAATTCGATCATGGGTTTAGGTGACCAAACATTGAGATCCAGTGCAGGAGGTACAAGTTGTTTTATAGAGGAGCCCGTATTCATGAGATTGGGTCAGAAGCAATCACATGCTGAATGCTCGAGTAGGAAGCCCTTTAGGGCCTTTTAAATTGGCCAAGGGTGGGTAGGTGGGTGATTGACGCTGGGAGTTCGTTGAACCATAAGGGGACCCAGTAAAGAAAAACCCTTTGACACAGTGAGGTTCTGCAGCGAGGGACAGAGTGGGAGGACCTAGCAGCGCTTCTGGAGTTACAGGCATGGGTTGCAATGGTAACCAAGGGGTCGAGCCCAAGGGGGTGAATTTGAGGGATATTTTTTTTGCAAAAATACAGGTATGATATTTGAGTCTATCATTTAGATTCAGCTATCCTGCTGACTTGTACAAATGACAAGTGTGGGTCAGTCTGTCATGCCCATTGACCAGTCTGCAGGCCTTATTCAGGGAAGTCTTAATCCACAATAGGGAGATTGGATCAGCTGGACCTTAAATCACCAGGCCATAGTCAACTAAGGAGAGGACAAAGGATGATACAGCTAGTTGGAGGGCCTCAGGGGAAAGGAAGTGTGTGTGTCGGTATAGTAGTTCTATCCTGGAGCTGAGCGCCGATAATAGGCCTTGTATGTGGGCATGATAGGAGAGATGGGTATCAATGGTAAGCCACAGATACCTGAAAGAGTAAACCTGCTCAATGGGGATATTCCCAGAGTTACATATGTTATGGGCTAGGTTGCGATGGTGGCTTTGTTGGTGGGTAAAGGTCATGGATTTGGTTTTGCTACAATTAAGAATTAATTTGTGTTCAACAAAATAGGATTCTATGGTTCAGAATCATGCTTGGAGCACATTCTAAACAAGCTTTGCTATAAAATGTCTTTATAGCTGCCACTTAGCCCAGTTTCAGTTGTTATTTGCATGTACTGTCACTTTTGGCTCTGCATAGCTATATGTATTATCTCGAGTGCTGTCTGACTTGATCTGTATTCTAACCTACCTGTACTATATACTATGTATTGCATAATCTTATCTCATTTTATGTATGTATTTTCCTGGGTCGTGCCTGAAAATAATCAACTTTGGCTAGTGCACCTAACCCAGTTAACAAAAACTAACTAAATAAATAAATATTTTGGAGTGTGTTGGGGTTGGGATGACATTCAAAGATAACGGCGTCATCCGTGTATAGGAGCATTTTACCTGGACAGGATAGGGCAAAGGGATTTAGGAACATGCTAAAAAGGAGAGGACCAAGTATGGATCCTTGTGGAACCCCAGAGAGGACAGCACTGCACGAAGAGAGGGTGGACCCGATTCTGACCTGTTGGGTGCGGTCTGTGAGATAAAGATAGCTGGCAAACCAGGACACTACCTCAGGGGTAAGACCCAGAGAAGGGAGGGATTGGAGCAGAACAGCATGACTCACAGTACTGAATGCGTTGGTAAGGTCTATATAGACAGATCCTACTAGTTGACCACTGTCAAGGGCTTGATGGAAGAAAGACGTGTATTCAAGTAGGGCAGTAGTTGTACTGTGCCCAGTGCAGAAGCAGTGTTGGACAGGGGAGAGTAGGTTGTGGTAGTTGAGATAGTCAGTGAGCTAGTCGGAGATAAACCTTCTCCAGAGCCTTGGTGGGGGGCAGGATGGAGATGGGATGATAGTTATTGGGGGCAGTACAGTCACCTCCCTTATGTAAGGGTATGATGACAGCACATTTCCAGGCAGATGGGAGCTGCCCAAGACAGATGGATAGATTAAAGATTTTAGTAAGAGGGGGGAGAACTTCGTCAAGTGTGAGCCTCAGCAATTTTAAGTCGATGGTATCACCACTATATCCAGATTTGGTGATGAATTTAGAGATATATCTACAAGCAGAGCTGGGGGAGATAGGTTTGAAACAAAAGGGGGGGGGAGTGATTTTGATGGGACTGGTGGGGGATTTGAGGTTGAAGGGGCATCAAAGAAGTTCAAGGGCAGTACTCTGCTAAGATCCGTGAGCGTCCTATTAAGGGTGTCCGCAATGGTTAGTGAGTCCTGGACTAGTGTACCACTGATCGACAGCTGGGAAGGTGGTAAATGGGCAACTTTCCTGGCGATTTCTTTAATGTTATGCCATAAATCACAACCAGAGTCCCATGTAGCCGAAAAGGGCTCATCGGTAGTGGCTTACTTTGGCTTGGCGGATTGCCCAGATGCACTTGTTTCTGGCTTCCCGGTAAAGCTGCCTATCCCTGGGGTGTCTGGAATCTACTGCCCTTAGCCAGAGGTTATATCTGTGGTGTATCACTTCACATAGTTCAGAGGATACACAAGGATTGTTTCTTGTTTTTATGTATTGCTTTTTAAGGGGGGCAAAAATGTCACAGGCGTGGCTGAAAGTGTTGATAAAGTGAGTGAGGGCAGTATCCACGTTGTTACTGCGGAAAATTGGGGACCAGTCACAGGTCTGAAGAAAGACTTTAAGGGATTTATATTTCATCCTTATTCTTCCGGATTCTTTACATCCTTTATATTTAAAGGATGTACAGAACACTAGAATAGTTTTATTCAATTTAATTAATACAATCTCAGATGTCTCAGGATATAAAATAAAAAAAAAACAGAAATACTTTCATTTAGCCAAAACCTTTCATTTCAAAACAACTCTCTTGTAAATGACATGCTAGTATGTACAAAATTCAGCATTTAATGAAATTAGTGGGAAAAATTAGGATCTTTATATGGCAAAAGAAGAAATCTAGATTAGCCCTTCAAAAATTACATGCAACATTGGAAAAGGGAGGACTAAGACTCCCAAATCTATAGTGGTACTATTATGCAGCACAAATTGAACAAACCAACCAGTGGTTTAAAACAGAGGAGATCCCAAGCTGGGCAGAGATAGAGACGAGTCGACTACAATGGAAAGAATTACCTGGAATACCAAATCTAGATCTAATAAATAAATTAGTTAATACCTGTCTATCTGCTACAAAAGTTGTCTGCCAAAATATGGTGAGAAGTACATCTCCTTTTACAAGAAAAAACAGATGCATCACCACTTACATACATAAAAAACATTAATAATATCCCTACAATTAAAAATAATATTTTCATAAGACTGTGGGAAAGCAAAGGTATTTACCAATTAAGACATATGTACAAAGATGGTTATTTGATGGATTTAAAAATATTTAAAAATCAATATAATCTAGGAGAAGGCCACTATCTAACATTCCTTCAAGCTAAGTGATTCTATAAGGAAAAAAGTGGGAAACCTAATAGAACTGCCATATTCCACAACTGAGAAAGTATTCCTGGAAGACTCAAATAAAAAACTGATAGGTAAAATATATAAAATTATTGAACAAAAGAAAATAAACCCACTTACTAATTTGCAGAAGGCATGGCGGAAGGATTTAGAAATAAATCTTACTGACCAACAATAGAAACATAGAAACATAGAATTTGACGGCAGATAAGGACCGCTTGGCCCACCCAGTCTGCCCATTTCCCTACCTAATGGATAAGCTGCAGATCCTAGTTAACCAGCAGCCTACTTCTTCCTACCCCAACCCCCTAGAATTGCCTTACGACTGTCCCATGCATGCTTGAATTCCACCACTGTTTTTGACTCCACAACCTCCTCTGGAAGGCCGTTCCATACATCCACAACCCTCTCTGTGAAAAAATACTTCCTTAAATTACCCTGAGCTGCCCCTTCTATCTTCAAATTGTGCCCCTTGTTCTTCACACACCTTTTTTGAAAGATGCTACCCTCTTGGACTTTGTTGATTCCCTTGAGGTACCTGAAAGTTTCTATCACGTCTCCCCTCTCCCTCCTTTCCTCGAGGCTATACATATTAAGCTCCTTAAGTCTCTCTTCATATGTCTTCCGGTGCAGACCCTGCACCATTTTAGTTGCCCTCCTCTGGACAGCTTCCATCCTATGTCTATGTCTTTGCAGAGATTGGGTCTCCAGAACTGCACGCAGTACTCCAGATGTGGTCTCACCAGCTGTCTGTACAGAGGGATAATAACTTCTTGTTTTCTACTGGTGATGCCTCTCCCTATGCATCCCAGTATTCCCCCAGCCCTCCTTGCTGCCCTCTCACATTGCTTGCCCACCTTTAGGTCATCTGATATGACTACCCCCAGGTCCCTTTCCATTTTTGTTGTTGTTAGTATCTCACCCCCCATTGTGTACTCTTCCCATGGGTTTTTGTTTCCCAGGTGCATTACCTTGCACTTCTTAGCATTGAATCTAAGCTGCCATACATTTGACCATTCCTCTAACCTTGCCAAGTCCCTTCTCATCCTTTCCACCCCACCTTGTGTATCAACTCTGTTGCAGATCTTTGTGTCATCTGCAAAGAGACATACTTTTCCTTCCAGTCCCTCTGCAATGTCGCTTATAAAGACATTGAAGAGGACCGTCCTAATACTGAACCTCTGCGGTACCTCACTACTAACCCCCTTTTTCAGAGTGGACTCATTTACTATTACTCTCTTGTGTCCTATTCTCCAGCCAATTCTTTACCCAGGCTGTCATCTTGGGACCCACTCCCAGGCTGGCTAACCTGTATATTAATCTTTGTGTGGGACTGTGTCAAATGCCTTGCTAAAGTCTAGGTAGGCCATGTCCACAGCCCCTCCCTGATCAACTACTTTGGTCACCCAGTCAAAGAAATCTATCAGATTTGTCTGGCATGACCTTCCTGCTGTGAATCCATGCTGCCCTGGGTCCTGTGCCCTCTGGCCTCTAGATACTCAACAATTCTTTCCTTCAGAAGTGATTCCATCATTTTCCCTACCACTGAGGTTAAACTAACAGGTCTGTAGTTTCCTGCTTCTGCCTTGCTCCGACTTTTGTGAAGGGGAATCACATCTGCCTTCCTCCAGTCCTCAGGTACCACCCCATCCTCCCATGATTTGTTAAAGAGGGTAGTCAGTGGTGTCACTAGTTCTACCCTTAGTTCTTTTAGAATTCTGGGATGAATCCCATCAGGCCCCATTGCTTTGTCCACCTTCAGTTTTAAGAGCTCTTTTCAGAACCCTTTCTTCTGTAAATGGGCTGGTATCAACTTCTGTATCCAGAGTGTTTCTACTGTTTGTTTTAGGTAACCCCTTCCTTTGTAAATACTGAGCAAAAATATTTGTTTAGTATCTCTGCCTTTTCAAAGTCACCCTCTGCCCACCCTCCCTCCCTAAATTAAGCTCACTATCCCTCCCTTGGTCTTCCTTCGCTCCCTGATGTACCTATAAAAGGTTTTATCCCCCTTGTTAACTGAGTTGGCTATCTTTTCCTCGGTTTGGGCCTTTGCTGTTCTGACTGCCTTTCCAGCTTCCTTTTGCTTTAACCGATACAGTTCTCTGTCCTGTTCCTTCTGTGATTCCTTGTACTTCCCGAATGCTTTCTTTTTCTCTTGAACCTTCACTGCCACTTCCTTTGAGAACCATGGTGGTTTCTTACCTCATTTCATTTTGTTTATTTGTTTTATACAAAGGCTCGTTACCTCTGTGATGGCAGTTTTTATTATTATTCCCCATTGTTCTTCCACCCCTCCTTCCTGCAATGGACAGCAATGATATCTGCAGTCTCAGAAGTTAAAAAAAATAAATTTAAACAAATGCAATTTAATATTATGCACAGGTATATTACACTCCAGCTAAATAGCATAAATTCAGTAGCAATTTATCAGACATATGCCCAAGATGCATGAAAGAATTGGGAACCCTGTTACATATGTTTATCAAATGCAAAGTCCTAACAGATTTCTGGAATAAGGTAAGAAAAACAATAACAACATTGATAGGATTAGACGTCCCATTTGATCCTGGCATTCTACTATTCAATGGAACCTTTACACCAGACCAGTATGGAGATGAAAACAAAGTAACATTTTTAAACCTAGCCTTAATAAATGCAAAAAAAAAAAAAAAACAATCCTACAGCATTAGCAAGATCCTAACCCACCATGTGCCAGAGGCTGGCAGTATAGCCTAAAGGTTAGAGTAATGAGCTGTGAATGAGCTTGATACATCCAGAAGACAGACCTGGGTTTGATTCCCACAACCTCCACTTGCATACTGTGAGACTCTGAGCAAATCACTTAGCCACCCCAGTGCTCCCGGGTTGCCCCTGAAAACAGGCACTTCTGCCTAATGAGCCTTACTTGGTTAACAAAGAATAAAAAAATGTATGAAGGAATGGAATAACTTACTAATAGATTGTGCAAATTTAGAAAGAATATTCTATAGTCAAGATGGTAATAAATCACAATTTGATCAGATATGGGAACCCTTATCTGCAGTTTCTGATTAGAAATAATTCTAGAGGAAATCCTTGAATTGCTCTCTTGAAGCATTCCTTATGAAAAGAATAGCATAAATTTGAAATAAAAAAGGGCCCTGCCAGGAATATAGTCCCCAACACAGGGACATTGGGACAATGATGTGTAGCAAAAAATATCCCTGAAATGAAATAGGGTGATAAGCTATGTTTTGATTCCTAATAATAATAATAAATAAATAGAAAGACGTCTGGTTAACAAAATTTGGAACTGCAAGTGTTGGTTGCAGAGGGTAATCTCGACCTAGTGGCTGTCACAGAGAAGTGGGCAAATAATCATAACTGGAGCATTACCATACCAGCGTATCTATGGTTAAGGAAGATTGTGGCAAAGGAGATGGTGGGACACTATGTTAGGAAAGGCACTGAAGCTACAGAACTAAATAATCTAGGACATTAGGGAAGTTTGGAGACTTCATGGGTACTAGAAGACACAGGGATGGGGAAGCAAATCAGAGCTGGGGTGGTGTGCAAACACCCAAGTCAGGACCAGAGGCAGGCAGGGAACTAGGTGGAAGTCGGGTTGGGGGAGGTGCTAGCAGTACAGAACTTCAACAAGCAGGATGCGGACTAGAAGGTCCCAATCATGAGTAGCTCCTGGTGGAAGCATGCCAGGAGGTGTTCATGGCATGGTGCCTCAGAACCTTATAAGGGAGGGCACACTGCTGGACCTTGTGCTCACGAACAGTGACAGGGTCCAAAAACAGTAGTCTAGGAATCGCTGGGGTCAACCAGCCACAAGACGGTGTAGTTGGAAGTTCAACTGGAGGCCAACAAGGGGAATAACACAGTGAATGTCTGGGACTTCAGAAAAAGCAGATTGACAGGTTCAAAAGCTGCTGGAAGTAACCTCAAAAAAGAACAGTAGAGAGCAGCGTAGAAGAAACATGTGAGGCATTCAGATGGGATTTGCTAGAGCTTTCGGCAAGTTGTGCTGAGAGGGCAAGTGAGGAGAAGACAGTTAAAGGCCCACTGTGGTTCACATCAGATGTAAAGGAAGGAGAAAGAGTGAAGAGAAGGGTAATTAAAAATACAAGGGTTGCCAGAGGAGGAAGACAGCAGCGACAGGGAGGATTACCTAAAGGCTACAGACCAGTAGGAGGGTCAGGAGTGCAAAAGTTGAGTCAGAGCTGCAAGGCGTTTTTCTGATACATCCAGGAAAAACACAATGTTAAGGAGGGTACTGTGTGGTTGAAAAAAAGGGGAAGGATGGGCACAAAGGATACTGCACCAATATTTTTGTTCAGTGTTTATCAGAGAGGAGGCAGGTCCACTACCAGAATTTGGAGTGGGTGTTGGAAGAAGAGAGGGAGGGAGCTCTATCAGTCAAGGCCTTATCATGGAAGAAAGATTACTGTAAAGGCTAAGAGGGTTGCAGGAAGATCCATCAATGGGGCTAGATGAGTTACATCCTAGGATACTCAAAGAAGCAGCAGGGGTACTAGCAGCTCCATTAGTAGATATCTAACTGCTCATTGGACACAGCAGTAGTCACCAGAGGCTGGAGGACTGCAGACAAAAATTGCTCTGCATAAATGCGGAAAGAAGGATGAGCTGGGCAACGACAGTATAGACCAGTCAGCCTGACGTCTATAGCGGGTAAGTTACTTGAGACGGCAGGCCATACTAAGGGAAAACTGGTGGACATTCTTGAAGTAAATGGGTTGTAGGATGAAAGGCAACATGGGTTTACTAGGGGAGGACATGCCAAATGAGCCAGAGTTCTTTGATTGGGTGACAAGGGCAACCAACAAGGACAGTTAGTCAGCATTGTACCTGAACTACAGTAAGGCCTTTTACTCAGTCACCCATGGGTGAGTGGTAAAATATGGAGGGCTCTAGGGGTCAAAGAATGAACAGCATCATGGGTGGAGAGTTGGCTGAGGTGGAGCATATAGATGGTGGCAGGAAATGGTGAATTCTCATATGTTAAAGAGGTTATGAACTGGGTGCCACAGAGGTGGACATACAGACCAAGATATGCCTCTTAGTGGATGACACCAAGATCTACACAAGGGTGGACACTGAGGAGGGGGATTCAAGCATTAAGGAAGGACCTGAGTAGAATGGTAAAATGTATACGATTAAGCAGCTAAGCTTTAACATGAAAAAATGTAAAGTAATGCATATCTGAAAAAAAAAAAAAAGAACGCAATACACAATGGGTAGTGTGGTACTGAAAAGCACAGTGAAAGAGAAAGGTCATTCATATATCAGAAAACATGAAATCCATAGCAAACTGCAACAAGACCTTGGGAGAGCAAATAAGATGCTGGGGTGCATACAGAGGGAATCAGCAGCAGATGCCAGGAGGTGGTCCTTCCACTATACACCCATTGATTAAACACCCTTGAGTACTGCACAAGGTTCTGGAGTCCACACCTGCATAAGGACTGTGAGAAGGCGAAGCGATACAGTGAAAGGTGACGAAATAATCCAGGGCATGGGGAAAGGATGTGCAAGGAGAGGCTGCGAGATTTCAACTTGTACATCCTGGAGACTAGGAGGGGGTGGGGACACAAGATAGAAACATACAAGTAGAAACCTGAACGGGATAAATAGGGTAGATAGTAAAGACACATTTGTTTCAAGTACGCACACAGGTATGAGGAGGAATTCACTGACACTGGTAGGAGGTAGATTCAGGAGGGATTTGTAAGCACTTTTTCACTGAAATAGGAGCATGCTGTCTAAAGAGGTGGTGAAGGAGAAATCCAGGTGGAGTTTCAAGGTAGGGTGGGACAGGCACATGGCCACAGAATATGGGAAGGGAATAGAGGTCAGTTGGAGGAATGGCCACTACAGCCTACGTAGTGTAGCTAGGCTAGGTCGGCAGACTGGATGGGCCACTGGGTCGCTTTTTGCCATCATTTTCTTTTTTTAACTATTTATTTATGCCCCTTCTGACACCACATTGGCTCCTATCCTCAGGGTCCTCAATTGTGCCCTACCGACCTGGAAGTGGAGGATATTGCTCCCCACCTGCTTCAGCCCCTGTAAGCCCTTAAGCGCCCGGACTGACCCCCAGGTGGGGGGAGAAAAGTCCCCATAACCCCCCTCCTTACCTGAGATGAGGCAGAGAGAGTTCAGGAGATCCTCCAGTCTTCCTAGTTGGCGGCACAGAGGTCCATCTCCAGGAACCGGCATAGGGCTTTTCCTGGTTTTCTGGTCCCATCCCACAGACGTCGGTACACACAGAGGGTCAAGGAGACAAAGGCATGCTGAGATGTGCCTTCGCTCAGACCCTAGGCTGACATCTAACCTTCCCCTTCTGCTACTCCCTGACTGTACCACTACCTGTGGTCACCCAGGTGGCAGTATGTCAGTGGGAACATGCAGCCCTCTCCACCCAGAGAAGGAGAACAGCCTGTTGGGCACTCAGTCCTTCTTCCCCCCCCGGCCAGCCCTCCAGCTACCCAGGCTCGCTACTGAACCCGGGCTGCTGGCGTTGCAAGCGGTATTTCTACCACTGTGCCGGAAGGCCAGCCTTTGCCATAATTTTCTATGTGTTTCTTAAAGCTCACCCACCAAAAAGGGAAAGGCTCAGAAATTTTGAGAAAAGCAACACCTGTAAATACTTTTTACATATACATATCACTGTTAAACCCAAACAGCAATCATCCAGTTTTACTCTTTATTAAACATGAAATTCAAGAATCTGGTCCATGTGCAACTGACGAAAGTGTATATTATGGCATCTTGAGCCAAATAACACCAAGGCCACATCATTCAGAAAGAAGCAGAGCAAGGCCGAGGAAGCAGCTGACCATTTTTCTGTAGTAGGAGACCAGCAGGGCAAAAAGGAGCAAGAAAACCGATAGTGGCTGTTGTGGTGTTCTTTTTGTTTTAAGCAGGAGACCAGCTGTTTTTTCTAGACCATTATGGGACAAAGAGGTAAGACAAGGCAGTTACTCTACTTAAGGTTGGAATTGCCCTCTCACCCACCCAATGCCAGTTCCAATATTATAGGCACCAGGATTGACTAACAACAGATACTTTCATTGGGAACAGGAAGTGTGGGTTCACCAGAACAAGTCAGAGGTGGAGAAGTGGTAGCTCCAAAGGGGTGTAGGTAAACAGGACACCTGGAAGTTGTTAGCCGGAGGTTAGAGTATTTGAACACTGCATTGGGGGTTTACAAACAGAGTTGGTGAGGTAAGATTAGCTAGTATACGCGGGTAGTACAACGGAAGAGGAGAGGCAAAAAAAAAAACAAAAAAAAACAGGAGGGGAGTTGTTAACTTGTAGGTTCATTATTGTATTGTGGGAATTGGCAAGGGGGAGCAGGTAAGGTCTACATTGAGGGTGTAACTGTGATTGGAGTGGTACAGTGCAGCAGCTGTGGGACAGCAGTCTTCAAGGAGACCTTCTGGAGACTGCGGTGCTGCCCTATCTGCACGCACCTCTCTGGGCCAAGGGAGGAGGCTACCAGACTTAAGGCTGAGTTGGCTTGGGTTAGGAGGACCAACTCCCCCACTCAGGGACCACCAAGTCCACCTCTGCTTCCTCAGAGGATGCTGGGAAGGAGGAACGGATGGACAATGGTGGGCTCAGAGAGGGTTAGGGTGGTGAAGCACAGGCACATCCCAAGTCCCATACCATTTCTGAACTCCTACACAGCACTGGCAGGGTGGAGCAGTTCCCACCGAGGCACCCAAAGTAGTGGCGGGGATGGATGTGGAGGTCCTCCAGGGTGGAGATCTCAAGGGGGGTAGCAGAGTACCCCAAAGGAGGAGGAGGAAGCAACTCCTGGTGGGGGACTCCATAGTCCGGGGAGTGGAGTTGGGGTCAGCTGGTGGGGTGGAGAGGGAGGTTAAGTGCCTGCCGGGAGGCACAGCTCAGCAGGATGGAGAGTGTATCCAGAGGATCGCTAGGTCGGCAGCAGAGAGGGGGTAGCTGGATGTCACTGTCCATCTGGGAAAAATGACCTGCAAGACAGGGATAGGAAGAGTGCAGGAGGAGTTCAGGGAGTCAGAAAGGGGCCCTGGGCAGGTAGTAAGCTCCATGACATTCTCAGAGGTGCTGCCTGTTCATGGCAAGTGGGAGGCTAGGAATTTCCGCACCATGGATTTCCACACATGGTTGAGGAACTGGTGCAGAGAGAAGAGTTTCTGCTTCATTGGGGACTGGGGACCCTTCTGGAGGCCTGAACAAGGGCTATGGCCTCCATCCATCTAGGGAGGGGACCGTTGTCCTTAGTGAGTGGTTTAAATGCTTCACTGGCATGCATTTAAACTAGCCAAAAGGGGTGGCGGAATTCTAAAGCAGGGAGAATCAAACTGTCCACCCCCACAGGTTTATGTAGTTAGCAGGGAGGACCCTAAGGTTGGGAAATCGCCAGTGGTGACTAAACTAGGAAAAGGTAGAATGGCGGAGGAAAACGGCAAAAGGGAGGGTCATGGGGGGGTAGGGTAGGAGGGGCAGCTGCATAGTAGGGGTGCTAGCTGCAAAATCAAGCAGACTCGATTGACCAAATGACCTTTTTCTGCTGGCAGTTTTGTATGCATGTTTGTATGTAAAAAGAGAAAAGGAATTAATGGCAGAGAGTGGAGTAGTGAAGGAAGGCATGAGGATAAAAGGGGGAGTAACAAAATACAGAAGGCCATGTGTGTGAATGCTCGCACCCTGAGAAATAAAATCCCATATCTGGTGGCCTTGATGGCAGAGAATGACCTGGACACTGTTGCTATTACCGAGACGTGGTATTATGGGAACCATGACAGGGATGTATTTATACCAGGTTACACTCTATTTAGGAAAGACAGGGAGGGTAAAAAGGGAAGAGGGGTAGCTCTTATATCAGGAAGGGTATAAAAGTAAATGCGGTACAGTGATTGCGGGGGGTGAGCGGAGGCCCTGTGTGTCACCCTGGAGATGGGCAGTAGCATCACTGTTTGCACTGGTGTGATCTTTAGACCTCCAGCACAAGGGAAAGAGTTGGACAAGGTTCTAGTGGAATCCATCTATAAGAAGGCAACTAAAGGGGAAGTGCTGCTGGCTGGTGACTTCGATCTGCCAGATGTTGATTGGAGCACATCAGCCGTAGCCCCAGCCAGGAGCAGGGACATATTGGACTCCCTGCAGGGAGCATGCCTCAGGCAGCTAGTGCTAGAACACACCTGTGAGGGTGCGATTTTGGACCTGGTATTTATCAAAGGTGACAGAATTGCAGATGTCATGGTCAGTGGACACCTGGGATCCAGTGATCATCACACAGTATGGTTCAATAGGAGTACAGTGGCTGAATCAAGCCATACAAAAGTGACAGTCCTAAACTTCAGGAGGGCAGACTTTGCAAAGTTGGGGGTATGTCTCAGGAAAACCCTAGCAAAGAAGGAGGTCTTTTGGGGAGCTGAGGAACAGTGGGCCTATCTAAGGAGAGCCATAGTGGAAGCAACAAACCTTAGCGTTAGGCATACAAACAAAGGTAAGAGAAAAAGAAAACCACTATGATTACATAGAAAACAGAAACATAGACTTTGACGGCAGATAAGGACCACTTGGCCCACTTAGTCTGCACATTTCCCTACCTAGAGGATAAGCTGCAGATCCTATTTAACCAACAGCCTATTTCTTCCTACCCCCCACAAAAACTGACCTATGTCTGTCCCATGCATTCTTGAATTCTCCCACAGTTTTAGACCCCACAACCTCCTCAGGAAGGCTGTTCCATGTGTCCACACCCTCTCTGTAAAAAATACTTCCTCACATTGCCCCTGAGCTGTCCCCCCTCTATCTTCAAATTGTGTCCCCCTGTTCTTGCATATCTCTTTTTCTGAAAGATGCTACCCCCTTGGACTTTGTTGATACCACTGAGGTACTTAAACATTTCTATCATGCCCCCCCTTTCCTCAAGAGTATACATATTAAGCCTCTTTAGTCTCTCCTCGTATGGCTTCTCTTGCAGACCCTGCACCATTTTAGTTGCCCTCCTCTGAACTGCCTTCATCCTGTCTATGTCCTTGCGGAGACGGGGTCTCCAGAACTGGACACAGTACTCCAGATGAGGTCTCACCAACTGTCTGTACAGGGGGATATCAACTTCCTGTTTTCTGCTGGTGATGCCTCTCCCTATATATCCCAGTATCCCCCCAGCCTTCCCTACCACCTTCTCACATTGCTTGTCAACCTTAAGGTCATCTGATATAATTACCCCAGGTCCCTTTCCATTTTTGTTGTTGACCCCCCACTGTGTAATCTTCCTAGGGTTTTGTTTCTCAGGTGGCTTACTTTGCACTTCTTTGCATCGAATCCAAGCTGCCATACTTCTGACCATTCCTCCAACCTTGCCAAGTCCCTTCTCATCCTTTCCACGCTTCCTTGTGTATCAACCCTGTTGGAGATCTTTGTGTCAAATGCAAAGAGGCAAACTTTTCCTTCCAGTCCCTCTGCAATTTCACTTATAAAGACATTTAAAAGGACTGGACCCAGTACTGAACCCTGCGGTACCCCACTAGGAACCCCTCTTTCTTCAGAGTGGACTCCATTTACAATTACCTTCTGTGTTCTGGTGTTCAGCCAATGTTTTACTCAGGCTACCACCCTGGGACCCACTCCCAGGCTGGTTAATTTGACTACTACTCTTTTGTGTGGGACTGTGACAAATGCCTTGCTAAAGTCCAGGTAGGCCATGTCCACAGCCCCTCCCTGGTCTACTACTTTGGTCTCCCAGTCAAAGAAATCAATTAGATTCATGTGACATGACCTTCCCGCTGTGAACCCATGTTGCCTTGGGTCCTGTGCTCCACTGGCCTCTAAGTACTCAACAATTCTTTCCTTCAGAAGTGATTCCATCACTTTCCCTACCGCAGAGGTCAAACTGACAGGTTTGTAGTTTCCTGCCTCTGCCTTGCTCCCACTTCTGTGCAGGGGAATCACATCTGCCCTCCTCCAATCCTCAGGTACCACATCCTCCTCCCATGATTTGTGAAAAAGGGTAGTCAGTGGTGCCACTAGTTCTCTCCTTAGTTCTTTTAGAATTCTGGGGTGAATCCTGTCAGGCCCCATTGCTTTGTCCACCTTCAGTTTTAGCAGTTCTTTCAGGACCCTTTCTTCTGTGAATGGACTGGTATCGATTCCCCTATCCAGTGTGCTTCTATTATTTGGTTTAGGTACATATGAACATACAAAATTGCCAGCAGAAATAGGCTTCTTGGTCTATTGAGTCTGCTCGAGTATGCAGGTAGCCCCCCCATCACTCAGCTGCCCCTCCCACCCCCTCTTCCCAGTATCCCTTACCCTTACCCTGTTCCAACCCCTGTTGAAATTGCCCACCGGCCTTACAGGACACTTATCTTGTCTGGTAAGGTGTTCCATTTTCCATCACTCTTTCCGTGAAAAATGTCTCCTCATCTCCCTCTTGAATCTTCCCCGCCAATCCCAGTCCATGCCCTCTCATGTCCTCCTCCCTTCTCATATGAAAAATCCCTTCTGTGTTGGTTTTGTTTATCCCCTTCAGATACTTATAAGGTCTCGATCATATCCCCCCCCCCAACCCTCATCTCCTACAGTGAATACATATTCAGCTCTCCCAGTCTGTCCTCGTAGGGCTTGCTCTCCAATCCCTGGATCATCTTTGTGGTTCTTCACAGCACCCCCTCCAGGAATCTCATGTCCTTCAAGAATGGGCACCAGTACTGTATGCAGTACTGCAGGTGGGGCCAGATCAAAGACCTATACAGGGGCAGGATAACGTCTCTCCTTCTGGAGGAGATCCCTCTTACAATACACCCCAGCATTTTGTTGGCTTTTGCTGCTGCCTTCCTGCACTGAGCAGAGTTGCTCATGCTCCCCGTAATGATCACTCCTAGGTCCTTCTCCCTCTGTGGAGCACCCCAACTGTACCCCATTCAAGTGATGATCCCTCCCCGGTTCCTGGCTCTGAAATGCATAACCTCGCACTTCTTGACATTGAACCCCAACTGCCATGTTTCTGCCCACTCCTGCAGCTTAGTCAGGTGCTCCTGCAACTCCTTCCACCCCTCCGTGTCATCAACCATAGCTCCCATCTTGGTATGGTCTGTGAACAGGCTGATCTTGCTCCAGATCCCGTATGAGATATCCGCAATAAAAAATCCCAAACAGCACCAGTCTCAGTACTGATCCCCTGTGGTACCCTGCTCGGATGTTCCCCCCCACCACCACCACCACCATCCTTTGCTGCCTTCCCTTTAGCCAGTTTGTGATCCAGTTCACCATTTATGGTCCCGCCCCCACGATTCCAGCCCCTATCTCCCATGCGGCACTGAATACAAGGCCTGCTGAAGTCCAAATAAGGACATTTACTGCATGGCCCTTGTCCAGTTCCCATGTCACCCAGTCATAGTACTCTACAAGGTTTGTCTGGTAGGATCTGCCCGCTATACACCTGTGCTGTTGACCATCCTAGAGACTGTTTTCCTCTTACAGATTCATTAGCCTCTCTTTTAGTATGGTCTCCATGAGCTTTCCCACAATTGATGCGAAGCTCATTGGCCTATAGTTTCCTGATTCATCCTTTGGGCCACTTTTGTGGATGGGCACCACATGGGCCATTCTCCAGTCCTGTGATACACATCCCATGTCCAGGGAGATATTGAACAGGTCAGCCAGTGGCCCTGCCATGACCTCTGCCAACTTCCTTAGTACCCTAGAGTGAATGCCATCAGGTCCAGGTGCTTTGTCCACCCTTAAGGCCCTCAATCCATCTAGTACCCTGCTCTCTGTAATCCCTACATCTGTTGTCCTCTCCCCCCCAACCCCTCCTTGCCTGGGGCATCTGCCACCCCCTTCTCTTGTGTGAATACAGAGCAGAAGTATTCATTCAGTGCCTCTGCCTGCTCTGCCCCTTTCTCCACCCACCCTCCGTCCTTCATAATTCTCATCAGCTAATCCTTGCTCTTCCTTCTCTCTCCAATGTAGTGGAAGAAGTCTTTTTCTTCACTTTTATTTCCCTGCGCCAGTCTCAGCTACCTGGACACCCTGACCAGTCTGGTAACCTCCCTGGATTTCTCCATGTATGTATCCTTATTTTCACCCCTCCCCCATTTCCTGTACTTTTGAAACAATGCCCTCTTGACCCTCACCCCTTATATAACCTCATGTGTCAGCCAACTGGGTTTCTTTGCCCTTCCCTTCTTGCTTTTCTTCCTAATGCAAGACTCTGTTGCCTCCGCCAGCACTTCTTTTATGATGTCCCATTTCTCTTCTGCATCCATGTGTGGCTGCATTCCTGCCAGGTGCCTGCCCCAAATTTCCCCCATCTTCTTAATGTCTGCCCCCCTAAACTCAATCACCCTTGTACCTGTGCCCCATTTCCCTCCCCATGGTGAGCATGAACCACACCGAATAGCAGTCACTCCCAGCCAGTGGTTCCTCCACTTCCAGATTCCTTACAGCTTCCCGGTTATCCAGTACAAGGTCCAGAGTCCTTTCTAACCAAGTTGGCCCCTGGACCAGCTGTGTCACAAAGCTGTCTTGAAATGCTTCTAGCAGGACCCATTCCCTTACACTTGTGGTGGATGAGGTGCCCCACTCCACCCCCAATAGGTTGAAGTCCCCCACCACCATTGTGCTTCCCTTCCTGCAGACCCTCCTAATTTGTTCAGCTAATTCCCTATCAGGGCTTGACAAGTCCTATAGCTTGACGTCCCAGACCACCAGTTTTTGTATGGGGACAAGCAGATACCACAGTTGTGCTGTTTGTCTATGGACTAGTAATCTGCAGGCATTTAAAGTGCAGGTTTCCATACCTGTGTTTTCATTTCTGGCCACTAGATGTCATTCCTGTTCCCCGGCCGGGTCACGTCTGAGCTGCCAAACTGGGACCCGACCGCCAGTCACCTGATGCATCCTTAGCTGCAGACTGCAGTCACATGTGGCAGACTGGCAGCCTGCCTTGGCACGATCTTGACTGGCACGGTGGCAAGGCCCGACTTTACTGGGCAGTTGGGCACAGGCTTGGGGCGCGAGCACACTCGGGGAAGTGCCACAAAGAAAACACGATCGCGATTGTCCCAATACAGCCAGACTGACAGGCTAGGCAGCATATAGCTGATCTTTAAGTGCCTGTTAGTCCTGACTATTGGCCATTGTGCCTTGACGGCGAGTGTCAGTAGCTCGGTACACACTGGAATAGGCACCAATTCACTACTGACACTCTGACAGAGCAGCAGCATTTTCTTGTTTGGAGGGGCAGCATTATGAATTAGTGCCACACTGCCTCGGTGCCTTCTCGCACTTTGTGGGGGCGCATACTCAATAACTGAACTTGCTTGGTGGTGGATTTCCCAAGACTAGTCAGTACTTGTCCTGGAGAGAACTTATTAAAAAAAAAAAAATGAAATTGGACAGTACTGAGGGTCAGGTGCGCTGAGTGAGTGGGAGCTTAATAAAGGGGATTGATCAGAAGTCTGGAGGAGGGGGAATGATGAGAGACAGACTCCAGATTGTGTTTTAGAGAGCACTCAACGAAGGAAAAAAGGCTTTTGCCTGTGTAGAGTAAAAGAAAAGTCTAAAATATATTAATAAAGAAAAAATCTAGCGAGTCTGAGATCAGACTCACTCCACAAGGGACTGCAAGGCAGGCAGAAGGCCTGTGTGACTGTGGAGGAAATTAAATAAATCATTATCTAGTGCACCCAGTCCTAGTCCAACCCAAAAAATAATAAACTCACAGATAAAAGAATTTACAGAAAAGAAAACACTCAGCAAGTCAGCAGACAGTGCAGCACAGTGCACTGACTGTAGTATAAGCAGGCAACCAGCTTGTTTCTGTTTCAAAATTAAGAAGAAATATACCTCTAGCTACTAGTACTAGCTGACTCTAGTACTACAAATACAGTAAGTAGTAACATAGCTGCTTACTGAGAGAGAGAGAGAGAGAGAGAGAGAGAGAGAGAGAGAGCAGAAAGAGACAGAGCTAGGGGTTTATTTTGGCCAGCCCAGAAAAGTAAAGGAAGAAAGTAAAAAGAAGTGGCAAAACAGAAATAAATAGTTAACTCGTGTTGTGTACTACATTTAGTGCATTCTGACTGTACTTTGCCAGCTTGCCTACTACTGTCCTAACCAGGCTAGCCTAGCTTGCTGCAGTGGTGGAAGGGTGTATGTGTGGCGGCTGTGAGTGAGACCACACAGAGGAGCCTGTCCTAAAAGGGCAAAGATGCTAATTCTCTCACAATCCTCTCCATCCTGACAAAAAAAATTAAAGATCCAGAAGCAAATGATTTGATACCTTTTAATGGGCCAATGGTCTATTAAAAGGTATCAAATCATTTGCTTCTGGATCTGTTCTTGCAAGGACCAATACGGCAACTACTAAATCTAGAAAAAAAAATTAAATAAATTTATATTATTCCCCTTATTGTCCATTACAATACTAAATAACATACTACAATAAACATGTTTCAGTCTTCTGTATTTTTATACTTTCTGTTAAAAATATGCCATTTTGTACCTGGACTACCAGCTGCAGCACCAGGATAACTACTTTTTGACAAGCCACTTGCCCGTGGACAAGTACCTCATTTTAAAATTTGTCAAGCTCTGTTCCCTATCCAGGTCGATCCACTGAGCCAGTGGCCTGTACACCACCCCCATTCTCAGTGTCCTATTCTTTGCATCTTGGAACTGCATCCATAATACTTGTGTCCTCCCCTCCTCCCTTACGTACTTTATCCCTTCCTTTACATAGAGCGCCACTCCCCCCCCATTCCCCTTAGCCCTATCCTTTCTAAATAACCTGAACCCCAGGATCATCATATCCCAGTCCTGGTACTGGGTGGCCCACATTTCCTTGATGGCTGCAATGTCCACCCCCTTCACCGCCAAGAGAGCCTGTAACTCCGCTATTCTATTCCTTAGGCTTTTTGCATTCAGTAAGACCACCCTCCAGCCTCCTCCCTTTCCCTACCCCTATTCTTCTCCCCCTTTATCCCTCTCTGTGCCGCTTCCCCACTGCCTTTACCCATAACTAGGGAGGTAAGCTCACTAGGCTCCCCTTTCTGGACCCCTTTCCTATCAGAGGACCCCTCGCCCCCCCCAGTTTAAATCCACTTTGTTGATGTATATCCTTCTAGTCCTCGTTTTAGTATTCCCTTCCCCGCTCAGATGTAACCTGTCCCCTGCATATAGGTCACTACTGCCCCAGGTCCTGCCCCAGTCAGACACTAATCCGTACTCCATGGTAGGCACCAATCCCTCAGCCACTCGCTTAAGTCCTCTATCCTTTTTTTCCCCTCACTGTACTCGCACATGGTACCGGAAGTACCTCAGAGGACGTCACCGACTCCCCACCTCTTCACACTGCCTACCCAACTCCTCGAACCTCCCCTTTATCACCTCTACCATCTCTCGCCAAGTCGTTTGTACCCACCTGCATCACTATTTTAGGTTTCTCCCTCCCCCTCGTGTGAACTTAAGAAGTGCCTGCCCCGACCTGCCCGCGGTCAACCCCGGAATAACCTCGACCCAGATGCAACTGTACCTTTCTCCCCTTCTGCCCCATATGACCCCTTTCAGTATAGAATCCCCTAGCAGTAGTACCCCCAATCTTCTTGTCCCATAACCCCCCTCCTCCTGTTTTCGCTGTCCACCTTTCCAGAGTCCACACTGCCCTACTCTTTATTACCTCTATGTGCACCATTTGCGACTCCTACATCTTCCCCCGTTTCCGCCTTTCCATCTGTCTCTAGCCTGCTCTTCCCCTCCCCCGTCTTCCTTTCCCAGCCTGACTCCCAAGCCTTCATTACCCTTCTCCTCCCTTCCCCCCCAATCTCCAACACCTTCACTACCACACGATACCAACACTGCAAACCTATTACTTCTACCCCTGCAGTGGTGCCATCTCCTCCTTCCCCTGCATTGAGCCTTCCTCCACTTGCTGCCCTCTGTTCTCCACCTCCACCCCACCCCCACACCCTCACGGAATTTAGCCCTGCTGTTCCTCCTCTGCTTCTCCCAGCTACTCCTCCAGGGTCCCTCCTGCCTCAGTCCCTCACCCTCTCCAGCTCCCTCCAGAGCCCCTGTACCTGCTCTTCCAGTCTCCTCAGCTTGTAACAAATTGGACAACCTCCCAGTTTCCATGGTCTATTCATCCAAACAGCTGTCCCACAACCATTGCACCCCACTATCCTTCCTGTGCCTGCCACCCTCACTCCATGATGCCCCCCCATTCCATTCACTATTCTGATGTTTCCTGCCACCCTTATTCATGCCCCTCCAGCCCTCAGTGTGATCCCCCCCCATAACGTCCCATTTTCCTTCCCTCCATAATTCACACTTAACTTAAACGTAACCTCAATTCCTTATCACACAATCTGTACAGCAATAGCTGGATATCATATGTGACCCTACTAGCTTGCTTCAGAGTCCTTTTTTATCCCAATGTCCCTAGCTTGCTAGCTCAGTAATTCTAGATAACACATTTATACATGACCTTGTCAGTTTTAACTTTAGACATTCAACTTTTGTGAATACTGAGCAAAAGCATTCATTCAGTATCTCTGGTTTGTCACTGTCACCCTCTGCCCACACCCCCCTTCCCCTTTATTAAGTCTCACTATCCCTCCCCTGGTCTTTCTTTGCTCCCCAATATACCTATAAAAGGTTTTAACCCCCTTCAGAACAGAGTTGGCCATCTTTTCCTCGGTTTCGGCCTTTGCTATTCTGACTGACTTCCGTGATTCCTTCTGCTTTAACTGATACAGTTCTCTGTCCTGATCCTTCTTTATACTTCCTGAATGCTATCTTTTTTTCCCTAACCTTCCCCACCACCTCTTTTGAGGACCATAATGGTTTTCAAAGGATTTATGCGCCACGTCATCTTGTCTGGCTGATCCTACGGTTTCTGTTGCCTTGCATGTTTTAAAATGTGTGTGGCTCGCGCACTTTCCAAATCTACTAGAACACTGTTGTACCATAGAAGGGTAGAATCACGTTCCATGACCTTTCAACTGTGATACAACAGCGTTTTAGTAAAGATGGAAATCAGGTTGGAGACAGCGTTCCACCATACACTATAACACATTTTATGATTGATCATATTATACTAACATACTAAAATGCCAGCAGAATAGGCTTAGCGGTCTTTCGTGTCTGCTCGTTTGGTCAGCCCCCACCCTGGGAGCTGACCTTGCTGCCACCCTGCCCTCTCTGGCTTCTCCTTTCCAGCCCAGGGTATTCCCCCTGCATTGGACTTTGCTTCCACAACCCTTCCCTTGTACCTGTTTCACCCCCCTCCTGAACCCCTCCACAGTCTCTGCCTCCCCCAGCCCCCTGGGCAGCGCAATCCATGGTTCTACCACCCTCTCAGTAAAGCAGCACCTCCTCCTTTCTCCCCTGAGTCTCCCCCCTCCAGCTTCCATCCATGCCCTCTAGTTGCCCCCCCTCCTTCCTTCGGAGCACCCTGACTGCGCCTCCCCTATTTACCCCTTCACATACCTGAAGACCTCCATCATGTTCCCCCCCCATACCTTCTCTCTTCCAATGTGTACATATTTAGCTCTTTGATCCTCTCCCCATAGGTCCTTTCCCCAAGCCCCAGATCATTTTGGTTGCCCTCCTCTGGACCCTCTCCAGGAGTTCAATGTCCCTTTTAAAGTGTGGCCTCCAAAACTGCACACAGTTCTCGAGGTGTGGCCTCACCAAGCAGCTATACAGACGGAGCATCACTTCCCTCTTTCTGGAGGTGATCCCCCTGGCGATGCATCCCAGCATCCTGTTGGCCTTGGCCACTGCCCTCCTACAAGTCTCTGAGTTGTTCATCTTGACATCCACCACCACCCCCAGGTCCCTCTCAGCCATTGAGACTTGTAGCATCCCCCCCCCCCCGGGTGTACACATGACCCGAGTTTCTGACTCCCAGGTGCAGTACCCTGCATTTCCCTGCATTGAATCTCAGTTTCCACTTTCTTGATCACCTTTTCAGAGCCTCCAGGTCCCCCTGTAGGGCCACCCTCCCCTCCTCTCCATCTACCATTGCCCCCAGCTTTGAGTCATCCACAGAAAGACTCATCTCGCTGATACCCTTCCTTATGTCAGAGACGTAGGCGTTGAACAGAAGGGGCCCAAGGACCAATCCGATGGACCCCACTAATGACCCTCCTTGGAGATGAGACTATCCCCCCAACCACGACCCTCTGGGTCCAGTCTTGGAGCCTGTTCCCTATCCATCTGATCATCTGTTTCCCCACCCCATTTTCCCCCCAGCTTATCCAACAGGTCCCCATGAGGAACCAAGTCAAACGCCTTGCCGAAGTCAAGAAAGAGGACGTCCACCAGCCTACCCAGGTCCAAGGCACTTGTCACCCAATCACAGAACTTCACAAGGTTTGTCTGACACGATTTCCCTGGGACAAAGCCATGTTGGCTATCGTCCAGGCACCCTAACTTTTCTAGTTCCCCCCAGCCCCTCCTTGACAATACTCTCCATCAACCTTGCCCACCACTGATGTCAGGCTAACGGGCCTGTAGTTCCGTGCCACCTCTCTTGATCCACCCTTGTGGATAGGCACTACATGCACCACGTTCCAGTCCTGGGGCACTGTAGACATTGTTGATGTAGCTGGTAATTTGATTTGAATTCCATTTTTTCTTTTTAAATGTGAAAACAGACTACCCACCATACTGGTGTTACCACACAAAAAATGTGTGTTTACAGTTCTTGATCAACTTCCACTGCATCTTTCCTGGACTTGGGAACACCCCAACAGTCTAGCCACTCATGATACGGGAAGAGGCAAAACTATGGCATCATGAGTGGCTGCACCATTTAATGGTGTTCCTAATGTTCAGGAAGTATGTGATAAGAGTAGATCAAGGATTTTAAACCAAACAATATTGTGCATATCTATACCATTATCAGGTATTTCAGTTCTACTAAGAAAAGAAGCAGATAAAACAACCTGCAGCATCTGAATTTGGGGGGGGGGGGTAAACAATCATAAAAGGTTCGTTTTCAATTAAAAATAATAAGATGCAAAAAGGGATGATGGTGTCCCTTACTAGCCTGATCAATTCCTGCACTAGGGCTCCTGGAGTTGGCATACTCTTTCGTAAATAAAAGCGTCATGACCCATGATCACTAAGCCTCCATTACTCCCTCTGGTGACTGATTAATCTCAAGTGTGGGACTGTTATGTTTTCCATGTTACTTGTTCCTAGGTCATGAACAGTTCCATGGTTTAAAAACCTACTCCAAGCCCTGAAAGTCCTATCATTGATATCAGCAATAACATCTACATTTTTTTCACATAACAGATGCACATGAACAACAGAAATTGTAGCGAGAAAGAAACACTGTTCCCCACTGGGAACTGAACCTAGGCCCTTCCAACTATTGTCCTGATGCTCTGCCACTGTGCTATCACTTCACATGGTGGGACAGAAGGTTTCAAGACAGAGATACATGTTAATAACAAACTGCAGTGAGAAAGAAAAAAGGTTCTCCACTGGGAATCAGTCCCAGGCCCCCCTCCCAGCTACTGTCCTGGTGCTCTGCCACTGTGCTATCATTCCACATTGCGAACATAAGGTTTCCAGGGAGAGATGCACGCTACCAACATAAACTGTAAAGAGAAAGAAACAATGTTCCCCACTGGGAATCAAATACAGCTCCCCCTTTTCTGGTGCTCTGAACACTGTGTTATCTTTCCACATGGTGAAACAGAAGGTTTCTCAGCAGAGATACATGCCATGGGATTGAGTGCAGATCCCCCTACATACAGCTGCAGTGGGGCTTAGTAATCAACTCTATGCAATCTAGGAGTAGTGCTTCCCACCACGCTGCATTCAAACCTAGACAAGCCTCAAAGCCTAAGACAGAAATAATTAAGTTGACTTCAACATAAGACTAACAGTTTGATGTTCTGAAAGTCAAAAATTGAACCCAGCCCCCCCCCCAATTTGCTGTCCTACAGCTCTGCCACTGTGCCATCATTCCACATGGTGGAAAAGTTAGTTTCTAGGCAGATGCATGATAACAACATACATTGTAGTAAGAAAGAAAACAATGTTCCCAACCAGGAATCAAACCCACTGGCCTGGTGCGCGGCCCTTGTGTTATTATTCCACACTGTTGGACAGAAGGTTTCTAGACAGAGATGCATGGTAACATAAACTGTAGTGAGAAAGAGAAATATTCTCCACTGGGAATCCAGCCCATGCCCCCTCCAACTACTGTTCTGGTGCTCTGCCACTGTGCACTGCCATCATTCCACATAGTGAGACAGAAAGCTTCTAGACTAGAGATACATGCTATGGAAAAGCACATCCTGCATCGAGTGCAGACCCCCCCAAAAAAAACACAGCTACAGTGGAGTTAAGTAGAGAACTCTCTGCCAACTTAAAGTAATGCTTCCCTCCAAGATACAGTCAAACCTATACAAGTTTCAGAGTCTCAGCCAGAACTAATGAAGCCGACTGCAACACACAACTAACAGTTATGTCTGCTTCAAACCTTGCTGAAACTCTATCACTGATATCAGTAATGATAGCTAACAATTTCTCTCAGACTACATATGCTGCAGTGAAAAAAAGGGTCATACTGAGGCTCGAACCCATGCTTATTAAGGTCTGCAACACTATGCTATGCCCTGAAAGCCTGATCAATGACATCATGAAGCCGAATGACTCAGAGCGCTTGTTACCTTACACTTGACTAAATGCAGAAAAGAAAAAGCATGACCACAAGAAGTGCTTTGCAAGCTATGCTTGCTTTGGCACTTTAAAACCATGCATTTTAGTGGTATGTTAATTCCCACCAACCCCGTATAAATCTTAACGTTGACTGGCCCATCTCAGGAAAATGTCCTGCATTTTAAAATACAGAATCTTGCGAGTAGTGACTCTGTAACATCAAGTGGTGGGGGGACTGCTCTGGCAAGCTGACAAATAGAGTTTGTGCCATGAGCATGGGATGACTTGAGCAGGGGCCAGAAAAGAGAAATCACAGCACCCACACAGATGACCCTCTACTGGGTACTGCTCTTGTAGTGGCTCCTAGTGGTGGTGCTGAAATGCTGCTGGCAATGTGGGTGACCACACATCGCCATCTACCCATACACAAGTCAGTCATTAGCATGCCCGCTTGAAAGGATGGGGCATGAGAGAAAAACCATTTCTTCCTCAATGTCTTATAAAAAAATAAATATATATTAGTATTAGAACAAGATCTAACACCTGGCACCCCACTTTTAACAGCTCCATCTACTGATTTGACCTCATTCACTACTACCCTCCGATTTCTCTCCCTTAGCCAGCTCCCAAGCCACATGAGGAGGCCCCTCTCTACACCTAGGTCCCCCAACTTATTTATAAGTTTCTTCTGCAGCACAGAATCAAAGGACATGCTAAAGTCCAGATATAAAACTCATCTACTGCATGCCTCTTATCCACTGTCTCTGTTGCCCAGTCAAAAAACACCAGCAAATTTGTCTGACAGGATCCTCCCTTCACAAATCTATACTGTGTGCTGTCTAGTAGTCCATTTGACTCAAGGTACTCAACTTACTGTTATTTTACAATTGTTCCCAAATGCTTACCAGTGATGGAGTTGAGACTAACTGGCCTGTAATTACCAGGTTCTTCCTTGTCCCCTCCCTTGTGAAACAAAACCCCATCTGCAGACCTCTAATTCTTAGGTACGATACCAGATTACAGAGAGCTTTTAAACAAATATCAGCTAATGAAGGTGCTAACGCATGCACCAATTTATTCAGTACTCTAGAAGGAATATCATCTAGGCCATGAGCCTTGTCCACTTTAAGGGCTGCAAAACCTTTTCTAACCCTTTCCATTTTCCACTTTTGTATTTCTTCTATTCAGAGCATATATGCCACTGTCTGGTAATGGACTGCCTCCTTTTTTAGAAGGACAAAGCAAAAGAAATGTTCTATAGCTTTTTGCCCATTATCCTCTACCACTCTGTCCCCTTTCTCAGTTGTATTATCCTTCCATTCCCTTTTCTTTTTTTCTTAATGTACCTAAAAAGGTATTTTATCACCATGTGTTACTCCTTTTGCTATGTGTGTCTTTTTCAGCGTTAGCCTTCTTCATTAATGACTTCTCCTCTTTCAGCTTCTACCCTTAGCCTTATACATTCTTAAGGCATTCCTTTTACCCTTCACTGCATCCCCTGCCTCTTTAGAAAACCAGATTGGCTTTGACTGTTTATTTTTCTTAATTCTATACAGAGCTCCATAACATCCTTTATTGTTCCTTTTACCATTTCCCATTTGCCCTGTTCCCATGTTCACTTTCTCTAATTTGTCCTTAATCACTAGCCTCACACACCCATAATATGCCATTTTAAAATCAAGTACCACTGTCTTGGATCCTAATTGATATCTGCTTGTTAATAGCTCAAAACAAAATTTGGCATAACCACTGGTACCCAGTGGCTCCCTAATTTCAACTCCCTCCACAGCCTCTGTATTTGATACAGTCAAGTTTACAACCCACTGCTTAATAACCAATCATACACGATGTCTAACAGCCTGACTCCTCCCACTTATAGCTATTAATGCCTCCCAATGCATATCTGACATATTTAAATTTCCTTCTATCACCGCTTCTCACTGTTCTGATCCTCTTATAAACTCCTCCACAATTTGTCTATCTCATCACTCTGATAGGTGGTCTGCAGACCACTCTTATTCCGATCTTTTTTACCTTCCCGTATTTTTACTTGAACCCAAATTTACTCCGCCTCACCTTCAGCATTCACTGTATGATATCCCATGGCCTTAATACCTTCTCTCACATATAATGCTACTCACCATTCTTTACCCTTCCCCTATTTCTTCTACATATGGCATAACCCAAAATTTCAAGATCCTATTTAGTATTTTCTGAAGCCCATGTTGCAGTTACTGCAATAAAGTCAAGCTCTGACTCAGCTACCAATGCATGTATCTATTTCTTTACTTGTTGAGACAGATATATAACCACCACCACCTTATCTTTCTTTGTACATGCCTGTGCAAAGCAGCAGGCCCTTTGTGAACAGTGCCAGACCTGTCGTAGACGCATGGGCCCCAGCCACAGCTGAGCCGCATGTGAGTGACACTATCTGCCTCAATGTGTTAATACTGTATGTGATAAATGTTTGATTTTTACTTTCATTTTATGCCTCCTTCCCATCTCTAATGTAGTCTCCTCAAGGAGCTCCCTAGGCATATACGATTCCCTGTACTCCTACCTTGAGTGCCATCATCCATGGAATAGCAAAAAGGGGAAGTACTCCAAACAGTCTGCAAGTCCTGGTGATACAAGGATCTAAGTATTTATGCAAAGTGAGTGCAAATAGAATACTATGTACACACACAGAATACAAAACTGAAAAGTCATACAAAGCGTACTGACTGGTACCAAAAGCACACAGCCCCAGCACTTTGAGGTCAAACTCCTCTTCTTTTTTTAACACTGTTTTTGAAATGTCAATATGTAACATACGCATATTGTGATTACTTTTATAATGCATGTATTGTACTCGGATTACTACACAAGCAATGTAAATGCACACATTACTCAAAAGTAAATAGTTAAACAGCACTATAGTAATGCTTCTTAGAGATCTGGGAAGAGGCAACATAAGAAATGCAAAAATAAATCTATAATTAGTAGTCAGACTAGTAGTAGTAGTAGTATTAGTAACAGCAGTAGTAGTAGTAGTAGAGTTTATTTAGTTTGGGTGCCCTTCCCAGTAGGCTCAAGGAGCGCATACAGCAAAATAAAACATAAACAGCAAATAAGGAAACAGTCACATAAAAATATATAAAATCCATAACTAAACCCAATAAAATCATATACAGACCAATTCCCATGCTGTCTAGCAGTTTCAAGATATATTCCTCAGGTCCCAAACGCCTGTTCGAAAAGGAAGGTTTTGAGATGTTTTTTAAAGATCTCTATGCATGGTGCCTCCCAGAGGTACCCTAGTAGTGAGTTCCAAAGGACCAGGGCTGCCACCTCAAATGCCCGGTCCCTGGAAGATTTTAACCTGGCACTAGGGGCCTCCAGGAAGGCCTCTCCAGTCAATCTAAGAGAGCGGGATGGGGTGTAGGGATGCAGAAGCTCATTCAGGTAGCCCGGACCCAAACCATGTAGGGCCTTATAGGTCAAAAGACCTACTTTAAAGATGATGCACCAGTGCACTGGCAGCCAATGCAGTTCGTACAGCACTGGTGTAATGTGACTGAACCTCGAGTGTCCAGTCAACAACCGGGGTGCTGCGTTCTGCAAAAGCTGCAGGCGCCGCATCGCACCACCTCTGACTCCAAGGTAGAGTGCATTACAGTAGTCAAGCCTCAAGGTGATGGACACATGTACCAGCATGTTCAGGACATCAGGGAAAAATAGGGATTTAATTTGGGTGATGTTGTTCGGACAACAGCTGACACCTGGGCATTAAAATGTCATCTCATTATCTTCCTCCTCCCAAAAATCGACACACTGAAAGTCTCGTTATCCCAAAATCCTTTGGATGTTGTGTGTGTCTCAGAAACGTGGCTCTCCTCACATACCACTGACCCATACCTAGCCTTACCAAGTTTCACTTTCCATCATCAGGACTGCGGCAAAAAAGGAGGTGGAGTTGCCCAATAAGTCCCTAGTTCCATCCCTTACTCCATCTCCTACCAAACAGTCCACAAATCCTACGAAACCCTTCTTGCACGTCTCACCCTCCCATCCCACAGCCCCCATCTACATATGCATTTTATATGCTACCCCAAAAATTGCCCCCAACACCCTCACCTCATGTATTAACACAATTACCTCCCTCTCCGTGAATGGTGAATTATTCTTGTCGGGGTACTTCAAACACCAACTGGCTCTCCCCCTCCTCCTTTCACACAAAACACTATGTGAAATCACTTAAAGTCACTGTGTCATACCAGGTTTTTGTTGTCACAGGTTTTCATGTCCCCAATGGGTCCTGGCATGGGTACAGATCAAAACACCTGCAAAGTAAAGCTTAAAAACCCTAAAAAGCAGAGTTATTGATTAAAATCGCACTATTGCTGTCTCTGGCCTTTTTTTCTTTGTTGAAATGCTGCTCATGCGCATTGTGTGGGCAAGCGCTAATGATGTGAGCTCAGGGAAGGCAGTCCTACTTTGGCTCCTCGTGATCCTCCAGCATTTGCTTAGCGTAGCACTCCTGACAAGAACCTGTGGCTCGAGCTCGTCATTTTTGTATGTTTTTACATTTATTTTTGCACTTATTTAAGCCACACAGTATCAGATTAAAGGACATCAATGTTTATTCACTGGAAGAGAGGAGGGATCGAGGGATGGACATGATAGAGTGGCAGCACAAAGGGAGCGAGGGATCAGAGCATAGAACCACTTGGCCACAACAGCCCTGATTCAGTCAGCCACAACAGCCGTATAGTACTGGAATCCCGATAATGAGTATCTTGCTCTGGACACTAATTCAGCACAGGTTTCATTAATGTGTGCTTAAATAAGTGCTAAAATAAATGCAAAAACATACAAAAATGAAGAGCTCGAGCCACAGGTTCTTGTCAGGAGCGCTATACAAAGCAAATGCTGGAGGACCACGAGAAGCCATAGGAATGAAATAACAGACAATTACCAGCTATTGTGCTCGATTTGGTGCACATTGCTGTACTTCAAAGGATCGGGACTGCTGGCACAGTTCCTGGAGCTGCTCCCCACTTTGCTGTCACTGGTGGCATAGGGTTCATCCTAACATGGGTCCAACACAGAAAGAGTCACTGCAGTACTGGCCCCTTTTCACGGTGTGAAAATGTGTTCTCACTAGAGCAGTCACTGACGCTATCCTGTTCTGGACCAGAATAATCACTTTCTGCCATTGCAAACTTGAACCAGGGACAACTGCAGCAACACAAAGAATGAATGAAATTGTGCAAGCTGATAGATCTGATCCCCCTGAGGTGATGTGGCAAAGGGGAGGCAGGGCTAATGCGAGCAATTGCTGATCTAAGTAAACACACAGACACTTCCAGGTTTGCGAGTGAGAAAACAACGTTTATTTTCAATATCAGGCGTTTCAACATATACAATACATTGCGGTTTTACTCAGTAAGCCACAAGCTACACAATTCTGCTTTCACATAGGGAAACTTGGGGAATCTCTTTAATCTCACCCAGCTAATCACTGATCTCACTCGCTACAACTTCCACTTCTCCAACCATATAGTACTCGACTGGATCCTCTCCTCCCACCCCCATCGAGTCACAACAGCCAGTGTCTTGCCAGATGCAATTAGTGACCATTGCTTCACTTACTGCATTAGGAAGATACACCTCCCTCACCCCCCTCCCAAATACCTTATCTACCGCTCACTCAGGAACCTCTCCCCTGACGCTCTTCACTCAGCAGACTGGTCCTGTCTTCTCAGCCACTGATGTAAACGTTGCCCTCCAACACTTTTACACCATCCCGACTCGGATCTGGGACTATCATGCACCTCTCCGCACCTCCAGAGTAAGACGCCTCCACCTTCCTTGGATCACTCCCGATGTCCTATCCCTATGCAAAGCTCGTAATCATGCCTGGTCTCTCTACAAGAAGTCCTCAAATTCTATCTCTAACCTCCACCAATACCGTTACCTCAGGAACAGATGCACTAAAGCCATCTGGCTTGCTACGTCTGAATACTTCAAGTCACACCTCTTCTCCTGCCCAAACCCATCTACCTTCTGGACAACAATCAAAACCCTCCTCAATCCCTCCCTCCTGGCCACCATCCCCTTGCTTAAAGTCAATTACTCACTCATCTCACACCCAACTGACATAGCCTCCATTTTCAATAATTTTTTTTTTTTTTACATCTTGTGCACTTCTAGACACTCCCCACCCTCCCTACTCCCCTTCTCCCTCCATAGGCTTTATACTCTCTGTTTCAGGCGATACTTTGACTGCGGCACTGCTTTTGGGGCTCTGAGCTGTATAATGCACAGTTCATAGCCTTGGTGACTATGTATATATTTTGCTCCAATTCTAACTGTGTTTACTGACTGCTTGTGTTATGTTCATCTGGTTCTACCTGATTCTGTGTAATGCCTAATTTGTATCAAGTTGTCCTCTGTATGAACTTGTATTTCATTGTACTCTCCCGCGTTGTACCTGAAAATAGGCAAATGTTTTGTCTAGTGTACTTCCCTGGTCAACAAAAGCTAAATAAATAAAAATTCCCTACCATCTCCCCTTCAGAGGTCCTTTAAGCCCTACTGTCTTTAAATGCAAAATCCATCTGGTGCTGAGGCACTGGACGCCTACCTGTCCATGCCGGGCGACCTGGGTCTGGAATGAACTCGGTCGCTGGGAGCCAGCACCGGGGGCCAGGTGACGGAGCAGGATTGGCAGCCGGAAGGCAGCTCTCTCTCAGCAGGTGGTCACCCCCGATAGTCCCACTGCTACAGAGTGGAGGCCTAGTTGTCAGCATAGGCAGCAGGGGCAACATGTAGTGGGTGGGTACCTCAAGACACGGCATGTGCATGCCTCCACATGCGTGCATCTAAAGTAGGGGGCTGGGTTACAGGGAGAAAACAGAAAAATACCATAAACTACATATCGAAAAGTAAAAAAAAAAAAAAAATCCAGCCCAGACGGTCTACAACCCAAACTGCTACGCCTCTCTGGCCCTGAAATAACCTACCACTCACCCACATCCTCAACCTCTCCTTCTACTCAAACGCTGTTCCCACACTATGGAAACAGGCCAAAATAATCCCCCTTCCCAAAGGTAGAGACTCGTCCTCTTCTAACAACTATCATCCCAGCTCCCTCCTCGCTCACTTGCCAAACTCCAGGAGTCCCTAGTTCTGACTAGACTATCAGATGTCCTTTCCTCCACAAACTTTTTCTCAGACTACCAATTTGGTTTCCATAGAAATCACTCCACGATTTCCTCCCGACTTCGTGTCATGAACTCCATTCTGTCCACTATGGACAGCAGCCACATCGCAGCGGGGATTTTCACAGACCTCGCCAAAGCCTTCGATTCAGTCTCTCACCCACTCCTCCTTCAAAAATTACCCTCGGCGGGCCTGGCTTCCTCCACAATAAATTGTTTCAGTTCATACCTCAATGATAGACTGCAATCTGTCGTAGTGGGTAACTCAGTGTCATCTTCCCTCCACATCCTTGCAGGAGTCCCCCAGGGCTCAATTCTAGGTTCTACCCTCTTCATGCGCCTTCATAAATGACCTCCCCAAAGCCTGCCCCATACAAGTATTCACCTCTATGCAGATGACACCGTCATTTATGCCTCTGGTCCTTCCCCTGATGCAGTTTTCTCTACCATTCAGGCTGATTTTACCAAAGTCCTACACTGGTTCCAAGACAATAGCCTTAAAGTTAACACTTAAAAAACAGTCTCCATGGTCTTTGGTACTCCTCACAGACTGGCTAAACTCCTACATAGCCCCTCATTCACCTACTGGGACGAGTCCACCTTGGACTCGGTAACATCCTACAAATACCTTGGTCTTTGGTTAGAGCAACACCTGGACTTCTCTACGCACATCAACTTGTGCTCTAAGCTTCATCCCAAACTTGGAGTGTTTTATTGTAACAAAAACTCCATTCCCTTACACCTGCACCAAATCCTAGTAGCTAAAACCATACTCCCTATTTTTAATTACAGTGATATAGTATGCACCTCGGCCTCTGCCACCTCCCTCTCCTGCCGCCACACCACCCTAAATGCATTCTGCCACTTTGCTACTAACTTCCCTCCTCGTACCCACCAATGCACTCTACTCTCCTCTCGGAAATCTTCTCCCCTCTCTCACAAGAAATTCATTCACTCCCTTACGTTCATTGCCAAGTAATGGTTTAACCTCCTCCCACAGTATCTCTCCACCCTCCCCTCACCTGCCCCTGCCCCTCACTACTCCCTGAGGTCGAGCCACCCACATACCTTTTCTATCCCCCACCGACGCTCCTCCACCGGTGTCTCAGGCTTCTCCGCGGGCCTCCCCCATCTCTGGAACCAGCAACCCCCCACTACATATGGCTGCTTCCCTTATCCCTCTCCCACTCAACACCTAGCCTTCCTGCCCAGTCACCCTCCCTGATGGATAATTATTATTTTTATTATTATTACTTCTTCTTCTTCATCATCATGTCCCTTGTTTACCTCTCAGAAGACAAATTTTGTTCCCTAAACTGCTTATGTAAATTTTGCCTAAACCTGATAATGTAAATATTGTTTATAAATCTTGCACAATATTTATTGTATCGTGTTGTATACTGTATTATGTATTTGTAAATGTATGTTTGTACATACATGTGACTGGATTGAACTGAATTGTAATCTTTTGTTCTTTATCCTCCTGTACCCCCTTCCCTCGGATCACACCTGGAATTGAGCCTTGGCTCAGTGTGCCTTTCCCTGTTATCAACTTTAAATAATGAAAAGGATAAATTATCCAGAACAACACCCAAATTCTTCACCTTAGGGGAGGCCTCCAGTTCAGTCAGATCAATGAAAAGCCCCAACCTATCCCTAAAGGCCCCCCACTCCTCCCCTTCGACTCAACTCAACCACCAGCACTTCAGTCTTCCCTGGGTTAAGTCCCAGCCAGTTTGACAACGTACAAGACCAGATCTCGGCCAAGCAATCGTTTAGCACGTCGACTGCATCAGATTTCCCGGTTATGAAGGACAGGTAGAGCAGAGTATCGTCAGCACAGCAATGAAAACTCAGCTCATACCATCTTATGACCTCACCCAGGGGCCGCATATACACTGTGAACAACATGGGGAAAAGGACAGAACCTTGGGGAGCTCCACAGGGCAGGTCCGTCGGCATTGAGGAGTAACTCACCAATATCACCCTCTGAGACCTGCCCTAGAGAAAGGACTTGAACCAGCTGATGACCTTGCTGGTGAGTCCTACATTCTTCCTCAGCCTATACAACAGCACCCAATGGTCCACAGCATCAAACGCTGATGAGAGATCAAGGAGAATGAGAATTGATCACTCTCCTCTATCTCTCACCCTAAACACGTCATTCAACACCTTAACCAATGCAGTCTCCGTGCTGTGAATAGACCCAAATCCAGATTGGAATGGTTCGAAAATCTGTAAGCCCATGAGGTGACTCATGCACTGTTCCGCAACCACCTTCTCAAGAACCTTCCCCAAAAAGGGGAGGTTTGAGACAGGTCGATAGTTCGCCAAGACGTCGGGGACAAAGATGTTTTTTTCAGCAGGGGGTTTAACCAGAGCCTGTTTAAGGGACTCCGGAAAAAAACCCACCAACAAGGAACTCCTGACAATCTCTGCAAAAAACAGACCCAGGACCTCGAAGCAGCCAACAAGTAGCTGCGTCAAACCTTGATCAAGGTCGTAGAACACTGGTTTAAGCCCTGGGATCACCCCACAGACCTCCACTCTGACTGAGAAGAACCAAGCAAACTCCTCACACTTGTGAGCTGAAAAAGCTCTCGTAGGTTCCAGACAGGCCGGGTGTAATAGCCTGTCTACAACCCAAAAGAGCTGAGCCGGTCAGTTCTTCCCAGATGCAATCATCCTAGACATAAAAACTGCCTTTTTTTTTTTTGAGTGATTGCATTCTGGTACACATGTAATGAGCAATCAGAACCAGCCTGTCTTCCTGGGACCTGGTTTTCCTCCAATGCCTCTCCAACCTCTGCTCCCTGGTTTTCAGTGTTCTCAGCTCACCATCAAACCATGGTGAGCCAGGCGATTCAGGGCCTCCATGACAGCCCTATTATAGGCATAATGGCATTCCCCGGGCTGTCAGTGCAAGGCTCAAGCACAGACAAATGTCCAGTTCTGCCAACAGTCCCTCTGGTCGTAACCCTTTCAAAGGGAGAACTGAACCATTTCCACAGGAGAAGGGACATTTTTGGGGGTGCTCGAAGCTGAACCTGGTGGTGCAATGAGCTGACCAAATGCTCGGATCAATCTCAACGGTATCAGTTTTGAGCCCCAGGGAGAACACCAGGTCGAGTGCATGCCCAGAGCAGTTAATCCTGACCGTGATCTCAAGAGTGAGGTGCAGCACCTCCATATTAGAAAGGAAGTCTCTGGCCCCAATCCACCCAGGTGTTGAAGTTGCTGAGAATAAGCTATCTCAGTAACTCCAACACCCTCTTGGCGACAAAGGCCATCAACTCCTGCAGAAAACTCTGGTCCCACTCAGGTGGACGGCAGATCAGAAGAATCCTGAACTTCACTCCAGGACCCCCTCACATCACCACACATTCAAAAGAACTAGTGTCCACCACTGGGTGCACTGCCAGGCCCAGCTCCGACCCGAAACAAATGGCACTCCCCTTCCACTGCGTTCCTTCCTCAGGCAGTGAACTACGGTGAACCTGGCCAGGATGGATGCCTCTAGCACAGGGCCTGAAGCATTCCCCAAGCCAAGTCTCCGTAATCCATGCCAGGTCAACCAACGCAACAAGCTCTGCCATTACAGCAGTCTTGCTGGCCATCAACCTGGCATTGCACAACACTGCCCAGAGAGGACAAATGGCTGAGGCTGGTCCCTCGGCTACCTGCCCTCACGGTCCAGAGGGCTCCCTGGGCAGAGAGACAAGGCATGGAGGACCCCGCTCCAATTGTCTTCTCAGCCCAAGGCGACTTCTGGTCCCCACCACCTCAATCAGCTCCCTGCCAGCTACATCCCTCTTCCTGTCTTCCCCCCAAGCACCTCTCCTTGCAATATTCAACTCCCTACATCTCCAGGAGACTGTGGCTATAAGGGGTGGGTCATGGAAGGGGTGCAAAGCTTTTAAGAAAAAGGGGGAGTAACAGAGCCCAAGAGGCCTGAGTCAGGAAACCCATTTCTAGGATCTGCCACTAAATACTCTAAAGATTCTACTACTACATTAATTATAAAACACAACAAATAACCATACCACACACATACCACTCACACACACACACTCACTCCAACATAAGTAACTAAGAAAATAAAAAGCCCCCATCCCCAATCCCAGAATCCCATTAATATGCAAACAACTACCACAAAATACCTGAACGCTCCCACCCACAACCCTCCCAACAATGAAATACAAAGTTCAGTCAGGGGAGTTCACAGAGCTGTGAAGCGGTATCCTAACAGATATTAAGTTCTTCAGAACCCTAATGTCTGCAATATCAGAACGGTACTCTCCCCTCTCACAGGGAGTATCCCCTCAAGAATGTTGTGTAATTCCTGGGCAGCAGAAAATTCCACAGATAGCAGTAACCAGAGAAGTGGAAAAGTCAAGCACAATCCTAGTCTGAGCAGCAAAAGACTCCCACAACTTAAGCTGCTCTTTGTTGCAACAGTTCCCAAAACACAGGGCCCTCCAACCTTCTCACTAAGGGTTCCCTTCTGGGCTCAGTATGTAATCACAGATAGCACTTTACATGCTGGAAGTCACCTTTTCGCTTTTACAACTGGATGAGAATAAGCAACCTGAGCCACACACTGTAGTAGCTCAAGTCCCCTTACAGTATAAGCCAGCGCTTACTGAGGTTCGGTTTAGAGGTAATGCAGCAAGTTCCACACCCCGGTTTAGCACCTCGATAGAAGGAGTTTGACTCACCCACTACCACTAAGAAATAGTGGTATCTTTTTTTTCAGTTTGCTTTGAAAGTTTACCCCAGTTCACTGAGAATCCTGCCGACACCACAGCGTCCCTCCAAGATTGTCCCATTCAACGTTCACCCCTTCTCTCTCACTCAGAGGGAATGCACACTGTAGATCTTCCTGGGTAGGGTGTAGTAGGAGCTCCTTACCAACACAATCCAGCCGGTACACACCGCAGATGGCAAAGGGAGGCTCACACCACTCCTGAACAATCCCAGCCAATACCAGCCAGTAACACACTGGAACCTTACGAAATTTGCCAGCAGATAAAGGCCTAGAGGTCTATCAAGTCTACTAGAATGTGCAGCTAGCACCCCTTCTCTCGCCACTCCACCAATAGCTCCGGAATGCCTCCTCACAAAGTCACCAGTCCACAGACCTCAAAATGGGCTATGATAGCTCTGCAGTCGCTCCTCAGACAAGCTGAAAATTTAGAGTTATTACTATCACTATTCAGAAAATGAAAAAAAAATCAATTGACCATGCTACAGATTCTCCCGAGTATGTAATGGTACATGTAAGCATTAACCACCAACAGAGGAGGGCTCTACAGGTGGATTAATGCCCGCTTGGGGAGGGGTGGTGCACGAGGGTGTAGCCCGAGGGTTCTAACCACCCAGCGGGCATTAATCACCGGTAGAGCCCGACTCTGGAGGTGATTACTGCGCTTGTAACATTGTCTCGTTGCAGAAGCGAGGAGCCAATGTTACTGGTGTGTCATGGTTGTGCTCGGAGACGTTTTCTTGTGTTCACTTATCACCTCGATTGCAACAGTGCAGAGAATTAAATCCCGCAGCCAACCTAGGACTTCCAGATACACCACTGACAGCTAGACCAGTTGGGGAGTGGACCAACTGGACTGGACTACAGTTTGGGAGGTCCAACCCACTCCCCTCTTTCACGTCAACTATTGGTGCGCTGGGCACCATTGTGCCAGCCTCCTGCCACTTATTGGCCGTTGTTCACGTCATTTTCACTTGAGTGACAGGCGCGATTCATGATCAGGGCTCATAACAGAATGTGCCGTGAGAAACAGAAACACAAAGACAATGTGCACATTATGGTCGCCAGCTTCTGTACATTGCACTACTTGCTTGCAGTGACACAGTTGCCGAATTAACAAGACCATTTGATGATTGCTGGTGAACCGCTAGGTACTCAGTTCACCACCACGCAATGCCTCACGAGCGCTGCAGGTGGCGTGAGGAGGTGGTGACCTAGCGGGCTGGTCCCCTCTGCTGCTGCAGTGGCCACAGGTGGTACTAACCGAGCGGGCATTACCTGTGGGTTAATCACTGCTCGGTTAGTGTCATCTGACCTGTTTCAGACACTGCCGTGGCTGTCTTTGACAGCTCTCTGCACTGCCATGTTACAAGATCACATAATATCAGATTTCTAGAGGCCATCCTCCATTAGCTGATTTTCCTTGCTTAGTTAATCGAGAAAATAAGTAATTCATTCACTAGGAAAAATTATAGCTTCATGTTGTACTAGATAATTACAGAAAACAGGCCTACTTTCCATAGAGCCACTTTTATAACATTCTAATAAAAGAAAGAGACATTCAGGCACTGGACACATTGGGGAACTTAAAATGGTTTAAGTGCCTTAAAACAGGTTAAATCCCCCTAGCACTGTTTGCAGACAGACTACAAGCCTCTTAAAACGCTTTAACAAAAATGTTTTTAAACCCTGCTAGCTACCTAGTCTTAAAACCATTTTTAAAAATGTTTTGGAGGTAGCGTGGTTTTACTCACAGGCCTGTCCAGGAGTAAAAGTGTTTTAAGCTGTAATGGTTTAACTAAAACCGTTCTAGCTACAGTGTATCCAGGCAAGCACAGTTCTGTGTGTTGGACTTAATAGTTACAAGGAGAACAGGTTTAACACTAGTAGTGTGGCCACGCTAAACAGTTATCAAAAATGCTTACTGAGTATTGTGGCTTCACTGAAATGGTTTAGCTAAACTGGTTTTAAAAACGGTTTTCAAAAACAGTTCTGTAGTGTGTCCAGGGCCATAGTGTGTGGTGGAATGCGATTCTAACTTGCATTCCATCTCAGCTCAGACCTTGTTGTACCACAGTTCAAAGGCCATGGAACATGACTGTACCCTTCTGGGGTACAATCGCATTCCATAATCTTTCAAATGTGTGACAACAAAGTTTGAGTCAAGGTGGAAAGCACACCAGCTACAGCCAACAGAATGTCACGAACAACCAGACAGGCAGTAAGGGCGGTGGCATGATCATCTGAAACCGCAACACAGGATCAACCAGATACAAAAACAAAAGAAGAGCCAACCAGATAGGTGCACACATGTGAAACACAAAACGCAGGATCAACCAGATATTTAAAATTAACTTACTAAATAAAACTTTCCTATAGTTCATCTCTCGCTAATCGAAAAATAAGGCCGTTATTTTATTTATTTTGAAAGTCCCTTCCACACCCGACTGGCAACCAATGGAGATCAGCGCTAAAAATGTAGGGATGTCTGGTCCCTAGCAGCCACATGTCACCCTACCAACCAGCACCAACTACTAGAACGGCGCGGGGGCATGAACAATTTCTAGTCTATACTTTAATCATAAAAAGTGCTAAGAGAGTATTTTCTTTAGAGGCGCGTAAAAAAAAAAAAAAAAATGGATGGGCAGCTCTATGCCAAACCAGTGTGCTGTGCCACCTCGGGGTTCTGATTTCGATGGACCTCTCGAGTTTCGCTCTTGAGATCACAGGGAATCAGAACCCCTCGGTGGCACAACACGCTGTTTGTGCATATTTGCCTAGCCAGTATTCTTTACATACAGAAATACAAGCATCACTGAAAAATAATAAAACAAGCAAGTTCTATAAAATTAAAAAGGAAAAAGTGACATTTACAAAAAAAAAAGTGCAAAGTACTTTTATTTGTAGGTATAGTCCTAGTGTGTCCTTGCCGCCCTTTTTTTGTTTTTTTATTTGCCTGCTAGTTTTATGGCCCCTGGGATCTTCATGTTCACCTTTCTTATGGCTCTTCTCTTTCCTATAATGCTTTCTGTCCCATGTGACAATGATGTGTCCAGGACCATTCACTGAACAAGAGCCGGGTTTTGTCAACTTTACAGCAGTACAGCTGTGATTTTAAGTAAACCTCCTAATTCAGGGAGCTCTAAAGAAGAGTAAATGTACAGATGAAAAACTCTTAAGGGATAATTGAGTGGACTTTCCTGTATGGACACAGCTAGCACTGTCACTCATTATCACACTGGAAACCTGAGGTGATTTGTGTGCTTTTTTATGGTTTTGTGTAGTTTATCAAAATGAAAAGCTCTAAAAAAAAAAAAAAAAAAATCACTTCTGCTGTCTAGATCTAGACATGTACCTAGAAAACAGAAAGTTTGGAGTAGACAGAGTTATTTAGTTGAGGTCAGACTATCAGGTTCCTAACAAGAGACTGCTGCTGAAGCAGTTATTACTTTCTTACTCAACAGGCCTGGACGAAATACTGTCACATGGCAAAAGGGGCATTTTAGGAAGAAGGGGAGCCATAAAAAGAAAATGCAAAACATGGAGATCCCCAGAGACCATAAAACTAGCAGGCAAGGCTGGCTCGGTGGTGCTGAGGGCTGAAGCACTGGATGTCTTAGCTCATGCTTTGCTGGAGACCCTGGTTCGGGAATGAGCTTGGGTCACCAGGGTGCCGGCACGGGGGCGTGGGAGCAGGATTGAGTAATTGCTCCTCTCCCAGGGGTCGCTCACCATAGTTCTGCCATCACCTAATGATTCAGTGACGAACGCAGGCAGTACCAGTGACCGGTAGGGAGGGGCATCCCGCAAGACGTGGACATGCCTCCACATGCATACATCATGTTGGGACATGTGGAAGTCGGACTGGAGAAAACTCAGAAAAACCCAGAAACTACTAACTAAAAACCAAAAATAACTAGCAGGCAAATCAGAAAACAAAAACAAACTCCTTACCGCAGATAAAGGGAATGATACACTAGGACTACACCTACAAATCAAGACACTGCAAAAGACTGTTTTGTAAATTTTGTCTTTAGTTCCCCTTTAAAGATGATAAGTTGTGAGTCCAGAACAGTAGCAAAGAAAGTTACAATTCTAGCCCACAGCAATATTTTTTATATATATTTTATAAGTCTTTGGTAGTAGTATCATTCCATGGCAACAGGCAAACATTCAAAATTCATGCTCAGATCGTTTCAGAAAGTCTGTCCAACGTCTAAGAGCAAGCATTTTATTCTCAGATAAATTGCTTATTATAAAAAACCTATTAAACTGCAGGAACACATGCGGTTGCATTAACCTTGTTGTCAATTAAAGAGATATCAATATCAGTATCGCATTCATCGGATGAAGCAGACTTTTGCTGGGCATTCTTTAACTTCAGTGCTTTAATAAACTTCAATAGCTAGTCAGGACTGAAAAAGATTAACCTGACAGGGCCCAATTATATTTCTTGATTTACATGAGTAAAGTAGAAAGAATTTTCCTCTTGTTGGACTTCAGTACAAAATTGGATCAACCAGTGTCTGCAGGCCTGAGTCTGTGGACTTGACAGATGGGTAAATGTAAACTTTTGATTCATGAAACATCATGGTCCCTTTAAATCAGGCTTGTTCTATCATGTGTTCCTGGATGCTTCTGAATGCAAACTGAATGAGTACTATAGGTTTACTAGGAATTTTTAAAGCTGAAGAAACTGTAGCATGAGTTTTGTGCCCACGACTGAGTCGACTGGCTTTAATTAAAGTGGGCATATTTTCAGCAGTACAGCTCAAACAAATGGAAAAAACTGATGATGTACCAGGTCACATATTCAAGTAATGGCAGGTCAACAAACCGTAAATTATTTTTACAGAGTTCTCAAGATTTCAGGTTTTTTTTTGCTTGGGAAAATATTGTCCCCAAGCACAGCAGAAACAAGTTAGGAGGTAGATTCTAATGTAATCACCATTGTGGAGTGTTCTTTATGTGTGCCATCAATGTTATTGTCATTCACTTACACACTGTGGTCAACACTTTCACACCTGGAGACCAAGGCGTCGAGTTTTTAATCAACCTTCTTTATAACCTGCGTCAGAGCTTGGTAAGATTTATTAACTACAGCAAAGGACTTCAATTCTGGAGGAGGCAATCCTTTAGGTTTGAGTGAATCTGCAGTGGAAGGCAGTGCAGTTAACAGATTTTTGGGTCCAGGACTCACAGCCTTAGCCATGACTGACAGGTCAGTTTTCCCAGGGCTCCAGCAGATAGGTCACGATCCACTGGTTCAACATGCTCACCCTTGTCAAGGTTAAAAGGATCAAGGGGTGAAGAAGGTCAGGAACTCAGCTATTTCCTTTTTTCTCCCTCTCCAAAAGCTTTTTGCTTTCTTTTTGAAGTAACTTCACTGGTTTAGAGTTTGAAGGTTTCAAGTCTCAGATTACAACCTTTGAGCTAATAGCTTATTTAGAAAGATTCCACGTTGTGAAGGATAAAATACACTATGGATACATACAATCAAGGCAAAGATACATAGGTATACCATAGATTGGAACAGTAGAGATCATACAGTCAATTAAACACGCATCAAGGGCTAACAAATCAGGATACAGACAAGGGTAAATATATGGATTACAATAGTGCAGAGGCAGTTCAACACAGTAAGGCTACAGAATAGTTTGACGATAAGGTGCTGGTTAAAGAGAGGAGTGAAGAAAGAGTGGCAAGATTCGGGGCAGGGAGCTGGAGAGATAGAACTTCCCTTCGTCAGTGATGATTATTTCATTAGATAGGTTTTAAACATGAAAATGCTGGAAACCATACGTACTACAAGAGTTTTTTTGATGAGCGTGTCTCAGAGCTACTCACACACGCAGCTGCCTGCTGACAGCCATCTTATAAAATTTCACTTCTTCAGAGGCACAGTCAAAGCTTTTTATTTTCAAATGGTTATTAGTTCACATTTCTTTTGTATTTTACTTTTTTCATACTCACTCCGTTTTTTCACTACTTGGACGAATACCACCTTCCTTTTATTTTCAGGCTATTCCTGGCTCTTGTCTTCACCGTGGCAGTTTCAGGCTTTCATGACCCGTTTTCCGTTGTCTCCTTCACAACTGGTTTGGTGTTCTCAGGCATTGTTTCCTTATCTTCAGTACTGTCCACACATATTTCTGTCCCTCTCTGTATTACAGGTACTCCTCCATTTTAACTACGCAGCTACTTCTGTAAAATCACTACTTTGCTCACTTTGGTTTTGAGCGAAGCTAACCAAGATAAAGAAAAATATATCTTCCTGATGTTCAATTTCAGCAACTCTTCATTAGGTAAATAAACTCCGTTCTGTCAAGGCACGCACTCAGACAGATTTTTCTGTTAAAATGTACATGAGTTTTTGTATACTGTACTTGTGATGTTAACTTCAGGGAATTCGCATTTGATAGTGTTACAGGGATAGTTTGACATATGTCTTCCATCCCCCTCCTCCTTTACATTCTCTGATTGATCCATGGGCAGCAGGTGGTGACTCGACATTTAGGGTAATGACACTTACAATAACGACATTTGGCCTAATAAAACATCTAGTCTGATGGCTTTTTGTCTAATAACTTTTTGCCAAACGTCGTATTAGGCCAAATGTTGTATTCCAAAATACTTCATCCACCATATTAATTAGTGCCTGGCTGGACACGAGAGCTGGTAGTAGGGCTGAGCAACTATCCTAAACAGTTTTCATATAAACACAGTAGATCAGTATTCTTTAAAGGTTAGGTAAAGCTGCAACATACATATTCATATGCAGCACAAGGATGCGGTTTCTTATACTGCATTTGCCTCTCATAATTATAATTGTGTTGGGAAGGCAGCAGGTTGAACCTAACAGCACAGGGTCTGTCAGTTTTCTGGAGGACATAACAATCTTTGTTCTTTATATTTATGTTTTTGTTCCAGTGATCATGAGCAGTCAGAAAGCGACCCAAAGAAGCAAAACTATAGTGCTGTTTGAGGACTGAGGAGGTAGTATTGTCAGAGGAATGGGGGTTACCTATTTAATTTATACAGCGTTTCATTTTTTCCCTAATGCTACTTATACAGAGATTCTTCATTTTCAGCAGAAAACACCAGTAAAAACACAAAATTGGTCATTTTTAAACCTGCGCTTAGAGACAATTTCTCACAAAAAACTATTTACATCCCTTTATCATGCAAAAAAAAAACCAACAAAAAAAAAAAATTTTGCACCAGCTTTATGGGCAAATCCCTCCATTTTGAGATGAATGTTTGTCAAAAACATGCTTATTTGCCCTCAGTGTTTTTTTTTTTATTTTGGGGGGGGGATTGAAACACTGGATTTTAAGATTTTGCCAAAAGGAAATGGAAATTTTTGAAAATTAAAAATCATTGGCTCTGCTTCTAAAATTGGCCTTTTTGCTGTAGAACACTCAAAAGACAGAGTGGGCTCTTCCATACTTTTCATTTCATATTCCACCACTTTGTTTCCCCTTGTTTCTATCTGGCTATTCAGTTTTAACATCTGCCCCCAAACAACTAACATCTGACACCCGTCACTTGACTTCTTTTTTTTCCCCCATATACATTTTGGCCCCCCCTCCCGAGCCCTGGCAGGCGGCTACAACCCTCCAGAAGAAGGGACTCTCTCTCCGGTCCCGCGCTCCCGTGCTAGGCGGCCCCAGTGGTTCCCCTGTGGATTGCCCCTCACGGCGGGGCCAGGAGAAGGTTGTTGCCAGCTTCTCCCTCCTCCCGGAGACCCAATCCAGAATCCGGGACTGCTCCCAAGAGCCATGGACCATCATTGAGCCTGGCAGGCTCGATTTTCCTCTGTTTTCCCCAAACATTCCCCTCCATCGGCTCAAAGTCTCCTGACCAGTACTGCCCTCCAGCCACCACCAGAGGACAGTCAGCAAGCAGAACGACTAGTCTCCCTCACCCCAATAGAGGAAAGTAGTCCTCCAGATGCTCAATCCTCTTTCCCCCCTTGCCAACCCCCGGCGGCTCGAGCTCGCTCTCGAACCCGGGTTGCTGGCATAGTGCAAGGTGTGGCATCCAGCACCTCAACCCTCAGCTCCACTGGGCCGGCCGTTGACTTCTGACCATCATAAAAGACGACCTCCTAATAGCTTTGACAACATCCCTTTGAGGAGGTGTTTTGCCTCGAAGCGCTGGTGCTCGTGTGTTTGGTACCAGTCAGTATGCTTTGTATGCCCTTTTAAATTTTGTATTCTCTCTATGTGAGTACATAATACTTGGCTTGCATTGACTTGACATAAATATTTGGAACCTGGTATCACCAGGAATTGCAAACCATTTGGAGTACTTCCCCTTTTTATGGCTGCAGTGGGGCGAAGATTACCAGACTGATTTTTCTAAAATTACCTATTATAGCAGCTTAGGACTCCTCACTTCTAATTAAAAGATGGGAACTAAAATAGCCGCTGCTGGTACAGTCTCTAGCCCTCATGACTAAAATGTCTAGTGACCAAACTAATACAGATTACTCACTTATACTTCCAAGTAAGAAACCTCTTCCGTTAACAAAGGAAGCAACAATCCTTTGGAGAAAGGTCTTTCACAATAGCTTCCCTGACCACATGAACTTCACACACACCTTTGGTGCTCTAACTTTGAAAGCAAGGCTTGAAACGCAGACCAACAGCTGGCACATGAAGTAATACCCCTTCTGGTCTTGGTATTCATAGAAACATAGAAACATAGAAGTTGACGGCAGATAAGGACCGCAAGGCCCATCCAGTCTGCCCATTTCTTTTTCTACCTTATAAATGTGCCATCGGCCTTTGCTCTGTCAGTGACCTATCTATTCATAGTCATTTGTATTGCTCCCTTATGCCTATCCCATGCCTGTTTGAAGCCCTGCACTGTATTCATAGCCACCACTTCTTGTGGTAAGCCATTCCATGCATCTACCACCCTTTCTGTGAAAAAGAATTTCCTCACATTCCCCCTTAATCGGCCTCCCTCTAATCTCATGCTGTGTCCTCTTGTCCTGCTATTTTCTTATATTTAAACATGTTAGACTCTTTCACCTTGTTTATGCCCTTAAGGTGTTTAAATGTCTCGATCATATCACCTCTCTCCCTCCTTTGCTCAAGGGTATACATATTGAGCTCCGTTAATCTGTCCTCATATGTCTTCTGATGCAGTCCCTGCAACCATTTTGGTTGCCCTTCTCTGGACTGCCTCAATTTGGTTAATGTCCTTGTGAAGGTGTGGCCTCCAATACTGCACGCAGTACTCAGATGGGGCCTAACCAATGTCTTGTACAGAGGGATTATTACCTCCTCTACGACTTGTGATACCCCTACTAATACACCCTAACACCCCTAGCCTTACCTACTGCTTTAGAGGTCTGCTTGGATGATTTTAGGTCATCAGTGATGATGATGCCCAAGTCTCTTTCTTCCTTTGTGACTGCTAGCAACTCCTCCCAGCCTATAAGTGGCTTCAGGGTTTCTCTTCCCTATGTGCATGATTTTGCACTTCTTTGCATTAAATCCCAGTTGCCACTCTTCTGACCATTCTGCTAGTTTATCCAGATCTCTTCTCATTCTGCCCACCCCATCTGGATCATCTACTCTGTTGCAGATCTTGGTGTCATCTGCAAACAGACAAGCCTTACCCTCTAGTCCATCTCTGGGTCACTAATGAAGATGTTGAATAGGACTGGCCCCAGGACTGATCCCTGAGGTACCCCACTTGTGACTTGCATCTCTTCTGACTGTATACCATTTACCACCACTCTCTGTTTCTGCCAGTCAACCAGTTTACCACCCAGTTGACCAACTTCTGACCCACCCGAGCCTACCTAGCTTATTTATCAATCTTTATGTGGAACAGTGTCAAAAGCTTTGCTGAAGTCAAGGTAGGCGACATCAACTGCTCCCCTTGGTCCACCACCTGGTTACCCAGTCAAAGAAATCTATGAGATTAGTTTGACAGGACCTTCCTTTGTAAACCCATGCTGTCTTGGATCCTGTGCCCTATGGATTCCAGGTGTTGCACTATCCTTTCCTTAAGGAGTGCCTCCATAATCTTGCCCACTACTGAGGTAAGACTGACTGGTCTGTAGTTCCCGCCTCCTCCCTGCTACCACTCTTGTGGAGTGGGATCACATGAGCCCTTCTCCAGTCTTCTGGGACCTCTCCTGTGCTCAGAGACTCACTAAACAATTCTGCTAACGGCTCTGCTAGTTCCTCCTTTAGCTCCTTAGTACCCTGGGATGTATGCCATCAGGTCCCATTGCCTTATCCACCCTGAGCTTAGCAAGCTCTTGTAGGACCCTTTCTTTGTGAAGGGAGTAGTGCTCACCTCCTCCCCTGTGTCCATGATGCTGAGCTGTGGGCCCTGCCTACCTTCTCTTCAGTAAATACTGAGCAAAAGTATCTATTTAGGATAGATGCCTTTACAGGTCCTCCTCCTCACATGCTCCCTTTTCTCCATTAAGCTTAGAATACCCCTCTGGACTTTCTCCTTTCACTAATGTATCTATAGAAAGTCTTGTCACCTTCTTTTACTGTTTGTGCTAGTGTTTCCTCAGTTTGGGACTTTGCCTGCCTTACTGCCTTACCTGCTTCCCTTAGGGCAGTTTGGTATGCCTCCCTATCTTCATCCCGCTGTGTTCCCTTATATATTCTGAAGGCCAGCCTTTTGGCTCTGACCTTTTCTGCTACTGTATTTGAGAACCAGAGTGGTTTCCTTCTTCTTTTGCACTTCCTTTCTGTCTAACACAATGGGATGTTGCTTCAAGTATTGTATCCTTAATGCTTGCCCACTTTGCCTGTACCTCCTCACCTGTGTTTCTTTTGCCAGGGCTAGCTTAACTCTGTTGCCATCTTATCAAAGTCAGCTCCTCTGAAGTCCCATATTTTTGCTTTGGAATGGGATGATTTAGATGTAGTAGCCAAATTGAACCATACCATGTGATGGTCACTGCCCCAGGTGACCTTCTACCTGGAGATCTGTGATCCCTTCTTTGTTAGTCAGTACTAGATCTAGGATAGCCCTGTCTCTTGTGGGTTGCTGTACCAGTTGTTTGAGGCCCTCCCCTGCAGGGAATCCACTATGAGTCTAGTTCTGGCAGATGTTCCTGCTGGTATTGACCAATCTGTATCTGGCATGTTGAAGTCTCCCATTATCAGAACCTCCCTTTAGCTGTCATGTTTTGTATATCTTCTAACAGTAATGTGTCTATGTCCTCCCTCTGGTCTGGGGCCTGTAGACAACCCCAGTTCTTATGGCTGTCCCATTTCCTGTTTCCAGGGTGACCCACAGTTCTTCTGGCTCCTTATGTGTATTCTGAATTTCTGTAGCTTTGATATTTTCATTAACATACAGGCCACCCTCCCCTTTTGCACCTCGGTCTCTTCTGAACAATACATAGCCAGGTACTGAAGTCTCCAGTGTGGTTACTGGTAAACCACGTCTCACTAATTGCTACTATGTCCAGTTTAGCCTCTGACATTATTGCCTGCAGGTCTGGGATCTTATTTCCCAGGCTGTGAGCATTGTGTACATGATTTTCCATTGGCCAGATTTTGGTGTGTTAGTTGTTGGGTGAAGTTTGGCATTACCCCTGTGCATCGTATGGGAGACAAACCTTTTTCTTACCTGGTGATGCAAATGAACGGCAAACACACTGAATTCTGTTTGACCACTAGCTGAGGGGAGGTGTTCTTCCCATTGCGTATGGGTGCTGCACCCTCTCCCATTTGCTAGTTTAAATATTCTGCAAAGACGCCAAACTTCTGCCCCAATGCACTGACTCCTCTTTAGTCAGATGCAGTCCATCAAATTTAAAGAACTTTCGCTCCCAGAACTGTTGCCAGTTCCTACAAATCTGTGTCCTTTTCCTGGCACCAGTCCTTGAGCCACGTGTTTAGCTCCCCTATCTCCCCTTCTCTGACCTTCCGTCCATCTGCTCCTTCTCCCAGACTGGCAGGATCTCAGAGAAGGAGATGCCGGACGAAATAGATGATAGTTTGTCACCCAGCCTAGTCAGGTGTTCCTTGGTCTCCACAACTGACCGGCTGGCAGATCATTAGTCCCTATGTGTACTAGGACATCAATGTTTTCTCCTGCTTTGTGAACAATTTTAGTAATGCGGTCAGTGTCTCTCCATGCTGATGTACCTGGAGACATCTGACCATCACCCTGGCTGGAGATGGGTATCAACTCCCGAATCATGGAGTCTCCTATGATCAGAAGTTTTTGGATTTCCTTTGTGCTTGTTTAGTTTTGGTTCCTGATTTGGGTGAGTATTGTTGTGCTAGCTTCTGTGCTGCAGTGTCCTGCTCTGCAGTGTCTTCTGCCTCTTTATTTGATTTCAGAGATAGAGGCAGATACCTGTTTGTAGTGTTTATATGGTTTTGGAGGTAATGTGTTGAGAGCAGAGAGTGATGGGGCACCTGATTTGTTCCTCCTAACCACCTGCCAACCTCCTGGACCAACTACCCTCTGCGGCCGAGGTTTTTCTGTTGGATGCTGGGGAAATGGCGGTGGTTCTTATTATGTATTTCCTCTTCAATATGAAATTTGAGGCGTGCAATCTCTGCCCATGCTGCCTGGAGCTGAGACCTAAGATCTCAAAGGCCCAGCATGGGACAGTGTCCTAAATCCTGTAAGACTGTCCTTCTGAAAATTGTTCCACAGTACCTGCAGTTAATAAATCCATTCCAAATAAGTTGCTGGGTTTGTAACCTAGTCAGAGTAATTAGAAGGAAAAAATGCAAGTAATGGTTTAATTGTGCTTTGTTTAACTTGTTATAACAAGTTAAATTACTAGTGCCCTGTAAATGAGATCACCTTGTGGAGGCCCCACTGATCCGCCCCTTCCTGCTCTGCCACAGGAAATGTCACAACTGTGGTACCCTATAAAAGGAGTGTAGCGTGGGGTGGTTGGGGATGGGGTGGGTGGGCCCTTCCCCTGCCTAAAAAGAAGAACCACGGACGAAAGAACAAGGAGGTAAGAGCAGAAACAATCAGTCAACAACAAATGCAGTAACCCTGAAAGCTTATCCTAATGTTAGGTAAAACTGTAAAACCTGTAAAGCACCACCTGTAATAATTTCAGAGAAGATATACCCTGTAAGAAACACTTTGCTCCAGAGAAAAATAAAGCAGTAACAGAAGATATACCTTGCAAAAGACAAATTGAATCAGAAGATTACAGCAGTAATCTGTTAATAACACCTGTAGGCAACACCTTGTAATAATGCAGAAGAAGGTATACCAGCAACAACAATTTGAATCAGAGAAAAAATAAAGCAATGAAATGTTAGCAACAAACAGTAGCAATCCCTGTGAGTAAAAAATAAAAACACCACCACACAGTAAATCTGCTTAGCCAAACTAAGTCTTAATCCTTCTCCCTTGCTCTGGTAAGTTTCTCTACTCTGCCTTTCAAGCAGTCTTAGAAGGAAAGAGCTCAGGTGAAGCTAGGTGCCTTGGCCAGCAAACCAAGTCTTCTACCTCCTTCAGTCAGTTCTTTTCTTCACATACAGTAGGAACATAGACTGTGTCAACACAAAATGATGCAGCAGTCCATCCCGTATGCCAATTTTCCTATCCAGCTCCATGCTCTGCCTAACACCAGGCTGGAATTAAACATCTGACAACCACAGGGGCTGAACATCATCCCATTTCAGTCTGACATTTTGCCAGTAACCCGTGGGGTGCCCCAGGGCTCGCTCCTGGGGCCATTGTTGTTTGTTTATATCAATGATCTCCCGGATTTTGTGAGGCACTCTTCTATCCGCTCATATGCAGATGATACTGTGCTGGTGGCTAAGCGGAGCAGCCCCAGCGAAGTGGAAACTAAACTGCAGAGGGACTTTTTAGCAGTGCAAGAATGCTTCACTTCACTGAGTTTGATAACTAATAACAAAAAAAACATAAATAATGTTATTTGGATCCAGGCAATCTAGATTAAAGGAACCTTGTTTACATATAAAGACTTTGGAAGGGAAATGTTTGACTCAAACTGTCACTTACAAAATACTTGGGAATTTATTTTGATTAGAATTTAAGTTTTGAGTGTCATATTAAAGATTTAGTAAAAAGAGTAAATAGCCGTATGGGTCGGCAAGAAGGTTTTCATTAAGTACAACTAAAACCGTAAGTCTTATGATAGCTAACCAATTACTCCTTCGGATGGTCGATTATGGAAATCACATTTATAGATACTCAAGTCAGCAGCAACTTGGAAAACTGGATCACCTTTACAACAGACTAGCAAGATTTGTCTTGAGGTGTAGTTATGCTACTCACCATTGTATTATGTATAAACATCTGGGTTGGCAACCACTTGAGTTACAGCGTAGAAATATCCGGATAAATCTTATCTGGAGTGTGTTTAGAAATAAATCACCACAATACCTAGTAGTGAAAATGCAAAGACCTAAAAACTGTTTAAACTTAAGGAAACACAGGGCTAGGGATTTGATACAGCCTAGGACCTTTAAAAAAATCTGGTTAGATGACCTTTGAATTTAGTGTAGCCGGCACCCAGAATGCATTGCTCCCAGATTCAAGAAAGTTGGACCTTTCCAAATCTAGTTTTAAAATAAAGGCTAGACAGCATTTTAGCTTTACATGTATGTGTAACTGATAGTGTAATAGTATCAAAATATTACCTGTGGTTTGTTGTAGTTTAAGTGTAGTTTGTTAATTACTTGTAACAACTTACTAACATTTTGCCAAGTGTTGTGTGTTTCAATTATTGATTGTATAACTAAATATGTAATGTCAGTGTGATTGTAATGTGTGGAAATTTGTATTTATTTATTTATTGCACAGGTACACCTTGCAAATAGGGCGTGAATTGTCCTAATGGTGATATACTGTATAAATAAATTTTACTACCACTACTACATTCCCTAAGTATCCCTTTCACTCTTCTGCCTGCGCTTCTCAATCTGTCCTACTGAAGTTTAAACCCCATCAAGTTTTGGCTTCAACCACCTCTCTGGACAGCTTATTCCATTCGTTCACCACCCACTCTGTGTAAAAGAACTTTCTCACATTCCTCCTGAATCACACCATCCACCCATGATCTATAGTCACTGTGCCCTTATTCCTCATGAGCAAGTCCTTACAGTGCACCCTGTTTATTCTGCGTAAGAACTAGTGCAGCTCAGTTATACCCTACCACCTTTCCCTCCTGGCCTCCTCTGTATACATGTTTAGATCTGCCAACCTTTGATTGTACGACCTCTCCTGCAGTCCCGTGGATCATCTTCATGGCCTTTCTTTGTATGACCAACCTAGAGTGACTGAGGTGCTCTGCTAGAAAGCATCAAAGAAGCCAATAACCTACAAGCCTACAAAAGGCCACATTCCATCACCCCAACAGTGTATGTGTGTGAGAGAGAGAGAGAGAGAGAGAGAGAGACTCATGGCAGGACAAATTTAGAAGTCAGTTGTCCAATGTCCACTAAAAAAAATGGTTTGGCTACCAGATTTTGAAGGTTTCCAGGCAGTTAGCCACCTGTCCATAAAGTGATTTTTGAGCCCTTAAAAAACTGATGGCCACTGAAAATATTGATTTAGCTACCAGAGTTTGAAAACTAGTGGCCAAGCTGACCACCATCTCGCAAACTAATTTGTCCCACTCTGGTGTGACTGTCGATCACTTAGTTATCTTGTGCCTGTAGTCTAACCTGCTTTAGTTCTTTGTCCTCATCACACCTAGCTTGCCCCCCATAAATGAATCATACCAAGTTTCATCTTACAATCATATAGGTTGTAGCATCTTGTAATTTTGTAAATATTGTTTATTCAGTTAGTTGAAATTGGTAACTAGGAAAGGCACACTGAGCCATGGTTCATTTCCAGGTGCAATCCAGGGAAAGGGACTACAATAAATCCTACACAGCAGTAATGAAGCATCCCAAGAATAAAGTGAAAACAGTGTACAATTCAACATGGTACAACTGCAGATAACAACAAAGGGTGACAGAAGTTGGTGCAGTGAATAGCATCAATGCCTATATAAAGGTAACAAAAGCAGGTTGAAATAATTCAGTGCAGCAGCTGTACAGTAGGGACAACAACTGACCCCAGGAGAGGGACCATAGCAGGGGTGGAAGTGGCACCAGGGGCAGGTCAGGTAGGGGGCTGACAGAAGCAGGAGGGAGAGGGGAAGGGAGGAGTTTTAGCCAATGCCTAAGGGAAATGGTGGTGTACGAGAGATGGAGAGAGGAAAAAAGCAGGTTCCAGAGGGAGAGAAGGTGGTAGAAGGCTGAATGCACAACAGAGGAGAGTGGGTGGGAGACAGAGATGGTGCAAGGATCCTTGGAGTGAAGGGAGTATGAAGCAAAGGGAATGGGTGAGAGGAGTGCAGGTAGGTAAGAGGGTAGGGACCCAAACCAGTATTTGGAGATGAAGGAGGAACAGTAACACTAGTGGCGTGAGGATAGCAGGAGGATGGATAAGGAGTAGGGAGCAATGGTGAGTACAAAGGGGAGAATTGGTAGCAAAATGAAAAAAAAGCATTACAGCGAGTATCCAGTCTGGCAAGGGAAGAGCAATGGGGCAGTAGAGTAGACAACATCCGCGTAGTTGAAAACCAGGAGCACCATTTTGGTAACCAGCTCCTGGTGGACCTGTGGATGGAGACAAGCAGCCTTTGTTACGGTACAAGACACCAAGGTTGGGGTGGTGCTTGAAGTGGATGGCACTGATGTGGACAGAGAAGATAAGCTTACTATCAAGGTAAAACAGCAAGATAGCTGAAGGAGGGAACCACTTCAACAGGAGTGTCGGGCAAGCCTGGCCAGTTTCTGGCCAGTGCCAAAGATCATGGACACAGTTTTTTTTTAGTGCTGACCCAGAGCTGGATGGACTGGAACCAGCAGAGGTCGTTGTGGAAATTTTGCTGGAGCGAAGCTTCCACTGTCGCAATGGAGGGGCCTGAAGCGTAGAAAACTGTCACATTTGAGTGCATGTGAATATGCGAATTGGTACAGGCAGAAGGGAGGTCACAGAGAAAATAGAGAAGAGGACTGGACCCAGGATGGAGCCCTGTGAAACCCCAACCTGAACTGCTAGGGGAGGAGACAGAATGCATCCCACTTGTACTGACTGCTGACGGCCCAAGAGGTAGGAATGGAACCAGTCACCAGAGGGGGTTGAGAGGCCGGCAGAACTCAGCTAGGGTTCCTACCAATCCCGGGGGCAACAAAAGAAAAAAATGACACCATAATGAGGGTTAACTGTCGACAACAAAACTGGTTTAACACTGAAGGTATACGATTCATAGATACTTGGTCTAACTTTTTTTTTAAAACACCATCTGTACCAGAAAGACAGCCTCCACCTTATCTTGGCAAGACTCAGAAAAGCTAATATGGAACTCCTCCCTTTAAATGGACTCTGGTAGGGGGAGGGAATAACAAATCAGTAACAGTGACAAAAACTGCCACTCCTAAAAATACTCGGATGAGATACAACAACAAAAGGGAACAATCGAACAACTAACAGAATCACAACAAACTTATAGCAATCGGAACAAAGCTAACACCATAAAAAATAATATCTCATGTACAGTATGTTAATTAATGCTAGATGTTTGAATAACAAATTCAGTGAGCTACAAACTTTATTATGTCTGGAAAAACAGGTCAATATCGTTATGGACACTGAGACATGGTGGAAAGGAAATGAAGAACGGAATAAAAATATACCTGGATACCACCTTTTTAGAGCAGATAGGAAACAAAGGAGAGGAGGGGGCATAACAATCTATGTTGCATAAGATATTAAAGTAATAGACATAGGATATCAGACAAAAATCAAGACGCATAGCACCATAACTGAAAAACTATGGTTATAGATAAGCAAAAATAAAGAGATGTCCTCATTTTAGGACTATGCTATCGGGCACTGAATTCAGGTATAGAAATTAATGCTATAATAAAAGATATATTGAACGCAAGTAGCATGAGTAATATAATATTAGCAGGTGATTTAACTTTTGGGGACATAAATTGGGAAAATAAGAGTGCAGACACTTCACAAAGTGAAATGTTTCTAAAAAAAACTGTCAAGAACTCAAGTTAATCCAGCATATAAACAAACCAACAAGGGACACTAACATATTAGACCTGGTACTAAGTAGTGAGAATATCATCATTAAAATTTGGGATGTTATGCCCCCATTGGGAAATAGTGGCCACTCAACTGTTCTATTTGCAGTACAAACACTAAAAGGATGTACAGAAATATATATTTATAAATCGGTTAACACTGAAAAAAATTAATTCAGAACTAGCTAGTATTAGCTGGCATGATGTTTTGGAGCAAAAAAAACACAAGAGGAAAGCTGGCAAATTCATAAAACATACATTCATTACCATATGTAATAAACACTAGGCGAATAAAGAAATATAATAGGGGGATAAAACCAATATAGCTGAACAATAAGATCAAAATATTAGTAAAAATTAAGAGGAAGATGTATGCTACCTATAGGCAGAAAAACACAGAGACTGAAATGGGTAAATTCAAGCAAGCACAAAAAGATTGTAAAAATGCGGTCAACAGAGCAAAAAGAAGGGCAGAACTGAAATTAGCCAAATCAGCAACTAAGGGCAGCAGTAAATAATTCTATGGGTACATAAACTCATTGAGAAAGTCTGATTCAAAATTAATAGCAATAAAAAACAAGAACTAGATTATTTCTGACCCAAGCGCAGTGACTGACAGTTTTAACTCTTATTTTTGTTCTGTCTATAGTAAATCAAGCTCGACCAATTCACAAAATATCCCAATGACTCAGGATCCCCCTCATATCTCAGAAGAACAGATAAAAGATAAAATGTATGGTCTAAAGAAGTTTGGTTCCCCAGGCCTAGATAACATAACTCCTCAAAAGACAAAGAACCTCCAGGTGCAAGCACTGAGGCAATGGTTACCCCAAAGGGTATTTGGCCAGGAAGCCAAGTTTCAAAGAAATACAAAATCACACACAGCATAACCCAGATAGACCATCTTAGGGTAGCTGGTTCATTCCACTGGGATGTCAAACTGACGAAGCATACTGATGAGTCCTGGTAGGATGAAACACGTGTCTATGTCTTCTGTTGGCATCCTTTGCAATCGTGTGACAGGCCTTTCGGCACCATGCATTTCTCCTTAAAGTTGAACCAGCATAATATTCTGTGGTGATTTGCATATGTAGCCCATGATGCTTTGCATTGTGGGTGCATGAGTGATTCTGTAACTCCTCAAATGTTGATAATAGCAAAAGAAAGTATATCCATTCCATTAAGAATACTATTTGATAAATCCATAACTACTGGTGAAGTCCCAAGCGATTGGTGGATAGCCAGAATAACCCCTTTCCACAAAAAAGGTACTAGACAAGATGTTAGTAATTACAGGCCCATCAGTCTCACCTCCGTTCCTGGCAAAATCCTTGAATCAATCATAAAGGACCAACTCTCACAGCACGTCGAACTAATTGGCTCAACTGACCTTGACCAACATGGATTTACTCCAGAATGTTCTTGCATCTCTAATTTAATACGTTTCTATGAACATATAAGTAAAATCTTTGATGGAGGGCGTCTAGAAGATGTAGTGCTACTTGATTTCACAAGAGCATTTGATACTGGACCACGCTGGGCAATCATTAAAAAAAAAAATAACCATTTTAGGAACTAATGCATATTTAGTCAAATGGATAGGAATTTGGCTATCTAACAGAACACAGAAAGTGGCTGTTAACAGATTTTTATCTGGGGTGGGACAGGTCACCTGTGGTGTACCCCAGGCTCAGTGTTGGGCCCCATTCTATTTCAGTTGTTTATTACCAATTTAAGTAATATCATCACAAACAAACTATCAAAATATGCTGATAACACCAAACTAGGGGGTCCTTGTGAAACAAGTGAGGAAATTAGGACTTTACAATAGGATTTAAACATAATCTCAGAATGGGCTTTTAAATGGAGTATGCCATTTAACACATAGAAATGTTGTGTTGTGTATATGGGAAAAATAACAAATCAAATCAGTATATATTAAGTAACTCGGCATTAAAAGCCATGAACACAGAAAGAGATCTGGGGGTACTGATTGAAAAGGGCCTAATGTTCAAGGATCAACATGCTAGTGTGGTGGCAAAATTAAATACGGTGATATTTGCCACAAAAAGGAATATTAAAAGTCATCGTTCAGAAGTCCTATACATATAGGATCCTACCTCAGACTGCATCTTGACTTTTGTAGCCAATGATGGAACCCTTATAGAAAAAGAAATATCAAATAAATAGAAAAAATGCAGCAAAGGATGATGAAAATGGTAGCTGACATTAGTGATTTACTGTACCTGGAGAGAATAAAAAAACTTAAATTGTACTCACTTGAGGAAAAGAGAAAAAGGGGGGGGGGGACTTATTATTCCTATATGACATACTGAGTGATCACACTCTAGTAGAAGGCATCAAAATTAAGGCTAGAAGTTCAGCATCTACTACAAGAAGACACTTGTTGAGATTGCCACTGGCAGACCTATTTAACAGTTCACTAGAGTCAGCCGTGGTAACGCAGGACTGGAGAACAGCACATGTAGTGCACCTCCACAAAAGCGCTCCGAAGGATGACCCAGGGAATTACAGACCAGTCAGTCTAACCTCCATTGTGGGCAAGCTCAGAGAGACCATACTAAAGGAAAAGTTGGTGGAATATCTGGAGAGCATGGTCTCCAGGACGCGAGGCAGCATGGGTTTACGTGGGGGGGTGGAGATCATGTCAAACAAATCTGATTGACTTCTTTGACTCTGTCACTAAGACAGTAGACAGGAGCCAAGCGATAGACATCCTCTAGCTTGATATCAGCAAGACCTTTGACTCTGTGTCCCATAAAAGGTTGATCAGGAAGTTGGTGGATCTTGTGGTTTGGGAAAAGATGGCCAGATGGGTGGAAAACTGGCTGAGGGACAAAACCCAGAGAGTGGTTGTGGGGGGAGAGTTATCTGGCACCAGAGAGGTAACCAGTGGAGTGCTGCAGGGCTCGGTGCTGGGGCCGGTGTTGTTCAGTGTCTTCATCAATGACATTGGGGGTGGCATTAAGAGCATAATGTGCCTATTCGTGGATGACACCAAGCTCTGCGTGAGAGTGGACACAGCTGAAGGGATACAGGACGTACAGGATGATCTGGAAAAGCTGGGGAGCTGGTCCAGGATCTGGCAGCTTGGCTTCAATGCCAAGAAATGAAAAGTTATGCATATTGGAGCCAAGAATCCTAGGACAGTACTACCTGGGTGGAGTCTGAATATCTGCATCAGTGGAAGAGAAAGACCTGGGAATGATGATCACTAGTGGCCTGAAGCACTCTACGCAGTGCAAGAAAGCAGCAGCAAAGGCAAACAAGGAGAGAAGAGGTAGCGTATTGGTTCAGTCCTGGTGCCCACATCTCAAAAAAGACATTAACCTGCTGGAGAAGGTCCAGAGGAGGGCTACAAAGATGACAGCAGGTCAGCAAGGTAAGGCATACGAGGAGAGGTTGAGGGCACTGTACATGTACTCCCTGGAAGACAGGAGAGAGAGAGAGAGAGAGAGAGAGGACGTGATTGGGCTTTCAAGTACTTGAAAGGGATAAATAAGGTGGATAAGGAGAGTCTCTTTAAGCTGAGTGGCAACCATAACATAAGGGAGCATAGTCTTAAGCTGGAGGGTGGGAGGTTTAGGAGGGAGGTCAGGGAACACTTCTTCACAGACACTTGGAATGCGTTGCTGGAAGAGGTGATCTCATTGAAGACAGTGGGCAGCTTTAAGAGAGGCCGGGATAGGTATAGAGGAAAGGTAAGTATCACGGGTAGGGAGTATGGGAGGCGTGGGGAGGGAGGCAGGGATAGTAGCTCAAGCTGTGTACCCTGCAATATGAGCAGACTGGATAGACAAAATGGCTTTCTTCTGCTGGCTTCTTCGTATGTTCATATTAAGAGGGGGGAGATTTAGGAGTGATAGGAGAAAGTATTTTTTCACCGAGAGAGTGCTCAACATCTGGAATAGGCTACCAAAGTCATTTTTAAAAATAGACTCAATAAGTATTTAACTGAAAGTGGAAACCTGAAATCATAAAATCAAATTTAGGAGCTCCCATGGGATATGGCCTTCTTTTGCTCCTTAACAATAGTGACAATTGTCCAGGAGGAGTGGATGGGTCACTGAGTCAAAGGTTTTGGCCAGAATGATGAAAATGGCCACCGTGGTGTGTCCTTGATCCACCCCAGAGAGGATGGAGTCAGTGACCCATAGCAAGGAGGAGGCGTCAGAATGGTGTTTCTGAAAACCAAACTGGAAAGCAGAAAGGAAGCTGGAAGAGTGGAGGAAGTCAGCAAGCCTTGCATAGACAAGTTTCTCTTGAAGCTTTGCAAAAGAGGGGAGTAAGGAGATAGGATGGAAGTAGCCAGGGGTGGAGGGATGACCCCCTTTGATGAAGGGGCAAACTCTGGCAGCAATCCAAGACTGAGGGACAGCACAGAGGGTGAAGGAGCAGTTGAGGAGGTGAGAAAGAGGGGAGGCGATGACAGCAACTAAAAGATGGAGAAGTTTACAAATGTTATAAATGTTTGTTTTTTTTTTTAAATCGTACTTTTTTCCTCCCTCAGCCTGCCAAGCACCGCACCATTGGGAGTCATTTATGGTGTCTGCCCCTGCTTCTTGCACCTACCTGGAGCTCTCCAGTACCCCCATGGAGACATGGTTCTTCCCCTCGCCAGGAGGGGACAAGGTGGGTCTGTACACCCCAAACTCTCTTGTCTTCGTCAGGCCGGCCGGGACAGGTAAGTGTGAGCTGTGGGGTCTGCACTGAGCACTCCATCTTCCCAGTGCCTGGACAGTCATTTTTCCATTTTCTGTGTGGACGCGATATGCGCCCCAATGTCATGGCATAACCGCTGACGTCCGTCACGACCCTTCCTCTTGCACTGGCTGGGTGCTTACTGGAAGTCTATGGTAATAAAGCTCTTAAAAAGTAAAGGGATTAACTTGATGGATTGATCTTTTACATGATGGAAAGAATTTCTTACACTGAATTTAGAAAGATTGGGAACTTCGCTGGTTAGCAATTTTTTGATGTATTCATCTCTTTCATGAAAATTTTAGGCTTCTTAAAAATAAATGCAATATTATAAATGGGCCAGATTTCTCAAGAAATCTCTCCAAAGAAACAGAATTAAAATAAATAATTAGTTCCTCATTAAAAATGTCTCACCAGAATGTATAAGATTTCAATGAGTTCCCATCAGAACAAGAGAACTCGGATTAATAAAAAATGGCAGTTAGAACTGGGACCAAACTTAAATGAGGAAACAAAGACAAATATTCATGTTAAAAAAAAACAACAGAAATGTTGTAGCTTCTAAAAATAAATCTATTCAAATCAAAATAATTAACCAAGCTCATCTGATGCCAGTGGTGTTGAATAAAATTTATTCAAATTATGACTCTTGTTTCTGGCATAAATGTGGAGTTGAAGCTACCCTATTTCATAATTTATGGGACTGTCCGCAGATTCTGAAGTGGTGGAAATTGACTGCTAATCTACCTATTGTACTTCCTTGTTGGAAGTTACTATTACAGTACATATAGCCCCAGATATTCAAACTGTGCCATTGTGTGGCGCAAGCCCCTGCGCCGCTCAAAACAGTTGCTCTGGGGTGTGGCCAGGGTGATATTCAACGGAGTTGCGCTATGGTGCAACTTCTTTGAATATCGCCCCCTGGCCACACCCACTGTGCCAGCGCAAGTGGTCAGAGTGGAGCACTGAGATGCAGTGGCACAAGTTCCATTGCGCCATGTGCAGCACCTGCGATATTCAAGGGTGACATGCAAATGGAGCCATAATTTATACAAAGGCACAGAGGGGCCATTTGCATCTAATGCATCCCCATTTACATGCCATTAGCATGCAGGTGTCCGATCCCCGCGACTTCGCCTGCCACGCCCCTGCAGCCCGATCGCGAAACAGTAAACTCCCCCAGTGTGCCCGATCGCTGGCATAACGGAATAGTCCCAGCAGCTCGATCGCAGGCATAACAGAATATCCTCCCCCGAGCAGCCTGATCATGGGCATAACTGAATAGTCCCCTCCACCCCGGAATAGCCCAATCGTACATCAGACCCCCTCCAAAGTCCAATATCCCTGGTGGTCCAGTGGACCGCGAGTAGCCGATCGTGTGCATCCTCACCCCCAAGTCGGAAATACCTGGTGATTTAGTGGCCCCCCACACCTCCCACGGAGCCCACCTACCGCCGCCCCATCAGCCGGTGGGCGGCAGCACTACCGCCGTTACCCCACCACGCCGCCGCGAGCTGCTGGGGAAGCTGCACCTATTGGTTCATGCTCTGAACCAATGGGCGGCAGCCCTACCGAGCTGTCAGTCGGGCGGCGGGTGGGTGCTGCTGCCCGCCGCTGGACGGGGGAGCGGGTGGTGGGGCTCCGTGGGTTAGTGGGAGCCACTAGATCACCATGGTATTTCTGACATGGGGTGAGCATGCTGTCCGTGATTGGGCTACCGCAGTCCACTGGACCACCAGTGGATATTGGACTTGGGGGGCCTGATGCCCACGATCACGCTACTGGGGGGTAATCTGCTATGCCCACGATCGAAGCCACTTTGGGGACTATTCCATTATGCCTGCGATCGCTACTGGGGCGTGAATATTCCGCGTCTGCCATCGGGCTACTCGAGGGGGATATTCCGCTATGCCTGCGATCGGGCTGCTCGTGGGGACTATTCAGTTATGCCCACAATCGGGTTGCTGGGGGGAAGTTAATATGCCCGCGATCGGGCTACTGGGGGTGGGGGAAGCTTAACATTATGCCCGCGATCGGGCCACGGGGGACAGTTTCTGTTATGCCCGCGATCAGGCTACTGGGGGACATTTTGCCCATGATCAGGGCTTGGGGGCGCCAATAGATGTGGGTAGGAATAGTGGAGGGCCACCCAGGTGGCAGCTGCCGTGTTGTGCCCTGCAACGCGGCAGCTCACCTGTGGGTGGCCCTCAACTTGTTCCTTTTTTGGGCGTAAATTGTGCAGGCACAGGTAGGATTGCACCTGCATAACTCTGCATGGGCCGGGCTGAATATGGGGCTGTGCAGTTTAGCCATGCGCCCCCCATGCCTGCATACATTACTGATGCGCTTGAGCGCGCCAGGTTGTGCAGGCGCTTCCTCTCCAAATATCGCACCGCGCATCAGTGGGTTGTGCATGGCGCAACACTGTTGCGCCATGCGCAACCCTTTTGAATATCTGGCCCATAATCCTTTAACAATGGCATTTAATGAATTAGGGTCCTTATCTCTTTTTAAGAACAACTACAAGAATTCTACAGTATGTCTAGGTACAATGGAAATCAAAAGAATTGTTTTGGGCCATCGGGACAGTCAATCCCTCCCATGTCAAATAGAGCAGAAATGGTGACTTATACTGAAGGAAACATTACTATTTAAGAAATTCTGGCACAAATGTGAGTTTCAAGATGATTTTCTGGGCTCCTTTTGGAATGAATTAAAGATAGGAACTTAGCTGGCAATCCACCACAAACAGGGTTTAGGAACAAATGCATTAAACAGCGGGAGAATAGCATGGGGCAGCAGAGAGAGTAAGGAAACTGGCAAAAAGCAAATAAGGCAAGAAGGGTGGAAGGAAAAGGCTCTTACCAGTTTGTGAAAAGGAGTGTGTCTAAACACTAGGAGCTTGGGAAGTAAGCGATCTGCAAGCACTGATAGCAGATAACAAACAGGACTTCATTGCCATCATGGAGACATGGGCCACTGAGAACAATGATCGGGACCTCTTGGTCCCAAGGTACTGTCTATACAGAAAAGATAGGAAAGCAGCCAAGGGGGGGAGAGAAGAGGCAGCATTCTATGTCTCTTATGTTCATGATGGGATAAAAGCCACAGCATATGATAATAACAAAAAAAAGGTATTGAATCCCTGAAGGTGCAGCTTAGCACAGCATCAGGGAAAAAAAGTTCCACATCGAGGTGATATACAGAGCACCAGGGCAAGGGGAGGAGAGGGATGGAGAGCTTATGGAGGAGATCAAAAGTATGACATAGAAAGGGGAAACGGTAGTGGTGGGTGACTTGAATTAGCCCAATGCAGACTGGGGTATTCCAATGGCATAAACCTCAAAAAGTCAAGTTTTGCTTGAAGGCCTAACCTGCTTACCCATCTGGTAGACATTCCAATTAGGCAGGAAGTCATCCTAGACAAGTCCTCACTAACTCGGAGGTAGCTGGAGCTGGCAGGGTGGGGGAACCACTAGCCAACAGTGACCAAACTCCATCTGGTTTGAGAAATTACTAGTGGATGTGAAATCTCAATCTCGGGTGGAGGTCCAGAGCTTTAAAGGGGCTAATTTTGAAAAGATGAGACAGGGAAAATGTGTCCTGGGTCTAGTAAATGTCTTGGGTAGACGATATCTGGGGAGTGGTAAAGAAATCCATCCTGGAGGCTACAAAACTCTACATTAGGACAGTGGTGTAGCGAGACAAGCACAAGAGACACATATGGTTCACAGCCCAGGTGAAAAATGCAATAAGGATCAGAAGGGAGGCCTCCCAAAAGTACAAAAGGAACCAGGGAGACAGTAACTGGAAACAATACACCCTAACAATCAGGGAGGCAAACAAGGCAGTTAGGGAAGTGAAAGCAGTGACTGAGCTTTGGATTGTTGCAGGGATCAAAACTGAGGAAAAGCTATGTTTTTGTTACATTCAGGAAAAAAGAAAGAAAGGAGGGGATTGTAAAATTAGATGGCGACAGGATGTTTGAGGAGGACGGGCAAAAGGCCACTATCTTAAATAACGTCTTCTGCTTGGTTTTCATCAATGAAAATACAGAACCTCTGTCTAAAAGTGGCCTCACAGCAGCTGAAAAGGGGATCCCACAAATGGAATCGCCAACAATTACTGCAGACAGGCTCAGGGAGGCACTAGCACACCTCAGAATGGACAAAGAACCAGGGCCTGATCAGTTGTATCCGAGATCGCTGGGAAAATTTACTGCAGAACTTGCTGACCCCTTAGCATATATATTTAGCAGTTCGATTCAGATGGGAATTGTGCCAAGGAACTAGAGAAGGGCAGATGTGGTACGACTCCACAAAGGAGGGAATATAGAAGAGGCAGGTAATTATAGACCCATTAGCCTCACATCTATTGTGGGGAAACTAATGGAGACCTTAGTCAAACAGGACCTGGTGGAATACCTGGAAAATAATGGTCTTCAAGACAGCAAACAATATTGGTTTGCAGCAGGAGAGTCATGCCAGATGAACCTCACTGCATTCTTAGATTGGGTAACTAAGGAAACTGATAAGGGACATCCAGTAGACCTCCTCTACTTTAACTTCAACAAGGCATTCGACTCCATGCCCATTAGCCCCTGTTGAAAAAGCTGGAGGACCTAAGCACAGCCAAGAGCATTGTAAGGTGAGTGGGAAATTGGCTCAGGGATAGGAGACAGAGAGTATTAGTCAATGGGGTGAACTCAGGAGAAGGAGAGGTCATGAGAGGTGTACCTCAGGGATCAGTCTTGGGCCCGGTCCTCTTCAACATGTCCATTAGTGACATCAGAGTAGAAATACAGGGCAAGCTTGCCCTATTTGTGAATGACACTAAACTTGGGTGGAAGGGTGGACAGTGCGGAAGGAGTTAGGAACCTACAAAAGACCTCATAAGGCTAGAAAGATGATCTAATGTCTGGCAGTTGCAGTTTAGTGTGGAAAAAGTGCAAAGTGATGCACCTGCAAAAGAAAAATCCAAGGACAGAATACTGGTTAAATAGGGTTAAGCTCAGTACCTCGCAAGAGGAGAGGGATCTGGGTGTCATCATATGCAACACCCTTAAACAATCAAGCCAATGCAGCAATGCATACAGCAAAGCAAATAAACTGTTGGGGTGCACAGAACGAGTAATCAACGGTAGGAACAGGGATGTGATCATTTCCCTATATAGGTCCCTGGTGAGGCCTCACCTGGAGTACTGTGTCCAGTTTTGGAGCCCTTACTTAAAGAAAGATAGGCTAGACACTGTACAGAGAAAGCCAACAAAGATGATTCAGTGTCTCCATGGACTCACTTATGAGGAGCGCCTGAAGTCACTGAATATGTACTCACTCGAGACAATGTAGGAGAGAGGGGACATGATTGAGGCGTTCAAGTTCCTGAGAGGTATAAATACAGTGCCGTACACAGAACTATTCAACAGAGTCACCAGCTCAACCACTAGATGACACGAATAGAAGGAGGAGGGAGGGAGCTTCAGGAGGGAACTGTGGAAACACTACTTTACCGAAAAGAGTGGTGGATCCATGGAACAGCCTACCTGCTGAGGTGGTGAAAGCAAGGACCGTAACAGCATTAATGCATGGGTAGGAAACAGCAAGGGCTCAAATCAGAAACACTAAAACACAGAAGGCCAAAAACAATTAGGGGGTTAGGACTGAGAATCAGCAATAGGTCCGAGGTAACCCATGGGCAAACTGGATGGACCCTTGATCTCCTTCTGCCATCACTTTCTATGTTTCTGGGAGTTTTCCCTCCCTTGAGAAAATGCTGAAAATGTTAATTTACCTCTCTAAAGTGTAATTAATCTTGTTGCAGAGGGAAGGGGTGGGGGAGGGAGAGTATTAAAAGGGGATGTGGGTTAAAAAGGAGGTACTGATTATATATATCGTTTTTCTTTTTTTTAGTTGGTGATGAATGTACTTTTATTTCAACTGAATAAATTATCTATAAAAAAATGCAACAGTTGTAGCTAAGAACTTAATTATGGACTGGACTAATCAGCAAGCACGGCGCAGACTGTGAAAGTTTAAAGTGCATATTTTTCAATTCTGTAGCAGTAATCATGCATATAAATAGACCCAGTGGCTCTGCAGTACCAGCAGAGGCGAGGATTCCAACAGAGGTAGGAACATTTCAAAACTTCTTGAGAAACCTTGTAAATTATGCAGTGTTTACTTGTTTTGTATGTCACTGTTCAACCAGAACCAGCAGAGCTTAGCTGAGGCAAAACGTGGGTTTACCATGTTGCCTGAATTGCACAATTGTGGCACGTCTGTGAGTGGGATATAAAAACAACACAGTGTGTAGATTGACTAGTTATCATAAAAACTTCAAGGCACCAGGAATGAATGGGGCTGATGCTGTGGAACTTTAAATATGCTTTGATCTCCAACAGTTTTGACACTGTATGTTAGCTTGCCTAAATATATGCTTTAGCTTTCCTAATATTTACATTGTTTCACAAATGCTCTATTTGGGGGAGCCTCTGGTTCGGGGCCTATTACAAATACTCTATTTTGGGGGCCTATGGTTCAGGGCCTATCACACTAGCCTTTGTATTTCATTTCACTTGCTCACCCATATCCTCTGATGTTCCACAGCAGCAGCAACTATACAATGCTTGTGCCTTGAAGTTTTCATTAACAGTAATGATCAGTCCTGCTTTGAAAGGCTGATCAGTGCTAGCTTCCACAACTTCACTGGGTAAACTATTCAACTTGTTAACCACCATGTGTGTGAAGTAACACTTTCTAATGCCCCCCATATGTTTGGGGGCATGTCCTCTAGTTCTGCTTGCACCCACCAGCTCAACGTTTGAGTATACTTAACTCCATCCTGTCTATCCCCTTAAGTATTTATGTGATCTTGATCTGTTTCTCATGCTAAATAATTCCTTGAAATCTACCTTGTTAATTCCTTTCATGAACCTGAAGGTCTACACTGTATTTCCCCTTCTCGTCTTGTCTCCAGTGAGTACACGTTCAGTGCCTTGAGCCAATCCTCATAAGATCTGTCCTGCTGGCCCCAAATCATTCTGGTCATCCTACATTGCACTGTCCCCACCCTGTCCTTAACTTTCCTCAGGTAAGGACTCCAGAACTGGGCACAGTACTCCAGGTGGGGTCTCACCTGTGATCTACAGGAGGGTAGTAATAACCTCCTTCCTTCTGCTGTCAATACCCCTTCCTATACATCCCAGCATCCTGTCTGCCTTAATATAGGCCTTTTTGCACTGGCATCATTATTTTAGGGAGTCACTGAAGATGGCTCCAAGGTTTCTTTCCTCAGAGATCATGCCCTGCTTTACCCCACCCTGCCACATCCAGTACTCTGTCCTGGGTTCTTGTTCCCTATGTGCATCACCTTGCAATTTTTGGCAATGAATGTCAACTGTCAAACCTTTCACCACCACTCTAGCCACTGCAACTCTTTCTGTGTCTCCCTAACCTCCTCCTCGCTGTCCACCCTTCCAAAGAGCTTAATGTCATCTGCAAAGAGAAACATCTTGCCCTTAATTCCTTCTCCCATGTCGCTGATGAACATATAGAAAAGAACTGGACCCAGGACTGATCCTTGTGGCATCCCACAGGTGACCTCTCTCTCTTCTGATTCAACTCTTAACCACAACCTTCTGCTGCCTCCCTTCTAATCAGTTTCTCACCCATCTAACTGTACCCTTCGCTATACCTGATCTTCTATCTTCTTCAGCAACTTTCTGTGCAGCACCAAGTTAAAAACCTGGCTGAAATCAAAGTAGAGTAAATCCACAGTGAGGCCCTTATCCACTACCCAGTCAAAGAATACTATTAGGCTGCTCTGAGAAGACCTCCATGCCACAGATCCTTGCTGTTTACTATCTCAGAGTCCACTGCTCTCCAGGTAGTCTATGAGGTCCTCTTTGACTAGTATCTCCATCAGTTTACCCACAACAGAGATAAGACTGACAGATCTGTAGTTAGCCAGTTGCTCCTTGCCCCCCCACCCCCACCTTGGGCACTGGGATTTATTGTCCTCCTGTCTTTTGCAACCACCCTTGTCTGACCTGAGCTACTGAACAGCCCTACTAGGGGTTCAGTTAGTTCCACTGCCAGATACTTCAGCATCCTTGGATGCATCCCATCTGGATTCTTAGCTATTTTAATTCCAGCCAGCCCTTTCCTAACCCTTTCACTGATAAATACTTGCTGCCTCATCTCCAGGATCCCCTTTACAGCTACCTTAATGCCACTCTCTGGCAGAGGCCCTATGTTTTCCCCTTGTGACTACAGAGCAGAAGTAGGCATTAAGAACAGTTGTTTTTTGTCCATCCATCTCAATTACCCACCTTCCCCATTAGCCTAACAATTCCTCCTCTCTTCTATTTTTTCCGTAATATATCTAAAGAACTGTTTTCCCCTCCCTTGACACCCTCCACAATATGCAGCTCTGTGTCTGCCTTTGCTTCTCTGACTGTCCTCTTAACTTCTCTTGTTCTCATTTGGTACTCTCCCAAATGGCTCCTTCATTGCCCCCCCCCCATCTTTTCTCCACATCCCTGATACTGTCCACTCCGACTAACTTGACCTAGACCAGCTCCCTCATCCGGCTGAAGTCTGCCATTCTGCAATCTAGGGCTTCAACCAAAGATGGTCCCAAATGAAACACACAGAGTTGCTCTTCCTACCACTACTACTTGTAACAGATGTTACATTTATCCGTGGGGGGTAAGTTATTCAACCAATAAATAGATTAGTTCTAATATAAATAATGGAGATACACCATTAAAGTGTTAGAAAGGATGTGAGCTACTCAAGTGATGACACAGTAGCAGTGCTTTTTACATATTAGGAGATTTGAGTTCAAAAGTAGTCCGAGATATGTAAGCCTTGAGCTAGTGAATGGTAGTGATTCATAAGTAAGGTACTGCACAGTCTTTGGGGAGAAGGAGCAACTGGCTAACAAGGGCATTATCCATGCTGGCCAGCAAAGAAGTGACATTTGAAAATACAGAAGCCACCATTAGCCCACCTGCATGATTAGAGAATAGGTGCAGCTGGGTGGTCACATGTGATACAAGTTGAAGGGTATTAGACTACAAAAAAAATACTGGGTTTGTTATTGTGCACTGTAATTACCCAGGCAAGGTGTGAAACTATATATATATATATATATATATATTTTCTGTCATTCCTGAAAAATGGGTTGCTAATATTTGATACCATGCCGTTATCTCGTAAACTGGATTTTTAATTAATATCTGCATTTGAAACATATGGAATAATTAACCTCTGTTTAACAACAGGGTTGTTAAGACACCAAGGGGTTCTAGTGACATACAAGGACGAATACCCACTGAGGCATCTCTGCATTCTCTATGCGGACACATCAGGTGCACTGTGAGGCACCAGGCTTATGCCAGGAGCCCTAACCACACGAGACATCCATGTAGCAGCATGCCTGGACACCTTAAAGGGTGTTGTTCCACTAACCAAATAGGTCCTAAATTGATTTTTTTTTTTTTTTTTTTAAGTGTAAACCGTCATTTAGTCCTGAACTGTGTGGGCATGCTCTGATGACCACACAGGCAGGTGATGCTCTCAGCCAGTCAGACTGCTAGTACTTCATCACCTATTTTGTAACTAAGTGAAAAGACCCAACAGTGTTTAGTGTACTGAGGGATACCTGCCCACTCCAGGGACATGGATGGACTCCACAGGCAGAGGGCCTTCGCATCCCCTGGAAGGGTTAGTAGGTATCCCTCAACACCCTACTTTCTCAAGGGTCTCATCAAGCTTAGAAAACTGGTTTTGTTGGTCAAATATAGCCCATTTTATAAGAGTGATAAGAATGAGTTTTGTGAGAAATGCCCCGTGAACACAATGTAAGTATCAGCAGGCACAACAGAGTGATTTCAGTGGAAGCTAAGCTGAAAACACAGAAGTGGGAGACAGAAACCATCTCTCTTTTATTACCAGACAGTGTTGCCTGATAAATGTATGGGTAGAGAATGCTGTCTGCCAATCACAAGCCAGCATTTCTCTCACCCATGTTCTAACAGTGCCAAGAATGAAGCTCAAATGGTACCATGCTGTCACCAGAACCCTCCAGGAGGGTAGCATCTTTCAGAAAGAGATGTGTAAGAACAAGGGGGCACAATTTAAAGTTAGAGGGGGGACGGCTCAGGGGTAATGTGAGGAAATTCTTTTTCACGGAGAGAGTGGTGGACGCATGGAACCGCCTTCCTGGAGAGGTTGTGGGGTCTAAAACAGTGGAGGAATTCAAACATGCATGGGACAGACATAAGGCAATTATAGTGGGGGGTTGCAGGAAATAGGCTGTTGGTTAACTAGAATCTGCAGCTTATCCAGTAGGTAGGGAAATGGGCAGACTGGGTGGGCCAAGTGGTCCTTATCTGCCGTCAAAGTCTATGTTTCTATGTCCCAACAACCATGCTCTTCACTGTTACAAAGTTTTATTTTTCATAATAAATTATGTTCCCATTTTGGGATCAAAATGTCTATTCTATATGTAAACCAACAGCCCCTGTCCTTTTTATGTGTTTTTGACAGACACAACTTCAAACGTCCTGCATGTGTCTACCACAATCTCTGCCGTTCTGGTAAAGAACAATTAAACAAGCTGTTAATTTTGAAATGGCTTCCAGGGCCACCTTGAACCCCTATTCTGCACATTCTAAGTTGTTCCACAACAGGTTATGAAAACAGTGCTTGTCATCGCAAAATAAGGCAACATTTTCATGCTCACGCGCAGATTATCCTCCTAGATAACAGTGTGGTTCTGTATTGTTTCGGTTAAAGGGCTCACAACAGGAATAGATTAACGAGTGTAATCTCTCCCTCACTCCCCAATTTGGCATGTTCATTACGAGGTGACCATACCCCCACGTTTTCTTGGTTGCATGCAAAACCGGTCCCACGGCGAGACTGCAAAAAGGGTCGGTCAGAATAATAAGCTCTGCCACTGTCTACACACTTCCTCACATCACTGCAGTAGGTGCATACACACACCTGTCTGGCCTATTATGAAAATGCACGAAAAGACACACTTCTAAAATTATTCAATAACAGTAGGCATTTAATTACCTGTCGGGTCATAAGTGATTTTATCTTCTGCATTTTACTCCAAGTTAGTGTTGATATAAATTACCAAATAAACATAGTTTCCAGTCTCTAATATTCCTCCTTAAAATGACACAGAGAAGCCATGTTAAATTATACATCACGTGACAACTAGGGAACGCTCCTGTTTGCTGGGAGTTGTAGTTCCGAGGGCTGCATTCTTGGAGCCTTTGCGTCAGTAACGAGGACAAATTAAACTACATCGCCCAGTGTGAGCAGCGAAAACAAGAGACGTACTGACACCAAGCCGGTATGGACGTTTGAGTGCTGTCTACTTATTTATTGAGATCTGTTGCTGACATAATTTCCGCGGAAGGTTTACAGCTATTTCCAGGTGAATAGTGATCACTGTGTTTCAGCTAGACCCACGAAGTTGAACTAATATTTATTCTACACTTTCCGATTCGCAGTTTCTGCAAAGTCAATCTAGCCTCCGATATTAGGCTAGGGCTACCACAAGAAATCCAAAGTGGGACATTTCTTACTGGAACATTTTTATAGGACAGTACGTATACTTGACCAACGCAACAGGCTTCCACCCTTCTGTTCTCTATATAATCAGAATTAAAGCTAAATATTGTAGTTTATACTATTATTCCTTCTCATTTTAAGGTATTTTCACTAAGGTATTATGGTTTTCTACGACGTTTAGTGGTCAGTTAGAAAATATTTTTTATTCTATAAAGTCAGGACATGTAGCATTTTTCAAGTTTTTTTTTTTGCAGGATACAGCTGCGAAAATCAGGACCGGTGGTAACCCAATATTAGGCTGTTTGTTAGGGTAGGTATTATGGGGTTCAGTGTATGGCTGCCAAAATCAGAACATCAGATTGAGAGAGATCAGGAAAGATGAGTGAAATTGTTAACTGACCCATTGGAGTGTGGTGAAGCGTATAACTGCAGGAATAATTAGATTTAGAAAAAAATTGAGTGAAGACAACCATTGAGTTTCATAGTCTTTTAGTTTTCGGAGTAAGACTTGGTTCAAGTGATTGAGTTAGTTCCTTAGTAAGTGTGAAACTTATCTTGTATAAATGTAAGCCAGGGGCCCTTCTTGGTCTCACTTACCTCTCCTTTACACCTCTGAAGGGGACGGCCTTGGTTCTTATAAGTGCAGGACAACTGGCTTTAGGTGAGAAATGTGACAGACCCTATAGCTGGATGTGGCCATGCCTTGCACATGGCTCTGCCACCTCCTTTACCAAACTGGTGCAGTCTGGTAAATTAGGGTTCAGAGGGAGTGCTGCAGACACTCCAGTTGACTGAATACAGTATGCAGTCATTGAGAGCTCTGTCGGCAGCTGGCCATGGTGGTGAGCAGTGGGCTGTGCCAGTCGCCAACTTGGTTTCGAGATGGGGGAGCGGGGTGGTGGGGCATTACTTGCTGGGGTGGGAGTCCGCTAGACCACCAGGGAAGTTTTCACATGACATAATGGGCGATCGGGGCTTGAGGGAGTCCGCAAGGCTATCAGGGATGGGTTATTTATTCATAACAGGGGATCGGGGCTGGGACGGTCCGCTAGACCACCAGAGAATATTTATATGATACAGGGTTCTGACGGGGTCTGCTAGACCTCCAGGGAATATTTAAATGATATGTGGATCAGGGCTTGGGGGAGATCCACTAGATCACCAGGAATGTATTTTAATAAAAGGGGGATCAGGGCTGGGAAGGGGGAACCATGGCACATTGCCGCAAGGGCATATTTCTAGGTACCCTTAGACCAAGCTTAGCTGGTCTAAGGGTATTTAGAATTTTGCCCTTTGGGAGAATTCTGAGAATCCTGATTTAGGGGATTTGACAGCTTGCGTCTGCTGCAAGCCCCTAGTGCCATGCCATGGCACATTTTGTGGCACATGGGTAGCACAAGTCCTGTTTAGTGCACGCCAGGCTGCGTTTGAGAATAGCTTCCGGCACATCTTTTGGCACAAGTGGCACTTTGTGCCATTCTTTGTGGCACAAGCCCCTTGCGCCATGCCGGGAGCTTTAAGAATCAGGACTTTAGTCTCGGACTAATTTTTCTCTGCTTTTAGTTTGCTACTGTACCAAACTGTCTTATGGTCATTTGTTCCCAGTAAGTCCAGCACCCTCATCTTCCTCACACAGTCCCTATTGGTAAGCACCATACTTCTCAAATGTCTCTAATTATGAGTGATGTGTCTCATTGTACCCCTCGACAGTGCTGTATCCCACATCCCATCCCACAGTGACTGCTCTGTCCCACATTCATCCCACACTGGAAGAGTGCTTGCCGCATAAAGAGAAGTTGTTGTAAACTCAGACTTTAAAGCATAAATTCTTAATATTTTATGATGGTAAATAGGGTTTTTCGGATTCCCTGGAATCCATTCTGTTTGAATTTCACGTAATTCAGTAGATTCTGAGTCTGGTTCAATTCCATTTAAGGTACCAGAATGGAATCTGAGATGGAATCGAAATATCTGATTCCACAATCCGAATCGTAACACCTGCTAATGTGCCCACTCACCCACTAGTGACTTCCATCCACCCTGGCCTGTCATGCACTCTTCTTTTGTCCCCTGAGTCTTTTCTGTCCCCCCCTCCAACATCTTCCCTATCCCTACCTGAAATCAACTGCAGGCTGTGTCACTGTGGGCCATGACTAAGTGCCTTGTAGTCCTGAGTCTGTCTCCTTCTCCTCATCTCTGGCTTGCTGGGCTGCTTGTTACTGCTTCTCTTGGTGGCAGCTTGTTCTTGATTCAAGGCAGGGTCCGCTACACAGTGAGCAACATATGGGGCCAGGGTCCATCTTCCTTTTTTACACCACCCTGCCCCTGTCACTATTATCGTCTAAAAAATTGTGTTCCCAGTCCATTCGAATGTCACTGCCTCACTGTCACCAGCCACCATATCAAGTGAAAGATACCATGTTGCTTGTTTCAACACATCTCACATATCGGGTTGTCTGATGGGTTTGGGGGTGGCTTGCTGGCACCAAACCCTGGATACCCAGTCAGCACACACCTGGACCCAAGTCCAGCTCTTTGCAAAAAAAAAGGTTGGGTGCTGGTAGTCCGCTTACCCAACAGACTGAGTGAGGACAGATTGGCCATCACAGTCATACTCAGGTCAGGTAAAGAAGTGACTGGGCTTCAGTTCATGTGTGGACATACATGCTGCTTTCTTGGTGTTGGACTCAGGACTTGATTACAGGTGGAGTGAGGGAAGGATCTTCGCTGCTTTTGGGGTGGGTAAGGAACATTGACTGCAGGTGTCTCGACTCAGTCTGATTACTGGACTGTAACTGGGATGGATTTTACTTGAGGAGAACATGGAGGGGAGTCAGACCCACCAGTCCTCGACTGGTCATCACAATGCTAATAGTAAATGGCCATGAACCCCCAACACTAGAATGGCATTCTGGATGCTGCCTAGTAGGTCAATAGCCCTGCAGCAGCAAAGAATGTACGAACAGAAGTAGGACAGAGGGATACTTGTATCATGGGGTGGGGAGAGTTATCATAAGTTTTACTAAAGTCAGATGCCAATTCTGACTTCTTTTTCCAGAAGTTGGATTTTTGGTTTTCGTTACCGGAAGTCCAAATTCTGAAAAAGTCCCCAAAATCCAAAGTACACTAAAAAATGGTAAAGCAAAAGTAAACTGAACAAAATAAAAAGCACCAGTTTATTCCACTGTGTTTTGACCTCTCATCTTTATGCCTGATGATGTGTCCTTCATTCTAAAGGCCAGTGTTCCACATTGTCCCTCATGTTGAGTGTCTGCATCCCTCATTTCAGTGACAAAAAGTTGAGAGGTATGATAAGCACTGTGTCTAGGATGGCTGCTTCCCTAGTAGGCTCCTCCACCCTCTTTGCTAAGAATACATCCCGAAGGACGTTCACCAGCTGTTGGCTTCTTGTACTTGCTGCTGCTGTGATCCACCAGTCCACACACAACATGTTGAAGTCCCAAGCAGCAACAGCTCCCCAAGTCCTGCTGCACTTTTGCTCTTTTCCCATAATTTCCCCATCCGCTTCCTCTTTTTGAGATGGTTACCTATAAACCGGGGTCAACCTTAACCTTCTTTTGCACTAGCCAGCAGCATACCTCTCAAGTGTCTCTGATTTTTAGGGATGTCCCTGATTTTGCCTCAGAAATTTCTTCCGACCCTCCTAAATTTGGCGTTTTTGTCACTGGAGAGTAGGGATTTGAATCACAAAATAATGCCTGCCATTGGTGTTACAGTCTAGTTCTCATTAAGAAAATGCTATTCATACTAAAAAGCATGTTGCACACAGCTTCTGGAACTAATATTACTATTTTTTTCAGATGTGTCCCAGATTTTGGTCATTTGTCCCTGATCATTTTGAGCCTTGTCCCTGATTTGTGATGAGGGAGGTTGAGCGGTATGACCAGCAGGACAAGTTGATTCAAAATTGAACTAGCCCACAGATGGTTGCACCAGCCCTCAATTATAATGGTACATTTTAATCACTTGTACAGGAAACAATGCAAGCCAAGAAATATTCTGATTATTGCACATTATCCTGCTCCCACATTGCTTCCAGCTCCCCAGCAGAAAACAGACTGCAGTGCCATCACACACAGTGAGCATGTGCCCCCCCTCCCCAATTGTTTTGTAGCAAGGCATACTCTCTTCCTCTTTCTGCCCCCCCCAACCAAACCAAAGGACATCACATCAGCAAATGTTCAATCAAGCAGTCCTAGCTTTGCACACACAATAGCTGACACCATCATACACCTCACCACACGGTCACCACCACCCACAGGGCAATGAACAGAGTCAGGCAGAGAAAGACACTCTCAGTCCCCACCCCATAGTCAACTGGAGACCTGCAATTCTGTAAGTTTTCGCACAGTCTCAAGTGAGCCAGGAGCACATCTATTTGGGGTGGGGGGCTACACAAACCTAAGGGGCTTGAGAAATAGAAAACTATGACTTTTTTTTTAAAGCATTGATTTTAATATGCTCTGCCCCAACAATAACCTGATACAATATTATGATTGGGTGACAGGTGAACTGGATAAAGGTCATGCAGTGGATGTTCTTTACTTGGACTTCAGCAAGGCCTTCGATTTGGTGCCTCATGGGCAGCTTGGGGGGAAGCTAACTGGTGTAGAAGTAGGGGTAAAAATGATGAGCTGGATTACAAGCTGGCTGAGTGGGAGGCTGCAACGGGTGGTGGTGAGAGGGGAGCTCTCAACTCCAAGGCCAGTAACGAGTGGGGTGCCACAGGGCTCTGTGTTGGGGCCAGTATTGTTTGGGCTCTTCATATCAGACATTTGACATGGGGTGGTGAGCAAGGTAAGTCTGTTTGCTGATGACACCAAAATCGGAGCAGTGGTGGATGGAGAAAAGGGGTGGAAGCAGCTGCAGGGGGACCTACGCAAGCTAGAGGAGTGGTCAGAGAGGTGGCAGCTGGGGTTCAGTGCAAAGCAGTGTAAGGTTATGCACTTTGGGGTGAAGAACACAAGGAGAGAATACTGGCTAGGGGGGTTAAGCTGGGGATCACTGAGGAGGAGAAGGACCTTGGGGTAATAACAGGGACCATGAACAACACTGCCCAATGCAGGAGAGGGGCTGCAAAAGTGAACAAAATGCTGGGGTGCATAGCGAGGGGGTTTTCATCCAGGTGAGTGAGGTATCTTGCCTCTATGGGTGTGAGTAGGCCCTTAGAGTATTGTGTGCAGTTTTGGAGGCCATACCTAAAGCGTGATATCAGGCTGCTGGAGGGGGTACAGAGGAGGGGGGTTGGGTAACATTGTCCTTTCATCAGCCATGGGGAAACAGTACACAGGCACTTGCTATACTATCTCTGTTTCTATATAGGATGATCTGTGTACGCAAGGAATGCCTATTTTAAGCTTTCAAATTATGTATTTTATTAAGGTTTATTGTTGTACCATACATGATCCTAAGCATTGTTTTTTAGGATGAAAGGACATGCTGGGTGGGAGAAGGGTGGGACTGTATGAATGGTGATGGCTGGCATAGTCCATTTAGAAGAGCCAGGGTCCCCCTACACTTGCCAGAAATGACAGCTGTGGATCTTTGGATGGTCATTTCAGAGGCTGGTCTGCAGTGGTGTCCAGGGAAAGAACAGAGTTAAGAGATTTGGAGGAGAGAAGGAAGTTATGGTAAGGCTGGGATAAAACCCACCACCTACAGAGCCAGCCCTGTATACGTCCTCGAATTTTGTCAAGGAAATGTTAGATACAGACACTCAAAATGTAGGGAAATGAGGGGCACTGTTCTTATTAATATGGGACAAATTGTTAGACAGAGACACATTCAAAAAACTGGAAACTAGAGACTTAACAGTACTCTACTCTTGATCACATTCTGGACACTAGCTGAAAGTCCTAAGAGTGGATTGATAATGAATGACTCAGACTGAGTCTTTTGTGGGATCCCCCTTTTGAACTGTCAGACAATTGCAGTTCTTAATGAGCTGCTAATCACACCAGGCCATCTGGAACATTGAGAGAGATTAGCATGAGGACTAGAGCCTGCTAAAGCTGCAATGAAAACCTGCACTAGTCAAGACAGACAAGTAGAGAGTTAGCTGCACTAGCTCTGGTCAGTTTGCACTAGGGTTTGGGCTAGTAAAACAATGTTAAAATCGACCCCAGCTATAAAACACTCCTATTCTGACATTTCTTCCACCTTCTGCAACTTCTTGCACCCATGTTGTCTCTGTTTGCTCATTCTGCCCTATATTCTCCACCTCTGAAGCAGGGGTGTAGCCAGGGATTTCAGATCTGCACACCAAGTGGACTCACTGCTACCCCACCCCGCCTTGTTAGGGTGAGCTACTCCCCCCCCGGGTATAGCCAGACAATATACAAATGTACACCAAGACCGTGTTTGTGGCCTCATTTGGCGCAATAAATACAACTTTTGTATCTCATGACAATGGTTGTTGCCATACATGGGTTAATACAAATGCCATGCATTGTTCCCTAGGACACCCACATACCAGCCCAGAACCTGTAAAGTTGTACTGTCCTTGCGATACAAAGAGAGCATTAGTGACAAGTCCTTTTAGTTTTGACTGCTATGAATAAAATAACAGAAAGGTTCAGTATTTTCTTTGTTAGTTTTTCATGGAAAAAGGAAGCAGTTCAGAGCCTGTTTGCTACCCCCTTAAATAAAATTGCACACCATGGAGTGCTTGGAGTATGCCTGCCTACACCCATGCTCTGAAGCTTTTATAGGCTTCCCTTACATGTAGTGCCACCTATCCCCTGTCTTTCCCTTCCTGTACTTCCTGAACATGATATACCATGGCATGGTCATGCCGCAGTCATTGTTCTGTGTCATCCATGTTTCCATGATCAGCACCAGATCCAGGCGTGCCTCAGCCACAAATGCCACCAGATCACTGACCTTATTTCCCAAACTCCTAGCATTCATGAACATTGCCCTACAGATCACCTGCCCTTCCCCCCCGTACTGGACCTCACTTATTCTCTAGTCTTCTTGGCAACCTTTAAATCCTCACCTCTGTCTCCCTTCTGCTACTTCCCATCTAGTTACCCCTGTGCTTCTCTCCAGTAGCTTTCCCCCATTTCCCTTTCCTTTGTTTTCTGGTTCTCCCGCCATCTTCTCTAACACTGGAGGCAGGTCATCATGACCCCTCTTAACTGAGTAAGCACACCTCTGTACTTCAAACCTGCACCCCCTGCTAGTTTAAATGACCCATAACATGCTATATAAACTGGCACCCTAGACTCCTGGTGCGCTCCTTAGAGGGGTGAAGGCCATCCCTCTTGAAAAACTTTCTGTCTCTCCATGAGTGGCCACACTCCCCTGAATACATCCATTCTTCCTTCCTGCACTATTCCTTCAATTATACATTGAGAAAAGTAATCAGAGCATTTTTTTTCTGTCCCCTGTTTCAAACTGGCGGAACCTCAGAAAAGTCACTGGGGCTGTCACCTGTTTGAGCCTGTTCCCTAGTTTTCTAAAACTATCTATAACCTGTCCAGGAGTCTGCAAGCCAGGTCATTGGTCCCCAGGTGGACAATGATGTTGAGGTCACGGTTCCTTCCCACCCCCTGACTAGCCTCACTTCCAACCTAGGCTCCCAGCAGGCATCTTCCTACTCTGTCCCCCTGCTCCCTTAACCTCACTGCCCCTTCCATCCCCCATATGATGAAGTCCCCTATCACAAGTACCTTCCTGGCCCTCACTTTACCCTTCTAATGCAGTTGCATCTCAGATGTCTTCTTCTCAACAGTCCTGGTGTCCTGGGGGTTACAGCCTGTGTACTCACCACTTTGGAGATTGGAATGACTGACTCACACAGGGGTGTAAATCTCTTTGCTGTTACCACCACAGGCGTTCCCTATCTGGACCCTACTCCTTCACCCTTCCCTTCCAACTACTGTTGATACCTCAGTTTGGACCCAAGGAGTCCATTGGGGAGGTGGAGTAGTGGCTACCTGCAACAGTGACCACTGGGACCTGTTTTAAAGAAGGCTTAGTTCTGCCTTCACCCTAGTCAGCTCCTCAGTGAGTTCCACAAACCTGCTGCACAAATGGCAACATCATCTCCTGCAGAAGAATTTGTGGATATAACCACACTACAGGTGTTGCAGCATATAAAGCCCCCACGACCCCACCCACCCCACCCTGTCCTCCTTTCGGTCTTAACATCCTTTGTTTCCTCTTTTTACTACTGTTCATTAGGGCTTGGCTGTAGGTCTCCTCCGAGTACTCCCCTTTTTTTTCTAATTAGCTCCCTTGGTCTGTAGGCCTTTCATCAAGGTACCTTCAATAGGATTTTTTTCTAAGATTTGTTTACAAACCCTGGGAGCCTTACTACTACCTAACCTTGCTAATTTGACTGCTTCTCTGGGTCCCTCCTTACCTTCTGTCTCCCTTTTTGTTATAATTTTTTGTGTAATGTTTGCACTTGTGCATGGTGAGTATGTTGCTATGATGCTGGATTTGAGAGGTGTGTCACTGACGGTCCATTGTAGGGCAGTCTTCAGTGGGCCCGACAGTGTCAGACCAATCATCCAGGCTGATCGTGATACTCTTCGGTGCTTGCTGGGCAGAAACATTGTGAGCTTCAAAGGAAAGAGCTGCCCAGATCACGGGTGCCTCTTGCTTTGATCTGCATGATGCCGCCCGGCAAGCAGCTGATGAGCATCATGATCAGCCTGTGACCTCTTCCCCCCCCATGCGCAATGCAACTGACTGCACATAACGAACACGAAATGAATCACTCCATTTAAAATAAATGAAAACAGATGAACCTGGATACAGTGAAAACTCTCAGTCAGAAAGTGTAGCAGTAGATCACTGGCGCTTCTGGAAAGACCAGACCTTTCGTCGTGGTCAAAAGGTCACATAACTCCCAAAGAGCCGGGGCTCCACTGCTACACATTTTGATTAAACATGAGCTTTCACTGCATTCAGGTTCATCTGTTTTCATTTATTTTAAATGAAATGATTCATTTTATGTTTGTTTCTGGTTTCTCAATAAAGATCAAGAGTTTTGTTATTATACAAGCATTTTTAATCTTTATTTTGATTATTATGCTCTGCTGCCTACGGCGCACACTGCGCCAACACCATGAGCAGCTCGTGTTCCTTTACAAAGCTTGCGCGTCAGGTTTGTAAACGACCACTGCTCCATAGCCTTTCCTTATATTTGCCTGTGTTGCCCTTTGAGGCAACAAGGGGGGGAATGTTACACGAGGTCCCTGCACCCTAATTGGTACCCTCAGAGGTACACCGTAGACAGCTAGTACTTAAACATGTGTTATACTAACATATAGGGCTAAGGGCATCTACCGTGTAAGAGTAGATGTCAGGATATGTACGCATATTGTTGTAATACACTTTGCTTGCTAATACATGTATTCTTTTATGTATTTTCTGTGTATTTGTGACTTGTAAGATGCCAGGGCACCTGTGTCCTTGGAATAATTATGATATGTAAGTCGGCATTGCCGCCTTTTGGTGATTTGTACTACTACACTGAGTTATGTAAGACTCTGTATAAGAACTCTTTTGTTCACAAACTGATGACTATTACAAATTTGTATAATGTTATCTTGGACTGTGGAGCCACCTCTAATTTAGCCAGTAGGGCTCATCTCTGTAACTAGAAATGTTTCTGTCTTACAGTAACCATAGTAATTATCATAGGTATATAATGTGATACACTAGTCTTGTACCTCGGAGATCTCAAGAGATACAAAGAAACCTCAAGGTATAGGGAACGCTTAGCACTGGCTCCCGGTTCGTATTGGTAAGAACTGCTTAGGGCAACTGTGATTTTATCCTTTTGGTAGTAATAAACAAGTTTATTACTCTCATGCAACGTGTCTGTGATTAATTGCATTCCCAATATTGCCAAAAACCTAAATGTGAGGTTTAAACCTCCTGACAGCGGTCATCAACGAAAGCAGGTGCAGCCTGTGGAGGAAGAGAGTGAGGAAAGTAGGAAGGATTGGAACTCAGGAAGAGAGAAGCATGATGGGGTGGAGAGAGGAAGGGAGTTACTGCAAAAGTATTTGCAGAATAGCCCTCATGAACATGATGTGTCATTTTTGAAATCTCTGACAAAACATGTTTTCACATTTGCTCTTTGAAGCCACCATTTGAATGGAATTTAAAAAAAATTCACCTGTCTTGATTATAAGGTAGAGTAATAAAAAGATAAAGTTGAAAATCTGGGGTCAGAAGACAACAAAGTTATGAGGAAATGTTGACCTTTTTCAGCATGTACCCATAACTTAGTGATTTTTGAAGATTTATGACCCAAAAAGTGCCCTTTTGTTACCCCTCCTGATGAATGACACGTGTCATTTTCCAAATTCCCTTTGAAACATGTTTTTGCAGTCCATCTTTGAAACCATTTTTCAGACACGATTTAAAAAAAATCCATTTGTCTTGCTCATAGCATGGGGTCAAGACAGCCCGGTGGCGCTGAGGGTTAAGGCATTAGTTGCCTCACCTTGCACCACGCCAGCAACCCGGGTTCGGTAGGGGCAGGAAAGAGATCAGGCATCCAAGGGACAGCTCTTTCTTCCCAGGGAGAGTGTAGGGTATCACGTCACTCTTGCTTTACCCCTGGCAGCTGTCAGGGGTAGCCCAGAACAAGCATCACCACCGTATGGCATCGGGGTGGAGCTCGTCGGACACTGGTCATCATTACACGATCGAGCTCCATGGGATGGAAGAGGAAGGGGACAAAAACATGCACAGAAAAACCCCAGCCCTGATAGGCGACAGATCCCACAGTGCCAGCACCACATGCCCAACACCGGATCCTCACCTCCCCCCCTTTGGTCTCCTCATAGACTCCGGCTAGGTGCTCTGGTGTGCCTGGTCCCGGAGGGATGCCCAGAGCTAGGGTCTGCCTGGCTGAAGTCGCACAATGCGAGGAGGCAGTAATATAATTGTGGAAGGCAGGATTACGGTGGGCAGTAGAAGTGCTTAAGTGAGATGGAACGCCTTAGAGAATTCAGGGCTTGGGGAGCAAAAATAGAGTTCCAAAAAAAAAGAAAAATAACATGGGGTCCAAAAAAGACTATGTTGAAAAATTTGTGGTAAAAATGTGAAAAAAAACAACCACGTTATGAAGAAACATTGACTTGTTGGTTGCAACATTTACTCATGACTTTATTTTTGCAGGTTTTGGCCCCTAATGTTCAACGCATCCCTTGTGTTACCACACTTCCTGAAATATGACGTGTAATTTTTCAAATCCCCTTTGAAACACGTTTTCATAGTTGCACTGCAAAATCACTTTTGGGATGGGATTTAAGAAATTCCACTTGACCATAATGTCAGGTCATAAAAAGACTAGGTTGGAAATTTGGGGTCAAAATGTGAGAGCCCACTGAAAATTAGATATCGCCTATCAGATGGCCTGTCTTGGGTAAAAATAATCATCTAAAAATGTGTAAAAGCATGACACCACTGAAAATGAGATATTGCATCTCATCTGGTCTATCCTGGGTAAATTCAGTAAAAGCCCATTTATCTGAACCCCTCTACTAATCCAGAGTTCTCTGTTATCAAAACTGAGGGTTGTTCCCTGTTTCCACAGAGTAGAGCCGTGACCTGTACAGCAGCACAATTTGCATAGTCATTCAGTAGCAATAGTAAACGTAGTAATAGTAAACAGAGTCCACTACGAAGAAAGGGGGGTTGTAGCAGGGTACCACAGGGTTCAGTCCTGGGGCCAGTCCTCTTTATTGTCTTTATAAGTGACATTACAGAGGAACTAGAAGGAAAAATATGCATCTTTGCAGATGACATAAAGATCTGTAACAGGGTTGATACACAAAGGGGGGTGGAAAGGATGAAAAGGGACTTGGCAAGGTTGGAGGAATGGTCAAAAGTATGGCAGCTTAGAGTCAATGTGTGAAAGTGCAAAGTGATGCACCTGGGGAAACAAAAACCTAAGGGAAGAGTACACAGTGGGGGGGTGGGTACTAACAACAACAAAAATGGAAAGGGACCTGGGGGTAGTCATATCAGATGGCTTAAAGGTAGGCAGGCAATGTGAGAAGGCAGTATGGAGGGCTAAGGGGATAGTGGAATGCATAAGGAGAGGCATCACCAGTAGAAAACAAGAAGTTGTCATCCCTCTGTACAGACAGTTGGTGAGACCCCATCTGGAGTACTGCGTACAATTCTGGAGACCCCATCTCCGCAAGGACATTGACAGGATGGAGGCAGTCCAGAGGAGGGCAACTAAAGTGATGCCAGGGTCTGAACCAGAAAGCATACAAAGAGAGACTAAAGAACCTTAATATGTATACCCTCAAGGGAAGGAGAGAGAAGGGGGCCATGATAGAAACTTTCAAGTCCCTCAAGGGAATCAGCAAAGTCCCAGAGGGTAGCATCTTTCAGAAAAAGAGATATGCAAGAACAAGGGGGCACAATCTGAAGATGGGGGGGACGGCTCAGGGGCAATGCGAGGAAGTATTTTTTTCATGAAGAGGGTGGTGGATGCATGGAATGGCCTTCCTGAGGAGTTCGTGAGGTCAAAACCGGGGGAATTCAAGAATGCATGGGACAGACATAAGGCAATTATAGTGGGGGGTAGGAGGAAGTAGGCTGTTGGTTAACTAGGATCTGCAGCTTATCCAATAAGTAGGGAAATGGGCAGACTGGGTGGGCCAAGTGGTCCTTATCTGCCATCAAAGTCTGTTTCTATAGCAGCGAGCAGCTGTTAACAGTTCTACTTTGTGGTCAATTAAAATGCAGACACCTGTTGTGAGGGGTACTTAGTGGGCTGTTAAGGTGTTGTCAGCTGAGCCAAACCTGTAAGTGCAAATTCTCCAACACTCCATCACTGAGTTGTTGTACAGTTAGCTGAGTCAAACCTGTAACAGTGATTTCCCTCACCTGCCTTTCAGTGTGCAGTAGCTGCAGTGGCTAAGCGTAAACACTCTATTTTGGGCATCAGTCAGAAGCTGAGGGTCCTGGAGGTGCTTGAAGCTACCAGTAACATGATCAGTGTTGCCAGGCATTTTGGAGTTGGTAACGCTACTGTCTGTGACATACGGCAGGCAAAGGATAAGGTCCATGATTTTGCTTCCTCCAGGGGCAGTGGGTTATGTGCTGAAACACGTAAGACTATGTACACAAGCCAAGATGAGAACAAAGCTGTGTACAGGGCACACCGATATCAAGCAAACTGCTGAAAGAGAAAGCCTGACGTTTCCTCAGACAGCTTGGTCTTGACACACCATTTGCTGCCAGTGAGGGTTGGTTTGGTCGTTTTTAAACATAAGCATGCCATCCAACAGCTGTCAGCTGCTGGTGAGAGTCTTTCTTTCAGCCTGGAATCAATTGATCCATTCAGAAAAAAAAATGAAAACCTAATGCTGGGAAAGGCATTGTCAGATGAGAAGATGTACAATTCCGATGAAATGGGGAGCTATTAGAAGCTGCACCCTGAAAAGATACTCGCCTCCAGCACCAAGAAAAATGCTCCCGGCTTTAAAAAAAAAAATGAAGAAAGGCTGACTGTCCTAGCCTGTGGCAATGCAACAAATAACCATCTGCTCCCACTCCTGGTTATTGTCAAGTACCAGAACTCTCGTTGTTTCAAACACATAAACATACAAAACCTGCCAGTTTACCACATACAGAGAGTGCGTGTATGAAAGAGTGTTTTTTCAGTGTTTTTGTACCATCAATAAAATCACATCTGAGAGCAAAGGGACTGCTTACCCATGCCATACTCCTACAGTAATTGATAACACTGGAGCTCAGCACCCAAATAGCAATCAGCTTACAACTGATGATGGCAGCATCAGATGTGAATTTCTGCCAGCCAGTACCACTGCCAAAATCCAGCCTGACAACCTTGAAAAGGTTGTACCGCAGTAAACTGCTATTATACATACATGCAAGTTGTCGGCAGAGAAGGATCTCAGTGCCCACATAGTCTGCCCAATCAAGCCCCACCTAACAAGATATCCCCAGTCTAACTCATATGCCGGAATCCCCTCCCATAGTTACCAAAATCCCTTTGTGTCTGTCCCATGCATTCTTAAAACTTGTGATTGAGTCTACTCACACACCTCTTCCAGTAGACTATTCCAAGCATCCACCACCCTCTCTGTGAAGAAGTACTTCCCTATGTTACCCTTGAACCGTCCCCCTTCCAGCCATGATCCCTCGTCCTTTGGTGTCTCTTCCTTTGAAAACACCTGCCACCCTATTTATTCACTAAGGATATTTCAAGGTCTCAGTTTTGTCCCCTCTTTTCCTCCTTGCCTCCAGAAAATACGTATTCAGATCCCTTAGCCTCTCTTCATAGGGCATCCCCTGCAGACCTCTCACCATTGTTGTAGCCCTCCTTTGCACCACCTCCAGCCTATCTGTGTCCGGCTTTAGATGAGGCCTCCAAAACTGAACGCTGTACTCGAGATGTGGCTGTACCAGTGTCTTGTAACAGGGCAACAGGACCGCCCTCTTTCTACTGGTAATCCTTCTCCCTATGCAGCCAAGCATACGGCTAGCCTTCCCCACTGCCATTTCACATTGCCTAGTTACCTTTAGGTCATCTGCAGTAATAACTCCCAGGTCCCTCTCTTGCTTCATGTCTACCAGTTTTACTCCTCCCAGGTCATATGTCGCCCCTGGGTTTCTGCTTCCTGTGTGCATAATTCTGCACTTTTTCACACTGAACCCAAGTTTCCAAACTTTAGACCATTCCTCTAATCTTTTAAAGTCCCTCCACAGTCCTTTCAACCCCCCCCCAACTCAACCACCCTATTGCATGGCTTGGAATCATCTGCGAATAAGCATGCCTTCCTCTCCAACTCCTCCATAATGTCACCAATGAAGACATTGAAGAGAACTGGTCCCAGCACCGATCCTTGTGGCACCCCACTCATCACTAGTCCCTCACCAGAATGTACTCCATTTACTAGCACCCTTTGGCTCCTGCCAGTTAGCCAGTTTTCAGCCCTTGCTACTATCTTATAACCCACTCCTAGGCTGCTTAGTTTGTTTATCAGTCTTCTGTGAGGGATGGTGTCAAAGGCATTCCTGAAGTCCAGATAGGCCACGTGCATCTATCATGTGTACATCCAGAAGAAAACAATGAGCTTGCATTGTAACATAGAAATGTAGAAGTTGACGGCAGATAAGGACCGCAAGGCCCATCCAGTCTGTCCATTTCTTTTTCTACCTTATGAATGTGCCATCGGCCTTTGCTCTGTCAATGGCCTATCTATTCATACTCATCTGTATTGCTCCCATATGCCTATCCCATGCTTGTTTAAAGCCATGTACTGTATTCATATCCACCACTTCCTGAGGTAGGCCGTTCCCATGCATCTACCACCCTTTTTGTGAAAAAGAACTTCCTCACATTACCCCTTAATTGGCCTCCCTGTAATCTCATGCTGTGTCCTCTTGTCCTGCTATTTTTCTTATATATTGAAACATGTTAGACTCTTTCACCTTGTTAATCCCCTTAAGGTGTTTGAATGTTTCGATCATATCACCTTTCTCTCTCCTTTGCTCTAGGGCATACTGTACATATTGAGCTCTGTTAATCTGTCCTCATATGTTTTCTGATGCAGTCCCTGCACCATTTTGGTTGCCCTTCTCTGGACTGCCTCAATTTGGTTAATGTCCTTATGAAGGTGTGGCCTCCAGTACTGCACGCAGTACTCCAGATGGGGCCTAACCAGTGTCTTCTAAAGAGGGATTATTACCTCCCTCTTACGACTTGTGATACCCTACTAATACACCCCAACATCCCCTAGTCTTACCTACTGCTTTATTGGTCTGCTTGGATGATTTCAGGTCATTGGTGATGATGATGCCCAAGTCTCTTTCTTCCCTTGTAACTGCCAGCAACTCCCCTCCCAGCCTATAGGTGTCTTCAGGGTTTCTCTTCCCTATGTGCATGATCTTGCACTTCTTTGCGTTAAACCCCAGTTGCCACTCTTCTGACCATTTGGCCAGTTTACACAGATCTCTTCTCATTCTGCCCACCCCATCTGGATCATCTACTGTGTTGCAGATCTTGATGTCATCTGCAAACAGATAAACCTTACTCTCCAGTCCATCTGCAATGTCACTGATGAAGATATTGAAGAGGACTGGTCCCAGGACTGATCCCTGAGGTACCCCACTTGTGACTTTCATCTCTTCTGACTGTATACTGTTTACCACCACTCTGTTTTCTGCCTGTCAACCAGTTTGCCACCCATTTGACCAACTTCTGACCCACCCCGAGCCTACCCAGCTTATTAATCAATCGTCTGTGTGGAACAGTATCGAAAGCTTTGCTGAAGTCAAGGTAGGCAACATCAACTGCTCCCCCTTGGTCCGCCACTCTGGTTACCCAGTCAAAGAAATCTATGAGATTAGTTTGACAGGGCCTTCCAGTTGTAAACCCATGTTGTCTTGGATCCTGTGTTCCTATGGATTCCAGGTGTTGCACTATCCTTTCCTTAAGGAGTGCCTCCATAATCTTGCCCACTACTGAGGTAAGATTGACTGGTCTGTAGTTCCATGCCTCCTCCCTGCTACCACTCTTGTGGAGTGGGATCACATGAGCCCTTCTCCAGTCTTCTGGGATCCCTCCTGTGCTCAAAGACTCACTAAACAGTTCTGATAATGGCTCTGCTAGTTCCACCCTTAGCTCCTTTAGTACCCTGGGATGTATGCCATCAGGTCCTATTGCCTTGTCCACCCTGAGCTTATTGAGCTCATGTAGGACCCTTTCTTTTGTGAAGGGACTAGTGCACACCTACCTCCCCCTCTGTGTCTATGGTGCTGAGCTGTGGCCCTGCCCTATCTCCTCTTCAGTAAATACTGAGCAGAAGTATCTATTTAGGATAGATGCTTTAACATGGTCCTCCTCCTCAGACGCCCCTTTATCCCCTTTGATCTTAGCAATACCCCCTCTGGACTTTCTCTTTTCAGTAATGTATCTATAGAAAGTCTTGTCACCTTCTTTTAATGCAAGTGCTACTGTTTCCTCGGTTTGGGCCTTTGCCTGCCTTGCTGCCTTCCCTTCTTCCCTTAGGGAAGTTTGGTATACCTCCCTATCTTCATCCCGCTGCATTCCCTTATATTTCCTGAAGGCCAGCCTTTTGGCTCTGACCTTTTCTGCTACTGTTTTTGAGAACCAAAGTGGTTTCCTTCTTCTTTTGCACTTTCTTTTCTCTCTAACACAGTGGGATGTTGCTTCAAGTATTGCATCCTTAATGCTTGCCCACTTTGCCTGTATCCCCTCACCTGTATTTCTTTTTGCCAGGACTAGCTTAACTCTGCTGGCCATCTTATCAAAGTCAGCTCCTCTGAAGTCCCATACTTTTGCCTTGGAATGGGGTGATTTAGTTGTAGTGGCCAAACTGAACCATACCATGTAATAGTCACTGGACCCAAGGTGACCTTCTACTGGAGATCTGTAATCCTTTCCCTGTTAGTCAGTACTAGATCTAGGATAACCCTGTCTCTTCTGGGTTGTTGTACCAGTTGACAATACAGATGCAGTGTACATGTTGGACAAAAGCTGGAGGAAGGTCAGAAAGGAGACTGTTTTTAAGTATTGGGAGAAATCAGGATTTCTGATGCTCCCCCCCCCCCCGAGCAGACAGTTGTTGAGCAAGTCTCCAAAGCTGAAAATGCACTCAGTGCTGTGGTAGATGGAATGATCATTGAGGTTTCCGAGTGGGAGAAATGGCGATGAGGAGACAGAAGAGGAGCTGATGTCTGATGATGACATTCTCTCCAGTGTGCTTACTGAGAGTGGTGAAGTCCCAGACGAACAGGAACCGGATGAGGTGGATGTGCCGACATCTGTAACAACAGATTCAGAAGCCATAGAATGCTTTGAAAATTGCCTCCAGTAGATGTAGTGCATCACCAAATACAGACCAACTGCAAATCCAGCAACTAAGAAGCAAAGTAGTAAGAGTGTGAAACAGTAATATGAAGGGCCTTTAAATGATAGTGTAATTTTATTTATTCTATGCTACTTTATGCCTGTTTTTTTTTTTGTATAATCTTTTTATTAAAAATGTTCTGTTTTACATCCACAAATGTATGTAACAACGACAATACAAACAAAAACATCCATATCACAAATTAATCTTCCATAGGTATGCAGAATCTTCAGGAAACATTCCATAATCAATCAATTGTATCTTTAAATTTTATCCCAAATTGGTGTGGCTGAATCCAAACAGGTTCCTTAACCTCCTTGTAATATTGAGGATCTGTTCTCCAGCATGACTATCTTAAACCCTAAGGCAGGAAACTATCCACCCTTGTGGCTATCCTTCCAAACCTTCCTGCAGGACCAGGGCCTCCTCCTGGCTCAGTGAGGCTAGATAAGGTGCCCAAGTACAAAGGAAGTCCTCCCCCCTGCCTCTGACTACATGCGTTTGTCTCTCTAATGCCAGGGTTCATAATGATAATGTGCCACTGTTGGACCGTGAGAACAGCATTCGAGACCCAAGTATTTGGGATACAATGTCGTATTAGTATCAAAAGAACCCTAACCCATCTGGGGACCGGAACCCATCCCCTCCCCATCAATCTCCAGTCCAATCAGGTATACCAGGGGGTCTAACTGAAATGGTGTGCCCGCCGCCGTAGACACCTCCAGTACAACTTTCTTCCAGAATTATTGCAATACTGGGCAGGACCAGAAGCAATGAAAGTAGGTCCCCATTTCCCTGTCACATCTACCACATTTGGGTGAAACTGTCGGGTGAAATTTATGCACTATCACTTGGGGATCAATAAAGTCTGTGAACACATTTATAAAAAGCCTCTTTAAATTTGTTACAAATCAGTTTTCCCATGTGTATAGTAATCATTATCCTCCAATTCTTCTCTCCTATTTGCAGCCCCATATCCCTTTCCCACAACATCTTAGTTTTTTGGGTGAGGTCTGGATAGTACTGTTTCCCTGCACATGCCGCCTTCCGGATAAAGCCCTTGGGGGTCCCTCTTGGCCTGATATATCAGTTGTTCCAACAGTTCCAGTTCGTGGTTCCCGGCCCTCCCCCTGTCCAGTCCCATTACATAATCCAAATCTGTAGATATCTAAAGAGGTGATATTTGTCTAGCCCCAGGTAATGTTGTAGATCCACAAAGGAACCCATGATCCCTCAAAGGAACAGGTCTCCCACACTATGGATTCCCTTTGACTCCCACTCCCAAAACCCTTGGGTCCTCCAACCCTGACAGGAAAAAGGGGTTCTTAGCTACTGGGAACAACAGTGTTTCTGCATCTCATACCTGCCTGGCACGCATAAGTTGCCTCCACCTATCCAGCACTGTCCTTACCAATGGGTTACCTTCTCCATCTGTTCTATACACCATCTGGCCTCAGTTATCCAGGTATGCCGAAACCCTGCCAGGGCAGCTGACCAGTTCCAAATCCACCCAGCTAGTAACCCTCAGCTGATTAACCCAATTATAGAGGTAGCATTGCTGGATGGATAAGTAATAGTTACAGATATCTGGGAAGTTCAGTCCCCCCCCCAGCAGTCTCCACCTTCAGCCTCTGCAGACAAACCCTCAGTCATTTCCCCTGCCAAATGAAGGTACAGAGCGCAGACTGGACTCTCTTAATGTCCCCCCTTGTTAAACCAGTACGCACCATCTGCATAATGTAGAGAATCCTGGGTAGGATATTAATTTTGATGAAGTTAACTCTACCCAGCCAGGGGATGGGGAGGGAATCCACTTACGCAGGTCAGTTTCTGTTTTTTTAATTAAGGGAGTGTAGGTCAGCTTATTAATAGATCCCAATGATCTACTCACTTGTATAGCTAAGATTGTGAAGCACTTACTCACCACCTTTAACCCCCATGTCCCTTTCCTGCCTCCCCCTCCAGGTAAGCAAAGCAGTTCGGATTTACTGAGATTAATCTTATACCTCGAAAACTGAGCAAATGAATCAGTTAGAGCCAGCAACAATGGCATTGAAGACTGGGGGTTCTGGACAAACAGAATCATATCATCCACATAAAGGGTGATTTTATGCTGCATGCCCGACACACCTTCCATCCCCCTAATGTCTCTACACTGTCTGATTGCCAGTGCCAGTGGCTCCAGTGCAAATGGGAGGAGAGGGGACATCCCTGCCTTGTTCCCCTTGCTAGGTCGAACCTTTCTGAGAGTGCACCATTCACCACTATCTGTGCCCTGGGGGTCTTATGTATCACCTGTACCCAACCAAAAAAAGCCTTCACCAAACACCTCAAGCAAATATCCCCACTCCACCCAATCTAACACCTTTTCTGCATCTAGAGAGATAATGTAAGTATCTTCTTTCAACTGGTTCACTCTCCATACTATATTCAATAAGCGACATGGATTATGGTAGGAGAAGCACCATTTTATGAACCTGGTTTGATCTGGGTGAATAAGATCAGGAAGGACCTGTTTCAGTCTGGCGGCCAGAATCTTTGCCAACATTTTTAAGTCACAATTCAGCAAGGAGGTTGGCCTGTACGAGGCACACTCCATCATATCTTTTCCCAGCTTAAGGATGAGACAAGTGACTGCATCGAAGCACAAGTCAGAGAGTGCGACCCACTCCTCCCACTGCTAGAAGACCTCACACAGTGGGCCCACCAGCTAATTCACCATATCTTTATAGTATTCTACTGGAAATCCATTGGGTCCACTAGCCTTACCTACCTTTAAATTCTGTATGGCCCTCAGCACCTCCGCCTTAGTGATAGGCTCGCTTAATTTGTTTTTGCTTTTCTGTTGTGACCTCCGGAAGCATTACTCGGTCCAGGAACTCCCTAGCCAAGCCCATTTTACCTCCACATTCTGCACTGTAGAGCTTTTTGTAAAAACTCCTGAAACATTCCCTAACCTTCCTCATATCCTGCTGAAAAGTACCTCCCTCATCTCTAATCCCGGTATCCGTAGGGCACTCTCCACACACACACATCAGGCACACCATAAATGGCCCAGGTTTATTTCCCCTTTCAAACATCTGTCTCTTACAAAACATCCACGATTTCTGCACTTCCCCTTATACTAGTGCATTTAATGCCTCCCTGGAGCTGTCAACATAGCATTGGCCCCTCCTTTTTCTCCTCCGGACACCCATTTCTCCAGGCCCTTTAAACGGGACTCCAAGTTGAGTTTTTTTTCCTGTTTCTTTTTCCTGACTCAGGCCATGCAACTAATAATCATTCCCCTCATATATGCTTTCACAGCATCCCAGACTGTTGCCTCAGATGTGGGGGAGCCTGCATTAGCTACAATGTAAGTCTTCCACTGCTCCTCCAGATATTCCTTAAACTTCTTATTTTCCAACATATACGTGGGGAATTTCCACAGGGGTGGGCTCTCCCTCTGCTCCTTAACATAGACTATCACAGTGACCATAACATGGTCTGAGATGTGAATGGGGCTGTGCTTAATATTTAGGACCCTCCTATAGTATACCAGTCCTGTAATATATACATATAGTCAGTGTACCATGGGGCTTAGAAAAAAAAGTGTACTCCCGAGCCACTGGGTTAGCCATGCACCATCCATCCACCAGATCAAGGTCAGCCATACCCATTTGCCATTGGCGAAGCCCCTCCCCAGTCTGGCCTCATTCACCCGAATGATCCAAGAGTGGGTCCATAGTACAATTCATGTCTCCCCCCATAATGAGCCCTGGAAATTGTTCTTTAATTAAGAGGACCTCAATGCCCTATAAAATGCTGGGTCATACACCGCTGGGGCATAAATACTCCCATATGTCACAGTTTCCCCAAAGACCTTCCCGGAAACGAACACATGCCTACCCTCTCCTGGATCCTTGGTAGCACCACATATCAGCATGTATTATTGAGTGCTACAATATGAGTGACCCAATAATACCGCTCATATGTAGACCAAATAATACCGCTTGTATATAGAGCAAGTAGGGGGAAAGAGCTTTGTATCGCTATAGTGAGTGTAGCTCTGAGGGTTATGTGCTACACTCACGAGAGAGGATAAAGGAAAGAATCTGGCCAAGCCCTGCCAAGCTGAGCGTGTGGTGTAATGGCTTGAGCCACTGCACCTAGAGCCTGTGGTGCTGGGTTTGGAATCGGATCCCGATGCAAGCAATATTTATTTGCTTCCAGGGGGAGTTTTTACATTTTCTAAGTCCGCATAAAAAGAAGACGTAGAAGTTTTTAGAGGACTGTTGCTGTTTGCGGTGGTTTTTCTAAAGGGAAATCACCCTTTTGACATGGGCAATTATTTTCTCACTCTAATGAGCAGTGCAGTAAGGGACTCACCCTTATCACATAAAACTGGATCCTTCACCATCCTTTTGACCTGGAAGGGGGGAAATTCTTATATAACAAGATGGCTACCCCTTGTTTATGTGAGGAGAGTGAGGCCACGTAGCATGCTCCCACCCAGCCCCAAGCCAGCTTTGCATGTTCAGCATAAGTGAGATGAGTCTCCTGCAGCTGGGCCACCTGAGCACCTTGCCTTTTAAGGGCCATTAGTAAACCTGTGCATTTCACAGGAGTGGTGATGCCCCTGACATTCCAAGAGATCCCTGTAACATACCTCAGTTTAGGCATGATTCATACCAGAAGCCCTTCTCCTGCACATACCTTACTGACTCAGACAAAATCTCCATCGCCCTCCTGAAAAGCCGACATCACCGATAGTTACAATTCTTCATATATGACTGACAGTGATTAGATGCATACCAAGAGTAAGTATACCTATGAAATAACAGACAACAATAAACATAACAAGTTCTAACCCTCCACACCCCTCCTCCCGCTCCACCCCACGTGCCCCCCAACTGTCTAGTAGCAGCCTAACCATCCCCTCCCTAGTCTTCCCAAACCCACCCATACTCTCCACGTTGTTACTGCAGCTCGAGAATTTAAACATATTTTCAGCTGCAAGGGCAGCTATGCAATTTCCTCTACCTCCACTAAACAGATAACCCACCTCTATCTTCTCCACTCCCCAGTATACTCCACCCCACTATGCAAAACAAAGACACTAACTGCTTTATATGCATGAGTGTCTGACAAACCCCTATGACAAGTATGTCCTTCCTCCTCGCACCAGCTTAAAGATCACAACCAGATACCCCACTCATAACTCTTAATTAGCTAGGTCCACACTGTAAGGTCCCAAACCAGTGAACAACTTGAACAAACACAGAAGTTTTAACAAAGCCCCGATTCCCCCCCCCCACTCCGATGTGCCCAGCCAACCGGACACATCCAGTAACTCTCCTCTAGACACATTATGATAGATATGCAGTCCTTCCCGCCCATGGAGAATGTCCAGTGTCCCACCCTGAAAGGGTATTAAAATGATTTTGGCCCTAGGATAAAAAAGCAAAAAGGCCATCATAATTCAACACGAACAGAAAGAGACCGTGAGGCCAGTCTGAGGGTGAGGACCAGGCGATGCACCCAGAAACACCCGCTGTGCCCCACCCCTCCCTCTGACCAGCTCACCTGCGTCCTGGATCTCTGCCATTCTTCCAGCATTCTTCCCAAGTGGATCTTGGCCAGGTTCAGTCCCTCCTTCCACGCCAATCACCATAGATAACCCTGCACCAGTTCCAAAATGCCAAGATGATCTCCTTCAACCATCAGCCTCTCATAGGCCCCGCAGATCCTTTAACTTCCTGAAATGTCCTTATCAGCCGGGCTGTCTGCAGTTGTCCAAACAAGACATGATTCATCTTAATAGTCTAAGAGAGGGCCATAAATACTATTATTCTTCAGTTCCATTACTGCATATCATTTTCAGTCCAGAGGACTCATAACATAACAAGGGCCATCGAGCAGGAAACCGAGGGAGCACAGGGGAAAACCCATTGCAACAGTCTGGCGAACAAATTAAGCACACATTCTGCTCATTACCATCCTTCAGCCAAACTTCTTTTGTAAGTCCTTCACAAAATTTTCAGCTTTTTTCACCTCCCAGAATGAAAATGTGGCCCCCTCGTAACGGGTCTTCAGTATAGCTGGGTAGATCATAAAATTCTCCACCTTCATTTCTCAAAGCTGGCCCTACTGCATAGAATATTTTCCATTTTTTTCTGTAGGTGTGCTGAATAATCTTGGGAAATTGGTCCCCCCCCCCTTTAAATCAAGTGACACTCAGTCCACCCTTAAGCTCTTTCTGACCAACTTTCTGGCAATACAGAATAAACACTGCCCACTCATAACCCGGAGGGTGAAAAATAGGCCTACCCTCCGGCTGAAATCTGACCTAAACTCCAAACTACGTCAAAGGGACAAAAGCTGTCTCCAATATAAAAGCTCTGGGCAAACTGCTGACCTAATTGTTTACAGAACCCTACGCAATTCATGCAAGAAGGAAATCAAACAGGCAAAAAGTGCCTACTGCAAGGATCTACTGACCAGCTGTTATGGGGATTCCAAGAAATTCTGGTCCATATAAAGCTCTTCCTAGGTTTTAATCTGGCCCCTACACCTACAGATCTGCCCTTAAATCGGGTCAACTGTAATAATCCCAGAACGATTGCTAACTTTTTCAATACTCAATTTTCTGACATTTCTAATCATACCACCTCTTTCCCTGCCCAATTGACCTTGACCACCCAACCTGACGTCTCTGAACCTACCTTCCATTTCAAGTCTATCTCCCACCGAGAAGTGCTCAGGCTGTTAAACAACATATCTGTATTTACTGCGGCTGGATCTGACAATCTTGAACCTAAGCTTTTGAAATTTGCTGCCCCTTCATTGCTGTGCCTCTAGCCAAGATTTTTACCCTCTCCCTGTGCCAATGTCATGTTCCTGACATCTGGAAGATGGCTAGGGGTAACCCCTGTTTTTAAAAAAGGAGATCGTAAAGATCCATCAAACCACAGGCCCATTGCTATCTTGTCCGTTCTCAGCAAAATACTTGAGAAACTCATTGCCTCCCAAACCATTGACTTTCTTCAAAAACATGACCTTCTTTCATCTGCCCAGCATGGCTTCCGCAAGGGTCATAGTACAGCCACTGCACTAATCAAGTTTATGTCGGATACCCTGGTGATCATGGACTCTGGCTCCATAACAGGGGCAGTTTTTATTGACATGACAAAAGCTTTTGACCTAGTGGACCACCCCTTACTCTTAACGACCCTGAGATCTCTAGGCTTTTCACTGAACGTAGTTAAGTGGTTTGGCAGCTACTTATCTAATAGGACTCAATTAGTTAAATACAACTCCACCCTATCGGATATAACCTCTATAAATATTGGTGTGCCACAAGGGTCCATCCTTGGTTCCCTGCTTTTTTCAATGTTTATAAATAATGTCACCACCAACGTCCAGCAGACTTCCTTCCTGTTATACGCAGATGACATTTTCCTGAACTCCAGCTCTAAAAGCATTACTGACATCAACCGACGTCTCTCCCAGGACTTTGAACTAATTCAACAATGACTGTCTAACCATAAGCTAGTCCTCAATGAATCTAAGACCCAAGCCATGTTATTTGGTTCTAATGCCAAACTTAAACACTCCTTACCTTATTTCAGTGTCTCCACAGTTAATGGCACATATGTACATGTGGTCAGCTCATTTAAATATCTGGGTATCACCCTCGACCCGACTCTTACTTTTGACCTTCACATCCAGCAGACCTGCAAGTCTGTAACTATGAAACTAGGCATTGCCTACCGCTCCAGCTATGTGCTTACTCCCTCCACTAGACTAGCCATAGCTCATGGCATTCTTCTCCCATCCCTCACCTATGGGGTTGCAACCTATGCTGCCACAAATAAATCTAGTCTTTGGAAGTGTGATTTTACCTATAATAACATCTGTCGCTATGCCTCCTCTTCTCAATGGCTTAAACACCACTGTCTCCTTTATTCTGAACTTGGTTGGCTTTCGCCTCCTGTGTCCCGGTCCTTTGCATATGGTTTGATTATTGATAACATAATCAGAACTCACATACCTAAGCCCCTGGTGGGGCTATTTCTAAATCATACGTCTGGTTATGGCCTGCGCTCTGTGGTCAATGCGTCTGTCCTCATCCCTAGGCATCACTCCTCTAAAGGGGTTAATGCCTTTGTGTGTCATGCCCCCCAATACTGGAACTCTCTCCCTCTAACTATACACCTTGCCCCATCCCATGCCTCTTTCAAAAGACTGCTACGCAGATATCTAGCTGATTCATGTAACTGCTCTTGCTTCCAACCACCTTAGCCTGTTTCTCTCCCTCCTACCTTGACTCTTTAAGCCTCTTCGTTCCAGTCTTTTCCCAAGAAACGCTCAGCACTTCCTTTCCTTCCTTCTCGTTACCTGTATGGCCAACCCTAAATCACTCTCTGTACTCACCTCTTCCCTTGTCATAATTTTCTTTTTCTGCACCATCCTCTGTCGATCGTTCTAATGACGTTACTACTTCCTACTCTTCTATAGCTATCCTGTATGACCACGCTTGTGTTACAGCCTTCTTTGCTTTATCCTAACCTAATTTGTCTAGGATCTTGCTCATATTGCCTTAGTAATTGTATTGTTTTTCCCCTCACAGATGATGAATTACTCCATTTTATATTCTTACCTTGCTTGTTATTAATTTACTCCTGCTTCAATGTATTCCCATCCTTGCAAAATGTTCATATTAATGTAATGACATGTTGTACAGTTATGTTCTCTGTTATGCTTTGTATACATATTGTTGTTTTTCTGTACCCTCCAGGGTCGTGCCTGAAAATAGTCATTGCCATGGCTAGTGCACCTTATCCGGTAAACAAAAACAAAATAAATATACAGCCTGGAGCCTTCATACACAAGGCCTCCTTTTCCCTGTAAGCACACAGAACTGTTTCTCTGTCCTGAAAATTATGAAACCTCATAATAATTTGCCTCAGGGGCTGATCAGTCGGAGGCCTGGGCATTACTGCTCTGTGTGCTCCCTCAAACTTAATCTGCCCATTCTTCGATGTGAGGCCCAATATCTCTGGCAACCTTACTGCACAAAATTCCAGGACGTTGGGACCTTCTTTACCCTATGGCAGCCCCCTAAGCCTCAGATTAATCCTCCTATGATAGTTCTCCTTGTAATCTAAGGCTTCCTTAAATTCCTCCAGCTCCTTCTGGAGGGCTGCCACTTGCCCCGGAATTGAGGTCGTGTCATCTTCCAACCGAGAAATATGATTCTCAGCCTCCATTAAACGATTGGCGTGAGAGGTTTGTTGTTCTAAGACCTCCTGTAGCTTTAGGTCCAATTTACTTTCTAATTTGATTAAGCGAGGTTTGAGGGCCACAGTCACCTGGCCCGTGAATTCTCGGCCTAGCGCACTAACTTCTGCGGCCGATTATCTGCCGTCAAATTCAAATTCTATAATGACACCATGCCATGCTTTCATTTTGGCGCCAGTCTGATGCTTCTTGCTGCCTTTATTCACCAGTCTTTGCCTCTTGCTGGGGTTTGGAGTTAAATATTCATCCATGCTGTTAGCTACACTCAGACCAAGCACTCATGCACTGAAAATAGCAGGAATCTGTACTTTATTTTCAATTATGTTAGCTGGTAGTGCGGAGCGCGGTAGGAACACGTCTATCCAGCTAACTCCTCATCAGCGCCATGCCTACTTTTAACTGTTTGTACATTATTAATGAAAAAATGTAATCCTTATTTCATCTTTTTTTTCCCCTCTGTGTTTCTCCACCTGTGTCCCCAGTCCTGGCAGCATTCCCCCAGCCCCGTCACCAACCTGTCTCATGGACATACGAGTTAACCACCACTTACACAGATCCATATTGGCCAGTGGCCAGCCACGTTGGGTGGTGCAGCACCTGCAGGTGCCGAGGGAGACTAAACATTTTCCTCTGTTTTCTCCCCAGGGACATCTGCAGGTGACGCACGCACACACATGCGTATTGATGCACATATGTGCTGCGTCAGCGTGCATCCCCCATGTCTGCTGGTCCTGCCAATAGGTGGCAGACAAGCCACTGGACTCTGAGTACCCCATCCCCAAGTGAGGAGAGCCATCTTGGGGAGCTTAATCCTCCCTCACCTAGCCGGCCCCTGAGTGATTCTGGTCCGTTCTGGAACCTGGGCCACCGTCGTGGCTGAAGGCGAAGCACCAGTGCCTCAGCCCTCCACATCACTGGGCCAGCTTATTTAATCTTTTCTAGCATCTGCAGTATCTAACATATCCCATTCAGTGTGGTATCTATAGCGCTGTCAGTTGTCTCCTGGTTATCTGAACCCCCATTTAGCTAAATGTTTTTTATGCCTTCCAGCGCATTTAGACAAATGGTATTTTACTGTATATGGTAAAATGTGTAAAACTAGGACCACAGTACAGCAGAGCCCCTACTGAAATGTATATCTGTGCTGCTCTATATTGGGGAAAATACATTGTAAAAAGCTGCATCCCACTGAAAATGTAACTTGTCTGTCAGCTGGGCTGTCCTGAGTGTATACATTATAAACAATTAGTAAAGCAGGGTCCCATCAAAAACAAGATTTTTCATCCCAGCTGTGCTATTCTGGGTAAATACAGTGTAAAAATGAGGAAAAGCAGGATCCCACTGAAAACAAGGTAACATGGTTGTTGGGGGCAGAATCATGGATGTTGAGGTGGGTATTCCCCTTGGTGCCAGTGACCACACAATTGTGTGGTTTAGAGTCAACACATTGACAGAAGAAAGCCATACAAAGAATACTGTCCTAGATTTCCGTAAGGCCAACTTTGTGGAGATGGGGGAACAGCTCAGAGTTGCCCTGGCAGCAGAAGGTACGGGGGGAGGGGTAGAAAGACAGTGGGTTAGACTCAAGAGATCCATAGCAGGAGTGACAAGTCAATGTGTCAGACTGCTTAGCAAAAGAAAGAAGTGGCCACTGTGGTTCCCTAAGACAGTAGCCGAGAAAGTGTGAGAAAAAAATAAGGTATTCAGGAAATACTAAGAGACACAGAAAGAATAAGACAGTGAAATATCTGTCGAAGCTGGGAAAGCCAGCAGGGGAGCTAAGGCAAGAACGGAGGAAGGAATAATGCAAGCTATTAGGAAGGGAGACAAGACCTTCTTCCATTATATTAGCGAGAGGAAGAATACCAGAAATGGTATTGTTAGGCTAAAGAAGGGAGAGGGGTGGGTGGAAGATGACCTTGAAAAAGCTGAGATACCGAACATGTATTTTTGCTCAGTATTTACCAAGGAAGAGGCAGAGGAGGGTCCAAGACTCATGAGGAACGTTTACAGGGGGGAGAGGTGGACACCAGCCCATTTATGGTGGATAGAGTCTTGGAGGAACTAGGGAAAGTAAAGGCAGACAGGGCAATGGGGCCAGATGGGATTCACCCTAACGTTTTGAAGGAACTCTGGGAAGTCCTAGCAGGTCTGCTGATGACCCTTTTCAACCAATCACTAGAAACAGAGGAGGTACCTGGGGACTGGAGGAGGGCAGAGGTAATCCCCCTGCACAAGAGTGGAAGTAGGGAGGAGGCAGGCAATTACAGACCTTTAAGCCTGACCTTGGTGGTGGTGAAGCTGATGGAGTCCCTGCTTAAGGAAAGGGTAATGAAGTTCCTGGAGTCAAGCAGTGCAAAAGACCCAAGGCAGCATAGCTTCACAGTGGGAAGGTCCTGTCAGACTAATCTTATTGAGTTCTTTGACTGGGTGACCAGGGTGGTGGATCAGGGAGGAGCGGTGGATGTGGCCTACCTGGATTTCAGCAAGGCCTTTGACACTGTTCCACATAGAAGGTTGCCAAATTGGGGAATCTGGGTGTGAGCTCTAAAGTGGTAAAATGGGTTGGGAATGGGTTAAAAGGCAGGACCCAGAGGGTTATGGTACATGGCATAAAATCTGAAGTGGAGAAGGTGATCAGTGGGGTGCCACAGTGATTGGTGCTCGGGCCAGTCCTATGCAGTGTCTTCATAAGTGACATTACAGAGAGACTGGAGGGGAAAGTATGCCTGTTCGCAGATGACACCAAGATCTGTAACAGAGTCGACACATAGGAGGGGCTAGATAAAATGAGAAACAACCTAAGACTACTTGAGAAATAGTCACAAAGGTTTGGCAGTTGAGTTTCAACGTAAAGAAATGCAAGATAATGCACATGGGACACAGAAACCCAAGAGAGGAATACAGGATTGGGGGGGCAGGTTCTAGCCACCACAAATTAGGAGAGAAAGACCTGGGGGTTATCATATCCGATGTCCTGAAGTCGTCCAAACAATGCAAAAAAGCAGTGGGAAAAGCAAACAGAATGCTGGGGTGCATAGGAAGGGGCATTACCAGTAGTAACATAGAAACATAGAATTTGACGGCAGATAAGGACCGCTTGGCCCACCCAGTCTGCCCATTTCCCTACCTAATGCATAAGCTGCAGATCCTAGTTAACCAGCAGCCTACTTCTTTCTACCCCAACCCCCTAGAATTGCCTTATGACTGTCCCATGCTTGCTTGAATTCAACCACTGTTTTTGACTCCACAACCTCCTCCTGAAGGCCGCTCCATGCATCCACAACCCTCTCTGTGAAAAAATACTTCCTTACATTACCTGTGAGCCGCACCCCCCTATCTTCAGATTGTGCCCCCATGTTCTTGTACACCTCTTTTTTTGAAAGATGCTACCCTCTTGGACTTTGTTGATTCCCTTGAGATACTTGAAAGTTTCTATCATGTCCATCCTCTCCCTCCTTTCCTCGAGGCTATACATATTAAGCTCCTTTAGTCTCTCTTCATATGTCTTCTGGTGCAGACCCTGCACCATTTTAGTTGTCCTCCTCTGGACGGCTTCCATCTTGTCTATGTCCTTGTGGAGATTGGGTCTCCAGACCTGCACACAGTACTCCAGATGGGGTCTCACCAGCTGTCTGTAAAGAGGGATAACAACTTCCTGTTTTCTACTGGCGATGCCTCTCCCTATGCATAGCAGTATCCCCCAGCTCTCCTTACTGCCCTTTCACATTGCTTGCCCACCTTTAAGTCATCTGATATGACTACCCCCATGTCCCTTTCCATTTTTGTTGTTGTTAGTATCTCACCCCCCATTGTGTACTCTTCCCATGGGTTTTTGTTTCCCAAGTGCATTACCTTGCACTTCTTAGCATTGAATCTAAGCTGCCATACATTTGACCATTCCTCTAACCTTGCCAAGTCCCTTCTCATCCTTTCCACCCCACCTTGTGCATCAACTCTGTTGCAGATCTTTGTGTCATCTGCAAAGAGACATACTTTTCCTTCCAGTCCCTCTGCAATGTCGCTTTATAAAGACATTGAAGAGAACCGGTCCTAATACTGAACCCTGCAGTACCCCACTAGTAACACCCCTTTCTTCAGAGTGGACTCCATTTACTATTACCCTCTGTGTCCTATTCTCCAGCCAATTCTTTACCCAGGCTATCATCTTAGGACCCACTTCCAGGCTGGCTAACTTGTATATTAATCTTTTGTGTGGGACTGAGTCAAATGCCTTGCTAAATTCTAGGTAGGCCATGTCCACAGCCCCTCCCTGATCTACTACTTTGGTCACCCAGTCAAAGAAATCTATTAGATTCGTCTGGCATGACCTTCCCACTGTGATTCCATGCTGCCTTGGGTCCAGTAGGAGCAAAGTGGTGATACCACTGTATAGATCACTGGTGAGGCCTCATCTGGAATACTGTGTCCAGTTCTGGAGACCACATCTCAGGAAGGACATAGACAGAATGGAAGCAGTCCAGAGAAGAGCAACAAAAATGATACGTGCACTGCACCACAAGCCTTATGAGGAAATACTCAAGGAACTTAATATCTATTCACTGGAACAGAGAAGGGAGAGAGGGGATATGATATAGAATTTTACATAGCTTAGAGGAATAAACCGTATAGCAGAGGATCATATTTCAGAGAAGAAAGTGCACAAGGACAAGGGGATATAACATGAGCTGGGAGGGAGGCTTAGGGGGAATGCTAGGAAGTTTTTTTTTTTTCACAGAAAGGGTGGTGGATCCATGGAACAGCCTACCAGCGGAGGTGGTGGAAGTGAAAACAGTATGGGGATTCAAAAGTGCAAGGGATAAGCGTAAAGGCATCCTGCTGTGCAGCAGAGCGGGGGAATGGCAGTCCAGATAAGAGTAGGGATTGCTAAACCAAGTAGGGAAATGGGCAGACTAGGTGAACCAGTTGGTCCTTATCTGCCATCATATTCTATGTTTCTATGCAACATTTGAGCTGTGCTACCCTGGGTAAATATAGAACAGAAATGTGTCAAAGCAGGGCCCATTTGAAAATGAGTCATTACATCTTAGCTAGGTTATCCTGGGTGAGTATACTACACAACTGTGTAAAAACAGGACCTTACGACAGAACCCTACTGAAAAGGAGATGTTGTATCTATGGTGATCTGGAATAGAAAGATACATCATAAAAGCAGTATCACAGTAAAAATGAGATATCGCATCTCACATCTGCTATCCTGGGTAAATGCAGTATAAAACTGTTTAAAATCAGGACCCATTGCAAAAGACATCTTGCATCTCATCTGGGCTGTTTAATGTGAATATATAGTAAAACTGTGTACATGCAAGACCTAGTACAACAGCAGTGCAAGCAGCGAACAGTCCGCATTGACAAATGATTGTTTCTTTCTTACCTCTGTGAACCCCCCCCCCCCCAACAAAATGATGGGTGCTTACCTGACATTTCTGTTTGCCCAGACTGGTCTATTGCTAAAGTGGAAACAAGCCAAGAAATTAATGATTTAAGGTCCAAGCACCATGAAGCATGTGAAACAAAAGAGGCTTAATCAGTTATGCCCAACTTCCCCAGATAGTACCAAGGGCAATAACACTGACACTTTGAGAAAACACAAGGGAGTAGTTACTGTGTTAAAGGAGGAATTCCACTTAATGTAGGTGCTTTTAATTAAAAAGACATGTTTTTCAGTACTCTTTGTTTGGAGTATGATATCATGCTCCTTGGTCCTGCACCTTTTTGTTCTAGGGGAGGGTTAAGAGAAGATGCAATGAAAGATAAGCTCCCAAGCCATCATTCAAGCTGGCAGACAATAGGTGAGAAGGCATTAGCTCTCACAGAATGAGGAGGGCTTGGGGCTACAGACCCAGGCTATCAGAGGAAGCCCTCCGGGGCTTCCACAGTCACTTGGCCAGGAAGGTTTTAAAGGTTTTTACAACCTTTAATGCACAGAACTTGAACTGTGTTTCCTTACTGTGTCAGAATGACACCTTTTGGAGAAAGAAACTGTTCCTGTTTTTCCTTTAAGAGGAGGCAAACACTTGCTTATCCAGTAAGTGTGTCCTAGCTGTAGCCTGTGTGCACCAGAAATTGTGTGTGAAAGCCTGCATCATCCTGCAGACAGTCTGGGAGAATGGTTAGTTAGTGCTACTGCCAGGTACTAGCTAATGCTCCACACTAGGGTTCTGAAGTCTAAACTCGGTTGGGAAGCATGTGGGCCCCTGCTCTTTAGACTTTTCTGTCCTGCAGAGGAGGAGGAGGAGGAGGAGGGAAGAGCCAGAGATCTCCAGATGACTGCCGACACAGGGAGCCTAATCTACATCTAGAGGTACCCGAGACCTGCATCTTCTAGCCCCCCCCCCTCCAATCTGCACCACCTGAATCATCAGCATGAGAGGACCTGCTGCTGTAGGACAGAAGAAGGAGGAGCCCAAGTTGACAGGGAAGCTGGTACATCAGGACCGTGAGTATTCGCATGGCTTGCCCTGGAACTGAGAAAGTCAGCTTTGCCACCAAATCTACAGATTTAGCCAGTGGGCCAGGAGCTACCAATGCCTCATTTGGATATTTGCCATTTGAGCAACTGCATGGTCTGTGAGGTTTTGGGTTTAACTGTTCTGCTTGTTTTAAAGTGCACCAGTGCTGGCCAGCCAGCTGCAATAATTATTGGCCAAGCCTAGTCAGGCACTTAATTTCAGTCCTGCAACCAGAGTTAATGAGCTTCTGCCAAAAACAGTTTTGCTTTGCATTCCCCTATCCCCCGTGAATAGTCCCAAATAAATATTTTATTGATATTATACATTTTGTCTCATAAGCATATTATTAGTGGTCACTAATTGCACCGTTGTTTGAATTTAAGGCTGCACTGTGATTTTTTTCATTTGTAGGGGGACACTGTAGAGAGGTGGATAGGAACTGCAACGGGGGGGGGGGGATTGTAACACTCTGACACCAGACCCACTTACATTTTACTCTGAGTGGCAGCACTGCGCTAAACTTAAAAGACCTGGATTTGAATCCCCCAGTCAGGAAAATCGGAACCCAGGTCCCTCAACCTTGTGTGAGCCGAAAAGGCAGGGATAGTAACTGCAACATCCATGGCAATCCTGTTACACCTCTGCCATCTACACACTTGAACCCCTGATGTTTTGTCGTTTCCTTATGCTCCCTGCTGCTTTCCCTTAGTTGTCCTAGGGCACCTGCACCTCTTATGTAAGACCTAATGCTTTACCTGTGTTTTTCTCCTGCTGTACCCTGTGCATAGTCCCTTGCGGAACTGTGGCCTACCTATGTATCACATGCAGACACCAGTGCTGCACTCCTGCTCTGTGGCATTCACACACTGGTATGCTTGAACCTGTGGGATTTAAAACATGGACTGCTAGGACTGATTTGCGTCTAACAAAACCCACCTGTGTTCAAAATTACTTCCTTTCTTTTGACCTCCCTTAACCCTGGTCCCACACAAAAGGTTTAATGATTAGTTAATGCAGCAAATTAAATCCAATTGACAACTTACCCTGCCCCCGTTTCTTAATGCAGGTCAGCTAGCCCTCTGCATTTACCTCTCTAGTCTGGCTCTAGCATTTGTCTGAGACACCGCTCCTGGCTCCATGTCATGAGTTTGCCCAGGATGTGCAGCAGTCAGTTCTGAATGCTCCTTTTATAGGCACTAAGCTCTTCAGACCTGATGATGAGGCCACTTGAACGAACATGAGACCTCAAAGATGCCTGTTAGGACTGTGTGGTTTCTAACTCAGAATACTTCCCATTCCAGTCATCTCTCCTTTTGCAGGTGTGCCTACATCAACCCTCCCCATGGACAGGGACATGGTACTGCTCCCCAGCAGCAGCAATCTATGGGGACCCCTTTGTTAAGCCCACAAAGGCTGTTGAAAGGTGGTCATGAACCACCCCCTTCCTCTTCCCTTTCTGTCTGACTCTTCAGCCCCTACACTGGATCCTTGGAGGCAGTATAGCACAGTGGGTTAAGGCTCTGAGCTGCAGATCTGGAGACCTCGGTCTGAATCTCACAGCCACCTAGGTGCATACTGTGTGATTCTGAGCAAGTCACTTAACTTCCTTGTGCTCCCGGGTTACATCTAGAAACAAACTTCAGCTTAGTGTGCTACTCCTGGTTTAACAATGTTCCCTTTCCCTTCTGCAGATCTCCAGGTGGGAGCAGGATCTCCCTCTTTCTTCCAAAGTGATAGTAACTTTAGACAGGTTGGTTCAGGGTATCATTCAGCCCACCCACACCCTGGAATTAATATCACAGCCTCCTGTGACAGTTCCCAGACCCTGACACTGTTTCCTCAAACACCTTGCCATTGAGGATGGAAGTTTAGCCACTGCTACACAAGCGAGGAGTTCAGCTGGCCTTTCTAGCAGAACACAACCAGGGGTCACATTCCTGATATTTTCTGGTACCCATAAAAAGCAGCCTCTTTATGCCATCTTGGATCTCAGGGGCTCAACAACAATGTGCTGTACAAAACACTCCACATGCTGTCTCTAGGTTCCTCCTTCCTTTGTTGTCAGTGGGTGACTGGCTGTGCACCTTGGATATGCGGAAGCATACCTGCACAGGAAGATCCGACATTACCACAAGCAATTCCTCATATTAGGGTTGCCCCCTTTGGAAGAGGTAAAAACTGGATACTAAACCCGGCCCCTAGCCCCACATCTTTTCATGACTGATCATGCATTGCTTCTCCTCCAAAACCATTTATTATGTCAGTGAAGACTTTAATGAAATAGTAAAAGACAACACTTAAAGAACCCCTGACACCGTTGTGACAACTTTGAGAAAATGTAATGTTTAGCACAAGTAAGCTTATATTTTAATATTGTTTCTGTATTCTTCAGCCTCCTTTATTACTAAGGACATCTACATGTAAACAGGATCACTGCCTTATCTGTTCTGGCTGCTTGCCTACATATGACATCACAGTTCTGTTTGACATCACAATATGTTGCTGTGGGAATAATTACGATTCCATAAATGGAGGAATTATTTATTTTATTTATTTATTTATTTAAAATTTGGTAACTTGGAAAAGCACCATTATCAAAAGCTCTTTTCCAGGTGCAGCCCGGATTACGATGTCATATGTAGGATAGCAGAAAGACCAGATAAAGTCTAAGGGACAGTAAGTCTCTTTCATACAGCTGTCCTCAGTAATAAAGAAAAAAGGTAAATAATTATAGAAAATACATAAAATATAAATTGAACTGTCTAAATCTCACGTTTTTTCCAAGTTTTTCTAACGGTGTCAGGGGCTCTTTAAAGCAGCAATTTAACCAAACTGTCAACATACTGTATCTGTTAAATTTGCTTTTCTAGGTTCTTCCTAGTTATTTATTTATTGAAATATTTTTTTACCAGGTAAACATGCAGAGATAAAAGAAATCTCATTTACAGATATGATCGGGGGTGTGGGGGGGCCGGAAATACTGTAAATAGTATACAATTATATATAATAAACAAATTGTTTCTTGTAATAGGAATGGATTTGAGCACAGATAGCGGGGGTTAAGTGCCTTCCAGGAGGCACAGCTCACATGGAGGGGGAGCGGATCCAGAGGATCACTAAAGCGGTAGCAAAGAGAGGGGAGTTGGAGGTCATTGTCTACCTGGGGACAAATGACCTAGCCAGGGATGAGGCAAGCATGGAGCAGGTGCAGGAGGAGTTTAGGGAGTTGGGAGGGTAGCAAGCTCCATAACATTTTTGGAGGTGCTGCGGTCCACAGCATGGGGAAAGCTAGGAATCTCCGCATCAGAAGCTTCAACACTAGGTTGGAGGGCTGGTGCAGGGAAAAGGGTATGGCTTCATTGGGGACTGGGGACCCACCTGGAGTGATGCAGGCCTGTACAAATGAGATGGCCTACATCCGTCCAGGAAGGGGACAGCAGTCCTCAATGAGAGGTTTAAGTGCTTCCCTGGCAAGCATTTATAGAGCAACTGATGCAAAAAGTGCTACATTGCAGAATCCAAATAAGCATACCCTCAGTAAATCTCATACCAAAAACTAGATTTCTACTTTACTTCATTTAAAGTCCCAATGAACTCTAAATCAGCAAAAATGAACAGTAATGCATTTAGGAAGAAAGAACCCATGCCACAGTGCATTCCACCATTACCACTCTTTCAGTGAAGTAGTGCCTCCTCCTTTCCCTCCTGAATCTGCCCCCCTTTAACTTCAGTGAGTGTCCTCTGGTATCTCTTCCATTCTGGAGAGTGAACCCACCCTGGAAGCCTACTTTGTTCATTCTCTTCAGGTACTTGAAGGTCTCGATCATGTCCCCTTTCTCTCTCTTCTATCCTCCAGGATATACATGTTGTGCTCTTTTGGTCTTTTCTTGTAAGTTCTATCCTCCAACCCCTAGATCATCTTTGTTGCTCTTCGCTGCACTGCCTCCAGTAGTTTTATATACCTTTTCAAGTACAGGTGCAAAACTGCACGCAGTACTCCAAGTGCGGCCTCACCAGGGACATGTACAGGGCAATAGGACTTCATTACATCTGGATGTGATCCCCCTTGCTATGCACCCTAGCATCCTGTTAACCTTAGCCGCTGCCTTCCTACACTGGGTCGAGTGGTTAAATTCCCCGGTCACCAGCACCCCCAGATCCTTCTCCTCATTGGATGTGGACAGTTTGATGCCATCCATCCAGTAGCTGTATCCTGGGTTTTTGGCTCCGAATTGCATCACCTTGCACTTCTTGGCATTGAACCCAAGCTGCCAGGTGTGCGACCACTCCTCGAGTCTTGCCAAGTCCTCCTGCAGTAATTTGCCTCCCTCCTCCCCATCCACCTCAGCACAGATCTTGCTGTTGTCGTCGAAGAGGCTGATCTCATCCTTGATCCCAGCTGCTATGTCTGCTATGAAAATGTTAAACAGGACTGGTCCCAGTACTGATCCCTGTGAGACATCACTTATCACCGCCCTGGGCTCCGATGCTTTTCCTCCCACAACTACCCTCTGCTGCCTGTCCCTCAGCCAGTTTTCTACCCATTGGGCTAGCTTCCACCCTATACCAAGACTCCTCAACTTACAGGACAACCTTCCATGTGGCACTGAATCAAAGGCCTTGCTGAAATCCAGGTAGACTACATCTACCGCATGGCCCTCGTCCAGCGCCCTTGTGACCCAGTCAAAAAAATCAACCAAGTTTGTCTGACAGGATCTGCCAGCAATGAAACCTGTGTTGTCTGTCATCTTGCAGATCATTATCCATAAGAAACTGCACCAGCCTTTCTTTGAGGATAGATTCCATTGGTTTCCCCACAATTGCAGTGAGGTTCACTGGTCTGTAGTTCCCACTTAGGGAACTTAGACTTAGGGAGCTGGATCTATCCTCACTGGAGTACAGAAGGAAAAGAGGCAATATGTGCCTTGTGCACAAGGCATGGGCTGATTACGATCCGTGGGAAAGCCTAGGGTTGGAATCTAGAGAAATGGTGTACAACATCCATTACAATTAGGAGCAAGGACAACAAGATTAGTAGGGACCAGTAAATGGTTGAATCAAAGAGTGGTACGCGATTGGAATGGGCTGCCACTGGAGGTAGTGGGACCATGCAAATATTCAAGAATAAATTGGATAAATTCTATTGGGGGGTTAAAAAGGGTTATGGCATCTTTTAAGCAAGCATAATGGATGAAAGTCTACCCAGCTCTGTAAAATTCCTGTTATTCCTATGTGTGTCCCCTAGATGACATCACCAGCAACTGTTCACTGAAACAGGCTTTTTTGAACAGGTAGTGAAATCAGGGTTACAAAATAGCTCATAACTTTAAAATGAAGTAACGCAGAAATCTAGTTTTTGGTATGAGATTTACTGGGGGTATGCTTATTCTAATTCTGCAGTGTAGCACTTTCAGCCAGATGGTGTCAGTTGTTCTTTAAACTAGCTGGGGGGAATGGGAACTGGGAGACTTAAGTAGCCCAGTTCCACAGGTTAGAGTTGACAGAAACAAGGAACAGAAGGGGAAGTTACTGATAGGTACATGTGAACCAGTGAAAAAGAAAAGGGTAGAGGAAGGGAGGCAGCAAATAAGAGTACCCAGGGTTGGGGGGAAGAGACAAGAGGACAAGAGCAGGAGTAAAACAAGAGTAGGCAACGAAGTGTGGAAAGCAATGTTTGCAAATGCCAGGGGAATAGCCTGGGGGATAAAAATCCCAGACCTGGTGGCCTTGATGATTGAGGCCAATCAAGACATAGTAGCAATAACCGAGACATGGTACACCTCAAATCACGGTTGGGACGTAAATTACCAGGCTATGCTCTTTTTCAGGAGGGATAGGGAGAGCAAGGGGGGGTGGGATGGCCCTGTCATCAGAGAGGGTATAAAAGCAACAGAGGTATAGGGTAAATTGGGGGGAGGCTGAGGCACTGTGGGTCACCCTTGAGCCAGGCAATGGCACAGCAGTCTGCACTGAGGTGATGTATAGGCCACCAACACAGGGGGAGGAGGTGGATAGAGGACTACTGGAGGAAATACACAAGATGGCAATAAAAGGGTAGGTGCTTCTGGGAGCCAACATATCCTGAACTCCCTGCAGGGGACAGGCCTAAAGCAGCTAGTGCTGGAACCCATCAGGGACAGGGCAATTCTAAACCTACTACTGACCAATGGAGACAGAATCACAGAGGTCCAAGTAGAGGGTCACCTGGGGTCCAGCAATCACAACATAGTGAGGTTTAGCATAGGTACAGGCCCGCAGTCAAACCACACAAAAGTAAAGTTCCTAGTTTTCAGGAGGATGGACTTTGCTAAGATGGGGGGTGTATCAAAGAAGCCCTGGAGAGGTGGTAGGTGGGGGGGATGGAAGAGCAGTGGGCACATCTAAAAGGAGCCATAGTGGAAATGACAAATCAATGCATTAGACTGGTAAAGGCAGGAGAAAGAGGAAACCACTGTGGTTTACAAAAGATGTAGCAGGAAACATATGGACCAAAAGGTTGAGTTTCAGAAAATATGAGACACAGAAGGAAGAGAATAGGGAGTGTACCTAAATTGTCTGAAGGAGGCAGGTAAGGCTGTTAGGAGCACAAAAGATCAAATGGAGGAAGATTAGCAGACAGTGAAAAAAGGGGACAAGACATTCTATAGGTACATCAGTGAAGGAAGGAAGTCAAAGGGGGGATTTTAAGGCTCAAAGGGGATAAAGGGGGAGGGTGTAGAGGGAGACCTGGAAAAGGTGGAAATACTGAATAAATACTTCTGTTCAGTATTCACTAAAGAAGGGACAGGGACCACAGCTGGGCTGCAGATACAAGGGGGGAGGGGTGGACACCAGTCCATTTACAGACAAGAGAGTGTCGGGGAGGAGCTTTTAAAACTGAAGGTGGACAAATCAATTGAACCTGATGGCATTCATCCCAGGATATTAAAGGAACAATGAAGGGAGCTAGCAGCACCACTGGCAGCATTGTTCAGTGAATCGCTCCAACACAGGAATGGTTCCAGAGGACTGGAGGAGGGCACAAGTAGTCCCTCTTCACAAAAATGGTAGCAGGGAGGAAGCAGGGTAACTATAGGCCCTATAGGTCCCTATATAAAGCTTGCACTGATTTATCTGCCCTTAACCTTTCTCAACTAATCATGGAACCCACTTGCCAAAACCATAAATCCCGAAACCACGCTCTCCTGGACTGAGCACTCGCCTCACACCCACACAGGGTAATCCAGTCTGGCGTACTGCCTAATGCTCTTAGTGATCATCATATTAGTCAGGAAAATCCACCGACCCAAGGCCCCTCCCAAACTGCCAACTGTCTGATCCTACAAAACCTTTGACCCTGCTGCTGTATATCAGGACTTAACCCTCATTGACTGGGCCCCCTATAGCGTCCGCTAAATCTATTGATCTTGCATATTTCAGAAACAACTTTCTATCTTTCTGGAACAAGCATGCTCCCCTTAAGCAAGTCAGAGTTTATTGAAATCACCTTCATTGGGTCACCTCTGAGCTCCTTGCCTTGCAGCGAGAGCATGATTTAGCTTGGAAAACTCTCAAATCCACCAGACTCGCTTGCGACCTATCTAACTACTGTATCCTCAGAAAAGCCTGTACAAAAGCCATCCGGCAGGCCAAATCTGAATACTTCCAGTTCACCTTTAACACTAATATAAATAACCCATCAACATTTTGGAAAGTAGTCCACTCACTTTTCTCACCCCAAGCTAAACCTCCACCTCCTTTGCTTAAAATTCAATCATCGATTGGTAGCTGTGGAATTTAACTCTTACTTCACTTCCTGTGCCTCCACTCTGCTAGCTTCCCTCCTGGCCCGCTCTTCTACCTCACCACCACCTTCCCTTCCCAGCACTACCAATTACCTTTGAGTTTTACCTTTTCACCAGTCACTTCAAACGACACCTTAAAGGCTCTCCTCTCTCTCAACTCTACAAAGGGATCCTCTCCCGATGGCCTCAACCCAAAGCTGCTCTACTTAACTGCTCATGCTATTTCCCACTCACTGGCTGACCTACTCAACCTGTCTTTCTGCACTGCAACAATCCCTATTGGAAACAGGAAACTACCACCCAATCTCGCTGCTATCCACCCTGGCAAAATTACAGGAACACTTAGTTCTCTCCCAACTCTTTTCCTTTCTTGTCGATGATGCCTTCTTCACTCCCTTCTAGTCTGGGTTCCAGAAGAACCACTCCACAACCACCTCCCTACTCAGGCTCATGGACTCTATCCATTCTGCCATGGATAAAGGCCACATTACGTCTGCCATCTTTGTCGACTTTGCTAAGGCTTTCGACACTGTCTCCCACTCCCTCCTTCTCGAAACTCTCTCATCAGCTGGCCTGTCACAGCCTGCCTGTGATTGGCTCAGATCTTACCTGGTAGGTAAAACTCAATCTGTTAGAATTGCTGACTCTATGTCCCCACCATTACAAATCTCTACTGGTGTGCCTCAAGGCTCCATTCATGGCCCACTCCTATTCTCTATTTTCCTAAATGACCTACCGTCAGTTGCTCCTCGTCTCTGATCCATATGTATGCTGATGACACAGTTTTTCACCTCTGGCCACTCTCCCTCTGATGTGACTACCAGACTTCAACTTGACTTCAGGAATGTTCAATGCTGGCTAAGTTCTCATCAACTCTTTCTCAATGCCAGGAAGACAGTCTCCATGACCTTTGGCACCAGGCAGAGACTCTCTTGGGCTGTCCTCCCTCCCCTCCTTCCACACCCTTGACAGAACAATTTTAGAGGTCTCTATTTCTGTTAAATATTTGGGTGTCTGACTTAACCAGCACCTTAACTTTTCTGATCATATTGATTCTATTCTGCAAAAATTTCGCCCCAGGCTCAGCGCCCTTTACAGAAACCACAGTTCATTACCACTTCCAGTCAGGCATGATCTTGTTCAGAAAATTATACTCCCCATTACAGAATTTGGCGAAATGGGCTGGGATATTCAAAGGGGTTGCGCATGGCACAAGCGTGTTGCGCCATGCGCAACCCACTGATGCGCCCAAGGGCAGTATTCAAAAGGGGAATTTGCTCAGCGCACATCTCAATGCCCCGGAGCGCACCAGTAGTGTATGCATCACAAGTGCGAGGGGCGTGCCCATGCATATCCTGCACATCCCGATATTCAGCCCGAGATGTGCGGCGCATATGCAGGCACACACCTGCCTTGCGCCGCATGGGGGGGTGCAAAGATTCACTGAATAAACAAGGAGCAAGGCCTGGCCACCCACAGGTGAGCTGCCGTATAGCAGTGCGCAACATGGCAGCCACCAGCCGTGGGTAGCCACCCGACCTCCTGAGCAATGGTCCATCTCCGCGCCCCTCCATGGGCTCCACTATGATGAAACTCCCTGGTGGTCCAGGAGACCTGCCCCCCCAGCCCGATCGCAGGTGTCATAAAACAGATTCTTTCCCTGGTGGTCCAGTGGACCTGCTCCCCAGCCCAATCGCGGGCTTTGTAATAATAAATGTATCCCTGGTGGTCCAGTGGACCGAATCCAGCCCGATCGCGGACTTAGTGTCCTAAAATATATCCCTGGTGGTCCAGTGGACCTGCTCCCAAGCCCGATCGCAGGCTTTGTAGAATTAACAGTCCCTGGTTGTCCAGTGGTACCCCCCTCTCCACCCGCCACCCCCTTCCCGCGGTCAGCGGCGGGCGGCATCTCCCCACCCGGAAGCCGCCTGGCTGCCCTCTGACTGACAGCATACTATGCGGCTGTATGCTCGTTGGTCCTAGCGGGAGCCAATGGGCGTGCAGACCATACTGTACTACACAGTCCGATATGTGACATATCGGGACTGTATAATGCAATGCTGATAATGCTGCAGCTCATTGGTCCTAGCTATGGGCTAATAAGCGTACAGCTGTACGGTATGCTGTCAGTCGGCGAGCAGCTTGCGGGTGTGGAGATACCGCCTGCCGCTGACTGGGGGGAGCAGGGTGGTGTGACCGAGTGGGCAGGTGGGGAGGGGGGTACCACTAGACCACCAGGGATTGTTAATTCTACAAAGTTCATGATTGGGCTTGGGAGCAGGTCCACTGGACCACCAGGGATGCATTTTAGGACACTAAGCCCGAGATTGGGCTGGATTCGGTCCACTGGACCACCAGGGATAGATTTATTATTACAAAGCCCATGATCGGGCTGGGGAGCAGGTCCACTGGACCACCAGTGATAAGGTTATTTTTGCAATGCCCATGATCGGGCGTTGGGGGGCTTTGCCGCCGAGGGGCAGGGGGTGTCGATCCCCGACAGCTGCAGCCTGGTAGGGCGCCAGGCGCAAGTTGCTGGGATTGGCGTTCTTGCATGCAAATGGGGCCATAATGACATGCAAATGGGCCCATTTGTGCCTTGCATGCATAATGGCTCCATTTGCATATCCACCACTGAATATCATGGTTCTTACGCCTAGTGCAACAGTTCTCAAACTTTGCCATAGTGAGCCTCCCCTAAGCCATGAAAAAGATCTTGAGCCTCCCCCAAAATACTGAAATTTAGTTGGGCCTCCCCATAGAAAAATAGCCCACTATTCACAGTAGAGGAATAAATTGAAACCTCTTTGCGTAGCTGACTCTCATGTTATTAAACTTATTGTAACAACCTCCCCAACAGGACAACCTACTTGCTCCAATATTTTGACTCTCGAACCATTGTTACCCTTACTGCCATACCTCAATGGGTCACACTGCTTCTTCTGTTTCCCTCTATCTGGAATAACCTTCCTGCCGACCTCTGCTTCTCCCCTGCTCTTAAGCAACTTCTCAGGGATCATTTTGCTCCCTCCTGCTCTTATTCCTGGTACCTGTATGGTTAACTCTTGTATTTGGACAGTTCTGCTGTCAGTCTAATTGATCAATTGTTCATCTCATTGTTCGTTTACTGTTCTTAATTTGTTTGCATACTCATTTTGTATTGCTTGAGTGTTTTGCAATTAAATTTTGAACTGTATTCTTTCACTAGCCGTTCCTGGGTACACCTGAAATAAGCCACGGTTCAGTGTACAGTACCTTCCCTGGTCACAGACTTGTGAATAAATACATAAATTCGATTACTATTATCCTCTTTCAGTTTGCCTTATCCCTTCACACAAAATCTATAAAGTTCAAAATTGAAATATAATACTTTTTCAAGACTTGCTTGAGCCTCCCCTGGAACAGGTTGGGGCCTCCCAAGGGAGGCTGGCCTCACCATTTGAGAACCGCTGGCCTAGTGCACTTGCGCTGGCGCATCCCCCTGCTCCTCTCTTGCCACTTGCGCTGGTGCAGTGCCACTGAGCCATGCGCAATGGGGGCAGCCACGGTGCCATATTCAATGGTGCTGAGCCATGGCACAGCACCGTTGAATGTTGCCCAGGCCACGCCCTGGCACATCCCAGTTGGGCTGCGCCCAGGCTTGCGCACATGTCTGGGGCAGTCTGAATATCCAGCCCATGATCTACAGTGCTGCTCCCAAGTCTTCCCATGCCAGACTGGATTCCCTCTTTAATGCTTCCCAAGGGACCCTGTTAGTTGAGCAGTTGCTTTGATTTATTAAAATCGCAACTCTAAATAGTAATAAAATGTCTAAGAAAATAGCCCCCATTCAACTCAATGGAGCACGCACACATAGCCTTCGTTTTCTGACATCACAAAATGGTGCTACGTGTGCTGGCGCGGGGGCATGGCTGCAGTTTAGGGAAGTGGCTCCAAACAGAAGACTTTAACAGAATGATTTATATCCATCAACTCTGGGCCTTGATTAGTTATAATATATGTTTGGGGGAGCGACTACTAAGAAACTAACTCTTTAAGTATCTGCACATGGTCTTAATTGCCATACTTTACACCTCCCAGGTCAACTGCTTTTACAAAGAAAGAGCTATATTGACAATAGAACTTGTTTGTAACCTGGAAATGCAGCTGAAACAATGAATGATATGAAAAAATCTTTTTCAAAAGTACGGTATGCGAGCACTCAAAATGGCTCAAAAACCTGACCATCACTGAGCAAAACTGGATTACCTGATAGGGACCCTGAAAACCTGATTACCAGGTAAAAAACCTGACAGGTGACAACCCTACCTTAGATACTGCCTTGTTGGGTGTCATTATCAGTTCAGGGTATCACCCAGTGTCTTTTCCAGATACTTTGCAGTGGCAGATGCTGCACTCCTCTAGGAGAAAGTCTTATGTCTTCCAGTACCTGGATGGCTGGCTCCTGAAGGGAGCTTCTGCTGCTAGGGTGGAGTACACGCTGCACTGCTTCAGGCTTCTACTGGACAGCATTGGGTGTCAGTCAACATAGAAAAATACATTCTGATTCCTTTCCAATAACTCCAGTGCACTGGAGAATTTTAGACTTAGCTGTTGCTCATGCCTTACTCCCCAAAGACAGGACTTCAACAACTGTGGCTCAAGCAGCTTTAGAGGGCCACACCATCCTCTGCCTCCAAGATTTCATGGGTTCCTCCATATTTATGGTTCCATTAGCCCATCTGCATATGAGGATATCTCATCCAGTGGTCCAATAACATATAAACCATGAAGCAGCTGATTAGTTTACCAACCCATATAGAAGACCTTGCAGCAGTGGCAAGGCAAGGGTAATCCTCTGGGGAGGTGGGGGGGCTGACCTTTTCTGCAGCTAAAGTAACTGATGACCCTCGCTTCGGACACATTCACTCGGAATGGGGTGCCCATCATGGTCATCACCAGAACCAAGGGTCCAGATCTCTGTTAGAGCAGGGCCTTCACATAAATGTGCAGGAAATTAGGGCCTCTGAAATCCGAGAAACTTCTCTGTTGAAAAGGGAGAGTCCCCGACATGTTTCCTTTGCCGCTGATCCAGAATGTCCTGAGCAACCTCAGTCATGAACCAGCTAGAATGATTCTGGTGATACCCTGGTGACCCAGACAAATCTGGTTCCCATTCCTGTAGGATCTAGCTGTGTAACCTACTTTTTCTCTACCTTTTCATCCAGGCCTTCTCTTCCAGCTCAGTGGCATCTGACTTTGTGACTGCATTCAGTCCATGATAGTCCACACAGAAATGAGTAGAGCCATCTGGCTTGGGCACAAGGACTACAGGTGAGGCCCAGGGGCTGTGGGATCTCTGGATTACCCCTAAATCCAGCATTTCCTTTACCTCCCTTCTAATGTCCTTTTGGACAGCCTCTGACACCCGATATGCTGTCCACCATATGGGCGTCTGTGTCCCTGTCTCCACATTGTGCATTGCTAAGGGGGTTAGTCCAGGCTTGGTGCTAAATGGATGCAAAGTCTGCTAAAACCTCCCTTACTTCCTGGATCTTGTCCGGGACCAGCTGGGGAAACAATTTAACTGCCTCCACAGTGGACTTCCGCTTGCTATCTTCCAGCAAGTCCAGAAGGGGGTCTCCTTCATCCGTCCCCTCCCCAGGACTACATACTGCAAACATCATGTCACACCTATTAGCATATTGCTTCATCACATTGACATGGTACATTTTTTCTGTCTGTCTTCTGTCAGGTAATTCTATGATATAGTTCATGGCATTTACCTTCCTAACTACTTTGTACGGTCCTGCCCACTTCTCAGCCTGCAGCTTGTCTTTTTGGACCAGAATGAGGACCATGACTTCCTGACCCACCGTGTACGAGTGACTGGCTCTGCGGTCGTACCACACTTTTTGTTTCTGTTGGGCAGCTGCTAGGTTGCGCTGGGCTGTCCCCATAAGCTCTTTCAGCCTTTCCCTAAATGTAAGGACGTAATCCACTATGGGAGTTTCCTGGGTGGCGTCCTTGCCTTCCCAGTCCTCCCAGATCAAGTCTAGGGGCCCATGTACCCAGCGTCCATATAAGAGTTTGAAGGGGGAAAATCCTGTCTACTCTTGGGGCACCTCCCTGTACGCAAACAACAAGTTGGGAAGGTATTCATCCCAGTCCCTCCCATGCTGTTCAGCAAATGCTTGGAGCATTGACTTCAGGGTACTGTTAAATCTTTCCACAAGCCCGTTGGCTTGCGGGTGATAAGGTGTCGTGCATCTCTGCACCACCCCACAATTTTCCCACAAACATTTCATCAGGTCTGACAAGAAGGCAAACCCTCGATCAGTGATAACCTCCTGCAGAAACCCAACATCGGAGAAAATCCCAAGTAAGGCATCTGCCACTTTGTCTGTCCTCAGTGAGGATAGGGCAACTGCCTCTGGGTACCGGGTGGCATAATCCACCACAGTCAGGATGAACCTCTTCCCGGAGGAGCTGGGGGTATTTAAAGGCCCCTCAATATCCAGTCCCACCCTCTGGAATGGCTCCTCCACTATGGGCAATGGAATTAGGGTGGCTTGGATTTTCTTACCTGCCTTTCTTATTTCTTGGCACCGGTGACAAGACCTGCAATACTTCTTCACCTGCTGGGTGAAGTTGGGCCAATAGAAATTCTGGGCCAATCGTTGCATGGTGTGCGTGATTCTCATATGACCAGACAAGGGAATATCATGTGCAATCTTGAGCAACTGCTTATGATACCCCTGGGGAACAACAAGCTGCCTGTCTATCACCCATCCCTCTGTCTGCACAGCGTGAGTATACATCAGTCCATTTTCCCAATAACCCTTATGTTTACCGTCACCTCCTTGTGCTCCATCAGAGTCTGCCCAAGTCCTCAGCTTCTCTACACTAGGGTCACTTTTCTGAGCAGCTGCAAACTCCTCACACATTCCCAAGGCATGGGACAGGTCCCCTTCAGTCTCTAAACTAGGGTCCCTAGCACTAGCATCAGGGTATTCAGGATCTCTGTCATCCCTAACCCTCTGACAATGGGTCACTCCTCCTTCTTCGGAGTAACCCTCTGTAGCTGTGTGGTTAACTGCTACTGGGGAAATTTCTACTCCCCTTTTCATTAGTCTCCAGATCAGGAGACACAGGCTGGGGAATCAGCCTCCCAGTGGTTTCAATACTGTCTTCTGTGGGATCCAGGGAACTACAATTTCCCCTTCCTGCTTGGCTGTGGGTAACTGCACACACCATCCCCTGTTTGAGATTGTTGCCAAGGATGATGTCCACTGATAAAGATTTGGCTATAGCCACCAGTTGCACAGTTCCCCTTGTTTCACCCCAGTCTAGGAGAACACTAGTGAGTGGCAGTGTTTTCTCCTCACCAGTGAAGTCTTGTACAGTGACATATTTATTTGGTATAAGCTGACCAGGCTGTACCAAATCCCCTAACACCAATGTCAGGGATGCCCTTGTGTTCCTTAACCCTTGTACCTGTACACCATTCACCGTGACTGGGTGCATGTGTTCCCTCATGTTCACAGGCATGCTTCCAAGGACACATAAACAACCCACTTCTTTCCTAGCACCATTCTGCTATTTCTCGTCCTTTTGGGACACTGTCTGGCAATATGCCCAGTTTCTTTACAAACCCAATGTTCTTTTCTTTTTTCAGAGAAATCTTTTTTTTGAAACCTGGGGCTAACTGCTTTTGGTGGAGGCAGTGATGGTTTAGGTGTCCTGAATTCACGCTTTCCCCTTTTTGCGCTGCCACACCCACCCCATTGGATCTCAGAGCAGGTCTGCTCTTGGCATAGTGGTCCAAGAGTTCAGCAGCCTCTTGCACTGTTTTAGGATCTCAGTCCTCCAGCCAGGTTTTCAGCTCTGCTGGGCATGCCCAAAAAACTATTTTAACAAAATAGCATTTTCAATTTTATCTACAAAGTTTGCTTCAGTTCCTTATCATCAACATTTTAAAAACTGACGTTTTGTCATGGCTAGCTTCTCGTAGCTCATATCAGAGCTTCTCCTGAACTTACAGAATTTAGCTCGGTATGTTTCAGCAGTTAAATCAAACTTTTTTAACAGTGCAGCCTTAAGTTTGCTGTAATCATTACTGTCCTCATTGTCCATTTGACCCATTGTATCCCGAGCTTTTCCAGTAAGTAGTGGGGATAGCTGGAAGCTCCAGGATCCTCTAGGAATTTTAGCCTGAATACAAACTTTTTCAGAGGAATTTAAAAAGGTATCCATATCCTCCCCCTCTTTAAATTCGGCTATCAATTTGGAATACAGTTTGTAATCCAGTCCTGTAGTTCCAGTTAAACCCATGCCACTGACCTGCTCTGGTGCTGGTGGTTAGAGTCATAGCTTCTCCAGTTCATGTCACTTCTGGTGCTCACGCTCCTCACAGTCTGACTTTCGCTATTCTTGCTCCCTCTTTTCCTCGCTCACGCTCTTCACAGTCAGCCTCCCGCTGTTCCTGGTCAGCCTTTCACTGTTCTCATTCCCTCTTCTCCTGGAACTCCAGCTCCATTCTGCACAACTCGATCTGCAGCCTGATTACTTCTGGCTCCAGAATGTTGGTGACCTTCCCCTGCTGCTGTGACCCTTCGCTGGCACTGGCCTTGCTGTCATCCTCACCAGATCTGGACACTGCATTTGCCGCTGGCCCCTCCTTGCTCAAGGTTTGGTCTTTTACAGTCACAGTCAGTGACTCAATGCTCTGGTTGTCTGCTGCCATCAGGGCATACATGAGGTTCTACTTGGTGGCTCTCACCTCATACAGGACTCCTCTGTCCTTGCACAACTGCGTCAAGTAGTCTACAGTGTGCCTGCTGTAGTTGGAAGCCATCTTCTTCCCTAACTATGACTACTCTAACTTGTACTTTAGAAAATAAATAAAACAGGTAGGAACTTGACTGTAAGCAAAATTATATAGTGCTGTTTTGTTTTTTTAGAAATAAATCACTGCCTTATTTTGCAAGTGAACTGTACCGTATCAAGCTGACACACTGAACAATTAAAGCTTGTGTTACCAAATGTATCTGCACCGCTGCCAAGCAATCTGTCACCAACGCACTCAGCAGATCAGGCACTCTGCTCCCCCAGTGCCACCCTCCGAGCGCAGTATTGTGAACAGGTAACAGAACTGGGTAACCCTCCTGTCTGCTTGTGGGTCTGAATCATCTTTAATCTCAAGTTCTGGGGGATTCAAACTGTGACCCTTATGCTAGCATACCAAAATGTACAGGCTCAGATAATCTGCTCTTCGGGGGGATGCCAGTTATCTTCCACCTAAGGGCACCTAACCAGGTATCCAAAATGAACCGTTAAAACTCCGTAAAAGACCTTAGGTGTATTCTTACGTTTTCCCAGTTTGGTAACACCAGTAAGCTTATGAACAGCTTTCAGTCTTAATCCTCCATACATCACATGCAAAAGAAAGAACTTGGAAGACACGCCAGGCAGTCTCTTTAAAATAAGAGGTTTACTTAAGAATGGATAAAAATATGTAAATTGTAAACACAGAACACTATATCACAAAGCATACAATTGCTTAAAAGAAAACAAGGAAAAGTAAAAACTAAAACTCCTACCATAATACAATTAGACTTTTTCTATCTAATGTATTACCTCTATACAGTGCTTAGAGTTAGCTGTTGTTTCTTAAGAGTCCAAAAAGTTAATGTCACTAAGATCAGACACAAGTCCTAAGTTAAAACTGTGTCTCTCTCACACACACCCCTTCATTGATGTCATTCAGCTCCTCCTTTTAGAATATAAAAAAATATACCAAACAGGATGTCCTATCAGGAGGTATATTAAATACTGTGACTTCAGCAAAAACTAATTTCCCAATATGACTCCTTAATTAACATCCCCTCTTTGAGCTCGAGTAGTTCCTCTTCCCAGGACACATCAAAGAATTTTTATGACTCTTAGCACCATAGTGACTTAACATGTTTTTTTCCTCCAAGACATCATAGACGTTTACAATCCCTATATTCTGGCAGCTGGGTCAGTTCTAATTAAGCCTCTCTGGTCTTTAATTACCTCCTGGTTTCGGGTTAATATATCCTGTAGCTGAAACCTTTGGGGGGTGGCACCCGTCCCACAGGCTGTCTCAAGAGAGACACATATCACATTCTATATACAAATATCATAGAGCAATCATAACTAGCTGGCCAAGCGTCGTAGGTGGTATTAGGCTATACCAGAACTCCAGTGGCTATAAGGCCCTCCGCCTGCAGCATCGGGCCTCATTACACCCCTTGGCAGGCCAGTATAGCCCAGTACTGCCCACCTGTTGAGTATTATTACTTGCATAAATTGCTTTCAACTTCTGGCATAAAGTTTGCCTTAAAACCCAAAAGGAAAGGGCTTTAAAGAGAGAAGAATTTATGACTTCACAGTCTGCCTTTATGTCACCAAAGCACAATAAAGGCTCAGAGGGAGCTCCCAGTGATGGTGGAAAGCAAGCATCAAAGGGTTCTTCTCATAACCAGCAGCACCTGTTAAAGGGGACAGACGAAGAAGATAAAGCTGCTCAGCCATCAGATAAGCATGGTAAAGATGGTACAGATACCAGGGTGTCCAAAAAGGGGAAACCCTGATTCCAGTCATGGCATAAATAAAAGAGCCCCAGAGCACATACTGGAATCGGTGCCTGCCAAGGAAAAAAAGGAAAAACACGTACATGCCATTCGTCCTGCAAAAGAAAAGGAGCAGGCAGTGTATCAGAAACAGATGCCCTCAACAGAGGACATGACTAAGGTACGGCAGTTTGTCCAAGCCTTCCAGGCTATGGAAAACGTATTTAATATTCCTGCCCTCTCCCCAGGCTCTGGTTCCAGACCACGTGCCTGTAGAGGGATGTGCATTACAAAGAGGAGGAAAAAGGTGCACACATAAAACCTGATGGGTCACCTGTCCAAGAATTTGGTTCCCTTCCTAGGCCCAGAGAGGATTACACCTCTTATTCCACATTCATCAGATAGTGATCACCCTCAGCATCCCTCTTAAGAAAAAGAGGAGAATGAGGTAGAAATGAAGTTCATGGATTTGATGTGTCTAACCTCCACAAGGAGACTATTGGTCCCCATCCACAAGTCACTCCAAAGAGCTACATCAAAAATCATGTCAGCACCCTGGCTCTGAAAAAAAAAAAAAACAGTTGAATAAAACTACAGTATTAGAGCGACCGATTGGGTGGAATATATGTATGCCCACCCTGATCATGAAGGAGTGGTACAGGTACTGTAACTGCTTGTGAAAAGACCAGGGTTCCTCTTTTCACACAACCTTCTGAAAAGGATTCCAGGAAACTGGATGCTATGGTAAAAAATCATACCCAACAGCTTTCCTGCTGCTGAGGCAGGCAGCTTATTTAGCATACACAGCCCAGTACCAGAAAGCATGGTGGAGTGCAGTGCTGTCATTGAGCGATACGGTTGGCAGTGAAGTGGCACAGGATCAGGCTGCCATACAAAGTCAGACCTGGATGCCACTGAATACCTGTTCTACATGGCTGTAGACTCTGATACTCTGCTTCATGAGTGTTGTTTCATACAGTGGTATTGAGGAGGTTTGCCTGACTAAGGGCTTCCATCTTACCCACAACACTTGGGCTAAAGTCGCTGAGTTCCCCTTTGAGGGAAATTCCATATTTGGTGACAAAACAGATGTGTACATGAAAAAAGTGGACAAATGCAATTCCACTTTTAGAATTGACACTGAAAAAGAAAAGATCTCCACTTCCTACAGACCTTATGGAATGAGAGGCAGGGGTTACTATCCAAGACCCCATGCTGCCTACGAGTACCAACTTCAAAGAGGTTACTGCAGTGGCAGAGGCAGAGGCAGAGGCAGAAGGAGCTCCAGGCATGCTACAGAATGAGCCCCAAAGCCACAACCAAAACAAAACAAAACCCTTGCCTTTTCTGCCCAGATCATCAGTTAAATATTGCCAGTGTGTGTATGTGTGTGGGGGAGATGGATCCACTGCTTTCAGGAATGGGCAGAAACTACCTCAAATAAGTGGGTCCTGGAAGTAGTGGGTCAGGGATTGTCCCGGCAGTTCAACAGATTTCCAAAACTGCATAGACCAAAAAATGTCAAATTCATTCACTATTGAAAGAATTCTGCTGAAACTGGAAGTAAACAAATGGCTGCAGGCAAAAGCAGTGGAAAAGATCCCTACCCTACAGTGGGGCAAGGGCCTGTTTTCAAAATACTTCATGACCCACAAGAAAAATGGAGAGTGGCGACCAATTTTAGACTTTAAATATTTGAACAAACGTATCAAAAATGAAAAAGATGGTCATACAGGGTACAGTGATACCATCCCTACAGTCAGGAGGTTGGTTGGGGAAGGGGTCACTGGATCTGATTGATACCTAGTTCCACATTCCAACCAGACCCAGCCACAGAAAAAATCTCAAGTTCAGGCTCGGAAAATGCCAGTATCAGTTTGTAGCCCTTATCTTCAGTCTTAGCTCAACACCAAGTGTATTCAAAATGTGCCTTGCCGTGGTGGCAGCCCACACAAGGAAATAAGGTGTGCTGGTTTTTCCCTAACCGGACAACTTACTAGTCTCCAGGAAAACAAAACAAGAGGCGAAGTACAGTACTCCATATAGCAGGTAAGGAGCACCTTAGAGAACCTAAGATTTCTAATAATCTGCAGAAGTCCCAAGCAGAACCAGTGGAGGTGCCGGACTTTATAGGTGCAGAGCTGAATACCCTGCAGGGTGAGGCTTTCCTTCCACAGCAGAGGGTTTGAAACCTGATTGCTAGTGCAGAATCCTTCAGACTGGGCCGTCAATGGCCTACAAGGGATTTTCTCCAGCTGCTGGGCCACATAGTCTCATCCATAGCTGTGGTGCCATGGGCTAAATTTCAGATGAGAGACATTCAGTACCAATTAAGAGATCACTGGTCCCAAAAGTCAGACCCTCTGCCCAAGCTGATGCCAGTCACAAAAACCTTTGTGTAAGCTGCTGGACTGCAGGAAGAAGCAAATGCCCTCCCTAAGGTTGCTTTTGTCTTTCCACCCCTCTAGTGCTTGCTGCAAGAACTAGCTAGGTGGAAAGACAAAAGCAACCTCAGGGAGGGCATTTGCTTCTTCCTGCAGTCCCCAACAAGAGTTCTCACAACAGATGCTTCACTCCTAGGATGGGGCACACCCACTAGAAAATTTCACAGTAACTGGCATCTGGAGCCATCAGGAGACTCAATAGAACATAACACTTTTCGAGCTCGAGGCAATCCTGCTGGCAGTGCAGTCTTTTCTCTCCCAGCTACAGGGTCAGTCTGTCCAAATTCGAACAGACAATACTACAACAATATATTACATAAGCAAGCAGGGAGGAACAAGGTCCTCAACAATGTGCAAAGATGCTATGAGGATTTGGGATCTGTCTTATTCCCTGGCACCAAGATTTCTGCAGTACGTCTGGCAGGCAATGACAAGGCAAGACAAGGGCAATGTGCTGGCAGACTCCCTAAACTGAGTCAGCCAGGGAAACCATGAGTGGACCTTGAAGCAAGTGCTGCCTTCAGTCCTCAGAATTTGGAGTATTCCAGAAATGGATCAGTTTGCCTCTTGGGAGAACAGTCCGCTCTCAAAGTTTTGTTGCAGAACACCAGCTAGGGGCACAGTTCCAGAAGATGCCTTATCTCTAGATTGTAGAAGGAGTTTCCTGTATGCCTTTCCACCATTCAAACAACATGAAGTCTTGCTGTATTCGGACTATTGCAGTTAGGCTCTGCCTTTCAACTGCCCCGGAGAGCAAAGAGTTAAACTTTCCATGGCCAGCATGAAATGTTCACCGTGAGCTCGGTTGAAGCCCTTGTCTGCTGTTGTTTAAACTCCAACCATCAGATTCTTTACTCTGCCTCAATGAACAGTCGCTCCAGAGATTTCTCTTTTGTTCGGTTCAAAAACGTCGGTTAAAGTGTAGTTTTTCGCTCAGTTTCTACCAAATTTCTGCTACCGAATCTGTCGGTTTAGGTCTCTGTCTGTGGTACTGTGAGTACTAGATAGGTTTTGTATTTCGTTTCTGTGTGGAACTTGTAAATGTCAGATCGGTTCAGCTGAACTGATCAGTTTTGTTAAAAAAAGTTTTGAATTTACTTAGAGTGTGGTAACCGGTCCGTATTGGTTCTAAAAAAACCCCGGATTTTATTACGTTTTTTTCCAAGACCCATAACACGGTCAGGAACCGATAGGGGAGTCTTGCCTGGCGGATTGCTGAAAAAAGGGTAAGTTTTGGATAGGATTGTCCATGTCTGAGAAAGCCAAGAAAAAACGGGCCCACTGTGTTTCAACACTGCAGTGTGTGTTGGGAAGCCTTTGCTAAGGCTGATCCCCACAACACCTGTGTTTATTGTCTGGGGTTTGACCACCTCGATTCAGACTGCCAAATTTGTAAGAATTTTCCCAAAGCTACCCTGGATAAGAGAGTAGGTAGACTGAGGGAAAGGGAGGCCGAGAAGTCCGCTGACCCGGATGGCCAGTCCGGTTCAGTTCCGACCGAACCAGGAGTGCCCTCTGACCAGGGCAATACTTCTTCAGGCAAGAGGAGAGCCAATTCTGAGCAGTTGGTTCCGGTTAAAAGAAAAAGAAAAGGAAAAGATAAATAGTCCGGTTTGGATCCAGAAATTCATACTCCGACCGCTGATGAGATAGCCAAGGCAATAAGAATAGTGCAGTCGCTTACTTCGGTTCCGGCCGAACCGGCACCATCTGGCAAGGGTTCGTTCGGTCAATTCCTCCGGTTCCGGATTACACTTCAGAAGAATTTTATGAACCAGATGAGGAGGAGGGAGAGTATGAGGACAATGATGGTGATTATGAAAGTCTGGATGTGCCTATTGACCCGGATATCTCCCCAGACTGACCTTCAGGTGTTTCTCCTCCTAGGGTTTCTGAGTCCCCTTCCCACTTTATGTTTTACAAAAAAGTGGCTGAAACCCTCCAGCTTCCAATGGAAGAAGCAGTAGAGGATCAGGAGGAGCCTGAATTTGTTGAGATGATGGACATTCCAGAGTCCAGGAGACTGTCTATTCCCCTCCATAAATCTTTTGGGAAACAGACAAATAACATTCTTAAGACTCCTAACTCCATATCTCCTGTGGACAGATGAATGGACAAGAGGTACACTCTTTCAGGCTCAGACACGGAGTTCCTTTCTCAACAATGCAGCCATGTTGGGGTAGTGCAGGCTGCTGCCTGTGATAAGGCAAATATCCCCTTGGCATCTCACCCCCCCCCAGATAAGGTTTCCAGGAGGATTGATGCCATGGCAAAGAAGCAGTACATGGCAGCATCTTTGGGACTCAGGCAGGCTAACTATATGGCCTACACAGCTAGATACCAGAAGTCCAGATGGGACACTGTGCTGGCTCTGGCTAAACAGGCCCCTGACCAGCTAGCCAAGGAGCTGGAGCAGGTGACTGCAGATGGGATTGAGGCATCCAAGGTGCAATTTCATGCTGCTGTGGACTCCAGTGATGTTTCATCAAGAGTCATGGGTACATCTGTGGCCCTTCAGAGGATGGCTTGGCTCAGATGTACTAGCCTATCACAGGATACCCAGGCTAAGGCCATGGATTTCCCTGTTATTGGTAATTCTCTGTTTGGGGAGCAGACAGAGAACTACATGAAAAAGATGGATGAGTACAGGACCACCTACAGGAGTGCTCAGGCCAAAGAAAGGCAAGCCACTCCTCAGAGGCAGCAGTCCAGGGGCAGGGGCAGGGGCAGGCCTTTTCAAAGGCCTTTTTACCAAGCCCAGGCCTCTTCTTCTTCTTATGCTCAGAGGGAGTTCTTCAGAGGGAGAGGCAGATGGGGAATGAGCAGGCCTGCATCCACCCCTCAGCCTAAAGCCCCTGCCAAGCAGACACCCTGATGGGTCTGCCCGGGCCGATTTTCCAATACCTGTAGGGGACAGGCAGGCTGGCTTACTTTGTCCAGGACTGGAAGTCCCTGACATCAGACAAGTGTGTCCTGGAAGTAGTAAGCCAGGGACTGGTTCTCAGCTTCAAAAAATTTCCCAAGATGAGAACCAGATCATTTCCACCTGCAAATCCATCAGAGACCCTTGCCCTTGAGGCAGAGGTTTCTTCCCTCCTGGCTCTCAGAGCCATAGAGAGGGTTCCCACCCTACACAAGGGCAAAGGATTGTACTCCAGGTACTTCCTAACTCCCAAAAAGACAGGAGAATGGCAGCCCATCCTGGACCTAAGATATCTGAACAAGCACCTTTTAAAACCAAAATTCAAAATGGTGACTCTGGGAATAATCCTGCCCACTCTAAGGCCAAGGGACTAGCTAGACTCCCTGGACCTCAAAGATGCCTATTTTCACATTCCCATCAGGTGCTCCCAAAGAAAGTACCTCAGGTTCGAGTTGCCCTCAGGCCACTATCAATTCAGAGCAATGCCCTTTGGCCTAACATCAGCCCCAAGGGTTTTCACAAAGTGCCTGGCAGTAGTGGTTGCTTTCCTAAGGAGAAAAAAGATGTCCATCTTTCCATATCTGGACGACTGGCTCATAGTAGGTCAGTCCCCAGACCAAGTCAGGTCACATTTGCAAATAACTCAGCAAGTGCTCACTTCCTTAGGATTCCTCCTGAACCTTCCAAAGTCAGTTCTCGAGCCAGTACAGCTCCTCACCTTCATAGGGGCAGAGCTGGATACAGTAAGGGCAAGAGCCTTCCTTCCTCTGGACAGGGCAAGGACCCTTATGGAACTGGCCTCTTCTTTCACCCTACAGGTGTCTCGACCAGCAAGGCATTTCCTGCAGCTTCTGGGCCACATGGCAGCCTCCACAGCAGTGGTCCAAGGAGCAAGATTCCAGATGAGGGACATTCAGTTCCACTTAAGAGCCTTCTGGTCCCAAAGAAAGGATTCCCTTACCAAACTAGTCCCAGTGACTCGAACCCTGATCTAGGCTTTGCAATGGTGGCAGGATCAGGACAATTTGAGGCAAGGAGTTCCTTTTGTCACTCAGTCTCCTTCAGTGATACTCACCACAGATGCCTCCCTGCTGGGCTGGGGAGCCCACCTGGGGGATCTTACCACCCAAGGGCTGTGGTCACCTCAAGAATCTCTGCTTCACATCAATCTCTTGGAACTCAGAGCAGTGTTTCTGGTACTGCAAGCCTTTTCCAAATCTGTACAGAACAAGGTGGTCCAGATCAGAACAGACAACACCACCACAATGTGGTACATCAACAAGTAAGGAGGCACTCGGTCTACGGCCTTGTGAACAGAAGCAATGAAGTTGTGGTCTCTGGCCTATTCCCTGCAAACCTCTCTGATAGCAGTTCACCTCCCAGGAAAGGACAATGTCCTAGCAGATGCTCTCAGCAGGATATCCCAGGGCCATCACAAATGGACCCTAGATCCCCTAGTTTTGAAAGTGATTTTCTCGAGATGGGGCACTCCACAGATAGATCTTTTTGCAGCCCCAGACAATCACCAGCTTCCTCTCTTTTGTTGCAGACCCCCAGTCTTGGGCTCAGTCCCCCTGGATGCTCTGATTCTGAATTGGGAAGGGAAATTTCTGTATGCTTCCCCCCTTCCCTCTCCTGTTCAAGGTGTTAGTCAAGATAAGGTCACATCCATGCAAAGTGATTCTGATTGCTCCAGACTGGGCCAGTCAGCCCTGGTACCCCCTGTTGCTGTCCTTAGCAGTCTACTTTCCCCTGTCTCTTCCCAGGAATTACAACCTGTTGACATCCTCTCAAGGGAGGATTTGGTACCCGAACCTCAGGTCTCTCAATCTCAAGGCATGGCTCTTGAAGAGTTAGAGTTTGCTGATCTGCATCTTTCTCAAGGGGTTCTGGATATCCTTAAGGCTTCTCGAAAGCCTTCCACTAGAAAGACTTACAATTCCAAATGGAAAAGATTCACTATTTGGTGTTCTAATAAGGATATTTCTCCAGAATCTGCTGGGTTGCCTACGGTTCTGGACTATATGGTCCATCTCAGTGGCCTAGGCCTTAGGCCAGCTACACTTAAAGTGCATTTGGCAGCTGTTTCTGCCTTCTTGTCAGTAGGCAAGCCCTCTCGTCTGTCAGCCCATCCTGTGTTTTGTAAGTTCTTCAAGGGATTGCTGCACACCAGTCCCCCTTTAGGGACCCTGCTCCTGCTTGGGACCTTAATGTTTGCATTGCTCAGCTTATGCAACCACCTTTGAGCCTTTGTCCTCTGCAGAGCTTAAGTACTTGACTTGAAAAACTGTGTTTTTGGTAGCCATTACCTCTGCCAGGCGTATCAGTGAATTGCAAGCCCTGTCAGTGGAGCCTGATTTCATCTCTTTCCATAGAGATAAAGTAGTCCTAAGAACTAACAGGAAGTTTTTGCTTAAGGTGGTTTCAGAAATCTTAGAAATTTGTCAAGCAGCCACCTGGAAAACAGTCCATGCATTCACCAAGCATTATTCTCTGGCTATCCAGGCTAGGAGTGATGCTCGGTTTGGCACAGCAGTACTTCAGAGCCTATTCCCAAAATAGGTTCTGTCTCTCCTCCATGGAGGTACTGCTTGGTAGTCTGCAATAGTCAGAATACAGCAAGACTTCATGTTGTTTGAAGATAAAATTACTCACCTTAGTAATGTTGTTTCTTCTAATGGAGTCTTGCTGTATTCTGACCTCCCCCCGCCTCCCCTCTCAGAACCTGTTTTTTGGGATGTGGGTGGGCAGGAGCAGTGTTGGCTCCCTAGGAGTGTCCCTTTTTCACCCTCCTTTATTTTGGGTCAGTGTTGTGTTTTGGGATCTGTTTTGTTTTTTGGGTTTCCTGACTTGAGTCTTTGTTTTGAAACCAAAAAAACCCATTTATGTAAATTTAGTTGCCAGTTGGCTAGTGTGAGTTTTACAGTTTCCACACAGAACTTCTAGTGAGTATTGCTCATAAAGATCTGACGGTTGGAGTTTAAACAACAGCAGACAGGGGCTTCAACCGAGCTCGCGGTGAACATCCCATGCTGGCCATGGAAAGTTTAACTCTTTGTTCTCCGGGGCAGTTGAAAGGCAGGACCTAACTGCAGTAGTCAGGATACAGCAAGACTCCATTAGAAGAAACATTACTAAGGTGAGTAATTTTTTCTTCCATTTTATACAGAGTGCCCAGCCATAGCACTCAAGAGAGAGCCAGCATCAGTGATCCTGGTAGTCTCAGACTGGGCCAGACAGGCTTGGTATTGCTTCTGATGCTATTCAACAGTATTCCTGTTCCTCTATCGGAGGAGGTTCTGAGGATGCTGAAGGTTTCCAGAAAACCAGCAATAAGGAAAGCATACTCCTCCAAGTGGAAGAGATTCTCACACTGGTGTGCTCCCAGGAAAATAACACCAATGCAGGCAGGGCTGCCTACAGTTCTGGACTACCTAGTACACTTACAGTCCTTGGGTCTGAGACCTTCAACCCTGAAAGTACATCTGGCAGGTGTGTCAGCTCACACATCAACAGGCAAAAACAAGTCCTTGGTCTCACAGCCTGTTTTAAGGTTCTTAAGGGTCTCAGTCATTTATGTCCTCCTGTAAAGAGCCCAGTCCCTCCATGGGACTTAAATATCTGTCTTGCCCAGCTGATGAGACTCTTTTTGAGCGTACGGTTACAGCTGACTTAAAATTTACCACATAGAGAACAGTTTTCTGATGGCCATGATATCAGCCACTAATTGAGACTCCTTTTGAGTGTATGGTTACAGCTGACTTAAAACATACCACATAGAAAACAGTTTTCTGATAGCTGTGATATCAGCCACTGATTGAGACTCCTTTTGAGCGTACAGTTACAGCTGACTTAAAATATATCACATAGAAAACAGTTTTCTGGCCTGGTGGCGCTGAGGGCTGAAGCGCTGTACACCTTACTTTGCGCCACATCGGCGACCCAGGTGTGGAAACAACCTCGGTCGGCAAGCAGCTGGTGGGGGAGGGAGGGAGTGGGATTGAGTGACCAAAAGGCAGCTCTCCCCCTCCCGGGGTGGTTGTCCCCCCCTCGTAGTTCTGCTCCCATTGGGTAGAAGTCCGATGGGAAGTGTAGGCAGTAGGGGGTGGCAGCGATTGCCAGGGGTGGGGCGGAAAGGGCCGAGTTGGTACTCAGCATGCATGTGTGCCTCCACATGCATGCACGCACGTATCCGCCAGGGTCCTGGGCACATCAAGTCTACCTGTAAGTTCACAAGACCCTAGGAGATCCCAGGACCTAGCCCATACTTTTACCTGTGGATTTAATTCGAATATACTCTTTATCCCAACTCCATTTAAAGACTGACATGGTCTTAGCTCCCACTACATCCGTGGGCAGCCTGTTCCATGACTGTACTATCCTTTCTGAGAAACAGTGTTTCCTAAGATCCTTTTTGAATTTCCCACCTCTCAGCTTCCATCCATGCCCCCTTGTATTTGAGCTGGACTCCCTGGTGAATAGTTCAGGGCAGAGCACTGCATTAATTCACCTCATGTACTTGAAGGTTTCTATAATATCCCCCCTTTCCCTCCTTGTCTCCAGCAAGTACTTGTTTAATGCCTCAAGACGCCCTTCATACAGTAGTCCCTGGAGCCCCTGTATCATTTTGGTTGCCCTTCTCTGTATGGTTTCTAGCCTTTCCCTGTCCTTTTTAAGGTATGGGCTTCAAAACTGGACACTGTATTTCAGGTGGGGTCTCACCGGTTATCTGTACAGTGGCAGTATCACCTCCTGATGCCTACTATCCTCTCCCTCTACACCCCAACATTTTGTTGGCCATACTATATGCTGCATTGCATTGGCTGGTTTGTTTTACGGTGTCACATATAATAACTCCTAGGTCCCTTTCCTCTTGTGAGGCACTGAACTTGACCCCATTGAGAAAACAGGCTGTCCTCAGGTTATTCTTGCTTAGATGCATGACTTTACACTTCTTGGCACTGAATTTCAGCTGCCAGACACTAGACCATTTTTCTAACTTTTTCAGATCTTTCTGTAAGTTCCCAACTGCTTCTTCACTGTCCACTCTACCACCTAGCTTAGTGTTATCTGTAAACATTGCAGTTTTGCCCAGGATACCTACTCCTATGTCGCTGATGAACACATTATACAGGATTGGTACTAAGACCGAGCCCTGACGGACCCCACTAGTCACCTCTCCCTCCTCTGACTTCTCCTCGTTGACAACTAATCTCTGCTTCCTGCCCCCCAGCCAGTTGCCCACCCACTTAACAATGTGGCTTGCTATGCCCAAATCCTCTAGTTTCTTCAGCAGGTGGTTATGTGGCACAGAATTAAAGGCCTTGCTGAAGTCAAAATAGAAGAGGTCCACTGGATGGCCCCTATACATTTCCCTAGTTACCCAATCAAAACATGTTATCAGGTTCATTTGGCATGCCCTGCCCACCACAAAACCATGTTGCTTGTCATCCTGAAGGCCATTCTTACTTAAGTATTCTACTAGGTCTTGTGTTATCAGGATCTCCATTTGTTTTCCTAACACTGTAGTGAGGCTAACTGGTCTGTAGTTACCAACTTCCTCCTTGCTTCCACCCTTATGTAGAGGCACCACATCAGCCCTCTTCCAGTCCCTTGACATGACTCCCGTCTGAAGCGAATGGTTAAGCAGATGTGCCAAGGGGTCTGCTAACTCACCTGCCAATTCTTTTAGTATCCTTGGATGTATTTCATCTGGTTCAGGAGATTTGTCTTGTTTTATACGCTCAAGTACCTCTGTAACCCTGCCTGTGGTAATAATTGGCGTTTCCATTTGTGGGACACCACTGCCATGCATTGTAATGCCACTGCCATGCACTGCAATGCCACTGTCAGGCATTGGACCATTGTGTTCCTTGGTGAACACTGAACAGAAGTATTTGTTCAGAATGATGTCCTTCTGTCTGTCTTCTTCCACGATCCTGTCCCCATCTTTAAATCTAACTACCCCTCCCCCTTTCTTTCTCTTCTCTTCTAAATACCTGAAGAATTGCTTGTTCCCCTCTTTGATTCTTTTTGCTATCTGAAGGTCCGCCGCCACCTTTGCTTGCTTCACTACCAGCTTAGCCTCCTTATTCTTCTGTACATGATCTTCCCATAGGTCATTTCCCTGCTTCCTTTTGAAGTTGAGGAAGGCCTCTCTCTTGGCCCTGATGGCTGTTTTAACTTGACTAGTGAACCATATGGGGCATTTGTGGCTATTCCTTTTTGTCACAGTCTTTATGCATATCTTTGTGGCCTCTTAGATGGTTTAATTGATCCCCAGATTTCTTCTACTTCTAATTACTTGTGTATCTTAGTTTATCTCTGGCTAGATCCCTCATGTTGTCAAAATTAGCCCCTCTAAAATTTAGGACTTCGGCCCTAGAATGAGATTTGACCTCCCTCATGGATGATTCAAACCAAACAGAGTTGTAGTCACAGTTAGCCAGCGACTCCCCAACCCTGACTGCCCCTACTGTTTCCAAGTTGGTAAGAACCACATCCAAGATGGTGTCCTGCCTAGTCAGATTAGTGACTAACTGCATGAGAAAGCAATCCTATAAGGCTTGTATCACAGATTGATTCCTAGCTGATCTAGCTATTGGGATGCCCCCAGTCTACATCAGGCATGTTTAGGTCCCCCACCACCACTAATTTCCCTTTAAGTGATATTCCTCTAATTTCTTCCAAAAACTCCCTGTCCTTGTCCTCTGCTTGATTCAGCGGCCTATATACCATCCCAGTGTTGATCCTCTTCCCTGAGGTTGAACTAAGCTGTACCCAGAGGGATTCCACTCCTTCTTTAATGCAGACATTGCATGCTGTAGCCTCTATTCCCTCTTTAACATAAAGCGCTCACCCCCCCCCAGCTCCCCTCCTATCTCTCCTAAAGAGCGCATAACCTAGAGTTGAGAGATCCCAACCATTGTTTTCTGATACCCAGGTTTATGTGATGCCCACTAGGTCCATATAGGACTCTGCCACACGTGCGTGAAGGTCACGGATCTTGTTACCTAGGCTTCTTGCATTAAGGCACATCCTAGTACAAGAACCAGGAGTTGAAGTGTTGCTTCTACCTACTGGTCTGTTTCTGTGTTGCCTGCTATCTTGGTCCCTCTCCAGTCCTTTATAGCCTTTTTCTGCTTATTATGATTGAGTATGAGGTGCGATCTAGGAAATCTTGATTGTGATGAACACTTAAACTAGCTACCTGCTGATGCATCCTGCCTGCATGGGTTCTGCTCTGTGTATAATGTATTTACTCTCTGTTTCAGGTGATGCTTTGACTGCGGCTCTGCTTTTGGGTCTCTGAACTGTATAGAATTGTGTAATGCACTGTTCATAGCCTTGGTGACTCTATGTATATATTTTGTTCCTATTCTAACTGTGTTTACTGACTGCTTGTGTTACGTTCATCTGTTTCTACCTGATTCTGTGTAATGCCTAACTTGTATCATGTTGTTCTCTGTATGAACTTATATTTCATTGCACTCTCCCGGGTCGTACCTGAAAATAGGCAAATGTCTTGTCTAGTGTACTTACCTGGTCAACAAAAGCTAAATGAAGAAATAAGGGGTGTGGCGGAAGGAATCGGGGAGGCAGAATCTGCCCCACCCCCACAGGCTGAAGTAGAAAGTAGGGAGATCCTGAGGGGAGAGGAACCCCCCCAGGGTGAAAAGAACTAAAGGTGCAGGGTGATAGTAATGGAGAGAGAGGGAAACAGAAACATGAAAGGGGCCAAAAAGAAAAAGGGGCATAAAGAGCAGAGTGCTAGCAAAATCTGGAAGGCCATGTGTGTGTGTGTGTGTGTGAATGTTAGAAATCTAGGAAATAGCCAGCCCAGTGGTGCCGACGGTTGAGGCGCTGGATGCCACACCTCGCGCCATGCCGGTGACCCAGAGTCAGGAGCGACCTCAGGTTGCCAGTGGTCAGCAGGGGAGGGAGAGGATCGAGTGTCCAATGGACTGGTCTCCTCTCCCGTGGAGGGAAGGGGTGTCATCCCACTCCTTGGCTAACCCCTAGTGGAGGCCAGAGGGCAGTGTCAGAGTCTGGGAGACACAGAAGCACAGAAACGTGGCGTGCATGTACCTCCACACATGCTGCCAGGGAGGGGGGCATAAGGGAGGAGAAACAAGGTAAATGGGTCTGGTAAGCTCCTTTGAATTTGTGGTGCCACATCTGGGTTCGGGTGACCCCTGATCAGGATTGTGCTTCGGGGAGATGGCTGTTCCTCCAGCGCCACGGTGGGGGAGGAATCTGTGGCAGAGTACAAGGAGAGCCCAGGGGCTGGGGAAGCAGAGCCACAAAGGAGTTCTGAGCCTCTGAGGGGGGAACTGTAGCCACCTTGTTGGACCGTGGGGAGGCATGATGGAAACAACTTTTTTTTAAATCTAGGAAATAATATTCCATACTTAGAGGCCATTATGACAGAGGCTGACCTGGATATAGCTGCCATTACCCAGTCACGGTGCACTGAAAACCATGACTAGTATATGGCCATACCAGGCAACACTTTGTTCAGAAAGAACAGGGTGGGAAGGAAAGGATGGTGTGTGGTGCTTTGTGTGAAGGAGAGCATAACAGTGATGGAGATGGAGGGAATTTGGTGGGGGGGGGGAGTCTGAGGTACAGTGGGTCACCCTGGAGTCAGAGAATGGAGCCACTATTTGCACTAGTGTGGTCTACAAACCTCCGGCACAGGTGGAGGAGTCAGATAAGATACTGATGGAAGCCACTGGCAAAATGGCAGAAAAGGGGGAGCTGCTGCTGATGGGGGTATTCAGTCTGCCAGATGTAGATTGGAGCCTCCCAGCTGTGGCTTCAGCTAAAAGCAGGGACATCCTGGATTCCCTGAAGGGGCATTCTTCAGGCAACTAGTCAGTGAGTCTGCTTATGATGGGGTAATACTGGATCTGGTACTAACAAGGACAGCATTGCAGACATCAAAGTGGGAGGCCACCTGGGGATCAGTAATCACAGTACGGTGTGGTTCAATATAAGGAAGGCTGTGGAATTGAACCACCCATGGGCGTGGGTCCTGGACTTCAGAAGGGCAGATTTTATAAAGATGGGTGAGTGACTCGGGGATGACTGATGGTGGAGATGACCTGTGGGTGGAGGAACAATGGACCAAGCTAAAAGGGGCATAGTGAAGGCAACAAACCTCTGTGTTAAGCAAGGGAGCAAAAGCAAGAGTAAAAAGAGATCACTATGGTTCTCGAAAGAGGTGCGGAAAAGGTAAAGTCTAAAAGGGTTGCATTCAGAAAATACAAGGAGATGCAGAGGGAGGAGGATGGGGAGGTGTATCAGGGAAGCAGGGAAAGCAGCAGGGAATGCAAAGGTGCAAACTAAAGAGAGATCAGGCAGTATCTAAAGGGGACAAGACATTGTTTAGAGTATGTAAGTGAACATAGGAAGACCAGGGGAGGAACTGTAATGTTAAAAAGAGAACGGGGGCCTGAATAGAAGGGGACCAGGAAAAAGGCAGACATCTTGAACAAATACTTCTGCTCAGTGTCACACAAAAAAGTAATAAGAGCTTTGAAGAGGGGGAGGTGGACATTAGTCTTTTTACAGAGGAGAGTCCTGAAGGCACTCGCTAATCTGAAAGTAGACAAAGCAATGAGAACAGATGGGGTACATCCAGTGGTGTTAAGGGAACTCAAGGAGGTACTAGCTGCACCTCTGACAGTCCTATTTAGCAGATCACTGGAAACTAGAGTAGTTCTGGAGGACTGGAGGGGGGCAGATGTAATCCCACTTAAAAATGGTAGCAGGGAAGAGGCTGGCAATTACAGGCCAGTCAGCCTGACATTGGTGGTTGGAAAGTTAATGGAAACACTGCTGAAGGACAGGATTGTGGAATATCTTGAATCCAGTGGGTTACAGGACCCAAGGAAGCATAGATTCTCAGGAGGGAGGTCATGTCAGATGAATTTGATAGCTTTCTTTAACTGGGTGACCAAGGAATTGGATCAGGGAGGAGCGGTGGATGTGGCCTACCTAGATTTTAGTAAAGCCTTCAACACGATTCCACAAAGGAGACTAGTGAACAAGCTGGGTAGCTTAGCAGTGAGTACAGAGGTGTCAAACTGGATAAGAACTTGGTCAGGGGATAGGCAACTGAGGGTTGTGGTAAATGAAGTTCACTCTGAGGAAGGGAGGGTGACCAGCAGAGTACCTCTGGGATCAGAGCTGAGACCAGTCCTCTTTAATGTCTTTATAAGGGATATTGCAGAGGAGCTGGAAGGGAAGGTCTGTCTTTTTATGGATGACATCAAAATCTACAGCAGAAGAGCTAGAAAAGATAAGCAGAGACCTGAGAAAATTTGAGGAGTGGTCAATGGGATGACAGCTGGGTTTCAATGTGAAAAAGTGCAAAATAATGCACTTAGGGTGCAGAAACCTGGGCACGGAGTACATAATAGGTGGAGTATTGATGACAACCAAGCAGAAAAGAGACCTGGGGTGATCATAGTGGAAGACATAAAGGTGGCCAGGCAGTGCGACAAGGCAGTCAGTAGGGCTAGTGGGATGCTGGGGTACATAGAAAGGGGTATCGGAGCAGAACAAGTGAGGTGATATTGTCCCTGTATAGATCGCTGAAAAGACCCAACCTTGAATACAGTGTCCAGTTCTGGAGACCACATCTCCAGAAGGACATAGAGTGGAGGTCATCCAGAGGAGGCAATTAAAATGATGTAGGGTCTACATTAAAAGCCCTATGGGGAGAGACTAAAGGTCCTCAACATGTACACGCTGGAAGAGCATAGGAAGAGGGGAGATATGATAGAGACCTTTAAATACCTCACGGGGTATATAAAGTACAAGAGGGAAGTATTTTTTTGGAAGAAAAAGGTGTTCAAAAACAAGGGGACATGGTATGTAGCTGGAAGGGGGTAGATTCAGGAGAGATGTGAGGAAGTACTTCTTCACAGAAAGAGTGGTGTATTCCTGGAGCAGCCTTCCAGCAGAGGTGATGGCAAAAACAGTGGTGAAATTAAAGAATGTATGGGATAGGCACAAGGGAATCATAGTGGAAAGGAAGGGGGAAGGAGAAAGAGCTGAATGAGTAGGGTCTGCGATGAGAATGTAGGTAGTGAAAAATGGGCATACTAGGTGGCTAAGCAGCCCTTATCTGCCGTTACAGTCAGATTCTATGTAGTGGCAGCCCCAATCCTGCTGTGAGTGGATGCTGGAACTCCATTCAATGATGGCAGAAAAACTGAAGTTGTTGGGGCTCACCAGTGTTACACAGAAATGTAGACACTGACAGCAGATAAGGGCTGCATGGCCCATCCAGTCTGCCCTTTTTGTTGCATTGCTTACACTGTAGACCCCTTTAGGTCTACTGCACTTTCTCTGTCACCCCCTTACCTATCCCTTATGACTCCCTTGTATCTTTCCCAGGCTGTTTTGAGTCCCAGTACTGTTCTCACCTCCACAACCTCCACTGGAAGACCGTTCCAGGCATCCACCACCCTCTCTGTGAAGATGTATTTCCTCACATCTCTCCTAAACCTACACCCCCTCCTCCCACTTCATATCATGGCCCCTTGTTCAGGAACACCCTTTTACTCTGAAAAATACTTCCCACTTGTACTTTATTCACCCCCGTGAGGTATTTAAAGGTTTAGATCATACCCCCCCCCCCATCTTCTCCAGGGTGTACATGTTGAATTCCTTTTGCCTCTCCTTACAGGATGTTTAATGTAGACCCTGTACCATCTTGGTAGTCCTCCTTTGGACAGCTCCATCCTATGTCCTTCCTGAGGTGTGACCCCCAAAACTGGACACAGTTTTCCAGGTGGGGTCTCACTAATGAGGGCAAGCATAGTGGAGGGATTTAAGTATGCCTGAGACAGACACAAGGGAAGCTTGAGAGGGGAGGGAGTGATGAAAAGTCATTGATCACATAGGGTCAGTGGCCATATACAATATATAGGACCTACGGGCAGACTGGATGGGCCTAGTGGTCCTTAGCTGCTGACAATTTCTATGTTTCTATGTAACACCACTTCTCTCTTCCTGCTGGTAATACCCCTACCTATACATCCCAGCATTTCACGAGCTCTCCAGATTGCTTTGTCACATTGCCTGACCATCTTTAGGTCATCCGATATGATTACTCCCAGATCCCTTTCCCACTTGGTCACTGCTAGTATCTTTTCCCCCATTTTGTATGCCACCCCAGGTTTCTGTGACCCAAGTGCATTATTTTGCACTTTTTGTATGAAACCTTAGCTTCTAAACTTTTGACCACCCCTCCAGTCATTTCAAGTTTCTTTCCATCCTTTGCACCTCCTCCAGAGCATCCACCCTGTTGCAGATCTTGGTGTCATCTTCAAAGAGGCACACCTTCCCTTCTAGCTCATCTGCTATGTCACTAATGAAAACATTAGAGAGGACTGGCCCCAGTACTGACCCCTGCGGTACCTCGCCTGTCACACTTCCCTCCTCAGAGCAAACCTTATTTTCCACCACCCTCTGCATCTGCCTTCAATTCCCTAACCAGTTTCTTACCCAGATTACCACCTTATTGCCCACCTCCATTCTACCCAACTTGTTCTTCCCTTCCATTTCCTCTTCTGTGTCACTATAGAGGACATTAAAAAGGACTGGCCGCAGCACTGACTCCTGTGGTACCCCGCCTGTCATGCTTCCCTCTTCAGAGCAAATTTAATTTACTGTACCACCACCCTCTGCCTTCAATCCCCTAACCAGTTTCTTACCCAGATTACCACCTTATTGCCCACCTCCATTCTACCCAACTTGTTCTTCCCTTCCAGTTCCTCTGCTGTGTCACTGCTGAGGACATTAAAGAGGACTGGTCCCAGCACTGACTCCTGTGGTACCCCGCCTGTCATGCTTCCCTCTTCAGAACAAATTTAATTTACTGTACCACCACCCTCTGCCTTCAATCCCCTAACCAGTTTCTTACCCAGGTTACCACCTTATTGCCCACCCCCATGCTACTCTTGTTCTTCCTTTCTGGTTCCTCTGCTATATCACTAATGAAGACATTAAAAAGAACTGGTTCCAGTACTGACCCCTGCGGTACCCTGCCTGTCATGCTTCCCTCCTCAGTGGGAACTTCATTTACCACAACACTCTGCCTTCTATCTCCTAACCAGTTTCTTACCCAGGTCACCATTGTATTGCCCATCCCTATGCTACCCAACTTGTTTACCAGCCTCATGTGTGGAACAGTGTCAAAGGCCTTGCTGAAGTCCAAGTAGGCCACATCCACTGCCCCCCCATCCAACACCCTGGTTACCCAATCAAATAATCTATCAGATTTGTTTGGCATGATTGCCCCTCCGTAAAGCTATGCTGCCTCAGGTCCTGCAGTCCATTGGATTCCAGGTGTACTATGATTCTTTCCTTTAACAGTATTTCCATCAGTTTCCCTACCACAGGTGTCAGGCTGACAGGCCTGTAATTTCCTGTCTCATCCTTGCTACCACTTTTGTGAAGTAGGACTACATCCTCCCATCTCCAGTCCTATGAGAACACGCCGCTACCCAGTGGACTGTTAAACAAGTCTGTCAGGGGTGCAGCTGGCACCTTCCTGAGTTCCTTTAACTCTCTTGGATGCCCCCCGTCTGGCCCAATGGCTTTGTCCACCCTCAGATTAGCGAGTGTTTTCCTGACCCTCTTCTCAGAAAAGGGACTGGTGTCCATTTCCCTCCCTCATGGTGCTTATCTGTGGCCCCTCCCCTTCTCCCTCAACTGTGATTACTGAGCAGAAATATTTAAGATATTTGCCTTTCCTTGGTTTCTTGGCAATGCCGTGTATCACTGCATGTTGACATGGGCAGCCCCAGCATGCTTCCAAAACCTCTTTAAGTGCACAGCACAATTGGTTATGGCTCTGTGGATATCCTGTCATATCTGCTGTTACTGGTAAGTAACATTCCTATCCATGGCCTATGTCTGTTGTTTCAAAATTGTTATTTCCCCATCCTCCCCCAAGCAAAAATAGTTGAAAATATGGATGGAAACCTGGGGATGCCCATAGTATAGAGTGCTTTTTTTAATTATTTTAAATTTAAAGAAAATGGTAACTGTAGACTCAAAATGGGGTGAAAATGGAATCTTACAAGACTGAAGAAAAAAGTAATCTAAAATGGAATAAAAAAGTATTAGTACAAAATTTTTACTGTAATATGCTCAGCTGCTGGAGTGCATGCACCCCCATCCCACCCTTTCACTGCTGTCCCTGTTGATTCTTGTACAGAGTAGGACAGAGTTGGATCCAGTGTGAAAAGCAGGCATAACACTCACTTTTGGGGCTATGGGTTGCTTCACATGTGCGGAGATGACACTCCACAACTTTCACTAGCCCTCCACATCTACAGGTAGGACTTGACCCTTTTGTGACTTAATTTTTATTTGAGAGACAACACACAATTCCTGTGGTAATACAGCCTTACAATTAATTGGCAATATGGCATACATTGCATAGGTCTTCATTTACAAAGAATTTGATGTAAAACTCGGTACAATTTTCTTTCACAGGTTAAAGACATCCTTACAGATCCCATCAGCACTGAGAAGAATAGAATACATGTGTAGCTCCATAATGGACCCATGAACCTTCCCCCCTATGATGGAAGCGGTACCTTCCCTGTCACTGCAGGATCATGGGATATAATCTCTGTCTATTTGGGCCATGTAACATACCCACTTCTGCCACTCATCTTGGAATTTGAAGACTTTATCGTCTAAACCAGCAGTCAATTTTTATAGTTGATGCGTGATCATGACTATCTTTCTCCAGTCATCCACCGTGGGTATGACTGGTTTCATCCACCTCCTGGTTATTGCCTTTTTAGCAGCCAATAAAAATATGGGCAAGAGGGTTTTCTACTAGGGGAGGAGATGGGGGGCATAATCATCAATAGGACCATTTCATCCATCAGTTCCACTGTTCCCCCCAAACAATCCCATAACTCATCCTGCAGAGAACACCAGGAAGCAGTTAATAGAGGGCAGGACCAGAAAACATGACCTAAATCAGCCATTTGGTACCTACAGCCTCTCCAACAAATACCATAGTGTGGTGGAAGATAGTAATGCCGGAGCTCTGAAATATCTGTATCTACACCTCCAGAAGAATTTTCATCAAATCACTGCAGAAGTAATTTTAACTGCTGGAAGTTCAAATTTTAACCATGTTTCTAGAGATATTGTTAAAGACCCTTTTGTGACTTGAGCCCTTAGGTCCATCACAGTGGGCATTATAATGACATATGGATGATTTGGTAAGCAGTTGGCCCCAGGAAAAGGTAAGGGTCTGTTATACCAAGTAAGTCTGTATTCTATGATAATGCCAAACATGTGGGCGTCTACAATCCCCCCCCCTTAATAAATTAAAATCTGTTCCCGCTGTGGGGTGAGTGACCTTGATATACTATAGAGGTTTACCAGTCTGTCAAGGGAACATAAGAATACAGCTAATACAGCCAGGAGGGAGCTTAATGCCCATCTGACCTGTCCAGCAATTATTCAACGATAAAGATCTCCAGACCCTCCACTTTTAAGATGTTGTCCAGTCTGTATTTAAAGATGTTACGGTTCTCGCTAATAACTACGGCCTCAGGCAAACCATTTCAAAGAGGGACCACCCCTGAGTAAACCCATGTCCTCTCCTTGCAGTCCTAAAATGATTAGCCTGCAGCTATTATTGATGCCCCCTTGTTTCCCTACTGAATGTCCTTAGTTCCAAATATAAGCAGTTTCTCACTTCTTCACTTTTTAAGGCTTTATACACTGTAATAAAATCCCCCTTAGGCTTCTGTTCTCCAATAAATACAATTTCAGGCTACCTAATCTCTGCTCATAAGACTGATTATCCAAATCTTTCACATTTTTGTAGCCCTCTTCTGCATCCCTTCCAGTTTAATGTCCTCCATCTTTTTTGGTGACCAGAATTGTCCACAGTACTCTAAATGTGTCCTCACCAGAGTCCTATACATCAGTAGCGCCACCTCTCTATTCTCACTCTCTGTGTTCTTCCTAATGCATCCCATTATCTTGTTACATTTAGCGACAGTCTCATTACACTGTTTAGTAGGCTTCTGCTGAGCCTATTGTGAGTGTGGGGGCTGCACGCTACACAGCTGTGGAGTGTGCTGTGGAAGCAGGATTTTGTCAAAGCATATTAAAAACTATAACAGGTATGCCACCAGTTGCCTGAGTTTAGGAGTATTGTGACAAAACCTTTCCAATTCATCTTGTGCTTCCAGTTTACTGTCTTTGATTTGTAAGAAGCGCTGCGCTACTGAGATAGGGTGTGGAATCAAGTGGTGGAAGGAGCCCCTCCATCCCCGGAGTGGTGGTAAACCCCTTGGGGGATAAACACTGCATACCTCAACAGCTACAACTGTTATTTCCTAAATCAAGAGTTTACTAATTTTTACCACTCAATAACTCCTGGATTCCATGGCTAATCCTGCCCTACTGCTTTTACAAGTGCTAGTACTTTTTTTTCCTCTTCTTAGCCTCTTACTGTATAGAGGCAATCTTGAGCTACTGATTTTTTTTTAGCTGTGCAGTGTTTTAATTGAAATTGTGAGATTTTGTTTTTGTACCTGGTTATCTAATTTAAAAATGTTAACTCTGTGATGTATCAACTCTGGGACAATGTTCCTTGTAGCTTTTTATACCCAATGAGGGTTTATGATACAAGTGTTTTTATTTATACTAACCCAGCATTGATGCTTGGTGACTGTAAAAAAATACTGGGATACGGGAGTGACAGCCCCAGTTAAAAACTGTGTTAAAGATAAGCAGCATGCTAAATTGGAAACCTTGTAGCTTGCCGAAAGAATAATTAAGAAAGCTAAAATAGCTAGTACATTAGCTGTCTAATTGTTAATAGGAATTAAGAGAGGTTGCTTTAAGTAAGGGTAGGGGAAGAGTTTATTGAAATCTATATGAAACAACTAGGTTCGGAGTAGTTCTTCAAACTGATAAATGCTGGAGATAGGCTATGTTTCTACTTAATACAAGTGCTGCATGGTACTCGATTAGCTTTGATCTGTTTAACAGTAGTGAATGAGTAGCTCATGAGCTGCAACCGAGCTGCACGTACCTAGCAATTAAATAATTATGTCATACCCAGAGGTATAAAAAGTGCATTCCAAGGGAGGTGAAAGCAGATCCTCGCTTAAGAACACTTGTGCTCCGTGCTTCTTTGAGTTTTGAATTTTCCTTTTTAAAAAGATTCAAGTTAGTGGTATAACTAAATAGATTTTTTGTGTTAAGCGCGTCGTAAAAGTTAACTGGACTCGGCCAATTATAACGCAAGCTTCTAAAAATTCCATAAAGGAGATAGTAAGAACCCTACTCTTTCCCTTTTACTAAGTCTTACTTTTTTGGATATCTTCATATATACAAAATATCATAAGGGTATTTGAAATAAGCTTGTTTCTCTCTACCTCTTTTGGATCTTTCTCTGTAATAGGACCTGGAGACTCTAGGGAGGTGGTCATGAATCTGGAAACTAAAGTGTGATGCTGCAAAATGCAGAGTTCTGCACCTGGGGGCCAAAAACCCGACTCATAAATAAACCGGGGGGGGGGAGACGCTGCAGGTTTTGAGGGGGGAGAAAGACCTCTGGGTGGTGGTGGATGTCAAAATGAATAACTCAGACCACTGTAGAAGGGTGGTGGCACAAGCAAATAAAATGCTGGGGTGCATAGCCAGGGGGATAACCTCAAGATTTAGCGAGGTACTCCTTCCACTGTACAATAGCTTGGTTAGACCACACGTTGAATACTGCGTGCAGTTTTGGCATCCCTACTTAAAGAAGGACATTGTGTTACTGGAGAGGGTAATGAGGAAAGTGACCAGGATGGTACTAGGGCTAGGGGTAAGGCCCTATGAGGAGCGACTGGGGGTGCTCAACCTGTACTTGGAGAAGGAGAGAAGAGATGGGGGGGATATGCTAGAGGTCTTCAAGTATCTCAAGGGGATCAATAGGGTAAGTCTTAAGGGGGTCCATCAGTTGAGGAAACTGGGGGCCACTAGAGGACACCCCATAAAGCTGGATGGGGGGAGGCTGGGGGGCAAACAAGGAGACGCTACTTCACTGAGACTGCTGAAACCCTGGAATATGCTGCCCAGGGGACTAGTGGCTGCTTTTACTGTTGAGAAGTTCAAGAAGGGCAGGGATAGGTGTAGGGGGAGGGTAAATCCAGGAGCCCCTCTGGGAAATAGGGGTCCTTGGGAGGAAGGGTTAAAATCAGTGCCCTGCATAGGCACTGACATCGAGCAGACTTGACAGACCATAGGGTCTATTCTGCTGACTTCATAGTATGTTAGTATGTTAGGGTCAAAAGTGGAGAGAAGACTCAAAGATCGCCATATTGAGGTCAGTTTTGTTCTGTCGTAAAGCAGCATGGACTCGAAGGCTGTTGTGCAACTTGCATAATAAAATAAGGTAAAAATGAAATGTACCTGCTAACTGTAGTAAATTGATTTAATTAATACAGTAAATACATTCTAGCTGTTACAAAATACGCTGAGATATTTTTTGTGGAAAGTATTTTAAAAGCATTTAAATCAGAAGCTATATAGGGTAAATTGGAAGCTAGATAGAGTAAAGTTAGTCAGGTTTTAGATAATTAAATCCCTAGATCCTGGCACTAGTTATGGCCTTGTATTTCTCATTTTGAACAGGTAATTGTTTAAGAAGAAGAGGAAAAAGCTTGAGTTAAAGAGAACTTTGCAGGACATAGTGTGTTGCTCTTGGCATGCTTCTTGTGGCTACAAGCCTAATTTATTTGCTGTGCTGGGATAACTGAAGATAAGGAACACTATTCAAATAAAAGATAAAAGAAAGACTGAGTCCTGTACTAAGAACAACTTCAACTCAGAACAGATTAAGATTTCCATGGAGCGGCAATACCTTGGAAAAGAGCTGAAAAGGACTGTAAAGTATATATTACAAAAATTAAATTACTTTTTGATATATTCTATTATATTTCTAAATTGGACTTGTTTATACAGCCTTGGTGATTCCATAGTATATCTGTGGAACACAAGAACAAGAAGTAAGAAAACCAAAGGGCCAGCCTCTCCCATTACACCGGACTCAAAAATAAAGGCGGTGGGCACTAGAGAGCCAAGCACGAGACAGGTCGTGATTTGTATCAGCACCTGCAAAACTGTGATGTTTTGCCTTAAAACCCATTTAAAAACAAAATATTGCCTTAAATTTACTAGCAGATTTGAATTTAGTAGACCATAACGAAACTTTTGCCACCAAACATGATGATGGGACACATGAAAGGGAGCAGTGGGAGGACAGAGTTCCAAGCAGATACCGACTACCATGCTACAACCAGGTCCAAGCCAGGCCACTACATCTATGGAACCACCACACTGGGAAAGGGTTTTGAAAGCAGTGGGCAATATAGATAAAAAAGTGGAGAATATTCTTGAACGCCTCGGTATGCAGGACACCAAAATTGAGACTGCAGTAACAATCGCTAAGGAAGCTGAAGACCGCTCCACAAGAATGCAAGCAGCTGTGGCACAATTAACGACAGAAAATTTGCACCTTCGGACCCGATTGGAGACATTAGAGAACTCAGCCAGGGCTACAGTTGCCCGCCTGGTAGGTCTACCAGAAGGTACCAAGGGAGAGAACTTGTTAACCTTTTTGAAGCACTGGCTTATGGATATTCTACCAGAAGATGTGGAAGTGAACTTTATTGATATTAAAACAGCTTACTACATGAACTTTAGAATCCAACAACTGAACCCAGAAGCTTCACGTACAATACTGATCATGACAAATGGAATAGATGTAAGGGATCAATTGTTGAACTGGGCCAGACTCCATCACCCGCTTCAGTACAAATGGGTGGACATTCAACTGTTTCTGGATCAGTCATTTGTGAACAGAAACCATAGAAAATCCTTCAACCCCCTAAGACAACAATTGAGGGCTTTGGGGGTGGTCCACTCCCTTCTGGCATCAGTGAGGCTCTGAATTACTTATGGAGGGAAATTGTTCCAGTTTACAGATCCCAAGGAGGCTAAAAAAAGGGCAGAGAAAATAGCTGCTGAATTTCGAGCATCAAGAGAATAGGAACTTGATTCCAATATTGAATCGTAAGGTGGTTTTGTTGTGAATCCCTTTTGTCAGAACAGCGTACAAGAGGCATAATGTTCTGAACTGGAAGCTAATGCCACAATTCTTACAGTATGAATAACATGTAGTGCGAACATAAGAAAATATAATCCTTTATGACAAGGGTTTGGGCATGACTTGTAGCTAGGTTGCTATGGATCTGTTATCTGCAGAGTTTTTGAAAGTTTTAAATGGTTTTAGCAACAATGTTAACATTTCTCCTGTGTACAGTTTTAGAAGCATTTTTCCTTATAGCCGTTTATATTCATTTCAAAGAAGTGCTATATATGAGGCAACAGTGTTAGACAAAAATGTCGCTTTTGGGTCTCACTGTTTTTTCTTGTGTTCTTCAAATGGCTGGAAAAATTTTTTCTCGGGACGCAAAGGAGGAGTTTTAAGGTTTAGCTTCATTATATGACTATTACAGTTATTAACGGATGATAAAGTAGAGAAATGTTATTGTTTACTATATAGAAAAGGCATACATTACAGGGAGTTAGAGAGAACTATATGCAGAATAATCTTTTCCTTAAAACGGGAAGCGCTAAGTGGAACAGTGACTTAAATAATGTTACGTTAGATCTATAGCTGATATGTTGTTTTATTTTCACTAGTCATGGCTTGGTGGGCATTTTTATAACATTGACTGATGAGAGTATTAACTTACTTATATGGATTACCCCATATGTTATAAACTAATGCAATAGAGTACTAAACCTGGGTGCTAAAATTATATTGTAATGCTTTTTATGTGGGATCTATTTTTGTACGTATTACTGATTTTCAGTGTCTCGACACAAGAAAATTTACAAAAACAAAGATACAAAAAAAATAAAGGCAAACAAAGTAAAAACTATATGGGGAGAGTAATAGAAAATCGATGGATGCATAAAAAATAAATAAAGGTAAAAAAACAATAAATCTAAAGATTGAAAGCAAGATGAGATACAACATAAGGGACAGACACTTATTAGGGAACACATGTTAAAAAATATAGTACAAAAAATACCTCAACTCCTATTATTACTTTAACTGATAAAACAATGGATGATCCCCTATGTAAAACAAACAACTAATGGAAAAAAAGTAACATCAAGAATAGATTTAGTGGAGAGATTTCATTGGAAAAATCACCTAAGGTATGTATTAGCTTTATGCAGATATACACAATGGAAAGCCAGCAAAAAGGCATAGGGAGCTCAGTATAGGAAATACGCTCAGCTTAAGGGAGTTTGATAAATAAAAGTATAACCTCTAAGTCAGAATTGCTAAATTACAGTTTTCAGCAGCTGCCTTCTAATCCAGTTCCTCCAAACATTTTACAGAAAGAGGAGATAAACATAATGCACAAGCCTATTAAAAAATGAAATAGAGCAAATAAGAAGGGAACTACAAGACACGATAATAGGATTGAAAGATCTGGAAGAACAGACACTAACGGTGGGGGAGGGGGTAGAAAACAATTAACTTATACACATTTCCTTGAACAAGATCTGGCAGAAGTTGTAAGAAAGCCACATATCACTAATATAGCATTATTGGAACAACTAATTATTATAAGAAGTGAAATTACATCATTAAAAGAAGAGATAGCAAGAAACACTGCACAATTAGAGGAGTATATGCAGTAGCTAGTCAACAGAATACTAAAAATAGTACGCAGGAAACTAGCGCACCAGTAGTGCAGGAACTAATAGAATTAACAGATCTAGAAGTAAATATTACACAAAAAAGCAATAAGCAGGAAGGGGGAGAAAAGACATGACAAATGTGTCCCTGCAGTCAAAACTGACTATACAGCAAGTAAGAAAAAAAAAAACAAGAAAGGTGTGTCCAAAAAGAGAAGATCTGGGAAGAAAAGCAAGGGCATAGCACAAAATGAGAACCATAACATAAAGAAGCAAATAGGAAACATAGACTTTGATGGCAGATAAGGACCGCTTGGCCCATCTAGTCTGCCCATTTCCCTACCTACAGGATAGACCGCAGATCCTAGTTAACCAACAGCCTATTTCTTCCTACCCTCCTCAAGAATTGCCTTGTGTCTGTATCATGCATTCTTGAATTCTCCCACAGTTTTAGACCCCACAACCTCCTCAGGCCGGCTGTTCCGTGCATCCACTACCCTCTCTGTGAAAAAATACTTCCTCACATTGCCTCTGAACTGCCCCCCCATCTTTAAATTGTGTCCCCTTGTTCTTGCACGTCTTTTTTTCTGAAAGATGCTACCCTCTTGGACTTTGTTGATTCCACGAGGTACTTAAAAGTTTCTATCATGTCCCCCCTCTCCCTTCTTTCCTCAAGGGTATACATATTAAGCTCCTTTAGTCTGTCCTCGTACGGCTTCTCTTGCAGACCCTGCACCATTTTAGTTGCCCTCCTCTGGACTGCCTCTATCCTGTCTATGTCCTTGCAGAGATGGGGTCTCCAGAACTGGATGCAGTACTCCAGATAGGGTCTCACCAACTGTCTGTACAGAGGGATAACAACTTCCTGTTTTCTGCTGGTGATGCCTCTCCCTATGCATCCCAGTATACCCCCAGCCCTCCCAACTGCCTTCTCACATTGCTTGCTAACCTTAAGGTCATCTGATATGATTACCCCAGGTCTCTTTCCTTTTTGTTGTTGTCCCTCTAATTGTGTATTCTTCCCTGGGTTCTTGTTTCCCAGGTGCATTATTTTGCACTTCTTTGCATTCAATCCCAGCTGCCATACCTCTGACCATTCCTCCAACCTTGCCAAGTCCCTTCTCATCCTTTCCATGCCTCCTTGTGTATCAACCCTGCTGTAGATCTTTGTGTCATCTGCAAAGAGGCATACTTTTCCTTCCAGTCCCTCTGCAATGTCAGTTATAAAGACATTAAAAAGGACTGGACCCAGTACTGAACCCTGCGGTTCCCTACTAGTAACCCCTCTTTCTTCAGCGTGGACTCCATTTACAATTACCTTCTGTGTTCTGTTGTCCAGCCAATGTTTTACCCAGGCTACCACCCTGGGACCCACTCCCAGGTTGTTTAATTTGACTATTAATCTTTTGTGTGGGACTGTGTCAAATGCCTTGCTAAAGTCAAGGTAGGCCATGTCCACAGCCCCTCCCTGGTCTACTGCTTTGGTCACCCAGGCAAAGAAATCTATTAGATTAGTCTGACATGACCTTCCCACTGTGAACCCATGCTGCCTTGGGTCCTTTGCCCCACTGGCCTCTAGGTACTCAACAGTTCTTTCCTTTAGAAGTGACTCCATCACTTTCCCTACCACAGAGGTCAAACTGACAGGTCTGTAGTTTCTTGCCTCTGTCTTGGTCCCACTTTTGTGAAGGGGAATCACATCCGCCTTCCTCCAGTCCTTGGGTACCACACCATCCTCCCATGATTTATTAAAAAGAGTAGCCAGTGGTTTCACTAGTTCCCCCCTTAATTCTTTTAGGTTTCTGGGGTGAACTCCATCAGGCCCCATTGCTTTGTCCACCTTCAGTTTTAGGAGTTCTTGCAGAACCCTTTCTTCTGTGAAAGGACTGGGGTCGACCCCCCCCCATCAAGAGTGTTTCTGTTAATTGGATTAGTCACTTCCCCCTCCTCTTTTGTAAATACTGAGCAGAAATATTCATTCAGTATCCCTGCTTTTTCACTGTCCCCTCTGCCCACCACCGTTCATTCTATTCAGCCTCACTATCCCTCCCTTTGTCTTTCTATGCTCACTGATGTACCTATAAAGGGTTTTATCCCCCTTCTTAACCGAGTTGGCTATCTTTTCCTCAGTTTGGGCCTTTGCTATTCTGACTTCCCTCCCTGCTTCCTTCTGCCGTAACTGGTACAGCTCTCTGTCCTGCTCCTTCAGTGTTTCCTTATACTTCCAAAATGCTATCTTTTTCTCCCAGACTTTCCCAGCCATCTCTTTTGAGAACCATAGTGGCTTTTTCTTTCATTTTGATTTGTTTATTTGCTTCACACAAAGGCTTGTTGCCTCTGTGATGGCAGTTTTGATTATTCCCCATTGTTGCTCCACCCCTCCTTCTAGCCTGTTTGCTAGTGCTTTTTGAGGCACTCTCCCATCTTGCCAAAGTCAGCCCTCCTGAAGTCCAGTACCCTCACTTTTGTATGGCTTGACTCTGTAGCTGAGTTTAATGTGAACCACACTGTTTGATGGTCACTTGTTCCCAGATGGCAACCCACTTCTAGATCTGAGATCCTCTCACTGCCCCCATTTGAGAGTACAAGGTCTAAGATTGCTCCCTCACGAGTGGGTTCCGAAACTAGCTGTCTGAGGCCTGCCAACTGTAGGGCATTGTGAATGGCCCTGCTCTTGGATGTGGCTGCAGCAAATGTGCTCCAGTTAACATCTGGCAAATTCAGGTCTCCCATCAGCAGTATCTCCCCTTTCTCTGTCATCCTAAGAATGCCTTCTATCATATTCTTGTCCATTCCCTCCCCCGGCATGGGGGTCTGTACCAACCCTATGCAGATTGTGGTGCCTTTCAGTCTCAAGGTGACCCACAGTGCCTCCTCTCATCCCTGTTTACTCTTTTGTTCAGTTGCTTTTATCCCTTCCTTTACCAGAGAGAGCTACTCCTCCCCTCTTCTCCCTGCCTGTCTCCCCTATAGGTTATGTACCCTGGTATGTTAACATCCCAGTTATGGTTCTCTGTGTACCATGTTTCTGTGACTGCTACGATATCCAGGCATCCCTCTTCCCTCAAGGCCACCAGCTCAGGGAGCTTGTTGCCCAGACTACGGGCATTGGTACTCATTACTCTCCATTTCCTGATGGCCTTACTCCTTTTTGCCCCATCCCTGTCCTTCTTGCCTTTGTCGCTTTCCCCATTTATGCCTGCCCTTTTCCCTATCGACACCTCTATGTTGGTGTTTACTGCACTTACTACTGTGATTTTTTTGGGGGGGGCTAGGATTTCCCTGCTCCTTTCCAGTGCCTCCCCCTTGGCTAGTTTAAATGCTTGCCAATGAAGTTTTTAAACCTATCACCTAGGATCCTGGTTCCCCTCTTGGACAGATGCAGCCCATCATGCTAGTATAGGCTTGCATCACTCCAAGTGGACCCCCAGTCCCAAATGAAGCCAAATCCCTGAGCTCTGCACCAGTTTTTCAACCACTGATTGAATCCCTTGGTGGGGAACACCCTAGCCTCTCCTACGCCATAGATGGGCAGCACCTCCAAGAAAGTTACCGTGCGTGCTACTTGTCTAAGGCCACTCCCCAATTCCACAAATTCTTCCTGCACTTCTCTAATCCCTTTCTTAGCCACGTCATTTGTCCCTAGGTGGACAATGGCATCCAGCTCCCTCCCCTGTGCAGCTGCTCCGGCAATCCTGAGGATTCGCTCCCTGTCCCTCCAAGCCATGGCACCAGGCAGGCACCTTACCTATCCTCTCCCCTTCCTCCCCCAGTTCTGCCTTCCTAACAATGGAGTCCCCCACCAGGAGTTGTTTCCTAACCCTGTGGGGTCCCCTGTCACTCTCCTGTGGGTCTCCTTTGTGGAGGTTCCCAGCATCCTCCTTGGTCTCCACTGTGGGTGCCTCCATAGAGGAACCACACTTTGCCAGAATGGCACAGGAATTGTGGAGAGGTACAGCTGGAGGGATGCGCCTCTATTCCACCACCCTCACCCTCCCTGAGCCTACTGTGGTCCAACCGCTCCTCTTTCTTGGCAACCTCTGAGGCAACGGCAATGGCACTGGTGGTCCCTGGATGGAAGAGGAGGTCCCACAAATCCTGGCCAACTCAGCCTGGAGGTAAGCAACCTTCCTGTCCCTTTAACCAACTTAGGGTTGGTTAAAGGGACAGATGTTGAAAAAGAACAAATACAACAACATGTAATGGGTACTGACACTTAAAACAGACGATGGAAATTAAGTAAATGGTCAAAATGGTGCAAGTGAAGGGTCAATAGAAGAGAAAAAAAGAAATAGAAACTGGTCAGACTATAATAGTCCTGAAAGGAGTTAAAAAAAGAACATTTTGAAAATGCACAAGTATTAGTAACACTTGGTCACATGATATGCACAGAATTGCTGGCTCTTGAAATTTTACCAGATGATATACAGTAGTTGATGCCTATAGGATGAATGATCAGACATCTAAGGATTTGATATTGTTGTTTTTTTAAATATGAGAGAGTGGCACATTGTGTCTGGAGAAACTCTACAGGTTTACAATTTTATAATTTAAGTATGGATTACTCAGTTACAACTGGATTTTTAAAACAAAGGGGAATAAAAACAGTAACAGAAATGGCTAAACGAATGGCAACAGCCTACTGTTTGCAGGATATATGCACAACAGATTAAACATTTTCTCCAGATATGTTATTTATCTTTGGTATTGCACATGTCAAAGGAGAAACACGGTCAAAACTAAAAACAATGATTACATATCTTATGGACAACCTTATGGGTACTGAATTCAATGAAGATGACATAGTAAATGTCCAAAGAGTAAGTAAAAATTAGACTCAAGGGGACCAAATTGATCTGACACTAAATAATAATATATTGGCTCAGAAAATATTGGATGGAAGTACAAAATTGGACAGTATGAGAATTTTGATGATTCATTTCTCAGAAGATCAAGAAAAAAATAAGACAGATAAAAAACAAAAAGTACAAAACAAGGATGAAGCATGCTATAATACAGAGACTACCAATAGATATCAAACCCTGGCAGATGAACAGGATGATTGACTACATAGAAATTTAAACAATGCCGGTTGGGATCCTTTGATAGAAACAGCATTAGATACTCAGAAGGAAGATACAACAAATAAAAGCTTTGCCTTATTTGTTGATAAAAATGCTGGAAACATGGGCATTATCACCTGGAATAATGTGAGATTAGTAGTGAAGTTTATAGATCTGGAATTTATTGCCTTTTTAAATAAAATGGAAATAACTCAGCAAGAGGCTTGGCATGGAATAGAGCAAGTAGAGAATATAAATTTAAATGGCTATACAACCATTCAATACCCAGCCCACAAAATGAACAAAATGGGCAGAAGGATGGGAGGAGTGGCTACCTATGTAAGCAATAACACACGATGAGGTGTGGTTTATCGCCTGATAAGAACACGCCCAGGGGTGTACTAAGGCACGAGGCGCTGCGCCGAGTGCTGGCCACTGAGGCTCTTATCAGGCGATAAACCACACCTCAGATGTGTTTTTGCGCTTAAAATGGGCTGATAAGTAACTAGTTCATTATAAAAAATAAAAATAAAAAATAAAATTAGTAAAAAGATGTAAAGTGAGGTTTAAAATATTGAGTAAAAAATAGTCCCTCATTGGTCCAGATTTAGAAAGAAAGGTACTGGTCAAATTATTTGTTTTTCTCTCCTGACAATGTATTTGTAACTGAGAGAGAGTCTCATCATATTGTATTGCTAAGTGACACTTACTGTGCTTACTAGTTTGAACTGTAAATTTCGGATTAAATGTAGCCTCGCCGCCACAAAACGGTTGCCGAGCTCATCACCACATCGCGTGCCAGCATGACGTGTTTTCAATAAAATGGACAATATAAAAACATCCATTTCCCACAAAAACAGTACATTTCATCTACAGGATACCACTATAATATAAAAAAGTAACCTGCAGTTTTGTACAGAAACGAGAGACACGCAGTACAACGGAGCGATCGAGGGAGACTGGGAGCGAGCATGTCCTTCAGGGAGCCTCGTGAAACAGCGCTTGAAGTGGTTTACGCTTATTACAGTCAGGTTTTCGAGGTAGCGCTCCTGTTTCTGGACAAAACTGCAGGTTACTTTTTATATTATACTGGTATCCTGTAGATGAAATGGAGTGTTTTTGTGGCAAATTGATGTTTTATATTGCCCATTTGTTTGATAACCGCGTCATGCTGCCATGCTGCGTGATGAACTCGGCAACCGCTTGTACGGCTAGGCTACATTTAATCCGAAATTGGAAAAGTGTTTAAAAAACGTTTTGCTGTTGTTGCTCTATAATTACAGGTTTTCTTATGTTGTGAAAGAGGCAGAGGTGGCGGACCGGAGCTAGGTCACAGCGATGGATATGCTGCAGAGCTGTGCCAGGCTTTTGTTTCTGTTTTCAGCAGGCACAGCTCACTGATCCTGTGCTGTTGTTGGGCTGGGGAATGAAGGGTAGTGCCGGTTGCTACAATACCAGGGATTAAGGACACTGCTAGGGGGGTGAAACAGCCAATCAGTGGCTTCGTTTTTTTTGCCCATTTTATAAATAAAAATAACATATTATTTAAAAGTGATTGAAACAATAACAAAACCAAACTACTTACTCATACTTTTTGAGGTTTGGCGAGAAAATATGTTACTTACTAATCTATAAATACCTCCCAGTAAATTAAAACTGTACGATGAAGCTATCACAAAAAACATAATAGGTGACATAAGGAATATTGTAAAGGGCAATAAGTATTTTGAGTTGCTTACTATGGGAGATTTTAATATTAGGTATGGGAAAGACAGAAATTTAAAGGGGATTGAAATAATTAGGAATGCATTAAATATACCAAAAATGAATGCATTAGACAAAAGAAATACAGATAGACATACAGTAAACATATGGAATTGTTAATAGAGTCCTTAAAGTTAATAATTGTGTATCCTACTGTGCCCCCATCCTAACCATGGCAAACAAAACTGCACTTCAAAAGTGGGATACCACCTACAACAATGTTTGCCGATATGCATCAAAGGCCCCCCGCCTTAAACATCACTGCCAACTTTATAAGGACCTAGGCTGGCTTTCCCCCTCCTCCACTAGACAGTACTACCTCTGCTGCCTCTCAGACTCCATAATCAGAGTGTTTAGACCTGCTACACTATCTGAACTGCTCCAGCCTGCTATCCCCCATGAGCTGAGATCGTCTGATAAGTCTTTCCTAAAAGTTCCCATCTGCCGCACTTCCAAGGGCGCTGGTGCATTTGGGCATGCTGCCCCCCAAGCGTGGAACTCACTACCTATTGACCTAAGACGAGCTTCCTCACACCTTGCTTTCAAGCGAAGACTACGGAATCACCTTACTTCTATGGACCAATGTGCCTGTTTTGATCCTACCTAAATCTTTTCTTCATGTTACCTCTCCCTCTCCCTCCCCCTATCTACATGCCCATTCGTCTACCTACACTCTACTTGATGCCTTGCATACTGGTTATTTGGACTGCTTGCACTTTCTTTTATGATCACAAAGAAACTTATATGGCTCTACTGTCTGATGTATTATATATGCCTCTATCACTCTACCTTTCTTAACCTTGTGTTATGACAATTGCCGTTTTTACTTACTGTGTTATGTATTACAAATGTCTTCAGTCACCTTATTGTTACAATCGTGTGTAACAATTGCCAATTACCTTATGATTGTGGTACCTGCTTTCCCATCCTGCTGTTTGCATTAATCTTTTGACGTATGTATTGAAAACATTCTGCTGTTTTGCACTAATCTTTTGACGTTTGTATTTATTGAAAACTGGTACTGATCTCCCCTCATCTTCTCCCCCCCCCGCACACCGACTACCCCTGGTATTTCTTGCCGGCTATCAGTTCCGCAGCACTGTCGCTACCGCACCTTTCTGCTAAAGCCGAGATGGTCAGACCTCCCCTGGTGACAGAGTCCCCATTTTCCCTGCCGCTTACGGGTTCCATAAGCCTGGACACTGACTGCAGCATTCTACCGCTAATGCCATATCTTCCCGCTTCCCTGATCCCTTCCTTGATGCCGGTTTTCAGCCTCCCCCATATCGACCTCCTCGCGGGTCACCGCACTCGTGAACAAACCTGTCTAGCTCTGGAACCCCTCGCTCATCCAGAATGCCAACCCTGCCCAGCTTGGGCTCCCTCCAGCCGGGCCCCTGCCTTTCATTCTGACCCAAGGTTCTCGTGAGTGCGATTGCTGTTCCATAGTTTTCCCACATCAGTTGTACTCACGCCTGCTCCTGCCGCTCTCAGCACAACTCCCTATGTAACCCTACCCCTTCCCTGTCTCCAGCCCCTGTAGTCTATACACTTTCCTTCCTATCCATCACCGGCCAGCCTACCCCTGGCGCCTCTCCCACTCTGAGCCTCTCCATACGGAATCGGGTTCCATGAGCCCGGTTATAGACTCTTACCTCCTGCCGCAAAGCCGTAATCCTTTTCGGGCTGTCCCACCCTACACCTCTCCTAAGATTCTGGCCCAAACAGTTGGCAGAGTTCTCTTACCTGGTTCCAGCCCCGCCACCTTCCAACTACCTTGAGCTGTGCACTCACCCTTCCCTGCCCACATCCCCCATCAGTTTCCCCAAATCTAATCCAAAATCTGTCCTTCCTCCAGTACCCTCTGCTTACTTATAAAAAATTGTATGCTTGTATCTATGTACCTGTACTTGTACTGTATAAACTGCACCGTTCTACTTGTATTGTAATTGTACCTCCCGGGTCGTGCCTGAAAATAGTCACTTGCTGGCTAGTGCACCTACCCGGTTAACAAAAAATAAATAAATAAAAATGGTCGATACCCCTTAGACAATGAAGGTAAAACAACCCACATCAATGTAAGGGGAGCTACAATAATTGATTACATTCTAACCGTAATATTTGATTTTTATAAATATGTAGATTTAAAAATAATACAAAGAACGGAGAGTGATCATCTCCCAATAGTAACATATAGAAGTCCAAAACAACTAATAAAGATAACAGAATATGAATCAATACTTATAATAAAATTAAGTGGAATAGGGTTCCTATGGAAATGGCGTTAGAAGTGAGTAATAAATACATACATACAAGAGGTAAGCCAAAAAGTTAGCAATTTATTAAATCCAGAAGCAATTTATGAGGTCTTAGTAACCCAGTAACATTTTTGTGAGAAAAATTATGGGGAAAAAAGGAATAATATAAAAGGACCAAGGTATGACAACTGGTTTTATAAAAATTGTTGAACGGAAAAAAGAAAACCGGCTAAGTTACTGAGGGTGGTAAAGAAATATCCAACAAAAAAAAAACTTGACAAAACTAAATAGATGTAGTAATCACTATAAGGACTATGTTAATAATCAATTAATATTGCATTAGAAGGGTCTATGGGAAAGTATCTCTGAGGCCATTAATGATAAGGACAATAAGAAATATTGGACATTGGTTGCTATGGGAACTAACATATATAAAGGGCAGTATGATATATATATATATATATATATTTATAAACTGGGTAGGGAAATTGTCCTTTTATTGGCTGATGACCACCACATGACCATGCGTATATGAAAGCGCGACTGCACACCTGCACTTTTACCCCCCAAAAAACAATTTTGCCATTTTATAAGATAGATAACCCACTGTAGGTGTGTGGTCACGCTCTGATATATGCACGCCTTGGATGGTTGATGCATACCAAGGTGTGCATATGTCAGGCGATAACCTACTAAGAGTGGGTTATCTAGTACATATACAGTATATATATGTATGTAATAGATAAACCACTTTGAGGTGTGCGGTTGCGCTCTGATATACGCACGCCTTGGTGTGTGTCAACCACCCAAGGCATGCATATATCAGAGCATGACAGCAAACCTCAGAGTGGTTTAGCTGTCTTATAAAATGTCAAAATTGTTTTGGGGGGGTAAAAGTGCAGGTGTGCAGTCACGCTCTGATATCCACACGGTCATGTGATGATCAAAATCCAATCAATCCCAAGCAATTTCCTTACCCATTTTATAAATATATATATATTCTATGCAAAACACTTCATTAATGCATCAGTTAGGGTTTTTCTTCAGTGACAAAAGTGAGGAAATTCGATATTAGGGTTGCCACCCCTTGCACCTCACCCCCACCCTGCCCCCACCAACAGGCATCAGGGTGTGCATTGGGGTCGTCGGCCCTAGCTCTCACCCCATCCCATGTGTAAACAAGCTGAGGTGGTGCAGTGTAGGAGAATGGGGTGAGAGTTAGGGCCGACGACCCCAACATACACCCCAATGCATGTTGGTGGGGGTGGGTTGCAAGGGGTGGCAGCCCTAATATCGAATTTCCTCACTTTTGTCACTGTAGAACAACCCTAACGGATGCATTAACAAAGTTTTTTTGCATAGAATTTCCTTACTTTTTAAGAAAGAACAGAAAAGTAGAAAATTAAGCGAGTTGATGGGAGCACAGGGCCCTTTGGGCCCCGCACCGCACTCCCACCATCTTGTAAGTGTCGGGCCACATTACACACCTAATGACTAAAAAGTACATTGACAACAGCATAACCAGCCACCAAACAAATGTTAATCTAGTTTATAAAATGGGAAGGGAAAATGTTGCATTCTGATTGGTTGCTAGCCGTGCATTAGAAGTGTCTAATGCATGACTAGCAACAAGGGTAGAAACCTATAGACCCCATCACAGTAAGGTATCCTTTAGCCAAATGGAACATTGACTTTGAAAATCCACCATTTTTATCTTGGTAGCAACACAGTAGGCCAAAATGGTGAAACCCCCATTTGTTCAACTGAGGTGCCTACGTTAAAATTTTTATGTACGTGTAAGCGATCAGCAGCTTTTGCCAGCAGATAAAGGTCCAAAAATGCCAATGGTACGAGAAACCAAAACCCTTACTGAAGAAACCGTGGCTGTCATTAAGGAAACTGTACCTGAACTTGTACGAATGAATCCACATACACATAACAGCAGGGAATACTGTCCTTAGAAAGTGCTCAAGTTCCACGCTGGTAGCATTACATCCTGTAGTATGGCAAACAGCGTTCTTCCTGCTGGCTTCACACAAAATCACAGCTTTCTTCCCTGCCACTCACTCTCTTGTTCATTCCGTTTAAATACATGAAAGCCCCATTCCACCGCCCTCTCCTATGCAGCCGTCCGATTTAACACACTGCTGTTTAACAGGGCTTACTCCCCACTAATGGCTCCCAGAAACCGGATTCAAAATACAGTATACAACCTACAAACTGACATTTACATTTCACGTTAAATGTAACTCTGTCAGAGAGAGTGTGTGTGTGTGTGATTTGGGGGGGGGGCTCATAACCATAACAAAGTTGACACAAATCCTGTCTCTGTTCCTGTAAACTAAGCTCCCGCTCTTCACTAAAATCTACTGGCAGCAACAGACACAAAGCTTTTGATCAGCAGCTCATTTATTTAGTATTATTTATTTTGTTTTTTTATCTCTTTGCCAGCACCCTTCATGTTCTGCTGGCATCTCTCTCCTCCCACCAGTCCAGCTCTCCACTCGCTCGGCCATGTGATCATTTGTTCACTCAGGTGATCCACTTTATCGGCTGCCTACCCGCTTTAAACAGTAAAACTGTAGTGGGAGACTCGGTGGTTTGAGCTTTACTACTGAGCAACAGTAACTAACTGTCAATGGTGTTTATTTGTTTTCACTTTAATTACAGTCTTGTGGTCTGGTCGGAACTGTTTCCCTGCCCCCACCAGCACACACTCCAGTGCTCAGCCACTCTTTCACCCCATCTTCAGACAATACGTTCACAGTCAAAACAGTGGTACACACACACAAAACCCCCCCATTAAAAATCAGCCCTTTCCATGTGTGCCTCTATGCTCTTAGTCTATAGGTGTCCATGCTCACTCGCTCACTATTCCGCTGTGTCTGGCAGTTTGGTAGCGCTTACGATCACAATGAAAGTTTGTACAAAACTAAGAACAAAATGCAAACAACAATCAGTCATGACTGGGTATCTCTGCAGGAAAGGGGCAAATGTTCCTTATAGATTTCTTTCGGAGGGAGTGGTTGTACACAAGCTGTCGTCATAAGGATTCATTAACAACTACAGCTGTAGAGGTCATAGTAGGACAAATGTCATATGTAAAAAGTAAGTCCAGCCAGCTGATGCAGGCGGAGGAACTATTTAATGCCAAAAATATAGAAACATTTAACTTTTTTATTATTTAAACTTAATGGCTTTAATTTGGACAAATATGCTAACTACAGAGTCACATGTCTAATGCACACACCCTCGTGTCTTATTGTTTACAGAACAATAGAAAACGCTGTCCACAAAACACAAACTACGGCACGCAATATCTCCACAAAAATTTTTTTCCAACAAATAAAAACTGTTATTTACATCCACAGGACATGCCGTAAACACCCTCCAAATTTCAAGTAAAAAGACCAAACCATTACCGAGATATTCAATGTTAAAGATTGGTAAAATTTCCCTATCTATTCCATTATAAAAAATATAGCCATCTTGTCCCTCCCTCACGATCAAAGATGGCGATCAAAGAATCTTATGATCAAAGAATTTGCAGGCTTGCGATCAAAGAATTTGCAGGCTCACGAACAAAGAATAAAAAATGCTATACATCAAAAAATTAAAGGAATTGTGGTAAACCACCATGGTTCGACAGAACGAAAGCCCCCTGAGCAAAACCCACCCTCATTTGTCTTCCTAGGACACCCCATGGCTGAGAAATTGCGATTTGTAATCCGGCCATCTCGTCCCTCGCTCGCGATGCACGATCGCTATCAAAGAATCTCGCAATCAAAGAATTTGCAGGCTCGCAATTGAAGAAATTGCACACTCGTGACCATAGACTTTAAAATGCTGAAACACAACATTTTCACTGATTTGAACCAATACAATGACATGCCTCGATAGAACAAAGCCTCCTGATCAAAACCCATCCTCATTTGTGTCCCTATCCCATCCCTGAGCCAAGATATTTGTGTATTTAGGTCGCGATGCAAGATCGCGATCGAAGAATTTACCGGCTCGCGATCAAAGATCATTAGCAAGCCACGATCAAAGATTTTAAAAGCTTATAACTCTGTTTTTTGACCAATTTGGATGAAACCAAAGGCATGGCTTGATAGATCGGAGCCCCCTGGGTAAACCCCATCCAAGTTTTACTTCAGGAGTGCCCCCTGAGCCAAGATATTAGTGTTTTCCGATCGTAAACCTGAAAACAAGATGGCGGACCTTACGATCAAAGAATTTTAAAAATTCTCGGGGACAAAGATTCTTGAACTACGAGGCTGCAAATTCTTTGATAGCCAGGCAGGACCAGATGGCCAGAACCCCATTCTTTGTTCGCAAAACATGCATATATAGTTTCCTATTGACTTATAATAGGAACTTAAAACTGGCATAACTTTTGAATGCCTTAATAGGTTTCCACCAAATGAAAAGTGGCATGTTTGGCCTCCAAAGATCTTTCAAATGAGCTATCTCGCAGAGCTGCATGCCACACGATGGCTGCGCAGGGCCACGTCTAAAATCCCAAAAGCTGCCTCCAAAAATGGATAATTTTGCATTTTTCAACGTTTTCGTATGCAAAGACCGTAAGCCTGACCGAAACGAAATTTGGCAGATCAAGAGATCTACCATGCCCCACCGTGCATACCATATTTCAGGTAAATCTGTTGAATGGGTCCAAAGTTATTAACACGCAACATTTTGACTTTAACATAGAAGAGACATCTGAACCCTAACTATAGTGGTGCAACTGGGCCACTTTAATATATATATATATATATATATATATATATATATATATATATATATATATATATATTTATACAATGAAGATGATAAAATTCTCTAAATCCGAACTTGTGATTGTATAAAACACATCACATGACCGTACGAATATCAGCACGTGACCGCACGCCTGCACTTTAACCCCCCACCAAATCAGTTTTGCCATTTTATAAGATAGATGACCCACTCTACAATGTGTGGTCACACTCTGATATATGGACACCTTGGGTGGTTGTCGCACACCAATGCATGTGTATATCAGAGTGCAACCGCACACCTAAGAGTGGGTTGTCTATTACATATGTAGAACCAGATGTATGGCTAAAATAATTTACAACATTATTTCATGATGACATAACAGCAGTAGTCCCAGTTGAAAATATGGAAATTAAGGAACATTTTGATTGGTTTACGATACAAGAAGTAATGATATCAATAAAGAGTTTTAAGAATAATAAATACCCAGGACTGGATAACATCCCAATAGACTTCATCAAACTTAATACAAAATGGTGGGCAGCTGTGCTTTCAAGTTTTCATAATAAATCAGTAATGTATGGATATATCCCAGACAGCTGGCAAGGTGGTTATATTATAACTGCCAGCGAGTCCACAAAATTCCCCTCAGGTGGTCGAGTAACACACAATGGTCCGCCATGTTGAAAGCTGAGGAGAGATCAAGAAGAACGAGAATTGTCTCCTCTCCTCTCCACGATCCCTCACCCTGAGGAGATCATTGTGCACCCGAACTAATGTGGTTTCCGTACAATACCAGGCACGAAACCCAGACTGGAGTGGCTCGTAGATATCAAAGGACACGAGGTGTTCTCCCAGTTGCTGCACCATAATCTTCTCTACAACCCTTCTCAGAAATGGAAGATTGGAGACAGGATACTAATGTGCCTTGACGTCAGGGTCTAACGATGGTTTCTTCAGAAGGGATCTCACCAGTGCCTCCTTCAAGGCATCTGGGAAGACCCCCTCCAACAAAGAACACCAGACTATCAAGGTGAACACCAGGACAACAGTGTCAACACATCCCATTAAGAAATGAGTTGACACTGGGTCCAGTTCACAATATGTGTGCAACAGCCTCGAGACCACCTCAGTGACCTCGGCCATCTCCACTGGTTTAAACTCCCCCCAACCAGGTGGAGTGTACTTCGGACAATCCGGGAGACCACTGTCAGCCACACTGTGGCTCACTGGTGGAATTCCCTGCCGGATGGCGGACACTCTGAGAAGAACCGAGCAAACTCATTGCTTAAAGCATCAGAAAAATGCTTTTTTTGGCTGTAGACTAGCTGGATGTAATTGCATATCCACAGTCCAAAAAGGCATAGCTGGTTGGTTCTTCCCAGCAGCAATCTCCCTGGACAGGAACACTGCCTTCTTATGGTTGATTGCCCCCGGTACACCACATAGCGTGCACACAGGGCCAGATTGTCTGCCTCTAGTCCGGTCCTCCCCCAGCAGTGCTCCAACCTTCGCCCCTTGATCTTCATCACCTAGAGGTCCCCATCAAACCACGGGGACTTCAAGTGAGAGGATCTGGGTCGTACATGGACCGGTGCAAGGGAGTTGAGTGCCCCAGACATTGCCTCATTATAGGCAGTGACTGCTTCACCCACACACCCTGTGCATGTACTACACACACTAGATAGGTCTGCCACTGCCAGAAAACCTTCTGGGGTCAAACCCCTCAAAAGGCGGTAGCTTACCATCTCTGCAGGAGGAGAGATCACAAGGGGAGGCCCTGAGCAAGAACTCCACCATACAATGATCAGACCAAATGACAGAATCAGTCTTGAGGTTATCAATCTCAAGCTTCAGCGAGAAGACCAAGTCTAACATGTGGCCACCCTGGTGAGTTTCGGTAGAAACCTTTTGCAACAGACCCAGAGATGCCATCATCTGGAGGAAGTGATAACCCAGCCTAGATGATTCATCTGCACAAACACTGAAGTCCCCCAGAACTAAACACCTGGGGGCCTCCAATGTTTCACTGATGACAAAGTCGGCTACTTGCTGCAAGAACTCTCCTGCCATCCCAGGGGGGGTGGTAAATCAGGAGAATCCTGCAACCTGCACCCGGACCACCATGGATGGCCACACATTCAAAAGAACTTGTTGTTCTCACTAGGTGAAAGTGAAGCCTAGCTCAGATCTAAAACAGATGGCCGCACCCCCACCCCCTGCGTTCCACTCTGGGACAGTGCGCAACGGAATACGGGGGATGGCAGCCTCTAGAACTGGACCAGCATTGTCCCCTACGCAGGTCTCCATAATGCATGCCGGATCGACCAATGAAATCAGATCCGCAATAATTGCAGCCTTATTTCTGATCGATCTGGCATTGCACAGCACTGCCCTCAGGGGATTGGTGGACAGTGCAATGCTTTTGGCGGCTGCCAACTTGGTCTTGTGGGAACCCTGGGGATGGGAACCAAACAAGTCTGACCTCTCTCTAAAACCCATCGAAATCCAGGGTGCCTTCTGCACCTGACCACCTCTATCCTGCCCCCTTCCGATGTGCACGAGGCACCTCGCCAATGCCGACCCCCGCGGTATCTCCTAATCCTGACCTCCTGACAGCAACATGCTGTGATGTTAGACACAAGGAGGTCAGTGAGAGGCCGCAAGTCAAAGAGCTGGGATGGCCCATGCACAATTCTAGCCAACCCCTGCTTCCCGGACACCCCCAGACACATGTCAGCCAACAAGGGCCCCCAAAACAGCAGAAAACTTCACTAATAAATAACCTACACAACAATCATACACTAATACAGTCAAACCTAACCCACACACACCACACACCACAACCACTAACTTCTATCCCACGCAATTACCCTCATCCAAAAAAAGAAAAGAAAAATCACAACAAAATTATCGTATGGGGAAAAACACAAGTATGCTGCAGAAATACAGATTAATAAACAAAAAATATCCAATGTCCAGAACTGGAAAAGAACTAACTGCTAAGTCAAAAGTCCAAGTCTTTCCCAGGCTCATAGCCACTTATGTGCAGAGGGAGCAAAGTCATCACATCACTATCACAAACTCACTCAGCAGGTCAGGCCCTCTGCTCCCACAGTGCCAACCTCCAAGCACAGTATTGTGAACAGGTAACAGACAGGGTAACCCTCTTGTCTGCTTGTGGGTCCAGATCACCTTTGGTCTCAAGTTCTGGGGGGATTCAAACTGTGAACTTTATGCTAGCATACCCAAATGTACAGGCTCAGATAATCTGCTCTTCGGGGGGATGACAGATATCTTTCACCTAAGGGCACCTAACCAGGTATCCAAAATGAACCCTTAAAACTCTATAAAAGACTTTAGGTATATTCTTACCTTTTCCCAGTTTAGTAACACCATCAAGCTTAAGAGCAGTTTTTGTCAGTCTTAACCCTCTATACGTCATATGCAAAAAGAACTCCGAAGACACACCCAGGCAGTCTTTCAAAATAATATTTGTACTAAAATGGATAACAACGTGTAAAATGTAAACACAGATGACTTTATCACAAAGCATACAATCACATAAAGAAAAACAAGGAAAACTACAGACAAACTTCTACCAAAGTACATTTAGATCTTTTCTATCTGATGTAGTACCTCTAAGTGCCTAAGTTCGAGATCGTGTTTCTTAAGAGTCCAAAAAGATATGTCACTAAGTTCAGCCACGTAACTTTAGCATCATGGTAGTATACATGTTTTTCCTCTAGGACGTCATAAACATTTACGAGCTCTATATCCTGGCAGCTGGTGTCAGTTCTAATTAAGATAGAAAAACAAGAGACCCTTAATTAAGTCTCTCAAGTCTTTTAATTACCTCCTGGTTTCAGGTTAATATATCCCGTAGCGTCTCTGAAACCTGGGGAGAGCACCCATAGCACATCTGTCTTATGTGAGACAAATCACCTACTATATTCTGTATTGCAAATATCATAGAACAATCATAACCAGCAGGCCAAGTGTCACACCCCTCCTCACCTAGACTGAATTTGGGTGCTCTATCCCCTGCATGGGATGAGCTTCCCAAGTTAGTTCACTTCTCATACAGATGCAATAAGCCATCTGTGTTCTGATTAGTCACTCCAGCCCTATGTAAGATTGTCATGTCATACCCTTGCAAGGCAAGACTCCATCTTAAGCATCTCCCATTAGTTTTTTCCATTTGGGTCAGCCAAACCAAGGGGTTGTGGTCCATTTGTACCTCAAAATGCTGCCCGTATAAGTATGGCTCTAACTTCTTTAGGGCCCACACTATGGCAAGACATTCTTTTTTCACAGTAGAGTAAGCCTGCTGCCTGGGAAGTAACTTTTTACTCAGGTACACTACAGGGCGATCTTTCCCTTGGTTGGATGTCTGAGTCAGTGCTGCCCCAATACCCACGTCTGAGGCATCAGTCTGAACTATAAAGGGTCTGCTACAGTCAGGACTTGTCAATACAGAAGCACTGCACAGTGCGTCCTTCAGTCTGGTAAAGGCTTTTTCATAGGCTGGTTCCCAAGTAATTTTCTTAGGCATCCTTTTCTTTACCAGGTCAGATAGGGGAGCAGCCAGGGCACTGTAATTGGGTACAAATTTCCTGTAGTACCCTGCTGTTCTGAGAAAACTCCTGACCTGCTTCTGCATTTCTGGTCTGGGCCATGCCTTGATCACCTCTATTTTTACTTTGATTAGGACGGAGCTGTCCCCAGCCTACAACATGCCTGAGGTATGCCACTTCAGCCATGGCCACCTGGCACTTCTCAGCTTTGACAGTGAGCTCGGCCCTCTGTATCCTGCCCAGCACTTCCCTAAGGTGGGACAGGTGTTCCTCCCAGCTGGCATTAAAGATGGCAATGTCATCCAGGTATGCCACAGTGTACTCCTCAGCACCATTTAACACCTGGTTCACCAACCTTTGGAAAGTGGCTGGGGCGTTCTTCATTCTGAAAGACATTACTTTAAATTCAAATAGGACTATCAGAGTGATGAGGGCAGACCTCTCCCTAGCTCTGTCACTTAACTCTACCTGCCAATACCCCTTTGTCAGGTCAATAGTCGTAAGGTATGTCACCCCTCCCAACTTGTCCAGGAGTTTGTCTGTCCGGGGCATCAGGTGGGCGTCTAACTTCCTGACTGCATTTAGTCCACGATAGTCCACACAGAAACGAGTAGAGCCATCTGGCTTGGGCACAAGGACTACGGGTGAGGCCCTGGGCTATGAGATCTCTGGATTACCTCTAAATCCAGCATTTCCTCCACCTCCCTCCTAATATCCTTTTGGACAGCCTCTGACACCCGATATGCTGTCTGCCGTATGGGCATTTGTGTCCCTGTCGCCACATTGTGCGTCACTAAGGGAGCTAGTCCAGGCTTGGCGCTAAACAGAGGGGCAAAGTCTGTTAAAACCTCCCTTACTTCCTAGATCTTGTCTGGGTCCAGCTGGGGAGACAATTTACCTGCCTCCACAGAGGACTCCTGCTCGCTTTCTTCCAGCAAGTCCAGAAGGGGGTCTCCTTCATCCATCCCCTCTCCAGGACTACATACTGCAAACACCATGTCAGCCCTATTAGCATATGGCTTCATCATGTTGACATGGTACATTCTTTCTGTCTGTCTTCTGTCAGGTAACTATGATATAGTTCATGTCATTTACATTCCTAACTACTTTGTACTGTCTTGCCCACTCAGCCTGCAGCTTGTCTTTCTGGACCAGAATAAGGACTATGACTTCCTGACCCACCATATACGAGCGAGCTCTGGCTCTGCAGTCATACCACACTTTTTGTTTCTGTTGGGCAGCTGCCAGGTTGCTCTGGGCTGTCCTCATAAGCTTCTTCAGCCTTTCCCTAAACCTAAGGACGTAATTCATTATGGGAGTTCCCTGGGTGGCGTGCTTGCCTTCCTAGTCCCCCTGGATCAAGTCTAGGGGCCCACGTACCCAGCGTCCATACAAGAGTTCGAAGGGGGAAAATCCTGTCGACTCTTGAGGTACCTCCCTGTATGCAAACAACAGGTGGAGAAACTATTTCTCCCAGTCCCTCCCATGCTGTTCAGCAAATGTTTGGAGCATTGACTTCAGGGTATCGTTAAATCTTTCCACAAGCCCATTGACTTGTGGGTGATAAGGTGTCACGTGCCTCTGCACCATCCCACACTTCTCCCACAAACATTTCATCAGGTCCGACATGAAGGAACACCCTCGATCGGTGATAACCTGCTGTGGAAACCCAACACGGCAGAAAATCCCAAGTAAGGCATCTGCCACTTTGTCTGTCCTCAGTGAGGATAGGGTGACTGCCTCTGGGTACCGAGTGGCATAATCCACCACAGTCAGGATGAACCTGTTCCCAGAGGAGCTAGGGTATTTAAAGGCCCCACAATATCCATTCCCACCCTCTGGAATGGCTCCTCCACTATGGGCAATAGAATTAGGGCAGCTTGGGTTTTCTTACTTGCCTTCCCTATTTCTTGGCACCGGTGACGAGACCTGCAATACTCCTTCACCTGCTGGGTGAAATTGGTCCAATAGAAATTCTGGGCCAACTGCTGTGTAGTGCACATGATTCCCAGATGGCCAGACAAGGGAATATCAGGTGCAGTCTTGAGCAACTGCTCACGATACCCTTGAAGAACGACAAGCTGCCTGCCTATCACCCCCCCTCTGTCTTCACAGCCTGAGTATACATCTGTCCATTTTCTCAATAAACCTTATGTTTACCATCACCTCCCTGTGTTCCGTCAGAGTCGGCCCAATCCCTCAGCTTCTCTAGACTAGGGTCACGTTTCTGAGCAGCTGCAAACTCCTTACACATTCCCAAGGTATGGGACAGGTCCCCTTCAGTCTCTAACCTAGGGTCCCTAGCACTAGCGTCAGGGCACTCAGGATCACTGTCATCCCTAACCCTCTGACAATGGGTCACCCCTCCTTCTTCAGGGTAACCCTCCGTAGCTGTGTGGTTAACTGCTACTGGGGAAATTTCTACCCCCTTTTCATTAGTCTCCATATCAGGAGACACAGGCTGGGGAAGCAGCCTCCCAGTGGTTTCCACAATGGCTTCTATGGGGTCCGGGGAACTACAATTTTCCCTTGCTGCTTGGCTACAAGTAACTGCACACACCATCCCCTGTTTGAGATTGTTGCCAAGGATGATGTCAAATGCTAAAGTTTTGGCTGCAGCCACCTGTTGCACAGTTCCCCCTGTTTCACCCCAGTCTAAGAGAACACTAGTGAGGGACAATATTTTCTCCTCACCATTAAAGTCTTGTACAGTTACAAATTTAATGGGTATAAGCTGACCAGGCTCTACCAGATCCCCTTTTACCAATGTCAGGGATGCCCCTGTATCCCTTAACCCTTGTGTCTGTACACCATTCACCATGACTGGGTGCACGTGTTCCCTCATGTTCACAGGCATGCTTTCAGGGACACACAAACAACCCACTTCTTTCCTAGCCCCATTCTGCATATTGCTTGCCCTTTTGGGACACTGTCTGGCAATATGCCCAGTTTCTTTACAAAACCAACATTTGTTTCTTTTCTCAGAGAACTCTTTTCTTTGAAACCTGGGACTAACTGGTTTTGGTAGAGGCAGTGAGGGTTTTAGCTGCCCTGAAGGCATGCTTTTCCCTTTCTGTGCTGCCACGCCTACCCCATTCACTCTCAGAGCAGGTCTGCTCTTAGCATAGCAGTCCAAGAGTTCAGCAGCCTCTTGCACTGTTTTGGGATCTTGGTCCTCCAGCCAGGTTTTTAGCTCTGCTGGGCATGCCAAAAAACTGTTCTAACAAAATAGCACTTTCAATTTTATCTACAGAGTTTGCTTCAATCCCCTCCCACCATTTTAAACATTGACGTTGTTTCGTGGCTAGCTCCTCGTAGCTCATGTCAGGGCTTCTCCTGAGCTTACAGAATTTAGCTCTGTATGATTCTGCAGTTAAATCAAACTTTTTTAAAAGTGCAGCTTTAAGTTTGCTGTATGTAATCATTACTGTCATCATTGTTCATTTGACCCAATGCATCCCGAGCTTTCCTGGTAAGAAGCGGGGATAGCTGGAAGCTCCAGGACCCTCTAGGAATTTTTGCCTGAATACAAACTTTTTTAAAGGAATTTAAAAAGACATCCATATCCTCCCCCTCTTTAAATTCAGCTATCAATTTGGAATTCAATTTGTAACCCAGTCCTGTAGTTCCAGTTAAACCCAAGCCACTTACCTGCTCTGGTGCTGGTGGTTGGAGTCATAGCTTCTCCAGTTCATGTCACCTCTGGAGCTCACGCTCCTCACGGTCCGCCGCTTGCTGTTCACCATCTGCCTCTCGATGTTTTTGCTCCCTCTTCTCCTCTGCAGCTCACTGTTCTCGCTCCCTCTTCTCCTCTGCAGCTCGCTGTTCTCACTCCCTCTTCTCCTCTGTGGCTTGCTGTTCTCACTTCTCCTCTTTCTGGAACTCCAGCTCCATTCTGTGCAACTCAATCTGCAGCCTGAGTACTTCTGGCTCCAGAATGCTGATAACCTTCCCCTGCTGCTGTGGCCCTTCCCTGGCACTGGCCCTGCTGTCATCCTCACCGGATCTGGACACTGCACTGTCCACTGGCCCCATCATGCTCAAGGTTTGGTCCCTTACAGTCACAGTCAGTAACTCAATGCTCTGGGCATCTGCTGCCATCAGGGCATCCATGAGGTTCTGCTTGGTGGCTCTCCCCTCATACAGGACTCCTCTGTCCTAGCACAACCGCCTCAAGTAGTCTACAGTGTGCCCGCTGTAGTTGGAAGTCATCTTCTTACCTAACTATGGCTACTCTAACTTGCACTTTATAAAAAAAATAAAACAGGTAGGAACTTGACTGTAAGCAAAATGATACATAGATACATAGATACATAGACGGTGTCGACAGATAAGGGCCTATGGCCCACCCAGTCTTCCCATTTGAGCTTGTAAGTTCAGTTTATGTTTTCCTAGAAGTCTGTTGTCCCTTACCCCTGACCTCCAGAATTCCTTTATGTCTATCCCATGCATTCTTAAATCCCATGATTGTTTCAGCCCCCACCACTTCCTCTGGCAGGGTGTTCCACTTGTCCACCATCCGTTCTGTGAAGAAATTCTTCCTCGTGTTTCCTCTGAATCATCCTCCCTCCAACTTCATCCCATGTCCTCTAGTCCTGGAACATCTTTTTAGCTTAAAAATAGTGTATTCCTGCACCCTGTTCCTCCCTGTAAGATACTTGTATGTCTCTATCATATCCCCTCGCTCCCTCCTCTCCTCCAGGGAGTACATGTTCAGTTCCTTCAACCTGTCCTCATAGGACTTGTGATGCAATCCATGCACCATCTTTGTTGCCCTCCTCTGAACCTTCTCTACCCTGTCTATGTCCTTATGTATGTATGTTCTCCAGAACTGTACACTGTACTCCAGGTGGGGCCTCACTAGTGTCTTGTATAGCGGAATTATGACCTCCCTTTTCCTGCTGGTGATGCCCCTGCCTATACATCCCAGCATCCTATTTGCTTTACCTGCTGCCTTGTCACACTGTTTCCCTACCTTGAGGTCATCAGAGATGATAATCCCAAGATCTCTTTCCTGCTTGGTGCATGCTATATCCTCACCCCCCAACTGATATATTGTGCCAGGGTTTTTGTGCCCCATTTGCATTATCTTGCACTTCCTTGCATTGAATTTCAACTGCCAAACCCTTGACCATTCCTCAAGTTTCTGCAGGTCCCTTCTCATTCTGTCTACACCCTCTGGTGTGTCTACTCTGTTACAGAGCTTTGTGTCATCAGCGAACAGTGAAATTCTGCCTTCTAGGTCCTGTGCAATGTCACTGATGAAGATGTTGAATAGTACCGGTCCCAGCACTGATCCCTGTGGTACCCCACTGGTCACTCTTCCCTCTATGGAGTGACAGCCATTTACCACCACCCTCTGTGTCCTGCCACCCAGCCAGTTACCTACCCACCACACTACTGTCCTGCCCACACCCATATTCCCCAGTTTGTGTAATAGTCTTCTATGTGGCACAGTGTCAAAGGCCTTGCTGAAGTCCAGATAGGCCATGTCCACTGCCTTCCCCTGATCCACCTCCCTAGTCATGTTTCCTTTTTTTAAAAATATAAATCACTGCCTTATTTTGCAAGTGAATTATACAGTATTAAGCTGACACACTGAACAGTTAAAGCTTGTGTTACCAAATTTATCCACACCGCTGCCAACCAAATCTGTCACAAACACACTCAGCAAGTCAGGCCCTCTGCTCCCACAGTGCCAACCTCCGAGCACAGTATTGTGAACAGGTAACAAACAGGGTAACCCTCCTGTCAGCTTGTGTGTCCGAATCACCTTTGGTCTCAAGTTCTGGGGGGATTCAAACTGTGAACCTTATGCTAGCATCTCCCAAATATACAGGCTCAGATATTCTGCTCTTCAGGGGCATACCAGATGTCTTTTGCCTAAGGGCACCTAACCAGGTATCCAAAATGAACCCATAAAACTCTATAAAAGACCTTAGGTGTATTCTTATCTTTTCCCAGTATAGTAACACCATCAAGTTTATGAACTGTTTTTGTCAGTCTTAACCCTCTATATGTCACATGCAAAAAGAACTTCAAAGAGACACCCAGGCAGTCTTTCAAAATAATATTTGTACTAAAATGGATAAAAATGTGTAAAATGTAAACACAGAACACTATATCACAAATCATACTATCACATAAAGAAAAATAAGGAAAACTACAGACAAGCTCCTACCAAAGTACATTTAGATCTTTTCTATCTGATGTATTACCTCTAAGTGCCTAAGTTAGAGATCCTGCTTCTTAAGAGTCCAAAAAGATATGTCACTAATTCAGCCACAGTATTCAAGTTTAAACTGTGTCTCTCTCACACCCCTTCTATGATGTTATCTAGCTCCTCCTTTTAGAATATAAAAAAATATAATTACAAACAGTGATCTTCCTGTCAGGATATATTTTAAATACTATGACATCAGCAAAAACTAATTTCCCAAATTATGACAGTATTTAATCAAGCCTTTCCTTTGATCTTGTGTGGTTTCCTGTTCCCAAGGCATTAAAGTTTTTTTTTACAACTTCAGCACTAGGGTGGTGTACATGTTTTTCCTCTAAGATATCATACAGTTTACAAGCCTTATATCCTGGCAGCTGGGTCACTTCTAATTTAGATAGAAAAACAGGATACCCTTAATTAAGTCTCTCTAGTCTTTTAATTATCTCCTGGTTCCAGGTTAATATATCCTGTAGCATCTCTGAAACCTGGGGGCAGGGGGGAGCACCCATAGCACAGCTGTCTTATGTGATACAAATCACCTACTATATTCTATATTACAAATATCATAGAACAATCATAACCAGCTGGCCAAGCATCACACTCATAGTTCCCAGATCTCACAAACTTCACGTCCAAACACTGGAGCATTTGGTCTTCAGGAGCACCTCCAAGAAACCTCCAAAACACCACTCTCCTCTCACTAGAGCAGCTTCAGAAGTCAAACTGTTACAGATGGAAAGGCACTCACCCCACGAACAGGAAAGTCCAGTGATGACAACTCTCCTAAGTCCTCAAATTCACCACTTAGCTCCTTGATACAGCACAGTTCGTCCCTGCAGTGCAGATTATTCCAAACATGAAGGATGGAGCAATTTACCAGTCAGCAGAAGGAGCCCCACAGGAGGGCATACATCGCCCCCAAAACCAGATGAAAATAAGAGGGCCACCTCTCTCTGGCCCAGGATCTGCACCACAGATTACTTTCGGGCAGCAGGAGACAGGCAAGGTTCTCCCAGGAGGCAGCGGAGCACCCATCTCCTGGCACACAGGTTACCCCCATCGCACAGCCACTGCCCAAGCACCATGGAGCCCCTAAGCCCACGAGGCAGCCTCCAGTAACAGTTAAACAGGGTTCCTTCATTGCGTGGGATGTCACCAAAAATTCAGCCACAACCATGACGGCCAATGCTGCAGTCCTCCAACAGCACCTGTTCTTCTTCCTCCTGCCCTGGGGTGAATACCAAGACTTCAATTAGCTCCTCCATGACCACACACAGCCAGCAGCTGTTCGATATCCTACAGCAACTTTTACTGATCATTTCCCCTGACTAAAACAAATAAATAAATCTAAAACTCCTGTGCTACCTCAATTTGCATGCCCTGCCTAACGCTCATTCCCCTTACCTAAACACTAACTAAAAACCTTAATGAGGCCAAAATACAGGACCTCTTCCCCAGATTTAGCTACAATGTTAGCTAATTCAAATGCTACCAAGAAAATCTCTGAGCAGCATTTATTGACGAATTTTTCAGCTCTGGCATTAAAGCTCAAGCAGACAGCAACCCAGAATGGCTGCCATCTTGCAGGCTGAAGCAGTCTTAAAACCAAATTCAAAAAAGACAAAAGTGATGGTTATTGGAACAAAAAGGCAATATAGAAAATTAACGCTACTTGGGATGAGTCTGGAATTTGTAAACGAATTTACCTATTTAGGTGTCCAAATAACCAACAATTCAAAATGGAATAGACATATCCAACTATGTGTGAAAAAACTTCAGGCCATGGTGAAAACCCTGAGAAGGTTTAATACAATGTATGGGGGAAACTCTGTGGTACCTATGATAAAAGTTACATTCATTCATTCACATATCTGGACTGCCTTGTATGGTATGGGCTGCACGCCCATTGGCTCTTGCTCTGCACCAATGGGTGTGCAGCCTCTACTGGCAGTCAGTCGGTGGGCAGCGGAGCGGCAGGTGGGTGGATGCTGCTGACCCGCTGATGGGGAGCGGGGTGGTGGGGCTTCGTGGGTGGGTGGGTGGGGTGGGAGGCCACTAGATCACCAGGGTAGGTGGTCCTTGGGGATTTGAACACTTTGCAGTCTGTGATCGGGTTTCGAGGTCCACTGGACCACCAGGGATATGTTCTTGGGGGTTGGACTCTTTGCTGCCAGCGATCAGGCTGGTGGGGGTGGGTTTTAGTTTACACTTTGCCCGCGATCGGGCTGGTGGGGAGTAGGGTTTATTTAAACTTATGCCGTGATTGGGCGGTCGGGGAGGGATTTTACACTTATGCCCGTGATCGGGCTGCAGAAGCGTTGGTCCCGAGGGCTGCTGCCTGGCAGTGCACCAGGCGCAAGTCCTCGGGATGCCACCTGCATGCTAATAGAATGCAAATGGGGCCATAAATAGATGCAAATGGCCCCCGCCTGCATGAATTATGGCCCCATTTGCATGTCACCTTTTGAATATGGGAAATTCGCATGAGCAGTAATGTGCTACGCGCATCTTGAGATGCTCCACTCTGACCACTTGCGGTGGCGCCAAGTTCGACTTCGCCATGCACAGTGGCTGTGGCGGGGTGATATTCAAAGGAGTTGCTCAATAGCGCAACTCAGTTGAATATCGCCCCGGCCACACCCCTGTGCAACTATTTTGTGCAGCGCAAGGGCTTGCGCCACAGAATAGCGCAGTTTGAATATCCAGCCCTATGTTTCTTGCACATGCGTGCAAGCAAACATAAAAATAAGATACGTGGTTTTAAAATGGAGAAAAATTAGGGATTATGAATTATGGTATTAGTGTGAAAAATTGATTGCAAATGGTGCTGTCATTCTCGCATGACACACTCTCATGCTTTTAAGAATGTATTTCTGTATGTATAAATATGTAAATATTAATGTAGACAAAATTCAAATGAATGTCTGTAAGGATATAAATGTGAATATTGTTTAAGTTACTGCAATTTTTTTTAAATTTAACATTTATATATCCAAACAGTTGTTTTTAACTGTACACTCTCTTTTTTACTATTTTGCAATGGCATATGCTGAACAAATAAACTTTCAAACACTGTTTAGGAAAGTTTAACGTGTCTGTTATAGTTATCCCCAGATCCCTTTCACTTTCAGTGACTTTGAGGACCATAATCTATGTTCTGCCTTAATGTTACTGTGGCCCAAGTGCATTAACACACATTTATCTAGATTGAAACTAATTTTGTACTTTATTGATCACTCATGCAGTTCATCCAGTTCACTCTGCAATGACCTATCCTGTTCCTATGTATCCACTATAAGTCCTAGTATTGTGTCCTCAGCAAATTTGGATAGCCAACCCTGGCAATCTATTTTTGTATTTGATACATAAATGTTGGAACATTGGTCGCAGCACCGATACTTGTGTGACCCCACTAGTCACCTCTCTTCTCTCAGAATCTTACCCTTTCATTTTTACCTTCTGTGCTCTGTTACTCAGCCAAGAGCTTGTCAATTACGTAATTTTACTATTAATTCTTATGTTTCCTAGGCATTTAATTAGCTCTGTGTGTGGCACAGTGTTAAATGCCTTCCTGAAATCCAGATAGACCATATCCACTGGTGTTTCCTCATCCAATGTTAGATTTACCCTTTAAAAAAACCTATTTAAATTTGTTAAACAAGATTTCCCTTTCCTGAAGCCATTTTGAGTCTCATCCCTTAGGCCATTACTAGTCAGATGTTCTTCCTTAGACCTCTTATAATAGTCTCCATAATTTTCTCTAACACGCACCAAAGGCTTACTGGCCTGTAATTCCCTTTATCAGCCCTGCTCCTTTTCTTATGGATGGGAACGGCAATAACTGATTTCCACACTTCTGGTGTGTCACCTATTTCCAATGATTTATTAAAAAGTCAAGTAACTGGTTCCTTGAGTAGACTGGCTAACTCCTTTAGAAATCTTGGGTGTATCCCACCAGGTCCCTGAGATTTGTTTGTATCTAAACTATTCAAAGCCTTGTACACCTCTGATACCTTAATTAATGGGGTAATATCCCTGATTTTCAGTTTCCACCATTTAACTCAGATAGCTGATACACTGACCCAAAAAAATGTATTTAGTGTGTTTGCTGTTTCTGAGTTATCTATCCTGTTATTCTCTTCTGTTAAGGGTCCCACCATCTTATGCCCTCCTTTCATTTTGTTAACATATGTCCAGAACAACTTTGGGTCACTTTCAACAATTCTGGCAATATCTTCTTATTTCTCCCTTTTTGCTTTCCTAATTAAAAGTTTACACTCATTGGCTAGTACTAAGTACATATCCCATACCTCTCTATTCCTCATATCTTGTGCTCTTTTGAACAACCTCCTTTTTTGACTCATTTTTATGTTCACCGTGCATGCACATGCAGTGAACATTTTGGTATGAGAGTAGCTTTTGAGGGGTGTGATGCTGTCAGTTCAGTGCAGAGTGATCTTCAAGGGGCTCATTAATGTCACACCAATCAGCCATACTGGACATAACAATATTCTGGCTGGATGGACAAAATCTTTATGTAGTTCAAAGGAGAGAGCCACCCCAATCATAGGACAGCTCCTTCCTTTGATCTACATAACACTACTTAGCAAGCACAGCTGATTTATCATGATCAGCCTGATCAAAACCATCCCTTTTTTATTTTAATTACACCTGGAAAAAAGAAAACCATCCATTGATGTTTGTTGCTGCTGCCATTGTAACTCCCTCCCTCCAAGCCCAACCTATGTTAATATTCCGACACAGAGTGCCTGGACCCCTATGCCAGCAGCTACCCCCTACCCTGCTCAGTTTACTTCTGCAACACTGGGGAGCCCAACCCCGATGCTGCAAAAGATAACACTGACACTGTCGGTGCCCAATCCCCCAGTGCCACCACCTGAAATAAACAAAACCATCCCTCGTAGTTTTTTTTAACACACCCTGCAAAACAGAAAACCGTCCATCAATGTCTGTTGCTGCCATCGCCATTACTGTCCCCCCACCCGACCCAGCCACTCAGCAACCACCATCTCACACCTCCCCCGAGCCCTTACTTACTCACCAGGGGTCCAACGCTGAAATCCTATCTGCACCGAAGACACGTCTTCACTTTTCAATGCTGGATCGTGAACTGAGGAAATCAGGTATGTGGTTCAGTATATTTTAATAGGGATTTAAACTTACTGGCATAACTTGGTCATTTTTGAATATTTGTGCCCAAATTTTCAACATGCTTTTTTTGGGACCCCACCTCATGAACAATGACAGTAAAATCAGGCAAATCTGTCCTGAAAGGTGATTTCGCAGTCACTGCGTAAAATCACCTTTCAGGCAGGAGTCAAACATTTTCTCTGCCCTTATTCATCATGAGGTGGGGTCATAAGAAGGCTGTGTTGAAAATTTAGGGTAAAAATATTAAAAAACAACAATGTTATGAGCCCACTGTACAGTATGTTGAAATTTATGAATGCTGGCTCGTAACTTTAGTACTTTTCAGTATTTTGACCTCAAATTTTCAGCATAGCCATTTCTTCGCAACACCTCATGAATGAGACAGCTGTCATTTTTCAGGTCCTGTCTAAAATGTGTTTTCGCACTTGTGTCATGAAATCACCTTCGTTGCAGGATTTGAAAATTTTCTCTGCCCTTGTTCATGAGGTGGGCTCATGAGAAAGATATGTTGAAAATCTGGGGAAATATATGAGAAAACAACAAATTTTTGAGCATACATTGCAATTTTTCCACATGCTCATAACTGTGGTAATTTTAAACATTTTGACCCCAACTTTTCAATGTAGATGTTTTTTTCACACCACCTCATGAATGTGACACAGCTGTCATTTCTCAAACCCTACCCAAAATGTGTTTTAACACTTGTGATGCAAAATGGCATTTCAGCCATTATTGTGTAAGTGCTGTCATGATCAGAAGGAGTGGTGAAAAAAAAGAATATATTGAAAATTTGTGGTAAAAATGTGAAAAAAACAACTCTGTTATGAGGAAATGGATTGTTCCAGCATTTACTCATAACTATATTTATTTATTTTGATTTTGTTAACCGGGTAGGTGTACTAGCCATAAAATGACTATTTTCAGGCATGACCTGGGAGAGTACAACAAAAAGAGAACAGTTGAGCAACAGCAACATGGGTACAATAGTACAAATAGAGGAACAGTACAGCAGTGCTACAAAAATACAGTGGGTAGAAGCAACAAAAAATAATGGCAAGATATATACAGATAATGGCAGTAAGATATATAATAAGTGCAGAAACCATGGACCCAACCTGTGGAGTGAAAGGGTTAATAAGATAGTAAGGTTATATAGAGAGAAATGTGAGAAATGTTTAAACATAACAAGAAAGACTGACAGAAGGAACGTCAGGAGTGGTAATTGGCAAAACAACAGTGGATGGCCAGCAACAAGGTTCGAGAAGGAAGAGAGCTAGTAGTCAAGAAGTTATTTACAAAGAGAAGGAAAAATATGGGGAGGGGAAGAGGAGACAGTCTTGGAGCTGGATTAGAGCAGGGGTGACATTACTGGTAAATCTCAGGAGCTTCAGGTTGGGTCAAAGCATGTACAAGCATCAGCTAAGGATAGATAACTATGATATTCACTTTTAAATCCAAAGTGAGACTGAGACAGCCGGAGGTTGAGTGGAAGAGCATTCAGTAGCATGGGAGCAGAGAACTGGAAGACTCCTGTGCCTTTAGTCATCCGACATCTCGGAACATAGAGCAAGGATTTGTCAGCTGATCACAGAGCCATGGGAGGATGGTTGAGGGACCAGCAACGCCGCCAGCTGGGATGGGTTTTTTCCCCGGATGATCGAGTCCATTAGTGATCCAAGGTAGTGTTGTCTATTGGCAGAGGGTGAGAGCCAATTCAGATCCTTATAAAGAAGGCAGTGATGTTTGAGTCGAGGCGACGAAGAGGTAAATCGGCATATATTGTTATAAGTTACGTCCCATTTTAGTAGGAAGGTTTTATGGGCAGAGGTAAGAATAGAGGCACCATAAGTAAGGGTTGGGAGCAGATTACCTTGGCAATTGCTAATTTGGCCAAGGGTGTAAGCATGTAGCTCGTTTTGTAAGCTACTCCCAGTTTTGAGTTTACAGCTTTGCACACGAGGACTAAATGTGAAGATTAAAATCCAGGGACTGGTCCAGCAGGATCCCTAGGTACTTGAAGGAAGTAACATTTTCAAGTGGAAATCATCCTCGGTGAAGAATCTCCAGCAGACTAGAACAGGCCTTAATCTTTGGTGCGGAACCTAGGAGCATGGCTTTCGTTTTCTTTTCATTTAGTACAAGCTTACAGTCCAGTAGCCAGTGTACGACCTTATTGAAGTCTGAAGTAAGTGATGTGTTTATGCAGGCAATACTAGAAGAACTAGTATAGATGATCAGGTCATCAGCGTCGAGAATAGCTGAGCAGGATTCCAGGACCTCAGCTGCATTGTTGATAAAAATTGAGAACAGAAGGGGCCCAAGGATAGAGCCCTGGGGGACCCCCAAGGTTGATAGTAGACGTGTTGGACAGGGAGGACTTAAATTTGACAGCTTGCGACCTCTTTGACAGGTAGCTACAGAACCAGTCCACAACAGGGGTAGAGAAATGGAATTTATGGAGAGTGGAGAGAGGCAGGGGATGGTCTTCAAGGTCAAAAGCCTTAGTGAGGTCAATGAAGATGGCACCTATGAGTTTTCCAGAATATCAGTAATTAGTTGAAGAAGAGCCGTGGTGGTGCTATGACCTTTTCTGAAACCATGCTGGGTGTCTGAGAGGAGACTGTAGCATGTAAGGTAGTCAATGGTCTGTGATGCAACTATTTTCTCTATTTTGTACAGATTTTGGCCCCTAATGTTCAGCATATCCCTTGTATTTCCCCTCCTCCTGAGCATGGCAGGTGTCATTTTTTAAATCCCCTCTGAAACTTGTTTCCACAGTTGCACAGTGAAATCACCTTTCAGATGGGATTTTAAAAATGCCACCAGTCTTGATCATAACATCAGGTCATAGAAAGACTGTTGGACATTTTAGGTCAACATGTGGGAGCCCACTTAAGTAGATATTGCCTCACAGCTGCCCTATCTTGGGTAATTACAGTCTAACAATGTGTTAAAGAAGGACACTACTAAAAATGAGACATTACGAACATATGAAATGCCAGCAGAAACAGACCTCACGGTCTATCGAGTCTGCTCGATTTCTGCAGCTAGCCCCTCAACTTGAAGCTGCCCTTCCTTCCCCTTAGCAACACCCCTCACTCTGTCCCACCCCCTTTTAAATCCCCCACCATTTTGCATGATACCAATTCCTCAGGCAGAGTATTCCACTTGTCCACCACCCTTTCTATGAAACAGTGTCTCCTGATTTCCCTCCTGACTCTCCCCCCATCCAATCTCAGTCGATGCCCTCTCATATCCCTCCCCCTTCTGATCTGAAGGATCCCTTCCATACTAGCCTTGTTTATTCCCATTAAGTATTTAAAGGTTTCAATCATATCCCCCCATCCCTCCTCTCCTCCAGGGAATACATGTTCAGCTCCCCCATAGGATTTTCCTTCCAGTCCCTGTATCATCTTCGTTGCCCTATGCTGCACCCCCATCCAGCAATCTGATGTCCTTTTTCAGGAATGGATGCCAGTACTGTACAAAGTATTCTATGTGCAGCCTGACCAGTGATCCATAGAGGGGAAGGATAACCTCTCTATGCCTGAAGGAGATTCCCCTCGTTATGCACCCCAGCATCTTGTTTGCCTTTGCAGTCATCTTCCTGCACTGAACTAAGTGGTTCATACTCCCTGTTATTAGTACCCCTAGATCCTTTTCCTCCCTGGTGCTTTCCAACTTTACCCCTCCCAATTGATATTTCCTCCCCTGGTTCCTTGCTCTGAGGTGCTGGACCTTGCACTACTTGGCATTGAACACCAACTGCCATGTTTCTGACCACTCCTGTAGTTTGGTCAGGTCCTCCTGCAGCCCCTTCCACCCCTCTATGTCGTCTACCACAGCTGCAATCTTAGTATTGTCTGTGAACAGACTGATCCTACTCTGGATTCCATTCGAGATATCGGCTATGAATATCCCAAACATCACCAGTCCTAGTACCGAACCCTGGGGTACCACACTCATAACATCACTTAATGATGAGTGTTCCCCCACCACCACCACCATTTGCTGCCTACCCCTCAGCCAGTTGGTGATCATTTTTGTCCCCACCCTTATGTATTCCAATTTTTCCCCAGCCTCCTATGTGGCACCGAGTCAAAGGCCTTGCTGAAGTCCAAATACAGGACATCCACTGCATGGCCCCTATCCAGTTCTCTGGTCACCCAGTCATAGTGCTTGACTAGGTTTGTCTGGCAGGATATGTTATAGACAAAACCATGTTAATAACTGTCTTGGAGACCACTGTCTTCCAAAAAGGTCACTAACCTCTCTTTTAGGATTGACTCCATGAGCTTCCAAATGATTAGGGTGAGACTCACTGGTCTGTAGCTGCCTGGATCATCCTTCGGGCCACTTTTTTGAATGGGCACCACATAGGCCATCCTCCAGTCCTGTGGCATGTATCCTGTGTCCAGTGATGTACTGAACAGGTCTGTCAATGGTCCCGCGAGGATCTCTGCCAGCTCCCTAAGTACCCAAGGATGAATGCCATCTGGTACCAGTGCCTTATCCACCCTCAGCATCCTTAGCCCTTCCAGCACCCTGTCCTCTGTAATGCTGATATCAGTCAACCCTGCTCCTCCTCTGCCCACACCACCCTTCCCATGGGGTATCTGCCCCCCTTTTCCTTTATGAACACAGAGCAGAAGTACTCATTCAGTGCCTCTGCCTGCTCCCACTCCTTCTCCACCCACCCCCCATCCTTCTTAATCCTCACAATCTGGTCTGTGTTCCTTCTTCTCTCGCCAATGTAGTGGAAGAAGTCTTTTTCTCTGTCCCTGATTCCCTGTGCCAGTCTCAGCTCTCTGGAAGCCTTGGCCACTCTGACTAGCATGGTAACCTCCCTGGACGTCATTGTGTACTCATCTTTGTCCCCTTGCTTTCCCGATTTCTTAAGCCTCTGGAATGCTTTACTCTTGGCCCTCACTCCTTCCATGACCTCCTGAGTCAGCCAGCTTGGCTTCTTTGTCCTACCCTTCTTGCTCCGTGTCCTGGTGCAAGTCTCAGTTGCCTCCGCTGGCCCCTTTTCAATGATATCCCACTTCTGGCTAGGACTCATGCTTGTTTGAATCCCCATCAGGTGTTTAACCAAAATTTCCCCCATCCTTCTGTAGTCCGCTTCCTTAAAATTGATCACCCTGGTACCCATATCTCACATTTACGTACCCATGTTGAGTGTGAACCACACTGTGTGATCACTCCCAGCCAGGGGGTCCTCCACTACTAGTTATTTATTTTTTTTTAGTTTAGTCTTTGGTAACTGGGTAAGGCCCATTAGGCACAAGTGCCTGTTTCAGGGGCAACCTGGGAGCACTGGGTGGTTAAGTGACTTGCTTAGAGTCACACAGTATGCAAGTGGAGGTTGTGAGAATCAAACTCAGGTCTGGTCTGCTGGATGTATCAAGCTTGTTCACACCTTGTTCCTCTAACCTCTTAGGCTATTCTGCCAACACGCGACCCCTTACAGCATCCCTGTTCGTTAAAACCGTGTCCAGAGTCCTTCTCACCCTAGTCGGCTTGTGGACCAATTGCACCAGGAAGCATTGTATATGATATGGCCTACCTAGACTTTAGCAAGGCATTTGACACAGTCCTGCACAAAAGATTAATAATCAAGTTAGCCAGCCTGGGAGTGGGTCCGAGGGTGGTAGCCTGGGTAGCAAACTGGCTGCACAGCAGGACACAGAAGGTAATAGTGAATGGAACACATTCCGAAGAAAGGGGGGTTACTAGTGGAGTACCTCAGGGCTCAGTACTGGATCCAGTCCTCTTTAACATCTTTATAGGTGACATTGCAGAGGGTCTGGAGGGAAAGGTATGCCTCTTTGCAGATGACACAAAGATCTGTAACAGAGTTGATACACAAGGGGGGTAGAAAAGATGAGAAGGTACTTGGCAAGGTTGGAGGAATGGTCAGACATATGGCAACTTGATTCAATGCAAAGAAGTGCAAAGTAATGCACCTGGTAAACAAAAACCCAGGAGAAAAGTACACAATAGCAGGGGAGGTACTAACAACAACAAAAATGGAAAGGGACCTGGGGTAGTCATATCAGATGACCTAAAGGTGGGTAAGCAATGTGAAAAGTCGGTAAGGAGAGCCAGGGGGATACTGGGATGCATAGAAAGGCGCATCACAAGTAGAAAAAGAGAAGTGGTTATCTCTCTGTACAGACAGTTGGTGAGACCCCATCTGGAGTACTGTGTGCAGTTTTGGAGACTCATCTACGCAAGGACATAGACAGGATGGAAGCAGTCCAGAGGAGGGCAACTAAAATGGTGCAGGGTCTGCAGCAGAAACCATATGAAGAGAGACTGAGATAGCTTAATATGTATACTCTTGATGAAAGGAGGGACAGGGGGGACATGATAGAAATGTTCAAGTACCTCAAGGGAATCAACAAAGTCCAGAAGGGTAGCATCTTTCAGAAAAAGAGATGTGTAAGAACAAGGGGACACAATTTAAAGATAGAGGGGGGATGGCTCAGGGGTAATGTGAGGAAATTTTTTTTCACGGACATAGTGGTGGATACATGGAACAGCCTTCCTGAGGAGGTCGTTGGGTCTAAAACAGAGGGGGAATTCAAATACGCATGGGACAGACACAAGGCAATTATAGTGGGGGGTTGCAGGAAGTAGGCTGTTGGTTAACTAGAATCTGCAGCTTATCCAGTAGGTAGGGAAATGGGCAGACTGGGTGGGCCAAGTGGTCCTTATCTGCTGTCAAAGTCTATGTTTCTATGTTTCTATCTCATCTGCTCTATCCAGGGTAAATATATAGTAAAAATGTGTACAAACAATACCTGGTACAACAGCAGTACCAGCGACAAACATTCAGCATTGACAAATACTTGTTTTCATTACTTTCCTATTTAACTTGTAGAGTACCTTCCCATTCTTTTCTTGCTAAATTAATACCTTTGTGGTACATATTTGCTTTGTAAGTCTTAATTTGCCCTCTGGTATCTCCCATGTATCACTGGCATTTTTGTTAATCATTTCCTCTTTCCATCTCCAGTTATCCAGTTCCATCCTCACTGATTTAAAGTCTGCCCTGTTGCAACAGCTACTGTATATTTAGCTGTTCCTGTATCCTTCATCTTATATTCCTGTATTGTTAAAGTTACCGGCTAGTGGTCACAACCCCGTTGGTTCCCTTGTTCTACAATGCTTAATATCATCTTCCAAATCACATAGAACAACATTAAGGATGTTGTTGCCCCTAGTTGTTTTCCTAACGTGCTGCCCTAAGTTATGATTTAAAATATTCACAGCTAACCAGTTATACTGTGGACAGCCTCCTTTGCCATTCTTTCAGTTTATTCCTGGTCCATTTTAATCCCCAGGCAGATAGTATAATGTTTTTCTTATTCATCAGCTGTTCCAAATAATCTATAAAAGCTTCATCCATTGATTCTAGTGCCCCAGTGGTCTGTACCAGATACCCATTATAATGTAGTCTGTTATTGGATCCAACCCTTATCCATGCACTTTCATTGCCAACAGCATCTTCATTCTTTGTTATCTCTTCTGTCCATAATGAATTTTTCACAAAAAGTGCCACTCCTCCCCCCTTACCTGCAGGGGCAGGAAGATAAAGGCTGTTGGTTAACTAGGATCTGCGGCCTATCCTGTAGGTAGGGAAATGGGCAGACTAGATGGGCCTAGCGGTCCTTATCTGCCGTCAAAGTCTATGTTTCTATGTTTCTATCTCTTCTAAAGAGCTTATACCACCTCAGGTGCTTTGTTCCAGACATCATCATTGGTCCACCATGTTTCAGTTACACCTATAATTGCAAAATCTTATGTGTTTGCTAGAATCTCTAGTTCCTCAACTTTATTATTGATGCTACATTAATTAATTAGAATACATTTCCATATATTACCATGTCCATTCCCAGTTAATGTTTCTTTACTATATTAATCTCAGTACTGTCCTTGATCAATGTTTCCCTCTCCTGTGCATAATAGCAGTGACAATTTTGACCAATATTTTTTTTTATTCTGTGTTAGAGTCCCCTTATCTCCTGATTTGTATGATTCTCTTATTTCCCACATTTGAGTCTGCTTTACTGCTTCTTTCATATTTGAAATTATAAAAGGAGCATTCCTTTTAATATGGGCTAGACCAGGTTTTCATCAATGTTCTTAGCTGTTTTTGCACACTTGGTTTCCCATAGGGTCAGAGAGCAGTGTCCCTGACCTTATGGGACAACATGTTAGTTCATTATAGTCTCAAGAAAATTGATAAACAGTAGGGGTTCAAAAACAGTACAGAATGCTATTATAAATAAAGATAAAGATATTCTACAATCCTTTCCATCAGGAGTGATTCCATTAATTTCCCAACTACTGGAGTCGGGTTGACTGGCCTGTAGTTGAGTTGCCAGCCTCCTCCCTGCTATCACTTTTGTGAAGTGGGACAACATCTGCTCTCCTTCAGTTCTCCAGAACCACTCCTGTTTCCAGTGAGTGGCTGAACAGGACTGCCAGAGGTGTAGCCAGTACCTCTCTGAGCACCCTCAATACTTTAACTACCTTTAAATTCAGTGTCAGTGGCTCAGTAGGTAGCACACTTGCCGCTGAAGCCCGGAGATCAGAGGGCTGTGGGTTTGGTTCCCACATCTGGCACTTGGGTTAATATCCCAGTACTGACACTGTAGTGCAGCATGAGAGGGGTGCTGCACTTCTGAGGTGCCGTCTTTCGGATGAGAAGTTAAACCGAGGTCCCATCGGTCTGGATTGGTGGTAGTTCAGGTGAATGTTAAAGATCCCATGGCACTTCTCGAAAAGAGTAGGGGAATTTCCCCGGTGTCCTGGCCAAATTTCACTCATTCACTAAAAATACCACCAACAGCTTAATCTGGTTCAAGGTCAGTTGGCATTCATCTGTATCCCCTTCCCCCAGGTCGTGCCTTAAAATAGGCAGGATTTGTCTAGTGCACTTACCCAGTCAACAAAAACTAAATAAATAAAAAAAAATGTAACCGTGACAGTTTCTTTGAAGAACAAGGTGTGACAGTGTACTCTCACTGAGTTGGTGAGGGAAAGACACCTATGGGGCAATGGTCTTTCTTTCCTAAAAACATGTATACAGTTATCTGCTAGCCTTCAGTTGAAAGCAGATGGTAACTGTATAAAGAACCACCACTGGGTGGCACCAAAGCAATTTACTGTACTTACTTGTTTTACAGATTTTAAAAAACAATGGCATAATACAAAGTCACACTTAGTAGTGGCCCAGAATCATTGGGGGGCACAGAGGCTGACCATTGTACCACCACTACCAAAAACTGCCATTCCTGAAGGGACAACTTAGAGAGGGTGGTGGATGCGGGGAGCACCCTGCCTCAGAAGGCAGTGGGAGCATATACAGAAGAGGGATTCAAGAGGTCATGGGACAGGCACAAGGGAATCATACATATGAGAGGGGGAATAGCTGAGGCCGCTGCCCTAGTAGAGGCAGCAGGAGCAAACTGGTAACATGGGCAGACTGGATGGGCCTTGCAGTCCTTTTCTGCCATCAACTTCTGTGTTTCTATGTTTCCAGGGGGAGGACTCACCTTGGTGACTAAATACCAATGAAAATGACAGCCACCAGATGCTTGAGATCGGAAATGGGGTTTTAGACCACAAGCATGTACTGCACCCTGCAACCAACACAGATCTCTGGGAGTAGCATAATGCCAGTCACATAGTACAATAATGTGATGCCAGGAAGTCATGGTGTATGGTGTTGCCAGCTCCCATCTCCCTCCACCCAAGCTGTACTGTACATTAAAGCCTGCTTGTGAGCCATGAAGATAATTCTTTTTTTGTCCATTGCTAGTGTTGTGGGCTAGTCAAGTGCCCCCCTAGTCACTCCGTGACATGTGTTCTGTCCCTGGCATTCAGAGGTGCCCCCATCCCTAGCTCCGTTCCCCCATACTGGTCATATACAAAACAATGTTGTCAACCTCAGTTACTTGATTACTGCCCCCTTCCTGTTGCATGCCTGAACCTCCTCTCGGAACTTCTGCAGCAGTTCTTCACCCTGGGAGGCACAATGATGTGTGTCTGGGGTATGCAGGGGGCCAACATGCATGAGTGCATAGCACAGCACTTAAGCTGCATTCTAGCCTGCCTCTTTCCTTGTTACAGTGGCCAAAGGCTTATGACACAATCATAATCTTGTCCTGTGGTGCAAGTGATCATTCACATCACTTTGCACCATGAAATTGTGACTGGATAGGGGGCCCCATGTTTTTATTTTGATTAATAAAAAAACATTTACGAGTGAAAAGTATAAAAATACAGATACCAGTTTACAGCATATACAGTACTGTGAGTCATAGTGGGTTATAGCATTTCACTTGCACTTACATATATTTTATTCTCACAGTTTATTTAAGCCAGCATAACCCATTAAATAGGCCTTAGTTGCCTAGAGTACTTTCCCCTCTAAACAAGAAAACAAGCAAATAAGTTAGCATTCAAACTTTTTATTATGTGTAGTGCAATGTAGGGTCCTATTGGGATAACAGTGCATTCTGGGCCCCTTCATGGCTGCCTGCCGAATGGTGGCATTTTTAGAATTCTTTGAACCTGTTTAATTCATTAAATTTAGACTGTAATACACTTAGACCTGGATATTCGGACTGCGCCAGGCAGTGGTGCAAGCCTGGATGCAGCGCAACTGGGATGTGCCAGGGCCAGGTGATATTCAGCGGTGATGCGCCATGGTGCAGCACCATTGAATATGGCAAGGTCAGCACACATACTGCACATGGTGCAGTGGCACTGCGCTGGTGCAAGCCACAGATAAGGAGCACGGGGATGCACCAGTGCAAGTGCAGTTGCGCTAGGTGCAACACTGGTGATATTCAGCAGGGGGCTTGCAAATGAGGACATAAAATATGCAAGGTGCAAATGGGGCCATTTGCATGTCATTATGGCCCCATTTGCATGCCTTGTGCAGGACAGCCCGGCTACTTGCACCTAGTGCCCTGCACAGCATGACGTGTGCAGTGGGGATCCCGGGGCATCCCCCACCCATAGCTGCGATTGGGTAAATGTAGAACAAACAATCCCTGGTGGTCTAGTGGCCCCCCTCCCAAGTCCCTGAATCCTCGAAGAATGTAATAACAGACCATCCCTGGTGGTCTAGTGGTCCACCCTCCCACCCAATGCCCCGAGAAATGTAAAGGTGACCATCCCGGGTGGTCTAGTCGGGCCCACCCGCCCATCACCGCGTTCACGGTATATGTATAATAAGAATATCCCTGGTAGTCTAGTGGTCCCCCTCCTCCCAATTCCCGTTAAGCCTGATAAATGTAGAAGCTCCATCCCTGGTGGTGAGGATGTCCGTTCTCCTCCTGACTCCCTAATTCCCCGATATATGTACTGGCAAGAAGACCATCCTGGTGGTCAGAGTGGTCCCCGACCCCTTCGCCCACTGGGAACAATGGACTTACAGCATACTGTACCTGTCATTCAGCAGGTGGCTGGGCGGTATGTGGGCGGGTTGCCACCTGCTGATGATGGGGTATGGGTGGGCAAGGGTTCCGTGTGGGTGGAGGGTGGGGGTGCCACTGGATCACCAGGGATATTTGTGATGGTGATGTACTGTGATCGCGGCAATGGATGGGGGGACATCACTAGATCACCAGGGACAGTCTTCTTATATATATATATTGGGGAATCAGGGAGTCAGGAGGGAGGGGGACCACTTGTCCACCAGGGATGGATGTCTTTTACATTTATTGGGTGATCGGGGAATCGGGAGGGAGGGGGGACCACCAGACTACCAGGGATATTCTATTATACATATATCGTGATCACAGTAACGGGTGGGGGCCCCCACTAGACCACTCAGGGTGGTCAGTTTTACACTTCTCGGGGCATCGGGTGGGGGGACCACTAGACCACCAGGGATGGTCTTTATATGCATATATCAGGAGTCGGGGAGGAGGGGACCACTTGACCACATGGGACGGATGTATTTTTACCTTTTTTGGGTGATCAGGGAATCAGGAGGGAGGGGGATACCACTAGACTACCAGGAACTGGATTACCATACATATACCTGCGATCGGGGATTTGGGAGGAAGGGGGATACCACTAGACTACCAGGGTGATGTGTCTGTTCTTGAGGATGGTGTTCTGGGTGGGTGGCCACCCATGGCTGGCAGCTGCTGCGTTGCACTCTGCAATACTGCGGTCCACCTGTGGGTGGCCAGGATTTGTTCCCACTCCTCACGGGCTCAACTTTGAGCCTCCTATGCGGCGCACTGCAGGATTGCACCAGCATATGCACTGCACATCCCGGGCTGAATATCAGGATGTGCCGCATATGCATGGGCATGCCCCCTGCATCTGCGCCACATACACTCACATTGCACCCTGGTGCAATGGGATTTGCACTGCGCCTGGCAGCCCTTTCAGTATCCCACCAGGGCGCAACCCCTTTGAATATCTGGGCCTTAATCCATAAAGGGCACTGATCTTTGACTCTATGATGCCCACTGACCTTTGACTTCATGATACTCAGCCCGCTTGTCTGCCCTTCTATTAGCTTTCTTTCAGAAGTGTGCAAAGGCAGTCTGATGTCACAAGGTAAAAGGTCAGTACCATCTTTATCACACATGAAGGAAGCATCTACGAATCAAAATTGAACATGAATTAATCAAGCTCTAAAAATACCCCCATTCAGCAGGTTGAAACAAAAGTGGCATCACAATGCAATCTCAAGTACCCCCCCCCACATTGCACTACTCCTTTCAGTGACTTGCTCAAGCCATATGAATTTGAAGCACAGAATGTCTTTTATCCAAGCTATGTTTCATTTGTTTTTACTTTGTTAACATTACTTAGAAAGGTAATTGAACGTTGTATTTACCCTGGAAAAACATTGCTTTAAAAAGTTACTTTCATTTAAAAGATTGCTTTTAATTTTATTCTTCTTGCAAGTTCTGCAGTTGTTTAAAAAGTATAATTGTTTTTTTAATTGAAAAGTGCTTGTAAACAGCAAATGTTTTGTACTATAATGGTATGTAAAAAGCAGGAATTGCTAGTAAAACATTTGCTGTGAAAACCTGAGTCCAGCTGTAGTATCTTTATGAAGCTATGGTACTGTATTTTATCTACTATAAATTGTTCTCTCTTTTTTCTTTTAAAATACACATGAAGGCCCTTAAGTTTCCTGAAAGTGTTATTTCTAACACAAATTTACTTTAATAATCCCTTAATATGATATAATGGTCCAGATATTAAAATGTACAGTGCTGGTCATGGTCCTGGAGGCCATTATCAAGAAAACAATAATGGAGCACTTGAGACTGTGCAGGAAGTTGTAGTGGAGAAAATGAATAAAAAATGATCACATGCATGAGCCAAGTGACGTTTGGAATGCTGCAGTGTAAAGCATGTTGAAAAATGTGCCATTGCAAAAATGGAGAAGACAGTGGAACTTGCAGTGCCTAGTGCCATATCCAGTGACATGTCCAGTAGTCCTGATAATGATGATGACGTAGATGACCATGGTGATGACCCTACTTAACAACCTAGACTTGTTGATCCTTATAATGAACCTTTGGAGAAGGATAAAGAGATGGCGGTGCAACAGTCAGAGAAGCTGAGGAAGCTGTATCACTTGATCCTTCTTCTGACGTGAACTGTATTCTACCTGCAGGGGAACTTCTGAAAGATGAGGAGCAGGAGGAACCCAATAAGCAGCCCATGAAATCTCCTAAAGAACACAGCAAGCCAAGAAAGGTGTGACTGTACCCAAAAAGGCATATGGGAGGATGACTTTTAAAGGTGTGTCAGCTGCACTTTAGAGGAAAGGTGGTGGTGATGAAGAAGCCGGTAATGGCCATGTTCCTGCCCATCTTTTTGGTTATCAGGAATTGATTCCATCGAAGTGTAAAAGGGGTTCTTGGGTATGGACATACTCTGAGGTGTGTCAGTGGGAATTATACCTGGGCAAGGTGTATAATTTGCTTTCTGAAAATCATCTGGGGATGAACTCTATCTGTTTTTCTTCTAGCATGTGCACTCACCTACATCATATCAAGAGTGTTGTGATGACAAGTCCAGACTTCATGGAATCAGTCAGGATCATCTGTGGAAAGGCATTCAACCATAATAGCGCTGGGTAATGTTGACAGGGCTCAGCAACAGGAGCATCCTTCAATATCTCCATGAACACCATCCCCACCACCTCTTCTTCTGTCAACACTATGGTGGCAGTTGACAATACAGGAATGTGCACAAAGAATGGGGAAATTTGCAGCTGGGCATTCCAAGTCAAAAGAAATTAATTGTGCTATTGTCAGATTGCTGGTTGAAAACCTGCTTCCTTTTTCTTCAGTGTCCAGTTCTACTTTCCATAGATTGCTGCACAAGGCTGAGCCTTGCTGTACAGTTCAGTTAAGGCATTTATTCACCCAGTTGGTAAAGCCAGAACTGTACAAGCAGGTGTGGAGGGAGGTTCGCTATAGACTAAGGAAGTCTTCCTGCCAAAATGTGCAAATATCGTATTTCATCGAATAGAAGCCTTGCCTTCTATTTGAATTTTTATATTTTGACCTGCGGCTTATATTTGAGGGCAGCTAGTATTGCAAAATCTTATTTTAAGTATGAAAAAGAAAATATTACACATCCTGAATATGATCAAATATATTGTTTCTGATCTACTTTATAGCAAAATAAGCACAGCAAACATGAACTAAAATCAAAAATTTAAAAAGAAATATCAGTCATATTTACAGAGATAAAAATCATAGTGAGTCCCACCTACAGAGCTTTATCTGACACAACTTCAACCCTGATTAGAAGCTGTGGCTTCTATTTGAGGGTGGCTTTTATTAAAATTATTCATTTTGACCTGCAGCTTGTATTTGAGGGGTGACTTCTATTTTGTGAAATACGGTAACTACTGTCATGGATGAGTGACCAGTTGTTGGAATATATGGCAGTGGTAGCACACTGGGTGTGCCTTGATGAAGGGTCTCAAAAGAGTAGGACTGCTCATGTATCTAGAAGGTTTTCTGCTGTATTCTACCATCAGGCAGCTCTGAGTGTAAGAAGATTTGAGAGATCAAATTCATCAGACAACTTGATTGAAGCAGTGGAGGAGTTCTTTGGTGCCTGGTTCTCAGCAGAGGGTCTGGAGTCCGGTATTGTCATGAGTGACAATGCATCCAATATCCTCAAGGCTACTGGGGATGGTGGTTAAAACCCATGTGCCCTATCTGGCTTACTGCTTACACCTGGTTTTATGTTCCTGATAAACAGGATGGCAGAAGATGTTATTAGTGCTGTGAAGGAGATTTTTATACATGTTTCACACTCCTTGAAAGGTTGTAAAGAGTTGAGGCATCCGCAGATGGAGAAGAGCCTGTCTGAACATGCTCTGATCAGGACTGTGGGACAGGGTGGAACTCAACCTACCATATGCTGGAACGCTTCAATGTGCAAAAGTTGGCAAGTTGTGAATATTTGCTCCATAATCAGATAAGTGATGCTGACATAATGATTTCTTCAAGCAACTGGACAGATTAATATGCTTTCACCAAACAAGCAAAAAGGTGCATGTGTAGGCCAGCCCCTTTCTACCCTGAAAATTTCATATCAAAATTCCAAACCATGTGAGCGCTAGTCATCTTGACAGAAAACCCAGCAAAACCAATGGGAAAACACAACTGAAAATTCACTTTTTGCATTATCCAGAACTCAGAATTCATACATCCAACTGGAACAAAATTTAACACATCCACAGATCTATCACTCGAGACCAAGCATGCAAAATTTCATGTAAATCCATTGAATGGTTGCAAGGTTCTTAAAGTACAAAAACGGGGGGTTAAAATTAAAGTGCCTACTCAATTTATGTAAAAATATTCAAACTATGGCCAATATTAATAGCATCACAAGTGACAGCAACCTAAAAAGTGACTTCTTAAGAACTAAGGCATTGTTTAGTTTTATATGGTGTACATTTCCACTGACCAACAAGGAGAAGATGTGGTATTCATCCCTCTTGTATATGATTGTGCATTCAAGCCATATACCTGGGTGTTTAGACCTGTCATCCTATTTGGGTAAGTATAGTTGGTTCTACAAATTTTAGTTTACTGACACTTTTTACACCAGGATGGCAACATCTAGGTGCTATACATACTGTAGTTCACAGTGGGTTCCCAGGAGATGGGCAGCAGGAAGGGTTACAAATACTTTCAGTTAGACATTATGAACAGAAAAGAACATACTGTTTACTGTACATTTCTTACTTTTTTCCTTCTGAAATTGGTATGTATCTGCCCCATCCCAGTTCATTAGCTCATATTGCACCTATTTTTCTATACCCATGTCTCACCCTGCTCAAGGGCTGGATTAAATTGTTAGATGGTGTATTCCAAGGTTACCCTTACAATGATGCTGTAAATGCCACCCATACTATTGATTGACAAATGCATGTTTTTATGTCACAATGTCTGCAAGTTGCTTGATCTGATCAGTCTACTTCACAACACCCCACCCTTCCTTCGGTTGGAGGGAATGAAGCATTAAAGTGGTATTAGTGGTTGGGTTATTGTCAGCTGATCTAACCCTGGGGGAATGTGAGCTACCTTATGTCCCTAGGGTTAGATTAACATACTAACATACTATTTGCCAGCAGATTAGGCCTTATGGTCTATCAAGTCTGCTCGAACCTAGATCCTTAGTTGGGTGCCGAGACCCTCCCATCCCTTGTGCTCCAGAAACCCCTATCATCCATCCCCACCCCCCGGGACAGGTCATCATCTGATACATCCACTTTCTGTGTCTGTCCCACCCTCTCTTAAAGCTCTCCACTGTGGATCTCTGAACCAGCTCACCAGGCAAAGCATTCCAAGGGTCCACCACCCTCTCAGTGAAAACCTCCTCCTCTTTCCCCCTCACCCTTCCACCTTCCAACTTCAAACCATGCCCTCTGGTGATGCCTCCCTGCTTTAGTCTAAAGATCCCTCCATGTTTACCCTATTTATTCCCTTGAGGTACTTGAAGACCTCAATCATGTCCCCCTGTCTCTCCTCTCCTCCAATGAAAACAGGCAGAGCTCCTCAAGTCTGTCCTCGTAAGTCAAATCCCTAGCCCTCGATATCATCTTTGTTGCCTCCTCTGTACCTCTCCAGGAGCTGTATGTCCCTCTTCAGTGTGGTCTCCAGTACTGTACACAGTACTCAAGGTGTGGTCTAACCAGTCCATTGTACAGTGGCAGAATCACTTCCTTGCTCCTAGAGGTGATCCCCTTAGATGCATCCCAACATCCTGTTTGCCTTGCTAGCTGCTCTCCTGCACTGCTCAGTGTTATTCATACATGTATCCACCATGACCCCTGGGTCTTTTTCCCTGTTGAGGCTTCCAGCACCTCCCTCCCAGAGTGTACATGTGTTTAGGGTTTCCCGACCAAGATGCAACACCTTGCACTTGGTGATATTGAAATTTAATTTCCATGTGTGAGCCCAGCTTTCCAGGGTGTCCAGGTCCCCTTGCAGGGCCAACCTCCTCTTCTCCCTCAACTACTGCTCCCATCTTGGAGTCATCCACAAGAGACTCATTTCACACCCTATACCATCCCTGATGTCTGATATGTATGCATTAAACAGGATTGGACCCAGGACCGAGCCCCTGTGGTACCCACTACCAACCTCTGTAGGGTTGAGAGCTCCCACAGACCACTCTCTGAGTGCGTCCAGCTATCCAGTTTTCAATCCATCTGACCATCAAAGGGCCTACTCCTAACCCCATCGTTTCTCCACCAGACCATTGTGGGGACAGAGTCAAGCTGCTTGCTGAAGTCCAAGAATAATACATCCACAGGCTTACCCTGTCCAGTTCTGATGTTACCCATTCATAGAACTCCCACAAGGTTGGTTTGACATGATCTACCTGGCACAAACCCATGCTGCCGACTATCCAGACCTCCCACCTCCTCCAAGTAAACCCAATCGTTCCTTTAGTATACTCTCCATTAATTTTCCCACCACCGAGGTTAAACTGATGGGTCTATAGTTTCCTGGTACTTCCTTGACCCCCTTTATGGATTGGTACCACATGTGCCTCTCGCCAATCCCTAGGTACCCTCCCTGTCTCAAGTGACCTGTTGAAAAGCTCCGCCAGAGGTGCAGCCAGTATGTCCGCCAATTCCCATAGTACTCTCGGATGAATGCCATCCGCCCAGAGATTTGTCTTTCTTTAGGGCCTTGAGGGCAACCACACCCTTTGGTGGGGATGGCATCATCCGTCCTCCACCTTACTGGTCTTTTATCCTTATCCAGATGTGACACCCCTGGGGTACCTTTCCCTCCCTTTTGCTCCATTTCTGCTGCTCCTGATCCGCTCCCTGCCGCTTCTATCCCCTTTGTGCCTTGCTTTGTAGATATCTCATCCCCCTCCCTCATGAACACAGAGGCAAAGTACTCGTTAAATACCTCTGCCTGGTCCCTCGCCTCTTCCACCCACCCTCCTTCTGATCTCAATCTGCTGAGATGGCCCTTAGTTTTTCTCCGCTCCCCAATGTACCGGAAGAACCCCTTTTCCCCTCCATGTATCCCCTGTGCCAGCCGTTGCTCTTTACTGGACTTTGCTCCCTCACCATACGGGTGACTTTTCTAGATGCAAGCTGGTACATTTCCTTATCCCTATCCCTCTTGTTGTTTTATATTTTTGTAGCCGCCTTCTTTTCTCTGACTGCTACCTGGACCTCACTGGACCACCAGCATGGTTTATGTGACCTTGCTCCCTTACGCTTCAACTCAGCGTAGATCCTGACTGCCTCATGAAGTCCCCTGCTTATGACCTCCCATCTCTTTCCACACTTGTTGTTGAGGTAATCCCTTCAAGTGATCCTTGAGAATATTTCCCATGCCCATAAAGTCTGCCCCCTGAAGTCCACTGCCAGTGTCCTAGATCTCACCCCCACTCCCCCAATGCTTATTTGAAACCAGACAGTATTGTGTCACTCCCAGTCAGGGGTCCTGTACAACCATGTCCCTACCAGATCCCCATCTGCCAGAACCACATCCAGGACATGCCCTCCCTTGTGGGCTCCATCACATGCTGTGTTAAGAACACATCCTGGAAGCCATCCAGCAGCCTCTGCTCCTTGGCCACCTTAGAGGACATGGTTCCCCAGTTAGTACCTGGCATATTAAGGTCCCCCATCAACACCACTCCTTCCCCTTTTGGACCACACTGGGCAATGATGTTGTCCAGCAAACCATCCTCTAGAACATCACTCATCCCGGGGGCCTATATGCTACTCCCAGCTTGACCTTATCTCCTGCTGGGGATCGTAAGGTGACCCATAAGGCCTCCACGTTTCCCTCTGCCTCTTCTACCATAGCAATTTCTATGTCATCTCTAATGAACATAGCCACTCCACCCCTCTGCCCTCCTTTCTATCCTTCCCTAAGCATAGTGTACCCCATGTATTTAGGTCCCAGTCATGGTTTTGTTGGCCCACGTTTCCGTAACTGCCATACATCCACCCCTCGAACAGCATGGCCTGGAACTCTGGCAACTTGTTTCCCAAGCTCCTGGCATTTACTAACACTAACCCCACCCTTATCCCTGATCCTTTTGTCGTGAACCCCACCCAGATTCTTTATACTTCCTCCTCCTCCTGCTCCTCCTGGAAACCTCCACCTCCAGTCTGTTTCCCCTCTCCCCCCCTTGGGCTTGAAGGCTACTCCCCTCATCTGGAGGGGAGGGCTTCTGGTCAGCCCCTCCCTTATCCCTTCCCCACCTTACAAGTTTAAACCCCACCTTTCTTGTATGTAGTCAGCCATCCCCTGTTTAAGGACTTCCTTCCCTAATGGGGCAAGATGAAACCTGTCCTTGGCATATAGTCCCTTATCCTCCCAAACTCCATTCCAGTTCCCTAACACCCCCAACCCATTCTCTTCACCCCACTTCCTGGTAGAACTTTAGCACATGGTTGGCTGGACAGCCCACAAACCTACAGAGACCTACCTCTGACCAATGTGAAACACAGTGACTCCAACCCATCAGAGCTCACTGCTTTATATTGTCTTCCTCACCTCCTGCCCCTTCACTTTACACATTCCTTTAGCCTCAGTTTCATTGTCACACTTCCTAAAGTGTGGGAACTTAATTAGCCACCAAAAGAAACAGTTTACATGAATATTCTGTACATATTTGAGAGCAGGTGGCCTTATGCTTCTGGGGATCACCAGCAGGTTTAGTCAACTTTAATCATTGGGGACCCTTGCCAAGTATTCTGCCTCATGGAGGCAGTATAGTGCAGTGGGGTAAGGCTCTGATATGCAGATCTGGAGACCTGTGTTTGAATCCCACAGCTACCTAGGTGCATACTGTGTGATCCTGAGCAAGTCACTTAACTTCCTTGTGCTCCCAGGTCACATCTGCAAACAAGCTTCAGCTTAGTGTGCTACTCCTGGTTAAACAATGCTCCCTTTCCTTCCTTTTGGCATTATGAGCTGGCATGCAACATTTTTTTTCAAGTGGGGTCCTGCTTCTACACATTTCTGCAGCTGGGTGGACTGGAGCACTGGGAGGTTAAGAGATTTGCCCAAGGTTAAACTATTTAAATTTAAGTTTATCAAGGCTCGAAAACCGAGAGAGACTCTTGTATACAACTGCATCTTAAGAAAATAAAAGCATACTGTAATATACAGGATACTTCACACAGATTTGACAGTTAGAGAAGATGCATAAATTATGAGCAACAGTGACAACTATCATAAGAGACATTATTTGTAACATTCACACAATGTCTATAGAAAGCGAAATGTAATAGATTTGAATTTTGTAACTGTAATGAGGGTCTTCAAATTCAGAGAACGCTGAAGCTCAAACCAGGAATGGGCCAACTCTAAGGTAAAGGCAATAAGCATTCGACTCTAGTAGGATTTAAACATGTGATCTCCTGGTGCCCAAGCTTGTGCTCTAACCACCAGACCACACTGCCTTCTCAAGGCAGTTAAAGGATTGGGCAATAATGACTCTGTAGAGGAAGCACATTGACAAAGAGCCAAATTAGTAAGTGTCTGAGGACAGAGCCTTGTGAGGCACCACTAGTTAGAAGAGCAGTTAAGAGCAGGCACTATTTACAGAGGCTGCTGTGATTAAGGTAACCTGCACACCATTTCACTACTTGACCATCTAGCACAATAGCCTTCAGTTACCTAAGGGGCAGATGGGAGTGCAGCATGTCAACAGCCGTAAACAGGATGACAGGGATAGCCCCAGTGTACTAATTAAAGTCCATAACTAGGGGGATGTTGTTTATCATTATATGGAGGGCAGTTATGGTAAAGCGACTACCAAGAAACTAGACTGTGGAGGAGTTAGGTGGTTCTAGTCACTGAAATGCTCAGAGATTCAGTTATGTATTATTTTTTCTAGGAGTTTGGGCTGGACAGCCAAGATTGAGATTGGGCTGCAGTTAACAGGGTCATATATGTAATCACCACTGAGAAGTGGGGTAGCTCTAATTTGCTGGAAGGCCACCCATTTGGAGGGATAGGTTAAACAGCAAGGCAACACGTTTTTCAATAAACGGTGCTGCCAGCTTGAGCAGTGTTTGCTTAAACTTTTCTACAGGGTTAGACATCCCAACTGAAACTTGTAAATACTTTATATGAGATAAATTTGTTAATCTCAAAATGTCATCTGAAACATGTAGTAAATATTTTGGGGGAGGGTTCTTGGGGTTTCTGACTTTCTGGGTGCAGTAGTTCATTAAATGGGCACTGAAACTGTTAAGAGATGAGTTCCAGAGTCGGTCACTGTTAGTTCTGCTGGTGAGGATCCTGTCACAGAGACTGGTTTCTTGCATCATCGGTGAGAGACATGGGGTTGGTAATGATTTAAGTTAGGTTCAACCTAACAAATGATCCTTGCTGCTTCTCAGTTTCTCATGGAAGCCAGTCAGTATTAAGACCACTAAGAAAGATTGTGTCAAGATTATGGTGACCTAGGGACTGAATACTGGGGAGGTAATTTCCTTGATGTCTGCAGAAATTTTTGGTTATCTGATTTGCATTAAGGCTGTAGTCATTGTACTTCCTAGGTGGTTGAAGACATGCAGGTTTACTATAGGCTGCAAGAGGTCCTCCATAGTCTAAATTACAGTAGTTGATATTTCTAAACCTCAATAGCTGTAAAGGCTCTTTTTGCTACTATATAGATTCATGTGCGTTTAGGATCGTGTTCATTTTTGGGTAATACCAAATAAGAATGTTTTGATTTATAGTTATATAATTACTAAATCTTAAATAAAGTTTATAAAAATAACTCTTGAATTAACTATACTGCACCATACAAAAAGTTTATTAATATTAATGATTTGTTTTGTAATCATAGGTTTATTGAATTTTTCACTCAGACACATTACATAGTCAACATACTGTATCATGCTCAGCAGTTGCTACAAAGGTATTTTACATTCCAGTTGGGTATACAACCCACATCCCTAGGTATGGCCATGAATAAACCAGAAGTTCTGGTTCAAGGGTAGGTATTGGACATGTGAGAGTCTTAACCATGTTTTACATCCACACCTCCCCAGAGGCACCTGTCTCTTCCAGTCAAGTATCCATGATTCTGATATTGTTGAATTAGCTAAAGGAAAAAGTCCATATAAACTATATCCTAGCCCCTCTCCCCCATCAGGTTCACAAAGCCTTATTCCAGCTTTCACCTCTAGAAGGACTGGTATGTAGTCATGTGCTAGGGTGCCGGACTCAAGTTGAATGCTTATTTAGCAAGACCCTTTTCCCAGATCCCTGTACCACTGAGGAAGTTCCACGTGCACACACACAAAACCAAATAAAAAAAGAGAAACATGCATGCATATATAAAACAATGTACCATAAATAATAAGAATAAAGGAAAAAGAAAATAAACAGTCCTAGTCGTCCCACTGCCAACTTGACCCTCCTCATCAGCAGCTCACCATGAGCCATCTGCTGTCAATTCAGTTATCCTCTCCTCTGTTTCCTCCACAACAGTGTAATAATAATAAGTTTACATAGTGATAATGCACTAATTGGATTTGAATTCGATGACCCCGCAACAGCACATACAAAGAACTTTGCAATTAAAATACATAGATACATACAGTCAGACCTGGTTAATCTGTGAACATTTGCTTTCACCAGTTTTGCTACATAATAAAAAATCTATGTAGTAACCAGACAGTGAGCAGCTAATGTTTTTTTTCAAAACTGTATTACTGTAGAAAATTATTACATTGTAAAATATAGTACAGGTTATAGTGTTATGTGTTAGAATTATAGTTTTACAGTAAAAAAGATACTGTGCTCAAGTTAATTTTAAAATAATTTATGATTCCTCCTAACATTGGTAGAGAATATCCATAAATTTGTATATGGTTGCACAGTAAACTTACTCATCCCTGCCTATGAAGCTGGGGAGGCAGACATACATCAACATAGAGTCCCTGCCATTCATACTGTAAATTATTATGTTGCTGTGGTACTGCCTTCCTCTCACTGTTTAGCCAGCGACCTGGGACTGAAATGATTAAACTGCCATACCATGTGTTGACTGCAAACACCACATCTGTCAACATTTTTCTGAGTGTGATTAGCTTTAGCACAGAAGCAGGCTAAAATTTACAAACCTTTGACTCGGGGATCCAACTTTAAAACTTACAGAACGGCAGTCTCTCAGCACTGGAGCAGGTTGATTAGCTTTTAAGACAGGTCTAATTAATTTTAGCACAAAACCAGGCTGAAATTTACAAACCTTTGACTTGGGGATACAACTTTAAATTTGCAAAATGGCAGTCTCAGTACCGGAGCAGGCTGAGTAGTTTTCGGGACTGGTCTGATTAACTTTAGCACAGGAGCAGGCTGAAATTTATGAACCTTTGTCTCCGGGATCCAGCTTTGAAACTTACAAAATGGCAATCTCTCATCAAAGGAGAAGGCTGAGTAGTTTCGGGACAGATCAGTAGCAGCTCACATACATTACAAATCCATGCGTGACACTGCACTAGCATCTCATTCAACAAAGGGTAACATGGCAGAGAATTGGTGGGGATTATGAATGCGAGCTATTAACAGTCTATTGACACCAGTTAGCACCCGCATCAGAAATGGGTTAAGGAGGTAAAAACAATGGAAGTTAATCAGCCTGGTTATAGTGAACACTAAAACAGATTCAGAATCCCAGGTTTACATAACATAGAGGTCATTAACATGACAAAAATTCAATTTCCAGTGTATCTCATTTGGATAGTCAGACATACAGACTAACAAGGCATGGATTAACTGTGTCTGACTGTACTTCCCTACATATGTACTTACATACATATGCAATACATAAATATATACTTTACATATTTAGGTTGGGCGCGGGGCAGACCAGTGATCTGGATTCCTCCTTCCCACTAACTTAGTGGGAATACCTTACCACCCCCATTTTCTTCAAAGTACTTGTCTAGCCTCAGAGTGAAGGTCTTTACAATATCAACTGATACCACATGCTCTAGCAGTCTATTCCACACCGGTCATAACTCCCCAAAAAAATCTAATGTTCCTTGTACAGAATATCTTCTTATTAGAAAAAGGAAACATGACATGGTAAACATGCTCCCTGTCCTGCAGGAGGTGTGACCAGTGTATTTCATGGAAAGAAATGAACTCAAGGGAATCAACAAAGTTCAAGAGGGTAGCATCTTTCAGAAAAAGAGATGTGCATGAACAAGGGGGCACAATTTGAAGATGGAGGGATGGCTCAGGAGCAACGTGAGCAAGTATTTTTTCACGAAGAGGGTGGTGGATACATGGAACAACCTTCAAGAGGAGGTAGTGCGGTCAAAAACAGTGGGAGAATTCAAGAATGCATGTGACAAACATAAAACAATTCTAGTGGGGGGGTAGCAAGTAGACTGTTGGTTAACTAGGATCTGCAGCTTATCCAATAGTTAGGGAAATGGGCAGACTGGGTGGGCCAAACGGTCCTTACCTGCTGTCAAAGTCTATGTTTCTACGTACGTAATGACAATATACCTGAAAAAAGGATTATCTTGCTTACTGTACTGCAACAAGGTGGTTAAGAATTTAAATATCTCTTAGCAACATGAATAATTTGTTAGCATTCCTCAGCACTCCCATGCTGTTTTCTAATTTAACAGTCAAATTATTCCGCCATTTCTTATAGTGACCTTTCTATGAAATGCTGCATGCTGAGTCAACCTCAAACAATGTTGCTGTCATCTAACTCATCTAACACTTCATACATCTTTCAGGTGACTAGGCTCTGTAGATAGGAAATGTGCATCAAATGTTTCAGGACTGTAATTGCAGGGAAAGGGCATAGAGGTTACTTTCCTTGTTGATTTGAAATGTGGGCTTATTTACAAAGAAAGTCTTGTCTCTCAGATTCATAGCATTTTATATGCTACAGCATATACTGCCGTATCATGTACTGTTGATCCCCTTATGTGTGTTTTTTTTTGTTGTTCCACTATGCAGCTTACCAGACTAGCTAAATATGTAATTGAGGAAATATAAAAATATTACTTCCTGTAACAAACCAAGTGTAAGCAAAATTTCAAGACATGCACAAATTGAATCACTGGTATTACAGTCCTGGTGCAGGACACGACATTCTAAGTGAACTGTTATCTCTGCAGAGGCTCAGACCTGTCACCACACTACACTTCATCAAGTTCATCCAGCACATGAGTCTAAACAAATGAAAGATCACAGAAAGGGTGGTAGCAGAGTGGAACAAACTGCTGGATGAAATCATGCATGCTGAGAGTGTGGGAGGGTTTAAGAGGGGATGGGATAGACATATAGGAAAAGTGTGACTGGGCACAAGGTGGGGGAAGGGGGCTTGGGAGAACAGGGGGACTAGCAGGGGCTCTGTCTGTTAGATAGGCAGGGAAGGACAGACTGGATGGGCCACTGTGCCTTTTTATTCTGACACATTTTTTATGTTTCTGTTTTAAAGGACCACAGGACACGCAACACTCAGGAAAAAAGTAATGCTTATTACACCAAAGCAACAAGTGACAACTTCTAATATGTTTCATACATTTCCTGTATCCTTTAAGTATTTTGAAATTCTGTCCAACACTAAGTACAGTATACTGCTCACATATAATTTAGATTTGTCAATATGTAATTTCATGGGTGTTTCCAACCTAAATACAGGGGAATGGCTATTTTTTAATGTTGATTTTTATAGTTTGGCAAGAACCCTCCCAATCCATCTCCTGGCTACCTTCCAGCTCCATCATATCCTGCCTTCAGTCAGTGCTGTGGGGCTATGGTGGAGGAGTGGGCCCTAATCATCCTGGTGGCTGCCATTTTCCTTGAGCAGTTTTCATCCCACAAGTACCGACTGACACTTCCTCCTCTTCCTCCTGTGGAACACAGAGCACTGCATTTGGTGGCCACACATATGCACAGAGAACTCCGGTGGTGGAGCAAACTCCTGAGCAGACTGCAGGGCTCAGTTTGGCAGCTGAACTTGGTGCTACTCTTTCCTGGGTGGGCATCCACTGCCTGCAACAGCACTGCCCCATCTCAAGCCTACCTAAGCCAAATCTGTCAGTCTGCTCCTGAACTCAGGTTGCTGGCATGTCAGTGAAGCTCCTGAACTCAGGTTGCTGGCATGTCAGTGAAGTGCATTGCTGCTAGGCCATTGGGTGGCTCTGGGTGGGGGTCTTTTTAACACAAAATGTGGACAATGTATTTGTTTACCTAGCATGTAAATACTGGGCATACTGGACATTTAAGAGTATCTTTGCAGGCCATTCTGGGATGGGGAATTCTTTCAACCCCTGATTCCAGAACATCTGTGAACTTTTGCATCTATTGTACAAATTCTATGATGTGGGTCCGGCTGAACTTTTCTACAACAGCTAATTAGTGTGATTTAGCCAGTATCAGTCTTGTCTCTGCACTAGAAGGCCATGGATTCAAGTTCAACATCAGAGTTTTTCTTATATCGAATGCTGATACTGCAGTGTAGTATTGTGGGTGTGTTGCACTACCCGGGGTGCTGTCAGTCAGCTGAGATGGTAAAATATGATGCCTTCTGCCCCTCTTTGATGGTTGTCCATGTAAGAGATCCTATGACATTTTTCATAAGAGCAGGTAGTTATTCTGATGTCTCGACTAATATTCATTAATCCATAGAACAGGTTAAAATGCAATTGTCCATGTCTGTGTGTAGTGTCAAACACATAATGGCCACGGAATGGCTGCATGTGTTCTCTGCACCACCAGTAATGAACTACAGGCTTTATAAAGCACTTTGAGATTTCGAGTACAGTTCTGGTCCCCATTTCTGAGAACAGATTCTGACATGATGAGAAGGTACAGAGGAAACATAGAAACATAGACTTTGATGGCAGATAAGGACCACTAGGCCCATCTAGTCTGCCCATTTCCCTACCTACAGGATAGGCCGCAGATCCTAGTTAACCAACAGCCTATATCTTCCTGCCCCCCACAAGAATTGCCTTATGTCTGTCCCATGCATTCTTGAATTCTCCCACAGTTTTAGAGGAGAGTGACCCAGGTGGTCTCATCTGCAACAATTTCAGTTTCAACAGCAAATATTTTTATTTATTTATTTAGATTTTGTTAACCGGGTAAGGGCACTAGACACAGAGTGACTATTTTTAGGCCTAACCCAGGAGGTTACAAGGTACAGGTAGGCAATTTGGAGACACATAACAATGAATAACAGATTTGATACAATACAGAATACACAGTTACAGCATTTGATTACAATACAGGATACAAGGTTACAGCAATTTCAGAGGGTAACATGTTCAACAGAGGATATAAGTGATGAGTCCAGGTATGCTAAAACAAAGGACAAAAGACAAGATCATTCAAGTTTAAGTACAGCACCTGACATGAGAATCATAATTCCAAGAGAATATAGGATAAACCAATTTAAGGAGTTAGCATGGGAGGGGTAGATGGGCAGGAAGAGAGGGAAGGGGGATGATCAGTGTGATAGGAGTATAAGAGACTAGAGTTGGAGTGGGCATATATAGGGTAGACTTAGGGACCAGGGAATATGGTGGCAGAGTCGAGTGGTTTAGGGAGGATTGAAGCAAGTATGGGGGAAAAATTCCTAAGAAAAAAACAGTGCCGTTTTTTGAAGAGTGCATGACTGGGTGCACTACGGACATCCAGGGTTAAGGAGTTCCAGTAGCTTGGGGCTATAATAGAGAAAGCACCGGAACCCTTAGTTGTTTTTACCCATGGCACTTGAAATAAGGACTTTTCAGCAGACCGTAGCCCATATGAAAATATAAGAGGGCGCAGCATTGAGGGAAGCTTATCCGGTATAACGTGCCTGATGATATTGTCTGTCAAAGATCCTAGTGCAATGAGATGGTGAGCTGAAGGGGAGAGCCAGCTGAGATCTTGGTAAAGCTGACAGTGAAGCTTTGGGCGTGAGCACCAAGAGGCAAAATGACAGATACTATTGTATGTCGTATCCCATTTCTTGATGGCAGTGTTTGTAGCTCTCACATATGTGACTACACCATACGCAAATGCAGGAAGGAGGATGCCCCGGGCAATGGCCAGTCTAGCTGAAGGAGTGAGGGACTGGCTCGTCCTGTAGGCAATGCCAGTTATAGTATTTACAGCTTTCGTTGTGATCTGCATATGGAGGTCAAAGTTCAATGACTCATCAAGGACAACTCCAAGATATTTGACAGAGCTGGCCTTCTCCATAACAGTGCCATCAGGGCACTGGATTCTAAATTGGTTATGGCATTTTTTTAGTTTGATTCCAGATCCAAAAAGCATAGATTGGGTTTTGCTTATATTTATTAGCAGCTAATGCTTGGAGAGCCACTCCTGGATGTTGAGGAGAGAGAGAGAGAGAGAGAGAGAGAGAGAGAGAGAGAGAGAGAGAGAGGAGGGAGAGAGGAGAGAGAGGAGGAGAGAGGAGAGAGATCACAGATATGGAAGTGAGTAAGTACCAGATCATTAGCATAGAGAATTGAGTAGCAGGAGGGGTGGCTGACGCAATCCAATTTATAAAGATAGAAAACAGTAGAGGACCAAGGATGGAGCCCTGAGGAACACCAGTGTTTATAGTAGCATGCTCAGACACAGCAGAGTTAAACTTGACAACCTGTCCCCTATTTGTCAGGTAGCTATGGAACCAGTCAGCAGTTGGGTCCAAGAAACCAAGGGATCTAAGACAGGAGAGAAGAAGTGGGTGGTCTATAAGATCAAAGGCTTTTGTGAGGTCAATGCAAATTGCACCAACTAGGGAGCCTGAGTTCACAGCAGTTTGAATGTTGTTCGTGAGTTGGAGCAGGGCAGTGGAGGTGCTGTGACCCTTGCAAAGCCATGTTGTTTGGCAGTGAGTAGACTGTGTTTAGTAAGATGGTCTAGAGTTTGGGCTGCCACTAGCTTTTCCAGTAGTTTGCTGAAAACTGAGAGTATGGCAACTGGGTGGTAATTTGAGATCATCTTTCTATCTCCTTTCTTAAAGACTGGAGTTACTCTAGCAATTTTCCAGATATCAGGGACATAATTTTGGCAGAGGGATAATGTGAAAATTTTGGACAGGGGCCCAGCTATAAAAGGGGCAGCTAGTTTCAGGAGTTTGTGCTCCAGGGTATCAGAGCCAACACTAGTGGTGTCAGAGATTTTATTTAGGAGTTTGAGGACTTCAGATGTTGTAATTGCCCTAAAGCGGAAAGGGAGGTAGGGTAGTTTAGAATCATCCGAGGGAAAACACTGTGTAGTAGGTGTGCAAGGGAATGAGGAGGTGAATGCAGAAAGATCTGAGAAGTGTTTATTGAAAGCATTGGCAATAGTTTGAGGATCATTGAGGGGCACCATTTAGTACCATATCATTAGTGTTACATTCCTGTTTGGAACCTAGGATTGATTTTACATGACTCCAGAACCTCCTGGAGTCACCCGCTGCATCCAGTAGGAGTTCTTTGCAGTAGGAGCTTTTGGCCAGTTTGATTTTTCTCTTACAGGAGTTTCGTAGTGCCCTGTAGGAATTAAAATCTGGTTCAAAGCCTGACTTCTTGAAACATTTCCAGCTTTTATCCCTGGTACGGAGAGAGGCACGGAGGTCTTTATAAAGCCATCTGGTACTCTTTCCCTGAACACGACGTGTGATTGAGGGAGTATACCTGTTTTGAAGAGCCCAGAAATTTTGCAGGAAAAAGTCTAGAGCATCCTGAGTATCCTGTACCCGACATACATAGGACCAATCAATCAAAGAGACTTCAAGCAGGAAAGTGGCTTGGTCTAGATTTGCAAAGTTTCGGAAGGTAATGTAATGAGGCAGCAGAGATAGGGTAACTGAGGGGCACCAGTTATAGAAAATGGGAGAGTGATCACTAATCACGTCCGGTAGAGTGCCTGCAGCTTCTAGTCTATCGATAGGATTTGTTAATATCCAACCAATTAGAGCACGAGGGTTGCTAGAGGATGTTACCCTAGTTGGGTCATCAATCACTTGATGCAAGTAATAGCTTTATACTAGGGATAGGAGATTGGTATGATTTTTGCCTAACCAGTTCAGGTTTACATCCCCTAGGATGAGCAGTTCATTTTGCCCTACTGCATTAACTGAGTAGTCAAGGAGCTTGGTCAACCCAGCAGCACCTCCTTGTGGGGGATTGTAGGCACATATAATGTGCAGTTTTGTTGAGCCCAGGAGTAGAAAAGTGTGCAGAAATTCACAGGTAAGAGCTGTGGGGGTCTGCATGCTAGAAAGATGTAGGTGTGCCTTGCAGTAAATTGCTACACCATCCGCTTTTTCTCTAGAGAGTCTATCACACCTAAGCAAATTATACCCAGTTAGGGTACAGGCAGAGTCGGGTATTGCAGGTTTTAGCCAGGTCTCTGAAATGCAGAGAACATCCAGCTGGAAGCATGATACCCAACACTCAAGCTCAGTAAGATTACGCTGAAGTCTTCTAATGTTCATATGGGCTATGCGAGCCCCTTAGTATGGGTCCAGCCAGTGCTGGGCAGAGGCTGCTGGGATAGGGGGCCAGGGTTTGTTTCAACATCAGCTGAGAGTAATAGTGCAAGAAGCAGAAGGTACCACAGTTTTTGGTGCACTAAGGGTGGGTAGTTGGCCAGTATGTATTTTATTTTTGCCGTAGATAAATGAGCCGAAATAAAAATGGTGAATCTAGGGAGTAGCAGCGGACAAAGTTCGTGGATATCTAGCTTTATGGTTAGCTGATTAGAAAAGGTGAAATCATCTATATTGTGTGGCTGCTGCACAGCACTGAGAAAGCAGGGGCACAGGGATAGCTATGACAGGGTCAGGAGTACCATAAATGTGATGAGTTGGAAATGACCTTGTTGATCCATTGCCAGCCTCGCGGTTTGGGAGAAGAACAGATGATAAAATCATTTATAGTTCTGATTAGGAGTTAAGGAATTAATTTAGCAAATAATACACAGAGCAGTTTCAATCCTACCAATAAGCTATGACTGAGCAGCTAACCTTCCGTTTATTTGCCTGTGTTGTTAAGAGTAAGATTCTGTGTTCTCTGCAAGGACTAAGGAAGAGGAGTGTACCCCTTTAAGTACGGTTTTCCTTACACAAACAGTGTGTGATTGGACGGCTGTATTTTTGTGGGCGTGCAGAAGGGTCTCACGCCATTTAAAAGAGTGTGGGGTGGGGATGGCTGGGTGGGCGAACATTTTGAGCAGCTAGCAACAGGGGGTAAGCCTAAAGCCAGTTTAAGCCCTGATTAAAGGAGTGTAATTTTCTTTCTTTCTTTGTTTTGGCTTAAGCAGAACAGGAAAACATGTCCAGCAAAAAACACTTAAATTAAATGTAGTAAGCTAAGGCAGTAAACATTGCTAGCATAAAGTCAGAAGCTAGAAATTTCACACAAGTTCATGTTTCTTCTCAGCTCCTCCGATAATCAAATTTGGGACAAGAAAGAGACTGAGTAGTTCAGCTTCTGAAAATGGCACCAAGCACCAAAAAGGGAAGCAGATTGGGCTACCTGATAAATACAGCAGGCTAATGCTGCCTTGCAGGATCTAGGTCTCCGCGATCCATGAGTGCTAGCCTCGAGGATCCTGGAGGGACCCTGCAAAGAGCACAGAGGGCAAAGATTAAATACAGTCCACAGAAAGGTGGGAGGGAGCTAAGAAAACTTTGAGCAGCTAGCAGCAGGGAGTAAGCCTAAAGCCAGTTTAAGCCCTGATTAAATGAGTGTAATTTTCTTTGTTTGTTTGTTTCAGCTTAAGTAGAGCAGGAAAACATGTCCAGCAAAAAACACTTGTCTTTTAAGGGCATATACCTTATTCAACTGAACAAACTGACACAACAGTGAGCTTTGAAGAAATGGCCACAGCCATGTGTTTATTAATAAACCAATTATGCATATATACATTTGCTTCAGCATGATGTGTGCAGCTAGGTAGCCTTGGAAGGAATCTAGCTCACCATGGAGCAACTAGATCATTGATGGTCAACTCTCCTTCCCTCCCAGGGGAGGGCTGCCTTACCATCAACCAGGACCCCATGAGGGCAACAACCTCTGGGGCATGAGGGATGGCTATATGACCGGCTGCGGCTAGCTCCTCCCCCATCAGAGGATCTGCCATGCCGCGGGACACTGCCTGAAGAGGGTGCCATCCGTACTTCATTCATCAGGCCCGCCCTCCTGTCAACCTCAGGGATTTCTGGCTGGTCAAGACATGTGATCCCCTGTTACCCCCTCCACAGCGCTCCAAGACTACCAAGCCGCCACTTACAAAGATTCATGACTGTGACACCTACCTATCTACTCCCTAGCCTGCTCTAACTGGATTTACTCCCACCTTGCTGGAGAAGGCAAAAACCAGTAAAACCCAGTGGGAAAAAAATGGGAATTCCTTCTTGACCACTAAAGCGATCCCCTATAGTGGGACAGCAAGTTCCCTATACCCCCCACATTTCCCCCTGCTTTTATGAGGGTGAGGTTTCGGTGGGATGCGACCTGGGACAAGGAGGAGTGAGGAGGAATTCCTCCTGTGCAGCATCTCTTAAAGGCTTAGCTCCTCCATGTCCCTGGCCGCAAGCTCCCTGCCCCTGAGAACCCTATTGCCCCCCCCAGCCCCTTCTGGGCAGTCCTACCTGGGTGCCCATTGTCTGTCTAGGTGTCCCAGGCCATGGCCCCAGACAAAGACCCGCCTACTGTGATACCTTGCAGGCTCCTCCATTGTCTTTTGAGGGCATATACTTTATTCACCTGAACAAACTGACACAACAATCAGCTTTGGAGAAATGGCCACAGCCATGTGTTTATTAATAAACCAGTTATCCATATATACATTCGCTTCAGCATGATGTGCGCAGCTAGGTAGCCTTGGAAGGACTCTAGCTCACCATGGAGCAACTAGATCATTGATGGTCAACCCTCCCTCCCAGGGAAGGGCCACCTTACTATCAACCAGGACCCTGCGAGGGCAACAACATCTGGGGCATGAAGGATGGCTATATGACCAGCTATGACTAGCACCTCCCCCATCAGAGGATATGCCATGCTGTGGGACACTGCACAAAGAGGGAGCCATCTGGACTCCATCCGTCAGGCCCGCCGTCCTGTCAGCCTCAGGTAGATCTGGCTGGTCAAGACACGTGATCCCCTGTTACACTCTCCACAGCATTCCAAGACTACCAAGCTGCCACAAGGTGAGTTCTCACCACTCAAACCCCACAAACACCTCATGATAATACTCAATACTCTCTCCACTGCCTATTGTATGTCCTCCAGAAACAAGTCTACTCCTCCCTCCGATAAATGTACACCATCCCCTCTATACAGACCTGGCTTTTTTACAGACACTCCCAGGTGCTTTGCTATGGACCCCCCCACTGAGTCCATAATTGGTCGCATGTCCGCATTCTGCAGCTGGTGCACTTTCTCTATTGTCCTAATGTTCCGGGTGTGCCGCCACTGCTGCCACTGCACCATATCAGACCAAATTATATGTACCTGGGGCCACCATTGCTTCACTCTTGCCAGGTCCTGCCTGACCCTCTCTTTAAGCTCTGTCATAGGTATAACCCCTATATCATTTCCCCACAAATGAATAACTAAAACATTAGGCTGCAACCTCTTCTGAGCCTTTGCTTGCAGTGTTGCCATAACTCATTCTAGTGCATCCTGCGTCATCCCAACCAATGCACCTCTGCCCTCTCATGTGCCAGGAGCAGGTTTTCTCCTCCGGGATACTGCCTTGCCTGGAGGGCCACCCAATGGATGTATGAGTGGCCACAAATCCAGATCTGCTCTGCTTGGGCCGCAACACCTATTCAAAACAAAGCAAGAGAGAGTTATAACATGTGTGGTCTTATATATCTTTCAAAAGCCTGCGACTTCCATCTACCCAAAGTCTGTATCATCCTATCTGATAAGCCCTCTGCCCTGGCATGCGATGCTGTGCCAATCCTAAAGGAGTGCGTGTTGTAGTGTTCTGCAGAGATGCCCAGCAGTTGCAAGGTCTTCTGCAATACGTGCCTAAACTGGTACACTGTTAGGGGGCCACCATCCCCATGATGGAAGAAGGCCCCCCCCATTGCTGGGCACTGTGTTATATAATCCTGTACTCATGCTCCCACATTCCACTGGAGCCTGTGGGGTGTCGCTAGTCGGCACCACCGCCCATGGGCAAGCTGGTCCGCCTTGCTCTTCTATAAGTGGATAAAAATTCCAGACATTGTGACCTCCACATCAGCCTCTGCCATCCCTAATGGTCTCCCAGTAGCTTTGCTGGGCTGCACGAGCTCCGACACCTGGAGTGCTCCACAAAATGCTACCAAGTTTGCTGTCCAGAAGATCCTTGTCTCATCAGGGGATGAGCATACCTTAGGCAACTCATCCCAGATCTGCTTGAATATGGTAGGGCTGAGAGGGTGTCTGTTGTCCGTGCCCCTTGGGGATGCTCGTGCCCCATCTCTCAGCATCTTCTGGAGGGCGAATGCCCTCATGGAGTCGGGGAAGTCCTGGGCCTTCTGAAATCAGGCAATGCCAGCCATGTGCTGCTTGGCTGTTGCCCGGGTGGCCCCTGCACATTTTTGATCAGTACGTATTTGCACAGCTGTGCCACTGGGATCGGCCATGTCCCTACCCACCCCTGTGCATATTGCACTTCCAGAAAACAGTTGACCCCCCTCTGGTATGCTATTCATGTCCTGGGTGCCAGGGCATTCTCAATCAACTCCCAGGCCTCTGGGCTATCAATTCCCATAGGAACGGCGGGACTTCCCTGGGCTGCAGGTCTGTGGCTGGTGCCAATTCTTGGAACCTCTGCCACTGTTAAATGAGAGAGAGCATCAGCGATGCCATTTTCAATACCTGGTACATGAACTGCCTTAAAGTTGATATTCAACAACAAACACTTCAGGACAAACACCCGCATGAGGTTTCCCATCAGGCCCTTGCCCCCTAATTGTTTGTTTATTGCGTACACCACTCCAGTGATATCAGACCTGAATATGATGTGCTTGTCCCTCAGCACATCCCCCCAGATCACCAATGCCACGACAATGGGGAAGAATTCCATCACCATTATCTGCCTCATAATGCCTTGTCTTACTGTATCCACTCTGGAAGCCACTGCCCTGCACACCACTTACCTTGCAAGTAAGCTCCAAAGTGCAGCCCCCCCAAGGTATCTGTGAAGAGTTCCAATTCCTCGCTGGACACTGGAACCGGCCACATCCATACCCCATTGAAACATTGCAGAAATGTCTGCCAGATGCCTAGGTCCTCCCGCATTGCCGCTGTGACGCGGATTCGATGGTGCGGTTTTGTACAGTCTGCCCCAATGCCCACCAGGTGCCTCATGAATGTTCTGCCCATGGGCATTACCCGGCAGGCAAAGTTAAGGTGGCCCACCAGTTGCTGGAGCTCCTGAAATGTGACTTTCCATGCCCTCTTTATAGAGTCTAGCCAGGTGCGCAAGGCCACCAGCTTGTCTTGGGGGAGCTGGAACACTTGCTCACTTGTGTTGCTTTCGATCCCCAGGAAGGAAAGCCTTGTGCATGGCCCCTCCATCTTGTCCTGAGCCAGTGGTACACCCAGCTTGGTGCACAGCTCTTGGAATGCTGCCATGATATGTGCACATTGCCCCAAGCTGGACTTCCCCACAAACAGAAAGTCATCAAAATAGTGTACCATGTGGTCGACTTTGCATTTCTGACCAGTGGCCAAGTGCAGGAATGTGCTGCATTGCTCAAAGACCGCACATGCCACCACACACCCCATGGGCATGCAGTTGTCAATGTAGTAGTACCCGTCAAATTTCATGCCCAATAGCTCCCTATCTGCTGGCTACACTGGCAACAGGCGGAATGCTGATTCTATATCAGCCTTCCCCCAGCAGAGTCCCCCTGGCCTGCCTGTCACACCACCTCTACTGCCCTGTCAAACAATGTGTAATACACTGCAGTGTTGACTGGGTCAATGTAGGCATTGACTGAATCCCCTTTTGGGTACGAGAGGTAGTTTAGCATTCAGAACTCACCCAGCACCACCTGAGGATTGGGCAAGGGGCGAAGGTGAAGGGGTCACTGATCCAACCAATGGCCAGCTGCTTCCTTAGTTTGCTCCACATGACCTCCGGTCACTCCTTGGCAGAACGCAGGTTGTCAGCCTCGTATGCCCTCTTTGAGCCTTGGTAGGTATACGAAACCCCTCCCTGAATCCTGCTGCCAAAGAGTGAGTGGCCAGCCTGTCTGGGTAGTTGACTAACCACCCCTCAATATTTCCAGCCTTGACCAGTGTTGGCAGCCTTGGTCCTTCCTTTCCGAAAGGGGCAAAAATTGTTGGCCTTCCCTGCACCTGCCTCTGTAGATTTTCCACACTGTTGCAATGAGTGTGGTTTCCCACATGCCATGCACTCATGCTTGTATCTAAGTCGCTCAGTCTTGCATGACCCCTGGTTGTAGCTGAAACAACACTCTTTCCTTCCCCCCATTTCCCCCTTCAAATTTGGGATGAGAAACTGACTGCAAGCACCAAAAGCCAAAAAGGGATGCAGATTGGGCTACCTGATAAATTCAGCAGGCTAATGCTGCCTTGCAGGATCCAGGTCTCCACGGTCCATGGGTGCTCGCTCCGAGGTTCCTGGAGGGACCCTGCAAAGAGCACAGAGGGCAAAGATTAAATACAGTCCACAGAAAGGTGGGAGGGAGCTAAGAAAATTTTGAGCAGCTAGCAGCAGGGAGTAAGCCTAAAGCCAGCTTAAGCCCTGATTAAATTAGTAATTTTCTTTCTTTCTTTCTTTTGGCTTAAGTAGAACAGGAAAACATGTCCAGCAAAAAACACTTAAATTAAATGTAGTAAGCTAAGGCAGTAAACATTGCTAGCATAAAGTCAGAAGCTAGCAATTTCACACAAGTTCATGTTCCTTTTCGGTTCCTCTGATAATCAAATTTGGGACAAGAAAGTGACTGTGTAGTTCAGCTTTTGAAAATGGCACCAAGCACCAAAAAGGGCAGCAGATTGGGCTACCTGAAAGATTCAGCAGGCTAATGCTGTTTTGCAGGATCTAGGTCTCCGCGGTCCATGGGCACTTGCCCCAAGGTTCCTGGAGGGACCCTGATAAATTCAGCAGGCTAATGCTGCCTTGCAGTATCTAGGTATCCACGGTCCGTGGGCACCGCCCCCAGGTTCCTGGAGGGACCCTGATAAATTCAGCAGGCTAGTGCTGCCTTGCAGGATCCAGGTCTCCGTGGCCCGTGATGCTTGCTCCAAGGTTCCTGGAGGGACCCTGGTAAATTCAGCAGGCTAATGCTGCCTTGCAGGATCTAGGTCTCCACGGTCCGTGGGCACTCGCCCTGAGGTTCCTGGAGGGACCCTGGTATATTCAACAGGCTAATGATGCCTTGCAGGATCCAGGTCTCCATGGTCCATGGGAACTCGCGATGGACAGCAGGATGACTCTGCAATATGCCAACCTTTTCATGGCCAGTTTAAAAAAGGATTTCCTGAAACAATGCAAACTCAAACCACATGCATACTTCAGACATATTGATGACATATTTATAAGGCACTCACACACTTAAAGAATTTTGTCAGGATCATAACAACATCCACCTGTCCATTAAACTTTCCCAGGAGTACAGTGACATCAGCATTAATTTACTCAACTCCACAGTTACTATCATAGCTGGAACCTTACAGATTGGTGCCTACAGGAAACCAAGAGGCCAACAGAGATACCGACACAAAACAAGCAATCATACCCGGCACATTAAATAAAAAATCTGTAATGTAGAGCCAAGCACTTTGTTACCACACTGTCTATTCCATTGAAGGGGACAGATATAAATTCATTGGGCAGGATTTAGAAAAAAGTGGATGCAAAACTTGAGTCTATATTTTGGATGTATACTGTAGCCATGCAGATGTGCCCAGCTGTACGCATCTTTTCCATGTACGTCTGGATGCATTTTCAACATTTCCCACAGTTTAAACAAATTTCTGCTGCAACTGTGGGACTTGTGTCCATTTCATGGATGCACTACGGATTTCTGTCCCAAAAATTAGATCGAATTTTTGTGGTCTACCTTTTGCAGTGGAATTCTGCACTCATTGATCCGTAGGGGCATGCCCTTCTCAAGCCAGAAGTTGGTGTGTCTGTCTTACACCTATGGGTGAAGAAGGAAGATCCCAAAAGGACCTGCATGAATGAGGATACAAATCCACTGTATCAAAAAGAAAGGAAATTTTTTGCAAAAAAACTTCACTAATGCATCAGTTAGGGTAACTTAATGCCACAAAGGTAGGGAAATGTGGCATTAGGGTTAACACTCATCCCATTCCATGGGTAAATAACCTGAGATGGGTACAGTGTATGAGAATGGGGTAAGCATTAGGGTTGACAACCCCAAGAAACACCCCATGCCTGTAATAATAATAATCACTACTCCCTTCACAAAAGAAAGGGTCCTACAAGAGCTCACTAAGCTCAGGGTGGACCAGAAGGACTGAAATAACTGCATATTTGATTTGCCTTTGTGGCTAACAAACCACCAGGCTGTTTTGGGGCTGGAGAGGTTTACCTGTGTGTGGCAGGATGAGAATGTCAACATAAAATTAAAATAAAACATTTATTCTTTTCACTCTGTCCTATTCTCTTAAACTTTTCTGTCTATCCTTAATTTCTTGTCAGGGTGGCCAACCTGACAATTCTGTTCTATCTGTGCTGTACCTTTAATCTGTTGTCATTCTAACTATCAAAACTGTCACATGAAGTTAAAAGCAGATCCCCTTTAAAGCCTCCAGCTATGTAGATTCTGTGGAAGATTTTGAATCCCCCAAGAATCAAGAGTGTTTCCAACACCAGAGCAGATTACCAGACAGCCCCATTTTAAAGCAAGTCTCTGCAAGGCTGGAAGATGAGCAAGCAGGCTGTTGCAAGGAGAAAGAAAACTCTCCCTGCAGCTGCTTGCTGTAGATCTCACTTTGCTGCCTAAAAACAAAGAGAGTAAATAAAAGTTAAAATAAGGACTGCAGCATTAGTGCAGACTGTTCCTGTGTATAAAGTCATGATAAAGGGGTGTTTGACTTGTTATTGTGTTGTTCAAAGCTATCAAGAAGTGAAGTACAGTATGGGGAGTGAAATAGTGCAATGTTTGCTGACTGCTGAAATGGCAGAGCTGCCATGGGGTGGAGAAATGTAAAACATAAAATGTGTTTAAATACAGTCCTCTATAAACAAGTTTGCTTTTCTTGGTTACTTTACCTGAAATGGTGGCAGGTAGCAAAGATGGCTTCTATAGAGCTGGTAGCCTAGAAAATGGCTGCTAATATAGAAGTGGTGTGATGATGTCATTAAAAGGAGGGCTAAAAGGTCCTTGATGATGCTTTCCACCAATTAAGTTCCTCTAAGTTAAAATGAGTACCTACAGAGTATTGCTAATATTATGTTGAAAAAAAAGACACCATAAGCTTTAGATTTAGAGAAACTGAAGCTTATCTTAAGTTCCAGAGAAGAGAAATAAGGTTTTGGGTATAATTGATAGTCACATGTCAATGATGTCATGATATTTGTGCTATATTAACCTCCCACCAGGAGGCTAATTAAGTGTGCTGGTCAGTTTCTTCTGACCAAGCGGGAGAGGAGGTGAGTGCCTACACACCAGAGTGGGAAGAAATACTGAATATACAGAAACGAGCAGGAGTCTGAGGAAAGACTAGCCTGATTATTTTGTTTTGTTTCATTTGTTGTTGTTTTGGTGTGAAAGTTTAAACACCCATTTATTTACTGTAAATATTTTTTTGAACAGTTAATTTTTATCATTTTTTGGAAAATAAAATGATAAATGCTACCCAAGCATTTTTTATGCACTTGATTTAAGGACTGGTGTCTGTTATTGAACCCACACGCTTACACTGTGTCTGACTTGAATGTCTGGATTTTTCTCTGTTTGATTAGCAGGGTACTTTCTCTGTCAAATTGTTGTGTAGGGTATCTTGCTGACAGGAAGGCACTCATCGCAGCGGTGGGTGAGAGCTTTAGCTGATTGTTTTGTGAGGGCACAGTTTAGGCCCAACCCCTTCCCACCCCTCACCCCACCCACCCCTGGAAATAGTTCCTTTATATCTGAGGTTCTGACATCACTTTCTCAAGAAAGCAAGGTGCACATCACTGTCATATCCTCGCTAGCACACTGCACTGACAATATAAGCATACACATTGTATAATATATGTATTTCTATATAACCAATCACACACGCACGTACGCACACACACACACAAAAAGTAGATAAGCATGTGGGGAGTAGTGAAATGTAATGGCTGTGGGGCAGCAGTCTTCCGGGAGTCTTTCTGGAGGCTGAGATGCTGCCCTATTTGCAGACAACTATCTGCCCTGAGGGAGGAAGTTGCCCATCTTCAGGCCGCACTGGACAGTAGTAAGGAAACCTTCCCCCAGGTCACACTGGACAGTAGGAAGGGAACCTCCCCCATCCAGGGAGCACTAGCGCCACCACCACTACCTCAGAGGTTGTGAAGAAAGCACAGCAGTTGGACCACAGTGGGCTCAGGAAGGGTGAGGATGGTGGAACAGAGGCACACCCAGTCAATTGTTCCACTCCACAATCCATACACCATTCTGGGGGAGCATAGCTCCCCTATGGATGCACCCGCAGAGAAGATTGATGACAACTGTCACAAGGGAGGCCCACAGGAAGGAGGCAGAAGACACCAAAGGGAAAGGAAGCAGCTGCTGTTGGGGGACTCAATTATTAGGGGTATAGAACTGGGGGGAGCTGGGAAAACTGAAGTAAGGTGCCTGCCTGGTGCCATGGCTTGGAGGGACAGGAAGTCCATCCTCAGGATCACGAGAACAGCTGCAAGGGAGTCTGAGCTGGACGTAATTGTCCACCTAGGGACAAATGACTGAGCTCATCATGAGATTAGAGCAGTGCAGGAGGACATTGCAGAGTTGGGGAGGGGGCCTAAGACAAGTAGCACACACAGTATCCTTCTCAGAGGTGCTGCCTGTCAAAGGCATGGGGGAGGCGAGGGTAATTAGTACCATGCAGTTTAATGGATGGTTGAAAAAATGGTGCGGAGCACAGGGGTTTGGCTTCATTGGGGACTGGGGTTCCACCTGGGGGGACACCAACCTATACTGGCAGGATGGTCTGCATCTGTTCAGGAAGGGAACAAGTGTTTTGAGCAATCGGTTTAAATGCTTCATTGGCAAGCTTTTAAACTAGTCAAAGGGGGAGGCACTGATAAGCAGCAGGAAAATCCCAGCCTCTCCCTTCAAAACAGGGTACTAAATGAGAAAAAAGACCGAGCTAGAACGGTCAGTGGGGGATGCTGCAACAGAAGGTAAAGCCATCAAAAAATGGAGAGCAATGAGTACCAATGCCCGTAGTCTGGGTAACAAGCTTCCTGAATTAGTGGCCTTGATAGAGGAGGAGCATCTGGATATCGTGGCAGTCACAGAAACATGGTACACACAAAACCATGACTGGAACGTAAACATACCAGGATACACTATCTACAGGAGGGACAGGGAGGGTAAAAGAGGAGGAGGAGTAGCTCTTACATAAGGGAAGGAATAAAAGCAACAGAACAAAAGGGTAAACAGGGAGGAGAAGAAGCACTGTGGGTAAATTTGGAGACAGGCAATGGCACCACAATCCGCACAGGGGTTAGAGACAGACCCCTTCTCAGGGGGAGGAAATGGACAAGGAAATGATAGAAAGTATACTTAGAATGGCAGAAAAAGGGGAGATATTGCTGATGGGTGATCTGAATATGCCAGATGTTAACTGGAGTGCAGTTGCAGCTGCCACTTCGAAGAGTGGGATTATTCTAGATGCCCTACAGGGAGCATGCCTTAGACAACTAGTACTGGAGCCCACTCGAGAGGGACCAATATTAGACTTGATTCTCTCAAATGGAGATGGAGAGAGGATCACAGATGTAGAGGTGGGTAGCCATCTGGGAACTAGCGACCATCGAACAGTATGGTTCACAATAAACACAGCAATAGAGTCAAGCCATACAAAGACAAAAGTACTGGACTTTAGGAGGGCTGACTTTGCCAAAATGGGTGAGTGCCTAAGGAATGCACTAGCAAATGGGCAGGAAGGAGGGGTGGATGAACAATGGGGAATAATAAAAACTGTCATCACAGAGGTAACAAGCCTTTGTGTGAAGCAAATAAACAAAACAAAACGATGTAAGAAACCACTATGGTTCTCAAAGGAAGTGGCAGTGAAGGTTCAAGAGAAAAAGAAAGCATTCAGGAAGTACAAGGAATCGTAGAAGGAGCAGGACAGGGAACTGTATCAGTTAAAACAAAAGGAGGCTGGGAAGGCAGACAGAACAGCAAAGGCCCAAACCGAGGAAAAGATAGCCAACTCAGTTAAGAAGGGGGATAAAACCTTTTATAGGTACATCAGGGAGCGAAGGAAGACCAAGGGAGGGATAGTGAGGCTTAATAAAGGGAGGGAGGGTGGGCAGAGGGAGACTATGAAAAGGCAGAGATACTAAACAAATATTTTTGCTCAGTATTTACAAATGAAGAGGGGGAGGTACATAAAACAAACAGTAGAAACACTCTGGATACAGAAGTTGATACCAGCCCATTTACAGAAGAAAGGGTTCTGAAAGAACTCTTAAAACTGAAGGTGGACAAAGCAATGGGGCCTGCTGGGATTCATCCCAGAATTCTAAAAGAACTAAGGGTAGAACTAGTGACACCACTGACTACCCTCTTTAACAAATCATGGGAGGATGGGGTGGTACCGAGGACTGGAGGAGGGCAGATGTGATTCCCCTTCACAAAAGTGGGAGCAAGGCAGAAGCAGGAAACTACAGACCTGTTAGTTTAACCTCAGTGATAGGGAAAATGATGGAATCACTTCTGAAGGAAAGAATTGTTGAGTATCTAGAGGCAAGAGGGACACAGGACCCTAGGCAGCATGGATTCACAGTGGGAAGGTCATGCCAGATGAATCTGATAGATTTCTTTGACTTGGTGACCAAAGTAGTAGATCAGGGAGGGGCTGTGGACATGGCCTATCTAGACTTTAAAGGCATTTGACACAGTCCCACACAAAAGATTAATATGCAAGTTAGCCAGCCTGGGAGTGGGTCCCAAGATGACAGCCTGGGTAAAGAATTGGCTGGAGAATAGGACACAGAGAGTAATAGTAAATGGAGTCCCTCAGAAGAAAGGAGGGTTACTAGTGGCGCATCGCAGGGTTCAGTAATAGGACTAGTCCTCTTCAATGTCTTTATGTTTAGCGACATTGCAGAAGGACTGGAAGGAAAAGCAAGTCTCTTGCAGATGATACAAAGATCTGCAACAGAGTTGTTGCACAGGGTGGGGTGGAAAGGATGAGAAGGGACTTGGCAAGGTTAGAGGAATGGTCAAATGTATGTCAGCTTAGATTCAATGCTAAGAAGTGCAAGGTAATGCACCTGGGAAACAAAAACCCAGGGGAAGAGTACACAATGGGAGGTGAGATACTAACAACAACAAAAATGGAAAGGGACCTGGGGGTAGTCATATCAGATGACCTAGAGGTGGGCAAGCAATGTGAGAGGGCAGCAAGGAGGGCTGGGGGGTTACTGGGATGCATAGGGAGAGGCATCACCAGTAGAAAACAGGAAGTTATTATCCCTCTGTACAGACAGCTGGTGAGACCCCATCTGGAGTACTATGTGCAGTTCTGGAGACCCAATCTCCGCAAAGACATAGACAGGATGGAAGCTGTCCAGAGGAGGGCAACTAAAATGGTGCAGGGTCTGCACCGGAAGACATATGAAGAGAGACGAAAGGAGCTTAATATGTATAGCCTCGAGGAAAGGAGGGAGAGGGGGGACATGATAGAAACGTTCAAGTACCTCAAGGGAATCAACAAAGTCCAAGAGGGTAGCATCTTTCAAAAAAAGAGGTGTGCAAGAACAAGAGGGCACAATTTGAAGATAGAGGGAGGTGGCTCAGAGGTAATTTAAGGAAGTATTTTTTCACAGAGAGGGTTGTGGATGCATGGAACGGCCTTCCGGAGGAGGTTGTGGAGTCAAAATCAGTGGTGGAATTCAAGCATGCATGGGACAGTCATAAGGCAATTCTAGGGGTGGGGGTAGGAAGAAGTAGGCTGCTGGTTAACTAGGATCTGCAGCTTATCCAGTAGGTAGGGAAATGGGCAGACTGGGTGGGCCAAGCGGTCCTTATCTGCCGTCAAATTCTATGTTTCTATGTTTCTGGTGGCATACATCCCAGGGTACTAAAAGAGCTAAGGGTGGAACTAGCAGAGCCATTAGCAGAACTGTTTAATGAGTCTCTGAGCAGAGGAGAGGTCCCAGAAGACTGGAGAAGGGCTCATGTGATCCTGCTCCACAAGAGTGGTAGCAGAGAGGAGGCAGGCAACTACAGACCAGTCAGTTTTACCTCAGTGGTGGGCAAGATTATGGAGGCACTCCTTAAGGAAAGGATAGTGCAACACCTGGAATCCATAGAGGCACAGGATCCAAGACAGCATGGGTTTACAAAAGGAAGGTCCTGTCAAACTAATCTCATAGATTTCTTTGACTGGGTAACCAGAGTGGTGGACCAAGGGGGAACAGTTGATGTCGCCTACCTTGACTTCAGCAAAGCTTTCGATACTGTTCCACATAGAAGATTGATTAAAAAGCTGGGTAGGCTCGGGGTGGGTCAGAAGTTGGTCAACTGGGTGGCAAACTGGTTGACAGGCAGAAAACAGACAGTGGTGGTAAACGGTATGCAGTCAGAAGAGATGCAAGTCACGAGTGAGGTACCTCAGGGATCAGTCCTGGGGCCAGTCCTCTTCAATATCTTCATCAGTGACACTGCAGATGGACATGAGGGTAAGGCTTGTCTGTTTGCAGATGACACCAAGATCTGCAACAGAGTAGATGATCCAGATGGGGTGGGCAGAATGAGAAGAGATCTGGATAAACTAGCAAAATGGTCAGAAGAGTGGCAACTGGGATTTAATGCAAGGAAGTGCAAGATCATGCACATAGGAAAGAGAAACCCTGAAGCCACCTATAGGATGGGAGGGGAGTTGTTGTCAGTCACAAAGGAAGAAAGAGACTTGGGCGTCATCATCACCGATGACCTGAAATCATCCAAGCAGACCACTAAAGCAGTAGATAAGGCTAGGGGGATGTTAGGGTGTATTAGTAGGGGTTTCACAAGTCGGAAGAGGGAGGTAATAATCCCTCTTTACAAGACACTGGCTAGGTCCCATCTGGAGTACTGCGTGCAGTACTGGAGGCCGCACCTTCACAGGGACATTAACCAAATTGGGGCAGTCCAGAGAAGGGCAACCAAAATGGTGCAGGGACTGCATCAGAAGACATATGAGAACAGATTAACGGAGCTCAATATGTATACCCTAGAGCAAAAGAGGGAGAGAGGTGATATGATCGAAACATTCAAACACCTTAAGGGCATTAACAAGGTGAAAGTGTCTAACGTGTTTCAATATAAGAAAAAGAGCAGGACAAGAAGACACAGCATGAGATTAGAGGGAGGCTGATTAAGGGGTAATGTGAGGAAGTTCTTTTTCACAGAAAGAGAGGTGGATGCATGGAACGGCCTACCTCAGGAAGTGGTGGCTATAAATACAGTTCAGGGCTTCAAACAGGCATGGGATAGGCATAAGGAAGCAATACAGATGAGTATGAATAGATAGGCCACTGACAGCAAAGGACAATGGCACATTTATAAGGTAGAAAAAGAAATGGGCAGACTGGATGGGCCTTGCGGTCCTTATCTGCCATCAACTTCTATGTTTCTATGTTTATTTACAGTATATAGTGCTCTTCAATGAGTACCAGAGCGCTGTACAATGAACAAAACCATAAAATGCTAAAATACACTTTCCAGTAAATAAATACAACTCAATAATAAAAATCCAGTTACAAGACAGCACCAAAAACAAGTTCAAATAAATAGGTTTTCCAGGCAGTCTTAAAGCTCTCCACTGTCAGGCACTCACGTATCCGATGAGGCAGAGAATTCCACAGGGTTGGGGCTACAAATAACAATGCCTGCGATCCAGATGTTTTTAATCATACCCTGGGAATCTCCAGCAACCCTCTTCAGTTGAGTGGATGGGGCAATAAGGTTTCAGGAGATCTTGCAGGTATCTCAGTCTGTGTAGGGCTTTGTAGGTCAGCAAACTGACCTTGAAGATGATCCACCACTGAACTGGCAGCCAGTGCAGTTCACGCAGCACAGGTGTAATATGACTGGATCAGGATGATCCAGACAACAGCCTGGCCGCAGCATTCTGCACCAACTGTAAGCACCAGATATCAACCCCCAGAAGCCCTAGGTAAAGGGAGTTACAGTAGTCCAGGCGTGAAGTCACAAAAGTGTGGATCAAAGTTAGAGACGGAACTAGGTGTTTAATCCGGGCGACATTCCTCAGATGGTAAAAAGAGGATTTAACCACAGCTGGCATGTGAGAACAGAGTGTCAGACCGTCAACAAGTATTATCTCCAGATTTTGCAACCGTTCAGAGGTCGGTAACTGGGACCCCCCAAGCCAGAACCCTGAGAGACAACCCATCCCAAACCCCTCTATCCAGTGACCGGGATCTACCACCAACACCTCAGTCTTGTTGGAATTCAGTTTTAACCAGTTGGTATTCATCCAGTCCTGGATTTCTGCCAGGCAGTTGTTAACACCACGAGCGCTCTATCCTGGTTGGGTGCAAAGGACAAATAGAGCTGTGTATCATCTGTGTAACAGTGAAACCTTAGCCCATACCACCACACAATGTCTTCTAATGGCAGCACATACATCGCGAACAGCATGGGAGACAGCATGGAGCCCTGTGGTACCCCACACGACAGAGAGAATGCCTCAGAGAAATAAACCCCTGAGAACATGCTCTGTGATTTTTCAGTGAGGAAAGAATGGAACCATCTGAAGACTGTACCAGATAGGCCACAGATGATACACAGGTGTTCCATCAGCACCCCATGGTCCATGGTGTCAAAGGCTGAGGAGAGATCTAGAAATACCAAGATGGTACGGGATTTCTGATCTCTCGCAATCAGGAGATCACTGAGCACCCAAACCAGAGTAGTCTCGGTGCTATGCCTTTTATGAAAACCGTATTGGAGAGAATCATAGATGTCATGGATGGTAAGATGGTTTCCCCAAATGTAGAGCCACTACCTTCTCAATAACCTTCCTCGCAAAGGTAAGATTAGAGATTGGTCGGTAGTTGTCGGGGCAGTCTGGGTCAAGCGAAGATTTCTTGAGAAGGGGGGTCACCACTGCTTCCTTCAGGGAGCAAGGAAACTTCATCCATCTCCAGTGAACACCAGACTATTTCTGCAAGGACCAGGCCAATGACATCAATACAGCCTAACAAAAGGCGAGTAGGGCCTGGATCCAAACTACAACAGGTCGGGCGCATATCCCTGAGAATCCACATGACATTCTCACTCTCCAGCTGTTCAAACTCCATCCAGCAGAACTGAGGTGTAGTGACATTCCGCTGACCACAGTCCCCCCCATAGAATGAGCTGAATGGATCCCAGACCTGATATCAGCAACCTTATCAGCATAGAAGTGAGCAAACTCCTCACACTTTTCATGAGAAACCTCTCCCCAAACTTGCAGACAGGTTGGATTGCACAATCTGTCCACAGTTTAAAAGGGTTGAGCCAGTCAATTCTGAGCTGCAGCAATCTCCCCGGACAGGAATTCTGCCTTCTTATGGGAGATTGTCAACTGATTCTCTAAAATGTTCTGTCAGTCTAAGTCTGTCGGCATCCAGGCTGGCTCTCCGCCAGCTACGTTCTATCCTTCGCCCCTCTCACCTCAACTCCCTCAAGGTCCCATCAAACCAAGGGTACTGAGGGCGGAGGGTGAGAGGGTGAACCCGAACAGGAATCAAGGTGTCCAGAGCCCCCACCATAGCTCAATTATAGGTTTGTAGAAAGTTCATGGGACTCTCATTTGCACCTGGTAATCCCGATAGGTTCAATTATGTCAGGAGACCACATGGGTTAACACCCTGCAAAATCCGGTATTGAACCATCTCCTCAGGGGCAGGTCTATAAGGGGGAGCAAAGAAATTGAACCTTAAAGCCAGCCCGTCGGCACAGCGATTTGATTTCTGCTTGTGACGCAGTGACCCGGGTTCGGGAGTGGACTCGGGTTGCTGGAGGGCCGGCCGGGGAGAACGGGCTTGAGCGTCACATGAGAGCTCGCTGTCTCCAGGGGGATGGAGTGGGTTGGCCGATGCCCACAACACTTGTGTGTGTCCTCGGGTGAAGGCTCAGGGGGATCACAAGCCCCATGTAGGGGATGGGCGGCCATTAAGATGCAGTGGACATCAACGTGCATGCCCTGATATCAGGGGGCTTTCACTGCACCTGAGTAGGGAAAAGCGGAAAAACTCCTGCCAGCTCTGGGAAGATGGGCTTCCCAGAGCATGCCTCCTATGTGCCCCACTCACCAGATCACCTCCACAGGCCCGATGAAATTAAGGATTTCGGGGTACGGACCCACCTCGTTCCCACTCGGGGGGCGAGCTAAAGCTCCATGGGGGACTGGGAGGTGAGTCTGAATGGGCGTGAGGTAGGAAGATGACTCCTTGGATGCCCTGAAGGGTCGGGACTGGCAGGCAGTAGGTGGGGATAAATAGAAATTTCCAAAAAAAAGAAAAAAAAAAAGAAATTGAACCTTATGGTGTGGTGATCAGACCATCTGACTGGTTCCATCACCAAGTCAGAGGTTTCCATCCCCAGGAGGAATATCAGATCCAACAAGTGACCTTTAATGTGAATCGCAGAGACAACTGCCTGTATGAAGCCCAATGAAGAAATAAGTCGGAGGAAGTCTTGTCTGTAGGGTGGGATGGGGTGTTGGGGATGGAAACCATAACACTACATTTCCCTACTTTTGTCACTTTAATCCTAACTAGTGCATTGACAAAGCTTTTTGCAATTAATTTCCTTACTTTTGAACTAGTATTATTATCTGATTATTTGCCTGTGGGAGCGCAGGGCCCTCTAGGCCCTGCACTCCTTTCATAGATGCGTATATGTATGTTGCTGTGGAAGTGCAGGGATCTCCAGGTCCTGCGCTTCCATCCATAGAAAAACAGACACCAAATGGTCAGCATAACCTTCTTATTACCCCACCTCATGTGCCTGGTACAGTAAATTTTGAAATCTCTGCCAAAACATGATTGCACGCCACTGCAATGTCATTCTATGGCACAGGTGCGAAAACACAGTTTGGACAGGATTTGAAAAATGACAGCTGTCATGTTCATGAGGTGGCTGAAAAAATGGCAATATTGAAAATTTGTGGTAAAAATATTTAAAATTAACAAGTTACGGGGCAGCGTAGCGAAATTTCAATGGATATGCATAACTTTGCCATTTTTACACATTTTGAGCCCAAATTTTCAACATAGCCTTCTTATGACTCCACTTCATGAACAAGGAGATGAAACTGTTCAAATCCTGCCCGAAAAGCGATTTCACTAAGCGCCTGCAAAATCACCTTTTCAGGCTGGATTTGTCTAATTCCACCATCATTGTTCATGAGGTGGGGTACCCAAATAGGCTATGTTGAAAATTTGGACACAAAATATGCAAAAATGGCAAAGTTATGTAGTACAGTTGAAATCCCTATTGAAATACATTGAAACACAATTACCTTATTTATTTATTTAGTTTTTGTTAACCAGGTAAGTACACTAGACAAAACATATGCCTATTTTCAGGTACAACCCAACCTTAGTTACACATTCTGCAGTCGGTAGTTCCAGCAGCAAGATGTGTTTTTGACTGAAGACTGGGTGTTCACCATGCTGCCTGTTCAGGTGAGTGAGGGTGTGTGGGGTTGTAGAGTGGTGGGTGCTCAGTGGGAGGTCAGGGTGGGGGGGGTTGTAGCCGTGAGGGACCGTTTTCTTTTTTTACAGAAAAAAAAAAAAACATCAAGGGACATTTTCCTTTATTTCAGGTGGATGGTGGTCTGGGGTAACTCTAGACACCAGGGGAAACTATAATAACTATGGGGACAGTGATTGGTGGGATGGGGGGGTGCCACTAGATACCAGGGAAACAGTGAAAAACACAGGGAATGGCAATCAGAAGGGAAGGGCGTGCCACTAGACACCAAGGAAATATGAACAGTATGGGACAACAATCAGACGGGGGGCCACTAAACACCAGGGAACGTGAAACAAACACAGGAACTGGGATCAGAGAGGGGGGTACCACTGGACACCAGGGATACTTAACAAATTACGGAGATGGTGATGGGGGGGTGCCACTAGACACCAGGGAAAGTGAAACAAACACAGGGGCTGTGATCAGAGAGGGAGTACCACTATACACTAGGGATACTTAAAATACGGGGACAGCAATCAGAACGGAGGAGCACTAGACACCAAGGAAAGTGAAACAAACAGGAGACCATGATCGGGGGGGGTACCACTAGACACCAGGGAAAGTGAAACAAACAGGGGACCATGATCAGGGGGGTACCACTAGACACCAGGGATTCCTAACAAAATAAGGGGATGGTGATCAGGGGGGCCACTAGACACCAGGGAAACTGAAACAAACATGGGGACAGTGATCAGAGTGGGGGGTACCACTAAACACCAGGGATACTTGACAAAATATGGGATGGCAATCGGTGTGGGGGGAGGCACCACTAGACACCAGGGAAACAGTGGAAAACAAGGGGATGGCAGTCAGAAGGGAAGGGGGTGCCACTAGATACCAAGGAAATATGAACAATATGGGACAGTGATCAGACGGGGGGGCCACTAAACACCAGGGAAAGTGAAACAAACACAGGGACCATGATCAGAGATGGGGATACCACTAGATACCAGGGATACTTAACAAAATACGGAGATGGCGATTGGGGAGGATGCCACTAGACATCAGGGAAAGTGAAACAAACACAGGGACTGTGATCAGAGAGAGAATACCACTATACACTAGGGGTACTTAACAAAATACGGAGATGGCGATTGGGGGGGCCGCCACTAGACACCAGGGAAAGTGAAACAAACACAGGGACTGTGATCAGAGAGGGAGTACCACTATACACTAGGGATACTTAACAAAATACTGAGACAGCGATCAGAGTGGGGAAGCACTAGACACCAGGGAAAGTGAAACAAACACAGGAACTGCGATCAGAAAGGGAGTACTACTGTACACTATGGGTACTTAACAAAATATGGAGATGGCAATGGGGGGCGCCACTAGACACCAGGGAAAGTGAAACAAACACAGGGACTGCGATCGAAGAGGGAGTACCACTATACACTAGGGATACTTATCAAAATATGGGGACAGCGATCAGAGCGGGGGAGCACTAGACACCAGGGAAAGTGAAACAAACAGGGGACCGTGATCGGGGGGTACCACTAGACACCAGGGAAAGTGAAAAAAACAGGGGGGTTACCACTAGACACCAGGGATACCCAGCAAAATAAGGGGACGGTGATCAGAGCCACACCAGGGGAAAGTCAAACAAAATATGGAGATGGTGATGGGGGGGCACCACTAGACACCAGGTAAAGTGAAACAAACACAGGGACTGCGATCAGAGGGGGGGTACCACTAGACACCAGGGATACTTAACAAAATACAGAGATGGCGATGGGGGGGTGCCACTAGACACCAGGGAAAGTGAAACAAACACAGGGACTGCGATCAGAGAGGGAGTACCACTGTACACTAGGGATACTTAACAAAGTAAGGGGACAGTGATCAGAGCGGGGGAGCACTAGACACCAAGGAAAGTGAAACAAACAGGAGATCATGATTGGGGGGGTACAACTAGACACCAGGGATACCTAACAAAATAAGGGGATGGTGATCAGAGGGGGGCTACTAGACACCAGAGAAACTGAAACAAACATGGGGACAGCGATCAGAGTGGGGGGGTACCACTAAACACCGGGGATACTTGATAAAATATGGGGATGGCAATCGGTGCGGGGGGGGCACCAGTAGACACCAGGGAAACAGTGGCTCACTGCTCTCACTGCAGCCTGCAGCACCAGTTCCAGCTGCAGAAGTCAAGAAAGTCCTGCTGTTCTCATACAGCGAATATGGGTAAAGGGCTCCTCTCGCTAAGCTGGGCACCCTGGATTTTGGATGCCCAGATTTTTTTTTTAGTCTTTGGTAACCAGGTAAAGCCCACTAGGCACAAGTGCCTGTCTTTAGGGGTGACCTGGGAGCACTGGGTGGTTAAGTGACTTGCTCAGAGTCACACAGTATGCAAGAGGAAGTTGTGAGAATTAAACCAAGGTCTGGTCTGTTGGATGTACAAAGCTTGTTCACAGCTCGTTACTCTAACCTCTAGGTTATACTGCCAGCCCAACGTATTTATCACAACTTTAAAAGCAAACAAACAGCAGACTTTATCTAAACGGTTCCCATTTAGGTAAGTTCAGGTGTTTGTTTTTAAAAAAATACAAATGTCATTGTACTTTTGCGGTTCATAATTTTAAATCAGTAAAAAGAAAATGGTGGCAATCTCGAGTGTTTCTTTTCCCCCACGGCAAGTAAATCACACAAATAATCACTCAGGATGTGTTTATTTACCTTTTGCAATCAGTATTTCAATGAACACAAACAGTAAATCATGACCTGTTAACACTTGTGAACTTTTTTTATTGATAGCACTGTTTTTGTTTTACTGGCCTGTCTGGATGTTATCCCAAAAATCATTATAATTCAAAAGTGGTATTGTATTTTTCCACCAAACCATCCAAAAACACACCTTTGGTACAGACTCCATCATCCCTGAAAATATCACGAAAAAATTTCATACCATCTAGCTGTAGATGAGAGCAAAAAACCCCATGTTAAGTATAGTGAAAAAAGTGGTACATTCTGTTTTTTATCACTCCATATCTCAAAAACCATACAAGATGTCATCACAAAACTTTTCACATTTTGAGTCTCTGACAGTTTGACTGCGCATGCCAAATGTTAGATTATTTCATCAAACTACGCCGAAGTTATTAAGATGCAAAAAGTGGCATTTAACATTGAATTGCTGATTCAACCCCAACTATAGGAGCACGGTCGCCCCTATAATATCTATATCTGTCTCTGTCTGTTTGTCTGTGCCTATATCTGTATCATACCAGGGTGCACAATCTTCAGGAAAGACAGAGAAGGCAAAAGGGGGGAGGGGTGGCTATGTATATCAGAGTGGGGATCAAGGCAATGGAGTTAGGGGAAGAAAGAAAGGGGAAGAGGCACTATGGGTCACATTAGAGATGGGAAATGGCACCACCATCCGCATTGGAGTTGTCTTCAGACCTCCAACACAGGGGGAAGAAATAGACAGGGTATTAGTGGAAACCATACACAAAATGGCAGAGAAAGGGGAAGTGTTGCTGGTGGGGGACCTAAACATACCAGATGTTTCATTTCATTTTCATTTCATTTTTTCATTTGTTAACCTGGTAAGGACACTGGGACGAGCCCATTTTCAGTTCCGACTCAACAATAAACAGAACAAATAGGACAATCAACTAAACAAAACAGCATTTTAAACAAAACATTTATAAGACTCAACTGAATTTAAATAAGCCTTAAAATTCTGCTTAAAATTTTGAAGGGAAGTGGAGGAATGGACTTCAAGAGGCAATGCATTCCAGAATTGAGGGTCTGCCACTGAGAATGACCTTCCTCCCACCTTAGACTGAAAGAAAAAATTACTCATCTTAGTAATGTTGTTTCTTCTAATGGAGTCTTTCTGTATTCTGACATATGCAGTTAGGTCCTGCCTTTCAACTGCCCCGAAGAACAAAGAGTTAAACTTTCCATGGCCAGCATGGAATGTTCACCACGAGCTCGGTTGAGGCCCCTGTCTGCTGTTGTTTAAACTCCAACCGTCTGATCTTTACGAGCAATACTCACTAGAAGTTCTGTGTGGAAACTGCAAAACTCAAAACTAGCCAACTGGCAACTATGTCTATATAAAAGGGTTTTTTGGGTTTCAAAAAGAAGACTCAAGTCAAGAAACCCAAAAAACAAAATACATCCCAAAACACAATAACTCAACCAAAATAAAGGAGGGTGAAAAATGGACACCCCTAGGGTGCCAACACTGCTCCTGCCCACCCACATCCCAAAAACTAGGTTCTGGAGAGGGAGTATGGGAGAAACAGAGAACAGCAGACCTAATAGAAGAAACAACATTACCAAGGTGAGTAATTTTTTCTTGAACAACATGAAGTCTTGCTGTATTCTGACATATGCAGACTACCAAGCAGTACCTCCATGGAGGAGGGGCAGAACCTACTTTGGAAACAGGCTCTGAAGTACTGCTGTTCCAAACCGAGCATCACTCCTAGCCTGGATATCCAGAGAGTAATGCTTGGTGAATGTATTGACTGTTTTCCAGGTGGCTGCTTGACAAATTTCTAAGATAGGAATATCCCTGGCAGTAGCCAGAGAAGCCGCTGTACCTCCTGTGGAATGAGCCCTCAGGACTGAGGGTGGAGTTCTACTCAGTTTCTCATAGCAGAATTGTATACAAGAAACAATCCACCTGGCAATAGATCTCTTAGCGGCAGGTTTGCCCTTACCAACCTCTCCATACGTGAGGAACAACTGGAGGGATTCAAACCTGTGACCCTTGGTGCGCTCTATGTAGTAGGTAAGGGCCCTTTTAACATCTATGCTGTGTAGCCTCCTCTCTCCAGAGGAGGGATGGTCAGTGAAGAAAACAGGGAGAGACATAGACTGGTTGAGGTGGAAATCTGAAACCACTTTAGGCAAAAACTTTCTGTTAGTTCTTAGGACCACTTTATCTCTATGGAAAGAGATGAAATCAGGTTCCACTGACAGGGCTTGCGATTCGCTGATATGCCTGGCAGAGGTAATGGCCACCAAAAACACAGTTTTCCATGTCAAGTACTTAAGCTCTGCAGAGGACAAAGGCTCAAAGGGGGGTTGCATAAGCTGAGCGATGCAAACATTAAGGTCCCAAGCAGGATCAGGATCCCTAAAGGGGGATTGGTGTGAAGCAATCCCTTGAAGAACTTACAAAACACAGGATGGGCTGATAGAGGGGATGGCTTGCCTACTGACAGGAAAGCAGAAACAGCTGCCAAATGCACTTTAAGTGTAGTTGGCCTAAGGCCTATTCCATTGAGATGGACCATATAGTCCAGAACCGTAGGCAACTCAGCAGAATCTGTAGAAATATTTTTCTTAGAACACCAAATACTGAATCTTTTCCATTTGGAGTAAGTCTTTCTGGTGGAAGGCTTTTGAGAAGCCTTAAGGATATCCAGAACCCCTTGGGAAAGATGCAGATCAGCAAACTCTAACTCTTCAAGAGCCATGCCTTGAGATTGAGAGACCGAAGGTTCGGGTACCAAATCCTCCCCTGAGAGGATGTCAACAGGTTGTAATTCCTGGGAAGAGACATGGGAAGGTGGACTGCTAGGGACAGCAACAGGGGATACCAGGGCTGTCTGGCCCAGTCTGGAGCAATCAGAATCACTTTGCATGGTTGTGACCTTATCTTGACTAACACTTTGAACAGGAGAGGGAAGGGGAAGCATACAGAAATTTCCTTCCCAATTCAGGATCAGAGCATCCAGGGGACTGAGCCCAAGACTGGGGATCTGCAGCAAAGAGGGAAGTTGGTGATTGTCTGGGGCTGCAAAAGATCTATCTGTGGAGTGCCCCATCTCGAGAAAATCACTTTCAAAACTAGAGGATCTAGGGTCCATTCGTGATGGCCCTGGGATATTCTGCTCAGAGCATCTGCTAGGACACTGGGAGGTGAACTGCTATCAGAGAGGTTTGCAGGGAATAGGCCAGGGACCACAACTTCATTGCATCTGTGCACAAGGCCATAGACCGAGTGTCTCCCTGCTTGTTGATGTACCACATGGTGGTGGTGTTGTCTGTTCTGACCTGGACCACCTTGTTCTGCACAGATTTGGAAAAGGCTTGCAGTGCCAAAAACACTGCTCTGAGTTCCAAAAGAATGATGTAAAGCAGAGATTCCTGAGGTGACCACAACCCTTGGGTGGTAAGATCCCCCAGATGGGCTCCCCAGCCCAGCAGGGAAGCATCTGTGGTGAGTATCACTGAATGAGACTGAGTGACAGAAGGAACCCCTTGTCTCAAATTGTCCTGATCCTGTCACCATTGCAAGGCCTGGATCAGGGTTCGGGTCACTGGGACTAGTTTGTTAAGGAAATCCTTTCTTTGGGACCAGAAGGCTCTTAAGTGGAACTGAATGTCCCTCATCTGGAATCTTGCTCCTTGGACCTGGCCCAGAAGCTGAAGGAAATGCCTTGCTGGTCAAGACACCTGCAGGGTGAATGAAGAGGCCAGTTCCATAAGGGTCCTTGCCCTTTCCAGAGGAAGGAAGGCTCTTGCCTTTATTGTATCCAGCTCCGCCCCATGAAGGTGAGGAGCTGTACTGGTTCGAGAACCGACTTTGGAAGGTTGAGAAGGAATCCTAAGGAAGTGAGCACTTGCTGAGTTATTTGCAAACGTGACTTGACTTGGTCTGGAGACTGACCTGCTATGAGCCAGTCGTCCAAGTATGGGAAGATGGAGATCTTTTTTCTCCTTAAGAAAGCAACCACTACTGTCAGGCACTTTGTGAAAACCCTTGGGGCTGATGTTAGGCCAAAGGACATTGCTCTGAATTGATAGTGGCCTGAGGGCAACTTGAACCTGAGGTACTTTCTGTGGGAGCACCTGATGGGAATGTGAAAATAGGCATCTTTGAGGTCCAGGGAGGCTAGCCAGTCCCCTGGCCTTAGAGAGGGAAGGATTATTCCCAGAATCACCATTTTGAACTTTGGTTTTAAAAGGTGTTTGTTCAGATATCTTAGGTCCAGGATGGGCCACCATTCTCCTGTCTTTTGGGGTTAGGAAGTACCTGGAGTACAATCTTTGCACTTGTGTAGGTGGGAACCCTCTCTATAGCTCTGAGAGCTAGAGGGAAGAAACCCTCTGCCTCAAGGCAAGGGTCTCTGATGGATTTGCAGGTGGAAATGATCTGGTTCTCATCTTGGGAAATTTTTGAAGCTGAGAACCAGTCCCTGGCTACTACTCCAGGACCCACTTGTCTGATGTCAGAGACTTCCAGTCCTGGACAAAGTAAGCCAGCCTGCCCCCTACTGGTATTGGAGAATCAGCCCGGGCAGACCCATCAGTGTGTCTGCTTGGCAGGGGCTTTAGGCTGAGGGGTGGATGCAGGCCTGCTCATCCCCTGTCTTCCTCTCCCTCTAAAGAACCCTCTCTGATGGTAAGAAGAGGAGGCCTGAGCTTGGTAAAAAGGCATGCCCCTGCCCCTGGACTGCTGCCTCTGAGGAGTAGCTTGCCTTTCTTTGGCCTGAGCACTCCTGTAAGTGGTCCTGTACTCATCCATCTTTTTCATGTAGTTCTCTGTCTGCTCCCCAAACAGAGAATTACCAATAACAGGGAAATCCATGGCCTTAGCCTGGGTATCCTGTGATAGGCTAGTACATCTGAGCCAAGCCATCCTCCGAAGAGCCACAGATGTAGCCATGACTCTTGATGAAACATCATTGGAGTCCACAGCAGCATGAAATCGCATTTTGGGTGCCTCAATCCCATCTGCAGCCACCTGCTCCAGCTCCTTGGCAAGCTGGTCGGGGCCTGTTTAGCCAGAGCCAGCCCAGTGTCCCACCTGGACTTCTGGTATCTAGCTGTGTAGGCCATATAGTTAGCCTGCCTGAGTCCCAAAGATGCTGCCATGTACTGTTTCTTTGCCATGGCATCAATCTTCCTGGAGTCCTTATCTGGGGGGTGTGAAGCCAAGGGGATATTTGCCATATCACAGGCAGCAGCCTGCACTACCCCAACATGGCTGCATTGCTGGGAAAGGAACTCCGTGTCTGAGCCTGAAAGAGTATACCTCCTGTCCATTCATCTGTCCACAGGAGGTATGGAATTAGGAGTCTTAAGAATTTTATGTGTCTGTTTCCCAAAGGATTTGTGGAGGGGAATAGACAGTCTCCTGGACTCTGGGATGTCCATCATTTCAACAAAAACAGGCTCCTCCTGATCCTCTACTGCTTCCTCCACAGGAAGCTGGAGGGTCTCAGCCACTTTTTTTTAAAAAATAAAGTGAGAAGGGGACTCAGAAAGCCTAGGAAGAGAAACAACTGAAGGTCTGTCTGGGGAGATGTCCGGGTCAATAGGCACATCCAGACTTTCATAATCACCATCATCATCCTCATACTCTCCCTCTTCCTCATCTGGTTCATAAAATTCTTCCAAAGTGTAATCCGGAACTGGGGGAACCGACTGAACCGAACCCCTGCCAGATGGTGGCAGTTCGGTCGGAACCGAAGTAAGCGATTGCACTATCCTTATCGCCTTAGCTATCTCATCGGCAGTCGGAGTATGAATTTCTGGGTCCGAACTGGATGATTTATCTTTTCTTTTTCTTTTCCTTTTTACTGGAACTGACTCCTCAGAATCAGCTCTTCTTTTGCCCAAAGAAGTATCGCCCTGGTCAGAGGGCACTCCTTCTGGTTCGGTGGGAACCGAACCGGGCTGGCCATCCAGGTCAGCGGACTTCTCTGCCCCCCTTTCCCTCAGTCTACCTAATCTCTTTTCCAGGGTAGATTTGGGAAAATTCTTACAAATTTGGCAGTCTGAAGCGAGGTGGTCAAACCCAGACAATAACACAGGTGGTGTGGGGATCAGCCTTGGCAAAGACTTCCCACACACACTGCAGTGTTGAAACCCAGTGGCCTGTTTTTTCTTGGGTTTCTGGGACATGTAATCCTAACTAAACTTACCCTTTTTGGTAATCCACCAGGCAAGACCCTCTATCGGTTCCTGACCATGTCACAGGTCTTGAAAAAAATAATAAATCCATTTTTAGAACTGATACGGACCGTTACCACATTCTAAGTAAATCACAAACTTTTTTACCTGAAAACTGATTGGTTCAGCCGAACCGATCCACAGTTTACGAGTTCCACACAGAAACTATACAGAAAACCTATCTAGTACTCATGGTACCACAGACAGAGACTTAAACCGACAGATCGGTAACAGCAATTCTGTAGAAACCGAGCGAAAAAACAACACTTTAACCAAATTTTTTGTACCGAGCAAAGGAGAAACCTCCGGAGCGACTGTTCAATGAGGCGGAGTAAAGATTCTGACAGTTGGAGTTTAAACAACAGCAGACAGGGGTTTCAACCGAGCTCACGGTGAACATTCCATGCTGGCCATGGAAAGTTTAACTCTTTGTTCTCCAGGGCAGTTGAAAGGCAGGACCTAACTGCATATGTCAGAATACAGCAAGACTTCATGTTGTTTGAAAGAAATATTTGTTAGGATAGTACCACTATAGGAGCGTAAATTGTAACCAGGAAGTCTTACATCTACCAAATCAGATAACGGGTACTTAGTTCTTAGGAAAATGGATTTAAAGGTTTGACAACCAAAATAAAATGTAATCCTATTATTTAATGCTAGCCAACCTAGCTTGGAATACATTGAATAATGGTGAAATCGATAGGGGCAATCCAATACAAACTGGCAGACATTATTAGAAATCACTGTTAGCACTTTAAGCTCACTAACTGAAAGCTTATAATAGAGACTTGCAACATAATCAAGGTGGGACAACAGTATTCCCATAGCAATAGATTTACGAATATCTTCAGAAAAGTATTTCTTCATTTTGAATAGTATGACCAATTTTTGGTTAACCTTTTTACTTATGGCTTTTACCTGTAAGGAAAAAGTTAAAGCAGGGTCCAAAAGAACTTCCAAATATCTAAATTCTCTTACAATTTCAACAGCAATGCCCATGGTATTATAAATCAACAAAACTGGGTCATCTGTCAATAAGTGAGGGGTTCCAAACAGCACTGATTTTGTCTTATTTACATTAAGAATCAAATGGTTGTTAAAAAAACAGCTACAGACATCATGGAAGTCAGATTGCAAAGAAGATGCAATCTAAAGATTTGAGTGAGCCTGAGAATAGATTATCAAGTCACCCGCATAAAGCAGACAGTTGCAAACCTTAAAAATAGAAGGAAGGGAGTTAATGCATAACGAAAATAAAAAGGTCCCAAAATGAACCCTTGCGGGACTCCTAAATTCATGGGTCTAATAGAAGAAGTAACCGGCCCTATACCTACCACCTGGGACCCGTTTGATAAGTAGTCTCGGCACCAGGACAAGACACCTTCAGAGAAACCCTAAAAGTCTTGCCATCACACTAAATAAGGCATGTAGACTTCGGCTTGGTGCCCCTAAACTAACCCATACATGCAACCTTTACTCATAGATAGAGTGGCTGGACCTTATCAATCAGATTCTGTACCAAACATGCATCCAGGCTAAAAAGGCAACCCTCGGACTTACCTCGAGCAGTGCCTGGAACATGCTCTGCCCATCTACAACAACCAGGCCAATCAGAGCTACAAATAGAAACACCTTCAAAATCCCATTCTGCAAAACCACGCAGGGCCAGAGATCCTTTGGATACCAGGCCCCACTCGCCCTGAACTCACTACCCCTGCACATTCTAGAGACCCCCAGCATTGACCTATTTAAGTTAAAACTCTGGTCCCACATAACCAACCAAAGAAAGTGCTCCTGCTTCATTTAAGCTAGCAACTGCTCTGAAGGCCTAGCCCTATCCCAGCATGCACTTTGTTATAGCTCCTCAATTAAGATACTTATCTCTGTCAATTCCTTACCCTCCCACCCCTGTACTGCCTCCCATCCACTATTCCTTACTGCTGTCTCTTGCACCTCCTCACTCCAGACCTTTCACAAACTCTTTCTCGCTCAATGACTCCTGTCCCAATTTAGCTCCCTCCTCCTCTACATGTATACCCCTCTACAATGCCCGCAATTCCTCCAGCATTTACTAACCATCCTTTCCCCCATTCTACCCTCTGCTCCTCATTTAATCCCCTTCTCTCCTTGTCTACAAGTGTCCCCTATTGCTCAACCCAAATTAAGTCATTCCAATGTATTGACTCTAGTAAGGTGCTTTTTTCAGCTGTTACAACTTTGTCTACTGGATTTACCCATTGTCAAAATGTACAACTCAATGTATGCTACCTAATCAACTATATGTAAAATGTGTAATGTTCCTTGATACCAATGTTGCCCCACTTATGCTTATCATATGTTTACTCGTGTTTGTCATTTGTCTTATGTACCTGACTTGGAACTTATGCAAATGAGCTATGAGCTCATAGGGTGTAATCTGATACTCCAATAAATAAATAAATAAGGCCAGCCCAGTGGCACTGAGGGTTGAGGCACTGGATGCCACACCTCGCACCACACCGGTGACCCGGGTTCGGGAACGGACTTAGGCCGTCGGGGACTGGCAGGGGAGAGGTTGGATTGAGCATCCCAGGACAGCTCTCCTTTATCTGGGTTGGGCTAGAGTGTTGTGCCGTGCTTGGGTGACCCCTGGTGAAGGCCGAGGGAAGTGCAAGACATGGAACTAGCATGGGTGGAGTTTGCAAGACGCTTATGGTATGCAGCGGCCATTCACTGCCAGTCTGGGGAAAAAAACCTGGGTGAAAGAGCTGGGCGCGACTGAGCAGCTTGATGGCTGCACACCCACTGACCTGGAGGCCTGTTGTGGAATCGCGTCGGGGGGTCCGGTAATGGCCGTGCTTGGACCCTCACGGCAAGTGAGCCTGCTGTCCTCCGGGTTGCTAGGGGCCGGCGTCTGGATGCCCCAGCTGGAGTGCTGCAGTAAGGTGCAAAAACTGGAGTAAAATAGAAAAATAAATAAATAAATAAACTAAGACAGCTTAATCCTGAACATAGCAAAGAATGATTAATACGGTCGAATGCTTTAGTCAGGTCCATGAACACCGCCCCCTGGAACAACTGGAACACATATGCAGCGGCCACTACCAGGAGCAGAGACATCTTGGATGCCTGGGAAGGAGCATGCCTCAGACAGTTGGTGAAGGAGTCCACAAAGAAAGGAGCAATACTAGACCTGGTTCTCACAAATGGTGACAGAATAACAGAGCTATCTGTGGGCAGCCATCTAGGGTCCAGCAATCACCATACAGTGTGGTTTAAGGTGAAGACAGTAGTAGAGTCAAGCCACTCAAAAGTAAAGGTCCTGGACTTCAAGAGGGCAGACTTTGCAAAAATGGGAGAATCCTGGCAAACGGGGGAGGGAGTGAAGGAACAGTGGGAGAAACTTAAAGGAGCCATAGCAGAGACAACAGGCCTCTGTGTAAAGCTAGTAAATAAAGTAAAAAGAAAGAAAGAAAGAAAGAAAGAAACAAACAAACTCTAAGGTTTTCAAAAGAAGTGGTGGGGAAGGTTATGGAAAAAAACAGGCATTCAGAAAGTACAAGGAAACACAGAGGGAGGGAGATAAGGAAATGTACCAGGCAAAGCAGAAGGAGGCGGGGAAGGCAGTCAGGTGCACAAAGGCACAAACTGAAGAAAGGATTGCAAAATCAGTAAAAGAAGGTGACAAAACCTTCAGGTATATCAAGGAAAGGAAAAATATCAATAGAGGGATAGTGAGGTTGAATAAAGGCAGGGAGTGTGCAGAGGGGGGCCTAGAAAAAGCAGAAATTCTAAATGAATGCTTCTGCTCAGTATTTACAAAGAAAGGGGAATGGGAGGGACCAAAATTAGGGGGTAGAAACACACATGGAGGAGGTGGACATCGGTCCATTCACAGAGGAAAGAATCCTAAAGGAACTCTTGAAACTAAAAGTGGACAAGGCAGTAGGACCGGATGGGATGCATCCCACAATACTGAAAGAACTCATGGAGACACTAGAGGCACCACTGACAACCCTATTTAACACATCACTAGAGGAGGGAGTGGTACTAAAGGACTGGAGGAGGGTGAATGTGGTACTACTACACAAAAGTGGGAGCAAGGTGGAGGTTGGAAATTGCAGGCTGGTCAGCTTGACCTCAGTGGTGGGGAAAATCATGGAATCCATGTTAAAGGAAAGGAGGCTAGTGGGGCACAAGGCCTGAGGCAACATAGATTCACATCAGGGAGATCTTGTCAAACAAATCTGATAGATTAATTTGACTAGGTAACCAGGGTGGTGGATCAGGGAGGGGCAGAGGACATGGCTGGCTTAGATTTTAGCAAGGCATTTAACACCGTCCCACACAGGAGGCAAGGAAAAAAGTTGCACAGTCTGAGAGTAGGTCCTAAGGTGGTACACTGGGTCTGAAATTGGCCGAGCAACAAGACACAGAGTGTGGTGGTAAATGGAGTTCAAGCCCAGGAAAGGGGGGTGACAAGTGGGGTGTCAGAGGGCTTGGTTCTGGGGTTGGTCCTCTTCAGTGTCTTCATTAGTGACATTGTGGAGGGGCTGGAAGGGAAGGTAAGCCTCTTTGCGGATGACACCAAGATCTGCAATAGGATAGACACTCCAGATGGGGTGGAAACAATTAGAAGAGACCTAGGCAAATTGGAGGAGTGGTCATGACTGGCAGCTTAAATTCAATACAAAAAAGTGCAAAGTCTTGCACTTGGATCACAGGAATCCTGGAGAGGAATACCAAATTGGGGGGGGGGGGGAGATACTAACAACAAAAAAACTGGAAAAAGACTTTGGGGAAAACATAACGGACAACCTGAAGGTGGCCAAGCAATGTGAAAAGGCAGTGGGGAGGCCCAGAGGGATGCTGGGGTGCATAGGGAGGGACATCACCAGTAGAAAACAGGAGGTGGTGATGCCACTGTATAGACAGTTGTTCAGGCCACATCTAGAATACTGCGTTCAGTTCTGGAGACCGCATCTCTGGAATGACATTAACAGAATGGAGATGGTCCACAGAAGGGCAACAAAAATGGTGAAAGGAATGCACCAGAAAACATATGAGGAAAGACTGAATGACCTCAATATGTATACCCTGGAGAAAAGGAGGGAGAGGGGTGATATGATAGAGACATTCAAGTACCTCAGGGGAATTAACAAGGTCCAGGAGGGCAGTGTCTTTCAAATATAAAGATGTGCAAGAACAAGGGGTCACAATATGAGGCTAGAGGGGGGAAGACTCGGGGGTAATGTAAGGAAGTATTTTTTTCACTGAAAGGGTGGTGGAGGCCAAAAAAATTGGTGCGTTCAAGAATGCATGGAATAGACAGAAGGCAACACTAGTGATAGGAAAGAGAGGGTAAGCTGCTGATCATTTAGGATCTGGAGTTTAAGTACAGTAGGTAGGGAAATGGGCAGACTAGGTGAGCCAGGTGGGCCTTATCTGCCATCAGAATCTGTGTTTCTATGTATCTGTATCTATATCTATACATATATATGTAACTCCCCATTGGCCCCTAATTTAACCAACAGGCACACCTCCCATAGTCTAGGGGGAAAAGAGAGGGGTGGGGCTTATATTGATTGCCACCATTAGATGAGGTGGGATATGCAGATGGAGTAGAAATTATAAAAACACAAACCAAATGTGGCTACTACCTGGCACACACCTGGTGGCACCAATACCATGGCCAACAATCCAGGTCCCAGGGAGAAAACATTTGCTCAGGGCCATGCTAGGTTTGCACTTCTGGACAGGGGTACCCAAGTAACTCCAAACACAGGAAGCAATAATATGAATGTCCAAACCAGACTGTGATTCTAGAGTGTGGCTTTATTCCATAACACAGTAGAAACAATGCAAAGCGAAGATGGAACCCCAAGGGTTACACACACTGTAAATACAGACCTCTGAGACAGAGAACACCAAATTCCAATATTGCATAGGATAACTGTAGAACTTGTGGACTAGCCACTTGTAGGACACACACTTTCTCCAGGAAATGGCACATACGGCCAGTACTTGGTCACTTCCCATATTGTATAGGATAAGTTGTGGCACACAGACCACGGCAGAGCAATAAAAACTCAACACCCGCAGAACCCACATATGGGGTAAACTGGTGAAAACCCACTTTCTTCAGGCACTGGTCACATGCACTGACAGAAAAGACACAGGTGCCCTTCAGAACCCGGAGTGCTAAACTGGTCACTCCAGATGTGGAGACTCCCACCTTTTGTTTCCAAGTTCATACTTGGCCATCCCTTTGGAAAATACACCTCACACTGTACCAAAATGTACCGAAGATGCTCTCTAGAAATGTATTTCACACTTAACATCCTCACAGGACACCACAGGGGTGTCAAAGGTAAAAGTTCTGTTCACTTGGACAGTCACATACTGGACTCCACAGAGGACAGCCAACTTTTAACTGTTTTAGGGTGACAGGGTCCCTTTGTCAGAGAGTCCACCCTAGAAATGCAGGTACTCCTGGGCAGTTTCACACAAAACAAAAGTACTCACAGAAGATGTCACACAAGGCAGCTTCACCAGATGTCCTAGTAGGATCAAGGGGATTGCCCCTAACATCCTGGCAGCCTGCTCAATCCCTCCTGCAAAGAAACACAGGAAAATCCCTGGAGACGGTTTCCACCACTGAACCAAGCTGTAAGATTTCTGTACTTCATTAGGGGTGAGAAAGAAGAACAACACTGCAGCTCAATATCAGAGCTGCTGCTCCAGACTACTGCTCACTCTGAGCTCTGGAACCAGACTGACAGCACACTGCAGCCTCCAACTATAGATTGACTACAGAATTCTATCTCCCTCCCTCACAGCAACTGGCTGTGGCCCATGCTGCTGCGAGAGTTCTAAATGACATCATCCCTCCAGCTCTCAGCTGAGACTGACAACAGAGAGAGGGGGAGAGAGAAAGAGAGAGACAGAGTGAAATCGATTTGCTGGAAAATCACTAGCTGCCTTCCCTGCCTACCATTAATTCTAATGGGATTCTTGTAACCCCTGAGAACAAGGGGGTTACATATATTCTTTGCAAAAAAATGCATTAATGCCCCAGATAGGGCTTAAGTTAAGACCACTAAAGTAGAGAAATGTGGCATTAAGGTTTCCAACTGTAACCCCCCCAAGCAGCAAAAGGACAACACCACACAAGCAACCACAGACAGCCATCATCAGGTTAGACAAACAACATACACATGTTTCCAGATCCCACAAATACAGTAACACTGATGTTCTACCTCTGTGGATTTGTATCCATGGTATGCACACTGCAAGGCATACACAGTTACTTCTGGCTGCAGAGAGAAATCCACAATACTGAAATCATAACACTGCTTCTGTGTGCAAAACACATGCCCCTGCAGCCACAGAAACAACTCCATGAACCTCAAATTACAAGAATTATTTTGTCTGCAGAAGTGCAGGCTCCTGTGGAGCCTGTGCTTCTGTCGCCATAGGTAGCCATCCACACTGTAAGACATACAGTTCTTTCTGCAGAAGTGCAGGTCCCTGAGGGAGCTGCTTTTCTGCAGCTGTAGGTGTAAAACATGCACACAGACCTCTGGCTGCAGAAATGCAGCTACCAGGAAATCTATGATACCAGAATTTCAACAGTTCTTCTGTCTGCAGAAGTGCAGGCCCTGAAGAGCCTGCTTCTCTTCAGCCACAGGTGTATGGTGTACGATATACATACCATCTTCTGGCTGCAGAACAGCAGGCCCCTGTGAGGCCTGCAGTTATGCAGCTGCATATAGAAAAGCATGCACTATCAGATCCAGATACAGCTATCTAGTGAGGTAACACCTGCTACCCTCTTAGGTCAAACCTAATCTGAACTTTCTTTTTGTAAATATACAATTTATTGAGATTTTCCAGGTATAGCATAGGGTATCACCACATATCAAAACTGTCCGCATGAATAAACTCATTATGGAAAGTACACACTGGTCTCTGTTCATGCAACATCAAACTGAACTCAATCCACCTAATCCCTTAGGTTACAGAGTGGTGAGGACTGCTACTTTCTTATAGATAAGTTGAAACATCTAGAGAGTATAGTAGTTTGTATTCCTAATACTCTGAAAACCTGTGTATCACTGTGTGTGTGGTCAAAAGGCAAGGGGGAATCGGGGAGGCCCCGTGGGGCCTGGCGCTTCATTATTCTTGTACAAATTAATGACTAGTTCTAAGGCTATGCCAGGAAACTCCATTTGGGTCAATAAATTCACATTCACACTATAGGATTACATTGGAGTCTCTGCTCATGGCGTGGATTACCCATTTCTGCCATCTATTCACACATCTCTCTGAGCTGTCACCAAGGGAGGCAGTTACTTTTTCCAACTTGTAGACTTGGTACACTAGTGCTGTCCAGTCAATTCTGATCTGAACTTTCAAAGGTAAATTTTACTTTATTGGGGAAGGTGGTACCTCACAAAAAAATGCTACCAACTCAAAAAATTTCCAGATCCACTGCTGAAACCATGATACCTACATTGCAACAGTGCTAGAGGTATTCACGTAAACTGTACAACATTTACATACAGGTGTGGCTGCATAAGCACAGACCCCTGTGAGCCTGTGCTAATGCAGCTGCAGATACAAATCCACGAAAGGTAGCACATCAGTGCTTCTGCATATGCATTATCTGGAAACAGATATTTGTTGTTTGTCTTACCTGATGATGGCTGTCTGGGGTTGATTGTGTGTTTTTTTTCTTTTTGCTGCTTTGGGGGATGGGGAGTTAGGGTTGGAAACTCTAATGCTGCATTTCCTTACTTTTGTGATGTTAACTTGTACCCTAACTGGTGCATTAATGCAATTTTTTTAGAGAATTTCTTGTTTTTGAGATTGGAGAATCATAACCTCATTCTCACAGACCCTTTGGGACCTGCATGGACCAGTGCAGACATGTCCATCTGCCTGGGCCATGCACTTCCATGTGGCAACAGATGTCAAGAACTCATGGAGCTGTGTAGCGGGCTGTGGAAGTGCAGGGTCCCCTGGGCCCTGCCCTTTCATGTGGCTACAGATGCAGACACACAGGGCAAGGAGTCCATCTGTCAGCCAAAGTGCAGGGTCCTGTGGCACCCACAGGTGCAGGTGTGCAGGGCCCTATGCGAAGAGAAGATTTCTCTTCACTATATGATCTTGGGTTAGTTTAGGCAACACTGTGTATTCCACTCACAGGCTAAGGGTGAAACCATATGACAGCACAGTCCTCCTTGCCTCGGCCCATCCATCTGTCCCACTCAGCTCATTCCCAAACTCAGCTCACCAGCATGGGATCACAAAGCACTACACATAATGCTTCTTTATAATTATTTATTATTTTTAAATTTTGACCCCAAACTTTCAAGATAGCCATTCTGTGACTTCCCCTTATAAATCTGACATGTGGTATTTGCTGGCCGAAATGTCATTTTGCGTCACAAATGCAAAAACATGTCTTGTCCAGGATTTAAAAAATGATATCTGTCATGTTTATTAGGTGGTGTGAAAAAAAGGCTATGTTGAAAGTTTGGAGTCAAAATATTGAAAATTAGCGAAGTTATGAGTAAACATTTAAATGTTTCAATAGTCCCTCATAACTTGGTCATTTTATTATATTTTTACCCCAAATTCGGAACAATAGTGTTCTTTTGACTGCATATTATGAACCCATTAGGTGAAAATCTTCACATGGCACCTGAAATGTGATTTTGTGGAGTGACTGCATCATCACCTTTCAGCCCGGATTTGAAATATGTCACCTACCTTGTTCATGAGGTGGAGACTCAGAAAAGCCATGTTGAAAGTTTGGTTGAAAAGCATTGAAGATTAGTATCGTTATGAGTGGAACATATTTCAATATTCACAATAACTTGGTTATTTCACCATATTTTTTCCACAGACTTTTCAACATAGTCTTTTTATGACTCCACCTCATGAACCCGATTTGCAAAAATGTTCAAATCATACACAAAAGGTGATTTTGTGGCATGACCATGAGTGAAATCACCTTTCAGGATGGATTTGAGAAATTTCATCTACCCTTTTCATGAGGTGGGGTCCCAAAAAGGTCATGTTGAACATTTAGGCCCAGATATTCAAAAGGGTTGTGCATGGCGCAACCCACTGATGTGCCCAGGCGTGATATTCAAAAGGGAAAAGTGCGTGGCACAAATCCCAATGCACCGGAGCGCATCAGTAATGTATGCAGGCACAGGTGGGGGGGGCATGCCCATGCATAACCTGAGCAGCCCGATATTCAGCCCGGGATGTGCAGAGCCATGCATGCGCAACCCCTACCTGCACCAGCACAAAGTTACGCCAAAAAAAAAAAGGAACAACTGATGGCCACCCACAGGTGAGCTGCCGCATTGTAGGGCACAACAAGGCAGCTGTCACCTGTGGGTGGCCACCAGAGCTCTGGCTGCACCTGGCGGCGCCCCCCCATGCCCGATCGTGGGCATTTGTAAAAATAAATAATAAACTGTCCAATATCCCTGGTGGTCCAGTGGACCGCTATGTGCCCGATTGCAAGCATCTGTGTAAAGATAGAATACGTTCCTATATCCCTGGTGGTCCAGTGGACCACTATGTGCCCGATTGCGGGCATCTGTGTAAATATAGAATACGTTCTATATCCCTGGTGGTCCAGTGGACCACTATGTGCCCGATCGCGGGCTTTTGTAAAACAAAATATTCCAATATCCCTGGTGGTCAAGTGGTACCCCCCACTTGCCAGCTGACTACCACCCGTCAGCGTCAGCGCGGGCAGCAGCGCCACCGCCTGCCACCCGCATCCGCTGACTGACACCTCAATGGTTGCGCCCATTGGTTCACAGCATGAGCCAATGGGCGTTAGGCCTCATCCATAGTAATTCCAGATATGTGAAAATCTTCACATATCTGAATGTGTAGTAATGGGAGTTGCACGCCCATTGGCTCACATCAGTGAACCAATGGGCATGCAGCCCTACCGAGGTGTCAGTCCGCTGGCGGGCGGGTGGCAGGCGGGTGGGTGGCTGCCACCTGCCGCTGACCGGGGGAGCGGGTGGTGGGGCTCAGTGGGCAGGTGGGAGGGGGTACCACTCGACCACCAGGGATATTGGAATATTTTGTTTTACAAATGCCTGCGATCGGCACATAGCGGTCCACTGGACCACCAGGGATATAGGAATGTTTTCTCTTTTTTGACAGATGCCCGCGATCGGGCACATAGCGGTCCACTGGACCACCAGGGATATAGGAACGTATTCTATTTTTGCACAGATGCCCGTGGTCGGGCTGCAGGGGGTGTTGGTCCCCAATGGCTGTTGCCTAGCATGGCGCCAGGCACAAATCGTCGGGGATTGGCGCAACTGCATGCAAATGGGGCCATAATGACATGCAAATGGCCCCATGTGCACCTTGCATACATTATGGCCCCATTTGCATGTTCAGTTTTGAATATTGTGGTTGCTGTGCATGGCGCAATGGTACTTGCACTATCGCATCCCCATGTTCCACTCTGACCACTTGCGCTGGCACAGTGCCACTGTACCATGCACATTGGGGGTGGCCAGGGTGCGATATTCAAAGCTGCTGAGCCATGGCGCAGCTCCATTGAATATCGCCCAGTCCACACCAATGTGCAGCCAAGTTGCGCTGTGCCCATGCTTGTGCCACAGCCTGGCGCAGTTTGAATATCTGGGCCTTGGTGTAAAAATATTGAAGAATTACAAAGTTATGAGTAAAAGTTCAAAATGCATTGAAATACATTAAGCAGACTTACCTTATTTTCTCATATTTCAGTCTTCAGTTCCAGCAGCAAAAAGTCTTCTGTATCAGAGTGTGGTTCTACATCATGGGACATGTTTAGGTGAGTGACGTGTGTGTGTGTTTGGGTGCTGAGTGGGTGTGAGGGGTGTGGGTGGGATGGGTGTGGGTGTGGGATGACAGATCGATTCTTTGCAGGTTTATTACAAAAATTAAAAAAAGATCAGTGAGAGATGTTTTTCTTATTTTACAGCACTGGGGATAGGGCACCTCATTGTCAGGATTCAGGATTCTCTTTGGCGGCACCGGGGTGGGCACCCTGGTGCTGCCGCCTATATACTGGCGGGGGCAGGTACTCAGGAGGGGAGGGTGGTATAATACAGTAGGATCGGGTTGGGCACCCTGGTGTACTTACAAGAGACATAGATAGATAGATACAGTAGATAGATACAGTAGATAGATACGATAATAAGATTTGATAGATAGATAGATCGATAGATAGATAGATAGATATAAGTTGGGTGCAAGAGAGGTGTACAGGAGTGTGAGGGAGACTGCTGGCTTACTGCTTTCATTCAAGTTGGCATCACGTCTCTCTCTGTGGCTGCAGCAGTGAGGAAAGTCCTGCTGTTCTCATACAGAGAATACAGTTCCCTCACTGCTGGCTAAGGCTTCCTTTGGGGTGCCCAGAAAAGGTATTTCTGTGCATAATTTAAAACCAAACGAAAACCAGAATCTAGGTAAATGGGACAGGTTCATGTGCTTTTTTTTTTTTAAAGCACATCATTTTCAGTTTTACTTTTTTAATAGAAAAAAGACACACCAAGATGGTGGCCATTGCTAACAGAAAAAAAAGGTTTTTGCTTAAGTTTTGGTTCATATCAGAAGGTTAACTCAAAACCCTACTGAGCATGCTCAGAAAAAAAACTTTAACTTCTTATAACTCTGAACCAAGTATTTTTCACAAAGCCTTCAAAAGATACTACCTTGGCACTAGCAGCTTCTTCCCTAAGAATGCAAAAAAATTCTGTACCTTCTTGGCTGTACTGGAGTGCAAAGAAGAGTGTATTAAATATAGAACTAAACACTGCACTTCATTAAATATTGACATTCTTTATCTCAGAAATCGCAGTGGATGCTGTCATGAAACTTTTCAAGTCTTGAGACCCTGCCAGCCAGACCATGCATGCCAAATTTTGGGATAAACGGCTGCCAGTATAGCCTAGAGGTTAGAGTAATGAGCTGTGAACAAGCTTTGTACATCCAGCAGATCAGATTCAGGTTTGATTCTCACAACCTCCACTTGCACACTGTGTGACTCTGAGCAACTCACTTAACCGCCCAGTGCTTCCAGGTCACCCCAGGCACTTGTACCTAGTGGGCTTTACCCGGTTACCAAATACTAAAAAAAATGCCACTAAAGTTATTATTATTTTCCTGTTCTTAAGTCTGGAAACTTTTACAGGGGATTAAAACCCATGGAACAGCAGGTTATGATAAAATAGAACCCAAGCTTATAAATATTGCAGCCCCAGTTATTGCTACCCCAATCTCGTGGCTAATCAACCAATCACTTATTGAAGGGAAAGTCCCCTCCCTTTGGAAAGTGGCCCTGGTTACACCAATCCATAAAGGTGGAGCCAGAGAGCCAGTGGAAAACTACCGGCCAATATCTTTACTCTCGACACTAAGTAAAGTGTTGGAGGGGGTGGTGTACTCCCAGGTCATGGATTACGTGGGGAGACATAATATCTTCACCGCGGCCCAAAATGGCTTCAGAAAGAACCATGGAATGGACACTGCCCTGCTTAACATTACCACTGAAATATTTTCTGCCCTTGATAAGGGATTGCTCACCGGTGTGATTTTTATTGATCTCACCAAAGCATTCGATCTGGTAAATCACCAACTTCTCCTGGCCAAACTGAAACAGATCGGTCTTGACTCTCTGGCAGTGCAATGGTTTAATGATTATCTCCTGGATAGGTCCCAATTAGTTAGATGGCAGGCTACCATATCTGATGAGATCGAAATAAGAGATGGAGTCTCTCAGGGATCTATCCTGGGATCACTGCTGTTCTCCCTATTTATTAACAAACTGTCAACCTTCTGCAATGACACAAAGGTCATCCTGTACGCAGATGATATAGTGATCTACAGGTCAACTGAGGATCCCGATGAACTAAACAGAATGCTATCCAAAGACCTACAGAACCTGGAGGAATGGTTGTCCAAAAATAGACTTGTCCTGAACAGCAAAAAAAACAAAGGGATGCTGTTCGGGCCTAAAAGCCTTGGACCTAACAGATCGAATACACTAAACCTCTCTCTATTGTCCTGGGCAAGGGTGGAGGTAGCTGATTCATTAACATACCTTGGACTCACCATAGACCAAGAATTCACCTTCAAGTCCCATATTGATCAGCCATCTAAACCACTGAACCGAAAGATCAGTCTCCTGTACCGACTCAGTCCTTTCTTTACCCTGGGGTATGTGCCAAGATTGCCCTTGGTACCCTGCTACCCAAACTACTCTATGGCTCTCCCATGCTCCTCTCTGTTAAAAACACTGAGATGAATAAATTTAGAACCCTGTACAATAGGATCGGCAGATCTGCTGTAGGGGCACCCCAAAGAGAACACCACTGTCATGTCCTGGAAGCCCTAAACTGGCCCTCCTTGGAAGGTAGACTACAATACCCATCATTATGCCTAGCCTACAAACTTAGGCTGACTACTGCTCTGCCTAGTCTGGCAGAGTTACTACAATCTGAAATGAATAGCAGGACATTAAGGTCCTCAAGTAGACAGCTCCTCATGGTTCCCCGGACGCAATCCTCCCAAGGGTCCAAGGTCTTCTCGTCCCTAATTCCTCCTATCTGGAACACTCTTCCACCTAAACTCCATGAATGTGAATCATTAGGAGGCTTCAAAAAGGGACTAAAAGCACACTTGCTAAAATTAAACCAATGCACTTGCAATCGTTGAATTTCAGTCTATGATCCTGTTGTTTGCATGATTTTTGAATGGGATAGTTGACCTTACCTTATGTTTATAAGAGAACTAACTATAGTCGCTCTATGTAATTTATTCATAAAATGATCGTGGTGATCATTTTATGATATGTAAATAACTGTATGTTGATGGACCTAATGTAAATGATATATCCTGTTGTAGTATGTGTAATTAATCCCGGATCGCCCCTGAAGAAGGGACTATTACTGGTCTCAGTGGGCCTACCCGGTTACCAAAATTAATTAATTAAATAAATAAATAAATAAATAAATAAAATTATTGTGTAAAAATTGGGGTTTAACATTAAACACTGTACCTAACCCTAACTTCACTGGTGCTACTGTGCCAGTATACATTCTTTACAAAAAAACTATGTTAATGCATTAGTTAGGGTTGATGTCAACTGTAAAAAGGAGGGAAATATGATGTTAGGGTTTCCAATCATAACAACCCCACCTCCACCCTGCACACACTAACAGGTTTTGGGGGTGTGCCTTGGGGTTGTCAGCCATAACACTCACCCCATTCCATAAGTAAATAAGCTAAGATGGGTACAGTATAGGAGAATGGAGTGAGCGTTATGGCTAACGACCCAAGGCACACCCCCGATGCCTGTTGGTGTGTGCAGGGTAGCTGTGGGGTGTTAGGGTTGGAACCATAATGTCATAGTTCCCTCCTTTTTATGGTTTGATATAAACCCTAACTGATGCATTCATGTAGTTTTTTGCAAAGAATTTCCTTACATTTTGACATAGTGTGATCATAGCCTTATTTGCGTGTGGGAGTGAAGAGCCCTCTGAGTCCTGAATTCCCACCCATCTATAGTTTTTGAGATACAGTAATCGTATCCTTATTTGCCTGTGAGAGTGCAGTGCCCTTTGGGCCCTGCGCTCCCATCCCTCCAAAGATGCGTATATGCATGTCACTGTGGAAGGGCCCTGCGCTTCCATTTATAGGACAACAATGACCAAATTGCCAGCATTGCCATCTTATTACCCCACCTAATGTACCTGGCACAGAACATTTTCAAATCCTCACCAAAATGTAATTCCGCACAACTACAATGCCATTCCATGCCACATGTGTGAAAGCACATTTTGGCCAGTATTTGAAAAATGACAGCTGTACCGTACATGAGGTGGGGTAATAAGAAGTCTATGTTGAAAATCTGGGATCAACGTTTTTAAAATTTCCAAAGTTACAAGCATGCGTAACGAAATTGCAACAAATGGTCATAACTTTGCCATTTTTACATATTTTGAAAACACATTCTCAACATAGCCTTCTTATGACCCCACCTCATGAACAATGTTACTGTCATTATACATATCCCACCCAAAAGGTGAATTCTCCAAGCGACCACAAAATCATCTTTTGGGCACGGGTTGCATAACGACAGTCATATTGTTCATGAGGTGGGGTCCCCAAACGGCTATGTTAAAAATATGGTCTCAAAACGTACAGCAATGACTGAGTTATGAATAATAAGTTGAAACCCTCATTAAAATACATTGAACCACATTTATCTCAGTTTCTCATATTGCAGTCGCCGGTTCCAGCAGCAAGACATGTCTTTCAAGGGAGAGCAGATCTCAAACCTGTGACTTGTTCTAGTGAGTGAGGGTGCATGGGGGTATACTGAGGGGTGTGGGGTGGTGGATGCTGAGTTGGTGGTGGGGATGAGGGGCTGATTGGTAAGGGACTCTTGTATGTTAAAAAAAAACATCAAGGTTGGTTTTCTTTATTTCAGGTAATAATGGAACACAATCCCACTAGGGGGACAGTGATCAGCAGGTGAGGAGGGTGCCACTAGACACCAGGGACATAACATTTTTGTTGAGGGAGAGGACAATCGGTGGGTGGGGCATGCCACTAGACACCAGGGAAATAAATATTTGTGAGGGGGGAAAGCAATCGGCAGTTGGGGGGGTTGCCACTAGACACCAGGGAAATACATTTTTCAGAGGGAGAGGATGATCGGTGGGTAAGGGAGGGGTCAATAGACACCAGGAAAATAAATATTTCTGAGGAGGGTGACAATCTGGAGGTGGGAGGGTGCCACTACACACCAGGGTAATACGTTTTTCAGAGAGGGAGGTGATCGGTGGGTGGGGGTGGAGTGTGCCACTAGACACCAGGGAAATAAATGTTTAAGAGGGAGTACGATCAGAGGGTGGGGGTACCACTAGACACCAGGGAAATACATAACATTACCGGGATGGTGAGGAGAATCATAGGCAAAGATTCTCCCTTCATGAAAAATGATCCTTTTTCGTGACTTGTGATAAGAAAAATGATTTTTGTATTACGTAGTCATGAACAAGATTCATAATATTAAGAAAAGTAGCATTTCAAGGGCATACCTCTAACATTTAAGTGCAGATTACACCTAATGGGCTCCCAATCAGTCAGCTAGCTGTGTTGGTCTCTCTCCAGGATGTCAGTTATGTGACTTTTGAAAACAATCTTTTTTAAGAAAAAACATCAACAAGATGGTGGCAAACAAAAAAGGAATAGTCCAATATAGAACAGGATTCCTTTTTCATTTCATACAGCTATCCTGAAGTGTTTACTGAGCATGCTCAGAAACAATTTTGTTCAATTTTAAAAAATGCAATAACTTTGGAACGGAATATTATTTTTTCACCAGACTAGCAAAAGGCACATCTGTGGGCTAGTCCCTACATAGAATTTTAATTTGATGGCAGATAAGGACCGCTTGGCCCACCTAGTCTGCCCATTTCCTTACCTACTGGATAAGCTGCAGATCCTAGTTAACCAGCAGCCTACTTCTTCTTACCCCCACCCCCCAGAATTGCCTTATGACTGTCCCATGCATGCTTGAATTCCACCACTGATTTTGACTCCACAACCTCCTCCGGAAGGCCGTTCCATGCATCCACAACCCTCTCTGTGAAAAAATACTTCCTTAAATTACCTCTGAGCCGCCCCCTCTATCTTCAAATTGTGCCCTCTTGTTCTTGCACACCTCTTTTTTTGAAAGATGCTACCCTCTTGGACTTTGTTGATTCCCTTGAGGTACTTGGAAAGTTTCTATCATGTCCCCCTCTCCCTCCTTTCCTCAAGGCTACTATTAAGCTCCTTAAGTCTCTCTTCATATGTCTTCTGGTGCAGACCCTGCACCATTTTAGTTGCCCTCCTCTGGACAGCTTCCATCCTGTCTATGTCTTTGTGGAGACTGGGTCTCCAGAACTGCACACAGTACTCCAGATGGGGTCTCACCAGCTGTCTGTACAGAGGGATAATAACTTCCTGTTTTCTATTGGTGATGCCTCCTATGCATCCCAGTATCCCCCCAGCCCTCCTTGCTGCCCTCTCACATTGCTTGCCCACCTTTAGGTCATCTGATATGACTACCCCCAGGTCCCTTTCCATTTTTGTTGTTGTTAGTATCTCACCCCCCATTGTGTACTCTTCCCCTGGGTTTTTGTTTCCCAGGTGCATTACCTTGCACTTCTTAGCATTGAATCTAAGCTGCCATACATTTGACCATTCCTCTAACCTTGCCAAGTCCCTTCTCATCCTTTCCACCCCACCCTGTGCATCAACTCTGTTGCAGATCTTAGTGTCATCTGCAAAGAGACATACTTTTCCTTCCAGTCCTTCCGCAATGTCGCATAAAGACATTGAAGAGGACTGGTCCCATTACTGAACCCTCATGTACCCCACTAGTAACCTCCTTCTTCTGAGTGGACTCCATTTACTATTACTCTCTGTGTCCTATTCTCCAGCCAATTCTTTACCCAGGCTGTCATCTTGGGACCCACTCCCAGGCTGGCTAACTTGTATATTAATCTTTTGTGTGGACTGTGTCAAATGCCTTGCTAAAGTCTAGGTAGACCATGTCCACAGCCCCTCCCTGATCTACTACTTTGGTCACCCAGTCAAAGAAATCTATCAGATTTGTCTGGCATGACCTTCCGCTGTGAATCCATGCTGCCTAGGGTCCTGTGCCCTCTGGCCTCTAGATACTCAACAATTCTTTTCCTTCAGAAGTGATTCCATCATTTTCCCTATCACTGAGGTTAAACTAACAGGTCTGTAGTTTCCTGCTTTTGCCTTGCTCCCACTTTTGTGAAGGGGAAACACATCTGCCTCCTCCAGTCCTCGGTACCACCCCATCCTCCCATGATTTGTTAAAAGGGTAGTCAGTGGTGTCACTAGTTCTACCTTAGCTTTTAGAATTCTGGGATGAATCCCATCAGGCCCCATTGCTTTGTCCACCTTCAGTTTTAAGAGTTCTTTCAGAACCCCTTCTTCTGTAAATGGGCTGGTATCAACTTCTGTATCCAGAGTGTTACTACTGTTTGCTTTATGTACATCCCCCTCTTCATTTGTAAATACTGAGCAAAAATATTTGTTTAGTATCTCTGCCTTTTCACAGTCTCCCTCTGCCCAGCCTCCCTGCCCTTTATTAAGCCTCACTATCCCTCCCTTGGTCTTCCTTTGCTCCCTGATGTACCAATAAAAGGTTTTATCCCCCTTCTTAACTGATTTGGCTATCTTTTCCTCGGTTTGGGCCTTTGCTGTTCTGACTGCCTTCCCAGCCTCCTTTTGCTTTAACTGATACAGTTCTCTGTCCTGCTCCTTCTGCGATTCCTTGTACTTCCTGAATGCTTTCTTTTTCTCTTGAACCTTCACTGCCACTTCCTTTGAAACCATAGTGGTTTCTTACATCGTCTTGTTTTGTTTATTTGCTTCACACAAAGGCTCGTTACCTCTGTGATGGCAGTTTTTATTATTCCCCATTGTTCTTCCACCCCTCCTTCCTGCCCATTTGCTAGTGCATTCCTTAGGCACTCACCCATTTTGGCAAAGTCAGCCCTCCTAAAGTCTAGTACTTTTTTGTCTTGAAGGCTTGACTTATTGTTGTGTTTATTGTGAACCATACTGTTCGATGGTCGCTAGTTCCCAGATGGCTACCCACTTCTACATCTGTGATCCTCTCCATCTCCATTTGAGAGAATCAAGTCTAATATTGCTCCTCTCGAGTGGGCTCCAGTACTAGTTGTCTAAGGCATGCCCCTGTAGGGCATCTAGAATAACTGCACTCTTCAGGTGGCAGCTGCAACTGCACTCCAGTTAACATCTGGCATATTCACATCACCCATCAGCAATATCTCCCTTTTTCTGCCATTCTAAGTATACTTTCTATCATTTCCTGTCCATTTCCCTGGAGAAGGGGTTCAGGAGACAACCCCCTGTGAGATTGGGTGCCATTGCCTGTCTCCAAATTTACCCACAGTGCTTCTTCTTCTCCCTGTTTACCCTTTTGTTCTGTTGCTTTTATTCCTTCCCTTATGTAAAGAACTACTCCTCCTCCTCTTTTACCCTCCCTGTCACTCCTGTAGACAGTGTATCCTGGTATGTTTACATCCCAGTCATGGTTTTGTGTGTACCATGTTTCTGTGACTGCCATGATATCCAGATGTTCCTCCTCCATCAAGGCCACTAATTCAGAAAGCTTGTTACCCAGACTATGGGCATTGCTACTCATTGCTCTCCATTTTTTGATGGCTTTACCTTCTGTTGCAGCATCCCCCATTGACCGTTCTACCTCAGTCTTTTTCTCATTTAGTACCCTGTTTTGTAGGGAGAGGCTGGGACTTTCCTGCTGCTTGTCAGTGTCTCCCCCTTTGACTAGTTTAAAACCTTGCAAATGAAGCATTCAAACCGATTCCTCAAAAGACTTGTTCCCTTCCTGGACAGATGCAGACCATCCTGCCAGTATAGGCTGGTGTCCCTCCAGGTGGAACCCCAGTCCCCAATGAAGCCAAACCCCTGTGCTCCGCACCATTTTTTCAACCATCCATTAAACTGCATGGTGCCAATTACCCTCGCCTCCCCCATGCCTTTGACAGGCAGCACCTCTGAGAAGGATACTGTGGGTGCTACTTGTCTTAGGTCCCTCTCCAACTCTGCAATGTCCTTTCTGCCCTGAAAATTTCAGACCAAGATTCTAAACCATTTGGGCTATAGGCAAGTTCAAAGAAAATAAAACAGCAAAGTCAATGAGTGAAAAAATGCTTTTCTCAGTTCTCTGGAACTCAGAAACTGCACATGTGACCAGAACATAATTTGCCACATCCAGAGATCTACCCTGGATGATGTTGCATGTACATTTTCATGCAAATCCGTTGAACGGTTGCGAAGTTATTAAAGTGCAAACTTTGGGATTTAAGATTGAAATGCCTACTCAACCCTAACTATAGTGGCGTAACTGCGCCCCATGATATATACATATATATATATATATATATATATATATATATATATATATATTCATATTTCAATAAATTGACACACTAATGTTTGATTTTCCTATTAATTTATTGACGTACAACTGCCACTTGACTAATCAGTTCTTGTTGCTCTAAAATATCATACTATTCTCTTTCCAGTTGAAAAAGTTTTAGTCTTTTTTTGATACACAGTGCTTTTTTTTCTGATAGCCTTGCAGCAACATATTACACAGTCACCTGATTAGTGGAAATGGATGATGATTTGAACTAGCATCTCCATATTGCAGGGAACATGATGAGTGCTGTTTTCTTCAAGAAAGGCACCGTGAAAATATTTTTCCTCATCTATTGTCACTTGTGTTTCCAGTAAAATAATACAAGTCAGTTATGTTGGTAGTTGAGTTGTTTTTGATGTCTGTAATTTACTGCGTAGCAAGTTTATGAACTGTCTGAAATGAAGCATTGGAACACTCACCACTTTAGCATTCTGTGCTACCAGGTTCAGCTCTGAAAGGTTAGTAGTGCCAAAAAAATAGCAGGCAGAAATATGTTAGTAATTGTTTTATTTATTTATTTAAATGTTTGATTACTGGGTAGGTGCACTGATCCTTGGGACCATTTCTGGCATGACTCGGGCCAAAAAAATAAGGCACAATGAGAAATACAAACAGTTTTCAGTGTATCAGTTAACAGCAATACATTTACAATGAATAAGAGGGAAGGTGTCTACAACAGTAAGGATACAGAACATGTTAAGCTAGTACGAATGCTTACAACACAGTTACACTCTGATAGGTCACTGTCAAATGTAACAATGGATAACAAGTTCAGAGGGCAGACACAATATAAGTGCTAAAAAGAGGCGTATTTGGGGGAAGAGCACAGTTGGGCTGATAATAAATGGGAAGTAGTAAGTCAAGAAAGGTTACCCTGGTGCTCATGGGCATTTAGTTTCTGTCAACATCCAGGATTTAAAATGGGATTTGAAGGTGAAGTGCATATTGACCAAATGGAGGGATGCAGGGATTCTGTTCCACAGTAAGAGAGCAGTGACAGACAGGGCTTTACCACCCGTGACGGTGGAGACTCTAGGGACCTCCGGGGGGGGGAACTGAGGACACACAGAGACATCTGGGCACAACTCTGGCCTTAAGGAGGGATGGGTAAGATGACACTTCCCTGCCTCTTAGGGTGTTAGCAACGATTCAGCCGAAAGCATAGTCACATCGACCTGGGAGTGGGAGCCACCCTAGCAACTGGTAAAGGTCGCAGTGATGTGTAGAGTAGGGTGCCAGGAGCTTGAACCGGCAGATACTATTATAAACTGAATTAAGTCTTGAGCATAGGGCAGAGAATACATGGGAGTATATTGGGGAGCAGTAGTCAATAATGGGGAGCAGGTTGCCATTGGTGATAGCTGATGGGCCTCCGGGGTCAGGAAATGCTTTAGCCAATAGGTGGCCCCAAGTTTCTGAGTTACCCAATGCACTATGATGTTGACATGCTCCATGTAAGACAGCATGTCAAAATAGTCCCTGATTACTTTTTATTTCTGAGGTGTTTTTCTTTTTCCATGTGTTTATTACATTGTTTTCTACCTAACTGTACTAGGTGTGATGTGAAAAGCAATGTTTTACCTGGCAGTAGATATAACTAGTTCTGTTCCTCCAACTATATCATCAGTGTGTGTGATATCACTCATTATTGATTGGTAATATGTGTCAAACAGTGCTTATCAAGCATAGGAGACTGACTCTTCTTGGTTACCAGTGATGTCACAGTCAGTGATGTCACAATGTTGATGATGTAGAGGGAGGAACAACATTGATGTTAGCTTCTGGGCAGAGTGCTTTCACATATATACCTAGTACTGTTAGTAAATCTTAAAATTAGCAAAACAGACAAGAAAAAAATATTTGCTATTAATTTCAAGCAGTACACTAGCTTTTAAAGTCATAAATGTATCAGTGAGCCCCTGGTCATGGTGCTTATTTCCCATTTGTAAGTAATTCACATTGAAAACATTGCAGCTAACAGAAAATGGAAATCATGATAAACCAGATAGAATTTCTTCTATTTTTATGTTTGATGTGTGCGCTAGTGCAAGTTGAACATTTTGCTATGTACAGGGTTTTGAGAGGTGTGTCATGGTGGTCCAGTGCAGAAGACTTTATAAGGGGCTTGACCAATATTCAGCAAGCCTGATCATGACACTATTCAGGCATGAACGTGTGTGGACTTCAAAACAATGTGCCGATAGACACATTCATAAATCAGCTCTTTCAGCAAGCACAGCTGATCTCATCATGTGCTGTTAGCCTGCCTGTTCCCCTCCTCCTCAACATTACAGCAATGAAAACTGAAACGACTTGTTAAATATTAGCTGCCTATGAAACTGGAGACTAGTTTACTCCTTCAAAATGCAACAACTTGCACATTTAAATACTTAGCGTTTAAACATTTTCTTGCTACTAGCTTCAGTTGGGCAGGTATTCTCTTTCAAGAAGATTCATACCTCATAAATGTCACCCTTCCCAGCAAGGAATCTCCTAAAAAGACTGTTTTTTTAACCTCTTAATACACTATCTGACGAGAGCTGTCTCAGACACGTACCACATCTTCTGTGAACTATCCAGGCTAAATATATAGGAATCAGCAGGCATTTTTACTATGCTTTTTGGAAACAAATATTTATATTGAGCTACAGCAAACACACACACATACATACTGTACACACCATCCTCATGGCCACACCATTCAAAATAAATTCTGCACTCGAATATGTTATACAGCAATAAAGAAACTGTTTATGTCAGTCTTGGCTATGTGAAACACAGTGAAGTTCAGTTTATTGTAGATATCCTTTAAATATTTCTTATTCTATATTTTGTATCCTGGATACAATCTCATCTCATTCCCATGGGGATCTTCATTTTATACATTGTTGTACTGTGTTTACTCGGGATGTTCCAGGTTAGAAGCAATAGCTTGTTTTCAGTGGGGTCATGATTTTAGCATTTTTATAATGTATTTATTCAGGGTAGCCTAGTCCAGATGTAAAATATTGTTTTTAAGCATGTTCTGATTTTACACAATGCAGATTATATTGTGTAGATGTAAAGCCCCACAGAAAATATGATGCCACGTCTTCTGTGAACTATCCAGGCTAAATATATAGCAATCAGCAGGTATATTCTAGGAAAACACATTGTAAAAATGTGTAAAATGAAGACCACTTTGAAACTGCCTCTTGGGAGATCTGCATTGTGCAAATTCATTAGAAATAATGGGTAAAAGCATGACCACATTATAAGTGATATTTTACAGGATATGCCAGTTGAAATTCAATATATCATATATTGAATCTCAACTGGCAAATCCTGTAAAAAGGCAATATTTAAAATGGTTTAAATGCTTTACCCAAATGAAATAAATATTTTAAATAATGACTTGGCTAGTTTTTCCTCAAAGGTCTTATCCCATTTGCCCTGCACCACTGTAGTTGTCCTCTACTGCACCGCTTCCACCTTGTCTTTGTTTTTCCTCAGATGGGGCCTCCAGGACTGGATGTAGTATTCCAGGTGCAATCTCATGAGTGTCTTACACAGGGCAATATGGCATGCCGTCTCTACATTGACAACTTTATAATGGCACTGTCAATGCCGACAACATCGACAAGCCACTGTAAAGTCCACTCGGGACCTCGGAACTCTTTCCCAAGGTCATGCAACCCCTCCATGAATCGGCTCTGACTTAGAGTTGATTATATTAAGTGTGGGGGTGATTGCAGGGGGCACAGCCCCCTGCAGAAAAACACCCTTGTCTTACACTACAGAATGCTGACTGCAATTATGGTCATCAAAGCGGTGTCAGGGACACATTGCGTCAACATAAAGTTGTCAATGTGGTGTCATAGATTCGGGCAAGATGACCTTTCTCTTTATACTCCTGATACCCCTCCCTGTGCATCCAAGCATCTGGCTAGCCTTTATTTATTTATCTTTTATTTATGACTTTGTTAACCGGGTAGGTGCACTGATCCCAGGGACCATTTTCAGGTACAACCCACGCCACGTAAGGTGGCACAGAGTAGAAACATCAAAATAGCAAGAACATAACAAGAGCAGGTAATACATAGTGAAAGGTTACAGTTGTTACATTTGGCAATATATGGTGGCAGTAGTTGAGGGACAACAAATAACAAGCAAAGTAAGGGTCATGGTGGTACAGTTTCAGTAAATAAGAACATATTTGGCCCTACCTCTGGAATCTATGGGGAGGGGGCTAGTCCTTAAAGCAGGGCAGGTGGATGCCAACAGGAGCCGGTCTTTGAGGCAAGTCTTGAACTGGTGGTGAGTGTTTATGGTGTGCAGTTCAGTGGGCAGCTTGTTCCATAGTGTGGAGGCTGCTACAGACAGGGCTCTAGTGCCCATATTCATGGCTACCCTTGGGATTTTCAGGGAGGGGACACTAGAGAAGTGTAGGCAGCAGTGTGAGGTTTGGGAGGTGAGAAGGGGAGCAAGAGGGGATTTTGGGCCGATACGGATGGCAGAATCAATAATACTGTATGGTGCAAGGTCAAAGCGGGCTTGTAGTGGGAGCCACCCCAGTGCAGTGTAGAGTGTACAGTGGTGCATGGAGAAAGGGGCCAGCAGGAAGAAGCGGCAGGCACTGTTGTATGCTACTGATAGTTTTGCCATGGTGGATGCGGAGGTCCTGGAGTAGACGGGAGAGCAGTAGTCCAGGATAGGTAGCAGGTTTCCCTGGATGATGGCATGGCAGGCCTCAGGGGTGAGGTATTGCCGGTATCTGTAGGCAGCCCCTAGTTTTTGGTGAAATCTTAGAACCAGGGAGTTTATGTGCTCTGTAAAGGAAAGGGAGGGGTCAAGCACAACTCCTAGATATTTGAAGCGTTTGACGTCCTCTAGGGCATGGCCATCAGGGGATGTGATGATTAGGGGTGGGTTAGATTTGCGCATAGTTAGGAAGGGCTTTGATCTGAACAACATTGTTTTTGTTTTTTTGTAATTGACCAGAAGGTGGTTGTCAAAGAACCAGTTGTGGGCTGCGGTGTAGTTTTGTGAGAGGGCTGCAGAGATGAAGGTAGGAGACTTTCCACTGGAGAAGAGCACAAGGTCATCGGCGTAAAGGATTGAGTGACAGTTGAGGTTATCCACTGGAAGGGAGTTAATGAATAAGGAGAAAAGGAAGGGTCCCAAAATAGAGCCTTGGGGGACCCCAGTAGTGACAGGCAGGGTAGGTGAGCAGGCTGGGCCAATGCACACAAACTGGGAGTGCCCTGTAAGGTAGATTCTGAACCAGGTGGTGACCTCTGGAGAGTAGCCAAGGTGATACAATTCAGAGAGGAGGAGGAGCGAGTGATTGACCAGGTCAAAGGCTTTAGAGAGGTCACCGAAGACTGTGCCAGTTGCATTTCCATGGTCCATGTTTGTGAGGATGTGGTCAGTTAAGAGTGCGAGGGCAGTGGTGGTGGAGTGATTTTTGTGGAAGCCATGTTGTTGGCTACATAGTAGGTCATACAGCCACTACATCACACTACCTAGTTTCTCTTGGGTCCTGTGAGATGATAACTCCCAAGTCCCTTTTCTGCTTTGTGACTGTTAGCACCTCCCCACATAGTTTGTACTTTGCCGCTTGGTTCATGTGCCCTATCTGCATGACCCTGCACTTCTTTGCACTGAATCCCAGCTGCCATTTTTCAGACCATTTCTCCAGTTTTTTTGTGTGTTTATACCCCAATTTTTTCCCCATTTCCGCCCAGCTCCCTGTGCTGCAGCCATGCACGTGCCTGTGGAGGTGTGCGCATGTTGTGGTTCCACAGTGCCATCCCTCTGCTTGCCACCTGCCTGCCTTTGCTACCTCAGGCCTCCACCTGGGGGCAGTTGGACTGCGAGGGATGACAGGGTCCCTCCCTGGGAGAGGAGAGCTGCCTCGAGGCTGCTCAGTCCTGCTCCCTCCCCCCAGCTTGCCTTTGATGACCCAGGCTCGCTCCTGAACCCGGGTCACCAGCGTGGCATGAAGTGTGGCATCCAGCAACTCAACCCTCAGTGCCACCGGACTAGCTCTCCAGTTTTTTCAGTTCTTCCATCATTCTTTCAACACTCCCTGGCATGCCCATCCTATTGCATACCTTTGTATCCTCTGTGAAGAGAAATGCCTTCCCCTCCAGTCCTTCTGCAATGTCCCCAACAAAAACATTGAAGAGGCCCGGCCACAACATCAACCCCTATGGCACCCTGCTTGTTACCTCTCTCTCTCTCCAGAGTACTCCCTGTTTACCACAACCCTCTGACTCCTGCCATTCAGCCAGTTCTGCATCCACAAAACTATTTTAGGATCCACCCCCTAGGCTGTGCAGTTTATTAATCAATCTTGTATAGGGGATGGGGTCAAAGGCCTTTCTGAAGTCCAGATAGGCCACATCCACGCCACCCCACCTCCCTGGTCCTTCCTTAGTTACCCAGTCATGTAATAAATTAATACAATGAGTTAGTGCAAAACACAGTGCTTATTCAAAATACAGTAAACATTAGGCTTAGATGTATAAGTAAATAAATGCCATATAATGGCACCACCAAGCCATAGCAATGGAAATTTCACCACAATCCTTCACACCAACGCAACATCTGACAATGACTGCTACACTTAATTGTATCAATGCAGGGGGGCCTGTGCCCCCACATCCCCCCTACTTTAAATATCTAACTCCACATCACACAGACTATGAAGTTAGGTGTTTACTCCCCATCGACAAAAAATCTCCCTGTTGATGCAAAGTCCATCGACGTCGGGGTTTCCATGTCGGGAAGTCGATGTTGAAACTTCGAAGTTCAAATGGTATACCCCATATAAGGCAGTGTATGTGTGTTAGTATGTGTGTGTGTGTATGGCAATACTCTATGTATGCAGACAGTGCACTGCTATGTTATACTGTAATATATGTGCATATATGTGTATTTGTATTAGTCAGCATGTATGTATCACAACAATTAGAAAGTGCAGTTAGGATTCTCTTAAGTGCCAGTCTACATTTCCCCACTATCTAGATCAGTTTCAGCCTCTTGCATGTCATTGCTTATTTAACTGAAATGTCTAGTAGCAACTCCCCACCCTCTGATGTCCCTCAGAGCCTGCAAAGAAAAAAAACGATCCCTTGATGTCTTTTCCTTTAATCTGTAAGCATGTGTATAGATGCTGCACTGCTATGTTATACTCACTAGACTAGATATGCATATATGTGTATATTTACAGTATTGGTCGATGTGTGTGAATCACAGCAGTTAGAAAGTGAAGTTAGATGACTCAGTGGATAGTGCAAAAATTGCTAGTCTACATTCCTCCACTATCTAAATCAGTTTCAGCCTTATGCATATCATTTCTGATTTAAATGACAGTCTGTTGCTACCCCCCCATAACTGTCACCCCCCCCCATGCCCAGCCAATCCCAGGCTCAGCCCCTATTAGTCTTCTGGCACGAGGATCTGCTCCTAGACCTAGCACAACATCAACAGCAGCAGCGAACATCTGGCATTGAAAAATGCTTGTTTATTTTGTGGACACTCCAATCAGAGAGCATGCAGCTCCGTAGTTACTCATAATCCACTGTGCTATCCACAATCCTGCTGCAGTGCTGTTGTCACAGTACAATCTGTCTGCTCTGAGTGCTGCAGCAGCTAACAGACAATTGTTCAATTTACCTGAATCTGCCAATCAAGGGAAGTGTGTTGAGGCAGAACGTAGGCAGTATGTGCCCTTCCTAACCTGTCAAGGAGGGCCCATATATTTCCTAGACTATCTCTGCAACAAATTTATTCCCACTCCTATTGCAGCACTCTGCAGACAAAGTGCAGTACTATATTAGCCTTGCAGTGGAATTGTTGAAGAACAACTGAATATTTTTTTTTTTTAGTTGTTGATTGGAAAAGAAGGGCTAGGCAATTCTGCCAATTTTCAGACTCATCCCAGGGAAGTGAGAGAAACAGATGAAAGACTACTGAAACTGAACCAGGTTACACTGTTAGTTGTATTTTTAGTGAATGGGGGAAATCTGGTTTGGACACTGAGGAAATTGCTCTGCTATTTTTATGTTTGCTTGCACGCATGTACAAGAAACAGTGCCATCATCTGAGTTTTCGGAGGTGTGTCACCCCCTCTTCCAATTCAGTCAGTGTGTTGGCAGGCGCGGCCCCAGTCTGCCAATGCATGCTGGAGCTGTCTATGACAGCTCCAAAATGCAGTGGCATACAGTTGAAAGGGGGAGCTATGCTTCAGTGAGCAGCGATAAGATATCGCCTGCTCATGCGCAGCTCCCCCTACACACACACACACACACACACACACACACGCATACCGCGTGCTGCCCCCCCCACACACTGTATAGCCGACGGGGTGCCCAATCCCTCGACTGTGCTGCGCCTCCAAAGTTCCCACATGCCACGCGGTGCCCACCCCATGGCAAGTTATCGTGATAGCCAATGGGGTGCCCAATCCCCGTCGGCTCCACTTTCCCAGTGCTGGGTGCCACGCTGGGAGCCCACCCCAGCGTGGCAACTGATCTCTATGTTGTGAAGGGGTGCCCAATCCCCATCGACTTCACGCCCCCAGCCGCTCTTGTGCCACGCTGGGAGCCCACCCTCAGCGTGGCAACGTCTCCGTGTCACTTTTAAAAACCTGAAAAGCAAAAAACGGTCCCACGAGTCTCCTGCCCCCCACAACCCACATCCACCCACTGTGCACCCTGCCTCCTCACACTTCCCACACCCCCACCCCATACTTCTCCGGAGTTTGGCGCAACGATCTTCGTGGACCGGGAACACGCCTGCACTCTTCAAAGCCGACCATGAACTGAGGAAATGCCGGTAAGCTGTATAATGGGGTAGATAGGGTTTTTCAACTTTGTTGCATATCTCAGGCATTTTTTGGAATTTTTGCACCAAATTTTCAACATGGGGTTTTTGGGACCCCTTATCATGAATGATGTCACTGTCATGGCGTTATTCCGGCCCAAAGGGTGATTTCGCAGTCACTGCACAAAATCACCTTTTGGGCCAGTGCTGAACAACACTGCCAGCGTTCATAAGGTGGGCTCTCGGCAGTTTCCTATTTTGAAAATTTGTGGAATAATTCAAAAAAATGACTGTTTTATGAGCTGCAGCATTGCGTTCCTACGCACGCCGTAAGTTTGCGAATTTTCAATATTTTCACCCAGATTTTCAACATTGCCATTTTATAACACTTCTTTATGAACAGTACAGCTGCCATTTTTCACATGTCGCCCAAAATGTGTTTTCGCACATGTAGCACACAATGGTGCAGTCAGTGTGTGAAAGCAATGTTTGGGACAGATTAAGAAAATCACAGTTACGTTTTTTTATGAGCAGAGGTCTTAAAATGGCTATGTTGAAAATTTGGTGACAAAAGTCCATAAAATGACTGTGTTACAAGTGAGCATTGTGCAGTTTCCACGCACCCTCGTAAGTTCATGACTTTGTAATATTTTCAGTCCAGATTTTCACCAGTGGCATTTTTCCACACTTCCTTATGAACAGTACAGCTGTCATTTTTCACAACATGGCCGAAATGTGTTTTCACACTTTCAGCGCAGAGATGCATGGTCACTGTGGAAAATCATTGTTCGGGACAGATAAAGTAAATCACAGTGACACTGTTCACGATCGGAGGTCCCAAAATGCCTCTGTTGACAATCTGCTGTAAAAATTCCCCAAACTAATTACATTACGGGTGTGCGTTGCACAGTTTCTATGCACGCTCGTGACTTCACCAGTTTTTTTAATATTTTTACTATAGATTTGCAACATTGCCATTTTTAACACCTTCCCATGAACAGTACAGCTGTCATTTTTTACATCCTGTTTGGAATGTGTTTGTACCTGTGGTGCTAAATGCCATAGTCACTGTGCATAAGCAGCTTTCGGCTAACAAACTGATATTGCCACTGTTCATGAGGTGGGGTCACAAAAAAAACATGTTGAAAATTTGGAGTGAAAATACCAACGAATGCCTGAGGTATTACGGTTTCCAACCATAATGACCAACCCCGTAGAGAATGACAGGCATCAGGGATGTGACTTGGGATTCTTGCCTGCAATGCTCATACCATTCCACATTCTGCAGCCAGTGAGAGGCATCGAGGTATGCCTTGGACTCTTTGACCCCAAAGTTCACTCCATTCTCCTATACTGCACCCATCTCACCGTATTTCCTGATGGAATGGGGTGCGCATAAGGGCCAAAGACCCCAAGGCACACCGTGACACTTGTCAATGTCTGCAGGGTGGGGTGTGGTGAAATGGCGTGGCCGTTATGCCTCATGACCCAAAGGCACACCCCAATGCCTGTCACTCTCTGCAGGGTGGTGGTGGGGTTGGCTTCAGTTCAATACTTCACTGCCATTCCTATTACGCAGCTCTGTAACTTCTACACTACCACTGCCAATACCAGCAAGCAAACATTCGGCATTGACAAATGCTTGTTGAGAAGTGCCATGGGGTCTTTAACACCCACCTGAACAACCTCAGAACAGACAGAATGGACCTTGTTTAGTATGTCATTTGAAAGACAGATCCTCAGGAGTGCAGCACCCCCCTCATGTTGCACTACAGTATCGTTATTGGGATTTTAAACCCAAGTTCCTGGTGTGGGGCTAGAACCCACAACCTTCCGATTTTCTGGCCTCAGAAGCGAGTGTGCAACCTGCTCAGCCCCTGATCCTGATGGGTAACAAAAGTGCAGAACACACTCTGATCAGCACATCTAACAAATAAAAGATATCCAGTGAAATGGGTACCAGAATGTTTGGAACCTTCTAGTTGGGGGAGGGGGGGATTTTTCTCAGGACAATATGTCATCTCGACCAATGCAACAGACTTATTTTCTCTGTAAGAATTACGGCTAAGTGCTGTAGTTTTTTCAGTTGTTTCTATTGTTTCTTATCATTTTAAGGTATTTTAGTTAAGGTATTATAGTATTCTGCAACATTTAGAGGAAAGCTAGAAAATATTTGTTTCTACTACAGTGTCAGGACGTTTAGTATTTTTCACATTTCCTTGCAGGATGCTGCTGCCCAAATCAGGACAGTCCTGCAAAAAATCAGGACAGGTGGTAACCCTAGTGCCAGCTGTAATTCCCTTTTAAAAAACACACGAACAATTCTGCATTTTTTAGATCCAGACTCCCTTATAAATGACTGGCCAGTTTCTAATTTGTCCTTTTTGAGGTAGTGGATGAGGTTGCAGTGAAGCAGCTGCAGTTACATTTGGAAAAGTTTTACACAAAAATTCCAGTTTGCTTTTGCGCCATGAAGTAGTATGGAGACTAATGATGGAAAAAGAGTGAGAAAGATCTTTTGCAAGCTTGGAGCAGTGGTAAACTTTCTGTGTTATTACTTGATTTAATGGCAGTCTATGCTACGGTAGATGATTAGGTTTTACTCAGCTGTCTGACTTAGTATGAGGGGGCTGGTTGTCATGGAGTGCTACAAGACATACTGTACTTCCAAGATTGGGCACAGTTTGTTTATTTGGGGGGGGGGGCAGTTCAGCTCATTGACTGTTGCACTTGACTAATGGAGACCTCAGGGTTTGATTCTTGTATTAATGTTCTTTAACATATATATCTTGCCCTTAAGGACATCATTTGGAGTTCTGGTGTTGGTCCACTGCTATATAGACAAAATCTTGCTGTACCACTTAGTCTTCTCTAAAGAAAGCCTTTTTATTACTGTATCCCTTACTGTCCTCTTAAAAAAGTTATCATGTGCATGATGGATTGCCTGATTTAGATAGGGTGCTAGTTTGCTGAGAGCTGGCTTGTACATAATCTAAAACTTGAAACGCTTTTGGTGGGTGCCAGTCATCAATTGGAGGAGGCTTGTGGCTCCTTATTGCTTCCATCTTTTTATGGATTCCCTTTAATCTTGACAGGCAGTGCCCAGCCTCAGTCATTAATTCACTGTCACTAGTATCTCAAGTATCAGTCCTGGTCTCCAGTAATTGGCTCACTATACAAATATTCACAGGAAGCACCCATATCTCTTCATTGATGATCTGACAACAATGATTCACATATTAGTAATATTGCGGTTAGACTACTGTAACATGCTCCATGCAGGCTATCTGGAAGTCTTTTGTGATGCTTACAGCTATTCCAGAATGCAGCAGCAAGGGTACAAATGGTTGTTAAAGTTGGACCCCACAGTATTTCACCAGATCTCTGCTCTCAACTCTGCCAGTGTGATGGAGGATAGGTTCCTAGACTGTAATGCCAACATATAAGACTAAACAGACTGAGCCCAGCCTGTCCATCTGAACTCCTGGTTTCCTATACTCTGCCTTGCACTTTTCTGTCTCTGCAGTATAGCTGATATTAATGCCCAGAGCAAGGTTAAAGACTGGAAACCCAGCCTTTAGAACTCTGAACCCATAGAAATCGATTACACTCAATGTGGAAATTCAAAGAGCACCCTCACCGAATAGTTTTAAAAAACATTATTTAAACCTACCTTCGTAAGTAGGCATTTTACAGTTCTCTAGATAGATTTGTAAAGGGCACTTTATAAATATGGTAGTTGATACCTTGAGACTGGCTATGGCTGGCTACTTCAGTTCCACCTTTCAAGATAACACACTACAAATTGCTCATCAAAATTCTGGAAGGTAGTTTACCCCCTGTGCCACCTTTCCACCCCTTCAATCCCTCCAGTCCTCAGACAAGCTAGTTCTTAAATTCTAGCCACCTGGAAGTTGCTACCTTCTTCAGTGAGTATTTCTCTTCATGTGACCTCTCCCTCATCGTTGCCTCATCTCCCTACTTCCATATCATCTTAAACATCGATTGCTCCCTCCTCATGTCCTGCTTCTCTTTCTCCCCTATTTCTACAGCAACTGCCCTCTCTGCCCTCCTTTCTCTTGAACCAGTTTAGAAAAGTAGCCCTGAGTGCTTCAGTCCCAGCCTACTCTGCCTTGTGGCTCCTTCAGCTGTGACTCTTGTTTTCTCTGTTGCCAATCTGCCTTTCTCCATGGGCCAAGTTCCTGGTGCCTGAAGTGTGCCAAGGTCCTCCTTCTCTACAAAGGCGGGGATCCTGCTGTACCTCCTGGCATCAACCAGCCTGTTTCCTTCACCCTTGCTCTATTTAAACTTCAAGAGATGAAAGGTCTGTCTCAGCACTTCATCTTTCTTGACCCCCTATGCTTTCCTTTGTCCCTTTCAGTCAGATTCTAGAAAAAAATAGCCACTCCACTGTATCCCTTCCCAGACTCACCGATCATATTCCAAGGGGGTTGGATCAGGATTTGCTTATCTCTGCTGTCTTTGATGATTTGTTCAAGGTATTAAACATAGCTCCTTACCCTCTCCTACATGACAAACTTGCAGGTGTTGGACTTTCTGACCCTTTGGCTAGATGGCTCCTCTCATATTTGTCCATTAGGTTTTGGTAAGTATTTGTTGGAGATGCCCTCCCCCTTCATATTATCTCAGGGGTTCCACAGACTCTGTTCTGGAACCCATTCTTTTTATTTATTTATTTTAATTTTTTTTATTTAACCAGGTATAGCACACTAAACTGAAAGCTTTTTTACAGGAGCGACCTGGGAGCACAAGGAGGTTAAGTGACTTGCTCAGGGTCACACAGTATGCAAGTGGAAGCAGTGGGATTCAAACCCAGGTCTGGTCTGCTGGATGTCACCAAATTTGCAGCTCAGAGCCTTAGACCACTGCGCTATACTGCCTCCTTTAATTTTTAAAATTTTTAATTTTTCTAAAGGATCTCCCCATAGCCTGCTACACTGGGCACATACGTATGTATGCCATTGGCAGTGCTTTTCCTCTTTGGCCCTTTGGCCCCTAAACTAGAAGTAGGCCTACTGCAGGACTTTAACAGTATCTAGCCAATTTACCCTGAATGCTAAAAAATGGTCATCATGACCTTCAGTAGCAGTCTCTGATTGACTAGGACCTCTATGCTCCATGTTTACTTGCCACTAGATCCATTTGGAGGCTATTCCTTCATTTAAATACCTTGTCTGGCTAGATCAGCACCTGGATTTCTCCATTTCTCCAAACATATTGAAGCCATCGACTCAAAACTCCTTCCTAAATTGTGGTTACTCTTCATAATCAAGTCCTGTATCCTCTTCCTCTTTATGTTGTGGGATTGTGCTCAAAATGATCCTCTCAATGTTTGACTATGGAAATGTTATCTATAGTGCTGCCCCTCAATCCATTCTTAACTGACTGAACACCCTCTACTGTTGTTTTACTGTGAACTGCTCTCCCCATGCACATCACTAATCTCTCTACTCTGCTCTCTCTCTCTCTCTCTCTCTCTCTCCTTTCTTGATGGCAGACGTCTCCTCCACTCTGCTACCCTCATTACTAAATACTGAAGCTCTATACTTCCTCACTATCTCTCTCCTCTCTATCCCTTCATAGCTACCCCTTACTTACTCAGAAACCCTGACATTCACTTGTTCTCATTCCCTCTTTTTAACTCTAATCTGGGCCATGCCTCATTCTTTTTTAGACTCTCTTCCATGTTAAAGATCCTCCCTCTCACTATTTGCTCCACCTCCTCCCCTCTTGTACAGAAGGTGCTTCTTAATGACCACATAACTCATGCCTGTTCCTGTTTCTAATGATCTCTGGCCTACCTCTAGAAGCAAGACCAGTTTGTTCTACAGCTGTGTACTGGAGCTGTCTGCCACTACTAATTTTTCAAAATTTTGCAAATATGGCACATTCATACATATATTTATTCTGTGCATATGTAACAAATGGTTTGTGTCTACAGATTGTTGTAACATGTTTATCGTAAATTGATGTGGTGTATTTATATTTAATTCCAGACCCCCCCCCCCCCCGAAGGCTACAGCCAGAAATATGTTTTGGCTCAGTGTATTTTTCCTGGTCAATATTTTTAAATAAATAAATTACCTCACTGTAAGGAATAAATATATACTGTAAAAAAAAAAAAAAAGATCAAAATAATTGCTGGGTCAGATTAATTTATTTATTTTTTCCATGAAAGGTATTACTTTTAGTGGCTAGGTTTACATGTGGTGGGAGACTCTTATGAGGGGCATCTTTAAACAGAGCAGCTGCCTCCAGCATGTGGAACTAGGAAGGAAGTTAGCATGAATTAAGTCCAGGAGTGGACAGTAAGAAGAAACAGTGGTGCCACTGTGGTGGATGGGCAGTCACAAGGCTACTAGTGCCCAGTCGAGTATTTAAATCCCACAGGCCCCAGTGACCCAGAACCATGAGGGACCCTGGAGCATGAGGACCACAGAGCATGAGAACTGCATCTTCAGGGGCATCCCCACATCCACAGGAAACTCTGCTCGTTTGTTTCCTCATCTGAGGTAAGATCCAGCTGGCTTCAACAACTGAGGGGTTTTCTTTGTTGGTTTTTCATATGCAAGTGATTGTGTTAGTATTCTCTCTATGGACATACTTGCAGGTCAGTGGGTGACAGATATCAACAAAATGTTATTTGAGGTACCTTGATTTATAAAGTATTGTGATAGGGATATGGGATCATAACAAATTCCCATCTTCAGTACTTCACATTCATGGTATGTTTATTACAGTGGGGAGGTTTTTTGCTTTTTGGGAAGTGCACTAAATTCGTATCTGGGGACTCTCAAAGTTTAATGTGGAACAGTGAACACAAAGGGATCCTCACTTAAGTGTGTGTTTGGTCCCCATGCACACATTGTGCACAAAAATGTTTAAGCAACATACCACGACAGGGTGTGGGATATGCTGGGATTTACCCTCGCCTGGTGTGGTTTGGTCACGAGGCCACAGGTTGAGTGAGTAAACCACACCAGAAGTAGGTAAATCCCAGCATAACCCACACCCTGGATTGCTATATTATGATTATACAATAGCCCCCTATTTTTATAATAATAATAATTTTTATTTGTACAGCGTCTTTCTATTTCCAAAGCGCCTTACAACTTAAAACAGTTTAAAACAAGCATTAAAATCCACAGTCTTAAACATGAGTAAAGAAACATAATCAAAATATAGTTCAATTTTCCACAAAGGCCTTTTGCCAAAGAAAAGTTTTTAATCCTTTCTTAAATTCCTCCATGGAGGTGCATTCCTGTAACTGATGGGGTAGAGAATTCCAAAGGGTGGGCGCAACATAAGAAAAAGCTCTAGAACCAGATGACTTCAGGTTCACCCTTGGAATCTCTAGCAACCCCTCGTCGGCCAAGCGGAGTGATCGACCAGGGCAGTAGGGAACCAGAAGTTCTTTCAGATAGGCTGGACCCTGACCGTGAAGGGCTTTGAAAGTCAGTAAACCAACTTTAATGGTGATCCGCCACCATATAGGCAGCCAGTGTAGTTCGCGCAACACCGGAGAGATATGACAGGATCTACTAGAGCCCGACAAAACCCAGGCTGTTGCATTCTGCACCAGCTGCAGGCAGCAAATTTCAACCCCTGAAAGCCCAAAGTAAAGGGAGTTGCAGTAGTCCAAGCATGAGGACACAAAAGCATGGACCAACATTGTAAGGTCGTCAGACAGAACCAGATGCCAATCTCTGGCGTTGTTCCTAAGATGGTAAAAGGAGGTCTTGACGACAGCCGACATCTATGACTGCAGTGTCAGTCTGTCATCAAAGACCACCCCCAGGTTACGCACCCGTTCAGAGGTCAGGAGAGAAACGCTGCTAAGAATAATTCCTGAAGGCGCACCAACATCCGACCCCTCTATCCGTCGACCCGGGTCCACAACCAATACCTCTGACTTTTCTGAGTTCAACTTCAGCCAGCTAGAATCCATGCACTCCTGCATTTCTTTCAGACAGTTGTTGAAGACAGAGAGAGCTCCATACTGATCGGGTGCAAAAGACAGGTATAGCTGGATATCATCTACATAACAGTGAAACCTCAGCCCATACCTTTTTACAATGTCTCCGAGGGGTAGCATATACACCTCGAATTACACGGGTGACAGTACTGAACCCTGAGGCACCCCAAACAACAAAGCCGTTGGGACCGAGAAAAAGACCACGGACACAACTCTTTGTGATTTCCCCGTGAGGAATGAGGTGAACCATCGATGGATGGTTCCCGATATTCCACATATATGCCTCAGGCATCCTAGCAACACCATGTGATCCACAGTGTCAAAAGCTGAAGAGAGATCTAAGAGAACCAAGATGGAATGTTTCTTCTGATCTCTCGCCCTCAAGAGATAATTGAGCACCCAAACCAGTGCTGTCTCGGTACTATGTCTTTTACGAAAACTGGACTGGAGGGGTTCATTGATGACATGGATGGTTAAATGGTCCTCCAGTTGAGCTGCCACTACTTTCTCAATCACCTTCCCAACAAAGGGAAGGTTAGAGATAGGTCTGTAGTTTGTGAAACAGTCTGGGTCCATGGTAGCTTTCTTCAAGAGTGGTGTCACCACCGCCTCTTTCAGGAAGCTAGGAAACTCACCTGACTCCAAGGAGCACCAGACTATTCACACAAAGACTGGACTGATGATATCACTACAACCCAAAATAAGGGAAGTCAGTCCAGGGTCCAAACTATATCATGTAGGGCGCACACTCTGCATAATCCTCATGTCATCCATGAAGGCCAGTCGACTGAAGGAACTCCAAGAAAACTGAGGTACAGTGAGCTCACACTGTCCAACAACGACCCCCCTAGAGAGTGCTGGCTGCAAATCTGCCCTGATGTTGGCCACCTTATTTGCAAAAAATCGAGCAAGCTCCTCGCACTCTAATTGCGAAAAAGCTTTCCGAACTTGCAGACAGGCTGGGTTGCACAGTCTGTCTACAGTTCAAAATAGCTGAGCTGGCTGATTCTGAGCAACCACAATCTCCCTGGACAGGAATTCTGCCTTCTTACAGGTGATTGCAGATTGATAGACCACACAATGGTCCATCAATCTAAGGTGGTCGGCAACAAGGGCAGACGTATGCCAGCAATGCTCTAACCTTCACCCCTGTCTCTGCATCTCCCTCAGTGTCCCATCAAACCAAGAGGACTTGGGGTGAAGGGAGAGGGGGCACACATGGACTGGAGCAATAGAATCCAGAGCTACTGTAACAGCCGTGTTATAGGCTGACACGAGGGCCTCTGGATCACTGCTCACCAACTCGGGGGATGATAGGTCAAGCACCGCCACAAGGCCTTGGGAATTTATATCCCATAATGGGTGGTACCTAACCATCTCCACAGGGGTAGGCCTTCTAGAGGGGGTGCAAAAACTAAACCTCATGGTGTAGTGATCTGACCATGCAACTGGTTCCACCCCAAGTTGGAGGTTTCAATCCCTAGCAAGAAGATTAACTCCAGAGAGTGTCTAAATCTATGTGTAGCAGTGGAAACCACCTGTGTAAGGCCCAGAGATGTCATTAACTGGAGGAAGTGCTGGCCAAATTGTGAGAGTTCGTCATCGACCCAGACATTAAAATTGCCCAGAACCATCAACCTGGGCAATTCAAACGCCATGTCGACGACGAAGTCCGCCACTTCCTGAAGGAATCACTTCTCATCCCCGGGTGGACAGTAGATGAGAACGATTTGAACGCCTACACCTGCTATCACTGTACACTCAAAGGACTCAACCTCCTTAGCTACTACACTCGTGAGGCCTAGTTCGGTCTTAAAACAGACCCCAACCCCCCGTGATCCAGTCTCAGGCGGTGTATCACCACGTACCCAGCTGGAGTCATAGCCTCCAATGCGGGGCCAAGATTTTCATCTAACCATGTCTTGGTGACGCAGGCCAGGTTCGCTGAGTGAGCCAACAAGCTCAGCAATAGTAGCCATCTTATTCCTGATGGACCTGGCATTGCACAACACTGCCCGAGTTGGACGAACCTCAGAGGCTGTCCAGACCATCTGCCTCCCGTATTAGGAAGTGCCCTTGGGTATGGGCACCAGACATGGTGAACCACGATCTGGGTTCCATTTAGCCCCAGGGTGCCTTCTGGATCCAACTACCCCAATTCAGTGACCCCCTCATCCATCCTCCCCTGTTCGCAGCCCCTCACCCTACCCCCTCTCCTACGCATAATTCTCAGTGCTCTACAATGCTGGTAGGTCTCAAATTGGAGGGGGGAAGAATAAAAAGGGCGAAGGGCACGAAAAGAAGAGGATGAGTAGCGCACCACCATGGGGGTTAAAGGTCAGCATGTGCTGCTACTACACAGCCAAATAATAAAACGAGAAACTAAACCCATTTACAGTAACAACTAACCATACCCAAAAATAATTTTTCACAAAACTGGACACAAAAATAGTTTAAAACATTACCCTAATCCTTATTAGATAAATCAAATCTGAACTTAAGACAGAAGACAACTAGCATCCCTCCTCATACATACATAACATACCACAAAAAACAAAGTAGTTTAGGTTCTCTCACCACCCAAACCAAACAAAATAAATATAATAAATATAAAGTGAAATTTTTCACCTCTCCCCCAGCTCTCTCACGACCAGGGAAAAGGGATGATAAATAATTTGGCACTCTCACTGCCAAATTAACAATTATACTTTAAAAAATAAATCATAAAATAACATATCGAACTGAACTCATAAAAAATATAGAAAATAAAAATTCCCCTCCAGTCGTCTCACGACCAGGGAGGATAATACAAATAAATAAAATAAATAAATGGATGCAAGGTCCTCTCACCACCTAGTTGTCCAGGAAAAGAAAAAATAAAATTAAAAATCCAGGGAGGAAAGTCAGAGGTTTTCACACCATACTGTAAGTACCAGAGTCAGTTATATCCAATAGTCCACAAGAAGACAGAGTCCATAAAATCCAAAGATAAGGAGGTAAGAACACAGTCAAAATATTAATCCACATAGGAATAATGACAAAAGTAAATCCCAGGGTAACTCCAAGAGGATACAGGAGGAATCCAAATCCACTTTAAACAAGACTTGCTGGTAAAGTCTCCATGGCAATCTGAGGCCCCATTACTCCCAGCTAGGTAAAACCCACGGGAAATAATACGGGTCCGATAAGGAACCCAAGACAGGCCGCAATTTGCAGCCATACCTGGGAATCCAGAGGGGCGCAGTACCTCAGCCAGCTCCCTGGCTAGGAAAATACTTGAGTCCCCCTTCAAAGCCATAAATCCCGTGGAGAGACACCCACCGGAGTCGGGCCTCACCTCAATCTCCACAGGCCAGATTCAATATCCTATAATCAAAGTCAACTAAAAGTCGACCTGGGATCAGCCAAAAGTAATCCCCTTCATGTTTTCTCCTCCTCCTCAAGGGTATTCTGTTAACCTGCTTCCATGACTTCCACGATGCACGACTCCTCTAGTGTTCCACAACCTCTCACCCTCTCATCACAACGTGGTGCGCGGTATAATTTCCCTCAAGTCAGACCGGGATATCCAAAATTCCAACGCCTTTCCACAGTCTTTCACCCTCTCACCATCCAGGGCATAAGGCAAGAGGGAACAACCACAGTGGCAGAACCGGAAACAACAGTCTCTCAAGTTCAGCAAAACAGATCCCAACTCCAACTGCAACATCAGGAGGAAGAGTCAGAGACAGAGGGCAAATGTAGTCCCAAATGCTCACTGCAGAGATTTTCCTGCGAGCAACGCTCCACACCTGCTAAAACCAATAACGATGTGAACTACTGAAATAATAAAAACGACAAAACCAGCACTCAAAAACATAATAAATGAAAATAAATAAAAATGCAAAACAAATAAAAAGACTCAGATGAACTTAAAATAGATTAGAACATGAAAAGCAGCAGCACAAAAAGCAGCAGCACGCCCAGCCTGGCAGCCATCTTCCACATCCATACATTTTGGTGAGAAAAAAATGAAGAAATAGTTTTTTTTCTTTTAAATTGTTTTTTTATTGATTTTATTGCTCCACCAAAAAACCAAAAAAAAAAATAGTTCCTTGTTGCTAGGGAGAGTCTCCCTACATTCCTAATTTTTATGGGTCTGTGAATGCAATGTCCATCCTCCTCCCCTCCATGCCCCAACCATGTGCTCCTTCCGACACACACAGGAGAAAATCTCTGTTGCAAGGTATGGTTTACTGTTCTTGTTGTTGACACTGCTGCTGCCGGAGGTTGGTTGTGGTGCTGAAGCAGCAGGAGGCATGTGCATGCCTCCCTCCATCACTGTAAGCTGAAGACATATTTTAAGTGTTTGACAAATGTTGAATTGGGGAAAGTGCTTCTTAAGGAAAATTGAGGGCCAAAATGTATAGAAATCATGTCCTAAAACCGGAGCCGTGATACAGGTTATGCACCTATGCATATCAGGGATATGCATATTCATAGCCGTATGTTCAGTATCATGGCTCATCTTTTCGGCCATGATTTCTACAACTTTTAGCCCTTGTTTCTCATCAAGAAGCACTTTCCCTAGTTCAGTATTCCTCAAGGAAAAAAAATCTCTACCTGCAGACATTTGGTGAAGTTGATGTTTTTTCTCGAAGCAGACGTGGGCCTGCTACTGATCTGACTGCACCCACTCGATTAGCTCATCCGCTCTCCTTTACACCAGTGGAAGCCGCACCAACCATCTCCATGAAGGTATGACACTCTGGGACTGCTAGTACATTTACTTTTGTGATGCTGGGGTCTCAGAACTGTGAAGGGGACTGTGGAAATGGTGCTTACAGTGACACCGGGGTGGCTTTAATATCTACTGTAGTCTTTGGACAGCAAGCAGCATCTTTTTTTGTTTGTTATAACCAGAAGTGAGAGAGTGTGTTGCGGAAAAGACTAATTTTGTTAGTATGGGAAACAGAATGTAACCATGATGTTTAAGGGGCCTCTGACAAAATTGTATTGTCCTTGATATGCGTGTTCTGTCTCTGTTGCTGTCAGTTGTTTAAAAATATCGTCACTCGCTCTTTCTGTGTCAGAGTCCGTTCCCTGTCAGCTGGATGTTCAGAGCTAGTGATTTTGTTTAGTGAACATCTCACTGTCCGACCATCGCTGTCTTTGCCAGTTCTGACTTTGTCATGGTCGGATGGCACTTTTTCCCATTGATATATTGCAGGATTTACCATAGGTAAAAGGTGCCAGTCAGCCAATCAGATTAAAGGATTCTTGGACTCCATTGTATAATTTGGTTTACTTACTATTTACTGTAGTGTAATTACAGAGGAATACAGGGTTGGAGCCACATCCAGGGGGAAGTAGTACCTGGCTATAAAATGGCAATAAACTTAAACACAAGGATGGCTGGCACCTGCTAAGACAACTCACCCATAAATCCAGATATAATAAAAGAAAGACAACAGTTTACCTTGTCTTCAGTAAAGTGCTTGATTTTATTCAGTACAAAATGCTTCAGGTGTGGTGACATCACATTAAGGAAGTGAGGGCGGTTCATGAAGAGCTCCATGAGGGCGCTCAGAGTTTACCAAGTATGCATTCTACTTGTAATTGTTGCTTTTAGCTGTATCAAACTACCAGTAGTATGCTGTTCTGGATGTCTGCACCAGCACAATTTTGCACTGAATAAACTGAAGCACTTTACTGAAGACAAGATAAACTGTTGGCTTTCTTTTATTGTATCTGGATTTATGGGCAAGTTGTCTTAACAAGTGCCACCCATCCTTGTACCTAAGTGTATTGCTGTAGTACAAAATATCGTATCAGACTAATTTTGCTTAGTTCTAGGCTGACAACTTATTTTACTACAAATCTCAGAATCCCCTGCAGCTGTCATTAGAGCAGTAGGCAGCAGTGGGAGATTCAACAGCCTGCAGTGCATGTTAGAGTTTTTTATAATCTCCAATCAGATGTTTTCTGGGTCTACTTTTCTCCAGGGACTAAGTCCAGTCTTCTGTGACTGTACATAGACCAGAGAGTACAATGGGACTAGCAAACAAAATACCAGAGTTTATATAAACTCTAACTTGTACTAAAGGCCATTGAATCTCTTACTGATTTTTACTGCTGTGATGTCAGTTGCAGGAATTCTGGGATTAGTAGTAACAGAAGATGTCAGCCTAGAACTAAATAAAATTAGTCTGATACAATCTGTTATACTACAATAAATAGTAAATAAACCAAAATATTTTTGCACACAAAGTGCACATTGGGACCAGCTCCAAACTTGAGTGTGGGTCCTTAGTGGTGACTGTTTCCCTTTAAGCATTGCAGCAAGATTAGAGGTACAGAGTAAATTTCTATTTAGAGTACTTCAAATTTAGGGTATCACAGTTTAGTTTTTTAGGCATGTACTCAATCCCTAACTGGGCTACCTTAAAGTAAAAGTATGTAGCTAACTGAGGTCTCTCCAACTAAAAGTACTGATGTTAGTAGTAGTTCTGTAGTAAGAATCTAACATGTTTCAATATAAGAAAAATAGCAGGACAAGAGGACACAGCATGAGATTAGAGGGATGCCAATTAAGGGGTAATGTGAGGAAGTTCTTTTTCTCAGAAAGGGTGTTGGATGCATGGAACGGCCTATCTCAGGAAGTGGTGGTTATGAATACAGTGCAAGGCTTCAATCAGGCATAGGATAGGCATAAGGGAGCAATACAGATGAGTTTGAATAAATAGGCCATTGACAGTGTAAAGGCCAATGGCACATTCATAAGGTAGAAAAAATGGGCAGACTGGATGGGCCTTGCGGTCCTTATCTGCTGTCAACTTCTATGTTTCTATGTAAATCCCTATCAGGAGTATTTAGAACAAGGTCACGTGATGCAAGCGATCTGTTAGCAGCAGAGGTGCTGAGCTTCTGCCTATAACTCACTTTTATTTAACTGATTTTAGCCTATTCCGGGGGTTGCAAGCTCTTCTAAAGCCAGAATATTGCCTACACTGCCACTAAGGTACTTGAGTTGGTCTGCAAATGGTTCTACAAAGCCAAGATGGAGAAGGAAATGCGTCCAGCCTCCATATGTCATACTCCATCGGCAACGCCGTAAAAAACCCCTAAGAAACCAAAGGCCCAAGGAGTTAATCCAGATAAGAAGGCCTCGCAGTCATCGACCTCGATTCCTCTAACAGAGGATCGTTTTTTACAGGAACTACAGCCATTCAAGGAAACTCTGGTTGAGATCGCTAATGAGTTGAAATCTTTGCGTGGAGATTTTTCAGACCTGTCGTGGAGAATGGCGGACTCCGAGGCCTGCACTACTTCTGTCGAGAAGTGGAAGGAGAAGCTGGAACCAGAGATGGTTGGTGTTAAGGCAGCAAGTGCAGAAGCTACAACTAAAAACCGAGGACCTGGAGGGAAGGAGTCGCAGGAATAATATTTTAATAATTGGGTTGCCTGAGGCTGAGGAAGGGCAGAATGTTCAGGCTTTCCTGCAAAGATTCCTGTGCAAAATCGCTGGTCCATCCCTGATGGGGGCCTCATACCAGACTGAACGAGCACACCATGCCCTACGGCCCTGACCTCAAACAGGAGCTCACCGCAGACCTCTAATAATAAAATTTTTAAGTTTTGTGGAGAAGCAACGTCTTAAATAAAGCGAGAGAATCTCAAGCCATACTATGGGAAGGGGTCAAGATTCATCTCATGCAAGACCTGCCATATGAGATAAGGCAGAAACGTGCTGCCTTTCAACCTATAGTCAACAAGCTGATTGCAGCAGGAATTCACTTTAAGATGCTATACCCTTCTCATCTGCAGGTCAAGGTAGTGGACAGCTGGATCTGCTATGACTCCCCAGTGAAAGCACTGGAAGATCTGACCATCAAGCTCCATGACCTATTCTACAAAGGTTAAAACTTCAAAGGAACTTGGCTGCTCTACAAATAATCTGGCTAGTTTGGTGTTTCTTTCCTTATTCTACAGAGTTTTGCTGCATCTCAAAGATTATTCTTAGCACCAACCTGTGACTTCGGGTTAGCTGAGAAGAGGCTGTGCTCCGGGCAGTTGAGGGATCCTGAAGATCAGCTGGCTCCTGGGATGGGCTGCTGGAGGTGGTGGAGGCCCGTGTCGGGACTGTGGTTGGGCCTGATTGGCTGCACACGTGGTCATATCGTACCTTCTCACATAAAGTAGGACCTTCTGCAAAAGGGAGGTGTTTCAGGGGGAACACGTTTGTGGAGCACCGTGCACCTGGTTAGGTTCCCCCTTGAAACAAAAATGATGTGTTAAGCATCGGGTTACAACCACTGTGTTTTTGTTGTTTAACACCCTCTTCCTTTTCCTTAACAACAGAGCTGCAGTTTTTCTCTTCACAAATTAGGGTATTGGGGAGTTAATTTGTATTTATATACTACAGTGAATGTTGATTTCAATTAAGGGAGGGGGATTGCCATATAGTGGCAGCCGGCTATGACTAATATAATGCTTTGAGACCTTCTGTTTTTTTAGGCTGTCTGGGCTCGACATAGGCAGCGAGGGGCGGCACCAAAGTGCTCATAGAAATGCTGTGTCACTACCTGGATAGTACGGGGTAGACCTCCTTGGAGTCAGGCCATTATTATCTGGGATAGACAGAGTTGCAGTTAATAAAGGTAATATTCTCTACTGTTCTTCAATCAAAGCAGAAAACTCCAAAGAGGTCAAATGGGTTATGGTTTTCCTATACCTTAACACTTTTAAACCTGTATGCTTCACTTTAATATGGAGAGCCATTGTAAATAGTTCTGTGAGTTTTGGTGTGGGGGGGGATTTTGTTGGTTCTGGTCTCTATAATCAGGGATTTATGCACTGTAGAGGGGGGAATGGGGGGAGGGGTTGGAGCGATCATAGACATAAAGCATAGATTCTGCTACGTTTTGAATGTTATAAACTATGGTTGATGCCAAAGTTAAGATTGTTTCTTGGAACGTAAGGGGAGCCTGAGATCAGGTTAAATGGACTGCAATTCTCAAACATACATCTCTACTACAAACCAATATAATTTTCCTGCAAGAGACACACCTTCTTACACATGAGGCAGTTGGTTTTAAAAGACACGGGGTACAACAGGTTTTTGCCGCAGGAAATTCCACTAATAGAGGAGGAGTGGGAATTCTTATCATGAGAACTGTTCCATTCCAACCCGAAACTATTGTTTCGGGCCGGCAGGGTAAATTCATCTTGGTTAAGAGCCAGTTGAATAGAAAACCACTAGTCCTAGGTTGCATATATGGACCGATGGGGGGGACCCAGATTTTCTCATGGGTTTAGCAGACAAACTTGCTCCATTTACTCCAGTCCCTATAATACTGGGAGGAGACTGGAATCTCACCCAATCCCAATTATTGGATAAATCCAGCCCAACCCCTAGAGCTCCGTCCCCATCGCAGAGGGCTCTCAATGAAATGATGGACCTCCTTGGGTTATGCAACCCCTGGAGGATTTTAAATCCGACCACTAGGGCTTTCTCATTCTACTCACAGGTACACCAGATGGCCTCTAGGTTGGATTACTTTCTTATAAGTTCAACCCTACTATCGGGGACTCTGGGAGGGGGGATAGAACTGATAGAGGTATCTGATCATGCGGTGGTATGGCTCATTATCACCCCAACTATTGAACAGCAGAAGGACACCCTATGGAAACTAAACACACAGTTACTTAAGGATACATTTATAGTCTCTAAGATTTGCACTCTCATTGGACAGTTCCTGGAAGATAATTTAGGCTCCATTCCTAGGGTGGATCAAGTTTGGTGTGCATTAAAATACTATCTAAGAGGGGAACTTATTAGACTAGCGTCAAAGCGGAAAAAGGTTAGAGAGGCTGAAACCCAAAAATTATTGGAGCAGATCAGAGCTCTTGACCAAAGTATATCATCTACTTCCCTACAGTAATCACTTACAGAGCTTTTGTCCCTCAGGAATGCATACTCGGATCTCCTTAAGGAGAAAGCCGAGTTTGCTATCCTCAGAACAAAGGCAACTTATATCGACCAGGGGGGAAAAAGCCAGTCGTCTTTTGGCTTTTCGTATGAGACAACTGGAAAGCTCAAGAATCATTCAGACAATCCAAGATACTGACAGGACCCTTAAAACTCTTCCCAGGAATATAGTTTCAGTGTTTGAAAGATTTTATGCAAACCTCTATGGCCAGCGGCTTAACCCCCCATCGAAGGATGATACCGAGGCATACTTGGCCAGCATACCGCTTCCCAAAATGTAGGAAGCTGACTGGCCAATACTGACAGCCCCCATCACACTAATGGAAGTATCTCAGGCCATCAAGGCTTTGGCCCTGGATAAAGCCCCAGGACCATATGGCTTCCCCTCAAACCTTTTTTAAGTTTTTGTTAAGGAACTATCCCCAATATTGTTTAAACTTTATCATTATATCTTGTATAATGAAACTATGGATCCCTCTATTCTGGAAGCAACTATTATCTTCCTTCTAAAACCCGACAAGCCACCAGAACAACCTTCTAGCTACCATCCTATATCACTGCTGAATTGTGACCTTAAAATTCTCACTATAATTTTTGGCAAACTGAATTCAAAAGATATGGCTTCCTTTGCTTAGCCCTGAAGAGGTGGGATTTGTCCCAGGCAGGTCAGTGTCAGATCACTTCCATAAACTGGGACACATATTTCACAGAGCTCAATCCACCTTATATCCCATGGCCTTAATATCTCTAGATGCTGAAAAAACTTTGATAGGGTGGATTGGAATTTCTTATGGTTTACCCTTGGACACATGAATATACCCCTAGAATTTATCCAGTGGATCCAAAAGATCTACTCAGCCCCTACTGCTAGGATATTTTGTAACAAAGTGCTCTCCACCGGCTTCTCCTTACACTCAGGTACCCGGTAAGGTTGCCCTCTCTCCCCATTACTTTTTAACCTGTACTTAGAACCCTTGATAAGACAAATCAATTTCTCAACCAAGGTGCAGGAGATTTCTATAGGCACGCATAATTTAAAACTTTCTGTTTATGCAGATGATATTTTGCTTCATCTTGCAGATCCCATAATCTCATTGGACGAAGTAATAGCTATTATAGGTGACTTTAGTAGGTTTTCAAACTACAATCTGAATCATAATAAGACTGAAATTCTCCCCCTTAACCACTATACTTTTCGTCAAGATTTCAGTAAATTTGGAATGAAATGGTCTTCTCGATCAATGAAATATCTGGGCCTACATCTAACCACGGATCCCCTGCAATATAAAAAACTCAACTTGGAAGACCTGATTCCAAAAATACAACAAGATCTTTTCAGATGGAAAGCTTTGCCTATCTCTCTTTGGGGGAGGAGCAATCTTATTAAAATGAATGTGCTCCCTAGACTATTTTTTCCTCTAAATATGAGCGACATCTGGCTGCCTCTCTCCTTTTTCTGTAGGATACACACTAGTATCTCAGAATTTTTGTGGTTAAACAAGATCCCCCAGAAGAGCATACAACAAGCTTATTCTAACTAAAAACAGAGGTGGGCTCAAACTGCCTAATTTAAAAACAGAGGTGGGCTCAAACCGCCTAATTTATTATATTATCATTGGGCCAGTCATTTACATAAAATGGGAATGTGGATGTCCTCTTCCTCTAATAGTATGGAGGACACCTATATTCCCATATGGCTTCAAATTGAATTGGACATTTTTTGCACAACCAAGACATCCCCAGTTACATTATTGTCTACACCTTGTAGGATACTCTGAGATATAATTCAGCGGTCAGTAATGGGCACGTCTATTAAAATCTTTTTTCAGATCTGTGCCTCCCTACGCATATGTCTGAGCAAGGATACAATGCAATACATAGTAGATAACCCTAATTTAAGAATTGGAGATTCCCCTATTGCCGGAGACTGGATCCCAAACTTGCAAGGCATGTGAGTGTGTGAGCTTTATTAACCTTATGGTCTCCTGTCACCCAGTGAAATGCTTGCTAAACTCCAGTCCCCCCCCCAAGATTTATTTTCAAGATATATCAACTGCGGCACCTTCTTCTACATAAGTTTGGGGGAGTATATGTGCCCTCAAGACTATACAGTCTGGTGGAACAAATCAAAGTGTTAGTCACACAACCACATAGTATCTCGTTAATATAAAATGAACTCCTTTCTACCTTTTTCCCCACTATGTTATCAGGTTCCAAAATATGGGATTCTCTGATCCCTAATCATGGGGTTAATTGGTCCGATATCTGGAGAGATTTGCACATATATATCACACAAGACAGGTTAAGAGTTACCCAATATCAAATATTAAATAATGTGTATTATACCCAAGTAAGTTAGTGAAAATGGGACGGGTGCAATTGCCCATTTGTGTTAGATGTGGTAAAGGGGATGGAACAGCACTACATGTTTTTCGGTCCTGTGAAAAGGTTTCCCCAGTATGGACAAAAATCAAATTCCGAATGGATCCTTTAATGGGTCTGGATTCTCTTGTTGCCCTGAATATTTGTATACTTGGTGATCTATCCTTAATTAAGGTCAAAGAAAGGAAATTTCATATTTCCCTCATCTCCATGACAGTGAAAAAAAATGGTCCTTAAGCATTGGTTGGACCAGACCACCATATCTTATACAGAATGGCTACATGATTTGTCCTTTTATCTCAGGGCTGAAAAAATGATAGCGAGCCTGTAAAATAAACCAACTGTCTTTGATAATAAATGGGGCAAGTTATATGCTCTTTACTTGAATTAGGGTACCCATTTTCTCAAGCTCTCTGTGTAAAACGTCTTTAAAGTTTGTATTGCACTTCTTGTACAAATAAGCTAATATGTGTTGTATTTAGGAGGAAATCAGATAGCTTCAACTGGGGGAGAGGGAGAGGGGGGGAGGGGAATGGGAGGAGGGGCATAGTAATCCTGGTAATATTCCCGCTACATTGTACCATGTGATGTTTGTTTAAAACTGTACAAAATTTTCTAAATAAAAAAAAAGGAGCATTTAGAACAATACAATCACTCTCAAAACACAAATGGCACGTGCTAGAAAAAGGCTGCGGTGTTAATATATGATAAATGACAAAATGAAAAGAGCAAATGCAGCATCCACAGCAAAGACTCCACACAAAAATGGATGAAATGTTTCCCTTACCATTTATTATTAAAAAGACTGGTACAACAGAACATGCCCATCCAACATGTGTGGATCAAACCGCTGAGGCAACCAACATTGTGTCACTCAGGGCTTCAGATAATTCTTTTTTGGTGAAGTCATTACTTCCATGGGCTGAAATTTGGAAGTTATTTCAGTTTTACTGGAGTCAAAATACTTCCAGCTGTCAACTTTTGGAAGTCAAAATAATTCCAGTCAACAAATTTTAGAAGTCAAAATACTCCAAGTCCTATAGTTTTTGAAGTCATAGGCCTTCTGAATACCTCACTGTAACCTCATCCACGGCACATCCACAGAAATAGATTTCTGAATGAGTCTAGGAAAGGAAAATGTGCACAGTGAATCAATTACTTACAGTACATGTTTATTTATTTTTTTTAACTCTATTTATGCCCTGTTGTTCTCTGGCCCTAGACCTCTTTCCAGCGTGGATGCTAGGCTCTGACTTTTTCCTGCTCTGCTGAGGTCCTTCAACCAGACATCCATCCCGAGAGTGCTCTGTACCCCTCACTCCGACCTGACCAACCCCCAGGCTGTGAGTCCCCCGAGGTGGGACCGCCACTCCTCTGGTGCTCTATCTACAATCTAGTTGGAGAGGGTTAAAAGATGGAGGCTGGTTGGAAGGGCCTGGCGTTGAGCATGGGTGCCGTGCTGTGGGTCCTGCCTTCACCTGTCTGGGTGCCAGGGTTCTTCTGCTTTTTCTTCCCGAGGTGCGGGCATGCAGTGGATCCCAATGCATGGCAGATGTGCTCCCACATCTGCACTCAAAGCATCCTGCCACACCTCTCCCCACCTATGTGTCTCCTTGGCTTCAGAGCCCCTAGCCTCCACTGGGAGCTGCTAAATCCTTGGAGCCCACAACCCACCCTCTCCAGGAGAGGAGAGCAGTCCTCCAGACTCTGATTTCTGGGGGATTCATAGGGGCATTGCCCTGTTAAGTGTTCATTTCGGGGGTATCAGTATCCATATGACCGTCTTGTGTTTAGTTATTTATTTAAAAGTTGATAACTGGGAAAAGCATCAATGAACCGAAGCTTGTTTCCAGATATGACCCAGGGGGAGGGGGTACAAGAGTCAAAACAAAAAGACAACAAAGGTAATACAGTAATTATTAATAAGTAGTTCTTGTTTGGCATCCTCAGGATTTGTAGAGTCCTTCAGCAATCTGGTAACATTCATATCCTCAAAGGTATTATCAATAATGTATTATCAGTAGTGGTGTCCAGGTCGATTTGTGGGGCAAAAGGTTCAGCATCAACATTCCAGTCAAAAGGAGTGGTTTCTGAGGTTGAGTCATCTCTGGCCCACTCTACACTCTGTGCAGCAGGGGCATTTGAACTGGTGAAGGGTTGATGACACAAGACCTCGGGGTCTCCTTGACAATCTTCATATTCATCCTGTGGTTCCCTGGACAATTGTGGATTGGGGGCCAAAGGAGCATGTACTTTGGCAGCTGGAATATGCTGGATTTGGTTACCCTCTTGAGTGCTGCTCCTAGTTCTGGGGGCCCTTGGGGTAAAAGGCTCCTTTTCTTTGATGACTGGCTCTAGGTGTCCTATTGGTAATAGATGGTTTCAGTGAATGGTTCTGATGGTATGAGGCCTCCTCTCTTGTCTGACTTTATAAACAGGTAAGTTAACCAACTTCTCCAGGACAACATAGGATTCAGACAACTATCTGTCTGCCAATGTGTGCTTTCCATGAACTCCAAAGTCCATAATAGTACTCTGTCTCTCACAGTGAGTAGTTGGGTTCTTAGTCTCTGGTCATGTCTGGCCTTGTTTCCTGCGTTTGCCTTTCCAGCACATTCTGCTGCTAGCTTGTATGCCTCCTGTAGCTGGCTCTTGAGGCGCTTGGTATACTGTAAATATGACTCTCTATTTATTTGTTTTTATTTATTTAGTTCTTGTTGACCGGGTAAGTGCACTAGACAAATCCTGCCTATTTTCAGGCATGACCCAGGGGAGGGAGATACAGATGAATGCCAACTGACCTTGAACCAGATTAAGCTGTTGGTGGTATTTTTTGTGAATGAGGGAAATTTGGCCAGGACACCGGGGAAATTCCCCTGCTCTTTTCGATTTTGATTGCTGGTTCCCTCAGGTGACAGATCAAAAGCCAAGTCAATAGGTAGCCGAGCCTCTCTCCCAAACATCAGTAGGTAGAGGGAGGTGTCTGTAGCACTATTCTTGCTACAGTTTTAAGTGTGCACTAAGTGTGGCACATGCTGGCTCCAGGTCTTCTTCTTCTGCTTATGGTTCAGAGTGCCCAGCATGTCCATGAGAGTCCAATTAAATCTTTCAGGCTGCACGTCCCCTTGAGGATGATAAGGAGTAGTTTTTGATTGTTGGATCTCATGTGCTGTTAGAAATTCCTTAACCAGCTTGCTCTGGAAGTCAGGACCTTGGTCGGAATGAATGCATTGTGGTATGGTGTAATGGGTGATAAAGTCAGACAGTTTTTTCACAGCTGTGCCAGCTTTCTGGTCCTTGGTAGGATAGGCCTGAACATATTGAGTACAATGGTTGGTAATGATTAATACACTGTTGAAACCTTTGCTGTCAGGCTCCAAAGATAAAAAGTCCATGCAGACTAGCTCCACGGGGTCAGTGGTTTTTATGTTTACCAATGTCGTAATCCTTCTTGGAAGGGTCTTTCTTTTGACACATCTTGCACATTTTTACAGTAAGCTTCAATGTCTATCACCATTCTGGGCCAGTAAAATCTGTCTCTCACCAGGCTCAAGGTCTGCTCAAACACCAAATGGCACATGTCATCGTGTAACAACTTCATTGCCATCCGGCGGTACTTCCACGGGAGCACCAATTGTCTCAAGGATTTGTGGGTCTTTGGGTCTCTGACAATCTGAAAAAACAAGCTGTTCTGTAGTTCCAGTTTATCCCTCTCTCGCGGTTCTCTTACAGTAGGATAGGCACACTGGGGGCAGGGGGAGGGTTTGGCATTTGATCTGGGCTGTCCCCCTTCTCCAATTCAGCTATGCCCTTAAAACTATTGTCCTGCCTTTGTTAATACTTTTGTCTTCTCTTATTTGGCTGTGGTAAATGCTTAAAATCAATGCTGGCATGGTTGTTATAAGCATCTGGTATGGCACCCGGAGGGGCCCCCAAGGAATCAATGATGCTGTGGGGTAGCGCAACTGTTTCTGGGTTCCCAGTCAAAAACTTACTGCACACTACTTGCACCGCCTTTGGTAGCAGTTCTTGGGTATGGATGGGGGTTTCCAGATGTGGTCTGTGGAACAATGCATCAGCATCAATGTTGCTCAGTCCTTGCCTGTATTCCAGTTTAAAGTTGTATGTGGAGAGGGCGGAGAGCCATCGATGTCCAGCCGCATTCAGCTTCACCATAGTGTTGATGTAAGTGAGGGGATTGTTATCTGTTTTTACGGTGAATTTTGCCTCATATAGGTAGTCATGAAATTGGTCTACCACAGCCCACTTAAGGGCCAGAAACTCCAATTTGAGTACAGGAGTTTCTTTCAGCAACAGTGTGCCACACAAACCCCTGTACCTGAGGGAGGACAGCAGTCCTGCAGATGCTTTATCCTGCCTCTCCTGGCCAGCCCCTGAGTGGCCCAGGTCTGTTCCTGAACTCAGGTTGCTGGTGCGACAGGAGGTAAGGTGCACGGTGCCTCAGTCCTCCATGCCACTGGGCCAAGATTTGCTCTTTCTGTCGCTGAAATCAAAATGTGGGGAACTTCTTCAGACAAGGAGAACACTCTGCATTCTAGGTTTTATATTTCTATTGTCTAATTTTGCATCGTATTACTAACTCTGAATTTCTGCTATGAAATCTGACTTCACAATGTGAGATAGCACCTTATTAGTGTCAGTGGCTCAGTAGGTAGCACACTCGCCTCTGAGGCTGGGAGATCAGAGGTCTGTGGGTTCAGTTCCCACATCTGGCACTTGAGTTAATATCCCAATACTGACACTGTAGTGCAGCGTGAGAGGGGTGCTGCACTTCTGAGGTGCCGTCTTTCGGATGAGACATTAAACCGAGGTCCCATCTGCCTGGATTGGTGGTAGTTCAGGTGGATGTTAAAGATCCCATGGCACTTCTCGAAAAAAGTAGGGAAATTTCCCCAGTGTCCTGGCCAGATTTCCCTCATTCAATAAAAATACCACCAACAGCTTAATCTGGTTCAAGGTCAGTTGGCATTCATCTGTATCCCCCTCCCCCGGGTCATGCCTGAAAAAAGGCAGGATTTGTCTAGTGCACTTACCCAGTCAACAAAAACTAAATAAATAAATAGTGTGTGGGGCCTTTTGCTATTTCCATGTGGGACAGAGCAACATACCGTAACCTTTTGCCTTTCAAAGTCTTCTTCAATTTGGGAGTTGCTGATGCAGCTTTTTACTGACTAGTGAATGAGTTGCTTGTGATTGCTTATTTCCTATCTGCAGTTTTTCAACAGTACCTGTACAAGTGGGACCCCCAAGAGTGCTGCTCCCCTACTGTGATAGCTGCATTAAGTTGTTTACTGCTGTTAAATGTTTTTCATTTATTGGGTGTGCCAGTAAGTAGTCATGAGTCCAAAACCAAAAACAGAACCAAAAGCTGGGGTGATCTGGCAAAACCAAAACCAAAATCAGAACTTCCCTGGCTTCACACACCACTAGGAGACTGAAATCTAACAGACATAGACTGGGCAGTCCCGACGGCTAAGAATGCCAGAGGTCAAGCCATGGTAGAGGTGCTACAGGATTGCCTTCTTGTATGTGGGTCAAGGAACCTATCAGAGAGAGGCTGTCCTGGATCTGGTATTCTCTAACAGGGATTTTATTGGGGTTGTCAGAGTAATGTGACACTGAGGTCCAGTGACCATAGTCCAGTGTGGTTTCAAATTGACCAGAAAGCTCATCATACCAACTTGAAAAATGATCTAGACTTTAAAAGTGCAAAGTCTGGAAAAATGGATCACCTTATAAAGGAAATATGTTTATGTAAGCCCCCCCCATCGGGTGGCCTTACTAGCCTTTTCTTGTAGAGGTGTACCCACCCAACAGTGAAACATTGACGTTGACTGACACTACAACAACTACAGTGCTAGGTAGCTGTAGGTCAGAGCTGGAACCCTGCACTGTGTTACAAGGGTCTTGCACCCCCCCAATCAGCTCCGACTCGGAGTTGATAATCTATAGTGTGGGGGGCACAACCCCCTGCATGGGGGGTTGGGGGGGCAAAGCCCCCTGAAGAAATAATGTTGCTCTGTAGGAAACCAGCTGCCAACTGCAAAAAGCAGTTGGCTTGCCGGTTTTGCTGTCTGGTCGTTCGACACTAATCTTGTCGACAGCCAGTCGTAGATCCTCTGGTATCCACTGCCCCTCCAATGGTGCCATTTAGTCTAGAAGCACCCCAGCCTTGCTTATACATGCTGCCCCCAGGTGGCAGCAGCAAGGAAGGTATAAAAGGCCCTGTTTTTTGCCCGGGAAGGAGGAGAGAGCAGGAGTTGGTGGTGGGTATAGGGATAGTTCCCAAAGGGGGCTCCCCTTCAGCCTAGTTGGTCAGCAGGCAGCAGCATCGGTGCTCCGAGGAGTATGGTGCTTCAAGGGAGGGTGTGTAACAGTAGCAGCGGTTGTGTGGGTCCAGGAGGGATTGCCCCCATTTGGAGGTGGAAGACTAGGTTCGCTGGCCAAGGCACCTAGCTTCACCTGAGCTCTTTCCTTCTATGTTGCTCGACAGGACAGAGCAAAGAACCTTACCAGAGCAAGGCAAAGGACAAAGACTTATTTTGGTTAGGCAGTTTTACTGTGTGTTGTTATTTTTATTTTGTACTCACAGGGATTGTTACTGTTTGTTGCTAACATTTTATTGCTTTATTTTTCTCTGATTCAAATTGTTGTTGCTGGGTATACCTTCTGCTCCATTATTACAAGGTGTGCCTACAGATGTGTGCTAACAGATTACTGCTGTAATCTTCTGATTCAAATTGTCTTTTGCAAGGTATATCTTCTGTTACTGCTTTATTTTTCTCTGTAGCAAAGTGTTTCTTGCAGGGTATATCTTCTGTGAAATTATTACAGGTGGTACTTTACAGGTTTTACAGTTTTATCTATCATTAGGATAAGCTTTCAGGGGTGCTGCATTTGTTGCTGACCGATTGTTTCTGCTCTTACCTCCTTGTTTCTGTCATCCATGGTTCTTCTTTTTCGGCAGGGGAAGGGTCCAGCCACCCACCCCATCCCCAACCACCCCACACTACACTCCTTTTATGGGGTAGCACAATTGTAACATTTCCTGTGGCAAAGCAGGAAGGGGCAGAACAGTGGGGTATCCACACGGTGACCTCATTTACAGGTGCACTAGTAAATTTAACTTGTTATAACAAGTTATACAAAAACAAACAAACAAAACACAAAATCAAACTTTTGCTTTCATTTTCTTCCTTCTAATTACTCTGACCAGGTTATAAACTCAGCAAATTATCTGTAATGGATATCATTAACTGCAGGTACTGTGGAACACTTTTCAGAAGGGCAGTTTTACAGGATTTAGGACACTGTCCTACATGCTTGGCCATTGGAGATCTTAGGGCTCAGCTCTAGGAAGCATGGGCAGAGATTGCGCACCTCACATTTCATATTCAAGAGGAAATATATTATAAGAACCACCCGCCATTTACCCAACATCCAACAGAAGCACCTCGACCGCAGAGGGTAGTTGGTCTGGAGGTTAGCAGGTGGTTAGGAGGGGAAAATCGGGTGCCCCATCACCCGGTGCTCTCCAACATATTACCTCCACAAACCATATAAAAACTACAAACAGGTATCTGCCTCTATCTCTGAAATCAAACAAAGGGGCAGAGGACACTGCAGAGCAGCACTGCAACACAGGAGCTAGCACAACAAAACTCACCCAAAACAGGAACCAAAACAAAAAAGCAAAAAGGAAATCCAAAAAACTTCTGATCATAGAGACTCCATGATTCGGGGAGTTGATACCTATCTCCAACCAGGGGTAATGGTCAGATGTCTCCCAGGTACATCAGTGTGGAGAGACGCTGACCACACCGCTAAAATTGTACAGGAAGCAGGAGAAAACATTGACATCCTGGTACACATAGGGACTAATGATCTCGCCAGCCGGTCAGTTGTGGAGACCAAGGAACACCTGATCAGGCTGGGTGACAAACTATCATCCATTTCCTCAGGCATCTCCTTCTCTGAGATCCTGCCAGTCTGGGGGGCAGATGGAGGGAAGGTCAGAGAAGGGGAGACAGGGGAGCTAAACATGTGGCTCAAGGGCTGGTGCCAGGAAAAAGGACACAAATTTGTAGGGATCTGGCAACAGTTTTGGGAGTGAAAGTTCTTTAAAGTTGATGGACTGCATCTGACTAAGGAGGGAGTCAGTGCATTGGGGCAGAAGTTTGAAGTCTTTGCAGAGTATTTAAACTAGCAAATGGGGAGAGGGGTTCAGCACCCCATACGTCTAATGTGAAGAACACCCTTCCCCCTCAGTTATTGGTCAAACAGGAGTTCGGCATGTTTGCAGTTCATTTGCGTCACCAGGTAAGAAAAAAGGTCCAGCTCCCCATACGACACACAGGGGAAACGTCAGACCTCACCCAACAACTAACACACCGGAATCTGGCCAATGGAAAACCATGTACACAAATGCTCGCAGTCTGGGAAACAAGATCCCAGACCTGCAGGCAATATGACAGAGGCTAAACTGGACATAGTAGCAATTAGTGAGACGTGGTTTACCAGTAACCACACTTGGGAGACTTCAGTACCTGGCTATGTACTGTTCAGAAGAGACCGAGGTGCAAAAGGGGGTGGTGGAGGGCCTGTATGTCAATGAAAATATCAAAGCTACAGAAATTCAGAATACACATAAGGAGCCAGAAGAACTGTGGGTCACCCTGAAACAGGAAATGGGACAGCCATAAGAACTGGGGTTGTCTACAGGCCCCCAGACCAGAGGGAGGACATAGACACATTACCGTTAGAAGATATACAAAACATAACAGCTAAAGGGGAGGTTCTGATAATGGGAGACTTCAACATGCCAGATACAGGTTGATTGGTCAATACCAGCATGAACATCTTCCAGAACTAGACACATAGTGGATTCCCTGCAGGGGGAAGGCCTCAAACAACTGGTACAACAACCCACAAAAGACAGGGCTATCCTAGATCTAGTACTGACTAACAGGGAAAGGATCGTAGATCTCCAGGTAGAAGGTCACCTGGGGGCTAGTAACCATCACATGGTATGGTTGAATTTGGCCACTACAAATAAATCATCCCATTCCAAGGCAAAAATATGGGACTTCAGAGGAGCTGACTTTGATAAGATGGCCAACAATGTTAAGCTAGCACTGGCAAAAAGCAATACAGGCGAGGAGGTACAGGCAATGTGGGCAACCATTAAGGATGCGGTACTTGAAGCAACATCCCATTGTATTAGAGAGAAAAAGAAGTGCAAAAAAAGAAGGAAACCACTTTGGTTCTCAAAAACAGTAGCAGAAAAGGTCAGAGCCAAAAGGCTGGCCTTCAGGAAATATAAGGGAACACAGCGGGATGAAGATAGGGAGGCATACCAAACTTCCCTAAGGGAAGCAGGGAAGGCAGTAAGGCAGGCAAAGGCCCAAACTGAGGAAAAACTAGCACAGACAGCAAAAGAAGGTAACAAGACTTTCTATAGATACATTAGTGAAAGGAGAAAGTCCAGCGGGTGGTATTGCTAAGATCAAAGAAGATAAGGGGGCGTGTGAGGAGGAGGACCATGTAAAAGCATCTATCCTAAATAGATACTTCTACTCAGTATTTACTGAAGAGAATGTAGGGCAGGGCCCACAGCTCAGCACCATGGACACATAGGGGAGGGAGGTGAGCATTAGTCCCTTCACAAAAGAAAGGGTCCTACAAGAGCTCGATAAGCTCAGGATGGACAAGGCAATGGGACCTGATGGCATACATCCCAAGGTACTAAAGGAGCTAAGGGTGGAACTAGCAGAGCCATTATCAGAACTGTTTAGTGAGTCTCTGAGCACAGAAGAGTTCCCAGAAGACTGGAGAAGGGCTCATGTGATCCCGCTCTACAAGAATGGTAGCAGGGAGGAGGCAGGGAACTACAGACCAGTCAGTCTTACCTCAGTAGTGGGCAAGATTATGGAGGCACTCCTTAAGGAAAGGATAGTGCAACACCTGGAATCCATAGAGGCACAGGATCCAAGACAGCATGGGTTTACAAAAGGAAGGTCCTGTCAAACTAATCTCATAGATTTCTTTGACTGGGTAACCAGAGTGGTGGACCAAGGGAGCAGTTGATGTCACCTACCTTGACTTCAACAAAGCTTTTCAATACTGTTCCACATAGAAGATTGATTAATAAGCTGGGTAGGCTTGGGTGGGTCAAGTTGGTCAACTGGCTGGCAAACTGGTTGACGGGCAGAAAACAGAGAGTGGTGGTAAACGGTATACAGTCAGAAGAGATGCAAGTCACAAGTGGGGTACCTCAGGGATCAGTCCTGGGGCCAGTCCTCTTCAATATCTTCATCAGTGACATTGCAGATGGACTGAAGGGTAAGATTTGTCTGTTTGCAAATGACACTAAGATCTGCAACTGAGTAAATGATCCAGATGGGGTGGGCAGAATGAGAAGAGATCTGGATAGACTAGCAAAATGGTCGGAAGAGTGGAAACTCGTGCTTAATGCAAAGAAGTGCAAGAGCATGCACATAGGGAAGAGAAACCCTGAAGCCACCTATAGGCTGGGAGGGGAGTTGCTGGCAGTCACAAGGGAAGAAAGAGACTTGGGCATCATAATCACTGATGACCTGAAATCATCCAAGCAGACCGCTAAAGCAGTAGGTAAGGCTAGGGGGATGTTAGGGTGTATTAGTAGGGGTATCACAAATCAGAAGAGGGAGGTAATAATCCCTCTTTACAAGACACTGGTTAGGCCCCATCTGGAGTACTGCATGCTGTACTGGAGGCCACACCTTCACAAGGACATTAACCAAATGGAGGCAGTCCAGAGAAGGGCAACCAAAATGGTGCAGGGACTGCATCAGAAAACATATGAGGACAGATTAACGGAGCTCAATATGTATACCCTAGAGCAAAGGAGGGAGAGATGTGATATGATCGAAACATTCAAACACCTTAAGGGCATTAACAAGGTGAAAGAGTCTAACATGTTTCAATATAAGAAAAATAGCAGGACGAGAGGACACAGCATGAGATTAGAGGGAGGCCGATTAAGGGGTAATGTGAGAAAGTTCTTTTTCACAGAAAGGGTGGTGGATGCATGGTACGGCCTACCTCAGGAAGTGGTGGTTATGAATACAGTGCAGGGCTTCAAACAGGCATGGGATAGGCATAGGGGAGCAATGCAGATAAGTATGAATAGATAGGCCATTGACAGAGCATAAGCTGATGGCACATTCATAAGGTAGAAAAAGAAAGGGCAGACTGGATGGGCCTTGCGGTCCTTATCTGCCGTCAATGTCTATGTTTCTATGTTTCTATTAAAATCTCGTTGCACGCTGATTGGAAAATCAAAGTAAAAATTACTTGAACGTGCCGTTTTGTACTGCCTGTACTCTCAGCCCCATAGAGCTGCTCCAGTTAATTTTCTTGATTGCAATAGTCTGGGTCTAATCATTTTCAGGCCCAGAATAATGTTCTGGTTTCAGGATTTCGTGGTGTTGGTGATTTCTTCTTAACTCTAATAAGGTGGATACTAATGAATTCTGTTTTGATTGCTCCATTTTCTCTCTTTGCCTCTGGAGACAAGAACTGTCATGACCCCCCCCCCCCACCTTGGTTTGGGGAGCTGTATCAGCTGGCGCTATTTGAATCTGGTGCTATCCTGCTTTCCATCGCCACTGGGCCCGGAAGACTTGGCTGGGGGAGAGGTAGGCCATATCCATTCTGAAGACTTCATAAGGTAGGCCACCGTTTTCTAAATGTTTCAGCAACAAGGAAGTGTTATGGAGTGTTTCTGGTCTGTGGTCCCTTTCCCTCCCCACAACATCAGGAACCCTCAGACATAGAGGGAAGGGGGGGTTACAGATGTGGGGCTCGTCCAGGATCTATTTCTGCACACCCCAGTGCCTGGTGGCACTGCTACGAAGGGGAGTCTTAAGGAGTCTGGCTGGCCCAGGCCTGTGTCTGTCTGGTGCAGTTATAGCAAGATGTAAGCCTGTTTGGGAGCTCCTTGTAGGCCTGGGCCTCTCTCTCATTGGTGACTCTGTAGCTGGAACTGGTCACATGATGGGAAAAAGGGGAAGTGTGATTGGCCAGCTCGGGTAGAAGTGTTGAATAGAGCTGTGCCTGGGGTGTCATTTTTGCCTGGACATTGAGAGACTCGGAGGGACAGAGTGAGATAGAGACTACAAGGTACCAGCATTTCTAAAGTGTTGGAGGACTTTTGAGGAGACTTGGTTACTGAAGATCATAGCAGAAGGTTATACACCCAAAGAGAAGCCCCACGCATCCGTTCACTCCTCCCTGCTCTCTTGGCTTTGGGACTTAGCAGGAAGGGGACTGGCTGAAGAAAGGTGTGTAAGATGTGGATATAGAGGCAGAGTGGTCACATTGAGTATTTGAGCCCTTTACTCCAGTGTTGCACCAGGAATAATTTTTGAGGGTACGCCTATGGGAGATCCCCGATGTTATCAAGCTAGTATTTCAGCAGGTTTGGCTTCCCTGTTGTCTTGTGAAGCCTAGATCTGGGAGAGGAAGCCAAGCTGGAAGTACAAGAGAGTGGTAACTTGCTGGTCGAGGTAAAAAAGGGGTCTCCTGATGTGAAGATTGAGGCCATGGAAGAGATTCCTGAGGGCGGTGAGGAGGAGCAGAGCCATCTGCTCAGCTCCAGTCCGCTGGCTGCCAACTATCCCCATGGCAGAGGGAGGGGCAGGGTTCTGCAGCTGGCATTGGGGGACCCTCCCAGGGCCAAGGGGATTTCCAGTGGGATCCCTGCCAGGTGACAGCATACCCAGTTCCTCAGCAGGGGATGAAACCACTCCTCCTTATAGTGTTCACCCTGTAATAAAGGTGGGGCTCACCATAGTATAGGTAGTTCAGTAAGAAAATTGGGATAAGCCTGCCACAGTGGTTACTTTAAGACCCCTTAATGATGTCAATTCTCTGATCACGAGATCCAGTGAGTGATCACTAAGCCTTTTCCACAGACCTGCCATCACCTTACCAGATACCACTCCACACTTGATGGCGCAGAGCAAAGCCCTTAGAGCTCGCATGGACAGCCTTCTGAGGAGTGACCTGGCTAATATTGTTTACTCGAACGGTGTGTGGTTGGAGCCAGGGGAGGCTAGAAGAACCACCATCAGGGAGTTGCCAGAGTGGTCCCAGGCTGAGCGGTGGATCAGAAGAATCCGCATTGAATAACCCTGCCACAGACTAGCACCCTTGTATTTCGGAACGCCTCTGGGATGTGATTGAGGAAAAGAGGTCAGATTGGGTTTTCTAAAGAATGTCTCACCAAGTTGTAATTGAGGCCTGGAGGGATTGGTCACTCCTCTCAGCAACTCATCCAGAAGGCTTGGTCCATGTGTTTCTCTGGTCCCTGAGCTGGCTCCACGCTTTTTAAGCACTTCGCCCTGGTCCAAGATCTAGCAGGTTGCAAGGTCAGGTATTAAATTATTTCCAAGGATTTCTTCGGAGAACCAGGCCTGACCCAGACTATTATTTCCTCTGGGGCAGTGGGCCCCCTATTTAAATCAAAGTAGACAGTTGGAGCCAAAACCAAGCCAGGACTGTCTTGGTGATTGACTTACTCAGAGAGAATTTAAAGATGACTGATTTTTTTTCGAGTTGTATGCCTGGGTTTTGACATTTCTTCAAGGAAAACAAACCATAAAGACATAACGTGCCTAGGGAGAACTTCTGTCCCCATCTAATGGACTAGCACTTAATCATTGCTTATTCTCCCTCAGACTGTGAAAATTTTTTTTTTGAATTGTTCTGGTTCCTGGGAGAGGTCTATACGCACCTACCTCGGTGAGAGTGGAGAGTGAGTGAGAAAGTGTTTGACGGGTAAGTGATGTGTGAATGAATTAAAATAAAAAGGAAAAAATGTGTTTTATATTTATTTAAAAAAGTGAGAATTGTTTGATTGCTTTTTATCAGTTAGTGTGTTTATAGAGACAGCCTGGCAACTAACGTTTAGTTTTAAAAACCAAATGTTTTAATGTGTAAATTATCTAATATCTTATTGACCACCCGTGCACCTTAAGGTAAGGTTAGGAGTTTTTTTTCGGTTGGGGGGGGGTTGGCATTTCCAGTGGTCTCAGGGACTATGTGGGGCGTGCACATACCCACTTGATTTTTTGGGGACGTCGGTGGTCCTTGTATGCCCCATTTCCAGATGAAATGGTTTTAAGGGAGGGAAGAGTGTAAGCCCCCCATGGGGTGGGTTTACTAGCCATTTATAGTATCCTCTGACCCCCCACGCCCCCCCCCATGGTGCCATTTAGTCTAGACGTGCCCCTGGCCTTGTTTACACATGCTGCCTCCAGGGGGCAACAGCAAGGAAGGTATAAAATGCCCTGGATTTTGCCTAGGAAGGAGGAGAGAGCAGGAGTCGGCATTGGGTATAGGGACAGTTCCCCAAGGGGAGCCCCCCCTTTGGCCTAGTTGGTCAGCAGGCAGCAGTGTCGGTGCGACGAGGGGTATGGTGCTCTGAGGGAGGGCGTGTAAAGGTAGCATCGGTTATGTGGGTCCGGGAGAGATTGCCCCCATTTGGTTTGGACATCAGCTGCGGTGGGTAGAATGTGCAGGAGGCTGCAGAAGTAAGATATGGGAGACAAGTTTTATCCCAGCAGAAAAGAAGGGGATTCTGGTACCCCAGTCAAGGTAGTACCCAGGTAGTGGGGCTGCTACAGTGGTGGCAGGACTGTGACAGGTCATCCAGGAGGTAGAAGCTCTGGGGTGCTTACCCACATGGCATGCTGACTGGGAGGAAAAGCATAGAGGGTGGGAGAGTGCTGGCCTGGTATTCGCCATAGGGTCTGCCGTGCCCATGCCTGGGGCAGGCCCTGGGACCTTCCATGCCTGTGTCTGGTGTAGGTCCATCAGACCCATTAAGGGCCATGGTTTTTCCTGTGGGAGTTGTAATGTGAGGAAGAAAAGGTGCCACCGCATGTTACATTTTTTAGCCTGGTGCTGGTGTGGAGGGGCCCCAACGTAAAGTGCACCATTCGGCTCAGGTCGATGTTTTTTTGGGAAGTTCATTGGGAGCAGCCATGAAGCTTAGGCTGCTTATCTACCCCGAGGTCGGCTGGCATGGGGAGGAGTAAGGCACTCCTCCATTTGGGAGGTCTAAAAGATGTGCAAATGTAATCAAGGAATTTCGATGAGTAAAAAGGGTTTCTGTGGAAGCAGCTGTCAGCGTGTTGCATTTATCTGAGTTCAGTGTGAACAAAACAAAAATCTTGCTGCACACTGATTGGAAAATCAAAGTAAAAATTACCTGAACATGCCGTTTTGTACTGCCTGTGCTCTCAACCCCATGGAACTGCTCCAGTTAATTTCCTTGATTGCAATAGTCTGGGTCTAATCATTTTCAGGCCCAGAATAAAGTTCTGGTTTCAGGATTTCATGGTATTGGTGATTTCTTCTCAACTCTAAAAAGGTGGATACTAATGAATTCTGTTTTGATTGCTCCATTGCTCGCTTTGCCTCCAGATACAAGAACAGTCATGACCTCCCCCTCCTCCTTTGTTTGGGGGGCTGTATCATCTGGTGCAATTTGAATCTGGTGCTGTCCTGGTTTCCATCGACACTGAGCCTGGAAGACTTGGCTGGGGGAGAGGGTGACCATATCCATTTTGTACATGTCATAAGGTAGGCGACCTTTTTCTAAATGTTTAGGCAGCAAAGAAGTGTCATGGAGTGTTTCTGGTCTGTGGCCACCTTCCCTCCCCACAACATCAGGTACCCCTAGACACAGAGGGAGGGGGGTACATTTAGAAGTATGCCTGGCAGAGGGGATGTACGTCATGTGGGCTACAATTAAGGGGGATAGCAGAAGTGAGCAATTACTGCATTAGGCAGGTGGTTAAGAACAGAAAGTATGGAAACTGAGGTGGTTTAGCAAAAGGATTGAGGAGGCAGTTAGAGCTAAGAGGGCAGAATTCGGAAGTACAAGTGAACACAAAATAAGAGAAATGGGGGGATAGTTAGAAAAGGTAAAGGAGAACGACAAGACAGTGATGAAGACAATTGCAGATACTGATCTTAGAACTGTGAGAGGGGTCAGAGAGGGAGAAAAAGCCTTTGTTTATTTTGGTAAGGAAAAGGGGAAAATGAAAGAAGGAACTGTCAGGTTAAAGAATGGGAGTGGATGGGTGAAGGTTAATGGCAGAAATGGAAGAGATCCTGAATGAATACATTTGTTCAGTATTTAGAGAGTAAGGAAGTAGGCAACTCCCAGACTGCATAATCAGGGCCCAAGGAGTGCAGGGAAGCTGATCAGGGGTAGGAGCAGTATCAGAGGAAAGAGTGCTCAAGGGACTCAGGGTCCTGATGGTAAATAAATCCCTAGGACCCAATAGCATGCTTCTGAGGTTTTTAAAGTCATACACAGGCTGATCTATTTAACAACTCCCTGCAAACAGGAATTGTATCAGTTATGCCAGTGGATTGGAGGGTAGCTAGTGTGGTGTTTCTCCATGAGAGTGGGGGCAGAGATGACCTAGTAAGTTACAGGTCAGTAAGTCTGACCTCGATAGTGGGAAAACTGCTGGGCACCATCATTATGGAGTACCTGGTGGAGCTCTTGGAGCCTAACAGACTGCTAGACAAGAATCGGTTCATGGCAGTGTTGCACAGAAAGTATCCTATCAGGTTCGATACCATCACTCTGGCCAGATTTTGGATGGCCTCAGTTGGTATAGATCCACACTGGTGGCACTCAAGGAGGATAATGTATGGACACAACCTGGCACAGTATAAGCAAAAGTGTCAATCTATTGGTGAGCAAAAAACATTATGCTAACCTAAACAGACTCAAGACTGTGGTAATGTTTTGTGCTTACCAAATAAATTGAAAGTTTTATTTATACAGTGCCTAGTTGTGTGAATACTTTGTCCTTCTCAAGTACCACTTATGCAGGTTTGTGGAGCTGTTTGGATTGGCTGTTCGGTGAGCACTGACTTTACTTCTTTGAGTGTGTTACTGCCTCGTTTACTCCTCGGATGGTATAGGCATCTGATCAAGGATCCTGACTGCTTGGATTCAAAGTAAGCATCTGAAGGTGCTTGTGGCCCATTGGATCCAGATATCTGACCATCGGGTCCTACTATCTGAGGTTGCATCTGATGGCTCCAACTCTGGATACCTGTGTAACCCCTAAGTGGTGCTATCCCAAGGGCTACTACCCCAGCCTGCATGACTAGTAGCGGATTAGGGGGCCTGAGTTCTGAAACGGGTGCCTCCACCGAGAGGTCAGGATTGGTAGTGGTCAACCTGGGCACAGCCCTCCAGGACACTGTAACCCCCCTCTCTCCCCTCTAGTGGCCTGAGCAATATACGATAATCACTTCCACAGTACCCCTTGTACACCATACCAGTTCCCATACTGTTTGCACTTACCACCAGGGCTGGTTCCTCTGGCTCAACCCTGGGACCCCCTGTAAAACAAGGTCATGCACAGTAAATAACAGTACAGTACTCTTGGCACAAACTGGAACCACAGGTTAAATGCAGCAAAAGAAAGTCAGATCTGATTTATTCAGGGGACTTGAATAAGGAAGGGGCGTAATCAGGTTGATTGGCTTAAAGGCTATATTAATCAAACAGTTATGCATGCACTTTAAGTCCCCACACATTCACATACTCTGGATTCCCGGTAGGAAAATGGTGGGCTAGCCAGGAACGTTGCAGCTGGTTGGGACCTTGTGATGGAAGAAAGCAACATGCACAACACACACTACTTGTAATCCGGAGCCGGGGGGGGGGGGGGATGCTCAGTTCGTGAAAGAAAAAGCAACAAGACAATCAGATGACAACACTTTAGATTTAGCTGTTGTTGTGGGGAGCTAACCTGATGTTTACTCATGATACCCAATACTGGACACAGGTAGGACGAAATTGAGACTGCAGGTTGTTGAGCTGGAGTGCCCGGAGAAGCGGAGCCCACACGAATCACTGTCGCGTCATTCCTGTTCAAGTGTTGAGCAGGGGGCTGATCCCCGGGCAGGTCTCTCATTGATGGCATTCTCTGTGCAGCGGGCAGTCAGGCTGGGCCAGTGTGGCAAGATCCAGGCCCGATGGAGATGATTTTGGATTCAGTCCGTGGGGCTGGATGCAGTTTCCAGCAAGCAGAATACAGTTCAAACCACAGTGGGGAACCAAATCGTGACCCACTAGCAGCACACAGCACATTTACACATAAGGAAATTGTAATGCAGCTTCCAGCAAGCAGAATACAATTCAAACCACAGTGGGGAACCAAATCACGACCCACTATAAGCACACAACACATTCTCATGTAAGGAAATTCCACTGTACCAGGCAAAAGGCTCTCCGGTCACAATTATAGAGTCTCTGCACAATCCGAGAGTTCAGAGGTGTCTGGAAGTCCAGACAGGTTGATCGCATTCAGCAAATCTTCGGTCTTCTTCAGGTAGTAGTCTGGTCACAATTCAGTGGCTTACTTCGCTCTCCAAGTTCGGATTCAGTCTGAAAAAGGCACAAGTTCCCTGTCAGGGACAGCAGGCAGGCATGCAAGCCAAAACTCAGGCCTTTCCATGGTTCTACTACACGAATCCACTATGGATTGCTGCTCGAACTACCTCAAGCTGTTACTTCTTCACTTCCCAACTTACTGTAGATCTAACTGAAATGGCAAGCAGTTTGGGACTTCCCCAAGATCCAAAAGGTTCAGTTGGCTGATCTGTCTGTCAGTCACAACAAGGGCTCCCCCTCCAGGTTATTTTAGGTGCAAAAAGTGCAAAACTACAATTCCTACAAGTTTTGACCCCACTCTATTTTAGAGTCCCAAATGTACTGATTGGCCCATTTCAGCAGTCCAGGACCAAGATGATGGAAACAAACAGAACTGTCCATGCTGCAAAGAAGGCAGGTTAGAACAAACTGCAATATTATTACATATTACTGTACTGTACAATTACAATATTACTACTCTAACAAATGATCAGCAAATAAGCACATCTTCTAACAGAGCTCCCTTTTAGATTAATTATAACTGCAATCCAGGCAGCTCTTAAAGAGACAGTACACACAGGCTATATAGGCACTCTCTGGCAATCACATTTAAACTGCAAAAATGCAGGACACCAGCCTAGGAGTGAGCATTTAGACAAGCTCAAGGAAGACTTTTCGGGAACCCCCATTTATGGGGTGGGGGGGGGTTGCACCTGCTTTAGTACTTGTATACACAACAATCTGACTCTGGCTCCGAAATGAGACTTTGGTCGTGTTATTAGCCTAATCAACTTTTTTTGAACTCAGCTTTATTCAAGAAAAGTATTCTTAACAAATAGCAAAGTAAAAACTGATGTTGGAGCTTCAAGTTCTGACACAGAACAAAGAAATTATAATTTGTTTAACCAAAACTTTTAACACAGCAATAGCTTTGGAGCATAAGGCTTCAGTGGATGCTGTCCAAGGTTGCACAAAGTTCTGGTAGTCATGTTAGTGATACAGTCTTACAAAGCATGAAAAGGGGTCATCTCTACTCGTCCTCTTCTGTCTCGGGTGGCATACATTGTTCTATGTCCCTCTGGCACCTCAAAAGGAGTACTAGAAAGAGCAAGGGGAAAGAAAAAGCAGAATGTCTGTAATGGATGTATTCCTTTTCTTCCAGTTGTTTAACCAGGAGTAGCACACTAAGCTGAAAGCTTGTTTACAGGTGCGACCTGGTAGCACAGGGAAGTTAAGTGACTTGCTCAGGGTCACACAGTATGCAAGTGGGGGCTGTGGGATTCAAACCCAGGTCTCCAGATTTGCAGCTCAGAGCCTTAAACCACTATGCTATACTGCATTCCTAAAACATATGCATCAGTTATGCAAGATTTTCTAGTCTAAGTGTCCTGTACATGTCCCTAGGCCCTCCAGATATCTAAGGAGTGCACCACTTTTAGATTCAGCATTGCTGTGATGTGCTCCATTCCTCTGATATCCTGCATTTTACATTTTTCTAATCAACTTTTTTGATTAGGTTACAAAGGCAGTGACTGGGGTTCCTTCCCAAGACAGAAAATAAACTAGTGTGGTGCCTGCACCAAGAGTACATTTTAACTGAGTAAGATATTTAACAGTACAACCTCATGGGAAGCTGTAACAACCCACCTCCCCACACAGTCACATCAACACATGGATTAACATACACCAAAAACCCCAAATTCAACTCTTTGCATTAATGGCTTAAGCTGACAATATGCTCACAAGTCAAAATGTTTCCAAAAACTATTAAACAGCATTTATTTACAATGGGAGTGTTGGGAAGGGGTACATGGAGTAGAGGTTAAACAGTGATTTAGATTTACATTTAGAAAATCAGCATAGAAACAAACATTTGTATTCTTTTTAATTCATACACCTTTTTCATTTAATCCACCCACCAACCTTTAGATGGCATTAGAAGTAGCTCTTTGTCTAACTAGCTGCTGCAGGTTGTTACCATTAAAAACAAACCCCAACTGGTACCAGTCCCCAGACTAGATGATGCCACCAAATCTGTCCCTGGGTACCCAGCACTACCTCATTGCAGGCCTGTGGTGCAGTTGGTCAGCCTGCATTGGTGCACTTAACTTTAAATCAAATCAACTTCTCCCTTCCTCTTTGATTACTTTAACTTTTTTACTATGCCATAGGGCATAATTTGAAGACAACTACGTACAATTCCCAGGTGCAGGACAATCCCTGCATTTACTCACAGTTCTGCAGATAGTCTTGGGTGGCATTGGGACTGTAGACCTGGGGGAGATGGAACAGCAGAACTCTGGAATTAGAGAAGCTGGAGATGGGTAGACATGTAGAAGGTGCCTTGCAGCTTGGAACTCTGGCACCTTTGCTCTTGCTTGAAGGTTCTAGCAGCTTGTCCCCTTCAGCCCACCAAGCAGGCCAGGTTGGAAAGCACAAATACAAGGCTTTCCAGGCCACAAGTGAACCCAGACCCAGGGGTGACCCCACGGTCCAGCTCCCCACTGGATCCAGAGTGCCCTTGCACTCAGGCATGTGGCCCAGTCTGCCCTACCCGATAGGGGTTTGCAGTTTATCTACCTGGCTCCAAGTTGCAGCTTGAAGTAATGGTCTTTTACCTGAGCTGGAATCAACAGTATCTTGATGCAGCAATGCTTTCTCTGGGCCTCCACCTTGCTAGTGGCTGATGCTAGAAGCTCGCAGTCTCTCATAGCTTCACAATCGAGTTGGCATCTTTATGTTAGATGACGTTTTAAGTCGCATCTGGCTACTAAAGGACATTTTCACCACACTTCCAGCGTGGCAGCCATGGCCTTTTTGATACAAGAGACAGTCTCTTGATTCTCACTGAGCATACAGTCTCAGTGAGACTTGGCCACATTCAAATGGGCTCCTCCGAGAACCCCGACCTTGGCACTGATCGAACACACCGTGTACTCGAACAGTCCCTTGACTCTAGAAATCACTTTTTCTCACCATGCAGGTGCTGGCAAACCAGAAGAGGTTCTCTCTTCTCCTTTTAGAACAAACTTGGATTTACTGGAAAACCTCTGTGTGTCCAGCAGACTCCCATACCATTTTCCACAATCCCATTTTCCATAGACCAGAATCATTTTTCATGAACCGAACCTCCCTTTTCTGTTAATTCATTTTTCATAAACTAGAACCTTTCACTTTCCTTCTTTTGGCCAAATGTTCATCCCCTTTTCTGTGATGCTGTGTCATCCAGGGAAGCAGACAAACTTTTCCTTGAAAACCTTTAGACAAAACCTTCACAGCTGTGGTCTAGCTTCCTTCCACAGCTTACTGTTGCAGACCTTCAAGCAGCTCTGTCTCTCTCTCTCTCTTTCTCAGCAGAACTGCAAAATCCAGACTCCTTGAACACATTCCTCCACCATAGGGAAAGGCAAACGCAGGCCCTGGGGGACAAGTGACTGGCAACCCCGAGGCAGGCCTTTCCCAAGACCTGCAGCCCCATTCCTTCCAAGGGGCTGGAGCCCCCCCCCCCCTCTGGAGGGGCTCCTGCTGAACTGAGACCAGAGCCAACAGTCCTTGGGTTTTGGGAGCACTCTCCAGCTCCCTGATTGGCCACAACATTTATCCTCTTGAAAAATTAATATGTATCAGACTCCATCAATGCCTGATTCACTGCATAAAAGGGCAGTAAGTATTTCCCCAGCTTTTTGGCCCTTAACTCCTTTCAGCAGTCCCACAAGTCCCTTGGCAAAATCCTGACCCTCTGATTGGCTGTTCTGAGGTCAAAGGCTGTAAACATAGCTGCTGTCCTCCCAGTTCATATTCAGTCCACCAGCAGTCTCAAATTTGTAGTCCTAGTGCGGCCTGAATAAACATCTTTATTTCCTCAATGCCCCACAGACTTGTAGCAGTCCCTTTGTCCTAAAAATCACTATAATCCAGCCTCTCAAAATGAACCCTCTGCCTGTCGCTGTTGCCATTTTGCACTGGCCCCAGGCAGCCCATACATAGTCCCACTGCGGTCCATATACTGTATGTCCCCTTTTAATGTCCTGCTGTAGTTAGAATAAATGTTTTTATTACACAGTAGCCCCACAATGTATTAGCAAACCCTGCACCCTATCACACCACTGCACCTTTTAACATTTTTATTTATTCCCCTGTCTGTTGCTTGCGCAGATAAACACTGCCCACAGGTGCTAGATAGGCTCGGCTCATTAATATTCATAAGCCTCATTAACATGGATGTTGATAAGAAACACCCTGGAACTGGCCATTGGATGGGGGAGTGAGGGTGGTTGAGACTACTGAGGAAAGGAACCTGGGAGTCAGTAACAGTGAAGTTCTCAGCCCTATTCAACAAGGCGCAATGGACAGAAAGTAGAATGCCAGTGTATATACAGTAGATAGAGTGTTCTCCAGCAGAAGGAGGGAGGTGGTAGTGCCACTCTACAGGTCCATGCTGAGACCACATCTGGAGTGCTGTGCGCAGTTTTAGAGTCCCTACCTCAGGAATGATAGGGACCACCTGAAGTGGATTCAGAAGAGGGCTATGAAACTGATACAGGGGCAGCAGGGGAGGACCCATGAAGAGAGGCTGGAGAACCTCAGCATGTACTCTTGTGCGGCCAGAAAGGAGATGGGGGACATGATTGAAACCTACAAGTTTTTGAGGGGTATCAACTAGGTAGACTACGTCTATTCATGAGGAATGAAAACACAGTAACCACAGGACATGGGTGGAAGTTAGTGAGGATGGATTCAAAAGGGATGTTGGGAAGTACTTTTCTACCGAGAGGGTGGCCGATGCTTTGAATAGTCTGCCAAAGCTGGAGGTAGAAGACAGATGAATGACTGGTTTCAAACATGGCTGAGATAGGCATGCTGGGAGAGGATGAACTGCTGGAGGAGAGGCACTGGGACACTGGAATGGCAAGAGGCTCAATAACTCCGGTCTCACATGAGGTCAGACATGAAGTTAAGTAGGAAATCTGCAGACTAGAAAAACTAATGACTCTATCTTCCAACAAAATCTATGAGATAGCCATTTCTACGTTTATCTCATAGCCCCCTCAGTTAGACAAATCTGTGTCATGGCTCCTGATATTTGTCTCAGCAGTTCTCTCAACATCATCAGTTTTTTTGCTAGAATTGCTGTGTCAGGAGAAATGGTTCTCCTAGCCCACATAAACTGCAGCAATTTATCCTCTCAAGATCAAGAGATTAAAGGGAGGTCATATATAGTAAGCAATCTATTGCTGTCACTCAACCTCCTCCAATGGCATATTTTCAAGGACACTTCTTAAAATGCTGGGAAAAACAATGTTGGTCACCTGAGTTTCAAACTGAGCAGTTTTTCACTTATTTAAGGAATCTATTCTTTCACCTAAAGGGAGAATAATATTCTGTGTAACAAAAATACACTGCTGTTATGACGTATGTCTACTGAAAAGGTGTCACGGGGGCTGCCATTATCCTTTCTTCACAGACGGTGACTTTAACATGGTGAGAATATGCCTCATCATAATAACAATAATAATAATACTTTTATTTGTAGTGTGCCTTTCAAAAACCAAGGCGCATAACAATAGGTTAAAACAACACTTAGGACACTGAATACAAAAGTGAATTAAACATAAACATAAGATAACAGCGTACAGAATCATATTAAGTCAAGAAGGGTAGGCATGATTCCACAAATAAGTCTTTAAGGCCCGTTGCTAACGATGCTATCCCATGAAGCATTTATTATTTGGTCCCCAATCCACTCTAGTGAGACTTGACCTTCTCTTTCACTATTTCAGCGATTTTATTGACCTTCCCCACCCATAACTGTTCCATCTACTCATTGCTCTCACTGCCCCCAAGGATCGTTGCCTCTCTCACTACATCACTCTGATTTCCAAATTCTTGTTTGGGTCCATCCCAAGTACCTCGGCTAACTCTAGTCCTGTCCCTCCTCCTCCTACTACCTCAGAAACTCTTGAATCCCCCCTCCACCCATGCTTCTTCTCTTTGCCCTACATTAAGACCTCTCCAGGGTAGGCTGTCTTTTCTTACGTATTCCCCACCCCTGGTCTAGCCAGCCCCCTCATACTGCTCCTCCTCCTCTACTCTTGCAAAATTGGCACTTGGTCCAAACAGTGCTGACAACATTAGCATCAACATGGTAAAAATAGCGCTAATTTTTTTTAGTGGGGGGCTCAGCCCCCTCCCACCCCCTGACAGTGGGGTTCTGCCCCCTGCACCCCCCTCTTCAGGAGTCTCACTCCAAGGGGGAGCGGATCCCAAGGAAAGTTACAATTTGTGGGGCTGTTATGGCCCCATGTAAAAAAAAAACAAAAAAACAAGTCTCGAGGTAGCTAAAAGGTTGAAGACCAGGATTAGAACCCCAGTCTCCAGTGCTGGTGGTTGAGCTGCATGATGCCCGAGCCCTCCACACCACAGGAGCAGGTCAGCCAGCATCCTGAATTCTGGTGCCCTTGTCTTTCTTCGGTACCACAGACAACAACCAGGGGCGTGCTTACAGCAAACGCTGTAAACCCCCCCCCTCACTGTCCATGTGAGCGCTTACCAGACTAGCGCCATATAGTGCAGTGCCATTCTGGTAGTGCTCACATGATGGAGTACCTGCAAAATTTCTTCTCTATGACCATACTTCCCATGTCTGTTCCTACAATTGACATTCCTTATGCCTGTCCTTCTCCCTGTGTGCAGCGCTATCTCCACCTCTTGCATATCACCTTATTGGTTAAATAAACCACCCTCCATACATTATTGTTTCAATGTTTTCCCAAGGCCTGTTTCCTCCACTTTCCAGTGCTTACAGCCCTCACCTTTGGACTACTGTGTTCTGTAATATTGCTTACAACAGATATTTTTTAGTTTTATAATGTGTGCACAGTCTTATCACTGTTTGCTTTTTAGCACAATCTCTTTTGCATATGTGTATAATTTGTAAAAAAAAAATCAGCGTATAATGTTTATAATTTTCACTGAACTCCTTTTATTTTCTTGTATTTTTATTGCTGATTGTATTAATCCATACTCACATACACCATTTTTAAATTTATTTTCACTGGTTATATAAACTTCTATACCATCAGTATGTAACTTGTGTCCTTGAGGGGACTTCAATCAATCAATCAATCAATCAATTAATCAAAACCTTTATTTAACCAGGTGAACAGCATTGAGTGGGGCTCATTTTCGAGCTGGACCTGGAAGAAGTACAAGGTCAATATACAATGCATAATACATGGTCAAAATAAAAATACAAATACAGATACATATACAAACAGAGGGTAGAACCAAAGAAGAATACAATATATACAGGTGCCTAATAATGCAGTGGCGTAGACGGAGATATATACAGATTTTTGGTTATTACAAAGAATAGGGACAATATAAACAGAATAAGCCAGAACATATTCCAGCCAGGGTAGTCAATTCCAGGTACAGGTAGAGAATACCAAAAATGGCAAATAAGTAGAGGGCAAAGGGAGTGATGGATGCTTATGAAGGGGTGGAGGGGTGACTGTAGGAAGGGAAGAAGAGGCACATATATACTAGGGATAAGTGACTTAAGCAGAATAAAGAGCATGCAGCTCCAGCCTAGCAAGGGAGGTAGAGGGTATTCAATGAAGTTGATGTAACATTACAAAATTATAATTCCCGAGGCAGGAAGTAAGCAAGGATCCTATGGAGGGAGGGGGAGGGGGATGGTAAAGGAACCAAGTGTAGGGTCAGGAAGGAATGGGAATGATCAAGTAATAAGTTAAAGTAAGGCATATCAAGATCGAGGGAAGCCGTTACATAACTCCTTGAAAGAGCGAGCATAAAGTGTTTTGAATGCTATTAAGTTAATAGGGTAAATCAGTTTCAGGATTTTTTGCAACTTATTCCTTAATACAGGAAGCACGTAACTTATGGAAGTCCCAGACATATGAGGGTGATTGGACCAGAGTTCCTTTGTTGATGTCCTTGATGGAACTACAAGAGGCAGGATTGGGATGCTGAGGAACTCCATGGTCAAATCCTTATTATTGTGTTCCCTTAAGTATGTAAGGTGCAGTATGTTAACCATTCACCTCCATTCCCATGACCTCTTGCAGCAACTTTGATTGACAAGAAATACAAACCAGGCGCATGCTACATTTGGAAACAGACACGCTGCACATTTATTGAACAATGTGAGAGATCATCCAGGCTCAATCTGGTGTGGAGGGGCACTTTATCTTCAACTTGGTAGTGTCCTGGAGCAGGTCAGAATTACACATTTCCATTAAAGGTGATAGGAAATAATTTTTACATAGTTAACCGGCCCACCATTTCCTTTCCCATGCCAGATATGAATGCTTTGACCATTGTTTGATAAGTAAGTAATCTAGCTTTTGAGTGCCCTCAGATTTACAGTGCATAGTGTTCTACTCTCCTCAGCAGCTACTGCTCTCTCTCTTTTCATATTTCTAAGATATTCCATGCCATCAGTAACACTCTGCTGTACTGTTTAGTGTAATGGCCCGTAATGGTGTTACTGATGTCACAGACTATTCAGACAATACTAAAACAGACAACAGCAACTGCTGAGGAGAAACGGATTCAAAGTAGTTGAAAAGACAAAAGAAAATTAGATTATTAATGCAAAAAAAAGGTAAAAACTTATCAAAAGTTTGAATAGATAATAAAAGGAACGCAAGAGTCATCTAGAGGTGCAAAAAGTGTTTCCTATCATCTTTAACAAGAATCCTTACATTCAGTTATAACCAGTTCATTTATGGGTGTCTTCAGCTCAAAATTCCAAGCCCCAGTCCATAACTATACCCTGTCCATGTCTTGAATCAAGTGTCCATTTATTTATTTATTTGCTTTTGTTGACCGGGTAAGCACACTAGACAGCCAAGTGCCTATTTTCAGGTGTGATCCGGGAGATTACAAGGTACATACATGAATATCAGGCAACTGCAAGTGGAAGATTACATTACATAGAATTAGCACAACAGGGACTTTACAAGCATCAGATTTCATCAGGCAAATAGTAGTGAAGAGTTAATATAAAGTGACCAGAACACAGGGACATTGTAAGACAACAATACCAGAAACAGGTATTACAATACAGTATTAAACATTGCGGTCAGTAGGAAGAAGTGCAGTGTGAATTCATTGCTCCAGGCAGCATGTTGTAAGGCCAGCAGCTAGAATAAGGAGGAGTCACTGTTGGGATAGAGTGGGCCCAGTGCAAGAGAAAGGAGTGCACAGTTATAGTGCTCACCCTGTTTAGCCGGTGGGCCTAAATGGTCCATTTTTATATATATGCTGTGAGAACAGGAGGAGTGTGAGCACAGTTGTGCTCTGTCCAAATCATAATGTTTAGGTAGCAGGGTCAGAGAATATCCCTACAGCAATCATTATCCCTTCCCCCAGGATACAGCCTTTGCAGCACAAGGAAGTGTGATCCTGAGTTACCCTGCTAAGGCTGACCATGGGACCAATACCTGTGGCAACTGGGACCCCTGCCAGGTGCACTCAGTGATGTCCTTAGGTGTTGAACTGTTTGCGAACCCGATCAGAGTTTCCTTGTGAGACTGGAGTCTTGATTCCCATGTATTACCTTTAATAATTTACCCTCTCAGCAATCAGCTGCACCAGTTTGTGAGTGCCCTTGTTTCATCCCCAGAAAGACACACAAACATCTCAGTGTTCCTGGAAGCCTCACAAGGCCTGACACCTGGGTCTTTCCAGACCCACATACAGTGGATGAGTTGATGAAGCTTCATGCCTCCTTGTACTGCTCCCTGGCCTGAGCCTGGTGCTGTGTCCCTGTTTATTTATAAGTGACTCCTGGCAAATGATTCCATATGTTTATTACCTTTTATATGAAAATGGTTTTGGCAAAATATGATATTTACGCACAACTTCTAATCTTCAGATGACATCCCCATATTTTTGAACATTTCATCAATTTTCATGCATCAACTACTTTAATATGACTCATACTTTAAAAATCTTTCTAGCAGGTCCCCAGAAAATGTCCTCTTTTTCCAGAAAGAAAGAGCCTTACTTTCTTAACCATTCCTTATAACTAAGAATTTTGTGACCTAGTATTATCTTACCAAGAATATTGAAAAGGGTATGTCACTGAGTGTATAAGTAGTATGCGTTTGAGGAGCTCTGTGGAGAGCCCATGAAGATCATTTAAATGTGACCATTGCTAAGCAAGGCAGTTGAAGAAAGAAACCCATCAAGACTGAGAGAACTCAGATTTATTTCTTTATATTAAACATTTTTACCAGAAAAAAGCATACTAAGCTGGTAGCAACTCATTTCCAGATGCATCTTGGGAAGGGGGAAATGGAGAACAGACATTTACCCTTTTTAAAAATCTAAGATACAATGCAAACTTTGTTGTAATATACAGTACTAGAATGCATCATTTTAATTCCTGAATAAAAATAGTTTTCAGTGCAGTGACAATTGTTGTTTTACTTATCTAAATGTTTCAGAAAAATCAAAAATCATCATCAGTGTGCCTGGAATAACAACTCAGAAAGCATGTCAGAAAATGGACCATTCTTGCCATGCAATGCCTCAGGTTAATAATCCAAGCCTGGAATGTTGTAGAAGGCTTGCAGGAGGAAGAAGAAGCATCCCAGAAGAGTTATCATTTTCTGGGATGGGTGAGCTGTGTCTCCTGCTGCTTTACTACCAGCTGGGTAACTGCTGGTAACAATGCAATCTGGGAATATATGGATGAGGAGTGGATGCAAGTGTCATTGTGCAAGGCATGCTAGTACTGTGCCAGGGATGCCCTGTAGCCTCATGACAAGGACCAGAAATGGGAAAAGGGTAGATTGCTTGTGGGTAGATGAAGCTTAGACTGCACATGTCTAATGAGGGCTGCCCATCTGCCTCAGGCACTTCTGTCAGCTAGATTATGGGGACTACCAGCTTAGGTGCTTAAAGGCAGGACCCTGCTTGGTGTGTGTGTGTGGTAATGAGATGAGGTGGGCTGTCCTGGGGTCCACAAGAGTTTTGGAGGGGCCAGATATTCAAAACTTTACGCTGGGCGCAAACCGTTTGTGCAGGTTTAGCGCCGGGTTAGCGCGGGTCTGCTATATTCAAAAGGTCAAACTGCGCGCGCAAACTGCATTAGTGGCGGGCAAATGTGTAATGTATGCAAGGGACAAACTGAGGGGGGCATGTCAGTGCAGTGCTATATTCAATGAATAGTGCCACACAAAGTGGTTTTGCGCCACTTAGCGTAACACTTTGCATGGGGCGAATTACCGCCCAGGAAAAGGTAGTAGTAACTCTGGGCAAACCAGCTTTGTGTGACTTTGTGGCTTTGTGTGGCTTTGCTTGACTTTTGCGTGGCTTTGTGTGACCCTAACCAATAAGTATGACACATAGAAATAAGAAAGACATAGAGGAAACATGCTGTTCACTGATGGCATCACTATGATGCCATCATCTGCCACCAGTCCCAGCCATGCCAGGTAGTAAGTTATGACCTGGCTCCCAGTGGACACCATGGCTGTGTGGCCATACAGCACACACCTGCAGACCACCCTTCTGTGGACACCAACAGATGACTGCACACACATGCAGCACTGTGGGGATGGAGGGTGTTGAGGGGAGGGTGTACAAGTGGCCAGACTGCACCACAGACTGGGTGCAGCCACAAGGCTGGGACAAGCCATGCAGTGCACATGGGCCAGTGTTGGGAATACCCCAACACCAGTGTGCTTGTCTGATCATATGTGCCCACCCCGCCACACACCGCATTTCTGTACAGACACCACAGCACACACAGCCAGCCATGTATATGTCACTGTGAGCATCCCATGCCAGTGGTGCAGCATCTGTGGGTCACACAACAGCATAACAGTAATATCCACTGTCAGTAAACACCTGCAAGTTGGGCCTGTCACTGTGTACAGTGCAGTGGTCATCACTGCCTTACACACCATAGGCATTGCTGTGTCCCTCACACTACTGCCCCCCCCCTTGCTATTGTAGTGTCTGCTGTGCACTGTAGCATGACCTACAGTTTGACAGTTGCATGCAGCACCATCACCTGTGCCTGTGCTGTGTAGCCCTCTGGGGCACAATGTGCTATGCTGTACTGTACAAATGTAACCTGCAGCTACCACCATGCACTCCCAGACTAACCTACAGGTGGAGCTGTGGGAAGACCCAGCCAGTCCCTGTACTTCGAGACTGACCTACAGGTGGAACTGTGAGACCCTACAATAGCGCTGGGCAAACTGCATGCAAATCAGGTCATAATGAGATGCTAATCTGGATGTTTGCCCACAGACTACCTAAGTAGGCTCATTTGTATGTCACTTTTGAATATAGCAAAGTTTTGCCCCGGGTAGATGTGATTGTGTCAGGCAAATGGCTTAGCTCCGCGCTAAATCTGTGCAAATATGTTTGCACCATGCAAACGTTTTGGAAATATTGTACATTTTTGCATTTGTACATTTCACGTGCGCTGCTGCTTACAGCTTTACTGACTCCATGCCTTTGCTGGCACACACATTGGCCACATAGTTCACCTCTATCCCTTCTAAATATAGCAGGCTATTGGGTCGGGGCTAATTTAGCCCTGGGAGAAAGTTTTGAATATCTGGCCCCAGATATTCAAAACTTTGCGCTTGGTGCAAAACATTTGCGCAGGTTTAGCACCGGGTTAGCGCAGGTCTGCTATATTCAAAAGGCCAAATAGCGTGTGCAAACTGCATTAGCGCTGGGCAAAATGATAATGCATGCAAGGGGCAAACTGAGGGTGTGTGTCAGCGTAATGCTATATTCAGTGAATAGCACCACATAAAGTGGTTTTGCGCAACTTAGAGCAACACTTTGCACGGTGTAAATTATCGCCCAGGAAAAGGTAGTCTTAACTCTGGGCAAACCAGCTTTGCATGACTTTGCTTGACTGTGTGCAGCTTTTGTGACTTTTGTGCTGCTTTGTGTGACCCTAACCAATAAGTGTGACACATACAGATAAGCCAGACATAGAGGAACATGCTACTCACTGGTGGCATCACTATGATGCCATCATCTGCCACCGGTCCCAGCCATGCCAGGCAGTAAGTAGTGACCTGGCTCCCAGTGGACACCATGGCAGTATGGCCATACAGCACACACCTGCAGACCACCCTTCTGTGGACACCAACAGATGACTGCACACACATGCAGCACTGTTGCCATGGAGGGAGTTGAGGGAAGGGTGTACAAGTGGCCAGGCTGCACCACAGACTTGGTGCGGCCTCAAGGCTGTGACAAATCATACAGTGCACATGGGCCAGTGTTGGGAATACCCCAACACCAGTGTGCCTGTCTGATCATATGTGCCCCCCCAGCCACATACCGCACATCTGTACAGACACCACAGCACACACAGCCAGCTGTGTATATGTCACTGTGAGCATCCCATGCCAGCAGTGCAGCATCTGTGGGTCACACAGCAGCATAACAGTAATGTCCACTGTCAGTAAACATCTGCAAGTTGGGTCTGTCACTGTGTACAGTGCAGTGGTCATCACTGCCCTACACACCATAGGCATTGCTGTGTCTCTAACACTACTGGCCCCCTTGCTACTGTAGTGTCTGCTGTGCACTGTAGCATGAACTACAGTTTGACAGTTGCATGCAGCACCACCACCTGTGCCTGTGCTGTGTAGTCCATTGGGGCACAATATGCTATGCTGTAGTGTACAAATGTAGCCTGCAGCTACCACCATGCACTCCCAGACTGACCTATAGGTGGAGCTGTGGGCAGACCCAGTAAGCCCCTATACTTCCAGACTGACCTATAGGTGGAGCTGTGGGACCCTGCAATAGCGCCGGGCAAACTGCAAGGAAATCAGGTCATAATGAGATGCAAATCTGGATGTTTGCTCACAGACTACCTAAGTAGGCTCATTTGCATGTCACTTTTGAATATAGCAAAGTTTTGCTCCGGGCAAACGTGATTGCGCCAAGCGAATGGCTTGGCTCCGTGCTAAACCTGCCCAAATGTGTTTGCGCCATGCAGATGTTTCAGAAATATTGTACATTTTTGCACAATGTAATTTCACATGTGCTGATGCTTACAGCTTTACTGACTCCACGCCATTGCTAGTACACACATTGGCCACATTGCTCACCTCTGCCTTCCTTCACGTCACTGTGAACTTGAATGATGTTGTGTTGTGCAATTCCTGGTTGCTATATTCAGAGCTGTCTTATTCCTGAGCTATTTTTGCACTGCACTCCAAGCCCAGTTTGCCTGGCTTTCTTAGCATGCTATATTCAGTAGGTTTAGCACTGGGGCTATTTCTTTTGACTATATCGGGCTATTGGGTCCGGGCTAATTTAGTACACTGGGCAGTACTAATTTAGCCCTGGGTCAAGGTTTTGAATATCTGTCCCTTTATGTTTACCATATCCACCAGGGGGTGGGGCAGAGGTATTTCCCATGTGGAAGGAGGTCCTGCCTAGTCGAGGAGGATAAAAAGACGTTTGAAATGAAGAGAAATGGGCCATTCTTTAAAGGTATGGGATGTAAAACTAATGTTTTGCAAAAATGTAAGTTACAGGAAAAAATCTCTGTTTTTGTCAAACATTCTAGCCCACTTCTGCTGTCCTTGTTTATGGGTTAGTATGTAACCATTTATTCACAAACTTTTCTAACTCGCACTGCTACTGCATGATACCTTATCTAATCTGTAATCATTTTAGAATGTGTGACAGGTTTCTTCCACAAAGTTTACTCAGCAATTTGTATTCTCGTTTAGTAAGTATCCCAGCTGGATTCCAGAAAAAAACCTGAGTTCCTACCCCCATGTTCATGACACAAAAAAAGAAAAAGGACAGTTTACTGTTTGTAAATGAGACCGCCACCTCCGCCTTTCACTGGGGAGATAAGAACTTCACTTTATCTTGCAAATAAAATCTGTCTGCATGGCTTTTGTCACAACATCCCCAGTTACTGCGCCTGTAAACATTACACTTGCTTCATTGGTTTGCAGGAAATCTGGGTCACATTAAGAAAGAAAACAACAGCAATATTAAGAATAATAATTAAAAGAGTCACAGGAAATAACCTTTCCATCATACAGTATCTGCAAAGTAATAAAAATATTAATAATTATTTTACATGGCATATTTACAGTTTGGTGTTTTTAAGTCTAGATGTCTAGCAACAACTACTGTCCACACTATACGTCCTTTGCCTCATGTTGTTTGGAACCCAGTCATTCGTTTTGAGGTAAACATGATGTCTCAGTTTGATAACGCAAAATGTTTAATCATTAATAAGAAAAACTGCTTGAATTTCCAGACTGGGTCTTTATACATAGCATACTGTAGTCTTGTATGATAATTTATTCATTTTGCATATTTCACAGGTGAAGATTTTCTGGTTTAGTTTAACACTTAATGCACGGACTATTGCTTAACACATTTATTTACATAAATATAATACATGGGGTTTAAATAAAACCAAACTACAACAGATGCTTTATCCTGCGTAAGATGGAACATGTTAAACTGAAAACTGAGGTCTGATGCACTACATTGTGTGTTTTTTGTTTTGTTTTGTTTTTTTACTGCAGGTTGATCAAACTGAATCTTGTGTACTTTTGAAGCTGGGCTGCTCAGCAATGAGGAGGAAAAGATTGAAAGCAGTCTCCAAACACAATGCGGCATTCTGGAAATACATGGTGTGTTTTTGGCTAGACGCTGTACTGCTAGTGTGTTCCTCTTGGGATAAAAATATATTCATAATAGTCGTAACTTTTCCAGTCTTGTATCTTCTCATACACCTGGGAAGCAAAGAAGTGCCACTGTAAAAATCATCTTGTGATCATAATGTCATAATGCACTGTAACAGTTATTTCTATTATGAGAACATGATGCTTTCAAGCCATAATAGTTAAACAAATGTTCTTGTAAAAGTATAACAATTTTTAAAATGAAATAAATACTGAAATGGCAGGTGTAGATATTGGCTGATAACAAGCAGCATCTTCCTTAGATTCCTGTGGATGCCCTGCCTTCCCTTTGACACAGCACCACATGGAAAACACACAAGAAACAAGCCCAATATGGAGTCTGCAGAGTGTATAGGAGGCGGCTAGTGGGAGGGTGCATGCTCCAAATATTGATTTCTCAATAAAAGAATACTAGGTACGCAGATCTTAATACCAAGTATTGTTCCCAGTTTGAGAATAGTCAGGGAAAATATTTGGGGCCAAAAAAAAAACAAACTATCCCTTCCCATGTGGTCAGGATAATAACTTGGGCAGCCCTTTCCCACCTCAGTCATTTCCCACCTTCTGTTCCCCTCTTCTATCCCCCAAGAGGTTTATTTTGTATTTACTTATTTTATCAGGAAAAAACTCTAATGAGCAAAGCTCTTTTACAAGGAGGTCCTGGGTAGGACAGAATACAGTACAGTAAACAATTTGATAACATAGTAGTAACAGCAAGTTAGTACAGTTCAAATAGCATATAGGAAGCAAAAAGGTGATGTATGTATCTGTAACAGGTATCGTGGTACTTGAGATGTTTAAACAAAATTGCCAACTCCTGGCACCCTACCAGGAGTCAGTATCATCTTGAAATGCCCCCCCCCCTTGGCTGACCCCCATCGCTACAGAGGTAAAATATCAATGTTGGCTCCACTCCCCCAGTCAATAATTGGGAAGGGGGGTGGCACCAGTAGAAGTCTCTCCAGACTAGCTAACATTTTTGCCCTCCCATAGCTGGCCTAGCCTCATCAGTAATGTATGCTGTTATGCCTTGCCCCCCCCCCCCACTTCTGGCTGGGCATACTTCAGGTGGTGTCATATCAGGAGATGCAGTACAAGATGGGGTGAAGTTATGTTGCATAATTGTAATGTACCAAACAATAAAGGGAATAGACAGGAGATTAAACACGGATGGTTGAAACAGTACACACATAATTAGAGGACATGCATTCTTGTGGGGGGTGAGATGAGGAGAAACATTAGAAAGCATTACTTTATATAATGAGAGGTTAAAATGTGGAATATCCTAGCTGGTGAGGTTATGAAGGTAATACTGTTTGGACATTCAAAGCAGGATTAGACAGATACCTGACTGAGAATGATACTGAGGCTTACACATCAAGAGTAGAGTGCCAGCTAATAAGCTGTGATGTGTCCACATTCTGGTTCGATATAATCACTGCCATGCAGCAGGAGGCATGGACCAGAAGGACCCTATGCCCCCTCTGTCAGCACAGTAGTATTGCAATATAAAGAGACACAGTGACAAAGGGCAAGCTTGTCAGGTTCCTCTGGCATCTGTAACTAAGGATAGAAAGGCATCTTGGCAATATTGCCTCAGAACATTTTGTGTTAAAATCTCCTTTACTATGGTTGGCCCAATGGTGTGGAGGGTGAGGCTCTGGAAGCCACACCTCCCGTCACACCTGTGACCAGCATTTGGGAACGGACCAGGGTCACTCTGGGGCTGGCCGGGGGAAGGAGGATTGAATGTCCAAAGACTGCTCTCCTCCTGCAGGAAAGGCAGACAGCATGCACTGCTGCTAGGCTGACACCCAGTGGCGGCTGGCTGGTGCAGCAAGTGGTTATCCACGTCAATTGCCAGTGCAGACGTTGAGACATACAGTGCCTCAGCACTGTGCATGCATGTCATGGTACACATGCCAGCCCCAATCATGGAGGAAAAAGCCTTCAGTGGTGGGATGAAACCAGCAACCCCCAAAGGCTTCGCACCACCTACCGGGAACCACTCATCCATAGAGGTAAGAAGTAGTGGGAAGTCCCGAGGACGGTGGATGATGGAGATGGGGGTCTCCAGCTGAAGGTAGCTGCCAGAGTCAAAGCACTAGCACAAATACATGATGGAAAAAACATCTCCTTTATTGCTTGCTAGGGATAGTCCCACTAGATTTATACAAGTCTCAGCCAGCAGTTTTGTTCTTGAAAACATTACTATATAGGAGTGGTGTGCTCCCTGTTTTAGTAATTAGAAGTTTACGAACATACAGATTTACCAGCAGAAACAGGCCATAATGGTCTATCAAGTCTGCTCGTGTGTGCAGCTCAAATTAGTTCCCTGGAGCTGGCCTCTCTCTCTCTCTCTCTCTCTTACTCCCCCTGGAATCAACTCTCTCTCCCCTAGTACCATCCCTCATCCCCATCTCCAGAACACCCACCCTAATTTTTTTGTTCACCCTATCCTTCCCCCCCTTGAAATTAGCCACTATATTTACCACGACCAGCTCCTCTAGCAACTTGTTCCACTCCGACACCACCCTTTCAGTGAAAATGTTCCTCCTCATTTCCTTCTTAAATCTCTCTCCCACCACTAGCTTCAGGCTGTGCCCCCTTGTTGTACCCTCCTTCCTTAAGTTAAAGATGCCCTCCAGTCTTACCCTGTTTATCCCCTTAAGATACTTGAAGGTCTCTATCATGTTCCCTCTCTCTCTCTCTCTCTCTCCTATCCTCCAGGGAGAACATGTTTAGCTCACTCAGCCTCGCCTCATATGTTTTGTCCCCCATACCCTGGATCATCCAGGTCACCCTCCTCTGGACCCCTTCTAGTAGCTTGATATCCTTCTTCAGGTACAGGCACCAGAACTGCACACAGTATTCCAGGTGTGGCCTCATGAGTGACCTGTACAGTGGCAAGATGACTTCCTCCCTCCTAAAGGTTATTCCCCCTGCAATGCAGCCAAGCATTTTACTTGCTTTGGCTGCTGTCTTGTGGCACTGTGCTGAGTGTTTCATGTCTCCTCTGGCCATCACCTATAGAAACATAGAAGTTGACGGCAGATAAGGACCGCAAGGCCCTTCCAGTCTGCTCATTTTTTCTACCTTATGAATGTGCCATAAGCCTTTACTCTGTCAATGGCCTATCTATTCATACTCATCTGTATTGCTCCCTTATGCCTATCCCATGCCTGTTTGAAGCCCTGCACTGCATTCATATCCGCCACCTCCTGAGGTAGGCCATTCCATGCATCCACCACCCTGTCTGTGAAAAAGAACTTCCTCACATTACCCCTTAATTGGCCTCCCTCTAATCTCATGCTGTGTCCTCTTGTCCTGCTATTTTTCTTATATTGAAACATGTTAGACTCTTTCACCTTGTTAATGCCCTGAAGATGTTTGAATGTTTCGATCAAATCACCTCTCTCCCTCCTTTGCTCTAGGGTATATATATTGAGCTCCATTAATCTGTCCTTATAGGTCCCCAAGGTCCTTTTCCTCCTCTGAGGCTGCCACCTGTACTCCCCCCAGCCAGTAGCTGGCCCCTGGGTTTCTGGCACTCAGGTGTATGACCTTGTATTTCTTGGCATTGAATCCCAACTGATAGATGCCTGACCATTTCTCCAGCCTAGCCAGATCCTCCCTTAATTCCTGTCTCCCCTCCACCCTCCCACAGAGCTTGGTATCATCTGCAAAAAGGCTGCTCTTACTTTTGACCCCTTCTGCTAAGATGTTGAACAGCACAGGTGCAAGTACTGAGCCCTGTGGGACCCTACTGGTTACAGGCCAAGGTTTGGATAGTCCCCCCGCCCACCACCACCACTCTGATTCCTATCTGCACCCAATTCTTGACCCACCCCAGAAGTTTGTCCTATATTTTCAGGTCCCTCAGCTTGCTGATCAGCCTGCCATGTGGCACTGAATCAAATGCCTTGCTGAAATCTAGGTACAGGATGTCCACTGTGTGTCCCCTGTCCAATGACCTCATAAACCAGTTGAAGAAGTCAATCATGTTGGTTTGACAAGATCTCCTCCTGACAAACCCATGTTGCCTGTTGTCCTGGAGACCATTATCCTCAAGGAAGGACACCAGTCTTTCCTTTAGAATGGTCTCCATTATCTTCCCCGCTATGGAAGTCAGTCTAACCGGCCTGTAGTTATCTGGCTCATCCTTGGGGCCGCTCTTATGGAGTGGAACCACGTGGGTTATTCTTCAGTCCTGTGGAACACACTCCTCCTCCAGTTAGGTGTTAAACAGGTCCATCATCGGGGCTGCTAGTACCCCCGTCGACTCTCTCAGGACCCTTGGGTTCTTTGTCCACCCGCAGTTCACTTAGCCCCCTTAGGACCATGTCCACCCCAGTCCCCCCTTCATAGTCCACCCAACTCCCCAGGCTCCCTTCATTCCTCCCTGTGGTATGGGCCCTTCTGCTTCCTTAGTTAAGACAGAGCAAAAGTATTAAGTTAAAGCCTTCACTTGATTTTTCCCCTTTTCTGCCCGTCCTCCTTCCCTCTTAATCCTTACAATCCTATCCCTTCTGCTTCTTTTTTCCCTAATGTATCAGAAGAAATCCTTTTCCCTTATCTTAATCCCCTGTACTTAGTATTTATCTACCTTGGCTGCCCAAACCTCTCTTCCTGCCTGACTTTGGCCTACCTAGACTTTAGCAAGGCATCTGACACCGTCCTGCACAAAAGATTAATAAACAAATTAGCTAGCCTGGGAGTGGGTCCCAGGGTGGTAGCCTGGGTAAAACATTGGCTAGACAATAGGACACAGAGGGTAATAGTAAACAGAGTCCACAGTGAAGAAAGGGGGTTACTAGTGTGGTACTGCAGAGTTCAGAACTGGGACTGGTCCTTTTTAAGTCTTTATAAGTGACATTGCAGATGGACTGGAAAGAAGAGTATGTCTCTTTGCAGATGACACAAAGATCTGCAACAGGGTTGATACACAAGGTGGAGTGGAAAGGATGAGAAGGGACTTGGCATGGTTGGAGGAATGGTCAAATATATGGCAGCTTAGATTCAACGCAAAGCAGTGCAAAATAATGCACCTGGGAAACAAAAACCCAGGGGAAGAGTACACAATGGGGGGTGAGATACTGACAACAACAACAATGGAAAAGGGACCTGGGGGTAGTTATATCAGATGACCTAAAGGTGGGCAAGCAATGTGAGAAGGCAGTGAGGAGGGCTGGGGGGATACTGGGATGCATAGGGAGAGGCATCACCAGTAGAAAACAAGAAGTTGTTATCCCTCTGTACAGACAATTGGTGAGCCCACATCTGGAGTACTGCATGCAGTTCTGGAGACCCCATCTCCACAAAGACATAGACAGGGTGGATGCTGTCCAGAGGAGGGCAACTAAAATGGTGCAGGGTCTGCACCAGAAAACATATGAAGAAAGACAAAAGGATCTATGTATAGCCTCGAGGAAAGGAGGGAGGGGGGAACATGATAGAAACTTTCAAGTACCTCAAGGGAATCAACAAAGTCCAAGAGGGTAGCATCTTTTAGAAAGAGATATGCAAGAACAAGGGGGCACAATTTGAAGATAGAGGGGGAACGGCTCAGAGGTAATGTGAGGAAGTATTTCTTCATGGAGAGAGTTGTAGATGCATGGAACAGCCTTCCTGAGGAGGTCATGGAGTCAAAAACAGTGGGAGAATTCAAGGATGCATAGGACAGACATAAGGCATTCTAGTGGGGGATAGGAGGAAGTAGGCTGTTGGTTAACTAGGATCTGCAGCTTATCCATTAGGTAGGGAAATGGGCAGACTAGGTGGGCCAAGCGGTCCTTATCTGCCATCAAATTCTATGTTTCTATGCCTCCCAAGATTTCCCTGCATAATACTCTCTGTCGTCCTCTATCAGGGTACACTTGTACTTCAGGAAGGCCTCCCGCTTTGCTTTCACCTTCTTGGCCACCCTCCTGCTATACCAGCTGGATCTCTGGCACCTGGAGTTCTTTTTATAAATCTTCATGCAGGTGTCAGTGGCCTCTAGTAACCCCTTCTTGATGACTCCCCATTTCTGCTCTGCCTCCATCTGCAGCTTGAGCTTTGCCAGGTACTTCTGCAACATGTTACCCATTCTAGTGAAGTATGCCTTCCTGAAATCCATCATCTTCATTTTTGTCTTGGCTGCATCCTTCCCTATGTTAATGTAAAACCACACTGTGTGGTGGTCACTGCCTGCAAGGGGATCCCTCACTTCAACTCCCTGGAGATGCTCCCCATCTGACAGTACCAGGTCTAGTATGGCCCCCTCTCTTGTTGGCTCTGTTCTCCCTGTGTCAGATAACACTCCTGGATAGCATCCAGGAGGACTTGCTCCCTTCCACAGGAAGTAGCCTGGGTGCCCCAGTCAATACCAGGCAGATTGAAATCAGTTTGCTTTAGAAGGCTATCAACCAAATGATTTGTTCAGTTTATACTGTATGTAGAAGGTACTTCATGTATCCTATGAAGCACCTGCCATTTACCTGTTTGAGCATTTTGGAGTTAATTTGGATATTCTGTGAGTTTGCCATACCCCCTCCTGATGTTGTACACTACCTTCTTATACTCTTCCTGAAGTAGATTTGCCATACCTTGGTGGGGTTGTTGGGGAGCCTCTTTTCATTAGCTCCCAATGGGGTGGCACAATTTTGGGAGGAGGTGGGCAGTCAGAGGAGCAGGGCCTGGGAGTGCTCACATCACGTAGCTGTTTGGGGGCATTTTTCTGCTGTTCTGGTGCTGCTCTGATGGGATGCTAGTGGTAAGAGCTCTGTGAGGTACATATAGGAGTGTGCCAGTGCTTTAGGAACCAGTTGGCATCCCCCTGCCACATGCAGCTTCAACTGCACTGCCACCCATGGTCATTAAGATGGAGGTTATAGTTTTGAATGCCAGCACGCAGGTAGTGGTCCCAACAGGCCTCCTTCTCCAAGTCTGGTATCTGTGTAAGGCAACACAATACCAATAGTCAATGCCATGCACCTCTCCAACTGAAAGGACCCCTCCCTACCAAACTGCTGTTTGCCACATTATTACTCCTGGGTCAGCTTACAGTGGTAACACACTGGGAGGGCAACTGGGATTACACTGCTGCAGATGCAGGTGACCCTTTGTTAAATCAGAGCCGTTGAGCAGCGGGTTCCCCTGTTCTTCCCACTAACACCCTAGGACCTCATCTTTTGTCAGAACCACATGTACAGAAATATACTTTCTCAACAACTGATGGGTTTTACACCCTTCAACAAGGCACAGGTGGCTACAAGATCAGAAGTAAATACTGCTCTTGCATAAAAAAATCCTTGAGGCTTAACCCTTGCTGGGGGATCTAAAAAAATTCATGCTAGTACTTCTGCTCTTGTCTGGTAATATCCATCGTAACCCACTCCCACTTGAAAATAGCTAGTAGGACTTGTACCGTAAAGGGAAGCTAAATATAGTCTCCTTTGACATAGGTAGTCTACTCCCTAAACTCACTCTGTTGAAAGCCTGGGTGGCACTTGTTTAAGCTGATATAATTTCTCTTATGGAATCCTGGTTTACTCCTAAAATCCCTATATGCTGCCATTTCCCTGGCTGACTTTAATATATTTAGAGAAGACTGTCAAGATAAACAAGGGGTTGGGGGTTATTGCCTAAGCTACCTAGGGGCCGATCTACAGGGCTTCAGATTGAACTTTGACAACTTCACTGCAAATGTCTGGCAGTGAAACTCCTACTAGGAAAGGGAGATAAACACTTATAATTTTCAACATACATACCACCAGGCAAACACCAGTCCAGCCTTGAATCTTTTGCTAGATACTTCAAACTGTAGTCAATAGAGACTTTAATGTTAGTTGGGCTGCAAAATCAAGTGCTGCCCTTAGGGACTTAGTGGCCAGCCTATTTCATACCCAAGTGATCACTGACAAGGCTAACATTTTTCTATGGTGCTTGGGACCAAGTTCTGCAGCAGGATTACAATTTGCTGCAGAACTTCTGAGGTGGTGGTTCATAATTTCTGCAGGAGTTCTGCAGCACCAATGAACTGCCATGTCACAGCATCAGCTTGTCATCCTGACACCACATCCATGGCAATGGCTGTTGCAAACAGAATGAAGGAATTCACAGTACCATTAGTTAAAATAATAAGCCCACAGACGTTTAGAAATAATATATTTTTTAAAAGCTAAAAAAAAATATATATCATTTAAGGTTCTACCCTATCGCATAAATGAAATATGTAGAGGGGACCTTGTGTGATAAGTGATTTATCTATACTCATGTTGCTATATGCCGCATGTGAGGTTCCAACTGCATATCACTTATTTATTTATATGCAATCCATAACATAGTTTTTTAAAAATAAATTTCCTTTTTTGTGATCATGAAATTGTATCCTCATTCATATAGGTCCTTTTGGAAATGGAATAAAAAGAATAGTGACATATTTCAAGACTCATTTTCATGCCAACCCACTTCTCCTGATGCACTATATTTCCCCATCAGGCCATGAAGTGCACGTGAACACCTTGTGAGGGAAGGCTCCTCTGCCCATCACAAAGTGTCACCTGTGTGACTGAATGCTGTGCTGTATGTTCTCAGGCTCAGAGCAGTGGTGTGCACCAGCGCTGGCCCTCCCCATCTTCATACTGCCCAGTCAGCTCCCCTACCTTGTCTCAAACTTGAGTCACTGGCATGGAAACACAACTTGCTAACCGTTAGTCCAGCAGCTGTCCTTGAACACAATGTTCCTTCATAGGTTTTAGGTAATTCTATCATTCCATAATAACATGTAATCAATAACCCTGGCAAAAATGTGTTCAACATAATGATTCATTTAACAGGTCTGTTCCTTCAACAGGTCTACACATCATTATATTCCACCTTTCTGGGCATAATTCGTTTATTTATTTAGTTATTTATTTTTTGTTTTAAAGACAGATTCATTTTTGTTTTATCAATTATTCATTTCAGAGGGCTTCCCTATACCTTAAAGGCACACATATATCTACAAAGTAAGGTATTCAGTTAACAGGTCTATGCTGTGTCAAGTATTTGTTTAACTTGGCCCCAGTGTAATAACTTAAGACTGAAACTTTTATTAGGCTGTAGCACAGGTTAAACAAATATCACAGAACCTGATGTGCTGTGCCACTTCCTCATGGAGTGGGAGCAGTAGCAGATACATGACTATTCACTTCTGTGGCAGAATGTAGCTCTGTCATTAGCTAAAGTATGATGTGATGTCATTGATAACATCACGTATTGAGCATAGAGGGATTTTGGATATACAAGTAGGGGATGGGAACCAGGTGCTATACAAAAACTGTAAATATTAATAAAGAATTACCAAGAACAGTGAATTCTGTGTCATTGCAGATATTCTGTGGTAGGTTGCAAGTTCTGTGCAAAATTCTGTGGCCACAGAATTATAGGTTCTTCGTCTCTGATTGCACTAGGGCCAACTACAAAATGGGCAACAAAACTTGAATTGACTGGATCCTGACTACCCTCTCAGACAGACTAACTGACATTATTGTACTACCAGACTCTATCAGTGATCACACCCCAGTACAATGTGAATGGATTGCTAAAAACCCCAAGTCCCCCCCCCCATACTATACCAGTAGGGTACTTAGAAAAGACAAGATTGTTGCTTTCAAGATGCACATGGCCCAGCTAGACTGGAGCTATCTGAACACCATCCCAGATATTGACAATGCTATTGACTACTTCACTAATCCAATTCAAAGAAGCCTGTGACAAATGGGAGGCAGTACAGCGTAGTGATTAAGAGTATGAGCTGCAAACCTGGGGAACTGGATTTGAATTCCACAGCCACCACTTGTAAACTGTGTGACCACGAGTAAGTCACTTAATGTCCCTGTGCTCCCAGGATGCACCTCGAAACAAGCCGTGGCTTAGTGTGTCTTTCTTGGCTAAAAAAAAAAAAATTGTAAAATTGTAAAAATAAATTTGCCCCAATTAAAAAGCATGTTGTTCGAGGCACTATGGCAGGGTGGGTCATCCCAGAACTATTAGCTCAAATGTGGGATAGGGATAACCAGTGTCACCAGGCAAGAGACTCAGGCTCACTGATTGATCTACAAAGGCATAAAGAAGCTCGTAATAGGTGCACCAGTGGGATAAGACAGGCTAAGCAACACACTGCAAAGAACAGCAAATTAGGAATTGGGGTAATGGGAAAACATTGTGGGATAATATAATGGAATTCATGGGAAAAAGCAAAAAGGCACCTCCAAGAATGCTCAGTATTGATGGGTCTGTTACCCTGGACCCAGCTGAGATAGCCAACAAATTCAACATAGCCTTCACTGACCTCAGCTCTGTCCTCCCTCCCTCCTAGTAATGTGTTGAATTAAATGACAGTGCCGGCACATGACTAGCTAGTAGTTCTGATCAAGACCTTGGTTATCCCAGTTTCTATTTTAAGCCCATCTCAGCAGCAGATACCTTCAAATATGTTAAGAGTCCTAGGGAAAAGTAGGGTGGAGGTGACACCATAGACATGAAATTGCTGGCCCATGCCATAGAGGAGCTTGCCCCTCCCATTAATAAGACTTGCAACTTTTCTCTTCAGTATTTTCAGTTCCCAGGAATCTGGAAAACAGCATTAGTCACTCCAGTGTTCAAAGGTGGAGATCCCTCTAACTTGACCACCTACAGGCCTATATCAAACATCTCTACCCTGTCCAATGCCCTAGAATAAATTGTATTGGACCAACTAGTCACTTACCTGTGTAAGTACAATATTCAGTGCACTCAACAGCATGGATTTAGGAAGCTACACAGCACCTGCATTGCCCTAATAGAGAACTAGAACTTCATGCACGAGGGCCCTTGATGCTGGTCACCTGGTGGGAGCCAGCAACATTGATTTGACTAAAGTGTTTGATCTTGTCAACCATAAGCTGATGCTTGACAAGTTCCTTTCACTTGGTCTCTCTTAGATCATGGTAGCTTGGCCCTCAATTTATTGGCCCACCCCCATTACATCACTACCTGTTTGCCCAAATACTAAGTCCCCACTTTCCCATTTGCAGGTTATACCTGCTCATCACTAGGGTCACTGTGTTCCGCTCTCTAGATACCTTCCTTGTCCTGCTCTCTCCCTGCTCTATCACCGCAGCCTCTCTACTCAGCTACACCTCTCTCTACCCCTTCCATCCTACTACCCTATATTTCAGGTCTCTGGCCCCCTCTGCTCCCCCCACTGTTTCTCTCCCTACTAGTAGGTCCTGGGCCCCTTTTTTCCTTCCTGTCCTCTCCAGCCTACTTATACTGTTGGCCACTAGGAGACGCTACTTAGCACTCTAGTTTTGTGCCCACACACTGCTAGTGGGCCACAGCTGGACCGTCATTCACTGCCACCTTCCTGGGACCTTTTCTATCACCCCAGGCAAGCCTTGAACCTGGTACCCTGTGCACCTGAGGTGGGGGCACTACCACTGTACCAAAGTGGTGCCTACACTTATGGGTAGACCTTTCACCCTCTTCAACTGGTCTCATTACTGCTATCTGCAGTCCCATCCTAAGATGACTGCCCACCCTCTCTTGACATGCCTCTCCCTCCTCCTTCTTACGTGGCCTCCATCTAACCCAGGTGTCCACATGGCTTCACAGGTCCCCTACTCTGGGGCCCCGGAGTCGCTTCCCTCCTTCTCTACTATCTCCTTCCACCCCAACCTATCGTACCCTCCCTCCTGTCCCCACCTAGCTTCCTCCCTTTGCGCCTATGGGCAACTTATAGTACTAGCCTGCCCATTCTGTTCCTCTTTGCCCACTCCTTGTGTCCCTAAGATCTCCCACTCCTGCTATAACACTTGACGCAAAAAAGCCTTCCACACACCCCTGACCAGGGCTGTACTTCTCCTTCTACTCCTGTCAGGGAACATTCATCCCAACCCACAATAACTCCTTGACTAGATCCCCTGGGCTTCTTATTGCTTCTATGCATATCTGCAGTCTCCTGAAGAAATCTGACTCGCTTCAATGTTGGGTCACTGTCCACAATCCTGATATCATCTCCCTAGTTGAAACCTGGCTATCTGACTCTACCCCAACTCCTTTGTCTCACTTCCTGGCTACTCCCTTTTTCGAGAGGACCGTGTAGGGAGACAGGGTGGAGGCTGTGCTATTTATGTCAAAGACTCCCTTCCTGGAGTAGGCCTCCCAGCCCCTGTCCTTAACCACAGGGCCCAGGCCCTTACCCTAAAGCTTACCCCCGATCCCTCTAGAGGCCCCCTCTTTCTAACCTCCACCTATATTCCCCCCAAAAAATCAAACTCAGGCCCTGGTTCCTCTAATAGAGTATCTCACCTCTCTACCACACTCCCCTGAGCATATCCTCATGGGTGATCTAAACATCAACTGGCTTAGCCCCTCATCCTCCTCCACCTGTGACTCCTTTACTTCTATTGACCTAACACAACTTGTTACCCAACCAACAAGAGTGAACCGCAGAATGGGGTCGAGCACTCTTCTGGATATAGTCCTTACCAACCGACCTAACCAAGTTTGCAATCTACAAGTCCTTCCTGATGGAATCAGTGACCACTCCTGTTCTTTCCATTGGATCCGTCCCTTCCCAAACCCACTGTACAGGCCTCCCCTCGGCGGTTGCGACCGGGTGGGCTGAGAGGCTTGAAGCATGTCCTAGCCCAAGTTGACTGGTCTCCCATTGAGACCGCCCCCAACCTTGATTTGGCCCTGGCCTTCTTCACCTTAATGTTTAACAAAGCTTGTGATATCTTCGCACCCCTAACCAAACTTCATTCCAAGGCACGACATGCTCCCTGGGTTACTCCTTCCCTGCTCCAACTTCTTAGGCACAGGGATAACCTGTGGCATAGAGCCACGGAAACTGGCCACCCTGCCAATAGGCAGGCATATGCTGCTGCTCAAAATAAATGTACCTGGGCCATACGCAAGGCAAAGGCCGATCGTTTCCGGGCCTCACTTACCTCATCTTGGGGGAATGCCAGAACTTTCTGGGATAACCTCAAACAACTAAATGGTGGTACTCGCTCTCCTTCGCCTTCCCAAATCAATATTGAGGGTACTATCTCTACTGATCCTACTCTCATTGCCAACCATCTCAATAAATCCTTTACTGACCTTAGCTCTGTACTCCCTAGCAACTTCTTTGACCCTCCCCCCCCACTTTCCTGACCCTGTTCTCTCACACTCATCTTTCCACTTCCACCGGGTTACTATCAATGAAGTCAGACCATATCTGACCAAGGCCCTAGGGAACAATACCACTGGCAGCGACTCCTTGGACCCCAGACTCCTCAGTCAGGCATTAGACCAGGTCATCGCCCCAATCACCAGCCTCTTCAACAAATTACTCTGTCTAGGGCAATTCCCATCTGCCTGGAAAATTGCCACCGTCACTCCCATACATAAGGGTGGAGATAGGGCCCTTTCTGGTAATTATTGGCCCATCTCAATCCTCTCTCCTCTCTCAAAAGCCTTAGAGAAAGTAATATGCTTCCAAATATCTGAGTTTCTTACCAAATACAGTATACTCTGCCCTGAACAACATGGCTTCCATGCTGGTCATAGCATCAATACCGCCCTCATCAAGTTCTCTAACTTCCTCCATTCCTCCCTGGACTCAGGCTCTCTAGCTGGTGCAGTGTTTATCGATCTGTCAAAAGCCTTTGACACCATATCCCATCCTTTCCTGCTGGATGCACTCAGCCACTCTGGCTTTGCTGCAGGGCCTGTCTCCTGGTGCTCCAGCTATCTGTCTGCCCGGTCCCAGCGTGTTAAAATCAATAGCACACTCTCTGACCTCTGCCCTATCCAAGTTGGGGTTCCCTAGGGCTCTATTCTTGGGCCCCTGCTCTTTTCCCTTTATCTCAACACCCTGCTAGGTGCCTGTACTGGTAAACTCCTCCTTTATGCAGTTGATGCTGTTATCTTCACTTCTGACTGTAACCCCACCACCCTCCAAGATTCCCTGCAATTATCCTATAAAGATGCGGAAGCCTGGTTTAAAGAACATAGACTGGTAATTAATTTTAAAAAGACCAAATCTATGATCTTCTCCCACCCCCAAAACAAAGCTAGTAATTTCCAACTTCTAATCTTCGCCAGCTCTATGTTCCCAATTGAACAAGTTTACACATACAAGTACCTTAGGATAACCTTTGACCCTGCCCTCACTTTCCATTCACACATATCCGCCCTAGCCTCCACTACCAACATTAGGTTGGGAATTCATTACCGCCACCAACACTGTCTCCCCCCCCACCGATGCCCTCCGACTCGCAGTTATGTCCTCCATTCTATCACTAGTAGACTATGGCTTACCAGTCTACGGGGCTGCTGACCAGACCTCGCTAAACAAAATCTGCCTCACCTTAAATAAGGCCTGTAGACTAATCTTAGGTGCTCCCAGACTTACACACACCTGCCATCTTTATTCCCAGGCAAATCTGCTCAATCTTGACGAATGTCTTAGGTACCAAACCTGCATCCTTTCAAAAAAAAAACTCTACTTGGGCTCTCCCCTCCTGGTTTGTCTGCTGTTATCCACCCTTCAAACTCACTAGCTTCTACACGGTCCTCCTGTAAAACCAAGTTGAAGGTACCCAGGGCGAGGACCTCTCATGGACAACGGGCCTTCCTCTACCGTGTCCCTTCTTGGCACAATACCTTCCCTGCCAGTATCTCTGACACCCCCACAATCTCCAGCTTTAAAACTACCCTCTGGAACCATCTTTTCACAACTCACAGCTGCTGCTGTTTCTAAGCTATCTTGCTCACTCTCTGACAAAGCCATGAATGACTGCTCAAATCCTCCACCTTCTCTACCCTTAGTTCCTGTTACCTCCCTGTTGACACCGCTAAAACACATTGTATTGATATCCTATGTTTTTGCTTGATGTTCTAGTTATTTCCCTGAACATTGTTAACTTCACCAATCCTGTATGTTTTAAATTGTTGATCTCATATGTTCTCCTGTTTCCTCTAAAACTGTACACTGTTTTTGTACCAATCTTTTATTACTGTATTGTCCTCTCTGTGACGAGGTACCTTTGTAAATGAGCCTCTGGCTCAAAGGTTATAAACTGATGTTTAATAAATAAATTAAATAAATAAATAAAATAAATGTGACACTTGGACAGCTGGTTCTGATCACTGTATATTTTTTTGTAATATAAAAAGGGGTTATGGACTGTCTCTCTTGAGAAATGATGAAACAGCATGTGAGATCACACAAACACACATGCAGGTTTTAGATACAAGGTGTTACATGGAAGGCAAGAAGCTAATTACAGGCTTGAGTTGAGGATATCCTGTTAGGTGGCTAATTGTAGCTTGCCAGATGCCAAGATAGATCATATCCATTTTATAACGCTTAGAGGAAGAAGAGCAGGTTGTGACGTTTTAGTGCAAAGTCAGAAAAGATGCTTTGAAGTCCTGGAAGGGGAAGGCTCATCATCAGATCAAGGAGAGTCATTAGAAGAACATGAGTTATGCTGAGGTTGCAGAATTTAATATTTGGAAAAGACATCCTGTTTTTATATAGGTATATATATATTTTTATATTCTGACAGGGAGGAGCTAGGTGAGCTCATGCAGATAGGTGGGGAAAACCAGCCTTTAAACATTATTCTGTTTCCCTTCAGAAACACTTCTATCTAGACTCTGACAAAGAAACATCTGTGAGCACTTTAAGCAGGTATTTAGAGAGGGAGACAAATCTAAGTACTGTAATAGGAATTGCACTGTTAAAATCTGTTTTGTTTAAGAGATTTTTATGTCTTGTGATATAATAGTTCTGTATTTTATGTGCTACATATTTTTTATCTATTTTAATAAAACTCTATTTTTAGAGCATACTTGGTCTGTCTTTGATTTCTTTCCTTTACAAGTAGAGTATATATGGTTAAAGCAGACACTATACATAAGCTTGAATGGTGATACCGAACTGGAAAAAGGTAAGCGGTTTAAATCTGAGATCTTTTATTACAGTTTTTAAGGGTTCATTTCTGTACACCTGGTTAGGTGCCCATAGGCAAATATATCTGGCCCACCAAAGACCGAGTTATCTGAGCCTGTACACTAGCAAGAGGTTCACAGTTTGAATCCCTCCAAGACTTGAGACCAAAGGTTGATTCGAATCCACACAAAACAGACAAGAGAGTTACCTTGTTCTGTTAACTGTTCTCAAGACTGTGCTCAGAGGTTGGCAGTTTGAGATTAGAGGGCTGACCTGCTGAGTGGGTTTGTGACAGATTGGTGGCAGTGGTGGGATCATTTTGGTATCACACGCTTGTATTGTTCAGTGTGTTAACTGAGACTGTAAGCTCACTTACAAAGAAAGAAAAGGGCAGTGATTTATTTTTTTAAAAAGGAAACAGAACTATATCACTTGGCGTACAGTCAAGTTCCTACCCATTTAATTTTTTTTCTCTGAAGTGCAAGTCAGAGTAGCAGTAGTGAGGGAGGATGACTTCTGACTACAGCAGGCACACTGTAGACTTCTTAAAACAGTTGTGCAGGGACATAGGATTCCCGTTTGTGGTGAAAGCTGGCAAGCAGAACCTCATAGATGCCCTGATGGTAGCAGATACCCAGAGCAGTAAGTCATGGACCATGACTGAAAAGGACCAAACCTCAAGTTTGGCAGGGCTAGCGGCCAGTGCAGTGTCCAGATTCAATAAGAAGAACAACAGGGCCACTGTCAGTGAAAGGCCACAGCAGCAGGGGAAGGCCACCAGTATCCTAAATCCAGAAGTACTCAGGCTGAAAATTGAGTTGTGCAGGATGGAACTGGAGTTCCAGGAGAAGAGGGAGTGAGAGAAGCAAGAGGCGGACCATGAGGCAGAGTGAGAACACAGACAGGCAGAGCGGGAACAGCGGGAGGCAGACCGTGAGGAATGTGAGTGCCAGCAAGCTGCAGGAGAGAAGGCAGAGCGAGAATGCCGTGAGGCAGAATGAGAATGCAGTGAGGCAGAGGAGAAGAGAGAGGTGCACCAGAGGCAGCATGAACTGGAGAAGCTACGACTCTGACCAGTGGCACCAGAGCAGGTAAGTGGCTTGGGTTTAACTGGGACTGCAGGACTGGGTTACAAATTGAATTCCAAATTAATAGCCGAGTTTAAAGAGGGGGAGGATATGGATGCCTTTTTAAATTCTTTTGAAAAAGTTTGTATTCAGGCTTCCTAGAGAGTCCTGGAGCTTCCAGCTATTCCCCGCTACTTACCGGGAAATGGACAATGAGGACAGTAATGATTACAGCAAGCTAAAAGCTGCACTGTTAAAAAAGTTTGAATTAACTGTTGAATCATACAGAGCTAAATTCCGTAAGCTCAGGAGAAGCCCTGATATGAGCTACGAGGAGCTAGCCATGAAACAACAGCAGTTTTTAAAATGCTGGTGGGAAGGAATTGAGGCAAAGTCTGTTGATAAAATTGAAAATGTGATTTTATTAGAACAGTTTTTCTGGGTGTGCCCAGCACAGCTGAAAACCTGGCAGGAGGACAAGAGATCCCAAAACAGTGCAAGAGGCTGCTGAACTCTTGGACCACTATGCCAAGAGCAGACCTGCTCTGAGAGCAAATGGGTGGGTGTGGCAGCACAGAAAGGGAAAAGTGTGCCTTCAGGGCAGCTAAAACCCTCACTGTCTCCACCAAAACCAGTTAGTCCCTAAGTGCTTCCTATAGAAAGGGGTAATCAGGACCTCTCCTACCATGTGCTAGGCACAGGCAGGCAACACTAAGGGCTCAGAGGCCATTGGCTGATGCATCAGCCCTTACACTATGATCTTACTATGGAGAATTATTGGCTCTGGGAGAACTGTCCAGAGCATGGCCTTAACAAACCAGAACTATGGCCCCTACGGCTGGTCAGGACCACAGCCTGTCTATCCCCCAGCCCTCTAGGGAAACCTACCTAACCAAAAATCTACCACAGGGGAATCTCCCCCCAACCCGGGGCACCTGCAAACCAAACACAGAGCAATAACACTATACCAAAGCATTACAGTCCTACACTCCCCCACAAATACACCTGTGGAAGAAAAGGTTAACACATGTTAAGAAATACACAGTACTTCAAATGACACTTTAAAGCACAGAGAAACTCCGATGAGTCCCCCACAAATCCTCTTCTGGTCTTCTCTTCTTTCTTCGTCAGGATCACCTGAAAGAGAAAAGACAAACAAAACACCCCAAATCTGCAAAACACAAAACCATATCCCCTCCATCAAAACACAGGAGAATTCTAAAAAATATTTTATAGAAAAGTATAAAAGTAGAACACAGTAGAAAATACTGACATTATGTACAATACAACATTTTAAGGGGATGGAATGCCATGAAAGTCCCATCTAGTGACAAAACATTTGTGCCTGAAGGCAAGATCCATTAAAGAGTCTCTCTTGGGCCAGAGCCCGTCGAAGCACAGTTCCTAAAGTACTGTAGTCCCAAAGGGGAGAGTCTTTGCGGACAGTTCAACAGTTTGTAGTCGGCCAGGTATAGGATGTGTATTGCAATGTCAATAAAGTAAGAAAAGTCTGGACTTACCAGTCCCTTGAAGAACAAACAAATGGATCACCTACTTCTCCAGTCGAAGACTCTCCCTCCGTGGCAGCACTGTTTTGATACAGCTGGGTGGATATCTTCCAGAAAACAGATGATGAAACAGGAAACTGCTGCACTGATATCTTCTCGGAAATCGAACTGTGGAACAGGAACCAACAGCTGGGTTGATGTCATCCAGCATCTTAGGTGATGAAACAGGAAACAGCTGAGCTGAGGTCATTTGGAAGTCCAGGGGAGGAAACTGGAAAGGCACACTGCAGGTCTGATGAATCTGGATACACCTTGGATCCTGGAACACCAGTCTGGTGGAACAACATGGGTACGTCACTGCTGGATGGCAGATACTTCGCTGTCTCTGCTCTGGTTCCCTCTGGGTAGGCATGGACATATTCACAGGAGAGTGGCACCATTAAGGGTAGTACCACTCTGGGTCAGGTGCAAGAACTGTGACCCCATCTGGGCGTTCATAATTGATGTTGTAGAAAGTCTCTCATCCTGCTTTGTCCACATATTGTACAGTGTCCATGAGCAATGGATGCAGATGCTTGCTTACTTCCTCCAGTAACCAGACTTTCCTGTTTTTCTCAATCTCTTCCTAGGCTGTCTGAGGAAAGTAGGAAAGGACATTCCATATATGGCATTTTCCCTCCTACGAACCAGTCTCTCCTCCTTACTACTCTTCTTCAGTACATGGCCACTGGCATGGCTTGGGGGTGGCCAGTCCTGGTTCAACCAGTGCCGCAAACTCAATGCACGGAAAAACTTGTCTCCAACCATATCTGCAGGCAGGGCAGTGGAGTCACCAACTTCTTCCTCTGGTTCCTCCAAGGCAAGAGCTTGAGACCGCTCACTGGGACCCTCAACAGAAAGATACATATCTTGCTCCTCCTCTTCTTCCTCACTTAAAACTTGGGCCCAGGAGTGAGCAGTCATCCTCACTCCTGAGACAGTCCACTCTTCACTGGGAGTGAAGGTAGACACCTCCCATTCTAAAGTTTCTTGAACTTCGTCCTCCCCAACTAGGCTAGGACCAGGACCCTCTCTCCATGGGTCCATGGATCCTTCCTCTGCACTGTCCATTTGCGACACAGGTGTAGAAACATCATGAAGAATCTGCCCTTGCAGTAAATCTACACTCTCTTCCTTTGGGCCACACTCTGCTGGGCCTCCTCTAACAAATTCAACCTGGTGCTGTGTGCTGCTACATGCAGGATTTTGTACTTTCATCCAGGTGGAAGCCAAATGAATTTTAGGTGCTTTGGACAGCCCATACTTCACTAAGCAACCCAAACAGTGAGGAATTAAGAAAACATCCCTTCCAGCCTTGAGGCACATTAGGCATACTTTCACGGAGTAGTTGGGAATTGCAACATGAGAAGGCAAACTGTCACCATAGAAACATTGCTCTATTTCTTTTAGCTTGGCAACCTCCTCAGCTATCATAGCTCGGGCATGATATGGGTATCGGGATGGTCCCGAAACCGTGTCTGTAAATAGATACATTAAAGTTCATTGTTACTACACAGTTCACGATACTTGGGACAGTCTCTCAAAATGGCTCCCTGCTGCTGTGTTTACATTACTGCCCCACCCTGTAATGGTGGTGGCAGCACTCCTAATGCATCCACAAATCTGTCTCTGACTCAAGCCACTGTGCATCCGACTTTCTGCTACTGATAATTTACTCAAACTGTAACAACTGCACTGCATTTACTTTCCTCAGCACATTTATATGATTAATGGATTTTATGATTAGCTTTTAGTCAATTGTACTTGCTTAAAGTCACTAAAAGCCACAGTATTTCTAGAACAGGATTGCCTGTTTGTTGCAGCCTCTCATACAACTCACAGTCTCTCGATTTGCTCAGAAAATTATACTGTTGCTAAATCCATAATACATGCTCACAGTCTATTGCTTAGAATTCTTGTTTGTTTTGATTACACTTAACAGTCCTTCTTTGAAAAACAATCACACTGTTTACACACAGACTCAGCTGGCTTTGTTAAAATCACAAAACAGTTTGAGCTCAGTTTTGCTGAATGGTACCCACTGAATCAGTAGCTGGCTTGCTCCAGTGGAAATCTCAGCCTAAAGCCGATCCTGGAAGGCCTCTGGGTTGAAATGGGTTGGCGATCCTGTTGATTGTCACTACGAACACCACGCTTGCTTTCCAGTCGGTCAGATACCGGTTTGAGCCCGATTTTGAACAGAAATAGTCTGTATTTAAAGATTTAGAATGTTCACAGTCCCCTCTAAGGTTTTCTCCTGGCAAAGCAGCGTACACACCACTCACTCTCTCCCTCTCGAGCACTGAGCTGCACTCGGAAGCTGGCTAGGGGGCAGGACTGATTACAGTCATACCAATCACTTGACACTATGCAAATGAGCCTCTCTCTCTTTCTCTCCTCGCGTTCTTCCTCCACGGTGATCATTGAGCAGGGCAAAATTTAAACTGTAAGCAAACTTTTTTTCTTGGCTGAAATTTCATGTCGGGAGTGCCGTTTTTGACCATTTCTCTCACAGAACTTGGCTATTTCTTTAGCAACTCCCCCATTTCACACAACAAGCACATGAAACTTCCAATGCACAATTGTCTCTTTGTTTCCTGAAGTCCACAATACTTTTTGTCGCAGAAAACTTGAGAATTAAAGCTTGTAAGCGTTCTTTTGATGCAGGACAAGGACATACACGTTCTGGCTTTACAGTCCCTTGGTAAATGGTGGCACAACACACAGCAGCACATGAACAGCAGGCACACCGTGGCACATACGGATGGCACTATCCTAGGCAGATCCTTTTGCGCAAAGCTTCCAGTTTTGGTCTACCAACTGCCAGACAGACAAAATGCTAGCCATAGCCTAAGCAAACTATTTTTTGTTTTGTCCCAAATTCAAAACACATCCCGGATGAGCTCCCATTTTTTGTAAACCCCCACTGGCCCCTTGTTTAACTAGAAGGCACAACACTCCAAGTCTAGGGGAAAAGAGAGGGGTGGGGGTACATTGTTTTGCCACCATAGACAAGGTGGACTTAGCCTGCTATACAAAACAGACAACCAAGTGTGGAAGCTGTCTGGCACACACACCTGGTAGGGACCAATCCCCATGGCCAACAACCCGGGTCCCTGGGAGAAAACATTTGCTCAGGGCTATGCTAGGTTTGCACATCTGGACAGGGGCACCCAAGTAACTCCAGACACAAGGAAGCAATAACATCACTGTCCAAGCCAGGTTGAGATTCTAGAGTGTGGCTCTCATTCACGTAACAGAGTAGGAATAATCACAAAGTGAAGATGGACCCATGGGGCTACACACACTTGTAATACAGATTACTGAGGTGCAGACATTCCTGAATTCCCATTTAGCATAGGGTGAAGAACACACACACGGGTGAATACACTGGATCCTACAGGAAATTGGTACATCCGGCCAGGTACTGGTACATTTCCCATTGACTAGACACACACAGCCAGTATTAGGACACTTTCCCATATTTCATGAGGAATGAAGATGGTACACACGACCACAAACAAGCATATATAGGCTCCGAACTTTCAGAACCCACTATACAGGAGTAAACTGAATGAAAACAACCCACATCCAGGGGTAAACACTTGTCTCAGGCATTGGCCAATTGCACTGAAGAAAAAGTGATAGGTACCCTTCAGAACCAGTAGAGGTAAACTGGTTACTCCAGATGGGGGTCTCCCACCTTTTGTTTCCAAGCTTATACGGAGCCATTCATCTGGTTAATAACACCACACAACTATGGAAACTAAAGATGTTATCTTAAATGTATATCACACTTAACATACTACAAACACCTTAGGAGTGTCAGAAGTTAAATGTTCTGTACATGTACGGTCACATTCTGGACTCCACTGTAGGCAGACACTTTTAAAAGAAAGTCTCAGGTGAACAGGGTCCCTCTGTTAGGAATTCCACCAGAACAACTGTAGGTACTTCTGGGTTTACACCGAACAACAACAATACTCACAGAAAGATGTCCCAAGGCAGCTTCCAAAGTCCAAATGGATCAGGTGATTGCCCTTGACTCCTGGATTTCAACCCCGTCCTCCTGGGATGGAGCACAGGGAAACCCACTGGCACAGGTCTCCACCACTTCCAAAGAATGGAACAGTTGTCCTCTACTAGGATGAGAACTTAAAACACAAGCTGGTAGCTCTCTGACAGAGCTGAAGGAGGAGTTGCCTAGACTGCAGCCTTCTTCTCGGAACTCCAACTACAGACACCCTCAACATTCTAAAGCTAGCCCTAGCAGCTACTAGCTAGTGTGACTTATGCAGCTGTGACAGTTCTAAATGACATCATCCCTCCTGAGCTCAGCAGAGACTGAGAACAGAGTGAGACAGAGTGAAACCCATTTAATTGGCATTTCACTAGCTCCTTCCCTGCCTGCCACTGATTCTAACCAGGATTTTAGTAACCCTTGGGAACAAGGGGGTTACATTACTAAAAGTAAAAACAGAATAAAAAAAGCCTCTTTAAAAAGAGAAATAATCCAGATTTCCAAACTTGTGCATGAGGCCTGTTTGTGATTTTACTTTTAAGAGGTTCTCATGGACTGGTCAGTCTCAGTGCTGATTGGGTGTATCAGAACAAATGGCTCAGAACTATTGGTAAAGGGGGATTACAGCCTGAAACCAGAGACTACTTTTTCATGCTACCCTCCTGTTTTGCCTAAGTAGATGCAAAGCAAATTGCCTTGTCCTCAACAGCCACTGTCCACCCTCCTCACAAAAGCTAAACACGCAGTATTAGCTGAGTGTGAGCTGTGAGCGAGTAGCAGCAGTTGGGAGTGGAGCTGAGGGAAAAAGAAAATCTCAACTTCACGAAAGATTAGCTGTCTAGCTTTTACTGACTGAACTATTGAAGCGCTAAGTGCACAAAGTTTATTGATAACGTTACACCGTCACATGTTTTATGTTTCAGTAAACAGGCAAAGCAAACGTTATGGTTCTTGTTGCATCTCTAAAGAGTAAACACTGAGAGTAAAAACAGTAATTAGATAAGACACAGGTTTCAGTGCAATGATTTACACACCCTCTGTGTGTGTGTCTGATAACCAGTTTAAACCACACAACTTCAGTCTTGTCTTTTATGTGGCATCATACACCTCGGGTGCATAAACAAACAACTTGTTACACTCTATAACCCATACATGATTCTCTATATAATCACTGAAAATGGATTTGATATGGTATCATTCACTCAAACCCCATGCCTGAAGGCCCTTGATTACCAGCTGAATGCGAATCAGAAATTTGGAATGCAATGTGGTTGTCTTAATGTGAAGAATAAGAAGTGCCACTTTAAATGTTCAAAGGTTTTCTCTGTGTCCACAGAGGTTGTCAAGCTTGTGCACTGAGAATACTTTGAGATGACATTAATAAGTTTCCTGATACTGTCAAAAGCAAGTCCACTTAAAGCGAACATTGTCCAGGTATACCGTTTTCCCTATCACTCACCAGACTCTGTTTTCCAGAATTTGTGTAATCATTTTTTTGGTCTTCATTTAGCAGGAATAGCATCCTGCTGGAACTACATAAGGCTGGTTCTTTGCCTAGTTTGCGAATTACCAAAACTTTTATTTGCCCAGGAGAGCCCGACTGAGATACAACATCTTGTTTCCAGTGGGATTGTGCTTCTACTCATTCCACATCTTGGTGAACTGAAGAAGAGGTTAAGTTGATCTGCTTATGCAAACACAATAAACTTTTGGCTCTAGGGGTGCTTGAACCTAAAATCTCCTGGTTTCAAAACCAGAGCTTTAACCGCTAGACCACATTGCCTCTTGAAAACTGACTTATTCATGCAAGTGTTAATAATTTTTCTAGTCTACAGACATCTAGTTAAAGTGAGTTTATCACTTTTGAGAAAACTTTGTAAAACCTAATATTTAGAAACAATTCAGATGGATTTTACATATGTAGGACCCCCCCCTCAACAAACAAAGGCCAATCAGGCCTTTCATCTGCACCACCACTTCAGGACACCATCAGATGTAAGCCAAGGAGTTGGATAGGGCGCAGCCTCACCACTCAAATGAACAAGAGATGTTTTAGTTTCAGGTTTTGACCTCTTGATCTCATGAGTGGCAGAGCCACAAGTGAGGTATACAGAGGTTAAACCCTGACACTAAAAATAAATCATTTATTTTGAGGTAGCCCATTGTATATGTAATCTATACAATGACATTGCATAGCTAGGATGGTAAGAAGATCTGCAATGTTGGAAGGTGCTGCTTAATTTTAGAAGTAACTGATGAAGTTCAACCAAAAATATCCATTGTTGAATATGCTAGAGTGAAACTATATAATGTATTTCCACTACAGCTCTGCATTGCATGAAAATAAATGCATTAATTGGACAATTTGTAGTCTCACAATCTTTGTATAAATAAATATTGTCTACATTTATTTTTGGTTTGTTTCCCAGTCAACAGGCACTAAATAAAATACGTTGTTCTTCATCATTTGGCTAATTTGCATAGAAACAGGATTCTTGCCCTTTAGGGTTGACTTACTTACTTCCTTCCTTTCTCCCTCCCTCCCTCCCTCAGGTGTGACCTGGGGTTGAGAGGAGTGGAGTGCAGACAAGAAGAACATTTCAAACATCAGAGTGCATTTACAGTAATACAATGGCAGATGAAACCAAATTACAGTAGGTGGGATTCCCCACTTGATCTAGCACAGCATGTGATAAGGCTTGTGGAAAAGGCAGATCATTGGACCTTACATGGCAGCAGTAGGTTAACTGCACTAAGGAGCTAGTAAGAAGGCCACATACATAAGTGACACAGATAGGGAAGAAGTAGGGGGATAAGGGGAACAAAACGGCTGTAAGGAGAAAGACAGAGGGTCAGGGGAGTGATGCAAGTACAGGGGAGCAGGAGCAAGCCTCAGTTGATGTCTGAAGACTTGGAGAAAGACGGGGGAGAGCTGAAGGGAAGAGGGGAAAAAGTTCCAGAGGGAGGGGAGATGGTAGAAGAAGGCAGCTTGCCCAGCACTCGAGTGAGGATGAGGAATGACGAAGGTGTGGGAATCCCTGGAGTGCAGGGAGTACGGCAAGGCAAGACAAGGCAAGACAAGGCAATTTTATTTGAAGGACGCCCAATCCTAGAGGCTCTGGGCACCTAACAATAGTTAAATCAAGACATAATAAAAACAGCATAAATAAATAATACAATAATAATGCTAAGCATAAAATTAGCAATTAACAATAGATTTAAAAAGGGAGTCAGAATAACACAGCAGGGACAAGCACAGGATGTGCTTAAAAAGCTGAAAAAGCCAGGGCAAAGAGGTGGGCCTTCAGCCTCTGCTTGGACACCTCAACTGAGGGAGCCTCCTGGACAGAAGGTGGTAATGAGTTCCACAGGGTCAGCCCAGAGACACTAAATGCCCGATATCCAGAGGTCTTGAGATGAACCCTGGGAATGTCCAGGAGGCCCCTCGAAGAGGAGTGGAAGGAGTGATCAGAGGTCACCGGTGCCAGGAGTTCTGACAGGTAACCAGGACCCAGTCCATATACAGCCTTGAAGGTGAGAAGACCCACCTTGAAAAGGACCCTCCACCTGACCGGCAGCCAGTGCAGAGCCTGCAGTACCGGAGTCACATGACTTGACCTCGAAAGGCCTGTCAGCAACCGGGCCGCCATGGTCTGCACTAGCTGAAATCTGCAGAGAGTCCCTCCCATGACTCTGAAACATAGAAACATAGAATTTGACAGCAGATAAGGACAGCTTGGCCCACCCAGTCTGCCCATTTCCCTAACTAATGGATAAGCTGCAGATCCTAGTTAACCAGCAGCCTACTTCTTCCTACCCCCACCCCCTAGATTTGCCTTATGACTGTCCCATGCATGCTTGAATTCCACCACTGTTTTTGACTCCACAACCTCCTCAGGAGGCCGTTCCATGCATCCACAACCCTCTCTGTGAAAAAATACTTCCTTAAATTTCCTCTGAGCCACCCCCCATCATCAAATTGTGCCCTCTTGTTCTTGCACACCTCTTTTTTTGAAAGATGCTACCCTCTTGGACTTTGTTGATTCCTTGAGGTACTTGAAGTTTCTATCATGTCACCCCTCTCCTCCTTTCTTGAGGGCTATACATATTAAGCTCCTTAAGTCTCTCATCATATGTCTTCCGGTGCAGACCCTGCACCATTTTAGTTGCCCTCCTCTCGACAGCTTCCATCCTGTCTATGTCTTTGCAGAGATTGAGTCTCCAGAACTGCACGCAGTACTCCAGATGGGGTCTTACCAGCTGTCTGTACAGAGTGGTAATAACTTACTGTTTTCTACTGGAGATGCCTCTCCCTATGCATCCCAGTATCCCCCTAGCCCTCCATGCTGCCCTCTCACATAGCTTGCCCACCTTTAGGTCATCTGATATGACTACCCCAGGTCCCTTTCCATTTTTGCTGTTGTTAGTATCTCACCCCCCGCTGTGTACTCTTCCCCTGGATTTTTGTTTCCCAGGTGCATTACCTTGCACTTCTTAGCATTGAATCTAAGCTGCCATACATTTGACCATTCCTCTAACCTTGCCAAGTCCCTTCTTATCCTTTCCACCATACCTTTTGCATCAACTCTGTTGCAGATCTTTGTGTCATCTGCAAGAGACATACTTTCCTCCAGTCCCTCTGCAATGTCAGCTTATAAAGTCATTGAAGAGGACCGGTCCTAATACTGAACTCTGCGGTTCCCCACTAGTAACCCCCCCTTTCTTCAGAGTGGACTCCATTTACTATTACTCTTTGTGGCCTATTCTCCAGCCAATTCTTTACCCAGGCTGTCATCTTGGGACCCACTCCCAGGCTGGCTAACTTGTATATTAATCTTTTGTGTGGAACTGTGTCAAATGCCTTGCTAAAGTCTAGGTAGGCCATGTCCACAGCCCCTCCCTGATCAACTACTTTGGTCACCCAGTCAAAGAAATCTATCAGATTTGTCTGGCATGACCTTCCGCTGTGAATCCATGCTGCCTTGGGTCCTGTGCCCCTCTGGCCTCTAGATACTTGACAATTCTTTCCTTCAGAAGTGATTCCATCATTTTCCCTACCACTGAGGTTAAACTAACAGGTCTATAGTTTCCTGCTTCTGCCTTGCTCCCACTTTTGTGAAGGGGAATCACATCTGCCCTCCTCCAGTACTCGGGTACCACCCCATCCACCCATGATTTGTTAAAGAGGGTAGTCAGTGGTGTCACTAGTTCTACCCTTAGTTCTTTTAGAATTCTGGTATGAATCCCATCAGGCCCCATTGCTTTGTCCACCTTCAGTTTTAAGAGTTCTTTCAGAACTTTTCTTCTGTAAATGGGCTGGTATCACTTCTGTATCCAGAGTGTTTCTATTGTTTGTTTTAGGTACCTCTCCCTCTTCCTTTGTAAATACTGAGCAAAATATTTGTTTAGTATCTCTGCCTTTTCACAGTCACCCTCTGCCCACCCTCCTCCCTCCTCTTTTAAGCCTCACTATCCCTCCCTTGGTCTTCCTTCACTCCCTGATGTACCTATAAAAGGTTTTATCCCCTTCCGAAGTATAGAGAGTTGCAGTAGTCCAGTCTGGAGGTCACAGATGCATGCACTAGCATCAGCAGGTCCTCGGACGGAATGAGGGGCTCATTCCAGGCAATGTTTCACAGATGATAGAAACCACTACTGACAACAGATGACACCTGATCTTCAAAAGTCAATCTGTTATCAAGGATCACACCAAAATTTCACACCCTTGGGGCAGCCACCAATGGAGCAGAACCCAGGAAAAGCCCTGAGTCAGCCCCAGGTCTCAGCCCATCATGTCTGCGACCAGACTCGATCACCAGTACCTCTGTCTTAGCTGGGTTAAGTCTCAGCCAGCTGGAAGTCATCCAGTTGTTGATTTTAGCCAGACAACACATTAACCACTCCTGATGTTCCAGGGCCAAAAGACAAGTACATTTGGGTATCATCTGCATAACAGTGACACTCCATGCTGTACTGTTGAATTATCTCACCCAGGAGCAGCATGTACACTGCGAACAGCATTAGCAACAAGATTGAGCCCTGTGGCACTCTACAAGACAGGGGCATTGGGGAGGAAGATAATTTACCCATCATTACCTGCTGCACCCTTTTTTGACAGATAGGACTCAAACCACTTGATGACAGTACCGGCGAGTCCACAAAACTCACAGAGCCAATCAAGAAGCATAATGTGGTCCACAGTGGTAAATGCTGAGGACAGATCAAAGAGAACAAGAACTGACTTGTCTCCTCTGTCTCTAGCCCTGAGCAGGTTATTATGCACCCTCACTAGAGCTGTTTCTGTGCTGTATCTAGCCCAAAAGCCTGACTGGAATGACTCATAGATGTCCAAGGACACCAGGTGATCCTCAAGCTGATGTGCCACTAACTTCTCAACAACCTTGCTCAAAAAGGGCAGGATGGAGATAGGATAGTAATTCGCCCGGACGTCAGGGTCAACGGAAGATTTCTTAAGGAGGGGTCTCACCAGTGCTTCTTTTAAAGCTGCAGGGAGGATCCCTCCACCATAGAACACCTGGAAATCCTGGTGAACACCGTGCCAACAGCCTCGACACATCCCATTAAGAAATGCGTTGGGGCTGGGTCGAGTTCACAAGAAGTGTGCTTCAGCTCTAAGATCACGCTAGTCACTTTGGACACCTCCACTGGCCTAAACTCTTCCCAGATAGGCGGAGTGCCTCTGAGACCCCCAGCCTGACCACTGCGAGGCAAATGCCTCCCTGGCAGGAGCCCCGACTGGATGGCTGACACTCTGTCAGAGAAAAACAGAGCAAACTCTTCACACAAGGCGGATGACAGTGCTTTTCTATGCTGCAGACAGGCAGGGTGCAAAAGTCTGTCTACAGTCTGAAAAAGCTGAGATGGTCTGTTTTTCCCTGGCGGCATTTTCCCTGGACAGAAAATCTGCCTTCTTATGGAAAATTGCCCCCTGGTACCTGGTACTCCACATAGTGGGCAGTAGGGCCAGCCTATCGTCCTTTAGCCGGGACTTCCGCCAACAATGCTCCAACTTCTGACCCTTGATCTTCATCACCTTAAGGTCCCCCATCAAACCAGGGGGACCTCAAGTGAGAAGATCTGGGTCATATATGAACTGGTATGAGAGCATACAGAACTTCGGAGATCACCCTGTTATAAGTGGCCACTGCCTCTCCGGAACCCATCACACATGCCACATCAACCTGAAATAAGTCAACTAGCACCAACAGTCCCTCAGGGCGCATGCCCTTTAAAGGGTGGAAGCTGACCATCTCCACAGGGGGAGGACTACTGGGGGGGGCCCAAATGTGAACTCCATGGTACAGTGGTCAGACCAAGTGACCTGATCAATCTTGAGGTTATGAACCTCAAGACCCAGCTGGAACACTAGATCAAGTGTGTGGCCATACTGGTGGTCACAGAAGCAACCTGTTGTACCAGGTCCAGTGACTGCATCAACTGGAGGAGGTCTTAACCAAAACTTGAGGATTCATCGTAGATCCAAGCATTGAAGTCCCCCAGGATTAAACACCTGGGGGACTCCAATACCTGGTCAACAACAAAGTCTGCCATCTCCTGCAGGAAATCTCCCCCCACCCCAGGAGGGTGATAAACAAGGAGAATCCTGCAACCTGCACCCCCAATGCACAGCAACACTTTCAAAGGATTGGGTTTTGCCATCTAGGTACACCGTGAAGCCCAGGCTGGCTTGAAAAACAGTGGCCACACCCACTCCCCTGTGATCTGGTTGGCTTGGAACCAGCACAGCACATTACTGAAGTAATGCTGGAGTGGGATCTGAACAGCTGGGGTAGATGGGCCAGAGGTGTAGATGACCGTGTCATCCAGGTACTTGCGGATGTGAGAAGAGACACAGGCAGAGGGGAGGTCATTTATGAAGTCTGAGGCAATAATAATCTGTGACATTGCAGTACATTGTTGTGGAAATGATTATGTAACAAACAGAGGATTGTGACATCAGCAATCGATTAAACAGTAGAAGCAGACCAACTGTAGGGGAGATGGACCCTGTTTCCATGTAAATAAATCTAAAAATAAAAAATAAAAGGAACAGAAATACAGAAATCCTGTAAAATATACGTTGAATTGTGTCTACATATTATGTTTTTTAAAATATTCCCAAAAGTGACAAACTCAGAGCTGACTTGCAGTGGTGATGACGACCCAGGTTTGGATAAAAGCCTAGGACACTGGAGGGTCAGGCTGGAGGAGGATTGAGGATCTGGAGGACAGCTCTCCTCCTCCTCTGGAAAGGGAGGCATTTGGTGCCCAGCTACAGTCTGACCCCTTTAGGTGGCCTGGGGTTGGTGCGTGTGGGATTGACGCAGTTGCTAGGATAGGAGGAAGCAGTGGGAATTGGCATGTCAGATTCAGGAGCACGCACTATATTACCAGGATGTCACTGCACGTCTGCTCCACTTGGGAATGAGAAAAGCAGAAATGCCACTGCCAGCCAGGAGGATGACATGTTGCCTGCCCCACACATCTGATCCGGGCTCCTGTGTGATTGCCCCTGTATCTCCCTTGGCTTCACCTCCACTGAGACCAACCGGATTGTATAAGGAAGTCTTCCAAGGAGCAGAAGGCACCCCCATCCTGAAGTACAAGTTTGGAGTACATGACTCGGTGTAGCGCGGGTGGCTGGAGGTGGCAAGTAAGCAACACAGGAGGGTCTCAGGAGAATGGGAGGTAGCTCTGCCAGTCATTGAAGGAGGCCCTGGGTGGTAGCAGAAAAGTTGTAAAAAGAGTTGGAAAAAAGTGGCAAACTCTGTTTAAGATCATGGTCAGCAAGGGAGGAAAAGTGCCTTTCATGCAAATTGTAACCCAAAATGCTTTTTAATCCAGGAGGAGGAGGGAAGAGAGTGTTTCTGCCATTTTCAGTTCATGGGAAGATTCAGAGATCACAGAGGTACTGTAGATTAGAAAACAGATTACTGAGAGGTTAAATGTCTTACTAAGCATCACATAGGGAATAAACGACAGCTTTGGGATTCAGACCCAGGTCTCAGGTTTACATCTCTGTGCTCTCTAACCATTACCTCCAGAGGAGTTATGGGCTCCAGGAAAGCCTGGCAGTGTTTTGCCACAAACCTTCCTGTCTGGGTCCAGTGCCTTCAGATTGTAAGGGATTTAAGGGTCTTCTCTACATTCTCCAGTGAAATTTGCAGTTCTTTTTCCTGTTGTTGCTCATCCTAGCAAAGAGGCAGCTGTTACTCCTTTAAGTAGGTTTGCAAGTTCTGTTTTATTACCAGTTAATTAATCTGTATTTAAGTTAATCTAGAAATGAACAAATTGGGATGCAGTTTCTGTTTGAGCCATGTGGTGTACTCTGCCTGGCCTTCTTGACCCTTGATAATTTTACCTACTACCTGTTTCCTGATTTGATAGGCAAGAAGTTTACTTGTTGTGTTACCCCTTCCCCCTCTGCCATTATTTTTAATTGTGATATGTGGTCATGCCACTTACCCTCAGTGTAGTCAGGCACGCTAGTTCTTTCTGTACCCCAGTCATCTCCCGAAACCTCTATGTTTTGTGTATTCTGGTACCACTTCTTCAGTTTGATATTTTGCTCCAGCTCAAAGAGTTCTCTTATCTTGGCTTTCTTGAACAGAACATTTATTATGTTTGCTTGCATGCATGTGCAAGAAACATAGTGCCATCATCCAAGTTTTTGTAGGTGTGGCACCCTGTCTTCCAAATCAGTCAGAGTGTTTGCAGGCATGGCCACAGTTCACCAATGAATGCTGCAGCTGTCTATGACAGCAGTTGAAAATGCAATGGCGTACAGTTGAAAGGGAGAGACTGCTTCAGGAAGCAGCGATAAGACAGTGCTGATTAGCACATTGTGTGCTCATGCGCCCCCCCCACACACACTGTATGGCCGATGGGGGTGCCCAATCCCCCATTGGCTCTGCTGTGCTCCCCCCAACAGAGTTCCAGGTGTAGCATGGCAATGGTCTGTAAGGCTGATGGGGATGCCCAATTCCTGTTGGCTCCACTGTCCCCCCCAACAGACTATCTAGTGCCACGCTGGGAGCCCACCCCAATGTGACAACAGTCCATATGGCTGACGGGGGTGCCCAATCCCCCATTGGCTCCACTGCCCCCTCAAACAGCCTTCCAGCTGCCACGCTGGGAGCTCACCCCAGCGTGGCACAAGTCTCATGTTGTCTACAAAAAAAAACCTGCAAGAAAAAACAGTCCCTCGCTGAGTGTCCTAACCCTCCTCCCCCCACCCGCGCCCACTGTTGCGCACCTTGCCTCCCCACACCCCCACCTCACCCCATACTTACCTCTGGAGTCTGGCGCGATGATCTTTGGTGGACTGGGAACATGTCTGCACTCTTCAAAGCTGACATAAAGTGAGGAAATGCCCGGTAAGCTGTATAATGGAATAAATAGGTTTTTCAACTTTGATGCATATCTCGGGCATTTTGGCAATTTTTTCGCAAATTTTCAACATGGGGTTTTGGGACCCCACCTCATAATTCTGGCAATATCATTTTGTTAATCAGCCCTGAAAAGTGATTTCGCAGTCACTGCGTGGAACATGCACTTAGGACTGATTCTGAAACAACAGTGTCACAGTTCATGAGGTAGGTCCCCAAAAACCCTATGTTGAAAATTTGTTGAAAAAATTCCCAAAAATGACTGTTTTATGAGCATGCATTGTGCTGTTCCATTGCAGGCTCGTAAGTTCGTGAATTTTCAATATTTTCACTCCAGATTTTCAACATTGCCATTTTACCACACCTCCTTTTCACATCTTGCCCAAAATGTGTTTCCATACATGTAGCGCACAATGGTGCAGTAGGTGTTAAATCATCTGGACAGATTAAGAAAATCACAGTGACACTGTTCATGAGCAGAGGTGTTAAAATGGCTATGTTAAAAATTTGGTGAAAAAAGTCCATAAAATGACTATGTTACGAGCGACCATTGCGCAATTTCCATGCACCCTCGTAAGTTCATGCATTTCTAATATTTTCCATCCAGATTTTCACCACTGGCATTTTTCCACACTTTCTTATGAATAGTACAGCTGTCATTTTTCACAACATGGCCGAAATGGGTTTTCGCACTTCCAGCGCAGAAATGCGTGGTCACTGTGGAAAACCACTATTCGGGACAGATTAAGAAAATCACAGTGACACTGTTCATGAGCGGAGGTTCCAAAATGCCTGTGTTGACAATCTGCTGTAAAAAATCCCCAAACTAATTGCATTATGGGTGTGTGTTGCGCAGTTTTTATGCACGCTCGTGACTTCACCAGTTTTTTTAATATTTTCACTGCAGATTTTCAACATTGCCATTTTTTGCACCTCCCCATGAACAGTACAGCTGTCATTTTTCACATCCTGTTCGAAATGTGTTTTCGCACCTGTGGTGCCAAATGGCGTAGTCGCTGTGCAAAATCAGCTTTCGGCTAATGAACTGGTATTACCACTGTTCACAAGGTGGGGGTCACAAAAAACCCATGTTGAAAATTTGGAGTGAAAATGCCAAAGAACGTCTGAGGTGTTAGGGTTTCTGACCATAACACCCCACCCTGTAGAGACTGACAGGCATCAGGGGTGTGACTTGGGATTCTCGCCTGTAATGCTCATACCATTCCACACCCTGCAGCCAGTGAGAGGCATCGAGGTGTGCCTTGGACTCTTCGGTCCCAAAGTTCACCCCATTCTCCTATACAGCACCTATCTCACCATATTTCCTGATGGAATGGGGGTGAGCATAAGGGCCAAAGACCCCAAGGCAAACCGTGACACTTGTCGGTGTCTGCTGGGTAGCGTGTGGTGAAATGGCATGGCCGTTATGCCTGACGACCCAAAGGCACACCCCAGTGCCTGTCAGTCTCTGCAGGGTGGTGGTGGGGTTGGCTTCAGTTCAATACTTCACTGCCATTCCTATTATGCAGCTCTCTAACTCCTACACTACAAATGCCAGCAAGCAAACATTCAGCATTGACAAATGCTTGTTAGTTACTAGTGCAGCACTGACCACTGCTAAGCTTTTTACTTACTAGTGTAAGTATACTGTTTACTTGATACACTGGTATGTACATTTTTGAGGTTCTGTACTTTTTTGGTTCATCCCATTTATTGCCTAATATTGTTTTATTGCTCTCTAGCTATTGTATTTTGTCTGCTTTGCATTATAGTTTTTACTGCTGTTGTTACTATATAGGCTTTACTCCTTCATGTACCCTCAGGATGCCTCTGGAAATGAGCTGTTTGTAGCTCAGCTGGCCTGTCCTGGTAAAATTTCAAAAAAAAAAAAAATATTTAAATTAATCGATCAATTTGAAACTCAAATTGTAATAAGCATGAAATATTGTGACCTAACTGGGACTTGAAACAAAGGGTAAAGGTGAGGTAATCTTTATTTCAATATGCTTCAATAAAATTTTAATAAAGCAAATTACAAGGCAATTAAGGAATACCTAGTGAGGTGGAATTGGCAAAATGAATTATCTGGACTATCGGTAGAAAATATTTGGGATAAAATTAGGGAAGAAATCACGTTCTGTATTACTGAATGGGTACCAACTAGAATAAAATATTAAGGGCAGAAGAGGTCCCTTCCCTGGTTCTCTAGTAAAATTAAAAGGTTGGTATTAGCAAAAGAAAGCCTATAATAAATACAGAAACATACCACAGAACAGAATTGGTCCAAATTTATGAATAAAGCAAAAAAAGTGAAAAACTCTATAAGAAGTGCTAAGCAGGAAATAGAAAGTAGTCTATTCAACTTACATCATGATAACAAGAAAATGTTTTTTAATTATATTGGCTCCTTTAAAACCTCTCCTACCTTAGTTGGACCCTTAAAAATTGACACTGTTGATATAAATGACGAACAAATCATGGCTAATGAATTTAATGGTTATTTTGCTAGTATATTTTAAAAAAAGGGTGAGTTTACATGTATAAAACCATCTAACTCTGATCCTATAGTTCAATTTCGTGGTGCTGAAACTTTTCATATTATTGACTCCTTAAAATCCTCCTCATCGATCGGTCCTGATGGAATTCCAGCCATTTTTATGAAAAACCTTTCATATGAACTAACGGGTATATTAACCTATCTATTTAATGAATCACTACGAAAGGGAATTGTGGACAAAGATTGGTGTGATGCTATAGTTATCCCTATTCATAAATCTGGATCTAAAAAGGAAATAAACAATTACAGACCCATTATCCTTACCTCTACCATATGTAAAATTATGGAGAGGTTAATTTTAGGTAAAATCAACATCCATATCATGGATAAAGGTTTGATTGATATATCTCAATATGGTTTTCAACCTGGCAGATCTTGTCAGACCAACTTGATAGATTTTTTTGATCATGTGAGTGAAGCGGTGGACCATGGTATGCCAGTGGATGTTGTCTACTTGGATTTTGAAAATGCCTTTGACTCTGTGTCTTATGATATATTATTTAACTGTTTAGTTAAATTAGATCTTAATAAATATTTGATCCAATGGACAACGAACTGGTTAACAAATAGAAGGCAGCGTGTCGCTCTAAGAGGTTTTTATTCACCTTGGACCACTGTCACTAGTGGGGTCCCGCAGGGCTCAGTTTTGGGGCCTGTGTTATTTAATATCTTGATTACTGATATGGATACAAAGTGTGGTAATTGGATTACTAAATATGCTGATGATACCAAATTAGGAGGGATTGTTAACAATTCTGAGTCCATATCTATCTTACAAGATAATTTAAATTATATATCAGAGTGGGTTAACTTACACAAATTGAAATTTAATATCAATAAATGTAAGGTTTTGCATTTTGGAAGTAACAATACATGTGCCAATTATTACATTGGGAACCATGCCCTTATGAATATTACAACTGAGAGAGATCTAGGTGTCATTATTAATAATAATTTAAAGTTTACTGAACATCTAAATTCTATTGTTAAAAAAAGTTCTAGATTGAGTAGTTGTATATTAGAAATATTAAAAGTAGAGAACCATTAATAATGATCCCTTTATATTCTAGCATTATAAGAACTAATTTTGATTATTGTTCATCATTTTGTGCTCCAACTCAAATGGGTGACAAAATATCTAGAGAGAAGGTTCAAAAAAGGTTTGTCAAGAACATAAAGGGTATGGGAGGCCTATCTTATGAAGAAAGACTCAAACAGCTCAATTTGTACAGTATGCAATATAGATCTATACGTGGGGATCTCTGTTTGCTCTATAAAGCAACCAGAGATGAATATTTGTTTGAAACATTACACTTAAAATGGAACAATACAATGGTCCAAACCCGTTCGCATAACCTAAAGCTATTTATGTCTATTAATCGTACTACGAAAAGAACTAACTTCTTTACACAACGAATAGTTACTATTTGGAATTCCCTACCTCATGATGTAGTGAATAGTGTAAGTTTGACCCAATTCAAATTTCAGCTTGATATATATATGAAGGACTCTAAGTTTGTATCCCACTTAGCATAAGTGGCATGATCATCATGGGCTTGTCCCTCGATCGTGTAAAACACCTATGAACCTATGAACCTATGCTTACACAACTAGATGAGATGAGATGATGCTTATGTAACTTGATTTGCTTTGTGGCTTTCTGCCACTCTATTCATGGGATATGCTACCCTGTAGGGGTACGACGCAAGGAACCCTAGAGGAGGGTCCCCTCCAACAGGTGCTGCAGCAATGATTGCATCAACTAAAGGTAGGTTAGGAAGAAGCATCAAAAAGGTGAGGATGATGAATGAATGAATTCTGAGAAGATAAGGGCGGACTTCCTAATGAGAGAGGGGGGAAACCAAGGGCCACCATCCACCTCCAACCAACAGTGGAACCTAACTAAGTAACCTAAGAAAGCACTAGCTCTAACTAATATTATGACCATTGGCACGGAGGAGAGGAAAAAATCCTTTGAGGAGGAAACCTCTGGAGATCCAAGGCCTAGGTCGCCTTCCCTCTAGGCTGACAATGTTTGATTTGGGGACAACATTTGATCGGAGGATGTATGTCGGTAAAGAGAAGGATTCATTAAAGAGAAGGATATGAGTAGGGAAGATGATGATGGGATAGGGAGAAAAAAAAAGACACAGATCAAAGAAGGAACATGAGGCAGCGATGAAGACTGATGATGATGATCACCGCAGGAGGGTGGCAGGTCAATGAGGTAGCATAAGACCCAATGAGAGGAATGCTTGATTGAGTGATGCAAGTAAGTAGATGCTGAGGCCGATAGGGCATGCTTGATTATGCACTGCGAATGATTAGACCCTGAGGTTGGAGTCGATTGGATTCAATGATAGGAATGCTCACGTAAGCAAGGTAAATAGATAAAACTTGAGGTAAGGTTGAGTGAATGATGACTGGAGTTATAAACCTGATACATGTGGCAGGATGGCTGCAGGTCGATGAGGTGGCATAGGAGTCATGATAGGTATGCCCAAAAGAAATATCGATTGCAGGCGTCGATTGGAGTAAATCCTTGATGGCCGATAAGGAACATGAAGAAGAGGAGACAGGAATGAACTAGAAATGAACTTGTATGAAGGTAGTATGTACGATAGAGCAGTGTGATTAAGTATGCTTCTCGAAAGGAGGTAGACTCCAAGGCCAAGAAGGTATGTCTGGAACCAGAGGGTATGCGAACCAGAGGATACGCTCAGGTCGAGCGATCGAGGAGCAAAACTGGACCATGTATGATGAGGAGTGAAGCCATGAGCAGAGTGAATCCATGATGGCTGGCTCAAGAAAAGGTGCAAGGATGAGGAAGGGAAAATTAGGAAAGGATGAGGTACAATGATGGATTGAAGCCATGAAGGCTGTGACGGAAAAGTGAGGTATGAAAGGATAAAGGATGGTAGGGAGGTCAGTGGGGTAGCATAGGACCCAGTTGGTATGGGAGGAGAACTGCAGTAGGGTGAATTGGATGAGGTGGCATATGAGTCATGATAGGTATGCCTCAGGAACCAGAGATGTGTGGCTCAGTGGGCAGCAGGGACCCGAGAGGGGTATGCTTGAGTAGTTGATGGAAGAAGTAGAGCCATGGAGAAGACAGAGGAGCAAGGGGTATCCAGATGTGCTCACGAGAAGAAAGAGGATGAGGAAGACTGAGGAATGATTCATGATAGGGATGCCCAAAAGAAAGACTGAGTGCAGGTCAGATGGAGGCAGGCGAGGCATACTGAATGAGTGAGTGAAATAGATGAGCAGGTCAAGCCGAGGTACTGTTAACTGAGAGGGCCAGACCAATTGGCCAGAATTAGAGTGACTCCCCGATGGTCGGGACACCGCGAATGGAGTGACTCTGATGGCTGGATTATCGATTGCGGGGTGATGGAGTGCAGGCATGATTGGAGCAGACACTGAAGAACTGTAAATGAGCCAAGGTGAGGTATACTAGTTGAGGGGAGATATACTGAGTGAGTAAAGGAAATAGATGGACCATGAGGGCAGAGGGAGGGAATGAGAACCGGATGAATGAATCCCAAGGAATCTGATCCCTGAGGCACTGGGTGAAGGGTACGAAAGCGACTTAGACTCTGAACAGTGGCTGACTGTCTGGCTTACATGCTGAAAGACATGGTACAGCAGATCAAATTATAATGGGTCTTCTCGAGAAAGATCAGCCTTTGTGTCTACCTGGAGCTTATGACAACATCAAATAACCACTGAGATGCTGTACTGCTAAATAGAAAATAAGATACACTCCAATAATAAGCCACTGACAACATAGGATACTTAATCTGGGCCAGGCATATCGAACCCTGAATACAAATGTCACCATGGAAGTGCCGCGGCTATGCAGGGGCCAGAGCCGAGATTCCCAATGCTGAGATGTGGAGAGGCATGAAGCGAGTCAAAATAGTGAAGGGCACCTGCAATGCTGAGAGAAAGAGAGTGAAGGCAGGCAGCCACCCGAGGTGGGGCGCAGCACCATGCTGCAGAATGAAAAAACAAGTCAAGGCACACAGAAAAAGGAGAGTGGTGTCTGCACCCGATGAAGATACACCCCAGGTGGCAGACAGAATGGAGCGGTGCATCAGAAGGACTGGTAACATAGAAACATAGAAACATAGACTTTGACGGCAGATAAGGACCGCTAGGCCCATCTAGTCTGCCCATTTCCCTACCTACAGGATAGGCCGCAGATCCTAGTTAACCAACAGCCTATATCTTCCTGCCCCCCCCAAGAATTGCCTTATGTCTGTCCCATGCATTCTTGAATTCTCCCACAGTTTTAGACCCCACAACTTCCTCAGGAAGGCTGTTCCATGCATCCACTACCCTCTCTGAAATAATACTTCCTCACGTTGCCCCTGAACCGCCCCTCCTTCTATCTTTAAATTGTGTCCCTTGTTCTTTGCAAGTCTCTTTTTCTGAAAGATGCTACCCTCTTGGACTTTGTTGATTCCTTGAGGTACTTGAAAGTTTCTATCATGTCCCCCTCTCCTTCTTTCCTCAAGGGTATACATATTAAGCTCCTTTAGTCTCTCCTCATATGGCTTCTCTTGCAGACCATTTTAGTTGCCCTCCTCTGGACTGCCTCTATCCTGTCTATGTCCTTATGGAGATGGGGTCTCCAGAACTGGACACAGTATTCCAGATGGGGTCTCACCAACTGTCTGTACAGAGGATAACAACTTCCTGTTTTCTGCTGCTGATGCCTCTCTATACATCCCAGTATACCCCGGCCCTCCCTACTGCCTTCTCACATTGCTTGCTAACCTTAAGGTCATCTGATATGATTACCCCAGGTCCCTTTCCTGTTTTGTTGTTGTTACTACCTCCACCCATTGTGTATTCTTCCCTGGGTTCTTGTTTCCAGGTGCATTATTTGCACTTTTTGCATTGAATCCTAGCTGCCATACGTCTGACCATTCCTCCAACCTTGCCAAGTCCCTTTTCATCCTTTCCACACTCCTTGTGTATCAACCCTGTTGCAGATCTTTGTGTCATCTACAAAAAGGCATACTTTTCCTTCCAGTCCCTCTGCAATGTCACTGATGAAGACATTAAAAAGGACTGGACCCAATACTGAACCCTGCGGTACCCCACTAGTAACCGCCCTTTCTTCAGAGTGGACTCCATTTACAATTACCTTCTGTGTCCTGTTGTCCAGCCAATGTTTTACCCAGGCTACCACCCTGGGACCCACTCCCAGGCTGGTTAATTTGACTAATAATCTTTTGTGTGGTACTGTGTCAAATGCCTTGCTAAAGTCTAGGTAGGCCATGTCCACAGCCCCTCCCTGGTCTACTACTTTGGTCACCCAGTCAAAGAAATCTATTAGATTCGTCTGACATGACCTTCCCACTGTGAACCCATGCTGCCTTGGATCCTGTGCTCCACTGACCTCTAGGTATTCAACTATTCTTTCCTTCAGAAGTGACTCCATCACTTTCCCTACCACAGAGGTCAGACTGACAGGTCTGTAGTTCCTGCCTCTGTCTTGGTCCCACTTTGTGAAGGGAATCACATCCGCCTTCCTCCAGTCCTCAGGTACCACACCATCCTCCCATGATTTATTAAAAGAGTAGCCAGTGGTTTCACTAGTTCCTTCCTTAATTCTTTTAGAATTCTGGGGTGGATTCCATCAGGACCCATTGCTTTGTCCACCTTCAGTTTTAGGAGTTCTTGCAGAACCCTTTCTTCTGTGAAAGGACTGGGATCGACCCCCCTATCAAGAGTGCTTCTGTTAATTGGATTAGGCACTTCCCCCTCCTCTTTTGTGAATATTGAGCAGAAATATTCGTTCAGTATTCCTGCTTTTTCACTGTCCCCCTCTGCCCACCCACCGTTCATTCTATTCAGCCTCACTATCCCTCCCTTTGTCTTTCTATGCTCGCTGATGTACCTATAAAAGGTTTTATCCCCCTTCTTAACTGAGTTGGCTATCTTTTCCTCAGTTTGGGCCTTTGCTATTCTGACTTCCCTCCCTGCTTCTGCCTTAACTGGTACAGCTCTCTGTCCTGCTCCTTCTGTGTTTCCTTATACTTCCGGAATGCTATCTTTTTCTTCCTGACTTTCACAGCCACCTCTTTTGAGAACCATAGTGGCTTTTTCTTTCGTTTTGATTTGTTTATGCTTCACACAAAGGCTTGTTGCCTCTGTGATGGCAGTTTTGATAATTCCATTGTTGCTCCACACCTCCTTCTAGCCTGTTTGCTAGTGCTTTTCTGAGGCACTCTCCATCTTGCCAAAGTCAGCCCTCCTAAAGTCCAGTACCCTCACTTTTGTATGGCTTGACTTTGTAGCTGAGTTTAACGTGAACCACACTGTTTGATGGTCACTTGTCCCAGATGGCAACCCACTTCTAGATCTGAGATCTCTCTACGCCCCGCTTGAGAGTACGAGGTCTAAGATTGCTCCCTCATGAGTGGGTTCCGAAACTAGCTGTCTAATGCCTGCCACCTGTAGGGCGTCAAGAATGGCCCTGCTCTTGGATGTGGCTGCAGCAAATGTGCTCCAGTTAACATCTGGCATATTCAGGTCTCCCATCAACAGTATCTCCCCTTTCTCTGCCATTCTAAGAATGCCTTCCATCATATCCTTGTCCATTCCTTCCCCCTGACATGGGGGTCTGTACACAACCCCTGTGTGGATTGTGGTGCCCTTTCCAGTCTCCAAGGTGACCCACAGTGCCTCCTCTCCTCCCTGTTTACTCTTTTGTTCAGTTGCTTTTATCCCTTCCTTTACATGAGAGCTACCCCTCCCCTGCCTGTCTCTCCTGTAGGTTATGTACCCTGGTATGTTAACATCCCAGTCATGGTTCTCTGTGTACCATGTTTCGTGATCTGCTACAATATCCAGGCATCCCTCTTCCATTAAGGCCACCAGCTCAGGGAGCTTGTTGCCCAGACTACGGCATTGGTACTCATTACCCTCCATTTCCTGATGACCTTACCCTTTTTGCCCCATCCCTGTCCTTCTTGCCTTTGTCACTTTCTCCATTTACCCCTGTCTTTCTCCCTATCGACACCTCCATGTTGGTGTTTGCCACACTTACCACCGTGATTGTTTGGGGGGGGGCTAGGATTTTCCTGCTCCTTTCCAGTGCCTCCCCCCTTGGCTAGTTTAAAAGCTTGCCAATGAAGCATTTAAACCTATCACCTAGGATCCTGGTTCCCCTCCCGGACAGATGCAGCCCATCATGCCAGTATAGGCTTGCATCACTCCAGGTGGACCCCCAGTCCCCAATGAAGCCAAATCCCTGAGCTCCACACCAGTTTTTCAACCACTGATTGAATCCCATGGTACGGAACACCCTAGCCTCTCCTATGCCATAGATGGGTAGCACTTCCGAGAAGGTTACCGTGCATGCTACTTGAGTAAGGCCCCTCCCCAATTCCACAAACTCTTCCTGCACTTCTCTAATCCCTTTCTTAGCCAGGTCATTTGTCCCTAGGTGGACAATGACATCCAGCTCCTTCCCCTGTGCAGCTGCTCTGGCAATCCTGAGGATTTGCTCCCTGTCCCTCCAAGCCATGGTGCCAGGCAGGCACCTTACCTCCCTCTCCCCTTCCTTGCCCAGTTCTACCTTCCTAACAATGGAGTCCCCACCAGGAGTTGTTTCCTTCCCTGCAGGGTCCCCTGCCACCCTCCTGTGGGTCTTCTTTGTGGAGGTTCCCAGCATCCTCCTTGGTCTCCACTGTAGGTGCCTCCTTAGAGGAACCACATTTTGCCAGAATGGCATAGGAATTGTGGAGATGTACAACTGGAGGGATGTGCCTCTGTTCCACCACCCTCACCCTCCCTGAGCCCACTGCGGTCCAACCGCTCCTTTTTCTTGGCAATCTCTGAGGCAACGGCAGTGGCACTGGTGGTCCCTGGATGGAAGAGGAGGTCCCACAAATCCTGGCCAACTCAGCCTGGAGATGAGCAACCTCCTCCCTCAGCCCAGAGAGGTGCCTGCAGATGGGACAACACTGCATCCTCCAGAACATCTCCCGGAAGACTGCTGCTCCACAGCCACTGCACTGCACCACTCCCATCATGTCTTATTTCTGGCCCCTTAACTGTTTGCAATCCTTACTCTTTCCTCTGTTTTTCTCTCTCCTTACTTTCTGCCTGTGTGCCCTTTAAGCTCTTGATTGTCCTGTTCTGAGACAAGAATATCCTATATTTCTCAGTAGACCACTTACTTGTTCAGAGGCAGACCTCCAGCAGCTAGGGGGCCGAGAGCTACTCTTGCCCTTCTAGGATGGTGGGTCCTTGGTGGTTCTGTGATCACTCACTTCCTGCCCCTAAACAGGAAGTTCCTGTTGTCAGTCAAATCCTGTGCCTATAAAAATAGAACTAGCTTTGGGTGCGGGGGTGGAGGGCAATATAGTCCCAGTAGAGAAGTTCAGTCACACAGCAGTCCTTTCTCCTGGTGTCTTCTGCCAAGCTATTAGCAGAATCTTTCTAAGGCAGTCTTTAAATGTAGCTTCCTTCTAGCTAAGCCACTCCCCCTACTTACCAGATCTTTCTACAAGTAATTTAAACCTCACAGCAGTTAAGTCCTTTCAGTCACCTGAGATTTACACCTAGATGACTTTTCAGTTACCCATTCAGTTCAGTTAACCCAAACACACACTTTTTTTTGTTTTGTTTTGTATGTTAGTTTTTTTTACCCTAAATTAAAGGTCTAAATACAAAAGTTCTTCTACTTTAGTCCCAGCAGAGAAGTTCAGTCACACAGCAGTCCTTTCTCCTGGTGTCTTCTGCCAAGCTAGGTAGGACAGGGTGAGGAAACACCAGGCTAGAGGTTGCGGTTCAGAACTGAGCGTGGCGAGCAATGTCACAACTAAGAAGTGCCGGCACAGAATGGAGCAGCAAGCAGGAAAGGAATGCCCCATACAGAAGAAACTGGACAGGGGATGGGGCAAGAAACAATGGACCAGCGGGATGAACAAGGGAGGGGATGGACAGGGTAGGAGGCAGGACTGAAGGGGGGATGGCAGATGGGGTGAGCCAGATTGGCGAGGAGGACCAGAAGAGAGAGAGAGAGGGATAAATGAGGGACAAAATGAGGGACAAACAGAGAAAATGGCCACTGCATGAGCAGCATGCAGTGCTTAAAGGAGAAGGGCAGAGAACTGGTAGCTGGAGGTGCTGCGAGACAGGCAATGGCAGGCGGAAGAGAGAGAATGAAGGGAGCGAGGAAGGTTGGTGCCTCCAACACAAAATGAAAAACAATCCCACAAGGCCCTGGATGTGACCTTTGCCCGATGGGGAGTGATGTAGTTGCTCTGCCCATTTAACCTCGGGCTTAAAGCCCTCCCATTATAAAGCACCCTATCCTGAGGGCTCAGGGCGCTGTACATAAAAATAATTTAAAGAAATGCAGAGTGAGCTAGACAAAACAACATAACATAATCAACTTTCCATATGTTCTACCAAGTGAGCTCAGTTAGACTTACTTGGCTAGCCTGAATTTACCCAGTTCTACCTAGGACCCATTGCCCAGATGGGATTTTCGCTCTCCCCTCCCCACTCTGTGTCTTACCACAACCCCTCTGAGCAACTGTTAAGCTCTTTACTCTATCTCAGCTGTGCTTGAACTCATTAATGGTTTTTGCACCCACCATCTCTGCTTGGTAGGCTGTTCGATGGCTCAACCATTCTCTCAGTAAAGTAATACTTTCTTGCATCCCTCCTGAATCTCCCCCACACAAACTTGACATTTATGTCCTCTTGTTTGTGACCTGCGATTCCTGCTAAATAGTTCCTTGCAGCTTATCTTGTTTATTCCTTTCAAGATCTTGAAGGTTTCTATCATGTTCCTCCTTCTGATCTCCAGCGAGTACATGTTCGGTGCCTTAAGCTGGATAATTTTGGTTATTCTTTGCTGCACTGTCTCCAGTCTGTCTTTGTCTTTCCTCAGGTGAGGACTCTAAAACTGGGCACAGTACACCATATGGGGTTTCGCCAGTGATCTATAGAGAGGTAGTATTACCTCTTCCTTTCTTTCTGCTATCAGAACCCTTTTTAGTGCACCCCAACATTCTGGTTGCCTTGCTGTAGGCCTTGTTTCATTGGCTAGTTTATTATATGGAGTCTTTCATGATGACCCCCAGGCCCCTTTTCTCTTAAGAAATGGCCATCTTAACCTCGCATGTTAATTTTTCCTTCATGGAGTTCTTGTTTCCTGTGTGCATCGCCTTGCAGTTCTGCATTGAATTTCAACAGCCAGACCTTGGACCACCTCTCTAACCTGTGCAGGTCCCTCTGCAACTCCCTTACCCCTTCCTTGATTCTACTGAGTAAGCCCCAAAGAGGCTGAGAGCTGCTGGGGTTTGGTAGAAGTCCTCTGTGCTCTAGCTGGTGCTGTTTTGAGTGTGTTGTACCTGTTGAAAAGCATTGGTTGCACAAATAAATTATTGGAGGCTATATGGCTTGCACTTACACCATAATCTACTTGGTCTAGTGTGTTCTTTTGCTACTGAGAGTGCCCTCAAACTTGCTGCTGTGTTTGAAGAAAAAAGTTAATCACGCTTAGAGATGCATCCACTGCAATACAGTGCACACCTGTCTGTTGTTGTGTGTGCTTCTGTCTACCCTGCAACAGTGCCTAGTAAGGACACATCTTGCCCTGTATTCCTTCTAGGTCTGTAATAAACATTTTAAAAAGTTCTGATCCCAGGACTGACCCCTGTGGTATCCCACTCATGACCTCCCTTTCCCAAGATTTGAACCGTTTACCACCACTTTCTGTTGTCTGTCCCCCCCACCAACTTCCCACCCATTTAACTCAACCCTTTGCCACTCCCACATACTCTAATTCCTGCAATAACCTTCTGTGTAGCACTGAGACAAATGCCTTGCTGAGGTCAGACTAGAGTAAATCTACGGGCTGGTCAGCCTGACCTCAATTGTTGGCAAGCTAATGAAGACAATGCTTAAAGAAAGGCTGGTTGAGCTCTGGAGGCAAATGGTCTCCAGGATAAAAGGCAACACAGGCTTATGCCAGGTAGATCCTGTCAAACTAACCTGATCAACATCTTCAACTGAGTAGCAAGAGCAGCAGACAAGGGTCAAGCAGTTGACATACTGTACTTGGACTTCGGCAAGGCCTTTGACTTGGTACCCCATAAGAGGTTGATCAGGAAGTTGGAGGACCTTGGGGCAGGGCTAAACTAACTAGGTGGGTGGCAAAATGATTGGCAGGAAAGACCCAGAGGATGGCAGTGGGGAGAAACTCACTGGTTCAATGAAAGTCACTAGTGGGGTTCCACAGGAATTGGTTCTTAGCCTGGTGTTGTTTAACGTGTTTAAAAGTGACATTGTAGACAGCATAAAGAGCAGGATCTGCCTCTTTGCAAATGACACCAAGCTCTGTGGGAGGTTAGATATGGTCTGAGTGGATACAAGACCCTAAGGAAGATTAAACCTGGTTAGAAAGGTGGTCTGGAATATGGCAACTCAGGTTTAATGCAAATAAGTGTAAAGTCATGCACATGGGAAGTAGAGACCCAAGGACCATATACAGCCTAGGGGGTCCTGGTCACTAAATTGGAGGAGGAAATCTACTTGGAGGTAGCCATCATGAATGACCTTAAACAATCAACAAAATGTAGAAAGACAGCAGCCAAAGCAAACAAAATGCTCAGCTGTAGTGTGAGGGGGATCAGAAGCAGGTGGGACGAAGTCATATTGCTGCTGTACAGATCCTTGGTGTGGCCACACTTGGTGCATGGCATACAATATTGGAGATCCTACATGAGAAAAGATATAAACCTTCTTGAGGTGGTCCAGAGGAGGGTGATGAGAATGGTCCAGCGACAGCAGGGCAAGGCATACATCTAAGGCACCTCTCCTGCCTCCTCCCTGGCCAAATCAGACACCCTCCTACACCCTTTTGCCGATTCGCCTCAAGCTCCCCTTTCTGCACACACCACTACTCCCTCTATTCCTCTCTTTCTATCCCCCCACTCTCACACCATTGCCAGACCCATTCCTTAGCACTAATCGAAAAGTACTGGTTTGGTTCCCTCCTGTTCTGTCTCTCCTGTTCCCCTCACATCCCTCCTCCTATCCATTCCACTCCAGGGACTCCTGCTCCTTTTCCCTTCCCCATACCCACTCAACCTCTGGTCAATCCGCCTTCTCCTACCAACTCCCTTCCCTCTGGAATCAGCTCTTACCTACTCTTCATCACGCCACTCATCTCTCTCCCTGCCTTCAAGCACCTGCTTAAACCTTTACCTCATGCTCCTTGCTCCTGCCCCAATCCTCTCTTACTGTATTGCAGGCCCTGCTGAGCGGTGCTGAGGCCTTGTTCATTTCAGACATCATATCCAAGTCTGTATGTGTTATTTTACTATAATCATTTTTGTTTGTAATGTTATCTTTTTACCTGTATTGTATTCCACTTCCCCCTCCGGGTCGCACCAGGAAATGAGCCTCTGCTCAGTGTGCCTTTTCCGGTTACCAATTTTTAAATAAAATAAAAAATAAATAAATCAATGAATAAATAAATATGAGTACAGGCTAAATGACCTTAATATGTACTTAGTTGGGGGGGATGGGCATGAGTGAAATCTTCAAGTACTGTATCTAAAAGGTGTCAATAAGGTGAATACAGGGGACCTCTTTTCCCTCAGTGGGAGCAAGACCACAAGGGGTCACTACTATAAGTTGGCAGGGGAAAGTTCAAAGAGGAGATCAGGGGACACATCCTCATGGAGTGAGTGGTGAAAGGGTAGACAAACTCCCAGAGGAGGTTGTCTCCTTAGAGACGGTGGGGTCGATTTTTAAAAGCACCCTGAGATCAGCAAACGTGTGCCAAACCCTCGCTTGTGGCAAAGCTGGGTGCACCAGTGACCCTACACCAGATTTTAGTACAATGTGGGTCCCAGTGCCAAAGTCCCCATGGTTTCTGCAAGTGGAGTGGTGCACCAAACAGGTGGCTCATGGAAGAGATTTTAAAGGAGGCTGCTATCAACCCCTACCTGTTGACTAACTGGCCCCAGGACTAGAATATGGTGGGGTTAATAAACCCATCCATAGCAGATTGTATTATTGCTATATTGAGCTGTATGTTGAAGTTGCCATTGTTGCAGGATAAGTTGATGGGTATGCCTGCAGGTGTCACCATACAACATCGCTGTTTACAGACAACAGTATCTCATAAAATTATGCTCTATGTCATAGCACTACCCTTACCAAAATACCTGCTGATAGCATTCTCTTGTTGCACAGGATGACTGCTCTCAAAAAGCACCTAATACTGTACAGGGCATCTCTGCATGCAAGGCATGCAATGCCAATGTGTGACATTACACACAAAAACTGTCAGGTATGCTACCCCTTTTTTAGTATTTAATACCTCCTTCCTCCAGTGTAATACACCCTGCCCTGCACAAACCTCTACCTACCCAAATTCCTTTCAATGGTTCCATTTAACATCCTACTCTAGATAGGGTGTTTTCCAGTTCCTTCCTTCTTTTTGACCTCCATTAGCTTTGCTTAACCCACATACTAAAAACCAATCATACACATAAATATATATAAAAATGTAAATACCTATTTGTATCAAATCTTATTATGATCTAAATAATCCAGAATTTAGTGGGCTGCTACTTCAACTATTTTATTAGAACCAGAACACTATGCCAGGAAAGCCGTTTCTTTGCAACAGTCAGATTCTGTCTAAAAATGCTTTTCTAAAATGCAGTTTAAAAAAAAGCAAACAAAAATGCATGAAATCAGCTGTACTGAAAGCCCACCAAACAGTGACAAACAAAATCACAGTGCCACATAATCCATATGCAAAAACAAGAACAAGCCAACAAATCCTGATGACAAGGACAACCCCACAAAAGGCATATACAACCTGCCAAACTATATAAATCGTATCAAATTTACACTAGAAGTCATTCACCACAGAAAAAATGCGGTGACTAGTCTGTTCCCAACCAACATCAAGCACACATTGCTAACAGGATGCTTCTCAAAGTTGTTCCTCAGCTCACGTTGTCTTTCCTGGTGAAACATTTTGCAAATAAATCCCACACCTTCCTGTTGGTAACAGCTCCCTCATTCTCAATCCACCAACTGTACACAAAAAAATATTTTCAAATTAGAAGAAATATGGGAAATTTTCACTTAGCTATGGGAGCTCCACACAGACACTTGCTGCCAGGATTCTAGAATACCACCAAATAAACCATATTTACTGTACCTGAATACAAGCTGATGTGTTTTCTTTTTATGAACATTACTGTATGTACTGCTATAACATGTGTAGGGAGCATTCTGTGTCCTGAATGGCTGAGAAAAGTCCAAACCAGTGCAGTTCACGAATAGGAACCAACACCCTATGTGTCTTATTACTTAAAGGACACCTAAACCTTTTTTTTTTTTTTACACTTGTTTTTTAAATGACTCCATGTGCTTGTAAAGGAGAGGCAGTTGTTTACATTTATACTGAAACTGCATTTATTAAAACATGATAAATGCAGTTTCGTAGCATCTGAAAATTGTAAACAAACCCCTCTCCTGATTCAAAACTCCTGCTCTGAAAACCCTAAAATGGTTTCCTTGATGATATCAATGAAGAGAGAGATACCCAGCTCTTTTTATGTATACTAATTATATTAACCATTTTTCAAATGTGAATACCTTTAAAATGAATGATGATTTAGATGATGGCAAAGAAGCCAGGAGCCTGGAGCTCCTCAGAGCAGCCACCTGCTGACTCTTCCACACGCTTAGTTAGCATGCATTTCCATGACAGCATAGGTATCTTCAGCACCTGAGTGAAGACATCTGCACTTCCCAGGTGGTTGATGGCACAAGGTACCACCTCACAACCCATCTGGGGCATGTGGTAATTTTGCATTACCACACACCCTGTTGTGTGATATTGCTTACTTATAATATACAATGTGATCCTATGGGAATTTATTGCACTTCCCAGGTGGATGAGGGCACTCAGCTACACCTCTTGCCTCACAAACCACCTTAGGCATGCAGCGGTTTAGCACTGCCTCACATCTTGTTGAGTGCTATCGCTTACTTACACTTTACAATGTGATCCTATGGGAATCGTATACTGCACTTCCCAGGTGGTTGAAGGTACTCAGATGTACCTCATACCTCACAACCCTTCTGGGGCATGTGGTAATCTAGCATTGCCACAGACCCTGTCATGTGTTATTTCTTAATTGCAATTTACAATGTGATACTATAGTAATTTTTTACTGCACTTCCCAGGTGGGGTGCATGTGTATCCATGGCTACATCAACAATATTTCCAGTAGAGGTAGCATATTCCATTCATGCCGTACCTCCAAAAAGTGAAAAAACAAACAAACCTGAATTTTCTGCCATTTTTTGCTGCTTATAAAAAATCTAAAAGGTATGTATAAATAAAACATCAATCATTTTGTAGATAGTTTTGTGCTGAACAAATTTCATGCTCACAGTACCACGCTATCATTCTTCTGTTTTAAAGTTATTTGCATTTATTTGTTAAAAAACTGAAAAAAACTGAATTTTCTGCAGTTTTTTACTAATTATAAAAAACTAAAAGGTAAGTATAACTGAAACACCACTCATGTTGTAGATATTTTTGTGGTGAACAAATTTCATTCCCACAGTACCATGCCATCATTTTTGTTTTTAAGTTATTCGCATTTGTTTGTTGAAAATGTGAAAGAAATTGAATTTTCTGTTTTTTTGCCAACTGCAAAAAAAATAAGTAAATAAACTAAAAGGTATCTATGAATGAAACACCACTCATTTTGTAGATGTTTTTGTGCTGAACAAATTTTGTGCTGACAGTACCTTGCTATCACTTTTGTTTTTAAAGTTATTCACTTTTGTTTGTCGAAAAAGTGAATAAAATTGAATGTTGTGCTTTTTTTGGCTTAATGTAACACAAATAAATAAAATGTAGCTATAAATGAAACACCACTCATTTTGATTGATTGATGATTGATAACATTTTATAGTATATGGTTAGGGTTTGTTGTCGATGGAAAACGATGGTTTTCCAAATCCTGTTCAGACTTTAGAGATTTATACCTCTATTTTCAAAGTAAGTCCTGTACTAACAATAAAGACCATCACATGACTTATATCACATATAATAAATATCACATGTATCACTTATGACTAATACACAACCACGTAATAAAATTAGTACAAGCGGATTACTAGGGATCATACAGAGTGCATACAAATCACCAATCCAAAAACTTATATTTACTTAACATTCACATGATTTCTGCAAACATTTCCTCAGAGCTGTCTGAAATTCAGTTTTTGTGTTGCTATTTCTTATTTCCATAGGAACTTTATTCCATATTTTAGCCAGACTAGCCTGTAATGTGGCTTCATCTAATTTATTATGAATTTTTTCAGATTTGTTTGTGCTAAACGACTTTTGTGTTCAGAGTTCCATGCTATCATTTTCCATTTTAAAGTTATTCACATTTGAATATGGTTAGTACAGCTAGTTTACATAAAAAGAGCTGAGCAGCTCCCTCTTCAATGAAATAATCAAGGCAGCCATTTTAGAGTTTTCAGAGTAGGATTTTTGAATCAGGAGAGGCTTTATTTACAATTGTCAAATGCTACGAAACTGCATTTATCCAACATTAAAAAAAATGCAGTTTCAGTATAAATGTAAACAACAGCCTCTCCTTTACATAGAAACATAGAAATTGACAGCATATAAGGACCACTATGCCCATCCAGTCTGCTCATAGGCCCTATACATTGTATGTAGCCACTGACCCTATCTGATCAATGGCTTTTCATCTCTCCCTCCCCTCACAAAGTTCTCTTGTGCCTGTCCCAGGCATGCTTAAACCCCTCCACTGTGATTGCCCCCACTACCTCCTGTGGCAGACTATTACAAGCATCAACTACCCTTTCTGTGTAGAAAAAGTTCCTCACATTACCTCTTAATATATCCCCTTCCAATTTCATATTCTGCACCCTTGTTCTAGTACTTTTTCTACATTGAAAAAGGTTCCCCACCTGCACCTTGTTTATGCCCTTGAGGTACTTGAAAGTTTCAGTCATGTCCCCTTGCTCTCTTTCCTCTCCTCCAGTAAGTACATATTGAGGTCTCTTTGTCTCTACTCATGTGTTTTGTGGTACAAGCCCTGTACCATCTTTGTTGCCCTTCTCTGGATAGTCTCTACCTTATTTATGTCACAGTGCAGGTGTGGTCTCCAGAACTGCATGCAGTATTCCAGGTAAGGCCTTACCAATGTTTTATACAGTGGTATCACCAACTTCCACCTCCTGCTAGTGATATCCCTGCCTATGCATCCCAGAACACCACTGGTCCTCCCTGCTGCATTTGCACATTGCTTTGATACTTTAAGGTCATCAGAGATGATAACCCCTAGGTCCCTTTCCCCTTTGGTAACAGTCAGCTCTCTCCCCCAACCTGTAGCTCTCCCGAGGGTTACCTCTATCCAGGTGCATTATTTTGCACTTCTTTGCATTGAATCTCAGTTGCCACATCTCCGATCATCTTTCAAGCTTCTCCCAGTCCCTCTTTATTTTCTGCACCCCTTCTGGAGTATTCACCGTGTTGCAGATCTTGGTGTCTTCTGCAAACAGGCAGACCTTCCCTTCCAGCCCCTCTGCAATGTCACTAATGAAGACATTGAACAGGACTGGTCCTAGTACTGATCCCTGTGGTACCCCGTTGGTCACCCCTCTCCCCAGATTGTACCCCATTTATCACCACCCTCTGTCTCCTCTCTGTAAGCCAGTTCCTAACCCAGTTTACCACCTTGTCTCTCATGCCCAGACTACCCATCTTGTTAATCAGCCTTCTATGTGGAACAGTGTTGAAGGCTTTGCTGAAATCTAGGCAGGCAACATTTACTGCCCTTCCCTGATTTGCTTCCCTAGTCACCCAATCAAAGAAATCTATCAGATTAATTTGACACAATCATCCTGTTGTGAATCCATGTTGTCTCAGATCCTGAGCATCCTTGGATTCCAAGTATGCCACTATCCTTTCTTTCAGCAGTGTCTCCATGATCTTTCCCACCACTGAGGTGAGGCTGACTGCCCTGTAGTTCCCCGTTTCCTCCCTACTCCTGCTTTTGTGCAGTGGGACTACATGTGCCCTTCTCCAGTCATCTGGAACCATATCCATGTTGAGTGACTCTGTGAATAGGGCTGCCAAAGGTACTGCTAGTTTCCTTCGCAGCTCCTTTAATATCCGCGGGTGGATGCTGTCTAGCCCCATGGCCTTATCCACCTTCAACTTTGTGAGTTCTTCCAGAACTCTCTCCACTGTGAATGGACTGATGTCCAGTTCTCCCCCCCCCCCATTGCCTCTGCAACCCAACTGTGGTCTTTGCCCCTCCCCCTCCTTAGTGAATACTGAGCAGAAGTATTTGTTCAGTATTTCTGCCTTGTGCTCATTGTTACATGTTTACTATTTGCCGTTGTCAGTTGAGCCTGCTTTGTAAAGAGCTTTTTGTACTCACAGAGAAGTCATTTTGTTTTTTTACCTCATTTCAACAACAATGGGTGTTACAATTTACTATAAACAAATAACAGGATAAATGTGCACAGACAAGGCTGCAATTCCATCTCAGGGATTCTATGATATCATATACCTCTTGAACTTCGCTCGCAAGGTCTATGATATCATAGAATCTCCCTATGATATCATAGAATCCCCTCAATGGAAACACAGCCTTGGTGTGCATGCTTACCTATCTATTATTCTATGTTATGGTAATTTTGAATCATTCAGGGGTCTGAATATAATTTCTAAAATCAGGTACATTCCACACAGCTGTGAGTGAATACAAACATCCAGTCCCCTCTAAACTAGGAAAACTGCCTTCAACCTGCACACCTGTGTCCTCTGTAAACTGGTTCATATTCTGTTACTGTTTAAAGAGCTAGACACAGCAGGCAGAAAACTTCAATAGTTTTTAAAGTAGTCACTTATTAATTGTTCTTATGACATGTTTTTCTGTGTGCTCATTTGATGGTTTTCTATCTGATAGCATTGGGTGTGATAAGAAAAGCAGTTTTTTTTTTACCTGGAAGCAGATATAGGTATATCTAGGTATATCTAGTTCTGTTCCTCCCACGACACCATCATCTTGTGACCTCACTCATTGTTATATCACACGCCCTGCTGCCTGATTGGTAACATGTGTTAAGTTACCAATCATGTAGCAGAAGATTGCCATTTCTTGGTTACTAGTGATTTCACAGTCAGTGAGGTCACAATGCTAATGATGTACTGGGAGGAACAGAACTGATTTTGTCAGCCTCCAGTTAGAGTGCTGTTCCACACATCATCACTAGTATTGTCAGGCAAAAATATAATCTAATTAGCAAGACAGAAAAGAAAAAATACTTCCGACATAAGACACAATAGATGACATTGTCTGACAGTTACTATGACATGCAGGCAGTACACTAGCTCTTTAAACCTTTGCCAGCCTCTTAGTAAATGCAGTAGGGGTGTCTGAGTTATAAACTGATAACAAGAACCATTTTAGGTCTGTATGATGTTTATGTCAAATGCTTTTACATTGTTGCAATGCAACCCTATATTTTATTATACTTGGTGGTTGAAGAGATATAAACGGCATCATGTACAGTTCTGAAATGGTGCTTACCACCAGTGTGCAAATCAGAAGCAGACATTAGTTTAACTAAAAGGCCAGTAAAGAGGGAACAATCTCCTAATAGCAGACAGAGGGAAGGACACACTAGGACTTCACACACGTATCAAAACACTGCACAACATATGTTTTTACAAATTCTGGGTGTACTACTCCTTTAATGGCTAGCCATCACCAAACAACAGCTGGGGAAAGGTAAGCCCCCACCTCCTAAAAGTGATCTTCTCTCCTACACAAAGCCACAAAGTATCATGATGGGCTTTAACAGTCTGTGACTTTGGAGACTGCTATGTCCCAGCTCTTCAAAACTAGAGAACTGTCACATGAGCCCCTTTTACACTGACCATTTCTATTCTGGTGTAGGTGGTCTGGAGAGCAACACCAATGTACATTTGTGTGTGTAATCTGTGTAGGCATTAAACCAGTGTGGCTCTTCTGCTCCTTTCCCAGGCAGAGATGCTGAACTGGTGTGGGTGTTTTCTAGTGTAAATGGTGGCCACTTCACACATCCCCACATCACTGCCTGAGTAATTTAGCATCAGAACGCATAGGGTACTCCTTGCAGGATGAGTCCCACAATGCAGTTTACAAGACACCAGTGTGATACCAGTGTGGAAGCTGGCCTCCTTAAGTTGTGTATACCACTAGCTTCCCAAACAACAAGGAGCAGACTAACATGTGATCCACACCGGTATGTAATAGCTTGGGCAGTATAAATAGGGCTAGGGACTAGCAAGGCCCCAGGCAAAAACTGGGCCTACTGTGAGGGACCAGAGTCTGAAAGTAGTGGCTTGACTGGCCAAAAAGTGCCAGTCTACAAAAGCAGTAGTCACTTAGCAGGCAACAAACTAGCAGTATACACACTGCCCCCCCCCCACCAGGTGTCAGATTAACATACGCTATAATCCCTTCCTCATATAGATGTGAGACACTATGTGGCCAAAAATAGTTGGTAAAGAAAGGAAACATAGAAAGAGACAACTGAAAGAATAGAATTTAGGGGAGAAAAAGCATGGGGATGATATCTTAACACTGGCACAGCCAATGGTTGCCAATTGAAATAACCATGACGAGAATACTTGAGAACTGGGAAAGGGTGAAAAGACTGATGCTAAGAAGATTATTTATGTGTTAAATATTATGCTTTTAGTAAGTATAGACCTTTCAGTATTTAGTGATATGTTAATTTTTTTTATGAATTTTCTTATGTATCATGTTTGGTATGTGGTTGGTTTTCTAAACTGTATGTAACTTCAGCACCCCCCCCCCTTTGGGGATGTTGGCTGCAATGTGTCTTGAATAAACTAAACTAAAAAAAACAAACAAAAGATTGTGCAGTACAGTAGTGCTTTTGGGAGCTGAAGTAATGTAAGAGAAGCTCCAGGCCACTTCCCCAGGACATGTTGGGGTGGCAATTTCAATACTGTACCTGCTGTTAGTGGGGGTACCCCAGTCCAGAGTTAACTCTCCTAATTGGAGGGGCTCCAGTTTATTGCTCCCTCTTGGGGATTCCAGGCTTACACTGAAAATTCATCATGGAATCTAAACACTGAATAGTAATGCTACAAACTTTTGAGAAAACTGGGCAGCTATGAAACCAAACTCACACAGATCAGCACAAAGTCAATTTAAAGTTCAGATCCTTCAGTAAAGTGTTTCAAAAACTACTAGGGAGGAAAGTATAATTGGTACATGGACTAGAAGGGGGGCTCTAGACTATCAGGATGTGGAAATTCCCTAATCAGCACAGGGACTATGTGGGGGAACCGCTAAACTACTAGGGATATGGAAATTATAAGTGGCACAGAAATTGAAGGGGGAGGGTGCACTAGACTACCAGGAATATGAACATTTTAAGTCACATAGGGATCAGCTGGGGGGGGGGCTAGATTACCAGGGATATGTGTACCTGCAATGGCACAGGTATCAACAGTAATGGTTCTGGTGCGTTGCTGCCATCAGGTGGCGCTATTTGGAGAGTGACTGTTTGCTCCTCAGCCTGTTATGAGGCCACAGTGAGACACAAATGACGAATAGCATTATGCCAGCACTGTGTCATTTGCATGGGGATGTTTGAATATGGCAGATTGCTCCACAGTAGCAATCCTCTTTTGCCTTTTGTGAGTGGTAGCAGCTCAGTTGCTCCTCACGTCCCTATATCTTCCAACTGGGCACATACCTCATATGGCCAGTTGGGGCTGTGGTGTGCAAAGAGCAAATGGGTTCATGTCTGAATCCATCAGCTGGTATATTGGAATATGCTTTTAGCTCTGACAATGTGCTTCGAGTATGTTTCTGTATACCTACAGTTTACTTCAGGCACTAATTTGTTCCTCAAGCAAAGCTTTAGCAGGTGCTGTTTCTTAGCTTCAGCAACCCCAACCACAATGTCTTGCTGGGGCTTTCCCTTAGACTTTCATAATGTTGGAGCTTGAGCACAGCCACCTATGTTTGCTTAGCTACAAATGCATGCAAACTCTATGCTCACGTGTGTAAAGGTCAGGAGGGCATCAACACACTCAACTGTATATAAAGTTGCTTTTTTTTACCAGAATTATTCCGATTACAATCTCATTATGTCTGTCACAAGCAGGAATCAATAGTTGTGGTACAGTCATTCCAGTGCTCATGCGCTTACATGCGCCGCCACACACACACACACACACACACACACACACACACACACACACACATACACACGCCCTAGGGGGAAAGAACACCAGGAGTCCATCGTATTCTTCTCTCACACTAGATCAGTTGTACCATGTAACTTACTTCACAATCTTTGCTCAGGAAAAGACCTGGGCTTGAATCACTGTGTGGCTGAATTGTACTTGAACACCAAAAGAAAGATGGCTACTCCAGATTGAGGTTTCAATGTGTTATGCTGTAGGTCAGTGTTGGAAGGGGTGCACTGTGCCTAGTTTTAGGCTAAATAGTTTCAGTGTCCAGTGACATCATTCCTTGAAATTCCATGAACAGTAGTTCCTCACTATTATCGAAATGAGGAAAAAACCACAAGCAAATGAGCTGTGCAGTAGAGGTGTCATTTGCATGGATTCTGAGCTATAATCACAGCAGCCATCTGTACTACAAAGAGGAGCACAACCAGTCTACAGTACATACCTAACTGAGCTACATTATTCATATGAAAGAGGAAGATGTGGTCTTAAGGCAGCAGTATTTGTTAGCAAAAAATATCAGCATATAGTTTTTGCAGCAAAGATGTGTTTCTTTTTTATCATAGATGTATTTGTACTCTTTCAAACTACCCTGCCTTCTTCATGCCTGCCCCTCCAGCTCTGTCACCCACTTTCTCTAGGTGCTTACCTTATCCTCCTTTACCTCATGGCTTGAGACCCCCCTCCCACCATGGCAGGGCACTCGAGGTTTGCCCTTACCCCTCCAGAGATCTGAAAGCAGTGGAGGAGAATGTCTTGTCAGTGGTGCGGGGCCTACAGGTGGCTGAGTATCATCCTTTGGCTGTTGGAGTTTTTTTTTTACATTTCTCCCCACTGCGCTGGGATGTTACCTACACTTTTTTTTAATTACATTTTATTATAATTTTCCATGTACAGTACAAAAGATGCAGATAAGACAGAGTAATAATAAAACAGAGAGACAGTGCACAATAAACATGAAACAAATAATAGAGTGCAAACTGTGGTGGTACCGGATAGAAACATTGCATAATCTGTGTGACTTCTTACAGAGAGAGAATGCAAAAATGATAGCCCTACACAACAAATTGCAGACTAATGAGGGCTGAGGGCCCTTAAAAAGGATGGAGTCCACTGGGCCTCAAGGAACAAATGACGGGTCCATATCCAGGCTATGAAGAACCCAGCAGTGCCTGAATTCATCAAAGGCAGAAATGACATTGTTCAGTGTAGAAGTCAACCTTTCCATACAATACATTTCATAAACCAACGTTCTCTGCATATCAGCAGATGGTACAGTTGTCATCCACAAACAAGTTATAACTTTTTTTTTACTGCTGTATTAAAATCAACTGGATTTTCAAAGATTTGTTGCATAGTTTTGTCCATTTACATTTCTGACTTATGAATATTCATTCTCGGTGTATATTTAATTCCCTCTGATATTTTTAAAACAACTTTTATAACTAGCTTTGTAATTAATGAAGTCATTTAAGATTGTCGCCCTTCTCAATTTTTTTTTAATCTCTTCAACTGAAGATTCTTTTTAAATGCACACACTAGAGTCATAGTATGGATTGTAAAATGGTGCTAGCACATATTTCTGATGGTAAACCACTCAGTACCACATCAAGGTGTTTAGGTTCATGATGGGCAGAGCAAGAGAACAGGCACTTTAAAAATCTCCAAACCAACATATCTCACCTCAGTAATGAAATACAATGAAAAAAATGGGTACAGTATATTGATGTTTCTGCAAGAAAAGCATTATATCACTAAAAATATATCACAATTTTGTGATGCTGACAAATACTACTGCTGAAAACTGCCTATCCATCACAGACCAATTTTAAGTCTGTTTAACAGGTTATTCATAACAAAAAATATTCTGAATTTTTTAAATAATATAAAACCAGTATTTTCTGCATGACAGTGCCTGCTTAGTACAATATCAACAACAAAATATGTCTATGCACAATACCTCATTTACAAAGGCTTTCTTATGACTAAAATGTTGTGGTATTTAAAACTTTAATAATACAATATTACTATACTAATAATTAATACATTGATTTAGGTATAAGCTTAGTTAACACAAAATCAGCCTTTTTGACAATTTGGAGCACTGTTCTTTGATATATCTGAAAACAATTGTTTCACTTAATTTAAGAAAGAAGATGTGAGAACAGGATACAAGTATTGCAGAAGCATATTCCATACAATAGGCCTACCAAAAGCATTACCAACAGCAATACGAAAGGAGTTGGTGATTTAGAACTGCAGTCCATTAGAGAAACACAAACCTGATCTAACAATAATAAACAACTGTGGTATTGTATTTGTGTGTTAACATGAAAGAATGAAAAAATGATGTCACAATTTATTAAAATAATACAAAATAAGTTCTGGGTGGGCTGAAGGAGACCCTGACCTGTGGTGGTGTTCAAACAGATGACATCACCACACTCTTCCCACCAAGTCATGGCACCTAAACCTCTAGACTCTAGCCCCTCCATACCTCCCTCCTTTCTGATAGAAAAGTCTTTGCTGGCCCTTCTCCCAGCTGGCTGTCTCCATGTCCTCACCTAAAATAAGTTTTGGATAGCATACAGTATGAGGAAGCATAGAGTGAGTATATGGAGCCAATGTTGACTACTCTGGTGATTCCATACAACAGGCCTAGCAAAAGCATTACCAACAGCAATATGAAAGGACTTGGTTCATTTTGAACTGCAGTCCGTCAAAGGAACACAAACCTGATCTAACAATAATGAACAACTGTGGCACTGTATTTGTGTGGTAACATGCAAAAATGAAAAAAATGATGTCACAGTTTATTAAAATATACAAAATAAGTTCTGAATGGGCTGAAGGAGACCCTGACCTGTGATGGTGCTTAAACAGACTAGGGTCTTAAATGATAGGTTTAAATGCTTCATAGGAAAGCTTTAAACTAGCCAAGGAGGGAGGCACTGAAAAGGAGCACCTCCCCCCATAAAACATGGTAGTTAGTGAAGTAAACACCAAGGTAGAGAAGTCTATGGGAAACAGGACAAGGGTCAATGGAGAAAAAGGCAAAGGCAGTAAGGGCAGGGATGAGGCTAAATGGGGTAAGGCCATCAAAAAATGGAGGGTGATGAGTGTAACGTGATTAACCCTCTACCAGTTATAATTATATTTGTGATATAAATATATGTTTATTTGAATGTCTGCTTAGGGAAATGGCAGTCATCAGCTTTTGAAGCAGCCTGACCTTTTGACCCCAAAGGGCCTGGCTCACTGAAAACAATTGACTATAGTAACATTGAACCAGTAACTGCGTTAATTAAGAGGCTTCCTTTGACATCTCCTGTCATACCTGTGTTAGCTGTTATATAACACATTGTAAACTAACCTTTCTACTTTGAAGCACAAGGACAAAGTATGCATTTTATGACCTTTGAGGAAAAGGCCATTTTGTTCCCTCCTCTGCTCCCCTGGCCAGCACCTCCTTCAGGCCCCCTGAGGTCCTTCTGTCTGCTCGCCATCTCCGACACTGACCCTACCTCATATCGCTACCCCCTGGAGGTAGCCTGGCATTTCCCTTCACTGGGTGGGTCCCCTTCCTCCAAGAGGGAAGGCACCGGTGGGGGTCGTCCAGCGCACCGTGGCAATCGGCTCCAGGTGTTGCTGAGTTGGGCGGTCATGAAGTCTGGTGGCAGCGGGGGGCCAGAGACCATCATCTGGCTTAGCCAGGGAGTTGTTTCCTTGGTTGTCTCCCTTGGAGAGTGATGTGCCACCTGATGTCAAGGTGAACGCCGACATCCATCACTCCCCCTATGATTAGAGCCCAGATGTCCTGCTATGCTCCCAGCCTCCACCAGGGGCCAGCAGGTGCCCGGTTCGCATCCCCACCTTCCCCCCGGAGAAGGCAAGCTGTCTGAGGACGCTCCAACTTTCTCCCCCAGCCGGCTCTCCGATGACCCGAATCCATTCCCGAACCTGGGTCGCCGGCATCACAAACGGGAATCCAACCGCTGCATTGATGGGCCAGAAAAAGCCATTTTTAACTGATTCCTGTTAGCTTTCACACCTGTAAGAGAAATGTTTTGTCAGAATGTTCTCTGAACATCAAAGATGAATGCTCTAATCAAAGGGACTCTCATATTTTAATATTACTAGCTTGCAGATTTCCAGCCAGCAGTAAACTGACATCCTTTTGTATATACTTGGTCAGGTTACAAATTAATGACAAGATTAACAGTGACCTCATGAGCTGTGACCTCACAGGATAGGAGGGACATGCTGTATTATTATCACTCTAGTTGAAAGAAGTGAGGATGACTTCTTCTCTGGACTTCTAAAGGAACACATACAATGTGTGTCTGAACTAAAAAGGCACTTCTGTTAAAATAGATACCATCAAACTGGAACTAAGTTCGACTTAGAATTTAAGCACCAGGCGTTTTGTTTCTGTAATTTCCAATTTATTTTTGACTGTAAGTATTTATGTTATATGACAAAGAACCCCAGTGTGCAAGCACTGAGGCAATGGTTACCCCAAAGGGCATTGGCAGTGAATCCAAGTTTCAAAGAAATACAAAATCATATATGCCCCCATAATGCATTATGGGGGCATATGTGGGCATTGGCAGTGAATCTAAGTTTCAAAGAAATACAAAATCATATATGCCCCCATAATGCATTATGGGGGCATATGAGATTTTGTATTTCTTTTATGTTATATGTTCTATGTTTTGTATGTATTTACTATTTCTTTTTAATTCCAAGAAACATTTTGGTTTCCTTAATCCTGCTTGAGACTTTTCTTTTGCATGTGGAGGCTGAAACAGTATTGGGTAATTCTGACAAAAACTGTTAAGGGCTTAAAAGTCTGTTACTGTCTTGCTAAGGTAAGAATATACCTAGGTCTCAAACCGAGTCAAAAGGGTAGAATTTTGAACCAGTCTGGTGTCCACTGGGTGAAGTATTGCACTGCATCCCCCGAAGAGAGTGTGATATCTGAGTCTAACTGGGTGTGCTAGTGAAAAATATTCATATTTGACCCCAGGACTCGAGATTAGTAGGTGATTTGGACCCAAAACAGACAGGAGGGTTACCCTGTTTGCCTCCTGTTCACATATTGCACTTCAGGGTTTGGCATTGTGCGAGCAGAGGGCCTGACCTGTGGAGTGTGTTTGTGACAATGAGTACCAATGCCCATAGTCTGGGTAACAGGCTTCCTGAACAAGTGGCCTTGATGGAAGAGGAACAGCTGAATATTGTGGCAGTCACAGAAACATGGTACACAGAGAACTATGTCTGGGATGTCAACATACCAGGGTACGCAATCTACAGGAGGGACAGGGAGGTTAAAAGAGGAGGAGGAGTAGCTCTCTACGTATGGGAAGGGATCAAAGCAAAGGAACTTAAGGGTAAACAGGGGGGAGAGGAGGCACTGTGTGTCACCTTGGAGACAGGAAATAGCACCACAATCCACATGGGTGTTGTTTACAGACCCCCACCTCAGGGTGAGAAAAGAGACAAGGAAATTACAGGAGACATCCTTAGAATGGCAGAAAAAGGGGAGATATTATTGATGGGGACTGGAATATGCCACATGTTAACTGCAGCACATTTGCTGCAGCCACATGCAAGAACAGGGTCCTTCTCGATGCCCTACAGGGGGCATGGCTTAGAAAGCTAGTGTTGGAACCCACTCAGGAGGGACCAATCTTAGACTTGGTACTCACAACCGGGGATGAAGAAAGTATCTCTGATTTAGAAGTGGGTAGCTATCTGGGAACAAGCGACCACTAAACAGTGTGGTTCACAATAAACACAGCCACAGAGTCAAGCCATACAAAAGCGAGGGTACTGGACTTTTAGGTGGGTTGACTTTGGCAATATGGGAGAGTGCATAAGGAATGCACTAGCAAATGGGCAGGAAGGAGGGGTAGAGGAACAATGGGGAAAAGTCAAAACTGCCATCACAGAGCAACAAGCCTTTGTGTGAAACAAATAAACAAAGCAAATGAAAAAAACACTATGGTTCTCAAAAGATGTGGTGGGGAAGGTTAGGGAGAAAAAGACAGCATTCACAAAGTATAAGGAATCACAGAGGGAGCAGGACAGGGAACTGTATTAATTAAAGCAGAAGGAAGCAGGGAAGGCAGTCAGCATTGCAAAGGCCCAAACAGAGGAAAAGATAGCCATCTCAGTTAAGAAGGGGGGATAAAACCTTTTATAGGTACATTAGGGAGCAAAAAAAGATCAAGGAAGGGATAGTGAGGCTCAATAAAAGGGAGGGGAGGTAGGCAGAGGGTAACAGTGAAAAGGCAGAGATCCTGAATGAATTCTTTTGCTTAATATTCACAAAAGAAGAAGAGGGGGAGGTACCTAAGACAAACAATAGAATCACTCTGGATAGGGGGTTGATACCAGTCCATTCACAGAAGAAAGGGCCCTGAAAGAACTCCTAAAACTCAAGGTGGACAAAGCAATGGGACCAGATGGGATTCACCCCAGAATTCTAAAAGAACTAAGGGAAGACCACCCTTTTTAGCAAATCATAGGAGGATGGTGTGGTACCTGAGGACTGGAGGAAGGCGGATGTTATTCACCTCCACAAAAGTGGGAGCCAGGAAGAGGCAGGAAACTTCAGACCTGTTAGTTTGACCTCAGTGGTAAGGAAAATTATGGAATCACTTTTGAAGGGAAAGAACTGTTGAGTACCTAGAGGTCAGCAGGGCACAGGACCCAAGGCACTATGGATTCACAGCGGTGATGTCATGTCAGATGAATCTAATAGACTTCTTTGACTAGGCGACCAAAGCAGTAGACCAGGAAGAGGCTGTGGATGTGGCCTACCTAGACTTTAGCAAGGCATTTGACACAGTCCCACACAAAAGATTAATAAATACATTAGCCAGCCTGGGAGTGGGTCCCAGGGTGGTAACCTGGGTAAAAAATTGGCTAGACAACAGGACACAGATGGTAATAGTAAATGGAGTCCACTCTGAGGAAAGGGGGTTACAAGTGGGGTACCATAGGGTTCAGTACTGGGACTGGTCCTCTTTAATGTCTTTATATTTGAGATTGTGGAGGGGCTGGAAGGAAAAGTATACCTATTTGTAGATGACACAAATGTAACCCCTAGGTGGCAGTATTCCAAAGAATACTACCCCTGCCTGCACTGTGGCCTGCAGGTTAAGGAGCCTGGGCTCTCTGAACGGGTGCCTCCACCCAGAGGACAGGGTTGTTGGCCATGTGATTGCCTTTGGTATAGCCCTCCGGGACACTGATACCCCCCTCTGGCTCCCCTAGTGGTCTGATTTTGCTTGCAGCTACCCCACACCAATACACTTTGCAATATACAGTGAATTTCCCCTCATAACCACTTACCACCAGGGCTGGATTGGCTGGGACGCCCTGGAGACCCCTGTAAAACAAGGCCTGTAATGGTAAACAGCAATAGCACAGAGCTTTCAGTACTGAGGTACACCACCACCATTTTAGATGCAAACAGATTTAGATCTGATTTATTAGGGGGGCGTGAACAAGGGATGGGCAGTAATCTAGAGGTTGATTCTAGATGTGATTGATTCAGGTTATGAGGCATGCACTCAAAGGTCCCTGTAATACAGTCACACATACTCTGGGTACCCAGTTGGAACTACAGGCTAGCCTGAATCGTTGCCTGGAGTAGGCTGGTGTTGCAGCTGGTTGGGGCCCTTTGGTAGAAAGAAAACATGCACTTAAACCCTTAATTTGAAATCTGGAGTCAGATGGCTCAGTCCAAAAAGATTAGCAACAATTACCCTAAATCAATTGACACACTTTGATTTGAGCATTGTTGCAGGGAGCTACCCTGGTGTTTACTTGCGCTACCCAGTACAGGATGCAGGATGGATGAAATGGAGACCTCCAGACGAAGAGCTGCATGGCCAGGAGAAGCAGAGCCCACGCAAAGCACTGTGGTGTCATTCCTGTCTGTTGTTGTTGAGCAGGGAGCCGAATCCCTGGTGTGTCACTCATCAGTTGTTTCTCTTCGGTGTGAATGATTGTCTGGGCCAGATTAGCAAGGCTCAGACTGGACGAACAATTCTGATACAGTCTGTTTACATACTGCATACAGCTTCCAGCAAGCGTGACACATTAGGCAAGGTGAGGAACCAAATCGCAACCCACAATCCACAATCAGCACACTGGTAGTAAAGGTAGGGAATTACCACAGATTCGGATGGCAGTCTGGTTGCAATTTTCAGTGTCTCTGCACAAACTGTATGCTCTGCGGTCCTTTCGGAAGTCCTGACAGGCCGATCGCATAAACGCAAGTTTTCGGTCCTCTTCAGGTGAAATGTAGTCACAATTCAGCGATCCCGTAGGAATGCTTCTTCAGATGCAGTCCAAAATATTGAAGGCAATAATCCCTCACTAGGGAAGATGAGAGATAGATTTAGTAGTTGCCGTATTGGTCCTTGCAAGAATAGATCCAGAAGCAAATGATTTGATACCTTTTAATGGACCAACATAGATGTAACAACAAGAACAAAGTGCTCTAGCTTTTGGATCAACCAGTCCTTCTTCAGAAGCTCATGGCAGTTGTTAGGAAATACAATACTTATAAAACAGCTAGATAATGCAGAGAAAAACAGAAAAAAATCCCCATTGGTTTAAAATACTCATTAAAAAAAAACCAAAAAAAAAACAGAAGATGATGACAGAGAAGTTTAACAGTACAATACTGCCTTCAACTTGAAAGAACCTTGGGTTCAGATGTGCTTGGTGCAACACACACATACAAAGAATCCTACTGCATATAAATTTAATTGCCATAAGATAACACTGCTGAAGCAGATAACTTCTAAATCAAGCTATGAGTGCCACATTTAGTATAAGGATGTGATTACTGAAAGGCAACCCCCACTCAGCTTAAAGACAAACTAAGATAGTTATAGGGCTCATGAAATTACAATGTTAGCATTAAATACAAGAATTACCAGTAAAGTTGTCTAAAAAACATCAGTGCACACTGTGTGATGTGTAAAACCTAGCTGGACATGTCATCCAGTTGTATTCTCAAGCTAAAGAAAAGGCCCAAGAAATTTCAAAAACCTCAAGACTATATACATGATAATTTAAATATAAATTGATAATATTAGTGTCAAACAAAAAACTCTAGTCGAGGAACCTCAAGGAATTAAGACCATGTAGCCTGGTATGTACTGATGTCAATATATACTGAGAATGTAGCAACTTGATGTACCACAAGTGTCTAAGGAATCTGAAAAGAGATAAAAATGTAATTTCTCCTCCTTTTCATACAAACAATACCACCTAACCCACCCCACATCACAATAATGTGGGTGGGGGAGATACATAGCTTAAAGGAGATGTTGTCTTTCTCTCTCTCCCCCCTCCTTTTCTCTCTCTCTCTCTCTCTCTCTGTCTCCCACAGACACACACACACACACACACACACACACACACACACACTCACTCTCCTAGTGAACCTATATTAACTTCAGTCACTGCAATTGTTCCCCAAAGGAATACAACTAGTAATGAAATCCTGAGTAAAAGGTCTTATGTCTCATAATATTTACAGAGTAAAAAAGTAACACTATTTAACCTTATTACTATCTGCAAAATAACATTTCCAAGGATACTAGATAGAGCTACCATGAAATAAACCTGCCACCCTCCCCAGGACAAGGTAACTAGAAGTAAATATAAAGTATATGTGTAAGACCAGAGGTCTAGCATACCTACATATCCACAAATTACTACAATATTAGCCTAATATAAAAAGATCTGTGCAGGACTCCCAAGCAAATGAGATCACACACCCCAATATGTACAGAATTACAAAAAATATATATAACAGTATAAGATAACACTCCTGTATGTACACTAGCAGGCTGGGTAATCTGGATATGGTGCAATGGAATCAATCCCCAAGGCAAAGATAAAAAGTAAGGAGAAATGAGTATTTTAAACCAATGGGAATTTTTTTCTGTTTTTCTCTGCCTTATCTAGCTGTTATAAGTATTGTATTTCCTAACAACTGCCGTGAGCTTCTGAAGAAGGACTGGTTGGTCCGAAAGCTAGAGCACTTTGTTCTTGTTGTTACATCTATGTTGGTCCATTAAAAGGTATCAAATCATTTGCTTCTGGATCTAGGGAAGATGGTGACAGATAGGCCAGACACAGCCTTCCCACCGATTTCCCCTGCGCACTGCACAGGAGCAGCTGCCCCACTCTCTCGAGCTGTTCACTCTTTTCTCTCCGACTCTACTCTGGCTCTCTGCAGCTGGCAGCAGGGGACTTTTTTTCCCTGATCCAAAAGGTTTGATTTGTGGATCCACCTGTCTGTCACAGCTAGATCTCTCCTTCCAGATCCATTTAGGTGCCAAACTGTGAAAACTACAATTCCTACCAAATTTTACTCCCACAAGGCCACCTGGGGGCAGGCTCCATTTTAAGCCCCAAAAGGTGCTGATTGGTGCAGATAGGCAGTCCAGAACCAAAATGGCGGTACATAACAAAATGTCCATGCTGCAAAGAAAGGCAGATTAGACAAACCACAATATAATTTTCCATTTAGCACAGATGATAGCAAACAATCAAACAGTCCTATAGGGCTCTCTCTGCACATTTGGTGATGGCAGAAAGAAGTGTCTGTACTGTAGCCCGGGCAGGACTTGAGCCTGAAAAGGCTCGGTCCTCACTCAGATTAATTATACGTTGCAAAGTAGGCAGTTCTTAAAGAGACAGGCATGGAGGCTAACTGGGCACTTGCATGCAAATGCTTTTAAACCTGCTGAGACACAGAACACCACTCTGGTAGTGGGCATTTAGGCTCACGCAAGGAAGACTTTCGGGAACCCCCGTTTGCAGGGGGTTACACCCTTCCCTGCCTGGAAAGAACTTAGCGTCCACGTCAAGTCTGTACCACTATGAGAATTTAGATAATAACCTTACCATTAAGAATATACTACTTGTACAAATTATACAAACTATGACCATGGTCTTACATGAAGAAAATAAATCTGATGCATCAGTTAAACATAGCCTATTACTTTACCATTTCTTATTAAATATAGAATAACTGATAGGTTTGTGTCTATTACCAGGGAGTAATAGCATCGAGAGGTTCTGGACACATGAACCTCGAGAGCGAAGCTCGAGAGGTTCCAATGTGTCCAGAACCTCGAGATGCTAGTGCTCCCTGGTAATGGACACAGAAACCTATCGGTTATTTTTTTTAATATATGGATACGAGGTTTGTTTTGAATTGGCGGTCGACTATTTCAGTGGAGAACTAACTTTGTACTGGTTGAGCGCTGCACTGTTCTTCGCTGTGGGTTCAGCTGTCTGCTCGCTCCGCTTGTGATGCTTTCTGGCCCCTGCCTGTTTTATTTTAAAATTGTGTTCCTACCTGCTCTTCAGGACCGAAACGGCAGGATTAACCAGATTGTTTCATTTTCTGAGGGGAAAAAAAGTAAATTAAAAAAGCGAGAAGCGCAATGACGGAGTTCGCTCTCGCTAACCGACAGAAGGGCCGCCATATTTTTTAAACTGTTCTGCCCATCCACACAGGAAAAGCGGCCAATGAGGAGGCAAGCTTATGATGTGGGGGCAGAAGCTATATTATCGGAAGCTTGCAACAATACTATTATCACCACAAAACGATGCTATTGACAGTGATTGACAGTACTATTACCAGTGATCGACAATACTATTATCACTGAACCTTTGAGGGTATTACTGGATTTTTTTTGTATGCTTCAAAGACCTATTAAATTGAAGATCCACATATTAAAGAGTAATAAGTGCAAACCATTACATACATCTGTTACATCAGCAGCAACTTGCACGTGTTTCATCATTTCAATGACAATTGTACTTATGATTCAGTTACTATACTGTACTTATTCAGGTAATAGACTCCTCCCCATAATTATATATGGGTTTCCCTTGGAACAACTGACTCAGTTCACAAGAGGGGAAGTAAGGGGCCTCATTTTCATCACTGTCGAATTTGGAAGGACCATTGCTCACAAGGGACCTGTTGCAGGAAGAACTCAGTCTCTGGGATAACTGGGAAGAGTTGGCTTTGCCTCTTTCGGGCAGCCATCTTGGTTTCCGTCCCTGTTGGGGCAGGGTCAGCTGGCTCAGTGTCAATAATTACTTGCCCGATAGGAAGCAGATAGTTCCGGTGCATAGTTTTAAAAGTCCAGGGATCATTCTCTGGACGCACTTTGTAAACAGACAATTCATCCAACTTACTGACCACCAAGTGAGTAAGATGAAGCCACCTGTCAGCAATCTTGTACTTTCCATGCAATTCTAAGTTGTTCAATAACATTCTATTACCTGGCCGTAACTCCTGAGCCTTTATGCTCCTATCATACCTCTCCTTGTTGGCTAAATTTCATTTTGTGACCATTGTCTGGGCCAGTTAATATGCATGATTTAGTTGGTCTCTCAGTTTCTGCACATACTGTAGGTAATTCTCAGCTTGGACCACATCCGGGGAGACTCCAAAACATACATCTACTGGTAACCGGGCTTCTCTTCTGAACATAAGGCGATAAGGAGAGAACCCAGTAGCATCACTGCTTGTACAGTTGTAAGCATGCACTAGGGTACTGATCTGCTGACTCCAACTATGTTTGTCTTTGGGGTGGAGCGTGCCCAACATACTCAAGAGTGTTCGATTGAATTTTTTAGGCTGTGGGTCCCCCTGAGGGTGATAGGGCGTGATTCTAGATTTTCACACACCCCCATAATGAAAGCATTTCTTAGATGAGTCTACTTTTGAAATCCCTTCTTTGATCAGAGTGTATGCATTGCGGGACACCATAATGCATAAAGAACTTCTCTAACAACACCTTAGCCACTGTGGAATCCTTCTAATCCTTTGTTGGAAATGCTTGGGCATAGCGAGTAAAATGATCAGTCACTACTAGCACATTGCTGATGTTCTTTTGACCTGGCTCTAAGCATAGAAAGTCTATACACACTAACTCCATGGGAGCGCTGGTAGATATATTGACTAAGGGGGCGGCTTTCTGAGGCAGAGTCTTTTGTTGGAGGCAACGACTGCAGGTCTCGATTTGGTTTTCTATGTCAGCCCTCATATGTGGCCAATAGAAAAGAGATCGTACCAAGTCAGGAGTCCTGTCCATACCGAGATGCCCCATATGGTTGTGAAGGGACCTCAGTACCAATTACTGAAAGGCCATGGACAGTTCTAACTGCTGCTTGTCTACCTGACCACAACAATCTATTTTCTGTCTGTATAACAGCTGGTTTTGCAATCTTAGTCGAGCGCCTTCCTTAAGTAGTAATGCTGTTCTTAAATCAGTGGAATGCAGTCTTGACATATCTTTCCCTGCACGGAGGGCGTTAAGTTCAGGCTGGATCATAGGGTCTGTGGAATGAGACCACTGGATGCTGTCATTGTCAAATTGTGGCAATGCACTGATGTCTAGGGCAGAGAAGTGGCAATAAGCTGCTGGCAGACAGGTGTCAGAGGGCCCCAAGCAGTTTACTAAACAATTCACTGTTTCAGCAGATGGCTACTCATCTTTGTCGAACTTCTGCCATATCGCTTTAATGGTGGGCTCGGACAGCCTCAGCCATTTGTCAGGGAGGGGGTGGCTGTCTCGAGAGAGCATCAGCATCAGTATGGTCAAGTCCCGGCCTGTATTCTACCGCATAATCATACGTAGACAGAGCAGAAAGCCACCAGTGCCCTGTGGCATCCAAAATTGCTGAAGTCTGAACATAAGTTAAGGGATTGTTGTCTGTCTTCACCAGTATTTCTGCCCCATAAAGGTATTCATGAAACTGATCAACTATGGCCCACTTGAGAGCAAGAAATTCCAGCTTGTAGACCAGATAATTCTTCTTGGATGGAGTCAAGCTGCAGCTGGCAAAAGCTACGGGCCTCAGTCCCTCTTCATAGCTCTAGTACAACACTACCCCCAGTCCCTTCAGGCTAGCATCAGTATGGAGGATGTATGGCTTGGTGGGGTCAGCATAAGCAAAGCACAGGGGCATGAGTGAGCTGATGGATAATCTTATAGAAGGCTATTTCACACTCTTGGGTCCACCGGGCCCCAAACGCCTCCCTGTCCTGAAATACACCTTCTCGTCATCTGTAATGGAACCTTTTTTATATCGGTGGTTAGTAGGAGGATACCCCTGAGTAAGATTGAGGAGGGGGTGGATTACTTTGGAGTAGTTTTTGATAAAGTGCCTGTAGTACCCACAGAAACCCAGAAATCATTAGAGTTCTTTGAGATTGGTTGGCTGAGGCCAGGTGGTCAATGATTCTACCTTACTGGGATCGGTCTGTATTCCATCGGCCGACACTATATGCCCCACATATTTGACTGAGGTTTGGAAGAATTAGCACTTAGTGATGGACAATTTCAGACCGAACTCCTCCAGATGGTGAAGGACTTTGAACAGTCTGGTTTCATGCTCCTCTAACATGCACCCAAACACAATGAAGTCATCCAAATACACCAGACACTCCAACAGATTCATGTCTCCCACTGCTCGCTCCATCAGCCGCTGGAAAGTGGCGAGCACACCCGAAATCCCCTGAGGCATCCTCAAAAATTCATAAAAACCCAAAGGGCAGATGAAGGCAGTCTTCTCATGATCCTCTGGAGCCATCGTAATCTGATAATAACTGCTCCACAAGTTGAGTACGGAGAATATTTGACTCCCATTCAAGCAATCCAGGGTGTCCTGTGTTCGGGGCATAGTGAATTGGTCAGGCACAGTCCGCTGATTCAAAGTCTGATAATCAACACACATTCAGACGGACCCATTCTTCTTATGCACCACCACAATAGTGGAAGCATAGGGGCTCCAGGACTCTTGAATAATACCCTCAGCTAGCATCTCCTGAAGATGTCTTCAGACGTCATCTATATTCGCAGTCACCAGGCACCGAGAGTGCTCCTGGAAAGGCCGGTCGTCATGAAGTCTGATAGTGTGCTCAGCACCCTGTACACACCCCACATCCCTTCTTTTAATGAGAATACTTGGTCTTATTGGGCAAGCTTCTGGCTGATACGACTTTTCCATTGTGCAGGCAGTGGGGACTCTCCAAAGTTGAATAGCTCCGGAGTTATCTCTTCAGTTCCACCCCTCAGCTTCTTGCTGGGCAACACTGCAGTGTCGGCACAATGGACAAGGGGTAGCATACACCCTCGGTTCACACAGAGCTCTCGATCAGACACATTTTGGATCTGGAACATGACCCTTCTAGCACAGGCATGGACTTGGGCAGGTAATATGCTTGGTTTAACCATCAGCCCCTCTGGCAGTGTTCTCTCTCTCTTGGAGTGTCAAGCATTAGTGTTTTGTTTTTTTACATACGAACATACATATGAACAGATGAATGTGCCAGCAGAAACAGACCACCCGATCTATCTAAGTCTGCTCGAGTGTGCAGCTAGCACCCCTAGTTTGCAGCTGCCCCACCCCCCTCACATTTGTCATCCTACTGCCACCCCCCACCTCCCCCACCCTTATGCTCCCCTGTTCCCTGTCCCATGCCCTTTTTGAAGCTGTTCACAGATTTACATGATACTACTCATTCTGGTAGGGCATTCCATTTTGCTACCACCCTCTGTGTGAAATAGTGCCTCCTCATTTTCTTCCTAAATCTTCCCCCCTCTATTCTTAGACCATGCCCCCTGGTGACCTTCCCCCTCCTTAATTTAAAGACCCCATCTGCTCCAACCTTATTGATGCCTCTCAGATACTTCAATGTCTTTATCATGTCCCCCTGTCCCTTCTATCCTCCAGGGTATACATATTCAGGTCTCTCAGCCTGCTGTCATAGTCTGTCCCTTCCATTCCACATATCATCTTTGTTGCCCTCCTCTGCACCCCCTCCAGTAGCCTGATATCTTGCTTTAGGCATGGCCTCCAAAACTGCACACAATACTCTAAGTGTGGCCTTACCAATGACCTGTAGAGGGGCAAGATCACCTCTCTTCACCTGGACAAAACCCCTTCGCTATGCACTCCAGCATTTTGTTTGCTTTTGCAGCTGCTTTCCTGCACTGGGCAGTGTTGTTCATGGTCCCTGTTATCATTACCTCTAGGTCCTGCTCCTCCTCAGTGATCCCCAGCTTAACCCCCCAGCCAGTATTCTCTCTTTCGGTTTTTCACCCCAAAGTGCATAACCTTACACTTCTTTGCATTGAACTCCAGCTGCCACCTCTCTGACCACTTCTCTAGCTTACTTAGCTCCCACTGCAGCTGCTTCCACCACTCCTCTCCATTCACCACTGCTCCGATTTTGGTGTTGTCAGTGAACAGTCTTATCTTGCTCACCACCCCATGTACAAAGTGTGATATGAAGAGCCCAAACAATACTGACCCCAGCACAGAGCCCTGTGGCACCACACTCATAACCGGCTTTGGCGTTGAGAGCTCCCCTCCTACCACCACCCATTGCAGCCTCCCACTCTGCCAGCTTGTAATCCAGTTCATCATTTTTGCCCCTACCCCTACACCAGTTAGCTTCCCCCCCAAGCCGCCCATGAGACACAGAATCAAAGGCCTTGCTGAAGTCTAAGGAAAGAACATCCACCGCATGACCCTTATCCAGCTCACCTGTCACCCAGTCATAATATTGTATCAGGTTGGTTTGACAAGACTTCCCTGATTCCATCCATGTCTCTATGTTGTCCTCCCCCACAGGCACTGGGACCATGCCTGAGTAGAGTCTAAGCCTACAATAGGAATCTAAGTGCACTGAGGGTATCACTATTGGTGAGGCCACCACCTGGGATGCTATAGGGGTGGCCAGGGAGGCTAATGGGGACTGCACAGGGGATGCATCTTCAGATAGATCTAACATCTTCACAAACTCTTTAACAGACCACCCTTCAGTAGCTAACAGCCTGAGCAGTTTATCCTCAAACCCTTCAACCTGGGGAGAATCCCCGGGGGCAGACAGGTCACTATGCAAATTAATGACCCGCCACTTTTTCTGGGAACACTCAGGGAAAAGGATGGGAGGTACCCTCTTAGGGTCAATGGGGAGGCTACAGGACAGGAGAGCCACCATAGTTTGATCAAACAAATTCGAGTTCCTTCCCTCTCACTTCAGCCTTCCCCAAACATTTTACCTTTTCAACAGTCTCAACGATAGTGGCAATAGGTGTCCCCACAGGGATAGCCATCAAAATTTTGGCCTGCTAAGGGTACACCCCCTCAGCTTCACTCCACCCCATCATACTATGTACCCCAACTTGTGGGGGGCAATCTTAATCTTGGGCATGACCAGTGCTTCCATTTTCAGCATTAACTCTAAGCAAGAGCTGCAATAACTCTCCCTGACCACTAGGGGTGCAGATCCCAGCAGTGCCTCCAAGATGTGACCCCTAGGTGGTGCTATCCCAAGGGGTACTACCACTGCCTGCACTGTGGCCTGCAGGTTGAGAGGCCTGGGCTGTCTGAATGGGTGCCTCCACCTGAAGGACAGGGTTGTTGGCCACATGACTGCCTTGGGTACAGCCCTTCAGGACACTCATACCCCCCTCTGGCTCCCCTAGTGGTCTGACTTTGCTTGCAGCTAACCCATACCAATACACTTTGCACTAGACAGTGAATTTCCCCTGATAACCACTTACCACCAAGGCTGGATTGGCTGGAATGTCCTAGAGACCCCGAGTAAAACAAGGCCTGCAATGGTAAACAGCAATATCACCGAGCTTTAAGTACAGAGGTACACCACCACCAGTTTAGATACAAAAAGATTTAGATCTAATTTATTAGGGGGACGTGAATAAGGGATGGGCAGTAATCTAGAGGTTGATTCTAGATCTGATTGATTCAGTTTATAAGGCATGCACTCAGAGATCCCTGTAATACAGTCACACATACTCTGGGTACCCAGCTGGAACTACAGGCTAGCCTGAAGCGTTGCCCGGGTAGTCTGGCATTGCAGCTTGTTGGAGCCCTTTGGAAGAAAGAAAACACAACATGCACTTTAACCCTTAATTTGTAATCTGGAGCTGGATGGCTCAGTTCGAAGAGATTAGCAATAATTACTAAATCAGTTGACACACTATGATTTGAACTTTGTTGCAGACAGCTAACCTGATGTTTACTCATGCTACCCAGTACAGGATGCAGGATGGATGACATGGAGACCTCCGGATGAAGAGCTGGATGACCAGGAGAAGCAGGGCCCACACGAAGCACCGTGGTGTCGTTCCTGTTTGTTGTTATTGAGCAGGGAGCCAAATCCCTGACGGATCTGTCATCGGTTGTTTCTCTGTGGCATGAGCGATTGTCTGGGCCAGATTGGCAAGGCCCAGACAGAGTGAACTATTTGGATACAGTCCTTTTACATGCTGGAAGCAGCTTCCAGCAAGCGTGATGCATTAGGGAAGGTGGGGAACAAAATCTCAACCCACACTCCACAATCAGTACACTTATAGTAAAGGTAGGGAATTACCACAGATTTAGATGACAGTCCAGTTGCAATTTACAGTGTCTCTGCACAAACTGTATGCTCTGCGGTCGTTTTGCAAGTCCTGACAGGCCGATTGTGTAGACGCAAGTCTTCGGTCCTCTTCAGGCAAAATGTAGTCACAATTCAGCGATCCAGTAGCAGAGCTTCTTTGGATGCAGTCCAAAATATTGAAGGCAGTACTCCCTCACTAGGGAAGATGGTGGCAGATAGGCCAGACACAGCCTTCCCCACCGATTTTCCCTGCGCACTATGCAGGAGCAGCTGCCCCACTCTCTCGAGCTGTTCACTCTTTCCTCTCCGACTTTACTCTGACCCTCTACGACTGGCAGCACAGGACTTTTTCCCTGATCCAAAAGGTTCAATTTGTGGATCCACCAGTGTGTCACAGCTAGAGCTCCCCCTCCAGATCCATTTAGGTGCCAAACTGTCAAAACTACTATTCCTACTGAATTTTACTCCCACAAGGCTCTCTTGGGGCAGGATGCATTTTAAACTCCCAAAGGTGCTGACTGGTGCAGATTGGCAGTCCAGAACCAAAATTGTGGTACATAACAAAATGTCAGTGCTAAAAAGAAAGGCAGATTAGACAAACCACAACATCATTTTCCATTTAGCACAGATAATAGCAAACAATCATAGAGTCGTATAGGGCTCCCTCTGCACATTTAGTGACGGCAGAAATAAGCAGCTGTACTGTAGACCAGGCAGGTCTTGAGCCTAAAAACTTTCGGTCCTCACCCAGGTTAATTATAAGTCGCAAAATAGGCAGTCCTTAAAGGGACAGGCACAGAGGCCAACTGGGCACTCACATGCAAACACTTTTAAACCTGCTGAGACACAGAACACCACCATGACAGTGGGCATTTAACTTCATGCAAGGAAGATTTTTGGGAGGGTTACACAAAGATCTGCAACAGGGTTGATATACAAGGGGGGTGGAAAGATGAGAAGGGACTTGGAAAGGCTGGAGGAATGGTCAAAAGTATGGCAGCTTAGACTCTATGCAAAGAAGTGCAAAGTAATACACCTGGAAAACAAAAAACCCAGGGGAAGAGTACACAATTGGGGGCGGGGTGGGCACTAACAACAACAAAAATGGAACAGGACCTTGGGGTAGTCATATCAGATGACCTAAAGGTAGCCAAGTAATGTGACAAGGCAGTAAGGGGGGCTGGGGGGATACTGGTATGCATAAGGAGAGGCATCACCAGTAGAAAACAGGAAGTTGTTATCCCTCTGTACAAGTAGTTGGTGAGACCCCATCTGGAGTACTGCATGTAGTTCTGGAGACCTCATCTCTGCAAGGACATAGACAGGATGGAGGCAGTCCAGAGGTGGGCAACTAAAATGGTGCAGGGTCTGCACCAGAAGCATATGAAGAGAGACTAAAGGAGCTTAATATGTATATCCTCGAGGAAAGGGGGAGGGGAATTATAGAAAGATTCAAGTACCTCAAGGGAATGAACAAAGTCCAAGAGGGTAGCATCTTTCAGAAAAACAGATGTACAAGAAGAAGGGGGAGCAATCTAAAGACTGAGTGGGGATAGCTCAGGGTCAATGTGAGGAAGTAGTTTTTCACAGAGAAGGTGTGGACGCATGGAACAGCTTTCCAGAGGAGATAGTGGGGTCAAAAACAATGGGGGAATTCAGGAATGCATGGGACAGACATAAGTCAATTCTAATGGGGAGGGTAGGAAGAAGTAGGCTGTTAGTTAACTGGGATATGCAGCTTATCTAAAAGGTAGGAGAATGGGCAGACTGGGTGGGCAAAGTGGTCCTTATCTGCCATCAAAGTCTATGTTTCTCTGACAGGCATGGAATCAGGCACTGTTGGATGGACTGAAAGAGACCCTGACCCACTGAACCAGAGGAAAAATAGAAAGGAATAAGGGAAAATACTGAATGGAATTCAGTGCTTAAATACTGTCAGTACTCTACTTTAATCAAAAGGACTGAAAAATTGCTCCTTTGGTGGTTGAAAGTGTATATTTGAGGATCGAACATCTCAGCCCTTGCTTCATCAGTGATATGTTTAATAAGTTATTTTTTATTTAGCTTTCATTGACCAGTAAGCACACTAGACAGAAAATGCCTATTTTCAGGTATGACCTGTGAGATTACAGGAATAATAATGTACAAACATTGTAACAAGGAAGGGATGTACAAGCACAACAAAAGAGGGATTTTGTTCCATACTTCACAACAGATGTGTAGCTGTAGGGTATGGAAATAATTTGCAGTCTACAAAGTGATAACAGTAAACAACAGAGCATGAGAAAGAATAGGAGAATACATTCAGACTTACCATTATTTTCCTTTCAGTGAGTTCCCATATAAAGTATCCCTGTAGACAAGAGTCTAGACTGTTTATAATAGTCCATCCGGATAGTGGAGACAGGAAAACGAAAGTGTGAATGACAGCATCACCAGGGACCATTGCATTTTCACCAGTTAAGATAATTTTTAAGTAGTAAAGCATAAAAAGAGACCCACAAGAATAAAGTGATGGAAGATACTGAAGTAACAGTAGGATTGCAATACTTTTTTTATCTATTGACCATTACAAAACTATTGATATTAAAACATCATAAGCACTGAACCTCCATCCATCAGCAGAATGGCGTGCAGACTTTGAGAAAACATACAGTAATTCTCAACGCTGTAAACTTGTGCTTCATGTCACGGAACCATATTTTGTGACAACAGAAACATTTCCAACAATATTTATGCCCCATTTTGGACTAAGAAATATGCTGACCACCCAATGGGTAGGGTCTTGAGGTATATATTAGAACTCAATGAAAGGAAAATGATGGCAAGACTGAATGAATTTTCTTCAGGTCTATCCTTGTAGACACAATTCCAGACTGTGGGATGTAAGCAACAGTACCACCCTAAAAAAACAAAACAAAAAAACATTCGGGATAGGAAAAAAATCTTTCTGGTGATCATGGTTGGATTACAGACTGCAGGATGTCGTAACTAAAAGCTGTGATGACTGTAATATTAAACATAGACAGCAGTTCTTTGTTCTTGTTGTTACATCTATGTTGGTCCATTAAAAGGTATAAAATCATTTGCTTCTGGACATAGACGGCAGAGAATTGAAAATGGATGTGTAATTCCCTCCTCCTCCCACTAGGTGGAGCAGGAAATGAGTAGTCTTATTGGGAAATGTATACTGTAGCTGTAGAGCAGAGCAGGTAGTAAGGAGGTAATAGTGCTCCTCTGGGTGAGGAGATTGGGATTATAAACAGAGAGGATCAGCCATTTTAGGTGGTTGGTCCTTAGCAAACTTCTAGACAGGGATGTTCCCCAGGGATACAACAGAGACCATGCCAGGGTTTATTCCTTGTACGAGGTCCAGGGTGTGATAGCAGGGGAATGACCAGCAGAGAGATTGTGTTCTGAATTAGAGGTCAGCATGGACTGGAAATCAGGTGAGACCCTTGAAGAGATGATTACTATGGGGTAGAGACATCCCCCTAATATATGACCGAGCTGGCATTCTTGCTGCAACCACCAAGAACAAAATAGTGATGATGACTGCCAAAGTAGGATAAAGAGCTCCTTTGAATAAATGTTTTTTTTTTTTTATTCTGTTTATACTCCTAGCCACCTCTTGGCATCTGGGTACTTCTCGCATCCTGTCCGGGGATCCGGCCGCTGTCCGTCTCGTCTCCGCTGGCTCCCTGAACTCCTGCGGCTTGACCCCCACAGCGGGGTGGCAGGGAGCCCTCCTAACTCCCCACCCTCAGGGATCCAGTATGGGTGCCAGCTCTGACTAACACTCATGGACGTCTGTCAAGCTGCGCGAGAGGTGCCACCTTTTCCCCTTGTTCGCTCTACCCCTTGTTGGAGCCCTGGGCATGCAATGATGCCAGTGGGGGCAGGGGTGCATGCGTCCACACGCCTCTCCCCCAGACCTCTTGCCCAGACTCCTCCCTGATGCTGTCACCCCGTGCCCTGACCCCCAGCCTCTACCAGGGCGCAATTGGGCACCAGGAAATGAAACCTCCCCTCCCCAGGGAAAAGTAGTCTAGCAGACGCTCTATCCTTCTCCTCCCCTCCAACCCCCGATGATCCATGCTTGTTCCCGAACACGGGTCGCCGCGCAGTGTGAGGTAAGGCATCCAGTGCTTCAGCCCTTAGCGCCACCAGGCCAGCCTCCTTTGAATAAATTTGAACTGATCTGTCAGAATAGTGTTGGATCTCCAGGTGCTTGAAGAGAGTTGCTATATGTGTGGAGAGGTGCTGCCTGTACCAAATGTACTATTTGCTGATCAAGGGACAATAAAGAAGCATTGATACACCTAGCTACTTGTGTTCAGCCTAATTATTTAGAAACTGAACTAATCAAAGTCTGTGGGTAGCCAGTAACACCATGGGTTGGCAGCTATGGCTTGATGTCACCCACAGCTGAGCCTGTAGAAGGTGTGTCAGTGTTGTGGCCAAAACTGCAGATGCTTTGCTGGGAGCATCCATAAGCCACCAATCAATGGGGAAGCTGCCGAGAACAGCAGCTTCAAAGAGAGCCCAACAGTTGAAAAAAATCTGCTCCTGTAATCATGAACAGGTTCGTCATAGCAGCAGCACCTTTCCCCTCCCTCGCAATCTTGTTGGCTCCTGCCAAGCACTCTGTCTCCAGCCCTTGCTCCACGAACAACATGTTTGCTCAGTGTGCCTTTCCTGGTGAAACATTTCAATAAATAAATACGCCGGCTGGTGCAGCTTTCCGCCCGCCACACGCTCCCTGGAAAAGCCAACATCAGGGTGCCCATTCTCATGCCAGTGTGTATCCCCCCACATTGTGGCACACTGGGAACCCACTTCAGTGTACCCAGTCAATTTTTGTAATTTATTTTCCCAGCACTGGGATGCCCACTCCCAAACTCAATTTGTTTGCTGATGGTGGTGCCAAATCCCCACTGGCATCATGTTTCCCTTCCCCCAGCTCACTTTCTTTGCTGACAGGGGTGCCCAGTCCCCATAGGCATCATGTCCCCCCCTCCTCAAACTCATGTGGCACACTGGAAGCCCACCCTAGTGTGCCAAAAGTATTTGTTTTTTTAACCTGCAAAAAAGAAAATGGTCCTTCATTTTTTCACCCATCCTCCTCCTCCATCCTGACCCTCCCTCTGTGCACCCACCTCCCGGCACCCCCCACCCCATATTTACCTCCAGGGGTTCAGGAGCAGTGATCTTCTGTGAACCGGGATGCATCTGCACTCTTCAAAGCTGAACTGCGAACTGAGGAATTGGGTAAGCACTGTATAATGGGAGTCAGTTGGGGGAGTTCAACCTAGGCTGATATCTCAGCCATTTTTAGGACGTTTGGCCCCACATTTTCAACATGGTGTTCTTGGGACCCCACCTCGTGAACACTGGTTCTGTCATTTCTTTTCTCCATCCCAAAAGGTGATTTTTTGCGGTCACTGTGTGGAATCACCTTTTGGGGCTGATTAACAAAATGACAGTGTCACTGTTCATGAGGAGAAGTCCCAAAAAACCCATGTTGCAAATCTGGTGAAACAATTCTAAAAAATGACTGCGTTACGAGTGTGCATTGCACAGCTTCTACATGCACTCATAACTTCGCCAATTTTTTATATTTTTACTCCAGATTTTCAACAGTGACATTTTTCACACCTCCTTAAGAACAGTGCAGCTGTCATTTTTTACATCCTGCCTGAAACATGTTTTCACACCTGTGGCGCAGAATGGCGTGGTTGCTGTCGGAAATCAACTTTTGGGACAGATTAACAAAATCACAGTGCCACTGTTCATGAGTGGAGGTCCAGAAATGGCTATGTTGAAAATCTGGTGAAAAAATTCAAAAAAATGATTGCGTTACAGGCATGCATTGCGCAGTTTTGACGCATGCTCGTACCTTTGCCAATATTTCATATTTTCACTCCAGATTTTCAACAGTGCCATTTTTTCACATGACCTCATGAGCAGTACAACTGTCATTTTTCGCATCCTGCCCAAAATGTGTTTTCGCACCTGTGTCATCAAATAGTGCAGTCACTGGGCAAAATCACCTTTCAGGATTGAGCAACAAAATGATAGTGCCACTGTTCATGAGGTGAGGTCACAAAAAGCCCAAATTGAAAATCTGGAGTGAAAATACCAACAAACACCCAGGTTGTTAGGGTTTCCAACCATAACACCCTACCCTGTAGAGACAGACAGGCATTGAGGATGTAAATTGGGATTGTCAACGGTAATGTTCATGAGATTCCACCCCCACCCTGCAGCCAGTGACAGGCACTGAGGTGTGCCTTGGGGTCTTCAGCCCCAACGTACATGTCATTCTCCTATACTGCACCCATCTCAGCATATTTTCTTATGGAATGGGGTGAGCGTAAGGCCCAAAGACCCCAAGGCACACTGTGACACCTATTGGTGTCTGCAGGGCAGGGTGAGGTGAAATGGCATGAGTATTGTGGCCGATGACCCAAAGGAACACCCCCAACACCTGTCAGTATCTGCAGGGTGGTGGGGTTGGTGTCAGTTCAATACTTCACTGCCATTCCTATTATGCATCTCTCTAACTCCTGCACTACCAATGCCAATGCCAATGCCAGCAAGCAAACATTCGGCATTGACAAATGCTAGTTATGCCTTCCAGTGATGATTTTGTCAAAGAAATGCAGTTGCTTACCTAAGAAGGTCCTTGTTAGTTAAGCGACTGCCTTTGTTTGACAAAATCATCACTGGCAAGTATTAAAACAAGCTTTTACAAATTGCCCCCATTGAACTCTATGGAGTGCCGTCTCATACTGTTCCTTAAGTAATGCGGCGAACTTTCGGCATTGACAGATGTTTGTTTACTGTTGGGTCTGTTCTGTATGGCTTTCCATCCAAACTGAAAAGCTTTGATACCACAGGTCAAAGGTCATAGAACACTGTTGCATTCATCTATGGCATAATTAAGCAATAAGGCACAACAGGGTGTGGGTTTTTGGTGATTTACCCATGCCTTGTGTGATGTGTCACGAGGCACAGACAAGTGACTTAACCAAACAAGAAGTGGGTAAATCACCACAATAAGCATTGCTGCTTATTTCTAAATGGACCCATGTGTAAAATAAACTTAAAATGTGTTTAATTATATTTTTTATAAATGCCATGCCTCAGACGTGAGTCATGCAGGATTTACCCATGGTCATGTGACATGTTTTGACCAATGAGGTTATAGGATTTTCACACACCATTGTTTTATAACTTTTTAATAAGAAAGGAAAATCAGTGTCACCTGTGCTCTGTTCTTCTCACAATTACTCTCCCCTCACCACACATACACACATAGACCCAAACACAGCAAACGTTCTATTTTTTTAATTAATTTTAACTAATAAACCCACGCTACGCCCAGCTGCTAATGCCCTACTCAGTGCCACTGATAAACTTTTGCTTTCAAAACCATTTAAAAAGAATCTTACTTACAAAAATGAAAGGGACTGGGAAACAAGCATGAGCTTGATCTGCACTATAACGTATTTGTGTGAATCCGTGTTGATTTAAATGGAAGCACAAAAGTGCCGATCTTGCTCTTGCTCATCACCCAGGTCTTCCTTTTTTATGAAGTCAATTTTTTTTTCAAATTATTGTAAAAGTAAATAAACCATCAGTAGCATGGCAAAGGAGTATTAGCAGTTGGGTGTAATGTGAATTTATTAGTTTTCAAATTTCCCAAAATTATATACCTTTTGTGTGTGTTTGTGTGGAGGCAACAATGTACTTTTTAAGATAAAAAGAGAAAGTGTATAACAGTGGATGCCCAGTCACATACACAACAAGCCTGCATTGCCAACAGGGTTCTGACTGTTCTTTAGGTTGGTGACGACACAGGCTTGGTTTGCATGGCTGGCCATCCACTATCCTCTTTAGACAAAATAATAAATTATGACATAATTCTTGGCTAATCAGGATTGTTTATTTCTAAACATTTCAAGTACTATTTTTCCTAAAAAACATCTCGTGCAAATAGTTTTAATGCTACATTTCTAAGTTTAAGATAGTGTAGTCCATTTCATTACACAGGGGTTTCTTTAATTTTACTCAGAATCTAACAGTTGTTTTTTTTTTTTTTTTCAGTATTTTTGGGCCCGGCCACCATGCTCCTCCATTTGGAGGTCAGCCCCACCACCCCGCCTGCCATCCCCCCATGTCCAGGCTTGCCCCCCTTTATTGGGACAACCGGGGGCTCCCCCCATGGACACTGTAGGCAAGCCCTGGCTTACCCCCTCAGGTTGGGGCCATGTGGGTAGGACCCTGCTGGCGGATGTTGGAGGATGTCGGAGGCAGTGGGGATGGTGGCAGAGCAGAGGCGTCATGCCCAGGGGCCGGCTTTTTCTGAATACTGTTTCCCCCAGGGCAGGGATGTGCAATAACATCCAGCATCCACCCCCCCAGAGAACGGTGCTGGCTAGTGCGGTACCCCTAGCCTCAGCTAGGGATCTGAAAAGCACTGGATACTCTTCCCTCTCCCCCCTGGAGAAGGAGAGCAGTCCCTGGGATGCTCAATCCTTGTCCCCCTGCTGGCCCTCTGACTCCTGGGTCAGTCCCCAAACTTTGGTTGTTGGCATCGCAAGGGGAATCCAACCACTGCACCACTGGGCTGGCCACTAACAGTTTTTTTTTTTAAAGAGCTGGTTTCTATTCGGTAAACTTCACTCCCCATCAACATAAACAGCACCTTACCAGGCACTTAATCCATGCAACTGTAAAGTTCATTTTTGGCCTTTTATATTTATAGAAATTACACTCGTAAAAAACCTCTGTGTAGCAGGTAGACAAAACACTACTTCCTTATGCAGAACTGCACCCCCATGCTAGGACGTTTTGCGATGTCAGTACAAGAATGGCATGGGGGTGCGCTCCATAGACTATAATGGGGCCAGTTTTCACAAGTGTTTTTTTATACTGTTAAGTGCCAACATTAAGAAAGGAAGGGCACCGCTCAACTAACAAAGTTCTTGTTGGTTGAGCAACACATGGGATATGTTGAATATTAGGGGCCAATTCTGCAAAAAACAAAATTATGAGTAAACACTGGCAATGTTACTTCATAACTTCATTGTTTTTTCAGATTTTGACCCCAGATGTTTCACATAGTCTTTTTAGGACCTCATGTTATGATCAAAACAGGTGGACTTTTTTTAACTTGTCCGAAAGATGGTTTTATAGATGTGAAAACATGTTTCAAAGGATATTTGAAAAATCACACCTGTCATGTTTACCAGGTGGGGTAACAAAAAGACTATGTACACATCTGGGGCCAAAATCTGTAAATATCACAGTTATGATAAAACATTGAAAAAAGTTTGTTTCCTCATAACTTTGTTGTTTTTTTGACATTTTTACCCTAAATGTATTTTATTTTATATATTTGTTAACTGCGTGGGTGCACTGATCGCAATGGCCATTTTCAGGCACAGCATGTGCCAGATGGATGGGTGGCACAAACAAGATAAAAAACAAGCACATGAGATACAGGGTACAGTACGTACAAACATGTAAACATACGAAGAAGCCAGCAGATACTGGCCTTATGGTCTATCATGTCTGCTTGAGTGTGCAGCTCTCAGTGTTGAGTACTGATGCTGCCCTCCCCAGCTCCCACTCCCCCTACCTTGCTGGTTACACCATCTGATTTACCACCATTATCCATATCCTTCCTTATTCCGATTTTGCCCGTTACCCTGTCCCACCCTCTCTTAAACCCTCCACTGATGTTTGCGAAATCAGTTCCTCAGGCAATGCATTCCATGCCTTCACCACCCTCTCTGTGATAAAGGGCCTCCTCATCTCTCTTATGACCCCCCCCTCCAATTTCAATCTGTGCCTTCTTGTGATCCCTTCCTTCCTAAACTTAAACAGGCCCTCAGGGCTAACCCTATTTATGCCCTTCAAGTACTTAAATGTCTCTATCATATCACCTCTGTCTCTTCTGTCCTCCAGAGAGAGTACATATTGAGGGCCATCAACCTATCCTCGTAGAATTTTCCCTCATCCCGCTTAACATCTTGGTCACCCTCGCCCGCACCCCTTCCAACAGTTTGATGTCTTCTTTAAGAAGGGGCACCAGTACTGCACACAGTACTCCAAGTGAGGCCTTATCAGTGACCTGAACAAAGGCAGGATCATGTCCTCCCTTGCAATGCACCTCAGCATCCTGTTGGCCCTTGCCGTCACTTTCCTACACTGTGCAGTAAGTTGTTACAATACATTAACTGATACAAAAGAAAGCAAAATGTACAGAAATTAATGATGGGGTAAACATATAATTAGTGCAAACAATTATTGTAGCACACAGGGTCTTTGTGGCAGTATTGTGCATAAGATATACTATCATAACAAAAACAAAGTCCATAGTCATTGTGGCACCTCAAGTAGCATAGCAAAATGAGGGGGAGAGAGCAGGTATTTTTGCCTGTGGATGGGATCATTGTATCTTCTGGGGGGTGGCATTTACAGGTAATGGCAGCAGTGAGGGAGGTCTTATCATGAGATTTAAATTGGGGTGTGATCCCAGGGTCTGTAGTGGGATAGATAAGCTTTTCTAAAGACTCGGGATAGCTGCAGAGAATGTCTTCTGGTCCATACATGTGGTAACATTTGGGGGCTCTAATAGTAGGCTGGAGGACAACTAGAGGCCTCAATGGCAGGGCTTTGGCAGAGTAGGGGGAGAGGGGAGAGACAGAACTTTTTCCCTGATAGATTTGTCACTGAGGCAGCCTAGGAGGTAATCCCAGCTGGTCTGAAACAGGAGTCAGTCTAGGACCTTGTAGAGGGACTGTGATGTGTGGAGTGGGGGGGGCACATCAGGGCAAACCTACAGATACTGTTGTAGGTTGTGTTGAGTCTGGACAGTAAGGAGGATGAGGGTTATGTGTAGATGAGTGAACAGAAATCTGGCAGAGGGAGTTAGGTGCCTTGGGCCATGGCGAGTTTTACTTCAAGAGTCATAAAATCCTTGAGCTGGAAGCCAACTCCTGGTCTCTTGTTCACACGCCAGATTATGAGTCTGATGTGGTCAGGGAATGTCAAGGGGAGGGGTCAAGGGTGACTCCTAGATATTTGAAGGTAGTCACTATCTCAGGAGGTGAGCCGACAGGGGAAAGGATGTGAAGAATGGTAATGCCACTTGCCCACGACCCTAACAGCATGGGTTTAGTCATCAAGATATTTACCAAGAGTTTGTTGGCAAGGAACCATTTTTGGGCAGTGCCAAAATGTTCCATGAGTGTGGATGATAGCACAGCCAGGGTCTTTGCGCTATGCTAGAGGAGAAGGTCATTGATGTACAGTAGCGAGATGTATGTAATGATATCCTTGGGGAAGGAGTTAATAAACAAGGAAAACAGGATGAGTCCAAGGCTGGATCTTTGCAGGATCCCAGTTTGGACTACCCAGCTGCTGGAATTTAACCCTCTCCCCTGTGCAGACCACCTGAGTTTGGCCTGAAAGGTAGTCACAAAACCATACTGTGGTCATGGCAGAGCACCCAGAACTACTCAGCTTACCTTGCAGGATTTTATGGTCCATCAGGTCAAAGGCCTTGATGAAATCCACAAAGATGGCGCCATTTGACTTGCCTTCATTCATGTCTCTGAAAACATGGTTGGTGAAGCAAAGCCAATGCTGTAGCCATTCCTAAAGCCATGTTGTTGGGAAGAGAGGAGGTTGTGTGTAGACACATGATCTGAGATTTGCTGAAAAACAACCTTTTTGAGGATTTTGCTCAGGTGGGAGAAGATGGAGAATGGGCAGTAAACGTCAATGAGGGTAAGGTCATCAGACTAGAAAATGGGGATGAATCTGACTTGATTCCATATGGGGATTATGGAGGAAGAGGTAAGGGATAAGTTAAATACCATAGCCAGAGGTTTGGCAATAACTTGGGCTACAAGTTTTATAAATCTTGGGCAAAAAGGGTCTATGTGATAATGGTGAACGCCTAAAGGCGATCACCGTTATTGCTCAGTCAGAGTGCTGAAAACATTTTCGGCACTCCTGACAACTATCAGGACAACAGTGCCAGGACAGTTTTTACTGCTTTCTGTGGGGGTGTGCACCCCTGCAACCCCTATTTAAAGGAAAACTACACCCAAAACTTGAAAAAATAAATGTTGTGCAGAGTATTTTAATTTGTATGTGAAGTTCTAGTGTTTCCTTCCCCCTGACTGGTATTAGGAGTTTTTCCCAAATTAGCCTGCTAGCTTTATGCTAGTTTTACGACCCCTGGGGATCTTCATACCTGATAGCTTAATTGTATTTCTGGTTCCCACAGTGCATCTGGTCTCATGTGACTGTGATGTAAGAGAGACCCAACATTCAGCACACACATGCCAAGCAAACTAAATATCTTGGAAGCTTTACAAGCTGCACAAAAATTACCAGCAGCAAAGTTTTTCAGGACAGTAAAACCTTTAGGACAAGGGTGGTCACCAAGCTGAATTCTACAGATTTTAAAGTATAGCCATCTCTATTGCTGTGAACTGATTGTAATGCAATGCTTTCTGCTGGATTTATGGGCTCTGCTACATCACCATCTCATGAAACAAGGTGCATTGTAGGACAAAGAAATACAATAAAACTATTTTATATGGAGATCTCAAGGGGTCGTAAAACTACCCTAAAGCTAGCAAGCTAATTTAGGAATAACTCCTAATACCAGTCAGAGGGAAGGAAACACTAGAACTTCACATACAAATTAAAACATTCTGCACAACATATATTTTTTCAAGTTTTGGGTGTAGTTTTCCTTTAAGGATTCTCAACTCAAGGGGGGTGCATGTTGGGGGGGTGAAAACAGTAAAAAAAAATAAAGGCTTGGGCCGGGCACAATAAAAATCACACCAGTGCCTGGACCTGAACCCGGTACCTCACCTATCCCAACCACTAACCAACCCCCAACGCCATGATGCAGCTCGACCAGCTACCACAGCACCACCCCTATAGCCTCTCTGCCCCTCCCAGCCCACACTCGCCATGCATGCTCCCACCCCTCTTGCATGCGTACACATAGCGACATCCTGTCACCCAGTTCACCCACAGCCTCATCCGATCACCCTACTCTCCCATCACCCTGAGGGATTGTACCGGGAAGGAGTTGCCATTACAGATGGTGCCCTTCCTCATGTGCCCACCTCATGGGTTACCAGGCAAAGACCATCACTGCTGGTGCTACCTTGGTTGGGGAGGGTCATGAGGAACTAATGGATTTCCTGCTGGGATAAGGTCTTTAAATGAAAGGATGGAATACTAGAGATGTCAGTGACCTGGCCAAGAGGACAATGGGTGGGGTCCTTGGGGGGGGGAAGTTTGGCAAGGTAATCGGGCAGGTCAGTGAAATTGGTATTAAGGGATTTGGCCACTTTGGACAGGTCAAGTTAAGGTTCCTTCCCAAGTTTCTAGTTTTATAGCATTCTGTTTGGTCCCTGGTGTGATTAGGGAGTTCATTGCCAACTAAAATTTTTTGGGGTTACCAAGGTTCTGGCTTTGCAGGTTTTTGAGGTACTCAGCATTGCGTCATTTGAGCTCTTTTTTGCAGAGGTTATTCAAGTGCCGTTATTTGTTCCAGTGGGAGGGAAGGGGAGAGCTTTATATGCTACCCATTTGGTATCCCTCTCCTTCATCATCTTGAGGAAGTCTCTGGAGTACCATCTCGTATTTCCACCCTGCACTCTCTGGGTGATTAGTGGGAGTTCCTGTCCTGGATGGCAGTTAGGGCTGTAGTGAGGAAACCAAGGGTCGAGTTAACATAAGGCAATGTGTACAGGACTAGCTAGGTAACTGCCCTTATATCAGAGAACAGATGAGGTGCATCATATTTTGAGAAATTTCTGAGGGTAAAAAAATTAGAGGGCAGAACGTAGAAGTTCAGAGGACCAGATGTAGAACATTGAGGAATGATCACTGATTAAGTCAAATTTCAACATTCTTTTTATGACCCCACTTTACGATCATGGCAGGTGGAATGTTTTAAATCCCATTCGAAAGGTGACTTTGCAGAACAAATCTGAAAACATGCTTTGGAGGCAATTTGAAAAATGGTGTCACCTCTTATATTCATTAAGTGGGGGTAACAAGAAGGTTATGTTGAAAATTGGGGGACAAAATCTACACACATCAGAATGTTATGAGTAAACATTGAAAAAAATCCAACATTTCTTCATAATTTTGTTGTTTTGTGACATTTTGACCCCAAATTTTCAACATAGTAATTTTATGACCCCCACTTCTGAAGATGACAGGTGTCATTTATAAAATACTGTCCAAATACACCATTTCATGCCACAAGTGTGAAAACCCATTTTGGCCAGGATTTGAAAAACAACACCTGTCACGTCCCTGAAGTGGTATGAAAAAAATGGCTATGTTGAAAATTTGGAGTCAGAATATTGAAAATTACCAAAGTTATGGGTGAGCATGAGTTATGGGAAGGGACAGCCCTAATCATAGGAGACACTGGAAGATTAAGTTAAGATGGCGTCCAAGCTGGGCTGCCGTCTGTGAGCTCCATAACTTGTTGGATTTCGTTATTTTATCGTCACTTTATCGCTATTTGTTTATTTATTGTTTAGTCCTAAGCCTACTGCCTTTGTTATCATTAAAAATTAAGACATTCATCAAGTTTTCTGTACCTGGAGAGACTGGCGTGTTGGAGTCGTGGGAGGTCGCTTTGCTCGTTGTGTGCTGATTATTTGTCTAATTCTTTGAAAGACTTCTGTGGCTGGCGGCTCGGTGGTCCAGCGGGCCACTTTGGGTTGTGGAGAGGTCGGAGGAGTTGTGAACAGTGAGGTGGAATAGTGGAGTAGCGGTTTCCATACGGGATGGAAATGCAGCTGGACTGCATGTGAAGGACGTAGCCGGATTCCAGTGAGAGAGGACCGGCTGGAAGAAGAGGAACTACAAAATCACTGAAAGAGAGCGTGTATAGTGTGCAGTGAGGATTTCTGCACACTTTTGGAGAAGTCTGGTTCCTCGGTCCGGATGGAGGGACGGTTGTCTCTGCCACTGGAGGGTGGTGGGGCTAATCTTGTTCCTTAGGTGGAGTAGGGGGGACCACCGAAGGGTGGTCTTGCCTGCTTCACCGTAGTGAAGGATCGGGTTGAGCCAGAACCTGAAAGTGAAATACACATGCTACCTGTCTGCTTGCCATTGTGAAGGATTCCTAGTGAAGAGAAACTTTAATGCTGGAAGGAAGGTGGAACTGTCTGGACCATCTGTTTGGTGATGTACTTTTGAATTTTTGACTTTGGGCCAGCGTCTGTTATATATCATTTGGAAAGATTAAAATTGAGCTCATTGGGATTGTTCCAGCCTCATGAGAGGAGGCTGGTATAATTCTGGACCATACTGAAGTGGTGAGAGCACATAGGTGTGGACATAAAAAGACCTTGGAACTCTTTTACTATTTTCAAAGGAAATTGTGGTATTGGCTTTTGGACTAGGGGGCCTTTTTAATATTAAGGGCCAATTTTACGTTAGGGGCTTGTGTAGTCTGGAAAAGCTCCTTTCCCCCGCAGTGGTGAGAGCACTGTGTGTGAGAGCAGAGAGACAAAGTGATATTTACAAACTGAAGATTTGAAGGCACATTTTGGACACTTAACAATATGGACGTTGATAAGATTTATTTATTTATTAGAAGTCGAAATTAAGGGGTATAGATTTGCTAAATAGATATTGTATTTTATATTTAGTTTTAAGTTATTTGGTTATTTGGTTGTTGTGTTTATTAGATTTATATTTTATAATTGTATGTTAATTGTGTAGAGTAGTTGTTTATGTAAGTTTGTTTCTGACGGGGGTTAAAATTGTTAGATTATTTTGTTGTAGTGTTAATTATGTGCTGGAACGATAGTAGGACAGTTGGGTATTACTCCCCCTCTAGGCTCAGGGATCTTAGTCCTTTCTCCTGCCCCCCCCCCATCGCCAGAGGTCTATAGAAGATATAGGGCTCTGGGGATTGTGAGGGGGAGGAGGAGGGCTGGTGCTGGGCCTGGGGGGGGAATGGAAAGGAGTGGGTGGATAGAGATAGTGAGGACAAGGAGAGGCCCTGGGGCGATATGGGCCCAGGAAAGGGGACCTCCCTGTCTGGTGCCCATACCCAAGGGTTCTGATTATGATCAGCAGGTAAAGCAGTCATCCTCAGAGGTTCATTCTACTCGGGCGGTGTTGTGCAACGCCAGTTCTATCAAAAACTAAATGGCTATTATAGCTGATTTTGTTAGGTCATCTGACCTGGTGTGCATCACCGAGACCTGGCTGGATGAAAATGCTGGGCCAGTTTTGGCAGCAGCAGTTCCAGCCGGTTACTCGGTGATACACCGCCCAAGGCAGGATCGTAGGGAATGGGGGTGTTGCCATCTGTTTTAGAACAGAACTGGGGCTAGTGGAGGTACCAATGGGAGTCACCAGGTCCATTGAGTGCATCCTGGGCGAGAGTGTGGGGTGCAGGATACTTCTTGTATACTGTCCACCAGGTGACGAGAGTGTTTTCCTACAGGAAGTTGCAGACTTGGTTCTGGGGGACTTCAATGCCTGGGTCAACGATGAACTCTCACGTTTTGGTCAAGACTTCCTCCAGTTGATGATATCACTGGGCTTCACACAGGTTATTTCCTCCTCGACCCATATTGGTGGACCTTCATAAGACCTGGTGTTCCTTCTGGGGATGGGGATATCTGACTTGGTGGTGGAACTGGTCGGATGGTCGGACCATCACTCCATTGGGTTCAGTTTTGAGGCCACCCCTATTAGGTTAGCCTCTTCGGAAATGGTCCGGTACCACCCTTTAAGGGGTGCATCCCCGGATGACCTGATGGCGGTGCTGGACCTATTGGGCCTACCAATAGATTGCTTGGATCCAGGGGACCTGGTACATGCCTATAATAAGGCGGTGACAGGGGCCCTGGATTCCATTGCACCTGTTTGTGTTCGTCCTCTCACTCTTCGTCCCAGGTCTCCTTGGTTCGACGAGACCGTGAGGAAGTTGAGGAGAGTTGGACGAAGGTTGGAGAGGCATCGGCGGAGGTCCGGTTTGGATGATGACAAACTTAGTTTGATGGACCACTATATGGTCCATCAATCCGCAATCTCTCGTAAGAAGACAGAATTCCTGTCCAGAGAGATTGCGACTGCACAGAATAGACCAGCTCAGCTCTTTCGGACTGTGGACAGACTGTGCAATCCAATTTGTCTTCAGCCCAGAACAGCCTTTTCTCCAGAACGGTGTGAGGAGTTTGCTCTCTTCTTTGCAGATAAGGTTGCCAAAATCAGATTGGACGTCCGTTCTTCCCTCTCCAATGGGAGTGGTGATGGTCAGCAGGAGATGTCGAACACCCAGTTTTCATGGTCTGACTTCAGCCTCCCCACAATCAATGACATTGTGATGATCATCCGAGCGCTGCGACCGACCAACTGTGATTTGGACCCTGGCCCCACACGCCTCTAGTGGATTGTGTGGATAAAATCAGCCCAGTCCGGCTATGATAGTCTGGAGGTCCTTGGAGAGGGGGATCTTTCCAGATCCTTTTAAGGAGGCTATAGTTAAGCCTGTATTGAAGAAGCCCTCCTTGGACCCGGATTGTCTAGCAAATTACAGGCCTGTCTCTAACTTACCCTTTGTGGGTAAAGTTATTGAGAAGGTGGTTCCAGTGCAGCTGGATGGTTATCTGACCAACAAAAATGTCTATGATTCTCTCCAGTCTGGATTTAGGAAAAGACATAGTACCTAGACAGCACTTGTTTGGGTACTAAATGACCTCCTAATAGCGAGAGATCGTAGGACCTGTTCCATCTTGGTACTTCTTGATCTCTCTGCAGCATTTGACACTGTTGACCATGGTGTGCTGTTAGAGCGTTTGCGGTCCATCTGTGGGTTGTCTGATACGGTCCTCAGGTGGTTTCAATCTTACCTCGAGGGTAGGACTCAGAGGGTGGTGTCAGAATTTTTTCAAATAGTCTCCCTATCCCATGGGTACCAGAGAGTTCTATTCTACGCCTATGTTGTTGCAGTGTATATGCTGTCGTTAGGAGTGATTGTTAGATGATACGGTTTGGGTTTTCATTGCTATGCAGATGATACTCAGCTGTATATGTCTTTTGTGCCCGGCCAGGATGCTGCCTTTTCGGTATTTAATAACTGCCTTGCTGAGATCCAAGACTGGATGAATGGGAGTTGGCTGCGGTTAAACCCTGAAAAAACTGAGGTGTTGGTCGTGGACAAGGGTTGCTATGAGGCGGGTTTGTTAGCTGGATCGCCCTCAGGCTTATGGCTTGGGGGCGTCCAGCTGACGACCTCAGACCAGGTGCGGAATCTGGGCATAGTATTTGATGACCGTCTGACTTTCAAATCTCAGGTGTCAGCGGTAGTCAAAACTTCCTTTTACCATCTGAGGAATATCGCCCGGGTGAAGCACCTGGTTCCTCCAGAGGATCTTCCAACATTGATCCACGCATTCGTTACCTCCCGCCTTGACTATTGCAATGCCCTCTACCTGGGGCTACCGGGGGTTGAACTTCGCTGTCTGCAGCTTGTGCAGAATGCGGCAGCCAGGTTTTTGACTGGATCTTCTAGGTCCAGCCATATAATGCCTGTGCTCTGCGGACTGCACTGGCTGCCAGTTTTTTGGCGAATCACCTTTAAGGTCGGTTTGCTGACCTATAAAGCCCTACACGATCAGGGACCTACTTACCTGAAAGAGCTCCTTTGTCCCTACTGTACTCCCTGCCCTCTCCGATCCACTGATGAGGGATTGCTAGAGATTCCCAGGGTTTGTTTAAAAACTTCAGGGGCTAGATTGTTTAGTTTTATGGCCCCGACCCTGTGGAATTCTCTACCTCGTCAGGTGCGAAATTGCCTGACTGTCCAAAGCTTTAAAGGACCTTTGAAGACACATCTTTTAGTATAGCTTTTAATGATTTATGTTAGTTTTAATCTTGTCTATTTATTGTTTTATGTACTGTACAGGCGCTTTGGTTATAAGAAAAGCGCCTTATAAAAAATAAAGAATGAATGAATGAATGAAAAGCATTGGAAACTTTCAGTGCATCTTCATAACTTTGCTGTGTTTTAATATTTTGACCCAAAATTTTCAAGATAGTCTTCATATGACCCCACCTCATGAACCCAGTAGGTGAAAATTTTCAAATCCTGCCTGAAAGGTGATTTCACATTATGACTGCAAAGTCATCTTTCTGATATGATTTGAACATTTCACCTGGCTAGTTCATGATGTGAGATCCCAAAAAGTTCATGTTGAAATTTTGGGAAAAAATATTAGCAAATGATCACGTTATGAATACAGGTTCAAAATGCAGTGAAATACATTGATCACAGCTTAACTGATTTCTTCAGTTCCCACCCCATCCGGCATTAAAGAGTGAAGATATGCCTCCAGTCCAGAGAGGATTATGATAACTGGACCTCAAGTAACTCAGTAAGTAAGGGTTGGGGGTGCTGAGTGGAGGGGTCAGATGGGGGTTGGGTAATGGTTGTGTGGGCAGCAGCAATAGACATCAATGTACCTTTTTTTACAGGGTATACAAATAAAATAAAAAAGAGAAGACACTGAGGGATGGTTTTCTTAATTTCAGGTACTGAACACTGGGGATTGGGCACTCCAGTGTCAGTTTCCTATTTATGGGTCATGGGAAGCAATGGGGAAACGGGAGGGATGCCTGGTAGCGGGTGGGACTTTTTTAAAGAGGCATGGCATGGGCACGGGAAGCAAACAGGGAAGCAGGAAGGATACTTGGTAGAGGGTGGAGTTGTTTAAAAGGGGCACTGGAAGCAAGAGGAAGGGGGAGGAATACTAGCCACAGGGCAGGATTGTTTAAAAGGGTGCAGTCATTTGTGTTGTGGGGGGAGGATGAGTTGCAGGTTGATCACAACGCCAGTCATTGGTTCGCTGAGTGGCATCATGCAGATCAAAGCAAGGAGCCACCCTATGATATGGGTGGCACTTTTCTTTGAAGTTCACAAAACTTCTGCCCAGCAAGCACTGAAGAGTGTCATGATTAGTCTGGCTGATGTTTGGTCTGATTCTGTCAAGCCCACTGCAGACTGCCCTGCATTGGACTGACAGTGACACACCTCTCAAATTCAGCATCATAGCAACATGTTCACAGTTGTGCTTGCATGTGCAAGTGTGAACATAAAAAATAAGCTGAAAAGGTTTGTTTCAAGTTGCACTGGAGGAAATACACCAAGCTCCTATATAAAAACAGGGCAAAAAGGATTTTATAATTTATATCCTTGATTTTGCAGGATCCCAGTTTTCCCACTCCCTGCTTTTACCTCACAGATCTCCAGTTTCTCTCTCCAGTCATTCAGATCTGGCTCTGTACTGCTAAAAGCTACCCCCAGTATTTTTATAGGTTCTTAAGAGATCTCAATGCCAGCAATAACCTGACGTGACATCTCCAAATCTCTCTTAACCAGACTATGGTCTCCACTCCTTATAAAATTTACCTTCAAACCTGCATGGTCCCCAGACTCCTTTAATAAAAATTCACATCTAGAAATGGAAACCACATCCCCTAGGAAGAGGCTGCTGTACTCCACAGAAGCCAAGATATTCTGGACCCCTCTATCCCTGGTTCCACCAAGCCAATTAGAAAACAAATACTGCAGCGAACACCGTATCGACAGCTTCACACAGACAGCATGTGTACACTGCCAGCCGATAGGAGAGAAACACCATGACAGTGAGAATGACTGCTGAACAGTCCTTAGTGTTTAAATGTGGAATTCTCTTCCTGAGCACATAGTTGACATAAAAGAATTTACAAAGTTTAAAAATAAACTAGACAGGTTCCTCTTCAAAAAGGATGGATAATCTCCCCCACATGTGTAAGATGGCAGTCCCGACGGGCCTAGCACCTGCTTCTACCCTTAAAACACAGAGTAGTAATACCGAGTAATGATATGGAGGGGGTGGTTTGCCCCCCCCCTTTACCCCCAGGACTATAATATAATCACCTCTAGGTCAGAGGTGTATGGGAGGAAAAGCACAAAACCCCTGGGGCAGCATGATGGCTGGCACTGCAAAATCCTAATCGACAGAATGACTGTTGATTAGTTGCAGTGCCTGACATTGCTAATCACTGTACCAGTTTGCTACAGCAACACACTCTCTATGCCCCCCACTTCTAGCAACTCTGGTGCCTGACTAATTTGACATTACTAATGCTTCCAGTCTGGAAGCATACAATAAGGGATTAAGGGGGGATTCCATCATACCCTTTTTTGGTATGGCACTGGTAAACCTTTCCAGCATTACTCTAAGGAACACCAACCACAGATATGTACATAATTGCTATTCATGTGACAAATGCCTCCAGAATCCCATATAAATGTAAAACATAAAATAAATATTTATGAGAGACGTTGTAAAAAGTAATTCCTGGATCAAGACTTAAGACAACCCCCTCTACTCACCCGTGCTGACCCCGTATCATCGGTTCCCTTGTATAAATCAAATTATCTTGAATTACTTTTATTTATTTATTAGATCATCGGTTTACAAACCTTTGAGACATATACTCATTTACAAAGGCACCTCGTCAAGAGAGCAATACATCACAGCAAACAAAACAGAACAGTACATAACACTTAGATTAAAAAAGCAACCAGTGTTACAGGCATTCACTGGCGGTACACGCTTGGTAATAGATAGATCACAGTACTTGACCATTCATTATGTGTGGTTCATAGCTCAATGCTTATGTAACATATATATTGGAGTGATGTAGATGGTTGTTGGATACAGAGGCCAGCATTAAGAGGACAATGTTTATTAGGTAGTAGTATAGAATGTTTGTGCTTAGGAATGTGGATACTTGAATTGAGTTATTTGATGGTGTTGGCCTTTCTCTGTATCCTACCTGTAGGAAGGAAGCTTGTTTAGAATTATGAAAGCCCCAAAAGAATATATATATATATATATATATATATATATATATATATATATATGTATATATATATATATATATATATATATATATAGATATATATAGATATATATATATATATATATCAACGATTGTTCTTTAACTGAAATGCTGAAGAGTCGTGCATGACAACACCTAAAAATGATGAGAATAGATGATCACCTCCTCCAACTCTGGAGAGTGTGACCAGTAGCACTCAGGAGAGGAATAAACCCCTTGGGGGGGAAACCTCTGAGGACCCATGGCTACTGACCTGCCCGTTCTTCTGGGCATACTAAAGGAGAGAGATCCTAATTAAACTAAATTAATCAGCTAATCTGAATTCTAATTTGTATAATTTAATCCAGATAAATGGATCTTAAGTAGAACTGAATTGTAAATGTCCAGTGAAGTAATTTCCTCCTAATAAAGTCCAAGTCCGAAAATCCATGTACAATTCGGAACGATGGAGAGTGGATATGAAGAACCTTTTTCCGCACTTCAGTTGATAGAGGGCATAATCCAGGAAATGTATGATCTTGGAGATGAAGTTGATGACTGACGAATTCAATACAGAAGACCAGATGCAGATAGTTGCATCCAAACTTGACGTCAACGAGGCAGGATGAATAGAAGTAGACGACTTCCTGATTTCTAATAGAGGGCTTGTAGTACGTATAATGAGAGAAGGCATGTAGCCAGGCTACCGACTGATGAATCCAGTTCTGATAAGTGAAGTATAGTCTTAGGAATTGATATAAAGGCTACGGCTGTAGAATTGAGCTGAAATAATGGTAAGCTGTAGAGGATAATTGGAGACACTGGTGCGAGGTATGAAGCATCCAAGTAGTAGAATATGGTGAGCCCAAAAATAAGCAAGTCAGTTGGACTGCAAATCCGAAGTGAGAGACAGTAGGAGCAGGACTGCACCAACAAAGGCAGATGAGAAGGAACAGGATGTGGCAATCAGCCTCTGAAGTGCAGCTGAATCGATAGCTGGTGAGGTAGGAGAGAGGCGGCTGATTCCAGTATGTGAAGCGCAGCCAGACCTAGGAATGTCTGCTGGTAGAATTCGAGCATGGAAGATAGTCTGTCGATGAGATGCACAGCAATCCATCAGCTGGAGGTACGAGAGGCCAGTAGCTCTAGGTAACAGGAATGCAGCTATACCCATGAAGGGCAGCTAATAAATTAGGAGCGGCATAGAGCCTCCATGAGACGCATCTGGAATCATCTTGAGCACAGTAGTATTGTAGCCGTAAGGCAGACGTAGAGAATGTAAGGATGCTGAGAAGCGATGTATCCAGAGCAAGGAAGGCAGGGATCACATGGAAGAGACTGAGGCAGATATGGCAACTGGATGAGAGGAATAACATCCAAATAGAAGATATGCGAAGTTTGAGGCAGGAAAACCAGATGAGACCCGAAGGCTGAATCAGATGAAGTGGCGTTGTCACAGGGTCTAAATTCAGTAGAGCACAAGCATGATAATGCAAGGTTGTAGGGAGTGCCAACTAAGTGTCCAGGAAAGCAAAGCAGTAGCAATTCCATGACTGAGGCAGCAGGGCAAACATCCAAGAATAGATGATGAAGAAATGTCCAGATACACTTCAGTAAATAGCTGCTGGCTGGTGATACGGCAGCATGTAGGCATATAGGAGAATGTGTGAAACTCCTGGCCTCGAGCTGGGTGAGGCAGAATTAGAGCAGAATGAAGAAACCCCCCCCCAGCCCGAAGGGCGAAGGCAGGTCATGAAAGCAGAAGATTAGTAGGCAAACCTCCCACCCCGATGGGCGAAGGCAGATCGTAGAGGTGAGAATCCCCAGGCCTCGAGACGAACGAGGCTGGCAAAGTAGAAGTAGGGAAACCTCCCAGCCCGAAGGGCGAAGGCAGTTCATAAAAGCTGTTAAATTCCAGGCCCGAACTGAGAGCAGGCAAGAGGAGCAATAGGAAAACCTTCCAGCCCGAATGGTGAAGGCAGGTTGTAGAAGCTGTGAATCCCCAGGCTCCAAGCTGGACAGGCGGGCAGGGAGGTGAAGTAGATATTGTAATGGAGGCAGTAGCTGAAGCCAGATAAGTGCGAAGCAGCAGTGTAACATAAGCAGACATAGGAAGGAAAACGATGCTGAAGACCGATGTATCATGTAGATTGAGGATAGTAGGTATCGCAGAGAAGATCTCGGCAGAAGAAGGCAATCCAGTGAGGCAACCACATCCTGAATCCGGCATTCCATGAGGGAAGCAAAGGTGCAATCACTTAAAGTAGTGCAGGCAGGCATGGTTGAGGAGCTGAATGGAAATCCATAAGGACTTAAGGAGAATGCCTGAGGAACCATACAAGCCCTGCAGAAGCCATATAGAGAAGAACTGATGGAGGCCAAGGTAGGAAGGAGCGGTGAGGAGCTGAGGAACTATATGGTGTTGAATAGCTATGAAGGGGAAGAATCACAGCTCCCAATTCCCTAGCATGAGCCAGGGCATAGCCTGCAATTCCTATGAATGGCCAGAAGGTGGAGCAAAAGTCAGATGAGTAAATAGAACCAGTCCTCAAATTGGGCCCACATAGGTAGGGATGGGGAAGGTTCCATCAACTAAAACAATATAAATAATGCAAGCTAAATACAGAACGCCAAGCACAGTGAATCGGTAAGAGGCATGCATACCTCTAAATTGTCTTAGATGTTTAGGGATGACTTGACTGTGCCCAAGAGTACTGTGCCTCTCCTTAATTGTGTGTGGCCACAGCTAAACAGTGGGATTGTAAGGGATCAATATGCAGGCAGGAGCAAGCCAAAAAAGGGGAAAACAGCACCAGTGCAATGCGTCCAGAGGATGGGGAAGGGCCGTCACAGTATCCAAGGCATGATGATGTCCAGGTGACGAAGAAATGAAGCAGTGTCCGTAGAGACCTGTGTGCACTGGACAAGGAAAGAGCATAGCAAGTGAGACTGGTGTGAATTATGCTGAACACAATAAATTGCTGCACGGTAGCAATACTCCAAGGCTGCAAAAGCAGGCAGTGAGTGGCTGCAGCAGCACAGTTGTCTCCACGAGAAGAAGAGGGGAACTGCAGTATGGCATCGCTAATGTAGAAGAAGAAGAAGAAGAATCTGCATTTATATAGTGCTTTTCATACATCCAAAGCACTTTACAAGCAATGCTAGACTAGTAGTGAAGTGAAGTGACTGAATGTGTGGTGGCGGCCATATCGCACATCATCACCCACACACAGCCTGAATAATTGCATGAACCGGTTTATGGGAAAGGGAATGTTGTCCAGGACACCAGGAATGTTCCCTACTCTTTGCGAAGAGTGCTCTGGGTTCTTTTACTTCCACCTGGACACCCACAAGGACAACACCAGGATGGGCAGAAGGGACCTCGGTTTAATGTCTCATCCGAAGGACAGCACACCCCAGCAGTACAGCACCCCCAATACTGCACTTGAATGCCAGCGATTTTTAAGTGCAAGTCCAATCCCGGTGTGGGACGAGAACCCACGGCCTTCTGGTCCAGAGGCGGATGTGCTACCAACTGAGCCACACTGACATGTAGAGGGATATGGCACGACTATGCCTAGCAAGGAGTCTGAAAAATCATACATGATTCATGTCTGGGACAAAGAATGCAGTAGGAAGGATAGGAATGCTGGCTTTGTTGTCAAATGCAGTAATGAATACAGTACTGTAGGCAATACTTCAAGCAGCTACCAGCAACAGACGTTGAAATTCAGATATACTAAAGTTGAGTTTTGATGCAATGCCCATCTTGCAGGAGCCATGCAAATGTAATGTGACAACCGTATACGTGACAAGGACTGCTGAAACGGCCAAGACAACTTGAAGCAGGCACTAAATCAGGGATGAGGAATCTCAGATGTTCCAAACGGAGAAGGACAGAAGCCCAGTTCAGAGAGCAGCGCAGGGCTGAGTGGAGGGAAGCATGGTCGGAAGCAGTGCAGGTTTCTCAGGAGCTAGGCAAACAAACCCAGACTGACAGAAAGAGTTCCAACGAGTGAGGAATGATGGCTGCGGTGTTGGAAGGAGGGGAACTCCATGAGGAGGGCAGCGTCCAATAGCAGAGCAGGTGAATGAAGGCCCGAAGCTCCAAGGAAAGGAGCAGTATGCGCTGAAACAGAAAACGGCAGAAGCATGGGCACCGGCTGCTGAAAGAGACAGGAAGGAGCAGGGCAGTAGGCAGGCGAGTAGGAGACATAGCTAGGAAACAGCTAAAGGAAGAATCCCAAGACAAGGCAGGAAGAACAAACAACAACGGGGGAGGGGGGTGACAAGCAATCACAATGAACATAATATGAACAGGGAGCCACTGGAGAGGGGGGGTGGGCACAGGAGGAATGAAAGAAGCAGCCGAGCACCGGCAGCACCACTAGCGAGTGCAACTCGCTCTAAGCAGAGCAGGAGTCAGCTGCTTCTTTTAAATAGGCTGCAGGGGAGGAGCTCTTCCCCCACATAATCCCGGGCTACTCCCTGCAATTGAACGTTATATGAGTGCCCTGCAACGTCCATCAACCACAGTTCAAAATCATTGCCAGAAATTTGTAACTGCAGTTTAACAAACTGATTGGTCCTCAGTATTTTAAGTCCATTCAGTCCCCTGCACCCAATTTATGCAGTTTAGCACCTAAACCACCACATCCAGTTACCTTACTCCATTTCAGGGACTGAATTGCTAAAATGACTTCCTGCTCCATAACCGCTCTGACACTGAAAGAGGAAGCACAGGGATAATGCAATTTCTCATAAAACTAGAAACATTCTTTTCCTACCCCCTCTTCTGAGAACCACCAAACCATGCTGAAAATACACTTGCATCTGCTGCAAAATTTCCTTTTTTGTAGGCTCTACTTTACCACCCTGAGATTTAACAGCTCAAATCAATGTTCTAACTATGCTTTCTTTACACTTTTTAAAATGGCCTCTATATACCCATTTATGTTGTTCACCATAACACTGTTCAGGAAAGGAGAGATGCTGGTCTATTATGTTGAAAGTTCCCCATTTCATATTCTATTTGAGCTATCTTGCCCTGTAGATCTCTCCTTGTAACATTATGGGATGACAGCTGTTCATATGACTGATTCCTTAATTCTAAAACCTGAAATAAGATTATTGTCTCTATACATTAGCTGCTTGCCTAAAATAATTTTCCAAACTGACCTTTGTTTCTTCACACCAGTCACCAACATTCTTATGTAGACATAGAACAGATTTCCGAACTTGCAGTAATTCTCATGTACCATCCAAAATAAAATATTTGTTCAAGAAGCTTCAAACTGAATTTCCAATACCTCCACCTACCAATAAAATTCAATTTGGAGCTGCTCAGTCATTTTTTTTTTTTTTATTTATTTATTGAAATTGTTTCACAAGGAAAAGCACACTGAGCAACAACTGCTCGTCTCCCGGTGTGACCTGGGGGGAGGGCCCGGAGGGTACAGTGGGGAGGAGGACATAAGGTTGCCCAACTTCATACATACAAACATACAATTTACATGATACAGTTGCATACATTTGACAGCAATAGTTGAGCATAGATAACATTCTTACCCTAACAGGCATAGTAACAGTTACAATGAGGAGAATCAGCTAGGGTTATTACTGAGGCAATAATAGAGATTGAATATTTATATGCAAATAGTAGAGACACACAAAAATCTATTCTTGTATGTATAGTTCCCTTTTAATACATATAATTCCTCCTGAATATAAAGATCCATAGACAGTAACAATCATATCATTCTAAAAGACAGTATTACAATAAAGCTAGCATAATGGGGTGGGGAGTGGGGGATTCTAGGCCACAAATGAGGCCAAAGACCAAAATACTCTAAAATTATTCTTTAAATGCCCCAACATTTTGCCACCTCATGCGTGGCTTCTTCAGGGGAAATTAGTGTAATTTAATAGATATGAACAGCCATGAATATCTTTGCGCAATCTTTTAAATTGACATTAAAGCTTCTGATCATAGCCAGCCCGGTGGTGCTGAGTGATGAGGCACTGAATGCCACACCTTGCTCCACACCGGCGACCCAGGTTCTGTGACAGACTCGGGCCGCCATCGGGTCGGCAGGGGAAGAGGACTTAGCGCCCAATGGCGGCTCTCCCTCTCTGGGGAGGGTTATAGGTCTGTCCCACTGCTATATTGCCAACTCCTGGGTGAACCTGGGAGTAGCGACGCAGGTCGGGACACACAGTGGGAGGGACAGTGCCAACCGAAAGCCCAGGGAGGAGCAGCGTCTCCACGCATGCCTCCTCATTGGCTCTCCTAGTGTGCCGGCGACTGCGGGGATAAGGGCTCACCAGAACAGGAGAAAATGGAGCTCGTCACTCCTAGGTGATGACTCTGATGCCGGCCAACTTCACCGGTGCTCACTGGGGCAGACTCCATTGTGTCCTGCCCGCACCACCGTTACTAGGGGGAAGGTCGGGAGGTCCCTTCCCCACCCCGCCCGGCGGGTACACCGGGATACCTGAGGAGCACTGAGCGATTGAATACTCTAGGAGCAGATTCCTAGTGGTGCCATGGGATGTGTGGAAGGTGGCTTGAGGATGTCTGCTTGAGTGGAAGAATGGTGCAGTAAAGACAATAAATATAAAGTTAAAGGAAAAAAAAAAATCCTGATCTTGACAAGATTAAAATAACAGACCAGCTGTTACTTCAGTTACTCATGAAGTAATTCCTCTCTTGGAAAATGTTGCTTTTCAGTAAGCCTGGTATTGCTGAACTATGACACAAGTCTACATAAGTACTTTTTTACATTTTTACATATGCTTGGTAGTGTACGTTTACCAACACACCCTAGTGCAACAACATAACAAAATTAATTGTACTATACTAGTGCTACTGCCTCTATTTGACTGACCTTTCAAGCCTGGCTGCCCTTCTGATTGCTTGCTGAATTTTAAAGACAAACTGGATGTGCTTATAGTAAACACACCATATTATGTAACATCAAAATAGGAGCTTATCTCATATATAAAGTGGAGTTTTTACCTTGGCTGTCTCTCTGTTATCGTTCAGTAACAAAAACAATATATGTCATTTGATCATTCCCATATTGTTTCTATTATTCATTCATTGTCACCACTTCACTGAAACACTTTATGTAACGTGCATTCCTCCTTATATTGTTTAATTATGCTTACTGAGCATTGACTGTGAACAACTGACCACCTGCATATTCCATAGCGTCTCCTGCTTATTTCATTCACAGGACCACTCATTGCCAAGTGTGCTGACTGGTACTTAACTTGCTATGAAATTCTTTGGCCTCACTTGCTACAGCAAGTGTAATGCCTTTCAATGCAAATGTGAACAAACCCAAACTTAATACTAGTTCATCCACGGATAATGTTTTCTTATTCTAATTGTTTTTTTTTCTTTTATATTAAGCAGACTTGGTCAAATGTATGATCCCAAAAGCATTCTCACAGCAGACGCAATAAACTTGCTTTTAAATGGTTCTCAAACTTTGTATTGCACATTATTCTTTAAATGGTCACAACCTTCAGTATTCAGAATGTCAATGAACTTATTACACACTGTTTTTATCCTGTTTTGTACTGCCTCCATGTGCTGCGTCACATGTTTATTGTTTGTCTGTAAAATGTTTTCTCCCGGGTCATGCCTGAAAATAGGCATTGTTTGCCTAGTGCACTTACCCGGTCACCAAAAGCAAAATAAATAAAAATAAATAAAAATAGTCAGCAAATTATTTCAAATATGAAAAAAATAAGCAATACAAAGTTTGAGAACCATTTGAAAATATATTTATTGAGTGTGCTCTGTGAACTGGCTGGGTGGCAGGACACAGAGGGTGGTGGTAAATGGCTGTCACTCCACAGAGGGAAGAGTGACCAGTGGGGTACCACAGGGATCAGTGCTGGGACCGGTCCTATTCAACATCTTCATCAGTGACATTGCGCAGGACCTAGTAGACAGAATTTCACTGTTCGCTGATGACACAAAGCTCTGTAACAGAGTAGACATACCAGAGGGTGTAGACAGAATGAGAAGGGAAATGCAGAAACTTGAAGAATGGTCAGGGGTTTGGCAGTTGAAATTCAATGCAAAGAAGTGCAAGATGATGCATATGGGGCACAAAAACCCTGGCACAATATATCAGTTGGGGGGTAAGGATACAGCTGCACCAAGCAGGAAAGGGATCTTGGGGTTATCATCTCTGATGACCTCAAGGTAGGGAAACTGTGTGACAAGGCAGCAGGTAAAACAAATAGGATGCTGGGATGCATAGGCAGGGGCATCACCAGCAGGAAAAGAGAGGTCATAATTCCACCATACAAGACACTAGTGAGGCCCCACCTGGAGTATAGTGTACAGTTCTGGAGACCTTACCTACATAAGGACATAGACAGGGTAGAGGAGGTTCAGAGCAGGGCAACAAAGATGGTGCATGGATTGCATCACAAGTCCTATGAGGACAGGTTGAAGGAACTGAACATGTACTCCCTGGAGGAGAGGAGGGAGAGAGGGGGTATGATGGAGACATACAAGTATCTTACAGGGAGGAACAGGGTGCAGGAATACACTATTTTTAAGCGAAAAAGATGTTCCAGGACTAGAGGGCATGGGATGAAGTTGGAGGGAAGACGATTCAGAGGAAACGTGAGGAAGAATTTCTTCACAGAACGGGTGGTGGACAAGTGGAACACCCTGCCAGAGGAAGTGGTGGGGGCTGAAACAATCACGGGATTTAAGAATGTGTGGGATAGACATAAAGAAATTCTGGAGGTCAGGGGTAAGGGGCAACAGACTTCTAGGAAAACATAAACTGAACTTACAGACTCAAATGGGCAGACTGGGTGGGCCATAGGCCCTTATCTGCCGACACTGTCTATGTATCTATGTAATGCTCTTGGGACCATACATTTGACCAGGTGTACTTAAAAGAGTAGTACAGTCAAAATTTGCAAAAATGTATATTGTGCAGAGTGTTTTGATTTGTGTGTGTAGTCCTGGTGTGTCCTTCCCTTTGTTTATTAATAAGAGTTTTTTGCAAATTAGCCTGCCAGTGATATGGAAGTTTTATGGCCCCTGGGGATCTTCATCTTAGCAACGTTTAATGCTCTTATTTTTCTTACCATGCCTCCTGTACCATGTGCCGATGATGCATCCAGGGACCACTGATTCAGCAAGTATTAAAGATAGGAGCCTGATGTTCTGGCCTCTACTAAATAGCTCTAATTCAATATTTTTGTTTTCTATGTGTGTATCAGGTTTAGCCAACAGGAGTAAATGTTTTGCTTTTAAAACTTTTCATTTCATCAGACTTCACACATCCATAAAAAGCGCACAAATCACCCCAGATCATCAAGGCTATAATTAATAAAGACTGTTTTCTTGCAGAATAACCCACTCAATTAGCCCTCAAGTATTTGCTAAACCGTAAATATAGCCCTTAGTGCTCACTAGATAAGGAAACTTACTTAATATCACAGCACTGCTGTTGCAAATTGGATCTAAACCAGTGTCTGCTGAATCCAAAGTCCCAGATACATCACTGTCACGTGGGACAGAAAGCACTGTAGGAACAAGAAGAGCAACAAACCATGCTAAGTTGGAGATCCCAGGGGCCATAAAACTAGCAGGCTAATTCAAAAAAAAAAACTCCCAATAGAAGACAAAGGGAAAGACACACTAGGACTACACACACAAATGAAAACACTCGGCTCAACGTACGTTTTTGTAAATTCTGACTGTACTACTCTTTTAATATAAAATAAAAAAAAATTAAATTAAAAAACTTTATCCATGGACGAACTAGTATACCATTAGGGTACTTTATACTATGAATTATTTCATAGGAATAACTATACTAAGTTTGATTTGGTGCATATCTGCACTGGAAGACATTACACTTGCAGTATCAAGTGAGACCAACAAACTTCATAGCAAGTTAAGTACCAGAGAGCACATTTGGCAGTGGGTGGTCCAATGAGCAAAATCTTCAGGAGGCACCACAGAATATGCAGGTGGTCAGTTGTTCACAGTCAATGCACTTTTACTTCTCATTAAACATAACTTGAACAATAGAAGGAGGAATAAGCATGTATAAAGTGTTTCAAGGAAGTGGTGACAGCGAATGAATAATAGAAGCAATATGGGAACAAACTTCCTCACATCCCTCTTAACTCTTTGAGTGCAGAGTATGTTTGAATGTATATAGATTCAGGATGTGTGTGTGTATCTCTCTCTATATATATATATATACTGTATATATATATATATACACATATACACATATACACACACACACACACACATAGTATTTCAGGTGTGGCCTCACCACTGAACTACATAGAGGTAGTAGTACCTCTTTTTGTCTGCTGTCAGTACCCCTTCTGCTACACCTCAGCAACCTATTAGCTGTACCATAGGCATTGTTACACTATCATGATTGTTTGAGGGAGTCACTGATAATGACCTTCCGCTCCCTTTCCTCTGCTGTAGAGGGCACAGTTTAACCCCTTCTATACAGTACTTTGTCCTGTTGTTTTTCCCCCAGGTGCATAACCTTGCATTTTTTGGCGTTGAATTTCAGCTGCTAAACCACAGACCAACTCTAGCCTTTGTAGATCCCTCTACATCTCCCTGATCCCTTTGTCATTATCTACCCTACTGCAGAGCTTCATTATATCTGCAAAAAGACACAACTTACCATGGAGTCCCTCTTCAGTGTCGCTGATGACATGTTGACAAGAGCAGGACTCAGAACAAAACCCTGTAGCACTCCACTCGGGACTGTCCTCTCTTTTGATCTGACCCCGTTTACCACCACCCTCTGCTCTCTCCTTCAACCATTTCCTACCCATTTATTTATTTATTGAAGTGTTTTACCAGGAAAGGCATACTGAGCAGTTTACTGATTGATTTCTGATGTGTCCTGAGGGAGGGGTAAACATAGGAAGACAGTCGAAGACAGTAAACAAGTGAATACATAGCTGTGTTCAGGTTCTCCAGCTTCTTCAGCAACCTTTTGTGTGGCATCTAATCAAAAGCGGCCTTGTCTGCTACCCAGTCAAAGAAAACTATCAGGTTGGTCTGCCAAGACCCTCCCTGCCACAGACCCTTGCTGTTTATTATCCTAGAGACTGTAGTTCTGTATGTCATCCACAAGATCCTCTTTGGTCAGTGACTCCATAAGTTTATCCACTACAGAGATAAAGCTGACAAGTCTGTAATTCTCTAGTTGCTCCTTGCCACCCCTTTTTCAGTGGGACTACATCCCCTATCCTCCAGTCTTTTTAAACTACCTCTATCTGAACTGAGCTATTGAATAGCCCTAGTACAAGTTCATCTGGTTCTGCAGCCTATTCCTTGAGCACCCTTGGATGCATCCCATCCAGCCCTTGGGCTTTCTCTAACTTTAGGACTTGAAGCCCTTTCTGGACCCTTTCTTTGGTAACACTGGCTGCCTCATTTCAGGAATATTTCTGACAGTTACCCTGATGTCACTTTCAGGCATGGGCCCACTGTCTTCCCCTGTGAAGACAGAGCAGAAGTAATCATTAAGGATGGCTACTTTTTGTTCATCTTCATCTAGTACCCTCTCTGGTAGCCTAACAATACCACCTTCCTGCCTCCTTTTTTCCTTAATATATTTAAAGAATTGTTTTCCCTACCCTTGACCACCTCCACAACATGCAGCTCCATGTCTGCCTTTGCCTCCCTGACCGTCGTCTCTGCTTCCCTAGTTTTCATTCACCACTCTCCCCATTCCTCCTCCCCTGCTTTTCCTTGTACCTGGTGAAAGCCTTTTCTTGGCCCTCGCTGCTTCTCTGATCCTTTCTGAGAACCGTATTGGTCTCTTGTACCTGTTCCAATTTGTAACAATTCTGGTGCATAACATTGTTGCCTCTAGAATGGTCCCTTTAATTACCACTTGTCTTTCATCTATACCTCCAGTGCTGTCCACCCTGGTCAATGTATCTCAAACCAGCTCCCTCATCTGGTTGAAGTCTGCTTTTTCTGAAATCTAGGACTTCAGTTATTGACAGGGGTAGTCTGGTCCTGAGGGCCAGCCTGAACCAAATGGAGTTACGGTTGCTGGACCCCAGCGAGTCCCATACCCTCACTGCACTCACCATCTCCAAGTTGGTGAACACCAAATCGAGAATGTCAGCCTCCCATTTGTATTTTCTTGCCTGAGGGCACCATGAGTGACTGTCTCCCCTTTGTTTCCCCTGATGTGTCTATCCTCCACAGCCTGTATGTCCTCCCTGACATATAGGGCTAAGTCCCCCCTTTCCCCTCTATGCTGTCTAAACATTGTGTAATATGGGATTGACAAGTCCTAGTCATTATTCTCTGAGGCTCAAGTTTATGTGACTGATAAGTGGTCCATCTCAGAGCCTACCACCAATGCCTGTAGTTCACTGATTTTATTACCCAGACTCCTGGCATTAATGCTTCCAACTAACTCCGGCTCCTCTTTTGCTGTTTTGTGATCCTACATCTGTATGCCTTCCCATTCTCCTTACCTTCTTATTTTCCTATTGCTTACATAGAAACATAGAAGTTGACGGCAGATAAGGACCGCAAGGCCCATCCAGTCTGCCCATTTCTTTTTCTACCTTATAAATGTGTCATCGGCCTTTGCTCTGTCAGTGGCCTATCTATTCATACTCATTTGTATTGCTCCCTTATGCCTATCCCATGCCTGTTTGAAGCCCTGCACTGTATTCATAGCCACCACTTCTTGAGGTAGGCCATTCCATGCATCCACCACCCTTTCTGTGAAAAAGATTTCTCACATTCCCCCTTAATCGGCCCCCCTCTAATCTCATGCTGTGTCCTCTTGTCCTGCTATGTTTCTTATATTTAAACATGTTAGACTCTTTCACCTTGTTAATGCCCTTAAGGTGTTTGAAAGCCTCGATCATATCACCTCTCTCCCTCCTTTGTTCAAGGGTATACATATTGAGCTCTGTTAATCTGTCCTCATATGTCTTCTGATGCAGTCCCTGCACCATTTTGGTTGCCCTTCTCTGGACTGCCTCAATTTGGTTAATCGCTTGTGAAGGTGTGGCCTCCAATACTGCATGCAGTACTCCAGATGGGGCCTAACCAGTGTCTTGTAAAGAGGGATTATTACCTCCCTCTTACGACTTGTGATACCCCTACTAATACACCCTAACACCCCCCTAGCCTTGCCTACTGCTTTAGAGGTCTGCTTGGATGATTTCAGGTCATCAGTGATGATGATGCCCAAGTCTCTTTCTTCCTTTGTGACTGCTAGCAACTCCCCTCCCAGCCTATAGGTGGCTTCAGGGTTTCTCTTCCTATGTGCATGATCTTGCACTTCTTTGCACTAAATCCAGTTGCCACTCTTCTGACCATTTTGCTAGTTTATCCAGATCTCTTCTCATTCTGCCTACCCCATCTGGATCATCTACTCTGTTGCAGATCTTGGTGTCATCTGCAAACAGACAAGCCTTACCCTCTAGTCCATCTGCAAGGTCACTAATGAAGATGTTGAAGAGGATTGGCCCCAGGACTGATCCCTGAGGTACCCCACTTGTGACTTGCATCTCTTCTGACTGTATACCATTTACCACCACTCTCTGTTTTCTGCCCGTCAACCAGTTTGCCACCCAGTTGACCAACTTCTGACCCACCCCGAGCCTACCCAGCTTATTTATCAATCTTCTATGTGGAACAGTGTCAAAAGCTTTGCTGGAGTCAAGGTAGGTGACATCAACTGCTCCCCTTGGTCCACTACCTGGTTACCCAGTCAAAGAAATCTATGAGATTAGTTTGACAGGACCTTCCTTTTGTAAACCCATACTGTCTTGGATCCTGTGCCCCTATGGATTCCAGGTGTTGCACTATCCTTTCCTTAAGGAGTGCCTCCATAATCTTGCCCACTACTGAGGTAAGACTGACTGGTCTGTAGTTCTCTGCCTCCTCCCTGCTACCACTCTTGTGGGGCGGGATCACATGAGCCCTTCTCCAGTCTTCTGGGACCTCTCCTGTGCTCAGAGACTCACTAAACAGTTCTGCTAATGGCTCTGCTAGTTCCTCCTTTAGCTCCTTAAGTACCCTGGGATGTATGCCATCAGGTTCCATTGCCTTGTCCACCCTGAGCTTAGGAAGCTCTTGTAGGACCCTTTCTTTTGTGAAGGGAGTAGTGCTCACCTCCCTGCCCCCTGTGTCCATGGTGCCGAGCTGTGTGCCCTGCCCTACCTTCTCTTCAGTAAATACTGAGCAAAAGTATCTATTTAGGATAGATGCTTTTACATGGTCCTCCTCCTCACATGCTCCCTTTTCTCCATTAAACAGCAATACCCCTCTGGACTTTCTCCTTTCACTAATGTATCTATAGAAAGTCTTGTCACCTTCTTTACTGTTCGTGCTAGTGTTTCCTCAGTTTGGGACTTTGCCTGCCTTACTGCCTTACCTGCTTCCCTTAGGGCAGTTTGGTATGCCTCCCTATCTTCATCCCGCTGTGTTCCCTTATATTTCCTGAAGGCCAGCCTTTTGGCTCTGACCTTTCTGCTACTGTATTTGAGAACCAAAGTGGTTTCCTTCTTCTTTTGCACTTCCTTTTCTGTCTAACACAATGGGATGTTGCTTCAAGTATTGCATCCTTAATGCTTGCCCACTTTGCCTGTACCCCCTCACCTGTGTTTCTTTTTGCCAGGCTAGCTTAACTCTTTTGGCCATCTTATCAAAGTCAGCTCCTCTGAAGTCCCATATTTTGCCTTGGAATGGGATGATTTAGATGTAGTAGCCAAATTGAACCATACCATGTGATGGTCACTGGCCCCAGGTGACCTCTACCTGAGATCTATGATCCTTCCTGTTAGTCAGTACTAGATCTAGGATAGCCCTGTCTCTTGTGGGTTGTTGTACCAGTTGTTTGAGGCTCCCCTGCAGGGAATCCACTATGTGTCTAGTTCTGGCAGATGTTCCTGCTGGTATTGACCAATCTGTATCCGGCATGTTGAAGTCTCCCATTATCAGAACCTCCCCTTTAGCTGTCATGTTTTGTATATCTTCTAACAGTAATGTGTCTATGTCCTCCCCCTGGTCTGGGGGCCTGTAGACAACCCCAGTTCTTATGGCTGTCCCATTTCCTGTTTCCAGGGTGACCCACAGTTCTTCTGGCTCCTTATGTGTATTCTGAATTTCTGTAGCTTTGATATTTTCATTGACATACAGGGCCACTCCTTCCCCTTTTTTGCACCTCGGTCTCTTCTGAACAATACATAGCCAGGTACTGAAGTCTCCCAAGTGTGGTTACTGGTAAACCACGTCTCACTAATTGCTACTATGTCCAGTTTAGCCTCTGACATTATTGCCTGCAGGTCTGGGATCTTATTTCCCAGGCTGTGAGCATTTGTGTACATGATTTTCCATTGGCCAGATTTCGGTGTGTTAGTTGTTGGATGAGGTTTGGCATTACCCCTGTGCGTTGTATGGGGAGACAAACCTTTTTTCTTACCTGGTGATGCAAATGAACTGCAAACATGCTGAATCCCTGTTTGACCACTAGCTGAGACCCTGACAGCCTTTCTCCCGTTGCCTCTTTCACTACTCCTTTTTGAACCTCAACCTTATTTTTGCCCACTTTACTGCTACCAGTCTCCAGTATAGGGGGATCACTAGCTAAGTTCCCCTTCGCTCAGTCCCTTTACTGTGGTTCCCCTAGCCTCAGTGTCCCACACAGTCGGTTGAACTGCCTAATGTAGACGCCAAATTTCTGCCTCAGCATACAGGTGCACTCTCTTATCAGGTGAAGGCCATCACCTTTGAAAAGCCTCCTATCCACGAAGTCCCCCAGTCCTCCACAAAGTGGTACCCTTTCTCCTGACACCACCCATTTAACCACCCATATAATTCCTCTGTCTATTCCCTCTGTAGGCTATCTTTCCTTCCCCTTACGCCACACAGGGAGAACATTGAAAAAGGCTAGAAAGGCAGAGTGTGCCAGCAATATGTTACCCAGCCTCTGAAGGCTCTACTTCCTTGCTCCAGAGGCTAGTTTACCAGAGCACTGGTATCCTAGAATACCAGCACCCCCAGTTCCCCCCTTCCTCTTTGCTATCCTTCCTATTCTGTCTGTGTCATGGATAGCTGATGCCCCAGGAAGACACCTGACCATCCCACCCCCCACCTGCTCTACTTCCCGATCATAGAATTCCCAACCGCTAAGACTCTCCTAGCTGCCTTTTTCTTACTGTCATCCCTAGATGCCACCAGGCCATCACTCCTATTTCCCCTAACTGAGACAGGGTCCTTCCCCCTGTTGGAGTCAGTTACTAGAGTCTCCTCCAAGGGTGCAAAACAATTTTCTGTCAGGATGGTGGGGGTTGGTTGACCTTCTTGTGGTCTCCCATCTCATCCTCATTTGCAAAAGGCCAAAGCTGTATGGAGGAAGCTGGGGAGAACTTCAAGAGTTCCCCTTCATCTGAATCCCTCCAGGTTTTTTCCCATGGTCTCAAAGCGGTTGAAGACAGGCACTGCATTTGCCAAATCCCATGAGGTATTTTATTTTTATTTATTTTATTCTTTGGTAACCAGGTAAGACCCACTAGGCACAAGTGCCTGTTTTCAGGGGCGACCTGGAAGCACTGGATGGTTAAGTGACTTGCTCAGAGTCACACAGTATGCAACTGGAGGTTGTGGGAATCAAACCCAGGTCTGCTGGATGTACCAAGCTCATTCACAGCTCATAACTCTAACCTCTAGACTATACTGACAGCTACTATTGTAACTGTCTCTTCAGTCTTCCTTTCTCTTTCAGGACCACCAAAGTCATATCGCTATTTGGAGGGGGCATTGCCACCTTTACAGTGCCCACGTCAGTTTCAAAGGGAGCAGTCTGAGCTTGCATCTCTGCCTAACGGGTATGGGCATGTCTTGCTCCACTGGGTCTCCCACAAAATGAAGCACGTTCTTAGGACCAGGGTCACCTTGAGCAAGCTCCTCTGCTCCACCACCTGATACTGGTGGGGGAACAGAACCACACCTTTCTGTTCCCCATTTAGGATCACAGAAGCAGGTATCAGGGTCACCATCAAAATGTTCCAGCTGGGAATCTCTTGTGGTATTGCCATCTGACCCCCCCAAGGAGTGAACCTGCCTAGACAGCTGAGCAAGCCTAAGTTTTATAGCTTCTTCAATCAGATAACCATGAGGCTGGCATTTTGGGTTATTGTGTGCAACCCTAGGGTACTGAGTGTAAGAGTACCCTGGTTCTTCACAGAGATTACATTTATGTGCATTGGGGTAATAAACTCTTGCATGCCTCGGATCCCCACACAAGCCACATATAATAATTTCATATACAATGCTCAGATGTTATCTGGTTCCACATCTGTAACATAGCTAGGACTGCCCTTGATAACAAACACCACATATTTCTCCCCATAAAAGGGGGTTTGGGAGGTGGACCACATTGGATACTGACTGTTACAGTTTCACTTTATATCTCCAACCACCCAGCTATATGTTTTCTGAATCATTTATGTGGTCAGGGCTGTCTACTTTGTAGTCAGTATTTAATATCCTACACACTGACCTCATCATTCTTAAATAAAATTGTGACCACATTCATTTATGTTTTAGTAAGTGGAAGAGCCAAAAAGAAAGTCCATATTTTGCCCCCAAATGTTCCAGAGAGGCCGAAGACTTTAAACTAACATTAAAACTGGGGATTACAGATGTATTTATTAATGTATAAATCTCCACAGCATAACATTCCATTGCATCTTTAAACAAACTTCATCACACTAAAGTCTGATCTGGCTGGGAAGCCACACTGTCCTTATAACTCAGTCAAACCAGATTCCTTCTAGGTGTTGATTGAGTCCCAGGGGTTTTAACTAAGAAAAGGGATGACACATTAGGCTGGGGTCACCCACCAACATTCCCTGCTACGTGCAGTACAGAGATTGCTTGACCAGTAATAGGCTGTTTACGGGATCCAGCCCTCACTCCACACTGCACCAGTCATGTGCACCCCATTAAACTACTTGTGGGCAACCTGCCAGCCAGAACATTTCATTTTCCTTTCCCCACTACAGGATGTGGGTCAAATTCTCCATCTAGGCCTCTCAGGGAGACCTCCTGTGATGAGCCCTCATAAGGGTGCCCCAAAGTATGGACCTGAGAAGTTTTAAGGAAGGGGACTGAACCCTGACCTAATACCAGAAGTTTAAGGAGACAGCATAATTTCTTCTGTTCTAGTCTCCCTCTTTTCCTGCAGAGTTGGTTAGGATTTTAAGAGTAGTCTTTTGCTCATTCTTAGGGTATGAAAAACGTGAACCATAGGTGGGCAGATCTGATACCCTAAGAATGTAAGTGCAACCATGCTTACAGCTTAAGAACGATCTCCGTGGCAGTATCAATATACAGTGTTATTGACTTGAAGCTAAAATTAACGAGCCTGTTTCCAGGGTGCCTGCATGTGAGACACTCTAGAGCATCTCATGTCATGAGAAATGAACATTCAAGTTGGTTAGAAGTGCTCCCTTGATCTACAAAAAATGAACAGTTGTTGCTGAACGTGTGACAGGAGCAGCTGTAAAGGACTTGTCTTTAATATTAGACAGGACATTAAACCGAGGTAGATGCTGTGGTCCTTGGTGATACTGTCTGTCAAACTTCATACTTCCTGTCTCTCTCTGTCTAAATAGGCTATTATTCAATACCCGCAATCTGGAATCTTGTCAGAGTTAAAGAGTCAGCCCTTTTCAGTCATATTAGTTCTGGTTAAATGCACACATTTTACGATTGCTTACTTTCTTTAAAATTCATTGGTGTTGCTGGTTGTTTTATCTGTCTCCTTTCTTAGTAGAACTGAAATGCAAGCTAATGATGTGATTATACCCAACCTTCTTTTCTTTCAAATCCCTGATTTACCCTTATTGCGTACTTTCTGAACCTTAGGAACATCCCCAAATAGTGCAGCGACTCATGATGCAGTAGCCCCCTCTCCTCCTGCTGCAGCATGTGTGGCTACAATGTGCTGGGGTTGTTCCCAAGTACAGGAAAGATGCAGTGGTTGTTGATCAAGGAATGCAAACCAACATGTTTTTGTGTAGAAACACCAGTATTGTGGGCAGTCTTTTTTTCACTTTTTAAAAGAAAAAAAAGGATCAAAATCAAAATCCCAGCTATATCAGCAGTCTCTACAGAATGTGAACAATCATAAAATGTTTTAAACTAGGGACACTTTGAGGCATGAAGGGTTGACAGTGTTTCTTTAAGGGCAAACTGAATAGACTCAAGGCAGGATCTGTGCACTTTCCAATGTGTAGGGCTAGGGTGCTGCTACTGGGGCATGACAGGCCCTTAGACTTATGAACCAGAGCAAAGATGTAGCTGCACTCCAAAACAGTACCAAAACACATAGACCAGCCAAACGAACTCCAAAAGGTCCAAAGATACACGTGCAGTGAAATTTATTGCAGTGAAATTAGCAAATCACACCAATAGCTGATGCTAGTGCATAGGTAAGGAGACACCCGTCCAGGCATCCTGGTGCTTTGTGCAGGTGGAGCTTCCTCAGGGGGTACTGCTTTGGAGTGCAGACCAACTGGCCTTCTTCTGCCACCAGAGTCAATGTTTCTATGTCTACAGGTAAACACATGCTAGAACAGAAATAAATATTAAGCAAGGATGAAGATGTAACTAAATAACAGCTGAAGATGTTACCTCACTGTAGACTTACCCGCCATCATAATGGTTCAGGCACATGTGTAATTACTTCATAGATTGTAGTATGTGCATCATGAACTTGTGCAAAGTTGGAGCCAGAAACAGATTTATTACCTGGCACCTAAATAAGATAAGTAAACAGTATTGTAATGTTTCTGTAATTAGAAAAAATGTGATATTAATGACAGGCATTACATTAATGTTGCAAATCTCTCAAAACAGACTGTAACCAAACTGCTATATGAGCAATCACCCACTAATGAAGCAGGACCTGAAAAAGCTTGAGGAGTGGTCAGAATCATGACAACTAAAATTTAGTGCCAAAAGGTGCACCGTGATGAACATGGGGAGTAGAAACACATGAGCAGGATACACCATAGGAGGGGAGGCAATCAAAGTTACTGAACAAGTGAGGAATCTGGGGATTATAATTTTATCAAATCTTAACATAGGAAACCAATGTAGCAGGGCGGTGGGAAAGGCCAATGGAATGTTGGCATGCATCGTCAGGGGCAATACTAGTAGAAGGAGGGAGGTAATGATGTCCCTCTACAAAGCCATGGTGAGGCTGCATCTGGAGTATGGGGTCCAGTTCTGGAGACCACACCTCTGCAAGGATATAGATGCAATAGAGAGGATTCAGAGAAGGCAACCAAGATGGTACAGGGTATGCAAGGAAAGATGTATGAGCAGAGGTGTTAGGAGCTGAATCTGTACACACTGGAGACTACAAGAGAAAGGGGAGACATGATTCAAACTTATAAATATGTGATGGGGCTCAACAAAGTAATGGAAGGGTGTTTACTAAGGAAGAAGAAGGGGGCCAGAACTAGAGGGATAGCCTCAGACTGCAGAGAGGAAGATGCAGAGGCAATGTGAGTCAGCGATTCTTCACAGAGTGTGGTGGAGGCCTGGAACTGTCTACCAGAAGAGATTGTGGGGTCTGAATCAGTGGAGGAATTCAAGAGGGCATGGGACAGACATATGGGGCTGAGTAGCGGGGGGAAGGTGGGGGCTAGCAGAAGGGGGGAGAAGTAGGGGGGGAATAGGGCAGACTAGATGGGCCGGTGTTGTCCTTTTCTGCCGTCAAGCTTCTATGATTCTATGATTCAATCCCCAATTTACAAAGACAAAGCTTTTAGTGGCAGCTCTCACTGCACTTCCCAGCAAAAAATAGACTTTTTACTATAACTGCTTGAAGAAATTAGAGACCCTTTTCTGTCTGCTTCCTGTAAAGTTTTTGATGATTTTGCAGGTGACTGAAAGCACGGCTGATGCTCAAGGAAGTTGCATTCGGGGGTGCACATATATTTTAAGCTGGTATTAAGGACAACCAGTGCACCCCCAGGCAGGGACAGACTAAAGATTTTAATTAAAATTTTATTCACATGCTCCCACCCCCACCCTCAGTATTCCTTGACAGCCCTGTTGAATGTGAGGATTTCTGAAGCCATTGTCAGTGACTGCTACTGAAATTCCTTTGCTACATAGATATTCTCCTGATAATAAATACAGGGCATGCAAAGTACTGGAGGGTGCACCATCCCCAGTGCAGTTTGTGCAGTGCTTTTGCATCTTATCAACAAAGCACATCTTGCAGTCTGGAATATTTTTAGTTATGTTTCTATTGCAAACAGAGTAGCAGATTAAAGTCAACATCTCGACCCCTGAGGATCAACCTCAGGCAAGCTACTGTGTTGGAAACATACAGCTTTTTTCCCTAAGCCTGTAGTTAGCCACGGAATCAGCAGTTTCTGCAGACCATGTACGGAGTATTAATAAAAGGTTTACACCTTCTTTAAATGGTTAGATAAAAATCAGATTTTTGTCAGCGGAAGTGATTGAAAAAAAGTCCTAAAGGGAAGTTTATGTTTTTTGGTGGAGCACCATTTCATGTTGGAATTTGCTTCCCTCATTGAACACTTTAATTTCTCTCGAAAATCTTCTGCACACTGGCTCACACACGTGCATACTCGTATTGTCTCAACATGGCTTTCTAACTGAAACAGGGATATGAATCCTATTTAATAATTACCATGTGCAAATAAAACTGGCAGACTGGGGGAATCAGGTGAGCCACTGTTTTTTGTTACAATTTATTTACACAAGCTATAACTGACATGCAGTCACCTTGTCCTCAGTGGCATCCTGCAGTACTTCTGCCAAGTAATACAGCTGAGAGAATGGATACACAAGGAGATCAAAGAAGTTACTCAAGGTCACACGGTGGCTAATCTGGGATTCCAACCTGTAGTGTCCTGCTTTACAGTTCAGTGCTGTAACCACGATTAAACCACTCTGCCTTTCCAATGTCAACTAAGAAGCGATACAGATTTTTTGTCTATGGCAACCAACCTACAAATCTTGGTTGGATTGCCTTTCCCTTGCCAGGCTATAGCAACTTAGCTGGTTGATCATTAAAAAAAAATCAAGACCACCAAAGTAGAGTCATAACCCATAAAACCATATTTTATAGTATATCCAGATTAAGGGAATAAAACACACACAGTGCCATTTGTACATTTTAACCTTTAAAAGAATTTGCTTCTGAAAGAAATATCATTATACAAGGAGTGAGCAACAAAAGGATAGATTGCACCCCTACTGTTGGGGCAGACTCACTTATTCTAGAACCTGTGCTAAGAATTAAACATATTACCCAGAGTCCCGAAAGCAGAAGCTCTAGCCATTCAGATGAAGACAAGTTCTCGTTAACTGGGCTGTTAGACTGACTGTTTCAGTTTCCACTGCTATCAGTACCTCATATTTCTCAAATGTGTTAGACTGTTACTTGACATGTCTCAGATCTAGGCGGTGCTGCATTTCACACACATACTGTTGAGTTTTGGTTAGGTTCATAATGGTCCGTGGGGAACAGGTACAAATATATTGTTATTGCTGGTCTCATGTTTGAGGGATTGAGTTTTGTTTGTGATTTTTACCAACTGCAGTCAAATAATGCAAACTGTTTCTTTTTTTCAGTAGGTCAGTGGACAAGAAGTACGTTTGAATGCTCGTTGTAACATATGGTCTGACCCTTCACTTTCTGTCTTGAGACTGAGTCTACTACACTCACAAAAGTGAAATAGAGTGCAGATGTGCAAAATAACGGACTCTCCAGACAAAGGTTTTACCTTTGGAGGCACCGGATGGACTGAGCCCATATGGGTAAAGAAACCTTAGGGAATGTGCTGCTCTCTACCACTCAGAGAACATGGAGAGATAAAGAGAGAGAGAGAGAGATAAAGAGAGAGAGAGAGAGAGAGAGAGAGGCGCTATGTTGGTCACAAATGCTTCTGTCTTATATTAGGTGTGTCTTGGTGGGGAGCAACCTATCAACAAGTGTGATTAGCAGTTTCAGTAGCTGGCTGCAGTAAGCAGCTTTGGCAGTTGGCTGCAGTGAACAGCTTCAGTAGGTTGCCGGGGTGGAGTGAACAACCTAGACTTCAGCAAGGCCTTCGACTCTGTTCCACACAGGAGGCTTATCAACAAGCTAGAACACTCAGGCATTGGGCTAAAGATAGTAAACTGAATCAAAAGTTGGCTCGACGGGAGGACACAGTGGGTACTGGTAAATGGTACATTGTCAAAGGAGGGCAAGGTAACTAGTGGGGTTCTGCAGGGCTCAGTACTGGGACCAGTCCTTTTCAATGTATTTATCAATGACTTTGCTGAAGGGCTAGATGGGAAGGTGTGCCTATTTGTGGATGATACAAAACTCTGCAACAGGGTGGACACACTTGAAGGGGCTCTAAAGATGGAGTCTGACCTGAAAAAGCTGGAAGAATGGTCAAGAACCTGGCAGCTGAAATTCAGTGCCAAAAAGTGTAAGGTTATGTACCTAGGAAGATGGAACCCAGCGAGGAACTACTTTCTGGGAGGGGTACAGCTCACAACAACAAAACACAAGCGTGACCTAGGAGTAATCATCTCTGATGACTTGAAGGTAGGTAAGCAATGCAAAAAGGCAGCACTAAAAGCTAGAGGCATCCTGGGATGCATTAGGAGGGGCATCACAAGTAGAAAACAGGAGGTGATTATGCCACTATACAGGTCCCTGCTGAGGCCTCCACCATGAGCCTTATGAATCCAGATGAAAGCAACTCAACTTATATTCCGTGGAACAAAGGAGAAATAGGGGAGACATGATAGAGACCTTCCAATACCTGAAGGATTTAAACAAGGTACAGGCAGAGAGACTCTGAGGAAAATAATTGTACCTGGATCAGAGGGTATGACATGCACCTGAAGGGAGGATGGTTCAGGAGCAACAGAAGAAAGTTCTTCTTCACTGAGAGGGTGGTTGAGCCATGGAACGGGCTGCCCCAGGGATGGTGGGGGCAAAGATAGTCAGGGAATTTAAGCTGGCCTGGGACAGACAGTGTGGGAATCTCCAGGAAGCAACAAACTAAGTGCGGGGGGCACAAATCAATTGGGCAGACAAGATGGATCATACGGTTCCCATCTGCTGTCACATTCTATGTTTCTATGTAACAAGATTTTATTTCTACAACACTGGGAAGGGAATATAAAATTTCCCCTCCAACTGATAGCAAACTGTGTGCTTAAAACCATCAAGTGAACAGAGAGGCAGCAATACCAGCAACAGAAGGTGGAACCACTAAACAAGCTGAGCCCAGCCAGGGCAGAGATGACTATGGCAGGGTAGTAGTGTAGTAGAACCCAAGAAGAACAAATGGTAAGGAGCACAGAGGAGTGATGACATCAGACAGGGTAGATGTCACAGTGCCCACTCAGCAACATCCACCACAAAAAGAAGGAGAACCTGAAAAAAGGAAAAGAAAGCAGGAGCTGCTATGGCACTCTGACAATGGAAAAGAACACCAGGAGTTGGAACAGATGGTGCTACACTGCAGAAGCCCTCTGAGAAAGGGGAGGCAATGGAGAGCAGCAATGACTGCATGGAGGGGGCAGGAAAGAGCAGTCAGCAGAGCACAGAGACTCAGAATGTGGCAATGGCTACAGGATCAGGGGAATGAGCATGGAGCCCCACCACGGAATGAGCAGCAACATTCGCAAGAATGAAGAACAGTAGTAGTCGCAACAACCAGGGAATGGCACTAGCAATGATAATACATATATATCAGGAAGAACAAGGGTGAGACACCAGCAAGACAGATGATGGCAATGAGCCCTCATGATAATAGAGTTGTTGTCTACCACTAGAATGACTGGGCAGAGCTCTAAATTTTAGCAGCATGAGCCGCTGTGTCAGAAATGACATGGAGCCCAAACAGAGATATTGGCAAGTAACTTGAGCAAATGACTTGGGTAAGCCATGGAAGTAGGGATCTGTGATGAACAGATTGGTAGGCACCTTCGGCAAAAAGCTTCAGTAGGTGGTTGCAGCAATGGGCTTTGAAAGGAGGCTGCAACAAGTAGCTTCAGTAGGCATCTGCAACAAACAGAAGAGGGACAGAGATGAGCTGAATCAACTAGTCGGCCTCCTAGCGCTCCTTTAGGTTAGTTTAAGAGAAATTGATAATGTAGTAGAAGATTAAGCCCTTGGGTCAGTCAAATGAGGAAGCTGGTTGCCAGCTGACTTGAGCACAGAACTCTAAGAGTATTTGTCTGTACATGGAGAAAAGAGATTCCAAATATTGGTCATGAACAAACAGCAACCACAGGTAATGAAGAGAGGCAAATCCCAAGAGCCTCAGTTTCTAACTGTAAAGAATCAGTTAGAGATGGAGGCACAGTAACCAACCAACAATCACATCAGTATGGCCCCCAATTAAACATAGTTTTTAAGTTTTCTTTTTGTTGTTTTCATCAGTAACTCATCAATTTCTCCAAGGCAGCATACCTATAGTTCATAAGTACTAACAATTGATGTTTTGAAATATACAAGCCATGATTAAGATGCAGTTATGCATTGAAACATTGGTCATGAATGCTTGTGCACTACAGGGATGCTAGCTAGATGATGAGTTTTTCACAGCTCTGCACGTTACCTACTAGGCGACACTGCCTCTGTAAATCAACAACGTGAACAAAGTTGTGAACAATCACAACAAAAAGGGCAGACTGGATGGGCCAGGCTGCCCTTATCTGCCATCATTTTCTATGAAAATTTAGTTTATTTAATTGGGGCTGGGGCTATATCGACTCCTGACTAGCACACAGAGTTTGAAAAGAATCTATTTTAAAAGAGGGGTTTGTGGTGCGTGAAAATCAAAATCCAGGTCAGTTCATCCGTTTTGCTAGTTTATGCAAAAGATGTGTGACATCTCCAGAAGAGAGTGCAGCAGCTACTGCGCTGTAAGGGGAAAGGGCAACAAATATGTGGAGTGTTTCCTTCTCACCTCTGAAATACAGTGAGGCAACCAACATCCACAGCACAAGTCTAGTGCAAACAAGCATTTGTCAATGCCGAATGTTCATCGTCTGCACTGGTGTCATGGGGGAAGGGGATGTTTAAAAATTGCTTCAGTGAAGTTGTTTGTGAAGTGGAGTCCCAAAAAACATATGTTGAAAATTTGGGGCAACAATAGTTTAAAATGGCCAAGTTATGTCACTAAGTTGAAAACCCTATTGAGATACATTGACGCCGAAAACCCCATTGAAATGCATTGAAGCGTTACCTCAGTTCGTGGTTTGGCTTTGAAGAGCGAAAACATGCTTGAAGTCAAAGGTAGAGTATGGTGATGGACCTCTAGTGGGTAAGTGTGGGGTGTGTGGGGTGGTGGGTCCTGAGTGGGAGGTTAGGGGGTTGGGTAATGGCAGAAAGGACAACGATGGCCGGTTTTCTTTTTTACAGGAAAAAAAATTACGAGGGACAGTTTTCTTTTTTTCAGGGAGTTTACTGAACAGATGAGGACACTTGGGGATTTGGCACCCCCAGTGTCTGTATACTGTTTTGGGGGGGTTACACAGCAGACAACAATGGAGGGACAGATGACACGGGGGGATTGGGTACCCCCAGGGTCTACATATTGTTTGGCAGGGTTACACAGCGCACAACAATGGACGGACAGATGAGGACACTGGGGGATTGGGCACCCCAGGTGTCTGTATACTGTTTAGGGAAGGGGGGTTACACAGTGGACAATAATAGATGGTTTTCTTTCTTTTAGGATAAACAAAAAGCACTTGTCAATGCCGAACATTTGATGTATTGAAAAATGTCCACCTCTGCACCTTGTTTATGCTCTTGAGGTACTTGATCATATCTATCATGTTCCCCCACTCCTTCCTTTCCGCCAATAAGTACATATTGAGGTTCTTTTAATCTCTCCTGATATGATCTGTTTTGCAAGCCATGCACCATCTTGGTTGGCATTCTGTGGACTGCCTCCACCCTGTCAATGTCCTTGTGCATTTGTGGCCTCCAGAATTGCACACAGTACTGTGAGTGAGGCCTCACTAGTGCATTATACAATGGCATCACCACCTTGTGCCTTCTGCTAGTGATACCTCTCCCTATGCATCCCAGCATGCCACTGGCTGTCCTTGCAACATTTGTGCTCTGCTTTGACACCTTTTGGTCATCAGAACTGATAACTCCTAGGTCCCTTTCTTCCTTGGTGATCATCGGCATCTCCACCCTATCCTGTAACTCTTCCCAGGTTTCCCTCTTCCCAGGTGCATTATTTACACTTCTTTACATTGAACCTCAGTTACCACTCCTCAGACTATTTTTCAGGCCTCTCCATGTCCCTGCTCATTTTCTCCATCCATTCTGGAGTATTCACTCTGTTACAGATGTTGGTGTCATTTGCAAACAGGCAGACAGACCTTTCCAGACCTTCCACAATGTCTGTAATGAAGACATTGAACAGGAGTACAGGACTGGTCCCAGGACTTATCCCTGAGGTACCCTGCTGGTCACCCCCTCTCGCCAGAGTGGATCCGATTACCACCACGCTCTGCTTCCTGTCCAGCAGCCAGTTTCTAACCCAGTTTATCAGCTTGTGCACTATTGCCAGACTACTCATCTTGTATCTTGTTAATTAGCCTTCTATGTTGGACATTGTTGAAGGCTTTGCTGAACTCAAGGTAGGTGACATCAAACTTCCCTCCCTCATTTACTTCCCTAATGAGACATTAGGGTTTCCAACCCTAACTCCCCACCTCCACCTTGCAGAGACTGGCAGGCATTGGAGTGTCCCTTTGGGTTGTCAGCTGTAATGCTCACACCATTCCACCCCCACCCTGCAGACACTGACCGGCGTCACAGTCTGCCTTGAGGTCTTCAGCCCTAATGCTCATCCCATTCCATAATGAAATAAGCTGGGATGGGTGCAGTATAGAAGAATGAGGTGAATGTTTGGACCAAAGACTCCAAACCACACCCTGATGTCTGTCACTGGCTGCAGGGTGGTGGAATGGTGTGAGTATTATGGACGATGACCCCAAGGCACACGCTCGACGCCTGTCAGTCTCTACAGGGTGAGGGTGGGTTGGGGTCTTACAGTTGAAAACCCTAATGCCCAGATGTCTGTTGGTATTTTTGCTTCAGATTTTCAAAATGGGCTTTTTGGGACACCACCTCATGAACAGTGGCACTATCATTTCGTTACTCACTCCCAAAAGGTGAGTTCATGAAGCAACTGCACCATTCGGCACTACAGGTGCTAAGAAACACATTTTGGGCAGGATGTGAAAAATGGCATTTATACCGTTCACGAGGAGGTGTGAAAAAATGGCAATGTTGAAAATCTAGAGTAAAAATATGAGAAATTGGCAATGTTACAAGCGTGCATAGAAACTGTGCAATGCATGCCCGTAACGCGGGTAATTCTTTGGAATTTTTTCACCAAATTTCAATGTGGGCTTTTTGGGACCTCTCTTTATGAACAGTGACACTGTGATTTTGTTACTCCATCCGGAAAGTTGATTTCACACAGCAACTGTGCCATTCTGGCAAGTGGTGTGAAAACACATTTCAGGCAGGATGTGAAAAATGACAGCTGTACTGTTCATAAGGAGGTGTGAAAAAAATGGCAATGTTGGAAATCTGGAGTGAAAATATAAAAAATTGGTGAAGTTACGAGCTTGCGTAGAAACTGCACAACATATGCTCATAACGCAATCATTTTGAATTTTTGGTTATTTTCACTAATAACTTGTTTAGACCTCAATTTTACTTAACAGTGCACTGTTGTTTCGCTACTGAGTCTCAAAAGGTGATTATGTGCAGTGACCACAAAATCTCCTTTTGGGACCAAGGAATGAAATGACAGTGACATGTTCATGAGGTGGGGTCCCAAGAACCCCATGTTGAAAATTTGGGGCCAAAATTCCTAAAAATGGCTGAGATATCAACATAAGTTGAAACTCCCATTGACTCCCATTATACAGCTTACCTCTCATTCTTTCAGTTTCCTGGTTGGCTTTGAAGAGTGCAGACGTGTTCTACTCCGCAAAAGATTGTGTCAAATTGACCTCAGAGGAAGTATGGGGTGTGGGAGGTGGGTGCACAGAGGGAGGTCGGGATAGGGAAGGGGGACAGGGGAGACAACGAGGGACGGTTTTCATTTCTACAGGTGAAAAAAAAAGTCAGTGAGGGAAGCTTTTCTTCATTTACAGGTAAAAAAAATAAATATAAATTTAGGAATAGTGGTGGGGAGGGGGGATGCTGACACGGGAACTGGGCACCCCGATGTTGGCTAGGGATAGAGACAGGTTGGAGGGGTGCATCTGACACTGGGAGTGGGCATCCTGGTATTGGAAAGGGAAAGAGGAAATTGTTTAACCCGGAAAGACACACTAAGCAGCAAGAGGGAAAGGGGACATTGTTTAACAAGGAAAGACACACTATGCCATAGCTGAAGGGCTCGCATTTCAAAGGACAGAGCCGCGCGCAGCATCGGCTCTGTCCTTTGAAATGTTTGCCAAGATGAACCCCCTCAGCAAACTAGTGTCATTAGGATACTGTCTGCTGATTTTCCGGCCACAGACCGGCCCCTGCAGCACCGCTGGCCATTGGGCTGGCACCCCTCACACCTCTCTCTAGCAACTCTCATATCAACATGTTTGTCTGTGCTTGCACGCACAACGAACATAAAAAGTGACATCTGATACTTCTGTGGGAGAGGTTTGCCTGTCACCAGAATGAGCCAGATTTTTCACTCTTGGCTAGGCAGGATGATGGTGGGGGACAGCTCCTTAATTGAGAGATCAATGCTGTAAAATATTTTGGGGGGTTGCTGCAGGAAGCTGGTTATCCTAAAAGGGGTGTAGGTACTGTAAAGGGAGACTGCAAGGGAGGATGCCAAATATCACCGTAAATGTTGCCTACAAAAGTCTGGTAAGCTTCTGCAAAACCAGCAAAAGCTGAGCGAGGCAAAAGTTTGCAGTTCACATAACTGTCTTGAAAGCTTTACATAGCATGTTAAGGAAGGGTTCCATGTCATAATAGCAATCGCAAAACAGCGAACGCTATTGAGGGCGAGTGACATCGCCAAAACATAGCTCAGCGATGCGCACTCACAGCGCACTCCAAAAAGGGCAACCGAGACCCATAGAACTCCTTAATGCAGAGGGCTGTGCCCCTGCACCTCCTACTTATGGATTCTCAACTCCAGGGGGTGCATGTCGGGTGGCAAAACTTGGGCTATATGCCACCAGAAAAAAAGCAGCAGCATCAAGCCAGACCTGATACCGGTACCCCATGCCTCCCAGCTGACCACCCATCCCACGACACCAGCGATTCAGCTCAGCAGCTGCCTGGCGCAACCCCTCCCACATCCCATCCCTCTCCCACATCTCCCCCGTGGGTGTGCACGTGTGTGCGTATATGCTCAACTTCCTGTCACCGTAATCACTATCTCCAGTATCCGGTCGTCCTCCTCCCTAGGTAGCTGTGATCACAGTCACCGAGATTGAGTTGCTATTTTTCTAGGTGCTCAATCTCGGTTGCTATGGTCACGGACTACCTAATGGAAGCCCTTACTAACAATAGTGTGACTGGCTCTGAAAACTGTAAAGTCTGGCCTGCTACCTCCTACTATGTCAAAATGCAAGCATGCATATTGCCCATGCATGTCTGGGTCTGGATAATGTTATATTTTAACTGCATTTGTATTTGCACTTCCTGTACTGCTTTGTGAACCATTAATATGTGTGAAGTGCCAAGGGCCTCAGGGATTGGGTGTCCTAGAAATAAAATTACCTTGCACTGTATGTAGCAGAGTAAAACAAATTGGGAAGAGCCATGTTTTTTTCTTTTTATAACTTAAAACCAAAAAAAACAAACATTTACAAAATGAGGATTATACATGTAAATGTAAGATGTCTGTAATCTTTAACTGTAAAAAACAGCATATTTTTCTTTACACTTCATTTCACTGCTGTTTAATCATGGAAGTCATGCCCTCTTGTTCTCTCAAATCGGACCTTGAGTGCCACTATTTCTTTCTGTAACAGAAAAGCACTCACCTTTGGAGGCTCAGATCCTCCTGGCAAAGCAACAAACTCATATATTCCAAAATCATCCATAGCATCTTCATGGCCTATAAGGCAAAAAAAGGAAACATGTTTTTATTTGCTTGTTTGGATTTTCCTTTTGGTAACCCCAACCCTTTTACTCATGGGAATCACCAGGTACCCTGGGTAGAAAAGTGGGTAGGGAATCCCCTTTGATACAGTATGTGTTTACACAACATACTTATTTTCTCACTGCTTATAAAGCATGGGGGTTGCCATGACAGACCTACAGACTCTTCCAACCTCAAATTACTAGATAATCATACTCTTCTATTAGTACTGTAAACAAAACTCAGATGCTGTGCTTGGAACCAGAGTAACAAAATATTTTGATGGATGGAAGAGACTGTACCTAATATGAGAATGGAAATACATCCAAGCAAATTAGCAGAAATGCTGCCCGTTAATAAAACAGAAGTATTACATTTTATATACAGGGACAGGGTCCGATTAAGGCATAGGCAATATAGGCTCAGGCCTAGGGCCCCTGCCTGCCTGCCAGGGGGCTCCCAGCAATTCCCAACATACATTTACTATTTATTCTTTTATTTCAGTCTGAGCTACATGTTTTTTGTAAAGGACTCAGCCACTAAGTAAGGCAGGGGCTGAACTGTGACCTGACAACTCCTCCCTGATTAGATCCAGAAGCACATGGTTTGATACCTGTTATTGGACCAACATAGATGTTACAAAAAGAAAACAATGTCTAAGCTTTCGGACCAACCAATCCCTTCTTTGGAAACTTGGGACCTGGTTGGTCCAAAAGCTTACACATTGTTTTCTTTTAGTAGCATCAGTGTTGGTCCAATAAAAGGTACCAAACCATTTGCTTCTGGATCTGTTCTTACAAGGACCAATACAGCAACTAAGCTATTTCGGTGCGCCTCTCTGACTAGGCGCTAAGTGCAGCTGACAGCTTCAGGGCCCCTAGCCAGGCTGATCTTTAAGGTGTGAACAAGCCCATTTGCTTTGCTTTGTCTCCCACACCCATTTAGAATCTGACTCTTAACTATAAAGGATTAACGGTGCAATTCAATGTGTATGCTTTATATTCAATCTCACTCCTAAAATTAAGAAATCTACAATAAATTTCAATGGTACAATTAAAAATCGTACTTTTTTTTTGTTATTCTCTCATCTCACTCCTACTGGAGTTCTAACCTTGATACAGCTCTGTTTCCAGGGCGAACAAATGAATGTATTTCCAGACTCCCATCAGTAAATTGTGCCATTTCTGGATCCTGGCTTACTTATTAATACCAAAAATGTTTGATCCTTTGAATGATTTCCAGTTCTTTCTATAATCACTTGCTTTGCATTATAATCTCTAAAGTTCATAACCCCCCTAGTAAACCACAAACTTAACTTCCACACCACCCAGGGCCTAGCCTTTTTTAGAAATGGGTCCCGACCCTACCAAACAAAACTCCCACACCCTGGTTCATACCACCTGACAGGACAATATGATAGCACCCAGACTGTGAGTGCACATGTGTGTCTGTGGTGGGGGCATTCGAGAAATGCAAATCATGGCATTTCGCATACAAAAAAATATTTACCAGGCCAATTGGTAATTATTTTCTCTAAATTATTAAAACTCTGGCTATTGCTATTTTTCCGTACTGATAGCATTAGTTTCATTAATTTTGAATCATTTTTATGCCACTTATGCCAGGGACAGTAAGAACATTTTTTTCATGTTTCAGTAACTAATATGTAATAGTCTAGAGGTGCAGTCATAGCGAAGGGGCATGGGAACAGTGAGGGGGGGCCCCCAGATTTCTCTTGGGCCTAGGGCCCCAGGTTACCTTAATCTGGCCCCGTACAGGGACAATAGAAAATAGACTCAGAACTGACAGTTCGACTGTAGGTCTCATTTAATAACTATCTTTAAAGAAACAATGTAAAAAAAAATGTTGGTTCTAACTTTACGTTATGTGTTATGTCCTGCAGAGTCACTTACTGCAGGGTAACAGTGGTTTCATGTGCCTTCGTCGCGTGTGAGAGCAGTTAAGCGAAGATGAGCTGTTCTGACACGCAACAAACGCAAGTAAAGCCCACCCTTATCCTGCCATGAGAGGTGACAGAGGACATATCAACATATTATAGATTAAGGGACCGTTTTTATTTTAGAAAAGTGGCATTCTTTTTAAAACGTGGACCAGCATTTCCGTCAGGCAAGTGTCCAATGCCATGGCACTGCATGTGAGGCGTTCGTATCAAAATAAGAATTCCTCATGAGAAAATGAAAGGATTGCTGTAACTGGCTGAGGGAATCACATGATGCTCCCTCAGTCTTTCATGTACTATCAGCATGCATTTAATTGAATCCTTTTGTTTTATTTGTGACCTGCACTCTGATACAGTCCCCTAATTTTTTTGTTGTTAACTCTGCTTGTGCTATGTAACCTTCAACACTATTCTCTCTCATGCAACTGTCTAGTCTTGCTATAAAATCCCAAGCTGTGCAAGTTTCCAGAACTTCACTGGAAAGGTTATTCCAAGTGTACCCTCTGCATCAAGTAATGCATTTTAATGTTCTCCTTATCCTGCCCTCCTCTGAGTGTATAACCTGTAGCTCTGCTTGAAATCACTGGCAGAAACACTTGTGTATATTCCCCGTCTGTCCCTTTTAGTAATTGGATTGCCATGATCATATCTCCTTTCATTCTTCTCTTCTCAAAGCTAAACGATTTATGTATGTTCAGTCTCTGCTTGTAACCATTTGCTTCCTTAAACTGCTAATCAGTTTTGTAGCCTGATGCTGCCTCGTCCCAATCTATCTGGCGTTTTGTCTGCACTGCAGCAGTGACCAGAACTGGATGCAGTATTCCAGGTGCAATCTCACCAAGGTCTTGCACAGGGGGAGGATCTCCTCCCGTGTCCGGCTTCTTGCCTTACTCCTCATGTATCCCTCATTGCCTACCTGATTTCAGCTCACTGCACAATTACCTCTACATCCTTTTCCTCGGTTTCACTGTCCACTGTGGCACCACACTGGTTGGCTGTGCACTTTGTACAGCTGTTTCCTCACCATTAGGTGTAGTACATTGCAATTCCTGACAATACTCAAGACAATCTTGTCAAGCAAGACTAATTTACTCCCCATTTTTTAAATTAGGTGAGTAAAATTTAATTTTGGTGAGTAAAATTGCATATCTACTCCTTTTGAAGCAATAATAGTGTTATTATGCATTCTTTTGTGGGGCATGGAACATTTTTTGGTGTTGGAGGAGTATTTGTACTCTTTAAGAATCTTTTCTCCTGTCCTTACTGATCTGGCCACGTCACCCCTATTAGTCTGCAGCAGCATACATGCCACATCCTGTCTCATCCCGTACCTGCTGAGGAAGGCAGTAAACCATCATGACTGACAGGAAAGAACTTCTCTGCATTTCCCTGGATTCATTTTGTCTTCCCACCAATCTTAGGTGAGTTGCAGTCCCCATGAATAACTTCAGCCCAGTAGCTGTTGCCTTCCTTTTTTACTTCATCAAGCTTTTTATCCTATTGGGACCATCTGCCCAGTTCTCGGACTCTTGCACTTGTGGTCTCCCAGCTCTGACTACCTCTATCCCTGTAGGATCCAGCATGCAGGGGTTCCACATGGTGCATTTTCCAAGAGTGCTGGCAGCTGTAATCTATATGGTTTGGTGTGTTTTACATTTTTCCTCCCCTAGTGACCCTTGACCCTACCATGGCAGGAACAGCACCCTACTAGCTTTGGGTGCAGGCAGCAAATTTGGTGACAGTAGAGCAAATTCCTTGGCTAACCATCAGGGCTTGCTGATGCAGTGGGGAGCAGGCCAACAGGTGCAATGTTAGCTCCATCCTCTGTTGGTTGCCAGAGCATGGGGGCATAACAGCTGGCAGACAGGGCACCAATAAAAGTGCACATATTGTTGCTATGGGGGTAGCTGTATGTCACAAGGGACACCAACAGGGACACAGTGTTTTTTTTATCAAGGCACATGTCCTGGTGTTACTCTGGTTTAGGGCAGCCACTGATCAGGTGACCCTTCAGTTACTGTGCTCTTTATTTTGTTTACCTGTTCCAAGTCACACTCTCCAGTACTACCTGGACAGCTGTGACATCATTCCAGAATCATCTAATGAACATACAAAAATGCCAGCAGAAAAAGGCCATTTCGTTCTATCTAGTCTACTTGAGTGTGCAGCTCACAGACAAATTTACTGGAGCTGCCACCACTCTCTTTTCTACATGGAGTCTTCCTCCCTCCCCCTCTCATCCTCCCTACCCATCTTCCGTCCTGTTATGACTCTCCATTTTACTCTGTCCCAACCTCTTTTAAAGCTTTGAATTATTAACCAATCCAGCACTCACCACCATGCATAATAATGTATGCTGCTCTCTGAAAATGTGAATAATGCCCAAATTTATTAAAGTGCCACAGTGCCTTGACGCGTTTCGGATACAACAGATCCTTTATTAAAAGGCTTTTGATAAAGGATCTGTTGTATCCGAAATGTGTCATGGCACTGTGGCACTTTAATAAATTTGGGCATTATTCACATTTTCAGAGAGCAGAGTCCATTATTATGCATGGTGGTGAGTGCTGGATTGGTTTATGAGTCAATGTTTAATTTTTTATCCTGAGCACCCTGACCTAGTGCGCTTACTTTGTTTTTTACTAAGTGACTCTTTTAAAGCTGTCCACTATTTTCAGTGATACCACCTCCTCCAGCAGTTCTTTCCACTTGGACACCACACTTTCTGTGAAAAAGTGCCTCCTCATTTCCCCTTTGAATTCCCACCCCACTAATTTTAGACTGTGCCCCCAGTGGACCCATTCCCCCCTGAGATTGATAATGCCTTCCATACTAACCTTGTTTATAACTTTAAAGTACTTGAAGGTTTTGATCATGTCTGCACTCTGTCTTCTGTCCTCCAGGGAATACATTTTGAGCTCCTGCTGTCTCCCCTGATAGAGTTTGCCCCTCAGGCCCTGGATCATCTTAATTGCCCTATGCTGCACCCCCACCAGTAATCTGAGTCCTTTTTTCAGATATGGGCTCCAGAACTGCACACAGTACTCCAAGTGCGGTCTCATCAAGGATCTGTACAACGGTAGAATGACTTCCCCCTTCCTGGAGGTGATTCCTCTGGCGATGCACCTCAGCATCCTGTTGGGTTTGGCTGTTGCTTTATGGCAATGCGCAGAACATCTCAGGTCCATTGTGGTGATTACCCTAGGTCTTTTCCCTCCTCATAACTGAATGCCTGCACCCATCCAAATCAATGACTGGCCCCTGGGTTCTTTGCTCCCAGGTGCATGACCTTGGACTTCTTGCTGTTGAACCCCAGCTGCCAGATACCTGAACACTTATTGAGCCTAGCCAGGTCCTCCCTGAGCTCCTGTCTCTCCTCATCTGTGTCCACCCTCCCACAGAGTTTAGTGTCATCTGTGAATAGGTAGATTTTACCTTTGATCCCAACTGCTATGTCACCAATAAAGATATTAAACAACACTGGTCCAAGCACTGAGCCGTGTGGGACCCCACGAGCTACAGGCCTGGGCTTTGAGAGTTCCCCCTACTTACATCCTCTGGTTTCTGTCCTGTAGCCAGCTCTGGACCCACCCCTCCAGCTTCTCCCCAACCCCCAGGTCCTGCAGCTTACTGAGCAGTCTCCCATGTGGCACAGAGTTGAAGGCCTTGCTGAAGTCCAGATACAGGACATCGACCACCTGGCCCTTGTCCACAGACCCTGTGACCCAATCAAAAAAGTCTATCAGGTTGGTCTGGCAGGATCCCGTAAGACAATCCCATGTTGCCTTTCCTCCTGAAGACCATTAACCTCCAGAAAGTCCACTAGTTTCTCCTTTAGTATGGGCTCCATTAATTTGCCTACAATGGAGGTAAGGCTGACTGGTCTATGGGCTGACCCAGTGGAGTGGAGGGCTGAGGCCTCATTGCCTTACCTCCTGCCATGCCGGCGACCTGTGTTCATGGTGCGAGTGGGTCACCTGGGGTCAGCCGGGGTGGGAGAGGATCGAGCATCTGAAGGACAGCTCTCCTCTCTCGGGAAGGGGTGGAACCAGAGACAGGTGCATGCCTGGTCCCTAGCAGCAGCTGGAGGCTGGCACACTGGCTGTGAAAGACAGGGGGCAGAGATGGAGCAGACGTCCAGTGTGCCACGTGCGGAAGTGTGCGCAGCATGGCCATTGGCGTCACTGCACACATACGGCTCCACACTTAGGGGACAGGAACAAAGGGAGGCTGAAAATTCTCCAGCAGGCAGGATGATACCGGTCACTTGCAGGCACCGCACCTGGCCAGGTGGCACTGCAAACAACATGCAAAGAGGTGAGTACCAGCGGAGGCTGGGGTGATGGGGCTGAGGGGGTCAGTGGAAGGGGGACAGGAGGAGGTGGCGAGAAATAAATAAAAATTAAAAAAAAGCTGACTGGTCTGTAATTACCTGGATCATCCCTGGGTCCACTCTTGTGGAGAGGCACCACATGTGCCATTCTTCAGTCTTCAGGCCACACTGGACAGTAGTAAGGGAACCTCCCCCATCCAGGGAGCACCAGAGCCACCACCACTACCTCAGAGGTTGCGAAGAAAGCACAGCAGTTGGACCACAGTGGGCTCAGAGAGGGTAAGGGTGGTGAAACAGAGGCACACCGAGTCAGTTGTTCCACTCCACAATCCATACACCATTCTGGGGGAGCATAGTTCCCCTATGGATGCACCTGCAGAGGAGACTAAGGAGGTTGCAAACAACTGTCACAAGAGAGGCCCTCAGAAAGGAGGCAGAGGGCACCACGGGGAAAGGAATCGGCTCCTGATGGGGGACTCAATTATTAGGGGGATAGAACTGGGGGGAGTAGGGAAAACTGAAGTAAGGTGCCTGCCTGGTGCCATGGCATGGAGGGACAGGAAGCGCATCCTTAGGATCACAAGAACTGTTGCATGGGAGTCTGAGCTGGACGTCATTGTCCACCTAGGGACAAATGACTTGGCTCATCATAAGATTAGAGCAGTGCAGAAGGACTTTGTAGAGTTGGGGAGGGGCCTAAGACAAGTAGCACACACAGTATCCTTCTCAGAGGTGCTGCCTGTTAGTGGCATGGGTGAGGCGAGGGTACTTTGCACCATGCAGTTTAATGAATGGTTGAAAAAATGGTGTGGAGCACAGGGGTTTGGCTTCACTGGGGACTGGGGTTCCACCTGGAGGGACACCAGCCTATACTGGCAGGATGGTCTGCATCTGTCCAGGAAGGGAACAAGTCTTTTGGGAAATCGGTTTAAATGCTTCATTGGCAAGCTTTTAAACTAGTCAATGGGGGAGGCATTGATAAGCAGCAGGAAAATCCCAGCCTCCCCCTACAAAACAGGGTACTAAATGAGAAAAAGACCAAGGTAGAAAGGTCAGTGGGGGATGCTGCTACAGAAGGTAAAGCCATCAAAAAATGGAGAGCAATGAGTACCAATGCCCGTAGTCTGGGTAACAAGCTTCCTGAATTAGTGGCCTTGATGGAGGAGGAACATCTGGATATCGTGACAGTCACAGAAACATGGTACACACAGAACCATGACTGGGATGTAAACATACCAGGATACACTATCTACAGGAGGGACAGGGAGGGTAAAAGAGGAGGAGGAGTAGCTCTGTACATAAGGGAATGAATCAAAGCAACAGAACAAAAGGGTAAACAGGGAGGAGAAGAAGCACTGTGGGTCAGTTTGGAGGCAGGCAATGGCACCACAATCTGCACAGGGGTTGTATACAGACCCCCCTCTCAGGGGAGGAAATGGACAAGGAAATGACAGAAAGTATACTTAGAATGGCAGATAAAGGGGAGATTTTGCTGATGGGTGATCTGAATATGCCAGATGTTAACTGGAGTGCAGTTGCAGCACCCACTTCTAAGAGTGGGGTTATTCTAGATGCCTGACAGGGGCATGCCTTAGACAACTAGTATTGGAACCCACTCAAGAGGGAGCAATCTTAGACCTGGTTCTCTCAAATGGAGATGGAGAGAGGATCACAGATGTAGAAGTGGGTGAGCCATCTGGGAACTAGCGACCATCTAACAGTATGGTTCACAATAAACACAGCAATAGAGTCAAGCCATCTTAAAGGCAAAAGTACTGGACTTCAGGAGGGCTGACTTTGTCAAAATGGGTGAGTGCCTAAGGAATGCACTAGCAAATGGGCAGGAAGGAGGGGTGGAAGAACAATGGGGAATAATAAAAACTGCCATCACAGAGGTAACAAGCCTTTCTGTAAAGCAAATAAACAAAACAAAACGGTGTAAGAAACCACTATGGTTCTCAAAGGAGGTGGCAGTGAAGGTTCAAGAGAAAAAGAAAGCATTCAGAAAGTAAAAGGAATCACAGAAGGAGCAGGACAGAGAATTGTATCAGTTAAAGCAAAAGGAAGCTGGGAAGGCAGTCAGAACAGCAAAGGCCCGAACCGAGGAAAAGGTAGCCAACTCAGTTAAGAAGGGGAATAAAACCTTTTTTAGGTACATCAGGAAGTGAAGGAAGACTAAGGGAGGGATCGTGAGGCTTAATTAAGGTTGGGGGGTGGGCAGAGGGTGACGGTGAAAAGGCAGAGATACTAAACAAATATTTTTGCTCAGTATTTACAAATGAAGAGGTGGAGGTACCTAAAACAAACAATAAAACACTCTGGATACAGAAGTTGATAACAGCCCATTTACAGAAGAAAGGGTTCTGAAAGAACTCTTAAAACTGAAGGTGGACAAAGCAGTGGGGCCTGATGGGATTCATCCCAGAATTCTAAAAGAACTAAGGGTAGAACTAGTGACACCACTGACTACCCTCTTTAAGAAATCATGGGAGGATGGGGTGGTACCTGAGGACTGGAGGAGGGCAGATGTGATTCCTCTTCACCAAAGTGGGAGCAGGGCAGAAGCAAGAAACTACAGACCTGTTAGTTTAACCTCATTGATAGGGAAAATGATGGAATCACTTCTGAAGGAAAGAACTGTCGAGTACCTAGAGGCTAGAGGGGCACAGGACTCAAGGCAGCATGGATTCACAGCGGGAAGGTCATGCCAGACGAAACTAATAGATTTCTTTGACTGGGTGACCAAATTAGTAGATCAAGGAGGGGCTGTGGACATGGCCTACCTAGACTTTAGCAAGGCATTTGACTCAGTCCCACACAAAAGATTAATATACAAGTTAGCCAGCCTGGGAGTGGGTCCCAAGATGATAGCCTGGGTAAAGAATTGGCTGGAGAATAGGACACCGAGGATAATAGTAAACGGAGTCCACTCTGAAGAAAGGGGGGTTACTAGTGGGGTACCGCAGGGTTCAGTATCAGGACTGGTCCTCTTCAATGTTTTTATAAGCAACATTGCAGAGGGACTGAAAGGAAAAGTATGTCTCTTTGCAGATGACACAAAGATCTGCAACAGAGTTGATGCACAAGGTGGGGTGGAAAGGATGAGAAGAGACTTGGCAAGGTTAGAGGAATGGTCAAATGTATGGCAGCTTAGATTCAATGCTAAGAAGTGCAAGGTAATGCACCTGGGAAACAAAACCAGGGAAGAGTACACAATGGGGGGTGAGATACTAACAACAACAAAATGGAAAGGGACCTGGGGGTAGTCATATCAGATGACTTAAAGTTGGGCAAGCAATGTGAGAGGGCAGTAAGGAGGGCCTGGGGGATACTGGGATGCATAGGGAGAGGCATCACCAGTAGAAAACAGGAAGTTGTTATCCCTCTGTACAGACAGCTGGTGAGACCCCATCTGGAGTACTGTGTGCAGTTCTTGAGACCCAATCTCCGCAAGGACATAGACAACATGGAAGCTATCCAGAGGAGGGCAACTAAAATGGTGCAGGGTCTGCACCAGAAGACATATGAAGAGAGACTAAAGGAGCTTAATATGTATAGCCTCGAGGAAAGGAGGGTGAGGGGGGACATGATAGAAACTTTCAAGTACCTCAAGGTAATCAACAAAGTCCAAGAGGGTAGCATCTTTCAAAAAAAGAGGTGTGCAAGAACAAGGGGTACAATTTGAAGCTGGGGCAGCTCAGAGGTAATGTAAGGAAGTATTTTTCACAGAGAGGTTGTGGATGCATGGAACGGCCTTCTGAGGTGGTTGTGGAGTCAAAAACAGTGGTTAAATTCAAGCATGCATGGGACAGTCATGAGGCAATTCTAGGGGTTGGGGGTAGAAAGAAGTAGGCTGCTGGTTAACTAGGATCTGCAGCTTATCCATTAGGTAGGGAAATGGGCAGACTGGGTGGGCCAAGCGGTCCTTATCTGCCGTCAAATTCTATGTTTCTATGAGGCACACACCTTGTCTCAAGCGAGGTAATAAACAGGTCCATTAGGAGGCTAGCCAGGACTTCCACCAATTTCATCAGATCTCTCGGGTTCACACCATACGGTCCAGGAGCTTTGTGTTACCCTAAGGGCCCTAATGTCCTTCAACACCTTGTACTCCTGAATTTCTCCATCTGTTTCACCCCCCCCCCTTCCGAACCCCTATTTTTCCCTGTGGCATTGGTCCATCCTTCTCCCTAGTGAAAACCAAGCTGAAGTACTCTTTCACTGCCTACGCCTGTTCCTTACTACTTTCTGCCCACCCCCCACCCTCTTTAATCTAACAATCCCATCCTTACTCCTTTTCTCTTTTTTGTACCTAAAAAAGTCCTTTTCCCCCTAACCTTATCCCCTGTGCTAGACTTAGTTCCCTCATGGCCTTTGCTGCCCTGACTGCTTTGCTTGCCTCTCTTGACTTCATTGAGTAATCAATCCTCTCTTGTCTGCATCTCTTTACAGTATGTTTGTACTTATGAAAGGCAGCTCTCTTTTCCCACACTTTTGCTGCCACTTCTTTGCTGAACCAGCATGTTATTTTGATCTTGACTTTCTTTCTCTGGGCCTTTGTACATGTATTAGTGGCCTCAATCAGACCCATCTTCATAATGGACCATTTCTGTTCTAATTCCATCTCCGGATTGATTTTGGCAAGGTGCCCCTCTAGGATTTCACCCATCTTTCCAACGTATGCCTTCCTAAAGTCCACTACTCTTGTCTTAGTCCTGGTTATTTCCTTGCTCATATTTAAGTAGAACCACACTGTGCGGTGGTTGCTGCCAGCAGGAGGATCTTCTACTTCTGTTTCCTGGACATGCTCACCATTGGACAGTACTAGGTCTGGTATGGCTCCATCCCTGGTAAGCTCTGTTACTCCCTGCACCAGGAAACTATCCTGGAAAGTCTCCAGGAGAACCTGTTTCCTGAAGCAGGAAGTAGCTGGGGTCTTCTAATCTACTCCAGGTAGGTTGAATCACCTGTTATGACTATATTTCCTGTACCATACAGCATTCTGATATGCTCCCCCAATGCTCTGTTGAACTCCTCATCCTGCGAAGGTGGTATGTAAATCATTCCATTCTAACCTTTCTCCCCTTGGTGGTCTGAAGCTGTACCCACAAGCTTCAATCTCCTCCTCCCCCCTGGTGCATACGATCCCTTCCCTCATGAATAAAGATACTCCACCCCCTCTCCCCGTCTCTGGGCTTTCAGTAAATTCTGTACCCAGGGATCATGAGGTTCCAGTCATGGTACCGGGTGACCCATCTCTGTGATGGCTGCTCTGTCTACCACTACTTCAGTCATCAATGCTGAAGATCTGCCATCTTGTTTGTCAGACTCCTTGCATTTATTGACAACACTTTCCACCAAGATTACTGTACGCCATTACCACTGACCAGCCCTTTTCATCTCCCCACCTCCCCATCCCCTCTCCCTCACCCCTCCTCTTCACTCCTACTTCCATCTGATGACTTAGTGGGGGGGGGGAGGCCCATCGGTCTCCTGCATCTGGTGACTATGGTTGCAGCACACCCTATCAACCCCTCTTCAGTTTAAATGAAGGTTTGTTGACAAGTAATCCTCCAGCTAATCCTTTAAGACCCTGGTGCCCTCTCTACTTAAATGCAGTCTGTCTGGTGCATATAGGTCCTTATTATCCCAAGTCCTACCCCACCACTCCACCAGCCCATACCCATTTGACTCACATCACACCCTTAACCAACTGTTAATTGCTTCAGTTCTCTGTTTCCTTATAGTACTTTCCCTAGGGTTCGGGAGTGCTTCCGAGAAGGCTACTGACCTTCCTGCCTTACTGCAGATTTTCCGTATCTCCCTAAACCTCTTCTGCACCACCTCTACCTCACACCCTGCAAGGTCATTTGTAACCAGGTGTACTATAATGTAAGGTTTCTCATGCTCCTGCCAGACACACTTAGCTATAAAAGGACCCACCATCCCTGTTGTCATGCCTGGCATACACTCCACCCACCTATGTCTAGACCTTGCCCCCATACCTCCCCATCTCACACCCTTCACTACTGAATCTCCCAGGATAACAATCCTTCCTTCTTTCTCCCATTCCCCCCTTCATTCTGTCTTCCTTGCTGCACAAGTCCCCGAGACCCATCCTTTCCCACAAGTCCAGCTGCCCCATCACCCTGCATCACCCCTTTACTGCACTTCTGTTTGGCCCTACATCCTCCATCCCTCCAGACTCCCCACTTGGACTATCCCTCTCAACTCCCATATAGCCACCCTTCCACTCACTCCTACTCTCCACCCTTATCTTCTCCCCCCTCTTTCCCCCTCACTCCTTTGCCACTATTTTTGGCCTCTGAGTTTTCTCGATCCTCTACTCCCTCCTGTGAAAGGATCAATGGGATGCTACAGAGACCCCCCCCTTTTTTCTAAACTCCTTTAAAGTCTGTTGCAACAGCATACATTCTTCTTTCTTTCTTTTTTCTAAGTCCCTGGTTTTCCCCATCAGACAGGAAGGCCACCTATCTGATGTCATATCTATCCTTGAACTGCTTGTGGTCTCAAATCTAAATTTCAGATCCTTGAACATATTGCTCCTCGATCGTGCGCACACTCGCCTGCGCAGTCGTGCACACTAGAGCTGTGTGAATGTGCGAATATGCACACTAGCGCTATTGTGCTTGATAAAACATTTATTTTTCCTTTAAAAAGCGCTGTGAGGTTTAAATACATGTCTTTAGGCTGTTTGAGCCTTGTTTTGTTGAAAGAAATGAACTTTGCACAGCCTTGTAAACAGCTGTAACTGTGCTCAAGTGAAGAAGTAGTTTCAGATAGCAGCCATAGAGATTATGTAAAACAAAAAAAAACCCTATAAAAGTCCTGATAAAGCCTGCACAATGCTGAGACAAACTAATTTAGGAATAAGGCTTTAAAATGTCCCTGGAAGAGTCTAAGTTAAAAGGAAACAATCATAAAAATGGCATTTTATCTTTGTAGCATAAGTTTTGCAACAGATAGATGCTTTAGCACAACAGTTCCTTTGAGAAGCCTCATTTTGTTAATGTTTGTTTTGTAAGATGTTTTAAACCATGTATATTAAGCCTAGGTTGTTAGAATTCAGTGAGAGAACCTTTATTAAGTAAATAGAAATATATTTACCTTATGTTTGAACACTGAACCTAGACTGGTGTTAGTCCTGAGCGCCTCTGATTCTCTTTAGCTTCTGCTTCATTCTCTATAGAGTCGATGCCATTTTTACATCATCTTTATAGGCAGAGAGCTAAAGGGAGGAGTCAGTAGGACACTGGGACAACCCATTCTTTGCTATTTTTGTTTATATGATGTTAAAACACAACTGAACTAACCAGAAACATTATATTATTGTACTGAATATGCCTGATATTATATAACTGGTTATATGTGCCTGAATTAAAAAGTTTTGTTAATAAAATACAGAAGGGGAGGAGACTTCCCATCATGTGACTAGCTAGCACTATATAAGAAGGACATCTTCTGTTAAAAGATCAGATCATTGTAGGGATCAGCAAGGAGCTGACCCATACCTGACACTAGTACCTCCTAGTGGTGAAAACTTGGTATTGCAGAATTATATTTTCAGTTTGGATTTTTCTCCTCTTTTATTTTCTTTGTCGACAAGTTCACTTAAGTTACTTATTTGAATGCTGAATAAAAGCTACTTTTTGGTTCTTCATCCTGGTGTCCTTGTGTGTGAATCCCACTAACCTCCTACACCTCCACCTGCCACCTGATTCTCCAAACTGGCCAGTACTGCAAAACTATTTGAAGAGGGCCCCCCCCCCATATCAGGACATACCTTGGTTCTCCATCCCTGTGCTTTCCCCTTCCTCCTTGTTCTGTTTCCTTTACCCACATACCCATTCTCCTAACCTCTAGTCAAATTCCCACTCGTTCCCCAGGATCCTTGAGGGGAGGATGTCCTTTGACCCTTTTTCATCCTCCCTGTTTCCATCCTGTGCCTACCATCCATGTGGCCCAGAACAGCCCTTACCTGCCCCTTCAGCCACTGTTCTTCCTCCAGCCTCTCCCTGCCCCCTTCCCAACTCCCATCTCAGCCACCTAATCTCTTCCCTAAGTTGACCAAGGTGTCTACACACTGGATAGCCCCCTGTTCTCCACACTGTTCCTTGAAAGACTGTGGCCCCACACCAATTGCAGCTGACCACCCTCCCTTCCCCACCGTGCCCTGTCTCTTCCATCCCCCCTCCTTTTCCATGCCGCCAGTTGTCCTGTTGTCTATGCCAGCTCCTAGGATCCCACATCCATCCTCCCTGGTTAGCTTATACCCACCTTGCTATATTACTAAGTTGTTTCCTGTTATTATTTCCTGAAATAGGCTGACCCTAGATAGGGTTTTGCCACAGTCCCCTTTTATCTGCTGTCTCCTTCCCCTGCACTAGATAAACAAACTTAGTCCCCTGTATTAGCTAGACATATGTTACATGTGTTGTACATTCACCTACTGTGCCCTGACCAGCGTGGCCAGTGGCCCGCTGTCCTCTCTGTGAATGTCCTACAGACTTCATGTAGTCAGATGCCACACTCCTGCTTCATGGCACTCACTCTTCGGGGTCACTCACGCAAGAGGTTGCTTGGCCCCCTGGGTAATAAATATGGACTCCAGCTGCCCTATTGGCTCAGCAGAATCATGTGATCCTCAGTGTCCAGCCCTTTTGCAGTCCTTGCCACACCTTCCCCCTTTCGGCATCCTACCACCTTCTGAAGCCACAGTAATGTAATTTAAAACATTCCCCCTTCACAGCACACACAGTAAAAGTAATTTAACAAATGAAAAACAACAGTTATCCCAAACTGTCTGTTCCTCCATTCTGCCTGGCAGTGGCTTCCTAGTGAGAAAGGACTGCCAAGATAGTACCTATTTAAGGATTGGACTCTAGCCGCCCTGTTGGCTCAGCTGAGTCACATGGTCCCTGGTGTCCAGCCCTTCTGCCTTCCCTCCTTCACCCTACCTCTTTCAGCATCCTCCCACCTCCCCAAGTCACAGTAATATAATTTAAACATTCCCCCTTCACAGCACATAAAGTATAAGTAATTTAACATGTGAAAAACAGCACTTCCCCCAGACTGTCCGTTCCTTTGTTCTGCTTGTTGGCAGCTTCCTAGTGAAGAAGGACTACTAAAATGGCATCTATTTAAGGCCCAGATTCCAGCCACCTATGGGCTCAGCTGAGACATGTGGTCCCTGGTGTCTGCTTCTTTTACAGTCCCTCCCTCACCCTCCCTCTTTTGGCATCCTCCCACCTCCCCAAGCCACAGTAATGTAACTTAAAACATTCTCCCTTCACTGCACATACAGTAAAGCTAATTTAACAAATGAAAAACAGCACTTCCCCAGACTGTCCGTTCCTCTGTTCGCCTGTTCAGCTCGACGGCAGCTTCCTAGTGAGAAATAACTACTAAGATGGTGCCTATTTAAGGCCCAGACTCCAGCCACCCTATTGGTTCATCTGAGTCACGTGGTCCCTGGCCTCCACCACTTTTGCAATCCCTCCCTTACCCTCCATCTTTCTATATCCTGCCGCCTCACCAAGCCACAGTAATATAATTTAAAACATTTCCCCTTAACAGCACATGCAGTAAAAGTAATTTAATAGATCTTTGCTTCTCATGGATCAGAATTCTAACCACAAGCATATTGTATAGCTCCTATCCAACCCCCTTACTCTGTCTGTCTGTCCTGTTATAATCCCTTCCTTGACATGTCAATCAACACCTCAAATCCTCTGACTCTCCCTGCTTCTCCTGTAAAGGCTTTACCCTTCGATCCTTGGCAGACTAGATTTTCTTGATTAAGTAAGACTGCTTTAGAATGTAATTTTTGAAAATTGCTTTCAAACAGTATACTGTCCATGCAGAAATCTATTTTGTGTTTACAGATGTACTTGCAACAGTCATGTTAATTTCATTTCACTTTTGTTGCAACATGAACATTGTTAGAAAATCTACACATTACCTGAAAAAGTTTGTGCTTTTGCATATTCTGACAGTGTCCTGGAAAAATCACAGTACTATCAGTTAGTATACAAGACTAACTCTGAATGCATGAAATTGCTATTTTAGAAATGTAAACGGCTATATAAGAAATGTGTTTCCCTACCCGCTGTACAGCTTCTCTTTTATCACTGCAAGGAAGAGCAACAATTAGACAGCTCCATGTAACCAGAGGGAATTTCAAGTTTATATTTTTGCTTCTTGTAGCTTTGGCTTTCTATTTTACATACCTTTATGTGGACGACACCGTTTCCATAAAAATAAAATACCCATAGATACAATCACAAATAATGATACTGCTGTTATAACTGCTAAAGATGACAGGGAGCTTCCTTTCCGGGCTAGCTTCTCTTGACCTGTTTGAAAAGAGAAAAAAAAACTCAGTATCAGGACATTCCTTGTTGACTTCACAAACCACAGCCCTGGTTTTAAAGCCTTATATCCTGTTAAATTTCATGTTAAAAACTATTACTCATGAACAGCCCAGGTACCTACTAGCAATAAGTCAATCAGTTTGGATCTAGGTCTTAACCACTCCACACCTGCCCCATTCCATTATTGACCTGGGTCAACTTGCTGTTATGCATAACCAACTAATCATGTACTCTCTGTCATGCCTATCTAAATTTATTAACCAAACTCACTTCCTGTCTAGTGGGTTATATTTATGGGGCCCTTACAGGGTTAGTACTTGGGGATGAGGCTGGTACTAGCCTCAAAGCACCAGAGTTCTACTCTTATAGCCCACCTGATTGTCCTAATAGTGCTTTAAATTTTGGAACACCAGTTTTGGTCTGTATAAATTAAATCTACAGTAACTACAGACTTTATGTGGTTTGAGTGCACTGTGTTTTGTTTCTGTTTGTCTGAAGCTACATTATGCTGCACTGCACTGAGAGTTGCTGGTTGACACATCCAACTCTCTCTGTCCCTTAGTACTTGAGGAACCTCCTGCTCATTCTGCTCCTGTGCCTCTGACTGGGTGAGCAGCACCTCAGCAAACTGCATCACTGCACTGATGTCAGTTCAGAAGTTTCTTCCCAGCCTTGTGATGTCCCTTATACTGTTTCAACAGGGAATGGTAAGTGAAACAGATAAATTAAAACAAACAAAAAAAAATTTAAATCAACAAGACTCATGATTTGCAGTAGTTCTGGCTTTGGTCCCACTTGGGTAGGCAGCTTCAGGAACTGATGGCACCTAAGGCTAGCTATGTTTCTGTCGCAGTATATAAACTGATTTGCAGCAGAGCAAACAAATGGTATTTAATTCCTTTAACTTAGGAAAGGGAGAGAGGGAGGACTATGGGGCGTTGTCATGAAAACTGATAGGAACTTGGGAGGGGGGAGAAATATTAAAACATCTGCACACAAAATTGACTGCTCCTGCAAAATTTAAAGCACTTTTTCAGGGGCAGAAAATTGATGTATTGAGACTCCAGGGACATCACCGCTTACTGTATTTGACACCTTAAGCAACCTGTTCTCTTAGAGTACAGCTTGATGCAGTGAGGGTAGTTATTTGCCAGGTTACTTCTTTATTTACTTATTTAGTTCGTATTGACCTGCCAAGCACACTAGACAATTACAACTCCTATTTTTATTTGTGACCTGGCAGAGTTACAAAGCAAGGTAATGGTACAAAGCATATTACAACAATAATACAGACAGATTACAGGCTGCAGGAAGACATGGTAGCATAGCATAAAGCAAAAGGACAAGTTCTTGATGAAAGACTGATGCTTGAGTCCTAAATGTCTTTGATTGTCAAGGACAGCTTTTACAACTTAAAAAATATTGCCAGACTGTGCCCTTCACTTGAATCTGATGAACTAAAGACCTTGGTGTGTGCATTTGTTTCATCTTATCTGGACTACTGCAATGCATTGTATAAGAGCTTGCCTTGTTGGAAGATTTGCCATCTGCAGCTAGTGCAGAATATTGCTGTGAAGCTTCTGAATTCATGGAAATCAGATGACATCACCCCTCACTATGCACTCTGCACTGGCTGTCCTTTCCTGACATCCAACCCCCTGAATGGTTTGAGTATCCTCTATCTCCTTGAGCTCCTGTTCCGCACACTCCTGGTCAAGTGACTTAATCATAGATAGGTAGATAGATAGATAGACAGACAGACAGAAACGTAGATATAAAATAGACAGAAATAATGTAATTTACTGTATATACTGTAACACCTATCCCATGCTCAAAGAGCTTTACAGGTAATACAAAGTTTTATTTATTTATTTATTGAAAATTTTGGAAAATACCTTTGAGTACAAGTGCTCTTTTACAAAGGTTCCATGTCAATAACACAGAGATTACAAGGCAACATAACAAATACAATAAGTGAGTTTCTGTGGAATGAAGTGAAGCAAAGTACAATATGGTCGAACAAGTTCACTTTAATGCCAGGAGTGTACTTAAAAAGCTGGATGCAATTAGGGAATGGATCCTTAATGATAAACCAGATTTAGTGGTGATAACCGTGACATGGCTGAATCATCAAAATGAGGACACATATTGTTAATCAACATCCCTGGCTACCAACTATGGCGCAACGATAGAAGTAAAAAAGTGTGTGTGGGGGGGAATTCTGGTCTATGGGAATGTGGGTTTATTAATGCTAGAAATTAGCCTACATTTAGACGTTGTTGGCTTGGCGGTCCTATTGTTAGAATTAAAATTACCATTTACAAAACAAATGTTAATAACTGGGATTTATTATCCACTAAATGTTAAACCAGAAGTATTTAATCTACTACATGACCTCTTGCAAGGTTGTAAGGATACCCATTAATTATTGATAACAAGAGATTTTAGTACAAATTGACAGTATGTTAATGATACTCATCCCCTGTTAGATTTTCAAAAAAATGTGGCCCTTAGTCAATTAATTAGGGCATCTACAAGAATTAATCAAAAGACACATCAACTTTAACTGTTATAGACCTGCATTTTACAAATGTTCTCTCAGATTATGAGTTAAGCAGTGTCTTAGCGGATTCATTCTCAGATCACCAATTGATCTATTGTATCAGAAACAAGACAAGGTTCCTGGCCAAAGGTAGATTTATTAAGTGGCGATGCTATAAGAAATTAGATTACGTGAAATTTAATATGGACCTGGAAAATGTCTCATGGGAGAGAATAGAATTGATTCCGACAATAAATGATGCTTGGACTTTTTTTTCTGTGAGTTTCTGAAGCTCCCTGATAAACATGTCCTAATAAAAACAAAAAAGTTGAAAAAAAATAATGTACCCTGGTACAATTTGGGCCTAAAGCAACTTAAAGTGGGAAGACATACAGCTTGGTACAGAGCTAAAAAGAATAACATCACATTTGACTGGGACGGGTATAGACAACTACGTAACCAGCGTGTTAGTTAGTTAAACATAAACAAAAAACTTGATAATACTCGTTCCCAGAATCTGAGAGAATTTTGAAAATTATTGTCAAGTCTTTTAAATAGTAATGGCCAAGACATAACAAGTACTTTTTGTACTGATGGACAGCTGGTTCCCCTATCTCAGGAAGTGGTGGATGGATTTAATACTCTTTTCATAAAAATAGGTAGTGAAGCATCAGGAAGCCTCATAAACCAGACAGTGGCTGGACAACAGGAGCAAATTATTCATCTGCACCAGTTTTCCTTCACTAGCATTTTAAAGGAGGCTGTGAGGTTGGAACTTTTAAAATTAGACACCATTAAAGCTATTGGACTGGACAACATACAGTCAAGACTCTTAAAGTATTCCTCGCCAGTAATAGCCCTTTCTTTTACAAAGAACATTTTTGCTCTCTCACTTAGATCAGGAGAATTTCCTGAAGTCTGGAATCATTCTCAAGTAGTTCCTAGTTTCAAATCAGGGCAGAAATCAGAGTTGGGAATTACTACCTGATATCCTTCCTCCCTCAGGTCTAAAGCACTTTTGAAAAGTTAATCTCAATTCAACTAAAGCACTACCTGGAATCCCCAAACAGAATGAATAATTTCCAGTTAGGCTTCAGCCAGTACCACAGCACAGCCTCTGCCCTGCTAAAAGTGGTCAGTGACATCCAGCTCACCCTAGATAGGAGGACGTCAATGGGTGGCATCTTTGTGGACCTCTCAAAAGCATTTGATGCCCTAGACCATGATGTCCTCCTGTGCAGGCTGACCTTGATGGGCATGGCAGGAGATAGCATTAAGTGGTCTCAATCCTACCTTAAGGGAAGGAAACAGCTGGTCTCCATAAGTAACTATTCATCTGAACTTGCACCCACTAGAGTCCCACAGGGCTCAATACTGGGCCCACTGTTATCTAACATATATATGAATAGCTTGAGTTTCACAGCTACATTGTTCTTATTTCATCTATATGCAGATGGTACAATAATAGATACATCTGACACTTCTATAGATAAAATCCAAAGTAAGCTACTACATGTCTTCAATGAAATACAAATCTTTTTTTCAAAAATCATAAATTAGTTCTCAACTCTAAAAGAGCCCAAGCTGTGTTATTTGACTGAAGTAATAAAAGAACAAAATATTTGCTTTGAGTATTAAAACAGACGATGGTACTGTGATTCAACAGGTTCTTTCATATAGATATCTGGGAATGTGGTTTAACACTGAACTAAGATGGGATGTTCATATAGAGAAACTGTTGAAGAATGTCAGTAAGGGATTAGGTGCTCTATATAAGACAAACTGTGTACGTCCCAAGAGACTAGATGGGTAATGAATACTATGGTCTTGCCAGTTCTCGCTTATGGGGACATCATGTACTCTACTGTGTCCAAGAGTGAGCTAGCAAGATGTAAAGTCTGCTACAACAGGATCACCTGCTACACACTTGGTGCTCCCTGTATGGCACATAGTTGTCAACTGCCGACTTAGGATGGCAGAGGTAGAGTGATCGGAGATATGAAGACATCCTCTCATTTACTGTATGTATAAAGATATGAGAGTGCAACTCCCAGAATAAATATCTGCCATTATCATCTACAGACAGAAAAAAAGCCTCTTTAAGATCAGCAATAGGCCTGCACGTAGAGGTCCCTAAATGCAACTTGAAATAGGTAGATCCTCATTTTTTTCATCTAGATTCAGTGGCCTAGAATAGTATTTCACATACCCTGAGACCAGTATCTAATAAGATCAAGTGGGTGAGATAAAAACTTGGCTGGATAGCAAAGCTAAAGAACCCTATGTCTGCTGTCAGACATTTTAACATCTTAATCCTTGGTTTATGTGAAATTATTGTTTCCTTTTATATTTGCTTTTCATCTTGTTGTGTGAACTTTGTTGTTTTACCTTTTATATTTATTTTATAGAATTGTGATACTGTGTTACCTTGTACCTTAAACTACGGGGACCTTGTTGTAAATGAGCTTCAGCTCAATCAAGTTTATCCTTTGTTCATACTTGATATGAATAAAAACATTTTACTACTTACAACTACTTACTACTACTACTACTACTAAATAAATAGGCTAGATCAATTGCATACAATTTACAATAAGGCAGGTAGACATCTAGCCGAAGGCTCTGAGCTGTGGAGTACCGCAGGGGTCGGTCTTGTCACCCTTATTATTCACGGTGTACATGCTGCCATTGGGGGACATTATCAAGCGGTACAGATTGGGTTTTCACTGCTATGCAGATGATACCCAACTGTACTTGTCCTGTGTACCTGATGTCCAGGTGTCGGAATCTGTATTTAACAACTGCCTCCAGGAAATCCAGTCGTGGATGACTCAAAACTGGCTTAGACTCAATCCAGACAAGACTGATGTACTGGCGGTGGAGCCAGGTCATCATGGAGGAGGGGGGATGGGGGTTGTCCCCTAATCTGGTATTGGAGAGCATTCCCCTTGTCCCTTCTAGACAGGTGAAGGATTTGGGTGTGATCCTGGATGACGGTCTGACACTTGATGCACAGGTGTCGGCCATGGTCAAAAGTGTTTTTTATCATCTCAGGAACATTGCCTGAATCTAAGCCCTGATCCCCTCTGAGGACCTGCCCACACTGGTACATGCTTTTGTAACTTTCATGCTGGATTACTGTAATGCCTTGGGTTATCTGGAGGCAACCTTCACAGACTGCAGCTGGTGCAGAACACGGCAGTATGACTACTGTCTGGGGTAAAGAAGTGTTAGCGTATTACCCCAGTCCTCCATGGACTATACTGGTTGCTGATCAGGTGGAGGATTGTCTTCAAGATAGGGCTCCTTACCTATAAGACCCTGCATGATGGGGATCCTGCCTATCTGCAAGATCTCCTTTACCATTACCATCTGGCCTGGATGCTCCATTCAGCCGAGGGGGGCCTCCAGGGGGTTCCCAGGGTTAGGCTGTGGGATTCAGGAGATAGAGCATTTGCAGTGGCCACACCAACCCTATGGAACTCCTTGCCTGATTATCTAAGAGGGGCTCCATCGGCAGAAGCCTTTAAGAGGGGACTGAAAATGTATCCACTTGAACTGGCTTTTATAACGTGAGTTTGCTGATAGACAGACTGAAATTCTGTACTTACATTGATTTTATTATGTATGTTTGGTGATTTTAAATAATATTGAATTGTGATTTTACTGTTTAGTGCCCAGAATCTCAGGAATTGGGCACTCTATAAATAAAAATTATCTATCTATCTATCTATCTATCTATCTATCTATCTATTCATCTATCTATCTATATCTATCTATCTATCTATCCATCTATCGATCTATCGATCTACCGATCTATCTATCGATCTATACAGAAACGATATAAAGCAAGCACAGTAATGGTACATATCTGCAGAGCCAGAGCCTGACACAGTTCAGAGTGTATACCAGGGGGAACTTAGGATGATTAAAAATTACAGTTGCATTGAACTGTTAGGGTTGCCCCTAGTACTCTCTTAAATCAAACTTAGATAGATTAAGCAAGGTATCAGGCAGCTCATTTAACCAGCCAGTTGTCCTAAGAGCGAATGAACGCTTGCCCAGCTGAGTATGACAAAAAGGCAGTTTAAGGCCATTCTGAGCCATGCTCCTGGTGTTGTAGAGATTGGTGGCAGGGCAGAAGCAGTGAGTTAGGGCCAGGGGGTTAAGCCCAGTAGTGCCTTCTTGGCTAGCCAACATGTCTGGAACTTAATTCTGTTAGGTAGGAGTAACCAATTTGCTTGGCTGTAGAGGGTACAGGTATAGGTGTGCTTGTCAGCCCCAAGGACAAAGCATCAAGCCTTCTTTCAGATCAGATTTATTTTGCTGAGAGATGAGTCACATGCAGTTGTACAAACAGAGAGGCCATGGTCAGCTAGTAACAGTACTGAGCTTGCCAAAATGAGGCATCTAGCATCAGCAGTGAGGCTGACCCAGTGACGGTACAAGGCTCCCAGTCTTCTGTTTATCATGGCCACAAGGTGGTCAATGTGGGAAGCAAAAGATAAGGTATTGTCCAGGATCTCCTCAAGGTATTTAAAGGTTTCCACCTGTTCAAGTATATGTCACAGGTCATCATCATCATCATCATCATCATCATCATCATCACCACCATCATCATCATCATCATCGTCATCATCATTTTATTTTTTAAAAGGCACCTTTCCTTTGTTCAAGGTGCTGTACAATTTGAAGTTACACACCAACATAATCAACAATAAAACCATCATAAAAAAATGCTATAAAATACTACTCAAATAAAATAATTCAATACTATTGCTTGACTGATTCTAACACCTGCTCATCTGGCATCCTGGAAGGCCTGATGAAATAAAAAAGTCTTTAAGGTGGATTTAAAACTCTGGATGGTCCGGCTATCTCGTATCTGATGAGGTGGAGAATTACACAGGGTCAGGGCCACTGAGGCAAAAGCTCTAGCTCCAGATGTTTTCAGTCAGACCCTGGGAATCTCTAGCAATTCCTCATTGGTGGATCAGAGTGGGCAGAGGGGACAGTAAGAGCAAAGGAGACCTTTCAAGTAATGCGGTCCCTGGTCATGTAGGGCCTTATAGGTCAGCAATGTGACCTTGAAAGTGATCTGCCACTGTACCGGCAACCAGTGCAGTTCACACAGCACAGGTGCTGTATCACTGGGTCTAGAAGTCCTAGTCAGCAACCTGGCCGCCGCGTTCTGCACCATCTGCATGCAGCAGATATCCACCCCTAGGTAGAGGGCATTACAGTAGTCAAGATGAGTGGTGACAAAGGTGTGGACCAAAGTAGGCAGCTCTTCAGATGGAATCAGGTGCTTCACCCTCATGATATTCCTCAGATGGTAAAAAGAGGATTTGACTACAGCAGACACCTGTGATTTAAGTGTCAGGCCTTCATTAAAAATCATGCCCAGGTTACACGCCTGACTCAATGTAATCAGCGGAATCCCTCCAAGCCTAAGTTTGGAAGGATCACTCACTGACACACCGGGCTCCCTCTGATCAGGGTCCACAACCAGCACCTCTGTTTTGTCAGGATTCAGCTGCAGCCAGCTAGTACTCATTCAGTCCTGTATCTCAGTCAGGCAGTTGTTAAACACCAAGACAGTATTCACCTCCTGCTTGGGCAAAAAAGACATATACAGCTGAGTGTCATCTTCATAACAGTGAAAACTCTAGCCGTATCATCTTATGATGTCCCCCAAAGGCAGCCTGTACACTACAAACAACATGGGCGAGACCGCAGAGCCCTGCCAACATCACTCTCTGTGACCTGCCTTGGAGGAAGGATCAAAAGCAACTGAGGACTGCCCCCCTCAGACCACAGAAAAACTGCAGGCACTCAAGCAACACCCCATGGTCCACAGTGTCAAACACCAATGAGAGATCAAGGAGAACCAAGATGGTATGGGGTCTCCAATCTCTCGACATTAGGAGATCATTCAGTACCCAAACAAGGACCATCTCAGTGCTGTGCCTTTTCCTGAAACCCGACTGGAGAGGATCATAGACATTGTGGCTGGATAAATGATTGTTCAGTTGCAGGGAGACCACTTTCTCAATAATTTTACCTACAAAAGGCAAGTTTGAGACTGGCCAGTAGTTCGTGAACAGTTAGAGTTAGGGGAGGACTTTTTCAGGAGGGAACAGATCACCGCCTCCTTCAAGGGATCAGGGAAAATCCCTCTCTTCAATGAAACCCTGGCTATTTTAGCAAGGACCGGGCTGATAACCTCAACACATCCTACAAGAAGGTGAGCTGGACCTGGATCCAGACTACAGCAAGTTGGCTGCAGAGTCTGGATGATCCTCACGATGTCCACGACTACTGGTTGACTGAAGACTGACCAGACAAACTGTGCACTTGGACCATCCAGTTGATCACTGCACGGCCCAATAGGGAGGTACTGGCTCATCTCACTCCTAATGGTGGCAACCTTTCCTACAAAGAATAAAGCAAATTCATCACACTTTTCTTCTGACACGCTTGACTGGACTGCAGACAGGCTAGTTTGCACAGTATGTCCACCATTCAGAAGAGCAGAGCTGGTCAAGTCTGTGCAGCAGCAGTTTCACTGGACAGGAACTCTTCCTTCTTATTGCATATTGCCGATTGATAGACTTTATAACGGTCTAACAATTTAAGCCTGTTATCCTCCAGGTGGGGTTTCCATCAGTGCCTCTCTAATCTTCGGCTCAACCTCTTCAGCTCCCCCAGAGCCTCATCAAACCATGGGGAACACAAATGGAGAGTGAGTGGGTGAACATAAACAGGAGCAACACAGTCCAGGGCCTCCACTACTGCCTTATTATAGGTGAGCACTAGATTCCCTGGATCTGAGATGTCAGTCGGAAATCCCAAAAGGTTGAGCACCATTATAAGGCCCTCAGAGGTTACCCTTCTCAAAGGATGATACTGGACCATTTCCTTGGGGGGGGGGGAGTCCTCACTTGGGGGGTCACGAAACTGAACCTCAGAGTATGGTGGTCAGACCATCCGACCAGATCCACCTTCGCCTCAAATATCTCCATCGCCAGGAGGAACACCAAGTCCAATGCATGCCCCCCCTTTATAGGCTGCGGTGGTAATTACCTGTGTTGGGCCCAAGGGATTCCATCAGCTGAAGGAAGTTTTGTCTGAATGATGAGAGTTCTTTGTCGACCAAAGTGTTGAAATCCCACAGAATCAACCACCTGGGTGACTCCAACACTATGTCGGCGACGAAGTCCGCAGCTTCCTGCAGGAAAACTTTCCCATCACCTGGTGGATGGTAGATCAGAAGAATTCTGCACCCTGCACCTACACCCAGAATGCATTCAAAGGAGTTGGTAACTCCCACTGGCACCTCTCTGAGGCCCAGTTCTGATCTATAACAGATAGCGACACCCCCCCCCCATGATCCACTCTCGGCTAGTTTATCACCATGAACCCCACTTGAAGTTCTGATGCCAATATGGGCCCTGAATTATGATCCAGCCAGGTCTCAGTGATACAAGCCAGGTCCAAGGAAGCAACAAGATCTGCAGTTACAGTGGTCCTGTTCCTAATGGACCTGGCATTACATAACACTGCTTGAGTGGGATGAGAATCCAAGGATGACCCCATCACCTGCCTGCTATCCTCAGAACCCTTGGGTATGGGCACCAGACAGGGAGAACTCCTGTCCCATACCAATTTCACCCCAGGGCATCTCCTTGACCTCACTGTCCCAATCTGTCCACTCCTCTCCCTTACTCCTCCATTCCCCAGATCCCTCCTCCCCACCTGCCTCCTTGCTGTCCCCAAAGCTTGGCATCCTCCGTATACTTCTGGCGAAGCAGGGGGGACTTAAAGGGGTGGAGGTCTGTAAGCCTGGAGGAGGAATATTGCCTGACTGTCCTAGTTACACCACAGCACATAATCAGTTAGTCAGCAGTATTACACTCTCTTACACACCCCAGTCACTTACACACACACACACACACCACTCAATCACACTCCACTCAGTCACACTACAACGGTATTATCCCCTCTTCCCAACTTCCCCAATACCCACAAAACAGCAGGATTCATGGATTTTTAATTGTTGTAGTCTATAAAACACAGTTCCAGGGGTGAGTCTAATATCACAGAGCTCCCATCTCTGCGATTTTTGTCCAGAAACTTTCTTTGGCAGGCTTGGCTCTCACCCAAGCCTGTTTCAGAACACCAGACAATAACTTTATAAGCAGGAAAACAGTTTACTTCCAAATAACAGCAGTAATCACCACCCAAGGTTTTACGCAAAGTTGAAAAATTGTGTAGAGTGGATATATCACCAATCAAGTCCAGCAGTCCAGAATCATTCAGTCCACCTTCAGGATCTTATCCAACTGATCCTCTTCCTCCACCTCCATTAGGGGCCTCTCTCCCACCTGCTCTCCAGTTCACTGAGCTCAGTCCAGCAGCAGTGCAACTGCACAACCCTTGGTCGTGCCTCTGCAGTCCTTTGAAAAACGCCACACAAGCCCACTCTCCAGCGGACCCAATACTGATCCTCCTGGCCAGGCCAGTGAAACCATTTGGGCTGCATGCAACATCCAGGTCAGCCCCTGAACATCATCCCGGCACAGCACCTTGCCTTCTGGGTCCGATTACAACAGTGGGTCGATGCTTTTCTGGGGTCCGTCCATCGATCTCTCACCCTGACGGGCTCCACCAGTTGTCTAAGTTCATTCCACTCCTTTTCACTAACATTCTTTGGCTCCTTCCAGTGCTGTTCAACCTCCGATGGTCCGTCTTCAACCGAACACCTCAGCCGGTTGTCGAATGGTGACTCCGCTCCACTCCACAGCCACTGGACCTCCAGGCTGCTACTTAGGCCAGCAATAAAAACCCAGGGGTACGTTTTCAGATGAGAATACAGTGACAAACTAAACTGTGTCCCTGTTTCAAATGACTGCAGCAAGTAGTGCGCCTTAGGAGGATTGGTTCTGAAGCTGTTGTGTACACTCGGGTATGGTTCTATCATCCAAAGATGCTCAAGGCTACTCTACTTCCCTCACTTGAAAACCTAACTAATTAATCTACACAAACTCACTACTGCAAAAAAATAAATAAAATAAAGTGCCAAAAAGAAAAAAAGTACTATTTTCTGCTGTCCTCAGATGGCTAGCCCAGCACGGTGGCCATATACCAGATAAATTGGCAACATTTCCACCAGTTCTCCTTGGTAAAGGGGACAAAACAAACAGACCATGATCGGCTGCTGCTCCACTGGTTCATTGCAGATGACAAGGTTGGGTAACTTATTCATCATTTGTTGGTTTGCAAAGTGCATCGTCTTAGTTTATGAATCAGTTTGTTTTGTGAGAACCATTTTTCAAGTGCCGTAAAATTACCCTGGAGGACTGAAGTATGACTGCCAAGGTTAGGGTTCTTGGAATAGATAACGCCATCATCTGCAGAGAGAAGTACATTTGCAGATTGACAGGCATCAGGCAGGCGGTTTATGAGTAAACCAGTTAATAGGGGGCCCAGAGTGGAGCCCTGGGGAAAGCCGTTGGATGCATTCCTAACATCTGACAAGGAAACATTTATCTTAACGCATTGAGTGCAATTAGTGAGATATCTCTAGAACCAGGTGACTGTGTCTAGTGACAGGCATAGGCCACAAAGTTTCCAGACAAGGAGCTTATTTACAATTACTGTATTTACAAAGTAAAACTAATCACAGCAATATTTCAATATTCAGGCAATTTAAATGATACTGATAGACTTTCCCACCTACTCCAGTTAACAGGTCAGTCACCTGAAAGTTCAGTTATAAAAATCTACATCTTCAATCTAGATTTTAAAAAATTCCACTGAGGGTGCAGTACAAATTTATCTGAGAACAGCATTCCAAAGCCTAGAAGGTGCAACAGAAAATGCTTGGTCCCCTGCAGATTTTACAAACATACGAAAATGGCAGCTGATTAGGCCTTAAGGTCTATCACGTCTGCTCGAGAGCTTACAGTACAGCCACTGCTGCTGCCCTCCCTCATTTCCCTCCCTCCCTCCCTCCCTATCCCCAAGGTTTCCCACACAGAGTTCCCCTACTGGTCACTTCCCTTCATACCTGTACCTTGCCTATGCACCTATCCCATCCCTTCTTAAAACTTCCTACTGATTCCATTGAAATCACCTCCTTGGGTAGTGCATTCCAAGGCACCACCATCCTTTCTGTGAAGTAATGTTTCCTCCATTCTCTTCTGTAACCCCCACATTAGTTTTAGGCTATGATCCCTCATGATCTTTCCCCCTTCAATCTGAACAAACCCTCAGTGTTTCTGTTGATACCCTTCAAGTATTTAAAGGTCTCGATCATATCCCCTCTGTCCCTTCTGTCTTCCAGGGAGTACATGTTTAGCTCCCCAAGTATCTCCTCATAGGGCTTCTCCCTCATTCCCTGGATCATCTTAGATACCCTCTTCTGGACTCTCTCTAGGAGCATGATATCCCTCTTTAAGTATGGGTGCCAAAACTGCGCACAGTACTCCAAGTGCAGCCTCACTAAGGATTGTACAGTGGCAGGATAACTTCCTCCCTCATCGAAGTGATCCCTCTAGCAATGCACCCCAGTATTCTGCTTTTCCTTTGTTGCTGCTCTCCTGCACTGTTCTGAGTGATTTGTTTTGCCAGTGATCACCACTGCTCGATCTTTTTCCTCCCTCGAGACTGTCAACTGTTCCCCACAAAAGGGGAGGAGCTGAAAGGAGCATGAGGAACTGTAGATTCAAAGCATGAGTTGTTTGTGGACTCTGTCTGCTGTAGCTGAGGGGGGGAGAGAGAGAGAGAGAGAGAGAGAGAGAGCAGCCACCAGCTTCCTTAAAGCAAGGAGGTGATTTAATAGAGTACACTGAATTTAATTCTTAATTTTGGGGCCTGTGTAAGTAAGTATGAGTCAGTGTTTTGGTTCTCTGTTTTTGGGGTTGACTTTTCTTAGTGTAACTTTTATTTGCCAGGGAGTATATCTAGCTGGGAGAATATGTGCAGTATTTTGTGACTAGACCTGTTACTTATACTCTGTGAAATAGGAGTCTGAAAGGAAGGAAGGCACTCACTGGAGTTGTGGGTCAGAGTTGTAGCTGATTGTTTCTGGAGGACACATGCTTACTTCCACCCACCATACCCCTCACCCCACCCATCCCAAGTGCATCATTTCCTTTATATCAGGGGTTCTGACATGACTTCCTCAAAAGTGCAAAGCATATACACCTGATCATAGCCTTAAAGGCACAGCACACTGAATAGGGGGTAAAGACACTCACATGCTTGCACACACTATGAAAAAAAGAAAAAAAACTTCTTAAACAGGAAGGAAGACAGAAATGTGGGGAGTAGTGCAATGCACTGGATGTGGAGTGGCAGTCTTCCGGGAGATGTTCTGGAGGCTGCATTGCTGCCCTATTTGCAGGCACCTCTGTGGTTTGAGGGAGGAGGTTGCTTGTCTCCAAGCTAACATGGCAAGGATTAGGGAAACCTCCTCCCCCACCCAGGGACCACCCAGGCCACCACCACTGCCTCAGAGGTTGCCAAGACAGAGGAGCAGTTGGACCACGGTGGGCTCAGGGAGGGTGAGGGTGGTGGAACAGAGATGCATCCCTCCAGTTGTACCTCTCCACAATTTATTCACCATTCTGGCAAAGCATGGTTCCTCTATGGAGGCACCCACAGTGGAGACCAATGAGGATGCCAGGAACCTCCACAAAGAAGACCCACAGGAGGGTGGCACAGGACTTCACAGGGAAGGAAGCAACTCCTGGTGGGCGACTCAATCATTAGTTGGGTAGAACTGGGGAGGGAGGAGAGAGGGAGGTAAGGCCTGCCCGGTGCCATGGCTTGGTGGGACAGGAAGCGAATCCTCAGGATCATGGGATCAGCTGCATGGGGGAGGGAGCTGGATGTCATTGTCCACCTAGGGACAAATGACCTGGATGGGAGTGGGATCAGAGCAGTGTAGTAGGAGTTTGTGGAGTTGGGGAGGAGCCTTAGACAAGTAACATGCATGGTAACTTTCTTGGAAGTGTTACCTGTCCATGGCATGGATAAGGCTAGGATACTCTGCACCATGGAATTCAATGACTGGTTAAAAAACTGGTGTGGAGCTCAGGGATTTGGCTTCATTAGGGACTGGGGGTCCACCTGGAGGGATACAGGCCTATACTGGCATGGTGGTCTGCATCTGTCAGGGAGGGGAATCAGGATCCTAGGTTATAGGTTTAATTGCTTCATTGGCAAGCATTTAAATTAGCCAAAGGGGGAGGCACTGAAGGGAAGCAGGGAAATCCCAGCCCCCCCAGAAAACAGGGTAGTTAGCGTAGTAGACACAAAAGTAGAGGAGTCAATAGGGAGCAGGACAGGGGTAAATTCAGAAAAAGGCAAAGGCAGTAAGGACAGGGATGGGCCTAAAAGAGGTGTAGTCTGGGTAACAAGCTCCCTGAACTAATGGCCTTAATGAAAGAGGGATGCCTGGATATCATGGCAATCACAGAAACATGGTACACAGAGAACCATGACTGGGATGTCAATATACCAGGGTACACAATCTACAGGAGGGGCAGGAAGGGTAAAAGAGGAGGAGGAGGAGGAGTAACTCTTTATGTAAGGGAAGGAATCAAAGCAACAGAACTAAAGGGTAAACAGGGAGGGAAGAAAGCACTGTAGGTCAACCTGGAGACAGGAAATGGCACCACAATCTGCACAGGGGTTGTTTACAGACCCCCATCTCGGGGGGGGGGCAATGGAAAAGGAAATGATAGAAGGAACCCTTAGAAAGGCAGAAAAAGGCAGCGATATTGTTGATGGGGGACCTGAATATGCCAGATGTTAACTGGAGTACCTTTACAGCAGTCACATCCAAGAGCAGGGTCATTCTCTATGCCCTAGAGGAGGCATGCCTCAGACAGCTAGTGTTAGAACCCACTCAGGAGGGAGCAATCTTAGTTCCTGTACTCTCAAATGGGGATGGAGAGAGGATCTCAGATTTAGAAGTGGGTAGCCATCTGGAAACAAGCAACCACCAAACAGTGTGGTTCATAATAAACACAGCTGTAGCGTCAAGCCATACAAAAGCAAAAGTGTTGGACTTTAGGAGGGCTGACTTTGACAAAATGGGAGAGTGCCTCAGAAAAGCACTAGCAAACAGGCAAGAAAGAGGGGTGAAGGAACAATGGGGAAAAATCAAGACTGCCATCACAGAGGCAACAAGCCTATGTGTAAAGCAAATCAACAAAACAAAATGAAGGAAAAAGCCACTTTGGTTCTCAAAAGAAGTGGCAGAGAAGGTTAAGGAGAAAAGGATAGCATTCAGGAAATATGTTTTATTTATTAAACTCTAGGATTACAAATACTTTTGAGCAAGAACTGCTCGTTTACAAAGGTCCCACATCAAAGTGTGGAAGGTTAACATACAGACAAAGGTAAACATTAATACAGAGTCTCAAAAAACGAAATACTGTATTTCAAGCAGAGAGACAGCAAAAGGATAGTAAGCCTGATGAGCAACCAGTAGGGGTGGGAGGGTGGGTAGGGGACAGGAAGGAGTGGGCAGGCTGAAGGGCCATTGTCTGGGGGGGTTGGTATGAGAAGTGCAAGGTAGAGGGGACAGAAGTCTGAAGTGCTAAAAGATGGGAGGGTGTGGGTGACGTAGGGGAGGAATGGGGGGAGGGGTAAGGTGAGAGAGAGGAATGTGGAGGACAAGGATAATTGGCCAGAGGGAGTTTAGGGCCACACAATGCCAGGCATGAGTGTAGAGATTGACCAATAAGGAGAAGCAGTCACATTGGCTGGTAGTAGAGAGGTGAAGTCATAGTTGCCTTTTAAATGGGCCGAGTGTTGTAGCTGAAAGGGATTCCTTGTTGAGTGAATTAAACCACTGGGGGGCCCTGTGGGTGAATGACCTCTGACGCACAGTGGTCCAGCATCTGGGAACCAGGAAGGTTTGACTTAGCATAATTCAGGTGTGTTGGGTGCTGCAGTGGGCAGCCAGAAGCTTCTCAACACCAGGTAGCATGAGCCCAAGGAGAACCATTTTGGTTAAGAGGCAGGCCTGGTATTTGATCCTGCTGATGAGAGGGAGCCACCCAGACTGGGCATACAAGTCACAAGTATGTGTTAGGCGGGCAGTGCCCATAAGAAGTCTATATGCTTTGTTGAGCGATATAAGGAAATGCGGAAGGAGCAGGACAGAGAACTATATCAGTTAAAGCAGAAGGAGGCAGGGAAGGCAGTCAGAATAGCAAAGGCCCAAACTGAGGAAAAGATAGCCAACTCTGTTAAGAAGGGGGGTAAAACCTTTTATAGGTTCATTAGGAAGCAAAGAAAGACCGAGGGAAGGATACTGAGGCTTAATAAAGCGGAGGGAATGTGGGCAGAGGGTGACAGTGAAAAAGCAGGGATACTGAACAAATGCGTCTACTCAGTATTCACAAAAGAAGAGGAGGAGGGGGAGGTACCTAAACTAAACAATAGAAACACTCTGGATACGGGGGTCGATACCAGTCCATTCACTGAAGAAAGGGTTCTGAAAGAACTCTTAAAATTGAAGGTGGACAAAGCAGTGGGGCCTGATGGGATTCACCCCAGAATTCTAAAAGAACTAACGGTAGAACTAGTGACACTACTGACTACCCTCTTTAACAAATCATGGGAGGATGGGGTATTACCTGAGGACTGGAGGAGGGCAGATATGATTCCACTTCACAAAAGTTGGAGCAAGGCAGAGGCAGGAAACTACAGACCAGTTAGTTTGATCTCAGTGGTGGGGAAAATGATGGAATTACTTCTGAAGGAAAGAACTGTTGAATACCTAGAGGCCAGTGGGGCACAGGACCCAAGACAGCATGGATTCACAGCAGGAAGGTCATGTCAGATGAATCTAATAGATTTCTTTGACTGGGTGACCAACGTAGTAGACCAGGGATGGGCTGTGGATGTGGACTACCTAGACTTTAGCAAGGCATTTGACACAGTCCCACACAAAAGATTAATATACAAGTTAGTCAGCCTGGGAGTGGGTCCCAAGGTGGTAGCCTGGGTAAAAGATTGGCTGGACAACAGGACGCAGAGGGTAATAGTAAATGGAGTCCACCCTGAAGAAAGGGGGGTTATTAGCAGGGTACTGCAGGGTTCAGTACTGGGACCGGTTCTCTTTAATGTCTTTATAAGTGACATTGCGGAGGGACTGGAAGGAAAAGTATGTCTCTTTGCAGATGACACAAAGATCTGCAACAGGGTCGATGCAAAAGGTGGGGTGGTAAGGATAAGAAGGGACTTGGCAAGGTTGGAGGAATGGTCAGGTGTATGGCAGCTTAAATTCAAAGCAAAGAAGTGCAAAGTAATGCACTGGGAAACAAAAACCCAGAGGAGGAGTACACAATTGGGGGGGGGATACTAACAACAACAAAAATGGAAAGGGACCTGGGGGTAGTTATATCAGATGACCAAAAGGTGGGCAAGCAATGTGAGAAGGTGGTAAGGAGGGCTGGGGGGGATACTGGGATGCATAGGGAAAGGCATCACCAGTAGAAAACAGGAAGTTGTTATCCCTCTGTAGAGACAGCTGGTGAGATCCCATCTGGAGTACTGCATGCAGTTCTGGACATCCCATCTCTGCAAGGACATAGACAGGATGGAGGGTGTCCAGAGGAGGGCAACCAAAATGGTGCAGGGTCTGCACCAGAAGACATACAAAGAGAGACTAAAGGAGCTTAATATGTATAGCCACCAGGAAGGGGGGATAATAGAAACTTTCAAGTACCTCAAGGGAATCAACAAAGTTCAAGAGGGTAGCATCTTTCAGAAAAAGAGATGTGCAAAAGCAAGGGGGCACAATTTGAAGATGGGAGGGGGGCGGCTCAGAGGTAATGTGAGGATGTATTTTTTAACAGAGAGGGTTGTGGATGCATGGAACAACCTTTCTGAGGAGGTCGTGGAGTCCAAAACAGAGGGGGAATTCAAGAATGCATGGGACAGACATAAGGCAATTCTAGTGGGAGGTAGGAGGAAGTAGGCTGTTGGTTAACTAGGATCTGCAGCTTATCCATTAGGTAGGGAAATGGGCAGAATAGGTAGGCCAAGTGGTCCTTATCTGCCATCAGATTCTATGTTTCTGTGTTTGTATACTGGATTCCTAGCTCCCAAATGCAGTACACTACACTTCCAAGCATTAAACCCCAGCTGCCATGTGTCTGACCACTGTTCAATTCTTTCCAGGTTTTCCTGGAGAGTACTCCACCCCTTCTCACTGTCCATCACCACTCCTAGTTTGCAGTCATTGGCAAAAAGGCTCATGTTGCTCATAACTCCCTCTGCAATGTCTGCAGTGAAAGTGTTAAATAACAGTGGACCCTGCACGGATCCTTGTGGGACCCTGCTAGTGACCCTTCTGGGTGTTGAAAGCTCCCCTCCAACCATCACCCACTGTTGTCTGTTGCTCAGCCAGTTCCCAATCCACTTCACCATCTTTATCCCTACCCTCAGGTTCCTCATCTTGCCCAGCAGTCTCCCATGCAGCACTGAATCAAACACCTTGCTGATGTTCAGGTACAAGACATCAACCAGCCAACCACCATTCAGAGACCTTGTAACCCAATTAAAAAATGTGACCAGGTTAGTTTGACAAGATCGCACCTGGACGAATCCGTGTTGCTGGACATCATGAAGGCTGTTTACTTCCATTAACGCCACCAGCCTTTCCTTCAAGATGGTCTCCAATAGTTTCCCCAATATTGACATCAGGCTGACTGGCCTGTAATTTCCTGGCTCATCCCTAGGGCCATTCTTATTGAGGCGCACAATGTGTGCCATTGTCCAGTCCAGTGGTACATGTCCCAAAAGAAGGAAGGAATTGAATAATTCTGTCAGGTGCTGCCCGGATATCCGCCAGTTTCTTCAGGACTCTGGGGTGGATCTTGTCCAGACATGGGGCCTTGTCTGTTCTCACAGACTTAAAGCCCTCCCACACTCTCTCCACCGGTATCTCTCCATCTGTTAGTGTCCCCCATTCCCAACCCCACCCTTACATCCCCCCTGCAGGATTGGCCCATCCTTTTCCCTTGTAAAAACTGAGCAGAATGGCTGGCCCGATGGCGCTGAGGATTGAGGTGCTGGATTCCACACTTTGCACCATGCTGGTGACCCGGGTTTGGATGCGAGCCCGGGGTGTCAGGGGTCAGCAGGGGAGGGATGGGATTGAGCATCTGGATGACTGCTCCCTCATCCCGGGGAGGGATCCAGGAAATCACTGCTCTGTAGCGGCCCCAGGTGATGACCAGGGGACACTACTAGAGTGGTGCAGAAAAAGGGTGGAGTGTGGCAGATGTCAGTGAGCTGCAACTTCATTGCATGCTCACACTCCAGGGGATCTCATAAGGAGGAAAATGGCAGCACAAAGCCCATGGCAGCTCGATAGCCACAGCTTCACCAGCCGGCGAATGCCTGGAAAGAGGCGTGTCCTGGTAATGGATCCTGGTTGGGCACAGGGACATTGGAGGGGGCCCCTCTCGATGGTACAGCAGCATATGCCAGCTGGGAACGCACAAACTCCAGGGTCAGCGGTGAGGAGAAGCGGTGGCTGGAGGTAGGCAGGGACTGTGGCTGCAGGAGGGAAAAATAGAAAAAATATAAATGGTTTTCCTTCTAATTGCTATAAAATTTTTTGTAAGGAGATTGCTCCCTTTCTCCTGAAATTATTTAATTACACGTTCACCTCTGACTCCCTAGACTCTACTTTGTTGGAAGCCACAATTGTTTTGATCCTGAAACCAGACAAACCTCAGAGAGACCCTGCCAGTTATCGTCTGATCTCTCTACTAAATTACGACATTAAAATTCTAACTAAAATTTTGTCCCTTAGAATTAAACAGGTCTGGTCTAATTTACTGAGCCCTGAACAAGTGGGGTTCATTCAAGGCAGATCCCCTGCTGATCACTTGCGAACCCTTTTGCATGTTTTTCAAGTGGCCCAAGACTCCCAGATACCTATGGCGTTAATCTCACTAGATGCAGAAAAAGCCTTTGATAGAGTGGATTGGGACTTTCTCTGGGCCACTCTTCAGAGAATGAGCTTCCCGGAAACTTTCATTCGCTGGATTCAGTCGGCATACAAATCTCCTTCCGCCAGAATTTATTGTAATGGGTTTTTCTCCTCCCGGTTCCCCAGTTTTCTGGCACCCAGCAAGCATGCCCTTATCCTTTCTTTTGTTTAATCTATATTTAGAGTCCTGTTAATCAGTATTAAACATTCCCCCCAGGTCATAGGCTGCTCGGTATACCAACAATCCCTGACCCTCTCAGCATATGCAGATGATATTCTTCTGCATTTGGCCAATCCGGAATCCTCTCTAACACATGCACTACAAATTATAGATAGGTTTGGCCAAGTAGCTAATTATAGGTTGAATATTTCCAAATCTGTTATATTCTCACTAAATACCCTCACTCTTCATGCTAACTTTGTTCATTTTGGTATGAAATGGTCCTCCTCCTCATTTAAATACCTAGGATTACATCTTACTAGAGACCCAGAGGCCCTTAGGAAACTTAATTTGGACGCTCTGCTGGTGAAAGTACAACAATACCTCCAAAGATGGTCCTCTCTTCCAATGTCCTTATGGGGCCGAATAAATATTATAAAAATGAATGTTTTGCCCCATATCTTTTACCCTTTAAATCTATTGAACATTTGGCTCCCAACATCTTATTTTCAGCAATTACACTCTGCCCTTTCTAAATTTATTTGGCAAGGTAAGCATCCCAGAAGGGCTTTTCTCAAACTTAACTTACCCAAGGAGAAAAGTGGACTCCTCCTCCCCAATTTTATGTTATATTACTGGGCAAGCCATCTGTCCAAATTGGGGAGATGGTTTGAAGCAGGGTCTGATTTATATCTGCCCACCTGGCTACAATTAGAGAGGACACTGCTAGATATGCATAGTCTCTATTCACCTAGAGTTTTTTATTACACCATGTCTGCATTACCTCCCTCTCTGCAAAGTTCAGTTGTAGGGACCTCCATAAAAGTTCTGACTCAGTGTTGGAATTTTTTTAATATTCGCTCTAAAAAAGATATGGCGCAACCTATTATTTCCAACCCTAACATTAAAATTGGGGGTGCTCTGCTTGCCCCAGATTGGCTTCCTCAGCTACAGGATCTCCCTGTTGAAACTCTGTTTTCCCATGGCTCTCTCCTTTCTTCAGCTGATATAAGTATTAAACTGAATATCCTTCCAAAACATATATTTAAAGTGTTTCAGTTGAGACACTTTATAGTCTCTACTTTTGGGACTAAGTTTAGACCATCCCAGGTTAGACCCTTCTTAGACCAGATACATGAATATGCAAATAAGTCCCATGGAATTTCTAAGATTTATTCCTTTTTATTGGAGATCAAATACCCTAATGCCCTTATTGGGGCTAAAATTTGGATGTCTTTTCTACCTGACTCCCCTTTGATTTGGAAGCAGATTTGGGTGGACCTACATAGATACTTTACACAAGATAGACATAGACTATTACAATACCATATTTTAAATAATCTCTATTATACTCTGGTTAAGTTGGCTAAACTAGGTAGATTGCCCTCGAACTTTTGTACATGGTGTGGGGCAGCGGAAGGGAACCTAAAACATGTTCTCTGGTACTGTGACAAAGTGGCTCCTTTATGGAATATAATTCAGACCAATCTAGACCCACTTTTGGGTCTGGGTGAGCTGTTCTCTATAGAAATATGTATCCTTGGTATGTTTTCTAATATTAAAGCTCGTGAGCGCAGATTTCATATGGCTTTAATCTCCATAGTAGTTAAGAATCTGGTTCTAAAACATTGGATGGATCAGTTGGTCATACCATATGCTGAATGGCTAAAACAGATGTCTCTCTGTCTAAATACCAAGAAGTTAATAGCTAGTTTCAGGAATTGTATGACCTCTTTCCACTTGAAATGGGATAAGTTGTATGCATTATATTTGAATTAGGCTTTGTATAGTGTTTACCTCTGACTATTCTGGATTGGAGTTTTTTTTTTAGGACTCCTTTTTCTCTTTTTACCTTGTCTTCCTGTATGTTGGGCATTACTAAATCACTACATACTTGATCATCTTTTTAATATTCTGGTCTTTAAACCTAGTAAGGCACACCCTAGGGGTGGGGAGGAGGGAGGGGTGGGGTTCAGGGAAGGAGTAGGTTAATTATTAGTTTTGTTGTGGTTCATCTATGTCAATAACTTCCAGGTCGCATTTGTCTGTTAATGGTTTCGAAGGAGGGTTTTGTATTGTCTCATTACTTCTTGGAATCCTACTTCTGTTAACTTTTTTAAAATTAATAAAATGTTGAATTTCAAAAAAAAAATATTAAAAAAAAAAAGACTGAGCAGAAGTACACATTCAGTACCTCAGCCTGCTCAACTCCCTCGTCTGCCCACCCACCTTCCTTTTTTAACCTGGGGATTTGACCCCTATAAGTTCTTCTCTATCCGATGTATCTAAAAAGTTCCATCTCCCCTCCTTGATCCTCTGTGCCAGCCTTATCTCTTTGGATGCCTTGGCTGCCCATACCAGTTCCACCAAGTTGCGCTGACAACAAAGTTGTTGATGAACTTCACAGCAACAACATTTTTGCCGACAGCAATCACATCACCTGGGAAATGTGTTGATGACCCCCAAGGCCATGGGTTACAAATGAGTGTTTATGGGGGACATCACCCCTTGCACCCACCACCCCCCCAGACTTAAATACAATTAATTCTGGGGTGGGGGAGTGGATTACTGGGGAGAGCAGCTATCAGCGAGTCACTGTACTGTTACATCGCTGCAACAACCCGTTCAACACTGTGGATGTCAGACGGGTTGTTATCAATGTAATGGTTTTGCTGTGAGGGGGTCACTGTACTAACGGGATACCGTCCATGCCACCCTGCTCATGATGATAGTGGACCTGACAAAGAGCAAGAACTTTTAAGAACTTAAAATTCCTTGATTTTGCCTTAGGAATGAAATAACACAAAACTAAAATGAGATATATGGATGTTTTGGTTTGTCCTAACTGCCAATTAAATTATTTAAATGTTTGTTAACTAGTACTGCTACTTTAATCATTGATATCTCTGAACTGCTGCCAGCTATAGGGAGCCCAATAGCTCATTTAGAAGGATCTTGTTATGGACTTTCCCAACTATGATAAGTACTGTTCATAAATGTTCTCCTTCGAGAAGAAAATATTAAACATCTTCTGAACCAAGTCTTCTGGTTTTCTATCAAAATGGACATTGAAATCTGCAGAAAAATCAGAAAATCTTCTTCAGGAATTACTGTCAGCTCTGAATTAAACCTCTATATTCCCCCAGTGACATCACTTCCTGTGCAAATGATTTAAAAAATAGATTACTGCAACTCTAAAGGGAGGGGGAACTAAATGTGTTATATTTCTGGCTCTACAAGAGCAACATGTTTGGTCAATAGCTTACTGTAAACTGAGTGACCTGGACCACAGTATAGGGATGCCTTCCTCGTAGATGGACATTCCTCTTTAATGACGCTAAACTGTACTTATTTCAAACCAAATGTGAACTGCTAAAGCAGACTTGAAAACAGGGCAACAGTATTTTAAAAGACAGGAGAAAAAATGTGGTCTAAAATGGAATTAAAAAAGTATAGGCAACACATCTTTGCAGTTACATAAGCTGCTGCTTTAAAGAAATAGTAAGTTCATTTTCCTTTTTTTATCTTTCTTTTTCATTGTTTCAAGACAGAGGCAGGATACTACAGACCTGTCAGTATGACCTCTGTGGTAGGGAAAGTGATGGAATCACTTCTGAAGGAAAGAATTGTTGAGTACCTAGAGGCCAGTGGGGCACAGGACCCAAGGCAACATGGGTTCACAGCGGGAAGGTCATGTCAGATGAATCTAATTGATTTCTTTGACTGGGTGACCACAGTAGTAGACCAGGGAGGGGCTGTGGACATGGTCTACCTAGACTTTAGCAAGGCATTTGACACAGTCCCACACAAAAGATTAGTAGTCAAATTAACCAGCCTTGGAGTGGGTCCCAGGGTGGTAGCCTGGGTAAAACATTGGCTGAACAACAGGACACAGAAGGTAATTGTAAATGGAGTCCACTCTGAAGAAAGAGGGGTTACTAGTGGGGTACCGCAGGGTTCAGTACTGGGTCCAGTCCTTTTTAATGTCTTTATAAGTGACATTGCAGAGGGACTGGAAGGAAAAGTATGCCTCTTTGCAGATGACACTAAGATCTGCAACAGGATTGATACACAAGGAGGTGTGGAAAGGATGAGAAGGGACTTGGCAAGGTTGGAGGAATGGTCAGAAGTATGGCAGCTTGGATTCAATGCAAAGAAGTGCAAAGTAATGCACCTGGGAAACAAAAACCCAGGGGAAGATTACATAGTGGGGGGGGAGGTAGTAACAACAACAAAATGGAAAGGGACCTGGGGTAATCATATCAGATGACCTTAAGGTTGGCAAGCAATGTGAAGGCAATAGGGAGGGCTGGGGGATACTGGGATGTATAGGAGAGGCATCACCAGCAGAAAACAGGACGTTGTTATCCCCTATACAGGCAGTTGGTGAGACCCCATCTGAGTACTGCATCCAGTTCTGGAGACCCCATCTCTGCAAGGACATAGACAGGATGGAGGCAGTTCAGAGAGGGCAACTAAAATGGTGCAGGGTCTGCAAGAGAAGCCATAAGGAGAGCTAAAGGAGCTTATATGTATACCCTTGAGGAAAGGAGGAGAGGGGACAAGATAGAAATGTTTAAGTACCTCAGTGGAATCAACAAAGTCCAAGAGGTAGCATCTTTCAAAAAAGATCATGAAAGAACAAGGGGACACAATTTGAAGATAGAGGGATGGCTCAGGGCAATGTGAGGAAGTATTTTTTCACAGAGAGGGTGGTGGACACATGGAACAGCCTTCCTGAGGAGGTTGTGGGGCCTAAAACTGTGGGAGATTTCAAGAATGCACGGGACAGACATAAGGCAATTTTTGTGGGGGGTAGGAAGAAATAGGCTGTTGGTTAAATAGGATCTGCAGCTTATCCTGTAGGTAGGGAAATGGGCAGACTAAGTGGGCCAAGCGATCCTTATCTGCCATCAAAGTCTATGTTTCTATGTTTCTATGTTTAAGTAAAAGCAATACAAAGCATAGAAAGAGTGCCATGTAGAGTACAGGTCATGGAGCACTCATGGATATAACAGCTGTTCACAGCCTCTCACATTCACAAGATGTACTTCAGAATATTTATTTTCCAGATCATTACTACTTCGTATAATCAGTGTGCACCAATTCTTGTCTGCATGCATTAAACTGTTGTGTGACAAATCAGTGGAACTACCAACTGAAACTGGGCACCATTCCAATGAGTGTTGATAAACAACATAGAACAGAATGGTAGACATGACTCACAGTAATACTCACCAGGATGTATCCCATTATAATGGGATATAGCAAGGTATAACAGGGTAAACATCACTGTAAGCCAGTGAGGGGATGCCACAGTTTCCCATGACAGAGCTGCCCCGAAATGGGAAGCATTCTGGTGAACACTGCAATAAATGCTTCATCTTGGCAGATCATTTTTCTCTGAGAACAGCACATCCCTTACACACAAACACTTAGATGTAACCCCTGGGTGCTCCACGTGCCCACTGACATGTTTGTGACCCTGGAGGTTATATAATTTATTCCCCTGGATCTGATGCTTCAAATTCCCTTTGTTAAAAATTAACTGTCCATTTGGCTCTTTGTCACCTGACCATGCGTGAAGTGCCAAGTGGGAGGGGTTACCATGCCTATTTAAACATGCTCATGTGTTGGGAAAAGAAAACTGAAGTTGTGTAGTGATTGATCATGGGTTGGATACAGATTAGGAGAATGCCTGTTCCATTATTTATTTATTTATTTAAATCTCAGATTACACATACCTTTGAGCTAGGGGCAGCTCATTTACAAAGGTTCCACGTCAAAGGAAAGGGTTACAATAAGGTTGGGAAGTAGAGACAACATACATGGTATCAACGGTGGTACAGACAACATTCATGGTATCACCGGAGCACAGCAAGTCATCTGGTAACTAAGTAGGAAGAGTGCTACACACTCAAGATTACAAGCAAGCATAGAAAACCATAAGGTACAGTTGAAGCAACATTGCTAATCAGAGGTGGAGGGGAAGGGGAAGAGTAAGGAAGAGGTAAGGGAGACGAGAGGGCAGAGTCCAGATAGAAAAGGAAAAGAAAATATGGCAGCTAGAGGCCTTGTCGTAAGGTGAGAGGGAGGGGAGGCTAAGGTGGGAGAAAGGGTAAAAGAAGGTAAAAGGAGGGCGAAGGAAGGGGAAGAAGATAAGGGAGAGTAGGGACCAGAGGGCCTGGACAGGTCCAGGAAGGGGTGGGTCAGTGGGATAAGAGCAAGGAGGGGGTGAGGTAAGGGAGGAGGTGGCAGGGGGAAAGGGGAAAGGGGAAATTGTTCTGTCAGGAGAGGTGAAACAAAACAGGAAGACAAGTTAAAGCCTCAGAGAGTGAAAAAAAGTGGCATAAGGGTGTCTGCAGAAGTGGGAAACTAGGTGTAGCAATCACAAGTGCTTTCGGTTAGGAGATGCTGACAAAGCATAAGTTTAAATTGGGACAGACTAGAAAGACTAGCTCAGTTGGTTGCTTAGATTATTAAACCACAGGGGGGATCTGTATTGAAAGGATTGCTGGTATTGAGCAGTCCAACAGTGGGATACTAGAAGGAGGTCAGAAACTGAGGTACGTGTGTGTTGGGTCTTAGGGGATTTGTTTAGCAGGCAACCAATGCTCTGGGGTAGTAATCCAAGTAGAGCTTTTTTGGATGGGAGGCAGGTTTGATATTTTATCCTGTTATTTAGTTGGAGCCAGCCAGATTGAGCATATAACTCACAGGTATGAGTGAGGCGCGCAGCACCCGTAACTAACCTACAGGCTTTGTTCAGGGCCACCGTGAGTCGTTTAAGAGATGTGGAGGTTGCAGCACAGTATATGATTAGACCATAATCAATGAGCGTGAGGACCGAGCTGTGAACTGCAACCTTCAGGGCTTCTTGGGTAAGACTTTGTCTGTGTCTGAAGAGGAGCCCAATTCTGGTATTAACATCTCAGGCAATATTTTCAATGTGAGGCACAAAGGTAAGGTGACTATCCAGGGTGAGACCTAGGTATTTGAAAAGCTGAGTTTGTTATTAAACCATCTCTCTGCTTCTATGAAGTCTTGTTGAAGACTGTTTTCAAGAGCATTGGGATCCAGGTGGCTAGTAAAGTTGACCACATCATCTGCGTAGAGGAGAGTACATTGGTTGCAGACAGCTGGAAGGTCATTCAGGAAAATACTGAACAATAAGGGACCCAGGATTGAGCCTTGAGGTACCCCTGATCAGACAGCCCTCTGCTCTGAAACTACATTTGATATCCCCAACCTCTGCAGTCTATCACTGAGGTAGCTTCCGAACCATTTCAGGGTTTTTGGAGCAACACCAGTTTTAGAGAGTTGGCCAAGCAACAGTGTGTGATTCACTGTGCCAAAGGCTTCTGTTAGGTCAACAAAGGCTGCACTTACAATCTCTCCTTGTTCGATTGCCTGTTGTATGAAGCTTGTGAAGTCTAATAATGCTGTGGTAGTACTGTGCCCCTTTCTAAAGCCATGTTGTTGTGGGCACTAGATGGAGTATGTGTCCAGATAAGCACCAAGCTGGTTGGTAACAATTCACTCGAGCACCTTGGAGAGTGGAGGGAGAATGGATATAGGCCCATAGTTACCCTGTAAGGAACGATCACCGGTTTTCTGCACTGGAGTTATGATGGCTGTTTTCCAGGCATCAGGAAATTGTCCCAGTGTAAGAGAAGGGTTTAGAATCTTAGTTATAGGTAGGAGAACTTCATCTAGGGTTAGGGTGATAAGCTTAAGGTCTAGTCCGTCACTACTGTGTCTTGCATTTCTTAGGACCTTAGCTAGTAGTTTTCTAACCAGGTTGCATGATACCCTTTTAAAATAAAAAGGGGGGTGCTCAGGACTGTTTTCATCACTGTGGCTTGTGGAGCAGGCAGCATCATCATCGAAAAAGTAAGGTGGGAGAACACAGCTCAAATTGGTAAAAGCATTGTTAAAGGCATTAGGAATTTCAAGGGGGTCAGCAGTAGGGGTCCCATTTATGTTTAGCATTGTAGGTGATACTTTAGTTTTTTTTTGCCAATGACGTCATTTATATTAGACCAGAACCTTCTGCTATCACCCCAGGAGTTGGTAAGCATCTCCCTATGGTACTTGTCTTTTCCTTGGTGAGTCTCCCTTGTGCAGTTGTTTCTAGCAGCTTTATAGGCTTGTAGGTCCTGCTGCTTACCAGTGGCTTTTGCACAGTGCCAGAGATGGTCCCAAAACTTCATGTGGGAAAGGAGCTCAGGAGTGATCCATGGGTTAACCGTGCCAGAGACCTTAATCTTTTTGAGATGGGCATGCGTATCGCAAGCAGTGTTGAAAACCCTTATAAAGTGACAGAGGGCTACATTAACATCATTGGTTGAGTCCAGGATGTTCCAATTTTGGGCACAAAGCTGTTGTTTAGTGTTCATCTGGAGTGTACTACATAGTGGCATCCTGATATCTAGTGCCAATACCCCGTGTTTTGTGTTTTGCAGATCATCCAGCTAGAAGACAAATGCAGTGATGGCCATTGTTCAGGCTACTTCTGATGGGAGATCTGTTCCAGTGGTTGGATGGGCCAAGAGTACTTCTCAGACATTCTTCATCCTCCGTAATAGAGGCTGAAATTTGCAAAACAGTAATTATGCTGTTCTCTGAACTTTGAAGATATATATCCTACTGAGATAGTGAGACCCCCTGAAGTAAAACCTATCAGGTGGGCACTCTCTAGCTATTCTGTAAGGCATCACTGATGTATCTTCTAGCCCAAGCTGCTGTTGTGTGATGAGGTTCAGGTGCGCCAGTACCTCCAATATGCCATGGGACTGCCCCTGAGTGCTTTCCCCCAGACACCTTGTGGTAGTGACAAGATACTTTGTTAATATACTGCAGGATGTGTCCATTACTGCTATGTCTGCTAACAGTTCTGCCAAGATCTCCAGTGGGATTGAACCTCTTGCCAAGTGGCCTTGGATAGGAGCACTTCCTGTATGTACTGTACTTGGATTAATAAAACCTGTTGCTTGACCACTTGACCCACCAGTAATATACAGAAATTAAAGAACTAGTGTACTGCCTAAAACTAATAATAGATTTTAAAAAGCAGCCAATCATTACCTTTTATATCTGAGGTACTTTTTATTCTCCCTTTATTTAATTAGTTTAATTAGAAGATTATTTACCTGGTATTAGTAGGTGTGATGTGTTGAACAGCACTCTGTCTGGCAGCTGACATATCTAGCTCTACTGCCCCACACTACATCATCAACATTGTGACCTTACTGACTGTGACATCACTGCTGTTTAGGAACAGCCACTCAGTGACTACCAAGTCATTCACCTGTGATGTTACTGTTAGTAAGAACCCAATGCTGTTGATGTAGTGGGAGAGGGTGGGGCATAGAGATACATATGGCAGCTGCCAGGCTAAGAGCTATTCCACACATCCAACACAATATTATCACATAAAAGACTTTCTAATGAGCAAAAGAAAAAAGTGAAATATTTCAGAAATAGAAAGTTACAACTGACTACTTCTTAAAATTTGTATTATTTTCCTGTCTGCCTGTTTTGGCTCCACTAACTCTGTAGAAGTGCATGGACTTTATATCTTAACATAGGGTGGTTCCTATGCCAATAGTTCCCCGAATCTACATCTGACAGATTCCTGGCCAGACCCCTCTGTTACAGAGATCCCTTGTGTTCTGATGAACCAGAGGCTGGAGGAATTACATACAGAACATGACTTTTTTTTCTACAAGTGTGCAAATAGTGCACTATCTGATCTGCTTGTAAAGCCAAAGACTCAAATAGTTCTCTGTCTGAATGTATCTGATCCATTTACTCCAAATAATTGACTCAGAGCTTGATGAGAGAAAATATGTGGATGGCATGCATCTAAATTTCAGCAAAATCTTCAACACTGTACCACACAGGAGACTAGTTCATAAAATGGAGATACCAGGTGTAAACGGTTATGTAAAGTTATAAATTAGAAACTGATTGCAGGACAGGAAATGAAGGACTATAACAAATGGTTAAGAAGTACGTATCGAAACAACTAACCAGTAGAGCCCCTCTAGGTGCTGTACTGGGGTTAATGTTGTTCAATAGATTTATGTGTGATCTGCAGTGAGCACCAGTAGCTGGGATTCTGAGTTTGCTGATAGCACCAACAATTGGAAAGGTAATTGCATATCAATGGGACGTTTATGAAATGCAGAGGGACCTGGATATGTGCAGAAAGTGTGCAGAAAATGGCAGAAGAACTTCAGTGTTGAAAAAATACATCTAGGTGCAACTCCCCCAACCTTGCTGCCTTAACAGACTTTCATGGAAACTGATTCCCTAGGACTCATGGTATGCAGTGGGGGGTCAGCAGTGAGAAGACATGTATTTAACGATAATGCCATGGAGACTGGTGACTTGACCTGCATAGGGGCTGCTATCTTGTGACCATTGACATTTGGGAAAGCCAATCTATAACTTTCCGGGGCCTGAGCACTGTTGTTAATGCTGAATCAAGTGAGATGTTGTGTTTTGGAGCAAGCTGGACTCCTACCAGGTGTCAAAGAGGTGGAGTGACAAGTGATGTAACCAGTGAGAACTGTATCTGAGCCATGCATAAAATGGGGTTGGCTTGGGAGAGATCAGATCCAGAGGTGAGTGGGTGCTGCTGTGTATTCATAAACTAAGTGCATCATACCCAGGCCTTGTGTCTGGATGAATGGTGTTTGAGGGGCATATACGTGCTGGCCTGTAAAGAGATGACAGCAGAAGATAAGTGTGTAACTCTTGGTGGAAGAGCACAGACGTGAACATTCTGTGACACCTGAGCAATGGAAAATCGAGATGCTAGACCAGTGGGAAATTGAACTGTATGTTCTCAGACTTGTGCAGGGAGAGCACTGTGGAAAGTGTAGCCTGCAAGAGCCATTCCTATTGTTCTGCATTCTATGACCTGTGTATGTTTCCTGTTTGGATTTCCAAGCTGGGCATTATGTTATATTACAAATACCTCAGTTTTAGATGTTAAAGAACCATTTAAGCAACTGCATGGCCTGTGGGGTTTGAGGAAATTATAACTGTTGTGTTTAAAGTTTAGTACACCAAGCCAGCCAACCCATGGCAATATCTATGGGCCTACAGCCTTTCAACACTGAGTACCTAGGGACTGCCATAAGGGAGCTTCCATTGTGTTTCAAAGAGCTATCCTGGTGGCAGGCAGGAGTGAGTGGTGGCCTCCAGTACAGAAGGTTTACAGAAAGGGGTCATGCATTGGAGCAGTGACTAATGTACACAGCTTTACCTAGTAGAGTCTAGTTAATGGCAGCTGCCAGTATCTGTTTTCACTGCTAATTAAGGTAGGGTTTGATTAAATCGCAGCTCACCATTAGCTGTAACCTGTCTACGTGGGCACCTAACAGGGTGGAGAAAAGTATAATTGTTCTATCCCATTTCTCTTGCTGGGGTTGGTGTTGCAATAAACCTGTGTTTTCTGCTTACTTAGTATCATTACTTTTTGACATTTGTACAGTGCTATACTGGAATGGGAGGTGGTCATTCTGAAGGGGAGGTGGGTAGGTGAAACTTCCCAGAGTTGCACTAAATTACCAGTAGAGACAATTATTTACCATTTTTAAAAATGGCCAGTTCTGTTTGGCAAAATCTTAAAATCCATTTTTCTGACAATTGAGGGTAAATCAGCATGTTTTTACCAAACGTTTGTTTCAAAATGGAGGGGCTTGCCCAAAAGTGCCTTTTTTGCATGATAAAGTGGTGTTAAAATGGCAAATTTTGCTTTTTATTGGTGTTTTTGGTTGAAAAACGGAAAATAATTGTTGCTATACCAGCTATGAAACTAAGCATGATTCTCTGGGTGGAGGCACCATACATATTAAGTCTGTAAACCCCATGAGCCACTGAAGCTCAGTCAGCTGTTGGGCAGCAGAGTAACATGGGTCTGCCCCCATCTTATCCCCTTACATAGGTAAGAATTGTTCCAATATCCTATGAACATTCTACTCCAAGCATTGTACCACTTTATTTCTGCATTGCTCTGAGCCTGGGTCGTGACTGAAAATGGTTCACTGGACCAGCATACCTACCCAGTCATAACATAAAGACTTACAAAAATTAAAATGAAAAGAAAGAAAGAAAGAAAGAAAGAAAGAAAGAAAGAAAGAAAGAAAGAAAGAAAGAAAGAAAGAAAGAAAGAGGCAGAATACTACCTGAACATCACATAGATTGTTGAACTTCAACAGTAAAAGAATGTGGGCTGCAGCTGTGGGCAGCAGCTAGCAAAGCAAGAAACTTTATAAGCTGATCAACAGATATTGCAATGCCCCTGTACAGAACACTGGTCAGTCTCCTTTTGAGTACAAGGTGCTGTACAGCTGGGTCCCCATATCTGAGAAAAGACATTGACATGACTGAATATGTGTAGAGGAGGGGACCAAGGCTGCTGAAGGTTTGGAAAGCATGAGCAATGAAGACTGGCTGTCAGAACTGGGCAGCTTTCTGTGGAAAGAAGAGACTCAGGGTTACATGATTATGGTATTCAAATATCTGAGCTGGTTAACACCAGCAGACCAAATGTGGGGGGCACTGAAGCTCATTTGACATTGACAGGGGCAGAGTCAAAGGACATTTAAAGAACTGCTTCACATAATTTATTTATTTATTAGAATGAGTGGTGAGTGGTGAACACTTGGAACAGACTTCCAGAACAGATGTGTCATATTTCTACCTTCAAGCATAAACTAGATAAATGCCTTGAAGAAGAAAGTGTTGACTGGGTATTCCTACTGAGTTGTTGGTATACAGAACTTGTTGGCCAGTGGTCTTCTTTCTTTCCTAAATTAGTTCACTACATACCTTTAGGACAGGAGATTGTGGGGCTTTAACAATCCGACCACAGAGGGCTGTCAGCAAAAATGAGGCCCTGTGTGACTGCTGTTTCCACTTCATCTCAAAGCAATTTTCAAAGCAATAAGTTAACGCTGAGAGTATGTGGAGAGAGAGAGAGAGAGAGAGAGAGAGAGAGAGAGAGAGAGAGAGATGTGCAGCTGCCATGAAGCTTTATCAACATGCACATAGACAGCTGTATTAGAACCTGTTTTATTGTGATAGAATGCTGGTAAGGAGACCAGGAATATCCCCTACTGTTGCAAAAAATACTAACATACTATTTGCCAGCAGATTAGGCCTTACGGTCTATCGAGTCTGCTAGAACCTCAGATCCCTAATTGGGTGCCGAGGCCCTCCCTTCCCCTCCCTTGTGTTCCAGAAACCCCTATCATCCATCCCAACCCCCCTGGGACAGGCCATCGTCTGATACATCCACTTTCTGTGTCTGTCTCACCCTCTCTTGAAGCCCTCCACTGAGGATCTCCGAACCAGCTCGCCAGGCAGTGCATTCCAAGGGTCCACCACCCTCTCAGTGAAAAACCTCCTCCTCTTTTCCCCCCTCACCCTTCCACCTTCCAGCTTCAAACCATGCCCTCTGGTGATACCTCCTGCTTTAGTCTAAAGATCCTCCATGTTTACCTATTTATTCCCTTGAGGCCACTTGAAGACCTCAATCATGTCCCCCCTGTCTCTCCTCTCCTCCAATGAAAACAGGCAGAGCTCCTCAAGTCTGTCCTCATACGTCAAATCCCCTAGCCCTTGTATCATCTTAGTTGCCCTCCTCTGTACCCTCTCCAGGAGCTGTATGTCCCTCTTCAAGTGTGGTACTGTACACAGTACTCAAGGTGTGGTCTAACCAGTCCATTGTACAGTGGCAGAATCACTTCCCTGCTCCTAGAGGTGATCCCCCTTACGATGCATCCCAACATCCTGTTTGTCTTGCTAGCTGCTCTCCTGCACTGCTCAGAGTTATTCATACATGCATCCACCATGACCCCTAGGTCTTTTTCCCCTATTGAGGCCTCCAGCACCTCCCCTCCCAGGGTGTACCTGTGTTTAGGGTTTCCCTGCCCAAGATGCAACATCTTGCACTTGCTGATATTGAAATTTAATTTCCATGTGAGAGCCCAGCTTTCCAGGGTGTCCAGGTCCCCTTGCAGGGCCAACCTCCCCTCTTCTCCCTCAACTACTGCTCCCAACTTGGAGTCATCAATGAAGAGACTCATTTCACACCCTATACCCTCCCTGATGTCTGATATGTATGCATTAAACAGGATTGGACCCAGGACTGAGCCCTGCGGTACCCCACTACCAACCTCTCTAGGGTTCGAGAGATCCTCACAGACCACTACTCTCTGAGTGCGTCCAGCTAGCCAGTTTTCAATCCATCTGACCATCAAAGGGCCTACTCCTAACCCCATCAGTTTCTCCACCAGACCATTGTGGGGGACAGAGTCAAACGCCTTGTTGAAGTCCAAGAATAATACATCCACAGGCTTTCCCCTGTCCAGTTCTGATGTTACCCATTCATAGAACTCCACAAGATTGGCTTGACATGATCTACCTAGCACAAACCCATGTTGCCGACTATCCAGACTTCCCATCTCCTCCAAGCACACCCCCAATCATTCCTTTAGTATACTCTCCATTAATTTCCCCACCACCGAGGTCAAACTGATAGGTCTATAGTTACAAGGTACTTCCCTCGACCCCCCTTTATGGATTGGCACCACATGTGCCTCTCGCCAATCCCTAGGTACCCTCCCTGTCTCAAGTGACCTGTTGAAGAGCTCCGCCAGGGGTGCAGCCGGTATGTCTGCATCTTATTTAATTTACCATTATTCTCCGCAAGGGAAGTAGCCCCTATAAACCTTGACATCCAGTCCCTCAGTAAATACTCACCCCTTACTGTTCTATGGCTTGCTCCCATAGTAGAGACTGGATTTGGGTGTAGGAGCAGGCACAGACAGTGGTTGGCATTTATCATCCTGTAACCGTCCCCTTCTTTTTCCCTCTTTAATTCCTCACTTGGGAGCTCAAAGTGCTATGAGTTCCTACCCTGCCCACTTGTACATCCGGTCACCCTTTGTTTTACAGTCACCTTTTGGAGCAAGTGGTGACACATATATCACAGCCTTGCCTTGTTTGCTGCAGGTGTTGAAGTAGGGGTGTCATGGTGGCACTATCCTCCCCAAGATAGGGAGTGCTGTTTTTGACCAAACTGCTCCCTTTGGAACACCTAGTACATAGAGACCTAAGCTTGTTCCAGATCCTGGGTTGCCTACCATTGTGGCCAATGGGGTGGTCATGTGCAAAGGGATCTGTAACTTTTGCACTGACAGCTACAGTTTTAGAAGTAGACAAAACCTGGTCAGCCTGTAATACAGCAGCAGTGGGTGTAACTTGCCAAGTCAGTGACTCAGTCTTGCAACCCAAGCCTGGACCATTGCAGTGGGCTTGCAGGTGAGGATTGAGTTTACTGGGTGACGCGATCCTCAGCCAGGTTAGAGAGGTTTGCTTACACAGGTCTATGTTTTCCCACTTGTGTTCTAGGGATCATAACAGGGATTAGGGCTGTCTTCTGGCAACACAGGTTTGTGTAGGTGATGATAGAGGCAGCTCTTTATGATGCCTTTTTTTAATTTCAAGTTTATTCAACTTTCTTTAGGAGCAGTCACATTGCAAAATTACAGTGTACAGTTACAGAAAATACACAGCATAATAACCACCAACAGCATGTAGTATACAGTCCAAACTCAATCAGTGGTCTGCCTTTACCCTTTTTGGGTCAGAATTTACCCTTCTCCTCCCCCTAGTAAAAGCACAACATGGCCAAGTTCAGCATCCTTTATAGCATTTCTATGACCTTGGTCGTGGAATGGTGTCAAGATGATGGTGCATGACCCATGGCAACCAAGTGTTCCAGAAATTGTTACTTTTTTTTCATTTTCATGGTAGTACCTGCTATAAATTTTTCCATGATACAAATTTCCTGTAAAATGTCACAAATCCAAGCAGGTCTGCCTAGGAGAGTGACAAGAGTTGCCCTCACCACATCATACAGCACTGCTCAAAATGACTCCTGTGTCAACATGGTACGTTGAAAAGGGTGGTTGGCTGTAAATAGGGCAAGTGAGTGTAAAAAGGCCAAAAGGAATGTTAGATAAGCATACACAAAATGTATTAATGTATAGCTCCTGCAAACTACTAATAGTACTAAAACTATCAACAGTAACTAGGATCATAGTACAACTATCTATGTCATCCTACCAGTAACTAACCTACAGCTCCAAGTTCTTACCTATGTTGCACAACCACACCATACTAAGTTTCCTGCTAAACTAGTGAATTGTAAAGCTTTAGCCTGGGGTTCAGAGGGGCAATGAGTGACTTATGCCACCCCCCTCAGAGCAATACTTAAGAGCGCATGAGCCAAGCATCCTTTGATTGCCTGCTTCTTTGCTCACACAATTTTCCCCTCTTCCTCTGGCAGCTCAGCTGTTTCTTTTTGGGCCTCTTCCCTGAGATAACTTTGCCTAAGGGAGCTGCATTTCTGGGGCACCTCTAGGGATGAAACCCTCCTCAAGATAGTTCATGTACCTTTATGTTACCCCAAACAGAGGGTTAGTCCCTTCATGGGGACACAGAGAACCAGATTTTCAAAGGCCAGAGAATGATGCACAGTGATTGTGTCAAAAAAAAAGAGATGCAAGGAGCAGGATGTGTCAAAACTTGTGTCGATTCCAATTTTCTAATGGTGCTTCCATCAAAGACAGATCTGCATGCGTCAGACTGGCATGTGCAATGCTTGCATTAAAAAAAATGCCTGCGCTATGTCCGATGGGATGCCTGAATCACAGAAATGATGCACCATCCCCATATTTGGGATTTTCAAAGAATATAAGACCTGTCATTGAGCCTAAGATGCTTGTCATTCTTAGACCCACCAGAGCTGTCTAACTGACACTAGGGCATATAACGATGCCCACAGCAGGGGGCCAGACCTGACTATGGTACTATGAATGACATTCTGCTGCAAGAGTCCTGAATTGTTTACATCTTAGTGCTTTGCAAAGTACTGCAGCATGTAAAATATTGCTTCCAGAGATAAACCCATATAGTACCATCAGTACAGCCATGTGGGTGCTATGATTGGAATGGAGAGGGTAAATTACGTAGAGGTTTGGATATAGAGTCACTATTCCCTTGCGGGACTAGTTTAGAGCATTTTGGGGCTTAAAATGCCATTGCCTTTTCTATTTTATCTGCCATATTGTTTTACTCAACTTGCATCATTCTCACCCCATGCATCCTATTTTTGACTCGGCTTGTGTCATTTTCATCCCAGGCGTCATATGTTTGATGCAGTGGACCTCTTGCATCATTTTGGGGGACTGTGTCACAGAGAATGTTTTTCTTGCAAAATACAGGGCACAGTAGTTGGCTCACCTTGATTTGACGCAAGGCAGAGGTTTGACGTACCTTGTATTGGTCTAAGGGATGTTTGAAAATCCAGCTCAGGGCATGTAAAAGCCAAATGTACGTTACATAAGAATATAAACAAATGACAGTTCCTGCAAACTACTAACAGTGCTATGATTATCAACACTACCTGGGATCATGTCACAGTTACCTATGCCACCATACCACAGATTTAAACTACAGCTCTATGTTCTTGCCAATGGTGTGCAAGCACTGCATACTTAGCTGTGCGCTGAACCTGTATCTTCTAATGCAATGTGTATGTAAGTACCAACAATTTAATTGGAGACACCACTGAAAAAAAAAAAGCCCAGTGGATGGTTGAATTTCTGATGTACTGTAGGCCGGAAGACTACTTCTTGTTTGTTGTCTTAGAGTTGAATTATGTTGTGTATCCAGACACGGAATTGATTGTTACGAGACAAGGTTAAGTGAGTCAAGAATAATGTCATCATCCATCACTTGGGTGTGTGTTATATTTACAATATTATTTTCATCCACTCTTGTGTGATTTCTGTATATTCTGTGGCTTATAGAACCTGTTTTTAAACTTTCAACCAGGATCTGGTGGGTGTGTTTGTGTGCATGTGTGGGGAGGGTGGTGTAGACAGTAAGAACAGTTCCTAAAGCTGCTGTGCAAGTCTGAATAAACTGATGGTGGATCCGTGAAAGCAGTATTTGCTCATCGTAGCTGATGAGAATGTGTAAACATAGCAGTGGCAGTGGTTGACAATTGCCTGTCCAAACAATTGCCAATTCAAATGATGTATTGTAGCTTTGCTGGCTCTTTTCCCCCTGTTTAATAATAGTTTCAGTGGTCATTTTAAACTGTATCATTTCGCTATTATAATGGGTCTGACATACTGTCAGGCTGACAGATTCACTCACAGATTAGAGAGCAAACTAGCTGTAGTCATGGAGACCTCATCAGGAGTGCTTACATTGAATCAATCTCAACAATGACCACCTGCCAGCTTTGTTTACCTTTCTTAACACACATATGTGGAGCTTTCCTATAGGCCAAACAAGGTCTGTTGAAACTGTTAAAAGGATGGTGTGATAAGCTGCCTGGCATTACTGCTGCCGCTTTTCTCATCTAATAAATATTTGAGATGATATCACATCTTAAACATTTGAAGTGTTGCCCTGCAGCCTCAGAAAACAGACTAGTACCACCTCAAAAGTAAACAAGGTGTTGTCAATGTTGTATCAGTGTAATCATTGGGAATCGGTTACATCACATCATGTTTACCTCATGCTGCTATAGTGTCTGTGCTGAACAACTCATTGAATAAAAGTTTTAATTTTTTTCTAATGTAGAGAAAAACTCAGGGTGTCATGGACAAATGACCAAAATCAGGGATAAATCCTAACAAAAAATAGCAATATGAGCCCAAGGAGCTTTTACAATGATGGGCTTAACGGTAGTATGGAAAACTCTTGCTGAATCCGGAATCATTTTATACTTCAGATCTCAGCACTTCAGTGACAGAAATGGCAAATTCAGGAGGCCTCAAGGAAAAGGCTGAGGCCGAATCAGGGACATCCCTGAAAATCAGGGACAGCTCCGTGGAATGTTACCTACTGCATTAATAATCAGTTACCATAAAATGCATGAACTAAATCTGCCTAGCCAGTTTTTTTTCATATGGTACAATATTTGTCTGATCTTGCTACAGTTAAAATCTTGGATTTTGACTGCTCTGAAAGTCTGCTTGATATCCACACCAGCTATGCAGTTCATATCCTTGTTTACTGAGTCTTAATCAAAACAGTCAGGCACGTTGTCTTGATCACAAATGTTATTCAGTCGCGGTTGCAAAAGATATTCAGCTGTATGGTTTCGTGATGTCCCTTGCTTCAGTGGGCACTCCCTACTTCATGGTACTTCAGGGAATTTCCTACACTGTTTATCAAGAATTCAAAGGATGCCACAATTAGGCTTAAAGCCTACAAATCGAAGTGGCAGAGTTATACATTTAGACTAAGAAACAGAGGTTTCCTCACTTCCTTGGGCACTGCCATGCTGGCTGTGGTAGTAGTAACTTTGTTCATATTACATTCATGTGATTAATGGTAGGGCAACTTTTTTTAAGGCTTTCTGTTTATTCACTTTTTGTAAAAGCAAGTAATAATACATGAAAAGACTGTACAGTGATTACAAAGCACTGTAACATAGAAACATAGACTTTGAAGGCAGATAAGGACCGCTAGGCCCATCTAGTCTGCCCATTTCCCTACCTACAGGATAGGCCGCAGATCCTAGTTAACCAACAGCCTATTTCTTCCTACCCCCCACAAGAATTGCCTTATGTCTGTCCCATGCATTCTTGAATTCTCCCACAGTTTTAGACCCCACTACCTCCTCAAGTAAGGCTGTTCCATGCATCCACTACCCTCTCTGTGAAAGAACATTTCACATTGCCCCTGAACTGCCCTCCTTCTATCTTTAAATTGTGTCCCCTTGTTCTTGCAAGTCTCTTTTCTGAAAGATGCTACCCTCTTGGACTTTGTTGATTCCACTGAGGTGCTTAAAGTTTCTTTTCTTGTCCCCTCTCCCTTCTTTGCTCAAGGGTATACATATTAAGCTCCTTTAGTCTCTCCTCATGCAGCTTCTCTTGCAGACCCTGCACCATTTTAGTTGCTCTCCTCTGGACTACCTCTATCTGCCTATGTCCTTGCGGAGATGGGGTCTCCCAGAACTGGACACAGCACTCAGATGGGGTCTCACCAACTGTTTGTACAGAGGGATAACAACTTCCTGTTTTCTGCTGCTGATGCCTCTCCTATACATCTCAGTATACCCCAGCCCTCCCTACTGCCTTCTCCACATTGCTTGCTAACCTTAAGGTCATCTGATATGATTACTCCCAAGTCCCTTTCCTTTTTTGTTGTTGTTACTACCTCCCCACCCATTGTGTATTCTTCCCCTGGGTTCTTGTTTCCCAGGTGCATTATTTTGCACCTCTTTGCATTGAATCCTAGCTGCCATACTTCTGACCATTCCTCCAACCTTGCCAAGTCCCTTTTCATCCTTCCTCCTTGTGTATCAACCCTGTTGCAGATCTTTGTGTCATCTGCAAAAAGGCATACTTTTCATTCCAGTTCCTCTGCAATGTCACTGATGAAGACATTAAAAAGGACTGGACCCAATACTGAACCCTGCGGTACCCCACTAGTAACCCCTCTTTCTTCAGAGTGGACTCCATTTACAATTACCTTCTGTGTCCTGTTGTGCAGCCAATGTTTTACCAGGCTACCACCCTGGGACCACTCCCAGGCTGGTTAATTTGACTATTAATCTTTGTGTGGGACTGTGTCAAATGCCTTGCTAAAGTCTAGGTAGGCCATGTCCACAGCCCTCCCTGGTCTACTACTTTGGTCACCCAGTCAAAGAAATCTATTAGATTCATCTGACATGACCTTCCCGCTGTGAACCCATGCTGCCTTGGGTCCTGTGCTCCACTGGCCTCTAGGTACTCAACTATTCTTTCCTTCAGAAGTGACCCCATCACTTTCCCCTACCACAGAGGTCAGACTGACAGGTCTGTAGTTTCCTGCCTCTGTCTTAGTCCCACTTTTGTGAAGGGGAATCACATCCGCCTTCCTTCAGTCCTCGGGTACCACACCATCCTTCCATGATTTATTAAAAAGAGTAGCCAGTGGTTTCACTAGTTCCTCCCTTAATTCTTTTAGAATTCTGGAGTGAGTTCCAACAGGACCCATTGCTTTGTCCACCTTTAGTTTTAGGAGTTCTTGCAGAAACCTTTCTTCTGTGAAAGGACTGGGATCGACCCTCCTATCAAGAGTGCTTCTGTTAACTGGATTAGACACTTCCTCCTCCTCTTTTGTGAATACTGAGCAGAAATATTCATTCAATATCCCTGCTTTTTCACTGTCCCCTCTGCCCACCCACCGTTCATTCTATTCAGCCTCACTATCCCTCCCTTTGTCTTTCTCATTCGCTGATGTACCTATAAAGGTTTTATCCCCTTCTTAACTGAGTTGGCTATCTTTTTCCTCAGTTTGGGCCTTTGCTATTCTGACTTCCTCCTGCTTCCTTCTGCCTTAACTGGTACAGCTCTCTGTCCTGCTCCTTCTGTGTTTCCTTATACTCCGGAATGCTATCTTTTTCTTCCTGACTTTCACAGCCACCTCTTTTGAGAACCATAGTGGCTTTTTCTTTCGTTTGATTTGTTTATTTGCTTCACACAAAGGCTTGTTGCCTCTGTGATGGCAGTTTTGATGATTCCCCATTGTTGCTCCACCTCCTTCTTGCCTGTTTGCTGGTGCTTTCTGAGGCACTCTCCCATCTTGCCAAAGTCAGCCCTCCTAAAGTCCAGTACCCTTACTTTTGTATGGCTTGACTCTGTAGCTGAGTTTAATGTGAACCACACTGTTTGATGGTCACTTTTCCCCAGATGGCAACCCACTTCTAGATCTGAGATCCTCTCCTGCCCCGTTTGAAAGTCTGAGGTCTAAGATTGCTCCCTCATGAGTGGTTTCAAACTAGCTGTCTAATGCTTGCCACCTGTAGGGCATCAAGAATGGCCCTGCTCTTGGATGTGGCTGCAGCAAATGTGCTCCAGTTAACATCTGGCATATTCAGGTCTCCCATCAACAGTATCTCCCTTTTCTGCCATTCTAAGAATGCCTTCTATCATATCCTTGTCCATTCCTCCCTGATGTGGGGTCCTGCACACAACCCTGTGCGGATTGTGGTGCCCTTTCAGTCTCCAAGGTGACCCACAGTGCCTCCTCTCCTCCCTGTTTGCTCTTTTGTTCAGTTGCTTTTATCCCTTCCTTTACATGAGAGCTACTCCTCCCCCTCCCCCTCTTCTCCCCTGCCTGTCTCTCCTGTAGGTTATGTACCCTGGTATGTTAACATCCCAGTCATGGTTCTCTGTGTACCAGTTTCTGTGACTGCTACGATATCCAGACATCCCTCTTCCATCAAGGCCACCAGCTCAGGGAGCTTGTTGCCCAGACTACGGGCATTGGTACTCATTACCCTCCATTTCCTGATGGCCTTACTCCCTTTTGCCCCATCGCTGTCCTTCTTGCCTTTGTCACTTTCTCCATTTACCCCTGCCCTTCTCCTTATCGACACCTCTATGTTGGTGTTTGCCGCACTTACTACCGTGATTATTTGGGGGGGGGCTAGGATTTTCCTGCTCCTTTCCAGTGCCTCCCCCCTTGGCTAGTTTAAAAGCTTGCCAATGAAGCATTTAAATCTATCACCTAGGGATCCTGGTTCCCTCCTGGACAGATGCAGCCCATCATGCCAGTATAGGCTTGCATCACTCCAGGGAACCCGCGTCCCCAATGAAGCCAGTCTCCTGAGCTCCACACCAGTTTTTCAACCACTGATTGAATCCCATAGTGCGGAACACCCTAGCCTCTCCTATGCCATAGATGGGCAGCACCTCGAGAAGGTTGCTACCGTATGCTACTTGACTAAGGCCCCTCCCCAATTCCACAAACTCTTCCTGCACTTCTCTAATCCCTTTCTTAGCCAGGTCATTTGTCCCTAGGTGGACAATGACATCCAGCTCCCTCCCTGTGCAGCTGCTCCAGCAATCCTGAGGATTCGCTCCCTGTCCCTCAAGCCATGGCGCAGGCAGGCAACCTTCCCTCTCCTTCCTCCCCAGTTCTACCTTCCTAACAATGGGTCCCCCACCAGGGTTGTTTCCTTTCCCTGCAGGGTCCCCTGCCACCCTCCTGTGGGTCTCCTTTGTGGAGGTTCCAAGCATCCTCCTTGGTTTCCACTGCGGGTGCCTCCATAGAGGAACCACACTTTGCCAGAATGGCATAGGAATTGTGGAGAGGTACAGCTGGAGGGATGCGCCTCTGTTCCACCACCCTCACCCTCCCTGAGCCCACTGCGGTCCAACCGCTCGTCTTTCTTGGCAACCTCGAGGCAACGGTAGTGGCATTGGTGGTCCCTGGATGGAAGAGGAGGTCCCACAAATCCTGGTCAACTCAGCCTGGAGATGAGCAACCTCCTCCCTCAGCCCAGAGAGGTGCCTGCAGATGGGACAACACCGCATCCTCCAGAATGTCTCCCGGAAGACTGCTGCTCCACAGCCACTGCACTGCACCACTCCAATCATGTCTGATTTCTGGCCCCTTAACTGTTTGCAATCCTTACTCTTTCCTCTGTTTTTTTCTCTCTCTCTCCTTACTTTCTGCCTGTGTGCCCTTTAAGCTCCTGATTGTCCTGTTCTGAGACAAGAATATCCTATATTTCTCAGTAGACCACTTACTTGCTCAGAGGGAGACCTCCAACAGCTAGAGGGGGCCGGAGAGCTACTCTTGCCCTTCTAGGATAGTGGGTCTTTGGTGGGTCTGTGACCACTCACTTCCTGCTCCCAAACTGGAAGTTCCTCTTGTCAGTCAAATCCTGTGCCTATAAAAGTAGAACTAGCTTTGCTTTGGGGGGGGAAGGAGGGCAATATAGTCCTAGCAGAGAAGTCCAGTCACACAACAGTCCTTTCTCCTGGTGTCTTCTGACAAGCTATTAGCAGAATCTTTCTAAGGCAGTCTTTAAATGTAGCTTCCTTCTAGCTAAGCCACTCCCCCTACTTACTAGATCTTTCTACAAGTAATTTAAACCTCACAGCAGTTAAGTCCTTTCAATCACCTGGGATTTACACCTAGATAACTGTTCAGATACCCATTCAGTTCAGTTAACCCAGACAAACACACACTTTTGTTTGGTTTTGTATGTTAGTTTTTTTTTACCCTAAATTAAAGGTCCAAGTACAAAAGCTCTTCTACTTTAGTCCCAGCAGAGAAGTCTAGTCACACAGCAGTCCTTTCTCCTGGTGTCTTCTGACAAGCTATTAGCAGAATCTTTCTAAGGCAGTCTTTAAATGTAGCTTCCTTCTAGCTAAGCCACTCCCCCTACTTACTAGATCTTTCTACAAGTAATTTAAACCTCACAGCAGTAAAGTCCTTTCAATCACCTGGGATTTACACCTAGATAACTGTTCAGATACCCATTCAGTTCAGTTAACCCAGACAAACACACACTTTTGTTTGGTTTTGTATGTTAGTTTTTTTACCCTAAATTAAAGGTCCAAGTACAAAAGCTCTTCTACTTTAGTCCCAGCAGAGAAGTCCAGTCACACAGCAGTCCTTTCTCCTGGTGTCTTCTGACAAGCTATTAGCAGAATCTTTCTAAGGCAGTCTTTAAATGTAGCTTCCTTCTAGCTAAGCCACTCCCCCTACTTACTAGATCTTTCTACAAGTAATTTAAACCTCACAGCAGTTAAGTCCTTTCAATCACCTGGGATTTACACCTAGATAACTGTTCAGATACCCATTCAGTTCAGTTAACCCACAAACACACACACTTTTGTTTGGTTTTGTATATTAGTTTTTACCCTAAATTAAAGGTCCAAGTACAAAAGCTCTTCTACTTTAGTCCCAGCAGAGAAGTCCAGTCACACAGCAGTCCTTTCTCCTGGTGTCTTCTGACAAGCTATTAGCAGAATCTTTCTAAGGCAGTCTTTAAATGTAGCTTCCTTCTAGCTAAGCCACTCCCCCTATTTACTAGATCTTTCTACAAGTAATTTAAACCTCACAGCAGTTAAGGTCTTTCAATCACCTGGGATTTACACCTAGATAACTGTTCAGATACCCATTCAGTTCAGTTAACACAGACAAACACACACTTTTTGGGGGGTTTTGTATGTTAGTTTTTTTTTTACCCTAAATTAAAGGTCCAAGTACAAAAGTTCTTTTACTTTAGTCCCAGCAGAGAAGTCCAGTCACACAGCAGTCCTTTCTCCTGGTGTCTTCTGCCAAGCTGTAGAACTGCTTACAAAGTATAGCCATGTCTCTGTTTTTATTACACATTGCGGGAAATACCCATTAATACCCATAAAAAAATTCAACACTTAGCACGCAACCATTGAACCTGAAGGAGCCTAAAATATGTTGGAGCATGTAATACTTTGCAGAACTTTTCAGCATAGTCGACCCGAAGATCTATTAAGGGTTACCTTAGCCAGAAGAGAAATTAAATTTTTTAAGGAACCCAAGAGAAATCCTACAACACCAATTTTATATCAAACAACTATAGTAGAAAGGGGGGGGGGGACTCGGTGACATTGCTCATTTTCAAGAGAATGTCATCAATCAGAGGTGAAGACTCCAACAGAACATAAAACAGCTTATTCAAAATACCTGAAGTGGCATAACCTACATACAAACATATGAATGTAAAAAGTAGCCAGCAGAATAAGGCCATTTGGTCTATCTAGCCTGCTTATATTGCAGGGGTCCACAGCTTAAGTTACTGACCCTGCCCCCCTCCCCAATCCTCCCATCCTTTCCATCCACCACTTCTATGACCCTTACTTTCCCCTTCTGTCTATCCCAGCCTGTCCTGAAGCTGCCCACCATCTTCAGTGAGACTGCCTCTTCTGGCAGTGCATTCCAACTGGCCACCACCTTCTACATGAAGAAGTGCTACCTAACCTCCCTCCTAAACATCTCCCCCTCCAACTTAAGACTGTGCCCCCTCATGTTTTGGTTGCCATTTAGCTTAAAGATACCCTCCTTATCTGCCATATATATATCAAGTATTTGAAGGTCTCAATCATGTCCCCCTCTCTCCTCTTCTCCAGGGTGGTACATGTTCAGGGCCCCCAACCTCTCCTCATATGCTTTACCCTGCTGACCCATGAATATCTTTGTTGCCCTCCTCTGAACCATCTCCAGCAGGTTATTAATTTCTTTTTATGGTGTGGGCATCAGTACAGTACTCCATAGTCTAGATGTGGCCTCACCAGTGACCTATACAAGGGCAGTATAACCTGCTTCTGTCTACTGCTGATCCCCCTGGCTATGCATCCCAACATCTTATTTGCCCTTGTTGCCACTTTCCTGTGGAGTGCTTCAGGTCACTAGTGATCATCACTCCCAGATCCTTCTCCTCCTGTGCTGCACATACCTGGACACCACTGAGGTAATACTCCATCCTGGGATTTTCAGCTCCAATGTGCATAACTCTGCATTTCTTTGCATTAAAGCCACACTGCCAAATCCTGGACTACCGGTCAAGTTTTTCCAGATCCTCCTTTAAGTCCTGTATCCCTTTAACTGTGTCCACTTTCCCTCAGAGCTTGGTGTCATCCATGAAAAGGCATATTTTTCCTTTAATGCCATTCCCCAAATCATTAATGAAGACATTGAACAACAATGGTTATAGCACTGCGCCCTACAGAACCCCACTCATGACCTCCTTGGTGCTATATAACTCTTCCCCCACAGCCACTTTCCAGGTCCTGTTCCCCAGCCAGTTTTCCGCCCATCTTGTCATCTTCTCCCCAACCCTGAGATCTGCCAAGTTTCTGATCAACCTTTTGTGAGGTGCAGAGCCAAAGGTCTTGCTGACATCCGGGTAGAGGATGTCCACTGCTTAGCCCCTGTCTACTATTTTGGTGACCCAGTCAAAGAAGTCAATCAGATTTGTTTGACACATCCTCCCTCCCATAAACCCATGCTGCCTTGCATCCTGAAGACCATGCTCCTTTAGATACTCCACCAACCTTTCCTTAAGTGTGGTCTTCATGAGCTTGCACACAATTGAAGTCAGACTGACCGGTCTGTAATTCCCTGGATCATCTTTGGGACTGCTCTTATGGAGTTTTAAACAAGCCTTGAAATCTTTCCTTTGGGAAAAAGCTTATGGCTGTATTGCCTGTTGATCTGTATTGGGTTTATGATATTGATTCTGTTGTATTTTATTGTCTTATTATACTACGCCTTGATGCCTGAAAGGCGCACAATAAATAAAGTATAATTATTATTGTGTAATTCTCCAGTCCTGTGATACCATGCCTGACTCCAGTGAACCATTGCATAGACTCACCAGTGGCTCCGCAAGCTCCTCTGCCAGTTCCCTCAGCCCCCTTGGGTGTACTCCATCTGGGCCTTGAGATTGGTCTACCTTCAATGCTAGGGTATTCCATGTACAAGGTGACTGTGATTGAATGCTTTCAAAAAGGGTGACTCAATCACAGTGCTTTTACATAGGGCTGCCTGGAAGGGAGGGCGACCAGATAGGGGATTCGGCGAATATAGTGACAGGATGTTGCTATGTTTACATGCATGTGGGGTGGGGAGGGACCACGCTGTGCGATGGGCAGAAGGGAGGAGGTTTGTGGAGTGGATGCGGTGGTGGGCTGCCAGGCTGGCAGGTGTGGTGGGTGGCAGGCTGGGGTTGGTGGGTGCCGGCCCAGTTCTGGGCATGCTATTTTTGCGCTGGTGTGTTTTTTTTACTTTTGCACCCCCTGGAGTTGAGAATCCTTTAATGGGGGGGTGCGGGGTGCACTGCCCCCACATAAAAAGCAGAAAACCTACATCTTGGGCGCTGTCTTGCTGTTCGCTGTGAGTCTACATCACTGAAATTCATTTTCGATGATGTAGACTCTGCCCAAATGGTGATTGCTCTTATGCGGTCGCCATTATCACATGGAATCCAATGCTAGTAGCCCTTTCTGCACTCTGTCCCCCTCTACCACCACATCTGTGCTCCCCTCCCTATGCTTCTCTTCTCCCCCTGTTGGCACCAGTCTGTCTTTCTCCCCAGTGAAGACAGAAGTATTCATTCAGTACCTCTGCTTTCCCCCATTCTTCTCCATGTACCTGTCCCCCTTCTGAAGCCTAACAGTCCTGTCCCTCTTGTCCATTTTCTTGCTTATATAGCAAAAAAACACCTTCTCTCCCTTAATTCCCTCTGCTAACTGCAGTTCCTTTTATAGAAGACTATACCAGGAAATACTATTCTCCAGTCCATTTTAAAGTTACGGTTGCTGGACTCTGTGCTGATAATGCTTCCTGTGGTGAAGTTCATATGCCACTCAACCCAACTGCAGAAACAGGAAATTTGCTGCTTAGCTGACCAGTGGTCAGCATCGTCATGCTGCCATCACAGCCATGAAAAAGTAAATCTCTACTACTAATAATTTTATGTTAATTTAAAAAGCGTTGTGCTATAGAGACATTTGGAGAACTCACTAATCTTGCATGAACAGGAGGGACTATAATTAGCCAGAGAATGTATTGCAAAAGGGACCTTGTATAATTTTAACAGTAGTGAACTGTGATCTGCCAATAAATTAGAAATCCCGACACGCCATCCCCCAAGTCTACAAGTTCCTAACAAGTCAGCAAGGACCCAAGTTTACAAGATTGTAAACAGCATGGTTTCATGGCAGGGGGTTCTTGTCAGACCTAAATGATAGTATTCTTTGACTGGGTAATGAGAGCAGTGGATAAGAGTCATATTGTGGATTTACTCTACTTCGATTTCAGCAAGGCTTTTGACTCAGTGCTTCACAGAAGATTGCAAAAGAAGCTAGAAGATCTGGGTGCAGTAAAATACATAGTTAGATGGGTGAGAAACTGATTAGAAGGGAGACAGTAGAGGGTTGTGGTTAATGGAATCAAATCAGAAGTGAATGAGGTCACCAGTGTGGTGCCACAAGGATCAGTCCTGGGCCCAGTCCATTTCAGTTTGCTTACCAACAACATGGGAAAAGGAATCCAGGGCAATATGCAACTCATAGCAGACAACACTAAGTTCTGTGCAGGTTAGACAGTGAGGATGGGATTAGGAAGAAGCAGAGAGACTTGCAAAAGCTAGAGAGGTGGTCAAAGGTTTTGCAGTTGAAAGGCAATGCCAGAAAGTGCAAGGTAATGTATATAGGGAACAAGGGAACAAGAACCCAAGGACAGAGTATTGGTGCGGCGTAAATCAAGGACTTAGTGGTCGCTCAGAGTGCTAGTGGTAGGGTGGAGAGTATGGGGTTGAATAGTGTGGGTTAGAACCCTGCATGGATAAAAGGTTCCAGGTTTGTTAGGTTTATGGGCAGAATGGATGAAACAATGGGCTTTTTATGCCTTCATTGTCTGTGTTTCTATGTCTCTATGCAAGTCCCCCACAAAATATTAAGCAACATATAAAAAATAATGAACTAAAGGAAACTGCTCACACTCACTCACACCACCTGATGCTTCAGTAAAGATCCACTAAACACAAAGAAAGTTGATTGTGTTCAGTTTAATTACGCAGATCATGTACAACAAAAAGTCTACAGGTAACAAGTTCAGGCTAACACACCTCAAATTTCATGCTTGCAGGCTTTTTCATGAAAAAAAAAATGTTCATCATTTGTAAGCCATTCAGAAAGTGTCCTTGTGCCACAGTATAGAGCATACATAAGACCCTAGCTTGATTATTTATCCCAGTTGTGGTCCCTTACTTAAGAAAGGATGTAACAGTACTGGAGAAAGTACAGAGTAAACTTGGGCCTGGTAAACCTGACCAACTCAAAGCCTACCTCTGTGCCTGGGACTGGACCCCTCTAGCAAATGCTCTCGACCCTGATACTGCGCTGGAACTGTTCATCACCACTTTCAATAACGCCTGTGATAAGTTTGCCCCCTCTACCAAGAAAATGTCCAAAGGCAACCATGCCCCCTGGTTCTCGGATCACCTCTTGGGCATGATGCAACACCGTGATGCCCTTTGGCATCTAGCTAATGAAACTTAATGCCCTGCGGATAGGCAATGGTATAGGGAAGCCCTTAACAAATGCACATGGGCCATTCGCACAACCCAAGCAGAATACTACAAATTGTCCTTAACCACCACATGGGGCTCCGGATGCAAATTTTAGAATAATATTAAGGCACTCCTTGGCAAAAGTACTAACCTACCTCCAGACCAGCTGGTAATAGATGGTTATCTCTCATTGGATCCTCTCAGTATAGCCTCGGCCCTAAACTCCACATTCACTGACCTCAGCCATGTCCTCCCCCTAGTTTCTTCGACCCACCGCCTACCCGGACTAACACCCTGCCACCCTACACCCCACCTTTCTACCTTCACATCCTTACCCCACAGACCACCAAACCCTACCTTGCTAAAGCCCTCAACCACTCTCAAATTAGTAGCGATTTCCTAGACATTCGGCTTCTCCGACTCACCCTCCAGGAAGTCCTTACCCCTCTCACCCATATTCTCAACCTCTCCCTCTGTCAGGTGAAATATCCCACTCGCTGGAAATCTGCCTATATCACCCCGGTACATAAGAGTGGAGACCGCACAACCCCTAATAATTACCACCCCATCTCCATCCTACCCTCTCTATCCAAAGCATTAGAGCGTATAGTCTCCGATCAACTCACAGACCACCTTATCAAATATAACATGCTATGCAACCAGCAACACAGTTTCCAAAAGGGACACAGTACCACCACCGCGCTCCTTGAACTTACCTCACATATTCACACTGCCTTAGATAGCGTCCACCTCACAGGAGCTATCTTCGTGGACCTCTCTAAAGCATTTGATACCGTCAACCATGCCCTCTTACTAAACACACTGGCCCACAGCGGCCTCTCCAATGAGGCAGTAAACTGGTTCACCAACTATCTCTCTGACAGAACACAGATGGTTAGGGTAGGCACTGTCCTATCCTCCAGCCTCCCTGTCCACTCCGGTGTCCCTCAGGGCTCCATACTAGGCCCCCTGCTATTCTGTCTATACCTAAACTCCCTCCCATCGGCCTGCCCAACCAACCTACTCCTATATGCCGATGACGCCATCCTTTTTGCTACTGATCCGGACCCCCTGAAATTCCACCAAACACTCCAACACTCACTCCATGCGACTGAACACTGGCTCACCTCCCAGCGCCTAATAATTAATTACAATAAGACAAAAGTCATAATTCTCTTCCATCCACAGAACCCACTGAAGAACCTCTGCCCCCAATTTCTTACTGTAAACCTAACCCCCTCGAACAAGTGGACACCTTCAAGTACCTAGGAATCACACTTGACCCGACCCTCAGCTTTAATCAACATATTCAGTGTCTATCCACTGCCCTAAATTCTAGACTTGGCGTACTTTACCGGCACAAACACTGCCTCCCCCCGAGGCTCTATGTCTCACCATTAACTCCGCAGTCCTCTCGCTGCTAGACTACAGCATTCTAATCTACAGTGCTGTTCCCACCACTGCCCTAAATAGACTTCGTCTTGTTCTAAACAAAGCCTGCTGACTCATACTCGGATATGATCACTCCACCTAGAAACATAGAAACATAGAATTTGATGGCAGATAAGGACCACTTGGCCCACCCAGTCTGCCCATTTCCCTACCTAATGGATAAGCTGCAGATCCTAGTTAACCAGCAGCCTACTTCTTCCTACCCCCACCCCCTAGAATTGCCTTATGACTGTCCCATGCATGCTTGAATTCCACCACTGTTTTTGACTCCACAACCTCCTCCGGAAGGCCGTTCCATGCATCCACAACCCCCTCTGTGAAAAAATACTTCCTTAAATTACCTCTGAGCGCCCCCTCTATCTTCAAATTGTGCCCCCTTGTTCTTGCACACCTCTTTTTTTGAAAGATGCTACCCTCTTGGACTTTGTTGATTCCCTTGAGGTACTTGAAAGTTTCTATCATGTCCCCCTCTCCCTCCTTTCCTCGAGGCTATACATATTAAGCTCCTTAAGTCTTTCTTCATATGTCTTCCGGTGCAGACCCTGCACCATTTTAGTTGCCCTCCTCTGGACAGCTTCCATCCTGTCTATGTCTTTGCGGAGATTGGGTCTCAAGAACTGTACGCAGTACTCCAGATGGGGTCTGACCAGCTGTCTGTACAGAGGGATAATAACTTCCTGTTTTCTACTGGTGATGCCTCTCCCTATGCATCCCAGTATCCCCCCCCAGCCCTCCTTACTGCCTTCTCACATTGCTTGCCCACCTTTAGGTCATCTGATATGACTACCTCCAGGTCCCTTTCCATTTTTGTTGTTGTTAGTTTCTCACCCCCCCATTGTGTACTCTTCCCCTGGGTTTTTGTTTCCCAGGGTTTTGGTTTCCCACCTGCTCCCTCTACAGCACCACAAATTGGCTAAACTTAGACAACAGAATCAAGTACCACAACTGCTTAATGACCAAAAAGATAACCCTAGGCCTCACCCCAACTACCCTAAACAAAATCATCCACCCAGAACCCCCTGTCAGAGTCACACGTAACTCAAGCAAACCGTTACTAAGGGTACCTCGTTGCTGGACCTCCAAATTCCAAAGAACTTTCAGTTACAATGCCCCATCCTGGACCAATGCACTCCCCACTGTAATATCCAGCGAAACAAGATTAGGCCTTTTTAAATCTAGTCTAAGGAATCACCTCCAGGCCTCCAGCCTATGTGATTGCCCCTAGACCAGCCTCTAATCAGGCTCCAGACCCAATTCCCACAGAAACTCTGTCTTGACCAACAGCCTCTCCCCTACCTTGGGCTGTGCTATACCCTGATATTCCATGATGTCCTTGTTTATAGTTTCACTTTTGTATCTAGTGTATATCACAATGCGAAAGTAGGTAATTTCACAGCTACCTGTATGTTTTCTGTTACCTCTGTACCTCAATATGTATAACTTGGAACCATTATAATATCCGTAATGTAATACACAGCAACCTGTCTGTTTCTGTTTCCCCTGTACCGCACTATGTATGACGTGGAACCTTTGCAAATGAGTCTCTGACTCAAAGGTCTTTCTGATTATCTCAAATAAAAAATTAAAAAAAAAGAATAAGACCACTAAACTAATGAGAAGAGTTTCAAATAACCTGTATCCATCAAGAATAGATGCTCTAGGCCTTTATAGTCCAAAGAGAAGCCGAGTTAGAGAAGACCTGTTATGGAGGTATAAAAGTATTAATGACAGGGGACTCATGAAAGATCAAAATTTTTATTCTAAAAGTAACATCCATAACACAAGGGGGCACATGCTTCAAACTGAACAGAAACCTTAAATACTTATTCCTGAGGGTACTTTTTCAGGATTAGAGCAGCTATGGTATGGAATAGACTTCTGTCACATGTGGTTACAGCAATCACTTTCAATTCATTTAAAATTAGACTTGATAAGCACATAGATAGCAATCATTTGTATAGAATCATCTGCTGAGCCAGCAGGGGGATATTCACAGTAGGCTATTTGTGCCTCTTTATGTCCCTTATACTTGTAGTATGAACCATGGTATGAACCACAGTACTTGTAGATGCCACATACTTTGTGCTAACAGCATTCCCCTCTACTAAAGATCTAGTGCCAGTCCTACCTCAAGTACAGTAGCAACAAAATACTATGCTGTGAAGGGAACAGATGGTGGGAGTCACCATATTGTTTTCTACGCAACTAAATCACAAATAGCACATAATCAAGTTTTTGGAGTTCCTGTGGTGAGAGAACAACAAAAAAGAAACTAATGTGGTTTTAGTTTGAATAATATTCTAGTCCCTTTACAGTCTTTGGATGTAATTTTTATAGTTCAAACCTGAGTCCCATAAACAGCCAGTAAGTCAGTTTATATGATTTAATTCACGTTGCAGCCCCTCATTCCGAAACCGATGATTAATGGTTCAGACCACCAGCTGCAGCCTTCTCTGCTTCCATCTGCTGCACCAGCTTCCCTATGTCCTTTGGCTCATTAAACAAATACCCCATCTCTTTCCAGACCACTAACAACTTAGCTGGCATCAAAAACTGTTGATGTACCTTCATGTGGTGAAGTGTAGCTTTCTGGTCATTGAATGCCTTCTGCCTGAGTATCATAGATTAGGAGAGATCTGGTTACAGGGCAACATCTGCACCCACATATTGAAGCCCTCATAGGCATTTAATGACTCATAAAGCTCTGTCCCTCTTCCCTTCCCCACACCCAAACAACTATAAGGATGGTCTGGAGGGGGGCCCAAGGGAGAATTAATGACTCTCCTAGGCGTGATAAGGTAGGCTTTCTCAAGTTGATAGGGCAAGCCCGACTCCTTTACTCGTGGTAGCTATTGCTGTGCAATCCTACTGCATCTTCCCCCTGGTCCCTTCAGGTAAACTAATGACTGAGATTACAGACTCTGGTCTGGCTCTCAAGTTTCTCCAGACACTGCCTCAGGAGACTGCTTTCTTTAAGCACTTTCACTGTGTAGTCCAAAGCTTTCCCAGAAGCCATCTCCTCTTTCTCAGTCACTTTCTCCATTCCCTGTATTCTGGTCTCTAGCATCATGACCCCGGATGTCACTCCATCCCGCTTCTTACACATCTCCTGTACTGACATAATTAGTTGTGTATGTGTTGCATTTATGGTAGCCAAAGTCACCTCTCTGGTGAGGGCATTACTTGGACCTGGCGGGGATACCTGGCCATGCTGTTTTCTATCGGGCTGACTAGATTTAGGCTTATAAAAGTCAGAAGTTGCTGCAGATCCTTTCGTTCTCTCCATTTGTACCACTAGTAGCAAAAATATAGTTCTTAGCCAAGTTTGGATTCAAAAAGCAATACTTCTGGGTAATTTTAATCCAAAAGAACAGAGCTCAAATACAGTCTGTTCAAGCTGGCTGCTCAGACACACACCCAAGCTCTGTTGTTTGATGTTCCTTTACAGTACAAATCTAGTAACCCTGGCCTTACTTTAAATATACAGTACTGTACAATGCCAAGGTTATTGACTGCCTTAGCTGACTAGTTTTCTGTCCCAGGAATATACTGGGTAGTTTGGCATGGAAGAAGGCTGACGAGCCCATCATGACCATCCTCTCACAGAATCATTGGTAGTCACTGTAGGCACCTTGCTCTGTTAGGTAAATGTTCAGTTTGCACTGATTTATGCTATCTGACTCAACTACTGCACATAGTCCGGTAGTGTTTTCCGGAAATTAACCATCCTTTGTATATAAAAGGCTTTTCCTACGTCCCATTTAAAATGACTTTCTTGTAACTGGTACTGATTTCCTCTTGTGCTGTGTATGTGTACTGTTTATATGCAAGATTCAGGTCACCAAAATGCTGTTTGTCTTTCACTGTTTTAAACATAAGCAAAAGATCCCCTCTTAAATCTCTCCCTTTTAGGCTAAATAATTTTAGTTTATTAAATATCTTGTGAAACTTCTGAGAGAAAGCATATTAAGCCCATGATGTGTGGGGAATCACAGCACTGATATACAAACATATGAAATTGCCAGCAGATACAGGCTTTATGGTCTGTCTAGTCTGCTCGAGTGTGCAGCACTTCAGGCTTTTAGACTGCAGCTGCCCCCCGCCCTTGCCTCCCCTCCTCTGTTTTCCTCCTGCTTCCTTTACACACACACACACAAACACACGTTCACTCTCAGTTTGGACCCTCCTTTTGAGCCTGTCCCACCCCTTCTTGAAGCTACTCACTGACCTCAGTGATACCACCTGCTCCAGCAGCACATTCCACCCTGTAACCACCCTTTCTGTGAAATAGTGCCTCCTCATTTCCCTCCTGAATCTTTCTCCTTCCAATTTCAGACTATACCCCCTGATTTCTCTCCCACGTTTTAATTTGAAAATACTCTTGATATTTAGTCTCTTCATTCCTGTCAGGTACTTGAAGGTCTCAGTCATATCCCCTCTTTCCCTTATATCCTCCAGGGAATACATATTGAGCTCTCTCAGTCTCTCCTCATAAGGTTTATCTCCCAATCCCATGATCATTTTTGTTGCTTTACGCTGCACCTCTTCCAGTAGCTTGATGTCCTTTTTCAAGTAGGGGCACCAGTACTGCAAGCTGTACTCCAAGTGTGGCCTCACCAAGGACCTGTACAGGGGCAGGACAACTTCCCCTCTCCTAGAAGTGATTCCCCTTGTGGTGTACCCCAGCATTCTGTTGGCCTTTGCCACTGCCTTCCTGCACTGGGCTGAGTGGTTAATTTCCCCTGTTATTAATACATCTAGATCCTTCTCCTCCATTGACATGGATATCTGCACTCCCTCCAACCAGAAAATGTTTCTGGGGTTTCTGGCTCTCAAGTGCATGACTTTACACTTCTTGGCCTTGAACCCAAATTGCCATGTGTTCGACCATCCCTGCGGTCTTGCTACATCCTTCTGGAGTACTTTACCAGCCCCCCCATCCACTTTCACACAGATCTTAGTGTCATCTGTGAGGAGGCTGATCCTACTTTTTATCCCGTCTGATACGTCGACAATGAAAATGTAAAACAACACTGGTCCCAGCACCGAGCCCCGTGGGACCGGACTTGTTACTGCTCTGGGCTTCTATAGGTCACCCTCCATGACTACCTTCTGCTGTCTGTTCTGTAACCAGCTCTTGACCCCATCTAACCAGTTTCCTCCCCACTCCCAGGTTACCCAATCTGCTGGTCAGCTTTCCATGAGGCACTGAGTCAAAGGCCTTGCTGAAGTCCAGGTAAAGGATGTCCATGGCATGACCCTTATCCAGTGCCCACATTACCCAATCAAAAAAGTCAACCAGGTTCATTTGGCGGGATCTCCTCAAGACAAACCCATGCTGCTTGCATTTCTGGAGACCATTATCCTCCAGAAATGTTACCAGACTTTACTTGAGGATAGTCTCCATTAGCTTTCCTACAGTTATGGGAAGGCTCACTGGTCTGTAGTTCCCTGGTTCATCCCTGGGCCCACTCTTATGCAGGGGCACCACATGCGCCACCCTACTATCCCTGGGCATGCACCCTGTATCCAGGGAGGTGTTGAACAGGTATGCCAATGGCCCTGCCAGGACTTCTGCAAACTCCCTCAGGACTCTAGGATGAACTCTGTCTGCCCCAGGTGCCTTATCAACCCTCAGGGACTTAAGGTCCTCCATCACCCTAGCCACTGTGATCTCCCCATCCGTAACCTCCCCCACTCCACCCACCCTACCCTTCCCTTAGGTATGGGCCCTCCCTGCTCCCTAGTAAATACTGAACAGAAGTACTCATTGAGTATTTCTGCCTGCTCTGCCCCCTTTTTCGCCCATCCACAGCCCTTCTTGATCCTAACAGTCTGGTCCTTGCTCTTTCTTTTCTCCCATATATACCTGAAGAAATCCTTTTCATCTTCTCTGATCCCCTGTGCTAGCCTTAGCTCTCTTGACATCTTGGCTGTCCTTACCATTCTACTCGCCTCCCTGGATTTCCTCACATATTCCTCCCTGTCCTCTTCTCAGTTGGATCTTTTGTAGCTCCTAAAGGCAGCCCTCTTTTCCCTCACCCTCTCCTTAACTTCCCTGTTCATCCAGCTCAGCTTTTTGGTCCTGGTTTTCTTGCTCTGGCTGTTCACACATTCACTTGTGACCTCAGCCAGGCCCAGCTTGATGATTACCCATTTCTGCTTCGCATCCATATGTGGGCAGATGTTAGCTATGTGCCCTTTCAGTATACTACCCATCCTGCCAAAGTCTACCCTTTTGAAGTCCAGGACCTTAGTCTTTGTTGTGGCTACATCCTTTCCTAGACTGAGTGAGAACCACACTGTGCGGTGGTCACTTCCTGCCAGGGGGTCCTCCAGCCCAACGTCTTTGATTTGTTTACCATCCGTCAGCACCAGGTCTAGAATATTCCCCACCCTAGCTGGCTCTGTTACCTTCTGTGTCATGAAGCCATCCTGGAAGGCTTCCAGGAAGATCTGCTCTCTGGCAAATGAGGTAACCACCATAGTGCTACCTTTGCCACTAAGTCTCCTTTACTGTTCTCCAAGCTCCCTATCAGTCTCCTCCTTCTGAGTCAGAGGCCTATATACAACCCCTAATCTAACCCTTCTACCCCTTGAGTTGTGTAGTTGCACCCATAAGGCTTCCGCCCTGCCTTCCTCCCTCCCTCTCCTTCCTGTTACACATTATCCCTTCCCTAACATAGATGGCCACCCCCCTTTCCCCTTTTCTCTGTCATTACGGTATAATTTGAATTCTGGGATAGCTGGGTCCTAGTCATGGTATTGGGTTGCCCATGTCTCGGTGATGGCAGCTATGTCCACTTCCCCTTCCACCACCATTGCCTACAACTGAATAATGACCTTCCCTCCTTTATCCTTTTCAACCTCCTGTTGCCTGCTATTCCTCTGCTCCCCAACTCAATGCCCCTCTCCTTCCTCCCTCCTTGCTTATGGTCTCCTGTGCCTTCCCTGAACCTTGCTTGTCCCATTTTCTTTGCCTTGTCCTCTCCCCTCTAACACCCCTACCCGGTCTGTCTGATTCCTCCCCTCTTACCATTCCCCATCTGCTCTTCCTCTTCCCTTACTGTATCTGCCACTCCTCTCTCTACCATAACACCCCCTTTCTATAGACTCCCTGTGATCCCCCTGATCTGTGCTTTTTCCCCTTCCTTGTGCTCCCTTCCCCCCGTACTTTCCTTGCTTGGGTTGTCTGCTGCACCACCCCACCCATTCTCCACCTGCCCCTCCCTCCCCCTGCACCTGCTGCACCACCACCTACTGTACCTTCTCTCCCCCACTGCTTCTGCTGCCATCTGGACTACGAATGTGTCCCACCTCTCTATTGTAATCCTTGCCCTTCCTATTACCCTCCTCCCTTATCTACCTTGTGATTTCCCTCCTGACCTCCTGCTCCCCCAGGCTAGGTAAAACCGAGAACCTATTTCTATAGTCATTCTCTGTTTTCTAAACTACTCCAGCCACCCCTCCCTGTGACGTACATCACTGCTTTGCCCCTGTTCCTGTCTTCCCCTGGTAATTGACCACCCTCCAGTCATCGGCTCCTGCTCTCTGCTGCTCCCAAGTGTCTACTCCACTTGTTCTCCCACTCTCTTTACCATTTTGTTCACCTGCTGCAACATCTAGGGAAGCCCTCCTCAGGTCCACTGGCACTTGATGTTCCCCAACACCCTTCCTTCTACTCACCTGCCTTCTCAACCATCCAAGCACCTCTCAAGGTTGCCCCATCTGCCTACACACCATACACCCCCCTGCCCTCCATGCAATCCCCCAAAATATGGCTGCCCCACAACCATTACAACTTACCACCCATCCCACCTACCCTCCCACTTCCTGCTCGCAAACACCCTCCCTCCCTCCCCATGCCTGCTACCCCAATCCCTTGGACCCTCATCCTCCTTGTTCTCCCTTTCATATTACTAATTCTCTGAATCTCTCTGCTACACCAGGTTGACCTACTCTTTAAAGACTCTACTCCCCAGACTTCTTTTCTCCCCTCTCTAGTGTGGCCTGCCGTCCTCCCTGCAGACACCCTGCAAATGCCACCAAGTCGCCACACTCCTGCTTTCATGGCACTCATGCTTCAAGGTCACTCACATGAGGGATTGCTTGGCCCCCGGGAAATATATAGTGATTCCGTCCTCCCTATTGGTCCAGCCAAGTCAGGTGCCTCCTTCCTCCTGGCTTCTAGTCCCTCCTACACCCTCCCTCACTTGGTGTCCTCCCACCACCCATTTCTCAACCCCCACAGCCCAAATCACACTCCCCACATCAGTCCCCCTCAGTACAAGAAAAAAAAGTATTAATGTACTAAAAATTCGATTTCCCCGAGCTCCGGTCATCCGTCTGCTAGGCCGCTCTGCTGCAGTGTGGCTGGACTAACAAAATGGCTCCCAATGTATTTCCTCTGACTCCGGACATCCAATTGGCTCAGCCGAGTCAGGTGCCATCTTCTTCCTGGCTTCTACTGCATCCCACACCTCCTGTCGCTCGGTGTCTTCTCACCATCTGCTTCTCAACCCACACAGCCCATATCACACTCCCCACAGTAGTCCTCCACAGCACAAGAAAAAAACAACATTAATGTAGTGACAATTTGGCTTCCCTGAGCTCCGGGTGTCCGTCCACTAGGCCACTCCACTGCAGTGTGAAATACCATAGAGCCATGCTTAAATCATAACATGGTTTTGCAATTGGGAAGTGAAGGCTGCACAAACTTCAGACACATGGCCATGATTCCTAGTCATTCAGCGCTGTAGTGCCACTGAACCTGTCCTCCTATGGGCCATGTATTGTTTGGGAGCCTTAAAAAGGCAGAAGACTTGGCATGCATGTATATTTATGTCTGTCTGTCTCACTATTTGTCTGTCTGTCTGTCCCTCCATCTATCTGTTTAGCTATCTAGCAAAGTTATGTTGTTATTTATTTTAGAGTTCGTTGACCAGAAAAGGAGGGCTAGGCAATTTCTGCCTATTTTCAGCCTCCCAGGGTGAAGTAAAGATGCAAATTGACATATTGAACCAGATTCTATCTGTCTATCTATCTGTCTGTCTGTCATAAAGTATGGGTAAGTGCAGTATCATTTCCTCAAGAATGCAAGGTGCATTTCACTGTCATATCCTCTCTAGCACACTGCACTGATAATATAAGCATACACATTGCATAATATATATATTTCTATATAACAAACCAACCACACACGCGCGCGCACACACACACACTCACACACACACTCACACACACACACAAAAACAAAAAAGAAAAAGCAGATAAACATGTGGGGAGTAGTGCAATGTAATGGCTGTGGGGCAGCAGTCTTCCGGGAGTCTTTCTGGAGGCTGGGATGCTGCCCTATTTGCAGACAACTCTCTGCCCTGAGGGAGGAAGTTGCCCGTCTTCAGGCTGCACTGGACAGTAGTAAGGAAACCTTCCCCCAGGCCACACTGGACAGTAGGAAGGGAACCTCCCCCATCCAGGGAGCACCAGCACCACCACCACTACCTCAGAGGTTGCGAAGAAAGCACAGCAGTTGGACCACAGTGGGCTCAGGGAGGGTGAGGATGGTGGAACAGAGGCACACCCAGTCAATTGTTCCACTCCACAATCCATACACCATTCTGGGGGAGCATAGCTCCCCTATGGATGCATCCGTGAGAGACTGATGACAACTGTCACAAGGGAGGCCCACAGGAAGGAGGCAGAGGACACCACAGGGAAAGGAAGCAGCTCCTGGTGGGGGACTCAATGATTAGGGGGATAGGACTGGGGGGAGCTGGGAAAACTGAAGTAAGGTGCCTGCCTGGTGCCATGACTTGGAGGGACAGGAAGCGCATCCTTAGGCTCACGAGAACAGCTGCAAGGGAGTCTGAGCTGGACGTAATTGTCCACCTAGGGACAAATGATTTGGCTCATCATGAGATTAGAGCAGTGCAGGAGGACATTGTAGAGTTGGGGAGGGGCCTAAGACAAGTAGCACACACAGTATCCTTCTCAGAGGTGCTGCCTGTCAATGGCATGGGGGAGGCGAGGGTAATTAGCACCATGCAGTTTAATGAATGGTTGAAAAAATGGTGTGGAGCATAGGGGTTTGGCTTCATTGGCGACTGGGGTTCCACCTGGAGGGACACCAGCCTATACTGGCAGGATGGTCTGCATCTGTCCAGGAAGGGAACGAGTCTTTTGAGCAATTGGTTTAAATGCTTCATTGGCAAGCTTTTAAACTAATCAAAGGGAGGCACTGATAAGCAGCAGGAAAATCCCAGCCTCTCCTACAAAACAGGGTACTAAGCGAGAAAAGACCGAGGTAAAAGGTCAGTGGGGCTGCTGCAACAGAAGGTAAAGCCATCCAAAATGGAGAGCAATGAGTACCAATGCCCGTAGTCTGGGTAACAAGCTTCCTGAATTAGTGGCCTCGATGGAGGAGGAACATCTGGATATCGTGGCAGTCACAGAAACATGGTACACACAAAACCATGACTGGGACGTAAACATACCAGGATACACTATCTACAGGAGGGACAGGGAGGGTAAAAGAGGAGGAGGAGTAGCTTTTTACATAAGGGAAGGAATAAAGGCAACAGAACAAAAGGGTAAACAGGGAGGAGACAGGCAATGGCACCACAATCCGCAAAGGGGTTGTATACAGACCCCCTTCTCAAGGGGAGGAAATGGACAAGGAAATGATAGAAAGTATACTTAGAATGGCAGGAAAAGGGGAGATATTGCTGATGGGTGATCTGAATATGCCAGATGTTAACTGGAGTGCAGTTGCAGCAGCCACTTCGAAGAGTGAGGTTATTCTAGATGGCGTACAGGGGGCATGCCTTAGACAACTAGTATTGGAGCCCACTCGAGAGGGAGCAATCTTAGACTTGATTCTCTCAAATGGAGATGGAGAGAGGATCACAGATGTAGAAGTGGGTAGCCATCTGGGAACTAGCGACCATCGAACAGTATAGTTCACAATAAACACAGCAATAGAGTCAAGCCATACAAAGGCAAAAGTACTGGACTTTAGGAGTGCTGACTTTGCCAAAATGGGTAAGTGCCTAAGGAATGCACTAGCAAATGGGCAGGAAGGAGGGGTGGAAGAACAATGGGGAATAATAAAAACTGCCATTACAGAGGTAACGAGCCTTTGTGTGAAGCAAATAAACAAAACAAAACGATGTAAGAAACCACTATAATTCTTAAAGGAAGTGGCAGTGAAGGTTCAAGAGAAAGAAAGCATTCAGGAAGTACAAGGAATCGCAGAAGGAGCAGGACAGAGAACTGTATCAGTTAAAGCAAAGGAGGCTGGGAAGGCAGTCAGAACAGCAAAGCCCAAACCGAGGAAAAGATAAACAACTCAGTTAAGAAGGGGGATAAAATTTTTATAGGTACATCAGGGAGCCAAGAAGACCAAGGGAGAGATAGTGAGGCTTAATAAAGGGAGGGAGGGAGGGTGGGAAGAGGGAGACTGTGAAAAGGCAGAGACACTAAACAAATATTTTGCTCAGTATTTACAAATGAAGAGGGGAGGTACCTAAAACAAACAGTAGAAACACTCTGGATACAGAAGTTGATACCAGCCCATTTACAGAAGAAAGGGTTCTGAAAACTCTTAAAACTGAAGGTGGACAAAGCAATGGGGCCTGATGGGATTCATCCCAAATTCTAAAAGAACTAAGGGTAGAACTAGTGACACCACTGACTACCCTTTTAACAAATCATGGGAGGATGGGGTGGAACCTGAGGACTGGAGGAGGGCAGATGTGATTCCCTTCACAAAAGTGGGAGCAAGGCAGAAGCAGGAAACTACAGACCTGTTAGTTTAACCTCAGTGATAGGAAATGATGGAATCACCTCTGAAGGAAAGAATTGTCGAGTATCTAGAGGCCAGAGGGGCACAGGACCCTAGGCAGCATGGATTCACAGCGGGAAGGTCATGCCAGATGAATCTGATAGATTTCTTTCACCGGGTGACCAAAGTAGTAGATCAGGGAGGGGCTGTGGACATGGCCTACCTAGACTTTAGCAAGACATTTGACACAGTCCCACACAAAAGATTTATACACAAGTTAGCCAGCCTGGGAGTGGGTCCCAAGATGACTTCCTGGGTAAAGAATTGGCTGGAGAATAGGACACAGACAGTAATAGCAAATGGAGTCCACTCAGAAGAAAGGAGGGTTACTAGTGCGGTACCGCAGGGTTCAGTATTAGGACCGGTCCTCTTCAATGTCTTTATAGTTTACATTGCAGAGGACTGGAAGGAAAAGTATGTCTCTTGCAGATGACACAAAGATCTGCAACAGAATTGATGCACAGGGTGGGGTGGAAAGGATGAGAAGGACTTGGCAAGGTTAGAGGAATGGTCAAATGTATGGCAGCTTAGATTCGATGCTAAGAAGTGCAAGGTAATGCACCTAGGAAACAAAAACCCAGGGGAAGAGTACACAATGGGGGTGAGATACTAACAACAACAAAAATGGAAAGGGACTGGGGGTAGTCATATCAGATGACCTAAAGGTGGGCAAGCAATGTAAGAGGGCAGCAAGGAGGGCTGGGGGGATACTGGGATGCATAGGGAGAGGCATCACCAGTAGAAAACAGGAAGTTATTATCCCTCTCTACAAACAGCTGGTCAGACCCCATCTGGAGTACTGTGTGCAGTGCTGGAGACCCAATCTCCGCAAAGACATAGATAGGATGGAAGCTGTCCAGAGGAGGGCAACTAAAATGGTTCAGGGTCTGCACCGGAAGACATATGAAGAGAGATGAAAGGAGCTTAACATGTATAGCCTCGAGGAAAGGAGGGAGAGGGGACATGATAGAAACATTCAAGTACCTCAAGGAATCAACAGAGTCCAAGAGGTAGCATCTTTCAAAAAAGGTGTGCAGAACAAGAGGGCACAATTTGAAGACAAGGCGGCTCAGAGGTAATTTAAGAAAGTATTTTTTCACAGAGAGGGTTGTGGATGCATGGAACGGCCTTCTGGAGGAGGTTGTGGAGTCAAAATCAATGGTGGAATTCAAGCATGCATGGGACAGTCATAAGGCCATTCTAGGGGGTGGGGGTAGGAAGAAGTAGGCTGCTGGTTAACTAGGATCTGCAGCTTACCCAGTAGGTAGGGAAATGGGCAGACTGGGTGGGCCAAGCGGTCCTTATCTGCCGTCAAATTCTATGTTTCTATGTTTCTAGTATACAAGGAAATATACCCTCTTAGGTGGCTAATCTGATAATAAGGCCACAAGCCCGAAGGTCGAGGGAACTTATTATCTGACTACTCCCTGAGACGGGTATATATATCCTTGTTTATCACACATACCCACTTACCCATCATTTATTTTATATAACACATTAGGATGTTTGCTAGTTTTTACCTTAATCGTGTAGCCAGGTTGGTTTCGTGGTTGTTTGTGATCAGGGCTGTTTCTGGGTTGCCTTCTCTTTTTGTCCTATGTGTTTCTGTAGTGTAGTGGTCTTTTATTGTAGGGTTCTCTTTTTTTCCTTTTGTGCTTCTGTAGTGTAGGGTTCCTTTATAAAAGAGTGCATATCTGTGGCTGGTTGTCCCCAGGGGTGGACTGGTCGAGCCACAGGCCAGGGTGCTACCTAAGGAGGACAGGCTATGTCCACCTAAGCTGCTGGGTGCCTTCCTGCATGAAACCTAATTATTGTTCTTACAGTAGTAGTAATTGAATGTCTTGTGCTACATTTACAAGCCCAAACATGATGCTACTGGCAGCAGTGGTATCATTTGCATACCACTTATCAAATGCTCTGGTATGGTACATCATGTAAAGGGGGGTAATATTACATGTAGTACCCTCTCCTTTACATGTACCACTGTTGTAAGTTTTAGTAGTATGTAAATACCTCATGCCACCACTGCTGCCAGTAGCATTACAATGCATGTATAGCCCTGCAGCTCCTTCCCCACTTCACATTATCAAAATACTGTATTCTGGTTGGGGCTGCAGTAGGCACTCAGCTGCTTCACATGAAGCAGGAAGTAGGGTGGCACTATTAGTAAGTTGAATTTCTGGGTCAACCCTGAAAAAAGGACTGCTGATCTCAGTGGGCTCACCCGGTTATCAAAATGTCATAACTAACTAAATAAATAAATACAATTAGTAATTTTCTTAGAACAGATCCCTCTTGTTATGGTTGCCACAGAGCTTAAAGAGACCCTCTTATCCACCTTATTTATCTTCCGTTTCAGTACTTGAAGGTCACAATCATGTCCCCCTCCTGTCCTCTAGGCCTCTAGGGAGTACATGTTCACTGCCCTCAGCCTCTCCTCATACACCTTACCCTGCTAACCCACTATTATCTTTGTAGCCCTGCCTCTGGACCTTCTCCAGCAGGTTAATGTCTTCTTTTGAGTTGTGAGCACCCGTGTTGAACTCCATACTCTAGAGGTGGGCTCACCAGTGATTTGTACAAGGCACTGTTTCTTCCTCTCTCCCAATACTGATCCCCCCAGCTATGCATCCCAGCATCTTGTTTGCACTGACTCACTCCTCAGACCAAGTAGGAGGTAGCTGGTAACTCCAAACAAAACAGCAAATACAGTATGCAGTCACTGTCTGCACTGCAGCTTGGCACCACACACCACCACGCCACTTTCTTAAAGGAAAGCTGGGTATTAATATAAAGGCTTAAAACAAAGAAATGTACACCACATTTTCTTATATTTTTACTTCTATTGTCATTAGCCTACAAAATATACAAGATATGCAGCACGTGTTTCACTGTGTCTTTCAAAAAGCAACTGACTGCCCCTAACTGATTTTACAAGTGCTATATTTGTGACATCACAGCATGTTTTTTTTCTTTACTTGGTTAAACCAGGCAGTGGACTGAGTAAATAACTCATTTTGAGTCACATCTGATAGTTAATAGACTACAAAATATAGAACAAAATACGAGAACTCCACAGAATGGTAACTTACAATGCATAATTCGATCACTATAATACCCACCAATAGCTTAGGTGAATCCAATATTTCAGTTTGCACCTGAACTGTCACCCCACCCCCACCCCACCCCACGGGATGAGGCTGACAGTAGGCAGAACTTGTCTAGCCCTCTTTTCCCAGTTAACAACAACTAGATAAATTAATAATGCAATAATGCAATTTTTTTATAATGGTGAACACTGTTATATTGAATGCCAGCTGGAGACAAATGCTTTTTTTACTGAGTTTTGAATAGTCTAATAAGATGTGGTATGAGCCCCGGAAAGGAAATGAGAAAATTAAAATATGAAAGTACATACTGAGCAACTATTTCAGTTTATTTTACCAGGGTAGATTTACTATACAAGGAAGACAACCATTCTTCTCCCCCTATGAATTATGCAACCTAAAATTAATAGATCAAAAATGGATAAAACAAATTCATGGGGTGGTCCACAATCAAAGCCCCAGATACCTTGTGGATAAAATGTTATAATTGTCATATGAACATAATCATAATCTTAGAGGAAGGGGGGAAGAAAATTTGTCATACCAAAATCAAATAATAAACTTGGTGATATGACCGTTGGTACTAAGGTTGTTAAATTATTGGATCAAATTGATGACGGGAGTAAACAAATTAAACAAACAAAAAAATTCTTAAAAGCCATTGGATATGATCTAACTATGAAATGTATGTGTAGCGGTTGATGTGTCTGGTATTAGATGGTTTGACAAATTTGTAATGTGGATACGTAAAATAGATTTTTATATTTGAATGTAAGTGTAATTTATAGTGGATTGAAATATAGTAACATGTCTTAGTATATGCTGTTGATGTAGATGAGAATGGAAAGGTGTTATGACATATCTGTCTGGATGTATGTGGTATATGTTTTTTAAAATCTCCGGTGTGTAATTTGTTTATGATTTGTTAAATTGAAACTGCACAGGTCCATCTTGAAAAAGGGTCTTTGACCCAATGATGTCTTAGCATTGCTACCTGTATAAAAATAAACTTTTACTACTTTACTACTACTAAAAAAGACTGGGGCTGGCAGTATAGCCTAGAGGTTAGAGTAACGTGCTGTGAATAAACTTGGTACAACCAACAGATCTGGGTTTGATTCCCTCAACCTCCACTTGCATACTGTGTGACTCTAAGCAAGTCACTTAACCCCCATGCTCTCAAGTCACCCCTGAAAACAGGCACTTGTGCCAAGTGGGCCTTACATGGTTACCAAAGACTAAAAAAAAAAAAAATTAAAAAAGTACTAGAAGGTGTGAGGTCAGATGATATGCTCAAGGCTGTACTGTAAATCTAGATATGATGAAATGGCAATGAGTGTCTTGGTTCACTGTTCAGTGCTTTGCTAGTGGACTATACCATCCCCCCCCACTATATTTCCATGGAGAATACAATCAATGAAAGCATACTGAACAAGTGTTGTATATGTTTTCATTAGATTGTGCCTCGTCTTCCTTCTATACATCAGCTGAGGTCAAGTGTTGACTTTACATTTTTATGTCATCATACCCTAAATCATATCCACCAACCGCCTCCTTATCGGTGGTTTCAGGTCAAGTTGGCTATCTTTTTTGCAGCTTAACCTTAGTTCTGGTGCCATTGTATTGCAATACAAATTCCAATAAATGTTTGTGTTAATCACTTAATGTTAAGCAATCAGTAAGTCTAATCTATTGAGGCATAACAGAGCAGACAATGTCCCTCGCCCCCCCAACCCCTCCCCCATACAGCCTGACCGCACCTCTCAAAGCAGCAGAGCAGCAGCAGAAAGACAAAACTCACTCTATTCTGTTTCTAATCTATTGATCATCATCATCACAGGACAGCATGAACCAACCACTGAACACAACAACTAACAATTAACAAAAAACGAATTGAAAATGTAATCACTGCAGGCCAGCATGAACCAAACACTGAACACAACAACTAACAACAAACAAAAAACAAACTGAAAATGTAATCACTGCAGGCCAGCATGAACCAAACACTGAACACAACAACTAACAACTAACAAAAAACAAATTGAAAATGTAATCACTGCAGGCCAGGTACAGCAGCTTGCCTTCTTTAGAAAATTGTACCCACAATAACCACACACGCATCAGCACTTGAAGCAGCAGCTAGCTAGCAGCAGGACGGACAGGTCTCAAACTCACAGTGACTGAAGTCACTACTTACTTGACCTCAATCACTCACACTCACTCACTCACTGTCATCTAGTCACAGACTCTCAGACATATTAACAACAAATTTAACGTACTACACTGCTTCTGGCTGCCTACTGCTGATCATTTTAATTTCTAACCTTCCTTCTCCTTCTCTCTCTCACTTTTTGGATGCCCACCAAGGGCCAGATGGTTGTCATCGTTTTAGAATACATTGCCTCTTTCAGTCTCTCAGAGTTACTCTGTCCATCAAAAAACATGTTATTTGTTATTAAATGCTGAAGCTATTCCAAACTAGATGTTCCATCAAAAAACAGGTAAAAATAGTAAACACTGGGGCTGCATTTCATCTTGTTACCCATAGCACCAGAATCATATCACAAAATTACCAAATCTTGACTGAATTTAAGATGGCACACTCGTTGACATCGATGTAATGTTGCTGCTGATTGAAATATAACCACTACTAAACTCACCACTAGTCAAGAACACTCTGAAGGAAGGCAAGGTTTAGTCAGACTTCACTTCTGTGCCCTGGCTGGCCCCACTAAGTCTGACGAGTGCTGACAATTTCACAAGCCCCTGACAGTGACACACACAGTGCCAAATCCTACAGAAGGCTGTAGTCACCCATGGCTCACAAACCATGCATAAGAATGGCCGAAAGAAAACCAATGTCAATTATAGCTGATCACTGAGAGAACTCGCAACCTGCCCGTTCACTTCTCCACTTGTCCTCTGTCTCCATGGCACCAACTGCGAAAAATGGCACTTGGCACCAAATGAAACAGCCTCTTCACAGCCAGGGCACATCCAGATCCAGGCACGAGAACGGCAGTGAGCAGTGCGTACATCTAGCACCATGACAATAACTGCTGCTAATGTTATTGGCTGTCTGGCTGGCTTAGTAGGGCTGGCAGTCTAGGAATGAGGATGTAAGAAGTATATTGTGGTGCAGCAGTACTGTGATGTTGGTTGGCGACTCGGCACCGCTGTGACGGGTCGTTTGATCAAAGGCCCTCAGCCCAACCGGCAACAGACCCTACCCCCAAAAAAAAAAACTAATTTGGTGACATGGTGGTAGAGAAGGAGAGAAAAAAAGCCAGGCAGCACAAGCCATATACTGACAGGCCAGGATGAATTAGCATCCCAGGCACCCCTGGCCAGTCCACCCCCGGTTGTCCCTTAGTTCATTGGAAGCATCATGGATTGCAATGGTGTGTGGCAGTATGAAATGGCATCATTGGTCAGCCTGTGGTTGAGAGCTGTTTATGACATCAGTGTGTAGACTGTATGGTCCATACAGTCTGGAGCACTGCAGCAGGTGGCAATGGCAGTGGCAGTAGCAGGGAGGGCATGACATCTGAGGAGGCAGCTGGAGCATAGAGGGAGTACAGCAGGAGCATCCATAGCTTTGCATCTGAGGAAAGGAGCATCGAGGGGCATGGCTGCTTAGTAAGTAAAGGGAGGGTGTAAGTTGTTTAGTGTATATTCCCCTGACTTTCTTTTTGCAGCATTGAGATGGAGTGTCGCGGGACATCCTGTTAGACAATTGGGCTGGGGGAGTTTTTGTGTGGTTCCTCTGTTTTTCTTAATTTATTTTTTGGAGGCATTATAGTATAGTAGTTAAGGGCACTGAGCTGCAAACCTGGAGACCTGAGTTTGAATCCCATGAGCTCCCACTTGCATACTGTGTGACCCTCAGCAAGTCACTTAACTTCCTTGTGCTCCCAGGTAGCACCTGGAAATAAGCATTGGCTTAGTGTGCCTTTGCTGGTTGAACAATTGCCCCTTTCCTTTTCCATTCATGTAGGTATGTGTTTTTTTTTTGTTAATTGGTGGGTTCTGATTAATTGGTTGTTGATTGTTTAATTAGGGGTGTGTAAGCTGTGTTTATATTTTCTGGTGGTGTATTTTTACCATGGTAAACAGGTTTACCTCTGGAGGTATATAGATGTTCCTCCAGAGGAATACAGCTTTAATTGGTGAGATTGGTGTGCCAATTGGTGAGACTGGAGGAAGGGCGATTCAGAGGAAATGTGAGGAAGAATTTCTTCACAGAAAGGGTGGTGGACAAGTGGAACACCCTGCCAAATGAAGTGGTGGGGGCTGAAAAAAATCACAGGATTTAAGAATGCATTGGATAGACATAAGGGAATTCTGGAGGTCAGGGGTAAGGGGCAACAGACTTCTAGAAAAATTTAAAGGGAACTTACAAGATCAAATGGGCAGATCGGGTGGGCCATAGGCGCTTATCTGCCAACAGTGTCTATGTATCTATCATATACAGGGAAATACACAATACGGATTCCTATGAAACAGATGTCCCATCCATACCTTCATGGCAGCACATGTATAGTTAGAGTTGAGCAAGGTGTTCAATGTTAAACTCAAATGTTTGTACCTTACTAACTTTGGCGCTGTTCGACAAAATAGCATGAAATGTGGCATGTGTGATCTAGGTGGCAAGTGCTCAAGATGTGAAAAGTTTGTGATGGACTCTTATCTGGATTCGGAGATGCAGAAGCATCCGAAAACCATAAAAAGCCTATTTTTTGACTGTTTTCGTGCTATCACCTTCAGCAAAGATGTTTTAGAATTTTGTTCCAAAACTTTCTGCACAAAAAAAGATGCTTGTGCCAAGGGTGTGCTTTTTGAAGATTTCATGCAAAAAATACTAATCGGTTCAAGATTTATAAGGTTTTGAAAATTTGGCTTTAGAGCATGCTCAGTACAGTTTTCAGGAGAACATCTGATATAAGCCAAAATTTTTCTTTTGGGAGCTGTTTTTAGGTTGTGACTAATTGTGTTTTTGGGTCACGAGGAAGTAGTTTTAAAACTGGGCTTGACAACTACTTGTTATTAAATCACAACAAGGAATAATTCACCACTAGGTGTGGGAGACAAACCCGATGGGACTTCAGCCTTCTTTTGTCTTGTACTGTATTACCAAATAACCAAGACAACCACTGTCTTTTGTTTTAACTTGTAAAATATATAAAAATGATGTATTTTGGAAAAAATAAATAATACCCAAATCTAGGTAAATAGATTATTGTATTTGTTTTTTGGAAACTGGCTCAGAAATACCCTTTTCGAGCACTCCAAAAATCTTGGGTGCCCACCTTAGTGAGGTGGTCAATTGTGAGCCAAGAATTCTTTGGTTGCACATTATGTGCAACCAAAGAATTCTTGGCTTGCACAGAAAAAAGATCTCTAAGCAGTATTTCCCACCCAAATGTATTTATTTATTTCAAGATTTGGATATTACCTTTGAGCAGTAGCCTGTGATGTGGGCACCTGAATCAAGGCACCGTCCGAAACGGCGATGTGATGTGGGCGAAAGCCCAAAAGGCGAGTAGGGAGGGTGACTGGATGTGGTGGGGTGGGTGACCCTAGTGACAGGATGTCACTGTATGTACATGCGTGGGGGGCGAGCACAGGCGAGCATGACCTGGAAGAGGCGGAGGGATGTAGGGGTGGGCGCTGCGGTTGGCATCCGAGCTCGTCACGCAGGTATGAGGTTGGCCTCCACTTATGAGGGTGCATGGGGTTCCGGGTTTGGGTCAGGGTCAGGCTACTGTGTTTTGATGCACCCGGCAAAAACTTGTGTTTTTGCCCCCCGACATACCTCCCGAGTTGAGAATCCTTAAGTAAGGTGGTGCGGGGGTGTGGGGCACAGCCCCCTCAGAAAACAAATCTATTGAGTCTCTGGCACCGTTCCTCCATGCGCCGAGGTTGTCAGGGTGGCAAAATTGTTTTCGACGCCCTGACTTCGCGATAATGCGGGTTGCTGTTCGACGCTCACCATTGTCACATAGAACCCCTTTGATCAAAAGCTGTTTTACAAAGGTTCCACATCAGGTACAACAAAGTGTGACCAACTGAGAACAAGAAAACAAAGGAGGGTGGAGCCCCAGTGTAAGCAAATTACGATGGTGAAACATTACTAACAGAGACATAAGCTATCAGGTAAGTGCAGAGAAACATAACAAGGCCAAACATTGTCAGGTACACAGGTATAATTTACAACAGTCAAAGGCTAGGCACAAAGGTATAATCTTCAGTAGCCAGGAAGTTAGAGCCATCTACATAGTGGAATTGATGTAGAAAGTTGGGGGTGAGAGATCCGGGATGTGGGCAGCGGCCCTGTGGGGGGCTTTGTTAAAAAGGGTGTGGGATGTGACTTGATCCATGTTGGTTAGCCAGGCAATTGTGTCTTAAGACTTGCAGTGCTGGGAATGCAATTACTGCCTACAGCAACAGGCCATGCTTCCAGAGAGGTACTATTTAAGCACGGCCTTAAAAACAGGTAGGCTTGAGTTTGTCAGTACAGTAGGTGAGCCGATATTTCGTTAAGCCACAGGGGAGCATGGTACGCAAACAACCGCTGTCCCAGTGTTGTTTTTCTGAAGGGGACCACTAGGGAGTCCTGGGAGTGGCTGCTGGTCTGGTACCCAGATCTACAGGCAGGCAGCAAGCCACTGAGGAACGGAGCCGCTTTGCCTAGTAGTGATTTCTTGCCCAACAGGCAGGTTTGGTATTTTATTCGTTGGGTAGGTTAAGCTAATTGGTCTGCTCGAAGAGGGAGTATGTGTGCATAATATTGTCTGCCCCAAGTGTTAGCATACACGCCTTGTTAAGAGCCGTTGCAATGTGTGCAAGTGCAGTATTGAAGGCGGCCCCATACACCACAAGCCTGTAGTCTATGACTGACAGAACTGAGGAGGAGACCGGGAGACGAAGGGCTAATGGTGTGAGGTATTGCTTGTGCCTATAGAGCACACTGAGCTTTGCATTTACTGCTTTTACCATGTAGTCGATGTGGTGGACGAAGGAGAGGGTGCCATCAATAATAACCCCTAGGTACTTGAAACAGTGTACCTGCTCCAGTGGGGCAGCCTTGCTATTGGTGATAGTAAGGGCAGGGAGGGTTTTCTTGTACTGGGGACTAGAGGTGATCATCGTCTTTGTCTGTCTGTGACTGAGGAGCAGCTTTTTTTAAATGGATACAGTTAGGATTTTAGTGACAATTTCAAAACATGTTAGAATTATTCTACTTTAAGGATGATTAGTGACGATTTTTTTACATTGCGTCTTAAAAATGCAGTTTGATTTAGTTTTTGTATTTTTTTGATTTAAATGGCAGGTTAAAATCAGTCCACCATTTTGCCAGTTCTAGTCACTTTCTGTATAACTGCAGTGTCTCTCAGAATTGTCCATTCCGTGTGGTTTTCATGACATTGTCAATTCCGCATGTTTACTTTTTTTAAAACTCAGCTTTATTGAGCAATAATGTTCTGTACAGCTATATAATGCACAATGATCACAGGACATTTTGACCTATTACCTAGACTATGAAACAGAATACAGTACTATAACATTGCTACACCTCTTGTAAATACTGTTACATTTCTAATAACTTACCTATTCTTCTAGGTTATTGTCGGTGTACATTGTATGAAATCTTCAAGACTTGTAACAACTTGAGAATTTTTTTTTTCAACTTTTTATTTATAGAGTTTATGATGTTACAGCAAAACTGCATCTCATAGACAAAAGAACTGAGGTACGCAGACCCCTGCAATACATGTACAGTAAGAACATTAAGATCAGTTATTTAAAACAGGTAATGAGTCCATGCACTGAAAAGGTTGCCAGTGAGAGTGTAGGAGTAAAGTCCTTACTGTACTGCTTGTAGAGCAATGATCCTCTCACCTCAGACTACAAAAACAAACTGTCTGTAAAGTCAAGGAGCCAGTTCCCTTGAAGGACTTGTGTGTGGGGGGAGAAAAGCGGACAATAATACTGTAAAACAGAAGTTAAACTAGACTGTCTGGTGTCAATTAAGTTGATTAACAACCCATTAGGTTCTCGCATGGCATGGCAACCTGCCCTAAAGGGTAACAATATGAAAGAAAGAATATTTAATCAGTTCACAAACTGAGGAGTGCTCTTTGCACTTAGACATGGCTGTTTACAGTAATGTCCTTAAGGATACATCCTAAAACTATGGTATATATGTGGAGCAGCATAAAAATAAAGAACCTCTGAATTTTACTTTAGCTTGCGCGCATGTGCAAGGAACGTCTTGCAGCAGTATGACTTTTGGAGGTGTGTGATCCTCCTGGTCAATGCAGTCCTCATTGTAGCTGGTGGGACCCTACTGGACCAATACATGCTGAGCTGTGTATGACAGCAGTTCAGCAGCATTGGCCTTCACTTCAAAGAAAAGGTCCGCTGCAATCAGTGGTGGTAGCATGTATGCAATTAGCATTGCATGTCTGCCGAACTGCTGTCATGAACAGTTCGGCATGCCATCCCTCCCACCTCCTCCCTCTGCTAACATCCTCCCCCTCCCTCATTACAGTTCTCCCCAGCCCTCACCTTGCCAACACACTGTGGTGGCCGATGGGTTACCCAATCCCCCATTGACTGCAGCTCCCTCCCCACAAACAACCAGTTGGCATGCTGGGAGCCCACCCCAGCATGCTCATGCCCCCCACTGTATGGCCAGTGGGGGTGCCCAATCCCCACCAGCTCCAGTCCCCCCATTCCCCCCAACAAACACTTAGGTGACAAAGCAACTGTTTTTTGTTTTTCCTTTTAATACCTGTGAAAGAAGAAAACAGTCCCTCAGTGAGTCCCTCACCCCCTCTGCCAACCAGCGCCCACCTTCTGTGCACCCACCTCACTACACCCCCTCACTCCATACTTACTTCTGGAGCCCAGCGCGACAACCTTCGGTGGACCAGGAACACGTCTGCACTCTTCAAAGCCAACCGTGAACTGAGGAAATGCCGGTAAGCTGTATAATGGCATAAATAGGGGTTTTCCAACTTTGGTGCATAACTCGCCCATTCTTTTGACTTTTGTCACCAAATTTTCAACATGGGGTTATTTTATTTATTTATTTATTTTTTATTTATTAAATTCTTGGATTACAAATACCTTTGAGCAGAAACTGCTCGTTTACAAAGGTTCCACGTCAAAGGATGAGGGTCAACATACATACAGAGGTAGTAAAAGAATGCACAATAAACAACCACAACAACTGAAAGAAAAAATAAAGATACTCAGTTATAACATACTTTGAGATAATATTCATAAAACAAGCAGCTTGAGTAGGCAGCTGGCTGCGATAACAATAAGAGATAGAGGGCACCATAGGCAGTTAGTATTGCAGGCATGCGACCGGGAGAGGAAGTTGGCAGGCTAATGGGCCACTGTCTGATGGTGGTGGAAAATGTCTTGTACCAGTGGAGATGTAAAGCAGGAAAGGAGTCACAAGGAAGGCCCAGTGCCAAAGGGAATGAGATTGGGAAAGGGCGGGCTGTGAGACATGAGTGAGCTGGGAGGTGTTTAGAGAGATCTCTGTTCAGAGAAGTAGTCACATTGAGTGGTAGAGGTGAGGTAAAGTTTGAAATTCCTTTTAAAGGGTCCAAGTGTAGTAGAGGAAAGTGCTTCTTTATTGAAGGAATTGAACCATTGAGCGGCTCTATAGATAAAGGACCGCTGACCCATGGAGGTACGACATCTGGGAACCTGAAAGGTTAGAGATTGGGCACCACGTGTTTGTTGAATGCCACTGTAGGTAGTAAGGAGTGAGCTAACACCAGGTAGCATGAGACCAAGGAGAATCTTTTTGGTAAGTAAGCAGGTCTGGTATTGTATTCTGCTGCGTAGGGGTAGCCAGCTGGCCTGTGCATAGAGGTCACAGGTGTGAGTTTGTCGGGCTGCACCCGTCAGTAGTCTACAGGCTTTGTTGAGAACAACTGAGATCACGGAGGGAGCACTTGTTGAGGCAGAGCCATAGATGGCAGGCCGTGATCAATGATAGAGGTGACAGAGCTGTAGATAGCTAGTTTAAGGGCATCCGCATGGGCATACAGTGCTTGTGTTTGTGTAGTAGTCCAATCCTTATATTGGCGGTCTTGGCAACAGTGTCAATATGCCGAGTGTAGGAGGGTACTATCCAGGTAATACCAAGGTACTTGAACTCCTTGACATGTTCGAGTGGGTTCCCAGCGTGGTTCTTGATGGTGAGGACAGAGTTGTGCCTGCTCTGTCGGTTACAGAAGGACATGCTTTAGTCTTGCTGTGGTTCAGGACAAGTTTATGAGAATTGAACCAGTCTTGACGCGATTGAAGTCGAGGCTGCAGCTGGGATTCAAGGACTGTAATGTCATGGTGGCTGAAAAACAGGACTGCATCGTCTGCGTAAAGTAATATTTTTTGGTGGCAGGCACTGGGGAGATTGTTGATGAAGAGGGAGAAGAGTAGAGGGCCCAGAATAGACCCCTGGGGGACTCTGGAGTGGACCGGTTTCTCATCTGAAGAGATCCCTGCAATCCTTACACATTGGATCTGATTATCAAGGTAGCTGGTGAACCATGGAAGGGCATCGCTGGAGATCCCAATGGAGGACAGTTGCTTGAGCAGTAGGGGGTGGTTAACTGTGTCGAATGCCTTGGTAAGGTCTATAAATACTGCTCCTCCACAATTCCCTTTGTCAAGCGTGGCATGGATGAAGGTTGTAAATTCCAGTAGTGCAGTGGTGGTGGTGCTGTGCCCTTTTCTGAAGCCATGCTGTTCTGGGCACTGTACATTGTACTTATCCAGGAATTCAACTAGTTGGTCCGACACTATTCGCTCCAGCGCTTTGGATAGCGGGGGGAGGAGTGAGATAGGTCTGTAACTGGTGTGCAGTGTCCTATCTCCGCTTTTGTGAACCGGTGTAACAGTGGCTTTCTTCCAGAGAGAGGAAATGGCCCAATCTAAGTGAGATTAAAGATCTTTGTAAGTGGTTCTAAGATTTCATCAAGGACTTGTGCCAGCAGTTTCAGGTCAAGGGAGTCACCACTGTACCCTTGTTTGCCGATGGCCTTTTGAATGTATTTTCTAGCTATTTGTGGTGGGACCGCCTTAAAAAAAAACTTTGGGGTTGTACGTTCTAGTTGGGGGGTAACTTGGGAGGAGCTGAAGGGGAGGTCGTCGAAAAAATTTGGTGGAAGGACACTGTCCAGGTTTGTAAATGCATTATTAAAAGTGCTGGTGATGATACCTAGGTTGAGTGTAGGAGTGCCATGAAGGTTGAGCATAGTGGGTGGTGCTTTAGGATCCTTGCCTGTGAGTTCTTTTATGTTGTTCCAGAATTTGTTTCCCCGGCCCCAAGAGTTGGTCAGAGCCTCTTTGTAATAGCTGCGTTTAGCATTCCGTATTCTTCGAGTGCAATCATTTCTGGCTGCTTTGTATAATTGTATGTTTACTTGTGTCGGAGTTGCATGAGCACAATGCCAGAGGTGGTCTCTGTGCTTCAGCAGAGTTAAAAGGTCAGTAGTAACCCAGGGATTGGTCTGTCCTTTGATCTTCATCTTTTTCACTGGTGCATAGAAGTCACAGGCTTCATTGAAACGTGTGATAAACAGGTCCAGAGCTTTGTTGGTGTCATTGAGGGAGTCAAGCACTGCCCAGTTCAGCCTGGTTAGGTGGGATTTTAACAGCTGGAGGTGCCCTTGTTTGATAACCCTGGCATAGATAAGCTTGGGAGGGGGCTTGTGGTATTTGTTTGACCAGAAGCAGATGACAGGCGAGTGGTCACTTATTGTATCCGGGAGTATAGAAACATTGGAGATGCGTTCAGGGCGGTTAGATAGAATCCAGTCTAGAAGCGTAAGGGAGCCTGTCCTATAGTTACACCTAGTGGGGACATTGACCAGTTGAGTGAGGTGATGCGCCGCGGCTGCATCTTTATAGGTAGTGGCCTCAGCGGAGAGCCAGTTATTATTATTGACACCCCTTCTCATGAATTCAGTCATTGTCATGGCATTATTCAGTCCATAAAGGTGATTTCGCGGTCAGTGAGTAGAATCATTTTCAGGACCGATTAACAAAATGACAGTGTCAGTGTTCATGAGGTGGCCTCTCAAAAAGGCTATGTTGCAAATTTGGTGAAAAGATTCAAAAAAATTACTGTTTTACAAGCGTGCATTGCGTAGTTTCCATGCACACTCGTAAGTTCGCGAATTTGTATTATTTTCATTCTGGATTTTCAACATAGGTATATTTCCACACCTTCTTATGAACAGTGCAGCTGTCATTTTTCACATCCTGGCCAAAATGTGTTTTTGTGCTTCCAGCGCAAAACAGTGCGGTCGCTGTTGGAAATGAGTGTTCACTACAAACTAAGACAATCACAGTGGCACTGTTCATGAGCAGATGTCCTAAAATGCCTATGCTGAAAATTCGGTGCAAAAATTCCAATAAATGACTGTTTTACGAGTGTGCGTTGTGTAGTTTCCACGCGTACTCGTATCTTCGCAAATTTGTCATATTTTCACTCCAGATTTTCAACATTTGCATTATCCCACACCTCCTTATGAACAGTACAGCTGTCATTTTTCACATCCTGACTGAAATGTTTTCACACTTCCGGCACAAAATAGCGCAGTCTCTGTGGGAGATCAGTGTTCGGTACACAGTAAGAAAATCATAGTGACACTGTTCATGACCAGAAAGGACAAAATGCCTATGTTGAAAATTTGGTGAAATAATTCCACTGAATGACTGTGTTACAAGTACGCATTACACAGTTTCCACACAGGCTCATACCCTTGAGCACGCCCAGGGTGTTAGGATTCCTAAGACAGACACTTAAGAAGTATGAGGGTGAAATGTTGATCAGATGCAAGAGGAGTTGCAGAGATGTACTCTGTTGGGATATGGATGCTGAAGAGACATGGATACAATGGGGGGGAGCGTGCATAAATGCTAAACACCAATGCACATACCTGCAAGCAAACGTTCGGCATTGACAAATGCTTGTTAGCATATGCCTCATTTTTACAGAGGGCAGTCCCTTAGACAGAAACCCACTGTGTGGTCTAATCGTGTCAGCAAAAGTAAAGTCACCATTGTTTGCAGTCTCGACCTTGGGTATCAAAGCTTCAATTTGCAAGAACTGTACCTCAAGAATAACTTCATCCTTCCTCATCCAAGGTATCCACTGCAGGTTTCAGACTCTCAATAAGTCTGTCGGCAAACACTGATGCCGCCATAGGATCCACAAAGACGTGGGTTTTGGAGGCCTGCTTGATTAGGAGCCACGCTGGGAAATTTAATCGGGCTACAATGCTGTTCTGGAAGAGATCGTTTTTAATGACTTGCAGACCCTTCTTATGTGATTGAGTTTGCGTTGCAGGATCAGAGAAAAAGGAGAGGTGATTACCTTCCCAGATGGTTTCACCTCAATAGCGTGCGGCCTGTAACAGAGCGATACAGGCTTCTGGCGTGGAGAGAGTAGCAATGGCAGTGTGCAGTGGTTGCTGCTCTGATTCTCTAGATCTTTGCCATTTTTGGGATAGTGAACACATTCAAGATTCAGATCCCCGAATCTGAGGGTAAGAGCTGCAAGTCCTGAAAGATTAGTCTATGGACAGCAGGTAATAATTCCACAGAGCCAGCAAATCTAGGTGGAAACCCCACTATTCGGATATTAGATTGTCTCTGCATGTTCTCCAAAGACTCCATTTTGGTTTTCAGGAAATGTAAGTCCTTGATGTAGGCCGCATTGCACCCTGACTGGTGTTCCCTGCTCTCCCTGAGATTTTGAATTGCAGCCTCATTGTCTTGGATCAAATAGTCGTTTTCTGACAATTTAGCCTCGATCACTGCAAGGTGCTCATTGGTCTCATCCCCCGAAGCCTGAATTTTGGTTAGCATGGCTAAAATCTACACCGTTGGGGGCTCCGGAGAGACTGGATTTTTGTAGTAGGAGGCCCAGAGCTTGTAGAAGTTGTAGTAGCATCTGGAGTTGACAAGTACACATCCAGGCTTGGCGAGGGGTGTTTAGAGTCCTTTTTGGGGCTTATCTTGTAGCTAACCACTTCTGATTGATGTTAGGTTAAGTAAAGCTCTCAAGCTGTAAAAGTTTCTGAAGTTTTAAATGGTTTACATGACTCGGCAGAGTTTGTTCAGAAAGCTGCTGCCATGTTGCTGCTCCAGCGCCCCCTCCCCCACAAATTGAGAAATAAAGCCATGTTACGGAGTTGCTATAGTTGTCTTAAGTCATTTTTTACTAAACAACGTTGATGATAACCAAACTGTTGAACTAACGAACGTGACCATCTGTCCCCCGTAGACTCTATCAGGTAACCATTATCCAATGGTTTACTAGCGAAAAAAGGTAGAAGGCTGGCCCACGGTTGGGGTTGGGGGAAGAGGTCCCCTGCAGATGGGTGTACAAAACTAAGAGGACTGTTTGGGAACAGTCTCCCACCCTTATTGATGGCCATGCTTGCCAGTGGCCTGGGGTCCCCAGTCCAATGAGATCAGGCCTCGTGAAGGGGGTAGTGTACATCAGCCAAGGTTTACTCTTGGCCTTGTTGGTCTGTTTCACCCGGTGTCTCTTGTACCCCTGTCTCATACACCTCCAATGTATGCCACCGCTCCCTGGATTTCTCTAGGGTAAGGCGCAGTGATGTAGTGATCTGCTGCATCGTATGAAGCTCCTTCATCCTTATACGCCACATACGAGTGTCAGTATCACTCCTATAAGCCAATGGAACATGAGCCCCTTTATGGCCATCAAGCAAAATGTCCTAAATAGCATTTGCTGGGGTGACCACCCCAATTCCGGGATTTTTTTCCCCAGGATCAGATGTTCAAAGGTACAAGGGATGGCCAATCCCCAGATGTCCTCCAGTACTCCATGTATCTGGGACCAATAGAATTGTAGACATGGGCAGCCCCAGAAAATGTGGTAGTGTGAACTCACAAGCCCACAGTCAAGCCAGCACAGCTCTGAGCCCCCAGGCTTAAAGTGTTTTGTAACTATAGGAGTATGGAAGTACCTAATGAGTCACTTCCACCTAAATTCTCACCATGTGGGTGAAGATGTGGTTTGCCAACCAATCCTTCACATATAGCCCTATTTCTCCTCACTTATTGTGATCTGTGCATCTCGTTCCCAGGCTTCCCTCACCACATGGAACTCTGGATGGTCTGTGCCTTGCAACACTTTATAGGCTGTGGCAATGTTACCTCACTTGCCCATAAGCTTAACCACCCAGTACAGGAATTGCTCAAGTCTTGTGAGATCCCTGTCAGTTAGGGTACTTCTCCCCTGAGTTTGTATATAGTGGTGGACCTGCAGGAATCAGAAGAAATCTTGTCACAGTAGGTTAAACTGTTGTTGCATGTCTGTGAATGAGAGGCATGTCCCATTATATGGAAATTGTCCAAATCTTATTAAAGAGTTTTGGTTTCAGCATTTAAATCCTGCATCCTCTAGTTAAGGGACGAAGTCTGGAGCCCTTATTATGGCCGTTTGTGGTCTGACTTCATTAGGCATCCCTGAGATCCACCTGGCCTGTAGGAACATGCAGAGAGTGTGCCTTGTGAGTGGGTTTTTAATGGATGGCAGCAGATTGGGAGTTATGCCTGTGGCAGCATGAACAGAGGCAATGGGGTTCCTGAACCTGCTTTCTGAGCCAGCCAGCCTGAGTCAGAATTCTGTTTGACCCACATCACAAAAGGTGAGAGTTGCACCACCATATAATAGAGACACATATCAGGCAGTGCCAACCCCCCCCGTTTTCTCTAGGGAGGGTTAGTAGACACTTCTTGATCCAGTGTCGATGACCAGCCCAGATAAATGACAGGATGGTCTTTTGTAGATTTTTCCAGAAGGCTTCTGGAATTTTTATGGATAGGGCCTGGAAAAGGAAGAGGTATCTAGGGAGAATGTTCATCCTTGGCTACTCACCTGGCCATTCTCAGCGGGAGAAGATTCCAATGCCCAATGTCTGCCTTCACCTCTCCCTCCAGCTTCCCACAATTTAGGTGGAAAAGAGAACTAAGCTTAGTCGAGATCCACGCCCAGGAAACATATGACTCAATTTACTGCCCACTGGAATGGGAAGTCTTCTTTGAACTGAGAGGAAACTGTGTCATTAAATCGGAGGGCCTCTGAATTGGAGAGGTTAATCTTGTATCCTGATATGGAGCCTTAGGTATCCAATTGCTTGAGTAATTCTGGCACCGCATTTTGAGGTTGAGTGAGAATGAACAGGTTGCCATCAGCATAGTGAGATGAATGTTCCCTGTTTTGACTTCTTACTCCCACAATCCTGGGGTTCACCCAAACAGCCTGTGCTAACAACTCTATACACAGGGCGAAGAGCAATGGCGATAACAGGCAACCATGCCTGGTTCCCCTGGTAAGATAGAATCTATATGAGGTCACCCCATTCACCCTCACTGTGGCTTGGACATAAATCTCCCTCATACGGGCAAGGAACGAGCCCCCCCCCCCAGTCCCATCATTTCTAAAGTTCTGTACAGAAATCCCCAGTTCACTGATCAAATGCCTTTTCAGTGTCCATGAAGATGGCCAGTGCCATTTCTTTACCTTGTTGTGCCTTAATCAATATATTCAACAAATGTCTGGTGTTATCATATCTTATTCTGCTGTTGATAAACCCAGTTTGATCTGGGTGAACCAGGGATGTCATGCAGCTTTGTAATCTGAGTGCCAATATAAATGTAAAGATCTTAAGATCTGTGTTCAAGAAAGAGATGGGACGGTATGAACCACACAATGTTCCATCCTTACCCGGTTTCAGAAGTAGAGATTTGGGCATAATGCCATGATGGAAGTGCTGTTTCCCCTTCCTGAATTTCCTGGTAGATCTCCAAGAGCATAGGGGCTAGTCTGTCTTGGAATTTTTTTATAAAATTTGACTCGTATCAATCAGGCCGGGAGCCTTGCCTAATTTTAAGCGAGTTATCGTTCCCTGGCCCTCTGGTAGCATAAGGAGCATAGAATTCTGGAAGTACTCATCCAGCCTATCCCAAGGTTAGGAATTGGGTCTTGTTTATAAAGCTCCTTATAGAACCCCGCAAAGTGTTGCAAAATCATAATTGGGTCTGTATCATAGCGCCTGGAACTTGGTCTGTGTATGTGCAGTACAGTCTGGCTCACTGCTTCTCTACAGAGTTGCCAGGCCAGGAGATGCCCTGCCTGCTGCTCCAGCTCCTAAAACCTCTGTTTCGAGTACCTCACGTTACCTTCTATCTGTACCTCCAGAAGCTGGTTCAGCTTCTCTCGGCATTTGTACAGTTTTTTGTTGACTCCTGCCTGCAATGTGATTTTGTGCTCTGCCTCAAGGTCAAACAGCTGCTCCTCCAGTTCCAGCTGTTACCTCATCCCCTCCTTCTCATCCCCTCCTCCTGGAGGCATAATTGATAATGTGACCTGTGAGGACCACCTTGAGGCTATCCCACCAGGTCACCCCTGAAAGCTCTCTTTATTGGGCTGTTCAGGCCTTTTACGTTATATGCTACTACCCAACCCATGACAACCGAGACACCCCCCTCACTGCATCTCAGTAGAACAGACAGTCACTGAGTCATAACCAGAACTGAAAAGAAGTAAAGACAACAGAAACTTCGAAAACTGTAAAAAACTGAACTGAGGTCTATCCTCAGACTTTTGGACCTCAATGGTTATGAAGTGACACCCTGTCCATCTTTGGGCAATGTTTCTCAACAGAGCTGTGTCTGTGTGGGTAGTTCACCACAGCGCAAAACACATTGTGTTTGGTGAGCCACACCTCCTCTAAATGCTTTCAATGACTATATAACCACCTGTTGTATTGGTTGTGTAACCAAAATCCCCCTCCCCTGCCCCCAGGGACAAAACCTGTCTACAACAGTGGTGCTTGTCCCTTGCAAGATCAGAAAGTCTTCAGCACCTCCTGTCAACCCCAATTCCACATGTTTATATTGTGAAATTTACAAGGTAGGAGCTCTTGTCTATCTGGATTTTGTAGCACCTAGAAACATAGAAACATAGACTTTGACAGCACATAAGGACCGCTTGGCCCACTTAGTCTGCCCATTTCCCTACCTACTGTACAGGATAGGCCGCAGATCCTAGTTAACCAACAGCCTATTTCTTCCTACCCCCCACAAAAATTACCTAATGTCTGTCCCATGCATTCTTGAATTCTCCCACAGTTTTAGACCCCACAACCTCCTCAGGAAGGCTGTTCCCTGCATCCACTACCCTCTCTGTGAAACAATACTTCCTCACATTGCCCCGGAACCACCCCCCATTTTTAAATTGTGTCCCCTTGTTCTTGCATGTCTCTTTTTCTGAAAGATGCTACCCTCTTGAACTTTGTTGATAACACTGAGGTACTTAAAAGTTTCTATCATGTCCCCCCTCTCCCTTCTTTCCTCAAGGGTATACATATTAAGCTCCTTTAGTCTCTCCTCATACGGCTTCTCTTGCAGACCCTGCACCATTTTAGTTGCCCTCCTCTGGACTACCTCAATCCTGTCTATGTCCTTGCGGAGATGGGGTCTCCAGAACTGGACGCAGTACTCCAGATGGGTCTCACCAACTGTCTGTACAGAGGGATAAGAACTTCCTATTTTCTGCTGGTGATGCCTCTCCCTATGCATTCCAGTATATCCCAAGCCCTCCCTACTGCCTTCTCACATTGCTTAGCCAGGCCATTTGTTCCTAGGTGGACAATGGCATCCAGCTCCCTTCCCTGTGCAGCTGCTCCAGCAATCCTGAGGATTCGCTCCCTGTCCCCCCAAGCCATGGCACCAGGCAGGCACCTTACCTCCCTCTCCCCTTCCTCCCTCAGTTCTACCTTCCTAACAATGGAGTCCCCCACCAGGAGTTGTTTCCTTCCCTTGGGGGTCTCATGCCACCCTCCTGTGGGTCTCCTTTGTGGAGGTTCCCAGCATCCTCCTTGGTCTCCACTGCAGGTGCCTCCATAGAGGAACCACACATTGCCAGAATGGCATAGGAATTGTGGAGAGGTACAACTGGAGGGATGCACCTCTGTTCCACCACCCTCACCCTCCCTAATCCCACGGTGGTCCAACTGCTCCTCTTTCTTGGCAACCTCTGAGGCAACTACAGTGGCACTGGTGGTCCCTGGATGGAAGAGGAGGTCCCACAAATCCTGGCCAACTCAGCCTGGAGATGAGCAACCTTCTCCCTCAGCCCAGAGAGGTGTCTGCAGATGGGACAACACCGCATCCTTCAGAACGTCTCCCGGAAGACTGCTGCTCCACAACCACTGCACTGCACCACTCCCATCATGTCTTATTTCTGGCCCCTTAACTGTTTGGAATCCTCACTCTTTCCTGTTTTTTTTTTCTTTCTCTTCTCTCTCTACCTGCTGAGGTTTATGTTAGAGTCTGTATTTGTTGGCAGTAGCCTTCTGTTAATCTGCTAATTCACCAAACAGTGGCCAGTGTATTTTAGTTTACATTGGCAATATATGATTTTTCTTTTATCGTAATCAATGTGTGCTTGCTATGATTAATAATAAGTACCTGTTTTTTGTTACAGTTTAGAAATACATTTTTCCTTGATGGCTGTCATTTACTGTGATTTTCTTTTTGCAGTAGTGTAACAGAGCTTAGGAAGTTAAAGATAAAGGGTCGGTGGTTGGAGCGGTGCTGAAAGAGATCTGGACTGATGGAGGACAAATTGACCCTGAAGTCACATTACTATTGGGGGTAATCTTCTGAAAGAAGGCAGAATTTCTGTCAAGGGAGATTGCTGCAGCAAGGAACAGACCATCTCAGCTCTTCCGCATGGTGGATAGGCTATTACATTCGCCTGTCTCAGTTGCGGCGGGAGGAGTGGGTTCAAGCACAAGGTGCAAAGAGTTTGCTCTGATCTCTGCTGGCAAAGTGTCCTCTGTCAGGATTGAGATCTCTTCCACCATCGCTCAAAGGGCTTGTGGGGTTTGGTCTGAGGCATGCCGGGGCACCCCTCTTGTCTGGGCTGAGTTTGATCCAGTTGGAGTGGCGGAGGTGGCTGACATAGTCTTGAGGCTGCAACCAACATATTGTGATCCTGACCCAGGTCCAAGCCGACTTTTGGTTGGATGTGTGGATCTGATAGGATTTATTTATTTATTGAAATAGTTTCACCAGGAAAGGCACACTGAGCAACAAGATGCTCGTCTCCCGGTGCAACCTGGGGGAAGGGGGTACAAGGTGGTTGGATAACACACAGGTTATCAGCTGAGCAAATAACAGAAACAAGTAGCAGCATATGGATACAATTGCATTAAATGACAAGCAACAACACATGGAGTACATTGGATATTGTATGGAGCATATAACAATTACTTGATATATAGCAGCAATACAAGGGAAAATTTAGAACACAGTAATAGAAACATAGAAACATAGAATTTGACGGCAGATAAGGACCACTTGGCCCAACCAGTCTGCCATTTCCTTCTAATGGATAAGCTACAGATTCCTAGTTAACCAGCAGCCTACTTCCTACCCCACCCCTAGAATTGCCTTATGACTGTCCATGCATGCTTGAATTCCACCACTGTTTTGACTCCACAACCTCCTCCGGAAGGCCGTTCCATGCTTCCACAACCCTCTCTGTGAAAAAATACTTCCTTAAATTACCTCTGAGCCGCCCTCCTCTATCTTCAAATTGTGCCCCTTGTTCTTGCACACCTCTTTTTTTGAAAGATGCTACCTCTTGGACTTTGTTGATTCCCTTGAGGTACTTGAAAGTTTCTATCATGTCCCCCCTCTCCCTCCTTTCCTCGAGGCTATACATATTAAGCTCCTTAAGTCTCTCTTCATATGTCTTCAGTGCAGACCCTGCACCATTTAGTGCCCTCCTCTGGACAACTTCCATCCTGTCTATGTCTTTCGGAGATTGGGTCTCCAGAACTGCATGCAGTACTCCAGATGGGGTCTCACGAGCTGTCTGTACAGAGGGATAATAACTTCCTGTTTTCTACTGAGATGCCTTCCTATGCATCAGAGTATCCCCCAGCCCTCATTGCTGCCCTCTCACATTGCTTGCCCACCTTTAGATCATCTGATATGACTACCACCAGGTTCCTTTCCATTTTTGTTGTTGTTAGTACCTCACCCCCCCATTGTGTACTCTTCCCCTGGGTTTTTGTTTCCCAGGTGCATTACCTTGCACTTCTTAGCATTGAATCTGAGCTGCCATAAATTTCACCATTCCTCTAACCTTGCCAAGTCCCTTCTCATCCTTTCCACCCCACCTTGTGCATCAACTCTGTTGCAGATCTTTGTGTCATCAGCAAAGAGACATACTTTTCCTTCCAGTCCCTCTGCAATGTTGCATATAATGACATTGAAGAGGACCGGTCCTAATACTGAACCCTGCGGTACCCCACTAGTAACCCCCCTTTCTTCAGAGTGGACTCCATTTACTATTACTCTCTGTGTCCTATTCTCCAGCCAATTCTTTACCCAGGCTGTCATCTTGGGACCCACTCCCAGGCTGGCTAACTTGTATATTAATGTTTTGTGTGGGACTGTGTCAAATGCCTAGCTAAAGTCTAGGTAGGCCATGTCCACAGCCCCTCCCTGATCTACTGCTGTGGTCACCCAGTCAAAGAAATCTATCAGATTTGTCTGGCATGACCTTCCCACTGTGAATCCATGCTGCCTTGGGTCCTGTGCCCCTCTGGCCTCTAGATACTCGACAGTTCTTTCCTTCAGAAGTGATTCCATCATTTTCCCTACCACTGAGGTTAAACTAACAGGTCTGTAGTTTCCTGCTTCTGCCTTGCTCCCACTTTTGTGAAGGGGAATCACATTTGCCCTTCTCAGTCCTCAGGTACCACCCCATCCTCCCATGATTTGTTAAAGAGGGTAGTCAGTGGTGTCACTAGTTCTACCCTTAGTTCTTTTAGAATTCTGGGATGAATCCCATCAGGCCCCATTGCTTTGTCCACCTTCAGTTTTAAGAGTTCTTGCAGGTAAGAGTTCTTGCAGGTAATATGCAGGTATAAGCAACAGGAGACATAGAACACATGATGGTGCAGGACAAAAAGGCACAGGACAAAAGTGCATAGGTTGGGGCTATATGTCAGCATTTATACAAAGCTAAGACCGCTGGTCGGGCAGTGGGGAGGGGAGCAATTGGCACATGGCCGAGTCAGGTACAGGAGCAATAAGTGGTGAGAAAGTTAGCTAGGGCAGTAGAAAGAGAGTGGGCAGAGGAGGAATGCCAAATTTGAGGTGGGAGATCATTCCATAGCTTGGGTAACTGGTGTGAGAGGGTGGTTTGCCCGGCAGTAGTCTTCTGCCTAGAGATTGAAGGTTGGCAGTAGTCGCAGGATCTAAGACTATGGGTGGGGAAGGGGGCAGCTGAGAGCATGGAGGAGAGGTAGGAAGGGATGGTGCCAAGCCATAGATTAGATACATATTTAGCACAGTGTGAAATGTGCTGATTTCTGAGGGACTGTAGTGTCAGGGAATGGTAAAGGTCGCAGTGGTGGGTAAGGGGTGAGGCATCGAGAGCAAAGTGGCAGAAGGCACTAAAAAGTGTGTCCAGCTTAGATAGGGTGGACTTAGGGGCTGCACCGTAAACAATGTCACAGTAATCAAAGGAGGGAAGTATCTTCTTCTGGACCAGTTCACGTCGGATGGGGGGAGGGAGGGAGGCTACTGCGGTTTCTATAAAGTGCAACGAGCATGGGGCGTAGTTTTTTTGAAATAGCATCAATGTGGTCTGAAAAGGAAAGATGGCAGTCGAGCCATACCCCCAAGTAGCAGAATGAGGAGACATCTTTGAGTTTATGACCATCCAGGTTGTGGAAATAGGGAAGGGATGGGAGTCTGGACAGGAGTTGTCATGTGCCAAAAGTCATTGTGACAGTTTTTTTACATTTAGGGAGAGCTGGTGAGAGCTGAACCATTGCTGTACTTTGTTGAAGTCGGCTTGGAGGTTAGTTTGTACCAAGTCAGGGTTGGAGCCTGAGGAGAAGAGTACAGTGTCATCTGCATACATGTGGATTGAGATAGTAGAGCAGATGAGCGGTAAGTCATTTAGGAATATAGAGAACAGTATGAGTCCCAGAACCGACCCCTGGGGAACACCGGAAGTTAAGGGAAGGGGGGAGAAGATAGCATTTGCGACTCTAACGGACTGGGTTCTGCAAGAGAGGTAAGTTCTGAACCAGCTGGTGGCAGAAACAGGGAGGCCTGATTCTGCGAGACAAGAGAGCAATATGGGGTGGGAGAACGGTGTTGAAGGCTTTCGCATGGTTGACCAAGACAGTTGAGGTGATCAACCCACTGTCCATAACAGTCAGGATGGAGTCGGTAGGCCTTATCAGGGAGGATGTAGTGGAGTGTCCCTTTCTGAAACCTGACTGGTGGGGTGTGAAGAAATTAGAGTCGGTGAGGAAGGAAGTAAGTTGGGTGAGCACAAGGTGCTCTTGTAGTTTGCTAGTACTGGGAGGAGGAAAATAGAGTGGTAGTTTGAGGGGGAGGTGGAGGTACCTCCTTTGGGAGGGGGATGACAGTGGCATGCTTCCATGCTTGGGGGATGGGAGCGGTGGGCAAAGGATTGGTTTAAGAGTTTGGCAAGCAGAGTTGCTATGGTGGTGGCGGAGAGGTAGAGCAGTTTAGGGTCCAAGCCATCTGGGGATTTGCCTTTTGAAGGGCTGAGAGAAAGTAGTGTATCTAGGGTATTCGCTGCACAGATGTCATTGCAGGAAAAGGAGTGAGGCCTAGTTAGGTTCATTACGTCTGTAGAGGGTGCGATAGGTGAAGGGTTTGGCAGGGCAAAGAGGAGAGTGGCAGCACAAGTGGAGAAATATATGTTGAACTCAGTAGCGACTGCTGTTGGCTCAGCTAGATGGAGTTAATATTTAGAATTGGAGTGGGATTGGCAGCTGATGGGGTAAAGAGGGAGTAAATGACCTTCCAGAATTTTGAGGGGTTATTTAAGTTGGACTGTAGGGAGCTGCTGAAGTACTCTGCTTTAGCTAGGCGAGTGGCTCTGGTACACTTGTTTTGGAGCATGCGGTATGTGGAGAGATGTTGTGGGAGGTGTGAGGATTTATGCATTTTCCAGGCTTTGTCACGGGTGGTTTGACATGCAATCAGTTCTTGGGTGATCCATGGTAGATAGTTGCCTCGTACCCTTTTACATCGCAGCAGGGCATGTTTGTCCCAGACGCTGAGGAAAGTGACTTTCAAGTGGAGAAAGGCATTGTCAATGGAGTCCATAATAGGGGCAGGGGCCCAGTTTGCTAATGCAAGGTCATCTAACACTGGGGCGAAATTGAAGGATTTGAAGAAGCGTTGGACTAGAAATTAAGGGGGGAATTTTGAGCTGTGGATTTTGGGCACTAAGAAAATAGCGTGGTGGTCACTGAGGGAGTCAGGAAGAATACCGACATTTATGACCCGGTGAGGGTGTGTGTGGTAAGAGTCCAATTGAGGAGTGAGTGGTTACCAGATTTTAGGTTAAGCCGGGTGGGCTCAGTAATGATTTGAGAGAGGTTTAGAGCAGCAATTTCAGTTCTGGTTTTGTTGAGGGCAGGAGCTAGCCAGTTGTGGTTTAGATCACCCATTATATAAAGTTCCCCTGTCGGGGTTAGGCAGGAGATTTGCTTGAGGAGGTTGGTGACAGCAGAGGATGGTGTGCCAGGTCAGCAGTATATTCCTGCAATGTAGATTGGTAGCAAGAAGGGGAGTGTCAGCTGGAGTAAAATTAATTCATAGATTTTAGGTTTGGACTTGGCTAGGATAACCGAATAGTGCAAGTCCGAGTTGACGTAGATGGCAACTCCGCCGCCTCTTATGGCTCTGTCCTGGCAGGCCAAAGTGTAGCCTGAGATGGTGACAGAGGAGTCGCTAATGTTTTTTGTGAGCCAGGTTTTGGACAAGGTGAGGATATCTGGGGCATAGTGGGCAGCAAGTACATAGAGGGAGTCAAGTTTATGGACTAGGCTTCTTATATTTAGGTGCAAGAGGTGCAGGCCACGTAGGAGAGGGTCTCCAGGGAGAAATGAGGAAGTGTCCAATGTAGGAGGGGGGCTTGCAGCGATTGAGAGGGTGTGTGTGGTTTGGGGGCTGGGGTTTGGGTGGATGTCACCTGCGGCAAGGAGCAGGAGTACAAGAGATAGGTAGTGGGCGAATAGCTGTATGTAACTGATGGTGAGCGGACGTCTCTTAGTTCGAAGGCTTGGGTGATTATTTGGAGCTGGGCAAGGGGGGAGTAGTTGAAAAGTAAACCAGGAGAGTGATGGGACGAAGAGAAAAGGGCTGAGATGTGTGGCTGAATGAGTCCAGGCTTGGGTGAAAGGGAGAGTGGACGCTGGAGTGGAGGAGTGGGGAAGCCTAGTGAGGTTGGGCAGGAAAAAAGGGGGGAATGGGAGAGGTGGGTGGCATGTTGGAGAGGAGGGAAGGGAAGGAGAAGAAAACATGGATGAGCAGTGGCAGGAAGGCTAGTAGTTGGGCCATGGCACGGATCTAGCATTAGAAAACTCCTAACTGTTGTGGCAGCTTAGAGGGGACAGGCATAGAGGGCCAGGGAAATGAGTGATTCCTGTGGGGGGATGGAGGACCAGTGAAAATTAAGGCCTAGCTAACCAATGAGGCGTGGCTGACAATAGCCAGTAGGAGTGAGCTAGAAAGCTGGGGCGGGTTTTATGTGTATTTAATCAGGAACGGGGGGGGAAAAATTGGCAACTACGTCTCCCTTCCTGGAGATAATCTGTCCCTGAGGGCAAGTCTGTACCTGTGCTTCTGTGAGGGGCTGGTGGTTTCACACCTGGACTGTGGGTGGCAGTCAGGCAGGTCAGGTTTGTCAGAGAACCATGGCTGTGGCTCTCAGACTACCTTGAGGGAGAAGGCAGAGGAGAATTAAATAAGAAAGTCAGAGGGGGTGGGGCTGCTCATGGAGCTAAAAAGAAATGCAGACTGGCCTAAACGGGGCAGTGTTGCAGACCAAAATGTTAGGCAAGGTGTCTCCAAGTCTGAGAGAGCAATAACAGGGCTATTTAAAACACAATACTAGTGTAAATAGGTGAAGGGGGGGGGGTTCAAAGGCCTGAGCTGAGATCGCTACTGGTCTTATGAGGAACACAATACAGGCATTTATATTAAATCAGAAAACTTCAGCTAAAAAATACAAGCAAGACAGTTTTAACAGAAACCATAGTCTAGCACAATATAATCAAACATTAACAGTGCAGAGCTATATGGAGCCAATTGGAGTGCTTCTGGGGCTGACTGCAGCCAGTGGGTCACAGCAGTTAAAGACTCTAGATTTAAACCCAGAGACAACTGTCCTCATGTAAAGAAAGCAAAATTGGCAGCTAGGGCTCCCTTCCTGGAGGTGATCTGTCCCTGAGGGCAAGTCCGTACCTGCGCGTCTGTGAGGGGCTGGTGGCTTCACACCTGGATTGTGGGTGGCATTCTGGCAGGTCGGGGTTCGTCAGAGAACCACGGCTGTGGCTCTCAGACTACCTGCACTTCTCTGAGGGGCTGGTGGCTTCACACCTGGACTGCAGGTGGCAGTCTGGCAGGTCAGGTTCATCAGAGAGCCACGGCTGTGGCTCTCAGACTACCTGCGCTTCTGTGAGGGGCTGGTGGCTTCAAACCTGGACTGTGGGTGGCAGTCTGGCAGGTCGGGTTTGTCAGAGAACCATGGCTGTGGTTGCTGGGATTGTCCAGAGTTCCCATGAGAGTGGGGTCTTTCCTATGGCATTGAAGGAGGCCTTAGTTAGACCCCTATTGAAGATAGCCTCAATAGACCTGGAGTGTCTCAGCAACTACAGAACGGTCTCAAACCTCCCATTCTTAGGGAAGGTTTTAGAGAAAGTGGAGGCCATGCAGCTTGAGACACATCTTGCCTACCCCAGCACATGAGTGTTTCCAGTCTGGGTTTAGATCCAGGCATAGCATGGAGACTGCCTTGGTGAAGGTGCTAAATGACCTCCTAATGGTGAAAGACAAAGGTGAGTGCACCATCTTAGTCCACCTCCTCGATCTCGCAGCAGCATTTGACACTGGACCATAAGGTGCTACTGGATCGACTGAGGAACTGGTGTGGACTAACTGGAACTGTCAACAACTAGTTTAGTTCCTTCCTTATGGATAAAGTGCAAAGGGTGATGATGGGTTAATCCTTATTTAGCCCGATGCCTCTATGTTATGGAGTTCCATAGGGGTCGGTCCTGTTGCCGTTGTTGTTCATGGTATAAATGCTGCCATTGGGGGACATTATCAGGTGGTATGGGCTGGGTTTTCATTATTATGCTGATGATACCCAACTATACCTGTCTTGTGCACCTGGAAACCAGTTGGCGGCCCCAGTGTTGAACACCTGCTTGGAAGAGATCCAGAACTGGATGACTCATAACTCGTTATGACTCACCCTAGACAAAACAGAGGTACTAATGGTGGATCCAGGCCATCAACGTGATGGAGGGGGATTTGGAGATTCCCCTGGGCTGGTTTTGGGGGGTGTTCTACTAGCCCTCTCCACTTGGGCAGGATCCTTGATGATGGTCTGACACTTGAGGTGCAGGTGTTGGCTGTCATCAAAAGTGGCTTTTACCATCCGAGGAACATTGCCCGGATCCGAGACCTTATACCAACTGAGGACTTGACCGTCCTGGTGCATGTGCCTTTGTTACGTCCAGGCTGGACTACTGCAATGCCCTGTACCTGGGGCTTTCTGGAGGCAATCTCCACCATCTGCAGCTGGTGCAGAATGTGGCGGCTAGGCTGTTGACTAGTGATCTGAGATTTGACCATGTCACGCCTGTCCTTCGCGAACTGCATTGGCTGCCAGTAAGGTGGAGGATTGCCTTCAAGGTTGGATTACTGACCTATAAAGCCCTGCATGGGTTGGGACCAACCTACTGCAAAACCTCCTGGTGATATGCTGATGTACATATTTTATGAAGCATTGCTGATTTCATATGATGGTGTGGCACAATTTTCCATAGTGTGTGTGTGTGTGTGTCTGTGTGTGTGTCTGTGTGTCTGTGTGTGTTTGTGTGTGTGTGGGGGAGAGTCTCTGCCAAGGTTTGAAAATACATTATAACATGGGTTCTGAAAATACTGTCTTCTGATTCGTCCAGACAGGTCACCTGACCATTGATTACTCCCTGATACACTCACAGTTGCATGTTCACAGTGCTTTATTTTATGGTTTCTTTTGGTAAACCTCTAACATAACATTGCCCATGTTATAGAGGGTAACCCACTCAGGGTATGGTTTACTGAGCATTAATCCATGCCTGGGTGGTTGAAGTCACTTGGCTTCATCTTGTGACTCCAACCCCCCTCAGGCATGGATTAATGCTCAGTAAACCCATACCCTGTCATGGGTTAATCCTTCCATATTGTCTTATGGCACATTGATCTTAATAAATACAACCTAGTTGAAGCTGAATCATAAATGATCAGATTTGGAGTACAGGTAGTCCTTTCTAGTATTTAATATAGAAGGACAAGTGTTATAGAAACATAGAAACATAGAATTTGACGGCAGATAAGGACAGCCTGGCCCACCTAGTCTGCTCATTTTCCTACCTAACAGATAAGCTGCAGATCCTAATTAACCAACAGCTTAATTTAGTTATGGTACAGTAATTAGTGAAATAGGAATTCTTATGTTTGCTTACTATCATGATTTGTGTCATTGCTCCTAATATTAAAAAAAAAAAACATGCAAGCAGTATTTCACAGTTACTGGTTGTCAAATGTTTCCATAACTTTACTGCATGATGTGACTTTTTAAAAATTACTCATCATCATGCAAATGCAAGGCCACTTTATGTGGACTTTAAAAAAAAAATTATATGTCTCTGAGCAGTTGGCACTGAATTCATCCCACTTTAACTGAACCCTGTGAAAGTTAAAGTTGCACTCGGTTTCCACCTGCTAGCTATCATGTTCACCAGATGTTTAATACCCATTCTCTCATTCATTTTTTTCATGGTGTTGCTGACTGCAGATACCTTCTGTGTGTGACTTTAACCTGCCAGAGTTGAGCTATTAAATTGTCAATTGCTTTTTATCTTATTTTTTATTTGCTATTTCATATTTCTCCATATTTGTTTTTCAGCAGCACCTACTTCTGCCCATGAGCATGTGGTTCAAGTGTCTCACGTATTCAGACTCATATCCATCTGAAAGTCCAACTAACCTCACATTTCAGGCTAGATTCCATGATGAAAGTTATCAAGTATTGCTCAGTTTCGATGAGCTAAAATGTGTTAGTATGTTCAGGAGAGGAGCTAATTGGGGTGGAATGTGAACAGAGCCGAGGCTTAACCTTACTACAGCATTACTGAGAACACCAAGCACCATGTGAAGTAATTAACGACAAAGGATGACCTAGCTCAGTGTCATATGCAAACTGACAATTGTCAGGTATAGGAAATGCACTCGCAATATTGCTAAATACATTTTCATTCTCTATTATTGCCAGATGTTGTAGTTTAATGTCAAAGTGCCATATATAATGTTGTTGAAATAGTCACTGATGACTGGTACTTTTTTCACAAAGGCGTGTTCATTTTTTAATCAATAAATAACCCTGTCTTTTTTATATGTTATTCCGTGTGGAACATCTTATATTTTGTTGTACTGAGTACCAAGATTTTATTTCAGTATTGTTTGGCTTCAGTCACCACATACATTGGATGGCACCATTCGCATTTGTATAGAAATGAACTCTAATGAATCTTCTCCTTATTTTTGGGATGGGGAAGGTTTTGGATAGAAGGGAGGGGGGCATACCTCTTCACTTATCTTAGCAGAATACATATGGAATAAATATGTCAGTGTATCATTTTGTCTTTCCCTACCAACAATAGCTGATACTGAAATCAACAAGAACTAGCATACTGGCAGGGCCAGTTAGTCCACTATCAAAAGGTTTTACAAACATACCATCAAATTGGTGAGGCAACTGGCAGTAATGATGGTAAAACAGCTTTCCCATTTGCACTGTTTGCAATGGGAGTGTTTAAGGACTGTAAATTGCCTTGCAGATTTCAAAGTAAAACAATTCGGACATTGAACTGTACAGAAAAGAAAATATCACATCAAATTGAAAATGATTCCAAGCTGGGATTACCAGGCAATATTCATAATGGAAGGGCCAATCTAAATGAAAACTGAAATGTGAAATGCTTATCTTGATTTTTGTTTAACTAGAGCACAACTGATTATTTGCCAACTGCACTTCAGGCATTCAGTTTTTTAATAGTTCTCTCTGTTTTCCATTTTTTATAAAGAATGCGTTTAGTGAGTATATGTGTTCGAGTGCTAGTGAAGGGTGAAGGGGTTAAGGGGTTGGTATGATGAATGCCTATAAACTGTCAAAAAAGACCAATTTGAATGCAAGGTGCATTTTGACTAAATGACTAAATGAAGAAAATATCCTTTTTGTACTGAAGGAAAGTTTTACCTGAGAATATGCTTATTTTAAATTATTTTTTTTATACAGAATATTTGTTATGTAGCACAGACTTGGGGGGGGGGGGCTGAGTAGTGATACAACTACTGTTTGCTCCCATTTCTTTAGTGGATATACTATGGTATCCTGAAACTCGGTGTACCGATACTCGGCATACTGAGTAAACTGGCCTGGAATGCAAGTCCCCGAATCAGTGACATGCCCGACATACGATTTTTGGGCATATGACAAATTTAAGTGTCAAATATGCTACCCAAAAATTGGTAGCATTCCATCACATCCACTACCTTACCAAATCAGGAGTACTGGCGTCGGGTGTTGTGGCGTCAGGTTATTGCCTGTGTCAGACAAAGCTGACCAGGATACTGCACGTCAGTCTGCAGGGTTTCCAGATACTGTAAGTATACCTTTTTAGTTCTTATTATTTAATGCTATATTTTGAAGGTTTTCTATAAATGGAGAAAATAATTTGCCACCTGTACAATCAAAAATGCATAAAACTAATATGTATGTATATACATAAACAGATGCTGAAAAATGCAATATACTACTGTCAGCCGTGCCTGTGAGCTGCTCCTAAACTAAGCACTGCTTGTGCTACACTGCCAATCAATAATCTGCAAAATGACATATCTTTTTCAGTGCATGAAAATACCATTCCTGTCACATGAGATACACATGCCATTACTCATCCTCAAAAAGTTAGGAAATGCCATTTGACATAACACAAAATTCAGTAAAAAGCACTTATTATAGACCGATCACAGGTATTGCTTTTCCAGTAGTCTCCTCTGCTAGGAATACAATGAAGGACACATAAAGTTCTTAGCATGTATCAGGATATGCCATTTTTTATTAGGTGTTTGGATGTTGTACCATATGTGAATCCTAGGAAGTAATGATTCTATGTGTGGCTGCCAGGGGCCTGTGCTTCTGTAGCCAGAAGTGGCTGTGTATTTCTTGTGTATGTCTTGCAGTTATCTATGGCTGCAGAAGTGCTGGACCAGCAGGGTCCGGCACTTCAGCAAACAGAAGTACCGTTGTAATTTCAGTTTATTGACTTTCTCAAAAAGTAAGGAAATTAATTGCAAAAATATTTGTTAATGTACCAGTTAGGGTTCAGGTTAATGCAACAAAAGTAGGAAAATGCAGCATTATGGCTTCCAATCCTAACTGCCCACCACCCAAGCAAAAAAAGGACAAGAACATACACACAACCACAGACAGCAATCATCAGGTAAGACAAACAACATACAACTGTTTCCAGATGACACAAATGAAATTGAACTGATGTGCTACATTTGTAGAGTTGCATCTGCAGTCAGTAGTGGGTGTGAATGTCTTACATTTTGCATGTGTATCTGTGGCTGCAGAAGCACTGGTACGGCAGGGGACTGCACTTCTGTAGGCAGAAGTGGTGTTGTAATTTGGCAGTGCAGATTTGTATCTGCAGGCAGAAGTGTGTGTGTGTGTGTGTGTGTATGTCTTACAGTGTGCATATGTACCTATAGCTGCATTGGCACTGGTCCCTCAGGGGCCTACACTTCCATAGACAGAAATAGTGTCATCATTTGGGTAGCGTGGATTTGTATCTGCAGCCAGAAGTGGATATGTATGTCTTACAGTGTGCATGTATATCTACAGCTGCAGAAGCACTGACCCTACAAAGGCCTGAGCTTCTGCAGGCAGATGCAGTGTTGTAATGTGGCTATTTTATTTATTTTTATTTCATTTTTGTTGACCGGGAAAGGGGGACTAGACAATTCTGCCTATTTTCAGCCTTGTCCTGGGGGAGGGCAATACAGATGGATGCGAACTGACATTGAACCAGATTAAGCTGTTGATGGTATTTCTAGTGAATGGGGCAAATCTGACCAGGACGCCGGGGAAATTTCCCTGCTCTTTTCGAGAAGTGCCATGGGATCTTTAACATCCAACTGAACTACCACCAGAATAGGCAGATGGGATCTCGGTTTAATGTCTCATCCAAAAGACGGCACCTCAGGAGTGCAGCACCCCCCTCATGTTGCACCACAGTGTCAGTATTGGGATTTAACCCAAGTGCCTGGTGTGGGGATAGAACCTACAGCCTTCTGATCTTCTGGCCTCAGAGGTGAGTGTGCAACTTGCTGAGCCACTGACACTGCTGTTTTCCATGTTATCATGGATTTCATTCTGCAGATGTTGAAGTGAGAACCCCACAGGGGCCTTGCCATCTGCTGCCACAAGTTGGTGTCTACACTATGCATGTGTATCTGTGGCTGCAGAAGTGTCGGCCCTGCAAACAGAAGAACTATTGTAATTTGGGTATCATGGATTTGTACCTGTGGCTGCAGGAGCCAGAGCTTCTGCAGACAGAAATAGTGTTGTGATTAGAGTATTGTAGTTTTCTATCTGCAGCCAGAAGTGAGTGTGTATGTCTTGCGGTGTACATGCCACAGATACAAAGCCATGATGGTAGCACATCAGTGCTACTGCATTTGTGTCCTCAGAAAACAGCTATATGTTATTGGTCTTACCTGATGATGGCTGTCTGTGGTTGCTTGTGTGGTCTGATCCTATTACTGCTCAGGTGTGGGGAGTTATGGCTGGAAACCCTAACGTCACATTTCTCCAATATATATAGAAACATAGACTATATATATATGGATAGACAGACAGATAGACAGACACACACACAGAGTCATTGCAAAACTATATTAATGCACCAGTTAGAGTCACAAACACAAGCAAAGCAAAAAAAAGTAGAAAAATGTTTACACTACCTGACACTCCTCCTCTCCTCTTGCACAATCAGCACAGATCAGTCAATACATTGTGTGAGTATGCACAAATCAAAGCAATGCACAACATCAGCTACCATCTACACAGAATCAATGAATTTTGCTTAGAAGGGATGGTTGCTTAAATAGATGATTAGCATTCCACCAAGCCATCCCATTTAAGCAGCTTGCACTGTGCCTAAAAATTATGTATTTTTGTTTTTGATCTGGAACCCACCAATCCTCATTTCAGCAGTCAGACCCACTCCACCAGTCATCCCTGCATGCCCAGGCTTTGGGAGGGATCCCCCTCCCTATGGACACTGTAGGCAAGCCCCGGCTTACCCCCTGGGTTGGGGCCACAGGAGCAGGACCCCCATGGTGGATGTGGGAAGCCAATGAAGATGGTGGGGCAGGTAGTCATGCCAGAGGGCTGGCAGTTTTCAATGTTTGTTGGATCCTGGGGCCGGGGACATGCAATTACATCCAGCGTCCACCCCACCCTCCCTAAGGTGATGGTACCGGCCGCTAATGGTACCTCCAGCCTCTGCCAGTAGTCTAGAAAGCACCAAACACTCTTCCACCCTCCCTCTGGAGAAGGAGAGCAGTCCACAGGGTGCTCAATCCTTCTCCCCTCGGCTGGCACTCTGACTCCTGGGTCTGTTCCTGAACCCGGGTCATCAGTGTTGCAAGCAGAAATCCAGCTGCCGTGTGCTGGCGGGTCGGCTAAATTGATGTCTTTTTAAAAAACAAACATCTGAACCTAGCTAAACAGGTTCCATCTAGCTAGAGTCTGGTGTTTGTTTGTTTTTTAAATTGGGCTTTGAAATATATTTTCTGGGCACCCTAAAATCCTGGGTGTCCAGCCTAGTTAGAGGAGCTATTTTTTGTGTTGTACCTTGAGAAGTCCCCTATCACACACAAGTGGTGTGACAGGGGAATTTCATTTTCCGCTCACACCCAAAAAAGTAATTTAGATTTTTCCTCCCCCTCCCAGCACAGCCAGTCCTCCCTTGTCATTCTCCATGTGTGCTACTTCAAATCCCTCCCCCTCCCAGCTCAGAAAACCCTCCCATGTATTTTCCAATTCTCTTATTTTATTTTAGTCCCTTCCTCTCCCAGCTCAGCAAGCCCTCCCTCATCTTTCCTGATTGCTTTGTAGTTGTTATACAAATATAAGTGGACCAGTGTGCCTATGTCTGCCACTGCTTCACTACCCCTCCCCTATGGATCACCTGTCTCCCAGTAGATAGGTAGTGACACTGGGGTGCCCAGCCCAGATGCCTCCATACAGTAATTGCTGATGTACAGTAAATGTAGTGCCCAATCCCCAGTATCAGTTCCAGACACTGTAAAGAAGAAAATGGTCCTTTTTTTAATTAAACCTGCAAGGAAGAGAACAGTCCCTCACTGATCTGCACTCCCCCACACTCCCCCAACCGTACCACCATAAAACATTCAGCAACAAAAACCCAGTGCCTCTCTTCATTTTGAAATTAACTCACAACATTCCTTCAGCACAGATGAAGTCAGGAGCCTAAAAATGGATATAAAAATAGCAGTCCTCTCTGTGTCTCACTAAAGAAACTACAGAAACTGTCAACATTGAACAGCTAATATGCATATCTCCACGCGAACCTGGTTTCTAAAACTTCACAGATCATATTAAAATAAAGAAATTTAATCTTTTTAGACTTAAACAAACTTACAGTAGTTTTCTTTTTCCAGATTATTTTTTTTTCTTAAAACACACATCAGTTTTCAAACTCCATTTTATTATAATAAACACTGGCACTGTGGCAGGGCAAAAAAAAAAAAAAGACCAGCAATTACATAAGAAAACACATGGGGGAAGTGTAAACTCAAATTTTATGCACATCCTTGGTGTGGGATGCTTTGATAAACCCCTCAGGCTTCGCCCTCAGGGTTTATTGAGCACCTCACACCTCAGGTATGCATACAATTCTCATTATGCACTCCCTCCATGCATTATTCTATATTTGATGAAGTACTCAGTGATGTGTTTTCACTAACTAGCTGTCAGTCTCTGTGCCCCAGTTTGTGATCTTGAGTGCTTGATTGGTTAGGAGGTCGGAGGCATATCTTTCAACCTCTTAGCATTAAAATGCATAGCACTGACCTTCAAAATTCAGAGCAAAGGGCCAGAATGCATAGCACTTTCTTATTTTAAAGAATATTATATTTAAGAATAGTGGGTCTAATTATGTTAAGTGTTAAGAAATGCTTTCTTCAAGTTAGTTCAGTGATTTAAGAGTTAGTGTATCCAGAAATAGCTCTAACATTATGAGGAACATCAGTAAACCTTCACGGAGCAAGGATAAATTCAAGTGTAAAAATCATAGTGCTATGGAAAATTTATAGCAGTTAAGAGGTATGGTTGGAGGGGGAGACACCTGTAAGCCTATTGGCTGGAGAGTCAGCGGGCGGGAGTTTTAGGTGCCAGCCACTATTAAGTGGAGCACTGCTTTCATGAGCATGGATTATCAGACCTGGACACTTTCCAACTATGCAGAGAAGGCTTGGAGGTGCAGAAGCCAGAAGCAGAAAAGAACAGCACATAGTCTGATCAGCAGTGGAGGCAGACCCTGGCTTCTTCTTCCCTGACTTCTTTTTAGACTGAGTTAGATGTGCCTGCAATCAAGTTGGAGCTGGTGCCCAGATAGAACTGGAGAAAAGTGTAGGTTTGTAATTCCTTCTTCTTCCCACTGAACCATCCAAAGCTGGCAAAGGAGGAGGGAGGGAACTGTCCAGTGCAACAGATGACTGACCGGGGAGTCGGTACTTTGTGTTTTGGGTTGGCATGCCTTGAATGAACAGGCACAAAAACCACTGCCAGATTGCTACTGCAGGAGGGGGCTCTGAATAACCTGGGAGCCCTTCCTCTTGCCAACCTAAAGGGACTGAAATGTTTTTGCACAGTCTCTGGCCAATGGTACCGGAGATCGGGAACAACACCGGGGCCACTGGGTGAGTCAGTCGGCACCCACCAACATGCCCACAGTCTGCCGGGCATCCAATCTCAAGAGAAGTGGGCAGAACAGCAGGAAGTGTGCCGGGACTTTTAAACCCCATGCTGTAAAGCTGTCTCCCAACAAACCACCACTGGATTGCTATTGCAGGAGGGGGCTCTGACTAACCTGGGAGCCTGCATTCCTGCCAACCTAAAGGGACTGAAATCTTTTTGCACAATCTCTGGCCAGTAGCACAGAACATTGGAAGCAACACTGGGGCTACAGGGTGAGACAATCGGCACCCACTGACACAACCTCAGCCCACCATGCAGCAGTCAGTTTGCTGTATTCAGGTGTCCTTCAAGATTCAAAAGGACTAGGCCTCCAAGCAGCCTCCAGATGAAGTACCAATGCACAAAGGATGTCAGAGTCTGCCCACTGGAGCCAGCCCAACACAGCAGCTGGTAGCCAAACACTGTACTCCTCTGCCGACCAAAGTGGACCCCTACCCATTGGATCCCAGATAAGGCTCTTGGGGGTTGCATTATAAGGTGGCTGTACTTTGGAGGCTAGCTAGGTATTTGGGAGTAAGTGTGTTATTGGGCTTAGGGGCTTGCCTTTTAAACTGCTACTGGGTATTAAGTGTGTTTTAAGGATTGTGGGTTAACTGTTGCTAGGTACTAGTGTGTTTCAGGATCGGGGCTTACTGTTGAACAGTTGCTGGGTATTTTAGTAGGTAGGCACTTGCTGTAAAAAGCTTGCTGGGTATTAGTGAGCTTCAGGATTTAGGGGCTTGTGGTTATCTGGTGTTAGTAGGGTAGCCCTACTGGGATTTGTGACAAGTGGACAGGAAGCCTACAAAGATCAAGAAAAAGGAAATAGGGGGAGTGGTGCAATGCTGTGGTTATGGTGCAGCAGTCTACAGGGAGATCTTTGGAGACTGCAGTGCTGTCCCATCTGCATGCGCCTGTCTGGGTAGTGGGAACAGGTCTCAAGGCTCGGGGCAGCGCTGGCTGAGAGTCAGGAGAATGGCGCTAGACTCAAAGTTTGAGTTGGCAAAGAGCCAGGGGATCATTTCTTCCACCCAGGGGCCACCTAGCCAGACACTGCTACCTCAAAGGATGCCAGTAGGAAGGAGCGGTTGAACTACAGTGGGCTCATGGAAGGCAGGGGTGGTAGGATCAGGAAGGCTGGGAGGAGCAGGAAACAGGCACACTTTTCATCCAATGCCACTAAGAAATTCCTATATCATTCTGGTGGAGTGGGATTGGCAAGAAAGGGCTCCTGTGGTGGGGAACAGTAAGGATGTGGGGGTCTACCCCAATGGATTCCTGGGGGGGGAGGAGGACCTCAGAGAAGAAGGAAGCAACTTCTGCTGGAGCAAGCACTGCTTTTTGATGAATGCCATGAGAAAATAGAATGAAGCACTTTATTCACCAGAAATCAGTCTCCATGCAAGCTGTTTTTTATGTCTGACATCAACAAGAGGAGGTCATGTGAGTAGCCTGTGCTGGCACTATCATTTTATCTCATCTGACTACATATCTGGCCTAGACACGGTGTTCTCAGGTGCAACCCCATGCCATTGTTCTAATACTGTTACCTTTTATCAAGGGTTGTTGCATGGGTTCAAGAAAATACAATAAAGAACTCTATATACCACTTATATCTAAGTTGATACCTTATATCAGAATGTGCACAGTACCTGTATTGCATCATCACCCAACACTGAGCCAAATGGTGAGTGGAGGAAATGGAACAATGGGTGGAATGCTGGAACTGACGAATGGATCAGAAACACAGGTAGCCCCCTCCCTCTCGGATTTTGTATTAAGAAATTTGGCCCCAGTAAATGTGAACTTCACTGAACTGCTGAATCAAGAAACCAATGTGAGTTTTGGGCCATTCAACATTAAACAGGCATTTAGCCAATTTGAAAAGGTAGCTTTTCATTTGAAAAGGCTCCACTGGGAGCAAGTGTCATTAAAAGCATACCTAGAAGTTGAAAGGGTGCCCTGTGGCTCACGGGTTTTAAAGAAACCAACTTTTGGATTACAGAGAGAAGGTTTTCTGGCTAAATCTCAGAGAATTAGCCATAATACAAGCACAGAATACATAGAACTAATCCTTAAACAAAACAAGGCAATTCAAAAAGAAACTGAGGAGGATATTAAAAAACAAGAAGATGCAATGAAAGAGTTTGTCAGTCATCCCATGTATGAAGAATTGCAGGAAAAATTGAAAGCCAACCTGATTAAATATGACAAAAACATACAAGAAATAAAAAATAAAAAAATTTGAAAGAGACACCAACAATTATAAAAATGGTACCATTTTTGGATGAACAAAAATTCTAGACAGCGCACCACTGAGGCCCATTTTAAGGACACCAACAGGATCTGAAGAAGGAGGATCAAACCCGGAACTTGGCAGTACAGAGGAGGTTTACCTAGGAGAAGAAGAATATCTTATGCCAACAACTTCACCACAACCAGAGACCACTCCAGAAGGCCCAAGGAAGAGCCAGTAACTACATTTTCATCAGGCCCCAAAAAACAGACCAGGCGAGGGGGCAGGAAGAGGAGGAAGTGGCATAGGCTGAGGACGAGGAAAAGGGAGACGTGGCTGGAATCAACGTGGACAACAGAAGACCGGATACCAATAGGAAATGTCATAAACATTTCAAAATATGAACTTTCAGAGGTGGAATTATTGTTTCTAAATAAAGGACTCTCCTCTGTACAATCACAAAGATTCAAACTGTTTGAGATCGCAATTGATTGTAAAAAAATTTGTTTGAAAATTGGGTTTAAGGTCGTTCTTTAACAGAAGAAACAAAGAGATATCAGATACAGCAACAGCAGTGGTAAGTCAGATTACTGACACATCTGATAATGATAGTGATATTAACATGAAGAAGCCAGAAGGGGAAGGAAGGAAACATATTCAATTCAGTGCTTTAGAGTAATTGGTAATTGCTATTTTTCTTTTAAACTTAGATTGTGGGCTTTTAGTGACACTGTACTTTCTTTGTTGTCTTTACTTATAATTGCTTTTGGGCTGTTGAAAATTTAAAACATAGTGGTGGTGTAATTCTGTGTTGTCTTTAATTGCTGCAAATTTTAGCCCCCCCCCTTCCCCCAACTCTTAATTATATGCCCTGTTAAATCTGATTGACAGGAGCTAAACACAGGGTATAATAAGGGTGTGAAGTAGGAGGGGCATAAGGGAAGAAGCCCACCCTCAGCACAAGTGTTTTGACTTATTTATTTATTTATTTTAAGAAAATTATCTGAGGATCAGTGGCAGGATTTTTAGGACAGTAAATTAATAAAAAGGGAACTAGGAGAGCTTCAGTAGCAGACAAGTAGTGAAATCAGGTATAATGTGGGGAGTGGTGCAATGCAGTGGCTGTGGGGCAGCCATATTCAGGCAGACCTTCTGGACACTGAGGTGCTGCCCTATCTGCATGCATCTCTCTGGACTGCGGGATGAGGTAGCCAGACTCAGAGCGGAAGTAAACTGGGTCAGGAGTACCATCACCCCTATCCAGAGACCACCAGTCCAATGCAACTGCCTCAAAGGATGCGAGAGCGAGGAGCACTTGGATGACAGTGGGCTCAGGGAGGGTTAAGCGGTCAGGCAGAGGCACATCCCAGATCCTATTCCACTCAAGAACTCATATGCCACACTGGAAAATGAGGACAACCAAATAGAGGTACCCAGAGAAGAGGAAGGAAAGGATGTGGAGGTTAGCCAAGGAGGTGACCTCAGCGGGAAAGCAGGGACCCAGAGGAGGAGGAAGCGAATCCTGGTGGGGACTCCATCATAAGAGGGATCCAGCTAGGAACACAGGAGGGAGGATAGGAGGTGAGGTGCCTACCAGGTGCCATGGTATGGAGGATGGAAGGAAGATCCTGGGGATCACTGGGAAGGCAAGATGGGAGGGTGAGCTGGATGTCATTATCCACCTAGGTACTAATGACCTGGCAAATGGGGAGCCAAAGGAAGTTCAGGAAGAGTTTAGGAAATTGGGAGGGTCTCAAGCAAGTAGCTACTTCTGTCACTTTCTCAGAAGTACTACCTGCAGAGACAAGGGAGAGCTTAAGGAGTGCATGCACCAGGAACTTTAACTCATGGTTGAAGAACTGGTGCTGTGAGGAAGGGTTTGGATTCATTGGTGACTGGGGACCCACCTGGAGGGATGGAGGTTTGTTTAAGCCTGATGGCCTGCATCCATCCTGGAGGGGAATCCAAGCACTCAATGATAAGTTTAAATGCTACATTGACAAGCATTTAAACTAGCAAAGGGGGGTGGCAGGCCAGCAAGGAGATTAGCTTTTGACTCGTCACCTTATGCTGATGCTGCGGTGAGCCAGCATACCCCTCCCACCACATCTAGTCCTGCACCCAGTCCCTTCCAACTGCGCGAGATAACTTATAAAGAAGTAGAAGATTTCTTCTTAACTTAGACACCAAAAAGCGCAGGGGATGATGGCTTGGAACCCTTTTTCCTAAGGTCAGGCTATGCCCATCTCACTGCCCCAATTCTCCACATCTTCAATCTTTCCATTACATCTGCTGCTGTGCCGTCCTGCTAGAAATCAGCACATATCCTCCCTCTATTTAAATCTGGTGACCCATGCGATGTAAACAACTATAGGCCTATCTCCATATTGCCTATCCTTTCTAAAGTTCTAAAGTTAAAATCTCACTTGGAAACCTTCTCTCTCATTAACCCAGCTCAATCTGGCTTCCGGGCTAATCATAGCACAATCACTGCACTAGCAAAAGTAACCAATGATTGGATCTCTGCTATAGATGCTAAGAAGGTAACTGGTGCAGTCTTTCTGGACCTCAGCAAAGCTTTTGATACTGTTGATCACAAACTATTAGTCAATTGCCTTGCAAAGTTGGGTGCCACATACCATACCACGTGGTTTCTAGCTACCTAACTGGAAGATTCCAAAAGTAAAGGCGGAAGGCTTTTTTCTGCTGCCTTGCCAGTTGCAAGAGAGTCCCCAAGGATCCATCTTAGGCCTATCTTGTTTTCTCTGTACATCAATGACTTAGATGCTAACATATCACGTCCAATCTGCACTTTTGCAGATGATACTGTGTTGTATACTGGCTCATCGTTATCTGAAGTCAAGGGAGTGCTTCAAGCCGGACTTCGCACAACTTGACATAATTTAATAAAGGCAAAGCTTCTGCTCAATTCCAAGAAGACTAAAGCGATGATATTCTCTGCAGTGCTGTCTCAGGCCCCCCATTACCTTTTGCCCAAGACTTCATTGTCACCACACTAAACGAGCCTCTGGAAGTTGTAACCAAATTTAAATATCTAGGTATCTGGATCGACAATAAATTATCTTTCAGTGACCACATGAAGATGTCTCTAGAAGGTTAAAAAGCAAGGTTAGGTTTCTTCTACAGAAATAGGCCCTTTTCCCCTTGAAACTCGAAACAAGCTTGTACAGGCCACTTTTCTCCCCTACTCGACTATGACAATGTAATCTATTCCTCCACCACTCTTGCAAATCTAAGTAAACTGGACATCCTTTATCACCGTGCGTTCGGTTCATTACCAACTCCCCTTACCGTTTGCACCACTGTGACTTATATGCAGCTGTTGGTTGGACATCCTTACTACTAGACGCCTGCTCCATGCTGGGCTATGGACTCTTAAACTGCTCCTGCAGAAATTGCCAAGCTATCTCTTCCCTTAGTATCTCACATATGGGTGCATACTTTCGTTGAAAATCTGACTTTATTATGCTTGACATACCAAGAACGAGGACTTCCTTTGAGTAGCGTGCTGTGCATATGCTTATCCCTCCATTTGGAACCAATTACAAACCGTGCTGAAACTAACTAGCACAGTTTCAATAAACTTCTACAAATTGCTAAGTTCAGCCAAAATAAAAGACACCTGTAACTGTCATTAAGTCTCTTCCTTCCCATGTGTGCCATATTTATCCACTGGTAAGGCATAATTGATTTGTCATATTAACTGCTTTCCCTTCCCTTCTACTCCTGGCTTTATCTTTGCTTCGCTCCACTGCTACTCTATCAAATCTTCCTCCCTCCCATATCAGTTGTAGACTGTTGTTTGTTCTAGCTGCCAAAATACTGTATATTTGATTTGATTTTGATTAAATCAAATTACACCAGTCATCATGTTTCATTTATCAGTATGCGACCTATAAAGTCGCTTCCCTGTATCTCATATCAATGTTTCCACCTGCGGTCCCCCTATGTGGTACCCTTGTATGTATATCCAGCCTGTATCATGTAACGTGTATTTCATGTATATACTGTTATTACCTATCTGTGTTTGTACTTTAAGTGTTTATGTCACAGGACCTCCTTGTGAATGAGCTTGCTCAATGGAGTTTTCCTGCAATAAACTTGAACTTGAAACTTGAAGGAGGGTACCTACTTGCTCACCCTCCACAGCTAGCAGTGGAACCAGTGAACCACAGGAGTGGCTATCTCTGCAAAGCAGTGTGCAAAAGATGGAGATTAGTGCCCAAGAGGTGGATAGGCAGAAAAGGGTCAAAATTCAGCAGAAGGACAGACAGCAAGGAGAACCAGGGATAAAGGACAACCAAGGAAGGAGCTGGAGTAGAACAGTGAAACAGTCTGGGAGGTCAAATCATGGAAAGCCATGTGCAAATGTCAGGAGCCTTATCAACAAGATGGAAGATCTGGAGGCTGTCATGGTGCAGTCAGACCTGGACATTGTGGCCATCCACTGAAACCTGGTGTAATGATAACCATGACTGGGAGATGGCCATACCTGGCTACAACATATTCAGAAAGAGACAGAGCAGGCAGGAAGGGAGGAGGAGTGGCACTGTATGTGAAAAATGACATAAGGGCCACAGAGATCCAGGAGGAACAAAATGGGAGAGATACTGTGGGTTAAGCTGGAAAGGAAATAGGAACAGCCATCCGCACAGGTGTGGTCTATAGACCACCAGCCCAGGAGGAAGAAACAGATAGAGGCTGATGCTAGCCATCCAAAGGATGGCAGACAAGGTGAGGTAGTACTGGTTGGAGACTTCAATATTCCAGACGTGGACTGGAGCATCCCAGCAGCAGCATCAACTAGAGCAGATTTATCCTGGACTCCTTCAGGTGCCTTCCTCAAGCAACTGGTCATGGAACCAACCTCGGCAGAAGGCAATACTGGACCTTGTGCTCACAAACAGGACAGTGTGACGGGGTAACAGTGGGGAGCACCTGGGAACAGTGACCACCAGTCATTGTGGTTTGAAATCACAGAAAGAGCAGAACCAAACCACACAAAAAACGTATCCTGGATTTTAGGGGCAGACTTTGGGAAAATGGGGAGATACTTGAAAGAGGCATTAAGGGAATGGGACAGGAATCAGGGTTGAGGAACAGTGGGCAGTATTTAAAATGGGGATTACAAGAACAACAGAATTATGCATTAAGCAAGTTAGCAAAAGGAAAAGGAAGAGGAGACCATTATGGTTTTCCCAAGAGCAAAAGTGAAAGCCAAAAGATTGCATTCAGGCAATACAAAGACACAGGCAGACGGGGATAGGGAGAAGTACCAGGAGAAGCAAAGGGAGACAGGGAGGTCAGTAAGGGAAGCCAAAGCTCAGACAGAAGAACACATTGCAAAATCAGTGGGTAGAGGGGACAAACCTTTTACAGGTACATAAGTGAAAAAAGAAAGACAAAGGAAGGGATAGTGAGACTGAAGGGGGAGGATGGGGGCCGCGTGGAGGATGACAACAGTAAAGCTGACATATTGAACAGGTATTTCTGCTCAGTCTTTACTGAGGAAGAGGAGGGTAATGGGTCTGAAGGGAGTACAAGGGGTGATAATGGTGCAGAAATGGACACAAGTCCCTTTACAGAAAAGAGTCCTGAAGGAACTGGAAGTAATAAAGAGTTGATAAAGCAATGGGGCTGGGCCAGACAGAGCACCCCAGGGTCCTTAAAGAACTAAGAGAGGTGGCTGGAACCTCTGGCTATCCTGTTTAGCCGATCACTGGAAACAGGAGGTACCCAAAGACGGAGGACAACAGATGCAGTCCCTTATACAAAGCGGAACAAAGAGGAAGCAGGGAACTACAGACTAATCAGCCTCACCTCGGTAGTGGGAAGATCATGGAAGCACTACTGAAGGAGAGTTGGTGGAACATCTGGTTGTCAATGGACTACAGGACCCAAGGCAGCATGGTTTCTGCGGGGAGGTCATGTCAGACCAACCTCATTGAATTTTTGACTGGGTGACTAGAGAGGTGGATCAGGGAGGGCAGTGGACATGGCCTATCTGGACTTCAGCAAGGCCTTTGACACTGTGCCACCTAGAAGACTATTACACAAACTGGGGAATATGGGTGTGGGCAGGACAGTAGTGTGGTGGGTAGGTAACTGACTGGGTGGCAGGACACAGAGGGTGGTGGTAAATGGCTGTCACTCCCACAGAGGAAGAGTGACCAGTGGGGTACCACAGGGATCAGTGCTGGGACAGTCCATTCAACATCTTCATCAGTGACATTGCACAGGACCTAGAGAGCAGAATTTCACTGTTCGCTGATGACACAAGCTCTGTAACAGTAGACACCAGAGGGTGTAGACAGAATGAGAAGGACCTGCAGAAATTTGAAGAATGGTCAGGGGTTTGGCGGTTGAAATTCAATGCAAAGAGGTGCAAGATAATGCATATGGGGCACAAAAACCCTGGCACAATATCAGTTGGGGGTGAGGATATAGCATGCACCGAGCAGGAAAGGGATCTTGGGATTATCATCTCTGATGACCTCAAGGTAGGGAAACAGTGTGACAAGGCAGCAGGTAAAGCAAATAAGATGCTAGGATGTATAGGCAGGGCATCACCAGCAGGAAAAGGAGGTCATAATTCCGCTATACAAGACACTAGTGAGGCCCCACCTGGAGTACAGTGTACAGTTCTGGAGACCATACCTCACGGAAGGACATAGACAGGGTAGAGAAGGTTCAGAGGAGGGCAACAAAGATGGTGCATGGATGGCATCACAAGTCCTGTGAAGACAGGTTGAAGGAACTGAACATGTACTCCCTGGAGGAGAGGAGGAGAGAGGATGTGATAGAGACATACAAGTATCTCACAGGGAGGAACAGGGTGCAGGAATACACTATTTTTAAGCGAAAAGATGTTCCAGGACTAGGGGCATGGGATGAAGTTGGAGGAGGATGATTCAAAACATGAGGAGAATTTCTTCACAGAACGGGTGGTGGACAAGTGGAACACCCTGCCAGAGGAAGTGGTGGGGCTGAAACAATCACGGGATTTAAGAATGCATGGGATAGACATAAAGGAATTCTGGAGGTCAGGGGTAAGGGGCAACAGACTTCTAGGAAAACATAAACTGAACTTACAAGCTCAAATGGGCAGACTGGGTGGGCCATAGGCCCTTATCTGCTGATACTGTCTGTGTATCTATGTATCTATGTAACATTAATGACACTGTAAGATTCAAACCCAAATAAATATTTGGTCCACCTCTTACTCCAGTATTACAGACATCTCTCAAAAGCTGTGAGAGGGATTTACAGAATTTTGACAAGAACTAGAATCAAAGTAATTGCCATTACTATAATTTAAGCAAAGCTGAAAAAATGGCACTTGACAATTTAGGGTGGAATACAGAGTTAACTATTAAGCCTGTGGACAAAGGGGGATCCACAGTAATAATGGACACAGACACATATGATAACGAAGTATGTAAGCAATTGAATAATGGTGTTTTTTATGATAAATTAGTTTCAGAGCCTACTGTTTAATTTAAAAAAGAGATTGATGACTATCTGACGTACATCAGAAACCAAGGTTGGGTCCCAGATGAGACCATACAATATTTAATAATAGAAAATCCGGTGAAGGCTTGCTTCTATTGCCTCCCTAAAGTACACAAATGTTTGGTAAACCCCTCCAGGTCGCCCTATAGTTTCAGGAAATGATTTCCTGGCAGAACCCCTGTCAAAGTTCATAGACCATTATATTAATGGTTTGGACAAAGAAATACCTTCTTATATATGTGACACTGGTGACATAATAAATGTGTTAAATGATTTAGAAACAAAGGAAGAAAGCATTTTTGTGACCCTAGATGTAGAATCATTGTATTCGAATTCCCCCCATGATGGGAGTTTGGCATCCATGAGGTACTGCTTGGACAAAAGAGGTAACAAGGCCCCCCCTCTCCCCACACACAGATATGCTGTTTAAACTAGCAGACTTTTTATAGAAATTCAACACATTTTTTTTATCTTGACAGCCAGTAAATACAGAAAAAGGTACAGCAGTGGGGGCAAGTTTTTCCCTGAATTTTGCAAATATGTTCTTAGGCAAGTGGGAGGAGAAGGTCATAAGAACACAGGAGGTCAACCCATCTTACAAAAAAATAGACCTCTACCGCAGATTTATTGATGATATATTGATGGTATGGACAGGAACAGAGGATGATGATGTATCTGAATTTGTAAAATACTTGGAAAGTAGTAATGAAAATCTCAGGTTTTCGGTGTCATTTAGCAAAATACAGATCGACTTCTTGGCTCTTGTGATTTCTAAAAATGGAGAAGAGGGCATTAAGATGGACCTTTTCAGAAAGCAAACTGACAGAAACACTCTTTTACAAGCAAAGAGCAGTCATCCCTTCAACACTACTACAGGCATATTGAAAGGGCAGTTCATCTGCATAAAAAGAAACTGCAGCGAGAGGGATACATATGAAAAAAGAGCCACAGAAATGGAGGATAGACTGCAGGAGGGGGTTACCCCAGGGACATGATTTGTAGAGCTAGAGAAGAGGAAGATAAACAATATCATGTCTGGGTATTAAGAAGCACACAAAGAGCCCTAGGGGGGCAACTACAACAATGTTCTCTTGAAACGAGAACAGTACTGGATTTTTTCCACTGGGGCTTCAGAAAAAAACAGGTTTAAATGAAAAAATAGAATTGAAACCTTTTCTTAAAAAATAAGGAACCTTGACTAGTGAAGGTTCCAAGGGCATCCCTCACCAACCCACAGAGTATATAAGTATTGTGTAATTATATACTGTACTTCTAGTGTAGGTCTATAAGGCACCCACCACCCCCAGAATGATTACGCTAAGTAAAGACCTAAATGCCAAAGTAACATAATACATGGTTTTTGAGCTATCTAATGGTCATTTTAAAAGTTGGTATAATTTCCTCTAGATTATGCATTTTCTTTTTAATATCTTTGTTGTTTTTAATTTTAGGGCACCACTCCTTTACCTTTGGCACTGGAAAGTCACCACACTGTAGTGAACTCTTGTGGGAAACCATTATGGAAACCAAGTACACTGTCAGTGGACTCTCTAAAAAATGGTAACAATAGTAAAAATAGTTATGGACATACAAAACAATGGATTAAATTGATGGTCCATAGGTAACAGTACCATTATGCCAGAAAAGGGAAAGAAAATGTATTTATGATATTGTTTTAATTGTATATATGCACCTATGATTGTGGTGGTTTGATGTACTAATATATGCCTTTTAGTGTCTGCACTGTTTCACGTTAACACTTTCACTTTAAGAGACCTTTTATTTAAGGGAATATGTGTGTAGTACTTGTCATTCAAATGATTAAGTGCCAGATGGCATGAAACACGTTAGGAGACTGTACCTATAGAAAGAGGAGGGGGCTTGCAGGAGCAAGCACTGCTTTTTGGTGTATGCCATGAGAAAGTAAAATGAAGCACTTTATTCACCACAAATCAGTCTCCATGCAAGTTTTTTATGTCTGACATCAATAAGAGGAGGTTCTGTGAGTAGTCTGTACTGGCACTATCATTTTCTCTCATCTAACTTCTGGTGGGGGACTCTATTGTCAGGGGGATTGAGTTGGGTAAAGGAAAGGAGGTAGAGAGGGAGGTTAAGTGCCTGCCAAGTGCAATGGCTTAGAGGGACAGAGAGTGTATCCAGCAGATCATGAGGACAATAGGAGGAAAGGGGGAGCTGAATATCATCGTCCACCAGGGGAAAAATGACCTAGCTTTGGATGGGATGGCAGAGCAGTTTAGAGAGCTGGGTAAGGGTTTTAGGCAGGTAGCATGCAATGTTGCCTTTACAGAAGTGCTGCCTGTTTACAACAGGGGGAAGGATAGGGAGTTCTGCATTAAGGTCTTCAACTCATGGCTGAAAGAATGGTGCAGAGAGGAGGATTAGTATGGCTACATTGGGGACTGGGGCTCCACCTCCATCTGGAGGGATCAGAGCTTGTACTGGGGGGATGGCCTGCTTCCATCTGGGAAGGGAGCAGCAGTCCTCAGTGGAGAAAGTGTTTGGAGGAGGCAGAGCAAATTGTTAGGGGAAGAGAGTTCCAGATACTAGGAAAATGGAAAGAGAAAGCGTTTTGTCCAGCAAGGGATTTACGAGAAGGGAAGAGTAGGGAATGATAGCTTGAGTTACAAAGAGAATAAGGAAGGAGGCATAGAGGAGAGAAGCAAGCTGAGATAAGGGGCGGGGGAGTGAAGTCAGCCAGAAAGAATCCTTAGAGGAATTTTTAAAATATCTCAATACTCAGACTCTGAATCTCAAATTTACAGCTAGTAACAGCCAAGAAAATGGTAACTTCCTAAATATTAACATCATGAAGTGTGGGGAATTTTGGAAACAAAACTTTATCACAAAGACAATGACAGATACACTCCACTCCACGCGAACAGTTTCCATCCTGTAAGACTGATAGACAGCATCCCTTATTTGCAAATACTTAGAACTAAAAGAAATTGTAGTAGACCTACGGATCTTAGGGAAGAACAAAAATCCATGATTAACAGGTTTGAGCAAAGGGGATGCAGAAAACATATTCTCAGAGCTGCACTGAACAGAGTACAGAACATAACACAAGATCAAGTTTTAACCAGTAGACAAAGACGACAACCGGGAAAAGGGTTGCTTTTAGCACAGTGCATTGTTCTGAGATGAACTTGATTTAAAGTCGTACTAGACAATTGGAAGATATTAGAAAGTCATCTGACAACTCGTACAATATTTGAGAATAAACTATATGTAACCTCAAAAAAAGCTCTGATAATTTGTGACAAACTTGTTCAAACAGAATATTATGTGGAAAAGACAAAATTTAGACAACTACTGGTATCACTGGGACACCTGAAATAGGGGATGTACCCATGTGGCAGATGTGTAGCCTGTGCCCACACATCAAAAAAAGAGTACTTCAAACATCCATATATGGGAAAGGGATATCTAATTAAATCCCACATTGACTGAAATTCCATGGGGGTAGTATATGTGATCCCGTGTCCCTGTGACCATTTGTATGTTGGCAAAACTCTGACAGACTTAAAGAAATCTGCATTTCAGAACACAAAAGTAAAATTAGGCTATGGGATGAGAATTCATCTCTGGCAGGGCACTATACGGAAAGAGGACATAGTGACATATGATGTTTAATATTTATGTATAAATATGAAGAAATATGACAATGAAATGTATATTTACTGTTATATATTATTTACAGATCCCCAGAAGAAGCCATAAACAGTCAAACATTTGGGCTTTTTGAAAAATAAAAGAAAGAAAGACAAAAAATGTTTGAAAAAATGTTTTTATATGTGGCTAGATGTAGAGTGGAGCTTCCCTCCTGCAGAATCATCTAGAGTAGAGACATCTTGGACTCTCTGCAGGGGGCATTCCTCAGGCAGCTAGTCAATGAACCCACTTAGGGTGGGGCAGTACCAGACCTGGTGCTTACTAACATGGACAGTGTTGTGGACAACAGGGTGGGAAGTCATCTGGGGACCAGTGGTCATTGCACAGTGTGGTTCAATATAAGAACAGCAGTAGAATTCAACCGCACAAGGGCGAGGGTCCTGGATTTTAGAAGGGCTGACTTTACAAAGATGGAGGAGTGCCTCCAAGATGGCCTGGCAGGGGGAGATGTCCTGGGTGGGGTAGAGGGCAAATGGGCAAGATTACAAGACAGCATAGTAAAAGCAACAAACCTGCATGTCAAGCAAGTAAGCAAGAGCAGAAGGAAGAGGAGACGGTTATGGTTCTCGAAGGAGGTGGTAGAAAAGGTATGGGCAAAAATAGTGGCATTCAGAAAGTATAAGGACACTCAAAGAGAGGAGAACTTGGAAGTATATCTGGGGAAATGGAGGGAGGCAAGAAAAGCAGTAAGAAGCACAAAGGCGAAAGCTGAGGAAAGAATAGCGCAGACAGTATCGAAGGGGGACAAGACATTTTTTAGGTATGTTAGCGAGAAAAGGAAGACAAATGGAAAAATTGTATGATTAAAAATGGAGGTTGGTGGCTATACAGAAGAGGACCAAGAAAAGGCAAACATCTTAAACAAATACTTCTGCTTTGTGATCGCAGTAGAAGGGAAAGGGGAGGGGAGGGACCACAAATAAGCACCAAGAGCTTGGAAGGGAAGGAAGTGGACACCAGTCCATTTTCTGAGGAGAAGGTCAGGAAAGCACTTCCTAATTTGAGGGTGGACAAAGCCATGGGGCCAGACAGGGTGCATCAGAGAGTGCTTAAGGAACTTAGGGAGATGCTGGCTGCGCCACTGGCAGACTTGTTTAATAGTTCACTGGAGACCAGCGTGATCCTGGAGGACTAGAGAAGAGTGGATGTAGTCCCATTTGACAAAAGTGGTAGGAAGGAGCAGGTAGTAAATCATAGGCTGGTTAGCCTGACTTCTGTAGTAGAAAAATTGATGGAAATGCTATTAAAGGAAAGGATTGTGAAATAACTGGAATCAAATGGACTGTAGGACCTGAGGCAGCATGGCTTCACAGAGGGGAGGTTGTGCCAAACAAATCTAATGGATTTTTTCAACTGGGTGACCAAGTTGTTAGATTAGGGAGGGGCAGTTGATGTGGCCTACCTGGACTTTAGCAAAGCCTTTGACACTGTTCCACATAGGAGTCTGGTAAACAAGTTGGGTAGCATGGGGGTGGGAAATAAGATGGTAACCTGGGTAAGAAATTGGTTAGGGGATAGGAGACAGAGGGTGGTGGTCAGTGGAGTTCACTGAAAGGAGGGTAGAGTTACCAGTGGGGTACCTCAGGGGTCAGTACTGGGGTCATTCCTCTTTAATGTCTTCATTAGCAACATAGTGGAGGAACTGGAAGGGAAGATCTGCCTCTGTTTGGATGACACCAAGATCTGCAGCAGAGTGGACACTCCAGGGGGGTGCAACTGATGGAAAGAGATTTAAAATGGTTGGAGGAGTGGTCAAAAGTCTGGGAGCTAAGGTTTAATTCTAAAAAGTGCAAAATACTGCACTTGGGTCACAGAAACTCAGGGTAGAGTACTAAATGGGGGGGGGGTACTTGCAACAACCAAGCAGGAAAGGGATCTGAGGTAATCATATTGGATGACCAGAAGGTGGCCAGACAAAGCGGCAAAATGATTGGGACAGTTAGTGGGTTACTGGGGTGTATAGGTAGGGATATCACCAGCAGGTAGAGGGAAGTGGTGTTGCCCCTATATAGGTCACTGGTAAGACCACACCTGGAGTACTGTGTCCAGTTTTGGAAACCACATTTCAGGAAAGACATAGACAGAGCAGAGGCAGTCCAGAAGAGGGCCACCAAGATGATACAGGGTCTGAATCAAAAGCCCTATGAGAAGAGACTAAAGAAACTAAACATGTACATCCTGGAACAGGGGAGGAAGATGGGGGGATATGATCAGACCTTTAAATACCTAACAGGGGTGAATAAGGCAGGTAGAATATATTTTTTGAAGGAAAGAATGCTCTAGAACAAGGGGTCATGATATGAAGCTGGAAGGGGGTAGGTTCTGGAGAGATGCGAGGAAATACTGTTTCACAGAAAGGATGGTGGATGCCTGGAACAGTCTTCCAGTGGAGGTAGTGGGGGCAAAAACAGTGGTGGGATTAAAAAAAGCCTGGGATAGCCACAAGGGAATCATAAAGGATAGGAAATGGGTGGAAGAGAAAGTGCTGTAGACCTAGAAGGGTATGCAGTGAAAGCAATCACAACAGAAAGGGCAGACTAGATGGGCCAACCAGCCCTTATCTGCTGTCAGTTCCTATGTTTCACTCAGAGGTAGAGCTAGAGTGAGTAGGAAGTTGGCCAGGCCATCCAGGGAGAGAGGGAGAGAGACAAAGGAAACTGTGATCCTTGAGACTAAAGTTTAAACTCCCTTTGGCTGTCTGGAGATGCTGCTCATGCTACATGCTCCTCTTCCATTCTGCATGTCTTTGAGGAGGACTGTTGCCACCGTTGCTCATCAGCCTGTGTAATGTGTATTAGGTAGGCTAGACCTTGCTTCTGTAAAACTATCGGCTAAATGTTTTCTGCAAACCTGTGAACATGCTGGAAGTGCACATAAGGACAATAAACAATTCAAGTAAGCCAGAAGCTGGAATTTCTACTTCTTGCTTAAGCCTCTAATTGCACCGGGGAAAAGGTTTGATTTTTGATTCCCTTCCTGGTTTGCAGCCTGGTTTAAGACATACATTTGAAAAGGGTGAAAAATGAGGAACTCCATCTGTGGCCAAGTCATCATTTTTCACCTTCTCCAAAAGCATCATACTGTTTTAAACAAGTCTGGAAGGTCACCAGTAGTACTATACCAGAAATCGACAACATTTTCCCTTGTGGTCAGCTCCCCACCCAAAATCAAATCAAGAAGTAGGGGTTTACCCTGGATTCATTTCTTTTGTCTCCCTGGACTGCACCCTTAACTCATTCAATGGCTCCAAGTAAACTAAGGCACTTGATTTCAATTATTTTTTTGTTGTTAGCTGAACAACAAAAAAGTGTAATGATTTTCAGTGGAGACTGTCCCCCAGCACCGCAACATTTTGTCCCTCCGAGTCGAGTTCACAGTGCAGTGCAGTCAGCACAGTAGCAATATGAACAGCAAAGAGGTGAGCATGCAGGAACCCTATTGCCGCCCCCCACCCAGTACTGCAAACTGAAATGGGGTAGGCTGTAGCTCATGATAACTGCAGCTAACTGAAAGGGGCAGGGGTAAAATGCACTCTAAGATTTGTCAGCTGGCCTGACTTACACATTCAGCAGCTCAGATGGGTGCTCTCATTACATTGTAGAAAGCTGCCTCAGCTAGCTTCTTCCCCCACCCCAAACTCCTGCAACACGTATTAGCACTGTGGGCCAGGTCAGACAGGAATGTACCTCTCAACCTTTTGTCACGGAAATGAGGGACATGGACACTCAAAATGAGGGACTATCAGGGACACAAACTCTCAGAAAGGGAAAGAGAACATTGTTTAACCAGGAGTAGCATACTAAGCTGAAGCTTGCTTCCAGATGCAACCTGGGAGCCCAAGGAAGTTAAGTGACTTGCTTAGGATCACACAGTATGCACCAAGGCAGCTGTGAGATTCAAACCCAGGTCTTCAAATTTGCAGCTCAGAGCCTTAACCCACTGCGCTATACTGCCTCCTTAATGAGAATGAGGGACATGTCCTCAAACATGGAGATACAAGCTCAGAACACTGTAAAAACCATAATGTTTACTTGTACAAAGTTTTTATTTTGGATTTAGTATTTTAGAATATTAAGAGTTTCTGCTTTGAAGTCTGAATTTACAGCACATTCTCTGTGTGGGCAGCACCTTTTTCATGAGGGACAGAGCAATTTTAAGGGGCAAAATGAGGGATGTCCCTCGTAATGAGGGACACTTGAAAGGTGTGGTCAGGAACCATTCAACAAAACTTAATCAGATTAGCGCAAACCCCCCACCCCAATCCTTCACTGTCAGTCACTGCTCTGTTCGTGTCCTTTCAGATTGCATTTTTTTTTGCATATCTGAGAGGGGAGATGAGACTTGCACTTAACTGGCAGCATCCTGTCTTTTGTTCCACAGATGGGAGAGGGGATTATCACTATCTGTTTATAATTACAGATGGTGTTCAGGTCAGTTTAATTGTATTAGGGAATGTAACCACTGAGGCAAGTTCATTTGCAGTGGAGTCCCTTCTAAAAGTCCTACATTCCTCAAAGTTCCTTTTTTTGGGTCTGAAGCTTTACCAGCAGTATTTGTTACCAACCATATAGGTTTTTTTTTTCAGCAATAAGGTTTGTCTGGCACAGATATCAAGATACACATTTTACTTTTTGTTTTCTTTCATTCCTTAACCGCAATACAGGATACTGCAGTTTTTAAAAGTTCCCACTCTTGTGCCATGCCCACCATGAGAACATTAAATATCTTGGTACAGTGTTTGCTGTTGAGCACCAGAAACATGTGGTAGCGTCATCCTAATACATCTACAGAATCTAAAAACTGTGAACGGTGCCCTTCTTTAATGGTGTAAGTCATTAATTACAAAATTAGCTATAAAAGTTGTTTTTCCAATATCAGTGAAAACTAAAAAAATATATTGAACATAAAACTTAGGATGTCAAAAACACAGTCTTGCTAAAAAAGAAAAAAATATATGATGAATGTTTTTTGGACAACTAACAAATACTGTTGACTAGCCTGTAGGTGTTTTTAACAGGAAAGGTAGTTTTATGTAGTTTTCTGCTAGTTTGGATTGACACCTACCCCAACATTTTCTATAGCTCACAGTGGTGAGTTGTTTTGGGGCAATCTCTTGCATTTGCTTTGAGGTTGCACTCTGTTAATTATATGTGGCAGTTTTATACCACCCTTAATGAAGCTCATAACCTCACGGCATTATACAGTGCTTGACTACCAATTACAGTATGCTATGGTTTGCCTTTAAAAAAGTTTATTATGGATATAACTTTACAACTGATTTCTCTTGGGGACTTTAAAATACTGCAATATATTAGTTGTGCTAAGTATTTATCAGTTTTATGTAAACAAACACATAGTGAGCCACTGGCACTGCACCTAATGAGCCGCACACACTGCTCCTATTGAGCCATGGACACTGCACTTCCTGAGCCACAGACACTGCACCTACTGAGCCACTGGCACTGCACTTACTGAGCCACTGACACTTCTTCTGTTGAGTCAGAGACACTGCACTTACTGAGCCACTGACACTTCTTCTGTTGAGTCAGAGACACTGCACTTACTGAGCCACTGACATTGCTCCTATTGAGCCATGGTCCCTGCACTTACTGAGCCACTGATGCTGCTACTATTGAGCCACAGAAACTTCACCTACTGAATTGCTGACTCTGCTTCTACTGAGCCACTGATATTGCAGCTACTGAGCCACTGATACTGCTCCTATTGGATCACTAACACTGTTCCAACTGAGCCATGAACACTGCATCTACTGAGTCACTGACACTGTTCCTACTGAGCTACTGACACTGTTCCTACTGAATCACTGACACTGCACTTGTGAATATGCATAAGCGTTTGCCCAGTGTCACGCCCCCACATTCTGAGTGATTTTGAACCATTTTTAGCCCCCGTTTTTAAAAACTGCAACACTTGCCCAAGTTCAGCTTTCTTTCTTCTATCATAAAATATAAGTAGCTGAGCTTGGGCAGAATACTGCTTGCTCCAGCATAGGGACCCACCATAAGGCAGTGATCATGGACAGATAATGGGGATCCTGAAGGGTCACGTGAGACTCTCTCTGGCAGAGATGGGAGTGCTGCCGTTTGACTACATGGCCAGCCGATGCATCCCACATCAATGCGCAGAAATGGCGAACCCAGGAAAACAGGGAACGCTGTTTCAATGAGCGCTCATTTTGGAAGCGGTGCAGGTTGCCTTCATACACAAAAAAGGCAACACTGCAGTTGATCTGCACCCATCAAGGCAGTGCAGAGCATGGCATGTAAAGGTGCCTTCTGATACTGCATTTACTGAGTCACTGACACTGCTTCTACTGGGCCAGTGATACTGCTCCTACTAAGCTACTAGGCTTGTTCACATGGCATGTTCTGCACCACTGTGAGTGATGCAGAGCTATTGTAGCATTGCTGCCTCACTCAGGTTAATGCAGCCTGCATCACAGTGTCTGCATGCATTGTTTTTCACATCAATCCCTCTTTTCTTGGGATTGCTTAGTGGTGTAGGCATTTCATGTGGCCATGTGAACAGCTAGCACCACTCACAATGGTGCCAGGTTATTTCCCATGTTGTACTTAAGTAGATTTCCTGCCCTACTGGAAGACCATTCACAACACAGGAAGCTATCCTGCAACACCTAAAAAGCCCTGTTGTATGAACGCACATCAGAAGCATTTCACAAACTGTGACAAAACCGATGGGGACGGTAGCAATGAAGTTATATGTCATGTGAACGAGATAACTGACACTGCCCCTACTGAGCCAATGACATGCTCCTGCTGGCCACTGAAGCTATTCTTACTGAGTCTCTTACCTCATTCACATGGCACATGACTTCATCACTCCCGTCCCCATCGGTTCTGCCACAGATTGTGAAACGCTCCTGATGAGCATTCATATGACAGGGCTTTTAGGTGTTGCAGGATAACTTTCTGTGTTGTGAATAGTCTTCCAGTAGGGTAGAAAATCTACTTAAGTGCAGCATAGGAAATAAACTGGTAACGTGAGTGTGCCAGTTGTTCACATGGCCAGATGAAATGCCTACATCACTACGCGATCCAAAGAAAAGAGGTGAAACGCAACTCATGCAGACACTGCAATATAGGTTGTGTTCACCTGAGTGAGGCAGCAACACTGTAACAGCTCTGCACCACACCCAATGGTGCAGAACATGCTGTGTGAATGAGCCTTCTGACACTGCACCTACTGAGCCACTGACACTGTTCCTACCAAGCTAGTAACACTGTTCCATTAGACAGTGGTGTTTGGGTAAAATTTATAGTGTTGGCTCCTTTAATCCTACCAAGTGACTATGTCATGCTACCTAATGGTAGTACTTTTTTTCTTCATCCCTACATCTCATCACCAGAGTCTGTCACCCCCCCCCCACATCCCTTTTCTACATGGGTTCTATGTGATAATGGTGACTACGAAACCACGATCACCATTAGGGCGAGTGCAAATCGCCAAAAACCAAAACAGCGATGTACACTCCCAGCAAGGCAATTTGCTCTAAGTATTTATGCAGGGTCTTTGCCCCCCCACACACACCCCCTCATTAAAAATAACCAACTCTGGGAGGGGGGATGCATGTCAGGGAGGGGGATAGCCACAATTTTAAAATAAAGTAACCCCCTCCCATAAAGAGCACAAAATATTATGCTTCTCCCCAGCCCTGAACCCTGCACCTTCCCCACTGTAGCCAACCACCCTCACCACCACATCATGCTGCCAGCTCAGTGGCTTCCCACCTCACAATCCCTCACATACATTCCCTCCTCTTCTGGTCTGCATGTCGCTCTTCCCTTCGCCCTGTCCTTCCCTGTCGCTACCCTTTCAGGGTAGCTTACACTGCAGGTGCTGAGACCGAGTCGCTCATATTTGAGTCGGTCAATCTCAGTCGCCGTATTAATGGTAAACCTTCTACATGAAGTTTTGTTAATGTTGGCCCCAGAGCAGAGAGGTGGGCATGGGGGTTGAACCAGGCACTCCTGTTAAAACAACACCCTATTTTTATGAAATGCTTGTGTGCAAGTATGAGGCTGTTTCAGCAGGCTATATTTTTCTCTTCCCCCCACCTCTAACGCAGTGTGGCCTCAGGCACCAACATTGTAACTGACTGGACACTTTCTTGCATTGCATCACTTGCATTAGTGAGGTGACTCTGTTGTTTGAAGCATGCGACCAGCAGAATGTTTGTTGTCTGCCTGGAGTGAGTGGCTGTTGGTGGTGGGAGGGAGCAGGAGACTCATGAACATGAGAGGCACTGTGGGCACACGTGTACAAGTCTGGGTGGTGAAGTGCACCTGCTTTTTGCATGCTGCACGCTGCATGATTAATTCAAAGTCTACCCATCTCCATCCAGCATATCAGCCCCACTCAGTCTCTCTCGGCTATGGCATCACATGACTGTCACTTGTTTGAGCAGGTATAGTGACACTGTACCAGTCGAGGTAAGAAGTAGCTTGTGTAAGGGTGACTTAAGAATTTTCACTCGCACAGATGCAAGTCACTGAGTCATTCATTGACTCATCCATTCAGAGCTCCATCTGTATCAATTTTCTGAATGTACTGCACATGATCTCAAGTCAAAGAAGTGTAAGAGGACAGTCTGAGTCAGAGGCAAACTTGGTGTGACTGTCTGACTAGGTGTTGATTATTGAGTCAGAACTGAATTGAGGCAGTCAAATAAGCTGCATTGAGGTAGAAAGAGAGAGTTAATGCAAAAACAGTCTGCAGTAGAAGTGACAGCAGTGGTCTAGTCTTCTGTGAGCTGTTAGAAAATTCATCAGTCACTGTCTTTGAGTCACGCCAAGGCAAACAGTTTTTCATTGTAGTTTTGTCAGTCTTGGAGAATGGCTTCTCAGTCTGGAGGATAGAGGAAAAAAGAAAAAAGAAAGATCCCGAGCCAGCACATTGTCTGTCACTAGAATACATAGAATGCATAGAAACTGTCGGCAGATAAGGACCGCCAGGTCCATCTAGTCTGCCCCTTTGTACTACCCATGTGAGCGGCTTGTGACCCTACCTGGCCACCTACTATAGACACTCCTTCCTATCTCTAAGATTCCCTTATTCCTGTCCTGTGCATGCTTGAATCCTGTTACTGTCTTTGCTGCCACCACCTCCTGGGTCAGACCATTCCATGCATCCACCACCTTCTCCGTGAAGAAGTACTTCCTCACATTCCCCCTAAACCAACCATCCTCCAGTCTCATGTCATAACGTCTTGTCCTTGCACAACTGTTTAAGCTGGAACATGCCCTACCCCTTAACCTCATTTATATCCTTGAGGTACTTGAAAGTTTCTATCATATCCTCCCGTTCTCTCCTCTGCTGCAGTGTGTACATATTGAGGTTCCTCACTCTCTCCTCATGTGGTTTATGCTGCAAACCCCCACCATCCTAGTAGCTCTCCTCTGCACTGTCTCCATCCTATCAATATCTTTGTGCAGGTGAGACCTCCAGAACTGCACACAGTACTCCAGGTGAGGCCTCACCAGAGTTCTGTACAGTGGAACTACTACCTCCCTCCTTTGGCTTGTGATTCCTCTCCCAATGCACCCCAACATTCCATTGGCTCTCCCCACTGCTTTGGCTACCTACCTGCTGGTCTTCAAGTCCTCCGTGATAATGATGCCCAAGTCCGTCTCCTCCTTAGTGACTGTCAGCAGTTCCCCAGCAATTCTGTAGCTCCCACCGGGGTTCCCCCTTCCCACATGCATGATCTTGCACTTCTTGGCATTAAACCTCTGCTGCCACTCCACAGACCTGTTCTCCAATTTCTCAAGATTCCTTGTCATCCTTTCTACCCCTTCCGGTGTATCTACCCTGATGCAAATCTTAGTGTCATCCACAAACAGGCATACCTTCCCTTCCAATCCTTCTGCAATGTCATTTATGAAGATGTTAAACAGAACTGGGCCCAGGACTTACCCTTGAGGCACCCCACTGGTCACCCTCCTCTCTCCTGACTGTATCCCATTTACTACCACCATCTGCTTCCTGTCCTGCAGCCAGTTCCTAATCCAGTTTGTCACTTTATTGCCCACCCCTTTGCTGGCCAATTTACTCACCAACCTGCTGTGTGGTACAATGCTGAAGACCATACTGAAGTCGAGATATGCGATGTCAACTGCTCCACCCTGGTCCACTGCCTTTGTCACCCAGTCAAAAAAATCTATGAGATTTGTTTGACATGACCTTCCTTTTGCGAAGCCGTGCTACCTTGGATCCAGCTCACCATTTACAGTCAAGTGTTCCACAATCCTCTCCTTCAGCAGCGTTTTCAAGATCTTGCCTACCACAGAGGTGAGGCTGACTGGCTTATAATTTCCTGACTCCTCCCTGCTCCCACTGTTTTGCAGTGGAACTACTTGAGCCCTCCTCCAGTCAGCAGGAACCACCCCTGTATTCAAGGACTCTCTGAAAAGGTCTGCCAGTGGGGCCACTAGCTCTTGTCTCAGTTCTTTTAAAATCCTGAGATGTATGTCTTCTGGTCCCATTGCCTTGTCCACCCTTAGTGAAGCGAGCTCCTCCAGTACTCTTGATACTGAAAATGGGTTGGTGTTGACCTCCTCCTGCACCTTGCCTCTGATATCCAGCCTTGGACCCTGCCCTTCCCCTTCCATGGTAAATACTGAACAAAAGTATTTGGTCGGTATCTCTGCCTTTTCTTTGTCCTGTTCCACACACTTTCCCGCATTCCCTCTAAGTCTTACGATTCCTCCCCCTGGTTTTTCTTCCATCACTGATATATCTGTAAACTTTTTAGTCACCTTTTTTCACTGTTTGAGCAAATCTCTCTTCTGTTTTTGCTTTAGCTCTCCTAACCACTTTACTCACTTGTCTTTGTCACTCAAGGTACTTCTGCCTGTCCTCCTCCCTCTGGGATTCCTTATATTTCCTAAAGCTCCTGCCTTTTGCTCTAACCTTTCCTGCTACCTCTTTGAGAACCATACTGGTTTTCTCCTTCTCTTGCCCTTGCTCCTCTGCTTGATGCATTGGCTTGTTGCCTCGACTATAGCCTCTTTAATGCATTCCCTCCATACCTCAACTCCCTCTCCTGTTTTCACCCTTGTTAGTGCCCCTCTGATGTTTTCTCTCACCTTGTTGAAATCTACTCCACTGAAGTGTAATATCTTAGCCTTACTGTGGCTTGATTTCAAGTCAGTGCTTATATTAAACCACACATATTAAACCACACAATGCGGTGGTCACTTGACCCCAGGTGACTCCCCACTCATACGCCAGTGGTCCTGTTTCCGTTCGTTAGGATCAGGTCCAAAACTGATCTTTCTCTAGTGGGTTCACACATCAACTGCCTGAGGCCCACTCCCTGTAGTGATTCCAATATGTTCTGGCTCTGTGTTGAGGCCACTGCTGGCATGCTCCACTCCACAGCTGGCATGTTAAAGTCCCCCAGGAGCAAGACCTCCCCTTTGGATGCTATATAGTGTATTTCTTCCCCCAGCCCTTTGTCTCTGCCTCCTCCTCTTCTTGAGCTAGAGAAGGGGATACCTGGCAGGAGACTACAGAAACTCAATATGACCTATGACAATTATGTCAACTTATGAGGCAGGAGAGTGTGGCGTCCTTGTGACAGAGTGCTTCAGCCTGGTAGGTTGTACTATAAGGAAACAGCTCTTAAACGCATGAAAATGTACTGTTTACATGGCTTTTTACAAAAATAATTCCTTTTGAGAGAAGCATAAAAACATAGAAACATAGACTTTGACGGCAGATAAGGACCGCTAGGCCCATCTAGTCTGCCCATTTCCCTACCTACAGGATAGGCCGCAGATCCTAGTTAACCAATAGCCTATTTCTTCCTGCCCCACACAAGAATTGCCTTATGTCTGTCCCATGCATTCTTGAATTCTCCTACAGTTTTAGACCCCACAACCTCCTCAGGAAGGCTGTTCCATGCATCCACTACCCTCTCTGTGAAATAATACTTCCTCACATTGCCCCTGAACCGCCCTCCTTCTATCTTTAAATTGTGTCCCCTTGTTCTTGCAAGTCTTTTTCTGAAAGATGCTACCCTCTTGGACTTTGTTGATTCCACTGATACTTAAAGTTTCTATCATGTCCCCCCTCCCTTCTTTCCTCAAGGGTATACATATTAAGCTCCTTTAGTCTATCCTCATACGGCTTCTCTTGCAGACCCTGCACCATTTTAGTTGCCCTCCTCTGACTGCCTCTATCCTGTCTATGTCCTTACGGAGATGGGGTCTCCAGAACTGGACACAGTACTCCAGATGGGGTCTCACCAACTGCCTGTACAGAGGGATAACAACTTCCTGTTTTCTGCTGATGATGCCTCTCCTATACATCCCAGTATACCCCAGCCCTCCTACTGCCTTCTCACATTGCTTACCAACCTTAAGGTCATCTGATATGATTACCCCAGGTCCCTTTCCTTTTTGTTGTTGTTACTACCTCCCCACCCATTGTGTATTCTTCCCCTGGGTTCTTGTTTCCCAGGTGCATTCTTTTGCACTTCTTTGCATTGAATCCTAGCTGCCATACTTCTGACCATTCCTCCAACCTTGCCAAGTCCCTTTTCATCCTTTCCACGCCTCCTTTGTATCAACCCTATTGCAGATCTTTGTGTCATCTGCAAAAGGCATACTTTTCCTTCCAGTCCCTCTGCAATGTCACTGATGAAGACATTAAAAGGACTGGACCCACTACTGAACCCTGCGGTGCCCACTAGTAACCCCCTTTCTTCAGAGGACTTCATTTACAATTACCTTCTGTGTCCTGTTGTCCAGCCAATGTTTTACCAGGCTACCACCCTGGGTCCCACTCCCAGGCTGGTTAATTTGACCATTAATCTTTGTGTGGGACTGTGTCAAATGCCTTGCAAAGTCTAGGTAGGCCATGTCCACAGCCCCTCCCTGGTCTACTACTTTGTCACCCAGTCAAAGAAATCTATTAGATTTGTCTGACATGACCTTCCTGCTGTGGACCCATGCTGCCTTGGGTCCTGTGCTCCACTGGCCTCTAGGTACTCAACTCATTCTTTTCCTTCAGAAGTGACTCCATCACTTTCCCTACCACAGAGGTCAGACTGACAGGTCTGTAGTTTCCTGCCTCTGTCTTGCTTCCACTTTGTGAAGAGGAATCACATCTGCCTTCCTCCAGTCCTCGGGTACCATCCCATCCTCCCATGATTTATTAAAAGAGTAGCCAGTGGTTTCACTAGTTCCTCCCTTAATTCTTTTAGAATTCTGGGTGAATTCCATCAGGACCCATTGCTTTGTCCACCTTCAGTTTTAGGAGTTCTTGCAGAACCCTTTCTTCTGTGAAAGGACTGGGATCGACCCTATCAAGAGTGCTTCTGTTAATTGGATTAGGCACTTCTCCTCTTTATGAATACCGAGCAGAAATACTCGTTCAGTATTCCTGCTTTTTCACTGTCCCTCTGCCCACCCACCGTTCATTCTATTCAGCCTCACTATCCCTCCTTTGTCTTTCTTCACGCCGCTGATGTACCCATAAAAGGTTTTATCCCCTTCTTAACTGAGTTGGCTATCTTTTCCTCAGTTTGGGCCTTCTGCTATTCTGACTTCCCTCCTGCTCCTTCTGCCTTAACTGGTACAGCTCTCTGTCCTGCTCCTTCTGTGTTTCCTTATACTTCCGAATGCTATCTTTTTCTTCCTGACTTTCACAGCCACCCTTTTGAGAACCATAGTGGCTTTTTCTTTCATTTTGATTTGTTTATTTGCTTCACACAAAGGCTTGTTGCCTCTGTGATGGCAGTTTTGATAATTCCCCATTGTTGCTCCACCCCTTCTAGCCTGTTTGCTAGTGCTTTTCTGAGCACTCTCCCATCTTACCAAAGTCAGCCCTCCTAAAGTCCAGTACCCTTACTTTTGTATGGCTTGACTCTGTAGCTGAGTTTAACGTGAACCACACTGTTTGATGGTCACTTGTCCCCAGATGGCAACCCACTTCTAGATCTGAGATCCTCTCACTGCCCCTTTGAGAGTACAAGGTCTAAGATTGCTCCCTCACAGTGGGTTCGAAACTAGCTGTCTAATGCCTCCACTAGGGCATCAAGAATGGCCCTGCTTTGGATGTGGCTGCAGCAAATGTGCTCCAGTTAACACCTGGCATATTCAGGTCTCCATCAACAGTATCTCCCTTTCTCTGCCATTCTAAGAATGCCTTCTATCATATCCTTGTCCATTTCTTCCCCTGACATGGGGTCTGTACACAACCCCTGGCGGATTGTGGTGCCCTTTCCAGTCTCCAGGTGACCCACAGTGCCTCCGCTCCTCCCTGTTTACTCTTTTGTTCAGTTGCTTTTATTCCTTCCTTTACATGAGAGCTACTCCTCCCCTCTTCTCCCTGCCTGTCTCTCCTGTGGTTATGTACCCTGGTATGTTAACATCCCAGTCATGGTTCTCTGTGTACCATGTTTCTGTGACTGCTACGATATCCAGACATCCCTCTTCCATTAAGGCCATCAGCTCAGGGTCTTGTTGCCCAGACTACGGGCATTGGTACTCTACACCTCCATTTCCTGATGTCCTTACTCCCTTTTGCCCCATCCTGTCCTTCTTGCCTTTGTCACTTTCTCCATTTACCCTGCCCTTCTCCCTATTGACACCTCTATGTTGGTGTTTGCTGCACTTCTACCATGATTATTTTGGAGCTAGGATTCTCCTGCTCTTTCCAGTGCCTCCCCCCTTGGCTAGTTTAAAAGCTTGCCAATGAAGCATTTAAACCTATCACCTAGGATCCTGGTTCCCCTCCCGGACAGATGCAGCCCATCATGCCAGTATAGGCTTGCATCACTCCAGGTGGACCCCCAGTCCCCAATGAAGCCAAATCCCTGAGCTCCACACCAGTTTTTCAACCACTGATTGAATCCCGTGGTGCGGAACACCCTAGCCTCTCCTATGCCATAGATGGGTAGCACCTCCGAGAAGGTTACCGTGCGTGCTACTTTACTAAGGCCCTTCCCCAATTCCACAAACTCTTCCTGCACTTCTTAATCCCTTTCTTAGCTGGTCATTTGTCCCTAGGTGGACAATGACATCCAGCTCCCCCCTGTGCAGCTGCTCCGCAATCCTGAGGATTCGCTCCCTGTCCCTCAAGCCGTGGCGCCTGGCAGGCACCTTACCTCCTCCCTTCCTCCCCAGTTCTACTCTTTCTAACAATGGAGTCCCCACCAGGAGTTGCTCTTCCCTGCAGGGTCTCCTGCCACCCTCCTGTGGGTCTCCTTTGTGGAATTTCCCAGCATCCTCCTTGGTCTCCACTGTGGGTGCCTCCATAGAGTAACCACACTTTGCCAAAATGGCATAGGAATTGTGGAGAGGTACAACTGGAGGGATGCGCCTCTGTTCCACCACCCTCACCCTCCCTGAGCCCACTGTGGTCCAACCGCTCGTCTTTCTTTGCAACCTCTGAGGCAACGGCAGTGGCACTGGTGGTCCCTGGATGGAAGAGGAGGTCCCACAAATCCTGGCCAACTCAGCCTGGAGATGAGCAACCTCCCTGCCCAAGAGGTGCCTGCAGATGGGACAACACCGCATCCTCCAGAACATCTCCTGGAAGACTGCTGCTCCACAGCCACTGCACTGCACCGCTCCAAACATGTCTTATTTCTGGCCTCTAACTATTTGCAATCCTTACTCTTTCCTCTGTTTTCTCTCTCCTTACTTTCTGCCTGTGTGCCCTTTAAGCTCCTGATTGTCCTGTTCTGAGACAAGAATATCCTATATTTCTCAGTAGACCACTTACTTGCTCAGAGGCAGACCTCCAGCAGCTAGAGGGACCGGAGAGCTACTCTTGCCCTTCTAGGATGGTGGGTCCTTGGTGGTTCAGTGATCACTCACTTCCTGCCCCTAAACAGGAAGTTCCTGTTGTCAGTCAAATCCTGTGCCTATAAAAATAGAACTAGCTTTGGGTGGAGGGGAGGGAAGGAGAGCAATATAGTCCCAGCAGAGAAGTTCAGTCACACAGCAGTCCTTTCTCCCTTAGCCTTGTGAAGACTTTACCTTCCCTTCTTTATGAAATGTGCATACTCCACTGCCCCAGAAGGCCTCAACACTGCTGCCCATAGCAGCTTTACCAGTTTTGGTCCATCCAGGGCTCATCACTGTGTGACACAATTGTGGGTAAATAGCATCAAAAGGAGCACTTGTTATTCCTACTCCCCCCAGTAACTCAGTTTAGTCATCCCTACACACACACACACATGCACGCACGCATGCACGCACACACACAGACATGCACACATACTCCTTCTCCCATGATACTACCTTTTAAGAAGCCCAAAGTGATACATTGCATACTGAATCATGATTTTTTGCAGGATAATGTGTAACCTAGACCAATGCAACAGACTTGGGGCTCAGTTCTCAAAGGTTGACTGGGACTTTTCACAGCCCTGATCAAACCCTGCACTGCCCTGAACATATTACTGCACTATCGCCTGATTCACAAGGTTGCGTTACGTGGCGACACTTCCCATTTCACGGCAGATTGTGCCCCATGTGCTGCAAACCCTGTAAAAAGGACTACTAGTTAGACCAGCAAAAGCTGGTGTTACCCACGGCATGTTGCGAATGATACAGAATCCCGGTTGTCGGCCAGGGAATGCAGTAAGCCCTATGTGCTGTGTGTGTTTGGTGCACCCTTGACTTGTGGCATTCTAACTTATTTGAGAATTGGAGCCTTGGTTTTCTAAATAATCAAAATTAAGACTAAGGGCAGGATTTTCAAACAACTTTGATTGTACCAAGCCCCAGATGCACAGATGATGGCGAATGGGGTTTGCAGCAATGTAATGATTTTCTATCTCTTGTAGTGCAAGCTAGACCAACAACCCGAGATTGCAAAATCAGGCACAGTTGCAATAAGGGTTTGGTACACTGCCAGAACCTAAGTGTCATGTTGTGGCTTGTCACTTGTCACAAGCCTTGTCCCCCAGTTTGAAAATCCATCCCTAAGTGTTCACATTTCTTAGTTACTTCTACTGTTTCTTATTATTTGAAGGTATTTTAGTTAAGGTATTATAGTCTCCTGCAACATTTAGAGGAAAGTTAGAAAATATTTTGTCTACTACAAAGTGAGGACATGAATAATTTTTCATGGTATTTTTTTTTTCAGGACACAGCTGCCCAAATCAGGACTGTCCTGTGAAGATCAGAGCAGATGATAACCCTGCTTTGTGCACACTCCCAATCCCTCCCCTCCTCCTAAAATGGCAATGAGCACAACCCTACTCCCATCACCCTGGCTGCCTTCCATCTGTTAAAGAATTCACTGTGTATTACTAATTAAGAAATAGCACATTTTTCATCAGATAGTGGTAAGTGGAGGGTTTGCCGGGCACTATATTAGGATACAGGGGAAAGGGAGGTGTGTGTGCGTATGTGAGTGTGTGTGTGTGTGTGTGTGTGTGTGAGTTTGGGGTGTGGCTAACTGAACTGATTAATGGTGGTGGTAGTAGGGGGAGAAAGCTACTCAGAGTAGCACTGTTGGGACCATCTAGGGCCAAGATTTACAAAACCACTGGTAGTTGCTGGGATAAGGTACATTTGGGACCAACATTTACAGAACTGCCAACAACAGTAGAGACGAGACTCTCTCAGGGCTAAAATTTTGATTTAGTGTTGCCGTATTGGTCCTTGCAAGAATAGATCCAGAAGCAAATGATTTGATACCTTTTAATGGACCAACATAGATGTAACAACAAGAACAAAGTGCTCTAGCTTTCGGACCAACCAGTCCTTCTTCAGAAGCTCATGGCAGTTGTTTAGAAAATACAATACTTATAACAGCTAGATAATGCAGAGAAAAACAGAAAAAAATCCCCATTGGTTTAAAATACTCATTTGAAAAAAAAAAACAGAAGATGATGTCAGAGAAGTTAAACAGTACAATACTGCCCTCAGTCCGAATGAACCTTGGGTTAAGATGTGCTTGGTGCAACAAACGTAAAGAATCCTACTGCACATAAATTTAATTGACATAAGATAACACTGCTGAAGCAGATAACTCCCAAATCAAGCCATGAGTGTCACAGTCAGTATAAGGATGTGATTACTGAAAGGCAACCCCCACCCAGCTTAAAGACAAACTTTGCTCTGTCAGTGGCCTATCTATTCATACTCATTTCTATTGCTCCCTTATGCCTATCCCATGCCTGTTTGAAGCCCTGCACTGTATTCGTAGCCACCACTTCTTGAGGTAGGCCATTCCATGCATCCACCACCCTTTCTGTGAAAAAGAATTTCCTCACATTCCCCCTTAATCAGCCCCCTCTAATCTCATGCTGTGTCCTCTTGTCCTGCTATTTTTCTTATATTTAAACATGTTAGACTCTTTCACCTTGTTAATGCCCTTAAGGTGTTTGAATGCCTCGATCATATCACCTCTCTCCCTCCTTTGCTCAAGGGTATACATATTGAGCTCTGTTAATCTGTCCTCATATGTCTTCTGATGCAGTCCCTGCACCATTTTGGTTGCCCTTCTCTGGACTGCCTCGATTTGGTTAATGTCCTTGTGAAGGTTGGCTCAACACTGCACACAGTGCTCCAGATGGGGCCTAACCAGTGCATACCTCTCAAGTGTCCCTGATTTTCAGGGATGTCCCTGATTTTGCCTCAAAATTTTCCGCTGTCCCTCGTAAAATCTGTGTTTTTGTGACAGAACAGTGGGGATTAAAAGCAGAAAATAATGTCAAACATTAAAGTAACATACTTGTTCTTCTTCAGAAAATGCATCTTAACACAAATCCCTTTATTCTGTCAGCTTTCCGAGTGAACAGCACCAGTTTTTAAGATGTGTCCCTGATTTGGGGTCTTTGTCCCTGATTTTTTTAAGCCTTGTCCCTGATTCATGAGGCAAGAGGTTGAGAGGTATGAACCAGTGTCTTGTAAAAGAGGGATTATTACCTCCCTCTTATGAGTTGTGATACCCCTACTAATACACCCTAACACCCCCCTAGCCTTACCTACTGCTTTAGAGGTCTGCTTGGATGATTTCAGGTCATCAGTGATGATGATGCCCAAGTCACTTTCTTCCTTTGTGACTGCTAGCAACTCCCCTCCCAGCCTATAGGTGGCTTCAGGGTTTCTCTTCCCTATGTGCATGATCTTGCACTTCTTTGCATTAAATCCCAGTTGCCACTCTTCTGACCATTTTGCTAGTTTATCCAGATCTCTTCTCATTCTGCCCACCCCATCTGGATCATCTACTCTGTTGCAGATCTTGGTGTCATCTGCAAACAGACAAGCCTTACCCTCTAGTCCATCTGCAAGGTCACTAATGAAGATGTTGAAGGGACTGGCCCCAGGACTGATCCCCTGAGGTACCCCACTTATGACTTGCATCTCTTCTGACTGCATACCATTTACCACCACTCTCTGTTTTCTGCCCGTCAACCAGTTTGCCACCCAGTTGACTAACTTCTGACCCACCCCAAGCCTACCCAGCTTATTTATCAATCTTCTTTGTGGAACAGTGTCAAAAGCTTTGCTGAAGTCAATGTAGGTGACATCAACTGCTCCCCCTTGGTCCACCACTCTAGTTACCCAGTCAAAGAAATCTATGAGATTAGTTTGACAGGACCTTCCTTTTGTATACCCATGCCGTCTTGGATCCTGTGCCCCTATGGATTCCAGGTGTTGCACTATCCTTTCCTCAAGGAGTGCCTCCATAATCTTGCCCACTACTGAGGTAAGACTGACTGGTCTGTAGTTCCCTGCCTCCTCCCTGCTACCACTCTTGTGGAGCGGGATCACATGAGCCCTTCTCCAGTCTTCTGGGACCTCTCCTGTGCTCAGAGACTCATTAAACAGTTCTGCTAATGGCTCTGCTAGTTCCACCTTTAGCTCCTTAAGTACCCTGGGATATATGCCATCAGGTCCCATTGCCTTGTCAACCCTGAGCTTAGCAAGCTCTTGTAGGACCCTTTCTTTTGTGAAGGGAGTAGTGCTCACCTCCTTCCCCCTGTGTCCATGGTGCTGAGCTATGGGCCCTGCCCTACCTTCTTCTTCAGTAAATACTGAGCAAAAGTATCTATTTAGGATAGATGCTTTTACATGGTCCTCCTCCTCACATGCTCCCTTTTCTCCATTAGCTTAGCAACCCCTCTGACTTTCTCCTTCACTAATGTAGCTATAGAAAGTCTTGTCACCTTCTTTACTGTTCATGCTAGTGTTTCCTCAGTTTGTGACTTTGCCTGCCTTACTGCCTTCCCTGCTTCCCTTAGGGCAGTTTGGTATGCCTCCCTATCTTCATCCCGCTGTGTTCCTTATATTTCCTGAAGGCAGTCTTTGGCTCTGACCTTTTCTGCTACTGTATTTGAGAACCAAAGTGGTTTCCTTCTTCTTTTGCACTTCCTTTCTGTCTAACACAATGGGATGTTGCTTAAGTATTGCATCCTTAATGCTTGCCCACTTTGCCTGTACCCTCACCTGTATTCCTTTTGCCAGGGCTAGCTTAACTCTGTTGGCCATCTTATCAAAGTCAGCTCCTCTGAAGTCCCATATTTTGCCTTGGAATGGGATGATTTAGATGTAGTAGCCAAATTGAACCATACCATGTGATGGTCACTGGCCCCAGGTGACCTTCTGCCTGAGATCTGTGATCCCTTCCTGTTAGTCAGTACTAGATCTAGGATAGCCCTGTCTCTTGTGGGTTGTTGTACCAGTTGTTTGAGGCCCTCCCCCTGCAGGGAATCCACTATGTGTCTAGTTCTGGCAGATGTTCCTGCTGGTATTGACCAATCTGTATCCGGCATGTTGAAGTCTCCCATTATCAGAACGTCCCCTTTAGCTGTCGTGTTTTGTATATCTTCTAACAGTAATGTGTCTATGTCCTCCCCCTGGTCTGGGGGCCTGTAGACAACCCCAGTTCTTATGGCTGTCCCATTTCCTGTTTCCAGGGTGACCCACAGTTCTTCTGGCTCCTTATGTGTATTCTGAATTTCTGTAGCTTTGAGATTTTCATTGACATACAGGGCCACTCCTCCCCCTTTTTGCACCTCGGTCTCTTTTCTGAACAATACATAGCCAGGTACGTGGTTACTGGTAAACCACGTCTCACTAATTGCTACTATGTCCAGTTTAGCCTCTGACATTATTGCCTGCAGGTCTGGGATCTTATTTCCCAGGCTGTGAGCATTTGTGTACATGATTTTCCATTGGCCAGATTTCGGTGTGTTAGTTGTTGGGTGAGGTTTGGCATTACCCCTGTGCGTTGTATGGGGAGACAAACCTTTTTTCTTACCTGGTGATGCACATGAACTGCAAACATGCTGGATCCCTGTTTGACCACTTGCTGGGGGTATTCTTCCCATTCGACGTGTGGGATGCTGCACCCCCTCCCCATTTGCTAGTTTAAATATTCTGCAAAGACGTCAAACTTCTGCCCCAATGCACTGACTCCCTCCTTAGTCAGGTGCAGTCCATCAAATTTAAAGAACTTTCGCTCCCAGAACTGTTGCCAGTTCCGTACAAATCTGTGTCCTTTTTCCTGGCACCAGCCCTTGAGCCACGTGTTTAGCTCACCTATCTCCCCTTCTCTGACCTTCTGTCCATCTGCTCCTCTCTCCCAGACTGGCAGGATCTCAGAGAAGGAGATGCCAGACGAAATGGATGATAGTTTGTCACCCAGCCTGGTCAGGTGTTCCTTGGTCTCCACAACTGACCAGCTGGCGAGATCATTAGTCCCTATGTGTACTAGGACATCAATGTTTTCTCCTGCTTTGTGAACAATTTTAGCAATGCAGTCAGTGTCTCTCCATGCTGATGTACTGTACCTGGGAGACATCTGACCATTACCCCTGGCTGGAGATGGGTATCAACTTCCCGAATTATGGAGTCTCCTATGATCAGAAGTTTTTTAGATTCCCTTTTTGCTTTTTTTGTTTTGGTTCCTGATTTGGGTGAGTTTTGTTGTGCTAGCTCTTGTGCCGCAGTGTCCTGCTCTGCAGTGTCTTCTGCCTCTTTGTTTGATTTCAGAGATAGAGGCAGATACCTGTTTGTAGTGTTTATATGGTTTTTTGGAGGTAATATGTTGGAGAGCAGAGAGTGATGGGGCACCCGATTTGCCCCTCCTAACCACCTGCCAACCTCCTGGTCCAACTACCCTCTGCGGTCGAGGTTTTTCTGTTGGATGCTGGGGAAATGGCGGGTGGTTCTTATAATGTATTTCCTCTTGCATATGAAATTTGAGGTGTGCAATCTCTGCCCATGCTGCCCGGAGCTGAGCCCTAAGATCTCCAATGGCCCAGCATGTAGGACAGTGTCCTAAATCCTGTAAGACTGTCCTTCTGAAAATTGTTCCACAGTTCCTGCAGTTAATGATATCCATTCCAGCTAAGCTGCTGGGTTTATAACCTAGTCAGAGTAATTAGAAGGAAAGAAAAAGCAAGTAATGGTTTGATTGTGTTTTGTTTTTGCTTAACTTGTTATAACAAGTTAAATTACTAGTGCCCCTGTAAATGAGCTCACCTTGTGGATGCCCCACTGATCCGCCCCTTCCTGCTGTGCCACAGGAAATGTCACAACTGTGGTACCCTATAAAAGGAGTGTAGTGTGGGGTGGTTGGGGATGGGGTGGCTGGGCCCTTCCCTGCCGAAAAGAAGAACCATGGATGAAAGAACAAGGAGGTAAGAGCAGAAACAATCAGTCAACAACAAATGCATAATCTGTAAACTGAATTACAGGACTGAAAGAATAATTGTTGAACTCTGGGATTGATCCTTACATCCCTGGTCTCAGAGGCAGTAGATCTAACCATTAAACGTAAGCGAAATTTCATGTTAGCCAAACTGTTGGACTGACTATTGCTCTTGGCATGTTTCAGCCTCAACTATCATCACCAGATGACACTCAGCATTGTCTAGTTACCGGTTCTGCATACACCACAGCAATGATAGTGGTGAGACCCAATTGGAGCCCCAGCCTACATAAAAGGAGCTGCTGGAAGTGGCAGTGAAGAGACCCATTCAAGGTGTATGTTGAGGGGACACTGTTAAGCCCCACCAGGCTGATTTGGAACTTTAATACATATCACACACACACACAATATATATATATATATATATATATATATATATATATATATATATATTATATTAGAGAAAAACAATTTAATGCATTAGTTAGGGTTGTTCCACATCAACAAAAGCAGAAATTTGGTGTTGGGTTGAAAGCCCCCTTGGCCCCTCGACCACACCCCAACGGCATCAGGGTCTGCATTACGGTTGTCGCCATAACTCTCACCCCATCACATGTGTAAAGAAGCAGAGGTGTAGAAGAATGGGGTGAGAGTTAGGACCAACAACCCTAATGTGCACCCCGATGCTGGTTGGGGGTGTGGGCGGGGGGCCAAGGGGGGCTTTCAACCCTAACACCGAATTTCCTTGCTTTTGTCAGTATGGAACAACCCTAACTAATGCATTAAACTGAGCTTTTTGCCTCTAATTTCCCTTCTTTTTGAGAATGATAACGAGAAATAGTGAATGTAATGCGGCAGTTGGAGCACGGGCCCTTTGGGCCCCACGCTCCGCCATACGATGTCTTCTCACATAGTAACATTGTGCCCACAAGCGCAAATAGTAATGCACATGGTGATGCAAAGTGAAACAGAAAGAGAAACAGTAGTGTAGACAGAAATGTTAAAAACAAGCATCAAAGCAAGCGCAATGAAATCAGGAAGGGTACAGCACATGGCGAGACTTGAACGGTAAGTGAAACGGGAATGGAACCGCAAGCAAAATAGTAACGGTAACAGTAATGTTGCAGGCTGGTTTTCCCCAAAAGCTGCATAAAGAAAGACAGTGAGTACAAAGAATGTATGCATAATAATGGTTCTCGGAGCAGAAAATGAGGAGTTGGAATACTAAATTGCTTATGTCAGGAACTGTACGAAGTAGAAGAAAAATTTAAAAGTCGTATGATTTATGACTTTCCTGGCTAGTTTTGAATTTAGCCCCCAGTAGGGTGCTAAGCATTTTTCAGACGAAAAGCCCGTATCTCGCACCGTTTCCGAGATACGGGCCCTGAAAGGCGCGGCAAATACTGTAATGTTATCCTAAGGGAAAAAAAGAGAAGTTGGGAGTGCCATAACTTTGGCTCCCTGTAATATTTTTTCACCAAACAATAATAAAGCACATCTGTGAGATGTTGGCTGTGTTCCTGCCAAATTTCAATCCAAAAGACCAAACCGTTATTTTGCAACAGGGCGCCAAAGGATTCCTGTAATGCGTCGGATGCTGTAATGCTATCCTATGGGAAAAAGCATCAACTTTGGAGTGCCATAACTTTGTCACCATGTAATATTTTTTCAACAAAACACTGGAAGGCACATCTGTGAGATGTCAGCTGTATTCCCTCCAAATTTCAGGCTAAAACACCAAACTGTTTTTTTGCAGCAGGGTGCCAAAAAATTGCTGTCATTTTCCCACAGCCTAGAAAACTACTGTCGAAGTTTGCGAAAGCTTTCGCAAATTCATTCGACAGTGTCGCAAGTGCAACAGTAGTTTACCAAAGTACTTTTTCCAGAAATTTGAAAAACATATTTCGGGGGTGTTTTACCCCAAAATAAAGACATGGCTAGCATCTTCAGGGTCCGACTAGGTGAATACAAAAAGAATTAGGTTGCTAGAGGGTCCCAATTTTAAATTGCAAGCATTTTTCTGATCGCTAACTGAAAACAAAATGGTGGATTTGTGACAGTAAAAGGGCCATTTGCGAAAGTAAAAACTGCATTTGCAACACTGTAGAACTTTTTGTTAACTTTTCCCATTGACTTATAATGGGAACTTGTTTTTTGAATAACTTTTGAACTGTTTAATATTTTTTCACGAAATCATCAAAAGGCACATTGGGGACCCTGGCCACATGTTCCCTGAAGATTTCGGACCAGTCATGCAAACCGTGCGACCTGTAAAGGCGACAGTAAAATTTCAGAAAAGCGTAAATGCACGCACAGATCACGCTTAATAACTCCGCAGCCGTATATGTGACCAGTACAAAACTTGGCAGATCCCAAGGCATATGGGTCTTGATCATGTATTCCAAGTTTCAGGCAAATCTGTCAAATGGTTGCAAAGTCATTGAGGTGCACAATTTTGGGTTTAACATGTAAATGGCTCCTCAACCCTAACTATAGTGGCACTATCGTGCCACTATAATTCTATGCAAAAAACTGCATTAATGCATCATTTAGGGTTGAAGTGACAAAAGTCAAGAAATTCAACATGAGGGGTGCACAGCCCCTCAACACTCCCATCCTCCACAGAATGACAGATGCCGGGGTATGGCATGGGGTCGTGAGACCCAACTGTCACCCCATTTCAAGTGTAACCAGGTTTACATGGTACAGTAAAGGGGAATAGGGTGACAGTTAGGTCTCATGACCCCATGCCACAAATCAGCATCTGTCAGTTTGTGGAAGATGGGAGTGTTGGGGGGGGGGGCTGCTCACCCCTAATGTTGAATTTCCTGACTTTTGTCATTTGAACCCTAACTGATGCATTAACACAGCTTTTTGCATAGAATTTCCTTACTTTTTGAAAATGTGTAATATAAGTAGTAAAAAACATGTATTGGTGGGAGTGTGGGGCCCCACCAAGTGACCCATTACTGCATAACAGCATAATATAAGTAGTAAAAAACATGTATTGGTGGGAGCATGGAGCTCAAAGGTTGCCAAGGACTATTGGTGGGAGTGTGGGTCACTTTGAGCCCAGCACTCCCACCATGTTGCCCATTACTGCATAACAATATACATCTGGCATAGTTATACAGCATCCCTATACAGCAATGAGTCCTTGGGAACACAGATGTAACAATATCTCATGAACCATAAAACCTGGTAAACAAATTCCACTGCAGGCTTACTGTGCAGTTTAAAATCTTGTTCCAGTGGCAAGCCACCAGTAGCAAAAGTCTGTATCTGGCTTTGTTTCTGAGATAATGGTGTAGAAAGTTGTGATACAGATCGCAATGTAATCCTATGAGTAAAAATGTGAACAACATCATTGAATATCTCTGCAATCCATTAATTCCCGAACACCTAAGCAGCATAAGTCACATCTCTAGGACATCCCCTCAACACTCTGCAAATTTCAAGTAAAAAGAGAAAACCATTATTGAGACATGCAATTTGAAAGTTTTGAAACCTTTAAAAAATTTTTGTCCGTGAGATAGCAAATTTTTCGGCCGCAAGAAATTCTTCGGCTGCGAGCGGACGTCTGGTCATCCCAGTTCGGGCCATCTGGTCATCCCTAGCATCATCTGGTCTTCCCCACTGACATCTGGTCATGAAAATCTGGTTATCTGGTCATCCCCTTGCGGAGGAAGCTCATAGCTGAAAATCGTCTCACGGCCAAAGAATTTGCAGGCTCGCGAATGAAGATCGCTAGCGAGCCGAGACCGAAGAATTTTAATTTTTAAAAGTCTATTTTTTTACTAAACTGAACCAAATCAAAGGCATGGTTTGATAGAGGGGGTCCCCCCAAGCAAAACCCATGCCTCATTTGCCCCAAACGTCACCCATGGAGAAAACTGCAACATTTTTTCAGTCAGAAAACTGAAAACAAGATGGCGGCTCTTGTGAATGAAAAATTTCTCATGGCAGAAGATTTTCCACAGTGACCATGCAAAATCTTCGGCCATGAAGGAATGACCAGATAGCCAGATTGCCATTCTTCTTTCGCAAAATATATATACAGGTATATATATATATATAAATTTTCCCATAGGATATAATGGGAACTTCAAATTTTAATAACTTTGACTGGACTAATATTTATTCACCAAACAAATGTTGGCATGCTCCTTGACCCAAGCTCTTTCTATGTCCCAAGTTTTGGACCAATAGACCACATGGGGGCCGCACAGCGCCACAGGCAAAAAACACTCAAAACTGGCGAAAAGTACATTTTTTGGTGCTTTGCTGCACAAAAATCTTATGTACAACCAAAATGCAACTTAGTAAATCAAGAGAGCTGCTATACGAGGCAGTGTATTCCAAATTCTGTGCAAATCTGTTGAACGGTTGCAAAGTTATTAATGTACAAAATTTGAGGTTTAACATTAAAGTGCCTACTCAACCCAAACCACAGTGGTGCTATCACACCACTATAATATATATATATCTACACACATTTATACAACATGGCAGGAAAAGAATCTAGAAATGTCATTGGCCAAGAGATTTCACCTGACCATGCAGTAAATCTCTAGTCTGTAGTGCTCCACATTGTCAATGGGTATTCATTACACTTGGGCATAGTGCACCCCTACTCAGGTGCACTATACCCAAGTGTAATGAATACACATTGACAATGTAAGAGCTAACAGAAAAGGAAATTATGGTAACTATAAAAACATTTCTTTTTAAATGCACATCAGGTGCTGAATCTAATTTTCTTCCCCAAGAAAACCTACTTAGGGACATTTTATAAGTGCAATAAACCCCTTCACTGCACCCTGGGACATACATTAAGCAAGCAATAATATCTGACAGGGTGGGCGGTATTGGGCAATACTGGACTGCCCAGGGGCATAATGAGGCCTGACACCACAGGCGGAGGGCCTTATAGACCCTGGAAGGTCCGGTATTGCCCATACCACCCACCCTGGAGGGTGTTATTGCGCTTAGAAAATGGGTAACTGTATTAAATAATGTTTTTATTATTATTATTATTATTTTGTTTTAAGTGTTAAAACTCTAAACTGATTGATTAGATTTAGTAAAATATTTGCTCTGCCTGTATTGGAATGGTGTTGTTTTTTTTTCAGCTGGCTGTCATGCTTACCCCCCATCCCCCACACACACACCCATATACACACTCTTATATAACAGACACCACCACACCCAGTAATGTAAAAATATTACAACTGACAATTTAGAACAGTTTTCCCTGACTGATATGGAAATTAAAAGGAAAAAAAATACATTGCCACAGTATGCAGATCCACTTCCTGATATACAGTACCTCTACCCAACTGTATCTAAGGGGTAAATCATCTGCTTAGTTTTAGGGCTCCTCCGGTTTGGTACATCGGCGTGCAGGCTCACTCCATGGACAGAACATATGCTCCTCTTCACACTCTTCACACTCCCGGTCCTACTGGAAGGCAGGAAGGACCGGGATTTTGTTTAACAAACACTGAAAACACTAAGAAAAAATTAAAAATAACTCTGTGCTGGACCTGAAGTTGAGCAGGCAGCGAGGACTTGGGAAACTTACAAAATACAGAATGAACAACTGGTTCCTGACCATGCGCTCACAATTTTCAATATCTGCCCACAACCTCCAGGATTTTGGGAATAGGGTTAAAGTGTGTGGGCTTCTGCAGTTGTGCGGGAGGTGATGTCTTCTCAGGGGAAGGGGGGAGTGGCACTTTGGTTTGCTGATTAGCGAGAGCACAAGAGCAAAAACCGTCGGCAGTGAAACTTTTTTTTTTTAAAGAAATGGGAATACCATCGGGACGTAGGGTTTATGGTAATGCAGGCTGAACACGGAAACTTGCAGAACTGAAAAGCAGCAGGTTAATTCTTGAGGAGCGAGTGACTGCTGGAGGAGGCAGGAACGAGAGACAAGCGAGGTCCGCTCTCTGTCAGGTATGGAGAAAGTCATGGGGGTATGGTAGAAGACGGTACCATAAATAAGGAAAATACATTTAAAAAATAGCCATATATAAGCCAAGTGATAGATTGTGTGCAGTTTCATTTACAGTTGGCAGTGAGTGTTGGGGCCAATATCTCTCGCTAAGCGAAGATAAAAATGGCAGCAATTTCAAATTCAGTGGGAAGGTTTTAGCCTATCATCAAGCAGGGTGGAGACAAGGATCCTTATGTGGGTGAAGGGGGGTAACTCGACTGGCACTTTTTATTTCCTGGGCATCTATTGAAAGTTAATATACCCCCCTGGCAGGGGTATCAGCTAATGAGAGCCCAGGAAATAAAAATCCCATTTTCTAGCATCCTATAATGCACACCCTGTTGTGGCTTATTACTTTCTTATAATATAATACAGTAGCACTGTAGCCCATTACCAGCTTTATTACATGCTGACAAATGTACTCAGTGCAAGTGAACCAGGACCTGTGCTGTGGTATTAGTATACCACTGTGGTGCCATGTGTTGTTTTACATTTTTTTTAAATGGATCTTGTTGAGAGGTGTTGAACACAGAACTAAATTTTGTGATGTCATTATCACCCCCCCACAGTAGTTAAAGGGGGGTTACAGTGTCCCTTGAAGAGCCTCGTCTCCAGATGAGACACAGTTAAAGTAAACCATGTATGGAGAAAATGGGGGTGAGTTTGAAAAATGGGGAAGCAGGGGCAGGTTATGGTTTTATATTACAAAAGTAAAACAGCTAAAAGAGATGCTATGCAGGGAAAGGGGAGTGGGTTATTTTCTTGTTAATATACAAGTACACAAGTAGCCTTTCTGCTGGTTGGATGAGAAACACACTTGAGAACTAGGGGTGTACTGTATTCCTTTTTTAAAATTTTACATGTGGGATTATGTTAGTAGCAAGGGCTGATTTGGAGTTTGATTTGGACTACTAGTGAGGGAAATTGGTGGCCATGTTTTTGATAGCAATCAAGGATGAATGAGGAGACTAATGAGGTTTTTTGTATAGACCATCGATTTTATATCAGGTACAGTATGAGTTGTACCACAGAGACTCATTTGAATACATTAAATCCACATGCAAAGATAGAATCTGATATGACTCCCTGGCTGCATTACATCATAGGGGATTAAGATAAAATCAAGCAGAAACTGGTACATGTGCTGGGTTCTCACACAAAAAAGAACATAACATACCTTGTTAAAGATTTAACCACATAGTACATGCAACACACAGGGCCTTCTGTGCTTAAAACAAAGTGAATTAAGAACTTATGACAGCATCTTAACCTCAACACTACCCAACTAGAGAAACATAACTGAAAGCTATCAACCACCCTTCAATGCAATAAAAAAAACTTGACATAAGAAAGGCTCTTTTCAGCTAACTTGATTAAATAGACATTTATACTTTGGTTAATGCCCTTTGGAGCATAATGATAAGCTGCAATACTTTAACTATACTGCAAGTAAGGTCTCCAGATTTAGCACAGGTATTCAACACTTTGCATTTCATGAATTTGACTGGGACACTGCTCACTTACAGTGCTCCTTTTATTGCTGCCCCATTGGCTAAAATCTTTACACTGTCTCTCTGTCATGGTCATGTTCCAGACATATGGAAATTGGCAAAAGTCACCCCAGTCTTTAAGAAAGGTGACAAGAAGGACATAGCTAATTATAGGCCTATAGCCATTCTATCAGTACTGAACAAAATACTCGAGAAATTAGTGGCTATACAGGTCACGGAGTTCCTCTCTAAATATACCCTCCTATCACCTGCTTAACCTGGTTTCCACAAGGGGCATAGCACCTCTACTGCTCTGATACAACTTATAAATAATGCCCTTACTGCTATGAATCACAGTGTCATGACTGGTGCAGTGTTCATAGACCTCTCAAAGGTGTTTGATCTTGTAGATCACCCTCTTCTGCTTGATTGCCTTAGCTTCACTGGTTTCTCAGAGCAAGCCACAAACTGGTTCCAGAGCTACTTAAGCAATAGAAGACAACAGGTAAAATTTAACTCTGTGGTGTCAGACTCTGCACCTATCAATGTTGGTGTTCCTCAAGGCTCCATCTTGGGGCCTCTTCTCTTCTCCATTTTTATAAATGACATATCTTCTAACACCTCTTGGTGCTCAACCATCTTGTATGCAGATGATCTGGTGCTCTACACCTCCTCTGCAAACATAGAAGAAATAAACAGTTGACTAACATCTGCATTTCTCACAATGCAAGAATACATCCACAACAAAAGGCTTGTCCTAAACATAAGTAAAACTCAGGGCATGCTCTTCAGATCCGCAATCAAACTTAGAACAAACTGCAACCTTTTCAACATCTCCTGTGCAAATGGTTCCTCCCCTTATGAAAGTAACCTCATTCAAGTATTTAGGTGTCCTGCTTGATGAAACTCTCAACTTTGAGCAACACATCATCGACACCTGCAAGTCAGTAAACTCCAAGCTCGGAATAGCTTACAGGACTAGTCAGATGCTTACCACCTCAGCTAGACTGGCTATTTCTAGGGGTATCCTACTTCCATCCCTTGTATATGGTGCTGTCACCTACATAAATGCTTTGAAAAACACCCTAAGTAAGTGGGATACAACGTACAATAGTATCTGTCATTATGCCTCGGCTTCCCCACATTTGAAGCACCATTGCTTGCTACATGCAGACCTTAGATGGCCTTCTGCATCTGCCAATTGACTCCTTGCCCTTGGTACTCTGCTGTGCTGGACAACATCATTAGAACTGATCTACCTACCTCTCTTGCAGGCATGCTGGTGCCTCTGTCCCTCACCTATGGTCTCCGCTCTACTGGACTCTCTCTCTACTATACACCCCTAGGTGCGGAACCCTAAAAGGAACCTCAATTTTCTCCTGCCTGGCTCCAAAATATTGGAATTCCCTACTTCTTGATGTTCGCTCTGCACCTAGTCATATTGCTTTTGAAAAGATTCATCACACTCTTCTCGTCAAACATGCCTTATGTTCCTGTTTTAAACCCCCATAGGGTGCTTGACATCCCCTTCCTCAGCTCTTAAAATGTTTACATTTTGCTCTGACCCCTTGTTACTGTTATATGTAGCACTTACCATGGATTATGTGTTAAAACGTTACTGCTCTATTTATTTATTTATTTACAAGATTTACCAGGAAGGCATACTGAGCAATATGCTCGATTCCAGATGCAACCTGGGGGCCGAGACCCAAATACATACATGAAATGAATACATATGCAGTACATTATGGGAAAGTCAAGGCTTACCTATAAACATTTGGATGATAGTTTACAGACGGGGGTAGATACATACAGTGTAAAGAATTAGAGGGTAGTGTACATTTCATATACATTTATAGTACAACAACATAATAGTAAAAATTGTTAGTTGAAACAGGAGCAGCTGGAGGAGAAATGCACTCTGAGTAGAAGGTTGTGATGATTGCTATGATTGTATGCCTATTATGTTTTGTACTATTGTTTATTTTTCTGCCCTTGCATCTGTCATATTAGCAATACTGTTTATGTCACAGAACATCCTGAAGATTTTTCCTTGTATGGTTGATTACCTCTGAACTATACCTGTTATTTGTTTTGTCTGTTAATTTTCATTGTAACCTCCTGGGTCGTGTCTGAAAATAGTCATATTTTGTGGCTACGACACCTTACCTGGTAAACAAAAACTAAACAAATAAAGTAAATATAGAAGCAAACCAGAATGGCCATTCTCACCAAACTGTTTTGTGCAAAAGGTTCAAATGAATGTAACATTGTGATTACATAGAAACATAGAAACATAGAAATTGACGGCAGATAAGGACCGCAAGGCCCATCCAGTCTGCCCATTTGTTTTTCTACCTTATAAATGTGCCATCGGCCTTTGCTCTGTCAGTGGCCAATCTATTCATAGTCATTTGTATTGCTCCCTTATGCCTATCCCATGCCTGTTTGAAGCCCTGCACTGTATTCATAGCCACCACTTCTTGTGGTAAGCCATTCCATGCATCCACCACCCTTTCTGTGAAAAAGAATTTCCTCACATTCCCCTTAATCAGCCCCTCTAATCTCATGCTGTGTCCTCTTGTCCTGCTATTTTCTTATATTTAAACATGTTAGACTCTTTCACCTTGTTAATGCCCTTAAGGTGCTTTGAATGCCTCGATCATATCACCTCTCTCCCTCCTTTGCTCAAGGGTATACATATTGAGCTCTGTTAATCTGTCCTCATATGTCTTCTGATGCAGTCCCTGCACCATTTTGGTTGCCCTCTCTGGACTGCCTCAATTTGGTTAATGTCCTTGTGAAGGTGTGGCCTCAATACTGCACACAGTACTCCAGATGGGGCCTAACCAGTGTCTTGTAAAGAGGGATTATTACCTCCCTCGTATGACTTGTGATACCCCTACTAATACACCCTAACACCCCCCTAGCCTTACCTACTGCTTTAGAGGTCTGCTTGGATGATTTCAGGTCATCAGTGATGATGATACCTAAGTCTCTTTCTTCCTTTGTGACTGCTAGCAACTCCCCTCCCAGCCTATAGGTGGCTTCAGGGTTTCTCTTCCCTATGTGCATGATTTTGCACTTCTTTGCATTAAATCCCAGTTGCCACTCTTCTGACCATTTTGTCAGTTTATCCAGATCTCTTCTCATTCTGTCCACCCCATCTGGATCATCTACTCTGTTGCAGATCTTGGTGTCATCTGCAAACAGACAAGCCTTACCCTCTAGTCCATCTGCAAGGTCACTAATGAAGATGTTGAAGAGGATTGGCCCCAGGACTGATCCCTGAGGTACCCCACTTGTGACTTGCATCTCTTCTGACTGTATACCATTTACCACCACTCTCTGTTTTCTGCCTGTCAACCAGTTTGCCACCCAGTTGACCAACTTCTGACCCACCCTGAGCCTACCCAGCTTATTTATCAATCTTCTATGTGGAACAGTGTCAAAAGCTTTGCTGAAGTCAAGGTAGGCGACATCAACTGCTCATCATGCCTGGTCATCTAAAACAGTGTCAAAGCTGGTGCATGCAAGGCTGTCTGGAAAGGAAGAAAGGTTACAGTCACCAGAAATAGCTAAAGTTGCCAACACATGATGATTGTAATCAGTGGACGGTATCTATAATGTAAACCAACCCATTTCCAAACAATCCCAGTTCAGCTGTAATCATGTGTTCCCCCCATCCCCTCCAGTAGACAGTAAGCAGAGTTTCAGGTGTTTCTACATCAGTCAGAATCTGATTTAGATCCTGATGACTCCCTCTTAACATCAAATTCCCTCCAGAGTTTTGTCACGCTCTTACCTGTTTCCAGGGATTCAGAATAGACATATGTCTTTCCCCCAGTAAGCGTTCTTGAGCCTGGCCAGCAGAATGAGAACATGGTGAATGGAAAGTTCTCTTAGCCGTGTTTACACCAGAAATTCACTTCCAGTGCTGACAGGTGTCAACACTGAGGTCTGGGATACAGTCCCCTGACTTCTTCTGCAAGTCCAGCTGCCCAAATTGTTCTGTTACTGCCAAAGCATCATCTCATCGTGCAGCATCCCCCAACACAATGAACAGTGAATGAGAAGCCTTTCACAGCATGACCATGCATGCCTTCACAATTTTCAATGGGTTCCCTATGTGCAAACATCTCTCAGCCATGCTCTCCCAAAAGTCTTGGGGCTGTCTTCTTCTGTTCCCTCCTGGAGCCCAATGATATGTATATTTGCTGCCTTGATGGAGTTCTTCATGATTTTGAGGTTGATTCATAAGAGAATGCTGTCCTTTATTAGCCCAACCAAAGCTGTGAAAGCTCTTTCTGCCATTGTCTTGACCTCTGTACCTTGGTCTTGAATACCATTCATTCTGATGTCCAGTGATGTTCCTTTAGATGAATACTCTTCCAGCTTTCAGTCAATTGCTTGTATCGCTTTCAACAGTGCTGCATTCACTGACTGAGAGTCGCCTCCAAATGGCTGATGTTACCCAGTTGTTGAAGCCCACTTTCTCATCATGTGTCAAGCATCCTCTCCCCTTGCAGTACCTAAGTTGTTGAGGCCTATCTGCTTAAATGCTTTTCAAAGTCACCCAAAAGTATATCAATATGATGAGTGCACCTAGTCCAGTCCAAATGTTGTGGAAAGGAGGCTCTTAATCAGAAAATAAAGCAGTAAAGACATAAAGAGTGTATATCAGCTGCAGAGATCTGAGATGTTGGCACCAGTCAGTCTGGTTGCTATAGTAGTTCTCCCCCCACACTAATACGTTTTAATGGGATTTGCCTGTAACAATGTCTGTGCTGTGCATTTCTTGGGTATTAACATACTACCACAACTAGATTTTTGCCAATCAAATTATTTGATTTTACTTTCCCATTTTATAAATTTTAAGTCACTTTCCTAAGAAGTTGAAGGGACTTGGCCTAAACCTCAAGGTGTGTCAACAGCTTAGTTTAACCATAACTTTTTCATGTGCTACAGTGCTAGTCTCACTTATAATACTATTTTAGGGTAGCAATATATTATCTCAATAACAGTCATTGGTTGGGTCTTAGCCACGTGTGGGAATACCTCAGTTCCAATATTTGGTTGAGTACTTGTATTTGGGACATGAATAACACCTTGAGATGCAGCATCTCATTTTCATGGGGGTCCCAGGGAGGATAGGAGTGGAGAACAGGTTAACTATCATTAATGTAACCCCCAAGCAGGGATTCAGTTAACTCCATTTGGTGTAGGGTTGTCAGAACCCTCTAAAGGTCTGGGTTCTGGTTTTAGTTCTAGTCTAGAACTTTTGAAAAAGTTCTAGGGTTATAATCTTTTTTAGAATGTTTTAGAACTCAAATCCTATTTTTAAATGGTGCTGCCAATAATAAAGATAATTGTGAAATACCCATTAAATTGAGAGGACATGCTGCCAATAATGAAAATAAAACTGAAAAACGTGAAATTGAGGACATGCTGCCAATAATGAGGATAATAGTGAAATACACATGAAATTAAGGACAAAAAGAATTAAAATCTGTTCAGCATAAGGGGAGAGAGAAATGATTATGTGTGAGTTTGATATGACTATAGCTAGGTTCATCTATGGTTTATCTGTGGTTTCTTCTGTTTGCTAAAGCCTGCAGCACACAGGTGCTCACTGCTAACAGGGCCACCCACCCACCCACCTATACAGTACATTAAAAGTTTCTATTCTGCAGCTGCATTACAATTCCTGAGTGGAAAAAAGGTACATGTATTGCACTCAGTTATATTCTCATCATCGTGAAGTACATGTATGAAAAAATAAATTTACATTAGCTAACCTCAGCTATTTGGTATTTGCTGCTGTCACTTTTAAATAAGAAACTTGCTATGTTTAAAAGAAACTTTGCCTAACAAAGTCAAGGTACTGCAGCTGCAGCATGTGGAACTGGTGCATCACAGGTTATGTCATAAGTGCAGTTGGTCAAGACATTAAAAAAAATATATACCAAGCATTCTTGTTGGCAAATTGAAATAATGCATACAACTTTCTAAGATTATGAGTAAATAAACCAATCATTCTTGCTGGCAAATAATATGTACAGTTTTCTAAGATAATGCAAATATACCAACATTCTTGTTGGCAAATTGAAATATTACATATAGCTTGCTAAGATAATGCATAAGCTGGCCAGCTGCTATTTAACTACAATGTGTATTTCATTTACATAAATAAAAAAGCAGTTTCCTCACTGCTTACTATGTCAAGGGAATATTTAATGTAACTGCAGCAGTTGGCACGTGATGTTTAAGGGACAGTGTCTGTCAACCCCCTTAGTCATAAAATTGTCCCTATGTTAAAAACAAGCATTTGTCAATGCCGAATGTTGGCTTGCTGGCATTGGCAGTGGTAGTGTAGAAGTTACAGAGCAGCGTAATAGGAATGGCAGTGAAGTACTGAACTGAAGCCCACCCCACCACCACCCTGCAGAGAGTGACAGGCATTGGGGTGTGCCTTTGGGTCGTCAGGCATAACGGCCACGCCATTTCACCACACCCCACCCTGCAGACACTGACAAGTGTCACGGTGTTCCTTGGGGTCTTTGGCCCTTATGCGCACCCCATTCCATTAGGAAATATGGTGAGATGGGTGCGATATAGGAGAATGGGGTGAACTTTGGGGCCAAAGAGTCCAAGGCATACCTCAATGCCTCTCACTGGCTGTGGAATGGTATAAGCATTACAGGCAAGAATCCCAAGTCACACCCCTGATGCCTGTCATTCTCTACAGGGTTGGGCGTTATGGTTGGAAACCCTAATACCTCAGGCATTCGTTGGTATTTTCACTCCAAATTTTCAACATGGTTTTTTTTATGACCCCACTTCATGAACAGTGGCAATATCAGTTTGTTAGTGAGCTGCTTATGCACAGCGACTACGGCATTTAGCACCACAGGTAGAAAACATTCCGAACATGATGTAAAATGACAGCTGTACTGTTCATGGGGAGGTGTAAAAATGGCAATGTTGCAAATCTGCAGTAAAAATATTTAAAAAACTGGCGAAGACACGAGCGTACATAGAAACTGTGCAACGCACACCCGTAATATAATTAGGTTGGGGATTTTTTACAGCAGATTGTCAAGTCAGGCATTTTTGGTGCCTGCGATCATGAACAGTGTCACTGTGATTTTCTTTATCTATCCCGAACAATGATTTCCCACAGCGACCATGCATCTCTGCGCTGAAAGTGTGAAAACACACTTCCGCCATGTTGTGAAAAATGACAGCTGTACTGTTCATAAGGAAGTGTGGAAAAACGCCACTGGTGAAAATCTGGACTGAAAATATTACAAAGTCATGAACTTACGAGGGTGCGTGGAAACTGCGCAATGCTCACTCATAACACAGTCATTTTGTGGACTTTTGTCACCAAATTTTCAACATAGCCATTTTAAGACCTCTGCTCATGAACAGTGTAACTGTGATTTTGGTAATCTGTCCCAAACATTGCTTTCGCATACCAACAGCACCATTGTGCGCTACATGTGTGAAAACACATTTTGGGTGACATATGAAAAATGACAGCTGTACTGTTCATAACGAAGTGTAATAAAATGGCAGTGTTGAAAATCTGGGTGAAAATATTAAATTCACAAACTTACGAGCATGCATAGGAACTGCATAGCGCACGCTCATAAAACAGTCATTTTAGGAATTTTTTACTAAATTTTCAACATAGCCATTTTAAGACCTCTGCTCATGAACAGTGTCACGCGATATTTCTTAATGTGTCCCATACATTGATTTCGCACACCGACTGCGCCATTGTGCACTACATGGGCGGAAACACATTTTGGGCAAGATGTGAAAAATGACAGCTGTACTGCTCATAAGGAGGTGTGGTAAAATGGCAATGTTGAAAATCTGGAGTGAAAATATTGAAAATTCATGAACTTATGAGCGTGCGTAGGAACTGCGCAACACACGCTCATAAAACAGTCATTTTTTGGAATTTTTCCACCAAATTTTCAAAATAGACTTCTTGAGAGCCCACCTTATGAACACTGGCAATGTCATTTTGTTAATCAGTCCCAAAAAGGTGATTTTTCACAGTGACTGCGAAATCACCCTACGGGCCCGAATAACACCATGACAGTGACAGCACTCATGAGAAGGGGTCCCAAAAACCCCATGTTGAAAATTTGGTGCAAAAATTCAAAAAAATGCCTGAGATATGCAACAAAGTTGAAAAAACCCTATCTAGCCCATTATACAGCTTACCGGCATTTCCTCAGTTCGTGGTCGGCTATGAAGAGTGCAGATGTGTTCCTCATCCACCGCAGATCGCCGAGTACGACTCGGAGGTAAGTATGGGGTGGGGGGTGGGGAGGCAGGTGCGAGAGGGTGGGTGCGGGTTGTGAGGAGACAGGTACACTGCGTGGGGACCGCTTTTCAATTTACAGGTTTTTTTTTTAATTGACGACGTGACATTTGCCATGCTGGGGTGGGCTCCCAGCATGGCACCCTGTACTGGGGGAGGACAGTGGAGCCGCGGCGGAGTTGGGCACCCCCATCGGCCATGGCATCAGTTGCCACGCTGGGGTGGGCTCCTCAGCGTGGCACTCTGTACTGGGGGAACGGCACATTATGTAAAGTGGATGTAACTTGTAAGCAAAGTACTGCTGCATGACGAGCTTGTCTCTGATTGCAGCGGCACTTTGTTTAGAAGTTTTGTCCACTTTACATAATGTTGGTGTCAGCGCTAGCATGCTGGCTTATTGGGGAATGAGGGACGCATCTACTGATGCGTGCCCTGCATTCGCCCAGCAGCAGCCGTGCCTCCAAATCTCCACTCTCCCAATATGTTGACTGCCGCGCAAGCGCAGCAAGCCAACATAAGAAACGCACTTTATGATTGGTCACATTCTGTAAAGCCTGCTGATGTAGCTGTTTTTTTTATTCTGATTCCTTTTTTCTGTGTAAAAGTGAAAAATAGACCACTCCCAGCCCAAATTGGTGCACCACAAAGCTTGTTTGCAATGCTGCACTCCTTGATCAACTTCATCTTTCCTGGCTGGTGTGGGAATACACCACACAGTCTAGCCAAACATGATGCAGTGGGAGGAGAGAGAGGAGACACAGCATCATGAGTGGCTTTTGAGAGTGTCTTTGTATTGTTCAGGAGGTATGGAATTAGAATTGATCGAGGTAGGATTTGACAGGCATGTGAATATTTGCTTGTAGCAGAAACTTGCTCTTGCAGGAAAATGTTTTTCTTTGCACTGCTGCCGTACGTAGTACGAACATGGAAACAAACAACACAACCAGCTACATCAATGAATTTTAGAGAAGGTAAGGAATCCAAAAAGATTGCATTTCAACTAGAAATAATATAATACAAAAAAGGTTTACAGTATCCCTTTCATACAAATTTAGTCCGGTTCCCACTGATGTTAAACTTTTCCTGTAAAAAAACATACTGACTATAGGCTCTATCTACAAAGCAATTTGCCACAGAAATGGTGAAAGTGTTTTCTGTATATTGTTCATGGTAGTAGATTGAGAGAGGAGAGATCGACAACACATTTCATTACAGTGTGTAAAGTTCCCCTTCTTTTTCCAGAGAGACCCCATCCCACACTGTATTTAACAACTACCACCATCTGAGTTGTTATCATCAGCATCCACGACATCAGTCACTTCAGGATCAGCTTGTATACTTTTGTAGGGATATGAAAATCTTGCCTTATTTATTTTAATAAATGTTAACTTGTGTACATTTTCTTACAGCAACCTATTTCTGGTATATGTTGCAATATTGCCAGCTGTACTAAACATACATTCTGAAGAGGCACTTGTTGCAGGACAACCAAAATATTTCAAGACTTCATCATACAGCTTGGGCCATATTAACTTTTTCAATCTCCAGTATTCAGAAGAGCATGCATCAATAGGAATAAATGGTTCTTGTAGGTAACTGATATCATGATGAACAGAGAATGCTCAGAAGAAGGAACAGTGTAAGTTGGTATGGCAGCAATTTGCAAAACGTTTTGCCACAGATTTAGCTTGCTACCAAGGGTGTAAGTGGGAGCTGTGGAAGAAGTACAGCTCACTTTTGGTGTCTTTTCTTGTTCTGTATCTCTTCATGAAGATGGACCTGCACATTGTGGAGATTACAACTTGAAGCCCAAGCTATTGTGTGTGTTTGTGTTTGACTCCTGTAACTGCTGCTACTCATCTAGCAACTGTAATTTGTAGTGCTCTATATCATCTGTTTTTGGAAGATTTATAACCTGGAACCTGGGATCTAAGACAGTTGCAAGTATGTAGTGTTTTGATTTTGTCATAGCAACTAATCTATTATCATATTGGAAGTGCTCGCACATTCTCTTTACATGATTATCATGATACTGTTAACATGTTGTATCATATTTAGATCTGTCTCTTTCTGTCTCTAGAATTAGAACACTCTGATGATGTGAAATCAGCATGAGTGGGATAACCTGACTTAGAGATGCACCATCTGAAGACGTGTCCCTTGTAGCTGTCTCAAAATGAGCTAGAATGCAGCACTCTGTCCTCATTAATTTCCACTGCAGCACAGACACCATAATTCCATCACTAATAGTAACTGGAGCAATATTCGCGTACAGCTTGCTTTTGTTCCAAGAAGCACTGCAGCAAATAAAGAGTTGAGTTCCACCGAGTGGAAACATTTTGAATCGGCTTTTGCTGGGGCGGCTTGTGTTTCTTTTGTAGTTCAGATAATATCCGTATGGCATGGCTGAATGTGAAAAGTGAGACAATTTTTTTGTAAACAGCAATCATGCCATCAGCTTGTGTTTCATTGTTCAGGAACCCAGTGACAATTAAATGTAAGCAATGTTCAAAGTAAGACACATGCATGAACTCTCCATCCTGTAATGCTTTTAAACCTGTTAGCTCCATTTTCACTTACTATAAAGCCACGTCTCAGACCACGAGAATAAATCCAGTCATTAAGGAGCTCATGTAGTTCTTGCAAGACATTTGCAGCTGTATGACTTTGCCCAAACTTCTTTGTAGGTAGTAGTATCATCTTTTGGGGTGTGTTTGTTTTGAAGAAACACAAGAAAAACTGATCCAATGAGTAGTAAGGGACATATAGTCTATATTTTGACTGCTCGTCCACATATCTGTTGTGACATAAATAACCACGCCCTCTGCAATTTTAAGTGCAAGCATCACTGTTGCTTTTAATGCCTCATAAATGTTTGGTATTTCAACATAGGCAAAGTACCTTCAGTGAGCCACACTGTAATGAGGCTCTGCAAGTTTCATTACCTCCCTAAAATCCTCATGATCTACTAATGAGTATGGGAGAAGGGCTCCAGCTCACAGTTCCCCAGTTTTGTGATTAAGATGAAGACTATTTGGATGATTTTTGGTAAAGGTATTCCTCTCAAATGCCTGAGACAATGTTAACTGCTTACAACATTTCCTTGCCAGTTTCTTAGACACTGTGCTTTATTTGCCAGATGTACATTGGGGTGGTGTACTTGGACTTATACATTCAGTGCCATCACTGGATGTTCAACTGGTGCTAATGGTGTTGACGCTGCTGGGAATGGTGATCCTAGGGCTGGCACTGGTTCTGTTTGCATCAAGTTTAGACAATTCACTATGCATTTCTATAGATTCCTGATCCTTCTCATCTGTGGTCTGGAAGGTGGAGGGCATGTTTTTGGCTGATCATGCAATGTTAAATGCTTTTCAGATGGTGTTTAAGAGCTGTAATGCTGAGACATCATGTGACTTGACCATGGCTTACACTTTGTTTACATAGGGAACAAATTGCTCTGCATGTATTACTTTTACTAAGAAAAATAATGCCACACTTCAGAAGTGACAGACTTTGTTCAAGTGCTAGCAAGATAACTAAAAACTGTCTGTGTTTTTTTTCACCTGTCTGAGTAGAATCCAGGTCATCCTTCTCGGTGCTAAAAGAGTGGGCAGGGGCACTTGAGGGTTGTTCATTTTTATCTGATGTAGTGGATTCACTGGATATGTTCTTCTCATTGCTACCATTTGTGGATTTATTTGCAAGTGCACTACATGTTTCTTTGTCAGCAGACTTGCTCATTTGACTTGGCTGAGGGACTGATGATACATCACCAGTCACGACAGCATCAGACTGAGACAAAAAGCTTCTGTCTGACTCAGAGACTAAATCATTGTCACTTAGAAACATAGAAACATAGACTTTGATGGCAGATAAGGACCGCTTGGCCCATCTAGTCTACCCATTTCCCTACCTACAGGATAGGCCGCAGATCCTAGTTAACCAACAGCCTATTTCTTCCTACCCCACACAAGAATTGCCGTATGTCTGTCCCATGCATTCTTGAACTCTCCCACAGTTTTAGACCCCACAACCTCCTCAGGAAGGCTGTTCCATGCATCCACTACCCTCTCTGTGAAATAATACTTCCTCACATTGCCCCTGAACTGCCCCTCCATCTTTAAATTGTGTCCCCTTGTTCTTGCACATCCCTTTTTCTGAAAGATGCTACCCTCTTGGACTTTGTTGATTCCGCTGAGGTACTTAAAAGTTTCTATCATGTCCCCCCTCTCCCTTCTTTCCTCAAGGGTATACATATTAAGCTTCTTTAGTCTCTCCTCATATGGCTTCTCTTGCAGACCCTGCACCATTTTAGTTGCCCTCCTCTGGACTGCCTCTATCCTGTCTATGTCCTTGTGGAGATGGGGGTCTCCAGAACTGGACACAGTACTCCAGATGGGGTCTCACAAACTGTCCGTACAGAGGGATAACAACTTCCTGTTTTCTGCTGCTGATGCCTCTCCCTATGCATCCCAGTATACCCCCAGCCCTCCCTACTGCCTTCTCACATTGCTTGCTAACCTTAAGATCATCAGATATGATTATCCCCAGGTCTCTTTCCTTTTTTGTTGTTGTTACTACCTCCCCCCCATTGTGTATTTTTCCCCTGGGTTCTTGTTTCCCAGGTGCATTATTTTGCACTTCTTTGCATTGAATCCTAGCTGCCATACTTCTGACCATTCTTCCAACCTTGCCAAGTCCCTTCTCATCCTTTTCTTGCCTCCTTGTGTATCAACCCTGTTGCAGATCTTTGCACTATTACTGCTAGTCACAGAGACTTTAACAGCATGAATGGCATACCTTCTGGTGCCTCTCCATGTGACACCAGCAGCTGCACAAGTTTTTTTAAAAGATCCCCCTTTATCACAGCTCATTGTTGCTCTTTTGCTGTTTGTTGTATTTTTACCAAGTTAAACTATTGGGTTATTTTTGCTAACACCAGGATTACCAGTGCCACCAACACCTGATCCACCACCAGCACCAGATGCTTCATTTGTGCTGTCAGCCATCATAGCACCAGTTGTGTGCACAACTCCTGTGTTACAAAACAATGTGGTCTGTGATCTCTGCAACTCAAAGATTTGGCTTTGTATGATATTGTGATGCAGTGGACTGGAAGCTAATTGAAGAATATGCCAGATTGCAACTACAGTTGGATCCCAGGTTTAAGGCTTACAGAATGGATTGGGCATAGCCGTACACAAAACAGGGCAAGGCGAAATGTCAGGAATTTTAATTCTGAATCTGAATAAAAAAAATATAGAGTAATATTGCAAGACATTGTCTGTTTATTTTATTATATTTCAATATTTCTTGTTCTGTAATATATTTTATTTTATGCAAGATAATACTATGCACTAAGTGCTGGGCAGCACATGGTCAATATGAAATGGTACCGTCAAAGGGCACACAGCAGGATGATGGCTAGTAGTATGTGACATAGGAGTCACACACATGCACTGGGTACAGTGCAGCTATCAAATGGCACGCCGCAGGATGGTGGCCAGTATGTCACGCAGGAGTCTCACACACACACAGACACACAGACACACACACACACACACTGGGTACAGTGCAGCAGTCAAACCTCACACAGCAGGTTGATGGCCATTAGTATGCCACGTATGAGTCACAAAGCAGGATGATGGCCAGTATGCCACATAGGTGATGGAGTCAGGTAAGACAAAATATACATATATTTTTTTTTATCGAGTATGGGATTTTTCTCCCCCCCCCCCCCAAAGTTCCCCAAGAAAATATTTCTGGCATGTATTAAAGATACCACAGAAAAATGTGCTGGGCTGTACATGGTCACATACTAGGTAGGGTTTTTTTTTTAATTGAGTATGGGATTTTTCTTTTCCCCCAAAAGTCCTCATAGAAAATATTTCTGGCATGTATTAAAGATACCACAGAAATGTGTGCTGGGCTGCACATGGTCACACATTGGGTAGGGTACAGTGCAGTCAAAGGGCACACAGCAGAATGATGGGCTGGCCACAGTACTCCACAGGAGACACACAACTCAGTGAAAGGGATTTTTCTGTTTCTCCTCCCGACAGGGAGATATATTTCTGGCATGTATTTAATGATACCACCACGCAAGTGGCTACTGGGCTACACACAGTCACACGCACAGGGTAGGGTACATTGCAGTCAAAAGGGCACACAGCAGAATGATGGTCTGGCCACAGTACACCACAGGAGAAGGAGTCACACAACACAGTGAAAGGGATTTTTCTGTTTGTCTTCTTAACAGAGAAATGTATTTCTGGTATGTATTTAAGGATACCACATGGCTGCTGGGCTGCACAGTGCACAGATATGATCACACACTGGGTGCTGCACATGGTCATACACTGCAGCGTTCGTTCTAGGAACCAAATTTGGTGGGTCAAATGGCCCACTGGACACTGAAAAGGTGGGTCATTTCAGGAAAAATGTGGGTCATACATGACATTTCTTAAGAAATGTTTATACAGAATTTTAAGTAATGCTGTATGAGATATATTAAAAAATGGCTGTTACTAGCATGTCACAGTAAACAGTATTCATGACAAGCTGATGAACTACTACAGCAAGGGCAGATCAACAGGTGAGGTGTGAGTTGTGACTCAGAAAATATAACAATAAGTATCTGGCATTTTACATGATGTCAAAGGTGGATAGCAGTTTACAAAAGGCATGACATCTCTATCACTGCCTGGGATCAATCAAGATCAGGCCTGAGACAGCAGCCAGGTGAGGTCTTGTGTCAATCCAGTACTAGTGTCTGTTTGCAATGTGGTAAACTGCAAATTTTTGCCAGCAAAATAAAAAGCACCACCCTTGCACTCAGATGAAAGGGAAAGAAAGAAAGAGAGAGAGAGGGAGAGAGAGAGAGTAATCATTTTGAAAGAATACACAGAGCAGCAGGCATTATAAACAGCCTAGTTAGAGTCCTGATAGCAGTCACAGATCTAAGGTCAGGCTGGCTACATATTAAGATAATAACCAATTAATTATGCGGTTAATAAGGCATGATGTCAGAGGGTAAATTAAAATATTTGAAATTTTGAGATATTTGTGGTGGTGATATAGAGTACTAGTAAAGTTGCCAGTACACACTACAGTCCAGTTTGGTGTGCTGAACTTGAAGTCAGTCAGTGCAGTCCACATGCTGGAATAACTTCCTTTGTTTGTTTTCCCTCCATATATTAATTGCAGAAAGAAAATCAAATTCAGTCTGGCAAGGTCCCTCAACTGCAACAGTCAGCAGATCATTGACTCTAGTAGCAGACAGCCTATTTCTTATGCTAGTTTTTACAATGTTCTGGGCACTGAAGCCCCTCTCACAGTCTGCTCTATGGACTGGGGTAGTTAATGCCAGTGCAGCCAGTGTCAAAAGATTTGGGAAGTCTGACTTATAATATTTGTTTATGAACCCCCAAAGAGTTTGCATGTTGTCCCTCGGGTATCCCTCTCTCACAATAAGTGGCTTCAGCAGTTCCCATTCTGCTTTGGTGCAGTCTGCATGCCCAAGTGGTAGTGGCACTGTCTCAAACTGTTTGCGTCTCAGCTCTTGACCATAATGCTCAAGCAGCATGTGAATTTGTTCATTTCCCCAGGTTTCAAGTTCGTCTCTAGAAAGGCTGCTGACTGGCCTAAGACCCAGTACTCCAAAAGCAGCCAACTTGTTTCTGTCATTCCCAGGGAATCTGTCTTTTAAATTTGTAACCAACTGGTCTATGAAATGGTCCGTGATTGAAAGGTTTTTGTCTTGCCCTTCTCTTAGTATGTGGTGCCCCTTGAACACCATCTTTCCCTCTTCATCTTCCTGGATATCCTTCTCCACTTCATGTAGATAAATTTTTTTCCTTTGTTCCAAATTTTATTTTTTCTAAATCAGGGAAGCACTTCTCCAAACTGACATGGACCATCGAGATGTCCAGATCTCTTTTCTGAAACACTACACTAAGCTGGGTAATTACAGCAAGTACATCCATTAGCATATAGGTTGTCATTATAAAGTCATAGTTGGTCATTTTTAAGGCATAACTTTTTGCTCTAGCATCCGTCTCATTGCAGAAAAAGGTGAGAAGGGAGTCTAGGGTGTGATGAACGGTCTCAACCACATTGTAAACTGCTATCCACCTCACATCATGGACCTCCTTCACTTTTAGAGTTGGTTCCTCCAGCATTTCTTGTATTTGTTTTAGTTTGTCAACTCTTTTGGATGATCTTTTAAAATGGTAGAAAATACCAGTTAGCACCTCTTGGCATTCTTTTAGGTAAGGGACAGAGTCTGCTGCTTGTGAACTACATAGCGCAACCCTGTGAGCAACACATTGTATATTTACTAGCATTGGGTTTTCACATAGCATGTGCCCAGTGACTCCCTCATCGGTCCCTGTCATGACTTTTGCTCCATCACTTCCCAATCCCATCGTTTTTTCATGCAAATTTTTTTGCTGGCTAGGAATTGCTTTAATTCTTTAGCTATCCCTGCTCCAGTGGCATCGGCGATCAGTAGGTTCTCTAGAAAATGAGTAGATGGAGCAACACTTTCAGAATCAAGCACTCTTGCATACAATACTAGTTTTTTTTCGACAGTGATGTCTGTGCTCTCATCACAAATTATTGTGATGTATGGGCTGTTTTCTAATTTTTTACTTGTCTCCTGCCTAATTACCAAGGCTATACATTTGAGGATGTCATTGACTATAGTTTCTGATGAATACGAGGCATTCTTGGCCACAGACAATTTGTCAACAAAAGGACAATCTAAACTAGACAAAAATTCCATTAAACTTGTATATTTATGAATTGGCAAGTTTTCTTTGGCCATCCAATAAACACTCTTCATGGCCACTAGAACAGCTTGCTCTTTTTCAGATATAGCTTTTCTGAATGCATGCTGCAAATCTCCCTGCAAATTTTCAGCTGCCATAGCATCTCTGTGGTCTGTCGAGTCAGCATGCCTAGTCAGTGTGCTTGTCCTGAAATTGTCAGTGCCAGAAGTCAGAGTATTTTGTTTCTTTCTATTGATGCACACAGCACAAGTTGTCACATTTTTTTCTGAATTATATCTCAACCACCTGTACATTGTGAGCCAGTGGCCCTGAAAATTACGTTTAATACTGGCCACATGGGACTGGTTGTAGGTAGGTAGTTAACAGCAGCAGACTCAAAATCGGATTGTGACTGGCTAGCACTGTCAGGTCCCAATTGTGTGACTACCACAGTAACAGACAACACAGCTGTCTCCGACAGAACTGGCACCACACTGCTCCCATTTGAATTTTTAGAATACCCTGATCCTGATGCAGCAGTACATAGACTCTTAGGTGAAGAAGACCTGAAAAATGTTTTAATGTTCTCTGGTTTTTTTGCCATGACTAATAGACTGTTATTTTTATAAGCAAGCAGCTGCAGCCTTATTTAATATTCTAGTTCTTATGAGGAGGGCGACTAAGGAAGTAAAATAATTATATAATGACAAATAATGGGCTGTGTGTTTCACTGACAAAACATTTTAATAAAAAACTATTTATTATGACAAATCTTGTCCTGTCTTTTATTTTATTTTTACACTACAAAACGAGATATGCCAGTAGAGAGTAGGGAATTCAGAACACACTGACGTAGTCAGTCACTCTCACTAATTTTTTTCAGTCCCACCCACCCTGACCCTGCTTTTCCTAAAATTAAAGTTTCTTTCTTAATCTGCTGCAGTGTCTTCTTTCCTTTTTTTTTCTAATTGCAGAATTAATTTTTCTGAACTGTTCGTTTTAATAATGCAGCTCTATGGCTTTCCCTATCTGACTGCAATGTGAACAACAGCATACTGTTTGCTTTTGCCTGCAGCAAACTTATCTAAGACAGAGCCCTGCCCCTTGCTTCTTTAATTCAGGTTCACTAGTTCTTAATCTATTTCCCTGCCTGCAGCAAACTACTGAGAGATCAGAAGTAAGTTCAAGATTCTACCCACTTGTCCTGCTTGCTGTGATTAAATATTTTTTGATTTTTTTTTCTTTTGCGTTTCCTTCCTGGATGGAATAGATCCCCCACACTCTGGCTTAAATCACAGTCAGTAGTTGCTATTTATTTATGAATCTGCAGCCTGACTCAGAGCAAACACACACAGTTATAATTATTTATTTGTGGGAAGAGGTGAAATTCAGACAGGTATTGCTCAATCAAGCTGTGTAATCAGATTGAGACTAGTATTGCAGTGTAATGTGTGAAAAAGACACACCCTGAACCCCCACTTACACACAACCCCTCACACACTGACTCCTCTCCTTTATATCCCCATTTATTTTTCAGTAAGTCTGTGGCTTTTCCCTGCTTGGCTGCCAGTTGTGAACAAAACTAGTCAGCCCCCCTCACACTCTTTGCTTCAATTTCTACCTTTCCTGTGCTGTAATTCTTTTCAGAACACTCATTTAACCTGCTTTGGCTTTCCCTGCCTGCTCTGCTGCCAGTTTACGTGAGATATAAGAGCAATCCTCTCTCTCCCCCACACACAGATCTGACTATTATAAAATGTCCACTCTGACTTAATAATTTTTCACTTTCAGTTCTTAAAGCAATTTTTTCTGCCTTAGTAGGTAGATAAGATCAGATGGCACTGGCTCCACAGCTCTGCCTTGCTGTCTTAGTTATCAATTAGTTTTTTAGTAAATTCAGTCTATAATTTTTCTACTAAATAATCCACAGTCTACTCTAATATCAGCTGTAATTTGCCTAGATGCTTTTTTAAAAAATCAGAATCAGCGATTATAGTGATTAGAGCGATGCCAGGCTCTTAAGCTCTTAAGAACTACAAGCAGCTCACTCCACGATGGTGACTCCACAGTAACTGCGCAACAAGGGGGAAATGGCGCGGTTTTGGTAGCTCTGTTCTGTACCATGTGATGTGTCTCAGTGCACATCACATGGTTCACAACAGAAGCGCCAGCCCCTTGCATCCAAATCAGCCATTCTGTGGTTGAATACTGCCAGAAACACCCTCCCCCAAATTTGACTGTGTTGCTCAAGCTGCCACTCAAATTGAGTGGAGCGCTTGCTCTCCAGATCTTCAGACTTCTTGTTTACTTCTTGTTTACCCCCGCCAAAAAAGTGCGGTCTCTATTTCTTTGCTGCAATGGGAATTAAAGAATTTGTAGTAACAGCTGCTGATCACCAATCTGACACAGCTCAGAGTGCAGACACAGTAAATTGCTAAGTATCTCTCGATAAGAACACACAGAAAAGGATGTATTTTAAGTACTTATGTCTCTGGGCTATGTCAATGTGCAACCCCCTATCTTTCTAATTTACATCTCAGGCAGCACTCCAAGGTGGCAACTACACAAATCATGATCACAATCATTCTCCTTAGCAGATTCCCTTTACAAGCTCAGCTCATGCAAAGGCAATTATTCTGCGAAAAGAGGAAAAATAATTGTGTGGTTACCACTTCGGAGTGCTCGCTGCCTGACATGTAAGCTAGTAGATAAAGATATTACATATTGACATAGCCCAGCAACATAAGTACCCAGAAAATACATATTTATTTCTGTGTGTTCCCTTCCGATCGAGAGATAATTAACTATTTACTGTACTCTGTAGTGTTTGCACTCCTTACTTCAGCAAAGTGTCCACTGCACTGACTAACTCATACAGAGATACAGCCATACCTGACATGCCCTAAGGGGCATTTTTAAGTTCCCAGGCCATTAATTTTCCTTCAGCGGCCACTTCTTGACATGGAGTCTCTCAAACCTGACACGCCCAGGGGCCGGGCCTGTTCCTGAGCTGGCAAGCAAGCCTTTAGTCCCTCCTATTCTCCAGCATGAACACACCCTCTCTCCTGCTTGTGTCTGTGGATAAAAGTGCACGTGTGCCCCACACACGCATGCCCAGGATTCTTAAAGCTGCAGGTGCATCAAAAGACCCAAGCCACACTATCATGATGGGTCAAGCCACATGTCAGACGTGCCAATGGCGCGATCCCGTGGCCTGAAATGAACACTGCACACTGGCTACAGTGCAGTCAAATGGGACACAGAAGGATCATCGGCTGGCCAGTACACCATGTAGCAGGACTCACACACTGGGTACAGTGCAGCAAAGTGCACAAAGCAGGATGAGGACATAAAGACAGCCAAGGCTCCCAGTCAGTTTCACCACCAGTCCTTGTCCCCACCCTGCCTGCCTTGCCTATGCCTACTCCTCTACTCTCTTCCCAATTGCCTTGCCACTTAATGCTACTGCCTGGCTGACTGCTTTAATTTTTATCTCCCTTTTCCTTTCTGTAATTGTTCTGCCACACACAGAAAACAATGCCCTGCCAGTGCCTGCCTGCCTCCCTCTGCTCTCTAGTGTCTTCCAGTAACAAAAGGCGGCAAAGTTGCCAAATGAAGAGCCGAGCAGAACACACACGTCTGACTCTGCTAGCAATCCAGCTCCTTTTGTCCCACTGATTTCCTGCTGCACAACACGAAGTTTGAGACTGTCACATGACTCAACTACTCGCTACATCGCGCCGCTCACGCAAGTGTACAGTAAGAAAATGTAACTAGTCCATCCATCCCTCTCAGCTGTCAGTCCCTCCCTACCAGTGCCTCCATCGTGCCCCCAAGACCAGATTCCTCCCCACCAACAGCAGGGAATGGCATTGTACATGTAACTGGGGGAGGAAAAAAAAGTAATTTGAACCCTTTTGCAAACCCTCTAGTGTTTGAGTTCTAAATTAGAACTTGAACGCCACAGCTGGAGGAGGGTTCAAATCTATTATGTACTAGTTCTGACATCTCTTATTTGGTGAGTATTTGATTAACACAAAAAAGACAAAAACTTACAAAATGAACTGTGAAGAAGTCATTATCTTCAAATAAAAAATTAGATGGCTTCCAAAATTGCAGGCATGGAAGTCAATAAATTACTGATTTTTCTGAAAGAAATTGTATTTTAGCACTCATATTTTATACTAACATGCATAAACTGGTCCTTCCTAGAGTACTGACTTTCAAAATGTGGCATCTGGGAAGTATTCTGTTTTCTCCAAAAAATGAATTTGATTTCAAAATTTCAAGTAATGGAAGCTTTAAACTTACACCAGAAATAAATTATCTGAAGCCCTGCCCCCAAACCCCAATCCATATGAACATACAAAAATGTCAGCAGAAATAGGCCTCACAGTCTATCGAGTCTGCCTGATTATGCAGCTGCCCCTCATCTCGCAGCTGCCCCTCCCACTTTTCCCCTCCTTAGATTAACCCTCACCCTGTCCCATCCCCTCTTGAAACTGCCCACTGTCTTACAGGCCACTACCTCCTGTGTTAGAGTGTTCCACTTGCCCACCACCCTTTCCATGAAGAACTGTCTCTTTCCCTCCCTCCTGAATCTTTCCCCCTCCAGTTTGAGACTGTGCCCTCTCGTGTCCCTTCCTCTTTTTAATTGGAACATCCCCTCTATTCGAGTCTTGTTTATCCCTTTCAAGTACTTAAAGGTTTCAGTCATGTTCCCCCCATCCCTCCTCTCCTAAAAGGAATACATACCTAGCTCGCTCAGCCTTTCCTCATAGGGCTTGCCCTCCAATTCCTGGATCATCTTTGTTGCTCTACGCTGCACCCCCTCTAACAATCTGACATCCTTCTTCAGTTATGGATGCCAGAACTGCACCCAGTACTCCAGGTGTGGCCTGACCAGCGACCTGTACAGGGGGAGGATTACCTCCCTACTTCTGGAGGAGATTCCCCTCGCTATGTAGCCCTGCATCTTGTTGGACTTCACTGCTGCCTTCCTACACTGAGCAGAGTTGTTCATGCTCCCCGTTATAAGTACCCCTAGGTCCTTTTCCTCCATGGTGCTACCCAACTGTACCCCTCCCAGCTGATAGTCCCTCCCCTGGTTCTTTGCTCCAAAGTGCATTACCTTGCACTTCTTGGCATTAAACTCCAGCTGCAATGTTTCTGACCTTTCCTGCAGTTTAGTTAGGTTGTCCTGTAGCCCCTTCCATCCCTCAATGTCATCAACCACTGCCCCCATTTTGGTGTTGTCTGTAAACAGACTGATCTAACTTTGGATCCCATGTGAGATATCAGCTGTGAATAACCTGAACAACATCGACCCCAGCACCGATCCTTGTGGCACTCCACTCATCACTGCCCTAGGTGCTGAGAGTTCCCCTCCCACTACCATCCTCTGCTGCCTACCCCTTAGTCAATTCGTATTCCATTTCACCATCTTCTCTCACACCCCCACAGATTCCAGCTTTCCCCCCAGCCTCCTGTGTGGCACATAGTCAAAGGTCTTGCTGAAATCCAAATACAGGACATCAACTGCATGGCTCTTGTCTAGTTCCCTTGTCACCCAATTGTAGTACTCAATGAGGTTGGTCTGGCAGGATCTGCCTGAGACAAACCCGTGCTGATTCCCATCCTGGAGTCCACTGTCCTCCAAAAAGGTTACCAGCCTCTCTTTCTGGATTGTCTCCGTGAGCTTCCCCATGATTGATGTGAGGCTCACTGGCCTGTAGTTTCCTGGTTCATCCTTTGAGCCACCTTTGTGGATGGGCACCCCATGGGCCATCCTCCAGTCCTGTAGTACACATCCTGTGTCCAGGGAGGTATTGAACAGGTCAGCCAGTGTTCCTGCCAGAACCTCAGCCAGCTCCTTGAGTACCCTAGGGTGAATGCCATCTGGCCCAGGTGCCTTATCTACCCTCAGTGCCCTCAGTACTTCCAGTATCCTGTCCTCAGTAATCCTTACATCTGTCACCCACCCACCTACCTACCTCACCCTTCCCCTGTGGTACCTGCCCTGCTTTCGCTTATGTGAATACAGAACCAAAGTATTCATTTAATTTAATGCCTCTGCCTGATCCTCCCCCGTCTCTCCACCCACCCCGTCCTTTTTTTCCCTCACTATTTGGTCCTTGTTGTTCCCTCTTTCCCTTATGTATCTGAAGAAATCATTTTCTCTGTTTTTAATACCCTGTACCATCCTCAGCTCCCTAGAAGCCTTGGCTGCTCTGACTAGTTTGGTAGCCTCTCTGGATTTCTTCATGTACATCACCTTGTCTTCTGTCCTCCCTGACCTTTCTGAACCTCCGGAATGCCTCTTTCTCGGCTCTCACCCCCTCCCTGACCACCTGAGTCATCCAACAGGGCTTATTTGCTCTGTGTTCTAATACATGCCTCTGCAGCCTCCACTAGCCCCTTTTTTATGACAGCCCATTTCTGTCTTGTGTCCAAGCCCAGTTGAATCCCCTTTAGGTGCCCCACCAGAATTTCCCCCATGTTTCTAAAGTGCACCTGCCTAAAGTTAATCACCTTGGTACCTATACCCCCAGCTTCCCTCCCCATGTTGAGTGTGAACCACACCAAGTAGTGATCACTCCTCATCAGTGGGTCCTCCACCCCAGATCCCGTACCACCTCCCCATTGGACAGTACAAGGTCCAGAGTATTTCCTATCCAAGTTGGCCTGTGGACCAAATGCATCAAGAAGCTGTCCCGAAATGCCTCTAACAGGTCTTGCTCCTTTGCACGTGTGGTGGTTGGGATACTCCAATCTACCCCAGGTAGGTAAGGAAGAGGTAACAGTAGGCAAAAGCATACCTGCTGCTGAGCAATGCCCTTCTCTTGCCCATAATGCAATACTGCGTGTAATGTATTGCCAGCTGGAGGAGGAGGAGGAGCAGTGTGCATTATTTTGTAATGCTATGCAGGCTGATTAGTCAGTCAGACTCCAGCACATGCACATAAAGTACAATACAATTGGGGGTTGGAGTGCAGGAGACCACTTAGGAGGGTAAGGTGGGCCACAGCATGAGACCTGTCTACCTAGGAAGGGTTAAAGGTTTTTCGATATTTTGCTACTTTTTTTTTCTTGAGTACACTACCATGAAAAGTGGAATATTTGTTTTTCAGTACCAAGAAATGAATATCTCATAATTCACAGTATTAATATTGGTTACACAGCCCTAACAGAATTGTAAGAGTTTCTCTTATGCCTACAAAAATACATTTATATAAATAAAATAGAAACAAAGGCAAGGAAGTGAATTGATTATACTGTGGTTCATGAAAGAGGTAATGGAAAATAAGCTGCATTGAACAGATACTTACTACCAGCAGTAATTACAAGGGTGAACTGGGTTTCATCCTTTTTTCCCGTTATGTTATTGTAAGCACTGCATGCATATTTTGCTGTCCTCTGGGTCATTTTGTCAGACTGGATTTCAAAGTGTGGGCCACTTGTGATGACTATTGTCTCATTGTTGAGTCTCTGAAACCAGGAGTAGTTGTTTGGTGGATTGGAGTCTGCTGAGCAAAAAAGCAAAACGACTTCCCCTAGATCAACTGTAAAAACTTCTCCTTTCTGTCCATTATCCGAGTTAACAGTTAGGTCATAAGGTCCATCTAGAAGAGAAAAAAAAATGATAACAAGAAATTACTAGTCATTTCAAAACTGATTCTTTTCCTCAGCAAAAATAGCACAATTGTTAAAGATGTTTGACGGTGTCTGGTGAGGCAGATTTCTGACATCCATCTCGAACACCTCCTGCCTTGGGATGGGGAGGGCACCTACTTCTGCTGCATGGCTGCTCTCTGGTGGTCTACAGGAGGGCAGGTCATGCAGGAAGGAATAAGTTGTCTCTCTGCAGCAGTCTTATGCTAACATGCACCAGCTCACCTGGCGAGTGATGCGGCAGTGTCACACATCCAGAGTGGGGGCAACAGGGGAGTTCTGAAAGTAGGGCAGGGCTCACTCACCCTTGTAACAGCCCTGATAGGCATTCTGCCAGCTCACTCCACTGGACCATGCCATGGGGAGAGATAAGGGTGGGCATAGTAGGAAGAAAATACCCTAGCAGCCCAAGGTAGATGAAATTGCCTCACCCTCATGCCACAGTAGGGCCCTACCAACTCCTCCTGTGCCACATCAACTACTCCTCCAGGAACTTTGATGGTCAAGTGAAGTATCCTTCTCCTCCCAGCTTAGGAAAATGGGGGGGGGGTCCTACTTGCAGGGAACAAGCTGCTGTTTACAGTTGAGGATTCTGGAGAGAAGGTTGAGCACAGGCTGTTGACAGATTGGACCATTGGAAGACTAATACAGTGGGCAAAAGGGCTTAGGCAGGTGGAAGGAGGACCTAGAAGCTGGTGAAGAGAAATGGGGGACAAATGTAAAGTAAACAAAAAAATATCATACCTGTTCAATTGGTATTATTAGAATTAAGGAAAGGTGGACCATTTGTAGTTCATATATGAGCCAGAAGCAATGGCAAAGCATTCCTGATTTCAGAATACTTTTTGATATGCGCATTTGTGTTGCTGGCTGACACTCTTCTTCAGACATGTGCCACCTGCTCTCAAGACAGATATCAGGGTTCATGGCAGCCAGCACAATGCTGGCATGCCTGTCACTTCCCTTGACTAATATCCACACTCAGGGCACTTGACTGATCCCCCGCCTGTGCCTAATGGCACCTGCATGGCTAGGACACCCAGGGTGTGTCATCTCCTTCCACATTAAGGGGGACACAAGGAACCCAAACTGCAACCTAAGCACTCTCCAGAGATAGAGTGTCCCCTGGTATCACAAGGGCATGCTAATATTTATACCTAAGCTCCTCCCGAACCTGTTCCTCCAAAGAGGGTAGTGCCAAGACTCCCTTCCCTCTGTGGGCGACTTACAGTTACAACCACCTCCCCTTCCTGTTGGGGTGGTTACACTTTTATCATAAGGGTGATTAATATGGATTTCACTGTTATTGCATTGCAAACAAAAGTATAGCATCTTTGTATCAGAAAATAGCCTTAGAGCTGAGAACCATTTAAAGTAGGGTTGTCAGAACCCTCTGAAGTTCTGTGTTCTAGTTCTAGTCTAGAACTTTTGAAAAAGTTCTAGGGTTCTAATCTTTTTTAGAACTTTTTAGAACTCGAACCCTATTTTTTTATTGTGCTGCCAGTAACAAAGATAGTAATAAAATACATGTAAAGGAAAAACTGTTCAATATAAGGGGGAGAGAAATTATCATGTGTGACATTGATAGGAATACAACTAGGTTTATTTATGGTTTCTTCTGTTTGCTAAAGCCAGCAACTTAATACGTAACAGGCCCACCTACCCACCCATATGTTAAAAGTTTTCCTGCTGCAGCCGCATCATAGTTCCTTAGTGAAAGAAAGAGGCACATTAGCCATTTATGTACTCAGTTATATATACTCATCATCATGAATTATGAGAAAAAATAACTGATATTACCTAATTTCAGCTATTTGCTGCTTTCTGTTTTAAATGAGTAAATCAAAAGTTGCTATGTTTAAAAGAAAGCTTTTATGACAAAGTCAAGCCAAGTACTACAGCAGCAGCATGTGGAACTGTTGCAAAACATATTATGTCATAATGTAGTCAGTCAAGACATTTGAATAAAAAAAATATGCCAGTCATTGTTGCTGGCAAAAAATGCATGCAATTTTCTAAGGTAATGCATACATATACCAACATTTTTGTTGGCAAATTGAAGCAATACATACAACTTTCTAAGATGATGCATTTTTGCAGCTGATACGTCAATAAAGTCTGTATTTCAGTCACATAAATAAAAAAAGTGGTTTCACCACATACTAAGGAACATTTAATGTAGCTGCAGCAGTTGGCATGTGATGTTTAAGGGACAGCGTCTGTCAACCCCATTATGTATCAAATTATCACTACTTGTAAAGCAAAACACTTTATGATACGTCACATTCTGTGAAAACTGCTGATGCAGATTTTCTTTTATTTCTGATTTCTTTATTCTTTTTAAAGGGGACAGGACAATTGTGCTAGGTGGCAGCAGTTTGCAATGTATTTAATAAGAATATATATTATGTGTACAGTAGTTTGGGTCTGTCATCATTTTTTCCTCACCATCCCCAGCTGATCCACGAATCTGTAAATGAAAGAACTAAAACAACACCCACCTTTCACCCCATCACCCATTCCACTTTTCTTCCACCACCCTCATCTGTGCAGTAGCACCCATGCCACCCTACACCCATGTTAAAACCAACCCACAACCCTCACCCATGTACTCGCATCCATTTTTCGTTTATGGCTAACATTTCTGTAATTGAAAAATAATAAACAGCTACCAATTAGAACTCATTGTTTTGTCCTCTTTAAAATTGAAAATAGACCGTCTCCTGTCCCAGCCCATACTGATGCACAACACAAAGTCACAGAAGGTAAATCCAAAATATATGTTTGCACTTTAACTATAAATAATATGATACAGAAAGGATTGACGTGACAGTGTCCCTTTTATGCCAAATTTGGGCCTGTTCCCACTGATGTTAAAATTGCCCTGTATATAAAACTTGTTGACTTTAGTTTAGACCCTAGCTACAAAGCAGTTTGCCATGAAATGGTGAAAGTTTTGGGGTATATAGTCCAAGGTAGTAGATCGAGAAAGGAGAGAGACGACAACCAAAGTCATCACAGTCTGTTAAAGTTTCCTTTTTGGTGCAGAGATACTCCGTCCCACACAATATTTACCAGCCACCACCATCTGAGTTGTCATCACCATCAACATCCACAACATCAATCACTTCAGGATCAGTTTGTATACTCTTGTAGGGATACGAAAATCTTGACTTATTAACTTTAATAAAAGTTAACGTGTGTACATTTTCTGGCAGCAACCTATTTCTGGTGTCTGTCACAATATTGCTAGCTGTACTAAACATGTGTTCTGAAGAGACACTTGTTGCAGGACAACCAAGATATTTACAGGCTTCATCATACAGCTCTGTCCAAATTGACTTTTTTGATCTCCAGTATTCAAAGGGCATGCATCAATAGGAATAGGCAGTTCTTGCAGGTAACTGTCTACCATGTTGGACAGAGACTGCTCAGAAGAGGAATCAGCAGAAGCAGCTGGTATGGCAGCAATTTGGGAAAGGTTTTGCCACAGATTTAGCTTGCTACTAAGGGCTGAAGAAGTGACAGTTGTGGAACAACTACTGTTAATGTTTGGTGACTTTTCCAGTTCTGTATCCCTTTGTGAAGATGAACCTGCATGTTGTGGTGATGACAACCTGAGGGTACTGTGCGTGTCTGTGTTTGACTCCTGTGAGTGCTGCAGCTCATCTAGCAACATACATTTGTACTGCTCTATATCATCTGTTTTTGGAAGATGTATAGCCTTGAACCTGGGATCTAAGAGAGTTGCAAGGATGTAGTGTCTTGATTTTGTCATTGCAACTAATTTGTCATTGGTTTTGAAGCACTCGCTCATTCTCTTTACGAGATTCCCATGATACAGGCGACATGTTGTCTGCGCTTCAGATCTGTCTTTTTCTATTTGTAGATATAGAACACTAAGATGATGTGAAATGAGCATTATGAGTGGGATAACCTGACTCACAAATGCACCTTCAGAAGACATGTCCCTTGTAGCTGTCTCAAAGGAGCTAGGATACAGCACACTGTCTCCATTAATTTCCACTGCAGCACAGACAGCATAATGCCATCTCCAATAATGTAACTGGAGCAGTACTCATGTACAGCTTGCTTTTGCTCAAGAGGTGCTGCAGCATATAAAGCGTTGAGTTCCAACGAGTGGAAACATTTTGAATCAGCTTTTGCTGGGGCAGCTTGTGTTTTTTTTGCAGTTCGGACAATGTCCGTATAGCCTTGGTTGAATGTGAAAAGTGAGTCACAATTTTTTTGCAAACAGCAATCATACCATCCACTTGTGTTTCGTTGCTGAGAAATCCTTTGACAATTAAGTGTAAGCAATGTGCAAAGCAAGAAGCATGCAGAAATCCTCCATCCTGTACTGCTTTTAAGATGTTGGCTCCATTGTCACTTACTATGAAGCCACATTTTAGACCGTGAGAATAAACCCATTCGTCAAGGAGGTCATTTAGTTCCTGCAAGATGTTTGCAGCAGTATGACTTTGCCCAAACTTCTTTATATGCAGCAGTGCCATCTTTTGGGGTGTCTTTGTTTTTGAAGAAGCACAAGAAAACGTGACCCAGTGAGCGGTAAGGGACATGTAATCTATGTTTTGAGTGCTGGTCCACATATCTGTTGTGACATGAATAACCCCACCCTCTGCAGTTTTAAGTGCAAGCATCACTGTCGCTTTTAAAGCCTGATAAATGTTTGGTATTTCAACATAGGAAAAGTACCTTCGATGAGGAACATTGTAACGAGGCTCTGCTAATGTCATGAGCTCCCTAAAATCCTCATGATCTACCAAAGAGTATGGGAGAAGGGCTCCGGCTAACAGTTCACCAATTCGGTGATTAAGATGAAGGGTCTTTGGATGATTTCTAGTAAAGGTATTCTTCCTTTCAAATGCCTGAGACAGTGTTAGCTGTTTGCAACATGTCCCTGCTGGTTTATTATACACCGTGCTTCGATGGGCAGATGGACGCAGAGATGGTGGACTAGGACTTATACATTCAGTGCCATCACTGGATGTGCAACTGGTACTAATGGTGCTGGCATTGGTGGTAACAGTGATCCTAGGGCTGGCAGTGGTTCTGCCCGCATCAAGTTCAGACAATTCAGTATCCATTTCAGATTCCTGACCCTTCTCACGTGCGGTCTGGAAGATGGAGGACATGGGTTTTGGATGATCAAGCAAAACCGAATGCTTTTTCAGATGGCGTTTAAGAGCTGTGGTGCCAAGGCATGACACAACTTTACCACGGCTTACACTCTGTTTACACAGGAACAAATTGCTCTGCATGGATCAGTTTGCTGACAGAGAAATAATTCCACACCTCAGATGTGACAGATTTTGTTCGAGTGCTAGGAAGATAGCTAAAGACTGTTTGTGTCTTTTCACCTGTCCTAACAGAACCTGGGACATGCTCCTTGGTGCTAGAAGAGTGGACAGAAGACTCTGATGGATTTTCATTGCTGGCCAACACAGAAGTGGTGGATTCAATGGATATGTCCTTTTCATTGCCAACAGCGCTGGATGTATTTGCAAGTGCACTACCTGATTCATTGTCAGCAGACTTGCTCATTTCACTTTGTTGAGGAAGCAATGATTTGTCACGAGACACAACAGTGTCAGACTGAGACAAAGAGCTACTGTCTGAGTCAGAGAGGGACTCACTGTCACTTGCATTATTGCTGCTAGTCACAGGGATCTTAACAGCATGAATGGCATACCTTATGGTGCCTCTCCATGTGACCCCAGCAGCTGTACAGGTTTTCTTAAAAGGTCCCCCTTTACCACACTTCACTGTTGCTCTTTTGCTGTTTGTTGAATTTTTATCACGTGAAACATTTTGGTTATTTCTGTTAGCACCAGGATTACCACTACCACCAACACCTGCTCCAACACCAGCACTAGATGCTTCATCTGTGTTGGTGTCAGCCATAACAGACAGTAAGCACCAGTACTACCAGTATACTGCGGTGAACACACCCACACCCAAACAATTCCTGTGTAACAAAGCAATGTGATCTGTGGTCGCTGGCTACAACTCCAAAATTTTATTTTGGTTGTGTGACACTGTGATACCGTGGACTGAAAGTAATTGAAGAATATGACAGTTTGCAACTAAAGGATCCCAGGTTCAAGGCTTACAGAATGATTGGGCTGCTGGGCATAGGCATACACATAGCAATCAAGGGTGCACAGCAGCAGGGTGATGGGCTGACCACAGGAGACGAGTCACATACGTAACCCAGGGAATGAGAATTATATTTCTACATTTCTGTCATGTAAGTTAATGCCACCACACAACTGGCCACTGGGCTTCTCTCTGTAACACACACACTGGGTAGGGTACAGTGCAGTCAAAGGGCACATAGTAGCAGGGTGATGGGCTGACCACAGGAGACGGAGTCACATATGCAACCCAGGGAATAAGAATTATATTTCTACGTTTCTGTCATGTAAGGTTAATGCCACCACACAACTGGCCACTGGGCTTCTCTCTGTAACACACACTGGGTAGGGTACAGTGCAGTCAAAGGGCACACAGTAGCAGGGTGATGGGCTGACCACAGGAGACGGAGTCACATATCATAACCCAGGGAATGAGAATTATATTTCTACATTTCTGTCATGTAAGGTTAATGCCACCACACAACTGGCCACTGGGCTTCTCTCTGTAACACACACTGGGTAGGGTACAGTGCAGTCAAAGGCACACAGTAGCAGGGTGATGGGCTGACCACAGGAGACGGTGTCACATACGCAACCCAGGGAATGAGAATTATATTTCTACATTTCTGTCATGTAAGGTTAATGCCACCACACAACTGGCCACTGGGCTTCTCTCTGTAACACACACTGGGTAGGGTACAGTGCAGTCAAGGGGCACACAGCAGCAGGGTGATGGGCTGACCACAGGAGATGGAGTCACATACGCAACCCAGGGAATGAGAATTATATTTCTACGTTTCTGTCATGTAAGGTTAATGCCACCACACAACTGGCCACTGGGTTTCTCTCTGTAACACACACTGGGTAGGGTGCAGTGCAGTCAAGGGGCACACACTGGGCTTCTCTCTGTGACACACACACTACACTGGGAAGGGTTCAGATTTATTTGCCTTTTTGTGCCCCCCTTGTATGCTTGTTGCTGGCAGCTGCTGAGTGTGCAGTGTGCACCACTGACTGAGCAGTGCTGCAGTTTCAAATAATCACATTTCACAAAGGTTCTTCACTTCTTCTTATTTTTTTTTATTCTCTCTCCGAGTCCTCCTGAGTCCTCCTCCAGTCCTGATATTGATTGATCTCGGTCTCGATCCCTCCCTATTCCCCAGTCCCTTCCCAATTCTTGATTAATCCCTCCACCTGTCCTGAACCTCCCCCTAGTCCCACTCCCACCCGATTTTGAGCTTTTTTCAGCCTTTCTCTTGTTCTCGGTCTCACAGGAAAATGGATGATGGAAGTGGCCACTGGACAAGAGTAGCGGTACGCTAACCGCTAACGCTACAGTTTAGCTAGGCTGCTGCTGCCTCCGGCCCGATCCTCAGCAAATGGCTGCCTCCTCGTGGCACATCTGCCTAAATACCCCACAGATCCTGTGGCTCGCGCGCTTACTGAACCCCACCTGACCCGACGTAGGTACGTTAGTAAACAGTACACGCTCAGCTGGATTCGAACTCCTTTATGAACCGTTTAGTGTTCGAGTTCTAAGTTAGAACTTGAACACCAGGGTTCGAGGAGGGTTCGAATCTTTCACGAACTAGTTCTGACAACCCTAATTTAAAGAGGGTCCTGGGTACAGTAAAAGCCTGCAGGGATATTTCCAAAACATCACACATTTCCACTCATTTTTTTTTAATTTAAGACCACAAGTACTGTATCCATTTTTAAAGCAGTGGTGTAGTAAAAGGCCTCCAATTTTGAAAAAGGCCTTCAATTTTTTGAAATGATTTCTCTAACCCAATTTTCCCCTTTTCTCCCAGCTTCCCCACCCCAAGAAAGTACCCTTCATCCCCCCACCTCGCAGATGTCATGGTGCTCCAGGTGAGCCTAGAGTTGCATCATCACCATCTTCTCAATGATCTTATCTTGAGAACTTGGCTGGCACCATATGAGACCTTTTGTTGTGTGTGAGCGAGTGAAAATTCTGCCAGAGGAGTTCTGTAGAAGTTTGAATTCGTGTATTCCATAAAAAATAAATAGTCCATCTACTGCATGTTTAGAAAGACAGATGATTGACTACTAGGGCTGGACTACATTTTACTAGTTACTTTTAGCAAAAGAAAACACCTGTTTTTAATACAAAAGATGGCATTTTTTAAATTGCTTCTTTTTTACCCATTTTAAAAGTGCAATAAGGCACTCCAGGTCTTGGTTGTTTGGGGTTAATGCACTTCCAGGGGCTAAAGGCACTCGATGCAAGCACCTTGTGCCTCACTATGCACCTGAGTGTGCATAGACATCAGACAATCAATGCCCTGTCATGTCTGATTGCTTACATACCCCAGCTGTCATGGCTGCAAGCCTATAAAGGAAGAATCTGCCAAACTCCTTGCACTTTTCTGCATCAATCACCCAGACATATATTCTGCATTTCTTGCAGTGATTACCCATGTTACTCAAGGTAGCGAGTTCTCAGAGTCAGTCTGTCAGCCCCAGAGTGGGGTCGCTTCCATGAATGCTCTGACATCTGCCTCTGCGGTTTCAGCTGCCTCCAGTCATCATTACACCATGGTGAGCACTGGGAGATGCTGTGAGGGTATAAATGGATTGGAGCATGAGTGTTAATGGCAGACCTGACAGTCATATTATAAGTGTCTAGCAAATTCCTTGAGAAGGGGTCATGCTTCAGTGACTCCCCAGATGGTGTGATAAGGCGGGGACGGCTAACCCTATGGCTAAGTCAAAATCAGGAACAAGTTTACTTTACTCAGAGTTTGCTAGTAAGATGTATTTGGCCCAGCTAGGCTCACAACATCAGCAATGATTTCAAACTACACTGCACAACACTGTGTCAGTCTCTCACTAGGAAGCCCAGTGCCCAATATTATAGCTGTCCACCGCAGACTCTTTTTTCCCCAACACAAGCAACCAGTAAACTCAAAACATCCATTATCTCCTTGAGCTTATCAGGTACAAGGTTGTGCTTTGATTGATACTGGACAATTTCCACAAGGAGGCTTTTAACATGGGGGTGTCAAACCTGAAGTATACCACATAGTGATATGACCAAGCTATTAGATCAACACTTTGAGAGGACCAGGTCCAAACTGGGACTGAATCATGTGTCATAGTAGCAACCATCTGTATGAGATCCATTGGTGGTTGATAGATGAGGAGGATCCTGCACCCATACCTGCAACATATTTAATGACAACACAATCAAGCTACCTGATCTGCACAACAGGGCTGCAGTGTGCCCTAGAATGGACCTACACCAGATGCCCCCATACAATCCCACCTTGTGTAGGGCATCATTCAGAAAGCAGCCAGCAAAGTCACCTCCAGAAATGGAAGCAGAGTTATCAACTAGCCAGGTCTTCATAATGCAAAACAACAGCAGTGGAATGTGTGACTAGTCTAGAAATTATCAAGGTCTTATTTCTTAGCACTCTAGCAGTACAAAGAATTGTCCAGATGGGAGAAGGCTGACTACTTGAATCCCTAGCTACCACTACACTAGATGATGGTAGCTCCTAGGAGATGGGGGCCAGACAGTGTGGACCCCTGTTTAAGGTCACCCCTCTCCATGGGTACCTCTTAGGCTTCCTACCTGATTCAGTTCCCCCCTTTTTTCACCCAGATTGAGTGCAATCTACACAATGGCTACCCTGCCACAGAACTCTCACTGCCCTACAGCAGTCAAAGGAAATCTGTAGGAAAAGGAGACCGTGGAAAGGGAGCAGCTGATTGGGTAAGTACGTGAGGACCAACTCCACTGACGACACACACGTAGCCAAAATCCCCTTTTTCAAACACTGGGAAAAAACCCCAATTCAAAACCAGACTAAAAGATAAACAAAAACCTACCCCAAAAGAGAACAACACCCAATCTCAAAACCCACAAGGAACCCCCCACCACCAATGTACTCACTCCACAGACACCCTCAATACCAAACTCTTAAATACACAGGAATACCATCTCATATACTAAAAAAAGAATTCATATATAAAACAAGCTAATTTACAGGATTCAGTAGAATGCAGGACAACATAAAGCAGTGATCAACAGACTCACATATTAGTTCCTAAATTCCATTCTACTAGCTCTTTCTTGGGGGGATTAATCCAATTCCGAAAAATAGAATCAATTCCACTCCTCCTGTAACCATCTAGCTATTGTTTTAATATTGCCACCATGAGCACTGTGGTCTCTTCCATTCTTCAGACTAGGCTTGACTATAGGTGGTATACCATAGTTAGAGTGAAACCATCAGTGTGACTCAACCCATTTGACATCCACAGTGTCAAAAGGATTGTCAGAGCACTGTATGGATACAGCAACTCCCAGTGTTGGCTGCACTCCCCATTTATTCGCCAGCCAGGAGTTGATTATATATAAGTCTGGTGGGGTGCATTGGCCTTTTAGTCTAAATGTACCCAATTGCATGGGGCACTGTGGCATTTGGTTGACACATTTGCTGGGCGATGTGATCGCCGTCAGAAAATTTGTGTGTCTGTCGACAACTCTGTTGTTGGCAAGACTTGGTGGTACCCTCTAGGTAGGGGGTGAAACCTCTCTCACTAGAGTCTGCTGCTACCACCTGGTAGTCAGCTTCTTAGCCCCAGAATCAGAGTTTTTAACTGGGAGCCCCAATGCTACTCAGTACTCCTCTCAAGGAGACCAGCAGCAGTATGCAGAGGTGGCCTTACAAAGGGTGAGGGAGAGGTAAGCCTCTCTCACAGCTTCCACCCTCAACTACAGAGTAATTCTCACCAACCCCAGAATATCTAATATGCAGTCCACTTTTCCTGGTTAAATAATTTCCCCTTTCTAACTAGGAAACTGGTAAGCAGTAAAGCAGCCTCCACAAATGAAGTATGTTCAGATTAAGAACAGGTACGATCAAACAGGATGGAAGATGGAGCAGTCAATGAAGACACAGACAGAGGCACAAGACTTCATGATCATGAAGACAGAGGGCAGGTGAAGAAAACTGAGAAACCTTTCCGACTATAGTAGCAGGCTGTCTTTAATATTTGTGCCATAATAAATCTCTAGCTCCACTCTGAGCTAACCTCCACTGACAACTATGTGGACTAGCCTGCCCAGCAACACCATATATAATAACTTTTTTATGTTACCCAATGTGTTATACAACATTCTGTCAATGTTTCTTTATCATTCAACACAATAGGGAGGATTTTTGATGACTGTGTGACTCTGATTCATCTTTTCCCACTTTTTGCAAGATGAATCAATAACCGAAATCAGCTGCTACAAAATTGTGGAACTCATAGTGCGAGACATGAGAAAAAAATATTTTTCCCTCGACTATTATAGTTCCTGAGGAACTTATTTCATTGTCACATTAGTAAAGATATCACCTTACAAAATGAACAGTTCTCTCTCATTCACAATGAGTAATTTTACATTTTCAAGGTTTCATTTTGTTCCTGAACCATACGTGTAAATACTTTACTGTAACACATTTTTTTTGTGTCACATTGTTAAGTAATCAATAGAACATGTTTTAAAAATGTTTCTAAATCTGTTTTTTAGCCATGCTTACTTTATGAGCCTCTTGGCCAGGTCACCATGTTAAGTGAAAACTTGTACTTAACGGTTTTCCAATCTTCTAGTTAAATAAATGGCTGAACCTGAAAACTGTACTGATCTCTGCTGGCAAAGATATTGTTGGGGTGAGAAGATACAGAAAACCCTGCACTAAAAATAGGGTTTAATGCTTTCTTTCTTTCTTTCTTTCTTTCTTTTTCTTTCTTTCTTTCTTTCTTTCTTTCTTTCTTTCTTTCTTTCTTTCTTTCTTTCTTCTCTAAAATCCTCCTTTTAATGCTTTTAATGCTGCAAAGCATATAGAAGGCAAACAGGATGCTGGGATGTATCAGTGGGGGAGGGAATGGGGCACCAGTCACAGTGGAGACATTATTCTGCCACTGTACGGTTGCTGGTGACTGAACTGGGAGTACTGTGTGCAGTATTGGAGCCCACATCTGAAGGAAGATCAGAACAAGTTAGAGACAATACAGAAAAAGGACTGCAGGGTAGGATCTATGAGAAGACATTGGAGGAAACATAGAAACATAAAATTTGACGGCAGATAAGGACCGCTTGGCCCACCTAGTTTGCCCATTTTCCTACCTAACAGATAAGCTACAGATCCTAGTTAACGAACAGCTTACTTCCTCCTACCCCCAGGACTGCCTTATGTCTGTCCCATGCATTCTTGAATTCCCCCACTGTTCTTGACTCCACGACCTCCTCAGGAGGCTGTTCCATCATCCACAACCCTCTCCATGAAAAATACTTCCTTACATTACCTCTGAGCCGTCCCCTCTATCTTCAAATTGTGCCCTTGTTCTTGCACATCTCTTTTCTGAAAGATGCTACCCTCTTGGACTTTGTTGATTCCTTGAGGTACTTGAAAGTTTCTATCATGTCCTCTCTCTTCTTTCCTCAAGGGTATACATATTAAGCTCCTTTAGTCTTTCTTCATATGTCTTCTGGTGCAGACCCTGCACCATTTTGGTTGCCCTCCTCTGGACAGCCTCCACTCTGTCTATGTCTTTGCGGAGATGGGGTCTCCAGAACTGCACACAGTACTCCAGGTGGGGTCTCACCAACTGTCTGTACAGAGGATAACAACTTCCTGTTTTCTACTATTGATGCCTCTTCCTATGCATCCCAGTATCCCCCCAGCCTTACTTACTACCTTCTCACATTGCTTGCCTACCTTTAGGTCATCTGATATAATTACCCCCAGGTCCCTTTCCATTTTTACTTTTGTCAGTATCTCACCCCCATTGTGTACTCTTCCCCTGGGTTTTTGTTTCCCATGTGCATTACCTTGCAATTCTTTGCATTGAATCTGAGCTGCCATACATTTGACCATTCCTCCAACCTTGCCAAGTCCCTTCTCAACCTTTCCACTCCATCTTATGTATCAACCCTGTTGCAGATCTTTGTGTTGTCTGCAAAGAGACATGCTTTTCCTTCCAGTTCCTCTGCAATGTCACTTATAAAGACATTAAAAAGGACCGGTCCCAGTACTGAACCCTGCGGTACCCCGCTAGTAACCCTCCTTTCTTCACTGTGTACTCCATTTATTACTACCCTTTGCGTCCTGTTGTCTAGCCAATTTTTTATCCAGGCTACCACCTTGGGGCCCATTCCAAGGCTGGCTAACTTGTGTATTAATCTTTTGTGTGGGCTGTATCAAATGCCTTGCTAAAATCTAGGTAGGCCATGTCCACAGCCCCTCCCTGGTCTACTACTTTGGTCACCCAGTCAAAGAAATCTATTAGATTCGTCTGACATGACCTTCCCATCGTGAATCCATGCTGCCTTGGGTCCTGTGCCCCACTGGCCTCTAGGTACTCAACAATTCTTTCCTTCAGAAGCGATTCCATCATTTTCCCTACCACTGAGGTCAAACCAACTGGTCTGTAGTTTCCTGCCTCTGTCCTGCTCATACTTTTGTGAAGAGGAATCACATCTGCCCTCCTCCAGTCCTCAGGTACCACCCCATCCTCCCATGATTTGTTAAAGAGAGTAGTCAGCGGTGTCACTAGTTCTACTCTTAGTTCTTTTAGAATTCTTGGGTGAATCCCATCAGGCCCCATTGCTTTGTCCACCTTCAATTTTATTAGTTCTTTCAGAACCCTTTCTTCTGTAAATGGACTGGTATCAACCCCCATTTTCAGAGTGTTTCTCTTGTTTGGTTTAGGTACCTCCCCCTCCTCTTCCTTTGTGAATACTGAGCAGAAATATTTGTTCAGTATCCCTACTTTTCACTGCCCCCTCTACCCACATTCCCTCTGCTTTATTAAGCCTCAGTATCCCTCCTTTGGTCTTTCTTCGCTCCCTAATGTACCTGTAAAAGGTCTTATCCCCCTTCTTAACAGAATTGGCTATCCTTTCCTCCGTTTGGGCCTTTGCTATTCTGACTGCCTTCCCAGCCTCTTTCTGCTTTAACTGACAAAGTTCTCTATCCTGCTCCTTCTGTGTTTCCTTATATTTCCTGAATGCTATCCTTTTCTCCTTAACCTTCCCTGCCACCTCTTTTGAGAACCATAGCGTTTTTTTTTCCTTCGTTGTGTTTTATTGATTTGCTTTACACAAAGGCTTGTTGCCTCTGTGATGGCTGTTTTGATTACTCCCCATTGTTCCTCCACCCCTCCTTCTTGCCTGTTTGCTAGTGCTTTTCTAAGGCACTCTCTCATTTTCCCAAAGTCAGCCCTCCTAAAGTCCAATACTCTTGCTTTTGTATGGCTTGATTGTATGGCTGTGTTTATCGTGAACCTCACTGTTTGGTGGTCGCTTGTTCCCAGATGACTACCCACCTCTAAATCTGAGATTCTTTCTCCGTCCCCATTTGAGAGTACCAGGTCTAAGATTGCTCCCTCCCGAGTGGGTTCCAATACTAGCTGTCTGAGGCATGCCCCCTGTAGGGCATCAAGAATGACCCTGCTCTTGGATGCGCCTGCAGCAAAAGTGCTCCAGTTAACATCTGGCATATTCAGGTCCCCCATGAACAATATCTCTCCTTTTTATGCCATTCTAAGGAAGCCTTCTATCATTTCCTTGTCCATTCCCTCCTCCTGAGATGGGGGTATGTATACAACCCCCATGCGGATTGTGGTGCCATTTCCTGTCTCCAGGGTGACCCAGAGTGCCTCATCTGCTCCCTGTTTACTTTTTAGTTCTGTTGCTTTGATCCCTTCCTTTACATAGAGAGCTACTCCTCATCCTCATTTACCCTCCCTGTCCTTCCTGTAGATTGTGTATCCTGGTATGTTGACATCCCAGTCATGGTTCTCTGTGTACCATGTTTCTGTGACTGCCACAATATCCAGGCAACCCTCTTCCATCAAGGCCACTAGTTCAGGGAGCTTGTTACACAGACTACGGGCATTGGTACTCATCACCCTCCACTTTTTGATAGCCTTACCCCTTTTAGCCCCTTTCCTGTCCTTACTGCCTTCGCCTTTTTTTACATTTACCTCTGTCCTGCTCCCTAATAACTTCTCTACCTTGGTGTTTACCTCACTAATTACCATGTTTTGTGGGGGGAGGCTGGGATTTCCCTGTTCCTTTTCAGTGCCTCCCCCCTTGGCTAGTTTAAATGCTTGCCAATGAAGCATTTAAACCTCTCACCTAGGATCCTGGTTCCCCCCCCCGGACAGATGCAGACCATCGCACTAGTATAGGTTTGTATCCCTCCAGGTGGCTCCCCAGTCCCCAAAACCCTGAGCTCCACACCAGTTTTTCAACCACTCATTGAATTCCCTGGTGAGGAGTGCCCTAGCATCACCCTTGCCATAGACAGGCAGCACCTCTGAGAAGGTTACCGTATGCGCTACTTGTCTAAGGCCCCTCCCCAACTCTACAAACCCCTTTTGCACTGCTCTGATCCCATTTCTAGCCAGGTCATTTGTCCCTAGGTGGACAATGACATCTAGCTCCCTCCCTCGTGCAGCTCCTCCCATGATCCTGAGGATTCGCTTCCTGTCCCTCCAAGCCGTGGCGCCAGGAAAGCACCTTACCTCCCTCTCCCCTTCCTCCCCCATTTCTACCACCCTAATGATTGAGTCCCCCACCAGGAGTTGTTTTCTTCCCCTGTGGGGTCCCATGCCACCCTCCTGTGGGTCTCCTTTGTGAAGGTTCCCAGCATCCTCCTTGGTCTCCACTGCAGGTGCCTCCATAGAGGAACCACTATCCACCAGAAGAGCGAATGAATTGTGGAGAGGTACAGCTGGAGGGATGCAATTCTGTTCCATCACCCTCTCCCCCCTGAGCCCACCCTGGTCCAGCCTCTCCTCTTTCTTGGCAACCTCTGAGATAGTGGCATTGGCCCTGGTGGTCCCTGGGTGGGGGAGGAGGTTTCACGAATCCTAGCCAAGTCAGCATGGAGACGGGCAACCTCCTCTCGATATGTATACACTGGTGGGCAGGAGGAAGATAGGGGATATGATATAGATATACAAATTCATAAAATGGGTCTAAACATCAAAGAAACCTAACTGGGTAAAACCAGTCAGGTGACCTTGCATTAACAGAGATTATAAAATGGGCAAAGAATTTCAAGCAATCTGATTGGTTGTTAGCCATGCATTAGAAATGTCTAATGCACAGCTAAAACTAGAAACCCCATTTAGAATACACAGACCCATTCTATAAGCACAATAAGCCACTCCGGAGATGTGGATTAGACAGTTCTAATCATGACGGTTAGACTGGACGATTCTGCCCATGGCCTGCCTCATCAGTTTCCCAGCCATGCATTAGAACTGTCTAATGCACACCCTGTTGTGTCTTATTACTTACATAATGCACAGTCATCCTGAACCTGACTGGACTTGTTAGCAGCCACATCACGCGTGAGCAAATCAAACCCATTACATCAAGAACTGGCCTTACAACACAAACATGGCTGCCACCTTTAACTTTCTAAAATCCTTAACTACACCCTAAAATAAAACTACCTTAAATAAAACACAAATTCATTAAATGTTGTTTCCCTACACACTCTCCATACACATGTAAAGAAATCAGAAACATGGCGTGCAGTTCATAGTTTTCATTACAAGTGTTCCTCTGCTGACAATGAAAAATTCCACTCCTATCTCTACCTGCTTACCAAGAAAATCTCTACTGATTACTCTGGCAGAAATACAATTGAGAATCTGGCTCCATATGAGGCCTTTGTGTTTTGTGTGTGTGTATAAGGTACACTTTTTTTTTTAAAACAATATCTTCTTATTTTTATTCATGTTAAGTTAAATATTTAAACAACATTTTAGAAGTACAATAAGGCACTCCAGGGTGTGCCATTTTGGCGATATAATTGCACTTCTCAGGTACATTTAATGGCACTCGGCTGCACCTCGTGCCTACCAATACACTTGAGGGGTGCGATTATATCATCATAATGCACGCCCTGCCATATCTTACTGCTTTCATGTTTGGGGACCCAAAAAGGTAGATTACACCAAAAAGCTCAAAATAAGGAGCAGCCTAATCACCAGGGGGATCACAATCTCAGGATGGGGGGGTTAAAAAGGACACTAGGAACATTTTTCACAAGGGGAACAGCTTGCCCAGCATTGTGGTTAACGCAGACACTATAAATGGTTTCAAGGCACAGTGGGGCAACTTCAAGGGGAGCATCAAAAAAGGGAAGGCAGACATTGGTGGGTAAATATCGGTTGGGGGAAGAGGTGGGTAAGGGTAAGAATAAATAATGTGAGGTAGGGTTTCATGACAGACCTGATGGATGTAAAGATTTTTGCTGCCTTTGATTTCTGTGTTTCTTTCTTTCTCTCGCTCTCGCTCCTTCCCTGGGCCCAGGCTGGCAGGCTCCAGAGTGTTTCACCACACTCAGCTATGAGAGGCATAGGTTGTGGACTCCTTGTGACCCTATTAATTCCCGTTTGTAACTTGGCCTTAGGGAGCAGAACAAAGCAATGTGCTCTGGTTCCATCTTCCCAAAGAGCAAAATATCTGAGAGTGCACCTGAACCTTGGTCTTGTGTGATTTGCCAGCATAGCCCAGCTGGGAAACAACCTCTCATCATCAATATGTGTGTATATGTGTGTGTGTGTGTGTGTATGTGTGTGTGGGGGGGGCATTCATCTACCCAATTTTTGCAGCTTGGAAGATGGAAACAGAAGGATGTCAAGAGACATTCTCCTGGTCATACAGCAGAGGTCAGAATGGAAGGACAACGTGGCTCAAAGCTCTGAGCTGTACCTACAGGGCCATACTACTAGCCATTTGACTGGCTTGCAGAAATGGATGGCCTTTTTGCATAAAAGAAACAGCATCATCATTTAAGAACTGCATGTGCAATTCATATTCATATTAAACTAGATATTCTTTATAAACGAATATTTGTATCTCAGTCAGTACTTGTTTGTATGTTCAACTATTATACCAAAATGACTCATGTTTATTCACAGACAGATCTTACCAGTCAGCAGACTTTGACCCTTTTAATGCAGGGCGCCACAGAGTTGTAATACAGGAACTTGCCTAAAATATAACTATCAAATAATTAAAAGCCAGCCTGCTTTTTATTTGTGTAATGTACATCTTATCAGAAATTCTTGTTTTTGGTTTTTTTTAAGAAGGATCCCTGTTACATACTGTAATTGCTAGCAATGTAATAAATTCAGTTAGTCATAAGGCTTTTCAGCAATTAGCAACGTTGTTGATTGTTCTTCTCACTACATGACTGTTTTCTGTCTCGTTCCCAAGCAGATGGCAGGTACAAAAGTGAGTGACCATTAATCCCCTGCAGCAGTAGCATCTGTTGAATTGGGGCTATAGAGCCCTTTGAATTGTCACAAACAGGTCAGAGGCAATTCTTAGTTTCTAGTATATTAATAATTTACTTAGCTACAGGCAGGCCTTAATTAGAAGTTTAGATCTCAGGATGGAAATGTCAGGGGCTGTTACACTACATTCAGTGGCATCTCCTTGTATTGGCATGACTTGGATAGGAGCCATAAGGAGTATCTAACAAAATTGATCTGTCTGTGTAGGCAGTGTTTGCACTGAGAACTGCTGTCAGTTTCACATAAAGAGGTTGCATGATAGGTGGAGTCTGGTGAACATATGGAGATCCTTCTGCCAACAGTCTATTGCCTGGATCAGGTTCAGAGGGCTTTGGAGCAATTTCCAGGGTGGTTGTTCAACTTCTGTTAGCAATGCTCACAAGGTCCCTTATCTGATCAAGGCATTTGATAATTAGCAGGGATAATGCATTCTCTGAGCAGAGCCAGTTGGATACAAGATTATCTGCTCTGTATCCAATATATTGCACCAGATCATCGCGTTATCTATTCCCATGTACTATAGCTGGGGGATGGGATAATCTGAGTGACTGTAATTTCTATGATTTATTTATTGATAACTGGGTAAGATGGACTGAGACTCTATCCCTTTTTCAGCCGTGACCCCCAGGAAAGCAAGAATAATACATTACATTAGTTTGACAGTTACAAGGTTATAAGCATACAGGCAGATACAAAGGCAGCAGGGTAATTGCACGGACAGGTCTATACTTTTTTACTTAAGTAGAATCTCTTTCACTATTGAAATGTAGCTAATACCAAACGTCAACTTTCTTCAGCTGAATATTCCTAATGGCGGACCACAGCTGACTGTGGAATTTATATAGCTCCTTTCTCACAAAGTACGTCAGAGTACTTTTTTTTAAACAATTAATTTACATACAGTAGGACAGCATGTCTGTGATGTAACTTATGTTATTTGCAGTGGTGTTCTGCTTCTCCTCCATTAATCAGCATCAGGACTGAAGCACAGGGAGCTCACGTGACCTGCTCAAGTTACCACAGTGAGCCTGTGACCAGAGTGAGATCTGAACCTGTAATCTGTTATTTTATAGTTCAATGCTTTCACCACTAGGCCACCCTCCCTTCCTAGCTGCCTTACACACTAGTGAGTTAGATAACTGGTTAAAGCAATTATTGCATTAGATCTGAGGTAGCTATCTTTATGCACTCAACAATATCCCACTCACGACCATGACCAAGGAACTCACCTTGTGTTTTTAAATAATGCATTTAATGTCTTAAAGAGACTGTTGCGTATGTTGGAAAACTCTAGAAAACCTGAACATGTACACAAAATTCTCCTTATATTTTACATATTTCTGTATTTATCTTCCCCTGCTTCTTTATCACTAAAGGCAGATGCTTGAAATTATGATCCTTGTCCTTTAGACTTCATCTACTCTTTCTGCCTTACTACATGTGACTTCATAATCCTACATTTATATATCAGAATTAGAACATGGCAAAGAAAATCCTTGTGTGCTGATTGGTTGGCAACATTCCAGAGGTGCGCATCTATTTTTCCATAGAGCCCTCTCAAAAACAAGTGCCAGCTGTGGCCAAGATAGGTAACCTCGTGCCACTTCAAAATTCAAAACCAAGTAGCCGCAATTTTTTTCCCACTCGCTAAGTGGACGACTGAGTGAGCAGCCCTCTATCCCCAGTGAGAGAAGTCCGGTCTCTCACACTCCATATAGGCAAACCATCAGATTTCAACAAAAAACATGTTCCAAATAAAACAAAACCTTTTCAGCTACAGCATGCTGTTATAATAAACAAACAACCAAGTGAGCCAACACCCCTCGAACGAGACAAGTCCACTCCAGCATAATTCCTCAACTACCATTTTAAATCAAAACTGCCACCAAATCACCCAAAAGAAACAATCAGTGTTAGAAAAAAAGTTACTATTTCCTGGCAACACAGAGCGTTGTTAGCTTTAACCAAAACTCAGTCCCTTCTTATCCAGGCAGCCACCCATTTGCTTACATACTGCAACACACAGCACATCCCCATCAGCGGGAGGCAAACTAAAGGAAATACTGCTCCTGTAATTGTGGATGAGCTGGCAGTACACTGCGGTGCTCAGTCTTCACTTGCTCAGTTACAGACACACACTTAGAAGTAAAACCAAAAAACACAGTCCATCTGTATCTGTGTGTGGGGGCGACAGGAAACTGCATGCAGGGAAAAAAGTAAAATTGACAGTCTCTATGTCTGTGTCTCTGTTGGGCAGGCACATATTCAGGCAAGCAGCTTCTAAAGAGTGCAGTGCCCTCTACTGGCAGGTATACCAATGGAGGGACTATTTTACCACAAAAAAAATATAGTCATTTTCTTTTTATAATTGTTGTTATAGTTTCCTGGCATTTTTTTTCTTACATAAAAAAATGACATATGTGGGCCATTTTCTAAGAGCAATAATATCCTCCAGGGTAGATATTGGGCAATACTGCCCGCACTGTTGGGTATTATTGATTACATGGTTGCTGTGGACATGATTATGATGTCACAAGCAGCAAATAATAAAATCAGGCATAGAGTCATAATGTCGCATGTCAAAACAGCGCGGCACTAAATTGCACTGTCTAAACAGTGACCACCAAAAAAAAAAAAAAAAATGTTTCCTTCGTGGGGCTCCACCCTCATACCCCGCTACTAAAATAACCTTATTGAGGGGAACTTGGGAAGAGGGTGAAACTTGGGCAGTGGGCACCACAAGATAAAAAAAATAAAAGCATTTACCTGCTCTGGGACTGGGAATAGAACCCCAGTCCACAGCCACTCCATTGCTCTCCAGCACCAATGGTTCTACTTCCTGAGCCACAGCAGCTGCTCGGTGGACCCCCTTCTGGCAGATCTCTTACCCTGTTTCCTGGAAACAGCTACAGGGTCACACGCTATATCCATCATGCGGCATTGTGTACCCTGTAGCTGTTTTGACTCGCCCTGTTCCTGTTGTACAGTTTTGCCCTGCAACATTCTCCTTGCATAAATGTCACCCAGTAGGATGAAATAATATGTAGACAAATGGCAGGAGCAGATGAAGTCCAAGGGGCAAGGATTCCATTCACAAGCAAGTGTACCTTGTAACAGAGAACATGGGAGGGTAAAAATGGAAAATGCTGGAGATACTGTAGAACTAGAACTATGTATCATTTCCAGAGTATTCCAAGGGGTGTCATAGGCATTTTAACCAACAGAATGCCCCTCCAACATGATATTACTGTGTAGTACTGCACTTCTAACCAAGATAGGTTTGTTAATATACAAAGTCCTACATGAGCTGAGCCTGGGCTATCTGACAGATTTCCTCTGTCATTATGCTCCTGGCCACCCTCTCCGCTTGTCTGGGGATGGCCTACTGACTGTTTCAGGATCCCACGTGAAGTTACCTGAGGATTAGACTTTTTCAGTGGCAGCACCTTTACTTTGGAACCAATTGCCTCGTCATCTCAGGGAGGCCCCCTGGGTTGAGTTTTTTTAGAGGGGTTTGAAACATCTCCTTTTTGTCATATCTTTTCCATAGTGGACATTGTGTTTAATGTTGAACAGATTATTTTTAGATGAGTTTTCTGGGTAATTTATTATTATATATGCAATTATTACCTAATAAGCCTTCCAGCTGCAGTTTCAGCAAGAAGCAGGGCCATACCTGACTCCCTACAAGGGGTTTTTCTCAGGCAGCTAGTCAAAGAACTTACTAGGGATTGGGAGTGTCAGATCTGCTGCTTACAAACAGGGACAGCATTGCAGACATCACAGTGAAGCATAGAAACCTAGAATCTGATGGCAGATAAGGACGGCTTGGCCTACCCAGTCTGCCCATTTTTCCCTACCTACATTATTACCACAGACTGTACTTGATCTACAGCTTTCTCCCTACCCCGTTCCTTTCCACTATGATTCCCTTGTGCCTGTCCTATGCATTTTTGAAACCCACCACTGTTTACGCCTCCACAACCTCTACTGGAAGGCTGTTCCAGTAATCCACCATTCATTCTGTGAAGAAGTACTTCTTCAAATCTCTCCTGAATTTAACCCTCCAGTTTCATAGCATGACCCCTTGTTCTCAAGCATCTTTTCTATGGAAAAATAATTCACTCCTGTACCTTATTTACCCCTGTGAGGTATTTAAAGGTCTCTATCATATCCCCCCTTCTCCCTCCTCTGTTCCAGGGAGTACATATTGAGGTCCTTTAGTCTCTCCTCATAGGGCTTTTGATGCAGACCCTGCACCATTTTAGTTGCCCTCCTCTGGACTGCCTCCACTCTGTCTATGTCCTTCCAGAGATGTGATCTCCAGAACTGGATACAGAACTTTAGGTGGGGCCTTACCAACGATCTATACAGAAGTAACACCACTTCCCTCTTTCTGCTGATGATCCCCCTCCGTATGCACCCAAGCATCTCACTAACCCTGATAATGCCTTGTCGCACTTCCTGGCCATCATCAGGTCATCAGATGTGATTACCCTTTGGCCTCTTTTCTGCTTAGTAGTCCTCAGTATCACTGCACCCATTTTGTACTCTGCCCCTGGGCTTCTGTGCCCTAGGTGCATTATTTTGCACTTTTTCACATTGAAAGCCAGTTGCCGTACCTTTAACCACTTCTCTGGTTTTCTCAGGTCTCTGTTCATTGAGTGTCCACATTATTGCAGATTGTGGTGTCATCCACAAAGAGGCAGCCCTTCCCTTCCAGCTTCCCTGCATTATCACATATAAAGAAATTAAAAAGGACCGGTGCTAGCACTGATCCCTGAAGCACACTGCTGGTCACCTTCCCTTCCTCAAAGTGAACTCTGTTTACTACCACCCTCTGTCTCCGATCTCCTAACCAATTTCTTATCCAGGTTACCACCATCCGTCCTCCTCCGGTCCACTGGAACTACTCCTGTTTCCAGTGAGCTGCTAAATGGGACTGTCAAAGTTGCAGCCAGTACGTCCCTGAGCTCCCTCAATACCCTTGGATGCATCCTGTCTAGCTCAATTGCTTTGTCTACCTTCAGATTAGTGAGTCCTTTCAGGACTCTCTCATCCAAAAAAGGACTTGTGTACGCTTCCCTCCCTTCAAAGCTTCTGTTATTTTTGTGACCCATTCCATTCTTCTTCCTCTGTGAACACTGAGCAAAAATATTTGTTTAGGATGTCTGCCTTTACCCTGTCCCTCTCTGCACAGTTCCCCCCACTTCCCATTTTAATCTTACAGTATCACCCCTGGTCTTCCTCTTTTGATTTACAAACCTAAAACTGTCTTGTCCCTTTTTATTACTTTGGGCTAGTCTCTCTCTTCAGTTTGTACCTTTGCTCTCCTTACTGCTGTTCCTGCTTCCTTTTGGTTCCCCCAATACACCTCCCTATCTTCCTTCCTTTGTGTCTCCTTATACCTTCTGAATGCTACCCTTTTAGCCTTTACCTTTTTAGCCACCTCTTTCAAGAACCATAGTGGTCTCTTTTTCCTCTTGCTTTTTCCTCACTTGCTTGACACAAAGGTTTGATGCCTTTACTATGCTTCTTTTCAGCCTCACTCACTGTTCCTCCACACCACCCAGGCCATCTCCCCTGCCCGGTCATCTTTGAGGCGTTCACCCCTCTTTATAAAATCTGCCTCCCCCCAAAGTGCAGGGCCCTTTCCCTTGTGTGGTTCAATTCTGTTGCTGTCCTTATATTGAATCACATCGTACATGATCACTGGTCCCCAGGTGGCCTCCCACCTTGAGATCTGCAACACTGTCCCTGTTGGAGAGTACCAGGTCCAGTATTGCCCCATCATGAGTGGGTTCACTGACTAGTTGCCTGAGGAACACCCCCTGCAGAGAGTCCAGGATGTCCCTGCTTCTAGCTGAAGCTGCTGCTGGGAGGCTCTAATCCACACCTGGCAGGTTGAAATCTCACACCAGCAGCACGTCCCCCTTTTCTGCCATCTTGCCAGTGGCTTCCACCAGTATCTTATCTGATTCCTCCCCTTGTGCTGGAGGTCTGTAGATCACTCCATTGTTAATAGTGGCTCCATTACCTGTCCTGGGTGACCCACAGTACCTCTGCCTCCCCCTGTATTCCCTGTATCTCTGTCACTTTTATGCTTTTCCTCATATAAAGCACCACATCCCCTCCTTTCCTTCCCACCCAGTCTTTCCTGAACAGAGTATAGCACGGTATGGCCATTTCCCAGTCATGGTTTTTATTGCACCATGACTTGGTAATGGCCACAATATCCAGGTTGGCCTCTGTCATAATGGCCTTTAGGTCAGGAATCTTACTTCCTAGACTTCTAGCATTCTCACAAATGGCCTTCCAGATTTTGTTTTCACTCTGCTTGTTGCACCCTTTTTTTCTTTTTGCCCTCCCTCCTTCTCCTCTTCTCTTTTTAATGCTCCTCTTCCTTTCTGTCTTTGTTTCTACCACTTCCGCACTCGGAACATGCCTGCAAAAGTACTGCCATCAATAAGAGCACCAGCAAAAAGGCAACCACATGCTGAATGCCACAAAAACAGCATACAGGGGCACAAGGGAGCCCGCTGATGGCAGCACCAGCAAGGAATGCACACCCCCGAACCCCGCAGAATCCCCCAACAAACATCATCGGGGCTACCAGAGGGGTGACTACAAGGTCAGCACCGCGTACAAGAGTGTACCCACCAATGTGCCCCTGTGGACACAATGCAAGAGAAAACAGGGCACATGGTAAAGGCGGACATGGCACACACACCAGGCAATCATCCTGTGCCACGGTGTAAAAGGCTGCCCAATGACTATGGCCACCTACAGCATCTCCCCCCACCACCACAGCCCACACGGATAATAGCTATCCTGACAGTGCAAGGGCATGGCCCCCCAATGTGGGCATGGACCATGCAGTAGCACAGTGCTCGCCAAGTCAGTGTGGGGGCGTCAATGATACGTTGCTCACAGGCCCCCACGCAGGAGCATCAGGAGTGCTACTGGGTGGTAGGGCAGGTGCACCACAGATGCTGCCACAGTGTCGGCTTTTCCTGCAATTTGCAGGGCACTTTGTTTACTTGGTGCTGTGAAAGAGGGTTTACCCTTTCTGTTTTCGCTACTTCAGTGCTGGCGCCATAATGATGGCGCCCTGATTGCCCTGAACTGTCTCTACCACCCTGCTTCCTTTATTACTTTGCACCCTGGGGAATTCCTCTCCCCTCAGGTTCTCCTCATTCTCTACTTCAGCCTGTGGGGAGGGGCTGCTTCTGCCTCCCTGATTCCTTCCACCGCCCCTTTCAGCTAGTTTAAATGTTCATCGAAGTAACATATAAACCACCCACTGATGACTATGTTTCTTCTCTCGGATGTATGCAGGCCATCACGCTTGTCTATGTTCTTATCCTCCAAGGTGGGTTCCCAGTCCCCAATGTAGCAGAACCCTTTCTCTCTGCACCATTTCTTTAGCCATGAGTTGAAGGTCTTGGTGTGGAAAGCCCTCTCCTCTCTCCTATCGTAGACAGGCAGCACTTCAGTGAAAGCCACTGAGTGAACTACCTGTCTTAGACCACTCCCTAGCTCCATAAACTCCTGCTGCACTATTCCAGCCCCTTCCCCACCCTGGTCATTAGGCAGTTCCCTAGGTACAAGTGATCACTGCATGGTGTGGTTTAACATAAATAAGGGAACAGAGGCTGACCACACAAGGACGAGGGCCCTAGACTTTAGGAGGGCGGATTTTATAGGTATGGGAAACTGCCTCGGAGGAAGAGATTGCCAGGAAGGGGTAAACATAGAAACAAATAAATATAGAATTTGATGGCAGATAAGGACCATTTGGGCCATCCAGTCTGCCCATTCCTTCCTACCTACAAAATTACCGCAGACCATACCCAATCTACAGCTCTTTCTGCTGCACCCTCTTTCCACTATGATTCTCTTGTGCTTATCCCATGCACTTGTGAACCCCACCACTGTTTTCACCCCACCACCTCCACTGGAAGATCATTCTAGGAATCCACCACTCTTTCTGTGAAGAAGTACTTCCTCAAATCTCTCCTGACACTACCCCCTCCAGCTTCATACCATGTCCCCTTGATCTTGAGCACCTTTTCTACTGAAAAATACTTTCCTCCAGTACCTTACTAACTACCATGAGGTATTTAAAGGTCTCTATCCTACTCCCCTACCCCTCTTCTGTTCCAGAGTGTACATATTGAGGTCCTTTAGTCTCTCCTTACACGGCTTTTGATGCAGATCCTGCACCATTCTAGTTGCCTTCCTCTAGACTGCCTCCACTCTGACTTGTTCCCGTGGATATGTGGTCTCCAGAACTGGACACAATACTCTAGTTGGGGTCTTACCAGCGATCTATACAGAGGCAAGACCACCTCCCTCTTTCTGCAGGTGATCTGCTCCCTATGCACTAAAAATAAATGAAATAAATGGAAACCCTGCTAATGGAAAGGCTGGTAGATTATCTTGAATCCAATGGGCTGGAAGACTACTACTGTCTCTCACTCTAATGATGGGAGTGTAACCAGCAAGTGCCACAGTACTGGGACTGATCCTCTTCAATGTCTTAGAAACATAGAAATCGACACACCGGCGACCCGGGTTCAAGGATGAGCATGGGCCACTGGGGGGCAGCAGGGGCAAGAGAGGATTGTGAGCATCCAGAGGACTGATTTCCTCTCTCAGGGAGGGAGGGATAGCTGTCCCAACCACCGATTACCCTCTAGCGATGGCTGGAGGGCCATACAGGTCGATAAGCTTGAGCTGACATACGAGTCATCGGGGAGGGAAGAAAACCAGGAAATCAAGCTGCCAGGCTTGACAAAGGTCTGCCACCACCAGGAGCAGTTCTGGAGTCTGGATTGGGTCTGGCAACCTCCTTCCGGCCCCACCGTGGGGAGCAATTCATAGGGAAGTTTTCAGGGCTACCTAGTATGGGAGAAGGAGAGCTGGCGAGAGAGTCCCTTTGTTTGCAGGGCCGAAGCTGCCTGCCAGGGCTCAGAGGAGCAAACAATCTCTCTCTCTCTCTCTCTCTCTCTCTACATATATATATATATATATATATGTATGTATATATATCTATGTAACCCCCCTGCAAATGGGGGTTCCCAAAAGTCTTCCAGGAGCTTGCCTGAATGCTCCAAGTCTGGGTGGTGTTCAGCGTCTGAGCTGTTTAAATGTGGTTCCAAATGAGTGCTATTTGAGCCTCCATGTACTGTCTCTTTAAGAGCTGTCTGCTTTGCAGACATAATTACTTTAGAAGGGGGATTGTGTGTTTCAATGCTCGAGTCCCGCCTAGGCTGCTGTCAACTCGCTCCGTTTCTGCTGTCGTTAAATGCGCAGAGGGAGCTCTTTCAATAGGTGTAACAATCTGCCAGGAATTGTTTAGAGTAATAATGAAAATACAGTTTGTCTAACCTGCTTTTCTTTGCAGTCTGAACTGTTTTTGCCTAGCCCTCCATTCTGGTTTTGAACTGCTGAACTGGACCAATCAGTGTGGGGGGACCTTTAATATGGAGCCTGCTGCTGGCAAATCAGAACTTGGACTCTCATTGTGGAGCCAGCCACCTATGTACTGTATGGCCAGTGACTCTGGGAAATGTAGTTTTGACCTTGGCGCCTTTTTCTACCAACAGAGGGAGTCTTATTGTGAGTGACAGCTGAATCAGCCAACAGAATAGTGTGGAGCAAAAGGAAATGCCCTGCTCTGTGACTGGAAAGATCAGATTAGTTGTGGCAGTGAAGAGAGAAGGAACGGTGTGCTTCTGTGGTGTTCAGTTTCACGTGGGAAGTGCGTGTGAGGCCCTGAGTTTCGGTCTGCAGCCTTTATGCATGCCAGTTTGGACTGAATCTGAGCTGTGCAGAGAAAGAAGCACTAGAAGTGTGTAAACCAGGCTCACCCTTTAGAAGACTGGAGAAATTGCTGAATCGCGCTCGGTCTGTCAGGAACTGAAGCTGCTGTGTGTGCTCCCGGGTATTTTGCAGTAATTGTGATTGGGATCGAGGAGCAGCCTGCCTGGTATAGTACTTTCCTTTTACATATGAATGTGCGTGGTGCTTGTGGGGAATCGCTATTTCCAATCCCCCATGCTGTGTACTGTGTGCTGAAGCTGGAAGCAAACCCTAGCTTAGTTTGGACTAAATACGTTTGCTATCAACTGCAGTGGGGTCCAGTCACAAGGACCTTGTCTTCATGCCCTGTTGTTCTGGCAATCCAGAAGAACATCTACCATCCGATCCTCAGCTTGGGTATTGTGAGAACAAATCAGGGTATTCCCCTGCAGTCTGTTTTCAATCACAAGTATGTCATCTAATTCTTGTTGTTTCCCTGCTTCATGGACTGAGTCATCCGGCTCCAGATTACAATTGGGTGTTGTGCATATATATTCTTCTACAGGGCCCCATCCATCTGCACCTGCCGGCCAACCCCAGGCAACAGACCTGGCTAGCGCCCCCCCAACCTGGGTACCTAGAGTGTGACTTTTCAGACCCTGTATGTGTGCACAGTACTGTGATTTAATTCCACCAATTAACCTGATCTCCCCTTCCCGTGTTACTGCCCCCTAAATAAATCAGATTTGTTGTTGTTATATAATATACTGTCTGTGGTGTTGGTACTTATGGAAACAGTATTGTGCTTTGCTGTGTTTGTTGTTTAACCTTATTTTACAGGGGGTCCTCAGAGACGTGCTGCAGAATCAGTCTCGAGGGTAAGTGGTATTTATATCAGTGAACAGTGTGTATACATGGGGTATTGGGGCTGTAACTCCGGGGTACTGTGTGAGCCACTAGAGGGAATAAAAGGGGGTCTCAGTGTACCACAGGGCTGTGACCAAGTTAGTCTAACCACTACAAACCCTGATCTCTGGGTGGAGGCACCTGCCATAGGACCTAGGCCCCTCAACCTGTCCGTAGGCAAACAGGCAGGGGTAGTAGCCCTTGGGATAGCGCCACCTAGGGGTTACATCGTGGAAGCTCACCGCTGGGATTTTGTGTCCTTTATTGGCCACATTTATGAACCACTGTTAAAAAAAAATAAATGAGAACCCCAACAGAAGTGGCTGTGCAACGGTTGGTGGAGTGGTGTACTGGGGAGGAGATCGACCCCCAAAATGCTATGCTTATCCTGGACATCCCCCTGGGTATCAATATGGACACTGTACAGGGAGTACTTTCCAAGGTGGAAGGTTTACAAAACCCTGTGGTGGTAGGTCGACATGCTGATCTGCTCACCCACACTTTCATGACCCTAGTAGAGTATAAGAACCCCATAGATAGCTCCAAAGTGCCACAGACTATTACCCCAGAGGGAGCCCTCACTGCCTGGAGAGTGATAACTAAGGACAGTAAAGACCCAGGGGGAAATGAGCCCCTCCCACTATCTGAGAAATTTGCTAAGTTGTTGCTGGAGGAAGGGAAAACTGTGGAGGACTTAAAGAAGTTATTTCTGCCACCTGGGGGTGTTCCTCCCCCAACACCCCCTCCCGCTCCAGCACCCATTGTTGCCCCTGTTTCTGTGTCTGAACCAATGCAGGCTCCTATTTCTGCACTTGCCATTAGTCACGACTCTTACCGAAGGTTGAGGATCTTCTCTGGCACCCTCTCCACCCCCAAGGGAGAGGATAATTGAACACCTGGATAGATTGTGTTGCCCCCCTGATACCTGAATGGCAGTGTGTGGAGGCTGAGAAATGAAAAAGAATCATAGAAAGTCTGAGGGGTCCTGCCCTAGAGGCCATTAAATTTTTGAGGTCCACAAATCCTGATGAATCTATCCAGAAGTACCTATCTGCACTTGAAGGCAATTTTGGGAGCATTGAGTCAGGGGAGAGCTTGATGGGGAAATTTCAAGGTACAAAACAGTGGCTAGGGGAAAATTTTTCTGCATATGTTACTCGTTTGGAAAGAGCTCTGCAGAAGGCTTACCAAAAAGGTGGGGTGGCCGCCAGTGACTTAAACCGTGTAAGGTTGGAGCACCTAGTACAACATGCAAAGCATTCTAAATTGCAGCTCCTTCAATTAAGGCACCCAGACAGAAGGGGTAACCCACTGGACTATTGTGACTTAATAAAAGAACTTCAGGAGGTTGAAGATGAGGAGGGGGATTTTAATTCTGGGTTGCACACAGCCCAAGTGATCACAGCATCGGAAGGTCCTTTTGAAGTGGGGACCAATGAGGGTGTGCCACCATGGGGTGAACTGCTGAGAGAGTTCAGAGAAATAAAAAACAGTCTCTTTATGAAGGCTGCTTCTGCAAGTACAGGCCCCGACCCTCATCTGACTGCATCTGCTATGGGGTTGGGGGTACCCACCCATGCATCTCCTGCTGACAACAGCTCAAAACTCGATGTCTTGACCATGGAAGTGGGGAAATTGATGAGATGTCTCCAAATGCTTATCATGCCGCAGACAGAGATGGCACCAAGGTTTCCAGTTAGTAGTACCCACGCCTGGCTCCCAGTGTGACACGTCGGCCAGCTCAAACTCCAGAAAGTATGGTTTGCTATAATTGTGGGAATAATGGGCACATGAAGAGAGAATGCCGGTCCCCAAAAGACACAGACAAAGTTGCATATAAGTTACAAGGAGAGCTTCAGAGAACAAATCAGTGGTTAAGAGGTGCATGAAATGATCCCAGTGAGGGCCCCAAAAATGCTAACTCATGTCTCTTTGTGGCAAGGTCAGTTGCCCAGGCCCCCACTACAGCCTCCCCAGACTGGTCCAGAATAGTGGGTCCCTCCATGGAGACCACTGTAAAGGTGAATGGAGTGTCTACAAGAGCTGTACTAGACAGTGGCTCCCAAGTGACAATTATGTTCCAAGACTGGTATCAGAAGCATTTGTCTGATGTACCCTTACAACCGTTGGAGGGGCTGCATGTCTGAGGGTTAAGTGAGAAGGCCTACCCCTACTCTGGATGTATCCGAATTTGGCTGTCTTTTCCCACCTCTGTTGCTGGAGTGGCCGAGCAAGTAGAGACCCTGGCCTTAGTGTGTCCCCCTACCGGACTGTATGATGGGGTTCCTCTACTAATTGGGACTAATATACATATGTTTGGATGGTGGCACAATTGTGTCATGAAAAACAGGGGTCCTGGACTGGTACAGCTCTAAGAATTCCGGCCTTGATCAGGAAGGCCTACGCTGTCCAGAGAGATGCTGACAAAGTGAAACCAGAGGAACCAGTTGGAGTTGTCTGGAAAAAGGATCCTGAGTCTCTGATCCTGGCACCAAATGCCCAGTGTACCTTACATGGAGAGGTCCATATCAGAAAGGATGTCAAGAATAAAATATTAATGTTGGATGCACCAGGTGATGGAAAATTGCCAGAGAGACTGCTGGTCAAGCCTAGTATTTTGCCTGCTAGAGCCCATGCTTAAGCCAGAAGGGTAATGGTTCAAGTTCATAATGTGTCTGACAGAGAGATTCGAGTAAATAGAGGTTGCACCCTGGCTAATGTGCATTGTGCAGACACTGCAGTGCTACCCAGTAGCAAGAGTTTGGGGAAGAATGACAGAGTAACGCCTGACTTGTTTGATTTTGGTGACTCCCCGTTGCCAGCTGAATGGAAAGTGAGGATCAGTGAGAAGCTTTTTACATTTACATTGGTGCACTGCCTCAGCTGGACAATGACAGTATTCACTGGGCTCAATCCCGAGATCCCATGATCAAATCAGCTTTAGAAGCCCTCTACACAGGTAAAGATGTGTCCAAATTATGCTCCACTGATTTGAGAACTGCATTGTTATACAAGGAAGGTCCTAAGTTGAAACTGATCAATAGACTATCATACAGAGAAACAGTAGACAGAAGGGGACAAATAGACAAACAACAACTAGTGCTGCCCACTGCCTTGCGAGACTCAGTACTGAGGTCCTTACACAACCACATGAGGCACCTTGGTATAGACAGAACATTTGATTTAGTGAGATCCAGATTCTATTGGCCTAAGATAGGGGCTGATGTTGAGCAACACATTCAAAATTGTAGTAGCTGTTTACAGAGGAAAGCCCTGCCCCAGAGGGCTGCCCCCCTTGTTAACATCACCACCAGTGCCCCCATGGAGCTGGTCTGTATTGATTTCATGAGTTTCGAGTCAAATCAAAGAAATATTAGTAATGCGCTGGTGGTCACTGACCATTTTTCGAGATATGCCCAAGCTTTCCCCACCAAGGACCAGAAGGCATCCACTGTGGCAAAAGTACTTGTAGAAAACTTTTTTGTTCACTATGGGGCTCCACAAAGAATCCATTCTGATCAAGGAAGAGACTTTGAGAGTCATCTGATCAAAGAGATGCTTTCTCTGTGGGGAGTGCGAAAGTCCAGAACCACCCCTTACCACCCCAAGGGAGACCCGCAGCCTGAACGTTTCAACTGCACTTTACTAGATATGCTAGGCACCCTCCATCCAAAGGACAAGCCTAGATGGAGCCAACAAATTAGCACCCTGGTACATGCCTACAACTGCACCAAAAGTGATGCCACTGGGTTCTCCCCTACTGCCTGATGTTTGGAAGAGAAGCTCGACTGCTGGTAGATGTATGTTTTGGAGTTTCTCCTGATGGGATTCGAGCTGACAACTATTTACAGTATGTGCAAAAGTTAAAGGTCCAGCCAAATCATGCATACCAACTGGCTCAAACCATGGCTGCCAAAAGAAATCTGGCCAACAAAGAAAGGTATGATAAAAGGTGAAAGCACAAGAATTCCAGGAGGGAGATCGGGTATTGCTAAGAAATCTGGGACTGCATGGCAAACATAAGATTGCTGTCAGGTGGCACCATCTCCCTCACATTGTGGTGGGCAAACTAGATGATCTGCCTGTGTACAAAGTAAGGCCTGAGAATAATTCAAATGATGTGAAAACAATGCACAGAAATCATTTACTGCCCATTGGACAAATCTTGATTGAGTCTGAGCCCCCAGAAAATGCTCCCTCTGGACCAGTGACTAGAGCTGTTGCTAAGCAAAAATCAAGAAAGCATGCACCTACAGAAGCTGAGTTAAAGTGCCCCCCTCCACAAGGCCCAGTTGAACATGACTGTCAGTCCATGTCAGAGGAAAGTGAGTGTGGCTTTGAATACTACCCTTCTTATGAACTGAGTCAGTTGTTTCAGGGCAATCTCCTAGTCAATCCTGGAGATGAAGCTGGGCCTTCTGGACTGTCTAAGCCCCCAGCTTTGTCCTTGGAGCCAGTGCTCCCAGAAAGTGAAGTGCAAAGCATCAAGTCAGATGTTATGAAATCATTGTGTATGGTTGAACTGTTTGAGCTTTCAGAGGAGGAAAATGATGGACTGGAACAGACTGGTGATATACCAGAACAAGAAGAGTATTTTGAGTGCCCTGACGGTTCACTGCCAGTGTACGAAAGCGCTCCATGTGAGCCAAGTGTTGTGGACTCAGAGATTGTAACTCTTGGAGCTGAAAGTGCCCCAAGTTCTAGCCTCTCTACCCCAATGGAGACTCCCCTGACAAGTGAGGACAATGCTGGAAATGAGGCTCAGAGTGCATAGACTGTAACAGTTCCCCCTAGAAAGACTGGTCGAGCTGCAAAGCCTGTGGTGCACCTCAGTTATGATTCCCTTGGGAGGCCTGTGGACTTGCCTCTCAGTGTTGTCCATAAAGTAATGTATGTGTCCCCGAGCTCATTGCCCAAACTGAACATCAGTGCTAACTCCAAGTTACTTGTATTGCCCTCTAGGTATGGTGCCCCTGCCCCATCCAGCCCCAAGGTAGCTGATTGGGAAGGGCCCCCTCTCTTCAGGTTTCATGTACAGGAGGTAATAACCTGAGTTATGGTACAATGTATGTATAATACTGTGTACAAAGTGATGTACTGAAAAGTTTCAGAAATGTGTTTCTGGTAAGGTGATACGTTGACTGATGATTACATGTATAAGCCTAATGTGATACTGATGTAAATGTATATGGTTGTATTGAAACTTATGGGGGTACTTACTTGATGTGGATGCCAAGTTTTCCAGGCCAGGAAGGGTGTAACCCCCCTGCAAATGGGGGTTCCCAAAAGTCTTCCAGGAGCTTGCCTGAATGCTCCAAGTCTGGGCGGTGTTCGGTGTCTGAGCTGTTTAAATGTGGTTCCAAGTGAGTGCTATTTGAGCCTCCATGTACTGTCTCTTTAAGAGCTGTCTGCTTTGCAGACATAAATAATTTAGAAGGGGGATTGTGTGTTTCAATGCCCGAGTCCTGCCCGGTCTGCTGTCAACTAGCTCCATTTCTGCTGTCGCTAAATGCGCAGAGGGAGCTCTTTCAATAGGTGTAACAATCTGCCAGGAATTGTTTAGAGTAATAATGAAAATACAGTTTGTCTAACCTGCTTTTCTTTGCAGTCTGAACTGTTTTTGCCTAGCCCTCCATTCTGGTTTTGAACTGCTAAACTGGACCAATCAGTGTGGGGAGACCTTTAAAATGGAACCTGCTGCTGGCAAATCAGAACTTGGACTCTCATTGTGGAGCCAGCCACCTATGTACTGTATGGCCAGTGACTCTGGGAAATGTAGTTTTGACCTTGGCACCTTTTTCTACCAACAGAGGGAGCCTTATTGTGAGTGACAGCTGACTCAGCCAACAGAATAGTGTGGAGCTAAAGGAAATGCCCTGCTCTGTGACTGGAAAGATCAGATAAGTTGTGGCAGTGAAGAGAGAAGGAACTGTGTGCTTCTGCAGTGTATAGTTTCGTGCGGAAAGCGCGCGTGAGGCCCTGAGTTTCGGTCTGCAGCCTTTGTGAGTGCCAGTTTGGATTGAATCTGAGTTGTGAGGAGAAAGAAGCACTAGAAGTGTGTAAACCAGGCTCACCCTGTAGAAGACTGGAGAAATTGCTGAATCGTGCTCGGTCTGTCAGGAACTGAAGCTGCTGTGTGTGCTCCTAGGTATTTTGTAGTAATTGCGATCGGGATTGAGGAGCAGCCTGACTGGTATAGTACTTTCCTTTTACATATGAATGTGCGTAGTGCTTGTGGAGAATTGCTATTTCCAATCCCCCGTGCTGTGTGCTGAAGCTGGAAGCAAACCCCAGCTTAGCTTGGACTAAATATGTTTGCTATCAACTGCAGTGGGGTATAGTCACAAGGATCTTGTCTCCATGCCCTGTTGTTCTGGCAATCCAGAAGAACATCTACCATCCGGTCCTCAGCTTGGGTACTGTGAGCACAAATCAGGGTATTCCCCTGCAGTCTGTTTTCAATCACAAGTATGTCATCTAATTCTTGTTGTTTCCCTGCTTCATGGACTGAGCCATCTGGCTCTGGATTACAATTGGGTGTTGTGCATATATTTTCTTCTACAGGGCCCCATCCATCTGCACCTGCTGGCCAACCCCAGGCAACAGACCTGGCTAGCCCCCCCCAACCTGGGTACCCAGAGTGTGACTTTTCAGACCCTGTATGTGTGCACAGTACTGTGATTTAATGCCACCAATTAACCTGATTTCCCTCCGTGTTACTGCCCTCTAAATAAATCAGATTTGTTGTTGTCATACTATATACTGTCTGTGGTGTTGGTACTTATGGAAACAGTATTGTGTTTTGCTGTGTATGTTGTTTAACCTTATTTTACAGGGGATCCTCAGAGACGTGCTGCAGAATCAGTCTCGAGGGTAAGTGGTATCTATATCTGTGAACAGTGTGTATACGTGGGGTATTGGGGCTGTAACTCCGGGGTACTATATGAGCCACTAGAGGGAATAAAAGGGGGTCTCAGTGTCCCAGAGGGTTGTGACCAAGCCACTCTAACCACTACAAACCCTGACCTCTGGGTGGAGGAACCCACCATAGGACCTAGGCCCCTCAACCTGTCCGTAGGCAAACAGGCAGGGGTAGTAGCCCTTGGGATAGTGCCACCTAGGAGTTACATATATATAAAAAAAGAAACATAGAAAATTTCAGCAGAAGGGGACTTGTGGTCCACTGAGTCTGCCCAAGGTCTTCATAAGTGATATTGCAGAAGAACTAGAAGGGAAGGTATGCCTTTCTGCAGATGATACCAAAATCTGTAATCGAACGGACACTCAGGAGAGGGTGGATCTTGGCAAACTCAAAGAGTGCTTAAGAGCATGGCAACTGGGGTTCAATGCCAAAAAGTGCAAACTCATACACCTAGGGCATAAGAACCCAGGACCTTTTTTCACGGAGAGAGTGGTGGATGCGTGGAACTGCCTTCCTGGGGAGGTTGTTGGGGCTAAAACAGTGGGGGAATTCAAACATGCATGGGACAGACACAAGGCAATTGTAGTGGGGGGTGGCAGGAAGTAGGCTGTTGGTTAACTAGAATCTGCAGCTTATCCAGTAGGCAGGGAAATGGGCAGACTGGGTGGGCCAAGTGGTCCTTATCTACTGTCAAAGCCTATGTTTCTATGTTTCTATGACCTGAGTATAGGATTGGGGGGGAGGTACTGACAGTCACTAAGCAGGAAAGGAACCTTGGGGCTATCATATCTGAATGACAGTGGTCAGCAAAGTTCTGATTAACCAGTTGGACTACTGCTCAAGTGGCAGAGCCCCCGGATGGATTTTATTTGGTCTGGGTTCAGTCTTGAGTAGTGTTTTGTACAACTGTAAAATTCTACTTCAGTATGAATTCCACCTGAGGCAAAATACGCCTTTTCTGCTATGAAAAATTACAAAGCAATGTGGAATTGTGTCAGTGGTGTGAAATTCAACAGAAAGTAACAAACTTGCACAGTTTCCACACTTTTTTCTGCAGAGCATGCTGTTGCAAGTTAAAGTTGTGGTTTCTGTTAAAAATCTGTGTCCTTCTTTAAAAATCATCGCAGGCCTCTTGGCAGAATTCTGCACAGTTCACTGAGAAATTCCACCAAGCTTTTCAGAAGTGGCATTGCAATTCCACAAGACCTCTGATGGCAGAATTTAGAAGTCCACACAGCTGTAGTTCGCAGGTAGGTCACGTTAGTTCTGTCTCACTAAATCTGGAATTTACTGTGCTGGGGTGGGGTGATTAATACTATGGCAATAATTGATTACATGTGGAACTGTATGCTAAAACTTTACCTTCAAGTCCATGAAATGTAGCAACATGTCGCTTTAACTATTTTCCCAGTAGAGAAAAGGAATGGAAAAACAAGGGATAGTATACATGCAAATCTAGTTATCTGTTACATTTGATCTCGTAGGAAGACTGAACAGCTGTCTGTTGAAGAAGTGGTACAAACAGTAGGAGTTACATACATACGAACATACCAGCAGATAAAGGCTATATCTAGTCTGCTTGATTGTGCAGCTCCCTATGTGTTCTCAAAGCGAGCTGCTCCTTCCCCATTTCCCTTTTGGTATCTCACTACATACCCCTCTTTCCCCACCACTCACTCTCCTTCTACCCACAATTTTTCCTCTCACCCTGTCTGAACCCCTCTTGAAGTTGTCTACTGGTTTTAGGGCTGCTACCTCTTCTGGCAGCTCATTCCACTTGGCCACCACCCTTCTGGTGAAAAAATGCCTCCTCATCTCCCCTCCTGAGCTTCCCCCCATCAGCTTTTGGTTGTGCCTCCTAGTGGTCTTGTTGCTGCTAAGGCTGAAGAGGCCCTCGGTGCTCACTGTTAATACCTTTAAGGTACTTGAAGGTCTCAATCATGTCTTCCCTCTCCCTTCTTTCCATTAGAGAGTACATGTTGAGCTCCCTGAGCTTCTCGTCATACGAGTTGCCCTGCAGGCCCTGGAGCATCTTGGTTGCCCATCTCTGGACAGTCTCCAGCAAACTGACACTGTTCTTAAGATACAGGCACCAAAACTGGACACTATACTCCAGATGTGGTCTTACCAGTGACCTGTACTGTGGCAGAATGACCTCCGCCTTCCTGGTGGTAATTCCCCCCCTGGCTAAGCAAATATATGGAATACAGAATGTATATAAACATACATAAAACCATTTAGTGCATTTTGTAAATACTGTTTCCTGAGGTACAGTACCTCCACTCAAGAGACTAGAAAGCTGCAGCTCAATTGTCAACAGCTCTTGAGAAAGAACGTGGTGGTGATTAAAATTTATAAAACAACTGTCAAAACTGTAGGCACAGGAGTTTTGTCATAATGTGGGATTCATGGGAGTACCTTACTACCATGTGGCACGATCCTCATAAACTCTTATCAGATAGTAGCCTAATAAAAGTAGGGTCTCTTCGTAACATACATTGTTGATTCTGTATAATTACTTCAGTAAAGTTGTTTAAAGGTTGTTTTATTTTTCCATCTCCGCCCATAACCAAGACTGTGCTGGGTAAATGAATTACAGTATAACAAAAACCAAAAAATAAAAAAACAGAGACACAATATGCTAATTACGATTGTTGTGTTCACTGTGGTTTTCTGGTGCAGCAAGCAGCAATGCAGTGTACTTTCTGTAGGTTCTGAATTTTAGAAAGTACTATAACCTTTGCATGACAGTTTCCTTAAATTACTGTATCTCAAAACAGCCCAAGGTACCCACATGTGTATGCTGTATGGACTGCCTTCGAGTTATTATGGGTGTTACCCTCACTTGAGAGGATCAATATAGATAGATAGATAGATAGATAGACAGAGAGATACAGACAGACAGACATTGTATTTTCTGTGTGTAGATATGCAAATTCACTTACTCAAAATAAAGGCACTGCTAACTACTTTGTTTTCTGAATCTGTAATAAGCTGTGTTGCACCTGTATACAGAATGTCTGCCTGTATATGTCTTCAGAGGGCTTACGTTTCTAGTGACATCAGTCCCTTGGCATTCATAAATGCTAAAACTGATCTCTCATAATCATAAAACGATGATGGCTGACAAATCTTCCATGATTAAAACCTGCCTTTTATTTTGACATTAAAGATGTGGAACATACTGTAACTCTAAGCATTACCTAATGTTTACAAACTGCTAATAGAAAACAAACTCCTGCCTCCCCTGTTTCTCTCTTATGTTACTAGCTTTATCTCCTGCATTGTTCACTTAAATTGTTCCCTGTTCCTACGTCTTGATTGTAGCTATGTTTTGACATGTATTCTCCTGGGTCGTACTTGAATATAGGCATATTTAACGTCTAGCGCACCCACCTGGTTATCAAAAACCAACTAAATAAATAAATAAATGCCTGAATGAATTTTGACGTTCTGGAAAGGGATGGCCTAGTCCAATGCAAATATCTTTACACATACCTCATTTTCCATGGCTATCACTTCTAGGAAGTCCGAGGTAAACAAGCTGAACTGTGTATGATTTAAATGGGAACAGTCAGCACTAAGAGCCTCACACCCAAGTGTGGGTCTGGTCCCAATCTGCACCTTGCGTGCAAAAAACCTTTTGTTTTTATTTACTGCTTTCTGCAGTATAGTAGACTGTATCAGGTTGATTTTGGTGACTTCTGAGCTAACATTTGCTTTAGCCAGAAATCCCAGACTCTCCTGCACCTGACATGAATGCAGGGCTGCAGCTCTGGGAGATTCAATATCATGCAATGCATGTCAGAGTTTCATAAGCTCAGATCAGGGGCTAGATTCACAAATAATTACAAAGTGCAGAACAAAAGTTTGCATTGCTCTTCGCGATTGCCCAGGTGGTAAAAAATGCTATTCACAGACAGATAGTGTAGGGTGCTGTCTGACTGCGGATAGGGGTAGGTAGAGTCAGTGGTAACCCCTTTTCCGCTACCCTTGACTCACTAGCTCTGCCTCAACCTGCATGCCCCACAATGAATAGCACCAGTGCACTTTTTATTATTGACAAAAGCAGCCATGCAAATGACCCCATTGGGCATGTAAGGCACTAGCTGACCATTTGCATGTCCATTATGGGCTCATTTACATGGGCTGTGGGTGTCATAGCCCACCCCCCAGCCCCATCCTGATGTAGCCATAGTCACTGGTGGTCTAGTGGTCCCTCCCCTCTCTCCCATGCCAATCCCTGTCCCCTTAATTCCTGTTAAATATCCCTGGTAATTTAGTGGTCCCACCACTCCCCCATTCTCCGATTGCCATCCCGTTATGTGGAAAATAATTTTCCCTGTTAGTCTAGTGGACCCCCCCTACCCTGTTCTCCGAACGCCATCCCCTTATGTGGAAAATCATTTTCCTTGGTAGTCTAGTGGTCTCACTCCCCACCCCATTCTCTGATCACCGTCCCGTTATGTGGAAAGTCATTTTCCCTGGTAATCTAGTGGTCACTCCCCCCACCCAGTTCTCCAATTGCTGGCCCGATAGTAAAATCAAATATTCCCTGGTAGCTTCATGGTCCCTCCCCCTACCCATTCTCCAATCTCCTGCCCATAGGAATAATTAAAATATCCCTGGCGGTTAGGGTTGAGTGGACCAGAAAAGGTTCTGATCCTTATTATCAGGATCAGAATTCAGGGCAGGTTCCTGATTAGTTCTGATCAGTTCTGATTTAAATCAGAACCTTTAGGAGATTAATGGTAGTACCTGAAAACAATCCCTAAACGCCGTAAAAACAGAAAATAAAGCATTTTGCTAACCTGAATGTGTTTCTGGCACCATTCTGGGCATTTTATTGCTCTGGCTCCCATTTTTCTCTACTGAAAAAATTCTACTCATGTGCTGCGCTCTGACTGACTGACCAACAGACAGATGCCATCCCCATCACAAAACATACTGTACGCTCCCATACACCTGTGATCTGCTGACACTCTCACCGATTAAACATCTGGGGCCAGATTTCCAAAGGCCAGAGAATGACGCAGAGTGCTTGCATCAAAAACAAATGACGCAAGGGGCAGGATGCATCAAACCTTGCACCAAGTCTGATTTTCAAATGGTGTTTGCATCAAAAACAGGTCTGCATGCACCAGAGTGGCTTGCCCCATGCTTCCACCAAAAGAATACATGCGCCATATCGGAAGGGATGCCTGCATCACCGAAATGATGCATCATCTCCTTATTTAGGATTTTCAAAGAATGCCAGTCCTGTCCTTGTGCCTAAGATGCATGTCACTGTTAGACCAGCCAGAGCTGGTCTAGGGGACACTAGAGCATATAAAGAGACTTACTGCAGGTGGTCAGACCTGACTATGCTACTATTAAGGGCCAGTGTTCTCCTGTAGGACTAGTTTAGAACATTTTGGGGGCTTTGTCTTGTCCATTTCATGTGCCGTTTATTTTCACTTAGCTTGCATCATTCTTGTCCTTTGCATCATTTTTTTACTCAGCTTGCACCATTTTTTGACTCAACTTGCACCAGTTTTTGCTCGGTTTGCACCATTTTTATACTAGTTTGTGTCATTTTCATTCCATGAGTTATGTTTTTGACTCAGCTTGCACCATTTATTTTGCTGCAGCTTGCGTCATTCTCATCTCTTACGCCATTTTGTTGACGCAGTGGACCTCTTGCATCAGTTTGGGGGACTTTGTCACAGAGAACGCTTTTCTTACAAAATATGGTGCACAGTATTTGGCTCACCTGTATCTGACTCAGCCTGGTTGTTTGATGCAGCTTGCGTGGATCTAAGGGTCCCTTGAAAATCTGGCCCCTCTTCTTCATCCACCGTAACTCAGTGTACAAGTCCCTAGTCCCCCAGTCTGGTAGTGTTGACACCCACCCCACACCGATATGTACACCCTGCTCCCTTATGCAGAAACGCCCACAATACCCCAGTATAAAAAAATATGCCTGCATCTGCAGACACCTAATCCGACCCAATATACACATCTCTGCCCCATCTGCTGAAATGTACCGTCCAATATATTCAACCCTGTCCCTTCCCCCAATCTATGCTGACAGACTTTCAGTGCGTTGTAGATAGAAAATAAATTTTTTATACCCGAACCCTTTTCATCTCCTCTTTGCTGCTCCCCCACACAACTTTACATCAGAAGTGCATACCAGCAACATTTATAGCAGTACTTAATTGTACCCATTCAGAGCACAAGAATTTATATATTTAGAAACTAGTAACTGTGAACCCCACAAGGTACATTTCAAGGTGTGGCCTGGGAAAGGGCCTACATAGGAGAAAATGCATACACAGGTAATAAAAAACATTATACAACAGCAAGAAAGAATCCTGGTCTCTGATTGGTCAGTCTGGGACTGGACCCATGATGTTATCCCAGTACAACATCACGGGTCTAGTCTCAGCCTCACTGTGAACCTGTAAATGATTGTTTGGCATCTATACTCCTTTTTTGCATCTTCTCTTAAGAAACAAAAATATTCTTCCACACTAACAAAAACATTCTTTAAAATGCTTTTTTTTATTCTGTATTACAACAAGCCATTGCATAATAGCAATAATGCCCTCCAGGGTGTATGTTGTGCTGGGATAATGTCATGCCTCAGGTTTTGGATGCACTCGGCCTGCAGCCTTGTGCCTAACCACCTGAGGCATGACATTGGCCCAGCGCAACACACACCCTGTTGGGCATTATTGCTTAAATAACATAACAAAACACATATAAAGTCTAGTGCGAGTACAGTCAGTACAGGCCAAATCATATAATGTTGGAATGGGGATCAAGCTGTAAGAGTAACCAGACTCAATGCCAGGTCCAACAGACCCCCCCCCCCCTTTAAAATCAACTTGTAAGCCTTGGCTTTCTTGCCATATACTGTCTTATACACATGCCCCTATCTGCTAATTGACAGACCCTTGCCACCCATACCTCGCAACCTTTTGACAATGAAAGGTGGGACTCTGGTGCTCGAGATGTGGGATGCCTCATCAAACTAGAAAAGATGTAAGCTCAGAACACTGGAAATTTATTAGTACATTTATTTTTGTGCCAAGTTTAATTTTGTTTCGCAGTTGCTGTTTTAAAGCCCAGGTTTACAGCACCTTCTCTGTCTGGGCAGCAGCACCTTAGCTATTGTGTGACAGATGTGAGGCAGGGCAATTCTGAGGGACAAAATGTGGCACATCACTACTCCCTCTTAATGTGGGACTGTTGAGAGGTATGCAAGGCCAAGCAGCATCTGATGCCACTTCCCCTCTCCCCATTCCATCACTCTGTATGTCATATTATGTACACAAAAACATAAAAACCTGAGGTGATAATTGTCTCTCCCTGAGTCCTCACTCCTCCCACTAAGTAACTCACTCGCTCACCCACTTGTCTGGACTTGCTGTACAGTACGTCCACTCACCAGCACTTACCCACCAGCATACACCATGAGACCCACCACTGCCATTAACAACGCCACTACCACTGCACTGAACCACTTGTAATAGCAGCCTGTCATGCACACACTAGAGACGCCTTTCTTCAGGCATGCTGTGTGTCCATGCTTTTCCTCACAACTCAATGGGGTTGATGACTCCCATGCTTGCTCTCTCTGACGCTTGAAGCATACGCACTTGAATAGTTGCATGAGAGAGAATGCAGCCCTATGGTGGGCACCAGATCACATGGGAAGAGAAAATTTAAAATACATTTTTTTTGTCATTATGGGATCAAAGTGGATAGGGTATTGATGTTTTCTTTGTCTTTTTTTGTTTAAAAAAATAATAAAGCTCTGTGGGTGGTCCCAGTACACTGCCACCCAGAGTTCTTATTTACCTGAATCTGATGGACATTGTGAGATCTGGGGGGTTCTGATTCTTGATGGACTGGTCCAGCTAGCCCTACTAGCAGTCTAGTGGTCCCTCCCCTGATTCCTGAGTGCTGTGGCCATAGAATATGAAAAAGATCCCTAGTAGTCCAGTGGACCCACCCCTGTTCACCAATCACCATCCTAGTGTGAAGAAACAAAATCCCCCTGGTGGTCTAGCAGTCACCCCACCCATCCCCGTTCAGTTGGTATAGGGCACCATATAGTTCTCCCTGGTGTCTAGTGGTTCCCCCCCACTCATTCTCTGAGGAATTGTCCCAATGTCCTGCTCCCCCCAACCCAGCCCTCGGCCAGCAACCAGAACAACCCTCCTCTCACCTGTACGGTTGGCTGCCGACTGAGGTCTCAATGAGCACATACCTTGTACAGCACATGCTCATTGGCATTGATTGACAGCTCAGAGTGAGCAGTCAGTCAATAAGCACTTACTGTATTTTTCTAGTAAATCAATTAAAAGTGAATATTCACCAGAATCTGAACACATTCACCAAGAAAAGTAAAACGGTCATCAGAAACAATTTCACTGGTGAGAAATGGAGGTTGAAAGTGATTTTTGTTTTATGACTTGACTCAAACTGATAATGAGGCAGAATTTCAATTTTCACCTGTGATAAGAAAACAACCTAAACAGTGCCACTTTTTAACCCTCATTTATACTGTAATTCTGTTGTATAGAAAATGTTTACTGTAAAGATTATTCCCTGCACACACCCGCATCAGCATAAACTTCTGGGGCCAGATATTCAAAAGTTTGCCTGGTGGGGGAAGTGATTGTGTGCCATTTGCACACCAAGTGCAGTATTTAAAGGGGGAAGGTGCAGATGCTAAAATGGATAGAACATGTGCTAAAAGATAAAATAGTGTATGGTGGAATACAGTTAGTGATGGAAATCCATCACTATATCCTTGTTGTGCTGCAGTAGCTACGTCATTGTGTTGTTGTGCTGCACTAGATACAGTATGTAGCTACTGCAGCACAACAAACTTCAAACATTTGCACCTGTCTCTCTGAACCTGCAGCTCCGATCGCCAACACTGAGACAACCTAATGAGCATTGATGATCGTGAAAGCTGCATTTTTTTATTTTTAAACTGTGGTGAATGTGGTGCGCTGAATAGTTGGGCTACAGCGGTGAGAGCCAAAAGTTTGAGGAAGAGTGGTTGCGGTGTTGAGAGACAGGAAGACCTAGTATTGAGATGCAAGAAATAATGGGAAAAGATAAGAATGGGAGCTGTACAGAGGGGGAAGGGGGAGTGGGTGTAATTTTTTATACACAGGCTTGTTTCAATGGTGACCATACACTATGAAAGATTGTGTATGGTCACCCATACACAGACAGGCCTATGCCTGATTCTCGAGGTTGCCATGGCAACAAGTAAACCTCTCAAGCTGTGCTCTTGAGGTCTCTCGTTGCAACAGCAGCCTCTTGAGTCATACATAGGCTTATTGTGTATGGGTGACCATTCACAATCTTCTATGAATTCGGTTGGCAAAGGGAGGAGCAGGGACATAAATAAAGGCGCATTTGCACTGTGCAACAGGTTTAGTGCAGGCCACTTTGCACAGCATAAATACTGCAGAGAAAAAGCCCGACTTATTGCAGGCAACATGACTGGCTGGCAGAGCCACTGCAGCAAACAACCAAGTTGGTGGTTGGGAGTGCACACCTGTTCCCTGGCATCCACTGGCACCCCCCACCCTCCAATCCCTATCCCCGGTATATATAAAAATCCCTGGTGTCCAGTGGCACCTGCACCCTCCAATCCCATCCCTGGTAAACATATAACATTCCCTGATGTCCAGTGGTGCCCACTACCCCCCCAGTCCCAGTCTCCAGTAAAAATATAACATTCTCTGGTGTCCAGCAGTACCCCCACCCTCCGATCCCCATCCTCATAGGTTACAAGACAGTTCCTGGTGTCTAGTGGCACCCCCACCCTCTGATTGTTTGCTGCAGTTTCTTAAAATAAGTCCCAGGTATCTAGCAGCCCCCCCCAACACCACCTGCACTGAATACGTCACCCTGCCACCCCCTTACCACAGTCGCCAGTGCTGCAGGCAGCCCATACAGTGACTGGCACAGCCCTCCTCCAACCACCTCAGCTGGCTGCCTATGCAATGACATACTGTAAAGTGAGTGTGCATACTATCTGGCAGTGTGGGGGGGCCACTAGAAGCCAGGGATTTCTTTTAAGAAACTGCAACGAGCAATCGGATGGTGGGGGCGCCACTAGACACCAGGGAATGTTATATTTTTACCAGATATGGGGATCAGAAGATAGAGGGTGCCACTGGACACCAGGGAATGTTATCTGTTTACCAGGGACAGGGATTGGAGGATGGGGGGATGATGCCACTGGACAACAGGGAATGTTATATGTTTACCAGGGATGGGGAATGGTAACCTCTACCAGGGGTAAGGGGTACCACTGGACCCCAGGGACTGCTTTATTTTTAAGGGGGCCAGGAATCAGAGGATGGGGGATGCTTACAAACACCAGGGAATCTTTAAACTGTTATGTGGCCGGGCGATCGGGGTGGGAGGGTGGTCACAGAAGAGGCACTAACCTGCCGTCATTTCCTATGCAAATGAGTCTATAAGGGGCATGCATATAGCCCCTTAGTGCCTTGCATGCCCAATGGGCTTATTTACATGGTGCTGGCTGAATATCGTGCTACGGGCTCCCAGCACTATTGGGTTTGGGGGTGTTTTTCCCTGCACTTCCCAGATCCATGTTGGGGCAGCACTACTCAATTTAACACTGTGCTGACATGCCTGTATGGTCAGTTGGATAGCAGCAGTGCACTATCCAACTGAACATAGCATCCTCCGGGTCGTGGGCAAGGGCAGTCTTTTGCCCTTTTTCCAGTATCGGGCCCCTGATGTTTTTCTGTTGAATTTTATCACTGTATATATCTTTTTTGTTTTTATCTGCATCAACTTCAACCTGCCTTGAGTTGGTCATCAGTAAATCCACTTTAGGTATTGCATAAGTGGTTAAAACAGATTTTTTTGGCTGCCAACTTCAAATCAGCATCATATCTATTTCAGGTCTATGATAGCCCTTTATTGCCTAACAGCTTCTGCTGAATTAAGACACCACCATATGCAGTAGATAGTGGAGCCATTTTGAACCCGCCAAATGCAGTAGATAGTAGAGCCGTTTTGAACCTGAAATAAGACATCACCAAATGTAGTAGCTGATGGAGCCATTTTGAACCCACCAAATGCAGTAGTTAGTGGAGCCATTTTGAACCCATCAACAGAATCTCTGTGTGTGCCAGAATTTTGTCTGAACCAGTCAGACACTTGTTTAGGGCTGTTACACCAGACTCTGGGTTGGAGGGTAAGCAAGATACTGTACATCTGGATATCATCCACATAACAGTAGTCACCAAGGTTATCCTGGCACATGATGGAGCTAAACAGCAATGCATATATCCTGAAAAGTATGGACATTAGTGTGGTATGAAAGCCCGGGGGAACTCCAAAGCAAACACTAGTATGACCCAGAAAATAGCCTCCCAGTGAAATAAACCAGTATCACTAGGAATGACAAAAACTGAAGTGGCTACTTACACATCCACATTTACCTACAGTGACTACTCACCTAGTACTTCAATGCAATACCATGGTCTACAGTGGAGGTAGTTAAAATGAACAGTGTAGACAAGTCCTCTGCATTTGTAAGACCATAGACCCACTAGAGTCCCACAACTGTTCTGTTGTGAATCTGAGATGAACAACAACAGAACAGTATCGGTACTGCACTCTGTTCTGAGGCCAGACTGGATAATAATTGAAATAAGTATGTACTGTTGGTGGCAGTGGTGGAAGGGGGAGATCCTCTAAGTCAGAGTTTCTCAAATGGTAAGGCCAGACTCCCTGTAGAGTCCCCAACCCATTCCAGGGGAGGCTGAAGCATGTCTGAAAAAGTACTTTATTTACATTTTGAGTTTTAGTTATTTTGTGTGAAGGGATGAGACAAATAGAATTAGGATAATAGTAGGTGAATTTATGCGTTTATTTACAAATTGGTGCTCAGGAAAGGTACATTGAGCCAAGGCTCATTTCAAGTGTGCCTGAGAAGGGTAAGGAGTGAACACAATTCAAACGGTAATTGCAAAGCAGTAGAAAAAAAATGGACAATAGTGCAAACAAATAGGAAGAATGAACAAATAATGAGAAGTTACAATTCACCAATTAAGCTGGTGGTAAAACATCCCAAATACTGAGGATAAGCAGAGATGTACATACTAGGAGCATGAGCAGGAGGGAGCAAAAGGATCCCTGCAAGGTAAAACAGGGCCAGGCAGAGGTGGGTACGAAAGTATTCCAGATAGAAGGGAATGACCAGCATACACAGTTTGACCCATGAAGCTATTGCAACAAGGGATAACAATGGTTTGAGAGTCAAAATAGCAGAACAAGAAAGCCGGCCTGGGGAAAGGGTTACAATGAGGGGAGGGTTACAATAAGCTGAATAAAATGGCAGCCAACTACTCCTAGAAGTTTCACTTTATTCCTGATGTACTATACAGAGTACACTATTTTGTACTGTGCAAAGTACACTTTTTCTTTGGGGAGGCCCAAGACCATGTCAATATTTGGGGAGGCTCAAGATCTTTTCACGTGGCTTGTGGGAGGCTCACTACAGGTCTGAGAACTAATACTTTAAGCAACAGAGTGTAACTTACATTTGATGTAGAAATGCATATAAATATTTAATATACTTACAGTAAACATTTGGTGTAATTGGTTCACTCTCCTGCTCACTTACAAAATTATTTGCTACGCAGCTGTAATTAGCAATGTCTTCTTTTGTTACAGGAGCAATGAAGAGCATCTGGTTGTTTGGAGAAAAGCTGTATCGTGAGCTGGTTTGTACAGGCATTCCTTTTTTCAGCCAGTGGTAGCTGACTCTCGTGCCATTTTGTACAGAACATGTGAGTGTTAAATTACTAACATATTCCACAGCCCCTAGAAGTGGTTCACTGTGAACAACTGGCGTCGTAACTGGATCTGGAAGAAAAATAATTTCAATGTAAACTAGAAAAAAATGGTGTGGTGCACCTTAATGGAATATCAGTATATCCACTAACATGCACATATTTTAAAATGGTGCCCCTCTAACATACACATATTTTAAAATGGTGCCCCATTTGATAATCGCAAGAACATACTCCAGGATGCTTGCTATTGTGGGATATTTCCACCTTTTGGAGGTAAGCCACAACATTTTCACTCATAACCTGTTGTGCTTTGTTGCTTAATTATAGTCTGTGAAGACTATAATATGCAAAACGAGAGTGGCATATTAAGTCATGTAAAGAAATGTAGAGTTATTTGAAATGTATTAGCAATCTGTGTTGGGGAAAAGTGGGGCCCTGTTTACAGTCACTAACAGCAGGACTGAGATGTTACTGCTAATGCTTAGTGCATCTAGTAGTTTTGCATCCCGTCTGAACTATGTTGAGATGAAGTGGAGGTGTCACAACCCCTTCCTGCACAGTTACAAATGCCATTGTGACCATGTGGGAAAGAGGACAGGGACTGTTATTCAGATGGCCCACAGGTTCATTCTGGAAGGCATGAAAACTTTGTCAAGTCTGGCCACAGCCTCCTGTGACCCTCTAGCCTGTAGAACTGTTATAATGAGGTATTAAGGGAGGTTGCAGTGATGTGACTAGGTGCCTAGGACAGAAGGGTACAGACATTGGGGGGGGTGCTGAATTAAAGCATCTAAGAAGGAGAACTGCAGCAAGGGAAGGGCTACTAATGGACAGCAAAGATGTTACCTTGGGATGGAAGGTCCACTGGACTGCCAGGGTGTTTGGACTTTGAGCCATAAGAAGCTATAAACACCAGTTCACTTGAACCATAAAGGTACTGGATGAGATATAGGGAGGGAGAGACTTCTAGGCAAGTCTCACATTCACTATCAGCTGGAAACATGACATTGTGCCATGTACCTGGTGGAGTGTGATACTGTCAGTAACCAGCACGGTAGCATTAGCATCTGGGTTCCTGGTATCCCTTACACCATTGTCACAGTACAGACTTTTCTCCCCTGCATCAAGCACCTGCTGTAGATGTGTGTAGTTCTAGCAGATAATGTTGCAACAGGGCAACTACTTTTTCACTGTTTTGTGTTGCCACCCCAACCAACTGTGAAAGAGTCTCATAATGTCCTTAAGTAATGCAATAATAGGAGCACAGAAAAGGTTAGATAAAAAAGGTTCCATCATATTCTACTCCTGCCTTCCAGGCATCTGCACAATAGTTTGACAAAAACTGGAAATCTCCAATAAGTAAATTAGTTCAAAATGTAGTTATTCCCATTGTAAAGAAATCAGTTCTCCCTTAATTAGCCTCAAATCTTCCATGCAAGCATCATGATATGGTAACATGACTTTTACATAGTATGTGATATTATGGATCTGCATAAAGTTGGATTAAAAAATTGGCAATGCTTGACGTGGTCCTAGTTTTAGTGCTATTGTAATTTTTCAAACCATACATGAATTTTCCAGTGAAACAAACTGAAGGATATTTACAGTCACATAACAGCACTGGCCAAAAATACGTAGCGATAAATGATGTTACCTAGCCTTATAGGGCAAGATTCTCAAAAGGATCTATCCAAAGTGCGTCCATTGCTATTTTCGAAACAAAAATGTGTCCCAACCTGTTAGACCATTTATTTGATGGCCTAAAAGCATCCAAAGTTTGCATCCAGAAACAGATGCAAGTGTGTCCAAACTGGATGCAACTTGCCGTAGTGCTCATGTTTTCAGCTACAAATTGTGATTTTTTTTTTGTAAACAGATGTAACTTTTGAAAATAGCAACAGGGCTGCTTTTATGCAAGTGGATGGATGCTGATATGAGCACAACATGCATTTGTGTCTGCATCGTAACCTTATGAGAACAACCCCCATAGTGTCTAAAGTCTAAATTTCCTGGTTTTTTAATGATGTGTTACAAACATCACTTCTCAACACAGTTTTTATTCAGTTCTCTCTCTCTCTCGTTATATTTTATTTATTCTATTGGCCTACTTTTACCAAATGTTTCGAGGCGGGAGAGCGTAGGCAGATGGAGACCATGTGACAATACAAAAGGTCCCCTACCCATATTAACATCTCAATAAACAGATTTCCGTTAACTGAGCTGTATTCCAGACTATCACAATTAAGAAATCTAGGGAGCAATTTAGAATTTCTAAATTAGGGCTTATTAGGTCAAGTAAAATAGTATTCTTTTGATCAGGAAACAACAGAGAAATATAACTGTGAGTCCTTTTAGTTACTGGTTGTATGTCACAATTTTCCTTAGGTAATGTTTATATTTGGTGGTTTTTCCGTACTGTATGTCATTTTATTCTATGGAAACTGGAAACTGTGACTCACTCACCACACTACACATTTGCAGTTCTTTTGAAAATTTTGAATTTTTTTTTAGAAAGGCACCCTGCTTCAGGCGAACGTTTCATTGACATACTGGATAGCCATTTCAACAGGACTAATGGGCTGGCTCATTCTCTTACTTATATGAATATGACGTAGAGCCGCAGGGATGAACTGAATAATGTCTAGTAATTTCAATTCCCCATTGAAAATTCTACTATGGTTAGTAATGCCTCAGTATTCATTGCCTCCATGGTGTTCCTGTCTTCTGGTTCTTGCCACAACTCCCAACTCTGGTGCATGTGTTTCTCTGGCAGAGCTGGAGAAACACAGATGCCAGAGCTGGGACAGTGATAAGACGAAACCAAGGCACACCATCAAATCGCTGTCTGCGTTGTTTCACACATTACTTGCATCCTGCTGCTGAATGTATGTAGTGCTGTAGAATTCATTATTTTGGGCGAGTCCTCTATAAAACATGCGTTTTTTCCATAGAGTACTATCAGACTCCCTTCCCTCCTTTGTTTACCATGAAGCATCTCCTCCGTGCTAAGTGCATATTGTTATCATTGATGACAACACATCACATGACATGTAATCATTCCAACTCAGCAATGAATAATTAATGCTGCATAAATAAGGGAAACTAAGTGGCTGCAGCTTGAGAACAGGAACCCTGCAGAAGAGCCACAGAAAACGAACCCCCTGCCCTGGAATACAACTTAAAGTATCTGCAGTTTACAAATACGTATTTTCTAAAAAAAAAAATTGTTCACTTACCATCCACAGTAACATGGATTTTCTGACTTTTAGATTCAGTGTGTTCGCCTTGAATGGTGACTTTGACCATATATTCACCTTCATCACTACTATGCAACTGATTAATCAACAGGGATGCATTCAGAGGTGACAGAGTAACCTTATGTTGGTATTCCAGATCGGGAATAACTGTACTGTTTCTGGCAGTCACCAAAAGTGTGGATGTGGAGTTAGTTTTTTTTAATAACCAGGTAATCTGAATTACACAGGCAGTAGTTTTGAAACTGTATTCAACTGGTATTACAAGGGGCCTTCCCTTGATGCCATGAATCACCTCAGATGGCACCTTCAAAATCAAGGCAGAAGAAGTACCTGGATAAAACAGAGTTTTGAAAATCACTGTCAGGTTTGGCTTCAACACCATGGGAACTCAACTGTACAGTTTTACTACATTTGCATGTTTGTTATAAGGCTCCTTCTTTGAAAAGATTTCAGGAAAAATGAACCTACCAAAATGCTGCATGTTGGCTTTGATGTAAATAGTTGCCAGTTATTACAGGAACTTGGAAAATGAGGAAGTGGAGCATAAAGTTCTTCATAACTCTTTGAGTCAAAATACAGCCAATGTACTGTACATAGATACATTTAGGTTAAGCTAGAGGTTATAATTACAGGTATTACTAAGACAAAAAATGTGTCTACCAAAGTCCTGTTTTACAGCAGAAATCCCTGATTGCAGGCCACAGCGATATAATTGAAAATCACATTATTTTGGAGCACTAAGAACTTAACTTCCAGTTCTAATAGGAAGAGTATAGGCACTTGGTTCCAGTGCATTTAACCTTCTTATGTTGCTACATATTGGACTTTTAGATGTTTGGTTGCCACTGCCAAAAGGTATTAATTCCTCAGTTGATGATTCATCTGATGTGATCTCACTGTGTTAAAAAAAAAGCTGTCTAGACTTGTTAAAAGTTAAACTTTCTCAATGAAATGCCATAGTTCAGAGCAGATTTAAATGACTGCAATCAGATGGGGCTCACTTGGGGAACAAAAGGAACCCTCTGTTGAGTTCAAGACAATTTGTTTTAAGCTCCGGGGCTAATTCAAACCCATCTAAGTTCTCCCCTGATGTCAAACAGTAGGCCAGAGCAGAAGCATGGTATTTGTGCTGTCTTGCTGGTGTAAAAAGTAAGAGGTACTATAGTATGAGCCAATTAGCTTTCCAGAACTAAAACAATGAAGTCTATTATTATATATCTAACGTGAAAGGTGACGTGTGCCTGAAACACTGGTTCCTGTTTTTACTTCCTGGGAATTACATAATCATAGTAAGAGGTGTGTTTCTCACATTAAAAGAAGAGTTAAATTGTTTAGATTGTCTGCACTCTTCCAAACAATAGTTGTCAACAATGTCTTCAGGCCCTGACATTTACAAAGCATTTCTGAATCTGCAAAGACTATGAGTTTGGCATTCACAGAGATCCACGGTCGCAACACATGGATTTCCAAGTCAGAGCTCACTGCTAGATAATGTGCAGTGCTTGTTTGCATGCAATATTCAAAAACATGTCAGGGTTTTTACAATTTCTTGAGAAAGACATTATTTGTTAGGTGAATCGGAGGGATAGGACTTTTTTTCAGTTAAAGTCATAGCTGTCTATATCAACATTTAATTAGTTGCTAAATGTATTTATTTTTTAATAACATATTTTGCCAGGTGAACAAACAGAGCCCAGTTAGGCTCACTTCCAGTTCCGACCGGGGTGGGGGGTGGGGCAGCAGAGGTGATACATGCATACAGAGTGTAACAAAAATACATTTAATTTATGAACAGATACCTAGTGCAGATATAGAGCAACAAAAATGCATTTACATTATGAACAAGTACCTAGTGTAGATATAGTGCACCAAAAATACATTTAGATTATGAACAGGTATCTAGTGTAGATATAGTGCAACAAAAACGCATTTACATTATGAACAGGTACCTAGTGTAGATATAGTGCACCATAAATACATTTAGATTATGAACAGGTATCTAGTGTAGATATAGTGCAACAAAAATACATTTAGATTATGAACAGGTATCTAGTGTAGATATAGTGCAACAAAAATACATTTATTGATTTTATTTAGCTCTCGGATTAAACACCTTTGCGCAAGAACAGCTCATTTACAAAGGTTCCATGTCAAAATGTTGGTAGACAATGAACAGGGTGAACATCATTACAAAATTATACAGAAATTACATAGCTGGTAGAAAACATACAGGAGTTAAACATCATTAATTGATTATACATAATTGCACAGGTAAGGTAGAAGTGACTTAAAAACCAATGATACATGCGAGAGACTAGCTGAGATTGAGAACTAAGCAGAGCTCATTTGAAATATATGTAGAGTCTTATGTGGAGAGGACAGTAAGGCGAGGAGACCCAGTAGGCATAGACAGGCTAGAAAGCCATTGTCAAGGAGGGAGGAGGGAGGGAGAAGTGCTTTTTGGGTAGAGGAAAGGGACAGGGATGCTGAAAGTGCCAGTGCTGGTGAGAAAGGGGAGTGGGGGGTGGGGGAGTGGAGGGGACTGAACAGGTGGACTAGAATGGTAGAGTTTTATTCGAGCAGAGCAGTGTGAGCACGAAAAGTTGGAGTACCTAGGAAGGTGGTGCTCTTAAGTGAAACAGTCTCAACTACTGGGAGAGGTGAGGTGATCACAGAGCAGCCTTTTGAAAGGTCCAGTTTTGGGAGTTGTAAGGATATCCTGGCTGAGAACATTATACCAGAATGGTGCCCTGTAAGCAAACAATCTCTGTCCCATGGAGGTCCGACATCTGGGGACCTGGAAAGTTTGATAGATGGCATTATGGGTGTGCTGAGAGCTACAGTGCATGTTTAAGAGCTTCTCAACACCATGTGGCATGAGGCCAAGAAGTACCTTTTTCGTCAATAGGCAGGTCTCTTATTGGATCTTACAGAGAGTGGGAGCTATCTAGCTTGGGCGTACAGGTCACAAGTGTGAGTGAAACAGGCAGCACCAATGAGTAGTCTACAGGCTTTATTAAGTGCCACAGTTATCCTACGGAGGGCAGTTGGGGAGGCAGAGCATAGATGGCTAGACTGTAATCAATGATGGAGGTGACTGAGCTGTGGATTGTCAGATGCAGGGCATCAGTAGTCATACAATGCGTGTGCCTATGTACCATTCCAATTCGAATGTTTACAGCCTTGGCAACAATCTCAATGTGCTGCGTGTAGGAGAGGTAGTTATCCAATGTGATCCCTAGGTATTTGAACTGCTTGACCCGCTCAAGCAGAACACCAGTGCCATTCTTAATGGAGAGTGACTGGGTTTTTTGTTTGATTATGAACAGTTACCTAGTGTAGATATAGTGTAACAAAAATATGCTTACATTATGAAGAGGTACATAGTACATATACACTTCAGCTTTACATTCACATCGAGTAACTGAAGTGCAGCTTGAGCAGCTGTGTTATATTACACAATGGTAACTAGACTATCTCAGTAGGACTGTGCACTTGGTAAGTCTAGGGGTAGTTGTGAGAGGACAGAGGAGATGTGTAGGGTGCCTTTATCAGGTTCTTAAACAATTGGAAAGTTGGGGCAGTGAGCTTGAGTGGGAGGCTGTTCAGGATATTTGGGAGTTTGGACCGTGTGGAAGCCTGCTCTAAGCTGTGCCTGCACCATGGAATGGGGAATCTGCAACCTACCTCTGACATGAATGAGTAAGAAGAATTATAGGAGGGGAGAAAAGGTCCATGAAGTAACTGTATTTTGCCTGACCAATACCTGGCATCCAGCAAGGGAATGTGAAGTGAATGTCTCACAGGGAGAGGGGCCCAACCTTGTTCTTTGTGACTGGTATAGTGCTGGGCATTGGGGGCATACTAGGGTAAATCTACAGAGGGCATGAAAAAGTGTGACAAGTTTGGCTAGGGTCATTGGGCAGGCTCCTGAGTAGACCACATCCATGTCCTAAAATGGGAGGATCAGAAATTTATGATGGTGAGGATAAAAATGCTGAAAATTAATTTTTTACATGGCATAACCTTGTATGCTTTTGTCCTGTGAGTGCCAACCTTAATAAATACTGGAAAACTGTAATGAATTGAACTTGTCTGATGTGACCTAGGAATGCTGAATTATCATTATGACTTTTGTATCTCAGTAATGGAGATGCTTCAGTTGCATGTAAAGGGTTGTAGTTTTTTTGTTACTACTTTATTTCAATGATTTATGAGGCCTGAAGCCTAGAAATCATCACGTGTTTCAGAAATAGTAACAGTGAAAAAACAGTATTAGAATAGAATAAGGGCAACGGTCTCTCAGATCTGACACCCGCTGTAAACATCTGTCTTTTTTATACATCGCTATTTTCTTGTGAAATGCTGCTAAAATATAACTCAGTCCTAAATGGTTTTACTGATATCTATCTATTTAGCTAGCTGTCTGTCTGTCTGTCTATCTATCTATCTGTCATTGACCTTCTACTCACCTGCTGTCAATATATACTGTATATATATATATATATATATATATATATATATACGCCAAATAACCCTGATCTTCCATTGCCTACACTGATTCCTTATCTAAATCCCTGTCTGCCACAGTATACTTTTTTTTCAAAATCCATGGACTTTTTTCATTATCTTTATGACCCTGTATCAAATTATTTACCCTTGCATGCTGTCATCTCCTTTAACTACATTTCTTTCAGTCTGCCCCTAATATATCCTTCTCCACCATGGTAGGAGGTGCTTAATCATCTCTCCCGCTACCATTTGGAGTAGCTCACTCCTACTCCTCTCTCTCTCTCTCTCTCTCTCCCCTCTCTCCCTCCCTCTCTCTCACATACTTCTCACACTGCTTCCCTTTTACTCTTCATGATCCACACCGTATTCATCTCTTCACTCTTGTTTGCAAACCCTGAGTTCCCATCTTATTTGCCATGTGTACTTTTTGTGGTTCCCGACAGATCAACTCCATTTTTTATATTTAGTACTACCAACTCTCAACTGTTGTATATTTCTGACTTTCCTACAAACTGCATGGTTATGAATTCAAAATTGTTATACCTCATAGCTTATTTATATGGTGTTGTAGTTTCCCCCACAGTTATAGTTCCATGATTAGTTCCTTACCAATTATTATTATTTTTTAAATTTGTTGTACTTTTCAAACACTGAGGACTGGCCACCATCAGCCCAGCCCTGCATGCAGCCCCATCACCCACCCTCTGCGGACTTACCCAACTGGGGATATGCTCTGGCTTACCCCCACAGCAGGGCTGCGGGGGGGCACCACCCATTGGATGCCAGTATATGGCCCTGGGACACTTCCATCATGGGGTTACACCCTGGCTTACCCCCCATGGCTGGGTCTCTGTGTCTCTGTGAGGGGGCTCACCCTCCTGTAGGATGCTGGTATATGTCCCCGCTGGTGCCATGGACAGTGGTGCAGGGCCTGAGGTGCGAGGTAGGTGGCATCACATACGGCCCGATTTTCCACCAGTTTTTGCACTGGGAGGTGGGACCTGCAATGACAACAAGGGCGCACACATCAGCATCTGTCCTGCCTCCCAACACAGTGTAGGTGTTGGTCACTACTCCTCTTCCCAGCCTCCACCAGAGGTCAGTTATGCAATGGACACTCAACCCCCCCCACTCAGAGAAGAGAGCAGTCCCTCGGACACTTAATCCTTTACCCCCTGGCTGGTTCTCTGACTCTCAGGTCTGTTCCCAAACCTGGGATGTCAGCGTCGCAGACAGAAGCCCTACCACTGTGCCAACGGGCCAGCATACCAATGATTTTTCTTCTGTTCTCTAAGTTATGCTCTACTATAGGTGGGGTATTTAGGGCAGACTAGGTGGGCCAAGTGGTCCTTATCTGCCAACTTCTATGTTTTTATGTTTCTCCCTTTAAGTGGTTACTCCTCTAGTATGATTTTGCAGGTGTTGTCAGACGATACTGTCACTCTCCCAGTTAAAGTATTTTGGGATATATTTTATGCAGGGCACATTATTTATAGTAAGGCAACATTCTAATAGCTGACCTGTGATATTGGTTTACAGATTTATATTATAAAAACAGACCAAATAGCAAAACCATACAAAAGTTATCTTAAACACTTTAATAATTGCAACTGTGGCTCACCTTAATGTATCCAATATGGGCCCGTGAAATGAATCACCATACTCTCCTGGGTGCTCTTATCACATTTCCCTAACCCTATAACCTGTTATTCTATGTTTTTCCTTTTTCATAAATTGGTTTGTATAATCTTTTTGTCTAATATGTATTGCAACTGTGATTACTGTTACCCTGACTGTTTCAATAGTGTACACATAATTTTATATTGTACTACCCAAACTGCTCTCTGTACACGTACCGTATGCAGTTTGTTGTGGTTTTTACACACACACACACAATTGTTGAGCACACTTTGTCGCCAAGACCACTATAAAAACTATAACTAGACAGATAACTCCATGTTACAATTTGTAACAGATTCAGTACACTACAGTCTAGTCAAAACATGTCTACCAAATTAAAGATATTCTGAAAGCACTAAAGAAAATAACAAGAAAACATCAGCAAAATACTTGAAAGTAAGATTTAAACTGTGTTTGTCAGCTCGCATTATATTGTCCAGCAAATTAGAAATAGATACAGGGCTACAGTAGATAGATGCTAAAGGACAGAAAAAGACTAATAGTCCACCTTGTCTACTCTGTTTTTCCTATGCAGCTTTACTCAGCTCATACAGAACTTTCCTCTCTAGGAGTCCTGTGATTCAAGCAAACATTTATCTGCATGTTTTAATTGTAATTAGGAAAAAGAAGACAAAATTGCAAACAGAAAAATCAATGTACTTCTTGTTGAAACTGGATTTACAGAGATGGGCTTTTTTTAATCATTGAAGGACACTAACTCCAAAATATAGCATATTTCACATCTTACATATTCCTAAAAAAAATATAAAATGATACTGAAATATCTGAGAACAATGTAACACAGCTTTATATCTGGAAGTTTTTAACTGTAAGTGTTTATTTTATATCAGTACTGTACAGCCCTTTTGTCAACAGGCCTATCACTGACACGCTGAAGGTAAATGGCTAACTTATGTGCAGCCTGATCATTCTGTATTAGCAGACTTAGTCCTTCTATAATTGACCTCTAAAAAAAAGTGTCAAATTATTTTGATTTTCTCTCACATTTTATAGTACACAGTTTAGCAGCACAACACAGTCAGTGCTGACAGAAAATATAAACTAGTGACTACAGTTTAAATATAACCTGTGCCACTGTTTCCAGCTTATACACAAGCCTAATTAAAAGACAATCCGTCAGGTGTTGTAATGATAGAAATATTTCACTGCTTTAAAAATAATTGCTAAGAGAATGCTTGCTAACATATTTGTAGAATCTGTTGCAAAGCTGCTCATTTTAAATCATTACTGTACATATACTGGTCTTTATCTTATATTTGTGATTTTTCATATGCTTCAGTTCACTTCATTGCTTTATGCCACAGTGTTTTTGTTTTTAGTTGTTAATTGCTTAATAAGTAAAAGTTTACATGTTCCCAACTAATATTAGCTGTTAGAGTATTGTCAGAGCTAAGGTTAATTATCTAACATCGAATTTGAGATAAATACAAAAAAAAGATGCAGTAGTTGTTTCTTACCTAGCAAGAGAACACATATTTTACAAAGAAAGAGGCAAAATTTGCTGCCGAAAGGCTCCATGAAAGCATCCTGTCCAGCACAAAACCTGCCCAGGTCTTGGTGTTATCTCAATGCATTAACTAACTATTGGTGCTTCATTTGCCAGGGAAATCAGCAAAGAGTTAAGAGACCTTTTCTTGTCTCCTGCTTGTTTGATTTGAATGTGTGTATACAAAAGGGACAGAGGCAGACAGAGAGGAAGGGAGTCAGGCAGGGAGGGAGGGAGAGAGGGAGGGAAAGAGAGAGAGACTGAGAACACCTGTTAGATCAGCCTTTAACACCCCACAGCAAATGATGCTGTCATCATCTTTGTAAGATATATTTACACTAAATATGGGAGGTAGTCAAAAAGTGTATAAACAAAAGAGATTGCACTGACTAATCAGGGCCTGTTTTTGCACTTTTAATTTCTTTGGTAAACTGTACTCATCATATTAATATTTCACTGTTCATATACTGTAACTGTCCAAGCCTACTTTTAAGTAATACACCTAATACTAGTTTTTATTTAACCGTAATGCTAAAATAGTATGTAGTTTGGTTTAAATGAAGCATAAGGTACAGTGATCATTTTGAATAAGAACTATATATTTAAGATGGATAAAATCAGTCTTTCAGAATTCAGAATACCTAAGTGCTTGATTCCAAATAAAACTTTAGTTAGGTGTTCAGTATGGGGAAAATCTTAATGAGATAGTTTAAATTAAATGCCAAATATGGGAACAAATACAGAGAATTTTGTATGCTACTGATGACAATAGGACTAGCATTGCTTAATCTCTTTTACTTACTTTCTATTTTTCCTCCACTCCCCAGCCTGCCTTCATTGGCCATCCTTCCCCTTCCCCCTTCTTCCTGGTTTCTCTCTGGCTTACCCCAGGATGGGGCCGACAGAATGGGCCATGCCCTGTCAGAGGTCCATGCTCACTCCAGACGTGGGTGCCAATGTTGGCAGTGCAGGGCCTGCAGAGTGGGGATTTACATCAGTCCACTACAGCTGATGTATTTCCCACACAAGTGTGCATCAAGCCTCAAACTCCATCACCATCTCCCTTCCCTAGCTCAAACTGAGATTGAACAGCCTGTTGTCACCCAGGTGGTGGTTGCGAGGCAGCTGCTACTTCTCCCCCTCCTCCTCAGAGGAGAAGAGTGTCCTTTGGGGCATTCTAGCCTCCTCCCCTGGCCACCTCCCAAGGACTTGAGCTCATTCCCGAACTTAGGATGTCAGTATTACGAGCAGCACAACTACCGCTCTGCTGATGCACTGGTGTCGCGTTACCTTTTATAACACAACAAAAAAAAATACAGTGAGGGTTAAGAGCCCACAGTGCTTCACCTCACAATTGTTTTATATTTATCTTTAGTATAGCTGTAGTGCTAATTGGATTATTTCTTCTGTGTGTGAATTGTAGTGCTCAATCATGAAAGGTGTTGGACTGACAGCACTGAAACCTGAAGTCCTCTGCTTATCCATGTGACAGGTATAGCATGGGCAATCACAGTGCACGCTTCCCTACACTGCCCCACCAATGTACCTGAACCCTGTCAAGGAGGGACCACCATGTAGGTGAATGGGTAGATCAGATTCCAAACCCATTCAGTCCTTGGCCTCTCATGGGAGACTACCAGCAAAGGTGCCAATCAGTGCCAGTTGTGTTGGTGACTTTGTGATGTGGACATGTGCTCATTGAGAACTGGACTGAGACCACAACACTTCATTTCACATAGGGCACTGAACGGCCCTCAGGTGATGATGGCTTTTGGTCACTACCAACCTGTGTTGGATTTGAACCAGTGACGTAGAGGTGAAAGGCTACTTAACTCGCTACCAGTCTACTGAGCTATCCAGTTCCCTTGTGCTTATTTATTTATTTAGCTTTTGTTTACCTAACTGTAATGTATCTTGAATGGCATTAAAACCAGACTGAAACTTGGGGATACAGTTTTCCTACTGCCTCATTTAGGTTCATACCTCTGAGGGTCTCTTTCCTGCTACAAAATTCCTACTCTGAATAAGTTGTATAAGTAGATCACCCCCCTCCGAATTTAAATAACAGGTGTGATTATATATTTCACTGTCTGTTTATCAGTTCTAGAAATCCAGTGGTTATCAGACCATTTTCCAAAACAGAGTAAAGGGATTCTCAAAAATATGTTAGAATATTGGTGCACCAGGGTGACTAAGAACTCCATTTAAGGATTTAAAACAATTCAAATTACTTTTTGATTTACTGTTTCTTCTCTAGAAGTTGTTACTTCATCTGACCAGCCAGCCTATCTCCCAGAAAGTACATGACATGCCACAGCCCCAAATGGCTTGTCCCCCACTTGGCAGTGCTCTCCACACCACATGGGGAGAGACCAAACCTAGTTGTGCAGGTGGCCCAGTTACTGGGTGGCAGCTGTCATCCTGTCTACAGCCTTTTCTTTGTTCTGTTCTACTTGAGAATCATCAGCGCCACCTGGTCACTTGCAGTGCTGTCTAGCAAGCTCGCACCCCCTTCATCCAAAGTGCCCAGCTGGCACCTCAGTCTGTTCAAGTCCCATTGCCTCCCCTATGGAGGAAGTGCACTTGTGTGTGTTCCATTCTTACCTGGCCCACTGCAGGAGTCACTGTGGTAATGGCACAATGGTCCTGAGGCTGGAAGCTCTGCTTTTGGCAGTGTTGCTGTATTTGGACCACCCATTGTGCTAAATAAATGCCTCGTCAAGTTCAGTGACTGGATGGCCTCCAGCTGGTTGTGACTGAACCCCCATAAGACAGAAGTACTGATTGTGGAGTCAAACAGAGGGCATGATAGGATGGCCTCTGGTGCAGAGACAGGTTTATTCCTGGGGTCTGTGCCATTTAAGGCCTTCTCTAGGGTGCATGATCTTGGTGTGACCTTCAACTGTGGATTGACATTTGAGGTTCAGGTGTCATCTGTTGTCTGGACCAGCTTTTACCATCTAAGGAATATCACCAGGATCAAGCCCCTAGTTCCACCCCTGGACCTCACCACCTTAGTACACACCTTCGTGATGTCAAGGCTTGACTACTGTAATGTGCTCTACCTCAGGGTCTCAGAAGGTACCCTCCATAGACTGCAGCTAGTGCAGAATATGACTGCCAGGTTATTGACAGGACAGTCTAAATACTGTCAGGTCACCCTGGTACTGCGTGAACTGCACTGGCTGCCAGACAGGTGGAGGGTCCTCTTTAAGGTGGGTTTGCTCACCTTTAAGACCCTACCTGGGCTGGGCCCTGGTTACTTGTTTGACCTTCTGACCCTCACTACCTCGGTTCACTCCCTCAGCTCCTCTGCGATTCCCGGAACAAAGTTGAAAACTGGCGGTGACAGAGCATTTAGTGTCACTAGCCTCGTCCTGTGGAATTTGCTTCTGCCATCTGTACGGGAGACCCCTTTGGTTTAAATGTTTAAAACCAGCCTAAAGACCCACTTGTTTAGTTAGGCCTTCCCAGACACTCTGTATTAGATCTTTCCTAGGGTTGGCCCCTTCGAGCTACAGTTTTTAATCTAGGCCTTATTTATTTATTTTTTTATTTTAATCGTTCCCTTAAATTATTACTGTATTTTACTGTTTTACTCCTAGTATTTTGATCTGTATGGTGCCCAGAGCCTCCAGGATTGGGCACCAGGAAAAGAAAAAATTTGTCTTGCCTTGCCATTTGCCATTGCCCAAGCACCCGGACTCGCTTCTGAGTCAGGGGTCATCTGTATGGTAGATGAAGCAAATGACAACAGGTGAAAGAAACTGCTTAGTAACAACTTATCACTGGTGAGCAGAAATAGTATAAAATGTAATAAAAAACATTGGTGGGCAATACGATCCAACCCGATTAGCAAAAACTATATCAGGGAGACACTCATGGTGAGCTACTGTAGCTGTGGTGAGCTATATAAGATCACCAGATGTGAGGATAAGTTGATCCATAGTCAAAAGGTTGCCCACCCCTAAAATTAATAATGATGATTGGCTTCTTAATCTACCATAAGGCAATTTTAACTGTTACTACTGTATGACGTGGGGAACATGAGGGGCATGAGAAAGGAATAACCTACGACAGGGCATGCATTTATAGACAATGAATACACATCCTGGGTGCACTGTGAGGCATGAGGCCACAAGTCTAGTGCCGTCAACCACCCAGGAAGTGCAGTGATTCTCCATAAACTCATACCCTGGAGAGGGAGTAACTTTATTTCACGTTACGGAAAAAAATAACAGGTTTAAACATAACAAAAAAATTAAAAATATGTATATCCAGTTTCCCTCTACTACTGTAGTTCTTCGGCATACTGGAACTCTATAGTACTTGTGTTTTGACTTTTGAATAAATGTCATCATGAGGATTCCATAATTGTAGTTCTGTGCATGATTTGTAGTTTTTCTGTACAGCTGGTTTTGAAGCATGGTTTTGTGCCCTCACACCCAGTAGCACTGTTCCAGATGATATGGATCACAGCCACCTGGCAGCTGTGCAGACATTTGGAGCATGGTTTCAAGTGAACTCACCCCCTGGCAGCACTGTTCCTGGCAATATGGACTACAGCCACCCAGCAGATGTGCAGACCTTTGGAGTGCGATTCTGTTCCAAGTGATCCCCCTCAACCTGGGGAGAAGCAGTGCTTGGGAGCAGACTGTTGCAAACAATTCCCCCACACTCAGAGAGTGGCTGCAGTATTTAGGAGCAGGAGCCAACACATGGAGCAACTATTGAAGTGAAGTGACTCTCCTCCACACCCTACAGATTGGCCCTGTGCCAGCAGCAGTGTTCATGAGCTGGAGCTTGGAGAGGAGCACAAAAGCCATCAGAGAAGGAACCAGAATGCCAAAGAACACAGCAGGGGTTAAGGAACTGCCTATGTTGGGGTACTGGATAGTTTATAACAGTAGGGACTGTTACTAAGATGAATGACAGAAGGGGCACAGTGTGATTGTTATTGAGGTGAGCGACAGACAACAGGAGAGCAATGTGAGAGAAAAAAATGGCTGTCAAAATGATTTGACAAACTGTGAACTGGTGTATTGATAGCTGTTATAGGGCTGTTACTAAGTATGCAACAAGGCACAACAGGGTTTGTGATTGTGGCCCAGTAATAACACACCTCTCAAGGGTGTTGTTAGGCACGAGGTGCTTAATGGCCCAAAATCACACATCCTGAAGTACTTTATCACATTTATAACATTGTGTAGAAAAATTTAGAAACAGTTAAGAAAAACAGACTGCCAACTCTGTGTAGTAAACAGGAATATTTACTTTTAGTAATTAATTATTCATGAGCTAAAGTGGCTCACTGATTGGCTGCTGTGTTGGTCTGAAATCTCTTAGAAATGCCCGGCATGGCAGTGACATTCAGTTGATTGCACACTGTACACTGACAGCAGCGGTGGCAAAACAAGAACAAAACCTGTAAAAAAAAAAAATTCTCACTATTGCGATTAGACTTATAATTGAAATAATGACCTCACAGTCAATCATTTCCTTTTGATTAATGACCAGCTAGGTGGGGTTGGCCCTTGGCTTGGCCTCGGGCCACCCTTCCCCTGCAGCTAGTTGTTAATCACCAGGAAATGACTGGTTGTTTGGTCATTATTGCTTAATTGATGAAACAGTTGGGACAAAAAGTTGTTCTTTCAGCAAGCTGGACTGCATGGGCTACAGAGTGATTAGCATTTGTGCTGCAGGTAGGAGTGGGAGAAAGATGCTGACTGCAAGCAGTCTGAAGCTGGCAATGGGCCACTGCTTGGTATCATTCTTGTCTGTATAGAGGCAGCCTGTAGCATCGACTCAGGCTCTGACTGCTGATTGCAAGCAACATGAAGCTGGTGGTCAGTGTTCTCATCCTGGTTTCAGTTTTTTTAATTGCAGCAGCTAGCATCAATTAAGGGATAGTGATTATAGAAGGGGAAGAACAGTCAGACACTGATGGCAAGCATCATGAAGCTGCTGGTTGGTGTTTGCATCTTGTTTTTTTTGTTTTTTTTTTTAAGTTAAAGCTGAAGCAGCCAGCCTCAGTCAGAATATTCAGGTGCCAGCTGCAACAAATGCTGGTATTTGTTTAATGTCAGTAACGCTGAGCCTCAGAGAGGAGACAGAGTGAGACAGGTGAAGTTTGCCAGAAACTGGAAAACAGACCTGAACTTGCTATATGGAGACCTTGCTAGAAAATATATAGATCAGGGGCATTACCATAGCAGGCATATTAGGATCCCTCTGAGGAAGAACCCGCATAGGTTTGAAACACTGAGATTTTTAGTGCTGTCCTGATTGCCAAGGGGTTTGGTTACAGAACACAGCAGGAGCCAGAAAATATGATGCCTAACACCTTGAGGTGTTGTTTTATTGCCAGTTATTTTTTTTTTTAATTAAATAAACTTTATTCATTTTATACCATTTCAACATTCTTTAACAGGCGTACATCTTTCCAGCAGTGCATGAGTCCTTAACAAAGCTTATATCAGGACATATATAACATTTTAACAGTTCTGCCATATGTTAAATACATGAAGAAAAAACATAACCTACTCATACCTTCTAATCGACGGCTAGGTACTCCCCACACCTCCCCTATCCCATGGCCCCCCAACCCTACCCCCCAGAGCCGTTCACCTTCCCCAATGGTGCCATTTTCAGTTACTAGGTGGAACCACAACCCTTTTATCTATAATACATGAAATAAAGGAATCATCTGTGGGAGCTTCTCCAAGAGAGGGCATCCTATGGTTCCTTATGGGGTAGCCATATAGGGTGCTACTATTCCCTTATCTATTCTTCTCCTCTAATTTGGTTTCCTAAGGAACAGGAGGGAGGGACCAGAGCGTGAAAAGCTTCTCCCATCTGGATTTATACAGAGGGAGTTTACCCCTTAGGCTTGCAATTGCCTTTTCCATTCTTAAATTGTATAGGGGTTCCTTTACCCACTCAAGGTAAGAAATCACATGCTGATCTTTCCAATAGCGAAGGACGAGCCTTTTAACTGACAAAGAGATAATGGCCATATGGTGCCTTCTCTCCTTGAAAGGGACAGTAGAATAATCCCCCACTATACAAACCTGTGGTGAAAAATGTTTCTGCAACCCCAGCAGTGGGTCAGCCCTTTCCTGAATGGTTCTCCAGAGGCAGGCTACTTTGGGGCAATCCCATAATATATGGAGTAGCATCCCAGGTTCCTGCTCACACCTAAAGCACACTTGATTCTGTATCTTCCCCATTCCATACAATTTAGTTGTAGTATAATAGATATTATGCAATATATAAAACTGTGTTAGTCTTAAGTGGTCATTGGCAATGTATAAGTGGACTCCCTCCCAGATTTTATCCCATGAGAAATTATTATGAGGGAAATTATGCACCCAGTAACTAGAGTGACCTGATACCTCCGGATTAAGCTTCCCATATAACAATGAAACCAACTGGGATACAGCATGTGGTTACTTACATTCAAGAAGCTCCTGAAAAGGAGGCCCTGTTGCATACTCCGTATTCCTGATCTGAATCATTTTATCAACATGTGCCTAATTTGGAGCACAAAAAAGGAGTATTTGTTGGGAAATTGAAGGAAAGTTAATATTTCCGACGTTCCCCCTGGTTTACCATCGACTACCAAATTGCAAACTTTGATTTGGGGATCAGAGCAATCTTGGGAGCAGCAATTGTCTTATCACCTACTTTAAAATTGGGGTTATTAAACACTGGCTGTGATAGGTCCAATTGGTTATTGTATTTCATTGACTTACAAAACTGTGAGTGGACTTTTAATGAGATATATAGTACCGAGCCTTGTAAATTACTGGGTAATTTGCTCGGGGCTATAAATAAGAGGCTCTCCGGAGATAACCCAGCTAATAAATACTGTTCCAGCTGTAACCAGATGGGAAGCTTGTCAACATTGTCTATATCTGAGGAGATAGCCCTCCAACGCATATATTTAGCCATATGACTAGCTAAGTAATAGTGGTATAAATTAGGGAGTTTTAGACCCTCCAATTGCTTTGGAGCACTTAAATGGTTATATGCTCTATGAGGGGGCTTGCCTCTCCATATGAATTGAGAGATTATACTATGGAGTCTGCGGAACCAGTTCAGGGGAAGATACACATTCAACATGTTAAGTAGATAGAATACCCTCGGCAAAACATTCATTTTAATTACACTAACCCTCACTTGGAGGGACAAATGCATGGAGTTCCACCTATTTAGATCCAATTTGATCTCCTTTACTAATTTATCTAAGTTCATCTTTTTCATCATGGACACTGATGTAGACAGAGTTATTCCTAAGTATTTAAGATGGGTAGTCCAAGCCACGGATAGCGGGGTAATGTCTTCCCTGGAAAGCAAAGAGTTCAAGGGCATCACTTCTGATTTACTGATATTGAGTTTGTAGTTTGAAACCTTACTAAACTTGTAAATTATCTGAAGGGCAGCTTGGATAGATTCGCAAGGGTTAGTGACATGCAGAAGGATGTCATCCGCATAAACCAATAATTTTAAGTGAAACATCCCTATTCTGATACCTTTCAACACTGCTGAATCCTTTAACTGTTGTATCAACAGCTCCAGATCAAGGTTAAATAATAATGGAGAAAGTGGGCAGCCCTGCCTGGTACCTGATTTTAAAGGGAAGGCCGAGGAAAAAACTCCATTGCAGTAAACTTTCGCTCTAGGTTCTGAATATAGTGCTTTGACCCAGGAAATAAAAGGAGCTGGAAAACCCATTACAGCCAGGGCATCAAACAAATATGTGCAATTGACCCTGTAAAATGCCTTCTCCGCATCCAGGGAATCCAGAGCCATTGGTTTATCTGCATCCCTGGACTCGGAGAAGACATGCCAACTTACGGATATGGTCCAATGAGACTCTGCCCTGCATGAACCCAATTTGTTCAGGACTCAGAAGCCCTAGCCAAACTTTGGACACCCTTGCTGCTAGTATTTTGGCAAAGATTTTTATATCATAGTTCATTAATGAAATGGGGCGAAAGTTCGTAACCCTATTCTTCTCCTTACCTGGTTTCCGCAATACCACAATAATGTTTTATTGCCAGTTATGTACAGCTAATATCTTCTGACAAAACTATTACTGAGGTGTATGGTCATCTGACACACCAACTCTGCTGCACTAGAGCTCCGTTTTGGCATTTCTGCCTTTTATATGAAATATTGTGCCTTTGTGTGCGTGTTTTGCGCTTTGAACTACTGAGCCCTATATCCTTCGGGAACAGATAGAGGGGCATGACGAATTCTGTCCAGAGAGAGTGGGCTGCGTTACTTAATGCTCAAACCTCCAGATTTTTATTCAGGAGCTAGTACATAGCAGTACAGCCTGATCTACAAAGATTGTTGATCTCGATCACTTTACTCAAAATACATTAATTTTATTTAGTTTGGGCATCTGTGCGCGAGTGGGTTGACCCTGGGAAAAGCTCTTCTGGGTCATCACTTGCTACAAAAGGGAGGCCTGCTGTGAGCAGGGCAATTGACAAAAACTATTACTGAGGTGTATGGTCATCTGGTACACCTACTCTGCTGCACTAGAGCTCTGTTTTGGTATTTCTGCATTTTATATGAAACATTGTGCCTTTGTGTATGTGTTTTGTGCTTTGAACTACTGAGCCCTGTATCCTTTGGGAACAGGTAGAGAGGCGTGATGAATTCTGCCCAGACAGAGAGGGCTGCATTACTTAATACCCAAACCTCCAGATTTTAATTCAGGAGCTAGTATATAGCAACTGAGCCTGATCTACAAAGATTGTGGATCTCTCTCGCTTTACTTGGAATGCATTTATTTTATTTTTTATTGGGCATCTGTGTGCGAGTGGGTTGACCCTGGGAAAAGTTCTTCTAGATCATCACTTACTACAAAAGGGAGGCCTGCTGTGAGCAGGGCAAGCCAACCAGGGCGAGCGAGCGTTGGCGCGCCCGAAGATGCGTGCAAAGACATGCGTGTCTGCACATGTTTAGCATGTTTGGTGTAGGTGGCGTAGCATCAAGACACGCTAGGACATCCACAGCAGTACAGAAAAATCTAGAAGTACTGTCCGTCGTGTGCTTGTAAGTTAATTCTAGTGCAAAAAAACAGCCCGCGGACAAACACTTACATTTTGCCCAGTTAACTACTTAACTAGTCATCAGTATATAAAGGGCTAATGACAACAGTGCCATAACTCTAATGAAGCCCAGTAGTTAACTGGGTGAAATGTAAGTGTTTGTCTGTGGGCCATTCCGGCCACCTGTTTTATCCGTGTTGCTGTGAAAGTAATAATGTTTTTTTTTGCACTTTATTTCACACAGATTTCTGTCCTGCATTGATGGGTGCTCATTTTTCATTTATATTTCATGTATTTAGCTGCATGTAGCACCATCTATCCTGGCTCGGTGCTTTATTTGTTGTAGCATTTTGGAATTAAGTTAATTCTATCATACTAGTGTCCTAAGAATAGGCACATCTCTGTTTTTGATATTAGAGCAATTCCTAAGTTGATATGGCTTTCAAAATTACAACTGTCGATGGAAAGAAGGGGTCCAATGTAATAAATGTTTAATGTATCTTATAGGAAATGCACTGGAGTCCCCTACCTATGTTTGTTTGCATAAAATGTAGGCATAACTAGGAATCGTTACATGACATTTCCCTATTTAATACCCGTATGCTCAAGTTGGAATTAAGTCAGAAGGACATGGCCTGGCGCCTTAAATCAGTCAAGACTAGCAGCCAGGATACTCCCCCCAATAACGATGAAAAATGATCCTGACACTTCATATAGCATGGAAAATGATCCCAACACTTCTTCTGGTAATGGCTACTTGATTCATTCAATTAGTCACAATATACCCACAACCCTCCCCCAAATGGGCTCCCCTCTTCTGACATAGGTAACAGAAAGTGTATGAGAGAAGATGATCATAATGTAGGATCAGATGATAAATGGTATGAGATCCAAAGTAGGCGACCATTAAAAAAGGGTCAAAAAGCAAATGTCTTTACACTGAGCATGGAAAATAGATATGAGCCCCTATTGCATTTAGCAGATGAAAACCCCAATCACTTTATTCCAACACCATCTGATGTTACCAAAACCCCGGCCATAAAAATATGAACAACATATTAAACCCCACTGATTTGTCACCTAGACATGTCAGTGGCACTTAAGAACACCCACCCAGTACAACTGGTAATCTTATTAATTTAATGGATACTACCCCTACCCCTACTGTAACTACTGTTCAAAATATAACAAGAAATATGAAAGATACAAGGCAGACTTTTGTTATCAGAAATTCTATCATAAAACATTACAACAGAGCCGTCTGTAATCCTGATAAAGCTAACAGGACCTGCTCTTCTTTCTCGGGTGCAAATCTACAAGCCATTACAAGTATGCTTCCTACTATTCTGTCCGATAGAGGGGAAAACCCTGTGGTAATTATCCACGCAGGGGCCAACAACATCATTAGACAAGATTTACTCAGCGTTACACAACACACAGTGGCTCTAACTAATATTCTAATTGAAATGGGATATGACATTGCAATTTCTGAAATTCTTCCAATACCCAGAGCAGTTACTTCAGTAAATTTGAAAATTAAACACTATAATGAATGGCCGAGGAAGTGGTGTGTGAACCAACAACTTGCATGTATCACACACTGGGAGGAATTCTCTGATCATTTTGAACTTTTTTGTGGGGATGGTCTGCATCTTAACAGACAAGGCACAGCTCTCCTTGGAAAGCAAATTACTAATCACATAAACACATGTTTAAACTAAATACTCAGGGGGCGAGACATGGTACATCTGCCTCTCTTAAAGCAGCAGTGCAATGAAAATGAGTTCAAATTTGACCTCACGTTTTTTCTTCCTGATCAATGCTAGATGTCTTCCAGTTTATTTTGGTGGTAACATTTTCAGTTTTGTTATCATTTAAGAATGGTATGATAGTTTTGAGGTAATTATTTCTCAAGAAAGAGAAGATGGCTTCCTCATTTCTGCATAGAAATAATATTGAGGACCTGAGGAGAGTACGAATGCAGACAAAAAAGCAAATGTACATTACGCAGCATAGGAAGCATCCAGAAAACCCAAATCAACAGTGTTGCCAGTATGTTTCATAACCATAGCAGAAAATTAGCTTTTTGGAATAACTTTTTTTCATTGCACTGCTGCTTTAACAATAACTTAGGTAATACATCGACTGTCCTGGGTAGTGCTCAACACTTGAAATTCCTTTATTTCAGTGCTAGAGGATTAAAAAATAAGGTAGACAAGCTTAAAGCCTGTGTTTTCAAGGATAAAGTTAATGTTATTGCTATTACTGAAACATGGAGTGATGAGAAAGCAACCTGGGACTGCATTATACCAGGATTTAAACACTATACTTTGAATATGTCAAATAGAATAGGTGGTGGCATCACCTTACTAGTTAATAGCACTTTTGATTCAATAGAGATCTCAGATATAATCAAAAACCCCGACTCAAACATTGAATCTATTTGGGTTAAAATATTATCAGATGTTGAGAATGTTATACTGGGTGTTTGCTATAGACCCCCAGTGCAGATATAACAATTATGGAGGGTATTATTACTGAATTTGAGAATTCTTGTGAACTTGGCACTGTGATATGTATGGGTGATTTCAATTTAGGTGATATATCATGGGATACTGGTAATGCCCACATAAGTGCAGGCAAAAAACTTTTAGTCTGCTCCCATCAGCTTAACTTCCAACAATGCATATCACTACCCCCCAGAGGGAATACTATTTTAGATTTAGTCTTTTATAGCAACCATCTCAATATACATGATGCTTGTATTCTAACCCCCGTATGTAATAGTGATCACAACTCCACTCATTTTTCCTTAGAGCATTATTTTTCTAAAAATACTAATAAGACTAAAATCTATCTGTACAACAAAGCAGATTTACAAAGTATTATAGCCTCACTAGTGGGTATCGACTGGGATAACTGGATCTCCACATTGGATGTAGAAGATAGTTGGAATTTTTTGCTGAACACGTTACTGAACCTAAGAGATAAATATATACCTTTTATATTTAAACAAGGCCAAAGGAGGCATAAGCCTAAGTGGTTGTCAACACAAATTCAACCAGCACTGAGACAAAAAACTAAAAAACATTCAGTATGCTTAAAATCCCGGACAAAGGAGAACTGGTCAGCATATCTTAAGATCCAAAAAAAATGTAAGGCTATGATAAAGAAAGCAAACAAAAAAGTGGGAATTTTATCTTGCAAGGAATGACAGTAAAGACAATGGGAAGATGTTCTACTCTTACATTAATTCTCTTAAATAACCCAGCTGTCAGGTAGGTCCCTTATCACATAATTCAAATCTCTGTCATGATCTCCTAGAAATGGCTAATATCCTGAATCAAAAATTTTATGACATCTTCTGCACCAAATCAAGCAAAAAAGATGTTAATTAGATCATGAGCTGCATATATCATTATCCATCGATATGATCAGGGAGAAACTTCTCTCACTAAAAAATAAATATTCCCCTGGGCCAGACGAAATTAGTGGTCACCTATTATACCTACTAGCTGACCATATCTCCTATCCTCTATGTTTACTGTTTGAATATTGTCTACAGAACCATTTTGTACCCAAGGAGTGGAAGACTGCACATGTAATACCAATTCATAAAAAAGGCCCTCGGTCTAATTGGGAAAATTATAGGACCTATTAGTTTAACATCAACAGTCTGTTAAGTACTTGAAAGCATCATCAAAGACCTCATAAGTGATACAATTAACACAATTGATAAAGAACAGCATGGGCTAAAAAAGGGCAAGGGATGCCTAAGTAATTTAATGTGTTTCTACAAAAATGTTAGTAGGAACATAGACATCGGTATCCCATATGACATAATCTATCTTGATTTTAGCAAGGCGTTCGATGTTATGGCTCATCACGCTTTAGTAGCCACACTGTTAGATACCAACATTAATAGATAGATTGTCAAATGGATTGAAAATTGGTTGGCACATAGATCACAGAAGGTCCTAATTAATGGTCAACTATCAGACTCTGGGCTTGTTACTAGTGGAGTCCCTCAGGGATCAGTACTGGGCCCCTGCCTTTTTCAAATATTCATAGCTGACCTCACAAAAAATTGTCTGTCAGCCTCAATTAAATGTTAAACTTGGGGGGGCCATGTGATAGTGAAAATAATATATCCAGAATTCAACAAGATCTAAATAGCATATCCCATTGGGTTGAAATCTGGGGTATGTGACTTAATGCTTCAAAATGCAAAATGATACACGTTGGCTTTAGCAACCTTTCAGCCATTTATTTGTTAAATGGGAACCCAATGTCAAGCACTACCAATGAAAAAGACCTAGGTATATACATAGCAAATGATCTAGGGTATAATAAACAGATTAACGAGGCCATTAATAGAACAAATCGAATAGTATGGTCAATCAAAAGAAACATCAAATTGAGAAATCTTGAAGTAATGCTACCATTGTTCAGAGCTTACGCTAGACCCCATTTAGAGTATTCATCCCAACTCTGGATTCCATATAAAATGGGGGAGATAGCTTCTCTGGAAAAAAATCCAGAGAAAATTTACAAAAAATATAACTGGACTATTTAATGTCCCATATGAAAAACATTTTAAAAATCTAAATCTTATGCTATTATCACTCAGACGTCTTCAGGGTGATTTAATCTATATGTTTGATATTGTTAATGACCCATATCTGTTTACCCAATTGGGTTTTGTGTTAAAAAATAATACTTACAACACCAAAGATCACCAACTCCAGATAAGTAGGGCAGAATTCTATCATATTTCACAAAAGTATTTTTTCACTCAAAGGATTATAAAAAATCCTTGGAATAATCTAACTTTTGAAATGATCACTAGTGAAAATAAATTAACATTTAAAAATCGCCTGGATAAATTTATTACCAACAAAGCCAATTTTGGCTAGTATAATTAATTCAGGTGCGGTTATGGGCCTTACAGCCCCCTTGCACCTTAACCACCTTAGTATGAACCTTAGTATGATACAGACTTGTGTCAGAATACTTTAAAACAAAAACAATAAAGAAGATGTGTTGGGAGCTTAGCTAGGAGAACTCTCACCATATAACTGCAGGTGGACCTTATGAGCCAGCCTTGCAATGCCCTCTAGAGGCCAGTAACTGACACCATCCCATGGTATGGCCACCACTGCCAGTACCCCCTGGATTTCTCCAAGTTCCCCTGCATTCCGAGTATCTGCACACTCAGGCCTCTGCAGCTTCTCACCAGTCTGAGGCATCTCCCCTTGGTGAATTCTGAGTGATCATCCTCTAGAAACCAGGTAGTCCAAACCTGCACTCTGAAGGTCTGTGGTCTATCCCAGGCCACAGTGATTCTCCCTTCCTTTCAGACTTTACAGAACTTTCAACCTGAGCTCCACCTTAAGCTTACCTTACCTTTATCCCTTTGGATAACCAATAACTAAATAACTCAGCACTGGCATGTCTGACACCAAGGTCTACAACAGGGTGGATACTCCAAAATGGGTGGAGACAATGAAGAGGAACCTGGAGAAGCTTGAAGAATGGTTGGAGGTGTGGCAACTGAAGTTCAGTACAATAAAGTGCAAGATAATGCACCTGAGTAGAGGGAACCCTGGGGAGAGCTACAGGATGTGAGGGAGGTGCTGACAGACTCAGTCACCAAGGAGGAGAGGAACCTAGGGGTTATCATTTCTGATGACCTAAAGGTGTCAAAGCAGAGCACAACAGCTGCAGGGAGGGCCAGTGGCATGCTGGGGTGCATAGGCAGAGTAATCACTAGCAGGAAGCGGGAGGTGGTGATGCCATTGTATAAAACACTGGTAAGGCCTCACCTAGAGTACTGCATGCAAGTCTGGAGGCCACACATGTGAAAGGACATAAACAGGGTGGAGGCAGTCCAGAGAAGGGTGACAAAGATGGTACGTGGCTTGCACCCCAAAACATATGAGGAGAGACTAAGAGACCTCAATATGTACTCAGTGGAGGAAAGGACAGAGCAGAGGATGTGACAGAAACTTTCAAGTACTTTAAGGCCATAAACAAGGTGCAGGGGGGAGCCCTTTTCCAATGTAGAAGAAGTACTAGAATGAGGTAGCATGATATGACATTGGAGGGGGTAGATTAAGAGAAAATGAAAGAAAGTGTTTCTTCACAGAGAGGATAGTGGATGCTTTGAATAGTCTGCCACAGGAGGTGGTGGAAGCAAGCACAGTAGAGGGTTTTAAACATGCCTTGGACAGGCACAAGGGAACCTAGAGGTGGGGAGGGAGTGATGAATAGCCATTGACCACATAGGGTCAATGGCTGTTTGGTGACCGGACTCAATTGGGTGGTTCATCTCTTCTGGTCAAAGAGAGGCAGGCACAACAGTTCCAGGTACAAACAGATAGCTTTTTTTGGTAGCAGAAACTGGTTCCACTGGAAAATAGTGGGTTTGGTGATTGTCATGCACAAAACAGTGTTTAGAAGTAGAAGACAATTATACAGGTCTAAAAAGAGTAACTGTAGGGGTAAACAGTTATACATATACTATCAATATGTGGTATACCTCTAACAGGGTCCCCTAATACCCTACATCTGCAGATGTCAGCAATAATAATCTATCAATACCCAACCACCTTGGCCAAGGATAATTAGAAAATAAACACCAGACTTCTGATGATGCAAGCATCGGCATGGCAGCCTGATTTTGTGGAGCTCTGTCCCCGGCGGTTAAAATCCTTAATGATTGACCCTATCAATGTGAAATATAGCTATTTAAAAACATCCCACTGATAATCTGAGTGTTGGTATAATGGCTAATGCAAAAAGTTTCCTTAGAAGCTCAGCAAATCGATGGAACAAAGCCAAGCCACCCCCATGGCCTAGAGAGAGAAGTCCGGCGAGCTCTATTGCCTCCATACATACGGCGGGCTTGGGGGAGGATGAAGAGGACTATGACTCAGATATAGGACCACTAATGGGAAGGGCTGACTCGAGGGCCATCATGCACATGCTGCACAGAATTGACAGTAAGGTCACAGGAATCAAGCATGACCTAAAAAAATTGGAGAAGCACACCACAGATAATGAAAGCCACTTGGAGACCCCCCAAACAGAACATATGGCCTTTGGACACTCTTTAATATTTCTATACAGAAGGGAGAGAGAGATCTCACCAACAGAGCCAAAGATGCAGAGGCGAGATCTCGCAGAAAGAACATTAGGGTGTTTGGGATACCGGAGGGCTCTGAATAAACAGATGTTGCAGGCTTTATGGCAACTTGGCTTCAAAAGGAGCTCAATCTTTCAGATGACTCTGAGTTGGGAATCGAGGTACATCAGGCACTGATTTCTAAGCCAGTGCCAAAGCCCCCAAGATCTATCATCATTAAGTTCCTGAGCTTCCCGGTCAAAGATAGTGTGCTCAGAATGGCATGGGCTAAAAAAAATGTAAACCTAGATGGCCAGCGGGTTTATGTGGATCAAGATTACCCCCCGGTACTACTGAGTAAATGCAAAAAATGCTCCAAGTGTTCAAAGTACTAAAAGAAAAAGGCCTCAAAGCCCAGGTGCGTTACCCTGTTCATTTATGGGTGCAAACCAAAGACTCAGTAAAAATATTTGAAAATCTACTGACCGCCACTCCATTTCTGAAGTCGATGGAAATTCTGGTACCAGATATGAAAGAAGAAAACATGGCGGCACAGATTGAAAGACTGCTCTGGAAATTGGTTCCCCCAACTTCAGCAGCGGGAAAACACGATCCTAGGGACATAGTATCACTGCACATAGAACTCTCAAAGTGGCTGAGAACAATGGATCTGCTACCTGAATCCACTGAGATGACTGAAGGTGCTCTCTAATCATTAGGTTCCTACTCCTATAGGTGAAATAGGAGATCTAGTACTCTGAAAGTATTTTTCCTTTAAACAAGAACTGACCTGCCCTGAGACTTTATAGAGACTTAGCATGCTGGGTAAGGGGTAAGATGGGGGACATTACATAGGAACTTAACAAAAGGAATTTGTGTTTCCACATGACAGGTGAGCGAAAACACCACCAGTGTAGTATTGCTCTTATTTTGCTTCCCTCACAATCAGTTAACGTCGATGCAATGCAACCAGGAATTCTAGGCAGTCCTATAATTTCAGTGAGGAGAATTTCCACTGAGGTAACTTCAGTGGTGAAAAAGTCTTTAAATTTTAAGCGGACCTTCAGTTGCCGTTTTATTCTATTAATCTTGGACGCTTTGATCAAAAGCCAGGCGGTTAACTGTTCCTCTCATCTCAGACAAATAGTCATATGATATAACTCCTTTCAACTCATTATAGCAGGAAACTGTGGTCAGATTTTGCTAATTAAAGAGTTTATTTGCTTGTTTTGTCAATTTAATGTGCTAGACATATAAATTGGATTAGTTAATGGCTATAAGTTATTAGCTAAAGGGAGAAGGGTACTAATGCAACAATTGAAAAGATCAGACTGTAGAGTGACGAATGCTGGGAAAATCTGTGCAGCACCAGTGAGCTGCCACTTTCATACAAATAATTAAATTACCCCCACCTATGGTTATACAGCTGGGGACATGACCAGCTGAGATCCCGGGTCCAACTCGAGGGAAGAGAAGCTGAAGTTCAATAGGACTTCAGCGCTCTAAACCCGACTTGGGTGAGCTCTCGACTCCAAACGCCGAGACATCACCTTGGCATACACGGAGGACTTTTTGTCTTCCACCTTGCTGTGTTGTGTTGTGTTAATAACTGATATTTGTTCAAGTGTTACTGTGAGTGTTTATACCTCTGCACTCCTTTTGAAAATGGCTGCAGATGGCAGGTTAATACAGTAGTTGTTAGAGTAACTGTATGTTATGCTTTTGTTTTGCTGTTATTTTTCTTTGCTTCCTTATTTACCCTCATGAAAAGTGTTTTAACAAATGAAGAGAGCACACTCAAAAAGGAAATTCAGGGACTCTTGAACATTATGGTGGCAGGGCAGCAGACTTGGTTAACCCGCTTACTGATTTATTATGGATAGTCTGAAAATATGCACGTGGAATGTCAAAGGTGTAAACAATGAAATCAAAAGGACAAGAATGTTACAGGAGATACACAGGACTAACTGTGATGTGGCCCATCTCCAGGAGACCAGATTATCCCCAACTGAACATTTGTAGTTAAGGAGACCCTGGGTAGGCCAGGTATTGGCAGATTCTAATCCAAAATCAAAAAAAGTAGGGGTTGCGATACTGATTCGGAGGGGCTTCCATTCAATGTTACCAATACTTATTTTGAAGGGTCAGGAAAGTTGGTACTGGTCTCAGGACTATTATGGGTCACCCCTTCCACATGATTTCAGTCTATGCCTCGACTCCTCCCACTGGTGTGTTTCTGAGGAAGGTCTTTCATTTGATTGCCTTGCTCCCTGAGGGATAGATACTTTGCACAGGTGACTGGAACTGTGTGGAAGATGTGAGATTGGATTGTACGCCGGCTCACACAGGGGGACAGGGAGCTTGTTCTAAGTTACTGCAGACCCTAAGACAGGAGTCCGGACTGGTAGATCCCTGGAGATTAATCTTTCCAATGGGAAGAGAATATACTTTTTTTTCACCCGCTAGTAATTCTTACTCCACATTAGACAGGTTCTATACGCAAAAGACCTGTGCACATTCAGTTAAGGATATAACCTTTTACCCCATGGCCCTGTCTGTCCACTCATTAATTACAGACCAATTACAGTGGGTTGGCACCAAATCAAAGGGGACCTGGAAAGTCAATATCAGTTTACTTCATGATAAAACATTTGTAACAAGCACTAAAGAGGTTATTAAGAATGTTCTTAAAGAAAATGATAATCAGGAAACCCAGTTCAAATTTGTCTGGGATTGTCTTAAGGCAGTGATAAGGGGTCACTCAATATAATTTGCTGCTCACAAGGCAAAGCAGCATAGGGCAGTACAACTGAAGGCAGAGGATACTCTACGACAACTAGAAACAGAACACAAGAATACTAGGACCGCTGATTTGTTACCCAAAATAAAACAAGCCTGTGAGCATGTGAATGCCTTGTCACTGCATAGCACAGAAAATACTCTCAGGTTTACAAGACAAAAATATTATGAGTCAGGAGACAGGGCTGGTTGCCTGTTGGTGTTATGCCTTAAAAAACAAGAAGCTGAAAGACATATAATTAAAATAAATAGGGATTCAACCCCACAAGACTCAACAAATAATCTAGAGGAGATTGTTCAATAGTTTGTAAAATACTATTCCCATTTATATAAAGAGGAACGACTCCTGGACCAACCCAAACAGATAGCTGAATTTTTGGGGCAAATTACTCTCCCCTCCAACTCCCCGGACCAAATGAAATTTCTAGAGGCACCTTTTTCAAATGCACAGATTATAGCAGCGCTGAAATCCTTTAAAGGGGTAAGGCACTGGGCCCTGATGGCCTCCTGGCCGAATTTTATAACACCTTTGCTAAAGAGCTGACACCCCTACTAACTTGGGTCTGTAACTTGTCGCATGAGGGTGGACAGATTCTGGACTCCTGGGGTAGTGCCTTGATAACTGTTATCTCAAAACCAGGGAAAGATCCATCAATGTATTCAAATTATCATCCTATCTCCCTGCTTAATTTAGATGCAAAGATTTTTGCTAAGATGATTAGCACAAGACTACAATCCCTGATTACCGACCTAAGTCATCTGGACCAGACCAGATTTATCCCTGGTCATTACATACAGGATAATATCTGCCTTCTTTTAAACACGATGGTGGAGACCAGAGCTCTCCCCAGGGGTATGTTGCAGGCAGTGATGTCAGTCGGACCTGAAAAAGTGTTTGACCATCTAGATTGGTGCTACCTCTTAGAGACTCTGGATTGTTTCAGATTCGGACCTCGGTTTAAAGCATGGATAAACAATTTATATAATGCCCCCACTGCACAAGTCAAAGCAAATGGATTGACTTATATGCCCTTCAATATTCACAGAGGTACATGACAGTGTTGTCCCCTTCCCCATACTTTTTGCCGAGTATAGAGCCCCTCAAGGCTTATATCAGACAATCCCCTGATTTTAAAGGGATTCGGGTGGGAGGTAAAGAAGTACGTATATTACTTTATGCAGATGATACCCTTCTTTATATAAATGACCCAGTGCAGACAATCAAGGTGTACTGCAGAAGCTTAAGACATTTGAGACCATTTCTGGATACAAAATCAATGAGTCAAAAACAGAATTGCTTCCGTGGGTGGGGGAAGGGGTTCTATTACCCAGCTTGTGGGTGGCCTGAGATGGACTTTGGGTAGATTCCGGTATCTTGGAGCCTCGATACCTAAAGATGTATCACAGCTGTATCAAAAAAACAAAACATGGTAAACTGCTCAGTGAGGCTCAAGGAGATTGTAAAAGATGTGAAGAATTACCCTTGACCCTCACAGGTAAGATTGAAACCATTCACATGAACTTGTTACCAAAATTTTTGTTCCTATTCACTGTTCTTCCTCTCAGGCTCCCTGCAAATTTTTGGAAGTTACTGAGATCTATGTTATCTAAATTTATATGGGGTGGGAAAAAGCCCAGAATTTGATGGTCAGTTTTGGTGGCCCACAAGGAGAGAGGAGGGCTAGCATTACCTGATTTTAAATTATACTTCTAGGTGTCTCAACTGCAATACTTCATTCCATATCTAAATCAGACAGAGACACCACTCTGGCTGGAATTGGAGATGGGGGATGGAATATATCCACCATGGGAGATATATTGTGAATGGATTATCAGAATATTCAAATATTTACGTCCAGTAATATCTGGTCCCAACATGTCATACGTTCATGGGTTGAGACATGTAAAAAATATAACCGGCCCATGACTCAAACATTAAATACCCCATTGAGGGCATGTATGGATTTCCTGCCCTTTACATTGGAAGGGGGCCTCAGAGAGTGGGGAAGAAGTGGCCTATATACTATCAGGCAGTTTTTTGGGGAAGGGACTTTAAAATCCTTCCAACAATTATCCCATGAGTGTCAGCCACCGCAAAAATAGTTTTTCAGATGTTTACAGTTTAAGCACTATCTTATGGAAGGCTTAACTACATTCAGAAAGTAATCAGATCTCACAACTGCTGACAACTTTGGTGGGAGCTCCAGAAAGTAGGGTCAGAGTCTCACAGATTGTGCAATTACTCACGGGCTTACAGCCAGATTCATTAGATATTATAAAGGAAAAATAGTCTCATGAAGCAGAAATTTGTTTAGATGAAACAGACTGGGCAGGGACATGGAGAGGGGTCTTCTCCACCTCAGCCTACCCATCATGGAGAGATTTTAGGTGGAGGGTGGTGACACACTATTTTAGAATGCCAGTAATTACCAAACATTATGGATCTCCCCCACTCAGACCTGTGTTAGAGAGGATGTTCTGGTGAGGGAACCCACACCACATTTTCTGATCATGTCCCAAGTTACAATCATATTGGACAGATGTTGCTGGAGAATGTAATGAAATCCTGGAGGTGACACTTCCCATAACCCTGCCCACCTTTTTTATGAGACTATCCCCAACAGGGTTAACAACCAAAGCTCAGGTTTACCTGTTCCGCATCTTGATTGCAGCAGCACTTAAAGCTGTGACCCAAAGATGGTTGAGTCCAGTGATTCCCAGTAGGGAGTCATGGTTATCAAACATCTCCAAATTAATGGAGATGGAATGTCTCACTGCAAAAGTAAGACTACAGAAAGATAGATACATAACCCAATGGTTCCTATACTTTCATTATATGGCTGAAGCACATCAAAGAAATGTTCTGGACATTTTGGCAGAACAGCAATGATAGGCCAGGTGGATATGTAAGACACCTGTGATCTTATCAAACAATGTCATATCTCTAGCCCTAGATGTTAGGTAGCTAGTACCATAGTATCCAATAAACTGGGACCAATTGTTTAGAGAAATAGACTCTCAATTAAATATAATATTGTATGTGACCAGTTTATTTTTCTCCCGTTTCTTAACTGAGATGCAGTATCTGATTGTTATTAATTACCACTCTCCAATCTTTCCTTCACTTAACCACCCCTTTTCTTTTCTTTTTGTTCTTTTTAATGTCAATTGTTTTTATGTCCCTTCCCCCCATAAAACAGTTTGGCTTTTCATTTTGCAAGACCTATTACTGTATCAGATTAACTGTAATGTAATAGTCTGAATTGTCTGTATGGTTTGTAATTTATATCTAAAAATCAATAAAATATAATTTAAAAAGGAAAAGAAAAGAAACACCAGTTATAGTCCGACAGTCCTGTAGGAAGAACTGTCTTTTTGGTGCAGCACAGGTGGTTGCTAGCTAGCTTCAAGGAATGGGGTACAGTACCTAAGTGACCAATCGGTCTCATTGGCCAGCAGAAGGGCTGAGGACAACAAGATGGAGATGAAGATGAAGAGGATGCAGGTTGGTCCAGAGCTGGAGATGCAGGTGATGGGAGGATGGAGGATGGTTGAGGCGATGTCTTTCAGTGGTGATGGCGGGGTCCTCTGGAAGGCTCCGGACGGATTGCCGTCCAGCGGGGAAGGGAGCTATAGCCACCTTGAAAAAGCAAAAACAGGGCGGCTCTTAAGCTGACTATACTGGGGGGAACTGACTACCACTATGCTGTCTAATGCAGTCTTTCGTCATCTTCAGGGGTTGCTGGCAGGCTGGGAGGGAGGCACTAGATGCTTGGCTGGTGAAAGGCGGATGACCCATTGAACTCAGGAGTGTAGGCAATTGCAGTCTTCATAGGGCAATTAGTTGGGTGGTGGGACTACCATAATTGGGCAGTCCATCCACTCCCCCACAGCAACAGCTCAGATGGGGGAGAAGAGAGAACTGATGTGGCTCGATGCAGTTGGGGATGGGGCATGCAGGTGGAGTCCCTTTCATGACTGTTCAGGAACCAACTGGTCAAGGTGCAGGGCAGGCAAGTTAAGCCCTGCTGTGGATAGGTGGCTTTGGTGGGTGCAGGGCAGGCAGTTCAGGCCCTGTTGCAATTTTGATCAGACCCCGATGCAAATAGTTTAGTCAGTTAGGGGTCAATAATGTCCCTGGGTGCAACCCAGGAAAACACTGCAAATAAAAATTACACAATAACAACTGTTCTTTTTACCAGGATCTGGGTTTACCTTATGGCCAGGGTCAGGGTGACAGACATCACAGCATGAGCCCAGATATCCCTTTGGTCTGCAGGTTACACCTGCTGTTGCAAGCAGTTTAGGGAAGGTATGACAGCCGGTAGGGGCTGTTGGGGCTCTCAGTGAAGGGGCTGGGGTCCCTGGGGGTCTCCCTCCAAAATGGGTGCCAGCCCTTTAAATCCCTGGGGAACCCTTCTTAGCTCACCAGGTCTGCTTTGGAGGGGGGCTGAGCTATGCAGTGTGCCTAGCCTTAGCTCTGCCTTTCTGAATACTAGTGCTGTGGCAGGCCTATTGGTACAGGGCTTGGACCTAGCCCTGCTTCCCGTGCACATCAATGGATGGCCCTTCAGCACCTGGCCCCACCCCTGCACTCTTGGCCTGAGTGTGCTGCCCACAGCTGTATTCCCCCATAATCCAGGAGGCAGTATAGTGCAGTGGTTTAAGGCTCTGAGCTGCAAATTTGGAGATCTGGATTTAAATCCCACAGCCTCACTTGCATACGGTGTGACCCTGAGCAAGTCACTTAACTTCCCTGTGCTCCCAGGTCACACCTCTAACCAAGCTTCAGCTTAGTATGGTTCTCTAAAAGGAAAAAAAAATCCTCCCCTTTTTCTCTTTGCCCTTAGGTGGGGAGCCAATCTGGTGCCAAAACTACATCACTGGGGCTAAAATCCGTGGTGCCCCTTTTTTATTCTCTTGTGGGCACTCTGCCCACTTCTGCCTCCTCCCTCCTTATTGCCCCTCTCAGGCACCTCCTGCGCTAAGTAAAATTTATTTTGAGCTTGCAGCCCACTTATCGCCTGGCCCAGGTCTTCTGGGGGCCAGAGAGATCATTGGTGGTGCTAGTGGGGTTAGTTGGGGAGCATCTGCCAGCAACAGGGTCCCATCTGCCACCATCGATTACCAGACCGGACAGGACTTGGGGTGGGGGCTTGGAAACAGATAAAATAAAAAAATAAAAAATGGGCACAACTGAACACAAGCTGCCCACCAACAGTGGGATTTGTAGGCAGCCACTGGAGAGGAGAAGAGAGAGAGAACTACAAGGTGGCCCCACGGGGCAATGCCCAGGGCCCACACTCGAAAGACCCAACACCAACCACTGAAGAAAAAAAAATAAAACCCCAGCCAGCATATGGCAAAAAAGGGACAGAGGAGCTGCAATAGCAGCCCCAGGCAGGGTGCACTACCAGCCACCCAGAACATACCCCCAGGCTACCCCAAATAAGAACTGCCCACCCAGGGAACAGACAACCTAAGGGGACTCACCCTATGGGGCTGGCTGATTCTGGATGTCTGGAGGACTGCTGGACCCTCCAGTCTGAAGAATGACTGCTGCTGCTGCTGAAGACCCTAGGACCCCTGGCTACAGAGGTGCAGCCACCAGGGAGCTATGGACCCGAGCTACACGTAAGCTTCCAAGCATCCGTACCCCTGTGCTGTCCACTCTGTAAGTCACCAAGTCCAGAACTGCCCTCTAGCTGGCAGGGGAGACCCTTTTCTAGCCTGGGTGTGGACTTGGATTCTGGCCAGATGATTGGGTCCCTGGGGCCAAGATCAGCCCCTTGGGCTGATTTATGGCCCCTTTAGGTGTTGGCTGGAGCTCTGGCCTGGCCAGAACAAAGGCCGAAGCCTGGGAAAAGTGCAGGAGGGGGAGAGGGGGACCAGGACAGGAAGTGGTCAGCCAGCTAGCTCGGTCAGCAAGCCAGCTGGCTGTGTGTGGGTTGGGTGGGGGGTAACCCTTTTCCCTCCCTGCGGTCTTTCCTGCTGGACTTGGTAGCAACCGTTGGGGTGCTACAATTGCATGCAAGTATAGGGCTTACAGGCAGACTAGATGGGCCTGGTGGTCCTTATCTGCCAACAATTTATATGTTTCTATGTTCCCACCTTGGCTGGCTCTTCCTTGTTCTGTGGCTCCACTATGCTTCTCCCTGAGGCTCCTTTCTGCTTCTCAGCCTGGAGTACATTGATTCTAACTCAGCTGAGCAACCCTTACATGCTGCTCAGGTGTCATGTGATCTTTCAACCATGTTATATAAGTATAGGGCTTATGGGCCTACTGTATGTCTCTGTTACCCCTGACAAAGCTCACTCCCAGGCTGCATCCCCTTGCTCTATGTGGCCCCCTGCAGTTCCAGTTACTCCTGGGTGTAAAAGGTTCATATCTTCCATGTTAGTGTATTTTTTCTCTTTTTTTTCCACCATTCAATGCATCTCATAACCTGCTGTACGTGCTGTTTGATTTACGTTTTGCACCATATTCTGAGTTATATTTCCCCCTGCTACAGATTCCACCATTGTGGGGTTGCATCATTATTCCTATTTAGCCCTAGTTTTCTGTTTGAGTACTGTCCATTCTCACTGCTCTGTACTATGTTCTCACTGTGTCAGCCATGTATTCATATTTTACACCTTATGTTGTATTGCTGTATTAATGAGTTGAGTGCTTTGTATTCTGACATGGAACCTTTGGAAAACAGCATTTGCTCAAAGGTCTTTCCAATAAGCATGCATCTCGGCCACTCCTCTAATCTGCCCTACCCATAATCGACTAGCCCTGCCCCTCCTCCCATTCCCCTGTTTTTCGTTGTCTTTCTTTTTCCCTCTTTCTCTCCCTTGCCCCAGCTAACTCACCACTTACTACCCTACTCCTCCCTTTTAACTCCCTCCACCCATACCCACCCTCCACTCCTTTCTCCTCTCCCCCACCTTCCATCTCCTTGCTTCCTAACCCCCCCCTTAGCTATCTTCCCTTTCATTCCCTCCTAACCCCCTTCCCCTTCTCATTCCCCTGCCTCCCCTGACAATGCCTACCCTGGCTGCTATTTTCACTCCAACCACTCGCCCCGCACTGGCTGCCCCTCTCCCATTGTTGCTCGGGCTTGTTAACCACCCTCTGCCCACCTGCACAACACTGCTGCTGCCTTCTACAGCCAGTGGGCGTGCCCTACCCCCGTTCTAGATGTAACAACACTGAAATCTCCTTCAAGAATTCTAAGTTATCTGGGAACCTATAATTTTATCTTCCTCATAGTGATTTTTACCTATGAAGTAACAGATGCTACTATATGTGCCAGAATTTCATTACTGTTGTCTTTTACTTAATTCTGTATTACCACTGTACTATTCCTGTCGTCTCTCTTCTTTGTTTTGTACGATGTCTGACCTGGAACCTTTGTAAACGAGCCTATGGCTCAAAGGTATTTAATCCCAAACTGAAATAAATAAATAAAAAAAAAGCATACATTCTAGAGAACAACCTAACCTGTTTTAACTGTTATACTCTATGTAGTGTTATAGTTTACATAGCTTTTAACATCTCATTTTCTAAAGCTATCAAGTCTTTCCAAATGGCATGTTTTATTTCACAGGGAGACAGCCCCCACTGTCTCCTAAACTGAGTAGCAGCAGGCCAGCAGTAGACTATTTAGTACAACTACAGTATTTACAAGGTTTTATTGCTCAAATCTCATTCTTGTATTGGGGAAGGGGGCTGCATCCTCCTATTAGTAACCAAACTTCCAAGCTGACAGTATTTCTGGTGCAGCAAGGAGAATTTTAATATTTTTTAAAGCTTGTGCACATTTGTTCTAAAGGTATATTTATTTGGGAAGCACAGTTTCCTACAGGTAAGTGAGATTTCTCCTTGGCCTCAGGGTAGTGGTGCAGCACAGCTGCAGAACATAGCCCACAGCCTAACACTCTTTTAGATTAGAGTTCCACTACTGAGCCCTCCTGCTGACACCTGGCAAGTTACAGTTCCTCGGGTGGTTTCTTTTACTCTTGTTTAAATGCACAAGCCTCATGCCATGCTTGCTTTGGTGGTCTCTTACTAAGAGTACCGTTTGGGGGGGGGGTCCCAGAGCACAGAAGAAGAAGAAGAAAAACATCCTGATAGTGGCTAGCTAGCAACACACAGAGAAATACCAAAACACAGAATGTGAAGTGCAACAGACTTTCATGGAGGAAATAAAAAGGTAAATGCAAGTTTAGTTTACTTCTAGTGTTACTTTATGCCCTGGACACCCCTAATTTGGCACCATAGGGGAAGCTTTGTTGCAGCAGGGCTACATTAAATATCATTAACATTTTTAACTGGGATAGGGTCCCTGACCCTATCGCACTGACCTCCACAGCGAATCCTTTCTGCAGATTATACTTTGCATTAATTAATTAATTTGGTAACTGGGTGGATAGAGTGATCTGAGGGACCACTGTCAGGAATAACCTGGGCCATTAAGATAGCACATACAACACAGTTAAAGTATCATACATAAGAAATGGTACTGGCAGAATCAATACAGCCATACAGTGATACAATAAAGACACTTACACTTTGGACTCACAGGCTAGCCTTGGGGACCAATCTTTAACCACACTTTGAATTTTGTGTGGTACATCAGATGGAACTGGGTCCCAGTATTGTGCAGTCTGGGTTCAATATCCATATATTTGTCTTTTTGGTCACAGACGCTTGGGTTCATGTCATTAAAATGTCTGATAATGAAACTCTAGTATGAGATAGTATTAAGGGCCTTGGCTTGTTTCTGGACATGTAGTTTGCTATGAAAACTAAGGAATAGAATGATAAAGACACTGGGGCATTGGTTTCAATAGCCAGTTTTAGGCACAAGTGAACCCTGTGGTTTCTGGGGGCCCCCTGCTCAAGGGGCCATGAACCAGAGCAGTTTTACTTTATTCATTTTTAAATGTGTTTATCTAATTATCTTCTTTGAAAAGCAACAAATAGCTGTGCAGTTCCTCCTGATGTGGCATCATGATGTCATGGTATGCTTCACCAAGGTATGATCTAGCCAATAAGAAACAGATGGTCAGAAATGGATGGGATGGGAAGAACTGCCCCAAGGACTACCACTGCTACCTCCCACAAAAAAAAATATAAAGATGCTGCTGCTTGTACTTAAAATAAAATGTTGTGCATATGGCCTACAGTCAAACACATGGAGGTGGGTCAAGTGGGGGGTCCCATGACTTAACTAATCCTCTGAGGGCCCCAAAACCCTTAATCCACCCCTGCTGGTTTGGGGATGGTCTTGGTGTAAAACTAAGATGAGCTCTCTCTATAATGCATCTTTGTTTCTTGATTGGGGGGGGTGTACAAATAAATCAGGAGCATGGGAAAATATACTGAACAGGATCAGAAGCCTCTTTGCCTTAGGAGCTAACAAAGACCAGGAGATTATTCCAACAGGATTGGTTCTCCTGATCCTCCATGCGCTCTTCAGGCTTCTTGTTCCTCTTCACGTTTCTGCCTCTGTCCCACTTCTCCTTCTCCAGCACATCCTCTACACTGGAAATAAGGGTTTCTGATCTGTTATGCACCTTGAAATAGTCTCTACAGTGTCCTTAATTTGTTACATCTCCCCCATGGCCTCCATAACAGTGGATCACAGAGCCACCATTTTCATCTAGTAATTTGGCTAGTTGATCAGATGTGGCCATGGCTCCCATCAATGGCAGGGCTTGTGAGGATGAGAAGCGTGATTTTTTAGGCTGTTGTTTAGTAGATTCCAGGCTCCTAAAATCCCCAAGTTTGGAATCTGGTCCATCCACATCTATTCCTGCACAGAGAGAAGGTAGGCAATCAGCTTGAAATAAAGTAAATTATGATTTTGAATGTTTGTGAGGTGATTTCTGGTGCAGAGCTCCTTCGGGCTGCTTCCTTTTGCCAGAGATGTATCATGTGTATCATATCCTCAGTAGATATTTTTAAGGCCCAGTTGAAGACTTTTCTTTTCTCTAAAGCATTCGATGTCTAGATGGACATCTGTAGTTATGGTTTTGATTTTGTCAGATTTTGTATTTTATTGTGTATAAGTCGTATATTTATTATGTTTAAATGTTTGTTTTAAAGTTTTGTACGGCGCCCAGAGCCTCCGGGATTGGGCGTCTTTTAAATAAATTTTGCCTTGCCTTGCCTTGCCATGTGCCTCCCCTTCTTTTTAATTTAAAGGAAACGTGTCATTTGTAGGACCACTTTAAGTTTGAAAGTTCATAAAAATCTTCTTCAAATGAGGTATTGAGATTGCCTGCTGCTGTTAGCTTTCTGGATACATTCTTGTCTAACTCAACTGTAAATGAAATTATAAAATGGATCTGAGAAGCCAAGCTCTCTGTTTGGCTGTAAGCATTCTGTTAATCTTTGATTAACATATGTGTAGAGGCTAATCACATGCAGAACAAGGTTTAATATGATTTTAAAAAATACATTTTTATTATAATAGCAATAAGGCACTCCCAAATATTATGTTAATAGTCAGTTAATCATCTTCTAGGGCCAAGTGGCACTTGGCTATGCCTCACGCCACAGCACACCCATAGAGAGTGATAAGCAGACCATTAACATAACCCCTCCCATGCTTTATTGCATAAGTAAAGCAGAAGCCATATCGTGAAGACTTGACACAGGAAATGTCATGGTTGGACAAACTGTTCCCTTCTGTTAAATAGAAAATTGATTATTTTATTAAATGTGTTTTAATGTGTCAGGAAACATAATTTCTGCTTTTCAGATAATTGCTTTGTTTGTAAAGAAGAAGCTATTGATCTGCAGATAGCACATACCCAGGTTGCTGCATGCCTGAACAGTCCCACACTGATGAGCACCATGGAGCCAGCCTTGAAATGTATGATTTTTAGTCATCGGTGAACATTTGTCATGACTTTGCAGGCAGTATTGTCTTACCAGATTTTACTCAGGATAAAAAAAGAACAAGATGATAATTTTTTATTATTGAAAAATTACAAAAATGAGCAACAGTCTTACAAATCTATTAAAGGTATGATGTGTTATTTTTTTAAAATTTAGTATACTTTATTACATTTTCCATCAAAAGCCAAACAAGTACAATAATTATAATATAATGTATGGTAGAATGCTGTTATAGGTAGAAATCTACCTTTTTATAACAATGTTTTACCTTCGATGCGGCGTCACGATGTTGTTAACCCATCGATGGTATATCACATTGATGGGTTAACAACAAGGAACAGTCTGGGCATGCGTGCAACTTGATCGGATGGCTTTGAAATGGCCGCAGTGGTGGCTGTGGAAGCGGCGGTGACATTAAAAAAACTGCAGCAAGGAACTGCTTTCTTTTTTAAAAAAAACATAAACGGTACCATACACTATAAAATATAATGTATGGTACTTCGATGGTTAACCTTTTTTTAACCCATCTCGAGGTTGCCATGGCAACGTAAACCTCTCGAGCGGGGCCGCCCTGGCAACCTCTCGATGGTTAACAATGGGTTAACCATCGATGACCATACGTTATCCTCTATATTAGCAAACAGTAACAAGAACAACCAGTAACAAGAACAGAAAAAAGAACAAAAAGAAAAGATCTAAACCCCAAACCCATTCCCCCACCCTGGGGTGCTGCCCTTCTACCACAGTAGCAAGCAAGCAAGCAAACTTTATTTATGTAGTGCCTTTCATAGTCAAGGTGCTGTATAGAATATAAAAATATAAATACAATATAAATCACTAAAATAATAACATATTTACAAATCATTTAATTAATCAACGAATTAGGGAAGGCCAAAGAAAATAAATAAGTTTTCAGCATAGATTTAAAACTGCTGACCGTCAGGCATTCTCTTAATCGATGAGGTAGAGAATTCCACAGGGTTGGTGCTGCAAATGAAAAAGCACATGCTCTAGATGTTTTGAGATGAACCCTGGAAATCTCTAGCAATCCCTCGTCGGCGGATTGGAGAGGAGAATTAGGGGAGTTAGGAGATCTTTCAGGTAGTCGGGCCCCTGTTCATGTAGGGTTTTAAAGGTAAGCAAGCCCACCTTACAGGCGATCTGCCACTGAACTGGCAGCCAATGCAGTTTGCACCGCACAGGCATAATATGACTGGTCCTAGAGGTACCAGTCAACAGTTTGGCTGCAGCATTCTGCAGTAGCTGTGGGCGGCGGATATCAACCCCAGATAGCCCTAGGTAGAGGATATTGCAGTAGTCAAGATGAGTGTTAATGAAGGCATGAACTAATGTTGGAAGGTCACCTGGAGAAATCAAGTGTTTCACCTGGGTGATATTTCTCAGATGGTAAAACGAGAATTTGACCACAGCTGACACCTGAGACTTCAGGGTCAGGCCGTCATCAAAAATAATGCCCAGGTTACACACCAGATCTGAGGTAGAGAGCTGGACACCATCAAGCCACAGGCCTGACATGAGCCCAGCTCCAGAACCCACCCCCGGGTGACCTGGATCCACAACCAACACCTCAGTATTATCTGGATTTAATCTTAACCAACTCAAGCTCATCTAGTCTTTGATCTCAGAAAGGCAGCTATTTAGCATAGAGACCACATCAACCTGTCCAGGCACAAAGGACATATACAGCTGAGTATCATCTGCATAGCAGTGAAAACTCAAGCTGTAACACCTGATGATATCTTCCAATGGCGGCATATACACTGTGAACAACATGGGAACGAATATGGAACCCTGTGGCACCCCGCAGGACAGGGGAAGGGAGTCAGAGGAATAAATTCTGGTGAGCACCCTCTGAGACCTGCCTACAAGAAAGGATCAAAACCATTTGAGGACTGTACCCGACTGTCCGCAAAGGAACTGCAGAGTTTCCAAAAGCACCTCATGGTCCACAGTGCCAAAAGCTGCTGAGAGATCGAGAAGGACCAAGATGGTACGAGCCCTTCGATCTCTAGCCATCAGGAGGTCATTTAATACCTGAACAAGGGCAGTCTCCATGCTATGCCTCTTCCTGAAACCAGACTGGAGAGCTTCATAGACATTGTGAGTTACTAAATGATCGTCCAGTTGCAGGGCAACCACCTTCTCAATAACCTTCACCACAAAGGGAAGGTTAGAGGCAGGTCGGTAGTCAGCTGGATTGACGGGATCCAAGGAGGGTTTTTTAAGGAGTGGTCGAATGACCGCCTCCTTTAGGGGTTCCAGAAAGATTCACCTCTCCAAGGATCTCCATACAATTTCAGTTAGGATTGGGCAGATGATATGTACACAACCCACTAAAAGGGAAGTAGGGTCCGGATCCAAACTACAACAGGTTGGGTGCAAGGTCTGGAAATTCTTCACAATATCCATGAATTCTGGTTGGCTGAAATCTGTCCAGACAGACCAGGTGTTCACCACCTCCCATCGACCTCCGCAACCTCTCACAAAGAGAGCCGGGCCAATTCTAGACCTGATGCTGGCAACCTTATCAGTGAAAAACTGAGCTAGCTCATCACACTCAATTTGTGAAAAAACTCTTCCAGACTGAAGACAGACTGGATTGCATAATCTGTCAACAGTTGGAAAAAATTAAGCCAGTCAGTTCTGTGCAGCAGAAATCTCCCTGAACGGGAACTCTGCCTTCCTAAGGGTGATTTCTGATTGATAGCCCTTATAATGTTGCTTCAATCTAAGCCTGTCAGCATCCAGGCCGGACTTCCGCCATGCTCTCTCCAGCCTTCGACCAACCAGCCTCAACTCCTTCAAGGACCCATCATACCATGGGGACCTTGGCGAAGAATGAGTGGTTGAAGATGAACAGGAGCAATCAAGTCCAGGGCCTCTGCCACTGCCTTATTATAGGCTAGTACAAGGTCCTCTGGACTTGTGCTTTCACCCAGAAATCCCAATAGGTCCAGCACTGCTGATAGACCATCTGAGGTAACTCCCCTTAAAGGTCAATACTGGACCATCTCCAAAGGGGTAGATTCATTTAGGGTGGCCTTGAAACTGAACCTTATGGTGTGATGGTCAGACCAGCCGACTGGTTCCACCCCCAAGTTAGTGATCGCCATCCCCAGGAGGAACAGCAGATCCAATGAGTGGCCTCCTATATGGGTAGAGAAGGTAACTACCTGTGTAAGGCCCAGCATTGTCATTAGCTGGAGGAGATTTTGACCAAACTGTGAGAGATTGTTACTGACCCAGGCACTGAAGTCCCCCAGAATTATCCATCTGGGAGACTCCAACACCATGTCAATGATGAAGTCCGCAATCTCCTGCACGAATATACCCCCATCACTTGGTGGACGGTAAATGAGGAGTATCATGCAGCCAACACCCTCACCCATGATGCACTCAAAGGATCTGGTGGTCCACACTGGAACATCCACAAGGCCCAATTCAGTCTTAAAAAAGATGGCCACACCCCCACCCCTATGATCCAATCTTGGGCAGTAAATTACTGAAAACCCATCTGGAACTGCAGAAGCCAATACTGGGCCCACATTTTCCTCCAATCATGTCTCGGTGACGCATGCCAGGTCCACCGTTTCAACAAGATCAGCTATAATGGCTGTCTTGTTTTTGATGGACCTAGCATTACACAACACCGCCTGGGTTAGGTGAGATGCTGGGGAAGACCTCGACTCCTGACCAGCATTAATTACTGGACCCTTGGGTATGGGAACAAGACACAGACTACCTCTTTCCTGGCACCATTTTTCCCCAGGGTGTCGCCTGGTCCCCACCACCCCGATACATCCCCCCTTTCCATTTCCCCACAAGGTTCGATTTTGCCCCCCTTCCTGCACCTCCTAGCAATCCAGAGAGATTGACAACGTATGTAAGTCTCTGTTGGTAAGAAAGAGCAGTCAAAGGGGCGCAGTTCCCTGAGCCTGGTGGAGGAATACTGCCTGACCATCTTTTGATCCTCCCTACACAAACTAAGACATTAATCCCAAAATATAAAATACATTCTAAACATAAATAAATCAGTCTTCAAAATCTAGGACAACAGATTGGTCAGCTTATGAAACCCAGTCAATAACTAATCAAATTTCTTAAACTATAACTCAAATCCAAAAATTTTACATACATTCAAATAAAATAACAAAAAAACTCATCATCAGCCCCCTGAGGCCCTCTCACAGCCTGAGGCAGGCCAACTAAATACAGGTACTTTATCCCCCTTTAGATACTCCTCCTCTCTCTCTCACTGAGAGGGTAGAACATCCAACAATTAGACTAACTTAAACTATAAATAACTCTATACACCCACCCCACACATACAATAAACTATATTATAATATAAACTATAATGAATTAAAAATTATAAGCAGGCACTCCAATTTAAACTGTCAGGCTAATCACCAAAGTCCCAGACAGAAAACAACAAATCAAATATGGTCCAGTTCTGAGACTGAAATTAAAATCACAGAGTTGCAAGTTAGCCAGTAACACAGTTCAACAAGAAAAGTTTGCAGATGGAAAGGAGGGCTCTCACCACCTCCTCTTTGTTGAAGTTAATACAGTGGGATAACCCTTCCATGGGCAAATCCCAATTATACAGAGTAAGTTTTTCAGAAAAGAAGCCCTCTCACTGCCTCCTCAGAAAGTTTAAAAGTTTCCTGAACTTATACAATTTCAATGAGCATGGATAAAGGCCAGATAAAGGTCCAAACAGTCAATAACAATCAATCAGACTGATCAAGTTAATAAGGAAGGTAGCAATGATGAAAATCCTCTGGTTCAAATAAAGCCAAAACCCAAACCAACCTAGGGCAAAAGAGTATCCCAGAATATCTGGGAAAGCAACCAACTAAAAAAGAGAAAGATTGGTGGACAAAGGGACAATACTCAAGCATATCACAGTAGATTACTGAGTGTAGGGCCATGCATATAAAGGTCCTAATTTTTAGAAGAAAACAGATCTATATTGAACATTGGCAATATGTAATTCCACTTTTAAGGTGCTAAGGAAAAATGTGTTATTGAAAGAAGGTACAATTTCATTTGAAAATAATCTCTTCCAATACTGGGCCAACCTGTAGGTATCAGCCATTCAGAGATATTCATATTTGGTCCTGTTTACCAGTCCCTTGTCTACCTACTTGCACAATTATTAGTTTTGTGTACTGCATTTTGTAAATACCATTTTTTGTATTTGTAGCCTATTCGTTTATAGTGTATCTTCTCTACATACAGTGACAGGAGTAGCGATATTTCTGCAATGATGTTCAAGAAGGGTTCCTGTTATCTGCTGGCACCTTAATCCTCCCTTAATATGGCAGACACATGGCTTCAACTGAGCCAATGTCAGTTCACACTCTAGCCTCTCTCTATCTATAGAACTCTATGGAGCAGACTGGATGGGTCAGTGGGCCTTTTCCTGCCATCATATTCTATGTTTCTAGGGAAAGGAATTGTTATAAAAGTAGAGGCTTTAACTGACACATAGAAAAACAATTAATACAATAGCCAGTTGACTGTTTAAGAAAAGGGAACATCTGGGGCCTGATTTTCAAAGGGAATGGGATGGCCCAGGGACTAAATCTCAATGTGCAACTTGCTGGTGAGAAGATGTTGCTATTTTCAGCATTTTCTGTGCACAGGTGACTTTTTCTGGTTACATACAGTAGCTACACCCGGAAACACCTAGCGTAGCATCTGTACCAAAGATTTGGGCAAGCTGCTAATTGGTAAACAGGCCACAAAGAGGTAACCTTTTTTCGAAAATTGCTTGCATATGAGAGAAACTGTGGTTGCAAAAGTGGACCTCCCCCTCTCTCACAAATGTTTCTGTACCACGTGTGCAATTTTTTTCTGTTTTGAAAATCCAGCTCCTACTGTTAAAGCACAGGTTATGCAACCACAAGTGCCTATTTTCAGGGTCGACCCGAGAGCACATAGAATTTAAATCTGATGGCTGATAAGGACCACTTGGCCCAACCAGTCTACCCATTTCTGTCTACCTACATTATTACCACAGACAGTGCCCTATCTACAGCTCTTTCTCCTTCCCCCTTTCCTTTCCACTATGATCCCCTTGTGCTTATCCCATGCATTCTTGAACCCCACCACTGTTTTGCCCCCACCACCTCCACTGGAAGGCTGCTCCAGTAATCCACCACTCTTTCTGTGAAGAAGTACTCTCTCACATCTCACCTGAATCTACTCTCCTCCAGCTTCATACCATGTCTCCTTGTTCTTGAGTACCTTTTCTTCTGGAAAATACTTCCCTATTGTATCTTATTTACCTGTGTGAGGTTTTTAAAGGTCTCTATCATATCTCCCCTCTCCCTCCTCTGTTCCTCTCTCCTCATAGGGTTTTGATGCAGACCTTGCACCATTTTAGTTGCCCTTCTCTGGACTGCCTCCACTCTGTCTATGTCCTTCCAGACATGTGGTCTCCAGAATCGGACACAGTACTCTAGGTGGGATCTTACCAGTGATCTATACAGAGGCAACACCACCTCCCTCCTTCTTTCTGCTGGAGATACCCCTCCTTATGCACTCCACATTCTACTATCCCTCCCACTGCCTTGTCGTACTGCCTGGCCACCTTAAGGTCATCCAGTATGATTACCTCAGGTCTCTTTCCTGCTTGATGGTCATCAGTATCACTCCACCCATTTTATGCTCCACTCCTGAACATACTGTAACACATGGCATTAAAGATAATTATTTATTTATTTATTTAAGAGTTTCACCAGGAAGGCATACTGAGCAGAGTACTGCTCGATTCCAGATGCATCCTGGGGAAGGGGTAAAAGGGTGTAGACAACATCGGACGATACACAGAAATTACAGTACAATACAGCAGCAGCACAGATGTTATAGAGATAGATGTACAACAACAAGAACAATAGCTTAGAGTGCCAAGGCACCCAGTTAGTACAGATCACAGTAAATTAGAGTCCAATGTGCCAAAATGACAAAACAAAAGAAATCATGGTTCAGAAAGATGTAATGAAACCAGCAATTGTAGACAAAAAGCAAAAAATGAGGGCCCCCAATTAAGTGGGAACAAGGTTCAACAAAATGTATTTAAACCTGGTAGCCTTAAGGGTACATGCAGATAAAATCAAACTACACACACAAAGTTTATTTAAACCTGGTATCCTTAATGGTACATGCAGATAAAATCAGACTACACACACACACACACACACAAAGAAAAGGAAAAAAAAACACTGTATCATACTCACCCAACTAAATAAACCCCCAAATATTCTAGTCCCCAGTGTCACAAATCCACTCTGGGGGTCAGGCCCTCTGCTCCCACAGTACCCAACCTTGAAGTGTGATTTGTGAACAGGGCACAAAAAGGGACACTCTCCTGTTTGTTTTGGGTCTGAGCGAACTATCATTCTCAAGTCCTGGGGCCAATTATGAACCCTTTTTAGCCAGCACACCCAGGTAACAGGTCCAAATAGCGCACTCTCTTCAGGGAAAACAGTGCAATACTTGACCCGGTGGGCATACAACCAACCTGGTTCACAAGCCCCTGCTGACTCAACTGAGACGTTAGTAATTTCTTACCTTGCTGGATCTTTACACAGATCCTTATTAGCATGGCTATATGGTGACACAATAAGCAGTTTAACAGTTATGTTAGAATTAGCAATACTGTTCCACCATTCACACTCAAAATTAGAAAATGTCTCGGGCAAGTTTAAGGAAATTTACTAAAACTAAAAATAGTAAACAAATACAGTACATGAAACAGAACATATATACATAATGATTACAGTCAGAAAGAAACGGACAATTACAGAACAAAGCACCTTGTAACTGAATTAACTAGTTCTAACTCAGTTTCAGTTGGCAAAGGTTCACACTTGAATTACCAGTCTAGGCAGACGTGGTCTATCTTGAGTCCAGGAACAGAGTGTCCCTAGAAGTCCAGAACAAAAAGTGTTAGTCCTTTCAGCAGGCTTCACCAATATCAAAGAGGCTAAAATGTCCCTCTCATGCTGTGATGTCACAGCTCTGGGCTACTAGTGTGAGGTCACATGAAGGTCTACATATAGTACTTAATTTGTAACATGACAAGAGTATAGTCAAATATTGCAGCTTACTGCCTGTGTGAAATCTGCAAAGATAGCAATATTTTAATTATAACAAGACAGACAGTCTTCATCAGAGTATGGTTTATGGCAGGTTACAATACCCCTTTGATCTTTCAGAGAAACATCCTGGAAACACTTCTCATATAAGGTTGAATTTTCACAGATATCTATCAGAAACTGCTTCTCTCTTGGTACGCCATAAAATGTAATATTTTATGATCGGTTTCCTAGGTTCAAAGCAGTGGCTTATTATAGCCTGGTTTTTAACAGTCTCAGGAAGTTTAGCAGATAGTATTGAAACAGGAAAGGAAACTCTAGTCAGCTTATCCTCTAGATCAGCAAGAGAACATAAAAAGTCAATGTCCCCATGAGGCCTTGTGCTGACTGCCATGTTTCACAAGCAGAAATAAAAACAACCAACACATATATTTATGGTGAAAATATAATACAAATAATAACAGACAGACTGCTATTGTGACACCCTTCCCTCCTAGACTGAATCTGGGGAATCTATTCTTAGGCATGGAATGAGTTTCCCAAATTCAGTTCACTGTTCTAACTGGCATGATAGACAGTCTGCATTTGCCGATCTGGCCCTGTGTGTAGTGGTCATATCGTATCCCTGTAAAGCAAGGCTCCATCCTAGAAGCCTATCATTTGCCTTACCCATTTGTACTAGCCAAACCAGGGGTTATAATCTGTCTGTACCTCAAAGTGCCTCCTGTATAGGTATGGCTCTAATTTCTTCAGTGCCCACACCAGTGCCAGGCACTCCTTCTCCACTGTAGAATAAGCCTGCTCCCTGGGAAGTAATTTCTTACTGAAGTACATTATTGGCTGATCTTTCCCTTGGTTAGAAGTCTGGCTAAGTACTGCCCCAATACCCACATCTGAGGCATCTGCCTAGACTACAAAAGTCTTACTGTAGTCTGGACTGGCCAACACAAGAACACTGCACAGTGCCCCCTTTAGCCGTGTAAAGGCCTGTTCACAGGCTGGGTGATAGCTCACCCTTTTTGGCATTCTTTTCTTTAGCAGGCCAGATAGGGGAGCTGCCTGGGCACTGTAGTTTGGTACAAACCTTCTATAGTACCCTGCAGTCCCTAGATAACTCCAGACTTGCTTCTGTGTTTCAGATTTGGGCCATACCTCTATTGCCTCAACCTTGGCTTGATTAGGATGGAGCTGTCCCCACCCTACTACATGTCCTAGGTATGCCAACTCAGCCATGGCCACCTGACACTTTTCAGCCTTGACAGTGAGCCCAGCCCCCTGTATCCTGCCCAATACTTCCTTAAGGTGGGACAGGTATTTCTTCCAATTAGCACCAAAGATGGCAATATCATCCAGGTACACCACTGCTTACTCTTCAGTACCATGAAATACCTGGTTCACCAACCTTTGGAAGGCGGCAAGGGTGTTCTTCATTCTGAAAGGCATTACCTTGAACTCAAATAACCCTATCGGAGTGATGAAGGCCGACCTCCCCCTAGATCTGGCAGTTAACTCCACCAGCCAATACCCTTTTGTCAGGTCAGTGGTGGTTTAGGTAGGTCGCCCTCCCAACTTTTCCAGTAGTTCATCTATCTGTGGCATTGGGTGGGTGTCAGACTTCATGACTGCTTTGAGTCCATGATAGTCCACACAAAAATGAGTAGAGCTATCCAGCTTGGGAAAGAGGACTACGGGTGAGACCCAGGGGCTGTGGGATTTCTGGATTACCCTTAAATTCAGCATTTCCTCCAGCTGCCTCCTAATGTCCTTTAGGACGGCCTCAGACACCTGTTAGGCTGCCAGCCATATGGGTGCTTGCATCCCCATGTCTACATCATATGTCATTAAGGGGGTTAGTCCAGGCTTGGCATTAAACAAAGGGGCAAAGTCTGCTAAAACCTCCCTTACTTCCTGGGTCTGTTCTGGGGTCAACTGGGATGACAGCTTGATTGCCTCCACAGAGGACTCCTGCTTGCTTTCATCAAGCAAGTCCAGAAGGGGGTCTGCTTCATCCATCCCCTCCCCAGGACCACACTCTGCAAAGACCATGTCAGCCTTATTTGCATATGGCTTCATCATGTTGACATGGTACATTCTGCGGGTATGTCTCCTGTCAGGCAGTTCTACAATGCAGTTTACGTCATTCACTTGTCTGACTACTTTGTATGGTCCTGCCCACTCGGCGTGCAGCTTATCTTTCCAGACCAGGATTAGGCTCATGATGTCCTGACCCACAGTGTATGAGCGAGCTCTGGATTTGAGGTCATACCATACCTTTTGCTTCTGCTGGGCAGCTGCCAGTTTGCTCTGGGCTGTTCCCATAAGCTCCTTCAGCTGTTCCCTAAACTTAATGACATAATCCACTATGGGAGTTCACTGGGTGGTGTGCTTAACTTCTCAGTCCTCCCAGATCAAGTCTAGGGACCCACACACCCTACATCCATATAAGAGTTTGAAGGGGGAAATCCCGGTTGACTCTTGGGGCACTTCCCTGTATGTGAACAACAGGTGGGGAAGGTATTTCTCTTAGTCCTTCCCATGCTGTTCAGCAAATGGTTGGAGCATCGATTTTAGGGTACCATTAAACCTTTCCACAAGCCCATTGACTTGTGATTGATAAGGTGTTGTGCATCTCTGCACCACCCCACACTTCTCCCACAAACACTTCATCAAGTCTGACATGAAAGAACCCCCTTGATCAGTGATGACCTCCTGTGGGAACCCGACATGGGAGAAAATCCCTAGCAAGGCATCTGCCACTTTGTTTGTGCTCAGTGAGGATAGGGTGACTGCCTCTGGGTACCGGGTGGTATAATCCACCACTGTTAGGATAAACCTCTTCCTGGAGGAGCTGGGGGGTATTCAAAGACCCCACAATATCCATTCCTACCCTCTGGAATGACCCCTCCACTATGGGCAAGGGAATTAGAGCAGCTTGGATTTTACTACCTGCCTTCCCTATTTCTTGGCACTGGTGACAAGACCTGCAATATTACTTCACCTGCTGGGTGAAGTCGGGCTAATAGAAATTCTGGGTCAATCGCTGCATAGTGCACGCAATTCCCAGATGTCCAGATATGTGGATATCATGAACAGTCTTGAGCAACCGCTCACGGCACCCCTGGAGTATGACAAACTCAGTGCCTATCACCCCTCCCTCTGTCCTTACATCCTGCGGATACAGTAGTCCATTGCTCCAATACACTCTATGTCTTCTGTCACCTCCCTGTGTCCCATCAGATTCTGCACAAGCACTCAGTCTCTCTAAACTAGGGTCATTTTTCTGAGCAGCTGCAAAATCTTTACATATTCCCAAGGCACGGGACAGGTCTCCTTCAGTTTCTAAACTAGGGTCCCTAGGCCTAGCATCAGGGCATTCAGAGTCACTGCCATCCCTAGCCCTCTGACCACTGGTTACCCCTCTCTCCTCAGAGTAATCTTCTGTAGCTGTTTTGTTAACTGCTACTTGGGGAATTTCTGCCTCCCTTTCACTACTCCCCATGTCAGGAGACACAGGCTGTGGAACCGGCCTCTCAGTGTTTTCCACAGGGGAGCGTCTATGGAGTCCAGGGAACCACAACTGGCATTTGCCATCTGACTGCACACACCACCCCCTTTTGGAGACTGTTCCCTATAATCACATCCAAGGCAAGATTTTCTGCCACTGCAACTTTTTACACAGTCTCTCCTGTCTCACTCCAGTCCAGGAGAACACTAGCAAGTGGCAGAGTTATCTCTTTCCCAGTGAATCCCCGTACTGTAACTAACTGATTATGTATAAGCTGTACAAGATCAACCAAATCCCCTTTTAGGAATGCTCTCGTGTCCCTCAACCCATGGGTTTTGCACCCTATTTACAGTAACTGGGTGTATGTGCTCCCTCATGTATATAGACATACTTTCAGCAATACACAGTGCACCCACCTCTGTTTGAGTACCACTTTGGGCACTCTGCGCCTTTTTAGCACACTGTCTAGCAAGATGCCCTGACTGCTTGCAAAACCAACATTCATCATTTCTTTTATCAGGCAAATCCTTTCTTTGTAACCTGGAGCTGCCCACTTTCTGAGGAGGCAGTGAGGGTTTTAGCTGCCCTGAAGGTGTGCTTCTCCCTTTCTGTGCTGCCACACCCACCCCACTCCCTTTCAGAGCAGGCCTGCTCCCGGCATAGCGGTCCAAGAGCTCGGCAGCCTCCTGCACTGTTTTTGGATCTCTGTCCTTTAGCCAGGTTTTCAGCTTTGCTGGGCAAGCCCAAAAGAATTGCTCCAAAAGTACCACATCCTCAATTTTCTGTACAGAGTCTGCTTTGACCTCCTCCCATCAACACTTCAAAAACTGACGTTGCTTTGTGGTTAGTTCCTCATAGCTCATGTCAGGGCTTCTCCTGAGTTTATGGAACTTAACTCTATACACTTCAGGTGTCAATTCATACTTTTTAAGCAATGCAGTTTTAAGTTTCTCATAATCTTTACTGTCCTGATTGTCCATGTGACCCAAGGTGTCACAAGCTTTTCCGGTAAGCAGCAGGGATAACTGGAAAATTCAGGACTCTTGGGGAATTTTTGCCTGAATGCATACCTTTTCAAATTAATTTAAAAATACATCCATATTCTCCCCCTCTTTAAATTCAGCTATCAATTTAGAATTTAACTTGTACCCCAGTCCTGGAGGTCCAGGTTCACCCCAGCCACTTACCTCCTGTGGCACTTGTCTTTGGAGTTTTAGTTTTGCAAGTTTGAATTCCCTCTGTTGCTCACTCTCCTCTCACTTGGCCTCTCACTGAAGCTGTCGCTCTCCTTCTTCGGCCACTCTCTGAAGCTGTTTTTTTTCCCGGCTTTTCCAGCTCCATCTGGAACTTCCTCTGTTTAAAATTCCAGCTCCATTCTCCTCAATGCTAGCTGCAGCCTGATCCTTTCTGACTCCAGCATGGTGGTTACCTTCCCCTGCTGCTGTGGTCCTGGGTTCCCTCTGGTTCTGCTGTCTTCTTCCATAGGACTGGACACTGTGGTGGACCCTGGCCCCTCCACGCCCAAGGTCCAGTCCCTTTTAATCACTGACTGTGACTCGAGGTCCTGGGCAGTTGGTTGTGCATCAGCTGCCACAAGAGCCTCCATGAGGTGCTGCTTGGTTTGCCCCTTGCATCGGACTCCTCTTTCCTGGCACAACTGCCTCAGGTATTCCACTGTGTATTCACTGTAGGTGGAATCCATCTTCTTCCCTAATCTATGGCTACACTAGCTTGCACCTGAAAAAAATAAAACAGGTAGAGAACTTAGATTGTAACCAAAATTATATACAGTATTTCTTTTAAAATATCTGCCTTGTTTGTGTGTGAACTGTTACAGTTTATCAATCTGACACACTGGACTGTTAATGAGCATGCCACCAAATAATTGCACAGCATGCAAACAAATCTTTTTGATCACACCACTGTGCACCAAATCTGTTACAAATCCACTCCGGGGGTTAGGCCTTCTGTTCCCACAGTGCTCAACCTTGAAGTGCGATTTGGGAACATGGGACAAACAGGGACACCCTCCTGTTTGTTTTGGGTCCAAGTGAACTACCAGTCTCGAGTCCTGAGGTCAGTTATGAACCCTTTTTAGCCAGCACACCCAGGTAACAGGCCCAAATATCACACTCTCATCAGGGAAAACAGTGCAATACTTGACCCAGCGGGCATACAACCAACCTGGTTCACAACTCCATGCCGACTCAATTGAGACGCTGATAATTTCTTGCCTTGATGGATCTTTACACAGATCCTTGTTAGTGTGATTGTATATGATGACACACTAAGCAATTTAACAGTTATGTCAGAATTAGCAATACTGTTCCACTATTTACACTCAAAATGAGAAAATGTCTCTGGTAGGTTTAAAGAAAAACAAATTTACTAAAACTAAAAATAGTAAATAAATACAGTACATAAAATAGAACATATATACATAATTATTAGAGCCAGAAAGAAATGGACAATTACTAAACAAAGCACCTTGTAACTGAATTTACTAGTCCTAACTCAGTTTCAGTTGGCAAAGGTTCACACTTGAATTACCAGTCTTGGCAGAAGTGGTCTCTTTTGAGTCCAGGAACAGAGTTTCCTTTAGAAGTCCAGAACAAAAAGTGTCAGTCCTTTCAGCAGATTTCAACAATATCAAAGATGCAAAAATGTCACGGTCCTGTGATGTCACAGCTCTGGGCTGCTAGAGTGAGTTCACATGCTGTTCTACATACTTCATTTGTAACATGGCAAGCGTATAGCCAAATACTGCAGCTTACTGCCTTTGTGGCCCAAGGGACTGAAAGGAAAAGTATACTTCTTTGCAGATGACACAAAGATCTGCAACAGGGCTGATACACAAGGAGGTGTGGAAAGGATGAGAAGGGACTTGACAAGGTTGTAGGAATGGTCAAAAGTATGGCAGCTTGGATTCAATGCAAAGAAGTGCAAAATAATGCACCTGAGAAACAAAAACCCAGGGGAAGATTACACAGTGGGGAAGGGGGAGGTAGTAACAACATCAAAAATGAAAAGGGACCTGGGGCTAATCATATCAGTTGACCTTAAGGTTGGCAAGCAAAGTGGGAAGGCAGTAGGGAGGGCTGGGGGATACTGGGATGTATAGGGAGAGGCATCACCAGCAGAAAACAGGAAGTTGTTATCCTTCTGTGCAGACAGTTGGTGAGACCTCATCTGGAGTACTGCATCCAGTTCTGGAGACCTCATCTCCACAAGGACATAAACAGGATGGAGGCAGTCCAGAGGAGGGCAACTAAAATGGTGCAGTGTCTGCAAGAGAAGCCATATGAGGAGAGACTAAAGGAGCTTAATATGTATACCTTTGAGGAATGGAGGGAGAGGGGGGACATGATAGAAACTTGTAAGTACCTCAGTGGAATCAACAAAGTCCAAGAGGGTAGCATCTTTAAGAAAAAAAGATGTGCAAGAACAAGGGGACACGATATGAAGACAGAGGGGGGACAGCTCAGGGGCAACATGAGGAAGTATTTTTTCACAGAGAGGGTGGTGGATGCATGGAACAGCCTTCCTGAGGAGGTTGTGGGGTCTAAAACAGTGGGAGAATTCAATAATGCATGGGACAGACATAAGGCAATTCTTGTGGGGGTAGGGAAAAATAGGCTGTTGGTTAACTAGGATCTGCAGCTTATCCAGTAGGTAGGGAAATGGGCAGACTAGGTGGACCAAGCGGTCCTTATCTGCCGTCAAAGTCTATGTTTCTATGAGTCTGTGTTTCTATGTGTGAAATCTGCAAATATAGCATTATTTTAATTATAACAAGACAGACTGTCTTCATCAGAGTATGGTTTATGGCAGGTTACAATACCCCTTTGATCTTTCAGAGAAACATCCTGGAAACACTTCTCATATTAGGTTGAATTTTCACAGATATCTATCAGAAACGGCCCCCCTCTTGGTGTGCCATAAAATGCAATATTTATGATCGGTTTCCTAGGTTCAAAGCAGTGGCTTGTTATAACCTGTCTTTTGTAACAGTCTCAGGATGTTTAGCAGATATGTGTTAAAACAGGAAAGGAAACTCTAGCCAGCTTATCCTCTAGTGCAGCAAGAGAATAGAAAAATTCAATGTGTCACGAGGCTTTGTGCTGCCTGGCATGTTTCACAAGCAGAAATTAAAAAACAACACATATATTTACAGTGAAAATAGAATACAAATAATAACAGGCAGACTGCTATTGCGATACCCAGGATTCAAGATAAATGGATGGTTAAGCTTAATGCTCTGCCTGAGTTACTTGACTGGTACTGGGATTAATAATCAGTTCATTCTGATCATTTATTCTTACAGCTTTCTTGTGTAATTGTTTGACCCCATAGTGGTAACTCAAGTATTGCTAATGCAGTGCTAGAGTATTGTTTCAAGGTAAAATTCTTAGGAACTGTCTTTCATAGTTTTGCTATTTGTTTTTAAGATTCATAATTGACCTTAGGGGATCTGGCATGCCCTTAGCAAAAGGTTGTCTCATGAATGCTTACAAAATTGAAAATCCGTATCATAGACACTGGCCCCTGGGGGTCTGTAAGGAATGTGAACACAAAGGAGAACTATCACGTCATGTTTCTTCTCTGCAGCTTACTGCCAACTTACAAACCTGAATGTCTGTACAAAATGGTTCCTATGGTATTTACAGCTCACTACCCATACAATGTCTTTTGAGTTTTCCTTACCTGTTTAGGGCCAGTGGGAATTTCAGTAGCTCTTTTTAGATTAGGACAAGTTCCAGGGGCTACCCACCTCCTTTTCCTAGCTCAGATCACTCTGTTTAATGGTTCTTATTATTCACAGATAAGTCGCTCCATAGATAAAGATGTACATAAAAAGTCTATGGGTCCATCAAGTCTGCCCTGATGTCCTACCTTGAATTGGTCAAGAGAAATGCAAATGGCTTCGACAGTTTGGACCAGTAGGTAAATAGTTTTGATTTATTTGCATTCTCATAATGTTTCCTTTAAATATTCACTTACTGCAAATGTATATTTATTTACTGCAACTCAATGTATTTTATGACAGCTACAAGAGACAACAGAAAATGAGTCTGGGGTTCCCAGGCCTTGCACAGCTTGACTGGATAGACTGTATGTCCCATTTCTGTTGGCAAAATTATTTGTTTCTGCCTTCCTATTGCTTCAGTAAACTTATTATTATTAACATAGCACTGTGATGACAGAAGGGACGTAAGGTCCATCTTGTCTGTTCCTCCTGCCACCCAGCAGTGACTATACCCAATCTGAGTACAGACACACAACCAAGTTTAACAGATGGAATGTTACCCCTATTTATCTGTGTAACTCGCAGTGTCATTTTCCCTCAGGAATTTGTTTAGTCCTGCTTTGAAGGCATGAATGGTACTAGCTTTCACAGCTTCTGGGTAGGCTTTTCCTTGTGTTACCAACTCTTTTTGTGACTAACGTTTTTCATGTTACCTTTTATTCTCTAACCCTCCCTCCAGTTTGACTACTGTTTACTTCTGTGTGCACTTACTAGCTCAGATATCTGTGTATGCACCACCTTGTCTATCCCCGTAAGTATCTGGAATACCATTCAAAATGTAAAAACAAAAACAAGGCACTGCATCAGCATGTGGTCTAAAAGCAAAACAAAATTGTCATATTAAATGCACGCTGAAAATAGAAAATAGAGTTAAAATCGACGTTTCGATCGTAGGTCTTCTTCAGGAAATAACTAAAAGAGAAAAAAACAAAACTAGTGTAGAGGGGAGGTAAAATAAGGGATTGTGTATATATATATATAATATATGTATGACTGTGGGGAAAGAGAAAAGGGGAGGCTCAGGGAGAAGAAGTGATAAATGGCAAGATTAAAAGAGAATCTGTGAAACAAAAAGGTGATGATGGGAAAGATAAGGCAAAATAAGAGTGAAAAAGCTAGAGAAGTCCCCAGATGGGGACTAATTAACAAGGCCTAGTAAGAAGGCTGAAAGGTGACAAATGTGGGGGAAGGAGACAGAGATGGAGACTTATGGTGAAAATGAAAAATGAATTAAATGTGTACAGATACAAACAGACTTTAGAGAAAATAAGGGGTGGCTGAAAGATGTTAGTGGAAAATAAGTCTATCATTTAAACCAGAGGGCTGCTGGGAGCCAAGGCAGATCATTAGCTTGGCTTCCATGTTTTTTTCTATGGTCAGAATCCCAGAAGCCCTGCTGAAGGTCACAAATAGAAAGATCACTGACACTGTGGTCCCTGCAGATAAAGTGGGATACAATGGGTTTAGCAGTGTCACCATTCCTGACTGCTCTGTAATGTTCCCTGTAATGGTCAGCAAGGCTCTCCGATGTAAATAGATGTACACTTCCTGCAAAGAATACAATATACCACATTAGTGGAGGTGCATGAGAACGCCTTGGTGATGTGAAAAACACCTGTAGGCCACCGAATTTCAGCCACACTGGAAACAAATTTGCAGGTGTAGCAGCGAGTCCTGTTGCAAGGTTTGGTACCTGGTAGGGAGGAACTGTTTGGAGTAGGTAGGCTGCTTTTAACCAGGAGATTCCACAGGTTAGGTGGCCGGCAGTAGGAGGCAATAGGTGGTTCTGTAAAGGAAGCATCAATGTTAGGTTCAGTTTGCAAGATGGGAAAGTTACTGATGTTGATCCTGTGAAGAGAAGATATGCTCTGATAAAAAGGAAGCACTAGTGGAATTCGCCGTTGTTCTTGCATGACAGTATCCTTCCTGTGGGGGGGTCAAGGTTACGGGGCATGTTACTGACCCGGGAGAGTGCGCTGTCCACTGTGCTTTTAGGGTATCCCCTGAAGATAAAAAAAACTGTGCATTATTTGGGTCCGCTCAACAAAATCATCCTCTTCACTGCATAGCCTGCGAAGTCTAAGAAATGGTGAATAAGGCAGGCCATTCTTGACATGTTTAGGATGGAAGGAGCTGTGGAGGAGGAAACTGAGAGAGTCAGTGGGTTTGTAATAAATGGATACCTTCAGACCAGTATTCTGTACTGACAGTTGAATATTCAGAAAAGGCAGGTTAGAGGAGGATACTTCAACAGTGTATTGAAGGGAAGGATGGGCCGGGGTAAACTTGTCAAGGAAGACTTGGAGGGTCTCCCTGGAGCAGGAGGTGGCACCCACACAGTCATCTATATAGCGTTTGTAGAGTTCAGGCACAGTTTCTGTGAATGAGAGAAAAAAACGTTCCTTCACCCAACTCACAGACAGATTAGCAAAGCTGGGACCCATGTTGGTAGCCATGGCAACTCCACTGACCTGCTGAAAAAACTGTTACTAAAGAAAAAGCATTGAGTGTAAGAACAAGTTCTGCCAGATGAGTTAGTGTGTGTGTGTGTGTGGGTGGCTGCCGGACTTCCCGCTTGTTCAAGAAATGCTGCAAAGCTGTCAGACCATCATCATGGGGGATCACTGTGTAAAGAGATTTGACGTCCATGGTGAAGATGAGCTGATGAGAGTCACTGAATCTGAACCTGTCAAATAACTGGAGAACATGGTTAGTGTCTTTAACATAGGAGGGCAGGGACTCAATGAGGGGTCTCATGAGGCTGTCCAAAAATACGGAGATGTGGGATGTGGGGCAGGAGCAGGCAGACACAATAGGACGACCAGGGTTACCTGTTTTGTGGATTTTGGGAAGGAGATAAAACCGGGATGTCTGGGGATGCTGAACTATGAGTCTCTTAGCAGAAGCAGGGAGCTCTTTGTTTTCAATAGCAGAGGTGATGGTGATAGTGACCTCAGTCTGATAGTCAGCAGTGGGGTCCTGTGGAAGAAAAGAATAAAACCTGGTGTCGGAGAGTTGCTGTGTGGCTTTAGTGATGTACAGATCCTTTTGTCAGACAACAACAGCACCTCCCTTATCAGCTGGTTTGATAACAATGTCATTCCTACATTGCAGAGATCTGAGGGCTGCAAGCTCACCAGGTGTCAGGTTGGAATGGTTGTGCCTGCAATGAAGATTGAAGTTAGTTGTGTTTTCCATGCATTGGTTAACAAAATAATCAACAGCAGCAAAATGTCCTGGAGGGGGTGTCCATGCACTTCGCTGGGGATTGATGTAGTTGATTGTTCTGGTGATATTGTCATCATCTGCGGGAAGAGGAGTCTCATTAGAAAAATGAGCTGTAAGGTGTACTCAATAATAGAAGCACTGCAGATCAACTTGAACCTGGGGTGCATCAAGATATCTGGGTGTGAGCACAAAAGAGAGACCTTTGCTAAGGAGTGATTGTTCATCTTGTGTCAGGGGAAGGTCTGGAGGAATACAATACCAAATTGTTAGGTTGTGTTTGATTTGAGGGCTGATGTTGGTTGATGATCTGCTGGGTGAGAGACTGGAGTTTTGCAGATTTGGTGTCCTTGAGGAACTGAAAGAGAGTGGAGTTAAGGTTTTGCATGCAGTGCTTAGTAAAAGGAAGGTTATGTGGAGTCGTTGGAATACCATGGTCATGTCTACTCTCAGCCTTCTCTTTTCTAAGCTGAATAATTTGAGCATGTCCAATCTCTCCTTGTCAGTTTTGCCTCCTAAAGTCACTAATCAGCTTGGTAGCCCTGTGCTAGACCTGCTCAATCTCTATTATGACATTTCTGTACTGCAGTGCCAACTGACCACAACTGGATGCAGTACTCCAGGTGTGGTCTAACCAAGGCATTGTATTTGGGTGGGGGGATCATTTCCCTTGACATGCTAAAAGATGAATTTCAAGCTTGTTGACTCTGGAGAGGTAGACACTCAATCTGTCAAGTTGCCTTGATCGGGCAATTAGCTTAGGTACAGATAAAGTTTATTTTTATATTCACCATTGTGCTTGTGCAAAGTGAACATATTGGTATTATAGGTGCTACCCCACCCAGCATTGGTAATGTGTTAATACTTAAACAACCTAAAGAATGCTCCAGTCCTCCAGCAGTACCTTACCTGATATCCCAATGTCGAGATCCGGTGCAGGCGAAAGGTCCTTTGCTTCCTCTGATCCCTCCCTATGGAATGCCTTTCCTGCCACCTTGCAAGACTGCTCCTCACTGGGCAACTTCAAGAAAGGGCTCAAGACATTTATCTCAGAGCAACCTGTGCACTTGTGATCATTGAACTCTACCAACCCGCCTGAATTCCTGAATTATTGTACCCCTGTTTTATAACTTATGATTTGTCTGCTTGTAGTCTATCTGTCGTACGTGACCTTTGTTTGCTAATTTGGTAACCCAGTGACTGTGTCTATAATTTTGTTATGATTTGTAATTGTTTACTGACTTCCTGTTTCAATGTAATTAATTCCGGGTCACCCCTGAAAAGGGGACTTTTAGTCTCAGTGGGCCTACCCATTTATCAAAATTCATTCAATCAATCACTCAATCAGTCATGGATTATGAGAGGTGTGTTACTGTTGATCCAGTGCAAAATAATGCACCTGGGAAACAAAAACCCAGGGGAAGATTACACAGTGGGGGGGGGGAGGTAGTAACAACAACAAAAATGGAAAGGGACCTGGGGGTAATCATATCAGATGACCTTAAGGTTAGCAAGCAATGTGAGATGGCAGCAGGGAGGGCTGGGTTATACTGGGATGTATAGGGAGAGGCATCACCAGCAGAAAACAAGAAGTTGTTATCCCTCTGTACAGACAGTTGGTGAGACCCCATCTGGAGTACTGCGTCCAGTTCTGGAGACCCCATCTCCACAAGGACATAGACAGGATAGAGGCAGTCCAGAGGAGGGCAACTAAAATGGTGCAGTGTCTGCAAGAGAAGCCATATGAGGAGAGAATAAAGGAGCTTAATATGCATACCCTTGAGGAATGGAGGGAGAGGGGGGACATGATAAAAACTTTTAAGTACCTCAGTGGAATCATCAAAGTCCAAGAGGGTAGCATCTTTCAGAAAAAGAGATGTGCAAGAACAAGGGGACACAATTTAAAGATGGGGGGGCGGTTCAGGTGCAATGTGAGGAAGTATTTTTTCACAGATGGGGTGGTGGACACATGGAACAGCCTTCCTGAGGAGGTTGTGGGGTCTAAAAATTGTGGGAGAATTCAAGAATACATGGGAGAGACATAAGGCAATTCTTGTGGTGGGTAAGAAGAAATAGGCTGTTGGTTAACTAGGATCTGTAGCTTATCCTGTAGGTAGGAAAATGGGCAGACTAAGTGGGCCAAGTGGTCCTTATCTGCCTTCAACATCTGTGTTTCTATGTTTCAATGCAGGGCAGTCTGCAAGTGGCTTCACAGTGTCAGGCCAGTCATCAGCCAAGCTGATCATGACACACTTCTGATCCTGCTGGATGGAAACCTTGTGTAGTTCAAAGAAAAGAGCCATGCAAATCATAGGGAAACTCTTTCCTTTGATCTGCATAATGCTGCCCCCCAAAAAGCACATTTGATCAACATCTTGATCAGCCTGCTGTGGTCCTCCTCCCAGTGAAAAAACAAACCCTCCCACCTCTGCCAAGTATTCCTTCCACCTCCTATTGCTTCTCCCTTCCTTCTTAATTTTCTGACATGAGGATGTCCAATCTCTGGTGCTGGCTAGTACCCACCACCCAGCGCATTTTCACTGTGTGACACCGGAGAGCCAACCCCTGGTGCTGACAAACATAACACCAACACTGGGGTGTCCAATCCTCAGTGTCAGCACCTGAGATTAAGGAAACTGTCCCTTGTAGTCTTTTTAATTTTTTTTTACTTCCCATAATCCCACCCTCTGTCAAGTATCCTTCTCACCTCCCCATCACTTCCCATGCCCCTAGAGGTTAATGAAACACAGGGGTGCCCAATCCCCAGTATTGATTCCTGAAATAAAGAAAACTCTCATATACACACACTATAAAAAAGAAAACTGTTCATTGATGTCTGCTGGCCCCCTGCCGCTGTTACCCTCACCCCACTTGACCCTCCCATTAAGCACAGCACTCCCTACCCCCCACCGCTCACATCCCTTGCTTACATACTGGGGTCCAATGCCACAATCCTCTCTGGACCACAGACACTTCTTCACTGTACAACGCCAGACTGATGACTGAGGAAATCATGTATGCAGTTTAGTGTACTTCAGTGGGTTTTGAACTTATCCTCATAACTTGGTCATTTAATATTTTTTTCCCAAAATTTTCAACATGGACTTTCTCTGACTCCATATCATGAACAAGGGTGGTGAAATTATGAACATCCATCCTGAAAGGTAATTTTGGGGTAAAAATATTAAAAAACAAAGTTATGAACGTACAGTGAAAGTTTTCAACACATGATCATAACTGAGGTAATTTTCAAAATTTTGACCCCAGATTTTCAATGTAGCCATTTTTTCACATCTCCTCATGATTGTGACAGCTGTAATTTTTCAGTCCTGGCTTAAATGTGTTTTCATACGTCAGGTGCAAAGGGACATTTCGGCTATTGTTTAATAAGTGACACCTGTTTTGTTCAGGAGTGGTCATTAAAAAAGTGCTGAAAATGAGGGGTCAAAATGTGAAGAAAAAAAGCTGAAGAAACATTGAATTATTCCAATATTTACTCATAGCATTATTTTTGCAGATTTTGGCGTGTAATGTTCAACATATTCATTGTGTTACCCCACCTCCAAAACAGGTATAATTTTTTCAAATCCTCTCTGAAACTTGTTTTTGCTGTCACACAGTCAAATCACCTTTTGAATGGGATTTAAAAAATTCCAGCCGTCTTAATCATAATGTCTGGTTATAAAAAGACTGTTGGAAATGTGGGTTCAAAATGTGGGAGCCCACTGAAAAGTAGATATTGCATCTCAGCTGGCTTATCCGGAGTAAATACTATCTAAAACAAGCATTGTCAATGCCGAATGTTGCTTGCTTATATGTGATGTTTAGGTATTTGAAAGTGAAAGTACTATGCCTAAGAACTAAGAACCTCCTTCCCCCAAGACATCCATTGTATTATTACAGCAAGCGTAACAGCATAGCTCAGTACTCAGTACTGCAGGACGGTGGGGAGTTTTAAGCAGGCACTTAAGACTTTTTTATGGGGGAAAGCATTTTTGGTACTTTCTTGATTTTATTGTATGTACTGTGTTTTGTTTTATGTGAATTGTACAGCGCCTTGAAATTTGAAAGGCGCTTATATAAATAAATATTATTATTATTATTATTACTTAGCTCAGTTAGAGAAATAAACAGAACAACTAAATCTTTATTATTGCAGCAATCCTAAAAGTATCCAGTCATTGCTTTGTGTCCACTTCAGAGAGCCTGCTGTAATATAGGACCACAGAGGACCCTGGGCGGGAGGGTGTGCAACTCTAAAGTCCCGGCAGAGCTCTATTGAGCTCGCTCACGCCCCCTCTCTCACTCACTTATTCTATTTCTCCAGACACTGCAGGCTGCCCTTCTGTACTGGGCTCCTGCTTGCATTGGTGCCTTTTTCTGCCCACAAAGAAATCCGCAGCAATCCCGACAGAGCTCCGTTAAGCTCGCTCACTCCCCGTCTCTCACTTGCTCATTCTGTTTCTCCCAGAACTGCAGGCCGCCCTTTTGTACTGGGCTTCTGCCTGCATTGGCACCTTTTTCTGCCCACAAAGAAATCTGCAGCAGTCCTGACAGAGCTCAGTTGAGCTCGCTCACTCCCCCTCTATCACTCAGTCATTCTGCTTCTCCCGGCACTGCAGGCTGCCCTTTTATACTGGGCTCCTGCCAGTGTTGGTGCCTTTTGCTGCCCACAAAGATGTTCACAGCTGTCCCGACACAGCTCCATTGAGGTCGCTCACTCCCCCTCTCCCCCTCTCACTCGCTCATTCTGTTTCTCCTGGCACTGCAGGCTGCCCTTTTGTACCAGGCTCCTGCCTCCATTGATGCCTTTTTCTGTCCACAAAGAAATCTGCAGCAGTCCCAACAGAGCTCCCTTGAGCTCACTCACTCCCCCCTCTCAGTCGCTCGTTCCATTTCTCCTGGCGCTGCAGGCTGCCCTTTTGTACTGGGCTCCAGCCTGCGTTGGCACCCTTTTCTGCCCACAAAGAAATCCACAGCAGTCCCAATAGAGCTCTGTTGAGCTTGCTCACTCCCCCTCTCTCACTCGCTCATTCTGTTTCTCCTACCTCTGCAGGCTGCCCTTTTGTACCAGGCTCCTGCCTCCATTGATGCCTTTTTCTGTCCACAAACAAATCTGCAGCAGTCACGACAGAGCTCTGTTGAGGTTGCTCACCCCCCCTCCACTCGCTCATTGTTTTTCCTGGTGCTACAGGCTGCCCTTTTGTACAGGAATCCTGCCTGTGTTGACGCCTTTTTCTGCCCACAACAAGATCTGCAGCAGTCCCAACAGAGCTTAGTTGAGCTCGGTCACTCCCCCTCTCTCACTCGATCTTAATCTGTCCCAAACACTGATTTCCCAAAGCGACTGCACTATTCTGCGCTGGAAGCACGAAAACTTATTTTGGCCAGGATGTGAAAAATGACAGCTGCACTCTACATAAGGAGGTGTGAAAAATTACCAGTGTTGAAAATCTGGTGTGAAAATATCACTAATTTGCGAAGTTACAAGGCTGCGTGAAAACTACTCAACGCACGCTCGTAACACAGCAATTTTACTGACTTTTATCACAAAATTTTCAACATAGGCATTTTGGGACCTCTGCTCATGAACAATGTCCCTGTGATTTCCTTAATGTATCCTGAACACTGATTTCCCATAGCGACCGTGCTATTCTGCGCCATAAGTGCAAAAACACATTTTGACCAGTATGTGAAAAATGACAGCTATACTGTTCATAAGGAGGTGCAGAAAAATGCCAATGTTGAAAATCTGGAGTGAAAATATTGCAGATTCGTGAAGTTACTAGAATGCATAGCAACTGCGCAATGCACGCTCGTAAAAGTCATTTTTTTGATTTTCCCACCAAATTTGCAACATAGTCTTCTTGAGAGCCCACCTCATGAACACTGGCACTGTCATTTCATTAATCAGTCCTGAAAGGTGATTCCACGCAGTGACCTCAAAATCACCTTTTGGGACTGAATAATGCCATGACAGTGGCTGAATTCATGAGGAGGGGTCCCAATAACCCGATGTTGAAAATTTGGTGCCAAATTTCCCAAAAATGCCTGGGATATGCACCAAAGTTGAAAAAACCCTATTTATGCCATTATATAGCTTACTGGCATTTCCTGAATTCGAGGTCGACTTTGAAGAGTGCAGACATGTTCCCGGTCCACTGAAGATCATCTCACCAGGCTCCGGAGGTAAGTATGGGGTGAGGGAGATGTGGGGAGACGGGGCATGCAGAGGGTGGGCACGGGTTGGGGAAGATAGGGAGACCGCTAGGGACTCTTTTCTTTTAACAGGTTAAAAAAAAGCATTGCGGGACAGTTTTCCTTTTTCAGGGACATTTAGCACACTGGGGTGGACTCCCAGCATGCCACCTGAGTGTTTTTTGGGGGGGAGTCTGTAGCTGACGGGGGATTGGGCACCCCTGTCAGCACATACTGAAGGGGGGACACAAGAGCCGAGGGGGATTGGGCACCCTCCTTGGCACAGAACTAAAGCGGTGGGGAACTTATGCTGATGGGGAGTGGGCTCCCCTATCGGCAAGGGGAAGGGGGGACTGAAGCTGACTGGGATTGGGTCCCCCATCAGCAAGCCCTGCAATGAGGGGTCACTCCCTCTTTGCAGCAGATGATGCTGCAATGATGAGGCAGCCCCTGATTACAGCGGCTAAAATGTTTCCAGGTGGTGGCACGCTGGCTGAACTAGTGTCAGCAGCACCATGCCACCCCACTGGAGAATGTGGGCCACGCCTCCAAAGACAGTGGTGGTATTGGCCACAACAGTGCCACACCTCCACAACCTGCTTCTGCAGCAAGCTGCCGCAACATGTTTCTTCAGCATGCGGGCAAGCAACATAAAAATGTGTAGAAGCAGCACACCACTGAAATGAGATATTGCATTTCATCTGGTCTGTCTTGCGTAAATATATAGTATAAATATGTACAAGCAAGATCTGGTACAACAGCAATGCAAGCATCCAACACTCGACATTGACAAATGCTTGTTTATTTTCGTTTTTTTTTTATATTTTTCTGCTTATGAGCCCTTTCTCTGACTTAACTCCTTCCCTTGTGTTGGTCCAGACCCATCCTCCTGCATTTTGGGTGCTTACCTGTCTGGCTTACAAACCCATGACTTACCCAGCATGGCGGGGCCTGGCTGAGCCAGACTCAAACCTCTAACCTCCTCTTGAGTGTGGTGGCAGGAGTACTCTAGTCATGGCAAGAGTGGCCTGTGGCAGGGGTTAGGACTCAAGCATCCCCAAGATTCACCAGCACAAGTCATGACTTTTTCCTTGTTCAGATGTGCCCTGACCATTGGAATGTCAGAGCGCTAGGAGCTCTATGCCCTTAATGCATATCTGAGCATAGCCTGGCTGATGAACCTTCTCCCCTCTGCACCTCTACTGCACTGCTGCCCATGGTCATCTAGGTGGTAGTGTTGTAGTGGTTGCTTCCACAGTCTCTCCTGAAGGAAGAGAACATCCTCTGGGACTCCTCATCCTCCTGGTGAGCCACTGGCACATGAGGGTCACTACCAAACCCCGGTTGCCAGTGTCGCAAGCGGTAGTACTACAGCTACACTGACATGCTGGTTGTACAGATGCCATTCAAACATTTGGAACAAAGGACTCCGAAGACTAGGTTTGCTGGCTAAGGCACCTAGCTTCACCTGAGCTCTTTTTACTAGGTTTTCTTGTAAGACCAGAGCAAAGAACATTATCAGAGCAAGGAAAAAGCTTAAGGCTTTTTTTGTCTAGGCAGATTTACTGTGTGATAGTTTCTTTTGTACTCACAGGGTTTGTTACTGTCTTTTGCTAACATTTTACTGCTTTATTGTTCTCTTATTCAAATTGCTGTTGCAGGGTATACTTTCTGCTGCATTATTACAGGGTGTGCCTATAGGTTTGTTACTGTTTTGTGCTCACACATTACTGCTGTAATCTTCTCTGATTCAAACTGTGTTTTGCAAGGTATATCTTCTGTTACTGCTTTATTTTTCTCTGTAGCAAAGTGTTTTTGCAGGGTACATCTTTTGTGAAATTATTACAGGTAGTGCTTTACAGGTTGTACAGTTTTATCTATCACTAGGCTAAGCTTTCAGAGCTACTGCATTTGTTGTTGGTTGATTATTTCTGCTCTTTCCTCCTTGTTTCATTTGTCCTTGGTTCTTCTTTTTAGGCAGGGGAAGGGCCCAGCCACCCACTCCCATCCCCAACCACCCCATGCTACACTCCTTTTATAGAGTAGCACAGTCGTGACATTTCCAGTAGCAAAGCAGGAAGGGGAGGATCAGAGGGGTATCCACACAGTGACCTCACTTTCAGTAGCACAAGTAATTTAACTTGTTTCATTTTCCGCCTTCTAATTACTCGGACCAGGTTATACACCCAGCAACTCAACTGGAATGGATATTATTAACTGCAGGTACTGTGGGACACTTTTCAAAAGGGCAGTTATACAGAATTTAGGACACTGTCCTACATACCGGACCATTGGAGATCTAAGGGCTCAGATCCAGGCAGTATGGGCAGAGATTGTGTGCCTCAAATCGCATATTCAGGAGGAAATATAAGAACCATCCACCATTTCCCCAACATCCAACTGAAGCACCTCAACCGCAGAGGGTAGTTAGTCTGGGAGGTTGCCAGGTGGTCAGGAAGGGCAAATTGGGTGCCCCATCACTCAGTGCTCTCCAGTGTGTCACCTTCATAAACCATATAAAAACTACAAACAGGTATCTGCATCTATCTCCAAAATCAAACAAAGAGGCAGAGGACACTGCAGAGCAGAGCACTGCAGCACAGTAGCTAGCACAACAAAACTCACCTAAAACAGGGACCAAAACAAAAAAAGCAAAAAGGAAATCCAAAACACTTCTGATCATAGGATACTCCATGATTCGGGGAGTTGATACCTACTTCCAGCTGGGGTAATATTCAGATGTCTCACAGGTACATCAGCATGGAGAGACACTGACCACATTGCTAAAATTGTGCAGGAAGCAGGATAAAACATTAATGTCCTGGTACACATTGGGACTAATGATCTTGCCAGCCGGTCAGTTGTGGAGACCAAGGAACACCTGACCAGGCTGGGAGACAAACTATCATCCATTTCATCCAGCATCTCCTTCTCTGAGATCTTGCCAGTCTGGGAGAGAGGGGCAGATGGACAGAAGGTCAGAGAAGGGGAGATAGCGGAGCTAAACATGTGGCTCAAGGGCTGGTGCCAGGAAAAGTGACACAAATTTGTAGGTACCTGGCAAAAGTTTGGGGAGTGAAAGTTCTTTAAATTCAATGAACTGCATCTGACTAAGGAGGGAGTCAGTGCATTGGGGCAGAAGCTTGATGTCTTTGCAGAATATTTTAACTAGCATATGGGGAGGTGGTGCAACATCCGATACATTGAATAGGAAGAACACCCTTCCCCCTCAGCTAGTGATCAAACAGGAGTTCAGCATGTTTGTAGTTCATTTGCATCACAAGGTAAGGAGAAAGGTCTGACTCCCCATACAATGCTCAGGGGAAATGCCAGACCTCACCCAACAACTAACACACCAAAATCTGGCCAATGTAAAATCATGTACACAAATGCCCACAGTCTAGGGAACAAGATCCCAGACCTGCAGGCCACAATGACAGAGGCTAAACTGGATATAGTAGCCGTTAGTGAGACATGGTTCACCAGTAACCACACTTGGGAGACTTCAGTACCCGACTATGTACTGTTCAGAAGAGACCAGGGTGCACGGGGGGGGGGGAGGAGTGGCCCTTTGTGTCAATGAAAATATCATAGATACAGAAATTCAGAATACACATAAGGAGCCAGAAGAACTGTGGCTCACCCTGGAAATAAGAAATAGGACAGCCATACGAACTGGGATTGTCTACAGGCCTCCATACAGGAGAAGGACATAGACACATTACTGTTAGAAGATATACAAAACATGGCAGCTAAAGGGGAGGTTCTGATAATGGGAGACTTCAACATGCCAGAAACAGATTGGTCAATGCCAGCAAGAACATCCGCCAGAACTGGACACATGGCAGATTCCCTGCAGGAGGAGGGCCTCAAGCAACTGGTGCAACAACCCACAAGAGACAGGGCTATCCTAGATCTAGTACTGACTAACAGGGAAAGGATCACAGATCTCCAGGTAGAAGGTCACCTGGGGGCCAGTGACCATCACATGGTATGGTTCAATTTGGCCACTAGAACTAAATCATCCCATTCCAAGGCAAAACTATGGGACTTCAGAGGAGCTAACTTTGACAAGATGGCCAACAGAGTTAAGTTAGCCCTGGCAAGAAGAAATACAGGTGAGAAGATACAGGCAAAGTGGGCAAGCATTAAGGAAGCAATACTTGAAGCAACATCCCACTGTGTTAGGGAGAAAAGAAAGAGCAAAAGAAGGAGGAAACCACTTTAGTTCTCAAAAACTTAGCAGAAAAGGTCACAGCCAAAAGACTGGCCTTCAAGAAATATAAGGAAATGCAGCGGGATGAAGATAGGCAGGCATACCAAACTTAGGGAAGCAGGGAAGGCAGTAAGGCAGGCAAAGGCCCAAACTGAGGAAACACTAGCACGAACAGTAAAAGAAGGGGACAAGACTTTCTACAGATACATTAGTGAAAGGAGAAATTCCAGGGGGGTATTGCTAAGATCAAGGGGATAAGGGGGTATGTGGAGGACCACGAAAAGCATCTATCCTAAATAGATACTCTGCTCAGTATTTACTGAGGAGAAGGTAGGGCAGGGCTCATTAGGCCCACAGCTCAGCACCATGGACACAGGGGAGAGGGAGTTGTGCACAAGTCCCTTCACAAAAGAAAGGGTCCTACAAGAGCTCGCTAAGCTCAGGGAGGACAAGGCAATAGGACCTGATGGCATACATGCCAGGGTACTAAAGGTGCTAAGGGTGGAACTAGCAGAGCCATTATCAGAACTGTTTAGTAAGTCTCTAAGTACAGGAAAGGTCCCAGAAGACTGGAGATGGGATCATATAATCCAGCTCCACAAGAGTGGTAGCAGGGAGGAGGCAGGGAACTATAGACCAGTCAGTCTTACCTCAGTAGTGGGCAAGATTATGGGGGCACTCCTTAAGGAAAGGATAGTTCAATACCTGGAATCCATTGGGGCACAGAATCCAAGACAGCATGGGTTTACAACAGGAAGGTCCTGTCAAACTAATCTCTTAGATTTCTTTAACTGGGTAACCAGAGTGGTGGACCAAGGGGGTGCAGTTGATGTCGCCTACCTTGACTTCAGCAAAGCTTTTGATACTGTTCCACATAGAAGATTGATTAATAAGCTGGGTAGGCTCAGGGTGGGTCAGAAGTTGGTCAATTGATGGCAAACTGGTTGACAGGCAAAAAAAATGAGAGTGATGATAAATGATATATAGTCAGAAGAGATGCAGGTCACAAGTGGGGTACCTCAGGGATCAGTCCTGGGGCCAGTCCTCTTCAATATCTTCATAAGTGACATTGCAGATGGGCTAGAGGGTAAGGTTTGTCTGTTTGCCGATGACACCAAGATCTGCAACTGAGTAGATGATCCAGGTAGGGGTAGGCAGAATGAGAAGAGATCTGGATTAACAGGCAAAATGGTCGGAAGAGTGGCTACTGGGGTTTAACACAAAGAAGTGCAAGATCATGCACATGGGGAAGAGAAACCCTGAAGCCACCTATAGTTTGGGAGGGGAGTTGCTGGCAATCACAAGGGAAGAAAGAGACTTGGGCATCATCATCACAGATGACCTGAAATCGTCCAAGCAGACCACTAAAGCAGTAGGTAAGGCTAGAGGAATGTTGGGGTGTATTAGTAGGGGTATCTACAAGTCATAAGAGGGTAATAATCCCTCTTTACAAGACACTGGTTAGGCCCCATCTAGAGTACTGCGTGCAGTACTGGAGCCACACTGCACAAGGACATTAACAAAATGGAGGCAGTCAGAGAAGGGCAACCAAAATGGTGCAGGGACTGCATCAGAAAACATATGAGGACAGATTAGCATGAGCTCAATATGTATACCCTAGAGCAAAGGAGGGGGAGAGGTGATATGATCGAAACATTCAAACATCTTAAGGGTATTAACAAGGTGAAAGAGTCTAACATATTTCAATATAAGAAAAATAGCAGAACAAGAGGACACAGCATGAAATTAGAGGGAGGCTGATTAAGGGGTAATGTGAGGAAGTTCTTTTTCACAGAAGTGTAGTGGATGCATGGAATGGCCTACCTCACGTAGTGGTGGATATGAATACAGTGCAGGGCTTCAAACAGGCATGGGATAGGCATAAGGGAGCAATACAGATGAGTATGACTAGAGAGGCCATTGACAGAGCAAAGGCCTATGGCACATTCATAAGGTAGAAAAAATGGGCAGGCTGAATGGGCCTTATGGTCCTTATCTACCATCAACTTCTATGTTTCTATTATTATGGAATTGCGCTGTGGGTGGGTGGGTGTGATGCAAACACACAAACAAACAATCAACAAACAAACAGAGTGCTGGGTGTCAGCTTGTGAGCTACAAGTAAACCAAAAGGGTTAAATTGCATGTAGAGCCACATGAAAACAGAGAAGGAACTCCAGTCCCTGAAAAGTCAGGCAAAATGCGAAATGAATGCAAAACATAGCAAAAGGTTCAAATGTGCCGAAGGTGCATCATTGAGATCTCCGGCACTTTGCCCATAGGCATGAGGCTTCTTGGGGGGGGGGGATTACATTCATGCTGAAAACAGAAAATAAAGTGAGAACTAAGGTTGTGCTTGCAACACCAGCAACATGGGTTTGGGAACATGTCTGGATTGTCGGGAGCTAGCTGGGGGAGGAGAATCAAGTGTCCCAGTTCATGCTCTCCTCTCCTTGTCTCTGGGTAGAAAGGGTTGCCTCTCTACAGTCATGGCATGCATGTATACAAATGCACCCTGGAGCTCTTGCTGACAGCATTTCGGACAAAATGGAGAAAAATCAAGAAATACTACTCTATGTACCAGAATGGTGCCAGCACTCTTGGGCACCACAGATCCCATCTGTTTACCAGTCCCTGAACATAACAGGACCAAAGGAGACTGTAGCTGTTGGTTCTCTGAAGGGAGCCAACCTCATTGTGGAAATGCCCTTAAGTGATGGAAATGTCTGCAGGAGACCCCAACAGACTGGTAAGAGACAAAAATGGGACATGAATGGGGCTGGGAAGTTTCCTGGCAGGACAGTACAGCAGTGGTGACAAGAGGGATTAATAACATTTCATTTTTTTTGTTTTTTGTACTTGAAAGCGAGATGAGCATTGCTGCCCATTATCATTATTAAAAAAGAAAGAAAAAAAGAATATGGGTTGCGACTGTAGGTCTCTGTCAGGAATTATCTATAAAGAAAAAAAGCATAGCTTCTCACTGTTATGTAATATTTTTTGAACATTAAAAGTAACAAGTTATAAGTTTATTTGCACCAGGAGTGGTACACGGTGATTGAGTAAATTCTCATTTGCAGTGGTGCCCTGCTAAAGAAGTACTGTACTCTAATAACACAATATTAAAACCACTGCTCCAGGAATAGTCACAAGTGCAGTTACATAATATATAAATAGGACACAAAAGTAAAATACCCCAACAAATTTCACTGTGTAAAGTTATAAATGAAAGCAGCTAGGTAAAGAAATAACAAGAAAACTTGGTTGGGATAGATGAGCTTGGCCAAGGAACCATTTTGCTAAAAATAAAAAAATGATGAAAGAGCCTGCAGAAGGTAATAGGTTAATAGGAACATGGTTTCACATCTCTGGCCCAGAGCATGCAAAAGTACACCTACCTATCATGCTAGAAGTGGTGGAAAGTGCAAGCTTGAGCCCAATGGAGGAAGGCAAGCTGGATCTTATACTGTAGATCTAGGGGTCAATAAATTACTGATGTAATCTGGAGTTTTAGACAATAGAGAGTTATGGGTACATTGGAGAAGATAGCTGCTATCCATTAAAGACTGCCACTCTAGTGTACAATGTAAATTGATGTGGTAGGTGTCCCTGGGGGCACATAGAATAAACAGCCCGAGTTTATTTAAGGAACTGTTCAATTTATACAATTAAGTGACTGTGGCCAATCCATAAATAAAATCCCCATACTCCACTAATGGAACCGACACCAAAGAAACAATCTGGCTATACATTTTTTTTTTTTTGGGTGGTGACTGGGTGGGCCTACTGGAACTAAATTTTTTTTCAGGGGTGATACAGAACTGGTTACAGAGTGAATTACAATACATACAGAGTTAAGATGTCAAGCAACATTGTGCAAAATGAAACTATATAAAACAATTACGAAAACTGAGAGACAATACTTCCAAGTTCAACAATTCCTAGCAAATTAGACCAATTTCCCAAGGGAACAAAAGATTATTAGAACATGGGCAAGGTAAATACTGTGTACTGATTGGTTGTTTATTTATGTTCCACTACCCGCACCCCCTCCCCTGTAAAAAGGTCCAGCATGTGAACTGGAATGTGGACACATAACATGTAGAATTCATGAGCCACTTTCCTCTTTCTCAATTTCCATTACAAACATGGCTGCCACCTTTACTCTTCTATAAAAGTCTTCAACTAGCCCTAAAAAATTAAACTCCCTTAAATGAAAAAAATTCATAAATAGTTGAATGTTTTTCTATTTATGATCCCTTACTTACAGATAAAACATTAATTTTATTTTTTAATTTTTTTTTAATTTTGCAGCTGTCTACCCCCTTAACATCTGTCCTGATGCACTCAGAACTTCCCTCCACCACGACCTCCACGGTCGTTGACCACCCTGGCTTGCCCCCACAAGGTGGGGCTGCCAACCTAGCCCCACTAGATAAAACACTATTCAAATTTTTTATTTTATTTCTGGGGTTTCTTCGATGATGTTAAAAATCCTCCTCCTAGTCTAACCAACTTGACAAAGTAATCTCAGCTGCTAAACCTGCCCCAGATAAAATTGAGCCTCTGGCCCTATGTGAGGTCTATATGCATCTGCATGAGTGTATGCCAGTAGAATTTTGCAACATTTTGAATTTGTGCATTCTATGTTAACATTCCATGCTTGGGGGGGGGCATTCTATTAGAGGAATGCTGTAGAATATTGATTTCTTATGTTCTGTGGTAAACAAACAAACCTTCTGCAAGTGTAGAATGACAAATCGCTGACAAGTAGAAACCCCCTGTGTAACGACTATTTACGTTGTCTAAGAAATATTTTATTGTATTTTTTTTAATTGCCCAGCCCACTTTTTAAGCACAGTAAAGACCCTTCAGGGTATGGGGTATTGCTGATACTTGCACTTCCAGGGACTCGTGAGGCCTCATCATGCCCTTAAATGTGCAGGTATCCACCAGTACAACACACCATGTCAGGTCATATTGCTTACATATTAGGTTTCATTAGAGAGGGAGAGTCTAAGACTTAGTTTTACTATGTTAAGTAAAGTAAGAACAACCTAGAGTACAGTACGCAGAGTGGAGCAGTACAGTTTCAACAGTGACATGTAGCTAGGGAAAGGATGTGCTCTTTAAGGGCTTGTTGAAAGTACTATGGTATTTAGGATTGGCATTCTTTAGTTGGGGGGGGGTCCACAGGGATAGAGATAGATATGCAAAACACCTCTGCCCAGTGCCATTTTCATGTGTGGCATTGTAAAAGAATCACAGTACAAAGACCTCAAATTTCTGGAGGAGGTCTGCCTTGCCATGGTGGAGACCAGAGGGGAGGAAGTTAGTCTTAGGGAGTTTGCATGTAGAGCAAATTGCAAATATAAAGCTATTTAAATTAGTCTTTATGTTTTACTGCTACTGTTATTTACATTCTCTAGGAGTTATGTACACCCTATCAAACACATACCTGTTTCAAACTGTAGGGAAACCTAACCACATAATTTGGAATTCTTACAAGGCTTGTATAAATGAGATGCCATTTCTGTAATAAATTATTTAAATATATTACACTTTGTATAGGCTTTGTGGGAAGACATTTGCACAAACAACTCTAGCATAATTGTGACAGACTGATTTGTGCTTCAGGGTTGAACAAGTGATTTACTATGAGTTGGAATTGTGTAACCTTGAATTGAATTCTGATTTGGTTGGCTTGGCAATTGGCGTATTTTAACATAGAACTGCATTTTCCAGATCATTTATTAAGAAACTGCACAGCTTTTAAATTTTTGATCACAGTAGTGTGAATTCCTTTAAAAACAGAAATAACACTTTCTAAAATGCAGACTGCCCTTAATGATCTCTGTTTCTGGCTGGCCCAGTGGCATGATGGTAGAGCTACTACCTGCCATGCTAGTGGCCCAGGATTGGGACAGTCTTGGGTTGCTGGTGGGGTCTGGTGGAGGGAGGACAGATCATCCAGTGGACTGATTTCCTCTGCTCTCCCAGGGAGGGAGGCTTGCTGGTTTGGCTGTGTGAAGGCTTGGTGGTAGGATGGGACAGTGAGCAGCATGAAGGGAGGAAGCTGTGGGATTCTGCAGAGTATGTATGCCTCCAAACACACACGCCAACATGTGTGCCACAGCAACAGGGAAGGGAGAAAATGGAAAAACATAGGAGTGGGCTAGGTGAAGCTCTGCCCATGAAGTAGCAGCCCTCCCTGCTGCCCAGCTGAAGGCATCTGGATATGTGCTTCAGGGGAGAGGATATTCCCATCCCCCTGGCCCTGCTGTAGGAAGAATCATCAGGGGACCAGGTCCCATGGCTGGTGGAAGTAAGAGATGGCTGCTACTCATGAAAAAGGGCTGATAAGCTACCTGCTCTGTGTAAGGAGGATAAACCCATTATTTTTTTATTTTTCATTTTAGTTTTTATTGACCGGGAAGGAGGACTAGACAGTTGTTTGCTTATTTTCAGCCTTGTCCCGGGGGGGGGGGATACAGATGGATGCCGACAGAAACTGAACCAGATTTTAAGCTGTTGGTGGTATTTTGTTTTTAGTGAATGGGGGAAATTTGGCCAGGACACCGGGGAAATTCCCTTACTGTTGCTGTAGGGGGAGCTGCTGTCGTTCTGCTTGCAGAATGGCAGACATCACCAGGTCGTCGGAGAAGCAGGACATGTTGGAGCACAGGTAGCCGGAGGTTCTAACTCTGGCCTCAACTGCGGAGACACTAGGGGATGAAGAAATTAACCAGGCTCAGAATTGAGAGGCTACTCGTGAATTGCATGGGAATGTTCATGCAGCGGGGGAATTGGATACAGAGCAAACATCCAAGATATTTCTGACCGCAACAGCACCTCAGTTAACTATAGATATACAAATGGAGCCTGGGCAGAAGTTAAAACAGACTGCTACTACCTCAACTGCAGAAATGACAGAATCAGCTGCTTGTCAAATGTGGCAGGAGGCAAGGCCGAAGAGGGTGAGTCAGACTACTGACGAAACTGGGAAAGGAATGCGAAAGTCAACCAGCGACGACACGGCTTTTCCTGAGAAGGACTGGTCTAAAGAAAAAACTCTGAGAGAGGCTGGCTGGGTGTTCAGCAAAGGCAGATGGATTCCAGACTCTTCATGGATCACTTTCTCTCCAAACTCACCAGAAAATCAGGGGGCCCCCAAGGACATGGACTGGACAGAGCAAGCAGTTCAGGAAACATTTTCTGAAACTCTAAATACAGATAATGAGGGAAATAGAGACAACCAGAAAAAAGGAGACAAGGGAATTTCTGAACAAGAGGGCCCATCTGAATCTCCAAACAACTCCCTCCCTCCCTCTCCATGCAGAGAAAGTTTCAGAGCTGGACCACGGTTTTCAGATTTATTTAAAAACAATAAACTTGAGCAAGCCCCACAAAGAAATGCTGTCCGTCTTAGATATAGAGGTGGCTTACAAGAGCATCCTGACAGATTTTATATAGCACGTAAGCTTTTGAAAGAATCGATGCATTTTCAAGCTGCTGACATTTATGCTCTAATTGATGTGAGAGGAGGGGACACATCTGACATCTGTTTTAAGATGTTTGCAAGTTTGGACAAATTTTGGCATAAATATGAAACCTGCAAAACTTTGTCATTATGGACACCAATCTGGGTAATACTTATTACTAAGCCATCGTTCAAGACTGTAAATGTAATGTTTCGTAATGAAGGGGTAAATGTGGGGGATATCTAGTTTTGGTTAGAGAAAAAAATGCACTGTATTAAAACCTTCAGAAGCTATAATTGATGATGAAGAGATTTGGATGGGGAGTTGGAGATTCAAGGTCAAGTTGCATATTTTAGGTAATGAAGTCCAATGTATACCAAATAGTTTCTTCATAGGAAAGGACCGAGGGGTCTGTTTCTACCCTGGCCAGCCCAAGGCCTATTATAAATGTGGCAGCAGAAGGCACTTTAGTAGTGCATGAGACAAAATCAAGTGTGCCTTATGCGGAGATCTAGACCATGAGAGTGGGACTTGTAGAAACATCTTTAAATGCAACCTATGTGAAGAACAGGGACATGCGAATTACCAGTGTCCCTGGGCTGGAGAAAACAGACAAGGGGGGCCAGACAAGAAAACATTGATAAATCAGGCCCAGGATAGGTATAGGCCTAACACCAGCAGTAGGGACACACCCGACACAGAGCCCACAACTAGTGAACAAACACAAGCTTCAAGGGAAGACACAAGCAGGACAGCACAGACAGACAATACTAGTAACACTCAGGATAGACAAAAAGAAGCACAGAAGGAGCAAACAAAAACAACATTAGGAAAGACAGCGACAGATATCATGCCCCCCATTACGCCAAACTTTCAAACACCACATCCCAAAAGAGTAACCAGAGCAACTAGTAAGCAGGTAAATTTGCCTACAGGACTCCCTACTCAGAACTCCTTTCAGGTCCTGCAGGATCAAGAAGGTGGATCCGAATCAGATATTTCTTCTAGGTAAGGAGTCATTTCAGAAATGTGAGGAGGAAGGGGGGACAGAGGTGTTAGAGACGAAGAAAAAGAAAGGAAGGAAAAGAAAAAAGAAAAGCAGTAACCTCTTAAAATTAGAAAATGGCAACTTTAAATCTTGTTGCAATAAACACTTGTAGCATTAAGAACTACAAAAAAAGATTGACATTTAAATTACTGCAGAAATTTAAAAGCAGATATTGTAATGCTACAAGAAACTAGATTTAATTATCTGCAAGATATTGATCAAATAAAAACAATATGGATGGGAGGATCGTCCTTTTGGTTGTTTGGAGCGGATGCTGCAGACAGACTAGGAATTCCATTTAGCCACACACAGGTACAGGTAACACGGCTGGTTGATATTCTTCCTGGGAGGGAACTCATGATATATTGCATATACTGAGGTTTCTCACTAAGACTAATAAATACCTATGCCCCACAAGTAAAATCGACCCAAGTAGATTTATTTAACACCATTAAACCTTATTTATTTACATCAAAACATATAGTATTGTGGGGGGGGGGGTCTGAACTGCAGCCTGGATATGAAGGTCAGAGACCAGGTACAAAAGAAGGTCTACTGTGATACACATGCCCTGCAAGATGTTTTAAATAAAACGAATTTAAAAGATGCATATAGGGAACTACATAAGGATGCTGGATCCACATATAGAAGAAGCGCTTTTTCTTCTAGGATTGATTATTTTTTTATATCAAAACCCTTAATTATAGTCGAGTTTACATTACACTTACGTGAATTTTCTAACCATCTGGTTTGAATATGTATAGTAAGTCTGTCAAAGATACCCCCTAGGTTCCACGCAGTTACAACCAGATGGAAATTAAATTCTTCTCTCCTGGAAGAGATGGAGATACAAAACAAACTGACAAATGTGCTTAATAATAGGACGTCAGTGGCAGGCATGTATGATACTTGGGTAGTATGGTGGGAAGAAACAAAAACTGAATTAAAATTATTTTTTATAACATTAGGAAAAGACAAACACAATAAAGATTATATTACATATCTGGATTACAGGAATCAATATTATAGATTAATGTCACTACCAAATGCTTCTGAAATTAGGATAAAAGAACAAACGGAACAGATTAAAACTAAAATGAAGCAATACCAATATGATAGGGCTATTTCACTACAGGCTGAAATGAAGTACTGGATGAAGAAAACACCCTATTCAGACCCTTACTCTACATGTAAACAAGTTTTAGAAAAAAAATTAATGGAAGGCCTGATAGATGTGACTGGAAAAATTAAAAAAAACAGATATAGAAATGTTGGAAGTAGTACAGCACATCCTAGGGGAACACTGTTGTAGAGCCTTTAAACCCACAATACAGTGGGATGATTTTATAACATTCACACTACCTAAAATAATGACAGAACAAGAGATTGAATTAGAAAAACCCATAACCAAAGAAGAAGTCAAGGCAGAAATAACCTGGTTAAAATTAGGGGTATCACCTGGGGAAGACGGCCTTACTAATGAACTCTACAAACACCTACAAGATGATGTGAGTGAAATACTACATAATGTTTATAATGAGATTTTGGAAACTGGAGTTATGCCTAAAAACTTCTCTGTGGTAATGATTGCATTTTTATATAAAAAAGAAGAAAAAAAAAGATTTAAGCAATTGGAGACCTATCAGCCTCCTTAACACTGACTACAAAATTTTGTCAGCAATACTGTGTCGCAGACTACAAAGAATAGCTTCTACAGTGATTCATCCAGTGCAATCTTGCTCAAATCCTGATGGGTTCATATAGCAAAACCTTGCTTTTTTGAGAAATGTATGTGAGTATGGGAAACACAATAAACTAGCTGGATGTCTAATAGCCTTGGACCAGTCCAAGGCATTTGATAACGTTTCTCATATGTTTTTTATATCAGGTGCTTGAGAAATACGGGTTCTCTTCAACTTTCAGACTTTGGATTCAAATATTGTATAAAGATGCTGTAATATATCCAACAGTGAATGGTTTAATAGGGAAAAGCGTAAAACTAAGAAGGGGAGTAAGGCGGGGTGCCCAATTAGTCCCTTACTGTACATTTTTGTTCTAGACCCAGTAATTAGGGAAATTTTGAATAAAATCGAAATTCAGGGATTAACACCATCCATAGCATTAGAACCTCAGAAATTAGCAGTCTATGCAGATGACATGTGTCTCTTGGTTCAGAACAAAGACTCTGGGATTGGAGCAATCCAGACTCTTGGAAAATATGCTGCTTTGGCAGGTACAGAGGTGAACCTAAAAAAAAAGTACGGGAGTATTTCTGGGAGAGGGACCTTATGAATCAAACATTGGACAGATCAAAATAACGAATAAAACAATAAAGATTCTGGGGTGCCATTTCAGAAATGGAGATTTGGCTGAGTTGAATCAGGTAGATAAACTTACAATAGGAGAACAAAAGGTGCAAATATGGAAGACATGGTCTTTTTCTAAACAAAAGCAGGTAATTGTTATAAAAAAAAGTTTACTTCCTATTTTTCTTTATTTTAGTGCTATTTTTCTGATACCTGCAACTTTAGAAACACGATTGTTAAGCTGTTTCTTTCAGATGTTGTGGGGAAGCTGCCTAAACCCTATAAAAAGGGATTTTACTTATCTAAAACAGAAAGGGGGGGTAGGGATGATACATCCACTTGTTTTTTATTTTTCATTTTTTTTAAAGCAGCATTTAGGAAAGAGGAAGGAATAAATAAACATCTGTGGGACACATGGACAATAGCCCTTTACCAACCTTTTTTGCATGAGTGGGGAGATGTAATTCCAAAAATAACAGCCCCTTTAGAAGTCCCTGGATTTGAATCTCCAGCAATTAAAAAAACTGAAAACATGGGAAATCACTAAGACTCCGGTGCAAGATTTACAGAGAAAGGCATTATACACAGAAATAATGGGGAAGAACTTCTTAGTACAGGTAGATTTCCCAAAGTGCCTACCTTCAAAACTGAATAATGCCCTAAATATATTGAATGACAAAAGAATTCCCATAATGATGTGGGATGTGTTTTGGCTCAGTTGCCATGGGAAACTGGGGGTTAAGGGAAACCTAAAGCACAAACCTACAACAGAAAGGCAATGTATTAGGCCTTGGAAGAATCCATTGAACATTTTTATCTAAACTGTAGCTATGCTAAACAGTTCTGGTCGGATTTGGCCACTTGATGACAGTGGGGCCCTATGAAACACATAGAGTATGAAAGTTTGGTTTTAGGGGATTATTCAGGATTTCTGTCAAGGTACCACCCTAGCACTTTAAACGTAATTTTTGCTTGCATAAAATATTGCATGTGGTAAGCACAATGACAATTTTCACTGCAACACAATAATATATCAACACTAGTTTAGATAAAGCAAATTGAGACTGCAATTAGTAAACAAAAAGAGAAAGAAAATGTGATTTTTGAAGTTCAGAAATAGGTATTGGAGATATGTTTACTGGATATTATGACACTACAAATGTATGGATTTAATATATTACACTAAGAAGATATAGAAGGATTGGGGGAAGGGGAAAATAGAATAACAGGGGCCGGATATTCAGACTGCGCCTGGCAGTGGTGCAAGCCTGGTCGCAGCACAACTGGGCTGCGTTAGGGCCAGGATCAGGAGATATTCAATGGTGATGTGCCATGGCCAGCACCATTGAATATAGCCATCACACATACTGCGCATAATGCAGTAGCACTGCATCAGTGCAAGCCACAGAGAGGGAGCATGGGATTGTGTCAGCGCAAGTGTAGTTGCGCTAGGTGCATCACCCGCGATATTCAGAAGGGGGAATGCAAATGAGGCCATAAACTATGCAAGGCATAAATGGGGCCATTTGCATGTATCGTTATATTTCATTTGCATCGATGCACTAGGTGTCCTGTGGTGCACCTGGTACCCTGCCAAGTCGCTGATGCTGGGTGTTGGCTCCCTGGTGGGCTATTGCAGCCCCCCCTCCATATGCCCGATCGCAGGTAGTAGTAAGAAGAATCATAATCCTGGTGGTCTAGTGGACCCCCCTCCCTCCCCGTATGCCTGATCATGGGCAGCAGTAGAAGTAAACACATTCCTATGCCCAATCACAGGCAGTAGTAAAAGTAGAAGAAGAAGAAGAATCAGTTATTTATATAGTGCTTTTCATACCCAGTATCCCAGAGCGCTTTACAAGCAATGCTAGACTGGTAGTGAAATGACTGAATGTGTGGTGGCGGCCATATTGCACATCATCATCCACACACAGCCTGGATAATTGCATGAACCGGTTTTATGGGAAGGGGAATGTTGGCCAGGACACCAGGAATGTTCCCTGCTCTTTGCGAAGAGTGCCCTGGGTTCTTTTACTTCCACCTGGACACCCACCAGGACAACACCAGGATGGGCAGAAGGGACCTCGGTTTAATGTCTCATCTGAAGGATGGCACACCCCAGCAGTACAGCACCTCCCAATACTGCACTCGGACGCCAGCGATTTTTAGGTGCAAGTCCAATCCTGGTGTGGGACGAGAACCCATGACCTTCTGGTCCAGAGGCGGATGTGCTACCAACTGAGCCATGCTGACACCTCACCAAGTAAATACAGTCCTATGCCTGATCGTGGACAGTAATGTAATGTAATGTAATGTAAGTAATTTAAAATTTATTTCTATACGGCGCCCCTTCCCAAGCTCAGGGTGTCTTTACTAATTCCATAAGCAGCATTAAAACCACAATAATAAATAACATTTTACCCATAACAAACTTAACATACTTTAAATCACCGAAAATGCTTGGTTAAAAAGGAAGGTCTTTAGGGCTTTTTTTAAAACCCTCCACAGTCAGGCTATTTTGTATCTGGCAAGGTAGAGAATTCTACAGGGTAGAAGCCATAAAGGCAAACGTTCTTCCACCTGATGTTTTTAAGGTTACCCTGGGAATCTCTAGCAATCCCTTGCCAGAGGATCAGAGGGAGCGGGAGGGACAGTAAGAAGTCAGGAGTTCTTCCAGGTAGTGGGGTCCCAACCCATGTAGGGCTTTATAGGTCATCCACATGACCTTGAAAGTGATCTGCCACTGCACAGGCAGCCAGTGCAACTCGCGAAGTACAGGTGTTATATGGTTGGACATTGGGCTTCCAGCCAGCAACCTAACCGCTGCATTTTGCACCAGCTGCAAGCGGCAAATATCCACTCCCGGCAGCCCTAGATAAAGGGCATTGCAGTAATCAAGACGACTGGCAACAAAGGCGTGGACCAGGGTAGGAAGATCCTCTGATGGAACCAGGTGTTTCACCCGTGCTAAATTCCTTAGATGGAAAAAGGATGTTTTGACCACGGCTGACACCTGCGCCCTCAGGGTCAGGCCCTTGTAAAATATAACACCAAGGTTACGTACCTGGCCAGATGCCATAAGTGGGTTCCCCCCCCAGAAATAAACCTGAGGGTTTTCCCACCCATGAACTTGACATCCTCACACCCAGTTCCACCACCAATACCTCTGTTTTTCCCGGGTTCAACTTCAGCCAATTGGTACTCATCCAGTTCTGTATCTCCAGGAGGCAGTTGTTAAACAATGTACTTGACTCGGACTCCTGCTCGGGCACAAAAGACATATAGAGTTGAGAGTCATCGGCATAGCAATGAAACTTCAACCCATATTGTCTTATAATGCCCCCCAATGGAAGCAAGTACACCGCAAATAACATGGGGGACAGCCCCAAACTCTGTGGCACCCCACAGCATAGGCAGTGAGAGGCCGAAGAATAAATCCCTGACACTACTCTTTGAGTCCTACCCTGCAGGAAAGATTTAAACCAAATGTGGACCACCCCCCTTAGTCCACAGAGAAACCACAGGCGCTGGAGCAGCACCCCATGATCCACGGTGTCAAACGCTGCTGAGAGATCAAGGAGAACCAAGACAGAATGAGTTCTCCGATCTCTCGCCATCAGGAGATCATTTAGTACCTGAACAAGAGCCGTCTCAGTACTATGCCATTTCCTGAAGCCAGACTGGAGAGGGTCATAGATACTGTGGAAGGTTAAAGGGTCCTCCAGCTGCAAGGCGACCACCTTCTCAATAATCTTCCCCAAAAAGGGAAGATTTGAAACTGGTTTGTAGTTTTCTGGGCAGTCGGGATCAAGGGAGGGCTTTTTCAAAAAGGGGCATACTACTGCCTCCTTCAAGGGATCAGGGAAGATCCCTTTCTCCAGTGATACCGTGACTATTCCAGCAAGGATCATGCTAATAACCTCTACACACCCCACAAGAAGGTGAGTATGGCTCGGATCCAAACTACAGCAGGTTGGACGCAAAGTCTGGATGATCCTCACTATATCCATGACTGCCGGTTGACTGAAGGTGAACCAGGTTAATTGGGTATTTGTGTCCTTCGGTTGATCACTGCAAGACCCAATGGGGAGGTGCTGGCTGATCTCATCACTGATAGTGGACACCTTATCAGCAAAGAACATTGCAAATTCCTCACACTGTAACTGTGGTAATACTCGACCATCTTGAAGACAAACTGGATTGCACAGTCTGTCCACAGTCCGGAAGAGCTGAGCCAGTCTATTCTTCGCTGTAGCAATTTCCTTGGACAGGAACTCTGCCTTCTTCTGAGAAATTGCTAACTGATAGATCTTATAATGATCTAGCAGTCTAAGTCTTGCCACTTCCAGGTGAGTTTTCCGCCAGCGTCTCTCCAATCTTCGGCCCTGTCTCTTCAACCCCTGGATCTCCATGGTGAACCACGGGGCCCCCGGGTGGAGAGTACAGGGATGAACAAGGACTGGAGCAATGGCATCCAGGGCCCTCACAACTGCCCTATTATAGGCTAGCACCAAGGACCACGGGGCAGTGCTATCCATTGGAAATCCTGAGAAGTCTAGCTCCATCATTAGGCCTTCTGAGGTAACTCCTCCCAAAGGATGGAACTGTACTATCTCCTTAGGGGCAGGCCTCTTTCAGGGGGCCACGAAACTGAACCTCAGGGCGTGATGGTCAGACTAACTGATGGGCTCCACCTCCACACCAGAGACTTCCATCCCCAGATGGAATATCAAATCAAATGAGTGTCCCCCCTAATGGGTTGCAGAGGTAATAACCCTTGTCAGGCCCAATGAATCCACCAATTGGAGGAGGTTTTGTCCAAAAGCGTGAGTTCATCGTCGATCCAGGCATTGAAATCCCCCAGAATTAACCATCGGGGGGATTCCAATACCCTCTCGGTGATGAAATCCACAACCTCCCTCAGGAATTCACTCCCATCACCTGCTGGACGATAGATGAGAAGTATCCTGAAGCCTGCAACTGCACCCACAATACATTCAAAGAAGTTGGTACATCCAACTGGCATCTCCCTGAGGTCCAGTTCCTGTATAAACAGACAGCAACTCCCTGCCCTTATGGTCCACTCTCGGGCAGTGAATCACTGAGAACCTGGCTGGAACTACAGACTCCAAAACGGGGCCCTCATTTTCATCATGCCAGGTCTCGGTGATGCAAGCCAGGTCAACAGATATAACAAGATCTGCCACCAAAGCAGTCTTGTTTCTGATAGACCTAGCATTGCTTAACACCACCCGAAAGGGACAAGACTCCAAGTATGACTCCACCTCCCGCCTGATCAAGTCAGTGCCCTTGGGTATGGGTACAAGGCATGATGGACCTCGCTTCTGTATCCATTTTGCCCCAGGGCACCTCCTGGTTCTAACAGTCTCTATCTGCCCATTCTTTTCCTATCCCCCACAAGAGTTCCAGGATCTCCTATTCTCTCCACTCCTTCGTCTTGCAATGCCGAATATTCGGCATTTCCTATAAACTTCCGAAGGAAGTGCAGGACATTCAAATGGTCGGAGATCCTTCAGTCTTGAGGGGGAGTACCGCCTGACTGTGTTCTTACCAACCCAGAACATTCAGACTGTAACAAAATTACTTAATTATAAAAAAAAAAACACTAAATCAATACTCTTATATAATCCTAATACACCCCTTTAATAAAAATCACTCCACTCTCTACTTTTAAATCAAAACATACAATAAACAACCTTTTACAAAATAAAACCAAACCACTCTGATGGCAACTCTACCACTCTCTCTCACAAAGTGGGGGAAAAGAGGGAAGGTTTACAAATCCCACCCACTGTCTCTCACACAGAATGGGAGAATAACACAAATTACCACATTAATACCTACTTAAACTAACATAAAATAACAAATAAAATAAACTATAAAATAAAAATATTCACTCAATAAAAAAGTAGTATGACTAATCATAATCCTGGTGGTCTAGTCTACTCCCCTCCCTCCCCATATGCCCGATCGTGGGCAGTAGTAGAAATAAACATAGCCCAATGTTTGATCGCGGGCTGTAGCACTACAAGAGCACAACCTGGTGGTCCAGTGGTACCCTCCCTCACCCACTCACACAGTGGCCCCCAGCCACCAGCACCCCCCCATCATTGGTGGGCGGCAGAGACTCCGCCTGCGTACCACCCAGTTGCCTGCCAAATGACAGTGTACAGTATGATCTGTATGCCTAACGCGTTCATTCACATATCTGTTCCTGTGTAGTACAGTATGGTCTGCAAGCCCATTGGTCCACACTGTGGCCCAATAGGCATACAGATCATACTGTATGCTGTCATTCAGCGGGCAGCCAGGCAGTACATGACTGCTGCTGCCACCCACCGAAGATGGGGAGGGTGCTGGGTGGCCTGGGGGCTCTGTGGGTGGGTGGGGAGGGGTACCACTGACCACCAGGTTGTGCTCTCATAGTGCTACAGCCCGCGATTTGGCATTGGGCTATGTTTATTTCTACGGAATAATGTCAATATCGCGTGTACAGAATAGCGTGTCATTGTAGCACATATAAAATCGCGCTTTCAAATACAGCACTAAAGCAATAAAGGATTGATCCAAAACAGTGTTTTTAAGTACTCTAACAGTAGTATCACTCACATGCACTGAAAATCATCAGCTCATCGTCAGGCTATGGTGAACCACACATTGTCCTAGGGACTTGTATTGTTGTTGTGCATTGTCCTACCACCTATTCTTTCCCCTCAGAACGCTACTGTTGCTTTGCGTTCCCTATACAACCAATACTCAGCCTCTACACAAGAAGCACAGTGATCATAAAGGTAATGCTATGAATTCTTTATTAAGGATTTCTAACAATAGTGCAAAAATTTATCAAGCATAAATCTCCAAATTCACCAAGTGTAAAGATAATGACAGACAATTCATTGCATTCTATATTACTGAAAATAACAAGCTAATCATGCACTCTTCAGGCCTGTAGCTAAAAGTTATATGCGACACCAAGGAGATATTCAGTTATTGGACGCACGCTAAACTGGGACACAATAACAGCAATGCGCTTGGCAGTGTCCTTATACTTTTTTTCATGTCAGTGCTTGTCGTGCCTGCAATTAGCTGCTCAATTAAAACAGTACTGTAATGCTGTTCCTCTCGGAGGCACTGTAGGAATTTCCATATGGAAGGGTGGTGTACTCCTAGAAAGTGGTTGAACTTGCGGTGCCAAGCTTCTACCGAGTTTGTAGTGTGTGGGATTCCATCCTCCACTGCATCGTAGCAGTTCCACATTTTTATCTCTAACATAGGTCATCTGCAACCACCTCTTGCTAACAGGAGTCCCAGCCATGTATCCTTGAAGTAATCAATCACTGGGGTTAGCAATTCAGCAGTACTTTGATAGAATGGTATCGAAATTAGCTCATCAAATGTTTTTATTACTTTGTCCACAGGAACGTATGCTAGTGCTGGCAGAAGTCACAGCTGTAAGGCAAAGTTAGGGTCTGATATATAACTTGCACAGATCTGTTGATTTTCTTGAATTTTTCTCCAAAAGGTTTGACAGAAATGAAAGAAACAACCGTGAATGTGTGATGATGGAAAAGCCAGTTTGAATGCTTTTATAGCTGCCTGTTCATAGTCCAGAATTATACTGTCAGGTCTCAAGTTAGGGCACAGGTTTAGCAGCTCAGTAAATACAAGATTGTATGAGGAGGTTGTTCTGTTTGCCATTAATACGTAAATGAGAGGAACAACAGTGTTACTTCTTTTGCCATGAATAGTGTACAGTTGTCAGAATAGTGTTGGGCAACATTTAAAAGTACCATCAGCAAACCAAGATCCCGAGTAGTGCTGAAAATCAGAACTCTGTCTGGCACAGGCCCAGAATTGAGCAGAAATTTATCATTTTGTATTGTTACACACATTGTGTATACCTCTTGGCCCAGATATTCAAAAGGGTTGCGCCATGCGCAACAGGGTTGCGCATGTGCAAGTCCTACATTGCGCCATTCTGCGATATTCAGCAGGAGGCAGTTGCGCCACTGAAAACAGGTTGAGCAACAGTGCAATGCAAATGAATGCATGCTCAACAGGAGGGGGAGCAACCATGCATAAACTGCACAACCCGATATTTAGTCGGGTTGTGCAGAGTTGTGCAGGTGCAACCCCCAACCTGCGCCTGCACAACTTTGAGCCAAAAAGGATCAAGTTGAGGGCCACCCACAGGTGAGCTGCTGTATTGCAGGGCGCAACACAGCAGCTGCCACCCGTGGCTGGCCCCCAACTCAGTCCCTGTGCCCCCCCACCAGCCCGATTGCGGGCAGAACGTGAAAAGGAACCCCCCACCCAAACATCTCCCTAATGCCCGATCGCGGGCAGAATGTATACTGACAACCCCCAGTGCCCGATCGCGGGCAGAATGTATACTGACAAACCCCCAGTGCCTGATCGCGGGCAGAATGTATACTGACAACCCCAGTGCCCGATCGCGGGCAGAATGCTGCAGCAAACCCCCAGTGCCCGATCGCGGGCAGAATGTATAATGACAACCCCCAAAAGCATCTCCCAATGCCCGATCGCGGGCAGTATGTATAATAACACCCCGCCCCAAACATCTCCCAATGCCCAATCGTGGACAGTATGTATATTGACCCCACCCCAAACATCTCCAATGCCCGATCGCGGGCAGTATGTATAACCAACCCGCTTAAACATCTCCCAATGCCCGATCGCGGGCAGTATGTATAATGACAACCCCACCCAAACATCTACCAATGCCCGATTGCGGAGGCGAATGTAGAAACAACCCCAGTGCCCGATCGTGGGCAGAATGTAAAAAGACCCCTCTAACCCAAATATCTCCCTGGTGGTCCAGTGGCGGTAATGCCCCATCGCTGGCAGAATGTCCAGTGACAACCCCCAAATATCTCCCTGGTGTCTGTGTCTCTACCCCACCCACCCACGAAGCCCCACCACCCCCTCCCGCAGCCGGGCGGCGGAGCATCCCACTGCTTCCGCTTCGCCGCTGCTACTGCCCAGCCGTGTTCGACTTGTTGCGTGAGCTAGAGCCACGGGCGCAGCAGTTATCAGACATGATAGTTCAGATTTGTGAATGTGTTCATTCACAAATCTGGACTGTCATGTATAGTGGGCTGCACACCCATTGGCTCTAGCTCTGCACCAATGGGCGGCAGCCCTACCGATAGTTGTGCCGGCAGGCGCGGGCGGCAGGTGGGTGGATGCTGCCGCCCGCCGCCGCCGGGGGAGCGGGGTGGGGCTTGGGTGGGGGTGGGTGGGGTGGACACTAGACACCAGGGAGATGTTTGGGGGTTGTTACTGGACATTCTGCCCGCGATCGAGCATTACGGTCCACTGGACCACCAGGAGATATTCGGGTTGGGGGTCTTTTTACATTCTGCCCGTGATCGGGCACTTGGGGGTTAGCTACATTCTGCCCGCGATCGGGCATTGGGAGATGTTTGGGGCGGGGTGTCATTATATACATACTGCCCGCGATCGGGCATGGAGATGTTTGGGGGTTGTCATTATACATACTGCCCGCGATCGGGCATTGGGAGATGTTTGGGGAGGTTGTCATTATACATACCGTCCGCCGATCAGGCATTGGAGATGTTTGGGGTTGTCATTATACATACTGCCCGCATCGGGCATTGGGACATGTTTGGGGTTGTCATTATACATACCGCTCCGCTGATCGGGCATTGGGAGATGTTTGGGAGGGTTATTATACATACTGCCCGCGATCGGGCATTGGGAGATGTTTGGGTGGGGGTTGTTTTCAATGCCTGCCCGCGATGGCTGGTAGGGTGTATCGTCCTCGACGGCCGCTGCCTGGCAGGGGCGCTACAGGCGCAGTCCTCGGGATCAAAGCGCATCTACCTGCTAATAGCATGCAATGGCCATAATCAGATGCAAATGGCCCCCGCACCTTGCATGAATTATGGCCCCATTTGCATGTCACCTTTTGAATATCAGAAATTTGCGCATGGCGCAATGGTACTTGCGCCACCGCAAGTTTAATGCTCAACTCTGACAACTTGCGGTGGCACAAGTTCCACTGCGCCATGCACAGTGGATGTGGCTGGGGGGTGATATTCAAAGGAGTTGCTCAATAGCGCAACTCTTTTGAATATCGCCCCAGCCACACCCCTGCGCAACTATTTTGAGCATCGCAAGGGCTTGCGCCTCAGAATGGCGCAGTTTGAATATCCGGGCCCTTGTGTTATATATTTTTTCTTTGTTGTTCTACATTTTATATCTCCTGTCTATGTAATTGCAAACTGTATGTGCATGTGCCTCAGGACCTCCTAGTGAATGAGCTTGCTCAACGGAGTCTTTCCTGCAATAAACTTGAAACTTGAAAAACACACAACTCAGCAGTTAACTTTAGTGATGCAGCATCTATCGGTTCTGGGGGTGGACAGGCTGCAGCCCTGTGTGCTCTTCTAACTATATGCTTAACAAGGGACATCATGGGGAGCTGTGAAGCAACAGAGGGGCACAACTCTGCTACAGCTCCTGCAACTATTTGGTGTGTTGTCTCACTACTTGTCACTGCCTTGTCCTTCATCCCAGCAACAGCTTCCTTAACTGAGACAGCAGCAGGATCGGGGACATGATTGTGCTCTCCAATTTTCTTCAGCACAACTTCCCCATTCAAGTGAATTCTGGTAGAGCAATGGCCCTTATTGTAGTCAAGGCATTTGTAATATGCCTTAGAGGCAGTAGTGTTTTCTCTGCGATAAAGAAATCCATTTAACAGAGCGAGCTCTCCACCCTTCTGACTTTTAACAAATCATACTGTCTCACAAGGTGGTCCAGAAGCTGACATGGTTGATAGGTGAAATGTGAGTGTGTGACATTTAAGCTTTCCCCAGCTACACCGCTAGATGGCGCTAGTGTGCTCCTAAGTAATGTGCTTTTATTGAACGCACTAATATGTAAGCGCTATTTTGACTTGCGTTATTGTGGACACGCTGGTTTAACCGCATACCTATTTCTACTACTACTCACGATTGGGCATATGGGGAGAGAGGGGGGGTCCACTAGACCATCAGGATTATGATTAGTCATACTACTGCCCGCAATCGGGCATAGGAATGTGTTTGAATACACTGCTGCCTGTGATCGGGCATAGGACTGCCAGTGTCAGTGGCTCAGTAGGTAGCACACTTGACTCTGAGGCCAGGAGATCAGAGGCCTGTGGGTTCAATTCCCACATCTGGTGCTTGGGCTAATATCCCAGTACTGACACTGCAGTGCAGCATGAGAGGGGTGCTGTACTTCTGAGGTGCAGTCTTTTGGATGAGATGTTAAACCGAGGTCCCTTCTGCCTGGATTGGTGGTAGTTCAGGTGGATGTTAAAGATCCCATGGCACTTATCAAAAAGTGTGGGGGGGTCATTGAAAACACATCAAAATACATCAAAAACATATCAAAACCATATTAATACATTGGAAAATCAATTAATAAAGAAAAGAAAAAATCATAAAAACCATATAACAATACATCAATAGCCCATGTTACAAAAATATAGACGCACAACTCAAGTTGATATATCCTAAGGGAAAAATAGAAAGGAAGGAGAGAGGGAAGAAAAAAATGTTTGTACTTCATTCAAAATCCCATTATCCCATATCATATGATGTGTATATATAAGTTCATCTTTTATTTATCTGCATACATAAGGAGATTCATATACTGAGTTTTTATTTTTACTGTCATTTTTCTTTTATTTTTTCCCCTTCCTTTTTACTTATATTTAATAAAAACATGCAACCCTTTCCACCATTTAAAGACTTTCTGTGAAGAAGAGATTTCTTTATCCTTCAAATATATTGATTTCATTGCTTCCATTAGTAGCACATAAAAAGTGTCATAGGGCATACGTTTTTGCTGCAAAACCCACTGGCATCTAGCCTGCCATAAATAATATTTTAAACAACAAAAGAAAACTATTAACGTGTCTGAATCGTAATAAGCAGTGAGATGGGGGAAAAACCCCAAAATTAAAGTCTGGTAATCCAACTTTACTAACCAACTAAAAGTGAGTTTAATACTCAAAAATTCCCATAGACCTTTTGCATAGGTACATTTCAATAAAAAATTATCTATTGTCTCCTCTGTAGCCTGGCACTGGAGATTAGGACAATACCTTTCATTTATCATTTTGTGTTTAGCATTCCCTTTAATATTCAGTCTTCCATAAACATAAAGCCATAATACTTCTCACATCTGATTAGGTACTCTGGGATTATTTAGCTGTTTAATGGCATACTCTCTTAATAAAGGAGAGCAGTTAACAAATTCGCGCTCATTTGGGTAAATTTTCCCAAGAATAGAGTTATATAGTTTAGTTCCTATATTATTTCTTACAAATAGGTGAGAGATGGACCATTTGAACAATTTATGAGCACAAGGTTTAAAAAATAATGGAACCTGGGCACATTTTGGAATCCTAGGGGGAAGGTTTTCCCATATTTCAAAGAAACTTTTAAAATTATTTAATTCCCATAATTGTTGCAAAGCCATTGGAAAACAAGGATCAAAATAAAAATTCTGAGAAAGAAAGAAAGCATGGAAAAAAAATGAAAGGATCCACCATATCTAAACCTCCCTTAGAAATAGGTAGATAAGTGTAACACCGCTTGATGGGGTTAAGCCTACTTCCCCACAACATGGAAAAAAAAACAGGCATATAAGCGTGTTTCAAGAACCAAAGGAGAGGGATATACCATGGCAACGTATAATAATCCAGGTATAATAATTTTTTTAATTACAGAAACCCTTTTTTTTTGACAACCTCCATCCTTTCCACCTCTGAACCTTAATTTCTGCCTTTTTTAAAGCTATTTCCCAGTTTTCTAGGGGGAGATTCTGGGGTCCAAAAAGTATACCAAGTATTTCACATGGTTTAGAGGAGACAAGAATTCCTGATATATTTATCTGATCATCTATTACTGGTCCTAAAAGAAGGCCCTTAGATTTCTCTAGATTTAATTTTGAGTTTGAAACCTTCTCATATTTCCCTATGCAATCTATTACAATAGGAATTTGATTCACTTTAGGTAGAAAAACACAAATATCATCTGCATAGGCTTGGACAACAACAGTATCCCCTCTCATATTCCCTGATATACCTAAAAGAGTATCAGAAAGAGCCAGACTCCTAAGTAATGGGTCAAGGGAGAATGCGTAGAGTAAGGGGCTTAATGAACAACCCTGTCTAACTCCAAAGTTAACTAAAATGGGAAGAGAAGACTTCCCTTTGCTAACTGGGTAAACTAGAACAGTTTCATACATTAATTTAATCCATTGTATAAACCCTTGGTTGACTCCATAATGTTTTAATACAGAAAATAAAAAAGGCCGAAAAACCCTGTCAAAGGCCTTATTTTGATCTAGGGATACAATACAGCTTCATGATGAGCATCTATTGGAGAATTCAATTATTTCTCTAATAATTATTAAAGCAGATTGAATTTTTCTGCCAGGTATTCCACAATATTGTAGGGGATATAACAAGTCACTAGAAACTGCTCTAAGCCTGTTATTAAGTATCTGAGACAAGATCTTGAAATCAGAATTCAGAATTGTAATGGGTCACCAGTTGTTCAGTGTTGTTTTATCCCCTCCCTTAAAAATATATACTAATAACCCTGACGTAAATCTTAAGGGTAAATGAGGGGCAGTTTGCCGAAAAAAAAAACCTTTTTCATGGCATAATGCCAGGATATTTCCGAAACATTTATAAAATTCATAAGGAAGTCCATCTAGGCCTGGGGACACCCCTAGTTTTAAAGAAAATATAACTTTAAGAATTTCAGATCCCATTATAGGGTTAGTCAGTTTAGAAAGATCCAAACCAGGGGATTGTAGTAAATTGATATGTTGAAGAAATCTCATAATTTCCATATGTTGTGGAACTTTAGAGAGTTCTTGTTCCATAATATGATCCTGAATAATATTATACAAGTCAATAGGGAAGGTTTTAAGTTCTCCTTTATCATTTTGTAAGGTTTCCAAACCTGTGGAATTTCTTTTGTCTTTAAAGGCCTCAAAGGGATCTCCTATTGGGCTCTTTTGTGTTCCAAATGACAATTCTGTACGCAAAGTCTATGCTCTGTCATACTGGCATGCCCTCATTTTTAACTTAATTTGGCCGATTTGTGAACAGAAATCGATTCTAGAGGTATTGGCTTTAGATAATAAATCCTGCAATTTCTCTCTTAATGATAGGTAATGAAAAAATTGTGTTGTGACCATATGTTTCCCATAATTTTGACACCATATCTTAACATCATTTTTAGTATCCTCCCACCAATCCCATATATCATCATATAATTCAACTACAGATGTTCGTGCCCATAACAATGTTGCAATACCTTGCACAACCCTAGGGTCATGTAGAGCTGATGTGTTAAGTTTGCATCTATTTTTCTTTGTATTAGTAGAAGGGGGAGAGCCAAAACTAAAAGTGATTAATAAATGGTCCGAAAATTCATTTATAATGGGTATTATGAATGGGGGGTGGAATTATTTGAGAAGAAAAGGTAATCAATTGTCAATGATAATTTCCCTTTCCTAAAAGTATATAATAACTCCCCCCTTTGGTAATTACTACCATTTCTTAAACTTGCCAAATTAATAACTCTCCCTAGTGCAGTCGTATCACAGTATGTTTTCTTGCTTGTACTAGAAAATGGAAGTTCGCAGTTAAATTCCCCCCCCCCAAGATAATACAGCTAGTAGTGGCTAGATAAGGTAAAAGGGTATTAAATAGATTAACCCATCCAGCTTTAATCTGGGACCATAAACAACTATAAATTGAAAATTTGCCTGCTTCCTAATCCCATCTATTATTGATAGTCTCCCGGGTATTAGTTCTATCAATTTCCTTAGAGTGAAATTATATGAGCCAAAAACAATCCCTACACCATCTGCTCTATCTAATCCAAAGGACCAATAGGAAGGCCCCCATATCCATTCAGCTGTTACAAAGCGCCAATGATCTGATGTATAAAACCATGTTTCTTGTAGAAAACAAACATCCAGATTTCCCTGCTGTATGAACTGGAAAAGAGCAGTTCTTTTGAATTTATTCAATAAACTGCTGCAGTTTAAGGACCCAACACTGAATTTAGTCAGAAGAGTTTATTTAAGGGCCCTTTTTCCTTCTTTTGTTTTTTTTTCCCCTTTGCAATCATTTTGGGATGTTTTGCTCCCAGAAGATTGTGAAGGGCAGGAAATTCCTGTATCCATGTCAGAATCACCTCCCATTGTATCTAAAATAGCATAAGAGTTATCCATTTCAAAATAAAGGGGTTTTCAGAAACTGGAGGGGAGGATGTAGGGGAGGAGGGGGTTTTGAACTCCTAGTTGCCCTTTTTTCATTAGGAGCAGGACTTTGAGGCTTTGAAGACTCAGTCTCCTGGTAACATACAGGAGGAAAATCATCTGTATTATGAATTTCTGGAGTCTTTAACTCTGTCTCTTGCTTTGAAGGAGGACCTGTGTTTGGTGGATGTTCTTTCCTAGTTGTTGCTTCTCTCTCGGGGGAGGTCAGGCCGCTTTGTTTTGTTTTTTGAAAGAGCTTCATCTTGGGCTTTTTGTATCAGTAACTCAGGACTAATGACTGTGGCCTTGTTTTTGGCTGCCCAAGGACAGTCCCTATATCCATGCCCAGATTCCTCACATAAATCACATTTTACCATATTAGCACATTGAAAGCTACCATGACCTAATTCCCCACAAATCTCGCACCAAGTAGTATCACATGAACTAGAGAGATGTGACCGGACCCCATACTTATAGCAGGCCTGGGGCTTCCCTGCATAAAAGCAAACTCCCCTATCTCTGCCTAAAGTAAATTAATTTGGGATATGATCAATCTCATTGTCGGGTTGTCTTAATTTCACCTTATATTTCCAGCTACCAGTCCAGAAAAACTCTGTGTCTAACACTGCTTCAGGAGCACTCAAGACCTCACATTTCTGAGAGAGCCAAAAAGTGATATATTCGATGTGTACCCCTTCATTCCTAAACATCACTGTCACATACTTGATTAAGGATTGTGTTAATGATGTAACTACAAAAAAAGACCACGGGGGGAGAACTTGAGCTGATTGTGCCTTTGCTAAAACAGAACCTAACAGAAGGGGATCTAAAACTAATATCATAGTTATCTTCCCCTGAAATGTTAGTAAAAGCAAAAACGTCTTTGGGTGAAAATTGCAAGGATTCTTTAAGGAGATGTTTGCCCACAAACACCAGATCTGGTCTCTCAGTTAGGCCCCCTTTATATCGAATCCTTACAGCATTTCTCTGAGCCGCAGCTTCTTTCCATTTTTGGGAAAAAAGATCAGAAAGAAGAGGTCTAGGTTGAGGGGGGATCTCAGGAATTTCACTAGCATCTGTTGTTTCCTGTGAATTATTTTGTCCAAGTTCTGTATCTGATGGTAAAGGACTGTTATTTATTTCAGTCTTTAAATCAAGAGGATTTGGGACAAGCCTACTAGTGTGCTCAACAGTAGCAGGACACCATTCTGTGGGGCATGAAGACAAGGGAGAAGAGGAAGGCCAGTCCGGGTCTGGAACCCATATCCCTGCAGGGCCCATTTTCCATCCCGACTCCTTCAGGGCTGTGTTTTGTGACCAGATTTCAGTTTTGTCCTGCATGCTGGAAGGGAGAGAAAAGCTTGCTGAATAAGAGCAGCGGTTGAGGGATTTTGTACTGCCACAGAATTACCTTCCAGTTTCTGTGGTAAAGCACTGAATTCAAGTTACGGTTTGCAGCAGTCAAAGCTGCTGTTTTGTATTTAAACAGTTCAGGAGAAATTTTTGAAGCGTGATTTTTATTTTGGAAAGAGAAGCTAGTCACTTGGGTTTGAGTCAGAGGGTCTGTTTGATAAATAATTTCCCTCTTTGAAACACTACGAGCACTACCCTGTGCCCTTGTTCCCTTATCATCAGCTGTATGGGAGCCCATCATGAAAAGTTTTGTCTGTTCATCCATTTGCTGAGCTTCAATCAGCTTAGGTACTTGGGGTAGGATAGCTTTCTCAGAACTTGTGTCATGACATTGTTGAACTCCCGATACAACTTTATCAGAAACCACTTTTTGAAAAGGGAACGACATTTGGCACTCGTTACTCATAGCGATTTCACTGCCAGCCAGGTTTTCCCATTTTTTTGAGTGTTTGACAGGGTAAACATGCAGGATCTAGTGTGGTGCCATCCTTTGATGTGACTGTGTTACTGAACTTGACTGCGCTGTCAGCAGGGCCGTCAGCAAGGCTGGTATCTACATTTTCAGAACTACCAGCTACAATCATAAGTTCTCCTGAGTTCTGAATAAGTTTTTCCAAAGAAAATGAAAGGTTTACATCACTGAGTTCATTGAAAGAAAAGTCACTTATCTGTTGTTCAGTCCTCAGGACCTGGTGCATCTTATCCATTGTAGGCAATATATTTGATAAACGTCCCGATTCATCCGAAGCTAGTACTGTAATATATCTGCTAAGTCATTTTCTCCTCGTAGAACGATGATAACTTCTGGATTTTCAAGCGCAGGGGAGGAAGCCCTCTCCCCTGCTTCAGAGATGTCCATTCCATCCACCGACAGACACAGAGTGGCCATAACGATAGGCCAGCAGCTCTCCCCTACTGACATCCAGTACAGGAATTTCCCCAGTGCCCCGGTCAAATTTCCCTTGTTCACTAAAAATACCACCAACAGCTTAATCTGGTACAAGGTCAGTTGGCATTCGTCTGTATCCCCCTCCCCCGGGTCGTGGCTGAAAATAGGCAGGATTTGTTTAGTACACTTACCTGGTCAACAAAAACTAACTAAATAAATAAATAAAATGTTACTACTGCCTGCGATCGGGCATTGGAATGTGTTTCATTCTACTACTGCCCACAATTGGGCATACGGGGGGGCACTGGACTATTGAGGGTCTGAGTGCTTGTGGACAGTGTTCCTGCTGGACAAGTGGCGAACCACGGCTGGTGGCTGTTGTGTTGCACCTTGCAATACAGCCGCCCACCTGTGGGTGGCCAGCATTGAGCCTGTTTATTTCGGCTCAACTTTGTTACTTTCAGTGTCGCGGCACATGTGGGGTTGCACCAGCATATCGCCCTTACATCAGAGCTGAATATTGGGATGTGTCGCGATATGCAAGGGCATGCCCCTGCATCGGCGCTGCATACATTTACCAATGCACCCCGGTGCATCGGGGGTTGTGCCATGCAACCTGCCCCTTTGAACATCACGCCGGGGCACATTGGGGAGTTTGCATGACACAACCCTGTTGTGCCAGGCGCTATCCCTTTGAATATCCCAGCCTAGGTGTATAGTTTTAAAGCCTGAAATGTTTCTTTTGTTAATTTTCTTTTTTCTGTTTTTTCTTATTGAGTTTGTCATGTGTAAAGGGTGGGAAAATTCATTGTATTGTAATTTGTATTTTGTTTTTCCTATATTTCTTTTTCTTTACTTAATTGTGTTATAAAACTGATGTTATGTTTCTTGCAATAAAAACTTGCATGCTTGTAGCCTATGCCTCTGTATTCCAGCATGGGCAGCAGGTGGGTGGCTAGGGTCAGTCTTGCTATTTTGGGATGGCATGGGGATTTTAGCAGAGGGCTCCCAGTCTGGCATTCACTTTTGTTGGTAGTGGAAGTGTTGTCTATCTCTGCCGCCAGGTATTTGTAGTCTTTTGTTTCTTTGAGGGTAGACCCATCTAGGAGTTGTATTTTTAGCTTGCAAGTGTCTTTAATTTTTGTACCGTTTTTAACAGAAGATTATAAACTGGGAATGTTTCCACTGAGCACCATCTTTGCAGAGACAAACCATTTCTAAAGAATATCAAAAGCCAATTGGAGTGTCTTCTTCATTTGGGAAAAGCCTTTGTCCTTCACTGTATGGACTGTGCCATCCCCGTTTAATTGTGGAGTGCTGCATGTACTAGGAAAATGCATTCAATTTCCCTGGGAAAACCCCTTGACTGCAGAGCCACTCCTACCAGCAAAACTCCTGCTGTTATCCATAAAGTTTCACTTCTGTCAGCAGAAGTTGTTATCTTCAGTGCTCTACCCCTACCAGCACAATTCCAGTTTGCACTAGCAAAATATACCGGCAGCTGTCATACTACTGCTTGTTCTGGAGGGCAGTTTCTTTCTCAGCAATAAACAAGCATTTGTCAAGGCCGAATATTTCCTTGCATGGTGTATGTGTCAGGGTTGTACTAAAGTCATGAGCCTGTGTTAGCAAAATGCAACATAGCCTGATAACTGTGTTGTTTATATATTTTTATGCTACATGTTTAACATAGCCTTCTTATGACCCCGCCTCATGAGCAATGATGAAGAAAATGTTCAACTCCTGCCCGAAAAGTGGTTAAGTGCAGCGACTGTGAAATCACCTTTTGGGATGTGAGAACTCATTTGAAAATTTACAGCTGTCATATTCATGAAGTGCTGTGAAGAAATGGCTATGCTGAAAACTTGGGGTCATAACACATGCAGATGTACAGTATGTCTGTGTTTCTTTATGTTTGAATGGACAGCTACCTGAGCAGAACACCTGAATATAAGTAAAGAATGTGTGTGGGCATTGTTATATCACCCTGTTAACTTTGCACGTCTCAAACAATTACAGAAGTAGAAGGGATAGGGAACTTACTGTGCTACCGAGTCTTCCTGAAGTCCTCACCGACCACAAGCAGAAAGCAGTTACCAGGGTACAGAAACAGTAACAGAGATGGCTGTAATGGGTACGGACACCCATTGCAGTCAACCCACACAAAGTAAGGTTAAATAAAGGGACTTACCTGCCGCAGGGTACCTGGGTAGGTGTCCGAAGCAGTGATGCCAAGGTACCTGTAAAATAAAACATAACAAAAAGGATCACAAAGGATCCACAGCTCTTAGAGGGTCCAGCAGGGTGGAAGGGACAGGATAGAAATAAAACTAATACTTATCTGATTAAGGTAGAAGCCCTCGTCTTGTCAGGCCTGCAAAAATAAAAGAGAAATAGGTTAGTTAGATGAAAAAGCAGTAAGAAAGCAGAAGCAGAGAAAAGGGAGTGAGGTTAGGGGAAGGGGGTCTCAGCTGGGACCCTTTGCCCCTAGTGGTGGCCAAGTGGTCAGTAATCTAGCTAGTAGCATGGGCTAATGGAGGCTAGTAGCCCTTCTGTGGAAATAAAAGTGCCATTGGTGGGGAGTGGGTCTTGGAAATGCCCTGTAAAGGGAGGGCACAACATAAAGCTAGCCCTGGTAGCCTGGTGGGCTAGCCCTGATGTTCTAAGGTCAGCGTTTATGTTAAAATAAATTTTAAACCCTTCCTGGGTGTAAGGGGGGGGGCTTCCCTGAGTCCTAGTTATGCTGTGGGTAGTGATGGGGGGTTTATTTGTGGTGGCAGCAGAGGAGCAAGTTGGGCTGCTGAGCAGTCTGCCAATAGAGCGACGATGCTATATTGAGACTACCAGTGGGTGGTCTGGAATTTTTAGCCCTTATGGAGCTTAGGCTGTGGCCTGCTCCACATGGGTGGGAGACAGGGAAAGTCATAAGCCAGCAGGAGGTAGAGGAGGCATGTAATGAAAGCGTCTCCACCCCATATTCCTGATCACCACTTCGGCGGCAGTTTTTTAACTAATTTATGCCCTTAAGAACTTAAGAGGAGGCAGACAGGGCAGAAATATAGCCAGCGGGAGGTGGAGGAAGCATGTAGGAAAGTGCCTCCTCCCCACCTTCCTGATCGCTGCTCCGGCAGCAGTTTTGTTTGTTTCAATTACGCCCTACGGGGCTTAAGAAGGGCAGCCAGAGGTCCGGAGAACAGCAAGATGCTGCTGTAAAATAAAGTCACTCGATGGCACTGGTGAGATTCTGAAGGGCTGTACAAGGAGGCAATGGGGCTGAGGAGGAGTGCACAGGGTGGCAATAGTGAGATCTGGAAGGGGGGGGGGGGTCTGTGCAGTGCAGGGCAGAGAAGTCACCAGAATTGGAAGCCACATGGTGGCTAAAAAATGTTAGCTTATTGAAATAGTCGGAAGGGGAGGATAAAATAAAAAGCCACACTGTAGCGGGTAGCAAGCCCTGAGGGGCTGCAACAGAATGGGGCAGGGGCAGCTAATGGAAGAAAAAGAGCTGTAGCCACACAAGAGGTGGAGGGGAACCCAGCGCCAGTGAAATGACATTACACCCTGGGATGCTGATGGGGCGAGGAGATGGTAGAACCAAAACAAAGGAAGGGCAAAAGAAATATAAAAACGGGACTGATGGCAGAGGAAAGAGATGAAGGAGGTAGGGAATGGAAGGGACAAAACAAAGCAGAATGAAGGAAGGGTAAGGAGTAGGTGTTAGCGGCTAGTGCTTGCCTTGAGGTGGCAGTCACTTTGTTTTTTCTTGGGGGTGTTGCTTATGCAAATGAGAAGAATGAAGCACACTCTGATTGGTGAGGTTCATTTCTCTCAAGTGCTGGCCAGCTCCCACTGTAAAATTCCAATGGCTGTCACATTGGGCTTCACCGCTCATTGGTATGTCAGGATCGCGCCCACTGTACAGTGCTCTCCATTGGACTTGTCCCTGACACACCTTTCAAATGCCATACTGTCCCAAGGTGTTTCTTGCGCAAGCACAAGGAAACACAAAAAAAGAATGATGATCCTACAGTTAGTAAGCAAGGGGATAAGGAAGGATGCTAGACTAGATGTAAGTTATTCTTATTCAAGTATCAGGAGCTGTTTGGCTCTGTCCTTCAATGACCAAGATGAAGCTTATTGTAGGTCTTTTAACCTTTGGGAGGAGAGGCCTGGATTTGGTTGTTGTTAGCAGGCCAATAATAAACGTGATATATTGTCTCCACCTGGGGATGCATGTAAAATACCTGCTGGCACTCAGGAGATTATGCTCCAAGAAATAGTAGCATTAACAGTCCCACAAAGTCCTGCCCCACAATACTAAAAATACTGTAACCAAAACCATAAACAATAATATGCAGGAGTACATTGCAATCAAGGGATATGGTTTAATATGGAGGAATACAATGCAATCAAGAGGTATGGGTTAGTTCACAGGAGTACAGTGCAATAAAGGGATATGGTTAGTACACAGGAATACAATGCAATCAAGGGGTACAGTTTAATACACAGGAGTACAATGCAATCAAGGGATACAGTTTAGTACGCAGAAATACAATGCAATCAAGGGGTACAGCTTAGTATGCAGGAATACAGTGCAGTCAAGGGATGGGTTTGGTACGCAGGAGTACAATGCAATCAAGGGATACAGTTTAGTACACAGGAATACAATGCAATCAAGGGGTACAGTTTAGTATGCAGGAGTACAATGCAGTCAAGGGATACAGTTTAGTACGCAGGAGAACAATGCAATCAAGGGATATGATTTAGTACGCAGGAATACAACACAATCAAGGGGTACTGTATAATATACAGGAGTACAATGTAATTAAGGGATACAGTTTAGTATGCAGAAATACAATGCAATGAAGGGATACAGTTTAGTACGCAGGAGTACAATGCTAGTACACAAGAGTACAATGCAATCAAGGAGTACGGTTTAGTACACAGGAGTACAGTGGAATCAAGGGGGTATGGTTTAGAACCCAGGGATACTATACAATCAAGAGGTACAGTTTAGTATGCAGGAGTACAATGCAATCAAGGGGCATGGTTTAGTATGCAGGAGTACAATGCAATCAAAGGAAACAGTTTAGTATGCAGGAATATAATGCAACTGAGGGGGTATGGTTAAGTATGCAGGAGTACAATGCAATCAAGGGGTACGGTTTAGTACACAGAAGTACAATGTAGTCAAGGGGTACAGTTTAGTACACAGGAGTACAATGGAATCAAGGGGTATGGTTTAGTACACAGGAGTACAATGTAATCAAGGGGTACAGTTTAGTATGCAGAAATACAATGCAATCAAGGGGTACAGCTTAGTATGCAGGACTACAGTGCAGTCAAGGGATGGGTTTAGTACTCAGGAGTACAATGCAATCAAGGGATACAGTTTAGTACACAGGAATACAATGCAATCAAGGGGTACAGTTTAGTATGCAGGAGTACAATGCAGTCAAGGGATACAGTTTAATGCAGGGAGAACAATGCAATCAAGGGATATGATTTAGTACACAGGAATACAACACAATCAAGGGGTACTGTATAATATACAGGAGTACAATGTAATTAAGGGATACAGTTTAGTATGCAGGAATACAATGCAATGAAGGGATACAGTTTAGTACGCAGGAGTACAATGCTAGTACACAAGAGTACAATGCAATCAAGGAGTACGGTTTAGTACACAGGAGTACAATGGAATCAAGGGGGTATGGTTTAGAACCCAGGGATACTATACAATCAAGAGGTACAGTTTAGTATGCAGGAGTACAATGCAATCAAGGGGCATGGTTTAGTATGCAGGAGTACAATGCAATCAAAGGAAACAGTTTAGTATGCAGGAATATAATGCAACTGAGGGGGTATGGTTAAGTATGCAGGAGTACAATGCAATCAAGGGGCATGGCTTAGTATGCAGGAGTACAATGCAATCAAAGGAAACAGTTTAGTATGCAGGAATATAATGCAACTGAGGGGGTATGGTTAAGTATGCAGGAGTACAATGCAATCAAGGGGTACGGTTTAGTACACAGAAGTACAATGTAGTCAAGGGGTACGGTTTAGTACACAGGAGTACAATGGAATCAAGGGGTATGGTTTAGTACACAGGAGTACAATGCAATCAAGGGGTACAGTTTAGTACGCAGGAATATAGTGCAATTGAAGGTGTACGGTTAAGTATGCAGGAGTACAATGCAATCAGGGATACGGTTTAGTACACAGGAATACAATGCAATCAAGGGGTATGGTTTAGTACACAGGAGTACAATGCAATCAAGGGGTACAGTTTAGTACACAGGGGTATAATGAAATCAAGGGGGTACAGTTTAGTACACAGGAGTACAATGCAGTCAAGGGGTATGGTTTAGTACACAGGAGTACAAGGCAGTCAAGGTGTACAGTTTAGTACACAGGAGTACAATGGAATCAAGGGGTATGGTTTAGTACACAAGAGTACAATGCAATCAAGGGGTATGGTTTAGTATGCAGGAATATAATGCAATTGAAGGAGTACGGTTAAGTATGCAGGAGTACAATGCAATCAGGGATACGGTTTAGTAGACAGGAATACAATGCAATCAATGGGTATGGTTTAGTACACAGAAGTACAATACAATCAAGGGGTATGGTTTAGTACACAGGAGTACAATGCAGTCAAGGGGTACAGTTTAGTACGCAGGAGTACAGTGCAATCAAGGGATATGGTTTAGTACATGGGAGTACAATGCAATCAAGAGATATGGTTTATTAGGGAAGGCAGGAGCAATGCTCTGGGGAAGGGAAGGGTGAAACAATATATAAAAAACAGCTTGCAGTTCCCACAATACCATAACCACCCGTGGAAGTGTTGGCATTGATAAAGGACACAGCAGGCAATAATTTGGGTAAATGTCCTGCAGGATGGTATAATTTATTTACTTTTACCAGTGTATTCTGTGTTCTGGTGGCTTAGTAATATGATGGTGCAGGGAACTGAATATATCATGTTATATGTCTGTGTCTTTCTGTTCTGAACCCCTGTGAAATAAATTGGATTTTGGTTATAATTTTATAACTGTCTACAAGAACTTTTAGTGCTAATTTTATAATTGTAAGTAAGTCCTCAGATATAAGTTATGACAAAAATCACAAATCCAACAACTGGCTGCCTGAACAGGGTGGAATCAGACAAACACAGATTTAAACACATCAGGCTGCTGTAGTTAAGGGTTGCCACCTCAATTGCAGTATACCAAAGTGAAGTTTTGTCCTTCAGGCACCTTCAATAGGCTATAAAATGGGAAGTTCAGAAAAAACTGTTAGGGACTATGTTGAAATATATATTAAAATGCACAAGGGCGAGATTTTCTCTGCACTGGATGTCATTTCGCAAGGGGAACCATGGCATTATGTTAAAAATAAGCTAGAAACAGAAGTTTTGAGCAATAAAAACATTCCTGGCCATAAGCAGAATGGAATCATTGTACAAGGACTGTTCTGTGCTGTGCTGTCAGTGCAAGAATGAGTCTGTGTTTAAACAAGAATGTAGATCTAAAAAAGGAAGATACGCTTACCCTTAGAACAGAATTAGAAGAGAAACTACAACAGCTGCAGGAACAAAACCAAGATCTTGGCAGTACTAATATTGTTTTGTACACACAAGTTACCGAATACTGTAAACAGATTCAGGATTTATGGCAGCAGCTAGAACATGCTGAGGAACAAGTGGACACATTAAATGATCAAGTACATCAGGCTAAAGGGGCAGCTAAAGAAAGTCTCCAGTGTAGGCATGAAGATTCTGTCAATACCTCACCTTCAGCCCCTCCACTTTACCCCGCTGTCATTGGGCATCCCAATTCGCTTTACTCCACTCTACCTACCATTGAGGGGGGGGAGTGCCACTTGAACTTCTGATATCTATTTATCAGTCGGATGCTTAGGATGCAACTCAATGGACTGAGGTCCAAGATAGGATGGTCCCTATGACCCCTGAAATGTTAAATATGTATATTAAGGACTTTAGTCCCTCACCTAAAGGCACATATGTTAATGGTTGTACCAAATGGCTCTTCACACTGCTGAGCATTACTGAGGCAAATGGGTGCTCCCAACAAGAGATCCTGTGGGTCTTAAGGAGACTTGTGAGGGAAGAAAAATAGTCTAGGTTGTTAGAAGCAGTATGCACCAATACCACAGGACTGACAACCCAAGCCATTTACGATGAGTGCATCTGTACTCTTACAGTTATCCAGTTCCAAATTGGCATTTTAGGTAAATTAAAGGAGTATCAGAATGAAACCTCTAGGGAGTTTGATGCACGGGCGTGGCAAGCTTAACATGCATTATCCAATCACCCTAACAGAATAGGCTTATCATACCGTCAGCTGTACTTGGAGGGTCTGTTGCCCCGTACCAGAGAAATGGTGAGAATGGTTATAACTGCTGAGATGCTTATGGATGATGTAGTTGTTAAAGCACAACATGCTTATTTTAAGCAGGATAACATAGATGGCAAAGGCAAACCTAAACCAGCCCATGAAAACAAAGCTTTTCAAGTAGAAGGTGGTGGACAGGGTGAGCAACCCTCCCATTACAACTACAACAGGCAAGACAGACATAGAGGTAGATATAGAGGTAACAGAAACCAACCTTTTAGAGGCAATAGGGGTTACTAGAGAGACTGGAGAGCTTGGCAAGACAGAGGTAGTAACTACCAGGATGGGCAAGTAAGGGACCAGCCACCTGGGGACATGGATATAAGTTTGAATCCCACCACCCAGGAGCTACAAGCACAAATACAAAGGTTGCAGGAAGAAAATATTCGGCTGCATACTGCAGCTGTTGGACCCACACTCTTACACACCCACTAGAAACACCAAGCCCTTATCCCACCTGTAACAACTATCTGCCCAGTTACACTAGACAGGTGGGGGTGCCCCCAGGTTATGGCTCATATTGAGGGTGTTTGAAATACAACAGTTACTTTAGATACGGGGGCGTCTATTTCAGTATTGGGAACACGGTTCAGGGCACAGCACTCTGCTCACACAGTGAACATTCAATGGGATTTGGGTGCAAAAATCACTGCATCACTGACAAAAGCTATTCATGTTGCAATTGGAACCCGGCAGGGTCCACTTACGTGTGTACACTTTGACAAATTAGGTACTCTTGTAGGCAGTGATTGGATGGTTTCAAATGGAATTATCCTGGACTTAGCTAATTTACAACTTTTGCAAGCGGGGGCGAATACTGACAGTATTGTACCAGTGATACTGATGGACCACACAGTGCATACTATAAAGGGCATAGATCATGTTTCATGGGAAAAGTTAAATTTACCTGCATGGACAGGCAGTGTGCAAACAAGTAGTTAATGTCTTTGCTACACACAAACATGACTGTGGACACATACAAACTGAGATTATGCTTGCAGGAATAGAGCCAGCCGCCCAGAGGCAATATCCCTTTCCTAGGGAAGCCATAGAGCCAGTTGCAAAAGTTATAGCTAGCCTAACAGAATGGCATAATTAGAAAATGCTCTTCAGTTACAAACTCTCCCATTTGGTCAGTGAGAAAAGTACACAATACTTGAAAGATTGACTATAGATTATAGGCAGTTAAACAAATGTATTCCACCTATGGCTCCAGTTGTTGCATCATACCCGGAGAAGATGACCAAAGCTGTGTCCTGATCTAAGTGGTTTTCAGTAACAGACATTTCAAATGTTTTTTTGCTCACTGCCACTACACAGCAAATGTCAGTGCCTGTTTGCATTTACCTTTCAAGGTGTTCAGCTCACATTTACGAGGTTGCCTCAAGGGTGCCATGATTCACTAACTATTTTTCATGCACACATGAAACAGGCATTGTCAGATTTGTCTTTTCAGCAAAATATTGTTCAATACATTAATGATGTATTGTTGCACACAGCAGAGAGAGAAGAGAATTTGCATTTGTTGTTGTTGTAAAAGCTGTTACAAGTTGGTTTAAAGGTAAACTCGGCTAAAATTCAGTTGTGTCAAGATTCTGTGAACTTTTTGGGGGTTACTTTAAGTCAGGAAGGGAAATCTCTTGACCAAGCGAAGGTTCAAACTATTCTGTCATTGCCCCTCCCCGCCAGTGAAGGACCTCTGTGTTCCCTCCTAGACATGACAGGTTTCTGCAGAGATTCCATCCCAGATTATGCAGAAATTGTAACTCCATTGTATAGGCTACTTAAAGGGTACCTAAACACAAGAAATTTGTTTTGCAATGTTCCCATTTGATATGCAGTTTATTTTGAAGCCAAATGCCATATTAACAAGTGAGCCTTACTTTTGATTGTAGTTTTTGTCCTGTTTTCATGTTTTTTCAATTTTTTTCTGTCCCCGTTGTTGCGGCGTGATTTCCATGTTTACTGCTGTAGACCCACCTTGCGTGTTTAGCTATGATGTCATTCTAGCAAGACGGAGCTATAGTAGGACTAAAGAAGTATAGGGAGAAGCACAATTGCACAATTCAGTTATTATTTTTTGCAGTGGGCTTGTACTTGTTGCAAATGTTTAATTCAGAGGAGTTTGATGATCTTGATGATCTTGATTTAAATTTCCAATGTACTGTACTGCCCTATCAATTTGAGCCGCTAAAAGCTGCTGCCATGTCTGAAGGTGCATCTGCAGCAGGTAGTGAGTCTTGACAGCAGCAATGGTGGTGAATCCAGCGATGCAATGGAATATGATTGGACTCGGTTCCTGGAGTGGTGAGTGTCGGATACTTGTATATTATTTAAAAGGATGCAGGTCACACAGGGAGACGAGCATCGTTTTGCTCAGTGTGCCTTTCCAGGTGAAACAATTGCAATAAATAAATAAATAAATAAAATGTCTCTTGCAGGTGTTCAGGTGTCTTATACTCTGTAATACAGATATGCAGGTTCTGCATATATTGTGCTGTTTGCTGAAGACAGTAATGAGGCATGACATATACAGTTATGTATGTTCTCATTCATAGCAATTTCTGGCCACAGTGAGTCCCTGTCCCTGTCCCCACTACCCCTACCATGAAGCCAGTTATGGTCTGCACAGTGTTATGTCTGATGAGCTCACAACCATCATCCAGATGGCTCATGGCACATACTTTATTCCACTTTTTTACATGTTCCCCATCCCTTCCTCCTCCCCTGATGCTGTACAGTGCCCAGTGGTGGATTCAGTCACAGCAGTGCATGCTGTGCTGACATCACCCCCAGCAAGGACACTGACACCCCATTCCCCACTAGGTGCTGCTGCTGCATTGGAGTATTCATGTGTCCTTCCCTGGGTCGGCTTCTGCTCATCTTGGGAGCACTCCTCATCCCTGACTGCACAAATTCTACTATCTTGGTCTCACTTCTGAATCCCAATTGCTAGCACAGTAGCATTATGTGCTTCTTCTGAGTCATGGGGTGGTGACTTGAAGGGACAGACCTGACTGGAAAAGGGTTGGAGTGGCTCTCTAGGATAGAGAGAGGGAGAGGGAGAGGGAGAGGGAGGGGAGGAGGAGAGGAAGGAGAGAGGAGGGAGGGAAGGAAGGAGATGGAGGGAGGGGAGGGAGGGAGGGAAGGGAGGGGAGAGAGAGAGAGAGAGAGAGAGAGATCTCAAATTTAATCATGAAGTGCATTGTCAAGCTATGGTGAAAGATGGACAGAAGACTCATAATGGGGGTGGTACCACAGGCACCCAAGCATGATGTCCAGCTGACTATAGGAATTTGTAGAGCAGCCAGATGAGATGCATTTGTTCTCCCCAACGACATTTAGACTGACAAGGTAAGAAGGCTAACAGGACCAAGAGTGACTTCCTGAACAAAGACAGTGTGTTAGAAAGCAAATGGGATGGTAAGTGCAGTTGTAGAAAGTGTGGTAACAATGAGGCAGAGCAAAAAAGGGAAAGTAGCAAGCAGAATGGTAAACTGTAGAGAAGCCATTGCTGCAAATGCTATAAAATTCTGGACCTAGAGGCCATCACGGTGGAGCTGGAGCTAGGTATCATGTCCATTCATGAGTCGTGGTGCTCAGGAAACCAGAAGTGGAACATGGTCATACCAGGATCTATTCATTTCATTATGGATAGGTAAGGAATGTTTGGAACGGAGGAGGGGATGGTGCTGTATGCAAGGAAGGGCATCAAATGAATGGAGACACTGCAGTGGGGAGGTCATCTTGCCCCTGTACAGGTCCTGGGTGATACCACACCTAGAGTCCTGTGTGCATTTATGGCGCCCATACTTGAAAAGGAACATCAAAGTACTGGAGGGGGTACAGCGTGGGGCAATAAAAATCACCCTGGTGTCGTGGTCCAGACCATATGAGGAGAGACTGAGCAAGCTCAATATGTATACCCTGGAGGAAAGAAGGGAGAGGGGGATATGATCGAGACTGGCAAGTACCTGAACGGTTTCAACAAAGTAGACACCAGGTTTATGTTAGATCTGAAAGGCAGAATGGAAACAAAGGCACAGTCTATGTAAATGGAAGGGGGAAGGTTCAGGAGGGAACTGAGGAGGCACTATTTCACTGAAAGGGTGATGGCATGGTGGAACGCTGTGCCAAACGAAGTTATATTCTTGCACACTGTTGGGGGCTTCAGCAGGGAGTGGGACAGATTAAAGGGAAGGGCATGAATCTGGAGTGTTTGGAGATGGTATATGGGGGGGCAGCTGCAGTCTAATTAGTTGAAGTGTAGCACACTCTATCAGACTTCAGATACTGAATGGCCTTTATCTGCTGCAAATTTCAGATTTTCTTATGTATCCTGGCTACCCAGCCAAAATTCCTTGGCGCCTATCCCATTAACGCTTGAAATCCACCACTATTTTTGGCCACAGTACCTCAGCAGAAAGACTAACAGTGTTACAGGCATACACCACTCCTTCAGTGAAGAAGTACTTCCTCACATACCTTCTACATTTCCTACCTCCCAGCTTCATTAAATGACCCTTATGTTATGAAAAACAGCATGTTCGCAGCCCTCCTGTGGACAGCCTGTACCCTTTGACCTTCCATAAATTTGGTCTCCAGGACTGGACACAGTACTCCTGGCATTACCTTATCAGTCATTTATGCAGGTGTAACATCATCTCCCTTTGCTGGTGATACCCCTCCCTCTGACCTCCAGCATACCGCTGGTCCTTCCTACTGCCTTGTCACCCTGTCACACTGTCTTGCTGCCTTGACTTCACCCATTATGATTACTCCAAGGTCCCTTTCTTGTTTTGTAATGGTCAATACCTCTTTCCCATGTACTACTTTGCCTATGGTTTACTGTGCCCTAAGTGCGTGTTCTTCTGCCTTTTTGCATTGAAACTCAGCTGCCATATAGACCACTTGATGTGCTTTCTCTCATGTCTCTGAGCTCCTCCAGTCTTTCCTCATAGGGCCTACCCCCCATGTCTGTGATCGTTCTCTCCAGCCGGCAGGAGAGTTCACCTTACTGTAGATTTTGGTGTCATCTACAAAGAGTCTTCCCTCCAGCTGTTCTGCAATGTCTCTTATAAAAGACATTGAAGAGAAGTTGTCCCATTACTAAACCATGAAGTACCCCAATGGTCACTCTCCCCTTCCCCAACACTGGCCATACCGTCATGCCATGTACCGACAGCCCTCCCAACCTCCCAGTGCTGCCTGTCCAGCATTATTTGCACTCTCCAGACCCACTGCCCTCAGTGGCTCCCTAGTGGTTACGGGTACCATGGAGAGCATTGTCCAACACCCCTGGTGACCAGAGGGTGTTGACCATGACTGTGTGTGCTTGCTCATTCTGATCACCTGCTTTCTTCATAAGCAACTGTAACATGCAGAATACAGAAATGCATTTGATACAAGTACAGAACTCCTATCCATTGTTCCTGTGCCTTTCTTTTTATCAGCAAAATGTTTTTGCTTCTTTGTTAATCGTTACGGTTTACATTATGTTGCTGCCTGATGACAGTTATATAGTTTATTTGAATAGACCTCTGACATTATTATGTAATAATAACTGGGGACTGCTTTTTCCCATAGGGACAGCGAGTTATAATTTCCTGTTATAACCCGCGGGTTATATCGGGTCTGGGCATGCACAAAAGGCGCAGTTCCGCTCCTCCTCACGAGACAGGATATCATATTTCACTGCCAGTTGGAATCTAAGGTACGTTAATTAAAAATATAAACAAAATAATGAGAACACCCACTTTACAAACTGGCCACATTGTGAGAGGTTTTACGATGGCAATATTTTTAAAAGGAGCTGCAGACCGTGTGAAAACCGACGAACTGCATGGCACCATGGGGATGTGTTTATTTTATGTAAGTGCTGAGGCGAAAAAGTGTTCCCCAGCAATTATATAAAATAAAAGCTGGGAAGGTCTGTAAAACTTGAATGTTAGACATCCCCTCGGTGTGGGATGCCAGTACAAACCACTCGAGCTCCGCCTTGGGGTTTATGTGGCATCCCACACCTTGGGGGTGTCTAACATTCTTGTTATAACCACCTCCCCAGCCATTATTGTATATTTTATAACTTACATGTGAAGTAATTCGCTGTGGTGTGTAGTGGAGTGTTTTCTGTATAGAATTCCATCTGTTTCAAAATCCTAGGGACTGCATGACACGGTTTCATTTTGAAAGCAGAAGAATTCACAAACACATATTTCACAAAGTACTATACACTATGGACCAGATATTCAAAAGGGTTGCACCATGCACAATAGGGTTGCTCCAGCGCAAGTCAGAAAATGTGCCATTCTACGATATTCAGTGGGAGGCAGATGTGCCCCCCCAAATCAAGCTGAGCAATAGCGCAATGATAATGAATGTATGCGCAACTAAAAGGGGAGGAACCATGCATAAATGGCGCAGTGCGATATTCAACAACATGCGCCATGCGCAATAGGGGAGCAAGCGGAAGTTGCGTGATAGTGGAAATGAGCCAAAATAAAAAGGAACAAGGGAGAGGTGCAAGAACACTACAGGGAAGGCACATGAGTCTGAACTATAGCAACTCAAACTGGGCAGGAGGGACATACAGGCCAGGCCAGGGAAAGGGCACCCTGAACAGAGAGGCACAGGGAAGATGTGGGGAGCCACAGCCAATGCAGAAGGGGGAAGTGCCACACAACACAGAGGCCAGCACAGGAAGGTGTTCCCGGTGCAGGGGAAATAGCAGCCAGGACAGTGGGGGGAACACAGAAACAGCTGGGGAGGTAAACACAAGCCAGGGACATGGCCAGTGCCACCATTCAGATGGAGGCAGTAATGAGGGGGGTGAGAAGGTGGGCAGCAGGGGGGCGCGGCCGTGGAAGGGCCCATCAGCAGTATGCCCCCAACAGGCAGTACCGAGCCCGCACCAGCTTCGAGCTGTACAGCGATACTGAGATCCTGGGCCGGTACCGCCTGAATCAGGCAATTCTGAGGTGGCTCTGTGAGCTGTGCAGTGATGTGATGCAGGCACCCACATGACGGAGCCATGCTCTGTCAGTGGAGACTAAAGTGACAGCTTGCATGTGCTTGCTCATCACGAGTACCTTCCAGAGACCAACTGGGGACACCATAGGCATAACCCAGTCAGCTGCATCATGCCACCTCATCCAACTCCTCAGCGCACTGCTGCCACATGCTGCAGAGTACATCCATTTCCCCAGCACACTGGCGGAGCATACAGCAAACATACAGGAGTTCCACAGGGTAGCACATATGCCTGGCATGCTAGGGGCAATAGACTGCACCCATGTGGCCATCTGCACACCACCTGGCCCCAAGGGGGCCGCATCTATTAATCGGAAGGGCTATGCTAGTATCAACTGCCAGGTGGTGTGTGATGCCAGGGGGTGCATAATTAATGTCAGTGCTATGCACCATGGGAGAGCACACGATGACTTCATCTGGCACCAGTCAGCACTGTGCCACAGATTCGAGAGTGGGGACACCCCCACTGGCCACTTAGTGGGTGGGTAAGCAAACCACATGGACAAACATAGAGCTTGGGAGGGGCATGGTCAGAGATGACATGGGTAGTGGCCTACATGGCCCGGGGCAGGGTGATGCTGATCACCAAACTAACCTCCACCCTCTACACACAGGTGACAGTGGATACCCACTCCATCCCTGGCTGCTCACACCATGCCGGCGGCCTGCGACCCCATCGCAGCAACGCTACAATGATCACATGCCACTACATGCAATGTCATCGAGTGAGTGTTCGGTATGCCGAAGGCATGTTTCCGTTGCCTGGACACCTCCGGCGGTGCCCTACAGTACAGCCCCTCAAAGGCCTGCGGCTATTCCTGGCCTGTTGCATCCTGCACAACATAGCCAATGAATGTGGGATAGCCATACAGGTTGAAGAGGGGGACAGCGATGGGGACAATGAGGACGACGGTGACAATGGTGATGGGCAACCCCCTTGGTGACAGGACCCCGACTGCTCTGGCTGGGCGCAGCTGCTGCAGGACACCATCACGGGAGGCACTTCAGCCAACCCAGGTAAGTCATGGGGCCATGTTGCAACCACCAGTGGCAAGGCACAACCCACAAACATGCATGGACACACACCAGGGGTGCATGCCGTCAAGAAGTGGCCCGGCATGGAACTGCACACACCGCTAGGGATGGGCGAGGTCTAACATGGCACGCGGTCATACACACACACACGCACACACACACACACACACCTCACCAGACATGCACAAAGGGTAGGAGGCACGCCGACCCAGACCACCACCCCTAGCCACACACACGTCCACAGACCACCACGCCCACTGCCTGTCATTGTGTGTGTGTCAGATGCTGGGCACCATTGCACACTGGTGTACAGCACAATGCAACATCATCATGTACATGCAACTGCAGACAGCAGCCGGGAGGGTGTGCAGATGGACTGTGTGTGTGCGTGCAGGGCTGGGTACCCACCCGTGCATTGCCCGCTGAATGACACAATGCACACAGGGCAGCATCAGACAGTGGCCACACTGGGAGACAGGTTAGTCACGTGCCACAGTGCCACGGCCACCGTGGATGCATGGACGGCCCCGCCGAGACCCGCCAGCAGTGACAGGCTGACCACTGGCCTCATGGGGTGGCACCGATGGTCCCCCAGGGGTTCCACTGCGTGAACGTGACCATGCTCACGCAGAGGTCTGCAGCACACCAAACATGCCTGTGCCAGGCGTGCTCGGGATGCCCGGCTGACCCGGTGTCAACAAGGATGGTGTCGCGCGCGGGGAATGGGGGGTGGACGTTGCACTGCATGGTGTCTGCGACGTATGGGCAAATAATTGTGTGCCCATTGTGGCCATGACAGCAGTCAATGCCCTGTGTCTGCCTGTCAATGGCAGTGGTCACATCCTCCCTCAACCGGTCCATCCCTGCCAGGAGCAGAGCAGTGTCTCTGCTGCGATGCTCCTCTGCTTGGCGCAGAGCTGCACTCAATGCATCCACTGCCATCACAAGCTGCATCTGCTGATTGGCTGATGCTTGCAGTATGCAGGTGTGCTCATCCAAGAGGTCATCTGCCTGATCGGCATGCTGTCCCTCAGGATGTTAGCAGCCCTGATGCTCATCACCCCTTGAGGGTGGGCGCTGCACACCAGGGCCAGGCCTGGGCATGTCCACAGGCGGTGCACTGATGTCGCCCCCTGACATTGTACCCTCATGGCCATTGGCCGACTGCTGATGCTGCCTCTCCAGCTGCCACTTCCCAGGGCTCAATGGCACCACTGCAGTGGCCGCAACAGTCCCACTGCCCTGGACACACACACCAGTGCTGCCCCACTGGTTCTGAAAGGCACAGGCTGGGACTGTGATGACAAGCAGGTCTCCACGGCAGCACCACCCACAGCCATGGCTGCGATGTCACCTGCTGTGTGGCCATCCTGTGCCACATGTGTCACTGCCCATGGCGTTAGCTCCAATAATCTCGGTGATGGATCCATGCTTCAACCGAGTCTCAGCATGCTGGCATCCATGGACACTGGCACACTGGGACACGGGCAGGGCCTCCTCCCGCACCTGCTCCACCAACATCAGTCTGGATGTCCAGGTGGGCCCACTGTCACCCTGACCCCTGTATTCCTGTGGAGGTGGATGGGCCCTCCTCCATCTCCATGTGACTGGCCTCAGTGGAGAAGCCCACCACCACTGACCCATGCAGATGCTCAGGAGCTGTAAGAGAAAAAAAGTAGTGTTACTGCATGTGACCTACCCTGTCCCCCCCAATAGACAGACCATGACCTACCATGCAGTGACGGGCTACCACCCATCTGGAATCCACCACCTGGAACACCCTCAATGGCACAACACTGCATGCTGCCAGCAACCCGCTCTTCCTGTGGGATCAGGTGTAGCTTCTCTGGCTGTCCCCTACCTCTCGCAGACTGTGCTGCCCTGATGGCAGCCACCTTCTCTTTAATCCTCTGCCTGTCTGTGGCCATCTTCTTTTTGCAGTCCTGCACAGAACGCTGGTGGCTGCCATGCAGGTTTACAGCACGTGCCACCTCCTCCCATGCAGAAGCACGGGCCTGTGGTGTTCCCTGGTGTCTGCTGAGAAGTGGCTCCTGGTCTAGGTAGGCCTCGAACAGGTCATCTGTCTCGGCCTTAGTGAAATTCGGCCTCCACTTCCTCCCACGACTCTGTTCCTCTTCCTCCACCACACGCTCAGTCATGATTCATCCTGTGAGAATGACAGGTGTTACCTGTGCCTGTGCAGTCCCATGCATGTCCCAAACACCACGCAATTCACCGCAATAGACTGCAGTAACTGACTATGGCCAGTGCAGCCCAATGTCACACTTTTACAGCGCAACCCATGCAAATGAGGCAAGGCGCATCTTTAAGTGGATGCAAATGCAGTGACTGCGCCATTGAATGGCTGATTAGCTTATTTGCATATGCCAGCTGAATATTGCGCTGTTGCGCTTTGTGCAATTGTGTTGAATGTGCTGAGCCAAGGGTGCAGTTCTGTGACATGCGCAGTACACACCTAACTGCGCATGCCCAGGTTGATGACGCAGGTGCACCACTATCACGCTGTTCGGTGACAGTGCGATAGGGAATGTCAGCGCGGTACCGTGCAGCATCTGCATGTGGCAGGACTGCACTGCAGAGCGCCATTTTGATTGAACTGAGCAGCAGAGATGGCGTGGAGGCATGCTGTGCAGTGGAGCCAGATCGAGCTGGCAAACCTTGTGGCCATAGTGGAGCCACATGTTGGGGCTTTGTTTGGGGAGGAACCCCTGGACAGGGCAAGGAGTGAAGTATGGCAGGAGGTGGCCAATGCCCTGGAGGAGGCCACCAGTATGGAGCGGATGGTGGAGCAGTGCCACCACCATTATGGGGACCTGAGGCGCAGGGACCCAGACCTGCTTGCCCGCCTGTGGGCACATGCCAGGAGGGGCATGGTGCCATGGCCAGGTAGGTGCAACATCCGTACACTTTTATCGTCCATACGGGTATCATGGCTACATGTGTCCTGCACATGGGGGGGCTGTCCGGTGTTGGCCGTGGTGGTGGTATCGGGGTGTGGTGGGTGGGTCTTGATGTGTGGGATTGTACACACATGGGGTTGGGGGGACATTGCTACCGGATTTTACTGATATTCCTCTCTCCATGTTTGCACCTTAGGGCCAGAAGAACAGAGGCACAACCATGAGGGGAGGCGCCGCATGTTGGAGGAGAGGGACAGGAGGGATGAAGGTGGTCCGCGGAGCGTGGACCAGCCTGCTGATGGTGAGTGCCTTACATCCATGATTACTACTGCATGCTGTATAACTGGGCAGGCAGTTGGGCATGGTCACTATCCAGTAACACCACTGCCATGCACGCAACTTGTTATAGTCAGCACTGTCCAGTGGCACTGCATGTCTGGGAGTGCGTCAATGGTGGTCCATGCATGCACCAGGTACATGGCTGTGGCACTGCCTTCACACCGCATAGCCAAGTCACTGTATGGCCATGGTGGTGCTGTGCAGGACGTGGGCGGTGGGTGTGTGCAGTGGTCCACATGGCTGTGGCTGCCTCGGTGGGCAGATCTTGTGGACCACGGTCACTGTGGGTGGTCGCACACCATCACAGGGGCCCGTCATCACGCTGGATGCCATGCCATGCACAATGGGTGGGCTGCAGGGGGATGGACAGTCACACCTATTGACTCTGCTCCCTCATCCTAGGTGGCTGGACTCTCCGTCAGATACAGTGGGACATCCAGGAGCTGCTGCAGGTTGGGAGGGAGATTTTGGAGCTCCTGAGGCACATCCACCACCACGGGGTGAGGAGGAGGAGGCGGAGGTCCCATCGGCGCCAGGAGGATGAAGACCGGGGTGGCCAGTGATGTCCCCATGCCCCAAATACCCACCCTCACACCCCTTCTTCCCTCTCCCATATGTTCACCCCTGCCTCTTACCCGCCCCCACCTGTTATGTGGCCCTTCCCCCACTATTGTATATAGTTTTGTATATAGGTTTACTGTACATAGTTTTAATATATAAATTTTGTTATAACAACTGTGGTGGTCTCTGATTTGCAGTGGGCTACAGGTGCTCAGCTGCAGTGGTGTGCATGGCGTCAGGAGTGGTGCATGCATGGGCGTGTGTGTGAGTGTGTGTGTGTGTGTGTGCAGAGGTGAACCACCTATGGTGTGGACAGGGGGATCAGTCACTGTCTGTTGTTTGTGTATTGTACTCTGTGCACTGCATGCCTGTGTGCAGTGGTCCACGGGGCCTGCACTGTGTGCATGACACCCCTGTCAGACCATCCATGGCCTGTGCAGCTGACACCCTTGTGTCTGCTGGCATGTCAGTGGTGGCTGTCCATGCTGGATAACAACTGTACCCGGCACAATGCCAGGTTGACCGCCATCACCAATATGGTGCACGTCTGCCTCCGGTGGCACTGTGGCCTCCGTTGTTGTTGTCCAGCATCCATGCTGTCACTTGTATCTGTAGCAGAAGATGTGCTCCAGTGTCTGTCACTTGTGCTCTGGCAGCATGCTAGTGGCATACAGCTTCATGGTGCCTGCGCAGGGTGGCTGTCACACCTCTGCAATGTAGGGGTGCTGGCCATGTGTACATGTCAGTCGTGGCCTCACGCCAGTGGTTTGGTTGACCCACTACTGTGTCCCTGTGTTGGTGTGCCCTTGGGTATGGGTGGGTGTTTGTCCATGCACTGTGCTGCATCCTGTGTGGTGCATGCCTCCATGCTACACTGTACGTGTCTGTGCAGGCTGTTGTGGCCAGTGCTGGGATGGGATGTGTCCTTGGGAGGGTGTGCAGGGTGCTGTACTGCTGGGGTTGGGGTCCGGGGCTTGCCCTGTCGCACGTGGGGTACCTCGTGTGCTGATGCATGGTAGGTCTCTCCAGCTGTACCTTGGGGGGACATCTGGGGGGTGGCACTGTGTAGCATCTGTAGCATCACTGTCTGCTGCTGCCACTGCAGGGGTGCCCATGGAGGAGCTGCCTTGCATGCTCTATGGTGCACAGGGTTGCATTGTCACAGTGGGGGTGGTGGAATGCATGGGGTGTCCTCACTGTTGGGTGCTACTCCTGGGCAGGGTGTATGGGGATCATGGTGCAGGTGTGCTTTGCATTGGTGGGATGGTGTGGTCCGGGGTGGTTGGCCTTCCCTGTGTGCTGGTCACAGCTTGCCAAGGGGTGTGCTGGGGCACCATGGCCTGGCTGTGGGTTGGTTGCTGGTATCCATGGGCTGGTGGTTATTCCAGCTCTCCCCCGGTTGTGCAGTGCATGGGGTGTGGGGGATTATGTCTGTTCTGCTGTGTGTTCCTCTGCCCATCTGTGGCATGGGTGGTGGGCCCCTGCATCTCTAGTTGTGCTGTTGCATTGCTGCCCTGCTGCTGGGGGCATCCCTGGTTACGCTATGGCTCATGTGGACTGTTCAGCTTAACATCCCTTGCGCTATGGCGCATCAGATATGCTCAGCTTCACCTCCCTAATTGTGCTATGGCGCAGGTGGTGCAATATTCAGTCGTGTGCTGTAGACTTATCTTGGACTTCGCAGTTTTTGAATATCACGCTACTTGCGCATGGGCGCAGTGGACTTGCACTTGCTCCTGCTGTTGCATACTTTTTGGGCGCAGTTTGAATATCTGGGCCTATTAAAAATGCAGGATGAGCAACTGTATGCACAACCAGTGTGTTTTGTCACCTTGGGGTTCTGATTCCCATGGACCTGTCGAGCTTCGCTCTAGATGTCATGGGGAATCAGAACCCCTGTGTGGCAGAACACACTGGTGGTGTATATTTGCCAATCCAGTAACTACTATGTTTCATACCAGTAATCAATTGCTGTCAAGTAAATGCAAATTTTATCAATTACACATTTGTCAACAACTAATACTGTTTCTGACTTTTTCTTTTCTTGTTTCTTTACAGGTGCACATGTAATCACTGCCAAATTATGCCTACGTCACTGGAGTACTTGTGCTGTCAAGAAGTAAATGCTGTTCCTAATCAGATTCTGTCAGAGTCACTGTCTTGCATTACAGAGGTGGACATCTTCCGGGACAGCTGTTTGAATTCAGATGTTGTGCGTGTGTCATTTAATGAGTATCTGTTCTACGAAGGTCCATTCGATGATGACATACCCCAGCATGAGTAGGTATCTGTAAATGGTTGCATATTATGAAATGGGTAGATAGAAGGATGAATTCAGATTTGCCCATAATTGCTGTCAGCTGGGTTATTACCCCAGCACAACAACCCAGCTGAAAGTATTATGTTTGAATATGCATAAAACTTACTAAAAATAACCCATTTCATAATCACAGTAAGGCACTCCAGGGGGTGTGTTATGCTGGGCTGATGGACCCTCTCATCTGTTGGAAGTCCTCGGCTATGCCTCGAGCATCAACCCAACCTGAAGTGTGCCATTATCCCACTGTGACACACCTCCTGTGATGCCTTGATGGTTAAATAAGGCATGCCAGGGGGTGTGTTATGATGTGTAATGACCCACCTCAGGAGGGTTGAAGCACTTGGCATAGTCGCACGATTAAAGTACCAGACAGTGACCATTAGCACACCCTAACGCACCCCCCTAGAGAGCATTATTGTGATTATGAAATGTGTTATTTTTGGTACATTTTATGCCTTTTTTCAATAGATTACTTTCAAGTGGGATAACAGCACAGTTGAAAGCTGCTTTTTACCAGTAAGGAGCCAGTATTCATTATAACCATTTTAAAAAACAGTATGGATGTCTATGATAACATCATATTTTTCAATGATGATAAACAGCATTTCAGTTATAACCCCTCCACAGCAGTAGCAGCCAGCAGTTCCATGGTAAGAGCATTCCATGGCTTCAATTCACTGTCACTGAAGTACCAAATCGTTGCTTACCCCACTCAGTCTCCCCCCATCCAGCTTCATTGAGTGTCCCCTGGTGGCCCCACCTCCCTCATCTGAAAGAAACCATAATGGAAAGACCCTTTCAGTAAATAGTGTATAGCCATGGGGTGGACTTAGTCCACATGTTGCGTATTGAGTGCCTTATCTCCTTTGGAAATGCTGTTATTTCATAATGATGACGAAAGCAGATTGTCATTGTTGTGCTAAGCATATGGGCCAACAAACATGCATGCTTAACAACATCCAAGGAAGACAGCAGAAGGCCTTTTTGGTCCATAACGTTTGCTCGTATTGCAGTGTCCACATCTTGAGGTAATGTACCGGCCCTCCCTCCTCAATCCTCCCACTCTTCCTGACCATGACCCTTAACTTCTTTCTGTTCTGATTACAGCCTCTGTTACAGCTGCCCACTGTCTTTGACAAACTGACTGCTGACGTCAGCACATTCCAAGTGTCCACCACCTTGTCTGTGAAGAAGGGCTTCCTGGCATCCCTCCTAAATGTCCCATCCTTCAGCTTAAGACTGTAATCCATCATATTGTTTTTGTTTACGTACACTTTTTTATGATAGAATGATACAGCTGTTGTGTGTGTTATTTATCTTGCAGCTAAACATAAAGGAATTTCAGTAACTCACAATTCTTGCTTATGGATAAGCAGAAGGTAACATGCACAAAGATAAGATATACACAATACTGGGTGGACAACTATACAGAACCAGTGTGTTCTGCCACAGAGGGTTTCTATTTCCCTCTGACCTTGATAGTGAAGCTCGAGAGGTCCATGGGACTCGGAAACCCGAGGTGACAAAACACACTGGTTGTACATACAGTTGCTCATCATTGACATTTTATAGTTTGTGGTACTGTGTGAAATCTCTGTTTTGCACGCTCTTTTGCTTTCAAAATTAAACTGATGCATGCAGTCTGTAGAGAGGTTCCAGAATGCTGCTGTACCGTAGTAGGGTACAATCACATTCCATTACCTTGGTATTGCGGCACAACAGCATTTTGAAAGTAATGGAATTCTATACTGAACAACACTGTACTGTACACTACAAACTGTCAATATGGATAAAAGACTTGGGTACCTCAACAATGTTGATGACAGCTGTTTTTTTTATTATAAAAAGGGTATCAGAAATGCTGCAATCTGATTGTCTGTCAGGATTCCAAGAGCCTTACAGTAATCCCTGTTATACTGTCATGTACAGCCTGATCAACATGGCACATGGATTGTTTGTGTCAGTATTCCATCCTCTAGCACTGCTGAATAACTGGAATGCTGCATTCTGATTCTGAACCCACATTCGGGTGAAGAACTATTTTGTAAAAAGTCTCTCTATAAATGAGGATAACATTCAAAAAGTATAGTTGTAACACTTTGCTTTTTGAATCTTTTTTTATAGTAGAAGTAAGTCACTTCCAGGAATTAGATTAACAGTCAATCAGTCCCTGTGGGCAATATGGCACTCAGCTGCACCTCGTGCCACATTACACCCCTAGGGGGTGATTAACAGACTGTTAATGTAACCACTTGTCATGCCTCATTCCTTAAATATTTGTTTTGGTAAGAAGAATGGCATGACAACTAATGGTGGTAGAATCACATAAGTGACAGTCAGAGGAGGTTGTATTGGCCACATTGGTTGCCGAAGTCAAGAGGTAATTTGACAGACAAATGGTGTTGTAAAGTTGGTGAAGTAGAGGATAATTGCAAATTGAGTAGCAGTGTGGGTGTAGGTGCATGCTTGATTGTCCATTGTGCTCTCTTACTTCTGTTACATGCTATGTTGGTGATCATCCAGATGTCCACCTTGATTACAATAACATCTCTTGCCTTTCTTTTCAGCTCATGTTTTGAGCCGCCGGCATCAGACTTACAGACCTGTACTGACCCGTCTCTTCCAGTGAGCTGCCTTTGTTGATTGGAACAACATGAGCCACACTGCAATCCTGAGGCACCCAAACCATCCATAGACATTTCTTAAAAAGGTGTGGCAAAGGTTTAGCGGCGGCATTCGCCATGTCCTTTAGCACCCTGCATTGGCTTAGCTCATCACCCTGTTTTCCTTTTTGGGTATTCTGTTGTGAACCCTCTTGTTTACCCACCCCCCTTATGAGTACTTGCATCCTCTATAACTTCAAATGAACTTTGTCTAAACATCCTCCCCCCCATGAGTTTACACTGAGCCTATCCCTAGCATGCAGCCCATTGTCCTCTGAAGTTGCATCTCAAGTGTATATTTCATACCAATTTAATGACATTGTTCTGTTACTTTTTGTATTTGTACATTGTCGGTTACTAGTTCCGATGACAGTCATTGTCCTGGTAACAGATACTAATTTGTATTTCTTTATGTCAGGAGTTACCGTTATGTGGCTTATAGAAGATTTGTCTGGTGGATATGGTAGAAGCTCAGGCATTGGAATCAGAAGGTGTTGCCAGCATGTGTGGTGTCCACGATACGGGAAGCATTCCCTTCACCAGAGTACACCAGTTTCCCACCACCCAATGATGATGAATAGCTTTGTCTGAAGATTGTCATAAATCTTCACATTTTCTAAATAGAGGCTATGTTCCTGATAAGTAATTTCTGTGGTTTTTTGATTCACAAATATTCCGTTTTTAAAGAACAGTTTACTTGTTTATTCAAAGATTATTAACTGGACACAGCATAGTAATTAACATTACTTACAGTCAAAGATGTAATGGTAGAAATGTGGCCCACAAAATAAAGGCATTAAAACTATAACAGTTGAAGGGCAGTAAGCTAACAATTCATGTACGTGATCTGTTGACTTTCTCAAAGTCTGAATTTTCAATACAAAATAAAAAGCATTATTAATACTTGTGAGTTTAGTCTTGTTTGCTATACAAACTTGTTTTATGTTTCTTTATGTCACTTGCATGTTATGTGGTGACTTTCTGAGTACAATTCCAGTTATGCAGTTCATTTTGAAACATAACAGATGGTATGCAAATTTATGAATGTCTGAAGCTTTAAATTTCATTCCATGCAATAGGCAACAACAGTTCCAAACATCATGTACAGCTCTATCAAATGATGTATTTGACAAATAAGCTATGGTTATCTGCATCAAGTGTTACACTGAGTCATTGCCACGTACTCAATCGTCTATATATGCATAGTGCTTCCTGGGACAGAAGAAGCCAATACCTCATTTAAATGAACTTGTCATGATGTATCAAGCTATGATGGACACTGCACTGGAATGTAATTTTTATCTTCATACATTGATACTCTGTGTGTGTGTCATTGCAGTTTTGGGGTGATCATGTACCACTGTGAACTGTACACGAATGCAGCAAATGTAGTTTGAAGCAATAACACACAACAGGGTGTGCGGTTATTTGTGATCAATCAAGTGCCATATTGAGTTGTGACATAGGAGTCTGCATGTCAATTGGTGTCAAATTGCATGGGGATTTTGATTAATTCACAGCATCCGCACACCATTTTAATGGGTTATTGCATTAATAACATGGTCTGTTCAACAATAGCAATATAATTTAGGTAAACCATTTACATTTTAAAATCATGAAATTATACAGTGTCCATCAACCAGAGTAAGTTGTCCTGAAGATATAATGCATACTACACTAATTTTAAATAACAACAAATGGCAGCAGTGTACTATCACTTAATTTCTGCCATTTGTGCATCATAAAATAACTGTGCCTTTTCAGTTGCATTCGCTTGTCATCATTGTCCCGCACTGTGTTTAGGGTGGAGTAACTTGGGACATGTGTGTCACTATGTCTCATGCTCTGTTGACTGCACACCTACAAACACAGAGTCAGTCACATTTCCATGGTGGGTGTGGGTATAATGATATACACCGTGAGTGATAGAATGCAGCATGCGGGTGGCACAGAGATAAATCTCCACAAAGACAGATCAAGAAAGAACAGAGATTGTTGCCACATGACACACACAGCTCACTTGTCTGCAAGGCCTGTCAGAGTGCAGATCAGTCTCACTCTATTTACCCATTTCAGACAACTCACATTGAGTGCTGTAACGTGGAAACATAGAAACATAGAAACATAGAATTTGATGGCAGATAAGGACCGCTTGGCCCACCCAGTCTGCCCATTTCCCTACCTGATGGATAAGCTGCAGATCCTAGTTAACCAGCAGCCTACTTCTTCCTACCCCAACCCCCTAGAATTTCCTTATGACTGTCCCATGAATGCCTGAATTCCATCACTGTTTTTGACTCCACAACCTCCTCTGGAAGGCTGTTCAATACATCCACAACCCTCTCTGTGAAAAAATACTTCCTTAAATTACCTCTGAGCCGACCCCCTTCTAACTTCAAATTGTGCCCCCTTATTCTTGCACACCTCTTTTTTTTGAAAGATGCTACCCTCTTGGACTTTGTTGATTCCCTTGAGGTACTTGAAAGTTTCTATCATGTCCCCTCTCCTCCTTTCCTCGAGGCTATACATATTAAGCTCCATAAGTCTCTCTTATATGTCTTCCGGTGCAGACCCTGCACCATTTTAGTTGCCCTCCTCTGGACAGCTTCCATCCTGTCTATGTCTTTGCGATTGGGTCTCCAGAACTGCGCATAGCAGTACTCAGACGTGTCACACCAGCTGTCTGTACAGAGGAATAATAACTTCTTGTTTTCTACTGGTGATGCCTCTCCCTATGCATCCCAGTATCCCCCCAGCCCTCCTTGCTGCCCTCTCACATTGCTTGCCCACCTTTAGGTCATCTGATATGACTACCCCCAGGTCCCTTTCCATTTTTGTTGCTGTTAGTATCTCACACCCCATTGTGTACTCTTCCCCTGGGTTTTTGTTTCCCAGGTGCATTACCTTGCACTTCTTAGCATTGAATCTAAGCTGCCATACATTTGACCATTCCTCTAACGCAAGTCCCTTCTCATCCTTTCCACCCACCTTGTGCATCAACTCTGTTGCAGATCTTTGTGTCATCTGCAAGAGACATACTTTCCTTCCAGTCCCTCTGCAATGTCGCTTATAAAGACATTGAAGAGGACCGGTCCTAATACTGAATCCCTGCGTGCACCCCACTACTAACCCCCTTTTTCAGAGTGGACTCCATTTTACTATTACTCTGTGTCCTATTCTCCAGCTAATTCTTTACCCAGGCTGTCATCTTGGGACCCACTCCCAGGCTGGCTAACTTGTATATTAATCTTTTGTGTGGACTGTGTCAAATGCCTTGCTAAAGTCTAGGTAGGCCATGTCCACAGCCCTCCCTGATCAACTACTTTGGTCACCCAGTCAAAGAAATCTATCAGATTTGTCTGGCATGACCTTCCTGCTGTGAATCCATGCTGCCTTGGGTCCTGTGCCCCTCTGGCCTCTAGATACTCAACAATTCTTTCCTTCAGAAGTGATTCCATCATTTTCCCTACCACTGAGGTTAAACTAACAGGTCTGTAGTTTCCTGCTTCTGCCTTGCTCCCACTTTTGTGAAGGGGAATCACATCTGCCCTCCTCCAGTCCTCAGGTACCACCCCATCCTCCCATGATTTGTTAAAGAGGGTAGTCAGTGGTGTCACTAGTTCTACCCTTAGTTCTTTTAGAATTCTGGGATGAATCCCATCAGGCCCTATTGCTTTGTCCACCTTCAGTTTAAGAGCTCTTTTCAGAACCCTTCTTCTGTAAATGGCTGGTATCAATTTCTGTATCCAGAGTGTTTCTACTGTTTGTTTTAGGTACCTCCCCTCTTCCTTTGTAAATACTGAGCAAAAATATTTGTTTAGTATCTCTGCCTTTTCACAGTCACCCTCTGCCCACCCTCCCTCCCCTTTATTAAGCCTCACTATCCCTCCCTTGGTCTTCCTTCGCTCCCTGATGTACCTATAAAGGTTTTATCCCCTTCTTAACTGAGTTGGCTATCTTTCCTCTGTTTGGGCCTTTGCTGTTCTGACTGCCTTTCCAGCTTCCTTTTGCTTTAACTGATACAGTTCTCTGTCCTGTTCCTTCTGTGATTCCTTGTACTTCCTGAATGCTTTCTTTTTCTCTTGAACCTTTACTGCCACTTCCTTTGAGAACCATAGTGATTTCTTACCTCGTTTCATTTTGTTTATTTGCTTCACACAAAGGCTTGTTACCTCTGTGATGGCAGTTTGATGGAGTGGAGACTTTCAACACAGATTGTGGTGGCTGCGTTGGTGAACTTGGCTGGTTAGTGTATGTTTGTGTGGGGGGTGGGGGCCCAAGTACCTTGTGTAGCATGGCACGGAACAACATTAGGGGATGTCACTCTGGTAAGTGTGGAGCCACAGAGTGGGTGGGTTAATGAGAGCACTGTTTCACATGCTGGCTGACTACACAAAACAAATTGTAACTTTGGGAAACAATGAGGCACACGACTCATGCTCATGCATCGTGTCAACAGCTATTGAGTTACTGACTGATCATAAGTAACAGTTTGTTGGACAATGACATCAAAGTACAGTACATTCAAATAATGTAGTAATTTAATAACAACAACCCATGCAATGTCACGCCCTGTAGTTTCCTTTTAGCAGTATGAAGGGGTTGTTTTGAAAAAAATAAGTGGTACACGTCATAGGGAAACACTGTTGTATGTGGCATTTATTATAACTGTACTGCCACGATAATGCTTTCCAAATACAGTTGATGCAAAAAAAGATAATTTCTTGTCTACATTGTGCTGTGACAGTCAACCACATGCTATACTGGTATTATATCACGATTTATCACAAATTTGGATATATACTCCCTCTTCCATTAACCCCCAAGGTAATAGTTCACTTTACTGTTGCTCCGGTTACATAAAGAGTCAGTGATAGTTGTTGGTGTAAAGACACCGGAAAGTGTGATGTCACTGTGGTGCAATATTGTTTTCTGCGTGGCCCTGAGCAAATCTGGACCTATGTTTGTTGATGATGTCAGCCTTATCCCGATGATCATAGTGGGACCAGACTGGAGTAGGCACAACTGTGTCTGTGTGTAGAAATTTCACCTTTTGATGTGATGGGTATTGTATTCTGAGTGCCACGATCTCTCGCATTAATTCTTCTACATATTCTGTTTTGGAAAAAAATTAATTAATTTGATAATCAAAAAACAATGCAATGTCCATGCAATACAAAAATGCAGTACTCATTATAAAAAGCAGAAATGTGGATATATGAGTTTATATTGCAGACCTTCAGATACAAAACAGGTTGTATTGCAATGACCGAGCACAAATTGGTTGTGATACGGGAACAAGGTTATTAACTGAGGCCTGCATTTGAAACCGACAAATTCTTTAGTCAAAGGCACACAGTAATGTGAGGTGGCAGACATACTGTTAAAGACCATTAAAAGTCATGCCTAATTGAGCTACTGTGTTCTGCAGTTGATGGATTCTGCACTGGATCCCTGTGTAAGGTAAATGTAGGTAGTAATTTATGTTTAATTGTGACAGAACAGGAAAACAAAAAATACCTTGGATGAGAGCTGTGCTTCAACATTAGAACAGTTGCAAGGGGTTGCAGGATGATCTGACTAAACTTCAGGAGTGGGTGGAAACATGGCAGCTGGTGGTCAATGACATTAAGTGCAATGGTCTACACTTTGCAATAAAGAACCAGTGGATGGATTATCGCTTGAATGGGTTACAGCTGGGGAGCTCAACAGACCACTTTCACCTAGGAGCATGAAAAATTCTGCTCAGTGAAGGAAGGCGGCATCAAAAGCAAATAAAAGGATGGTGAGTACTATGAGAGGGATCCCCTCCAGACTGATGGAGGTTATCCAGCCAGTGTACAGGTCATTTGCCAGTCCCCACCTTGACTACTGTGTGCACTACTGGCACCCATTCCTGAATAAGGACATAACAGTGTTGGATGGGAGGAGGGATGTAGGGGATATGCTCGAGTCCTTTATTTTTTTATCACAATCTTATTTTAGTGCCCTGCTGCAGTGCCTACCAGCAGGGCCATTCAGCCACTGGCCCTGCCCGCAGACAGAGCAACAGGCTCACTCGCATGATGGAGGGTCTGGCACAGCTGTGGCTGATCCACTGGAGGGCTTCCCTGTCCTTTGCTAGCTGGACTGGCACTGCACCCCCACGGCATGATTCCACGACAGTCCTCCCCGTACTGCAGGGCGCAGCCATCAAGCTGCTCGGTCGTGCGCAGCCCTTTTCCCCTTTTCTGGCAAAAATGGGAGCACGGATGTGCAATGATGTCTGTGCACAAATGTGCAGATGTCCGCCGTGCTCCCTCCCCATGACATGAGCATGTCTGCAGTGCCACTGGGCATCCCCAGGGACTGCTAGAGTGCAATTTGAGTCCCACCCTGTTCCCCAGGACTAGGAGAGCTGTCATCGGATGCAACCCTCAGTGCCACCAGGCCAGACCCTGCTTGAGACCTTTAACTATATGAAGGGTATAAATAGCAGCAACACAGAAGAGATTTTCCAGATACCATGGGTGATGACACCAGAGGGCATGGACTGAGATTGTAGGGGGGAATATTCCTGAGTGGGAAGATGCGCACTGTTTTTTTCCATGAAAGAGTGGTGGCCTAAATGAAACACCTTCCCAGACCAACATATTGTCATGTAAGATGGTGTTCAGTTTCAACAGTGGTTGATACCTGGTAAGGGGAAGGGATACTGGGAAAGGGTGTGCAGAAGGAGTAGCTGTGAGATGAGGTGCTAGCTGCAAACTTGAGCAGACTCGATAGACTGGTGTGCCTGTCTCTGCTGACAATGTTGTCTGTTCGTATGGGGGCGATAAGACGTCATTATATGTGACACACTATGTTAACCGTTGTGATTTATACAGCAAACATAGCACTACCATACACTGTAACATTAAAAAATCATTATTATAAGTGTACATACTGTAAGTTGTTTCTGTTTTCACGGCCTTGGCTACTGCCTCAGTCCCTTTCTTTGCCTTGGGGAATGTTAATTTAAACTTCTGCTTTCCATCACCAGTGACTGCCTGGACCACAGTTAACATTCTCATTAAAATGTAATGCTGCTAGGATGTGTCTACAAAGAAACAGATAACCTGGTAATTTGATATATTCTTTGTCTGCTAATATAACTATTGAACAAATATGGTAAAGTTGCAACTGAAGCAAACTGTGTTTCATTACCGTGCATACATAGCTCCACAGAAGTGTGAAAACTTCAGAGCAAAGTGACACACCAGGCTATGAAAAACCTCTAAGGCATAGGTCTGATACATGGGTGATATCTGTCTTATGTCACGCAATAAGTAGCTGCTGGACACATCCTCATCGACTAGTTTCAGTTGCTGACTTCCTACAAACAAAGTAGGATGAAAGTATAGTGGATACAGTGATTGGTAATGAGAAATTAACAGTTATGATGACCTATGTATATATGTACCTTGCCACGGCCATTCTCTGTCCTGTGCCAGAGTGCCATGCAGGCAAGCAGGGAACTTGTCCCCGTGCCCAACATGCACATCACAGATGTGGTTTCTCAGGCTGAGTCATTTTTGAACAGTGACCTCCACATCACCATTACTGGATCCAGCAACCCAGAACAGGTGATTTGTTATTGACTTGATCCATGGTTAACTGTTTCCTAATCCTTCTTTTTCGAGACGGCCTCAAGTTTTTTTCCAACACCTATTTGTAAGACACAGAACAAACTCACTGTCACAGCCTATTGTATTGGTCTTATTTTTTTTCTTTGAGGCTATAAAGTTTTACACTGCATCTGCTACATCGAGTATACTGGATGGGCAGCTATGCGTAAACAATGTGTTCTGCCACAGAGGGGCTGTGATTCCTTCTGACCTCGGCAGTGAAGCTCGAGATGTGCAAGGGAATCTGAAGACCGAAGTGGCAAAACACAGTGGTTGTGCACAGAGTTTCTCATCCTGTGCTTTTTACATTGTGTAGTACTGTGTGTAATTTGTGTTTCTGAGTTCTTTTCCTTTCTACATGAATTTGACTAATGCAGTCTTTGACGGTTCTACATTGCTGCTGTACTACAGAAGGGTGTAATCATATTCTATGCACTTTGAACTGTGGTCCAACAGCATGTTGAAATGGATGTAATTCTACACACAACAACACAGCACTATACTCCATAACAAAATGAAATGCAAAACAAATGAAAATGAGTGCTTACTTATGTTGGACATGGGTGGGAAATACACGGATGAAGTAATACATCCAGCAGACAGACCTGGGTCTCATTAACATAACCTCCAGTACTATACAGTCTGACAATGGGAAAGTCAGTTAACCACCAAACTAGGGCCCTAACCGGCTGACAAATATAGTAATGAAGCAGCAAATCAAGACCATGGCTTTGATTAACAGTAAGTTAATCACCCACTAGGCATGTAATGTTGCACGCGGCACAACCGAGTGCCATATTAGCTCGACATGCTCATTAACTTACTATTAATCTAACTACCAGGAGTGCTTTATTGCTGTTCCCTCAATCTACAATGGATGTAATTATGTTAAGTGTCAGTATGGGAAATCACTATTAAATACATTCCATTAATAAATATGTTTTAGTCAACAAACCTTTTGACATACAGTATGCCAAATGTCAAAGAAGTGTTGTATTTCGGGATGCTTTTTCTTCATGAGGGCTCAGACTTGCACATGTTGGTCGGTCACCAGTTGGTTAACTGTGATACTCTTGTTCTGTAGAGAATGTGGTGCTCTTGTCAAGCCTTCCAGCTCCATTGCTGTGGAGTTACGTACCTCTGATGACTGAAATGGAAAGGAAGAATATGTTGTACAGCAGTGATCCACAGCATAAAGTATAATGTGATGTAAAATGAATAAAATGTAGTGTTGTGGACATGTGACAATGTAACTTATAAAATGGGGATTGAAAATCCAGCTTCCTGATTGGTTAGTGCCTATGCATGAAATGTGTTTCATGCACAGGCAATAAAAACTTCAGAGAAGCAAGATCGCATTTCACAGAGAGATCTGGAGCGTGTAGAATGCTGGTGTTTTAAACTCCGCCATCTTCCTTTCCCTCACTAACTCTTTGATTTCTCTGTCTGCCATTGTCCTGCCGGCTCCACGCTTTAACCACCTCTCCTACTGCAAGAGCTGATATAACAGAAAAGTGTATGTTACCATATCTGTGCCTGCCTGCAGGGCCCTGTCAACAGCTGTTAATCTCCCCAGGTGTCAGCGTGGCTCAGTTGGTAGCACATCCGCCTCTGGACCAGAAGGTTGTGGGTTCTCGTCCCACACTGGGATTGGACTTGCACCTAAAAATCGCTGGCATCCGAGTGCAGTATTGGGGGGTGCTGTACTGCTGGGGTGTGCCGTCCTTCGGATGAGACATTAAACCGAGGTCCCTTCTACCCATCCTGGTGCTGTCCTGGTGGGTGTCCAGGTGGAAGTAAAGAACCCAGGGCACTCTTCGCAAAGTGAGGAACATTCGGTGTCCTGGCAACATTCCCTTCCCATAAACCGGTTCATGCAATTATCCAGGCTGTGTGTGGGTGATGATATGCGATATGGCCGCCACCACACATTCAGTCACTTCACTACCAGTCTAGCATTGCTTGTAAAGTGCTTTGGATGTATGAAAAGTGCTATATAAATACTGATTCTTCTTCTTCTTCTTCCCCAACGCAAGTCATCAAGCGTTCGAGGACCGATCGGGGAAACTCTTAAAAAACAAACAAACAAAAACACGCTTCTGTCTCTCTCTCTCTCTCTTACTCTCTCTGTTGTGCACATGGGCAGCTGAGTGAATTAATGGAGCGGAACAGAGGGCTGTACAATCGGACAGCTGGGCTGGTGGCAAGGAGGAAACTACAACTACAGATCCCAATGGAGGACAAATGTCCTAAATTAATTACTGAACACAAAGGTGGAAGGACTATTTTACTATAGATACACTACGTAAGCAATAAGCAGGGCCACTGGAAAATTGCGCCAGCAATTTTTTTGCGGAATGCGCAATTGTCACCATTCTCCGCAAAAATTGACATGTTTCGCAATTTCTTGCAATTTGTGAGTTTTTATATTGAACTGTATAAAAAAGTATTAACATTTTTAATAAAACACTCTCCAATATATTGACAATTTTGCATGCAGACTTGGGTTTAGCCAAAACAATGCGGTACAAGGTAGGGCAAGGGTTTTATGTGACACTGATTTCTTTTGAATCCTTGTCTTATTTGGTTTCAAAATCCACTGGCCAAGCATAAGTACATATAAACACTTAACATTTGTTTTGTGTTGAAGTAGTCTATCAGAAAACTTTTTGTTGCCACACAAACTGAAACAAAAGATGGGAGAAAAGGTGCAAATTATCCCATTCACTTAAATGGGGTGCTAACTATGAAGCCTTTTTGTAAGTGGCAGGGCAAGTATTTCCTTGTGAGCATACTTTCATTCAGACTAGTTTTGATTCAAACAGCTGAGGATTTTTGGATGATCCTGTCAATTTTAAACTTGAATAAGGTAGTTGCAAACAGTGATCTCACTCTTAGCAACCACCTCCTAGATGTTCACATGCAAAGACTACAATAAAAACCTGACTAAAGTCTAAAAACAAGCTTATAAAACACAAAATGTATCTGAACATGTCTCTTTAACTAAACAAAATCACTGCAGCCAGAGTAAAACAAAGGTAAATTACAGGGTACTCCGACTACTGTATGATGCAGATGCAGTAAAAATATATTGGTATTTTTGTAGATTTTTTGATAACTGTGTAAGGCCCACTAGGCAGAAGTGCCTGTTTTCAGGTACAACCCAGGAGCACTGAGGAGGTTAAATGACTTGCTCAGAATCACACAGTATGCAAGTGGAGGTTGTGGGAATCAAACCCAGGTCTGCTAGATGTCATCAGCTCATTCAGTTTGTTACTCTAACCTCTAGATTATACTGCCAACCCCAATAACCCCCAGATTTAATGTTTAAATATATGATTTCAAAAATAGTGTACAGTACCTACAATACAAATTATGTCCATTAAACACTTCAACAACATTTTACTAAAACTCAGTTATTCACCACTCTATCTGCTTATTTTGTCTTGTACCAAAGTAGGTGAATAGCTGGCAGAGCACTGTAAACAGCTGTTGATTAGGCTTCATTATTCTACAGCCATTAACAAACAAAAAATATATTTCTTCTGGCATATTTAATATTGATTTGTTGTGGCTCACTTTATAGAATCTATTTAGCACTGTATGAGGCAGATGCTTTTACATTTTGGAAGATAGGCAAAGCTTACGATAGCTTATCAGTTTAGTATTCTTTTTAGGAATATAAACTTTTCTTTATGTTTTAAACATATTCAGGTCTCAGTGTATTCATTTAGCAATTTATACTGACTAATATATGCTGCAGAAAACATTAAAAGATTTATTGTGAAGCACTTGGGGTCTATAGTAGAACCCCCACAATTTCCCGCAATTTTTGCAAAATGCTCTGCAATTTTGGGTAACCTTTTCCACAATTTTCCAGTGGCCCTGGCAATAAGATATGACTGGGTGTGCAAGGATCAGATTTTACCACACGGCCAGGGGCGTAATAAGGCACGAGGCCTTGGCCGAGTGCCTTTAGCCCCTGGTGTGTGGTAAATCTGTTTCATGCACACACCTGGAGTGAGTTATTGCACTTATAAAATGGGCTACTTTAATTAAAAAAAAATTGTATGTTAATAAGCCATTTAGATATGAATACAATAAAATAACTTAGTGTATTTATAGTAACTACTATAAATACACTGTTATTTTAGTGTATTCATATCTAAATGGCCTTTTAACATAGACAAACGATTTTAAATAAATGGCCCATTTCATAAACATGATAACACACTCCAGGTGTGTGCCTGGAACAGATTTTACCGCACGCCAGGGCCAAAAGGCACTTGGCTAAGGCCTCATGCCTTATTACGCCCCTGGCCATGTGGTAAAATCTGTTTCATGCACACCCTGTCGTGTCTTATTGCTTATGTAATGTAATCACTGGTAAAATGCGAGATGGTGAGATGTTTACAACAACTTTTGGCAGGCAGACATTATTGTCTGATAGATGCCCACCTGAAACACTGTCTTGGTCAATCAGATTTGTCCATTGCTTTTGCCCATTGCCTACTACATTTCAGTGCACTCCCCACATGCAATATATGTCCCAATGTATGATTACAAATAAGGAAATAAGTTCTATACCTGTACTAGTTGCATTGTGACCACCTTCTTGGTGTTCAGGTCCATTAGTGAGTAATAATAATAATAATAATAAATTTTATTTATAAGGTGCCTTATGCATAACCAAGGCACCTAACAATTTTAAAAACAAATCAAACATCAATGCAATTAACATTAAAATAACAGTATACCATTCATCAAAAAGGAAGATCAATCACTGAATGCCTGGTGCCACAAAACAGTTTTTAAAGCTTGCTTGAATCCCTCCACAGTTGTGCACTCCCGTAACCGATGGGAGTACAGACCATATTTGGCTGAATGGCCTGGTGAGTCACATCTAGCATCTCCTCCTAATATAACAGTTTTGTTTTGTAAGTCTGCAATTAATTTGACCTGGTGCCGTTCCCACACCTTGTTAACTGCTGGCAGTACATATGATCATTAAACATTATGATAGGTCTGCAAGGAAGGAACGGAAATATTCATAAATGTCAGTAGTCGTAGTGCCTTTGATGGTGTGATTCCACTACAGAATATAGCACTACAAGTGATGAGCTTTCCCCAAGGCATTGCACCATGAGTCTTCTGGCTGTCCCATCTTAGGCAGTACCCACATTGACAAGTGCACTGCACCTTTATCATGGAACCAACTATGCAAATGATATCAGCTGTAGTTGTGCAACCACATTTTGGACAATTGCTAAATAGTTGCGCCAAACTGTTGTGTGACACAATGTAATAGTGTTCTTTCTCGGAGTTGACATCTACATTACTTAAAGGCTCCGAATGATGTGTAGACACAAGGTTGGAAGCTATATGGCATTACTGTTGCCCTTCTGGTAAATAATCTGGGTCTGAATTGGATTCTTCACCATCAGTTTCAGAAATTAAAGGTCTTGTACTTTCATCATCTTTGGCAGCAGCATTACTGACACTCTCTATATTGTCCTGTAAGACAGAGGACTCCGCTGCTGATTCGTAATCCAAGTTGCATTGGATGCCAATTGATGCAGTAGACCTTTTATGTAACTCTTTTTTCCTGTGTCAACAGTTGTGTTGCTAAATTGTGCCTGGCAATTTGAACATATCGAGGTTTCGCACCTGCTGTGATATGCAACTTCTATGCCAGTTGTGTCTACATTGTACTCATAAGCAGGGCCCCTGGTGTTCTGCGGCTGAATTTTCTGATTTCTGCGGCAGGGAGAGTTGACTTCTGCGGCAGCATTTTCTGATTTCTGCAGCATGATTTATTCATTTCTCTGGCAGAATGCAGTCCTGTCATTGGCTAAATATGATGTGATGTCATCGATGACATCCTATGCTGAGCATAGAGGAGGGGCTTCAGGATAAAAGAGGTGGGAAAGAAAGCCTGACACTATGGAAAAACAGTATATTTGTATGAAAATTCACCAAAAAAATGAATTCTGCTGCACTATATATATTCTGCGGCACGATGCAAATTCTGCGGCAAATTCTGCAACCGCAGAACTGTAGAATTCCAGGGGCCTTGCTCATAAGAAGTGTTTAACATTATAATTGGTACTGTTGCATTGAGGTCCAATTCCATGTTTGTGTCAACATAGATATATGATTCAAGGGATGTGTCTTGCACATCCGAAAAGCAGATGATATCATCAGATTGAATAACCAAGTTGTGACATGAGTCAACATTCAATGCTGTGTGAGAAACTGAAGGGATCTCTGTATCAACAATGTCAGCTGGTGTTGCTGCACTGACTGTGCTGCTTCCATCCCTGTCATCACTGATTCTTTCAATTCTACTTTGGATAGGAGCGTAAATTGCAGTATCTAAAATAATAGCAAAGAAACAGTGAGCTCAAACAGGAACATGTCGTAACTAAAGTTACCCAAATAATAAGCATCATAAAAGTATAGTAGCCAGTGATCACATTAAAGTGTAAGTCTAAGGACTGCTGTCCATCTCCGGGAAGGGGGAAGATTTCAGCAGCTGGTGGTAGCATGATCCCTAGCAGAGGCTGTGGCATGATGGCACGGAGACACACAAACAGGGTATGTGGACACCACAGATGCTTGATCAAGGGTGAGCATGAGAGCGTGTGCAAACTCATTCGCTTGTGGCATTGCACGCCGCCGTCCCGCAAGGAGGACGTAACTGGAAAAGGGTGCCCCAGTCAATGTGGCTTCATAGTTGTATGTGACCACATATATGTCTGGTTGATAATAAATTCCTTCACCAGGCACTGTTGTTTCTACCCCCCCCATCCTTATCAGGTACCACATCCCCATCCCTAACTGGGGCTCCGGGATGCCCCCCACCATACATAGCACATCCTTTGTTGAAAACACCTCACCTATGACTGCAGCCACTAATTCCCCAGGCAGTGCATTCCAGGGCTCCACCACCCTTTCGGTGAAGTAGTGTCTCCTTGTTTCCCCACTCAGACTCACCACTACCAGATGCATTTATTAACCCCTGCTGGTCCCCACCTCCCTCTGCTGAAGCACACCCTCAATGCTTACCCTGCTTATTCCTTTCAGATATTTGAACTCCTCTGTCATATCATTAAGCAATAATGCCCGACAGGGTGTGTGTCATGCTGGGATAATGTCATGCCTCAAGTGGTTGGGGCCGAATGCATCCAATAACTGAGGTGTGATGTTATCCCAAATGGCACACACCCTGGAAGGCATTATTGCTATTGTACAATGGATCGTTGTTATACAGAATAAAAAAAATCATTTTAAAGATGTTTTTGTGTGGAAAAACATTTTTGTTTTTTAAGAGAAGAGGAAACAATCATGGAGATGCTCAAGGAAAGGATCATCTACAGGTTCATAGTGAGGCTGAGACTAGACCCGTGATGTTGTGCTGAGATAACATCATGGGTCCAGCCCAAGACTCACCAATCAGAGTCCAGGATTTTTTCTTGCCATTGTATAATCCCTGTTCATTCTGCCCTCCAGCGAGTACAGGTTGAGCTCCTCCAGCCTCTCTTTGTAGGACCTACGTAGGGGTGGTATAACAAGGCAATTTTACAGTGGAAAGAGCACATCTGTCCTCCTTCAGGTTATCACAGTGGCTATGCACCCCAGCATTTTATTCGCTTGTCCTGCAGCCCTTCTACACTGCTATGACTTATTCATTTTGGCATCCACCACCAACCCGTAATTCATTCTACCACCTTCAAAACTTCAGTGCCTCCCCCTCCAGGATGTATTCATGAGCAACTTTTTTGGCCCACAGGTGTACACACCAGCATTTCTCAGCCTTGAACTTTATCTTCCCTGCTCTTGATCACCTCCCCAGATATGCTGTGTCCTCACGGTGAGCTCTCTTTCCCCACTGCCCTTCCAACACTGTCCACAGATTTGAGTAATCGGCAAACTGGCTCATCCCACTCATGATACCGTGAACAGGAGTGGGACCTGAACTGACCCCGATGGAAATCACTAATGACCCTCATAGATGAAGAGAACCCCACCACCATCACCTTCTGTAAATGCCACGCTAGCCAGTTTACTATACACCAGAACATCAGCTACCCCACCCCCATATCCTCCAGCTGACCCAGTATACCTGGATGTGTCACCGAGTGAAATGCATTGCTGCAGTTAAGAAAGTGGACATCCACCTGCCTGTCTGGATCAAGTGCAGTGGTCACCCTTTCTTACAACTCTACAATGTCAGTTGCACATGATGTGCCCCAAAGAATGCCATGTTGGCGATCATGTACATGACCCTGTGCCTTCAGAACACCCTTCAGCCTATCCTTCCACCAGTGGGGGTGGTGGGTGGGTAAGGGATAGGATATTCCATGCATCAATCACCGGTGCCATGGGAAAAAAATGTTTACATTCCACCATTCATGCCACATACCAATCTCATATCGTGCACCTGCGTTCTCCTTCATAGCATATAATGAAAGATGTTGGCCCTTGCACCTTTCCATCTAATCCACCAGTTCACTCATCTCAAGGGTATACATATTAAGTAAGTAATAAGGTATGACAGGGTGTGCATTTAAGGATTCTAATGCATGCCCTAGGGGCGTGCAAAGGTATGAGGCCAAAGGCTGAGTGTCCTTATGCCCCTAGGAAGTGCACTACAAACCTGTAAAGCACACCATGGAGTGGATGATCACAGAAACTGCTTAATTGAAGGCAACATTCTCTTTATTTTGGTTTTTTTACTTGTGTGTTGTGATCCAGAATATAAAAGGGAAACTGCTATGGGATTGAGGTGAAAGGTTATTAAGAAAAAAAAAATTAAACCTTCCATGGTGCCTTTTTTTCGGCGGCAAGGAGGGGGGATTTCACCTGAAAACACCTATGTATGTATCAAATGTACGTGCTTTTACAAACATCCGCAATGTGTTTGAGCAGTGTGGGTCTGCCTCTGCTCATGTAACTGTGTTTTCACACCATTTCTCTTGCTTTATAAATTATTACTGTAATGCCTACTTTATTCATCCTGGTTTTCTTTTTCTGTTTTTTCCCACAATCAAGACATAGCAAGTTTATCATAGAACACTTACTATGGAATACAGGGATTCAAAATTCTACTTACCTCCATTGGTACAATGTTACTGTCCGGGGAAGTCAAACTGAGAAGTGTACTTATCGATTCCAGATACAACCTGGAATCCAGCTGAAAAATAGTGTATTCCTGTACCATGTTCCTCAGTGTAAGATACTTGTATGTCTCTATCATATCCCCTCTCTCCCTCCACTACAACAGGGACAAAGCAATGGGGCATGATGGGATTCATCCCAGAATTGTAAAAGAATTAAGGGGAGAACTAGTGACACCACTGACTACCCTTTTTAACAAATCATGGGAGGATGATGTGGTACCTGAGGACTGGAGGAAGGCAGATGTAATTCCCCTTCACAAAAGTGGGAGCAAGACAGAGGCAGGAAGCTACAAATTTGTCAGTTTGACACCTGTGGTATGGAAAATGATGGAATCACTTTGGAAGGAAAGAATTGTTGCGTACCTAGAGGCCAGTGGGGCACAGGACCCAAGGCAGCATGGATTCACAGTTGGGAAGGTCATGTCAGATGACTCTAATTGATTTCTTTGACTGGGTAACCAAAGTAGTAGACCAAGGAGGGGCTTTGGACATGGCCTACCTAGTCTTTAGCAAGGCATTTGACACAGTCCCACACAAAAGATTAATAAACAAATTAGCCAGCCTGGGAGTCGGTCCCAGGATGGTAGCCTGGGTAAAACATTGGCTGGACAACAGGACACAGAAGGTAATACTAAATGGAGTCCACTGTAAAGAAAGGGGAGTTACTAGTGGGGTACAGCTGGGTTCAGTACTGGGTCCAGTCCTTTTTAATGTCTTTATAAGTGACATTGCAGAGAGACTAGAAGGAAAAGTATGCCTCTTTGCAGATGACACAAAGATCTGCAACAGGGTTGATACACAGGGTGAATGGAAGGGATGAGAAGGAACTTGGCAAGGTTGGAGGAATGGTCAGATGTATGGCAGCTTGGATTCAGTGCAAAGAAGTGCAAAATAATGCACCTGGGAAATAAAAACCCAGGGGAAGAGTACACAATGGGGGGATAGTAACAACAACAAAAATGGAAAGAGAACTGGGGGTAGTCATTTCAGATGATCTTAAGGTTAGCAATCAATGTGAGAAGTCAGTAAGGAGGGCTGGGAGGATACTGGGATGTACTGTATAGGGAGAGGCAACACCAGCAGAAAACAGGAAGTTGTTATCCCTCTGTACAGACAGTTGATGAGACCCCATCAGGAGTACTGCATCCAGTTCTGGAGACCCCATCTCCTCAATGACATAGACAGGATGTACGTTGCCCAGAGGAGTGCAATTAAAATGGTGCAGGGTCTGTAAGAGAAGCCATACGAGGAGAGACTAAAGGAGCTTAATGTGCATACCCCTGAGGAAAGGAGGGACATGATAGAAACTTTTAACTACCTCAGTGGAATCAACGAAGTCCAAGAGGGTAGCAGCTTTCAGAAAAAGACATGTACAAGAACAAAGGGGACACAATTTGCAGATAGAGGGGGGATGGATCAAGGGCAATGTGAGGAAGTGTTTTTGCACAATAGAGTGTGGTGAACACATGGAACCACCTTCCTGAGGAGGTGGTGGGGTTAAAAACTGTGGGAGAATTCAAGAATGCATAGGACAGGCACAAGGCAATTCTTGTGGGGATAGGAAGAAATAGGCTGTTGGTTAACTAGGATCTGCAGCTTATCCAGTAGGTAAGGAAATTGGGCAGACTACATGGGCCAAGTGGTCCTTATGTGCCATCAAAGTCTATGTTTCTGTGTTTCACCAACAAAACACACACATGAACACACATACCAAGTACACACCACCACACATACCACTACCACAACATATGAAGTCGGGTCACGTATCATTCAAAATTGGACGGATGTTATGAACTAAAAATAATATTTCATCATTCACACACAACATAAAAAAAATTTAAAGCTGTGAAATACTTGAACACAAACCTCATTCCTGCGCCGCTTCACATAGGGAGTTCTTGACAATTGTGATGGTTCATTGGCTAACTCATTAACGGGGTCAAACAGTGAAGGGATGGCATCATCCTTCAACTTCAGTTTTGCATTGTTCCATCCTAGTTCGGCCAGCTTCACAGGATCATGATCATAGTTAGGATGACTAAAATTAGCTAAGCAAATGTGGCTGTACTGCGTTGGCTTAAAATCTTTCCTACGGCAAAAATTAGTCCACGCACGACAGTACTTTATTTCACGAGGAAAACCAAAAAAATGAATGCTACAGCCACGGATGCTTTTATTACTGCAGCCAAAGACAGCTCAGTATGGCATTATATAAAACTAAAATAAACACTGATATTATAACAAATGATTATGTAATAATAATAATACACAACCCTCAAAAACTATACCCTTAAAACTGGAAAAAAGTTATTTCAGTTACTTCACTATCAAAATTGTTTGTGGAGAGAAAATGTGCCCACTGCTATCTTCACTTCCCCCACAACACTGTGCATTTTCCCTCCAAAACCTGTCCAGTGATGTCCTTCTATTGGCTGACAAACTTGTGGTAACAGAAATGAAAACAGCAGTACACAAATACAATATAAACAGATGCCATTTTTATTATATGTCAGTCAGGTAGACTGAGAAAGGCACATTGTAAAATAAAAAAAAAATTGACCACTGTGTGAGGTGGGATTTTGTTTGGTGTACAGGCTTACAACAACATACAGGGTACACAAGGATTATAATCACCTCCCTTCTATGAGTCACTGGCGACATACTCTCCGGCATGGACAATGGACACATCACCCTCTGCTATCTTTATTGACCTAGCCAAAGCTTTCGACACTGTCTCCCACTCTCTACTCCTCGACAAACTCACTGACGCCGGGCTGTCCATACCAGCCACTGCCTGGTTCCATGACTACCTAGTAGGCAGACTCCAATCTGTAAAAATCACCTCACATACCTCAGACCCACTGCCCGTTACCACCGGCGTCCCCCTAGGGTCAGTCCTGGGCTCATTGCTTTTCTCCATATTTCTTAATGACCTCCTATCAGCTTGCCACCACTCCTCCATCCAGATGTATTCAGATGACACTGTCCTGCATGCTTCCGGCCCAACTACAAGCAATGTGGCTACTCTCCTTCAGGAGGATTTCAATGCCATCCAGAAATGGTTTCAGTCCAACCAGTTATTTCTAAACCCCAAGAAAACTGTGTCGTTAACTTTCGGATCCCATCAAAGACTCTCCCACCAAGCCTCCTGCCCCCCTTTCAAAACCTTGGACGGGACCCCTCTGGACAAATGCTCCAGCTTTAGATACCTAGGCATCTGGCTTGACCAGCACCTTTATTTTGCCATTCATATCGACTCCCTGCATAAGAGGCTTCTCCCCAAACTTAGAGCATTATACCGAAACAAAAGCTGCCTCCCCTCTCCTACAAGGCAGGCTATAGTCCCAAAAGATGATACTACCTGTACTCGATTATGGTGCCGTAGTGTACTCCATCGCTCCCTCATCTGCTCTGGCCAGCCTCGACACCCTATTCCACTCTTTCTGTCGCTTCATCCTCAACTGCCCACAATCCACCCACCACTGCTCACTTTACAGCTCCCTAGCCCTGCCATCACTCCAAGATCGCAGACTAATACATTGCGCCAGGTTCGCTGCCAAATTCTGGTCCCTCTCCCTACCACCTTACCTGGCATCTACCCTTGCCCAACAACCTCCCCCGGCCTACGCCCTAAGACGCACAGACCCAAGGCTACTCCATGTCCCCTTCATGCGCACAACTGAAGGTCAGGCTGCTTTTTCCTACCGGATTCCTCAGATCTGGAATGCCTGACCACCTACCATAAGACACACACCAAATCCTAGTCATTGCAATCAGCTACTCAGCATGCATTTCTCCTCCAGCTGCACTTGTTTCTAACTCCAATGTACTATACTGTTTATGCTGTAATGACGTTTCTTCTAAGTTGTATCATGTATTTGTCTATCATTTCCCCTGCCGTATCTAACTGTCTACATGAAGCTATTCTGCCGTTTGTCTGTAAGGCAGCTAGCCATACCTCTCTCTGTTGACTTGTCTCAGTCTCAGACATTGTGATTTGTTTTGTATTGGGTCCTGGCCCCCAGGTCGCATCTGGAATCGAGCATTGTTGCTCAGTATGCCTTCCTGGTAAAACTCGTAAATAAATAAATAAATAAATAAATAATGTGGCACAGGAACTGGTAAAGGCGTTATCATCATTTTCTGAATTCTTGACACATACACACTGCAATAGTATAGTTTATGGGAGACAGTACAGAATTTAATGAGCATCTGGCAATACAATTTTTCCACAGGTGACACATATTTGACAGTCACAATGTCAATTGAATGGCCACTATCTAGGGGTCTCTTATGAGACTCTCAAGAAACAAATCTAAATGAGCAAGTATAGTACAGGCACAGAACACATAAGGACTTCACAACTGAAACACATTCAGTGATGATGACATGTGAAATGCAGTCAAATAAGTAGAATTTTCACTGCATTTCACATGTCACACTGACCGTCAATGACAGAACAGCCATGCTGTTTTCCCGCTTCACAAGCCACCCTCTCAGAAGCTGAGCATCTTGCTAGAATGACATCACAAATGGGTGTGGTTTTCAAGCAGCGTGGAGTTCACCAGCGGCGCACATACACTGTAAACAAGGAAGAACACAGTATTTCGGCGTTACATTACGAGGGGGAAAAAACATTTCAAAATGCAATTTTTTCATGGAAGTTGCTAAACCAAGCATTTGGGGGATCAACTATCACACCATGTAAGTAAATCAATGCCGGCAGCTTGCAAAAATAATGTTTAGGTAGCCTTTAAGAAAAACACAGTTTGGTTGTGCATGGAAGAAATCACTCATGCTGTGACAATGTTAAAAAGTGCTTTGGCTAAAGCACCTACACTAGCCACCCCAGATTACAGCAAGCCATTTCATTTACATACTGCTGTTAGAAGTGTTTCATTGTCTGCTGTACTTGCACAAGCTTGTTATGAGAAAGAGAGACCAATTGCTTACATTTCTGAAGTAATGACTGAAGTTGAAAAGAGATTTTCCCTGTGTGGAAAATGTCTGTTGGCTGTGTTTTGGGCAGTTAAAGCGCTCAGATACTGTATATTGTGGGAGGAAGTAAAATTGTTTTATTTTCAGCACATACACCACTCAAGTTCTTGCTGTCTTTCTGCATCAAGGACGGGCGGTGTCTAGTACTAGACTAGCCCGATGGACTCTGCTACTGCAGAGCATGGACACTGAGGTCCAGCAGGTAAAGGAGGATTCACTGCTAGTCGATGGCTTGCTGTTGGATGTGATTCCTTGTGCATGCCCATATTCAGTCATGGGTCAGCATCCCCTCTCCTCTCTCCTAAAAGGCTCTCTTACTAGTCTTAATGAGCAGGGCGTGGTGCCCTCATCTCTTACTGTGTACATGGATGATTCATCTATGTATGTAGAGGGGAAACCCAGAACTGCTTTTGCAGTATTCGATCCCACTAATGCTATGCCTCCACTGGTCTACACTTCTAAAATTCAGTCAGCTCAATTTGCTGAACTAGCAGCAGTTACTTGAGCTTTGCAAATTTCAACAGAGATGTATTTAAGAATTGTGTGCACAGATTCCCACTGGATCTGCTTAACCCTTACTGCACACTTGCCAGTATGGAAAACTCATGGCTTTGTTACATCAGAGGGTAAACCTTTGCGGTATGGTACTGTTTTAGTTACGGTATGGGAAACAGGTGTAACAATGAAATCTGAAAATGTGACAATTAAAATGATTAAGGTCAAAGCACATAGGAAAGGAGGTCCAGTTGCAGAACATAATGCAATGGCAGATTCTTTTGCTAAGCAAGCAGCCAAGGAAGGGGTCCCTCTGTGGGAACCTCCTACTCCCCCCAATTTTGAGAACATAGCAGAGTTTAAGCATGCAAAAGAAGAGCCTGATTTGATTCACCTGCAGAAATCTGACACTGCACTGCGTGGTTTACTAAACTGCATGGTAGATGGAGGCATTGTTCAAGACTTGTCTGGACTTTAAGTCTGGCAAAGAACTGATGTACCCCACCCATTGTGGATTGCTCCACATGGGGTCCGAAAAGAACTGTTGCGTATAGCACATGATACCAGAGGTCATGGTGATGCTCCCTCCACCCTACAACATTTACTTACTTTCGTTTGGTGGCCAGGTGTTCAGAATGATGTCACACACTACTGTTCAAATTGTATTCAATGTGCTTTTCACAATCCCACAGAGAAAGCAAAGCGAGGCTGGTGGGCCTTGTCTAACATTAAAGGTCCATGGGAACAAATTCAAATTAATTACATTGAGGGCCTGCCTAGAACCTCTAGGGGGCACACTTCTGTGTTGGTTATTATTGACCCATTTTTTTTAAATCGATTGAAGCCTTTCCAATGCGTAGCATGACAGCTCAAGCTACAGTATTTCAAAAGTGTTAGTAGAACAGGTGTTTTCCAGGTGGGGCATGCCAATCTAAATTGATTCTGATCAGGGGGCCACATTTTAAAGGAAAAGTGATGCAACAGGCGATGCAAGCAATGGGCATTGATCAGATGTTTCACATCCCATATCACCCACAGTCCTCAGGTCAGGTTGAAAGAACCAATTGGACATTGAAAAGCAGCCTGAGGAAAATGATAAAAGACTCTGGTAAGGACTGGGATAAACAGTTACCTTTAATTTTGATGATGTTGAGAGCAAAGCCAAATAAAATCACAGGTATCTCACCATATGAAATCATGACAGGCAGACAAATGCAACTGCCTGAGCAAGCTTTGTTTGCTCCAATACCATCACAGATGGAGCAGGGTGTGAAAATTGAAAACTTTGTGCAAACCTTGCTGCAAATACTGAAGCAGGTATCCAAGCAGCATACAGTAATTATGGGTGAGCACAAGAAAAAGGTCAAAACATATTATGATGACAAAGCCAGCAGTCAACAGCTGGAGGTAGGAGACAAAGTAATGATCAAAGTCCTACCTGAGAAAGGGCAATTTCTGACTGCTGCATGGAGAGGTCCACACCCTGTAGTTGACACGGTCAGTCCAACTGTGTTCATAGTACAACTACAGGATGGTAGAAAGCCAGTACACAAGTATTTTCTTTTGATGCAGTTGAAAATGTTTGGTGGCTAACAGATTTTGAGTTTTGTTTTTCAGCCTCTCCATTTTAGGATGTTTCCTGACCCCAAACCATGCGAGGAGACTGAAGGCTATTTCATATCTGGTGGATTTGTGGACCTGCCACCTTTTCCAGCAGCCTGTGAAAACGGGGGTGGGGTGCACAGTACCATACCAATATAAACACATTTGATTATTCCAAATGCTCAGTGACATTGGGCCAATCACTCCGCTTGTACCGTCTGGGTACTGGGAATTTACCTCACACTGATGGAGACCTCAGGCTGTGTAAATGAAGTACTGATAGGTTAAATCTGGTAACATGTCATGTTATGCATCCCACTACACATCCTAACTGACATTATGATAAGTTGACACTTTGATTCTGAAGCTATAAAAGCCTCAATAGATAGCCAGGATATCATGGGTAAATGGTGGAGTTGGGCACAAAAACTCAATTATGGGAGACCATCTGAATTTGGACTCCTTCAAAGTAGTAGTACACCCTCCATAGGGCCATGGGCAGAAGGGATGTATTCATGTGTGTTAGTAGGCAGTGGAATTAAATGAAAATATGAGTCTATGTATGGGTTTTATCCTGAGTATTTGGGTTCTACACCACACATTATATTAAATTTCTCTACATCTATGCCAACCATTGTCAATACTGAACCACCACTGCCAAAACCAGGGGTTAATAAATGTCCTTCTAGCTATGCTGTAAAACCTATGTCAGACAATGGACATGTGTTTCAAAGAATTAACACACCTGTGTATAACAATGTTAGCTATGTCACTTTTTCGGTTTGTTGAATTTATCAAGTATTGAGTGACCAACATATATTTGCCCTCTGCATTTAATCCAGTTATACAATGTTTTTATTAATGATATGTGGATTAATTTTAGAAATAGAAATATTCGAGTAGAGCTGCCACTTCTTCCACCAAAGCTTGGCAAAGGTCTTAAAAGAGGAAAAAGAAGTGTATGGGGAAACATTATTGGTACACTAGGCTCAGCTGCGTAGGTGTGGAATACTATGGATCTAGAAACAATACAAAAGCATCAGACTAACTTTGAAAATCTGCTCAAAGGGGGAATATTAGACAGGAAAGTACACATTAGACAGGGACTTTTAGGAGAGCATTATAAAATTATAGTTAACATGAAAGAAATATCGCATGATTTTCTGATCCTGCAAAACTGGACACAGTTAGTAATGTGGAGGCTGATGATATGTACGAAACGAGGAAAAGTTAGGTTTGTGTGGCCTATGGTGCATCTGTCCTTAATAGATTGCAAGATACCTTTAGAGATATTAGGACAGGTAGACGTTCTGCTTTTATAAATACACTATGTTACAGAAGTTTTTACACTATGCTAATTACACTAACGCTACTGAGTGTCTGCTCAGAAAACTAACTAAAGTGTACTTTACTGGTCATGGATGTGTGTTTAATCATACTTCACCTGTGGTTCCTATTGTATTGCAAATACCAATTATGCCATGTAAAATGTCTGTTTTGAGTTTGACAAAGGTGGTTAATCTGGATACAGTACAAAGTCCATATCATTCACAGTTTGTGCCTGCTGCTGCCTTTCTTACACAGGTACATGAGGAGTGGGTTGAGCCAGACCTGTCTTGTACTGAATTACAAGATATTTACCTTTGCAGGTGTAACATTGGACTTGGGGCGAGATCCCCTTGTGGCATTTCTAATCAAGCCAAAAATTGCCACTTGCATACTGAGCTCTGGACAGGGCAAATAGGATGCTGGGCTGCATTGCCAGAGGGATCCCCTCTTGAAAGGGGGATGTCATCCTGCCATTGTATAGATCACTGGTGAGGCCACACTTGGAGTACTGATTACAGTACTGGTGCCCATACTTCAAAAAGGATGTGAGATTACTGGAGGGGGTGCAGTCTAGGGCTACAAAAATGATCATGGTACTAGGGGAGTTGCCGTACAAGGAAAGGTTGAAAGAGCGCAACATGTACTTGCTGGAAGACAGAAGGGTAAGAGGGGACATGATAGAGACCTTTAAGTACTTGAAAGGCATAAACAAAGTCAGGGAGGGAGGTGTGTTCTGCTTAAAGAGGGGAAGGGTCACTTGAGGGCACAGTCTGAAGTTGGAAGGGGAAGGTTTAGGAGGAAGATGAGGAGGCACTACTTCACAGAGAGTGGTGGCAGGTTGGACGCACTGCCAGAGGAGTTAATCGCTCAAAGGACAGTGGATAGCTTTAAGCGGAGTTGGGATAGAGTCAAGGGCAGGGTTAGTACAGACAAAAGCACAAAAGGGGAAGGACAGGGAAAAAGGAGAAAGGCAGGGTTTAGGGTGGGGGTGGGGCAGCTGTAGTGATTTGAAACTAAGAGTTGCACAATCAGGCAGACTTAATTGACCTGTGGGCCTTTTTCAGTTGGCAATTTCGTATGTTCATATGTTTGTATGTTCTTTCAGAAAGTGGTCCCTAAACTGAAACAACACTTCCTATACTGATAAACCATCACCTTGGGGAAGTGCTTATCATTGCAGTACCATTTTGTCCTTGTTTATAAGCCACAAAACAATGGCAGGGAGCACACTATTACATACCCCCCTGTTTAAGAGGAAACCAGCTCTGGCACAGCAACTGGTCTCTTTCTGATACAGTTATTCATCGGTATCAACACAGACAATGGGGAAGAGTGAAAGAGCTCCCACCTTCAGGGAACACCTAGAAAAGAAGGATTGCATCACTGTCTTTAGGATGACCCTGGATGGTCTCCACACCAATATCCAGTCATACATGACTCACCATGATCCCAATCATCAAATAGTCATTCCTCCACATTTCCTCCCATGCAGTCAATAGGGGCAGCTTCTACATGAACCAGGGAAAGTACAAACCATTATACTGCAGTCTGTATCCAGGTCTGCAGCACACCAGAGTAAGAAAATCCATGCACACCATCAAATTTTTGGTTAATCCTAAATACCTACCTGATTATGCTACAGTGAAGCCCATTTAAGTGCACACCCTCAGGATACTAACTTTTTGTGCACTTAAGCGGTCTGTGCATTTATCCAAAATTTCAACATTTTGCGATGCCATGCAGCATAGCAACAGATGCGAGACGTGATCCATAGACACAGATACTGTAATAACTTAAACACTTGAATTACCATAAAAAGTTAATCTTTATTACACACACTGACCCTCCAAAATAGCAAGAAATAGCTTCAAATATTTTAATTAAAAATATTGCAATACATATACAGTAACAGTAGCACAGTAGCAAAGTAACACTAGCACTAACATCTAACACTGTTCCAGTTTGAAGAAATTTGTCATTTTTTTTAGAGTGGAGCCCTGTACTGTCAGCTGCTGAATATAAGTCTCAAACTGCAACAACGACAAGTCCCTCTTTTCACGCCGAAATACAAAGTGTTTCAGCAGCTGTAAACATCCCAGTGCATTAGAACACCTTACTGTTTGACTAGTTTCAGTCTTCTCATCCTCTTCTTCTTCTACCTGCTGTTCCCCCTTAATGTCACTGCATATTTCAGCATAATTTACTGGTCCCGCAGAGGGCACATCTAAATCAATATCCACGAATGCACTGAACTCAGCTGCCGACATTCCATCAGGCAGCACCGGCACCAGTGTCAGCATCACCTCTTCGCCATGCGGGACTTCTGCAGCTTTGGTGTCATCACCTGACATCACCGGTGACGTGAAGCCTGCCTTCCTGTAACAATTAACACTTGTTTCTTGTACTTCGCCAAAAGCCGAGCTTAACATTTGAATAGCATCTAAGATATTTATTTATTTTGCAAGATCAGTTGGTGCTGATGTTACTCCACCATCCATGCACATCAGGATCTACTCAACCACCAGAAACAAAGGCAAAACAGGTTAGCAGTGGACGGTGTTTTTTGGGTGTGTGGGTGGTTAAGTGATAGCAATGTTGTTTACCTTTCGCTGGTAGAAGTGCTTTACTTTACGAATGATACCCATGTACATCACTGGCATCTTTCTTCTCTCCATGGCATTTTTTGTAAACAATATTGTGACGGTCTTTCGGGTGGCAAAGTCACCCATTTGTGGCAACAAAGGGTACACCAAGCATATCTGCAAGTTGCTGTGCTTTTTGCAAAAGTATATGACCATTTATGGGGCATCTACAGCACTACTTGCAGTACACCATCTTAGGAGAGCTGCCTCACTTTTCCCCATTCTCTTTCACTTATGAGATAGGTTCTCACCAGACTCCCATTCAGAAATAAGATGCTCCCACGCTGCAAAAATACGAGACACTATTGAAATATCTATCCCTTTATTCTTTGGCAACATCAGTACACTTGACATTTGACTCAGACAGCTTTTGTTTAAGCAACATTTTCTGCTTGAGAGTAAGGATGATCTTCTTTGCTTTGCCCATTGCATTCTGTTCTGTTCTGTTTCTGTTTGTGTTCAGTGAATTCAGCTTGTCAGGGCTGCTTTTATACATTAAACAATTTACTGTAAGAACCAGCTTGGATCAACTAGATTCAATTAGTCAATTGCATTTTCAGTTACAGTAGATTGATCAATTACAATTTGTAAACGGTAGCGGTGACAACAAGGATTGTCACATGTGCACTTTTAAGTACAGCTGAACTAATTTTACCATTGCAGCTAGGCAAAAAAACTGTGAATTAAACCAAAATTTGCTGATATGCGTTAAAACAGACATTTTAACATTGCATGTATAGGGAAAAAAACGGATATAAGAAAACTACACATAATCAAATTGTACATTTATCTGATGTGCACTTAAGTGAATTTCACTTTATCTGAAAACCTGAGCTAAAGCCTATACACTCTACAAGTAAGGTCTCACACATAGAAACTCAATCCTTTGATTCAAACATTGCAGGTATCTTGACGTCCTGTGTGGCTCTGAACCAAAAGACTCACCTTCTAAATAAGAACACAGACCAGTTACCCTGAAACAGAACACACATTCAAGTTCCTGTTTTTAGCCCCAGTTTAACTTCTCTATACTACAACAACAGGTAACCAAATGTGTGTACTACATTGGACTATGCTGTATTCTCCACCTCTTTAGGCATTGCCCCAAAGGTTAGTTTGTCTTCTCCAGTAAACCAGGACCCCTTCCCCCTTAAGGGAGTCCCACAAGAGCAACATAAGATACTACCCCCTTTTTTCCAGGCCCTTATGCCCATGAGTGGTCACATACTTTCAGACACTATCTTGTTCTAGCAACATGCTGAGCTCCCAAGTCCCCAATTTTTCTCTAGAATGCATACATTTCTGGACTCAATAAACCAAGAATAGGTTCCTCCATTACCTCTCCTCATCCGTTACTTTCCCCCTTAAAAAGGATTCTGTGTGTGCACAAGGGGATACCTTATCTCAGTCACCTTTTTTGTATATAAACTTTTTATTGAAATATTCAATAAACACAAATAACAAACAGTAAAGAGGAATGTGTTCTGTAATTATCTCAGCCACCTTTGATCTCCAGCAGGCCACACAGGAGTCACCATCCCCACATATGCTTGTGAACTCCAGGCCATTAGAATGGCAGGTCAGAATGCATTGGGCTCCCATAACATGAAAATATGTGGTCTACTGGCTTTGATACAAGTAATACTATCCCGTTTTTCTATTATTTTTACCAAGACTTTTATTAGCCTTGGAACCAGCAAGACAGCTTGCCTGCCCTAATTTACACACATTACCCATGTTTACTTCCATACTCCAGCTTAATATTTTATTTAAAATTCCTTATGGAATGGGTACCTACTAAGGAGGCTATCCAACCCCCACAAATCCATCAAGCCCAAATTGTTCAGCCAGAGCCCTTAGATTAGGGCCTCCACCTGTTGGACAGGTAAGTCATTTACATGTGTCAACCTGGTACAGTACTCCTTTCTTCGCAAGTGACATCACTTTCCTTGCTCATGGTAACAATCCTGGCCATATGTACCTCTTGATGGCAAGATTTACAGTACTTTGTCATCTTCCTTTAAATTCCTGGCCAGTGCCACTTTGACACTATGCAAACTAACATCTTTCACCTCTTTAAGTGTCACTTTTGAGAGTCTACAATGTGCTGCCTTCAACACTTGTGGATGCAGTACCTTGGGCACTACCAACTGCTCCACCATCTGGTGCATTTGAGAGTTTTGATATCTCCACCACAACTCATCACCCTTGTGAATGCAAAATGGTCTGGTAAAACCCAAGTTCCAGTACTAAGAACAGTAATCATTTCAGCCCGTACAGGGGAAACAATTGGGTTAGCACATTGCATGTTACACTCTGTAACATTCAAACAAGAACCTAATATAGTTTCAATGTCTTTAGCACCTTCAGCCTGTTTTTGGGCCTGTTTGCAACTACATTCATTTAGTCTCTTTGGAGTCCCTTCTCCCATAGTTCTTTCCTTCAGGATCTCAGAAAAGTGTGTCTCCTCCATCTGTACAGGCTCCTCCTTCTCACCAGCTTCTGTAGCGCCTTCTCGATCAGTACCCCTTTTGGCCACATCAACCTCATTGTCACTACTACAGTCTATGATAGTAGTGTGATCTGGGAAATTCAATTGCTCTGTAGATGGGACCGTTAGTGCATTCTCCTGAGTCAGCTCTGATACCTTCTTGACTGTTTGCTCTAGTTGCCAAATCTTCTGCTGTGCTGCCAGCTACCAATTCTGCCTGTCATTTGATAGCTGACAAACCACCACCATCAAGGCCATTAGGATCTATTTATCAGACATTGTACCTGTGTGCCCACCTGGCAGCTCCATAGTGGATCCTACAGACTCCATCTTGCAGTTAGCCATTCTTCTGCAGTCACACCATTTCACTATAATCCTCACCCACTACAGCCTTTGTGCCAGTGAAAGTTAGAATCCAACTGCTAACAGCATATGTGGAAGTGAGGGTGTTGATGAAGGACACAGCAGACAAAAATTTAGATAAAAGTCCCACAGGATGGCACAATTTATTTATTTTTGGCAGTCTTTAGACACTTTAACAGATGCAAAATAGCAAGCGTTTGTCAATGCCGAATGTTTGCTTGCTGGCATTGGCATTGGTAATGCAGGAGTTAGAGAGATGCATAATAGGAATGGCAGTGAAGTATTGAACTGAAGCCAGCCCCACCACCACCCTGCAGAGACTGACAGGCATTGGGGTGTGCCTTTGGGTCGTCAGACATAATGGCCATGCCATTTCACCACACCCTACCCTGCAGACTCTGACAAGTGTCACAGTGTGCATTGGGGTCTTTGGGCCTTATGCTCACCCTATTCCATAAGGAAATATGGTGAGATGGGTGCAGTATAGGAGAATACGGTGAACTTTGGGGCTGAAGAGCCCAAGGCACACCTCAATGCCTGTCACTGGCTGCAGGGTGTGGGTGTGGTGTGGGTGGAATGGCATGAGCATTACAGGCAGCAATCCCAAGTCACACCTCTGATGCCTGTCAGTCTCTACGGGGTGGGGCATTATGGTCGGAAACCCTAATGCCCCAGGCTTTCATTGGTATTTTCACTCCAGATTTTCAACATGGGTTTTTGTGACCCCTACCTCGTGAACAGTGGCAATATCAGTTTGTTAGCTGAATGCTAATTTTGCACAGTGACTACGCCATTTGGCACCACAGGTGCAAAAACACATTTTGAACAGGATGTGAAAAATGACAGCTGTACTCTTCTTAGGGAGGTGTAAAAAAATGGCAGTGTTGAAAATCTGGATTGAAAATGTAATGAAAGTGAAGTCACAAGTGTGCATAAAAATTGCACAACGCACGCCCATAATGTAATTAGTCTGGGAATATTTTATAGCAGATTGTCAACGCAGGCATTTTGGGACCTCCACTCATGAACAGTGTCACTGTGATTTTCTTAATCTGTCCTGAACACTGATTTCCCACAGCGGTCATGCATTTCTGCGCCCGGAAGTGCAAAAACACATTTCAGCCAGGGTATAAAAAATGACAGCTGAACTGTCCATAAGAAGGTGTGGAAAAATGCCAGTGTTGAAGATCTGGACTGCAAATAGTACAAATTCGTGAACTTACAAGGGTGCATGGAAACTGCACAATGCACGCTCATAACACAATCATTTTATGGACTTCTGTCACCAAATTTTCAGCATAGCCATTTTAAGACCTCTGCTCATGAACAGTGTCACTGTGATTTTCTTAATCTGTTCCTAACATTGATTTCACACACCAACTTCACCATTGAGTGCTACATGTGTGAAAACACATTTTGGGCAAGATATGAAAAATTACAGCTGTACTGCTCATAAGGAGGTGTGGTAAAATGGCAATGTTGAAAATCTGGAGTGAAAATATTAAAAATGTACAAAGTTACGAGTGTGCATAGGAACTACGCAATGCACACTCGTAAAACAGTCATTTTTGGGAATTCTTTCACCAAATTTTCAACATAGGGTTTTGGGGGGCCTACCTCATAAATTGTGACACTGTTGTTTTGTTACTGGGTTCCGAAAGGTGGTTCCACACAGTAATCGTGAAATCACTTTTCTGGACCGAATAACAAAATGACAGTGACTAAATTCATGAAGTGGGGCCCCAAAAACATCCATGTTAATTTAGTAACAAATCTCCAAAATAGCTGAATATTCACAAGTTGAAAAAACAAACATTTATGCCATTATACAGCTTGCGGCATTTCGTTAGTTAGCGGTCGGTTTTGAAGAGTGCAGACGTGTTCCTGGTCCACCGAAGATCCTCGTGCCAGTTTCTGGAGGTGAGTATGGGGTCGGGGGGGTGTGGGGAGGTGGATGCGCAGAAGGTGGGTGCAGGTTGGGGAAGGGGAGCAAGACAATCAACGAGGGACCATTTTTTGTTTGTAGGTGTGCTTTTTTCTTTTTAGGAAGATGACACGGGACTTGTGCCATGCTGGGGTGGAGTCCCAGCATGGCAGCTGAAAGTTGTTTTTTTTTTAGCGGGTCAGTGGAGCTGACGGGGATTGGGAACCCCCATCGGCCATACAGATGTTTGTGACGCTGGGGTGGGCTCCCAGCGTGGCAACTGGAAATCTTTTTTTTCTTTTGGGAGGGTGTTGAGTGGAGCTGACAGGAGACTGGGCACCCCATTGCCATTCTGATTTTTGCCACACTGGGGTGGGCTCCCAGCATGGCACCTATAAGTCTGTGGGGGGGGCCGTGGAGCCGATGGGGGATTGGGATTGGGCACCCCTGTCAGCCATAATGTGTGCTGCGGGGGGGGGAGCACATGAGCATGCTGGGGTGGGCTTCCAGTGAGCTACTTCAGTGTTTGGGGAGGGAAGAACATGAAGGGAGCTGTCTATGACCGCTGCGTTCAGGATGCAGTGCTGAGTGTAGGCACTTTGCATACTGTCAACGGCAGTATGTAAGTTACCTGCCAATGGCAGTATGCAAATTGCCTACATGTTACAACCGCTGATTGAAGTGTTTTTGGCTTTCAGCTGTATGTCACTGCATCTGAACAGCTGTCATAGACAGCTCAGACATTTGTTGGTGAGGTGCAGCCGTGCCTGCAAAAGGGAGCAGGGCATTGGAAGTGGGGGAGGCACACCTACGAAAACTCATATGGTGGCACTATGTTTCTTGCACATGCGTGCAAGCAAACATAATAAATCAGCTATTTCAGGTCTGGCTACTTTACACACTGGCTTTTTTTGGCTTCACCAGTGAAGCCTAGTTACTGAGGGTCGGCTCCTGCTTACCAAGGTTACTCTAGAAGGAACTTTTACTAAGGAGGGGTCTCACCAGTCTTTGTACTTTCCCAGGAGTCCAATCTCGCCAGATGTAAACAGCTCCAGTCTATCAGAGTCTGCTCTCAGCTCCCTATTGGCTTGTTAGCACACCCCATAGTGCATTTTGATTGGCTTAGAGGAAAACTAAATCAACATTTACAAAAAAATATGTTGTGCAGAGTGTTTGTTTTTAACTTTTTATTTATGGAAAAAGGAATGAGGTACGCAGACCTCCAGACAGAATGTACAGGATTAAAATAAAAGCTAGTATATTTTAAGTAAAAGGTCCAGATGTCCATGCAGCCTAGAGATCTGCCAGTTCTGAAACATAGGAGGAGAGTTTGACTTGTTTACACTGTAGGACCATTTCACTCTCACCAATAACCTGTAAAAAGAAGAACTGGAAATCCAGCGAAACAGATCCCATGCAGAACTGACTTCTGGGGGAAGGCAGAAACCCTACAGTGAATATAGATAGGCAATTGAAACGATGGCCTGGTTTCAGTTAAGTTATTTTATCTCCCCACAGCTTAAGGCAAGGCAAGGCAACCCACCCTGTGGGTAAACAGGATCATTCAACAGGAGTTAGGTAATGTTCACAAACTGGAAGGTGTAAATACACACTAACACATATTTACTATATCACTAAGCAAGAACGTTGGCCTATAATAACACTATTGATTGGAGCAGCAATCATGACTGAACAAAAAAGATAAAGGATATTGCCCTGAGTTAAAAATATTTAACATGGTTGGTTGGTTAGTTTTTATTGTTCGGCAATCAAGCCTTTACAACATTCTAAAAGCAAACAATTGTATAAAAAATAAAATCAAGTGCTACATTTAGACTTTGACAAAAAAAGAAAAACAAAAACAAGAAAATATTAATTTTCAGACTGAACCAAATATTACAAATGAGCATTCATAATCACACAGTAAACCCTAGAAATATATTAAAAAGGAGATAAAAATCTATCAGCAAATTAATTCTCAGAGGCAGAAAGACGTTTTTCTTTGTATTTCATCACTTGATAAAAAAAAACTTGAAACCATCTTAGCCTCCTCTAGTGTCTGAGGGTGTAAAAGTATGAATAGGGGATCATATTTTGCATTAACATATTTGATAAGAAAATCATTTAACAAATTAAACTGTGAGGTTTTGTATAAGGGGCATTGTACCGTAATATGGTAAAGATTTTCTTGAAAACCCTATTATACTTACATAGTTCCGGTCCTGAATTGGGTAAAGTAATCTTGTTAAAATACACATATTTAGAACAAATAATTCCCATTCTTGCCCAAGTAATCATTTTCCTCTCTAGCGGGGTCAACCCGAGGGTTAAATAATTCTCTATAAATGTGTCAGTCTTATTTTGTGCAAGCCAGCTAGCCTGGCGTTGAACTCTAAGAAGATCCATTTGCTTATCATAAGTAGACCTGAGTATTTTCTTTCTAACAAGCTCCTTAAATGCGGGAGATATTGATATTGATTTCTCCCAATCTGTCCAAAGATGAAACATATCAACACTACCCAAAATGCACTGAATACTTTTGACCCAAGGTGACCTAAAATTTTGTTTATGCCAAGAGAGTTTTTCTTTTAGGCATAGTAAAGGCAAAAAGTTTATCTGTTGATTAATCATTTTTAACCAATAACTCATAGAGTGTATATCGATTATTGTGGCAATGGGAACTCTACCCAGTTCTGCCCTAACTATGACATTAGAAGTGGCTAGTGGAACCTGCAGTAGAGATTTATAATAAAGGGAGAGTGGGGTTTCCAACCATAAAAGGACATTATTGTTCCAAACCTCTGCTCAGTATGTAAGAATAGGATTAATCTTTGCCTCACCAGCAATCAATGCTGGTGAAACTAAATAACCTGCATATTTCCTGCCAAAACGTAAAAGGGCTTTAACAATCAATTTTGCCCTTATCACTTGTTCCCTCCAATGCTCTATCCAGTTTCCATTTGAAACAAACTTCACCCCCAAATATGTATAAGAGGTTATCCCCTCTATAAGTTCGTTATTTAAATAGATCCTTGGTTTAATTCGATGTCCCTGTAAAGGGGAGAAGATCATCATCTTAGTTTTTTTCATATTTATTATTAAGTCCAAATGTTTACATTTAGAATAAAATTGATTTATTTTATTTTGTAAGCCTTGAGCGGATAAGGCAAGAATAATCAGGTCATCTGCGTAAGCAAGACAATGTACTGGCATATTCTTAATTCTAGAAGAATCAAGACTAGCTGTATCTCTATAGGTCAGAAGAGAGTCAATATACAAATTAAATAAAAAGGGAGCCAAAAGGCATCCCTGTTTGACTCCTGAAGTTGTACTAAAATAATCAGTGATATTGCCCTTATTGTCATATCTGATGGCCGAAGTTGTATGTGAATATAACATAAAAATTGGGACCAATAAATTTAAAGGTACATGTCTATTTATTAATATCTCCCATAACTTGACTCTATTAATGGAGTCAAATGCTGCAGAAAAATCTACAAACACAGCATACAGCTTCATTTTACGAAATGACCTATATTTTTCTATCAGATGGGCTAAGATATAAATATTGTCTATCGTAGAAAAATCCTTACGAAAGTCTGCTTGAAACATAGATAGAGAGGAATTTACAGTTGCCCAATCTTGTAATTTATGTAATATTATTTTGGCAAAGATTTTTCCACTAATGTCAATAAGACTGATTGGACGGTAATTAGATGGCAATTGGAACTGTCCTTTTTTATGAATTGGAACTATTATATTTCTTCTCCAAGATGGTGGTATAAATCTCTCTCTTAAACAAATGTTAAAAAAATTTGTAAAAAAGACTACCCAATAATTCAAATACCCTTTATAGACTTCTCCCAGTATCAAGTCAGGTCCAGGAGCTTTATTATTTGATAAGTTCACAATAACGTCTTCCACCTCTCCAAATGAAAACACTAAAGGTGTATAATCGCCCCCAATACTGAAATTGTCTAACACATCATTACCACTAGTAGGATGTTTATTAAGTAGTGAACTATAATAAGTTATCCAGATTTCTTTAGGAATATAAATAGGGGGTCTAAAGTTCTGATTAACAGTCCCCTTAGACACTAAGGCCCCAAAAAGCCTAGTATCACCCTCCTTAATAACTCGATACATTAGTCCCCATTGTTTATCAGTAAACTCTCTTTTTTTTTGGAGAAGGAATTCTTTATACTCCCTTCGCATTTTGTTTAGATTTAAGATCACCCTCTTACTCTGATTTTTTTTGGTCTGCCTAATGGTCCTCATCAAATTTCTTTTCTCTCTCCTACAATGCTCGTCAAACCAAGATACTAACTGAGGCATAGCACTATTAGCTGAATAGATCACTGTGTTAATTTGTTGATACCCTAAATTCAATAAATCACTAATCCGTTCACCTTTAGAATCAGTATATACCTGATGATATAAATTTACAAAAATGGAAGAATATATAAGATTTGAAACTCCATACATCGTCTTATTATTCAGCCTTAGCCTCTTTTTCCCACTAATCTCAAGCTCTGCCAAAGGCTTCTTTGAAGAGGGAATATTACTGTCAGAGATCCTAAAGTCCAACAAAGTTGCTGCATGATCACTTTCTGTTCTCATGGCCACCTGTAATCTCCTAAAAAAGTGATAACTAAATGGAGAGCTAATATAAAATCAATTACACTCTTACCTACTGTGGAGAAAAAAGTACTTTCTCCCCGTCGATCCCCTTCTAATCTCCCATTAAGAATCAAGAGATTATTATCTGCAATGAAAGTTCGAAAACATCTCCCTGTCTCATTAACAGTCATATCAGTTGTATTTCTTTGTTCCAAATCTGCCATATATAATGATTCTTGTAACATTGATAGATTATCAAACTTTGCTATCCTAGCATTAAAATCCCCTGCTAAAAGGACAGTATCTACCAAATTTAATTGTGTTATTAAATCTATTTCCACCGATAATTTGGACCAGAAATCATATGTTGGATAAGTGTGAAAGCTTGGTGGAATATATATATTTACAATCAAGACTGTACAAAGATCCCAATTAACTACTACCATGAGAATCTCGGGAGTAGGGGAGTAGCTTTTTATTACCCTTAATCCATCCTTAATTTTAATCATAGTAACCAAACCTCCTTTATTTCTCCCATGCTATTTTCCTTTAATTGCAGGAACAAAACTGGTTTCATAACCATTCAGATAGGGAAATGTTAGTACCCATGTCTCCTGGAGAATAATAACTTCTTGTTGGGCAATAAAAGTAACCCACTGTGGGTCTACAAACTTATTGTGAAGTCCTGCTATATTCCAGTTAAGAACGTTATAGCCAGGATTACTTTCTAGCCCCCAATCCTGCTCTAATGAGGTATCATTACTTTGAGTTTCTGGAAAATATAGTCAAGGTTGTACAGTTCTAGACTGTGCTGGTATATCCCACTCATTTAATTCTACCAAGTAAATACCCACCTCATCCAACATATGTCTATTTTCAGAAAGTAATGCCAACAATTGTGCAGAGCCAATAATACAGTTTATCTGAGTACCCTCTTTACCATTCCAAACTCTATTCACCTCCACAAATTCTTCTGGAAGTATATGTGTTTTAATAATGGTTGATAGAATCATCCTCAAAAGTGTAGACAAGTTAACAACAGTTTTTCCCTCCAGTATTTCTAACCCAAAAATAGAAACCATTGAAACTTCAGAGGAGACGCCAAACTCCCAGTTCAGTATTGCAAGAGTAGCTTTAAATGTCTCATATGTTAACATTTTCCCTATTTTCGCCCCATTATAAACATTTTTCCAAATTGTTGACCAAGTAACTGGCGTTGATAGCAGTAGTCCCAATGAGTTTATCAGGCCTTGCTTAGCCCAGACTAATTTTGCCATGTCCATATTAGGAAGCATAAAGTAGACTGAATTAGAAGGGTTGGAAGTATCCCTAGTCACCATAATAAGAGCATCTGCAACAGCTAATAACTCCAATTCTGCTCTTAGCATATGGGCTATCATATTAGTCAATACAAAATCACACATACCCCCACAATGCAAAGCATCATGGGCTGCATATGCAAATCACCACAGAATGTTATGCTGGTCCAACTTTAAGCAGAATTGCATGGTGCGGAAAGGCCTGGCACCATGCAATTCTAACAAGATGGACAACTACATTGTCTGTTATATCATCCATATGCTCACACATACATGTATGTTTTGTATTTTCTTGAAACATGGCTTCCAAGCCAAATGCCCTTTGGGGTAACCCTTGCCTCAGTGTTTGCACACAGAGGTTCTTTGTCTTTTATATTAGTCAATGATGCATTAGTTTCATAATGTTTAAAATACATCTCATCTAGTTTAAAAACTACTTCCTTGCCTGTGCATAATAAATTATATGCTTCCAAATCATACCCGTTGAGGTTACTATCCTCCTTAGCCAACAGTGGATTTGAGCAGAGGTCTTTATTAAGCTTATCTCTATTAATTGGATTCTCTATAGAGTTTGTCTTTTGTTTCACAGTGGAGTCACCCATCCCTTTTCCCTGCTTTTTTATGGATATCCGATCCTCAACCATAGACTTGTTTTTTTCTTCAGAATTCTTTCTTTTATCTGTCTGCATCTCTCCTGTCATAATGAGACCTTTAATCCCAGCTTTGTTAATATTTTCATCCTTAATTTTTGTTTTATAATTCTGTTTTCCTGATTTATTAGTCTGAATAATTCCATCGGGCTTGATCTCTTTTCCCCCCTTTTTTCTACTTAATCCACCCCTCTTTTTACCCTTTTTACCTTTATGGGGCATATGAATATTTAAGGAAGAGAATGACAAGTTTTACCCAGGTTTATAGAATTCCTTTTCCTCAGATAATTGTGAAATTTGTTGTTAAAGTGCAGCAAATCTCGCTGCACAAAAATGTGAGAGGTTTTCTAATGTTGTCTTAATACCATTATATGCCTCCAATAGAACAACTTTGGACATCACTGGATGAGCAAGGTCCTTAATAGTGTATTTCGATATGCTATCAGGACATTGAGCCAAAAAATCTTTATCTAACTGAATATCCTGAACCTCTCTGTCCGTTTTTTGAAATAGCTCATCGGGGGCCCCTTTAAAAGATGAATACTGCAATTTTTTGGAGTCCATAATGCAGCTCCCAACCTCGCTTGATATCTCTAATGGGCTGAACAAATTTATTCTGGAGGGAAAGCATGAAATAACCTCATCCTTATTTACATGATCCCCTTGACCTAACACACTTTCCTGACTGAGTTCTTCCTCCCCCACCCAGTTGTCATATCTAGAGACCTTTGGATAATCTGCTGTATTTACTCTCTCCCCCAAAGTGGAACTAACTTGACCACCCGTATTGTATAAGAGATGTGAACTATTCATTTTTGAAAAATCCTGTAATTTATTAGGGGCTTTGGTGAAGTTTTTTTTTTTAAAAATCAGTAATTTTTCCCTGGGACACTGCTTTCGCACCAATGAGTGGACTTCAGATTACTTCCAAATCCGAAGTTATAACATTACTGTAAAAAGAGGATGATTGTTTTACCCCTGTCGGTTCCTTATATTCCCTTCACTACCACTATATTGGTTCTCCAATGATTTTACCATGATGTCTTGATTTGTGCTGTCCAAAATATTCTTATCCCAATTCTTAACAATCAGATTTTGCTTTCTTCCATTAAACTCTAAATTATCTCCACCTGAATCTAATCTAAGCTCATCAGCCAAATACTCCTTTAAGGAGTGAGGTGAATGAAGTGTTAAAGGGCTTTCTACCGATTCCTTGGGGGTCGAAGCCGTAATGACCAGTTCCTGAGTGTATACACAACAATTACCTTTTGTATTCTTATTTACATTTAACAATTGTTTCCCTTTGTTTTTCCCCTTGGCAGTTTTATTAACCATCCTACCACTGCGAGTATACATAAAAAAGAAAAGGGAGAACGTCTCTTATAATATAAAAAAAAAAATCTAAAACTCAAATTCTATCTCAGCAAAAAGCTGAAATATCAAAAAGCGACATATTTATGAACTAATTAAGTTCGGTTTGAGTTACCATACTGAAATCGAGATTAGGTGAGAGCTGCCTGAAATAGATAGATCTTCCTGGGCAGTCGCTCCTTAGTTTTATAAAGAACCCACTCACTTGAAAACGATCAGTCCCGTCACTTCAAAGCCGAAACCCAAAATATGAAACCATGTAACCAATAAAAGCTTGTTTAAAATAAAACACCTATCTTCTATGGTTTCAAATTCTGTCTAAAATCTACTCCAGTGCTTTTCAGCGTCCTCAACTTCATGCTATGTACTCGCTGCCTTCGCTTGGCGTGAGTGCGATGTTTAAATACAGAAGGTGACTCCTCCCACAGAGGCAAACCTGCTCAATTATTGGCTCACCCCTGAGCCCCGAAATTACATGCAGGTAATTGGCCTCTTGCACACACCTGTGGGCTTCCTCTCAGTTCAGTAAAGCAGCAAAGTGTAAAATCAAAGCAAGTTTCAGTCATTAAATTACACGTATGCTGCACTCACAGTCATTTACTGAAGGCAAAAAGGCACTGAATAAGCTGCCCGGCTGTTCAGATGACACAGTTCTCTTTCAGCAGACAGTACTTAAGGAAGATTTAGATAGCAGCCACTCAGGATATTTTGCACAGACGTCCCCGGGGAAATAAAAAGCTGGTGATCTTGCAGGGATGGTAGTTTCGGCGCTATGCGTGAGCGCAATGTTTAAATACAGAAGCGTACCCTCCCACAGAGGCAAACCTGCTCAATTATTGGCTCACCCCTGAGCCCCGAAATTACATGCAGGTAATTGGCCTCTTGCACGCACCTGAGGGCTTCCTCTCAGTTCAGTAAAGCAACAAAGTGTAAAATCAAAGCAAGTTTCAGTCACTAAATTACACGTATGCTGCACTCACAGTCATTTACTGAAGGCAAAAAGGCATTGAATAAGCTGCCCGGCTGTTCAGATGACACAGTTCTCTTTCAGCAGACAGTACTTAAGGAAGATTTAGATAGCAGCCACTCAGGATATTTTGCACAGATGTCCCCGGGGAAATAAAAAGCTGGTGATCTTGCAGGGCTGGTAGTTTCATATACATTCCCATTTTCTCTGAGAGCCCTTCAGTGAATCCAGACATTTACCAGGTAGAGTGCAACAGGCACCCACCAAACTAAAGAGTTGCTACATAAACACGTTACCATTCTTTATAACTCTGGCTCCCATTACCAGCCATGTCAAATAATCTCAGCCATGCAACACAGTGTTTCACCCCTCATCATCCGAGTTAACATCCGGAGGATTCAGTTCTCCAATTAGTTTTGCCTCAAACGTGTCTGCTGAGTCTGGATCCACAAAAATGTAGGTTGTGGACTTGTGTCATATTGCAGTTGAACTGGACAGTTGAGCTGACCACGATTCCGCTTTGGAGGAGCTCCTTCTTAGTCACCTGAAGAATTTTCTTCCTGGCTCGAGTTTGGGCCGACAGGTCTGGGAAGAAAGCAAGGTGACTGTCCTCCCACACAATAGCCCCTCTGGCTCGAGCAGTCTGCAGTAGAGAAATCCATGCCTCTGGAGAGGAGAAGGTGGCTATAGGACTAAGAAGATGCTGTGTGGGGTTATCATATGGATGGGGCCTCTGAGGTATAGTAAACACTTTGACGAGTTTAATATTAGAATCGGCTGGTAGCAGTTGTAAATCTTGAAAAATGAGTCTCCCGACAGCAGCCAAAAGTTCTGATTTTGCTGCGAACTGGGATGAGAAACCCATAATTCTAACATTGGTCTGTCTCTACATATTTTCCAAAGTCTCTATTTTAGCCTTAAGGAAGAATATGTCCTGCATGTAGGCGGCGTTGCGATCTGCTTGCTGAGTGTTTGCGGCAGTAAGGTCCTTGATTGCTGTTAAGTTTTCTTGGATTTTGTAGTCATTTTCAGAAAGCTTAGCCTGCACAGCAGTGAGTCTTTTATTGGTCTTGTCCCCGGTGACCTAAAGTTTAGTTAGCATCACCAGGATCTGCATTCATGGTAGTTCAGGTGCCACCATGCTATTTGCAGCTGTCAGCCCCGAACCTTTTGAGGTGGTTGCAGAAGATAAAAAGATATCCAAACTTTGTGAGGCATTTTTGGCATCTTTTTTCTGACCCTTCTTGTTCTGGAGTGCTTTGGACAGGTCAAAGTTAAATGTTACAGAAAGGAAAATTAGTTGTATTTCAAAGAACTTTTACATTACAATACTTGGAGCTCTTTCAAAACACAGCCACCATGTTACTTCTCCACAGCACCCCCCCCCCATGCAGATTGTTTTGATTTGTAGGTGTACTCCTAGTAAATCCTTCCCTTTATTTGTTGAAAGGAGTTTTTTTCTAAATTTGCTTGCTGGTTTTATGACCCATGGGGATCTCCATATTAACATTTTTAATGGCTCTTCTTGTTTCTACAATGCATCCTGTCCTACATGACAGTGATGCCTCCAAGACCTTTAATTCAACTAAGCCTGTTTTTTCTCAAGTTTACGGTAGTAGAGCTGTGCTGTTTATTAACTGTCTTTGTCCAGAGAGCTCTAATGAAGGCTACATTTACAGATGGCAAATGCCTGCAGGATAATTGAGTGACCTATTCTGTAATGAAACCACTAGAGTCTACACTAATTGTATGACCGTGGGTGATTTATGTGCTTTTTTTAATGGTTGTTTGTAGTTTGATAAACTGAAAAGCTCTAACAACATACCATTTAACTTCTGCTGGCAAGACCTAGACACATACCTAGAAAACAGAACCTTTGGATTAGACAGAGATATTTAGTTAAAGTTAGAATTTTAGGCTCCTAACTGTAGATTGCTGCTGCAGCAGTTACTGCTCTCTGAATCAATGGTCCTGGATGCATCGCTGTCACATGGGACAGGAGGCATTGTAGAAACAAGAAGAGCCAAAACAAATGCTAACATGGAGATCCCAGCAGCCATAAAACCAGCAAGCAAATTCAGAAAAAAATCCTTTCAACAAACAAAGGGAAGGACTTACTAGGATACACCTATAAATCAAAACGTTCTGCACAACATGTTTGTCTGCCAGAACTAGACTCATAGTGGATTCCCTGCAGGGGGAGGGCCTCAAACAACTGGTACAGCAACCCACAAGAGACAGGGCTATCCTAGATCTAGTACTGACTAACAAAGAAGGGATCACAGATCTCCAGGTAGAAGGTCACCTGGGGGCCAGTGACCATCACATGGTATGGTTCAATTTGGCTACTACATCTAAATCATCCCATTCCAAGGCAAAAATATTGGACTTCAGAGGAGCTGACTTTGATAAGATGGCCAACAGAGTTAAGCTAGCCCTGGCAAAAGAAACACAGGTGAGGAGGTACAGGCAAAGTGGGCAAGCATTAAGGATACAATACTTGAAGCAACATCCCATTGTGTTAGACAGAAAAGGAAGTGCAAAAGAAGGAAACCACTTTGGTTCTCAAATACAGTAGCAGAAAAGGTCAGAGCCAAAGGCTGGCCTTCAGAAAATATAAGGGAACACAGCGGGATGAAGATAGGGGGCATACCAAACTGCCCTAAGGAAGCAGGTAAGGCAGTAAGGCAGGCAAAGTCCCAAACTGAGGAAACACTAGCACAAACAGTAAAAGAAGGTGACAAGACTTTCTATAGATACATTAGTGAAAGGAGAAAGTCCAGAGGATGTGCTAAGCTTAATGGAGAAAAGGGAGCATGTGAGGAGGAGGACCCTGTAAAGGCATCTATCCTAAATAGATACTTTTGCTCAGTATTCACTGAAGAGAAGGTAGGGCAGCCCACAGCTCAGCATCATGGACACAGGGGAGGGAGGTGAGCACTACTCCCTTCACAAAAGAAAGGTCCTACAAGAGCTTGCTAAGCTCAGGGTGGATAAGGCAATGGGACCTGATGGCATACATCCCAGGGTACTTAAGGAGCTAAAGGAGGAACTAGCAGAGCCATTAGCAGAATTGTTTAGTGAGTCTCTGAGCACAGGAGAGTCCCAGAAGACTGGAGAAGGGCTCATGTGATCCCACTCCACAAGAGTGGTAGCAGGGAGGAGGCGGGAACTACAGACCTGTCAGTCTTACCTCAGTAGTGGGCAAGATTATGGAAGCACTCCTTAAGGAAAGGATAGTGCAACACCTGGAATCCATAGGGGCACAGGATCCAAGACAGCATGGGTTTACAAAGGAAGGTCCTGTCAAACTAATCTCATAGATTTCTTTGACTGGGTAACCAGAGTGGTGGACAAGGGGAGCAGTTGATGTCGCCTACCTTGACTTCAGCAAAGCTTTGACACTGTTCCACATAGAAGATTGATAAATAAGCTAGGTAGGCTCGGGGTGGGTCAGAGTTGGTCAACTGGGTGGCAAACTGGTTGACTGGCAGAAAACAGAGAGTGGTGGTAAATGGTATACAGTCAGAAGAGATGCAAGTCACAAGTGGGGTACCTCAGGGATCAGTCCTGGGGCCAGTCCTATTCAACATCTTCATTAGTGACCTAGCAGATGGACTAGAGGGTAAGGCTTGTCTGTTTGCAGATGACACCAAGATCTGCAACAGAGTAGATGATCCAGATGGGGTGGGCAGAATGAGAAGAGATCTGGATAAACTAGCAGAATGGTCAGAAGAGTGGCAACTGGGATTTAATGCAAAGAAGTGCAAAATCATGCACATAGGGAAGAGAAACCCTGAAGCCACTTATAGGCTGGGAGGGGAGTTGCTAGCAGTCACAAAGGAAGAAAGAGACTTGGGCATCATCATCACTGATGCCCTGAAATCATCCAAGCAGACCTCTAAAGCAGTAGGTAAGGCTAGGGGGGTGTTAGGGTGTATTAGTAGGGGTATCACAAGTCGTAAGAGGGAGGTAATAATCCCTCTGTACAAGACATTGGTTAGTCCCCATCTGGAGTACTGCGTGCAGTATTGGAGGCCACACCTTCACAAGGACATTAACCAAATTGAGGCAGTCCAGAGAAGGGCAACCAAAATGGTGCAGGGACTGCATCAGAAGACATATGAGGACAGATTAACGGAGCTCAATATGTATACCCTTGAGCAAAAGGAGAGAGGTGATATGATCGAGACATTTAAACACCTTAAGGGCATAAACAAGGTGAAAGAGTCTAACATGTTTAAATATAAGAAAAATAGCAGGACAAGAGGACACAGCATGAGATTAGAGGAGGCCGATTAAGGGGAATGTGAGGAAATTTTTTTCACAGAAAGGGTGGTAGATGCATGGAATGGCTTACCACAAGAAGTAGTGGCTATGAATACAGTGCAGGGCTTCAAACAGGCATGGGATAGGCATAAGGGAGCAATACAAATGACTATGAATAGATAGGTCACTGACATAGTAAAGGCCGATGGCACATTTATAAGGTAGAAAAAGAAATGGGCAGACTGGATGGGCCTTGCGGTCCTTATCTGCCGTCAACTTCTATGTTTCTATGTTTGTTTATAAATTTTGAATTTAGTTCCCATTTAACTAAAACCCCTCACTTGCATCACTCTGTTCCAGTGGTCCATACCCCTATACCAAGGCAGCACCAGAACTGAACAGCTTAACCTGCTGTTCAGCACCAAATACTCCCACTTTTAGCTTTGCATAGGCCTTTTCTCTCAATGTTGTCTCTCAGGCAGTCTTATGATGACCCCTCTACTGCATTACTCTCTGGCCACATTTGGGACCATTCCATACAGTAATGGGTGTCATAGGTTCTTTGTTCCTTTCCCTGACAACACCTCACCTATTGGCTACTACCTGAATACCATACCTTACCTCTCCAACTGGTGTAGGTGACAGCTGCCAAGGGTAGGGGATGCTGCACTGGACTGACGTGGAGACCTGCAGGATTGCGAGATACTGGCTTTGTAAGTAAGTACACTGACACTAGGATTGATGAAAAAAGATGGTAAAATTTTGCTGAAAAGGTGAAACAGTTGCTTTTACAGCCACAAATTGCACAACACACCTTTGCATAAATTTCTGAACAAATAAACAAGAATTGCAGTTTGAATAGACACACTTTTTCTTTCTCATTTCCCAGCAGGGCACACCACCCCATTACACCTTCCCTGGAGGCTGAAGGCACACACCACTCACCAGCCCTCCAGCACATACACTTTTCACCTGGAGACTGCAGGCACAAACCACCCACCAGCCCTCCAGCACGTACAAGTTTCACCTGGAGACTGCAGGCACAAACCACCCACCAGCCCTCCAGCACGTACAAGTTTCACCTGGAGACTGCAGGCACAAACCACCCACCAGCCCTCCAGCACGTACAAGTTTCACCTGGAGACTGCAGGCACAAACCACCCACCAGCTCTCCAGCACGTTCAAGTTTCACCTGGAGAGTGCAGGCACACACTACCCACCAATCCTCCAGCACATACACTTTTCACCTGGAGACTGCAGGCACACATGACCCACCAGCCCTTCAGAACACAAGCTAGTCCCAGGATGAGCTTCCTGCCTGGCCTTAATCCTTCAGCTTGTTTCCTCTGTAGCCTTAAGGGTGAGAAGTGACTACTAGGCCTTAGCCCACTGACCCCTTATACCACATACCTAACCTGGTATCTATCACAAAGTTACCTTACTTATTTAACTATTGCTCTACACAGTTAAAAACATTTCACATTTCTCTACTACACTTTAACATGTAATGTTTTATTGAGGTTTTCAGTTTTTATTTGGTTCGCTTAATACATAGCAGCGTATTCACCATATGATTCAGATACTGATCCCAGGCACATGGTATCTAAGACATTGCCATTTTACAGAACTTTTCCTAGATACCAGTTTAACTTTATGCAAAGTGTCAATTATACAATGTCTATGCCCCTAATAACCTAAACAGGAGACCTGTCCAATATATGTAGTATACTACTCTGTAGTATAATACTCTCTCTACTCTGAAGATTGGCCCAGGTAACTATGGGACATACAGAACAATAGAATCTTGCATAACTGTGCAGACCTATCTGTTTGAACAACAGGTGATTGCTAACTATATATTTTTACTTGGCTTATGCCCAACAGGCCCACAGTATTACACTTGATCTATAGATATAGTAAGGGTAACTTAGAGAACAGTAAAGCAACAATTCAGCCAATATATCGATTCAGGCAGGAAAAGAGAAAGAGAGAAGTATAACGGAGTCTACACACCATAAAGGAAAGTACATGGCATGAAGTATGCCCACCTCAGTTCACTTTTACCCTTAAGTAGTAGGAGTGACAGGAGGATTCTGTGGAGGAGGAGGGGGCACTTTGCAAATTTGTGAGTGGAGATAGGCATCCCACTTTGTGTGATACTAGGCCATTTTACCTCTAACTGCAGCCATCAGCCTTTCAAAGGTGGCCAGCCTAACTAAGGCTGCTCGCCATTGAGAAAGTTTTGGGGGGGCAAAAGCTGCCTCCATTTCAAAAGCAGAGCTCTTTTTGCTTCCATGACAGCGACAAGGATCCAGGCCTTTTTAGCAGGGGTAAGTGCATTAATTGAGAACGTGTCTCCTAATAGCAGGGAGTAATGACGCAGGGACAATGGGGTGCCCACCATTGCAGAGCAGTATTTTAAAACCGCAGTCCAGAAAGTACGAATAACTGGACACTGCCAGAGTATGTGGTAAAGGTGGGCCGGGGAAGAGTGACACCTCCAGCAACTATCTTGAGGGATTATCCTACACCTGTGTAAGACTGCAGGAGTTTGGTACCATCGGAGAAGAATTTTTAGTTGAATCAGCTGACTTCTGGAGTCTACATAGGCCGTGTGGGCCAGTCTGAAACAACCCGTCCACTGTTGTAAGGATAAGTTGTGAGGAATATCCTGCTCGAATGCGGGTCTGCTGGAAAGAGTGGCATCTGGCTGGGAATCTTTGAGAGTTCTGTAGATAATACTCACAAGGCCCTTGCCCTTATTAGGCAGTGAGATGTTATTCAAACAGCTCCAAGGGGACTGAGGGGACCATTGTTTAAATAGAGGAGTCATGGTGCTACGCAGTTGGAGAAACCTCCAGAAATCCTGATTTGGCAATTCATATTTGGCTTTAAGCTGCTCAAAGGACATCACAGTGTGTGAATTAGGAATTAGCAGGTCAGCTATCATCTGTATACCTTTGGATGCCCAAGAAGCCCAGTGAAGCAGTTTGTGGTCCACCCTTACAAGCGGGTTACCCCATATCGGAGCATAACTTAGAGGGGGGGAAATAATTGGATTTAGGAACACCAGTTAGGCCCATTGCACGCCGCCACAAGGAACATGAATTAGCCATAATTGGCATGAGTTGGGGAATAGTCGGCTTCCTGTTAGATAGCAGAGAGTAAAGGGGGGTTCCTTTTGCCAGCTCATCTTCCAGCACCGCCCATGGAGGAGGGGGAGCATGACAAGGAACGAACCACCTTAAGGTCTGGGCCATGTTGAAAGCCAGGTGATATCCTGCAAACCAGGGGAGCCCGAGCCCTCCTTTCGACCAATGTGCCTGCAGTTTCCCTCTATCCCACCTAGGGAGGCCTCCTTCTCATAGAAACAGTGCCACCAGCCTATCTAGGGCCTGGAATGGTTTCTGGGAGAGTGGGATTGGGAGATTACTCAATACACAGGAAACCCTCAAGAAGATAAACATTCTTACCACCTCCACTTTACCCTTTAAAGTTAACTTCAATTTCCTCCAGCGCTGAACCTCTGCTGTAAGTGTTGTTAAGAGGGGAGAAAAGTTAGCTTATTCAAGATCCTTCCAGGTTGCCGTAATATTGGCACCCAAGTATGGGAAGCCATGCGGGGCCCAGGAAATGTCTGTACCCATGAGACACTGTCTACTACATTTCTTATTCAGGGGAGATAGAAGAGTTTTCTTTTGATTTACTATGAGACCAGAGATCTTAGTGAACTCTTGCAGTATAGACAGAACCGGTGAGAGAGAGGATTGTGGGTCAGCCAGGGTGAGAAGCATATCGTCTGCATATGCATTAACTAAATACGATGTGTTCCCCATGGGAATACCCGTTACAGTTGGAGAATTAGTCAGCTTACTAATTAGAGGGTCCAGAGCTAACAAGAATAGGAGAGGCAAAAGTGGGCACCCCTGCCTGGTGCCTCTCTGAAGAGTAAAGGAGGGGGAAATATCCTTGTTAGTAAGGATCCTGGCTGAGGGATTGTTGTATAGCATGCGGACCCACAGAAAAAACTGGGGTCCAAAACCATAGCACTGAAGAGTCTGGTGCAAATACTCCCACTCCAGTGAGTCAAAGCCTTAGCAAAGTCGATCGACAGGGCTGCCATGGGAACTTCAGAATGAAGAGCGAGCCATTTTAGATTCAGCATAAGTCGCAGATTGTCTGCACTTGACTTCCCTTTCAAGAACCCCGTCTGTGAGGGATGGATCAGGGTAGTAAGCACTGGGGACAGTCTAGTTGCTAGAATTTTAGCTAATATCTTAGTATCAACCGATAGGAGTGAAATAGGTCTGTAGTTTGCACAGGACAAACTATTCGTGTATTTCTTGGGGATTAATGATATGAGAGCCTCTTGCATTGTGGGTGGGGGAGAGTACCGATTGACTGGGCTTCTTGGAGTATCTGAAGTGGAGGGGAGGTGATCTCGTCCCGCAGGACTTGGTACAGTTCGGCGGGTAGCCCATCCGGCCCAGGGACCTTTCCTTTGGCCATATGAGAAATCGCGGACCATAGCTCCTCCCGAGTAATAGGAGCATCCAAAACTTGGGCTTGCTCCTCAGAGAGCCTAGGAGATTATGCCCCTTCATGGAAGCTCTACAGCCACTGGGATAGCTCTGTAGCCAACAGAGAGCTCTTGGATTGATACAAATCTTGGTAAAACAACTTCATCACTTCATTGACAGCTTCCGGTGTTGTGGCCACATTCCCCTCCTTATTCCTTAAAGCTAGGATTCTGATGCGGTCTGTTGCTTCCGTAAGCAGAATGCTAGCATTTCTTTCTCCCCTTCCCAAAACCTGTGTTGTAGAAGTGAGTTGCCATTCCGCCTTTCTGTTCAGCAGCACATTAAGTTTGTAATTCAGGCCGGTAATGTCAGCTAGTGGGGGATTAAGTAGATTGGTGGGTGACAATTTAAATTGTCTCTCTAGAGATGCCAGGTTATTTTGGAGCTCCAATATCCTTTTTGCCCTTTCTTTATTTTTGGCCGCAGAGTAGGCAATAATTCTCTCCCACATAACTTCCTTAAAGGCCTCCCAGACTGTGGCTGCACTGGTTTCCCCAGGGCTATTAACTGAAAGGTAGGAGAAAGCTTCCTTCTTTACGTACTCCCGGAAATCTGTATCCTCAATTAGCAGGGGGTTGCACCTCCACCGGGTCGAGTTTGAACTCTGCTCTTGGAGGGAAAAGGTAATCTTTACAGGAGCATGGTCCGAGATAATAATACTACCAACAGTAGGAGCTATGATCCCTGACATTGCAACATGATTGGCCAGCCAGAAGTCCAGCCTACTGTGTGTCCCATGCACTGTAGAATAGTATGTGTAATCACGCCCGCTCGGATAGTCGATCCTCCATGGGTCACCTAGGCCCCATTCTGACATCAGAGTATTTAGGGTTTCCAAAACTCTCGGCTGGGTCTGCGGTGTAGGAACAGATTTATCTAAGAAAATATCACAGACCAAATTGTGATCTCCCCCTACCAGAACCGGAATGTCATGATCATCCCCACTGAGGTCAGTAAGATCCTGACTCACCTCAGAATATATATCTCCCATATCCGTGTTGAAACCATAAACATTGGCTATCAAAGCCTTACCCCCAGGAAATGCCAGCTTAACCACTAACCACCTGCCCAATGAATCCTGGCGTTGCACTTCCACCGTCCATGGGCCCGACTTCCATAGGAGGATAGCCACCCCCTTGGATTTTGTGGATGCACAACTGGCCAGCACCGTACCCACCCACAGCTTTTTTAGCCATTGCACTGTGTGGTTGGTAAGGTGCGTCTCCTGTAGTAGTGCGATGTCCGTTCCCAGCGAATGTAGGTACTGTAACACTTTAGTCCGCTTAGCTGGATGGTTGAGACCCCGCACGTTCCATGAGATGCAGCCCCATCTTTGTGGTTTTGCTGTGGCTTGGGCCATATTAGACCCCCCTATTACATAGCCAAGAGAATGTGAGTACTCACCCAACCAGGAAGGGGGGGGGGTGCCAATAGCAGAGTGGGATTGAAATTACCCGGTTAGTATCCTATCGATGGTCCAAAGCCGCCGGTGAGCTTCTAAAACTCCAGGTGTGTAGAAACAACTGTATTGTTCAATCTACCTATAGCAGTGCACAGGTCTGCGTAGAGTACGCTAATAGAGAGGGACAGAGAAGAAATAAAAAACTAGAATTATACCCTCTGACAATTCAGGCAGGAAAAGAAAAAATAACAGAGTAGAGAAAACAGGGCAAATAGGTGCCCAACTAACAGCAGTCAAAAAACTAGGTTAGCCAATAAACTGCTAATAACCAGTAACACACAATTACTCTGACAGTCAACACTCAGTTGCTGGCACCGAGTTGGACACATGTGCTTAGGAGAGAGTGCCCCTAAACCACGCTGCTTTGGTCACCAGAAGTTGATCGGGTGGAAGACCCACTGAATCCAGTGTTCCGTCCCAGCCCGAGTCTGTGGCTCCGGCTAAATGATCGCATCCAGCCTCCAGTAGCGGCCCGCAATCCAGTATCACTATCCCCCCCATCCGAGGGGGGAGGCCGAGGTCTCAATCGAGAACACCGCCGAGTTATAAAGAAGGGGAAATAAAAAGGGGGAGAGGGTCTGTCAAACTGCCCAATATTTAAAACATTCATTAGGCCTCGAAGGCACCGGGGTGATTCCTAGGTATCTATAAACTAGGTCTTCTTCACCGGGGTACAGCGGCCATTAATATATGCGACCAAGTGTACCATTGGTAACAACAAAGAATTCGACTATTGGGTTACTCTTGCAGGGCCAAATAAGTCAGGGATACCAACGCTTAAACCTATGCCCAGGCTCACAGGCCTGCTAACAGAGTGAATGAGGTATAAATGGCGACACCCCTGTCATAACTGGTGGGGAGACAGCCAGGCCATATATAAGCCTCGCCGAGGCAACCAGACCAAGGCAAATATGAGGGGGACGGGGAAGGGAGAGAGCAAGTCCCTGACCCTTAACCCCTAGCCGAACCCTCATGTAACGTGAAGAACACTACTATGAGCAAGCATGCAACAGGGAAGGGGGGTCCCCCTCACCCTCCGGCTATCACACAGGATATTATCGCACAGCTTATGTAACTCATCCTTCAACTGTTGAGAATAATAACAGAGGCAGTCCCCAGTTTCTCAAGTCCCTGATATGGACAGTGCTGCAGCATATGACATCAACCCCGGCTTCACAGCAGCACAGGTTGCCTTCTCCGCGTCCACCTCCTCTTCTTCCATCACGGTCACCCAGTCAGTTGGTGACGGGTCGTCCTCCAAGGCCCCCTTTGGTTCCTTCGCCCTGTCTGCATCTCTATTTCTCTCCAGCGAGATGGGATCCGCCTTTAAAAGCTTAGCAGGAGGAGATGCAGCTGCAGTCTCCTGAGCTGGTGGACGGGGACTTCTGGGGCGTGCACATTGTCTTGCTGTCAATGGAGGGTCAGCCCCTTTGGGCGATTGTTGCAGTGGGGTATTGTTATGCACTTCCAGAGCTCACCTCAAGGAAGATTGTGGCGATTTTGCCTTGCTTTCATCGGGTATAGGGGCCCATAACTGCCTCTGCGTGGGGGGGGGCTGTACTGGTCGGACTTGTTCACCTGCGATTACAGTCCTCCAGAGCAACGTTGCCTTTCTTGGTGGTTCCCGGTGATATTTTGCCCCTGGGCTCCCAGAAGCGTCTGGGAGATGTAGTACCAGTCAGCATGCCCAGTCAGTGACCTCTAATCCAGGCCTCCACATCCCTCGGTGACTCTGCCACAAATGATTGACCATCTTTGCACATATTAAGTGAGGTGAGTCCCTTAAACCTATATTGCACCGAGTTCATGTTCAGCACTTTCTTGATCATCTTGTAAGCGCCTCTCCTTGCTGTAACCTCCTGTGAGAAGTCCCTGTAAACAGAAATGGCATGCTCCCTCCAAGACAGCTCACCAGCCTCCCTTATAGCTTTCAACAGGCGTTCCTTAACTGATAGTCATAGCAAGCAGGCCACGATAGTCTGAGGGCTTTTGTTGTGGTTTGAGTTGCTAGGAACCCTGTAAGCATGCTCCACATTAATGGATTCCCTCCAGAGCTCTCCAATTATTTGAGGAAGCCATCCATTTAGGAATTTCTCAAGATTAGGGCCCTATGCCCTCTCTGGAACACCAAGAATGCGTATGTTGTTCCTTCTTATATGATTCTCTCGTATTTCGGTCCTCTGCCACAGGTGTGCCAGCTTAGCTTCATGATCTCTTAATTTGTGCAGGTCATTCAAATGCTAGGCTTCCAGTTCCCCCACACGCTGCTCCAGTACACTGTGTTGGTCCTCCAGCCTCCGGACATCGACGACATTGCCCGCCAGTGAAGCACCTATGCTCTCCACCCTGGAGAGAAGTGCCTCCAGCATTTTAGTTATATTGCCTAAAGCTTCCCCCACATTGGTTTGCGCCATGGTACCTTGTGTCGCTGCCCCAGCATCGCTGCCCCCAGATTGGTCCATTTTGCCAGTAGACTGCCCCATGTACCAACACCCAGGCTTAGAAAGCTCCCTGAAGTTGTAATAAGAACGGCGACAGGAGATCCCTGCAGCAGCTCCTGCCGGCAGCTACAATTACTAATCAGGCAGCCTAATGCACTCTGTAAGTGCAGTCACTCCGCAGAAAATAAACCCCAAGGCACTTTTTGGCTGGTAGAACCACGATCGGGCCTCTGCAGCCTACTTAACCCCGACTTGGCCGGCAAATACACCGATCGATAACACTTCTACATGGTGTAGCCCAAAAATTACTGCATCGGCGGAGGCAGGGGGTGGGGGAGAGTCAAGGGCAAGAAGTGCATTTAAGCCATCACACCGCCGGCAGGTGCAGGATTTCCATTGGGCTGGGGCAGAGTGATCATTTCTATGCTGCCATCTTTATTGGTTCCCACCGGAAGTCTCCCTTTACTACACTTTAAGAAATCAGGACTATCAGTGGCATGAAATATATCACATACTAGTACATTAAAAGCTTGGACATTCCCCCCTCCCCAATCTTTGAACTGTTCAGTCCTTCAGATGACAAAGTCTTCTTTAAATGAAGAAGGATTGAGGTAAAGTTCTTTTACTTCACTGTCACTTGACTTTTAAAATTGTCCCCAAATTGTAGCAATACAATGCCACATTCATTTGGATTTCTTGAAGAAATTAGTTGATGAAAATTCTGAAGAATTCTTTTGAAGGCCCTCTGGAGAAAGCAGCTGTAGTGATGGAAAACTGGAGAAGTGATGAATTCTTTAGGTTGCAGCTTGTTTCTGTGATTAAAACTTGGTACAACAGGATCATCAGGCACTTGTAGCAGCAGGCTCTTTATTCTCTCCCTGCTCTCACTCACTACCCTATCTGACCCTACACTGGGATAAGGGTGGCCCCCTAATCCTATTACACTTTAATTAAATAAGGACTGTCCCCTTCAGGCTCTATCACTGTAGTAGGCATCTTCTGACTGGACAGCCACTTGGCTTGGGTCCCTCCTTCTTGGTTGCGCTCCCTGCTCGAAATCCCTGCCCACTGGCTGTGCAGCTGCTTTTATGCCCATAACTCATTCATTTAAACGTGGTAATTTCAAGTCACTGAGTGGACACTGATCTGCCTAGGGGCTCAACACCAATCACAATCCTTTCTGCAGCAGCATAAGCCACAATGGAATACACAGTTTTGAAATCCAACTGCCCCTTTCAACATTCTAAGGCTTCTCTTTTTTTCCTCACTTTGAGTGCCATCTGTTTACACATTCACTTTGTTATAAAAAAAGAAACACTTTTTCTATGTTTAAGCATCTTTTCACTATCTTGGCTGGAAAGCTAACATCTCTAGCTCTCTCCGAATTTTTTCTGTAAAACATGACCAACAGGAAACCTAAGCCGCTAAGTCTTAATTTTATCTATCATAAAACTTTTAAATTGAACACTTCTGAGTATTTTGTCCTTCACTTTTCTTTAAAAACAGTAGTTTCTCCTTTAATTACACTGACTACAACAGTTTTTTTTTCAGTCTGGAACTGAATATTCATTTTCCCCATGCTTAGCTCCACCTCCTCTGTAACTGTCTGCATGGATCATGTCTGACTAGGACTCACTCTTTCTAAAAAGGTTGTGACTCCTCAGTCTTACCTATTTCACACTCAAAACTAATTTTCTCCTATTAAGCACATTTTTTCTGTGTAAGTCTACCAAGTTTGGGGTAAATCTACAAAAAATGGCTTGGCAGCATGATTTAGAAAAAGCACATGCTTGTATACAGTGTTTCTGAATGTAAGTAACTTTTTGATACAGGGCTCTCTTTTAATCTGCTTCATTTTTGCTTGTGCACAGTTCTCTGAAGTAACTTTATATTTATTAAATACTCAGGACTTCCCTCAGCCCCATTTTGGCAAAGCAAAGCAATTTTATTTCTATGCACCCAATCCTGGAGGTTCTGGTTGCCTTATATAAAACAAGTAGGGAAGACAGGTACTATATGAACATATAGATATAATCTTCATAAATACACACATAATAAAATGTATATTATACGATAAAAGCAGATAAAACTCAGGGTTAAAATTAGCTCTGGTCATTAACAGACATCATAAGGGAAGGCTAATGAAAACAGATGAGCTTTCAAATCCTTCTTAAATATCTCGACCATTGGGGCATCCCTCATGCCAGCTAGAAAGGAGTTCCACATGTCCGGACTGGCGACTTCAAACACCCAGTTGCCTGATGTTTTTAATCTAGCCCTGGGGACCGCTAGGAGGCCCCTGACTGAGGAACAGAGGGAGTGAGCAGAGGTGGCTGGTGTTAGGAGATCATCCAGGTAGCCAGCGCCCAGTCCATATAGGGCCTTATAGGTGAGCAAGCCCAGCTTGGAGAGGACCCACCACCTGACCGGCAGCCAGTGCAGAGCATGCAGGACTGGGGTTACATGACTGGACCCAGACAGGCCTGTTAAGAAACATAGAAACATAGACTTTGACGGCAGATAAGGACCGCTTGGCCCACCTAGTCTGCCCATTTCCCTACCTAGAGGATAAGCTGCAGATCCTATTTAACCAACAGCCTATTTCTTCCTGCCCCCCACAAAAATTGCCTTATGTCTGGCCCATGCATTCTTGAATTCTCCCACAGTTTTAAACCCCACAACCTCCTCAGGAAGGCTGTTCCATGCATCCACCACCCTCTCTGTGAAAAAATACTTCCTCACATTTCCCCTGAGCCATCCCCCCTCTATCTTCAAATTATGTCCCCTTGTTCTTGCACTTCTCTTTTTCTGAAAGATGCTACCCTCTTGGACTTTGTTGATTCCACTGAGGTACTTAAACTTTTCTATCATGTCCCCCTCTCCCTCCTTTCCTCAAGGGTATACATATTAAGCTCCTTTAGTCTCTCCTCATATGGCTTCTCTTGCAGACCCTGCACCATTTTAGTTGCCCTCCTCTGAACTGCCTCCATCCTGTCTATGTCCTTGCAGAGATGGGGTCTCCAGAACTGGATGCAGTACTCCAGATGGGGTCTCACCAACTTTCTGTACAGGGGGATAACAACTTCCTGTTTTCTGCTGGTGATACCTCTCCCTATACATCACAGTATCCCCCCAGCCCTCCCTACCACCTTCTCACATTGCTTGCCAACCTTAAGGTAATCTGATATGATTACCCCCAGGTCCCTTTCCATTTTTGTTGTTGTTACTACCTCCCCCCCATTGTGTACTCTTCCCCTGGGTTTTGGTTTCCCAGGTGCATTACTTTGCACTTCTTTGCATTGAATCCAAGCTGCCATACTTCTGACCATTCCTCCAACTTTGCCAAGTCCCTTCTCATCCTTTCCACGCCTCCTTGTGTATCAACCCTGTTGCTGATCTTTGTGTCATCTGCAAAGGGCATACTTTTCCTTCAATCCCTCTGCAATGTCACTTATAAAGACTTTAAAAGGACTGGACCCAGTGCTAACCTGCGGTACCCACTAGTAACCCCTCTTTCTTCAGGTGGACTCCATTTACAATTACCTTCTGTGTCCTGTTGTTCAGCCAATGTTTTACCCAGGCTACCACCCTGGGACCCACTCCAACGCTGGTTAATTTGACTACTAATCTTTTGTGTGGGACTGTGTCAAATGCCTTGCTAAAGTCTAGGCAGGCCACGTCCACAGCCCCTCCCTGGTCTACTGCTTTGGCCACCCAGTTAAAGAAATCAATTAGATTCGTCTGACATGACCTTCCTGCTATGAACCCATGCTGCCTTGGGTCCTGTGCCCCACTGGCCTCTAGGTACTCAACAATTCTTTCCTTCAGAAGTGATTCCATCACTTTCCTTACCACAGAGGTCAAACTGACAGGTCTGTAATTTCCTGCCTCTGTCTTGCTCCCACTTTTGTGAAGGGGAATTACATCAGCCTTCTTCCAGTCCTCAGGTACCACACCATCCTCCCATGATTTGTTATAAAGGGTAGTCAGTGGTGTCACTAGTTATCTGCTTAATTCTTTTAGAATTCTGGGGTGAATTCCATCTGGCCCCATTGCTTTGTCCACCTTCAGTTTTAGGAGTTCTTTCAGAACCCTTTCTTCTGTGAAAGGACTGGGATCAACCCCCCTCTCCAGAGTGCTTCTGTTAATTGGATTAGGCACCTCCTCCACTTCCTCTTTTGTGAATACTGAACAGTATTCATTCAGTGTCCCTGCTTTTTCACTGTCACTCTCTGCCCACCCATCATCCCTTCTATTCAGCCTCACTATCCCTCCCTTTGTCTTTCTACACTCCCTGATATACCTATAAAAGATTTTATCCCCCTTCTTAACTGAGTTGGCTAACTTTTCCTCAGTTTGTGCCTTTGCTATTCTGACTACCCTCCCTGCTTCCTTCTGCCTTAACTGGTACAGTTCTCTGTCCTGCTCCTTCTGTGTTGCCTTATACTTCCTAAATGCTGTCTTTTTCTCCCTAACCTTCACGGCCACTTCTTTTGAAAACCATAGTGCCTTTTTCTTTCATTTTGATTTGTTTATTTGCTTCACACAAAGGCTTGTTGCCTCTGTGATGGCAGTTTTGATATTTCCCATTGTTGCTCCACCCTCTCTTCTAGCCTGTTTGCTAGTGCTTTTCTAAGCACTCTCCCATCTTGCCAAGTCAGCCCTCCTGAAGTCCAGAACCCTCACTTTTGTATGGCTTGGCTCTGTAGCTGGAGTTATCGTGAACCACACTGTTTGGTGGTCACTTGTTCCCAATGGCTACCCCGTCTAGATCTGAGATCCTCTCACTGTTCCCATTTGAGAGTATGAGGTCTAAGATTGCTCCCTCACGAGTAGGTTTCAAAACTAGCTGTCTGAGGCATGCCACCTGAAGGGCATCAAGAATGGCCCTGCTTTTAGATGTGGCTGCAGCAAAGGTGCTCCAGTTAACATCTGGCATATTAAGGTCCCCCATCAACAGTATCTCCCCTTTCTCTGCCATCCTAAGTATGCCTTCTATCATATTCTTGTCCAGTCCCTCCTCCTGACATGGGGGTCTGTATACAACCCCTGTGCGGATTGTGGTGCCATTTCCAGTCTCTAAGGTGACCCACAGTGCCTCCTCTCCTCCCTGTTTACTCTTTTGTTCAGTTGCTTTTATCCCATCCCTTACATAGAGAGCTACTCCCCCCCTCTTCTGCCCTCCCTGTCTCTCCTATAGGTTGTGTACCCTGGTATGTTAACATCCCAGTCATGGTTCTCTGTATACCATGTTTCTGTGACTGCTATGATATCCAGGCATCCCTCTTCCATCAAGGCCACCAGTTCCGGGAGCTTGTTGCCCAGACTACGGGTGTTCGAACTCATTACCCTCCATTTCTTGATGGCCTTACCCCTTTTTGCCCCATCCCTGTCCTTATTGCATTTGTCACGTTCTCCATTCACCCCTGCGCTTCTCCCTATTGACATCTCTATGTTGGTGTCTACCTCACTTAGTACCCTGATTTTTTTGTGGGGGCTAGGATTTCCCTGCTCCTTTCCAGTGCCTTCCCCCTTGGCTAGTTTGAATGCTTGCCAATGAAGTATTTAAACCTATCACCTAGGATCCTGGTTCCCCTTCTTGACAGATGCTGATCATCATGCCAGTATAGGCCTGCATCCATCCAGGTGGACCCCTAGTCCCCAATGAAGCCAAATCCCTGAGCTCTGCACCAGTTTTTCAACCACTGATTGAATCCTATGGTGTGGAGCACCCTAGCCTCATCCATGCCATAGACAGACAGCACCTCCAAGAAGGTTACTGTGTATGCTATTTGTCTAAGGCCCTTCCCCATCTCCACAAACACTTCTTGCACTGCTCTGATCCCTTTCTTAGCCAGGTCATTTGTCCCTAGGTGGACAATGACATCCAGCTTCCTCCCTTGTGCAGCTGCTCCTGTGATCCTGAGGATTCGCTCCCTGTCCCTCCAAGCCATGGCCAGGGCCGTAGTAATGCGGGAGACAGTGGGGATGTTGTCTGGGGCCCCGAGGTCAGGTATGGCCCACCTGAGGAGCTGGCATTAGCTGATTTGGGAAACAGGGGCTCATTTCAAATGACTTGTCCTGGGCCCCAAAATTCAAAGCTGCAGTCCTGGCCATGGCGTCAGGCAGGCACCTTTCCTCCCTCTTCCCTTCCTCCCCCAGTTCTACCTTCCTAACAATGGAGTCCCCCACCAGGAGTTGTTTCCTTCCCATGTGGGTCCCATGCCACCCTCCTGTGGGTCTCCTTTGTGGAGGTTCCCAGCATCCTCCTTGGTCTCCACTGTGGGTGCCTCCATAGAGGAACCACACTTTTTCAGAACGGCATAGAAATTGTGGAGAGGTACAACTGGAGGGATGCGGCTCTCCTAGGTGTGTACGGCTCCTGCAGCTGCCAGTTTGCATTTTTTTTAACTTTACAACAGAGCAGCTTTCTTTTATTTTTTGCTGCAGGAATGAGTCCTTTTTTTTTGCATCATCTTTTTAATGAAGTTTTAAAAATACTCACAAATGACATACAAACAGAAATACATAAACCATACAGATTACATAATTCATTTAATTACAAACAAAGAAACAAAAAGGGTCCCGTTCATATCACATAACACTCAGTTTCTATTTAAACTATTCATATATCATATTTCATTTCCATACATGAAAGATTGGTATCAGTGTCATAGAATCTTCCCAAACTGGGTGGTCTAAAAAAAGTGTCCACATCCTCACAGGATTCTCCCACCATCCAGGGCCCCACCTAGCCATTTTACCTCATTCACCCCCTCCTCCCTCAGGACCAACCTTCACGTAAGATCTGATTTTCGCCCACTGATAGTGAGGACAGGAAGGGCTGCCAAGTGCTATAAAAAGTTCACTTCTCCCTCTCAAAACATAAGTGAGTCTTGCCATAGCCAGGGCCTGTAGGGTCAGGGCCTTCCAATGCTGCATTGTGGGGGATACCCCAGAAACCCATGTGTTCAATATACAGTGTCTAGCTAGTTCAAGCAGAACCCTAGCCCACCTCGGCAGGGTGCTCCACCCTCCTCCCCTAGGTCTTCCACCCCAAATAGGAGGAGCAGTGGCGACACCGGAATCCCCCTCCCCATTAACTTCTCCATTTCACTTGCAGTTTCCAACCAAAAGGTTTGCAGGTTTGGACAAGACTAGAAGTAGTGGTAGTAAGAGCCCAACTCTCCATTACATTGTGCACATATTGGTGAGACTGTGGGGTTAAATTTGTGAACTTTAAGTGGTGAGCAATACAACTGATGTATGAATTTATAGTATGATTCGTTATACTTATTACATATCAGGATCCTCATATGAAGTTTTAGTATTACCCTCTAGTTATCCTCAGAGATTTCTATCCCCAAATATGTCTCCCATTGAGCTTTAATTTTCCCAGTAGTGTCAGGGAGATATTGCCCCCCCCCCCGGGTCACTCTGTGAATGATACCCTTGGGGTCCCTACGGAATGCAAAAAACAGCTGTTCCACTGACACTAAGGGGGAGTGGTCCACCTGCTCTCTACCCAGCCCTCTGCAATATGCTCTGACTTATAAAAATTGGAAAAACTGTGATTGGCCTAGCCCTGTTCTCTCTAGTATTCCCACAAATGAGCAGAGGCCTTCCTTTGTGTGGTGGTCACCCAAGAAGTGAACTCCTTTTTCCCCCCATTCCCTAAAGCCTGCATCTCCTGCCCCTGGCAAGAAGAAGGGATTCCCTGAGACCAGAAGTAACAATGTCTTTTCCTGGCTCACTTTTCTGGATCTACCTATGTGCTCCCAGGTATCCAGGACTGTAATAATCAGAGAGTTGTTCTTACCCACATTAAGATATGCCCTCTGACCCCTTTTCGCCAGGTACGCTGAGAGTCTTCCGAGGCAATACCTTTCTTCCAGGTCTATCCAGCCTGCCTCCTTAGGGCAGTTAATCCAATCCTGGATGTAACGATGTTGAATAGCTACAAAATAGGTTCTCAGATCTGGGGAAATTTACCCCACCGTTCTCCAGTCACCTTAAGGCATGCAAGGCCTACCCTTGGGTGCTTCCCCTGCCAGATGAATACTGAGAAGGCTCTCTCTAATTTCTTAATATCAGCCGTTGTGAGCCCCACATGTACCATCTGCATCATGTAAAGGATTCAAGGTAAAACATTCAAGTTTATCCGGCCAAGCCAGTATATGGGCAGAGCTCTCCAGCGGGCACAACTCTGCCTAAATGATCTTAATCAAAGGGGTATAGTTCAAGTCGTAGAGGGATTTCACCTCCTTACCGACTCTGATTCCCAAATATACAAAGGACTCCCAAACTATCCTGTCCCCACTTGTCTGCTAAGGTCTGCTCCTCTCCCAAGCCTATTTTTTAACATTTCGGAGATCCCTAAGTTAATTTTGTAACCAGAAAATTGGAAGAAGCTCTCAATGATCTGCAGCAGGTGTGGCATAGACTGCCTTGGCTTAACCACATATAACAACATGTTGTCAGCATACAGGGTGACCTTGTGTTCCCTGTTCGATTTCCCTTGTACCCCCCCTTATATTGGGATTATCTCTAATACCCACCGCAAAAGGCTCAATCACCATGGCAAAAAAAGGAGGTGAGAGGGGACACCCCTGCCGTGTCCTTCTTCCCAAAGGGAGCCTTCCCGACAAGAAGCCATTCACTAGAACCTGTGCCATTGGAGCCTCATATATGTGTTTAACTAAACTCACAAAACCTTCACCCAGACCAAACCAGGAGAGCACTGCAAATAAATATTCCCATTCAATACAATCAAATGCCTTCTCAGCATCCATAGATATAACATGGGTAGCTCCCTGGTCTTGAGAGGCGCCACACACCACATTCACAAATTTGCACATATTGTTGTAAGAGAACCTGCCCTTTATGAACCCAGTCTGGTCTAGGTGAATTAGCCCTGGCAGCACCTTATCCAGCGTTCCCGCCAACACCTTGGCCAGGATTTTAAGGTCACAATTTAAGAGCAATATGGGCCAGTATGAGGCACAGTCTGAAGGGTCCATGCTGGGCTTCAGTGCTACTCATATAGCCGCGTCCCTCCAAGAAGTTGGGAGTCCCCTCCCCTCCTCCCTGACTTCAGTCAGAGTTTCCAAGAGTGTGTCCACCATCTGGGCTTTCATTAGTTTATAATATTCAGCTGGAAACCCATCCTGTCCACTGGGTTTCCCACTTTTTAGACCATTGATTGCCTCAGTTAATTTCTTCTTTGGTAATTTTGGAGTCCATCCGTTTCCTCTGCACCTCTGAGAGGTAAGGCAGGGCAGTATTGTTGAGAAACCTCTCCATCAGGTCCCTAATGCCCTTACATTCTGCCTGGTAGAGTTTTTGGTAAAACTGTTTAAACCATTCCCTAATTTGTGGTTTGTCTCTCACCATGCTCCCATCCTCACCCTTGATGCCCAATACTAGGTTTGGGCCCCCTCTTACCCCTCATCAAGTTTGCCAACATTGGTTCCGGTCTGTTGCCCCATTCAAAAAACTGTTTTTCACAAACAGCCAGGATTTCCGGGCCTCCCCCAGCAATAAGGCGTTTAGTGCCTCTCTTGTTACGAGCAGAAAGCGCAGTGCATCTCCCCCCATTCCCTGTGCCACCTTCTGCTCTAAGACTCTTAGGTGGTTCTCCTTATTCTCCCATCATTCAGGTGTTTCTTTTTGTGATTAGACATAAAGTTAATAATGGCTCCCCTCATGTATGCTTTTCCTGCATCCCACAGGACAGCCTTGTTAGGGGCTGTGTCTCTATTAGCTTACAGGTATTGCCCCCACTGCTCCTGAAGGTCCTTCTTAATATCTGCATTACCCATGAGGTAATTAGGGAATTTCCATGGGGCAGGGGACCTCCTTTCTCTCACTTATACCCAGTGACATACACACCATGGTGTGATCTGAGATATGGTTTGGGTTATGCTTAACACATTAGCCTAAAGAACCAACTCCTGGGGAGGTATAGGTAATCTATACAGGACCAAGACTTGTGTGGGTAGGAGTAAAATGTGTATTCTCTTAGGGTTGGGTTCGCTGCCCTCCACCTGTCTATCAAGTCCAGGTCACACATCCCAACCTGCCAGTTTTTAATAGCTTTTGTGGCCATCCCTCTTTTTTCCGAGTGCTCTAATTCAGGGTCCATATGACAATTAAGGTCTCCTCCCAGGATCAAGCCCCTAAATTGTTCCCGGACCATGACGTCCATGAGAGTTTGGTAGAAGTTCGGGTCATAACCCGCTGGAGCATTGATACTGGCAAAATTTATCTTATCCCCATAGAGGTCACCCTCCAAAAACACATACCGCCCTTCCTCCAGGAATGCTACCACTCGCTTCATCTTAAAGGGTAGCTTTTTATGCAAGAGGACTGCTGCACCTCTTTTGTACAAGCTGTAGGATGCTGCATAACATGTACCCTCCCACCACTGGGCCAATTTGGCATGCTCAGCAGTTGTCAGATGAGTTTTCTGAAGCATGGCTACTTGGGCTCCCTGCCTTTTGAGGGCTGTCAACAGAGTGGTACACTTAACTGGGCAGGATATCCCCTGCACATTCCATGTTATAACAGTAAGTTCTTGGGATTTAGCCATGGTTAAGAGTAATTACTTTCACTTTTAGGACCAACAGTCTTATACAAATACACTCTTTCCCCCACCCTTCCGCAGCATACGAGTACCAATCAGAATTTACCCTTATGGACCCTAAGAAATATGAACTATTGAACAGCAAACAAACAGTATATCATTACTGCAGTAACTCTGGCACAACGAAGACCACCACAGTGACAGGAATCAGGCAAAATCTGCCCATTGCTGTGGTGGTCTGTGTACCGATCGGGACTGCCTCGCTAGGCGTTTGCCTCCCCCAGGTCCAACTTCAACTTGGAGTTAGAATCCTAGAGACTAGGGGGTGTGGGGGCCAGAGCCCCCCACAAGGGGGAGTTCAGGGAGGGTGCAGTCCCCCCTTGTGTGCGCCGACATCCCTGTGGCTACAATGCGGACAGTCGGCATCATAGCCATCGCTGTAGGGGATGTCGGTGCTAGTGCTGTCGAAGCGCTATGGGTAAACCTAAAAAACATAAAACAAATATAACAGAGAACTTGTCCTGGCTTTACCAACATTTTGCCTCGTTGTTAGTTGATATTCCCCTCCTCCCCTCGGCGAACTGTATCATCTTTTGCCTCATAAGCTGCAACAAGAATTGCAAAGCTGCAAAAATTTGTTCAGACTGTCCCAATTGCAGATTGTGTCTCCCCCACCCCATTCCTCGCTCTCCCCATGTCAGCATCATTGAAACCTGAGGATGTCCTGTTGTTTCTGTGAAATATAACTTACAAAGTCCCAGTTGCTGACTCATATAGTCAGTTCCTTTCCACTACCTATACAAACAAAAAATTTAACCTGCTATGCAATCAATCAATCAATCAATCAATCAATATTTTACCAGGCGAAACATCATTAAGAAGAACTCATGTCCAAAATGGACCTGGGCACAGTACAGTTAATACATTAAAAAACATAGAATGAAATAATACAATGGTCAAGGATACAAAACATGATACAACAATGCAATAATCAAGGATACAAAACATACAATCGTCATGTAATTATGTAGACAATGGTACCATTGGAGGCATTAGGTTAATATAAAATACACAGGGATAGATTCAACTAGGAGATGGGGATACATGCAGATAGAAGCTGAGATGGGGGAGGGAAAAGGAATAGGTGAAAGAAAAGGGAAGGGACAGATGGCAGTACTGAGGTGAGGTATACTCACCCATCCTATAAAATGCTTAGGCTTCCTCCTACCCTATCTACCCCACATGCCATCGTCCCCCCCCCCATTATGTGCATGCTAGTGCTTTCTCATATGTTCCCCTCTCCTGCCCAGTTAATCTTGTTAATCAGTAAAATGCATTCCCTCCATCCTGTCTCCATATTATCCGCCAATTCTGAGTCATTTAATCCTTCAATTGGAGCTAGCCTATGCCCGAGCGAGGACTGGGGCAGTGCAATCAAAACCACGTGCAGCACTCCCCCCCCCATGGACTGGCTTACCTCGTAGTAGAGATCTCCTTGGCCTATTCCCTCCAGTCAGGGAGTCCGCATGTCCACCCAGATATATGAAGAAAGGTCAGGCTCCAGGAAGGTTGTGTTTGCCCTGGCCATTAGATACTGCCAGTTTCAGTGCCCTGACAAATTGGCCATTCCACCGGGAGTCCAATGGGGCAAGTAGGTAAATAAAAAACCAGTCAAACGCCCCCTGGAAAGGTGGTCCACAACATACTGTCCCCATTAGAGGGTAAAAAAATGAAGAACGCTCTCTCAAGGTATCATAAGCAGGAGTTTCCCAAATTATAATGTATATTAGCATATCATGGAAAGGTCCAGGATCAGAAGCCAGAAGAATGTAGGCCGCCCAGGTAGTGGTAGTTTTATGGGTGATTATTATTATATCAGCCCAGCTTTTTCTTCAGCTCCTGGACAAAGCCTTCGGCTTTTGGCACTTCCAAGAAGGAGTAAGTCGCCCCTTCATGCTTGATTTTTAACGTTGCCGGGTGTACCATAAAGCATTCGACCTTCAGATCCCTGAGTTGTGCCATCACCCCATTAAAAGCTTGGCATCATTTCAGAAGGTGTGCAGAGTAATCTTGTGAGAGAAATAATCTCTTCCCCTTGAATTACAGATTGTTAGAAGCATGATAAGCCCCCAACACAACTTCTCTATCTTCGTAGCTGTGGAATCTCATAATGATTTGTTGGGGGGGCTGATCTGGGTTTGGCCTAGGCATTACCACTCTGTGGGCCCTCTCAAGTTTATAAAGTCCATTTTTAGGGGACAGGCTCAACATCTCCATTAGTTGACTGTCACAGAAGTCTAAAATATTTGGACCCTCCTTCCCTTCAGGCAAACCCCGCAGATGGAGATTCCCTTCTGTGATAATTTTCCTGGTAGTTAAATTGTTCTTTAAAATCTTCCAGTTCACTTTGTAGTGTTGTTATTTGCTTAGAACCGGGATGGCAGTATCCTCTAGATCTGAAACCTGCTGCTACACTTCGCTGAGTTGGGTCGCTTGCGAGGCATGCAAATCGACCAGCTCTTGGAATTTTTTATCAAATTTTGCTTCCATCTGGTCAGGACAAGGAGCCAGGACAGCCAATACTTGTTCCGTTACCTCCCATCCCAATGCGCTTACTTCGGCTGCGGAGAGGGAGATCGGACCCGTGTTATCAACTTGGGCCGCAGGCGGTTGCTTCCGTTCACTTTTTGATACAGTACGCAGATTGTTTGCTGGATTTTGAATCAAGAAGTTGTCTATGCTGCAGGTAGAAGAGTTACTGAGTCTTCCTCCGGGTTTCAAAACCGATTCTAACTTTTAAAGTTATAGAATTATTGCTGCAAGAGATGGAGCAGGGAGTAAACATGTCTTCACCTTTCCCTGATCATTAACTCCCCCGGAATGACTTCTTTTACAAAAACATTAAATTACCATAAGGTAACTCAGGCAGACCAAATAAAATCACTGGACCATCAGGACAATGTTACTGTAGCCAGGGTATTCGGGTTACTAGCCCACTGACCAATGATTGAAACTATAATTTTTTTAACTGACATTACCATCACTTTATGTAAAACCTTGCCAATCACTAAACATGAACGCAAAACTGCATGTGGGTAAGGAAGCAAGGGCCAGGTAGTCCTTTCCCTACTCCCCCTTGTGCTGCATCCTCCTTTAACAATTAATAATGTGCTCACACTGAACCTGACAGCTATTCTACTTAGAATGCTTATTATTTAGTTTACTCTATTTTAGTTACTGATACTGCCTTTTTATGTTGGCTTGCCGCGCTTGCGCGCAAGTCAACATATTGAGAGAGTGCAGCTTTGGGGGCGCGGCTGCTGTTGGGCGAATGCAGGGCACGCATCAGTAGGTGCGTCCCTCATTCCCCAATAAGCCAGCATGCTAGCGCTGACACCAACATTATGTAAAGTGGACATAACTTCTAAACAAAGTGCTGCTGCAATCAGAGACAAGGTCGTCATGCAGCGGCACAGATGACACACCTCCCGTACATGCCATCCCCCCCCTGAGTACAGGGTGCCATGCTGGGAGCCCACCCCAGCATGGCAACTGATGCCATGGCTGATGGGGGTGCCCAATCCCCCATTGGCTCCACTGTCCTCCCCCCAAGTACAGGGTGCCACGCTGGGAGCCCACCCCAGCATGGCAACTGATGCCACGGCCGGCAGGGGTGCCCAACCCGTTGGCTCCATACCCCAATCATCCTTCTGCCATGCTGGGGCCCACCCCAGCATGGCTAGCGATCCAGCGTCGTCTTTTTTTTTTAAACCTGTAAATTAAAAAGCGGTCCCCGCAGGCGCTTCTCCTGCCCCACAACCGCACCCACCCACTGGCACCTGCCTCCCCACACCCCTCCTCACCCCATACTTACCTCCGAGTCTGGTGCAGCGATCTTCAGTGGACGGAACACGTCTGCACTCTTCAAAGCGACCATGAACTGAGGAAATGCCGGTAGGCTGTATAATGGGCTAGATAGGGGTTTTCAACTTTTTTGCATATCTCAGGCATTTTTGGAATTTTTGCACCAAATTTTCAACATGGGGTTTTGGGGCCCTCCTCACGAATTCTGTCACTGTCATTGGCATTTATCGGCCTCGAAAGGTGATTTTGCAGTCACTGCGTGAAATCACCTTTCGGGCCCATTAACGAAATGACAGTGGCGGTGTTCATGAGGTGCCCTCTTAAAAAGCCTAAATTCCAAATTTGGTGGAAAAAATCCAACAAATGCCTGTTTCATGAGCGTGCATTGCGCAGTTGCTATGCAGGCTCGTAACTTCAACGCATTCACAATATTTTACTGCGGATTTTCAGCATTGTCATTTTTGTATGCCTCGCGTAGACAGTACAGCTGTCATTTTCACATCCTGCCCGAAATGTGTTTCCGCACTTCCGGCGCACAATAGCGCGGTCGCTGTGGGAAATCAGTGTTTGGGCCAGATTATGAAAATGACAGTGACACAGTTCATGAGCAGAGGACCTAAAATGCCTATGTTGAAAATTTGGTGATGATACTCCATAAAATAACTGTGTTACGAGCATGCGTTGGCAGATTGCACACATGCTTGTACCGTCGTGCATTTGTGATATTGTCAGTCTGAATTTTCACCATTGCCATTTTTCCACACCTCTTGATGAACAGTACAGCCATCATTTGACATATCGTGCCCAAAATGTGTTTTCGCACTTCTGGTGCAGAATAGCGTGGTCGCTGAGCGAAATCACTTCTTGGGACACTTTGAGGATATAACAGTGACACTGTACATGAGCAGAGGTGCTAAAAAGCCTATGTTGAAAATTTGGTGTCAAACGCCCATAAAATGGCAGTGTTGCAAGCATGCATTGCATATTTCCCACACACCCTAGTAGCTTCGCAAATTTGGTATATTTACATGCCACATTTTCAACACAGGCATTTTTACACCTCCTTATGAACTGTGCAGCTGTCATTTCTCACATCCTGCCCGACATGTTTTCCCGCACTGCACTACCAAACACCCAAAGGGACACCCTAATGCTTGTCACTCTCTGCAGGGTGGGAGTGGGTTGGCATCAGTTCAATACTTCACTGCCATTCCTATGATGCATCTGTCTAACTCCTGCACTACCAATGCCAATGCCAGCAAGCCAACATTCGGCATTGACAAATGCTTGTTTTTTACTGTAGGGGCCACCCAATATCTATCTGGTAGCTCCTACCTACCCCAGGACTGAAACCCAAGTCCTCACTAACCTATTTTTTAGATATCCTAAAAATAACCACATTTCTCTAATGTACTTGGCGGAACAGTCTTAGGAGTCTGTTGCAGTCTTACTTGGAGTTCTGTAGCTATCTGACTAAAAGCTGTTGAGGGAGCCTTTATAGATCAGAGACTCACATGACCTGTCAGTCAAATTCAAATTTTACATCAACATTCCGTGATGTACCAAAGTGACAAAAGAAACAGAGATCATTAAACAGTCAGTAAAACAGAAAACAACAGTATTATGGATATTCAATAACACGATTCATCTTCACTTTACAATAGAGAGTTTTTAGTGTATTTCCCTTAATTACTTAATTACTAAGAACCTCCCTCATAACTGCAGGAACACTCTGATCCTATGTTCTATAAAGCCCTTAATTCTAGGTGGGGCCAAGCCTATGGGGAAACAGCAGTTAGCTGGATACTCTGGGGTAAGTTAATAGAAACTCTTGTTGCACTGAAGAACTGTCTTTTAGATGAACATTTAACAGTTAAAGGGTAACAGAAGCAAACAGAAGAAAACTGTTTTTGGTCTAACTTCATATGCTGTTTTTTAAATGGTTCTGCAAACGTTAAAACTGTTCCTAGACTGATTATTTCTCCATTGTATTTATTTTTTATTTATTGAAATATTCAGAAAGACGTTTGAGTCAGCCACTCATTTACAAAGGTTCCACGTCATACATATAAAGATACATGGACAGAACTTGGAATATAGATTACAGTACAATTACAAATAACAGTCAGTGAGGTTACATAGTTGTACAGTTGTTGAATAACAGCAAGTTTCGTTTCCTACTACAGCCATAATAGTTACAGAGGTTCTGTACAGGCTGATGGTCATAGGGTTTCATAGTTACAATTTGGTACGGGGAGTCTGACAATAGTTAATTTGATAGCTGCGTATGTCAATCTGGTGTCAAGGGCAGTCACATTGGCTAGAGGTATGAAGGTATTTCTGTAGCTTGGATTTATAAGGGCCAAACCTTAATTCGTTTGTTATATGACTTGGGAGGGCGTTAGTCCAGGAGGGGGCCCTGTAAGTGAAGGTTCACTGGAATTGGGAAGTCCGGCCGCGGGGTACCCTTACCAGCTGCTTGTTTGAGCTGCGGGTTGTTTTGACTGGGGGAATTGGGCAGATGATTTGGTTTAGGGTAGGAGGGGTGAGGCCTAGTAGTACCTTTTTAAGGCAGGTGTGTTTTAAAAACAGGTCACCAGTCCTGCATGTTTTTATCTGTTAATATTTACACACAAGTCTTCTCAGGTACATTATAAAATCTCACTTGCTTTTACTATGGGGGGTATTTACTTCAGCTGAAGCAAGTCCTGAACTCTTGGCTCTCTCTTTACCATGGGCCAGTGCTAACCCACTAGACCCAGGGTAATTAAATATGCTGTATATACATGAGTTCCTGAAAGTGTTTGTGCTACTTTCACCAGGGAGGTAAAAAGATGCCTAAACAAAAAACAGGAACTTCTACAAAGAATTAAACTGTCTTCACATTCATAACGGAATGGGACAGGATGGGGGGTGAAAGTTAGAAAGACAGACAGACTGAAGAGACAAGGGAGTCCTCTAGGGTGCATCAGTTCAGGAGGGGCAGCAAGAAATACAGACATGGACAGGCTAGAAGCTATGCAGCTAACAGATAAAGAAAAGGTTTGTTTGAGTTTTGCTTTATTTTACTTCAGAAAGTGGTCCGTAGAACGAAGCAATGCTTCCCATGCTGATTAACCATCACCTTGGGGAAGGCGTAATCATGGCAGCACCATTTACAATTTATAACTCTGGGCCCTTATTTATAAGTCATAAAACAGTGACAGGGACCATCCTTTTTTTTAAAATATAAAATATTTTATTTAAGTTACATGTAATGAGTACAGTACACAAAACAATAGGAAGCGTACATACCTAGTATCTAATACAAAGAACTGGTTACAAGAGATTACATTTTAATTATACAGCCCCTCCCTCCCCAACCCTCCCCAGTCCCCAGGTCCCCCATAATCCCTGTTCCCCTTCTGCCCACCTCCCAAGAGCCAATACCAATGGGAACCAGCATTGCACTTACTACTAAATTACCTGTACTCAAAAAAGGAAAGAGAATAGGAAACCATGAGTATCCCCATGAACGGGGCTAATATATTGGGGTGCCCTATGATTCATTTAGTGTTCATATTCCCTTGTACCATGACCCATTGAGTGAAGGGTAACTGGATCTGCTAAAAGACAGTTTTACATTGGGTCAGTAAGAGACCACAGGGTGTGCAGCGTGGCAGGGACCATCCTGCTACACCACCCCCCATCATCAGTCCTGCACTGTCCCAGCTAACAGGCGCACCAGTGATACTTTCCCCACAGTCCATAAGGAGCTCCCTCAGCAGTTCAGACAATGTGTATTGCTTCGTTTAGGGTGATATCAGTTTCTCACCAAAAATGGCAGTCATGGATACAGTAACTGTGGAGGGTCAAATGTTTCAAGGGTTGCAGTGGAAGGCAAACAAGATGGAACAGTGGTCCTTATTTGTCCTGCTTATTCTATAGAAACATAAAAACATAGACTTTGATGGCAGATAAGGACCACTTGGCCCATATAGTCTGCCCATTTCCCTACTATTGGATAAGCTGCAGATTCTAGTTAACCAAAAGCCTGTTTCCTCCTACCCCCCTTTATAATTGCCTTATTTCTGTCCCATGCATTCTTGAATTCCCCCACTGTTTTTGACCCCATGACCTCCTCAGAAAGGCTGTTCCATGCATCCACCACCCTCTCCATGATAAAATATGTCCTCATGTTGCCCCTAAGCTATCCCCCCAATCTTCAAACTGTGCCCCCTTGTTTTTACATATCTCTTTTTTGAAAGCTGCTCCCCTCTTGGACTTTGTTTATTCTCTTGAGGTACTGGAAAGTTTCTATCATGTCCCCCCTGTCTCTCCTTTCCTCAAGGGTGTACATATTAAGCTCTTTTAGTCTTTCTTCATTTGGCTTCTGTTGCAGACCCTGCACCATTTTAGTTGCCCTCCTCTGAACTGCCTTCATCCTGTTTATGTCCTTGCAGAGACTGGGTCTCCAGAACTGCACACAGTACTCCAGGTAGGGTCTCACCAACTGTCTGTACAGAGAGATGACAACTTCCTGTTTTGTTTTTTACCAGGAGAGACTCACTAAGCTGAAAGCTTGTTTACAGGTATGACCTGGGTGCACAAGGAAGTTAAGTGAGTTGCTCAGGGTTACACAGTATGCAAGTGGGGGCTGTGGGATTCAAACCCAGGTCTCCAGGTTTGCAGCTCAGAGCCTTAAACCACTGCGCTATACTGCCTCCTTAAACGTTTTCTATTGGTGATGCCTCTCCCTATGCATCCCAGTATCCCCCCAGCCCTCCTTACTGCCTTCTCACATTGCTTGCCTGCCTTAAGGTCGTCTGATATGACTACCCCAGGTCCCTTTTCCATGTTTGTTGTTGTTACTACCTCTCCACCCATTGTGTACTCTTCCCCTGGGTTTTTGTTTCCCAGGTGCATTACTTTGCACTTCTTTGCATTGAATCTAAGCTGCCATACTTTTGACCATTCCTCCAGCCTTGCCTAGTCCCTTCTCATCCTTTCCAGCCCCCCTTGTGAATTAACCCTGTTGCAGATCTTTGTGTCATCTGCAAAGAGGCATAATTTTCACTCCAGCACGTCTGCAATGACACCTATAAAGACATTAAAGAGGACTGGTACCCCACTAGTAACCACCCATTCCTCAGAGTGTACTCCGTTCACTATTACCCTCTTCATCCTGTTGTCCAGCCAATTTGTTGCCCAGGCTACCACCCTGGGACCCACTCCAAGGCTGGTTACTTTGACTACTAATCTTTTGTGTGGGACTGTGTCAAATGCCTTGCTAAAGTCTAAGTAGGCCATGTCCACAGCCCCTCCCTGGTCTACTACTTTGGTCACCCAGTCAAAGAAATCTGTTAGATTCGTCGGACATGACCTTCCCGCTATGAATCCATGCTGCCTTGTGTCCTGTGCCTCGATGGCATCTAGGTACTCAACAATTCTTTCTTTCAGAAGTAAGTCCATCATTTTCCCTATCACTGAGGTCAAACTAAGAGGTCTGTAGTTTCCTGCCTCTGTCTTGCTCCCACTTTTGTGAAGGGGAATCACATCCGCCCTCCTCCAGTCCTCAGGTACCATACCATCCTCTCAAGATTTGTTAAAAAGAGTAGTTAGTGGTGTCACTAGGTCTCCCCTTAGTTCTTTTAGAATTCTGGGGTGGATTCCGCCAGGCCCCCGTTGCTTTGTTCACTTTGAGTTTTAGGAGTTCTCTCAGGATCCTTTATTCTATGAATGGACTGGTATCAACCCCCCTGCCCAGAGTGCTTCTATTGTTTGGTTTAGGTACCTCCCCCTCTTCTTTTGTGAATACTGAGCAAAAGTATTCATTCAGTGTCTCTGCCTTTTCACTGTCACCCTCTGCCCTCCTCCTCTTTATTAAGCCTCATTATTCCCCCTTGGCTTTCCTTTACTCCCTGATGTACCTATTAAAGGCTTTATCTCCCTTCTTAACAAACTGTTACTGGGTATCACTCTTGTTGAATCACTGCAGACCTGACACTTACAGTACACAAGGATATTCACCATGCACTGTTATTAAGTTCAGATAAAACTGAATACTATTTGTAATCAAAAACAAGGCCCAATGGCCTAAAGGTGGGTCTTCTGCCTAGGCTTTCTGAAACAGTCCTGCCCAGGGCTTACGTCACCCCTCCTGGTATGCAACAGCAGCAGTTCAGATGCTGTCTCTCTGCAGGTCACTGCTGTTACTGCAGCACGAGGGACTTGCATGAGATAGCTGTGTTCGAGTGACCCTCCTTCCCCCTTTTTCTTCGGCAGCTTGACCTTGGTTGGGGATTTTGTTCTCCTCTCCTTGGTGGGGACTTTCCTCTCCTCCTCTTCTGCCCCATGTGGGTACATCCTCAGTGAAAGCTAATGGTTGGGGTCATTTGCTTCACCACAATCTTCTTCCTGTCTGAATAGGCTCTGGCTCTGGTTTTGACTCCAAACAGAATTGATCTGTAATTGTTTGGAAAAATACCTTGTGGGGAGAAAGTCTCTTGAGCAAATAGCCCTAACTACTTAGCCTTTTTCCTTACCAGCTCTGTAGTGGAGCTGTTTCTGCCAATGGATCTGAATGTGCCCACACAGTCTGGCATACTAGTTGATCAGGGAATACTGGCAGTCTGTCTGGCCTATGAGCCCTTCATGAGATGGTGGCAGTTTCCCTTATGATTAGAGCAGGAACAGCTCAGATTTTCTGGTTTCACAGGCTATAATAGCCTCAGAAAGGCTGGGTGCTGATTGGCTGTATACCCGCAAGAAAATGGTCCCTTCAGGATGCATGCAGAATGTATGCTGCAAATACTCCTGAGCTCTTCATTGGTTGTCTTCTGACACATAACCCATTTCCCTAGAAGTCATGGAGGTCAGGGGTTGAACATCATTGGCATCGCCGTGTTTGTTTACATTTTCGTTGTCACCTGGAGGCAGCTCTGGTTTCTTCTTCTTTTTTTTTTTTTTTACTTACTTTGCCCCCTGTCCTGGTGGCCCATGTTCTTGCTGACCCCCAAGCCCCATCCACCTGTTTGCAGCACCACCTCATGTCTTCCTCCATGGCTTACCCCCCATGGCGGGGTGGCAGGGACCACTCAACCTGCCAACACAGATCCAGTTCTGGGGTGCCTGCCATGTTACAGGGGTGGCGCCTGTGAGTGTTGGCAGTCACCCAGCTGCCCAGGACCTTTTCTCCTCCTGTTTTCTCCCACCCCCCATGAGACAGAGCAATGTGTCATTGGCAATGGCTGAGCTGTGCGCACTTCCGCCCACAGCACACTGGCCAACTGCTCCTCCTCATCCCTCACATATGGGACCCAGGCGCTCCGACACCCATCCACTGCTAGGTGTCAGAGGTGTGCTGGCCTCCATGTGTCTACCTCTCCCCAGAGAGGAGAGTTGTTCTCTGGATGCTTGATCCTCTTCCACCCCGGTGTCCCACTCGCAGCTGTGAACATGGGTTGCTGGCATGGCAGGAGGTAAGGCAAGATGCCTCAGCCCTCCATGCCACTGGGCTGGCCCTCTGGATGCTTCTTTATACACTCAGAGGCACTAGTGTGCCCCTCTCAGCTCTGCAGTCTTCCCTGCAGCCAGAAACGTGACCCCCTCTGCAGATGTCCTACCCAATCACATTTCTTGCCATTGGCAGTGAGCTGCAGTTGTCTGTATGCTGGCACACAGATGAAATTCACCACCTTGGCTTGGGCACACTCTACTCTCACTGCCTAGTCCTGCAAACAGGGACTGGGAGAGGAAGGGGCATCACTGGACATCAGGGAATAATTTATCTTAAAGAGACAGTGCAAAAAGTCACTAAGAAGGCAAAACAAGAATCTGCGAGTAACATTGCCAGGGATAAAGGAAGGAATGATAAGACTTGATGGGCCACTGGTCACTATTCACCTGCAGCATTCCTTTTGTATATGTTTGTGTTTCTAAGAAATTGTTTAACTATGTTAGAGGTAGGAAGGGTACAAAGGAAAGAGTAGTCCCCATGACATAATAGGTGACAATACAGTAACTTGTTAACAGGGGAGAAACAGATTGAAGAAGAGCTTGATACTTGATGCTACCCCTTACCTGCCAGGCACGGGACTTAGTCCATTGCCAGCTGCAGGGATGTGATCTTTAGGCTTCCTGGCAATGGGCCCTGGGTATAATGGTATAGTTCTGGTTCAAATGGTGGTTCCTCAGCCTAGAGATACATCTGGCTTACCTGGACAGCAGTCAGGTCGATGACCGTGAGAAAACACCATGCTGTTTCCCAACAGACCCTACCTCCTCACAGTATCCACAAAAGCAATAAAACTAATGGCAGTAATAACAACACAGTATGCAATATTATAGTTCAACACGGTAAATACAGCCCAGCAGGGAACAGGATTCATTAGGAGGGCAACTAAAATGCTGTATGGTTTGCATGAGAAGCTCTATGAAGAGAAATTGAGGGATCTCAACATGTACACCCTGGAAGAGAGGAGCGAGGTGACATGATAGAGACTTACAAGTACAGTACCAAACAAGCATTTGTCAATGCCGAACGTTCGCTTGCAGGTATTTGCAGGTGGTATTTGGCACTTGGACATGGCTTAAAAAAATCAGTGACAAAGAAGTACAAGCATTTGTCAATGCCGAATGTTGCTTGCTTCTATGTGCTGTTTAGGTATTTGGAAGTCATTGGAGTGCAAATATTGAAAATTTGCAAACTTACGAGCGTGCGTAGGAACTGCGCAACGCACGCTTGTAAAACAGTCATTTTTAGGACTTTTTTCACCAAATTTTCAATATAGCCATTTTAAGACCTCTGCTCATGAACAGTGTCACTGTGATTTTCTTAATGTGTCCCGTACATTGAGTTCGCACACCGACTGCGCCATTGTGTGCTACATGGTCGGAAACACGTTTTGGGCAGGATGTGAAAAATGACAGCTGTACTGCTCACGGGGAGGTGTGGTAAAATGGCAATGTTGAAAATCTGGAGTGGAAATATTGAAAATTGTAAGCATCTGCGAGCATGCATAGGAACTGCATAGCCTTGCGCTCGTAAAACAGTCATTTTAGGAATTTTTCACCAAATTTTCAACATAGCCATTTTAAGACCTCTGCTCATGAACAGTGTCACTGTGATTTTCTTAATGTGTCCCATACATTGAGTTTGCACACCGACTGCGCCATTGTGCGCTTCATGGGCGGAAACAAGTTTTGGGCAGGATGTTAAAAATGACAGCTGTACTGCTCATAAGGAGGTGTGGTAAAATGGCAATATTGAAAATCTGGAGTGAAAATATTGAAAATTCACGCACTTATGAGCCTGCATAGGAACTGCGCAACTCACGCTCGTAAAACAGTCATTTTTTGGAATTTTTGCACCAAATTTTCAACATGGGGTTTTTGGGACCCCTTCTCATGAATGATGTCACTGTCATGGCATTATTCGGGCCCGAAGGGTGATTTTGCACAGTGACTGCAAATCACCCTCCGGGCCCGAATAAATATTTGGTGCTAAAATTCCAAAAATGCCTGAGATATGCAACAAGTTGAAACCCCTATCTAGCCCATTATACAGCTCGGCATTTCCTCAGTTAGTAGTCGGCTTTGAAGAGTGCACACGTGTTCCCGGTCCACCGAAGATCGTTGAGCCGAGCTCCAGAGGTAAGTATGGGGTGAGGGGGGTGTGTGGAGAGGCAGGGTGCGCAGTGGGTGGGTGCGGGTTGTGGGAGATATGGCTGGGAGAAGCGCCGTGGGATGGTTTTAATTTACAGGTTTGAAAGGAAAAAAGGCGGCGTGGGGCGTTTGCCATGCTGGGGTGGGCTCCCAGCAGCAGAAAGATAGCTGGGGGCCGTGGAGCCGATGGGGGATTGGGCACCCCGTCCAGCTGACAACGGGATGTTTGCCACGCTGGGGTGGGCTCCCAGTGTGGCAGCAAAGATTGGGGGGGGGCAGCGTGATGCGGTGCTGTGTATGACAGCGGTGGTTTTCTTTGAAAAGAAGACCACCGCTGTCATACACAGCACTGCATCTGATTGGTGCAGGACTGCCACGCCTGCTCAATGGAGCAGGGGATTGCAGGGAAGGGGCACACCTCCAAAGTGTCCCATTCTCCCAAGACGTTCCTTGCGCATGCGTGCAAGCAAACGTAAAAAGGGCTGAACAGGGTACAGGTGGGGAGTCTCTTTCAAATGAGAACAAGCACCAGGACTGGGGGAAGCAATGAAGCTGGAAGAGGAGGATTCAGGAGTGATGTAAGGAAATATTTATTCACTGAAAGAATAGTGGGTGCCTGGAATAGAGTGCCAGCAGAAGAGGTAGAAGCTAGAGCAGTGGGCAGCTTCAATCATGCATGGATAGACATAAGGATATATTAGAATAGGAAGAAGGGAGATGGGAGGGTCGGCAGAGACCAGATAGGTTCTGCGGAGATAGAATAGGTAGGGAACATCTGGGCAGACTAGGTACAGTAGGTCAAATAATCCTTTTCTTTTGTCAGATTCTATGTTTCAATGTTTCTGTTGGGGGGGAAAGGCTAGAATAGGGTTCTTGGGAAGAAAGGTTTGATTTAAGTCAAATAATACAGTAATGCAAAAATCACAAATAATATGCTCAGATACAGTAACCTCCCACAGTCACCACTGACCTTCAACAAAATGCAGCCTCACACTGAGTAACTGCACTAGGCTGGCGCCCCAGTACTAATTATTGTAGTGTCACAGCAGCACCACTATAGATGGCACTTCAGTACAAAACCCCTATTTGAAAACTTTATAACTTTTCTGTTGTTTTTCCTTTTTTTGAATAAGTATATTTTATTGAAAATGTATTAAAAAATAAGTACATCACAAAACCGGTAACAAATAACAAAAGGAAAAGAGAATATAATATCAACACGTAATATACAACATTCTGTTTATTAATGAAAAACATCCTCAGATTTACACAACTAGTATTCTGGCCCTTGATTTTGTGACCTGACAATTATTGTGAAATTTGGCTAAGTGTCGTGTGTGCTAGGAAGTGACACAAATGTGAAACATATCGAAACTGGCTGACGTAAGCCTGATTCACATGCCACTCTAGTTGTGGGAGTCAGTGATAACAGGTGATATATGATATAAAAAGGAAAAAAAACTAGCCCAGCCCCATTGCCACTGAAGAAGATTCCCTGCCTCATTCTGACACTGGGTACCCAACACTGATGTCAGGAACAATAATTAAAGAAAAACTGTGCCACCAGGAACCCAACCCTGGTGCTGCTGGGGAAGACCCATCCTTCCATTCCAACAATGGGTGCCCAACTTCAGTATCGTAAACACTGAAAAAATAATTGCAGCCCTGGGAGCTCAATTCTGGTACTGCTGAAGACCTCCCTCCATTCTGACTCTGGATACAAACAATCGTGCCAGAAACATTAATTAAAAAACAAACAAACTTTATGACCATCGGGAGCTCACACCCAGAGCTGCTGAAGACATTGATAACTGTGTTGGATACAGTGACTAATAAAAAAAAAAGAAGAATGAAGTAATTTACCTTCTTCTATCCACTACCCACTGGCACCCATCCAGCCCCATCCCTTCCTCTTGCAGTTGCCCCTTCCCACCTCCCCACCTCCTCACCACACTACAGTATAACAATGCAGCAGTAGAAGGCTGGGGAAAGCAAGTAGAATCTGTCATCAAGGAGCAGCTAGACTTCCTGGAACAAAATGAGCATATGGACAGTAATCAGCATAGCTTTACGAGGGGAAGGTTGTGTCAAACAAATTTGATTGATTTCTTCGACTCAGTGACAGATGGTGGCTAGGAACCAAGTAGCTGACATCCTATACCTTGACTTCAGTAAGGTATATGATTCAATGCTTAACAGAAGACTTATTCAGAAGGCAGGAGAAATCAGATTAGGAAAGGGCCAACTAACTAGGTTGACTGGCAACGGTTTGTCACACAGGACCCAGAGAGTGGTCCTAAATTGCAGATTCTCTGATGTCAGAAAGTTTACAAGTGGTGTGCCCCAGGGTTCAGTTCTAGAACTGGGAAGTTCAGTATCTTCTTTAGTGACATAGGGTGGGATTGAATGGTAAAGTAAGTCCATTCACAGACAAATTCTGAAGGAGGGTGGCACTGATGAGGGGATAAGCAGCAACATGAAGAAAGATGTGAAAAGTGATTGCAGTACTGGTCCAGAATATGACAGTTAAAATCCAATGCCAAAAAGGCAGGGTGATGTATATTCACAGCAAAAATCTGTAGACAGTATCCTAAAGATTAGAGCAGCAAGCTGTGAACCTGGGAACCCAGCAGACCTCAGTTTGAATGCTGCAGCTGCTACTGGCATACTGTGTGACACTGAACAAGCCCCATAACCTCTTCATACTCCTAAGTCACACCTGGAAATGAACTTCAACTCAATGGGCCCAATTCCAGAAGCTGCTAGAGTGACGCAAGGTGCTTGCGGCAAACATCAATGACGCAAGTTGCACCTTGTATCCTACCTTGCGGCATTCCCTATTTTGAAATACGGTCTGCACTGGAATGGGAAGCTGTTGCAACAAATGAGCACTTTGTCACCCTTGTGACTACATCAGGGTATGCCAGGTCACAAGAGGGCTTGCGCCATAGTGGGGCTGTAACATCCCCATCAGTGGGATTCCAAAAGCCCCACCGAGGCCGTAGCAAGGGGGTCACTTTAGACCATCCAGAAGGTGGTCTACACCCTTTGTGGCATTGCCCCACAAGGTGTGGAACTGGTAGGGGAGCTCTGTATGTGGGATCCGGGGGCAGTAGGGACAGGTGAATATGTTGGGGAGGTGAATGGGCACCCGGTGGGGGTGACATTATTATAACACTACATACACCACTAAGTGACTGGTGCTGCCAAGGGCATCACCGCTGGGTGACCGATTGTCCCTCCAGCATATCCACTTGCTCCCCAACACCCTTATGGTACTCTGCTGTGCCACTTCTGCCCCAGGAGCTCTCCTGGCATTTAGTTCTGTCTTGCACCTGGTGGTGGGGGAGGGTGGATCCATGTGGCAGGTCCTGCAGGTGTGCCTAGCATTCGATGATAGCCTGCCTTTTCAGCAATTCCTGGGTTTTTGGTGCAGGGACTGCCTCCCCACCGATTTTACTGAATTGGTGCATGGTCCCTGACACACCGGGAGTGTGCTGCGGCCCTAGATAGCTATAAAATTGCAGCGATCTAAGGGCCCTTTCAGAATCAGGCCCAATGAGTCTTTCCTGGCCAAAAATTCTAAAATAATGTGACCCCCTTGGGAGAGGGGCTTACCTGGATGCTTGCCTGCTGTCCTATCAGGTGCTGACTGAGCTCTGCTGAGACTGTCTTTCTCACCTGTGTGTATAGCATGGTGAGAGACAGAACCGTGGTGCAGACAATCCTCTGACGCATCCTGAGGTTTTTCCTCTGCAGCTGTGGATGTGTCTCTTCTGCTCCAGTTGCCAAGTTTTGGCAGTGGGGACGAGAGACTTCAGCACACTCTTTGATTTGACGTCTCCTACACCATGAGGGTGTTGCCATGAAATGAGCAAGAGCGCACATATCAGGGGCTTCTCCCCAGCACTCCCCACTCTCCTCACCTCACCAGAAACCCATCTCATGACCCACCACGCCATGAGCCAAAACAGACCAACCGGACAATAGCCCAGAAGAGCTGGGATGAGTAAAGGGGGCCAGTGTACCATGTGTGGAGCTAATCATTATTAAAGACCTTGGAGCACAAGGCTCCTTCAGAGTATGGCAGTGGCTGTCATGGTGCTCTGTGACCTTTTCTGACCAGCTAATCAGAGGGCTAGAAAGTTCCACCAGGGACAGCAAAGACTTGTGAGGGAATGACATCAGAGATCCCTCCCTAGTTGTACTGGAGGGGTAGAAAGAGCCAGTCAGAGAGAAGGACAGGCCTGAAGGACTGATGGACAACCCTGCCTGTCCAGTGGGACACTGAATTGGGGAAGAAGTTTCTGGGATCTTTGGGAGCTTATGGCAGTCTGAGAGAGGCTCTGCAGCACTCAGACCTGCTGCTGTGAGACAAAGTGAGAAACATAGCCAGACCAACAATACTGTGAGCCCTCCCCAGGGTTCGTTCAGTAAAGGGAGAGAGAGGTAAGGTGCCTGCTTGGCACCACAGCTAGAAGGGATAGGAAGTGAATCCTCAGGTTCATGGGAGCAGCTGCACGAAGAAGGGAGCTGGATGTCATTGTCCACCTAGGCACAAATGGCCTGGCTGTGAATGGGATCAGAGCAGTGCAAGAGGAGTTTGTAGAGTTGGGGAGGAGCCTTAGACAAGTAGCACATATGGTAACCTTCTCGGAGGTGCTGCCTGTCTATGGCAAGGGTGATGCTAGGGTACTCCACACCATGGAATTCAATGAATGGTTGAAAAACTGGTGTGGAGCTCAGGGTTTTGGCTTCATTGGAGACTGGGGAGCCACCTGGAGGGATGTGGCCTATACTGGTGCGATGGTCTGCATCTGTGCGGGGATCCAGGATCCTAGGTGATAGGTTTAAATGCTTCGCTGGCAAGCATTAAACTAGCTAAGGGGGAGGCACTGAAAAGGAGCAGGGAAATCCCAGCCTCTCCCCACAAAACACGGTAATTAGTGAGGTAAACACCAAGGTAGAGAAGTCATTAGGAAGCAGGACAGAGGTAAATGCAAAAAAAGGAAAAGACAGTAAGGACAGGGATGGGGCTAAAAGGGGTAAGGCCATCAAAAATAGTGGGTGATGAGTACCAATGCCCATAGTCTGTGTAACAAGCTCCCTGAACTAGTGGCCTTGATGGAAGAGGGATGCCTGGATATTGTGGCAGTCACAGAAACATGGTACACAAACAACCATGACTGGGATGTCAACATACCAGGATACACAATCTACAGGAGGGACAGGGAGGGTAAATGAAAAGGAGGAGTAGCTCTCTATGTAAGGGAAGGGTTCAAAGCAACAGAACTAAAGAGTAAACAGGGAGCAGATAAGGCACTCTGGGTCACCCTGGAGACAAGAAATGGCACCACAATCCACATGGGGGTTGTATACAGATCCCCATCTCAGGGGGAGGGAATGGACAAGGAAATGATAGAAGGTATCCTTAGAATGGCAGAAAAAGGGAAAATATTTTTGATGGGGGACCTGAATATGACAGATGTTAACTGGAGCACCTTTGCTGCAGGCACATCCATGAGCAGGGTCATTCTTGATGCTCTACAAGGGGCATGCCTCAGACAGCTAGTATTGGAACCCACTCAGGAGGGAGCAATCTTAGACCTGGTACTCTCAAATGGGGATGGAGAAAGAATCGTGGATTTAGAAGTGGGTAGCCATTTGGGAACAAGCGACCACCAGTGTGGGTCATGATAAACACAGCTATAGGGTCAAGCTGTACAAAAGCAAGAGTATTGGACTTTAGGAGGGCTGACTCTGGGAAAATGAGAGAGTGCCTCAGAAAAGCACTAGCAAACAGGCAAGAAGGAGAGGTGGAGGAACAATGGGGAGTAATCAAAACAGCCATCACAGAGGCAACAAGCCTTTGTGTGAAGCAAATCAACAAAACACAATGAAGGAAAAAAAATGCTATGGTTCTCAAAAGAGGTGGCAGGGAAGGTTAAGGAGAAAAGGATAGCATTCAGGAAATACAAAGAAACACAGAAGAAGCAGGGTAGAGAACCTTATCAGTTGAAGCAGAAAGAGGCAGGGAAGGCAGTCAGAATACCAAAGGTCCAAACTGAGGAAAGGATAGCCAACTCTGTTAAGAAGGGGGATAAGACCTTTAATTGGTACATTAGGGAGTGAAGAAAGACCAAGGGAGGAATATTGAGGCTTAATAAAGGGGAGGAAATGTGGGCAGAGGGTGACAGTGAAAAAGCAGGGATACTGAACGAATATTTCTGCTCAGTATTCACAAAGGAAGAGGAGGGAGAGGTACCTAAACCAAACAAGAGAAACACACTGGATGGGGGATCGATACCAGTCCATTCACAGTAGAAAGGGTTCTGAAAGAACTAATAAAACAGAAGGCGGACAAAGCAATGGGGTCCGATGGGATTCATCCAATAATTCTAAAAGAACTAAGGGTAGAACTAGTGACACCACTGACTACTCTCTTTAACAAATCATAGGAGGATGGGGTGGTACCTGAGGACTAGAGAAGGGTGGATGTGATTCCTCTTCACAAAAGTGGGAGCAGGGCAGAGAGAGGCAGGAAACTACAGACCAGTTAGTTTGACCTCTGTGGTAGGGAAAATGATGGAATCACTTCTGAAGGAAAGAATTGTTGAGTACCTAGAGGCCAGTGGGGCTGGGACCCAAGGCAGCATGGATTCACAGCGGGAAGGTCGTGTCAGATGAATCTAATAGATTTCTTTGACTGGGTGACGAAGTAGTAGACCAGGGAGGGCTGTGGACATGGCCTACCTAGATTTTAGCAAGGCATTTGACACAGTCTCACACAAAGATTAATATACAAGTTAGCCAGCCTTGGAGTGGATCCCAGGGTGGTAGCCTGGATAAAAAATTGTCTGAACAACAGAACGCAAAAGGTATTAGTAAACGGAGCCCACAGTGAAGAAAGGAGGGTTACTAGTGGGGTACCGCAGGGTTCAGTACTGGGACCGGTCCCTTTTAATGTCTTTATCAGTGACATTGCAGAGGAACTGGAAGGAAAAGTATGTCTCTTTGCAGACGATGAATAGTGTTTGACCCTTGACTGTATCTTTTTGAAATGCTTATGTTTCCCCCTGCCTGCTCTTAAGCCCTATTTTCTATTCTCTCCTCTCTATTCCATCAGTCTTTCTACTCGAAATCCCCTTCCCCGAGCTGGCTTGCCTCTCATCTTTTTACTGAGGCAGCCCCTCACCCCTGTTAATCACTGCGCTCTCTCACTATGCACATTATCTACTGGCCACCCCCACCCAGACTACATAATAGCTTTCTTTTGTCCTACCTACAAGCACCTGCACCCCCCGCTGTCAATCCGTCACAAGCTTCCTGCCCTTAACTCCTTCTTAGACTGCATACTTATCCTGCTCTCTTCTCCCTCCCCTAGGGTCCTGTGCCTGAGCAGCGCTCCAGCAACAAGACGGCCAGCATCAGCCGTCTCCTCGGCCACTGCCCGACCCTGCACCACAGTCCTCGCCGGAACTGAGATCACCCAACCTGGATCCTAACTAAGGTACGACCGCCGATTTTTCTGTGGAACCTGCACAGATGGCTGATCCCTGATTGGTGCGGCGTGCTGGCAGGCTTACACCGATTGGTTTGCCTGCTTCCCTGCTGCCCAGCGATTGGTGCGACCACACACATAGACTTTAACAACAACTTTTAGTGCCTTTGGGCACTGAACTATTCATTATTTTTCTTCCGCTCCCCCAACCCCCTCCCAGGCCACTATTAAATATAACTCTGCTCTGCCTTCCTTGGTTCTCCTGCCTTCTTATTGGTAATACTGGCCTTGGCGTCTTACCCAACAGTTGCTGATAGGAGAGCTAAGCACAGATACTGATAGGGGAGCCAAGTAAAACAGCTTGTGCTGCATGGGATAACATTAAATTGTTCAGCCTGTTATTTTTCTCTGCTCTCCTCCCCCCTCATACACAGTTTTTATTATTCCCTTGTTGAGTCCTGAGGGTCTGTTTGTGTCCCGGTTTCGTACTTGGCAGAAAACATCCATTCCCTAATAAAACCTGTTCCCCTTTGTCCTGGAAGTATGGCATTCCTTACTGTTATGCTCATGATACTTGAACACAGTATACCCTATCTTACACTACAGTATGATGTACCTCAACCTAATCTAGTCTTGGTCCCACAAATTATATCTTATCCTACCCCTGCTTAATGTACCTCCCACTTCTTGTTATCCCTCCCTCATCGCGCCCAGACCTTTCATTCTGCCCCCTTCCCTCTCTTGCTCTCTTCACCTCTGACAATGAGAGTACTCTCCCTTATCACGTTAAATTGGTAATTCAGCATTACCGCCTCCAGCTCCAAAAACACACCATTGGTAAGGATCTATGGGAGGTCCCAGATGAAAAAAGCGGTCTCTCTTTTAATCAGATCCTTAAAGAAAATGCTGCTGCTGCTCCTCCTCTGTTCAGGCAGTGTTGAACTAAATCCTGGCCCAACTTCGCAACTCTCCTCCCTATCAGAGTTTGCAGTTGTCCCAGGTCTTAAAATTATGTTAGTTAACATTTTGAGCTTGAAGAAAAAATTTGTCCGACTACAAGCTTGGGCTGCGCATACTAATCCAGATCTTATCATTATTACCGAATCCTGGCTCAAAAAGACTAATGCTGACCAACAAATTACCCTTCCTGGCTATAAACTATTCAAAGCTGACAGGGAATCTTAGGGTGGGGGTGTAGTAATTTATTCAAAACTCATGTACATAGTCTTAGATATCAGCTGAAAATCGTTATCAAAATAATTTGAGTTAGTTTCCTTGAAGCTCCACCTTCCATCCTCTGAATGCATCAATATTATTGGGGGCTATAGGCCTCCGTCTGGTGGTTCAGAAATCTTAAATACACTCAGATCATTAATCTCCACTGCTAATACAGAAAAAATATTCTCAATATGGATTGGCTTACATCAAAATCTCACTGCCTTAAATCTCTCTGTGATGAGCTTGGCCTTGTGCATCTAGTTAGTGAATCTACAAGGACTAATACCATTAACTCAGACAAAAGCTCCCTCTTAGACGTAATTTTATCCACTCATCCCCATAAAATTTCTCACACAGCAGTCTTCCACAATGATATGAGTGACCATGGGGTTGTAGTATGCATAAGAGCTCAAACAAAGGCCCGCCAGCAGCCCACATTTATAACTAAATGTTCCTTTCAAAAATTCAATGCAGCTAATTTCCTCTTAGACCTAGGTGAGGTCAGATGGCAGGATCTGTACCTTGCCAAAAATGTTGATGAGGCTGTCTCTGTCCTCAATGACAACCTTGCCGCACTGACAAATAAGCATGCCCCCCTAATCAAAGTCAGGGTGTGTAAAAACTCTCACTCCTGGTTCACCACAGGACTTAAGGCAGCTCTTACTAACCGGGACAAGCTCTGGGCCTAAGCTAGGTAATCCAAGAGCCCTGCAGATTGGCAGGCCTTTAGAGCTGCTAGGAATGCTTGTATAAAAGCGTTCATACTGTCAAAGCCCACTTCTATATTTCTTCCCTCGAACAGGCAAACGGGGACTACCACAAAATTTGGAAGACACTCAAATCCATTGAAGGGTGGCCCACTGCCCCCTCCACTCCTACCAACATACGTGCAAATGGCAGGATTGTGGAAAGTAATTCTCAAATTCTCGAAGAACTCAATTCCCATTTTGTTACAGCCGGACTAGCGTTCGACTCCTCACCCTATGCCAGCTATGCTATGAGTCAGCCTAGCTCCACCCTGTCTGCCTGCACCTCATCCTGCCCCTTTCAATTGCGCTTGTGTAACTATAAAGAAGTTGAAGATTCACTTCCTGAACTTGATATCCGGAAAAGCGCAGGGGATGACGTTCTTGAACCTTTCTTTCTAAGACTAGGCTATGCCCACCTCACAGCCCCAATTCTCCATATCTTCAACCTCTCTATCACTTCTGCTTTAGTTCCGACCTGTTGGAAATCTGCCCACATCCTTCCCCTTTTTAAATCAGGGGACCCATGTGACCTTAACAACTACAGGCCCATTTCCATCTTGCCCATCCTTTCTAAAATCTTCGAAAAATTGGTCTATAACCAATTACAACTTCACATCAAAACCTGTTCACTCCTTAATCCAACACAATCCAGCTTCTGGGCAAATCACAGCACTATCACAGCTTTATGAATGTAAAAAATGATTGGATCTCCACCGTCGATGCTAACCTGGTTACTGGTGTTGTTTTTTTGGACCTTAGCACAGCATTTGATACTGTTGATCACAACCTTCTAGTCTCTTGCCTGTCCAACCTAGGTGCTACTCCGTCCACCACTGAGCGGTTCACTAGTTACCTATCAGGGAGAACACAGAAAGTCAAAGCAGACGGCCTATTCTCTGCCCCCCTGCCAGTTGTCAGAGGAGTCCCCCAAGGCTCCATTTTAGGCCTGATCCTGTTCTCTCTGTACATAAATGATCTTGACTCCCATATAACGAGCTCCAACCTGCACTTCTTTGTGGACGATACTGTTCTGTATACCTCTGAATCTATGGTATCGCAGGTCAGGGACATATTACAAGCTGACTTCGCTCAGCTTGAAAATAATCTGATAAAAGCCAAGCTGCTCCTTAATGCTAAGAAAATGAAAGCAACGATTTTCTCTCGTTGTACCTCCCCTGGTCCCCCCCCGTCCAACCAAATGATTTTATAGTTACTGCACTAGGTGAATCTTAGGAAGTCGTTCCTAAATTCAAATACTTGGGTATCTTGTTAGATAATAAACTCTCATTTAATGGCCACATTGATGAACTATCCAGGAGGCTCAAAGCAAGATTAGGATTATTTTTTAGAAATAGGTCTCTATTCCCCCTTGAGACACGTACAAGGCTTGTACAGGCCACATTTCTTCCCCTACTCGATTACGGTGACTTAATTTACACCACAGCTTCAACTTCAAGCCTAATCAAGCTGGACGCCCTTTATCACTGTATGTTACGATTCATTGCCGAATGCCCCTATCATACTCACCACTGTGATTTGTATGCAGCTGTTGGTTGGACGACTCTCACCACTAGATGCCTGTCTGTGGGCCCTTAAATTGCTCTTGCAGAAATTACCATGCTACCTAACATCGTTAATCTGCATTTCCCACAGTGCATATTCCCTTAGGAAAACTGACTTTGTTGTGCTTGATGTACCTAGGACTTGTACCTCCTTTGGAAAACATGCTATTTCGTATGCCCTCCCTTCTATGTGGAACCAACTCCAATCCATACTAAAACTAATTAGCATTGTCTCGGTCAACTTTTTCAGAGTGCTAATTGCATCTAAAATAAAATATATTTGTAACTGCCACTAAGCCCCCTCTTATTCCTATGTGTGCTTCTTGTCTATTGTCTCTATTGGACCTTGCCATACTGAGACCTTTAACCCTCAATCTACTTTACCTTTTGCTAACCTACCCCTACCCCAACCCTGCTCACCCTTATTATTGTTTCCTTCTTCTAGTTCTTCACCACTTTTTGATATTTATTGCATCATACAGTGACAAAGTGTTTAACCTCACCTGATATTGACTGTCCCGTAACTGTACATATATCTGTAACCTTGTACCTCGCTATGTATTACCTGATTAGAGCTTTGTGTGCACTCTGCATATTTGGTTATCAAGGCGCTATACTGTATAATGTGCCATTGTATGTGTATGACCTTCAGGACCTCCTTGTGAACGAGCTTGCTCAATGGAGTCTTCCTGCAATAAACTTGAACTTGAACGACACAAAGATCTGCAACAGGGTTGATACACAAGATGGAGTGGAAAGGATGAGAAGGGACTTGACAAGGTTGGAGGAATGGTCAAATGTATGGCAGCTTAGATTCAACACAAAGAAGTGCAAGGTAATGCACCTCGGAAACAAAAATCCAGAGGAAGAGTACACAATGGAGGTAAGATACCGACAACAACGAAAATGGAAAGGGACCTGGGGTATTTATATCAGATGACCTAAAGGTGGGCAAGCAATATGACAAGGCAGTAAGGAGAGCTGAGAGGATACTGGGATGCATAGGGAGAGGCATCAACAGTAGAAAACAGGAAGTTGTTATCCCTCTGTACAGACAGTTGGTGAGACCCCATGTGGAGTACTGTGTGCAGTTCTGGAGACCCCATCTCCGCAAAGACATAGACAGAGTGGGGCTGACATCACCACAAGATGGCTGGCTAAGTGCAGGAGCTGCATGAGCTGAGCACTTTGTGGAAATCTCCCCCTATTTTGATTCAGTGATTACCTCCCTCTTTGAATCCGGTGGGGTTTTCATCTTTTTTGTGTAAAAATCCATAGTTTGATGTCGGTGAAGGATCTCTGCATCGGGTATGTCCAAGAGGTTTTGACATGTACGTGAGGTTGTGCAACACAGTCCTGAGCGAGGTTAATCTACTAGAAAACGCTGATTGAGGCAAGTGGAAACAGCCCTGAATGATTGCAGCTTGCTGGGTGATTCTCACTTGAAAAGCAGGTAAAAACGTTTGGTATTAATTTGACTCAGGCAACAGGTATGTCAAGAGTTTCTTTTATTACTCCGGGAGTTATTGGGTCAGAGGATTTGAATAGCTCGCTCCTGAGGGGAAGTGCTGACGGTTTGTCAACGTTGAATGGAGATAATACACCTGTACTGGACATCCAAACAGAGATTGAGTCACCTGCTATTAGACTGTCTGAAGCTGCTTGTAAACTGGGAGAGGTTATTTTGAAGCAAAACAAGTTGTTTTTGGGTAAAAAAGGAGAAGTTGGAAACTCTCCTTTGGTAGATGTATTAGTTAAAAAAAGCTTATTTGTGAAAGTTGGTGCAGCTACCGTAGTTGGGGCCTCAGAGAGTTTGAGTGAACAGAAAACTGGCAAGCAGGTACTAAATAAGGAAAGTGCAACATTGGAGATTTTTATGAGAAAAGCTATCAAAACTCCAGATTCATTATTCCAGCAGTCTATTATGACATTCTTAAAATCCCCAGTGTGACTCTTGTGGCTCAGAAGCACTTATTTAAATCCCAGAATGACCTCTTTAGTAAAAACAAGACAATCGAAACAAATGGAGAAGCAAAGTAAAGGAAAGGGTGGGTTGTTGGGAGATGAAGGGAAAAAACACGATGTAGCTTCAGCTAGGCCCGACCCCCCCTCCACCCCCCCTCCCCATGGGAAGCAGTAAATATGCTTAATACAACAGGTTCAGAGACGAATAATCTCCTGGGATCAGCATGTAATTTTGAAAATACTTCACTGTTGGAGGAACTAAGAACAGGGTTTGCGAATATAAATTTGCCAATTGCTTCTTTGGATAAGAAATGTAGAGATATAGTGGAGAAGATGAATGAGGTTGCTGTAAGAACAGACCAGGTTGAACAGAGGGTGTCTAGTGCAGAAGACATGCTCCCTAAAATGTCAACAGACATGGTTACTGCAAATAAAGAATTGGATATGTTAAAAGTTAAAGTCGAAGACTTGGAGGCTAGATCTAGGAGAGTGAATATTAAGATCAGCAGTTTGTCAGAGGGGGTGGAAGGGAAATGTCTTTGTCCTATTGTGAACAAATGTTAACCTCAATAATGGGCCTCAAATATCCAGGGGAGAAAATTGAGGTAGATAGAGCCCAAAGAGCATCTGGGCAGCGAAGAGAGGATAGCAGGCCTAGATTTATGTATATCAAAACATTGCAATTTCTAGATAGGGAGGAGATACTTGCTATAGCAAAGAGAGATAGACGTTTAGTGTATAAGGGAATGAAATTGCAAGCATTTCCTGATCTTCCTCCCTCTATTTTGAGCAAGCATAAATCTTTTGATGGTATAAGAGATCAGTTGAGGAAATTGGGTATCTCATTTGTCCTACTTCTCCCTGCAAAACTTAGGGTTTTTTTAGAGGGTAAAGCCTTTTTTTTCCTCACACCTCAAGAGGCAAGAACTTTTTTATATAATAAAGGGTTCACAGAATTTGCATCTTCCTAAGCTATAGATTTATAAAGGGAAAGGCGGGGTATTTGGTTGGTAACTAGATAGGAGACATAAAGAAAGGGGGAGAATAGCAGAAGTTTGCTTAAGAAATAACATCTTCACACACAGTTTAAAGTAAGCTATCTTAGAGTTAGGGTGTAGGGAGATGGCTTTTCTGAGGGTAGGAAAGCCTGTAAGGGGAGATAGGGAAGGGGGGGCTATAAAAATGGTTAGAAGGGTGAACATTAGGAGAAAGGGGATTTAGAAAAAATTAGAAATTTAGATTATGTAGGTATGGATGAGAAAAGGGAATGGTTATTTGGGGATGTTTCCCTGGGGAATAGTTTTTCTCCTTTTTATATAATAATGAATCAGGCATTTAGGATATTGACTTGGAACATGAAGGGAGCCAGGAATAGGATTAAGCTCAAACAAATTTCCAATTACTTAAATAAAAAAAAATGATTGTGTCTTGTTACAGGAAATGCATTTTGGGAAAAAAGATGTAACATATTTTTCCAACCTCTTCAAGGCGGTAGGTGTTTCCACCTCATTTTCAGGTAATGCAAGAGGGGCTATTTTTATTAAAAAATATCTAAACCCTAAAATTGAACATTCAGAGGTAGACACTAAAGGGCGATGGGTGAATGCAAAAATTACTGTGGGGCAAACTAGACTTTTTTTTATTAACATCTGTGCACCAAATGAGGAAGATCTACCTTTTTTAGCTAATATTTTTTTGCAGGTCACAGCCTCAGATGTTCCGGTGATAATAGGGGGAGATTTTAATGTGGCTTTGGCCCAGAAAGATAGGGCTCTCTCAGCCCCAGAGTGTAAAGTAAAATTGGTGGAGCTTATAAAAAACTATGCTAAAGACCTGGCTCTGTTGGACCCTTTTTGGGTTATGTACCAAAATTTGAAGAAATTCTCTTTATTTTCAAATGTTTATAACTGTTTATCTAGTATCAATAATTTTCTTATTTCAGGTTCTCTTTTGCAATCTGTAGTGTTTGTAAGATACAATGCTATTCTGATTTTGGATCATGCTTCATGTTATATGGAGCTAGATTTGTTAAAAAATACATTTTCAGGGTCAAAGAGATGGATATTTAATAATATTTTGCTACAGGATTCTCAGTTTGGGTTTTTTTTGAGGAAGGAAATTGTTTTTGTTTGGGAACATAATTCCCCTAATAATTGTTCTTGGGTTGTTATTTGGGAGGCCCTTAAGGCATATTTGAGAGGTTCTATTATAAGCTATGAATGTATGATTAAAATTAAGAATCAAGCAATATTCAGAACAATTGGAGCAAGAATTAATTTTAACAGAAGAACGTTATGCAGAATTAGGAAATGATGAAATTAAAATAGAAATGATGTTCCTAAAAGAAAAACTGGAAAAAAATTATTCTACAGTAGGCGGAAAAACAAATGTATAGATCTAGGGCAAAACATTATTTTTGTGCACCCTGTACAGTACGTTATTGGCCTACCAACTAAAAATACAGGACAATCAGAATAGAATTGATTTTGTCGCTTCATTAGAGGCCAGGGAGAAAATTTTCAATCCAATCCGGATTAATGACAAATTTCAAAAATTCTATAAGGGTTTGTACAGAGAAGATGGTCTGGTAAATAATTCGGAGCTCAAAGAATATATAAATAGGATTGATTTGCCTCAGAATGAGGAATTGGATGCGTCTGGTTTGAATTTAGAAATAACGATGGCAGAGATTAATAATGTTATAATTAATATGTCAAATAATAAAACTCCAGGACCAGATGGGTACTCCTCAGAATTCTATAAATATTTTCGGGAAAACTTGGCCCCTTTATTATTTAATTTGTTTAAACATTTTCAGACACATAAAGATTTCCCACCAACTTTTAATCAAGTGTCCATAATTTTGTTTTTAATGAAGGATAAATCCCCAGGGATATGTGGTTCTTACAGACCTATTTCATTGCTGAATAATGATTATAAGATTTTTGCAAACAAATTTGGCTAATAGATTGGCGTATAATATTCCAAAAATTATTCATTTAGATCAAAGTGGGTTTGTAATGGGTAGAAGATTAAATCACAGTGTGAGACAGACAGTCAATTTATTGGGTCCAGCACTGGATATAAGATTGGCTGTGCTTTCCCTTGATGATGAAAAAGCTTTCGATAGGGTAAGGTGGGAGTTTTTATTTTGTGTATTGGAGACTTCCGGCATCAAGGGAAAATTTTTGGAGTGGGTAAAATTAATTTATCATGCAACTGTGGCCTCACTCAGGACAAATCAGAATTGCTCATTCTATTTTGAGTTAGAGTGGGGTACTAGGCCGGGGTGCCCTTTGTCACCCCTGCTTTTTGTTCTATTTATAGAACCATTGGCCGCATTGATAAGGAATGATCCTAAGGTTTAGGGAGTTGAGATAGGAGGAAAGACTCATAAAATATCATTGTGTGAGGATGATATTTTGTTGTTTTTGACTGACCCAGCCAAAGATTTTGATCATTTGCTAGAGATATTTGCAGGATACAGTAAGTATTCTGGATATAAAATTAATTGAGGTAAGACAGAGACGGTGGTAAATTTACTAGAAAGTGAATTACCTAGAGATCACCTGCTATATACTTATCATAAATCATACATGAAGTATTTGGGGGTTTATATTTCTTCAGACACAAATATATTATATGAGAAAAACTTTACACTGGCACTTAAAAAAATTGAGCAGGATCTTATAAGGTGGCAGAGTCTTCCCTTAGTATTGATTGGGAGAGTCAACATTATTAAAATGGATATTCTGCCAAAGGTGTTGTTTTTGTTTCAGACTATCCCCATCATAATTTCTAAAATATTTTTTGATACTTTAAATAGGGTACTCAATAATTTTTTTGTGGAAACAAAAGACACCATGGATTGCCTTTAAAAAGTTATTATTATCAAAGGAAAGGGGGGGGTTGGCTCTACCTAATTTTGAATATTACTATTAGGCAGCTCAATTGGAGTGTTTGGGATATTGGACTCAGGAAAGGGAAGAGATGCCGGCATGTTTTCAAATAGAAGCAGAGAAAGTCCGGTTTCTGTCTTTAAGACATAGTTTGGTGGTAAACATAAATAACTCTAACTTTAATCTTTATTCTAATATCTTTCATACAACTAAATCTACAAATTGGGCCTGGAATTCAGTGAGGAGATTGGTAGAGGAAAACAATAGGTTAATTTATAGGACACCTCTTGTTAATAATCATCATTTTACCCCATCTATTGGAAGGGGATTGATACAAAAAGAATTAGGGGAAAAAGGTTTGTGTACATTGCAAGACTTTTTGATTAATGGTAGGGTTGCCTCTTTTGAGGAGTTAAGGGATAAGTTTGATTTATCTGATAGAGCATTTTTTGCATATCTTCAGGTAAGGAATTTCATATATGAGAACAATCAAAAATCATTAATAGTTTATATGGGGGCTGGAATTTTTTTTGATAATTTGTATTCCTTAAAACATTTAATTGGAGACATTTATTAATATTTAAAAGAAAAGTGTAGATCAGTTTTTTTGGGTGAACTTAGGCAGAGTTGGGAAAAAGAAAGGGTTCAACCTATATCAGATATTAGGTGGGAGTCTTTGGTTAATTTAGAATACCTGCCATTTAAGAATAATGGATTGAAACAAATCTATGTAAATATACTACACAGAACTTATTTGACACCGGCAAGGTTACATAGAACGAGTATTAATAATTCAGAATTATGCTCAAGATGTGGAGAGACTAGAGGTACATGGACCATATGCTAGTTTCCTGTCACAAGTTGGAATCATTTTGGCAAAAAATATTTGGGACATGTGGAAAACTTATAGGCCGGGATTTCCCATTTGATCTGGGCATTGCCCTGTTTGGACCTGGAGGAGGTGAGGTGGATTTGGGGGATATTGTGGAATTATGTGTAATGGGTTTACTGTTGGCAAAAAAACTTACATTGGTTCATTGGAATGATACATCTCTTCCATCTTTTGTAGAATGGGTTCAGGGAATGGTAGATTTACATAAAGTTAAAGAAGCGCACTGTAAAATAGAAAATCAATCTGAGCTGTGTCTTCGGATCTGGCTCCCATTCATGAGTCTCAGGTCAAATTTAAATTAATTTTGTTTAGGTGATAAATAGGGACATGGGCATCAGGGAAGGTGTTTGATAAGGATGAGATGGGATGTTGCAGAATGTTAAGATGATGATTGTGATAACCATATTCTCTGAATCATCCATCTTAAAAAAAAAAAAAAAGACATAGACAGAGTGGAGGCTGTCCACAGGAGAGCAACCAAAATGGTGCAGGGTCTGCACCAGAAGACATACGAAGAGAGACTAAAGGAGCTTAATATGTATACCCTCGAGGAAAGAAGGGAGAGGGGGGCATGATAGAAACTTTCAAGTACCTCAAGGGAATCAACAAAGTCCAAGAGGGTAGTATCTTTCAGAAAAAGAGATGTGCAAGAACAATCTGAAGATAGAGGGGGATGGCTCAGAGGTAAGGTGAGGAAGTATTTTTTCACAGAGAGGGTTGTGGATGCATGGAACAGCCTTTCTGAGGGGGGTGTGGAGTAAAGAACAGTGAAGGAATTCAAGAATGCATTGGACACACATAAGGCAGTTCTAGTGGGGGTAGGAGGAAGTAGGCTGTTGGTTAACTAGGATATGCAGCTTATCCATCAGGTAGGAAAATGGGCAGACTAGGTGGGCCAAGCAGTCCTTATCTGCCTTCAAATTCTATGTTTCTTATTGTGAGCCTTATCTTGGGCTTACATTGCTCAGAGAATGTGTTAGATAAGCACCTTTGGGAAGAAATTGCTAAGAGTGTGAGCCTGTGGGCCATTGTTGCATACTAAAGCATCTGAGCTGTGCTGAGTGGAGACAGAGACCTGCATCCTACTCAGGTTGCTCTGGAGCCATGTAAGGGGCCTGCTAGCCCTTATATATTGCTTATTGCTAGTAAGTTTGATTGAAACTAGTGGGGGGGGGGACTTAGACTTGTGGGGCAGGCTGAAAAGCAATGTTTGGGAGGCCTAGGGCCTCTCTCCCAAACTGGGAATTTGGTAGAAGTGGGGAACTTACAGTGGGATAATATTGGGGGGCAAGAGACAGATAAGGGGGTTTGGAGTCAGGTTGGAGGGTGATCTCCATGAATCCAAGGAGCCTGAGCAACAAGTTACCCGAGCTTCATGCACTGATGGTGGAAGGGGGGTGGACGTGGCTGCAATCACGAAGACATGGGCCACCCAGCACCATGACTGGGACTTAAAAATACCAGGATACAAACTGTACAGGAGGGACAGAAAAATTGGAAAGTGGGGTGGCTTTATTTGTAAGGGAGGGGATAAGTGCAGCATGGAGGAAGGTGAGGACGGAAATGTGGAGATGTTGTGGATCACCATTCAGAATGCTAAAGGCAGGAGGGTTAATCTGGGAGTAGTCTATAGACCACCAAACTAGACTGAAGAACATGTCAGGGAACTGGTGGATGACCTAAAATGTCACTGTGGTAGAGGCAGGACAGTGGTGGTAGGTGACTTCAACCTGCCAGAGTTTGACTGGAGTATCATGACCTCAGCAACTGCTAGGGAGCAACGGATACAGGACGCATTCCAAGATGTATTCCTGGCACAACAGCTGCTTGAGCCAACCAGGGAAGGGAACATCTTGGACCTGGTACTGACGGATGGTGACCAGATAAAGGATGTGGTAGTGGAGGACCCACTGGCAGGGAGTGACCACTGTATGGTGTGTTTCTCCCTTTACCTGAGGAGGGAGAGAAATCAAACCAATATGAGGGTAGTGGACTTTAAGGCAGTGGACTTCGGTAGGATGGCTGTCATACTAGAAGGCCACTTTGAGATGATCACCCTGGACATGGATATGGAACACACGTGAGAAATCTTAAAGTTGGGCCTCTTAAAGACCACAAAAGCAGGCACTAAGATCCACAGCAAAAAGGTCAAGGAAACTCAATAGGTGGGCAAGGGAGGTGCAGGAGAGAGCAAGGGAGAAAAGGTTAGCCATCTGAAAATACTAGAGATCCCATGGGGGGGGACAGGGAGGATTACATTAAGAAATTGAAGGAGGTGAGCAGGGTGGTGAGGCAGCCAAGGCATCCAAAGAGCAAAGGTTGGCACAGAGGATCAAGGAGGGAGAGAAGGAAATTTTTAAATACATTAGAGAGAGGAGGAGTACGTGTAGGGACTAGATCAGCAGAATAAAGAAGGAAGGATGGTGAGTTGCGGAGGGGGAAAAGCAGGCAGAGGTACTAAACAAGTACTTCTCATCAGTCTTTACGAGGGAAAAGGAAGGGCCAAGTCCATAAGGGGGTAGTAGGGCAAGGGGTGGGGATGAGGGGACACCAACAGATGAAGAAATCCCGGTGAAGAGAATATTGGAGGGCCTTAAGTCCTTGAGATCTGACAAGGCACTGGGACCGGATGGGAGCCACCCCAGAGTTGTGAAGGAGTGGGCAGAGGGCATGGCAGCACCTTTGATGGAGTTATTCAATATCACCATCAGATCAAGATGTGTACCACTGGACTGGAGGATGGCACATGTGGTGCCCCTCCACAAGAGTGGCCCTTAGGATGAGCCAGAAAATTACAGACTGGTCAGCTTTACGTCCATAGTGGAGAAATTACTGGAGACCATCTTGAAGGAAAGGCTGGTGGATTTCCCGGAAGTAAACTGCCTTCAGGATTCTGGGCAACATGGATTCATCAAGGGGAGATCTTGTTAAACTAATCTGGTTGAATATTTTGACTGGGTGACAAGATCTCTAGATGGAGGTCGGCTGGTTGATGTCCTGTATCTGGACTTCAGTAAGGCATTTGACTCAGTGCCACATGGGAGACTACTGGGCAAGCTGAGGAACTTGGGGGTGGGGGTTAAGATGGTTAAGTGGATTGGGAACTGGCTGAGTAACAGGCAGCAGAGGGTGGTGGTAGGGGGAGCCCTTGACACCTAGGAGGGTCACCAGTGGGATCACGCAGGGATCTGTTCTGGGTCCACTGCTGTTTAACACTTTCATAACGGACATTGCAGAGGGAGTTGTGAGTAAAATGAGCCTGTTTGCCAATGACTCCAAACTAGGAGCAGTGGTGGACAGTGAAGAGGGGAGGAGGATACTCCAGGAAGATCTGGAAAGACTGGAACAGTGGTCAAAAACATGGCAGTTGTGGTTTAACACTAGGAAGTGTAGTGTACTGCATTTATGGGCTAGGAATCCAGGGTACAGCTACCATTTGGGGGGAGCAGTTATCCACCTCTGAGAAGGAAAAGGGTCTGGGGGTGGTGATCACAGGTAAAATGAACCACTCGGAACAATGTAGAAATGCAGCAGCAAAAGCAAACAGAATGCTGGGTTGCATTGCTAGGGGAATCACTTTGAGGAGGGAGGAGGTCATCCTACCACTGTACAAATCCTTGGTGAGGCCTCACTTGGAGTACTGTGTACAGTTCTGGTGCTCATACTTAAAAAGGGATGTCATGCTCCTGGACAGAGTCCAGAGGAGGGTGTCTAAGATGATCCATGGAATGGGGTAGAAGCCTTATGAGGAGAGACTGAGGGAACATGTACTTCTTGGAGGACAGATGGGACAGAGAGGATATGACTGAGACCTTTAAGTATGTGAAGGGTATCAACAGAGTTGACACTGAGGGTTTGTTTAGATTAAGGGGGAAGGGACATGAGGGGGCATAGCCTGAAACTGGTGGTGGTGGGGAGTACAGGAGATAACTGAGGAAGCACTACTTCACGGGAAGGCTGGTGGTGCCGTGGAACGCGTTTACTGAGGAGGTGATCTTACTGGAATCATTGCAGAGTTTTAAGAAAGGATGGGGTAGGTTCATGGGCAAGGTACAAGTAGGGAGGAAAGTGAACAAAGGGGGGACTCAAGGAGGCAACCTATGGAGGGAGGGAGGGAGGAGGAAAAGGGAAGTGGGAACAGCAGCAGTGTCTTAACTGTGAGCTGCATTCGAGCAGATGCGGTAGACCTTATGGCCTAAATCTGCTGGTACTGTCGTATTTTCTTATGTTCATATCTAATGTGGTGGATGGGGGAACATGGAGCCATGGGGTGTGTGCCCTGAGTATGTGGGTACTCTTGATCTGGAAGGGAATCGGACCGTGGGAGTAGCTCCTGGGGTCTGGTCTCCTTGGGAACCAGGTAGCCACTGCATAGTACTCCTGTGACTGAGAGCTGAGCCAGAAGGGCTGTATCCTGAGAGGTGTGAGCCAGAAGGACTGTGCTGCTGAAGAAAATCCAAAGAAATTGGAAGTGCATAATCCCCAGTACCCTAGTCCCTGTTCTTCATTGCTGCTCACCCTGTTGCTGTGTGCTGTCCCCTACCTCAGTTGAATCACTGCATCCACGGGTCACGTGAGTGCTGACGTTGCTAGCTGGGGCCTTTGTATTTTTTTCAAATTTTGGATTACCATTACTACAGTTAGATTATAGTTGTGTTTCAAGAATCGTTCTGTTGGATTTCAAGTTCTTTAAATTGTGCTTGCACACTATGGTCTGCTGAGGAGAGGGTTAAATTGCAAACTTACTCATTTTCGTCATGTGCACCACCAAAAGAACCTGGGCAGTGTAACTACCAGGCCTGCACTGGGAATCTAGTGTATATCCTGAGTACCAGAGTCATTGAGTCTTGTGATGTACTTGAAATTGTTGTTTTACTACTGGTACCAGCTGAAGAGTTAACCCCACCCTCTGTAGTATATTTCATCTGTTTGTAGCGCTTTTGATGGGTGCTTCCTAAACTGTGTGGGATTTGGCAGGGTGGTAGTGACTCACAGTAGAGTGGCTCCCTGGGGCATTGCTATAGGGTGGGAGTGCTCAAGGTGACGTGCAGCTGCCTAACCCCATATTACCTTCCAGCTACCAGCCCTGTCTTCTTGAACAAAAGCACTGTTAATTTATTGAATTTTACTTCTGTGTGTGTGCCCAGTTTGCATAACCTGATTGAAGTGTTTATTGGTGAAGGTAACAACAGTCTAATTGGTCCAAAGTGGGTGGTCCAGTCCAGTGTAGGAGGTGGGTGGGTGGGTACTGCATCCCACTGGGCTGTACCGCACACATCATTCCCACTTATTCTCCCTGGGTGAAGACACTGCTATCTATTATTTGTTCTAGAACAACCCCCCCCCAACCAGAGGAGAAAGAACAAACCCAACTTACTCAACCAAGTGGACCCTGAACAGTCACCAGGCACGAGTGTGAACCCAGACATGGTGATTGTGGGGTCATACATTGCCCATGTGGTGTGGGAGGGCTGAAACAAAGTGTGTCCTGAAGTCTCCAGTGTCGACTACCAGAACTGGGGGAGTGGAGCAGAAGAAACACATCCACAGCCACAGAGGAAAAGGTGCAGGAGGTGCCAGAGGATTATCCACACCGCAGCTCTCTTTCTCACCATGCCACATATGGGGGTGAGTGAGAGAGCTGCAGCAGAGCCCAGCTGTCACTTGGAAGGGTGGCAGGCAGGCATCCAGCTAAGCCCCCTCCTTGGGGGGGTTACAAAAAAAAGCTAAATAAAACTTATATGTTACGTGTTACCTTTCCACACATTGCTGACCAGCAAGGAAGGAGTTTCAAGATGTTGAGAGTGTGTGCTCCAGTTCCTCCTTGCACCCTCTTGATTCCCATATTCTCCAGGACAGCAGTTTAACTCTCTCCCAGCCCTAGAGAGCCAGCTCAGTTAGCCACACCCCTGGTGCTGTCTCCAACCAATCGGGGAGCTCCACAGCAAGAACGAGCATGGCTTGAAAAGCACACCAGTTTAACAGTGGTACTGGGATCCCAGCTTCCAGATGCTGCCAGCCAGCAAGTAAAGAGCTTCAAGGGGTCAAGAGGGTGTGTGCTCCAGTCTTTCTGCCCCTTCCAATTGCTATATTCTCCAGGCCAGCAATTGGTCTTTCTCCCAGATTTGGAGGGCCAGCTCAGCTGACCGTGCCCCCAGCGTTGCCTCCCGCCAATAAGGCAGGTTCACAGCATGAGATTTTTCATAGTGGCACTGGGATACCAGCTTCCACATGCCACTAGCCAGCAAGGATGGAGCTTCAAGTGTCAAGAAGACATGTGCTCCAGTCCTTCTTGCACATATCCCCCATCAATCAATGTATTCTCCAGGCCAGAAACTAGACTTTTTCCTGACCCTGGAGGGCCAGTTCAGCTGCCTCCCTCCAATCGTAGGGATCCATGGAAAGGACTATCATGACTTAAAAAGCACACCGGATTTAAACAGTGTGACTGAGACACTGGCCAGCAAGGAGGGAGCTTCAAGGGGTCAAGTTGTTGCATGTTCCAATCCTCCTTGCAGCCCCCCTCTATGATTGACTTATTCTTCGGGCAGGGATGAGTAGGGGCTAAAGCCATCCTGCCTAGCAGCCTGTCCTACTGTGGGCCTGAGTAAAGGGTGGGTTGGATAAAGGCATAATACTGAAGGCATCAGTGTGGAGTAGCAGTCAGCAGGACATGCTGTCCCCCAGCTGAATGCTGCTGTGTGTGATAGGTTCCCAAAGAGCAAAGTATTCTGTCCAGTCACAGTTGTGTGCATTACCTGTAACTGCTTCAGCCCTATTTCATTCCACACACTGCACTGCCTGCTTCAGGTAGATCAAATCGATTCCAATTGTGTCAAATATTTTTCTGATCTATATTGATGCTTCCTATTTCAGCTGCTGACTCATCTGGTTATCAACTGCTCAAGAACCTTGTGTCTCCCTTAGTTAATAGGACAGCTAGAAATGTTATTTGTTTTGTGTCCTGGTTTGCAGTTTTACACTGTGCTTAGCAGTCATTCTTTCTCCTCTGGGGGTTGTAGTAAAACTTATTCAAACTGTCCAATCCCTTTTTAAAAATGATTTCCTGCCGGCACCATGGCAAAGAGGGCTGAGGTGCCTTGGGCACCTTATCTTTTCCCACAGTGGCGACCCAGGTAAACTGCAAACTTTTGGTTCTGATCTGCTCTGGTCCTGTGGATGGGGACCAAGTGCAGGCTAGGAAGAAAGCAAACAGTACAGCGGTCCTGTGAGAACTGAAACTTGGGTAACGCTGAAAACAGAACGGCCTGAATACACCACGGGTTGAACTGACACACATTGGAAAGAACCATGGCAAGAAGAGAACATGGTTTGGATGCGTGTTCGCTTTGGTAGTGGAGCAGCTCCAGTTTACGAACGAACGGAGGTAATATTGTATTCATTCTGTTATGGTCATTCCATAACAGACACCTGTGTGTAAAAGCACCTTAGATGAGGTCTCACCAATGATCTATAGCACTTCCCTTTCTGCTGGTGATTCCTCTCCCTATGCTCCCCAGCATAACTTGCTCTCCCAACTGCCTTGTCACACTGCCTGGTCAACTTTAGGTCATCAGATATGACCACCCCCAGGTCTTTTTCCTCTTTGGTGGCTGTCAGTACCACTCCCTCCATTTTGTAGTCTGCCCCTGGGTTTCTGTGCCCTAAGTGCATGATTTTGTACTTTTTTGCATTGTCACATCCTTGACCACGCTAACTTTCTCAGATCACTACTACTACTCATTGTTTCCACTTCTCATGGAGTATCAACTCTATTGCAGATTTTAGTGTTATCCACAAAAAGGCAGACCTTCCCATCCAGCCCCTCTGCAGTGTCACTAATAAAGACATTAAGGACGACCGGTTCTAGTACTGAACCCTGTGGCACCCTGCTGGTCACCTTCCCTTCCTTGGAGTGAACTCCCTTTACCCCACCCTCTGTTGCTTATCCCTCTAACCAATTTCTTACCCAGTTTACCACCTTTGAACCCACTCCTAGATTGCTCAGCTTGCTTATGAGTCTCCTATGTGGAACTGTATCTAAGACCTTACTGAAATCTAGGTAGGCCATATCCACCGCTCCCCCTGATCCAGTTCCCTGGTCACCCAGTTAAAGAACGCTATCAGATTAATTTCACATAACCTCCCCCCTGTGAATCCTTGCTGCCTCAGATCTTGTAAGCTGCTGGATTCGAGATATTCCACAATTCTTTCCTTCAGTAGTGATTCCATTAATTTTCCCACCAGCGAAGTCAGGCTGACTGGCCTGTAGTTGCCAGCCTCCTCTCTGCTACCACTTTTGTGAAGTGGGACTACAGCTGCCCTCCTTCAGTCCTCTGGAACCACTCCTGTCTCCAGTGAGTGGTTAAACAGGACTCTCAGGGGTGCATCCAGTACCTCCCTGAGCTCCCTCAATATTCTTGGATGCACCCCGTCTGGTCTCTTTGCCTTGTCCACTTTCAGATGAGCGAGTTCCTTCAGGACTCTTTCCTCTGAAAATGGACTAGTGTCCACCTCCCTTTCTTCAATGTTCCTGTTACTTTTCTGTGGTCCCTCGCCTTCCCCTTCCTCTGTGAACACTGAGCAAAAGTATTTGTTCAGGATGTCCGTTTTTCCTGGTCCCCTCCACCCAATCTCCCCCTTCTTTTTTTAGCCGTACAATCCCTCCCTTTGTCTTCCTTTTTTCATTTACATACCTGAAAAATGTCTTGCACCCTTTTCATTACTGCCTCGCTATTCTTTCCTTTGTTTGTGCCAGCTTATGCTTACTGCTTTCCCTGCCTCCCTCTCTTTCTCCTGATACACCTCCCTAGCCTCCTACCTCTATGTCTTCTTACATCTCCTGAATGCTAACTTTTTTGCCCTTAACTTCCCAGCCATCTCTTTTGAGAACCATTGAGGTCTCTTTTTCCTCTTGCTTTTCAGTTCAATTCAATTTTATTTTACCAGGAGAACACCATTGAGACAACTCATTTGCAAGGAGTTCCTAGATGGACAGCAAGTACAATTCGAAGCGCAAACAAATATACCAAAGTACTGAAAATAGTAACTGCATACAATCAGAACACAGAGCATGTATGGAAACAATACCAGTCGATCCTAAAATTTACTCTATTCTACAGAATAACAACAGGTATACAGTATTTACAAAGGTGGATGTTTGTATGAAAAAGGAGATAGTACAGTCGGGATCAGATAATGAAGGGGGATGGAAGTAAAAAGGTGAGATATAGGGTAAGAGGACAGGGGACAGGGCAGGAGGAAGTGTATGGGAGAGAGAGAGAGAGATAGGCGGAAAAAAACAAGATAGGAGGGTGAGAAATAGGAAGCAAGTGCTAGCATTACAACCTAGAGTCAGGAATCATAGAAACAACAGCGGATGTTAGGCATAGCAATTACATTCATCATTCAGGGTAAGTCTAAGCAGAGACTTGAAGGTGCAAATCCAGACAATATGTTTGAATTTGAGAGTCCTTTGGAGAGTGTTCCAAAGGGTGAGTAATTAGTGGCTTATGGAAAAAGAGCTGAACTGTGTTCTTATCCTAGCAACGTCAAACGTTATATATGAAAGTTTTCTAAGTGTATACACGCAGGGAGTACATTTAAAGAGCATGCAGATGTAGGGGGGAAGCTTCACTGTGATAGATCTATACACCCAGAAGGACACATTACGCCACCTCCTAGTACTAAGTGAAGGCCAGCCAACCTGCAAATACAGGGAACAATGGTGGGTATTAAAAGGGCCGTTAGTGATGCTTTTGCTCACTTGACAGATGAAGAGGTTTGTTGCCTTCACTATGCCTCCTTTTAGCCTTGCCTACTGTTCCTCCACTCCATCTAAGTCCTCCCCTGTTCCAGAACATCCCTGAGACAGTCACCCATCTTTACAAAATTGTCCTTCCTGAAGTCCAGGACCCTTGCCCTTGTGTGGTTCGATTCTGCCATAGTTCTTATATTAAACTACACTATGCAGTGATCACTGGTCCCACGGTGGCCTCCCACTGTGACTTCTGCAACACTGCCCCTGTTAGTGAGTACAAGGCCCAGTATTGTCCCATCATGAGTGGGCTCTGTTACTAGTTGCCTGAGGAATGCCCCCTGCAGGAAGTTCAGGATGTCCCTGCTTCTAGTTGAAGCTGTAGCTGGGAGGCTGCAATCTACAGCTGTCAGATTGAAGTCCTCCACCAACAGCACCTTCCCCTTATTTGTCATCTTTTGGATGGCTTCCACCAGAACCTTATCCAACTCCCCTCCCCTCCCGGTGCTGGAGGTCTGTAGATTGTGCCAGTGCAAATAGTGGCTCTATCCCCATCTCTAGGATGATCCACAGTACCTCTGCCCCTCCCTGAATTTCCTGTATTTCTGTAGCTTTTATGCTTTGCTCACATAAAACACCACTCCTCCTCCTCCTCCTTTCTTTCCCACCCTGTCCTTCCTGAATGGAATATAGCCTGGTATGGCTATATCCCAGTCATGGTTCTCACTGCACCATGTCTTGGTAACGGTGACATCATCTAGGTCAGCCTCTGCCATAATGATCTCTAGGTCTAGAATTTTATTTCCCAGACTTTGAGCATTTGCACACATGGCCTTACAGATTTTGCTACTACCTTCTTGTCAACCCCCTTTTGCCCTCTTTCCGTACTCCCTCTGCTGTCATTCCCATCTCCCTTCATTACTACCATTTTGTGTTTCTCATTAATGGGTACCATTACTGACTATTTCAGCTTTTGGAGGGGACAGTTAATTCCTTCCTGCTTCCTTCTGCCACACCCCACTCTTGGCTAGTTTAAATGTTCACCAAAGCAACATTTAAACCATTCTCTGAGGACTGTGTTTCTCCTCCTGGGTAGATGCAGGCCAATCCCTTGTATAAGCCCTTATCCCTCCATGTGTGACCCCAGTCCCCAGTGTAACCGAATCCCTCCTCTCTGCACCACTCCTCTACTCTCACTCCCAGTCTTCTGCACCTTTCCCAGGAACTCCAAGCGTAGAATTGAATTTGCAGATATTTAATGTATGCAGTTTAATAGCAAATAAGACTAAACTGTAAGCTTGGGCCTCTATATATAAGCCTGACATCCTTGGCATTACAGAAACTTGGCTCAAGCATTCCATATCTGATACTGCCTGCTCTCTGCCTAGCTGTAAGATCTTATGCAGTGACAGATGTTCAAGCAAATGTGGTGGAGGGGTGATGTCATACTATAAGGACCACCTCAGTTTATCTATGACAGCCAATGATGCCCCCACATTCTCATTGTGAATATATCCACTCCTTAATATTGGACAATACTAAGAAGCTTCACACTGTGTGTTTACAATCCTCCACATGGTAGCCAAGCTGGGCTTACTTCGCTACTAGACTCTCTTGCTCCCATCACCCTGAGCAGTAGTCCATCAAGGTTGATGACTTCAGTCTTGACTGGAGTGGAAGCCCCTCTAAATCATTCGAAACTAGTCTCGGCAAGCTAAATCTTGTCCAACTCATTATTTCTACTAGGTCATCAAACTCCGGTTCCCATTCTCTCATTGCTTCCATTCTCAGCAACAGGCCTGTGGGAGGGCTAGAGCTGGTGTTCTGGCTGACTACATTAGTGACCACTCGCTCATGTTGTGCATCTGGGGTGACCATCCTTCTAACCCCCACACCTCCAAATAGTTTATTTCAGGGTTCTCTCTCAGTTAAATTCAATTGACCTTGTACAGGACCTATCCAGGATTTATTGTCCCTACCTGTATTTTACAAGTTGTGTTACTTTGGCTTTGTCCCATTTCCTGAACACCTTTCTGTCTGCTGAAAAGAACATGCTCCATCCTCCAGGAGACAGCTTAGAGGCTTTTCTACCCAGTGGCTCCCTAAAGAATGTCTGGTCAAACTAAAATACAGGGGCAAGTGCTGGAAAAAATTTAAATTAATTGGTTTCCACCCTGACTGGCTTGTTTATAGAACTTGGAGGAATATATGTATAAACGCCATTAGATCTGATATAAAAAGTGCCTTTTATAAAAATAAGCTAAATAATGATTGGTGACACTCATAGTCTTTGAGGCAGCAAGAAACATCTCCTGAGGCAAAACAAAATGCACTGCTTAAATGACATTGTTGTTGATGGTACTAGCTGTAGTGATCCTATCTTGCTTGCAAATATCTTCAACAATAAATTTTCTGATTTACCTGCTTTCCTCCCATAGGAATCAGCTAGTCATCTACCTCAACCCCCAGTGGTTTCTGAGTCTCAGTGCTTCTCACCTCAGCCTTTCCACTTCCTACTGGTTAGCACAGCTGAAGCTGAAAAGCTTTTACTGAGCATTAAAGCTGATAGTAGTTCTGACCCTGATGATGCAGAGACTAGCAGCACTTATAATTACTGCCCCAGTAGCTTGGATCTTCAACATGTCCCTTTTGAATGGTGTTGTTCTGGATGTCTGAAAGATAGTAAATATAGTTCCTGTCCATTCATCTGGTGACTCTAGTTCATTGGACAACTCCTGCCCAGTTGCTATTCTCTCTGCCCTGAGTAAAATTCTTGAGAAAATTGTCCATCTCTAGTTATCCAACCACAATTCTAAACTCTCCCTCCTCTTGGACTCTCAACATGGGTTCATGGAATCTCGACATCTCTTATAAGTCTTGTTAATGATGTTGGTTGTGGCTTGGATAATGGTCTGACCATAGGGGTGATATTTATAGACTTACCTAAGGCCTTTGACCTTATGACCCATAATATTCTCTTAAGTAAACTCTTTGTGCTAGGGGACTTTCTTATTGTTCTCCCTTGGTTCTCTAGCTAGCTCAATGGTCGCTGTCAGCAGGTTAAAGGGACACTGTCAACCCCCTTAGGTCTCAAAGTGTCCCTAGTTTAAAAAACATTTTATGACTGCCAACATTCAGTAAAGATTGCTGATGTAGCTGGTAGTTTGATTCTGACTCTTATTTTCTTTAAAAAATTGAAAAATAGACTGCCCAACATACTGGTGTTATCACACCAAAACGGGTTTCTTTACATCCCTTGAGCAACTCCAAATGCATCTTTCTTGGACTTGGGAACACCCACAAAACAGTCTAGCCCCTCATGATGCAGTGGGAGTTTAGGACGCTTCTTTCTTTTGAGTTACTGCACTGTTTGGGTGTGTTTCTAATGCTCAGGAAGTATGCAGTAAAAACAGAACCAGGATTGTAAACAAAACAAGATTATTTATAAATACACATTGCCATGCATTTCAGTTCTACCAAACAAGGAGAGAGACAAAACAAACAGCAACATCAGTAAATTTTAGAGAAGGTAAGCAATAATAAAATGTGGGGTTTCAACTAGAAATAATATGATGAAAAACAGGTTGACAGTGTCCCTTTAAGATTGGCAATTCTTTTTTTTTCATAAACATTTTTCTTCTGCAAAACAGACTGGGTGGCTGTTCAGCCATATACCCGGGCAGCCCTGAGTGTGTCTTTCCTTTCTACATGCTAGGGGGCTAGTTACTCCAGGGATTCACCTCCTTCCTGTGGTGGGGTCATGGACTGGAGGGCTGTCCTCCCCCTCTGGGATTACTCATATCCAAAATGCAAACCAGCTGAAGTGGAAGGGCAGGTCAAGGTGTTCCAGGTGGGGCTTCACAAAGACCTGGTCTGCTCATTTTCCTCCTTGTTTTTCTCCCTCTAGGTCCCAGAGCTGTGGTGGCACAGAGGACACACGCACATGATGGCGTGCATGCATTCTGAAACCGCAATTTCTTCCACTCTCCCAGACCTACATCTTGCTTCCTGTATGTCTGCGCTACCATCAGGCCACCACTTGGTGGCTGCCAAGAGTGGGGAAGGAACAACACCCAAGTATGAGACAGGAGAGATGTAAGGTGGCTGATTGATCTCTCTCGGCCCTCCTCCCAGCCGACCCCTGGTGACCTGAGTTTTTTCCCAAACCTGGGTTGCTGGCATGGTGAGAGGTTGCTTACAGCACCTCAGCCCTCTGCATCACTGGGCTGGCCTAGATTGGATGTTCCCCTAGGGTCAATTTTGGGTCGTTTAATATTCTTAATATTTATAAATGAACTGGCTAAGCTCTTGGTGCATTGTCTTCTGTATGCTTACAACCTTGTGAGCTACAGCAGCTCTAAAAGCCTAATCAGTATAAATTATAATCTTAATATTGACTTTGTCTGCATCCAGGCCTGGCTAACTCACCATAGGCTTGTCATCAACACATGGAAAATCAAATCCATGCTATTTGGTTTTAGGTAAATGCTTTACACATGGTCTGAACATATCCTTGTATACAGCTCTGATGATTCCTTGATCGAAAGGGTGAATTATTTCAAGTACCTTGGAGTTGCCTTGGATCCCTCTCTAGACTTCTCCCACCATAGTGAATCAACCTGCACGTCTATTAATTCCAAGTTGCACTTGGCCTTCTGGGTTGGAACCACCCTTTCATTAAAAGCTAGGCTGACTATTGCAACTAGTATCCTTCTCCCTAGCTTCCTCTGTTGTGTCCTCATCTACATAAATGCTCCTATATCCTCCCAAACCAAGTGGGACATTGTGTATAACAGTATCTGTCACTTGGTTATGGGTGCTGCTCACCTTACACACTGCTGCACACTCTATTCCTCTCTGGGCTGGCTTTGTCCAACTGCCAAATGGAACCTTACCGTGGGCTGTTTCATTGACAAACTTATTAAATTTAGGTCTCCCCCCTCCAAGACACCACTCCTTGTTGCAGTCTCTTGATACACCCTACAATCTTTGTTCCTGTGACACCTTGACCTTCACTGAACCAAGGCATTCTACTAATATGAGACTTGTGGCCTTCAGTGTATCTGTTCCTAGTTTCTGGAATTGTCTTCCACCCCTAGTGAAGCATTCTGATTCTTATGGTTCCTTTAAACTGACTTTCCTTAGGCACTACCAAGATTAATTTACCTGACTTATGACTGCTTTACTATGGTCTTACTCAATTACTCAGTACTAAAGGTAAAAGAAGGCACTATGCCCATCAAGTCTACCGTCCCACCTAAGTGGGCTATGTAATGTTTAGTCCCATAATATATCTATCCAATCTGTTTTTAAACTGGAGTGCATTTTCTGAGTCAACAATTATTTGAGGTAAACTATTCCATAGTGTGACAGTTCTAATTGTAAAATAATTTTTCCTTTTATTTGTGTTTGCCCTCGGGATCACTAATTGTTTTGTATTACATCTCAGTTTTACAGGTTGGTGTGCATATGGTATGTTACAGTCTATCATTAAATCTTTATCCCTAGCATATTAAATAATAGTAACAAATCCTCCCTTATGTCGTATGTGTACAGTACTTTGATTCATAATTGTAATTTGTTGTTCAACAATACTGTTCTATTACAAACTTGTAACCAATTTATTGTGTACTGTTGTAAGCTCTGTTCCCCCATTTAGTGCCTGAAAATAAGTGCTCTGTTGCCTAGTGTATGTACCCGGTTACCAAAAGTGAAATAAATTAAATAAATACAAAAATAAAAATAAATAAATAAAAACTAACTGACTGACTGACTAACTACATCTAAAGCTCCTGATAACATAGTCTTAGGCAAGGTTATTATAAAGCAGTTAGCAAACATGATCAATGAAGTATTGCTAATCTGTATATATTACTAAAACAAAGATAAAGGTAATTAATGTTTCATGAAAAAGTCTACATTTACAAATGTAAGGTTGGACTACAGGAATGAAATGAGGGAAACTGAAGACTGAACTCCCTTACCAGATTTGGAGGCTGCAGTGAGATGACACTGTGGTGCACCTCAGTCTGTGCCAACAGAGCAATCAAATATTGTGGTGTTACGTTACTGTTGAATACTCGGGTTGTGTTATGCATTGCCAGGTCGATGAGCAATAAGACAGCCATAATGGTGGACTTGATATCCTTGGTCGACCTGGCTTGCATCACGGAGACCTGGCTGGATGAAAATACCACTCCCATTTTGGAGGCGGCAGTGCCGGCCGGGTACTCTGTGATACATACCCTGAGGGAGGAATGCAGGGGCAGGGGCAGGGTGGCCATTTGTTTTAAATCTAGCTTGAACCTCATGGTGCTACCTGTTGGTCCTGTACAGTCCTTTGAGTGTGTGGCTGCCAGAGGTGGCATTGGTGCAGACTTCAGGGTTCTCCTGCTCTATCATCCCCCGTGAATAGATGGGCACTTTTACAGGAGATCAAGGAGCTCATCACTGGCCTGGTGTTGGAGTCCCCCAGGTGGTTAATTCTGGGGGACTTCAATGCCTGGGTCAATGCAATTCAAAGCTCTTGCAATTTGAGAACAGTCTCCTCAGGAGTATGGAGGCCCTGGGCCTAACACAAAATGTAATATCAGTGATGCACTCAGGTGGCCACACACTGGATCTTTTTTTTTTCTCAAGTTTAGATGTTACCGACCCCAGAGTAGATCCAGTGATTTGGTCAGATAACAGCACCATAGGGTTCATGTTTAGGGCCCCCCCAGATAGTCCCACCCCTGTGGAGATGGTCCAATACCGCCTGTTAAGAGGAGTGTCCTCTTTTGGACTATTGGCAGTGTTGGACCTATCAAGTGTTGGGGTGGCTAGTGCAATTGGGATAGAGTAAGCAATGGCAGCCTATAATGGGGCTGTTGCTATGGCCTTTGACTAAATTGCACCCATTCATGTCCATCCCCTGTCTACTTGCTGGAGACCTCCTTGGTATGATGAGGATCTCCAGAGTTTAAAGATTAGAGGTCGGAGGTTATAGAGATGCTGGAGGAGATCTGGCCTGATAGAGGACAAACTGGCCCTGAGGTTGCATTATGCAGACTATCAGGGTGCAATCTCCTGAAGAAAGGCTAATTTTTTGTCTAGGGAGATTGCTGCAGTGAGGAACAAGACCAGCTCAGTTCTTCCGCATGGTAGACGGGCTTTTACATCCTGCCTGTCTCTGTGTTGGTAGGGGGGCAAGTTCTAGCACTACGTCCGAGGAACTGGCTTTGCTCTTCGCCAACAAGGTGTTCTCTATCAGGACTGAGGTTTCTTTGAGTGTCTCTCGAAAGGTATGCAGGGTTTGACCTGAATTGTGCTGGAATACTCCTCCTGTCTGGGATGAGATTGAGCTGATTGGAGTGGAGGAGGTGGTGGGGATACTCTCGAAGCTGCAGCCAACACAATGTGATCTGGACCCAGATCCCATCCACCTTTTGGTTGGATGTTTGGATCTAATTGGACCTGTGGTTGCTGAGGTTGTCCAGAGTTCCTTGAGGAGTGGGGTCTTCCCGTTGGCCTTGAAAGAGGCCTTAGTTAGATCCCTTTTGAAGAAAACCTCTTTGGACCCAGACTGCCTCAGCAAATACAGGCCAGTCTTGAAAATCCAATTTTTAGGGAAGGTCATAGAAAAGGTGGTGGCCATTCAGCTTGAGAGGCATCTTGCCTCTTCCTCCACTTATGAGCCTTTTCAGTCTGGGTTCCATGCAGGGCATAGTACAGAGACTGCCCTGGTGAGGGTGCTTAATGATCTCCTGATGGTGAGGGACTGGAGAAATCATACCATCTTGGTCCTTCTGGACCTCTCTGTGGCATTTGACACCGTGGGCCATAAGTTGTTACTTGATCACCTGCGGTTCTGGTGTGGCCTGTCTGGTAATGTCATCAACTGGTTCAGGTCATACTTGACAGACAGAGTGCAATGGATGACAATGGGATTAGTCTCATGTAAACTGAAGTGCCTCTGCTATGGGGTTCCGCAGGGTTCAGTCTTGTCTCCCTTGCTGTTCACGGTGTATATGCTGCCATTGGAGGACATTATCAGGAGTTATGGGCTGGATTTTCACTGCTGTGATGATGATACCCAGCTGTACTTGTCCTGTGCACCTGATACTCAGGTGATTGACTCTGTATTTAACAGCTGCCTCGAGGAAATCCAATTGTGGATGACTCAAAACTGGCTTAAGCTTAACCCAGACAAGACTGAGGTACTGGTGGTGGATATGGGTTGTCGGGGCAGAGGCTGGTGGGGTTAACTCCCATCCTAGTTTGGGGGGTGTTCCCCTTGCCCCATCTAGATAGGTGAAGGATTTGGGTGTGATCCTAGACGATGGTCTGACACTTGATGCTGAGGTGTGGGCTTTGGTCAAAAGTGGGTTTTACCATCTTAGGAATATCGCCTGAATCCGAGCCCTGATCCTGCCTGATGACCTGACCATTCTGGTACATGCTTTCATCACTTCCAGGTTGGACTACTGTAATATCCTGTACCTAGGGTTATCTGGAGGTAACCTCTGCAGGCTGTGGCTGGTGCAGAATGAGGCGGCAAGATTGCTGATGAGGGTAAAAAGGTGTGAGCATATTACCCTGGTCATCCACAGATTGCACTGGCTGCCAAACAGGTGGAGGATTGTCTACAAAGATAGGGCTCCTAACCTATAAGACCCTGCATAAAAGGGGACCAGTCTATCTGCAAGATCTCCTTGTCCCCTACCACCACCCTGGGCACTCTGTTCTGCCAGGAGAGACCTCCTTTGGGGTGCCCAGGGTTAGGTTGCGGCATTCTGGGGACGGGCCATTCTTGGTGGCCATACCTACCCTGTGGAAATCTTTGCCTGGTTATTTAAAGGAGGCTCCCTTGATAAAAGCTTTTAAAAAAGGGCCTAAAGATGCATTTGTTCCAGCAAGCTTTTATTGATTAATTGATTGACTGATTACGTGATGATTTTAAATATGAGATAGATAGTTTAATTTTGTTCTCCCAGTCAAATTTCTATATATGTATGTAACTCCCATGCAAATGGGGGTTCCCAAAAAGTCTTCCTTGAGCTTGCCTAAATGCTCACTGCCAGGCTGGTGTCCTGCGTTTTAGCAGTTTAAATATGATTACTAGAGCCTGTATAGCCTCTGTGTCCTGTCTCTTTAAGAGCTGCCTAATTGCAGCTTAAGTAATCTGAGAGGGAGCTCTGTTGAAAGATGTAACTATTTGCTGAGTATCATTTAGAGTGATAATGATAATGCAGTTTGTCTAACCTGCTTTCTTTGTAGCAAGGACTGTTTTTTTGTCTCCACTATCTTGGTCCTGGACTGCAAATTGGACCAAACAGTACTGGTGGGACCTAAAATGTAGCTGGACTACAGGAGCTGTCTGAATTCAAAATCTGTAGGAACTGTAGTTTGAACTTTTTGTGCTTTTTTTGCAGCTGAAGGGGGAGCTCTTGCTTTGACTGACAGCCAAATCAGCCAACCAAATCTTTTGGATCTTGGGGAAGTCCCGGGCTGCTTGCAGTTTTCAGTTAGATCTAAGCTGGAAGCTGAACAAGAAGGAGCTGAAGTGATTCTGATCAGCAATCCTGAGTGGATTTGCATGGAAGAAGTGTGAAAAGGCTAAGTGTTTGGCCTGCATGTCGGTGTGTTGCTCCTGAGAGGGAGAGAAGAGAATTATTTTGGGCTAAATCCAAGTTTAGTGTGACTAAAGTAAGCTACTGAAGTGAGCCAGGCTCAACCTGAAGAAGACCGAAGATTTTGCTGAATACTATCGACTTGTCAGGAGTTCCAGCTACCCCTAAACTCCCAGTGTGTGCAGAGACTTTGTGATTGTGACCAAGGAGCACTTTGCCTGGTACAGTAGAATTCCCTTACATGTAAATGTGCTATGAGCTGCTAGTGGGTCGTGAGTTAGCCCCCCACTGTGTGAACTGTGTTTTGCTTGCTGGAAGCTGTATCCAGCCCAAAATGGACTGCATCCGAATTTGTCTCCATGCGGTCTGGGCCTTGCCAGACTGGCCCAGCCAGACTACCCACTGCACAGAGAAGCCATCGACGAGAGACCTGCCTGGGGATCGACCCCCTGCTCCACGCTTGAAAAGGAATGACGCCTCTGCGACTCATGTGGGTCCTGCTTCTCCTGGCATTCCAGAACAACCACCTGCAGTCTCGATTTTCATCCAGCCTGTTTCCAGTCTTGGGTATCATGAGTAAATACCAGGGTAGCTCCCTGCAACAACAGCTTAATCTGAGTGTGTCATTTGATTGTCTTGTTGTTTTGTTTCCTTTATGAACTGAGCCCTCTGGCTCCGGATTACAAATGTTGTGTACTGTGCATGTTGTGTTTTCCATCACAGGACCCCAACCAGCTGCAACCCCAGGCAATGGTCCTGGCTAGCCCATCTCTTCTCCACCTGGGTACCCAGAGGTGGACTGTGTGGGGGGACTCAAAGCGCATGCATAACTGCTTGATTGATACAACCTTTAAGCTAATTAACCTGATTTTGCCCCTCCCTTGTTCAAGTACCCTGAATAAATCAGATCTAATTTTTTCTGCATGTAATCTGACTGTGGTTCTAGTATGTGCTCAAAGTACTGTACTGTTGCTATTTGATGTTCATAACCTTGTTTTACAGGGGGTCACCAGGGTCGAGCCAGAGGAACCAGCCCTGGTGGTAAGTGCAAACAGTGTGGGTACTTGTGTGGTGTACCAGGGGTATTGTGATAGTGATTATTGTACAGTGTTCAGGCCACTAGAGGGGAAAGAGAGGGGTTACAGTGTCCCGGAGGGCTGTGCCCAGGTTAGCTTGACCACTACCAACCCTGATCTCTGGGTGGAGGCACCCGTTTCAGAACTCACGCCCTTTAAACTGCTACTAGCCAAGCAGGCAGGGGTAGTAGCCCTTGGGATAGTGCCACCTAGGGGTTACATGTATTTTTTTATGATTTTAAATAATTGTGCTGTTCTTATTGTACAGCGCCCAGAGTCCTTGGAATTGGGCACTTTAGAAATAAAGTATCTATCTGTCTGTCTGTCTGTCTGTCCATCAGTCTATCTATCTATCTCTCTATCTAGTGCAGCCAGTTGGGATAAGGGTGAGAAAAGGGCAATAGTGGAGAACACTGGACCTACCCTGGACCTATAATGTAACTGTGGTTCGAGAATAACAGATTGCAACAAAAAATTTGTAACTAGACGTGCTGATGTCACCCACACCACAGTCTGTGTATCGGTCTAACAGGAATAAATCTGATCAGCATCAGTGAAGCTTAGTAACAGGAACAAATATAGCGTGGGCTTGTGCTTGTTGTAAAATTTTGTAATAGTTTATTTGAGTTGGGGGGCTTTGCCCCTCACACCCCCTTTTCTTTTTTTTTTTTTCAAAGCGGGGTGTGGAGGGTGAAGCATCCCAACTCAAATAAGCTAGTACAAAAAAATAACCAAAATGTAGTTCTGAGAGAGTAGCGTAACTTGAACTCTACGCTAATAGCGTAGGTCCAGGGTAGGTCCTGTATTCTCCACTATCGCCGAGAAAAGTGGGCAAGAGCCAACTCTGGCTTGGCTGTGGGTATTAGTGGATGTAACTCTGTAGCAAGGTAACACTGATACCCCCGAAGACAAACAAACTGTAGCTCGTTTAGTCTAATCTGAGCTTTAATAGGGAACATTTTAAATTTTTTTTTGGGGGGGAGTGCTACCCACTTGATAGAACTGCTACCGTCTGAAAAGAAATTCTAGATCCATGCATGGCTATTCATTGAGGTCTGAATTCAGTTTGGCTTTGCCAATTTTGACAGATCACTTCAGTTTATAGAAACATGGACTTTGTCGGCAAATAAGGACCATTTGGCCCACCTAGTCTGCTAATTTTCCTACCTACTGGATAAGCTGCAGATTCTAGTTAACCAGCAGCCTACTTCTTCCTACCCCCACAATAATTGTCTTATGTTGGTCCCATGCATTCTTGAATTTCCCAACTGTTTTTGACCCAACGACCTCCTCAGAAAGGCTGTTCCATGCATTCACCACCCTCTCCATGAAAAAATACTTTCTCACGTTGCCCTTAGCCATCCCCCCCTCTATCTTCAGATTGTGCCCCCTTGTTCTTGCACATCTCTTTTTCTGAAATATGCTACCTTCTTGGACTTTGTTGATTCCCTTGACGTACTCGAAAGTTTCTATCATGTCCCCCCTCTCCCTCCTTTCCTCAAGGGTAAACATATTAAGCTCTTTTAGTATCTCTTTGTATGGTTTATGGTACAGACCCTGCACCACTTTGGTTGCTCTCCTCTGGACAGCCTCCATCCTGTCTATGTCCTTGCGGAGATGGGGTCACCAGAACTGCATTCAGTACTCCAGATGGGATCTCACCAACTGTCTGTACAGAGGGATAACAACTTCCTGTTTTCTACTGGTAATGCCTCTCCCTATGCATCCCAGAATCCCCCCAGCACTCCTTACAGCCTTCTCACATTGCTTGACTACCTTAAGGTCATTTGATATGACCGGGTCTCTTTCCATTTTTGTTGTTGTTACTACCTCCCCCCATTGTGTACTCTTCCCCTAGGTTTTTGTTTCCCAGGTGCATTACTTTGCACTTCTTTGCATTGAAACTAAGCTGCCATACTCTTGACCATTGCTCCAACCTCGCCAAGTCCCTTCTCATCCTTTCCATGCCCCACTGTGCATCAACCCTGTTGCAGATCTTTGTGTCGTCTACAAAGAGGCATACTTTTCCTTCAAGCCCCTCCACAATGTCACCTATAAAGACATTAAAGAGTACTGGTCCCAGTACTGAACCCTGTGGTACCCCACTAGTAACTTCCCTTTCTCCAGGGTGTGCTCCATTTACTATTACTCTCTTCATCCTGTTGTCCAGCCAATTTGTTACCCAGGCTACCACCCTGGGATCCACTCCTCGGCTGGCTAGCTTGTTTATTAATCTTTTGTGTGGGACTGTGTCAAATGCCTTGCTAAAGTCTAAGTAGGCCATATCTACAGCCCCTCCCTGGTCTATTACTTTGGTCACCCAGTCAAAGAAATCTATTAAGAGTCATCTGACATGACCTTCCCACTGTGAATCCATGCTGCCTTGGGTCCTGTGCCCCGCTGGCCTCTAGGTACTCAACATTTATTTCTTTCAGAAGTGATTCTATCATTTTCCTTACCACTGAGGTCAAACTAACAGGTCTGCAGTTTTCTGCCTCTGCCTTGCTCCCACTCTTGTGAATGGGACTCACATCCGCCTTCCTCCAGTCCTCAGGTACCACACCATCTTCCCATGATTTGTTAAAAAGGGTAGTTAGTGGTGCCACTAGATCTCCCCTTGGTTCTTTTAGAATACTGAGGTGAATCCCATCAGGTCCCATTGCTTTATCCACCTGAAGTTTTAAGAGTTCATAAGGACCCTTTCTTCTGTGAATGGACTGGTATTGACCCACCTGCCCAGAATGTTTCTCTTGTTTGGTTTAGGTACCTCCTCCTCTTCTTCTTAGGTGAATACTGAGCAAAAGTATTCATTCAGTATCTCTGCCTTTTTACTGTCACTCTCTGCCCACCTTCCCTCCCCTTTATTAATCGTCACTATTCCTCCTTTGGTCTTTCTTTGCTCCCTAATGTATCTATAAAAGGTTTTATCCCCCTTCTTGACTGAGTTGGCTATCTTTTCCTCGGTTTGGGCCTTTGCTATCCTGACTGGGTTTCCAGTTTCCAGTTCAGTAATCTGCACAGGGTAAAACAGACTACAAATAGAGTGGTAAAAGACTTGAAGTCAGCAATGAATATGAATTACTTTGTAACATGGCTAGGAGACAGGCCCCTTTGTTACTTGTCACAACACATCAGGTGACCATGGATTAAGTCTCAGTTAATCCACAGTTGCCCTCCAGAGCAAGTGCATATGACTCCTGCTCTGTGTATTGGGAGCATGCTCGTGAGTGCTACCAGAGCAGCAGCAAATGGCCTGAGACCTCTGAAAAAAATACCATATCACTTACTCTGCCAGTGCTGATGGTACAAATAAAACATACGTCATATATTCTTTCTTATCTTTATTCTTTAGATACTGCAACAAGTCACACCATATATATGTTTGCATGAAGCTGGACAATGGCTACACACACACAGTAAAGAACACTGATGGCAGACAGGCAGTTTAACCAAGCATACTTGCACTGGTCACAGTCCTGCAATGACAAACACTTCACGAGTCCTGATACAAAGTAAACATACTGAGGCTCCAGAAATATTTATTTTTTGAAATAGACATTAAAGCAGCAGTGCAGCAATCTGGTGACATTTTTGACCTATACTTTTTATGCTATTTTACATTGCCACTTGACTTACCTCCTGACTTTTATCACATGATACCATTCTTTCCAGTATTTCAGTCTGCTTTAGTACTTTTTTTCATGTCTGAAATAATAAAAGGAGCGCTCCTTTTAATACAGTGCAGACCAGTGGCAGGATTCTCAAAGATCCCGAAAGTCCTACAGCTGTGGTGAAACATCGGCACCAAAGGGTGGCCACTTGCGGACCCGCAGGAGTCCCACATTGGTGTGTATTCTCAAAGGTGGAGCCAGATTACAACCGGCTCCACGACTTATGGCAGCTTGCTGGTGGTGTTGCCTGGGAGATCTCCGCAGTTGCGGCAAGATGCTATGGCTGGTGGGAGCAGCCGTAACACCCTCCGCAACTGCTGTGGCTGTAAATCGGAACTACCGCCACTGCAGGCGATTTCAGTCTGCAACTGCAGTTGTGGAGTGGGACTTCAGTCCTGAAAGTTTTGAGAATCCTGCCCTTGGTCTTCATCAGTATTTTCTGCTGTTTATGACATTCAGATGTTTATATATCACTTCTGTTGTGAGTAAAATTAACAATTATGTAGCAGGCAGTGTTTTCTGACCTCATAGAACAATATTTGTTCAAAAACAGCTGCAAATACTGATGAAAACCTGGTCTGAGCCATATTAAAAGGAGTGCTCCTTTTATTTTTTCAGACATGAGAAAAAATAGTAAAGCAGGCACAAATTGTGAAAAGAAGGGTATCACACAAGTCAGGAGGTAAGTGGCTGGCAATCTAAAATAGCATAAAAAAGTATAGGTCAAACTTTTCACCAGATTGTTGTATTGCTGCTTTAATTTATGATTTAGTTATGACATTATGTGCTTACAACACACAAAATGCAACTGTCTTGTGTCCAGAAAATTCCCAAGTGCTAACGAAGAGAAATGGGAGTGGTACACCACATGCAAAGTCCCCCAGAATTTATTGCGCAGTCACTCATGCGTGCAGTGGTCACACAGAGTCCCCAGAATTTTTCTGCATCTCCAAAATGCAACTGTCTTGTGTCCAGAAAATTCCCAAGTGCTGATGAAGTGAAATGGGAGTGGTACACCAAATGCAAAGTCCCCCAGAATGTATTGCGCAGTCACTCATGCATGCAGTGATCACACAGAGTCCCCAGAATTTTTCTGCATCCCCAAAATGCAACTGTCTTGTGTCCAGAAAATTCCCAAGTGCTGACGAAGTGAAATCGGAGTGCGGTACACCACATGCAAAGTCCCCGAGAATGTATTGCGCAGTCACTCATGCGTGCAGTGGTCACACAGAGTCCCCAGATTTTTTCTGCATCCCCAAATTGCAATTGTCTTGTGTCCAGAAAATTCCCAAGTGCTGATGAAGTGAATTGGGAGTGGTACACCACATGCAAAGTCCCCCAGAATGTATTGCACAGTCAGTCATGCGTGCAGTGGTCACACAGAGTCCCCAGAATTTTTCTGCATCCCCCAAATGCAACTGTCTTGTGTTCAGAAAGTTAACATACTGTGATGATGATGTCTTGATGCACAGTGTCTTGCTAAGCTGTGTGAAGGAGGGATAACATGACATGCATACATTCAGTGTTCCGCCAGAAATGATGACCGTGAGAGAACTTTTGCTTGTCCCAAGTGTGCTGCGATTCCTGCGAATGCGATGTGATCACCTCAACCGGATGGAAGGGTGCCCTTTTTGTGTACACTAATAGTAGCCTTGGTGAGTTGATATATGCATTTTCTAGGTGGGGGTTGACATATATATATGCATGTACTAATTGTATTGTTTCGTATCACAGGTCACTTACTGTTAGTGTGCACAATCCAGTGCTTGATGAGAAATTTTGGGACTGAAATTGGAAATGGAATACTCTCAAGCCAATGAAGGTAAGTATTTTTTTTTGGGGGGGGGAGCATATTTGCAGGTAGGTCACATTAATGGTTTATTGTTTGGTTAATTCTTCACAGATTTCATCTGCATCCTTCTCCAGTCCAGTAATGATGGTCATGGTCATCATCGATTCGTACTACTTGTTGCATGTCTGCACCAGCCCGGAGGGGCATGATGTTGAAGAAGTTCTTTGGCTAAGGCAACTATGACACAACAAAGCATCTGGAAGTTTCCTAAAAAAAAGAAACGAAGGACTTATTACAACTTGTTTGCAGCAGTAAGACATTATGTTGAAGCCGTGGCTGTTCCACCACGGGTATCTGGATTAACACAGATAGCAAGCTGTCCCACTGCAATCAACAGATCACAATTTAATTTAGTACCAGACTGCGTAACAAATATACTGTGTCAGTGTCCCTGCATCTCAACTCAAGTTACATTTTAAAACCACATCTTGTCAAGTAAAAGTAACACGACCTGAGTCCAACTTTTTCAACACTGTCATGGTTGCATAGCTGCAAATTTGGAATACAGTGCATGACATGCTGCAGAAATATTTTTTGTGACATACATGTCACCTAGTCTATGAATCATCAGTCAGATTTTTTGCACTCTTATGAAAAAAAAGGAACAGATGAAATAAAATTGATGTACTTATCAGTATGGATTGGAAATGGATATCGCAAAGGTTCCTGTAGACAGTACTGCTGCTTTACCATTGATACAGACCTTCAGTGAAGGACAGTCCTTTGTTGTTAACCTGTAGAAAAACAAAATAAGTTGACCATATGTGTTTGACCATTGCAGCTCAGAAAAGCAACAGAAAACAAAACATACAGCTTAAGGAAGTTGAACAGCATGAAAAACATTAGTACACATACTCACTTTATAGTTTTAATAGTAAGAAACCTTGTGCCTGTGGCTCATGGATGTGGTCTCCTGTTCGACTCCCTCTGTCTTAGCATGGTCAAGATATGTAATGAAAAACATTGTCAAATGGTGGTGGTGGGTGGTGGTGGTCATAGCTGAGGCACATGATGACATTCCCTCTCACATCATCCTGCATCTGGTGGTGGTGGCAGTGGCTAACAGTGGTCTTATGGTGGTGGTAGTCCAGGAGACACACGGTCACATTCCCTATGGTGGCAGTGGTGAACAGTGGTCTTATGGTGGTGGTAGTCCAGGGGGACACATGGTCACATTCCCTATGGTGGCAGTGGTGAACAGCGGTCTTATGGTGGTGGTGGTAGTCCAGGGGGACACACGGTCACATTCCCTATGGTGGCAGTGGCAAACAGCAGTCTTATGGTGGTGGTAGTCCAGGGGGATACATGGTCACATTCCCTATGGTGGGAGTGGTGAACAGTGGTCTTATGGTGGTGGCAGTCAAGGGGGACACATAGTCACATTCCCTATGGTGGCAGTGGTGAACAGCGGTCTTATGGTCAGGTAACAGTGGTCTTATGGTGGTGGTAGTCCGGGGCCAGGATATATTGTGCTCTGTGTTATAAATGTGATGTGACATATGGAATTTGAGTCACTATGAGTGGGACACTGATTTAACGTTATGGAAAAGAAAACATGTATCATACAAGAAATGTGACAGCCTTTTAACCACTTAAGTTAAAACCTGCCAACATTAACCTCATCATCATTCATCATCATCCTCATAAAGAAAGCTGCCCTCGCAGTCTTCTATGTCTGAATTCTGACCGCTGGGAAATTTGTTCTCCATTGTGTTATCATCTACATCAATGGTAGGCTGTTTCATGTTGCCACTACTACCAGGATGGTCCCTTTCTACAGCATCAGCAAAACCATGACTATGCCGGGGAATGAATACTGAGGTTGCAGTTTGAGCTGGTATGTGCCTCCATTTCATTTTTATGAATGTCAGCAAACTGACATTAGCAGGAGAGAGGTTTGTATGATGATCCCGAGCTATTGCACCTGCTGAGCTGACTACCCTCTCGACACGCACACTGGAGGGTGGGCATGTCATGTACTTTAGTGCCACAGCAGTCAGCTCTGGCCATTCACTGACCTTTCCACTCCAGTATAAAAGGGGATCATCAGTGATTGACAGATGCCTGTTTTCAGACAAATATGACTCAACCATTTACTGTGCTGCTCTAAGTCCAGTGGTTGATGCATCGTCCGCTTCTCCGGAATCATTTATGTCACAAATCCACACTTGGGACAAAGCCTCCTAAAGTGGGTTAACGCCAACCACTTTTGATGACAGACCACCTGGAACTGAAGTCCCCTTCCCCTTACAGGATATGCTTGATACTACCCCAGGTTCACCTTCAGCCCGATTATGCTGCTGAGGTTTGCTGACCTTGGCACGTGACTTCTGTGCCCCATGAACCACGTGCACCAGTTGCCCACTAACAGTTTTTACCTGATCAGGCCCGCCCTCCAGTAGTGAGGCAATTCCATGTTTGTATCATGGGTCCAGCATTGTTGCTATTGCAAAGTTGTCACTACGCTGAATGCTCAAGATGTGATGATTCTGGTCTAATACTGTCAGCATGTGTTTCAGCAACACACTGCAAGCACTGTCTCTGGCAGCATCAAGGCTATGCTGTACATTCACCAATGTCTGCCTCAGCACCCACCGCAGTGGAATTGATTGGCTAATGGAGGCAGACTTGCCACTCATTGCCTGTGTGGCATGTTCAAAAGGCCTCAAGATTGTCATTACAGAATCCATGAGGCACCACTGTTCAGTCGTCATATAGACATGGAGGCCCCGGAACTGTCATGGCTAGTGTGCATCACAAGATATTCTGAGATGGCTTTGTACTGTTCATACCACCTGTCTGCCATGTATAAAGTGGAGTTCCACTGGGTGACAACTTCCAGCTTCAAGCGGTGCTGCGGGAGGCTGTTTCAGATCTGCAACTGCCGAAGTTGGTCACGGGTCTTTGCACAGCATGAAAAGTGAGAACAGATACGGCATGCAACTGTCAGCATTTCCTTTATATCAGGGTGCTGCAGAAACTCCTGCACCACAAGATTTAAACAGTGGGCCATGCATGGATCCTGAAAAAATGCCGCCATTCGTGATGCATTTCACCACATTTGACCCATTGTCACTTGCTAGGAACCCAGTTCTCAGGGACAGGAGGTTCAGCCACTTGTCAATTTCAGTCAGTACCAGGTCCAACATGTTTTCACCAGTGTGTGAACAGGTCACGTTGCGCATAGTGATCGTTGCATGCTCTCGAATTCCTGGAAGATTGCTACCACGACACCCCACCTTACTACACTGATTATTCACACTACCAACAGCACAAACAACCCCCAGCACCTGCGCCCAGTATGCAGTTATACACAAATATGAACTCCCCGCTGTTTTGTCACTTGCCCGCATATCCATACTTAAATGGATGAATGGAGAGGAGGAATGCTGAAGATCATGTATTACTGAGTCGGACACAGTATGGTACAACTCAGGGACAGCACGGGTTGAAAAGCATGTCCTGGATGGGACTTTCCATTTTGGACAGGCATGTGCAGCAAGCCGCCGGAACCCAGAATTCTCCACAAAGGAGAAGGGCAAAAGATCAACTGCCAGCATTTCAGCTACAGCAGCATTAGGTTCAGGTGACACTGTATGATTGGGTGGGTACTTCAGCTTATGCTCAAAAACACTCTGTAACATGGGCTGACTTAAAAGTTTTACACGGGGTGTGTTGACAAATGGTTCTAGTCTGTGAATCGTAGGGGGTGGAGTGTGGACGTGTGATGAAGATGGTTGCACAGTTCCCAGATTTACCAACAGGGGTTGATGTACCACTTGCACTAGACATACTGCATTCACCACTACCACCACCAAAACTGCTACTGTCATCACTACTGGACAAGATTTCAAAAGCATTCTGCTCCTCCATCTCATCATGCCTGTAGTAATCCTCTGCTCTTATTCCATCACTACTGCACACATTTAATTTTCTACTTGATGTTACAGTCATGGAAGGGATAACATGCTCGTTATGGTTGATGACAAGGGTGAAGGCCCCACTGTGGTACAGATGTTAGCTGCCATCTTGTACTGGGTCCACAGTGTCACGTGCCTGTTCTTAAGATGTGTATGCTGTCCCCCTGTGTCCAGATGGCTCCCCTTTTTACCTCGACTCACACGCACCTGGCAAACCTGGCAGATTGCAACTGATTCGCCATTTGCATCTTGCACAAAAAAAAATCCCAAACAAAGGATTGTGATGCTTTAGTTTTAACATGTCCCTGATGCTGCTTATTGGACTCTGTTTTTTAAGCCATGAAGTGGGGGGTGTGCTACATGATTTTTCAGGCAGTACACACTTGGATTGCAACTGACCACCATGACTACCTATCATTATTACTGGGTCATCATCATCAACTGAAACTGGTAAATCACAACTTTTTATGGGGGGGGGAAGGGTAATGCAAACAGACCCAGACACAACCACCTTGAATTTCTTTTTCTCCAGTTCCCTACAGGGGTCACTGACATCATCATCATATTCATCAACATCACCCACATCTTCTGCTTGGATGCTAGCATGTGGATTGCATGTTGCAACCACAGCAACATCATCATCATCAGATTCATCATCATCAGCACCACCATCACCCAAAATTTTTTCACCACACTGTGAATCACTGCATGGCAAATGCATGACCTGAACCACGGTGGAAGAAATATGCTACCATTGACATGATGATCAGAATCCTCATGTTCAGTTACTGCGATGTTACTGGGAAGTATGACATCATCTACACGTCACTCACTGGCACTGCTTCACACTTCACTATAGTTTTGGACACAGTAAAATGGTCAGAAGTAGAACTTGAAGCAGCAATACTCATACTGCCACCAGCAGCTGCACTAACACCACCAGCTGGGACAACATCATCTCCTCCAACTATGAGTGAAGCTACTGATTGCACTGTAAAAAACATTGAAGGAGAAATACCTTTCCTCACATTAGCAATGCACTTCTAAGACTGTGTACTACCATGCCCACAGACAATTTTACCACTGGCAGCAGTGCCATGGCGAGAAACAGCTTTGCTTGCATGTCTCTTTCTGGGCATTTTGGGGGATCAACAGGAATATTCTAAACAAATTTACATTTTGGAACATTCACTCTGGGTAGGAGGTGGGGGTGGACGCTGGATGTGAAGTCAAAAAAACAACTGTGGCTTCAACAAGAGATACAGATGCAAAGTCACAACACGTTCAACAACACCTTAACTAACCAGTGGTGCTCTCAAGTCACAAACAATCCAATCTGGAAAATAATACCTTTTGCTGGTGGGGGAGCACTGGCTGCAGATTACAGCAGTGCAAAACCAAGAAAAGATACCACAATGGCAGTACAAAATCACACAGGTGCAGTGGATAGCAGGTTCACACTGCTGCACCTGCAATTACACTGTGACACAATAAAAGGTGTATTATTTGATGTCACGCACTACACACACACACACACACACACACACACACACACACACTTTGTCTACAAGTAATGCATAGCAAATTGAAAACTTCAGTAATATACAACGTATTTTAAACAGCCTGAAATTATGCAGTGCTGCACCAAGTCCACAACACACACAATCAGCAAAAAAATATCAACAATTACTGAAAATATTACTGTGTGTACATTAACACAGTCAGTTGTACAATAAAAATATAACCAAAAAACAAAGAACTCCCTATTTCTCCAACTTAAGTCTACATACACCACAGATATGCCCCTCCCCCAAAGCACACTTCCACTGTCTCTCAGTACACAGACTGAATATTGTACGTTAACATTCAAAATTCACACACAGACAATAAATGCTTGATGGTACAATATGAGCACAGGAGGGTTTCCTACAATCAATGAACTAAAGTTTTAGCAAAAAAACAAGACTCAAAAAGTTTTTTTTAACAGGTTTTAGAAGGTTTGAATCGCAGAGAGCTCCCAGAACATACTGTCTCCAACAGCTTCCTACACACACTACCCCGAACTGAGGCTATACAGAACAATCTAGAGCCCATGTGACCTGAAATCCCATGAATTACTGCAAAATTTGCCTTTGGAGGTAAAAACAAGGCAAGTTATTAACTTCCATATCGGTTCATGTGAATGTAACATGCAAGCATCTCTACTTAATATTTGTAATGACTAATATGTGAACTCTTTCTACTAATAAAGCATATTCAATTTGAAAAAAAAAAAAACAAGGCGAAGTGAGGCGAATACTTGATAGACCAAATAGCCTTCTTCTCATCCCTGACCCCAGTTTTTTTTTTGCCCTACCTTCCCTTCCTCATCCTGCTAACTCTGGTCCCTCCCCCTTGCACCCCTCTATCTCTACAGCACTCCTAATCCTCGTTATTCCCTACTATTATTGTTTTTGCCACAAGTGAATGTTATGTTATATTGTCCCAAATTATTGCCTTGTAAACTCTTTTGTAATTTTATTATTGTTAACTGTCTCAAACAAGAAGATGTTGATGACTACTATAAGATAAGGAAGGCTAAAACAGACTATATTCGTCATAAACAATGTGAAGGGTTATCTAACGCTACTACTTTTTGGAAAACAATTAATAATTTCATAAGGCCTAATGTTTGTCAACCAGGTTCAATGAGGTTGAATGGTGACTTGTTGTCTTGTCCACTGAAGATAGCTAATGAGTTTAATTTGAAATTTACTACATTGTCTGATTCCTTTAGTGACCAGTCCAAGGTGAACTACTTGGGACTGACTGAAGATTTTACAGTTAATCCTAAACTGTACTTAAGGACTACTACTCAAGGAGGTAGAGAAGTTGTTATGTTGTATTAAGAGGACAGCTCAGCTGGTTCTGATGGCTTATGTCCTAGTTTATTGACATGGATGCTGCCTCGGGTTATAGCACTTCCAGTTAGTATTATTTTCAACTTGTCTTTGTTACAGGTACTATACCTAATATATGGAAACATACTTTGGTCACTCCTATATTTAAATCTGGTTCACAACATGAGTTTTGTAACTACAGACCTATTTCTATCTTGTCTGCTTTAGCTAAAGTTCAGGAAAGAATAGTTTACAATCAGTTGATTGGGTATGTGGATCGCTTTGGATTATTGTCTCAGAACCAACATGGTTTTAGAAAGGGAAGGAGCACTGAGACTGCCTTGGTCGAGTTCACGAACGCGGTACTTAATGGCATGGATAAAGGGTGTCTGACGGGTGCCGTGTTTGTGGACTTGACCAAGACATTCACCAATTGTTGATTTCTAGACTTGGGTCATTGGGAGTTGGTGAGTCTTTCTTGGACTGGACGAGGGATTATTTAACAAATAGGTTTCAAAGGGTTAAATATAGGGGTGCTGTATCAGACTCTGTAATGGTTAAGTGTGGGGTTCCACAAGGTTCTATTTTGGGGCCACTTTTGTTTTCTTTGTTTTTTGATCAACTAGTAAGTGTGATTAATAATGCTTCTCTAACACTTACGCTTGACGATGCAGTAATTTATACGCAGGGTTTGTCTTTGAGATCTAGGTGTTTCTTTTAACAGAGGAAATGTGCAATTTTCAGTCTTCACTTATGGCCTGTAAATTACTCTTAAACAAATCTAAGACAAAGGTGATGGTTTTTGGTACCCCACCTAGACTGAGATCTGAGGTTGGTACTTTGAAGTTAAATCTTTGATGGATTACTGTTTGACTATGTTGATACATTTCAATATCTTGGGGTATTACTAGATTCTCATCTAAGTTATGAATCTCATTTTTGAGGGTTACCTCAAGAATACATTGTAGATTAGGTTCTTTGTACAGAATCTGTTCATTTCTTATTCCTGAGTCTAGGCTGGTTATTTCTAATTGCTGCTTACTTCCTATTGTGAACTATGCAGCTATGATTACTGACACTGCTTTCATGACAGTGATTTCAAAGAAATCCACTTTTACTTCACTTGATAGCTAAGTTTGCTTTAAATTGTTCTAAGTCATCTCTCATCATTGTGTGATTTTGAAAGAAATGGGCTGGTTACTGGTTTCATTAAATTTCCAATACTGTGTGGCCAAGTTCATATATAGTTATGGACTCTGGAATTCCACATAGTATTTCAAAGTTTTTGAGACCATATATTGATGGTCATTATTCTAGACATAGGTCAGACAGTAGGTTTCTCGAGATTCCTTTTATGAAATCTAAAAGTGGACAAAGATCCTTTGCTTATATTGCTCCATTCATTTGGAATGAAATTCCTCAAGATATTAGGTGGTTGTGTTCTGTCAAAAAGTTTGCCGATGCATTAAGGATGTATTTCGAATCTCAATTTAATTGTAACTGTTTTTTATGAATTTTTTTTATGAATTTTATACGTAACAAAGACATTTTTGTCTGCAATTTGCTGCATTGTATATGTATGTTTGATTATGTATTGTCTGTATGCAATATATGTGGGTCGCACCTGTAAAAGGAACTTGTTTCCAGTGTGCTTACCCGTTAAGCGAATAAACAAACAAACAAACTACTGTACTTGCTTATTGTTCCTCAATGGAGTTTTTTCTTTATGTATTACATGTGCTGTTTTTGTTGACCATTCCAGGTCCACCTTGTAAATGAGCTTGTCTCAATGGTGCTTCGCCTGGTAAAATAAAGATGATCGATTGATTGATTGATAATATCAACTGATATTGCTCAGGAGCTATCACTTTTATCTCATATGTCAGCTGTGATCAGGAGTAGATTCTGTTATTTGAAGAACATAGCTGGATTGTGCCCCTACCTTGACCAGACCCTCTTCTAACACTAGTGTATGTGTTTGTGGTTTCTCACCTTAACTACTGTAATGCACTCTACCTGGGCCTTCCTGCAGGTCAGATCCACTGTCTCCAGCAGGTGAAGAACAAAGCATCCAGACTTGCTACCTCTGCTAGGAGTAGAGACATTGCAATTTTGTAATGCTCAATCAGGGTTTCTTGGTGGATTCAATTCTTTGGTTTAGAAGTTATGTACAAGGGGGATCCCATTGTACCAAGGTTCAATCTGATTTTAAGGAGATTTGTTGTGAAGTCTCTCAAGGCTCTTTATTCGTCCCTTTAATATTTACCATTTTTCTGAACTCTATGCATTCGGTTTGTTCTTACTCTAATTCTGTATGCAGATGATGCTGTCTTGCTTAGTTCTGACAGAGATTTTGATTGTTTATAAAACATTCTGCAATGTGACTTTAGTTATGTTCATAATTGGTTTCTGTCTCATGAGTTACTTATTTTTTTTTTTGTAGACTTTATCACTCTCTTGCAGTGAGGGGTACTTACCCCTGTCAGCCATGTATGCGGCCGCTCAACTGGCTGGAGAGCCAGCCTCCACCGCAACCACACCAAGGTGAGGAGGACCGTAGCTTACCCCCATGGAGGGGCCTCCCCTGGCAGGAGTGCAAGCTGGGAGAGGAGACCGCATCACCCTAGAGCCCTCTCCCCAGCTGTTGGACTTTGTTTGACTCCCTCAGACCAGGTCGACTGTCGGTGGCTTCATGCTGCTGCAAGGAGGGGTTTTAAGTTCTAATTTCCCTAGGGATTGGACATGCAATAACGTCCAGTGTGAACGCACATGCTCTCGTGCACGCTCACAGGTCGTCTGCCACTCCCTAACCCCATGTTCTGGCTCACTAGCACTGCATCCCTCCCAGTTTCCACTGGAAGTTGCTAGTGCAGTTAGCTATGCCCTCAACCCACCCCAGGAGAGGAGAGCAGTCCACCGGATGCTCAATCCTCTCCTTCTCCTGCTGCCTCCCATGACCCGAGTCCACTTCCGAACCCTGGTTGCCAGTGTGGCGTGAGGTGTGGCATCCAGTGCCTCAACCCTCAGCGTCACCAGGCCAGCATTTATAAGTTACTTCTTGATTAAAAACAAACAAAAAAAAAAACTAAATCTATGTTTTTTTTTCACGTTCCAGTAAATCATTGTCACTTGGTATTCAGACCTTTAATTAACTGGACTCCTCATTGGCTGCGTGAATAGTTTCTGTTATTTGGGTATCACTTTGGACAGGAATTTTTCCTTCAACCTTGATGTTACTCAGCTTATAAAGGCAATACATAAAAGGTTGGGTATGTTATATAGAATGCAGAATGAATCAGTACCTGGTTCCTGAATCTTGAAGGTTATTGGCCAACAGTTTGCTTTTTCAAAACTTAACTATGGTAGCATTTTCTATCTTTATTTGACTACTAACCTTTTTAATAGGTTGAATACTCTTTATAATTCTATTTGTAGGTTTGTAATTGGGTTGAGGGGTTCAACTCATCACTGTGTGCTTTATAGTACAATAGGATGTCTCCCATTCAAACAACAGATTGAATTCAGAGCTTTGATATTTTTGCATACAGTTGTCCTTGATCTCATGCCTAGCACTGAAAGTGTGAAATTTCCTAGATGTGTCAATACCTTTTCAACTAGATCACAATATAAATATGTATTTTCCATTCCTCGCTTTAATTCTACATTTGGTCAGAGATCTTTTAAACACAAAGTGGTTACCCTTTACAACAATTTACCTTTCTCTATTTGGAATGTTGTTTCATTGTCTTCACTTAAATATGGACTGTATAGTATGTTATTGTTGGATTCCAATTGTGCATGTTTTAAATAATTTTTAATGTATTTTATGTACTGGTTGCTGTGAAAAATTGAATTTTTTGCTAGTCTGCTCATCAGTTTAAATAAAAATTAAATGAAATAAAATGAAATAATCCATCGGTGAAATTGATGTGAATCCACCGAATTCTGAAATTTGCGAATTCCGTGGCAGACACACCAACTTCACTGGTGAATATTTTTTTTTAGGTAAAACCTCAACAAAACCTTCCACACCCACTGTGCTGTAAAAATCACCCCTCCACCTTCCAAAAATGTTAAAAACCATGACATCCACTCCCATTCCCCCATGGCATCTCCTACTTCCTCTCCCTGCCTTGGTGAAATGCTACTGCATCTGCTGCTCTGACTGTGTTTGAAACACAGAAACATAGAAACAGTCAGCAGATACACATCTCTTGGCCCACCCAGTCTGCTCTATTTTCCCTACCTACTGTGCCACCACATACCCTACTTGATCTCCGTTCTCCCCTACCCTTGTCTTATTACTAAGGCCCCCTTGTGTCTAGCCCATGCATGCTTGAATCCTGTTACCATTTCAGCACCCACCACCTCCACTGGAAGGCTTTTACAGGTGTCTATCAGCCTTTCCATGAAGAAGTATTTCCTCATATCCCCTCAGAGTCTCCCCCCCTCCAGCTTCATGGTGAGACCCATTGTCCTCAAACATTTTTCCTAAGTAAAATGCTATCCTCATGTACCTTATTATTACCTTTGAGATATTTGAACATTTTTATCATATTCCCGCTTTCCCTCCTTTCCTCTAGAGAGTACATATTTAATTCCTTGAATCTCTCCTCATATGACTTTTAATGCAGGACAGGCACCATTTTGGTTGCCTTCCTCTGTATTGCCACCACCAGATCCTTATCTTTCCAGAGACGGGGCCTCCAGAACGGGGGACACACTACTCGAGGTGGGGCCTTACTAATGATCTATACAGGGGTAACACTACCTCTCTCTTTCTGCTGGTGATACCCCTCCCTATGCACCTGAGCATATTGTTAGCTTTCCTACTGCCTTATCACACTGCTTTGCTACCTTCAGGTAATCAGAGATGATAATCCCTAGGTCCCTTTCCTGTTTTGTGGCTAACAGTACCTCCCTGTCCATTTGGTACATTGTCCCATGTTTCTGTTGCCCAAGTGCATAACTTTGCACTTTTTGGCATGAAACTCAGTTGCCAAACCCTTGACCAGTCTTCCAGCTTTTTCAGATCGTTCCTCATTTTTTCCACTTCCCCTTGTATGTCCACACTGTTGCAGATTTTTGTGTCATCCATAAACAGGTATATTTTCTCTTCCAACCTTCTTGCAATGTCACTAATAAAGACATTGAAGAGGACTGGGCCTAGTACTGACCCCAGTGGCACCCCACTGGTCACCACGCCTTCTCCCAAGTAAATTCCATTTACCACCACCCTCTGATTCCTGTGGCTTAGCCAACTTCTTGCCCATTTTACCACTTTTGGACCCACTCCAAGGCTGCCCAGCTTGCTCACTTCTGTGTGGAACAGTGTCAAAGGCCTTACTGAAATCCTGGTAGGCCACATCCACCACTCCACCCTAATCCACTTTCCAGGTCACCCAGTCAAAAAACTTGATCAGATTTGTCTGGCAGGATCTGCCCCCAAGAAACTGTGTTGCCTCGGATCCTGAAAAGCACTGGTTACAAGGTGTTCTGCAATCCTCTCTTTCAGTAGTGATTCGATTACTTTACTTACCAATGAAGTCAGTCTGACAGATCTGTAATTTTCTGCCTCCTCCCTATTACCACTTTTGTGAAGTGGGAGGACATCTGCCCTCCTTCCGTCCCCTGGAACTTCCCCCGTATCCTGTTACAGGTGGAATAGAGCTGTCGGAGGTGCAGTCAGCACCTCCTTGAGCTCTCTTAGTATCCTAGGGTGTACCCCGTCAGGTCCCATTGTCTTGTTTACTTTCAGTTGTGCTAGTTCCTTCAGGACTTTCTCCTCTGTTAAAAAGCTAGTGCCGACCTCCCTTCCTTTAATGCCCTTGTCACTGATCTGTGGCCTGTCATCTACCCCTTCTTTCGTAAATACTGAACAAAAGTATGTGTTTAGTATGTCTGCTTTTTTCTGGTCCTCTTCCACACAAACCCCTCCTTCCCCATTTATCCTTACTATCCCTCCTTTAGTCTTCCGCTTTTTGCTTATGTACCTAAAGAATGTTTTATTCATAGAAACTTAGAAACATAGAAGTTGACTGCAGATAAGGACCGCAAGGCCCATCCAGTCTGCCCATTTCTTTTTCTACCTTATAAATGTGCCATCGGCCTTTGCTCTGTCAGTGGCCTATCTATTCATAGTCATTTGTATTGCTCCTTTATGCCTATCCCATGCCTGTTTGAAGCCCTGCACTGTATTCATAGCCACCACTTCTTGTGGTAAGCCATTCCATGCATCCACCACCCTTTCTGTGAAAAGAATTTCCTCACATTCCCCTTAATCGGCCCCTCTAATCTCATGCTGTGTCCTCTTGTCCTGCTATTTTCTTATATTTAAACATGTTTGACTCTTTCACCTTGTTAATGCCCTTAGGTGTTTGAATGCCTCGATCATATCACCTCTCTCCTTCTTTGCTCAAGGGTATACATATTGAGCTCTGTTAATCTGTCCTCATATGTCTTCTGATGCAGTCCCTGCACCATTTGGTTGCCCTCTCTGGACTGCCTCAATTTGGTTAATGTCCTTGTGAAGGTGTGGCCTCCAATACTGCATGCAGTACTCCAGATGGGGCTAACCAGTGTCTTGTAAAGAGGATTATTACCTCCCTCTTACGACTTGTGATACCCCTACTAATACACCCTAACAACCCTAGCCTTACCTACTGCTTTAGAGGTCTGCTTGGATGATTTCAGGTCATCAGTGATGATGATACCCAAGTCTCTTTCTTCCTTTGTGACTGCTAGCAACTCCTCCCAGCCTATAGGTGGCTTCAGGGTTTCTCTTCCCTATGTGCATGATTTTGCACTTCTTTGCATTAAATCCCAGTTGCCACTTTTCTGACCATTTTGCTAGTTTATCCAGATCTCTTCTCATTCTGCCCACCCCATCTGGATCATCTACTCTGTTGCAGATCTTGGTGTCATCTGCAAACAGACAAGCCTTACCCTCTAGTCCATCTGCAAGGTCACTAATGAAGATGTTGAAGAGGACTGGCCCCAGAACTGATCCCTGAGGTACCTCACTTGTGACTTGCATCTCTTCTGACTGTATACCATTTACCACCACTCTCTGTTTTCTGCCTGTCAACCAGTTTGCCACCCAGTTGACCAACTTCTGACCAACTCCGAGCCTACCCAGCTTATTTATCAATCTTCTATGTGGAACAGTGTCAAAAGCTTTGCTGAAGTCAAGGTAGGCAACATCAACTGCTCCCCCCTTGGTCCACCACTCTGGTTACCCAGTCAAAGAAATCTATGAGATTAGTTTGACAGGACCTTCCTTTTTGTAAACCCATGCTGTCTTGGATCCTGTGCCCCTATGGATTCCAGGTGTTGCACTATCCTTTCCTTAAGGAGTGCCTCCATAATCTTGCCCAGTACTGAGGTAAGACTGACTGGTCTGTAGTTCTCCGCCTCCTCCTGCTACCACTCTTGTGGAGCGGTATCACATGAGCCCTTCTCCAGTCTTCTGGGACTTCTCCTGTGCTCAGAGACTCACTAAACAGTTCTGCTAATGGCTCTGCTAGTTCCACCTTTAGCTCCTTAAGTACCCTGGGATGTATGCCATCAGGTCCCATTGCCTTATCTACCCTGAGCTTAGCAAGCTCTTGTAGGACCCTTTCTTTTGTGAAGGGAGTAGTGCTCACCTCCCTCCCCCCTGTGTCCATGATGCTGAGCTGTGGGCTCTGTCCTGCCTTCTCTTCAGTAAATACTGAGCAAAAGTATCTATTTAGGATAGATGCCTTTACAGGGTCCTCCTCCTCACATGCTCCCTTTTCTTTTAGCTTAGCAATACCCCTCTGGAATTTCTCCTTTCACTAATGTATCTATAGAAAGTCTTGTCACCTTCTTTACTGTTAGTGCTAGTGTTTCCTCAGTTTGGGACTTGCCTGCCTTACTGCCTTCCTGCTTCCCTTAGGGCAGTTTGGTATGCCTCCCTATCTTCATCCGCTGTGTTCCCTTATATTTCCTGAAGGCCAGCCTTTGGCTCTGGCCTTTTCTGCTACTGTATTTGAGAACCAAAGTGGTTTCCTTCTTCTTTGCACTTCCTTTTCTGTCTAACACAATGGGATGTTGCTTCAAGTATTGCATCCTTAATGCTTGCCCACTTTGCCTGTACCCCCTCACCTGTGTTTCTTTTTGCCAGGGCTAGCTTAACTCTGTTGGCCATCTTATCAAAGTCAGCTCCTCTGAAGTCCCATATTTTTGCCTTGGAATGGGATGATTTAGATGTAGTAGCCAAACTGAGCCATACCATGTGATGGTCACTGGCCCCCAGGTGACCTTCTACCTGGAGATCTGTGATCCCTTTTACATCCCAGTCCTGGCTTTCACTGTACAAGGACTCAGTAATTGCGACTATGTCCGGGTCCGTTTCTGTAATGGTGGCTTCCAGGTCCATAATCTTACTGCCCAAACTTTGATGATTTGCACACATGGCTCTCCCCTCACTTTACCCTTATGCCCTCCCTTATTTTCTCCACCACTCTTCTCACTATTTCCCCCCTCCTTCTACCCCCTGGATATTTATATTCATTTGTTCCTTTTGGGATGTCTCTCCCTCCAGATTCCCACTGCTGACCTTGTAAGCCTGTGGAGTGGGGGGGGGTGTTATGTCTCCCTGCCTCATTCTGCCTTCCCCCTCAGCTAGTTTAAATGCTCACCAATGTAGCATTTAAACCATTCACTGAGGGTCATGGTTCCCCTCCGGGGTGGAAGCAGGCTGTCGCCAATGTACAAGTCTTGATCCCCCCAAGTGGAGCCCAGCCCCCAATGAAGTCAAATCTTTCCTTTCTCTACCATTCCTTCAACCATGAGTTGAAGTTCCTGGTATGGAGACTCATATCCTCCCCTGTCATAGAGAGGTAGCACCTCAGAGAAGGTCACAGATCATGCCACTTGCCTAAGCCCCTCCCCAATTCTCCGAATTCCTCCTGAATTGTTGCTGGCTCATCTCTAGCCAGATCATTTGTCCACAGATGGACAATGTCATCCAGCTCTCCATCCCTTCCTTCCTCCTGAAAAATGAATCCCTTCCCCAACCTGCATGGCAAACACATTCTACCTGCCTTACCCTACTCCAGTCCCACTGTCTTTATTAAGCAGTATACCTAGTTCCCTGACCCCATCTAACTCCTCTGTTATCCCCACCACCCTCTACCCCCTACCAGAACCCACAAAATCAACTTGGAATAAAGAAAATGGTCTCCTGGAACAGAATGACTACTCTGTTCGGTGTCCCTCTCGTAATGGCAAGAATGCATGAGTAGTAACATATTTACTTCTAGTAAAACCTGATTGGCGGAAAATGCAACCAGTCAGGTTTACTAGGGCTAAAATATCACCATTCACAAACACTGAACGGGCACTATGCTCTGCACCAGGGGACCTTTTCTTTATTCCAGGTTGATTTGGGAGTTAGTAGGTCAGGTATTGGGTTTACCGCTTATTAAGACAGTGGGACTCCAGTTGGGGGGAGTGTGTTTGGCACATGGGTGGGGAGAAGAGATTACTTTTTCAAGCAGTCAGAGAAGCAGATGCAACCATACAGTCGCATTTCACTGGGACGGGAAGGGGAGGAAAGTGCCAGTAGGGGATGAGAGGAGGATTTTTTTTATCATTTGTGGGTGGAGGAGAGGGGTTTTGGGGTTGGAGGAGGGTGTGTAACACACAATTTGCAGATTCGCCTGTAAATTGGGCCATATACCATTCATATTTGGCCAATTCATCTGGCAAATAACAACACAAATTGTGGTCCATAGCGTCACAAATTTGCCAAAATATGTGGATTTTTTTCACAGAGCACATTTTGGCAACTTTGCACACCACTTGCTAGGAGGAGTGATATATTACTTCTGCACTGCATTCTCTGCACTAACTACCTGTGAGGTGGTGATCGATTTCTTTGGGCTCCTAACAGGCCCTTGCAGCCCCACTCCTTCGGGCTTCCATGCCGGTGCCCTCCCCCCATGCTGTGGACCCAATCCTTGCTACTGCACCTGTCTTGGGCTCCCCAGAGCTCTGCTGACAATCCCACAGTGGTCCAGCTTACCCCTGCCAGGGCCCTTCCCCCGGGAGGTGGCACGGAGGAGTGAACTAGTGTTACATGGGGATGTTAGTCTGGGGTCAGGAGTGGTGCGCTGGGTGATTGGCAGCTTGAGGGGACCTACTGGAGAGCCGTCATCTGGTGTATGGGTGGCCATTTTCCTTGCTGTAGGGTACCCACCCACCACCCACAATGCGTGCAGCCGTGGCGACGTCCTGGGGAGTGGACATATGGCAGCGTGTGGTCACCCATGCTGCCAAGTATGCCTCCAGGAGCTACTACTAGAGCGGCTCACCACGTTGCCTCCCCCCCAGAGGGGAATGTCCATAGGATGCTGTCAACTAAAACCCTTTAATGGACTGGGGCCCCAGTATGTTAGGGAGCTTCTGGTAACACACCCCAATATCCATGAGTTGCAATCTACTGGTACTTGCCTTTTGGTTATTCAAAAATCAAGTTTAAAATCAGCAGGGGTAGAACCTTTTCTGTAGCTACTCCCCTTCTTTGGACCATCTTTCCCACAGAAATTCCATCTGCCCCCTCTGTCCCCATCTTCAAAAGTAGATTACAGATGTGACTTTCGATACAGGCTTTTGCTGGGGACTGGGATAGAACTGGCTTCTGCACTGTATGTTTTATTTTATATGTTACAAAATATTTCATTTGAATTATGGTTTTTATTGCATGTTAGTTTCTTAAAATCATTTGGAATTTTGTTTTGAAGTTTTTCTTTTCCCTTTTGTCTGTACACTGCCTTCATTTTTAGAAGGCATTATTAATATCTACCCATCTGTCTGTTTGTCTGTCCATCAATCTATCTGCTAATATAATCTGATATATGAGCAGACAATATAATCTGATGTAGTACAATGTAATAAATGTAGCTGATAATATAATCTGATATGATATAATAAGATAATATAACATAATATAATTTACTATATAATCATTTTTATTATGCTGTATTTATTATTTATTATTTTTATTTATGTGCCCAACTCATGATTTAGGCTTGCTGCTTTATACCCTTTCCTCATGCTGTCTTCAAAAGCCCCTGGTGACAACTAGGGAAGGGGGAGGCTTGGCAGAGTTGGGCAATGAATACAAGGTGATCTTTTTTGGGAACTAGAATATAATTTTCTTGATGGATCAGTTCTATCCTGAGTAGGGGAACAGGAAGCAACTAAACAAAGAAAGAGGAAACTGGTGTGCTTCTGCATTGCTCAGAATGGTTTCATCACGAGATGCACAGGGAAGGCTGTTTGCACTGCAGGGGTAGTGGAACCAATGGTTTTCTTGAGACTAATGAACCATAGTTTTTTTGGCTGTACTATCACACACCCAGCAGCCCTTGTCCTCAGAGCCCCATGACTTCCATTTCCTGGGTCACCATTATCTGCTCCTGTCTCCACTACCAATACTTGCAGAACTTGTACTTGGTGGAACTGGCATGGTGGAGCATTTATGTGCTTCTTTCCTCCTCCTGCATCCCTTTTTCCTATTGTTCATCTCTTTACTTTTCTGTGTAACAACCCCTAAACTCACCTGGGCTGTCCCAGGGCCTTTGGGGTACTCTCCATAAACCTCCGAGGGGCCCGGCCTGAGTTCTGGCAGTGGTGGCAATTGAGGTGCAGTGCTTCCACCTGGGGTAATGGCAAGAACTCCTGCAGACAAAAAACAGGTTACCACCCCTCAGGAAATAAGTGAGCTGCCCTGCAAGGCTTACCCCACAAACACAGTTTTCTCCACTGGTGCCCACCCCTCAATAACACTTTTTGAATAACCACAAAGGACAATAAATAAATGGCAAACCACAACCCTTTTATTTAGGGTATAACACAAGGAGGGAAAGGTCAATCACCTTGTACTTTCTGTCAAACAGTATTGTTCCAGTAGAAACCCCTCTCCCTCCGTTGGGTGCACCCAAATTGTCCCTGTATGGTGGGTACCTCCCCACTCTAAGATGCAGGCCTGGGGTCTTTTGTTGGGGCCCAGATAACACAGAAACAACTTGTACTTATGTTCGAATCTTCTCAACCTGGGCGTCACCTTTGTCGTGGTTGTGAGGGCTTAGCCCCAGATCCTAACTAACTAGCCAATAACTCCCCAGAGCTTCTGCTCAGGCTACTCACAGTTGTCTTGTGGGTCACTGGATGGGATTCTCTGCCCAATGAGTTGCCAGATGCCTCAGAGGGTCTCCATTTGATGGTTCACCACTGGTGGACAGCCGGAACTGGGTGGGGGGTTGCGGCGTGATGATCTTCTCCTGCCTGGCCTTCCCAACTTCACCCACAGGCCTTTATAGACAGTGTTTGCTCAGGGAGGCCTGTTTGCCATCCTGCTCTGGGGCATCTGCTCCTTCAGCCTGTGGAACAAACATGGCACTTTTCCTCACCCCTCCTGGATAACGCTACCCCTCCCACAGGACTTGAGCAGGGCAGCCAGACTTCCAGGTCTCTTCCCTGGCTGAACCTCCCTGTTCCTGCTCAGTTTATCCCATGGGGGCCCGTGGCTCACTTAAGCTCAGCACCCCACTGTACTTTTCAGTCCAGTTGGTCCAGCTGCTTGAGCTTACAATGGGACCCATCTGCATGCAGTCCTGCAGATCTGCTGTTTCCCCTCCTGCACTCAACTTAAAGTGTGGGTAGCCAGGCAGCCCACAGCCAGGCAGACTTGATTTTCTTTGGCAATCTCTCTCCCCCTGCCACCCTGCTGCTCCTCTGGACTACCCCACTCCAATCTCTCCCTTTTTTACGCCAGACACCAGCCTTTTATTTCCCCTGAACAGCCTCCCTCTCACTGGCTGAAGCCCCCATGTGATCTCCAGGCTGCCTCTGGGTATTTTCCCAGCAGCCCCAGTTTGTAGTTCTTTAGGGAGCTGCCATTTTATCTCCCTGGCAGGCTTCCTGATGTCAGGCCCCATATTATTTTATTTAGCCCGTTACCTGGGCTATCTATAAAAGAATGTGTGTCTGGAATCCTTCTGGTCACTAAGTTCGGCTACCTCTGACTCCTCTACTTATCTGGGGGCCGGGAATACACTTGTTGTCATAATGGCTGCATGGCTGAGTGGACAATAGGAGCATGGCTCCTTTAACTTTCTCTCCCCCCGCAGCTGCACATGCATGCTGTGTGCACGACTGCCATAAATGTAGTTTTCTTCGAGCGGCCCCGCAGTTTCCAATTATTGGGGCCGCTCCAACCTCCCTGCAGTTCCCGATTGCCCGGGAACACCACCCGGACCCATCCACATTCCAGGCTGAGGTTCCGAATCGGGTGCTACCACAGCTGTGTGCCCAGAGGGGCATCCAGGCTTGAGCCCCACCACAGCCACTCAGAGGACACCCAGCAGAGGATCGGAGGAACATAGTCCTAACAGGTGAGCCTGAATTGGGGGGCTTAAATCTACATTTATCAAGAATACATGCACAACAGATGTTAACATTATTCAGCTGCCACCAGATGCTAACAGTGATGACTGACAACAGTTGGCGATGATTCTTAGAGGCCTACGTGACATGCATGCCCAGCACATGGACAAGCTAAAGTACTGTATGACTGACGAGATGATAAGGAAGAGTGGCACCACCAGGCCACCCCACCAACACTGACAGTTCACACACCATCCAACTGAGAGACCTTGTGACCTAGTGTCTTACACAGTATTCTGCTTTACTTTTTACTCACTGATTGGCGCACAGGCTCACATACAGGCAAAAAATTAAAAAAAATGATTTCTGCACTCTGCTGCATGACCAGTAGTCAGTACAAAAAAAATATATTTGTCAAATAAATCCTTAAAGCCGACTACACCTTTCCTAATCTGCTACATTTTACATGCCCTGCTCCTGCTGTGGAGGGTGGGGGGATAAAAAATAAATATGGATTTATGTGCCCTCTACACTACAGCACTCAGTTAAAAATAATATTTCTTATATAAATCTTTCAAAATTCCTCCTGCACCTTTTCCCAATCTGCTAAATACAGTCTGCTCTACCCTGCTTCTACCGCAGACAAGGCCAACAGCTGCCAGTGCAGCAGGCTTAGATTGCGATGGGGGGCGGCTGGGGGGGGCGGTCACTCCTCCTGGCTGCCACTGTGTGAGTAGTGGTGCCCTGCCACCATCTTTGTTCACTGTTTAGTGCCCATTGTGGAGCCCATGATTGACTGAATGGCCCCCCTGGCTCCCAAACCTGGCTCTGCCACTGGCTATCTCCTCCCCTCTTCAGTGTGATTTCACTAGGCTGCCTGCTTGAAACGACAGTCAGATATAGTGAGAATAAGATAACTGGATGAGTTCTAAAGTATTCTGATCAAAAAGTCCCTCTTTTCATGTTATAGGAGCTCCTTCCAGCCACAGGTCCTTTGCGTGAGAGAGCTGGAAAGGGCACCGAGATGTGCACAGCACGCAGAGTTCTCAGTTTCCAGCACTGCTGATTGACTACTGCAGGTCATGTGACTTGCCAGCAACTTGGATATGCTCACTGTAAAAAGTGATGTGTCATGACATGTGACTTGCCAGCAACTTGGATGTGCTCACGGTGTGCCCCCTGTAAAAAGTGCTGTGGCAACAGTTTTGGGAGCGAAAGTTCTTTCAATTTGATGGACTGCATCTGACTAAGAAGGGAGTCAGTGCATTGAGGCAGAAGTTTGATGTCTTTGCAGAATATTTAAACTAGCAAATGGGGAGAGGGGTGCAGCACCCCATACGACAAATGGGAAGAACACCCTTCCCCCTCAGCTAGTGATCAAACAGGAGTTCAGCATATTTGCAGTTCATTTGCATCACCAGGTAAGAAAAACGGTCCAGCTCCTCATATGACACACAGGGGAAACACCAGACCTCACCCAACAACTAACACACCAAAATCTGGCCAATGGAAAATCATGTACACAAATGCTCACAGCCTGGGAAACAAGATCCCAGACCTACAGGCAATAATGATAGAGGCTAAACTGGACATAGTAGCAATTAGTGAGACGTGGTTTACCAGTAACCACAATTGGGAGAGTTCAGCATCTGGCTATGTACTGTTCGGAGGAGACCGAGGTGCAAAAAGGGGGGGTGGAGTGGCCCTGTATGTCAGTGAAAATATCAAAGCTACAGAAATTCAGAATACACATAAGGAGCCAGAAGAACTGTGGGTCACCCTGGAAACAGGAAATGGGACAGCTATAAGAATGGGGGTTGTCTACAGGCCCCCAGACCAGGGGGAGGACATAGACACATTACTGTTAGAAGATATACAAAACGTGACAGCTAAAGGGGAGGTTCAGATAATGGGAGACTTCAACATGCTAGTGTAACCCCCCTGCAAATGGGGGTTCCCAAAAGACATCCAGGAGCTTGCTTGAATGCTCCAAGCCTGAATGGTGTTTGGTGTTTAAGCCATTTATCAGTGAGTGTTTTTAGAGCCTCTGGTACTGTCTCTTTAAGAGCTGTCTGCTTGCAGACATAATTAGTTTGTATGGGGGACTGTGTGCTTCTCTGTTTGAGTACCACTCGAGCTGCTGCCAATTCACTCCATTTTGCAGTCACTAGGAGTGCAAAGGAACCTATCTGAAAGATGTAACTGTTTGCCAGAAATCATTTACAGTAATAATGAAATTACAGTTTGTCTAACCTGCTTTCTTTGCAGTCAGAACTGTGTCTGCCTAGTTCCCCATTCTGGTTTTGAACTGCTGAACTGGACCAATCAGTGTGTGGTAAGCTAGCTCTAAAATGGTGCCTTGGATGAATCAGAACTTGGACTCATAATCTGAGCCAGCCACAAAGAGGATTGTATGGGCAGTGACTCTGGGAGATGTAGTTTAGACTTCGCGCCTTTTGGACCAACAGCAGCAGTCTATTGTGAGTGACAGCCAATCCAGTCAAGAACTGGGAGGAACTCAAAGGAAGTGCCCGGTTTTGTCTGTTGGAGTTTCAGTTTTAGATCTGGCAGTGAAGGGAAAGAAACCTGTGCTCCTTCAGTGCACAGTTTCAGTCAAAAAACGTGTGTAAGGCCCAGAGTTCCGGTCTGCAGCTTGTGTAACTGCATGTTAGGACTGAATCCGTCCTGTGAAAAGAATCAAAGGATCTCTGAAGAGTAGAAACCAGGCTCACCCTGTAGAAGACTGAAGAAATTGTTGAATTGCACTTGGTCTGTCAGGAACTGAATCTGCTGTGTGTTCTCCTGGGTATTGTGCAGTAATTGCGATCGGGATAGAGAAGCAGCCTGCCTGGTATAGTACTTTCTTTTTTTACCATATAAATGTGTGAAGAGTCTCGTGGAGCTCAAAAGTAGCCCTGCTGACGTTGAAGGACCCTATCTTGTTTGGAGGTCGTGAGTACTAATTCAGGGTCGCTCCCTGTTGAATTGCCACATTAAATCCAAATGGAATCACTGTACTGCTGACTGTTTAATTTTCTTTTCACTGTGTGAAAGGGCCCTACCAGCTGCCACAGTTTGGACTAGCCACTAGGCTTGGGTACCCAGGGACAGTAACTGGTAGGATAGGCCTGTGCACAGAGCCATAGGTAGATAGTAAAGTGATAAGCTAATTAACCTGATTTCTGTCCTTGTTATATCCCCCTAAAATAAATCAGAGCTGCTTGTTTCCAGCAAAGTTATACTGCCTGAGGTATTTGTCTATGTTAAAGTACTGTACTGTGATTGTTGCACTGTATCTTATTTCACAGGAGGTCCCAGTGCTGGAACCAGACCTGGGGGTAAGTGTATACTGTGAAGGTAATTCTGATATATTGTGTGGGCCACTAGTGGGAAGAAAGGGGGGTTGCAGTGTCCCAGAGGGCTGTGACCAAGTTAGTTTAACTATTGCAAACCCTGACCTCTGGGTGGAGGCACCCGCCATTGGATCCAGGCCCCTCAACCTGTTAGTGGCAAATCAGGCATGGGTAGTAGCCCCTGGGATAACGCCATCTAGGGGTTACACTAGATACAGATTGGGCAATACCAGCAGGAACAGCTGCTAGAACTAGACACATGGTGGATTTGCTGCAGGGGGAGGGCCTCAAACAACTGGTACAACAACCCACAAGAGACAGGGCTATCCTAGATCTAGTACTGACTAACAGGGAAAGGATCACAGATCTCCAGGTAGAAGGTCACCTGGGGGCCAGTGACCATCACATGGTATGGTTCAGTTTGGCCACTACAACTAAATCATCCCATTCCAAGGCAAAAATATGGGACTTCAGAGGAGCTGACTTTGATAAGATGGCTAACAGAGTTAAGCTAGCCCTGGCAAAAAGAAATACAGGTGAGGGGGTACAGGCAAAGTGGGCAAGCTTTAATGATGCAATACTTGAAGCAACATCCCATTGTGTTAGACAGAAAAGGAAGTGCAAAAGAAGAAGGAAACCACTTTGGTTCTCAAAAACAGTAACAGAAAAGGTCAGAGCCAAAAGGCTGGACTTCAGGAAATATAAGGGAACGCAGCAGGATGAAGATAGGCAGGCATATTAAACTTCCCTAAGGGAAGCAGGGAAGGCAGTAAGGCAGGCAAAGGCCCAAACTGATTAAACACTAGCACAGACAATAAAAGAAGGTGATAAGACTTTCTATAGCTACATTAGTGAAAGGAGAAAGTCCAGAGGGGGTATTGCTAAGATCAAAGGAGATACGGGGGCATGTGAGGAGGAGGACCATGTAAATGCATCTATCCTAAATAGATACTTCTGCTCAGTATTACTGAAGAGAAGGTAGGGCAGGTCCCACAGCTCAGCACCATGGACACAGGGGAGAGGGAGGTGAGCACTAGTCTCTTCACAAAAGAAAGGGTCCTACAAGAGCGCGATAAGCTCAGGGTGGACAAGGAAATGGGACCTGATGGCATACATCCCAGGGTAATGAAGGAGCTAAGGGTGGAACTAGCAGAGCCATTAGCAGAACTGTTTAGTGAGTCTCTGAGCACAGGAGAGGTCCCAAAAGACTGCAGAAGGGCTCATGTGATCCCGCTCCACAAGAGTGGTAGCAGGGAGGAGGCAGGGCACTACAGACCAGGCAGTCTTACCTCAGTACTGGGCAAGATTATGGAGGAACTCCTTAAGGAAAGGATAGTGCAACACCTGGAATCCATAGGCACAGAGGATCCAAGACAGCATGGGTTTACAAAAGGAAGGTCCTGTCAAACTAATCTCATAGATTTCTTTGACTGGGTAACCAGAGTGGTGGATCAAGGGGGAGCAGTTGATGTCACCTACCTTCACTTCAGCAAAGCTTTCAATACTGTTCCACATAGAAGATTGATTAATAAGCTGGGTAGGCTCGGGGTGGGTCAGAAGTTGGTCAACTGGGTGGCAAACTGGTCGATGGACAGAAAACAGAGAGTGGTGGTAAATGGTATACAGTCAGAAGAGATGCAAGTCACATGTGGGGTATCTCAGGGATCAGTTCTGGGGCCAGTTCTCTTCAATATCTTCATCAGTGACCTTGCAGATGGACTGGAGGGTAAGGTTTGTCTGTTTGCAGATGACACCAAGATCTGCAACAGAGTAGATGATCCAGATGGGGTGGGCAGAATGCGAAGAGATCCGGATAAACTAGCAAAATGGTCAGAAGAGTAGCAACTGGGGTTTAATGCAAAAAAGTGCAAGATCATGCACATAGGGAAGAGAAACCCTGAAGCCACCAATAGGCTGGGAGGGAAGTTGCTGGCAGTTACAAGGAAAGAAAAAGACTTGGGCATCATCATTACCGATGACCTGAAATCATCCAATCAGACCACTAAAGCAGTAGGTAAGGCTAGGGGGATGTTAGGGTGTATTAGTAGGGTATCACAAGTTGGAAGAGGAAGGTAATAATCCCTCTTTACAAGACACTGGTTATGCCCCATCTGGAGTACTGTGTGCAGTACTGGAGGCCACACCTTCACAAGGACATTAACCAAATTGAGGCAGTCCAAAGAAGGGCAACCAAAATGGTGCAGGAACCGCATCAGAAAACATATGAGGACAGATTAATGGAGCTCAATACGTATACCCTAGAGCAAAGGAGGGAGAGAGGTGATATGATTGAAACATTCAAACACCTTAAGGGCATTAACAAGGTGAAAGAGTCTAACATGTTTCAATATAAGAAAAATAGCAGGACAAGAGGACAAAGCATGAGATTAGAGGGAGGCCGATTAAGGGGTAATGTGAGGAAGTTCTTTTTCACAGAAAGGGTGGTGGATGCATGGAACGGCCTACCTCAGGAAGTGGTGGATATGAATACAGTGCAGGGATTCAAACAGGCATGGGATAGGCATAAGGGAGCAATACAGATGAGTATGAATAGATAGACCATTGACAGAGCAAAGGCCGATGGCACATTTATAAGGCAGAAAAAAGAAATGGGCAGACTGGATGGGCCTTGTGGTCCTTATCTGCCGTCAACTTCTATGTTTCTATGTTTCATGATGTTGAAGTGCTGAAATGCTGAAGAGAAACCAAGGTCCTTCGGAGCTGCCTTGCTGCTATCCAAAACATCAGATTTTAATATGTTCACCAAATGCAAATTTAGCATCGGCTCTGTCCTAGGTAGGGCTGTACATGGAAATAAATGTTTCCAAAATACCTCAAACAATGCACTATTCATTATTCAAAAGCAGATGATGAATAGTATGCACTATTCAACACTATTTGAGGATTTACTATTTAGTAGGGCTGTGCATTTTTTGATATTTGTATTTGTGTCTATATTTGTATTTGTTTGCATATCGGTGTTCAAAAATATTTTATTTTACATTTTTGACTTGTTTCTGTTGTTAATGACAACATAAGACTAAAGGTTTGAGAGGTTTCAATAAAATATGCAGATTTATCAAGAAAATATGCATCCATCTATTGAACAGTAGCAATCACAGGTGTTTCATGTCAGCCTAAACCAAGGTCTAACACTACTTTATGTGGTCGCACACAAATACAAATATTGAAGAGCGATATTTGTATTTATACAGTATTTGTATAAAGTGCCATATTTGTGTGTATTTGTCACAAATAGTATTTGTTTTGCACAGCGCTACTATTTAGTGATATTTCAACATCCCACAAGGCTTGCTGGCCAGTCAAAAGCCCTGTTGGAAGCTCACTGAAACATAGGGTCATACTTGCTTTGCTTTGTGCTATGCAATCTCAGACCCAACTTGTCTGTTTAGTTAGTAGAAAAACAATGCTAAGGGATTGTTGTACCTTTTGTGCACAGCGTGTTTTCTTGGTCAGACTTCAGTGAGCCAGGCTTGGTTCACTGAAAGTATTTACAGTAATCTGGAACCTGGGCTCAGGTCCACCTGGTGTGACCATGAAGGACAGTCAGCTGAATACTATTACTTACAGCTTGCAGTGCAATATTGAATAATGACTTGACTCCCCACAAGGGGCTTTTCTAAGGCATCTAGTCAAGGAACCCACCAGGGTCAGGGCAGTGCTGGACATGGTGCTTACAAACTGGGACATCACTGCAGATGTCAAAGAGAGCAGTCTCCTGGGTACCAGTGATCATCATACAGTGTGATTTAACATTAAGAAGGGAACAGAGGCAAACCACATGAGGATGAAGGTCCTGGACTCTAAGTGGGCAGATTTTACAAAAATGGGAAACTGCCTAGTCAAGAAACCCACCAGGGTCAAGGCAGTGTTGGACCTGATGCTTACAAACTGGGACTGCATTGCAGATGTCAAATAGGGCAGTCCCTCGGGTACCAGTGATCATCATACAGTGTGGTTTAACATTAAGAAGGGAATCACATGAGGATGAGGGTCCTGGACTTTACGTGGGCAGATTTTGGAAAATTGGAAACTGCCTCAGAAACTTCCTTGTAGGGAGGATTGCCCGGGAGGTAGAGACACAGCGGGAAAAAATAAGGAAACATAAGGGAGGACATAATTAAGACAACTGACCTCTGCATGAAAGATGTGAGTAAAAATAGAAGGAAAAGAGACCATTATGGTTCTCTAGGGAAGTGGCCAAGGTGGTGAAGGAAAAAAGGGTAGCATTGGGAGAATGCGCAGAAGAGGATTAAGAAAAAGGCAGACATCCTGAACAGGTACTTCTGCTTAGTCTTCAGAGTGGAGGGATGGGAGAATGGACCAACAGGGAGTAGCAGGAACAGAGAGGGGGGAGGTGGACATTCTCAGAGGAAAGAGTCCTGAAGGGACTTTTTGCAGCTCTGAAAGTGGACAAGGCTATGACACCAGATGGGACACACCCAAGGGTACTAAAGGCACTCAGGGAGGTGCTAGCTGCCCCACTGATTGTCTTATTCAACAGCTCACTGGAAACAGGCAATGTTCTGGAGGACTGGAGAAGAGCAGATATGGTCCTTCTTCCGAAGAGCAACAGCAGGGAGGAGGCTAGCAACTATAGGCTGGTCAGGGTAATATCAGTGGTGAGGAAATTAACGGAAACCCTGTTGAAGGAAAGGTTGGCAGGGTATCTTGAATCCAATGGGCTACAAGACCAAAGGCAGTATGAAGTCACGGGGGAGGACATGTCACACGAATCTGATTGATTTCTTCTACTGAGTAATCAGGGAAATAGATTAGGGAAAGGCAGTGGACATGGTCTATCTGGACTTTAGCAAGGCCTTTGACACTGTGGACTGATAAAGAAACTGAGCAGCCTAGTGGTGGGATCCAAAGTGAAGAACTGGGCATGGAACTTAATGTACTGGCAACAGAGGGTGGTGGTTAATGGCACTCACTTTAATGAGAGGGGAGAGACAAGCAGGGTGCCACGGGGCTCAGTACTGGCACCAGTCCTCTTTAGTGTCTTTGTAATTGACATTGCAGAAGAACTGGAAGGGACGGTATGCCTTTTTGCTGATGACACCAAAATCTGTAATAGAGTGGACACTCCAGAGGGGGTGGAGAAAATGTGTAGTGACTTTGGGAAACTCGAGAAGTGGTCAAGAACATGGCAGCTGAGGTTCAATGGCAAAAAGTGCAAAATCATGAACCTAGGGCAATGGAACCCAGAAGAGTAGATGATGTGGGGTACTGCTAGTCACTAAGCAGAAAATGAACTAGGGGTTATCATATATGATGACTTCAAAGTGTCAGGGTAGTGTGACAGGGCAGTGTGATAAAGCAGTGGGTAGGACCAGTAGGATGCTGGGATGCACACAGAGAGGTATCTTCAGCAGGAGGTGGGAGGTGGTGTTGCCACTGTATCACACACTTGGGAGATCCCACCTGGAGTATTATGTACAGTCCTGGAGGCTGCAAGTCAGAAAAGACATAGATAGGGTGGAGGCAGACCAGAAGAGGGCAGCTAAAATAGGTAGGCGTTGCACAAAAAGCTCTATAAGGAGAAACTGAGGGATCTCATTATGTACATCCTTTTTATGTGATCTTGCGCGCGCAGCGCAGACAACATATTGTGGTTGCTTCAGATGAGAAGCAGGTTTCGGAAGTGTGTTCCTGGTGCAGCCAATGGCACCACTGCTTTTTGAGGCTGGGCTCTGTGGCGCCAATGGCATAGCACGCTGTCTATGACAGCAGTTGAAAAAACGTTCCACCACCTTCAAAGAAATTAACCGCTGCAATCAGGGAGCGCAACGCAACGGTCCCTGATTGCAGCAGCCAATTGCTGTTTGCCTGCTCCGGGCAAGCAACATGGTGCAGCTTCCCCGTCAGCTTCTCAGTCCCCAGAGAAGCCAATAGACAGCTGCTGCCTTTTCTGTGAAAGCCAACGGGGTGCCCAATCCCCCTCAGCTCATGTGACCCCCGTTTCCAGGTGTCCAATCCCTGTTGGCATGTTCCCCCTTGAGGTAATTTGCCGATGGGATGCCCAATCTCCGTCAGCATACTGGAACCCCCCACCATGTCTTGTGTACCAAGGGGGGGCCCAATCCCCCTCGGCTCATGTGACACCCCCCCACCTCTGTATGGCTGGCGGGGGTGCCCAATCCCCCCATTGGCTACAAGCCCCCCAAACAGGTAGATGGCATGCTGGGAGCCCATCCCAGTGTGCCAATTGGCACCTGTAAAACCAAAAACTGTCCTGCAATTTTTTATTTTATTTTTTTTTACCCTGTAAACCTGAAAACGGTCCCTCGTCGAGTCTGGTGGCCCCTCATCCAACCTGCGCCCACCCTCTGCTTACCCTGCCTCCCCACACTCCCCCCTCACCCCATACTTACCTCCGGAGCCCAGCGCAATGATCTTTGGTGGACTGGGAACATGTCTGCACTCTTCAAAGCCGACCGCAAACTGAAGAAATGCCGGTAAGCTGTATAATGGCATAAATAGGGTTTTTCCAACTTTGGTGCATATCTCGGTTATTTTTCAGAATTTTGTCACCAAATTTTCAACATAAGGTTATTGGGACCCCTCCTCATGAATTCAGTAACTGTTGTGGCGTTATTCAGTCCCGGAAGGTGATTTCGCCATCACTGCGCGAAATCGCCTTCCGGGACCGATTGGCGAAATGACAGTGCCACTGTTCATGAGGTGGGCTCTCAAAAAGCCTATGTTGCAAATCTGATGAAAAAAATTCAAAAAAATCACTGTTTTACGAGCGTGCGTTGCGCAGTTTCCATGCACGCTCATAACTTCGCAAATCTGTAATATTTTCACTCCAGATTTTCAACATTGGCATTTTCCCACACCTCCTTATGAACAGTACAACTGTAATTTTCACATCCTGTTCAAAATGTGTTTTTACACTACCGGTGCAGAATAGCACAGTCTCTGTGGGAAATCAGTGTTCAGGACAGATTAAGAAAATCACAGTGACACTGTTCATGAGCAGAGGTCCTAAATGCCTATGTTGAAAATTTGGTGACAAAAGTCCACAAATGAGTATGATACAAGCGCTATTAGTTTCCGATGCATTGCTCAGTTTCCACGTGCACTCGTAACTTCGAGATTTTGTAATATTTTCACTCAACATTTACAACATTGTCAGTTTTGCACACTTCCTTATGAACTGTACAGCTGTCATTTTTCACATCCTGCCCAAAATTTGTTTTTGCACAAGTGGCGCACAATGGCGCAGTCGCTGTGGGAAATCAACGATCAGGACAGATGAAGAAAATCATAGTGAAGTGTTCATGAGCAGAGGTCCCAAAATGCCTATGTTGAAATTTGGTGAAATAATTCAACTAAATGACTGTGTTAAGAGTGTGCATTGAAAATTTGGTGACAGAAGTCCACAAAATGAGTATGTTACAAGCGTGCGTTGCGCAGTTTCCATGTGCCCTCGTAACTTCAAGATTTTATAATATTTTCACTCAACATTTACAACATTGTCAGTTTTACACACCTCCTTATGAACAACTGGCGCACAATGGCACGGTCGCTGTGGGAAATCATTGAACAGGACAGATGAAGAAAATCATAGTGACAGTGTTCATGAGCAGAGGTCCCAAAATGCCTGTGTTGAAAATCTGGTGAAATAATTCCACTAAATGACTGTGTTACGAGTGTGCATTGCGCAGTTTCTATGTATATTCATAAATTCGAGCATTTTTAATATTTTCACTCAAGATTTTCAACACTGCCATCTCTTCACACCTACCTATGAATGACACAGCTGTCGTTTTTCACATCCTGCCTGAATGGTCTTTTCCCACATCTGGTGCAGTATGGCGTGGACGCTGTGAGAAATCAACGTTCAGCACAGATTAACAAAATCACAGTGTGACTATTCATGAGCAGAGGTCCCAAACATTTTCATGAGGTAGGGGTCACAAAAATGCCATGTTGCAAATTTGTAGTGCAAATACCAACAAACAGCCGGGGCATTAGGGTTTCTAATCATAACGTCCCACCCTGTACAGACTGACAGGCATCAGGGGTATGCCTTTGCCTTTGCATTGCAGGCTGTCATGCTCACGCCTTGCCATCCCCTCCCCCACCCTCAAGCCACTGACAGGCATCGAGGTGTGCTTTGTATTCTTCGGCCCCACAGTTCAACCCATTCTCCTGTGCTGCACCCATTTCAGCATATGTCCTTATGAAATGGGCTGACTGTAAAGCCGAACACCCCAAGGCACACCTCAGCACTTGTCGGTGTCTACAGGATAGGACAAGGTAAACTACCATGAGCATAATGGCCGATTGGGGTGAGCGTAAGGCCCAAGGACCCCAAGGCACAATGCAATATATGTCGCATTGCAGGATAGGGTGAGCTGAAATGCTGAGACTGTCAGTCTCTGTAGGGTGATATGGGGTTGACGTCACTTTCATACTTCACTACCATTCCTATTATGCATCTGTTCAACTCCTGCACTACAGATGCCAATGTTAGCAAGACAACATTCAGCATTGACAAATGCTTGTTTGTATATCTTGAAATCTTGGATAGCACCAGTGAGCAGATGCTCGTTAATTGGTTCCATGTCAGTTAACAAGTACAGAGTGGCTCAGTAGCCAATATACAACCACATCCTGGAAGAGAAGAGAGCAAGAGGGGCATGATAGAGACATACAAGTACCTCATGAGGCTGAACAGGGTGCAGTAGGAGAGTCTCTTTCAAATGAGGAAGAGCACCAGGACCAGAAGGCATGTGATAAAGCTTGGGAGTGTAGGAGTTTAAGAGGGATGTGAGGAAGTATTTCTTCACTGAAACAGTGGTGGACTCCTGGAACAGACATTCAGTGGAAGTGGTGGAGGTGAAAAACGTAGGGAGCTTCAAGCATACATGGGATGGAAATAGTAAATAGGCAGGGGTGAGAAAGGGTCACTAGAGACCAGAAAGGGTCTGTGGAGACAGACTAGGCAGGGACCATCTGGGCAGACAGGGGGGCCAAGTGGTCTTTTTCTGCTGAAAAATTCTGTTTCCATGTTTCTATAGGGAATACATAATGGGTTGCAGTGGAATAACACATTTATCTCCACTAGTGAGGGGTAAGACTCATAACGTATTAGTGGTGAAGCTAGGAGTTACTTATAAGGGATATGGAATAGGCTGACTCAAAAAATACAATTTATCTTCACATGGGAGGAGGCAGGACCATAACTCACAAGTGGCAGTGCTATGCATGAGATATGAAAGTCCTGCCCTTCACAAGTGATGATAAATGACATAGGTGGAGTTAGACCACTGCATATTTGGTTTATACAACATCAGTTTAATAGTATTAGCTTTTAAATCTGCTGCCTTTTATGAAGATTTAACTGTTTGTCTTTAATTTCAACTGCTGGCTTCAGTGCTGCATCTGTTGCAATGTCAGCAGCATTGTGAGAGCTGCTCTCTAATTAGTTCAGTATGCACTGTGACATACCCAGCGTTTCCAAATAATATTATCTAGCTATGCTGGGTCAAGATAATGTTATTTATTTTGCTATTTGTCAGCACACATATGTTGTATAAAGGAAGGTCTTGTTACTTCCTAGAAAGGGTAACATGATCAAGACATGCAACTACCTGCACGGGATAAATAGGGTGGACTCCAAGGAGCTTGTCTTCATGAGTTCAGATACAGTGATGAGAGGGGACTGATTCTCACAGGGGGAGATTTAAAAGGGACATCTGTAAGCACTTTTTCTCAGAAAGAGTGGTGGACAAGTGGAACAAGTTGCCAGAGGAAGTGGTGCAGGCCAAATCAGCGAACAGCTTCAAGCAAGGATTGGACAGCCATATAGGGTTAGTTAGAAAAGTGGTGGGGTCTGAAACAAAGGGGAGGGATGACCACTGGGGCCACTGTAGAGTAGCTAGGCAGGGTAGGCAGACTGGGTGGGTGAGAGAGGCCTTTTTCTGCTGCCATTGTCCATGTAGCTATAGTTCTATGTACCAATGTGTGTAGATAAATGTGTTATTCTAATGTAGCCCATTATGCATCTGCCATATACCACACTATTTCTTTAAAACAAAATTTCAATTTGCATTACATATAGAGCAATCTTTTTAAAGTTTTTATTAGGATTTTGCCTTGTTTTATTTTAAAATTGCTTTTCTTTCCACTGTAAACTCTCTGTCTGATCCGTAGTTCTCTGCATTCAAGATAGTGATGGGCAAAGCCGGGGTGGGTTTGGTTTTGGATTTGCCAAATCCAGGACAAGTTTGAATTTGGTTTTGTGAAGGATTTGGATTTGCCTGGCATAGACAGGAATCAAATATCACATCTTTTACTTATCTTAAGCTTTATTTGTGTTTTTTGTTTAATATTTATTTTTCTAATAAACTCTTTTTTTTGCAGTGATTGTGTGTCCTCCTTTAGTACACTCTCACTGCAGTCCCCACCTCCCTCTCTCCTTTCAGTTCAGCTCCCCAACCCCAAACAAGTACTCTCTCTCTCTCTCTACGAACATACATACGAACATTCAAAGAAGCCAGCAGAAGAAGGCCATTTGGTCTATCAAGTCTGCTCGTATTGCAGGGTCCACAGCTTGAGCTAATGTCCCTGCCCTCCCTCCCCACTTCTCCCATCCTCCCTACCCATGATCCTTACTTTCCCCCATGCCTATCCCAGCCTCTCTTAAAGCTGCCCACCATCTTCAACGAGATGACCTCTTCCGGCAGTGCATTCCAAGTGTGCACTACCCTCTCCGTGAAGAAGTGCTTCCTGACCCCCCCAAGCCTCCCACCCTCCAGCTTAAGACTGTGCCCCCTAGTGTTATGGTTGCCACTCAGCTTAAAGAGACTCTCCTTATCAACCTTATTCATCCCTTTCAAGTACTTGAAGGTCCCAATCATGTCCCCTCTCACTCTCCTGTCTTCCAGGGAGTACATGTTCAGTGTTCTAGTCTCTTGGGCTTTATTATTTCTTTTCATGCACTGATTGTATGACCCCATCAGTGCACACATACCAGTCCCCCAACCCCCACTCTACTAAAGTCACTTATGCTGCTGCCCAGACCCCAGTTTTCCTTCTGTCAGCTCTGCTTCTGACAAACATCATAGTATCATAGTAATGTGTCAGCAGAAAAGGACCATCCTGGCCCATCCAGTCTGCCCATCTCCCTCTTCCCTTACTTGTCACTGAAGCAAAATGAGCCTATCCTCTGTCCTGTAACCAACCCCATATGTCTATCCGATGCTCTCTTGAATCCCTCCACTGTTTCGACACCTACCACCTCCTCAGGTAATCTGTTACAGGGTTCAGCCACCCTCTCAGTGAAATAACACCCCCTTACAATACCTTTAAATCTTCCTCCTTCCAATCTTCAAGTATGACCTCTTGTTTAATCTCCAACTTTCCTTTTAAGTAGACTTCCTTTCCTCACTTTATTTGTCCCCTTCATGTACTTGAAGGTCTCTGTCATGTCTCCTCTCTGTCTCCTAAACTCCAGAGGATACAGATCTAATTCTCTCAATCTTGTCTCATATGGTTTCCCTTGCATACCGTGCACCATCTTTGTTGCCCTTCTCCAGACCTTTTCTATTACATCTGTGTCCTTTCTTAAATGAGGCCTCTAGAACTGTACCCCGTACTCCAGGTGTGGTCTAACCATCGTCTTATATAATGGCATCAGCACCTCCCTCTTCCTACTAGTTATGACCCTTCCTATGTATGCTATCATTCTATTAGCTTTGCCAACAACCTAACTACATTGGTCACTTACCCTAAGGTTGTTTGATATTATAATCCCCAGATCCCTTTCCTGTTCTGTTTGCTTTATCTGCTCTCCCCACAGTGAGTACTTGGCCAGCCAATTTTTTATGCCCTATATGCATCACCACACACTTCTTTGTATTGAACTTCAGCTGCCATGTTTCTGACCATTTCTCTAATATACTCAAATCCCTCCTCATGGTCTCAACTACTTCTTCAGTGTCGGCCCTATTCCATAACTTTGCACCATCTGCAAACAGACAAATTTTCCCTTCAGTTCCCTCTGATTTATCACTAATATATATGTTAAAAATGATTGGTCCTAGTACAGACCCTTGAGTAACCCCGCACATAACCTTTCTTACCCTAGGATGTACACCATTTACCACCACCCTCTGACTTCTATCCTTCAGCCAGTTTTCCACCCATCTAGTTATTTTATGTCCCACCACCAGGCTCTCTGTCTTATTTACCAGCCTGTGATGAGGGACAGAGCCAAAGGCCTTACTGAAGTCCAGGTAGGCAACATCAACTGCCCCTCCTTGATCAACCACCTTCGTTACCCCATCGGAAAATTCTATCAGATTTGTTTTGCAAGATCTCCCACTAGTGAGTCCATGTTATTTTTCATCTAATAGTTTATCTGGTAAGTATTTTACCACTCTTTCCTTTATTAGCACCTCCATCACCTTGCCCACCACTTATGTGAGGCTGACAGGTCTGTAATTCCCTGTCTCCTCCTTGCAGCCTCCCTTGTGCAGTGGTACTACATCTGCCATCCTCCAGTCACTCGGAACACACCCTCTATCTAGGGACAAGTTAAATAACTTTGCTAAATGTGTTGCCAACTCATCCCTCAACTCCCTAAGAACCCTTGGATATAAACCATCTGGCCCCATTGGTTTGTCTACTTTTAGTTTTCCAAGTTCTTACTTAACTCTTTCCTCACTTAATGGGCTTTGATCCCACCCCACATTTCATCTCCTCCCCTTCTTCTTTAACTCAGATCCCTTTCCATCCCCTTCCACTGTCAATACAGAGCAAAAATAAATATTTAAAACCTTGTCTTTCTCAAATTCCCCCTCAACCTTAGTTCCCCCCTCCCCCTCAAGCTCACAATCCCCTCTTTTCCCCCACATACTGTATCTAAAAAAGGTTTTATCTCCTTGTTTGACATGTTTAGCAATTATCTCTTCTGTTTGTGCTTTTGCTCTGTTAATCAGTTTCCCTGCCTGTCTCAGTTTCTCCTTATAATTTGCTCTATCACACTTTGAGTTTTCTTATATCTTCTGAAAGCTATCCTATCTCTTATTGCCCTTACAACCTCCCTATTAAACCAAAGGGGCCGCCTTTTTTTTCTTGTTTTCTCCTACCCTCCTTATGCATAGTTGCTTTTAATAACACCGCCTTAATACATTTCCACAATTTCTCTACATCCTCTATCCGGTCACCACATTTCATTTCCTCCCGAATATCTCTCTCATTCTATTAAAGTTCACCCTCCTGAAGTGTAGAACCTCTGTACTGGTATTATTTGTTATCCTACCTGTTTGTATCTTGAAACTTACTGTGTTGTGATCACTTGTACCCAAACAGTCTCCCACAATAACTTCTTCAACACTATCCCAGTTTGTGAGTATCACAACCAAAATATTTACCCCCCCCTCGTGGGCTCCTTAACCAGCTGATGTAGAAACGATCCCTGCAGTGCTTCAAGTATCTCCCTGCTCCTGGCTGCTGTTGTCTTTGGGATTCCCCATTCTATGTCTGGAATATTAAGGTCCCTCAGCAGTACAAACTCCTCTTTGTTTGACACCCTTTGAATCACCTGCATCATTTGCCGGTCTAACTCCTCCCCCTGATTTGGAGGCCTATATATCACTCCTATTCTTACTATGGCTCCAGGTTTTTTTTCTAATGTGACACACAGGAATTCTGTCTCATTGTGCTCATCCTGTCCTTCAGTTGCTTTAATGGTCTCCTTAATATATAATGCCACCTCTTCCCCTTTCTACTCACACTGTCCTTTCTAAACAGCTTGTATTCCAGAACACTAACTTCTCAGGAGAGATGCTCTGACCACAGGCCTCTGTTACAGCCACAATATCAAGCAATTCTTCCACCATGATTGTCTCTAGGGCCACCATTTTATTTCCCAGCCTTCCAGCATTCACATACAGCCCTCTCCACCCTGAAAAATCCTGCTTTCTTACTATAGCCTATTAACTTACCTACAATATTACAAGGGGGATTACTAGCTAGGCTATTCCTTGCTGCTCCCCTGCTAATCAGTTTAAATTTAACTCTTCCCTTACAGAGTAGTATTTTTCACTCAGGACTATTGTGCCAGCTCTGCTTAAGTGTAATCCTTGCAGAGCATATAATTCTGCATTATGTCATGTCCTACCCCATCCCCCCACCAATCCAAACCCTTGTTCACTACACCATCACCTTAACCATACATTAATCTTATCAGTTCTTATTTTTCTATCCATCATAGTTTCATAGTAAAAGCCAACAGAATAGGTCCCATGGTCTATTGTGTCTGCTCGGAAGCTAGCCCTCTACTGGGAGCTTGCTCCTCCACTCCTCCCAGCCCCAGAGGTGGGCCTTCCTGGTCTCAGCTTCCCCTTGTACCTGTCCCAACCCTTCTTAAATTCTTCCACTGTGGTCTCTTCCACCAGACTCCTGGGCAGTGCATTCCATGGTTCCACCACCCTCTCTGTGAAGAAGTGTCTCCTGTGCTCCCCTTCTGTACTTTCCCCGATCCAGCTTCCACTTGTGCCCCCTGGTAGTTCCCCCTTCTTAAGCCTGAACATTTCCCTGCCTCCACCCTTATTTAACCCCTTTACATACTTGAAAGTCTCTTTCATGTCTCCTCTGTCCCTCCTCTCCTCCAATGCATACAGATTGAGTTCATCCAGTCTTTCCTCATAGGTCCTACCCTCCATGCCCTGAATTATCCTGATTGCCCTCCTCTGGACCCTCTCCAGCAGCGCTATGTCCCTCTTAAGATGGGGTCTCCAGAACTGCACACAGTACTCAAGATGTGGCCTAACCAGGGCATTATACAGAGGGAGAATCACCTCCCTCCCTCCTCCTGGAGGTAATCCCCCTGGTTAAGCAGCCCAGTATCCTGTTTGCTTTTGCTGCAGCTCTTCAACAATTCTCTGTGTTATTCATTTTGCTGTCCACCACTATCCCTAAGTCCCTCTCGCCCGATGTGACTTGCAGTGTGGTCCCTCCCAGGGTGTATGCATGTCCCAGATTTCTGACCCCCAGATGCAGCACCCTACATTTCCCTGCATTGAACTTCAACCCTCACTTCCTTGCCCACCCCCCCAGGGTATCCAGATCCCCCTGCAGGGCCTGTCTCCCCTTCTGCCTATCTGCCAGTGCTCCCAATTTTGAGTCATCCGCAAAGAGACTCAACCTACTCCTAACACCCCACCCTATGTCCGATACATAGGAATTGAACAGGAGTGGCCCCAGGACCGAACCCTGGGGGACCCCACTGATGACCCTCCTGGGGGAGAAGACAATCCCTCCAACCACCACTGCTGTGTTCACCCCAGAAGCCAGTTTTCCACCCACCTGAGCAACTGCCCCCACCCCATCCCCCAGCTTTGTTAGTAGGCCGTTTTGGGGTACTGAATCGAACATCTTACTGAAATCTAGATAGAGGACATCCACTGGCCTATGTTGGTCCAGGGCACCCAGCCATAAAACTCCACCAGATTAGTCTGGCATGACCTCCCTGGAACAAATCCATACTGCCTGTCATCCACGTGCCCCCAACTTTCCAGCTGCCCCCCCAGCCTCTCCTTGATATTGCCCTCCATAACCTTGCCTACCACAGACATTAGGCTAATGGGCCTATAATTCCCCATCTCCTCTCTGGACCCCCCCTTGTGGATAGGCACCACATGAGCCACCTTCCAATCTTGAGGCACCCACCCTGTCATCAGGGAGCTGTTGAAGAGTGAGGCCAGTGGAGCTGCCAACACATCCACCATTTCCTTCAGCACCCTTGGATGCAGCCCATCTGGCCCCGGCACCTTCTCAGTCGTTAGTGGCCAGAGGGCCTCTCTCACCCTATCTGCTGTGATTTCGCCCTCCCATCCCCCTCCTCATGCATCCTCTCCTCCCCCTCTAGATACGACCCATCCCCTGCCCTAGTCTCATCCAGTCTTTCAGTCTCCAACTGACCTCCTGGTTCAGTGGGCTACTCTACCCTCCCATTGGGTTGGAAAGATCCCCCCCCCCACCGGTAAAGACAGAGGCAAAGTACTCATTTAGCTCCTCTGCTTTTTTCCCCAGCTTCCTGCGCCCATCCCCCCCAGTTCTAATCCTGCTGATCTGTGCCCTCACTTTTCTTTTCTCCCCTATGTATCTATAGAACCTCTTCCCCCTCGCGGATATCCCTGGCCAGGTTAAGCTCCTTCTTCGCCTTGGCCCTCCCTTACCACCCTGGTGACCCTCTTAGCTAGGAAATCATACTCTCCCCTCTCCCTAGCCCCCCTTGAGCACTTTAAGCACACATAGGCAGCCTTTTTCTCCCTCACCACCTCCTTCACCTCCCAGGGCCACCAACACGGCTTACTGGCCCTACATTGCTTGCGCCTTACCTTTGCGCAGGCCCTTGAAGCCTCCTGCACCCCCTTTTTAATGGTCTCCCACAAGCTACCAGCATCCATGTCAGGCCTTATCTCATCCAAGCACCCTTTAAGAATCCTTCCCATGTCCTCAAACTCCACCCCCCTGAAATCTATTACTTCTGTGTTAGTGCAAATTTACTCTCCCCCTAGGAACATAAGAAACCAGATCGTGGCATGGTCACTGCCTGCCAATGGGCTGCTCACCTCCAGGCCCCTTATCTGGTCCCTATCTGACAAGACAATGTCCAGGATCCGATCCTGCCTAGTAGGCTCCCCCACATGCTGGACTAGGAAGGCATCCTGGAAAACATCCATCAATATCTGCTCCCTGGCCACCGAGGATGTCATAGTGCCCCAGTCTGCCCCCGGTATGTTCAGGTCACCCATGATCACCACCCTGACCTTTCCGAAGTCACAGTGAGAACCTGATGTTCTCAGTCAGATCATCCTCCAGTTCCGCTTCCATTGTGGGGGGTCTGTACACAACCCCTATTTTTAATCTTTTAATCCCCCCCTTTGTAAGGTTACCCAAACTGCCTCCACATCTCCTTCTGCCTCCTCGATTCCATTAAATACTATGTCATTTTTGACTATCAATGCCCCCCCTTCCCATCCCCCATCCTTCCTAAACATTGTGTATCCCTCTAAATTTAAGTCCCAATCATGCCTCTGGGTGGCCCATGTCTCAGTAATTGCCGCCAAGTCTGCTGCACCCTCAACTAGCATTGCCTGGAGCTCTGGTATTTTATTGCCCATGCTCCTGGCATTGATTAGGAGCATCCTCCACTCGACCCTCTCCCCCCTCTCCAGTCTTCTCAGCCCAATGCAATCCCCTGGCTCTCTTCCCCTGCTCTGTTCCCCCTGGTCTTTTAACACTACCCGCAGCCTGCTTTGCATGATCTAGTCCTGAACCCTCAAGCTTCCTCGCTGGGGCTTTCAGTCTTTCTATCAATCCCTCCTTTACAAGTTTAAACCCCACCTATCACCAATGAATCCAAAAAGTTTTAGTTTAAGGATCTCCTTCCCCTCCAGGTTAAGATGCAGCCTATCCGTGGCATATAGCCCCTTGTCTTCCCATGTATCACCCCAGTCCTCCATCAATCCATACCCTTCTGACTTGCAGCACTCTGTGAGCCACTGGTTCACCCCCCTAAGTTTTTGCTTATTTTCCCCGCTTGTCTTTGGTACTGGCAGCATCTCAGAAAAGGAGACTGAGCATCCTACAGAGTGGCAAACCCTGGCCAATTCCTTGAATCTTGTCTGTATCTCCAGTTCACTGTTCTCTTCTAAATCATTTATTCCCAGGTGAACTAAAAAGTCTGGGGATCCTCCGCATTCCCTTGTCATTGAGTATAGCTGGAGTTTGGCCTTATGTACTGATAGGCCTGGAGTACATTTAACCTTGACTGGGCTGCCTTTTCCTTCCCCAACCCCCTCCCACTGGACACCTCTAATCATGGAATCACCCAGCAGGAGCACCTTCACCTCTTTCCCCAAGTTACTAGCCCCTTTGTGCCCTTCCATACTCCTTCTTCTGTCTTCATCCCCTGGCTTGCTCCTTGCACCCACCACAGCCTGGGTGTCTCTATGTTGTGCATGCTCTTCCAGGCTCCCTCTTCTGCCTCTGTCCCCCAGTTTTCTCCTCTCACCCCCTGCAACGTGGGGGTCACGGGTCTGTATGTGCCCTTCCAGACTCTTTCTCCTGACTATGCTGACTATGGCCCACTACTTGCTCTTCGTCCCTCCCACAGCCTGGGCATCATTAGTTGGATTGTGCCCTTCCAGGCTCCCTCTTCTGTCTCACTCTCCCAGCTTGCTCCTCACACCCCTCACAGCCTGAATATCACTAATCGCCCCCCAACGCTTCCCTGGTTGGTCTGCTGCCATTGGCTTCTCCACCCAGGCCTCCTATTCCTGCTTCTCCCTCCCTCCCCCTCAGGTTCTGCAGTAATGGACCCTTGTGCCCTAGTGTTCTCTACACCCCCCTCTTCTGGAAATTCCAGTCTCGGAGCTGGTCTATCCAGAGTGCTCCCCTCCTCACCCCCCGTCCGCTTTTTCCTTCTTCAACTCTGCCCTGTCCTGGGTCCTGGCCTCGTCCACCCTGACTCTGTTCTGTGTGTCCCCGTCTGCCTTACCTGCCTCAGACCCGGGCTCCTGCCCATCTGGTACCCTGGTCTCATGTTCCCCATCCCCTCCTTTGGATCGGGTCCCTCTCCTATCCCTGCCCCCCTTCAACACCTGACCAATTCCTCCCCATCATCCTGCACCCCTGTCCGCCAGCCTCTTCCACCTCATCATCTGGGTACAGCAGGGTGAAGCAATTTGTAAATGTGATGCCTGCTCCAAGCTTGCCCACTCCTGTCTCCCTCCCCCTTCCTTGGCTCTCTCTGGGCCACCTCCTCCTTTTGGAGTGAAGACCGTACACTGGTATTTTCATATCTCTCCCCCCCCGGAGTGACCGTGTGGTCCTAGTCCTCTCACTCCCACCCCTATACCCTGGGGTATGCCATTTTGTCCTCGCCTATCATCATGGTGGTTCCTGCCCCCTTCCTCTCCAACCCACCCCCTTCCTCCTACTGCTTCCTGATCCCTCGACCTCCCACCTGAGGCCTGCCAACTGGAATCACACTGGGCATTCCCAAACCTCCATGCACAATTCAATATTATGGCAGCCCCACACCCCATACACCCAATCAATAAAAGTACCCTCCAATCCACATACACTCAATCAATCTACCCTTTTCCCAGCAGTAGCCAGCATATGCCCGAGCAATCGATACTAACAGTACTCAAGATGCAGTAGCCAGCACTACCCAAGCGTCACCCTAATAGGATTGAGATGTTGCAAGGCCGTATGGGACTCAGCCAATAAATGTAGGGTGAGCCTTGGGGTGGGTAGGTTGCATGGTGGGTGAGTGGGAGTACACCACAGGCTGTATCAAAACACAGTCAGCCAAGGAGTCCTCTGGCAGTTACACCTGACACAGTCACCAACTTGCCTGCTAGAATCCCTTACTCCTGCCCAAACTAAATGTAAAAGCACAATAAATGGCAGTTAAAACCAGCCCTCAAATACAATTACAAACACCCAAAAATACCAGCAAAGAAAATCTTTCAGATCTACTTACACTCACAGCCACCAACTAAAGGCTCCTTCCCCCCTCCACTAACTGAAGACTAACTGAGATGGCAGTTACACCTCACATTCAAACAGCACTAATACCCTGTAATATGATGCCTGCACTTACAGGCCAGACAGCAACTTTTAAACACACAAACACCAACTTGTCTGCTAGAATCCCTTACTCTTGCCCAAACTAAATGTAAAAGCACAATAAATGGCAGTTAAGACCAGCCTTCAAATACAATAACAAACACCCAAAAATATCAGCAAAGAAAATCTTTCAGATCTACTTAAACTCACAGCCACCAGCTAAAGGCTCCTTCCCCCCCTGCTGGCCTTTAGTACTGGAAGTACTTCTGAAAAAGAGACAGATTTATTATCCAGCTTCCAGAATCTTGCCAATTCCATGAATCTGGCTTGCATTTCTTCGAGACTCCTATCCGCCAGGTCATTTGTGCCCAGATGCAACACAATGTGTGTGATACTTATGTTTCTGGATAGGGAGTATACAAGACACAAGGCTTTTAGCGCCATCATCCCAGGCATGCACTCATCCTAATATTTTTGTTTCTTTCACCCAACTTTCCCCATTAAATTCCTCTAATTATAGAATCATCCAGCGTAAGGACTCCACCCTCTTCTCCATGCAGCCCCCTAAAACCCCAGCTGGTTGTACTTTGCCCAATTCTGCTCCTTTTAATCACTCAATAATATCCCCATTCTTTAAACTTCCTCCAGTCACTCCTGTCTTCATTTTACTGTCCCCTTTCTCTGAGCATCCCATTTCCACTTATCTTCTACATCCTCCTTGTATACCTGTATCCTCAAATATCATCCCTTCCCCACCTTTGCTGTGTTTAATATTTGAGTTCTCATGATCACCCCCCCTCTTATTCAACTCGTATCTACATCTAAATTAATTGTTCCATTTGTCCTGCCATTACTCTCCTCCAGCTCCTCCTCTCACTTTCCTACTCTGTTCTGTTCTGTTTTGTACCCCTCACCCCCCTTTTCGAACATACACAAATTGCCAGCAGAAAAAGGCCTTTATGATCTACCAAGCCTGCTCAATGGTGCAGCTAGCAGCCCTTATTCTGCAGCTGCCCCTCCCTCCATTCCCTCCCCTCCCTTGACCCTCCCTCTTGCCCTGCCCCATCCCCTTTTGAAACTGCCCACTGTTCTACTGGCTACCACCTCTGCTGGTAATATGTTCCACCCAGCCACCACCCTCTTTGTGGAAAAGTGCCTCCTCATATCCCTCCTGAACCTTCCCCCTTCAATCTCATATCATAGCCTCAGGTGTCCTTCCCCTCCCTAAGTTTGAAAAGCCCTTCTGTACAAGACTTGTTTAATCCCTTCATGTACTTGAAGGTTTCAATCATATCTCTCCTCTCCTCTCTCTCTCCTCTCCTCCATTGAGTACATGTTCAATTCATTCAGCCTTCTCTCATACGATAAGTCCCCCAGACCCTTAATCATCTTTGTCACTCTGTGCTGCACCCCCTCCAGTAACCTAATGTCCTTCTTCAGGTACGGTCGCCAGTACTGCATGCAGTTCTGCAGGTGTGGTCTAACCAGCGATCTATTCAATGGCATCTGAGTCCATTAAATTTAGCAATGGTGAATACCTATTTCTCAAGATAACTCCTCCCTCATTGACTTACTCTCCACCATTATTTTCCTTGCTCATGGTTTTCTTAATCTTCTGATCCCCTTCCAACTTCTTACTCCCATTCCCATGTATTGTGTTCTCATACTTAGATCTATTTTTCTCTCCTTCTCTCTTTTTAAACCAACCAATCAATCAATCAAATTCTTTATTTAACCAGGCAGACACCATTGAGCAAAGCTCATTTTCAAGCTGGACCTGGGTGGAACAAGTACAAAATACAGGATAATACACAACAGTTACAGTACACTAATATAAACAGCATGAGCATGAACAGCAATAAAAAGAAGTAATGCAGGTTGAGTGCAACAATATATACAATCAAGCAGAACGTGCAAATGATGCAAGAAAAACAAGCTAATACACAACAATTACAGTACACTAGCATGGACAGCAAGGGCCTGAGCAGTAATAGAGTGAAATAGTGCAGGTTCAAAAACCACAATATTGTACAGTCAAACAAGGTGTGCAAACAAATAGTGTTGCAGATGAATTCTACAACTATGATGCATATGTAGGGGACATGAGGCAAAAGATGAGCCCTCTGGAACCACAAGGACAAACCTATTTCCATTTCTGGTTTTACTAATACCCCTACCTTGCTCTTCCCCCTGCTTTGACATATTCCTTACTGCTTCGCCTTGCTTGACATTACTCTTCGGATCCACGACGGATCCATTAAACATCAAAAGATGAGCCATCTGGAACCACAAGGACAAACCTATGTCCATTTCTGGTTTTACTAATACCCCTACCTTGCCCTTCCCCCTGCTTTGACATATTCCTTACTGCTTCGCCTTGCTTGACATTACTCTTCGGATCCACGACAGGAGTCTGACAGAAATTCTGTCAAATGCCCCATCAGTGACACCAGTAGGTCAACCGCATTCTGCAGTCAATTGAGAGTTCGCTATTGCTGTTTTTGTTTTCTTCGTGGGGCAAAGCCCCATGAACCCCTCATGTGGGGGTCTGTGCCCCGCACTCCCCCACTTAAGGATTCTCAACTCCAGTCAGAGCTGATTGGGGGGTGCATGACCCCCGACAGACAGCGCCAGGTTCCAGCAGGTCTCCCACCGCGGCTAGGTGCTGTAGTTGCTGTGGGGGATCTCGCTGGTGAAATGTCACTGCGAGGGGGTTAAACATTACTCTTCCACCCTCTTCCTCCTACTATGTTCCATCCTCCATCCTCACAACCCATTCTTTCATTCCCATCCATTGTACATTAATTGCCTTCTTGTTCCATCTCCACATATTTCTACCACTATCATTTCATGCCCAATCCCTCCAGCACCCTGGAGTATATGATTCCCTTTGCATGACTCCACCATTACCCCATCTCCCCGCCCCATTTATCCCCCACCTATATGCATTCCCATATTGATTATACTCATATAAACGTCCTCTCCTGCAATATGATTCAAACTCTTTTTTTAGCCATGTAGTCTCACTCTTCAGATTAGTTAACCTTCTACATATTGGACAAAATCCCAGCTCCCACAGCGCAGACATAAACACTACAGCCCCGCAGTCATTACACCCCGTTAACCTTCCTGATCCACCACCCACTCCTCTTCCCCCTTGCTCCTTCCTAATACCATTCCAATCACCCCATCCTCTATTATTGTATAGCTCCCATTCCAAATATCCTTTTCTGCAAAAATAATCTCCTTCCTGCATCATTCTAAGTCCTTGCTAACTTTCCTTTTATATTCTGCTAAGAATTTAAATATGTATGTAATATTTTATGCACCTACTTTAACGCTATGTTTTATTTTACTAACCCTATGTTTTATAATTCCTAGATTCCTTAGTTCCTTTAAGGCTACCTTGAAGCTGCTTATATTGTTTTATGAAGACATAACTGTACTTAATACTCTCGAAAATCACATACCACTTTCATCATGCATAGAAAAAAAATCATTTACACATGTACATGCCTCTATATACCCCTCTAAGTGAAATTAATCATTTAAATGTCCTTACAGCTCTGACTAAACACACTTAAAAGAGCATAATTGAGGGTGTATAATCAATTTCACTTGTATTGAACTGTACCACTTATCTATTTACCATGTCCATCTTAGTATATTTATAATACTAATAAATAATGATATTCACAAAAACTACCCCCTTTAAACTAATATACTTTCCCCTTGCATAGCTTAATTCAAACTTTAAACTTTTACCACACTACTATAATGCACATCCAAAACACATTTGCAATAGAAAAATGAAAGATTAAAAATTCGAATCCCAGGACAGTTTCCCTTCTGCTATATTACAAAATGGCAGGGTAAAATCATGTAATCTGATTGGCTCTTATTTATGTGTAAAATATGGTTTACACATGGCTAAATAAAAGGACTGCAAAGAGTCTGGAAACCAGATCAATGGGCATTTGGGACACAAGCATTTCAGTTAGCCCCCTACAGCCAGCACAGATCTTCTACCACAAACATGACTGCTACCTTTACACTGTAAAAAAAAATCATCTGAGCCCTAAAAATAAAACTACCTTAAATAAAAAAAAACATATTAATTAACTGTTGTTTCCTTGATTGTCACACTTTCCTTACATCCATAAACAAATTAGAAACAATAAGTATTGTTTATAGTTTTCACTACAACTGTTTCTTTGCTGACAGTGAAAAATCCCTCTTCTATCTTTACCTGCTCATCAGGGAACTCTCTTTTTCTTGCCCTGACAATGAGATAATTGAGTCTCTGGCTGTAACAAATGCCTTTGTTGTCTGTGTGTACAGAGTGTTAGGAGAGAAACATTCTGCCAATGGAACTGAGAAGAATTTTGAATCCATGTATTCCATGGTAAACATTCTATGATAAACATTCCATATCTTGAATGTAGAGAAAAAAACAGGAAGAAGAAGAAAGTAGGCAATAATACAATTACATCATCATCAATGACATAATTTGCAGTGGGTGGAAGGACTATTTTAACATAAATATACACAAGTAAATATATTGTTTCTACATATAAACATACTTTTCTCAACGTAAAAAGTTTTTAAAAAAGGAGCCCATTTTACAAGCACAATAAGGCTCTCTGGGATGTGCGTTGAACACATTTTACCACATGGCTAGTGGCTAAAGTCACTCGGCCTTCAGCCTCATGCCTCTGGCCATTCAGTAAAATGTGTTCCACGCACACCCCATCATGCCTTATTGCTTACATATATTCCAAAACTCAATACAAGGACCATCTATGGGTGGTACTAGATGGCTCCTCACAGTTCAACTGAACATTTAAGTATGAGCAGAGGAGGGGGAGGGTGAGTGGGCCAGAAAAATAAACATTTTTTGTTTCTTTTTTGTAAAATTTGTTTTATTAGTTTTGTGTCCCCCCAGTCCACCCACTTCAGTACACATACTCCCATCCCCCAATCCCTACCCCCTGATTTGTAGTTATGCATGCTGCCAACTCAAACCCCACTTTTACTTTCACTTCCTTTCTGCCCTGCTCAGACATTTTATTCTTTTTACTGATTTTCCCATTTCATGTCTCTTCTGAGTCCTCTGTCCCTAAGTTGGTTTCCCAAAGTTGTCCTTGTCACAAATCTGATTCCTCCGGGGGCCAGACTCACACTGACTCTCCTGCCATGCTGCATTGCTCTGTAGGACAGACTTCTGAGTTCTGAATGGTGTCAAGCTACAGCATGGTCTGCATTATACCCCAGTTTGCACATGTCAAACTGGGGTATTGGGACCACAGCTGCTTGCTCAGGTGCTCTTTTATCTCTCCCTACAGTCTTAGAGAGCTGGTCACATGACTGGTAGACAGGCAAAGGCTGGGGGAGATGAAAAAAAAGGAAATAAAAAAAAATCTGAGCCAAACTGGCAGTGTTCGGTTTGAGATTTAAAGAAACCAAGCTGCATGAGTTCGATGTGGATCGGTTTCCAGGGGAGGATTTGTGCCCACCCCTAGTTCAAGTTCTAGATTATAAGTGGAAATGGCATATTCTAAACAAAAATAAGCCTTACTGTAATAATACTGATGTGTGTTAGTGATGTTTATTTTTTTATTTATTGAAATGTTTCACCAGGAAGGCACACTGAACAACAAGTCGCTCATCTCCCGATGCGACCTGGGGGGAAGGGGTACAACTGGAATGAGACATTAAACATTCGAGTTACAAGATCAACATTAACATACAGTTGTAAGGCAGGTGCTACAAACAGTGTTACAACAGAGTTGAGCATAACATGTAGAAAAAGTGAACAAAAATAAGTGCCAGATTAATAAGTAAACAAGCGCTTGCATGAAAGAAAAGGGAGAAAGGGGATGGAGGGGTGAGGTGGGGAGGCGGAAGAGTCATGCCCCTGGAGACCCCTTCAGGATGCGAGGAACCCTGCAAAGGGACTGGGGGGGACCAGAGAGAAGGGGATAAGGCAGTGTCCCAGAGAGACCCCTAAAAGTTGGTGGGGAAAGGGAGTAGATGGGAGTAAGGAGAGAGACCCATGGAGAGCATTCAGGGTCCTTTGCATTCTGTGAGAGATCAAGGGAGGCCAGTAAGGAGGGGCAATCATGGGAAAGGGGAGACGGGCTAGGTATTTGGGGGTGGGTGTGCACAGGGTAGAATAAAGGTGAGGGTAGGGTTTGTCCAGGGCTTAGAGGAGGGAATTAGGGAGGGACATGGCAGGAGCAGCTAGGTACAAGCTAATTATTTAGGGCAGAGCTGATGGAGTAGGCGGAGGATGAGTGCCGGATTTGGGCTGATTCCAAATTTTTGGGAGGCAGTGAGAGTAACTGAATTGGTCGATTTGGGTGGATCTGCGGGGGACAACCAGTGTATGGGATTCGGTTGATCTAAGGAAATTGGAGGGTGGGGGTGTTGTAAAGGAGGAGGTGAGGTAGGAAGGGAGCTCACCCAACCAGTGCTTGGAGATGAATTTAGCACAGTGGGAGAGTCACCAGTTTGTAAGAGAGGGGAAGGATAGGGTATGATAAAGATTGCAGCGATGGGTGCAAGGGGGGGCATCCAGGGCAAAGCGGCAGAAGGAATTGAAGTGGGTGTCCAGTCTGGTCAGGATGTGGAGTGATGTGATGTAGAGAAATACAGGTTACTCACCTGTAACAGGAGTTCTAGGACTGGTATCTGTTGTTCATCCACACTTTCTGGCAGGTTTCTTGCCGCTTTAAATCTTGCCGGAAGGTCTTCAAGCTGGCTTCTCCCACCCACCCGGGTGGTAAAACTCTTGGCTCTGCCCCATGATGCCAGATCTAGCCCACTGGAAGCCAGGTTGTGCGTCGAAGCCGGGGAGGTCGGGTGGGTCGTGTGGATGAACAACATATTCCATTCCTAGAACTCCTGTTACAGGTGAGTAACCTGTATTTCTAGGAACATGGATATGTTGTTCATCCACACTGTCTGGCAGACTCCTAGCAGTTCTCTGGGAGGAGGGAGGCAAGGCACACACCCCCTACTTAGGGAATAAGGACTGGAGAACCGAGGTCCCAAAATCAGCATCCCGGTGTGACTCTAGGTCGATGTGGTAATGGGTAATGAAGGTGTGTGCTGACTTCTAGGTAGCAGCCCTGAAGATTTCCTGGATAGGAATGTCCCTGGAAGCAGCCACCGAAACAGTGGTATGGCGGGTAGAATGAGCTCTTATCCCTTTGGGAGGCTCCATGCCCACCACCCTATAGCAGAGATCTATGCAGGAGGTGACCCACCTGCCTATCATTTGCTTGGCTACAGGTCTGCCAGGTGCGGCTTCAGCATAGGTGACAAACAGCAGGTGAACCTCTCCCCAAACTTCAGCCATCCACTCCTTATAGTAAGAAAGCGCTCTTCTAGGGTCCAAAGTATGGAGCCTATATTCGGCCTCCGAGGTGTGATTGGGGTAGAACACTGGCAGAGTCAACACCTGGTTAAGTTGAAACTCCAGCACCACCTTCGGAAGGAATTTCGGGTGGGGGCGCAGGACAACCTTGTCCCTGTGGAAGACCAGATAAGGAGACTCGATGGAAAGCACCTGGAGCTCTCCCATCCTTCTGGCTGACATGCTAGCCACCAAGAAGGCAGTCTTCCATGACAGGTGAGAGATGTCACACCAGTGCATCGGTTCGAATGGTTTGCCCATGAGCTTAGCTTGTACCAGCAGTAGATCCCATGGAGGTGGAGGTTGTCACACCGAAGGGGATATGTGATCAAGGCCTTTGAAAAGTGCCAGACCACCTTTTCCTGCACCACCGACTGCTTCCTGGCCCGCACCCGGTAAGCAGAGATGGCTGCCAGGTGCACCTTAAGGGTCATCAACCGAAACCCTAGCTGAGAAAGGGACCACAGGTAGTCCAGAATGCTTGCCAAGGAACAGGAGGAAGGGTCCAACCCCTTGCCCTGACACCAAATGGAAAATCTGTTCCATTTATAGGCATAGCATTTCCTGGTCGACTCCTTACAGGATACCTCAACGACGTTGAGGACCTCGTAGGAAAGACCCAAGGCCTGGAACTCTAGCCGCTCAGGAACCAGGCCGTCAGGTGCAGGGATTGAACGTCCAGATGGAATACCTTCCCCTGGTTGACTGAGATCAGTTCCGGGCAGGCTGGAAGCCGCCTCGGGAGCCTGGTGCTGAGGCTGAGGAGATCTGGATACCAGAACTGGTGGGGCCAGTCTGGGGCTACCAGAATCATAGAAACATAGAAACATAGAAACATAGAAGTTGACGGCAGATAAGGACCGCAAGGCCCATCCAGTCTGCCCATTTCTTTTTCTACCTTATAAATGTGCCATTGACCTTTGCTCTGTCAGTGGCCTATCTATTCATACTCATCTGTATTGCTCCCTTATGCCTATCCCATGCCTGTTTAAAGCCCTGCACTGTATTCATAGCCACCACTTCTTGAGGTAGGCCATTCCATGCATCCACCACCCTTTCTGTGAAAAATGATTTCCTCACATTCCCCCTTAATCGGCCCCCCTCTAATCTCATGCTGTGTCCTCTTGTCCTGCTATTTTCCTTATATTTAAACATGTTAGACTCTTTCACCTTGTTAATGCCCTTACGAGTGTTTGAATGCCTTGATCATATCACCTCTCTCCTCCTTTGCTCAAGGGTATACTTATTGAGCTCTGTTAATCTGTCCTCATAAGTCTTCTGATGCAGTCCCTACACCATTTTGGTTGCCCTTCTCTGGACTGCCTCAATTTGGTTAATGTCCTTGTGAAGGTGTGGCCTCCAATACTGCACGCAGTACTCCAGATGGGGCCTAACCAGTGTCTTGTAAAGAGGGATTATTACCTCCCTCTTATGACTTGTGATACCTCTACTAATACACCCTAACACCCCTAGCCTTACCTACTGCTTTAGAGGTCTGCTTGGATGATTTCAGGTCATCAGTGATGATGATCCCAAGTCTCTTTCTTCCTTTGTGACTGCTAGCAACTCCCTCCCAGCCTGTAGGTGGCTTCGGTTACTCTTCCCTATGTGCATGATCTTGTACTTCTTTGCATTAAATCCCGGTTGCCACTCTTCTGACCATTTTGCTAGTTTATCCAGATCTCTTCTCATTCTGCCCACCCCATCTGGATCATCTACTCTGTTGCAGATCTTGGTGTCATCTGCAAACAGACAAGCTTCTGTGCCCGACAGTCCATCTGCAAGGTCATCAATGAAGATGTTGAAGAGGACTGGCCCAGGACTGATCCCTGAGGTACCCCACTTGTGACTTGCATCTCTTCTCTGTATACCATTTACCACCACTCTCTGTTTTCTGCCCATCAACCAGTTTGCCACCCAGTTGACCAACTTCGACCCACCCCAAGCCTACCCAGCTATTTATCAATCTTCTATGGAACAGTGTCAAAAGCTTTGCTGAAGTCAAGGTAGGCGACATCAACTCTCCCTTGGTCCACCACTCTGGTTACCCAGTCAAAGAAATCTATGAGATTAGTTTGACAGGACCTTCCTTTGTAAACCCATGCTGTCTTGGATCCTGTGCCTATGGATTCCAGGTGTGGCACTATCCTTTCATAAGGAGTGCCTCCATAATCTTGCCCACTACTGAGGTAAGACTGACTGGTCTGTAGTTCCCTGCCTCCTCCCTGCTACCACTCTTGTGGATCGGGATCACATGAGCCCTTCTCCAGTTTCTGGGACCCTCCTGTGCTCAGAGACTCACTAAACAGTTCTGCTAATGGCTCTGCTAGTTCACCTTTAGCTCCTTAAGTACCCTGGGATGTATGCCATCAGGTCCCATTGCCTTGTCCACCCTGAGCTTAGCAAGCTCTTGTAGGACCCTTTCTTTTGTGAAGGAAGTAGTGCTCACCTCTTTCCCCCTGTGTCAATGGTGTTGCGCTGTGGGTCCTGCCCTACCTTCTCTTCAGTAAATACTGAGCAAAAGTATCTATTTAGGATAGATGCTTTTACATGGTCCTCCTCCTCACATGCTCCCTTTTCTCCATTAAGCTTAGCAATACCCCTCTGGACTTTCTCCTTTCACTAATGTATCTACAGAAAGTCTTGTCACCTTCTTTTACTGTTTGTGCTAGTGTTTCCTCAGTTTGGGACTTTGCCTGCCTTACTGCCTTCCCTGCTTCCCTTAGGGCAGTTTGGTATGCCTCCCTATCTTCATCCCGCTGTGTTCCCTTATATTTCCAGAAGGCCATCCTTTTGGCTCTGACCTTTTCCTGTGCCTTGTCCCTCCTCACCTTGAGAAGCACCTAGTGGATCAAGAGAAATGGGGGAAAGGCATAAAAGAGGCCCAGGGTCCACGGCCTCGAGAAGGCATCCCTCTACAGAGAGCCCTACTGAGGGGGGGCAGGCATGAAACAGCCTCAGCCTCGCATTCTCCTTGGAGGCAAACAGGTCCACCTGAGGTGTGCCCCAGTGGGAGAACAGATCTTGTACTACCTCCTGCAGGAGAGACCACTCATGGGACGCAGCTCCTATCGGGCTTAGGGCATCGGCCAGAATGTTGGAGGCTCCTGCCACATGGATGGCAAGGAGATCCACCTCCAGGCTGCGCATGAGGGACCAAGTGCGGAGAGCTTCCCTGCACAGAGGCATGGAGCGCGTCCCGCCCTGGCAGTTTAGGTGGTACATGGTCGTGGTATTGTCCGTCTGGAGCTGGACCACTTGACCCCGTACAAACAGAGTGAAGGTGGTGAGGGCTAGGTGGCATCAGACTCCCAAGGGGACCAGATTCCATGCGCTCTGTGCTCCCCAAGATGGGCACCCCAACCCATCAGAAAGGCGTCGGTTGATAGAGAGACCGTTGGCTCAGGGTGGACAAATGGGATGCCCTCCTGAAGATGAGGTGGAACGATCCACCACTGGAGAGCATTCCACATCTCCTGGGTCACTGTCACTAGCTGATCCAAAGGACCGGAGCGCTGAGACCATTGTCTGGGCAGTCCCCATTGTAGGGGATGCATGTGCCAATGGGCTCAATGGATCACTCTGGTGCAGGCCGCCATGAGGCCCAGGAGGTGCAGGAAGTACCGGGCAGGGTGCAATTGCCCAACCTGAAATGATTGGGCAAAGGAGGAAAGAACCTCGGCCCTGTCCACTGGGAGCCGTGCTCTGGCTTGCAGAGAGTCGAGCTCTGCCCTGATGAATTGGATCACCTGCTTTGGCATGAGTTCCGACTTGGCCTCATTGATGAGGAGGCCAACTTGAGAGCAAACCTGGAGGGCCAGATCCCTGGACTGCTCCACCTCCGGTCTAGAGGAGGCCGTAATCAGCCAGTCATCCAGGTAGGGGTATACCCAGACCCTTCAGCACCACAGAAATGCTGTCACCACTGCCATGCATTTGGAGAAGACCCTGGGAGCTACAGAAAGGCCGAAGGGCATGGCCCGGAACTCGTAGAGGGACCCCTCTGCTCTGAAGCGGAGGAATCGCTGGTGGGACGGACGGATTGGGACATGAAAGAACGTGTCCTGGAGGTCCAGAGAACAGAACCACATGCCTTGTTCCAAGGATGGAATGATATGAGCCAGAGTGACCATCCTGAAGGTTCGAGACCTTAGGAACCTGTTCAGGTCGTGCAGGTCTAGAATGGGGCGCCAGCCCCCCATCCGTTCCGGGATCAGGAAGTACCTGGACACAAACCCTGGGTCTGGTGGAGGATACGCCACCTTCCTGATCACCTCCTTCTGGAGGAGCAGAGCAATGTCGGCTCGACGGGCCAACAGAGAGGTTGCAGACCCCGTAACCCCCGTGGGGCAATGGCTCGGAAAGGCAGGGCCTGCTCGAACTCCAGAAGCAGACCCTTTCCTACCATCTCCAACACCCAGTGGTCCATAGTGATAGTGGACCAGGTGGAAAGAAAGTGGCAGAGCCGTTCCCCAATGGGGGGAACCCAGGGGAAAGCGACGCGGCTGGGGGCAACACCCCTCAACCCGTCACTGGGCAGGTTTGGAGGAAGGACTGGCCGAGGGACCTCCTGGGCCTTTTCCTCTCAGCTTCCTGCTGGAGGAAGCTGCAGGCTTGGCTTTGGGGTGCCAAGTGCGAGCCTGCTGGCCCTGATGCTGGTGTTGCTGGGCCAGACGTGCTGCAGTGGCAGAAGGGCGAAAGGACTTATGCTGCTGCCGGTGGCCTTTGTCCATCTGGGCAGACGTGACTGAGTCCAAGGTGGCATTGAACTTCTCGGTTCTCTGGAGGTGGCCTTCCAACCCAGGCCCGAACAAGTCGGTACCCAGGAAGGGGACGTCTGCCAACTTGTGCTGGGTATCTGCCGTGAAGGTGGAGCTCCACAGTCAAGCTCTGTGGTGCATGGCCACTGTGGCCCCTACTGACCGGGCACAGGAGTTTCCAATATTGAGAGCCATTTGGAGCTGCTGTTTCACCACTGCCCTTCCCTGATCCCGCACCTGCTTGACTGTAGTCTGCAGGTCAGCCAGGCGATGAAGGATCACCTCATCCAGGGAGCCCATAAGGGTGTGAAAGAAGTGCACCATCAGTATGGCCGAACTGGCCTGACGGAGGCTGAGGGAGGACGCAGCATACATTTTAAGCCCGGCATAGTCCAGCCTTTTGGACTCTTTGTCAGGGGTCTTGTCCAGGTCCCTGGCATTCCCAGAACGCCGGAAAACACTATCGGTAACCAACCCCTCCGCAGAGGGGTGCTCCGAGAAACTGAACAGTGACCCGGTAGGGACCGCATACTTCCTGGCCATCCTGGCCGAAGGAGCAGGACAAGAAGCCGTCCACTGCCATAACTCCAAGGCTGGGCCAACAATGGCTTCAGCCACTGGAAAGGCCGCTGTGGGAGAATCCCCTCGGTCCAGTATCTCCGTGAAGGGATACTTGGCCCACTTGGATATGGGCTTGAGCTGCATCCTGGTGGACTCCCGAGATGAGCTGAAGCAAACCCAAGAATGAGGATGGGCTCTCGTCCATTGACTGTCCCCCGGAGGACTCCAGGTCAAGGGGCCTGGAGAACAGGGAAGGGTCATCGTCAGACTCCAATGAGTCTGCAAACAGCTGCATAGGGCCTGAGACACGCTCCACCTGCCAAGGACGGTTGGGAGTGAGGGTGACTGACAACTGGTGGGGCAGTCCCTGACCCGATCGAGAATCCTTGGTCGGAGCCCCTGATTCGGTTGTGGAGGCGGGGGTTCCACCACAATCGGTGGGGCAGCTGGTTTTGGCTGAACAACCGGTGCCGGTTTGGGCACCTTGACCACTGTGAGGGGTTGTTTCGGCCTTTCAGGTGACAGCCACTTAATGGCCAGGGGAAGGCGATGGTGTTGGCTTGTTCCTGGTCAGAAGGAGCTGCTGCCACATTAAGTCCTCGCAGTGTCGACGCAATTTGCGCTGAAGCCTCTCCGAGGAGGAGGAGGAGAAAGACGAGGATGAGCGGCACCGCTGCTTTCCTCGGTGCCGAGACTGAGACTGCCGGTGTCGATGAGATTGGCTGGACCGAGAAGAGGTCCGAGACCGAGACCGAGATCATCTGTGTTTCCGAGGGTGGGTCTGGAAGGGAGCGGGGGGAACCCGTTCCTCCCTCTGCTCGGGAGCCTTAACCGGGGACTCCGGCACAGGAGGCGCAGACAAGTCCTCGGTTTCCACTGAGGGAACGGTGAAGAAAGGTTGTTGGCTTCTCCAGTCGACAGCCCGTCGGCGGAGTGAGAAAATCTCGACTGCCAATGGGTGTCTTCCGGTGACCTGAGCGGACATCATGAAGCCAGCGGCCTTAGCCGCAACCTCGACCGAAGTCAAAAGTCGACTTTCCAGGGAAGGGGACCTCTCCCGCTCCCACGAACGTCGACGGTGGGACTTACCCTTTGAGTCCTTCTTCTTGGACCGAGAGGAGTGTCCCGATGGCCCCTCAACTTTCGTGGACAGGGAATGGCAAAGCTCCTTAAAAGAAGCTGTATTGGAGGAGCCCAAGGAGAGCGGGATAAATGCTGCGACCGAGGAAGATGAAGATGCGGCCTGGGCGACCTCCTCCTTGAGGGCGATCATCTGTTCAAGTTGCTCAGCTGAGCCAGTCACCATGGAAACCGCCCAACCGGCCTCCTTCATCTTCACCGGTGGTATACATCTCTCGGGGCGCCCAAGTTGTAGCCTGGCAGCATGGTCTTCGAGGACATTTATTGAGAAGGACTTGCACAACTCGCAGGCCTGCGGATCGTGGTCAAGCCCGAGGCAGTAGACGCATGTGGAGTGCGGATTGTTCCTAGACATCTTCTGCCCACATGGGCACCGCCGAAAACCAGGAGTCGATTTGTCCATCGCAGCCACGAAGGAAGAAGCAGACTGAAGTCTAGAAAACTTTAAAATTATTTTCGGGTGAACTGAAGAGTTTGGATCCAGTCTAAACGCAGAGTGCTAAGGAGGGAACCTGAGCTTCCAAGCGGTAAGGAAGATCTGGCATCATGGGGCGGAGCCAAGAGTTTTACCACCCCAGTGGGTGGGAGGAGCCAGCTTGAAGACCTTCCAGCAAGATTTAAAGCGGCAAGGAACCTGCCATACAGTGTGGATGAACAACATATCCATGTCCCTAGAAACATTGATATGTCAAGTTTACACAAAGTAGCAGTTCATGTTATGGCAACATCTTTGTTCCTATACCTTTTTATTCCATTCTAGGTGGAGTCAAGAGGCTGATGGAGTCATCACTGCTAACTAAATTGTTTATTTATTTTATTACTTAGTGAGTGGGCTGTTTGAGTTGTTCCAGTTTAGATTACCCCATTCTCTTGTCTTGTAGGATGCCTCGCTTTAGCATTTCTTAGATTTGAATTAACGAAGGGAGAGCACAGTTGAATATGACTGCTACAAGGCTTGCCTCAATATTTTCAGTGATAGTCGAACACTCATTGTTTAACTCATTCAGTTTGCAGCAGCCATTGTGAATAAGGTTGAGCATAGAACATTTCAAAACATGATCCAGGAGGGAAGAAGTAAGCATCACCTTTCTTATGACCAAGACAGACTAGCATGCAACAGGCACTAACTACTTCCTGACTTTAGTCTGGCACTGGTGCCATCACAAGTACCCCCTGGCTATAAAACGTATGCTTTAATATAGGGAATATAGAATGAAATGTGGCATCATCCAAATATATTTGGAAACAAGAATGAGCAGCAGTTGTTATCAGGGGATACAAAGGCATGCATAGTGAAGTTAATTAGGGGGGAAAGGGGAAATTGTTTAACCAGGAAAGCCACAGTAAGCTGAAGCTTGTTTCTAGGTGTGATCTGGGAGCACAAGGAAGTTAAGTGATTTGCTTAGGGTCACATAGTACACAAGTGGGGGCTGTGGGATTCAATCCCAGATCTCCAGGTCTGCAGCCCAGTGCCCTTAACCACTACGCTGTACTGCCTCCTAACAATTAAAGGTGCTTTAAGATGAATTGCTACTTTAAGTTATTTATATGTGAGTCAACATGATTACAACATACCAACACATATAAACCACTGCATTTAAAATAATTCAGTATTAAATATTTTATTATTTTATGTATTACTATGAATGCAGTATATTTTGTGGAATAATATAAAACTGTGTTGATGTGTAATGTGAATTATTATATTTTGTCAAATCATTTAAAATGTTTCAACATATTGATACAAAAATGTTTTGTCATTTAAACATTGTTTTTCCAAACATTTAGCAAGTTTGGGTTCAATTTCAATTGAAAAAGCACAGTGAAATTAATTTGGATGTTATGTCAAACGTTTCTTAAATACTGCATTTGTACTGTAAAAAATCAGTTTCCATAGAGAGTAATTGAGTATCTTCCATGCTGGGCAGGTATCAGAAGGTAATAAGTATTCTGTACCTTATTTTTAAATATCTGTTTTATTAGTGCCAAGTATGCTATACAATTCTTTAGACTAGAAGGACACATGAAGACTATGTTAAGCCAGCAAAAAAACAAAAACAAACCTAGAATCTATTAGAAGAGATGATGCTTTTATTAGGTTAACATAGCTTTAACTAAATTATAAATAATGTCTGTTTTCACTCTCATGTAGCACAATGGGAGAAGGTTCTACGTGTGAAGACATTTAATACAGCAAAGAGATCTTCACGTGCAACAACTTGTAAAGGAATACAAATTCTAAATTCTGCCTGCTTCATTTAAAAAGAAAATTTGTCTCAAACTGTCTGCAACTGCCAGTAATGAAGGATTGCTCTGTCAGGCACTCTAATAAATCTCCACCCCCCCCCCCGCTTCAGACTAAATGCTTAATTATTGTTTAAAAACACCTTTCCCTCCCAGCTCTGATAAGAAAGTGATAATCTTATGAGTGCTGTTTTTGTAGACCTAACAAAGACCTTCGACTTGGTGGACCACAACACTCTCCATGGTAAACTGAGGACCTTGGCTGCACTACAGGGACCACCGCCTGGTTCCAGAGCTATCTCGCAGGACACTCCCATCCCAAACCGTATGTGTAGGGGGAGTTACCTTCATGGCTCAGGCAGTACCCTCAGGTGTCCCCCAGGGCTCTATCCTGGGCCCGCTCATGTTTTCTCTTTTCATAAACTCAGTCCCAAATGGCAGTCTCACCTGTAACTCCATGCTATACATGGACGACCTGGTGTTGTACCACAGTGACAAATCACTGAATAACATCTCCACTACACTCAGCAACAACTACGGCGTCACCCAGAAATGTTTTTGGGAGAACAGGCTCCTGGTCAACACTAAAAAAACTAAGACCATGCTTCTTGGCTTCAAGCCGAAGCTAATCAGATACAGAAGTACCCCCTCCACCCTATGCGTATCTACCCCTGGTGGTTCCCCGTGCTATGGTACCCTCTTTCAAGTACTTGGGTGTTACCCTAGACCCCACACTAACTTTTTCTGAACATATAGGCTCCACCATTCAGTGCATCCACCAAAAACTGGCAGTGCAATACCATTTAAAACAATTCTGATTCCTGAGGCCTGTCTTGCAATAGCCCAAGGTATTCTCCTGCCATTAATAGACTACTGCACCCCCATATATACGCAAACCTCCATCCACCAACTCAATAGGCTAAATGCAACCTATAATATTGTCTGCAGATGTGCACTAATGGCACAAAACACTATCAACCACTATACCCTTTACCAGTCCCTTGGCTGGCTCCCCCACCAGGATCGGAGAGACTATGACCGTAGCTGCACCATTGACAAGGTCATTAAAGACAGGGACAAATCACTCCTATTCCCCTTGCTCAAACCACAAATGTGCCTCAGAACCCTCAGAAACTCCTCTGGCCTCCTGTTGGACCCCCCCCCTTCCCCGGATCACTATCTGCCTGTGCAACAAAGCCTTTCCTGCAGCTGCCCCAAAACTGTGGAAAAACCTACTCCCTCCCTTTACTCACTGAACTCCCACCTCGCTACAAATCAGCCCTAATGGTTTATGCCACCTGTGTCTGCTCCCCATGGTGACCCCCACACACACACACCTAGGCTTTCACGTAGGTTTTTAAGGAATATCTGAGGTTATTCCAGAAACCCAGCTCACCCCAATGTGATTGCACTCTTACCTCTGATCCCCAAATGCAATTAGGTGTTGCTACACAAATGCACTGTGTCCTGTGCACTTCCATGCATATGATTTTCAAGTTACATATTGTTGTTTTTACACTATCCTGCATTGTTCTGCATATAATGTTTAACTATGTATTTTTTTACACTATACTGCATTTCTCTACACACACTATTGTATCTACTGTACTGTTTTCTCCTAGACTGTCATACTTGTTCCAATAGCATTACTGTCTGTAATATGTACCTGCACTGTATCATTGTGCCATCTTCATGGCCTGGGTTGTGCCTGAAAATGATCCATTGGATCAGTGCACCTACCCGATAAACAAATGCATAAATAAACAAATAACATAAAATAAATCAATAAATAATGATGATGAGACTGGAAATATTCTTAATTGTTGGAGATTGAGCTGGCTGAGACTACTGTAAGTTTTGCTGCATGAGAGTGAAACTAGTAGTCTGACCCCCTCCCCCCATAATACCAAATTCAGTTTGAGCACAAGTGACATAACACTGTGGGTAAATTCCAGAAGAAACGTATGATGGGGGCTGCTCAAACATGTGCCAAAAATGACAATTTTCCAAGCTGAATGTTTCTGAGGAACAACCGCTCACATAAAGAAGGTAAACTATAATGTTTAAGGATAATAAAATAACATTTTCAATGATATGAAGAGTGGAAGACTTTTAAGCTTTAGAACCCCAAAGCTTTCTGACATCAACATAACTGCAGCTGCGTAGTGTTTGATGTGTTTGTGTATTAAAGGATGGGGGGCGTGACTGTCAATTATCTACTCAGATGGACATCAACACAAGACATCAATGTAAAAAAGATTAATAAAAAGTTAATGGGGTCTCTGAGATGCCTCTTGTCTGATCAAGATTGTCATCTCGGTACTCTTTAGGGTTCAAGAATCACTCAGCTTCATTTTGTGGTTCTCAAACCCTAAAAAGCCATGAGACAACACTCTTGATTAGTTAAAAGACTTCTCACAGATTCCATTTACAAATATCAAAGCTCCTCCCCCACCCTCCTAGGGAGAGGAGGCTGATTTCTAGTAGGTGCCATGCTAAGACTGGCATGTGTGCTTCAGTTTGGAAGTGGTTAATGTAAGGGGGAGGAGTTTAGCTATAGTTGAGTCTGGTACAGGCAGACAGTGAGTCAGTTCACAGAAAATCTAGAACTGAGAGCAAGACGAAACAGACCTCCAGGGAAGCAACTCCTATTAATTGGAGCCCTTAGGCCTGCAGCTGGGATTTAATGGCCAGAATGTGCTGGTACCACCAGGAGGGTGCGGGAACCATGGAGGGGAATTACCCTCAAGCAGATCTCCCTGATGGTTGGATGTCCTGATAATGTCTTCTCCAAAGCTCAGAAGGACACCCTGGTGGGGGCAAGGGTTTGGTGAGTGCCCATGCCAAGGAAGATGGCACATGAAGAGCACATGCAGAGGGCCCAGAGAAAGACTGACTGCATTTAGGTAAGAGATGCAGAGTTTCCAACCCAAAAGAGTCCCAAGGTGGAAGGGACTCCAGGTTATGAAGCTGCCATGAGGTTTGGGGCACAACAGGGTATGTAGGCAAGTGTCTTTGCCAGTCTCTAGGCAGAGAAGAGAGACTAGTGTTTGAGATGCCTCACTCCTGCATGGTTATAATGCACCCTACTGGATGTAAATAAAGTAAATTGCAGAGTTTAAAGAAACATTTTTCATACGCCTTATCTTTGTGGTCGCTTTATACTTTGATGCTAAAGAGTGCTGGAAGAGAGCAGGGGGACAGAGGCCACTGCTAGTGAGGCACTTGGTTTCTCATGCTTCACACCTTTATGTGATTCTATGTAGGCACTAACATTCACAGCCTCAAATGCTAAGAGGATAACTTGGAGATAACAGACAGTGTACCTTGAGATACAGGCCAAGAGAAAAGAGAGACAGCCAACAGGTTGATGGTAGAGTGAAAATAATGTTGATTACCTGATAGGATAAAGCAGAAGGGATACTGTGTAAGGCTTTGAGGATGACACAAAATCATTTATAACATGGGGAAGAGAATGGGTTTCACAGGATTGGTTGAACTGCATCAGATGACCATTGGATGACCATTGATTAATTCTCAAGTAATTCACAGTTCCTTGAGAAATAATCAGTGGTACAATATCCACAATTTGTCTTCCCCATGTCACTTCCCTGTCCCTTGTGTGTGTAATGGCTGCAGTACCAGCAGTGGCCATACCCGATACTGATGCTCAGTTCCCCACGATGTGAACAACATGTTCTGTGTTTCACTGTGCCACGTGAAATACACTGCAACCCATGGTATTTTTTCCAGTGTGCTCTATGACAGTCTGTATTTCAATTGTTACCTTGTCTTGTTTCATGCTGTGTAGATCGCTCTCCCTCTGCCACTGGAGAGGATTCCGCTAAAAGAAAAAAAAAAAAAATGTAAACCTGTTGCATGTTGTCTTGGAATATACATCTAGTGATTATAACTGCGCAACATCTCTGCTATGGTGCACTGACTGAGAGTTTCTCTTTATTTTGCGTACTGTATACGGACAGAAATGGAACAGCAAACAGCTTGTAACAGAATGCCTGGCATGTGTTTCTGTGCCATTTGTCCCTATCAGCCACCTAGGAGGAAGCTAGGGACAGTAGCATGTTGCATAGCATGGCAGCAGACTAAACAAGTAGAGTCAGCTGAACTATAATGTGTTTCAGCCAATTTGTTTCTAGGCTTCACTATGGAACAAATCTCTTCCACAACACAGACTAGGAGCTATCAGGTACACATTTAAACCACTGTCTTATACTCCGTGTTATATATGTACACGCCTTTCCGGTATATCGACTATCTATCCTGCGCTTCACCGTCGGATCACACATTGCACATGTTATATCCGAACTGACCACAGCACAGATAGAAACTTAAATGTCCTCCCAGAACCCTTTAAACCATGCAGTTTTCACAATTTAAAATTACTTTTCAAACACTTTAACATGGGGAAGACACACACACACAGAAAGGGAGCTGAACCCTTTCTCTTCCTCATGTTACAAGTGAATTAACCCACTCCAGGGCATGGGTCTACTTGGGAATTAATCCATGGCTGGTTGGTTGGAACCACTCAGCCTGCGGCCTTGTGGTCCAACCCCCCCCACCATGGATTAATTCCCAAGTAGTCCCACGCTGTGTTGTGGGTTAATCCTTAGGCATTCTCATCCCTGGGTCTTGCTTGTCCCAGCAAGATGCCCTGAAGATAACTATTTTACAAGGCAGGAGAACCCTTAGAGCAAGGCAGGTGAAGCCTTAACATGTAATGGTGTGAGGTGCTGAGCTGATGGAGCCACCCTCCCTAAAGTAAATGTGTTGAGATTTGTTTGATGAACTGCCATGCCAACTGAATTGGGCCCCTGGACCTTGTTGTAAATATATGGATGAACACTGGAGAAACACTGTAAACACCCTTAGGCCTCTAAGTATCTCTAGTTTAAAAAACGCATTTTATGCTTGGTCACATTCTGTAGAGATTGCTAATATAACTGGAAGTTTGAGTCCATATATCCACATTACATAGAAACTAATACCGCAAAGACCATTACAGCGACAAAAATCTGCAGTTCGCTATAATGGTCACGCGGTACACTGACACAGCTTCTCCATGTCCTGTGCCCCTCCCTGAAACAACTACGACCTGGAGTTGATTATTTAAAAATTTGGGGGGTGGAAGGCCCAGCCCTCCACAAAAAAAAATTGTTTCCCTGATGGCACAATGACAACTGTCAGTATCGTGCAGTCGCCGTAAAGGCGGTTGACAGATTTCCTGCTGAATCACTTTGTTGGAACTGTTTGATTCTGATTCATTTTTTTTTATTTTTAAAAGTGAAAAACAGACGGTCCACCATACTGGTGCTACCATACAAAATTGTGTTTGTTTACAGTCCTTGATAGAAACATAGAAACATAGAAGTTGACGGCAGAAGGAGACCACCAGGTCCATCTAGTCTTCCCATTGTCTTTTAGCCTAGCCTTCTAACTGCCCTTGGGTTTGAGGGCTCCCCTTGTATCTGCCCCAAGCATTCTTGAAACCTACCACTGTACTAGCCCTCACCATCTCTGCAGGCAGGCTGTTCCAGGCATCCACCACTCTTTCTGTGAAGAAAAACCTCCTAGTGTTGGTGGAGAACTCCCCTCTTTGCAGCCTTAGATCATGTCACCTGGTTCTGCTGCCCTTCTTAAATTGGAAGAGGTCATCTATATGCACCTGGTTTATGCCTTTTATGTACTTGAATGTTTCGATCATGTCACCCCTCTCTCTCCTCCTTTACAGGAAATACATGTTCCGTTCTTTCAGTCTAACCCCGTAGGACATCTCGTGCAGTCCCTGGATCATTTTTGTTGCCCTTCTCTGCACAGTCTCCACTCGGTCAATGTCATTTTTGAGGTAGGGCCTCCAGAACTGGATTCTGTGCTCCAGGTGAGGCCTAACCATTGATCTGTACAGTGGTAGGATCACTTTCTTCTTCCTGCTTGTGATTCCTCTCCCAATGCATCCCAGCATACCACTGGCCTTTAATGCTGCCTTCTCGCACTGTTTACCTACCTTCAAGTTGTCAGAGATAATGATTCCCAAATTGCACGCTTGGGTGGAGACAGATAGTCTTTCCCCTCCAAGGTAATATGCCTTATTTGGATTTCTTTTTCCTATGTTCATGACTTTGCACTCATTGGTGATAAACTCCCACTGCATCTTTCCTGGGCTTGGGAACACCCTCACACAATGTAGCCACTCATGCAGTGGCAGGGAAGGGGACAACTGCATCATGAGTACTGCAGTGTTTAGGGGTGTTCCTAAAGTTGAGGAAGTATGCAGTAAGAGTAGAGCAAGTATTTGAAATAAAATGTGGTTGGGTGGGTATAATTATACCATTAGCATACATTTTAGTTCTACTAAGAAAGGAGGCAGATAAAAGAATCGGTAATATCAATGAATGTTAGACAGTGTACACAATCATAAAATGTGAATTTTCAACTAGAAATAATATGATCAAAAAAGAAATATAGAAACTTAGAATGTGACAGCAGATAAGGGCAGCTTGGTTCACCCACTCTGCCCATATTGTCTTGCTTTTTTTTTGTGCTGTAGACCACTCTTGAAGTACGGCGCCAACCCTTTCCCGCCCTTCCTTATCCCCACAATTCCATTGTGCTTGTCCTAGGCATTTTTGAACCCTTCCACTGTTTGCACCCTCACTACTTCTGCAGGAGGGCTGTTTCAGGGATCCACCACTCTTTCTGTGAAGAAGTACTTCCTCACATCCCTTTTGAATTTATCCCACTCCAGCTTCATATGATGCCCCCTGGTTCTAGAGCACCTCTTTCTCTGAAAAATACTACCCTCCTGTACATTATTAATCCGTGTTATGTATTAAAAGGTCTCTATCATAACCTCCTCTCCCTTCTCTCCTCCAGGGTGTACGTGCTTAGCTTCTTTAGCCTCTCCTCATAGGGCTTTTGATGCAGACCCTTGTCGTCGAAGCACAGGTCATGAAGCACAGAGAAAACCCAGGAGCAGTTGTAAAATTCCACAAAACTGTTTATTTGTTGTTGCAGTAACATAAAATAAACCTGTTCAGAATAACTATATGCAGAAGCAAAATAAAATCTCTTGTAAAAAATCTCCCTTGCAGCTCAGCTTAGCTGTATTTATAACTCTTTTCAACTCCCATCCTTTGCAAGCATCCTGTCCTGTAAATTTTAGGAGCTGCAAGAACATTGAGAACTTCCTGAGGTCTCCACAACAACTGCAAAAGGCTCAGGCATTTGCACCCAAGTAACCTCTAGCTTTTTATAGTTATCTCAAATTATAAATATATACATTTCAACAGTAAAACAATTTTCTAAACAAAAGTGATTCCAATATCAGCTACATTTCCATACATTGATTCTCATATATTTTATATTAGCAGATATAGATATGCAAGGAAGAAAGACAGCAAGAGAAAAGTGAGAGACAGTGAGAGGCAAAGGAGTGTGAGACTGGTTGGGTTTGTTAGGAGGTCTAAACCTCACTTTCAGGTTCTTGGCAATATTGGGAATGCAAGTAATCACAGACACATTGCATAAGAGTAATAAACAAGTTTATTACTACCAAAAGGATAAAATCACAGTTGCCCTAAGCAGTCCTTATCAATATGAACTGGGAGCCAGTGCTAAGCGTTCCCTATACCTCGAGGTTTCTCTGTGTCTCTTGGGATCTCTGAGGTGCAAGACTAGTGTATTACCGGGTTGTGCCTGAAAATAGGCATTTCTATGCCTAGTGCACCCACCCGGTTATCAAAAGCAAATAAATATATAAATACATTATATACCTATGATAATTACTATGGTTACTGTAAGATAGAAACATTTCTAGTTACAGAGATGAGCCCTATTGGCTATATTAGAGGTGGCTCCATGGTCCAAGATAACATTATACAATTTTGTATAGTCATCAGTTTATGAACAAAAGAGTTCTTATACAGAGTCTTACATAACTCAGTGTAATAGTACAAATCACCAAAAGGTGGCAATGCCGATTTACATATCATAATTATTCCAAGGACACAGGTGCCTTGGCATCTTACAAGTAAGAAATACACAGAAAATACATAGAAGAATATATGTATTAGCAAGCAAAGTGTATTACAACAATATGCATTCATATCCTGACATCTGCTCTTGTATGGTAGATGCCCTTAGCCCTATATGTTAGTATAACATATACTTAAGCACTAGCTGTCTACAGTTTACCTCTGAGGGTACCAATGAGGGTGCAGGGTCCTCGTGTAACATTCCCCCCTTGTTGCCTCCAAGGGCAACAACAGGCAAATCTAGGGAAAGGCCAGAGAGCAGTGGTCATTTACAAACCTGACGCGCGAGCTTTGTAAAGGAACTCGAGCTGCTCATGGTGTTGGCACAGTGTGCGCCATAGGCAGCAGAGCATAATAATCAAAATAAAGATTAAAAATGCTTGTATAATAACAAAACCTTTAAAAGTAATCTCTAACCAGGTGTTAGTCAATGCGTCATTCATGTCACCATCATTAATCAATGAGAGAATAGCTTCATTGGCCTTGGTCATATTATTGCTGATGTGGATGAGGTGTGTGTCCTTCCTGTCTAAAAGTGATTTTAATGTAAGTGTCAGTGGATCTATGTGTACATTAAAATATGGTAAGTATTCAGACAGTCTGAGCAGATAATTAGGGTTACCATCAATGATGTCTGCATCCGGGGAGGATGGGGGTTATGATGGTATGTCCAATGACAGTCTTCTGGTGGGGGACAAAATAAAAATTTCTGTACTCAATAATACATGTCACAGATCCATAAGTATAGCTTTTAAAGTTAGTTACCACACAGTATTCCCCATCAGCATTATACTGAGAGCGGACAGTAGGGAGTCTCCACTTTTGCAACTGGACAGGACAGGTGTAGGCCATCTTCGAAATCCGCATTGACAGGCAATGAACCTCCTCACGATATGATTGATAGAGCTTATCTGGAGCCAAAGTTGAATCTAAGGAATCCGTGCCATTCTTGATGATGTCATCATCCATGGTGACAGTCCAATCAATGCTATCTGGAGAATAACCACAAGCAGGTTGAATAACATCAAATACATCACATTGGCACAAGTAAATGTATTGCTTCTTCACACAGCAGTCTGTGTGAGGAGCCACCAAGGTGTCCAGGAAAGGATGGAAAACCAGTAGAGGCGGTAGGTCCAGGCGTTCTCTGTAGATGTCTTTGTCCAAATGCCCGATTGAGTGGACCAGTGCAAGCTTGTCGAACAAAGCAGTAGTGGGATCAAAACATGGTAAAGAGACAGTAAAAGAAACAAACATGGTATCTGTTATAGAACATTTCTTAGCAGCAAAACAAGGACCAGTATTAGGGTGTCTGGTCACAAACCCAAAATTCCTAGCTGTAGAAAGAGGAATGGTTAAAGCCTGTTGCATACACATAGCAATACAGCCAGGGGTTTTACATCGTGGACAATACCATTTGGAGATGCATCTGTCATGTATGATATCAGGGATTCTTCCAGATTCTAGATCACGGAAGAGATTGTTGATGGTAGTGATGATGTATGAGCCATAGGCAGAGCAAAGTATTTCTCTAGCAATGTATTGTTTATCTGTTTCTTTATTGTTTTGTTCTATGAGTGCGTTGATCTTATCTCTTGAATCAGTGAATGCCTTAGCAATATCGTGCATGTTGTCTACAGTGTATCTTTCTTCCTGACTAAGGCCATCCACACCATGCAATAATGGGGGGTAGTATATTGTTAACCAAGCCAGTGGAGAACTTGGCAGAATGAGCTTTGATAGCAGCAATGTCTGCTTTATTCCAAATAGACATAACTGTACCAAAGAGGCCTGTGACAGTGCCTGTTGCACCTGTGACATCAGAACTGTCAACTTCACGTGTCTTACGTTTATTAGTTAGATCATCAGGAGTGGGTTTTCTCCTGAAGTTGCCTCTATGTTCAGTAGAATGGACCCCGGCAATAGGGTCCTGAGTATGAATCTGAAATGCAGCTAAACTCTCAAGCAATAATGAACTATAAAATGCTGATGTGTTAGTATTGTAACACATACCAAATTATTTTATATTCCAGTAAGTAAGATTAAACAAAACAGGTATATGCATAAACTGTAAGTTATTAATTAATGAACCTTGGAGGGCAGTGGCTGTTAGACCACTACAGGGACCAGGGGTATGCTTTGGACATTCCAAAAGCTATTTATCAGTGGGTGGTAACACAGAGAGGTACATGGTTGCAGAAGCCATGTGGTGTATAGCACAAAATTTCTGAGCAGAATCCTTAGACAAAGAATTACGGTATGAAGGATCAATTAAGGCAGTAATGTTGTACAAACCAGAACGTCTTAATGCAGTTTGTAACAAGGACAGAGAACCATTTGGGGATAATTAAGCATTGGGCCAAACCTGGAAAGTTCCTTTGGAGAATTTGGCCACAGGGAGAATTGACCTTGTGATGTGGTTTGCCACTCAATTTGTAGAGTAGATTTATCAGGAGCAACAACTGAGGCAGTGAGGTAAGCACTGGAACCTTCCTGGACAGTGATCAGACTATCTGGTATATTGCTGGATACTCCCTCTGGAGGAGGTGCTGGAGGATCGAAGTGTTGTAGGAGGTTCGGTACCGTGCCTTGGATGCAGGGGATAACTCCTGAGATGAGGAGATAATGGAACAAGATAACCATCTTGTCAGAGTATCTGAAAAGGAAGATCAAAGATTAGTGTGTTAGTACTATTCTGCCCAATGGGGTGAGGAAAAGTAGTTAAGCTCCTTTATATAGTTTCATCTGGTTTGCATGTAACCATTTGTCAGTCAACTTATTGTTATGCAGGAGTCTAACCTGATAGACTGCTGGACTGAGCTTGTTGACAATGGAGTATGGACCTTCCCACTTGTTGGAGAAGGAATGGGTGGGATGTGCAAATCGGAGTACCACTACCTGATCTCCAACCTGCCAATCCACTTCTTGTGCATGTTTGTCAAACTGTATTTTGGATTGTTGCTGGGCCTTGCCCCTGCAGTTGGCAGCATACAAGTGTGTGTGCATGAGGTCTTTTCTGAGTTTTTCCACATATAGGTCTACAGACACACGGTCTGCAGTGGGGGGTGCAGGTCAAACAACAGGTGTTCATGTAATCTCATCTGTCTTCCAGTCATCACCTCAAAGGGTGTGAGCTGGGTGGTGGCTGAGGGTGTACCCCTAATTGCCATAAGGAGTAATGGCAGTAGGGAATCCCAGGTTTTGGGATTGTCCTCAATGAATTTGGAAAGCATTTGCTTAATCCATCTGTTAGCTCTTTCTACTTGACCTGAGGATTGGGGGTGGTAAGGTATGTGGAACTTCTGTTGAACTCCAAGGAGTTCAAGGGATTCTTTCATCAACTCACCTGTAAAACTGGTTCCTTTGTCAGAGTCTACCTTGAGAGGTAGGCCGCACCTGGAGAAAATCTGTTCCACCAGGATTTTGGCAGTGGTCTTAGCAGTGCATGTCTTAGTGGGGAAAGCTTCAACCCACTTAGAGAAGAGATCAGTTACCACAAGAGCATACTTGTTATTTCTGCTGGTGTTGGTCAGAGGACCAATAAAATCAATCTGTATGGCATGCCAAGGGCCAGAGTGTCGTTGTGGTAAGAGTTTGGCATTTTGTTTGGTAGGGATGGGGTTGTTTTGCGCACAGAGACAGTTGTCTATGTACTGTTTAACATCTTTGGTGACACCAGGCCACCAGACTGTGGTCTTAAGCCTTTGGAGGGTATTTTCCACTCCCTGGTGTCCACCAGTGGGTTTATCATGCACTTGGTGCAAGAATTCAGATCTCAGGTGTCTGGGAACCACCCACAACTTGGTGGTGGAATCTTCTGGTTGGTACCAGTTGAGCTTGTCATCTGGTGACAAGTGTAACCTTCATGCCTTCGGTAGGGGTTGTGTGTGGGAAGTCTTTCTTCGGTACTCTTGTCAAGGAATCTGAACATTTCTTTGACTTCAGTATCAGCATGTTGGGCTGCTGAGAGGTCCGGGGGGAAGGGTTCAGGTTTTTTCCTGAGTGCTGTAATCTGTACGGCTGCATTGGTCTCTGGATGGTCCATCATCCAGATGTCCCTCCCTTGGGCCCCTTCCTTGGCAAGGGTGTCTGCTGTGTCACTGAAGGCATGGTAGGGGTCGTGGAGAGAATGAGCTTTGACTTTATGTACATGGAGTTTGTGTGCATATTTCTGTGCCAGTGAATGTATGTATATTACCAATTCCTTGTACTTCACTGGGCTGCCATCAGAGGAGAGGAAGGAGTTCTTCTGCCAGAAAGTAAGAAATTCTGTAAGAGAACAACAAACCCAGTTAGAGTCTGTAAAAATGATGGTATCCTCGGTCCCATGCTGGATGAACTCGAGGGCACAGGTCACCACTGCCATCTCTGCATATTGTGATGATGCCACACTACAGCGCTTAGATATTTTGACAGTGTTTCCATTAGGGTAAATCACTAGAATGCCCATCCCTGTGATTTGTTCTCCCTGATAGTAGGATGCTGAACCATCAGTAAAAATGCAACACAAAGAGGTGTTATCAAGTATTTGTGGCATGCCAGGGAGGAAAGGACCTGGATCTGGAAGATCAGGTGACTACAGTGTACAGTCATGAGGCTCTCCTTGGAAAAAGAGTCCATGAGCCAGCATAGATGGAATTTTCATTGGTTGTACCTGTATGTCTCTATCCTGGAGAAGAAGTGACCAGTGTGTCAGTCTGGTGTTGGAGACTGACCCATCCTTCACTCTATCTGAGAGCAGAAAGGTAGTTGGGGTGTGGTTGGTGTTGATGATCAGTGGAGAGTACCCGATGATATACAGGAAGTGCTTGGCAGCCCAGTAGGTGGCCAGAAGGTTCCTGTCACAAAGGCCATACTTCTGTTCCACTGGGGTCAAGAGCTGTGATGCATATGCAATGGGTCTCCAGGTGCCATGAACCTTTTGGGCCAGCACCGCTGACATGGCAATGTCAGAGGTGGCACATTCCAGATGGAATGGTAGTGCTGGATTGGGGTTAACCAGAGCTGGGACAGAGGCCAAGGCCTGCTTCAGTGACGTCACAGCCTGGGTGTGTATAGGTTCCCAAGTCCAGGGGATGTCCTTCTCGAGTGACTCATACAGAGGAGCAGCTTTCTGAGCAAAATCACAAATAAAATCTGTCGAATAATTCACCATACCTAGAAACCTTCGAAGAGCTGCCGCGCTTGTGGGTAATGGCAAGTCTTGCAATCCCTGTACCTTCTTCCAAGTAGGGCTTCAACCTTGGTCAGTTATTTTCAGACCTAGAAAGAGTACTTCTTTCTGACATAGTTATGCTTTTGCTGGATTGCATTTCAAGCCTGCTCTCTGGATGAGAGTCAGTAGTTTGTCCAAGAGACCCAGATGTTGTTTCTGTGTAGCTGTTGCCAGCAATAGGTCATCCACATATTGCAAGAGACATTGGGGAGTAGAGAAACTCTCGAGGGCGTCCATCATATGCAGATGGAACAGGGACAGACTATTATGGAATCCTTGCGGCAAGCAAGTCCATGTGTACTGTCTTCCTTCAAAGGTGAAGGCAAACTTATATTGACTTTAAAGGCCAATGGTAATGACCAAAAACCATTGGAGATATCCAGGGCACTGAACCATTTCAGGTCAGGGGTCAAGAGTTGTAGCACATCGGGTGCTGAAGCCACAGCTGGAGAACAACTGGGGGTGACCTGATTCAGTTCCCTGTAGTCAATAGTAAGTCTCCAGGCACCTGTGGGTTTTTTCACAGGCCACACTGAGGAGTTGGCAGTGGAAACACACGTTCTGATTACTCCTTGCTTGAGGAGTGACTTGATTGTTTCTCTAAGGGAAGGCAAGGCCTCAGTTGGGAAAGGATATTGCCTTTGCCTCTCATGTGCTGGGCCTGGCACTTTGATGACAATGTGCTTTCTACCACAGTCATGTTTATTAGTTGCAAACGCTTCCAAATGTCGTTGCAAAATGGGGAGAAGCTTTGGGAAAAAGTTCATATAGAAACATAGAAACATAGAATTTGATGGTAGATAAGGACCGCTTGGCCCACCCAGTCTGCCCATTTCCCTACCTACTGGATAAGCTGCAGATCCTAGTTAACCAGCAGCCTGCTTCTTCCTACCCCAACCCCCTAGAATTGCCTTATGACTGTCCCATGCATGCTTGAATTCCACCACGGATTTTGACTCCACAACCTCCTCCGGAAGGCCATTCCATGCATCCACAACCCTCTCTGTGAAAAAATACTTCCTTAAATTACCTCTGAGCCACCCTCCCTCCCTCTATCTTCAAATTGTGCCCTTTTGTTCTTGCACACCTCTTTTTGTGAAAGATGCTACCCTCTTGGACTTTGTTGATTCCCTTGAGGTACTTGAACGTTTCTATCATGTCCCCCCTCTCCCTCCTTTCCTCGAGGCTATACATATTAAGCTCCTTTCGTCTCTCTTCATATGTCTTCCGGTGCAGACCCTGCACCATTTTAGTTGCCCTCCTCTGGACAGCTTCCATCCTGTCTATGTCTTTGTGGAGATTGGGTCTCCAGAACTGCACACAGTACTCCAGATGGGGTCTCACCAGCTGTCTGTACAGAGGGATAATAACTTCCTGTTTTCTATGGGTGATGCCTCTCCCTATGCATCCCAGTATCCCCCCAGCCCTCCTTGCTGCCCTCTCACATTGCTTGCCCACCTTTAGGTCATCTGATATGACTACCCCCAGGTCCCTTTCCATTTTTGTTGTTGTTAGTATCTCACCCCCCATTGTGTACTCTTCCCCTGGGTTTTTGTTTCTGTTTCCCAGGTGCATTACCTTGCACTTCTTAGCATTGAATCTAAGCTGCCATACATTTGACCATTCCTCTAACCTTGCCAAGTCCCTTCTCATCCTTTCCACCCCACCTGTGCATCAACTCTGTTGCAGATCTTTGTGTCATCTGCAAAGAGACATACTTTTTTCTTCTAGTCCCTCTGCAATGTAGCATAAAGACATTGAAGAGGACTGGTCTAATACTGAACCCTGCGGTACCCCACTAGTAACCCCTTTCTTCTGAGGTGGACTCCATTTACTATTACTCTCTGTGTCCTATTCTCCAGCCAATTCTTTACCCAGGATGTCATCTTGGGACCCTCCCAGGCTGGCTAACTTGTATATTAATCTTTTGTGTGGAACTGTGTCAAATGCCTTGCTAAAGTCTAGGTAGGCCATGTCCACAGCCTCTCCCTGATCTACTACTTTGGTCACCCAGTCAAAGAAATCTATTAGATTTGTCTGGCATGACCTTCCCACTGTGAATCCATGCTGCCTTGGGTCCTGTGCCCCTCTTGTGAATCACTTCACCATGCTGCACTGATGCTATATAGGGTGGAGCTTCTGGGTTCAGGCCTGTATGAGCCTGAGGGCCTGCTCCACCAGTGTCCCCATGACCTGTTGGGGTCTGGGTCGCCAGTTGTACCACCACAAGGGCCTGTGCGGGAACAGCATCCGCTACAGAGTGCACTTGTCCCAGAAACTCTCGGAATTTCCGGTTTTCTTCAGCTATCTCCCTATATGAAGGGCGTGTTCTTTGTTGTTGTGGTTTACCTTTACCCTTATGCTTCTTATACTTATGCCAATTCCGGTTCCCACCCCATTGTTGTTGCTGTTGCGGTTGTTGTTGCTGGGTCTGTTGGGGTTGTTGGTTATCAGCTGGAGGGGCCTGTTGGTGTTGGGCCTGTTGGTGTTGGGCCTTCCTTTCCACAGTGTAATGCATCGTGGCCTCTGGAGCAGGCTCCACGACAGCTACTTTCTTGGAACTGGAGCCCAGATCACGGATATAGAGTTGGTAAACTCTCTTGGTTTTCCGAAGGATGTTGGCAAACCTATCCGTATTGGGGTAGGCGGTTGGCGCTACCTTTTCTCATACTGCAGGAATCATGTTCCTAAGGAACAGGGTCTTATATTCAAAAAGATCTACATCCGCAGCTTCTTGTGCCAGGTGCTTTCCTGCTCAGTAGGCCATCCAAAGTCTCTGGTGGTAAGTCGCTGGACTTTCCTTTGCATTCTGTTTTACAGGGTATGCTAGCATCACTCCTACTACACCTGGGCTGTGAGCAGAAATGAGCTGCAACCTCATCAAAGGTAGAGTTCCCATCCTGGCGGATGACATTGGGGAGTTTGACCCACAAACTATGATCAATGGTTTGGCATGGTATTTGGACTTGGTATTCTGCAGCGAGGCTAAGCATCTCGCATTTAGAACACACCTTTTCCAAGTGACAGCTGAGGTTGTCAAACAGGTTCATCCGACCGATACTGTCAGCTATTTGCTGAACAGAGTAGGCCATTTGTGGGGGATTACTGGGTCGATCAGGCAGAGGTAGATTGTCTCGAGCGCCGTCCAGGGCGGCCCGAGCTGCAGCCTCAGCCGCAGTGTGGACAATACCCTCCTGAGTGCCAGCCTCTTGCAGAAGCTGCCTAATCTGGGTTTTAATGGCCTGTTTACATCTCTCAGGAAGAGGTACATTGCCTATTGCAGTTTCAATCATTGTTTCTATCTCTTGCCTGTCTTCCACATTAATATCGGCTATCGGTGGTGCCATCAGGACCAGGCCTGGGCCTGCTCCCCCCCATCATGGGGGCTGCCATGTTGGCATCTCCCATGATGGGCAGCACGACATCGATGATGTATGACATGGTAAGGGTGTAGTGGAGACCCGCCATGTTGTGGATGGCTGGGTGGGGTCTCTGGGCCATAGTAGGGGTGTGACTGGGTGTTGTATTGAGAGATGTCATCATCTGACAACTCCTCTTCAGAAGACTTATGTAAGGCAGGGGATACACTTCCCATTGCCTTAACATGACCAGCCAAAACCTCCCGCTGATGGTGCAGTTTTGCCATCTTGGTTTGACATTCAGTATGACTCACACTTGCAACATCCATATCAACCTCATCTTGCTTTTGCTTTTGCAACACAATATACGCGGCGCTCAGTTCATGATTGTCTCTAGTAGCCACTTCTAAGTCATTACATACCTGGTTTACCTCGTCCTGTAGCTCACCCATCTCCTCACTCAACTACGCATTTGCAGCACTTAGCAAATCATTCATTTGCAATGCCTGTCCCTTATCCTGTCTCAAACTTTCACACTCCTGCTTCAACATACAAAGCTCCTGTCCTCCAGCTTGAGCTGAATGATGCAAAAATGAATCCTTTTCATTCCGCAGAGTTTGGAGTTCAGACTCCAAGTTCTGCTGCAGTCTAACACATTCTGTTTCCTGCAAACCCATCTGTTGCTTAAGAGATGAAATTTGCAGATCAAGGGTTCGAAACCTCACTTCAGAGGCTTCCAGAGCAGCATAGAGAGCCGCGACCATCAACCCTTTAGCTTGACGCTTATTGGCTGATTGTCTCATTTCCATGTACTGGGTTGAAATCCCCAGTATAGGGTTTTCAGATTGACTTGCTTCCCGCGTGAAGTCAGCCCATCCTCCATGGGAGGTAAGGAGGTTCGAGACATCGAGTCTCAGTTCTGCGCAGATATTTGATACGGTGGCCATTCTGTGGGAGGGAACGAAAAATCAAACTGTGAAAAAGGCACCGTGCTGTGAATCGATCCACAGCAGGAGCACTTTATACACAGCCGGGCTACTGTAAAAGTTGTAGACTTACAAATCAAAGCTGTAATGGAGTGAGTCTAGTCAGCATCGACCACACCTGAAAGGAAGACAGCCAGACTTTGTAAGTGACTACAAACTGGTTTAAAATGGGAGAGGTGATACGGGAATGTACTCCTACTGTCCCCGTGGGAAAGGGAAAAGTTCTAGCAACAAGTGAAAACTTACAAACACCAAATATCACCTGTACACAGTCGCCGATTTGTTAGGCGGTCTAAACCTCACTTTCAGGTTCTTGGCAATATTGGGAATGCAAGTAATCACAGACATATTGCATAAGAGTAATAAACAAGTTTATTACTACCAAAAGGATAAAATCACAGTTGCCCTAAGCAGTTCTTACCGATACGAACCGGGAGCCAGTGCTAAGCGTTCCCTATACCTCGAGGTTTCTCTGTGTCTCCTGGGATCTCCGAGGTACAAGACTAGTGTATTACATTATATGCCTATGATAATTACTATGGTTACTGTAAGACAGAAACATTTCTAGTTACAGAGATGATCCCTATTGGCTATATTAGAGGTGGCTCCACGGTCCAAGATAACATTATACAATTTTGTATAGTCATCAGTTTATGAACAAAAGAGTTCTTATACTGAGTCTTACATAACTCAGTGTAACAGTACAAATCACCAAAAGGTGGCAATGCCGACTTACATATCATAATTATTCCAAGGACACAGATGCTTTGGCATCTTACAAGTAAGAAATACACAGAAAATACATAGAAGAATATATGTATTAGCAAGCAAAGTGTATTACAACAATATGCATTCATATCCTGACATCTACTCTTGTATGGTAGATGCCCTTAGCCCTATATGTTAGTATAACATATACTTAAGTGCTAGCTGTCTACGGTGTACCTCTGAGGGTACCAATGAGGGTGCAGGGACCTCGTGTAACAGGTTGATCAAGTCCGAGGTCTCACAGGAAAATCTGGTTGTGCAACCAGACAGAAGAAACAGAAAAGGAAAGAATACAGATCCTTGCATTTAAACACTTTCTCCAAAACAAATGGGACAGGGTCCTATTCTACCCTGTCACAACCCTGCACAATATGGTAGCCCTTCCCTGGACCAACTCCACTTTGTCAATGTCCTTCCTGACATGTGGTCTCCAGAACGGGACACAGTATTCCATGTGAGGTCTTACCAGTGATATATATAGGAGCAGCAGCACCTCCCTCTTCCTGCTTGTGATACCCCTTCCAATGCACCCCAGGATCCCGCTCACCCATCTGACTGCCTTGTCACACTGCTTGGCCAACTTTAGGTTATCCGATATGATTACTCCAAGGTCCCCTTCCTGCTTAGTGTTTGTCAGCATCACTCCACTCAGTTTACATAGAAACATAGGCTCAGATATTCAAAAGGGTTGCGCCATGAGCAACAGGGATGCGCCAGTGCAAGTCCGAAAATGTGCCATTGTGCGATATTCAGCGGGAGGTAGCTGCACCCCCCAAATCGCAATGCACAAGAGCGCAATGGTAATGAATGCATGCGCAACTGAAGGGGGAGGAACCATGAATAAATGGCGCAGTGCGCTACTCAACAGCATGCACCATGCACAATATGGGGGCAAATGGAAGTTGCACAATAATGGAAATAATCCAAAATAAAAAGGAACAAGAGAGAGATGTAAGAAAGCTACAGGGAAGCCAGAGGTGGGAGCGAGGTGACAGCAACCAGGCAGACAGTAGCAGTGAGCAGGACTGGGCAGGAGCAGGACAGAGCACACCTGGAAACTACCAGGAACAGGAAAGGAGTGGGGGAGCCTGTGCCACTATGCAGGAGTAAAAGGGAAGTGCCCCAGTGGACTGAGGGCAGTGACAGTGGGCAGGACAGCCAAATCTGGGAGGTGTTCCTGGTGCAGAGAGTAGCATAAAGGACAGTGGGGGGAATGGGAATACAGCTGCCGGGGGGGGAACACAAGCCAGGGACATGGCCAGTACCACCATTCAGATGGAGGCAGTAATGAGGGATGTGAGAAGGCAGGCAGCAGGGGGGCACAGCCATGGAAGTGCCCATCGGCGGTATGCCCCCAACAGGCAGTACCAAGCCCGCACCAGCTTCAAGCAGTACAGTGACACCGAGATAGTGAACCGGTACCGCCTGAACCAGGCGATCCTGAGGCGGCTCTGTGAGCTGTGCAGTGATGAGATGCACGCACCCACACGACGGAGCCATGCTCTGTCAGTGGAGACAAAGGTGACAGCTGTTATGTGCCTGCTCACCACGGGTACCTTCCAGAGACCAACAGGAGATACAACAGGCATAACCCAGTCAGCCGCGTCACGCCTACTCACACAATTCCTCAGCGCACTGCTGCCACATGCTGTAGAGTACATCCATTTTCCCAGCACACAGGCAGAATGCACAGCACACATACAAGAGTTCCACAGGGTAGCACATATGCCTGGCGTGCTCGGGGCCATTGACTGTACCCATGTGGCCATCTGCACGCCACCTGGCCCCGAAGGTGCAGCACATAAATCGGAAGGGGTATGCAAGCATCAACTGCCAGGTGGTATGCGATGCTAGGGGGCACATAACCAATGTCTGTGCCAGGCACCCTGGGGGAGGATATGATGCCTTCATCTGGCACTAATCTGCACTGTGCCACAGGTTCGAGAGTGGGGACATCCCCACTGGCCACCTAGTGGGTGAGTATGCAAATCACATAGAAAGACATGGATCTTGGGAGGGGCATAGTCAGAGGTGACATGGGTACTGGCCTAGATGGCCCATGGCAGGGTGACGCTGATCACCAAACTAATGTCCAACCTCTACACACAGGTGACAGTGGATACCCACTCTGTCCCTGGCTGCTCACACCATACCGGTGGCCCACGACCCCATCGCAGCAACGGTACAATGAGGCACATGCCACCACACGCAATGTCATAGAGTGGGTGTTTGGGATGCTGAAGGCACGTTTCCATTGCCTGGACATGTGTGGCGGTGCCCTACAGTACACCACTCAAAGGCCTGTGGGCTATTCCTGGCCTGTTGCATCCTGCACAACATGGCCAACAACTGTGGGATAGCTGTACAGGTCAAAGAGGGGGACAGCGATGGGGACAATGAGGACGCTGGTGCAGATGGTGATGGGCAGCCCCCCCTTGGTCGAAGGGACCCCCGACTTATCCGGATGGCGCAGCTGCACCGGGACATAATCACAGAGGAGCACTTCAACCAACCCAGGTAAGTCATGGGGCCATGTGCAACCACCAATGGCAAGTACACAACCCACAAACACGCATGGACAAACCCCAGGGGTGCATGTCGTAAAGTGAATTGGCTGAGCATGGAACCGCACACGCTGTCAGTGATGGGCAAGGCTGAACACGGCTCGCAGTCAAGCACACACACACACACACACCCCCCACAAGACATACACAAAGGGTAGGAAGCACGCCGTCCCCAACCACCACCCCTAGCCACACACACCTCCACAGATCACCACGCCCAGTGCCTGTCATTATGCATGTCTCAGACACTGGGCACCATTGCACAGTGGCAGACAGCACAACGCAGGCATCATCATGCATATGACCGCAGTGGCCAGCAGCCGGGAGAGTGTGCACATGGAACGTGTGTGTGTGCAGGGCCGGGTACCTCACCCGTGCATTGCACATTGAACACCACACTGCACACAGGGCAGCGTCAGACAGTAGCCATGGTGGGAGACAGGTCAGTCATGTGGCACAGTGTCACGGCTGTCATGGATGCGTGGGCGGGCCGGCCGAGACCCACCAGCAGTGACAGGCTGACCAATGGCCTCATGGGGTGGCATCGACGGTCGCCCAGGGGTTCTGCTGCGGAAACGTGACCGTTCTCGAGCAGGGGTCTGCAGCTCACCGAACATGCCTGCACCAGGCATGCTCAGGATGCCCACAGCTGAACATGGTGTTGACAAGGAGGGTGTCACACGACACCAGGAATGGGGGGTGGACATGGCACTGCTCGGTGTCTGCGACGCATGGGCAAATAACTATGTGCCCATTGTGGCCATGACAGCTGTGAATGCCTGTGTCTGCCTGTCAGTGGCGGCTGTCACATCCTCCCACAGCCGGTCCATCCCTGCCAGGAGCAGACCGGTGTCCCTGCTGCACCGCTCCTCTGCCTGGCACAGGACCGCTCTGAGTGCATCCACCGTCATCACAAGCTGCAACTGCTGATCCACCAAATCATGGAGTATGCGGGTGTGCACATCTAAGAGGTCATCCGCCTGATCAGCATGTCCCTCATGGTGTTCGCGGCCGTGCTGGGCTGCACCCCTTGAGGCTGGGTACTGCATACCAGGGCCATGCCTGGGCATGTCCACAGGTGGTGCACTGACGCTGCCTCCCGACACTGTCCCCCCATCGCCATTGGCTGACTGCTGACACTGCCCCTCTGGCCGCCACTCCCCAAGGCTCAACGGTGCTACTGCAGCAGCCCAAACAGCCCCACTGTCCTGGACGCACATCAGTGCTGCCCCACTGGTGCAGACCGGCACAGGCTGGGACTGAGATGTCACACAGGCTTCCACGGCAACACCACCGACGGCTATGCCCGTGCTGTAACCTGCTGTGCGGCCATCCTGTGGCCCTCACGTATCACTGTCCATGATGTGAGCTCCATCATCATCAGTGACAGATCTGGCACCAGTCCGAGTCTCAGCATGCTGGCATCCATGGATGCTGGCACGCTGGGACACGGGCAGGGCCTCCTCCGCACCTGCTCCACCAACATCAGTCCAGACAGCCTGGCAGGCCCACTGTCATCCTGACCCTTGAACACCTGTGGATGTAGATGTGCCCTCCTCTGTGTCCAGGGTATTGCCCTCAGTGGACGAGCCCACCACCGCTGACCCATGTAGACTCTCAGGAGCTGTAAGGGAACACAGTAGCATTAATGTATCTGTCCTACCCTGTGGCATTCCCCCCCACAGTATACACTAATATCTGGGAAATGATAATATCTTATGAAAAATGTTTCCAAACTCCAAAAGGGTGAAGTAGACTTCTGAAAGACAACAGGATCTGGAGTCTGCTGTGGCTTCTCAGAACGTTTTCTTTATTAAAACAATGCCCCTACGTTTTGCTGCTATGAGCTTGATCACGGGGCTCTTTTATGCATCTAATTTGAAAAATAAAATACATTTTTTAAGTCTTGACTCTCACTCTGATTACTGCTAAATGCGCCAACTATTAAATGCATGTATCTACCTTCAAAATACAAATTTAAAAGCCTCCAGGCACATGAATCATTCAAAATCAAATTCACTCTTCTCCCTAACAAAAAAATTATTAGTCATATAATCAATTGTACAATCACCACAAAATTAAAGCCGTGCCAAAATGTGACATAAGTGTAAAACAACTTAAACCCCCCCATAACACGCATACCTTGGGAAGCCTACTAGCGTGGTTCTTATTTTATGGTTTAATGCACTCACGGCTTTAATTTTGTGGTGATTGTACAATTGATTATATGACTAATAATTTTTTTGTTAGGAGAAGAGTGAATTTGATTTTGAATGATTCATGCGTGAAGGCTTCTTTAAATTTGTATTTTGAAGGTAGATACATGCATTTAGTAGTTGGCGATTTAGCAGTAATCAGAGTGAGAGTCAAGACTTAAAAATGTATTATTTTCAAATTAGATGCAAGAGCCCAGTGATCAAGCTTCATAGTAGCCAAACGTGAGGGGCATTGTTTTAATAAAGAAAACGCTCTGGAGAAGCCACAAGGCAGACCCGGATCCTGTTGGTCTTCAGATTTCCCCCCCACAGTGACAGATCAGGACCTACCATGCAGTGATGGGCTACCACCTGTCTGGAAGCCTCCACCTGGAACACCCTCGATGGCACAACACTGCATGTTGCAAGCAACCTGCTCTTCCTGTGGTGTCAAGCATTGCACGGCCAGCTGTCCCCCACCAGTCACAGCCCATGCTGCCCTGATGGCAGCCACCTTATCTTTAATCCTCCTCCGGTCCATGCCCACCTTCTTCTTGCACTCCTGCATGGACTGCTGGTGGCTGCCATGCTGGTTGATGGCATGCGCCACCTCACCCCATGCCGCAGCATGGGTCTGTGGTGTTCCCCACTGTCTGCTGAGCAGCAGTTCCTGGTCAAGGTTGGCCTCAAACAGGTCATCTGTTTCTGCCTTGGTAAAGTTTGGCCTCCGCCGTCTCCCACGTCTCTGTTCCTCCTCCTCCTGCACCTCACGTTCACTCATCATTGATCCTGTGGGAATGACAGGAGTTACCTCTGACTGTGCAGTCCCATGCATCTTACACACACCACAGTCCACACTCCCAAACAGCATGCAACTCACCACAATAGACTGCAATTCCAGACTATGGTCCCTGCAGCCCAATGTCACATTTATATAGTGCAACGCATGCAAATGAGGCAAGGCTCAATTTTAAGTGGATGCTAAATCTGCGCCATTGAATCGCTGATGAGCTGATTTGCATATGCTCGCTGAATATCGCACTGTTGCGCCTTGCACAATTGTGTTGAACGTGCTCAGGCAAGGGTGCAGTTCTGTAACGTGCTTAGTGGACACTGAACGGAGCATGCCCGGGGTGCTGACACTGACCCCTGCCATGCTGCTGACGTGCTGTGCATGGGAGGCAGTGTAGGGCATGGACACCATTGTGCCAGTGGTGCTAATGCGTTGTTCACATGTATGGCGCTCTTGCACTGGGGCGCTGTAGGCACCGTGGAGCCACAGCACGGTAGGGCACTACAGGGCATCTCACACAGGCACCCAACCATGCTACATGCAGGGAGTACCAATCGCGCTGTGGCGGTCCGTGCGCGAGAGACCCTTGACCCCGTGCCCGACCTTTGCCCCCTAGGCATCATGTGTCTGCATGGGTGCACCACTATCATGCTGTTCAGTGACAGCATGATAGGGAATGGCAGCACTGTACCACGCAGCATCTGCATGTGGCGGACGTGCGCTACCGAGTGACATTTTGACTCTGACCAGCTTCAGCAATGGCAAGATGGAGGGCTGCTGTTTGGAGCCAGGTGGAGCTGGCCAATTTGGTGGCCATGGTTCAGCCCCATGCTGGGGCACTGTTTGGAAATGTACCCCTGGACAGGGCCAGGAGTGCTGTATGGGAGGAGGTGGCGGTGGCGCTGGAGGAGGCCACAGGAATGGACCGTACTGCAGAGCAGTGTCACCACAGATACGGGGACCTCCAGCACAGGGACCTGGACAGGCTTGCCCACCTGCTGGCACGGGCTAGGAGAGGTGCAGTGCCATGACCAGGTAGGTGCCCCATCCATACATTGGTTGCGTCCATACGGATATCGTGGTGGGCATGTGTCCACCACACGGGGGGGTGGGCCATCCAGTGTGGGCAGTGGTGTTGGTGGTGGAGGTGGTGTTGGGGGGGATGCGGCATGGCTGGGCTGTGTGGGATCGCACACACCCAGGGGTGGGGGGCCTTTGATACTGGATTGTACTGATATTCCCCTCCATGTTTGCACCCTAGGCTCTGTAGAGCGGCGCCGAGCCCGAGAGGACTGACACCAAGGCATGGGTAGGGGAGATGGGTAACAGCCACAGGCAGCCAGTTGCATCCAAGTACAGCGCCCGGATCAAGACAATGATGGTGAGTGCCTTTCTTCCAGGATATTCTGTGCATGCTGTGTTGCAGGGCAGATGGCGGGGCATGGCCACCATCCATTGACACCAGTGCTGTGCACGCCACATGGTACAGTCAGCACTGTCCAGTGGTACTGCATGTGTGGGTGTGCATTGCTGGTGGTCCATGCATGCACCAGGTACATGGCTGAGCCACTGCCTTAGCACCGCATAGCCATGTCACTGTACAGCCACGGTGGTGCTGTGTGGGACTTGGGCGGTGGGTGTGTGCAGTGGTCCGCATGGCTGTATGCACCTGGGTGGGCAGGTCATGTGGACACGATCACTGTGGGTGGTCGCACACCATCACAGGGGCATGTCCCACGGCTGTATGCCATTCACAATAGGTGGGCTGCAGGTGGATGGGCATTCACACCTATTGACTCTGCTCCCTTGTCCTAGGTGGACGGAGGATGATGCAACTGGAGAGGGCCGTGTGGGAGCTGCTACAGGTAGCATGTGCCTTTCTAGAAATCCTTCAGTGCATGGACCAGCATGGCATCAGAAGGAAACATGGCGGAAGGCACCACAGGAGCATGGCGCCCGCTGAAGATCCAATGCCCCGGGTTCAACCCTACCCTCCTGGACCCACCCTCACACCCATCCTTCCCTCTACCATTTGTTCACCCCTGCCCCTTACCCACCCCCACCTGGTTTGTGGCCCTCACCCCCAACTGTTGTGTACATATTTGTAAATAGTTGTTTTCTACCTTTTAATATACATTTGTTTTGTTATGCCTATTGTGGTGGTCTCTGATTTGCAGCAGGCTACAGGTGCTCAGGTGCAGTGGTGTGCATGGCGTCAGGGGTGGTGCAGTCATGGGTGTGTGTGTGTGTCCATAGGGGAAGCGACTTTGGTGTGGGCGTAGATATCAGTCACTGTCTGTGGTTTGTGTGTTGTTCCCTGTGCACTGGATGACTGTGTGCAGTGGTCCACGGTGCATGCACTGTGTCCATGGTGCACCTATAAGACCATCCATGGCCTGTGCAGCTGACACCCTTGCATGTCTGTGACCTGCATGGTCAGCTGGTACCCAGCACAATGCCAGGTTGCCTCCTGTCACTGGTGTGGTGCATGTCTGCCTCGGGTGGCACTGTGGCCTCCGCTGTTGTTGTCCCACCTCCATGCTGTCGCTTGTGTCTGTTGCAGGGGATGTGTTCCACTGTCTGTCATTTGTGCTCCGGGTGCATGCTGGTGGCGTACAGCTTCATGGTGCTTCCGCAGGGTGGCTGGCACTCCTCTGCCATGGAGGGGTGCTGGCTGTGTGTACACGGTTTCCATGGCCACACGCTATAGGCTTGGTTGACCCGCTACTGTGTCCCTGTGTTGGTGTACCCTTGGGTATGGGTGGGTGTTTGTCCATGCACTGTGTTGCATCCTGTGTGGTGCATGCTTCCATGCACCACTGTGGGCATCTGCGCTGGCTGTTGTGGCCAGTGCTGGGTCGGGGTGTGTCCTTGGGAGGGTGTGCAGGGTGCTGTACCACTGGTGGTGGGATCTGGGACATGTCCTGTCACGTCTGGGGTACCTCATGTGCCGACACACGGTCAGTCTCTCAGCTGTACTTTGTGGGGGGCATGCGTGGTGGCACTGTGTATGCAGTCGTTGCATCGCTGTCTGCTGTCACCCACTGAAGGGTGCTCGTGGTGGGGCTGTCTTGCATGGTACTGTGGTACACAGGGTTGCATTGTCACAATGGGGGTGGTGGCATGCATGGGGTGTCCTGCACTGGTGGGTGCTGCTCCTGGGCAAGGTGTCTGGGGATCGCAGTGCAGGGTGTGCACTGCATTGGTGGGATGGTGTGGCACGGGGTGGCCAGACCTCCTTGTGTACCAGTCACAGCTTGCCAGGGGGTGTGCTGGGGCACCATGCCCTGGCTGTGGGTTTGTTGCTGGTGTCCATGGGCCAGTGGTTATTCCAGCTGTCCTCCGGTTGTGCAGTGCATGGGGTGTGGGGGGCAATGTCTGTTCTGCTGTGTGCTCCTCTGCCCATCTCTACCATGGGTGGTGGGCCCTTCCATCCTGTCCCTGCGCATCCCTGGCTGTGCTGTTGCGCTGCTGCCCTGCTCCACTGAGCATCCCTGGTTGTGCTGTTGTGCATCTGACCTGTGCCACTGCACATTCCTGGTTGCGCTATGGCGCAGTTGGCGCGATATTCAGTCATGTGCCGCAGGCTCATCTTGACCTGCACAGTGTTAGAATATCGCACGTATTGAGCATGGGCGCTGTGGACTTGCGCTTGCTCCTGCTGTTGCGTACTTTTATGGCGCAGTTTGAATATCTGGGCCACAGTCTTTGATGGCAGATGAGGACCGCTTGGCCCACCTAGTCAGCCCATTTCCCTACCTATTGGATAAGCTGCAGATCCTAGTTAACCAACAGCCTACTTCTTCCTACCCCCCCACCAGAATTGCCTTATGTCTGTCCCATGCATTCTTGAATCCCCCCACTGTTTTTGACCCTCAGACCTCCTCAGGAAAGCTGTTCCATCGTCCTACCCTCTTTGTGAAAAATGCTTCCTCATTGCCCGAGTCATCCCCTCTATCTTCAGATTGTGTCCCTTTGTTTTGCACATCTCTTTTCTGAAAGATGCTACCCTCTTGGACTTTGTTGATTTCCTTGAGGTACTTGAAAGTTTCTATCATGTCCCCCCCTCCCTCCTTTCCTCAAGGGTATACCTATTAAGCTCCTTTAGTCTTTCTTCATATGGCTTCTGTTGCAGACCCTGCATCATTTTAGTTGCCCTTCTCTGGACTGCCTCCATCCTGTCTATGTCCTTGCGGAGATGGGGTCTCCAGAACTGGATGCAGTACTCCAGATGGGGTCTCACCAATTGTCTGTACAGAGGGATAACAACTTTCTGTTTTCTACTGCCAATGCCTCTCCCTATACATCCCAGTGTCCCCCCAGCCTTTCTTACTGCCTTCTCACATTGCTTGCTTACCTTTAGGCCATCTGATATGACCACCCCTAGGTCCCTTTCCATTTTTGTTGTTATTACCCCCCCCCCATTGTGTACTCTTCCCCTGGGTTTTTGTTTTCCAGGTGCATTACTTTGCACTTTGCATTGAGTCTAAGCTGCTATACTTTTGACCATTCCTCCAACCTTGCCAAGTCCCTTCTCATCCTCTCCACCCCCCCTTGTGTATCAACCCTGTTGCAGATCCCTGTGTCGTCTGCAAAGAGGCATGCTTTTCCTTCCAGTCCCTCTGCAATGTCACTTATAAAGACATTAAAAAGAATGGGATCCATTACTGAACCCTGCGGTACCCCACTAGTAACCTCCCTTTCTTTGGAGTGGACTCCGTTTACTATTACCCTCTGTGTCCTGTTGTCCAGCCAATTTCTTACCCAGGTTACCATTCTGGGACCCACTCCCAGGCTGGCTAATTTGTTTATTAATCTTTTGTGTAGGACTGTGTCAAATGCCTTGCTAAAGACTAGGTAGGTCATGTCCACAGTCCCTCCCTGGTCTACTACTTTGGTCACCCAGTCAAACAAATCTATTAGATTTGTCTGACATGACCATCCCACTGCAAATCCATGCTGTCTTGGGTCCTGTGCCCTGCTGGCCTCTAGGTACTCGACAATTCTTTCTTTCAGAAGTGATTCCATCACAGAATGAGAAGGGACCTGCAGAAACTTTAAGAATGGTCAGGGGTTTGGCAGTTGAAACTCAATGCAAAGAAGTACAAGATAATGCATATGGGGCACAAAAACCCTTGCACAATATATCAGTTGGGGGGTGAGGATATAGCATGCACCAAGCAGGAAAGGGATCTTGGGATTATCGTCTCTGATGACCTCAAGGTAGGGAAACAGTGTGACAAGGCAGCAGGTAAAGCAAATAGGATGCTGGGATGCATAGGCAGGAGCATCATCAGCAGGAAAAGGGAGGTCATAATTCCACTATACACAACACTAGGGAGGCCCCACCTGGAGTATAGTGTACAGTTCTGGAGACCTTACCTACGTAAGGACATAGACAGGGTGGAGAAGGTTCAGAGGAGGGCAACAAAGATGGTACATGGATTGCATCACAAGTCCTATGAGGACAGGTTGCAGGAACTGAATATGTACTTCCTGGAGGAGAGGAGGGAGCGAGGGGATATGATAGAGACATACAAGTATCTTACAGGAGGAACAGGGTGCAGGAATACACAATTTTAAGTGAAAAAGATGTTTCAGGACTAGAGGACATGGGATGAAGTTGGAGGGAGGACGATTCAGAGGAAGCATGAGGAAGAATTTCTTCACAGAACGGGTGGTGGACAAGTGGAACACCCTGCCAGAGGAAGTGGTGGGGGCTGAAACAATCACAGGATTTAAGAATGCATGGGCTAGACATAAAGGAATTCTGGAGGTCAGGGGTAAGGGGCAACAGACTTCTAGGAAAACATAAACTGAACTTACAAGCTCAAACGGGTAGACTGGGTGGGCCACAGGCCCTTATCTGCCGACACTGTCCATGTATCTACAGTATGTATCACTTTCCCTACCACAGAGGTCAAGCTAACAGGTCTGTAGTTTCCTGCCTCTTCTTTGCTCCCACTTTTGTGAAGGGGAATCACATCCACCCTCCTCCAGTCCTTAGGTACCACACCATTCTCCCATGATTTGTTAAAAAGGGTAGTCAGTGATGTCACTAATTCTTCCCTTAGTTCTTTTAGAATTTTGGGGTGAATCCCATCAGGCCCCTTTGCTTGTCCACCTTAAATTTTAGGAGTTCTTTCAGAACCCTTTCTTCTGTGAAAAGACTGGTATCGACCCCCCTATCCAGAGTGCTTCTATTGATTGGATTAGGTACCTCCCCCTCCTCCTCTTTTGTGAATACTGAGCAAGTACTTGTTCCAGTATCTCTGCTTTTCACTGTCCCTCCTCTGCCCACCCCCTCCCTTTTATTAAGCCTCACTATCCCTCCCTTGGTCTTTCTTCACTCCCTAATGTGCCTATAAAAGGTTTTATCCCTCTTCTTAACAGAGTTGGCCGTCTTTTCCTCGGTTTGGGCCTTTGCTAAGCTGACTGCCTTCCTTGCTTCCTTCTACTTTAACTGGTACAGTTCTTCGTCCGGCCACTTCTGTGTTTCCTTATACTTCCTGAATGCTGTCTTTTTCTCCCTAACCTTCCCCGCCACCTCTTTTGAGAATCATAATGTTTTTTTTCTTTCATTTTGATTTATTTATTTGCTTCACACAAAGGCTTGTTGCCTCTGTGATGGCAGTTTTGATGTTTCCCCATTGTTCCTCCACCCCTTCTTCTTGCCTGTTTGCTAATGCTTTTCTGAGGCACTCTCACATTTTGACAAAGTCAGCCCTCCTAAAGTCCAGTACCCTCACTTTTGTATGGCTTGACTCTGCGGCTGTGTTTACCATGAACCACACTGTTTGGTGGTCACTTATTCCCAGATGGCTACCCACTTCTAGATCCTCTCTCTGTCCCGGTTTGAGAGTACCAAGTCTAAGATTGCTCCTTCCCGAGTTGGTTCCAACACTAGCTGCTTGAAGCATTCACGCTGTCGGGCATTGAGAAAGACCCTGCTCTTGGATGTGGCTGCAGCAAAGGTGCTCCAGTTAACATCTGGTATATTCAGGTCCCCCATCAACAATATCTCCCCTTTTTCTGCCATCCTAAGGATGCCTTCTATCATTTCCTTCTCCATTTCCTCCCCCTGAGACAGGGGTCTGGATACAACCCCTGTGCGGATTGTAGTGCCATTTCCAGTCTCCGGGGTGAACCACAGTGCCTCCTGTCCTCCCTGTTTACCCTTTAGTTCCATTGCTTTGATCCCTTCCCTTACATAGAGAGCTACTCCTCCTTCTCCTCTTCTACCCTCCTTGTCCCTCCCATAGATTGTGTACCCTGGTATGTTGACATCCCAGTCATGGTTCTCTGTGTACTATGTTTCTGTGACTGCCACGATATCCTGGCATCTCTCTTCCATCAAGGCCACTAGTTCAGGGGAGCTTGTTACCTACACTACGAGTACTGGTACTCATTACCCTCCATTTTTTTGATGGCCTTACCTCTTTTTGCCCTATCCCTGTCCTTACTGCCTTTGTCTTTTTCTCCATCTACCCCTGCCCTTCTCCCTATCAACTTCTTTATCTTGACATTTACCTCACTAAATACCCTGATTTTTTTTGGGGGGGGGGCTAGGATTTCTCTCTCTGCTCCTTTTCAGTGTCCCCCCTTGACTAATTTAAATGCTTGCCAATGAAGCATTTGTATTTCGCTTTGGGGTTTCTGTGGGCCAGGTGCATTATTTCGCACTTTTTTTTACATTAAAGCCCAGCTGCTGTACCTTAGACAATTCCTCCAATCTTTTAGGATCCCTACTCATCCTTTCCAATCCCTATGTGTCCACTCTGCTGCAGATCTTGGAATCATCTGCATAGAGGCAGATCTTTCCTTCCAGTTCCTCCACTGTGTCACTTATAAAGATATTGAAGAGGACCGGTCCCAGCACTGGTCCCTGAGGTACCCTGCTGGTTACCCTCCCTTCCTCGTAATGAACTCCATTCATAATTACCCTCTGTGTCCTGTCCACTTAACGTTTTACCCAGGTTATCACCTTGTTACTGACCCCAAGTTCTCCAGCTTACTTACCAGTCTCCTATGAGGAATGGTGTTGACAGCCTTGCTGAAATCCAGGTAGGCCTCGTCTACCACCCATCTCTGATCCAACTTCTTGGTCAACCAGTCAAATAAATCTACCAGACTTGTTTGGCATGACCTTCTGCCTATGAACCCATGCTGCCTTGGAACCTGTAATCCACTGGATTTAAGGTGTTCCACAATCCTTTCCTTTAGTAACGTTTCCATAAGCTTATCTACCACTGTTGTCAGGTTGACAGGCCTATAATTGCCCACCTCCTCCCTGCTACCACTTTTGTGAAGTGGGACTACCTCTACCCTTCTGCAGTCCCCCACGTCTTAGCTGGGCTGCAGTGATCTGTTAAATAGGTCTGTCGTTGGGGTTGCTGTGGAGCCCGAGTAGGCTGGTAGCACTCTCCATCGGCTCGCAGTATTATAATTTAACAAAGGCATTAAAAGATAACTTTTTGGAAGCTTTTCCTCATATTTCTGAACTTCTTTGAAAGATCATTTATTGGAGATAAACATGGGAATTCCCTGTTGGGATCATGGCCCTACTGACTCCAGGAAAGGGTACATGCAACAGTGGGTCTGACCACCCAATCCTCAATGGCAACCAAGGCTGATCCTGGGCAGAGTTTGGAATATGAAACTTTACAAACTCTGGGCATGAAACTGCAAAGAATATTAACCTTCTTCTCTGATTTGAGTCAGAAAGTGGATACTTTTACTACCATGGTTACAGTCATGGAATCGACTGTGGATTGTATGAAAATGTAAATGATTGATGTTAAGAAACAGGCTGCTGCAACCACAAGTGCATTGACTGCAGTGGTAAAAGGAGCACAGCACTTTTGTGTGAGATTGGAAACCCTGGAGAACCAGGTTCGAGCTGCCAATTTATGGTTCCTTGGTCTCTCTGAAGGTATTGAAGGGGACCACCTGATCATGTTTATAAAGGACTGGCTAACTGAAAAATTACAGTCAGAAGGAGATTCAGCCTGCTACCAGATCCAAAAGGCCTACTGGATCACACCACAAGGTTGGATGGAGGCCTCAAATGTCCCTCGTATCTTGCTAGTGGTCACCGCTGGAATAAGGGAATGGGACAGCATTCTGTATGTGGTGAGAAGGAATGAACCGGTCATTCAGGATGGTCAGCCTATTCATATTTTTCCAGATATTAGATGTGCAACCAGGCAAAGAAGGAAAAAGTTTGACAGTGTACGCTGCATTCTCAGGGAAGCTAATATCCCTCACTTCATCGTATTTCTGTCTCGTCTCCTAATTGTTCATCAGAGTAAATTATGGGCTTTCTCGGACCCTATGGAAGTGAGTCAATGGGCTGAAAGGGTAAAAGCAGAACTTCAGCAACAAACTGCAGAGGGTGTGAAAAGTACTGAGGAAGCTGAGGGGTTGGGACAGGTAACTTGATTTTACCACTCTTCATATGGCTCTTTGCATCACCTGTGTCTTTGACAATTTTTGCATTTACTTTTCAAACTTTGAATCAAGTTAAAAGTTCCTGTTATAATTGTTGCTAGAGGGTATCGTTATGCTCCCCGTTTGGAGGTCACTTTTAAGGTCATACCTGTTTGCTCCCTCGCTTAAGGCAGGTCGGGGGGGCTCTACTAGAAGTTTCTTGCCTCTGATTCTTTGGGATATTAAATTACAGTTACTGTAGATCTGAAATGATGTCTTTCTAGGATGTTCAATTTAGAGTGCACCATTTATTAAATTTTACTGCACATATTTAGGAGACTAGAATGGCATTACGTTCCCCTAAGTGGGGTAGTTCAATGTTGGATCTATTTTTAGGATACAGACTTTAAGGACACAGCCATGCTGCTCTTGGGCTTCATATCTGTTACTTTAACTTTAGCTCTTTTTCTGTATATAGACTGTTGTACACCCCTCGGATGATGTATCAATAATATGGTAAACACATTTTTCATACCCTGTGATTAAGGGGCCTTTAATCCTATTGTCTTTGTATTTATATGGAATGTATACCATACAGCAAGCTTTTGTCTGTATTTCAATTGCAAAACTAATAAACATAAAGTTAAAAAAAAGGTCTGTCAGAGGTGCAGCCAGTATGTCTCTGAGCTCTGTTAGCACCCTTGGATGTATCCCATCTGGCCAGATAGCTTTGTCCACCTTCAGATTAGTGAGTGCTTTCTGGACTTTCTCCTCAGAAAACGTACTGGTGTCCACTTCCCTCCCCTCAAAGCTCCTGGTGCCTTTTCAATATCCTTGACCCTCCCCTTCTGTAGTGAATACTAAGCAGAAGTATTTGTTCAAGGTGTTTGCCTTTTCTTGACCCCCCTCTGCACAGTCACCCACCTTAACCTTACAATCCCTCCCTTGGTCTTCCTTTTATTGCTAACATACCTAAAAAATGTCTTGTCCCCCTTTTGCTATTTCCTGAGATATTCTTTCCTCAGTTTGCGCTTTTGGGCTCCTTACTGTTTTGCCTGCCTCCTGTTGTTTTACCAGATACACTTCCTTATTCTCTTCCCTCTGAGTCCCCATATATACCCTCTGAATGCTCTTTTTTAGCATTATCTTTTCTGCTACATCTTTTGAGAACCATAGCAGCCTCCTCCTTCTTTTACTTTTGCATACCTATTTGACCCAGAGGTTTGTTGCCTTCACCAAGCCCACTTTTAGTTTGCTCCATTTTTCCTCCGCTTCTCTAGCCCCCCCCACCAGATCATTCCTGAGGCACTCTCCAATCTTTGTAAGGTCAGTATCTCTGAAGTTCAGGACCCTCACTACTGTGTGGCTGGATTCTGAGGCAGTTCTTATGTTGAACCACACTCTATGATGATCATTGGTCCCCAGATGGCTTCCCACCCTGACATCCGTAACACTGTCTCTGTTTGTAAGCACAAGGTCCAGTACTGCCCCATCAAGAGTGAATTCACTGACTAGTTGCCTTAGGAATGCCCTCTGAAGGGAGTCTAGGATTTCCCTGCTCCTAGCTGAAGCAGCCGCAGGGACACTACAAACTACAACTGGCAGATTGAAGTCCCCCACCAGTAACACCTCCCCCTTTTTGGCCATTTTGCTAATTTCTTCTAGCATTTCCCTATCCAAGTCCTCTCCCTGTGCTGGAGGCCTGTAGATTACACCTGTCTGAATAGTGGCTCCATTACCCGACTCAAAGGTTACCCACAGCACCTCTTCCCTCCCCTGAATTCCACGTATTTCTATTGCTGTTATGCTTTCCTTCATATAAAGCACCACTCTCCATCCTTTGCTTCCTACCTGTCCTTTCTGAACATTGTGTATGACCACGTCCCAGTCATGGTTGACCGTGCACCATGACTCGGTAATGGCCACTATATCCAGGTTGGCTTCTGCCTTGATAACTTCTAGGTCTGGGATCTTATTTCCTAGACTTCTAGCATTTGAGCTCATGGCCTTCCAGATTTTGTTAGCTCTGTTTGTTGCTTCCCTCTTTTTCTTAATGTGTCTCCCTTCCTATCCTACTATTCTGACTCTTTTGTCCCTTTGCTAATCTCCTACTTCCTTGACCTGCTTGGTCCATGGTGGGACTTTTCACCCCTCAGGATTTCCCTACACACTACATCAGCCTGTGTGGGGTAGGCTACTGTTCCCTCTTTCCTACCACCTCGGCTAGTTTAAACGCTCATCGAAGTAACATTTTAAATGATCATCAAAGTAACATTTAAATCATTCACTGATAACTGTGGTTCCCTTCTTGAATGGATGCAGGCTGTCACCCTTTTATAGGCTCTTATCCTCCAAGAGGGGATCCCCAGTCCCCAGTAAAGCTGCATCCCTCTACTTTGCACCATTCCTTCTTCCATGAGTTGAAGGCATTGGTGTGGAGCTACCTTGCCTTCCCCCTGTCAGATAGGCAGCACCTCTGTCCCCTATGTAGCCCCCTCCCAGTTTTCCCCCTTCCCCATTATCACCCCCCAGAGTTGATTATAATAAGATGGGAGGTGGGACCAATATCCCCTGCAAAAGGGGTGCTGGGGGCATAGCTCCCCGCATAAAATGACTAATTTCCTTTTCGAGTTAGTTTAAAATAGCACCTATTCATATTTCTGTTGGACACTATAGTGAACATCGCCGTTGTCAGTTTTTAGCGATGTGCACTCACCCAGAGATTTCTGTCGGCGTTATGTCTTCGCTATTATGACATCGAACCCTAGTACCCACTGGCTCTACTACTGAGTCTTGGTGTGTGCAGTGTATTTTGTTTCTTCTTATGTAAGTGTTCCGACTGCAGCACCTGCTCTGTCTGCACACTTCTCAAGAAGAGTAGGGAAATCTGTCTGGTGTTCTGGTCAAATTTCTCCATTCATTAAAACCACCAATAGCTTGACCTGGTTCAAACGGTTGGTTTTCATGAGTATACCCTCTCCCTGGCCAATATATTCAACGCTGACATTATTTACAGTGCAAACAACAGACAGCATCTGCAAATCAGTGTCACCCAGGCCATAACAAAGCATATATTGGAACATTCACTAAATTAACTAGTGGTCAAAAAAGGTGTCCCAATATTGCAGAAAGCAGTGCCTAGTGCAAAATGATTGGTAAAGTGCAGTGCAAGGCACCCACTGCGAATGCTATGATTTTCCAGTATACAGTAGCGTTTAAATAAATGGCAGAAACATGGCACTGCCACAACACCTCCGAACAGTGCATGCAGGCAGCACACACAACCATGAAAGAGAACAGACACAAGTGTGGAGGAAAAAAGGAACTTTACTGGTTTACACATCTGCAGCAATATATAACTGATAGGCCTAAACAAAGCTGCAGAAATGGCATACTGCAACTAAACAAGAAAGTAAATCACTAAATAAATCCATGGCAGACTAAACATGTCCAAAATGAACAAAACAAGATGCTCAACCAAACTGGGCACTGTCCACAACCTGAGCCATGTTATTCCTGCTCCTGAGTGTGCTTGGGACTGGGCCAGGACTCCTGCAGTGGTGGCACTGCCTGTGGTGGTGGTGGTGATGCAGGCACACTCAGGAAGGCTGTGAGTGCCCACATTAGCTGCACATTCTCCAATGAAAGCCAGAGAATACTGAAGACATAATGCAGCATCTGTCTCATGATGGGCACCAGATGTTCAATGCCCTGCTGCCCTGTCCGCTGTGGAGCATTACCTGAAACAACAAAGGAAGCATCAGCATGTGTGACAGACATGCCACAGTGATAGAACAGTGGCAGGTGACCTGCGAGGATCAACCGGTGTAATATCAAATTACGCTACTCCTCAGACTATCCTACCTGGTAGCATGATCTGTAATATCAGATAATGCTACCCCTCAAAGTATTCTACCTGGTAGTATAACTTCATATATTAGTACAGTGGTGTAAAATACACTGGTAAATGTTCTAGGGCTAGATTTGAACAGCAAAATGCTTGAAGAGCTACTGACACCTCAAAGAAAACTTTGAAAAGCATAATAATTAGGTACAATTCTGCCTGCATTCCATTTATATTTTACGTATTTCTCTTCCTCATTATTTATTACTAAAGGAATTTGCATGAATATATGATCTTTATACCTCAGAGTTCCTTTAGAGTCCATCTGCCTCTATAGCTTAGAAAATGGGCTAGATTGTAGAGTCACATCAGAGGGGTACATTAAGTTTCAATAGATGCCCGCTCCAAAACAAGGGCCAATTCAGGGTGCCCTGTTTCTTGTGTTAACCTTGGGCACACTGAAGTTTGCCTGTCTTCCTCTCTAATTGGCTGAAATACCTCGTTTCAAATTAAAATCGCTGCCATTTTTGTTTCTGTCGCATAGCGAGAGATGCTGCCCACTAATACAAACTGCCTATAACCATTTGACACAACTTCAGCTTCATTTCTAGCAACATTTCTTTCTTTTTTAACAATACCTTGTCTATGCCAGCGGTCTCCCTCCTTTGTCCTCCAGCCGCCGTTTTCCTGGTCTCGCTTAGCAAGAACATTTCTTTTCCTGACTTCTGTAAAAGTGCAGCAGCAAACGCTCCCCCGTCTGCCTCTGTTTCTACTGGTAAATACATGTTATTTTTAATTCAGAAACAACATATTTATTTCCCTTGCTTGTGCTACTGTTTCAGGTTCCAACAACTTCAATGATGGTGACGGCACTGGACTGCTCGAGCTCTATTCATTCAAACGAAACAGCCTATATGCAACATGGACGTCCATGTCTGCGACATGCATCAACATCAAAAGGAAAAAGACAGCTGTGCAGTTAGGACAAAAACCTTTAATTTTGGATTATCTACTAAAACAGATCCCAACAGACTGCTCATAAACCATTTTAAAAAACATTCTGTCTCTTGTTTGGGGGGGATAACAGAATGGATCTCTGGAGCAGGCAACAGGACATGAAATAAAACAAAAACAGAGGGACTACTTTACAAGACAAACAGTTAAGCTTCATTTTTACTTTATTTTTTGGCATTGGTTCTTTAACCTTTTAAAATCACAGATAAAAGTGCCACACGAAGCCTATTTTCTAAGCGCAATAATACCCTCCAGGGTGGGTGGTATGGGCAATATCGGAACTTCCAGGGGCTATAAGGCCCAATGCTTGTGGGGGTGGGCCTCATTACACCCCTGGGTGGTCTGGTATTGCCCAATACCGCCCACCCTGTTAGGTATTATTGCTTGCTTACTCCCTACTCTGAGTCATAATCCTCTGTTGTGACTTCACAATCTGTTGTCATGGGAGTAACTAGGAGATGAGCAACTTGTTGTTCAGTGTGCCTTCCTGATAAAACAGTTCAATAAATAAATAAATAAAAATAACTGTGATGTCACAAGCAGTGCTCTGTGACTTCAGGTAGGAAGAAAGCAGCAGGAAAAGACAAACTCTTCAGGAGCAAAAGTCCTGTTTTCATACAGATGACCTCAGTAATAAACAGGCATTTGTCAATGCCGAATGTTATCTTGCTGGCATTGGCAGTGCAGGAGTTAAGAGCGATGCATAATAGGAATGGCAGTGAAGTATGGAACTGTCAACCCTACCCTACCCTGCAGAGACTGACAAGCATTGAGGTTTGCCTTTGGGTCATCAGCTATAATGCCCATGCCATTTCACCTCACCCTACCCTGCAGACTCTGACAAGTGTCATGCTGTGCCTTGGGGTCGTCAGGCCTTGTGCTCACCCAATTCCATAAGGAAATACATTGAGATGGGAGCAGTATAGGAGAATTGGGTGAACTTTGGGGTGGAAGAGTCAAGGCACACCTTGATACCTGTCACTGGCTGCAGGAGTGGGGTGGTGAGGTGGAGAATGGCAAGCGTTACAGCCAACAATCTAAAGGCACCCTGACACCTGTCAATGTCTACAACATGGGACGTTACTGAAGAAACCCTACATACTCGAGGCGTTTGTTGTATTAGCACTCCAAATTTTCAACATGGCCTTTTTGTGACCCCACCTCATGAAAGCATTTGGGACTTCCACTCATGAACAGTGGCACTGTGATTATGTTACTCTGTCCCGAATGTTGATTTCCCACAGCGACTGCACCATTCTGTACCAGATGTGTGAAAACACATTTTGAGCAGGATGTGAAAAATGACAGCTGTACCATTCATAAGGAGGTGTGAAGAAATGGCAACGTTGAAAATCTGAAGTGAAAATATTAAAAATTCTCGAAGTTACTAGCATGCATGGAAACTGCGCAATGCGCATTTGTAACACAGTCCTTTTGTGGAATTCTTTCACCAGATTTTCAACACAGGCATTTTGGAATCTCTGCTCATGAGCAGTATCAATATGATTTTCTTAATCTGTCCTGAATGTTGATTTCCCACAGCGACCGCGCCATTGTGCACCAGATGTGCGAAAACACATTTCAGGCAGGATGTGAAAAATGACAGCCATACTGTTCATAAGGAGGCGTGCAAAAATGGCAATGTTGAAAATCTGAAGAGAAAATATAAAAAATTCTCGAACTTAGGGCTGGCCCAGTGGCGTGGAGGGTTGAGGCAGCATTGTCTCACCTTCTGCCATGCCGGCGACCCGTGTTCGTGGTGAGAGCGGGTTGTCAGGGTCAGCCGGGGTGGGAGAGGATCGAGCATCCTGAGGACAGCTCTCCTCTCTGGGGGTGGGTGGAATAGAGTCCGCTGCTGCACTGATCCCTAGCAGTGGCTGGGGGCTGGTGCAACAAACCCATACATGGGGGGCACAGCTGTGCTAGACAGCCGGCATGCTACGTGAAGAAGCACACGTGGCTCAGTCATTGGAGTCATTGCATGCCTTGGCTCCGCGCTCGGGGTGGGGAACAAAAACGGAGGAGAAAAAGCCAACTGGCAGGATGAAGCTGGTCTCCTGGCCGCTCTGGGACAGCTGGCGCCTCAATTGGCAGAGGCTATGGCCAGTGAGTAGCCCGGTTGTGGTGATGGGAGGGCTGGTGGAAGGGGGCTGTTGGCAGGAGAATAAAATACTGAACAAAAAAATTCTCAAACTTATGAGCGTCCGTGGAAACTGTGCAATGCATACTCGTAACATAGTCATTTTGTGGAATTTTGCCACAAATTTTCAACATAGGCATTTTGGGACCTCTGCTCATGAACAGTGTCACTGTGATTTTCTTAACCTGTCCCAAACATTGATTTCCCACAGTGACCATGCCATTGTGTGCCAGACATGTGAAAACACATTTTGGGCAGGATGTGAAAAATGACAGCTGCACTGTTCATAAGGAGGTGAGAAAAAATGGCAATGTTGAAAAACTGGAGTGAAAATAGTAAAAATTCTCAAACTTACGAGCATAAGTGGAAATTACGCAATGCACACTTGTAACACAGTAATTTTTTTGAATTTTCTCACCAAATTTGCAACATGGGCTTTTTGGGAGCCCACCTCATGAACAGTGACACTGTTGTTTTGTTAATCAGTCCCGAAAGGTGACTCTGTGCAGTGACCACGAAATCGCCTTTTGGGACTGAATAACAACATGACAGTGACTGAGCTCATGAGGTGGGGTCCAAAGAACCCCCTGTTGAAAATTTGGAGCCAAAAGTCACAAAAGTGTCCGAGATATTCACCTAAGTTGAACCCCCCCCCGCCCCAATGATGCCATTATATAGATTACCGGCATGTCTTCAATTCAAGGTCGGCTTTGAAGAGCGCAAATGTGTTCCTGCTCACCAGATCATCGGCGCTGGGCTCCAGAAGGGTAAATATGGGGTGAGGGAGTTCAGGGAGAGTGGAGTGTGCAGGGATGCTGCGGGTTGGGAGGGGCACCAGAGACAACAAGGACGTTTTCTCTTTTACAAGTTAAAAAAAAAAAAAAAGACATCGTGGGAAGGTTTTTTTTTTTTACAGGTTTGTCTTGGCACACTGGGGTGGGTTCCCAGTGTGTCACCTATGTTTTTTTGGGAGTGGGACTGAAGCCGACGGGGATTGGGCCCCCTATCGGCACAGAAAATATGTCTGTGTTTGGCGGGGGCACATGATGTCGAGGGGGATTGGGCACCCCCACTTGGCAGTCAAATTAAAATAGGTGCATTATGCTGACTGGGATTGGTGGGGTGTGAGGACACATGGCCTTTGGCCTCATGTCCCAGGCAATGCATTAAAATCATTTTAATTCACACCCTGTCTTGCCATATTGCTTACTTGAAATATATGAAAGTCAGGTGCCCATCTATCACATTGAGCTAACTGTATTAGCTGCTTGCAGCTCCCAGACCTGTAGGCAATAATGACAGAGGCTGAAATGGACATAGTAACAATTAACGAGACGTGGTTTACCAGTAACCACACTTGGGAGACTTCAGTACCTGGCTATGTACTGTTCAGAAGAGACCGAGGTGCAAAAAGTGGGGATGGAGTGGCCCTGTATGTCAATGAAAATATCAAAGCTACAGAAATTCAGAATACACATAAGGAGCCAAAATAACTGTGGGTCACCCTAGAAACAGGAAATGGGACAGCCATATGAACTGGGGTTGTCTACAGGCCCCCAGACCAGGGGGAGGACATAGACACATTACTACTAGAAGATATACAAAACATAACAGCTAAAGAGGAGGTTCTGATAATGGAAGACTTCAACATGATATATACAGATTGGTCAATACAAGCAGGAACATCTGCCAGAACTAGACACGTGGTGGATTCCCTGCAGGGGGGGAGGACCTGAAACAACTGGTACAACAACTCACAAGAGACAGGGCTATCCCAGATCTAGTACTGACTAACAGGGGAAAGGATCACAGATCTCCAGGTAGAAGGTCACCTGGGGGCCAGTGACCATCACACGATATGGTTCAATTTGGCCACTAGAACTAAATCATCCCATTCCAAGGCAAAAATATGGGACTTCAGAGGAGCTGACTTTGATAAGATGGCCAACAGAGTTAAGCTAGCCCTTTCAAACAGAAATACAGGTGGGGGGTACAGGCAAAGTGGGCAAGCATTAAGGATGCAATACGTGAAGCAACATCCCATTTGTATTAGAGAGGAAAGGAAGTACAAAAGAAGAAGGAAACTGCTTTGGTTCTCAAAAACAGTAGCAGAAAAGGTCAGAGCCAAAAGGATGGCCTTCAGGAAATATAAGGGAACACAACAGGACGAAGATAGGGAGGCATACCAAACTTCCCTAAGGGAAGCAGGGAAGGCAGTAAGGCAGGCAAAGGCCCAAACTCAGAAAACACTAGCACGGACAGTAAAGGAAGGTGACAAAACTTTCTATAGATACATTAGTGAAAGGAGAAAGTCCAGAGGGTTTGCTAAGATCAAAGGAGATAAGGGGCGTGAGGAGGAGGACCATATAAAGCATCTATCCTAAATAGATACTTCTGCTCAGTATTTACTGAAGAGAGGTAGGGCAGGGCCACAGCTCAACACCATGAACACGGGGAGGTGTGCACTAGTCTCTTCACAAAAGAAAGGGTCCTACAAGAACTCAATAAGCTCAGGGTGGACCAGGCAATGGGACCTGATGGCATACATTCAGGGTACTAAAGCGAAGGGGTGGAATTAGCAGAGCCATTATCAGAACTGTTTAGAGAGTTTCGAGGTACAGGAGAGGTCCCAGAAGACTGGAGAAGGGTCATGTGATCCACTCCACAAGAGTGGTAGCAGGGAGGAGGCAGGAACTACAGACCAGTCAGTCTTATCTCAGTAGTGGGCAAGATTATGGGCACTCCTTAAGGAAAGGATAGTGCAACACCTGGAATCCATAGGAGCACAGGATCCAAGACAGCACAGGTTTACAAAAGGAAGGTCCTGTCAAACTAATCTCATATATTTCTTTGACTGGGTAACCAGAGTGGTGGACCAAGGGGGAGCAGTTGATGTCACCTACCTTGACTTTTGCAAAGCTTTCAATACTGTTCCACATAGAAGATAGATTAATAAGCTGGGTAGGCTTAGGGTGGGTCAGAAGTTGGTCAACTGAGTGGCAAACTGGTTGATGGGCAGAAAACAGAGAGTGGTGGTAAATGGTATACAGTCAGAAGAGATGCAAGTCACAAGTGGGTACCTCGGGATCAGTCTAGGGCCAGTCCTCTTCAATATCTTCATTAGTGACATTGCAGATGGACTGGAGGGTAAGATTGTCTGTTTGCAGATGATACCAAGATCTGCAACAGAGTAGATGATCCAGATGGGGTAGGCAGAATGAGAAGAGATCTGGATAAACAAGCAAAATGGTGGGAAGAGTGGCAACGAGGTTTAATACAAAAAGTGCAAGATTATGCACATAGGGAAGAGGAACCCTGAAGCCACCTCTAGGCTGGGAGGAGTTGCTGGCAGTCACAAGGTAAGAAAGAGACTTGGGCATCATCATCACCGATGACCTGAAATCATCAAAGCAGACCGCTAAAGCAGTAGGTAAGGCTAGGGGATATTGGGTGTATTACTGATTTGTCACAAGTCAGAAGAGGAGGTAATAATCTCTTTACAAGAACTAGTTAGGTCTCATCTGGAGTACTGCATGCGGTACTGGAGACCACCTTCACAAGGATATTAACCAAATTAAGGCAGTCCAGAGAAGGGCAACCAAAATGGTGCAGGGACTGCATCAGAAAATATATGAGGACAGATTAATGGAGTTCAATATGTATACCCTAGAGCAAAGGAGGGAGAGAGGTGATATGATCGAAACATTCAAACACCTTAAGGGCATTAACAAGGTGAGAGAGTCTAACATGTTTCAATATAAGAAAAATAGCAGGACAAGAGGATACAGCATGAGATTAGAGGGAGGCTGATTAAGGGGTAATGTGAGGAAGTTTTTTCACAGAAAGGGTGGTGGGTGCATGGAACGGCCTACCTCAGGAAGTGGTGGATATGAATACAGTGCAGGGCTTCAAACAGGCATGGGATAGGCATAAGGGAGCAATACAGATGAGTATGAATAGATAGGCCATTGACCAAGCAAAGACCGATGGCACATTTATAAGGTAGAAAAAGAAATGTGTAGATTGGATGGGTCTTGCGGTCCTTATCTGCCGTCAACTTTTATGTTTCTATATGTTGCATTCAGCAGATTGCATATACCTTCAACCTAGAAGCACACAGGCACCGACCAGATAAACAGATGCTTCTGTCAATCCCCACAGGTATTATTCGTACCATAAGTACCCCATTACCACAATATTCCTCCAGGTAGCACAAGATAAGAGCTCATCACATCCCTCAGATTTTGCCCCAACCCCCATTTAAACATCATCCAGAATAATGGAATTAATGTAACAGCTGTCCTTATGTAATTGCACAAGTCTTATTTTTAATCTGTATTAACTTATTTTCTGCTTTAGTGTACAATGGGTACCTCATTACCCCAATATCCCTCCAGGTAGCACAATCTGAGATCTGATCACATCCCTCAGATTTTGCTACTGTAATGTATAAGCTCCACTCAGAACAGTGGTGCAACATAACAGCTGCCCTTACATTACTGCACAACTTATTTTTACTTGGTGTTAATTTATTTTCAGATTCAGTGTACAGTGGGTCCCACCTTACCTAAATTACCCTCCAGATTACAAAATCTGAGAGCTGAAACTGAGGAAAAGATAGCTAGTTCAGTTAAGAAGGGGGATAAAACCTTTCATAGGTACATTAGGGAGTGAAGAAAGACCAGGGGATGAATAGTGAGGCTTAATAAAGGGAAGGGGGGGTGAGCAGAGGGTGACAGTGACAAAGCAGAGATACTGAATGAATATTTCTGCTCAGTATTCACATAAGAAGGGAAGGGGGAGGTATCTAAACCAAATAATAGAAGCACACTGGATAGGGGAGTCGATACCAGTCCATCCACAGAAGAAAGGGTCCTGAAAGAGCTCCTAAAACTGAAGGTTGACAAAGCAATGGGGCCTGACGTGATTCACCCCAAGAATTCTAAAAGAACTAAGGGGAGAACTAGTGGCACCACTGACTACCCTTTTTAGCAAATCATGGGAGGAGGGTGTGGTACCTGAGGACTGGAGGAGGGCAGGTGTGATTTCCCTTCACAAAAGTGGGAGCAAGGCAAAGGCAAGAAACTACAGACCATTAGTTTGACCTCAGTGGTAGGGAAAATTATGGAATCACTTGTGAAAGAAATGTTGAGTACCTAGAGGCCTGCAGGGAACAGGACCCAAGCCAGCATGGATTCACAGCAGGAAGGTCATGTCAGACAAATCTAATTGATTTCTTTGACTTGGTGACCAAAGTAGTAGACCAGAGAGGGTCTGTGGACATGGCCTGCCTAGACTTTAGCAAGGCATTTGATACAGTCCCACACAAAAGATTAATAAACAAGTTAGCCAGCCTGGAAGTGGGTCCCATGGTGGTAACCTGGGTAAAAAATTGGCTGGACAACAGGACGCCGAGGGTAATAGTAAACAGAATCCACTCTGAAGAAAGTGGGGTTACTAGCGAGGTACCACAGGGTTCAGTACTGGGATCGGTCCTCTTTAATGTCTTTATAGGTCACATTGCAGAGGGATTGGAAGGAAAAGTATGCATCTTTGCAGATGACACAATGATCTGCAACAGGCTTGCTATACAAGGAGGGGTAGAAAGGATGAGAAGGGACTTGGTAAGGTTGGAGGAATGGTCAGAATTATGGCAGCTTAGATTCAATGCAAAGAAGTGCAAAGTAATGCACCTGGGAAACAAAAACCCAGGGGAAGAGTACACAATTGAGGTGGTGGTATTAACGACAACAAAAATGGAAAGGGACCTGGTGGTAGTCGTATCAGACAACCTAAAGATAGACAAGGAATGTGAGAACCAGTAAGGAGGGCTGGGGCGGATATTGGAATGCATAGGGAGAGGCATCACCAGTAGAAAACAGGAAGTAGTTATCTCTCTCTACAGACAATTGGTGAGACCCCATCTAGAGTACAGCGTACAGTTCTGGTGACCCCATTTCCGCAAGGACATAGACATGATGAAGGCAGTTCAGAGGAGTTCAACTAAAATGATGCAGTGTCTGGACCAGAAACCATGTGAAGGACAGACTAAAGGAGCTTAATATGTATACCCTGGAGGAGGGAAGGGAGAGGGGAACACGATAGAAACTTTCAAGTACCTCAAGGGAATCAGCAAAGTTCAAGAGGGTAGCATCTTTCAGAAAAAGAGATGTGCAAGAACAGGGCGACACAATTTGAATATAGAGGGGGATGACTCAGGGGCAACATGAGGAAGTATTTTTTCACAGAGAGGGTGGTGGACTCATGGAATGGCCTTCCTGAGGAGGTTGTGGGGTCAAAAAGAGTGGGGGAATTCAAGAATGCATGGGACAGACATAAAGCAATTCTGGTGGGGGGTAGGAAGAAGTAGACTGTTGGTAACACTAGGATCTGCAGCTTATCCGATAGGTAAGGAAATGGGCAGAATGGGTGGGCCAAACGGTCCTTATCTGCTGTCAAATTCAATGTTTCTATGATCTCAACTCTAAGATTGTGCTACCATCAGTCAAAGCATCACACAGAACACTGGGGCAACATAATAGATGGCCTTACATTACTGTACAGGCCCTATCTCTAATCAGTGGTAACTTATTTTCAGATTTGGTGTACGATAGGTACTAGAGAACATTACCTCAGTACCCCTCCACGTAGCACAATATGAGAGCTAACTATATCCCTCAGATTGCGCTACCAGCAGTCAAAGCACCACACAGAACACTGGAGTAACATAATAGTCCAGCATCCAGGTGCATTTATCTATGTGTCTAGGTCCGAAAGGTTTGATGACTGTTTGTTATACAAAAAAGTGTGTAGAATCCAGATTTACAACTCTTATTCGCTCAAAGTTGAATGTTTTTTTGGATAATGCACTTCTGCAATGAAAAAATGAACTGTTGGTGAAAATTGTGTATATTTTAATGAATGGTTCCTTCTTTAATTTAAATTCTATAAGCTTTTATTGAAATATTACAGACATTGTAACAACAGCAACGTGTATATCAAAGGCTTAATATTAACGTTATTATTTATTTTATTCTATATTTAACTTGAAACAATCACCTTTTTATGACGTTTTATGAACCTAAGTACAACAATCAGTATTCTCGTTCACCGTCTTCATTACCTGACATGTTAAGCAAATCTGTCTCATCAATATCAACATCACAGTCACTGTCGTCATCTTCTTCATTTGGATTGTTGTCATGTTCGTTCAATTGTTCACTTAGGCTGGTGGTACAACTTCACATGTGAACCATGTTGGCTTGTATTTGCCATTTTCATAGGTCCAGCCATTGTCCTCTGGCTACATTAGTGTCATTTCTGGTTTGTCTGCATTCTTCCATAACAATGAAATGTAATTTGTACAGCAGATGTGCTGTGTCAGAGTTGATTTGCATGGTGGCAGCGAGCTTGCGTCTGCTCCTTTGATCTTTTCTAAGGGTGCGTCTTTGTCACTTGGTTGATACTTGACGTTGAACATACTGTAGCGGGCTGTGTTGACCCTCTTTACTTTCTGTCCATACAAGGTACACACAATGCTCTCAATTGTATCTTCAGTTTCTTTAGACAAGTGTGGACATTCCAGTTCTCTAAATGCCTGGGTATACTCTGTATTCTTTTCCATAATTGTTAGAGGTCACACCTTCCTCTTGCCTTTGAACGCTGGTGAATAGTTGCACCCTGTCAGTGCATGGAGACCTGGTACAGCTGCACACACAGGTCTGCCTAACTCTGCTGATAAGTGGGATACGTCTAGGAATCTTCTTGTGTTGTTCCTTGAATGGCCAATGTCAATGTGCAGTTTGAGATTATCGTTTAAACTTGCATGGTACAGCAGAATGACCAGAATATCAGCATCTTCTGTCCTGACCACTACATGCACATCTTCTCCCTCATTTTGACTGCAAATGTAGTGTATGTGTTGCATGATTCTTGTGTCTGCTTCTATGTGTTTGCTTTTTAGGGCATTGCACTGTAGTCTGAGCATATGCCCAGTTTCCACTTTGTATGAGTAACAAGTTTCTCTTACTGCATACATGAACTTTTTATCACCTAGAACTTCACAGTACACATCAGAATTCCATGCTGTAGCTAGAAAACCTAGGAGTGCTATCTTGAATGAAGAGGAAGATAGGGATCCAGCAAAGTCTCTTGGTTGGCTTTGGTCAGGACCAGTTATGAGATAGGAGAGTGGAGCAATGCTGTGCTTTCCTCTTTTCTCTCATTCAAGACCTTTGATCGATGGTGACTTGTAACAGTCACTGACAAGTTGGACTTCATTTGCGGACGTACAGCAAACAAGTGACAGGATGGTTTTTGCCACACCATGGAATGTTGGTGGCAGGTTTGTAAGACTTCTGATCAAGAACATGGCATCAATCACAGTGGCATTTACAGCATCGCGGTGGCTACTTTGGACTCTGGTCTCAAGTTTCTTCAGCAGTGTTGACTTCATTGTTGTGTTCATTGATCCATCGATGTTTCCTAAGGAGAGGGGTACTGGGGTTAACGGGTATTCAAGCACCATCATAAGTTCAACTGTCAAAGTCGCAGATAGATATAGCAAGCGTTCAAAGAGGTCTTGAGTTCTTTTCAACTTGACGATTTTCTTGTCCTTGTTCTTAATCTTCACTATCACTGCATCATGTGCAGAGTTCTTCAACTTGTATCTTTTGATGGGTTCCTCGAACCTACTGCCTTTGGTAATGCATTTGTCTCTAAACAGATGATGCATCCGAGTACCTATCTCAGTAACCTGTAACACTTCATTTGCGATACTGCTTTTCCACTACCTATTGAACAAAGATTGCTGTCCTCAAAAGCATCTAGGAATAGATTCATGGAGGAGTCTATTGTGTTCAAAAGCTTGTTTAGATCCTTGGAATCTCGTTTAACTCTAAAACTCTTCAGTTCTTGGCTGGCTTCTTCATGGCTGACAAGACCAACTTTTTCCATAAGACTTCCAACACTTTTACTTCGAGCTGACCACAGAATGTTCCACCTCCTCCTTGCATTGATGTTCTGTGTCAAAGAAGAAATCCCAGTTAGTCTTGATGCAGCATTGGCATTAATTGTCTGTTCCAAGGTCAAGTCTATGTCATTTCTGCTAAACTCTCTCTTTGATCTTGCAATGGTTAATGCTCCATTCTCAAATTATTTCCTTAATCCAGGGTGGGTCTCATCCATGTTTTGCAAATTCATAAGGTACAGGATCATCCACCTGGCATAATTGTGGTACCCAGTTGCAAAGTAAAGAGGTATCATCTTCTCCAAGCTATATATGAAGAGAGGCAAGTCATTTGTCCTGATGGAATGGCAGAAGAGTTGGTACACCTCTACCAGACTGCTACTGCAGCCAACATTGGGCAGTTGCACCATGCTCACCACAGTGTGTGGAATCTTAAGACATTTCATATATTTCCATGAATGTCTTGAACTCAGCTGTATTCTCTCGGTCCACCACTGAGGAAGGCGATGGGTCATTAAGTAGCTGCTGCAGATGCTTTGAGGTTAAAAAGTCTGACAAACCTTTGTATTGTATAAAGCACTGCAAATGTTTAATTCTGAATGCCGCTGAGAACATTGGGTGAAGCCTCTTTGCCCGACTGAAAAATGTTCCTTGAAGAAGTCCATTCAGGGATCCCAATGTCAATACACCACTTTCAACAAGAATGTGGTCTCCACCATTACCATTCAAGAGGTATCCAATACCTCTGAAATATGCTAATTTTATATGGAATGGTCCAAAACATATGAAAAGTCTGTCATATTCTGGGGACTTTGTGGACTGAATTTGTAGCGCAGGTTTTGCTATGGCCAAGTCATAAGTAATAGGTATATAGTTCCCCTGGCATTCATCCATAACCTTGATAGTAGTATTCATGGTGTCTTGCACTACATCAAGTCTTGTAGAAGGCTTTCCTATAGGGTCCATGTATGATATGATCTGCTGTGGCAGGTCATCTACAGAAACAAGGGCATTCCATCCATGCCACATTGGAGCAGCATCTACACTTGCACAAGATATCATCCAGGCAACATCCCTTCTTTTAGTTTTTGGTTCAGAGCTTTCTGTTACCTTATATTTATGCTGTTTTATTTTTGGTTTTCCAGACGTATATGGTTGAATGTTTTTCTTGCCAATATCTAGAGCTCTTTTCCTCTGAAACATTTGAATGCGCATGGGTACAGTGTCTTGTTTTTGTCATGCCATTAGTTGCAATATCTGCTTCTTTACACTTGGCAAATAGTCTTCATCAAAATCTTCAGCCTTTGTCTTTGATGTTCTGCGTCATTTGCTTTTTGATGTTAAAGATGGTCTTGCCTGGTAGTGGGCTTCAACTTCTGATCTTTGCTTATCTGTGTTTGTTTCTATTGTGTGTGTTTCATTTCTTGCTGTTGTTTGGTCATCCATGTGTGTTCTTGTCATAGCTTCTTCAGACCTTTTTTTGGGTACAGCTGTTTCCTCAATACTGGCTGGTATGTTTTGATATGCTATACCCACAGTGTCATGCAAACTGTCATGACTGTCAAGTGTCTCTGGCATCTTATCATAATTGTTGAAAGCCAAAGCAGTGGCTAAGCCTGACTGTATGAGCAATCCATCTGGTGTAGCCATATTCTTCTCCATTATATTGGCTGTGGCTGCAGTTTCGAGTTGCTCCACAACATGGTAGCTGACACAGTGACCATACCTGTTCAAAACAGTTAAAACGTTCTTACTGCCTGTCATGGATTTAATACCCATGCCCAACAAGAGGTGTTTTTGTGGTTTGATTATTCCCCTTGACACTGCAAACACTATGTCATCTGCAATATATTGAACTAGCCTCTCTTGTCATTCACTGCCCACTTCTGATAAACCTGTGAGTACAGTATGTAGGAATGTCTGAAGAACGGGTGGCAGTTTTACATTTTCCTCTATTAAGTCTTCAGCTTTAACTTTGGTTTTATTATGAGGCTGTACCTTTAGGAGTTCCAACAACTGTTCCCTTATGTGTTGAGCTGCTTGTGCTGCTTGTGCTTCCCTCCAGTCAGCTTGTTTCTTAGCAGATCTGATGATTGTACCCACTTTTCTACTTTTGGTATCAAATATACCATCTTTGAAGTGATCCGCCGGTTTTGACTGCAAGCTCTGTGGGTTGTAATTTGTTTCATGTCCACTACACTCCATAAGAATGTGGATGTATCTTTTGTGTAGAGATAGCAATGATTCTTCTTGCATTCCATTAACAATGATGCACTGTACATACTTAAGTCTGGAAAAGGCAACCTGGTGACTGTCCCTCATCTGATTGTATTCACATTTTGTACCTGTGCCCTTTATTCATTCTGCCTTTTTTACATACTTGTTCTTACAGCTGTTGTGGTACTTCACTTCTTTGGCTATGAGATCAGTATTGCCTACCATCATATCCATGTGTCGATCGTCCATTTCTTTTGCTGCATTTTTTATGCTGTCTGCTGCCCCATAAGTTACACATGTTGTAGGATATTCAAAATTCTCCTTGGACCCCTTAGAATTCCTTTTCTTGTATGATTTGCAAAATATACATTCATTTGAGAATATGCCTGCTGTAGATGCTGCAGATTCAGAAAGAGCACTATGAACTTGGGAGCAAAGCAATTTTGCTGGATAACTCTTTATAATGTATTTTTTTAAAGTTTCATCAGCTGCAGGTTTACCGGAACTCTTATATGCAGTGAAGTTCTTGTAGCAGATACAATGATACCCATGGCTGCTGGAGTAAGGTTCAGGCAATTCAAGACACATCATATTGTACTTTGTCAGTGTTTGACAAGAACGCCTTTCCTTTCCATCAACTACTTTCTCCCAATGAGCATCATCAAAAGGTAGGGGGACTCCATGGTCTATGCTAACTCCTGGATCAGTGTGTAGGATGCATCGCTTCTGTGGTTTGTGAGAAGTCTTGCTAGCCATATCTGAAACATTAAATAAACTACAATAATAACCAAGTAAACCGAGTCTGTTACATAAATGTAAAACTTTTAGTTACTCTTACAAAAGTGCATTTTCCAAGAAAACGTACAACTATGGATGAGTAAGAGCTGTAAATCTGAATTCTACACACTTTTTTACATGAGAAACAGTCATCAAACCTTTCAGACCCAGACACATAGACAAATGTACCTGGCTCCTGCTCTATAATAGCTGCCCTTATATTACTGCACAAGTATTATTTTTGAATTTGTGTTAATTTATTTTCAGATTTAGTGTAAAATGGGTACCCCATTACCTCAATAGCCCACCAGGCAGCATAGTCTGAGAGCTGACCACATCCTTCAGATTATGTTACCGTAATGTCTAAGCTCCACACATAACACTGGAGTAACATAATAGCTGCCCTTACATTATTGCACAAGCCCTAACTCTAATCAGTGTTGATTTATTTTCAGTTTAAGTGTATACTGGGTACCTCATGGCCTCAATATCCCTCCAGGTAGCACAGTCAGAGAGCTGGTGACATCCCTCAGATTGCACTCCTTCCACATTAGCAGCACCTAGAACATTGGACCAGGATAAAAGATGCCCTTACATTACTGCAAAAGCTATATTTGTTCTGTCTGGTAATTCTGATGTACATTGTGGTTACAGTGGCATGGTGTTTGAATGTGTAACCCCCCTACAAATGGGTGTTCCCAAAAGTCTTCCTCAAGCTTGCCTAAATGCTCACTGCCAGGCTGGTGTCCTGTGTTTTAGCAGTTTAAATGTGATTGCCAGAGAGTGCCTGTATAGCCTCTGTAAACTGTCTCTTTAAGAGCTTTCTGGATTGCAGTCATAAGTAATCTAAGAGGGAGCTCTGTTGAAAGATGTAACTATTTGCTGAAAATCATTTAGAGTGATAATGATAATGTAGTTTGTCTAACCTGCCTTCTTTGCAGCAAGGACTTGTTTTGTTTATCTCCACTATCTTGGTCCTGGACTGCGAATTGGACCAATCATTTCTGGTGGGACCTAAAATGGAGCCGGACTACAGGAGCTGTCTGGAGTCAAAATCTATAGGAATTGTAGTTTTGGGCTTTTGGCGCCTTTTTGCACCTAAAGGGGGAGCCTTTGTTGTGACTGACAGGAGGATCTGCCAACCAAACCTTTTGGATCTTGGGGTATTTCCCAGGCTGCTGCTACTAGTTTCAGTTTTGAGCTGAGAAGTGAAGAAGTAACAGCTCAAGTGATTTTGAGTAGCAGTTCTGTGTAGTTTTGCATGGGAGAACTGTGAAAGGGCCGAGTTTTGGCCTGCCTGTCTGCCTGCTGTCCCTGAGAGGGAAAATAGAGTTTATTCGGACAGAATCCGAGTTGTGAGGACTATTTAATCCACTGGACTGTGACCAGGCTTTAACCTGAAGAAGACTAAAGATTTGTTGAATGCGATCAGCCTGTCAGGATTTCCAGCTGCTTTTGAATCCCCGGTTGTGCAGAGACTTTGCGATCGTGACCGGAGAGCGGTTTGTCTGGTACAGTAGAATTTCCTTACATGTAAACTTGCTGTGAATTGAAAGTGGGTCATGATTTGGTTCCCCACTCTGTGAACTGTGTTCTGCTTGCTGGAAGCTTTATCCAGCCTAATTGGACTGAATCCATATTCATCTCCATTCGGCCTGGGCCATGCCACGCTGGCCCTGCCAGACTACCCCACTGCACAGAGAAAGCCACCAAGGAGAGACCTGCCTGGAGATCATCCCCCTGCTCCATGCTTGAACAGGAACAATGTCTAGGCGAATCGTGTGGGCCCTGCTTCTCCTGGCACTCCAGATCAATCACCTGCTGTCTTGATTTTCATCCAGCCTGTGTCCAGTCTTGAGTATCGTGAGTAATCATCAGGGTCACTCCCTGCAACAACAGCCTAATCTAAAAGTGTGTCATCTGATTGTCTTGTTGTTTTCTTTTCACGAACTGAGCCCTACTGCTCTGGATTACAAATAGTGTGTGTTGTGCATGTTATTTTCTTACATCGCAGGGCCCCAACCAGCTGCAACGTTCCTGGCTAGCCCACCATTCTCCATCTGGGTACTCAGAGTGTGTGACTGTTTATGAACCCTGAAGTGCATGCATAACTGTTTGATTGATAGAGCCTTTAAGCAATCTAACCTGATTACGCCCCTCCCTTGTTCAAGCCCCGTAAATAAATCAGATCTAACTCTTTTTTGCATTTACCCTGACTGTGGTTCCAGTTTGTGCAAGAGTACTGTACTGCTGTTATTTGCTGTGTATAACCTTCTTTTACAGGGAGTCCCCAGGGCCGGGCCAGAGGAAAGCCCTGATGGTATGTGCAAACAGTGTGGATACTTGTGTGGTGTATCAGGGGTATTATGAAAGTGATTATTGTGTATTGTTCTAGCCACTAGTAAGGAAAGGGGGGTTACAGTGTCCCGGAGGGCTGTGCCCAGGTTAGCTTGACCACTACCAACCCTGACCTCCGGGTGGAAGCACCCGTTTCAGAACTCAGGCCCCTTAACCTGCTGCTAGCCAAGCAGGCTGGGGTAGTAGCCCTTGTGATAGTGCCATCTAGGGGTTACAAATGAATACTGACATCCAGGCAAATTTTCAGAGGACTATGTACTCTCTAAATACTTGCAGAATGCCCCGGGGAGGGCCTGGTAGGCCAAGAGGTCAAGGTGGCTGTAGACATCATGTGGTGCCAAGTGAAATACATTCAGATGACCTGGGCTCTAGGCATCCTGCAGCCCAAGGTCTATCATTGCCTGGCACAAGGCCCAAGCCCCTTTTGAGCCTGCCGAATGTCAGGTACTACTTGCATCAAGAACCCATCAATGAAGACTTTTATATCCCCACCATGAGGATTGTCAGGTACTGTAAGTCGAGCAGTGCCTGTCCCAAACCATAGAAGAAAATATGGGTCATCCATGTTTGGTGCATATAATGGACACCAGCAGAACCTCTTTAGCCTCTGCTTCAAGCTCCCCTTAATCAAAGTTCATCTCCCTCTTCTATCCATGCATACCTCTTGCAAGAAAAGTTTCACCTGCCTTTTAACCAGGATAGCTACTACCCTATGTTTGGCACTGGCAGAGCTGTTAATACTGCTGTGCCCAGAAAATTTGTCCAGCTTTTGTGCCTCAGCCCATGGCTGGTGCATCTCCTGTTACAGTATGATACTCCTCCTCAGTTTTTTTCCTATTGTTTCCATGAAGGTTTTTCTTCCCTGTGCAGTCAGTCCCATCTTAATCGGACATCCACCCCCATCACTCACCATCCCAGAGACTAACAGAAATTACCCACAGATATTACCCCCATGATGGGGTCAAGGAGGAAGGTCTGCCCCCCCAAAGCACAATCCTGACATACTGCAGGGCACTGTAGTGGGTGTGTCAGCTGCGGCGTCTAAGGAGTCATCCTGCTGCAGTTCCACTTTTTCCATTTTTTGTGCCCCTTCCCTGCTGCAGCATGGACATCAGCACAAGTCATGTGGAGGCCCTCAAGCACTGTGTCAAGCCAGCACCCCCCACTCTTCTTGTTGCTCCTGCTGCATCACCACCAAACCTCCACTTGGTGGCAGTGATTGAGTGGAGAGGCAAAACTCCCCTCATTGGGAGAGAAGAGGAGAGTAGTCCCCTGGATGTTCAATCCTCTGCCCCCCGGCCAACCCCTAGCAACCCAAGCTCACTCCTGAACCTGGGACACCAGCGTGATGGATGGTAGCACTACTACTGAGTAACTGGGTGGGCCCCTAGCTTTTTTAAATGGCTAACTCTTTACAGGAATGTTGAGTCCCCTAACATTCCTAAGATCTGAACTCCCATAGCAGGCCAGAGACCAAACCCCCACATCCCCCACTACCCCCTTCCCAGCAGCACCTAAATAATGGAAAGAACTTGGCCAGCAGGACCCTTGAGTTTCATCAGCCTATAAACTCCAACCCTGCTCCCCTGCCTGATACCCATTTGCTTCCAATTGCATGCCAAGACCCTTCTATATGGAATAAACTTGGTCAGTGGTGTTTCAGCCAGCATTCTGGGGACACTGCCCTTGAGCCTCTCCCCCAGGTATTAGTAATGGTTCTCAGCTGCAGCAGCTGTGCCAGGATTACACCCAGTGCCACTAGCTGGGCCTATTTGGTATTAAGTGTGGACTTCCCCAGTCCACGCTCCCACTGGAGCCATGTGCTTTCAAAATGACTCTTAGTATACTTAATAAACAACATATCCAAAGAGAGGAAAGCATTGTATATCAACCTACAGTAATAACTGTACGGTCCCAATTAAAGTCTGACCTAGAATAAAAAGAAAAACATAAACAATGTGAAATGAACAACCTGTTTAGCTGCATTTCAACACTCAGACAGAAACCTAGAAAAGTGGCAAAAAAAAGAGACTGAGTTTACCAACTCAAATCATACCTGAAAAAGGAATGTCATTCCAGTATGCTTACCTGATAGCAAAATAAAGGAAATGAAATCCTTTCACCCAATGGACCTTTCTTGTTGTCTGGTGAATCCTGGTGGCCTGCCTCCTTCTCACTGTTCCTAGACCTGCCCTGGGATTGCTGCACTGTGCCACTAAGTCATTTGGCCATTTTTTCCCACTACTCCACACCATTAATAGGGTGCTCAGGCCCACCACCACCACCACCCCACCTCCCTTCTTCTGACCCCACCAAGCCCCTATACCATGAGGTGCATCCTTGTTGTTCCATCAGCAATTCTGCATCACTAGATATTCTGGAGCCTCACAGCCTCACAGGTAAAGATGGTTGTTTTCATGTGTGCTGTAATATGAATTCTCATGCCTCTTTAGGGGGTTGAAATCAGAAGTGCCTCCACCAAAGAAGAGGCAAAGCACAGCAGGGATTCAAAAGAGGTGCAGATGCCCCTCTCCTGGGCCAGATCCTAGATTTTACTGAATGCTTTGCAGCAGTTCATGACTTACCTGGTAAAATCTGGCTGTACAGAAATGCTCTGGCCCTTTCAGTAGAGTTTGATCTGGGGTGCCTTGCTCAGGACTGTGTACCAGTTCTGGTATCGTGGAAACCAGACTATTATAGGGCTGGGAGCCATCAAGAGGAGACGGTTTCAGGGATGCATAGCAAGCTCTTTCCAACTCCGCAGGTAAATCCCAGTGATGATTCAGCATTGCTAGAAGAAACTGCAACACAATGTCCAGTATATTAAGGCCACCAGCCTTCTCTGGCACCCCAAGTGCCTGGATGTTCTTGCAGTGGCCATGGCCCTTCAGCTTATCTACCTGGTCCAGAGTGTTTTGATCAAGGCCTCTACTACTTGTGGTCTCTCCTCTACACTGCCCCCACCCTGTTCTTACTTTCTTATTGGCACCTGGATTCATGCCCTGATTCCAGGATGGACAGAGCGGAATCTGGTGAAAGCAATGAATTGGAACCCCAGTGGTCAAAAGCACCAGGAGTCTGGTGCAAGTGGATGAGATGCAGCAATGTTTACTACTGCAGTGAGTAAAGGAACCTACCAGGTATGGGGCTATTCTCAATTTGCTACCAATTTGGTACTCTCTGACTATTTATTGATTTATTTATTTAAAATTTGGCAACCGGGGAAAGGCACGCTGAGCTGAGGCTCATTTCCAGGTGCAACTGGGGGGAGACGGTAAGAAAAAATTACTCACCTTAGTAATGTTGTTTCTTCTATTGGAGTCTTGCTATATTATAGACATTAGCAGTTTGATCCAGCTCTAGAACTGCCCCAGAGTGAAATGGTTAAAACCATTCCAAAATAGAATTTTGGCATGAGAGCAGCTCTATCTGTGTCATTTCAAACTTGAACTGTCAGATCTTTACGAGCCAAACTCACTAAGGTCTGTGTGGAAGCTGTAACCTACACTAGCCAAATGGCTACCTAAATAATAACAACCATTGATGGTCCCAACACCCAAGACTCAAGTCAGGGGACCAGAAATACTAACACCATTCTAATAATATGAAAATGGAACATAAGTATAATAAAACACACACCCATACCCACCCCCAAAGTCCCAAAGGGGACAAAATGCTAACAGGACATAAGTAGTGCCCACACTAAGTTGCCAGCCCACCAAGTAGAGGTTCTGAGAGGGCAGGTTGGGGGAGGTCTATAATATAGCAAGACTCCATTAGAAGAAACAACATTACTAAGGTGGTAATTTTTCTTCAAACAACATGAAGTCTTGCTATATTATAGACATTAGCAGAATACACAGCAGTACCTCCATGGAGGAGGGCAGAACCTACTTAGGGAATAGGCTCTGAAGAACAGCTGTGCTAAACACGAGCATCTCTCCTGGCCTGGACATCCAGGGAGTAATGCTTGGTAAAGTGTGTACCGTTTTCCAAGTAGCAGCCTGGCAAATCTCTAATAAAGGGATATCTCTGGCAGCAGCTAGAGGCGAGCTGTACCCCTGGTATAATGAGCCCTCAAACCGGGGGCTCTGCCCACTTTCTGATAACAAAATTGGATACAAGAGACAATCCACCTGGCTATTGATCTCTTAGTGGCAGGTTGCCTTTCCCAACTTCACCATAGGTAAGGAAAAGTTGGAGGATTCGAACCTGTGACCTTTAGTGCGCTCTATATAATAACTAAGAGCTCTCTTAACATCCAGGCTGTGCAACCTCCTCTCACCGAAGAGGAGTGATCAGTGAAAAATACTGGAAGGGAGATAGATTGATTAAGCTGAAATCTGAAACCACCTTAGGCAAAACTTCCTATTAGTCCTAAGGATTACCTTATCCCTGTGGAAGAAATAAGTCAGTCTCCACTGACAAGGCTTGCAATTCACTATGCGTCTGGCAAGTGATAGCCACTAGAAAAACAGTTTTCCAAGTTAGGTACTTAAGCTCTGCAGAAGACAGAGGTTCAAAGGGGTTGCATTAACTGGGCAATGCAAACATTAAGGTCCCAAGCAGGGCGGTTCCCGAAAGGAGGATTAGTATGGAAATCCCTTAAAAAACTTGGAAAACACAGGATGAAAGGAAAGAGGATGACTTTCCTGCTGACACAAAAGCAGACACAGCTGCCAAATGAACTCTCAGGGTAGCTGGTCTGAGACCCAGGAATTAAGATGTACCATGTAATCTAACAAAATGGGCGATTCAGCAGATTCTGGGAAATATTTTCCCAGCACACCAAATGGAAAACCTTTTCCATTTAGAACTATAAGTAGCCCTAATGGAAGGCTTTCTGGAAGCCTTTGGATCTCAAGAACACCCTGAGAGAGGTGTAAATCAGCAAACTCTAACTCCTCAAGAGCCAGGCCTTGAGGTTGAAGATTGAGGTCCGGATACCAAACCCTTCCCTGGGCACAAGTCAACAGATTGTGATTCCTGGGAGGCACAGGGGAATATGGACTGTCAGAGACAGAAGGAGTGGGTACCAGGGCTGCCTGGCCCAATCGGGGCAATCAGAATCACCCTGCAAGGCTGAGATCTGATTTTGACTAGTACTTTGAATAGGAGAGGAAGGAAAGCATGAGGAACTTCCCTCTCAATCCAGAAGAAGGGCATCCAAGGGAACTGAGCCCAGCACTGGAGGCCTGCAACAGAACAGAGGAAGTTTGTGATTGTCTGGGGCTGCAAAAGATCTATCTGAGGATGCCCCACCTGGCAAAACTATCCCAGCACTTGAGGATCCAGGGACCATTCATGATGGCCCTGGGAAATCCTACTGAGGGCATCCGCTAGGACATTGTCCTTCCCTGGAAGATGAACTGCTATGAGGGAAGTGTTCGGGGAATAGGCCAGAGACCACAACTTCATTGCCTCGGTGCACAAGGCCCGAACAGAGTGCCCCCTGTTTGTTGATGTACCATTGTTGTGGTGTTGTCTGTTCTGACTTGTATCACCTTGTCATGGACAGATGCAGAAAAAGCGAAGAGCTAAAAAGACAGCTCTGAGTTCCAGCAAATTGATGTGGAGCAGAGATTCCTGGAGGACCAAACTCCCTGAGTGGAAAGGTCGCCAAGTGGGCTCCCCAACCCAGAAGGAAGCATCTGTAGTGAGAGTCAAGTCGGAGAAGGAAAATGAAGGGACCCCTGTCTTAAATTGCTCTGATCCTGCCACCACTGGAGAGCTAGGATCAAGGTTTGAGTCACTGGGACCAACTTGGAAGGGGTCTCTTCCCTGAGACCAAAAGGTTCTCAAGTGAAACTGAATGTCTCTCATCTGAAATCTGGCTCCCTGCACAACAGCTGTGGATGCAGCCATGTGCCCCAGGAGCTGCAGAAAGTGTCTTGCTGGTCGAGAGACCTGCAGAGTGAAGGAAGAGGCCAGAGCCACTAAATTCCTTACCCTTTCTTGGGGAAGAAAGGCTCTGGCTAGCTTTGTGTCAATTCTGCCCCTATAAGGTGAGTACCTGGACTGGTTCCAGAACTGACTTTGGTAGGTTTAGCAGAAAACCCAGGGAGGTGAGAAGCTGCTGGGTGACCTGCAGGTGAGATTTACCTGTTCTGGGGACTGGCCTACAATGAGCCAGTCATCTAGATAGGAAAAACAGCAACCCTCTGCCTCCTTAAGTGGGCCACTGCCACTGCTAGACACTTTGTGAATACCCTTGGAGCAGAGGTAGGCCAAGGGCATTGCTCTGAACTGGTAATGACCTGAGGGCAGTTCGAGATCTGAGGTACTTTCGATGGGATCTTCTGATTAGGACATGGAAATAGGCATCCTTGAGGTCCAGGGAGGCTAGCCAGTCCCTGGCCTTAGGAAAAGTAAAATCATTGCCAGAGTTACCATTTTGAACTTTGGTTTCAAAAGATGCTTGTTCAGATATCTGAGATCTAAAATGGGCGCCACTCTCCTGTCTTTTTGGGGTAAGGAAGTATCTGGAATACAGACCCTGCCCTGATGCAGGAGGAACCCTACTGCTCTGAGAGCTAACAGGGATGAGACCTCTGTTTCCAGGCGAGGGTCTCTGAAGCACTTGCAGGTAGAAAAAGTCTGCTTCTCAACTTGGGAAACTTTTGAAGCTGAGAACCAGACCCTGGCTTACTACTTCCAGAACCCACTTGTCTGAGGTTAAAAAGCCCAATTCTGACTGAAGTAAGCCAGCCTGCCCACACTGGTACAGGAGAATCGGCCCTGGGCACCCCATCAGGTGCCTGTTTCATAGGAGCTTTAGGCTGGGGGTGGGAGCAGGTCTGCCCACCCCTCATCTGCCCTGCCTCTGAAGAAGCCCCTCTGAGCATAGGCAGAGAGGCCTGAGTCTGGTAAAAAGGCCTGTGAAAAGGCCTACCCCTACCCCTGGGGGTATGCCTTTGAGGAGTGGCTTGCGACTCCTTAGCCTGGGCACTCTTGTAGGTAGTCCTATATTCATCCATCTTTTTCATGTAGTTCTCTGTCTGCTCTCCAAACAGAGAATTTCCCACCACAGGAAAATCCATAGCCTTAGTCTGGGTATCCTGTGACAAACTAGTACACCTGAGCCAGGCCAACCTCGAAAAGCTACAGATGTGGCCATGACCCTAGAGAAACATCATTAACATCCACAGCAGCATGAAACTGAACCTTAGAGGCTTAGCACCATCAGCAGCCACCTGTTCTAGTTCACTAGCCAGCTGGCCATGGGCCTCTTGGCCAATTGCATAACAGTATCCCATCTAGATTTCTGATACCTAGCTACATAAGCCATATAATTTGCTTGCCTGAGTCCCAGAGAGCTGCCATATACTGTTTTTTGCCATGGCATCAATCTTCCTGGAATCCTTGTCAGGAGGATGTGAAGCCAAGGAATATTAGCTTTATCACAGGCAGCAGCCTGAACTACTAACATGACTGCATTGCTGAAAGGAATTCTGTATCAGGGCCTGACAATGTATACCTTCTGTCCATCTTTTCATCTACAGGAGGCACAGAATTAGGAGCTTTTAAAATTTTAATTGTTTGTTTCCTAAAAGACTTAAGTAAAGGAATAGACAATCTCCTAGACTCTGGAATATCCATCATTTCTACAAAATCAGGCTCCTCTTGCTCATCCACAGCCTCTTCTAAAGGAAGCTGGAGGGTTTCAGCAACTTTTTTATAAAACATAAAATGAGATGGGGACTCAGACAGCATAGGGGGAGATTCTAAAGGTCTGTCTGGGGAGATGTCCGGTTCAATGGGCACACCCAGACCTTCCAGCCACATTCATACTGTTCATAATCCTCCTCCCCTCCTCTGGTTCATAAAATTCCTCAATATCATAATCCTGAACCACTGGGACCAGGCAGACCGACCTTTTACCTGATAGTGGTGGTTCGGACGGACCCTGAGACAGTGACTGGACAATTTGTATGGCTTTTGCTATCTCTGCAGCAGTTGGAGAAGGAATTTTGGACTCCAGACCTGCTGATTTTCTTGTTTTCTTTACTGGAATTGGTTCCTCAGAACCAGCTTTTCTTTGGCCCGAGGAAGTCTGGCCCTGGTCAGAGGGCACTCCCTCTGGTTCGGTTGGCACCGAACCGGGCTAGCCATCCGGGTCAGCGGACTTTTTGGCCTCTCGTTCCCTGAGCCTGCCCAATCTTTTTTCCAGGGTGGCTGCAGGGAAATTCTTACATACCTGGCAGTCTGACTGGAGGTGGTCAAACCCCAGACAATAAACACATGTGGTGTGTGGGTCAGCCTCGGCAAAGACTTCCCCACAAACATCACAGTGTTGAAACCCAGTGGGCCCGGTTTTTCTTTTGGGTTTCTCAGACATAATGCCAGCCTAACCAAAAACTTGCCCTTTTAGGCAGTAGCCAAACGAACACCTTATCGGTTCCTAACCGTGTCACGCGTATTGGAAAAACCCGTAATAAATCCGTTTTAGAACCGATAAGAACCGGGAACCGCACTCTAAAATAGTAACTTTAGTTTTAAATGAGTTTTAAACCCACTGATCGGTTCAAAACCGAACCGATAACACAAGTTCCACACAGACAAAACCTTCATTTACTACGGTTACCACAGATAGAGCTTGAACCGAACGGTTTTATGGTTAAATAAAAACTATTCTCGGTTAAATCCAACCAGAAAACACTTTTAAACTGAGAAATGAACCGAGCAGAAGGAGAAATCTCCGGAGCGACTGTTCACTGAGGCGGAGTAAAGAATCTGACAGTTCAAGTTTGAAATGACACAGATAGAGCTGCTCTCATGCCAAAATTCTATTTTGGAATGGTTTTAACCATTTCACTCCGGGGCAGTTCTAGAGCTGGATCAAACTGCTAATGTCTATAATATAGCAAGACTTCATGTTGTTTGAATGGGGTTTACAGTAGTCAGAGTAGCACAACATTGAGAACATCTGGGTGAACAATGTAGAACAATATATATCTTAGTAAATATACATACAGGTACATATTTGGCATAGATTTACAAGGTACAGAGTAGTAAAGTAGTGAGACTGCTCACAGGACTCAGGACGCTGAAGGTGGAAAGTAACTATGACCAGATGGGTTGCATGCTAGAGTGCTGAAGGAGGTTGCAGAGTCCCAGGCTGTGATCAGACAGTGGTTAATGTGGTCCTGCTCCACTGGAGCAGGGATAGGGATGGTCAAGAAACTACAGTCTGGTCATCCTGACCTTGACCATTGAGAAACTTCTAGAAAACATCATTTAACAGTGTAGAGTAGATTTTCTGGAGGCCAGTGAGCTTCTGGACAGGAGGAAACACAGGTTTGTGGTGGGCAGATTGTGCCAGATGAGTCTGACTGACTTTTTTGATAGGGTTACAAGGGTGGTGGGCAGGGACCAGGCAGTGGATTTATGATACAGGCTTTAGCAAAGTTTTCATTTCTGTATCTCATAGAAGCCTCATAACTATGTGTGGGGACCTATTGACCTGGTGGGTCAGTAACTGCTCTGGGAGGGAAGGACTAAGAGAGTGGTTATTGAAAGAGAATATTCAGGGGTTAGGAAGGTAACAAATGGGATATAACAAGAATCAGTCCTGGGACCAGAACTATGGAACAAATTAATATGTGATATGGGGGTGGAAATCAGGTCAAGAGCTACCTCTTTGCATGTAAGAAAGGGTAGCTTGGATTGTGGCTAGCGTTTTGGCTGTCTGGCAGTAGGTAGCCCAAAAATCTGAAGCATTGCCATCTAAATGTGCCGCTATGTGCTGCTGTTCATGTGCTGCTGTAATAGTACCACCAGTTTACCAAGGAGCAGTAAAGCCTGAGAGTGTATGCCCCTTGTCCTGCATCAAAATTACAACGTTTGCCAGCTTTTAACATTTTGTGTGACAAGAAAAAGTGTGGAAAACTGTGGGAAACAAAGAGAGATTTGTGCCCTAGAAGTTGGAAGTGGTTGTTGTATGGACTGAGAGAGTCATTGAGTAAAATGCCATGAAAAATGGTTGAAATAGTGCTCCCACTGAGGAGTCACAGCTGGAAAAAAAAAGTGTGGTTTGCAGTTTAAATTTTGCCTGCTTGACGATCGCCGTGGAGGAAAAGAGCACGAGAAGAGAGAGGCTCATTTGCATGGTGTCGAGTAATTGGTGAGACTGCAATCAGTCCCGCCCCCAAGCCAGCTCTAGAGTGACTGCACAGTGTTCGAGAGGGAGAAAGAGAGAGAGAGAGAGCATGCGAACTGGCTTGCCAGGAGGAGCATCGCAGTGACTGAAAACATTGTAAAAGTAGTAAAATCGGACTTTTCTGTTTAAAATCGGGCTCAACCCGCATTTCGATCATCTTGGAAGAAAGCGTGGTGTTCAGAGGGACAATCGGCAGGACAGCCAGACCGCTTCTGTCCCGAGGCCTCCAAGACCGGCTGTAGGCCGAATTTTCCATCACAATAACAAGCTACTGATTAAGTGTGTACCATCCTGAGAAATAGCTCAAACTGTGTATGATTTTACCAAAAGCCAGCTGAATCTATGTGTAACAGTATGATTGTTTCGCAAAGAAGGCCTGTGTCAAGTTAATCAGCTAAAGCAAGAATTCTGAGCATTAGACTGTGAGCATAATTATAGGTTCAGCAACAGTATGATTTTCAAAGCAAAGTGAGAGACTGTGGGTTGTATGATAGATGCAATGAAAATACAGGCAATCCAGTGCAATGAAATACTGTGGCTTTAGGGACCTTAAGCAAGAATAGTGATTTAAAGCGAATGAAAAGTGCTGTAAAAAAAAAACATATAAATGTGCTGAGAGAGCAACCAGTGCAGTTTATGCAGTTTGAGTGAACTTTATCAGTAGAGTGTGTAAATCAGATGCGCAGTGGCTTGAGTCAGAGACAGATTTGCGGATGCATTAGGAGTGCTGCCACTGCCATTACAGGATGGGGTAGAAAAGTAAACTCAGCAGCGAGGGAGCCATTTTGTAAAAGCTTTTCAACAAAGTGGGACTTGAGATAACAGTGGGTTTTGTTTTTTCTCTGCTGTCATGGCTTCGGGATCAGCCTGCTACACAGATCATGCCCAGGCTATGATAGTAGAAGAAGTTAACAAGTTGAAAGATATTGAGAGATGTTACTACAGGGGACATTTGCTTCCTCATGTGGCGATTCCTGGATGTCCAGTTAGAGTGTGCATAATGTGCTTAAAGGCTGGAAGGGACATCTTCATGGTTTCTCACTGTTCTGGGTGCTTAGAGAAACATGACCTAACTAAAGCACCCAAGATTCGCTTGGCTCCCATGTGGACAAAACTTCAAGAATCTGTAGTTGGCAGCACACAGCACCAGGTGGAGCCTGATGGGGGAAGCCCAGCAGAGTGTGGCATAAAGCAAGTGGGTGTAGATCTACAGGCAGAGCAAAGTACTGATGTATCCAAGTCCGGGTCACAGAGAGACAGTGTGGAGGGAGCATCAGCAGATCTGTGGAGAGAGGGGCCGAGCCCAAGTCTCATAGGAGAAGATGAGGTGAGAGGGACACTTGAATGGGAGGTATCAACATCCGCACCCAGCGAAGAGTGGATAGTCTCAGGAGTGAGGACGACTGCTCACTCTTGGGCTCAGATCCTCAGTGAGGAAGATGATGAGGGGGAACCTATGTGGCTTTATGAAGAAGGTGCGGGTCCACAGCCTCGGGCTCTTGCCTCGGAGGAACAAGAAGGAGAGATTGGTGACTCCACAGCCCTGTACCCACAAGGAGGAGTCAGAGATCTATTTTTCATAGCTTTGAGCATGCACAGCTGGTAGAAACATAGAATTTGTCGGCAGATAAGGACAGCTTGGCCCATCTAGTCTCACGATTTCCCTACCTGATGGATAAGTTGCAGATTCTAGTTAATCAACAGCTTACTTCCTCCTACCCTCCACTAGAATCGCCTTATGCCTGCCCCATGCATTCTTGAATTCTCCCACTGTTCCTGACTCCACAACCTCCTCAGGAAGGCTGTTCCATGCATCCACAACCCTCTCTGTGTAAAAATACTTTTTAACATTACCTCTGAGCCGTCCCCCCGTATCTTCAAATTGTGCCCCCTTGTTCTTGCACATCTCTTCTTCTGAAAGATACTACCCTCTTGTACTTTGTTAATTCCCTTGAGATACTTGAAAGTTTCTATCATGTCCCCCCTCTCCCTCCTTTCCTCAAGGGTATACATATTAAGCTGCTTTAGTCTCTCCTCATATGTCTTCTGGTACAGACCTTGCACCATTTTGGTTGCCCTCCTCTGGACAGCCTCCACTCTGTCTATGTCTTTGCAGAGATGGGGTCTCCAGAATTGCATGCAGTACTCCAGATGGGGTCTCACTAACTGTAGAGATGGATAACAACTTCCTATTTTCTGCTGTTGATGCCTCTCCCTATGCATCCCAGTATCTCCCCAGCCCTCCTTACTGCCTTCTCATATTGCTTGCCCACCTTTAGGTCATCTGATATAATTACTCCTAGGTCTCTTTTGATTTTTGTTGTTGTTACTAACTCACTCCCCATTGTGTATTCTTCCCCTGGGTTTTTGTTTCCCGGATGCATTACATTGCACTTCTTTGCATTTAATCTGAGCTGCCACATATTTGACCATTCCTCCAACCTTGCCAAGTCCCTTTGCATTCTTTCCACCCCACCTTGTGTATCAACCCTGTTGCAGATCTCTGTGTCATCTGCAAAGAGACATACCTTTCCTTCCAGATGCTCTCCAATGTCACTTATAAAGACATTAAAGATGACCGGTCCCAGTACTGAGCCCTGCAGTACCCCACTAGTTACCCTCCTTTCTTCACTGTGGACTCTGTTTACTATTACCTAGTCATCTAGGAGATGGAACCTTGGAATAGGAAAGGAAACAGCTAGTCCGAAGTCATCCGAAATCCCAGGTGATGAATCAGGATACAGCTGGGCTGGTGTCCTCTCTGGATATGAAGTCATCTGGGAGACCAGGCAATGTAATCTGGAAAGCCAGTCGATGGAATCTGGAAGGCACACTGCAAGGCTGATGAATCTGGGGCACCTGGGGCACCTGGGTCCTGGAATGCCAGATAAGCGGAATAATATAAGTACGGTGACAGCTGGATGGTAGCACTGGTGACCACTGCTATGCTCTCCACTTGGTAGGCATGGGTACATTTGCAGGAAGTTGCCTGCATTGAGGAAAGTAACACAATGGGTCAGGTGCAAGAATTATTACCCCATCTCAGTACTCATAATTCACATTGAAGAAGGTTTCATGTCCCTCTCCATCCACGATCTGAACAGTGTCTATGAATAGTGTTCTGCCCACTTTCCATTTCCATTTCGTGATGGCCTTGGGAAATCCTGCTGAGGGCATCCGCTAGGACATTGTCCTTCCCTGGAAGATGAACTGCTATGAGGGAAGTGTTCAGGGAATAGGCCAGAGACCACAACTTCATTGCCTCGGTGCACAAGGCCGAAGACCGAGTGCCCCCCTGTTTGTTGATGTACCACATTGTTGTGGTGTTGTCTGTTCTGACTTGTATCACCTTGTCATGGACAGATGCAGAAAAAGCTTGAAGAGCTAAAAAGACAGCTCTGAGTTCCAGCAAACTGATGTGGAGCAGAGATTCCTGGGGGGACCAAACTCCCATGTGGGCTCCCCAACCCACCAACTTGGAAAGGGGGTCTCTTCTCTGAGACCAAAAGGTTCTCAAGTGAAACTGAATGTCTCTCATCTGAAATCTGGCTCCCTGCACAACAGCTGTGGATGCAGCCATGTGCCCCAGGAGCTGCAGAAAGTGTCTTGCTGGTCGAGAGACCTGCAGAGTGAAGGAAGAGGCCAGAGCCACTAAATTCCTTACCCTTTCTGGGGGAAGAAAGGCTCTGGCTAGCTTTGTGTCCAATTCTGCCCCTATAAAGGTGAGTACCTGGACTGGTTCCAGAACTGACTTTGGTAGGTTTAGCAGAAAACCCAGGGAGGTGAGAAGCTGCTGGGTGACCTGCAGGTGAGATTTTACCTGTTCTTGGGACTGGCCTACAATGAGCCAGTCATCTAGATAGGGAAAAACAGCAATCCTCGGCCTCCTTAAGTGGGCCACTGCCACTGCTAGACACTTTGTGAATACCCTTGGAGCAGAGGTAAGGCCGAAGGGCATTGCTCTGAACTGGTAATGACCTGAGGGCAGTTCGAATCTGAGGTACTTTCGATGGGATCTTCTGATTAGGACATGGAAATAGGCATCCTTGAGGTCCAGGAGGCTAGCCAGTCCCTGGCCTTAGGAAAGGTAAAAATCATTGCCAGAGTTACCATTTTGAACTTTGGTTTCAAAAGATGCTTGTTCAGATATCTGAGATCTAAAATGGGCCGCCATTCTCCTGTCTTTTTTGGGGTAAGGAAGTATCTGGAATACAGACCCCTGCCCTGATGCAGGGGAGGAACCCTTTCTACTGCTCTGAGAGCTAACAGGGATGAAACCTCTGTTTCCAGAGTGAGGGTCTCTGAAGCACCTGCAGGTAGAAAAAGTCTGCTTCTCAACTTGGGAAACTTTTTGAAGCTGAGAACCAGACCCTGGCTTACTACTTCCAGAACCCACTTGTCTGAGGTTAAAGAAGCCCAATTCTGACTGAAGTAAGCCAGTCTGCCCCCCACTGGTACAGGAGAATCGACCCTGGGCACCCATCAGGGTGCCTGTTTCCTGGAGCTTTAGGCTGCAGGGGGGGGGTGGGGCAGGTCTGCCCACCTCTCGTCTGCCCCTGCCTCTGAAGAAGCCCCTCTGAGCATAGGCAGAGGAGGCCTGAGTCTAGTAGAAAGGCCTGTGAAAAGGCCTACCCCTACCCCTGGGGGCATGCCTTTGATGAGTGGTCTTCGCCCCTTAGCCTGGGCACTTTGTAAGTAGTTCTATATTCATCCATCTTCTTCATGTAATTCTCTGTCTGCTCTCCAAACAGAGAATTTCCCACCACAGGAAAATCCATAGCCTTAGTCTGGGTATCCTCAGACAAACTAGGACACCTGAGCCAGGCCAACCTACGAAAAGCTACAGATGTGGCCATGACCCTAGAGGAAACATCATTAACATCCACAGCAGCATGAAACTGAACCTTAGAGGCTTCAATGCCATCAGCAGCCACCTGTTCTAGTTCACTAGCCAGCTGGCCATGGGCCTGCTTGGCCAATTGCATAACAGTATCCCATCTAGATTTCTGATACCTAGCTACATAAGCTATATAATTTGCTTGCCTGAGTCCCAGAAAGGCTGCCATATACTGTTTTTTGCCATGGCATCAATCTTCCTGGAATCCTTGTCAGGAGGATGTGAAGCCAAGGAATATTAGCTTTATCACAGGCAGCAGCCTGAACTACCCCAACATGACTGCATTGCTGAGAAAGGAATTCTGTATCAGGGCCTGACAATGTATACCTTCTGTCCATCTTTTTATCTACAGGAGACACAGAATTAGGAGCTTTTAAAATTGTAATTGTTTGTTTCCTAAAAGACTTATGTAAAGGAATAGACAATCTCTTAGACTCTGGAATATCCATCATTTCTACAAAATCAGGCTCTTCTTGTTCATCCACAGCCTCTTCTAAAGGAAGCTGGAGGGTTTCAGCAACTTTTTTATAAAACATAAAATGAGATGGGGAGTCAGACAGCATAGGGGAGATTCTAAAGGTCTGTCTGGGGAGATGTCGGTTCAATGAGCACACCAGACCTTCCAGCCACATTCATACTGTTCATAATCCTCCTCCCTCCTCTGGTTCATAAAATTCCTCAATATCATAATCCTGAACCACTGGGACTGGACGAACCGACCTTTTACCTGATAGTGGTGGTTCGGACGGACCCTGAGACAGTGACTGGACAATTTGTATGGCTTTTGCTATCTCTGCAGCAGTTGGAGAAGGAATTTTGGACTCCAGACCTGCTGATTTTCTTGTTTTCTTTACTGGAATTGGTTCCTCAGAACTGGCTTTTCTTTTGCCCGAGGAAGTCTGGCCCTGGTCAGAGGGCACTCTTTCTGGTTCGGTTGGCACCGAACCGGGCTGGCCATCCGGGTCAGTGGACTTTTTGGCCTCTCGTTCCCTGAGCCTGCCCAATCTTTTTTCCAGGGTGGCTGCAGGGAAATTCTTACATACCTGGCAGTCTGACTGGAGGTGGTCAAACCCCAGACAATAAACACATGTGGTGTGTGGGTCAGCCTTGGCAAAGACTTCCCCACAAACATCACAGTGTTGGAAACAGTGGGCCGGTTTTTCTTTGGGTTTCTCAGACATAATTCTAGCCTAACCAAAACTTGCTCCTTTTAACGGCAGTGTTAGGAGAAGACACTTATCGGTTCCCAACTGACACGGGTATTGAAACCTTAATAAATCCGTTTTTTTTAGAACCGATAAGAACCGGGAACCGCACTCTAAAATAGTAACTTTTAGTTTTAAATGAGTTTTAAACCCACTGATCGGTTCAAAACCGAACCGATAACACAAGTTCCACACAGACAAACCTTCATTTACTTACGGTTACCACAGATAGAGCTTGAACCGAACGGTTTTGCGGTTAAATAAAACTATTCTCGTTAAATCCAACGAGAAACACTTTAAACCGAGAAATGAACCGAGCAGAAGGAGAAATCTCCGGAGCGACTGTTCACTGAGGCGGAGTAAAGAATCTGACAGTTCAAGTTTGAAATGACACAGATAGAGCTGCTCTCGTGCCAAAATTCTATTTTGGAATGGTTTTAACCATTTCACTCCGGGGCAGTTCTAGAGCTGGAACAAACTGCCAATGTCTATAATATAGCAAGACTTCATGTTGTTTGAACAAGGGGGCACAATTTGAAGATAGAGAGGGGATGGCTCAGAGGTAATGTTAGAAAGTATTTTTTCACAGAGAGAGTTGTGGATGAATGGAACAGCCTTCCTGAGGAGCTTTTGGAGTCAGGAACAGTGGGAGAATTCAGGAATGCATGGGACAAGCATAAGGCAATTCTAGTGGGAGGGCAGGAGGAAGTAAGCTGTTGATCAACTAGAATCTGCAGCTTATCCATCAGGTAGGGAAATGGGCAGACTAGGTGGGCCAAGTGGTCCTTATCTGCCGTCAAATTCTATGTTTCTATGTTTTTATCAGCCCAGCAGTATCCAGATGTGCCATCCTGTCATTTTCCAGAAGATGTCTGCCCAGCTGTATCCAAAGAATGCTGCCAGGGAGAGTCTTCGGCTGGAAATACAGGTGCCGTATCAATTTCATTCTTCAAGGGACTGGTAAGTCCAGACTTTTCTATCATAATGACATTGCAGTACACACCCTAAACCTAGCAGACTTCAGACTGTTGAACTGTCCTCAAAGACTCTCCCCTTTGCGATTACAGTCCAACCACAACTGTGCTTCACCAGGCTCCGGCCCAGGAGAGACTCTTTTTTGGACTTGCCTTTGAGCACTGTTGTCACTAGAAGGGACTTTTAGGGCCTTCCATCCCCAAAATGTATATTGTAAATAATGTTGTTGTTTTTCTACTGTTTTTGCTGTTTCTACTGTTTCTGTACTTTTCTAAAAAAAAACATTTTTGGGGATTCTCCAGGGTTTTGATGGTAGGGGTTAGATAGTACTGTGTTTGCAGATTAGGGGTTGTTTTGTCTTTTCTCTTGCAGGTGATCCTGAAGAAGTCAAGAAGAGAAGACAAGAAGAGGGACTCATCGGAGTTCCTATAGTGCTTTAAAGTAGTAGTGTTTGAAGTACGGTGTTGTTGTTTACTGTGTTAACTTTTCCTTCCACAGGTGTGGTTGTGGGGGAGTGTGGGAGTAATACCTAAAGTACAGTATTAGCTCCTTGTGTTTGGTTGCAGGTGTCCAGGGTTGGGGGGAGGTTCCCCTGTTTTTGGGTAGTTTGGGTTTTTGGTCAGATAGGTTTTCCCTAGAGGGCTAGGGGTGATAGACAGGCAGTGGGCCTAACTGGCCGGAAGGGTCACAGTACTGATCTGTTAGGGCTATGCTCTGGACAATTCTCCCAGGGCCTCTAGGTAGCCATAGAAACATCATAGAGTAGAGGCTGATATGTCAGCCAATGGCCTCTGGGCCCTAAGTGTTGTCTGCCTGTGCTGGCACTTGGTAGGGGAGAAGGTAGCACTACCTCCCTATAGTCAACACATAGGGTAAGATGGCCTGGGCCGAATAAGTAATGACTGCGGAAAGTCATTCTCCTGGCCGAGGGTGGGTGTATCCCCCTTGTTACCTGGGGTTACTAGAATCTCACTTAGAACTAGTAGCAGGCAGGGACAGGCAGCTTGTGAGACACCAGTTAAATGGGTTTCACACTGTCTCACTCTGTCCTCAGTCTCAGCTGAGCTGGAGGCATGACATCACCATAGACGTCTCGCAGCAGCATAAGCCACATTGGAATGCTGCAGCAAGGGGTTAGCTGTAGAATGTTGGGGATTTCAAGCAGTCTTCAGCCAGACTCAGTGGTAGAAGGAGGTGTGCTGCAGTTAGCATCCCCTCAGAGCCTAGCTCTGTTATAGAGCTACAACAAAAAGAGGGTGTGTGTTCTTGCCCTAGAGAAGGATACAGAAGAAACTGGCAGAAGTAGTAGAGACCGCTCCCCAGCTTGTTCCAGTGTCCCATCCCTGGAGTGATGGGGGGAAAGTCCAGCATTTCAGGGGCAATCCCCTGGTCCAGCCTGGAGAGGGAGAAGCTGCCTGACAAAAAGAGAATTTGTGCTGCGGTACCAGATTTTGTGTTTTGTGAGAGAAGCCCTGGGACACCTGCAAACCATGATGAGTCTGCTCTGACATAGAGCCCATGCCTTCACCGAGACAGTTATGTTAAAGTATTTGCTTACTGTGGGATCAGAAAAGCACTAGCTAAGTACAGTACTTTTAGATATGTGTGTGACTTGAGATGCATCTAACCAGTGGGGGTCTACAAGGATGGACATAGCCACTTACAGAATGTTGCAATTCAGGACACCAGCTACATAGAGTAGAATGTTGAATGTGATATACATTTTGAGATAGCATCTACAACCAGAGAGTTTTGAAGAAAGGTGTTGACTCCAATGAATGGCCGGGTATAGATTTGGGAGCGAGAGATGGGAGATCCCTATCTGGAGTAACCAGGTTTACCTCCACAGGTTCACTTTGGGCACCTATAGCTTTCTCCCAGGCACTTGGCCAGTGTCTGCAGAAAGTACCCAGACGTGGGATTAAGGATGAGTTTTCCCTTTAGAGCTAGGAAGTGCTCATGGGTAGTAGAGGGAGCCACCATCAAATGTCCATGCTATATGGAAAAGTGTCCAAGTGCTGGTCAGGGTGCCATGCCAGGGAATCCAAGAGAAGAGTACCAGTTTGGGCTGAGAGTCCAGTGTGTTCATAACCTGAGGGTTAATGTGTTGTGAAGAAGATGTGCTCTGTCCTCTGTTAATCTGCATTGCCAGTGAGTGTAGCCCCATGGGGGTCCATCTTCGCTTTGTTAATCCTGTGTGTAGTGAATAAAAGCCACACTCTAGAATCCCACTCCCAGTTTGGACATTTCAGTTATTTCTTCCTGTGTCCGGATTACTTGGGTGTCCCTGACCAGAAGTCACATCTAGCCAAAATGCTGAGCAAACATTTTCTCCCTGAACCTAGGTTAACCGGGTAGGGCTTACAAAAATAGAGGCCCCGCCCATGGGTAATATGCAGATAACAAGATCCGTGGCATAGTGGATACTAACGAGCAAAACCTAGACATGAAAAGAGACCTGAAAAGGTTGGAGAGGTGGTCTAGGGTATGGCTACTTGAAGTTATGTACACTGGCAAGGAGAACCTTAGAATGGCATATTAGATGGGGGATGGTGGTTGTGAGGGAGGAACAGGCTTCTAAGGAAAGAGACCTTTTAGTCATGATCAGTCTACTGCCTAATGCAACAAAGCAATTGGAAAAGCTAACAGGATGGTGAGGTGCATAGGAAGGGAGAATCTGGCAAAAGGAAAGAGGTGATACTGCCCCGGTACAGATCCCTGGTGAGGCCATACCTAGAGCACAGTGTGGTGTCTGCACTTAAATAAGGCCAGGGACCATTTGGAATCTGTCCAGAGGAATGTCCAGAAAATGATTCAGGGACAACAGGGGAAATCATATGTGGAGAGGCTGGCCAGCCTTAACATGTGCACACTGGCAGCTGGAAGAGAGAAAGGGGACATGATAAGAGATATACAGTTGCCAGCAGGGAAGTGATAGGGTAGACTGCACACATCCCAGTCAACTGAAAACCCATGCCCAATAATCTTCAGATTGCTGAATTTTTTAAACAAAATATATATTCAGCAGAAGTCCAGACAGAGAGGTATGATCCAGCTTACTGAAAAGAGAATCTTTATTTTTAATAACCATACCCCTCAGATTCTGGTTTTGCAAAATTCGGTGGCCAACCTGATGAGGACCTCCACCTCATCAGAGGTGAACCTCCTGTCCCTAATGTGTTCATTCTTGGACACCCTGTGTGGAGGGGTTGTGGGATGACAGATGGACCAGACACCGAACTTCAGGTTCAACACACAATCTCTGTGTAATGTTTATCAAAATATAGGAAATAAGCTTCAACAATAGCATATTCTTTCTTTAGTACATCAGTTTGCAACAACAGACTATGGATGTCTTTTCTCTGCACTTAGCCAGCACCTACTGACACTGATCTCTGATTTAGCCACTTTTCAGTGAAAACCCTTCATTCCTATGTGGTCCCCATTTGCTTGGGTAGTGGGGGCTCAAAAAGAAAAGAAAACAAGCTGAAAACAAAGAACCTCAGTGAAGAAACACTGAAAAAGAGTTACCACAAAGGGCATTGGCAACAAATCAAGTTTCAAAGAAATACAACATCATACATACTTCCATAATGCAAAGCATCATGGGATATACGCAAATCACATTTCAGACTTGTTCAGTTTACAGCAACTTACATGCATTTTAAATAGCACAACTAACTTCATTTCTATAATAGTCACCTAGTACTTTTAAACATTATCAAAAACACCTAGTGCCGTGGTATTTTCAACATTTATGGGTTTCATAAACATAAGGTATATTATGACATAGTGCTATTACATACTAAATCCAACAATGATAAACTCAACCTGTTTTACTTACGCTTGGAGGTCACAACAATAATCTCCCTGTACAAGGCCCTGAGAGAGAGAAAAGGAAAATTGAAGAGGACACTATAACATAGTCAGGAGAGGGAAGGGGGTGCCCATAGGTGGCCAAACTTATGGACTAGAAATTGTAAAGGATAGATTAGGCTAAGAAATAGAAGAACTGTTGCAACAGATTTAAGACAAGATCAGTCCTCAAGAGTGGCAGGAGCTCCCTGTCACACCCTTCCACCCTTTGTTAGTATCCTGCTCTCAGTCCTCACTAAGCTCAGCACATTGGCACCTTGTTGTCCATTTGCAGAGATATATTTCCTCAAACAAAGCTACATGTGTACATTCCATTATGGATGAAAACACATGTACATCAGTGTGATCATGTATATGTCTCTGTGGGTCGTGCATTCCTTAATGACACAGCTGATGTCCTTGAGTTTGCTAACATTGGCACATGCACCCAAAGGACCCCCTTTCGGGAGAGGCCTGCACGACATCATCACTGTGGGCCATGTCATTATTGTATGTGATCACAACGGACATGTGATAGCGGATGATGACTTGCAAATAGTGATAGCATTCGCAAATATGTTTGCGAGTAGTGCAAACTGTCATATACTGGTTGGTAACATGCAACTGACCCTGCTTGCACAGGTAAGACACTAGTCATGTTGGGCCTTATGCACAAAAGTGTGGAGTGGGTACATGCCACATAACCATGGCATGTAGCCCACTCCACACCCACCCAAGCCCACTGCACCCCCTGTGCAGCATTCCCCATTGTACCTACACACCCACCATGCACGGGATCCCCGGTGGAGTGTGGACCTACGCATGGGGGGGCAGACTGGATGAGGGGCAGGGGGCATGCCAGCACTCTGTAGGATGCATGACCGTGTGGAGTGCCGGGTGCAGGTGTCAGCACCTCCACCACATTGTGGCAGCCATAAAGGCTGGTGACCAATTACATGGCCCCCCCCGGGAGTTACAGCCGTGGGCTGTGGCAGTGGGGTGGGGTCATGTGCACCCCCACCAAGGAAGCCCTGGCATGTGGGGCATACTAGGAGGCCAGCGGGTGGTTGATCGGGCACCCAACCCCCCACACCGCATGTGGCGCTTTATGCACCGGCAACCATCCCAGTGCCCACAGGCACAAGTGATCTGCTGTGGGATCTTGGTTGGGCAGCTGATTGGCTGCCCACCCAGATCCGCAGCTGTGCACCTGACTACCCCTGCGAGCCTGCATGCCAGGGGGGCAGGGCCACATATGGGAGTCATGCGGTGGTCACTGTTCATGCACATGTCCACCCGCTGATCTCCCGTGGGTGCGTAGCTGCATAGGCGGGGTACACGCCTCAGGTGCATATTACCCACCCCTTTGTGCATAGGCGCCGATTTGAATGTCATTATGCACTTATCTCAGGCCCATTATTAATGTGACACCCCCAGAGTCACCATCCACAATAATACTGTATATGTGTCCTTGAAGCTACAAGATGGTGTTTTGCGACAGATTTGAAAGGATCTAAGCAGGAAAATTATGTTGTAGTGATCACATCTACACTGTCTTAACAGAAAACACAATTGTGTATCAGTTTACTGTTAAACTGACGTTGTACTCATGTCTTTCAGGATGTTTTTTAAATCACATGGCAAGCACCTCTACAGGCTGAAATTCAGGGTGCAAGAACAATTGGTAAGCAATAGTGACAGCACAGACTGTACAATGATAACTGTAGATGTTGTTTGTACATGCTGTCAGGGTAAGGCTCGTGTGCAACAATGCAGGGGTACTGTTGCAAACAGGTAGGTCAGGGGGGTCATGTGCATTGCACATGGTCACAAAGACTGAATGTATGTATGTGTTACCTGAATGCAAGGCTACAAGTTGTACACTGTGTGTGTACAGCATGTTACAAGTATATAGGCCAGCATACACACAGTACACTTATATGTACAGTGTAGGCACAGTACTTGTACAGAACCATTTGCCTGTTCCTAAGCATGTGCATTCTACACTGGTGCATGTGCTGTACTGTGCAATGGTAGGTGCTGTCTGTATATGGTTACACCACTGTTATGCATGGTGGCATAGTAATGGGTATACCCCCTGTACAGGGTATAGTTGAGACACTGGGCATCAGTAAGATGATTATGATACACATGTCCACAGCTGAAGTGATGTGCCTGCAGTTTGATGGCATGTGTACAGTATTAATGGTTAGGCTACACCCCTGTCACTTATCTGCACTGTTGTCCATGCCCCAGTACCATTCACATGGAACAGTGTAGTGCTAGCTGTGTACATGTCTGATGCCATGTGCACTGGTGTTGGTAGCAGCATGCCTGGATGTTCCCTGTAGGATACCATTTACAACTTGCAGTCAGTGGAATAATTCATCATACAGTATAGTAATGGCCTATATGTACACTGTGTGATAGGCAGCTGTATTATCCATAGGAGGTGGGAGTGTCTAGAGGTTGTGTGTGTACTTACCTGGTGTTACTTGCTGCACTCCTGCAGGCACTGGTGAGGGAGTATGTGACCAGGGATGTCTAGTTCTGCTGGACAGTCCCCTCCCCACAATAGGCCCTGCCTCTGTATATCTTTATGTCAGTTTTCCTTTATGTACCCACCAGTAAACCCTGTATATATTGTACTTGGGTGTCTCTTGCCTTACCTTGGTTCAGCAAAGTGCTGGGCAACCCGTGTGTCCTTACTTTCCTGGAGTGTCTGGCCAGTCTGGAGTTGCACTGTGATGCGCAGTGGTATCCCACAGTGGACTGCCAAGTTATGGAATATACAGCAGGCTAGGAAGATCTTGCATATCTTTGTAGGGATGTACTGCACAGACTCACTGGACCAGTCTGGGCATCAGATCCTCATTTTGAGGATTCCAAACATCCATTGTATGATGTTCCTGGTTGTCCAGTGATCCTCATTATAACGCTCCTCGCTGCCAGTGGCTGGTTGCAGCATAGGAGTCATCAGTCAGGGATACAGGAGGTATGCTTTTTCACCTGTGGGGGTGCAAGACAGTTGTTAGGTGATGCTAAGGGGGGAACACCCTGGATGTTGCAACTATACTCACCATGGAGCCATTCACCTTGTATCTGCCCAATCTTGAACATCCGGCACAGGGAGGAGTAGTGCCAGAGGATGTTATCACATAACCCACTAGGGTACTTCACAATTAAAAACCGTTCAAGGTGTTCTCAGTGCTGTGTGTGTGTGTGTGGGGGGGGGTGCACCTCAGAGAGTGACTAACTCTCTAATCCAACAGACTGCAAACAGTGAGGGCACACCAAGTAGGTACAGCTGAAGAAATTACCTGTCATTATATTAAATAAATTGGTCACACATTTTATTCACTATATCCAACAGCCAGTAATGGATATTTCAAACAACAGTGACACTTACAGAAACTTATGAAGACACCCTCACTACAACCCCAGCAGCTTTGTCCTGCTCTGGAACTTCCTCAAGGGGCGGAGCTCAGCTTTTGTTGCATAACTTAAATACTACGTCACTTATAGGTATACCCACATTTTTCTTTTATTTATTTCAAAATTGGTAACTGGGACAGGCACACTAAGATGAGGCTCATTTCCAGGTGCAACCCAGAGGAAAGGGGAAGGGGACAAACACAATTCCAAATGTAACCACCCTCTGGGGAGTGAGTGTCAGGTAGTGTACTGGGTTACACTGGGTAAAGTTACTGGGTCTTGTGCCCTGACTCTTCCAAGGGTTAAATTGACTGCCTCTGGGGGGCTACCTGCGATTGGTGGGGGAGTACCCAGGAGGACGTGCTTTTCCTGGCTGACATGAGAGCGAGCAGATGCGGAGGAGGAGAGAGTAGTGGTGGTGGTGAGAGGAGTGGGGGTGATTGTCCACTCCTAAGTTCCATTCCCCAGTTTTGAGTATGGTAGGAAGGATAAACTGATATATCGACATGGCAGCAGACATAGAGGAAAAGAGAGAGAGAGACCCAGGTGGGGGAGGACCTGATGCCAGTTGGAACCAAAGATTAAGTGGCTGTGTGTGGGGCTTGAACCTGAGATTTAGAGTGATGCAATACTGGGACTTCATGTCCAAGGTGGGGGATCCACCACCATTGTCTAGAGCCCCCTGGAGCTCAAGTTCAGGCTGCAAAAGGAGCCATGCCAGTATTGGATTGGTAACTGGCATCTGAAGGGAATACGTACGGCCCTGGTACAGTGACTCGAGGAGCACAAAGTCATGGGATGATTGGGAATGCAATTGATTCATGGGGATGTGCTCCCAGATGCCATGGGGCAGTCACACAGGACGGAAGTATAAGAGTTAGTGGTCTGGAAGGAAATATGCTGGCCCAGAGTTTGGAGGTCAGTGAGTTGCAGTAGTACAGACAGAAGGAACAGTGAGAGGAGGTTTGATTTTCTGTGCTTATTGTGATATGGCAATGTGTATTATTTGGGACTATGTGCTGCCTATGGCTAGGGGTCATCAGCAAGATGCCCCTCTGAAGATGGACATTGTACCTGGACTTATGGACATTATGTGGACATTACCTTGAAGAACCCCATGGTCCATAGCCCTACTTTTCCCCAGTGGGATAACCTGTCTAAGCTCCATGAAGTTGTCATCATTATAAGATACTTTCTTTGTTGTTTCACTGATTCCTGCACTCAGTTTGTTGCCTCTTGTGTGTTGCTGTCATCCAAGTTTGCTTTGTAGCCCTGTTCCCCCAGTGGAGGATTCCAACACCCCAGCTCCCGAAACTCTAAATGTAAGTCATCTCTGTGTTTCTGCTGTGGTTCCCCTCCCCATGGACAGTTACTATCATACCTCTAGGCGCTGGGGAGAGGGTAGCCTACGCAAACAAAATGCAGCCAGTCTGGTGATGTAGTTATAATAATGATGAAATAAAGAGCAGTACAGAGAAAACAGCAAAACACTGTATATGGAGGAGTGATAAATTTGTATACAAATCATCTATGCAAATTGGGTAGACTCAGAAATTGCATAGTGCTAGTGTGAAGGGAGACTGAGCTGGTGCTGAAAGGAGGAGTAAAAACTGGTTGATAAACTATAATGAGGTTGTCAGAACTATGAGGTTAGATAGGAGGAAGAGGTAAGGCACTGTTTAAATTCAAATCAAACTTTTGCCTGATTGTCTGTAATAATACCATAGGTTTTTGAACAGTTTGTCACTAAACAGGTAAATGGCCTGCTGGTGGTAAATAACAAAAGTAAGCATTACAACTTGACATTGCAGGAGCAATAAGCTTTGAGTAACATACAAACATATGAAATTTGCCAGCAGATAAAGGCCTAGGGGTCTATCAAGTCTGCTCGAATGTGCAGCTATCACCCCTTATCTAAAATGAAGGAAATTATTTTGAAACCTTCAGATGGGGGAGTGGCAATGTAGTTGTTTTAGAGGAGTATTAAAAGCAACTGTTTTAGACCTTTTGTCCAATGAAAATAACTATAGATAGTTATTAATGAACCAAATTCAAACTTTTAGAAAAGAATTGTGGGCATTAATACAGGAAGACATCTTAGATGGTTCCATTACTGAAAAATAACTTAAATATGTATAGCGTGAGTTCCCAGTACTTCCCACATACTACATCTTCCCAAAAATTCATGGAGATGCCTGTAGTTTCAGGGGTAGGCTGCCTGACCAGAAATTTGGGAACATTCTTTGACTCTTTCTTACAGGAAAGTAAACAGAAGCTGCCATTCTACCTTAAGGACACTAGCGATGCCTTAAGGAGGTTTATTAATTTTGAATGGAAGGAGGGTTACATATGGCTATGTATAGATGTCGAGGTGCTGTACACTTCCATACCCCACTGTGATAGTATAGCAGCATGCGGGCACTTCCTTGAAAAAAGTCCCATGAAAGCAATTATCCCAGTAGACTTCATCACTAAAGCCCTGGCTTTCGTTCTTCACAATAATACGAACATATGAAGAAGCCAACAGAAGAAGACCTTTTGGTCTATCCAGTCTGCTCATATTGTAGGGTCCAGAGCTTGAGCTACTATCCCTGCCCACCACCTCCCCAATCCTCCCATCCTCCTTACCCATGAACCTTACTTTCCTCCTATGCCCATCCCAGCCTTTCTCGAAGCTGCCCACTGTCTTCAACATAATCACTACTTCCGGCAGCGCATTCCAAGTGTCCACCACCTTGTCTGTGAAGAAGTGCTTCCTGACCTCCCTCCTAACCCCCCCCAGATTAAGACTGTGCCCCCTCATGTTATGATTGCCACTCAGCTTAAAGTGAGACTCCTTATCAACCTCATTTATCCCTTTCAAGTACTTGAAGGTCCCAATCATGTCCCCCCTCTCTCTCTCTCTCCTGTCCTCCAGGGAGTACATGTTCAGTACCCTAAACTGCTCATCATATGCCTTACCCTGCTGACCAGCTATCATCATACAATGCATCTGAATTTAACCGGACTCACTATATACAGATCTGTGGGACAGCAGTTAGGGCCTCTATGGCCCCTGCATATGCCAATCTTTTCCTTGGTCTCTAGGAGGAGTTGGCGACATACAACCATGAGGCCAACCCATGTGTTACAAATCTGGTATGCTGGCATTGTTATATTGATGACTGCATATGTGTAGACTGGTACAGAGGAGGGGCACAGTAATTTGTAAACTGGCCTAACAGTAATGAGTTTAATCACAGTTTTACTGCCACTGTCAACTCCCTCTCTGTGGATTTTCTGGACGTAACACTTACTGGAGATGCAGAAAATGACAGGGTTACAACAATTGGGTTTAGGAAAAAGACCTCAGCCAATGCACTCCTGAGATCTGATAGCTCCCATCCTGAGTCCCTAAACAGGTAAATGCTGTAGGACAATTTCTCAGGATTAGGAGAAATTGCATGGATTTGGAGGATTATGCCACTCAGGCTGCTGAATTTAAGCATAGATTATGGGAGAGGGGCTTTCAGGAGGCACTTCTTGATAAGGCCTAAACAGGCATAAGGGGTAAACAAAGAGATGACCTTCTGCTACCGAAACACTGCAAACAGAAAGCGATCGAGACATGGGGCCCATCACCTTTTCCACAGAATTTAATTGTGTAGCTGGTAGAAATGGCAACATTATCTGGGGCAAATGGCTGATTCTTTTAACTGATGAAAATGTAGGTGCAGTGCATGGAGATAAACCAGGAATATCCTTTAGGAAGAGTCCATGTATTAAGGATAGACTTGTACATAGTCAGTTTGCTAGCCAACAAATGCCCAGACCCTGCTGGCTACCAAGTCCCCCCCCCAGTAGGGCATTTTAAATGCCAAAAGTGAACTGTTCACCAGATTGCAAATAAAGCTAAGCATTTTATCTGCCCAAGCACCAATCAGAGAATTGAAATTATTGATTTTATATCATGTACTACTAGCTTTATGGCCTCTGCTTTGTGGTGCACATGTAATCTTTGCTATATTGGGAAAACAATACACGTTACAAGAAAGAGTCCAGGAACATGTGAGATCATTTATTAGCAAGAAAATGGACACACCAGTGGGCAGATATTTCTCTGAAGAGCACAATCCAGACCCCAAAAACCTCATATTTATGGGCCTAGAGCTGGTGAAACCTCCAAGACAAGGTGGCAAGAGACTTTACCTTCTGTTAAGGAGATAAAGTTTCTGGATCTGCAAACTGCATGAATTAGGACAGATTGACTCAAAGCTGAGACTTGAAAGCATTTTTGAATAATGCAAGAACTGTTCACAACTGGAATTAACTGTAACTACTGTGAGTGAGCAAAACATATTTTTTACTGTAAGACACTGATAGTCTGATTAATACTGCTTTATTGTATTTAATTTAATCCCATTGTAAGGGGCATGAATCTTTCCCACCACTTCCACTGAGCAAAAAATCCTCCCCATCAAACCCACTTTTTTTTTAAGCACAAAGCTTGGGGTAATGAGTAGCCACGATGCTAGCTGATAATTGCTGTGTAATGATTACTACTAATTTTATAAATTTGTACTGTAGCTATGACACAGAATATTTTTTGTTTTCATTCTTTCTCTGTAGATCGTGGAATCCAATGGAACCTAAATTCTCTCTCCCTACCTCTTTTTGTACCACCGGAATTCAAATAGAAGGGAGATCATGGGACGGATTATGAGGAAGGGTGGTGGTATGTCTTTTCAATCTGTTATAATGTGACTGATGATCATTTTTTTTACCTGGGGTCTATTAAAATAGTTGATGTATTAATTTGGTCTTTTTGTCACCAAAAGTATCTCTGCTGACTTAACAGAAAGGTGATGTCTACAGTTTTATTGTAAATGAAAGTAATGTTAAGTTATAACATGATGTGATCTTTATTATGTTAACGCTATGTTTGTTTTATATGAATTTGGCAATCATGTTATGATGCGATCAGTATGTGATTTCATCGGTTTGTGACTATATAATATCTGCCAATTGCATTAATCTCCACCACCTTGACAACTGTGTGATGAAGCACTGAGGTAGTCCAACTTCCACAGTGTTAAAGGCATGTTGTCTATGATCATTTTGGATTTATCTTGGTGTATACCATTAGGGCAACAAAAGGAAGACCTGCATTGAATGTATAGTGTGCACACTTCATTTTTCCTGACTCTTGAGTGCAGCCTAGTTTTTGTTGTTTTTCCTTAGGGAAAGGTAAGGGGTGGTCAAAAGCCAGGCAAGGGTAAGGAAGGGTTCAGGAAAAGGATTAGTGGGAGCAGAGTGGGGGGAGGAATTTTAGCTGACATCTAATGGATGTAAGGGAGGGGAAAAAGACCCTTATTTGGAGGGAAGAGAGGGGGAGATACTCTTATTTCATACGTAACAAAAGCCCAAATAATTCAACATGAATGCATTCCACTTCAGTTTAAACATCCTATGTTAAGCTCTCGTAGTACCCAACCACATTGGTGATAAAATAGGCTCCATCACATACCACCCGTACACTGAGGAAATGAAAGGTTTTGTGGTTCACAAATGCCTCCCATGCCTTCCCAGGTGGTACCTTAATAGCCACGTGGGTGCAATCCACTGCACTCACTATGTTTGTTATTTAAATTACCCAATAGAATGCCTGCACTGTTGCTGAGCTCTGCTCTTGTGACATTGGGAATGTGATGTAGTCCTCACATCTCTTAGTCAGAGCATCTAGGAAGTGAGCCATTAGGCGGGACATTGCTGACTGTGTTATCCCCATGGTGCCTTTGCATGATGTTTGGAATGTGCCAGTGGAAAGGAAGCACAGTGCTGCTGTCATCTTCAGTTCTATGGGCAGCACCTGCTTCTGAGCTGTGGCGCTCTGGATGTTCTCCTGGAGTATGTCAAAGTATGTAAAACAGTTTCTGAATGGTGTTATGGTCCAACTTGTACTGGTTCACTATCTGCTGGGCAGACAGCTTCAGGAAGGTGTGCCAGATCCCATGGACCATGTGGGTGGCAAATAGCCATGGGACATGCCTTTACCATTGGACAACATACATTTGGCCTCCCCTAGGACCCATGTGAACTCCGGCAGCAGATGGTAAAGGGACATGGTGTATATGTGTGTATGTGTGTGTGTGTGTGAGCGTGCGTGCGTGCTCGCATGTCTGTGTATGTATGTAAGTGTGTGTGTGTGTGTGTGTGTATATATATATATATATATTCTATGCAAAAAACTTAATTAATGCATCAATTAGGGTTCTTCTACAGTGAAAAAAGTGAGGAAATTCGATTTTAGGGTTCCCACCCTTTGCACCCCACCCACCACTCTCCCACCAATAGGCATCAGGGTGTGCATTGGGGTCATAAGCCTAACTCTCACCCCATTCTCCTACACTGCACTACCTCAGCTTGTTTACATGGGATGGGGTGAGGATTAGGACTGATGACTAACTCACACCCGATGCCTGTTGAGGTGGGGGTGGGGTTGGGTGGGGTGCAAGAGGTGGGAACCCTAAATGAATTTCCTCACTTTTTTACTGTAGAAGAACCTAACTGATGCATTAACAAAGTTTTCTGCATAGAATTTCCTTACTTTTTAAGAAAGAATAGAAAAGTAGAAAGTTGTGCAAGTTGGTGGGCCACATTACACACCTAATGACTAAAAAGTACATTCACAACAGCAAAGCCAGCCACCAAACAAATGTTAATCTAGTAGAACAATAGAAAATGCTTTCCACAAAAAGTAAATTGTGCCACACAATTTCTCCGCAAAAAATATATTGTCCAACACATAAACACTTCTATTAACATCTGCAGGACATGCCATCAACACCCTCCAAATTTGAAGTAAAATGACCAAACTGTGTCCAAGATATGACATGTCAAAATTTGAAATTTTCATTCGTCAGAGTGAAACAGTTCCGCACCTGTTGATATTTAACACCCTCAACGACTGAAAACTACATCCATGACACTAAGGCTAGGTATCCTATCAATTTCAACCCACCACACAAGCAAAACGCTGTCTGCAGAACATAGACTGCGCCATGCCATATCTCCACCAAAAAAAATTTTCCTACACGGAAACACTGTAATTTATATCCACAGGACATGCCGTCAACACCCTCCAAATTTCAAGTGAAAAGACCAAACTGTGCCCGAGATATAACATTTTAACATATGAGATTCTCATTCGTCAGACTGGCACAGTTCTGCACCTGTTGACATTTAACACACACAACGACTGAAAACTACATCCATGACACTAAGGCTATGTATCCTATCAATTTCAAGCCACCACCACAAGCAAAACACTGTCTGCAACACGTAAAGTGCGTCACACAATACCGTATCTCCGCAAAAACAATTTTCTCTGACATGTAAGCACCATAATTCACATCTACAGGACATGCCGTAAACACCCTCCAAATTTCAAGTAAAAAGACCAAACCGTTTCCAAGATATTCAATGTTAAAGACTGGTAAAAATTCCCTATCTATTCCATTATAAAAAATCTGGCCATCTTGTCCTGCCCTCATGATCAAAGATGGCGATCAGAGAATCTCACGATCAAAGAATTTGCAGGCTCGTGATCAAAGAATTTGCAGGCTCACGGACAAAGAATTAAAAATCTTATAAATCAAAAAATTGATGGAATTTCGGTATACCACCACCATGGTTCAACAAAATGAAGCCCCCTGAGTAAAACCCACCCTCATTTGTCTTCCTAGGACACCCCTGGGCTGAGAAAATTGATTTTATTATCTGGCCATCTCGTCCCTCGCTTGTGGTGCATGGTCGCGATCAAAGAATTTGCAGGCTCGCGATCAAAGAATTTGTAAGGACACGATCAAAGAATAAAAACTCTTCAATTTAAAATAATTAACAGAACTGCGGTAAACCACCACCATTGTTTATCAGAACAAAGCCCCGAGTAAAACCCACCCTCATTTGTCTTCCTAGCACACCTTTAGACCGAGAAAATGTATTTTTTAATCTGGCCATCTCGTCCCTTGCTCGCGATGCATGATCGCGATCAAAGAATCTCGCGATCAAAGAATTTGCAGGCTTGCGGTCAAAGAAATTGGTCACTTGCAAACAAAGAGTGAGGGATGAGATGGACAGATTTTAAAATAGAGTTTTATAGCCCAGAGGTGCCGTAGAAAGTTAATTGAGGGCAAGTTGTGATCAGGGGGCTTCGTTCTGCCCTATGTAAATAAAAAAAACATAAGTTTTCATTATCCCTGGTAGTGTAGCGGGCCTTCCCCCCCCGATCATGATAATATACATTAAGATCTCTGTATCCCTGGTAGTCTAGTAGGCCACCCATGTGTATTTTATTAATATCTCTTTATTTTATCCCTGGTAGTCTAGTCCCCCATTGTGTATTATTTATATTTGTTATTATATCCCTGGTAGATTGCCCCCATCTGTATTTAATTATTATTATTACTCATATCCCTGGTAGTCTAGCTGCACCCCATCATAATGAAAAAGATAAGCATTTGATATTTCCTGGTAGTTTAGTGGCCCCCCACCCCCAGCCATGCCAGCCCACCAGCACCCCCACCCTTCCCCAGCCAGTGACTGGCACAGCCCACCTCCACCTCCGACCAGCTGCTGACTGTGTGTATTACCAGCACTAATTCAAACAGGTGCTCAGAAATAATTTCAGAGCACCTATTTGAGAGTAGTACAGCTAATTACAGTCAATGACTAACCATGAAAGTGAAGCTATGCCAATCGCCCGACTGGAGAAGGATGAGGCGTGCTGGAGTGAGCCTACTGAGTGGAGGCCACTAGACCCAGGAAATATCAATGATCTCATAATAATGGGCGCCGACTATCGAGATATAATAAACAAATTAATACAGATAGAAACAGACTACGAGATCAACTCTAAATATGGTAGACCCACATTGAAACAACTACCCAGACTCTAACTCTTCGTATATTATCACGATCGGAGGGGCGCTGAAATACCAGGGATAATGAAAATTATCTTTGTTATTCACATAAGGCAGAGCAGAAACCCCTGAGCAAAACTCCACCCTCATATTAGCTTTCTAGGGCATCCCTGGGCTACAGAAACCAATATAAAAATCTGGCCATCTTGTCCTTCGCTCGCGATGCATGATCGCGATCAAAGAATCTTGCAATCAAAGATTTTGCAGGCTCGTGATCAAAGATTGTTAGCGAGCCACGAACAAAGATTTCAAAAGCTCAAAACTCTATTTTTTGACCAATTTAGATAAAACCAAAGCCATGGCTCGATACAGCAGGGTCCCCTGAGTAAAACCCATGCAAGTTTTACTTCAGAAGTGACCCCTGATCCAAGACATTTGTGTTTTTCCGATCAGAAAACTGAAAACAAGATGGCGGACCTCATGATCAAAGAATTTTAAAAATCCTCGGGGACAAAGATTCTTGAACCGTGAGGCTGCAAATTCTTTGAATGCCAGGCGGGACCAGATGGCCAGAACGCCATTCTTTGTTCTCAAAACATACATATAAATTTTCCCATTGACTTGTAATGGGATCTTAAAAGTGGCATAACTTTTGAATGCCTTAATATTTTTTCACCAAATGAAAAGTGGCATGTTTGGCCACCAAAGCTCTTTCAAATGAGCCATCTTACAGAGCAGCACACCACACACAGCCATGCAGGGCCATGTCCAAATCCCAAAAGCTGACCCCAAAAATGGATGATTTTGCATTTTTCAGCGCATTCGTACACAAAGACCATAAGTCCAACTGAAACACAATTTGGCAATTCAAGAGACCTACCATGCCCTACCACGTGTACCAAATGTCAGGCAAATCCATTGAATAGGTCCAAAGTTATTAACTCCCAAACTTTTGACTTTAGTATGTAGCTGACCGCTGAACCCTAACTATAGTGGCTTGTTTACAGGTGTGACCTGGGAGCACAGGGAAGTTAAGTGACTTGCTCAGGGTCACACAGTATGCAAGTGCGGGCTGTGGGATTCAAACCCAGGTCTCCAGATTTGCAGCTCAGAGCCTTAAACCACTGTGCTATATTGACTACCATAACTACATATACTAAAATTGGAACAATTTCAACATAGCCTTCTTATGACTCCACCTGATGAACAAGGGTGGTGAAAATTCTCAAATCCCGACCAAAAGGTGATTTCACCAAGCGACAGTGAGACCAACTTTCCAGCTGGATTTGCATAATTCCACTGATGGTGCTCATGCGGTGGGGTCTCAAAAGGCCATGTTGAAAATCTGGTGAAAAAATGTGCAAAAATGGAAAAATTATGCACCAAAGTTGAAAACCCCATTGAAATACAGTACATTGATTCCCCATATGAAAAAATATATTTTTTAGTGAGTTGTCATATGAAACAAGAATCTTGTTTCATATCATGAGTCACAACACAAGATTTATAATCTTTCACCAAACAAGCAAAAGGCACATCTGTGGGCCAGTTCCTTTCTACCTAGAAAGATTTAGTCCAAAATTCCAAACTGGTTGGGTGCTAGCCAAGTTGACAGAAAGCCCATTCAAACCAGTGGAAATAAACCAGTAAAATTCACTTTTAAGGGGAGTCACATGATGCATTCCAGTGAGTAGCTGCACCTCCATTCAGCTTCCACTCCTCTACCAAAAATCAATAAATATTTCCATCTAACTGCACCTTTCCAGTTATTAACTTGTTGGATTTTTGTTCTTAAGTTATCTAACCTTCAATTTTGTGGCTCGATTCTACAGGGACAGAGGAAGAGATGCACCAGGTGCTACCAAAACATACTCCACCAGCTATGTTGGTAAGTCTGCAAAGCACTCCAAGGCTCAGGCGGGGAGCTTGGGACATGCTACAACTTCTAGCCCAGTGCTGGCTCCTCTGACAGAAGACAGTCCCCCCCCACCCGAGTTCATTCTATTCAAAGAATCCCTGCATGAGCTGACCAAGGAGTTGAAATCTTTGTGGACTGAAATGTGCAATCTTGGTCGAAGGGTTGGAGGTGTGGAAAACCGGACATAATCTCTAGAGAAGTGGAAAGAAAGATTGGATCCAGACTTTATAAATCTAAAGCAAAAGACTAATTGCTTGGAGGCAAAATTAGAAGATTTGGAGGATCAGAGCCATAGGAATAATGTCCTGATTTTTGGTCTCCTTGAAAATGTAGAGGGCTCCAACTTCATTCTTTTTGTGCAGAAATTTAGCAATACAATTGTCCATCCTTCGCCAATGGGCCATTTTATATTATCGAAAGGGTCCATCGATAGCTTTGTCCTGTACCGCTGGAAGGCTCCCCTCCAATACCCTTCATTTTTAAATATCTGAATTACTTAGATAAGCAGCATTTACTGAAGAAGATTCAAGAAATTCAGGAAGTTTCTTGGGAGTGGGTAAAGCTGAGTGGTCCAGGATCTCCTCAGCTCAGTGCGGCAGAAGAGCCACTTATCATCTGATGGTGACAAAGTTGATAGCCACAGGAATAACATTTTAAATGCTATTCCCAGCTGGACCCCAAGTGCTAGTTCATGGCACTTGGAGATCTTTTGATACTGCTGAACAAGCTGCTTCTGACCTCAAGGACCTCTTTCCAGACCTCTTTAAAGACCTCTCGAACAGACTTGGACTGGGAGTCCCACTTAATATAGTTCTGCTTAATCGGAATGGTCTAGACAGAAATAGTGACCTAGCTTGGATGGAAGTGTCTCCTTTGGACTACATGTATATATTACTTCAACACATGGAACAGGAGCTGTGCTACAATGTGGGATGGCTTTGACTGTTTTACATGCAGGAGAGTAACATTCATTGCTGCTGAGATGCTTGCACTGTAAGTTGTCCCTTTTTCTGACACGGGGCATAGTACGCTATTGTCCTTGCCTGGATCTAGTACTTTGTTTGCTACCATCGAACTTTTATAGTATCATTCTGAAGCTCTTATTTCTATATTTTTTCTGTTGCTTATGCTCATGATAAATGGATTACTACATGTGTTAGACTGTGGAGCTCGCTTTCTAGAATTTTTGGTTTGGGATATGTGGGTACAGTTTCAAGGGATCCCAGCTTTTTCCTGCTGCCTGAGAACTGCCTTCCTCCAATGCAGTCATAATGGCAGCGTTCCAGTGGATTTTCCTTTCCAGAGGCTTTGGTCACTGTTGCAGGAGTTCCCATATTTATGTATTCTTTAACTGGGTAAGGCCCAGTAGGCACAAGTGCTTGTTTATAGGGGTGCCCCGGGACCTTTGGGCTGGTTAAGTGACTTGCTCAGAGTCACATAGTATGCAAGTGGAGGCTGTGGGAATCAAACCCCGTTCTGCAGGCACCAAGCTCATTCATAGCTCATTACTCTAACCTCTAGGCTATACTGCCAGCCTATATGTCGCACATACCTGGATTCATAAAAGAAGTCTAATTTTGAATTTTCTTTTTACGTTTGCTTGCACGCATGCGCAAGGAACATTTTGGGAGAGTAGCACACTTGGAGGTGTGCCTCTCCCACCCAATGCACTGCTCCCTTGAGCAGGCGTGGCGGTCCTGCACCAATGGGTGCAGAGCTCAATGTGACAAGCGGTGTTCCTTTGCTTCAAAGGAAGCACGCTGCCATACTGGCGCGCTTCGCGTCATGCACTACCTCCCCCGCACCACGTCCGCGCGCCCCAAAGCTTTGGTGCCATGCTAGGGCCCACCCGCTGACGTGGCAAATGTTGTTGCCGACAGGGGTGCCCAATCCCCGTCGGCTCCTCGCCCCCAGCCATCTTCTGCCATGCTGGGAGCCCACCCCAGTGTGGCAAACGTCCCACGTTGTCTTTTTATTTTTCAACCTGTAAAACAAAAATGGTCCCGCGGCGCATCTCCCAGCCCCCTCCCACAACCCGCACCCACCCACTGCGCACCCAGCCTCCCCACACACCCCTAACCCCATACTTACCTCCAGACTCCGGCGCGACGATCTTCGGTGGACCGGGAACACGTCTGCACTCTTCAAAGCCGACCGCGAACTGAGGAAATGCCGGTAAGCTGTATAATGGGCTACATAGGGGGGTTTCAACTTTATTGCATATCTCAGTCATTTTTTGGAATTTTTGCACCAAATTTTCAACATGGGGTTTTTGGGACCCCTTCTCATGAATGATGTCACTGTCATGGCGTTATTCGGGCCCGAAGGGTGATTTTGCAGGCACTGCGCAGTCACTGTGCGAAATCACCCTTTGGCCTCGAATAACACCATGACAGTGACATCACTCATGAGACGGGGTCCCAAAAACCCCATGTTGAAAATGTGGTGTAAAAATTCCAAAAAATGACTGTTTTATAAGCGTGCGTTGCGCAGTTCCTACGCAGGCTCGTAAGTTTGCGAATTTTCAATATTTTCACTCCAGATTTTCAACATTGCCATTTTATCACACCTTCTTATGAGCTGTACAGCTGTCATTTTTCACATCTCACCCAAAATATGTTTCCGTCCATGTAGCGCACAATGGCGTAGTCGGTGTGCGAAATCAATGTATGGAACACATTAAGAAAATCACAGTGACACTGTTCATGAGGTCTTAAAATGGCTATTTTGAAAATTTGGTGAAAAAATTCCACAAAATGACTGTTTGACGAGCGCATGCTACAGTTCCACGCACAGACGCTTGCAAATTTTCAATATTTGCACTCCAGATTTTCAACATTGCCATTTTACCACACCTCCTCATGAGCAGTACAGCTGTCATTTTTCACATCCTGCCCAAAATGTGTTTCTGCCCATGTAGCGCACAATGGCGCAGTCGGTGTGCGAACTCAATGTATGGGACACATTAAGAAAATCACAGTGACACTGATCATGAGCAGAGGTCTTAAAATGGCTGTGCTGAAAATTTGGTGAAAAAATTCCTAAAAATTACTGTTTTATGACTCTGCGTTGCGCAGTTCCCACACGTCAGTAAGTTTGCAAATTTTCAATATTTTCACTCCAGATTTTCAACATTGCCATTTTACCGCACCTCCTTATGAGCAGTACAGCTATAATTTTTCACATCCTGCCCAAAACGTCTTTCCGCCCATGTAGTGCACAATGGTGCAGTCGGTGTGCAAAATCAATGTATGGGACACAGTAAGAAAATCACAGTGACACTGTTCATTAGCACAGGTTTTAAAATGGCAATGTTGAAAATTTGGTGAAAAAATCATACAAATGACTGTTTTACAGGCGTGCGTTGCACAGTTCCACGCTTGCCTTTCGTGGGTTTAAATTTTCAATATTTCCTCTAGATTTTCAACATTGCCGTTTACCACACTTCCTTATGAGCAGTACAGCTGTCATTTTTCACATCCTGCCCAAAACGTGTTTCCGCCTATGTAGCGCACAATGGGGGTAGCAACAAGGTCATGCTGACAATTTAGTGTGCAAATACCAGCAATCGCACAGGGAATTAGGGTAAAGCACCATACATGCCAAACACCACTGCAAATACCTGCAAGCGAACGTTCGGCATTGACTAATGCTTGTTAATTCTATGTTTACACAAGCGGATTCCTGTCAGCTTTATGATTCATGCCTTGGCTTTAGTTTCTTATTTAGTTCATCAGTCAGTGCTCTGAGTTGGATACATTTGTGGCAGTTTTTTCAAAAACACGCCTCAGCTTAGTTGTCTGCATTGGACTATTGTGCACTGACTTAATGTTATCATGCCTTTTTTTCTCTTACATTTTTAGGGTATTCCACAGGCTGTGTTAGACCTATGCTAGTTTGGATAAAGGGGTTATGCAAAGTTACATGGAGAACTCAGAGTCTGGATATTTATTTTGACCTTTAGCTTTACTATTTCTTTGGTAGTCCACACTCCATACATTTGAGGTGTGCCTACCAGGTTAAGAGTTCACCTTTAGCTGATACACTTTAAGGTTTTCCTTTTCCTGCTAATTGATAGTGTTTCTTAGCATATTTAGCTAGGTTTGGCAGTTAACCTAGATTTTTGGGTAAGGCGGACACACTTACTGTTATAGGATACACCCATATAATATCTTTGGTATTATACTCAGATCTGGTTATTCTGGGGTTACACATTCAAAGTCTGTCTACTGTTTGAAGGAATATAAAATTATGTTCTTCTGAAAAGTATATATTATTATAAGGTTTTGCAACTTGGAAGTTAAAGATCTTTCTTCTTTTGTATTAGTATAGGCTATTGTTAATATTGGTGGATGCGGTGGTGGTGGTGGGGGGAATAGGTTGCGGTCTCAGATGGTGTGAACTATCATGCACTGGCTGATCTGTGTGTGTGTGTGTGTGTTGGGGGTGCAGGGAGTGGGATGTTTTGTCTATTTCTGAAAATGCTTTTTGGATAGGGAGGAGGATTTTTTGTCTGTTTCTGAAAATGATTTTTGGATAAGGGGGACTTCATACCATGTACCTTACTTATCAATATATCAGGCAATACCGGTTTATATCCTGTTTTATTTTCTTACTTAGATGCCTTTTATATATGGAATTATGTGATCAGGTTATCTGTCTGGGTCTTGTAGTTATGTGTCTGGGTACATGGAGCGGGGGGAGGTGGTAGGGAGGAGGCTTTTATTAGTGGCTTTTGTAAGACTGATGGGGGGTAGGGTAAGGTAAAGGGGTGGGTGCACTCCGGAGTGGGCTTTTATGCCTTTTTTTTTTATTCTTGGAAAGATATAGTATGGAAAGGCATGAGGTGTTTATTTCTCTTATTGCAAGTTATGTTGTTGCAGGTGTATCGCTTTTGTTCGTGGAATGTTAAGGGTACCCCATCCCCAATCAGACATTTCAAGATTTTAATTCATTTGAATAGGTTACAAATTGATATTACTTTCCTCCAAGAGACCTGCCTACCCAAGGCCCAGCTTTCTTTATTTCGCAGGCACTGGGTGGGTCAGGTTTTTGGTGCTGGGCTAGACACCCATAAGAGAGGGGTAGCCATTTTAATAGCAAGGAAAGTGCCTTTTCATTTGCTACAAGAACATTTTGATGCTCAGTGCAGATATATATTACTTAAGAGTGTTGCTGGGTCATAAAGAGGATGTTTTGGGGGCTATTTATGGTCCTGCACCAGACGATCCCCGCTTTTTTCTGACTATACTGAATCTGCTCTTCCCTGGTTGTCTCTCCCATTTTACTTGCTGAGGATTGGAATTTAATAATTAATAATGAGCTAGACAGATCGGGTTGGAGACAACAGAATTTGATGTCAGGGCAGCTAGCAGTACAAGAATTAATGGATTCCCTAGGTTCGGTGGACCCATGGAGGGTCCTAAACCCAACATTACAGGAATATTCTTTTTATTTGATACCACACAATTCATTTTCCTGTTCAGATTTTTTTTATTGGGGATTGAGCACCTGCAGGGCATTCAGTTATGTCATTATGGGGCCAAAGCTGCTTCCGATCATCATCCGGTTATACTTGGTCTCTCTATCTACCCATTTAGATAAATCTTGGTGTCCTAATAATCAGCTCCTAAAAGTTCCAGAGATTGAGCAACATCTTAATAAGTTTATTAGAGTTTTTTTGGGAAATCAACTCCCCCTCCATGCCCCAAAGGGACTTGCTGTGGTGCGCTTTAAAAATGTGCTCTCCGGGGAGAAGTTATACACATTTCCGCTAGACGTAAAAAACAGAAAACCCAATCAATGTCCGAATTACCAGATAAAATTAGACAGCTTGAGGGTCAACTCTTTCTTAGTTCCCCTGAATTGGAATGGGAGCATCTAGAATCTCTCCGGGCTAAGTATAATGAGCTTTTAGGGGAACAAGCAGAACATTTATTACCATGCACTAAAGTTAGGTACTCTGACTGGGAGAGAGAGCTGGCAAGCTCCTTGCTCTGCATTTAAAGAATCAAACCATGGACTGAATAGTCCCTTCTATTTGCTTGGACTCTGGTCACCTCTTTACTTCTCCTTGGGATACTGCAGCTCAATTTCAGAGCTTCTACCAAGCCCTGTATACTTCTTTTTCTTTTTTATTATGTATTTATTCACCTTGCTGCGGCACACTCCGGCTTGGGGCATCCAGCCGCTGGCTACGCCTGCCCGGAGAGCTGGGTAGCTTGAACTGCACCCTGGAGGACATGGGATGGCTGTCTTGTTGTACTGCTGGAGGGCTCCCTTCTGCCTCTGCCAGCCAGGACAGCACCGGACCCTTCCCGACAGGACTCCACCAAAGTCCTCTGGGTGGCTCGGAGCACGGCCATCATGCTGCACGGTCACGCCCAACCATTTTCCTCTTTACTTGGCCCCTTGGAGCACGGATGTGCAATGACATCCAGGCACAATGTGCCAACATCCGCCGCGTTCTCCCTCTACTGTCTCCGATGCCTGCAGTGCCCCTAGGCATCCCCAGGAGCTGCTACAGTGTGGCAAAGATTTCCCAGCCCACCCCAAGACTAGGAGAGCAGTCTGTGGATGTTCAATCCCAGTCCTCCCCTGCCAACCCCCGATGGCCTGGGCTCATTCCCGAACCCGGGTTGCCGGTGTGGCGCGAGAAGTGGCGTCCAGCGCCTCAACCTTCAGTGCCACTGGGCTGGGCACCCTGTATATTTCTAGCCCGGAGTTACCGTCTTGCTCCCAGTATGATAATTTTTTTGGGACCTTGATTTGCCTGCCTTACAAAAGGCCCAAATTGATTTTTTGAAGCCCCCCTTTAACCGAGCTGGAAATAAGTGAGGCTATTGATTCCTTGCCCCTGGACAAATCCCCAGGCCCAGATGGCTAAACACCCAACTTTTACAAAAAAATTGAAGGCCCTTTTAACCCTGGTCTTATGGAGTACTTTTAATTATATGTGTTCCCATGGCACGGCAGACCCTCCTTGATGGAAGTCTTATTTAGTCTTTTTAAAACCAGGGAAGGATCCTTTAAAGATCACAACCTATAGGCCTATATCTCTTATCAACCTAGACTGTAAGATTTTGTCCAAGGTTTTGGCTACTCAGCTAAACAAGGTGTGTGGGGCACTTATAAGTAGGGAACAGTTGGGGTTTGTGTCTTGGAAACTATCTGTGGACCATATGTGGAAATTACTGCATCTGATCTATGCATCCAGGGAGTCATGTATTCCAGCAGCGTTGGTCTCCCTAGATGCAGAGAAGGCTTTCAATGGAGTCTTGTGGGACTTTTTGTTTGAGCTGCTCCCCAGATATCGGATCCCGCCTGAGTTCCTACATTTGATTAAAGTTTTATATTCTAGCCCTTCAGCCAGAGTCCTTTGTAATGGAATCCGTTCAGGCCATATCTATTTAAAATGGGGCACCAGGCAGGGACGTCCTTTGTCTCTGCTTCTTTTTAATCTATTTTTTGAACCATTAATTAGGAAGATTAATAGCACTCCTCTGATAAGAGGAATATCCGTGGGTCCGCAGCAATATAAGCTATCGGCCTACGCGAACAATATTTTATTGCACCCGAGTTATCCCATTTCATCCCTGCCTGCTGCCCTGGAGATCAGAGATCAATTTGGCAAACTCTTTAATTATAAATTAAACCTGGAAAAGACAGTGGTTATGCCCTTAAATACCTGGATTAATAAAGCTGACCTTGCGCACTAGGCATGGTCTGGGTTAAAGATAATCTTAAATATTTGAGTCTACGACTTAGCACATAATGAAACACTATAACTTAGATATGTTGCTGGACTGGCTCAAGCACGACTTGAACAGATGGGCTCTTTTACCCCTCTCTTTTTGGGGATGGGTGCATATAATAAAAATGAATGTAATACCCAGAATTTTATACCCGCTCATTATGTTTAACTTAGTTCTTCCTCAGTCATGGTTTAACAATCTGCAGAGAATTCTGTCCAGCTTTCTCTGGTGAGGTAAATCACCAAGGAAAGTCTTTAAAAAATTAACATTACCAAAAAAGTGAAGAGGGACTCCATATCCCTAACTTTTTCTTTTACTATTTAGTGATCCATTGCACTCAATTTTTGCAGTGGTTTAGGGAACCACTAGAAGATGCCACTGTTGATTATATACCTCAGTGGTTGGAAACTGAAAGATTTTACTGTGAAGTAAGCATTGGTGTACATCCCTTTTGGCAACCTTCCCTGAAAATTGCAAGATACTCCAATAGTGGGGTTACTTTATGTGCATAAGCAATTATGCGCTCTTCTTTGGTTAGAGCCAAGAAAAGATGTCTCACAACCTTTGCTGGGGAATCCAAATCTCAGAATTGAGGGAAAGCCTTTTAACTCCTTTTTCTGGCTATACCCGATGGTCAGCTCAGTGGAGCATCTTCCCAAAGATGGGTTTCTGGTGAATTTCCAAGAGGCCCAACAAAAATGTCAAATTCCCACCAATCACTTTTCTAAATTTTTTCAGACTTCCCATTTGTTAATTCATTATTTTGGTCGTGGACCATGGCCTTATGTGTATGGGTCCAAGCTATTGAGACCAGCCTCAAATGCTTCTACACCCCATGCTATATAATTTTTTTATAACCACCTTTTTAAGCTGCTCCCCTCTAAGGAGACAGGAACTGTGTCTTACTGGGATGGAGCTTTGCCTTCTCCTGGGAGACCGTATGACTGGCATAGGTTATGGGTCATCTTACATAAATATATTAAGTGGGATAGGTACTGTCACATGCAACACCAAATACAGTATTCCATAATATGTATTACACACCTGTCAAGTTGTATAGGATGGGTAAAATGTCCAATGATATGTGTGCACATTGTAACAAAGCACAGGGCACTGTAGTCCATATATTATGGGATTGTGATAAGGTTGCACCACTATGGGACTCCATCTGACAACACCTGGACCCCCTTTTAGGGTTAGCTACTGAGTTCTCTCCTGAGGTGTGTTTACTGGGGGTATATGAGAGAAATTTAATAGGAAATCAATGTTATCACATGGCCTTTATTTCTGCCTGTGCCAAAAAGTTATTTTAAGACATTGGTGGGATCAGTCTATACTAGTATGTCTGGAATGGTGCAAGGAGATCTTATTTTCACTTTGAGCAGAAAAAATGATCACCAGTAAGTCTAGCCAACTTGTCATCTTTTAAAAAAGTATGGGAGCCATTGTATGCCTTATTCTTTCATCAGAACTAAGTCACTAGCCATCAGATCATGAAACTTTTTCTGAAACAGCTCACTGATTGAGTGCAGGAAGACATGATCTTGCCTGCCACTGCCAATTTATGCCATGTCTATTTTTGAAATGATTCCGCCACCCCTCGCTGGCATAGAAGGGGTAGTCGGCATTCAGCTGGTGATGAATTTTAGTGCTTTCTCTTTGAAGATTGTGCCTGAGATTGGAGTGGCCTTTGTTTGATTCTGGACAAACCACATAAAAATTGCTTTGTCCAGCTCCTCATCATGACAGGATTGCATGGTCTTCCTGTTTTCATGACTGAGGCTAAAATCCATTGTTGCCGCAAATTCCTGCAGCTTGTTCTTTGCCTTGCAGATATCGCAGACCGTGACATTTCCAGTGCCAAACTGGTGCGCCACCTCCATGACTTTCTTTCCACTTTCAAGGCATTTGATAATCCTTAACTAAGCAGCAATGTCCAGCACTGAACATTTTTTTTGGCTATTGTTTCACAGAGCACAATGTAGCAAACACTGAGAATGACAATGCTGAATAGTAAGTATGGGTGCAATAAAGTGGTCCTGTTATGAGGTGTTGATGGGGTCATTAACATTGCCTGCCAGGAGAGAGGGGAAAGCAGAAGAGTCATACTGTACACAATGGAAACAAAGGAAAAGTAAACAACCGCTTAATCAGTTATAAAAAACAGCATTTACTTATGAGCTTCAAAGTGACAGCATAACAATGCAGGGGAGAGCAAGGGACAAGAGACAGTTTTGGATAACAGGGAGATTCAGATAAATGGAGTTCGGTTAAATGGGGTTACACTGTATGTGTTTGTGATGGAATAACTGCTGCTTCATTCGATGTTAACAAAAGGGAAGGTGTAGAATCCCTATGGGTACAGCTCAGCTCAACAACAGGTAAGAAGGTTTATATCGGGGTGCTGTACAGACCTCTAGGTCAAGCTGAGGAGAGGGATGCATCACTCCTAGAAGAAATCAGAGATGTGGCGCAAAAAGGAGAAATTTTGGTACGTGGCACCCTGAACATGCCAGATATCGACTGGGGTATCCCAATTGCAAGAACGTCAAGAAGTCAGACTGTGGTAAATGCCTTACAAGACTGTCTACTCAGCCAACTGGTCAGCACTGTGACTAGACTGGATGCCATCCTCGATGTATTCCTCAGAAATTCAGAGATAGCTAGAGCTGGTAAGGTGGGAGAACCACTGACAAATTGTGAAAACAACTCCATTTGGTTTCAGTTGTCCCCAGGGAATGTAAAATCACAATCCCGGGAGAAGGTCTTGACCTTAAGGGAGCCAATTTTGAAAAAATAAACCAAGAATTAGGAACAAACTGTTCAGGGTTCAGCAAAAAATGGAGGTGGAAGACATTTGTGGGCTAGTTAAACAAGCCATAGCAGAGGCTGCCAAACTTTTTGTCAAATCAGTGACGAAAAGAAATAAACACAATAGACCAATATGGTTCACTGACCAGGTCAAGACAGCAATTAGAGGCAAAAGGGAAGCTTTCCAAAAACATAAAAGAAACCAGAGCATTGACAGCTGGGACAAGTACACACAGAAAAGCAAGGAGGTAAAGAAGACCGTGAGGCTGGCGAAGGCGGCAACAGAGCTTCAGTTTGTTGTGGGAATCAAAACCGGCAATAAACAATTCTTTTGTTATATTAGGGAAAAAAGGAAGGGGGGGGGATAATCAGACTCATAGATTGGGATAAAATCATAAAGGACGGCAGGCAGAAGGCCGCTGTTCTGAACAACTTCTGCTTTGTATTCATGAAGGAGCACATTGTACTTCTGCCAGAAAGCAGCATTCAAGGAACTGATAAAGGGAAACTGCTAATGGAAACTCCATCAGTTTCCAGTGATAGAGTTAGAGAAGCACTGCTGCACCTAAAGACAGACAAAGCACTGGGGGCTGAAGGGCTGCACCCAAGGGTGCTAAAGGAATTGGCTGAGGAACTAGTGGACCCCTTGGCATCTTTATTCAACCAGTCACTTCTAACAGGTGTTGTGCCGAGAGACTTTCAAAGAGCAGATGTGGTACCTCTCCACAAAGAAGGGAATAGAGAGGAGGCAGACAGCTACAGACCAGTGAGCTTCCCATTCGTTGTGGGGAAACTAATGGAAACAAAAGCACAAAAGACCTCACTCAAATACAAAAAGGACTGGATTGTCCACAAGCCATATACTTCAGTTTAAAAAACAGGTTTTATTATAGAAAGCACAGGGTACAAACCCTTAGGGTAAAAAAGAAAACACTTGATGATCAATATTTATAATAAAGCCTGCTTTTTAAACTGAAGTATATGGCTTATGGGCAATCTAGTTCTTTTTGTGTTTGAGTGAGGTCTTTTGTATACATGTTGTTTTGTTGTTTTGACGTTACACTCTACTACCTCCAGGCAGCGGCTCTATTTTGGATTTGTGACAAACTAATGGAAACCCTAATTAAACAGGATCTAGTAGAATACCTAGGAAGGAATGGTTTCAGGATGACGGGCAGGCAGGTCGTGCCAGACCAATCTCATTGTGTTCTTTGATTGGGTGAATAGGGAACTGGACAAGGGCCACCTAGTGGACCTCTTCTATTTTGACTTCAGCAAGGCCTTTGACTCAGTGCTGCATAACACCTGTTGAAAAAGTTGAAGGACCTAGGCATTGCCAAGCCCATAGTCAGGTGGGTGGGAAACTGGCTCAGTGATAGCAGTCAGAGAGTGGTAGTCAATAGGGTGAGGTTAAAGGAGGGGAGTAGCACTAGTGGTGTGCCCCAGGGCTTGGGCTTGGGCCCGGTCCTGTTTAACATATTCATTAGCGACATCAGTATAGGCTTCCAGGTTAAGCTTGAACTCTTTGCGGATGACACTAAACTAGGCGATAGAGTTGACAGGGTGGAGGTAATCAGGGACCTGCAAAAAGACTTGCAAAGGCTTTGAAAGATGGTCTAATGTATGGCAGCTGAAGTTTAATGCAAAGAAATGCAAGGTGTTGCATCTAGATAAAGGAAATCCAAAGACTAATTACTGGCTCAACGGGGTCAAACACAGTACCTCACAGGAAGACAGAGACCAAGGGGTCATTGTAAAAGCGACACCCTGAAACAATCAAGCCCATGCAACAAAGTTTACAGCAAAGCAAATAAAATGCTAGGGTATATAGGGAAAGGATTTGACAGTAGGAATAAGGAGGTGGTCCTCCCACTCTGCAGGCCCATGGTGAGGCCTCACCTGAAGTACTATGTCCAGTTTTGGAGTCCACACCTTAGGAAGGACAGGGATAGGCTGGAGACTGTGCAGAGAAAGGCGACCAATATGGTACAGGGCCTCCAAGGACTCTAATACAAGGAATGGTTGGGGGCACTAAACGTGTTCTCTCTGGAGACACTGAGAGAGAGAAGGGATATAACTGAGATGTTCAAGTTCTTGAGAGGCATAAATAAGTTGCCCTACTCAGAATTATTCAATAGGGTAGCCAGCTCAACCACTAGAGTGAACGAGTGGAAGCTATGGGGAGGGAGTTTCAGGAGGAATCTAAGGAAGTATTATTTTATGGAAAGAGTCGTGGGACCATGGAATAGCTTGCCTGCTGAGCTGCTATGTGTGGCAGCATTTAAGTGGGGGTGGGATAGAGCAAAGGCTTTAGTAGTAACAATGGGATCAGGAATAGAAAAAAGCTGGGTGGAGGGGCTAGATCCCGGCACCTGTAGTGGGTCTCTGAAACTCTTGGGCAGACTAGATGGACCTTTGGTCTCCTTCTGTCATCACTTTATATGTTTCTGTTTCAGATTTCTGAAAGCGATGGAAATTAGTCACAAATCCATAAAATAAATCGAAACACAAGAATGGAGAGAAAGAAAGAAAGAAAGAAAGAAAGAAAGAAAGAAAGAAAGAAAGAAAGAAAAGAAAGAAAGAAAGAAAGAAAGAAAGAAAGGAACTGTGTTCTGAACTTTTATAAATCGTAGTTTCACTCTACCAACCACATAATTGGCTACTTTATACTGGATTTATGGTGAAATATATCCATCATGGTAATTATTATATAAACCTCATACATTGTCTACAGAGATACTGAACATGAAAGTGGTAACAACGTGATTGACACTAGAGAGAATGAGCAATTCCTGGATAGTAAAAGTCTATTCCTTCCACCCTGCAGGTCGGAGGGTGGGATGGGAAGGGGAGGGGAAGGGAAGGAAGGGGGACTCCCAGAATGCACATCATGTGTCAGCTGGTGTAAAACAACTGTTGCATTTATTTGTGCTTAAGCTAATACCTGTCTGATCTTTGCTGATGCATATCTATGTATTTTTCACATACTGTACCATAATGTGTTCTGTACTGGTCCTTTAAGGGGAGAAAAACATTGCATGTAATTTCTACACAATTGAGTACAAAGGGGACATTATGCTGTAGAAGGTCATCATATCAAACAATTTCTGTACTTTCTTGGCAAACACAACCGCCATGGGGACAGGTCAGCACCTCTTAAAGGGACACTGTCAGCTTTTTGAGATAGTTTTAGGCAGCCATTACATATGGTGGCTGTTGCAATCATTGTGCTGAGGTTTCATATTTGTTCTTTTTTATATTCATATGAGGGTTTCATTTTATTGATCACTATAAATACACTATAAATACCATTTGTAGTCACCACGCTTTGCCAGTAGCCCACGTGGTAGTGACTTTAATATGGCACAGAGGTACTGATAAACTTGTAAATGCACAAGTTCTGCATTTTTCAAGTGATATTAGGAAAATGTGTTGTTCAATAGTAGAGTGTTCCCTGACTTCAGAAAAGTAACTGACTTAAAACGAGCAGTCCAACACTGTAAATTTCACATTTGAAAGTTACAGCTGTGGCTACAGGCATGCACATCAGTGCTGACGTAGATCACTTGTTCTTGACTTAGAGTTACTGTGTGTAAGCCGGAAAACACTTTACTATTGGGTAATGCATTTTCCTAATATCAGTTGAAAATGTAGAACTTGTGTATTTACAACACATTGTCCACTGAGTTGCAGAGAGATAGAGAGAGCAAGACACCGAGTACTGGCCCCACCTGCTGCAACTGGGCATGGGGATGAGGGGTCACTGTGGCAAACGCTGGCATAAGGGAATTTCCATGCCAACCTGGGGAGGAAATGACTGAGGCGGCATAAAGTTTAGAGAGCCACAGAACACCAAACCAAGGCAACCCTACCAAACTGGGAGGACATATTACTACAGAGCTTGCAATCGGTGAACTGAATGGATTGGAGGTGCAGTGGAACGACAGAAGGTTCAGGAGGCTGCCTAGAACCAAAGACGGTATTAATTTTATGAGTGTAGAGACAGTGCACATGTCTGTTTTATACCTGGACTTACCAATCCAACAACTCACTAGCTCTGCTGCCTCATGTGCCCTGTAGCTCACCACTTCCACATGGTGCCTCATTCTGGTGGTTTAAAGTCCACCTATCACACACCAGAGCCCCGATCTGAACTCCAACCACCAAGTCCCTGAGCTGCTTCATCTTTAACTTTTTTTTTTTTTGTGGCCCCAACTGAAACTGGACCAAATGATTGAATGCTTGCTGTAAACTGGACTCTACTGAATGTGCATATTATTTTTATTTTATGCTATTACTATGTCCGACTCCTAAATGTTCCCTTCTGCTTGCCTAACACAAGATGTGAGCTGTTTGCTGGGGCTGTTTTATTGCAGTGTGAGTTGCTGCCCTTTTTAAACAGACTTTGCACGTCGGAGTGATGTTTTTATTTTCACTTGTGAGCATAAAGAAAGGGAAATCACAGCTGCTTAAAATACAGTCAAACTGAAATCCCTTCTCTCGATCTGGGAATCAGTTAATTGTTATACTGTAAGAATGGATCCTCTGTCTCACTAAGCTTGGCACCTGGGAGTTTGGGAGGGACACCGGAAGCTATTACAGTTCGATCTGTTATTGACCTTTGCTGTTTGCAATCTTTTCCAGTCGAACAGTAAAGTTGGAACTGTAAAAGGCAGCGAATGGTTATTTTCAGATTGAGTTATCCTTACATTAGCAAGTGACGGATGAAATGATTATTGGCACAAAAACACATATTTTGCCCTGTACATTTCAAAATCTGATGTCAAAAAATTGATTTAATTATATGAATGATACCTAAATACACACATTGTGCATTCCTTGCCAAGTGATATTTCTTTAGAGACTCACTTTTTAAGGGGAAAAAAACAAGATTTCTGATATCATGAACAGTATTTCTCTGAGAACCAATTGTAAATCCTTAACTATTTACAGTTTGAATGGTTTTCATTTACCTGCCTGTCTAGGGGCTATCATAAAAATCATTATAATTCCAAAAATTGTATTATATGTGATCAATTAACCATCCAAAGGCACACCCTTAGAACAGACCCCATCTGCTCTGAACATTTCAGGAAAAAAATTTCATTCCACCTAGGCTGAAGATGAGGGCAAAAAATACCATGTTAAGTATAGGAAAAAAAGTGGTCTTTTTTTTGTTTTTTAATACTCTATATCTCAAAAACCATACAAGTTGCCAACACGAAACTTTTCACATTTTGAAACATTGGTAGAATGACCGCACATGCCACATTTTGAGTGATTTCACCAAAGAATGCCAAAGTTATTAAGATGCACAATTTTAGATTTAACATAGAAGTGCCGGTACAACCCTAACTATAGGGGTGCTACCGTGCCTCTATAATGTCTAGATATATATCTATATCACAGGCTTGATTGTTTTTTATGGGCCCAGACAGCAGGTATTCTTGCTTTCCTGCGTTGATTTGCAAATGGAGAACACTAGCTTTCATTAGACATTGTGTTTTCAATTGCTATTATGCACTTTGCATACTCTGCTTTGCAGAAGCGACTGTGCCTGATGTATATGGCCAGGGACCTCATCTGCATGCCATTTGTGCACACTGGTTTTAGCACATGATCCCCCTTTGTGGGTGCTATGTCTGCCCTTTGAATATAGAGTCTGGCTAGTTAGCCACTCACTAACCCCGGTTGCGATTCTTTAATTTCTTTTGTGATTCAAAAACTGTTCTAATCTATTAGCCAGTGGCTTTTAAGACTTCCATTGCAAACAGCAAATTTAACTATAATTTTTTTTTTTTTGTGAGACATCTAGGGTTTGCAAGTTAAGTCTGACAGCTTGCTAAGAATAGTCCTCTGCCTATAGGCAATTTTCTGTCAGGTCAGATAACACAGAACAATGAAGGTCAGAGATTCATTTTGCAGTACAGCCTGGAAGGCGGTGTTTTATTGGCTGTAGCTGATTGCACGTTACTTATGCTGTCAAAAGACTGTTTTAATTCCATGTTTGAATAAAATGAGTGGCAGTAATGCTCATCCACTAAGAAGGGTGCATACAATGGAACTGCAGCTATGTACGTTAAGATGTCTGCGCCACAATCTGTTTTAACTTTAGAGACATGCAGGTTTTCTATTTCCTTGCCTTCAGCACTAAATGTGTGGAATGATCTTAGTTACCAGATCTCCTAAGCAAAATACTCAGGCATGTTGTTTGAGTACCTTGGGTAATGTTGCTAAGGGAACATCTCTTCTGACAGATAACAGAAGTCAGTTGAGCCTAGCAAGTGGTGTTTCCCAATTGGCATTCTAATCAAAGGTCACTAAAGTATCCACAAGAAATTTGGAGAGATACGGTAGAGAATCATGGTTTGCAGATACTGTGGATATTGTGGAATCTGCGGAGACACTAGGGTACACAGTGACAAAAACATATTTTGATCTGGGGTTTTGATTCAAAACAGGCAGGCAGCTGACTGAAAGGAGAACAGCCATAACTCAAGGCCACAGACTGAAGTGTGGGGCTCACCCTGATGCAATGTGTATGCAGAATAGTATTTTACTCACTGTTGTAATTTTAGATTCAATTGCATCTGGCTGACCCTGCCGTCCTGTGGCCCTGATATTTGCATGTTGGGGTCACTCTGCTAACTTCCCAGAATTCCCGTGGATGTTGTCAGAGTCAGGCAGCAGCCTCAGGAGATTTAATTACCTGTAATATGACTTACAGCTTTTAAAAGCTCCGATCAGCCATGTGCTGGTCCTGCTGTTCCCCAGGTACTGCATACTTACTGTAGTTTCTCTCAGAAAGACAGCGTGTACAGCTTCTTTTCCACCCCATACATTTTCTTTTTCTACTTATGGCTACAGGCAAGCTGTGTCCCTGCCTCTCCTGACTGGCAATTTCCTCCTTGGAACTGACCATCCCACGACATTCCCACACAAATTCCCCCCTTGTGGCAGATTTAGAGAGGAAGGGCCATTCTCTCCTTCCTCAGAGAACACATTGCAAGGGTGAACAGCGGTTCGGTGGAGGCATAGGCCAGGGGAAGGCAGGTGAAGTTTCATGCAGCCTGTGCCATTTTTCCTTGTTCTCCCCGAACCCCTGCCATAGCATGAGTGACAGGACATGCTGTGTGGAGGCACACACATCCTGCATCAAACTGGTAGCACCCTCCCTTTGACCACCAAGCCTCCACTCAGTGGCAATCAATGGTGGGGTGACAATCCTCTGCTCCCTGGGAGAGGACAGCAATCTTCTGCCATGGAAGTTTTTATCCCTTTGTTAGTGTGGGCAGGCTCTCAGACATTTCCCCATCTCCTCTCACCCAGCAACCTGTCACACTGGACTGCCATGCCTGTAATCCACCACAGATATTCCCCGATGGCGGGGCTGGGAAGGGTAGGGCCGTCCTCCCCCCGCCACCCGGTGACACACACCCAGAGAGGGCAGGTGACCAGCCAATGGTACAGGGCAGAGGCAGGTGGGCAGAGCTTCATTTAGTCCATACCAACCATTTTTCCACTGTTCATTCTTGTCCCCTTGCCGCAGTGGCACATAGGCATGTACATGGAGGCACACATGTCTATGAAGGTGCAGCCTCTCCCTTTGTGTCACTCCAGCTGCTGGTGCTACCCCAAGGCCTCCACCTGGTGGCAGCCAAGGGCTGAGATGGCAAATCATCCCACCCTCGGAGGGGAGAGCTGTCCTCTGGATGCTCAGTCCTCTCCCTTCGTGACCAAACCATGGCGACCTGAGCTCGTTCCTGAACCTGAGTCACTGGCATGGGAAAAGGTAAGGTGTAGAGTGCTTCAGCCATCTTCACCACCAGGTAGGATGCCAGCAGTCTTCTGGACACTCAGTCCTTTCCCCCAGCCAACCCCCGGCAGCCTGAGTTCATTCTCAGACCCAGGTCACCAGTATGTAAGCAGGTGCGGCATTCAGTGCCTCCACCCTTCAGGCCACTCAGTCGGGGACAGCTTCTTTTTGATGTTTAAACATTGTTTCTATATAGCTGGCCCAGTGGTGCTGAGGGTTAGGTGTTGGATGCCACATCTCATGCCACACCGGCGACCCAGGTTTTGGAACAGACTCAGGGCACCAGGGGTCGGCAAGGGAAGGAGAGGATTGAGCGTCCAGAGGACTGCTCACCTCTCCTCTCCTGGGGTGGGTGGTCAGGGCTCCTCACTCCTCTATCAGCTCCTGGAGGAGGCTGGAAGACTGCAGCAAGACATGGAGCATGCACTGTGGTAGGGGAGCAATAGTGGATGTCCTGAAAGTGGGTGTGGGAGTGTGCCCACATTGCACTGGATGTCATTGCACATCCGCACTCCTGGGGAAATAAGACAAAAAAATCCATTGGTAGGCAAAGGTGGATCTAGAGTTTGTGGCCCCACATCCAATGCCGGGCACCAGGACACCTGCTCCTGTCCCTCCTCCTATCGGCAGCTCTTCCAGTACTATAGATAGAGCACCAGTAAGAAGCATGATGGTCCTTCCTCAGGGGACTCTGATCCGTGGGGTCAGGGTGGCTGTACATGGAGAGCAGGGTGCCCTTCACCAGAGAGAGGTTGTCTGGGCTTCAGGCTGGACGAGTAGAGGTGGTACACTGCACAACCATGCTGGAGAGAAGCCAATGGTACGGGTGCATAAAGAAAGTTTGGAAAAAAAAAAATTTTTCTATATACCTTACTTAAAGCATATACTTCTATACTCAATATTTATTTAGGATCCATGTTAAGACAGTCCCAAAAGTCTAACAATTGGATCTGATTATGATCATTTCCATTTTATTGTGAAATGACACTTCTTAGGAGACTTAGACTTTACCACATGCTGTGGCATGTGGTCTAAGTACTGTCTTCTTGGTTACATGCAGTTGGGGCCTTGCAATGATGAGTGATATTCTGGAACATCCTGCCATCAGACATCCTTTGACATCAGGCTGGCTTCCCTCAAATGAGCCTAAACACTTTAAAAGCTTAAAGAGTAAGTTTCTAGCATAATCATTTCTCACCCCTCACCCCCCCCCCAACATATGTCATAACTCACCCTCCAGTTTAGCCATTCCATTCAAAAGTTTACTTTGCTGAATGCTATATTTAAAGTATAAACACTCATAAAACAGCTCTTTGGAGCTGCTTTCTAAAATGGCAACAATCCCTGAGCTGGAGCTGCGCCCCCACGCTTTCATGTTTTCTGACGTCAGGACAAGAATGGTGCAGAGGCATGCTCCATAGGCTACAATGGGGTCGGGTTTTAAATGTTGTTTTTATATATTTTAGTGCTGAATATGAGAAAGGCAGGCCACCGCCAACTAACAAGTTTTAGAAAGCAGCTTCACGGAGCTGTTTTACGAAGATTTATACTTTAAATATAGCGTTTGGCAAAGTAAACTTCTGGATGGAATGGCTAAACTGGAGCATGAGTTATGACATCTATTGGTGGGGGGAGAAATGATTATGCTTGAAACTTGCTCTTTAATGTGGAAGTCCTCGTAGCCCAGTAGATTCATGAGTAGATGAATGGGTGCAGGTAAGTGCATGTGTATGCACAGTTGATTTTCAGCACTATGCATACTATAAACTAGAGGTGTGCTGAACCACTGGTAGTGAAACTGAGCCATCCCAAACACCTATGGCTGAGTTTCCAAAGACCTGAACTGACCCTTGCCAGCTCGGCTTGGATCTCTGACTGCTTTTTCCCTTCTTGTTGACCTCCTGCCTGTCATGTGACAGGTGAGAGCCCATCAGTTGGCAGTTCAAGGGAAGATACTCACAAACCGGAGTATAGCTGGAAGAGCTCTCCTCCTCTGCACCATTTGAGCTGAGACACTGAGGAGAGAGGAACTCTTTCAGTCGAGCAAGTGAGCAGTCAGGCGGGAAAGGAAATGTCTCCGACTGTTTTTGGAGACAAGTGTGTGGAGGAGTTGGACACTTTGTGAGCACTCAGCATGAAAAGAAAAATGAATATAAAAAAACAAAACAACAAAAAAAAGCAGCAAAACACTGAGAGGGTAGGGTGGGAACTTGGGAGGGAAGTGGGTCAGGGACTGGAAAGCGGGGGAGTGAGGCTCTGAGTGGCCATGTGGGAAGGAAGAGAAGGGTCTTGCCTGGACCAGTTTTCACCCACAGCACCAATCAAACAGAGAGCCAGACAACTTAATTAAAAAAAAAAAAAAAAGCATTTGTCAATGCCGAACGTTCGCTTGCAGGTATTTGCAGTGGTGTTTGGCATGTATGGTGCTTTACCCTAATGCCCTGTGCGATTGCTGGTATTTGCACAATAAATTGTCAGCATGACCTTGTTGCTACCCCCATTGTGCGCTACATAGGCGGAAACACATTTTGGGCAGGATGTGAAAAATGACAGCTGTAGTGCTCATAAGGAAGTGTGGTAAAATGGCAATGTTGAAAATCTAGAGTGGAAATATTGAAAATCGCAAACCTACAGCGTCTTGTAGGAACTGTACAACGCACACTAAATAAAAAACAGTCATTGTAATTTTCACCAAATTTTCAACATTGCCATTTTAAAACCTGTGCTAATGAACAGTGTCACTGTGATTTTCTTACTGTGTCCCATACATTGATTTCACACACCGACTGCACCATTGTGCACTACATGGGTGGAAGGACGTTTTGAGCAGGATGTGAAAAATGACAGCTGTACTGCTCATAAGGAGGTGTGGTAAAATGACAATGTTGAAAATCTGGAGTGAAAATATTGAAAATTTGCAAACTTACGAGCGTGCGTAGGAACTGCGCAATGCAGAGTAATAAAACAGTAATTTTTAGGAATTTTTTCACCAAATTTTCAGCACAGCCATTTTAAGACCTCTGCTCATGATCAGTGTCACTGTGATTTTCTTAATGTCTCCCATACATTGAGTTCGCACACCGACTGCGCCATTGTGCGCTACATGGGCAGAAACACATTTTGGGCAGGATGTGAAAAATGACAGCTATACTGCTCATGAGGAGGTGTGTTAAAATGGCAATGTTGAAAATCTGGAGTGCAAATATTGAAAATTTGCAAGCGTCTGGCGTGCATAGGAACTGCATAGCATGCGCTTGTAAATCATTTTGGAATTTTTTGCAAATTTTCACACATGGGGTTTTGGGACCCCTTCTCATGAATGATGTCACTGACATGGTGTTATTCAAGGCTGAAGGGTGATTTCACGCAGTGACTGCACAGTGCCTGCGAAATCACCCTTCGGGCCTGAATAACGCCATGACAGTGACATCATTCATGAGAAGGGGTCCCAAAAACCCCATGTTGAAAATTTGGTGCAAAAATTCCAGAAAATGACTGAGATATGCAATGAAGTTGAAACTCCGCTATGTAGCCCATTATACAGCTTACCGGCATTTCCTCAGTTCGCGGTCGGCTTTGAAGAGTGCAGACGTGTTCTCGGTCCACCGAAGATCGTTGTGCCGGAGTCCAGAGGTAAGTATGGGGTGAAGGGGTGTGGGAGGCTGGGTGCGGAGTGGGTGGGTGTGGGCTGTGGGAGGGCTGGAAGAGGCTGCCGGGAACGCGTTTTGTTTTACAGGCTAAAAATTTAAAAAGACGATGTGGGACCTTTGCCACGCTGGAGTGGGCTCCCAGCATGGCAGAAAAGATGGCTGGGGCGAGGCTGGCGGGATTGAGGCACCCTGTCGGCAAACTACGCGGGGGCGAGGCCGGCGAGGGGATGGGCACCCTCCGCGGCAAAGATGAGGACCGTTGCCACACTGGGGTGGGCTCCCAGCATGGCAGCAGGATGGCTTGAGGTTGGGGCTGTGGAGCTGACGCGGATTGGGCACCCCATCGGCAAACAACATTTGCCATGCTGGGGTGGGCTCCCAGCATGGCACAAAGCTTTGGGGCGGTGCGCGGCGGGGGCGGGAGGTAGCACGTGATGCGAAGGGGGGCGGCGCTCAGTATGGCAGCGGTGCTTTCCTTTGAAGCACAGGAACACCGCTGTCATACTGAGCTCCTGCACCCATTGGTGCAGGACTGCCATGCCTGCTCAAGGGAGCAGTGCATTGGGTGGGAGAGGCACACCTCCAAGTGTGCTACTCTCCCAAAACGTTCCTTACGCATGCGTGCAAGCAAACGTAAAAATGAGAGGGTCAGGACTGGGGTCAGGGACTGACGGTGTGTGGGGTGGGGGGTGTGGTCTGGGGTGTGGAAGTCCTGTAGACTTGCAAGAATTGTGTGCTGTGAATAAGCTTGGTGGAACATCAAGCAGCAGACAATTCCAAATTTCCGAGTGCCTCCACTTGCATACTGTGTGATTTTGAGCAAGTCGGTTAACCTCCCCAGTGCTCCTGGGTAGCCTCTGAAAACAGGCACTTGTGTCTAGTGGGCCTAAGCTGAGAGAGCATTGCCTGAGCTTATTCAGCTCAGCAGGGATACTGGGCTGGCATACTGTGAGACACTGGCTTAGGAAGTCACAGAGTAACCACCCCAAAGAGCAGTGTCACTAGTGATTTGCCACATATGCGGGAGTCAGACAGGATGGACCATTTTTTTGTGTAGTTCTGTCAAATAGAGACTTGTGTATTGCATCACGTGTGAAACGTTTTGGAGGGAGAGAGCAGCCCAGCAGTTGAATAGCCTCTGTCTGTACAAGGCCACCAGCTACTTCCCACACAAGCAGGAGTTGAGACAGGAGGACTATATTTATATTTTTGCGTGTAATCCTGTCAAGTAAAGGCTTGTGTCCCATGTGAAACATTTTGGAGGAAGGGGCAGCCCAGCAGTTGAGTAGCCTCTATCTGCACAGTGTCACCAGTCATTTCCTGCACAAGCATGAGCTGGGATAGGAGGACCATATTTGTTTTTGTGTAGTCCTGCTTTGGGGGAGGGGAGCAGCTCAGCAGCTGAGTAGCCTCTGCCTACACAGTGTCACCAGCCATTTCCCACACAAGCAGAAGTCGGGACAGGAGAACCATATTTTTTTGTGTAGTTCTGTCAAATAAAGATTTGCATCATGTGTGAAACATTTTGGAGGGAGGAGGCAGCCCAGAAGTTGAGTCACATCCGTCTGCACAGTGTCACCAGCCATTTCAAACAAAAGCAGGATTAGGGACAGGAGGACCATATTGTTTTGTGTATTTCTGTTAAATAAAAGCTTGCATCACGTGTGAAACATTTTGGAGGAAGGGGGCAGCTCTTGACAGTTGCATAGTAGCCCCAACTTGTAGTCTTGCTAGTTAACCAGTACATATTCCTTGCCTTAACGTGCAATGACTACTCATCATTGCCACCTATTTCCCCAACGTGACTGAGGAAGGTAGTGCAGTTAGGCACTGTTTTTTTTCTTGGAAGGGAGCTGGCTTCATTAGTGATCAACAGCTGTTAATGATGGAAGGGAGTAGGCATATGAAACAAGTTTCCAAGACAAAGACAGCAATTCAGAAGGAAAAAAGTCACAAAACCAAAAAGTTATACTGCAGTAGGTGCATCCTCTCCTTTACTGACTGAAATTTCTTCATGCTCCGAGCCCTTGTCTTCTGAGATCTCATCATGTTTATATGCTGCTGCAGGTGATACCCAGTAAACAAATACAGGCCAAGTAAAAGTGAGAAAGAAAAGTTCGGGTGCTGAACCAGGAGCTAAGAAAAGCAGATTTGCCAAAGCTAAAGGCACAGTTATTAAAAAATAAAGGCAGTTACAGGCACTACACGTAGTGGAAAGGAAAGAATAAGCTCACATGCATACTTTGTGCCACTTTCTCAAGATTCTACCATTTCTCAGTCCTCTGAGTCAGATCATGTGGATAGCAGTGGCAGCGAGTACATTCCTGAAAGAGAGGCAGTGCACGATGGGGACTCTGATGATGAGGGCTTGGAATCAGAGGAACCTGTGAGATACCAGACCAAAAAAGCTGGGGAAAGGTCATCAGAGACCAGTGAAACTGAAAACTGAAAAGGAAGTTTTCCTGGCTTGCCTATTTCATCTGCTGAGGGTAGGCCTCACATCCAATCATCCTGTGAGGGCATTGAGGAAAATAATCAAAATATAGAAATTAACATAGTCATGCCAGATGATGATTCAGAAGCTGCAGTGCCAGGGACAAACATGAAAAATACATCCTCTTCCATTTGGATTTTTTTTCACCTTGACCCAGAGAACAGTATGAACACAATATGCTGTTTACGAATGGCCACTTTCAGCAGGGGAAGACAGGCATGCATCTTTGGCACATCAACCTTAATAAGACACTTACAGTGAATACATCCACTTCAGTGGGCCAGGAATAAGTCACAAGGTGACATGGCAGAGGACGTTGCACAGGTTAACACTGGTACTCACACTGGTGGTGTAGCTACATTTTTCCATATAAGCCCCCCAAATTGGGCTTACTGTAAGGAGCTATAGCTCCTGGTCTCCCTGCAGCATCGATCAGGAGTCCTGGGCAGGATTCAGACCAATGGTTTCTTCTTGCAACTCCATCCACCAAGATTTCTAATGCTTGTGCTGTGGCAGCGGTCCAAGCGCCGGGTGATCGTTCAGTGCTTCCAGGCAAATTTTGGGTTCCTGGTCCGGGTTTCAGGGTCAGCCAGGCTGGGACCATGCAGACAGAGAGCGGAACTTTTGTAAATTGTTTTATGGCAGCCCATGCTCTGCACATGTGCGGCCACCAAGGAGACAAATTTAAAGGAGTAGCTGCTCCATTTTAAGGGGGATAGTTTTGGTGCCGGCTGGCACTGTGGGGGCAAAATGTATATAGTTTGAAATGAGACTACTGATCTTAGAGGTCTTTGGGTGCAAGGTGGTTTTGGCACCTTGTAGCTGGTCCAGGATTGGACCTTGGTTTTAGCAGGGATTCTTGACACCTTTTGGGGGATAGAATAAATAGGAGTGCAGTGTGAGAATTGGGGAGAATTGAGAGAGAGGAGAGAAAGAGAGAGTTCTGAGCGGGGATGATTGCCTGCTTGGCCATTAAGGCTGTGATTTTTAATTTTTTGTTTTTGGTTCAGCAGTCCAGTGTTGGGAGAGCAACTGACAAGGTGGTTGCCACTTAGTTTGGGGCCCCATGTTTGTGGCTGGTCAGGGTTCTGTTTCCCCCTGAGGATGGAGAACATTTGTGGCCTAGAGGAAGAGGAGAAATGGCTGTGGACATGCAGTATGGGGGTGGGTTATGTGACCACTAGCCTAGTGGACCTCTGATGAGTGGAACCCCCTAAGAGGACTGGTCACCACAGAGAGAGTAAAGGAAGAAGTGCTGACTGCCTTTAGGCACCAGAGAGGGACAGAAGGATAAAGAGAATGGCACCTGAGAGGTGAGAGGATCCAGAGGTCCGGGTACCGCCCCTGGTCTCAGAGGCTGTTTGCAATTGCACCAATTATGGAGAGACTCTGAATAGGGAGTGCAAGTGGGTTCCAAGGGGTTTGGGGACAGCCCCCTGGCTCCACATGGCCCCAGTTAGAGACTGTTCCAGCTTCTGTTTGAAGGAAAAACTATTGCTGGTTATATTTAATTTAATTTATTCAGCCGCAAATTTAAGCTGCCTGCATTTGGACTTATGGCTGACTTTATGCTCAGATGTGACCTTCATGGTCCAGAGTAAGCCTAAACTCCTTATGTGACCTCCACAGTCAAGCAAAATTGATTTGTGTGTTTCCTGCTCCATGGAGTGGCTGTTCCTTTTTAAAATACCTGTTTGTTAAATGAGATCCCTGTTTCTGCAGCTTGGAGTGTTGCGTCATTAGTTTTGGATGAATGGATTGCTGCTAACAAAGACTTTGCCTCCATAGCCCAGCCTCTAGTCTGTGTACCAGGGTGTAAAGCAGGAGGATCAGCGGAGAAGACGACGAGAGGCCTGCCTGGTGAAGACTGTCTACAAATGCCTCAGAGACAAAGATGGCAAGACTAAGCAGGTGAAGATTACCATTCTTCATCTCTTGTGGTCCGGCTCGGCACTTTAAAGAATGAGGCACCCCGGTTTCATCAGGTCTGGTAAGCCAGGCCATCCAGGCATGTGGACTCTTTATGCTGTATAGTGCCCCTTCCCTTGGACTCTTACCATCATACCCCTAGACGTGGGAAGGGGGGCTTACATCCATATGCAACAAACCCCACAGACAGTGAGCAGGACTTTGACTGCATCACCCCCTTATCTACTAGGTCTTTATCAGAATCTGAAAGCTCCCCAATTAACAAAAGAATAAGTTCTTCTCTGTCTCCTCCAGTCTGTTTTAGTGTGCCAGTCGCACCTTAGAAACAGTTAACGATGCAGCGGGCTTTTGAATGGAGAACAAAATATGACTAAAGCCATCCAGCTGCTCAGCAGTTAAATTACTCCATTCACCAGTTTCTCACTCCTTGCACATCTCTATCTCCTTTATTTTTTCTCTCCTAATTCACATTATTGTAATCGCAGTGTCAAGGCACCTATATATCTCATTATGATCTCATTTTATTGCCTGTATGTTATATTTATATTGTTATCTCATGAACTTTGTACTCCCCCTTCTCCCTCTACCCAGGTTTGCACCTGGAAATGAGCCTTGGCTCAGCTTGCCTCTCCCAGTCAACAACTTGTAAATAAATAAATATAAATAGCAGTATCTACAATGATTGCACTGGACATGTGCCTATTTTCTATTGCTGACTCTGCTGGGTTTTGGGAGGTGAACAAACTTGCTACCCCTCGATATCAGCTGCCATCACGGACCTATATCTCCAGAAAGGTTGTGATGGCTCTTTATAGGGAACTGTGCCAGAAGGTAAATGGTGCCTTGCAGTCATCAGCTGTTGAATAAGTACATATAAACAACAAATATATGGATGAGTGGTCAAACAGTAGACTGCATGACTGTCACTGCCCACTGGGTATCATTTTCCTCTGCAACATCGTCTGGCACCATCAGAGACCAACAAAATCCTGTGAACAAGCTACCCTCTGTATTGCAAGCTTTGACAAAGAAAATTACACTGGTGTGAACATCTTATAGGAGCTAAAGAAACAGTTCTCAGAATGGCTTTCCCTAATGGCCTTTCCCCAGGATTTGTGGTTGCAGGCAATGAAACTAACATTGTGGAAACATTAAAGGATCGTGGCTTTCTGCATTTACCATGTTTTGCACATACACTCAATCTAGTGATACAGAACTTCCTCAGTGAAGACAGGAGTGTGCAGAATATGCTGGGTGCTGCACGTAAGATATATGGTCACTTTAAGCACTCTGCAAAAGCTTGTAAAATGTTGTGGGAACTGCAAAAACAGAATAACTTACCAATTCACCAGCTAAAGCAAGAAGTTGCCACTAGGTGGAACTCCACTTTTTACATGTTACAGAGGCTCCAAGAACAATACAAATGAGTGCACCAGAACACCATGGACTATGCAGTAGGGAAAGGGGATGTTACACTCACCTCTTATTCTGCTGTTAATTGGGGAGCTTTCAGATTCTGAGCAGAATCTTATATTTCTGTTAGTTGCTACAGCCATTTGAGGAAACCACACATGAAGCGAGTGCTAACAGAGCAACCAGAAGTCAAGTCATTCCATTGATACATCTTCTCATGCAGAGACTGGAAAGATTCAGAGAAACATTTGCAGAGCAAGGTGTAAGCACAGGGGTCACTCTTGTTTAAAAGCTGTCTTTGTGTTTGAACTGGATCACAGGATTGCCATGATTTTGGAATCTGAACATTATGTGATAGTGTAGCCCCCACCCCCCAGTGTCCAGGGTTATGTTGGTGACAATGCAAGGGGGAGGAGGCACATACAGCACAACGTCCAGTCCAAGAACAGAAGAAAACCTGTTTTTATTTATTTATTTATTTGATACTTCGGATTACAATACCTTTGAGCTTCTAGCTCCTTTACAAAGGTCCCATGTCAAAAAGACAAGATATACACAGACAACACAGGATTCGATTAATTGAGGTACAACATAAGGAGAAAATGGATGGCTACCTAATACAGACTTTTAGTTTTGAATAATCATTTTAAGAAGCAGCATATGACTTTGTCTTGAACAAATGTTTACACTACCTCCATGCCCTTTTTAGCAGAGGGGTATCAGGGTTCTAGAGATAGGTGAGGAGGCTGTGGGTTACCGGGGGCTGGAGAAGAATAGCAAGATCCATGTTGTGGTTTTCTCAGGGTGGGTCAGCGATAGGTGGGTATCCTGGTAAGTGCTATAAGTGGTGGATGGAATGGGAAAAGAGGGCACAGTGATGGAGGGGTTAGAGGGTAAGGATAGGGTGCTGCCAAGGTAGGGCAGCGGATGAAACATTTTTTTCAGAGTATTGATCCTGCATGGGTTTGTTCAAAGCAATCACATTTTCCCACTTGGGTGAGGTGTTTTTTGAGTCCAGCTTTGAAATGGCCAATCTTGTCAGCATTTGCCATTGAGGCATGGAGATCATTCAGCCATTGTGGGGCCCTGTTGGCGAAAGACCGCTGTGCAAGACTAGTCCTTCTACGGGGTACACAGCGGACATTGCTGGTCATGCTTCTTGTATGATGTGGGGTTAGCACTGGCTGAAATAGCACCTGAATTCCTGGGCGAGTTAGGTTGAGATGTGCCTTTTTACCCAGGAGGCAAAGCTGGTACATAATTCTCTCTTTGAGGGGGAGCCACCCAGTTTGGGCATAAAGATTGCAGGTGTGGGTAAGTTTGTCAACATTCAGCACCAATCTGCATGCTTTGTTCATGACCATCTTGACTCTATTTAGTGAGGAATCAGAGGCTACGCTGTACACTGCTAGCCCATAGTTGATGACAGAGAGGGTGGAACTGGTGACAACCACACTCATGGCTTCAGGTGTGATGGAGTTCTGGTGCCTAAATAAGTTACCTAGGTTCCGACAAGCAGTACCTTGGCAGGGAAGTTACAGCAGAGGAGGCAGTCTTCAGCACAACTTTGGGGCGCTAGGGGAAAAACTGCTTAGGTTCATTCAGAAGTAAAGCCAATATCCATGCCAAGTTAAAAGAAGGAAATGAACCATTTAATTTGAGTTAATCCACTCCATGGAGCTCTGGGGGAAAATCAATGACAGGTATAGCTAGAGACTTTGAGGGCACAGAACCCTTAACAGTGCAGACCACAGGGGTCTCACGGCACAGAACTTATAGTTACTTGTCCAACAGAGCCTGGTTAACCTCCCTCAATATTGTGGCAGGAGCAACACACACAGTGTGTAAAACATACTGCTGGACCACCTCAGACCTGCTTCTCTACTGGCTTCTCTTCCTCTCGAATGTGAGAGATGGCTAACCCACCCAGGCCATAAACATCCCTGACCCTCTCACTATACACAGGGTGGCTGATCCCACAGCATTGCTCTCTACTGATCCCACCTCCACACAGGCATAACAGATCTCCATACCCAAACTGGCTTGACAGAGATGAAACATGGGACACCAGGAGCAGGCTGCCACCACTGCTTCCCACTCCACGAGCTCTCACCACTGCGAAGCGCACCACTGTTGCAACCAGCCAAGTCCTGCAGGGGCTCCTCTTCAACCTACTCCAGTGTTGGGGTTCACGAGGTAGGCTGTACCCACTTTTTCTGGGTCCCAGTTCCCATTCTCCAAAGAGGGACCCCCCAACCACATGGATTACTCCGTCGCTTTGCAGAGAAACAAACAGGGAGGCAGACCAGAGTGGCCATCACCCTACGCTGGCCCCAATCCTATCATCTTAAATTACTGCACTTCTCGACCTGGCCTGAGAGCCCTCTGCCTCCTTGAATCCTGCCCCGAGCCCTCCCAGTGGTACCAAAACCCAAATTTATGCTGTCCAACCAGGCTCTGACTGCCAGCAGGCGGGACCCAGCATGCAGTCATTCCAATTAAAATAAGTTTCTGCAGAAAGCTCCCTGAAGAGGGCTTACAATAGCAACAATGTTGGATCCACATTTCAAAACCAGTTTGCCATGTCTTTTCCAATCTGGTAGCGTAGACCTCAACCATTATAAAAAACTGTTCATTAATAAAGTTGCTCTAAAAATTACAACAGAAACTCCAACTAGAAGTGTTGCAGCTACTGAGCACAATAGCCATACACCCTTCCAAGAAACAGATCCCAGGGAAGACAGAAGAATAAGACAAGCCTTGCATTATGAGTCAGAACCCAGGGGCAATATGTATGGGTAACATTTGGGCAGGACTGGATGACACAGAGAAAGACAGTGCTGTTACTTCTCCCGTCACAAGCTACTCAGCAAGCAGTATGGTGGATGACTTCTTAAAGGATCCCAGAAAGATAAATGCTTGAGATGACCCACTTCAATATTGGCATGAAAAGGGCATGTGCTGGCCAGCGTTACAAAATGTGTCCTTTACTATTTAAGTTGCTGAGCAACAAGTGGCTATTGAGAAAGAATATTTAGCACTGCTGGCAATGTTACTAGTACTAAGAGGAGAAAACTCCTTCCAGAAAATGTTGGAATTCTAATTTTATTAAACAAAACTATAGTGTAGTTGCAGGATACTCAGGGGCACTGCTCAGCCAGTAGTGATGATGAGCCTGTTGGCAGTGATGTTGAAGAAGAACAGCAGTACTACTGGTCCAGTACTGGGGGAAAAGGAATGTTGGATGAGCGACCACTCACGTCATTCGTGTCCTGTCTCATGCCAGTCACCATTTTGTTTCTTCCACTGAACTGCTGTATAGCAAGACTACAAAAGCTAGGGACTACTCTCTAACTCTATGGAACATATGAAGGAATTTCACACTCGCACATTGTTTCTTCAGTCTTTTATTTGCAAAGTTAAAAATTGTAAATGACTGTATTGATTTCTGGTAGATGTCTTCCAGTTATGTACCCTATGCACCAAGGGACCTGTTTTCAAAAGGATTATGTGGCACAAAACCAAAATAGCGTGGAAGCACGTTATTCAGAGGGAACAATTGCGCCACGCACATGCAATAGTGCCATGACGCACAAGTAATGTATGCTGCACTGAAAATAGGGGCGGACACCTCCATATGCCACATGCAGTGATACTCGGCCTGAATCCGCTACACGGTCATCGCACAAACTGAAATATTGCCATGCAAAATAAAGATTATAAAGGGCAGCCCTTAACCTAGAGCAACCACACAGGAAGGTTATGTACAAGCTGCAATGGCGCACATTGCATGCCATATGGAGACTGTCATGGCAGACCTGAGGCAGGTGAGGGAAGGCAATGCCCCCCAAAGGAGGACAACACAGAGCCTGCAGACAGTATGCCTAACAGAGATGGTACCAGCTATGGATGACATTTGAACACCTCAGTGACACCCACTTTGTGGACTGGTACTGTCTCAACAGGGCTGTCCTCAGACAGCTCTGTGAGCTCCTATGTGAGGAGCTGAAGCCACTAACACAGACAAGCCATGCCATGACAGTCAAGACAAAGGTCACAGTGGCCCTGTGCCTCCTTGGCACAGGTACATTCCATACACTGGTGGGTGACACCACTGGTATCACCAAGTCGGCCACCTCACACCTCCTGAGCCAGTTCTTCATCGCCCTGCTGCCACATGCTGGGGAGTTCTTCTGGTTCCCCAGCACACCAACAGAGCATACAGCAACCATGCAACACTTCTATAGGACTGCACCGCAGTGGCAGCTCGTGTGGCTTGGTGCTTCCACCTGGGGTAATGGTAAGGGAATCCTATGGATAAAGAACAGGTTACCAACCCCCCAGGAAATAGTACTCTGCCCCAAAAATAGGAAATAGTACTCTGCCCCAAAAACACTTTTCCCACACAAATTACAGTTTCCACACTATAGCCCCACACCCCCCAGCAGAATTCTTTCAATAACACAGTGACAGTGAATAATATGCAAACAATAACCTTATTTATTGGGGGGGGGGGCTGAGAGGAGAATGTCAAACACAATTCACTTTAGGCAGTCAATAACTTCCCCAGTAGCAACCCTTCTCACCACCCCTTGGGTGCACCCAGTTTGTCCATGTGCGGGTGGATACCTCACCGCTTGGTGATGCAGGCCTGGGGTCTTTTGTCGTGGCCCAGTTTAGCATAAAACACACGCTGGACTTGTCATCCAAGACTTGCAGACTTGTAGGTCTCTTAAGTCACTGTGCAGGGATTTACCCTCAGCCTCCTAAATGAGTAGCTAACTAAAAGACTCCCCAGAGCCACAGCACGGGGTACTCACAGTTTGCAGTCCACTTTGGGGTTCACAGCCAGATGTGTTGCATGGTACCATGGAGGTTTTGTGTTGGTGGTGCACCACCGGTGGGGAGACCAAAGTTGGACACTTAAGGGACGATGATCTTCACCTGCCTGGCCTTGCCAACTTTGCCTACAGGCCTTTATATACAGACTTCACACAGGCAGGCCTGTTTCGTCCTTCAACCCGGTGCATCCAAGGAAGCAAGATTGCTTATGTTCCCCAAACCCTTACAAGGCACACCTAGCCAACCTCAGGACCAGTGCAGGGCAGCAGGACTTCCACAATCTCTACTACACAGACCCTCTCTTTGAGGATGCTTTCACCAGCAGGGCTAGGTCCTGTCACAGTGGCTTGACTGAACACTTACAGGTTCTTCCCTGGCTGAAATGTCCACTTCCCTCAACAATTTCTGGACCATAGGGAGCAGATGTTGGTTCCAAGTCCACAGCCCACCTCTTGTTTTTCCAGTTCAAACAGAATTCTAAACTAGCTGGTCTGCAGTAGAGCTCTGGCTTTCTTTACTCTACTTCAGTCTCACAAGTAGCTACTGTTCCTCCTGCACTTAGCTTGGTAGACGGATGTTGGCAGGGTTTACACAGCCAGGCAGGCTGAATCAATGAGAGCAGTCTCTCCTCTCACTTTCACCCTGCAATCACTCTCAACCAATCTTTTTTGGCACCAAAAAAACAGCCTTATATTTCCCCTGAGCAGCCTCCCTATCATTGGCTGCAGCTCCCCAAGTGACCTCAGGGCTTGCTCTCCTTTTCTACACAGGAGCCCCGGTTTTTAGTTCTTTATGGGTGCTGCATCTTGAGCTGGTAGTACTCTGACAGTATGGCCCTTTAATTTAGTTTTCCCTTAATAGGGCTGCCAGCATTCCCCCTGGTGTGACCGGGAACCTTCCAGTCCAATGTGCTAACTTTCCCCGGCTCCTCTTTTGCCTCTGGACCCGGGGACACATATTTTTTCATTGGCCGCATGGCCAAAAGCAGATCGGCGCCATGGCTCTTTAAATTTCCCCCCAGCTGTCAGCATGCACTTGGGTGCCACGGCCACCATGTTTTTGTTTACATTCTGCCGTGGCCTGGCTTCCCTAAATCACTGGGGCTGCTCCAACCCCCCCAGCAGCAACCTATAGGTGGGAATACAATCGGACCTCGGCCCCTTCCAGTACCTGTGTTGAGGTCCCGATTTCGGCACCACCGCAGACATGGAGATGGAGAGGTATCCAGGTTTGATCCCCTCCACAGCCAGCAGAGGATGCCGGGCAGAGGATCGGAGGGCTACAGCCCCAACAGGTAAGCCCAAAGTAGGGGGCTTACACACTCTCCTGGCTAAATGCTTGGCATCTCGACAAGCCACGTATGTGTAACCAACTGTTTAACATGCACTTTGCTAACTAGACAACTGATTCCTAACTGGCACCAATAATATTTACAGTGCTTTTTTTATTTTTTTTTTATATTATGCAGCCCACAATCGATATCTGTTCAAACATCAAAGGTTAACTATATACAGGTAACTATAGGTATGCACATACACCTTCTCACCCCATCCATTGGGCAACACCATGGAGGATAAACAACAGGAACCACAGGCTTGTGAATAACATGGAGGGGAAGGTCAGAAGAGGCACCCAGGGTGTCATACATAAGTTTAACAATGGGCCAGGGCTGTCTTGCCGACCTCCTAGGTAAAGCTGTGTCAGGTATGGGAATCTCCACAGGAATAAAGGCAACCTCTCCTGGCTGGGTTCTACAGTCCACCCCGGGGCCTGGTCAGATAAAGCTATACTACCTTGATCCTGCTGAGGTGCTTGGACTGGGACAAAGGCAGGGCAAGGGGTGGCCAGTGCATCAACCACAGGTTCGGTGGGACCAAAATCATTTTCATTGTCCATTTCAATGTCCAAATCAGGCTCTGGCATATGGATGACAGGCCTTTTCTCAGGAATGAAAGGCATGGCATTTGGATTCAAAGGAAACAGAAAGTCTGGAGGGTCAGTACTGGTGTATGGAGGTGAGTTTCGACAGTACCATTCCCACGAGGACTGGTGAAGCTTGGAATTTGGCTCACAAGGACTAAGTTCAAAATCCTCAGCCTCACTTTTCTCAGAAGAACTACTGGCAGGCCATTCAGGAGGCTCAGTTGAACCAGTGTTCAGGTTCAGTATGGTCCTCTTGGGGGGCATATCTACAGCAGAATCACTTCTGTGGGGCCTCTCAGAAAGCGCAGTTGGACCAGTATTCAGGTTCAATGTGTTCTTTTCAAGAGGCATGGATGGGCTCAGGCTTGACCACATGTCATCACCATCTTGCAATTGGAATTTTAGGACCTGGGCAGGGTCACGCAAAATTTTGCTGATGGGGAGTAGGTGATTTCGTTGAACAGTCTTTCCTAGACCCCCGGCCTTGCTCTTGTTTGATTCGGTACACTGGCAATTCCAGCAGTTTCTCAACCACAATGTAACTTTCTGGGGCCCACTGATCTTGAAGCTTGTGTTTGCCTTGCAACCCCAAGTTTTGAAGCAGAACATGATCCCCCACTTGCAACTCTTAATTAAGAACTCTGTTGTCATACCTCTGCTTGTTACTCTGGTTACTGCTAGCTGCCGCTTCAGATGCTAGCTAGTATGCATTTTTAAGTTGCTCTATTAACTGATGGGTATACTCCAGGTAGGTTCGATGGGACGTGCCGTCAGAGGACACACCAAAACAAAGATCAACGGGCTGCTGGGCTTTGCAAACAAACATGAGGTAGAAAGGGGAGCATTGGGTGGCATCATTCTTGGTGCAATTGTACGCTTGCACCAGATAGCTTATTTTCTGACTCCAGTTTGCTTTGTCGGCTGGGTCCAGGGTACTAAACATGTTCAGCAGAATTCAGTTGAAGCGCTCGGGTTGAGGGTCTCCCTGGGGGTGGTACGGTGTGGTGTGAGATTTCTTTATACCATACATGGCCAAGAACTCTTTCACCAGTCAACTTTCAAAATCTCGGCCTTGATCGGAGTGAACTCTCTTTGGGATGCCATAGTGCTGTACAAACTGCTGCAACACTTTGACACAGTGCTAGCCTTTTGATCTTTGGTGGGAAATGCCTGGGCATACTGGGTATAGTGATCAGTAATAACCAGAATATTAGCTGTGTTTTTTCTGTCAGGCTCGAGGGACAAAAAATCCATGCAGACTAGGTTGAGGGGCCCACTGGTTCTAATGTTGACTAGGGGGGCAGCTCGCTTTGGCAAGGTTTTCCTCTGTATGCACTGCAGGCAGCTTTTACAATGTTTTTCTACATCAGTTTTCATGTGGGGCCAGTAAAACCATGCTCTACACAGATCTAGGATGCGTTCATAACCCAGGTGACCCATGTCATCAGGCAGGGACTTTGGAATTATATCACGGTACCCCTGTGGCAGTACCAGCTGGAGCTTGGAATATCCAGGGTTGTCCTTGTCATGTACCCTTCGCAGTAACAGTCCATCTATTAGAACTAGCTTTCCCTATTCTCTCAACAGGCATTTGGTGATGGCTGCACACTTGGTTGGCTGAAAGTCTCTTTTCAAGGGCCCAGATTAAGTCTTAGATGGCAGGGTCATCTCTCTGCACCTGCCGTAGTTCAGGCTTACTGGGTTGGGGCAGAAAAGATACGTCCAGCCCAGTGAAATTCAAATATGCCGTTGGGATAGTTTTGGGAGAGGGCCTCAGCATATCTATGACTCTGGTTGGGTTCACAACTGGATCATCAGTGGACAAGACAAACTTGGAACATAACACTTGAACCACAGCACTCTTGATTTGAACTGGGGGGTCAGAGATATCACCATGCAGGTGTCTTAACAATGCATCATCGTCTACGTTAGTTCACCCACTTCGATATTCAAGGCTGAAATTGTAGGTGAAAAGGGCAAATAGCCGTTGGTGGGTGCTCTGCAGCATCCAGTTTATCTGTCATAGTGACATAAGTCAGGGGGTTGTTATTTGTTCTGACCGTAAAAGGAACCCCATACAAGTATTCATGGAACTTCTCTGTCACGGCCTACTTTAATGCCAAGAATTTCTGTTTATGCACCGGGTAGTTCTTTTCAGAAGGTGTCAAACTATGGCCCTCCAGGATACTCCTGGTACAGCACAGCTCCCAAGCCATTTAGACTGGCATCAGTGTGGAGAACATAAGGTTTGTTAAGGTCAGCAAACGCCAAAACAGGGGCCTCACTTAATCTTCGAATGATCTCCTGGAAAGTAACTTCACACTCAGGGGTCCACTCTTCTCCAGAAGGTTCGCCAACTTGCAAATACTTGCAAATACTCCTTTGCCGAGTTCGTCCTGGACCCCAGGGCTCTCTTCATCTGGTTTGTTGGGGGATAACCTTGCATCAAATCATTAAGTGGGCATACCACCATCGAGTAGTCCTTTATGAAGTGACAGTAGTAGCCACAGAACCTCAAAAAGGACTGCAGGGCCCTTAAGTTGGTGGGCCTTGGCTAGGTGGTGACAGCCTCCACTTTAGTTGGATCAGTTTCCACGGCCTCTGCTGAGATGATGTGCCCCACATACTTTATCGCTGGTGGGCAGAACTGGCACTTGTCAATTGATACCTTTAGGCCAAACTCCTCCAGTCGATCCAGGACCTTCATTAACTGTGTCTCATGTTCTTCCAGGTTGTGACTGAATATGATCAAGTCATCTAGGTAGGAAGCAACTTCGAGCAAGTTCATAGCCCCCACAGCCTTCTCCATCAAGTGCTGGAAAGTGGCCGGTTCTCCGGATATTCCCTGCGGCATGCACTCGAACTGGTAGACCCCAATGGGCAAATAAAAGCATTTTTTTCTTTGTCCTCATCTGCCATGGGTATTTGATAATAGCTGCTCCAGACATACAACACAGAGAACCACTGGCTCCCAGACAGGCTGGCCAAGGCGTCTTCTACCTGGGGCACAGTGTACTGGTTCAGGACTGACTTCTTGTTTAGTGTGCGATAGTCTATGCACATTCTCGCAACTCTGCTCTACTTCCATGCCACTACAATGGGGGAGGTATAAGGGTATATGTCAGCATCCAATAAGTCCTACAGGTGTTGCTGTACATCCTCAATGTCACCTGGGGCCAGCCTGTGAGACCTCTCTCGGAAAGGCCACTCATCCTTCAGATGAATCTGATGCTCTTTGCCTTCTACACACCACATGTCCAGTAGCGTAGCAAATTTCCAGAGGGCCTGGGTGCAAGGCAATGTTACATGGCCCTTCCCCAGTTTTGAATAAACATCAAAATTATGATTTGGGCCCCTCAGACCATGTGGGCCCGGGTGCCACTGCACCCTTGTAGCTACGCCCCTGCCCATGCCCCACTCATGTAGCAAGAAGACCTTTCACTGCTTGGCCAACTTTTGACTTAGGCTCCAATGGTAACCGGCAGGTATAGGGGAATTACCAAACTTGAACAAATTTGGATGCATCTCTTCTTCTGTGGCTACCATCGGGTTCACTGCAATTGCACTGTCACACCTGTAGATACTTGCCAACACTTGACCCTTTTGGATGACTCTGGATTTCCCTGATTCATTTTGGACCCTCATTGTAATCTGTCTGGCCCAGGATGTATCTAGAGGGGGCAGCACTCCTCTTTGCACCAGCAGCTGCTTGGGTAAACTGTCAGGCGGCGGGGCATCGATGATGAAGGCATGTCCTTGGGGTAGTTGAGCAAACTGAGCAATTCCCACAACTTGGCACTCTGAACTTGGAAGCAGAATCAACTCTTTTCCATCCATTCGGCACACTACGCCAACACTCTCCTCCTCATTTTTTTTTGCACTTTCCACAGTCAAGCCTACTTTCTTTACCATAGCTTTTACCAAAGTCTTCACTAGCTCATCAGTCCCACCTCTTTCGGCACACATTTTTGCAAGCTGCCTGAACATATCAGCATTTGTCCCAATTAAAATTGGTGTGTCAGTCATCCCTTGTGGCTCCGGGCATATCAAAGCCAAAGTCTCAATGGTGGGGTGCTCTTCAGGGCCCTTTGAGATGAAAGCTATTTGTACCAGGCAATAACCATCATAGGGGTAATCTGAACTACCTATCCTCCACAGTGACAAACCAGACAGGGGCAGTAGGGGCAAATGCTGCAAATGTCTGTTATAGAAAGTCCGGTGAATGGACCTGTGACCTGCTATCCAGCAGAGCGAAACAAGGTACTCCCTCCAGCAAGATTTCCACATCAGCCCAGGGGTCAATCAGACTGGGTGGCACCTGGCTAGTTGGGGGGGGATTTGGGGGTCAGTCCACTTGGTGGAGCAATGCAATGGCTGAGGCCCAGGTATCTCCATTACTGGTCCCCATTTGTGTTTCCCTGGTCCATTCACCTTTGTTTTTTGGCCACTAGCTGGGGATTTTCTGCACTAAGGCAGCCACATCGGGTATGACCACCTTGTCCACATTTGAAACAGAACCAGCCCTCTCGAGGCCCGAGGGGTATTCGAGGCCTAGGCCTTGGGGCAGCATATTGAGCCAACTGCCACCTAGGCTCGGACACAGCAACACTTTGCAAGGGCTGGGACTCCAATGCCAACTGCAAGGCTTTCATACAGTCTTTTATAGAAACATAGACTTTGACAGCAGATAAGGACCGCTTGTCCCATCTAGTCTGCCCATTTCCCTACCTACAGGATAGGCTGCAGATTCTAGTTAACCAACAGCCTATTTCTTCCTACCCCCACAAGAATTGTCTTATGTCTGTCCCATGCATTCTTGAATTCTCCCACAGTTTTAGACCCCACAACCTCCTCAGGAAGGCTGTTCCATGCATCTACTACCCTCTCTGTGAAATAATACTTCCTCACATTGCTCCTGAACCGCCCCTCTATCTTTAAATTGTGTCCCTTGTTCTTGCACATTCTTTTCTGAAAGATGCTACCCTCTTGACTTTGTTAATTCCACTGAGGTACTTAAAAGTTTCTATCATGTCCCCCCTCTCCCTTCTTTCCTCAAGGGTATACATATTAGGCTCCTTTAGTCTCTCCTCATATGGCTTCTCTTGCAGACCCTGCTTCATTTTAGTTGCCCTCCTCTGGACTGCCTCTATCCTGTCTATGTCCTTGCGGAGATGGGGTCTCCAGAACTGGACACAGTACTCCAGATGGGGTCTCACCAACTGTCTGTACAGAGGGATAACAACTTCCTGTTTTCTGCTGCTGATGCCTCTCCCTATGCATCCCAGTATTCCCCCAGCCCTCCCTACTGCCTTCTCACATTGCTTGCTAACCTTAAGGTCATCTGATATGATTACCCCCAGGTCCCTTTCCTTTTTTGTTGTTGTTACTACTTCCCCCCCATTGTGTATTCTTCCCCTGGGTTCTTGTTTCCCAGGTGCATTATTTTGCTCTTCTTTGCATTGAATCCTAGCTGCAATACTTCTGGCCATTCCTTATACCTTACCAAGTCCCTTCTCATTCTTACCATGCCTCCTTGTGTAGCAAGTGAGTTTTATTTTCTCAGAAGAAGTCAGAAGGGGAAGGAAGGAAACATATTCAATTCAGTGCTTTAGAGTAACTGGTAATTGCTATTTTTCTTTTAAACTTAGATTGTGGGCTTTTAGTGACACTGTACTTTCTTTATTGTCTTTACTTAGAATTGTTTTTTGGCTGTTGAAAATTTAAAACGTAGTGGTGGTGTAATTCTGTGCTGTCTTTAATTGCTGCGAATTTTATCTTGGCTTGTCTGACTGCCCTGTAGTTGGGTGAGGGGTGTTAATTGTCTGGCCTCTGACCTCAGCTACATGATAACTGGAGTTGGGGCTTAGTCAGAGTTGAGGTAGCAAGTGAGTTTTATTTTCTCAGAAGAAGCCAGAAGGGGAAGGAAGGAAACATATTCAATTCAGTGCTTTAGAGTAACTGGTAATTGCTATTTTTCTTTTAAACTTAGATTGTGGGCTTTTAGTGACACTGTACTTTCTTTGTCGCTCTTTACTTAGAATTGTTTTGGGTTGAAAATTTAAAACGAGTGGTGGTGTAATTCTGTGCTGTCTTTAATTGTTGCAATTTTTGCCTCTCCCTCCCTCTCCTCCCCCAACTCTTAATTATATGCCCTGTTAAATCTGATTGACAGGAGCTAAACACAGGGTATAGTAAGGTGTGAAGTAGAGGGCATAAGGGGGAGAAGCCCACCTCAGCACGACAAGTGTTTTGACTCATTTATTTATTTATTGGTTTATTTTCTTTTTTTTCTAAAGAAAATTATCTGAGGATCAGTGGCAGGATTTTTAGGACAGTAAATTAATAAAAAGGGAACTAGAGAGCTTCAGTAGCAGACAAGTAGTGGAATAGCAGTATAATTGCAGTATAATGTGGGGAGTGGTGCAATGCAGTGGCTGTGGGGCAGCCATATTCAGGTAGACCTTCTGGACACCAAGGTGCTGCCCTATCTGCATGCATCTCTCTGGACTGTGGGATGAGGTAGCCAGACTCAGAGTGGAAGTAAACTGGGTCAGGAGTACCATCACCCCTATCCAGAGACCACCCAGTCCAATGCAACTGCCTCAAAGGATGCTGAGAACGAGGAGCACTTGGATGATAGTGGGCTCAGGAGGGTTAGAGCAGTCAGGCAGAGGCACATCCCAGATTCTATTCCACTAAGAACTCATATGCCACACTGGCAAACGGGACAACCAAATAGAGGTACCCAGAGAAGTGGAAGGAAAGGATGTGGAGGTTAGCCAAGGAGGTGACCTCAGAGGGAAAGCAGTGGACCCCAGAGGAGGAGGAAGCGAATCCTGGTGGGGACTCCATCATAAGGGATCCAGCTAGGAACACAGGAGGGGAGGAGCAGGGAGGTGAGGTGTCTACCAAGTGCCACTGGCATGGAGGGATGGAAGGAAGATCCTGGGGACCACTGGGAAGGCAAGACGGAGGGTGAGCTGGATGTCATTATCCACCTAGGTACTAATGACCTGGAAAATGGGGAGCCAAAGGAAGTTCAGGAAGAGTTTAGGAAATTGGGGGGGGTCTCAAGCAAGTAGCTACTTCTGTCACTTTCTCAGAAGTACTACCTGCGAGAGGCAAGGGAGAGCATAGGAGTGCATGCACCAGGACCTTTAACTCATGGTTGAAGAACTGGTGCTGTGAGGAAGGGTTTGGATTCATTGGTGACTGGGGATCCACCTGTAGGAATGGAGGTTTGTTCAAGCCTGACGGCCTGCATCCATCCATCCTGGAGGGGAATCCAAGCACTCAATGATAAGTTTAAATGCTACATTGACAAGCATTTAAACTAGCAAAGGGGGGTGGCAGGCCAGCAAGAAGGGTACCTACTTGCTCACCCCCCCCCACAGCTAGCAGTGGAACCAGTGAACCAGAGGAGTAGCTATCTCTGCAAAGCAGTGTGCAAAAGATGGAGTTTAGTGCCCAAGAGGTGGATAGGCAGAAAAGGGGCAAAATTCAGCAGAAGGGCAGACAGCAAGGAGAACCAGGGATAAAGGACAACCAAGGAAGGGGCTGGAGTAGAACAGCGAAACAGTCTAGGGAGGTCAAATCATGGAATGCCATGTGCAAATGCCAGGAGCCTTAGCAACAAGATGGAAGATCTGGAGGCTGTCATGGTGCAGTCAGACCTGGACATTGGGGCCATCACTGAAACCGGTGTAATGATAACCACGACTGGGAGATGGCGTGCACTGGCTACAACATATTCAGAAGAGACAGAGCAGGCAGAAAGGGAGGAGGAGTGGCATTGTATGTGAAAAATGACATAAGGACCACAGAGATCCAGGAGGAACAAAATGGGGAGAGATACTGTGGGTTAAGCTGGAAAGGAAAATGGGACAGCCATCCATGACAGGTGTGGTCTATAGACCACCAGCCCAGGAGGAAGAAACAGATAGGGAGTTGATGCTAGCCATCCAAAGGATGGCAGACAAAGGTGAGGTAGTACTGGTTGAGACTTCAATATTCCAGACGTGGACTGGAGCATCCCAGCAGCAGCATCAACTAGGAGCAGATTTATCCTGGACTCCCTTCAGGGTGTCTTCCTCAAGCAACTGGTCGTGGAACCAACTCAGCAGAAGGCATTACTGGACCTTGTGCTCACAAACAGGGACAGTGTGATGGGGGTAACAGTGGGGGAGCACCTGGGGAACAGTGACCACCAGTCATTGTGGTTTGAAATCACAGAAAGAGCAGAACCAAACCAGACAAAAACACGTATCCTGGATTTTAGGGGGGGGGGCAGACTTTGGGAAAATGGGGAGATACTTGAAAGAGGCATTAAGGGGAATGGGACAGGAATCGGGGTTGAGGAACTGTGGGCAGTATTTAAAATGGGGATTACAAGAACAACAGAATTATTCATTAAGCAGGTTAGCAAGATTAAAAGGAAGAGGAGACCATTATGGTTTTCCAAAGAGGTAGCAAAGAAAGTGAAATCCAAAAAGATTGCATTCAGGCAATACAAAAATACACAGGCAGAAGGGGATAGGGAGAAGTACCAGGAGAAGCAAAGGGAGGCAGGGAGGTCAGTAAGGGAAGCCAAAGCTCAGACAGAAGAACACATTGCAAAATCAGTGGGTAGAGGGACAAAACCTTTACAGGTACATAAGGAAAAAGAAAGACAAAGGGAGGATAGTGAGACTGAAGGGGAGGATGGGGCCGCGTGGAGGATGACAACAGTAAAGCTGACATATTGAACAGGTATTTCTGCTCAGTCTTTACTGAGGAAGAGGAGGGTAATGGGTCTGAAGGGAGTACAAGGGGTGAGAATGGTGCAGAAATGGACACAAGTCCCTTTACAGGAGAAAGGGTCCTGAAGGAACTGGAAGTAGTAAGAGTTGATAAAGCAATGGGGCCAGATGGAGTGCACCCCAGGGTCCTTAAAGAACTAAGAGAGGTGGTGGCTGAACCTCTGGCTATCCTGTTTAGCCAATCACTGGAAACAGGGGAGGTACCCAAAGACTGGAGGACAGCAGATGTAGTCCCCTTATACAAAAGTGGGAACAAAGAGCAAGCAGGAAACTACAGGCCAGTCAGCCTCACCTCGGTAGTGGTGAAGATCATGAAAGCACTACTGAAGGAGAGACTGGTGGAACATCTGGTTGTCAATGGACTACAGGACCCAAGGCAGCATGGTTTCACCAGGGGGAGGTCATGTCAGACCAACCTCGTTGAATTTTTTGACTGGGTGACTAGGGAGATGGATCAAGGGAGGGCAGTGGACATGGCCTATCTGGACTTCAGCAAGGCCTTTGACACTGTGCCACATAGAAGACTATTACACAAACTGGGTAATATGGGTGTGGGCAGGACAGTAGTGTGGTGGGAAGGTAACTGGCTGGGTGGCAGGACACAGAGGGTGGTGGTAAATGGCTGTCACTCCACAGAGGAAGAGTGACCAGTGGGGTACCATAGGGATCAGTGCTGGGACGGTCCTATTCAACATCTTCATCAGTGACATTGCGCAGGACCTAGAAGGCAGAATTTCACTGTTCACTGATGACACAAAGCTCTGTAACAGAGTAAACACACCAGAGGGTGTAGACAGAATGAGAAGGACCTGCAGAATCTTGAAGAATGGTCAGGGTTTGCCAGTTGAAATTCAATGCAAGGAAGTGCAAGATAATGCATATGGGCACAAAACCCTGGCACAATATATCAGTTGGGGGTGAGGATATAGCATGCACCAAGCAGGAAAGGATCTTGGGGTTATCATCTCTGATGACCTCAGGGTAGGAAACAGTGTGACAAGGCAGCAGGTAAAGCAAATAGGATGCTGGGATGTATAGGCAGGGGCATCACCAGCAGGAAAAGGAGGTAATAATTCTGCTATACAAGACACTAGTGAGGCCCCACCTGGAGTACAGTGTACAGTTCTGGAGACCATACCTACGTAAGGACATAGACAGGGTAGAGAAGGTTCAGAGGAGGGCAACAAAGATGGTGCATGGATTGCATCACAAGTCCTATGAAGACAGGTTGAAGGAACTGAACATGTACTCCTGGAGGAGATGAGGGAGAGAGGGGATATGATAGAGACATACAAGTATCTTACAGGGAGAAACAGGGTACAAGAATACACTACTTTTAAGCAAAAAAGATGTTCCAGGACTAGAGGGCATGGGATGAAGTTGAAGGGAGGATGATTTAGAGGAAACATGAGGAAGAATTTCTTCACAGAACGGGTGGTGGACAAGTGGAACACCCTGCCAGAGGAAGTGGTGGGGGTTGAAACAATCACGGGATTTAAGAATAAAAGATAGACATAAAGGAATTCTGGAGGTCAGGGGTAAGGGGCAACAGACTTCTAGGAAAACATAAACTGAACTTACAAGCTCAAATGGGCAGACTGGGTGGGCCATAGGCCCTTATCTGCCGACACTGTCTATGTATCTATGTATCTATGTAACCCTGTTGCAGATCTTTGTGTCATCTGCAAAGAGGCATACTTTTCCTTCCAGTCCCTCTGCAATGTCACTTATGAAGACATTAAAAAGGACTGGACCCAATACTGAACCCTGCTGTACCCTACTAGTAACCCCCCTTTCTTCAGAGTGGACTCCATTTACAATTACCTTCTGTGTCCTGTTGTCCAGCCAATGTTTTACCCAGGCTACCACCCGGAGCCACTCCCAGGCTGGTTAATTTGACTATTAATCTTTGTGTGGGACTGTGTCAAATGCCTTGCTAAAGTCTAGGTAGGCCATGTCCACAGCCCCTCCCTGGTCTACTACTTTGGTCACCCAGTCAAAGAAATCTATTAGATTTGTCTGACATGACCTTCCGCTGTGAACCCATGCTGCCTTGGGTCCTGTGCCCCACTGGCCTCTAGGTACTCAACTACTCTTTCCTTCAGAAGTGACTCCATCACTTTCCCTACCACAGAGGTCAGACTGACAGGTCTGTAGTTTCCTGCCTCTGTCTTGGTCCCACTTTTGTGAAGGGAATCACATCCGCCCTTCCTCCAGTCCTTGGGTACCACCATCCTCCCATGACTTATTAAAAGAGTTGCCAGTGGTTTCACTAGTTCCCCCCTTAATTATTTTAGAATTCTGGGGTGAATTCCATCAGGCCCCATTGCTTTGCCCACCTTCAGTTTTAGGAGTTCTTGCAGAACCCTTTCTTCTGTGAAAGGACTGGAATTGATCCCCCTATCAAGAGTGCTTCTGTTAATTGGATTAGGCACTTCCCCTTCCTCTTTTGTGAATACTGAGCAGAAATATTCATTCAGTAGCTCTGTTTTTTCACTGTCCCCCTCTGCCCACCCACCGTTCATTGTATTCAGCCTCACTATCCCTCCCTTTGTCTTTCTATGCTCGCTGAAGTACCTATAAAAGGTTTTATCCCCCTTCTTAACTGAGTTGGCTATCTTTTCCTCAGTTTGGGCCTTTGCTATTCTGACTTCCTTCCCTGCTTCCTTCTGCCTTAACTGGTACAGCTCTCTGTCTTGCTCTTTCTGCGTTTCCTTATACTTCTGGAATGCTATCTTTTTCTTCCTGACTTTTCCGGAACTCTGCCATAGTAGAAGTGGGAGGTTTTCTCTCATTCCCTTGAAGTCCTGCACACAATCTCTCAACTCTATCAGCACATTTCTCAGCTCCAAGGAGCAAGGCAGTTCTGCAGGGTTTGTGGCTTGGGGTTGCAGGGTGGCACTGGTAGCTGTGGGCATCTGCAGCGAGTTGACAACATCTCCCTGGGCTTCTTCCTCCTTCACGTCATCCAACAACTGCTTAAAAGATGGGTGGTTTGGTTTTCAGTCCCATAATCTGAGGGAGATTAGAGTGAATTGGGAGTGCACCTCCCTCCCCAAGGATCTGGTCAAGTCTCATTTTAACTACTTGCTCTGGGGACTTTCCACCATCCTCTGCAATCTTGTGCACCACGGACTCCAACCTGGCACTGTTCTGCGACAATTTTTCACTGTGCTGCTGCATGGTGCCCCACAATTGAAACAGGATGGCCTCTCTCTTCTTGACAACCCCAAAGTGTGCTTTTCAGGATTGCTACATGGTCATCTGTGGTACAGTTAGGCTGGCTGGCCCATAGGGACCAAATCACATCCAGAGCCATGCCTTTTAAAGAGCAACTATCATGCCCTTTCCCAGAACATCCCCCAGAAAAATCCCTTACTGGGCTCCGAGTCTGCTGGTGGCAAAATTTTAAATTTTCTGTGCCCCCATTTTAGAAGGGAAGGGATTGTAATTTGGCTCCATGGAGCTGAGCCACTCTGATCTCTTCCACTTCCGTGTATCACTTCAGGCTGTGGCCCACCCATGATCTGCCCCTACGCTACATCATTTTCTGACATTATTATTTGTAGAGTGTGTGTGTGTGTGGGGGGGAGTGCTCCATATACTGTAATGGTGCATTTTTTTAAAGTAAAATTTGCATTTTGACATTGTTAGAACTAATCATAGACACCGCCAACTAACAAGTCCTTGTTAGTTAAGCGGTGGCCATGATTAGTTTCTACTGGAAATGTAAAGTACCAAAATATTATTTTAAAAATCGGACCTCAGCCCCTTCCAATACCTGGGTCAAGGTCCAGATTCCAGCGCTGCTGCAGCTGTGGAGACAGAGGGGCATCCAGATTCAATCTCCTCCACAGCCAGCAAGGGGACACAGGGCAGAAGATTGGAGGGTTACAGCCCCAACAGGTAAGCCAAAGTGGGGGGCTTACATATGTTAATAGAAAGGGTTACCACTCGATTAACTGCCAGGTGGTGTGTGATGCCACAGTCAAATGTCATGGCATAGTTCCCTGGAAGTGCACATGATCCCTACATCTGACAATGGTCCACTGTATACCACTGATTTGAATCGGGGGACATACCCAGTGGGCATCTTGTTGGTGAGTGCAAGCGAAGCCAAGAAAAGAGTGGAATCATACCATAATGGGTACTAACATGTCTCTGTCCTTCACACAGGTGACAGTGCATACCCCCTGCAGCCGTGGATGCTCACCCCAATTCTGCGGTCCATGTCTGAAGCAGAGTAACGTTACAATGATGCACACATGGCCACCTGCAACATCATCGAGCATGTGTTCGGCATGCTGAAAATGTGGTTCAGATGCCTAGACAGATCCGGGGGTGCCTTACACTATAGCCCAGACAAGGCCTGTGGCATATTCCTTGCCTGTTGTAGCCTACGCAACATGGCACTTGACCATGGAGTAGTTGTCCAGGACCTGCAGGGTGACAATACAGAGGATAGGGAGACACTGGAAGCGGGGGAGCATAAGCAGACCAACAAGATGGACCAGCAACAGGCTTGTCGAGGACAGGAGTACAGGGTGAGAATAGTGGAGGAACATTATGGGCCAAAAAAGTGTGTGCAATGAGCATGTGGGACATGTCATGGTCGCCAATGTACAAACTGTGGGAAAATGCAGTGTGGGCAGTATTTTGAGGGTGAAGAGCTGGAGGGCATGCCCACGGTACATGTGCACGTGTGTGCCAGATAGAAACAGGTCAACATACAGAACACACAAGGAACATGTGCTACACTGGTATAACTGGTGTGTTGAAAAGAGAGATACCATGGCTCATACCCACATCGGTATGGTGCAGTGGCACTCATCACACCCATGGTCCCAGGCCAGCAGACAACACATTCAGGGGTGGAAATGCCATCCATGTATGAGCCAATGCTACAGGAGCAGTGTGTAGGGATGATGTGGGTGTGGAGGGTGTTAATACAGCATGCCCATAGGCATTAAAGGGCATATAGTGGCCTGCCTGCAGGTGGATGGGTCACAGGCATGCTGTACAGAACTCGGACCCTTCATGTGCTGCATCCATGGCCACCATGGACACACATGGTGCGTTGACCAAGTGAGGTGGACAAATGCAGTAGGGAGAGCCAGACCATGTTGGGGGAGTCACACATCCTGGTGGGTGTAGGCTCACATGCCCCTGTGGGGCCACTGGATGGACTTGGTGTGGCAAATCAAATGCCATGACCAGATGTGATGGGATGTGACAGCCCACGGGATGGGGTGGTGGGAGTGGTGGGAGTGTGGGTAGTGCAGGTGGTCCCAGTGCTGTTGTGAGGGGGAATTGATGGGCAGCAGAATCCCCAGGATCAGTGACCCCTGGCTGCTGGCACCTATTAGACCACGTGTGGTTTGCCATCATGTGCAGCACGGGCTGTGGTGAGGTCCTTTATGGCATCCATGATCCCTGTAAACCCTGATGCAATCTCTGCCTATATTCCATGGAGAACCTCCATATGTTCCACATGGCAGACAGCAGTCTGTTCTGTAGGCGCATATGTGTGCACAACCCCTGCACTGCCTCATGGAGGGATTTCTGGCCCTCTATGGCAGCTCTCAGATGCCACAGCAGGTGTGCTGCAAGCTGTGGGTCATTGGGCATGTGGGCTGGGATGTTGGCAACCTGCTGCTGTTGAGGTTGTGACAGACGTGCAGGTGACACAGTTTTGGATGCCCCCACATCTGTGCACTGGGGTGGTGGTGATAGGCCACATGCAGGGACCACATGTGAAGGGGGTACCTAAACCCGTGCATGGTCAGACTGTGACCAGGCATCTTGCACACAGGGCTGTGGGTGATGGTCACTGTGGCCCTGTCACTTCACCCGTGTGGGCCGTGTACTGTGACCCTGTTGCTGCACAGTGGTCACCTAGCAGTGGTAGTCACATTGCTGTGTAGGAGCCGGCCCTGGATGACAGCATATGGTAGGCACAGTGTCTGGAGTGTTGACCAGTGGCAACTGGGATGTGGTGGTGCTGCTGTTGAGTGTGCCGGTGTCATCACCAGACTCTGTGGGGATGTCCTGTGCAGCAAGCAGCAGAATGTCACCAAACAGGGAAACAGTCTCATCATCATCAGTATCAGCATCATTGTTGGTCTCCCTCAGGGTGTGTAGGCCCTGGTCCATGGCCTCTTCCCCCTCCATGGCCCTGGAGGAGGACACCATCACCTTGGCAGACTATGACATACCCTGTCCCTGGGGAACATCACCTGCCCCTAGGATGGATGGTGCTGTGGAGAGAGAATGTAGGACACAGTCAGATTACAGGGTCATTATAATAAAACTTTTTTTTTTAGGTATGAGGATCCTTTACATACACTCATATAATTTATACAGAGTTAAATTATACAGCACACATAGTCATACAATGCAATTTATCAATGCTCAATTCTAGGTAACTCCGCTGCAGGTAGAGTTCAAGGAACAATGAACTGCACCACATTGGTAACCCCTTTCATCAGGAGGTGATAGTCAAATGAATAGTATATGGTTAAATACATACATGTTTCTTTTTATGCATTATTGGACTTCGTCATTTTAATACAATGTATCTGTTTAGCTTTATGGCACAAAATCAGAGTAAGAGGTCAGCTGGTACAGGACCCACTTTCGCCATTTGTTGTCAAAAGCTTCAACCCTATCCCTCAGTCTGGCTGTCATCCACTCCAATGCATATATTTCCTTAACTAGACTATTCCAAGCCCCCTTAGTGGGTGGTTTGTCTGAGATCCGGAGTCTGGTTTTCACCTTTTTTGCTGCCAGCAGTAGTAAAGTGGTTTGTAAATAGGTAAGTTTATTAACTTTCAGACCATGGGGTGGTGTGGCAGTCAATATATAACCAGGTGTAAAAAGGTATGGTGTGTCATAGTCATAGACCACTAATAGTGCTCGTATAATCTCTTGCCAGTAAGAGCCTAACAAACTGCAGTCCCAGAGTATACGGGCCTGGTCTGCTGGAGCAGTCCCACATTTTCTCCAACATGTTCCTTCAGAGTCTCCTGGCAGGAGTACGGAAGAACCGATACCGGAGCTTCCATGCGTACTCCCTCCAGTAGGGGGATCCTGATGCCTTCATCATTATCATCATTATTGAGGAAGCTGCTTTCCAGTTTGTTTCCCGAATGTCGGTCCCTAAGTCTTTATTCCACTTGATTCATAAGGTTTCTATTGAGTCTCTATGTTTCTCTCCCAGAATCACATATATACTACTAATAAGGTAATTTTATGAGTAGCGGTGGGTTCTCCGCTATTGCCACTAGGGACTTCTTTGAAGGCTGTATGTAACCCCTACGGGGCACTATCCTAAGGGCTACTACCCCTGCCTGCCCTAACTGTGACAGGGTGAGGGGCCCAGATCCTTTGTCAGGTGCCTCCACCAAGAGGTCGTGGTTAGAACAGTCGAGATTAACTTGGTCACAGCCCTCTGGGTTGCTGCAACCCTCCTTTCTTTCCATTAGTGGCCCACACAGTTCAATTTCAGTGTCCTTACCACATACACTTACCCCCTCGGCTCGAACCAATCAGCTCACTCCGGGGATCCTCTGAAGAGCAAGGTGCAGTTATACCACATTCACTGTGCAATATTTCCCCATTAATACACAAACTAGCCAGTGTACTTTTGCAAAACAAGTAATCTGATTTATTCAAGGGGAGACAACAAGGACCGGGGAATCAGGTTGATTAGCTTACCACTACAATATAAGAATATTCACCTAGGGCTCTGTGCACAGGCCTAACCTATAAGTTACTGTCAATGGGTACCCAAGCCCTAACGGCTAGTTCCTCGATGCAGCTGGGTGGGGCCCTGACAAAGATAAGCATTTCATTCCTACTACGATTGGATGGAGCCAGCCGGCTCAGCTAATGTAGTCAGCAAGGTAACCAGAAAATCTTGCCCTGGCTAGCAACGTTTACCAGGGAGCTACCCTGATTTAGTACTCACAACTCCAGAAGGAAAAGCGCTCTCACAGCACTCACAGGGCTGAGCCTGCGCTTCAGATACTTCTCCACACATTTATATGAAAGACAACAGAGGGGTACCATACCAGGCAGCTGCTCCTATGGCCCGACCGAACTCACAGCTATCGGGAGTGCAACCGCAGCTTCAACTTTCCTGACAGACAGAGCGTGATTCAGCAGATTCTCCAGTCCTCTTCAGGTTGAGCCTGGTAGGTAGCTGTGCTTGCACACAACCTCCTCTGACCGCTGCCCTGTGGATTTAGGCCGTGTATCGCCGGCGATTTTAACGGCCACCTCAGGCCTTTCACACGCTTCCCGCATGAACACTCAATGGTGCAGAAGCTCAGAGCTCCTTCCTCATTCACAGCCACAACGCATCTGCCCCTTGACAGCATGGAGCCATCCTCTCTGCTCGGGCGCCACCCAATCCCATTGGCTGGCTACAGATGCCAGTCACTTAGTCCTGCTTTCTGTGGTGCGAAAAAGGTGCCAGGGTCTAGCCTTCACTTCCCACAATTACTCCCTGTATCCTCATTGGTCCACCGGCTCCCTAGAGAGCCCTAATCCTGATTGGTCACCAGTTACTCCATTGGAGACACCCCCTGCCCCTATTGGACCCTTCAGAAAGTCCTGGTCCAACATGGAGGGACACAGCACACACAGTCCCAGCTGCAGAAGAAAAAGGTTTAGACAAACTGTAACCCCACCAGTAGTCTAACTAATTATACCCCAACAGTTACATCTTTCAAAAGGGGCTCCCCCTGTGCATATAACGACTGCCAAATGGGAGCGATGTCACCGCGGCTCAGGCGGGACTCGAACAGGGAAACACCAGTCCCCCCATACCAGCCCACTGAGCCCTGTGAGCAAGCAGCCCTTAAAGAGACAGTACTGCAGGCTTTAAAAGCCTCACACTGCCTGCATTTTGGTGCCATAGCACTGAGCACCAGTTAGGCAGAGAACATTAGGCAAGCTCTGGGAAGGCTTTCGGGAACCCCCATCTGTAAGGGGGTTACATGTAGATATGATTTTAACTGCTGATATTTATGAAAGAATCTATGAGGCAGCTTATATTGGGACTGAAGCTGTGCAAATGAACATATGACCCCAGAACCTAGACACTGAAAAACATGCTTAATACCATACTTATACCACTGAGACATGGAGCTATCTATTTTGTTCGGGGGAAAGAGCTGTTGGCAGCTAAAGATCTAATGAACAGTTTCTCCATTGGAGAGAGTTGTTTATTTACCACATAAAGTCACTATTTGAAGACCTCAGTGGTACACTGTGGAAATTTTGAAAGGGGGAGGCATCCAGGGGGGGTGACCAAACAGACAATCTGTTAAATCCAGCAAGTCACTCCAGACTGCTTCAAATTGCTTCTGGGGCATATCATAAGTAAGCATTAATCACTGACAGAGGAGGGCTCTGCCGGTGGATCAATGCCCACTAGGGGGTTGGTGCCCGAGGGCACAGCCCGAGGGGTCCAACTGTCCAGTGGGCATTAATCCCCAGCAGAGCCCGACGCTGAAGGTGATTAATGTGCTTGTAACATAGGCTCGCCATGATGATGATGAGCCCATGTTACTGGCATCACTCCGCCAGCAGCATGGTCGCTGGTGGAGCCCACAGGCAGATGACAAGGAGACAGATTGTGCAGCAACGGCTATTTGTAAAACTGCAGCCCTCAGTGCTAAAGTCCACATTAGATTTTTAAAATGGTCTCAGTACAGCTGTGTTTGTGGGGGGGGGGATGGAGGGGGCGCACCATAAGCGCTGCATAGTGAATTAACATCACCGTTTGCCAACTAAACAAATCTGCACTACTAATCTTACTCACATACATCATCCACTCCTCTTTCACCATAGCTGAAGTCCTCATAGTGCAATGATGTCTTATTGATCATAATTTATTCGATCTACAGAATACGTGGCATCCTAAGTGTTTCCTGTTGTCTGTAACAACACTATAATAAAGCAACTTAAATAATATAAGTACGTGACAACGGCCCATTTCGAAAAGAATATCTTCTGCCACCTTTTGTTTCAAAAGGGCCTTCACTTTTCGGCTGTAAGAAAATACAACATCTCCCCATATTGTGAAATGTGGAGGCAGGCAAACGTTGAAGTTTTAATTTAAATTAGGCAGCAGCTCTTCTGATTACTTCCAGCTGACTTAATCAGTCATCAGAATAGGCCTATGACAATCTGTTCTGCAAACATATAAACTTTTACCTGCCTTTAGCAAAATAATACAATCACTAAACAGAAACCAGGGGGGCTCGCAGTGGTGACGGAGTGGGCTGCTACCGTCTGGTGCCTCCATGGCCACAGCTGGTACTGACTGAGCAGGCATTACCTGTGGGTTAATACCCACTCCGTTTCAGTCAGCTGTGGCACTTCAGTGAATCCGTAGGCTCCATTCTGGCAGTCTGCAGTGAGCCATGTTACAAGTAAGCATTAATCACTGACAGAGGAGGGCTCTGCTGGTGGATTAATGCCCGCTGGGGGGGTTGGTGCCCGAGGGCGCGGGTTTAGCCAAGAAAGGAGTATTTTCATTTGGGATGCCCAGGCATAGTCCTGGAGATTAGGTAGGTTTAACCTCCTCAGTCTCTGGGTAGTTGTAACAAAGTGTACCTAGTCCTGGGAGGTTTCCCTTGCCATATAAAACAGGAAATAAGTATGTTCCAGGTCTGGAAGTAAATATGTGTTGGCATTATAGGCAGGGTCTGTAAGAAAAATAAAATGTGTGGGAATATGTTTTGTTTGATAGTGTCTATACTAGCCAGACTTAATGGGATATGGGTCCATTTGGTCAGATCCTTCTTTATTTGTTGAGTTAAGGACTCAAAGTTGGCTATATCAGCATGAATCGGGTTTTTAGTTAAACAAGTCCCTAGATAGCGCATGGACTGTTTATACCATTTAAAGGGGTATGCCATTTTTAATGATTGTGGGGGTATAATCACATAATAATACTTCTGTATTTTGTTGATTGATTTTATATCTGGAGACCTCTCCAAAATTCTCTAGTTGTTCCCACATCTTCGGGATGGCTGTATTGGGGGAAGTCAGGGAGAGGAAAACGTCATCCGCGAATAATGATATTTTGTATGTCCTACCTCCCATAGGTATTCCCTCAATCTCTGGGTGTAGTCTAATTGCCTGGGCGAGGGGTTCAAGGTACAATCTGAATAATAAGGAGGAGAGAGGGCATCCCTGACATGTTCCTGTCTTGAAGGGAAAGGGGTTGGAAACAAAGTCATCTAATTTTAGGTATGCTTTGGGAGTTTTATATATATTTTGTATTTGCTGTATCACTTCTACGGGGAAGCCAAAGCAAGACAGGGTCACCCATAAAAAGGGCCAGGCAACCCTGTTGAATGCCTTTTTGGCATCTAGCCCCAGGAGTACTAGAGGGGGATGGATCTCTTGGCTGCAAATTCCTTAAGGGGGTAGGTTCATCAGACTGCGTCATGGGCGTGTCTGCTTTTAATAAAGCCCACCTGGTCAGGGTTAATCATAAGGGGCAATATTTTTTCCAGTCTGTGGGCCAGAATCGACATGTATTTTGTAATCAAAATTTAACATGGAAATTGGCCTATAAGAGGAGGGATGTTTAGGGTCTTTATCTGACTTAAGAATGGCAGCTATGACCGCATACTGCCACGCGGGGGGGGCACCGCTCTGTATTTTGTGTGAAATCTTCACTAAGGAAGGGAGCAGTTCCTCTTGAAACACTTTATAAAACTCCAGAAGGTAGCCATCCGGCCACGGGGCTTTCTGCATTTTGACTGTCTTTATTACTCCCTCCATTTCAGCTCTAGTTATGGGGACTTTTAAAAGTTCTTTGTGGGAGGGAGCAAGTTTTGGGAGTTGTAGTTTGCTTAAATAATTCTCTGTCTGTTGGTTAGTGTTAGCAGGTTTAGTCTGATATAGAACTTGATAATAATCAGCCATAATTTGCCTAATTGCTGTGGGATGATTCTCTAGTTTCCCTGTTTTAGGGTCTTGCATGGCTGTGACACAGGTTCTAGTCTCGTGCATTGTAAGTTTACGAGCAAGATTCCTTGCCCCCTTAGGGCCACCCTCATGAGCAGTGAGCCATAAGTAAAAGAGCTGCTGCTCGATTTCTTGCTCTATAAACTTTTGTCATTTTTATTTTGTGAGTAACATCTGCTCTCTTACAGTTCAGTTCCCCTGAGCATAAGAGGACTGCAACTCTTTTAATTCCTCCTGGAGTCGAGATGCCTGGGCCTCCCTCTCTCTACGTTTCCTCAAGGAAAAAGCAATGACTTCTCCCCGAAATACCATTTTGAGAGTGTCCCACAGTATTACTGCAGGGACATCTGAACTGATATTGTCCCGAAGGATACGGGGCACCCTGTCTCAAATTAGCTGACAAAATTCCGGGTCTCTGAGGTGCATAAGGTTAAAACACCAGAATGTTGTTTTACGCCCTCCCCAGATTAAATTTAGCATAAATAGGAGCATGGTCCGACAACAAGGTCACACCACGCCAAATGTCCTGTAGTGTTTCAAGATGTTCTGCAGTAGTGAATATATAATCCAGTCTTGATGCCACCCCAGAGCCTGGGGCCATATAAGTATATTCTCTTTGTGAAGGGAAACAATGGCGCCAGACATCAATGAACCTCAAGAAGGAAACTGTTCCTTTCAAATATTTCTGAAGGGGATTAATATGATGGAGAAGATAAACAGAAGCATATTTAGTTGGGTTTAAAGTGGTATTCAAATCCCCACCCATCAGCAACTGCCCCTGGAGTACTCCCAGAAGTTGAGAAAAAAATTTCTGTGCCAGCATCTTTGATGTTCCAGAGGGAAAATATACAGAGGCCAGGGTTACTGGACGAGCATGTAATTTGCCCATGGCAATAGCATATCTCCCCTCTGGATCCACCACCACCTCCTGCAAGTCAAACGGCACACCCCTCCACACCAAAATGGCAGTCCCTCATTTCCTGCCTAAGCTATGAAATGAGACAACCACCGTAGGGAATCCCCATTTTTTAAACTTTTCATGCTCAGAAGCTGACAATTGGGTTTCTTGTAAAAGAATAATTTCTAGCTTATTCCTTTTAATAAATTGTAATAACCGGGATCGTTTTACAGGACTATGGATCCCATTGATATTGAGCGATACAATTAAAGAGGATCTCGCCACCTTGTATGTTGGGTAGTAATCTTGTAATGATCAGGTCCAGCCCATTCCATTCCCCTCCCAGTCCCTTAAACCCATTTTGTTCTACCTCACCCTCCTGCAGCATTTCTGGTGGGTTCAAATTGACCATCCATGCCATGCCCAGAAACCTATTTTCTTGAGCAGAGGGATCCTCAATACCCATGTTTTTTAACAGATGCCTAATTTCAGCAAAAGGTGTGGGCCCATAAGATAGGGTACCCAAAAATAAGACATCTTCTTGCAACCAAAACATACATGTCAGCCTGGAATAACATTCACTGCCACCTAGTGGTGGTTTGTGTAAACTCCTTTGTAAAAGCGATGGTAGTCTAGGCAAGAGAAATGGCCTAGTAGAGAAAATCAACCAGGGACCACGGCACTGATAGTATTGTATATCAGGATGGAGATTTATCCACTTGCTGCCATGTATCCCATACAAGAAAGCTAATATCAAACTATGTACAATAACATCGTAAGAACAAACTGTTGGCTCCCAAGGTAGGGAGGGATCTCTATTCCCTCCTATATGGGAATGAATGGTATTTCCCTGCAGGGGTAACTCACGAGCCCAGCATGGGCCCCCAGCGCCATGTGCTTGTAAGAGCAGCACAATGCTGGAGACCAGCACACACAATGGCAGATTCAGCAGGCTGTCCTTCTCAGAGTACTGCTTAGGTAACTGCTGTGTGTAGCCATCGCAAAATGGCTGCCCAGAGTAAGGCATATTGCTTCCCTCATCCAAGAAGGTGTTAGTACTCAATGTGTTTTTGCCTCCACGGGTCCCAGCTCCAATATTGGATGTTGTAGGTGTATAGGGAGCATAACTGTGACCAGGGATAAGGACCAGGGGAGGAGACATAAAGAAGGGGAGGATCTCATTTTCCCATCTTAGCATGGCTAATTAGAGCTGTTTCCCCTATTTTCGATTATAGGGAAAATCTTCACCGTTGTTGTCCACCTTAATCTCCAGCCCACCCCATCTCTTAAGACTCTCTTCACAAAATGTTCATTACTGGAAGGAGACCTGCTAATATAACGTAGAGTCCTAAAACAATAAAGTCTCTTCAGCCTCCCCTAGGCAGTACCCATTTTACTGTATAATTAATGTCCTTGGGGTGAGATTAGGCCTTGACTCTCCTCACGGCCAAAGATTACCAACAATGCTTTCAGCCAGAGCAATCAGTCTGGGGAAGTCCTCTGGAATTTCAGTAGCAGTTTTTTAACATCCTGGAGTGTTGAATATCCATGTCTCTTTCTGGATTGTGCTGTTTGTGCCTTCTCCCATGTGTTTCCCTTCAGCTGCATTTCTTGTTTTTGTAGGTCTGATGGGGGCAAAGTCAGCTCTACTATGTCCCTGGCCTGCAGGACCTTGGTAGCTTCATCCGGGGTATTGAACGTTTATGGCCATGTGGGAACATTATGATGTTCTTCGCTGGATATGGTGTAAAACATTTCAACTGTTGTTGTTTTAGGACCCAAAGTATTGGTGCATAAGCCCTTCTTTTTGCTGCTATCTGCTGGGAGTAGTCATTATCAAAATACAGTCGCCGACCTTTATATTGTACATCTCTCATTCTCCACGCTCGTGTCAGGAGTTGCTGTTTTACTGTATAGTTCAGCAATCTGATCACTATAGAGCGTGGTCTCTGGTAGGCCTGCTGTGGCTTCGGAATGAGTGCCCTATGGGCTCTTTTGATTTATATTTTGGTAGCAGGGTCCAGTTGTGGAACTTCTCTCAACAGTGTTTCTGTAAACTTAAGCATGTCTCTCCCTTCTTCATCTTCAGGCACCCCATGTATATGCAAATTATTGCGTCGCGACTGATTTTCAAGGTCCTCACATTTTTTCCCCAATAGTTTTTGTTCATTTAATAGATGTACCACAACTCTCTCCAAACTGTCCATTCTGGAATTAATCTCTGTAGGTGCTGTCTCCAGCTCTGCCATGTTTTGATTAATTTTGTTAAGTTCTGAGGTCAGTTCTGTTCGAAAAGTTCTAACTTCATCGTGGAATCCCTTCAATTCCACCAGGATTGCTGCACTGCTAGGCTGCCCACTTGGAGCAGGCGGGGTTTCCGCCATGTCTTCCAGGTCCAATGTGCCAGTCGGAGAGTAGGATGCTGGTTTGACTTGTTGCAAAGCTGCCGTGGTTGTTTTTTTCTTTTTTTGTTGGGCTCCCATTCAGTTCTGTGACTCCCTGGTGTTGTTTGCAGTCGAGTTTTGTTAAAAAAACTTCAGTTTTGGTAGTCTGTTTGTTAGGGCTCAGGAAAGACGTCGCTTCAGCGATGCATTCCTCTAGGTGGCTCCACCGGAAGTCAGATTACAGGGTCATTAAAACATAAAACTGTAACAGACACCTAGGTAAACACGCACACACATAGCCATAACATAGGACACACCTGACAGAGGATTCAGAGCTGCACTGCACAGCCCAGACACAACACTCAAACATACCGCACTGTAGTACACCCACAGACGCAGCAGCATCACAACAGTATACACACAGTTCCACCCACCAGTGTGAGTAAGAACACAATATTCACATGCTACACCCTGGCCAACTACAAATGACATGCAACACATATATGTACGTTGCCAGGATGGGCTGACACCTGCCTTAAATACACTACCAGGTACACCCTGGACGGCAGCCCATTGGAGGGTGTTGACCATCGGCTCCTCAGTTGGCATCAGCTTGGTAGTCATGGATGGGCCTCCACCTTTGGCCTGCAGTTTGGACCATTCCCTTGCCAGCAACTCCTTGGTCCAAACACATAGGCCACTTGCCTTCTTGCAATACTCTTGTGCTTTCTGACACATGTGGCCCTGAGCATTGACTGCTTCAGCCACTTTCCTCCAGGCCTGTTCCTGCTCCTGGGGCATGACCCCACACCTAGTCAGAAGTTCCTCCCGGGCCTCATATGCCTCCGTCAGGGACCGTAGCTCCTCAGAGCCGGATTTAGGTCATCTGCGATGTGCAGAGGATATATCTGGTACTGTTGGGAAAGAAATTTGGAGATAGCCCCATGAACATGGCCAGGAACAAAAAAAAGACAGGCAAACACAAAGATAAACAAACACACAGTACACCTCCCTTGAAGGCTGCAGCACCTGTCAGTCACCTCAAGTGTGGTGATGCTGGTGGGCCCTTTTGCAGTCCCTAACATGCAATTGAACTGCATACATTCCAGGACATTTGCATAGGCTGGCTGAATATTGCAAAACTGAGCAATGCACTGCTGCCATCATATTGCGCATTCTTAACTGCTCCCTAGAACACTATGGCACACCTGTGTTGACATTTGCACGACTGACAGCATACGTCACAGCGTTGTGCTGGACACAGTGCCATAATGTCACAGACAACAGTGCACCATCACACATGTTCCATATACATGTGCCATAATAGACTGCAGAGCATGTCCACTGACGAGCACGGTGTGGTAAGCCTGATTTGTGGCCATATACGACCTTAACAATATGGCACGATATATGTGCTATTCATGCATGGTGCCGTGGCAAAACTGGGAGCACATTGCTGCGTGGTTCCATGTTGTCGCGCATGCGAAGTGTCACAGCAGTAATTCCCTGCCATGCACGGGCATGGTGCTAACAGCAGTAGCGCAAAGCAAATCAATGATGCCTAATCGTGCAACGTATGCGGGTTTCAGGCCGCCAAAACATGGTAGGGTGTGAGTGTGTGCAGTAGCAGCAGCATCAGAATGTCCAGGACCAGAAGACTTATGGCATTCATCTAGTGGGACCAGAGCTGGTTTTAGGTGGAAATGGCAAACCTGGTGGACCTACTGGTCACCAGGGAGGGCCAGCTATATGACACAGAGCACCTGTATAGGCCCGGATGCCAGGTGTTGGCCTCCATAGCCATTATGTTGACCAGAAGGACCGGGGTAAAGCGCATGTGGGAACAGTGCTGCCACAGGTACAGTGACCTGAGAAGGAGGGACAGGGATCACCTGGATAGGTTCCACACTATGGTGGTGGAGGAGGGCACTGTGCCACACCCAGGTATATGCACTCTAATAATTTGTGACTTTTAGGATGTCTTTCTCTGGCAGAGGTATGTCTGTGTCTGACAGTAACTTGTGTAGAATGTAGCATGGTATTGTTATCAATCTACAGTTGTGGAATGCCATGCTGCATACCGTTCTGTTGCGTTTGGCACAGACATGTCCCGCCCTCTCTGTAGTGCAGATGTCAAGTGGGACATGTTATTTTACATTCTAGAAAGAGCAACACCTGCCTAAAGAGGCTGGCAACATGCCATGCGTTACCACTGTACATCATGCTGACCAGGGAATGGTGCTGTCAAATGCCAGGCGTACAATGTGTGACAGTGGGATGGCCACATGACCACTGTATAGCACCTGTGTCTCCCCTTGACATGGCAAAATGTGGTAACTGGTACATACGTGCTCAACACTGACATAGGTGACCAATATGCTGTGTATGACCCCATTTGCATTGTTATAGTGTGCTGGCACACATACTATGGCCACCTGTCTCGATATGCATATATGGGTACACACACACCATTGGAAGGTGCTGTACAGTACAGCGTGTTGCAGGTACCAGTTGCACATGTTTTGCTAGGTACCACCAGATTTGCTGCTGGTAGGCACCCTATTTAATCCACAGCTGTCAGCAGTCTGTGTCATGTACTCACATACCTGTCCTGTATCCCACCCCTGGGTTCCATGATTCCTATATGTATGGGCCATGGTCGTCACTGTTCCCAATCAATGTACCAGTCATTCATTATGGTGCTATACTAATTGACATGGGTGTGTCATGTCTCTTGTCACTGTACAGCACTTGGACATACCCTGTCATCATTGTGGGAGGGTGGTGCAAGTTTTTTCTACCATACACCTCAGATGGGTCTGCAGGTGTACGTGTCCCTCTGGTGCAGCTTGCACACATGACCAATGCATGTCCAGAGTTCCTCAGGTTCTGACTGACCACCTTGCCCTCATAGTGTACACACCCATCAATGTTAGGGTTTTAAAATCACACCACCATACCATGTATCTGTGCAATAGATGTGTGTTTATGACCAATTTGTATACATCCACTATGCAGGTACAGTCACATGTAAGTCACAGCGGTCCTTGCACATCCGCATGGCAACCTGCTGCTACATAGTGGATAGAGGCATGTGGGGTGTGTCACTAAAGTTGTACCGTTCCAGTGTACACACCCCCTTCTTTAAAGACACAGATGGAACATGTGTGCCACATGCTGGCCCTGCTAGTCAGCATGGCTGTGTCCCAGTGTGTGCTCACAGTGATGTACGGCATGGCTGTTTTGTGTTGTGGCATCCCAACACAATCCCATGTCTATGGTGTTCAAATGTGCACATGCATGTATCCACCCATGTGTCACAGGCCACACACCAGGACCATGTACATCGGCTAACCATGTAATGGCATAATAGTAAACACCATTCTTCCTGCAGAGCCCCACATGTCCCTGCACAACAGATGCTTCCTTGTGCCCTGGCTTGTCAAGTTGTGTAGGCATGTAATAGTGCACATCACAGTGTGTGATACTGGTACCCATTTGGCATCTCCATGACACAGTGTGACGGTTACCATGTCACAGCAACAGGGTATGCAGGCGGCATGTGGACGTATGTGTCACACAAGTGTCCACTGAGTCTCATGCAGCCCATCCTATAACTGTTATAGTACCGTTGGCAATGCCACCATGTATCTGTCCAGTAGTATCTGGTGCAGATCAGGGGTCACAGTGCTAACAGGAATACAACTGCTCTGGTGTGTCATGCCATGACAGGTACAGGTGGACCTGTGTAAACATATACATGTAGGTGCCTATCAGAGACATGGTGACCATTAAGTGCATTTGCACATGTGGCCACCCCTCATGCCACAGCTATTCGATCCTGTGTCTGCCCATGTCACTCCATTGGTTGAACCATATGACATCTTGGTATGCACACAGCTATGTCAGTGACCACCATCCAGTGTTGCCTTGATGCCATGGCTTCCCATTGGTTTCACATGTCCATCTGTATCATTGCCACTCATTCACATGTGAACCAGGCATGGGGATATCCATTTGCTGACCCATGTATGTATCCATTGCAGTCCACCCGGCTCCACCCACTGGGATTGTTATCCGTCCTATGCATTGGTCACTCTTGGTGCACAATAAGGGTGCACCCCCGGCCTGGCTGACTGACTGATATATTCACCCAGCATCACAGGGCATGGCTCACAGGATGCTGACAATGCATTGTACATGCACAGCCCACAGTCAGGGGATGGATGTAGAATGTTGCATACATTAAATGAGACACCTGGTGACAACATGTACAATGTACTATCAATGGACTGTCTGTGTAGGTACACTGTAGTCCATCCACTGTTGAGGGTGAATCAATTCTCTCAAGGGTGTCATTTAGAAATCCACACTGCTGCATCTTATTTGAGTGGACTGTGGAGGACATGTTTGGTGATGCATGACTCTGAATGTGTCTTTGTGTTCTTGATGCAGACTGAGGAGCCAGTTAACCACCATAGGGGACCCATGTCTAATCCCACGCTTCGGACACTGTACACATCATAATCCTGTCACGTTGGCATGTCCAATGCATCTGCGTAGTCCATTTCTGTGTTGGGCACACATCCCTGCTGGTCAGCCATGCACACGCTGCATGCAGGCACCCAACGCAGAACATGTAGTACCCTGTGCATCCACTTGGGCCATCTACACACTTGCCCGTAGGCATAGTGGCAGGATAGACATGTGGCCCCCACACGTGCTGTGGTGAGTGATGGCCTGCAGTATGGACAAGTCTAGCTGACCCTCCCATCTTGCCCTTGGGAAGGTTTGGGTATGCGGTGGCTCACCTCTGTGCCACTTTCAGCTTCAGGGGTCTCTGCATAGTCCAGTGTGTCATACCTCCTAGACATAATGCCAGTTGCACTGTTGTAGGTATGTGTCTGTGTGATGTCCCCACACACCCATGCTCCTGTCACAACCTGTTGTGCGTGTCCCCCAGGTGTGTTGTCACATTAATGTGTGTGCCACTACACAACTATCCCACCATATGTAAATGATATGCCGCTGTCGTCTGGTGGATGTGTCCTTCACACCCCTAAGATATCACCCTCACATTATTTTGGATCACATTGTTCTGGTACTGTGCCCTTGTATTTGGGTTGTACGTTATTTGCGTTTAGAAACATAGAAACATAGAATTTGACGTCAGAGAAGGACTGCTTGGCCCACCTAGTCTGCCCATTTTTCTACCTAACAGATAAGCTGCAGATCCTAGTTAACCAACAGCTTACTTCCTCATCCCTCACTAGGATTGCCTTATGTCTGTCCCATGCATTCTTGAATTCCCCCACTGTTCTTGACTGCACGACCTCCTCAGGGAGGCTGTTCCATGCATCCACAACCCTATCTGTGAAAAAATACTTCCTCACATGACCTCTGAACCATTCCCCCTCTAGCTTCAAATTATGCCCCCTTGTTCTGGCACATCTCTTTTTCTGAAAGATGCCACCCTCTTGGACTTTGTTGATTCCCTTGAGGAACTTAAAAGTTTCTATCATGTCCCCTCTCTCCCTCCTTTCCTCAAGGGTATACATATTAAGTTCCTTTAGTCTTTGTTTGTATGTCTTCTGGTGCAGACCCTGCACCATTTTGGTTGCCCTCCTCTGGACAGCCTCCACTCTGTCTATGTCTTTGCAGAGATGGGGTCTCCAGAACTGCACGCAGTACTCCAGATGGGGTCTCACCAACTGTCTGTACAGAGGGATAACAACTTCCTTTTTTCTGCTATTGATGCCTCTCCCTATGCATTCCAATATCCCCCCAGCCTTCCTTACTGCCTTCTCACATTGCTTGCCCACCTTAGGGTCATCTGATATAATTACCCCAGGTCCTTTCCATTTTACTTTTGTCAGTATCTCACCCCCATTGTGTACTCTTCCCCTGGGTTTTTGTTTCCCAGGTGCATTACCTTGCACTCCTTTGCATTGAATCTGAGCTGCCATACATTTGACCATTCCTCCAACCTTGCCAAGTCCCTTCTCATCCTTTCCACTCCATCTTGTGTATCAACCCTGTTGCAGATCTTTGTGTCATCTGCAAAGAGACATACTTTTCCTTCCAGTTCCTCTGCAATGTCACTTATAAAGACATTAAAAAGGACTGGTCCCAGTACTGAACCCTGTGGTACCCGCTAGTAACCTTCCTTTCTTCACTGTGGACTCCATTTACTACTACCCTTTGCGTCCCATTGTCTAGCCAATTTTGTATCCAGGCTACCACCTTGGGACCCTCTCCAAAGCTGGCTGACTTGTGTATTAATCTTTTGTGTGGGACTGTATCAAGTGCCCTGCTAAAATCTAGGTAGGCCATGTCCACAGCCCCTCCCTGGTCTACTACTTTGGTCACCCAGTCAAAGAACTCTATTAGATTCGTCTGACACGACCTTCCCATCGTGAATCCATGCAGCCTTGGGTCCTGTGCCCCACTGACCTCTAGGTACTCAACAATTCTTTCCTTCAGCAGTGATTCCATCATTTTCCCTACCACTGAGGTCAAACTAACTGGTCTGTAGTTTCCTGCCTCTGTCCTGCTCCCACTTTTGTGAAGAGGAATCACATCCACCCCCTCCAGTCCTGAGGTACCACCCCATCCTCCCATGATTTGTTAAAGAGAGTAGTCAGCGGTGTCACTAGTTCTACCCTTAGTTCTTTTAGGATTCTTGGGTGAATCCCATCAGGCCCCATTGCTTAGTCCACCTTCAATTTTATTAGTTCTTTCAGAACCCTTTCTTCTGTAAATGGACTGGTATCGACCCCTGTCTTCAGAGTGTTTCTCTTGGTTTAGGTAACTCTCCCTCCTCTTCCTTTGTGAATACTGAGCAGAAATATTCGTTCAGTATCCCTGCTTTTTCACTGTCACCCTCTACCCACATTCCCTCCTTTTTATTAAGCCTCAGTATCCCTCCTTTGGTCTTTCTTTGCTCCGAAGGCATAGTGGCAGGATAGTCATGTGGCCCCCACACGTGCTGTGGCGAGTGATGGCCTGCAGTATGGACAAGTCTAGCTGACCCTCCCATCTTGCCCTTGGGAAGGTTTGGGTATGCGGTGGCTCACCTCTGTGCCACTTTCAGCTTCAGGGGTCTCTGCATAGTCCAGTGTGTCATACCTCCTAGACATAATGCCAGTTGCACTGTTGTAGGTATGTGTCTGTGTGATGTCCCCACACACCCATGCTCCTGTCACAACCTGTTGTGCGTGTCCCCCAGGTGTGTTGTCACATTAATGTGTGTGCCACTACACAACTATCCCACCATATGTAAATGATATGCCGCTGTCATCTGGTGGATGTGTCCTCCACACCCCCAAGATATCATCCTCACATTATTTTGGATCACATTGTTCTGGTGCTGTGCCCTTGTATTTGGGTTGTACGTTGTTTGCGTTTAGAAACATAGAAACATAGAATTTGATGTCAGAGAAGGACTGCTTGGCCCACCTAGTCTGCCCATTTTTCTACCTAACAGATAAGCTGCAGATCCTAGTTAACCAACAGCGTACTTCCTCATCCCTCACTAGGATTGCCTTATGTCTGTCCCATGCATTCTTGAATTCTCCCACTGTTCTTGACTGCGCGACCTCCTCAGGGAGGCTGTTCCATGCATCCACAACCCTCTCTGTGAAAAAATACTTCCTCACATGACCTCTGAGCCGTTCCCCCTCTAGCTTCAAATTATGCCCCCTTGTTCTGGCACATCTCTTTTTCTGAAAGATGCCACCCTCTTGAACTTTGTTGATTCCCTTGAGGTACTTAAAAGTTTCTATCATGTCCCCTCTCTCCCTCCTTTCCTCAAGGGTATACATATTAAGCTCCTTTAGTCTTTCTTTGTATGTCTTCTGGTGCAGACCCTGCACCATTTTGGTTGCCTCCTCTGGACAGCCTCCACTCTGTCTATGTCTTTTGGAGATGGGGTCTCCAGAACTGCACGCAGTACTCCAGATGGGGTCTCACCAACTGTCTGTACAGAGGGATAACAACTTCCTTTTTTCTGCTATTGATGCCTCTCCCTATGCATCCCAATATCCCCCCAGCCTTCCTTACTGCCTTCTCACATTGCTTGCCCACCTTAAGGTCATCTGATATAATTACCCCCGGTCCCTTTCCATTTTTACTTTTGTCAGTATCTCATCCCCCATTGTGTACTCTTCCCCTGGGTTTTTGTGTCCCAGGTGCATTACCTTGCACTTGTTTGCATTGAATCTGAGCTGCCATACATTTGACCATTCCTCCAACCTTGCCAAGTCCCTTCTCATCCTTTCCACTCCATCTTGTGTATCAACCCTGTTGCAGATCTTTGTGTCATCTGCAAAGAGACATACTTTTCCTTCCAGTTCCTCTGCAATGTCACTTATAAAGACATTAAAAAGGACTGGTCCCAGTACTAGACCCTGTGGTACCCGCTAGTAACCTCCTTTCTTCGCTGTGGACTCCATTTCTACTACCCTTTACGTCCCGTTGTCTAGCCAATTTTGTATCCAGGCTACCACCTTGGGACCCACTCCAAAGCTGGCTGACTTATGTATTAATCTTTTGTGTGGGACTGTATCAAGTGCCCTGTTAAAATCTAGGTAGGCCATGTCCACAGCCCCTCCCTGGTCTACTACTTTGGTCACCCAGTCAAAGAACTCTATTAGATTCATCTGACACGACCTTCCCATCGTGAATCCATGCAGCCTTGGGTCCTGTGCCCCACTGGCCTCTAGGTACTCAACAATTCTTTCCTTCAGCAGTGATTCCATCATTTTCCCTACCACTGAGGTCAAACTAACTGGTCTGTAGTTTCCTGCCTCTGTCCTGCTCCCACTTTTGTGAAGAGGAATCACATCCACCCCCTCCAGTCCTGAGGTACCACCCCATCCTCCCATGATTTGTTAAAGAGAGTAGTCAGCGGTGTCACTAGTTCTACCCTTAGTTCTTTTAGAATTCTTGGGTGAATCCCATCAGGCCCCATTGCTTAGTCCACCTTCAATTTTATTAGTTCTTTCAGAATCCTTTCTTCTGTAAATGGACTGGTATCGACCCCCGTCTTCAGAGTGTTTCTCTTGGTTTAGGTAACTCTCCCTCCTCTTCCTTTGTGAATACTGAGCAGAAATATTCGTTCAGTATCCCTGCTTTTTCACTGTCACCCTCTACCCACATTCCCTCCTCTTTATTAAGCCTCAGTATCCCTCCTTTGGTCTTTCTTTGCTCCCTAATGTACCTATAAAAGGTCTAATCCCCCTTCTTAACAGAGTTGACTATCCTTTCCTCGGTTTGGGCCTTTGCTGTTCTGATTGCCTTCTCAGCCTCTTTCTGCTATAACTGATAAAGTTCTCTGTCCTACTCCTTCTGTGTTTCCTTATATTTCCTGAATGCTATCCTTTTCTCCTTAACTTTCCCTGCCACCTCTTTTGAAAACCATAGCGCTTTTTCCTTCATTTCGTTTTGTTGATTTGCTTTACACAAAGGCTTGTTGCCACTGTGATGGCTGGTTTGATTACTCCCCATTGTTTTTCCACCCCTCCTTCTTGCCTGTTTGCTAGTGCTTTTCTGAGGCACTCTCTCATTTTCCCAAAGTCAGCCCTCCTAAAGTCCAATACTCTTGCTTTTGTATGGCTTGATTGTATGGCTGTGTTTATCGTGAACCACACTGTTTGGTGGTTGCTTGTTCCCAGATGGCTACCCACTTCTAAATCTGAGATTCTTTCTCTGTCCTCATTTGAGAGTACCAGGTCTAAGACTGCTCTCTCCTGAGTGGGTTCCAATACTAGCTGTCTGAGGCATGCCCCGTAGGGCATCAAGAATGACCCTGCTCTTGGATGTGCCTGCAGAAAAGGTGCTCCAGTTAACATCTGGCATATTCAGGTCCCCCATCAACAATATCTCCCCTTTTTCTGCCATGCTAAGGAAGCCTTCTATCATTTTCTTGTCCAGTCCCTCCCTCTGAGATGGGGGTCTGTATACAACCCCCATGCGGATTGTGGTGCCATTTCCTGTCTCCAGGGTGACCCAGAGTGTTTCATCTGTTCCCTGTTTACTCTTTAGTTCTGTTGCTTTGATCCCTTCTTTTACATAGAGAGGTACTCCTCCTCCTCTTTTACTCTCCCTGTCCCTCCTGTAGATTGTGTATCCTGGTATGTTGACATCCCAGTCATGGTTCTCTGTGTACCATGTTTCTGTGACTGCCACAATATCCAGGCAATCCTCTTCCATCAAGGCCACTAGTTCAGGGAGCTTGTTACACAGACTACGGGCATTGGTACTCATCACCCTCCACTTTTTGATGGCCTTACCCTTTTGAGCTCCATTCCTGTCCTTACTGCCTTTGCCTTTTTTTACATTTACCTCTGTTCTGCTCCCTAATGACTTCTCTACCTTGGTGTTTACCTCACTAATTACCGTGTTTTGTGGGGGGAGGCTGGGATTTCCCTGTTCCTTTTCAGTGCCTCCCCCCTTTACCAGTTTAAATGCTTGCCAATGAAGCATTTAAACCTCTCACCTAGGATCCTGGTTCACACCTGGACAGATGCAGACCATCGCTCCAATATAAGTCTGTATCCCTCCAGGTGGCTCCCCAGTCCCCGATGAAGCCAAAACCCTGAGCTCCACATCAGTTTTTCAACCATTCATTGAATTCCCTGGTGAGGAGTACCCTAGCATCACCCTTGCCATAGACAGGCAGCACCTCCGAGAAGGTTACCAAATGCGCTACTTGTCTAAGGCCCCTCCCCAACTCTAAAAACTCCCCTTGCACTGCTTTGATCCCATTCCTAGCCAGGTCATTTGTCCCTAAGTAGACAATGACATCCAGTTCCCTCCCTCGTGCAGCTGCTCCCACGATCCTGAGGATTCGCTTCTTGTCCCTCCAAGCCGTGGCGCCAGGCAGGCACCTTACCTCCCTCTTCCCTTCCTCCCCATTTCTACTCCCCTAATGATTGAGTCCCCTGTTTCCTTCCCCTGTGGGGTCCTATGCCACCCTCCTGTGGGTCTCCTTTGTGAAGGTTCCCAGCATACTCATTGGTCTCCACTGCAGGTGCCTCCATAGAGGAACCACTATCCACCAGAAGAGTGAATGAATTGTGGAGAGGTACAGCTGGAGGGATGCAACTCTGTTCCACCACCGTCTCCCTCCCTGAGCCCACCCTGGTCCAGCCTCTCCTCTTTCTTGGCAACCTCTGAGGTAGTGGCATTGGCCCTGGTGGTCCCTGGGTGAGAGAGGAGGTTTCACAAATCCTAGCCAGGTCAGCCTGGAGACGGGCAACCTCCTCCCTCAGACCAGAGAGGTGCCTGCAAATAGGGCAGCATCGCATGGTATGTTATTGTGTTGTACCCAGGTGTGATACTCCTGGATAATGGGATGCCCATAGCCATCACCTGTATGTGCAACATTGTGTAACGATGCCCAGTACAGCATCTGCGACACCCATGGCAGGGGTGGGCAGGCATAATCGTCTCACATCTGCTAAAGGGGGTGTGATGCCACAGAACACACCTTTGGCCATGCGTTCTGTGTGCTTGTTGTCATGGATGTACCATACTGTCGACCATGTGTCCCCATTGGCAGTTTCCTGACAGCCACCCCAGATAGCCAACACCCCCATGCCAATGTGCTGCCTGAATGTAACGCACATCGATGTCACTTTTCACCTCCTGTTCCTCTACTGCATGCCCACACATGTGACCCTCTGTATGCACAACCTCACCCATTTTTCAGGGTGGTATTTGTACCGTGTGGTTGTGCATTTTGCCACTGCCACTGGGCTGTGCATTGTCCACTGCCATACACAGTGTGTGTAGGCCTGTCTTGTCAGCCTGATGAGCCAGATGTACCCAGTGACAGGTGTCAGCCCCACTTTCCACTTTCTGTGGTGGGGAGATGGGTATGTGCCCTGATTGCATGCGGACACCTCTTCCCTGTGTGATCAGTATGTAATTGTGGCCCTGTGGTGCACCACAGAAGTATCCATTGCAGGGGTCGACATTTAATCATGCATCCATCAGCCAGCAGGGCTAGTGACTGGCAAAAGAAGACCTGGTTTGCTGGCCAAGGCACCTAGCTTCACCTGAGCTCTTTCCTTCTAAGACTGCTTGAAAGGCAGAGTAGAGAAACTTACCAGAGCAAGGGAGAAGGATTAAGACTTAGTTTGGCTAAGCAGATTTACTGTGTGGTGGTGTTTTTATTTTTTACTCACAGGGATTGCTACTGTTTGTTGCTAACATTTCATTGCTTTATTTTTTCTCTGATTCAAATTGTTGTTGCTGGTATACCTTCTTCTGCATTATTACAAGGTGTGCCTACAGGTGTGTGCTAACAGATTACTGCTGTAATCTTCTGATTCAAATTGTCTTTGCAAGGTATATCTTCTGTTACTGCTTTATTTTCTCTGGAGCAAAGTGTTTCTTACAGGGTATATCTTCTCTGAAATTATTACAGGTGGTGCTTTACAGGTTACAGTTTTATCTAACATTAGGATAAGCTTTCAGGGCTACTGCATTTGTTGTTGACTGATTGTTTCTGCTCTTACCTCCTTGTTCTTTCATCCGTGGTTCTTCTTTTTAGGCAGGGAAGGGCCCAGCCACCCACCCCATCCCCAACCACCCCACGCTACCTCCTTTTTATAGGGTACCACAGTTGTGACATTTCCTGTGGCAGAGCAGGAAGGGCGGATCAGTGGGGCCCACAAGGTGATCTCATTTACAGGGGCACTAGTAATTTAACTTGTTATAACAAGTTAAACAAAGCACAATTAAACCATTACTTGCATTTTTTTTTCCTTTTTTTCCTTCTAATTACTCTGACTAGGTTACAAACCCAGCAACTTATTTGGAATGGATTTCATTAACTGCAGGTACTGTGGAACAATTTTCAGAAGGACAGTCTTACAGGATTTAGGACACTGTCCTACATGCTGGGCCTTTGGAGATCTTAGGGCACAGCTCCGGGCAGCATGGGCAGAGATTGCACACCTCAAATTTCATATTGAAGAGGAACTACATTATAAGAACCACCCGCCATTTCCCCAGCATCCAACAGAAAAACCTCAACCGCAGAGGGTAGTTGGTCCAGGAGGTTGGCAGGTGGTTAGGAGGAGCAAATCAGGTGCCCCATCACTCTCTGCTGTCCAACACATTGCCTCCAAAAACCATATAAACACTACAAACAGGTATCTGCCTCTATCTCTGAAATCAAATAAAGAGGCAGAAGACACTGCAGAGCAGGACACTGTGGCACAGGAGCTAGCACAACAAAACTCACCCAAATCAGGAACCAAAACTAAACAAGCACAAAGGAAATCCAAAAACTTGATCATAGGAGACTCCATGATTCGGGAGTTGATACCCATCTCCAGCTAGGGTGATGGTCAGATGTCTCCCAGTACATCAGCATGGAGAGACACTGACCGTATTGCTAAATTGTTCACAAAGCAGGAGAAAACATTGATGTCCTAGTACACATAGGGACTAATGATCTCGCCAGCCGGTCAGTTGTGGAGACCAAGGAACACCTGACTAGGCTGGGTGACAAACTATCATCTATTTCGTCCGGCATCTCCTTCTCTGAGATCCTGCCAGTCTGGGAGAGGGGAGCAAATGGACGGAAGGTCAGAGAAGGGGAGATAGGGGAGCTAAACACGTGGCTCAAGGACTGGTGCCAGGAAAAAGGACACAGATTTGTAGGGAACTGGCAACAGTTCTGGGAGCGAAAGTTCTTTAAATTTGATGGACTGCATCTGACTAAAGAGGGAGTCAGTGCATTGGGGCAGAAGTTTGACGTCTTTGCAGAATATTTAAACTAGCAAATGGGGAGAGGGGTGCAGCACCCCATACGTCGAAAGGGAAGAACACCCTTCCCCCCTCAGCTAGTGGTCAAACAAGAATTCAGCGTGTTTGCCGTTCATTTGCATCACCAGGTAAGAAAAAAGGTTTGTCTCCCCATACGACGCACAGGGTAATGCCAAACCTCACCCAACAACTAACACACCAAAATCTGGCCAATGGAAAATCATGTACACAAATGCTCACAGCCTGGGAAATAAGATCCCAGACCTGCAGGCAATAATGTCAGAGGCTAAACTGGACATAGTAGCAATTAGTGGGACGTGGTTTACCAGTAACCACACTTGGGAGACTTCAGTACCTGGCTATGTATTGTTCAGAAGAGACCGAGGTGCAAAAAGGGGGGGAGGAGTGGCCCTGTATGTTAATGAAAATATCAAAGCTACAGAAATTCAGAATACACATAAGGAGCCAGAAGAACTGTGGGTCACCCTGGAACAGGAAATGGGACAGCCATAAGAACTGGGTTGTCTACAGGCCCCCAGACCAGAGGAGGACATAGACACATTACTGCTAGAAGATATACAAAACATGACAGCTAAAGGGAGGTTCTGATAATGGGAGACTTCAACATGCCAGATTCAGATTGGTCAATACCAGCAGGAACATCTGCCAGAACTAGACTCATAGTGGATTCCCTGCAGGGGACGGCCTCAAACAACTGGTACAGCAACCCACAAGAGACAAGGCTATCCTAGATCTAGTACTGACTAACAAAGAAGGGATCACAGATCTCCAGGTAGAAGGTCACCTGGGCCAGTGACCATCACATGGTATGGTTCAATTTGGCTACTACATCTAAATCATCCCATTCCAAGGCAAAATATGGGACTTCAGAGGAGCTGACTTTGATAGGATGGCCAACAGAGTTAAGCTAGCCCTGGCAAAAAACACAGGTGAGGGGGTACAGGCAAAGTGGGCAAGCATTAAGGATGCAATACTTGAAGCAACATCCCATTGTGTTAGACAGAAAAGGAAGTGAAAGAAGAAGGAAACCACTTTGGTTCTCAAATACAGTAGCAGAAAAGGTCAGAGCCAAAGGCTGGCCTTGGTAAATATAAGGGAACACAGCGGGATGAAGATAGGGAGGCATACCAAACTGCCCTAAGGGAAGCAGGGAAGGCAGTAAGGCAGGCAAAGTCCCAAACTGAGGAAACACTAGCACGAACAGTAAAAGAAGGTGACAAGACTTTCTATAGATACATTAGTGAAAGGAGAAAGTCCAGAGGGCGTATTGCTAAGCTTAATGGAGAAAAGGGAGCATGTGAGGAGGAGGACCCTGTAAAGGCATCTATCCTAAATAGATACTTTTGCTCAGTATTTACTGAAGAGAAGGTAGGGCAGGGCCCACAGCTCAGCATCATGGACACAGGGGGCAGGGAGGTGAGCACTACTCCCTTCACAAAAGAAAGGGTCCTACAAGAGCTTGCTAAGCTCAGGGTGGATAAGGCAATGGGACCTGATGGCATACATCCCGGGGTACTTAAGGAGCTATAGGAGGAACTAGCAGAGCCATTAGCAGAATTGTTTAGTGAGTCTCTGAGCATAGGAGAGGTCCCAGAAGACTGGAGAAGGGCTCATGTAATCCCGCTCCACAAGAGTGGTAGCAGGGAGGAGGCGGGGAACTACAGACCGGTCAGTCTTACCTCAGTAGTGGGCAAGATTATGGAGGCACTCCTTAAGGAAAGGATAGTGCAACACCTGGAATCCATAGGGGCACAGGATCCAAGACAGCAATCTGTAGATTTCTTTGACTGGGTAACCAGAGTGGTGGACCAAGGGGGAGCAGTTGATGTCGCCTACCTTGACTTCAGCAAAGCTTTTGACACTGTTCCACATAGAAGATTGATAAATAAGCTGGGTAGGCTCGGGGTGGGTCAGAAGTTGGTCAACTGGGTGGCAAACTGGTTGACTGGCAGAAAACAGAGAGTGGTGGTAAATGGTATACAGTCAGAAGAGATGCAAGTCACAAGTGGGGTACCTCAGGGATCAGTCCTGGGGCAGTCCTATTCAACATCTTCATTAGTGACCTTGCAGATGGACTAGAGGGTAAGGCTTGTCTGTTTGCAGATGACACCAAGATCTGCAACAGAGTAGATGAGCCAGATGGGGTGGGCAGAATGAGAAGAGATCTGGATAAACTAGCAGAATGGTCAGAAGAGTGGCAACTGGTTTAATGCAAAGAAGTGCAAAATCATGCACATAGGGAAGAGAAACCCAGCCATTTATAGGCTGGGAAGGGAGTTGCTAGCAGTCACAAAGGAAGAAAGAGACTTGGGCATCATCATCACTGATGACCTAAAATCATCAAGCAGACCTCTAAAAGCAGTAGGTAAGGCTAGGGGGGGTGTTAGGGTGTATTAGTAGAGATATCACAAGTCGTAAGAGGGAGGTAATAATCCCTCTTTACAAGACATTGGTTAGGCCCCATCTGGAGTACTGCGTGCAGTATTGGAGGCCACACCTTCACAAGGACATTAACAAATTGAGGCAGTCCAGAGAAGGGCAACCAAAATGGTGCAGGGACTGCATCAGAAGACATATGAGGACAGATTAACGGAGCTCAATATGTATACCCTTGAGCAAAGGAGGGAGAGAGGTGATATGATCGAGGCATTCAAACACCTTAAGGGCATAAACAAGGTGAAAGAGTCTAACATGTTTAAATATAAGAAAAATAGCAGGACAAGAGGACACAGCATGAGATTAGAGGAGGCCGATTAAGGGGAATGTGAGAAATTCTTTTTCAGAAAGGGTGGTGGATGCATGGAATGGCTTACCACAAGAAGTGGTGGCTATGAATACAGTGCAGGGCTTCAAACAGGCATGGGATAGGCATAAGGGAGCAATACAAATGACTATGAATAGATAGGTCACTGACAGAGCAAAGGCCGATGGCACATTTATAAGGTAGAAAAAGAAATGGGCAGACTGGATGGGCCTTGCGGTCCTTTTCTGCCGTCAACTTCTATGTTTCTATGTAAAATGCACTGGAACCACAGACATTTTCAAAAACCTAGCTGATGTACCCACTGAAATGTTACCTTGTCCAGTACAGGTCCACAGGGCTAGTTAATGGTAATCTTACTAGCCCGGTACAAAATCTAGCAGCATTTGGCTAGCGGGCTGGTGCCAGCTTCAACCCCTACATTGTCTTATGCACAGCTATCCCCTGAGCAGTCAGACTATGGGTGCATTTGTGGGTTGTGGGGTGATGTTGTTTGCCCACATAGGTCCACACTGCATCCCATCCATCCTTGCTTGTATAGAGGGCCACTGTGGGCAATCATGGCCAACTGTGTGGGGGACTGCCACCATCTCTCTCCGATAGGTCTGGTACCAATGGCTGTTCTGGTTTTCCATCAGAACATTGATGCAACAACAGTGAAACCCCTGCAGCGAAACCTTGACGGCAATGGACTTTGCAGCAATGGGAATTTTGGCTCGACAGACTTTGCATCGATGGGGGTAGGCACCTAATTCCACTGTCTGTGTGATGTGGAGTTAGATATTTAAAGTAGGGGATGTGGGGGCACAGGTCCCCGCATGGGGTGTGCAGGGGGCACAGCCCCCCGCACATTGATGTGCTCAAGTGTGTCGGTTGGGGTTTGCGTGTTTCAGGTCTTTGTCGGGACACATCAGTATTGGTGATGTTGGTAGGATTGCATCACTGTAACAGATGTCATTGGAATTTCTGTCACTGCAGCTTGGTGGAACCACCTGTCCTGCATCCACACCTGCCATTGGATGATGTACCATAGTTGCAGCTAATGCACAATCACCACACAGCCATGTGCTTCTCCACACATGGCACTGTGCTTTGTGGCTTGCTTGTTCTGTGGTGGCCTAGTATGGTGTCACGCCCACAACTTGTGTCTAGTACCTCCGGGCACACATGTCCACTGCACATGTGTAGTCACTGTTGCATGCAGCACTGTGACACAGCCTGTGGGTAGCACCCCACACATGTACGGCTACACATCGTACCCGTTGTTATGGGCCTAGGGTTTGGGGAGGCTATCTAGACATACACATCACCCCATTGGCCCTGCTGCTGTACCAAGTTGTGTTAGGTTAGGTCCAGCCTGGAAGTGAGCAGCAAGGAAGGAGGGTTAGTCACGGGACAGCGAGGATGCAGTTCAGGCAGCAGGGCGCCATCCTCCAGGCTGTATGCCACATCCTCCATGTGTACAGGAGGGTCTCATGGACACTGGTGTCCATCAGGGGTGAACTTTCAGCCATGCGCTGCCTGCAGGCCCCACCTCAACCCCCTGGTGCTCCATGATGTGGACCAGCTGGCAAAGATTTGTGTCCCCACCCTTTTTCACCCCACTCTCCCACTGCTCTTCCCATCCCTTCATTGTGAATAGTTCCTCCCCTTCCACCCTTGTCCACTTTATTCCTGGCTGGCAGTATAGCCTAGAGGTTAGAGGTTGGGCTGGCAGTTTAGCCTAGAGGTTAGAGGAATGAGATGTGAATGAGCTTGATACATCCAGCAGACCAGACCTGAGTTTGATTCTCACAACCTCGACTTGCATACTGTGTGACTCTGAGCAAGTCACTTAACCTCCCAGTGCTCCTAGGTCACCCCTGAAAACAGGCACTTGTGCCTAGTGGGCCTTACCCAGTTACCAAAGACTAAAATAAAAAAAAAAATAAATAAATTCCTCACCCCATTACACATCCTGTTTAACTGTTACAGTAGTTGGTTATATTGTCGTTGTTTGTTTCTTGCAGTTTTTCTGCTACTGTTGTTGTTTTCTGATGTAAATATTTGAATATATATTATTTTCATATTTCACATAGTTGTGTGTAGTGTGTTCTTTACTAGTGATCTTTCCGTAGTGGTTATCCCCTGGGCCCTCCCATCCACATGTCCTCAGATATGGGGGGGGGGTGGCCTTCACATCCCCCAGCACTGCCTGTGCCTTACAAGCAGGCTCCACTGGTGTTTCCCTGTGTTCACCTACACAGGTTGCATGAGGAGTCTGTGATACATCCATCCTGTATGTTCATCCTGCCACTTCACTGTGGTGACCCCAGCCACACACTGTGTGGATGCCACTGCCGGCAGCATGCACCCTTATGTACCCATGTCCATGTGTCCTGGACTGTCTTCAGACATGTCACGCCATTAGCTTGCACCCTATGTGTGTCCACCCAGCCTCCCTGTCATTTTGGTTGTGCTCTAGTGGCACACTAGCCCTTACATCACGTTGGCATGTATGCTGCAGTGTCCATTGTACTCACACATCTCCACTATCCATGGGTCACTGTCACTGTTGTGTTCCCCCGTCTGTAGTGGTGTGAGACTACCATGGGCAATCTGCATAGTCGTGCACATGCCTGAGCATGTCTGTATGGTACGCAGGGCTGACCCCTTTCAGTCCTTGCATCAGGCCCTTTTGGCCCCATAGTGGGCCACTGGGCTTCCCCTTTCCCTTGGGCTGTCGTGCTATTGTGCCATCCGTGATCTTTCATGCACATGTGCAGTGCACAACAGCTACTGTTTGTGCATCTGTCCCCTGGCCCTATGTGTGCAGTTGTCCCACATTCAGAACTGGCCATGTGAGCTGCACATATCCCACTGCACCATTGTGCACTATTGTGATATGCAGTATGCATTGCACAGTTTCTGTAGCACATGCTATGTCTGAATATCTCCATCTTCTGTGACTGAGAAATGTTTTTGTGCGGCACTATCACTTGTGTGGTGTTGCTTCCCACCTCTGAATATGGGGCCCCAAGTCTCTATCTTGGATAACCGCTAACCCCATTCTTACTTCTGACTAATCTACTGCTCTTGAATCGATAGCCGTCGATGAAAGAATAAAAAATTACTAACATTGCATAAAAGTAAGTATTCTCTTTCACAAATCACAATGCTGCCTCAGTCTGACTACATAGTTACTTTTCATGGCATTGTACTAAAAAAAAAAAATCGTAGCATACATACACATCCTAACTGAATAAACAAAAATTGTCAAAACTGTGGGGGCCCATTGCTGGTGACACAAAGAACAAAGTCATGTATCCAAAACCCCAAAACATCAGTTCAAAAGGGTGGGGGCAATATATTCTGTGTGTGCATGCTGCTACCTTTTTTTCTTTAAATATCTCCTCTCAGACCATTGCCTGTCATTTGCTGCATCCTCCTGTCCTGTTATCCTCCTTCAGTTACCAAGCCACTTTTGTTAGCAGTGCACACCTTGCTTAACAGACTAAACAAGGTAGCCAGGGGTCACTTTTTGGGAGGCAGTATAGTGCAGTGGTTTAAGGCTCTGAGCTGCAAATTTGGAGACCTGCGTTTGAATCCCACAGCCCCTACTTGCATACTGTATAACCCTAAGCAAGTCACTTAACTTTCCTGTGCTCTCAGGTTGCACCTGCAAACAAGCGTTCAGCTTAGTGTGCCACTCCTGGTTAAACAATTGAAAAACAACAGCAACAAAAAAACTTTTGTGTGTGTGATTCTTTGTTAGAAGATGGGTAAGCACAGTTGTCAAATTTGATTGACTCGCAGCCGTTGCCTGGTATGTCTTTTATCTAAGATATACCATGGCAAAAAAGAAGCCCCACCAGCACTGACCCACTAACACAGAGATATCCCTGTCCCACCCTGCCAGCCACTTTTAAAGTAACACATAAGAACGGAAGACATCCCTGACCTGCAGGAACAGCACAGCCCTGAAACAGTACATCTGTTATACTGTCTACCTCCATTATCCACTGCACTTATGTAATATATATATATATATATATATATATATATATATATATATATATATATAACTTTTTCCACACATAACAGCAATTCTTCAGTACCACCCTCTGTACCCTACTTTCCACTTGGATATCAGAATCCGTTTTGAGTGGGACACACTGAAACCTCTGCACACATCCTCCTAATTCCCACTAAATGTCCAAAGCCCCAATGCAATAGTCTAAAGCAAATTTATTTATTTATTTTTTTTGTATTTCAGCATCATCAGAAGCAGATCTTCCCTACCACCATTCTCACCTAGTGCCCGAGCTGAAGCCAAGGTCTGTTACGAGAGGGTGCATGATTGAAATAGCTGACCTTCATGTTCTGCATTGCAGACATTCCTGCTGCGCACAAATAATAAAAAACTGTTCTTTTTTCCCTTCAGATGTATGAAAACACAAAATGCAGGTCATAAACAGATGTGACACCCATCAGCCACTGTAGAGCACTAGGCAACTCTCTGGCACCCTGGCACGAGAGTAAAACAGCCACCACAAACATCATGCCGGCAACAACACACAAAGTCACGTAAGGAAAGAACTCTCCCTAAAAAGACAAAAATGTCCGGCTTAATAAGCATTCATTTTTATATTTTCTCCTATCCAGAAATCCATCGGCTCCTCACAGAAGATGACAGTGAGAATGAAACACTAGAAATAAAGACTAATACCGATGAACAGAATACAGACCCTGGCAATCCCACTGTGGTGCGTAAAGGGCACCTCACCATCACTCCCTCAGAACTGAGTAAACTTGAAGAAGAAAAGCAGGAAAAAAAGAAAATAACAACATGGGCAACGGCAGTCTTCAATGATTGGTTACAATATAAAAATCAAACCATTGATCTGAAGACTGTGTCAACAGAAGATTTGAATGCAGCACTTTGCTCTTTCCATGTAGATGTCTGGACTGCAAGTGGCTCAGAGTACTCCATAGAAAGTTTTACTGCACTCCGAGCTGGGCTTAACAGATATATAAACTCTCCAAATGTATTTATTTATTTATTTATTTTATTTTTATTTATTTGTATTTTTGGATGACACCTTTTCTTGGGAGACAAATGAACATAATTAACCCTTCATTCAGCAGCAATAACAATGTATTCATATCTGCATTAAAAAATATAGAGAAAGCTAAAAAGACAGAGCAGCACATCACCCTCCTCTGACAGACTCTGACCAACAGAAATTACGAGCATCACAAGATCTTTCAACCAAGAGTGCTGCAGGGCTTGTAACGTGCGTACGGATTAAGATCCGGCTAACCTTTGCCCTCAGGGTAAGAGAAGGCCTAAGAGATCTAAAGCCATAATCTTTTCAACTGTGCAGAGATGAAACTGGATGAAGATACATGACACTGTGCTACAATGAACACACTAAAAACCATAATGACTTCCAAGAACAAAACAGATCTGAAAACAAAGGTTACAGGTTTGAAATACTGGAAAATCCTGACTGTCCTGCAAAGGCATTCCTGAAGTGTATTTCAAAACTGCCTGCAGACGCTTCAGCTCTATACTGCCACCCGAAAAGGCTGCCTCAACACTTTCTAGACACCATCCCCACATGGTACACAAAAGACAGTGCTCCCATATCTACGGGGATTCCCGTATTTTGCGGGGATTTATATTGGAAAACGGGCTACGGGGAGGAAATCAGTATTTTCCTCAATCTACGGGGATTGTTGCCAGTGCTACGGGGGGAACAGAGGTGCACTAAAGATGGCCATCCGAGACTCTCACAGACAGCGAGAGTAAACTCTGATTGGTGCCTCCCAACCCACACACGCCTGTGATCACGCGCCCTGAGACTCCTGGGAGCTGTGTGATCATGTGCTGGAGGCATCCCTGATAAGCTACACATAGTGAGCCACGCTGCGTTCCCTCATGGCTTGGACTGCCGAGACAGTGCCCCCTCAGTTGTAGCCACTGAGCCCCTACTATAAAAAAACAGATTGTGCCTTAGGTAACCGCGAAGTTTAAATTGGAGCTCAGGAGCAGCGTAGTCGAGTCGGCTGCGGAGAGAGAGAGCATGATCCATCGTGGACATTATCATCCGGCAGCAAGCAAAGGAGGAAATATTCACTGCCGGTATCCGGAGAGTCATGCAGGAACCAACTGGTTCTGATTCCAGCCGCAGCATCAGGAGAGCAGTAGAAGTTTGCCAGTGAGTCGTGGGCACAGCGGTAGCAGTCCGAACATCACACACCAACTCTTCTGAGGCAGGTAGAAAATACTGGTAATAATTGATCTGATGTCCCAGTGCACTTCAGTCTCATAGCCTAAAAACAGACAGTTTCTTTTCTTTAGGTACCATCTGCTTTTAACCATACACTATGTAAACCTGCCAGATTTGGCCAGAGCTTATTCATATACCTGACTATCGGCCAGTTTCCTTGGTCTATACACAGTGGCTAATTACAAAAGTGGTTCTGCATTAAAATTGGTTCTCTTTAGCCTGGACTGAGTCATGCAATTGATGCTGTCCCTTCTTCACAGTATAACACTGATTCTTGGAAAAATGTTTGTAAAGTCTACATACTAAACGGACGGCAATAGGGTGAGTAACAAATGGAAGTCTGACAGAACTTGCAATGTTAAAAAACACCTCAATGATTGAGAAATAAAAAGTACGTGGGTCACAAAGATGATACTAGCCCAGAAATGTTGCAGCAGATGGCATTTATCGGCATATCTATTAGGGTAAAACATCTACCAAATACTAATACAAAGAATGATGCTCCCATGGTGCACACTTGACAGGTGGAAAAACATAACGGGGGGGGTGGTGTTAGTTACTTACTAGCCCATGTGCATACAGGAAAACCTACAGGGATTTCATCAAGGTTTTACAGGGAAAATACAGGAAAAATGAGGGTCTGCTACAGGAAAATGCTTTGGCCGATCTGGGAGCACTGAAAAGAGCCAATGGGGATTAAACATTTTTATTTATTTTTATTTCACCAGGAGAAGCTCCATTGAGCAAGCTAATTTTCAAGGAGGTCCTGGACGGACAGGGTTATATAGACTGACAGTTTACAACAAATAAGTTTACAGAGTAGTACTAGCTACATAGGCAGCATTGTACAATAAGTGCAACATTCAGAGGAGAACAACATAGGTAGCAGTGCATTACACATACAGGCAGTTACATATTTGCTAGACGAGGCTAGGGCTTTAGGAAAGAGGGTTTAGAAGGGGAAAAAGGGGCTGAGTTAAGGAGAGGAGGTAAAGAAGATGGATAAAGGCAGGGTTAGGAGTGACAGTTACATTTTTCTTGGATAGCTTTGTCTAAGAGAGATTTCAAGGATCCTATACAGATGGTAGAGACTAGCTTAAACGAGTGCTGAAAGTTATTCCATAGTGAAAGGAGGGAATGTCTCATAGTGGCTTCCCCATAAAGTGAAGTGACCCTAGGTATCTCCAACTGAAGTTAGGAATGCCTCTTCAGTGAGTAGGTACTGGATGACTGGTTAAATAGGTCAGTAATGTAAAGAGGGAATTTGCCCATTATGGCTCTGTAGGTCCATAGCAGAGCATTTTTTAGTCTTCTGTTGGAAAACGAGGACCAGCCAATTTGCACATAGAGCATGTAGTGGTGGGTTCTGGCTGGGGTGTTCATTATGAACCTTATGGCTGTATGATAGAGCACATCCAGTCTTTTAAGAGCAGAATCCGTACTATGGCAATGTACTGTATAAGGTCAGCATAATTGAGGAGAGGGATGAATGTGGTTTGTACCAGTTTTTTCCTGGCATCATGTGTAAGTAGGCGTTTATTTCTAAAGAAAAAGCCTAGTCTCTTTTTTAGTTTTGAGCTGAGCTCTTCCAAGTGCATTGTGAAGGACAGCCAGTGGTCTATCCAAAAACCTATATATTTGAACCTATCCACCACTCTGAGTGGCTTATTTAGTAAGGTTACTATTTGATGGGGGAGGGGTGACAGGAAAGGGGGGCCAAGACTGCTTGAGTGTGGGGGGAGAAAGCATGACCTTTGTCTTTTTTTGCATTTAGAAACAATTTGAGACAGAATAAGTTTAGCTGGAGCCAATTGAAGTCATCTTGTAGATTGGCACAGGCTGTAGCAAGGGAAGGGCCGGATACGTATAGTACGGTATCATCAGTGAAAAGTTGTATGCTAGTTTTGGTGACATTTGCACTGATGCCAAGGCTAAGCACTGAAGCACAGCTGTCCAGAAGACACACCAACCATTCCTTCAGATCAACAGCAGCACAGCTCCTATCACAAGCTGGATTAGAGGTGAGACAAATCATGGCCGTAACTAGCCACAAGAGCGAAGTCAGCCTCCTTAGTTATTGGTCCGCAACTACTGCAGACAGAAGAGCATGGAGTGAAATACTTTCAGGAGCCAAGAAACAGACACACCACAAACAGTGCAACCAGCCAGTGAAGAAAAACCATGCTGCTCAAAGGACCTAGCACCACTGCCACCTCTTCAAGGAACATCACCCCCAGCCGAAGTCTCACCTATAGGACAGAAAGAGCTGCGATAAGTGATATTGATACAGTTTGTTTATTGCATGCCCTGGATCAGTTACATAACTTTATTATAACCTCAATTTTTTTTTTGCAGAGAGATCCCAACACAGAGTGACACCACAACACAACAAAAAAACTGCAATCTTCACTAAACCATTCCAGCTAACAATCTGCAAGTTCACAGGTACCACCATCAACTTCATCACCTTCAAACCTCCAAAAACCAAAAAGAAGAAGTAAACCAGCCAGCAAACACAGTGTAACGTGATTTAAATGCATTTCATTATTTTGCCCAACCCAAAAGTAATCCAAGTTAGGAATTATTTTTTGTTGTGCAGGAATATCTCCAATAAATTTCTATTGTCTATTCTGGATATGCGCATGCCTAGGGGCAGCAAGGCACGAGGCCCTCACTACACCCTGAGGCGTAGATTTATCCAGAATAAACTACACTCCAGAGTGTGTTATTGCTTACATAACCAGATAAGGCCCACTAGGCATAAGTGCCTGTTTTCAGAGGTGACCCGGGAGCATTGGGGTGTTTAAGTAGTGACTTGCTCAGAGTCACACAGTATGCAAGTGGAGGCTATGGGAAATAAAACCCAGGTCTGCTGGACCAAGGTCAATCACAGCTCATTACTGTAATCTATAGGCTATACTGGTATGCTCAGCTGTTACATTGCCTCCACCTATGTCCCTTCACTCAACGCATCTTGTCTCCTGTCATTTATTGCTAGGAATTAGACAGCAAGCAAATGAAACTATGTGCTTATTCAACTTTTGCACTGGCTCAAAATACTTTGCATGATATATAATTTCCTGTGAACTTACTAATAGCTGGGTCTTGCTAGGTGCCATGCTATTGTACAGTTTTGTTTCAGAATTTAACCTGTTTTTCCTGTATATTGCACTTTAAAATGAAGGTACAGGCCATTTTTATGCTGAATAAATATTAGTCGTGAATCCAAAACCAAAACCATAACCAAAACTAGTGGTGATCTGGCAAAACCAAAGCCAAAATCTCCCTGGTTTGGCACACCTCTACTCTCAATATCCCTCTGGTGGATGATAAAACTAGAGGCCTATTTCCAACTTAGGGATTTCTAGGTGTTTACAAAAACACTATCCATGTGAAAGGTTATCTTCCTCTTGAAAACATTCCCTGCATTACTGATCTGGTCACATTTGCCTCATCTAGATAATCCTGTACAAAATGAGAACTGTTGTCCTTATTAGGATACCTCAGTTTTGCAGTAAAGATTATTTCCCAAAGCAGCAGTTTTATTTCTTACCTTCTCAATCTATCTCACTCAGTTATGGCTCTAGATCACCATATTGCCATTACTGCCTCTGCTCATTCAGACCTTGCTATGTGGTCTCTCGTTCTCTCTGGCTGGAATGGTATATCTGTGTTTTATAACGATCCATCTCCTCAATCAAACATTGAGATCTTCACCTACTGCATGCTACTCTGTCTTATGGTTTCACTTCAATCTGTGGTTCTTTTTGGTTTGCCTTTCTGTGGCCATCCAAATTCAGAGACCTCCCACATTTTCAATTCACATCTTCCTTGTTTGAAATTTATGCGATAGAGTGGCCGCTCTTACCTGCGGTCATCTATGGGACAATCAGCTAACAGTATACTCTGATAACCAAGCACCAGTAGCCATCATTAATAAAGGGTGATCCTCCTCCTCTTCCATAATGATCTTCATGAAAAGATTAACATAGGCATCTTTAGTGCATAGCTTCAGAATTCATTGGATGTACTGTACACACCTTTTCCAGCTAACTTTCTGGCTGATTGCTTTTCCCATTTTCATTTTTAGCCATTCAGAACCTCTTATCCTCATGTTGATAAAGTAATGACTCCTCCACCATCATACGAGGACCAGGAGCTGCAAATTATCTAATCGTGCACCTCAGCCACACTGCCGTAACTATCTGGAATTCTCTTGCAGTTTCATCTAAATCTGCTTATGGAACAACATGGAAGCAATTCAAATACCTTCTACGTCTTTCAACACAGAGACCCTCTGCAGTATTCTATTCCTTGTGTTCTCACATTTGCACCGTGCTGCTCTCAAACATTTGGCCCACTAGTCACAACTATCAAACAATACCTCTCTGGCATCTTGCTGATGTCCATCCATACTGGTTCTACATGCTTGTGTTTATCCTGTCCAGTAGTCAAAGCCTTTCTTTAAAGCCTGAGAAAACCCACAACACAAGGACCACCCAGTAGGAATCCTGTAGATTATAATTTGTACTGCAGACTGGTGGATCTCTTTAAAAGATAGAGTATTCAGTTCCTTCACTGATCTAAATTTACAAGCAGCTATGACCTTAGCTTTCTTTGGATTCTAAAGACCTGGGGAATTTACTTGCTTCTGAACTGTCTATGATCCTGCTATTCTGACAAATAAATACAAGTCTCAAGAAAGCATGCTTAGATAACTTTATGCTTACTTTATCAAGCTCATAAACAGACAGGATCGACAGAGTAGTCCACATATCATATTTTGTAACACACTCAGCATGATGTCCTATTGAAATCCTTAACCAACTGTAATCCCTGGACAAACATCCTGATACCACTCATCTGCTTCTGTTTACTGAAAACATCATGGCTACATCCTGGTTCATCTTTCATATCAGACTGTTAATATTACACCTAAGCCTTGAGTCATCACCATTCACTGGCCATTCATTCAGGTTTGGAGCAGCTACCCCAGCATCCAAAAACAACATTCTGGCTCATGTCATCAAGATTATGAATTGCTTGATTTCTTTGTGCTTCAGAACATATAGCAGAGATCCAAATTCTGAACTCCACCAAGTTTACCAACAGCTTGCTTCATAAATTTGTAGTAACATGTAGGGAAGGCTTATCCAGTAAACGTGACTCCCCAGAGGTTTCCCTAATAGGACTTTTCCCTCTCCTCCATATTATTGGGTTCATTCCATGAGTTGAAGGAGATGGGTTCTATTACAGTCACATACTACTGCAAAAAATATCACTGTACCACCACTAGTTAACTGCAAAGTTTTCATGCATCAAAAACAGATCCCCATAGCCTAACAATATCTCCTCCCTGCTTTCTTTTTCCCCTTAATATACTGTATATGAAGAATTATTTTTTCCACCCTTGATCTTTCCGCAGAATGCAGCTCCATGTCTGCTTTTTCCTCCCTGACTGTCCTCTTTGCTATAGCCTCTAGAAACTACTACTGGCACCTCTACTGAGGGTGGAAATCCAGAGGAAAGAGTCAAGTCAAAGAATCACAATATTAGCAACATTGCACAAACACCTATACTACTGGCAGCTACAAACTAAATAGAAAGGTGTCTTATGTGGTTTGATAGTGGGCTGCTGGACTCTTCTCTGTTTCCCCTATCTAAGCCACACATATCCATGCCACCAGTGCCTAGTGTTTCCATGACCTCCTCCCTCCCCTCATCCTTCTTTGATGCTCTGTCTCTAGTCTGGCTCTTTTAGCTGCTTATTTTCTTTAGCCTCAAGAAACTGCTCCTGGCACTTCTACAGGGGATGGAAATCCAGAGGAAAGAGACAAGTCACAGAATTACAACATAAGTAATGTCATACAAGCACCTGCACTACTGGCAGCCACACACTGAGCCATGATTCCTGCCTCTTGCATAGAACCAGGTAGCTGGATGGTGCTATGAACTTTAAGGAATAACCATACTCCTAATGTCCTGAGTGTAAATGGGAGGGTGGGGGGAGTTACTTTCTCTGGAAATAACTTATAAAAATCAGAATTCAGCTCATCAGATCATGATGCTTTATTTGTGGCTATGGCCTTGATGACCTTTTCAGTCTTTTTACTGATATTGGAGCCTGCATCTCCAATATGCTATGTATTGGGAGGGAGTTTGGAAAGGGTGGTATTTCCCTAGATATTCTGCAGAGGGTAAGGATGGGCTCCTGGCTGTGTTACATAAAGTCTTGCATGGGAATTTTGAAAGATATTTTTAATGAGCTTGGGGTCTGCGGTGGTTGCACCATCCTTAGCTACAATTTTCAATATAGTTGATTCTGCATCTCTCTTTTATATTCTATAGGTTATTCATTTGGTGGACCTTTCCCCTAGTCCCCAAATTTTTGCTTGGTAAAGAGAGTAGCCCTCTGTGCTTGATATTACAGGATATTGTCATCAGTAAAAGGCATACAATATTATGTAGATCTGCTGATGACCTTTCCTCGTTGGCACAGTAATCTTTTTCCTTATCTTTCTGTTCAGTCTTCAAAGATGGTACATTCTTTTTGCAAAGTTTATTTCTTTAAGCTGAAAAGCTGATGATTCTGTCATGGATGAAGGCCTTAATGCATCCCAGACTGAGATGGAAGAAACATTGTCATCAAGGATAAATAGCTCACTAGCAATCCAAATGAGGGATTCTGGAGACTACAGTAAGAAGGGATTCCACTTCCACTGTGAGGATTTAGCTGTTCTCTTGCACCTGCAACATTGTTATAGTCACTGGTGCATGAATTGTGGGTTCAATGTTTGTGTCACATACTACAGGAAGAACAGCTGGACCTACCAGAAAGCAACTGATTCTACTTAGCAGTCATGACTTGGTGAAGGGAACAGGAAGTCCCTTCCCTGTGGGTTCACTACTCTCTAGGGGTCTGTGAAAATGAATTTTATGCACATTTTCCCCATTGTTTTCCTTAAATTCTTTTTAGGATCCAATATGTTGGGCCTTCTCTATACCTATCGTGTCCCAGACCAGATTAAAATCTCTCCCAACAATGAGTGAGGAGTCTTCAGTGGTAAGTTCACTGATTTTTTGGATGAGAGATACAAAAAGTTAGGGTTGTCTTCATTCTGGGTACATTCATACATTAATTATAGTTACTTTAGCTGAGTAAAGTGTGCCTTGTATCATGACTCACCACCCATTTTGGTCAGCTATGGAACTATCCACCTGAACGGAACATTTCCTCCAAATGTAAATGGAGAGTCCCTGTTTCTTTGTGGGGAACCAACAAGGAAACTCATCCCCTACCCAGTGTCTGACTAATCTAGATAGTTCTGCTTTATGCAGATGTGGGGGTTCTAGTGGAATCCTGTTCTGTTTAAGTGATGAATGTGTCTCCTGGAGGCATGTTTTGTTGCATTTCTGGGAATTAAGTTATGTTATTGTTGTTTTCTGTTTTATTGGCTGGTTAACACTCTGAACACTTTAAGTTATATACTAAATTGTTGACATGATCCTATCTGTAGAGTGTCACTCTGGTGCTCCAAAGGATATTTCCCACCTGAAAGGAGGCTGTGTGCCAGAAAAAAGCCTACTTTACTTCTCTAGGTTGACAGCCTGACCTGTGCCCATAAGTGAAGGTGCAAGAGTCGGACAAAAGCAGAAGAGGTGAGAGATGCTGGAGAGGTTGGTAATACTAGTAAGAGAAAAAATACAAATTAGACTTACAGTAGCAATACTTATATCTGGAGCAGGAAAACCGTGAAACATCTCTGCTGTCTAGTGGCCAATAATTAGAGAAATAACAGCATCCAATTTTCTAGAAAAATTACTACAGTTTAATGGGAGAGGAATAAGTCTCTGTAGATGGTAGGCCATAACCTCATATAGTCTTTCTCATCTCCTCTCTTAGTGCTCCGTCTTATAAAACACACGGCTGCTGGTATGTGAAGCTCTGCTGCCAGCCAAACATGAAGCATAAGTTATCAACCCAACAAACAGTATACTGTTGTCGGTGTGAAAATACTTTAAGGGAAAACAATGGAACCAGCTTGTCATTTTGCCTAGTTGCGGAAGAACTTTAAACTATTACTGTAAACAGTCTATAAGATAGTTTAGGCATTTAAAGCTTTCTAAGTCTTTTGCAGGTCTGCCCTGATGTTAATATTCTTTTTTCCTTACCCCATTCGGTCCTGGGTGACTGTGCCACCTGAGGTAAAGGAAAAAAGTGCAATGTATCTCACCAGGAAGGGGGGGAGGTGAATAACTGTAATATCTGCAGAAGTGGAGTATGCCTCCATGGAAAACTTGATGCTGCAACTCATTTCTTTACAGTGGCTACTAGCAGTATATGCCAAATGATGCTCCCTAAGGGTGACATACTTGGGGCCCACGGCGGCATGTAGCTGTTCTTATAGAACAATATATACTAGCCCCACTGGTTAACTATACTGGGCACACAGGACCCACTGTCTGCTCTCCTTTATCCAGTGATTTCCAGCATCCAGCCCTCTAAGGAAATAGGGAAACACTCTGCAGCTGGGCCTTCTCTGGTGAGTGGCTGCCCTCATTGCTGCAGTGTGCAAGCTATTATTCTAGAGTAGGAGTATTCTCTGCCTCCCTCTATGGGTTATGCTCTGGGAAATCTTGAAGAGATAAACAGGATGCTATATCTATTTATTTTTAAGGCTCTGAAGAGGCTCCTCAATGGATATATGTCTTGATTAGAAAGCATAGCTTGGCCCAAAGAGCAGTACTAGAACACATAAAAATGAAATTAAAAAAACAAACACCTGTCTTACCCAAACATTCCCCCCAAGCAAAACTGGATATACTTATGTGCCAGTGAGTTTGAATTGTCAGGTGTCTATACAGTTCAAGGAAGAACTAAAGTCCAAGTTCATTGTAAAAGCCTCAGGATTCGATAGGGAGGCTCCTAACCATATAACGGATGTGTCCTGTGGAAGCAAAAGCTGTCCAACAATGTCCACAGCCAGCTCTGAAACAGTGTCAGCCCAGACCGATTAGTAAGAGTTCCTAGTCTGACAGCATAGATCCTTATTTCTCCCTTGGGTCTGGGCCCTTCCTCTATGGAGTGTGGCTGATGTTTCTTTGGGAGACCGTGTTTCTTTGCCTCTGGCTACCAAGTCTGTGAGGAAACCCAATATTTTCAGTGATGATGATCCTGAGGTCCTGTGCTCCAGCTTCTGCTTCTGTGCTGTCATGGAGAATGGGAGAGTCAGGATATGAGCTTATTTCCCCCACTTCCTGTGCTGTTTTGGAATGACCACCTACCACATGTAAGGAGTTAGAAGGGGTAGTCATTTGAGTTTGCTGCCCCGGTATCCCCTTCAGTCTGTCTGCACTTTTCTGGTCAAAATGGTCCTGTTGTGGTCCTTCAATCACTAGTGGATTGCCTGGGAGCCTAAGGTGGCAGGGAGGCTGTATTCGACCAGTTTCACATAAGAAATTCATGGGTTTTGTCTGGGATCTCAAATGTGTGCCAGACCCCATTCCTGAGTACTTCCAGCATGACTGTGTATTTTAATCTATATGGCACCCCTATGTTCTGCATGTATTTTCTGATGTCCCCATACTACCTTCTTGCCCATGCTAGTTCAGTAGAAAGGTCCTGGAATATCATTTTGTTGTGCCCATTCCACTTTAGGGACTTCCTTAATTTTGCCAGAGATAAAATTGTCTCTTTTACACTGAACCACAGAAAGGTCACTTAGATTGGCATTGGGAAGCACTAGGCTAAGGTTTGTGGGTCAGCAATCAGTGGGCATGCTCAGTCTCCAAAGGGCTGTCCCAATAATGGTTGCGTATTTGAGGATGGGCAGTTTACAAGAATCTACATACATCCTCTTGCTCTGCCTATTCTTTGAAGCCCAGCAGATGCAAATTGTTCTGGTGGCAAGTTCTCCAAATCATCCAGTTTGTCTCACTGCTGTTGGATCTGTCTGTCATACACTTACACTCAATCCACACTGGTGAGCACCATGGTTTCCATCAATCTCACATGCCCCTTATTGATTGCCACTCTGCTTCTTAGAGAACTCACACACTCACTTATACCTTCCATGGTTTGTTTAATGTCAGCCGTTCCTTGGAATAATATCTGGAGCATGACCTTTATTTCAGAAATGTCCTCTATGCTGGAAAAACGTGCTGCTGCCATGATCTTTGATGAGTAGACATACTGTACACTACACCTAAACACCATTTCAGATGCTGATATTACTTAGCGGATCCACACAATTCTGTTATTGAGAGAAAGCTGATGTCAATGGGCTTTGATTCTGACAACCTAGTACACTTTCAACATGATTCTGTGGACAGATGTGTTTGGATTCCTACTTGGCTGGGTAGAGCTCTGTGATTTAGCAGCCAGCTTGCCAGTGGCTCACTAGTGCCACCCCACACTACTGTTTTAGATTTTGTTAAATGTTGTTTCAGAAGATCTTGATGATCACAAAGATTAGGAATGGTGTTCAAGGATTTATCAGAGGCCTTTGAAATGGTGAACCATCCACTGCTACTAGAACATTTAAACCAAGGAGGCAGTATGGCGCAGTGGGTTAAGGCTCTGAGCTGCAAATCTGGAGACCTGGGTTTGAATCCCACAGCCCCCTAGGTGCACACTGTGTGACCCTGAGCAAGTCACTTAACTTCCTTGTGCTCACAGGTTGCACCTGCAAACAAGCTTTCAGCTTAGTGTGTCTCACCTGGTAAAATAATTAGTTAAAAAAAAAATTAAAAAATAATTGGTTAAAAAAAAATTGGAGTATAAGATGATACATTGCACTAGTTTTATCTAATTTACTGAATCAACAACAAAGTATCAATTGAGAGTGTAAAATCTAAAGTGGCTATGAAGGTAACCCTGCCGCCGATGCAAATGTTTGAGGGGCTCATCCCTTCATCCATGGTCCTTTTCAGCTTGTGTGAATTCAAGAATAAATAGTTAATCTGACAGTTTTTAAGTGGTAATTAAGTTGTTTACTGCCTGCGGTATGCCGTGCTAGGAACTGGTAAGGCACATCTCAAGCTTGTGTCCTTTCACAAGGCTCCATTTTGGCTGGGGTTCCCAGCTCTAGAGGGTATAAATATGGGCGTCAGTCGGTTAGAGGGATTCAATCAATCCAGAGAGCTCCTGGTGGAAGAGACAGGGTTCACCCAGTCATACTTCTAGCTGCGATGTGCCAGAGGAGACTTGCCAGACTTGGGGACTAGCACTTGGCCCTGAGCCTGGGGGATGCTCTTGTTCTTTCCAAGCCTGTTCTCCAGAATCTAGATCTAGTGTGGATTATTTTCTGTGATGGTGAGGGCCAGTTGGTTGTTCCCCTTCAAGGGGATACTGCCTGATGTCATTCACACATAAATCCTGTTCATGCTAAACAATAGAAAGGTCCTGATACAGAAGCTGCTGGAGTGGTGCGCAATCACTGATCCAAAATTCCAGCGGTATTGTGAGGTTGTATGGCTGCTGAGGACTAGGCTGGGTAAGATATATTATGTACTGTACATGTCTACCTCATATCATAGGATGGGACCTGCTTAGTGAGAATAATGGTAGGGTATATACTTTAGATAGATAGATAGATAGATAGATAGATAGATAGACAGACACTTAGATAGCTAGATAGACAGACAGATAGATATATAGAGTAGATAGATAGATAGACTGACAGATACAATAATAAGATTTGATAGATAGATAGATAGATAGAGTAGATAGATACTGTAGATAGATAGATAGACCGACAGATACAATAATAAGATTTGATAGATAGATAGATAGATAGATAGATAGACTAGATAGATACTGTAGATAGATAGATAGACCGATAGGTACAATAATAAGATTTGATAGGTAGATAGATAGATATGTAGATAGATAGACAGATAGATATGTAGATAGATAGATAGACAGATACATAGATAGATAGATAGATAGATGGATAGACAGATAGATAGATAGATAGATAGATAGATAGATAGATAGATAGATAGATAGATAGATAGATAGATAGATAGATAGATAGATAGAAACGTTATTTATATAGCACCCCGTCCCAGAGGCTCGGGGCACTTAACAATATTTAAAAATGCTCCATACATGGCACATAACATACTTCAAAGCATAATGCAGAGATCCAGATAAATTCTATCTACTGTTCAGTCATTCATTTAAAACATTCATTTAATGTTACCATAGGCATTTTATAAGGTTATGTAACTAATTAAGGCTCCTGACTGGATCCAAAAATGTTTGCATTTAACTGAAAAAGGTGTATTATATAATGATGAATTCACTGTCCTGGAAAACTTAGAAATACCATGTTTATTCTTTACCATGCAAGACAAAAAACCTACTATAGTAAGTATATATGCAACAGTCATTAATGTTATATGTGTGCATAGAACACATGGCTAGAGATGATTTAAGAATGTTTATACAATTAACTATAGGTTACTTATTGCTTGGAAATCAGAAAAATAATGATTCTCAACACTGTAAAACAATAACAAGCAAAAAGGTAAAAGATTTCTGTAGATATTTAGAAATGTCAACTCTTAAAGCAGTACATACACAATTTATGAATACATATCAGATAAACATATACTATTACTTTACAAGGCTGCTAACAAATATTAGGAAGGGAAAGATGACTGGAGCAGACCAGAGGGAACTGGAAGGCCAGTAAAGTGCCAGTCAGTATTTTACATATGAACATAAGAACAGGAGGCTGTGAACAGGGCCAGATTAAGGGACATGGGGGCCTTACTCCCAGACATACTATGTATGGGGGCCCTACTCCAAGCAATACTTTGTGAGCCCCCTCCATATCAAGAAATGCTCAAACTCCAGGGCTGGGAGGCTCCTACTGGCCTTGAGGCCCTAAGCCATGGCTTAATTGGCATAATGGTTAATCTGGCCCTGGCTGTGAAGAGTATGTTAAACATGGTGGGCCAGATTCACAAAAGGCAAATCAGGATGCAAGACAACTTGTGTCAGAAAAAATGGTGCAAGTAGCACTTGCGTCCTGAGTTGCATCCCAGTGGGATTCACATAGGCAGCCTGCGACACGCTGCAGGCTGCCTGCACTCAACTGCACCAATGCACCATAAACCCCCTTGAGACATGGCATAAGGGGGTTTATGGCTGAATATAGGCAACATTGTTGTCTAGTGTACTTACCCGGTAAAAAAACAAATTTGCACCCTATTCAGGTAGGGTGGTTGCTATGTCCACAAATTGGGATTCAGAGACAACCACCAGTGAACATCTGTCAAAGACCATTTACACCAACAAAAAGCTGGCATAAGTGGTCTTTGCTGTTCACTGGAGGTTGCCACCGTGCCCTAGCTCTACATCCACTATGGGCTACAGCCCCCCCATAAACTCCAGGTCTCAGGCATGGCATGCACTGTGCCAGGATGAGAATGTGGAACACCCCCAATGCCCAGACCCCCACCACACACATGTTGATAGCCCCCCACATGCCCTGGTAGATTCTCATCTCGCATCTAGCAGTCTAGTGGCTCTCACCTCTCTATCTGACAGTGTCGAGCCTTCACACATCCATTTCAGTTTTCACCAGTGACGTTACAGTTCTCCATCATTAACACGGCCAGACGATCAATTGAACAGCAGCCATGCATCGCATTTCACACGCGGCTCTGTGAAAGACACGGGCTGTCATTCCAAGCACGACATTACAGCACGCAAGCTGGGACAGTTCAGTCAGCGTGTGGCCATAGTGGTGAGTGGAGGACTGCACCTGTCACTGGTGAGGTATTGAGGGTGTGTGGGGGTCTCTCACTGTCGGGTGGAGGGCCACTAGACTACCAGGGAGTCACGGGAGTGAAGGGGGGGATATTCCAATAAGGGGGTTGGGGCTGGAGTCCACACCCAACGAGGGTCAATTGGGGCAGGCATGGGGGGCACCACAACACTGTTCTGTGGGCCCATCTGCCACCTGCCCCCTTCCGTGGCTTGCAGCATACATGGGGGCTGTGCCTTACCATGCACTGCTACTGCAAGTCACGGGATGCAGACTCCTAGACCCTGCTCCTTTCTGCATCGGGTGCAGGATCCAGGATGCAGGGACCATTGCTGCAAGCTGCCATTGTCGCAGCTTGTGGCACACATCTGTGAATCCAGCCTGGTTTATGTTTTTAAGCATCAAGTATAAGATTGCACTATACATACTAATGAAAGTTAAAAATAAACAAAACTATGGAGGATCTCTATACATATATGTTGGAAATTGATGACATTGATAGAAAATTGACATAAAAAAATAAAGAAAAATATTTTTGCTAAAAAAATTTTTTTGAAAACTTACAGAAAAAGCACATATGAATGTATTGTAAAAACATGTTTTTGATTTTCATTTATAGCCCCCAAAGAAGCCAATAGGTGAAACATTGGGGGTAGCCTCAAATAAATCAAAGAATAAAGACCTTTTAAAGAAAGAACTTGGGCCCAGATATTCAAAGGATATGTGCCCAGTGCAACTGAGTTGTGCCGGCTCATCCCCGAATTTCATCCTCGTGCCATATTCAAAAGGAGGGAATGCACTGTGCAATTCCAGATGCACTGCAGCACAAAGATAATACTGTATATGCCACACATCCAGAGTGGGCGATCCCATGCATATGCAGCACATCTCGATATTCAGTCGAGATGTGCGGCACAGCTGCTCACACATCTCTCAGATGTGCCGCACAAAGTTAGGCATGGAAGAAACATGCCCTAAGTCATAGCCACCCACAAGTGGGCTGCTGTACCACACAGCACAATACAGCAGCTGCCAGCTAATGGGTGGCTACCCCCCCAGCCCTGATTACAAAGTAAATATGCGCACCCAGAACATCTCTGGTAGTCTAGTGGACCCCCTTCCCAGCCCCGAATCCCTGATTGATGCATACTACAAAGTCAAACCTTCCCTGAGAGTCTAGTGTCCCCCTCCCATCCCTGACTCCCCAATTGTGCCAAAATACATATTTCCTTTCCCTGGTAGTCTAGTGGCTCCCCTGTCATCCCCAATTGAAAATAAAATAGTATCCTCATATTTCCCTGGTAGTCTAGTGGCCCCCTGTTACCCAGAAACAAGTTCTGGGGTAAATAAATCAGATTCTTGTATGTCTACTGTGTCAGCCAAAGAAACAACCACACAAGCAGAAGTAATAATGATCATTTATTACAATACTTATGCCAAGCATGTGGCAGAGAAAATCACAAGGTAGATGGGTTCTCACCAGTCTTCTGAAGAATATATAAATCTCCAGAAGTCCCAGAATCTCCGTGAAGAGCTGGGTTACACAAGGTTATATATCACAGATAACATCATGGCAGCAGATAATGTATTGGTTCTATACTATGAACAAGATGGTATAAAACATTCTCCATTGGATAATGACTTAGGAGACAGAATTACTAATGAGTATAATATGAGACAAAGAATATGTCTCTCTCAGCATGAAGCTTAGACAAAGAGAAATGCTGACTGACCACTACTACACGTGGCATATTTGCCTAAGTGTAAAACACACAATATATATATGATTATATATAGAATATAAGTGTGTACGATAATCACTGACGATCCATAGGAGTCATCTTATCAGTAATTAGGTAGATTATATATATATAGAATATATATAAAAACAAATGTAGTGCATTATAGTGAGATATAATGAATTACGCATGATATAATCCTATAAAAGATGTAAACGTTAGCATATACTGTATTAGCAGCAAAGCACATTTCTGGCACTCATGGGAACCATGAGAAACAATAGAGAACCATGACTGGGATGTCTTGATGGTAGAGGGATGCCTGGATATTGTGGCAGTCACTGAAACATGGTACACAGAGAACCATGACTGGGATGTCAACATACCAGGATACACAGTCTACAGGAGGGACAGAGTTGGTAAAAGAGGAGGAGGAGTAGCTCTCTATATAAGGGAAGGGATTAAATCAACAGAACTAAAGAGTAAACAGGAAGTTGATGAGTCACTATGGGTCACCCTGGAGACAGGAAATGGCACCACAATCCGCATGGGGGTTGTGTACAGACCCCCATCTCAGGGGAGGAAATGGACAAGGAAATGATAGAAGGCATCCTTAAAATGGCAGACAAAGGGGCGATATTGTTGATGGGGGACCTGAATATATTCCAGATGTTAACTGGAGTACCTTTGCTGCAGGCACATCCAAGAGCAGGGTCATTCTTGATGCCCTACAGGGGCCATGCCTCAGACAGCTAGTGTTGGAACCCATTCAGGAGGGAGCCATCTTAGACCAGGTACTCTCAAATGGGAAGGAGAAAGGATTTCAGATTTAGAAGTGGGTAGTCATCGGGAAACAAGTGACTACCAAACAGCCATTGAGTCAAGCCATACAAAAAGAAGAGTATTGGACTTTAGGAAGGCTGTCTTTGGGGAAAATGAGAGAGTGCCTCAGAAAAGCACTAGCAAATGGGCAAGAAGGAGGGGTGGAGGAACAATGGGGAATAATCAAAACAGCCATCGCAGAGGCAGCAAGCCTTTGTGTGAAGCAAATCAACAAAAAAAAGAAGGAAAAAAACCACTGTGGTTCTCAAAAGAGGTAGCAGGGACAGTTAAGAAGAAAAGGATAGCATTTAGGAAATATAAGGAAACACAGAAGGAGCAGGACAGAGAACTTTGTCAGTTAAAGCAGAAGGAGGCAGGGAAAACAGTCAGAATAGCAAAGGCACAAACTGAGGAAAAGATAGCCAACTCTGTTAAGAAGGGGGATATAAAACCTTTTATAGGTACATTAGAGAACAAAAAAGAAAGACCAAGAGTATACAGAGACTTAATAAAGGAGGGGTAGGCAGAGGGTGACAGTGAAAAAGCAGGGATACTGAATGAATATTTCTGCTCAGTATTCACAACGGAAGAGGAGCGGGAGGTACCTAAACCAAACAAGAGATAAACTCTGAATGGGGGGTCAATACCAGTCCATTCACAGAAGAAAGGGTTTTGAAAGAACTCTTGAAACCGAGGGTGGACAAAGCAATGGGGCTTGATGGGATTCACCCAAGAATTCTGAAAGAGCTAAGGGTAGAACTAGCAACACCACTGACTACTCTCTTTAACAAATCACGGGAGGATGGGGTGGTACCTGAGGACTGGAGGAGGGCAAATGTGATTCCACTTCACAAAAGTGGGAGCAGGGCAGAGGCAGGAAACTACAGACTAGTTAGTTTGACTTCAGTGGTAGGGAAAATGATGGAATCACTTCTGAAGGAAAGAATTGTTGAATACCTAGAAGCCAGTGGGGCACAGGATCCAAGGCAGCATGGTTTCACAGCAGGAAGGTCATGTCAGATGAACCTAATAGATTTCTTTAACTGGGTGACCAAGGTAGTATACCAGGAAGGGGCTGTAGATATGGCCTACATAGATTTTAGCAATGCATTTGACACAGTCTCACACAAAAGATTAATATACAAGTTAGCCAGCCTTGGAGTGGATCCCAAGGTGGTAGCCTGGATAAAAAAACTGACTGGACAACAGGACGCAAAGGGTAATAGTAACTGGAGTCCACAGTGAAGTAAGGAGGGTAACTAGTGGGGTACCGCAGGGTTTGGTACTGGGACCGGTCCTCTTTAATGTCTTTATAAATGACATTGGAGAGCACCTGGAAGGAAAGGTATGTCTCTTTGCAGATGACACAAAGATCTGCAACAGGGTTGATACACAAGGTGGGGTGGAAGGAATGAAAAGGGACTTGGCAAGGTTGAAGGAATGGTCAATGTAACCATATAAGTGTACCTATGTCGTCATCCACTGGCTCCAAACTGCCTAACTGCTCATGTGCGCACAGTGGGTCAACTTGACCTAGGAGAAACAATGAGTTTCACTCACATCATAGCAACATACCACACCACAAGCCTACATGTCCTTATATAGGTCTAGCAGAAACCAATGTGTAGAATGCAATACCCAAGAATGCCCAAACATGTCTAGACAAGTTCTGCCTAGATGCTAATAACAAAATGATTTTATTGGTGCATGGGTGATTTTATGCTGAAGGGGGGGGAGAGATGATGTGTATACATATATACTTGCTTGCTTTTCCTAGGAGAAGAGAAAATGTAACATCAACAGCTGTATAGCACCACACTAAAGTAAACGTATCTTTTACTCTTCCGACTGTGTCTGTGTCATCTGTATCATAAATGTACAACTAGGTCCTGAGGTAATACGTAGCCTGGAGGACCCCCAGCTGTAATTCCTCCACTACAATTGGCGCCGTGACTCGGATCACTTTTAAATGGGGGAACACCGACCCGGGACCTCAATGTAATCTGTCCACGCCATAAGAAATTGCCCTGAGCGTGTTTAATCCTTGGAAAAATCGGTGCCACGGGAGAGATTGATCACCTCAACCAACCACGGGGCTCCACAAGGTAACGTATGCTCAGAGATTAAATAAGTAGACAAATGTTAACTAGAGATTACTGTTTGAACTCATGAGGCAGAACTCTAGGGAACAAAATATAGGCTAGAGACCACTGTTACTTGCAAGACAGGGCTCTAGGGGGGTCATAAGACTAGCCTGTACAGGGTCACCACTGGTGCACAAGGGGGTGATACATTGTCAGAGTTAGCAGATGGATAAGTATCAAACTGTGTGGATAGTACCCCGCAGAATTAATCTGTAAACACAATGCAATATAGTTAGCAATGGAGGTAGAGATACACAAGTATCTGGGAAAACGATGCAAGTTAGGGGCATACGATGCCCCTCCAGAGGACAAGTCAGTCCGAGAGTATTTTAACAGGCTAGTGCTGGATCGTAATTCAGCAACCAAAAATGAAAAAGAGAAGTTAGCAAATGCTGTACAAGGTCTGTGGCAATACAGCCAGGAGGTAACTAGTCAACACATGAGACTTTTAAAGAAGCTGCATGAGCAGCAAGATATAGTAACCCAGCTACAATTTGTCCATCTAGAAAATGAGTCTCTATTTAATGAGAGAAGCAACCATGACCTGAATGCCTTAAGAGATAACACTAAAAAGGCAAAACTTTAAAAAAATGTTTTCAAACAAATGGTGTTCTGGCTAGTAACAGTGATTCCTTATGTTTTAAAAACAAGAAACTTAGAGATGATAAGTCTGAAGTGATTACTGAAAAAGTTAACAAGCTGGTATTTCAACACCAGACCTTGACGGTACAGCATGATTCAGTATGTTTTAATTACAGCAGACTTGAAATGAATGTTTTCAATATAAACTATGACACAGCTTCTGTCAATAATAAGCATGTTTTACAAGATGGGAATGTCTTGAAATCTGAAAACAAGGCACTTAATAGCATGCTAACTCCTGTATCTAAGTTAGAATGTAGAAGTAAAAAGTCAGATATGACGAACTTGCGCCATCAGCCAGAGGTATTAGCAGGGCATATTAACTTAATGCCCACAGACCTTGCCTCTTCACATGTTAAAGAGTTTGATTTTGAACACTCACAGTATGTTGTGGGGTGGACTAGAGCAAAGACTAGCCACTTGTTTTTCTGTGACTCATAAAATGGAGAATTGTTAGTCTCAAAATAGTGGACACACATGTGATCAGGTTGCATCCCCATACCATCCCCAAGATGGCCACTCATGGTCATGTGATGATGGTCATGACACAGTAACCCATGATGCCCATGAGGTAATCCAAAATGGCCGACCACCATCTCACGGAGGTTTGATCTTGCTGTCACAGGGACCTGTGATTGCTGCCATAACCAAACAAAACAATCCGGAGTTGTTTGGCATGATTAATAATGTTATCAGTAACACTAGAGTTTCTGAGGGACAAAAGATTCTCATTAAAAATGATGTTGCTGTACTTTTAAATAAGGTTGATATGCAATCTGTCATGAAGTCAGCATCTAATGCTAAAGAAACAGCTAATGCTGTTAATGTTTGCATTATTAGCATAGCCTTGGATAAAGAACACATTGCAGTTACTGTAATTACATAAAAGGTTGTTTTCATTTCCTATGCAATTTAACATCCGCTTCCCCTCAGAAGACTAAACGTACTGCTTTTCCTATGCAGTGCATCAATACCTTAAGCTGTAATGTTAAAAATAATGTTGCTACCATCCAGCAACATTCCAGTGGGGAAACCCACTTTACATTTGATGGGGAAGGGGACAACCCTGATTCTGAAAGCCCCGTGGCTGTGATATTTTCAGCATCACAGGCCACATTGGGGGGGAAAGTTACAGGTTTGATTTCTGAACCTGAGCTGACAGCTGTCTCAGCACTACTTTCTCCACCCCTGATGGCCACTGAACCACAATCCATAGCTGGAGAACTACGTGCAGCTTAAGCACTCATAGACACCGGAGCAGCCATATCAGTTATCATATCAGCATACCCTTAGACCTCGAAAGACCACCAATGTATATAAAGGGATGTACAGGACATACCACAGAAGGGTATTGGTCCCAACCACAACACATAAGGCTGGGAGGTACACCTGTAGGCCGTCAAGCCTTCCCATGGGTGGAGGGGGGCTCACGGAAGACAACATCATTGGTAGCAATTGTCTAACTAAGCATCAGCTTGTTGTAGATCTTAGTAATCAATGTCTATGGAAAGTAAATGTTAAAAGTTTTAAACCAATCAATGTTGTGGAAAGTTATGCTTTAGTCTCTGTAAAATCAAATGCTGCAACATGTGTTAAAAGTTTAGAGACACGATTAAATAACCCCGAATTTAAGCAAGTTATACAGAATCATGAGATGGTATGGGCACAAACTGGCACGGATTGTAGACAGGTAAACGACATAAAAAATAGCTGTAGAAGGTCCATGTCCGGGGCACACTAAACAGTACCCAATACCAAAGGAGGTGGTAGAGGGAATCAAACCAGTCATCCAACAGTTGTTGCAACAAGGAGTCATTAGGTCCGTGTGCTCAACAGCTAACAGTCCCATCTGGCCAGTGTTAAAGCCAAATGGAAAATACCACCTGACCATTGATTACCGTAATTCAAGCAAAGTAACCCCTCAGGTTAGCCCTGTTACTAGTTCCAATACTGAGATTTTTAACAAATTATGGCCAGAGAGCAAATTCTTCTCTGTCCTAGATTTGGCTAATGGGTTCTGGTCTCTGCCCCTCAAGACAGAGGACCAGTATAAATTTGCATTTACTTTTGAGGGTAAACAGTACACATTTACTCGATTGCCGCAGGGCTTCCACTCAGCACCAACCTTGTTCCACAGATACATAAAACAAATCCTGGAGGGAGAAGGGTTGGGAGACTCAGTAGTTCAATATGTAGTTGACCTCCTGCTGCAAAGTTCAACAAAGGAAGACCACCTAGTGCTGCTGGATAGGATACTAGGCTTATTGGAAAGAAAAGGATTAAAGTTAAATCCAGACAAAGCACAAATTGGTGACCAAAAGGTTACCTTTTTAGGAACTATTATTTCTCCACAGGGGAGGCGAATAGACCCTGCCAGAACAGCACTAATCCAGACCCTACCATTACCAACTACCATTACTGGTTTAAGAAAATTACTGGGTATGACAAATTTCTGTAGAGATTATATCGAAGGGTACGCAGAGATTACAAAGCCATTATATAGTATGTTAAAGGACGACCCAAAAGGCCAGTATAAGCTCACGTGGGAGGGAGAAGAGTTATACTGTTTTAATAAATTAAAAAAGGCATTGCAGACAGCGCCAGCCTTAATGCAAGCTGACTATTCAAAACTTTTTATCTTACAGGCCAATGCAGCAGATGACACCATTGTCGCTGTGCTGTTACAAAAATGAAATGGAAAGCCAGTACCAGTCACCTACCTAAATGGCCAATTATCAGAGGTAGAGAGAGGGTTTAACATGTGCAAGAGAGCAGTCCTGGCCATTGCTTGGGCTGTACAAGCAAGTGAGGCAACCACTAGGTTTAACCCCATCATAATAGAAACTACACATACCCCTTTTAAATTATTGTTAGAAAACAAAGTCAAGGGAGTTAGCCTAACCCGACAAGCAAGGTGGCTGTTAGCCCTGCAAGATAAAAACATTACCGTTGAGAAATTGACAGTACCACACATGTTACAGTACCTGGATTACCAGGGAGAGCCACATGATTGTGGGGAGGTCCAGCAAATAGCAGCCAGAGAGTCACCTTTTATGGATGGGCATGGTGCAAATGGCTATAACATGGCTTACGTGGACAGGTCAAGGTATTGGGGACAAGGAGTCCCATATGTTGGTGCAGCAGTGTATCATGACACCAGGTGTTACAACCTAGAGGATAAAAGGCCCATACACAAACAGGGAATACTCATAAAGCTGTCACCAGGGGACTCCTCCCAATTTGCTGAATTAGTAGCAATTTATGAGGCTATCCTGGCAAACCCCAAAGGTAGGTTAGGCATACATACAGACTCACAGTTTGCGGTAGGATCACTTACTACCTGGTTACCCATATGGGCTAACAGAGGTATGAAAACAGCAACTGGGGAGCACGTCAAACATAGAGAACTATTACAGGCCATATTAAAGGAGGGAGATGCCATGCCAGGAAGAATAGCCATCATAAAGGTTAAGGCCCATGTTGACTCTAAATACGCCACCCCAGCAGAATTAGGAAATGACAGGGCAGATAAGCTCACCAAGATGGCAGCAAAAATGGGAGACCCCTGGAAAGGGATCCAATCAAAAGCTCCCATTCACTCTGTGCAAACTAAACCAGCCATAAAAGTGCTACTGCCAACTCACAAACTGTTACCCAAAGCAAATTTGAGAGATTTGCAAAGTCAGGACCCCTGGATTGTAAATAAATGTGCGCAAACAAAGGAGGACCCCCAAAATAATTATAGATTTAAAATCAGAGACAACATCCTGTTTAGACAGGAGGAGGATAAAACACTAAAATGGATACCTCCAAGTCAATTATATCATGATATTGTCATGGAAAACCACCACTGGTGTGGCCATGAGGGGTCCAATAAAACCATGCAAATTGTCAAATCTAAATACTGGTGGCCTAACATGGACAATACCATTGCAAACAGCCTACGTCGCTCTCTTATATGTTTGCAACAAGACCCCAAGAGGGGCAAACCAAAATTACAACCATTGCCACTGGCAGATGGCCCCTGGGATGCATTACAAATTGACTATGTGGGGCCACTCCCAATGGCAAAGGGGGGATATAAGTACATGCTTGGTTATTATAGGTATGTTTTCTAAATGGGTGGAGGCATTCCCCACCAAAACAACACAGCACAATAACGGCAGGGAACTTATATAACCAGGTGTGTACTTAGGTGGGGCTTCCCCAATATCATTGAATCAGATAGAGGCACACACTTTGTAAATCAAATAGTGGCTACGATGTGCCAAATAATTGGGGTCCAATAAAGATACCACCTACCATACCATCCCCAGTCATCAGGAATGGTGGAAAGAATTAACAGAACACTTAAAAATGCCTTAAAAAAGTATGTTTTAAATGCAGGAAAAGATTGGGTAGATCACTTGCCCAGTATTTTAATGGCAGTCAGAGGGACTGTCCAAGCAAGCATTGGATTATCACCATATGAATTAATGACGGGGCAGAAAATGAGATTAACGCACCCGGCAGATGTGCCTTCCCCAAGCGGCCCTATCAGTGATAAGGTAAAACATGAAAAGTTCCTGTCTGGGGTACAATTACAATTGGAACAGAACCCAATACCGCTTGCCACTCAAAACATGGCCAAGGCACATGAAAAGAATGTTAACTACAGGCAACCCTTTATGGGATGGGCCACCCCAATAAAAGAGGGAGACACGGTAATGGTCTGAAATTGGGAACAAAAATCACCTTGGAAAGATGCCGATTGGCTAGGACCCTATACTGTGCTAAAGAAATTGGGAGAGACTGCAGTATATGTAAAGCGAATTACTAAAGAAATCAAACCAGTGCCCCAAGCTGTGCAACAACAATATGGGGGACAATTAGCTTTTGCAAACAAAAAGAAAATACAAAAGACCAGGCCAGAATTATGGGTCCATGTTGATCAACGTAAAAAGGTATCAGATAAAGCTGACTAAACAATGATACTGCATTTGATTTGTTTTCCTAGGTTGACACCATGCTTACAGTACTACCATTGATGGTGGCGACCTACTACAGAGTGTCTTCTGACATACAAGTAAATGTCAAGACCAATCATGTAGCCATAGATTATGAGGACACTGCCCACTTGAGAATAAACTGTACCAGAGACCGCAATGATTCTACAACCTATGTCCGAGATATAACCTGGACGCTAAACAATACACAAATCAACATCTTGAGGTTTTGCCCAGAGAGGGGAAGTGGGCCAGTCAATGAACTGTTAAAATGGAAAACACCCTGTTGTGACCTGCCTTGGTCACCCCACCGAGGATGGATTGAACCAGATACCAGAGCCCTGGTGTTGGAAAAGGTAGCCCCCGAAGATTCAGGCACCTACACAGTGACTGTTTCAACCTATACTTTAGTTATCTGGGTAAATGTTACCGGTATCCTGGGGGGGTTATCTCCCATAAAACTAACCCTCGAGAGACTAGTGCAGAAATAACACTGACTGTTAACCCTGCCACATGTTCTAACCTCACTGCAGTGCCAAACAGTGGGCTTACATCAACACCCACTGATCAAACTCTTGTAAATAACGTACAATACATCAGATTACCTGTTAAGTTTGATTTTTCTAGTTGGGACTTAAATAGTACAAGTGATTGTGCCAATACAAATGTATCAAAATTTTATGCCACCATGCTATTAAATATGGTCAGTGCTTTCCATGCTCGGGGGGGGGCGGGTTTGTGACTATTAATCAGACACACAAATCACTTAAAAGGAAAAAGAGAGGCCTGTCGGATGACGTAACAGGACTCTTTGGCTCTGGAATGAGTATCTGGAATCGAGCCGATCTGGAAGCCAGTAGAGAACTCCAAAATACTGTAAACCTACAGGAGGAGAGAGAGGTTCTCCTACCATTAGCAATCAACCAGGCTGGACTGGCAGCAGAGGAAAGACTGACAGTATATAATATGCATGAGATAGCTAAGCTTTTTAAACAAGTTGAGAATAAAATAAATGACATTATAGATGAGCATAATGAGGAAGTAGAGGGCACCGTACTATAGGGAAAGCTATAACCTGTTCTGCTTATGAATCTTATGTACTAACCACTGCAAATAAGCTGTTACAGCAACTAAGCAACAATAAGTTGCCTGATCAAATGTCAGTTGCCCAAATCAAATTATGGTATTGCTCCATGTGTCAGGATGTCTGTGACTCCCACTGTTTAAACCCTTGCGCTTACAATAGAGCCCCGCCCATTTGGTGGGTAAGAAACATGGCCAAAGTATATATAAGACCACAAGGGTTCAGGCCAAATAGCACGCTAGCAGACACAATGAAGGTACTCCTCACTGTAAAATTTCCCCAAGCACAGCATGCCAAGCAAAGGTACAGTATACTAGTGTTGTAAAGGTCCATTCTCCAGGTCACTTCCAGGGGGATTACTACGCATACCGTGTGAACCCACCTAATATACTAGTGCAGAATAAAAATGTGTCCTGGGTAGTGCCAAATTTACATTGTTGTGAGGAGATAAACAGCCAGTTGATCTGCCAGGGCAATGTTATGTCACAAATTCAACCAGTTTGTGGAGAACTTTCAATGAGAAAAATAAACAATAATACTGTCTGGTGTCCAGTTCAAATACAAAAATGGACCACCGAGTGTGTAATCTCCACTTATAACTCTACTAACCAATATTGTATTGTAACAAATGTTAAAACATTAACACATCAAGGCAGAACCTGTCCTATTACCCAACCTAACTTCTGCTTTGTACCCAATGGTGATGTACAAATTGGAGACTATACCTTCCATCCTATATCACATCATAAGTCATCTCAAGTTAACATTCGGACTCAAACTCCCCATCAGGCATATCAAATTAATAACTATGCACCTGCATTTAAAGCACCAATACCACCACTTACTCTAAATTTACAGAACCTGCTAGACCGTAAGGACACACATCTGATTAACATTGAGAACTCAGCACATAAAATACAGCTTAAAGTTCAAGAATTACTTAGTGATGCAGATAATGAACACTTGATATACAATACACTGGACGGACCATGGGGTGTGCTAACATTTAAAACCCTACTGGTACTACAACTGGTGTTAGTAGCCATTTTATTGCTTAGTGCATGCTGTCTAAGGCGCACCATCAGAGGCATGAGACAGGAAATGCAAATGCTGTGCAGGCAGAACTTATGAGATCAGCCATGTCATAATTAATAAATAGTCTCCGGACTGCATACTTATAGGAAAAGCCGCCCAGAGGGTCCCTAATAGGGCCCCCTATTGGAGGACTTCCACTACTGCACAGGAGACCTAAATTTTCCAAAATTGACAGGCTGTCTCCATAGGCACAAGGGGGGATTGTAACCCTATAAGTGTACTTATGTCGTCATCCACTGGCTCCAAACAGCCTAACTGCTCATGTGCACACAGTGGGTCAACTTGACCTAGGAGAAACAATGAGTTTCACTCACACCATACAACATACCACACCACAAGCCTACATGTCCTTATATGGGTCTAGCAGAAACCAATATGTAGAATGCAATACCCAAGAATGCCCAAACATGTCTAGACAAGTTCTGCCTAGATGCTAATAACAAAATGATTTTATTGATGGATGGGTGATTTTATGCTGGGGGGGGGGGAGATGATGTGTGTGTGTGTGTGTATATATATATATATATATATATGCTTGCTTGCTTTTCCTAGGAGAAGAGAAAATGTAACATCAACGGCTGTATAGCACCACGCTAAAGTAAACGTATCTTTTACTCTTCTGACTGCATCTGTGTCATCTGTATCATAAATGTACAACTAGGTCCTGAGGTAATACGTAGTCTGGAGGACCCCCAGCTATAATTCCTCCGCTACAGTCAAATACGTGGCAGCTCAGATTCAATGCAAAGAAGTGCAAGGTAGTGCATCTAGGAAACAAAAACCCAGGGGAAGAGTACACAATGGGGTGAGTTAATAACAACAACAAAAATCGAAAGAGACCTAGGAGTAATTATATCAGATGACCTAAAGGTGGGCAAGCAATATGAGAAGGCAGTAAGGAGGGCTGGGGGCATACTGGGATGCATAGGGAAAGGCATCAACAGTAGAAAACAGGAAGCTGTTATCCCTCTGTACAGATAGTGAGACCCCATCTGGAGTACTGCGTGCAATTCTGGAGACCCCATCTCTGCAAAGACTTAGAGTGGAGGCTGTTCAGAGGAGGGCAACCAAAATGGTGCAGGGTCTGTATCAGAAGACATATGAGGAGAGACTAAAGCAGGTTAAGATGTATACCCTAGAGGAAAGAAGGAAGAGGGGGGGACATGATAGAAACTTTCAAGTATTTCAAGGAAATTAACAAAGTACAAGAGGGTAGCATCTTTCAGAAGAAAAGATGTGCAAGAACAAGGGGGCACAAATTGAAGATAGAGGGGGGACGGCTCAGAGGTAATGTTAGAAAGTATTTTTTTCACAGAGAGGGTAGTGGATGCATGGAACAGCCTTCCTGAGGAGGTTCTGGAGTCAGGAACAGCGGAAGAATTCAAGAATACATGGGACAGACATAAGGCAATTCTAGTGGGTGGTAGGAGGAAGTAAGCTGTTGATTAACTAGAATCTGCAACTTATCCATCAGGTAGGGAAATGGGCAGACTAGGTGGGCCAAGCGGTCCTTATCTTCTGTCAAATTCTAAGTTTCTATGTTTCTATGTTTCATGCTTATACAATGGGTAACTAAATCTACATGTTAGTGCAAAATAGCAGTATCACAGTATAAGGTGTATGTGGGACAATAGGGGGCATAACCCAGGCGTAACACCCCATCCTCGAACCCCGACTGTAGTGTAACATACTGTAAGGAATTTCCCTGGTAGTCTAGTGCCCCCCAGAGCCCTGAAACCCATCCATAGTGTAAAGTAACGTTATGATCTTCCCTGGTAGTTTAGTGATACCCCCAGCCCCAATCGTAACAGTGGGCTTGCAGAGTGTATTATAAACTTTCATTCACAAAGACAACTTGGTGAATGAAAGCTTACAGTACACACTGCAAGCCCATTGGTCAACAGTGTCAACCAGTGGTATTGTGGTGCATACTGTAAGCTGTCATTCTGTGACAGCTCAGTCGTTGGGCAGCCGTGGAGGTGTGTGGTTGGGTTTTGCAGTCCACCGGCTTCATTGGCCATGCTGGGATGGGGAGAGCTGGGTGGGGGTGCTTCAGGAGGGGGCCACTGGACTACCAGGGAATTATTGAGAATTTTTTTTTTATGATCGGGGCTGGGAGAGGGAGTGCCACTAGACTACCAGGGAAGATCATAACATTACTTTACACTACGGACGGGGTTCAGGGCTGTGAGGGGGGCACTAGACTACCAGGGAAGTTCCTTATGGTATATTACACTATGGTCAGGGTTTGGAGATGTGAGGGGGGCCACTAGACTACCAGGCAAATAGAGAGATACTATTGTATGTCACAATCGGGGATGGGAGGGGGGCCACTAGACTAACAGGGAAATATGAAGATACTATTTTATTTTACAATCGGGGATGGGAGGGGGCCACTAGACTACCAGGGCTTTGGATGTATACTTTATGGTAGGGAAACTGCATAGGACTGGCTGGGGTGGGGGGGTTTGCAGGGCACCCGGTGCATCCTGCCGGGCGCATCCCTGCTGACCGCATGCAAATGGGGCCATAATGACATGCAAATGGCCCCATTTGCACCTCGCATGGCTAATGTGCCCATTTGCATGTCACGGTCTGAAAATCTGTAATTTGCATGCAGCGCATCCCCAAGGTGCGCCATGCATCCCCATTCCAGGTATTCAGACCACACAGGGGGATGCTCTGGTGCATCTTTGGTGGCCCCCATTTGCACCGCCCACATCTTTTGCTATATTGAGATGGGATGTGTGATTGCCCATCTCATTTGAATATAGCAATTTTGCGCTGTGGCACAACTCAGTTGCATGAAGCAAACACTTGCAACTTTTCTGGGTGCAGTTTGAGTATCTTGGCCTTAGTGTCTAGAATGGTTAATTTAGAATCAGAGTGACCGCATCCACTTTTTTTCTTCATGGCTTTATTCTTACCCAGGAGATACTGGTACCACACTGCTGGACACAGACAAAGGAAAGCCAACTGGGCATGACATGAACTATGCATACATCAGACTACAAATATATATAGGTATGAACTACAGCCCTAATGGTGTTCCCTGTAATTCGTACTACCACATACATAGATACTTATGAGCATATACTACACTCCTCCCCCTTAGACAGAAACTAGTCTAAAATACTTCAACCATAACATTTCCTAACTTTTGGAATGAAGTAGATTATTCGGTACCCAGAAATAAGTTTAGGGGATTATTCTGTCCTTTGGGGAGAACTTGTCACTAACTAAGTAACAGTACAGGTAAGAGTCCAGTTGCACAGAGGTACAGCTTCAGTACATGACTTAAAGGTCATCTTTGTGGTCGTCTTCAGTGCCTCATGGGATACCTGCGGGCTGGAACAACCACTGCTGGTGAAACAGGTGTTCCATTATTATTTGGCACCAGCCCCAGTGTAACTTCACAGGCAGGAGCAAAGTCCTCTGTGTCACTGTCCTCATCTGGAGTGACGTCTTCTACCACATGCACTGGAACCTCGGAATACAGCAGGTGATCCACATGTACTTGAACAAGTTGATGTCCCATGCAAACTGCATAGGTCGAAGGTCCAGGTGTTTCAATTAACATCCCCAGGAATCCAAGAAACCTTGGGATGTTTACAGTCTCGAACCATCACCCTCTCCCCCAGATGAAAAATCTGTACTGGCTTGGTTGACTTGTCATGATCCTTTTGCTGTTGTAGTTGAGGTGTTGCAACAGTATCAGCCAAGTCTGACTTGAGCAAAGACAAACAGGTACAAGATTGACATTTTAGGAACAGTTCAGCAGGTATTCACTCTGTGACTGTGTGAGGAGCGTTTCTGTAAAAGAACAGGAAACTAGCTAACCTTTGAGTTGTATGCACTTGCTGTGGATCTGCTTTGGTCCAAGCTTTTCTGAATGTCTGTACAGTTTGTTTGGCTGCACTATTGGATGCTGGATGGTAAGGTGGAGTCAAAATATGACAGACGCCATTCTGCTTTAAGAACAGTTTAAAGTCATGGGAAGAAAACTGGGGACCATTGTCCGACACTAACACCCGTGGTAGTCTATGTGAGGCAAAAATTTGTCTCAGAAGGTTTACAGTCTTTTCAGTGATTGTGACCAGTGTGGGAAACACTTCCAGCCATTTGGAGTGGACATCAGTTGCTTCAAAGAAATGTTGTTTGTCCACTTCAGCATAGTCAGCATGGATGTGCTCCCATGGTGTGGTAGCTGAGAACCAGGGATGTAGGGGTGCGGTAGCAGGTTAGTTGCAGACAGCCACGCATGGCACACATTGGTTGACAAGATGTTGGATATCTTGATTAAGACCTGGCCACCAGAGGTATCCTCTGGCTAAAGCCTTCATTCAAGAGATGCCAGCATAGCTGTCATGTAAGTCACAAAGTAACCTCTTGCGGAACTTTGGAGGTATCACAACTTGAGCTCTCCACATAATGTAGTCTTGCTGTGTGGACAACAGGTCCTTCTTGTGCAAGAAAGGTCAGAGAATCTGGTCTCTCGTGAAGTTTAGCAAGCCATTTAGGGTGAAATCTAGGACTTTAGAGAGTACAGGATCTTGTCGTGTCTCTGCTGTGACATCCTTTGAAGCAATGGGTAATTCCTAGAGATGTGAAAGGTGGAATACTGCCCCATCGTCTTCCTTCTCTGTAGCATCTTTGCCTGGCAGTCTCAATAATGCATCTGCATTTGTGTGATCCTGAGAAGATCTTTATTCATGTCATAGCCATAAATGAACAAATCCAGGGCACAAAGTTGCATTCTGCATTCTGTGAGAGCTGGTATTGCGACCTTTGGCACCAGAATTGCCAGTAGAGGCTTGAGATCTGTTAGCAGAGTGAATTTCTGTCTGTACAAGTACTTATAGAACTTCTTGACATTAAAAATTATGCTCAAGGCTTCTTTCTCGATTCGAGCATAGTTTCTTTTACTTGGGAACAAGGTCCTGGAAGCAAAAGTGAATGGGTGTTCCTCCCCAGAAGGTAACACCTGAGAGATGATGGTGCCCACTCCATATGGGGACACATCACATGCCAGCCTCAGAAGTTTGGCTGGGTCATAGTGTGCTAACCACTTGCTGTTTAGAAGACATTACCTGCAAGCCTGGAATGCTTCCTCACACTGTGGTGACCAATTCTGTTGAGTTTATTTCAGTAACAAGTCATGGAGTGGTTGCAACAATGTGGACAAATGGTCTAGGAATCATCCATAGTAGTTCAAGAGGCCTAAAAATGATCTTAATGCTGTCACGTTTGTTGGCACAGGTGCTTTACTATAGCATCCACTTTGCTCTCTGTTGGTGTGTAGGCCTGGGGCGTCAATCCTGTAGCCTAGGTATGCAACAGAATTTTGCAGAAACTGGCATTTGGCTAGCTTCACTCTCAGTCCATACCATTGCAGACTGGACAGAACTTGGTCCAGGATTGTCGTATGCTCTTCCACTGTGGTGCTGTTACCAAGATATCATTCATAAAGCAGACTACACAGTTCAGTCTGTGCAGTACCTGGTCCATTGTGCTCTGGAAAATTGCTGGCGCTGTGAAAACTACGTAGGCAAAGTGATGATATTGGTAAAGTCCCTGGTGGGTGTTGATGGTTAGATACGGCTCTGACTCTAGTTCCAGTTCCAGCTGCTGGTATGCAAAAGATAAGTCTAACTTAATAAAGAACTGTCCACATGCTAGTGTGGCAAACAAGTCCTCCACATTGGGTAATGCATATGGGTCTGGCTCTATATAATGGTTCTCTGTAATCTTTTAGTTACCACACAGCCTCACTGCTTTGTCTTGTTTTGGTACCACAATGATGGGGGCAGCCCAGTCACTCCTCTCTACTCATGACATGATACCATGGCTTTTGAGACAGTCTATTTCCTTTTCCACCACTTCCCATAAGGCATAGGGTACTGGTCGAGGCTTGTGGAAAATTGGAGCAGCTCCCGCGGTTGCACTTGGATCTTCACCTTGAAATCCTGGATTGTGCCATAGCCATCCAGGAAAATAGGACCATGTTTGTCCAATACTTCCTTTAGTGCATCTTGCGGTGGCTTGGTCGCAATATTTGAGCTGAAGATCTTTTCCCAGTTCAACTTGATCTTCCTGAGCCAGTTTCTTCCTAGTAATGCAGGTCTTTCTTCTTACACTAACACCAGAGGCAAGGTCAATCTGCCTTTCTCGTAGGTGACTGATAAGTGAATCTGTCCTAGCACAGGGATTCATTCTTCAGTGTAAGATGAGAGCTGAACATGTGATGGTTGTAAAGGGGCAGTGCTGAAGTTTCTCTCTGTAGACTTACTCTGGCACAAGAGATACTGATGCTCTGGTGTCAAGCTGCATGCTAACCAGTTTTCCTGCCAGCTCAATTTGGAGACAAATTTCTTCTCCATTGGCTTGTGTTGAATAGACCAAAAACAGTGGCAATTTCTCATCTTCCATTTCAGTGGCTGGAGTGACATCTGTGATATACTGTGCACAAGCAGTCCATGCTGCAGTGTTGCATATTTTGTGTATGTGACCCACTTTTCCACAGCTATGGCATTTCTCATGTTGAAAGTGGCATGTGCTTTGCTGGTGGTTGCCTCCACATCTGTAGCACAGTTGTTTGGACCTTGCGGAAGTGCCCTGTGTTATCGGCTTCCTAAATGTTTGTGGTTGCTAATAAATGGGTGGTGAACCACTTTATGGTGTGGAATGCCCCTTGGGCTTTGGTGTATGGGTGATCTTGTGAATTTCATTTCTTTGTAATTCAGAATGTCCCACTAGTGCCCTGGAGCCTTTTTGGGCAAACTTCATAGCGACTACAATGTCACAAGCTGACTTGAAGTTTAGGTATTTTTCTGACAAAAGCCTTTTGCGATTAGCTTCCTCTCTCAGACCACAGACAAATTGATCCCAGAGGGCATTATCCAGGGAATGGCCAAATGGACAGGTGCATGCCAGACGCATTAATGCAATAATGTAGTCAGCAATAGGGTCCCCCTCTTCTTGGTTGTGATGATTAAAAATGTGATATTTGGCAATGATAAGGGGCTGGGGTTTAAAATGCTGTGCAAGTGCCTTGGTGACTTGAAGATATGTCAGGGTCAGGATGTCATCTGGTGCAGTTAGATTCTGGAGAACAGCATACATCTGTGGTGGTAAAACTGCTAAAAAGACATCTACTATTTTGTCTTCTTTGATTTTGTTTGCCTTAAGCCAGTGTTGGAAATCCTCTAGATGTAAATAAAATCTTTCCTTTGATTCGTCGAATTCTGGTACATGTCCAATTTGTGTCATTTTGGTAGGAATTCTGAGAGCTTACTGTGCTCAGTTGTACTATTCTGCACTGAGTTGCAATGATTTGGCTGCAGTCATGCAGCTCAGCCACTAGGTGCTGATGTTGTGCTGCCTGGAACTGGAGAGGTCCTCCACCGTAGATGGTGCTGTGAGAGGTGCAAATCCAGTCCTCCAGCCTAGATGGTGCTGTGGGCAGGAATCGATGCTGTGTAGGCTTGCTATTTTCATCACTTGATAGAATATTGTGGCTGGTGGCAGATTTATGGCTCCCGTAAGTTTCAAATGCCTGGTATTCCTGGGCTGCCTGAATCACAATCTTTGACAGAGGTTGGAGTCTGTTCATTTTGAGTGCTCTTCAGTTTAAAGCAATAGGCAGTTCACAGTGCTGCAGTGTGTTAAACTTGCTATATGTCTGTAGTTTAAGCAAGAGACTGCAGCTGGCAGGTTAAGAGTGCTTACAATAGCTTAGCTGTTGGGAGGGTGAGCAGCCTGATGGACCAATGCGATTGAGCAGGGAGGGATCCTTATGCACTGAAAAAACATGCATGAGCTTTCTCAAGCTTTCAGACAGCCATGGAGGATGTGTATCTTGTGATCCTCATTGCCAGTGTAATATGCTGGTGCCCTAGACAGACAGACTCAAACACAGCACATCAGATCAGTGGCTATCTTTATTCCTACACAGGAGATACTGGTCCCACACTGCTATACACAGATAAAGGAAAGCCCACTGGGCATGACAGGAACTATGCATACATAGGACTACAAATATCTATAGGCATGAGCTACAGCCCTAATGGCATTCCCTGTACTTCCTACTACCACATACATAATGTAGATACCTATATGCATATACTACAGTCCAGCTGCCTTTGGGCAGCTCAAAACCGAGTCATCATGGGTCCATGTCTGGGAAATTGTGTTAACTATACTGTCACAGATCCTTTTGCTAACTTCTAGACCCGTGTACATGTCTGTGTCAGTAAACAGATTTGCTCACGCAACCATTAAAGCTAAGTTCCCTGTGTCCTGGAGCTTATTACTTAATCATGGGCTCAGAGTGTGGTGTGATTTGTTCAGCTGTCCGTGACAAGCTGACCAGTGAAAACAAATCATTTATTTGTAGGGTGAAGTTAGTCACCCTGTGTCAGAAAAGGGGCAGCCATGGCTACAAAGGACATTGGAGCCCTCGCCCCTGTTTCCTAATGCCCATTCTGTCCAGGGATTCAGCTACGCTGAGACAGTTAACGTGTACAGTGTATCACCGTGCTCAGTTGCCCCTGGGTGCTTGAGTGTCCTGGGCTACTCTCAGTAGTTCCCCAGATGGGAAGTTGCTTGTTAAATTTGTTTTCTCTATTTCCCATAGACTGAAAGAACCCTGACTGGCCCTCTTGGTGTAAAGGGATGCATCTCCCAAGGGCCACAGAATGTCACTGATGGACCACCCAACTCCTCAGTGCCAAGCATTTGTGCACTGTGGCTGTTGTCGTCTCTGACATAAGACCCAAATTATGTCTTTCCAAACTGGTCACAAACCAAAGATAACCAAATCTGATGACATTTCTGTAAAATCTATTAATAGGCAGTCTATTACCCACACTATTTCCTTAAATATTTGGGATTCCTGTTTGATAGTCATTTATCTTTTGAATTACATCTTGAAAACCTGTGTAGAAAATAAATGGCTAAAAAAAGAATCAGTGTTTAGGAGCACTTGGACGATCAGCTCTGCACCTAACCAAAATGATAAGCATTCCACTGCAAATCAACTCTTAATGCAGAGATCGACTATGACCTAAGGATTGCTGTCATGCCTCTAAAACTGCATTAGCAAACATGGACAGGGTACAACATTGGATTGCCTGCTTTGTTCTTTCTTACAGATTTAATACCCATTCGTGTTACGTATTAACTGATCCTGATTGACTCCCTTTGAGTTAACATAGAGAAAAAATGTCTAACTATTCTATTTCATTGATATTGGCTCTCCTATACTCTTGAAAAAAGTTCCAGATCTTTTATCAAAACATGAACATACTCATAATTTGAGAATAGTCAAAAACAGTTTTACGATCCCCATGATTAAAATGAAATTTGGAGACATGACCTTACGATACAAAATTGCTGTGAGAGGGAATAAACTCACACCTGAGAAAAGGGAATCAAATACTATCAGCATTTTTGAATTGAAATTAAATGCTTGTATGAATATGTTTGTGATTTTTTTAAATAACGGGGCTTTGTTCTTTGCTCAGTTCTTGTCTAGGTACAGTAACTGAGTGAATGTATGGGATGACTCCATAAATAAGTGATGCTCCAAAGTTATAGTATACTGTTTTAAACCAAAAATGGCAGGATGCCCTAATGACCCAGTAACAGCACCTTGTGCTGGTTTGCGGGTGTCCTTGGTTTGGGAACAAACTTGGGTCACCATATTGGGCGTAAGCCCAGCTGAGGAAGGTGCCTCATGGCGTGGGCCTCAGTTAGGAAGGGTTGGCAGTGAATTCTGGTTCCACAGTGACCTCTTGTGGCTGGGCCAGGGAGCTTGCCTCTGGCAGCATGAACATTGTGATGCTGTCCCTGAGGCCAGCATAGTCACTGCTCATGCACTGTGTTGAAGGAGGGACCAAAAGGAGAAAACGGAGGAAAACATATGTGCACTGAGGAAATGATGGTCATCAGTGTGACACTTGGCCAGCTGGTTATGATTGTTGTATGATATTTGTAATATAAAAAATATAGTAGGTGATTGTCTCACATAAGACAGCCTGTGCTTATGAGTGACCCCAGCCCCCCAGACTTCAGTGAAGCTACAGGATATATTAACCTGAAACCAGGAAGTAATTAAAAAGACCAGAGACCTGATTAAAGGTCTCCTGTTATTTTGTCTTAATTAGAACTGATCCAGCTGCCAGGATATAGGGCTCATAAAGTTTCTGCGGTTCTGGTGGTGGGACAGACTGCATTTGGTCGTGATATAGCAAGACTTCATGTTGTTTGAATACACTATTTTTAAGCGAAAAAGATGTACCAGGACTAGAGGGCATGGGATGAAGTTGGAGGGAGGACGATTCAGAGGAAACATGAGGAAGAATTTCTTCACAGAACGGGTGGTGGACAAGTGGAACACCCTGCCAGAGGAAGTGGTGGGGGCTGAAACAATCACGGGATTTAAGAATGCATGGGATAGACATAAAGGAATTCTGGAGGTCAGGGTAAGGGGCAACAGACTTCTAGGAAAACATAAACTGAACTTACAAGCTCAAATGGGCAGACTGGGTGGGCCATAGGCCCTTATCTGCCGACACTGTCTATGTATCTATGTATCTATGTATAGGAAGAACATTGATACCACCATGGTGCTAAAAGTTGTAAAACCCTTTGATCTGCCTTGGGAACAGGACCCACACAAGATCAAATAGACAATGTTTAATTGAGTCATATTTAGGAAGTTCTTTTCCTTCTGATGTGATATTATATAACATATTATTTAAAAGTGGGAGCAGGGCAGAAGCAGAAAACTACAGACCTGTTAGTTTAACCTTAGTGATAGGGAAAATGATGGAATCACTTCTGAAGGAAAGAATTGTTGAGTACCTAGAAGGCAGAGGGGCACAGGACCCAAGGCAGCATGGATTCACAGTGGGAAGGTCATGCCAGACGAATATAATAGATTTCTTTGAATGGGTGACCAAAGTAGTAGATCAGGGAGGGGCTGTGGACATGGTCTACTTAGACTTTAGCAAGGCATTTGACACAGTCCCACACAAAAGATTAATATACAAGTTAGCCAGCCTGGGAGTGGGTCCCAAGATGATAGCCTGGGTAAAGAATTGGCTGGAGAACAGACACAGAGGGTAATAGTAAATGAAGTCCACTCTGAAGAAAGGGGTTACTAGTGGGGACACTGAGGGTTCAGTATTAGGACGGTCCTCTTCAATATCTTTATAAGCGACATTGCAGAGGGACTGAAGAAAAGTATGTCTCTGCAGATGACACAAAGATCTGCAACAGAGTTGATGCACAAGTGTGGGGTGGAAAGGATGAGAAGGGACTTGGCAGGTTAGAGGAATGGCCAAATGTATGGCAGCTTAGATTCAATGCTAAGAAGTGCAAGGTAATGCACCTGTAAACAGAAACTCAGGGAAGAGCACACAAGGGGTGGGATACTAACAACAACAAAAATGGAAAGGGACCTGGGGGTAGTCATATCAGATAACTTAAAGGTGGGCAAGCAATGTGAGAGGGCAGTAAGGAGGGTTTGGGGATACTGGGATGCATAGGGAGAGGCATCACCAGTAGAAAACAGGAAGTTGTTATCCCTCTGTACAGACAGCTGGTGAGACCCCATCTGGAGCACTGTGTGCAGTTCTGGAGACCCAATCTCCACAAGGACATAGACAGGATGGAAGCTGTCCAGAGGAGGGCACCTAAAATGGTGCAGGGTCTGCACCAGAAGACATATGAAGAGAGACTAAAGGAGCTTAATATGTATAGCCTCGAGGTAAGGGAGGGAGAGGGGGACATGATAGAAACTTTTAAGTACCTCAAGGGAATCAACAAAGTCCAACGGGTAGCATCTTTCAAAAAGAGGTGTGCAAGAACAAGGGGCACAATTTGAAGCTGGGGCGTTTCAGAGGTAATGTAAGGGTTATTTTTTCACAGAGAGGGTTGTGGGATGCATGGAATGGCCTTCTGAGAGGTTGTGGAGTCAAAACAGTGGTGAATTCAAGCATGCATGGGACAGTTATAAGGCAATTCTAGGGGGTGGGGGTAGAAAGAAGTAGGCTGCTGGTTAACTAGGATCTGCAGCTTATCCATTAGGTAGAGAAATGGGTAGACTGGGTGGGCCAAGCAGTCCTTATCTGCCGTCAAATTCTCTGTTTCTATGTTTCTATGCCTTCTGATAGGACATCATGTTTGTATTTTTTTTTTATTTTAAAAGGAGGAGCTAGATGACTCACCAGGGGGGTGGGGAGATGGTATTTAAATGTATCCTTGTAACTGGGGAATAGGACATATCATTTTGGGACTCAAGAAAGACAGATCTCTGATCTAACTATAAGCACTCCAGAGGTAAAGGCATTAGATAGAAAATGTCTAATTGTATTGTGGTAGGAGTTTTTTTTGCACTTTGCTCTTGTTCTTTTATATGATTGTGAGCTCTTTGATATATTGTTCTGTATTTACATTTTTCATATTTTTATCATCGTTTAGTAAAGTACCTATTATTTGAAAGACTGCCCGGGTGTTTGCCAGTTCTTTTTTTGCATGTGACGTATAGAGGGTTAAGACTGACAAAAACTGCTCAATAACTTGATGGTGTTACTAAACTGGGAAAAGGTAAGAATATACCTGAGGTCTTTTATCGAGTTTTAAGGGTTCATTTTGGAAGCCTGGCTTGGTGCCCCTGGTGAAAGATTGTACCGCAATCCCCAAAGAGGGTACGTATCTGAGCCTGTACTTTGGGTACGCTAGCATAAGGTTCACAGTTTCAATCCCCTCAGAACTTGAGACTAAAGGTGATTTGGACCCAAAAGCAGACAGGAGGGTTACCCTGTCTGTTATCTGTTCACACTATTGCGCTCTGAGGTTGACACTGTGGGATCAGAGGGCTGGACCTGCGGAGTGCGTTTGTGACAATCAGTATCCCTTGGGTCCTGGCCTGTATGGACTTTCACAAGGTGGGACTGTGGGGGAGCTGTAGACAAGGCTGAGTGGTTGCTGGCAGCACCATGCAGGACCCAAAGGAGGAGGAGTTGGTAAAACAGCACGAGGGCTAAAATGCAAGATTGAAAACAAATATATATTTACTACTACTACTTTTTTAATTTATATTTGGTAGTAATGCTGGTGCTTCTCTGTTGATTTAAAAAAGTATATGTTTTCCTTGTTTTTGCTGACTGGATGAATTAGTAAAATAGTACAGAAGCTAATTATCCAGGTGGAGGAAAGCTTGCTTTTAACAAATAAAAGTCACTAAATGACAGTAAACTAAACAAGCACTAGAACACAGACAGAGTCTAAGCTGCTGCTGCTGTACAGCCTGTTCTGCTATGGGCTGGCTGGCCATCTGATCTGGTTAAAATCTGGTAACGTTTTAGTACTCTATGCTCGACTTTCAAATAAGGCCACAAATATGCATAGTATGGGACCATGAAACTTGCCTTATGAAAAATGTGCGAGGCACTCCAGAAGAGACCTAAACCGTAAACACAGAAACATAGACTTTGATGGCAGATAAGGACCACTTTGGCCCATGCAGTCTGCCCATTTCCCTACCTACTGGATAAGTGACAGATCCTAGTTGACAACAGCCTACTTCATCCTACCCCCAACTAAAATGACCTTATGTCTGTCCCATGCATTCTTGAATTCCCTCACTGTTTTTGAGCCCACTGCCTCCTCAGGAAGGCCATTCCATGCGTCTACCACCCTCTCCTTGAAAAAATACTTCCTCACATTGCCCCTGAGCCATCCTCCCCTCTATCTTCAAAAAATTATGCCCCCTTGCTCTTACACATCTCTTTTTCTGAGAGATGCTACCCTCTTGGACTTTGTTGATTCACTTGAGGTACTTGAAAGTTTCTATCATGTCCCCCCTCTCCCTCCTTTCCTCAAGGGTATACATATTAAGCTCCTTTAGTCTGTCTTTGTATGGCTTCTGGTGCAGACTCTTCACCATTCTAGTTGCCCTCCTCTGGACCACCTCCATTCTGCCTATGTCCTTATGGAGATGGGGTATCCAGTAAACATGCATACTGCAAAGAAAAAACACATGACATGACTTTTGCAGAATTTGTGACTGATGTCCAAAACCTGTTTGATAGTTGGGCAGAGGCTGAGAATACAAAAACATAAGTTTGTTTAGGAGAAGCTATATTGCTTGAGCAACTTCTGAATGCTGCACCTCTGTCCTTGTCTGGGAAGGGAGGGTTGGGGGACCGTGCAGAGGAAATTTTGAATGAGTACTTCTGCTCAGTCTTCAAAGTGGGGTGGAGATGGGGGGGATGTACCCACATAGATTAGCAGGCACCAGGGTGAGGAGGGACTAGACACTAGTCCATTTTCGGAGTAGAGAGTCTGAAATGGATTGGAAGCCCTAAAGGAAAACAAGGCGATGGGTCCAGAAAGGATACACCCAAGGGTTCTAAAGGAAATGAGCATGCTGCTAGCCGCCCCACTGCCAACACAATTCAGCACCTCAGTGGAGACAGGGATAGTTCCAGAGGACTGGAGGAGGGCCAATGTGGTCCCTCTGCACAAGAATGGCAGCAGGAGGAGGCCAGCAATCACAGGCCAGTCAGTCTCACATCAGTGGTAGGGAAATTAATGGAGTCCTTGTTGAAGGAGAGGCTGATGGAGCACCTAGTGGCATATGGGCTGCAGGAACCCTAGGAGCACAGCTTCACGGGAGGAGGTCATGCCAACTGAATCTCATAGGTTTCTTTGACTGGGTGACTAGAGAGCTGGATCAGGGCAGGGTAGTGTATGTGGTCTATCTGAATTTCAGTAAGGTTTTTGACACTGTGCCCCACAGGAGGCTAATAAAAAAAAACATAGCAGCCTTGGGGTTGGGGAGAAGGTGGTAGACTGGGTATAAAACTGATTGAAGAATATGAGGTAGAGGGTGGTGACAAATGGCAGACACATGGGGGAATGGAGAGTGACCAGTGGGGTGCCGAGGGGATCAGTACTGGGACTCGTCAATGTCTTTATAGGTATCATTGCTGAGGAACTGGAGAGGGGACGGTATGTCCCCACACCAGGCACTTGGGTTAATATCCCGATACTGACACTGCAGCATGAGGGGGGTGCTGCAATCCTGAGGTGCCATCTTTCGGATGAGACGTTAAATCAGGGTCCCATCTGACTGTTCTGGTGGTAGTTCAGGTGGATGTTAAAAATCCCATGGCACTTCTCGAAAAGAGCAAGGGAATTTCCCCGGTGCCCTGGCCAAATTTCCCCCCATTCACCAACAATACTGGTTCAAGGTCAGTTGGCATTCACCTGTATCCCCTTCCCCCCAGGTTGTGCCTGAAAATAGGAAAGAAATTGTCTAGTGTACTTACCCAGTCAACAAAAATGAAATAAAATCAATAAATAAAATGTCTATTTGTAGATCACATAAATGCCTGCAACAGGGTGGACACTCAGGAAGGTGTGGAGAGAATGCAAAGGGATCTGGTGAAACTAGAGGAGTGGTCTAGGGTGTGGCAGCTGGGGTTCAATGCCAAAAGTGCAAAGTCACACTACTGGGGAAATCCAGGAGCTGTGTATAGGGTGGCGGGTAGCACTAACAGTCACCAATCAAGAAAGGGACCTTGGGATAATCATATCTGATGATCTCAGGGTGGCAAGGCAGTGTGACAAGGCAGCAGGCAAGGCTAGCAGGATACTGAGGTGCATAGAGAGGGGGATTTCAAGGAGGAGAAGGGAAGTGGTGTTACCACTGTATCGCTCACTAGTAAGACCCCACCTGGAGTACTGTGTCTGTTTCTGGGGACCGCACCTCTGCAAAGACATTGACAGGTTGGAAGCAGTCCAGAGGAGGGCTACCAGAAGGGTGCAGGGGTTTCAAGAGAAACCATACAAGGAGAAACTGTGGAAGCTCAACATGTACTACCTGGAGCAGAGGAGAGCAAGAGGGAACATCATTGAGACCCATAAGTACCTCACAGGGTCAAAAAGGTGCAGGTGGGGGTCCGTCTATGATGCCAACAACCCAGGTTTGGATGCAAGCCCTGGGGGGGCTGGCTGGGGGCGGGAATCATGCATCCAACAGACTGCTCTCCTCTGGGGGGAGAGCGGGGTAGCATTCAGTGCTTGGCTAACACCTGACAGAGTGCAGGGGCATCACAACTGAAGATCACAGGTTTCAGGAAGGTGTGCCAGATGTAGGCACTTACATGCCCTTATGTCACTGGATGCCATACCTGACAACAAAACAAGGAGAAAAATTAGACAAGCTGAAGTGGGAGGACATCTGTGCTCCCCCAGTCAAACCCAATACAGCAATGCCAAAGTACTCTGCTCCCAGATCAGTACGAGGCACCATCCAGGGAGTTATAGGGTTCTCTTTGATGGCCCCACCCCGGGTGGGGGTAATCCAGGGTGCACTTTGGGAGGCAGCAAGTAAGTACTGGGGGGTAGGATCAGGTGAAGAGAGAGAGAGAGAGAGACAGAGAGACAGAGAGAGAGAGAGGGAGAGAGGCAGATCAATAATAGAAGCCAGCAAGCAGCAGAAAAAAAAGGTGCAGGCGGGGAGTCTTTCAGAGGAGGAAGAACAATAAAACATGGGGGAGTGCAATGACACTAGAGGGGTGAGGTTTAAGAAGGATGTGAAGAAATACTTCACAGAAAGGGTGGTGGACGCCTGGAACAGCCTGCCAGAAAAGGTGGTGGAGCAAAGACAATGGTGAGCTTCAAGCATGCGGATAAGCACATAGACATAATAAGTAGTGGAAAGGGAGGAAGGAGGAACACTGGTGACCAAATTGGGGATGTAGTAATAGAGAAAAATAGGGCAAACTAGATAGGTCTACTGGTCCTTTTCTGCAACAAATGCTATGTTTCTATGCTTGATGCTGGCAGATCGGATACAAAGCAACATAAAACACGTCAATGTTTTGTGTTTTTTCTAGCCTTCATAGTAAAATCTGAGATACTTCTGTCCAGCTAATATGACAAAATATACTTTGTCAACATTTTGTAGCAGATTGTACTTACAGGTGGGGTGTTGTGATATTGTCCTTGTGCAAAAAAAAATAATTATTTGGAAATCTCAGTATTAGCGAAATTTTGTTTTGCCAAAATATACATTCAAGCAGTGTGTAGCTGAAGCTAGGTAAATGTGGTTTCTGTTGTCAGAGTTATCCCTTGTGCCTTGTTCATGCAATAACTTTGCTTTCTGCTCCTGAGAATATATCTATAGTCCAACCATTATTTTGATTCCTTAATGAAAGCATCCTATATCTTCTTGCCAACATTTTCAGTGGTGAAAATCATACCATTTTTTGTGGGGTCAGACTGAAATTCACTTCACTGCAAATGATGCTAGAGCACTATTTGTTGCCAGCCCTATCAGCGCCACCACATGTGGTGCAGACTACCTGAGTTTGGGGGGCAAATTCTGAGGAATCAGAGGGCTGGCTGGTGGAGGAGGTTAAGCATCAATGGGACTGCTCTTCTCCTCCTCCTCTGTGGAGGAATCTGGTACTGGGCAGTATCCTGACTCCTGGCAGAGGCTAGAGATAGGTGTACCTGGTAACAGTGTGCCTGCAGGGATTGGTGGATGTGGCGGACATCTGCATGTTGAAAGTGAGAGCATGCCGGGACTTCCGGTGACGTCAGGGACCGGCATGGCGGTTTGATTTATCCGCTCCACTGCCCACCGAACATAATCTACTTTAATCTCATTCCAGACTATGGCATCCCCGGCAAAACAGAGGAGAAACAAGGGGGGGGGGGGAGATATTCCTAACCCCCTCACAAAAACTCAAGGCTCTACTGCAAGAAGAAGAAGAAGCCGAAAGCCACCTTGAATCAGAGGCCCTAGGGGAAGCACAGCAACTCGGACAGCATGGAGGCCTCCAAGACAATGACCTGATAGAAATGATCAAACAGATGGCTCGTACAGTCACAAAAATAGATCGACACTCTCTGAGCTCCGTTCCGATCTGGGCAGAATCAAGCACAAAGCAGACCAAATGGAATTATGCCTAACAGCGGTCTCCGAGCAGTCTGACAGACAAGACAGGCTTCTACTGTACCTGCTGGCCCGGGACCGTGAACTAACGCATAAGCTGTATGATTTGGAGGGCAGAAGCCGAAGACAGAACATTAGGATACATGGAGCACCCAAGAATTTAGAGGGAGATGCCTTGAATACCATTGAATTTACCCAGAGGCTCCTTAGAAAGGCAATAGACCTAATGGAGGATCTGGATCTGAGCCTCGATCGCACACACCGCTCCTTGGCCCCCAAGCCAGACAACTCGGATGCCAGACCCAGATCGCTGATCATCCGATTCACAAAATATAGTAGCAAGGAAGAGGTCTTGTGAAAAGCATGGCAGCAGAGCCCTCTGGAATTTGAAGGCCATAAAATCTCTATTGATAATGACTATACATCTGAAGTTCAGGAAGCTCGGAAGGTGCTCTGGCCGATTGTGAAATCCCTGAGATCCAAGAACATTAAAGCCCAAATTCTGCATCCTGCAAGGCTAAAAATCACAACAGAACAAGGTACTAAAATATTTAAAGATCCCCTAGCTGCCTCCCCTTACCTGGAAGAATTGGGAATTGCCACCTCTGTTTTAACGAAGGAGAGGCTTGAGAGAGATCTTCTGGCTCCGGCCTGGTCTGTGGCCCAGAAAGGATCAATCAAGCTGGGCTCCACGGAGTGGTGCCAACAAACCTCACTTCATGCTGATATCAGTGCGGTGCTGCGACGATCGGTTGATCCTGCCTTGATGAATAAAATTGCTCCCTATTTGCAACAAGCCTCACCGGCGAATGCAACAGAAAATCCGGGTCCATCACACCGACCGACTACATGAAGGCGCCCTGAGGTGATGTCTTCATTATGATTATTCTCTCCTACACTGAACTGTTCCCTGGAAGTCTGCCCCATGGGCCTGCTGCCCTGATTTATCGTTGAGCCGCCCTCATGGTGTGGGCACCCGCAGACTGTCCTGCACTACTCCCCCGTTCCCTTGGTCTGGAGGACTGTAGTGAATGGACACCTGAATCTGGAATGGACTGACCTCCCAACCACCTGTTGACTCCTGAATACCTCCAGTCTCTTCGTTGCTGCACTGACTGCACACTTTAATTGACTTTTCTAATATTTGGTAACATTTGCTCTAGGGTCGGGGGTTCTCTTGAACACAAACCACCTTTGCAATATTTTCAAAGGACCATAGTTTACAACAACAGTTGTTCATCTGTTCCCCCGAGCAGGTCGCTGCTGGCCTTCTGGGGGGGGGGAACAGAGGATGGATTTTCTCCCTTTTTGGTTTCCCTTGGAATGGCTGGGGGAGGGGCTAATGTATACCTATACCAATATTATGATCTCTGTGTGGCTCTCCCCCAGCTTCTCCCCCTTTCATACATTTACTTTGAGATCATTCCGGACAGTGGAGGCACTGGCTGGATGGGGGGAGGGGGACAGAGAACTCTGCAGAACATGTGCTGGAGGAGGTTGGACATGAAGCCGGCCTCTCCCCCCCATTCCCCCGTTAAATAGCCAGTCTCCCCTTTGTTGGTGAAGCCGGAGGAGTTGCAGGGGTGTGAGATGCTGTGGGGTGGTTAAAAGGCAACACGCTTTATGGATGGTCTGGGGTCCCCCCCCCACTGGAAAGGTCCTCCGGTAAGAGGATATGGCTGTTGCGTGGGCTCTCCATTTTCAGCTGGGCCAATGTTCCAGCCTCCAGTTTTCCGTTAGGCTGGGCCCCGGGGGGGGGTACTCTCCGAGTCTCGTGGCCACGGACTTGTCATCACAGGAGGACGGGGCTTGAGCGACCTCTCACTCTTCGGGGGGTTTGCATTGTACGAGGGCCCGAGGGAGGCGCTTGCCTACCTGAGGACCAGCTGATCTCACTCGTGTCCCTCTCTGCACTCCCTACCGGAAGAATAGTATATACACCCAACTGGAGAAGGACTTCGGGGAGGGACTATTGTTGCTGGGGGTTTGCCTCTTCTGATTGACTATGTTTGTTCGGAGAGAAATATGGCCCTTAGGTAAGGAGCAGGTTGTTCATGCAGTTTTCAAAGACCGGGGTTGCCAATTACAGAATGCCTTGATAAATGGAACTTAGGCAAACTTCATTCAGCCCATGTGAGGGGGGTTGCCCCCCTTCAGGAATTACGTTTCATGATTTTAGGAATGTTCGAGTGGGCGGGTATCAAACACCTGTCGGGACCATATGCAATCTCTCCCTGACAGAAGGGGGGTGGGACTTTACTCCTGGATTCTCCAGGGCCTCCCAGGGACCACTCACTGCACTTCTGAGTGCCCTGATCTGGTCTGTCTTATCAGACACCCTCTTGCTACCAAATATTGGTTTGTACTCCCTTGGAAATAACATTTCTGCTTTTGGGGAAATTGGGCTGAGAGGAGTCTCGGTCGTGGTTTCCCATCACTCAGGTCAGCTCATGGCTCTAAATAGAATGAGGCCGGAGCGATGGTTCTTTAGTAGAATAGTGTTTAAAGGTTTTCAATTGAGTTTCAAGGTTCATGGAGTTATTTGTTTAGCTCTGCAGGTTCGTTATATATTTAAACAAGTAATACTTAGAGAATCTACAGTCCAGAAAAGGAATGTTTACTTTATGTGGAAGGAATATGGCTAGTTATAATACCAAGTTCATGTCGCTGAATATGAACGGTTCGACCAGCCCAATAAAGAGAAAGAGGATCCAGCAATTTGTTATGTCCCAGGATTGTGGAGGTGTGTTCCTTCAAGAAACCCACCTCTCTCCCCAGGAAGCCCAAAAGCTTAAATTTAAGGCCTTCCCAGTAATATTTCATTCCTCGCTCCGAGGGCATTAAAATTGAGGGTTTGTGAGCACACCAGTGACATTAGATGTCATAATGATAAGAATGCCTTAGTACAACATCTACAGTTATACCATTATGACACTGAACATATATTCACATTTTGTGGTATTGAGAAAGTAAGTGTTGGTCCACATGGAGGGGATCTGGAGAATAAAATATTGTGCAGAGAGTCCTTTTGGATTTATACACTGGGTGCTCTGGAACACCCAGGATTAAATGACACTTTTGATATTGCACCTTTTTTAAGGTTCAAATATTCAAAATAATGTATTAAGAAATTAACATATAAATGTGGTGTTATGTGTCGTTTATAGTATGTCTTTTTCCCTTCCATTTAGGTTGGAGTTCCCTCAATGACTCTGGTATATAATGTACTACCTTTTTTAACATACATTTTTTGCAACATTTTTTGAATATTCCCATTGAGAGAATTACTTGCTAATTTAGTATTCTTGATTTGTAGTATGAATATTGGTAAAGTAAATATATTTTTTATCATTGTATGAATACTATAATGAATTTGGTTTTGGTATTACTGGTGTTAAAACGTTTTTTTCAAATAATTTTTTTTGTTGCACTGTCACTTTAAATTGTATTCCTTATTTAAAGGGTTTCTTGTAATTACCAAATCAGTCCCTGAGGAGGTGCTTTCTGGCACGAAACCGGTCAAGCTGTTCTTTTTTCTGGGAGCTGTTGTTTCCTTGCATGGCGCCACTGTATTTACTATCGCTTTTCATCTATATGTGAGTTTAATACAGTTATATATTTTCTAAGAAGTGTTGGTGCTGTGTTCTTTCTGATTGCACACTATAGGCTACGTCACCATGCAGCCAAAGCCACAATAACAAAAATACTTTCACCCCGAACAGGCCAAATGGCTAGACAGGTGACCCAGATAGCAGACTCGTTCGTGGAGTATTACTCCAAGCTATATGAGTCTGCAGAAAATACATCCATATCAGACAAAAGAAACTATCTTGGCTCCATACCACTTCCTTTTCTCTCTGCAGAGGCAGCCCAAACACTGACCAGGCCTATCACCCAGGAAGAAATTACTTCCACAATTAAAAAACTTAAGCCAGCCAAATGTCCTGGCCCTGATGGGTGTGGGGCTGAATTTTACAAAACTCTGGCCCCGGATGTGGTTCCCCTTCTCCACAAAGTTTTCTTAAACATTTGGTCTGGGGGCCCAGCACCCCATGGCAATATGCCACAATTACAGTCCTACATAAAGAGGAAAAAGACCCATCGAAATGTGAATCTTACCGCCCTATATCCTTATTAAATCAGGACTATAAGATTTTCACCTCCATAGTAGCATCCAGACTCAACCCGATACTACCAGAGTTAATTCATTCAGACCAATTGGGCTTTGTGCTGGGCCGGCATGCTCCTGATGGAGTTCGCTCTGCCTTTGATATGATAGACAAGATCCAACGAACTCGTTCCCCAGCCTGCTTATTAAGCCTAGATGCTGAAAAGGCCTTTGACAAGGTCTCATGGGAGTTCCTGTTTTCGGTACTCAAACAAAGGGGGTTCCCCGAGTCTTTCATAGATATCATAAGATCCTTGTATGGGGGCTTCTCAGGCGTATGTCAGGGTAAATGGGGGCTATCCAGAAGATTTCACCTTGGTAGGGGCACCCAGCAGGGGTGTCCTCTCTCCCCACTGCTGTTTGCACTTTATATCAAACCTTTGGCGGAGGCCGTCAGAAGGGTGCAGGGGGTGTCGGGGATCGTGGTGGGGGGAATACAGAGGAAGATCCTGCTGTATGCAGACAATGTTCTTCTGTCCCTATCCCGCCCTCATGAATCAATAGAACAAGTCTGGCCCATTCTTGAAACATTTGGGAGGCACTCGGGTTACTCCTTAAATAAGACCAAAACAGAGGCCTTAAGCTTTTTTTTTTTAATCCATCTGAGGACATCCGCCAACTCCTTCCATTAAAATGGACAGCCGAGGGTATGAGGTATCTGGGGATCCACATCACTAAACATTCATCAAAATTATTCGGGGCAAACTACACACCCCTGATGACCTCCATCAAGAAAGACATGGAAAGGTGGTCTCTAATTAGTATCCTCATGTATGCCAGAATTCAAGCCATAACCTTGAATATATTGCCAAAATTCCTGTACCTGTTTCAGTGTATTCCCCTTCATATACATAAATCCAATTTCCAGACATGGCATAAAATGTTTTCCAGATTTATTTGGGCTAATAAAAGACCAAGAATAAGGCTAAAAATACTACAGGCCCACCGCGGGGTGGGGGGAAGGTCACTCCCAGATTTGGAAGATTACTTCCTTGTGGTACAACTGAAACAGTCTTTACAGCGGTCAGGTCCCAGCTCCACCTCTGATTGGAGGGATATGGAGAGGAGAGGAGAGAAGAGGAGGTGGGGGCTAGGCTGCCCCTTAAGGACCGTATATTGACTCCCTTCTCAACCCGATTCCAACCAATACCCAAGCTCAGTTTGGTTGGAAAGATCCTACGCTCAGTCCACAGACTGTGGCAAAAACATAAATTGCTACCTTCCCTATGGTCTCTAAGGAGACTAGCCTGGATTGAGGACTTTCCTCCGAACCGACTGGACCCGACATATAAGCGATGGAATAAAATGGGTCTGACATTTCTAGGGTGGTTTCTTCAGGGGGAGCTAATCCTGGATTTTTAACTCACTCAAATCTAAATTTGGGCTCATGAATGCAGACCATTTCAGGTTCCTCCAGGTTAGAACATACATATCCTCGCTTCAAAGGAAAGTAGTAGGCTTGGATGGGGTGACCCCCCCAATAGCAGCCATCCAACAGATAAAATTATCTTCAACCCGAAAGGGTCAAATCTCAAGCCTTTACAAGGTTCTAAGGTTGATAAGACCAGACCCCTTAGTTAAAGTTAAAAACAAATGGCAGGAAGAAGATGGCTGTGGCCCTGCTCCTATTAACTGGATCTCTGTCTTCCACACTGCTAAATTGACGAGTAAATCACCCCTTTGGCAAGAATTTGCCTGGAAGGTCAGGATCCGTTTCTTACTTACACCTGATGTACTCAATAAAAGAAACCCAAATCTCTCGGCTGGCTGCTGGCTGGATTGTGGGGAAGATAAGGCAAACTACCTGCACATCTTTTGGGCTTGCCCTAAACTAAATAAATTCTGGGCTGACATCACATTTGCCATAAAAAGCATTTTGGGCATTATTCAACCGTTGAAATGTGAAGAACTGGTTTTGGGAATCCCCCCCCGAGGTTAGGGGACCTGACCCGTTGTACCTTTGGGCAATTTTAACGACATTGGCCCATAAGACAATAACCAGGAGCTGGCTCAGCCCCAAGGTACCCCAGAAACAGGACTGGATCCTAATTACTAAAGGTCTGGCTGACCTGGAGGAGCTCACCTTTAAATTAAATCATAAGACCACTCTCTATATTCAGAGATGGTCCAGATGGGCTGTATGGCTCCAATCAAATGAGGCTCCCTCACCAGGAAATTAAGATATATCATACCTCCTCCTCCTCTTGGGTCCTGGACGACCCGTAATATTGAATTTATTTTTTAGCAACTTGCTGGTTTCTTGTCTTCCCTGGTATAGTAATGAAATGGATTGTACCATCATACAAAGTTTTAATGACTTCTTTTATATTTATTATTTTGATTCTTAAAGCTGTAAATATGTACTCTGCAGAGCTTGTATAAAGAAAGTTCTAAAAATAAAGTCTAAAAAAAAAAAGAAAGTGGGAGCATGCTCAATGAGCTCTGATGTCAATGCATGTCTGCTGCACAGGGGATGGAGCACCATGACCCCAAGGAGGCTTGCAGTCATCTCCATTCTCTTTTCACCCATGCAGCTCTTGTGGGATCAACGTTTGATCTCAGCCTCTCCCCTAGCCCCCTGTTGGAGCCCCGCCATAAGGGGATGTCATGACCTCCCCATGTGGGCTGCTAAGAGGATGCTGGGTGTGAGGTTGTCTGTAGGGCACCTACAATGGGCAGACATGGGATACATCCCTGCATGAACCAGAGTGATAGAACTGAAAAACAAAAATAAAGAACAATTTTGTATTATCCTATTTGGAGTCTCTATTGTCCTTCTGCCCCCATTCTTTAAAATGATACAGATCAAAACATTTTCCATAGCTAATTACCTTTTTTGCTTAAACTGCTTCCCCTTCATGATCTGCATGATTCTGCTGCTACAAGTGCCATGCTAGCAGTAAGTTTGTTCTCCCTGTATGTTAACAAAACACAAAGCATGCTTTAAAGCTGTGCCTCATAGAATCACTATTGCTGTACTTTAAGATATGCTGTGTGCTCTACTAGATGGGGCCCAAGGTGAAAGGTTTGCTAATGCATGGTCACTGTTATGTGTGTGTCCAATACATTCCCAATCTGACTAATGTTGCCTCTATTGCTGGAGGTGCCTAAATGTAATGCATCCGGCATCAGTGTTGGAATGACACTTTATGAGCTTTCAGAGCTACAGAGGCCACACCACCTAAAAAGCCGGACACTCTTGAGGGAGGATGCCTTGCCTTGGAAATATGACCAGAACTCACAGATGCAAGTGCAAAAACATTTTATTGTGAATCGCCAAAGAAATGTAAATAACGAGGAAAGAGGGGTTGAAGACCACTAGACACCCTGACACTTCGACAGTGTAGGTCTTCCTCAGGGGGCGGAGTCTAGAGGTAATGACTAAACCTTATATAGCATTGTCTTCCTCAGTGCCACCAATCCTATGAACAGCTTGCTGCTTATAATTAATACTGAGTGACAGGTACTATATACTGTAGTGGCTGGAGGCGGGACACAAAAATGCATACAGTACTTGAACAACTTTGAAGCTGTCTGACATACCAAGTGACTGACTAAATAGGCAGTGCAAACATAGAGTTACTCAGCACAAATTAATAGATAATTATGGAAATGTTAAATACACAATAACTAACAATGGAAAATCAATGAGAAATTAATGAGTCTGAAGCAAATGTTAATAGCTGATGTACTGCCAAATGAGAATAAATCATTCTAGGGAAAAACTAGGTAACTCAATTAGTTAAACCATCCAAACAGAACATTCTGTATACATTTATACAACCTGTAGATGACAGCATATGAAATTGAAGAGAGACAGAGGTGAATAAAGATAGAAGTTAGATCCAAAGGAGTTGCAATCTCCTCATATAAAGCACTGTTGCCTCTCCGGGGTAGGGGGATCAGCCAGTCCATTGGCTAATCAACAGTAAGAAGTGATGCAATAAAAGAGAAACATTAAAGATATGTGATAAGAAAAATCAGACTGAATTCATATAACATCACAGGTACCAAATAAGGGCTCAACTAAACTAAACAAACTCTGGCCAGAGCCAATAGGGCTGCAGGTGAGGAATTTAGTGTAAAAATATTGATAATTATTAAAGTTACAAGCCTTCATTAGCAAAATGTAATGTAGGCTCCTAAATTAGTTGATTTTTTAATATGTGTACACCACATTTCCCACATAGCCTTGTTATATGACCCTGCCTCATGAAGAAGGGCAGAGCAAATGTTCAAATCCTGCCTGAAAGGTAATTTCACACAGGTGCAGCGAAATCAACTTTTGGGACTCAAATACACCTGTTGGGCAGGAGTTGAAAAATGACAGCTGTCACATTCATGAGGTGCTGTAAAGAAATGGTTATGCTGAAACTTTGGGTTAAAATATTGACTCTTACCAAACTTTCGAGCCTGTGTTTACAAAATTCAACATAGCTTAGAACTTTTTTGTTTTTAAATATTTTTACACAGATTGAGAACATAGCCTTGGTATGATCCCACCTCAAAAACAATGGCAGAGAAAATGTTCCCCTCATGGCTGAAAGGTGATTTTGCATAGGGACCGCAAACTCACCTTTTGGGATGTAAAAAAATATATATTTTTTTGCCAGGATTTGAAAAATGACAGCTGTCATATCCATGAGGTGCTGTAGATGTGCCTATGTTGTAAATGTGGGGTAAAAATAGCAATAATTACCAAAGTTACCAGCCTACATTCACAAAATTCAATGTAGGCTCATAATGTTATTATTTTTTTATTATTTTTACCCCACATTTTAAACATAGCATTCTTATGATCCCACCTCATGAACAGGGGCAGAGAAAATCTTCAACTTCTGCCTGAAAGGTAATTTTACCCAGGGACCACAAAATGACCTTTCAGGACAGATCTGCCTAATGACAGTTCAATTGTTCATGAGGTAGGGTCCCAAAGAAGGCACATTTGGGCCACAAATATGCAAAAATGCCCAAGTTATGCCACTAAGTTCAAACCCCCATTGAAATACATTGAAGCGCACAGCTGTTTCTTCAGTTCGCAGTCTGGCTTTGAAGAGTGAAGACATGTCTGTGGTCCAGAGAAGGTTACGGCATTGGACTCCCAGTCGGCAAATAAGGGCTTTGGAGGGGGGGTAGTGGTGAATGCTGAGTAGAAGGGTGAGGCGGGGGCAGTTATGGCCACCAAAGCCATTGATGGGCTGTTTGCTTTCTAGAGGGTTTTACATAAAAAAAGCATGGAGGATTTCTCAGCACGACACTGGGGAATTCGGCACCCCCAGTGTCACTGCTATGTTTCTGGGGAGGGGTTCTGAGATGGAGAGTCCGGTGGGGGGATATCAATATAAATATATATATTTTAAAAAAAAGAAGAAATAACCATGCATATGCAGTAGTTTGGGAACGTCTAAAAAACATTGAGGATTCTTCACACTGGGGGACTGAGCATTCCCAGTGTCACTGATATTTTTTTTGGGGGGGGGAGTGCTGCAAGGGAGGGTCAGGTAGGAAGGATATCAATATATATTACAAAAGTGAAGAAATAACTCTGTAATGTGGGGATGCTGTTAAAAAAAATTAAGGATTCTTCTTCGGGACACTGGGGAATTGGGCACCACCAGAGTCACTGTTATGTTTCTGGGGGGGTGCTGAGAAGGGAGGGTTGGTTGGTGGGGGGATTGTGCAGTGTTACTGTCTTGCCAACAGTGAGCAGAGTGCTTCATGGTCGTGGAGGTGACTGAGTTAATAGTCCAACATGTTTGGTCGCAAAGAATGCAAGGAATGCGGAGTCCTTTTTTGAAAGCAATAGTTTTGCAGGGCTCTGCCCACTGCAGCCCTAAAATAATATATACAAGGGCCCAGATATTCAGACTGCGCCAGGCTGTGGCGCAAACCTGGGCACAGTGCAACTTGGCTGTACTGGGGCGTTGACTGGGCGATATTCAACGGGCTGCGCCATGCTGGCATCATTGAATATTGCTTCAATATTTTCCGCGGTCGCGTGGTGCAGTGGCTGTGCCAGCGCCAAGTGGCCAGAGTGGAGCAGGGGATGCACTAGTGCAAGTTCACGACTGCGCTTTCTTTTAACAACAGGCTGTTAAAAGTGCACATGCAAATGGGGCCATAATGTATGCAAGATGCAATGGGCCATTTGCATGTCATTATGGCCCCATTTGCATGCAGGTGCGCTGATCCCCGGCGACTTGTGCCTGGTGCCCTGCTAGGCAGCAGCCGTGAGGGACCGACGCACCCTGCACAGCATGGCAATGTGTCCCACAGCCTGATTGCGGGCTTAAGTAAATATAAATCGTGTCCTATATCCCTGGCAGTCCAGAGGACTGCTGTCAGCCCGATCGCAGGCATCTGTAAAAATAAAATGACGTCCTATATCCCTGGTGGTCCAGTGGGCTGCTCGCAGCCCGATTGCAGGCATTTGTAAAAATAAAATGAAGTCCTATATCCCTGGTGGTCCAGTGGACTGCTCGCAGCCCAATCTCAGGCATTTGTAACAATGTACTGAAATCCAATAGCCCTGGTGGTCCAGTGGACCACTCACAGCCTGATCGCGGGCATTCGTATTAAACATAATGAAGTCCAATAGCCCTGGTGGTCCAGTGGTACCCCCCTCCCCACCTGCCCACTGAGCCCCACCAGCCCGCTCCCCCCGGTCAGCAGCGGGCAGCAGCACCCCACCTGCCTGCCGCCCCACCGCCCGCCAACTGACACCATAGGTAGGGCTGCACAGCCATTGGTCCACAGTGTGAGCCAATGGGCGAGCAGCCTGTACCTTACTACACATTCCAGATATGTGAATGGATCCAGGGATTCACTTATGGAACATTTTTAGTATGAACCTCTCAAATACTGAGCCCACAGAGTCAGCGTCTTTTTCTGTTGCAGCCTCAAACTGTCTGGCAGCAACTTAGGATATGTCAGTGAGAAAGGCGCAAGCAAAATATAAATTAATCTGCACCGAGTCAGTAACTGCAGATGATAGTGAGCTAATCAAAATGAAGAAAAAAACATTTCTGACCTAGAAATATTGAGTTTTCATGAGTTGAACTTAGTATAAACATTACCCTCAAGACTTATTTTGAGAAATTTCAGTTACCTTGTGGATTATGGGTTATAAAACCCCCTTCCTCTGGGTTGGAAAGAGCAATAGGAAAGGGATGCTATTTTGTGTACTAACACCTTCACGGAACTCATTATTGCAGAAGACATTAATAAGCGCACTGCTGTGAGAGAAGAAATTGTTAAAACAAACTCTGAACTGTCCAAGTATAGAAGTCATGGGGCTTAATTTTCAGAGTTCTTAGATCACTGCAAGTTGCAGCAATCTAGGACTGCAGCAATCTTGGGAGAGCATCAGGGACCCTGCACCATATTTAAAAAAATGAGGGTCCCTGTGCACATCTGTAGGGTTGCACCATTGAAGTGGCATACCTGGAGGTTTCATAGAAGGATCCATTAACCCCCCCCCCCACTCGGTGCAACACTCAAGGAGCTGCAAAGGAGGAGGTAAATCCAGGAAAGGCTAGTCTACATGCAAATTCGAGACTACCTAGAGGCTCACCAGCTACTTGCTTCCTCCCAGCATGGCTTTAGAACAAACCATGGAACAGACACTGCCCTGATAAAATTCTCGACAGATGTACTTAGTGCCATGAATAAAGGGATCCCAGCTGGGGCGGTCATCATAGACTTGTCCAAGGCTTTTGACCTCGTCAGCCATCAACTCCTGCTGTCTAAGCTGGGTAGACTAGGCCTTGACCCCCATGCTCTCACTTGGTTTGATAGTTACTTATCCAGTCGAACACAGAGAGTTATGTGGAAAGGTGCAATATCTGACCCACTTCCACTAAAGGAGGGAGTACCGCAAGTGTCTATATTGGGCCCCCTCTTCTCCCTGTTCACGAATGACCTAAGTTGCCACTGTGTGGGTAGGTCAGTTATCCAGTAAGCTGATGACGCCGTCATATACTAATCCCTGGACAATCAGGTAGACCAGGGCCCCCATCTCCAAGTTGACTTTATGAGGCTGGAGACCTGGCTAATAGAGAACAGAATGGTCCTTAATATGGGCAAAACTAAGGCCATGCTGTCTGGACGAAGATCCCTTGGCCAAGACAGAACCCAATCACTACAACTCACCTCTGTCTCTGGCAACTGTATTGAAGTGGTGACATTCCTAAAATACAGAGGCCTAATGCTGGACCAGAGTCTCACCCTAAAGAATCACATTGACCAAGTAACCAAAACCATTCACAGCAAATTAGGAACCCTCTACCACCTTAAGAACCAGCTGATCCCTGAAGCCAGGATCATCATCGCCACCAGCGTCCTACTCCCTACCCTGACCTACGCTGTCCCAGTCATACAGGGCATGGCTAAACTTGAGATCAATAGACTGTAAGTCCTGTATAACAAGGTGGCTTGCGTTGCCACACAGGGTCATATCAGAAGTCATCACTGTGATGCCTTAGCACTTCTAAATTGTCCTACACTGGGCTCTCACCTCCAGTATCCCCTGCTCTGCCATGCATACAAGCTACTCAGTCCTCCCCCCACCAACCAGCCTCACTTGGCTTAATGCCTCCAAACACTGCAGGCGGAACCTCCGTACCTCAGGCCGAATCCTGCTAGAACAACCCAGAGTGAGGACCAAGGCAGGTGGCAAGTTCTTTACGTACACCACCCCATTAGTATGGAACAAACTCCCACCCTCGGTACAAGAAACACCTTCCATCAAATCTTTCCGCACAAGACTCAAGGCCCATATGTTAGATGCCAGTATATGCCTTGCCATGACACCTGAGCTAACTCCCTTCTTGCTCCCATACCATACACCATCCACAACTTTACTTATAAATGTTTTTCCTCATCTCTGTATCTAATTTCTATCCTCTACTCTGTATCCTTAAGTACTGCTATCTCTAAACATATGTACAGTTCCACTATTTCTGTAACTACTATGTATGCCTCAAAAACATGTACTAAGTCACTGCCTTGCAAAGTAATGTATGTCTTACTCTGTATTGTTACCCTGGTCGCCCCGAAAAAGGGACCTCCAGGGCTCAGTGGGCCTACCTGGTCACCAAAATCGAATAAATAAATAAATAAATATTAATGCAAGATGAGGACTGGGGGCAGAAGGAGCACTGAGGGGTGCCCTAAGGGGTATCAGGGAAACAGCAGCTATGTCAGGGTGGTGATTTGGCACCTAGCAGGGGTACCGTGCATAAGGGCAGATGGCCGCGTGGCCTGGGTAGTGGGGGGGGGTTGGCAGTGACAGACTGTGACCTTGCCTCAGGTGGGCACAGCCCTGACACCTAACCCTTGGGTGCCTGAATCCCCAGCCCTGGTTGCGGAAAGCAGCCTGCCAGAATGTGTGTGTGTGTGGTGGGGGGGAGCTGGGTATCACAGATTGTTACGGTACCTGGAGAATGTTCCCATTGGCAACCCTCAACCTGCAGTCACTGCTTCCCACCTACAGTCTTTTTGGATTTTTCCACCTATGGGGCAGGTGCCAGGGGCTCTGCCCACCTGGGGCCAGGTCATGGTCTGTCCCTGCCAACACCCCACAACCTGGGCTGGTTGGACATAGAAACATAGAATCTGATGGCAGATAAGGACCTCTTGGCCCACCCAGTCTTCCCATTTCCCTACCTAATGGATAAGCTGCAGATCCTAGTTAACCAACAGCCTACTTCCTCCTACCCCCCACTACAATTGCCTTATGTCTGTCACATGCATTCTTGAATTCCCCACTGTTTTTGACTCCACAACCTCCTCAGGAAGGCTGTTCCATGCATCTACAACCCTCTCCATGAAGAAATACTTCCTCACATTACCTCTCAGCCATCCCTCCTCTATCTTCAAATTGTGCCCCCCTTGTTCGTGCACATCTCTTTTTCTGAAAGATGCTACTCTCTTGGACTTTGTTGATTCCCTTGAGGTACTTGAAAGTTTCTATCATGTGCCCCCTCCCTCCTTTCCTCGAGGCTATATAAATTAAGCTCCTTTAGTCTTTCTTCATATGTCTTCTGGTGCAGACCCTGCACCATTTTGGTTGTCCTCCTCTGGACAGCCTCCACCCTATCGATGTCTTTGTGGAGATGGGGTCTCCAGAACTGCATGCAGTACTCCAGATGTGGTCTCACCAACTGTCTGTACAGAGGGATAACAGCTTCCTGTTTTCTACTGGTGATGCCTCTTCCTATGCATCCCAATATCCCTCAGCCCTCCTTACTGCCTTCTCACATTGCTTGCCCACCTTTAGATCTTCTGATATAACTACCCTCAGGTCCCTTTCCATTTTTGTTGTCAGTATATCGCCCCATTGTGTACTCTTCCCCTGGGTTTTTTCTTTCCCGGTGCATTACTTTGCACTTCTTTGCACTGAATCTAAGCTGCCATACATTTGACCATTCCTCCAACCTTGCCAAGTTCCTTCTCATCCTTTCCACCCCACCTTGTGAATCAACTCTGTTGCAGATCTTTGTGCCATCTGCAAAGAGACATACTTTTCCTTCCAGTCCCTCTGCAATGTCACTTATAAAGACATTAAAAAGGACCAGCCCCAGTACTGAACCCTGCAGTACCCCACTTGTAACTCCCCTTTCTTCACTGTGGACTCCGTTTACTATTACCCTCTGTGTTCTGTTGTCCAGCCAATGTTTTACCCAGGCTACCACCCTGGGACCCACTCCCAGGCTGGCTAATTTGTTTAATAATTTTTTGTGCAGGACTGTGTCAAATGCCTTGCTAAAGTCTAGGTATGCCATGTCCACAGCACCTCCCTGGTCTACTACTTTGACATCTTCCATTATGCATGGCACCCCTGCTGGGTGCCAAATCACCACCCTGAAATAGCCGCTATTTCCCTGACTATCCCGAGGGTACCCCCATGCTCCTTCTGCCCTTGGCACCCTCCTGACAGGTCTTCCCCAATCACCACATTGTCCGCCAATGGGGCATGCATGGCCCTTAGAGCACCTCCTGGTTGATCTAACCTGAGCTGTCTGCTGCATCCATGGCACGGCTTCCAAAATTCCAAAAAAAGGGAATAGTGCAGTTCCGCCATGGTGCAAACCCCTTTGTGACCTGGCACATGGGTGCTTCGGCTGCAAGGATGGCTTTGGTACATGGTATCCTGATTTTGATGCAGCCTGCTTTGAAAAATTGGGATTGCTGCAAAGTTTGATGAAAGTTGCCACTTGCATCATACTGCTTTGGTGCAGGCACCTTGCATCAAACACTTTCTGTTGAAAATTGCACCCATGCTCTATTTACAGAACTGGATGAGCAGCTTAGCAAAAAATTAGAGAAGCCAAAAAAACCTGATTAAATGCAAACAAATGAAACTTGAAAGGGACAGTAATGACTTTCTGAAAGGCAATATTTTTAGCTGGCCAAGAAATCAGTGGTCTAATAATAGGGAGCAGTCCAGATCTCAATCGAGAAGTAGGCCCAGGAAAAAGGTTACAATTGACACAAGTGACACAGAAGAAATAAGATTAGATGCTGAGAAAGGCTCTTCAAGTCCAAATTTAGAGTTTTTTTTTTTTAGAGAAAGAGACCTTAGAGGCAACCAAAAAACAAAGCCTAACAAAACTCACAGAAGCAGAAGAAAGAAACAGACTCGTGGGGGAAGAAAAGGGTGGAAAAGGGGAGGAAAAAGAAATCTTCGCAGCAGCTTGAAGATCAAAAGACATAACCAGACTCTCTGAGGTAAATCTCAGCCCTGCTCAAGTCTTTGCTCTAAAGAAGGGACTTAATTTCATCCCACAAGCTGACTCAGATAAATTCTCTGTGCTGGTTACCTTGTTCTGATTTTTTTAGACGAATACATCTTAAAGAGTATTTTTCTAAGAGAAAATTGTGCAACAACATGGGCTTGACAGATGAAACCTCACCAGTAAGTGAGGTAAATTCTCCATTTGCCAGTGAAATTATTATCCTTTGATTCCGATCCTATTGAGGTTTTGTTACATTTACATGATCCTGTACTACCATCTAGTGGTAATATTGAGAATGACCTCTCCCCACAGCGAATTCTCATAGCATGGATTGGTTCACGTTACAGCATTTTTCTTTACTAGACTGGGCTAATAATAGAGCCTTAGAAGAAATAATGTGTGATGTGGCAGTAAATTAACCCTTATGATGTGTCTATGGGAAGATACTCTTAGAAAAAAGCTGCTCAAACCCATGTTTCTTTTTTTTTCCCCAAGTACCAAGAATCCATCTGTCATAGCATTTGAAAATATAGTAGTCTGAGAAATTGATGATCTAGTCAGTAGATTGCCACCATTTGTCTGCATACAATTTATCCAGAGAGGAGAGCAAAGCTCTGAAGGAATTGGGTGAGCTAAAAAACATTGTGATTAAGGGGTTCCATGTCATAATAGCGATCGCTATTGTGGCGAGTGTGTCTCGCCGAAAAGCATATTGGCGATATACACTCCCAGGCAACCCGACATCCAGAAAATTAAAAAGTGTTTTTGTGGGGGTTGGTGGTGGGACTTTACCCTGCACCCACCTGAATATAGATTCTCAACTCCAGGGGGGTGCATGTCAGGGAGGGGGCACAATCTGGATATTGCAAAAAAAAATAAGTGCCGCAAGCAGCTGCACAATTTCCATGCACTCTGTCCCGAACCCCATACCTGCTGCACCAGAGCTAGCCACCCACACCACCACCACACCACATGGCTAACTCGGTGGCAGCAAACACACCAGTCCCCCCAAAACCCCATCCCTGCCCCTCCCTTTCCCCTCTCTATACCCCCTTCCTCCCACCATTCACTACCCTCACATTAGCGTAGGGTTGCTACCCTTGCAGGGTAGCCCAGGAGTATATCACCCAATATGAGTCACCATTTTGACATGGCCCCCATAGTTTGCAATACTCAATGGATGCCAACTGGGCCTGCAGACAGGGGTGGCAATGTAGTGATTTAAAATGAGGTGGATTGAATGATCAAAAGAATTTTAGGAAATTAAATCAAAATCCAACTGACTGTTTTGTTTAAAAGAAACTTTTACAACTTCTGAAATGGGGAGGGAACTAGAATACGTCACTGATAATGACATTTTGTGGGTGGACATTCTAGTATTTCCCCTTTTTTTAGCCCTTCCTAATGTGCATAGAAACCTTAAGTCTCCTCCAGGATATCCAATTGTGTCATCAATGGGATCACTTATGGGCAATTTGTATACATTTCTGGATAGTTTTCCTCAAAGACAGCATCTCTACCCTGCAATCCAATATTGGAGACACAATGGACGTCCTGGGGAAGTTCAATGGTTTCAGTTGGAAAGATAATTACCTATTTCTGGGATAGACATAGAGGGCCTGATTCTAGAAGGGTGGCGCAAGTCACTGCCAAATGTAACTTGTGCCACTCCCAACTGCGACATTGACACTGCGCCCTATTCTAGAAGGGGCAGGGTCTCCGCAGCTAAGTCCTGCGACTTGTGACATGCGGCCAGGTACGCCGAACTGTGGGCACACCTGGCGAGCATGTCTCAGCCCGCAACGTAGATGGCATGTGCCCCCCCATGCCCAGCTTGCTGCAATACACGCCCCACAGGGTTGCCCACATCAACTGCCCCTGAATTCCTGTATAAGTACAACCCCACAGGGCTTCCCACCCCAGCCCCTGAGTGTGCATACAGAGCCCACAGGGCTGCCCACCCAGATCCCAGATCCCCATTGTAAAATGCCCCACAGAGGCGGCGCTGTCATACCCACCTGTGCCCCGACCCCGAGTCTGCAAGCTGAAAATCCGGCAAATAACCTGATAAGCCCTGGTAGTCTAGTGGCCCCCACCCCAGCCATGCCAGCCCACCAGCACCCCCCACCCATCCTCAGCGGTGACTGGCACAGCCCACCTCTCACCTCCATGACCAGCCGCTGACTGGAGTTATGTGGGAGCGCTACTGGAAAGATGCACTCAGATATTAATTTCTGGTGCGTCTTTCAGTAAGCGCTCTTCAGTGGGTAACTGGCCGTGGAGGTGAGGAGGTGAGCCAATGCTGGTTGGTGATGGGTGAGGGGTCTAGGTGGCTTGCTCGGTTCAGCGAACACTAGACTACCAGAACTTATCAGGTTATTTTCCCATTTAAGTTGGTGACTCGGGGGTCAGCGCAAGGGGGGTCGACAGCACCACTCTGTGGGGCATTTCAATGGGATTCGAGGCTGGGGTGACAACCCTACAGGACATGGATTTCACAGGGAGTCAGGGCAGGGGTGGGCAGTCTTGGGGCTGTTACTATGTGGGTATGGGGGGCATGTACTGAATGGGGGTTGGGGTGGGGGGTGCGATGCCCATTGGGGCAACAACGGAGGAGGTCTGGGCGGGGGGGGCCACATGGACTGGGTTCTACAGGACCCTCAGAGGATGGATGCAAGTTACATCAGCTAAGTGCAGGTGTAACTTACATTGCCGGTTCTCCTCTGGGGGTTCTTGTAGAATCCCGACATTGGGGACTTTGTTGCTGCCCTTCTAGAATGGGGTGCAACTGCTGCCGTAACCCTAGCACCATGTCACAGGGGTTTATGGCGAACTGCCAGCGATCAGTTAAAGATAGTGGCTCACATGTCGTAGGGGCCACTTTGTAGAATAGCTAAGTCGCAACTGCTGGCATAAGTTGCTACTTGCACCATTCTACTTGGCACAAGTGCTGTTATGCCAGGCAGTTCTTTTCTATAATCGGTGCCAGAATCTCTCTGCAATAGTATAGATCATGAGAAAGGGATATGGGCATGCCTATATTTTCTTAACCGCCACCCTCTGAAGGAACTTATTCCAACTGATTTCATAATTGAGGCACTACATTTTATGTTACAACACAATTATTTTGAATTTAGCAACTGTACTTCCTGCAGCTCTATCAGACAGCAATGGGGAGAAGCATGGCCCCCTCCTTCACCAACCTCTTCCATGTACTCTGGGAGGAGTCCCTTGTTTACTCAGTGAAAGAAAGGTATTAACGGTAGCAGTTGCATGTACTGTGTTCTAGCAAGAGTTTCTTTAGGCCCTTCTTAAAGCTGCTAAGGGAGGAGACTTCCAGTAAATGGCTGGGAAGGGCATTCCAGATGGTTGGGAATGAGTTTGCAAAGAATCTACTTCCTGCCTTAGTTCTGACTTTTGGAATGTGAAGGAGGGAGCAGCTGGAGGATCTGAGGGGTCTCCTGTCAGGTTTAGTAGCTAGAAGATTTTTGAGACTTAGTGGGGCTTTGTCGCTTTGCAGCTTAAAGGTTAGGCATAAGGAGGAATAATCCAGCCTCTCTTTGAGGGAAGGCCAGTCTAAAGAACATATGAAGAAGCCAGCAGAAGAAGGCCATTTGGTCTATCTGGTCTGCTCACATTGCAGGGTTCACAGCTTGAGCTACTGTCCCTGCCCCCTCCCCACTCCTCCCATCCTCCCTACCCATGATCCTTACCTTCCCCCTATGCAGTGATGTTCCTGGGGGGGAGAGACACTGGCTGTGAAGCACCTTGTACTATAGCATAATGTTTTTAAGTTTTTCGAAGTCAGAGGACCTTAAGGCTTGGAGGACTGGGGAGCTGTAAAGCAGTGAGGGTAGGAGCACAGTATTAGCAATACATGTACGTGATTCCATGGTGATGTAGGGGCTTATGTGGTACAAGATAGGGCTGTGCATGGGCTGAATAGTATTTTCTGAATACCACGAATAGTAGGCTTCCCGAATATTCTGATGCATTTTCCGAATAGTTCACTCTTTGGCCACTATTCGGGAACTACTATTTGGTGAGATTTCCAAGTATCACAGAGCTTTCCTGGCCAATCAGAAACTGTTTCTTGAGCTCAAAGGCAAGCACACCCTGTGACTTCCTCACTCTGAGCTGGTAGGAGTCAGTGGTTTCTGAGAGTTGCTCTGCAGTACTTTTGAGACCTTAAACTTGCTAAAAAAGAAATTGATTTTTGCTTCACATGCTTTTTTGGGTCAGTATAGTTTTTTGATCAGTGTCAGAAAAGCTATGTTTGGCTTTCTGAGAGGTATTTTGTCCTTATTGCTGTACTCAGTTACAAGGACTAGGAGGGTTGTCTGCTAACACACCTTCTCTGCTGCTCTCTAACATAGCTCCAGTGTGATTTTTTTTTGGGTGGAGCACATTTTTTTTTTTTCTGTTGTCTGGTTCCAGGCTTGGTTCCCTGCATGACTGATGAGGGTGTCTGCTAACTCCCCCTCCTGCAGGTCACTGTTTATAATTTGCTGTATATGTTTAAAATATTTGATTTTGTGAGGCTTCACCCTGCATGTGCATGCTTAATATATTTTTTCATGAGGCAGGGCCACACATGTGCACAGCTGTGTGCACACAGATTTTGAAATAAACTTCTTCAGTTCTAAGCCAGTCAGGCTTGACTCACTGAATTAGTATTGTTAGTCTCCTCTGGTTCTGGGGATAGATCCCTGTACACATGAGGAGAAGAAGAAGAATCAGCATTTTTATAGTGCTTTCATACACAGTGTGTCCCAAAGCACTTAACAAGCAATGCTAGACTGGTAGTGAAGTGACAATGTGTGGTGGCGGCCATATCACACATCATCACCCACACACAGCCTGGATAATTGCATGAACTGGTTTATGGGAAGGGGAATTTGGCCAGGACACCAGAAATGTTCCCTACTCTTTGCAAAGAGTGCCCTGGGTTCTTTTACTTCCACCTGGACACCCACCAGGACAACACCAGGATAGGCAGAAGGGACCTCGGTTTAACGTCTCACCCGAAGGATGGCACACCCCAGCAGTACAGCACCCCCTAATACTGCATTCGGATGCCAACGATTTTTAGGTGCAAGTTCAATCTCAGTGTGGGATGAGAACCTACGACCTTCTGGTCCAGAGGTGGATGTGCTACCAACTGAGTCACGCTGACACGGCGGCTGGCTCGACTCCCCCCCCCACACACTTCTACAGCCCACTGTACACAATTAAGCTGTGCTTGTGAAATACATCCCCCTTCGAGTCTGTGCCATGTGTGTGTGCACAGTTTTGCACATGCATTTTTTTTGTTTGTTTGTTGTTGTTTTGTTAATTAAACCATTGCACTTGGGGGCAGGCTTGTCTCACTGAGTTAACTGTATGTCATCTGTCTGTTCCTTGCTCGGTTCCATGTTTGACTAAATAGGCTGCCCTTTTCTTCCCCTTCTTAGCAGCAGTGTTTTTCTTTACTGCTACTTTTTTGTGGTGCAGTATAACTGGAAAGGCTGGTGTGTTACTGTAGTTCCACAAGCACTAAGTAAAGCATCACACACACACAGGTACTACGTAGTAATAGTTTGTGTTTTACCCAGTAACCACTAGTGACCTGATCCATCATGTCTTTAGTAAACTTGCAAACATGCTTGATCCAGCCCCAGTAAAGCATCTGCACTGCTGGCCCCAAGTGGTGAGGGACAGGACGATAGACCACAAACATACAGCACATCCACACAATTACTGCTAGTGTTGTCCCTGGGCTGCCAAACCCCCAAACAATCTATGTAGAACAAAGGAAGCACTTGGTGGAGGGGGGCAGTAACAAAATACAGTTAGGAGCAGTGCAGCATAAAGTTGCCAATACATTTGTTTGTGCTAAGGCTGGAGGATGCCAATAGAGCCCTGGTGCTTTGAACAGAGCCTGGTCTTTGTCAGGGTGCATGTCGGGAACATACAAACACGCTATGAATATACAACCCTTAAAGAAACACACACTATAAATAAGTGAAGTTAAAATTAATAAGACTGAGATGCCCTTGTAACAAAACAATCCACAACTAACATACCCAAGGATGAAACACTGCATCAAGATTATAGAACGTAGTTCATACTATGGTGCCAGACAGTACGCAATGCAGTATCTTGCAAAATTGTTGTAAAATGCTGCAGTATGCTGCAAGGAGCAGTGTAATTTAATGGCGATTAAGCCCCCCAGTCATCCAATATTTTGTGGCATGTCATTTACTGCAAAGTATTGAATTGCATCTTGTCTTGCTCCACTGTATATTATTGATACATAATACAATTCCAGAGAAGGTGGTGAGATAGACTACATAGACAATGACATACAGGTGTCACTATTTATTCAATGGGCTCAAATATTGTTCTCCCCAAGCAAGCCTTTTAGTTCTTGCAGCACTGGTAATAGTACTACTGCTACTAATACCATTAGCAGTACTACTACTACAAGTGTCACCACCTGCCCATCTGTACGTTCACTGTCACATCCTGTTGTGTAGTAGTAGGGGGGAATTAGAGCATACATGCTTAACGCAGCAAGCAGCAGACACCACCACCAGTGTCCCCACTGCTACCATTGTGGCTGCTACATCCACAGCCAGTGTGCTTCCCACCACCACCACCAGTGCCATTCTTGCAGCAGCCACCCTTTCAGCTGTCACCACTACTGCAGCCACTGCTACCACTATTCCTATGCCCATGGCTGAAGCATCTTCTACCCCGTGTCTGTGACCATGAACACCCTCTAGTGCTGACCCAATGTAATGCTTGATATTGTTTTTAGAGTGCTATGTGTGTGGTGTGGTGTGGTGGATCGAGTGTGCCACATGAAGCTTGTGTTGCATTAGTGAGAGCTCAATGTTGGTGGCTGAAGTGTCATTGAAGTGTATATGGTATACCAGGTTCAATGGGTGATTAATGGTGTTGCTGAAGTGCTTTTTTAAAGTTTCCTTAAAAAACACCTTTTCTGACTGAATACCGAATACTGAATAACGAATAACGAATACTTGAGACCCGAATACCGAATATTCGGGAAAAGGTATTCGCACAGCCCTAGTACGAGAGACCTATTATTTTATGTAGCGATTTGGCGAAGTGGTCAATGTGAGTCTGAAAGGTGATGTCCTACTCTAGTAAGATACCAAGGTATTTAGTGGCAGGTACAACCTCAATGTTAGATCCATCAGATGGGGTGGGTGTGAGCAGATGCTGCCTTTGTGAACTGAGGCTTTTAGGTCCAAAAAGTATGGCTTTTGTTTTCTTACTATTGAGAACCATTTTGTTTAAATGGAACCAATCCTGTAGAAAGTGCAGGTCTCTTATCAGCAGGCTGTTTAGCACTCTGGCATCCTTGGAGCTGTGGTCTAGAACTGTGTCATCTGCATACAGTGGTAGGTTATCAGTACCACGATTCTCCGGCAGTTCTTTTACATACAAACAAAAAATGCAGGGGGCTCAGAATAGATCCTTGGCATGTACAAATGTAGCCACTGCGATATTTGCACTTTTTGCCACCAAGGAAAAATCTTTGAACTAAAAGGATACAATAGGAAGGTAGAAATACAACATTTTACGAATTGCTACGATATCCTGTGAAGTGAGCGAGTACAAAAGAGCGAATAAAGAAGGGTGAATGGCATTTTAGTGACCTGGTTTTCATACCCCTTCATGCTTGTTTCAATGATGTAGGCAGGGAGTTGTTGAATAATTTAGGTCAGTGATGGGTGTGGTAGAATCCATGTTGGCAGCATAGGGTACAGGTTAGAGCCCCTGCCTAGGAGCAACCTTGCTACGGTCGGCAGACTTGGGTTTGAATCCTGCAATATCTGGGTTTTTTTTGTATTAATGTTATGCCCACTTTCACACTCTCGACTTTGTTCCTCTACCTGAGTTGCATTCCTACCGGAATGGGAACAGTTTATCTTCCCCCCAACTTACTCCCCATTCCTGAGTTCTGTCCCCTTGTAGAATATCCCCCCGCCTGAGTTTCTACGCATCCCGGAGTTGCATGTGACCAGGTGCTGATTATATATTATACAATGGCAACAAAGAATCCTAGCTTCTGATTGGTAAGTTGGCCACCACAGCAGGGATGTTATCCTGGTATAACATCCCAGCTGATTGTGAGCATTCACATCATTTGAATTAGCATTTGCATTGTTATCATCTTCTCTTAAGAAACAAAAATATTTTTACACAAGTAATAATTCCCTCCAGGGTGGGTGTTATTTTGGGATAACATCTCTTCTCGGGTGTTGGACACCCCCAGCACAACACCCACCCTATCAGGCATTATTCTTTTATTTTAGTGGCGATGTGGGGGACATACAGTCATTTTTGGCACTGTTTTAGCCTTTTACGGAGGTCACTGTTATGTGCACTCTGTATTTTGGAGTCACGTTTTTTGTATGCACCTTTTTCCATGCTGTTTTAACATGGAACCACTTGCCACAGTGAGTTTGTGGTTTACGCTATTTGGGGTCTATGCCCCTTGCTGTATACTGGCCATACAGTAAGACCTTTAAAACAAAGAATACAGGTGCATATCAGGAATATCTGTTCTGGTCTTGCTGACACCCCAGTAGGGATACATTGATTTGAGAAGCATGGGAACTCACCTGAAGGCAAACGATTCATGGCAATTTAAATGGCTGAGAGGAACCCTTGGGGAGGAGACAGGGTAAAAATCCTGCTTCACACAGACTGTTATAGGATTTTCTCTCTGGCATCCATCCAACCCATGGATTAAACAATGAATGGGACCTCAAGCCTTCTCTATAATGTGTGGGTTTAATCACTATAAATATTTTATATATGTTTTCTTTAGTTTACTTGAGGCCTTAGTACCTGTGATGTTATATGAATTCAGTATGATTTTTCTCATCGCATATCTTTAATGTTTCTCTCATTTATCGTAGCACTTCTTACTGTTTATTTAGCCAATGGACTGGCTGATTCCCCTACTCCGGAGAGGCAACAGTGGTTTACATGAGGAGATCGCAGCTCCTCTGGATCTAACTTCTATTTATATTCACCTCTGTCTCTCTTCAATTTCTCATGCTGTCATCTACAGGTTGTATAAATATATACAGTATGTTCTATTTGGATGGTTTAACTAATTGAGTTACCTAGTTTTTTGCTAGAATCAATTATTCTTATTTGGCAGTACATCAGCTATTACATTTGCTTCTGTTGCATTTATTTCTCATTATTTTTCTTTGTTATTGTGTATTTAAAATGTCCATAGTTATCTATTAATTTGTGCTGAGTATGTTTATGTTTGCATTGCCTATTTAGTCAGCCACTTGGTATGTCAGACAGCTTCAAAGCTGTTGATGTACTGTATGCATTTCTGTGTCCCATCTCCAGCCACTATACAGTACCTATCACTCACTATTAATTATAAGCAGCAAGCTGCTCATAGAATTGGTGGCACCCAGGAAGATAACAGTATATAAGGGCTGCTCTTTACTTCTAGACTCCACCCCCTGAGAAAGACCTATACTGTCGAAGCGCCAGGGCATCTAATGGTTTCCGACCCCTCTTTCCTCATTGTTTACATTGCTTTGGAGATTCACAAAAAAACGTGTTTGCACTTGCATCTGCGAGTTCTGGTCATGTTTCCAAGGCAAGACATCCTCCCTCACAAGTGATCAGGTTTTTGGCTGGTGTGGCAATGAATTGGAGAGTTAGCAGCTCCCACCTGGCACCGGCTCCCCTCCACCTGAGCACACGTGCTTGTTGTTTTGGATTGCATTGAGCTACAGAGGCCCCTAGGGGTACATGTCTTTAAAAATGCACCACCCAACCAATTCTAAGTCAGTGACAATGAGATGAAAGCTACCAGACTTCACTTCAGAGCTGTGGATGTCGAGCCCTGCTCAGCCATCTGTTATTTCATATTATACAATGGCAAGGAAATTTCCTGTATTCTGACTGGTCAGTGGGTGCCTGAGACAGTGATGTTATTACACAATAACGTCAGTGTATGGATTTGTTGCCACACTTGCTGTTCTCTTAAGAAACAAAAATATATTGTCTCACTAAAAATCTACTAAAAACATTTTTTTAATTTTTTTTTATTTTGTATAACATCGAGCCATTGTATAATTGCAATAAGGCACTCCAAGGTGTGTGCTGTTGTGTAATAATGTCACTCCTGGGGTGGTAAAAGCACTCGACTTTGCCCCGTGCTTTAACCCACCCCAGGAATGACGTTATTACACGATAACACACACCTTGTCATGCCTTATTGTTTAATTGTCAGGTATTGCCTGACTAGGCCATAGGAGTCACTGCAAGCAGAGGACAATGTTACCCTTTCCCTGAGGACTGAGAACACTGCTTTGGGCAATGCTTTCAATCCTACCTGCCACTGGGTGAATTCATAGGATTACATGTGCATTTCTTTTTTAAACTCCATATCATCAAGTTTTTTACTTTATCAATTTCCTGTACTGTTTTAGTACTATTGTACATATTTAAGGTTAGTGATGTTGTGAGTTTTATACATGTATTGTATTTATTAATTGTAAGGTGCTGAGTCCTGGAAGAGTGCCAAAAAAATGAATACCTACCTATTGTTGCTATCAAAACCTTGATCCTCCAAAGTATAGTGGAGGCAGATTTAAAATTCATTTGTGCCACAAAAGTATTCTGTATTTTGTGTATGATTTGGTGTGTGTGGAGGCTTACAAAGTTTTTATGCACTAGCCTTATGTAAGTCTACATCTTAAAATGCCTGTCTAGGAGATTTATTATTTATTTAAAATAAGATTACCCACTGAGCTATGGCATTTCTTTTTTATTGATTAACTGGGTGGATTTGAGTTCATCCAGTTCTTTTTTTCAGCCACATGAGTGCTGTGTGCATATTTATGGGACACATACAAACAGAGGAGAGAAAGATGTAAGTGCCTGGTAGCGCAACTGAAATGGAATCCTGGGCAGCCTGGGTTCAAGTCCCTCTTGAGGCACTTACTTCTTTCTCTCCTCTGTTTGTATGTGTTCCATAAATATGCACACCTCACTCATGTAATAGAAAAATGTAATTATTTGTGCAGCACCAGGTTGTGCATTGCAGAAAGAGTAATGTGCTCAGGGATAGCCCAGTTTCCAATTGCCTCGGTGGCACAGCTGGTAGTGCAATCGGAACAGTATCCTGGGCAGCCTGGGTTCAAGTCCCAGCAAGGGCACTTACTTCTTTCTCTCCTCTGTTTGTATGTGTTCCATAAATATACACTCTGTACTCATGTGATTGAAAAATGTAAATATTTTTGCAGTACCAGGTTTTGCATTGGAGAAGGAGTAATGTGCTCAGGGACAGGTTAGTTTTCAGTTGCCTTGGTGGTGCAGCTGGTAGTGCAATTGGAATGGTATTCTGGGTGACCTGGGTTCAAGTCCCAGATGAGGCACTTACTTCTTTCTCTCCTCTGTTTGTATATGTTCCATAAATATGCAGGATGCACCCATGTGATTGAAAAGATGTAATTATTTGTGCAGCATCAGGTTGTGCATTGGAGAAAGAGTAACGTGTGCTCTGGGATGGCCCAGTTTCCAGTTGTGTTGGTGGCGCAGCTGGTAGCACAATTGGAATGGTATTCTGGGTGGCCTGTGTTCAAATCTCAGCTAAGGCACTTATTACTTTCTCTCCTCTGTTTGTATGTGTTCATCCAGTTGTTGTATGCAATAGTTATAACATGTGTACCACAACTTTAGACTATAATATGCTCACATAAATCTCAAGCAAATATTGAAATGTTGTAAAACATACAGCCATACTGCACAGTGAAAGAATTAAATGATAAGTGACAGTAACTGATTCAAGATCAGCAGTGGAACAGCACAGGTGGTGTAGAACGGTTTGTACGATATTCATCATCTACGGTTGGTGGTGATTGCAAGCTTAGAAAATGGGTAGGGAGATTTCCCAGCCTCTGACTGGCTAAGACCCTCCAGCAAGGGGTGCATTTATGTGTCAGCAGACTGGGAAATAACCAGTCCCATTGTCAAGTTCTCCATTACCAGCTGGTATTACTCTGCCAGCTAGGAATTCACTTTTCAGCAGCTGCCATGTTTTGTCTTGATTAGTGAGCGATAGCCCCCCCCCCCACAAAACACAGTGGCACCCTCCATGTTGAGCTGGCACATACTCTGCCAGTTTTGTCGCAGTTCTCCCATAGTAAAAAAAAAACACTTTTAAATTAGTACCGCTAGCACATTGCATGCTCAGTGCTTCTTGTATACAGCACTTCTGCTCCACTCCTGTGTGAGCCAATTATTTACAAATCTTTTTTAAACAGATATTAAGTTCTTTTAACTTCTACGATGCTAGTGAGCACACATGCCTTGAGCGCCATTACCTCTAACTTGTACTACTAGTCCGTGTCCCTGATTGCCTGATCATACTGGCACTCTCAACTGCCAGTGTGCCAAAGGCAAAAAATCAAACTCAAGTTAACGTGATGGGTGGGTGAGACCACGGTCTCCAAAAGGAACCAACAAAAAAATAAATACATGAAACGCAGGTAAGTGTGTGTGTGTGTGTGTGGGGGGGGGTGGTTCAAGAGCCAAGGAGGCGAGATGGTGTGCACAACAGGAAGGAAACTGTAAAACAAGTGTGAAACACTGCACTGCCCTTTACTGGTAAATATACCAATAGAGGTACTATTTGCTAACAAAACAACTTTAATCTTTAGTCATTTTTTTACTATTTCTTATTTCTTAAATATTACACAAAGATTTTACATATAACTCATTTTCTGTGTGCAATAATACTTTCCAGGGTGGGTGGTATGGACTCTACCAGACCTTCCAGGGCTATAAAGCCCTCCACCTGTGACGTCGGGCCTCATTATGTCGCTAGGCAGTTCAGTATAGCCCAATACCACCCAGCCTGTTGGGTATTATTGCTTACTTAATTTTTATAATACTGTTTTAACTGGGTAAGTTGCTTGGGGTCTTAAGTAATATGAGGGGGTTGGTCAGGGTTTTTACTTAAAGGAGAACTGCACTGTACCTGCAAGTCATGTTTCCCAATAAAAGCTGTTTTTAAGTGCTGGTTAAAATTCTGTTATTGTATTAGTTATAAAGGCCTTTTAGTACCCTCAGTGAGTGTTTTTGCTTTACAGTCAGGTAGTGAGTACCATTTTAGAACTGTATGATGTAATTTTTGTATGTCCCTCCCAGCCACAGAGCTCTAGAGTAGAACATGGATGGTGCCAACAATAGAAGAGTAGAACAGGGACATCAACTACATGATACAGTTCCAAAATGACTCTTACCATCAGCACATAAATCATAAGCAGCACGGGGATAACTAAAAGGCCTGAACAGCTAGTACAGTAACACACTATGAACCAGTCTTTAAAAATCAGCTCGTATTTGGAAAAATGACTTATAAATTCAGGGCTGTTCTCTTATAAAGTCTTCACTCTAAAGGTAGTGGATATATGTAGGGGCACTAAAGAATAACGGAAAAAAATACTAAGAAGGACCACAGGGATATATGAGTCAAGCAGTAGTCATTGTATTCAGCATGGCAGTTTCCACATAGCCCCAGTCAGTAACTGATTTAGACAGGGTACAACTGCTGTATGTTATGTGGGCCTGAGGGGAACATATGTCACACAGAAGACATACAGGCAATCACTACTTCAAAAGCAGTTCTATTCTCATTGGATGATCCACCTCTACATTTTACCTTTTGAAGGCTCTGTCCCTACACTTTTCCAGTTGGATGATCTCTCCTTGCAGTTATTCATCTTTGCGTTTCATTCCCTTAGGACAATCCATCCTTGGGGAGCTGGTAGAGGGACCCAAGTAAAACTCAGGTATTTTCTTTTCCATGTTGTTCCACATTGTCACTGGGCATCATTTACTGTTGGGTTACAACTCAAGTGATCAGCTACAAGGGGCTAACACATTCCAAAGCTGTGATGTCATCATCGAACCCCTGGCTCCTCTCCATTCCAAGGTACCTGGTTTTGAATCTTGTCTTAGTGTGTTGGTCAAAAAGGGGCAGGCAGCGTACCATTGCAGCCAACGACATGGACAGATAATACCCAAAATTTCTGTGATATCTCTAGAGAAATTCTATGCTTGCTTGCAGTATAACTGTGGTCCACCAGAAAGAATCTTGTTTGATATATTGTGAAATATCTGCAGGTATCTATAGCTGCAAGAGTAGTTGGGTGCTCACCTGTATGAAGACTTTCTTTAAAACCATTACTGTTATCTTCCACTGTAGTAACTCTCAGTAGAGACTTCTGCTTGTTTAAAGTGTGATTTTTTTAATTGTATTCATTTGGTAACTGGGTAAGCCCCACTAGGCACAAGTACCTGTTTTCAGGGGCGACCCGGGAGCACTGGGCAGTTCAGTGTCTTGCTCAGAGTCACAGTATGCAAGTGAAGGTTGTGTTTTGCAGGCATAATTTTTAAACTTACATTTAGCCTGTTGTTTACTTCCTTTATTGGCAAGGCAAGACACATTTATTTCTGTAGCCTCAATGCCAACGTCTCTGAGCACTGCAAAATGCAATGACAAAATAATATAAAGCAAAGTTCCAAAGGTACAGAGAGGCATCAAACTGAATTTTGTAAAATATTAGTTGAGGGCATGAAGGGGGAAGGTGTATTTACCCAATCCAGATACCCATACGGCACTGTCCCCACCCTACCACTAAAGTTCCCTTTCCTCACCATACAACTGTTCCCTATTCCACCACAGCATTTTCCCCCACCCCTACTACAGCACTTCTCCCCACCAGGTTCTGATTGGGGTGTTGCAATTCAAAAGAATATCAGTGAAACTTGAGTCCCATAACCTGGGTACAGGAAACAAAGGAGTTTGTCCTGCCTACACACAATGCTTCATGGCACTCCTTTTTAGTTGTACAACTCAAGCTCTGTGCTGGTAAGAATAGTTAAATGGCAGTTAGCTTCTCTATATTACTAACAAGACTTACATACCAGGAAATGAGTGGAATGAAGTAGCATGTGTAAGAAACAAAACTCAATATTTTTCCGATACCCAAGTGTTTGGGAATCAATTTTTATTGATATGTATGTGATCTCCAGTACCCCCATCTGACCCTGGTTGGTAGAAAGTGCTGTGGTGGGGAATGTACTATGGTGGAGGTGAGGGACATTGCTGTAGTGGGGCTGAGGACAGCGTTGTGGTGAAGACCGTATACTGGTAGTGGTAGGGGCAGTGGTGTATGGCTGACCAGATATCTGGTTTGAGGAAATACGTGCTCTTTCCATTCATGCCATCAATTAATACTTTAGAAATTGTGCTTGGTGCCTTTTGCAACCTTTGTTTATATTTTTAAAGTTTGGTAACTGGGAAAGGCACACTGAGCTGAGACTCATTTCCACGTGCGATCTGGGGGAAAACAGGGGAGCAAACAATAACAAGGGAATACAAGAACACAGAAAACACTAAATACAGATCATTAAAATGAAGTGAGCACCAAGGCACAACTGACAAGTAAGCATAAAGTTTCATGGCATGGGTGCAGGATGCAAGTCTTTACGCAGATGAAAACCACAATAAAACAAACTAAGCTCAGAAGATCTTCTGTGATCTGGTAGGAAGGGGGTCAGGTGACTAAAACCTAAAGATCAAATGCCAGCTTTTTGCAGATTTACAATAAAGACAGGAATTAGAGTCCCTGTGTTATGATTAGTGTTTCCTGAAAATATCATGCTGTTTGGTTTTGTGGTTTTCTTTAAAATAGCATCGTTACTGTGCTCTGTAGTAACTGAAAACAGTGAAGAGACAGTGAAGATGTTTCTGTCACTTGAGTATCATTTGTTCCCATAGCGCACTTCTCGGGGCACAGCTGCTCCTGGGGCAGCACCCTTTAGCTCCTCCTCCACCTTACCCCTTTGGTGGATTTCGCCCACTGGTAGCACTGGTGCTCTGCCTCCCACCTATCCCTATTTGTGGATTTCTTCCCCTTTCCCAAGGGCAGCAGCCTGTAGCTGTTACTTCCCACAAATCTGATTGTTGCAAGTCTGATGAACTGATGATTTTAAATGTAGATGAGAATGTTATGGAAATGCCCCAGCAATGTGCACTGCTTGTCCTTGAATTTTGGTGGCTCAAGGTGTATGTCTGTCTGCATCCAAAAGAGCCAGACTTCAAGAGTTAGAATCTTAACCAGGGACATTTTTTGTGCTTTGTGTCAAACTCAGCTGTGAGCATTTAATCATATAAGTGTCACAAATCATTACCTTTTTTAATATTGCTAAATTCAGATAGACATAAGTAAGGGAGTATATTTTATTTATAAATTGTAATAAATGGGGCAGTCCCATGATGACTGGTTACTGGCACTGCCCTGGGGCAATGCCATGATAGCTGATTGCTGTTGGCTGCCCTTGGGTCAGTGTTCTCGCTGCCCTTGGGGCGTGCCTGTGTGGTGGTTCCGTGGGCTGCAGCCCATGGGAATCAATTATACAGGCAGCAAGGACACTGCCCCAGGGGCAGCCCACGGGAACCAGTTACACAATTGCTGCCCCAGGGCCGGCCCACAGGAACCAATTACACAGGTTCTGACCCAGGGGTAGCGAGGACACTGCCCCAGCGGCAGCCCAGAGGAACCAATTACAAAGGCGCTGCCCCAGGGGCAGCAAGAGCACTGCCCCAGGGGCAGCCAACAGAAACCAAGCATCATGGCACTGCCCCATTTATTACAATTTATAATTAAAATATATTCTCTCACTTACATCTGTCTTAATTTAGCAATATTAAAAAAAGGTAATGATTTGTGGCACTTATATGATTAAATGCTCACAGCTGAGTTTAACACAAAGCACAAAAAATGTCCCTGGTTAAGATTTGAACCCTTGAAGTCTGGATCGTTTGGATGCAGACAGACATACACCTTGAGCCACCAAAATTCAAGGACAAGCAGTGCACATTGCTGGGGGGAGCATTTCCATAACCTTCTCATCTGCACTTAAAACCCTCAATTCATCAGATTTGTGGGAAATAACAGCTACAGGTTGCTGCCCTGGGGGCAGGGGACAAAATCCACCAATAGGGATAGGTGGGAGGCAGAGTGCGAAGGTACTACCCTGGGGGAGTGCTACCAGTGAGAGAAATCCACCAATAGGAGTAAGGCAGAGGAGGAGCTAAAGGGTGTTGCCCTGGGGGCAGCTCTGCCCTAAGAACTGCATTATGGGAACAAGTGATACTTGAGCGTTTCTGTCCCTGTCGGTGACCAATGATATCATACCTGTTCAGGCTGTTGCTACAGCAATGAAGTCCTTACTTACATTTAGTAGCTGTTTCACTTCCCAGTCAGAGCAATCTGTAGGACTAATTGTCTTTACTCCAAGTGTGTTACTAACCCATCTAGTTTGTGTCTAGATGGATTGTATCATTCTGTTCTCATAAAGAGTTGGTCATTTGTGTTTCAGTGGGTAATTGAAGTGGTATAGATGAATGTTCATGAGAAATCTCCTGTCTATATCACATCTGAGTTCTTACTTACTTACTTACTACTTGCCAGCAGATACAGGCCACACGGTCTATCAAGTCTGCTCGAGTGTGCAGTTAACACCCCACCTTGCAGCCACCCTTCCCCCTTCCCAGTTACCCCACACACAGATGAATGCCAAGTGAGACTGAACCAGATTAAGCTGTCTGTGGTATTTCCAGTGAATGGGGGACATTTGACCAGGGCACCAGGGAAATTCCCCTACTCTGCCAGCAGGGGGCTTGACTTCCTTTAATCAGAATGGAGGAGCCCAGTTGGGAGCCGGACAGAGGAGGAGGAGGAGAAGGAGGAAACGCTGATGTGGAAGAGATGGATGTGTGTGTGGTGCAGGGGAGCAGGCCTCCTCTCCTGCTCCTATTTCACAAGAGGCCAACATGGTAGAGTCTGGAGCTACAGAATCTATGGAAGCCTTCCCAGCTGCTGCACAGGAGACAGAAAGGCCATGGACGGCCCATCAGAAAGGAAATAAAATGCAAGGCATATCTGAGAAAAAGACCTCTGGTAAGAGTAAAAAATCCCTGCTGAAAGAAAAATCTATGCTGTTAAAAAAAGTTAAAGATCTGGAGCAAGAACTAGAGGGTTTTCAAGAAATTGTGCCCCCTGCTACCACTATTAACATTCATGCTGTTGCTTCTACTAGTCAACAATCTACTGATATGGCAAGTGCAGACCAAATAACTGAGGAGCTAGTTGATAACATTTTGACTGAAACTGCAGAGGAAAATCACGCTGGCAGCTCTAACAGCATTAATTCTGTGTGCCAAAAGCCGAATGATAGCTCCAATACTGCTGATGTGCAAACATGTTTAAATGGGACAAACAGGGGAGATAAGACTGCAGATTCTGTTGCTAAACATTTTTCAGTCTCTGAAAACAGAGAGAGAGCCTTACCATTTCCCTCCCAATTCCCCACAACATCTGAGACAGTTGACACTACAACAGCTTCTGCTAAAGACATCGGTGGCGCCACGTCAGCACTTTGAAAAGGGAGAGACACTCCCTGTGGATTTGGAGGTTCAATCTGGTCCGCCGAGGCTGCTCTTCAAGTAGCAGGATGGCAACAAAGCGATACTAACAAAGCCTGGACTTCCCCAGGACCTGTTTCTGCTTCAGCAATAATGTAGTCCTCTGAGGAAAATCATCAAACATCTGCCCAGAACTCAGAAACCCCATGGATGTCAGAGCAAACTGTTCAGCGTTCAGGTACTGTTTCCAATGATGCACTCATTGAATGTAATCAAGATACTTTGCAATCAGCATCTGTACAGGGCCCTGCAACTGACACAGAACTTGCTGAGGACAATTTTCTAGGACATAATTCTAGCACAGCTAATCAACTCAAATATTTTTTCATGGCTGATTTATTTAAGAATGCTGGTGACCTGCACAGTGCATAAACCCTGTAAGGCTCAAGTTTAATGGGGCCCCAGTTGACATTCCAGATAGGAAAACTGTATTACATAAAATGTTAAAAGAAACTAAGGGAATCTACCCTCATGAACTGTTTGCCTGCATTCATGTAAAAGAGGAATTTATATTTGATATTAGTTTTAAGAACTGTGCTACCTTAGAGAAATTCTGGGAAAAATATCCTATGGTACAACATTCTGCTTTATGGTAAAAGTGCTTTCCCATCCCATTAACTAAGCCTACTGTTAAGATGGTTAAACTTTTATTTAGGAGTGAAGGGGTCAATATAGCTGATGTGCAGTACTGGCTGCAGAAGAGGTGCACGGTACTGGATAAACCTTCCCCCATATTAGATGAAGATTTGGCGTGGACAGGCAATAGGATGGTAAAATTACAGCTTAAGCAGTCTGACTCTGGCATATTGCATCTCCCAAGTAGTTTTTATATAGGTAGGGACGGAGGTTGTGTTTTTATGCTGGACAGCCCAAAACATGCCATAAGTGTGGGGCCAGAACTCACCTAAAAGTTCTGTCTGTGATAAACCTTGTTGCAACTTATGTCTGGAATACAGTCACGTCAGTTTGGGTTGTTCAAATCCATTTCGCTGTAATTTATGCAATGAGGAAGGCCACTCCTATAAAACCTGCCCTTGGGCAGCTCATAATAGACTTGACCGTGTTGTTCAGGACCCAGTCAGCATTACAGAAACCTGTCAAGGACAGGCCTTAAACACTCAGGCAGTGCCTTCCTTAGAGGTTTCAGTGGCTAATATCCCCCCTCAACAACAGGAACAAGGGCAGGGACATATAGAAACCCCTACGGAGGATGCTGCCACCATCTCTCAGGAAGAGATCATGCCTGATGGAATGCTTCCCCCCTTAGAGGATCCCTTACCCTTTCAAGAAGCCGAAGGCAAATGGAAAGCAGAGGCCTCCCCAACCCCCACATGCCATGTAATTCCCAGAAATAGGTACCAGGTCCTGACAAAATGAAGACAATGGGGGGACGACGAGGATGAGGATGTAGGTTCAGACTCTTCTTCAGTGTCCTCATGAGCTGATTCTGGTTCAGAACCACACATAGAGGCTAAAGTAAGGAAAAAAAGGAAAAGGCCAGAAGAAATAAGAAATGTTTTTTCTTGAAGATGTGATGGGTGCTCAGCATTTAAAATTCCTTTCCCTAAATGTTTACAGTATACTATAAAGTCATATCAGAAGAGACTGATTACTCTTCAAATCTTAAAGGACTTGCCAAACAAGTATTTTCTCTGCATGTGTTTTAAATACAGAATGTAGAATGTACAGCTAAACTAGAAACAGTGGAGCATCTTTTTTAGGACTGTGCCTTTATTAGACCTTTTTGGGCCTTACTAGCTAGAATGTGGAATGCCGGTATGTTTAAGGATATGACATATAATCAATTGATTTATGGACATATATCAAAAGATTGGGAAAAATGTGATACAAAAACTGTTTGTGATTTTTTTTTTGTACAATATTTTTATTGATTTTAACTTTTATCATCAACAAAAAAGAACAATTACGGCCATATACCTGTAGAACTGAGTACTTACAACCATCTCATAAATAACTTTCATAATATCATATCAGTTATCAAATTCCAGTTCCTACAGATCAAGTCGGACTAGAACTGGATACTTAATTATTATTAAGTTGATTAACTTCTCAAAACTTAAAAAATATAAAGGTATACTAGAAAAAAAAAAATAAAAAACCTAACACTAACAGTGCAGCTCCTTTTGTATTAGAAGTACAATAATATTAGCTAATAATTCATCTATATTATATTAGCCATGTGACCTTCTTTCAAAAAATATATTTTTCATTCATTTTTATAGTGTTGAACCGGGAGTGTCTTGGAACTCAGGGAGTCACACTATGCCTCAAAATCCCTTTGAAAAGATCAGTACCTCTGCCGGAGATAGCGTTGCCTTAGGCTGTGCCCATAGGCTAGAGAACAACTCCATCTTTCCCTTCAGAACGAATGTTAGCCACTCCATTGCCACTCCATTGCTAATGAGGATAACGTGAGACTTTTCCACATATGGACTGTGGGTACTGCGCTCGAGACCCAAGTATTCAGTATAATTTGTCGGGCCAGAATGAACAGTACTCTCACCCACCTGGGGTGTAGGGACCAGTCTCCCCTTCCATCTCTTACCAACCCAAGTAGACATGAAATTGGTGACATTTCTAGTTGTAACCCTCCCATTCTACTAATTTCTTTATTTGCTCCCAGTACTTTTGTATTATCTAACAACCCCAAAAATAATGCAAATAGATACCTTTTTCAGTCAGGCATCTACAACATATAGGTGAAATCTCCAGGTGGTATTTATTTACTCTCATTGGGGGGTAGAAAAGATAATGTAGGAACTTAAATTGTGCCTCTTTCAGTTTATTATAGGCTAAAAGACCCATTTGAGAGGAGATCACGTGTTCCCATGTTTCGTCATCGAAAGTACACCTGAGGTCAGGGGCGTCATGCAGTCAGAAATTCTGGGGGCGCACACAATCTCAACCTCTCTAGGGGGATTTGGGGGCATCCCCCAATGGGAACATTTTGAAAAAGTGAAGTCAAATGGTGCATTTTGGTGACTTTTAGTAGTCCAGAAAGCTGTTCCCCAAAAATCTAAATGCCATAATATTGATATACTGTAGGTTAGAGGAATGATAAATTGTTTTTGTCCTTTGTTCATTCTACTTACAGTGTTACCTTTTGTATTTCAATTTTTTTTTAATTTTTTTATGAATTAGTCAGAACTGGTGCATTTTGTGAGTCTTATCATCGGTATGCAGGCTTGCCTTCCATGGCCCAGATATTCAAAAGAGTTGAGCCATGCGCAATAGGGTTGCGCCTGCGCAAGTACAAAAATGCGCCATTCTGCGATATTCAGTAGGAGGCAGTTGCGCCCCCCAAATCACGCTGAGCAACAGCGCAATGATAATGAAGGCATATGCAACTGAAGGGAGAGGAACCATGTATAAATGGCACAGTGCGATATTAAACAACTTGTGCCATGCCAATAGGGGAGCAAGCGGAAATTGTGCCATAGCGGAAATAAGCCAAAATAAAAGGGAACAAGGGAGAGGTGCAAGAACACTACAGGGAAGACACATATGAGAGCAAAACACAGCAGGACACACTGGGCAGCAGGGACACACAGGGCCAGGCAAGAAAGGGCACCTGGAAGCAATAGCCACAGGGGAAGGTGTGGGGAGACATTGCAGAAGGGGGAGGTACACCACACAGCAGTGAGGCAGGCACAGGCAGATGTTCCCAGTGCAGGGAAAGTAGCAGTGAGGACAGCGGGGGGAATACAGTAACAGCTACGGGGGGATGAACACAAGCCAGGGACATGGCCAGTGCCACCTTCCAGATGGAGGCCATTATGAGGGGGGTGAGAAGGCGGGCAGCAGGGGGTGCGTGGCCATGGAAGGGTCTGTCGGCGGTATGCCCTCAACAGGCAGTACCGAGCCAGCACCAGCTTCGAGCTGTACAGTGATACTGAGATTGTGGGCCAGTACCGCCTGAATAGGGCAATTCTGAGGTGGCTGTGTGAGCTGTGCAGTGATGTGATGCAGGCACCCACATGACGGAGCCATGCCCTGTCAGTGGAGACCAAAGTGACAGCTTGCATGTGTGTGCTCACCACGGGTACCTTCCAGAGACCAACTGGGGACACCACAGGCATAACCCAGTCGGCCACATCACGCCACCTCACCCAATTCCTCAACGCACTGCTGCCACATGCTGCGGAGTACATCCATTTCCCCAGCACACCGGCGGAGTGCACAGCAAACATACAGGAGTTCGCAGGGTAGCACGTATGCTTGGCATGCTAGAGGCAATAGACTGCACCCATGTGGCCATCTGCACACCACCAGGCCCCGAGGGGGCCGCCTACATCAAGCGCAAGGGCTATGCCAGCATCAACTGCCAGGTGGTGTGCGATGCCAGGGGGCGCATAATCAATGTCTGTGTCACGCACCCTCAGGGAGCACACAATGCCTTCATCTGGCACCAGTCAGCACTGTGCCACAGATTCGAGAGTGGGGATATCCCCACTGGCCACCTAGTGGGTGAGTATGCAAACCACATGGACAATCATAGGGCCTGGGGGGGCATGGTCAGAGGTGACATGGGTAGTGGTCTACATGGCCCGGGACAGGGCGATGCTGATCACCAAACTAACATCCACCCTCTACACACAGGTGACAGTGGATACCCACTCCATCCCTGGCTACTCACACCCTACCGGCGGCCCGTGACCCCATCACAGCAACGCTACAATGAGGCACATGCCACCACATGTAATGTCATTGAGCAGGTGTTCGGGATGCTGAAAGCACATTTCCATTGCCTGGACACCTCCGGCGGTGCCCTACAGTACAGCCCCTCAAAGGCCTGTGGGCTATTCCTGACCTGTTGCATCCTGCACAACATGGCCAATGAATGTGGGATAGCCGTACATGTCGAAGAGGGGACAGCGATGGGGACGATGAGGACACTGGTGGCGATGGTGATGGGCAGCCTCCCTTGGGCGACGGGACCCCCGACTGCTCCAGCTGGTACAGCTACACTGGCACACCATCACGGAGGAGCACTTCAGCCAACCCAGATAAGTCATGGGGCCATGTGCAACCACCAGTGTCAAAGGCACAACCCAGAAACACGCATGAACACACACCAGGGGTGCATGCCGTCAAGGGAAGTGGCAGGGCATGGAACCACAAACACAACCAGGGATGGGTGAGGTCTAACATGCCACGCGGATGGACACACACACATGCACACACACACACAATGCACCAAACTTGCACAAAGGGTAGGAGGCACACCGACCCAGAACGCCACTCCCTAGCCACACACATGTCCACAGACCACCACGCCCACTGCCTGTCCATGTGCATGTGTCAGATGCTGAGCACCATTGCACATTGGTGTACAGTGCAATGCAGGCATCATCATGCACACGCAACTGTGGACAGCAGCAGGGAGGGTGTGCAGATGGACTGTGTGTCCGCGTGCAGAGATGGGTACCCACCTGTGCACTGCCCACTGAAAGACACAATGCATACGGGGCAGCACCAGAGAGTAGCCGCATTGAGAGACAGGTCAGTCACGTGACACAGTGCTCCGGCCACTACAGATGCTTGGTCGGCCCCGCCGAGACCCGCCAGCACTGACAGGCCGACCACTGGCCTCATGGGGTGGCACCGATGGTCCCCCAGGGGTTCCACTGCATGAACACGACCATGCTCGCGTAGGGGTCTGCAGCACACTGAACATGCCTGTGCCAGGTGTGCTCGGGATGCCCACAGCTGAACCCGGTGTTGACAGGCAGGGTGTCGCACGACGCCAGGAATGAGGGGTGGACAGTGCACTGCGTGGTGGGCACATGACTGTGTGCCCATTGTGGCCATGACAGCAGTGAATGCCTGTGCATGCCTGTCAGTGGCAGTGGTCACATCCTCCCGCAACTGGTCCATCCCTGCCAGGATCAGAGCGGTGTCTCTGCTGTAACGCTCCTCTGCCTGCTCCAGAGCCGCATGCAGTGCATCCACCGACATTGCAAGCCACATCTACTGCTGGACTGATGCTTGCAGTAGGCAGGTGTGCTCATCTAAGAGGTCATCTGCCTCCTCAGCATCCTGGCCCTCAGGGTGTGTGCGGCCCTGATGCTCAGCACCCCTCAAGGGTGGGCGCTACGCACCAGGACCAGGTCTGGGCATGTCCACAGGTGGTGCACAGACACCGCCTCTGGACCCTGTACCCCCAAGCCCATTGGCCGACTGCTGATGCTGCCCCACCAGCTGCCACTCCCCAGGGCCCAGTGGTGCCACCGCAGTGGCTGCAGCAGTCCCACTGTCCTGAACAAACACCAGTGCTGCCCCACTGGCGCTGACAGGCACAGGCTGGGACTGTGCTGACACGCAGACCTGCACAGCAGCACCACCCACAGTCATGGCCGCGATGTTACCTGATGTGTGGCCATCCCGTGGCACTCACGTGTTACTGCTCATGCCATTAGCGACATCATCATCGGTGACGGACTTGGCACCGGCCCGAGTCACAGCATGCTGGCATCTGTGGACGCTGTCACACTGGGACACGGGCAGGGCTTCCTCTGCACCTGTTACAAAAACATCAGTGTGGACAGCCAGGTGGGCCCACTGTTGCACTGAGCCACGTATACATGTGGAGGTGGATAGACCCTCCTCCATCTCCAGCTGACTGTCCTCAGTGGACAGGCCCACCACCGCTGACCTATGCAGATGCTCAGGATCTGTAAGGGAAAACAAAGTTGTGTTACTGCATGTGACTTACTCTGCCCCCCATAGACAGACCATGACTTACTATGCAGTGATGGCCCACCACCCGTCTGGAAGCCACCACCTGGAACACCCTCAATGGCACAATGCTGCATGCTTCCAGCAATCTTCTCCTCCTGTGGGGTCAGGTGTACCACCTCCGGCTGTCCCCCACCTGTTGCAGCTCGTGCTGCCCTGATGGCAGCCACCTTCTCCTTTATCCTCCTCCTCCTGTCTGTGCCCATCTTCTTCTTGCACTCCTGCACAGAGCGCTGATGGCTGCCATGCAGGTTCACAGCACGTCCCACCTCCTCCCATGCAGCAGCATGGGCTTGAGGTGTTCCCTGCCTTCCGCTGAGAAGCGGCTCCTGATCCAGGTAGGCCTCAAACAGGGCTTCCGTCTCGGCCTTGGTAAAATTAGGCCTCCTCCTCCTCCCACCACTGTGTTCCTCCTCTCCCACAACTTGCTCGGTCATTTTTTAGCCTGTAAGAATGGCAGTTGTTACCTGTGACTGTGCAGACCCATGCATGTCCCTAAATCCACAGTCCACTCTCCCAAACAGCATGTAACTCACCAATAGACTTCAGTAACCGACTATGGCTACTGCAGCCCAATGTCGCACTTTTATAGCGCAACCCATGCAAATGAGGCGAAGGCGCAACTTTAAGTGGATGCAAATTGCAGTGCTGCACCATTGCATGGCTGATTAGCTGTTTTGCATATGACGACTGAAATATCGCACTGTTGCACTTTGCGCAATTGTGTTGAACGTGCTGAGCCAAGGGCGCTGTTCTGTGACATGCATAGTACACACCTCACTGCGCATGCCCCGGGTTGCTGACGCAGGCGTCTGCCATGCTGCTGACGTGCTGTGCATGGGAAGCAATGTAGGGCATAGCCACCATTGTCCAAGTGGCGCTATAGTGATGTTCACCTACATAGCGCTGTGGCACTGGGCCATCATAGGTGCACAGGGGCAACAGCACGGTAGGCCGCTACTGGAGGTAGCACACAGGCAGCCAATCATGCTACACACATTGGGTTCCAATGGCACTGTGCGTGTCCGTGCGCCAGAGACCATTGACCCTGTGGCCGACCTTTGCTCCCTAGGCGCCATGTGTCAGGCATGGGTGCACCACTATCATGCTGTTTGATGACAGCGCGATAGGGAATGGCAGCGCTGTACCGCACAGCATCTGCACGTGGGGAGCCACACTGCAGAGCACCATATTTACAGACCGAGCTGAGAGAATGGCATGCAGGAGGGCTGCTCAATGGACGCAGGTGGAACTGGCCAACCTAGTGGCCATAGTGGAGCCACACCATGGACCACTGTTTGGGGAGGCACCCCTGGACAGGTCCAGGAGCCAGGTGTGGGAGGAGGTGGCCACTGCACTGGAGGAGGCCACTGGATGGGGGAGAACTGCTGAGCAGTGCCGCCATATGTATGGGGACCTGCGGTGGAGGGAGCCGGAGCTGCTAGCCCGCCTGCGGGGACATGCCAGGAGGGGCCCGGTGCCACGGCCAGGTAGGTGTTATGTCAACACACTTTTATCTTCCATATGGGTATCATGGTTGTATGTGTCCAGCACATGGGAGAGGGACTGTCTGGTGTTGGCTGTGGTGGTGTTATCAGGGTGTGGGTGGGTGGGTCTGGCTGGGTGGGAGGGCACACACCTGGGGGCAGGGGGGCTTTGCTACGGGATTGCACTGATGTTCTTCTCTCCTTGTTTGCACCACAGGCCTGGAGGAGCGGCACCTGGCCCGTGAGTTGTGGTGCAATGAAGAGGAGAGGGAGGCCAGGCAGGGCGAGGGTTCACAGTGCCCAAGGGACTGGCCCGATGATGGTGAGTGCCATACCTCCATGATTACTATTGCATGCTGTGTAACAGGGTGGGCAGTGGGGCATGGCCACCATCCATTGACACCACTGCCATGCACGCAACTTGTTACAGTCAGCACTGCCCAGTGGCAATGCATGTCTGGGAGTGCATCGATGGTGGTCCATCGTGCACTGGGTACATGGCTGTGCCACTGCCTTTGCACCACATAGCCATGTCACTAAACGGCCACGGTGGTGCTGTGCGTGACTTGGCCGGTGGATGTGTGCAGCGTTCCGCATGGCTGTATGTGCCTGGGTGGGCAGGTCATGTGGACGTGATCAATGTGGGTGGTCACACACCATCACAGAGGTATGTCCCACGGACGTATGCCATGCACAGTGGGTGGGCTGTATGGGGCTGTGCATTCACACCTATTGACTGTACTCCCTTGTTTTAGGTGTCCACCAGCTCAACGATATATGGGAGGCACTGAGGGAGATCCTGCATATGGCAAGGGCATCCCTGGATATCCTTTGCTGGATAGATGAGACTGGGGTCCTCAGGAGGCACAGACAGCGGAGAAGCCAGAGCGGGGAGCAGGGATCCCATTAAAAGTCCCTCTGCCCCTGATATCCCCTACCCTCGCTGGACCCACCCTCACACCCCTCCTTTCCTGCCCCATTTGTCCACCCCTGCCCTTACCCACCCCACCTTGTTTGTGGCCTCCCCAACCTTGTATATATATTGTACATAGTTACCTTTATATGTTGTTTTAATACAGATCTTTTGATATGAATACTGTGGTGGTCTCTGATCTGCAGGGGCTATAGGTGCTCAGCTGCAGTGGTGTGCATGGCATCGGGGGTGGTGCAGTCATGGGTATGTGTGTGTCCGTGTGGAGGTGACTATGGTGTGGGGGTAGCTATCAGTCAGTGTCTGTGGTGTGTGTGTTGTGCCCTGTGCACTGGATGACTGTGTGCAGTGGTCCATGGTGCATGCTCTGTGTCCATGGTGCCCCTGTCAGCCCGTCCATGGCCTATGCAGCTGATACCCATGCATGTCTGTGACCTGCACGGTCTGCTGGCATGTCAATGGTGGCTGTCTATGCAGGGCAGCCACTGTACCCGTCACAATGCTGGGTTGCCTCCTGTCACTGGTGTGGTGCATGTCTGTCTCGGGTGACACTGTGGCCTCCACAGTTGTTGACCCACCTCCATGCTGTGGCTTGTGTGTGTTGCAGGGGATGTGCACCACTGTCTGTGACTTGTGCTCCAGGAAAATGCTGGAGGTGTACAGGTCCACAGTGCCTGCGCAGGGTGGCTGGCACTCCTGTGCCATGGAGGACTGTGGGTTGTGTGTACACAGTTTACATGGGCCCACGCTGGGGGCTTGGTTGCCCCGCTACTGCGTCCCTGTGTTGTTGTGCCCTTGGGTATGGGTGGGTGTCTGTCCATGCAGTGTGTGGCATCCGGTGTGGTGCATGCTTCCACGCTCCACTGTGGGTGTCTGCGCTGGCTGTTTTGGCCAGTGCTGGGTTGGGGTGTGTCATTGGGAGGGTGTGTAGGGTGCTGTACCACTGGTGGTGGGGTCCTGGGCATGCCCTGTCCCGTGTGGGATACCTCGTGTGCCGACACATGGTTGGTCTCTCAGCAGTACCTTGGGGGGGGGCTGTGCATGGTGGCACTGTGTATGCCGTTGTTGCATCACTGTGTGCTGTCACCTGCTGATGGGTGCTCGTGGTGGGGCTGCCTTGCATGGTTCTGTAGTGCACAGGGTTGCAGTGTCACAGTGGGGGTGGTGGCATGCATGGGGTTTCCTGCAGTGGTGGACGCTGCTCCTGGGCAGGGTGTCTAGGGGTCACAGTGCAGGGTATGCTCTGCATTGGGGGGATGGTGTGGCACAGGGTGGTCAGCCCTCCTTGTGTGCCAGTCACAGCTTGCCAGGGGGTGTGATGGGACACTCTGGCCCAGCTGTGGGTTGGTTGCTGGTCTCCATGGGCCGGTGGTTATTCCAGCCCTCCCCCAGTTGTGCAGTGAATGGTGTGTGGGGGGATCATGTCTGTTCTGCTGTGTGTTCCTGTGCCCATCTGTGGCATAGGTGGTGGGTCCCTACCTCCCTGGTTGTGCAGTTGCATTGCCACCCTGCTGCTGCTGGGGGGCGTCCCTGGTTGCGCTATGGCACCTCTGGACTGCTCAGCTGCACATCCCTTGTTGTGCTATGGCACAGGTGGTGCGATATTCAGTCGTCAGCTGTAGGTGCAGTTTGGCTGGCTCAGTTTTTGAATATCGTGCCTCTTGTGCATGGGCTCAATGGACTTGTGCTTGCTCCTGCTATTGCGCACTTTTTGGGCGCAGTTTGAATATCTGGGCCCATGTGTTTTTCACTTTTCTACAAAATGAAAAACACACAGAAGGCACGCCTTACAAACCCAGAATCAATTTGCCCCAGTAACAGAATTGTGGGAGTAGCCAGCCCAGTACCAGGCCCAGTCATAGTCCACGCCCTCTGTGTTGGCTCACCTCCCACAAGAAAGAATGCTGTTGCTGAACTTGTGTGTCTACTGATTTCTCTGTTATGTTTTCCTTCTCAGGAGAATGGCATTCACCCCACGGGTCAGAGTCCAAAAGTCTGTTTTTACTAAAGGTGAACATTTATCCCCTCCATAGGATAATTTAACAGAGAACACAACACAGTCTCAGATTGTGCAGGGGTGAACTACACAACTTAACCCTTAGGCTGCCAACATAGTTAAAACATTCAGGAATTTGGGACTGATATATCAGTTTTTGGCTGTGTAAGGGTTAAGTCAGAGGCAATATTTTACATTTTAAGCAGTTTGAGAATCCTCAGCAGTGGTAAAATTCCTCTGGGACCCTAAGGTGCATTGTTGTCATTTTAGACATTCCCTAAATCTTTCCACACAGACAGAACACCCCCCTCACAGATACTTCTGGACTGCACTTGCAAAATAACTGTTAGGTCCAGCACTTGTCTTAGCCGACAGGTGCTCATAGACTGGGGCTACCAGCCTCTTCTGATGCCACTCCCCCCATAAAAGTCTGAAGCTGGGGGCCAATTACCTGAGCACATTGGCATTGGAGGCTAAGGGTCAATACACACTACCTCCCTGTGGATGTTACCTGGGGGCTATGCATACTAGAAATGTGGGATGCCCTCCCTAAATCCCAGGGGAGGTGAGAAGCTTAGATTAAAACAATCTGTCAAACACCTATACTTTTCCCTCCCTCAGTTAAGTACTTTACTTTTTCTGCCACATAAAGTTGTTCTTTTCCTCTTCAGAAGAATCCTCAGCTGAAAGAAGGCAAATCCAAAAATCCAAACAAACTTTTCCCAGGCATAAAAACCTCTAAGTGCTGGTGAGCTCTTCACACACACAAAACAGTTTAGGGTGAAACAGTCTCTTTTTCTTTTATTATAGATTGAAGCGGCACTATGAATTACGGCATTATTTATAATTGGGATCAAAAAAGGATCCTGTAGAATTAAAACAAGTTTTCCATGTTTCTTAACTCATTTTCAGACTGGTGTATTACTGAGATTACTAACTACAGATGGAAATGCATATAAACCACCAATCAGCTTGCCGGATTTCTTCTGTCTTTTCACAAACAGGCCAGTCAACAGATTACATCAATCACATAATTTTTATGAGAGAGAAATTGGAAAGTAGACTATACAGAATACACTCGGGCCCAGATATTCAAAAGGGTTGCGCATGGCGCAACAGTGTTGCGCCATGCACAACCCACTGATGCGCCCTGGTGCGATATTTAAAAGGGAAAAGTGCACCTGCACAAATCCCGATGCGCTGGGGCACATCAGTAATGTATGTAGGCAGAGGTGGGGGGGCGTGCCTATGCATAAACTGCACAGCCCAATATTCAGCCCGGGCCATGCAGAGTTATGCAGGCGCAACCCCTACCTGTGCCTGCACAAAGTTACGCTGAAAAAAAAAAGGAGCAAGTCGAGGGCCACCCACATTCATTCACATATCTGGACTGACTTATATGGTATGGGCTGCACGCCCATTGGCTCATGCTCTGAACCAATGGCTGCAGCCCTACCGAAAGCTGTCGGTCGGCGGTGGGCAGCAGGCGGATGGGGGTGCTGCCACCCACTGGCTGATGGGGAGCGGGTGGTGGGGATCCGTGGGCGGGTGGGGTGGGGCCACTAGATCACCAGGGATTTTGGACGTGGGGGTGAGGATGCCGCCGCGATCGGGCTACTCGCGGTCCACTGGACCACCAGGGATATTGGATTTTGGGGAGGTCTGATGCCCTTGATGGGCTACTTGGGGGTGGGGGACGTTTCGGTTATGCCTGCGATCGGGCTAATGGGGGAAGGATACCGTTATGCCTGCGATCGGGCTGCTGGGGAACACTACTGTTCTGCCTGCGATCGGGCTGCTCAGGGGGCCACTACTGTTCTGCCCGCGATTGGGCTGCAGGGGGCATCGGTCCCCGATGGCTGCTGCCTGGCAGGGCGCCAGGCGCAAGTCACCGGAGATCGGTGCACCTGCATGCTAATGGCATGCAAATGGGGCCATAATCAGATGCAAATGGCCCCCTGTGTGCCTTGCATAAATTATGGCCCCATTTGCATGTCACCCTTTGAATATCGCAGGTGCTGTGCATGGCGCAATGGAACTTACGCCACCACATCTCAATGCTCCACTCTGACTACTTGCGCTGGCGCAGTTCCACTGCGCCATGCACAGTGGTGGAATAGGCTTATATATGCCACAGCGCAACTCCATTGAATATCACCTGACACCCCTGCTCAACTATTTTGAGCGGCGCAGTTTGAATATCTGGGCCTCTGTGTACCACAAGTAATATAAGTAAAATAAATTAAATTACTTTAAATAACTAGTAATTATGTCAGCCATACTAGTCCACTAATACCAGGAACCATAAGTTAATCAAGGGTTTGCTCCTGCAACAAAATCTGTTAACTACTTAAGGAAAGATCACTGGACTTGACCATCTGGCCAAGAGTACTAAGTCACTTGGAGATTTAAGGCCTTTGGTTTGGGGGTCTTACTTTGTGAAGGCATTGCTAACTTTATTTATTTTAAGTGCACCACCACTGGCCAGTCATGTGCAATAACAACAGATCCTACACTGATTCCATGGCTGGGTACCCAGTAACACTCCAGGAGCTACTGCTAATTTTTAAAGTGTAAGTCACTGGATAGAGGGTAGTGCCCCCAGTATAGAAAGACACACATCAAAACTGCATTATGCTTGTGTGGTTTGTGGGCAGGCAGAGTTTGAGGGCTGAGCCAGTGAATGTACCTTACGCCAGCCTCAGGTAAGTATTATTTTTGCTGCACCTTCTGACACGTAAGAAGAACTGTCTTGTTGTTTAAACCAGATGGGCTCAGGAGGACAAAGAAGACCAGCCCACTACACACTCCCTTTCTCCATTTAACACAACCTTCCCTAAATAAATCTTTTGCTTTTTTTCTCTTTAAATTAATTGTCTTGCTATTTATTTTTGAACTGTTAAGTACATGATTTGTGTAATTTGCTATTGCATTGGAGAAGTCCACGGGAGGAGTGCCCTGGGGGGAGGTGGGAGGTACTACATTCCAGGGGATTGTACTGTACTGTCTCCAGGCCCACTAAAACCTTTATCTCTAGGTGGAGGCAACTGTGTTAACTTTCTGTCTTAAACTGCTGGATATAAACCCCATAACCAGGAGTCTAATGACCCAGGCCCCTCAGTCTTGTGCAACCATAAGACAGGGGTAGTGACTGTGCATTAATGTTGACACAGTGACATTTAAATCTTTTGTGTGCTTCTTAGTGATTCATTGCAGATTCCTGCAGCTCTTATTTATGCCCCTCAGAGCTACAATCCGTATATTTTGTCCCCGCTGCCTGTTGGGGTATGGTTAATAACTGGACCTCCAGACCTGGACCAGACCAGATTGGTAAAATCTGGACTGGTCCATCTGGCTGAACCAGCTGGACTGGGCACAGGCTGTGCTAATATTGCTGGTCCAGCCACTCAGAATGGATGATCCAGTTTTTACCCATGTGGCTCAGTCTTGTCCCGGTGGTTGGGTTTCATACACTGATCTGGTCTGGTCCACTCCTGATAATTTGGGTTCCATCCCGACATAGAATGGGTTGAAAACCAGAACACCAGGATCCAACTGGACCAGATAGGTGGTTAAAACCCAAACCACCTGGACTGGACCAGACCACATAGTTAAAAGAAGGACCAGTCCATCCATCCATCCATCCATCCATCCATCCATCCGTCCATCCAGAGGTTCAACTTGTGTCTGTTCCAACTGAACCTGCCTATTCGGATTTTACCAATCTGGTCCAGTCTGGGGTCCAGTTTTTACCAAGTCCCGTGAGGTTGGTACTGGTGCTGGCGCAGCAGCTACTCTGCCCGATTTACAACTGGAGCACTTAGCTCTGGTTTAGGGGCTCCTGCACATGTGTTGATGACAAAATGGTGTTCAGCACCAAGTTCTCTCTCTGCTCTCAGCTCCACTGCCTGTCTTGGGGCAAGGAAGCATTTAATTTATCACATGCCCAGTGGTGCTCTTTGATGTCTGGTATTGGCTGTGCTGCCTACCCTAGAGCCTGGGACCCAGTAATATTGCAGACTGCCAGACTTCACTTCACACTGGAGCTCTAGTTCCATGCTGCTCTGCATGCATGGTGTAGCAATGGCACTGGTGCCCATGACTTTTCCTTTCTTGGCCCTGCTGCCAGCTCTCAGGGATCAGGAAGATCCAATCCAGGCTTTTTGCCTTTCTATGACCATCTTGGCCGACTCAATCCCATCTGGGGTGTGAAGTAGGGTCACTCATGATGCCCTGCCCTCTGGCTTGGGAGGCTCTGTGTTAACTTTCTGTCTTAAACTGCTGGATATAAACCCCGTGTGGGCCCCAATGTTGGTAGAGTAGCTTACACAGGGGTTGTAAACTGCAATCCAGTTTGCAAGAGACATACTGTATATTACAGGTTGCAAAGAAATCATGGGGATCCTAACTGAAATCCCTGGTTATAGCTAAATGATGCCCCTGGACCTGTCCAAAACACCTACAGTAGTAGCCAGAGACATTGCCAGCTATTTCCAGATATTTCACGACATTTCTCAAGAGTTTCTCTTTGCTGCCCCTAGTGTGGAAATGCAGAAAGCAGGAGATATTTCTGGAAATATCACAGAAGTTTTGGGAAATATCTGGCAGTGTCTGTGGCTGCTGCTGTATACATCTCAAGCTCTCAGCATTAAAAGTCATAGCACTGGCATTCAAACTTCATAGCAAATGGGCAGAATGTGTAGCACTTTATTACTTGTAAAGAATAATATATCTACCAATAGTGGGCCCCATATATTAGTGCTAAGGAATGTTTCTATCAAGATAGTTCAATTATTTACTAGTTTGTGTGTTCAGAATAGCTGTAACATTATTAACATTCATACCTCTCAACTGTCCCTGATTACGAGGGCCATCCCTCATTTTATCCCTTAAAATTGCTCTGTCCCTCATGGAATATGCGCTATCCATAAAGAGAATGTGCTGTAAAATCAGGCTTTAAAGCAGAAATTCATAATGTTCTAAGATGATATATCAAAAATAACCTTTTTTGCAAGTAAACATAATGGTTTCCACAAAGTTCTGAGCGTGTATCTTCATGTTTGGGGATGTGTCCCATATTCTAAGAGCGTGTGTCCCTCACTGTCCATCATGTTGAGCACCCCAAAATATCCATGTCCCTCATTTCAGTGACAAAAGGTTGAGAGGCATGATAGCAGTATTAAGCCTTTGTGAGGCAAGGGAAAGTTGAGTGTTAAAAATCATCGTGCTATGCAAAATTCATAGCAGATTGTTGCCCCTCAAGTGCTACGAAAACATCACATCACTGTATAAAAGAGAATTGTGTAACTACAGAGAAAGCAGTGCATTACTTTGTACACTCATTTGAACTTTGATGCAAAACTTAAGTTGGCTTACCTCATGCCATCTCAAAAAAAGTTTATAATATATTAACCTGCAGGGGCACTTTACGACAAGTGCTTTCTCTGCCCTCATTATTGGTGGGGGGGGAGCTTGTTGCACCCTGTTCTTACAGTGCACAAATGATCAGTAAACAGAATAACTCTGAGCTCTAGGTTGGCATTGGCCTTTTTATCCGGTGCATGAACAGCAGTCGAAACCAGGTGTCCGGGAGTTGCTCCACTCCGTCTCAGCCATCTGCTGCTTATCCACACAACTCCTGTCTGTCTGCAGACCTCGTCATACGTTCGCTAGGTGGATGCTTACTCTGCCCAAAGCCTTCAAGTGCAACACCTGTTGCTGATGATTCCTGAAATCCTGTCAGACACTAAGCAGTCAGTCTTGCACCCCTTCTCATCTGTACAGGTTTCTGTACAGGGTGGCATGCGTGCGTGTGTGTGTCAGATGGAAATTAATGACAAACCACCACACAGTCTGCCTGCAGCAACCTCCTCCCTCCCTCACTTCTGTCCTAAAGGAATCTGTGGCCGTGTCTTCCACCTGGTGTGCCACATGAAAGGGGGGCACAAGTCTGCACCTCTACTCGGTCGGACAGGATGGGAGTACTCATCGACTAGGGAGAGGTGGGCCACGAGAAAATAACTTTTCAAATAGAAATCAGGAAACTAAACTAAACAAAGGGGTCAGGTGTGAGATCTCAAACTTAGGCGAGTGACGGTGTTATGGCTGCCTGCCTGGCCTGGTTCAGCAGCAGTAATTCTCATACAGGGAGGTGGGGGACGGGGTGGCATGGCAATGCCAATGGTGAAAATTAAAACTGCTTTCCTAGCCTTGCTTCCTTCCACAGCTGCTGTTTGGCCTCAGTGGTATACTGACCTTTTTTTTCTTAAACCGGGAAGCAGCCATGCCAGGAACTAACTTGTTATTTATCTTCTTCTTGTGTTCTGGAGGAACATACCACGCTCTCTCAGTGCTGACTGAGTAATGGAATGAATGACCGACTGTCAGGTCCAGTGAGAATGGTAAATGAATGACATTAACGATGATGAACGAACCAGTTTGCCACGTGAGCTATTTCTTCATGCCTCGGCTGTGATTGGCTGCTGGCTGCCTGGTATTACCACCAATCAACTATTGTGTGTCTGCCTCTGTTTGTTCTTACAGGCACTCAGTTCAGCCAGTCCTGAAGCCAGTCGCCAGTCCAGCGGGCGCAAGTAATTTTTTTTAAAACCACTGGCAGCTCTCAGTCATCTCACCACGTGCTAGCTGATTCGGAACCTGCACCCCCCACCAAAAAGACCTTGAAAAAACAAAAGATTTTTTCCAACCATCCAAAGAATAAAAAATGAAATGATAAATACATTTTTTTTAATAGCCTGCACAACAATATTGGGGGGGCACATGTCTCCTTGGGCCCTATGGGCATGACGCCACTGCCTGAGGTCTCTCTCCCATCTTTTCCTACTAGTTTGAGCTGGTTCCCCAAAGTATTCTCTATCCAATCTTGCTATCCTCCCTATCAATCCCTTTTCATTGGTACTGGCCCCTCTAATTTTCTTTTCTATCAGTTTTATCATCCCCCCCCCCCGTCTGTGCCATTAACTTTTCCCCATAATGTCTAACTTGTAGGTATCAAAACTTATGTGAATTTAGTATATTAAGGCTTCTTTTAATAGCTTCAAATGAATAGATATCCTCCTTCCCCCATAAGTCACCCAGACATTTCACCCCATTGGCTTCCCAGTTAGTAAACCCCCCGTCCTCCCAACCTGGGAGGTATTCCGGGTTCCTCGTCACTGGTGCTAGCAGTGTATTGTTTCCCATGGAATTCCCTTTTTTGTTAAATCTCCTCCAAGCTGCCAGAACTGTCATTACCATGGGATTTGGACTTTTGGCCCTAGCATACGCTCTCTCTCCTCCTGGCACCAAATAAACTGTAAGTCGGCCTGGACATCCCTCTTGTTCCAAGTCTAGCCATGCTGCTGTCTCCCCCTCGATACCCACTTATGCATATATCTAATTTGTGCCACCAAAAAATACCCCCGCACATATGGAAATTCCATATCTCCCTTATCTTTCGAGACTTTAAGTCTATGCAAAGCCATTCTTGGTTTGCCACCCCTCCAAATAAAATTAGTAAAGTTCCTATCTAGTTGTTTCAAATCTTTCTTGGATGGGCAGAATGGTATAATCTGCATTATGTATAGTAACCTGGGAAGTATATTCATTTTTATGAGGTTAATCCTCCCGAGCCATGATGTAGGTAGGCCATTCCATCTAGCTATCTTGTCACTTACCCTTTTTATGATTGGGGAGTAATTTAGCCCATATGGGTGTAACCCCCCTGCAAACGGGGGTTCCCAAAAAGTCTTCCAGGAGCTTGCTTGAATGCTCCAAGCCTGAATGGTGTTTGGTGTTTAAGCCGTTTATCTGTGAGTGCTTTTAGAGCCTCTGGTACTGTCTCTTTAAGAGCTGTCTGCTTGCAGACATAATTAGTTTCTATGGGGGGACTGTGTGTTTCCCTGCTTGAGTCCCACTCGAGCTGCTGCCAAATCACTCCGTTTCTGCCATCACTAAGTGGGCAGAGTGAGCGCTTTTCAAAGATGTAACTGTTTGCCAGAAATCATTTAGAGTAATATAGAAAATACAGTTTGTCTAACCTGCTTTTCTTTGCAGTCAGAACTGTGTTTGCCTAGCCCTCCATTCTGGTTTTGAACTGCTGAACTGGACCAATCAGTGTGGGGGGACCTTTGAAATGGAGCCTGCTGCTGGCAAATCAGAACTTGGACTCTCTTTGTGGAGCCAGCCACCTATGTACTGTACGGCCAATGCTTCTAGAAATCGTAGTTTGGACTTCTGCGCCTTTTTGCACCAACAGGGGGAGTCTGATTGTGAGTGACAGCCAACTGAACTGGGAGAAACTCAAAGGAAATGCCTGACTCTGTCTACCGGAAAGATCAGATCAGTTTGGGCAGTGAAGAGACAAGGAACTGTGTGCTTCTTCGGTGTGTAGTTTTAGTGTGGAAAACGTGTGTAAGGCCCTAAGTTTCAGTCTGCAACTTGTGCAAACGCCCGTTTGGACTGAATCTGACCTGTGAGGAGAATCAAGGATGTCTGAAGAGCAGAAACCAGGTTCACCCTGTAGAAGACTGAGGAAATTGCTGAATCACGCTCGGTCTGTCAGGAAGTGAATCTGCTGTGTGTTCTCCCAGGTATCGTGCAGTAATTGCGATCGGGATAGAGAAGCAGCCTGCCTAATATAGTACTTTCCTTTTACATTTAAATGTGTGTAATGCTTGTGGGGAATCATGTTTCAAATCCCCTGTACAATGAATTGAGTGCATGAGGCTGGAAGTAAACGCCAGCTTAATCCAGACTACATCCATTTGCTCTAAACTGCAGTGGGGTCCAGTCACAAGGACATTGTCCACATGGTCTGCTCCTCCTTGCAATCCAGGACAATCTGCCTTCCATCCAGTTCCCAGCATTGAGTTTGTGAGTACAAAGCAGAGTAGCTCCCTGCCATCTGTTTATCGAATTGCAAGTGTATCATCTAATTGTTGTGTTTTTTTTTATTTCTTCATGAACTGAGCCAACCAGCTCCGGATTACAATTTGGGTATTGTGCCAGTGTTTTTCCATCACAGGGCCCCAACCAGCTGCACCAATCCTGGCTAGCCCCCCCCCCCATCCTGGGTACCCAGTGAAAGTGACAGTTTGGGACTCTGAATATGCGCACAGTACTGTGATTATTAATGTGTTTAACCTAATTAACCTGATTTCCCACTTCCTTGTTACAGCTCCTTAAATAAATCAGATCTGTTTGTTTCAGCAAAGTTACACTGTCTGAGGTATTCATTTATGATTAAGTATTGTACTGTGGCTTTTGCATTGTATCATCTTGTTTTACAGGGGGTCCCCAGCGTCCAGTCGACAGAGCCAGTCCTGGGGGTAAGTGTACATTGTAAAGATATTCCTAATGCATTGTGTGAGCCACTAGTGAGAAGAAAGGGGGGGTTACAGTGTCCCAGAGGGCTGTGACCAAGTTAGTTTAACTACTGCAAACCCTGACCTCTGGTGGAGGCACTCGCCATTGGACCTAGGCCCCTCAACCTGTCAGTTGTCAGTCAGGCAGGGGTAGTAGCCCTTGGGATAGCGCCACCTGGGGGTTACATCTTGGAGGCTCACCACTGGGATTATGTGTCCTCTAGTGGCCACATTTATGAATTACTGTTAAAAATAAATGGGTACCCCAACAGAAGTGGCTATACACCAGTTGGTGAAGTGGTGTACTGGGCAGGAGATCGACCCCCAAAATGCTGTACTTGTCTTGGATATCCTGCTGGGTACCAGTACGGACACTGTAGAGGGGAATACTTTCCAAGAACGAATGTTTACGAAACCCTGTGGTGGTGGGGCGGCTGGCTGATCTGCTTGCCCAAACTTTCATGGCTCTAATAGAGTGTAAGGACCCTATAGACAGTTCTAAAGTGCCATAGACCATTACCCCAGAAGAAGCCCTCACTGTCTGGAAATTGATAACTAAAGACAGTAAAGACCCCGGGGAGAACGAGCCTCCCCCACTATCTGAAACTTTTGAGGAGAAATTTGCTAAATTGTTGCTGGAGGAAGGGAAAAACTGTGGTGATTTAAAGAAAGTATTATTGCCACCTGAGAACGTTCCTCCACCATTACCCTCTCCCTCTCCAGCACCCGTTATTACCCCTCCTTCTGTACCAGTGCTAGCTCCTATGTCTGTACCTGCCAATAGTCACGACTCTTACCGCAGGTTGAAAATTTTCTCTGGCACCCTCAAGGGGAGGATGACTGGGAGACCTGGATAGACTATGTTGCCCCTCAAGTGCTAGAATGGCAATGCTCAGAAACAGAAAAGTGAAAGAGGGTAAGTGAGACCCTCCGAGGTCTTGCCCTGGCTACCATCTGTGCCAAACGGGCCAGTAACCCTGAAGCGACTGCACAGGACTATCTTGAGGCCTTGGAGAATGTGTATGGGAGCTCAGATTCCGATGAGGACCTGTGGTGAAGAGTAAGAAATGCACAACAGTATCAAGGGGAGTTGTCTGTGTATGTATCTCGGCTGGAAAAATTGTTGCAAGAATGCCTCAGAAAGGGTAGTTTGCCAGCGATTGAATTGGACCGAACCAGGCTGGACAGGATCCTTAAGTCTGCCCCCTTCTCAGAACTGCTGTTGCTTCAGTTACGCCTGGCCAATCGACTGGAATCCCCACCCTCCTATGATGAGCTAATGAGAGAAATTTGAGGAGTTGAGAAAAGGTGACCCTGGGAGGGACTTGCACCAATAGCTGCTGCTATGACCCGAATGACTGAGGGTGACCCGTCAAGTGAAGTTCAGGGGGCAAGGGTTGGCAGTTAAAGAGTGTTCTGAGAAGGAAAAGGGTGTGCCACCATGGGGTGAACTGCTGAGGGAGATTAGGAAAGCAACGGACAGTCTCATCACGAAGGCCGCTCCTACGAGTACGGGCACTGACACTTGCCCGACTGCTTCTGCTATGGGGGTGGGGGTGCCCACCCAGGCACCTCATGTTGACAACAGTTAGAAACTTGATGCCTTGACCATGAAAGTGAGGGAACTGAAGAGATATCTCCAAATGTCCACCCCACTGCGGGCTGAGGTGGCACCAAGGTTTTCTATTGACAGTACCAATGCCGCAGCCCCCAATGTGATGCTTCGGTCACCCCAAACTTCAGCTGACATATTTTGCCATAATTGTGGGAAGGATGGGCACATGAAGAGGGGAATGCTGGTCTCGGAAAGACTTGAAGAGAGTGGTGAGCTGGCTACAAGGAGAGCTTTGGAGCACAAAACAGTGGTTAAGAGGTGCACGAAATGACCACAGTGAAGGTCCCAAAAATGTTAACTCACGTCCCTTTGTGGCAAAGTCATTTGCCCAGGCCCCCGCTACCGCCTCTCCAGACTGGTCCAGGATAGTGGGTCCCTCCATGGAGACCACTGTAAAGGTGAATGGAGTGTCTACAAGAGCTGTATTAGACAGTGGCTCCCAAGTGACAATTATGTTCCAAGACTGGTATCAGAAGTATTTGTCTGATGTACCCTTACAACCGTTAGAGGGCTGCATGTCTGGGGTTAAGTGAGAGGCCTACCCCTACTCAGGATATATCCAAATTTGGCTGTCTTTTCCCACCTCTGTGGCTGGGGTGGCAGAGCAAGTAGAGACCCTGGCCTTAGTGTGTCCCCCTACTGGACTGTATGATGGGGTTCCTTTACTAATTGGGACTAATGCACATATGTTTGGATGGCTGGCACAGTTGTGTTATGAAAAACTGGGGTCAAGGACTAGTACAGCTTTAAGAATTCCGGCCTTGATCAAGAAGGCCTATGAGGCACAGAGAGATGCTGACGAAGAGGAACCAGAGGAACCGGTTGGAGTTGTCTGGAAAAAGGATCCTGAGTCTCTGATCCTGGCGCCAAATGCCCAGTGTACCTTACAGGGAGAGGTGCATATCAGAAAGGATGTCAAGAATAAAATATTAATGTTGGATGCACTAGGCGATGGAAAATTGCCGGAGGGACTGCTGGTCAAGCCTAGTATTTTGCCTGCTAGAGCTTATGCCAGAAGGATAATGGTTCAAGTTCATAATGTGTCTGACAGAGAGATTCGAGTAAATAGAGGTTGCACCCTGGCTAATGTGCATTGTGCAGACACTGCAGTGCTACCCAGTAGCAAGAGTTCAGGGAAGAATGACATAGTAACACCTGACTTGTTTGATTTTGCTGACTCCCCATTGCCAGCTGAATGGAAAGTGAGGATCAGTGAGAAGCTTGCCTAGAGAGACCAGGTGTCTTCTTTAAAGGAATGGGACGTAGGATGTGTGCAAGGAGCTGAGCACCATATCCGACTGCATGATGAAAGGCCATTTCGTGAGAGGTCTTGATGCCTGGCACCTGCTGATATAGATGATGTGAGATGACATCTGCAAGAGATGCTAGCTGCTGGTGTAATACAAGAATCCAGAAGCCCCTATGCTTCCCCCATTGTGGTAGTGAGAAAAAAGAATGGGACAGTAAGGATGTGCGTGGATTATCGCACTTTAAACCAGCGGACTATCCCTGATCAGTACACAATGCCCCGCATTCAGGATGCTTTGGACTGCCTAAATGGGAGCAAGTGATTCTTTGTGCTGGATCTCCACAGTGGGTACTACCAGATCACGATGGCCCCAGAGGACCATGAGAAGACAGCCTTTATCTGTCCGCTTGACTTCCATGAATTCATGAGGATGCCTCAGGGGATTTCAGGTGCCCCAGCCACTTTTCAATGATTGATGGAGTGTGCAGTGGGGGCTTGAACTTACTAGAGTGCCTGGTATACCTAGATGATGTTATTGTGTTTGGCAGCTCACTGGAGGAACATGAGAGCAGATTATTCAAGGTGTTGGATCAACTGGAAGACTTTGGCCTTAAACTGTCCATTGATAAATGTCAATTCTTTCAAACATCAGTAAAGTATGTGGGACACATAGTATCCACCAAGGGAATAGAGACCGACCCAAGTAAAGTCGAGGCCTTGACCACCTGGCCACAGCCCAAAAATCTAAAAAGAACTGCAAAGATTCCTGGGATTCTGTGGTTATTATCGTGTTTCATCAAGGACTATTCAAGAGTGATCCACCCTTACTTAACCTTACTCAAGGGTATCCCCAACCCACAAAAATACAAAAAGTCAGCATCCTCGAGACTGAAAGAGTGTATTGTCCAAGTGAAGTATTTAGTCTGGCTGGACTCCTGATTGTGAGACTGCTTTTCATGAGATCAAAGATCAACTTACCCATGCTCCAGTGTTGGCCTATGCTGATCCAACAAAACCTTATGTCCTGCACACTGATGCTAGCTTGCAAGGGTTGGGGGCTGTGTTGTACCAAGAGCACGAGAATGGCCTGAGACCAGTGGCTTTTGCCAGTAGAAGCCTGACCCCATCCAAAAAGAACTATCCTGTACATAAGTTAGAGTTCCTAGCTTTGAAGTGGGCTATTGTTGACCAATTCCACGAGTACTTGTATGGGGCTAAGATACTAGTAAACACTGACAATAATCCTTTGACCTATGTGCAGACTTCAGCTAAGTTGGATGCCACAGGCCATAGGTGGTCTTCTGCATTATCTACATACGACTATGCTGTTGTATACAGAGCAGGCCTGAACCACATAGATGCTGATGCTCTCTCCTGGAGGTCTGTTCCCCAGAATGACTGGGTCAGACTGTCAGAACCTGTTATTCGAGCACTCTGCCAGACGTTTGACAGGGAGGGATGAATGTCCATGGATGCAGTAGACTGTATGGTGGATTGTTTGGGACCCTCTGAGAATTGTATACCTGCTGCTTATTGCCACTTTTCTGCAATAGACATTGGTGCACTGCCTCAGCTGGACAATGACAGTATTCAGCGGGCTAAATCCCGCTATCCCATGATCAAATCAGCTTTAGAAGCCCTCTATGCATGGAAAGATGTGTCCAAACTACGTTCCACTGATTTGAGAACTGCATTGTTATACAAAGAAGGTCCTAAGTTGAAACTGATCAATAGACTGTTATACAGAGGAAACAGTAGACAGAGGGGGACAAGTAGACAAACAACAACTAGTGCTGCCCACTGCCTTTCAAGACTCAGTACTGAGGTCCTTACACAACCACATAGGGCACCTTGGTATAGACAGAACGCTTGACTTGGTGAGATCCAGATTCTATTGGCCTAAGATGGGGCTGATGGAGCAACACATTTGAACTTGTAGCTCTTACAGAGGAAAGCTTTGCCCCAGAGGGCTGCCCCCCCTTGTTAACATCACCACCAGTGCACCCATGGAGCTGGTCTGTATTGATTTTCTAAGTTTGGAGTCAGGTCAAAGAAATATTAGTATTGTGCTGGTGGTCACTGACCATTTTACGAGATATGCCCAAGCTTTCCCCACCAAGGACCAGAAGGCATCCACTGTGGCAAAAGTACGGGTAGAAAACTTTTTTGTTCACTATGGGGCTCCACAAAGAATCCATTCTGATCAAGGAAGAGACTTTGAGAGTCGTCTGATCAAAGAGATGCTTTCTCTGTGGGGAGTGCGAAAGTCCAGAACCACCTCACCACCCCCAGGGAACCCCACAGCCTGAACGCTTTCAACCGCACTTTGCTTAGATATGCTAGGCACCCTCCACCCAAAGGACAAGCCTAGATGGAGCCAACAAATTAGCACCCTGGTAATGCGCTCACAACTGCACCAAAAGTGATGTCACTTAAGTTCCTCCCTACCGCCTGATGTTTGGAAGAGAACTGATTGCTGTAGATGTGTGTTTTGGGGTCTTCCTGATGGGGTTCGAGCTGGACAACTATTTACAGTATGTGCAAAAGTAAAAGGCCCAGTTAAATCATGCGTACCAGCTGGCTCAAACCATGGCTGCCAAAAGGAATCTGGCCAACAAAGAAAGGTATGACAAAAAGGTGAAAGCACAGGAACTCCAGGAGGGAGATCGGGTATTGCTAAGAAATCTGGGACTGCATGGCAAACACAAAATTGCTGACAGATGGCACTATCTCCATCACATAGTAGTGGGCAAACTAGATGATCTGCCAGTGTACAAAGTAAGGCCTGAGAATAATTCAAAAGATGTTGAAACAATGCATAGAAATCATTTACTGCCCATTGGACAAATCTTGATTGAGTCTGAGCCCCCAGAAAATGCCCCCCCGGACCAGTGACTAGAGCTGCTGCTAAGAAAAAATCAAGAAAGTCTGCACCTACAGAAGCTGAGTTAAAGTGTTCCCTTCCACAAGTCCCAATTGAACATGACTGTCAGTCCATGTCAGAGGAAAGTGAGTGTGGTTTTGAATACTACCCTTCTTACGAACTGAGTCAATTGTTTCGGGGCAATCCCCTAGTCAATCCTGGAGATGAAGCCGGGCCTTTTATTTATTTATTTATTTACAAGTTTTACCAGGAAGGCATACTGAGCAACATGCTCAATTCCAGATGCGACCTGGGGGCCGAGACCCAATTGCAACATGAGAATTACATCAAAAATAGTTTTTTTTACATACATGGTACAAAATGGAACAATACTCAATTTACTACAACATTTTGTGAGTGATTACAGACAGTGGTAGACATACATTCAGTAGATAAAGTTGTAGTTGGAGGGAAGTCTACTTAAGACCAGTTAAATTACAACATGAGTGTAGGGTTAGTTTAATTGAAACAGGAGCAGCTGGAGGAGAAATGCGCTCGAAGTAGGCGGTTGCGATGGTAAGGGTTAGGAACACGTCTTATGGGGGCAGGTAGGGCTTTCTAGATTTGTGGTATTCAGTAGTTAAAAGTGGCCTGGCCTTTTGTAGTATGCCTGAACGGGATATGTAGCAGCCTAGGGTCTGTGCTCTTGAGGGAGTACGCAGGTGGAGGTTGTTTGGAGAGTGTGGATGACAGGTAGGGTGGAAGAGAGAGGGACCAGTACTTGGCTGCTAACCTGGCTCAGTTTGTTAGTCTACAGTCATGAAGGGACAGCAGGGTTAGAGTGCTGTAAAGGTTGCAGTGGTGTGTAGCTTGTGGGCAATCAAGGATAAAGCACCAGAAGGAGTGGAACAGAGTGTCGAGACTGGCCAGGGTGGACGCAGGGGCTATGGTATATACTATATCTCTGTAATCAAGTACGGGCAGTATCATTTTTTGGACAATGGCGTGTCTTGTCTGTGTGGGGAGGCTGCTTTTGTTTTGGTATAAAGAACAGAGTTTTGGGAGCAGCTTCTTGTACAGAGATTCGATGTGAGTGGAGAAGTCTAGGTGATGGTCAAGCCAGACACCTAAATACCTGAAACTAGCGCAATTCTCCAAGGGAGTCCCATCCAAAGTTTTGAAAGGGGTGCAGTGGGATTGATGGGAGAGTCTTTGTTGGGAGCCAAATGTTAGGGATTTAGTTTTTTTAGGGTTTAGGAATAACTGGTTGGACCTGAACCAGTGCTGGATGGCATAGAAATCTTCCTGAAGGAGGGTTGCTATGCTTGATGTTGTTGGGCCTGAAGCATAAAAGACAGTGTCATCCGCATACATCTGGATGGATGAGTGTTGGCAGGTTGATGGGAGGTCATTTAGAAAAACGGAAAAGAGTAGGGGACCTAGGACAGATCCTTGGAGGACACCGGCAGAGACTGGTAGTGGGTTAGAGGTGTGTGCGGCAAGTCTGACGGTTTGGGTCCTGCCCACTAGATAGTCTTGGAACCAATTTGTGGCTGGTTTAGAGAGCCCTGCATCAGTGAGTTTGGAGAGGAGTAGGGAGTGAGAGACAGTGTCAAAAGCCTTAGCTAGGTCAATAAAGATGACCGTGGTGATGTGCCCTTTGTCCATACTCGTGAGAATGTCTCCGATGACGCATAGCAGGGAGGTGATGGTGGAGTGGGATTTACGGAAGCCCGATTGGAATGGAGTGAAGAAAGAAGATGCTTCCAGGTATGGAGTGAGTTGGGACAGGACCAGTCGTTCCTGTAATTTGGCCATGATAGGGAGTAGAGAGATGGGTCTGTATTTGCCTGGGGAGGAAGGATCGCCTCCTTTTGGCAGCGGGATAATGGTGTCCTCCTTCCAGGCTGTAGGGAGCTTGCCAAAGGAGAAGGAGAGGTTAAAAAGGGCGGCTAGAGGAGCAGTGATGGCTGGGGCAGATAGAAAGAGCATCTTTGCATTCATGGACGTTGGGCATTTGCCTTTATTAGGGTTCAGGGCTCGTAAAGATTGGAAGACTTCTTCTCGGGTTACTGGGTGGAATGAGAATGGCAGGACTGGGCTGGTATGATTAGGGGGCATGGGCGGGGGTTGAGGGGAGTGTAGTGGAGGGAGGACAGAAGATTATCTGCACAGCTGGAGAAATGGGTGTTAAAAGCTTCAGCTACGCCAATGGGATCTGAGATGAGGGAGCCCTGTACAGATAGTGTAGGGGGTGGGAGTTGAGTGGGGGGAGATCAGGGATTTAAGTGATTTCCAAAAATCAGTTGGATGATTTATGTTATTGCTAAAAGCCAACATGAAGTAGTTTTTTTTGGCTTGGCGGATACTGTTAGTGCAAGCATTTCGTAGGGATCTATATGTAGTGAGGGACTCCTGTGTGCCCAACTTGTTGTAGGCTTTCCAGGCGTGGTCCCTAGTGTGGCATAATTTGATTAAATCTGCCGTGATCCATGGGAGGTGTGTGCCTCTAACTTTTTTCGTGCATAGAGGGGCATGTTTGTCCCAGACTTTTAGGAAACTGGTTTTGAAGCCCTCGAAAGCGGTGTCAATGGAGGAAGCTCCAGAGATAAAGGACCAGTTTACAAGTCCTAGGTCCAGCAGGAGGGATGCTACATTGAGGGAATTATAGGACCTGGTATGTAGAGTTTTGGGGGGGGGGCGATGGGGCCATGCACCTTCCTGATCAGGTAAATCATGTGATGATCACTTATAGAGTCGGGTAGTAGGCCTGCGTTTAGAATCCTGTGGTGGTGGGAGGTGAGAGCCCAATCCAATAAAGAGTGATTTTGTGATTTGTGGTTTAGTCTGGTGGGATCGGCAATGAGTTGGGTGAGGTTTAGGGCCTTAATTTTGGTCTTTAGGTGGGCTTTATCAGGCCCTAGCCAATTTGTGTTAAAATCACCTGTGGCATGGAGCTCACCCCGCGCAGTCAGGGACTGTAAGGAGATCAAGTGGGAGAGGATATCCTCGGTGGGGGGGGGGTGCAGGGAGGACAGTAAGAGCCTGCCACGTATATGGGGGTGGAGCATGGAAGTGAGAGTTTTATGAGCGTGGCATCTATGTTTCCAGGGAGTGAGGGGATGTCCACTGTTGTGAACTGGCGATTACTGGGGATATACATAGCCGTGCCTCCGCCTCTCTTTTTGCCTGGCCGGTCATGTCTAATTATTGTGTACCCTGGTATGGATACTTCGGCATCAGTGTGATGAGGTTTTAGCCAGGTTTCGGATATGACAAGAATGTCAGAGCGCTGTGTTAGAGCAATTATCAGGGCACTGAACACACTCTTCTTGTTCTGGTATGTCACCAGCCTGTTCCAGTCCATCATTTTCCTCCTCTGAAAGCTCAAACAGCTCAACCATACACAATGATTCCATATCTCTGGCCCTTTTCCCTCCTCCACCGTGAAAACTGACGTGAAGTAGCCATTCAAAATATTGTGTTGCCCTCTAGGTATGGTGCCCCTGCTCCACTGGACTGTCTAAGCCCCCAGTTTTGTCCCTGGAGCCAATGCTCACAGAAAGTGAAGTGCAAAGCATTAAGTCAGATGATATGGAATCATTGTGTATGGTTGAACTGTTTGAGCTTTCAGAGGAGGAAAATGATGGACTGGAACAGACTGGTGACATATCAGAACAAGAAGAGTGTGTTCAGTGCCCTGATAATTCACTGTCAGTATCAGAAAGCTCTCCATGTGAGCCAAGTATTGTGGACTCAGAGATTGTAACTCCTGGAGCTGAAAGTGCCCCAAGTTCTAGCCTCTCTACCCCAATGGAGACTCCCTTGACAAGTGAGGACAATGCTGAATATGAGGCTTAGAGTGCAGAGACTGTAACAGGTCCCCCTAGAAAGACAGGTCAAGCTGTAAAGCCTGTGGTGCACCTCAGTTCTGATTCCCCTGGGAGGCCTGTGGACTTGCCTCTCAGTGTTGTCCATAAAGGAGTGTATGTGCCCCCGAGCTCATTGCCCAAACTGAACATCAGTGCTAAATCCAAGTTACTTGTGTTGCCCTCTAGGTATGGTGCCCCTGCCCCATCCAGCCCCAAGGTAGCTGATAGGGAAGGGCCCCCCCTCTTCAAGTTTCATGTACAAGAGGTAATAACCTGAGTTATGGTACAATGTGTGTGTAATACTGTGTAAAGAGTGATGTACTGCAAAGTTTCAGAAATGTGTTCCTGGTAAAGTGATATATTGACTGATGATTACATGTATAAGCCTAATGTGATACTGATGAAAATGTATATGGTTGTATTGAAACTTATGGGTACTTGCTTGACATGACGTAAGCTTTCCCAGGCTGGAAGTGTGTAACCTGCAAATGGGGGTTCCCAAAAAGTCTTCCAGGAGCTTGCTTGAATGCTCCAAGCCTGAATGGTGTTTGGCATTTAAGCCGTTTATCTGTGAGTGCTTTTAGAGCCTCTGGTACTGTCTCTTTAAGAGCTGTCTGCTTGCAGACATAATTAGTTTCTATGGGGGGACTGTGTGTTTCCCTGCTTGGGTTCCACTCGAGCTGCTGCCAAATCGCTCCGTTTCTGCCATCACGAAGTGGGCAGAGTGAGCACTTTTCAAAAATGTAACTGTTTGCCAGAAATCATTTAGAGTAATATAGAAAATACAGTTTGTCTAACCTGCTTTTCTTTGCAGTCAGAACTGTGTTTGCCTAGCCCTCCATTCTGGTTGAACTGCTGAACTGGACCAATCAGTGTGGGGGGACCTTTGAAATGGAGCCTGCTGCTGGCAAATCAGAACTTGGACTTTCATTGTGGAGCCAGACACCTATGTACTGTATGGCCAATGCTTCTGGGAATTGTAGTTTAGACTTCAGCACCTTTTTGCACCAACAGGGGGAGCCTGATTGTGAGTGACAGCCAAGCCAGCCAACTGGACTGGGAGAAAGTCAAAGGAAATGCCTGGCTCTGTCTACTGGAAAGATCAGATCAGTTTGGGCAGTGAAGAGACAAGGAACTGTGTGCTTCTTCGGTGTGTAGTTTTAGTGTGGGAAACGTCTGTAAGGCCCTAAGTTTCGGTCTGCAGCTTGCACAAACGCCTGTTCAGACTGAATCCGACCTGTGAGGAGAATCAAGGAGATCTGAAGAGTAGAAACCAGGCTCAACCTGTAGAAGACTGAAGAAATTGCTGAATCACGCTCGGTCTGTCAGGAAGTAAATCTGCTGTGTGTTCTCCCGGGTATTGTACAGTAATTGTGATCGGGATAGAGAAGCAGCCTGCCTGGTATAGTACTTTCCTTTTACATATAAATGTGTGTAATGCTTGTGGGGAATCGCATTTCAAATCCCCTGTACAGTGAATTGAGTGCATGAGGCTGGAAGTAAACCCCAGCTTAATCCAGACTACATCCATTTGCTCTAAACTGCAGTAGGGTCCAGTCACAAGGACATTGTCCACATGGTCTGCTCCTCCTTGCAATCCAGGACAATCTGCCTTTCATCCAGTTCCCAGCATTGAGTTTGTGAGTACAAAGCAGAGTAGCTCCCTGCCATCTGTTTATTGAATTGCAAGTGTATCATCTAATTGTTGTTTTTTTTTTTATTATTTCTTCGCGAACTGAGCCAACCAGCTCCGGATTACAATTTGGGTATTGTGCCAGTGTTTTTCCATCACAGGGCCCCAAACAGCTGCAGCGATCCTGGCTAGCCCCCACCCCCCCCATCCTGGGTACCCAGTGAAAGTGACAATTTGGGACTCTGAATATGCGCATAGTACTGTGATTATTAATGTGTTTAACCTAATTAAACTGATTTCCCCCTTCCTTGTTACAGCTCCATAAATAAATCAGACCTGTTTGTTTCAGCAAAGTTACACTGTCTGAGGTATTCATTTATGTTAAAGTATTGTACTGTGGCTTTTGCATTGTATCATCTTGTTTTACAGGGGGTTCCCAGCGTCCAGTCGACAGAGCCAGTCCTGGGGGGTAAGTGTACACTGTGAAGATATTCCTGATGCATTGTGTGGGCCACTAGTGGGAAGAAATGGGGGTTACAGTGTCCCAGAGGGCTGTGACCAAGTTAGTTTAACTACTGCAAACCCTGACCTCTGGGTGGAGGCACTTGCCATTGGACCTAGGCCCCTCAACCTGTCAGTAGTCAGTCAGGCAGGGGTAATAGCCCTTGGGATAGTGCCACCTGGGGGTTACATGGACCTTTTAAATCTCTACTCACTTTGACTCCTAAATGTGTAAGGTTATGATCCACCCCCCCTTAGCTCCCAAGTGGTTTTCCCTCTGTAGTTATTCCCTTTATCCAAATACATTAGTTCAGATTTACCTAAATTAAGTTTATATCCAGAGAATGTGTCAGATTCCTCCACCACATCCAATAAAACAGGCACAGACACCTCTGGGTTAGTCAAATAAAACATGAGGTTATCAGCGTACAGTGAAATACAATGTTGGGAACCACCCTGCATCCCTATACCCTGAATTATCCCACTCTCCCTTACCCTGCACACCAAAGGTTCAATTGCTGTAGCAAACAAGAGGGGAGAGAGGGGACAGCCCTACCTTGTGCCCTGATATAGCTGAAACTCCTTTGATGGGGTGCCATTGACCAACACTCTTGCTTTAGGCTTATTATATAGTAATTTTACCAATTTTATAAATCCCGTTCCCACCCCAAATCTTGCCAAAACCTCAAAGAGGTAAGGCCATTCAATTCTATCAAATGCCTTCTCCACGTCCATTGATATAATACAGGCTTTTCCCGGATTCTTAGTCCCCCACCATACAACATTAAGAAGTCTTCTTATATTGTGATATGACATCCTTCTCTGTATGAAACCCGTTTGGTCTGGGTGTATAATTGTGGGCAGCACGACCTCCAACCATTGTGCCAATACTTTAGCTCGGATTTTATAATCATAGTTGAGCAGGGAGATGGGCCGGTATGATGAACACTCCATGCTATCTTTATCTGGTTTCAACAGGACATGAATATTAGCTAAGGAGCACGAGGCAGGTAATTCCCCTCCCTCTCCCACCTCCTTAATAAACCCACACATTGGGCCCGCTAACATATCTTTTAGTACCTTATAGTATTCTGCCCCAAATCCATCTGGGCCCCCTGCCTTACCCGATTTTAATCCTGTTATGCACGTTTTATCTCTGTTTCAGAGATTTCTGCCCCCAATATGACAGCCTGATCCTCCGACAATTTGGGAAGTGTGACATGGTCCAGGAATAGCTTTGTCTTTTCCTCATTGCTTAGGCATTCTGCCTTATATAACTTTGAGTAAAATGCTTTAAAGGTCTCCCGAATACCCTCCTCCTGTGTGATAATTTTACTCCCCCTACCCTTGATTGAAACAATTCTACTGGAGGTTTTCCCACCCTTCATTAATTTTACAAGTAAGGGACCTGGTTTGTTGCCCCACTCGTAGATTCGTTGTCTTGCAAACACCAGGTTCTTCTGTGCCATCCCAGTTAGGGTCTCATTGAAGGCTTTCCTGGCCACCCTCAGCTGCTGTCTATCTGCCATCTTATTGTCACACAAGACCTTAGTTTCTAAGTCTTTAATTACTATTTCTAACTCATTAATTTTCTGTCTTCCCTCCTTCTTTACCTTTGCTGTGTAACTAATTATAGCTCCCCTCATGACGGCCTTACACTCCTGGCATATTAGGCCCTTTGAGGTGATTGAATCCTTATTATTGGCTCAGTATTCTTCCCATGTAGATTTTAAGTAGTCTCGAAACTCCTCTTTACACAAGAGGTAGGTGGGGAATCTCCATTGGCCTGGATTTCTGTCCACAGTCTCCCTGGTCCAATTTAATTGCATCATAGCATGGCCCGAAATCATTATCAGACTATGAGTAACCTCTTTTACCCTCGCAAATAGGCCCCTATCAATAAAAGTGTGATCTAATGTTGACCACGGGTCATGGGGTGTTGAGTAGAACATAAATTCTCTGAGCCCTGGATGCACTGTGTGCCAACTATCTATCAATTCGAGTTCCTGCAGGCCTCCAGACCATACTTTGGTAGTCCAGTTTTGCCTCTTACCCTTCCCCTGATAGTCCATAGCCCAATCCATGATGCAATTGAAATTGCCTCCCTGTATTAGCCCTGGGACTGCTCTCTTTGTATTACTTCAAGTATAGACTGAAAGAAGCCAGGGTCATAAATCGCCAGAGCGTATTTGTTGCCAAAGGTGACCTCAGATCCCCTCAGCCTACCCCTGACAAAGACAAATCGACCTTCCTTGCTGTCTTTTACTACTTGTAGCACCTCTAGGGGGAAGTTCTTGTGCACTAAAATTGCAATGCCCCGCTTATGCAAGGAGTAGAATGTGGCATGACACGATCCCACCCAACCCCTCACCAATTTCCCATGTTCTTTAGGCATCAAGTGTGTTTCCTGAAGCATAGCAATCTGTGCTTTCTTCCGTTTTAATGCAGATAAAATTTTAGTTCTTTTAACAGGCATATTAATTCCCTTAATATTCCATGAAATTATAATATCTTCTTGCTCATTATACATAATTTTATATAGTTGATATCCCAGGTCCACACATGAATCCCCCTAAGAACATCACTCATCATTTTTGACACGAAAGAGCTGCCATTAACATTAGTAATAACATTAGAACAAAAATATTGAAACTTTTTGAACTATTTATAACTGATAAACCTCCTCTCCCCCTTCCCTCTCCTAACATCTCTAATTGCATATCAGTTGCTCTTTGTTTAATTTTATGTTCCTTGTCTACAGAACTAACAGCCCTCATGGTTGACATGTTCTATTTCCCAACTCGCCCTCACACGCAAAATTCCCCCCCCTCCCCCGTACCCACCATCAGCCTAATTTATTAGCAGAAATGCCCTTTAGGATGAAAGTGAAAGATCACCATGAGCTTGTACCTCTATCAATTATAGTCAATATGTTTTCACCCTACAGTAGGCCACCCGCCTTGTCCTGGAGCTCCGCGGAGGTATTCCCCGGACCAAAGCCCCCCCTTTCCCTGCAACCACCACATGTCGCAGTTTACTATTCACCACTGACACCCCATTAATCTTTACTATAAAACAGCTCTGAGCACCCCTATATTCTGCAAGAGGGTTCAACCATTCCTGTACTCAAAGCAGGCCTCAAGAACTCATCATTGCTCAAATTGTAACAGTTCAGGATAGCTGTCTCCCCCCACAATTCCCCACCCCATTTGTACTTTGGCACCCAGAGAGTTCAAATTGTACAAGTCAATTGCACCAAAGAGGTGACCTTCGGTCCCCAATGGATCCCCCCCACGAAGTCACTAGAACCAGGACCTGTTCAGCTCGAAGAAGCAAAAAATCCCACATTTACTAGCCAGGAGTTTCATCTGCCTTTGTTTTTTTGTCCCAGTCCTGGATAAAGGTTTGCAACTTTTGTGGCTCCCAAAATGAATATGAGGCCCCCTCCATTCGAACCCGAACCACTGCTGTATATGCAAGAAAAAATTCAATGTGCCTTTCCCTCAGCATATTCATTGTCTCATTGAAGGCTTGGTATTTCTTTTGAATGTGTTGAGACAAGTCCTGATGCAGGGTCAGCTTGCAGTCCTCATGGATTATCTCCTTCTTCACCCTGTAAGCCATCATTATCTCTTGCCGATCTTGGAAATTGTGCCAGCGGAATATGATCTGCCTAGGTGGCTGGTCATCTGGATGTTGAGGGGTTAGTGCCCTGTGAGCTCTCTCTAACTGAAGATGCCCATTCTTTGGATTTAAACCTAGTAGCTTTGGCAGGATCTTAGAGCAGAACTCGAAAACATTCTTGCCTTCTTTGCCCTCAGCAAGCCCTCGTAGTCACAAGTTACTCCGCCTGTTATCATTTTCTTGATAGTCCACAGTGTCTCGGAGCTGCTCCAGCTCTCTCTCCAAAGCCAGGACTCTATCTGGTATTTTATGCATGCTGTCCTCCAAACTAGACACCCTCTGCTCCACCTCTGCTAGTCGTTTGGCGAGGTCGCCAACCTCTGAGGCAATCAAAGCTATTTTATTCTCAAAGGTATCCAGCCATGGTCCCAGACCCTGTAGCACTTGTTTGCCTACTGCCCGACTGAGCACCACGTGTTCAGCTGCAGACAGTGATATAGGCCCCAACGCTGCCGCATTTGAAGCTTCACCTGTGCCTGATTTCTTATTTGAGGTTTTGGTGGTATTACGCATCGATTTACCAGTAACCAAGAACTCCTCCATATTCTCGATCATTTCGCCTTCCAACTTTGCTATTTGGAGATTCAAACTTTTCTGCCAAAAAACAATTATTTCAATAATAGTGCAGAGGTGAGGAGATTTACGTCTTCTGTACTCGTAGCTCATTAGCACCCCTTATGTGATTTTGCTTGCATAAAATGGACAATATGGCAAGTACGATGCCAAAGATTTCTGCAAGGACAAGACCTAACAGTGGAAGATGTCATTTTAAACTGCAAGCTGAATTAGATACTGTATATAATAATAAACTGAAAAGTTATGGAGAAACCCAAGGGAAACATATGTGGAAAAATGTGTATTGGGCAGGGTAAAAAGTATTGTTAAAATGAAGAAATTACTATGAAAACCTCCTTGCTCTAATCTTCATCATATTTGTGGTTATGCATAAAACAGGAAAGAGACAAAATGAAAGAAAGTGTATGAAATTATAAGTTTGTTTTTAAATAAAAAAATTCCCCTACTCTTTTCGATAAGTGCCATGGGATCTTTAACATCCACCTGAACTATCACCAATCCAGGCAGATGGGATCTCAGTTTAACGCCTCATCCGAAAGACAGCACCTCAGAAGTGCAGCAACCCTCCTCATGCTGCACTACAGTGTCAGAATTGGGATATTAACCCAAGTGCCAGGTGAGGGAACTGAACCCACAGCCCTCTGATCGCCTGGCCTCAGAGGTGAGTGTGCTACCTACGAGTCACTGACACTGTGTTATCACATAAAAGCTCTGCATTGTTTTTAGGCTATATAAACACAGGGTTTTTTAATGGATATAAAATAAATGTTATTAAACTGTTATTAGAACATCTGGTGATCCATAGCACTATTATGTGGAACTTGCACACTGTTAGTTTCTCAAGTTATTATAACTATTCTTACATAAAGTTTGTTAAGTCGTAGAAGTAGTGTGTCTTTGATGTAGCATCCATACATATCTGTATATTCATGTGAGAACAATATCGTTATGTCAGATTAACAGGTGTCTGTCACACTTTGCTATTTCAGGAACATGTACTATATGAACTCACAAAAATTCAGTTCTCTGAGGGATTCTGTGTGGAAATACATCACGTATGTGTGTAACTAGACATACTATATGTCATCCTGATGCCCGTCTCTTGCCCTTCAGTTGAGGCTGCTGCACCCTGCTTCCCTCTGCCCCCCCCTCCACAGGCAGGGCCAATGCCACCTGTTGCCCCCTGTTCCAGTCTCCACAGACAGGACTGCTGTGCTCTGCTAAGCCCTAGAGTCCAAGGGCCTCTGTCTCCACAGTTGGGACTGCTGCACCATGCTGCACAAGGCCATCAAAAGGTAGGAATTTTGCTGCACACTTGGAGTAAAGACAATTAGTCCTACAGATTACTCCGACCAGGAAGTGCAAAAGCTACTACAGGCAAATAAGGACTTCATTGCTGTGGCAACAGGCTGGACAGGAATGGTGTAATCACTCACTGATAGGGACAGAAAAATCTTCACTGTTTCTTCACTGTTTTCAGTTACTGCAGAGCACATTAACAGATGCTGATGTAAAGAAAACCACAAAATCGAACAGCATGATATTTTCAGGAAACACTAACCATGACACAGGGACTTGAATTCCAGTGTTTATTGTAAATCTGTAAAACTTTGCCATTTGATCTTTAAAAGGTATGCATCCTAGGGGCAACAGCAGTAGGTTACCAGAGGCAGTCTGAGCAGCCTCTTTAGTGCTGGAAATGATGGGGTGAGATGAAAGGGGGGGTTGTTCCAAAGGGAAGGAAGATGAAGGAGAAAGTGAGTTGACCAGCTGAGGTTAAGGTTACCACCTACTCAGTTTTTGACCGAATGATTCGGTTTTCTAGGTCCAGATTCGGTCCTCCTGTTTTCACTATTGCAAATTCGGTTTTTATGGTGGGTCAAGCAGCACCTGTGAGATTCCCCACTAACTGTTTCATTTTCTTCTCCTCTGACTGTAAGCAAGTGTCTGATATTTCAGTGTGCTTGCTTGCTTGCAGTGCATGCTAATCAGGAAGTGCCTTCAAGTGCAGGGCACTTAAAGAGCCAAATGTGTCCCTGTCTGCTCAGTTGTCACCTCTAACTTCGCACTGGCAAATTGGCAGATTATTCATGGGAAGGGTAAACAATACCACCTTAATTAACACCTTTATTTTTCTGAAACCCTTAGACATTCAGACAGGCACCACATTAGGTAGCCTCTTGTCCAGTGTGGACCGTATAATGTGTTTCAGAAACTTTCCTGCTAATCCAGTTTTATTCAGAGGTAGTACTTTTCTGTCATTTTGAATGCTCACATACTTGTAAAACAGATTCTTTTAAATCCTTCACCATTTTACTTGCATGTTCATATTACAAACACATTCTGATGTCATGTAAACCTTTGTTTGTATACCAGTAAATCTGAGAGGTGTAAAGTAGGGCTATTAAGACCATTAGCAGCAACTCAACCTAATCCTTTCTAGACTGCATTGTGAGTATGGTCTTTGACTGCTGTGATAAGGAATACTTTTATACCTTTAAATGCTCACCATTTTTTCTTTTTGGGTCTGTCCTATATTTTAATATTTGTTACTCATTTGTTGTTAAATTAATAATCTAATATTTTATTTCATTTCCAGCAGTACTACACCTCTCTCTCTTCAGTAGTTATTGCTGTCAATTTTCATACTACCTGGATATTCCAGGAAGACCATTCCAGGCATCTCAGATGAACAGCACAGAATAGTGTGGCTAATGTCATGCTAAGCCACAGAAATGAGAAAAAGAAGAGAGAGAGAGAGAGAGAGAGAGAGAGAGAGAGAGAGAGAGAGAAGTAGCTGGTGAGGAGAAAGGAACACAATCTAGATTTGATAGCATTGCAAATTTAGGTAATTTATCAAACATTATTATTTTTTTTACCAGAAGAGACACACTAAGCTGAAGCTTGTTTACAGGTGCAACCTGGGAGCACAAGGGAGTGAAATGATTTGTGCACGTTCACACAGTATGCAAGTCTGGGCTGTGGGATTCAAACCCTGGTCTCCAGAACTCCAGCTCAGAGCCTTAAACTACTGTGTTATACTGCCTCCACGCTACATATCACATATCATGTATCTGGTATGTATGACTGATATGGAAATAAAATAGGGTATTTAATAGCACAGAATAGCTCCTACCACTTTTAAAAACTTCTGTGACATTACAAATAGCTTTAGAGTAGGAGCAATGGGACGGACAGTAGCACATCTTAAAATGGCAGATGATATTTGTAATTACAGCTCGTCCACCATTACTGGTATAGTTTATTTATTGAAAGAGTTTTACTAGAAAAGGCCACCTGTTCCAAAATAGACGGTTGTCAGAGGTGTCCTTGTAGTCACCCGATGTGTCAGCTAAGCTGTGTACACAGGATGGAAAGTCCCCCTGAACCCCATCTCTAACCCCACCAAATATTAACACACACTGAAATTTAAAATATTTAAATCTAAATCAAACAAACCAAAAATAATAATCATGATGTACTTTAAAGAAGTTGTACACAATGCAATATCAGCAGCAATTCTGAATAAATCAAGTGAATCAGCGTCCAAGTGATGCCCTCAGAAGTCATAAAAGGGGTGGAGTTAGGGGTGGGGTTTGGGGGTGTGGTTTAGTATTCGGTTTTCATCTCATCCAAAGGTGGCAACCCTAGCTGAGGTGTGAGCATGAGGGAGGGCGAAAGTGCAGAAGAGATTTGAACATGTATAGTAGGGGAAGGGGTAACTGGAGACAGGAGAGAGGAGAGAGGAGAGATAAGTCAGGAGGGGGTCCAAACCAGTACTTAGAAATGGAGGCATGGCAGTGGGCCAAGTGTCTCTGGTGAAGGGGAGGGAAAGAGAGGGAGGAGTAAAGGTCACAGTGGTGAGTCAGGGCAGTGGAGTTGGAGACAAAGCAACAGAAAGCATTGAAAAGTACAACAAGTCTGGAAAGGGAGGATACAGACACCTAGGCATAGATGATGTCGGCATTGTCAAATGCTGGGAGAATCCACCTGGTAATTAAGTCACTCTGGACTGGGAGGGATAGACAACCCTTGTGCCTGTAGTGAATTCTCAGTTTGAGGCAACATTTTGAGTGCATGGCATCAAGGGGGGGGGGGAGGAGATATCAAAGGATGGGTCAAGCCAAACCCAGAGGTATTTGCAGGAAGGGACCACACCTAGAGGGGTACCAGCTGGTGTGGAGATCACTGGAAGGGATAGCAACCTAGCAAGTTTTTGTTTTCAGTCAAACATCATAGAAACAGTTATTTAAGTGTTCATTTTGAGGCAATGGTCTTGGAACCAGTGTATCACCACATGAAAGCCACATTGTGGGGGGGGGGTCTGGATGTCTGGGATGGAGGGGCCGGATAGGCATATGATGGTATAATCCGCATACATGTGTATGTGGGTGGTGGAGCAGACAGAGGGGGAGATCATTAATAAAAAAGCGAAAAGAGGACTGGACTAACTATGGAACTCTAGGTGACACCAGAGAACATAGGGAGTACCTTTGGTACTTTAATTTTTTTAGAGTGTGCCAATGGGCCCCAATGAACAAAAGAAGTTGGGAATCTTGGACTCAGTTAACTTATGGTTGGCTGCAGCAGTGAAAACATAGGATGGCAAGAGGGATTCTGTAAGTGCAGCATCAATCACACCACTGACATGACCAACACATGACGATTGCACAGGCTGGTGCCAGCTGCTAGCAAGAGGTTGGGAGCAGGGGGCAGAAAACCCCTGGCATCTTTGTCAAGTAGGCAGGCAAGCAGAAAAAGTTAAACAAAAAACACACACAAAAGCATAACAAGGAGCAGGGCACACACAAGACACATTATGTTTTACAGGCCTTATACAGGATTTTTCTTTATTTTAGCATCCAAGTTACACTCATGCATCCCTTTACCAGCTGCATATTTAAACTGAATAGAAAACTAAGGCAGCAGGTAAAATTGTGGGATGTGCATATTAGATTTACAACAAGAGCGGGGTAAATAGGGGGGCAGATTCAATGTGCCGTCCTTTGTAATATGGAACAATGCAGTTAACAAACAAAAATAAATAATTAACGCTCTACTGAATGAGCTACATGGTAATGTGCCTACCACACAAAGTTGCAGCAATGGGAAACTTCTAAAATGCTGGCACTGTACTACATTTCAAGATGGGTCATTGAGGTAAATATGTTGTAAACAAAATGAAAGAAATGTAAGCTAGAGGGGAAAGAAGGGTGACAAAATAACATTATGGGGATAGAAAATCTGTTCAACAAGATGAACTCAAGGAGCTGGAACTTTTCTTCCTTGAGAAGTTGAGGCAGAAAAGGCGATAGGATCACAGTCATCAAACTATTTATGGGACTCACACCATCACTGAATCAAGCTAACCATTGACCTTAATCCGGAGTAAAAGTAGCAGAAGTCATGCCTGGACAGTTAAAGGAAGTATTCTGAACAAAAAAAAAAACCCAAAGAACAACAAGGCATTTTATTTCACAAAAAAATTTATTTCTGAGAAAGGGTGAGAGATTTTGTCAATTGAGGTAGTAGATTTAGGCAATATTGCAACACGTAAAAAGAAGTTAGATCATTCTTTTTAACAGAAAGCAGGTTATTCTGAATGTGGAAAGACTCAATGAACTTTCTCCCGTACTGTGCTGTGTAAACTGTTATTAGAACATCTGGTGATCCATAGCACTATTATGTGGAACTTGCACCCTGTTAGTTTCTCAAGTTATTATAACTATTCTTACATACAGTTAGTACATTTATCATTAAAACAGATGTAGGTTTCTCAAACAATTTACTATAAAGTTAATGATGACCTGTTTGTAGTTGGAGAGTTCCACAATTCAGGTACACAAGTGTAAGAGGCAAAACAATACACATATTTTTTTTTGTACATAGCAATGTAGCAACAGTACTGTGATGGCAGAAATATCTTAGGGTAAATTGTGGGAAAAGGTAAAACTGGGCATCTGTAACCATGTTAAAAAAGTAATTTATTTTACAAAATACAGAGAAAAGCAGCAGCAAAAACCATACCACCAATGACCATTTCACATCTCTAAGAATGCTTTTCCTTCTGCATTTTTTACTGAGGCTCCAGCTCCTTCCTGAGTAGCCGCCTAATTCCTGGTTCTTTGTTAGGGCACATTGTGCCTACCCCTCCTGCTGCCACACCCCAGTTTTGGTACAAACACACATCCAAGCCTGTCAAAATGTAACCTCTATTTGAGCTGTGTAACCCTCAATGATATGCTCCCTCAGGAATCTATTTAGTCCTACTTTAAAAGACTGAATAGTGCTGGGCTCCAATACCTCACTGGATAGGCTATTCCACATGTTAGCCACCCTTTGTGTGAAGTAATATTTTCTGATGTTTCCCTTTATCCTACCTCCCACTTTGGGTGTTTGTGCTTTGTGCTGACATGCTCAAACAGCTGTGTATACACCAATCACCCTGTCTATTCCTTTTTGTATTTGAAACACCATGCTCATGCCCCCACAGCCTTCTCTCACGTAGGCTAAGTAATTTAAATATACCCAATCCTCTTCATTACTCTTGTCTTTTAAGCCACTAATCAGCTTGGTGGTCCTGTGCTTGACATTCTAGACCTCTGCAATGTCCTTACTATACTGTTGCAACTAAGACTGGATTCAATGTGGTCTAACCAATTCCTTGCACTGTGGAGGCCTATGTCCCTTAACCTTCTCCTTAGCCACCTGCAAATGCATCCCATTGTTGTATTTGCACTCTTGACTGGAGCAGTACTCAATCTGCTGAACTCTAGTTTAATGTTCACAACTTCCCCAAATACTTTTTCTCAGTTGTGTTATCCACTGTTGCACTACATGGGGTGCTTGTGCAACCCAGATTCCTTGCTCTTGGGAAAACTACCTTACATTTTCCATATTAAACTCTTGCCCAATTTATGGCCCAGCTCAAGCCCCGAAGCTGTATAGGTTTTCCTACAGTATATCCCCTTCTTCTGCTATGTCTGCTGTTTTGGCTAATATGGTGTCATCAGTAACTTTAGCAATCTGCCACAGATTTCCACTCCCAGGTCATAGCAGTATAGTATTGTGATGGAAAAGACCTAGGTTACAATACATCTTATTTGATCTTCTGCCACATGGCAGTGTCAATACCACATCCAAACCTATCAGATGGAATGCTACTCCCACTCAGGCTATATAACCCTCAATGCCAATAGAAGACTAGGCTTGCTGGCAAAGGCACCTAGCTTCACCTGAGCTCTTTTCTTTTAGGTTTGCTTGTAAGGACAGAGCAAGGAACATTATCAGAGCATGGAAAAAGATTAAGGCTTCTTTTGGCTAGGCAGATTTACTGTGTGATATTATTTTCTTTTGTACTCACAGGGTTTGTTACTGTTTTTTGCTTACATTTTACTGCTTTTTTGTTTTCTGATTCAAATTGCTGTCACAGGGTACACTTTCTGCTGCATTATTGCAGGGTGTGCCTACAGGTTTGTTACTGTTCTGTGCTTACAGATTACTGCTGTAATTTTCTCTGATTCAAACTGTTTTTTGCAAGGTATTTCTTCTGTTACTGCTTTATTTTTCTCTGTAGCAAAGTATTTTTTGCAGGGTATATCTGCTGTGAAATTCTTATAGGTGGTGCTTTACAGGTTTTACAGTTTTATCTATCATTATGCTAAGCTTTCAGGGCTACAGCATTTGTTGCTGGTTGATTGTTTCTGCTCTTACTTCCTTGCTTCTTTCGTCCATGGTTCTTCTTTTTTGGCAGGGGAAGGACCCAGCCACCCACCCCCATCGCCAACCACCCCATGCTACACTGCTTTTATAGGGTAGCACAGCCATGACATTTCCTGTAGCAAAGCAGGAAGGGGAGGTACAGAGGGGTATCCACATAGTGACCTCACTTACAGGGGCACAAGTAATTTAACTTGCTATAACAAGTTATACAAAAACAAACAAACAAAACACAAAATCTAATTACTTGGACCAGATTATAAACCCAGCAACTCATCTGGAATGGATATTATTAACTGCAGGTACTGCGGGACACCTTTCAATAGCATAGTTATACAGGATTTAGGACACTGTCCTACATGCTGGACCATTGGAGATCTAAGGGCTCAGCTACAGGCAGCATGGGCAGAGATTGCACACCTCAAATCGCATATTCAGGAGGAAATATATTATAAGAACCACCTGCCAGTTCCCCAAAATCCAACTGAAGTACCTCAACTGCAGAGGGTAGTTGGTCCAGGAGGTTGACAGGTGGTTAGGAGGGGGAAATTGGGTGCCCCATCACTCAATGCTCCCCAACGTATCACCTCCAAAACCATATAAAAACTACAAACAGGTATCTGCCTCTATCTCCGAAATCAAACAAAGGGGCAGAGGTCACTGCAAAGCAGGACACTGCAGCACAGGAGCTAGCACAACAAAACTTGCTCAAAATAGGGACCAAAACAAAAAAGCAAAAAGGAAATCCAAAACACTTCTAATCATAGGAGACTCCATGATTTGGGGAGTTGATACCTACCTCCAGCCGGGGTTAATGGCCAGATGTCTCCCAAGTACATTAGGGTGAAGAGACACTGACTGCATTGCTAAAACTGTGCAGGAAGCAGGAGAAAACATCGACGTCCTGGTACACATAGGGACTAACGATCTTGCCAGCTGGTCAGTTGTGGAGACCAAGGAACACCTGACCAGACTGGGAGACAAACTGTCATCCGTTTCATCTGGCATCTCCTTCTCTGAGATCCTGCTGGTTTGGGAGAGGGGGCAGATGGACGGAAGGTCAGATAAGAGGATATAGGGGAGCTAAACATGTGGCTCAAGGGCTGGTGCCTGGAAAAAGGACACAAATTTGTAGGGAACTGGCAACAGTTTTGGGAGTGAAAGTTCTTTAAATTCGATGGACTGCATCTGACTAAGGAGGGAGTCAGTGCATTGGGGCAGAAGTTTACCATCTTTGCAGAATATTTAAACTAGCAAATGAGGAGAAGGGTGCCGCACCTGATACATTGAATGAGAAGAACACACCTCCCCCCTCAGCTAGTGATCAAACAGGAGTTCAGCATGTTTATAGTTCATTTGCATCACCAGGTAAGGTAAAAGGTCCGGGTCCCCATACAACGCACAGGGTAAATGTTGGACCTCACCCAACAACTAACACACCAAAATCTGGCCAATGGAAAATCATGTACACAAATGCATGCAGCCTGGGAAACAAGATCCCAGACCTGCAGGCAACAATGACAGAGGCTAAACTGGACAGAGTAGCCATTAGCAAGACATGGTTCACCAGTAACAACACTTGGGAGTCTTCAGTACCTGGCTATGTACTGTTCAGAAGAGACTGAGATGCAAAAAGTGGGGATGGAGTGGCCCTTTATGTTAATGAAGATATCAACGCTACAGAAATTCAGGATACACATAAGGAGCCAGAAGAACTGTGGGTCACCCTGGAAACAGGAAATGGGACAGCCATACAAACTGGAGTTGTGTACAGGCCTCCAGACCAGGGGGAGGGGAGGACATAGACTCATTACTGTTAGAAGACATACAAAACATACAAAATCACACATGCCTCCACAATGCAAAGCATCAAGGGCTGCTTATGCAAATCACCACTGAATATTATGCTGGTTCAACTTTAAGCAGAAATGCATGGTGCCAAAAGGCCTCTCACACAGTGTGCAAAGGGTGCCAACAGAAGACAGAGACATAGACACGTGTTTCATCCTACCAGGACTCATCAGTATGCCTTGTCTGTTTGACACCCCAGTGGAATGAACCAGCTACCCTAAGATGGTCTATCTGGGTTATGTTGTGGTGAACCCAATTAAAACAAAAAAAAATTTAAAAGACAAAGAACCTCTGTGCACAAGCACTGAGGAAATGGTTACAAAACATGACAGCTAAAGGGAGGTTCTGATAATGGGAGACTTCAACACGCCAGATACAGATTGGTCAATACCAGCAGGAACATCCACCAGAACTAGACACATGGTGGATTCCCTGCAGGGGGAGAGCTTCAAACAACTGGTACAACAACCCACAAGAGACAGTTCTATCCTAGATCTATTACAGACTAATGGGAAAAGGATCACATATCTCCAGGTAGAAGGTCACCTGGGCGCCAGTGACCATCACATGGTATGGTTCAGTTTGGCCACTAGAACTAAAGCATCCCATTCCAAGGCAAAAATATGGAACTTCAGAGGAGCTGACTTTGATAAGATGGCCAACAGAGTTATGCTGGCCCTGGCAAGAAGAAATACAGGTGAGAGGATGAAGGTAAAGTGGGCAAGCATTAAGGATGCAATACTTGAAGCAACATCCCATTGTGTTAGAGAGAAAACAAAGAGCAAAAGAAGGAGGAAACCACTTTGGAGAAGAGCTCATGTGATCCCGCTTCATCAGATTGGCAGCAGGGAGGAGGCAGGGAACTACAGACCAGTCAGTCATACCTCAGTAGTGGGCAAGATTATGGAGGCACATCTTAAGGAAAGGATAGTGCAACACCTGGAATCCATAGGAGCACAGGATCCATGATAGCATGGGTTTACAACAGGAAGGTCCTGTCAGACTAATCTCATAGATTTCTTTGACTGGGTAACCAGAGTGGTGGAACAAGGGGGTGCAGTTGTTGTCACCTACCTTGACTTCAGCAAAGCTTTCGATACCGTTCCACATAGAAGACAGATTAATAAGCTGGGTAGGCTCAGGGTGGGTCAGAAGTCGGTTAACTGGGTGGCAAACTAGTTGGCGGGCAGAAAACAGAGAGAGGTGGTAAATGGTATAGTCAGGAGAGATGCAAGTCACAAGTGGGGTACCTCAGCAATCAGTCCTGGGGCCAATCTTCTTCAATATCTTCATCAGTGATATTGCAGATGGACTGGAGGGTAACATTTGTCTGTTTGCGGATGACACAAAGACCTGCAACAGAGTAGATGATCCAGATGGGGTGGGCAGAATGAGAAGAGATCTGGATAAACTGGCAAAATGGTTGGAAGAGTGGCAACAGGGGTTTAGCACAAAGAAGTGCAAGATCTTGCACATAGGGAAGAGAAACCCTGAAGCTACCTATAAGTTGGGAGGGGAGTTGCTAGCAATCACAAGGGAAGAAAGAAACTTGGGCATCATCATTACAGATGACCTGAAATCATCCAAGCAGACCACTAAAGCAGTAGGTAAGGCTAGGGGGATGTTGGGGTGTATTAGTAGGGGTATTACAAGTCGTAAGAGGGAGGTAATAATCTTTTCCTACAAGACACTGGTTAGGCCCCATGTGGAGTATTGCGTGCAGTACTGGAGGCCGCACCTGCACAAGGACATTAACAAAATGGAGGCAGTCCAGAGAAGGGCAACCAAAATGGTGCAGGGACTGCATCAGAAAACATATGAGGACAGATTAACGGAGCTCTGTATGTATACCCTAGAGCAAAGGAGGGAGAGAGGTGATATGATCGAAACATTCAAACATCTTAAGGGCATTAACAAGGTGAAAGAGTCTAACATGTTTCAATATAAGAAAAATAGCAGGACAAGAGGACACAACATGAGATTAGAGGGAGTCTGATTAAGGGGTAATGTGAGGAAGTTCTTTTTCACAGAAAGGGTGGTGGATGCATGGAACGGCCTACCTCAGGAAGTGGTGGCCATGAATACAGTGCAGGGCTTCAAACAGGCATGGGATAGGCATAAGGGAGCAATACAGATGAGTATGACTAGATAGGCCATTGACAGAGTAAAGGCCTATGGCACATTCATAAGGCAGGAAAAAATGGGCAGACTAGATGGGCCTTGCGGTCCTTATCTGCCATCAACTTCTATGTTTCTATGTGCCTATTCTTTACCAGGAATCACCCTAGTGTTGGTTTAGAAGCCTGAACAGTGCTAGCTTCCACAATCTAACTGGGTTTCTAATTCCTCATATTGACCACCCTGTTTATAGTAATACATAGATACATAGACACTATCGGCAGATAAGGACCTATGGCCCACCCAGTCTCCCATTGAGCTTGTAAGTTCACTTTATGTTTTCCTAGCAGTCTGTTGCCCCTTACCCCTGACCTCCAGAATTCCTTTATGTCTATCCCATGCATTCTTAAATCCTGTGATTGTTTCAGCCCCCACCACTTCCTCTGGCAGTGTGTTCCACTTATCCACCACCCGTTCTGTGAAGAAATTCTTCATAGGTTCATAGGATTAATATAAGTTCAGTAGGTATTGCTACCTTTTATGAACTCGTCACCAAATCAAGGGTGAAATCTAAATTAAAAATCGCCCATATAAGTATCCAAATTAAGTTTAAATAATGTCAGGGAAGTGCTAAATACCACGGTTTCAGGAAGTTTATTCTGTATGTTTATCACCCTTTGTGTATACCAGTTAGTTCTTTTTGAAGTATTATTTTGAGGACCTTTAAGTTTTAATGAATGGGCTCTAGTATTGACGGTAGACATATTTTTTTGTAGACCTATTGTTTCTAATATTACATCACTCTGTATAGCTTTATATGTCAGGCATTGATCCCCTCAAAGTCTTCTATAATCCATAGAATATAGACCTCCTTTTTTCAATCCAGTTTCATAATCTAGTTCTTTAAATGATATTTTTTTGTGGTTCTTCGTTGAATATTTTCAATTAATTTCTTGTTTTTAATCAAATAAGGAGCAGTAACTGAGGAGCAGTATTCCAAATGAGGTCTAACAAGACCAGTATACAACGGTATCAAGACTTTAATGTCTCTACTTTTGATATTCCTTAAAATGCAATTTAAAATTCTATTCCCTTTTTTAACAGCGTTAATTGTATGCATATTAAATGTAAAATCTTTGGAAAGTATTACCCCTAAATCTTTTTGATGTTCAGTCGTTTCCAAGTTTATATTATTTATAGTATTTATAAAGCAGGGATTGTTTTTGCCCAAGTGCATGACTTTACATTTGGATTCATTAAACAAAAGTCCCTTTTTTTTTAGACCAATCAACAAGATGAGATAGATTTTTCTGTAACTCCATAGCAGAATTTACGTTATTGATGATGCTTCCTAATTTACAGTCGTCGGCAAATTTAACAAGCCAGCAATTGTTGGTTAAAGGACTCATAGATGAAATCAAAATATTAAAAAGAGTTGGACCCAGCACAGAGCCCTGAGGCACATCACTAGTAACTGGACCCCATGCTGACAAATGACGTTTTACAGAAACCTGTTGTGTCCTGTTAGATAGCCATGCATTGATCCAGTTAATAATAACCAGGTGTATGTTTAGCTTCTCAAGTTCAAAAATAAGTATTTGATAAGGTACAGAACCAAAAGCTTTAGAGAAATCTAAAAAAATTACATCCACTGATAAGCCACCATCCAGGGCTTCACTAATTGGCTCAAGGACATGTAAGAGATTTGTTTGACATGATCTATTCTTCACAAAACCATGTTGGTAAATGTCAACAAAATGTATGTCATCCAAATAATTAGTTATTCTATTTTTTAATATCCTTTCAAGTAGCTTGCAAATTACGTTGGTTAAACTTATAGGCCTATAATTTTGTTTAAGGCATTTGCTACCACCTTTATGAAGTGGTATAATTATGGCTTTATTCCATGATGGAACAGTATTACCTGTTTTCATTGATAAGTTAAATAGTAAAGTTAATGGACCCACCAATAATTCCTTTAGATTTATTAAAAATATTGGAGGAATACCATCAGGGCCCGAAGACCCACTGTTCTTTAATACATTTATTGCTTCTAATTCTTCATGTTCAGATATGGGAATGAAGAAAGTTTCCACCAGTTTATTTGGTACATAATCTAGGCATTTAGGTTTAAAAACATTTATAAAATAATTATTCAAGTTGTTTGCAATTTCTGTTTCATCAGTTATAATACCATCAGGAGATTGTATGGGCCCTATAGAAGGACTGTTTTGTTTTAATGAACCAATATAATTGAAGAAAGATTTTTTTATTATCTTTAACAGTATTAGCGAGTTTTTCTTCAAGATTCCTTTTTTGTTTGATTATCAAGTTCTTACTTTCATTTGCAATCATTTTATATCGATTCCAATTTAGAGGAGTCTTGTTTTTTCTAAATTTCTTATATAACTTTTGCTTCTTTGCCAACATTTTCCTAATATTATTATTACACCATAAGGGAGATCTTCGTTTGTTACTATATTTCTTCCTAATAGGAACCCATGAATTAATACTGGCTCATAATTTAGAGTCAATTTTGTTCGAAACTGCAGTTAGATCACTTCCGAAAAGGTCAGAAGTCCAATTCCACTTCCCTAGATATTCTTTTACTTTTGGATAATTTGCATTTTTAAAGTTTCTGATTACAGTACAGCCAGTAGTTTCAGAAAAATATAAAAGGTTCATTGTTATGAGAATCATATTATGATCACTGTTTGCTAATGGATGTTTAATGGTAACCTTTGAATTTGTATTTTCTATATTAGAAAAAAACAAATTGAGTATGTTGTTGGCTCTAGTAGGGGATTTGACTAATTGGTCCATGTTGTTTATGGTAATGAGATCTAAAAAAGCATTGTCAAATGTTGAGCTGCCTCTATGATTACTCCAGTTGATATTTGGGAGGTTAAAATTGCCCAAAAGTATGCAATCTTTATCAAACAGGTTATCTTTTATATTAGCTAGAAATAGATCATTTTCTTCTTTGTTCAAGTTTGGAGCTCTATAACCTAATCCAACAGTGATAGTGTGGTCTAAGGTAAGCTTAATTTTAATTAAAATTACTTCACTTGTGCTCTCCTTATTCGAACTGTTTTTTGCTAAAAAAATTTTCAGTTTATTATTTATATATAGTACAATTCCCCCTCCTCTAGAGTTCAAGTGTTTTTTCTCGAATTTGGTATAGCCTAATATTTCAGTTGCCCAATCTTCATTTTTGAAACAGGATTCGGTCACACCACATATATCAATCTTATTAATTTGTAGAAAATAGGATAATTCATCTATTTTGTTCAAAAGGCTTCTTGCATTGAGAAGTAAGATATTCAGTTTATTGGATACGTGATTTTCACCATTTAGGCTATTTGGACTGTTAACTGTCACAGGGCTGGTGTTATTTAAAGTAAATACATTGGCCAATATATTTTTATTACTAGAAACCTGTCTGACATTAAGAGAATCCACAAAAGTGGAGTTCTCCCCCCTATAACTTAGTTTAAAGAATCTTGAATGTGTGATAATATGTGTTTACCCAACAAAGCATTGCCCCTCCTACTTAAATGGAGTCCATCCCTTGAAAAAAGTTCTTCTTTTAAACAGAAGTCCTCCCAATGAGTTATACATCCTATCTGTTGTTTTAAACACCATCTTCTCAGCCAGTTATTTAGTGCTTCGATTTTGTTTAAGTTAAACTCAGAAGTTTTAGGTATAGGTAATACTTCAGAAAAAGTGATATCACAGTTTAGTTCAAATAATTTATTAGCCATTGCAACAAAGTCCTGTTTAAGCTTAATTAAAGGTTCTTTTAACACATTATTGGCCCCAGCATGTATAATCACCATGGGATTTTCTGAATTTGTTAGTATATTATCTAACATTAATGTGATGTCACTTATTTTTGCTCCTCTGAAAGAAGATAATGTTCTAGATTCTTTATCGGGATTGCATATTAGCCTATCCAGGTTCTTTACTATGGAGTCACCCAGAACAAACAGTGATTTAGCATTCAACTCATGATCAGGAACCATCAAAATAGGTTCACAAGGGGTTGAAGAAATATTGATAGGAGGGATTGGTAAATCAGTGGAGCTTTGTAAATCTGGAGTTGCACAGGATGTATTGTCAACCCTCAGAAGAGTCATATTAATCACATTTTCATCAATATCACCCAATAAAGAGTACTGGTTTGATAGAGGCAAATCATATGCTTTACCTCTTCACCCTTTTTTTGCAGCCCTGCAACTTTTAACAGACATCCAATCACCCACTATATTATTAGGATAATTTTCCCTCTCTCTTTTTTTTTATTCAGCAGGGTCTCTGTCTGCAAATTTGAGTCTAAAATGGGTACTAAGGTTTCAGGTTCTAATAAGGAATTGCTAACTTGAAAATTTATTAAATCAATATTAACTGAACTTCCCATGTCACAAAGTAACTCAGTCAAGGGTTGGCCATGTGCATGACAATTTGTTTGGAATCTGTTAGCCATAATTTTCTGGCTAGTTTCCAGGGTCTGCAGTCTCTCCCCAAATGTACTAATTTCAAGTTGTAATTCTTCGTTTGTAATACATTTAATGCATTTATAGCTTGATTGTTTATTTAGTATGTCTACAGAAAAAGAATACATATTGCAAATAGGGCATTTAATGCCTACATCACCAGTTGTGGTTTTAATTAACTCAGCCATGTCGAGACAGGAAAAGCTAAATATTGTAAACACAGTAGTTTATTTAATACATAAACTTTATTCAGCCAAACAGTTAAAAGTTGCTTTACCTTGAAAGGATAATCACTTTGGGAAAATTTGTTCTTAAATATCACTTCTCCTTGCATATATCAGCTATTCTACTTGCTCCTCGCTTCCACACCAAACACGCCTAACATACGCTAGACACTCTTGTCTTTGCCCATGTCTTCGCTGATGTAAAGCACGCTCACCCTGCTCCTATTTGTCCTGCTCATAGCGGGGTTAGTTTTAATCTCTCAGATGACCCAGAAGAGCAAAAAGGGGTCACTAGGTGCCTTCGCTCTAATGAGCTAACATAAAACAATATAACAGCCCCCAATTACTAAATTGCTACTAAAGTAGCTTACAGTATACTGACACAAGCTAAAAAAATGTGTCAGAAGTTGAAATTTCTGAGTCCCTGCTTGAGTTGTAGTCCCTCTTAAAACGAGTAGGACTACAGACCCACTCTTTCTGCTTCCTGAAGCAGGGCTCCAAATACTTTCAAAGTTATTCTTAAATTCGATTCAAAATAAGGACAAACAGTCAAATACACATTAAATGTTGCATAAAATAATAATCAAGCACAGCAGGACACTCAGTGTTATGTGTTCTGAGAGTTCTTCCTTATGTTTCCTCTGAATCATCCTCCCTCCAACTTCATTCCATGCCCTTTATTACTGGAACATCTTTTTTGCTTAAAAATAGTGTATTCCTGCACCCTATTCCTCCCTGTAAGATACTTGCATGTCTCTATCATATCCCCTCTCTCCCTCCTCTCCTCCAGGGAGTACATGTTCAGTTCCTTCAACCTGTCCTCATAGGACTGGTGATGCAATCCATGCACCATCTTTGTTGCCCTCCTCTGAACCTTCTCTACCCTGTCTATGTCCTTACGTAGGTAAGGTCTCCAGAACTGTACACTGTACTCCAGGTGGGGCCTCACTAGTGTCTTGTATAGTGTAATTATGACCTCCTTTTTCCTGGTGGTGATGCCCCTGCCTATGCATCCCAGCATCCTATTTGCTTTACCTGCTGCCTTGTTGCACTGTTTCCCTACCTTGAGGTGATCAGAGATGATAACTCCAAGATCCCTTTCCTGCTTGGTGCATGCTATGTCCTCACTCCCCAACTGATATATTGTGACAGGGTTTTTGTGCCCCATATGCATTATCTTACACTTCTTTGCATTGAATTTCAGCTGCCAAACCCCTGACCATTCTTTAAGTTTCTGCAGGTCCCTATTCATTCTGTCTACACCCTCTGGTGTGTCTTCTCTGTTACAGAGCTTTGTGTGATCAGCGAACAGGGAAATTCTGCCTTCTAGTTCCTATGCAATGTCACTGATGAAGACGCTGAATAGGACCGGTCCCAGCACTGATCCCTGTGGTACCCCACTGGTCACTCTTCCCTCTGTGGAGTGACAGCCATTTACCACCACCCTCTGTGTCCTGCTGCCCAGCCAGTTACCCAACCACCATAGTACTGTCTTACCCGCACCCGTATTCCCCAGTCTGTGTAATAGTCTTCTATGTGGCACAGTGTCAACTGCCTTGCTGAAATCCAAATAGGCCATGTCCACTGCCCTCCCCAATCCACCTCCCTAGTCACCCAGTCAAAAAATTAAATGAGGCTGGTCTGACATGACCTCCCCCTTGTAAAACCATGCTGCCTTGGGTCCTGTAGTCCATTGACAACCAGATGTTCCACCAATCTCTCCTTCAGTAGTGCTTCCATGATCTTCCCCACTACCGAGGTGAGGCTGACTGGTCTGTAGTTCCCCGTTTCCTCTTTGTTCCCACTTTTGTGTAATGTAATGATTGTTAATGCTGCCCCTTATTATGCCCCCTTCATTTTGAGTGCCATTCCTGTAGTTTGATTGCCTATACCCACTCAAACATCTCCTTATAAGCATGTCTTGCCTCTGCCTTCTTTTCTCTGGCTTAATTATTTTGAGTATATGGAATCTTTCCTCATAGCTCTTGCCCCTTACGCTGCTAATCAGCTTGGGGGCTTTGTGCTGAACCTGTGCCCTTTCTGTACTGCAGAGATCAGAACTGGATGCAGTACTGCAGGTGTGGGCAAAGCAAGGCCTTGTACTGGTAGAGAATCACTTCTCTGTTGACCTGCACCTTACCCACTACTAATGTATCCTAACATTATGTTTACTGTTCTTTTGACTATGGCAAACATTGCCTACCTGCGTCCCACTAGCCAGCTACAATTCTCCTTCATTCACAGAAACATAGAACCTGTTGGCAGATAAGGACCACTTGGCCCACCTAGTCTGCTCCTTTTTCCGTTATAGTATAACTGCAGATCCTACTTGATCTCTGGCCCATTCACCCCCCCCCCTTTCCCTAAGATTCCTTTATGCCTATCCCATTTATTCTTGAACCCCACCACTGTTTTCAATCCTCCCACCTCCACTGGAAGACTGTTCCAGCAATCCACATCACTTTCTGTGAAGAAGTACTTCCTCACATCTCTCCTGAACTTTCCCAATGCAGCTTGTATTCCTCAATGGATTTTTTTGTAATTAATTCTGGGCCACTACTGAAAAAGTGATAGTTTGTCTTAGTGAGCCTACCCTGTTACCAAAATCCAGTAAATAAAAAAGACATGCCCCTTTGTCCTTGCACACCTTTGTTCTGAAAAAAAAATACTTCCCTTTTGTACCTTGTTTACCCCTGTGAGGTATTTTAAGGTCTCTGTCACATCCCCCTCTCTCCCCCCTCTCTTCCAGGCTGTGTATATTTAGGTCCTTTAATCTCTCCTCATAGGGCTTCTGATGCAGACCCTGCACCATTTTTGTTGTCCTCCTCTGGACTGCTCCGACTCTGTTTATGTCCTTTCTGAGATGTGCTCCACAGAACTGGACTCAGTACTCTGGGTGGGATCTTACTAGCAGTCTATACAGAGGCAAAACCATCTCCTTCTTTCTGCTGGTGACACCCCTTCCTATGTACTCCAGCATCCCACTTGCCTTCACAACTGCCTTGTTGCACTGCCTGGCTGCCTTTAGGTCATCTGACATGATCACTTCCAGGTCTCTTTCCTGCTTGGTGATCGTCAGGAGTACCTCTCCCATTTTTAGTCTACTCCTGGGTTTCAGTGCCGTAATTGCATTATTTTGCTTTTTTTTTTTTGCATTGAAACCCAGCTGTCATACCCTTGACCACTCCTCAAGTTTTCTCAGGTTGCTGCTCATCCTTTCCACCTTCCCCCCAAAGTGTCCACCCTATTGCAAAGTTTAGTGTCATCCAGAAAGAGGCAGGCCTTCCCTTCTAGCTCCTCTGCATGTCTTTATGTCACCTATAAAGACATGAAAGAGGCCTGGTCCCAGCACTGATCCCTGAGGCACCCTGCTGGTTGCCCTTTCTTCCTCTGTGTGAACTCCATTTATCACCGCCCTCTGATGCCAATCACTTAACTAGTTTTTTACCCAATTTATGACCTTTGGACCCACTCCTAAGCTAACCAGCTTGATTACTAATGGTCCCATGTCATAATAGTGATCACAAAACAGTGATCGCTATTATGGCGAGTGTATATCGCCAAAAAGCAAATTGGTGATATACACTTCAAGGTGATCCAACATCCGGAATATTTAAACTTTTTTTTTTAGCCAGCGTGCTGGAAGCCACATCTCACACCATGCCAGCAACTCAGGTTCGAGAATGGACTCGGGTCGCTGGGGGTCAGAAGGGAAAGGAGACGATTGAGCATCCGGAGGACTGCTTTCCTCTCCTGGGGTGGGTCAGGGAGCTTGCCTCACTCTGTAATGGCCCCTGGTGGAGACTGGGAGCACTACTGAGTGGAGTTACAATTGGGGCCCATGGAAAAAGAGAGAAAAATGGCGTCTTGAGAGACCGGATGATGGCCAACCCGGATCCTCACCGCCACGGAGCCTCAGAACAGCCAGGACCAACCTCAGCAGCACCTAGGGCCAAGAATGGTAAACCGTAAGGCACTTTCTCTCCGGAAGGAGATAACCCATCTGATGAAGGGATACGTCGGGTTACCCTGGGGACTGGTTGCAATATGAGGTAGGAGCTGGCAACAGGGGTTCCTGGGGGAGGTGAGCTCAGTCCTTTGAGGCCTGAAAGAGGGGCCACTTGAGACAAGGGGGGGAGTAAAAATAGATAATGCAAAAAAAGTGTTTTCGTGGGGTGGGCACTTTACCCCACACACCTGAATTAGATTCTCAACTCCAGAGGGTGCATGTCAGGGAGGGCAAATCGTATTTCAGAAAAAATCAAGTCCCGCAGCCACAGGCAGCAGCAAAATTTACTCACTCCCAGTCCCAGCCCTGAACCCAGTACCTGCTGTGCCAGAGCTAGCCACCCACACCACCATGCCACATTGCTATTTAACTTGTTGGCAGCAGGTACACCAGTCCCCTAAAACCCCTTCCTGGTCCCTTCCCCTTGCTATTCCCCCCTTCCAGTTGCCCTTTCCCATGGTTGCGTTCCCATATGGTCGCTAGTTTGCAGTGTAGCCCAGAATGATATCACTGAAAATGAGTCGCTATTTATGTAGTCGCTCATTTTCGGTCGCTATTTTCACTGGATACCATTACGAATTTCCTATGTGGAACAGTGTCATACACTTTACTAAAATCTTGGTAGGCCACATCCACACCTCCACCCTGATCTAGTTCCTTGGTCACCCAGTCCAAGAACTGCGTCAGATTCGTTTGACACGACCTCACCGCCCCAACCCGTCCGTGAATTCATGTTGCCTTAGGTCTTGTAGCCAATAAGATTCAAGATGTTCCAAAATCCTTTCTTTCAGCAGTGATTCCATTAACTTTCCCACCACTGAAGTCAGGCTGACTGGCCTATAATTGACAGCTTCTTCTCTACTACCCCTTTTGTGAAATGGGACTTCATCTGCCCTCCTCCAGTCCTCTGGGACCATTCTCATTTCCAATAAGCTGTTAAACAGGGCCATCAGAGGAGCAGTCAGTACTTCCCTGAGCTTGCACAATACCCATGGGTGAACCCTGTCTGGTCCCATTGCTTTGTCCAGTTTCAGATTTGTGAGTTCCCTTCAGGACTCTCTCCTCCAAAAACAGAGTATGGTTACCTTCTCAGAGGTTCTGCCAGTCCATGGCAGGGGTGAGGCTAGGGTACTACACACCACGCAGTTTAATGAATGGTTGCAAAACTGGTACAGAGCACAGGGCTTTGGCTTCATTGGGGACTGGGGGCACACCTGGAGAGATGAAGGTCTATACTGGCATGATGGTCTGCATCTGTCCACAAAGGGAACCAAGATTCTAAGTGACAGGTTTAAATGCTTCCTTGGCAAACTTTTAAACTAGCCATGGGGGGAAGTGCTAATAAGAGACAGGAAATTTCAAGCCTCCCCCCACAAAACATGACAGGTAGTAAGGTAAACACTGAGGTGCAGTGCTCAACAGAGGGCAGGACAGGGGTAAATGGAAAAATAGACAAGGGCAAAAAGAGCAGGGATGGGGGAAAAAGGATAAAGCCAACATTAAATGGAGGGCAATGAGTACCAATGCCCGTAGTCTGGGAAACAAGCTTCCTGAGCTAGTAGCTTTGATGGAAGATGAACAATTGGATATTGTGGCAATCACGGAAACATGGTACATGGAGAACCATGACTGGGATGTCAACATACCGGGGTACACAGTCTACAGAAGGGACAGGGAGGGGAAAAGAGGAGGTGGAGTAGCTCTATACATAAGGGAAGGAATCAAAGCTACAGAACTAAAAAGTAAGGGGGGAGGACAAGAGGGACTCTGGGTCACCTTGGAGACAGGGAATGGCATCACAATCCGCACAGGGGTTGTATACAGACTCCCATCTCAAGGGGAGGAAATGGACAAGAAAATGATAGAGGGCATTCTCAAAATGGCTGAAAAAGGGGAGATACTGTTGATGGGGGACCTGAATATGCCAGATGTTAACTGAATGATATGTACTGCAGCCACATCCAAGAGCAGGGTCATTCTCGATGCCCTGCAGGGGGCAGGCCTTAGACAGCAAGTGTTGAAACCCTCTCGGGAGGGAGCAATACTAGACCTGGTACTCTCAAATGGAGAGAGGATCACAAATTTAGAAGTTGGCAGACATCTGGGAACAAGCGACCACTGCACAGTGTGCTTCACAATAAGCACAACCATGGAGACGAGCCATACAAAAACAAGCATACTGGACTTTAGAAGGGCTGACTTTGGAAAAATGGGTGAATACCTGAGGAATACACTAGCAAATGGCCAAAAAGGAGAGGTGGAAGAACAATGGAGAAAAATCAAAACTGCCATCATAGAGGCAACAAGCCTTTGCGTGAAACACATAAAGAAAACAAAGCGGAGTAAAAAACACTATAGTTTTCAAAAGAGGTGGTAGAGAAGGTTAAGAAGAAAAAGGCTGCATTCAAAAAGTATAAGGAATCACAGAAGGAGCACGACAGGGAACTGTATCAATTAAAGCAGAAAGAAGTGGGGAAGGTAGTCAGAATAGCAAATGCCCAAACCGAGGAAAAAATAGTCAATTCAGTTAAGAAGGGGGATAAAACCTTTTATAGGTACATTAGGGAGCATAGAAAGATTAAGGGAGGAATAGTGAAGATTAATAAGGGAGAGGGGAGGTGGGTAGGGAGACTGAAAGCCAGAGTTACTGAATGAATACTTTTGCTCAGTATTCACAAAAGAAGATGAGGAGGAGGTACCTAAACCAGACAATAGAAGCACTATGGGTAGGGGGTTGACACCAGTCCATTTACAGAAGAAAGAGTCCTGAAAGAACTCCAAAACTCAAGGTGGACAAAGCAATGGGGCCTGACAGGATTCACCCCAGAATCCTAAAGAACTAAGGAGGACCTAGTGACACCACTGACCACACTTTTAACAAATCATGGGAGGATGGGGCAGTACCTGAGGACTGGAGGAGGGCAGATGTGATTCCTCTTCACAAGAGGGGAGCAAGGCAGAAGCAGGAAACTACAGACCTGTAAGTTTGACCTCAGTGGTAGGGAAAATGATGGAATCACTTCTGAAAAAAAGAATTGTTGAGTACTTAGTAGCCAGCGGGGCACAGGACCAAAAACAGCATGGATTTACAGCAGGAAGGTCATGTCAGACGAATCTAATAGATTTCTTTGACTGGGTGACCAAAGTATTAGACCAGGGAGGGGCTGTGGATATGGCCTACCTAGACTTTAGCAAGGCATTTGACACAGTCCCGCACAAAAGATTGATAATCAAGTTAGCCAGCCTGGGAGTGGGTCCCAGGGTGGTAGCCTGGGTAGCAAACTGGCTGTACAACAGGATACAGAAGGTAATAGTGAATGGAACACATTCCGAAGAAAGGGGGGTCACTAGCGGAGTACCTCAGGGTTCAGTACTGGGTCCAGTCCTCTTTAACATCTTTATAGGTGACATTGCAGAGGGTCTGGAGGGAAAGGTATGCCTCTTTGCAGATGACACAAAGATCTGTAACAGAGTTGATACACAAGGGGGGGTAGAAAGCATGAGAAGGGACTTGGCAAGGTTGGAGGAATGGTCAGACATATGGCAACTTAGATTCAATGCAAAGAAGTGCAAAGTAATGCACCTGGGAAACAAAAACCCAGGAGAAGAGTACACAATAGCAGGGGAGGTACTAACAACAACAAAAATGGAAAGGGACCTGGGGGTAGTCATATCAGATGATCTAAAGGTGGGTAAGCAATGTAAGAAGTAAGTAAGGAGAGCCAGGGGGATACTGGGATGCATAGGAAGGAGCACCACAAGTAGAAAAAGGGAAGTGGTTATCCCTCTGTACAGACAGTTGGTGAGACCCCATCTGGAGTACTGTATGCAGTTTTGGAGACCTCATCTACGCAAGGACATAGACAGGATGGAAGCAGTCGAGAGGGCAACTAAAATGATGCAGGGTCTGCATCAGAAACCATATGAAGAGAGACTGAGTGCTTAATATGTATACCCTTGATGAAAGGAGGGACGGGGGGACATGATAGAAATGTTCAAGTACCTCAAGGGAATCAACAAAGTCCAGGAGGGTAGCATCTTTCAGAAAAAGAGATGTGTAAGAACAAGGGGGCACAATTTAAAGATAGAGGGGGGACAGTTCAGGAGTAATGTGAGGACAGTTTTTTTCAGGGAGAGAGTGGTGGATGCATGGAACCGCCTCCCTGGAGAGGATGTGGGGTCTAAAACAGTGGAGGAATTCCAACATGCATGGGACAGACATAAGGCAATTATAGTGGGGGGTGGCAGGAAGTAGGCTGTTGGTTAACTAAAATCTGCAGCTTATCCAGTAGGTAGGGAAATGGGCAGACTGGATGGGCCAAGTGGCCCTTATCTGCCGTCAAAGTCTATGTTTCTATGTCCGCCTCACCCCCCCCGATGCTACTGTTACATTTTTGTGGCTTCTCCCCATCTGTTTGTAACCCCTCTGTCAGGGGCTTACCTTTGAGCCCCAAAGAAGGCTTGCTCCCCAGGGGTTTTGGTCCCACCCTCATTCTTTTTTGTATTGGGCCCTGGTTTCCCCCTGTGTTCCTGTGTTCTCCCTTGATCTCCCATTTGGTTTGCTAAGGAAGCAGGGCTGAGGGAGCTGTAGCATGGAGTTGCCCATCTGTTTTCATCTTCAGATACTGGGGCAAGCTCCGCGCATGCGCACTAGTGCAAATTTGTGTGGCCATTTTGGCAGCCTTTGGGGTTGCCTCTCTGGTGGTCCCAGTCCCAGGGCAATGCAACAGAGGGACCGGAGACTGCAGCAGAGTGGGAGAGGGAACCAGAAAGCAGAAAAAGTATTTTTTTTTAAAGCTCCAATCATGCTGTAGAGAACGGGAGCCGCTTCATTAATATTCATGAGGCGGCATCCCTTTGAAGAGTGAGGGAGCCTGTGTAGCGCTAGTGGCAATAGAGAAAGTGCTAGGGCAGGCAGGAAAAGTTTAAAATGAATAACAAAATGTGTGCAAGGGAATAGGAAGGCTGTCAGTCTGTGGGGGGATAAATAAAAATAAAAGTGTCCACAGACTGCAGCCAGTAAAGTTAGGCACTGTGTAAACTGCAAGTGGGAATATGTGTGTGCTGCCTAGGGGCAAGGTACAATGGCAGCAGCGACTGAAAAGGGGCTAAATAAATGTGTTAATTGTTGCAGTCTCTTTGCAGGGCACAGGGGTGGCTACTAAATGCTGGGTAGATAAATGAATAAAGATATAGAGTTTGGCTGCAGGGACCTTTGGAACTTGGGACTCTGTGTTAATGCATGGACACTGTTTACATCCAGCCACCATGTTTGCAGCCATGTGACACCAGACAACCAAACACCAAGCCAGGACTAGCCAGGAGGATTCTGGGACTTGTGAAAGGACTCTTGGTGGAAAATACCCAGGAATGTTTAGGTGCTTTTTGAACAGCCTATGAGGCATCAAGGGAGCCTCATACATACTCATTTTTGCAAAAGGACAGTGGCTCCGACCAATGGGGAGTGAGGAAAGGGCTCCCAAATAAAGCAGGGACAGTTGGGCCTGAGGCAGTTCAGAGAGAGCTCCTCCAGAGGGAGGGGGGCTCTTGCCCCTGAAGAGATTGGGACTAAGAGATGAGCCTGCCTGGGGGCTGCCAGCAATTTGTCCCCAAGACAGGGAAGGCCTGCCCCATTGGGAAAGGAAAGAAGCAGCTTGGAAGAGAAAAGGGAAAACTGCAGGCTGTGAAGCATCTGCATTGTTCTGACGTTGCATCACAGCAGTGAGGCCGAAGAAGAAAAGCAGGAAAGGTTGTGTCTTGAGCCTGAGCTAAAAGGACAAAGGTTCGGTCTAAACCTGGGGAAAAGACCAAGAGCCTAGGAAAAGAATGAAGGTTGCATTTAAACTTGGTGAAAAGATGGATTAAAGAGAATGAGGAACAATGACATATAAATGCACTGAGAGAAGCTGCAGAAGAGGGAGAGTGAACATCTTCAATTCAGAAAATTGCCAGTACCTGCACGGTGAGAAAAGGGACTATGCATGCAGGGGATGATGTGTGAGCTAGAACAAATAGTGTGGCCATGTTAAAGTTAAGAGACTATGAAAGCAGAAGGATGGACAGGTGCTTTCTGTTCTAAGTGCCTTTGGTGTGCTTCTGGGGTACAGCCAAGAGAGAAATGGATGGCTGGGGCTGCATAGCGTAGTGGGTAAAGAGGAAGAAAGAGAACAGCAGAAGAGAATGTGCTAAAGTGTTTCTGCTGGCACCTAGAGCCAGGTGGGGAACTTGCTAACCCCCATTGAGTGGGGTCTGCCACTGCAGGGGGTCACGGGTCTAGTACCTGAGTGCTAATGCACTCTGATTAAGGGAGCCAGACCGTGGGGCCATTCCCTAGTCTGGGTCCTCTGTGGTGGTAGGCCTTGTGCATGTGCTCTGCAACAGGGACTGTAATGGGCCAAAGGGGACAAGCTGCAAGATCCATGAGCAAGAAGAGAAAGAAAGAGCAAGCTGCAGCCTCTGTGCCCCTGTTCAAGTGTTGTGCCCAGTTCTGCCTGTGGTGCCATCAGCCCCCAGGACATCAGGAACTGTGCCATCTGATGACTGAGTTCTACAGAACCATGAGTAAAATGCAGTAATTGCCCTGCACCTGGGGACTGTAAATATGTTAGCATACTAAGGCTGGAGGAAAAGCCAAGGGAATTGCATAACGTTAAAGCTAAATTCAGGTAAGTGTGCCAATGCCGGCTAATAGCTGCACCTCAGTCCTGTAACTGTAAATCTGGGTACCCAGTGAGAGACTAAAGTGAAATTTGACTGGGACCTGTGGGTCTGTGTTTTGGGCAACTGCAGCAGATAGCTAGATAGATACTGATGGCTGCATGGGAATGAATAAAAAGGAATGTGATTTGGGAAATGCAGAATCAAAATGAAAATGCCTTAACCTATATTCCACTACCCTAATCCTAAACCCTCTCCCTGTAAATAAACCCTGGAGTTTTTGTTTTACAGCAAAAAAGGAATCCAGAGCCTGATTTTAGTGAGTCTGTGTATTGATAAGATGAAAAAGTAAATGTGGTAACTGAATGTGGGGAGGTTCGAATCCTAGTAAGTCCATGTCTGGGGTAACTGTTGGGGAGGTGGGTTGGTACAACATCCCAGGGGGTTGTACTGCAGTTAACATGACCCACTTAAAATGTACTCTGGGTGGAGGTACCACCATTTTTATTGTTAATGTTTGGGAAAGGACCCCCAAGGTCAGCTATGGGAACCCAAGCCTCTTGCTCTTGATCTGGCCAGCAAGGCAGGGGCAGTGGCCCTCTCCCGGACATCCCCAGAGTGGGGGTTACATGTTTCCTTTGTGAAAAGTATTTGTTCAGGATGTCTGCCTTTTCCTGTTCCCCCTTCCCTTCTTAACCTTACAATTCCACCCCTGTTCTTCCTTTTTTCGCTTACGTACTATATCTAAAAATGTCTTGTCCCCTTTTGTTATGACCTTGACTATTCTCTCTTCAGTTTGCATCTTTGTACTCTTTACTTTTTTCCTTGCTTCCCCCATTTCTCTTGATACATCGCATCTCCTCCCTCTGCGTTTTCTTTTACCTTCTGAATGCTACCCTCTTAGCTTTTACCTTTTCCGCCACTTCTTTCGAGAACCATAGCGGTCTCCTTTTCCCTTGTTCTTTGGCTCTGTTGCTTAATGCAGAGGTTTGTCACCTTCACTGTAGCCCTATTTTGCCCTTTTTTGTTCTCAGTTGTGATGTCCACTGTTGCACCACATACAGTGCAGAGAGTTCATTTGCCGATCGATATATTCTTGGCCCATGTCTCAATATACAGGGTTCTTTGTAGTGCAACCCTCCCCCCTTTGGCTGTACCCACTTGTCTTGCCTTTTTAGTATCATTTGTTCCACAGCTTCCACTCCCTGTTGGTCATGCCCACTGACTTCCTAGCTAAACACTGCCTCAAAGTAATCAGTGTCTCTGGCATACCCCCTACTTCTTCCAAAAACAACCTTACAATGATCAGAGGCCCCACCTTGTCTTTGATTTTCTTTTTGTTCCCTATATATTAGAAAAGTGTATTATACGATATTGTTTCATTTTTAAATATCACACTTCAGCCATTTAGAGCACGACCCCTAGCTGTAATGATGTATTTCATAGGTTTCATAGGTATTACAGAGCGTTACATAGACTTACATCCATAGTGCTCACCTATTTATTACTTTTTTTACTAAAATTTATCATTTCCCAAAATGTCTATCCAGTCTTATCTTAAATTGATCCATTATATTGCTTCCCACTACTTCCATGGGGAGTGTATTCCATATAGGGATTACTCTTTGACTGAACCATCTAGTACTACTTTTTAATCTACACCGACCAGCTTCCAACTGTAGGGGGTGTGATCTGGTCTCATAAGATTTGCCCTTACTCAGTAAACTTAGGAGCTCCCATAGATCATGTTCTTCCCATGCCCTATGTGTTAAACACGTGTCACCCCTCAACCTTCTGTACTCCACAGTGTACATATCCAACTCTCGTAATCTTTCCTGGTAAGTCAATTTCTTTAAGCCTTCAATGGTTTTAGTGGCCCTTTTCTGTACCTTTTCAATCATCTGCACCTCTCCTTTCTTATAGGGGGACCAGACCTGTGCACTGTATTCAAGTATGGGCTGCACTAAAGAGAAGTATAAGGGAATTATTACCTCCCACTTTCTACACTCAATATGCCATAGGATGCAATTTAGAATTTTGTTTCCTTTCCGTGCAATATTGCTACAGTAAGTTTTGAAAGAGAGGTCCTGTGTGATCATGATTCCCAAGTCTCTTTCCTCTCCAGTTGTAGAAAGGACTATTCCATTTAGTGAATAATTGTAATTTTGATTTTCTTTCCCCATATGCATAATCATGCATTTCTCTTGGTTTAATAATAACTTCTGGTTTTGTGTCCAGTCCTGTATGTGATTTAAAGCTTTTTGGAAGGCTGCTGCATCATTTTGATTTTCTACTATTACCCCTAGTCTGCAGTCATCCACAAATTTTGACATCCAGATTTTGTCATTAGGATGTTGAATGGAGGAAACGTAAAAGTTGAAAAGGCATGGGCCCAATACAGAGCCCTGAGGAACCCCGCTTGTCACATTTCTCCATTTGGTGAATACTCCCTTTGTGCTTTATTTCCATCAAATAGATACCAAACAACAGTGTAGTCAAGTGACTGCAGTACAGAATTGTGAACCTGCATATCCTACATTTATACTATAGCAGACAGACTGTGTGGCCTCACAGGTGAAAGAAAATCATTGTTAGGCTGTTAAATACCCTCCTGTATTTCCTTCCATGTCAGTTACTGTATTCTGATCAGCTTTGACCATTTTTTGATAGATTTATAATATAGTTTTACTAGTGCCCTCAAATTAAAATAGTGCTCCCTCTTCTCAGCAGCCACTGCCATTTCTTTCAGTCTTGTAAAGACATTCCATGCCATCAGTTACACCATTATGCTCCTCATATTAATGGACTGGAATGGCGTAACTGTTGTTATAGAATGTTCAGACACTATGAAAAGCATGAGTAAAATGATGTAGAGAGAAGTATAAAAGGTAATAAAAAATAGACCGTTCTTTTAACCAAAATGGACAAAACAACATCAGAATGTAAGACAGACACTAGCACAAAACAGGGGGATAGCTGAAGGTAAGTTTCTTATCACATTTAAGACTGCTAATTGGTATGAATGTATTTTAGTCCTAAGCATCCCATTTAAAGCTGATGTTTTATCACTGCTGGCGTTCCTTGTACAAGAAATTGTAAAAAAAAAATGATGGCAGTGGTATTTTATTCTTTGAAGTCAGCTGAACAGAGTTTCTGGACTGTAGAAATTAGTAATTGATACATTTCCTAGTCTGGTTGATGAGGTGGCTTTGTTATCACGGAATAAATTGTTTCCTCATTCACCTAAAAAAATAAAAGAAAAACAAGTCGATCAACACCGCCTCAAAGCTGGTATGGACTACAGAGCAAAAGGTATTTAACTTGGAACAGGTTTATTAAGGTGATTTTGCCACAGTAAGTAAAACTGTTAAAAGTATATTACTGTATTTAGAAACAATTCAATTCAGATTATAACTTAAGAGATTTTCTGTATTTCTGATTTTGATTTTCATCATTACTTGGTTATCTTACCACCAACAGTTTACTGTACCCTAAAAAAGGCAGTATAATCTCACTCTCATTTCCCAGTCAACAAAAATTGAATAAATACGATAAATTTGAATGGAAGCAGGATTCTTGTCCCCTACTGCTGACAAATATCGTAAATACTACAAAACTCTGGTGTATGTAAGGAGTAACCCACAACAGGGTGTACATTTCTAAAGAATTAATGCACACCTTGGGTGAATTAGAGAGCAGAAGACCAATGACCAAATGACTTTCAATGCAGCTGGGAAGTGCATTATTTCTCAAGAAATGCACATCTTAAAGTGGGCCTTGAACTTATAAAATAGAAAACTTGTTTAATGAAAAGATGTTTTATTTTTGTGTAGCTAGGCTATTGCTAGGTAGATTAAGATAGGCTGGTGACTGATAAACCATAAATTTACTGAGAATTACCAGTAGTGAATGGTTACGTGATGTGTTTTGACCAATGAAGCTGTTGGAATTCCAGAGAATTCTGAACTCCATTTCATAAAAGGAAGTAATGATTTTAAGGGGGACTAATGAGCTAATAAACTCAAGGATGCATAGATGGTAGAGCCAGGGGGTCGGGGGGTCAGAAGACCCTCCACTTTTGTAGCTGAAGGGTCAGACAAAGAATTTTGATTCCCCACATTTCAATCACTGGAACAGCATTAAAATTAGGCTGGTGGGATTTCTCCAATGACAGCAGGGAGGCTGCTTTTAAACCTTTTGGTACTCAACATACATTAAATATACAGGCAATCAAACTGATACTTTTTGAACAAACTCTATGGAATATTTTGCTTTACTGTTCCATGAGTTGCACTGTGTAACCCCTAGGCACTGCTATCCCAAGGGCTACTACCCCTGCCTGCTTGGCTAGTAGCAGGTTAAGGGGCCTGAGTTCTGAAACAGGTGCCTCCACCCAGAGGTCAGGGTTGGTAGTGGTCAAGCTAACCTGGGCACAGCCCTCTGGGACACTGTAATCCCCCTCTTTCCTTACCAGTGGTTGGAACAATACACAATAATCACTTTCACAATACCCCTGATACACCAGACAAGTATCCACACTGTTTGCACGTACCACCAGGGCTTTCCTCTGGCCTGGTCCTGGGGACCCCTGTAAAACAAGATTATACAGAGCAAACAACAGCAGTACAGTACTCTTGCACAAACTGGAACCACAGTCAGGGTAAATGCAAAAAAGAGTTAGATCTGATTCATTTAAGGGACTTGAACAAGGTAGGGGTGTAATCAGGTTAATTTGCTTAAAGGCTCTATCAATCAAACAGTTATGCATGCACTTCAGGGTCCATAAACAGTTACACACTCTGGGTACCCAGATGGAGAATGGTGGGCTAGCCAGGAAAGTTGCAGCTGGTTGGGGCCCTGTGATGGAAGAAAACAACATGCACAACACACACTATTTGTAATCTAGAGCCGGAGGGCTCAGTGTATGAAAAGAAAACAATAAGACAATAAGCTGTAGGTTTATGAATTTTAGATTTGTCAGATGACTCACTTTTAGATTAGGCTGTTGTTGCAGGGAGCTACCCAGATGATTACTCACAATACCCAAGCCTGGACACAGGCTGGACGAAAATTGAGACCGCAGCTGGTTGATCTGGAGAGCCAGGAGAAGTAGGGCCGACACAATTCACCAAGGCATCATTCCTGTTCAAGTGTGGAGCAGGGGGCTGATCCCCAGGCAGGTCTCTTGTCGATGGCTTTCTTTGTGCAGAGGGTAGTCTGGCCAGACCAGTGTGTCAAGACTCAGGCCAAAGGAAGACACATTCAGATACAGTCCGTTTTGTGCTGGGTACACCTTCCAGTAAGCAGAACACAGTTCTCACAGTGGGGAACCAAATCACGACCCACTTTCAATACACAGCACATTTACATGTAAGGAAATTCTACTGTACCAGACAAACCACTCTCCAGTCACGATTGCAAAGTCTCTGCACAAACTGGGGATTCAAAAGCAGCTGGAAATCCTGACAGACTGATCGCTTTCAGCAAAATCTTTAGTCTTCTTTAGGTATGAGCCTGGTAAAAAATCAGTGACTTACTTCGTTCTCACAAACTTGGAATTAGTCCAAAATAATTCTCTTCTCTCCCTCTCAGGGGCAGCAGGCAGGCATGCAGCCAAAACTCAGGCCTTTCCACAGAGACTGTCTGTATTGAGCTCGTGCTTCTTCAGCTCCTAACTTAGATCTGATTCAAACTGCAGCAAGCCTGGGAATTTTCCCAAGATCCAAAAGGTTCGGTTGGCTGATTCATCTGTCAGTCACAACAGGAACTCCCCCTTCAGGTGCAAAAAGGTGCCAAAAGCCACAAACTACAATTCCTACGGATTTTGACTCCAGACAGCTCCTGTAGTCCTGCTCCATTTTAGGTCCCACCAGTACTGATTGGTCCAATTTGGCAGTCCCGGGCCAAAGTGGTGGGGATAAACAAAACAGTCCTTGCTGCAAAGAACGCAGGTTAGATAAACTACATTATCATTATCACTCTAAATGATGTTCAACAAATAGTTACATCTTTCAACAGAGCTCCCTCTCAGATTACTTATGATTGCAATCCAGGCAGCTCTTAAAGAGACAGTACACAGAGGCTAAACAGGCACTCTCTGGCAATCACATTTAAGCTGCTAAAACGCAGGACACCAGCCTGGCAGTGAGCATTTAGGCAAGCTCAAGGAAGACGTTTTGGGAACCCCCACTTGTAGGGGGGTTACACCTGTATAGTTATTTTTGGCTTCATGACTCCTCTCAAACCTCATCAAAAGCTACAATTCCTGACCCTATTCTCAAATCAAATCATCAAATCATATTTTATTTGTAAAAAGCGCCTTTCTAAAAACCAAGGCACTTGTACATGAACTAAACAAACATAACAATAATAAACAATCACAACAAATCAAAATATTTAAAATTCATAAACCTGCAGCCCAATAAATATCAGACTGACTAATCAACCAAGAATCTAGATATGCCAGGCTAAATAAATATGTCTTAAGTGCTGTTTTGAAACTCTAGATGGTCAGGCATTCTCGTACCTGACAAGGTAGAGAATTCCACAGGGTCAGGCTGCAAAAGCAAAGGAACGGGCCCCAGATGTCTTTAAATGAACCTTGGGAACCTCCAGCAATACCTCATCTGCAGATTGGAGAGGACAGAGGGGCAGTAAGGGCAAAGGAGATCTTGCAAGTCATGGGTCCCTGGTCATGTAGGGCTTTATAGGTCAGTAACCTGACCTAGAAGGTGATAAATCACTGTACTGGCAGCTAGTGCAGTCCATGGAGCACAGGTATAATATGACTGGTCCTGGAGGTGCCAATCAATAGCCTGGCTGCTGCATTCTGCAACAGCTGCAGGCGGTGGATATCAACCCCTGGTAGACTTATGTAGAGGGCATTGCAGTAGTTAAGGCGGGAGGTTATGAAGGCATAGACCAATGTTGGAAGAACATCCAAAGGAACCAGGTGCTTCCTCCTGGCAATATTCCTCAGATGGTAAAAAGAGGTCTTAACAATGGCCGGCACCCAGGATCAAGCTGTCATCAAAAATAATGCCCAGGTTCTGCATCCGATCTGAGGTAGTCAGCTGAACACCCCCGAGCCAAAGCCCAGAGAGCTGTCCTGCTGACAAACCTGTCTACCGACAATCCGGGTCCACAACCAGCACCTTAGTTTTAGCTGGGTTCAACTGCAGCCAGCTGGTGCTCATCCAGTCCTGGATCTCGGACAGGCAGTTGTTAAAGACCAAGAGGATCGCATCCTGTCTGGGCACAAAGGACATGTACAGCTGAGTATCATATGCATAGCAGTGAAAACTCAGACCGTACCTCCTAATGATCTCTCATAATGGCAGCATATACACTGTGAACAGCATGGGTGACAGAATGAAGCACTGTGGTACCCCACAGGATAGGGGGAGAGGGGTTGAGAAATAAATCCCAGACACCACTCTCTGAGTCCTACCCTCAAGGAATGATCGAAACCATCTGAGGACCATACCAGACAGTCCACAGATGAACCGCAGGTGCTTCAGCAGCACATCATGATCCACAGTGTCAAATGTTTCAGAGAGATCTAGGAGGACCAAAATAGAATGAGCCCTCTGATCTCTTGCTATTAGGAGGTCATTTAGCACCCAAACAAGGGCTGTCTCAGTACTATGCCTCTTCCTAAATCCTCACTGGTGAGAATCATAGACTTTGTGGCTGGACAAATGATTGTCCAGTTGCAATGCAACCACCTTCTCAATAACCTTACTCACAAAGGGTAGGTTAGGGACAGGTCTGTAGTTAGTCATATAGTCTGGGTCAAGGGAGGGCTTCTTAAGAGGTGATCAAACAACCACCTCTTGTAGGGGGTCTGGAAAGACTCCTCTCCAATGACCTCTAGACTATCTTGGCTAGGACCGGGCCAATGCCATCCATGCACCCTACAAGAAGGCACGTTGGGCCTGGGTCCAAACTACAACTGGTTCGCCACAAAGCCTGGACGCTCCTCATGATATCAATGATTTCTAGCTGGCTGAAGTCAGACCAGGCAAACTGGGTGCCTTCCACCTGCTGCTGACCTCCGCAATACCCAGTAGAGGGGGCTGAACAGATCCCGGACCTGATGGTGGCAACCTTATCTGTGAAGAACCGAGCAAACTCATCACACTTCTCTTGTGAAAAGGCTCCTCCAGGCTGAAGACAGATTGAATTGCACAGTCTGTCAACAGTCTGGAAGAGTTGAGCTGGTCGGTTCAGCACAGTGGCAATCTCCCTGGACAGGAACTCTGCCTTCTTAAGGGTGATTACCGATTGATAGATCGTGTAATGGTTCATCAATCTAAGTCTGTCACACTCCAGGCTCGATTTCCGCCAGCCCCTTTCTAGGCTTCGTCCCACTCTCCTCATCTCTTTCAAGGTCCCATAAAACCATGGGGACCTTGGGTGAAGAGTGAGGGGGCAAACACGAACAGGAGCTATGGAATCCAGGGCCTCAGTTGCCGCCTTGTTATAGGCAAGTACTAGATTCCCTGGGTCAATGAATTCACTCGGTATACCAAATAGGTTCAGCACTGCCATTAGACCACCTGAGGTCACACCCCTCAAAGGGCAGTACCGGACCATCTTCATAGGGGCAGGCCTATTGGGAGGGAGCCACTTAACTGAACCCTATGGTGTGATGGTCGAAGTATCTGACTGGCTCCACCACCAAGTTGAATATCTCCATCCCCAGGAGGAACACCAAATCCAATGAATGACTACAAATGTGGATTGCAGAGGTAACAACCTGTGTAAGGCCAAACAAAGTCATCAGTTGGAGGAAGTCTTGACCAAATTGCGGGAGTTCATCATTGACCCAGGCATTGAAATCCCACAGAATTAACCATCTGGGGGATTCGAACACCACATCAACAATGAAGTCCATGATTTCCTGCAGGAAAACATTCCTATCTCCTGGTGGACATAAGATAAGGAGTATCCTGCACCCTATACCCACACCCAGGATACATTCAAAGGAGTTGGTGGTCCCCAGTGGAACATCCACAAGGCCCAGTTTGATCTAAAACAAATGGCTACACCCCCACCCCTATGATCCTTCCTTGAGTGGTGTATCACCGAGTACCTGGCTGGAATTGCTGAAGCCAACCCTGGACCAACATTTTCATTGAGCCAGGTCTCGGTGCTGCAAGCCAAGTCTGATTACCCAACAAGATCTGCTATTAAAGCAGTCTTGTCCCTAATAAACCTGGCATTGCATAACACCATCTGAGTGGGATGAGTAACCATGGAAGACCGTGTCACTTGCCTGCACAAAGCAGAGTCCTTGGGTATGGGAACCAGGCAGAGAGGACCCCTTTCCTGGACCTGTTTCACTCCAGGGCATCTCCTTGTTCCCACTACCCCAATCTGCCCACTCCTTACCATTCCCCCATCAGGCCAAGCTCCCTCCCCATATCCTCCTAACTATTCCCAGAGCCCGACACAACATATATGCTTCCAGGGACAGTGGAGGACAATTGAAGGGGCTGAGGTTCCTGAGCCTGGTGGGGGATTAGTGCCTGACCGTCTCCACATCTTCCCAGCACATTGTCACAAGCAAAACAGCACACACCACAGTCTTCAAAATCTACTCAACTACTCACACACTCCACTCTCATACATCCAGTTCAAAACTCCACACACTAACACTCCACTCACCTACACTAATCAACACACTCAAACCCCCCAACCACCTACCCAAACAAAAATTTAACAGAATAAGTACAAAATTAAACCAGAATCATATAGCAGCATATACCTTTAGCAGACAAAGAGAGCAGTCACTATAAGTCTCTTAGTTTTGATTTAGACAATCTACAGAGCTCCCACCTCTTTGGACATAACCAGAAAAGGCTAGTCAAAGTTAAACTCCTACTTGAACCCGAAGAGCCAACCAGAAATTAATAGGGAAATAAAACTATATGTCACTTTCACTGCCAATGAATTTAGGAAGGTCCAAAAAGGTCTGATCAGTTTACAGTTCCAAGAGAGGATCCTTTACATAGGTCCAAGCTTCAACACAAAATATCTTCTCCAGAGGTCTGGATTTGTGATGCAGATTCCAGAATTCAACCCCACTGTTCCGGCACCTAACTCCTAACAGCTGTCTCCCCAGCCATCCAGAGTATGCCCAGACAATGGATGGAGCACCCATTAGGACTAAGCTTACACCCAGGAGGTAGCCGTCCTCCACCTGCCAAGACCACAGCTACAGCTCCCAGATTCAGTCAGCCCACCGGCCAGCCCCCCCAGGTCACTTAGGAATCACAGAGGGGTTATTACCCTTCCATCAGCGGACCCATTCCAGCACCTCCTGCTCGGCTCGGCGCCAGTTAAGTGGCCTCTCCCTGGGAGAGTTAGGTAAGACCCTCTGCCCGCAAAATCCTCCAGGCCCCTAAAATATTTGTAAGGCCCTGCTCAAAAGGCTTCAGCACTCACAGTTCATTCAGAAAAAAGGACCAATATTGTTCTGACTTCTCAGTCCATCAGGAAGATGTCTCCTACAGTGTCCCAGCTGCCACAGGCCTACTCTTGTTGTTCCTCCACCTTAGAATGCCGAATGTTTGCTCTGGATCCTCTCTCTTTCTTCCTTGCTCTGGTCCTCCGGTCACACACCTTCGGCGGTCACACACCTTTGGCACCTTCAGCTCCCGAACAGGTAAGAGGGCTCACAGCTCAAAAGCTTAAAGTCGTGAAGACTAATAGGACCTTCCTGTATAGTAATACTTATCTAGCATAGTAAATTGCTACACTAGATACACGAATATCTTTGTAAAAGAAAATATTTTGACTCCGTATCTTACTCAGCCCCTATCTAAATCCTGTAAACGAACCTAAAACCTCACTAGCTCACTTCTTTCCCTAACTCACTGCCTCTAAGCCATTGCACTAATTTAAAACACAAAATGACAAATGAATGTACTGAGCACTATAAAATAACAAATAACAGACCAATAACTAAAACTACTACTGCTGCTGCTGCTTGTGATGACTAGCCCAGTGATTGCCACCATCTTGACTTTCCAGTGACCTTTGGATATTATTCTATTTTGATTATCATGAATAACCCATACAGTTCTGTTAATAAATCATGAATTATTCATCAACATGTGTGGATTATTCAGGATTATAAAAAAAACAACTAGGTAGGTTGACAAAAGTATATTCAAGAAGGCAATTGTTTTCCCACCACTCTGGGCTAAGCTGTTCTGTATAATTCTGACCCCTCTCTTTTTGGTGTGCTTCTTCGTCACTGCAAGGATGGTCAGATTTTTTCTTTTGTTTAACTCTATTTTTCTCCCACTATCCGGATCTCTCTTGAGCTACCCTTTCTTCACCACTCACCCTCTACCACCCTGTCTGAAGCTCTCCTCTCTGGGAAATTGGAGACAGACACTCCCCCTTCCTACCCATCAACCTGGGAGAGCAAACATCACCAGACTTAGGAAAGTCGGAGGGATCGGGAGAGCTGGAGGATTGTGCCTGACCGTTGCTGGGGTTTTCTTGCTTTTTTTCTCCCTTGGAGTGTGGCATGCAGTGATGCTTTCACATGGCTGCCCTGTTGGCATCTGCCACACTCCACCTTTTACATCTGCTGGTGTACCTATAATACCCCTGATCACTATCGAGGGTCGCCAGGACACCAAGCAACCCTGGATCCCTCCCAAGGGAGAGGACAGCTGTCCTCCGGATGCTCCATCTTCTCCCTCCCCTGCCGATCCCTGGATCCCTGAGTCCATCGCCGAACCTGGGCCGCTGGTGTGGTGTGAGGTGTGGCATCCAGCACCTCAACCCTCAGCGCCACCGGGCCGGCTCAGGAGTGTCAGATTAATGAGCTCTTTTAGCCCCCCCCGATAGAAACATACATTTTGTCATCAGATAAGGACTGCCAAGCCCATCTAGTCTGCCCATAAGCCTATCCTTGTTTGAGGCCCTCATCCCTACTAGGTCAGCAGTTCTTTTCTTCCCTTTCCTCCCTGATGGCCCCTTTATGTCTGTCCCATGCCAACTTGAAGTCTCCTACTGTGTTTGTGCCCATCACCTCCTGTGTCAGATTGTTCCATGTATCCACCAACCTTTCTGCTTATTTATTTATTTCTCAGATTACAATACCTTTGAGCCAGAGGCTCTTTTACAATGGTTCCATGTCAGATAAAAGACAAACACAGTTACAGAGTAAGTTACAAAAAAAAGGTAAAGTGAACAGTGCATGACAGATAACAATAAAGTGCAAACTTAAAAGATAATACAGAATAACAATACAGCCAGGCAAAGGCTATATCATGATGGGGGGTATGGGAAGGGATAAGACAGACAGAATAAGGAAGCTTAGATCACTAGGAATAGGGATAGGGAGGGAGGGGGAGGAGAAATAGAGGTCTAAGGGGCGGTCAATTTCACAATAAATGGGGAAGGGGAGCTTAGGCCAGACAATCACACCTGCGCTGTGTTGCGAGGTGCTGGCAAAGTTTTTTCTTGAAGGGGCCGATCTTCTTCTGGTCCTTGGACTGGTATTAGCCCCCTTCATCTTCCGTTTTTTGATGGGGGCGTAGATGTCACAGGCACTATTGAATTTGATGATGAAATACTCAAGTGCTTGGTCGATGTTATGTGTAGTGTCAATAGGAGACCAGTCACAATTTAGAAGATGGGCCTGGAAGTTTTCCAGCTTCCCTTTCTCTAGGACCTGTTTTAAAATGTTTTGGCCAGAGGCTTAGGGGACCTGTTTGACCAGAAGCAGAGAATGGGGAGTGGTCATTAATAGTATCCAGGAGGATGGCAGTACCGGAAATTCTTACCAGTTTGTTAGAGATAATCCAGTCTAGGAGGGAACTGGAGCCCACTTGGTGGTTAATTCTGGTAGGCAAGTTGATTAACTGGGCTATATTGATTGAGGTAAAGGCATCTTTTTTTTTTTTTTTTTTTAGTTTTGTTGACCAGGAAAGAGGACTAGACAATTTTTTTCCAATTTTAAGCATTGTCCCTGGGGAGGAGGATACAGATGGATGCCAGCTGACACTGAACCAGATTTTTTAAGCTCTTGGTGGCATTTTTAGTGAATGGGGGAAATTTGGCCAGGACGCCGGGGAAATTTCCCTACTCTTTTCGAGAAGTGCCATGGGATCTTTAACATTCACCTGAACTACCATCAGAACAGGCAGATGGGACCTCGGTTCAATGTCTCTTCCAAAAGATGGCTGAAAGGGGCAGCCTCAGCGGCCAGCCAATTAATACCAAAGTCCCCTAGTGCAACTATTTCTGTGTTAGGGGGCAGGTTGGATAAGTAGTCAATGAGCTTGTTGAAGCCAGCAGCCTAATCACATGGTGGTATGTAAACTGAGATGATGGTGAGGGATTTATCGTGAGGGTCTAATAATAGCCTGAGGCCAAGGACCTAAACATCTTTTTGAGAGTCCAGTTGGGGGAGGGCAAGACCCTGGAGCATGTCCTTGATGTAAATTGCACACCCTCAACTCCTTTTACATAGCCTATCCTGAAAGACAATGGTATACATGGCAAGGGAGCGGCAGAGTCTGGAATCTTAGGTGTTAGCCAGGTTTCCACCACAGATAATGACTGGCAGTATAGCCTAGAGGTTAGAGGAACGAAGTGTGAATGACCTTGGTACATCCAGCAGGGCAGACCTGAGTCTGATTCTCACAACCCCCACTTGCATACTGTGTGACTCTGAGCAAGTCACTTAACCGCCCAGCGCTCCCAGGTCACCCCTGAAAACAGGCAGTTGTGCCTAGTGGGCTTTACCCGGTTACCAAAGACTAAAATAAAAAAAAAAAGTATTATGTAAAGTAAAACTTTCTGATATTCCCCCTTAATCTGCCCCCTTCAATTTTCATACCATGACCCCTCATTCTCATACTACTACAATGTTGAAAGATTTATTTATTTATTTCAGCTTAGGATTAATACCTTTGAGCTGAAGGCTCGTTTACAAAGATTCCAGGTCAAACAAATACATAACATAACATTACGTTGGTTACAAGTAAACAATGGTGCTCAAGAACAGCAAATAGAGTAGATACTGAATCAGCAAATGGGTTACATAGTAACAGTAAGGAAGTGCCAACTACAAGAACACTACATAAGTGCTGTTCAATGCTTTGGTAAGTGTAGAGTACAGTCATAGGTTGGAAGATCCCAGGCTACTGTATAAGTAGGGTGAAAAAGCTGCCAGAGTTGGCTTTGTCAGGGGTGTTGCAGAGGGGAGTGGGGCTAGGGGGTGAAGTAAGCATAGAAGGGAGGGGATATTGGGAGAGGAGGGTGAGGCAGAGGGGTGGTGAAAGGAGCTAGCTAGGGGCATTTGAAGATGCCACCCCTCCTGCACCTTGTTTATACCCTTAAGGTACTTGAAGGTTTCTATCATGTCCCCCCGCTTCCTCCTTTCTTCCAGAGAGTACATATTGAGGTCAGTCAACCTCTCATCATATGTTTTCTGGCGTAAACTGTGAGACGGTAGAGGCAGTATAGCTGGAGAACCATTTGACCATCTATAACATCTACGAACCCCTCCAATCCAGTTTTTGAAAGAGGCACAGTACTGAGACTGCACTGGTTCAGGTGCTCAATGATCTCCTAATGGTGAGAGATCGGAAAAGCTGTTCCTTCTTGGAGCTCCTTGACCTCTCTTCAGCCTTTGACACTGTGGACCATGGGATGCTGCTCGAGCACCTGAGGTTCATCTGTGCCCTGACTGGTACAGTCCTCAGGTGGTTTAAGTCCTTCCCCACTGGCAGAACTCAGAGGCTGGTGTCAGGGATCTATTCCTCTGACCCTCTGTCTCTGTCATGTGGGGTCCCTCAGGGCTCAGTGCTGTCCCCCCATGTTATTCGCGATGTACATGCTGCGCCTTGTAAACATTGTAAGATGGTATGGGCTGAGGCTTCACTGCTATGCTGATTATACCCAGCTCTACCTATCTTTTGCACCTGACCAGGATAGTGCAGTCTCGGTATTTAATAACTGCCTCGCTGAAATCCAGGATTGGATGAATTCCAGCTGGCTGAAGTTGAACTTGGGGAAAGACTGAGGTGATAGTTGTGAATCTGGGTCACTGGATGGGGGGCAGGGGCTGGTCAGCCTATGGGGCTTTTTCTAGGGGCTCCCAGCTCCTTGCCTCTGAATGGGTGCGGGACCTAGGGGTGATGCGTGATGATGGGCTGACACTCCGATTTCAGGTGTCAGGTGTCATCTAGTCGTCCTTTTTACCACCTGAGGAACATCGCTAGGATCAAGCACCTTGTTCCATCCAGTGACCTTCCCACACTGATCCACGCCTTTGTGATCTTGTGCCTAGATTATTGCAACTCCCTCTATTTAGGGCTACTGGGGGTTGATATCCACTGTCTGCAGCTGGTGCAGAATGCAGCACACGGGTTATTGATGGGGTCTCCCCGGACGTGTCATATCACACTGGTGCTGCGCGAACTGCACTGGCTGCGGATTCAGTGGTGGATCACCTTCAAAGTTGGATTACTGACTTACAAAGCCCTACATGGACTCAGCCCAGGCTACATGAAAGAGCTTCTGTCCCCCTACTGTCCCGAGCAATCACTCCGCTCGGTTGATGAAGAGTTGCTAGAGATTCCAAGGGTATCTTTAAAATCTTCAGGGGCCCATGCATTTATGAGCAGGGGTTCCAGCCCTGGAATTCTCTACCCGTCAGCCTACGGAGTCTTGTGACAGTGGGGGGCTTTAAACAGGCATTATAAATGTACACGTGGCACCAAGCTTATCTTATTTGATTATATTGAATACTGGATTTTACTGAGTATCTGTTTTATACTGTTGTTTTATCTTATTCTGTTTTATCTATTTTATGTAAAGCACCTTGATAAATTTGAAAAGCGCTAAACAAATAAAGTTATTACTATTTTTGTCATTCTTCTCTGGACTGCCTCCACTCTGTCTATGTTCTTACAAAGATGAGGCCTCCAGAACTGTACACAGTATTCCAGGTGAGTCTCCCCCCCCCCATAGCATTGTTTCATGAGCACACATAATTTTCATAGCATATATTTTATATACCACATTTGGTTAGCTGAAAAAATGTCTTGATTTTATGTTTTTTCAAATATTTCAGTACGTTTCTGGTACCTAAGAAGTTAGGCTTGTTGAGTTTGAATGACTTGTTGATAGTTTTCATGCCTGCTGATTAAAACATAGAGGCACAGACACTGTCAAGAGGCAAAGCCATTGGCCCATCCAGTATTCCCTGTTTTACCCTACTGTATTCCATTACCTATTGTCTGGATGGGGTTTTTGCCCACACCCCCTAGCTCTCTGCCTTACTTTTACCCCCTTGCATAACTGTCAAATCCCTTACTCTGTAGTAGTCTCGCTTGAACCCATTTATGGTTTTTGCTCTCACCACCTCAGCTGGTTGCTGTTCCACAGCTCAACCACACTCTCTGTGAAAAAAAATGTATCACCTCCCTTCTAAATCCCCCTCAGCAGCTTCCATCCACAACCCTTGTCATTCACCTGTTATTCCTATAGAATAGTTCCTCACAGTTTGCCTTATTTATTCCTTTCAGGAACTTGAAGGTCTTTGTCCAGTCGTCTGTCTCCCTTCTGGCCTTTAGCAAGTACATGTTTAGTGCCCTAAGCTGATCCTCACAGAATCTGCCCTGTTGGCCCAGAGTCATTTTGTTTACTCTGTGCTGCAAGATCTCCAGTCTGTCTGTCTTTCTCAGGAGGGGACTGCAGAACTGGGAACAGCAGTCCAGATGGGGTGTCAACTGTAGTATCATCTCTTTCCTGCTACTATAAAAATCCCTACCAAAACACGCCAGCACTCTGGTTGTCTTGATATAGGCCTTGTTGCATTGGCCAATTAGTTTTAGAGAGTCACTTATGATGACCCTGGTCAAAGTGCTGGAGGCAGAGTGTCTGTTAATTGACTGCTGACATGGTTTCTGATTATGAAAATGTAGGAGTTGTTTCAGCTAGTGATGTGGTAGAGTCAGAGAAGGGCCGCTAAGATGATCCAGGGCCAAAAGGACAACACCTATGAGAAGAGACTCACTGAGTACAACATGTACTCTCTTGAGGAAAGAAGGGAGAGGGAAGACATGATCAAGACCTTCAAGTACCTTTAAGGGTATTAATGGGGTGAGAACTAAAGGTCTCTTCAGACTTAGCAGGAATAAAACAACTAGTGAGCATAGCCTAAAGTTGGTGGGGGAAGGTTCAAGAGGGAGATGAGGAGGCACTTTTTCACCAAGAAGGTGGTGGCCAAGTGTAAGGAGCTGCCAGAGGAAGTGGTATCCGTAAAAATGGTGGACAGCTTCGACAGGGGTGGGACAGGGTGAGGGGGAAAGTTGTAGGTAGAAGAGGGATGGAGGAAGAGGGGGAAGTTGTGAGAGGACAAAAGGGAAATGGAGAGGAGGCAGCTCCTTTTGTAAATACCTAGGGAGGTGTACAATTGATCAAGCTGAACACACTGTAAGGCCTTTATCTGCTGACATGTTTATATGTATTAAGTGCCTTCAATGGAAGAAAAATGGCATCCACCAGTCTTTGTGTGTTTGAAGTTGGTCTGGTTTTTCAACATTGAAAATTTGTTTTTCTTGAGGTTAATGGATTCTTCTTGTCAAATTGTGTTTTTTTGTAAAGTTGATTACTTCTACTGAATCTGATTGTATGTATAGTTTTAAAATTTTGTTTTGTACTGTTTAAAAACTTTCATTCAAAATTGGCTGGACGTATCTACAGTTTTATGGGAGTGTGATCTTTCAACTAATGTGATTTTTTTTACCTTTGAGGTTGTGGCTGGGTGGAGGAAACAACATAAAGCCCTAGAAGTGTCTTGTACATGTATTATTTGTCAGTTTCTGTAGAAACATAGAATTTAATGGCAGATAAGGACTGCTTGGCCCACCTAGTCTGCCCATTTTCCTACCTAACAGATAAGCTGCAGATCCTAGTTAACCAACAGCTTACTTCCTCCTACCCCCCACTAAGACTGCCTTATGTCTGTCCCATGCATTCTTGAATTCCCCCACTGTTCTTGACTCTACAGCCTCCTCAGGGAGGCTGTTTCATGCATCCACAATCCTCTCTGTGAAAAATACTTCCTCCACATTACCTATGGGCCGTCCCCCTCTATCTTCAAATTGTGCTCCTGTTCTTACATCTCCTTTTCTGAAAGATGCTACCCTCTTGGACTTTGTTGATTCCCTTGAGGTACTTGAAAGTTTCTATCATGTCCCCTCTCTCCCTTCTTTCCTCAAGTCTATACATATTAAGCTCCTTTAGTCTTTCTTCGTATGTCTTCTGGTGCAGACCCTGCACCATTTTAGTTGCCCTCTTCTGGACAGCCTCCACCCTGTCTATGCCTTTGTGGAGATGGGGTCTTCTGAACTGCACACAGTACTCCAGGTGGGGTCTCACCAACTGTCTGTATAGAGGGATAACAGCTTCCTGTTTTCTACTATTGATGCCTCTCCCTATGCATCCCAGTATCCCCCCAGCCTTCCTTACTGCCTTCTCACATTACCTGCCCACCTTTGGGTCATCTGATATAATTACCCCCAGGTCTCTTTCCATTTTTACTGTTGTCAGTCAGTAGTATACATTATATTTTATGATGCATTTTAAAGCTACAGGGAAGTGAACAAGCTGTCATTGTGAGTCTGTTGATTCTATCCAATGCCGGGGGTGGGGGGTACACAAACTGTTGAGAAACTCTTTTTCTATGAAAGTCTATTACAGTGCTCTCTCACTATAGCAAACCACACTATAGTAAAAACCTGGTTATTATGAACACCCCCTGTGGCTCCTGATGTTATCATCTCCTATCATTTACTCAGTCTCTCCACATCAGCCCTTCTGTTACTGTAATAGCGGTAATGCATATGGCACCATATACTATATGTGGTCGACAGAGACATGGCTGAGACACAGTGCAGTGGCAGAAGGACTGAAGTGTGGGTGGTCCAATCAGCTGATTAGCTGATCCAAAGCAGCTGGAAATGACTCTGTGAATGTATGTCTGATACTGATACTGATTTGTCTCAATTGAAAAAACTCTCCTGAAATTTGACATTCTTCCCACTTTATTTCCACAGTGAAAAAAAGTTTCTCACGCTACACTAGTAGTTGCTGCAGCAGTTTCTTAGCCCCACTTGCTCACCCTCATGCTCCCCTACCCTGTCTCAGTCACTTGTACTGGCAGTAGCAGACATCGCTCGCTCACATCCACAGCTCAATATCAAGTACAGGTAAAATCTGAACAATGAAAAAAAATGACAGAGCAGCAAAAATACTGTGTGCACAAAGTTGTTTTAGAGTGGCATGCAGTCAGGGAAGCTGGCAGGAGTAGGCACAATGCAGTTGCAAGAAAAGAGAACTCTACAGTCTCTTATACGGAATATGTCTCTTACAAAACCAAATGAAATTACTGTGCTAGTTACTACAATACTCATGCAGACTGACTTGATCTATACAGTAAAGAACTGTATTGTATTTCTAAATGAGTGGTCCTGCATCAAGTCTCAAAGCTTATTGCTCAGTCTTATTTTTCAGTGTCCCTCGATGTAACAAACAGGTAGCTATAATAAATTTATGATATTGCTCCCCTTTAGTTCATTACAGCAAAGGAGTACTGTATAAAACATGCATTTTATTTGGGTGCATGGTTCACTAAATTGTTATGAACCCCTAAGAAACTCTATTACTTTTAAAATGGAACTGTTCTTTTTTGGAGAGGTTTGACCTACCATTCTGATTCCATGGAATTTCATGGAATTTGCATGAAAATTCCATGGGATTTTGCCAAATTAGAAATTTTGGTTATTTTGCTCAAGTATCAAAACTGTACATCCAAATTACACTAAATCTGGCATATAGACAATTAAGTAGGGCATACATAGATGTACTAGATGTCAGAGCCATAGGTTGAAAGGGGCAGAGTTTTCAGTGGTTAAACCTTTAATAAAAAGTTCATTTTCAGTTATTTCGATCTAATTTTAAAATTTCTTATCCAAATTTATCCACAGTTGCAGGATTTAGAGAAACATAATATGGGTATGTACACCAAGTTTTAAGTCACAAGCTTCAAAGGGGGTGAATTATAGGTAGCCAAACATTTTGCCAAAATTTAGATTTTGCTATTTTAGTATAATTTTGTTAGTATTCATTGAAATATTATAACATGTTACAGGTATACAGGTTATCACTGCATTTATATATATATATATATATATATATATATATATTATAGTTTCAGATTTCTAGCTTCAAATGGGACTGAGTTATAGCTAGCTAAACATATTGCCAACACTTAAATTTCAGTTATTTTCCTCTAATTTTAACACACCATATCCAGATTTAACTAGAAATGAAACATTTAAACTACCACACCACATGGTCATTTCTGACATAGTTCAGATTTACAGCTTTAAATGGGACTGAATTAAAAGTACCAGTAGTCAAACTTTCACAACATTTTAAAATAAAATTTTGCAAGAATGTAAACTGCAAATTTATAAACTCCTGAAACTTTAAAATGAGAGAACACAATGCCATTAAATTGTGCAGGTTCTTAGACCTTAAAAGGTGACTGTATGTCAATCTTATTAATTGATTGCTGCCAAAAATTGCAAAATAGTATCTCAAGTCAAATTCCATGAGTCTTTGCAAAAATTGTGGAATTTCATGACAATTTCATATGATTGGAATTTGCTAATTTCATTTGGCCTTATCTGAGGGATTCAAATTAAAGGATAGGGTATGAGAGGCAGGTAGTGCAGGGTGACACCAGTTGCAGGACTCAGATGCATAGTTTCCCCAAGAAATTGACAGCTGAGCTGGGTAGCATACCAGTGGTAGACCCCCCAGTTTGAGCAAGGAAGCACAGAATGTCAACAATTCCAAAATGAATGCAGGATATACAAGGATTGCACTCAGTAAATTGATAATCTGTGGAGACTGATATATGTGCAAGTCTGGGACTTAGAAGTACTCAAAAAGTTGTAGTGAGGAAAAACAATGTCTGGAGCACAAGAAAGGAAGAGGTATGGCTATTTCAACAGGATAGGCTGATATGGAGATAAGTAGGGAACTCTTGTTTTATGGGATTTTATCACTGTAAAGAACACAGAGGATATCATTAGGAGCAGTAGTTCTACTGAGTCAATCTGGCTATGCTAAGGGGGGGGGGCACACAATAGTCACCCAGAGAGGAACAGCATGACTCCAAATATTGCAGCCCAGCTTATCAAATGAAGTAGTGATACGTGTATTCTGAATGTTAAATTCCACAAAAAGAATTCTGGATACTTCTTCTATATGCTACCATAAATATTTGAGAAAATGTTATCTATATTTGTATTTTTCCCACTGTAAATTTAAAACTGGTACACCAATTTATCCAAATATGTTAGACACTAGGATACACATCAGATATGCATGTCAAAGGTTAAGTCAATGCCTGCAAAGCAGAGAAGTTACAAATATCCACATTTTTGAGAGTTTTCACAAAATATTTATGTAGTAAATGTTGAACCCCTTTAACTTACAAATCTCTAATCCAATTCTCTCCATATTAAGAACATTCTGTAATCATCAGAAAAAGGTTATTCTTGCTAATTTACACATGTCTAGCTCCAAAGGTGTCTGAGTTATATGTAGATACAATTTTTTTATGAAATTTCCCAGAAAAAAATATAATAACAGATTTTGAACACTTATAATTTTGAGACAATCCATCTTAATGTCATGAAATGTATCACATTGTAAGAACACCTATCATAAAGTAATCATGCCAAATGTAAGATATCTGGCCCAATAGGTGGCTGAGGTATATGCAAATAACCATTTTCATGAATTTTCCCACGAAAAAATAAAATGGCAGATTTTGAGCACCTATAATTTTGAGACACTCCATCCTAACTTCACAACTTTTATTCACATCATTAGAATTCATCCTAGAAATTAAGCATGCTGAATTTCAGAGCCCTAACTCAATAGACAGCCGACTTAGGACCACATTAATAAATGTTACAAATGCCACAAAACTTCAGCAAAATTCCATGATATTCTGCTGAATTTTGTGAAATATTGTCACAATTCCGTGAATTCAGAATTTTCTTATTCCACAATGCTCTATCGTGCTGCCACCACAAAATACTTTTTTTAGGGGCCAAGAGGGAGGAAGGGGTAGTGACAGTGGCATTGAGCAGCTGCTACTGGTAAAATATATTGTTTGATCAGTTGGGAGGGAGGAGGGTGTTTTAGATAAATATGAGTCAGGTGGGAGGGATCCAGTCGTCACTATTTTCTGTAGTTATGGATTGAATGGGGGGGTAGTCTTTTGTTTGTGGTGGTTTTGCAGTGAGTGACAGAAAATATGTTGGTTTTTTGTGTTTTTCTTTCTTGATTGACATCAGTCACAAATGCAAAAAACTTTTCTGATTTTTCAGCTATTTGTTTTGATGTACTTTGCTTGTGCTTGATAGTAAAATGTTCTGTTATCATAACTACAAAATTATATGTCAGTTTGGTTCCAAACTACAAAAGAATCACATTCTGGGACAAGATGTACCAAACTGGTACATTTCAAAATCAAAGTCAACTTTATTTAAAAAGACGCCCAATCCCGAAGGCTCTGGGCGCCGTACAAAACCTTTACAGTTTATCATACTGTATACATTCAAGTTAAAATCACAAACATATAACTTCATAGTTTACATTTTGGACTCAGCCATTCAGGATACAGCAAATCCCCCACCCATGTTATAAATATAAATCAATCAATCAATCAATAAATAAATAAATAAAATGATTGTAGTGGTGCAGTAGCACCACTGTAATTAGGGTTGAGTAGGCACTTTAATGCTAAACCCCAATTTCTACAGTTTAATACCTTTGCAACCATTCAACAGATCTGCATGAAATTTTGCAAGCACAGTTTGTTAGGGTAGGTCACTTGACATGCCAAGTTTTGTTCTGGTTGGATGTGTGAATTTTGAGATACGGATAGTCCAAAAAGTGAAATTTAGGAATGTTTTTCCCATTGGTTTTGCTGGGATTTCTGTCAAGTTGGTTAGTGCCCAGTTGGTTTTGGAAAGGGACTGGCCCACAGATGAGCCTTTTGCAATTTTGGTGAAAAAATATTAATCCGTTTCAAAGTTATTTAATTTTTGCAGTTGTGAATAATTGGTTCTGAGCATGCTCAGTAAGCACCTAAAAATAGCTGTATAAAACAAAAAAAGAATCTTTTTTCATGATGATGACATCCTTTTTTCATGAGGAAGTAATCTTTTTCATATGCCACCATCTTGTTTTCCCTTTTTTCTACAACTTCACAGTTTCAAAAGCCACACAAATTACATTCTGCAGAGTGACAAACATGTGTATCTTGCTTATCTGGACCCCATTAGCTAGATTCTGCACTTAAATGTTCTTCTATTTTTAAGATTAAAATTATTTTTCCATAAATCACGATACAAAAGAAGAATCTTTTATTGTATAATGTCATCCTTTTTTGTGAGGGGAAATCTTTTTTTGTTTGCTTGCTGCGTGCTGCTTTCTTTTTCTGACACTTATAGTACCCAGGTGCTTTGGAATTTTGGGTTGAAATTTTCAGGGTAGAAAGGTGTTTTTTTCTGGTTTGGTACAAAAATAGTCTTCCATTCAAAATTTATGAATGAAAATATCTGATGAAAATACTTGCTGCTGCTTTCATCTTCTGACGGCTGTAGCCTCCATGTGCTTTGGAATTTTGTTCTGACATTTTCAGAGTATGAAAAGAAAAGCTGACTGATGTGCCTTTTGCTGGTTTGGTGCAAAAATATTCAATCATTCAAAAGTTATGATCCACAATATCAAATGAAAATGTTCATTCATATGCATGTTTTCATCCATATGAAAATTTTCATTTGCTACTTGCTGCTTTACTGTTCTTCTGACATCCGTAACACCCAGGTGCTTTGAAATTTTGCTCTGAGGTTTTCAGGATAGAAAGAGGAAGGCCCATAGATGTGTCTTTTGCTGGTTTGGTGCTAGCATATTCAGACATTCAAAAGTTGTGAACCCCAATATAAAATGCACATTTTCTTTCACATGAACATTTTCATTTGATATTTGCTGCTGTTGTCTTCTTCTGACACTTGTAGCAGATGCATGCTTTGGAATTTTGCTCTGAAATTTTCAGGATAGAAAAGGGAAGGCCTACAGATGTGCCTTCTGCTGGTTTGGTGCAACAATTGTCAGCCATTCAAAAGTTATGAACCACAATATGGATGGGTGTGCAGGGCCCAGAGTGCCCATGTGCTCCCACACACTAATAAGGACACAATTATAAAGGGATTTATACAAAGGGAATTATACAGGCAAATAGGGATACAATTATACTATCTCGAAAAGTAAGGAAATTCATTGCAAATAACTTCATCAATGAACTAGTTAGGCTTAAAGCAGCAAAGTAGGGAAATGTGGCATTAGGGTTTTCAACCCTAACATCCCACCCCCATCCTGCAGGCAGCAACAGGCATGGATTGTACTAGTTATTGGAGGACAGCGCACTCACCATTTGCTTTAAACCACTGAGTCCAAGCCTTGCTTTTACTTTTCAAGTATTTGTAAGTTTATTCCATAGTTCTGACAGAGGTAAATACAAACAAGTACAGGTAGTGCAGCTGGATTGCTTGACGTATGTTTCACCCTATGTTAGGGCTTCATCAGAGCTAGTGTGAGCTATCAACCAGTGAATTAAATATTCTTAGTCTGAGATTTCTAAATCACATCCTGAGAATATTTAACTCACTTTTAAAGTAAATGGTGCGTGTGCTCTCCTCCAATAACTACTACAAAGTAACTGACTAAGCTGCATCAATGTCCTTGTGCTCTCTCTGTCTCTCCATTACCAGGTATGGAGTATACCTTGGGGTTGTCAACCCCAAAACTCACCCCATTCCATGAATAAATAAGGTGAGATAGGTATAGCATATGAGAATGGGGTGAGCATTAGGGTTGACAACCCCAAGGCACATCCCATGCCTGTTTCTGCCTGTAGAGTGGGGTGGGGTGCTGGGTTGGAAACCCTAATGCCGCATGTCCCTACTTTTGTTGCTTTAACCCTAACTACTGCATTAGTAAAGTTTTTTTTTACAATGAATATATAGAGAATAATGGATGTGGAGGTGTGTGTAATCAATCTTACACAGGCCTGAGGTGTGGGATGCTACATAAACCCTTTGAGCGAAGCCTAAGGGGGGTTATAAAAAGCATCCCACACTGAGCGTATGTGTAAAATTAAGTTTCACACACACTCCCATCTTTTATTTTATATACTGTAGTTGCTGGCTAGCTCTTTTTCACCACAGCAAGTATACAAAATTATTAAAAAAAATAGAGACTGGTGTTGAGGCAGCTGCAGACCTGTTGGCATTCAGTGCAGTCCACCATTTGCTAATATTTAAAATTATTTTACTGTTTAAGGATTGCAAAGTGGACCTCGTCCATTTTTATATTACTTCTTGTTTTCTTGTTTTTGTTTTTGAGGGGGGTTTACTTGCCCCAAGTGGCAGTTGAGGCATCTGTTTGATGAGGGAAGTAGAAGAGAGAGAGAGAGAGAGAGATATCATGTGGCTGGCGCAGGTGCAGAGGCAGAGAAACCCTGTGCTTGTTTGCTGTTATAACCAGCTGGTTATAATGGCAAATTATAACCGGGTTTCCTTATGGGAAAAAGCGCTGGCCTGTAATTATATATTTATAACTAGCTAGCTAGGCAGACAGACAGACAGATAGGTAGATTGATTATATCTGGGTTAAGTAAGCATTTCTGTGTTAAAGCCCAATATTTTTACCTTAATAGTTGTAATGTGAAACTTTCAGGTTTGATAGTTTGGCCTGAGGTGTGTGCTTTTGTAAGTTAGTTTTATTTTCTTAGCCTATGCTGTTTTTGAAATATTTGTAAAAGAAATTATTCAATTTTTTTTACACATTCACATTAGTAAAAAAGAACATTATGAGGATAACTGCATTTTTGTAAAAAACATTTTGCCTGATTTTGCATGGCAGAAATGCTTTCATTCAATAAAAAAGTAGCATTTGTATGACTTTAATTGGTCCATTTTAATTGGGAAACTCCCTAAAGATTGGAAAAGTGCTTATGTTGTCCCTATCTTTAAGGTGGTATATGAGTAAGATGACAAACTACCCCTTATATCTCTTATTTCAATTGCCTCTAAGATATTAATAAGGTTAGTGGCAAATCAGCTAAACTATCTTGAGGACCATGGTCTGATGGACAGATTTCAATCTGGGTTTCATAAAAATCATACTACAGTGGCTGCCATTTCGAGGGTCTTGGATGATGTCTACAAAGCTAAGGAATCCAGGCATATCACTGGAGCCATCTTTGTTGTCCTCTCCAAGGCCTACAACATGAGAGACCACTGCATTTTGTTGAATAAATTGTCATAGGTTCAGGCTCCCTCAGGGCCACAAACAATACTGTCAAAGGAAATATGAGCCACAGTAAACTTGTAGCGAGCCCATGGCATGGAGAGCTGAGGCACTGGATGCCTAACCTCATGCCACACCAGTGACCTGGGTTCAAGAATGGACTAAGGTTGCTTGGGGGGGCTTGCATGTAGAAGGAGTATTTAGCATCCATCAATGGATCTCCTTCATCGAGGTGGAGGGACAGTGTGTATCGCTGCTTGGCTGCTATCTAGTATAAGGTAGGTAGCACAGCAGCAGTCACCAGATTTGAAAGTCAGAGGTGGGCATTGAAAGTGTACATCGTCTTTATAGTCTACATGTGTGCCATGTGCATGCTGCCGGCTCTGACTTAAGGGGAGTAATGGGTGGAAAAGAACTCTTGTCTGCAGAATGATGCTATGACACTGAAGGCACCACATCACTACCATCCATGGCATCCTCTCACACATGGAGGTGCTAGGGTTCAACAGCAGAAGGAGACTGATGGGGAGGGACAGGAGGATAAAATCCATATTAAAAAAAGGATTGCAAAAATATATAAACCATAAACTGAATTGTGCCTAACTTTCACATTTTAATTTAATTTTTTTTCATACAGCTTTCTGCCCATCTGCTCTCACCTGGAGCTCTGTATCAAGTGTCCTCCAGTCCTGTCAACTGCTCCCCTTGCTGTCACACCAATGAGGATCCATACAGAAGCAGGACACGGGAGTCCCCTGAGGGCTGTCACATACTGCAACAGGGAGACATAGGCTTTTTCCTAGTTTTCTCACTGTTTCCCATGCTGGGGCATGCACATAGATGTGTGCACACACCCCAGAGTCCTGCAGCCCTCCCTACTAATGCACTCCTAGACCTGCACTACCCCCTGGCTTCCACTGGACTGCAATCATTCTGGAGAGCATGCAGGCCCCCCCAGGAAAGGAGAACAGCCATCAAGCACTCAATACTTTCCCTCCCCTGCTGACCCCCAGCAACCTGCACTTCCGACTGAACAAGGGTTGCAGGAGGTAAGGAGTTACTGCCTCAGCCCTCCACACAACTGGGCCAGCCTTTTATGTTCATTATTGACATGCTGTTAGTATATTTGAAGCCTATATGTCTGCATTCTGCGTGCTGTTCCCAACTCTGTTTAGTGCTTTCAAATAGGTACTTCTTGTCTGTAACTAGAGGGAAATGCATGCACATGTGCACGTGCATGCTCGCGCGCGCACACACACACACACACACACACAGTTTGAGGCTTGGGACTGGATTTTCAAATGGCTTAGGTTGCTGCAAGCCCCGGGTGCACTGACAATATGGTGCACCTGGCCTGCAGCAAACTAACAGGATTTTCTATCCCGTGTGGCAACTGCTACAAGTTAGACCAACTTTTTCTGGTCTAGCATGAAGCAATCTTAGTGGCCATTGTTACAGAGATTGCACCAGATATTTGGTGCAAACAGCCATAAATCATGGAAACTATCAAACTGCAACCAAGATTGTCAAATTGGATGCAGTTACATCAAAGGGGTTTGGAACACTGCCAAAAATTAAGTGTCATGGCGTAGGATTTGACACAAGTCCTGCACCACACTTTGAAAATCCAGTCCTTGATATTTATCTTCAAAGCCTGATGATGTCTGCAAGCTGGCTAATGGGCAGAAAACCAATGTGATTGGTGAGGTGTTTCTCTTTTGGACTATAAGAAACTTGCACCCATCAGCCAGATGAACACTGCCACCGTCAGCCTTTTCAGTGTTAGCTCTTGAGAGGCAAGCCTCCTGCATTTCTACATCCACTGGCTTATATAGCAAACAACTATAAACCCCTACACTACAGTAGCAATATGTTTGCTTGCGCATGCACAGAAGCAAACATAAAAATGAATAGTGGGTGTGAAAAAAGCAGCATTAACAAGGGACCTTAAAAAAATAAAAAATAGGACTATTTTTAAAATTCATACTTTATACTCCTCCTTCAGGGAGGTGGCAGGCGGCTCCAGCCCCTCCCTTGGAGGGGCTCATCTCTCCAGTCAGGCACCCTGCATCAGTCCCACCCTGCAAATCCCCAACGGGTTGCCCCCCATGACAGGGCCACAGCAAGGAGCATCAACTTTACCCCAACCCCCGGAAGCCAACATCCAGATTCCAAGGGGCTGGTGCTGTTGCAGCTGGCCATCGTTGAGCCTGACAGCTCCATTTTTTCTCTGATTTGCTCCCCAGGGCCTACAAACATGCAATGGGTGGGGAGACTGTCTCCACTTCCGTGGAGGCAGTCTTACACCCTGGACATGGGCCCTCCCCATTTTGGAGCGGCATGCTGTGTGTCAGTGTACAGTGCGCTGCACTGTTCCCCTTCCCCTGAGGAAGGAGAGCTGTCAGTGGATGCTCAATCCTCCCCCACCCCAGATGACCTCCAAGTGACCTGAGTCCATCTCTGAACCCGGGTCACCAGTGTTGTGTGAGGTGTGGAATCCAGTGCCTCAATTCTCAGTGCCACCGGACCAGCAAAATAGGACTATTTTTAAAACAAACACACAAAACAATGTTCTCTTTAAGCTTTATCTAAAATGCTGTGCTTATCTAGTAAATTTATGTTTCCTGTTTGTCAGCTTGGATCTAGTTTATAATGAAAGTTGGACTCAGAGCAATAAACAGGTATAAAAATAACCCCCATTCAGTTTAATTATAGGTACTTTATGCTGCTTGTCCATCACAGTATACCAAATCAAGGTAGGCTGATAGTGACATATTTTAAGCACAATTAAAATCTCAACATTACAATACGAATCATTAAATTTGACTAGTTTTTGATTGAGTTTTTGCATCTGTTCATGCCAATACAGATGACAGAGTCTCAGAGTTTTCCTTGCTTTCCTTTTGCTTCCTGGCCTAGAGGAGTTTATGCCATGGCAAGATGGAGTGAATGTGTTAGATTGTGAGTGGGCTTATAATGGGCCATCTCCCTCAACATGATACCAAGTTATGTCAGTTTAGAGAACTCTAACTACAACGTACTCAATTTCTGTCTTCAACCAAAATTATGTGGGACAGTTTGCAATTAATATTCTTACTGGAAAAAGTTAATCAGTCTTCTTCTAGACTTGTATATTTACTATTATGCCATGTTAATTGTCAACACCTCTCCCAGGCATCTTACCCCTACAATATAGTATGTAGAGTGGGGGAATTTAGTCTGCCTACACACTGATACCTACAAATGTTCCACTTTGTCAGCATCTCAAGTGAAAAAAGTCTGGGTTTTTTTTACCTTTCAACTCTTTTCTAAGGTCATGAGACTGCTAGTAAGGCCAACATCCACAAACAAATGTAAGCTAAGAAATTTTCATTATTTATTTATTTATTCATTTGATGTATTTATTTATCAAACTATATATGCCCAAGAAATGTGCATTGAATCATACAGTATACAGTCTCATTTCTTTGTAATCCTCATGGTTTGGGGGGCAAGCTGTAGCAGCATAAATGCATGAAGTTACACATACAGTATCATAAAGAAGTAATATTTCACTGATCAATTTATGTATAATATACATCTTGAAGCTATTTGTAAACCTCTTGTGCTGGAGTCTGGGAACCATTCCACATTTCTAGGGCTCAGTATGCAAAAAAGTCTGACTGGATGTTTTCACAGATTTATGAATAGGTACAGTAAACTAATGTGGCTGTCGGATCATAATCCATGCTGTATATCACAGTACAAATAGGGGTCAACAAACAGCTTACATACATTGGCAGATTTCTAAATAGGTATTTTAAAATCAGACAAACAAAATGCATAAACTGTCTGATAGTGAGCCAGGGCCACCCAATCAAATTTACGGTAATTTAGGCAATTATTTATTGACATTTCATTTTACTAGAATTTTTGGCTGACATGTAGGCAATTAATGATGACTATAATACCTGCACTGAAAGACAGCATGACAGGGTAAGTTACAATATAAACAGTATGGAAAAGAAAATCTTACTTCGTAAATACAATCATGAGGCCTAATTTGTTCCTCAGTTCTTCCATGTTCTGGCGGTGCTGTTACTTGCCCTATAAAGCAAAATATGTTAAATGGTAATATTCTGCACATAAAATGCAGTGAACAAACTTAAATCTCATCACTTAAATATGTTAAGCCTATACAGTTACTATAGTTCTCATATCATTTTTACAACACAGAATATTGTTTTTGTCTATAAAACCGTCTTGGATGAGCCAGCAATAAGACATGACGGGGTGTAGGTTATGCCTGATAAGAGCACGCCCCAGGTGCATTATGAGGCACTAGGCACTTGTGCAGAGTGCCTTTAGCACTTGGGATGTGCTCCTATCAGGCCATAACCAACACCTCAGAGTGTCTTATTGCACTTATAAAATGGGTCCCCAAGTAAATATTCATAAAAAGGAAAAAAACAAAGAAAGTGTCCAACATTTTTAAAAGGGAGGTTTTTAATAGTGACAATAGGAAAAATAGTTCGCTATCAATATTTTATAACTGTGATCATGTGAGGGCTACTACAGGGCATGCCTCTCCCACACCTACACAGTGGTTGACTCAGGTTGTGTCTCCCTCTCCAACACACACTCTTTTTAACTAAAAGCATTATACTCCCTTTTTAATAGTGACGGTTTTTGGTATGAAAGAATGTACTATAGCTCTCATTTCACTGACACCAAGAGGGCACTTTCACTGCGAGTGATCGTGCTACTTGCCAACATACCAAGTGCTGACTCACGTTGTGTCTTGCTAGAAAATACACTCTTTTGAAGTGCTAGCATTGCATGCCATTTATTACATTTTAATAGATATATTTAAATAGTGGCTTCTTGCTTTCAATATTGAGGAGCATACCTGTCATTTCACTGACAGCAGGCAGGCAGTTCTATTGCAAGTGTGTCACTTGCCAGCTTCCATAGATACCATTTTTTTCCTCATAGTGCTTCCTGGTCACGGTTTTTACAAAGAGCCCTCTCATTGTCTGTTATTTGACTGTACATGGAGAAGAGGATTATGGAGGAGTTCAGCCCAACAAATGAAGTGGGAATTCTGGAGACAGGATAGGAAACTGATGGGAAGTTTGTACTGCCAGCGGTATGAATAGCGGGACCGACATCTGTGGAGAGAAATGGGCAATAGCCAGAATAGAACTTCAGGAAAAAAACAATTCAGCCTGCAGTATTAAAACGATTCAGCCTGCAGTATTTCCCTAATTTGTTGTTGAACATGGGGGGGGGAGGATTTTGACATGGTGACTTGTCTTCTTGAACTCAATGCTTTCTGAGTTCAGCTCTCGCCATTTACTGGCATTCTAGGCATGCAGCTGCAGCAGGAGAGCCATTTGAAGCATTGGTTTGATTCTATGCTGCATTTTGGTTGCCACATGTAGTGCTGGTTGTATAGTTATGCCCTGATAAGAACACAGCTGAAAAAGTGTTTCAGCTAATTGGGTTTCAGTACATTTTGTACCCATTTTATAAAGTACTGTAAATGATCAGATTGGGCTGAGCAGAGCCCAGACTTGTTAAACAGGGTGTAACATATAAAGAATAATCCACAGACATCTCATAGAATTTGTTTTGGGTTAACTGAAAAGGTAACATTAGGACCTGGGTGGGGATATTGAGAAAAAAACTTGGGCAACATGAACGTTTTTTGGATCTATCAGCTTAAAGCAAAGAGTGATATGGGGCTGAATGAATCAACTGATTTGTCAGCCTTTAAAAAAAAACCGGTGACCTAGCATGTGTGGTATTAAATTTATGCTCTCTAAGTATATATGCCATGATGTGAAATGTATGTCATATATTTATTTACTTTGTACACGAGCTGCCAGTTTTAAAGGATTTTTATGCAACAACGAATAGGATTGATGTATTTGATTGTTGCCTATGTTGTGATGTGAAATGCTTCAATTTGTTGATTACTAATTAACCTGGATTCTATAAAGTGAAGTGTATGTGCCTGGGGATTTTTATTCTCCATGGGGGACTGGGTCTAAATTTGCACAAGTTGTCAATTTTTTAATTAATTGAGCACAATATATACTGTATGTTGTATCAGAGCACTAGCACTTTAGTCTCATGAAGCTAGGATGTGTCCTGGTGAAACGTAACTCTGTTCTGTGATGTCCTGGTAAACCTTTTATGAGAGCTATATGCACTCTGATTTGATATATATATATATATATATATATATAGATATATATATATATGTCTATATATATATATATCTATATATATATATGAATAAATGAAAAAGGTTTTTTAGTGCATGGTCCAATGCTTTTTCTTGTGGTGGGTGCAACTTTGTTTCCTTTTTCCAGGGTATATCTTGCTAGCCTTGGGACCAAACCAATGTAAACTAGAAAAAAAAAGTGTTATTATTTATGGGAACATACACTAGTGACTTTCAGCTTTCATGTTTCAGGTCTGAAAATTCTTTTGGCTATGTTTGTAATCTACAAGATGGTGCTATTTGTATAAACATAGAAAGCTGCTGAATAAAATGACTTGTAGTCCTTAGTGTATAGTCAATTTAGTCGGCAGTTCCTAATTCTAAAAGATACCCCTTCATTAGCAGTAGTATTTTCTATTCTGAGAGATGCTACCTGTGCACGTCTAAGCTAGGGAAGGCACTGCATCATTGGACAGACTATTGTTTAGTTAAGGGTATCACACAATGCATTAGGGTTTAGTTTCCTGAGGCACTGTGGAGCCTTTTATACTGGAGGAGCCAATACAAGAGAAATGAACAGAGGAAGGGTGGACGTCTTGGTAGTTGGATTGGGTATAAACTTTGTGAAGGGGTGGTTGGTGAAATGTGGGAAGTTACAAATGCCAGCTGGAGGAGGAAACAGACACTAACAATTGATAAGGTAATGAAAATGCATTAACCATGTGTAGGATGGCAAATCAAAACAAAAAAGGAGCAGGACAACTGAACTGGAAATGTGACTAATGATTGCAAGTAGTGTCAATAATAAAGACGTTGAAAGGGTAACTAGACTTGATATTATTGGTATCACTTAGGCTTGGTGGGATGATTCCAAGTAATAGATTACATATGGCACCTTACGGGGTGTAAAGTAAATGTGGTAACCCCACTTCGGTCCCCTCTTCACTGGTTTACCACTATGCCTCGTAGAAGGGGATGGGTCATAATCCGGGGCTCTCATGTTTAATTGTATAGGGATAGTGTCTGTTGTAGGGATGGTGTCTGTGTTAATTGCATAGGGAGGTGAAAGACTAGGTTTGCTAGCCAAGGCACCTAGCTTCACCTGAGCTCTTTTTCTAGGTTGCTTGAAAGGACAGAGCAAAAAGCCTTACCAGAGCAACAATAAGATTAAGGCTTCTTTGGCTAGGCAGGTTTACTGTGTGTTGTTATTTTTATTTTGTACTCACAGGCAGTGTTACTGTTTGTTGCTAACATTTTATTGCTTTATTTTTCTCTGATTCATATTGTTGTTGCTGGATATACATTCTGCTGCATTATTACAGGGTGTGCCTACAGGTGTGTGCTTACAGATTACTGCTGTAATCTTCTGATTCAAATTGTCTTTTGCAAGGTATAACTTCTGTTACTGCTTTATTTTTCTCTGTAGCAAAGTGTTTCTTACAGGGTATATCTTCTGTGAAATTATTACAGGTGGTGCTTTACAGGTTACACAGTTTTATCTGTCATTAGGATAAGCTTTCAGGGCTACTGCAGTTGTTGCTGGCTGATTGTTTCTGCTCTTTACCTCCTTGTTTCTTTCCATGGTTCTTCTTTTTCAGCAGGAGAAGGGCCCAGCCACCCACCCCCATCCCCAACCACCCTACACTACACTCCTTTTATAGGGTAGCACAGTCGTGACATTTCCAGTAGCACAGCAGGAAGAGGTGGATCAGAGGAGTATCCACACAGTGAACTCATTTACAGGGGCAGTAGTAATTTAACTTATTATAACAAGTTATACAAAAACAAACAAACAAAACACAAAATCAAACTTTTGCTTTCATTTTCTTCCTTCTAATTACTCTGACCAGGTTATAAACCCAGCAACTTACCTGGAATGGATATCATTAACTGCAGGTACTGTGGAATACGTTTCAGAAGGGCAGGTTTACAGGATTTAGGACACTGTCGTACATGCTGGGCCATTGGAGATCTAAGGGCTCAGCTCCAGGCAGCATGGGCAGAGATTGTGCACCTCAAATTACATATTCAAGAGGAAATATATTGTAAGAACCACCCGCCATTTCCCCAACATCCAACAGAAGCACTTCAACCGCAGAGGGTAGTTGGTCTGGGAGGCTGGCAGATGGTTAGGAGGGGCAAATCGGGTGCTCTATTACTCGGTGCTCTCCAACATATCACCTTCACAAACCATATTAAAACTAAAAACAGGTATCTGCCTCTATCTCCAAAATCAAACAAAGGGGCAGAGGACACTGCAACATAGGAGCTAGCTCAACAAAACTTGCTCAAAACAGGAACCAAAACAAAAAAAGCAAAAAGGAAATCCAAAAAACTTCTGATCTTAGGAGACTCCATGATTCAGGGAGTTGATACATATCTCCAGCCAGGGGTAATGGTCAGATGTCTCTCAGGTACATCAGCATGGAGAGACACTGACCGCATTTCTAAAATTTATCAGGAAGCAGGAGAAAATATTGATGCCCTGGTACACATAGGGACTAATGATCTCGCCAGCCGGTCAGTTGTGGAGACCAAGGAACACCTAACCAAGCTGGGGGACAAACTATCATCCATTTCATCTGGCATCTCCTTCTCTTACATCTGCCAGTCTGGGAGAGGGGACAGATGGACGGAAGGTCAGAGAAGGGGAGATAGGGGAGATAAACATGTGGCTCAAGGGCTGGTGCCAGGAAAAATTACACAAATTTGTAGGGAACTGGCAACAGTTTTGGGAGCGAAAGTTCTTTAAATTTGATGGACTGCATCTGACTAAGGAGGGAGTCAGTGCACTGGGGCAGATGTTTGATGTCTTTGCAGCATATTTAAATTAGCAAATGGGGAGAGGGGTGCAGCACCCGAAATATCAAATGGGAAGAACACCCCTCCCCCTCAGCTAGTGGTCCAACAGGAGTTCAGCATGTTTGTAGTTCATTTGCATCACAAGGTAAAGAAAAAGGTCTGGCTCCCCATACGATGCACTGGGGAAATGCCGGACCTCGCCCAACAACTAACACACTGAAATCTGACCAATGAAAACATGTACACAAATGCTCTTGGTCACTAGAAACAAGATCCTAGACCTGCAGGCAATAATGACAGAGCCAAACTGGACATAGTAGCCATTAGTGAGACATGGTTTACCAGTAACCACACTTGGGAGACTTCAGTACCTGGCTATGTACTGTTCAGAAGAGACCGAGGTGCAAAAGGGAAAGTGGAGTGGCCTGTATGTCAATGAAAATATCAAAACTACAGAAATTCAGAATACACATAAGAGCCAGAAGAACTGTGGGTCACCCTGAAACAGGAAATGGGACAGCCATATGAACTGGGGTTGTGTACAGGCCTCCAGACCAGGGGGAGGACATAGACATGTTACTGTTAGAAGATATACAAAACATGACAGCTAAAGGGGAGGTTCTGATAATGGGCGACTTCAACATGCCAGATACAGATTGATCAATACCAGCAGGGACATCTGCTAGAACTAGACACGTGGTGGATTCCCTCCAGGGGGAGGGCCTCAAACAACTGGTACAACAGCCCACAAGAGACAGGGCTATCCTAGATCTAGTACTGACTAACAGGGAAAGGATCACAGATCTCCAGGTGGTAGGTCACCTGGGGGCCAGTGACCATCACATGGTATGGTTCAATTTGGCCACTAGAACAAAATCATCCCATTCCAAGGCAAAAATATGGGACTTCAGAGGAGCTGATTTTGATAAGATGGCCAACAGAGTTAAGCTAGCCCTGGCAAAAAGAAATACAGGTGAGGGGGTACAGGCAAAGTGGGCAAGCATTAAAGATGCAATACTTGAAGCAACATCCCATTGTTAGTGAGAAAAGGAAGTGCAAAAGAAGGAAACCACTTTGGTTTTCAAACACAGTAGCAGAAAAGGTCAGAACCAAAAGTCTGGTCTTCAGGAATTATAAGGGAACGCAGCAGGATGAAGATAGGGAGGCATACCAAACTTCCCTAAGGGAAGCAGGGAAGACAGTAAGGCAGACAAAGGCCCAAACTGAGGAAACACTAGCAGGAACAGTAAAGAGAGGTGGCAAGACTTTCTATAGATACATTAGTGAAAGGAGAAAGTCCAGAGGGGGTATTGCTAAGATCAAAGGGGATAAGGGGGCATGTGAGGAGGAGGACCATGTAAAAGCATCTATCCTAAATAGATACTTTTGCTCATTATTTACTGAAGAGAAGGTAGGTCAGGACCCACAGCCCTGCGCCATGGACACAGGGGGAAAGGAGGTGTGCACTAGTCCCTTCACAAAAGAAAGGGTCCTACAAGAGCTTGATAAGCTCAGGGTGGACAAGGCAATGGGACCAGATGGCATACATCCCAGGATACCAAAGGAGCTAAGGGTGGAACTAGTAGAGCCATTATCAGAACTGTTTAGTGAGTCTCTGCACACAGGAAAGGTCCCAGAAGACTGGGAGAAGGGCACATGTGATCCCGCCCCACAAGAGGGGTAGCAGGGAGGAGGCAGGGAACTACAGACCAGTCAGTCTTACCTCAGTAGGGGGCAAGATTATGGAGACACTCCTTAAGGAAAGGATAGTGCAACACCTGGAATCCATAGGAGCACAGGATCCAACATAGCATGTGTTTACAAAAGGAAGGTCCTGTCAAACTAATCTCATAGATTTCTTTGACTGGGTAACCAGAGTGATGGACCAAGGGGGAGCAGTTGATGTTGCCTATCTTGACTTCAGCAAAGCTTTTGATACTGTTCCATGTAGAAGATTGATTAATAAGCTGGGTAGGCTCGGGGTGGGTCAGACATTGGTCAACTGGGTGGAAAACTGGTTGACAGGCAGAAAACAGAGAGTGGTGGTAAATGATATACAGTCAGAAGAGATGCAAGTCACAAGTGGGGTACCTCAGGGATCAGTCCTGGGGCCAGTCCTCTTCAATATCTTCGTCAGTGACATTGCAGATGCACTGGAGGGTAGGGTTTGTCTGTTTGCAGATGACACCAAGATCTGCAACAAAGTAGATGATACAGACGGTGTGGGCAGAATGAGAAGAGATCTGGATAAACTAGCAAAATGGTCGGAAGAGTGGCAACTGGGGTTTAACGCAAAGAAGTGCAAGATCATGCACATAGAGAAGAGAAACCCTGAAGCCACCTATAGGCTGGGAGGGGAGTTGCTGGCAGTCACAATGGAGGAAAGAGACTTGGGCGTCATCATCACCGATGACCTGAAATCATCCAAGCAGACCTCTAAACCAGTAGATAAGGCTAGAGGGATGTCGGGGTGTATTAATAGGGGTATCACAAGTCGGAAGAGGGAGATAATAATCCCTCTTTACAAGACACTGGTTAGGCCCCATCTGGAGTACTGTGTGCAGTACTGAAGGCCACACCTTCACAAGGACATTAACCAAATTGAAGCAGTCCAGAGAAGGGCAACCAAAATGGTGCAGGGACTGCATCAGAAAACATATGAGGACAGATTAACTGAACTCAATATGTATACCCTAGAGCAGAGGAAGGAGGGAGGTGATATGATTGAAACATTCAAACGCCTTAAGGGCATTAACAAGGTGAAAGAGTCTAACATGTTACAATGTAAGAAAAATAGCAGGACAAGAGGACACAGCATGAGATTAGAGGAAGGCCGATTAAGGGGTGATGTGAGGAAGGTCTTTTTCACAGAAAGGGTGATGGATGCATGGGACAGCCTACCTCAGGAAGTGGTGGATATGAATACAGTGCAAGGCTTCAAACAGGCATGGGATAAGCTTATGGGAGCAATACAGATGAGTATGAATAGATAGGCAATTGACAGAGCAAAGGCCTATGGCACATTCATAAGATAGAAAAAGAAATGAAAAGACTGGATGGACCTTGCGGTCCTTATCTGTTGTTAGCTTCTATGTTTCTATGTTTCTGTGTTTCTACATTTCTGTTCCCAGACCCACTGATTTCAAACAATTCCAATTCTGGCTGCCTCACTCCCCAGTCTCATGATCACCGGGACATCACTTTCAAATGTCCCTGTGCCTCCCTGGCAGCTCTTCATTTGTTTTTTGAGCTTCTTGTAGGGAAGTATCTTCTGTATACCAGTATTTTTATCAGCAGACTCCTGAAAAGAACTCCCTGCAGTGAGGGCTTATTAGTACTCCCAGCAGCTCTCTACAACAGCTCCAAACTTGGCTCAAAATTTATTTATTTACACAGCACTACCGGTCAGTACTAATCCCCAAAGGGGAAATAGGGTACCAGTCATTTTAATTTACTTGGCTGCAAACAGTTCAGGCATACATCTTTCACTATTCTCTGGTCCGCTGATTTAAGGCAACAACAGGAAAGACAGTTAAAGCATAGCACTGCTTCCAAACCCACCAATTTATTTACACTGCACCTATGAACAGCATCAAATTTGGCAGAATAGTTACACAACTGGAATTGCAACTATGTCCTTTGCTAAGGGCATAAACTAATCAATATTTATAGGTTCCAAGCCTGTTGGCAGTGGGAACCAAATTAATTAACAGCATAACATGTTTACAATTCACAATGTCTCCACCACAGCCATGAGGGAACCAGATGGTAAATGGAGGTTTCAACTGTGTCCCAACCAGCGCAGCTATACACAGTATATACACAGCTATACATAGTAAATTAGTATCTGGGACAACAGGGTGAAGGTATCCTAGTTAGTACAGTACAACACCCCCCTCATGGGCACAAACAGGACTGACGTGAGTGGCCTTACTGCATATTTCTCTGCCCTTAAGCCTAGATGTCTCAGCAGCTCCCCTTTGAACATAGAAACATAGAATCAGATGGCAGGAGAAGACCAAAGGCCCATCACGTTTCCCCATAGTTCATACCACCATTTTCCCAGTCCTAGTGCCACTGTGGGTTATTCACCCCTTCGCTCTCTTCTGGTTCAGGCAAATATGGTCCAGCATTCAATCCACACTTGGGAGCCTGGAGTTTGGATGGTTAGCAGGCCCTCACTGTCCAAATCTTGGACCCTTGCCAGAATCTGAGCTTCTGGAGACTCACCTTGGAAAGGTTATTGCCACCCTGGTTCCAGGACCCTGCTACTGTTTCAGACCTGTGAGTTCCTTGTAGTAGGTTGCAGCCAAAGTGTATTTTGTACTTAAATTCCCACTAAAAGGATCCAACAAGTAGAGTTGGGGCCCCATACTTACACCCAAAGCAGACAGCCAAAAAATGTAAAGGAACCAACATATACAGAATGTATGCAGCAATTAACAGCTCACCCTTTCTGGGACTGAAAAACTATAAACAGAAAATAATTGGTTACATTTTTTGCAGATCTGAAACATTAACCCCGCGTTCAGTTATGCAGAATGAACAGCATAATAACCCCCACCTTCTATGGGGAGGGTACATCAGGTATTCAAAGAGACTGAAGTGAGAAGAAAGGGGGAAAGAGAAGCATTATACTGTATATTAAACAGGAATAAGTGGTTTGGTAAGAGAGGATATTAAGAGGATGGAACCAGAAACTGAATCCATATGAAACATAGACTGTGTCAGTAGAAAAGGACCGGTAGGCCAATCCAGTCTGCCTTAGTTTCCCTGCCTATTACTACACCTGTACCCTATTTGGTCACAGGTGCCCGTTTCTTCTCCCTTTTCTCTACCTATTATGCCAATGGGCTTGATTTTCAAAAGCTCCCATTTGCAGCAAGCCCTGGGTGCACCATAGATATTGCGCACGGGGCTTGCGGCAATCACCTGGCTGGAACTGGGATTTTTGATCATGTGCGCCAACTGCCACATGTTAGACTGCAGGTTAGACCAGCTTTCTATGGTCTAGCTTGTGGCTAGCCCAGGGACCCTTTTTATGGGGCCTGCACCAAGGAGTTGGCACAAGCTGCTGTAAATCAGGTAAAATGTTGCAACTGCACCCAACCTACTAAACTCAGGTGCAGTTGCGGCAAAGGTGATTGGTGCAGCTGCACTAAAGCAATGGTTCAACGCAGGCCTTGATGCAAGCCCTACATCACCCTTTGACAATCAAGCCCCATATGTTTCTCCCACGCATGCTTGAAGCTCCTCACTGTCTTTTCCCCATCACCTCTTCTGGCAGTCTGCTCCAGGCGTCCACCACCCATTCTGTGAAAAAACATTTTCTCACATCCCACTTAAGCTTCCCCCTCAAGCTTCATACCATACACCCATGTTCTGGTGCTCCTTCTCTGAAAGAGATTCCCCTCATGCACTTTGTTTACCCGTGTGAGGTACTTATATGTCTCAATCATGTCCCTTCTTGCCCTCCAGGGAGCACATGTTGAGATTCCTCAGCTTCTCCTCATATTGTTCGTACTGGCTGGTATTAAATGAGGCAAACAGAGTAAACATTACTGGGACGACACTGTATACATTTGACCAGATTACAGCCCTTGACCATGAATAATGGGATAAAACCAGAATGGCAGCCTTTAAGGGTTTGATTAGAAGATTTTAATTTACTAGACATTACTTGGGATAGTGGTTCTGCCAAAGGGAAGTTAGGACAAAAACCTTAACTGTAATCAGAGAGGTCGTTCTACCACAATATGTGAATGAGGGCACCAGAGGGATAAATACTGTATACTGTAGCTGCCCCAGGCAACCCCCCTCTTTTACATCCAACGGACACATCACTCTCACCACACACCAACCTATCTACTTAACCTAATCCAATGCAGCAGGCTAGAAGGTCTCTAGTAGCAAACATGCTGCTACTACAATATGTTCCTACCATTCTGTGATTCCCTAATATTCTGTCAATGTCATAAAAGGCTGATAAATATTGAATGAGTGCAATGCCCTACTCCTATGTTTAATCCTGGCTACGCTGAATATGCTTACATTGGTTGCCACTTCTGGGCTGATTGTTACCTACTGTAATCTTCTGTATTTATGTAGGAACATATGAAATTTGCCAGCAGATAAAGGCCTAGGGGTCTATCAAGTCTGCTCGAATGTGCAGCTAGCACCCCTTATTCTGCAGCTGCCGCTCCCTTCCACCCTTCCCCTTCATTGACCCTCCCCCTTGTTCTGTCCCATCCTCTTTCGAAGCAGTCCGCTGTTCTACTGGATACCACTTCTGCAGGTAACGCATTCCACCCAGCCACCACCCACTCTGTAAAAAAGTGTCTCCTCATCTCCCTCCTGAACCTTCCTCCCTCCAGTTTCATATCATGGCCCCTGGTGTCCCTCCCTTCCCTTACTTTGAACAGCCTCTCTGTACCTGTCTTGTTTATTCCTTTCATGTACTTAAAGGTTTCAATCATGTCCCCCATCCCTCCTCTCCTCCAGCGAGTACATGTTCAACTCCCTCAGCTTCCTTTATTTATTTATTTTATTTTATTTATCAAGTCTAGGATTACAAATACCTTTGAGCCATGGCTCTTTTACAAAGGTTCCAAGTCAGAGAAATACAAATTATGGTGAACATCAAGACAGGCATTACAACAATGTGGACATTGCAAACAGAGTACAGATTAATACAGTTCAAGGGTAGCATTGTAACAAGGCAGCCAGTGGCATTTGTCAGAGAAAATAGACAACAGATAAGAAGTGCCAGAGTCATAGGGAGAGGGAAGAGGGTGGGGGGAGAAGGAATGTAGGAAGGGTGGCAAGAGGGTGAAAAGTACAGCATTGGATATACCAAGATGTGAGGGTAGAATCCAGTTGGGGGGGACAACTAGAACAGAAAGGGAAGTGGAGAAACAAGGTTAAGTTGGGCAGTCACAGGAGCTGTTGGTAGTGAGACAGTCCCGGAGCCTACTTTTAAACATACCAATAGTTGGGCAGAGGAGATGGTTGGGCTGAGGCCATTGAACCAGAGTGGCGCTCAATAAGCAAAAGAGCATTGTCCCTGTGAAGTGTGACAGTGGGGGACTTTCAGTAGCTGTAGCGTGGATCTCCTAAGGCACCATTTGTTAATTCAGTGTTGTAACAGAGTTGAGACCCCAGAAGGTGCAAGGCCAAGGTAGATTTTTTCACCATGGAGCAGGTGAGAAACTTTATGCGGTTTGATAGTTGGAGCCAGCCGGTCTGAGTGTACAGGTCACATGTGTGGGTGAGACGGTGAGCACCAGTGATGAGCCGACATGCTTTATTTAAGGTAGTTGAGAGGCATCTAAGGGTTGTGATTGTGGCTGAGCCATGAGTGATGAGACCATAGTCTATTACAGAGATCACAGAGCTCAGGACTGCAACCTTCAAAGCTTCTGGCGTGAGGTGTGGTCTGTGTTTGTAGAGGAGACCAAGCCGTGTATTAGCAGCTCTAGCTACATTATCTATGTGAAGTCCAAGGAGAGATTAGGGTCAAGCTGTATCCCTAAGTATTTGAAGGACCCCACCTGATCTAGAGTGTTCCCCCTGGGTGGTGGAGATAGCCAAGTGGTGTAGCTTGTGTGGGTTATGAGAGCTGCAGAAGAGCATAGATTTGGTTTTCTTGTCATTGAGGACCAGTTTATGATTAAGAAACCATGTCTCTACAGAACTGAAACCAAGTTGAAGGTTGTGTTGAAGAGTTGCAGGATCTTTGTGAGTGGAGAATACAACAGCATCATCGGCATATAGTATGATCTGCTCAGAGCAGTGGTAAGGGAGGGAGTTTAAGAAAAGGCTAAAAAGGAGTGGTCCCAGTATGGATCCCTGTGGGACACCCGAGCGAACAGGCAGGATGTTAGAAAGAGTGTCCGCAATTTTTACTCTCTGTGACCGGTTTTCTAAGTAGCTTTTAAACCAGAGAGAAGAGTCAGGTGATAGCCCGGCATTCAGTAGTTGGTGTATTAATAATCCATGGTGTACTGTATCGAAGGCCTTGGAGAGGTCGACGAAAACGGCCCCTGTGAGAAGGCCGTTGTCAAGGGATTTGTGCAAAGCTCCAGTGAACTCAAGAAGGGCTGTGGTGGTGCTGTGACCTTTCCGGAAGCCGTGTTGTTGTGGACAAGGTATATTGTATTTATCCAAGTGGTCGGTAAGTTGATCAGCCACGATGCACTCAAGTGCCTTAGAGAGTGGGGGTAGTATGGAGATGGGGCGATAATTTGATTGAATCATCTTGTCCCCACTTTTATGGATGGGTGTCACAGTGGCTGTTTTCCATAGGTCCGGGAATTTTCCACAGCTGAGAGAGAGGTTTAGGATTTTTGTTAATGGATGAATTACCTCATCGAAGGTGAGCAACAGAAGCTTAAGGTCCAGGGTGTCGCTACTAGATCTAGATTTAGAGATAGCTGCAGTAATATAGTGGCAAGCTTCATTCAGCCTTACCTTCCTGAAGTAGAAGAGGGGATGGTTAGACTGAGGGGCTGAGGTATTTGGGGAGTAGGCCCTGTTTTTGAAAAAGTCATGGGGTAGAACAGCACTAAGGTCTGAAAAAGCCGTGTTAAAGATGTTTGCGATCACCTTGGGGTCAAGGGTTGAGGATCCATCAACCATTAACATGGCGGAGAGGTTTTTGACTGCTTCCTGTGACATCCTTGATATTGTCCCAAAGCATGACCATTTCCCCATGTATTGGTGAGAGCATCTTTGTAATAGGTGGATTTCATTAGCTGTATGGCTTTTGTGCAGGCATTTCGTGCTTGTTTGTAATTTTGGATGTCCAGTTGTTTGCCAGTGGCCCTGGCAACTGCCCAGAGGTGATCCCTTAGTTTCAGCTGTGAGAGAAGAGCCGCGGTGACCCATGGGTTAGAGAGAGATTTTGTTTTGCACCTTTTAGCAGGGGCAAAGAGGTCGCAGGCTTTGCTGAAAATTGAGATGAAGTAATCAAGAGCCAAGTTAACATCTGTTGCTTCATAGATGGGTAGCCAGTCTTGTAGAAGCAGGTGTTGTTTGAGATGTGGAAGTTTTCCATGAGGAAGGACTCTGCTCGCGATAATTTTGGGAGGGGGCTTAAGGAATTTGTTAGATCATGCACACATGACTGGGGAGTGGTCACTGAGTGAGTCTGGGAGAATGGTCGTACGAGAAATCCTTGTGGGGTGAGTGGTGAGGACCCAATCCAAGAGGGTACTGGTGCCAGTCTTGTAATTAATCCTAGTAGGGGAGTTTACCATTTGCGTGAGGTTAGCAGCTGAGATGGAGTCTTTATAGGCACTGGCACTCGATGCTAACCAGTTTATGTTGAAATCCCCTAGTAGAATAAGTTCAGTTTCTGGAGGATGTGAGTTGATAAAGTTTAGGACGTCGTTGAATCCATGTTTAGGGTCCCTGGGTGGGATGTATATGGAGACAATAGTCAGAGCTTTATGGTTGGGACCTAGGATGATTTTAATTGGCAGAATCTGGGCTGAGGCAGAAAGTGATGGAGTTGCTACAGGGTGCCAAGACAGGGAGTCTTTGATATAGATTGTGCAACCACCGCCTTTTTTGGATATCCGGTCCTGCCTGTGAACATTGTAGCCCTGTATTGTTACTGCTGAGTCAGGAACTTTAGGTGTCAGCCAAGTTTCCACCACTGCAAGGATGTCAGGGTTGTGTTGGCATATGAAGGCTTGGAGTGCATCCAGCTTTGGTAGTAGGCGGCAGATATTAATGGTTGCAAGGATAAGGGCACCTGGAGTTTGTGTGGGGCCTGGGCTTCTAGGGCCAGAATTGGGATGGACGCTGCCTGATATGAGAAGGAGGAGGAGTAGAAGTTTTAAGGAGCAGAGTCGCAGCTCTTTGAGAGATAGTTTTGATTGTTGTTTCCTGGAGTAGAAGTTGCAAGGTTCCAGGCGGTGTCCCATATGGACTGCAAGGTGGTACAGTGTAGAGGGTGGCCACACTTGTTGAGAGTAGTGGTCGGGTTAAGTAACCAGGAATATCCAAGCGGTGCACCAAGCACAAGTCTCAGTGGAAGTGGAGAGTTCCTTGGAGTAGCAGTGGAAACCAGAGTGAGGGTGGCGGGGGTGGGGTGGGGGTGGGGTGGGGTGGCTGGGACCAGGAGAGAGAAGAAGGGGCCAGGGCAAGGAGGAGGAGGAGAGGCAAGAGAAAGGCAGAGAGAGCCCACATTGCTTACGTACTAGATAAAGAGATAGAGATATAGCCCTCTAGTGGTGAGAGGATATAATCTGCTAATGGAAAAGTAAAAAAAAAAAAGCTCTAAATTCACTTCTAATATCAACTCAGAACTTAAAATGACTGTAAGGATTAAACAAATTATTAAACCCTAGCACATAAATTCAATTGGAGACACAGAGGGAGATGCAGTAGTTAGAGGTGTGTTCAGCAGGAGATAGTATGGGCCACTTGGAAATCAGCTTCCACTGGTACCAAATCCAAAAGTCAGGGCTAGTACCTTGCAGTACAGAGGCTTCCTCTCGTATGATAAGTCCTCCAACCCCTTGATCATCTTTTTCACCCTGAGCTGTGTCCTCTCCAGTAACTTAATGTCCCTCTTCAGATACGGGCACCAGTACTGCATGCAGTACTCCAGGTGTGGTCTAACTAATGACCTGTACAGTGGCAGAATCACCTCCTCCCTCCTCGAGGATATACCTTTTGCAATACAACCCAGCATTTTGTTGGCCTTTGCAGCTGCCTTTCTACATTGTGCCGAGTTGTTCATTGACCCTGTAATGAGCACCCCCAGATCCTTCTCCTCCTCCTCCTCTGTTTGGGCTCGCTGCACTTCCCCCAGCTGGTAACTCCTCCTTGGGTTCTTCATCCCAAAATGCAGCACCTTGCACTTTTTGGCATTAAACCCCAGTTGCCAGGTATCAGACCAACTTTCAAGCTTTGCTAGGTCATCCTGCAACCCCTGCAACCCCCCTAGGTCATCCACCGCCACTCCTACCTTGGTATCATCAGCAAACAGACTGATCTTGCTCTTGATGTGCAATGATATGTCTGCAATGAATATCCCAAACAACACTGGCCCCAACACCGAGCCCTGTGGAACACCGCTTTTCACTACCCTTGGGTGTGACAGCACCCAACCCACCACCACCCTCTGTGGCCTTCCCTGAAGCCAGTTCCCTACCCATCTCACCAGCTTTGCACCTGCCCCTGTGCCTACTAACTTACTTCCTAGCCTTCCATGTGGCACCGAGTCGAATGTCTTACTGAAGTCCAGATACAGAACATCTACTGCATGGCCTCTGTTCAGTTGCCTAGTTACCCAGTCATAGAACTCCACCAGGTTGGTTTGGCAGGATCTACCCCATAGGAAGCCATGCTGTCTGCTGTCCTGTAGTCCTTTGGCCTCTAGGAGGGTCACCAGCCTCTCTTTCAGGATAGTCTCCATTAGCTTACACACGATGGATGTGAGGCTCACTGGTCTGTAGTTTCATGGTTCATCCCTGGGGCCACTCTTGTGGAGGGGCACCACATGAGCTATCCTCCAGTCCTGAGGTACATACCCCAAATGTAGTGAGGCATTAAATAGGTCTGCCAAAGGTCTTGCAAGGACCTCTGCCAGCTCCTTCCGTATCCTGGGGTGGATGCCATCTGGGCCTGGCACCTTATCCACCCTCAGTGCCTTCAAACCCTCCCGAACTCTGCCCTCCATGATTTCCCCAGCTGTCACCCCTTCCCCCCATTTCTGCCATTTCTCCCCCCTTGGGTGTCACCCCCCTCTTCTCTTTAGTAAATACTGAGCAGAAGTACTCATTTAGTGCTTCTGCCTTATCACACCCTGCTTCCACCCAATTCCCCCTCCTTCCTAATCCTTACTATGTGGTCCTTACAGCTCCTTTTCTCCCTGATGTACCTAAAGAAGTCTTTCTCCCCCTTCTTAATGCCTTGTGCCAGCCTGAGTTCCGTAGATGCCTTGGCTCCTCTTACTGCCCTTATCACCTCCTTTGATTCCATCAAGTACTCCTCCTCTCTCCGTGTTTTCTTGTACTTCCTAATGGCAGTTCTTTTCTTCCTTACCTTTTCCATGACCTCCTTGCTCAACCAGCTCAGTTTCTTGGCCCTAGCCTTCTTGCTCTGGGCCTTGCAGCAGGTTTTGGTTGCCTCCACTATCCCCAGCTTTATGAGCTCCCACCTCTGGTTAGTGTCCATACTAGATTAAATTCTTGCCAGGTACCCTTTTACCAGTTCCCCCATCCTACCAAAGTCAGCCCTCCTGAAGTCCAGCACTCTTGTGCCAGATTCCACTCCTTCCTTGCCCATATCTAATGTGAGCCATACTGAGTGGTGGTCACTCCCTGACAGCGGTTCCTCCACTGTAAGTTCTCTTACAAAGTCCCCATTTTCCAGCACAAGGTCAAGAGTGTTCCCTAATCTGGTTGGTTCACTGACCATTTGCAGCAGGAAGCTGTCCTGGAAGGCATCCAGCAGTACCTGCTCCCTTCTGTTCCTGGTTGTTGGGGTACTCCAGTCCACTCCTGGCATGTTGAAGTCCCCACAATCACCACACTACCCTTCTTTCAGGTCCTCCTGATCTGTCCGCTAGTTCCCTGTCTAACTCCTCTGTCTGAGATGGCGGCCTGTACACCACTTCCATTCTAAGAATCCTATTCTTGGAATCCTGGATTTGCATCCAAAGTGACTCCGTACCACCCTCCTCCCCTTCCTCCCTTACACACTTCAGTCCTTCCTACACATATAGTGCCACACTTCCTCCTTTTCCAATTACCCTGTCTCTACAAAATAACCTGTACCCTGGTACAGACAGGTCCCAGTCATTGTATTGGGTGGCCCATGTTTCTGTGATGGCTGCAATGTCCACCTCTCCCTCTGCTATGAGTACCTGTAATTCTGCAGTTTTCCTCCCAAGGCTCCTAGCATTAAGGGAAACCACCTTCCACCCTTTTCCCCCCTCCCATCCTGCCCTCCTTTACCAGCATCACCAATAGTACTTGCCATTTGTCCTTTGTCACTGTTATGGGTGATAAGCTCATAAGGTTTCCCAACCTGTGGTCTCTGCATGTCTCTTGCCCAATTGCCACCCCCTGCTCTTAGTTTAAATTCCCTACTTCCTCTATGTACTCCTCCATCCTCTGTTTCAACACTTTCTTTCCCTCCTCACTCAAGTGTAGTCTGTCCTTGGTATAGAGACTACTGTCCTCCCAGGTCCCTCCCACCCCCCAACAGCCCATACCCTTTAGCACAACACCAAAGGACTACACTGTTTGACACTTCTGGCTTGATTGTTGCCTATTGTAATATTATGTATTATGTACCAAAGACTTATTGTAGAGACCTAGACTATGATGAGGAACCTTTGCAAATGAGCATGTTTTTCTCAAAGGTATGCTTCCAATGACTTAAATAAATGAATAAATATTGGATCTAGTGCTGAGCGATTGAGTAGTCTGGTTGCTTCTAAAGGGGTGAGTGAGCATTTGAGAGCCAACAATAATAATATACAGAATAATGCATGAGTAAATGTGCATAATGGGAATTTTATACACACACAAGGTGTTTGATGCTTCATAAATCCCAAAAGCGAAGCTCAAGGGGTTTATAATGGCTATATCCATGTCTTGTCTTGTTTCATATAATTGCTGGTGACTGTTTTTGTTTGTCCCAGTGTTTTGTGGTGTTCAAAGCTGCAGTTCAAATATGCATGATTAGAAAATAGATTTGAAATAATGTTGCCAAAGATGAACAATGATAAACAGACTTACTTTTTTCTTGTAATTTTTTTTTCAATGACTCTGCTAACTCTTTATCAGCACAGACCCTCGCCAGGGCCACCAAACTGAAACAGCTTGCATTATGATAGTTTTGCCAGTGGGCACATACTGGTTGGGCAACCATTAACAACCAGCCTGTACTGCCACAGAGGGGTTCTGGTTACAGCACCTCTTGAGAGTGAATCTTGAGAAGTCCGATGTAATTAGAAGCCCATTGTGGTAGCTCAGGCTGGTTGGGCATGTTGTTGCCCAGCCAGTATTTTCTATAATTGTATAGTTTATTTTTTATTTCTTAAGTCTTTTCACTGTGCTCCACAGCAAACATGCCAGCAGTTTCAGTTTAGAACCTGAACTGACTGCTGTGCACATGGTAGCACTATGGAAAAGATCAGCTGCCTCGAGGATTTCAGATCAGCTGGAACCTTGTTGTACCACAAAAGGGTACAACCAAGTTGCATGACCTTTGAACTGTGGTACAACAAGGTTTCAGATGGCATGGAAATGCATGCAGAACAAACCCTGTCTATACACTATTATACAATTCTATTTACCAGTGATGCTTTGTTTTATGTTCTGTTTTTTATGTGCGTCATGTCAGTGTTCAGCTAACCGTATTCTGAAAATAATGGATGCTGAATGATCTCATCCTAGCATCTCCAGCAGCTCAAACCTTGATACCAAGTGAGTTTTATGTCTCAGATTCAATTTGTTTACCAGTGTACAAGTCAAACAATGAAAAAATGGACACTTCATTGCCACTTCTATTGTCAAACAGAATGATTACTGTTGTATTTATTTTTCCTCCTGATGTTTCTCTATTTAACTATGTAAAGGTGCTGCCCAGGGGTGGACATGGGGGGTGATAAGGGGTTAAGGCCCCCCTATTTGAAAATCTACCTACCGACACTGTCATTAGTTGTGTTTTACAGCAGGAGCACTAGTTTCTTAAATTTCACTTTGTTTTTTCATTTTAGGCATAAGTGCATCAGCTGCTGCTGTTGCTGCTTCCCAGACCTAACTACTGCAGCAATTGCTCCCAACTTCTGACTCTGTGCCATCATTGCGATGTGACTCCAATCCCTTACCTGTGTGTTGCAGACTATGACTATCAATTGTTCCTGATTTCAGAGTCAGCACGGTCACCATGATATGACTACCATTATCCCTTACCTGTGTCACAGACAGTACACACCAACACCATGGGTGAGCTCTCATTCACTGGTCACTTCAGTCGGGACTTGTCCAGGTCACTGTAGCCTAGTCTGATGGGAGTATGGTGGACTGGAGGTGGGAAAGGGATCCAGACCAGCACCAAAGAAAACAAAATGCATCTGACTCAGTGATCGGGTCATGGTGCATCCGTCGAGGCATGCAGCAATACCTCACTCCTTAGCATCATGTGCTTTTTTTTTTTAGCATATTTGCCTCTGAGCAGAAATTAACGCTAGAGAAGTTCTCTAGTCATGAAAGCAGCTGATGCTCACTCCCTCCTTCAGCACTTTTATTTTAGCTTGGAATGCAAATGTACTATAGTAGAGGCAGGGCAGGACCTCCCACTGTGTGGACTTATGACTGATGGTTTGGGGCGGGGCAGCAAGATGGCCACAGGGCTGCTCCACTTCAGGCCGTTCTCTGCTATGCTCTGCTTCTAGCCTGTATAAATCGTAAACTGGAGGGGGTTTATCCACTTTCATGAATGAAACTTCAGCTACTTTGTTTTATCGGGATTAGTTAGGCCATTTCCATGCCATTTGGGAGGCTTTAAGTGCCTTTTTTTCTTCTGAACTTTTATCCGAGTGATTACTAATTCTCAGTGTTTGACGTTTTGAATGGCGCCTGTTTCACTGACTGGGACATGAGAAGAAACTACCGCTATGCTTGTAGACTGAGAGTGTTTGTAGATAAAATCTCTCAGCCATTTACTGTGTTTCACATGAGTCCCGTTTGGAGATGTGTTAAATAGAAAAGTAGAGAGAGAAAACTTCTCCTCGGTGATCGAGAGAGATGCTGTGATTTTAAATGAGCGGCAATGTTGTGTGAATTCTGAAGGATTCCTTTCAGGAAATTTGGTCTCTATAGAGAGAAGGACATGGAAGCACCCCAAAGGAGACTGAAATTGTGGAAGCATGCTGTGTGCTGACAGGCTTACTAAAAGCCTATAACAGGTATGATACTGTTGCCTGAGGGCCAGTAATTTAATATATATTTCCTGATAAGTTTGATTTTATTGCACTTAGAGGAGCGCTTTTTTAATTTGTTTTTACAGTGTTCAGAATCATGAAGATAAGGGACTACTGAAGGAGTATTTTGAATGGAGAGGGAGAGTTGAGAGGCCTTCTATGGACTGCCCCCATGGTTTGGAGTACAATAGACCTCCCCCACTAAAGTTGGTGGAGAATCATACTGTTGGCAATGGTCTTGGAATTAATCAGCTAGTCAAAACTTGTGGTGAGATTAAAAGATACAGCTGATTGCAGGGTCTGTCTTCAAGGCCTTTAACAAGAGGTACTGTTTTGTTTTATTTTTCGTATAGAATTCAAGGGCTGGACCTTTTGTGCGCCCATTTTGAATGATGTTCCATTGCAATTAAAAATTTTAATTCAAATAGACTCCCAGTATAAGATAAGGGAGCACTTAGGTAAAGGCTGTTACCCTTGCTAACAAATTCATTGACACATATGCCTTAAGGATATTATTGAGATGCTGTATCATATTACATTAGCCTTTAATGGCTCCGAGATATGCAGAGAGTGTATGTATTGCTATGTAATTTACAAACCATGGACTCCTAAACATTGGAGCCTAACATTAAATGGGTGGCCTGGTTTGAAGGCCGATAAGAGGTAACAATTGTTAATGGCTGTTGGGACTAAGCCTCTGGACTGACCTGCCAAGCGGTATTTGATTAGCCTACCTGATTTTACGTTGGAATGTTTTGTGAGACATTTGGAGATTATGAAATCATAAAGGGAGCTTTATTTCTTGTTTAAATTTTGTTTATGATAAAAATTAAGAACCATGGACTCCTGATTATAAAAGGAGCCAATTAAGCCACTTAAGCTCTGTCTTTGGTCTGACGAACTCCATGGTGTTAATGGAGCGTGACAGAACTTATAGTATACTGCCTGCAAATTAATGAACTTTAGCTACTGTATGTGTGGAGTTATTCACCTTCTGATTATTATTGATATGCTGAGGTTTTAATCTTTTTGTGCAAACAGTAATTATTATATTTACACATAAGTTAGGCGATATACTGTGCATAGTCCCAGAAAATTCTTGAAGGTGTTTGTAGATTTGAATTAGTATAGGCTGACCAATTCTCCTTCTTAAAAAGTTTAAACAGCAGGATTCTTATTTAAGGAACACTGCACTTTCATTGTTCCTATAGTTCATTAGCGAACACTCTATTATGAGGTAATAAGATATTTTATATTGTGTTTATTGATTTTCTAGAGGTTGGAATATGCAGATAAAATAATCTATTTTAACATAAACATAACCATTGTATCCTTTGAATGTAAATACATTTTAACCATAGATTAAGTTATGAGACTTATATAGAGCAAATACATTGAATTAGTATAATGTGGAAATAATTCTAAATGGATGTTGTGACATGCTATTGGCCTAATGTTGGATGTAGGCTGATATCTACTTCTGTTATGACTGGTACTTAATTGCCTGAATATTTATATGATTGAGAATGTATGGTGTTGCTTATATTTAATTTTTTAGATGCTGTAATGGTTTTTTCAACCGATCAACAATAAATTTGAACTGACTGATGGTTTGCTTTGCTGGAAATTGCTGCTGTAGGACAAAAAGCTTAAACATTTTCAAGTTGTGAGATTTTAGATTTCTTCTCATAAATCTGATAACTAAGTTCTGAGTAAGTGAGTGGAACTGCTGACATTTGGCTACTACAGAGACATGAACGTGAACTGACAGGAATAACTGAACTCTCCACCCTCTAACAAAATGAGGAACAACTTTTTTTAAAGAAAAAGTATCAGGTTATGGCTTACTCCAGCCATGGATGTATAATCAGAAAGAATGGTTCAGACTCAGAAAACATGAGGATACAGTCAGCAGAAAGCAAATCAAATGCACAAGTCATTGAGTTAGAGACTGTCACGACTCACAAATCACAACTGCAGTGTTTGATAGACTAACTCAACAGTTTGATTGCCATGGACTTCACTATGTTGGTATTAGCCAGGTGTCACTTTCTGCACTCAGGGATGATAATGCTGGCTTCTGTGTTAAATGGCAGAAGCTGGCATTATCAGTCACGAATGCAGAGGCCAAGACTGGGTGTGTGGGGGATGTGCTGCTGGTGGCTGTGTGATGATGACAAGCTGTCATCATGGCTCATTGTCTTATAAAATCTGACTGCATGCACGTGGCAATGCCTTTACCACATTGTGTGCTTCTGTTCCTATCCAGCACCTACATGGTACTGATACAGAATTGGGTCAGACTCGTGGTGCTATGAGTGAGAAGCTGCTGCCAGTCCCAGTAGCTTGGTTAAGACAGAAAAATTCATCCAATACTCTATGCCTAATGAAAAACTCTTCATCTAAATTAGCACAAAAGAAATCAAGAAAGTAAACTGAACTATGCTACCTATATTTTATTCTGCCTGTGACTGTGCTGAAGTGTTTTTTTTTTTTTAAGTGGCTGCTGCAGGCCTGCCGCTGTGTGAGGCCCTGTTCTAGTAATGGTTTGGGGGCCACACAGTCTTGGACTTACATATCATAATTTTTTTGTTAGAAAAATGCTCAGATTTCATCACAGAGCACATAAAACCTCAAATCTTGGGGACCTAAGTGGTCCCCAGATCTTCAGCTTAATGAGTTGGGTATTCCACAGTCTCAAGGCCCCTTAATTATGTACCAGAATGTGCATCATTAGTGCTGCCAGACATGTCATGAAGAAACATAATTTTTGTGTATGTCTTATATGAATATTTTCTATTTTAAAGTGAATTCTGGCAAGATTTAACAATCAGCATAACACACAGAGAAAACAGATGGCTTTCTGGTTTAAATTTGTCATGCCTCGTGCAGAGCATTGGTGACCATAATAGTGCCGTGTGCTCTGTGGTGTCTATGCAAATCACTCCCCCATCCAATACCCTACACACATCCATAGTTATTCTCTTTTGTTTTTCTATATTATGGTTTTTAATCTATGGTGTTGCCATGACCAAGGTTTGAGGAGTTATGTAACAAGTCCTCGTTGGCCATATTTTTCTCATGTTGGGCAGTGTTGTAATTTTCTTCCCCACCCTTCCCCTTATAGATGACAGTATGCTTTTTTTCTGTGCTTGAATATTGGTACTTTTAAGCATTCATTAATGCAACCTCATTAAATCCCCACCCCCACAACACATACACAAACACACATGCTCACTTCTTATAATCACTCATGCCAGAAATCCCAATGCCTGGTCCCATCGTATCAGTGTACAGCACTATTGCTGACAGCATTTGTATCACAGCACAAGTGTTACAGCTCCCTTTTATAAGCATAGCCTTTTTTTCAGTAGTGTTCCCTCACATTCAACTTTTTTATCTTGAATAACAGACAGAGGGGCAGGTGGGTTGAGCACAAAAGAGATTTTATCTAGCAATGTACACATGCTGAGTGAGCGTTTGAGTTCTCTCCCACTTCCTCTTCTTTGTTTTGATTTCACATAGCTTTTCTATGGGTCTGAATACCTCTTTGTGTTAAGTTTCCATTCATTCAACCTCACCTCCCACCCCGCCACTCACACACAGTCCTTTCTTTTACTCACACGTAGTAATCAACAAGTGGCAGTGTACAGAACCACTACCGGAAGCATTTGATGTACATCACACAGGTGTTACTGCTTCCAGAGCACAAAATGAAAAAATGTCAAAAGGATACTACAGATTGTTGGAACAACAGGGTGTATACAGCACCTAACAAAAATATAAAAGGTGAGGCCCTCAAACTGACTCAGGGTGTGGTAGCTCTGACAGCTACACTAAGAGCTCCTATAAAACAGACACACCCGAAAAACCTTTTATAGGCAAGCAGGAGGGACAGGTGACAATGGAGGTTTCAAAAACAGCAGAGAGTACACAGGACCCAGCTCCAGCAACATCAGGCATATTCAACCTATGGAACTAGGCAGGGCCAGGAGGAGAACTAGAAGGACAAGGTGAAGGAGGATGAGGAGGAGGGCAACAGCAAAAGGGGCCACAAGGAGCAACAGGATCAGATAGTGATTTTTAATTTGAGTAGCACAGTGTTCACAGAAACCAAATTAAACATGCCATCCCTAGAGTTTTCTTTCTCAATTTCTAAAATAACTAATAAGTTTCAAATTGAGGCAGAGTTACAGTCTTTTTTAGAAACTTCAGGCTACAGGTACAGTTTGCACGTATTTAACCTCAAGATAAAGAAAAGGTGGAATTAAAACTGGCACTAGGTGTAAAATCTACCTATATGCCTCAAACAGGTCCCAACAACACAGTAGAAATCTACATTGGTATAACCGAAAAAGAAATAAAAGAAGTGCTCTAAACAGAACCTAGGGTAACAATGTTTAATTTAACAAAGGCTCAAATGGAGGCCCTCTGTAACCTAGAAAACGATGAGTCTATTATCATTAAACCAGCGGACAAAGAAGACACCATAGTTATCCAAGAGGCACAATATCAAGACATGTGTTTAGAACTCCTACAGATAGAGGAAGATTATAGAAAATTAAAATCTGACCAATTGCCACAAATTAAAAATGAGATTAGGGCATTTTTAGATGACATAACTGCTATAAATTGGTTGAAGGATTGGGAAGCAGGGATGCTAAGCATAGAATTCCATCTTACCCCTCTCTTTTACACATTGCTCAAAATTCATAAAGGCTTAAGAAAGCCACCAGGAAGACCCATAGTTTCTGGGCTAGATTCCAATCTGGAGCCCTTATCCAAGTACATAGACTTTTACCTGCAGTCCCTGACAGAAGATATTCCCACACATATAAGAAATGCAACCCACATTTTACATCTTAGTAGGGAGCTTAATGATTCCATAGATATTAAGAATGCTATACTGGTAGCTATAGCTGTGAAGGAATTATATATCTCAATTCCCCAAGAGAGTGGTCTAACAGCTTTAGGGCAGGTTTTTGATACTAGACCTCAGGACTTGAAATCTACGATGCAGTTACTATAGGACATGGCTAGGATAGTGTTATACAACAACTATTTCAATCTGAAGAACAGTTTTATGCTCAGATAAAAGGAGCAGCCATGGGTCATACACTGGCACCTAGATATGCGAATGCCTGCATGTTTAACTTTGAAAAAAAACTACTGTACATACTAGTACCAGAACAGAAGGGAAATGTTCACAAGCAAAATATCTTGTTTTGTTGGCACTTCATAGATGACATGCTACTGATAGAGGCAGGAGATCACGTCTCCTTAGACAATTTCCTACAATATTTGAATACCAGGGATCCAAATCTATGTTTTACAGCAAGTAGTAATAGGGATCAGATTGATTTCTTTGACATCAGTATAAAGAAAAATGGTGTACACTGGGAGACAAAGGTATTCAGGAAACCAACTGATAAGAATATGACTTGCATGCAGGTAGCTTCCATCTGAAGATATTAATTTAGAGTATTCTGTACTCTCAATTATTGAGAGCAAAGAGAAACTGCAGCTAAAATACTGAATTTCAAATGGAACAAACAGTAATTATTAATAGATTCAAATAAAGAGGTTATAAGCATATGATACTACAGGAAGCAAAAAACAAAGTGGAAAGAATTCCTAGAAAGCAGGCACTCCAGAGAATTAAGCCTAGCACAGATGTCAAGAGATTAATTTCGGTACATAGCATTGTGTACATATGCCAAAAATACAGATGGTAATATTGTATAACAGGAAGATTTTGCAGACACATCCCACCACAGCCCACACATTTGTGCAGAAACCCTTTGTAACATCAAAGAGAACCCCAGTCATAAGGGATACGTTGGTTCATACAGAATATCAGATACAAAGGGAGCGAAAAGGTCAGCTTTTGTTAGGGCCCTTGAGGTAGGGTATGTTTCCATGTGGAAGATGTGTAGCCTTTGGGCACACTTCAAGGAAAGAGATTTTTAAGCATCTATACACAGGGAAAGAATACAAAATCAATTGTAATACAGCTGGGGTAGCAGATATATAATACAATGTCCCTGTGATCACCTGTATGTTGCAAAGACTCTTCGGGAACTACTGTAAAATCTCATATCTCTGAACATAAAAGTAAAATAAGGACACAGGATGAAAAATCTCCCCTAGCAAGACACTGCAGGGAAAGGGGACATACTATACAGTTGCACAATTGTGATTCTGGGGTCTAGAGCAAGTCCCTGAACCAGCTGGAGGTGGTAAGTATAATAAGAGGGAAATGTGGTAGCTATTTGAGTTAGGAACTCTGTCTGTCTCATGGGATCTCAATGAGGATACCAATTGGCAGGCATGCTGGTAATCCTTTTTGTGTACAGTAAAATATCTCCATTCAAAGGTCAGCAAATGATGTGTTTAGAAAATTATGGGCTCTGTGCCTCAGTTTCCTGACAGTACCAGACATATTTGTAATAACTGTGCTGCTGATTAAAGGTGGTGGTGTGGGGATGTAACATTTGGCTGCTTATTGCATTGAAATCTGCGTTTTAAAACTTGTGAGCCCTACTTTCCTTATAGGAAGTAGGTAGAAGGTAGTGTTGTCCCTAGCAACTGGGGGCTGCCTACTACGTGCTAAAACAGCACTTTTATTTACTTTGTGTGGCAAATTTATGCTTTGCAAGCTTTCCCATATCACAGGGGCTTTATTGTGATTCAAAATCTTCAGTATGTAGCAACTTTTGTTGCAAAGAAAGCACGACCCCAGGCAACAACTTCTGGGTCATTGGGACATAAAACTCACTTGCAGTGAGCAGGGTGGCAGGCGTGTGGAGAACGCGTGTTTCGCTGCGGAGACACACGTAGAGACACGAGCATCGGCGTGTGTCAGCTGTGTCTGCTGGGACTGCTGGGAGAAAATAAACTTAATATCAGAGGTAACATAAGGTAGCTAAAATGAAGCAATATACTGGTTGTAATATGTATGCAGAGGGGGAAGTTGAACTATGCTTCATGTGTTGCAAATGTTGCAAAATAAAGACCCTATAAATTGAAATTGCCCAACTGAAGGGGAGAATAATGGTGCAAGCTGATATATCTTCACTAGAGCAATATATAGATGGCATGGTGGATAGTAAGTCAGAAACAATTCCCCAGGATCAGCAGGATCCAGATATTCAGGTCTCCGTAAGTGAGAATCAGGAGGGGGAGTCTAATAAATGGTATCTTGTAAATAAAACAGCATGTAATAAAAGAGGTAGAAGAAATATTGGTGGCACATCTAATATACTAACACCAAATAGGTTTAGTGCACTCTCAATAGATGAACATGAGGGGGTGCAGCAAACTGAAACAGCAACAGAGGAGCCTGATAGCCGGCTCCCCCGTGAGCTACAAGGCACCCCTATTGCATATCAGGATACAGTCCCCAATGCACAGGAAACACAGGATGTACTATTTATAGGTGACTCAATGTTAAAAATACACTGAGGCAGTTCTATGTGAAACAAGGAACTTACATACAACAATAATTATACCTAGGGCGGGCATAGGGGATATTAAAAAACTGATCCCGGGACTTATGGAAAATACCGCTAACCCTGTGACATTTTTACATCTCGGAGTAAATGATGTAGGGAAAAGAAATATATTGGATATTAAGTGAGATTTTGAGGATGTTGGGCAAAAGATAAAAACATTTGGGGCAGGCTAATTATATCAGGGCTTCTACCAGTACCTAGGGCCAATGAATCATTAGGTAAAAAAATGTTAAGGTTGAATGGTTGGTTGAAATGCTGGTGTCAGAGAGAGGACCAGCTATTTGTGGACAACTGGCAGGATTTTCAGGGACACCATTTGTTTGCAAGGGATGGAATGCACCTTAATAGGCAGGGTAAAAGGCTTTTTTCCTATAAATTAAAAAGGTTGATGATTGAAAATTTGGTACATTTAAACTGATTGAGCAGGGGGAAGTGGTTAATTCATTAGGTGAAAGAGTTGGAGAGACAAGAGTTAAGGTACAAAAAACTAAAACTCCTATTACATCCAAAATAAATTTTCTTTTAGTTAATGCTAGGAGTTTAAATAATAAAATCGAGGAACTCCAGCTGGTTTCACATGATTTGGATATCCATGTCTGTGCAGTTACTGAAACATGGTGGAAAACTGAAGATGGTTGGGAAAATTGTACCTGGGTACACCTCTATAAAGACAGGATAAACACTGGGGGGTGTTGCTATGTATGTGAAGGAAGAGATACCATCAGAACAGAGGGATACAACTAGATGGGATAGTACTTAAATTCTTTGGGTATCAATCTCTCCAGAATATAATATAAAAATAGATTTAGGTCTGGTATATAGAAATCCCTCTATAACAGCAGGAGATGACTCAAATTTGTTGGATTTTATCAAGCATTTATCGGAGTTTAAGAAAGTTGTCCTAATGGGCGATTTTAATCTGCCAGGTATAGATTGGGAAAATCTTGTAACAAAAACAAATAAAGAAAATGATTATCTAAATACCCTTAGTTTGGTTGGTTTGGAACAATATGTAAGGGAAAACACTTGAGATAACCATATCCTTGATTTGATTTTAAGTAATATGGGAGAAAAGATAAATAACTGCTTTGTACTTCCACCTTTGGGCTCTAGTGACCACTTAATCATAAGATTTGATTATATAGGGGCATTGAGTCAAAATTTGGGCAGCACCATAATATATAGATACAATAAGGCCAATATAATGGGTATGCATAGAGATCTGGCAAATTGGAACTGGGAAGTATAGTTTAAAGGAGCATCAATATCAAAGATGTGGGATATTCTTAAGACTAAAATCATTAGCTTGACTCAAAAATTTGTACCAACTAGGATTAAATATAATACAACTAAAAAGCACCTCCCCCCTTGGATGACATCAGCAATCAAAAAAGAAATCAAGGAAAAAAATAAAACCTTTAGATGTGATAAATTAAAAGGCGATGTTGACAGCTGGGCTGACTATAAAAGGTGTTTAAAGTTCACCAAAAAAAGTATAGAAGTAGCGAAAAGTAAATATGAAATTATGTTAGCTACTAAGGTTAAGGACAATTATAAATCCTTTTATCAATATATTAACAATAAAAAGGGTGAATCAAAAAAGATAGGTCCTTTATTGGATGCTGAGGGGAAATTAGTTGCTGATAATTTAGGTATGACGGAACTAAGTAATATATACTTTGCTTCAGTTTTCAATCTGGGTAAATCATTATCAGGGATTAATTGTGGTATACCCAATGATGACCCGGGGGTAATTTTGGACAGGCAGGAAGTTATGATAAGACTCCAAAAACTTGATCAGAATAAGGCACAGGGCCCAGATGGGATACATCCTAGAGTACTCAAGGATTTGGCTGAACAACTTGCTGGCCCAGTTACAGTATTATTTCAGAAATCAGTAATAGATGGAGAGGTCCCTGAAGATTGGAAACAAACAAATGTGATACCTATACACATAAAGGCTCCAAACAAGAGGTTAAAAATTATAGACCTGTTAGCCTTACCTTGGTTCTGGGAAAGGTACTGGAAGGATTTATTAAGGATTTTATTACAGAGCACCAATATAAGACCGGTAATGTTGACTATGTACAGCATGGCTTTGTTAAGGGGAAGTCTTGTCAAACAAATCTATTGGAATTTTATGGGAAAGTAAACCAGGCATTAGATGGGGGTAGTTATGTGGATGTTATCTTCTTGGATTTTGCCAAGGCATTTTACAAAGTACCCCATGTCAAACTACTTGAAACTCTAGTCAATATCGGAATTAACCATAATATCATTTGTTGGATAAGATCCTGGTTGACAGGTAGGAGTCAAGAGAGTTTGTATAAGAGGATAATTTTCCAACTGGCAGAGAGTGACTAGTGGAGTACCGCAGGGTTCGGTATTGGGCCCCTGCCTGTTTAATGCCTATATAGAGTCAATGAAGGCCTCTCCAGATATTTGGTTTTCAAAAATTTGCGGACGATACCAGGCTAGGTAGGGTGGTTAACTTTAATAAGGATGCAGATTTATTACAATCAGCCCTAGGTGAGTTGGAAATTTGGGCACACAATCATGGTTCATTTTTCAATATGGATAAGTGCAGTGTGATGCATTTGGGGAAATACAATATCCTACACGATTATAATATGGGAGGTAAATTACTCAAAGAGACCTCAGAGAAATGTGATTTGCGAATAAAAATTATTAATAATCTGAATTTTACACCCCATTATAATCATACAATAAAAAAGCTGGTAGCATACAATACTGTATTAATAAACATATTAAAAGTAGAGATAGGGGTGTTCTTTTGCCATCATATACATCTTTGGTGCATCCACATTTGGACTATTGCTCCCAGTTGTGGTCCCCATTTAAAAAGGGGGATATAGCTTTGATTGAGAGGGTCCAGAGAAGAGCTGCCCGTAAAATTAAGGAAGTACAGGGGATGGACTATAACCAGAGGCTTAGTACATTGGGGTTATACTCTCTGGAGTTTAGAAGATTAAGGGGGGATATGTGTTTAATTTACAGGGCTCTAAATGATCCAGTATTATGGGAACAGCTTGATTTGGAAATCATGGATCATAATCATAATACTAGAGCACACCAACTTCAGATAAAAACAGACAGATTCCGTTCAAATAAAAGGAAGCACTGGTTGACAGTAAGAGCGCCTAGGATCTGGAATAAACTACCAGTGGAAATAATTGTTAGTAGTAATATTGAAGTCTTTAAGAAACATTTGGATAATTACTTAATAAATAATAGTCTAATGGTATATTCTTAAAAAATGGCAAGCATATGGACCTTGTCTTTTAAAGCTCTGTATAACTATGAAACCTATGAGTCTCATTTGTACCTTTATATATGCACATTTACTTTGGTTCTATTTTGGTTATAAAATTTTATTTTTGAAGTTGTATAGTCTAAGATGTCATTATTATATAGGAGGATACAGATGATTTGGTCATTGATAGTCCCTTTATAAGGTTTGAAAATAATTCTTGAAAGGATAGTAATTTGCTTTGTCAACAGGGGAGCTTTTTAACCTAATTGATGGTCCAGTGATTAAGACTGATTTTCACAACCTTTAGGCTGTATGTTGCTCATGTAGATAATTTGAATGATCCAGTAAATGCTATAGAATCAGTTAAAAGATCTCAAACCCTATGATCAGGTTACTAGTTTCGCACTAGTGATGTTAATAATGAATGCATTCCACCAAATTACGGCCATAAAAACATAGTAAAAGCCTCTTAAATAGGATCATACTAAATGCATTAATGTAAATTTTGTAATATGATGCTAATGACGAGTCACTCTCTTTAAATCCGCAAAAAAGGAGTCTGCAATAATCTGGTAAATATTTCCTCTATGATCACTCGCTAGCTGCTGCTGAACCAGCTGTGTCCCACAGGAAAGCCACAGTTGCTTAGCAACACCGTCACCATGGTGACGCTTGCCAATGTAGCTTACATTGACACGTGGCTCCCTGTGTTTCAAGAGGGTGGGTATTCAGGCTTCCCCTTCCTGCCTGAATCAGCTGCAATGCTAAGCAGGGAGAAACACTGTCTACAACCTGAAATGTAAGTGTAATAAAAAGTCATGGTACATGGTATAAACTATGTTAAATGGTTGAGCCATTTTATCTAATGAGTATTCCTTTGAAACGCTTGAAAAGTATTTACTTCACTAAGCATTACCAGAAATTAAGATAATGCTAAACATTAAGGACACTAAAAGTGAGTGAAGAGTACTTTTTAAAGGCACTCCTCAAATAGTGGAAGGTAGTTTCAGTAATGTTATTATGCAGAAAAGCAAAAACATTTCCTTACATGCCCCTTTTATGATTGTCAGAACATGCAACTTCAGACAACCCTGTGCAATATTGTGAATGTAAAATGCTAGAAAGCAGGTATACTGCTTAATATAAAATAAAATAATAAGCTATATGGCTTGAGTGGTAACTTTGTTACGAAGTATAAATGTTGTATTTTTTTACTCATTTTTATTTCAGATAAATACAATACACATTACGGGGCAAGCAGAAAGGGTATACAGAGGTCAAGTTACAGGTTCATACAGTTTGATATTCTTACAGTACATTAGTATTTTCCCTAGTTACACTTTTTGTTCTAAGCCATTACCTTCTCTGTGCATCAACCCCCCCCCCCACTTCTGCTGGTGTATACTTATACTCTTTGATCATTCACATCCTTACCCAGTGCTGTATATAGATCTCGTTCTTTGTATGTGTCTTCCTTGAAGTATAAATGTTAAAGGAAGACCATGTCATGTAGTGACTCCTGACACAACTTCTTTTGGTTTTTAATTTATCTGCAGCATCTTAACCTTTGAAACACAGGAGATGCATAGTGTAAAGTATACTTGAAAAATAAGAAGGTATAGAAGTTTAAGCTTATAAGTTAAAAATCTAATGTAAAATGTTTGATGTTATTGACAGTGTCATACATTTAGAGAATGTTTATGAAATAAAGTCTAAAAACTATTTTCTTTCATATAAAAGGCTACAGCACAAGTAGTGATGTATGATTAGAGCAGGAAAGGGAAGGCCCAGAGACCAGTTTAAATTAGTACTGTAGGTAACATTTTTTGTGCACCATTAAGTACTGGTGGCTGGTGTTTAAAAATGGATGTCAATTCATTTATGCTAGTAATTTCACTGTTTTATGATAACAAAGAATTCCATATATCAAGTTCATATATTAGAATGTACTATTTTATTAAATGTCCCCTGCACTGGAATTGAATCTGGGACCCTGATCAGGATACATAGTTAGTGAGAAGTGATCTAGTGTTATCCAAGGCAACTCCTTACCAGGACCTGTAGGCACATTCCCGGGAAATCACCCCCCATCCCAGGAGGAACTCCTCTATTATTAATTACTGTTACAGGCACTACAGCAACACTATAATCTGCACAGATGGAGGGGTATCATTGGCAGAGAAGGGACTGGAGTTGGCAGCCAGGCCCCCAAACAGTAAGATCAGGGGGCATATTCAGGAGGGTGGTAGGGTGCATGGGGTGTGGGTCAGCCCTGGTGCTGCACATGGCTTGGTGGCTGGGTGGATGTATGGTGTGCAAGCAGCTGGCACATCAGCAATCAAGTAAGAAGCTTACACTGGGCACTTGATGTAATGGACTGGAGTGGGAGGGGTTAGGAGAGACTGGAGGAAAGTCATGGGGGATTGAGGCAGACATGAGGGAGAAGGCATTCATCAATGTGAGGCACCAGGGAGAAGGAGAGTAGTGGGTGGTGGATACTGCGGAAAGGTCATTTGGGGGGGCAGGGCAGCAAGATGGCTGCAATGCTGCTCCACTCCCTGCAACCTGCTCCTCAGTTCTTTGGTTGACGGACTGAGGATTTTTTGTTTAAGGTTCTCATAAATGAGACCTCTGTTATCTTTGCAAGGCTCTCAAAATCAAGTAAATTTTGGGGCCGATAAGCCATACAAGCTTTTTTTTTTTTTACAGCTGGCTGCTTGGCCACTGGTTTTTGGCATTCTGCTAAATGGCAGCAGCAGTGGCAAAAGAAGTGAACGTATACTGGTGCGTGTTATTAAATTAAGAACTGAAACTTATGTTTTGAGCCTTTGAGCTTTTACTTTGGTATGTTGTGCTATTTTTTATACCCTGATATTTGGGAGCCACTGATACTGTGGTTCCATGAGAGGAACTCGATTGAGGTATTGTTACAAAATGCAGTTTTTTAATGATGGGCTCACAGCCTGATTCAGGCTCCTGTTTGGCTTGATCAGAACTGGCAGATTAATTATTTGATAAAAGTTTCTGGACAAGCGGGGAGATGTTAAAATAGGCTGCAACTCCTCTTGGCTCTGGGTGCTTCCCACATGCACTGACTTGTGTAGCTGATGTATTGATATGGAGTTATTGTTGCCTTGGAGCTTCTGCAACTTAAAAAGAAACAAACAAAAAAAAAAAAAAAAAATATATATATATATATATATATATATATGAATAACTGTGGTCTGAGTCGTTTCACTGCAGTGGCTAATAATATGAAGCACAGTCAAATGAAGAGTCTTTTGTGGGGAGTCGACCTATGGAATGCTCATGACCTGAAGGCCAGATACCATGAAATGTAATGGCATTTTTGTGCTGAGAAGCTCTTTTTGGCCTTGCAAAAGGTAAGCCAGCGTTGCCAGTGGGCTGGGGATATTAATTTTGTTCTATCCGAGTATTTGAATTTACTGCACTTAGTGGAGCACTTCCTTTTGTCACTCGACAGGTGTCCTCACTTTCGGGAAGTTGTCCACGGGAAATGGGAGCAAGAAAGCAATTAAGGAGAGTTAAAAGAAACTCTGCAATATTCATGAAGCCAACAACTTTATTTCTGATTCAGCTCAGTCTGGTAACTGCACATTTAAATTAGACTCCTAGTTATGGAGTTAAACATTTTTGAATGTCAATGTAAATCTGAGCTAAGATTGCAACCAGCTGATGTATGGACTATTTAAAGGAAAGGAGTTACATATTTTATTTTAAAGAATTTCCAAATGTATGGTCTCCATGCACAGGAGCTACATATTTTTTTCATTTTAAGTCTGCAACCTGTCTGGATTCCTAAAAGTCATGAAGTTTTTTAATGTAAGTTTTTTTTCCTTTATATTTTTATGCTGTATTATACTTTTATGTTAAATTGTTCTATTTTATGTGCAATTTGACTAGGAAAGCTGTCATCTTATGGTGTATGATTTATTAACCTGTTCAGACTGCTTTAAGTTAATTAATTTGGTTGAAGTACCCTTTGATCTCTAAGCATTTAACAGCTATCATTTGCTGGGTCAGGGGATACTTGAAATGGAGGCTGTTTGAGTGAATTAAACGAAAGAATTCAGCTGAAAATAATTTGATCGAAAGTGGGAGTTAAAATTAGTTTGAAAAGGCTGAACATCATAGCTCCCTAGGGCTGGCCTTAATCATTCTGGGCCCCTGTGCAGCCCCCTGCTGGGCCTCACCACTCCATTCTCTGTGGGCTCCCACAACACATCCAACATTTACACCTAACTAACCCTCCTGTCCTGTATTAATAAAGCAGTAGCAGGTCTACTAGTTTAACCAGCATTATTTAATTAGTGCCATTGACTGCACTGAATTACTTGACTTCACCATTGGAAATGAATCTGACTAAGCCTGGAGCCAGAACTTACTGTAAGTAAGTATGGTACTACTGCCGTATTAATTTATGTAAGGACAGGGAGATCATCACTGGACACTCATACCTCAGATACTCTGATCTGCAAACAAGTTAAACAACTTTTCTGGAGATGTGAGAGAGAATAGAGAGGATTATCATAGGAGGTAGTATAGCACGTGATTTATGGCTCTGAACTGCAAATCTGGAGACCTGGGTTTGAATCTCACAGCCCCCACTTCCATACTGTATGACCCTGAGCAAGTCACTTAACTTCCTTGTGCTCCCAGGTTGCATCTGTAAACAAGCTTTCAGCTTAGTGTGTCTCACCTGGTAAAAAAATAAATAAAATCATGGCACACCTATAAGGTTGCCACCTATCTGGGTTTTTGCCCGGTCATCAGGTTTTCAGGGCCCTGTCAGGAAATGAAATTTTGCTCTGTGCTGGTCAGGTTTTTGAGCCATTGTGAGCAGGGGTCAACCGTAAAAAAAATGTTTGCACTAGCCAGCAGGGCAAGTTGGTTCAAAATTGTACCAGCCCGCAGATGGTTGCACTAGCCCTCAATTATAATGGTAAATTTTATACAGGAAACAATGCAAGCCAAGAAGTACTCTGATTGCTCATTTATCCTGCTCCCACATTGCTTCCAGCTCCCCAGCAGAAAAAAAAGACTGCAATGCCATCACACACAGTGAGCCCCCCCCATTGTTTTGTACCATGGCCTCTTCTCTTTCTGCTACACACACACACACACACACACACACACACACACACACACACACACACACACACACACAAACCAGTGAATATCACAACAGCAAATGTTCAGTCCAGCAGTCCTAGCTCTGCACACACACAAGAGCTGACATCATCATGCACCTCACCACACTGTCACCACCACCTACAGGGCAATAAACAGAATCAGGCAGCGAAAGACACTCTCAGCCCCCACCCTATAGTCAACTGGAGACCTCACTTCTGGAAGTGTTTGCACAGTCTCAAGTGAGCCAGAAGCACATCTAAGATTTCTTTCAGGTGGGAGCTACACAAACCTAAAGGGCTTGGGAACTAGAAAACTGACATTTTTATTTTTAAAAGCATTGATTTTAATATGCTCTGCACCAACAATAACAGCTTTTTCTTTAATATCGTTCTTTCATCAGCCCACGGGTAACAGTACACAGGCATAATACTATCTCTATTTCTATATATAGGATGATCAATGTACCTCAGGAATGCCTATTTTAAGCTTTCAAATGATGTATTTTATTAAAGTTATTTTTGTACCATACATCATACGAAGTTTTGTTTTTAGGATGAAAGGACATGCTGGGTGGGATTGTAAGAATAGTGATGGCTGGCATGGTCCATTTAGAGGAGCTGGGGACCCCCTATACTTGCCAGTAATAGCAGCTATGGATCTGTGGATGGTCATTTCAGAGTCTGGTCTGCAGTGCTGTCAAGGGAAATAACAGAGTTAAGAGACTGGGAAGGGAGAGGGACGTTATGGTGAGGCGGGGATAAAATCCACCACCTGCAGGACCAACCTGTATACCTCCCCACATTTTGTCACTGAAATATTGGATACAGACGCTCAAAATGTAGGGAAATGAGGGGCACTGGTCTTAATAATATGGGACAGATTTTTAAACAGAGACACAATCAGAAAACTGGAAGCTAGTGACTTAACAGCACTCTACCCTTGATCACACCCTCGACACTAGCTGAAAGTCCTAACAGTGAAGTGATAATGACTCGCATTGAGTCTTTTGTGGGATCCCTCTCTTGAACTGCCAGATAACTGCAGCTCTTAATGAGCTGTTAACCATACCAGGCCATCTGGAACATTGAGAAAGATTAGCATTGTTACGAAAGCCTGCTAAAGTAGAAACTTTTTTAATTTCATTAACAGCCATGAAAACCTGCTCTAGTTAAGACGGACAAGTAGAAAGTTAGCTACATTAGCCCTGGACAATTTGCACTAGTGTTTGGGCTAGTAAAACAATGTTAAGATTGACACCTGATTTTGAGTGCTCACATACTTTTAAAACAAATTTTGTCATATCATTCATTGTTTCAGCTACATGTTCAGGTTGCAAACAAGTTCTCTTGTCAATATAGCCCTTTGTTTGTGAAAGCAGTTAACCGGGGAGGTATTAAGTATGGCCATTAACACCATTAGCACTTACTTAACCTAATCTTTTCTACTGCAGTAAAGCTGACGCCACCTTTTGTAACAGTAGCAGAGCCAGTTGTCTTCCACTTTGATTTGCTGGTAAACATTTTCATCTATAACAAAATTTAGACATTTTTAAATGTTTTAATTGATTTTTGCTTCCTCAAGAAAAAAGTATGGGCCCCTAAGGTGCAGGGGCACAGTTTGCACCTAGCTAAGGCTGGCCCAAGCACCCATCGAGTAAATCATTTAGTGACTTAGTGTATAATCCTCAGGTTTGTTAGAGGGGAATAATAACTCCTGTTTATGTTGGGATGGACCTAAGTGAAAACCCAAATAGGTCTGATTAAAAAGCCACAATTTATGCTCCCCTCAAATGTTTTTATTGGAAGACAGATGAGGGCCCTTGAGAGAAGCAAGCAGCCATTAGCCATTAATTGGCAGGCTTTTAAATAGGCTATACTAGTGGATCAGTGAAAACTCATAAAACTCATAACAGATAGGAAGCAGCCTTTGTGGTTCTGATCAACAGACCAAAGGGTATAGACTGGAACTGCTCTGGCTGTTACAGGTTTGGTCTTTTCTGTAAAACTTAAGAGAGGTTACACAGTGATCCACAGAATGACACTTGTAAGGGTGACAAGATTTTGAGATCACAGCCTTGTTTATAGCTTTTAATTAGACTCTCACATCTATAGTCTTTTGTTAATGTTTTATAATTTAATTTGTGCTGGTCTCCTATACCTTTAGGACATGGAGATGCTTCAGACTTAAATGTAAAAATGTTTACCAGCTAATGTTGAACTTGTATAGTTCTAAGAATATATCAATCAATCAAGCAACTTTATTTAACCAGGCATATAACATCATTGAGCAAGCTTATTTTCAAGTTGGTCCTGGACATAAATTCGATACAATACAGAGAATACAGTAAGCGGAAGGTAAAAAACAAAAACATGACATAGTACATATATGGAAGACATTAATGTGGTGATAGTGAACAGATGTAGGCCATGGGAGGCATATAAACAAGGTCCAATATAGTTTACATACACCATTTCCAGCATGATTTACAAGAAAGTAAAGTGTACCATCCTAGCTGTTACCACTAATTTAGAGGCTAGTATCTTTATACTAGAAGCAAGGGAGAGGGGAAAGAGCAGATAATGGGGGAGAAGGGGAGCGAGAGTACACCAGGAAGGGAAAAAAAGGCAGTTAGGCTAAGTTTAGGGGAGAAGGGAATAAGTGCTGGGGATCCCTTGTTAGGAGAGAAGGGGCGACCATTGGAGTGTATGGTTTGCAGAAGGGACTAGTAATTGAGGTAAAAGAGTCATCTAAAACAACTGCATGTATCCTTCAACAGGTCCCCTATCAGTGTTTTGAATGTGAGTGATGAAGATATATAAATATAAAGATATGAATGATGAAGATATATAATTGCTCATGGCTGTGATTAATCTACTGTATATAGTCTGTATAATTAGGACAATCCATATATACACTGTTTATTGTATTGCTTTTATATGTATGTTTGTCTTCATAATGACTTGATTGTCAAACGAATAAACAAACTCAAACTCAGGGTAGCGGGTGGCTCAGTATGGCGGGTGGGTGGTCAGGGACAGTAGGAGACTGTGGAGATAAGGGTTGGGCTGTGAAACAGAGAAGTGGCATGGAGGGTGAGGAGCCTATGACAAGTCCATGGAGAGCACAGGAAAAGGAGGAATGGAAGCTATTGGGAGGAAGGGGGACTTAGGGCCACCACATAGCAAGGAAGAAAGTGGGACCCCAAGTAGGGGACGTGCAGTTGGGAGGTATCATACACGAAAGCAGGTTTGCTGAACTATAGACACAGGAAGAGGAGGATGGGGGAGAGGAGATTAGTGCAAAGGAGTTCAGGAAGTGGAGAGTGGTGACAGCATACAAAAGTACCAGGCTGAGTGGTATGCAGAAGTCCTCCCCCAGACTGTGCACAACAAGGGCTGGCAAGCAGTAATCATGAGAAGGAGTGTATGAGGAGAAAGGTATCTCAAGACAGAGGAAACCAGAATGGGGGATCTGGTGAAAGGGTTTTGGGACAGGGGTATACAAGGAGGAAGTCAACTAAGGGAGTTAGCAGCCAGGATGAAGCTTTGGGAGTCAGGGACAACTCAGGGCAGTAGGGAGAGGAGGGCAAGGGCAAGAGTATCCATGGGTCAGGCATGGCCGAATCTAAGTGGGGCAGTGGAGCTTGGGATAGTATAGTGGGCAAGGGGGATGCACTGGGCAGTGATATGGAGGTGTGACCAGAGCATGAGTGTATGGAAGCTGGGACACTGGAAATAGGCCTCACTGGTGTTAAATGGGTTTTGGATGGGTAAGGAGAGACAAGGGCAGGAGAGGGAGATTGCAGCAAGTCAGCCAGAGGGGGGCAGCCTATGAAGCTGGATGTGGAATGTGAAAATGGGAGGAAGGAGGAGAGCACTGGGACTGGGGACAATGGGGCTTCAAGGTTGAGTCCAGAGTAGCCCTTGGGGAGGGCAGGTTGCAGGAGCAAAGAAGAAGGTAGTCTTACCAGGGGTAGGAGGCTCAAGGAGGGGGGATAGGAGGAGGCAGGGAGGAGCAGGAGGTAATGGCTGAAATGACAGTGGAAAGAAGACCTAGTTCAAGATGGGTATAGGACAAGGTCCTAATAGTTGGGGACTTCATTGTCAGAGGGCATAAGCTGGGGGGGGGTACAGAGGAAAATATGGTTAAACTGCTTGCCAGGCATGACAGCAGCCAAGGTGATTCGCCACATCCCTTCCTGGGGGAAAAGACAGAATGAGAGAACCCATCTGGTGTTCCACTTGGGAACAAATGATCTAGCAGGACACAGTCTGAAGGAGGTGCAGGCAAGGTTTGAGGCACTAGCAAGGTTCTGAAGCAGCCTCCATTTTAAATCAGACTCATTCTCGGAGGTGCTGCCTGTTCCGAGAGCTAGCTCAGAGAGGAAGCTGAGGATAAATGAGTTTAACAGCTGGTTCTCTGGTTGATGTGCTCAGCTCAGAAGAGCTTTAAGAAGGCTGGGGACTGGGGGTCCACTTGGCAAGATGAAAACTTGTTCGCCCCAGATAGACTACACCTAAACAGGAAGGGTAAAGAAATACTGAAGGGAAAGTTAGAGGAATTCATTCTAAAATACTACAGTTTAAACTGACATGGGGGGCTGTTACAGGTAGATCCCAGCAACAGCAGATCTGACAAGGGGGGCATTCGGGGCTCCCCCATAAGCAAACAGGTAGTGCAGTTGGAGCTGAGGAAGGGAGAGGCACATCAGTGAGAAGTGTTAGGATGGGGGCAGGAATCAGGGCAGTCAGATTTTGGAAGACAATGTGCACAAACACCAGGAGCCTGGGAAACAAGGTCCCAGACTTGGCAGCAGTCATGGCCAAGGCAGACTTAGACTTGGTGGGAATTACTGAGACTTGGTGCCATGGAGGGTGGGATTGGGACATGAATGTACAACAGCATACGCAATTCAGGAGGGACAGGGTTGGTAGGAAGAGGGGAGCACTCTACATGAGGAAACAGATTCGGCATTAGAAATACAGGGCAGGTGGGGGACACTGAGGCTCTATGGGTGTCGTTAACCATGGGGAGGGGGGAGATGGTTCAAATCAGAGTGGTGTACAGACCACCAGGGCAGCAAGACAGTGTGGATGGACAGATGATATATGAGATACTAAGTTTAGCAACTAGGGGAGAGGTGCTGCTGATGGGGGACCTTAACCTACCAGATGTGGTGTGGTACACACTGTCAGCAGCAACCCCTACAAGCAGGGTGATTCTGGACTCCTCTCAAGTGGCCTTGCTCAAACAGCTGGTTGGGGGGCCAATGAGGGGAGGAGTGGTACTAGATGTGGTGCTTACAAATGGGGATAGGGTGGAGGAGGTATCAGTGGGGGAAAAGCTCAGTACAAGCAACAATGGTATTGTGTGGTTCACTGTATGCACGTCAGTCACTGTAAATCAGACCAAGGTGAAGGTGCTTGACTTCAGAAGAATGGATTTTAGCAGGATGGGGGTATATGCTCGTCAGGCACTGGAAGGAGTAGGGGCAATTGAGGGGGTGGAGGACATGTGGGACTCCATAAAGGGGGCCATAGTAGGTGCCACAAACCTCAAAAAACACAAAAAAGGCAAAGGCAGTAAGGACAGGAATGGGGCTAAAAGGGGTAAGGCTATCAAAAAGTGGAAGGTGATGAGTACCAATACCCGTAGTCTGTGTAACAAGCTCCCTGAACTAGTGGCCTTGATGGAAGAGGGTTGACTGGATATTGTGGCAGTCACAGAAACATGGTACACAGAGAACCATGACTGGGGTGTCAACATACCAGGATACACAATCTACAGGAGGGATAGGGAGGGTAAAAGAGGAGGAGGAGTAACTCTCTATGTAAAGGAAGAGATCAAAGCAACAGAACTAAAGAGTAAAGAGGGAGCAGATGAGGCACTCTGGGTCACCCTGGAGACTAGAAATGGCACCACAATCCACATGGGGGTTGCATACAGACTCCCATCTCAGAGGGAGGGAATGGACAAGGAAATGATAGAAGGCTTCCTTAGAATGGCAGAAAAAAGGGGAGATATTGTTGATGGGAGACCTGAATATGCCAGATGTTAACTAGAGCACCTTTGCTGCAGGCACATCCAAGAGCATGGTCATTCTTGATGATCTACAGGGGGCATGCCTCAGACAGCTAGTATTGGAACCCACTCGGGAAGGAGCAATCTTAGACCTGGTACTCTCAAATGGTGATGGAGAAAGAATCTCATATTTAGAAGTGGGTAACCATCTGGGAACAAGCGACCACCAAACAGTGTGGTATACGATAAACACAGCCATACAATCAAGCCATACAAAAGCAAGAGTATTGGACTTTAGGAAGGCTGACTTTGGGAAAATGAGAGAGTGCCTCAGAAAAGCACTAGCAAACAGGCAAGAAAGAGGGGTGGAGGAACAATGGGGAGTAATCAAAACAGCCATCACAGAGGCAGCAAACCTTTGTGTAAAGCAAATCAACAAAACACAACGAAGGAAAAAAATGCTATGGTTCTCAAAAGAGGTGGTAGGGAAGGTTAAGAAGAAAAGGATAGCATTCAGAAAATGTAAGGAAACACAGATGGAGCAGGACAGAGAACTTTATCAGTTAAAGCAGAAAGAGGCTGGGAAGGCAGTCAGAATAGCAAAGGCCCAAACCGAGGAAAGGATAGCTAACTCTGTTAAGAAGAGGGATAAGACCTTTTATAGGTACATTAGGAGGTGAAGAAAGACCAAAGGACAGATACTGAGGCTTAATAAAGGGGAGGGAATGTGGGTAGAGGGTGACAGTGAAAAAGCAGGGATACTGAATGAATATTTCTGCTCAGTGTTCACAAAGGAGGAGGAGGGGGAGGTACCTAAACCAAACAAGAGAAACACTCTGAAGACAGGGGTCTAGACCAGTCCATTTACAGAAGAAAGGGTTCTGAAAGAAATAATAAAATTGAAGGTGGACAAAGCAGTGGGTTCTGATGGGATTCACCCAAGAATTCAAAAGGAACTAAGGGTAGAACTGGTGACACCGCTGACTACTCTCTTTAACAAATCATGGGAGGATGGAGTGGTACTTGAGGACTGGTGGAGGGCAGATGTGATTCCTCTTCACAAAAGTGGGAGCAGGACAGAGGCAGGAAACTATAGACCAGTTAGTTTGACCTCAGTGGTAGGGAAAATGATGGAATCACTTTTGAAGGAAAGAATTGTTGAGTACCTAGAGGCCAGTGGGGCACAGAACCCAAGACAGCATGGATTCACGATGGGAAGGTCATGTCAGATGAATCTAATAGATTTCTTTGACTGGGTGACCAAAGTAGTAGACCAAGGAGGGCTGTGGACATGGCCTACCTAGATTTTAGCAAGGCATTTGATACAGTCCCACACAAAAGATTAATACACAAGTCAGCCAGCCTTGGAGTGGGTCCCAAGGTGGTAGCCTGGATAAAAAATTGGCTAGACAACAGAATGCAAAGGGTAGTAGTAAAGGGAGTCCACAGTGAAGAAAGGAGGGTTACTAGTGGGGTACTGCAGAGTTCAGTACTAGGACCAGTCCTTTTTAATGTTTTTATAAGTGACATTGCAGAGGAACTGGAAGGAAAAGTATGCCTCTTTACAGACGACACAAAGATCTGCAACAGAGTTTATACACAAGATGGAGTGGAAAGAATGAGAAGGGACTTGGCAAGATTGGAGGAATGGTCAGATGTATGGCAGCTCAGATTCAATGCAAAGAAGTGCAAGGTAATGCACCTGGCAAACAAAAACCCAGGGGAAGAGTACACAATGGGGGTGAGATACTGACAACAGTAAAAATGGAAAGGGACACGGGGGTAATTATATCAGATGACCTAAAGGTGGGCAATTAATGTGAGAAGGCAGTAAGGAAGGCTGGAGGGATACTGGGATGCATAGGGAGAGGCATCAATATTAGAAAACAGGAAGTTGTTATCCCTCTGTACAGACAGTTGGTGAGACCCCATCTGGAGTACTGTGTGCAGTTCTGGAGACCCCATCTCTGCAAAGACATAGACAGAGTGGAGTCTGTCCAGGAGGAACCAAATGGTGCAGGGTCTGCACCAGAAGACATATGAAGAAAGACTAAAGGAGCTTAATTTGTATACCCTTGAGGAAAGAAGGGAGAGAGGGGACATGATAGGAACTTTCAAGTACCTCAAGGGAATCAACAAAGTCCAAGAGGGCATCATCTTTCAGAAAAAGAGATGTGCAAGAACAAGGGGGCACAATCTGAAAATAGTGGGGGGGGGGGTGGCTCAGTGGTAATGTGAGGAAGTATTTTTTCACAGAGAGGGTTGTGGATGCATGGAACAGCCTCCCTGAGGAGGTCGTGGAGTCAAGAACAGTGGGGAAATTCAAGAATGCATGGGACAGACATAAGGCAGTCCTAGTGGGGGGTAGGAAGAAGTAAGCTGTTGGTTAACTAGGATCTGCAGCTTATCTGTTAGGTAGGAAAATGGGCAGACTAGGTGGGCCAAGCGGTCCTTATCTGCCATCACATTCTATGTTTCTATGTGTTAAGATGGTAAACAAAAATAGGAGGAAGTGGGGGCATCTATGGTTCAGCAGGGAAGTGGAGAGTAGCATCAGAACTAAGAGAAGAGCATTCCAGAGGTTTAAAATGACCCAGGGGGTGGAGGATTGGGAAGAATATCAGGCTAAGCAGAGGGAGGGGGCAGGGAGGTATGGTGAACAAAAGCAAGGATGGAGCAGAACATTGCCAGGGAGGTTAAAAAGGGAGACCAGACCTTCTATAGGTATACAGCTGAAAGGAGGAGAGTGGAGAAGGGGATTCACAGCTTGAAAAATTAGTTTTGGGGGGGAAAGGTGGTAGGGGAACAGGAGAAGGCGGAACTGCTGAACAGATACTTCTGTTCAGCATTCATGAAGGAAGAGGAATGGAAGGGGGGTAGCCATAGAATAGCATCGGTTGCAGGGAAGGGGGTGGACATGAGTCCATTCTGGGAGGAGGAGATCCTAAAGCAGCTTAGGGACTTGAAGGTAGAAAAAACCATGGGGCCAGGTGAGGTACATCCACAGGTTTTAAAGGAAATGAGAGAAGTACTGGCTGCTTCCTTAATTGCCCTATTCAACAGCTCCCTAAGATCAGACGTGGTACCTAATGACTGGAAAAGGGTAGATGTGGTGCCCCTTCACAAGGGAGGGGTGAAGAAGGAGGTGGGGAACTACAAGCCAGTGGGTTTAACATCCGAGGTTGGTAAGCTCATGGAAAAGATGCTCAAAGACAGAATCAACAGATATTTAGAGGTAAGCGGCCTTAGGGACCCAAGGCAACACGGGTTCACTGAAGGTAGATCCTGCCAGATGAACTTACTAGAGTTTTTTGACTGGGTCACCAAGGTGATGGATCGGGGGGGTTCAGTGGATGTGGCCTATCTTGATTTTAGGAAGGCATTCGACTCGGTGCTGAACATGAGGTTATTATGCAAAATGGATCATCGAGGGCTGGGGGAGTGGATAATAAAGTGGGCCAGGAACTGGCTGTAGGGAAGAACACAGAGGGTATTGGTAAATAGGGTACCATCGGGGGAGTCTGCGGTCTTCAGTGGAGTCCCTCAAGAGTCAGTGTTTGGTCCTCTTCTGTTTAATATCTTTATAGGGGATATAGCAGAGGGGTTGGAGGGAAGGATGAGTCTGTTTGTAGATGATGCAAAGGTCTGCAACAGAGTGGACATGCAGGAAGGAGTGGAGCAGATGAGTGAAGATCTGAAGAGATTGGAGGAGTGGTTCAAGGAGTGGTAATTGTCATTTAACCCAGCAAAGTGCAAGATTATGCACTTAGGCAGAAAGAACAGGAAAGCAGAATACAGGTTTGGGGTCGGAATCCTGCAGGTAGCAGAGGAGGAAAAGGACCTGGGTGTCATCATCTCACATGACATGAAGGTGGGAAAGCAGTCTCGAGGGGCAGTGGCAAGAGCCAGTAGGATATTGGGCTGTATAGGGAAAGGAATTTTCAGCAAGAGGAGAGAGGTCATAGTTCCTGTGTACACCCAGATGGTTAGGCCGCACCTGGAGTATGGGGTCCAACTCTGGAGGCCGTATCTCAGGAAGGATGTGGTGAGGTTCGAACAAGTCCAGAGGACAGTGACTAAGAGGGTTAAGGGGCTAGGTCTCTTACCATATGAGAAGAGATTGGAGGACCTGGGCATGTACTCCCTGGATCAGAGAAGGGAGAGGGGCAATATGATTGAGACATTTAGTACTTTAAAGATTTCAATAGAGTGCCGGTGGAGAGCCTCTTCCAGCTGAAGGAGATGCCAAGGGTGAGGGGACATGACTTCCAACTCAAGGGAGCTAAATTTAGAGGCAACTCTAGGAAGCACTTTTTCACTGAAAGGGTGGTAGAAAAGTGGAATGGGCTGCCGAGTGAGGTGGTGGGGGAAAAGACAGTGGGTGGATTCAAGAGGGCATGGGATAAGCACAAGGGGATGCTTGGTGGGGGGGGGACTACTGTAAGGGCCTAAGGAGGCTACGTAAGCAAAATGGGCAGACCTGGTGGGCCTGGCGGTCCTTTTCTGCTGTCACATTCCTATGTTCCTATATAACACTGACTACAAGCTGAAAAACAAATGCTGTTAAAAATCATTTGATAAAATATTTTTTAAATTTTAATTATTTTCCATTTACAGTCCCCCAGAAGAAGACATAATGGTGAAATGTTGGGGGCCTATGTTTCTATGTTCATGAGGTGGGGTTAAAAGAAGGCTATGTTGAAAACATGGGGCAAAACCATTAAAAAACAACAAAGTTATGAGTCTGCATTTTCATTTACGAATGCAGGCTCCTAACTTTGGTACTACATAAGCCACAAAGTGTACCACAAAGCATCGAGTAACCAAGAACTTCTATACCAGTAGTGAATATCTGATATTGACGAATGCTTGTTTATCAGTTTGAGCTGATTTTGCCCTTATATTATTTTTATTTATTTATTTAGTTTTTGTTGACCAGGTAAGTGCACTAGACAAATCCTGTCTATTTTCAGGCACAACCCAGGGGAAGGGGGATACAGATGAATGCCAACTGACCTTGAACCAGATTAAGCTGTTGGTGGTATTTTTAGTGAATGAGGGAAATTTGGCCAGGACACCGGGGAAATTCCCCTACTCTGGATGCTAGAGTGTGCTGTGTTGCTGTGGGTGAGCGATCAGAGTGATCTAGCTTTCATCAAAGAAGGACATGTGGGCGGCTGAGGAGAGAGCCTACTCCTTGGCCTTCTCATTTTCTATTTTGGACACTATGGAGGCAAATCCAACATTGGATATTTTGGATACAGTGGTCGGTGAAGAAATGGAATGCTGTACATCGCAAGTTGTTCTGATGGAGGGAACAGGAGGTCAGATTCCTGAGCTTGATAATGGTTCAGAAAAGAAACTGTCTGACATTCGTTTGAAACTAGCTTTAGCTGAGCAGCAATATGTGGAGACGAGGTCTCGTTTACAGCAAGACTTGCTGTGGCAGGAGGAGCTACACGATATCCCGAACCCAGAAGTGGTTTTGGGTGCAGAAAGTGCTGTTGCTCGCGTAATCAGTCCAGGGGAGGTAGACATGCTACCTGTCCCGGTTTTTTCTGATGTTCCTCCTGTTATTGTGGATGCATTATCTGTTTCTAATGCTGGGTCCTTGGTTTTGGTTTCTTGCGATGAGGAGTCTCTGCCTATTTCTATCAATCCTTCACAGGCCATGGATGAAGACCTACAGATAAGTATACCTCCTTTAGGGGACTTGGGACAAGCCTCTGAATTACCTGTTTTAGCCCCGATAACTTTTTCTGTAGGAATCCCCAAGGGGGGGGGCGGGAAGCTGATTGGAAAAGATGGGGTGGGGAAGAATCGGAGATTGCATTTACAACGCACCGAGGTGATAGCCTTAGAGTTAGTTCAGTCCTGCTCTGGCTCTTTGGATTCAGTTTCTCCCCCTGTTTCTTCTGAATGGGTTTCCTCTGCTTTATTAGTGGCAGGATGGGTTAAAAATGACACGGGAAATGGATGGGATCCTAATCTCTCTGGGGAGAACATTATCTCTCCTCAAACAGTCCCTAGTTTAAAATCTTGCACTGCTGAGAAGAGCAATGGCTCTGACATATCTGCAGGGCAGATGATGCCTCAATCTCAAGATCCTGCTCCACAGCCTTGTTCTGCAAACAATTTATTAAAGGTGATAAAAGAGATGGAAGGGGATACCCCTGACCCTGTTATTTTGGATTCTTCTTTAGTTATTCAGGAGGGAAGTCAGCCAACCCCCTTTATTATAAATAATAATACTGTAGTCTCCGATAATCAGCCCATCTCTGGGAATGCGGATTCATCCCCTAATGTTTGGCATGAAAGGGTTAGGGATCAACTCTTTCCCCCTAACACAAGCCTATTGTCAGAGCCTGCTATGAGGCGAAATGCTGTAAGGCTGAAATACAGGGGTAATGCTGCAGATGTTCCAGATAGACATTTTGTGGGGAGATCTTTATTAAAGGACAGCATGAAATATTATGCCTATGAGGAGTATGCTGTTATACATATACCGGGGGACTCTGTTTTTGACGTGAGTTTTAAGCATCCTGCAGGTTTGGAGAGGTTCTGGAGGCAATATCAGTTGCTGAAGCTCTCTCCTTTATGGAAGCCTTTTTTGGCAATACCTCTGATTAAACCCTTGACAAAGAAAATAATGGTCCTATTCAGGAATGAAGGGGTTAATGTGGCTGATATTACTTACTGGCTACAACAACGATGTACAGTAAAAGGTTATCCAGAGCCTATCTTGGATGATGAGCAATTGTGGACTGGCAGATGGAAATATCAGGTCACTTTGAATCTCAGTCAAGGTTTGACTAAACATCTACCAAACTGTTTTTTGGGGGAGAGATCAAGGGGTTATTTTCTATCCAGGCCAACACAGAGCATGTTTTAAATGTGGGGATATGGGGCATTTAAGTAATGTCTGTGATAGGCAGAAATGTGGCCTATATGGCAAAATAGGCCATTTTGGAGCCCAGTGTCAGCAACCTTTGAGGTGTAATTTATGTGATGAACAGGGTCATACTTTTAGAAATAGTTCATGGGCATCTCATAACAGTAGAGATTTGGCAGTACATGAAGAACAAGATGTCTATGTTACCACGGCACAGAAGGAGAAGCAGCGTATGTTGGATTTACTCCTTATGAAGCCTCAAAAGGATGTGCTTCCTTCAGGAATGCCTTGCTCCTATATAGACTCCCCTCCAGTAATTGTCAATCAGGAAGGTGACCTGAATCTTTTGCTTGCACAAAAGGGGCCTTCAGTTGACTCCATGGAAAAAGTGGACCCCCTTATTCTGAATGATTCTGCTGCATCAAATGATCCTCTTGCTCAGGACAAAAGTGGCTCTTGTAACTCAGACACAGTTAAAATAGGTCCTGTACAGAGAATGGAAGAGGAATCAGAGGAAAAATCTATGCCCCCACCTACTTTCCAGCAGGATGAATCTTTTCAGAGGGTTACAAGATCTAAAGCGGGAAAACCTTCTGTGGAGATTCCTACAGAGGCTAGGATTTTGGATGTTATACCGGTCCAGAGCTCTTATGCTTTATTATTCAAGCAAGAAGGGGAAGAAGAAAGTCATGATTCAGACTTATCTTCTATTGCCTCTTCATAGGCGGATGCGAGTATTGATGGAGGGCCTATGGATAAACATAAGCCCGGAAAGAGGAAAAAGAAGAGATGAAGAGGATTGTGTTTTGTTTCTCTGATCTATGTCTCTGAGTTCTTTTTCTCTCCCTCTATTTTTCTATGCCTGGGAATCTTTCCTTTCTTACAATTAATGTGAACAGCATTAAAACCTTAGTTAAAAGGTGGGTCACCTTTGCTAGTGTAAAGGAAGGGAAATGTAATGTGATTCTATTACAAGACACTAGGCTGCATTCATTAGTAGAGGTGAGGGATGCACAAAGGGACTGGTGATGGGGGGTCTTCTTTTGGTCTTTGAGTGAAGTACCTTGTTCTGGGTTAGGGATTTTGTTTATGGGTATACCGGTAAAAGTATTACATCTTTTTGATGTATTTCCTGGAAGGGTAATGATATTGGATGTTGTTCTAGGTCATGAAACATATAGGATTATTAACATTTATGCTCAGGTAAGGGCGGATAGGTCTTCCCTTTTTAGGAGGGTTGAACCCTATTTGCATACTTCGAAGTTGGTAGTTTGGGGAGGTGATTTTAATTGTGGCCTTACAAAAAGAGATTGGGGAAGAACTAAATCTAAAGTTTTTAGTGATTCTAATTCTTTATTAAGAATATTGAAAACAAATAATCTCAGTGATGTTTATGATTTATTAGATCAAAATCCTTTGCATACTTTTTATAAAGGTAAATTATCCTCTAGAATAGATTTTTGGTTGGTCTCAAGTAGAGTTCTTTGTCAGGATGTAGGATTATTCCAGTTGAAACGTCTGATCATGTGGCTGTTAAATTGGATTTAGGTTCTTTGCAACAAGTTTCTATAGGGAGAGGGTATTGGAGAAGGAACATTACTGTTTTACAGGAGGTGGACACACAGGTTTCTATTAAGGAATTTTTTATGGTAAGAGCTGATGTCTCTTTTTGTATGATAGCCCTATTGATTGGTGGGAAGATACGAAGAGAGACTTAAAAATTATTCTGACTGATGTTTCAGGAAAAAAGGCTCAGGGCTAAATATATGCAGCTATTCTCTCGAGCTGTTTATTCAAGCAGTTGTATGAGGCAGTTAAAAGATATAAAGGATAAAATTTATTCTTATTTAAAGATTTCAGAAAATAGAGCAGCTCAGAAGCAAAAATATCAAACCAAGGGGTCTAAAGAGCAAGTGAACCCATTTGATTTAGGCCTGTATGGTGTGCAGCATATGGTTATGACAAAATTGAAAAACATAGATGGATCTGTAATTACAGATACTAATGGGTTACTAGCATTTGTTCAAGATCACTTGTGATTAACATTTCAAAGAGATATGGTAAATAGTTCAGAGTTATGTTTTCAGTATTTAGATATTCCACAGTTAAGTAATGATGCAATACAGAGTTTGGTATCTCCCCTTTTCTATTTTAGAAATTAAGCAAGCTATCTCCAGATTGCCACATCAGTCAGCTCCAGAGTTGGATGGGATTCCAAATGATTTTTATAAAAGTTATAGCGAAACAATAGCCCCTTGGCTGCAGATATTGTTTACAGCTATATGGGAAGAAAATAGGTTAGTTCCCACTATGAAAGAAGGCGTCATGTCCTTTCTTTATAAGAAAGGAGATGAACAGGGTATCAGAAATTGGAGGCCGTTAAGTTTGAATTCAGACTATAAAATTTTAACTAAAATTTTGTGAAATCGGTTAACAAATTGCACAAATTGTTATATATCCCTTTCAGTCTTGTGCTATTCCTGATAGGGAACATTTTGCAAAATTTGGTCTCCATTAGGGAAGTGGTAGAACAAAGTTTACAAAGGAATTTAGATGGCTATTTGATGTCTATTGATCAACAGACAGCTTTTGATTCAGTTAGACAGGAGCATATTTGGGCAGTCTTACAACATTATGGAACACCGGATTCTTTCATATCATTATTACAAACATTGTATATGGACACTCAGGTTGTTCTGATGGTGAATGGACACTTGGGCATACCATTATTTCTAAAAATTGGTGTGAGACAGGGTTGTCCATTGAGTCCGCTACTATATGTTTTTGGTCTAGATCCCATACTTTGGCACATAGAGAAAGCCTCATATATTAAAGCCATTAAAAGTAAAAATGGGGTAATGTTTCGTAAGGTTACTGCCTATGCTGATGATAGTTTTCTTACTATCTCAGATCTTGAGTCAGGAGAGCAGATTCTGAGATTATTTGAGTCAGTCTTTAATACTACTGGTATTAGAATTAATATTGGAAAAAGTAAGATTTTAGTTTTAGGTAAGGCTCATGTTTTGGAAGGTTTTCACATTGCTATGACAACTGATGAAATTAAAATATTGGGTATGTTTTTTGGTTCTCAGGAATCAGAAAGGAAGAACTGGGTGACAGCATATGATCAGGCTAACCTGAAAGTGAAATCCTGGTTGTCATGGAAAATGTCCCAGAAAAAGAGGGTTTATCTGCTTTGGGAATATATAGCTCCAATTTTTCTATATATTTCTCATGTTTATCCTTTGCCATTTGATATGCACACAAAAGTTATGGGTCTTTTTCTTCTTTTCTTATGAGGGAGTCATTTGAATCCAGTTAAAAGAGTTCATACATATAGGTCTCAGAAAACAGGAGGTTTAAATATGATTCGACCTTTGTTATATTTTTTGGGGAATTTTTTCTTTAGTTCTATTTGTCCGGTTATTTTAGAGTACAAGGGTTCAGGGACTCTCATTATGAAACTATGGGGTCCTAGTTTTTTGACTGCTTGGGGCAGGGATAAATGGCACCCATCAGATAGCTCTCTTCTGGGATATTTACAGACTACCCTGAAATACATAAGAACTTGGAAAATTGAGTTGGGTTGGTTTTTAGGTCAAGAGAAAAAAGCCTTTTATACGTTTATGTTAAATAAATGGTATACAGAAGAACCTTTATTTCAGGTTTCTGCAGCCATAAACATTGATGTATTATTGAAATGTTTTCTGGATCCTAGGATACCACTTAAGATGCAGGATTTTGTTTGGTTGTGTGGGCACCAAAAGTTGAATGTAGGGAGTAACCAAAAACATAAACAAATTAGTGAGAGGGGCTGTGGAGACCCTCACTGCCAAGGGCAGATGGAGACCATGCATCATTTATTTTTGATTGTGCGAACGTTCAGGGTCTTTGGGATCAGCTAGCTAAATGGTGGGGGGAAGATCTTTTTAAAAATATGACATATGATATCTTGGCTTTAGGCCAAATACCTATATCCTGGATGAAATGGGGCAAGAGTATGGCCTTTGTTATATTTGCATGTTTAAAAAGTGTTCTTTATGGCAAGCCAGATGCTTATGTTCCTTACAGAGTAAGGTAATCTTTCAGCAGGAGGTTTTGTTTAACATTCAAGCTGACTTGGATAAAATATATAGTTATGAATTTTGTACACTAGGACAAGAAGTGAGTTCTAGATTATGGAGAAATGTAGGATGGGTGGGGTAAAAAAAATATCCCTTTTTTCCAGCTTATTATTTTGTATTTATTGAATAATGTTCTACTTTAATGAATGTATTTCACAGATCTGTAGATATGATCTAAGAATAATTTGTATGATTTAGTTGTTGGTTTAGTTAAAAAGCACGTTATTGGGTAGTTGGGTTATTTAGGGGGATTTACATTGTACTGATTTAAGAGGTGTGTTCTTTATTTGGGTTTTTTTTTTTTGTTTGGCTTGATATGTATTATGATATGTATTGTATGTCCTTATGTTACGCTTTTGAATTCTGAATAAAAATTTCCCCTAATCTTTTCGATAAGTGCCATGGGATCTTTAACATCCACCTGAACTACCACCAATCCAGGCAGATGGGACCTCAGTTTAACATCTCATCCTCAAGATGGATTTTTACTTCAGTTAAATGAGTTCTCTCAAACTTCACTGTCTTATCTGGTGCTGATAGGCAGAAGGATAGAGAGGTTGCATTCCAAGATGGACCCCTGGTCTCTCATCAAAGGGGAGGGTTTGCCCCAACAAATGCCATGGCTAGTGTATATCCAGATGCAGTCCCCTCTGGCCCAAGCAGGCACAGATGTGCTTGGGGAGGGGATAAGCCTGTAGACACATGCAGGGGAGTATCCTGCCATTTTTACAAAAGGAGCCAAATCAGAGAGGCCACAGAAGAGGAGTTGTTCAACACAACCTTTTGCGCAGCATTGTATTTCATCATCTTTAGGTAATCCTGTCTTAATTTAGCACATGTGGGCATTCTAGCTTTCTCCTCAGGTGTTATTCCAGGTGGTCTCTTTTTTGCCACATGCCCACAACTCTTTTTCACACATTTCTTTGTTCCCTGTTTTCTTGGGTTTTTCCTCTGCGTTGCCCTACTCATTTTTCCTGTTCCCATTCTGGGCCTTCACAGCCTTTACCTGGGTGGCCCGCTGTCTTCCTATTGACCTGCTTGTGCAGTACCTCCTTGTTGCCCTCCTTCTATCAGTTTCCACCACTCCACCTCCATGGTGTCTTGGCTTTTTGGGCAGCTGCTGTATGTCTCACCCCCCAATGTCTTCCATCCTCTTCCATGTGCTCCATTTCCAGCTCTCAGTCTATTTCTTTGTCACTGGGTGTCCTTTCCTTTTCACCATCTCCCCCCCACCAGCCTTCTGTGGGCCACCCGTCCGCCAGCCTCAGTAGCACTCCTTTCTCCTCCTCAAGCAGGCCTTTTGTTTGGTAGGCAACCCTGTTTGGTGTGCCAGCTCCAGCAGTTCCATCCAGTTGGATCCATCATGGGAGCCACACACCCCTTCTTGTACTTGCCAGTTGTAAATTTTTTCAGTGGTAACCACTGCATCCTGCACTCATTTTCTTCCTGTCTCCTGCTTTTCATGCCACAGGCAGCAGCAGCTGCAGTTGGTCCCATGCATTACTAGGCTTTTTCACCTTGGGTGGTTCTTTGCTCCTTTTGCTCCCGGGATTAATTTTCCTTATTGAGGCCATTTGGCAAGGTGTTAGCTCTGGGGTTTTGGCCCCTTTGCTCCTGTCTATTGGCTCAACTTGCTGTGGCTGCATGGTCCAACTTTAGCTTTGTGTGGTTTTGTTCTGTTTCCTGGCTTTCAGCTCACCCAGGTGTGGTCACTCAATCTCTTTTGTCTCCCCCCCATGCCTGCTGGCTTTCTCAGTTCTCCACCACCCCCTTTCCTTCACTCTGTTTTTGTTTTGTGGAAACAGCCTACTATTCTCCATTTCAGTGGCTGCTGGGACTGGTAATACTTTGCCCAACATGATTTACCTTCCATTTCTGTGGTCCTTGGCCTGTCCCTCTTTTGCCTTTCTTTGCCTTTGCTACCCTGCTGAGTTTGGCACTGAGTCTCCTGGTGGTGAGCCACCCCTGTCTCACTTTTCTGCACTCAGCTCTGCATCAAATACTAGATCGTGTGTAGGTACAGAACATCTGCAGTGTTGCACAATTTTAATTGCAGAATTTATCACATTGGCAATATCATAAGTGCACCATTCCAGTTGACTTATGATGTGTAGTATGTAATATTGGCTGAGGTACACCTGTGTCAAGCTTCTTTCATTTTGTTAATGACTTATATTTGCACTAAAGGGAGCTACTCAGTTGAATGATGTTTCTAGGGTGGTTTAGTTAGCCCAGTTGGTTGCAAAAAAAAATATATATATATATATATATATATATATATATACTGTGCCGTGCTGTTACTCTGTTATGCGGGGAAGGAGTGCTAACTATTGGCTTTTGACTTTTGGTGCTATGGCATTTGGGTTGGCAGTCCAGGGAGCATTTTGTTTGTTGGTCTAGTTTAATGCACACTGTCAGAAATGGAGGGTGGTTTCTAGGCTTTTTCCACCAGCTGCCATTTTGAGCTCAACTAGAGGGTGCGGTGAATGCTCTGGGCCTTCAGAATAAGCCCCCTAGGGGTTTAATGGTGCACCTAGGTGGCAACGACCTGGTCACCCACCAGGCTTGTAAGCTGGCTGACTAGATCAAGAGGGGTCTAACCCATTTGAAGCAAATGCTGCCCACATTGGTGCTGGTATGGTTGAGGATTGTACCATGGATACACTGGTGAAGGGCACACAAACTAGCAGCCATTGAAAAGCATGAAGGGAAGTAAATAGGGAGGTGTCCCGTGTAGCTGCCTCATGTAGAGTGGAGGTCATTAGACACTTTCAGATTATGATGACATGCAAGACCCTATATAGTAGGATAGCAGGGATGAGGGTCATCTGTTGGGAACTGGGAATTGTATTTTTGATGCTGAACTGAAAATGCCTTTGAGCGGTGTGACGCTGCCGCAGCAAAAACTTTTAGTCAACAATCATTACAGTAACAATGACAGGTCACTGAAATGGTCATGCAGAATTTTGGCACTGCTTCTCTGGGTCTTGCGCCCCTTCCCTGAAACAATTCAGACCTAGAGTTTATTATTTAAAAGTCCAGGGTGTACGGAACAGCCCAAGTAAACAAGATAAATACTGCACTCCAGACTCAGCCCAAAACTTCAGAGAAGATATTTTATTAATAAGTAAAATAAATACTTACAAAATGTAAGTGTAGCAATTACAAACACTGAAATAGTGAAAAGCCTCTACCCACATCCAGCTTCGGCACTTTGGGGCACAAACTTCCCTTCTTCAGGAGGCGTGGCAAAGCTGATGAATTAATTATTTTAAATACATAGTGATACAGATGCCATCAATCAAATAATGTGAAAATTAAAGTGACATCATTGCAATAAGTGGCATTCCTGTTCTTAAATAAAATAACACTCCATCCAGCCCAGCTCTCATTAGTGATGCAAGGTGTTCAAAAAATCATTTTAAGGATTGTTTCCTAAATTACACATTGCATCACTGCTGAACTTGATGCACCGAATAATATACATAACTGGAAACAATAACACTCTTTCAAATTTAATCAAATAAAAAACTATGGAGCCATAGTTGTACATAGTTCAATGATTAACTACTTCTTTACTTCAGGAACTTTTACTTTTTTTTGTTCCCATTTTTTGCAAATACATTTCACGCATAAGAAACAGAAAAAGGCAGATATATGACAAACTCAAACAATGACCCTATCAAGAAAACAGCAATCTGGATATTTTAAATAAACAAATAAACTGACCATGAATGAGTTAGAGCAGCCTCATTTTGAGCAAAAGAAAAAAGAATACCCATAAATGAATTTTAGTATGGGGGTATATCAATAATTATATCCAAATAAACTAATGAATATCTAACATATTGTGCCTTATTCTTTAATCTTTGATTACCATCAAATAATGTTTGCCATGTCAAAATTGACATTCCATAACCCTTTTTAATGTATAAGAGGACGTCAATTCATTTGATCATTCAACCCTAGGGGTTTGAAGGTTTTTAACCTAAAAATCCACATAGATTCTTTTCTTTTCTTTCCAGGTCTAAATTTCTATCCCCCCCTAAATTGAATGGAACATGGTCTATGCCCATGTAGCAGATTTTATGTTGTTCAGAATGAAGCTGGCCCAATAAATGGTTTCCTATTGGATGATCACAATCTCATTTTTGTATCACTCTAAAATGGTCCTGAATGTGTTTTTTAAGTGCTCTTGTGGTTTCTCCAATATATACTCTACCACAAGAGCACCATAATGCATATACCACAAATTTAGTGGTACAGGTAATGAAATGTCGAACATCAACTTCCTTCTCTCCCTGTTTCCCCGGATTTATAAAGATTCTGCTTAGCACTGACAATCTACATGTTTTGCAGGGCTTACAGGGAAAGAAATGCTGTGGTTTACTACCTAACCATGTGGAGGAGAGGTGAAGATTTAAACTCGCTTTTTACCAAAAGGTCCCTAAAACTTTGCCCTCACTTAAATACTATTAAAGGACCTTTTTCAGCAATTAATTTGAGATCCCTGTCTGCTGCCAAGACCGGCCAGTGTTTCTTAATTATTTTCCTTAGCTCCATAGATCCTGGTCCACACTTTGTCATATAAACAATTTTTTCCATGTTTTTTAACATTGGTTTATATTTTGGCAATTCCCTTCTATCAACCTGTTCAGCCCTAGGAGCCGCTTTATCTAGGATTTGTGTCGAGAAACCACATTCTCTTAATCTTTTAAAAAGATCTAATTTTGCTTCTTGATAATCTCTGGGCTCAGAACAATTTCATTTAAAATGTAGCAACTGTCCATAAGGAAGTGCCTCTAAAGTAGACCCAGGGTGAGAGCTTCGTCCATGCAGCAGAGAATTACATGCTGTAGGTTTACAAAATACCTTAGTACTGATTGTTTCACCTGCAATCAGTTTGAGATATAAGTCCAAAAATTATATTTCTTTTTGATGGTACTTTACTATGAATTCCAGGTCCAGAACAGCCCCTCGCTAAAAACTTTTTCTCCTCATGGCACAATATTGACTGCTATCACTGTTGACATTGTGCCATCGCTGTAACAGTGATCAACACAATTTCTGTTGAGCCAGTGTCGTAGAACCCCTGTAAGCATATCTTAAAGATTCCAGGGTAAGGCCTCTGGAGCATTGATAGGAAAGTGCACAAGGGATGCTCGTTGTTAGTGATAAAAATTCATGTAAGATCCACAAATGAGGTTTTCCAGATGAAAAATTGGGTCAGCCAGAGGTGGGTGATGAAAGGGCCAGATGTGAGACCCCTAGTGGGTATGCATTTCTGCAGAAGTAACATTTCACGTGGTTCAGAGCATGCACTGGAATGCAGGGCAACCATGAATAGTAGTTGAGGAGTGTGGCCCTGGGCAGGCATGATTCTTGATGAAGTTTGTGGAAGTACCCAAATCTAGAGGGAAAAGGACCATCAAGGGGAAGGACATGGCTCTTTATACATGAATTTAATTTGTTATCCCTGCAGTTCTGGATATATTTACATATTGTTTGTACATGTTATATTTATAAATTACAATGAATTTTAAGATGTAACATGCATATAGATAAAAGTTTGAGAGAAACTGTGGCCTTTTTATGTTTGCTTGCATGTGCAGTGCACAAGAAACATATTGATATAGAAGAGCATTGCAGAGGTGTGGCAATGTCATGGCCAATGCAGTGGACACTTTAATGGGTGTGACTCTCACCCAAAATTTAATGCTGAAGCTGCCAATGAGGGCAGTTTCAGAGTGAGTGTCACACTTGAAAGACATCTGCTGCTACAATCAGGGTCAGTTTTGTCATTGCAACATCAACTCCCCCCTTCCTCCCAACCAGGTACAAAGCAGGACCACAAATTTAAATGTTAGCTCCCTCCTTCCCTCTCACTGCTGCTGCCCACCCCGCATCTTCCATTCCCCATCACACCAGCATATAATGAAACCCTTCCACTCCTTCCTACTGCTGCTGCCCACCCCGCAGCCTCTGTTCCCTACACTGGCATAAAACCCTCCCACTCCCTCTCACTGCTGCTGCCTGCCCCGCACCCTCCATTCTCCATCGCACTGGCATGAAACCCTCTCACTTCCTTACACTACTGCTGCCTGCCCTGCACCCTCTCTCCTCCATCCCCTGCTGACATCAGGGTGCTCAATCCCAGTGTCACCATGTATCTTCCTCCCCCCATTAATGCGGCTCATTGGGAGCCCACCCCAGTGTGCCAAAACATACTTCTTTGATGTTTCCAACAGTGGGATGCCCACTTCAGGTGTCGGATGAAACATAGGAACATAGAATTTGATGGCAGATAAGGACCGCTTGGCCCACCTAGTCTGCCCATTTCCCTACCTAATGAATAAGCTGCAGATTCTAGTTAACCAACAGCCTACTTCCTCCTACCCCTCACTAGAATTGCCTTATGTCTATCCCATGCATTCTTGCATTCCCCCACTGTTTTTGATTCTATGATCTCCTCAGGAAGGCTGTTCCATGCATCCACAACCCTCTCTGTGAAGAAATACTTATCCTCACATTACCTCTGAGCCATCCCCCCTCTATCTTCAAATTGTGCCCCCTTGTTCTTGCACATCTCTTTTTCTGAAAGATGCTACCCTCTTGGACTTTGTTGATTACTTTGAGGTATTTGAAAGTTTCAATCATGTCCTCCCTCTCCCTCCTTCCCTTGAGGCTATACATCTTAAGCTCCTTTAGTCTTTCTTCATATGTCTTCTGGTGCAGACCCTGCACCATTTTGGTTGCTGTCCTCTGAACAGCCTCCACCCTGTCTATGTCTTTGCGGAGATGGGGTCTCCAGAACTGTACACAGTACTCCAGATGTGGTCTTACCAACTGTCTGTACAGAGGGCCAACAACTTCCTGTTTTCTACTGGTGATGCCTCTCCCTATGCATCCCAGTATCCCCCAGCCCTCATTACTGCCTTCTCACATTGCTGGCCCACCTTTAGGTCATCTGATATGACTATCCTCAGGTTCCTTTCCATTTTTGTTGTTGTCAGTATCTCACCTCCCATTGTACATTCTTCCCCTGGGTTTTTGTTTTCCAGGTGCATTACTTTGCACTTCTTAACATTGAATCTAAGCTGCCATACATTTGACCATTCCTCCAACCTTTCCAAGTCCTCTTTCATCCTTTCCACCCCACCTTGTGTATCAACCCTGTTGCAGATCTTTGTGTTATCTGCAAAGAGATATACTTTTCCCTCCAGTCCCTCTGCAATATCACTTATAAAGGCATTAAAAAGGACCAGTCCCAGTACTGAACCCTGCAGTACTCCACTAGTAACCCTCCTTTCTTCACTGTGGACTCCATTTACTATTACCCACTGTGTCCTGTAGTCCAGTCAGTGTCTTACCCATGCTACCACCCTGGGACCCACTCCCAGGCTGGCTAATTTGTTTATTAATCTTTTGTGTGGGACTGTGTCAAATGCCTTGCTAAAGTCTAGCTAGACCATGTCCACAGCCCCTCCCTGGTCTATTACATTGGTCACCCAATCAAAGAAATCAATTAGATTTGTCTGACATGACCTTCCCACTGTGACTCCATGCTGCCTTGGGTCCTGTGCCCCACTGGCCTCTAGGTACTCAACAATTCTTTCCTTCAGAAGTGATTCCATCATTTTCCCTACCACTGAGATCAAAATGACAGGTCTGTAGTTTCCTGCCTCTGTCTTGCTCCCACTTTTGTGAAGGGGAATCACATCTGCCCTCCTCCAGTCCTCAGGTACCACACCATCATCCCATGATTGATTAAAAAGGGTAGTCAGTGGTGTTACTAGTTCTTCCCTTAGTTCTTTTAGAATTCTGGGGTGAATCCCATCAGGCCCCATTGTTTTATCCACCTTCAGTTTTAAGAGTTCTTTCAGAACCCTTTCTTCTGTGAAAGGACTAATATCACTCCCCCTATCCAGAGTGCTTCTATTGACTGGATTAGGTATCTACCCCTACTTTTCCACTGTGAATACTGAGCAGAAGTATTCATTCAGTATCCCTCCTTTTTCACTGTCGCTCTCTGCCCAACCACCTTCCTCTTTTTTCAGCCTCAGTATCCCTGCCTTAGTCTTTCTTTGCCCCCTAATGTACCTATAAAAGGTTTTATCCCCCTTCTTAGCAGAGTTGGCTATCTTTTCCTCGGTTTGGGCCTTGGCTATTCTGACTGCCTTCCCCGCTTGCTTCTGCTTTAACTAGTACGGTTCTCTGTCCTGCTCCTTCTGTGTTTCCTTATACTTTCTGAATTCTATCTTTTTCTCCTTTACCTTCCACACCACTTCTTTTGAGAACCATAGTGGCTTTTTCTTTTGTTTTGATTTATCTGCTTCACACAAAGGCTTGTTGCCTCTGTGATGGCGGTTTTGATGTTTCCCCATTGTTGCTGCACCCCACGTTCTTGTCTGTTTGCTAGTGCTATTCTGAGGCACTCTCCCATTTTGACAAAATCAGTCCTCCAGAGGTCCAGGACCTTCACTTTTGTGTGGCTTGACTCTACAGCTAAGTTTATTGTGAACCACACTGTTTGGTGGGTGCTTGTTCCAAGATGGCTACCCACTTCAAGATCAGAGATCCTCTCTCCATCCCCATTTGAGAGTACCAGGTCTAAGATTGCGGGTTCCAAAACTAGTAGTCTGAGGCATGCTCCCTGTAGGACATTGAGAACGGTCCTGCTTTTGGATGTGGCAGCAGCAAAGGTGCTCTAGTTAACATCTGGCATATTCAGGTCCCCCATCAGCAATATCTCCCCTTTCTCTGCCATCCCAAGGATGCCTCCTATAATTTTCTTGTCAATTTTCTCCCCCTGAGATGAGGGTCTATATACAACCCCTGTGCAGATGCACTGCCCCCCCACGCCCTTATGTTCTCAGCTGAACTCAGGGTGCCCAATCTCTGGGTCAGCATTGATACCCCCTTGCAATATTCTGGCACACTGGAAGCCCACCCCAGTGAGCTGAAATCTGTTTTGTTAATATTTCACCTGTAAAAAAGAAAACAGTCTTCCAATGTCTGTTTTTTTAACATGAAAAAAAAGAGAACAGTTCCTCGTCATTCCTGCCAGCTTCCCTCCCCCAACCTGCACCCTCCCTCTCTGCACCCCACCTGCCCACACCCCTCTCACCCATACTTACCTCTGGAGGTCAGGAACAGTGATCTTCTTTGGACCGGGAACACGCTTGCACTCTTCAAAGACCAACCGGGAACTGAAGAAATGATGGTGAGCCCTATAATGCCAGTCAATGGGGTTTTCAATTTAGGTTGATATCTCAGCCAATTTCTGGAGTTTTGATCCCAAACTTCAACATGGGTTCTTGGACTCCACCTCATGAACACTGGCACTGTCATTTCATTTCTCAGTCCCAAAATGTGATTTCTCTGTCACTGCGTGGAATCACCTTTCGGAACAAATTAATGAAACAACAGTGCCACTGTTCATGAGGTGGGGTCCCAAAAAGCTCTTCTTGCAAATTTGGTGAAAAAAACTCTAAAAAATGACTGCATTATGAGCGCCCATTGCACAGTTTCTACGCATATTCATAACTTCATCAATTTTTTATATTTTTGCTCCGGATTTCCAACATTGCCATTTTTTCACACCCCCTTATGAAAATTACAGCTGTCATTTTTCACATCCTTCCCGAAATGTGTTTTTGTACCTGTGGCTCAGAATTGTGTGGTTACTGTGCAAAATCAACTTTTGGGACAGGTTAATGAAATTACAGTGCCACTTTTCATGAGGGGAGGTTCCAAAAAGGCCATGTTGAAAGTTTGGTGAAAACATTCCAAAAACATGGCTGCATTATGAGTAGGGTTTCCGGTTTTAGGTTATAACCGATAAACACCAGTAAAACACCACCGTGGTGAAAATTGGGAAATCAGTTATAACCGAAAAACACCGAATTTCATTGTGTCCTCACTCCTCCAGCTGACCAACTGTGAGCTGGATATGTGGGTGGATCGTGTTTTTTTTGTATTACACCTTTCACTTATATGGTGGAACTGAGCTCTAATACTGTGATGCTCCTAGCTCACCATCGCCATCTACATATTTATATATGTATAGTTCTACAGTTATGGTGCACTATTTTGTAAAACTAATGCAATATTAATATAGTGCAATATTTATGATGCTAACATGCAATAGTCATGGTACACAGTTTGAAAAAGTGTAATATCTATTTTTTAACTTGAGTGAATAAACACTGATTTATAAAGATTTTTGTTGTCTGAGAAATTGATTACACCTAAAATAACAGATTTTTGGTACTTCTGAAAGGGGGAGAAAAAGGCCAAAAATAAACACCTTTTTTTACAAAAAATAAACACCTAAAACCGGAAACCCTAATTATGAGTGTGCATTGCACACTTTCTATGCACACTCATAACTTCATCAGTTTTTCATATTTTCACTCAGTTTGTAACATTGCCATTTTTTAACACTTCCTCATGAACAGTACAGCTGTCATTTTTCTCATCCTGCCCAAAATGTGTTTTCACACCTGTGGTGGTGAATGGCACACTCACTGTGTGAAATCACTTTTTGGGATTGAGCAACAGAATGATATTGCCACTGTTCATGAAGTGTGTTCCCAAAAAATCCATGTCAAAAATTTGGAGCACAAATACCAACAAACATCCAGTGTGTTGGAGTTTCCAAACATAATGTCCACTATGTACAGACTGACAGGTATTGGGGGTGTGACTTGGGGTTGTCTGCTGCAATTATAATGCCATTCCACCACAACCCCACCCTGCAGCCACTGACAGGCATCAAGGTGTGCCTTGGGTGTCTTCGGCCCTAATGTTCACCCCATTCTTCTATACTGCACCCATCTTAGCTTATTTTCTTATGGAATGGGGGTGAGCGTAAGGACCGAACACCTCAAGGCACACTGGGACACCTGTCAGTGTCTGCTGGGTGAGGTGAGGTGGAATGATATGAGTGTTATGGCCAATGACCCAAAGGCACACCCCCAACACCTGTTAGTCTCTGTAGGGTGGGGGTGGAGGTTGGCGTTACTTCAGTACTTCACTGCCATTCCTATTATGTATCTCTTTAACTCCTGCACTACTAATGCCAATACCAGCAAGCAAACATTCAACATTGACAAATGCTTATTATACCCAAAGGCTGGTGTGATGTCTATCATTTAATTTGGAGGAACTGTTTGGCAATGCATCTGCCAATTGTATCAACTAAACAGTGCTTGAGTTGTTTTTCCAACCCTCTTTTTTGATATCAGAGCAGTTTTATTGAAACCTGAATATGTTTCTAGTTAAGTTTTCCCTCCAACACCCATCCACCCTACACACACTCCTCTTAATCACTCTAGTAATCTCCCTGTGGCAGCATATAGCATGACAGCCAGCTGCATTTGCTGTAGTTTTCATAAGTGATTTGTCTCCCCTCCTCTCCACCTTTTCAAATGCATATCAATCTTCCTTTCTGTGTTTTACACTGAATTTTATACAAGACTTGATGCTTGTACCTGTCAGTCACACTGAAGTGAAACAGATAAAGTGGTTGCTACAGAAAGGTTGCCCGGTACCTCGGTATACCTCAGCAGCTACAGTGTACCACGCGGTATACTGAAGGATACCAAGAAAGATGTTGTTACTGCTCAGTAATGCGGTAAGTAGTGTCTGAGTTCTTAATTAGGTGATTGAGTTGAATTCCCACTCACAGTGGCTAAAATGTGCCAGGTGGCATTGTCTGCAGTTCAATTTATCTGAATTAATGACAGTTTTCCAGTAGGTGTCCCCGCAGTCCAAACTCCAAGTCAAGACCTCCCCTGTTTGAGCCTTTTTTTAGGAATACAGTAATGGACCCCCTGACCACAAGCCCCATCCCCCTGTTTGTAAATTAAACATGTTTCTCCTGGTGGGCTAGTGGACCTCTGCCCTCAAGTCCCAATCCCCCATTTTCAAATTAAATATTGCCTCCTAAATTTAACACTATGTTTCCTGTCAGTGTGCAGCTGTAAAAATCAGTATTACATAAAGAAAAAAAAGGCTTATTTTCATTGCCAAAATAAATACTTTTTTTTACAGGAATGTTGTAGTTATTTTCATTGCTAAATTACTGTCGGGATACTGCAGTTGTCTACCTGCCATAATTGTTACATCCAGTTAGCAGTTGAAATGACAGTGTGGTTTTATGAAAAGCAAGTGATAAGGTGTTTTTCCCTAACTTCACTGCGATAAGTTTGTCCAATAGCAAAGATTTTGTTGTGTTGTTTCTCCATGACTGCTTTCTGTCTACTGCATTTAAGGGAATAATGTGAATTAATAGTGCATTTCTGTATCCCACACCCTCAGCATAAATTGTCTCAGGTACTGTTCAAAATGTTGCAACCTGATAGCCTGATAGCCTAGTAAAATCATTTAATAACATCGTAAGTAGAATTTTTTTTAAACCAAATATCACTGATGATGCAGATCTGAAAGTGAGGTTTTGCAGAGATTTTAAACCAAATGTTTTCATCACTGATATCTAAAGATTAGAAACATTGACTTTGTGCAGCATTTCTTTATTCTGCACTCAAAACATTGTGTCCACGTTCGGGGACAGGATTGACTTTACCCCATGCATACACTTTTCCCTATTCTACCACCTGTCAGTAACCATGGGCAAATAATCGACAGAGCTGATACATGCAATGAAGGTACAGTACTTTGAAGTCACCTTCAGACCATAGAAGAGTAAATTAATTTATATCTACTCTAAAAGTTATTATACTCATATTGGGTTATTATCCTCAAGCTAATTTCCAGGGCATTACTCTTTGATTGTTAAATACTATCTAGATATTGTATTAAATAAAAACAAAAATAAAAATGTAAGTTTTATGGGTTTTATCAACTAATTGCAAACTTAACATTTTAATATAGACTAAAACAATTCATAAAAACAAGGATTAGACATGGATTTCTCCTTATTCTTAAATGTGATACAAAATGTCTCTTCTTATTGAATTGCTAATAAATAATCACGTCCATATGTCAGTTTTGTTCCAAAATGATTTTCTATGTATTTTCTGGGTTTTTAAGGTGTATACGTGTGTGTGTATGTGTGTGAGTGTGTATTTCATGCATTTTATTTTCCTTTTACAATATTTTGACTCCTGGTGCTATTCATTATAAGACCAAAATGAACATAAATATCTGCTACTGGTGTTTCATTGGAAAAGGGTAGCTAGCGTGGATCGTAAACTGCTGTTTCAGGATGATCATTGTTTATGGTACATTAAAAAGGAAAAAATAAAGAAAAGAAACATGATTTCACAGGTTGTATGCCTTGATTTTATTGAGACTGGACTGTTGTAATTTGATAGGTGTAAATGTGAATTAAAAATCTGTTTTGGTAATCCAGCTGTGTTTTGGAAGTAGTCATTCAGGTCCTACATGTTGGGACTACTGCATCGCCAGGTGCACATCATCTACTGTACTACAGAAAAACAAAATCACACATGCCCCCACAATGCAAAGCATCATGTGCTGCATATGCAAATCACCACCGAATATTATTCTGGTTCAACTTTAAGCAGAAATGCATGGTGCCGAAAGGCCTCTCACACAGTTTGCAAAGGGTGCCAACAGAAGACATAGACACGTGTTTCATCCTACCAGGACTCATCAGTATGCCAGATCTGTTTGACACCCCAGTGGAATGAACCAGCTACCCTAAGATGGTCTATCTGGGTTATGTTGTGGTGAACCCAATTAAAACAAAAAACAGTTTAAAAGACAAAGAACTTCTGTGTGCAAGCACTGAGGCAATGGTTACCCCAAAGGGCATTTAGCTGGGAAGTCAAGTTTCAAAGAAATACAAAATCACACATGCCCCCACAATGCAAAGCATCATAGGCTGCATATGCAAATCACCACAGAATATTAAGCTGGTTCAACTTTAAGCAGAAATGAATGGTGCCAAAAGGCCTCTCACACAGTTTGCAAAGGGAGCCAACAAAAGACATAGACATGTGTTTCGTCCTACCAGGACTCATCAGTATGCCTCGTCTGTTTGACACCCCAGTAGCATGAACCAGCTGCCCTAAGATGGTCAATCTGGGTTATGTTGTGGTGAACCCAATTACAACAAAAAACAGTTTAAAATACAAAGAACTTCTGTGTGCAAGCACTGAGGCAATGGTTACCCCAAAGGGCATTTGGCTGGGAAACCAAGTTTCAAAGAAATACAAAATCACACATGCTGTACTATATAGTGCTAAACCATGCTGCTGATGACAGCAGGCTTCAGCCCTTGTCACCACATTTCTGGCATCAGTATTCTGCTCCTGATAATAGAGTGCATAGGCTGAAGTGAATCATAATTCTGTGTTGCCAAATGCTGCCAAGTGGACATCTGCAACTGATTTTGTTTTATTTTGTTATTCCTATTTTTATTATATACTTTCGTTGACCATGCTTCCAAATGAAACTGCTAGGTAGCTATCCAAGAAACGTTGCTTGCATTTTCAAAGGGTTATACCATGGCTTCAAATAGCCCCCCCACCACCACACTCCTTCCTCGTGAAATAGAGCTGACAAACTTAATGGTCTAACAATCCAATTATAATTACATTTTAACCCTGCAGTTATGTTGGACATACCAGTACATCCTGTGCACCCTTGCTGTCAGCATGATGTCACAGGCATTTCCCCCATGAGTTTCCTCCTGAATGTTACCAGCCTGTAGAATACACTGTACATCTACACAAATGGAAATGCTCACTCAGATCTCTCCCTTCATGTATTGAATGCTCTCAGTAAATAAATAAACCTTGACAGCATATGTGCCAACACATGCATTGTTGCTAAATATAGTTCACTGGCAAGTTATCAAAAACAGAGGGCATTGTACCATAATGCTCACAGCTGCCGATACCCACCCTAACTAATTTGAATTTATTTATTGTAATTTCATATTCTGTGCAGTTAACTCCCCCCCCACCCTCTATGGTGGGGGCAGACAGGATGAACCAATGTGCCCAGGGCAATTAACCATCACCAAGTAATTAGAATGCACAAAGTTCAGGAGTAACATTGCTGTCCACAGATAATTCCACCCAATTTTTTCCCTAAAGGTGTCTGTGGCAAGACCATCATACTGCTGCAATCATGAACACCCTGACACTAATCTCTCCCTTTATGTATGTTTATGGTTTCAGCACTCCAATATCTTTCCCATTTTGTAGGCACAGAAGCGTAACGAACTGTTGCTGTTCCACAAAGTGGACATATGCAAAATTATTTTATTTATTAACCTTTCTATGTATTTATGGGAATTGGTAGTGTGAGAATCAGTAGTGTGTGAAAGAAACAGGCACACTATTTTTCTTTATTTTTAAAAAACTGATACAAATAAATATTATCAGATCGCAGCAGTCTATCTGTCAACACATAAGAAGTATGATTGGCTTCAGCACCTGCAAGCTGAGAACAGGAGCAGAATATTAAGGCAATACATGTAGTGACAAGGGCTGAATACTGCTGTCAAAAGCAGCATGATTTAGTCATACAGTATATTGTAAATGTTCACCTGGCGATGGGGTTGCCCCAGTAGTCATGTTCTGAATGACTGTTTCTGAAGCAAGGACTGGAGCACAAGTACAGAATTCACACTTTAGTCTGAGTCAGGATACTTGAAGTTCAGTGAGTGGGACAGAGGCAGACAATGAAACTAATGGGGAAAAGGGGTGGCTAGAAGGAAAGAGATCTGATGATATGTCTTTGTTTTCTACAACTGGCAGGAGTATAAAGTTGGGGAGAAAGAAAAAAAACAAAAAAAAAATGTTACTCTATGCCACTGTCAAGTGTAACTTCTCACTATCACCAAGTAAAGCATGAGGGCCCAGAATTACTGTTTCAATACCCATGACATTCACATCATTGGTGCCTTGGGTGGACCTCTGTAAATGTCTGACCATAGAATAGGAAATGTCACCATTTTTAATCACATGAATGTGCTGTAGAGGGTCTTAACTCGCAGACTACTCAGTAAAGGAAGCAGTGGGACTTTATACACAATTAAGATAAATACCTAATGGGCTGCATAACATTGCAAAACAGCAAGGGTGTAGGCAGGCTTACTCATTGCACACATTTGTGTACAGTTATTTCGAGTTCCTGTCGCAAATCATATGCTTGTTTTTTACCATTATCATTGTAATCTGGCATATCTGAGTTAGTGTAGGCTACACTGTGTCTGTATCTGTTAAAACATCTGTTGTTTATAACATATATATGTGTATAACCTGTTTAGAGATTAGAAGAATCATCTGATAATCTGATTTGTATATTCCCTTTTGCCTCTGTAATAAAGTGTTTTAGTTTCTTATTATATTGTTTGAATTTGTCCTTACCAGTTATTGGATTTTTTTTTTATTTTAACAAATAGCTTCTTCTTCTTCTTTTTTCTAGTTTCTTAATTTTTAGGTTCCACCATGGGGGACACCGTTTATGATTTCTGTATTTTCTGATCACTGGGACCCATTTATCTATGCAGTAATCAAGATGCTTTTTTATGTTTAACCATGTTGATTTTAGGAGTTCTTCTTTCCAGTTCCATGTTGATAAATATTCCTTTATTTTCTTACAATTTGCTCTATGTTAGTTTTTAATTATAGTCACACCTTTCATTATTTCATGAACTGATTTATATGAAAATTCAATAATTTGATGATCACTATCTGCAAGCGGTGGTTTTAGTTTTACATCATGTATATTTTCTATATAATTTATCAAGACTAAGTCCAGGATATTACTTCCTCTAGTTGGCTGGGTTATTTGATCAAGGTTATTCAGAATGGTATAGTCTATAAATTTGCGTTCATTCAGACTATTACCATCCAAAATTTCCAAGTTAATATTAGGGTAGTTGAACTCTCCCATTGATATGGTATTTTTATTAATTTTTCTATCTGATAAACTGTTTAAGGACAGATCATTCTCATCATTGTTTAACACTGGGGTGCGGTATGCTAGACCTAAAGTAAGTGTTTTAGTTAATAATCTAATCTGTACCCATATTACTTCATCACCATCATTAGAGCTATATATTTCACAGGGTTTTACATTTTGTTTGATATAAAATGCAACTTCTAAGATGGAGCCCAGCATAACGTATGAGACAAATGTCATAAAAAAAATTCTCCTTCACTATGCTTACTAGTTTTTTTCAAGGTGATCATGAGAACTACAATACTTACTCTTAGCTAATTAAGCAATTAGTGAATACATAAAAAATATGCTGTCCACAGTACAATGGTTTAGTGGACAACTCATGCTGAAAGGCGAATTACTGTAAAAGCTGACAGTAATAAAGGGGTAACAGAAGGTAGACAACCCTGCTACCATCACTAATAAGCCATTGGAATACTACGTGAATACTATGTAATTACAAGCACTGCTGGAAACCATGGCAGGTTTCTGAGGACAGGGCAGTACTTCTGCCCCCCACTTCTCTACCTTCTACCTCCCCATGGACTACAGCAGCTCTCTCCCCAGGTACCTCAAGCAGCTCTGCTGTGGGTGTGTGGCGCCATCTTGTACTCTCTGGCCACGTAGTCCGTGCCATGTCAGCAGACTGCAACTGATTGTTTTTTGCTGCAAGAATTCTCTGTACTGCACTGTGTCTTTATTATTATTTAGCTGTTACCTTAAGAAAACTCTCTTTAGCAAATAGTTAGTCATTGCTCGTAATATTACTGGCAGTATGCTTTCTGTAGGACTATTTCTCTCCTTTGCTGTTCCGATTCCATTAAAGGTGCACAATGCCTTCTTTTGACAGCTAGCTTTTTGTTGTTTTAACTAGTCTTTATTTTGTTTTAATGCTATCAATTTATCCTCTCAGTGACTGTCTTATGATGGCAGCATGCTGTGCCTGTATCAGGTTACCTGTTGTTTTATTGGCAGCCTGCTGTTTCAGTATTTTCTTAAGCATACAGTTAAGTTCCAACTCAGTCTGCCATATGTTCTGATTTTTATTATGGCAACACAGGTTTCTGCTTACATTGTCCTCTGCTTGTTTTGTTAATACTACCTAGCTTACAGCCTACAGTGATACCTGCAAGCTTTATGCTGTATTAGCACAGATTATAAATTTACAGTTATACAGCATTGCAAGCTTATTTTCTCTACTTCAGCCGCCATCTTCCTGGCATCTAACCTGCTCAGCTCCCCCTCCCCCTCCCTCTCCGTCTCATCTTACAGCCTTCCCATCTGATTATCTCATTCTTACACTGCTTCTGCTCTCTCACTAGATCACAGGAGCCCTCACAAGTGCTGCTGGAAACTGCAGCAGGTCTCTGAGGGCAGAGCTGTACTCCTGCCCCCCCACTTCTCTACCTTCTGCCTCCCCACAGACTACAGCAGCTCTCTCTCCCCAGATACCTTAAGCAGCTCTGCTGTGGGTATGTGACACCATGCTTCACATGGCACCACTTGTCTCAACCCACTCAACTCACTGCAACCACCCTCCCACCCAGGGGTGGTGCTAATTAAATAGTTTCCTTTTTGCTGCTGTGCCAATCAGCCTACTTCTGCACTCCTACAGTTTTCATTCTTTTGGACTGATCCACTCCCCACCGCTTTTGGTTGCACTAATTTGTCTTGTGACAACAGCAAACAGGTCTCTCCTGCTGCATTGTCCCTGTACCTGTGTACTTGTGAATCAGCCTCCAATTTATCATCTACGGCTTTCTGGCCACTTGTTAAGCCTCTCATTCTACTCCATTTAAACTTCTCCTCTCTGTTGCTTAAGCCTTATCCCTTTACTGACTCTATCTGCTACCTAATAGTGCATCTCACCTGGACCACTCATGCCCTCTGTCTCTTTTATTATCCTCTCCTGCTCCTCTCTCCTATCTATGCATCTCTTCTCCTCCCTCTTTCCCTCTCCCTCTCATCCTCCCTCTATACCACCTTAATGTTGGCCTGATAGTGTCTCCTACTTCACTTTTGATTTTCTATACTCAGCCTTACTGCCTCCTGATCCTTCTCCTCTAACCACACTCCTCTGCTCATCCCTGGCCAATTTCTCCTGATTACCAAGTGCACAAAGAAGCATTGCTGCTGCACACCCCCACCATTTACTCCTCTCTGCTGCCGCTTGTATCTTGTAGTACCTAGAGCCCCTTACCCTTATATGAGCTGGAAACATTCGACTGAATCTTGGTCCTTCAGTCCCTCCCCTCTGCTACTCTGATCATAACTGGTCAGTGGACAAAGAAAACCCTGGAATGTCTGCCACCCCCTCTATTACTTGGATCCCAACTGGTCAATGGGAAAGGGCTACATATTGTTCACCTAAATATCTGTAGCCTTCTATGTAACCTAGCTGACCTTGAGGCTTGGATAACTCTATGCAAGTCTGTTGCACTGTGTGTATCACAGAAACCTGGCTAAAGCCATCCATTCTAGACTCAGCTTGCTCTCTACCCACCTACAGTCCCATTCACCAGGACCGTCTCTCTCCTAAATGGAATGGTGGGATAGCAACTTATTTTAAATCTCATCTAAACCTCTCTGCTATCCCTGAACCTCGCCTCTCTCTCACTGTGAGTTACTGCACTCTCTCCTCCTTCTTGGAGGCGCAAAGAAACTCCATATTATGTGTGCCTATAACCCACCAGTAGGAGGCTCTGCTGTTCTAACCAAACCCCTCTCATATGCTGTCTCAGACACTGGCCATAATGATATTATCATTCTTGGGGACATTAACCTAGACAGGTCTGACAAATCTCATAAAACCCATAATTCCATTGTTCAAGAGCAAAACCTCCACCAACTTAACACCATTCCCACCAGAATATCTGTGAACTCAGTCTCAAAAACATTAATTGACTGGATCCTAACAAACAAGACTGATAGGGTAGCTGGAGCAGGAATCATCTCTGATACTATCTCTGCCCATTCTCCCATTTTTTTGTATTTGGCATGCCCATGCACCCCTCGCTTCCCCACCAAAAGTCATAGCCTTCCTCAACTTCTCCAAACTTGACATTACCATGCTTCTTAATGATCAATATATGGTAGACTGGTCTTTCCTATATACCTCTGATGATGCCTCTGAAGCCCTTGGTCATTTCTTAACACATATTTGTGCTTTACAGAACCAGCATGCTCCCGCCATATCCCAGCAGATCCATGGGGCTCCCACCAGATGGCTTAGCAAGGCTCTCCTAGCCCAACTAAAATCCCGAGATAGCTCAGCAGAGGGCACCCAGTCGCAGCTGTGTTTGTGGACCTCACCAAGGTCTTCAACCTAGTTAAACTTTGTTTATTACCTGATATCCTATCATATTTGTGTTTCTCCCCAGAAGTTGTCCTTTGGTTCTCTAATTATTTGGCCAACTGTTCTCATGCTACGTCCCTTGATGGTTTTCTATGTGTATGCAACAAACTTTAATGATACCTCTTTCTACAGCTAGGAATTTGGGGTTTGTGATCAGACACCCTAATACTGGTCCTTGCTTTACTGCTAAGAAATGTTCCATAACAGATACCATGTTTGTTTCTTTTACTGTCTCTTTACCATGCTTTGATCCCACCACAGCCTTGTTCAACAAGCTTGCACTGGTTCATTCGATTTGGCATTTGAATGAAGACATCTACAGAAAATGCCTGGATCTACCACCTCTACTGGTTTACCATCCTTTCCTGGATGCCTGGGTGGCTCAGCACACAGACTGTTGTGTGAAAAAGCAATACATTTACTTGTGCCGATGTGATGTATTTGATGTTATTCAACCTGTTTGTGTTTATTCTCCAGACAGCATTGATTGGACTTTCACTATAGATAATGACATCACAGCAAATGGCACTGACTCCTTTGACTCAACTCTGGCTCCGGATAAGCTCTACCGATCATATCGTGAGGAGGTTCATCACCTGTCAACACAGACCCCATCTGGAGTACTGTGTGCAGTTCTGGAGACCCCATCTCTGCAAAGACATAGACAGAGTGGAGGCTGTCCAGAGGAGGGCAACCAAAATGGTGCCAGATCTGCACCAGAAGACATACGAAGAAAGACTAAAGGAGCTTAATATGCATAGCCTTGAGGAAAGAAGGGAGAGAGGGGACATGATAGAAACTTTCAAGTACCTCAAGGGAATCAACAAAGTCCAAGAGGGTAGCATCTTTCAGAAAAAGAGATGTGCAAGAACAAGGGGGCACAATTTGAAGATAGAGGGGAGATGGCTCAGAGGTAATGTGAGGAAGTATTTTTTCATGGAGAGGGTTGTGGATGCATGGAACAGCTTCCCTGAGGAGGTCATGGAGTCAAGAACAGTGGGGGAATTGAAGAATGCATGGGACAGACATAAGGCAGTCCTAGTGGAGGGTAGGAGGAAGTAAGCTGTTGGTTAAATAGGATCTACAGCTCATCTGTTAGGTAGGAAAATGGGCAGACTAGTTGGGCCAAGCGGTTCTTATCTGCCATCAGATTCTATGTTTCTATGTTTCTATGACCAGGCTCATGAATCAAGAAAGTTGTGGGGTCTGTGAGCTTTTATCTTGTCACCACAGTCTGTGAGCTTTTATCTTGCTGACTAATTGAAATAGATCAGTGCCATATTTCCATGTTATGTATTACAAGCCACCCTCTATTAATAGTAGCCCTCAATCAGTAGCCACACGATAAAACAGGCGCTATTCAATATAAGCTGTGGTTTTAATTCCCTACAGAGACTGACACCAAACACTGAGCATATTTTCCGGGTTGGTAATGTCCTTCCTCTGCATGGTACAGAGGGGGTCTGACAGCGGGTCAAAATCTGTGTACTTCAAATGTACTACACAATAAGTGAAGTAATAGAAAAGCAAACAAAAAAATTAAAACAGACTGCTCTATTTAATCTAACAGTTCACCATAGAACTGCAATGGGGTTAGCAGCAGTCTAAGTGACAGAAAAAAAAATGATGTCTGATATGTGAACAACTGTGATATACCGCTCTTTGAATAAAAAAAAAATTAAAAAAGGTCATATCTTACTGTTTAAGAACTCCAACAGCAAACATTTCAGTATTAGTTATTTCAGAAAGTGATCAGCAATATTAAAAGCATTCGGTTCTCAAACAACTTACTGAAAGTTATTTTTGTTTTTTTTCAGCTGGCTGTGTGGGGGCAAGCACATAGAAAACATAAAGGATAGTATAAGGTGCCTTATGGAAAGTTAAGTAATTGAAAACAAAAATGGCAGGTGGTGCTTTAATTCACGTGAAATAATATGTATGTATTAAAATATCAAACAAAAAAGTACAATTAAAAACAAGTGCAGAAAACAATAACTGGGAGTTGATCTGCATCATAGAAACAGAAACATAGAATTTGATGGCAGATAAGGACCGCTTGGTCCATCCAGTTCACCTATTTCTCCCCATCTACACTATTACCTCAAACTGTGCCTGATCTGCTGCTCTTTCGCCCTCCCCCTTCCTTCCTTTTCACTATGGTTCTCTTATGCCTATTTCCATGCATTCTTGAACCCCACCACTGTTAACTTTTCACCCCCACCACCTCTGTTAGAAGGCTGTTCCAGGAGTCCACCACTCTTTCTGTGAAGAAGTACTTCCTCAAATCTTTCCTGAAGTTACCCCCCTCCAGCTTCATAGCATGTCTCTTTGTTCTTGAGCACCTTTTCTTCTGAAAAATACTTCCCCCTGTACCTTATTTATCCCCCGGAGGTATTCAAAGGTCTCTATCATATGTCTCACCTTCTCTGCTCCATGGTGTACATACTGAGGTCCTTTAGTCTCCCCTTGTAGGGCTTTTGATGGAGACCCTGCACAATTTTAATTGCCCTTCTTTGGACAACCTCCACTCTGCCAATGTCCTTCTGAAGAAGTGGTCTTCAGAACTGGACACAGTACTCTAGGTGGGGTCACACCAGCAAACTATACAGAGACAACACCACTTCCCTTTTTTCGCTGGTGATACCCCTCCCAATGCACCCAAGTATCCCACTAGCCCTCCCAACTACCTTGTTGCACTGCCTGGCCACCTTTAGGTCATCCAATATGATTACCCCCAGGTCTCTTTCCTGCTTGGTGGTTGTCAATACCACTGCACCCATTCTGTATGCCACCCTTGAGTTTCTGTGCCTAAGTCATTATTTTGTACTTTTTCACATTGAATCCTAGCTGACATACTCTTAACCATGCCTCTAGTTTTTTCAGGTCTCTTCTCATCCTTTCCACACACCTTGGAGTGTCCACCCTATTGCAGATTTTGGTGTCATCCACAAAGAGGCAGACCTTATTTTTATTGATTTATTTATGACTTTGATAACCGGGTGAGTGCACTGATCCCAGGGACCATTTTAAGGCATGACCTGGGCCATAACACATGGCACAGGGTGACAGTGGAGTACAAGGTAACAGTAATACTCATGAAACAGATTTGATACAAGCAACAATAGTAAGCACAATATACAGGTTTGATGCATAGGTCAATTTGAGAACACTGAAAACAAGGTTTCAATATCGGACATGAGGAGATTTAGTACATAACAAACAAATCATAGGCACAGTGTTCAATGTGTGACTGTATCATCCAGTGAGCAAGTAATACACAGAATACTCAGTAAAAAATATATATACAATATGTACAGGCAAGGAAGTCAAATATTACTGTGAAAAATATGATATAACAGTTGTAGACAGGGGAGTTGACTAGTGTGGGTAGGTGGGTAACCCCTGGGCTGGGGAGTTGACTAGTGTGGGTTGGTGTTAGACCCCAGGGAGCAGCAGAAGGATGAGTTTGCCAGGAACCAGACTTTAAAGCGGGACTTGAAACTGGAGTGTGTGTCAATGGAACAGAGTTCAGCTGGTAGTTTGTTCCACTGCAAAGGGGCAGCTGCAGACCAAGCTCTGCTACCAATGTTGGTGGATACCCTAAGAACAGATAGAGGGGGAGTACCATTAGAGTGGAGGTTGCAGAGGAGTGTTCTGGTTTTCAAAAGGGCAGTTAGGGGGGATTCTGGAGCCATGCGGATGAAATTGTCTACCATGCAGCAGAGGGCTAGGTCAAAGTGACCTTGTAGTGGTAGCCATCCAAGAGTATTATAGAGCACAGTGGTGGGTGGAGAACGGGGCCAATAAAGGAAAGTGACAGGCACTGTTGTAGGCAGCAGAGAGTTTAGCCATGGTAGTAGCTGAGGTCCTGGCATAAATAGGGGAGCAGTAATCAAGAATAGGGAGATGATTACCCTGGACAATGGCTAGTCTGGCTTCAGGGGTAAGGTATTGCCTGAATCTATAGGCGGCACCTAACTTTTGATGGAACCTTCTGACAAGGGAATTTGCATGCTCAGTGAAGGTGAGGGAGGGGTTGAGCAGTACTCCTAAGTATTTGTAGGTGTTGACATCCTCCATGGCAGGGCCATTTGGGTGAGAATGCATAAGGGGGCATGGTTTTATGGTTTCTAGTTTTGGCCAGAAAGGGCTTAGATCTGAACAGCATGGATTTAGTTTTTTTGGCATTTACTAAGAAGAGGTTTTTCAGAACCAGCTGTGGGCCGCAGCATAGTTGTGCGAGAGAACTGAGGAGATTGCAGCCATGGATTTGTCACTGTGGAAGAGGACAAGGTCATCGGCATACAGGAGAGAGTGACAGTTGAGGCAGTTGAAAGGAAGTGCATTAACGAATAAGGAGAAAAGGAGGGGACCCAGGATTGAGCCTTGAGGGACCCCCACAGAGACAGGCAGGGTGGGGGAGCAGGTTTGTCCAATACACATGAATTGCGAGTGATCGTTAAGGTAGTTGGTGAACCAGCTTGTGACTTTCTGAGAACAACCAAGGAGGCTAAGCTTGGAGGTAAGGAGAGCATGGTTAACCATGTCAAAAGCCTTTGTGAGGTCGATGAAGACAGCCCCAGTGGCTTTACCATTATCCACATTAGAGAGGATGTGGTCGATCAGAAGGGTGAGGGCAGTGGCAGTGGAATGATTCTTGTGAAAGCCGTGTGGTTGGTTGCATAGGAGGGTGTATTTGCCTATGTACTCATTGAGCTGATTGTGGACTGCTTTCTCGAGTAGTTTACTGAGATGAGGGAGGATGGATATTGGACAGTAATTGTTGAAGGATTTGGGGTCACCAGATTTAAGAATGGGGATAACCTTAGCTATCTTCCGTGGGTCAGGCATGGAGGAGGTGGAAAGGGCAAGGTTAAAGATGAAGGTGAGTGGCCTGGCAATCGCTGGAGAGATCAGCTTAAGGAAGACTGGAGATAGCCCATCAGATCTGGAGGAGCTGTGGTTCGGTAGACTTTTGAGTAGCTTCACTGTGTCATGTACGGAGAGGGCTTTAAAATAGAATGGGAGTATTTGCGGGTGAGTGGCAGAGCTGGAGGAGGATGGCAGTGTATCAGGTATTAGGGCTGAGCTTTGAGGTTGGGCAGTTGGCAGCTTGTTTAAGTACATTGATAAGTTGGTGAACTTACAGTTGAAGACACTGGCCACATCATGAGGGTCGGTCAACAGCCCGTCCTTGGAGTTGAGATGTGGTGCAGCGAAGCTGGGGCAGAGGTTTAAGAGGGAGCTGATTGGGTCCCTGAATTTTCTTGGGTCTCCAAGGTTGGCCTTTTGCAGATTGCGGAAGTGGGTCTGTTTCAAAAATTTGGCCTGTTGTTTACATTTGTTCTTCATGCGTCTGTAAGCATCCCAGAGGGCAGGAGAGGAGGTTGTTTTGAAAGTGAACCAGGTGCGGTCTCTAGCCTTCATAAGGGTTAGGAGGTCTTTAGAGACCCAGCGTGAGCACCCACCTCTGACCCGTCTGGTGGTGATAGGGAAAAAGCGGTCCTGGAGTGTTAGTAGAGTCCAGGTAAAAGTGAAAACTGCCATGGCTGCATTAGAAAGGGAAAAAAGCATGGACCAGTCCAAGGACTGGACCTCCTCAAGGAGGTTTGTGGAGACTGGGCTGCTGAAATTTCTGAGAGGTAGGTATTTGGGTGGGAGGGTGCTTTAGTTTGGAAGACCAGAGGAGACAGGTCAGCGAGTGATCGCTTATAGAGTCACCTTCCCTTCCAGCTCCTTTGCAATGTCACTTATAAAGAAATCCCAGCACTGATCCCTTAGCACCCCACAGGTCACTCTCCCTTCCGCAGAGTGAACTCCATTAACCACTTCCCACTTTTGTGTATCCCTTAACCAATTTCTTATGCAGTTTGCCACCTTTGGACCCATTTCTAAGCAATCAGCCTGCTTACTGGTCTTCCATGTAGAACAGAGTCAAAAACCTTATTGAAATTTAGGTAGGCCATGTCCACTGCTCCACTCTGATCTAAATTTTTTGTCACCCAGTTGAAGAAATCTATCAGATTTGTTTGACATGACCTCCCCGCTGTGAAATCATGCTGCCTTGGATCTTATAACTCACTGGATTCAAGATATTACACAATCCTTTCCTTCAGCAGAGATTCTACAAAGATTCTATTATCTTTCCCACCACTGATGTTAGGCTGACTGGCCTATAATTGGCAGCCTCCTCCCTGCTACCACTTTTGAGTAGTGGGACTACATCCACCCACCTCCAGTCGTCCGTAACCACTGATTCCTGTGAACTGTTAAACAGGACTGTCAGAGGTGCAGTGAGTATTTCCCTGAGCTCCCTCATTACCCTTGGACATACCGTATCTGTCCTCATTGCTTTATCTACCTTCAGATTAGCAAGTCCTTTCACGATTCTCACCTCCCAAAATGGACTAGTGTCAACCCCCTCTCTTCCTCCAAAGCTTCTTTTACTTTTTTGTGGCCCATCTACTTCTTCCTCTGTGAACACTGAACAAAAGTATTTGTTTATGATATCTGCCTTTTCCTGGTCCCCCTCTACACAGTCCCCCCCCCTTCCCTTTTTAACCTTACAATCCCACCCCTGATTTCCTCTTTTCACTTACAGTACATACCTAAAACATGTCTTGTCCCCTTTCATTACTACCTCCTGAGCTGTTTTCTCTTTAGTTTGTGCCTTTGCACTCCTTACTGCTTTTTCTGCTTCCCTATGTTCCCCTGATGCATCTCCCAATCCTCTTATCTCTGTGTCTCCTTATACTTTGTGGATGCTATCCTTTTAGATTTTACCCTTTCAGCCACCTATTTTGAGAACCACAGCATCTCTTTTTCCTCTTGCTTTTGCTCACTTGTTTGACACAGAGGTTTGTTGCCTTTACTATGCTCACTTTTATCTTTGCCACTGTTCTTCCATTGCACCCAGGCCACCACCCCCCACCAGGTCATCTACGTGGTATTCACACATGTTTATAAAATTTGCCCTCCTGATATCCAAGACCTTGCCCTTGTGTGGTTTGATTTCACAACCGTCCTTATATTAAACCACAGTGTATGGTGATCCCTGGTCCTCAAGTGGCCTCCCACCTTGATATTTGCAACACTGTCCCTGTTAGTGAGTACCATGTCCAGTACTGGCCCATCATGAGTGGGTTCACTGATTAGTTGCTTGAGGAATGCCCCCAGCAATGTCCAGGATGTCCTTACATCAAACTGAAGCTGCTGCTGGATTTCTCCAATCTACGTCTGACAGGTTGAAGTCCCCCACCAGCAGCACCTCCCCCTTTTCTGCCATTGTGTCAGTGGCTTCCACCAGTACCTTATCTAATTCCTCCCCCTGTGTTGGAGGTCTGTAGATCACTCCAGTGTGAATAGTGACTCCATTCCTTGCCTTCAGGGTGACTCACAGTACCTCTACCTTCTCTGTATTCCCTGTATCTCTGTCACTTTTTGTTTTCCTCACATAAAGCACCACACCCCCTCCTTTCCTTTCCTTCCAGTCCTTCCTGAAAAGAGTATAGCCTGGTATGGCCATGTCCCAGTCATGGTTTTCAGTGCATCGTGACTCTGTAATGGCCACAGTATCCAGGTCAGCCTCTGCCATGAAGGCCTCTAGGTCTGAAATCTTATTCCTAGATTTCTAGCATTTGCACACATGGCTGTCCAGATTTTTTTTCCACTCTGCTTGTTGCCCCTTTTTTTCTTTTTACTCTGTCTCCTCCCTCTCTTTTTAGTGCTCCTATTCCTTCCCCCCTTAATCTCTTCCAATTTGCTTCCTTTATTAATTTGCACCCTATAGGATTATTCTCCCCATGGATTCTTCTTACTCTCTACTCCAGCCTTTGGGGGGGCAGTTTCTGACTCCCTGATTCCTTCTGCCAACCCCCTTGGCTAGTTTAAATGTTCTTCAAAGTAACATTTACACCATCCACTGAGCACTGTGGTTCCCCTCCCAGATCAATGCAGGCCATCAACCCTGAATAAACCCTTATCCTCCCAGGTGGGCCCCCAGTTCCCAGTGTAGCAAAACCCTTCCTCTGTGCACCATTTCATCTGCCATGAGTTGAAGGTCCTGGTGTGGATATCCTCAGCAAAAGCCACTGAGTGAGGTACCTGTCTAAGATTCCTCCCCAGCTCTTTAAACTCCCCTTGCACTATCCCAGCCCTATCCCTAGTCAGGTCATTAGTCCCCAGATGGACAATGACATCCAACTCTCCCTCCTGTCCTGCTGCCCTAGTGATCCTAAAGATCCTCTTCCCATCCCTCCGGGCAGTGGTTCCGGGTAGGAACCTAACCTGCATCTCCCCCTTTCTTATTTCCAAATCTATCCCCATTCACAGTCGAGTTCCCTACAAGAAGTTACAACCTCTTCCTCCTCTGTGGTCTTTTGTCACCATCCTTGAGGTCTCCACTATTAAGGGCCTCCACATCCTCCTTGTCACTACTGCAGGAGCCTCCAACCAGCAATCCCACCCTGCCAAAGTGGCATAGGAATTACGTTATGGTACTGGTTGGGGAATGTGCCTCTGTTCCACTACCCCATTTTTCTAGAGACCACCACAGTCCAGCTACTCTTCCTCCATGGCATCCTCAAAGGTAACAGGAGGCAGTATAGCATAGTGATTAAGGACACTGAGCTGCATACCTGGAGATCTGGGTCTGCATCCCATCAGTCCCCACATTCTTACTGTATGACCCTGTGCAAATCACTTAACTTCCCAGTGCTCCCAGGTTGCACCTGGAAACAAGATCTGGCTTAGTTTCCTGGTTAAACAATTTCCACTTTCCCTTTCCCCTAACAGTGTCAGGCTTGGTGGCCTCTGGGCGGGGGAAGAGGTCCCCTGAATCCTAGTCAACTTGTCCTGGAGTTTAACAGTCTCCTTACTCAATTCAGAGAGGAGGTGTGTGCAGATGGGGCAGCACCTTAGTCTCCAGAAGCTCTCTATGAAACCTGCTGCCCCACAGCTGCTGCACTGTGCCATTTCCAGCATTCCCAAAGTCTATTCACAAGTAGTCAGGTGAGGGTATACACAAAAGAACAAGGTGCTGCATCAGTGTGTGGGCTGAGGAAAAAGCAAAATGGTAATAGTAAATGCCTGCTAAAATTAGAAAATAGAGTTAGAATCAGTGTTTCAACCACTTGTCTTCAGGTATTAGTTTAGATTCAATGCCAACAGCTTAGATTCAGTGCTAAGAAGTGCAAGGTAATGCACCTGGGAAACAAAAACCCAGGGGAAGAGTACACAATGGGGGGTGAGATACTAAGAACAACAAAAATGGAAAGGGACCTGGGGTAGTTATATCAGATGATCTAAAGGTGGGCAAGCAATATGAGAGGGAAGCAAGGAGGGCTGGGGGGATACTAGGATGCATAGGGAGAGGCATCACCAGTAGAAAACAGGAAGTTATTATCCCTCTGTACAGACAGCTGGTGAGACCCCATCTGAGTACTGCGTGCAGTTCTGGAGACCCAATCTCACAAAGACATAGACAGGATGGAAGCTGTCCAGAGGAGGGCAACTAAAATGGTGCAGGGTCTGCAGAAGATATGAAGAGACTTAAGGAGCTTAATATGTATAGCCTCGAGGAAATGAGGAGAGGGGACATGATAGAAACTTTCAAGTATCTCAAGGGAATCAACAAAGCCCAAGAGGTTGCATCTTTCAAAAAAGAGGTGTGGAAGAACAAGGGGCACAATTTGAAGATGGGGCGGCTCAAAGGTAATTAAGGAAGCATTTTTTCACAGAGAGGGTTGTAGATGCATGGAACGGCTTTCTGGAGGAGGTTGTGGAGCCAAAAACAGTGGTGGAATTCAAGCATGCATGGGACAGTCATAAGGCAATTCTGAGGGGGGGTAGGAAGAAGTAGGCTGCTGGTTAACTAGGATCTGCAGCTTATCCATTAGGTAGGGAAATGGGCAGACTGGATGGGCCAAGCGGTCCTTATCTGCTGTCAAATTCTATGTTTCTCTGTTTCTATGTTATGTATTACCTAAAAGAGAAAAAAGCAGTTAGTGGCTCCACTACACTTGTATTCATAGACTGTTCACTGCACTGCTGCTTTAAATAAAAGTTACTGGAAAAATGTGAAATTGTCTTATTTTATTGCTCTAAAAATACACTTAATTCATATTGCTTTAAAGTAGGCATAGAACTGTGCTTACAAAAGAAATAACATTTGAACATTGACAAAAACATAGCACAGTAAGTGGAAGTCGTATTTATTTAACTGCTGTTATCTGTAAAATGTACCTTGTGAAAACCAACACTGTTTCTTACATGGAGGCAACAGATATTATTTTTCCTGTTTAAGTTTTTTAGTTTGTTAGAAAGCTGTGACTCTGCACATTATCGTTGATGCAAATGCGCTAAACCTATTCTAGTGCTCATTTTAACAGCCAATTCAATTTCTGGCATTTAAGACACTACAAACTTTTAGGAAATTGCTTTTGTTGATATAAGTTAAATAATGCAAGCTCACACATGCATGCATTTAGATGTGCTTCAGCACCATGTTGAATGTGCATGTGTGGGAGGTATGGGCTCCCCAACGGGTCAGTTAGATGTATAATATTTCATCAAAATAGGGATAAATGCTCATTTTAACTCACTCATACACTGCCTATAGGATGGGCACAGCTACTGATGGCTGCAGGTATTGTTTTTCATGGGGCTAAAAAATTTGCCAGAAAGCTGACAGTACCCTTAAAGGTAGGACGCTATCTAATAGAAAGGTTGCCACTGACAGGACAATCCTGTTATAAAATATTAAAGCTAGTGCTTGGCAACTCCTGTTTACCTCTAGAAACACTCATATGTGAATTTGTATTTGGCATTAAGGAGCCTTTTAAAGATAGTTCTGTTTTTAGGGCCTGTTCAGTAAATGTTAGATCCAGACCATTCAAGGAGAATTGGACAGCATGACTAAAGGCTGGCTGACCTGTCTTGGTCCTGATCCAGGGCACAGTAGAAGATAACTGATTTCAGGAGTGTAGACTGTAGCTGCTGGCTTCTGTCAGGTATAGAAGCCCAATTAGCTGTTGTCAGTGCTTTCTGTAATTGCTGAATGCAAAAAAAAAAAAAAAAAAAAAAAAAAAACAGTACTTTCTGCTTTACAATTAGCCAATAAAGGCCACTACAGAGTGACTAGCAGGTCATTGTAATGAGTATCCACGTTCCTGTGTAGTATAAAGTGAGCAGATGCACAAATCAGGGAATCAAGGCCCCTTCAGTTAGGTTGCTAGGGCTAATCTTCATATAATAATATTAATAATAATAATTTTATTAATGAGAAATGGAAACACCACTGAGTCAGACATTCATTTGCAATGATTTCCAGTTACAGCAGGTTCTGTTTGCAGCTTGGAAAAGGTACAATTTATACATTCACATCACATCCAAATCCCCGACTGAACTGAAGTATACCCCTCATCACCGATGTACACAGTATGTACACCTTAACTATACCTCATCCACATTTCACATACCTGCGCACCTCAACTGTACCTTAAAGACTTTAAATTTAACTGTATGCATCTCAACTACACCTTAAAAAAACTAAGCATTTAGCAGGCTACACCTTGACTGCACCTCACAAGGATAATTTATAGCTGTATATACCTCAACCCCAGCTCAGCTTCTGCCTCATGTCATTAAATGGAAAGCTATCTTTTTGGCCCTGTAGGGACACCATTGGCAGTTTTGATTTTTGAACTCCCTTGGAGTATTTTCTGGTTACTGTAAGTCTGATCTCAGACAGAAGTTGGAGTTCCATGTTTACCTGGGCAGTGCTTGCACAATAACCAGTCTTCACAGTAAGACAATTCCTTGTTTATAATAACAGTTTATCTACTGCAACCTTTCTAGTGCTCAGGAAAATCATCACATAAGGGGTATCTTCCATCCATCCATCCTATTGGCTGATGCATGATCATAATTCTTTTCTGGACTGCCAGAGGCCAATCCCCCAGCGACAGCCAGAAATTCCAGTCTACTTTGTGCATCCCTTGAGGCTGGTCATGATTCTTCTCGCTGCCATACTCTGAGGTATTTATTTACTCTGACTCATTCATAATTTCCTGACTTTTCTATTTATAAGTTAGGGTGCGTTGACAGGCTATGCACAGACTCTTCACTAGGCTTCCTACCTTTTTCTGTGCATACAAAAAAAAAAAAAAAAAATTATCACTGGTTAGCTCTGAGGTATTAGTAACATGAGCAGACTCTAATGGGATGTCTGGGCAGGGATTCAGGTAGAGCCAGACCTTCCAGTAGCATCAGGCTTGCCCTCGCCCCAGTTTGGGACCCTCAGGCAGCATCCTCAATATTGGACAGTATTGTGGAGCAGACCTTCCTCTAGCATCTGCTGCACTGATGAATTATCAAGTTGCTCGGTGCCTGGGCTGGCATTCTAGGAAACATTCAAACAGAGTCTGCATAAGGGAGGAGAATAGCTTAAAATGTACAGCAATCGTCCCCTGAGTTACCTGGCACAACACTGTCCTGGAGGGAAAACTGGGCTTCAGCTGCTTGCTGCCAGGTCATTCTCTGGTGCTTCATGGCTTCCTCAGACCCCTCAGGTGGCAAAACTGGTGGTGGCAGCCGCTCATTTCTTTGTTAGCACACTCATGCATTTCATTCCATGTGAGGCTGTCTCACCAGAGTGCTGCTGCTCTGCCACACATTCTAGAGCCCACTGCCATGTTTGCTAGGAGTCTCATGCTGAGGAGAACAATATGGCAAGTCTTGTGAGACTTGGAGAGCTCTGGATTGCCCAAATCTTACAGGGTGCAACAGAACCACTAGTTACCTTGGGTACAGGGGCAGTTAGCCTCACAGCAAAGAGACCAGCCAGCAAAAACAGTTTTGAAGGACTATTTTGAAGGGAGAAGCCCCCAGAAAGGTGAGATCCCATGGAAGAGAGACCTCTTGTGAGACTACCACTGGAGTCTCCACCGCTTCTGCGGAATCTTGCTGGAACAGTGGCCATCTTAGGAGAGTTCAGTGAGGGCCGCCATTTTAATTAAGGCACTAGTGGCATTAAGATCCCACGGGTTGTGGGACTGGAGACTCATGGCCTAGTACAGGCTGATGTCCTTCTTGTGTGGGTCTGACAGACACATATTCTTAAAGGCACAGGCCACATATTACTGTACTGAGCACATTCTGCTGTTGTGTCTTGTTGTTGCTGGCAGCTTTTTAGGGAATCATGTTCCTGACACAATTATTTCTCTCTGCCTTCCACAGATTAGCCAGCTTGCTGTACTTCCCAGTCATGCCTGCCTAGAATGCTACCTGAAGCTACTGGAGTCCTGAAGAGGGGAGGTCCTCTGTGCTGACTGCACAGAGTCGGGGTCATGCAGATGGCATAGTCCCAACCTAGATGTAGTGGGCACCCTGGAAGAGATGTCCTCCCTCACGGCACCACTGATTTTGAATGGAGTGCAGTCTGGCCTGCTATTCAAGTGGCTAGGAAAATTACAAGCCCAGCAGCCAGAGACCATACCACAGGAAACCCCCAAAACATTCCAGGGGTTGTCTTAGGCCCCACAGCTACAGATGAAATGGTGCAGGCAGGCAGAAGGCTCCATAGATGCATTGGAGGAGGAGGAGGAGGAGGTGGAGCAGGAGGCAGGCCAAACAAGGGGCAAGTTGTGCCTGCAGAAAGACATGGCCAAACTGGTCCAACTGATACGAAAGGTCTTCCAGGGCCAGGGGAACCAGAAGAACCTCACATTTCAATGGATCCTCTTCTTTCATCATGCTCAAAGCTGGTGTGACACAATTTCCCAACCTGTGCAGCCCTTAACACAATTCTGATTAAGGAACAGGAAGCGCCAGAGTCAGGCAGGATCCTGGAAAAGTGAGCCATGGAAAAATTGTACCCACTGGCCGAATTCTATAGGAGGGCCTGGTACACATCTCCTAAGTTGGACTCCCTGGTGTTGGCCCTTACTCGATGTACGGTAACACCGGTTGAGAGCACATCAGCTTTAAAGATCCTATGGACAAAAAGGTTGAAGAATCACTAAAAAAAGATTCATGAAGTGACGGGGATGGCTCTATCAGTGGACATGACGGCATGATAAAAAGTGCTTTCCAAGATCAGAGCCATGAGAGCAACAGTACTGATGGTGGCTCTGGATTGGCCAAGGAGATCTTGATATTCTCTGCATAGAGCAATGTTGATTGAAGAACCTTGGCATCTGCCACAATGCCTGGACTCTCTAGTTCAGGGTCCAATACTTCACCATAATCCCCAGATCCTCTGTTTCAAGGCATGGATGCTGAAAGAACTTGACTATTGAATGAGGGATATCCCTCCAGGGTGGTTAAACAACTGCTGAAGTCCAGCAGAAACTCCACAAATAAGACTTACCCAAGACATTGGCAGATTTTCTGTAAATGATATACAGCAAAGGGCCTGTCACCATCAGTGGTGGGCCTTCCCCAAATTTAGGATTTTCTCAATGATGGGGCCAAGAAGGGTTTAGCCTATTCCTCATTGAGGGTTCAGGCATCGGCTATCTTGGTAAAAAGTAGATCCCTTCCAAAGGTGAGGCAAATAGATTCACATCTTGATGTGGTCAGATTGTTCAGGGCAGTACAAATTGCTTCTCCCCATGTCAGGCCCACGAGTCCACCCTGGTGCCTAAATTTGGTATTGGAGGGACTACATAAGCCTCAGTTCATTTCACAATCCCCTTGTTAGATGACCCTTAGTACAGGTTTCCTCATGGTCATGTGCTCTGCCAGACGGGGCTATGAGCTGTAGGCATTCCTGCTGTGAGTCACAGGAGCCATAGGAGTACTGCAGAGCCAGGAGACCTGCGCCCATGGTGCTCACCTAGGATACATATCTTTATCCCTGGTAAAATTGGTCCAATTTGTGTCTGAATGTCTGTGTAGTTTTACTGGCTACCACCTCAAGGGGTAATCTGTTCCATTCAAACACCACTCTTTGATTGAACCATTTGCTAGTTCTCACTTGCTTTATATGTCTTGCTTTTAACCGTATTGGATAAGACCTGGTATTATGACCTTATTCAGAAGCTTGTAGGCCTAGATTTTCCCATAAGTCATTGTCTGCCAATGCTTTGTGTACTAATCACATGTCTCCCCTTTTCCTCCTGTACTCCAATGAGAACAGATTAAAATCCATCAGTTGCTCCTCATAAGCTTTCCCTGCCATGTTATTTATTCCTCTTGTGGCCCTTTTTTGAATTCTTTCCAGCATAGACATGTCCCCTTCTTATAAGGTGACCAGACCTGTGCGCCATACTCTAAAACTGGTATCACCAGTTGTGCATACAAGGGCAGAATTACCTACCTGTTTCTTGCTTCTATGTGCCTAAAAATGCAATTCAAAACTCTGTTCCCTTTTTGTGTTATGCTCCTGCAATGTGATGTGAATTTCATGTTGTCTGACAGCAGAATCCCCTCTCTCTCTCCTCTACTGTAGTCCTTAGGGGTTTGTTACACAGCATGTATTTATGTCCTGGGTTGTTTATCTCAAGGTGCATAACAGTACCTTTATTTTGATTTAGTGCTTAGTGCTAATCTTGCATCCTTAGTCCATCCTGAAATGTGATCGAGTGCAGTTTGTAGTGGGAAAATAGTGATGTTGTGATCTACTACTGCTCCCACCCTACAATCGTCTGCAAATTTGTATAACCAGACATCCTGCTTTTCATACTGTAATGAAACCACATACAGGTTGAAATGACAGGGGCACAGCACAGAGCCCTGGGGCACTCCACTAGTTACCTCTGCCCATGTAGAGAAATGACCCCTTGATGCAGACTCTTTGGCTTCTGTTCTTTAGCCAGTCCTGTACCTAGAGTATTATAGGGCTCTAAATGCCTATATTGATCATAGCTGACAATAATCTGGCATGTGGTAGTTTGTCGAAGGCCTTGGAAAAATCCAGGAAAAATCAATCCACAGATTTGCCTTCATCGAGCTCTCTAACCACCCTATCATAGAATCCCAACATGTTAGTCTGACAAGATTTTCCCCTAGTAAATCCATGCTGGGTATTATCTATCAGTTCTTCTTGACTGATAAATTACAGAATATAGTCCTTCAAAATGCCTTCCAGTATCTTAGATGGAATTGACATGAGGCTTACTAGGCAATAGTCAGATGGATCGTATTTTGATCCCTTTTTTAAGAGAAGGATTACAGTTGCCCTCCTCCAGTGTTCCACTACCTGCCCTCTGTCCAGTGATGCCTGAAAGATATATGTTCCGGGTGCTGCAGTTTGGTTGCTCAGTTCATTAAGAACTCTGGGATGTAGGCCATCCAGCCCGGGGGATTTGTATAGTCTTTCTCTCTTAAAGGAGTAGTACCTCATTCCTGAGGCTTGTGCATCTATGCATCTTGTTATCAATACACTACAATCATCTCCCTAGCCTTGCAGAGCAGCTGCTGACATTGCTTTTCGGGCTATTGGCCCTTCTCCCCTGGCTTGTGGTATTCTGAAAGCTATTGCAGCCTTCCTGCTACACCTCTCATCATGAAGGCCCTTTGCATTCCCCTCGTGACTGCTGCACTGTTAGGTACCCTAACAATCATGAACTGCTGTGCCCAGGTACTTTCAAATGATCAATCTGACCTAAGGCATTTTACTGTAACCTCGCATCTGTACATCCCTTTCCCCCCTCTGATCAGGTGGGACAGAAGCTTGATCAGTCACCTCACGATTGCCTATCTATCCAAATTGGAGCACCAGCTGCTGGGCTTTTTACCAGTTACCATGTGTGCCTCCTCCCTGGCACCTGGTCGACAGTTCCTACAACTTCTACTGCTCTCCCTGTTCCTCCTGGGAGGTGATATTGAACCCAACCCTGGCCCCACAAATTCACCCATCACCCCTTCCTGCGATATCTGGACCTGCCACTTTGGACTTAAAATCGCCCTTACGAATATATAAAGTCTCCTGGCTAAATACCCTGACCTTGAGGCATGGGTTTCCTTCCACATTTTTTGTCTAACAGAGATCTAGCTGAAGCAGCAGCACTAAGACTCCCAGTAATGACTTGCCAGTTATGCCATTCAGCACAGAGACAGACCCGAGAAAAAGAAGAGAGGTGGTACTGCCATGTATGTAAAGGAACCTCTCTCAACCTCATCCATCCTCTGTTCCAACAATGATTCCACCAGTGACATAGTCATTGACAAGTTGACGATGGGATCTACCAAGAAACTCCATCTGGGCTGTTGTTACAACCCTCCGCGGGGGGGGGGTGCAGCTGGTCTTCAAAGCCTACTTAATGGATACGGGTCTCTCTCCTCATCCAGGGATACTATAATTCTTGGAGACCTTAACCTCAACTTGCTGGGTACTCATGAAACTGAATATGCTAGCACGCTTAAGGTGTACAACACCTCCCCCATCCTACTCAACATTCAGACCTCCATCCACTGTCTAATCAACTGGGTAATCACTAACAGTGAAGAGAGAATCACTCAGGCAGGTACGTTGTCTGATTCCCCGAGCAATCACTCCCTTACCTATGCAATCTGGTCCACCAAGGCCTCCCGCCACCCTCCCAAGTACCTGTCCTTTCACAACTTCAATCACACTGACAAAACCCTCCTCCTCAAGGATGTTAAGGCTGTCAATTGGCAGGCCTATATGCCCTCACAGATATTAACAGTGCTGCAGCCTACTTCATCAGTGCTCTCTTAGACATCCAGAACTGCCACTTCCCCATCACCACTAGGTGAGTAAGAGGAAGGTGTACATGCTGGATAACCCTCGAACTCCTCACACTCAAGAAGGAGAGGGACAGTAAGTGGGCTGCTTATAAATCAGACTCCTCCCCGGTCCTATAACACAAATACTACCACCTTCGCAATCAATGCAAGCACTTGATAAGGTCTCTAAAATGGAACTATCACCTCAAGACACAGAGAACTGTTTCAGCAATCCAAGGACATTTTTGGACTCCATAAACTCCCTGCACCATCCCCGCACCAACAGTCCTAGCCCACACCTAAGTTCCCCCATGGGTTTACTGTTCTACCCATCAGATGTGGCTAAGGCACTTAACTCCCATTTCACTGATCTGTCAGCTCTTCTTAGCAAACTCCCCTCCAGCAATCCCCCTCCTCCTGGGCCTTTCACCACCTCCACCTCCCCTCCCCCCACCCACACTGCTAGTCTGTCCTCCAATCCTGGAGCTAGCTCTAACCTCCAGCCCTCTCCTGACCTTCCTCACTCCTCCACCATACACTCCCCATTCTACTTTAAGGCCATCTCCCTTAGGGACACCAACAAGCTCCTCCAGGGCCTACCACATCGGGACAGCCCAGGCGCTGATGGCCTCTCCCCACGCTTTCTAAAACTCATCTCCTCAGTCATCTCCAAACTGCTTACCTTCATATTTAATCTCTTTCTGTTCATCTCCTCCACATCCCACTCTTGGAAGGTTGCCAAGGTGGTCCCAATCTTTAAAGCCGGTGACCCCCCCACTCCCCCGACAACTATTGACCAATATCTATTCTCCCCCACCTTAGTAAAGTCCTTTAAAAGATCATCCACTGCCAGCTATCTAAATACCTCACCAAACATAACCTCCTATGTACCCAATAACATGGCTTCTGAAAGTGCCACAGCACCGATATGGCCTTGGCTCTTCTTACCAACCATATCCTCTCTAATATGGATCGTGGCTGTGCCACTGGTGCAGTCTTTGTTGACCTATCTAAAGCCTTTGATCTTATAAACCATACCCTCCTCTCTAAATTGCAATCAAATGGCTGCTCAGCTGAGACCACTAAATGGCTTCAGTGCTATCTCTCTAATCATTCCCAGTTTGTATTGGCTCAGTCTCTTCTCTGGCAATTCCAGTCACCATTGGGGACCCCCAAGGGGCCATCCTGGGCCCCCTACTCTTTTCCATCTTCATAAACTCCCTTCCCTCTGACTGCCTCAACTGCAACATGCTCCTGTATGCTGATGGCCTTGTTATTCTTCATAGTGACCAGTCTCTCCCTCATATATGCTCTGCCATCACCCAGAACTACAGCACTGCCCACAGTTTGTTCACTTCCAACTTACTGCTGATAAATGCCAAAAAGACCAAGGCAGTGCTATTTGTATCTAAACCAATGCTTGCTAAATACCTTGAAGACAACTCCTCTCTCCAAATTCTGTAGCCAGATGGCCTTGATCTTGAAAATGTCTCCACCTTTAAATACCTGGAGATTATGCTCGGCCACTCTCTCTCCTTCACTGACCATGTTGACCTTGTTATCTGCAGGATTAACCAGAAACTAGGCACTGCCTATTGTACAAAACCCTATCTGTCCAATGTTGTTCTCCTTGCCAGAGTCAGGGGCAACATTCTCCCCATGCTGGACTACTGCTCCCCTACATACTCTCGTGTCTTTGCCACCCTGAGGGCTAGACTATCAGCTGCCTACAACAGTGCTTGTCACTTTGCGCTGTCTGCCCCTTTCTCCACGCATCACTGTGACCTCTACAGCTCCCTTGGCTGGCTCCCCTACAAGGCCATTTTGAATTCACCCTAGGCTGCTTTGTAGACACCATCATCAGAAATAGTGCTCTCACCTCTCTCCACCCTCTGTTAGCCACTTACTTTGTCTAGGTGACTTCGATCCTCTACTGTACCCCCCATTGAGGTGCCATGAACCACAACCAAATGGGTGGAAATGCTCTATCGGTAGCAGCACTCGCCTTTTGGAATGAACTACCTGCCCCATTCAGATTTTCTAACACCCAACTCTCCTTTAAGCACCACCTCAGATCCTTGCTACTAACAAACTACAGCTGCAAATGTCCACCTAGATAGCTGCCCTAACTGCCTGGCGCTCTCCCATTCTCACCCTCTCTAGTGGTGCCAACTGGTACTACTCCCTTTTATATTAACCCTCCTTATCCTACATCCTCACCCCTTCCCCTTCCTCCCCCTACTCTTTATCTCTGGAGCTCCCCCTTCCTCATCCAGGAGCAACTGCTTGCCTATCTATTGGTCCATGTTTCCTTTTAGGAATATTGCTTGTTATCGCTGCCATTTACTGTAAATCTGAATTTACTGTATTTGTAAATCTGAATTTATTGTATTTTGCAACCTTGTATCTTAAATAACATTGTATTTTTGTTTTGTCCTATTGTTTCTTGCCTACTGCTCATTGTACTGTACTTATAGTATACTTCTGTGCCATTGTATGTGGTCTAGGCCATGCCTGAAAATGGTCCCTGGGATCAGTGCATAAATAAATACAAAATTTACCCTACTTAATCTGGTTTCCATGTTCCTAGGATTTATAATCATCCTTTGTTGTTTTTTATCTGATGTCGATAGAGTCTGCCTAGTTCCATCTTTTTTTATTAAATATTGATGTGAAATAAGAGTTGATTAAATTAGCCATGGTGCTGTTGTCAGATATTAATTCCCCATTATGGGTTTTCAGTGGTCCTACATTATTCAAATTTCCTTTTCTCTTGTTGATGTATGAATAAAAGGTTTTATAATTCTGTCATGGAATGCCAATATGAGTTAATAGTTTGCTTTTGCAATTATGATCTTTTTTTAATGTTTTGACAAAATTTCTGTAGTTAATTGCATTTGCTTCGATACTACTAGTCCTCCATTTTTTGTGTGGTTTATTTTTCTTGTTGATGAGTTTCTTTTTTACAGGTGTTAACCACTGTGGCCTGGTTTTGGTGTTTTACTTATGTTTCAGTGGTATGTTGTTTTGTACTTCATTTTTTATTTTGTTACAAAATTCCTCCAACATAGTGTTAAGTGGTTTGTGTTCAAATTCCTGCAGCCAGCTCCAATTATTTAAGTTTCTTTTCATTTGGTTAAAGTCAGCTTTACTAAAATTCAGATGGAAGTAGTCCCAGTATTGCTATAAAGGAGTTCCTTGATTTTAAATTCTACCTTCAGATAGTTGCTGGTGCTCGGGGGAATAGATGTTCTACAATCCGTGATAGTGTCCCCCATATTTGCTAAAACTAGGTCGAGTAGATTATGGTCCCTGGTTGATTCTTCTACTTTCTATGTCAGTTCAATGTGTTCGAATGACTCCAGAAAGTTATATTATGTTTTATTTAATGCTTCAAGCCTTTACCAGTCTATTCCTATCAGATTAAAGTCACCCACAACTAATAATCCATCTGCGAGATCTAAGTAGTCAATTTTTTTCAAGAATGCAATATTTATTTCTTTTGTGGCTGAAGGTGGTCTGTATATGGTTCCCACTATAATTGTTGGAGATTTGGGGGGAATTAATTTTACCCAGATTTGGTCAGGTTCACCTACTCCTTCCTCTATGCCTTCTGATTTAATACTATCTGCAACACAAATCGCCACTCCTCCTCCTTTTCTATGAGCTCTGGATTTTTTATATAGAGTATACCCCTGTACGTTTTTTTTTTTTTTACTTCATATTTTATTGAGTGTCCATAGTATCTCTTTACATAAACAATACTTAGTTCCATAGGATACATTTTTCGTAATTAGCCATATCTTTACCTCTTACAGCAATTCTGTCAACGTTTTCATCAAAAAAGTTGTAGTCCATTCAATAAATTCTTGTTTAGACTTAGTAAAAATTACATAAGAGTAAGAGCCGTACTTCTTTGACCCTCCCTCTTTCCCTCTTGTTACTAACTAAGTTGCTGCTTATTTGCTTCTCTAGTGACGTTAAGAATAGCCCTTATCAATGATCTGGTCTTACTTGTCTGGTTACCCTAACTTGGAACTGGACTGACAATTGGACAATGTATTTAACTAATTAGTATAACAATCAAAACTCAACTCTGGCATCCTGATGTTTCCTCAGCTTTTAACATACTTTTAAACATTGGCTCCTTATACAATTTAACTGTTTAAAAGTCCAAAAGGCTATCATGACATATTTATTTTCCCCTACGTGAAGTCCTTGGGCTGGTGGAATATTTGGGGCTCCCCCCACCCGATTCTAAGGCTTGCCAGGGAGACCAAATGGCCCTGAACAACTCCCTATCCTGTCTTAGATTATAGGTGATCTGTTCCATTGACTCCAGTTGCCTCATTCTGACCTTCCAATCTTCTATTGTTGGAGGGTGTGGTGAAAGCCACCTCGAGGTGATCGACTTCAGTGCTGCCACTCTCATAGTCTGTGGCAACAACCTTTCCTGTCTGGGCCCTGTGACCAGGCAGGGAAGCCCCAGTACCATCTCCTCCCCTTTAAAAAGGATCCTTAGGCCCGATACTCTTTGCATGTACTCATGTACTCCCTTCCAGAAGTTGTTGATTTTGGGACAATCCCACATTATATGTGCTGGAGTCCCCCTTGCTTCACCACACCTCCAACATAGCTCAGAGCCCCCTGCTTTAAAATACTTTGTTTTGGAGGGTGTAAGAAAATATCTCAGAAGAACTTTCCGATGAAATTCTCACCAGGAGGGAGAACTTGTCACTTGCCAGCCTTTGGTTAGTCTATTATCCCAGACTTGTTGCGAGATCGAGATCCCTAATTCTGTTTCCCATCTTTGTTTGAGTTTGTCTAAGCCTGGGTTGTCTAGGTTAATTAAGATCTCGTATAAATGAGCAAGGGGATGTGGGATATTTCTGATCTTACTATTGCAGTAAAAAAGCTCTTCTAGAGGGGTCTTATCTCTAATAATTTTTTGTAGTCTGTCCTCAGAGGTGATATAGTGCCGAACTTGTAAGTATCTAAAATGATCCTCCCGACGAAGCTGGTACTTGTCCCTTAGGAAAGTAAAGGAGTGGCAGTTGGCTTTCTCGATACATTGGGAGAAGGTGGAAAGTCAGTGTGCAGCCCAGTATTGAAATCCTAAATCCTCCCTCGGGGGAACAAAAGAGGCTTCGAATCTTATTAGGGAAAGAGGACCAGTTCCCTCTGGAGTACCCGTAACCTTTCTCAACTTCTTTAAAATCCAAAATGAATGTAGGATCCATGGGTTAGTAATCTCTCTGATCATAACCCTGTATGGTTTGGTCCCAAGGATCATGTGCATCCCACCAGGTTTCATTTACTGCACATAAATGTGTATCATGTGTAGTCATTCTATATTCAAACTCATCAAACTTGTTAGTTAAGCTTCTGGCACTCAAAAACATACAATTCCATTCCCCAGCTTTTAGCCGTTTGTCTGAAGTGGTCAACTTTGTTTTACTACTTCCATTATGCACCCTTCCCCCCCTTCAGTTAGTTTAAAAGTCTCTGAGTTTCCTCCTTGTATCTTTTAGCTAGGTACCTTGAGCCCATTTTATTTAAGTGCAGTCCATCTGTTCTATACAATCTGGGATCCCTGAATGCAGCTGTATTGTCCATATATTTATATTTGTCTTTTTTACAGAGTTTCCTGAGTCAATTGTTGAGAGTATTTATATTTCTGTTTTGGTATCATGACAACCATATACTGGTAATAGACTTGATATAATAATCCTCCCGTTTCTCTTGATTTCAGAACATACATCTTTAATGTCTGTGTAGATGTCCTGTAATCTTTTTCCTTGCATATCAGTGATTCCCACATGTAATAGAACCAGAGGATTGGTAATGTTCACCATCAATCCCCTAGCAAATGTTTTGTATCTTGCATCTTTGCCCCAGGAAGCATGCTGGCTGTAGTTTGACAGTTTCTTCCTTTGCATAGGGTCATATTTATCTCTTAATAAGTGAGTCCCCAATCACTAGCAAGTCCCTATCTGTGGTAGTATGTTCTGCTGTTGAGCCCACATTTACATGAGCTATCTTGTCCTCATTGTTGTCTTTAACTGTGTTCTCTCTTGCTAATGTCTCTGCTTTGTTTTTGTTTGACTGCACACTGGCTGTAGCTACTGTACTCTGTATAGATGTAATCATGCTTATGTCAGTAGTTGAACTGTCTTCCATTAAGTTGCCTAGTACTTAATTATTCTGAAGTAATACTGGGGTGCTATTGCAGATCTGCCCTCCCTTGCACTTCCCAGTATTCTTTGTCACAATTGCCCATCCATCTACAACCAATTTTGACTGAGGTTTGTCTTCCTTGTCTTGGAGTTTGCCATCTCTGATGTTGAGTACAAGGGTGCAGGTGTAATTTCTAGCTGGTTTGCCATCTGATCTATAAAGCTCTCTAATGCTTCAAGTTCAGCACTCTATGTCTTCCTATTCAGGAGCCTTACAATTTCATCCTGGAGTGTATCAATCACTAGACATTTATCACATTTAAAGTCCTTGACTTGCTCCCCCATACAGAACATCCGAGACACTGGCAACAAAGATTTATAGAGCCCTACATCCTTCCACCCAAGGTATATTCTAGTCTTAATTGTATGCTTTAAGAGAAGATCAACAGTAGTGATTAACTTACTCCACTGTTTATTCAACTTGGTGTGGTTGTGTAGTATTTTGGCCCAGTACCCCAACTTCCCCCTCTGTGCACTCACCCCCCTCACGCTCGCTCACACTCCCTGACACTCGCTGGAGCGTGTCCTTAAATGCCACCCAACTGGTAAATGTTATTCCTCCTACTTCCAGTTTGGCGATTGCACAAAAACACAGATTAAATCAACAGTGGTTCATGTAAACTAAAATCAATTTTGTGGACCACTGCTTACCTCCTTCACATTGCTGGACATCTAGACAACCCTTTTATATTTATTCCTACACTAATCCTTTGTGAGGTACTGAGTAGGGAGGTTCTCCAGCCCTCCAGCTACCCACAATGCTTAACAGACTAAGATGTTCTAGTGGAACTAAGCACTTAGTGACCCACCAGTCACTTCTTTCACTAGAGAATCACTGAATAACGAGTAAAATGTTTTAAAATTACTATCAGGTATATATAAGTTGCTGCATTTAGGGACAGCTCTTCTCCCCTGACTGTTTGTATTCTAAGTTCCTGAGACACTCCTTACCTTTCATAATGACATGGTGTCCCTTGAGACTGTCCCATCTTTTACCCCCAAGGTGACTTCTCCCTTCCACTTGGAGCAGGTCATTCATTTGCTGGCCATGCTCAGGGCTCACAGGAGTGTAATGGAGGACTGCATCCTCTGGATATGGTTTCTCTATTTAAAGACTGTCTGACTATATCTGAGAGTTTCAATAAATCAGATAGATTGTTTGCATTCTTCTCAGGCTGGAAGAAAGGCCAGGCAGCATTTAAGGAAGCTATTGCACGCTGGATTGGGGGGAAATAGTTGCCACCTATCAAGGGGCTGGCCAGGATCCCTCAAGGGGCATTACAGCACATTCCACCAGGGCACTATCAGCCATGGGGGTGGAGTGGGGAGGTGTCTCTATGCAGGATAGCTGTGTGGTGGCTACCTGGTTCTCGGTCCACACCTTTGTTCACCATTACAGGATTGATGTGGCTTCTGCTGATAGGGCCACATTTGGCATGGCTGTGTTTCAGGCTGCTGCAGGTTTGGGCTGATCATGCCCATGACAGCAAAAAAAAAATGGAAATGGACCTGGGAGTAGTCATATCAAATGACCTAAAGGTGGGCCAGCAAAGTGAGAAGGCAGTAATGAGGGCTGGAGGGATACTGGGATGCATAGGGAGAGGCATAACCAGTAGAAAACAGGAAGTTGTTGGCTCTCTGTACAGACAGTTGCTAAGACCACATCTGGAGTACTATGTACAGTTCTGGTGACCCTATCTCAGCAAAGACATAGACAGGGTGGAGACTGTCCAGAGGAGGGCAACCAAAATGATGCAGGGTCTGCATCAGAAGACATATGAAGAAAGACTAAAGGAACTAAAGATGAATAGCCTCAAGGAAAGGAGGGAGAGGGGGGACATGATAGAAACTTTCAAATACCTCAAGGGAATCAACAACATCCAAGAGGGTAGCATCTTTCAGAAAAAGAGATGTGCAAAAACAAGGGGACACAATTTGAAGATAGAGGGGGGATGGCTCAGAGGTAATGTGAGGAAGTATTTCTTCACAGAGAGGGTTGTGGATACATGGAACAGCCTTCCTGAGGAGGTCATAGAGTCAAAAACAGTGGGGGAATTCAAGAATGCGTGGGACAGACATAAGACAATTCTAGTGGGGGGTAGGAAGAAGTAGGCTGTTGGTTAACTAGGATCTGCAGCTTATCCATTAGGTAGGGAAATGGGTAGACTAGATGGGCCAAGCGGTCCTTATCTGCCATCAAATTCTATGTTTCTATGGTGTTCCTGTGTACTGCTATGAAGTCCCATATGTGATAATTTTCCTGAGTCCTAGAAAGGTTGCAGGAGATAATGGTATTTATTCACCTGGTAAATGTGATTATACCTGCAACCTTTATAGTGCTCAGGGTCCCTTCTATGGTGGATGAACCAGAGAATGCTGCAACCAGAATCATAACTGGCACAATTTTATTTTTTCATGGGCTTTGGCTAATAATAATATTGAGTTCTGGGTGCCCCTACCTAATGTACTTTGGTAGATGGGGCCTTAATTACCTTATGTGTTTATACATTTTTTCCTATATTTACTGCCTGTATTGCTATTATCTGCATTAATTGTCATAAGCAGATGCCTTATGACCTATATAGTATGTGTAACCGTGAATTTATCAGTGATATTTCTAAGTAAATGGCCCTTGCTCAATACTAACCACTGTTGGTCCTGGTCACATTTCTTTACTGTTCTAGCCTATTTTTGTGGTCTGTGTTCTCCTTTTCTCTGTGAGGGAAGTTTCTTACTGGAATTTCTGGATGTCGCTGGGGGATTGGCCTATGGAAGTCCACAAAAGATTTACGATCATGCATTGGCCAATAGGTTGGAAGGAGGATAACCCATATGTGATGATTTTCTTGAGCACTACAAAGGTTGTAGGTATAATCACCTTTACCAGGTGAATAAATACCATTATGCTGCAGAAAGAGGCAGGATCCTACTAGACTGTGAAAATGTTTTATGTGTGTATTTTTTTCTGTGTATTTAATTAGGGTGGGGATATAGGTCCATAACCCCATTATACTTTTCTTGTGCTTTTTGTAAAGTTCACTATTGCCAGATGCAAATGGATAAAAGAAACATCTTTTGAATGCTTCCCCCGCCAACACTGCTCCTTTTATCCATTTAATTCAAGACTTTCTAGGTGTTTTATATATTCCTATAAAGAGGCTTGGAGTGGTGAAGAGGTAGGGAACTACCTCTTGTAATACCGTTTAAAATTCAGTTTAAAATGAGTCAATTAAACAAATAGTATTTGCTTTTTCTATTGGACAAGATCCCTGCCATGTATGTATAGTCATTTTTACTGCTGCCTTGGTCCTGAGAAAGCCTTTGTTTTAGAGGTGCTATGTAAGGGTGTCAGCTCCACATTCCTGAAAAATAATAAACTTTGTAAGTCTCTTAACTTTGGTGTGTGCATTGCTTCTATTTTTTACTAAACTGGCAAACTGAAGTATGCATCTTAACTACACCTCCTGACTACGCCTCATATCAAAGTCTACACCTCACTGAGGTGTACATAATTAGTATTTTATAGATATGCATCAACTATACCTCCTGACTGCACCTCACATCCAAGTCTATACCTCACTGAGTTGTATGTAATTGATATTTTATAGACGTGCATCAACCACACCTCCTGACTGCACCTCACATCAAAGTCTACTCCTCTCTAAGGTGTATCTAATTAGTATTGTATAGACATGCATCAACTACTCCTCCTAACTACATTTTATACCATAGTCTACATCTCAATGAGGTGTACATAATATTTTATAGTCGTGCATCAACTACACCTCCTGACTACACCTCACATCAAAGTCCATGCCTCACTGAGGTGTATGTAATTAGTATTTTATAGATGTGCATCAACTACACCTCCTGATTGCACTTCACATCAAAGTCTACACCTCATTGAGGTATACATAATTAGTATTTTATAGACGTGCATTAACTACACCTCACATCAAAGTCTACACCTCACTGAGGTGTATGTAATTAGTATTTTATACACGTACATCAACAATACCTCCTGACTGCACCTTACATCAAAGTCTACTCCTCTCTGAGATGTATCTAATTAGTATTTTATACCTGCATCAACTACACTGTAGTCTACACCTTACTGAGGTGTACATAAATAGTATTTTATAGATGAGCATCAACTACACTTCCTGATTGCACCTCACAACAAAGCCTATGCCACTCTTAGATGTATCTAATTAGTATTTTATACCTGCATCAACTACATCTCCTGACTACACCTCACATCAAAGTCTACACCTCACTGAGTTGTACGTAATTAGTATTTTATAGACATGCATCAACTACACCTCCTGACTGCACCTCTCATCAAAGTCTACACCTCACTGAGGTGTACGTAATTAGTATTTTATAGACGTGCATCAAGTATACCACCTTACTGCACCTCACCTCAAAGTCTACACCTCACTGAGGTGTACTTAATTAGTATTTTATGTATGCACATCAGCTACACCTAAATTACATGGTAAGTGAACTACTGTTGAGCCTCTTGTACACTTCTCAAACAGCAGTGCAGCTGAGGTGCACACTTTCAGGGGTACCGAGGTATACACCTCATTTAAACTTCAGTTACACTTTAAATACACTTCATTTTGATCAGGGATCATCACAGAGGGGGTACAATAGAGAGAGAAACATTGAAACATAGAAGTTGATGGCAGATAAGGGCCCACTGTGTCTCCCCATTTTAGTGCTTTTTGTGAACCAGTGTATCTCTAATTTGCCTAATGTCCTCTCTTATTGTGTTCTCGAGCTCCCTGTGTGTCTGTCCCATGCACACTTGAAGCCTGCAAACATTGAAGCCCCCACCTCCTCAGGTGGCAACCCATTCCATTTATTCACCACCCTCTCTGTGAAAAAGTATTTACTCACTTTACCACTGAGCCTCCCCCCCCCCACTCCAGCCTCATGTTGTGATCTCAAGTCCTAGAGTACTTTTTCCCTTTGGAAGATTGTATCTACTTGCACTTTGTTTCTCCCTGAGAAAAAAATCCAGAACAAATGGTTTGATGCCTTTCATTGGACCAACAAGGATGTTACAAAAAGAACAAATAGCTTTAGCTTTCGGACCAGCAAGTCCTTCTTCAGAAGCTTAATGACAGTTATTTAGAAAATCCCATATTATTAACACTTAGAACATGCAGAAAAAAAACCCAGAAATAATTCTCATTGGTTTAATACAGGCATATAATTAAAGTGACGTCAGAGAGCTTGAATGTCTTAAGGACGTTTCCTGTTATTGCAAATTCCAATTTTTTGGACATAGCTGAAAACGTTTTCAAGGCTATTTACTGGCACACATACATTCTTAAATATATGAAAGTATTATTGGAATAATGATATATCTTATTATGTCATATCCAGCTACAAATATGTACAGGATGAAAGCAAAGAAATGTGTTCCCACAATTGCAGCTGATGGCATCATTCAAGGCAATTTACATAAATGGCTTTCTCTCTTTGGTTATTCTGTTTCATTTATATTATAATTCTTGTCATTCTGCATATACCTTTGAATTGTTTGACTAGATTTCTGGCACATTTTATTTTTTATTGAGATTTTTTTATTATTTTTTGTTCTGAGCTGACCAGGTCTGAAACTGCAACTTCCAACAGCAGATATAATCAAAAGCAGCATGGTGTCCCCAATATTTTTTTCTTTTGCTACACTCACAACCACATTCTACGTCCATCAAAAACATTTTATGAACATGACATGGATTTGTTGGTTTTATGCATAAAACATACAAATATTTCTGACATTTATGGCACTTTTAGTTCAAGAGTACATCATCTTATTGGTAATTTACTATTTATTTTTTGCATTTGTGGAAAAAAATAAGCAAACATCATGACAAATGGTGTATCCTTATTTCACTTTTCTTTTACACTCATGTTGACACCTAAAACAAAGATGCTATAACTATATGAAGCAATCTGACACCTTATGGATTTTTCCCATAAAGAGGGATTATGTCTCACTATGTAACTCAAAAACAAACAAGGTAAGCCATGTTTTTTATTGTTGATTTTAAATGTTTGGATGACCACTGTGAACTCTGCAAAAAATTATGACTTTGTTATGGGGTTGCCAAAACACCAGGGAATGTCCTTAAGTGTGCTTTCAGCTGACCCAAACTTAAAGGTCAGAGGTTGCCCAGAAATAACAGCAGGCAGAGAGTTCAACCCACATATATTATACCATGTATCAGTCTAATGAATAACAAAACACTAGGATTCTGTACTCACTAAATTAGGTGTCAAGTAAAAAAACTCCCAAAGACACATGCTTCAAGAGTGAGCTAAGAGCATATCAGTAGAAGCCAGCTTAAACTCTGCTCAGAACTCTGTTAGTTTGAGAATATGGCCAATGACAAGAAAATGATCATGGATAAAATAATAGCATGCTAAAATGTAACATATTAGCAAGTAAAAATTAAAAAATAAGTCCCAAAATTAACAGAAATTATCTTTAACATGGCATAGAGAAGGATTAAAGTGATGTTTACCCAAAATGAGTAAGTGTGTCACACGGATCAATATACAGCTGACTGGAGATATATTCCCAACATACTCTCAACCAGCTATTATGTTCCAGCAACATTAAGGCCTTCAGTGTTGTAACAAGATTTTATACACGATAATATCAATTGTCAGTGTAAGTGCCACATACAAAAAAGTACTAGTGAAGGATCCCCAAGAAACTGAGACTATACAGTCTGATATGTACAGATTTCAATAAATTGTCAGTGTATAATTGAAATAATACATTTACAGAAACAGTCTAAGGAATTTAAACAAAAATTCTAGGAATTAAATCCCCCTTCCCTCAGGGGACACTAACTACTTAAAATTAAATATATGTACACAAATCCTAATGCACCATCATTTGCACCAATCACTACAATAGTTACCCAAGTAAATGAGACAATGCATCCTATTAAGTACAGAATGTAAAAACATAACAGTATATACTTGCACTACAGAACTAGCGGAAGGAAGTAAATATCCACTATAATATGAGCACTGAGTCCTAGTCACTATGACATCATAATATCATGTACCTGAATATAAATTTACCTCAATGTCACCACAATATTCAAATACACTATACCCACATAACCACCCACCTCAGATACCCATATTAAAAATTCAATGTGCCACATTTCTTCTCCTCCAGCACCACACACATAAACACATACACAAACTCACACACATACACACACATTCACACAATACTAAAGTGAGAGGCCAACCTGTAGAAAACAAGTTAAGATGGACTGTATAAGTATGAGAGTCAAAGTCCAAGGCTTGCTGAAAACCTAAAATATTTATGTCCATCCTTTGAAGTAAAGGTCCAGGTACGTTTACGTGCTGTTATCTCTGGACAATCTTTGACCTTTAAGTTTGTTTTAGCTGAAAGAACACTTAAGATATTCAAGCACTCTGATGTCACTTTAATTATATGCCTGTTTTAAACCAATAAGAATTATTTTTTTTCTGCATGTTCTAAGTATTAATAATATGAGATTTTCTAAATAATTGTCATTAAGCTTCCTAAGAAGGATTTGTTGGTCTGAAAACTAAAGCTATTTGTTCTTTTTGTAACATCTTTGTTGGTCCAATAAAAGGTATCAAACCATTTGTTCTGGATTTGTTCTTACAAGGACCAATATGGCACTAAATAGTTTGTTTCTCCCTGAGAGGTATTTATATTTTTCAGTCATATCTCACCTCTCCCTCTTTTCCTCCAGTGAATATATATTTGGTTTCCTCAGCCTTTCTCCATACGGTTTGTTGTGTAGGCCACCCACCATTTTGGTTGCCCTGCTCTGCACAGCTTCCACCCTTTTTATGTCCTTTTGAAAATGGGGTCTCCAGAATTGGATGCAGTATTTGATGTGAGGCCTCACTAGTTGTCTATACAGTGGGAGTATCACATCGCTCCTTCTGCTGGTTATTCCCCTACCTATGCAGCCCAGCATCCTGCTAGCTTTTGCTGCTGCCTTGTCATATTGATTGGCCACCTCATCTGAGATGATGACTCCCAGATCCCGCTCCTGTCAAAAACTAGAAATTTCCTCTCCCCCTAGGTTGTAAACTGCCCCTGGGTTGTTGTTTCCCATGTGCATAGTTTTGCATTTTTTAGCATTAAACCCCAGCTGCCACACCCTAGAAACATAGAAACATAGAATTTGATGCCAGATAAGGGCCGCTTGGCTCACCTACTCTGCCCATTTCCCTACCTATTGGATAAGCTGCAGATCCTAGTTAACTAACAGTCTGCTTCCTCTTACTCCACACTAAAATTACCTTATGTCTGTCCCATGCATTCATGAATTCCCCCACTATTTTTAACCCCACTGCCTCCTCAAAAAGGCTGTTCCATGCATCCACCACCCACTCTGTGAAAAAATACTTCCTCACATTGCCCCTGAACCATCCCCCCTCTATCTTTAAATTGTGCCCCCTTGTTCTTGCTCATCTCTTTTTCTGAAAGATGCTGCCCTCTTGGACTCTGTTGATTTCCTTGAGGTATTTGAAAGTTTCTATCATGTCCCCCTTCTCCCTCCTTTCCTCATGGGTAAACATATTAAGCTCATTAATCTCTCTTCATATGGCTTATGGTGCAAACCCTGCACAATTCTAGTTTCCCTCCTCTGGACCGCCTCCATCCTGTCCATATCCTTGCAGAGATGGGTCTCCAGAACTGCATGCAGTACTCCAGATGGGGTCTCACCAACTGCCTGTACAGAGGGTTACAACTTCTTGTTTTCTACTGGTGATGCCTCTCCCTATGCATCCCAATATCCCCTCAGCCCTACTTACTGCCTTCTTACATTGCTTGCCTACCTTTAGGTCATCTGAAATGACTACCCGAGGTCCCTTTCTATTTTTGTTGTTGTTAGTACCTCACCCCACATTGTGTACTCTTCCTCTGTGTTTTTGTTTTCCAGGTGCATTACTCTACAGTTCTTTGCACTGAATCTAAGCTGCCATACATTTGACCATTCCTCCAACCTTGCCAAGTCCCTTCTCATCCTTTACACTTTCTCATATTTTCCAGCCCCCCATGTATCAACCCTGTTGCAGATCTTTGTGTCATCTTCAAAGAGGCATACTTTTCCTTCCAACCCCTCTGCAATGTCCCCTATAAAGAAATTGAAGAGGACCGGTTCCAGTACTGAACCCCAACAGTGCCCTGCTAGTAACCCCCCCCTTTCTCCAGAGTGGACTCCATTTGCTATTACCCTCTGCATCCTGTTGTCCAGCCAGTGTTTTACCCAGGCTACCACCCTGGAACCCACTCCCAGGCTGGCTAACTTGTTTATTAATCTTTTGTGTGAGACTGTGTCAAATGCCTTGTTAAAGTTTAGGTAGACCATATCCACAGCCCCTCCCTGGTCTACTACTTTGGTCACCCAGTCAAAGAAATCTATTAGCTTCATCTAACATGACCTTCCTGCTGTGAATCCATGCTGCCTTGAGTCCTGTACCCCACTGGCCTCCAGATACTGAACAATTCTTTCTTTCAGAAGTGATTCCATAACTTCCCCTACCACCGAGGTCAAACTAACAGGTCTGTAGTTTCCTGCCTCTGCCTTGCTCCCACTTTCGAGAAGGGGAATCACATATGCTTTCCTCCAGTCCTCTGGTAGCACACCATCCTCCCATGATTTGTTAAAAAGGATAGTCAGGGGTGTCACTAGTTCTCCCCTTAGTTCTTTTAGAATTATGGGGTGAATCTCATCAGGCCCCATTGCTTTGTCAACCTTCAGTTTTAGGAGCTCTTGCACAATCCTTTCTTATGTGAATGGACTGGTATAGACCCTCCCCCCATCCACAGTGCTTCTATTGTTTGGTTTAGGTACCTTCCCCTCCTTCTTTTTTGTGAAAACCAGTCTTCCAACCTCTGTAGGTCCCTTTTCATTCTATCTACCCCGTCTGGTGTATCCACTCTATTGCAGAGTTTAGTGTCATCTGCAAACAGGCAAACATTACCTTCCAGACCCTCAGCAATGTCAATGATGAAGACATTGAAGAGGACTGGGCCCTCCACTAATCCCTGGAACCTCCATTTGTCACCTTCCCCTCTGCAGGACCTGTACCATTAACCACCACCCTCTGAGAATCATCAGTTTTGGCTGTGATCAAGGGTTGAAAACACTTCTCTTTCAAAATACAAAATAATCACCATCAGTCTCTCTAGTGTACCTCAGTTCCAACTTATGTTGTGCATGGGGAAACAGTTGCTACACACAGGCGTGAACAAAATGCAATGTCTCCTGCTGGTACCCAGCATTCATCTGTTAGTAGAGGAAATTGGGGGCATACATATCCTAAAGAAACAGAACTCTGCATTCTAATTTTATGGCTTCATCTAATAGTAGGACTGCAAAAGCAAACAGGTCTCCTCACTGGTACAACAACATTATCTACCACTAGGGGAGAATGCAGAGGCATGCAAACCCTAACTTAAAGTAGCCACAGCTCCCAAAGGATCAGTACTTATGGTGCTTCTCAGCATGCAATGCCAAGCACAGCTTTAAAGATAGTAAACTTTTGTTCATGCTGTTGTGTGTGCCCATGCACCACTAGACATGTGTGTACATGTGTACGTGACTTGTGTGTGTGTGTGTGTGTGTGAACATTTATGTTTGTGTGGGTCTGTGAGAGCATTTGTTGGTGCACACGTATATCTAAGCCCCATACCAGCTGTGCAAGTATATTGGATGTACTCAAATCGTGTTACACATGTAGTCTTTTCCACATGATTCTCATGGCACCTACACATGATATGCAATGGTCTAATTCAGAATATGCAGTTTATATTCAAGTATAAGCGGGCAGCAGCATGACTCATGAGTGGCAGACACACAAGTAATTTATGAACATTCTTCCCCTTACAAGTGATGTTACACTGTGTGAGTGTGTGTGTCAAGTCAGACCTCTGCATATATGAGTTACACAATATGTTTACTAGTTATAGCTTTCAAAATAGCTTTTTGGCAGACTGAATGAACAAATAGGGTTTTATCTGCTGACAATGCTTATGTATCCAGTAAGCAATAATACCCAACAGGGTGGGCAGTACTGTGGAATACCGACTGCCCGGGGGCATAATGAGGCCCAACGTCGCAGGCAGAAGGCCTTAAAGCATCTTTAATGACACCCCCTGCTCTCAATGGTTATTTCTTCCTTTTGTAATACCTGTTTTTGTTTTTGTGTACCTTGTTTCTGTTCATATGATGTGCCACCTGAAAATTTATTGTCCAAGGTCCTTCCTATTCATTGCATAGATAGGCACCCATGAACTTATGAATGGTCTACTCTGTATGTCTCTGATAAATTGTATCCACTTTAACTCAATGTATGTAAAGCGCTTTACTTTGTATGTTCACATATATTGTATCCTCTCTAACTCATTGTATGTAAAGCACTTATAATTTGTTATCCTGTTAAGTTTCTGCATGTCTGTACTCTCCCGGGTTGTGCCTGAAAATAGTCATTTTATGGCTAGTGCATTTGCCCGGTTAACAAAAGCTAAATAAATAAATAAAATAAAATGAAAGGTCTGGTATTCCACAGTACCACCCACCCTGGAGGGAATTATTATGCTTAGAAAATGGGTCACTTATAATATTTTTTTCATAGGATTACAAAAAAAAGAAATGAAAGTAATTCTCTACGAAATGACATTTTCTGTCTTTTTTTGGTAAAGTAGTTCGTGGGTCTATGTGATAACGAAGAACACCTAAAGGCGATCACCATTATCACTCAGTCAGAGTGCCAAGCACATTTTCGGCACTCTGACAACCCCAGTGCACCAGAACAACAGCACCAGGACAGTTTTGTACTGCTTTCTGTGAGAGGCGGGTTGCGACCACCAACACCCCCTCATAGGGGCTTTGAGCCCTTCCCCAAACTTAAGTTCTCAACTCCAGGGGCTGTATGTTGGGGGTGAAAGTAGTGACAAAATAAAGGTCCGGGCTGGGCGCAATAAAAAATCATACTAGTTCCTGGACCTGAACCCAGTACCTCAGCAACCCCAGCCAGTAGCCAATCTCTGACGCCACGACGCAGCTCAGCCAGCAACCCCAGCCCCACCCCCTACAGCCTCTTCAGCCCCTCCCAGCCCATGCTCACCATGCTCGCTTCTCCCCCCGCCCGTGCACGTACGTATAGCTACATCCTGTCACCTAGTTCACCCAACCCCTGATCCGGTTGCCCTACCCTCCTATCACCGTGAGTGGATTGCGTGGGGAAGGAGTCACTGTAATTAATGGCACCCTTCCTCATGCGCATACTTCACAGGTTACCATAGTTCATATACAGCTGGCAACAGTTACTCTGCTAATGGTCACTAGAGGAGCTATTATGTATGAGTGCAGTGATGACTTCTTGCTCACTGCCTGTCCTGGTTCTTTTTTTTTTGTTTGTTTTGTTTTTTCCTTTTCTTCATTGTTTGTTTATATTTTCCTGGTCCTTGTTGCCTGCCCGGAGGACCAGGACTGACTCAGACTGTTTCCTGTTTTTTTTCCCTGGTCACCAGTTCCTGCTGTGGGGATTTGAAGTCACCTTTTTTTTCATTTTCCCAATCCTTGCTGCCTGCTTTGAGGATTGGGACTGTTGTTATTTTTTATTTGTTTATATTTTATGGTTCCCAGTCCTTGCTGCCTGCCCTGAGGACTGAGACAGTGGAGAGAGAGTGCCTTTGGAACAGCGAGTCAGCCAGAGTGGTGCATGCAGCTGCCGAACTGGAGGAATCACATGAGACTAACTTGAGAACCTTTGTGATGTGAGAGAGCAGATATCCTAAGTTACTTGTCAGCAGGAGAACCATCACAAGGAAGAAGTTAGGATGGCAGCAGAGTGGTACTACCATGGCAAACTGATTTGGATTTTAATTTGAACTGATGGTGAGTTTCATGGAAGAGAGCAGAGCCGGGGAGGAGAATGGAGTGCCAAGGGAGAAATGCTTTGTGTGAGGGCAAGCTGAGTCAGCGTGTGGCTGGAGGGGTGGAGCAGGTGGGTGCAATGCGTTCATGAGAGTGAACTTACTTTTTTATGTTATAAAAAGTTTTTTTTTTTTTCATTGTTTCTTTCAGGGAAAGCAGTGTGCCCAAACAGGTGACTTATCAGCAGGTCTGTTATTAGTTACTGTGAGGGAGTCTCATGCTTACGTTTGAAAATGACAGTAGGCTGTTCTGCAAAGTCAATTCCTTTGACTGCTTGTCTTCTGTTATGTGTTTACGGCTAAGTCAGACTTAGTAAATCTTTAATTCTTCAAAGCACAAGGCAGGCTGGAGGAAGGGGGTGCTGTCTCGCTGGTATTGGGGGTCAGTATCTCTCGCTAAGCAAGAGAAAAAATGACGGTTATTTAAGATTGAACTGGGTATTTTTAGCCCATGAGGAAGCAGAGTTGGCACAGGGATGTCTGAGTGAGTGAAGGGGCACTAGGGATGGCACTTGTTTCCTGGTCATCTATTGAAACTTAATGTACTCCCTCGGCAGGGATATCAGCCAGTCAGAGATCAGGAAATAAAAAGCCCATATTCTAATGAATCTGCAGTATATGTGTTTGAAAATGTTCTGTTTCTCTTTGATTTCAACTGCTAGCTTCAGTGTTATACATTGCTATTGTGATGTTATCTACATTGTGAAAGCTGATTTCTGATTGGCTTATTATTCCATTGTAATAACTGGGGAGTGTTTCTCCCTTTAACAAACTGGGTTATAATTCAACATTATAACCTGCGGATTATAACGGCGAACATGGGCTGGGTTTGTCATGCTGTGCACATGTGCATGCTGCTTCCCTTGATACCGTTCCTGGAACTACTACCTCAGACTACCTCTCACTGCTGCACACTACACTAACAAACAACTCGATATTTTTTAAAGTTTCCATTTTTACTCCTATGTTTACCATGCAACTTTAGAACTGTAGCCGCTCCCACTTTAGGTGCCTCAGTCACACTGCCTACCCAACTTCTTCACACTGAGCCAGTGGCAATCCCTGAACTGGCACCTCAGTCTGTCAGGCTTCAGCTCATCTTCACATATCTGCCTGGGGCTAATCTCACAAGCTTCTATTTTTTACCTTGTATTGAGGAACTGAGTAAGAAAATACACTGTAGAAATTAAATGGGGATAAACAATAAACTAGTTGATTCTTTTACACGGAAACTCCATCTGTGGCCAAACTGTTACTTACCTCACAAAATGATACAGGCGAGAAAACATTTTCCAGCAATTATTTATTTATTTAGTTTTTGTTGACTGGGTAAGTGCACTAGACAAATCCTGCCTATTTTCAGGCACGACCCGGGGGAGAGGGATACAGGTGAATGCCAGCTGACCTTGAACCAGATTAAGCTGTTGGTGGTATTTTTTTTTTTTTAGTGAATAAGGGAAAATTGGCCAGGATGCTGGGGAAATGTATTTATTTATTTATTTGTTCTTGTTAACAGGGTAGGGCACACTAGACAGCCAAGTGCCTATTTTCAGGTGCGATCCGGGAGGGTTACATAGGTAGTAGCATACAGAAGTCAGTTACATACAGTTGAGGAAAAACCAGGATTAACAGGAATTGGATAGGTGGCTGACAGTATAGTATAAATTTAGCAAACAAGAAAATAACAGACATTATCTGAAATGAAAGAGGAAGCAAGGTATCATTAGAATTGAAGTTAGGGACAAGGATGCACACGATTGTGGAGTATACAAAAACGATTGTGGTACATATATGAATGCAATTAGTGCAAACAGAAGTAAGTGCTGGGGGGATGGGGTGGGGGGAATGGATAGAATGGGTGAAGCCATTTTGAGAGGGAGGGATGAGGAGGGAGGATGGTGAACGGATGTACAGTCTGGATTTCGTTACTAGTTCAGAGGGTTAAAGTGCACTGGGCCCTGAGATCTCACAGTACATGTGTAGGTAGGGAGATTTATGAGGTACAGGGACAAGTGGAGGAGGATTTCAGGAAGTGCCAGAGCAAGGTTTTGAAGTGGTGGGTGGAGGAGGCGGACCGGGTAAGGGCTGGAAGCGAGTTCCAGATTTTTGGGGCGAAGGAGGAGGAGGTCCGGTCACCCATGAGGGAGCGAGTTCTAGGGACAAGCCGATCTAGTGCCACCCTTGATCTTAGCTGATAGGATGGGGGGTCAGGGTTGAGGGGAGGGTGGAGGGAGTAGCCGATCTTATAATGTTGTCAATGAAATTACCAAGCATGAAGGTGTGATGCTTTTCTGGAGGGAGCCACTCCAGGTGGGAGTAGAGATCACAGTGATGAGTGAGGGGAGGAGCGGAGAGGGCAAAGCGGCAGATGTTATTGTAGTCAGTGTCCCATTTCTGGAGGCTGGATGAGGGTACAGGGCAAAGGTAACCAGCCCATAACAGACAGTAGGGAGGAGGACCCCTCTGGCTAGTGCCAAACGAGCTGCTGGGGTTAGGCAGTTTTTAGCTTTGTAGGCGAGGCCGAGCTTACAATTTGTAGCCTTGCAGACATTCTGAATTTGCAGGGTAAGATTGAGCTGTGGGTCCAGGGTGATGCCCAGGTACTTGACTGTAGCCACTGTCTGCAGGGGAGAGCCATCAACACCAAGTATTTGAAGGGGGGAGAGGCAGGATTTTATCTTGTGCCATGAACCAAAAAGCATAGCTTGGGTTTTTTTAAGGTTGATGGTGAGCCTATGACCCACCAGCCAGGACTGAATGTGATGGAAGTCCGCATTTAGTTGGGAGTTTATGGTGGCAATGTCACGGGCATTGGCCAGAATGATCAGGTCATCCGCATACAGAGTGGTTTGCCCATGGACATTGATGGATGGAAGTTCGTTGATAAAGAGGGAGAAGAGGGTTGGGCCAAGGATGGAGCCCTGAGGGACCCAACAGTGGACAGGGAAGGGGGAGGAGTGGGTATGATTGAAGTTGGTGTACTGCTGTCTGCCAGAGAGCTAGTTGAGGAACTACGCATGGGCGGGGGGGGGGAGAAACCAAGGGATTGGAGAGTGGAGCTGAGGAGGGAGTGGTCAACACTGTCGAAGGCTTTGGCGAGATCCACAAAGATGGCTCCAGTGAGGTTTCCCTGGTTGGCAGCAGTTCTGATAGTCAAGGTGACTACAGCGAGGGCAGGGGACATGCTATGCCCTTTTCTGAACCCATGTTGAGCTGGTGAGAGGAGGTTATGGTTCTATATGTACTGGGATAGCTGGGAGGCCACGATTTTCTCAAGAATTTTGGAGGCAGCAGACAGTATTCTAATGGGACGATAGTTCTGGGGATCCTTAGGGTTACCTTGTTTTAGGAATGGGACAACCTTCGCCACTTTCCAGATATCAGGGATTATCCCGGAGCTAAGCGAGGCATTGAGAATGTGCGTGATAGGCCTGGCAAGGAGGTGGGCCCCTAGGCTGAGCAGTTTAGGCTCGAGGCAGTCATGCCCTGCCCCACTGTGGGGGGAGAGGCTGGCGAGGAGCTTCTGGGTCTCATAAGCAGTCACTTGTTGTAGGTAGAGTGGTGGTTGGGAGTTAGATCCAGGAAGTGGGGTGTCGGGGGGCTTGTGGGCAGAGTACAGGGAAGGAGAGGCCGAAAGTTCGGAGAACAGGGAGTTAAAGGTATTAGAGATAGTGAGGGGGGTTATTACAGCTGACCCCACCAGTAAGTAAGTCAGTGACTTCCACTCTGACAGACCCACTGACTGTGCTTCTGATATTTTGCCAGAAACTCCTCGGGTTGGTGGCTGAGGAGAGCAAAGCGGATTGGCAGTACTCACTTTTAGCAGAGCAGATGGCTTTTTTGCATGTGTTTCTGAGGGTCCTGTATGCAAGGAGATCAGTGTTGCTTTGGGTGGCCTTGAAGGTCGCCCAGCATTTGTTCCTGAGTTTCTTTAGGGAGAAAAGGTCCCTGTGAAGCTATTTGGTGACGGTGCCCTTTACTCGCCTCCTGGTGAGGGGGGCATGTTTGTTCTGTATGGGTATGAATTTAGTAAGAAATTCATCTAGAGCTCGTGCTGGGTCATCTAGGGCAGTGACCCCTGACCAGTCAACTAGTGAGAGGTCTGAGAGGAAGTGATGAGTATTTAGCTTGGAGTAATCCCTCATCATGATCACTTTGCTGGGGATTTTAGTCTGCGAAATACTCCATGTGCAGAAGGTGGGCAAGTGGTCAGAGATGGCATCAGGGAGGACACCTGAGGATGTGATCCTGTCAGGTCTGTTGGTCAGGATTCAGTGGATTAGAGACCCTTTTACCCACCAGGTAGAGGGCCTGGTAGGCTCAGTGATGACCTGGCTCAGGGCAAGGCCCGAGAGCAGTGGTTCATATAGCTTGCGGTTGGGAGGCAGCCAATCTAAATTGAAATCACCTATGACTAGGATTTCATTGGACCCCACTATGTCACTAGTACTGTGGAGAAGGGAGGAGAGCCCTTGCAGACCACCCTTGGGAGGGTTGTAGGTACATACCAAGTGCAATTTCTTTGTATGACTAAGTAAGAAAAGGGCATGTAGGTACTCACTGGGGGGTTGGTGGGAGATCAATGGTGGACACATCAAGGTGCGTTTTGTAATGGAGTAGCACCCGGCCGCCCCATTTGTGGCCCACGCGATCACGCCTGATATGGCTGTACCCCGGGAGGGAGATCATGGAGTCCAGGATCTGGGGCTTCAACCAAGTTTCTGAGATACCTAAGATATCTGGGTGATAGTGGGCGACCCAGGCAGTCAGTTCTGCCAGGTTGGCTAATAGGCTACGAACGTTTAAGTGGGCAATTTTTAGCCCTTTTGTAGAGAGCCAGGCTGGAGGTGAGTAGGGAAAAGGCAGGGGTGCCGGCTGGCTTGAGAGATTGACCGTGCCCCTGGAAGGACCGGGGATGGGGAGGTGAGCAGTCATGATGAGATGAACAAAAGAAAGAAAAAGACCTGCCTGTTTGGGGAATTCCCCTATTCTTTTCGATAAGTGCCATGGGATCTTTAACATCCACCTGAACTACCACCAATCCAGGCAGATGGGACCTCGGTTTAATGTCTCATCTGAAAGATGGCACCTCAGAAGTGCAGCACCCCTCTCATGCTGCACTACAGTATCAGTATTGGGATATTAACCCAAGTGCCAGATGTGGGAACTGAACCCACAGCTCTCTGATCTCCCGGCCTCAGATGTGAGTGTACTACCTACATAAAATATAATTATATAAAACAATACATGGGGAGGAGTGTAAACTCAGATTTTATGCACACCCTTGGTGTGGGATGTTTTGATAAACCCCTTGAGCTTCGCCCTTGGGGTTTATGTAGTATCCCACACCTTGGGTGTGCATACAATTCTCGTTATACACTCCTCCCCATGCATTATTGTATATGTAATGTCCCTAAACTAACTTTCAAACTATCAACTTTAAAAAGGCTAAAACTGAGGTGAGATACAAATATATCACTTGTTATCTTCTTTTTTTCTCTCTCCCCCTCACAGTTGGCCCTCCTTAAGAGAGGCATCCAACCCCATCACTCTGACATCTGCCAGCACTTATGCTGGCTGTCTTCCCCCAGGGCCCCCCCTGGCATGTTAGTGGGGTTCCCTAAGCCCCTCTGCAGAATGGATCCAGTTTGGGTTGGTATGCCCAGCTGGCCTGGTATGGGGCCTGCGGGCACTCATTGTCATCCTGTCACTAGATTTTTCTCCTGGTTTTCAACCCTCGGGAGATGTGATGTACAGTGATGTCGTGGTGCAAGCCACATTCTCCTACACGATATGCACCAATGCCTGCCACGCCTGTTGATCTTATTGGCCCAGGCTGCCTTTTCCCCAGCTTCCACCAGGGGCTTGGCAAGCTTTGGGCTTAGCCCAGCCTTCACAGAGGATGAGAGCAGTCCTGCAGACACTCAATCCTTCTCCCTTGGCTGGCCCTCTGACAGCCTGGATTCACTTCTGAACCTTAGTAGTCTGCGACCTAAGTGGTACCACTACCACTGTGCTGGTTGGCCGACCCACTTGTTATCGTCTCATTTTTACCTCCTTTGGTATTGTATAGTATAATGATCTCCCAGGTATACAGGTTGTGAATTACATGGTGCTTGGCAAAAAGCTTTCACATAGATCATACTGTCAGAGAGTAGAAATAATGTCACCACTCTTTCAGGAAGAATTTATTAATCATGTTGGTTTTCTCTCTTGAAAGAATTAGGTGCGCTTTAGTCACCAATAAAGAATCAGAGTTGGCATCAGTAGATTATAGTTGTACAGTACACTGTTAAATAACATGTCATTCCAAGCCATGCTGTTATTTATGAAAAAGGATGAGTGTGTATGTGTGTGTGTGTATGTATATATATATATATATATATATATGTGTGTGTGTGTGTGTGTGTGTTCACTATCCTTCAATCTTCATTTGGCCTTGATGCAGTTCAGGAGCTGAGCTGAGGTCATAAACCTTAGCTTGTGACATCACAGTCAGTTCAACAGCCATAGATTATGATGGCAAAAGCAGACAATTGCAATCTCAATTTCTGAATGAAATCCGGGTAAACTGAACTGCAAATGAGGCTGTTAACATTTACATACACAATCCTTATTAAAGAAAATCACAGCTGGAAATTCAAGTTTATTTTAAAATGTTAGGTAGTCAGGGTCCACTGATGCCAACTGGGGTTTTAATTTTTATTTCTGTAGCTGGAGTCTCTCTCTTGAAAGTGTTTGAACACTGAGGCAGCCTGCAACTATACTTTTATGGTGGCTGAGTACTGCAGCTGTGTTCTGTGTTGTAGAAGTTTGTTAATCTAGTTTTCTGTAGTTGTGGCTAATTAGAACTTCAGAATTGTGCATTATCCATTTAAGAATGCCTGTGAATGTTTATTTTTCCCAGACTATTTTTAGCTCCTAGACCCATGACCAGGAACCACAGAATGCCTTTGCCAGTACCACCATCCTGTCCTCAGAACTCTGCCATGCTGACACTCCCAGGACTCTAAGACACCCTTCCTGCCACCACAGCTGCACTGCAGTCCTGAGCTTCCTCCCCATCTACAGTAAGGCTCTGACTTCTTCTCCACTGAAGGGTTCCCATTACTATCCAGTGACCCACTGTGTGGTGCTCAGGGTAGGTGATGTTTGAGAACTATGCCTTTTTGGTGGCTGCACTACAGTTTTAAAACTACTACCTCAATATTAGAGGAAGTCCCCACAGTGAAGCAGTTCAAAAGGGTTCAAAACATTACTTGTCTAAGCTGGCTTTCATCCGATAAATTCCATATGGTTTGGGTTCTGGATAAATGAAAGTGGGGATTGTACAATATGTTTGATGCATTTTTAATTTAGTTTTAGTAAAAATAGATCTGTCCAGAATACATTTTAAAAATAGTTTTGAAGTTGAGATACTGCTGTGTATTCATTGTATTTGTAAGGCACCTGGAGCCTGCGAGATAGGGAACCAAAGAAATAAAATACTCCAGTGTACACAGTGCCATCAGACTGGCATCCCTGCTGGGTGCCTGATCATGCTCCTCCGGCATACACATGCTCCCCAACACCGCTGCTGAACACCCCTGTCCTTTCTGACCCCAAGATCCCACAAACAGACCCCCACCAGATCCCCATCTTGAGGGGCATTGTCGCAAGTGGTGTAGACCACCCCTCGGCTGGTCTTATGGGACCCTCTTCCTACTGCCCTGGCAGGGCTTCTGGAATACAAAATCAGTGGATATTGCAACCTCGCCATGGTGCAAGCCCCCTTGTGACCTGGTATACCCAGACACAGGTTGTAAGGGTGGCGCAGTGCCCCTTTGGTGCAGCGGCTTCCCTCACCAGCTCAGTCCGTATATCAGAACAGGAAGTGCCGCAAACACTGATGCAAGGTGTGACTTGCAACATTGCTGTTTGTCGCAAGTGCCTTGCATTGGGCATATCTCTTTTGGAGTCAGGCACCTTGTTTTCTTTATACTTTTGTAATGCTGCCTAAGCCTGTGGTTTGAGAATTAGATTGATAACACCCAGCTAAAGCATCACTGTCACATCAATTATGTTAAGTCTTCAGACATGAGTAACATCTAGTGACCTTGTTGAGAAATGAAAATGTCCTTAAAGAAAAGAAAGGAATACCGAGAATGGGATGAGCTTAATCAGGAAAATGGAGCACTTTCACAAAGACCCAGCATCTTCAGCCCTGAAAGGAAGGCTTCTATAGGTGACTGTAAACAAAGTTGCATAAGCATGCTGCTTAACACACACACACACACACACACACACACACACACACACATGCACACACAGTGAGTGGCTACTGTTATCTTTATTGACTTAGCCAAAACTGTGTTTACAGATTAACCATTTCCTCACAGGTGGAACTAATATAGTAGACTAACTGGATAAAATCCAAGAGCAGATTGAAAACGTGCTCACAGAAAAGGCACTGTAGGAGAACAAGATGGAAATCATTTTCAAAGAAAGATTGGTCAAGTTCCTTGAGGAGAACAGGCTCCAGGACATCAGGCAGCATGGGCTCATGGCAGGGAAATTGTGTCACATGAACTTAATCTATTTCTTTGACTGGGTTACAGGGTGGGTGGGCAAGTGCCAGGCAGTGGACATACAGTAGCTGGATTTCAGCAAGGCCTTTGACTGAGTCCTCCACAAGAGATCACTCAAGAAACCAGAGGAACTGGGTACGGGGGCAAGTTGGCAAGATGGGTTGCAAACTGGCTGGGAGGGAGAACCCAAAGTGTAATGCTGGAAAAAGTACTCAGGAATGAGGTGGGTCAACAGTGAGGTTCCACAGGGGTCAGTGCTCGGTCCTGTGTTGTTCACTGTATTCATTAATGACATTAAGGACAGCATAAAAGGCAAAATCTGCCTCTTTGAAGATAACACCAAGCTCTATGTATGGGTGGACCCAGAGAAGAGGGGGTCACAGATCTGAAGGAGGATCTGTCAAAGTTAGAAAGATGGTCTGGAATCTGTCACCTGTGGTTAAACACAAACAATGTAAGGTCATGCACACTAGGAGCAAGAAGAAACCCAGGGCCAAGTACAGACTAGGGGGCATGACAGCCATGGTGCCTGAGGAAGTGAAAGATCTAGAAGCTGCATCAAAATGCAATCTAAAACCATCTGCACAATCCATCAAGGCAGTGGTGAGGGTAAATAGAATGCTAGATTGCATAACTAGGGGTTTTACCAGCATGAGAAAAGAGGTCATGTGTCACTGTACAGGTCAATGGTGTGGCTGCACGTGGATTACAGTGTGCAATACTAGATTCCCTACCACAAAAAGGTCATCAACAGGGCCTGAAAGGGCTCTTGTATGGACAGGGGCTGGAAAACCTTAACATGTACTCACTAGAGGAGAGAAGGAAATGACAGGATATGATTGAGACTATCAAGTACCTTAAAGGTATAAACAGGGTCGACCTTGGGGAACTTTTTAGGTTTAGTGAGACCATAAACAAAAGGGAAACCAGTTGTAAACTGGAAGGAGAATGGTTCAGGAAGGAAGTCAAGGGCCACGTCTTTACAGAGAGAGTGGTCACAAGATAGAACAGACTACCATTGGGGTAGTGATCCAGAAACCTGTTGGGCATTTTAGCAGGGGATGGGATAATGTCAAGGGTAATGTAAGGGTGTAAGGGTGTCTGGGGAAGGGGATACAGCATCATGTAACACACAATATATGAGCTCCTCACTGAGCAGACACAATAGACCATATGTCCATCTTTTTTTTTTTTGACACTTTCTTTCTGCGCCTTACTACCCCATCTCTCTACTCTCTCAGACTGCCTCATCTACCTACTCCTCCTGTCTGGGTCTACTCCTAGAGTACTCAGTTCCATTCTGAGAGAGTTAGATCCTCGGATAACCCCCTAGTGTAGGGTCAGGATGGAACCGCACTTACCTCCCCAACAACTGCTAAGGAGAGGACTTTGTACAGCGGAGTCTGCCCCGAAGACTGGAGGAAGTGCAGCAAGGAGTCATCACCTAGGAGAGACAGGGGTGCTTTTCCCTTCTTCTGCTTTCTAGGTGTTGATGTGCAATGAGGGTAAATGAGTGAGGAGATGTGCTGAGAGATGCTTCCTGCTCCGCCCCTCTGCTAGCATCAGCCCTGTCTCAGTACTGCTTCCCCACATACCGCACCTTCCACCCGAGTTCCCCCAGGTGGCGGTATTGCAGTGGGAGCTTGCAGCCCCCCCAGACGAAGGAGAGCAGCCATCATGTGCTCTATCCTTCTCCTCCCCTGCCGACCTCTGGCAGCCCATGATCGTTCCTGAACACGGGTCACCTGTGTGGTACGAGGTAAGGCATCCAGTGCTTCAACCCTTGGTGCCACTGGGCCGGTCGACCATAAGGCCTTCTGATGGCCATTTTGTATCTTCATACAAGGTACTCAACTTTTAGATAACTACCACTGTATGCATGTTCAGAATTAAGAAAAATCCAAGAGAGATAAGATGAAGACTTAACAAATATACAGCAACTAATACACTCCCTAGAATCTAAATAGCAATCTATAAATGAAGAGAGTGATGGTTTAACACTTACATCTCAGACACCAGAAGTGGTATCAGGAGCGAGGTGAGCCTCTTTGCCGGTGACTCAAAGCTGTGGGCAGTGGTGGATGGGGAGGAGGGTAGAAAAGCCCTTCAGGGGAACTTGGAGACTCTTGAGGGGTGGTCTTGCATCTGTGGACTGAAGTTTAATGCTAAAAAATATAGGGTTCTCCACTTGGGGCTTAGGAATACAGCTCATGACTACTTTCTTGGAGGGAAGAAACTGCAGGTTTTGGATGGGGAGAAGGACCTTGGAGGTGGTGGCAGATACCAAAATGAATAACTAAACAGTGCAGAAGGGCTGCGGCCAAAGCAAATAAAATACTGGGGTGCATTGCCAGAGGGATAACTTCCAGGAAGTGGGAAGTGATTCTTCCTCTGTATAACTGCCTGGTTAGACTGCATCTTGAATACTGTGTGCAGTTTTGGTGACCACACTTGAAAAAAGACATTGTACTCCTTGAAAGGGTCCAGAGGAGGGTGACCAGGATGATACAGGGACTGGGGAAAAGTATGAGGATAGACTCAGGGAACTCAATCTGTACTCCTTGGAGGAGAGCAAGGACAGAGGGGATATGCTTGAGGTCTTTAAGTACCTAAAGGGGAGACATAGGGCAAGCCTTGATAGGATTTTCCAGCTGAGGGAGGCAGGGGTCACCAGGGGGCATCCCATGAGACTGGTAGACAGGAGGATCAGGGCAGAGACTAGGAGATGCTACTTCATGAAGAGAGGGATGGAACCTTGGAATGTGCTGCCTGCGGAACTGGTGGAAGTGAATACTGTGGAGGGCTTCAAGAGGGGCTGGGACAGGTATAGGGGGAAGGTAAAACCGAGTAATGCCAGAACTGGAGATGCATCCCCCGATGGGGGATGAGCTTGTGGATATCTATGGGGAGGGCAGTAACGATGCACCTACTGGGTGCTGATTCTCAAGCAGACTCAATAGACCGATGGGCCTACTCTGCTGGCATCTTAGTGTGTTAGTATGGTCTAAAAAGAATTTGCTCATGCATGAAACAGAATCTTCAGGAAGCTGATAAAAATCTACATGAATCACAGAAAATCTATTAAAACCTAAAAGACAGGTGTGATGACAAACAGTGGAAATGTACACTGGGGCACTAGGTCAGAACAGTGACTGCATGGTCAACGCTGTCTATAACAGCGCTACTCAGAAAAATGGCAGGAACAAATGCCACAAGCAAAGGCAACGTCACTGGTAGCAGTTGCAAGTGTGGATTTCGATCACTACCAGTGTTAAACTGTATTTTTGCATTGGGCTGTACCGCCTACACCCCTGTAACTAAAATAATCAACTCTGAGTCGGATTTGGAATTTGGGGGAAAAACAAAAGTTGGGGGACCAGGATTAGAACACTGGTCTCCGCCACCATTCCGGCCAAAATGCTCATGCCTTAGTGCTCTCCACCACAGGAGCAGCTCAGCCAGCTTCCCTGACTCCTCTCCTCTTGTGTTTTCCAGTAGTACCACAGACCGCAACCTGGGGAGCGTTTACTGCACAGCTCTGTTACACCCCATTGCTGTCTGTGATAATGCTATTCAGACCATGCTGTTTGTACTTGCACTGTATTTGTAGTGCTCTTCTGACCGGTTACCTATACGGGTGCAGGATTTGAAAGCCTACCCAAATACTGGAGAAGTATGATCCCCCATAGGAGAATGCCTGAATCCATCTGCACGCTAAGCAGTCCACTTGATTTCACTTTCCAAAACCAATGCAGTAGTAAAAACTTAATTTTTTTAAAGGATATGAACTTTAGGTTTTCAACAGGTCTACTTACAAAGTCATCCTGTTAAGGTTACATAAGTAGATATACAAATTTTACAAAAACAGGATAAATAATGAATACAATACAGAAGTTGACAATTCATAAAGACAAAACAATACAGCCCAAAACTGTTAGTTTGACCTCAGTGGTAGAGAAAATGATGAAATCACTTGTGAAAAAATTTTTGAGTACCTGGAGGTCAGCAGGGCTCAGGACCCAAGGCAGCATGAAATCTCAGTGGGAAGGTCATGTCAGACGAATCTAATAGATTTCTTTGATCGGGTGACCAAAGTAATAAACCAGGGAGAGGCTGTGGATGTGGCCTACCTAGACTTTAGCAAGGCATTTGACACAGTCCCACACAAAAGATTAATAAAAAGTTAGCCAGCCTGAGAGTGGGTCCCAGGGTGGTAGCCTGGGTAGAAAATTGGCAGGACAACAGGATGTAGAGGGTAGTAGTAAACGGAGTCCAGTCTGAAGAAAGGGGGTTACTAGTGGGGTACATCAGGGTTCAATACTAGGACTGGTCCTCTTTTTTTTATCATTTAATATACTTTATTTAAAATTTTTACAACATAATGCACCACAACATATTCATACATGACTCAAGTCAACAGCTTCAATAGCTTCCCTCCTGTGTACAGATGACAAACTAGGTTAAGACACCCAGGAAAGCTGAGACCGTATATTGGTAAGGCCAGGTGATTGTCGAATTCAGGACCACTACAGGTCTGGCCTCATCGGAACATCACATCCACATCCTGAAGTTAAACCTCTCCCCCAATCCCTTTTGCCACAGGACTGGTCCTCTTTAACGTCTTTATAGGTGACATTATGGAGGGGATGGAAGGAAGGGTGTGCCTCTTTACAGATGACACAAAGATCTGTAACAGGTTTGATACACAAGTGTGTGTGTGTTGGAAGGATGAGATGGGACTTGGAAAGGCTGGATGAATGGTCAAATGTATGACTGCTTAGATTCAAAGCAAAGAAGTGCAAAGTAATGTATCTGGGAAACAAAAACCCAGGGGAAGAGTACACAGTGGTGGGGGGAGTTACTAACAACAACAAAAATGGAAAAGGACCTGGGGGTACTCATATCAGACAACCTAAAGGTAGGCAAGCAATGTGTGAAGGCAGTTAGGAGGGCTGGGGAGATAGTGGGATGTATAGGGAGAAGCATCACTGGTAGAAAACAGGAAATTGTTATCCCTCTGTACAGACAGTTGGTCAGACCCCATCTGAAGTACTGCATGCAGTTCTGGAGACCCCATCTCCACAATGACATAGACAAGATGGAGGCGGTCCAGAGAAGGGTAACTCGAATGGTGCAGGGTCTGCACCAGAAGCCATATGAAGAGAGACTAAAGGGGCTTAATATGTATACCTTCGAGAAAAGGAGGGAGAAGGGGGGACAAGATAGAAACTTTCAGGTACCTCAAGGGAATTACCAGAGTCCAAGAGGCTAGCATGTTTCAGAAAAAGAGGTGTGCAAGAACAAGGGGCACAATTTAAAGATGGGGGGGGCGACTCAGGGGAAACATGAGGAAGAATATTTTTCAGAGATGGTGGTTGATGCATGGAACTGCCTTCCTGAGGAGGTAGTAGGGTCAAAAACAGTGGGAGAATTCAAGAATGCATGGGACAGACATAAGACAATTCTAGTATGGGGTAGGAGGAAGTAGGCTGTTGGTTAACTAGAATCTGCAGCTTCTCCAATAGATAGGGAAATTGTCAGACTGGGTGGGCCAAGCAGTTCTTATCTGCCATCAAATACTATGTTTCTATGTTACATGATTCAGTCTACACTACTCAAAAGCTTACACATATAAGGGCCTATTCACAAAGACATGTAGTGGGATTTGCACCGTGCCTCTCTGGTGTGGAGCCCACTTCACACCTTCCAGTCCCCAACATGCATTCATGATTGAAGTACGAACCCCCTATGTACCTGATCCCTCAGCTGAGTGTGCAGCTGTACATCAGGGTGGGCAGGGGGCATGGTGGGGGCTGTACCAGCACTCCATGTGAGTCACAAAGCTGTGGAATGCTCCGGATGGTGAATGGCAGCTATGCATCCTCAGGGCAGCCGAAACCCTGAGCAGCCGGTTACTATCCCCTGGGGAAGCAGCAGTCAGATGCAGTGGAATGGGTGGGGGTTTTGGCCCCCCCAATGGGGTGCTTCTGCTGTCAGGGCACACTGGGAGATTGGGGGTGGTCATCGGGGCAGTCCCAATCAACATCATGATCAGCGCTCTGTGCACCAGCCAACATCAGGGATCCACTGTGGGACCTTGCCTGGGCAGCCCAAATCCATTGCTCCGCACTCACCTGCCCCCTTAGAACTGTGCAACGGCAGGGGCTGCATATGGGAGCCGAGCGGGGGCTGGTGTTTGTGAATGTGGACCCAGCATGGATCTCTCATTGGTGTGGAGCTGCATGTGGGGGGATATGCACCTTTCGCACAGATTTCCCACCCGTTGGAGAATAGCCCCCATTGAAAATTTGTGCCATTTAGTCAAATGAATAACTCAGCAATTTTAGATCTCACAAGTGCAACTGTCACTTAATTATACTGCAACCCACTTATACCGGGCATGTTGGTGCTCACCTACCTTGTCTGGTAGAGGTTGTCCAGTATATCTTATGAATGCAGTTCTGCGGGCAACCACTAAGCCAAACAGTGCTAGTGTGCTACTCTGTTAGTGTGTACCAGCTGTATGTACATGCTGATGTTCTTGCTCATTTACAGTACTGGACTGTATTTTATGGGCATGGATTCTGTGTATTTTTGGTTTTTTATTTTGCTTGTGCTGGAAGTGATCAAGGTGCTTATACCGCTGTACTCTGCTAGGACTGAGAGGTAGAGTGAGGTGGACTTAGAGGTAAGGCTTAGTGGGGAGTGGGTGTTTTTATTCTTTCTGTAAGTATGAAGTGATTGACATTTGGTGGTTTCTTTGGAAGTATGGTAGCATACTGCTCCCACAGGTGCCCAATAAGTGACAGATATTCCCAGTCAGGCTTGCTGTCAGCTCTTTGTTGCACTGCTCTCCTCAGAGTAAGGAAAGCATTTCTGACATTGATTGTTTGTTGTAACTGGCATCTGCTCTGTCTCCATCCCATCTTCATACTTGGACTCTGCTTCTGCTTCATTAGTCTTGGCACTGACCTGTGTGAGCACCTCTGCAATGGCATCTAAGTTTGTGCTCAGTTTTGCCACCGACGAAGTGACACAGTTCTAGAAATTCAGCCTCTGTAACCCTGCTGGAGAGGTGCCCTCTTCAGCTACTGTCAGCTCCTCTTCAGACACACTCTCCATGCACCCAACCTTGGTGAAACATTGGACTATTGTGTCTTATGTGACGCTGTCCCACACCTGTGCCATTAGATGGACAGCATCATGCAGGGAGATTTTCTTTATACAGATGGCTGCAGTCAGATCTGTGGAGGAGTCAAAGAGTTACAGGACTCTGCTCTGCATGGCATGTATGTAATGCCTCTTGAATAGATTATGCCTTGTCAATGAACTTAAAGGAGAGCACTCACCCCCTTGCTACAATGAAGCTGCACATGAAATGGATGGCAGTCAAAAAACTCTTTATTTCATAGCCAATATTCAAAGTGTACCAAATAGGTGAGCAAGGTGCTAGCGCCTAAACAACTGACTGCCTAACGTTTCACCCCAGCCAATCAGGGGCTTTGTCAGAGGATGAATCAGCCTTGAATAGGAAACTATATTTAAATGTTTAGCCATACATATGTATACTGGGTCATCCAATCAGAGCAGTTGTAAGACGTATAAAAAAAAAAACAAGTAACACCCAGCTTATAGGTATTCATGATCACTATACCAAAGCTGACAGAGCAAACAGAAGTAAAGGTGTGCATACATCTTTTTTCACAAATAAAAGCCAGACCCACATTTAAAACACCATGGCATACATCAAGCCCTGAAAAGTCCATACATCCACACTACTGCCAGGATACTTCAACGCTTCAAATTTAAAAATCAATTCTTGCTCTGTTTTGTTCAACAGCAGGAGAAAAAAAAGAGCAAGAATGGATTTTTAAACTCGGAGCATTGAAATATCCTGGTCTGAATAGGAAGTTTGAATTGACTCCTTTCTTGATTAAATATCAGCTATCTATAATTTTGCAAATGTAATTTTGTAAATTCCTTATTTAGGAAGGAATATCAGCTGCATATATATACTAATTGTAAAAAAACAAAGACAAGGCGCTGCGTCAGCATGTGGTCTAAAAGCAAAACAAAATGGTTATATTAAATGCACGCTGAAAATAGAAAATAGAGTTAAAAATCTACGTTTCGACCTTAGGTCTTCTTCAGGAAATATCTAAAAGAGAAAAAAAACAAGTTAGTGTAGAGGAGAGGTAAAATGAGAGAGATATATATGTGGAGAAAGAAGAAGGGGGGAGGCAAAGAGAGAAGAAGTGATAAATGGTAAGATTAAGAGAGAATCTGTGAAACAAAAAGGTGATGATGGGAAAGATAAAACATAATGGGACAGAAAGAGCTGGGGAAGTTCCCAGGTAGAGACAGATTAACAGGGCCTTGTAAGAAGGTTGAAAGGTGACAAATGTGTGAGAAGGAGACAGAAATGGAGACATATGGTGAAAATGAAAAATAAATCAGTACAAAAACAAATTGACTTTAGGAAAAAAAAAAAGGGAGGCTGAAAGATGTTAGTGGAAAATAAGTCTATCATTTAAACCAGAGGGCTGCTGGGAGCCAAGGCGGATGATCAGTTTGGCTTCCATGTTTTTCTATGGTTAGGATCCCCGAAGCCCTGCTGAAGGACACACACAAGAATAGTCATTGACATTGTGGTCCCTGGAGATAAAGTGGGATACAATGGGTTTAGCAGTTTCACCATTCCTGACCGCTCTGTAATGTTCCCTGAAACGGTCAGCAAAGACGCCTACCAGTTTCTCCGATGTAAATAGCTGAACACCTCTGCAAAGAATACAGTACACTACATTATTGGAGGTGCATGAGAACTCCTTGGTGATGTGAAAACACCTGTAGGCCCCGAATCTCAGTTACACTGGAAATAAATTTGCAGGTGTGTAGCGAGCCCTGTTACAAGGTTTGGTACCTGGGGGAGAGAACTGTTAGGAGTGGGTAGGCTGCTTTTACCAGGAGATGCGCAGGTTAGGTGGCGGTAGGAGGCAATAGGTGGTTCTGTAAAGGAAGCACCAATGTTAGAGTCAGTTTGCAAAATGGGAAAGTTACTAGTGATGATCCTGTGAAGAGAAGGTGTGCTCTGATGGAAAGGAAGAACTAGTGGAATTGCGTTGTTCTTGTGTGACAGTATCCCTCCATGGGGTCAAGGTTACGGGCATGTTATTGACCCGGGAGAGTGCTCTGTCCACTGTGCTTTTAGGGTATCCCTGTTGATAAAGAAACTATGCATTATTGGGTCTGCTCAGCAAAATCATCCTCTTCACTGCATAACCCTGAAGTCTAAGAAACTGTGAATAAGGCAGGCCATTCTTGACATGTTTAGGATGGAAGGAGCTATGGAGGAGGAAACTGTGAGAGTCAGTGGGTTTGTAATAGACTGATGTCTTCAGACCAGTGTTCTGGACTGAGAGCTGGATATCCAGGAAAGGCAGTGTAGAGGAGGATACTTCAACAGTGTACTGAAGGGAAGGATGAGCCGTGGTGAACTTGTCAAGAAGACTTGGAGGGTCTCCCTGGAGCAGGAGGTGGCCCCACACAGTCATCAATGTAGCGTTTGTAGAGTTCAGGCACAGTCCCTGTGAATGAGAGAAAAAACATTCCCTCCACCCAACCCACAAACAGATTAGCAAAGCTGGGACCCATCTTGGTACCCATGGCAACTCCACTGACCTGCTGAAAAAATTGTTATTAAAGAAAAAAGCATTGAGTGTTAGAACCAGTTCTGCCAGACGAGTTAGTGTGTGTGGGTGGCTGCTGGACTTCCCTTGTTCAAGAAATGCTGCAGAGCTGTCAGACCATCATCATGGGGATCACTGTGTAAGAGATTTGATGTCCATGGTGAAGATGAGCTGATGAGAGTCACTGAATCTGAACCTGTCAAATAACTGGAGAGCATGGTTAGTGTCTTTAACATAGGAGGGCAGGGACTCAACAAGGGGTCTCATGAGGCCATCCAAAATGCAGAGATGTGGGATGTGGGGCAGGAGCAGGCAGACACTATGGGACGACCGGGTTACCTGTTTTGTGGATTTTGGGAAGAAGATAAAACCTAGATGTCTGGGGATGCTGGACTATGAGTCTCTTAGCAGAAGCAGGGAGCTCATTGTTTCAATAGCAGAGGGTGATGGTGGTGGTGACCTCCGTCGATAGTCAGCAGTGGGGTCCTGTGGAAGAGAAGAATAAAACCTGGTGTCAGAGAGTTGCTGTGTGGCTTCCGTGATGTATAGCTCCTTTTGCCAGACCACAACAGCACCTCCCTTATCAGCTGGTTTAATAACAATGTCATTCCTACATTGTAGAGATCTGAGGGCTGCAAGCTCACCAGGTGTCAGGTTGGAATGGTTGTGCCTGCAATGAAGATTAAAGTTAGTGGTGTTTTCCATGCATTGGTTAACAAAATAATCAACAGCAGCAAAACGTCCTGGAGGGGGTGTCCATGCACTTCGCTGGGGATTGATGTCATTGATAGTTCTGGTGATACCATCATCATCTGTGGGAAGAGGAGTCATATTATACTATATACATATATATACTATTACCCATTTTGAGACAAAAATGCTAATTTTTAATCCCCCTGCCTACACACTCAGATGTTCCTTGGATAGAATACTTAGATAGTAATGGGGTACTAACATTTTTGTACCTTAACTTGTGTGCTACTGTTATGTATTTTGCTGTATTTTGATTTTAGGCTCCCTGCTATGTCATCGTGACAGCATCACTGACAGCAGTGACATATAAAGGAGAATCAGAACAAAGGACTTTTATAAGAAGGGAAAAACAATGATTCATTAATATGGATTTTATCATTTAATATACTTGACATTTTTTAAACATAATCACCACAACATATCAGTACATGACTCAAGTCAACAGCTTCAATAGCTCCCCATGTACAGATGACAAACTAGATTAAGCCACCCAGGAAAACTGAAACCATTTATCGGTAAGGCCAGGTGATTGTCAAATCCAGGACCACTATAGGTCTGGCCTCATCAGAACATCACATCCACATCCTGAAGTTAAACCTCCCCTCAACCCCTTCTGCCCTCACTGAACCTCTGCTGTATTTGCTTTAGAAACTTAGCCAAATTATCTTTAGGTATTTGCCAGGCTGGTGAAGATTAGAGCAACTATTCATGTCATATTAATATGGATTTTCAGGACCTGATGTATGCAATGGTATTTTAAATGTGGGTCTGGCTTTATTTCTCAAAAAAGATGTGTGCACACTTTCACTTTTGTTTGCTCCATCAGCTCCGGTATAGTGATCATGAATATGTATAAGCTGGGTGTTATTTTTTTTTTTAATGTCTTACAAATGCTCTGATTGGATGCCTCAATATACATATGTATGACGAAACATTTAAATAGTTACCTGTTCAAGGCTGACGCATCCTCTGATGAAGCCCCTGATTGGTTGGAGTGAAACATTAAACAGTCAGTTGCTTGGGCGCTGACACCTTGCTCACCTGTTTGCTACACTTTGAATATCTGTTATGAAATAAAGAAGCATTTTTTAACTGCCATCCATTTCTTGTGCAAGTTACTTGAAGCAAGGGGTGAGTGCTCTCCTTTAAATCTGTCAGTAGTGAATGTATGTAGGAGAAGCACTTCCATCCCAGTGCTCACCTCCACCTGTAGGCAGGAGAGATTATGCCTTGGTCCAGCAGCTGAATCAGACAGGTTGCATTAGGAGGAAGGATCACAAGTTTTATATTTTTGAGGCATGGTATGTTTTGATGCCCTGTAAAGTTATCCAGAATTGTAGCAATTTTTTGGTGATGCAGCTGGCGGTCCCAGCTCCTCAGCCACTCTGTAAAAAGCTCTCCCATCATCCAAGCAGTGTGATTAGCTCTGTAATATACAGGTAGGTGTTGCACACCCCTGAAACACCTTGGTTGTTGAGACTTTCTGATCATCAGCTGCTCTTTCTCTGTGCCTGCCATATTATGGCAGCACAGAACTGAGACCCATTCTTTGGCTTCTTTTGTGTCCTTGTGCCCCCTTAGCCTAACCCTAGCCTTAAACCCTTCTTCCCTCGATCTCTCCCCTGGCTCCAATCCTATCATGCAGTGAAAGTGTTGATTTGTCTGAATCTGAATCATGCAATGAAAGTATTGATCTAGCTAAAATCTGCACTGTGTATTGTCCTTTCCCCGCTCGCCCTATCCCATGCCTCTTTTTTGCCTAGCCCTCCCCCCCAATCTCCTTTTATACCATTTGTCTCTACTGAATGTGTTACACTGTCTGGTATTGCATAGAATATTGTTGCTGCTACTGCAATAGAACCCTTCACCTTTGTAATTGTATACTGGTAATGTATGTAACATGTACTGCAGCACAAACCATATGGAAACTGAGCTACTTTAATTGTACTCTGTTATTATATGTAACCTGTGCCATTCTATCCCTTTGTACTGTATCTTGTTTGTACTGTATGTATACGTACGTTTTTTGCTACTGTGTGGCCTGGGTAATGACTGAAAATGGTCCTCTGGATCAGTGCACCTGCTCAGTTACAGAAGACATAAATAAATAAAAACAAATGTTTCAGTTTTAAATGTGAGGGTGTCTGTTCTGATGCAATGATAGAAACAACCTGTGTCATTGCACTTGAAAACATTGTGGCTTCAAAACCCTCTAACAGCACTTGAAGCACTTCTCATACCCATTGCTCAGCACTAGCATTGTCGGGATTTTGTTTCTCATTGTGAGCTCGAACAAAACCAATGTTGTTTCTTACTTTCCATCAGTGAAACCAGCATTTAGATGGTGAAAAGTCATTTTCCACCATGGCAGTAGCAAGTTGTGAAGCCTTCTGTAACAGTAGGGGGCTGTTAATCACAGCTTCCATGCCCCTGGTGTTTATAAACCGTGGCATTAAGTTGTCCTCAACATCCCCCTCCTTGCTATCACACTTCCATTTTGTATCGAGGTTCATGTTCTAATGCTACTCATGGAAAAGTTTGTCTTTGCTTTTAAGAATGTCTGATAAGGTGGATTTGGGTATGCCAAAGTGAAGCGCCAACTCCTGAACATTAGTCTGTGGCATCTTCTCAATCTCCAAGAGAATCTCTGTTTCTTTAAGCCAGTGTGAAAACCAACCACTTGTTTGCTGAACCAGAAGTGGATGCTGAAGCTGGAATTCTGTAAGTTACAGGCTCAGGTTACAGCTGGGGAGGTGGGAGAATCATTATTTTTATTGACATGCTGACAGAAGGATAACAAGGCTAGAACACCTGAGATCAACTGAGTGACCAGACCACACATTGTATTGGGTTACAGACACTAAGCTGCCAGTAGTTAACAAGGGGAGCCATGCAGTGGTGATGAAAAGTTGTCTGCTATACGGGGCTCCCTAGATCATTATAAAAAGATGTTTAAACATTAAGGGGATATACTGTAGTTTGCCTTTTGACAAACTGGACTTGTCCGCTAAAACCAGTTGTCCAGTATATCTGTGTCCGGTATAACTGGGTCACACTAACTTATGGCTTGGCCAACAGCAAACAAGATGGTGGCATTTCTAGTCTTGGAAGTCACTTCATTCCAATATTTAAACATATTAGACATCACCGTCATTGCTCTGTGTTCATTGTGTACTTTTGTAGCAATAATTCTGCAATACAAAATTTTTCTTAAAGGGTACTGGTGTTGAAAATACACATTTGTAAATTTCAAATTTCCGTTAATGAAATCATACTTTATCTTATACACTAATGTCAGCAGTTGTTTCTTCCTCCCTTATTCGAGACTATCCTAGTTTAATTTCTGTAACATTACACAATGGTGGGCGGTAAATAGACAGTGAAGCACAAAACGTGCCAAGCGATTATAAGGGGCACTCAGTTTGTCCAAGCTCTGTTGATTAGCATAATTTATAAATCAAGTTTTTATACTCAAATATGGGCAAAATCAGCTGGGTGACAATTGTATTCCACATTTTGTAAGGTTTTAGTGATGCTGACCTCCTCAGTGCCACTATTCTAGAGTTTACTTTCTGGTTATGTTACTGATGAGAGCATCAAAAGTGTGAGAATTGTATGAAATGACTCCCAGATGCTTATAAAGTTTGGTTATAGCTAGTTTCTGCCATCAACTAACAGGATATCTATGTCCAAATGGCCTAAATGTTTAGTTTGTTTGCTGTGAAGGACAATGCCTGTTTTTTTTTTTGGGGGCAGGGAGGCTTAGAACAAGTTTGGATTCACAAAGCCAGTTTTGAAATATGGTAAAAGCAGCTAGGAGTTTAGTTTCCATGAAGGAATTGTTTTTAGCTGCTGGCAGTATAACACTATCATCTGCATGCAATCTTATGGCAGTGTTCTTTATGTAGTGGGGCAAATTGTTGATATAAACCGGGAACAATAAAGGCCCAAGGATTGATCCTGTGGTACTCTCTTTGTTTTGTTAACCATCTTTGACAAATGTCCGTCCATAGCAACACACTGCCTCCTACCACTCAAGTAAGATATGAACCAAGTAACTGGATTATCAGCCAGATCCCTTCTCTTTTGTCTTGTGATCGAAATAACTTGGTTCACCATGTTGAAAGCTTTGGACAGGTCAAAAAACAGTGTGCCAGCAGACTCCCCCACATATCCAGGGCATCTGCCATCAAATATATGAATTCAACAGTCAAATAACCTACCCTAAAGCCTGAATAGTGGTTTGTCAGCTTGACATTTTTTTCTGGGTATTCGTGCAGTTGGTTATAAACCATCTGCTCTTGTAGTTTAAAAACACTGACAAGAGAGAATGGGCCTATAATTTGATGGTACTCCTAGTTCTCCCCCTTTAAAATAGGTATTACCTTTGCACATTTCCTAATTTGGGGGAATATACTCTCTATGATGCCACTGAACAATTGGATCATGACCAGTGAGGTTGTGTTAACCTCATCTTTTAAAAATCTGATTTCAGTCTTATCCAGCCCACATGTTTTAGCATTATAGTATATGGGCAGTCTTTATTGTCTATGGAAATCAGTGGCTTTCTAAATGTTGTTGTAGGGTAGTTTAAAGGTCAAAAAAGCTGTTGTACTATCGTTCTGATATCACATCACTAGTACAACAGCTTTTTAGCCTCATTCTCTCACCCAATTGGCTCATTCATTTAGGACCCACCAGAACAAAAAAAGAAAACACGGCAGTGCGAATTACCGAGCTCCGAACGGTAGACGGTCCATTAAGTGGCACCCATAGAACCGCACATGGCTGTTTGTCAGAAAAGAAAATAACTTTTTTTATATTAAAATTAAACTGCTCAGCCACAGAAGAAGAAAACCAAAAGCAGGAGTATATTCAGACCGATATGGTCTGACTGTGAGAAGACAGAGCAAGCAGTAGAAGCCAGAATGAGCGGGACAGGGAACCGTACCAGTAAAAAAAAAAAAAAAAAAAGGTAAACGTTTAGAAAGCCACTGATTTCCATGGACAATAAAGGCTGTCCATATACTATACAAAACAGTGGATGATCACCCATCCACAACTAAGGCTGTGTTTCCCTCTCGGGAGTTGATGACATCAGTGAGAGCTCTCGAGGTCTCTATGATGTCATCAACTCCCTCGAGGGAAACACAGCCTTGTTGTGAACGAGTGATCATCCACTATTCTATATATTGCTTTCATTTTAAGACTGAATTCTTTGATTTTTATTTGTCTAAAACAGAATCATTGTACATGTTCCCATTTACCAATATTACCATACACCTCTTCTTCAAAGGCCCTTTTTTGGAGGGTACACAGGGATCTGAATATCAGGGAAGGTACATAAATAGTTATTTAAAATATTAGCAGAAAACGTCAGGGTGGAAACCTCCTCATTTTGATCAGTTTCATTTAGGAATATAACTTTCATGTTTTTTCCAGGTCATATATTTCAGTAAACTTTAAGGTCTATGGTATTAGCCATCATATTTTTATAGTAAGATATTTTTGCTTTCTTAATAACTTTTTTACACTAATAATGTAATCTTTTAAATAAATCACAGTCCTCAGAACTTGTAGTTTTAGTTGTCTTTTTCCTTAATTAGTCATTAATCTTCTTTATTGAATCAGTTACCCAAGCTGCATGCCTCTTTCTCATGTGCTTTAACCTGTACTGGGGCATGAGGACTACAAACGTTAAGAAAAGTATTAGTAAAGTCATTTATGGCCATGTTGATGTCTGGAATTAAACTGAGACTTTTCCACTGCTCCTGTTGCAACCACAATTTAAAAAAATCACTGGATTGTAATTTGCAAAGCAGCTGCTGGTTAAACTTTGATGTCCTGTGCTTTTTAAATTTCCCCACGGTATACACACATTCGAATGGATTGTGATCAACCAAAGTTGGAAACATCACTGAGAGTTTTCCAAACTCAGACTTTTGGGTATAAATATCAAGTCTGGTATGTTACATTTACTTTGAAGGGAACCCTTCCTAGGTTGGTGCATCAATAAATTGTTTTACATGTAAGATCTGAAAGCACAGTTTGAGTTTTAATGCTCTGAGATTTCCCCATGCAACAATAAAATCACCAATTAGGTTGATTTTTTTATTTGCTGCATGCATTGAAACCACTTGTGTTACTAAATTTAAATTTTGCATTTGTATTTTTGGAGGTGAAAACTAACATAATGTTCCAGAATGATCTCATTGTTGCTTATTTTTCTAGTCAGTCTAGTTTCAGTCAAGTCTATTATACCACATTGATGCAGTCAGGCCCACACACAAAAGAAATCAATTTTTTTTAACCTCTGGTGTTGTTGTGCCCTATTTTGACATTTCATGCTCCTGAACACCAAAAGTTTTGTGGACTACATAGGGATTACGGAGGTGTGTCACTGCCAAACCCTTTGCATTTCTCAATAAAAGGGGATTGGCAGTCTAAACCAATAAGCACACACTGTGGTCCTGATGCAACTCTCTGCTTTGTGAGTATAAACTTTGTGTACTTCAAAGGAACAGAGCCACTCTAATCAGAGAAGGCTTTGGTCCTTTGATTTGCTGATCAGTTTTCAATATCAGGAGCCTGTCATCACCTTTATATGCAAGCTAATTCCAGTTTGCTCTGTTTCAATGTGTCCGGTCTCCCCCCCCCATCCAAAATCATTCATCAATGTCTGTTGCTGGTGCCCCATTAGCTCGCCTCCCACCTGACCCTCCCCCTCAGCGCCCCCCCAAAGAACACTGCCGCTGGGGATGCACAATCCCCCAGTGTCACCTCTTTGTAGTTTTTTTATTTTATTAAATACAGCCTGCAACAAAGAAAACCATTCCTCAATATCTGTTACTGGTGCCCCTTTAACTCTCCCCACCTGCCCCTCCATCTTAGTACCCACCACCCATTCAAACAATGCTGACACTGGGGGTGCCCAATCCCCCCAGTGCCCCTACTTCATAGTTCTTTTTTTAAATTGTATTACATGTGGGCTGCAAAAAAGAAAACTGTCTATCCATGTCTGTTACTGGCACCCCATTAACTGTCCCATCACCTGACCCAACATCTCAGCACTCACCCCCACAAACACCATTGACACTGGGGGTGCCCAATCCCCAAGTGTCTTCACCTGAAATAAAATAAACTGTCCCTTGTCATTTGTTTTCATAGAGACCCCCAAACAATGAAAACCATCCATCAATGTCTCTTGTACTATTATTCCCACCCCATCTGACTCTCCAACTCAACACCCCCCCCACAGACACACACACCATCCCCTACTTACCCACTAGGGTCTGACACTGAAATCCTTTCTGGACCAAAGAGATATCTACACTCTTCAATGCTGGACTGCAAACTGAGGAAGTCAGATATGCAGTTCAATGTACTGTATTTCAATGCGGATTTGAACTGAGTGGCATAACTCGGCCAGATGTCCTATGTATAATGGAGTCCTGGTTAAAACCATCTATCCTACCCCAAGAAACCTCACTCCCTGGTTTCTCCACCTATCGTCAGGACTGTCCAAACAAGTGAGGGGGGGGTGTGTACTGATCTGCACTAAGGCTGAGCTGGTAGTTTGTGAATTGACTGGCTTACGAATCAGCCCTGATATAGATCATATATTTATCTCAATCACTCTCAGTGAGGTAAAGCACATAACTGTAGGCTGTGTTTACCTACCCCCTAAACTAGCTTCCTCCTCCTTCACTGAACTTTTCACAAGTCTTGGTGCTCTTCCATCCAGTGATATCATGCTATGTGGAGATGTTAACCTTGATTGGACCAGACCCAACAAGGCTCAATACCAAGCTGCTCTCTCAGATGCCAAACTGGAGCAATTATTAGACCAACTAACTAGACTCAATATGAAGCCATGCAACCACAGCCTATTGGATTGGTTGTTAACCAACAACAAGACCCACATCAAGGCTGTCGGCGTCCTCCCTGATGTGCTAAGCAATCACTCCCCCACTTTCTGTGTCTGGGAAAAACAACTTTCTGCACCCCCCTCCCACCCAAAATTACTAAATCCAGAGACCATACCAACTTCAACACGGCAGCCTTCCTGCAAAGTCTAGCATAGGTTGATTGGGCTCCCATTACCTCTCTACCTAACATGAATCAAGCCCTAGAGTATCTTGTCAACACCTTTACCACAATCCTTGACTCCAGCACATCCTTCAAATTAAGAAGAGCCAAAGGCACCTACTCCCCTTGGCTTTTCCATGAGCTAAGGCACCTAATGTGTTCCCAAGACAAGGCTTGGAAATCATTCAAATGCTCAGGTCTCCACTTGGATGGGATAATCTACCACCAACTGAGGAACACTTGCAAAGTCAATATAAACAAATCAAAGTGGGCCTGTCTATTCTCCATGCAAGAAATGCACCTCGCCAACCCCAAAAGCTTTTGGACTCAAATCAATGCCCTGCTTAAGGGCAATGAATGGGGCATTCTTCAAACTATGCTTTCAAAAAACTCCCTATTATACTCACCTTCGGAGATAGCCAGCAGTATAAATAGTTTTTTCATGGACCTGAATGTATACAATAAGGGTCTACCCACTACCCACCCTGCTCCACAATTCCCTATCTTAGAAACCCCCCGCCTCCTCTTCCACTTAAAAACCACTTTGCAGAAAGAAGTCCTCAAACTCTTAATGGGTCTTAATCCCAATAGTTCTCCAGGATGTGACTTTCTACCATCCAAATTCCTTAGGATAGGATCCTCCACACTCACACACACGATTGCACAGTTAATTAACAGATATTTCCTTACTCAGATCATCCCTGACAAATGTAAAACTGCAATCATTGTCCCAGTACAGAAAAGCGGCCCGACCAACCTTGTTGAGAACTACAGACCGATATCCATTGTATGTGCTATTGCCAAAATTCAGGAAAAAATTCCATATAATCAATTATACTCCTTTCTTGAGCAGATCAATGCCCTTACCATACATCAACATGACTTTCAGAAATCTCATGGGACAGAAACTGCTCTTCTCAAGGTCATCTCGGACATCTTTCAGGCCACGGACAGGGGCTTTGCCACTGGGGCCATCTTCATCCACCTTATGGAGGCCTTTGATCTTGTTAACCACCCACTATTCATCTCCAGGCTCCATTGCCTGGGTCTTGACTCTAGATTTCTAACTTGGATCTCCAACTACTTATACGACTGTTCCAAGTGTGTCCTAGGGGCAGGTGCCTACTCCTCCTTATCTCCAATCACTGATGGGGTCCCTCCAGAGGTCAATCCTTGGGAAATTATTGTTCTCCATCTTCATCAATGAACTGCTCCTGAATTGCGGTGGGGCATCAATTCAGCTCTACGTGGACAGTGGTATACCATACAGATATGGCAGAGATGTCTCCTCCATAAAATCTGACCTAGATAATGACTTCCAGCAACTGGAATCCAGGTTCAAGACAACTTGTTGGTGTTGAACACAAAAAAGACAAAAACCTTGTTGTTCTGGCACACTTCCTTTGATATAATGTCCCAGCCTCCTCTAGTAGTCCTTACCTCCTTGGAGGTGCCATTAGAAGGAGTGTCCTCCTTCAAATATCTGTGCATGACTCTCGCTGAGCATCTATCCCTTGAACTACATGTACCCAATGTTATCAAGGTTATCAATCAAAAACTTGGCCTTCTTTACCATGCTGCCCCTACTTCACACCCCATGCTTGGAAGACTGTTGCCTCAGCCACTCTTTTTCCAGGGCTATTTTATGGAGCCCCAATTACTCACTTTATCAAAACCGCTATGCTGGCCAAACTTAAGCAGTCCTACCACAGATTCACACACTTTGTGGCCAAAACATCAGCCCCGACCCATCACTGCGACATGCTCTGCACATTAAGTTGGCCATCCTTTGAGACTAAAATTGGCTTCCCGGTACTATACACTGTCTTCAGACTTATTCACCTTCCCTCTTCACCCATCCTCATTAATCTACTCTCCTTGAAATCCTTCCCTAGGATGCTCAGAACCTCCCACCTCCCTATACTAGGTATACCTAAAACCCGTACAGCCATAGGTACGCGATCCTTCTGTGCCGCAGTTCCTTGTAAATGGAACAACCTCCTACATAACCCACGTTTATGTAAGTCTCCCCCCAGTTCAAGTGACTCCTCAAAGAAACTTTCTTACCACCTCCTGTATGCAACTGCACTAAACCCTTCCCTGCCTGTATGTTGCTATCTCCCCCTTTATCTTCTTCTCCCTTCTCTTCCCTGTCACTCACCCTGTGACACTATCATCATCTCACCCACCCTTCTTGACCTCACCACACTACTTGTATTTATGTAAAAACTGTATTATATTTACAATTTAATATCCACTTACCCCTATATTCCCTTTAGTATTCTGAAGATGTAACTTATTTTATTGCCTGTCTGCTGCTCTGATGTGTTGTCTACTGTAAAAAGTGTCTGTGTATACTTATCGTGTGATTTTTATAATTTTGTATCACTGTCTCCTCCTCCTGTAACTCTCTTTCCCAGGTCACCCCTGAAAAAGGGACTCTTCATCTCAGTGGGCTTACCCAGTCATCAAAATTCAAATAAATAAAATAACTAAATACATTGTTTAAATATTTCTGCCCCAAATTTCCAACATGCCATTATTCAAATCTGTCAAAAAAGGCGATTTCAGTCACTGCATAAAATTGCTTTTTGGGCGGGAGTCAAAACATTTCTGTGCCTTGTTTATAAGGTGGGGTCATAAGAAGGATATGCTGAAAATTTGGCATAAAAATATTAAAACACAATAAAGTTATGAGCTTAAGTTGAAATTTGCCAACGCAGCCTCATAACTTTGGTAATTTTCAATATTTTGACCCCAAAGTTTCAACATAGCCATTTCTTCTCAGCACCTCGTAAATGTGACAGGTGTCATTTTTCAAATGCTGGCCAAAATGTGTTTTTGCATCCTGAAAGGTGATTTCACAGTTGCTGCACGAAAACACCTTTTGGGCAGGAGTTGAAAGTTTTCTCTACACTTGTTCATGAGGTGGAGTTATAAGAAGGCTATGTTGAAAATGTGGGCCAAAAATCAATATTTTTACCCCATATTTTAAACATAGCCATTTCTTCACAGCATCTCATGAATGCAGTAACTTTAATTTTTCAGATCCTGCCCAAAATGTGTTTTCGCACCTGTGGTGAAGAATGACATTTCACTGGCACGGAATGACGTTTTGGCAGAGATTTGAAAATCTTCACCTACCGGGCCCATTAGGTGGAGTAATGAGTAGGCTATGCTGAAACATTGGAGTACAAATACTGTAAAATGCCCAGCTTATGACTGAACATTACACTGTTTAAGCATTCACTCATAACTTCACTAATTTCCAATATTTTTACTCCAAATCTTCAGCATAGCTATTTTCCATACCACATCATAAACGTGGTGTGTCATTTTTATAATCCTGGTCGAGATGCGTTGTCGCACCTTTGGTGAGAAATGACATTTCAGTCAATATACTATATTGTAAATAGTACATGTCATGACTATGAGGCAAATCCTAAAACAAGGATCTTCAAAAGTTGGGATCAGAATTAAAAAAAATTGTTTACCAAGCATCAGACCATCGGCATTGACAAATGCTTGTTATTCCTGAATTTATGTCTCTGCTAGGTCTAGGATTTAGTTTCATGTCACTACACAATAGTATCACTGTTTGCATATGGGGTTACTTTTAGAGAACTAAAAATTGTTTTTATACTATGTGAAACCAGTGTGTTTACCCTAGGTTCAGAATCAGAGTTATGCTTTCAAATGTTTAGAAATGTGTTCCTCCTGGTTTTACATACTGTACATTGTGAAATTTGGGGGCTGATAAGGAAAACCACATACATTTATTTGCTGCCTGCCCCATCTACTTTGTAGCTGTCTAGTGAGATTTACTCCCTCATGTACAACATTAAATTGAACCACACATAGTAGGAGTGACCCTAAAAATACATAGTTAACTTAAAGGACCACATAGTTAATTTATGGTAAAGATTATAGTGATCGAAAATATTTAGTAGATGCAGTCCAATCCAATAATTTATACATTTGATATCCAATGTCTACACCAATTTAATTAAGTAAAATAAAACGTATATAACCAGTAACAGGTTTAGGCTATCTAAAATACAATACCCTGTCACTATACTACAGCTATTAGCTATTCAATAGACAAACTGTAAACCTACAAACATACTTATTTCACTGTCATTAAATGTAGTAAAAGCTTCTAAACTAAGCATTTACTTATAAGCTTAAAAATCTGCAGGTCTTAAAATATGCAGATCTTATACCTTGGGAGCTACTGTAGACTGTAGAGAAACAGTTTAAGACACATAAAAAACATTTCTTTAAATGAAGCCTCCCTCTGACACTCCAGTTGGAGTGTCCTGCAGCCACTGGAGTGGCTGCTCTTTTTTAGCACTGAAGCCCCTGTCCCCACTGACATCACCTGCCAGGTGCATACTGGTTCTGGTAGCCCCCCCCCCGCTTATGGCCACCCGCTCACAGCTAACCAACCATAAAACACCAAGACATAAAATTCCATTCATATAAACATGCATCATACAATTAAACCTTACATATAATTCAGAATATGAGTATTTGCAGAGCTGGTCAATCAGCTACTCGAAAGCTAGCTGGAATAGGTAGTACTTAAATTTGCTTTCAAAGGACTAACTGACCTGGCAGTGCATAACCCCTCCAATAAAGCATTCCAGAGGATCAGGGCAGTATGGAAACATCCTGGTCACCAGTGGACATCAAGCAGGGTGGGGCTTTCTTAATAAGCCATATCCTCTGGGTTTTAAGTCCCTGGAAAGCACATGAGGAGTCTGGAGCTCATTAAGGTCATGGGGTCCATCTGTTCAAGGCTTTATCTGTCACTAAAAGCACCCAGAAATCAATGTGCCACATTACTGACAACTAGCCTACAGCCCATAGCGAGAGACTAAAATGATCTGTCCTTCAATCAGAGGTCAGGAAACTCACTTGTAAGTTCAGAACCATCTGCAGGTGACAGAGTTGACTCCTGTGTATGCCTTTGCAGAGCACATAGCAATATTCAAGATGAGAAAAAAGTGAGTCTTTGACTAGTGACAATTTCTTTTTTTTGTTAACTCTTTCACTCCGGCCGTGACTCATGGGGCCATCACTCGGGCATCCAGTTTTTTTCCTGCCCTCCTGTGGATCTCTTGGGTGGTGCCTCCTCTCTCCCACCCTGCTGCAGCTGGCACCCCTGGTTTCACCCGTCTAGGGAGGGTAGCCCTATGCCTCTTGGGCTGTATTAGTAGACAGACTCCGAGTGCAGGTGGGCCTGGAGGGGAGGAACTGGAAGGCCATTCGAGGAGAACCCAGCGTAGGGCATGGAGGACTGGTGCTGTTGCTTGCTCCAATGAGCCAGATTTTTACTTTGTTCTCCCCCCACTGCATGAGCATGCCCTGACACAAAGGCACACGGTAACCCTGCCAGCATCAGCCACACAATTACATGCATCCCAGCACTCTGCCATGCCCTCTGTCTCCACCAGGGGCCACCGGAGCACTGGGCTCCCTGATACCCTCCCCCCGGGGATAGGAGAGCAGCCCAATGGGTGCTCAATCCAATGCCTCCCCGCCAACCCCCCGCACCCGAGCTCGATCCTGAACTTGGGTCGCCGGCGTGGTGCGAAGTGTAGCGCCGACCGCCTCAACCCTCAGCACCACCGAGCTGGCTGACTAGTGACAAGATTAGCAGGGGCCAGAGCCTGGTGACAATTTTCCAATGATAAAAGCAGCTGTTGACTACAGAAGACACATAAGAAACAAATGCAAAATGACTGCAAAGAACTACTGCTAGCCTGTGAACAACTTCTGCTGCCCTGAAGTCATCCTCCAACAGGAGGAGAGACCTAAGCCACCTCAAACAGATAAATCTGCTTCTCATCTGCCACCACTAATAATTCCATCCTGGTGGTATTAGAAACAACTGACTGAAGACCATCCAAATCATGATTTCCTCCAAATACTGTCCTAAACTCAGCATTGAAGATGTCCTGTCAGGAGCAAAGGACACATACGGCTGGGTGTCACCTGCATAGCAGTAAAACTGTATATTGAAGCAGCTAATGATCTTTCCCAGTGGTAGCATATACACAGAGAACAGGACAGGTGAAAACAGAGAACCCTGAGGGACTTCACAGTCCAGAGCAACTGTTCTTGACCACTCTGCTGGCCCATGAGGTGGTCGTGAGGGCCCTCACTGAAGTAGCGCTCCCCTGAATCCTGAACAAAGGCATGATGGTTTTCTGGGACAGTGTTCTGAGCCACGACATCATTTGCTCTGATTGCACTTTGGCACCATTTTTATTTGAATTTTAGCACTGCTGAAAGGACTACCCCTGTTTAGGACTACCCCTGTTTAAATATCGGCATAGGTCTGCAGATAGTTTTTCCATACAGTCTTATTTCAAAAAAAAATCCTCATTTCCAGGCTTTATGTGTGTCACTTTAAAAGTGACTTAAGCTGTTTTCTGGCTATTTATCTAGTTTCTAACAGAATTTCAAATCTTGTGGGTTAAAATCATGCACTAAGTAATTTTTGTGCAGGGTGCTTTAAGGAAAGTGAGTTAATGGATGATTGAATGCCAGCTTTGTGCAGATTACTTTAAAAGAGATGCTAGTGTGCCATTCATAAGTCTGAGGCATATTTACAGCATTTTAAGCCACTGTCTGAGGCATTTTGAACAGACTTGAAACTGGTAAAGTTTAAGGCATTTTGAGCTCTGTCTAAGGCGTTTGACCTGGTCGCTTTTAACAATAATAATGATAGTAATTCAAATGTAAGCCTGTCTCATTTAAATCTCACTGTGGGGCTCTGAAAGAAAAAGGTACCATTGTTGTGCATAGAAAAAGGGCTGCAATTGTTATACTCTCAGGCTGCCTACTAGTTCTGGATCTGCAGTTCATGTCTGGAGTAGTGTCTGTTTAGAAGATCAAATTATCCGAGCACTAACTTCAGCTGGCAAGCACCTCATGTAACAGCTAGACAGTGCTTTGTGACTAAAGGTGCAGCAGCCATTATTCTATCTGCCCAGCCCATTTGGTTTAAATTTGTGGCTACTGCCTTCCAATCTATGGGAGCAGCCGCCAATCATTAGTTATATAAATTTACACTGTCTCCCTCCCTGGGTTGAAATTTAGCCACTTCCCCCATCACCCCAGGCTATATGTGTCTCACCTCTGCATTCCTTTCTTCGACAGCCTGCTCCACTGGCCAACGAGGTGGTCATGAGGGCCCCCACTGAAGCAGCCCACCCTTGAATCCTGAACAAGCGTACAACAGTTTTCTGGGAGGGCGTTCTGAGCTGTAAGCGTCTTCTGCTCCGATTGCCCAGCGCGCCGTCCATCCAGCTGCCCCCATCCCCCACCACCCTTAGTGAGCTTTCTTTTATATAGAGCCCAGTCACGTGCGAATTTAACCAGTCAGCTGACTTTCCCATTAGCAGCCTATCTATTTACTCCACTAGAGGCCACTATTGCGATTCTCAGCACGCAGGCACCTTTCCCATGCAATTCATCATGCTACTTCACTACCTTACCCTACTCGCTACCGTATTTCCACTAGTGGCACTCCCTCCTTCCAAGTACCCTGTGGAGCAGGAATGTAATGCAGCTGCTCCCAAAAACTCCACACTGCAGACTTTCTCTAACATCCTTTCCTCTCAACCTTACCCTGAGTCAAAGCTACACTTAAGGATGATCGGTCCTTCAATCCTACCATCCTCCTTTCATGCTGGACTCATAGCCCTAAATTCAACTCAATCAATCAATTAATCAAATCTTTATTTATCCAGGCGGTCACTGTTGAGCAAGCTCATTTACAAGGTGGACCTGCTGTTGGCAGGGACAGTTAAACATACACAGACTAAATGTACAGAATACAAAATGAACAAAGTGTTACAAACAATGATTACAATAAAATGGTAGGCTCAAAAAGTACACATTCCAAAGGTTCTCATACAAAAATATATACATCACACAACAATATTGTGGCATTTACAACATCCATGGAGACAGAACTTGTAGTAATATCTTATTCAAACCTTTGTAGAAAAGGACAATTATTTACATTTCAGCCCTCAGTGACCATTTGCAGGCTAGGGTGGAAGATCCTAGTCTACGGAGGTGCGCCTAACAGTGTCTGCATCTCAGGCTTAAGTGGCAGGAGGGGGGTAGTATGGGATATGTGGTACAGGGGGTGCTAAGGGCCAGTATGGCAGCTGAATAGTGAACTAGTTAATAGTGGAAGAAAGGAACTTAGGTCACTGGCTGGAGGTATTAAGGATAGAGAGAGAAATGGCAGTAAGACTGCTAGGAACTATGGAAACAGTTACAGATTTCAGCAAATGTTTTGTCACAAATGGTCTTAAACAAAGCAATGCTGACAGGGGAGCTAAGTCTCAATGATCTTTGTATCCTATTCCAGAGCGTGGGCAAAGCATAGCTTATGGCAGCCCTACCAAAGCGGGTCCTTGGGATTTTCAGGGAAACTAGCAAGTGGCTTCTTAGGGCATAGCTACTGATTGGACTCGGGGAGACAGGCAGCAATGTAATATTGAAGTATGTTGGTAAGGGCTCGAAGCGTCCAGAGGGCTACATTTCTACACCGCCTGTATTGAAGGGAAGGCCACCCTATGGCTGTGTATAGACAGCAGTGATGTGTGGAGGATGGAAAGCCAGTTATAAATCTCAATGCTCTATGGTACAGAACATCCAGTTTTGCAAGGTGTGAGACAGGGTATTGGCCATAAATGAAGTCAGCGTTGTCGATTAATGAGAGGAATGTTGATCGAACAAGCTGTCTTTTTGCGTCTGCAGTCTGGAGGTGTTTAATTCTGAAAAAAAGACCAAGCCTCTGCCTAAGCTTTTCCATCAGTTCTTTTGAGTGCTCCACAAAGGAGAGCTTGCTGTCCAGCCATATACCCAAATATTTGAATTTAGGCACAAACTCAAGATTTTCACCTAGTAAGGTGGTGATGGGAGGAAATGTACCAGCAGCAGCAGAGTAAGCTCCAGTGCTAGATGGTGGAAAGAGCATGTCCTTGTTTTTTTTTCTTTGCATTTAGCAGTAACTGTGAACTTGTTTTTAACATAGATGGCTACTCACCCCCCCCTGGTCTTTCTGTCTACTCTGAAGAGGAGGTAGTTGTGGATATTGACCTCACTGTCTGGTGTGGACACCCAAGGCCAGGATTCCAAGATCACAAGTATGTCTGGGGTAGTGTGAATAATCCAGGCCTGGATGGAATCCAACTTCTTTAAAGGCTACAGACATTGGCATGCAAGAAACTGATTCCTTTTAGAGTAGTAATTTCAGCTGGGGATGAAATCAATTTTGTGGGGCCAGGGTTAAGTTCGATGTCTCCTGAGCACATGAGTAGGAGGAGCACAATTTTTCTCATATTGGCAAGGAGAATTTTAAAAGCACGGGCCTTGCTGCGTTTGGTGTAGGTTTGAGTACGGGGATTCAGGGACTGAAATTGTCCTCTTGTGTTGCCCTGTGGATGCATAGCTTAAGGTCCATGCAGAGTATTTTATTTATTTATTTGCTTTTGGTAACCGGGTAAACACACTAGACAGCTGGTGCCTATTTTCAGGTGCGACCCGGGAGAGTTACAAGGTATACATGATAGAAATACATAGTTACAAGGTATACATGAGAGAAATACATAGTTACAAGGTATACATGAGAGAAATACATAGTCACAGTACAAACCTGGAGTGGCATGCTCCAACATAGGAGTGAAACAACAATGGTTATTAAAGCAGTAGTACATAGTATAGAGATAAGCATATATGCAACACTAGTGGGTCATATATCATGGGTACATACAGGCCTAGGGTAGCAAAGGTATAGGACCCCCTAGGTTGATAATAGACAATACATAACATAACCTCAGGTAAGGTGCCTCACCAAGGTGGCGGGGCAGAAATAGCCTAGCTGGGGTACCATTGTGGGAGGGAGGGCTGTCAGACTGGGCGTTAACTAGCACACAGGCAGGGCGCAGCAGGTTTCAGGAAGTTCCAGAGGGAGGTTTTGAAGGTGGAATGGGAGGGGGATGCACAAACTTGTAGGGGAAGGGAGTTCCACAGCTTGGGGGCATGGGTGGTGAACGCCCGATCACCTGAGAGGGTACGGGTCTTGGGGACCAGGCGGGTCTGGGACACGCAAGACCTGAGGTGGTAGACGGGGGAGGCATGTTTAAGGGGGAGGGCAAGAGAGGCAGGAGTGGCTGTATGAATTATGTTGTCAATGAAGTTTCCCATGATATAGGTCTGATGTTTTTCAGGGGGGAGCCATTCCAGTCGCGAGTAGAGTGTACAACGGTGTGTGAGACGGGGGGCCGAGAGGGCAAAGTGGCAGATATTGTTGTACGTGGTGTCCCACTTAGCGAGGCTTGAGGATGGGATGGCGGCAAAGGCAACAAGACCATATGAGAGGGTGGGAAGTAATATCCCCTTGGCTATAGCCAACCGGGCGGCGGGGGTAAGGCAGTCTTTTGCCCTATAAGCTAGGCCGAGTTTGCCATTAGTAGCATTACAAGTGTTTCTGACATGTCCGTAGAGGTCAAGGAGAGGGTCGAGGGTGACCCCCAGGTACTTAGCTGAGTTGACTGTCGGCAAGAGGGAGTTGCTGGACCCATGGATTTTGAGGGGCGTGGTGCAGGCGGAGATTTTGGCCGCTGTGCCAAATAGCATGGCCTGGGTTTTCTTCAAGTTGACTGTGAGTTTATGACCATCCAGCCATGCTCTGATATGTGAGAAGTCCGAGTTGAGCTGGTTATTGATGCTGGCGGCATCAGGGGCACCGGCTAAGATGACCAGGTCATCAGCATACAGGGTTAGGTGCCCTTTTGTGGCAACTGAGGGTAACTCCATTGATGAACATGGAGAACAGGATAGGTCCAAGGACAGATCCTGTGGTACCCCACTGTTCACGGGTAAGAGGGTGAGAGGTCTGATTGAAACAGGTTAGTTGCTTCCTGCCCCCGAGGTAGTTCGAGAACCAGTCAAGGGCACGGAGGGAGAAGCCAAGGGTCTGAAGTGTGGAGAGGAGGAGGGGATGGTCCACCCGGTCAAAGGCTTTGGATAGGTCAACAAATATAGCCCCCATCAGCTTGCCCTGATCTATTGCAGTCCTGATCCTAGTGGTGACCTCAGCAAGTGCCGTTGAGGTGCTGTGGCCTCTACGGAAGCCATGTTGAGATGAGGAGAGGACACCATATCTCTGTAGGTAGTGGGATATTTGTGATGCAACGGCTTTTTCCAACAGCTTGCAGGCAGTCGATAGTATTGCGATAGGGCGATAGTTGTTTATATCCTTAGGGTCACCACTTTTTAAAATGGGGACAACCCTGGCAACTTTTCATATGTCGGGGATGACCCCTGAGATAAGCGATGCGTTGAATATGTGGGCAAGGGGACGGGCGATGAAGGGGGCACCCAGGCTGAGTAGTCTTGGTTCCAGGCCGTCCTGACCTGCTCCTGTGTGGTGAGAAAGACCAGCAAGGAGAGCCTGGGTCTCACCCATAGTGATCTTTTTGAGGTAGAAAGGTGGGCGAGAGGGTGGGGACCCGTAAGAGTGAGCTGGGGCAGAGGACTGTGAGGGGATGGCAGCCGGCAGGTCAGTGAAGAGGCGGTTAAATGCGGAGGCAATGGTATGGGGGTTATTGCAGATGGCCTTACCAATGTTCATGTCAGTGACTTGTACTTTGTAGAACCACCGACCAGATTTTTACTTTCTTCCAGAAACGTCATGGTCATTTGCAGCAGCAACCAGTGCTGCACCACAGTACTCACTTTCTCAGGCTCGTATGGTTCGCTTGCAGGAGTTCCTTAGCTGTCGGTACTCCTGAGGTCTTTCTGTCAGGATGCCCTGTATTTAGCCCAGGACTTGTCTCGCTGTTTCATAAGTGAGAGGAGCTCACTGTAGAAGCCATTTTGTGACCGAGCCCCTGACCCTCCTCTTAGAAAGGGGAGCATGCCTATTTTGAAGCGGGCAAATGCCTGAAATGAACAGGTCGAGATTTCCGACGGGTCCCGCTACACACATGACGGGGAACTGAATAGCTCGCTGAAGGTCTTCCAGGTAGTTTGGGACTATTAGTTTCTGAGTAGTCCTCATTTGTATTACTCTGCAGGAGCTTTGGCCAGGTTTGAGTAGATCAAGCAGTGGTCAGAGATAGAGCTGGAAGGAGCCCCGAGTTGATGATTTTGTCAGGTCGGTTGCTCAGGACCCAGTCAATGAGCGCCCCTTGTCACCGCGATAGGAGAGCCTGGTGGGTTCCATGATAACCTGACTGAGGGAGAGGCCTGAGAGCATGGGCTCAAACACCTTGGCACTGGGCCCCAGCCAATTAAGGTTTAGGTCACCATGATCAGGAGCTCGCTTGAGCCCACTTTATCCTGGAGTTGCTCTATGAGCGTCGTGAGTCCTGGTAGACCACCCCCCTTGGGAGGATTGTATGCACACACTAAGTGCAACTTCTTGGTGTTACCAAGTAGAAGCAGTGTGTGGAGAAACTCGCAGGGTGAGGGTCCCAGGGTTTGGAGCGGTACAGTGGTGATGTTTAAGTGGACCTTATGGTAAATGAGTACACCCCCGCCCCTTTTATTGCCGGCCCTGTCAAGTTGGACCATGCCATAGCCCGGGAGGGAGCAGGCAGAGTCAGGGGTGCGAGGTTTGAGCCACGTTTCTGTGACGCACAGGATGTCAGGCTCGTAGAAGGCAGTCCGGGCAGTTAGTTCCACATGATTTTGTAGGAGACTGCGAATGTTTAAGTGGGCTATCTTTAGCCCTTTGGCCATCCCCCAGGCAGGTGGAGGACTGAAGGAGTCTGAGTGCTCCAGAGGACCCAGTCTGCTGGCCGTGGGACCAGCCTGAGCGAGGGGAGCCATGTCTCCAGAAGTGTGCAGCCCTACTCAGGGACGAGGGACCCTATTAGAGCGTCAGGTTGGGGGTTGTGAGGGGGCGAGATCGAGAGGTAGACTCAGCTAGGAGCTAGTGGACCATGGGTAAACACGTGGTATATAGGGGAGGCTGCAGGTGGCACTGAGCTGGCAGTGCAGTGATTTAGGAAGGCAGAAAAGCCCCTTTGTGGAAGAAGCCCCTAGTGGTATAAAAGGAGCATGCAGCTTTGTGATCTGTTGGGATATGGGAGAGAAGTTAAGCAAGAAGGGATGAAACGCCCCTAGTGGATGTATAATATAGCCTGCTTATGGAGAAGTGGGCTGATAGGTTATTCAGCAGCACGTGACCTCCACTATATCAACGAATGATGACCAACGGTGGTGGCGGGGGTGGTGGGGCAGCCGGCGCAGCCAGCGGGGCCAGTGCTCCGCACAGCAGCAGGCAAGGAGTACAGGCGGAGAGGAGCTCGGACTCAGCAGTCAAGGTAGGAGGCACCACTGTCCAGGTACAAATGGGCTGAAAGTCCCGTAAAACAATGCTGCAAGGAGAGTCGCTACGATCAGCGCCCTCTCTGGTTCAGGGCAGAGTTACCTTCTCGTAGTTGGCGTGGATCGCTCGGGGTGGGTGGTGGAGGGCCAGATCGACAGCCCCATCGCAGCACCGCAGGATCCTCCGTATCTTTCATGCACCCTGAGGGATAAGGAAAAGGAAAAGAGTACATGAGCCTTTATATGCAGCGAGGGAATGGGGAGGTAGGTGTAGGGGAGCAATTTAGGTGGGGTACGGGAGAGCAGCAGGTCAGGGGAACACCAATAGTGCAGGCAGTTTGCTAATGCTGTCTGATTGCTACACAGTCTCTAGATAGTTGATATCTGTGCTAACTAAGCGGCAGCTAGAGGGTAAAAAAAAATTGACATATCACAGTTTAAAAGCCTATGGGCCAGGTATTCCGAGACCAAGCTAAGCAAATGCAGCAAGAGCAGTATGACAATTGACCAGATTAACACACATAGTGTGATCATTTAATTCCCAAAGAAAAAAAAGAGAAAAACAGGTACTGGAGGCTCAGAGGACTGATTGGCTTTAAGATGGCTGCTGAGGCAGACAGGTAGTACCATCGATCCCCTGACAAGATGGCAGCAACATCGCGCGCAGTAGTGGTCACAGTTGCCCTAAAGGGCAAGTTAAGGTAAATTAAGTCAAGTTACTGGCTTAGTCGCCTGCATATGCCAAGTGCCTCTAAAGGTAACCGCCTGAGGTTCTTATCTTAATATCGTACAGTTAAATACCTCTTAAGGTACCCACAGGATTAGAGCTAGAACAGGTGAAAACAGGCAGACAAAACAGTTTCCTCTTAAGGTAACCTCTAGATTTGCTACAAGCAGTGCAAGGGCAGGTGAAAACATGCAGTAAAATAAACAGTCTCCACATGTACGCCGACCCTGGTGCTCCGCACAGCAGCAGGCAAGGAGTGCAGGCGGAGAGGAGCTCGGACTCAGCAGTCAAGGTAGGAGGCACCACTGTCCAGGTACAAATGGGCTGAAAGTCCCGTAAAACAACGCTGCAAGGAGAGTCGCTATGATCAGTGCTCCCTCTCTGGTTCAGGGGCAGAGTTACCTTCTCAGTAGTCGGCGGATCGCCTCGGGGTGGGGTGGTGGAGGGCAGATCGGCAGCCCCGTCACGCACCGCAGGATCCTCCGTATCTTTCGTGCACCCTGAGGGGATAAGGAAAAAAGCAGACCATAAAGTTTTTGGGTGGCTGAGGTTTGGGACCATGCATTGTAGAGTAGATTGCTGTCCCACTTCGAGTGACTTCAACAAACTTTGAGTGAATCAGAGGTAAACAGGAGCAGCATGTTATGTACATAGTCTTACTATGTGGGTAGACAAGTAGCGTAGGGCATGTCTCTTTATTGGAATCAGTTCTGTCTGGAGGTCTATTCACATTAGATAACAAGGAAAAGCTGGCAAATAAACAAAGCCAGCTGAGGCCTCCCATTGTTGTCTTTTGCACAAAGAGTGAAGCGTACTACCACAGGAGCTACTATCCAGGGTCTTTAACTGCACAGAAATCCTCTGTGGATGGCGCCTATCCACAGTTCATAACCCGCAAACCTCAGAGCTTCAAGCCATACACCAAGCTCCTGGTGACTTTATTGCTGCTCCTGTCTGGAGACATTGAGCAAAATCCAGGGCCACCCACCACCCCCCTCAGGCTACCACATGGCCTAAAACTAATGCATCTAAATATCTGCAGCCTACTGCATAAAATTACCTTGCTGCAGCCAACCGTCTCCTCCTTAAGGCCAGACATTCTCATTATATGGGAAACCTGGCTTAAGCCCCACAATGTGGACTCTGAAAGCTCCATACCTGGCTACTCCATTATCAGACACAACCGCCTAGGCCCCAAATAGGGTGGTAGTCTAGCTATGTACATCTCATCCTCTCCTGTTCACCCCAGCCAACTTGCTAAAGTTCCCATACCCAATCGACACCTTATTGGTCAAACTTTCCCTCCCCCATAATGCAGCAATATTTCTAGCTGGGTCATATTGCCCCCCCCCCCACGGATCCCAGATGCCAGCTATCCTAGAACACCTGGGCACTCTGAAAACCTACGCAAAAGGAGGTGAGCTCCACATCCTGGGGAATGTCAATCTAAACTGGCTTTTCAGGACATCCTCCAAAATCCGTAGTCAGATAGCAGCACTAAATCTATCACAACTGATTTCTGAACCCACTTGACTGAACACTAAATCCAGAAAACACACACTACTGCACTGGTCCTTCACCTCTCTCCAGCACTGCATGACTGCCCCTGGCATCCTACCTGACTCATTAAGTGATAAGCATATGATCTATTAGATCAGCAAGATCTTAGGACAAAACCCCCCAAGAACCATCCTCACAAGGTCCTTCAAATCCCTGAACCTTGCCTTGCTCCTAAATGACCTGTCAGCCACAGACTGGTCCTTCATCCACAGGGCCCCCTCTATCGGTGCTGCTCTAGATTATTTCAAACTCAAATTCCTAACAGTATGAAACCATCATGCCCCACTTAGATGGACCCGTGTGAGGGGCTCCCATTTGCCTTGGATCACTGCTGATATTATGGCCCTCATCATAGCGAGAGACCAGACTCAGAAGTCATTAAAAGACTCCAGTTCCCCTGACAATCCCGCATTATACCGCTCCCTTTGCAATGCATGCACCAGGCAAATCAGACAGGCTAAGGCAGCTCACTTCAAAACTTCATTCCAGGCAAACTTAAACCAGCCAGCTAAATTCTGGAAAGTGGTCAAATCCCTCTTCTCCCCACCCCCCAGACCCCACCCCTGTGCTAAAGGTTGGCAGTACTACAGTGACAGACCCTCTAGCTGTAGCTTCACATTTTAATTCCTATTTTACAAGTTGCACCTCAGTGCTGCTGACTGCTCTCCCTGCAATCCAGCCCAAACCCCCCTCCGTAGTCCCATCAGCTCAGACATCTTCTTCTATTGCCCCAGCTACCTCCTTCTTCAAGGTCTCAGCTTCAGAAGTTTTCAATGCCTTAATTTCCCTGAACCCAAACAACTTCAAATGCCTCTCAGGACTGGAATCAAAGATGCTCTACCTACCTGCTCACACCATCGCAGACCCCCTGGCTGGTCTCTTAAATCTCTCCTTTGTCTCAGGGTCAATCCCCTTGGAATGGAAACATGCTATGGTTGTCCCTCTCCCAAAGGGAAGTGACACCTCTGCCCCAGCTAACCACCATCCTATTTTCCTCCTACCCATTCTAGCTAAGCTTCAGGAGCAACTGGTCCACTCTCAACTTTCCTCCTTCCTCAACTCCTCCTCCTTCTTTTCACCCTTCCAGTCTGGCTTCAGAAAGTCCCACCCCACTGCCACCTAACTTCTTCAGCTCACCGACTCCATCCTCGATGATATGGACAAGGGCTATACCACCTCAGCCATTTTAGTTGAACTAGCCAAGGCCTTTGACACAGTCTCCCATGCCCTCCTAATTGAAAAGATCTCCTTTTGCAGGGCTCTGTACCATGGCAATCAGATGGTTCCATTCCTACAGTAGTAGCCACAGACATTAGTGATGGGTGAAGTGGCCCCAATTCACTCCGCGGAGCGCTCCGCGGAGTGAAGGTGAATTTGCAGAGTACTCCGCAATGCGAAGTGGAGTACTTCGTGTTACAAAAGGGTAATGCAAAGTCCATTAAAAACAATGACTTTGTGTTACTCCGCCTTCCCAAACCATTGAAAACAATGTACTTCACCTTACTTCGCCTTGTTTTTAAGCTCCAAAGGCAAATTTTGCAGTGTTTCATGGGATTTCAGGTCACATGGACTCTAGATTGTTCTACACAGCCTCAGTTTGGGGTAGTGTGTATATGAAGCTGTAGGAGACAATCTGCTCTGAGAGCTCTGCAATTCAAACCTTCGAAAAGCTGTTAAAAATGCCTTTTTGAGTCATTTTTTTTGCTGGAACTTTGGTTCTTCGATTATAGGAAACCCCTCCTGTGCTCATATCATTGAGTGTTTATTGTTCATGTATGGATTTTGAATGTTAATGTACAACATCCAGTCTGTGTACTGAGAGACAGTGGAAGTGTGCTTTGGGGAGGGGTGCATCTGTGGTGTAGGTAGATTAACTTGGAGAAAAAGACAGTGCTTTCTGCTTTGGTGACATTTTTCTTGCTTAACTGTTAATGTACACGCAGTAATATCTTCAATATTTCTTGCCATTTTTTTGCTGATTGTTGTGGTGCAGCAGTGCATAATTTTAGTTTGTTTAAAATATGTGGTTATATTACTGAAGTTTTCAATTTGCTATGCATTACTTAGTGTGTGTGTGTGTGTGTGTGTGTGTGAGTATGTGTGACGCGGTCATCAAATCAGACACCTTTATTGTGCCATACAATAATTTCAGCAATGCTGGGTTGCTATCCACTGCAGCTGTGTGATTTTGTACTTCTTGTGGTATCTTTACTAGTATTAGTACTAGTGACTGATACTGCAGAAGCACAGCACACTGCCCCCCCGGGCCTGCCCCAACTGGTAAAGGTATTCTTTTCTAGATTTGAATTTCTGATAGTGAGCACTGGTTAGGTGTTGTGCCTTTGTGTTTGCATCTCTTCCTTGCACAGCACAATCTTAATCTGTCTGTGCATTTGCATCTCTTTAGGGCCCAATCTCCATCTGTAACTTAAGTCACAGTTGTTTCTTTGGCTTCCCTTCAGAGTACTGGACAGGTGTGGTGCTTAATTCTGCATGAACATTGTACTCATTAATATGCGTTTTTAAGTCAGGACCATCATCTTGAGTCACTTGTGATACAAATTACGTTCTTCATCATCACGGGTACAAATGCAGTCACAAACCACGATTCACGATCATTCACGTTACCTATCACAACATTATTTTTTTTTCTAGTTACTTGGATGTATTGTAAGCTTGTTTTGTAGTATCTCTCCAGGCTTCACCACCCCACCATTGTACTCACTGATACATGTTTTTAAGTCTGGGAGTTTTAAGCTACAGTTCATCGAGGCCCGGGGAAGTACAGCCATAGGCATTCACGTTTCTTCATCATCACGGTCACAAATGTAGTCACAAATCATGATTTACGATCACGTCATGAATTACAACATACATTTTTTTTTTTAATAGTTACTTGGATGTATTGTAAGCCTGCTTGTCACAGTGCTAAGCAGGGATGGGATCCACACCTGGGCCTGCGGGAACAGGCACATCCTGCTGCAGAGGACCTGGTGCTGGACTTGGTGGTGGTGGTTCAACTGCCTTAGAGTCAGGACAGGAGGTGGTGCTGGTCCTGCTTCGGGGGGAGGGGTACTCACAAGTTTTGAGCGGTCCAAGAGGAATGGGCCTCCATGCCCTCCACGAATGCACATGGTATGATGCTTACCACTACCACGCTCTTCCAGAGCTGCCCCGTCTCAGACATTCCCTCACCCTGGTCCATCTCTCCTACTGAGCTCCCTCAGTCCGAGCAATCATTACTCACACTGTCAGACAACACACACACACACACACACACAGTCACACAGACATAAACATCTAACTACTTAAAAGGTAAGAAAAATAAAATTCACAGAAAGAACAAATTAAGTAAAAAAGAGTACAGAAAAGAAAAAAAATTTAGCTTTTAAAAAAGCGGTTGAGTCTAAATCAAAGTTTAAATCTCCTCCTCCTCGCTCTGACCTAAAAGTATCATCAGTCACAAAACACACTAATCTCTCTCTCCGTTTGCACAGGAGAAAGTTAAAGTGTCCGCTTGTATGACTCACTTTCTTCCTGCCAAGCTAAAGAACATGTGACTTACAGTACTGTAAGCCATGTGATGGGGGGCTGTCAAATCTGAAACACCAAGTGGATCACTTAGAATCATAATGAGGAACGCGAAGTCCATTAAAAACAATGACTTTGCCTTCTTCGCATTGCCATTTCACCTTAACGTGAAGTGGTGATGACAAGTCGGAGTGAGCACTTTGCATTGCCCACTCCGCATGGCGGAGTGGCAATGCAAAGTGCCCACTTCGCATTCACTTCGCCAGTGGAATTTAAATTCGCTGCATCCCTAACAGCCATTGCCAGCTATTTCCAGATATTTCACAAAATTTCTAAAGAGTTTCTCTCTGCTGCCCCTACTGTGGAAATGCAGAAAGCAGGAGATTTCTCTAGAAATATCACAGACATTTTGGGAAATAGCTGGCAGTGTCTGTGGCTACTACTGTACCTGGTAGGCTGATCCCAATCAGTTAGAATAGGAGGTTCCACCTCCTCCTCCCTACCAGTTACTTCAGGAGTCCCCTAAGGCTCGGTCCTTGGGCCACTCCTTTTCTACAGCTTCCTAAATGACCTGCCCACTGCCCTGTCTACATATATCCATACACATGGTTATGTATACATCAGGCCCTTCCACTGCTGAAGTATCTACCAGGTTGCAGCAGGACTTCAATGATGCCAAGCTCTGGTTTTGTGTAAATTAGCTATTCCTCAATGCCAAGAAGACTGTCTCCATGACCTTTGGCACAAAGCAGAGACTCTCTCGGCTCCACTCCACCCCCACCTTCGACACCCTGGACATGACCACTCTGGAGGCCTGCACCTCCTTTAGATATCTCAGGGTCATAAAATGGTACCTTTTCTTCTTCTTCTTCTTCTTCTTACAGTTCAGGGCAGAGCTCATGGGTTTAGATAAGTACTTCCTGTTGTATAAGAACTTGGTTATGTAATACTACACTTACTGACCCTTGTTATGTATCTGCTTGTAACTCTGCCTCACTTCATAATCAATAACGTATATTAAATTTGAAAAAAAAAAAAGATATCTCTGGGTCTGGCTGGACCAGCGTCTCAACTTTTCTGTACATGTGGATGCCATTCACAAAAAGCTACACCATAAGCTGAGTGCCCTCTACCACAATCGCGGTTGCATCCCACTGCCAGCCCGCCGTGAGCTTGTACAGAAAATGATTCTCCCTATCTTCGACTACGAGGATGTAGTCTACAGTGCCGCTCCTAAGTCCACCCTAGCCAGACTGGACTCCCTGTTCCACTCTTTCTGCTGTTTCACCATTGATAGCCCGCCCTCCACCCACCACTGCGTGCTTTGCCGGACTCTCAATCTTCCCTTGTTACATGACCGTCGACAGTCTCATTGCACCAAGCTCTTGGTTAAATACTGGTCCCAGTCCTTGCCTCCATATCTCGCTGTTGTGTTAGCTGCCCATTTCTCTCCTGTCTACTCCTCAGAAATTCAGACACCCACCTTCTGGCTGTACCATGCATGTCCTCTTTGATTGGCCAAGCAGCATTCAGATATCACATACCCCCTCCCTATAAGCATTTGGCAATTTCCCCCCTTGCAGCACCTTGGCCACCTCATAACTGAACACTTCTCGGTGACCTGTGTGTGTGTGGCTAATACATTCTGGTATATTGAACTGGTCCAGCCTAGTATCTGCATTCTGTATTTTGCCCCTGTCCTGGTTAATTGTTCTTTGCCTTAACATGATACCACATGTCTTGTAATGATTTCATGTTATGTGTCATGCTGTTAACTCATATCTCTATATGTCATGCTGAATTACTGTACATCTTATATATTAAATTATTGTTCACCCTATATTCCCCTCCCGGAGGACACACCTGGAATCGAGCAGTACTCTGTTCAGTATGCCCTCCTGGTAAAACTTTTATATAAATAAATAAATAAATAAACAAGAGCTGAGTATGTTCTCTTCCACTGAGGAATGGCCATAACTATTTTAAAAAAGTCTTAGATAATCCTCCAAGCTCTTCCAAGACTCACAAAGAATCCTGCATGATCTTCAGTGTCAGATGCCAAAGACAGATCTGAAAGTATCACAACTGAGATGTCCCCAGGATCCCTCACCAGGAAAATATTATTGCATACCCTAAGGAAGGCTGTCTCCATGCTGTGTTGCTTCATAAACCATATTGAAATGGCTTGAAGAGGTTGTTTCACACCAGGTACATCACAAGCTGGGCCACAAACAACTTCTCAACAACCTTTGCCAAAAAGGGAAGGTTAGAGAGAGGATGATAACTGGCAGGTGTGTCTGGATCTAATGATGCCTTCTTGAGCAGGGGCGTTACTATCAAAGGCAGAAGCTACAGACCCTCTCACATAGAGGCATTGACTATACCTGGCAGCACTGGCGCCAGTGTCCTGCACACAGCCTTGAACAGCCAGGTGGCTACTGGCTTTCCCACACATGTGCTACATCGCATATTCATGACCATCCTAAGGACCTCACTTAAAGAGTGAGTGGCCTTTATGAACTTGTTCATCAACAAGATGGCAATATTTCACGAATATCTGGGAACTTACCTATCCAATGTTTTATATATATTACACTAGGTTGGCCTGTTTTGTTTTAAGATAAAGGGTGCTGGTTTTTGTGCATAGCTTATTTAATGTATTTGCTTCAGTTAGAGTGTTTCCATAATGCAGTATTGTTCCTGCTATAGTGTTCCCATAAGTGTTTTTTCATAGTGTACTTTCATGGGCTGCATAGTTTTAGCCCATTCATGTTTCCATAGTGCAGTGGCTTCCTGTAAAGGAGGTGTGGTTTCAGCATGTCTTCTCTTAGTTCTTTTTCAGGATGGCAGAGAAATAGTAGCTAAATTGATTGGTAAGTGATTCAAGTGGGGCTGGCTTTGTGTAGTGTAGCTCTGGAGCCCTTTCTTTACATAGATTAACTTTGATTTCCAGGTGGGTGACTGTGAGTGATATGAAGATAGCAGCAGAAGTGGCTGGTAGTGATTCAGGGGAAGGGGGTTCTGACTTTGTGCAGATTAGGTCAGAGACACTTTCTTTACACAGGTTAACTTTGCTGTACGGATGTGTGGCTGTTTGTCAAGAGATTGATGTACAGATGTGTGGTTGTTTGGCAAGTGACTGATGTACAGGTGTGTGGCTGTTTGTCAAGTGATTGACGTATAGGTATGTGGCTATTTGGCAAGTGATATATGTACAGGTGTGTTGCTATTTGGCAAGTGATTGGTGTACAGGTGTGCGGCTATTTGGCAATTGATATATGTACAGGTGTGTTGCTATTTGTCAAGTGATTGGTGTACAGGTGTGTGGCTATTTGGCAAGTGATTGATGTACAGGTGTGTGACTATTTGGCAAGTGATATACGTACAGATGTGTGACTGGCAAGTGATTGATGTACAGATGAGTGGCTATTTGGCAAGTGATTAATGTACAGGTGTGTTGCTATTTGTCAAGTGATTGGTGTACAGGTGTGTGGCTATTTGGCAAGTGATTGATGTACAGGTGTGTGACTATTTGGCAAGTGATATACGTACAGATGTGTGACTGGCAAGTGATTGATGTACAGATGAGTGGCTATTTGGCAAGTGATTAATGTACAGGTGTGTTGCTATTTGGCAAGTGATTGATGTACAGGTGTGTGTTTTTTTGCAAGTGATTGATGTACAGGTATGTGGCTTTTTGGCAAGTGATATATGTACAGGTGTGGATATTTGGCAAGTGATTGATGTACAGATGTGTGGCTATTTGGAAAGTGATTGATGTACATGTGTGTAACTGTTTGGCAAATGATTGATGTACAGGTGTGTGGCTATTTGGCAAGTGACTGATGTATAGGTGTGTGGCAATTCTGCAAGTGATTGATGTAAAGGTGTGTGGCTGTTTGGCAATTGATGAGGAACTGATATTGTGCAGTTTAGGTTAGGGTCACTTTCTTAACAGGTGTTTCTTTTTTCAGGGGCTGTAACTAGAGAGGTTATTAGAGCTGTAATGTGGATGGTTTGTAGGTTGCTGTTATGTGTTATTTTGGTGGTTGTTACACACGTTAATAGTGTAATTATGTGTATATATTGTGCCTATACTTGTAACAGTTAATGAAAAGATTGTTCATTATATTTCAATAAGCTTTGTAGTTTCACAAGTTGTGTTGATTACTATCAGATCAGGAGAACTATTCGATGGATTTTATAAGTGAAATATGTATATGCAATAGGTGCGGGCATAAATGGAGTGTGATAAATCTTTATCTGAGTAACTGTGTGTACAAATGTAGAATCTTTCATTTATGTACACAGTTACAATGTCACCATCCATTTATCTGCACTTACTATGTCATGACTGAGCAGCCCCCCTCTAACCATGCCAGTGCAACTTCCTGATTTCACTTTCATCTCACAAAGTCTGGCACACACATCTGTCTCTGCTCCTGCACAGTTACATTCTTTTCTAAATCATTTTAACGTTTTACAATTTTTCAAATCTATTTCCTCCCTCAAACCAAAAATGTACCTTTCTTTTGTGGCAGGAAATACTGTGTGATTCTGCAGATGTTAGCCTTTGCTTGCAATTCTTCCACCGTACAATGCATGACAGCAATACCTTTGTGCTGAAACCTCAGACATACTGTACTGTGGTAAAACAGCACTCTTAAAAAGAAATAAAAACCTGAACTTACATGCACTGATTCTGTTCCAACACTCAGTTCCCATCACCCTTAAAACGGCGCTGAGTCTGTTACTTAGTCTTCCCTCCCTTTAGCACTCACATTGTGGTTCAGCTCCTGATGGCTGCCAGCCTGACGACCAGCTCACTCACTAGAAGCTACAAATAACAGCTCACACAACAGTAAAAATAGTCTCTTTTTTGGATTTTTTTTTATTTCTTGCCATAAACTTTACGTTACTCGCTCTTTCATTCTACCATTTTCAGCGCATGTCCACCAAACCACTTGCTTTCTCTCTTTCCCTGCTAACCCCCTGCAGCCCACAAAAGCAAATGCACACCCAATGTACTGCTCACTTTCTCTTTCTTATCACTAACCATCTGCAGCCCACAAAAGCAAAAATTAGTTAAAAAACATACAGTAACTTTTTGATGCCAGCTCCATGTTTGGAATAGCTGATGCTTGTACTTCAGGGCTCTAATATGTTGCTCACTAAGTCTGTCCACCATCTTTTCCTGAAAATGTTAAAATTTCACTAGCTTAACCAATAAAAATGGACATCAAGATATCATGACATCCCACTAACACAGTGTGTCCATAGCAACGCCAAGCAACCTTTACACTCAGAGGAGTTATGCAGAATTCAGCACAAAAGTATCCTCTGCATCTTCTATTAAAAAAAAATAAATAATAATAATATTAAAACTTCCTTCACTTTCTGATTCTTCCCTACTGCATAAATTAAATATGCAGTGAGGACACCAGTGTGAAAACATTTTTATGTGGACTCAAGTAATTCGACCTCGGGCACATCACTCATAGTTTATGCCACTCTTGAGGTTACCTGAGGACAAGCCAATCTTGAGCAGATAAAAATTTTATCACACTGGTTCCCACTATATCTATGTTTATGTCGATGTCTACAGTATATCTATATCTACATTTACATCTACATTAGTTTTAGCTGTTCAGACTACTACTGCATGTGACTGTTCCACCACTATGGAGAATAGCCATGTTATCATTCTGTTACAGACTTTCTGACTATGCTAACCATTGCCACTTAAGTGGGAATGAAAATAGAAGAATCATTAGTGGTAATAAGCCACCCAGAGCCTCTGGGATTAGGCGCCATAAAAATAAAATTTGTCTTGCCTTGCCTTGTCTAGTAGTAGTAGTAGTGGCAGTACTGGTATTAGTAATAGTGGTAGTAGTAGTGGTGGTGGTAGTAGTAGTAGTAGTGGTGGTGGTGGTGGTAGTAGTAGTGGCAGTAGTGGTAGTAGTGGTAGTAGTGGTAGTGGTAGTAGTGGTAGTAGTGGTAGTAGTGGTAGTAGTAGTAGTAGTAGTAGTGGTGGTGGTAGTAGTAGTAGTAGTAGTGGTAGTAGTAGTAGTAGTGGTAGTAGTACTTGAGCAGCAGTAGTAAGATTCAAACCACAGTTTCCAATAGGTTAAACTACCCGAAAGCCATGGAACCAATAGATGACAGACTTATTTTAGGACTTTAAGGCACCGTGATAAAAAAACAGCTTTGGTGATGTCTTGGAGAGTAGCAGGAGAAAAATAAGTTTGCCCTCAGTCATAATGGTAGAAAACAAATGTTCAAACTGGCATAGTGACTGACAGGGAACCAGACACTTCAACAGCTAACAAGTGAGAAGAATGTGGTGGGAGGTACTTTTTTACATAATGTAGTACTATAACTCACACTGTGGGACAATAATCAAAGATACTGTATAAAACTTTTATGAAAAAGGTTTTTGCTGCAGATCTGTGGTGATGCATTAAGCAGAATCAAGTCCAGACTGTAGATTTTCAACAGGACCTTTAATCAGACTAACCAAACATTTTATAAATGCAAGTTTTTAAGATCCCAAAGATCTCTTTCCCAGATGTTCCAGGAACTAAGCAACACCTTAGAATTTACATACCACATATTGATTTATAAATTCTAGGATGATAGTTAGTTCCCCATACACATTTAATCTCATAAATATATCTAACATGAAAATAATATATGGAAAGCATGAAAAAGACCAGCATTTACCTGTTGCTTGTCTCCTTCTTCTGATGATGATCCATAGAAGATAACCTGCACTTATTGCACTTATTACACAAAATATAAGTACTATAATCCAGATTATGTTGTTTGATCGAGAATTATTTTGTTCTGGAAACAGAAAGAGAATAAATGTTAAGAAGATAACATTTATTTATTTAAAATGTGGTGATTATAGGCACATTGAGTTGAAATGTGTTTACAGGTGTGGTCCGGGGGGAGAGCAGCAAAACTTATGGTGGGAGAGGATACAGAATACTGTATAACAAAATGAAGTACAAATATATAACAGATTTGTGCACAGCACCATAGTGTGGTAACTGCAAGCCAGATATGTAAGGCAACACACAATAACTACCCTACAGTATTCATAAAAATACCAGCAGCAGCTTAATCTGATTAAATCTCAGTGGGTTACTATCTGTATCTCCCCCCTTCCTGGGACAAGGCTGAGAATAGGCAGCATTACCTAGCTCTCCTTTCCTCCTTTCCAGATTAACAAAAATGAACTAAGTGCAGAGACACTTGGGCCCGATTTACAAAGGTCAATATTAGCTGCACCAAGGGTAGCTTGCACTGACCACTGGTGCACCATGGACCTTACGCACGATTTACTATCAGGTAGGGTCCTGGCAGCAAAGACCTGTGGCTTGCAGCAACCCTGGTTCTTCACCAAACAGATGGCACATTGACAAATTATGCTGTGAGCTACAGGGCAGCCATGCAGCAATAGCACCATGGACAGCAGCTCTTGGTGGCTATCAAGCCCCACCCCACCCCAGCCCCGATCTCCATTAATATGTAAAAACCCTGGAGGTCTAACAGATCCCTGATCAGCCTGGTTCCCATTCATTAAATAAAATAAAATCCCTGGTGATCCAGCGACCCCGGCCCAGCCCCAATCCTTGTTAATACATAAAAATCCCTGGTGGTCCTGCGGACCCCCCCAGCCCCAATGCCTGTTAACACATAAAAATCCCTGGTCTCTAGCAGACCCCTGGTCTGACCCAGTCCTATTTATTAAATACAAAACATCCCTGATGGTCTAGTGGGCCTCCCCAAGCCTCGATCCCCATTTCTTATACACATCCAATCTGGTGGTCTAGGGGACCTCCCACCCCACCGGCAGTGGTCCACCACCCCCTCCATCCCATTCCATAGCCCAGCACAGCCCTCTGCTCTCCATCATGTTCAAGCACCAACTCAGCTGTCAATTAGTGGACTGGAATACAGTCCATTATTTGACAGCTCAGTTGGCACCCGGTCATGTTGGAGAGTGGAGGGCTGTGCTGGGCGCCAGCTCTGGACTGGGATGGGGGGAGTGGGGTGGTGGGGCACTGTCTGCAGGGTGGGCATCCACAAGACCATTAGATTAGATGTGTATAGGAAACAGGGATCAGGGCTCGGGGGGGAGTCCACTGAATCACCAGGCAGGTTTTTTTTTTTATTTAATAAATGGGATTAGGGCTGATCTGGAGTCCGCTAGACCACCAGGAATTTTTATTCATTAATAGGAATCAGGGCTGGGGGGGTCCACTGGACCACCAGGGATTTTTTTATTTAATAAATGGCAACCGGGCTGATCAGGGGTCTGCTAGACCACCAGGGTTTTTATGTATTTACAGGGATCGGGTTGGTGGGGGAAACTGTGGCACATTGCTGCAAGTGTCTAAACCCTCCTAGAGGACATATCTATGTACCCTTAGACCAGCCCAGACTGGTCTAAGGGTACTTTGAATGTTGCCCTCTGTGAAGGTTTTGTGAATACCAAAATGGAGGGGGTATGGCAGCCTGCATCTGCGGCAACCTCCCTAGTGCCATGCCACAGCCCATTTTGTGGTGCAAGGCTGGTGCAATCCCCATTTGGTACATGCAGCCTGCCTCTGATGCAGGCTGCCTTTCTGAATAGCTCCTGTGGCATCTTTTGGTGCAAGGTGCCATTTGTATCATTTACGTTTGACATAGTCACCTTGTGTCAGTTTAGGGACTTTGTGAATCAGGCCCCAAGATGTGCAAAAACAAGGAAAACAAAAAATTACCCGTGCAACCAAAGTAGAAATTCATCAAAAATGTGCAAGAAGTAATGTGCAGATGAGTATATCCGATTTGATAGATATTGTCACAGATCACCAGTATTAATACTTGTTGCTATACTACACTCTTACTGATTAATATTTGGCAGAGCAAAGTGTATCTGAACTAAAAGGAATGTTTTAGATCAGTACCTGAAATTAAACATTTTTCTTTGAAGTTATAGATAATTGGTAGAGACACAATGACCAACTCAGAATTTGTTCTTATGTTCATGAGTAAGGGGGCAGCACCACAACTCAGAGTAGCAAAGCCATGAGTCAGTTATAAAAGTTCTACCCCCCACACACACACACAAATGATAACAAATGTCATATTCAAAGTCAGGCAAACTACAGATCTAGTTTTATTACACATATAGTAATGTAAAGCGTTCACATTAGCTTTGTTTCTGAAGCTTTAACTGTTTACAATAATCACCAAATGTTAATGTTCATGAAAATTGATCATAAACAGGGATTGTAAGTCTAATTAATTATTCATGATGGCAGTGCTGTCCATGATTGGTTGCAGTGCTGGTCTGAAATCTTTAAAAAGTGACCAGAGCAGCAGCTGCTCTGCACTTTCCACTGTTGCGCTCCTACTGTCACCACAGGAAAAAGTATGTAAATGTGTGATTGTGTGGGATAACAAATAGACTCAACCAAGCAGGGATCAAGTGCATAAAAAATGCACAAATGCGTTCATCAATGTATTCATAGAAAATCAGGAAAAATATATACAGAAATTATAAAATAATGATTGTTAGTCCTGCACAACAAAAGAACATTAGGACTGTGCTTTCCCCAGCAGAGCCCATGGCTTCATTTCAGCCAAGATATCCTAGTGTAATACTTCTATATGCAGATGATATTAAGATTGGTGGGTCAGTTGAAAATCCCACTCAAATTACTGCCATTCAAAGTGATTTGGACAAATTGTCTAATTGGATAGTTGCTTGGGCGATGAAATCAAATAACTCAGGATGCAGAGTAATGCATTTTGGGGTAAAAAATCCAAGGTATACATACATTTTGGATAATTTGAAGTTGGTTAGTTCATTAATAGAAAAGGGCTTGGGTGTGTTTATTTCAGATGACTTTCTCCCTAATTCCCATTTAAATGAAATCATCCATAAGGCAAATTGAGTTATCTGGTCTATTAAACGTAATATTACATCTAGGGATGCTAGAGTTCTGATCCCTCTGTATATGTTATCCCGTATTTGGATTATTCCTCCCAACTAAGGTGTCCCTTTAGGAAACAAGACATTGCGCTATTAAGAGTACAGAGGAAGTACACTGAAATGGTGCATGGTCTAAGGGAAGTTCCATATGAACAAAGACTAATCTCATTAGATCTAATGTCCCTATCAATCAGGCGCTTGAGGGGAGATCTCCTTCTTATGTACAATATTATAAATTATCCATATTTAATAACTAATCTGGGTTTTCTTTTTAAGGATTTAACTTATAATATTAGGGGACATCCTTTGCAGTTAGAATTGAAGAAGTTTAATTTTCTTCCATGGAAGTTCTTTTGTACTGTAAGAATAATCAAGTCATGGAATTCCTTACTTACTAAAGTAGCAGTCAATAATTCTAAACCAACATATAAAATGCGTTTAGACAAATACATTCTTTCAGGTGAAATCCATAGTTATTGTTAGTAATAGGAGTACATCTCGGGCCTTTTGGCTGTCTTGTTCCTATCCAATCCTAGTATGAATTCTAGTATGATTCTTACACTCCAATTATCTGTGTGGAAATCAGCACACACACACACCAATAAAGATCCTTCTCCTCTCACTGTCAGTACCAGACTGACCTGACTATCTGAGGTTCCCTAGTGGTGAGCCCTTTATATAGCTCCTGGAGCTGACATCACGCATTTGGGAGATTCCCATTGGCTGTGACATCACTAGCTCTAAACCCCCTAAATACATTCGGTTCATGGCTAGCCAGCCCTATAGCTGGAGCCACAATGCACAGAAAACCTCTAAGGTAATTACATTTTATTCTAGGATTTATAACAATTTTATTACTAGTGTGTAGGCATCCCTGAATTGACAAGGGGAAGGAGATATTTAGGGTGCGCTCCTAATCTTCATTTTCCTGCTAACTCATGAGACCTGCAATGTGCAAGGTTCTCAGAAAAAAACTTTTATTTTTGTCATTTTAACCCTTTATGGGTTCTTATTCTGCAACTCTTCATAGCTGCACCTGTTATTTATCATGCAGGAGCTCTGTGCTATGCTTCCTTATGAGCCCCTGCCACAACCAACATGTTTTTCTAGCAGCCGACGGCTGACATTTCAGCCACTGGGAAAATATTTCATTTGGACCATTTTCTTTATTTTATTTCCTTGGCCTCAATTACCTTTATTTTTTTCTATGTTCATGCAGCCCCAGCTACAACATCTCTGGGGCTATTTTTGTACAGGGCACATTTTATTCTGCAATATGGGACACTACAGGACTTAGTTCTACCATTGCCGGTAGTGTCCCCTCAGCCAGCAATTCTTTTTTAATCATGCCACAAGTGTGGCAGTTGGTTTTGCTTCAGAGCATGCTCTTGCTCCAAAGCACACCTGTGACTCGCACTCCAAACAAGAAGCACCTCTTTAGCCACATGGTGCGGCAAAACCCACACTGGAGCATCCTACCCCACATCAGCTCATGCTCCTGTGTCGCACTTCATGACCGGGAGCATTGTCAGGCACTGGAGCCACATTGACAACCACAGCTGCATCATACTCAGTGCTCGGCACCTCAGGAACTGTGTGCTATTCCACAGATTTCTTTCTAGGGGCACCAGTTCAATTTTAACTACCCTTGGACATTCAGTTAAATATAGGGGCATCAGCGCTTCATACCATAAAGCGTGATATGTGCTAATGTATTATTGTAAAAGTGCTTTCAGTGCTCCAGCACAGCAGGCAAGATCCATATATATAAAAATAATAAATACAGGGGACAGTAAAGAGAATGGTATATTGTCAGGTTGGCCACCCTGACAAGAAGGAAAGAAAAGGAAAGAAGGACAAACAGGAAGAGGACCGTAAAGCGTGAAAGGAAATGGGGGGTGACATATGTTTTCCTTTTATATTTATTTTATTTCCTTTCAGAACAGAGTCCACTCTGTTACAAAATGTCTTAAAAAAGAAGCCATTATTGTGATTACACTTATAAAAGCAATAATAACCTCAGAGCCAGTCATTTCCTTGAGATTAATGCTGGCTGGGCAGAGGTGGCTCTCGGCTGCACCTCAAACCACCCTGCCCCCCGCCAGTTGTTAATCTCTAGGAAATGACTGGCTCTTTGGTAATTATTGCTTAATTCAATTACAGTTCCTTTACTATATTTGTATTTATTACTGCTGTTTATTCTCCTTCTTGTAACCCACTCCCATGGGTCATACCTGGAAATGTGCCTGGCTTAGCATTCTTATTCCAGTCCCAAAATTCCAAGGTATAGTTAGCTTACTAATTTGGGTAGTAAGTACTCATCTATTGTTGGTAAAAAATAAAGAATGACAAAATACGGTAAAATACAGTTTTTTGGATTGCTAATTGGTTAAAGGATAGAAGACAGAGAGTAGTCGTAGATGGGCATAAATCTGGTTGGAAATTTGTCTAGAGTGGGGTCCCTCAGGGATCAGTTCTGGCACCTGCCATTTTTCAAATTTTTATATCTGATTTATCACATAACATTCAAAGTAACATTATTAAATATGCAGATGACTGCAAAATCTCTAATATTTTCAGTTCTTTAGAAGACTGTGCTATCATCCAAAGGGATCTAAACATCTTAGAAGCTTGGTCCAAAAAATTAAAGTTGATGTTTAATATGTCTAAATGCACAGTTCTACATTTTGGAAAAAATAATCCCACAAATCAGTATTATCTGTACGATAAAGTAATAACTAACAAAGATAATGAAAGGGATCTTGATATTACTATTGATTCAAATTTAGACTTTAATATTCACATCACGAATACAATTAATAAAGCTAACAGAACTTGGTGGGCAATTAGACATAATATTACCTCTAGAGACCCAGATATTCTTCTTCCTTGTTACCAGGCATATGTTAGACCATATTTTGATTATGTTTCCCAATTGTGGTGCTCTTTTAAGCAAAAGGATACAAACAGAATAGAAAGAATCTAAAGAAGAGTCACCAAATCAGTTGTTTCTGACAAATCACTTACATAAGAGAAAAGGCTATCAAAATTTAATCTAATTTCTTTAGAACCGCGACCACTTAGGGGAGATCTTTTATTTACATGAGACATTATTCATGATACTAATTTAACACTAGAAAGTGGATTGAACTTCAAGCAAATATCTGTCAACTCTAGAGGTCACAGACTTCAACTGGTGAGAAGTAAATTTAGTACAAAAAAGAGGGCCTTTTATTTTTCTCAAAGAGTTGTCAGACCATGGAATGGCTTGCCATTGAAAGTTATTGTTAGCTCAAACAAAAATACTTTTAAAACCAGGCTGGACAGCTTTCTGATTTCAAATAAAGATCTTTCCTACTATATGTAGTTTAGGAGCTTGATGGGCCTAATAGCCCTTTGCTCTTTACTGTTCTTAGTATGATTCTTAGTACATAAATAACATCAAGAGTATAGAATTATGAAATTAGACGTGGTATGAAATTACAATAATAATTGTTAGCTGATTCACCAAGTATAATTATACAATGACAAGAAAAAATCCTGGACTCTGATTGGTCAGTCTGGGACTGGACCCGTGATGTTATCCCAGCACAACATCATGGGTCTAGTTTCAGCCTCACTGTGAACCTGTAGATGGCCATATACTTTATATGCTTGATTGTTTCATCTTCTCTTAAAAACAAAAATATTTTTCCACACAAAAACATCTTTAAAATGATTTTTTTTATTCTGTATAACAATGAACCATTGTATAATAGCAATAATGCCCTCCAGGGTGTGTGTCGTTTGGGATAACGTCATGCCTCAGTTATTGGATGCACTAACCTGAGGTGTGACATTATCCCAACAGGACACACACTCTGTAGGGCATTATTGCTTAAATCACTAACGTGATTTCAGCCACTCTGCACGTAGGACCACTGTACCTTTTATTCTGTGTACCGTCTGCTCTCATGCAGGAGTGTTAGGAGGGAGTGCTCCACTTTGGCACCAGATAAAAGCGCGGCTCAGTACAATAAAGCAAGCATTTGTCACAGCTGAATGTTGGTTGCTTGTTAAACAATTTGATGTTTTTCCAAAAAAGGCCAAACGCAAGTCTAGTTTGCATGCCCACAAGACTTCCTATGTTGCAGTACCACCCCAGGTGTGGCCTCACCATTGATCTATATAGGGGTAACACTACCTCCCTTTTTCTGCTAGTGATATACCTCCCTGTGCACCCCAGCATCCTACTAGCCTTTTCTACTATCTTAATGCTTTGCTAGAGGTTGAAACATAGAAATTGTCAGCAGATAAGTACCACTAGGCCAGGCCAGTCTGACCATAAGCTGTGTACTTGAATATGGCTTCTGACCCTCCCTCAGCTGTACCTCCATGGTTCACCCATACCTGTCCCATGCATGTTTAACTCCCACCACAGTACTTGCTCCCACCACCTCCTGTGGCAGACCATTCCATATGTCCCTCACCCTCTCTGTGATGAAAAGCATCCTCATATTCCCTCTTAGCCTGCTGCCTTCCAGCTTCATGTCCTGCTTCCTCATTCTTCAACTTCTCCAATATTGGAAGATGTCTTTCCCCTGTACCTTGTTTATACCCTTGAGGTACTTGAATGTCTCTATCATGTCTCCTGTCTACCTCCTGTCCTCCAGCGAGTACATATTGCAGTCAGTTAATCTCTGTTCATTTGTTTTGTGGTGCAAGCCCTGCACCATCTTAATTGCCCTTCTCTGGACCGTCTCCAGCCTGTTTATGCCAATTCAAAGGTGCAGCCTCCAAAACTGCACACAGTACTCCATGTGAGGCCTGACCAGGGTTTTATATAACATCATCACTACCTCCCTGCTTCTGCTGGTGATACACCTGCTTATGCACCCCAGCATGCCACTGGCCCTCCCCGCTGCCTTTGTAATCTGCTTTGACATTTTCAAGTCCTGTGAAATTATAACCCTCAGGTGCCTTTGTTTCTTGGTGACTGTCAGCAACTGCCCCCCCAATCCTGAAGCTCTCCCCAGGGTTTCTGTGAATCAGGTGCATAATTTTGCACTACTTTGATTTAAGCCTTAGTTGCCACTCCTCAGACCCATTCTCAAGCCTACCTAGGCCCTTTCTCATTTTCTCCACCCCTTCTGAAGTATCCACCCTGTTGCAGATCTTGATGTCATCTGCAAACAGGTAGACCTTTCCTTCCAGTCCCTCTGCAATGTCACTGATGAAGACATTGAACAGGACTGTTTCAAGGACTGATTCTTGTGGTACCCTGCTGGTCACCCATCTCCCCAAATTGTACCCTATTTACCACTACCTTCTGTCTCCTGTCTGGTAGCCAGTTCCTAACCCAATTCACCTCCTTGTCTACCATGCCTAGACTACCATTCTTGATAACAAGCCTCTTATGTGAGACAGTGTCAAAGAACTTGCTAAAAATTGAGGTAAGCCACATCCATGCACCCCTCCCGATTAACTTCCTTCGTCACCCAGTCAAAATCAGATTCATCTGACATGACTTACCCACTGTTAGGCCTGACCAGAGTTTTATATAATGGCATCACTACTATCATTTACAAGACACTGGTTAGGCCCCATCTGGAGTACTGCGTGCAGTACTGGAGGCCACAACTTCACAAGGGCATTAACCAAACTGAGGCAGTCCAGAGAAGGCAACCAAAATGGTGCAGGGACTGCATCAGAAAACATATGAGGACAGATGGATGGAGCTCAATATGTATACCCTAGAGCAAAGGAGGGAGAGAGGTGATATGATCAAAACATTCAAACACCTTAAGGGCATTAACAAGGTGAAAGAGTCTAACATGTTTCAATATAAGAAAAATAGCAGGACAAGAGGACACAGCATGAGATTAGAGGGAGGCCGATTGAGGGGTATTGTGAAGAAGTTATTTTTCACAGAAAGGGTGGAGGATGCATGCAACAGCCTACCTCAGGAAGTGGAACATATGAATACAGTGCAGGGCTTCAAACTGGCATGGGATAGGCATAAGGGAGCAATACAGATGAGTATGAATAGACAGGTCATTGACAGAGCAAAGGCCGATGGCACATTCATAAGGTAGAAAAATAATGGGCAGACTGGATGGGCCTTGGGGTCCTTATCTGCTGTCAACTTCTATGTTTCTATGTCACCTCCCTCCTTCTGGTGGTGACACCCCTGCCTATGCACCCCTTGTAATTTTTTTCACATTTTGACCTCAAATTTTCAACATAGTCTTCTTATCACCATACCTCATACACCCCATAGGTGAACATTTTTTAATCCTTGCAAAATGCCATTCCACACCACAGGTGCGGAAATTAATTTAGGGTAGGATGTGTGAAATGTGCTGTACTTTTTGGGACCCCACCTCATGAACAGGGGTGCTATCATTTTGTTACTCAATCCACAGGTGTCAGTACGTGTTTTGGGCAGGATGTGAGAAATGACAGCTGTACTGTTCATAAGACAGTGTGGAAAAATGGCTATGTTGAAAATTTGGAGTGATAATATTAAAAACTGACCAAGTTACGCTAGTGCGTAGGAAAATTTAAATGAGCGCAAGTAACTTGGGCATTTGTTGGCACTTTTGTTCTACATTTTCAGCATGGGGTTTTGGAGACCCCACCTCATGAGTAGTGGCACTATCATTTCAGTACTCTATCCCGAAAGGTGATTTTGTGCAGTGACTGTGCCATTCAATGCCACAGGTGCACGAATAGGTTTCGGACAGGATGTAAAAAAATGATAGCTTTACTGTTCATGAGGTGGTGTGAAACAATGGCAATGTTGAAAATTTGGAGTCAAAATATTAACAAATAACCAAAGTTATGTGCGTGTGTATAAAACTTTCAATGAGCACATGTAACTCAGCCATTTTTCAGTATTTTTACACCAGATATTCAACATGGGCTTTTTGGGACCCCACGTCATGAACAGTTACACTGTCATTTTGTTAATCGGTCCCAAAAGGTGATTCTGTGCAGCACCTGTGAAATCACCTTTCAGGACCTAGTAACTAAATAACAGTGACAGTGTTCATGAGGTGGGGTCCCATGTTGAAAAGTGGGTGCAAAAAATCTCAAACAATGGCTGAGATATGAACGTAAGTTGAAACTGCCATTGACAGCCATTATACAGTGCTTATCTTAATTTTTCAGTTTGCGGTTCAGCTTTGAAGAGTGCAAATGTGTCCCGGTCCAGAGAAGGTGACAGCGCTTGACCTCCAGTGGTAAGTATGGTAAGTATGGGGTAAGGAGGGGTGCAGGGAGGTGGGTGCCCAGTGCAAGGGTTGGGATGGGGATCAGGGTACAAGGGAGACGACATGGGACCATTTTCTCTTTTTATAGTTAAAGAAAAAAAAAAAAAAAGCTGTTAAATGGTTTTTTTTTTTTTTTTTAGGGACAGGAATGTTTCTGTTACACTCTGCCAGACTCCCAATCAAGGCCAACACATAATGGGCTGGTAGGAGCACTTCGGTGGCCACCCTTGCCAGGGTCACGGTGGGGGGGACAGCACAACGGACAATGATGGACAGTTTTTTTTTTTTTGATGATACAAAAAGGAACGAGACAATTTTCTTTCTTTCAAGGAGAGTTTGCTGTACAATTGATGACACTGGGGGATCAGGCACCCCCAGTGTCAGTGTCTTATGTTTGGTGGGAGGTGTAGGGTGGTGGGTGTTTACTCTAAACTTATTATAATTCCCTGAGCTAAACATGAGGGATTTGTAATAAGATAACAATGCCTCCAAAGGGTGTTTCTTATAGTGTAAGGGACTACTCTTCTGAGGTTTGGGCAGACAGAATCACTCAGCTACAGTCTGTGGTCTTCTCACCTAAACCTCAGAGGCAGTATAGTGTAGTATTTAAAGGCACTGAACTGCAAATCTGGAGACCTGGGTTTAAATCTCACAGCCACCACTTGCAAACTGTGTGACCCTGAGTAAGTCACTTAACTTTCTTGTGCTCCCAGGTCACACCTGGAAACAAGCTCTGGCTTAGTGTGCCTCTCCTGGTTAAACAATTTCCACTCCCCTTCTCTTCCCTTCCCCTCCCTCCACCTCATGCGGAGAGTGTCTTATGCCACAAGAGACGTCCCTCTTTAACTGTCCTCACAGGATGCAGTTGAAAAATAGGCATTAGATTTCCTGAAATGCAAAATCAAAAATCAGTCAATCCTACAAAATGACAAAGCATGGGCCCTCTGCAAAATAATAAGTGATCAAGATTATATGTAACCATGTGAGTGTTACCAGGTACTGGATTCCTTAGCATGGGCATTGTTGTATAAAAATCTGGCTTGTCATTGGGAACTCCATAATTAGTGCTGTGGTTGAGGTGAAGGGGGCATTGCTGAACCTGGATGATAGCTCAGGTGAGGTGGTTGGTCTGCCTGGAAGTGGTGTCAGTGAATGCTATACAAAGCTAATTAACTGATGGATTGAGGAGCAGATCATCATTGTCCATGTTGGCACAAATGACATAGGGGACACGAGTACGGGGGGCAGCTCATTCATGGGACTAGAGATGTTCCTCTAGGTAATACCATCCAAATATTCTCGTGTTTGATCCCTTGCATTTCCAGGTGGTCTGTAAGTTGATAGGTATGTGGTTCTGCTGTTGTGTAGTTTTATATTGTCTGTTAATGGATGTATGGTGTACTGAGCTCTGGAGATACACTTAATAAAAACAATGCTACTACTAGGTTGATCTTTATGGAGATCTTCCTGATCCTGAGGGTTAATGTGGAGACAGGCTAATGCTTGTCTGCGGTAGCAGTCAGGAGCAAGAGGAAGGGTTTTCTTTTTCTGGCCAATTGCAGAGCCTTTTGGAGCAAGGGATGCTTGTATGTCAGGTACGGCCTACACCTGCAGCAGGAGGAAGTTGGGGTAGTGGCCAGTAGAATGACCAGGGAAATCCAAGGGAACTTAAATGAGAGGATGAGGGTTGGGGGCTGGTGCAGGGGATCACCAAGTACAGTGGATAGATACAGAGAATCAATATGTAAGGACCTTATCAATCACTAATGTGATTCAGCCAATCAGCACACAGAGCCACTGTACCTTTTATCCTGTGTACAGTGTGCCCTTGTGCAGGAATGTTAGGAGGCAGCACTCCACTTCAGCACGAGGGATAGGACAGCACAATAAAAAAAACTCTGACTTCATTATACCTCAATCAAGCTAAACTGCAATGCTTAATAACAAGATAGGATCTCCAAGGGATGTCTCTTATGGTATAGGAGACCCCTCTTGTGAGGTTTGGAAAGACAGAACTACTGAGCTTCTTTTGCAGTCCTCTCACCCTAACCTCACAAGAGGAGTGTTTTATACCATAAGAGACATCACTCGGAGACCCTATTAATGTAGTGAATCTGGGTAGTGCCTGGAAAGGAAACCCTCCATGATGGAGAGTGGTTAAAGCACAGAGGGGCATCCATACCTCTCAAATGTTCCTGATTTTCTTGGACATCACTTATTTTGCCTCAGAAATGTCTTTAGTTCCACCTAAAATTGGCATTTCTTTCACTAAAGAGGAAGCTTTTTAATTATGAAATAACTTCAGTCATTAATATTATAGTCTGATTCTCATATGGAAAATGCTTTTTACACTACAGAACATATAGTACACTGCTTTTGAACTGATATTGTGAATTTTTTAGCCTTGTCCCTTATCTCATCACATATCCCTGATTGTTGTAATCTATGTCCCCGATTTATGAGTCAGGAGGCTGAGAGGTATGGTGGTAACTATCCGCATTTGTATACAAGGGAATATTAGAAGCACGCCCAACAAAGTGGGCAAGCTCAAGAGCCTGATGCCTTTTAAAAGACCACAGCTAAATGGCACTCACTGAGACCTGTTGTGGGGGGGGCAGTGTCACTAGGATAGAGGAATAAAGACTCTTTGGAAGTGATGGGCTTGACAGAAAAGGGGGTAGGTTGGCACCCTTTGTAAAGGAAGGAGTCGCTGTGGAAGACAAGGAGGACATCAGGGGACAAACAGAGTCCATCTGAGTCAAGCCTGAGGAGAAGGGGGCAAACACGTTGTAGTAGTATTTTTGTTGATTAAGCACCCCTCTGTGGGCTCAGGGCACCAGAAAATATAAATCTGAGAGAAAAGAAGAGAGCACATCAATGATCATAGAATATTATACAACTCCAAACGCAAATAAACACTTGCAGGCAATAACATGACAAGTGCAAAGTGAAGAGTATAAATACAAATAGAATATTTTCTAAAATTAAAAGATTACATTCCATCTTTACAGCAGGCCTAACAGATGATATCTATTTTCAACTTGGGCTTACAAACTCCTAGGATTACGGACTGCTGTGCTAATATTGGTAGAGCATTTTGCAGGACAGTAGCTGACACTGCAAGTCAAATTCTTTGTCTCCTGAAGATTTGAAGTGAGATGGAGGACTCGAAGCAACCTCTGTTCCATGGACCTAGTTGTTCTGCCCATGGTACATGGGGTTATATACTTGTGGAGGGAGTGGGGGCCTAAATCACTCAGGGCTTTAAACGCTGACAAAAGAACCCTGGAGTCAGTTTTCTGCCTGATATGCAGTCAGCTCAGGGCATTTAGCCACTGAGTGATATGTTCATAATTCTGAACGAATGTCAGAAGCTTTGCTGCCATATTCTGCACAAGCTGACATGTTAAGTTTTACTACCAGCTAAACCCTTGAAGACAGCACTGCAATAATCCAATCTAGATTAGGAAAGGCCTGTATAAGTGTGCACAGATTGACAGGATCAATGAAGAGGTGAGTTTGACTATATTTTTTAAGTGGTAAAAGAAGCCCCTGACAGTTGATGACACCTGTGACTCAAGTGACAACTGCTTATCAAGGACTACTCCCAGACTACAAAACAACCTTCACTGCCTCCAGCTGAATCCATCAAGGACTAGGGACTGAGGCCACATTTTAATGCTATCTAGTGATCAGTTTCTACAAGTAGAATTTTCGTATTTGCCGGGTTAGCACTAGTCAGTTGGTTGCCATCCAGATTTTGATGTCCAATAGACACTGTTCTAACTGCAACATGGATAAGCTCTTACCTGGAGCAAAGGACAGATACAGCTCTGTTATCTGTACAGCAGTGAAATTCACTGCCCTGAATCATGGACCAGATGCAAACAGTCCTTCACTGGAGGATACACTAAAAGTGCACAAAAGGCAAGAATGCACAGCACACCACTTAGGGCTCACAGTGGTCCAGTAGAAATGAAACTCAAAAGACAGATATCCAAGCTGGAACTGTATTCACAAATAAATAATGGACAGAAGGTAACACTGTGAAAATCACCAACTCCATGGTCCAGGCACCCTGGCACTTTGCTCAGTTGGAGATTCGTTAGGGACCTCCATAGACTGGGGTTGCTTACTCCTTGCACAAGCACCCAAATCCTGCACTGGTGGAGCACGTATGTTCCCTTGCAGTGTGTACACTGAAAATGCCCCTGATTAAAAATCCTTTTCACAGCCCATTCATGCCAACCTTGGTGGATCTTCACTGTACAGTCGGCTGAAAATTCAAATATAGCTCACACTGCAAACAACCAAAGAAGTACCTACTCCTGGAACTGACATGGGATGTGCTGCACTGCAAGAGCCTCACTGCCATCCACCATATCTATTCCAGTTTGCAGACAGCGACAAGCGCCCCTGCATGTTGTTTGACCTCCACCTCTCTTCACCTCCTCTGACACAAATAGAGATAATAAAAAGGCTGCAGAAGAAGCTGGAAATGAGTACGCCTGCATCCCATCGCAAACTCTCACTTAAACATCTGCTACAAAAATGCACAATAACAATGAACTACTACCACTGCTAAGGCAAGCTACAAAAGTACAATGGGAGTTCATCAAAAGAACAACAATAAACTAAAAAACAATGTTCAGGTTAAGTTAAGATACTTATCAAGTTACAGTACACTACTGCAGCCCTCTTGCATCATGCAGGAGTTTTTCTGCTTCTGAATCACCATGGGATGTGCAGCAGACCACAACACAACTCAGAGGAGCAGGATGATAGTCACAGAAATATAGAGAACAGCCAAACTGGATACAGGGTTGATACTAGGAAACTTCTTATCTTGAATAGGCCAATGGTGGAGCTGAGGCCGGGTTTCTGTCCACTTTCAAGGACTAGTTACAAGGGCAGCATGTCAAATAGAGGACTAGGTTTGAGGCTACTCTTGCACTTATTCTCAGCATTTGGGAAGGATGTCATCACTAGTGGGAATGCACCACAACCTTCTTCCCTGTACCACTCCTTGAACCAGTTATCAAAGTTTGATATTCACAGTTTCCTATCTGTACTGACTCTGGGAACCAGTAGCACATCTGTAAAGCTAGTCCTTTTTGCCCATTCCCTAAGTTTCTCCCCTGGCAACCTCAGCCTGACTTGAACAACTTCCTCCACCATGCATCCCTCCAGGTCATTGGTACCAGGTGAATGACCACATGGTGTTCCTCCCTCTGCTTGGGTTAGTGAGTGCAGCATTGGTATCAGTAGCTGACAGTGTCAGTGACTCAGCAGGTTGCACACTCACCTCTGAGGCTGAAAGATCAGAAGGCTGTGGGTTCTATCCCCAAACCAGGTACTTAGGTTAAATCCCAATCCTGACACTGTGGTGCAGCATGAGGGGGGTGCTGCACTCCTGATGTGCCGTCTTTCAGATGAGACATTAAACCGAGGTCTTATCTGCTTGTTCTGGTGGTAGCTTAGGTAGATGTTAAAGATCCCATGGCACTTTTTGAAAAGAGAAGAGGAAATTCCCCAGTGTCCTGGCCAAATTTCCCCCATTCACTAAAAATATCACCAACAGTTTAATCTGGTTCAATGTCAGTTGAAATCTATCTGTATCCCTCTCCCCCTGGACGGGGATGAAAACAAGCAGAATTGTCTAGTCCTCCTTTCCCGGTCAACAAAAACTAAATAAACTTGTAATTATGTTTTTGAGACGTCTTTTAAAGGAGGTGAAGAGCAGAATAGTGTATCTCTCCAGTCTGGTTTGTTTTATCTTTTAGATTTTTATGGCTGACTTTTAAAGGGTTTTATGTAAGTGAATAAGCTATATGATCTGACTGGAGTGAGACTGAGAAGAAGGGGGCAATCAATCTATTTTGTTAACATGGGGGGCTTGGACTGTGTAGATGGATGAGCTGGGTGTGGCCTGGTGTGGGAATAGGGAGTAGTGCTGGTCATTGATGGTATATTTTTATTGATTAGGAATATGATCTGCACAAGGGCTCTTCAGTACCACTTGTGTTTCAGGGAGAACCCTTTGGCAGCCAGCAGTTGATGTGCCTAGTGCGTCGTTGCTGAGGGTGGGGAGTCTTGAGCACTGTGGAGTAGCTGGGAAAATGGTGGGTTGGTGTTTCTTTTGGGGGGGGCTGATGTGCCACTTTAGTCCATTTTGGGTGTTGGCCTCTGGGGTTTTGTGGCCAATCTATTATCAAATCAAATCAAAATTTATTTATACTGTAGTGAGCTTTTCTTAAACCAAAGCGCATACGTAATACAATATAAAACCAAACATACAATCTAAAAAAATGTACAACATAAAAAGGCAGCAATAAAACTAAATACAGTCTCCAAAAGCTAAATCAAATAAGTAGGTTTTTAATGAGGACTTGAAAGACTCAGTGGACAGGCACTCTCTAATCCGATGATGTAGAGAGTTCCACAGGGTTGGGGCCAGAAAAGAAAAGGCCCTAGTGCCTGATGTTTGAAGATGGACCCTGGTAACCTCTAGCAATCCCTCATCGGTGAAGCGAAGCAAGTGGGAAGGGGAGTAATGCTGAAGGAGGTCTTGCAAGTAATCCGGTCCTTGTAGGGTCTTACAGGCCAGCAATGGACCTTGAAGGTGATACTCCATCGCACTGGCAGCCAGTGCAGTTCGCACAGCACAGGAGTGATATGGTTAGTTCTTGATAACCCCGTCAACAACCTGGCTGCAGCGTTCTGCACCAGCTGCAGGCGATGGAGATCTACCTCTGGCAATCCTAGGTATAGAGCATTACAGTAATCAAGATGAGAGGACACAAAGGTGTGGACCAGCACAGGGAGGTCCTCGGGTAGAACAAGGTGCTTTATCAGGGCAATGTTCCTCAGATGATAGAATGAGGACTTGACAACAGCTGACACCTGCGCTTTCAGTGTCCACTCGTTGTCAAGCACAATGCCCAGATTTCGCACCCGTTCAGAGGGTCTTAACTGGTTGCCCCCAAGCACAAGACCAGACAGTTGCCCAGGAGTCAACTTCTCTATCCACTGACCTGGGGTTATGAGGGTGGATGAGGTCCACCTGTATAGGAGGTTGGCCGAGCAAGTCCAGAGGCTGGCCCTTGGACTGGGCCAGAGAGGTGCATTGCTCTGCTTTTCCTTCCCTGTTGAAACATATTGGTTTTGTTTATTCTTTGGTTGTCTGGCAACCCCCAATGACGGGGGTCAAAATTGACATAAAAAACATGATTGAAAAACGGAGCTAAGTTTCCAAAGATGCACAGTGTTTGGGATCTAGGTTCCATTTTTCATGTATGTATGTTTTATATGCACTTTCAGTGCTCATTTTCATTTCAGAAAGACATCTACATGTTCAGGAGCACGCATTCTTTCAGACTATTGTCTTACTTAATATCAGCCTGGAAAATGTAAAAACAGCCATACACGAGTTTTGGTATCTGCACAGCACCATTGTAGATGTGTGTTCACGGAGTCAAGGTGCTTCCAGGCAGCTGAAGTTTGGTAGCCAGCTCATCCCAAACTGAATAATTAACAAGCATTTGTCAATGCAGAATGCTTGCTTGCATCATAATAAAAATATTGTGTTCTTACATCAGCTTCCTACTGTAGGGTTAACACTAATAAAAGAGGTAAAATATTAGAAAATGCTAAACAAGATAGTGATGGATGTGTCCTTTCCTATGGCTGATTCAAATATTTATACTGAAGTCATAGGAAAGTTAAATACATTTTATTACAGAGTAGACACACACACACACACATTATACTGTATTTGAGCAATTTATTTTTATACGTGGTGTGTGTCTGCCTCACACCACACTAGTTCAGTTTCTTCAGTAACATTTTAAACCTGGTAAGAAAGTATCATTGCATGATTTTTAAATGTAAGTTTCTCTTAAACTGATCTTCAAACATTACTGCAACTTTAAAAAAAAATGACACACATGACTGAACTCCAAGAAAATGTTACCCAAAAGAGCTTTGTTCAGACTATTATCTTCACTTGGCTTTCTGTCATTATCAAGGTGGTTACTAGTGGTTATTCACTAAAAATGCCACCAACAGCTTAATCTGGTTCAAGGTCAGTTGGCATTCATCTGTATCCCCCTCCCCCGGGTTGTGCCTGAAAATAGGCAGGATTTGTCTAGTGCACTTACCCAGTCAACAAAAACTAAATAAATAAAACAATAAATAAACTGTCCATCTGTCCAATGGTGGCTAACATTAGTGAGGACAGCATCTGTCCAACAGTGGCTAACATTGGTGAGGATAGTCCCCAAGGCACCAAATGAGCTCAGGAAATGGTGACTAAAGAAGGGCAGCAGAAGCTGCAGCACCAGGAACCGGGATAGGTGGCAGAGTTCATGTTCAGCAGGACATCCCCGTGACAGGCAGGGGGAGGCACAGGAGTGACACACCAAACTTTCAGGGACAGCAGGCATGTAGAAAGTGTATCATCACAGTCATACTGGGAGCAGTGCCATCCTCACAGCTACTGAACTGGCTCAGTCTCAATGTACAGCTGGGATATCCTCTCAGGAGGAGGCTTCATGGTGCTGCACTTGATGTCACTGTCTGTTTGTCTGCATTCACAGAAGCTGCTCACTGCTGCAACCATCTCCATCATCATCACTTAACATTCCAGGGACACTGACTCTGAGTTGACCCCACAAGCAGTCCAAAAAGGGCTAATAACCACTGAGCCACCTGTGAGTACCATGCTTTGATTGGTTTGCACAGAAGAACTCCTGCCATCCTGTCAATATCCGTGTCACTGAGGCCCGAGGGCAGTAAATGAAGACCCTATTATATAGTACATTGAAGCACTTTAAAGGGCTCACAATGTACCTCTTGCTCCCACCCAGTTGGCATCCAACTACAAAATTATTTTTAATATGATATTTGTAATATCAGACACCATCAGGTCATGCCAGTTAGAGGACAGGGATTCACAGGAAATCAACAATAACACACACAATTATTAGATGTGTCATATTTTACATGTCAAAATACTACAGAACCATACAATAAAGCCTGCCATGATGAAGCGCAGTGTCACAGGTTTACTGCATGGCAAAAGGGATTAACTCCCATTGAAATTGCATTGTTTGCTGCAGTAACTCTACTGCAGAATTCTGCAGTGCTGCACTTCATCCTGGTGGGCTTCACTGTAGGCATTTTTTCAGAAAATGGCCGCTTTGAAATGAAAGCATTAGCAAACAAATAGCTTTCATACTGCGCGTTTTAGCCGCTGCTGAAATGAATACTGTCTCTTTAAATAATTTGTCAAGAAATGTTAGTCTTGAAGGGGCATTGAGAGTTTTCATTTTTAAGACATTGTTCTACATCAAATCTGAAAGACAGGCAATGTGGTATTAAATCTATAATTTATACTGCTTTCTCTTTCCTACCGAGTTACCACTACCACCACAACAGTACTCCCTGATTGATTTGGCATTTTCCATGTAATACCACAGCAGCTTTCCTATGCTTTCCTGTAGATTACATTATTTCCTATGGAAGCCTAATTTCTGTACTTTCCCATATAACCAATGCAAGTCTATGGGAAGAATTTTCCTATAGATGGCTCATAATCCCTGTAAAATATAATTGTGCAGCCATATTGGCTCTGACCAGAGTTTGTTTCTACATGCAACCCACCAAGAAGTCTTGGAGGAAACAGAGGTATTTTCTCAGATACGCAGGGAGTCTTAACTGTCCCTCCCTCAAGACTAAAATCATCTGGAGATTTTCAGTTGCTGCACCTTGACTATAGACTGTTGTTCCAAGATCTATCCATACAGCCTCATTCAGATGACGGTTTTCAGTCTAAACTAGAACTTGTTAGAATCCCATTTCTGAGTGACTGGTATGTTGGTCTAGGTGTGGTGATATTTAATAATTTAATGATTTAAATATGTTCATTTAGTCTGTTTGAATTTTTGTATTTCCTGTGAAGTGCTTTGGGCTCAGGAAAAGTATATTAAAGTTCTATGAACCATCTCTCTCACAATCTCTGCATCTTTAAATCTGACTGCAAGATTTCATTTAAAAATGATTTGATAGCTTTATAAATCCCAATGTTAACTCTTTCCAAACATAATTGCTTTGCATCGGGCTAATTTTGAAACCATTAGTGCTAGAAATCTAATCGCTGTTCTCTTCTGTTGAAAACAAGGAAACACAGAAAAATAGAAACATGGACTTTGTCGGTAGATAAGAACCTCTTGGCCCACCTAGTCTGCCCATTTTCCTACCTACTGGATAAGCTGCAGATCCTAGTTAACCAACAGCCTATTTCTTCCTACCCCCCTACAAGAATTGCCTTATGTCTGTCCCATGCATTCTTGAATTCTCCCACAGTTTTAGACCCCACAACTTCCTCAGGAAGGTGGTTCCATGCATCCACCACCCTCTCTGTGAAAAAATACTTCCTCACATTGCCCCTGAGCCATCCAGCCCCATCATCAAATTGTGTCCGCTCTTTTTTTCTGAAAGATGCTACCCTCCTGGACTTTGTTGATTCCACTGAGGTACTTAAAAGTTTCAATCATGTCTCCCCTCTCCCTCCTTTCCTCAAGGGTATACATATTAAGCTCCTTTAGCCTTTCCTCATATGGTTTCTCTTGCAGACCCTGCACCATTTTAATTGCCCTCCTCTGGACTACCTCCATCCTGTCTATGATCTTGCGGAGATGGGATCTCTAGAACTGGATGCAGTACTCCAGATTGGGTCTCACCAACTGTCTGTATACAAAGATAGCAGCTTCCTGTTTTCTGCTGGTGATTCCTCTCCCTATACATCCCAGTATCCCCCCAGCCCTCCCTACTGCCTTTTCTCATTGTTTGCTAACCTTAAGGTTATCGGATATGATTACCTCCAGGCCCCTTTCCATTTTTGTTGTTGTTACTACCTCCCCCCCATTGTGTGCTCTTCCTCTGGGTTTTTGTTTCCCGGGTGCATTATTTTGCACTTCTTTGCATTGAATCTAAGCTGCCATACTTCTGACCATTCCTCCAACCTTGCCAAGTCCCTTCTCATCCTTTCTACCCCCTTGTGTATCAACCCTGTGGCAGATCTTTATGTCATCTGCAAAGAGGCATACTTTTCCTTCCAGTCCCTCTGCAATGTCACTTATAAAGACATTAAAAAGGACTGGACCCAGTACTGAACCCTGTGGTACCCCACTAGTAACCCCTCTTTCTTTAGAGTGGACTCTGTTTACAATTACCTTCTGTGTCCTGTTGTCCAGCCAGTGTTTTACCCAGGCTACTACCCTGGGACTCACTCCCAGGCTGGTTAATTTGTTTATTAATCTTTTGTGTGGGACTGTGTCAAATGCCTTGCTAAAGTCTAGGTAGGCCATGTCCACAGCCCCTCCCTGGTCTACTACTTTGGTCACCCAGTCAAATAAATCAGTTAGATTTATCTGACATGACCTTCCCACTGTGAATTTATGCTGCCTTGGGTCCTGTGCCCCACTGGCCTCTAGGTACTCAACAATTCTTTCCTTCAGAAGGATTCCATAATTTTTCCTACTACAGAGGTCAAACTGACAGGTCTGTAGTTTTCTGCCTCTGTCTTGCTCCCACTTTTGTGAAGGGGGATCACATCTGCCCTCCTCCAGTCCTCAGGTACCACATCACCCTCCCATGATTTGTTAGCAAGGTTAGTCAGTGGTGCCACTAGTTCTTCCGTTAATTCTTTTAGAATTCTGGAGTAAATCCTGTCAGGCCCCATTGCTTTGTCCACCTTCAGTTTTAGGAGTTCATTGAGAACCCTTTCTTCTGTGAAAGGACTGGGATCAACCCCCTATCCAGAGTGCTTCTGTTAATTGGATTAGGTACCTCCCCTCCTCCTGTTTTGTGAATACTGAGCAGAAGGAAGATTAAGGACTACTTGAGAGTTCAATGAATGCTTATTGTGCAACTAAAGATAAAAGTGGATGGTATAGAAGACATAAAATGGCACAAATAATCATGAAAATTCAGAAAAAAGTTTAAATGCACTAGAAATAAATAAATACAGAAAAAACTGCAAAACTCTTAAAACGTTGCAAAACATAAAATTCATAAAAAAATGAAACCATTTAAGTATGCATGTTCTGATTTGACTACAGCTGTAGCTTTGCAATTTGAAGGTGACTGATTTGTGCAGCTCAAACTGCTGCTTCGAATATAAAGCTTGGAATGCTAAGCACCATGCATGCACTAACATCATGGTTTGTGTGGCACAAGCACAACTAGCTCTGCGAATGTGCTGCCCAAGATGCTTAATTGCCCTGCTGGTACTAGATGTCTGCACAGCTCCAGTGTGATGCCATCTGCTTACCATGGGTTAAGTTCAGCATTGTGACCTGACTTTTATGTTGTTTGACACATTTAAGATTGAAATAACATGTCAATTTGATATTGACATCAGCACCTATAACATTTCTTATCTGCTGAAATTTATCTTCATGAGTGTGGCATAAACACGTTTGAAAATAATGTTTCATTATGAACTCAATTGATAAATCAGCCAATTAAAGTATATTGCTTAGTATTTGCCTTTAAACTCAATGTTGATACAATTTCTAAAGGTAAGACAGCATAACATAAGAGCAGCATTGTGGCATTCCCTGTACATAAGTGTAATGCACAAGTAGTTCCTCTGTAGAAATGTCATCCTATCACACCCAAATACAACTCCCCCTTTTTTATGAGCACTTAAAGGGACACTGTCAACCTCCTTAGGCCTCAAAGTGTCCCTAGTTTAAAAAACACTTTTTATGATTTTTCAGATTCTATAGACTGCTGATGCAGCTGGTAGTTTGCTTCAGATCCCTTTTTTCTTTTAAAAAGTGAAAAACTGAGTGCCCACCATATATTGGTGCTCCCACATGAAAACATGTTTGTTTACAATTTTTTACCAACTCCCACTGAACTTTTCATGGAATCATAAACACCCCCAACAAAATCTAATCGCTCATTATGCAGTGGGAGTAGAGGTGACTATTGTATTATGAGTGGCTGCACTGTTTGAAGGCATTTATAGTTTTCAGGAGTATGCAATAAGAATAGTTCAATGATCTGAAGCAAAACAAGGCTGGGTATAACTATACATTACCATTCATTTCAGTTCTAATAAGCAAGAAGGAAGCTAAAACAATCAGCAACATCAATGAATTTTAGAGAAAGCAAGCAATCATAAAATGTGGGGTTTTACCTAAAAACAATACAATGCAAAATCAGTTGACAGTGTCCCTTTAACTGTACACTGTAAGTCAGAACCACTAAAAGGCAGACATGTCATAAGTCATATATTCCTTATAGCATAATTAATCGGTTTCCCTTTTTCCCATAGGGAAACAGTGGTGTAATTCACCATAATAAAGGAGTGTTTATTACTGCAAACATGCGCACAGTTTCCCTCACTCTGCACATGCGTCCGACTGTACCTTTCGCTTTCAGACTGCTGGCAACCTTCTGGTTACCTCAGAGACTAAAACGCCACTCGGACTTGGCAGTAAGTAATTTTAAAGTACAAAACTCCTCTTCTCCAAATAAAACCGCTTAACTTTCAGCAGCAGACTGAAACAAATACAAAACATGTTAAATAAACAAAATCAGGCAGTCTGTGGACCCCGCACCAAATGCTAACTGGACCATGACCACAAAGGGAGGTCTCTGTATTTTATATAATTGCTGTGGTGAAAAAGGAAGACCCAGCAATTATTGAAAATAAAATATGGGGTGATGTGTGTAAACTTGAAGTTTACACACACCACCCCATACTTTATTTTATTTATATACAGTACATCCTAGGCCTGGTAACATTAAATGTGGTTGCCTACAGTGCTTGTAAACATAAAAGAAGCAAGTATCTTACTAAATATGTTTGCAGTAACTCAACGGAATTAATATTTTTGTCAAAGACTTACAGTAGTTATGGCTTGTCTGTTAAATTATAAATGCCTTGGAACATTGAATACTGAAATGGAGCATTCAAACTGGTGCATCACTGGTCCAGCAGCATTTATTGGTAATTACCTGATAATGCAAAAAGAGAACGAAAACCTAATATAATGCATTTTAAAACAACTATGCATGTTATGTTGAAACCTTCGTACATAACACTTTGTACATTTTATTTTAGATTGGCATTTTTCATGTCTTGTAAAATGTGCTTCCCCTCATTACCCTTCTGTTAAAGGAAATCTCATTTAAATAAGGCTCTGTCCAGGTTTTACAATATTGTCAGCTTTTTTTGAATAGTTGAATAGCTATCATCAAACATCGCTTTTCTTCTGAATATGACCACCTAGCATGCAACAGACACTGCTCCTTGACATTATGGAGCAATTACAAAAAGGTTCTGAGAAATGGAGTTTTCTGATTGGCTGTAAATATTCTGTCACGTTAATCTTTGATTAACCTGCATGTAGAACCTAATCAGTAATTATATGCTCAACAAGGTTTAAGGCTATTTAAAAAGGCACTTTATTTTAATAGCAATAAGGCACTCCCAGAGGGTGTGTTAACGGTCAGTTAATCTCCATCTTGGGGCATGTGGCAGTTGGCTAGTCCTCATGCTATATTATTCCTCTACAAGGTGACTAATTGGAAGGCTCTGCCTATGGTTACAGTATATGGGGGAAGAGCTCCTCCCCCATAACCTATTTAAGCAGCAGAGCTCTGCTGCTCTGCTTGGAGTGAGATGCACTCACTTCTCGGTGGTGCGGCTGCCTACCCCCCCCTTCTCTGCTTTTTGTTCTGCCTTCAACCCCCTCCCTTCTCCTTCCCACTGTTGCCTTGCTTGCTCTTCTTGTGCTTCCCTGTTCTCCTTTTCCTCTTCTGTTCTGTGCTGCTCCTGTTTTGTTTTATTTTCTTTTGGGGGGGGGGTTCTTTGTCAGCCATGCCTCAGTTCATCCGCCGCAGCTCCAGCTCACCTGCAGCCGGCATCCTCATCCAGCTCCTTCAGCGCTCCATTCGGAGGAGCATTCACCCTGCCTCACTGCTGTCTGGATTTCCACCGGACACCTGCTAGGATTTGCCTAGCTGCTCCATACTGCTTTCTCCTGTAGCTGATGCAACCTCCGCATACAGCCCTCCACTCAGCACCATATAAGCTCGCTCCAGTGCACTTACTACTGTGCAGTAGTACTTCCATCTGCTGACCATTTTCTCTATAGCCTCCACCACGCACACCGGGCAGCGAATGCTAATGTACATTCTTGTACAAGAACTACAAGGCAGCATTGCAGACTGTTAGCCAGGATACATGAGCTGAGCCTCTCCGTTCCACTTTGTTATCCGGTCCCGATGCAAGTGCCAGAACAGCAAGCCTTCCAAACAAATACTATTGCTTATGCTAGTGCAGGATCCTTCAACAGCCAAATCGGCACTGCCCACTGCTTGCACTGCCTGGATAATCATGATTACAGCTGCCTACATCTACAGTAATTTCTGCATCGACCCTAGCATTCATGCCTGCTCCAGGATTTAGCTGGTTCAGCTACCTGTCAGCGTATACTATTTAATCCATTCTGATTGAACACCCAAGAGATGGGGACATAAATTGGAGCTCAATGCTATGGTATTTATCTTATTTCACAAACTCTGTCTATCACCATTACCGTATGTTGGTTGTCAGCTCGGAGAGAGCATTTAATTTAAGCCATCCTACGTTTCTCAACTACTAACTCAAAGCTTCACGGCAATGCTAGCCGTATGTGCCAACCATTCCTCCCTCACCTCTCAATTGCCATGAACTGCATTTACGCGCTCTGACTTTCACATTCGATTTGACCATAGCTCTGCAGATTTCTGATGCTTCTCATACTGTTGCAGCTAATTCTGGATACTCAAATTAAATTGATGAACTCAGTTGCTAGAAACATTCCCTATCACTAACTACATGGGGCCACTTTCTGTAGTCTTGTTACTGTTTCAAAATAAATAAGGACGTTGCTTCCCATTATGGCCTCTTGCTATAATTTTGTTGCTTGGTTACCAATGAAAACAACTTTTAGGAGGATAAGACTAATTGCCTGCTATTTCCATTTCCATCGATCCCCACTATGTACCTTTGTATTATTCAATACTATTCTGTGCTACTTTGCCTGCATTTCATGCACTCCAATGACTACTGCTACTACTACTACTACTACTACTATTACAACTATCGATGCAGGTCCGTGCTTACAGCTCATTACCTGGCTGCACTATTCATCGCATTCCTGCCTCCTGCTCTTCCCTGGCTGCCTGGAATCTCCTAAATATATTGAACTTGCAAGGTCCTCACACTCAGATGCTCTCTCAGATCAGCTCAGTGCTCATTCGGCAGCTTCCAAGGTTGCTGTCTTACTCCCCCTACCTTGCCCAGCATTGGGCCTGGAGATTCATGATTTCTGTCAGCCTGCCACACCCATTTGGGCCTGAAGGTTCGTATACTTCTACCTCATACCTGCCTCGCCTTCGGACCTGGAGGTTCGTCTATTCATACACTATGCCTGCCTTGCCCAGCATCGGGCCTGGAGGTTCATAATTGTCTCAGCCTGCCATGCCCGGTATGGACCTGGAGGTTCATACTTCTACCTCATCATTGCTCTGCCCTCAGGACCTGGTGGTTCATTGAGAGCATCACATGCTTACAAGATCTGCTTTGCTCATCTGGGCCTAGAGGTCTTAGAGCTCTACATCTACTCGCATATCAAGTTCCATTGCAGATTTTCTCCTATCTGTCTTGCCCAATCTGGACCAGAGGTTTCTTCCTCTCTGTCCCAGCCTCATAGTCTGCATTCAGCTTCTCTGCGTCACCACAGAACTGTTCCTATCCTAACTTGGCATCGATTCCATGACAATATTCTCCTACTGGATCAGAAATCGTTCATCAAGCTCCTCTCTTCCTTGGAAGGAATTTCTCATCTGCTAGAATTACCTGACACATGCAGCTCCACCTATGCAGATTGTATATGCTCACCTGTGGATTTGACCGTTTCTCATACAAGTCACCCTGGATACTGCACACCCCTTATGGGCTTGATTTCCATTCTTGACTACCTCTTATTTACTCACCAGCTGACCCATGTGGGGACCAACTGCATATATTAGCCTACGAGGGCTAACTGCCACACTACTAACTTACCAGCAGACCTACGACAGTCTGACTGTGCTTACAAGCTTACCTGGAGCTAGCCACCATTCTATGTACCTCACGAGCTGACCTTTACAGTCCAGCTGTGCATTTCAGCAGTGGGACTGGCTGCCACAGTCTACAACTTATCAACCAACAACCTGGTCCATATTACTTACTACTTACTACCTCGTCTCCTAACCTACTTGGTTCAGCCATACATCCTTACTTAATTGGGTCACTTGTTATACTCCCTTGGATGCTTTCTAACCTCACAATGCATTGCTTCGGTTGTACTACCCTCAAATCTTGCCAGGATTTCAGCTCACTTCTAATGCCGTATCCCTTCTATATCATGACTTCGGCATAAAGTCTACTCTCTTCATGTTATTAACTTATCTGGGTTCATCAGTCATCAGCTTCTTTTCAAGCTTTCAACCATTCCATGAAATTCATAAGCCTTCTAGCAGCAGAAGCCTGGAGGTAGGACTACTTCTATTTCATCCTGCGTCGCCAGTGTCACAGCCTGAATACATTGCTCTATTCACCTACAGTATCCATCATTTGGATGCTTCATGTGTTCATACAGCTACCTGCTTCACTCATAGAAGAATTGGAAGCCTGCTTCTGACCCTTCGTCTCTTACCACAAACTGTTCTGTTGGATCATATGTAATTTGTAATTTGGACTAGCCAATAATGTAATTAATTTAGGATTATCCTCCTTTAGTATGCCCAGAAGGATGGGCAGGTCAGTAGCCATGGGTCCTCAGAGATTTCCCCCTAAGGGGGTTTTCCTCTCCTGCATGCTGCCAGCCATACTCTCCGGAGTTGGAGGAGGTAATTGTGGGATATCATATTTTTTGTGGGGGAGCATTGCATTCTAATCAAATAGCCTTCCTTTCTATGGTGGGATACAGAGCAAAGCCAAAACCATCAACTTACAATGAATAATTCATCTGTTCCAGTATCTAGCACTATCTCACTTCAGCTCATCATGTACTATAATCACTGACTTACTCATGTCCATGTCTAAGTACCTAAGCACTGCTCATCCATACAACTATACCTTGGAAGCATCATTTAACTTACTGGCCTAGCCTCTGTATCCAGTCTCAAACCTACATTATGTAGATGCAGTATGTAACACAAGCACTGAGCTCTGAACCACATACAGTATAATTGGAAGGCTCTGCCTATGGTTATATGGGGGAAAGCTCCTCCCTCATAACCTATTTAAGCAGCAGAACCCTGCTGCTCTGCTTAGAGTGAGACACACTCGCCCTCCATCCACCCCTTACACCGCCTCCTTCTCCGGCACTCTTATCCCACTGGGAGGGGGGGTATCACATCCTAATCAAATAGCCTTCTTTTCTATGGTGGGATACAGAGCAAAGCCAAAACCATCAACTTACAATGAATAACTCATCTGTTCCAGTATCTAGCCTTATCTTACTTCAGCTCATCATGTACTATAATCACTGACTTACTCATGCCCATGTCTAAGTACCTAAGCACTACTCATCTGTACAACTATACCTTGGAAGCATCATTTAACTTACTGGTCTGGCCTCTGTGTCCAATCTCGAACCTACATTATGTAGATGCAGTATGTAACACAAGCACTGAGCTCTGGACCACATATAATAAACCATTAGTATAATCCCTGGTCAAGTTTTATTTCTTAATTGTTGCTTACATACAGCTAAGAATACTCCTTAAAATCTGGGGATAGTGATACTACCAACACTGGGGGAAATAAGTAGGGCAGAGCTCAGCTGGCAATCACTTGTTTGAAGTTCAATGCACCAGGACACAGCTGCAGGCTATGTTGTTTATTTACTTAACAGGAAAGCACACTAGAAAATTTATTCCATTTACAGGTGTGACCCACTATTAATGCAACAAATACAACAATCACATTACACGTAACACACAGTAAAATAGGAATAAAATGTCCACGTCAATTAGCAATACAAAAAAAATTCAGTTAAAACATCCACATTTAGACAAAATTGTAAAATACAGAAACAGAGCATGTGAAAGAGATTTGTAGGTTTTTACATTTCTAACAGTGATAAGGATATTATTCCAGTTGCTGGGAGAAGAATATGCAAAGGCCCATTGGCCACTTGTAGTTCTCATTAGAGGAAGCTTCAAGACCATATTATAAACTTTATGTCTAGAGTAAAAGCTAAAATCATAATACTGTAATTGCCTAAGCAGACTTAATGAGGCACCAGATTTAATGATTCTGAAAGAAAACTTAAACATAGTGGCCCAGATATTCAAAAGGGTTGTGCATGGTGCAACAGTGTTGTGCCATGTGCAACCCACTGATGCGCCCCGGCGCGATATTCAAAAGGGGAAAGTGCGCGGCACAAATCCTGATGCGCCAGAGCACATCAGTAATGTATGCAGGTGCAGGTGGGGGGGGGCGTGCCAATGCATACTCTACACAGCCCGATATTCAGCCCGGGATGTGCAGAGCCATGCATGTGCAACTCCTACCTGTGCCAGCACAAAGTTGATCCAAAAAAAAAAAAGGAACAACGGATGGCCACCCACAAGTGAGCTGCCACATTGCAGGGTGCAACACGGCAGCTGCCACCTGTGGGTGGCCACCTGAGCTCCAGCTGCACCTCCGTGGTGGTGGCCTCCCCCCATGCCCAATCGCGGGCATCAGTAAAAAAAGATAAATCTAAAATCCCTGGTGGTCCAGTGGACCGCTGCCCGCCCGATTGTGGGCTATGTAAATAACATATAAATCCAATATCCCTGGTGGTCCAGTGGATCGCTGCCTGCCCAATCGTGGGCTAAGTAAAGAAATGAAAGATCCTATCATCCCTGGTGATCCACTGGACCTGTCTGACCACCCGATCGCAGGCTAAGTAAAGAAATGAAAGTTCCTATCATCCCTGGTGGTCCAGTGGACCTCCCTCCCCACCCGCTCACTGTCCCCACCGCTCACCCCCCCAGTCAGCAGTGGGCAGCAGCTCCTCACCCTGCTGCCCGCCACCCAGTGACTGACACTGTCGGTAGGGCTGTACGCCCATTGGGCCACAGTGTGAGCCAATGGGCGTGTAGCCCATACCGTACTACACATTCCAGATATGTGAATGGGATCCAAAGGTGCATAGTGCCTGGTACAGAGGTACACAGATTACAGCAGCTGGGACCCTGTCATAACCACTGTGCACCCCCGCCAGTGACACCCGCCAGCCCTGGTGGGAGCAGAAATCCACCCACAGTGATGCTCTGGCCCTCCTAGCTGCATGGTAGGTCTGGGGCAACCCTGCCTGTACTGTCCAAATTCTGGGACCCATGCCTGCCCAGAAGTCCCTGCTCACATGGAGCAGGGAATCCATTCTGGGACACATGACAGGCATCCCATTGGATGCCCCCCATGTCCTCTGCTACCCACCCCTCCACCCCTTGTGATCCTGCATGCCAAGGTGGGGCAGGACCACAGACAGGTGGCCGATGATCATGAATGCTGGCCAGAGTGTGCATATCTGTAGGTGTGGAGCTTCGCGGGCGGAGAACATGCCTCTTGCATGTACCCAGACCTGTTTCAGGCATAGCAGGAATATCATTGAAAGAAGTGTTTCTAGACAATATTGCTCAGCAAGACGGACTCAGAGTGAAAGCATACAGCCACAGAAACAGATCAATGGTGTGAAAAAATCCATGTAACAAAATTCTAAAAATGTACACTTTAATGTTCATAAATAATCAATAAATATAGTGCTGCTAGACAATATTTATCAGCACAAAGGTCTCATACTGAACCTGTGACAAATTCCACTCTTGTGAACTTTAAAGAGCATATTAGCCACATAAACTGTTGTGTTTTTAGACAAGGTTTAGCAACAAGTTGGGTCTACCTGACAGCACCAGGTGCATCTCCTTTGCCTCCCCTGAGATCCTTCCACAATCCAATCACTGAAGTGAGTGCTCACAACAAAGTCCTTCATTGTGACTGGAAGACAATTGTTACATGTTCTCACCCAATGTTAATATCTCTTCCCAGCTCACTTTAGGAGTTGCTATTAGAGTGGACTTGCCTGTACCCTCCTATCTTTGGCCAGTGCACATTGCCTCCATAGCCTGTGGGAGCCTGGATTGGGTGTCCACCCTAGGTCTCTCACATGATGGTGCAGTGCACTATCAGCTTGTGACATTTTAGTTTGGCTAAATATTAATCCCCAAATATCACCACAGAAAAAAACTCAATATTCAGCTGTGATGATTGAATATCCATTTATCTGTGATATTTTATTTATTTATTTGAAATCTGGTATCCAGGAAATGCACACTGAGCCAAGCCTAATTTCCAGGTGTGACCTGGGGTGCCTTTCAGAATTTTGGATTTAACATTCCAGTTTGAATTTTGTAATTAGCATTCATTACTTGCACACCTCTACCTCTTGGAGGAAGTGATTGTGAGATGTGGGACTCAGAAAAGAGAGTGTTGCAATAGTTGTGGAGCATTGATTGCATTAGTGGTCAAAGGCCATGTCCTGAGCTTGCCGAACTAGATTCCAGTGCCCCATGGAGAAGAGTATGCTCCATGACAAAAGCAGTAGGACAACTGTAACAAAGAAGTGAAAAACCTAGCCAGTTTAAACTTAAAGAGCTAGTCTAGTGCCTAAAACTAAAATTAGGTTTCAAAAGCAGTCAGCTATTACCGTTTATATCTGAGGTAATCTCTTCTTTTCCTTTTCATTAAGTAGCATATTTTTTACCTAATGATACTAGTCGTTATGTGCAGAACAGTACTCTATCTGGCAGCTGGCATTTCCAGCTCTGTTCCTTGCATTCTATCAACCCTGTCCTCACTGACTGTGACATCCCAGTTGATCAGGAAGAGACACTCAGTGGCTGCCAGGTAAGTCACCTGTGATGTCACTGTCAATGAGGTCACACTGCTGCCGATATAGCATGAGGAATCGAACTAGATATGGCAGCTGCTAGATAGAGTGTTATTCCACACATCCGGCATAATACTATCACACAGAAAATTTTGTAATGAGAGAAAGGAAAAAGAAAAATACTTCAAAAATTAAAAGTTACAGCTGACTACTTCTTAACTTGTAACATTTATTTCTGTCATTGGTTCCACTATGGTAGCTCTTAAATCACCAAATCCACACTGTAGCAGGATGGGTGTACTGTAGGTGCTGACAGTGCAACTGATACAGACCTAAAGTGCTTGGCAGACGTGCCTTTATAGTAATAAAGAACATTTTGATTTTGCAGAACTCATTGGCAGAGTTCAAGTTTTTCAGGTGAGACCCAATACAACTGCAATAATGCTAACATGCACATTGCACCTTCCTGAAAGCGTTGAAGAAGCACACTTTCTATACATTTCCTGTAAGAGTATCAAATCGGTGTTAACCACACTGTTTCCTGTTCAGTTCTCACACACAAAAAAATGCAAATTGTATACTTATGCAAGGAAACATTGTGGCAATCCATTCTGCATACACATGCAATTATTTCTATTTTTTTCAGAGACCATGTTTTAAATAAAAGCCTATACTTTTATTTGACTCTGTAAAAGAATATCTTTTCAAATACTGTATATGTTTTAAACCATAGCCTTCACTTTTATTTGACTGCTGTGAAAGGATTTTTAAAGCGTACTTTGATTCAAATATACAGAAAGAAACATTCTTCCCAAATCAGGGCAGTGTGTCAGTTTCAAACGTAAATGGAGGACCAGTTGTACCTGAGATGAGTCCTTGTGTAACTGTTAAAGAACAAACCAGCTCACTCAATCCAGCGTATAGACAGTGCCCTGAACTGGCAGTCCAGAATTCCAGTGAAACTTCATTTAGGTTGAGTGCAAAATATACAAAAAAGAACACATGTTGTTTTTGGATGTTTTGCATTCTTCCTAAATGATGTTTCACTGGAGTTGTATGCTGCTATCTCTGATCATCATTTTGTGCATTCCAGTATGCAAGTCTGCATTGTTTGCAGTATGACTGTAATATGCCTGCAACTACAGACACTGCATTGTCAAATTCAGTGCCAGGTTCATGAGTAAAAGACAACAAGGGGGACTGCATGCAGGTGACACTACACTATGCAACACCATGTGCCACTGCAGAGTTTACATGTAATTGATAGTTGTTACAAATCTTAGAGTTTATAGAAAAAAGGCTAAACCCTAGTTTCAATTCACACTTATGTTCATGCTGCTATAGTTTTTTTTTTAGTTATTGTATTTATCCCATTCTTCTCCATCGTACCAGCCTCCCCAATCCCATCACCCAGCTTCTCCCAGACTTATCCTCGATTCTTTTCCCCAGGGTTTGCCCCCCTGGCAGGGTCAATGGAACTTCTCAACCCCCGTTGTGAACAGAATCCAGTCAGAAGTGATGCCTGGATCACTGGTGCAGTACTTGTGGGAGGCTGGATTAGTCATCCTGAATGGCTGGTCTTTTTAAATTTTTTTTGTCCCCAGACCCACAGAATGATAGTAACAAGGGTGCGCATGCACCTGCAAGCTTGCATGCATGGCACCAGCCTGTTCTCTCTCTCCCATGAAGCTATTACAGACTATACTGCCAACTGTGGTCACTCAGGTGGCAGCATTGCCACGGAGCAGACTGCCTCCCTCCCTCCCTGGAGGAAAGTGTGCACCGAGATGTTCAATCCTTCTCACCCTGGTTGGCCCCCAATGACTCAAGCTCATTTGCAAACATGGATCGTAAGCATCAAATATGGTAGGTCTACTACTGAGTTCATGGGCTGGCCTTGATATAAGTGTTTTAGTGGAATCATATTTAATTTTTTTTTTACACTTTCTTCACTTTGGTATGTAACTGGTCCTTCCCGTCAGTTTGCCTATTATGCATGGAATGCAGATTTTTTTTAACTTACATTTTATCTCCACTTTATACCCCATTTTCTTATGAACCTCGCCATCCCCCATGCATGCGTATGGAGGCATGCGCATGCTGTGTTACTGGGACACCCTCCAATGTTTGCTGCCTGCTTACCTGCACTGCCTGTTGACCTTCATCCAGGGGAAGTGGAACTATGGCAGGTGACAAAGTCCTCCCCAGGACAGAAGAGTGGCCTTTCAACTACTCAGTCCTGCTCCCCCCACCCCCACCCCCATGCCAGCTCTCTGATGACCTGGGCTCATTCTCAAACCTGGGTCACCGGCATGATGAGAGATAAGGCATCTAGTGCCTCAGCCCTCAGTGCCACTAGGCCAATGGAATGCTGATTCTGATGTGGGTTCAGGTCACAGAATATCTGGAACCTAGAGGTGCAATACTGTATGTACCAATGTTTCCTCATTCAACAATGTACAAGTGTCATTGTTCACAATGAAGAAATAAAGATCCAACTAGTGCACACTTTATCTATTCAGAAGTTACAGCATACATAAGTGGAAGGCTTTCTCAGCTGTTCCCCACATACCCCAGATAGTATCACAGACACTGTTGGGGATGTCTCCAGATGAATCAGAATATCCTCAGGGAGCCCCTTTCTAGGGTCTACTGAACTTAGAATCCAGGATGGGAAGCCAGACAGTTGCTCAGTATTTTATTGATAGGCATGGGCTAAGGATGTTCCACCTAACAACCCTTCTACAATGTTCAATTACCTTGAATGACACTGAATTCAGAGAGACAGCACTAAGTGAATCCATTATGCCAATCTCAAATGCAAAGTCCACACTCCAGATTTTCCTTCCAATGTGGGGACCTATGGTACTCTTGAGTGTGCTCATTCAGCTCAACATTTGGGCTACCAAAAGATCAGGATGCACCCCGCTTCATCGGCAGGCATGAGACCTGTAAGGACCTAAAAGGAGATGCCTTTGAGGGAGATCCCCCAAGCCCCACCACCTTCTACATTTTGCTTCTCTGACTTCTCTCCTCTCCGTCTCTCAGTCCTCCCAAGAGTAAATTCCTTCACTAGTGTAAGCAGTACCTTTTATATAATGTGACCCTAGTCACATGGCAGGAATTTGGCTCTGGTCCTGATCCTAACCTTTGAAAATAGATTGCAGTTGTAATTGTAAACAGCCATTGGATATACAGTCACTCAGATTGGCCAATGTTTTATTCATGTGAGAAAGGACAACAGGGCATGTGAGTGGCAATGGGACACCTTGAAGCAATCTTTACTTTAAAAACACGTCTTCAATCAGGGATAGAGACAAACAACAGGTGGGTTTATTGAGGAAGTTGGCACAGTATTCCTGCTCACTCCTTGGAGCTGCTCAGGCGCAGTACACATTTCATTCTCATCTCGACATGACCCGGGTGGGGTGGGGGTAGGAATATCAGCAAACTGATTTCGTTTAAATTCATCTTCTACAGCAAACACATCCTAAGATGGCACTTGACCAGGCTGTATCTTCTGTAATTAGCCTTTCCTGGGAACTCAAGCCTCCTACACTGTAGCAAACATCTTTCCTGGCAAAGGAAGAGACCTACAGTGCAGTCAGAAAGGCCCAACAGAAGACTCAACCCTACAGGGCACTACAGGAGTTCCTTCCTTCCTTCCATCCCCATTACTTGCATTGTCAACATAACAAAAGCAAACTCACCAAATGAGGGTAGCTGAAATTTGAAATTGTTTGCTAGCCAAGATAGCCAAGAAATGTAGCATAGCAAACATAGCAAAAAGGCGTTTATTATGTCACATTCTTGGCTGTTAAATGCATTCACATTTTAGCTATTCTCATTTGGTGAGTGCATCACTTTTGTTGTTTTGATTGAGCTCAATCAACTGGTGACAGCACCCTTGGAGGTGTTAAGCTGCATGGTTTGTTTTCTTTTTGTTTCCACTACTTACATACTCTCCTTTCTCTTGGCTTCAGTTCAAGCCTAGGAGGGGACCAGGCAAACTGGTAAATCGTCAATCATGTTTTTTGAAGGTCAGTCATGACAGATCATTGTTAATCATCAAATTTTATTTATTTATGTATTTTGTTACTGGATAAACATATGAGCCTAGGCCCTTTTTCATATGTGACCCGGGACTATAATACTGTCACAAGATGTAAGATGAAAATTACAAGATAACTTTTACATTCACTTAATACAAACAATACGAAATAGAAACATATAATATAAGCATAGTCTATTATTACAAACATTTTAAAAATAACAATGCTACCGTATAATCATCAAGAGAGACCATGATTTAAGATCATCATCTAGATCATGATGTAATCATCAAGCGTGTAACTTTCAAATCACTAACTGATGATTATTGATTATTTTTGTAACTTTAAATCAATATGATGGTTTCTGATGATCTGTGGATGATCAAATGATGATTGTTGATGATCATTGATGACTGTATTAGTTCTGTATCATAAGACTGTAAGTCACATGAGTAATACTTATAAAGGAAAACACAAATTGCACATACCCCAATAATGCAAAGCATCATGGGAAGCATATGCAAATGCCTATGTATTAATTTGGATTGGCTCAACTTTAAGCAGAATTGCATGGTGCCAGAATCCCTCATAATATAATCAGCAAATTCTGAGAACAGCAGGCACAGATACATGTTTCATCCTCATTTGAACTCATCAGTATGCCATATCTGTACTTCAGTCCAGGGACAGAGAGCCAGCCACCCTATAGGGGATCTTATTGGTTTGGGTCATGGGCATCCCAACGTGTATATATATATATATATATATATATAGAGAGAGAGAGAGAGAGAGAGAAGAGAAGAGAACAACAAAAGCACCCTAGAGCAAATGCACTGGGGAAAGTGTTATCCTGGAGGATATTGGCTTAAAGTTGAGCCAATCCAAATTAAAGAGGGACATTTGCATATGTTTCCCATAATGCTTTGCATTATCAGGGTATGTGTAATTTGTGTTTTCTTTAAAATTTGGCTGTATGGCCAAAGTCCTCCAGGATAACTCTTGCCCCAGTGCATTTGCTCTGGGGTTCTTTTGTTATATACTTATATCAAAATTGTTTGCTCTAATATGACAATATGAATATCTATTATCAGCAAAAGCAAATAAATTATAATGTATATCATGTGACGTCAAGTTTTATAAGTTTTATTCCCTTTAGAAAGAGGAAATGCAATGTTCGATATAGTACACACATTTACATAACTAATTTACATATTTCAGTAACACAGTTTATGAACAAATCAATGGTAATTTCTATGTTTAAAATAATTTTGCCTTGGGTGGCATGGCTTATCTAATGTGATGGCTGCCTGATCGGAGCACTCTGCCGACCCGGGGTTCTAGTTTCAATATTTACACCACTTAACTTACTTCATTCAATAGATGTAGCAGAGATATCCATTCTGGGAACATCCAGGAACAAAACAATCTACTTTTAATCTCCAGCTTTCGGCTACAAAAGCTATCAGAGCCGACTGCATCTCCTGCTTTTCAGCATGGCACACAGAAGAGGTCCAGATGCTCTCACGGGCCTCAATACGCAGCAGATCAATGACATGTTTGCGGCCTTGATGCAACGCATGGCTGAGGTCACCCTGGCCTCGAACAACACTACTATGGCTACACAACAAATGGATGCCAGGGTCCACAAAACTGAGTCGCAAGTAAGTCACAACACGGATACCATTGAATCACTAGCATCCACTGTCCGTGAACAAGAAAAAAACATCCACATGCTCCAAACTAAAACTGACAACATGGAGAACAGGAGCTGATGCAACAACCTATGGCTCCTAGGTTTCCCCCAAGGGTGCAGAACGGGGGAACCCTTTGGATGTCTTGTATAATGTCTTGCCTGAAGTCCCGTGCCACAAGCTGCCTCCTAACCTGGCGATTAAGCGAGCCCACAGGACACTAAATCCTCCACCCAAACCAGGAGAGAGGCCTAGACCTCTCATGGCTAGAATTCTGAACTTTGCTGACAAGGAGTGGATCACCTCCAGGGCCCAGGAGCTCAGTGCCCTCTCTTAGCAAGGCCACAAAATCCTGATTTTTCAGGACTACTCTTGAGAACTGGCAGCCAACCAGAAAGAATACACTGAAGCCCACTGCTTGATGCATTCTCTAGGTATACGGTTTTCTCTGCAATACCCCTCCACAATCTGCCTAGAAGTGAATGGAGCACCAGTCTCTTTCTCAACCCCAGAAGCTCTCATAGTCTATCTCTGATGTAACTGGCCTCCTCATACCAGAGCAGATCCTCTGACTCACCAAAACAACATCTCTGGTCATCCCAGGGCTAAAAATCTGATGGCTGATACATCAAACATAGGAGGAGAGTTCCAGTGCAGCTACAACTTCACAAGGGTGACTCTGGGCCTTTCAGCCAGATCCTGCAAGTGGCAGCAATCAGAAAAGTATGCCAGAAGGGTTCACCCTGAAGACCGTGAGGCAGACAATGGATGTTGGCAGGAATACTCAAAGGAGACCCTTGATGCCAGCATCAGCAAGTTCTCAACTCTGACTCACTATGCAGTACTGGCCCCTGTGGAACTGATTGAACCCGCAGAGCTTCCTGACTATTCAGAGGAGGAGATGGTGCTTGAGGCCTCTGCTGCTGAAGCAGAACTACAACAATGAACTATAGAGGAGCCTTCTAGCACAGCCTCCTCTCTGCTGCATCACTCACCACATTCCATGGATCTTGGTCCAGACAAGCGGGCACCTCATTCAGCAGTCAGAGCAGAAGAATCCAGGCAATTACATCACTGGACCAGATATAGATAAGTGTCCTTCTGTATATTTTTCTTGAGGTCAGAGCATGGGTATGGGCTCAGGGAAAGATAACCGGATGGCTAACGATTTACAATTTAGTGGTAGTTAATGGTTAATTCCTGGGAAGTTTACAGATCTCGTTCCCTCCACTGCCCATTCAGGGAGTCTTGGTCTAATATCTTTGCCCTGCTGACCAGAAAATGCTCCCGGGACACTTTACAGTAATAATGTATAACTGTTGTTCCAGTTATACAGTCTTATATAGTGTTACCGTTATTTCAGCTACACTTATTGATTTTATCTAAAATGCCTCCTGACAGGGGGTGAGGGAAGGGAAATGAACTGCACAGGCCTGTCAATTGATACAGGTAGATGGGTTAGTACCCTGTTACGAGAGAGCCTGTTTACCCTGGCAGCACAACTGTCCCTCTCTTGATGAGGGCAGGCTCTGCTTATTTATAAATTTTCTCTACAGAACAGAGGCTGTTTACCTCACTGGTGCCCTTCCCCTCCTCCCCCCTGTACCCCACTGGGGGGTCTGATGTGGGCACAGGGATAATGAACGTTGGTTTGGCAGTTCTGATAGGTATGAAGGACTGAGCCTTACCAAAGATGTTGCAGTGCCCTCAGTGTCACTACAATGTTAATCCCCAGATACTGTCAGTCCTGGGGACATTTATTTTGTAGTGTATACATCAGATTTTGCTTTACTCCCTGTGGCGGTGTGACTCAGATGAGTTCAGCCCACACATATTTTTACTCTGCTACCACTCTCGCAAGTTCAGAGTCCCTGGTTCCCAGTGGATCCCTTATTTGAATCACCCCCCAGTGGAACAGTGGGTTAGGCCTGAGAGGATCTTGTATCCTCGGCCTTCCAAACCAACCTCTACTATTATGCAGCCATGCACGCTACTTGTAAATAGTGTATACTGTGTTATTGTTTTCTTGTCGATACTGTTTATACACTGTGATATGCTGTCTGCTTACTGGTTAATATGCAAGTATATATCTGCCACTAGCCATTGTTATGCTGCCCTACTGCCTGGATCCATACCCACTCAATAGAAGTGTACTGCACTCACCTTGGAGTCATCAGATTGACCCTCACTCTCTCTAACTGTTCATACCTTATTCTTAATGATCTTCCATTGCACCCTCGACTATGGATGATATTTTCTTTGTCACCTGGAATGTCAGGGGGCTTAACACACCGATAAAATGGAAAAAAGTGTTGACATAGCTGAAGAGAGTGAAGGCCCAGTTTGCCTTCTTGCAAGAAACAAAACTAAAAAGGCAGGATCATACATACCTGGTGAGAGACTGGATGGGGAAGGAACTCCATGCCAGTGCCCCTATGAGGAAAAGAGGTATAGCCTTCCTTTTACACAAATCCCTACTCTGGTCTATCCTGAAGAGTAAATCAGATCCCCAGGGCAGATGGGTGTTGGCCCTTCTTGATACCCCCAATGAGCATGTTCTCTTGGTAACTGTGTATGCCCTGAACGAGGATGACCCCACCTTTTTTCTGAGTCTAACGACCAGAATAGAAGCCATGAGTGAACCAGATACACCCATTATTGGGAGGGGGGGGGGATTTAATTTCACATTGGTGCCGGTACTGGACAGAAGCAATCAGGGCAAATAGACACACACCAGAGGGGTGCAGGCTATGCTGTGGCTGAGCTCTGAATTCCAGCTTGTTGACATCTGGTGCCTCACTCACCCCAAGAAATGCGACAACACTTTCCAATGTGGAGTACATGGCACCTTCAGCAGACTGGATTTTTGGCTGATCTCCCAAACCCTCACTCAATCTGTTCTTGACTCCAGAATTCTCCCCACTGTTATTTTGGATCACGTTCTGGTTCGGTTGTTACTATCCTGGGGTGCTCCCTCACCCCGAACTCCCACATTGAGGCTTGGCCCTCTCCTCATGCACGACCAAAAGTTCATAGACTAGGCCAAGTCTGAAACTAGATTGTTCCTACAACAGAACACTATTTCTGATACCTCTGCTCAAAACAGCTGGGAAACATATAAAGCCAACATGAGGGGGAAGATCATGGGGTATGCTGCACATAGGCAGAAGGACAGAGAGCAGGAGCTGACTAGGCTGGAAGGGGAGCTTTCCTCTGCTGAACAGGCCCTTAAGGCTATGTCCCACCCCATCCCCCACTCTATCTGTGGCCGACAGGTCCTTATACTTTGTATGAGAATAAATGAGCTCCTGTCCTGGAAGGTCGATCTGGCTCTGCTACAAGTACATCATGCATACTGGGGGGAGGGAACAAAAGTGGGAAAATACTGGCATACCAACTCCAGAAGCAACAAGCGAATAGATATATCAATGGGCTTAAGGACCCCTTATCCAGGAAGGTAAGAGCCAAACCACAGATGGTGAATGATACTATCTCAGCATTTTACTCACAGCTGTACACCTCATCCTGGGCTGAAACCAGGTCTAACACTCATGAGTTCCTAGATACTATATCCCTGCCTAAGTTATCATCAGCCCAAAGTACAGCCCTTGAGGTCCCCCTAACCACTGAAATGATCTGTGCTGCCCTGTTATCTCTTAAAAAGGGAAGGCCCCTGGGAGGGATGGCTTCTCCGTGGCCTTCCTTCAGGCTATGGCACCTATGATTGCCCCATTACTTTGCTAGGTGTTCACTGAGTCAGAGGACAAGGGTATGCTACCACTCACTCTCTGGGAGACAATAATAACTGTTCTCCCCAAGAAAGGGAAGAGTTCCACTGAGACGGCCAGCTACCGCCCTATATCTTTGATAAACTCTGACAGTAAAGTGTATGCAAAAGCTCTGGCCTACAGATTAAATCCTCTTTTTCCCTCCCTGATTTAGCTATCCTAGGTCAGATCTATACAAGGGAAATATAGCACTGATCATATATGAATGCTTCTCAGTCTCATTCATCTAGCCAAACAGGTGGATACCCCGGCGGCTGCTCTGGCAATTGATTTTGAAAAGGCATTCAATTCTGTTGAATGGGACTACCTCCACACTGTCCTTGAAAGTTTTGGTTTTGGACCCCACTTTAGGGCTGCCATCACAGCTCTCTATATCTCTCCTCAAGCACAGGGGCTAACCAACTCCATACTATCTGATCCCTTCCAACTCCACAGGGTAACTAGATGGGGTGCTACCTTTTCCCGCTCCTATTCATACTGGCTGTTAAACCCCTGGCATCCAGAATCCAACAGGATCCACACACTAGAGGGATACAGTTGGGGAAGTCTCACTACTCCACCCTGATGTACGCAGATGATCTGCTGGTCCCCTTAGAGGATGCACAGTCATCAATCCTCCCTTTACTGGCCCTTCTAAAACAATTTACAAACAAAGGCAATCAAAATAAAACTGAGATATTCCCCCTTAATCCAAAATGCCACCCTCAGAGTATCCCCCAACTTGGTCTCAAGTGGTCACAAGATACCATCACTTCTTTAGGTATCAGAGTAGGGACTAATACTGACAAATGGTGGGATAACAATCCAGGCCCTCTGATGTCTGAATGTAAGGGAGAACTGGAACGATGGAATTGGTTACACTTCACTATGGCTGGCAAGATTGCTGCCTTCAAAATGTCAATGGCACCCAAATCTTTTCACTTAATATCATATATTCTTTTATATCTAACCCCACATTGATACCAGAAGTTGGATGGGATGATTGGCTCCTTCCAATGAGCTGCCAACTGGCCATGGTACAGCCAAAATTCACTTTGGGCACACTGGACTCGGAGGGGGGGGGGTCCTTGGATGGAGGGGTATAAGTTGGCTTACCACTGTTCCTGAACTCTAAAATGGTTTCAACCCAACTCTAATTGTTCCCACCAGTGGCTAGAGATAGAACAAAAATTGGGGGATACCCCTATGTTGGCCTTCCTGTTATGGGCTGACACACCCTGCACACTTCAAACTCATCCAACCCTAGGATCCTGTATCTGTTACTGGAAGATATTACACAAAAAACTGGGGACCCTTCCACGACCCCTCCCCCTCACCCCCTCTTTGGTGTAATTCTCTTATTAAGATGGGAGAAGCCCTGTACTATGGCCAAAATGGCGGGACAGAGGCATCTTTTTTCTCAGAGACTTCTTGCCCCGAACACTAGGGCAGTGGACACATTCCAAAACCTGCAACTTTGATTTTCCCTACCTACACCTGACTTTTGGATGTACTTACAGTTAAGGATGCAGTTAAACCCCTCCTTCTTCCCGACACATGCCCAGTTGGAGCCCCCTCTAAACTTAATAGTTGGCTTTGTTTATCAAAAGGAACAACAGGGGCAATATATGCCTCAGTGAGGGACTCCCTACCAAATCCAGCATCCTCATCAAAGAGCAAATGGGAAAAGGCCTTAAACATACAGATCTCAGACATCCAGTGGGCTCAGTGCTGGAATACCAGACACACTGCACACAGGGATGCCCGGAGCAGACTGATACACAATAAAATACTGCACTCTTGGTATAGGACCCCTGCAGTGCTAAAGAAGGCTAAGGTATTGACACACGATAACTGCGGACGTTGAGCCTGGAGGGGATTTATCTCATATCCTCTGGCAATGCTCTCTAATATCCCCTATGTGGCTAAGAGTCTCACAAGAGGCCAGCAAGATTTTTCACTGTCCTATGCCACCCTTAGTCCCTTTGCTGATGCTCGGCATGAGGTCAGAGGCCCCATACCTTACCTCTCAAGAGTTCAGATAGTTAATGCTGCTCTGTATGCAGGTGAAATGCATAATGCTCAGAAACTGAAAAGTTCCCACCACACCCACCATTGCAGAACTTTTCTCAGCCCTTTCAGCACTGCATGAACTGGAACAGGCATCCCATGGAGTACTTTGACAGGCAGAGAAGTTTCAACAATGCTGGGCACCATATCTGGCATCATACCTGGTTCCCAGGGCTGGCATTGCTTGAGGCTAATTTGCCATAACTACTGGATTATACAGTACCTTAACAGTGACTTAATATATGGATATTGACCTTTCTCCTTGTAGTAGATATGTAAACAGCAGCTACCTCTGTTCTTTATACTGCCTTGTATATAGTTTGATATGTGACACTTTCTTAGCTGGACAATTCTCAGCTTTCTATGTCTCTTAAGATTCCAAGATCTCTGCTTATTTGGCTGACTTTACTTTGTGGTGACCTTTTCTTTTTTTCAGACCCGGAACCAAGGACTGGGAGGTACATCTTTCGTGGTACATCCTACTTGGTCGTAGTAGCCCACCCTACGAGACTGACTGTGTGGTATTGCCAGCCTGCACATATGTATGCAACTGTGTTTTCTTTTGTATTATGTGTTATGTTTTGGAAAAAACAATAAAACATTTAACTGAAAATAATTTTGCCTTGACAGTAGTATTTTGCCAGCTTTTACAAAAGGCTTTGAGCAGAAACCAGGTACTTGTAGAAACTCAGAATAACCATAAAAAGAATCATTTAAAGGAGATATATAAACCATTTTCATCCCTCGTAACAGCAATAAGAAATGAGGTAGCAGAGTAAGTACACTTCAAGGTGATGTGTTTGTGTGTGTGGTAGGGGCAGTAGCCCCCTCCTTTATTGTTCTATGTTTGTCATTGTTCTGTAGTATGCAATGCTGTTTATGTATGTCTGTCTATCTACGTAGTATTAGGAATAGTGTGTAATAGACTGGCCATCTATTACACACTATTTAAAATAACCCCTCCTCCTCTTTGTCCCTCATAGAAATGTCCAATAGTAGCGTTTTGGCATTTGTTTATGCCACTATACGTTGCAGTTCATTTCCCAAATAAAAAAGAAAAGGAACTCTCTTCATGTCTTGTTTCATTGTGCAGCATTATGAGAGCCAGCAGACACAAAAGCTTCCTTTTAAAACAAGTAAATGCCCATTTGAACAGGCATTGAAAACGAATGCTAGACAGTTGTCCCTGAATGTTCCTAATGTGTTAGCCCCTTTTCCTTGCAAAATGGACGCTCCAGCCACCTCTGTATCTGTCGGTGTCTTTTATGGCCCAAATGAACCTGGCAGAATAGAGCTACTTCATTAGTTCGTGCCCTGAAAAGCTTTCCTGGTTCTCTAAACACTTACCTTGCTTGTTGTTCTAGTAAGGCTATTCCTCTCCTGAAGTCCCAGTTCCTTCACGAAGATGCGCATGTTTACGCTGCTAATTTGTACCGTTTCGGGCTTGAAAGCCAAACACTATAAAAGAGGGTTAGGCAGGCTAGGCATGAGTTGCCTTACCTCCCGGAGATGTATTTCTTGTTTCTGAATGGTTTAACAGGGTTTTAACCTGGTTTCTGACACTCTATAAATATTGCTTTCTTTTGAAACGCCACAGAACCGCCCAGCTTACCTGCTTTCTAAGAGCCGGCTGGCCCCTTTCATCTTCAATTTATGCAGGAAAGCTGGGGACGGTTCCTGTTAGCATTGCTAAACTAAAATCCAAGGGGCAAAATGAGTTTAGGGAAAGGTAGCAAGAACAGAAATCCCTATAGGTATCAAATTAGTAGTTGTTGTGTTAATAATTGTACTGAAATACCTGTTTTGGTTATATGTTTTAAAAGAAGTATATGATTGATGGCTAAAATGAACCAATCATGTTTCTTAGCTCCTTTATATGTCAGCCTATTGTGTGAAGCACTTCAGATTCAACTTGGGTGTTGTACCATGAACACCTTGTGGAGCTGATGAGTGTGCTACTCCTTATGTTAAGGATGGAATGAAGTCTGCCGTGTGTTCTGTATTTAATTATACTGTTTTATTTTTGTTTGAACAATCAATTCATTTTATTTTGTTGCTGTTTTTTTGGTTCCTGTAAATAAAGAGCCTTACAAGATTCCTGCATCTACCAGAGCCTGTGTCAAGCATCCATCTGTTAGACCCTTAGCCTTCCACATTGGTGTGAGAAGTGGGATAGGCCGGTTGGGGCTGACCAGCTGGAGGACCTGAGCCAAAACCTGGTGGACTCCTGATGCTGCAGGAGAGAGTGGACCTGATGGACCAGCAGAGGCTTTGGGGAGCACATACCAGATGAGTGACAGCAAAATATCAGCTACCTCTGCTCCCAGGTTTGGATCCAGTTACCCGGAAAAGAACACCAGTAATGGTAGAAAAACAGATGGAGGAACCAAAAACAGAGGGATTGTCTCAAGCTATTGGAGGTGAAGAGGAGGAGCACCTCCCTGAGGAACCCCAAGATCAGTTACGATGGCTATGTACAAGACAGCTGGAAATGGAATGACAGAGGGATAGAGATCAGAGGGAGTATGAGGCCAGGTGGAATGATACACTAAGGGCGTTTCAAGTGATGGGCATGGGTAGACCCCCTGCTGTCCCTGGAGGAGGTCACAAAGATATCAAACTGGCCAAACTTACTGACTCGGATGACATTGAAGCTTACCTATTGACTTTCGAAAGAGTTGCTACCACCTGTAACTGGCTCCGAGATCAATGGGTCATCCGTCTAGCCCCCTATTTGACTGGGAAAGCTCAGTTTGCTTACAGCTGAGTAGAGATGGTGGATGTAAATCATAATCGAGTCAAACAAGCCATTTTAAAATGTTATGACATTAATACAGAGACCTATTGACAAAAGTTCAGATCATATAGATATGGTACTGCAGACAATCCCCAGGATGCGTTTACCCAGCTAAAGGACTTGTGTGTCAAATGGCTGCAGCCTAATACCCGGACTGTAAATCAAATCATTGAGACGATAGTATTAGAGCAATTTATCCGAGTTCTTCCTCCAGATGTCCAATCATGGGTCAGAGAACATCGCCCAGAGGTCTCCGATACAGCAATCCAATTGACTGAAGACTACATCGCTGCCAGACCCCATAAGCAGAGAGGAATTCATCAGACATCTCATCAGCATCCAGTAGTACCTCTCACTACTCCTACTACTATGGGAAGCACTGGTAGCACTACTATAAGTACTGGTGTACAAGGAGCTGGTAAAGCAGTAAGGGGGTACAATCTGGATATTGTTTGCCATGAATGTAAAGCCAAAGGACACATTGCAAGGTTTTGTCCCAAGAACAAGATTTAGTCTATCCATCTTGCTTTAGCTAACTGGGGACAATACATGGTAACTGTACAAGTTGGACATCACCTAGTTACAGGACTTCTAGACTCAGGAAGTAAACAGACCCTGATACAAGCAGAGTTGATGAGTGTACCCCCCATCCCTAGAACGTCCCACTACAGAAGTAACCTGTATTCATGGTGACACTCATCAATATCCATTGGAAGAGACCAAACTAACCATACAGGGACAGGCACAAATTATGAAGGTGGGTGTCATGCCTAACCTTCCTATTCCAGTAATAATTGGGCATGACTGTCCCGCTTTCCAGAAACTCATGTCTGCTAATCTTTGTGCCATGGTGACCAGATCACAGACTCTCCCTGATCAACATGTTGAGACTCTAGAGCACTTCTTCCCATTCGACAAGGATATTTATGGGTCCTAGGAAAGATAAGAAGACAGAAGAAAATGAAAAGCATAACTGGACTATAAACCAAAATAGTAATATTAATAATAGTAAGATGTATGGTATACAGGATGTGAAAACCTATGTTTGCTGAATTACAGAGGGGGATGAATTTTAAAACCATTTTTCTTCCCAAGATAAGAATCAAGGGACCGGAGATAAATGTCAAGTAAGAGAAGGGTTATTGTATATGATATGTACAAATCTTAGGACTCAATAAATTGTTTAACAACTGTTAGTTCCTGAAAAGTATCGACCGATCCTAATAAGCCTTGCTCATGACATTCCCATGGCTGAACATCTAGGGAGGAATCAGACCTTCAGCAGATTGTTACATCGATTCTTCTGGCCTGGAATACATGAGCTAGTTGCTAAGTATTGCAAATGTTGCCCAGAATGTCAGAAAGTATCTAAGATCATAAAGAAAGATAAGGTCCTTATGCAAGTAATGCCTTTATTTTCGACACCCTTTCAAAGAATTGCCATGGATATTGTGGGTCCGGTCCAAAAGAGTGCCAAGGGTAATCAGTATATACTAGTGCTATGTGACTATGCAACCAAATATCCGGAGGCTATACCCCTCCATACTGTCACTGCCCCTAGAATTGCTGAAGAGCTGGGAAAATTTTTTAGCAGGGTAAGTATCCCACAAGAAATACTCACTGACCCCGGCACGAATTTCTGCTCTCAGGTTCTGAAGCAGCTCTACCAGACCTTGGGTATTGAGGCTATGTAAACTACACCATACCACCCTCAAACTGATGGTCTGGTAGAATGTTTCAACCAAACCATGAAAAAAATGATTAAAAAATTCATACAGGATGAGGGTAGACAGTGGGACGTTTACCTTCCTTATCTGATGTTCGCCTATCAAGACGTACCCCGGGCCTCAATTGGCTTTCACCATTCAAACTATTGTACGGGAGAAATCCAAGAGGACCCTTGAATGTAATAAAAGAATCGTGGAAGAAAGTAAGGATGCCCAAAACAAATGTTCCCTGAATATCTACATCATTTAAGAGAGCTTAATAAAGAAGTATAGCCAACAGGCCCATGCTAACAGCCAAAACAACAGTTGACACAAAAGATGCATTATGATAAAGGGACAGGTAAGAAGGATTTCATAGAAGGGGATCAGGTGTTATTATTATTACCATCTTCCGACAATAAATTGTTAATGAAATGGCAGGGCCCCTATAAGGTAATACGAAAAGTGGGACCCGTTACATATGAAATCAATGTACATGACAAGACCGATAAAAAGCAGATTTATCATGCTAACCTTCTCAAATCTTGGGTAGAGAGAACACCAAAAATATGTGGGTATGTGTACCCAGAAGATGGTACTAGTGAGCTAGATATAGCCTACAGACGATTGGAAATGGAAGAGGATATTAAAGACATGAAAATAAATCCCAACTTAACATCTCAGCAAAACGCTGAATTATTAACTATACCACAGTCACATAAGGATACTTTTAAAGGAACACCAGGGAGGGTGAAGGATGCAACACATAGTATTGTAGTGTCCCAAAATAACCCCATCCAACAGAAACCATACCACCTACCTGAAAGAGTTAGGGAAAATGTAATACAAGAACTACAGAAAATACAAGATATGGGGATTATTGAGCCTTCACGCAGTGAATGGAGCTTTCCATTAGTTGTTGTAAATAAGAAAGAAGGGGGAGTATGTTTATGCTTGGATTTTCGGCATCTTAATGCCATTTCCAGATCTGACAGTTACCCAATGCCTCATATTGACGATATATTAGATCACTTAGGAAATTCCCAATATTTTTCTACTATCAACTTGAGAAAAGGATATTGGCAAATTCCCTTAGATCAAGAAGCAAGAGATAAAACAGCCTTTAGTACTCCCCTTGGATTATTTCAATTTACAGCAATGCCTTTTGGGTTGCATGGTGCCCCTGCCATGTTTCAAAGGGTTGTGGACAAAGTTCTAGCTTCACATGCTGCATATAGTGCAGCATACCTAGATGATGTAGTGATATTTAGTCCTACATGGCAAGAACATCTACACCACTTGTCAGAAGTCCTGTCCGCTATTTCCAGCTCTGGTCTTACTATAAACCCTGAGAAGTGTACTATGGGGATGCAGGAGACAAAATACTTAGGTTTCTTTATAGGGAAGGGGGTGTATAAAACCAGAAATAAGTAAAGTGGATGCCGTAGCCAATTGTCCTAGACCAAAAACAAAGAAGGATGTCCGTGCCTTCTTTGGTCTAACAGGTTACTATCTGCGTTTTATTCCTTCTTTTTCAACTATAACTGGACCTTTATCCGATCTAACCAAGAAACATACAGTATGCCAGACAAAATAAAATGGAACCCTAAATGTGAAGAGGCCTTTTGTTCTATACAGTAAAAGCTCAATTATGCTCTTCACCGATTCTCCATACTCCTGATTTTACACGTCCTTTTATAGTACAAACTGATGCCTCTAACAGAGGTATTGGAGCTGTGCTGCCACAGGTTATTGATGAAGAAGAACACCCCATCATATATGTAAGCCGCAAACTACATGAACGAGAGGCCAAGTGTTCCACTATAGAAAAGGAATGCTTAGCCATCTAGTGGGCTATTGAGGCCCTTTGTTTCTATTTGTGGGGTACCGAGTTTGAAATATGGATGGATCATAATCCGTTGTATTGGTTGCACAACATGAAAGACAAAAATCCCCGATTTATGTGGTGGTATCTTTCATTGCAACCATATCATTTCATAATAAAACACCGGAAGGGAGTAATACATGAGAACGCAGACTTCCTATCAAGATATGGAACAGAAGAGCATCTATCTTCAGACCCCGGGGTAATGCAGAATAAAAATTTGGAAGACATTTGTCTTCCCCTTACTTGTTAAAAGTTTTGATATGCATATAAGGGACCCCGGGGTGGAGCCATGGAGAGGGTGGGCTGTGGCTCCATCTTCCCATTCCAGGATTTCTGAGAGGTAGAATAAACACAGTAATAGAAAGTGTTTGGTAAACAAAGGGAAGGGTTTATTCAAAAGGGGGGAGGAGTATGTGGTAGGGGCAGTAGGTCCCCCCCTTTATTGTTCTATGTTTGTCATTGTCCTGTAGTATGAATGCTGTCTATGTATGTCTGTCTATCTATGTGGTATTGGGGTAAATAGTGTGTAATAGACTGGCCATCTATTACACACTATTTAAAATAACCCCTCCCTCCTCTTTGTCCCTCGTAGAAATGTCCAATAGACGCGTTTTGGCATTTGTTTATGCTGCTATACGTGCAGTCCATTTCCCAAATAAAAAACGGAAAGGGAACTCTCTTTCGTTTCTTGTTTCATTGTGCAGCATTATGAGAGCCAGGAGACACAAAAAGCTTCCCTTTTAAAAACAAGTAAAACGCCTATTAGAACAGGTATTGAAAAACAAATGCTAGACAGTTGTCCCTGAGTGTTCCTAATGTGTCAGCCCCTTTTCCTTGCAAAACGGATGCTCCTGCCACCTCCGTATATGTTAGCGTCTTTTACAGCCCAAATGAACCTGGCAGAATAGAGCTACTTCATTAGTTTGTGCCCTGAAAAGCTTTCCTGGTTCTCTAAATGCTTATCTTGCTTGTTGTTCTAGTAAGGCTACTCCTCTCCCAAAGTCCCAGTTCCTTCACGAAGATGCGCACGTTCGCGCTGCTAATTTGTTCCGTTTCAGGCTTGAAAACCAAACATTATAAAAGGGGGTTAGGCAGGCTAGGCATGAGTTGCCCTACCTCCCGGAGATGTATTTCTTGTTTCTGAATGGTTTAACAGGGTTTTAACCCTGGTTTCTGGTACTTCTATAAATATTCGTTTTCCTTTTGGAAACGCCACAGAACCACCCAGCTTACCTGCTTTCTAAGAGGTGGCCGTCCCCTTTCATCCTCAATTTATGCAGGAAAGCTGGGGGCGGTTCCTGTTAGCGTTGCTAAACTAAAATCCAAGGGGCAAAATGAGTTTAGGGAAAGGTAGCAAGAACAGAAATCCCTATAAGTGTCAAATTAGGAGTTGTTGTATTAATAATTGTACTGAATACCTGTTTTGGTTATGTGTTTTAAAAGAAGTATATGATTGATGGCTAAAATGAACCAATCATGTTTCTTAGCTCCCTTTATATGTCAGCCTATTGTGTGAAGCACTTCAGATTCAACTTGGGTGTTGTACCATGAACACCTTGTGGAGCTGATGAGTGTGCTACTCCTGTTATGTTAAGGATGGAACGAAGTCTGCCGGTGTGTTCTGTATTTAATTATACTGTTTTATTTTTGTTTTTATTTTGTTGCTGTTTTTTTGGTTCCTGTAAATAAAGAGCCTTACAAGATTCCTGCATTTACCAGAGCCTGTGTCCAGCGTCCATCTGTTAGACCCTTAGCCTTCCACAGTGTGGAATATGTATCATAGCTAATGATATCAGTAAAGATGTCTAACTAAAGATACAGTAAATTTGAAAAGTATAGAAAGAAGATAACTTGATTTTTTGAATTTATTACAGTACTCTTGGCCATGGGAAATCATGAAAAATCATGATGATATGCGACCATCCTTAATCACAATCAACTTTTCCATAACATGATGATTTTTGATTGGTGGTCATTCAACACCGATGTTTAATTATTGCTAGTCATGATCACAATGATGGTTTTGAAGCTTGATCATGATATTTGCACATGATTCATAATGATTATTAATGATACATCATTACAAAGTAATAATCTTTTCAGCTTGGGACTCGCAAAGCACATAGAAACATAGAGTCATAGACTTTGATGGCAGATAAGGACTGCTTGGCCCACCTAGTCTGCCCATTTCCCTACCTACAGGATAAGTTGCAAATCCTAGTTAACCAACAGCTTATTTCTTCCTATCCCCCACAAAAATTGTCTTATGTCTGTCTCATGAATTCTTGAATTCTCTCACAGTTTTAGACCCCACAACCTCCTCAGGAAGGCTGTTCCATATGTCAACCACCCTCTCTGTGAAAAAATACTTCCTCATATTGCCCCTGAACCACCCCCCCATCTTCAAATTGTATACCCTTGTTCTTGCTCATCTCTTTTTCTGAAAGATGCTACCCTCTTGGACTTTGTTGATTCCACTGAGGTACTTGAAAATTTCCATCATGCACCCCCCCTCCTTTCCTCAAGGGTATGCATATTAAGCTCCTTTAGTCTCTCCTCATATGGCTTCTCTTGCAGACCCTGCACCATTTTAGTTGCCCTCCTCTGGACTGCCTCTATCCTGTCTATGTTCTTGCGGAGATGGGGTATCCAGAACTGGATGCAGTACTCCAGATGGGGTCTCACCAACTGTCTGTACAGAGGGATAACAACTTCCTGTTTTCTGCTGGTGATGCCTCTCCCTATACATCCGAGTATCCCCCCAGTCCTCCCTACTGCCTTCTCACATTACTTACTAACCTAAAGGTCATCTGATATGATTACCTCCAGGTCCCTTTCCATTTTTGTTGTTGTTACTACCTCCCCCATTGTGTAATCTTTCTCTGGGTTTTTGTTTCCCAGGTGCATTATTTTGCACTTCTTTGCATTGCATCCAAGCTGCCATACTTCTGACCATTTCTCCAACCTTGCCAAGTCCCTTTTCATCCTTTCCATGCCTCCTTGTGTATCAACCCTGTTGCAGATCTTTGTGTCATCTGCAAAGAGGCATACTTTTCCTTTCAGTCGCTCTGCAATGCCACTTATAAAGACATTAAAAAGGACTGGACCAGTATTGAACCCTGCAGTACCCCACTAGTAACCCCTCTTTCTTCATAGGGGACTCCATTTACAATTACCTTCTGTGTCCTGTTGTCCAGCCAGTGTTTTACCCAGGCTACCACCCTGGGATCCACTCCAAGGCTGGTTAATTTGTTTATTAATCTTTTGTGTGGGACTATATCAAACGCCTTGCTAAAGTCTAGGTAGGCCATATCCACAGCCCCTTCCTGGTCTACTACTTTGGTCACCCAGTCAAAGAAATCAATTAGATTCATCTGACATTACCTTCCTACTGTGAACCCACACTGCCTTGGGTCCTGTGCCCCTCTGGCCTCTAGGTACTCAACAGTTCTTTCCTTCAGAAGTGATTCCATCACTTTCCCTACCACAGATGTCAAACTGACAAGTCTGTAGTTTCCTGCCTCTGTCTTGGACCCACTTTTGTGAAGGGGAATCTCATCTACCTTCCTCCAGTCCTCAGGTACCACACCAGCCTCCCACAATTTGTTAAAAAGGGTATTTCAGTGGTTTCACTAGTTCTCCCCTTAATTCTTTTAGAATTCTGGGGTGAATTCCATCAGGCCCCATTGATTTGTCCACCTTCAGTTTTAGGAGTTCTTTCAGAACCCTTTCTTTTATGAAAGGACTGGGATCAACCCCCCTATTCAGAGTGCTTCTGTTAACTGGATTATGCACCTCCCTCTCCTCCACTTTTGTGAATACTGAGCAGAAGTATTCATTCAGTGTCCCTGTTTTTTCACTGTCCCTCTCTGCCCACCCATCGTCCATTTTATTCAGCTTCAATATCCCTCCCTTTGTCTTTCTACGCTCCCTGATGTACCTAAAAAAAGGTTTTATCCTCCTTCTTAACTGAGTTGGCTATCTTTTCCTCAGTTTGGGCTTTTGCTATTCTGACTTCCCTCCCGGCTGCCTTCTGTCTTAACTGGTACAGCTCTCTGTCCTGCTCCTTCTGTGTTTCCTTATACTTCCTAAATACTGCCTTTTTCTCCCTGACCTTCCCATCCACCTCTTTTGAGAACCATAGTGGCTTTTTCTTTCATTTTGATTTGTTTATTTGCTTCACACAGAGACTTGTTGGTTCTGTGATGGCAGTTTTGATGTTTCCCTATTGTTGCTCCACCCCTCCTTCTTGCCTGTTTACTAGTGCTTTTCTAAAGGCACTCTCCCATCTTGCCAAAGTCAGCCCTCCTGAAGTCCAGTACCCTCACTTTTGTATGGTTTGACTCTGTAACTGAGTTTATCATGAACCACACTGTTTGGTGGTCACTTGTCCCCAGATGGCAACCCACTTCTAGATCTGAGATCCTCTCACTGTCCCCATTTGAGAATATGAGGTCTAAGACTGCTCCCTCACGAGTGGGTTCCAAAACTAGCTGTCTGAGGCATGCCACCTGTAGGGCATCAAGAATGGCTCTGCTCTTGGATGTGGCTGCAGCAAAGGTGCTCCAGTTAACATCTGGCATATTCAGGTCTCCCATCAGTAGTATCTCCCCTTTCTCTGCCATTCTAAGGATGCCTTCTATCATATCCTTGTCCATTTCCCTCCCTCTGACATGGGGTCTATACACAATGCCTGTACTGATTGTTGTGCCATTTCCAGTCCTCAGGTGACCCACAGTGCCTCCTCTCCCTCTCCTCTCCTCTCCTCTCCTCTCCTCTCTCCTCTCCTCTCCTCTCCTCCTCCCTCCTGTTTACTCTTTTGTTCAGTTGTTTTTATCCCTTCCCTTACATAGAGAGCTACCTCTACCCCTCTTCTTCCCTCCCTATCTCTCCTGTAGGTTGTGTGCCCTGGTATGTTAACATCCCAGTCACGGTTCTCTGTGTGCCATGTTTCTGTGAGTGCTACACTATCCAGGCATCCCTCTTCCATCAAGGCCACCAGTTCCTAGAGCTTGTTGTTCAAACTATGGGCATTGGTACTCATTACCCTCCATTTTCTGATGGCCTTACCTCTTTTTGACCCATCTCTGTCCTTATTGCCTTTTTCACTTTCTCCATTTACCCCTGCCCTTTTCCCTATCGACATCTTTAGCTTGGTGTTTACCTCATTTTCTACCCTGATTTTTTTTGAGGGGTTGGATTTACCTGCTCTTTTCCAGTGCCTCCCCCCTTGGCTAGTTGAAATGCTTGCCAATGAAGCATTTAAACCTATCACCAGTGCATCAATACCTTAATCACCTGGACACCTCATTCTGAGTCCGAGACAGCAATTAGACACTAGTTCAGTAATCCTGATCTGTAATACACCAATACTGATATGTTCAGGGCCAACCTAGCTAGGTGACCACCACCTAATCCATGAGGGACAACTGCTAAGCAGCCTCCACTAGTTGCAGTTCCAGAATGCTAGTTGGAGCTCTGCATACAGGAAACAATGCAGGCTCTATGGCTTCCAGACACTTGCAACCTTGACATAGAATCTGCCTTCTATAGCAAGCGTTCTCCTTCTTTGCCTTCCTAGAACATTGCTTTTCCCCTTTTATGCTTGGTGGCAGTATCATCTGGCAGAACTCCAGCCATCATGGGGCAGGATCAAACCAAGTGACCAACTCTGGGCTTGGGATTACTCTAGCTGTCAGTGAATATCACCAACATACCAGTGTTTGTCAGCAGTTTACATGTAGTTTTAGTGATATCTGGGACTAATATTGTTTTAAAGAGCTACAATCCCTCAGGTAGATGACTTGTGATATCTATGTGCCTTTATTTATTTATTTCATCGATTTTACCATGAAAAGCATACTGAGCTGATAGCAGCTTGTTTCCAGATGAGTCCTGGGGGAGAAGAAAGACAAACTATTTATTTAGTTGTAATGTTTCACCAGGAAAGGCACACTGAGCTGTGACAGCTTGTTTTCAGGTGTATCTGGCGGGGTGTTGTTGGATCTTTTTTTTATTTATGGGTGAATGTTGGCAATGACACTGGGAGACCCACCTGTTTTCATCAATGAGTGCCATGGGATCTTTTATGTCACTCCTACAGAGGGAAAGAACAGTCAGACACATTAGGATCTCCTGCTAGTGATTCATTGATTAAAGAAGACAGTAATGTCAAATTACAGCAATAAAAGTCCAGCAAAAGGCAGCATGTATACATTTAGTGCTGAAATTGTTACAGTCATCCAGAATAGAGCAATTACCCCAATGCTTTTCCTCTGATGAACCCCCTAAGGCATTGCTATCTGCTCTAAGGCAATAAATCACTGGCGGTGGATCCTTTTTTTTTTTTATTTAGTTGTTTAACCAGGAGTAGCACACTAAGCTGAAAGCTTTTTTACAGGAGCGACCTGGGAGCACAGGGAAGTCAAGTGACTTTCTCAGGGTCACACAGTATGCAACTGGAAGCTTTGGGATTCAAACCCAGGTCTGGTCTGCTGGATGTCACCAGATTTGCAGCTCAGAGCCTTAAACCACTGCGCTATACTGCCGCCCCAATGTGTGCTGACTGTTCTTTTCCTCCACAGGAGTGTAGCTGAGTTGGTGAGTGCTGTTGGATATTTGGGGCTGCCAACTCCTGCATTAGCAGTATCCCCTGGGTTTTCACATGAGCGCAGTTATCCTTTTACACTGAACTAATGTGGCAGATCTTTCACTTCCACCTGGACAATGACCAGAGATGGGCAGAAAGGACCTTGGTTTAATGTCTTATCCAAAAGGCAGCACCTCAACAGTGCAGCACTCCCTCATACTGCACTACAGTGTCAGTTATGGGTGTTACCTCAGATGCCTGCTGTGGGGCTAGAACTCATGACCTTATGATCTTCTGCGCCCAGAGATAAGCGTGCTTCCCATTGAGCTACTGATACTAATACTGAGCCACTAACACTGACAGATTACAATACAGTATAACTCAACTCTGTGACAGATACAGAGCAGCTCACTTTAAACATTGATGAGGTGAAGTAAATTACATAGAAACGCAGAATTTGTTGGCAGAAGAAGGTCTGTTGGGACTTCCGGTGATGTCATCGTAATGGTGGGAATCTGAATCTGAGAGCTCCACAACTACCTCTCCTCAATCTACTAGCATCCCCCACAAAGGATTTTCCTTGCTGGCACCCAAGAGGCTCCCTACACACTACTGGTGGCAGGGAAACCCCAGAAGATGAAAGGAGCAAAGCACTCAGTGTCTACTGGTAGAACAAAGCAAATGTTGCTGAGCAAATTGCAAGAGGGCGATCAACCCTACCCTCATGCAGATGCTACCCCTCAGGGTCCTCTATTGATCAGGACCCGGAGGAAGTGGACACTCCTGAACATACAGCTCAGACACTACAGCAAATTCTAGCCACAGTAAATAAAATAGATACTGCCTTGGCTGACTTATGACACAATGAGTGCACTTTAGATAAGAAGGTGTCAGCCAACGATTCTCAACTCACCAAACTATCTGAGGCCCAGGAAGGTAACGATCACTTGCTCTTCTACCTATTACAGGAGACTGGGTGACACAAGCCAGGATGGAAGATTAAGAGAACTGATCATGCCGAAACAATTTTTCGATCCACGGGATCCCCGAGGTGGCAGAGGAGGGCTTTGCGATGACAGGCAACTTCATTCAACAGCTCCTTCAATCAATACATAGATACATAGATACATAGACAGTGTCGGCAGATAAGGGCCTATGGCCCACCTAGTCTGCCCATTTGAGCTTGTAAGTTCAGTTTGTTTTCCTAGAAGTCTATTTCCCCTTACCCCTGACCTCTAGAATTCCTTTATGTCTATCCCATGCATTCTTAAATCCCGTGATTGTTTCCAGCCCCACCACTTCCTCTGGCAGGGTGTTCCACTTGTCCACCACCCCGTCTGTGAAGAAATTCTTTCTCATGTTTCCTCTGAATCGTCCTCCCTCCAACTTCATCCCATGCCTCTAGTCCTGAAACATCTTTTCGCTTAAAATAGTGTTTTCCGCACCGTGTTCCTCCCTGTAAGATACTTGTATGTCTCTATCATATCCCTCTCCCTCCCTCCTCCAGGAGTACATGTTCAGTTCCTTCAACCTGTCTTCTAGGACTTGTGATGCAACCCATGCACCATCTTTGTTGCCCTCCTCTGAACCTTCTCTACCCTGTCTATGTCCTTACGTAGGTATGGTCTCCAGAACTGTACACTGTACTCCAGGTGGGGCCTCACTAGTGTCTTGTATAGCGGAATTATGACCTCCTTTTCCTGCTGGTGATGCCCTGCCTATACATCCCAGCATCCTATTTGCTTTTACCTGATGCCTTGTCACACTGTTTCCTACCTTGAGGTCATCAGAGATGACAACCCCAAGATCCCTTTCCTGCTTGGTGCATGCTATATCCTCACCCCCCAACTGATATATTGTGCCAGGGTTTTTGTGCCCATATGCATTATCTTGCACTTCTTTGCATTTAATTTCAACTGCCAAACCCTTGACCATTCTTCAAGTTTCTGCAGGTCCCTTCTCATTCTGTCTACACCCTCTGGTGTGTCTACTCTGTTACAGAGCTTTGTGTCATCAGCGAACAGTGAAATTCTGCCTTCTATATCCTGTGCAATGTCACTGATGAAGATGTTGAATAGGACCCGGTCCCAGCACTGATCCCTGTGGTACCCCACTGGTCACTCTTCCCTCTGTGGAGTGACAGCCATTTACCACCACCCTCTGTGTCCTGCCACCCAGCCAGTTACCTACCCACCACACTACTGTCCTGCCCACACCCATATTCCCCCCAATGCTTTACATTCCCGTGGATCTACATTTAGAAATTGATCACACACTGAGATCACTGGTCCCTAAGCTGAATGACACATCGTTTAGGCCCCTGTTCCTTCATTATCAAGAGGCTGCACTTCCAAAGCAAAGGATGCATCCTACACAAAGCCTGGAGACACAAGGATCTGAAATACCATGAGACCACAGTAAACTTTGACCAGGAGTTTTCATTGGCCCTGCAAGCAGAGAGGCAAAGAGTCTGAGGGATAATAAAAGAACTTAAAATAAAAAAGGTCATCAAGACGCAATTGCTTTTTCCAGGAAGACTGAAGCTTTATTTAGACTCTGGAGCAAAAGTTTTTCCTTCTCTGGTGGAGGCAGTTCCTACACTTAAAAATGTAAGCATTCCAATCCCTGACTTGAAGATGGAACTGATTGAAAAGAAGCTAAAAATGGGATCATGGAGTGTAGTTACTTGGGGCACCTACAAGAAAATGAGGTATTCCAGGCTCCATCTCTTAATCAGTAGTAGGAGACATTGCTAAATTGCTGCAGCGAGCTGATCCGCGAGAACAGGCTCAGAACTCCACCAAAGCTGCATTCTCACCTCTGAAAGAATGAACCACAACCCCTGAGGTATTGTGCAATATATTTATCAGGGGGCTCTGACATCCCTGAAGGCTTGTAAGTGGATTAGCACTCGAGTGAACTTTGAGGAGGAGAGTGGCATGACTGATCGTTCTCCATGGCTATAAAGCCAAAGACCACCGGCAGGGGGTCTGCCATAAACAAGAAGAGGAGCATTACTTGGACTAAATCAAGACTCAGTTTCGGGACTGCCAGGGTTATAAACAGCTGGGTTATAACATGAAGTAGTGTCTGGATATTAGCTGGAGGGCAGTATATACTTTCCAATGGGTTTCTGTTGATATATGTGGGTAAGGTGTTTCTAGGGGAGTACCATAAATAAGGGTATACTGTTTAGAGAAAGTTAAGAAATGGGGAATGCTCCTAACCCTATCTTACTACACTTCAGTGGTAAAAAGGTATAATGTGGGTGCAGATGTAGTCTGATGGGAAACTGAGGAAATGCATTATTTTCTAAAACAGAATGTTCCTAAGGTTTGTCGATGTGGATTTTTACCACATGAAAGTAGGATGATGGTATCAAAGTGGCATGGGAGAAGGGCAGTATAGCATAATGATCGGGGGGATTGGTGAACAGGGGTTGAAGGGCTTTAGTAAAAAATGGCTCAAATAAATACTGTTTCTTACAATGTCAACAGAATTAGCTCCCCAATAAAAAGAACAAAAATACTAACAGAGAGATTGGATTGCGATGTCCTCCTCCAAAAGACGCATCTTTCAGAACTGGAACACACTAAACTTAGACTCCAGTGGGTGAAGAGAGTGGAAGCAGCGTCACACAATGTCACAAAAAAGGCGGGGGTGGTGTTACTAATTAAGAGGGACTGTTCATTTGTGGTTCTTGAAGTGGATGGAGCTTGCCAAGGTAGATTTGTCAGGGTGTCGGGAGCAGTACAAGATACTACAGTACACTAGGTGAACGTAGGACTGACAAGTTCTAAGTAGAAATTGTTCAAAAAATAGCAGAGCTTCCTAAAGGTCTCCTTGTCCTAGGTGGTGACTTTAATGTGACCCCTTGTTCGGCGGTGGATCGCTCCTCAGGCCAAACAACCACTTCCATGACAGCTATTAGGAGGCTAGGGGCTTTGATGGGGGTGGTGGTGGACATGTGGAGGTCACATCATAAAAAGAAAGGGATTACACCTTTTTTTCAGTGGCCCATGATTCATATTCATGAATAGACCTATTCATGACTCATAAATTGGACCTCCACCAGTTCACAGCCTCCCGGATCCATTTGCTAACCCTGTCTGACCATGCTCCAATATCCATCAAAATTAGTTCATGGTCAGAGTCCAGATGTACCAATTGGAGACTAAATATATCTTTGTTAAATGACAAGAATTTTGTACAGCAAACTACCCAAACTATTAAAAACCTTACAGTGGACTCCCCCATGGAAGACTGCTCACCGATGCACTGGTGAGATACTATGAAGGCGGTGGTACAGGGTCAGATGATAAGTCTGGCCTCGGCCAAAAAGAAAAGTAGGGACAAAAAGCTTACAGATCTACAAAATGCAATTAAAACCCTCGAATGTGAGCACAAGAAAAAACCTAAGGGGGGGGAGAAAATCCTAAAAGAATTAATAAAAAAGAGAGTTGAGCTTGATGCTTTGGAAACTGAGAAATCTGAAGAGATTTTATGTTTCTCTAATCAAAAATATTATGAAGTGGGAGGGAAAGCACTTAAATTATTAGCACTTAGATTAAAAAAGGCTCAAGCAAATAGATATGTCCCATACATACAGAACAAAAACAATCACAATGTGGGGGGGGCCAGGGGACATAGCATTGGCATTTAAAAGATATTATAAAGAATTATACACTGAGGAAAGGGATCTGCAAAAGGTAGTAAACCAGACCAATATATTTTTTGGATACCATGAAGGTCCCCAAATTATCCCCAGATATGCAGAAAGGGCTATCAACCCCTATAACAGAAAAGGAAATCCAATCAGTAATCACAGGCCTCTCCTCAGGAAAGTTTCCTGGGCCGGATGGATTTCCAGCAGAATTCTATAAAAAATAAAAAAACTCTCGTCCTGAAGCTTGCCACAGTTATGAATGCCATTTTAGAAGAAAAACAACTTCCAAATTAATGACAAGAAGCCCTAGTTACAGTAATCCCCAAGCCTGGCAAACCACAGATACATTGTGCGTCCTACAGACCCATATCCCTCTTAAATCTGGACATCAAAATCAATTACAGCAATATATCGAGACCCTAATACACCCGGACCAAACGGGATTCATAACCCCACAGACATATGTCTGATAACATCAGAAGATTGCTCAATATAATCAACAATAAAAATAATTCCCCAATCCCCCAAATTGCTATTTTGTTAGATGCTAAAAAAGTGTTTGACTGGCAAAATTGGAATTACCTATGAGAGGTCTTGATACGAATGGGATTTGAGGGTTCATTCTTGCAGTGGCTTACCAAATTCCTTTGGCCAGGGTTCGAGTCAATGGCATGATTTCAGAAGCATTCATAATAGAAAGGGGCACCAGACAGGGTGTCCTTTATCACCACTGCTTTTTGCGCTATCTATGGAACCTTTAGCTCAGGCGGTCAGAACAAAAGGCAGGGTCCAGGGAATTCAAATAGAGAGGCCCTGAATAAGATCTCCTTACACAGTCAACACCCTGATCTTTTGAATGACACTGGCGCCTCTGTCCCCATGAATATGCTAACCCAGTTTGGTAAGATCTTGGGTTTTAAGATCAACATGGATAAATCTGAGGTCCAGCTATTGAACGGCATCATACCGGCAGCAACTCGCAGGAGGATCCCATTCATTGGGTGAAAGAAAAAGTACTGTACTCCCCCAGGGCTGGTTGAGCTTCTCAAACTGGTTGTCTTTTCTACCTACTCCCTCAGGTCTTTGGGCCCTGATATTCTTAATGTCTCTATCACCTGCACACAAATGGGGAACAGGGATTTTGCTTCATGTGCCCCTAGGCTATTGAACTCCTTTCCTGCTCAAGTCCACTCCTCCTCCTCCCACTCATACCTCTGGAACTCCCAGTGGTATCTCTTGAAGCTCTCCTCTGCATGTGGGTGTCCTAGACCTCCATAGCTAATTCTGGTCCCCTGCACCGGACTCACATGTCCTTCCTGGCACCCCTCTTGCAGCTCCTGCTGATGCTGCCTGTCTAACTGGACTCTGAGATGCAAATCATGTATTTTTTCTCTGTTTCAGGAGATACTTAGACTGTGGTTCTGTTTGTGGCTTGGAGCCATGTATACCTTGTAAAACTGTACTGTTCCTAGCCTTCGTGTCTCTATGTACTGTATATATATTTCTGTTCATAGCTTAACTGTGCTTACTGTCTACTGGTTATGTTCACGTGGTTCTATTTTGAATCTGTATACTGCCTAACTTGTGTCATGTTGTCCTATGTATGAACCTATATCTCACTGTATCTGTATCTCATTGTACTCGCCTGGGTTGTACCTGAAAATAGGCATATAACTTGTCTAGTGTACTTACCTGGTCAACAAAAACTAAATAAATAAATTAGGATGTCCAGGCTTTATCAGATTAATTATGGGACTCTTCAGAAGACGGTCTTCGTGGACATAAATAGATGGCAAGTACTTCCTTACCTTCTCAAAGCGGATAGACACAGTCAAAATGAATATACTGCCCAGCTACATTTTCCTATTTATGAACTTACTGTACCATTGCCTTATCCAAGGAAGGACTGGAGGGAGCTTAAGCAGAAATTATCTAGATTTATTTGGGCCAGGAGACACCCTGGAAAACATGGAAACTTCTCACAGAGGTCAAGGACAGAGGAAGGGGGGTTCCACATTTTATAATTACTATAAAGCTGCACAGATTTTGCCAATTGTAAAAATGCTGAAACCAGAATATGGGAGGGGTTGGTACCTTATGGAAAAGGGGTACCCGACTATTCCTCTCAATATATTGCCTTGGGCTGCACACACCCAGATCTCAAACTACTTAAAAACAGATGGATTGACATCAGGCAATGGTGGGAAATCACCACCTCAGTGTGGAGGTACATTCCCTTGACTGTCTCCCAAATTTCCAACTAGCCCAGGGGATAACTGTTGTCGTCACTGGCAAAGCAGGGGTCTGTGCTCTCTTACATAATATATGCAGAGACACCACAAAATCTTTCACAGAATTACAACAAGAATTTGGCCTACCTAAGACGGACTTCTTCAAGTTCTTGCAGTGTCGACATTATATAACCACTACAATAGGAGTGTCAGCCTTCATATGTAATCCACCCCCACCAATAATTGCCACATATTAAAAAAGCCATATGGCAGATTCCAAGGGTTACATATGTTATATGTATAAAATATTCCAAGAGGAAGTAGGGAAATTGCTTGTTCAAAAAATAGAAAGAGAGTGGCAGGAAGAATTGAACACCCGCTTATCAGAAGAAGAACGGAACGAGGTTTGGGTGGGGTATCCAAGACAACAGGCTCTCCCAGATAGAGAGAATACAGGTGGAAGGTAACTTCTAGGTATTTTATCACTCCAGTGATCTCTGCACACTATACAAATTCACCAATAGATAGGTGTTGCCGAAGATGTGGGGGAGGGGTGCACACACCCATATTTTCTGGGAGTGTCCACGGATTGCCAACTACTGGCACCTGGTTAAGAGAGCATTACAGGCCATCTTCCAATTGAACTCTAATCTGACAGGGGCAAATATACTGTTGGGCTTACCACCAGATGAAATTAGATCCAGTAGCCAAGAATACCTATATTTCCTACTGGTGCCACGGCATTAAAAGTGGTTACAGCCCCATGCTCTATCTCTTAGTATGTGGAGAACCAACATACACACTATTAAAGAGATGGAAGCAGTCATGGCTCACCTGAGACTATGCACAGAGCAATATAATGCAAAATGGTTACCTTACTTTGACTATGTTGAAAGTACAGAGGTAATCCAGTGCTGGACCAATACCTCTTACCCTGAACATCAGTAAGGCCCCAGATTCCCAAGAGAGAATCAGGAATGGAGGTATGAGGTAAAATGGATAATCTCTGGGGAAGGGGTAATAGCTAATCTAGGACTACCAGTAGAAGATTGTCCGACACTATATTTCTGATGGAAAGGGCACCAAAGATACCTTTGTTTGCAAATTTTTGTGAGTAATGAAATAGAGATAATAAATCCACATTGACTAGTTTTTTGTGTTTTTTAGAAACAGTTTTTACTGAAAATATATATAATTGTTCTGTTAATTTTAACGAGATTGCAACATGATATTATTATAGTTTAAAAAACATTTTTTAATTACATGTTTTGGGGCAGAATTATAAGGCAGTGAGTTCAAGTTTCCTTTATAGAGTTTGGGAATAGGTGAAAGGAGCAGGGTATGCAGCAGACTTCAGAGGGATTGAATCAAACTTGCTTTTTACATAAAGAACGTCTATCCGTAAATGAAAAAGTATATCAGTTGTAAGTATATGAATATAATTAACTGCTCTCTATTCCTAAAAAGCAATATATGCCCACCTAATATATGATTGTACTTTGAACTATCAATAAACTATATTCAAGTTCAAAGGAAAAAAAAGAAGGCCTGTTGGACCATCATATATGCCCATTCCTTTCTAACTAACACTGAGTGAGAGAGCCACACCCCTCCCTTTCTGGTATGGTCTTTACTTAGCCCTAGTATCTGTTCCACCTTATTTTGATCCCCAACCAATTTTTGCACATATCTCCTCCTCCAGCAGCCTAGTCCACACTTACACCACCCTCTGTGTTAAAACGTTTTTCCTGGTTTCTCTCTTAAACATACCCCCAGCCAGCTTCATGGAGTTGCCATTGGTGCTTATGTTCCCACTCAGTCTGAAGAATTCCACACCACCCACTTCATTTAACCTGTGGAGGTATTTGTATGTTTCTACCATACCCCCGCTTTCCCTTCTCACCTCAAGCACGTACATGTTGAGATCTGCTCACATCTCCTCATATGTTCTTTACTGCTGTCCCTAAATCATCATGCTTTTTTGTACCATCTCCTTCCTGGTCCTGCCCTTCTTCTGAAGCAGACAACAAAACAGCACACAGTACTCCAGGTGAGCTGAATCAGTGACTGTCACACCTCATTTCTCCTGCTGGTGACCTCCCGCTCCCTATGCTCCTCAACATTTTCCTTGCCCCGCCCTCTGTCCTACTGCATTGTTCTGGTATTTTCAGGATGTCAGATAGTATTGCTCATATGTCCTTTCCCTCTATAGTGCTTTCTGTTACCTTCCCCATCCTATATTCAGTGCAAGGAAATTTTGCCCCTTTGTGCATCACCTTTAATTTTTTTGCATTAAATTGTAAGTGCCATGCCAGTTATCACCTTTCCAATACACAGTACTCAGATCCTCCTTCATGAATGTGACCCCCTCCTTACTATTCATTTGGCCATAGATTTGAGTATCATCTGCAAAAAGGTATATCTTGCTCTGATACCCACCTCTATTATGCAGATTAAGATGTTGAAGAGGATGGGCATTAAGGCCAATCCCTGTAGCACCCTGCTGGTGACCCCCTCCCAAAGCTGGAGTATTTCCCATTTATTACCACCCTCTGGTCCTTTAAATCAAGATGCAGTATGTTCACCATCTGTCCCGTTTCTTCTGCCATTGTCACCTAATCAAACTGATCAGGTTTCTCTGACAAGTAAGTTGTGAAGCACGCTAGACTGGGAAACTGTGGGCCCCACCTCAGAAAGGATATAGGCTGGGTGGAGACAGTCTAGAGGAGGGCAACTAAAATGGTGCAGGGGTTGCATGAGAAGCTATATGAAAAGAGGCTGAGGAATCTCAACATGTACACCATGGATGAGAGGAGAATGGGAGGGGACATGAAATAGACCTGCAAGTTCCACAGAGGTGTGAAAAGGGTGCAGCAGGGGAGTCTCTTTTTTTTTTTGAATTCATAGTTTTATCCTTCTTTTTCAGACCTGGGCAGTTACTCAGTCTTATCCCTGGACCCCCACCAGCCATCCCATACCTCTCTTTGACATTTAGGGCTAGGTTCCTCCATGGATTAACCCCCATGGAAGGGCCAGAAGGGCAGTCTTCCCCCACCCTCTGTGCTTTTAGTCCAGAATTCTGCCCTAGATCCCAAAGTGGCAGGGGAGACTGCAGAGCATCAGGCGACACTTAATGGAGCTCAGGTCCACCAGTTTTCCTCCATTTTTTTCTTCCCTCCATGTTGTGGCAGTGCAGAGGATGCATCTGTATAGAAGTGTGCATGTGCCCTGGAACCACAGCTCTTTCACCCTCCCAATGTCCTGTCAGCTTCCTGATGTCTGCCCTGGCTCTAGGCCTCCACCTGCTGTCAGGCAAGAGCCAGGACAGCGCACCACCCCAGTCCTGGAAAGGAGAGCTGGCAGATGGCCCATTAGTCCTGTCCCAGCCCTCCACCCTGTTGACCCTTGTTGACCCAAACTCGTTGCTGAACTCAGGTCACTGGCATGGGCCAAATTAAGGCTCTTTACAGTGCCTCAGCCCTCTGCACCTCTGGGCCAGACAAGGAGAGTCTCTTTCAAATGAAAAATGACACCAGGACCAGGGAGAATGCAATGAAGCTGGGAGAAGATTTTAAGAAGGATGTGAAGAAGTATTACATAACTGAAAGGGTGGTAGACGCCTGGAAGAAATTGCCAGCAGAAGGAGTGGAGGCAAAAATGTGGAAGGGGTGGGCTTCAAGCATGAATGGGATAGACATAGGGGAATATTAGTAAAAAGGTAGGAATGGGGGATTGTTAACATAGGCCAGTTAGGGTCTCCAAAGACAGATTAGGCAGGGAATATCTGGGCAGACTGGGTGGGCCAAAAATTAATTTTCTGCTGACAAATTCTACATTTCTATAGCCTTTTAGCCCATCACTGCTTCAGAGACACAATGGCCATGGCAAGAGGAGAGTAGTGGCCAAAGGGGAGGGAGGTTGGCCAAAATCCTCTGAGGTAGCCAAAGACCCTGGCACTGCAGTGATGAACCATTTCAGCACCCTAGTGGAGGAGGGAGAGCAATCATTCCCACTGATGGAAATAGGTCCACTAACTCCCAGCTGAAAGGGTCTGCTGATATGGCAGAACTAAGGGTAAAAGGGAGACATGGGCATGAAGGAGCAAACAGGATGACACTGGTAGTTGAAGACACCACTGTTAGAGGAAAAGAGAGAGCAATGGAAACAGGGAGAAGGTTTAGAGGAAAATAGTCAAATGTCTTCAAGGGGCTTCATCAGAAAGGGATATGAATAAAATTGAGATCACTGCTAGGAACATAGGGGTGGGAATAGAAACCATAGTCCCTCTAGGGACAAATGATTGGTGAATCAGTGAATGAAAGAGGTCAACGCCAGTTTCAAGGTGATGGGAAAGAAACTGATGGGAGTGTCAGTTTATGTCATTTTCTGAAGTCTTACCAGTTTTGGACGTGGGGGATGTAACGCAGTTGAAGGTTGAAGAGTATATTGAAAAGGAGTGGTATAAAGGGGAAGGCTATAATTGCATAGGATATTGGGGGCATTTCTAGGAAAGGAGACTGTTCAAGTACAATGGCCTACACCCTAAATGACAGGGAGCTAGTGTGCTTGGTCAGAAATTTGATGCCTGCATTGAAGGGTATTTAAACTAGGGCAGGGGAGACTAAGGTTAGCGGCTCCTACACTATAGTAGAGTGGAGGGAGTAGGTGACCCAATAAGTACATTACTACTACATTAGTTAAGGAGAAGAGAATTCACAGATTCAGGAGTGAGGGCATTAGGAAGGAAAGTAGGTAAATGAAAGTACAGCTGCTGTAAAAGGGAAAAGAAGGTATAGCCAGATAACAGTGACGGGGTTAGGAGAGGAAAGGAGAAAGAGGGGAAGTTAATGCAGACAGAAGCGAAAGATCTGAAGTGAAGGGGGCTTGCCAATGGTAGTGGGCTGAGAGATAAAACCAAGCACAGTGCTAGGGATCGGGGTACCCAGAGGGCAAGCAGAGGGCTATTTCCCTAATATCATTCCTAATCTGCCTTCCTTCTCTCCACAGCCTGCTGCAATTTCCTCCTTCTCCTCTCTCACTGTTTCCCACTCCTCTTCTCCTACTATATCCTTCTCCTCAACTCCATCTCTCATTCCCTCCTCCTGGCGTTCCTTGTGTCAATTTCTTCATGCTTCTTGGCTTCATCTAGACTCTCTTTAGCATCTTCTGTCCAGTCTTCCATCCTATTCTTCCTCGTTTTCTTCCTCCCTTCCGCCCTCCCTCTTCAAGCAGCATAATTGTGCATTAAAACTCTTTGTCAGCTTAGTACTTTCGTTAGCAGATGACATTGAGATTAATCCTTGTCCCAGTACACCTTCACTGTTCCAACTTCCTAAAGGGTTGAGGGTGGTTCATCTAAATATCCACAGCCTTCTCCCAAAAATTGACCAGTTATCACCAATCATGCTTGACCCTTGGCTGAATGTTTTAGTTGCATCTGAAACCTGGCTCTCCTTTAAGGTCCTGAATTCAGCTGTAACTATATCTGGCTATACCCTAGTCAAACAAGATTGCTCTGAAAGGGGCAGTGATGTCTCAGTTTACATATCAACTAGGATCCAGTATATAACTGCTCTCACTGTCTCCTCCCCCTCTTCCTATGAGTTTCTACACCTTAAACTTTCCCTATCCTCCCCTTCTCCATTCTCATCTTTATTGCTGGTGTTTGTTGCTGCTCTGGTATATTCTCTGCTTCAGTTACTGAGCTTTTTTCCTCTATCTGTTCAAACTCCTCGAATGGTGAGTTACTTGTACTTGCTGACTTTAACATAAATTGGATTACCATTAATGACAAAACATTTTCTCAAATGTAAAGTCACTGCAGCTGTCCCAGTTATTTTTTGAATCCATGCATTTAAATGTCAGATCCTTAAACCACTCTCTGACTGACTGGGCCCCTCATCCCCACCCTGTAGCAGATACAGGTATCCTTCCTCATGCACTCAGGGAACATCATATGGTTTACTGTGTGCGTAAGGTATGCCATCTTAAAGCTCCCCCTAAATTTATATACCTCAGGTCTTTCAAGTCACTTGACTTGACCTCTCTCCTTGCTGATCTTTGGTCAAGTTAATTGGTCTCCCATCTGTACAGCCTGTAATATAAATTATTGCATTACTTTCAGTCTAAATGCATGGCTTTAAGGGATAGTCATGCACCCCTACGTAGAACAAGAGTGTGGGGTTCACATCTTCTCTGGCTATCAGCTGAGGTACTTGTCACCTCTCCAGAGACCTTGCTTGGTGTACTTTTAAAATCACTGGCTCTCAGTCCTCATTGGCCTATTACAAAAGCCTTCATAATGCCTGTACCAAAGCTGTCAGACTTGCAAAGTCTGAGTATTTTGGTTCCATGCTCCAAAACAACATTAATAATCCCCCCAATTTTTGGAAGGTTATCCATTCCCTTTTCTCTCCTCAGACCCAGCCTCCCCCTCCCACTCTAAAGATTGGTGACTCCCTTATCTCTGGCCCTTCTGCTGTTGCTATGTCTTTCAATTCCTACTTTACTATAGTACCTGTGCCCTTTCTCTCAACCCTTCCTCTACCAACCCCCCTTCCCTCTCATTACCATCTTCTCCTTCTTTGTTTTCTTTCTCACCTATCACTCCTGCTGTTTCCCTAAAGACCCTGCTTTCCCTAAATCCACTAAATGGAGGTAGTCCTGATAGTCTTGGCCCTAAATGACTCCTTCACTCAGCACCTGCCATTGCTCTTCCCATTATGTTACCTCTAAATCTCTCCTTCTCTGCTACTGTTCCTGACATCTAGAAACAGGCTATTGTCATCCGTATTCACTAAAGTGGTGATCCCATTTCTCCTCGTAACTTCTGTCCAGTTTTACTCCTTCCTACCTTGGCTAAGTTACAGGAATGTCACGGTTTATCTCGGCTTACTTACTTCTTGACAACTCATCCTTTGTTACTCACTTTCAGTCTGGTTTTAAGAAATTCTACTCCTTTTCTACTTCCCTCCTTCAGCTCACTGACTCTGTATTTACAGGTATGGATATAGGACTGATGACTTCTGTCATTTCTGTTGATCTTGCTAAGGCTTTTGACACTGTACGCATCCCCTCCTCCTGGACAAACTTAAAGCTGCAGGCTTTTCTGACTCTTTAGTCAGTTGGTTTTGTTCCTACCTTAAAGGCAGGTCTTACGCTGTCTGGATAGGAAAATCCATTTCACCTTCACTTTCTATTAGCTCAGGTGTCCCTTAAGGGTCTGTCCTGGGTCCTATTATCTTTTCAGTATTCCAAAATGACCTATCCTCTGTCTGTTTATCTTCACCTATTCATATGTATGCTGATGACACAGTTCTTTTTGCATCTAGCTCCACTCCCCATGACCTTACCTCCTGACTTAAGTTGGATTTTGACAACATTCAGCACTGGTTCAAGGATAACCAACTGTCTCTTAATGCCAAAAAAAATCCCAGTCTCAATGACTTTTGATACCCGTCAGAGACTTGCCAAACTTACTTCTCCCCTACTATTTAATACCCTTGATGGTGCTACTATTGAAGATGTCTCCTCCTTGAAGCACCTTGGGGTCTGCCTTGACTGGCATCTTGATTTCTCTGTGTGCATCGATGCAATTCACCAAAAGCTTCACCCTAAGCTTGGTTCTATGTAAAGGAATAAAGCAAGAATACCGCTCCCTGCTCGCCGAGAAATTGCCCTAAAAATTATCCTTCCTATTTTTGATTACTGTGATTTAGTCTATAGTAGTGTCCCAAAATCCTTTTTTGACAGACTTGGCCCTCTTTTTCATTATTTCTGCTGATTTCCTTTAGATTGCCCCTCTCATACTCACCACTTCTATCTTTACTCAGTTCTTTCCCTCCCCTCACTTGATGCTAGGGACATTCCCCATTGTGTCTCTTTTTTATCTAAATTCTGGTTCAGCATGCTTCTGTCTTATCTCAGATCCTTTCTTTCCCCTCCTTCTTCTTCCTCCTACCCTCTCCACAACAATAGTTTCCATTCTCTCTCTTTTCCTTCTAGAAAATCTATTGTTGGTCAATCTGCTTTTTTTACCACTTTCCAAAACGTTGGTTCTCCCTTCCCTTTCCTGTTCTTTCTGCCTTTTCTTCTTCCTCCCTAAAGTCCCTTCATTCTGACATTTACCATCCTTTCTGCAACTGCTTGTGACCCTTCCTCTTTCCCTCCATTCTCTAGTCTTGCCCTCTTCTTACTGTTCTGCTATTTTCCCTTTCTGCATATATAAGAGAGTGTGTGTGTTATTTTCTAGATGCCTTCATTTACTATTCTGCCTATAATGTTTACAATGCTGCTTGTAAAACTATATTATTGTATTTTACCTTGTTATTTTTTTTTGTTAGCTATGTCCTACTCCCTTCCCCCCAGGCATATCTGGAAATGAGCTATTTTCAGCTCAGTATGTACCTCCTGGTTAAACATTTAAATAAATAAATCTGACTGGATGCCAGGAGCCTGGGGAATAAAATCAGTGACTACCTCCAGGCATAAGTGGCAGAGTCTAACCCAGGTATAGTTGCTGCGACAAAAACTTGACTTCTGACAGTCATGAGTGAGGCCTTAGGGTCTCCAGATACTTCAGGTACAGGAGGAATAGAAAGGTAAGGAAGGGTTGGAGGATTGCTCAGAAGGAAAGGGATGACCTTGAGGCAGTGGAAGACTCCTCAGTCAGAAGGAATAGTGAAATGGAGTTCTTATGGATCCAGCTCCAACATCTTGTGGAAGAAGGAAGATCAGGCTGGGTGTGTTGTACAGACCAGCAGATCAGAAGAAGGAAAATGATACAGCACTGGAAGAGGAAATACAGAGTATCCTCTGGGGGGGGGGGCTCTGCTAGACAGCCTGCAGGTCTGTTTCATGGTACATATGGTGCAGGCACCAACAAGTGAGCTTGCAACCCTGGAACTGGTGCTGACCAGTACTGAAGTGGTGAGAGGGGTTGAGATGAAAGAATCACTGGGGTACAACCACCACAATTCAGTATGTATCAAAATATACATGGGGAAAGGGAACTCTAAATTGAATGCTGTGATCCTGGCTCTCAGGAAGGCAGATTTTAATAACACGAGGAGGCAAATTACAGGAAAATTGGGAGGTGTGACAGGTGCAGATGGGGTGGAGGGCAAATGGGTCTTCATCAAGAGGGCACCCCTGGAAGTCACAGAAAGCTGAGCAGGAAGAGTAGCTAAGAAAAAAAAAAAACACTGAAAACTTGTCTGGTTTTCCGAAGAAATGAGGGAGACAGTGAAGTCCAAAAAGAAGACCTTATGAAAATATTACAATGACCAGATGGAGGAAAATTGGGAAGATTACCAGGGGGAAATTGAAGGAAGCAAGAAGAGCTATAAAAGAAGGCCAAGGCAGATATGGAATTAAAAATAGCAGAATGGGCAAAAAAGTAGAAATAGAATTCACCTCTGTCTCTGCCGTGCTGCAATTACCTCATCCTTCAGCTCTTTTTTTACCTCCTGTGCCTGCTCCCTACATTCGTTTGCCTCCCCCTTTTGTCTCAACCCCACTTCTATCCTCCTCCTCTTCTCTTTTCCCCTCACCACTGTTTCCCTCAAGGCTCTACTGACTCAAAATCCACACAAAGGTGGGAGCCCTGATGGTCTTGACCCAGACTCCTGTCACTCTTGGCTCCTGTCACTGCTCACCCTACCACTTATAGTACCTTATTAAACTATCCTTTTCTCTATCCTCCATCCCTGACACATGAAGTCAGGCTACAATCACCCCCCCTTTCTAAAGTGGGTGACCCCTCAGCTCCTTGTACATCTTCTTCCTTCCAATAATTCAGATCTCTGCTCCGTACATTCTCTTCTCACTCCTGCAGTTGTCCCTGACCCCAGCTTGGGCTTTATTTATTTTTGCCACTCATCTACTCACCATCCCCTGTGCCTTCTCCACTACCAGCTGTACTCAGTGGTGTCCTGCTTACCCTACAATTTTGGCCTCCACTTGCACTTTTTTTGCCAAACCCATTAGTGCCTTGCTGACACTACAGGTTTCCTGCCATCAGTACTTTATTGTACACTTTTTTCTCCTTGTTAATTTGTACTCTTTTGTTTATTGTAACTTATTTGTTGTGACTTACTGTTGTGCTCTCCCCTTCCCCTTCCCCTCACCCCAGGGCGCATTTAGAAGGGAACTATTTCAGTTCAATATGTCTTTACTGGTAAATCTTTTGAAATATAAATGCAAGGGACAAGAGGAAGACTAAGCAGGGAATCATCAGGTTAAAGAAGGAGGGGTTGGGTAGTAGCAGACAGGCAGAAACAGGTGTGCTGAACAGTTATTTCCATTCAGTATTTACAGTGGAGGATGAGGAACCACAGTCTGAGAGCCACTTCAAGGCCTCTGAGAGGGATGCAGGGAAAATGGAACCAGTGCAGTTTACAGAAGACAAGGAGACAGGCTAGAAAGTCAGGGACTAGCTAGAGAAGGTACAACACAAGGTGACCAACATGATTCAGGGCCAGGAGGGCAGATCCTATGAGGACTGAATGAAGGCACTGAGCATGTATTCACTCCAAACCAGAAGAGAGAGCGGGATATGACAGAGACTTTCAAGTTCTCGAAAGGAATTTACATGGTGGATTGTGAGGAACTGTTTGGCAGAAACAGAGAAGCTAGGACATGGGGTGACAAGTGGAATTTAATGGTGTGAAGGTTTAAAAAGGACACAAGGAAGTATTATTTTATGGAAAGCATGGTTGAGCATTGGAATGGTCTGCAGGCAGAGGTGGTGAGATAGAATCAAGGGTATAGTTGTCACTCAGTGAGATGAGGTAGGCGGAAACACTGAGAACAAAAGAAGTATTCGTATAGCTAAGACCCCACAGAGACAATAGGTCCCGGGGTATAATAGGGTAATATGGATAGACTGGATGAACCATCTGTCTTTTTCTGTCATCATTATCTTTATTTCTATGTTTTATAAATGCAGAAGACTGACAACACTCAGGGTGGATAAGGTGCTGGGAACAGATGGCTTGCATCTAAGGGATCTCAAAGTACTAGGCTCAGAGTTGATGGTCCTCCTAATAGCTCTGCTCACATGTTTTATGGAGATAGGAGAAGTGCCAAAAGACTGGAGGACAGTGGCAGGGGTACCACTTCATAATGAGGGGACAGATGCCGGTCCGCTCCCATCTGCGACACTGGCTACCAGGGTTTGGGAATGAACCTGGGACATTGGAGGGCCGGCCGGGGGAGAAGGACTGAGAATCTTAAGGACTGCTGTCCTTCTCTGGGGGGTGGAGAGGTTGAGCAGTCAGCACAACATGGACCCCTGGCAGAGGCTGAGGAGCTGGGGCAGACGCAGGCTGTCATTGCACATCCCCATCCCCGGGAAACAAACAGCAAGAAAAATGCATGGCCACCCAGCATGAAGCCCACCTCTGGCCCTTGGCTCCAATTGTTCCCTGGTTTCCCCGCTGACCTATTTCAGCATCTGTGGCACCACTGGCCCTGAACCCCACCCTATGGGGGAAGCCAGGGAGGTCATATCAGTGGTCTTCTCTGCTGATGCCTTCTCCCATCACAGATGGGCTTGTTCAGTGCTGTGGCCCTGCCCTGGGAAGCAAGCAAGGGGGTATCTTCAGGGTAGAAAAGGTGACGTGGGAATGGAGCAGGGACCAGACTGTTAGAGCAGAGGATCAGGTGGCCATGGCACAAAAAAAAAAAATAATAATAATGGGGGGGACCGGGAGAACCCAGGGAACTACAGGCCAGTGAGCCTGACCTTGATTGTGGAGAAGCTGATGGAGACCAATGAACAAATGATGGAACAGCTGCAGCATAATGGACTACAAGAAAAGAAACAGCATGGGTTTATCTCAGGAAGGTATTGTCAGATAAATCTAAAATGTTTCTTTGACTGGGTCACAAAGGCTGTGGACAAGAATTCAGTTGTTGTTGTCTTATACCTAGACTTCAGTAAGGCATCTGACTCTGTGCCACATAATAGTCTACTGAAAAAGATGAAGGATTTAGGGTTAAGGGTGGTATTACCTACTTGGGTAGGGAAACTGGTTAAAGGGAAGAAAACAAAAGACAGTGATAAATAGAAAAGAGTCAGAAGTGAGAAGGATCATAAGTGAGATGCAGCAGGGATGGGCCCTAAGACCAGTCCTATTCAGTATGTTTATAACTGACATAGGGAATGGCATAAAGGGGAACATGTGTCTCTCTATGGATGATACAAAACATTGTGGAAGAGTAGAAAATGAAGAGGGGGCCAGATACTTATGCAGGGATTTAGAGCAACCAAATAAATAGTCTAAAATCTGGCAGCAGCAGTTCAATGCAAAGAAATACAAGGTCATGGACACTGGCAGGAGAAATCCTCATAATGGGAGGGATGAAGTTAGCAGTGACAGGGAAGGAAAGGGACCTGAGGGTAGTTATCAGTGACAGCTTCAAAATCACTGCACAGTGCAATAAGATCTATGGCAAGGTGAATAAAGTGCATCAGCAGGGGCTTTGAAAACAGAAGGAAAGAGGTGATTCTGCCCCTATACAGGATACTGCTGAGACCACATCATGAGCACTGTGCCCAGCTCTGAAGTATACACCTGAGGAAGGAATAGGACAGGCAGGAGGTGGTGCAGAGAAAAACGACATTGATTATCCAGGGGTAGCAAGGTAAGATATATGAGAAATGACTCATGGACTCACTAGAGGACAGAAAAGAGAGAGAGAGGACATGATAGAAACATATAAGATTCTGAGAGGGATACATATGGTGGCTACATGGAAACAGTTCACCAGGAATAAAACACTATAACTAGGGAACATGAGTGGAAATTGGGGGTTAAGAAACACATCAAGAAGTGTTTCCTTACACAGAGGGTGATGGTACACTGGAACAGGCTGCTAAGGTGGTGGTGGAGGCAGGAACAATTAATGGGTTCAAAACCAGACAGAATAGGGACAGGGAGACAATGCCAACTAGGGATGCAGCACAAGGAAATAATGGCTAGTTTGGTAAGTTCTAACAATCACAGGAGTGTGGTGTGCAGGTTTTATGGAACACATACAGACAGAGGTGAGAAAGAATAAGTGCCTCAGTTGGGACTTGAACTCAGGCTGCCCAGAATACCGTTCTGATTACGCTAAACAGCTGCACCACTGAGACAAGTGGAACCTGGGCTGTCCCTGAGCCCATTACTCTTTCTCAAATGCACAACCCAATGACAACACAAATATTTACCTCTAACAATCACACAGGAGTGTGTTGTACATATTTTATGGAATACATACAGAGGTGAGAAGGAATAAGTGCCTCAGCTGGCACTGGAACCCAGGCCACCCAGAATTCCATTCCGATTGTGCTAACCAGCTCTGCCACTGAGACAACTGGAGTCTGGCAAGTTGTCAGGCCTGTGGAATTTCACATAGTTGATCCACATTATAGGGCAGACTTGATGGATGATAAGCACTTTTCTACTGTCACCTTCTATGTATCCATGTATACACAGTATGCAACATCAATGGAGTCAATTATAAGAATCTCACAATATTAGCTAACGCTTTTAAGCAATGCCTCACTCATCTGTCAGCCTACACTGGGTCTTTGTTCCCCCCTCCAACATTTTCAACCCCCTTCCACCTCTGACAGTCAGCTGCAACATCTCCCTTTCTACTTCAAAGTTATCAAGGTTTCTGATGTGGCCAAACACCTGATTCAGATTCCTGTAGCCAGATCTGCTGGCTCTAATGGGATTGAGCATAGGTTAATCAGGGTCGCTGACTGTCATAGTGGGTGTGTAGGAGAAAAACACAGGCAACAAAAAGTAGGTGCAAAACACACCAATGTGTATTTATTTCCAAGAAATTAAAAAAAAAACTTTCAGAAAATAAAATATATTAATCAAGCATAATACAGCTAGGACATGGCATTTGTCCCACCCTCTGTGTTTTCTCAACCTCTCCCAAGGCTGAACTAATCTGCTTTATACTTGGAGACAGGACCTTATATACAGACTAGTCACATGATGGATGAGTCTCCGCCTCCTAGTCTAATATGAAAGTGTTTCTAGGCTAATAAAATAGAATTCAAACATAATATCCCAAATAGTATAAATCATAATGGAGGCCTCCCAACAGAAAAACAAACAGTTTTAGCATTTTTAGGAGCATTTGTCCACTGTAGCTCCACCCACCTGCAGTGAGTGATAGATCAGCCTCTATATAAACAGCAGTACAAAGGAGCGCTGGCCCCTAAGAGAAGACCTGCAGAACAACACCCAGGTGAGGCCTATAATGGTTGGGGACAGCACATATGAAGTAAAAGAATTCAGTTCTTTGTCAGGATGAAATAAGCAAAAATTATATAACAAACAGTAAGTGTTTGGTTTAGCTTAAAGCTTGGCTTTTGTTTTCTTCAATGCAGAGGGTTCTTATTTTACAGAGGGAAAACCAAACTAAAGAACTAAGAAGAGCAAGAAGAGTTTCAAGGAGAAGTTCTCATATAACACAACATCTTTAGCATGAGAAACTTTTAATGACACTGCTCTTACAGAAAGTTGTTTACCTGATTCTGCTCTGTAGCCCTGTTAGTGTTTTTGGCGCCGAAAAAACACTAATAGGAGATACAGAGACAGAACACATCAGAAGAAAGCTCTTGTTTATTTTTATAATCAGGATTTAATGCTTAGTACAGGAATACTGCTATTTTGAACCCCTTTCTTAGCTTTTTCATGGGTTTTAACAGGATACAGCAGCGAGTGACAGTATCTGTACATACAGACTTTCAGCCAGAGCTTTCACTCATGGAACAGCGCTACAAGCTACAAGTTTGCAACACAGAGGAAGGCATAGTTTTGATTTCTGCTTCTTTTTCTTTCTTTTAAAAGGTTCTGCAGACTTTTACACCAAATGCACAAAACTTCTAACTAAATTCGGGAGAGAGTAGCAAGGGAACATAAAGGCAGCTCCCTCTCTCATAACAGGGATTCTTTAAACAAGAGTTTTAACAGCCAAGCAGCATCTGCAGCTCTGCCAAATGTGCTTTTATCTGTCCTTTTACAATTAATGCTGGCATAACAGCCAGGCATAGGCAGGCAAACCAGGCAATGACCTGCTGTGCTTTTTCCAAGGCAGGGAGGAGAGAGAGAGAGAGAGACAGAAAAGGAAAAAGAGGAAAGAAGAAAGGCAGTGTAGGTGGCCAACCTACAAGATAGGAGAGGATAGGATAGGATAGAAAAAAGAGTGCTATTGGACAACAGACTTTAAGCAGGAAAAGAAGATGACAGTGTAGGATCTCTCTCAGACTTGTCTCCCTGGCCGTGGTTGAGACAGCACTACCACACTGACAATGAACCTGCTGAACTGATTACAAGAATCTTTATCACTGACAACCCAAATTATGCCTGACTCCTAAAAGATATTACATGTTGTACCAGTGTTCAAAAATGGTAAAAGTAAAAATATTAGCAATTATAGACTTATCATGATGTTTCCTGTGCTCAGTAAGATTCTTGAAAAGACAGTTTCTTCTCAACTCACAGACCATTTTACCACTTACAACCTCCTTTCTCCTGTACAGCATGGTTTCTGCAAAAACCATGGCACTATCACTGCCCTCCTATTGCTCATGACAAACACTGTCACTGCAATGGACAGGGTGAACTAACAGGTGTAGTCTTTATTGACCTCACCAAGACCTTTGACTTGGTTGTCCGCTCCCTGCTCTGTGGGACACTTAAAGGGAAAGTTCCCTCAACCTATTTTCTGTATACCTGTATAGTTTGTAGCCATGAACAGTAATGCCATCTCTTGCACCCCACAATGTAATCCTATTTTAAATTTAAATGAAGTTGATTCACTCTGTTCTGTACTAGTGTGAAAACCTGTTTGATGCCATTACAAAGATCATGACCCCACTTATGCAAGGCATCACAGCTGATGATATGCATATGCACAAGTCCACAGAAAAGCTATTGTCAGTCAGTTCTGTTGTATGTCTTCTGAGGTCCCTTCAGTTTTGTCTTGTGCTGGCAGTTAAACTTTTCAAGGTAAATTCTCTAATGCTTTCTGTTGTTTAAAGTACGTCTGAGTTGGAAAAGCAGTTGGAAGAATGCTAGTGCTTGTGAAGTTCTGTTATTCAACTGGTTAACTCCTATGTGCTAGGAGCTCTTTGCTTGCTGCCAGTCCCTCTGATGCAAAAGTATGCATCATTAACTCCCATGTTTCCTTTTATGAGCGGGGTCATGTCCTTTGCAATGGCATCACACAGGTCTTTACACTAGGGCAAAATAGCGTGAAGCGACTTCATTTAAATTTAAATTAGGATTAAATTATGTGGATGCAAGACAGAGAATCATTGTTCATGCCTACGCACTACACTGGCAAGTAGAAAAATAAGTTTGAGTGGACTTTCCCTTTAATGTCCTGGGCATTTCATCCTCCACACTCCCTTGATTTAAGAAGTACCTGGCTAATGGATACCAATATGTTAATTTTGGACCCTCCCTGTCAGAATTAGCCCCAGCCACTGTTTGGGTCCACAACAATCTATACTTGAGCCTCTCCTTTTCTCCCTCCATATTAACTCTATCCACCAATGTCTCTCGCATAGTATACCCATCCTCTATGCAGATGACTAGATAACGTGGTCTGTTTCACGAGCTCCCATAGCATAGTCAAAATAAGTACTTGCCTGTTATCTGATATCCAAGAAGTCCAAAAACGGCTCTCCTCAAACAGGCTTCTCCAAGTTATAGGCCATGATTTTTGGTTCTGCCCCCAGGACAAAGAACTGTCCAACCCCATTGTTGGTTATTTGTGACAATGGGTCATTCTTGGCCTCAGTCCCTCCTCTTTCAACTACCTGGGTGTTATACTTGATGCCTCACTGGATTTTTCACTTTCTGTGGCCTCTATTTTTTTAAGGCAGTTAATTCTAGATTGGGGCTGTCATTTAAAGTTAGTCATATTCTCACCCCCAAAGCCTGTCTTACTAAAGCTTGAAGCATCCTTCTCCCTTAACTTCTCTGTGGGATGACTGTACTTTTTTCAGCCTCTAAAACTATACTGCAAAAATGAGATAGGGCATATAATAACATCCGTTGCTTCACACTGGCCTCCAGCAGCCATACCCTTCATTGCACCATGTACTCGAAACTTGTATGGTTCCCCACATCTTCCCTACATAACCTTACCTGAATTTACTGTTGTTTATTTAAGCCAGGGCTGTCCAACGCTTGGCTCCTGAGCAACATGTGGCTCACCATGCCATTTTATGTTGCTCATGAAGGCTCAAGATAAGCATGCTGCTTTTGTGCATAATTTGGGCTCATCCCTTTAACTTTGCCATTTGTGCTCACATTTCACCACTGAATTTCGCCACTTCATTTCATCTATATATCTTGTCTCCGTGACTGTCTTACCACTCTAAAGGTGTGAATAGATGTAATTAGCGGGAGAAATTATCTGTGCATGAATTGCAAACTGCAGCCTTGCAAAACAATGGACCGTAAATCACAGATCATTAATTAACTGATACTTGCGGTCTGATTTGCTGTCTCACTGTGTCAGGGTAAAAGACAGATAGAAAAGCTGTGGTTGTAAGTTTCAGTCAGATTGCTCAATGAATATTTTTTACCTCTCCCCGAGATGACAAGGAACAGCCATGAGAGACAAGAAACCACGGAGAGATAAGGGAGATGGCAAGGAACAGCAATGAGAGACAAGAAACCACGGAGAGATAAGGGAAATGACAAGGAACAGCAATGAGAAACAAGAAACCGTGGAGAGAGAAAAAATTCAAATCAGCTGTAATTATGTACTTTAATTGTATTGCCTCTCCCCTTGAATCTTAACCAGTTGAACTGCTGCATTCAACAGATCGAGGTACGAACCAATTATTTAATTTAGTTTGATCTGGTTTTTCAGATTAAATGTTTGTAACTGCACAGCTCAGTAGCACATCACGTAGATGCTATGTTTCATTTCACAAACTGCCATCGCTTCACCATTATGGCTGCCTGTGTCATTGCTTTTTGTTTTTGATCTGTTTAAAATTGGGGGGTTGGGGGTGGGGGGTATTTAATCAGGCTGTTTATCTGAATATTGTTGTTGAATTAAGAAGTGACTAGTATTTGCGTGTTGCAACATTTCAAAAGTATTCTCAATGGCACTTTAAAAAAAGTGGTAGTGTGGGGGACTGATCACCTGTAATGGAGATGTTTACCAGGTTTTTGTGTGTAACAGCAATTAATGTGGGGGAAGGATATTCACATTTAATGTTGAGGTTAAAAACATTTTCTATATTACATGTCTGATTATATGCAATGTCAGAGCACCCACTACAGTAGGAATGAATAAAAATTGACGAATAAAGATTTTAAAATGAAATTTGATTAAAAAAAATACTTAATAGAATCTGATTAATAAATATTGAGTACTGCTGTCATTATTTTAACTGTAATCATTGCAAATATGTGCAAATATGTGTAACTATGGGACATAGTGTGTGGCTCATGGGGGACCGGCTTGTGCCACATGTTGTTGTTGCTCTTGCCTTGACTCTGAAATGAAAATGTTGCTCCCACACCCAAAAAGGTTGGACACCATTGATTTAAGCAATATACCATGAGAGGGTGATGCTGGGAGTTACCCATACCTGGTGTGGTTTTCTCATGAGGCACAAACCGAGTGAGAAAACACACCAGAAGTGGGCAAATCCTGGCATCACCCACAACTTCAAGAGGGATATTGCGATTGTACAGTGTCTCCCTTGATTTTTTTTGCGATAATAAAAAGAAAGAGTTTTTTTTTGTTATATTTCACTTCTTTTTATTTAATTTGTTATATGAAAAAATAATCCTTGTCCGATTAGAAGTTACAGAGTTGTGACTCTGTTTTGGCATATTGTGCGTATTTGTAGCTCTGTTAATTTCAGGGCCGCTGTGTAACACTTGTTCCCCATCCTCTTTCACTTCTAGTGGTCTTGTTGTTTTGTTTCGTTTTTTACTTAGTTTTTCCCTCTGCATCATTCCCCTGATGTCAGGGTTCTGTGTGGCAATGGCTGTAGAGTTGTATTGCGGAGCTCTTCAGTGAAGAGAAGGAGGGTGCAAGCAGCGAGAGAGGGAGAAACTGTGAAGCAGCATGGATCATATTTTGGGGGTGTTCAGCACAATGCTTCTGTGCTCTGTGGGACTGCTTTGCTGGCCATCAACAGTTGGGTTTAAGGAATTAAAGTGATCAGTTTTTTTTTCTTTTGTGTGTCTCGCCTTCCCAGAACACAGCTGTAGAGGGGTCAATGTCACAGGGTTTCTAATGGGAATGGCTGGTCTTTTGAACTGTGGAGCTTTGTAACTACAGGTTGCTGTGTTTGCCAGTCCTGTGTTTTTGGGAGCAGAGGGAAAAGACAGCGGTGTAAGGGATTACCAGGAGCAGATTGTGTGATTTAAAAAAAATTAAAGTAATGGGAATGTACTTTACTGTGAGAGCCTGAGCTGTTGTGTGCTGGTGATAGACACTGACCAGAGTGGGTGTTGAAGACAGAGCCAGATTAAGGCAACCTGGGGCCCTAGGCCCAAGAGAAATCTGGGGTCTCCTCACTGCAACTATGCACCTTTACCATGACTGTGCCCCCTTCGCTGTGACCACTCCCCAAGTTGGCCATTGCATATCACTTACTAAACCTTGAAAGAAAAGTATCTTACTGTCCCTAAAAAGTTGCATAAAATGCAAATAACCTAACTAAAATGCTTCAAAACAGTAGTCTGGATTTTGATCATTTAGAGAAAATATTTAATAATGTATGGACGGTGTCTATTAACCCCTGTTTTAAATCAGATTATAAATAGAATAATGGATAGGTAACTGGGTATTACTGGTGAGTAATACCATCGACAGGTTCTGGACACATAGGAACCTCGAGAGCGAAGCTCGAGAGGTTCAATATCCAGAACATCGAGATGGTATCTCACCAGTAAGCTACCAGTTACTCATTCATTATTTTTTTTAATATATGGATCCAACTTTTTTTTGGGGATCATTTTGCTGCGACCAGTCGGCTGTTAAGTAAAGGAATCTCGCGCTTGTAGCCGACTGCCACAGCCTGTCACACAGTGTTGCCTGGTCTGCCTGCCTTCCGTGACTCACACACATGCATAGCAACAATTTCATTTTGTTTTACCTTTTGTTTTGGGGATGAGTGAGCACAGTTCAGTGAGATACATTTTCGTTTGTAGATACCCCGAAAAAACCTGAAGTTTTGTCACTGTGGACTCCGCGTAGTGTCCTCTCGCTAAGCTAGAATCCTCCGCCATGTTTTTCAAACTGTTTGGTCTGGAAATGCGCCAATCAGAAGGCATGCTTAAAAGACGTGACAAGATAGACTTGCACTTGCGCTGTTCATCTTTGGTGATTATACTATCGTTCAGGTCCTGAACGATAGTATTACAGCTCCTGAACGATAGTATTATCACTTGGGAGCAGTGGTATTATTGGTTCAGGAGCCATACTATTACCAGGATTTTTTCATATGGCTTCTGATGGCATTAATTACACAATCCATATATTAAAACCTGATAATCCCATTGTTATGACATCACTTAGCAACTGTATGTCATAATGATTGGATTACAGGATAGAATTTATTTAGTTGTTTAACCAGGAGTAGCACACTAAGCTGAAATCTTTTTTACAGGAGTGACCTGGGAGCACAGGGAAGTTAAGTGACTTGCTCAGAGTCACACAGTATGCAAGTGGAAGCTATGGGATTCAAACCCCTGGTCTGGTCTGCTGGATGTCACCAGATTTGCAGCTCAGAGCCTTAAGCCGTTGTGCTATACTGCCTCAATGTCGCCACCTGTCAAAATTCTTGGAAAGGAAAGGTGATCTGCTGCTTGGACATTCATTCAAAACAGACACATTCCGTTTACACAGTTACAGACCCACTGCTGTATAGATCACAATGGCTAATTTTGGCGCTTCAGTTGCTCAACATACAAACCAGGAGGCATTCATAGCTGAGCAGGAGAACAAATGCACATAAAAAAAATGTATAATTTTTTCCCAAAGTGGCTAGTTTTTCCATACACTATAAAATACAAATGCCTAAGTAACAGTAGTCAACTATGGATGTAATCACCTCAAGCAGTTGTCAGGACAACCAAGTAAATCTTGAGAGCACACTTCTCCAAAGCACCCCCCCCCCCAAACACACTGCTTGCAGTGTGGATGTTATCATTTTTGTTCTGTCAGGTAGCATGAACCAGGATGTGGGAGTTTTGCTGAGTAGGGCAGGGACCCATCTTTAAAAGATGCTAGGTCCTGCCAGGTGTAAGAGTTAAGTCTGTGGATTACTACAGAAGTTATGAATTTTAGAGATTATAATTGCAAAGCAAGTGATCGTTAGAAGAAATAATTCCCCGGGATCAAACATTTCTGTTATTGATAAGTAATAAGTGTCCTCTGCCTCTAAATTCTTCTGGCTGTGTGAATATATTCACTAGTCTTCTATATCAGAGTTGTCTGTACTCACTGACTCAGGCAATGCTCAAAATGTTATGGTTTGTACCTTATCCTTCTAAAACTGTATTGTTCAAAATGTTATGCTTTGTAACTTATCCTTCCAGGAACTGTATTGTTTTCTACTGACTATTGTTCTGCTGTTGTACTACAGTTCTGTAACCTCCTGGGTCATGCTTGAAAATATTCATTTATTTATTAACATCTCTGATTAACACCTTTGAGCTACAAACTTGTTTACAAAGGTTTCTCGTCATGAAATTACAACAGTCATTAAGTTACAATGGACAGCAAGTTACAAAGGACAGTAGAATACCTAATATGCAGGTCACAAATATTTACAATAGGTCATGTAAGATTATAGCTTATAAGGAGCGCTAAGGATGGTGCTGCAGAAGGGGAAGCAGGTGGAGGAAAGGAAAGGTTGAAGTAGGAGTCTAGGGGGAGGCAATAGGCACAGGGCAGGGTAAATAAGGAGAATAGAAAGGGAGAGTAGTTAGCATGAAAAAAGAGCAACCAAAGCCTTGTTGGGACAGGATGGAGGGAGTTTGGATGGGGAGAGGGCATGTACGGGGGGAGTAGGGAGAAAGGGGAAGGGGGAAAAGGGGGAAGTCATGGGCAAGAGGGGCTAGATAAAGTTTCAGTGGTTCCAGGAAATAGGAAGAGTGGTTATTGCTGTAGGTTGCAATCACAGTCACTAAGGGCAGCAATTTGTTAGTGAAGCTTGAGCTTAAAAGGGGCAAGCCTGGCTCAGAGAACATTTCACAGGGTAAATAGGCAGTGTTTTGTCATAGTGCACTTACACAGTCAACAAAAATGAAATAAATAAATAAATAATGCCAAGATCAATAAATGGCAAGATTTACTGATGGTAATCTGGAAACAAATTCATTTGTTTACCATGAAAATGGAGCTATGTCAAGATCAAAACTTCAATATGAGTGAGATAAGGGGATTAAAAAAAAAAAGAGTATGATTTTTTATTGTACCATTGAAACACATTGTAGTTTTCTTAATTTTAGGAGTTTGATTAAATATAGAGCATATACATTAAACTGTAATGTTAATCTTTCATATTTAAGAGTAAGACTTGATTCTAAATGGGGATTCTAAGTGGGGGTGGTAGACAAAGTAAAGAAATGGGCCTGTTCACACTTTAATGGTCAGGCTGGCCAGGGCCCCCCCCCCCGAGCTATCAGCAGCACTTAACACCTAATCAGGGAGGTGAGAATCATGTCACAGTTCAGCCCCTACCTTGTTCAAATTATTTAGTGGCTTGGTCCTTTAAAACAAAAATGCAGCTCAGGCAGCAAGAAAAGATATACTTAAAATGTATGCTGGGAATTTTGGGGGGCCCCCTAGCAGGCAGGGTCCCTAGGCCTGTGCATATGTTGCCTATGCCTTAATCCAGCCCTGGTTGAAGAAGTAGTGGGTGAGTAGTTTTGATGTTGGATGGGTCGTACTGATACTTAATGAGCAGTAGATGAGGCTGGCTGGCTGGCACTTCTTCCTGTGCGATCATACTATGATTTACATATTGTAAATCATGCCAGCCAGCCAAGCAAGAGCCAGTATTTTTGATGCCATTGTATAACGTATGTTTTCCCTTGTTGTAATCTCCCAGGTTGTGCCTGAAAATAGGCAACTGACTGCCTAGTGCAATTGCTGGCAAATAAAAACTAAATAAATACCCCCCCATGAACCCATGTTGTTCATTGTCCTGCAGTCCATTAATCTCCAGAAAAGTTACTATCCTTTTTCATATTATGATCTCTAGTAGCTTTACCATGATGACATGTTAGACTGAGAGGTTTGTAGCTCCCTAAATCATTCCAGCTCCTGTTTTTGTGGAGGGGGAACTACATTTGCCATCCTCTGGTCATGGGTGCTGTCCCTGTCTCCATTAAGCTACTAAATAGCTCACCTAGCAGATCAGATAGGATCTACCCCATCTTTGTAAGCACCTGTGGTTGTACCCCATCCTGGTCCATGCACGTATTCACTTTAAGTGTGTTTAAGCCCTCTAGTAACCTTTTCACTGAAATAGGATCCCCACTGACACCTCCTCCCCTTTGCCTTGATGACACAGTCAGGCATTAGTCCCTTGTCCTTTACTGTGAACACCCATCAGAAATATCTGTCAGGGGCACTAACAAACAGCAAGGAGTGAAGACGAGGTTTCCTGCAGTTTCCGCCTCTACATTTAAAATCTAATTACTACCTACAACATCTCATGATAAAATGTGGTTATTAGTAGCTTACTAGATTCCTCTGACTGCGATGGATGAATATCTTCCACAAAATCCTAGGAAAGGGCAGTGGGCAGTGGTCAAAAATGTAAAGAAACAGACGGCTGCTAAACAGCCTGAAGCATTAGGCCCAATATCCCTATCTGCTACAGAAATAGCTTCACTGGAGAGAGCGGTTATCTCTCAGATCATGGAAGTGCTGGAGACTGGACTGGGCAAAATGAAACAAAAGCTTGATGCCCATTTGCAAGTCTTAACAGATCAATCAGCAACACGAGCAATGTGACTAACTGCAGTTGAAGAACAATATCAAACCTGGAGGACACGGTGGATCCAGTCCCTAGAAGGACGGTAGCACTGAAGAAAGAGTTAGCTGAATTTAAAGAATTATTTGACTACCAAGAGAATTACCACCGACGTCTAAACTTGCAGATCAGAGGGTTGCTGGAGGCCAAAAAGGGCCCAAATGTTCTTGTATTTTGCTCAGAAATACTGCCTACTCTGCTGGGCCTGAAACTGAAAGGCAGCCGAATTAAGTTGGAGTGGGCCCATAGGGCAGTAGCGCCGAAACCATCTGCAGGGCAGCCTCCAAGACAAATAGCACTCCGATTCCATAACTATCAAGACAGAGAGACTGTCTTAAAAGCATATCAAGAAATGAAGGAGTTTAGTTATGAGGGACACAGGCTGTACCTGTTCCAGGATTACTCATCCCACCTGCTAAAGAAGAGAAGAGCATTCAATCTTGTGCTGGCCCAGCTGTGAGAGATAAAGGTGGAAGGCTTTCTGCTATACCCAGCTGCATTAAAAATAAAACATGAAGGCACAACAAACACTTTCTGGTAACTGGACAGAGTGACAAGTTTTGTAGAAGACTTCAAGGAGAAAGTGGGCTGAAGAAAAGCAAGGACATGGTGTGGTGATTGCATGCCTGGCCTGCTAATTAGTGGGAATGCAGTCAGAGGAGACAGGACATTGGACTTTTGGAACCTGTAAATATCGGGAACCCCTGGGCTCCTGTTGTGTTGGCTAAGGTAGCCCTTTGTTAGTGTTTGCAGTTGGGGACACCCTGGAATTAATCGCCATGGGAAGGCGTCAGTACTCTTTTTCTTTTCTTTTAAAAAAATAGCTGCAGCTCTCCTTGGTGACACTGAGATATTACAAGAAATCCGAATAGCTGAAATTTGATCCCAGGCTCACCCTGTGGACTGAGAGGCCTAAAGCATCTTGAAGTAGATGCCAGCAGAAAATAGCTTGAAGACCGAACATGTTTGGACTGAAGGTAGGGTGTGGTGGGGGCTGGTGCTGGGGAGGCATACACATGATTTTGTTTTGCAACGCCGTGCCTGGTATCACTTCTGCACTCCTGCATGGGGGAATGTGGGCATGCAATGAGTTTGGGAAAGAGACTGAAGGCTTGTTTACAAAGCTGATTTAGTAAGGGAGGGTGGGCCTTCTGATATATGACGCTGCTATCGCAGGTTAAATGGGGGGGCCTGTAAAAAGAAATTTTATTGTGGCCCAGGCCATGGCCTGTTGAGTAATGAAAGGATCGAGGGAAAAGGTTGGAGTGAAGGGGGATCGCAGCACTTCGCCTTACCCACAGGGCTGGGCTCAGATTACATAAAAAACAAAAAGGTTCCATGATTTTGCTATATAAACTAATGGGATGTTGTGGAAAAGAAAATAACTGCAAAAAGGGGGTAGGGTGAGGGATGAACATCTACTATGAAGTGGGATTGACTGTTCTATTTGAATGGTAGTAGAGAGATATCTTATGGAAATGATGGGACATTGGGAGGGGAAGGGGGAGAGGGAAGGAGGGTTATGTGTATATATGTTGGGGGATTGTTCATTACATTAGGATAAGTTTAGTGCTGATGCATGTTTGTTGTGCCCATTTCGATATGTTTATTAATGTCAGCCTGAAACTGTTAAGCTGTATGCTCAAGTCCCAGAAGCTCTGCCGCTGAGAAGAGGGGGAAGGGAAATCAGTATAAGAGATAAATGGCTTCCACTAAGAACATAAATATTGCTTCCCGGAATGTTAGGGATGTTTCATCTCCAGTGAAGAGGACTGGCTTGCTTACCGCCCTATGTAGATGGGGGCGCAGGTGGCCCTTTTACAAGAGAAGCATTTGACTCTCACAGAACATCAAAAGCTGGTTTGTGGGTGGGTAGGGGCCTGCTATGCCTCATCTTACAGCTCACACAAATGGGATGTAGCGATTTTAGTTAATAAGCACTTGCCCTTGGTTGTCTCCTGAGTTGTTTTGGACCCAGAGGATGGTAGATATGCCTTTGTGGAGGGAACCTTATATGGGGAAGTGCATGCTCCAGCTACCTTTGATCCTACGTTTTATCAGAATATAACTGGATATTTTGGTCAGAGACAATTTGGGGGGCTGATTCTGGGGGAGACTTTAACGCTACAATGAATCCAAACGGGACCACTCAGAGGCTAAAGGCAGAAATGCCAGGGGGCTAAGACCATGGTTAGAAGGGATTGCGAACTTAGATATGGTAGATAGGTGAAGGTTGGCCAACCCTGGAGCAAGGGAATATACATCCTATTCTAACCCTCATAAAACATGGTGCAGGTTGGACTATATATACTGTACTTGCCTAGGAGATGGGTAGACTGGATTTCAAAAACACAGTATAGCCCCATTCTAATATCAGATCATGCAATGATTGTGCTAAGATGTCAAATGGGGGAGGTAAGGGAGGAACATCCACCATAGAAATTCCCCAGATATTTAATGGGCAACAAAGAATTTACAGACTATGTCAAAGAGCAATGGAAAACATATCGTGAGCTAAATGAGGGGTTGGTACAATCAGCTGGAACATACCGAAGCTGGTAAGGCATATATCAGAGGGGCTATTATTAGCTTTGTGGCATGGCATAAGAAAGAAAAGAGTGTTAAGAGCGAAGAATTGGGAGACAGGGTGAAAGCACTGGAGAAAGCCTTGGCTAGACAATACTTGGAGGGTACACTGAGGGAGCTTACAGCTACTAGGGAAGCATTGAATGCGTTTCTTCTGGGTGAGGCCCATATGGCCAGCTTCTTTGCTAAGAACAAATACTTTGAATGGGGAAACAGAGCTGGACCACTAATGGTTAGATTGATAAAGGGGAAGAGGACCCATACTCATATATCTGAAATTAAGAACAGTTGGAGAATTACGACAACAGATAAGAGAAATATTAAATTACAGTTTAAGCAATTTTACCAGTAGCTATATCAGGCAGAATGTAAGGGCACTCTAGATAAGGCCAGGGCCTTTCTGGTTGGAGTTGCTCTGCCGAGTATCTCAGAACAACAAAAGGAACAACTGGGGAAAGAAATATGTAGAGCCAAAATTAAACAAGCCATCTGTAGACTAAAAAAGGGAAAGGCGAGTGGGATGGATGAATTTCCCTCAGAATACTACAAAATTATGCAGGAACAGGTGGTGAAGGACCTTAGGAGGATGTTTGCAGAAGTCTGAGAGGAAGGTGCCCTCCCAGCCTCATTTAATGAGGCTGTCATATGCTTGGTACCTAAGGTAGGGAAGGACCCGCAGGAATGCTCCTCCTATAGGCTGATATCACTGTTAAATTGTGATGCCAAAATCTTAGCAAAGGCATTAGTGGGGCATTTAGATCTGATTCTCCCAGAACTGGTGCATCTGGACCAAACCAGGTTCATTTGGGGAAGGTAGTCATACCACAATATGCGGAAGTTCCTGAATGTTGTATGGTCAACCTCCAGGAGGATGGACAGTACTGGGGTGCTGTCCATGGATGCCGAGGATACTTTCAACTTCATCGAGTGGGAGTACCTCATAGAGGTCCTCTTGAGGAATGGGCTGGGGAAAAATTTCATAGGATCGATAAAAAAAATCTATAAGGCAGCGCCCATGCCTAGGGTTTTGGTGAACAGTTCACTCAAAGAGCAGCTCCCACTGTCCAGAGGTACAAGACAGGGTTGCCCCATCACCTTTATTATTTGCCCTGGCTATTGAGCCATTGACTGTGGGAAACTGAGAGCATCCAGAAATGAGGGGGAGTGGTGGGTAGATCTGCACAGCCACATAAAATTACATTACATGTGGATGATATGCTGCTCTATGTGGTGGAACCAGCTAGATCAGTTCCACAACTGCTTGACATAATAAATACTTTGCAGCCTTTTCGGGCTGCAAAATAAATTTCAATGTCTGAAATCATGTTGTGGGGGGATGTAGGGCAAGAGGCAAAGCAGAGTACATGGGGACTTAAAAGAGTAGGTACATCATTTAAATATCTGGGAATACATGTGGATAGGGATCTAGGATCCTTGTATCAGCTGAATTATATGTTTCTTACTAAAACCATAGAGAAGGAGCTGAGCTGATGGAGAGAAATGCCTATGTCCTGGGTAGGCTGCATAAACTTACTGAAGATGAATATCCTACCACGAATACTGTACATAATGCAAATGATGCACTTGGGATTGACTAGGGCAGACCTGTGGAGGGTGGAGAGGGCATTTTCAGACTTTTAATGGTAAGGGAAGTGACCAAGAGCTAGCTTACGGAGACTGCAAGCAGATAACTCTAAGGGTGGGCTGAACTTCCCAGATTTTTGAAATTATTATCTGGCAATACAATTTAGATATATAAGTGACTGGATTCTTAGGCCCAGAGAGGCAGGATGGCTAGATTTAGAAGAAGAAATAAAATCAGTGAGGCTTTCAGGTTACCTGACACGAGGCGGACAAAAGATATACCAGAAATTGGGTGAGAGGAACCCCCTGGTGGTGGCAGTTTTGGATGGGTGGTCACAGATTTTAAAGGTGGGACAAGAAGAGACACTGTTTTTGCCTGTAGCAGGTAACCCATGTTTTTTGACTGGATGGGAAGATGGAGGGTTCTGAATGTGAGTGATGAGGGGAATTAGATGTGTAAGAGATGTCTGGATAAGAAATCAGTGTTGCTCTTTTGAGGAGCTGGTTCAAGGATTTAATATACCAGGTACACATCTCTTTAATTTCCTACAGCTGAGAGCCTATACCAATTTTCCGGAGAGGGTTGGGGGGACTCTCCTCTGGGACAGCTCAAACATCTGGTACTGAGCACCGGGATGGACCCTAAAGGGTTAATTGGTAAGGCAGCTCAGTTGGGCCGGCTTTCTCTTCCAGACTATACGCAGAAAACCAAAAGACAGTGGGAGGAGGGCTTGGGATCAGGAATCACTGAAGAAAACTGGCGTATCATGCTATGACTCCTCAAGGGGATCCTGATATATAATATATCCCAGGAATCATTTTATAAATTTATACACAGGTTGTATTGCCCACTGGTTATTGTCCACAAGATCAATCCTGCTGTTTCTTCTGTCTGTGGACATTGTAGGTTGGAGCTGGGCACCTACCTTCATTATTTCTGGTCCTGCCAGGTTTTGCAGAGTTTCTGGTGTGTGACTGCACAAGAGGTGGGTAAGATATGGGGCAAACCAATACAAGTTACCCTGTTATGTATGCTATTTGGAGTGGAGGATGTGGGTCAGGAGGAGTGGGAAGTTTCCCCAAGGTGGGCCTGAGTCTTGTTGGTTTTGGCCAGACACTGTATACTCAGTACGTGGGTATCAACCTCAGCCCCAACCATACAACAATGGCGCACTCTGCCCATAGAGACATTAGCTCTGGAAAGGTTGTCATATTCTATTATGGACAAAGAGGAGCATTTTCTAAATACATGGGAACCCTTCCTCTTCTTGCTGATGCCAGGAGAAGCCACAGTCTAGAGGGAGGGTCTTTAGAAGGAGATAATAGATAAAAAGGAGAAACTAGAATTTGAAGGCTACCCCTTCCCTACTATGATACTTTACAAAAGGACTCTAAAGGAAACAAGGGTATAGAAGATATGGACCATATTGTTTTGGGACGCATCTATTGCAGCAAAGGTTTCTATGTGGGACAAATATATATAGATTTTTTTTCAAATCAAAGTTTATTATTTTACACATGAAAAGAACAGATCCAATCATGATCATTTGGATTGTAAATGAAACTAGAGACAGTTCTTCACTGCATACACTGGAGCTGTTCTTCCCTCAAACCCATTCCCCACCCCACATACTAAAACCACCCTCCCCAATCAGCACAGCTCAAACTTATCAGATGGATAATCAAGCTCTAACTTTGATAGTAGCATAAAATATACTAAATGGTAAGCAGTGCATGAAAAGGTTTCCAAATTTTCATATATCTATTCATCCTGTTACTTAGACTTGCCACCATTTTTTCCATCCTAAGATTGGCCAATAATTCTTTAAGCCATTCCGAATACAAAATTTCTCCATCATCTTTCCAGTGATGGAGAATAACCTTCTTTACCAATAGGGAAATCAGTGCCATATAATATTGTCTTGAGATTACTGGAATGTGGGTACAATCACCTAAAAGGCATACCTCCGGAGTAAAGATATCAGAGAGGCCCAATAAGGGGTCCATCCTCCATTGAATGTCCTTCCAGAGGATAGAGGCCTTAGGATATGCCTAAAATATGTGATAGAGTGAGCCTTCTGCCTACTTACAACGAGAGCAAGTGGGCGAATCAATAAGACCGTACTTATATAATTTTTTGGGAGTATAATATATGTTATGTAGAATATGAAACTGTGTAAGCCGTAATCTATCCTAAGTAATGTATGTATGGCAATTCGACCACAATGATGTCCAATCCCTCTCCAGGTCAGGGAAACACAAAGCCCAATATCTCTCCGGTGTAAAGATAGCCGGATATTTATAATTGTATAACATTTTATAGATATTGGATACAGAATGAGGCCTGCCAGACATAAGCTAGAGTTCATCTAAGAGAGTTCTCATACTTCTTTGGGCCGGGCTCAGCCCAAACACCTTCACTATTAAATGTTTTAACTGAAAAACTTTAAAGATTTTCAGTATTTCAAGTATTGGAGGCCACACCTTCACAAGGACATTAACCAAATTGAGGCAGTCCAGAGAAGGGCAACCAAAATGGTGCAGGGACTGCATCAGAAGACATATGAGGACAGATTAATGGAGCTCAATATGTATACCCTTGAGCAAAGGAGGGAGAGAGGTGATATGATCGAGGCATTCAAACACCTTAAGGGCATAAACAAGGTGAAAGAGTCTAACATGTTTAAATATAAGAAAAATAGCAGGACAAGAGGACACAGCATGAGATTAGAGGAGGCGATTAAGGGGAATGTGAGAAATTCTTTTCACAGAAAGGGTGGTGGATGCATGGAATGGCTTACCACAAGAAGTGGTGGCTATGAATACAGTGCAGGGCTTCAAACAGGCATGGGATAGGCATAAGGGAGCAATACAAATGACTATGAATAGATAGGCCACTGACAGAGCAAAGGCCGATGGCACATTTATAAGGTAGAAAAAGAAATGGGCAGACTGGATGGGCCTTGCGGTCCTTATCTGCCGTCAACTTCTATGTTTCTATGTTTCTAAAGATAAGTTTGCTAGGAATGTTGAAATTATCTAGTATTTCAACAATTGAAAGCCAAGAATTGTCCAGGGTGACAAACTGAGAGAGCTTAGCATCTTCCAATTGAGGAAGCCACTTAGGCGAGATTGGCTTATTACCTATTTTTAAATTAGGGTTACCCCCAATAGGCTGAGCTAAATCTAAAGTATGATTATATTCCATAAATAAGCTTATCTGGGAGTGCACTCTGACTGATGTCGCAATAGGGGTTGACTTCAAAAGTACGGGGAGGGCGCCCGGCCTGACATGAAGCAGCGACGCTGGTGAGAGACACTCTGTTTAATTAGAGATAGCTCAATTTTGAGCCAGATAGGTACAAAAGCAGCGGAATTCATTTCTCCCATCTGTTCCACCTATCTCATGTATTTTGCCATGTGACTAGCCCAATAATAAAAGATCAAGTGCGGAAGATGGAGACCCCCTATGTCCTTGGGAGCCGCCAGCTTGTAAAATGCAATCCTAGGTTGTCTTTTAGCCCAAATAAATTTTGTTATCAGGCCATTGATTTTATGGAACCAGGTAATAGGCATCCAGTTATTAAGCAAATACAAAGGGTAAAAAATCCTAGGAAAAACATTCATTTTAATTAAATTCACTCGGCCCCACAGTGAAATAGATAATTTGGCCCACCTGTCTAAATCTGCACCTACAACATTTACTAGGGCATCCAAGTTCAGCTTTTGAAGTGAGGCTGGGTTTCTGGTGACTTGAATGCCCAAGTATTTTAAAGAGTTCGGCACCCAGGACATACCTGTCTCTTCAATACTTGATTTAATCACTTTATAGTTAAGTGGAAAAACGAGAGACTTGTCAATATTTAATTTATAATTGGAAAAATTTGCAAATTCTTCTATAATAGATAACATGGTAGGTATTGACTTACCCGGGTGCGATAACTGTAATAATAGGTCGTCGGTATAGACCGATACTTTAACCTCATATCTCTGAATCATCGGTGACAATTTTAAAGGGTGAATAAGGGGCTCTAAATATAAATTAAAAAGTAAAGGTGATAGTGGGCAACCTTGTCTGGTTCCTGAGTGCAACATAAATCTTTCTGATATAACCCCACTAGCCATTACTCGAGCCGAAGGGGTGTTATAAAGGGCTTTAACCCAATTTTGAAAAAGCTCAGGAAATTTATAAGCATTAAGGGCCCTAAATAAGAAGTTCCAGTCTACCCTGTCGAATGCCTTCTCAGCATCCAGAGAAACCAAAACAGCTGGAAATGAAGCATCCCTGGATGCCGAAAGGATGTGCTACAGGGTTCAGAGGTGGTCCACTGAAGAGCGCTCTTTCGTGAATCCCACTTGTTCAGGACCAATAAGATTGGGCAACACTGATGTCACACGTTCCACTAACATTTTAGCTAATATCTTGATGTCCTGATTCATCAGGGATATTGGGCGATAACTCGTGGGTAATTCTGGATTCTTCCCCAGTTTCAATATTAGAACTATTAAAGCCTCCCATAAGGTAGGATCCACAGGAGCACCTGATAGAATATACTGAAATAAAGGAAGTAACAAGGGTAATAACTGCTCTTGAAAAACTTTATCAAAGTTAGCTGAGAAACCATCTGGGCCAGGTGATTTATCTGAGGGTAAGTTTTTAATAACCCTGAAAATTTCTTCAGATGATATTGAGGACATTAGACATTCCTGCTGAGGCTCTGAAATCGAGGATAAACTGGATGCCCCTAAGTAACTGTCTAGGCAGTCTTCAGATACTGGCTTTACCTTAGGGTTGTATAGATTAAATTAGTACTGCTGGAATTCCAGAACTATATCCTCCGGAGATGTTTTTAGGACACCATCTAACTGGGAGTGGATTGACGGAATATATCCATTCGCTTCCAGTTGCTTAATCCGGAGTGCCAATAATCTACCTGCTTTCTCTCCCTGATCTGAATAATTTGCCTTAGCTTTCAGAACAGCGAATTTAGCTTTATCCCTTAGAATTTCCAAATAATCCTCATTTAATTTAACCAGTTCCTGCTGTCTTAATTCGGAAAAATTATGGGAAAGCAGTGATACCTTTGAACGGATTTGTTCAAGAAGAGAAATTAGTTCCCTATCTTTTTCTTTTTTTCTGTGTGTAGCAATACTGATTAATACTCCCCAATGAACGCTTTAAAAGTGCCCCATATTAAGTCTGGTCTGGAGATGGACTGAAGGTTAGTTTCAATAAAATGCTCTATGTGTTTACTAATAATTTTAAGTATATGGGCATCCTTTAACATTTGATTATTGATCTTCCACCGGGAAGATTTCTTAGGAAGAGATGAAATGGCAAGCTGACATGTTATCAGCGCATGGTCGGAGTGTGGTCCCGACTGTATGGAGGCTTCTATCACTTCCGGAAGAAGAGTTTGGGAAAGAAAAATATATTCAATACGTGTACCTGTTTTGTGTACTGGTGACAGAAAAGTGAATTCCTTCTCCGAGGGGTGTAATACTCTCCAAACATCACATGGAGCATAATGTTCTATAAGTTCTTGGAGGGCTCTTTAAGCAGGAGAGCGGCCTGTCCTCAGAGGATAAGAATGATCCTTTAGTGGATCCATAATGGTGTTTATATCCCCCCCAATGATAATTGGTAAGGAGATAAATGGGTATAGGAGTTCAATTAGCTGCATAAAAAAGTCGGGAGAATCTACATTAGGCCCATAAAGAGTTCCCAGGAGAATCTCAGTGGCATATAACATACAATGAATAAAAAAAAAATGGCCCTGTGGGTCCTTAGCACCTGCTTAGGAATGAAAGGAATTTTTCTATTAATTAGGATCAATACCCTGGCCCTGTTAGTAGCAACTCCTGCAGAAAATACATAACTAATCTGCTGCCTTCTCATGCAATTTGCCTCTGAGTCCAATAAATGTGATTCTTATATTAAAGCAATGTCTATAGACAACAAGGCAAGGTGCTTAAGAACCTTATATTGTTTCACATGCTGTCTCTATCCTTTAACATTCCACGTTGCAATTTTTATAACATTAGCCATTATTACACGTTCCTTATAATATAACTTGAACAGGTAATAAACTCCCCAGATTACTCAGTCCTGAGAAACCTACAAGAGCTGCGCTGATTCCCACCCCCAAACCTCACTTAACCCCCCCTCCCTCCAACCAGAATGAAAAAACAAACTTAAACTACCAACCCCCTCCCCTCCCCATCACAGGTTTCGCTCTGCAGCATACCAATACCTTTGCTCCCTCCCCCCAGCCACCCTTAGGTAACCCTCAATTTAAATATGACAGTAATGGGCAAGGCATATACATTCTAAACATCCTTCAGAATAAGTTCTAGAACTAATGCAATCCGAAGACAGTCTATATAGACTTGCTTCAGACCGATCCCAAATGAGTATATCCCTCTCAAAATTGAGTTTTAATGCTGCGATTCCTTTTATAGTTTAAAGATCCCCAACGAGATAATACATACTGGATTAATGTACCTACAGCCCCTTAAAAGTTGAATTTCAAATTAAATCTGTTATGTGCCCAATATATGTAGTATCAGCCAGCTATATAAAAGTCTAACATAATCTGCTGACTCCCTGTAGTGATCATGAGTGAGCAATACCAACAATGCTCCCTTACCTCGGGAGCTAAAAGTAGATATGATTTTACTTTGAAGCTTAACTTAGCTTTTCTTTCAGTCCAAGCCCTTTTTAGTCTCTATTGGCATTATTCAGCCTGTTTTGGTATTCTGTCAAAGAAACTGGAAGCCCACTTAGAACACATTGGCACTCATCACTCGCTTCTGTTTCTAGAGAAAAAGGTGTGAAGCTCTGAATGTGCCTTCCCAACCGGTATACTGTGATGTAGTTAAGAATCAGGGCTACATATACTGCGAACTGGGTTATTATAATTGCAGTACCTTAAAGATCGACTTTGGGAGAAAAACCTATTTGGTGCCCCATACAGCTAATTTTGACACAGTACAGATAACTACCAACTAAAAATTGAGTTTTAATGCTGTGATTCCTTTTATAGTTTAAAGATCCCCAACGAGATAATACATACTGGATTAATGTACCTACAGCCCTTAAAAGTTGAATTTCAAATTAAATCTGTTATGTGCCCAATATATGTAGTATCAGCCAGCTATATAAAAGTCTAACATAATCTGCTGACTCCCTGTAGTGATCGCAGTGAGCAATACCAACAATGCTGCCTTACCTCGGGAGCTAAAAGTAGATATGATTTTTTACTTTGAAGCTTAACCTAATTTTTCTTTCAGTCCAACCCTTTTTGACCTCTAATGGCGTTATCCTGCCTGCCTTGGTGTGATCTGTCTGAAAACCAGGAAGCTAACTTGGTGAACCCACTAGTATTTCTTCAGCACTTGCTTTTATTTCTGAAGAGAAATATGCAAGGCCCTGAAGCTGCCTTCCCAACCAGAATATTGAGATGTAATCTTTAATTTTAAAAATTAAGAATCAGGGCTACTTATACTGTGAACTGGCTTGATATAATTGCATTCCCTTAAAGATTAACTTCGTGAGAAAAACCTATTTGGTGCCTCATATAGTCAATTTTAACATAATACAAATGACTATCAACTAGTCTGCTGTTCCCTTCTAAAAGTCAGCATAAACAAAACAAACTATATTCCCTTCCTACATCAGGAATTAAACACTAAATAAGTCCTTTGTTTAGAGGATTTACACAGTTTGTTAGTTCAGTTCAAACCCTTTTGATCTCAGATAATGCTAGCATGCTTCTCTTGCTTTCGCTCTACTGAGGAAATAGGAAGCAAGTGGGGGGTACCAGCTAATATTACTTTGGCAAGCTTTTTCCTTTCTAAATAAAAAGTGATAAATTTCTAAAGCTGATTTCCCAGCCAAAGCATTATAAGATGCATTTAGGTTCAGAACTGGCAGTAGATGTAATTCAGACTTCACGGAGCAGCTCAGAGAGCAATTCCTTCAAGCCAATGCGAGCCACCTCTGGATCATTGAAGCTGTGCCAGACATACGAAATAAGGACTTGTAAACAAGCCAGGTACAGCATCTTAAATTGAATTCCAGCTGCTATTAGCTTTGTTACATAGGGATGAAATCAGAGCATCGCTGCCTGACCGTGGCCGGGAGATCCTGGGCCACTCTTACTTTTCTGCTCTCCCAGGTGATACCTTGCATTTCTCTGGCTTTCTTCAAGAAATGCTGGAGTTCGAGTTAATTGAGGAACCTGAATATCAGGGGTCTCAGTGGCGATCCAGATGGGGGAGGTGGTCTAAGGGCCCTGTGTGGCCTCTCTATAGCATACTTAGACCCAAAAGGCGAGGGACCAGCAACACTCTCCACAAATTTCTGGATGAAAATAATCACATCATGCCCCACTACTTCTACTTCGACCCTCAAGGTCCTCCAGCTTACTTCCATCTTAGTGATCTTCTGTCTTGTAGCTACCAACTCTGGCTCTATTTTACCAATTCTTTTTTTCCAAGGAGTGGACTTTAACTTCAGAATCCGAGGTTCGTCATGATACTTCGTCCAAAATAGACGATAATGCTTTAATTTCAGCTGTCAGAGACATGAGCTCCTCCTCGAAGGACCTAGATTTGGCTAGAAACCTAGCCAGGGTTAATGGTTCTTGCTCAGCTGCATTAGTAGTTACCTCACCAGAGTCAGCTGCACTTGCGGGTCTAGGCTTCTTGGGGCTTTTCTCGGGGGTGGTAGGCGGCGTTCTTTTAGGCAAGTTTTTCTTCATTTCAACTTCCATTCAGACTAACGAGCAAACTCAAAGCTTGACAATCCTTTTAGACGTCTTTCCTCCCCCTTTTCCAACAATTTACTTTGCTCTAAACATAAAAATAAATGTAAATAGCGATCAGGTGGCTGGAGCAAACGAGAGAAGCCTGCAATCAGTACCTACATCACATGGCCTCTCCCTATGTGGGACAAATATGATAATAGAGCATAAAATAATGGAATGAACTGGGCACATATATGTTGATGTATGTTGATGTATGGTTTATGTTAGTCATTATTATTTAATGTTTGTTTTTCTTTCTTTTATTGTAATTGTTCTTATTAGTCAGAATATGTGTGATGTATGTACAGATAAACCAAAATGGCTTAATTTAAAATTACATAAATTATTAAAAAAGAAAAATAAATTCTATAAAAGATATTGATCCAATAAATGTAATAGAACTTTAAATGCATTTAGGCGAGTTCAAAAATTATGTAAAAGAGAAATTAAAAAGGCCAAAATATCTATGGAAATCTCATTAGCAAAAAAGGCATATAAGGGTAACAATAAATTAATATTTAGCTACATCAGTTCTTTAAAAAAAAGTGTAAGGTTGGCTCTATAAATTCTGGTTTAAAAACCTTAAATCATTCTAGTAATATGGCTGATTTCTTTAATTTACAGTTTTGTGAGGCTTTTTCCAACATAATGGAAGTAGTGCTGCCACATTTGACATCCAACCAATTCATGACATTGACATATCATTAGAAACTATCAAATCTAAATTAAATGAAGTAAAAAAAAGGATCTTCTGTAGGTCCTGATGGAATTTCTGGGAACTTAATTCATTTAATGAAAGATCATCTTTGTGTACCTTTAAAAATCCTTTTTGATACAAGTTTGAACACTGGACTGGTTCCTGTTGGTTGGAAACTTGCCAATGTAATTCCATTATACAAAAAGGTTCTAAAAGTAATTCAGATAATTTTCACCCCATTAGTTTGACTCCAATCTGTTGTAAACTTTTAGAGTGAGTCATTAAGGATGATCTATCTTCTGTTGTCTCAAGACTAGATCAAACCCAACATGGATTCATTAAGGGACGATCGTGTATAACTAATTTATGTTTCTACGATTATGTCAGTCAAAACTTGGGCAGGGGTATTCCCTGTGATGTTATTTTGTTGGATTTTAAAAAAACCTTCGATTCTGTTCCTCATTGGGCCTTGATAAAAAAACAACAGCTTTTTAACATCGTGTCAATTTATGTTAGATGGATTTCAAATTGGCTGTCAAATAGAATGCTGAGGGTCATAATTGACGGCCATATTAGTAGTTGGAAAGATGTGAAAAATGGTGTTCTGCAAGGATCCGTATTGGCTCCTCTAATCTTTCAGGTCTTTATATCTGACTTATCTACAAATATTAAAAGTATTTCCATCAAATATGCAGATGATTGTAAAATCTGTAATACTTGTAGTAGTGATTATGATGTTAAGGTAATACTGGAAGACCTAAAGATTCTTGAAACTTGGTCTCAAAAATGGAACCTCTACTTCAACACTTCAAAATGCTGTGTCCTGCACTTTGGAAAAAATAACTCTAAACATCATTATTTCCTGTATGATAAGATGTTAATCAGTAAGGACAGCGAAAAAGATCTAGGTATAACTGCTGACGTAGGGTTGACATTTGACACACATATCACTAATACTATAAGTAAAGCAAACAGGATTTGGTGGGCTATTCATCACAATACGACATCAAATAATCCAGATGTGCTACTTCCTTTGTATAGAGCTTATGTTAGACCACATCTGGATTTTGGTTCACAGTTGTGGAGTCTGTATAAAAGAAAGGATGTAATTAGACTTGAGAAAGTACAGAGAAGGATAACTAAACATTTAGTATCCTCAAAAACAATTTCTTATCTGGACAGACTATTAAATTTCAACTTAATGTCATTGGAAGAGAGAAGAATAAGATGTGATCTCTTGCTTTTATGGGATCTGCATACTGATGAACACTTATTTGTTCAAAGTGGTCTTGACCTTAAACAGATTAAAATTAATCCAGGAGGTCATCCACTCCAATTATCCAGAAATAAACATAATACTAAAAAAAAAGCTCACTTCGTTTCACAACTAGTTATGGCACCATGGAATAAATTACCAACTAGTGCTGTAATAAGTGACAATAAATTGACTTTTAAAAATAGACTTGTTGCTATTAGGAATTTGAATAAGTCTCCAAATTGTTGACTCTAGGCCTGAGGCCATTATGGGCATTTCAGCCTTTGTTGCCTCATACAGTATCTTAGCATGAATCTTAGTATATACAGAAAATCTAATAAACAAATGTTCAATGTGCGTATGCAACTGGATATGATATGATAATGCTTGTGTAACTTGAATTTTATGTGGCTTTCTGTCTCTCTATCCATGGGATATACCTCCTGTAGGGGCACGACACAAGGAACCCTAGTGAGGGCCCCCCACAGGTGCTGGAAATGAATGAGTCGGCTAAAGGTAGGTTAGGAAGAAGCCCATGGGTAAGAGAGGCTAGCCGCTGGAGGAGGAGGAGGGGTGGATGGTGGGCAATGAAAACAAATCCTGAGGGTGTCCAGGAAAAGTGACGTCTTTAAGCTCAAAGGGGGAGTGACGTTGTTGCTCCACTCATTGAACCTCAGACTTAAAGCCCTCCCATTCCATGTGCTTATGCAACTGGATATGATATGATAATGCTTGTGTAACTTGAGTAACTTGAATTTTGTGTGGTTTTCTGCCTGTCTATCCATGGGATATACCTAATGTAGGGGTATGATCCAAGGAACCCTAGTGAAGGTTGCCCCTCCTACAGGTGCTGGAAATGAATGAGTCAGCTAAAGGTATGTTAGGAAGAAGTCTAAAAAGAATACCTGAATTGTCAAGCATTCAAGAGAAGTGATTAATGAATTCTGTGAGAAGGGTCAACTTCCCAAGGAGAGAGGGGAAAGCCGGACCACCATCTGCCTTCTCCAACAGTGAAACCTAACTAGCTAAGAAGAAAATCACTAATTCTAACTAATATTATGACCATTGGCACAGAGGAGAGGAAAAAAACGCTTTGAGGAGGAAACCTCTTGGGATCCAAGGCCTAGGGCGCCTTCCCTCCAGGCTGACTATGTTTGAATTAAGGGTGTGTATTGTAAGAAAGACAGGGTTCGGTAACTAGAGGGATATGAGTAGTGAGGATGATGATGGAATATGGAAGATTCCTAAAAGAAAGCACAGATCGAACATGGAACATACGGCTGCGCGTAGGTCGAGTGTGAATATGAGGCAAAATTAATACTGATGATGATGATGATCACTGCAGGAAGTCGGTGGGTCAATGAGGAAGCATAAGATCAATAATAGGTATGATTGATTGTGTGAGGCAAGGAAGTAGAAACTGAGGTCGATAAGGCATGATTATGTGATGTGAATGAATAGATCCTGGTGTTTTGGTCAATGAGTGGCATCAGAGTCAAAGACAGAATGCTTGAGGGAATGATGGAACTAGATAAACCTTGCTGGAATTAAGGAGTGTATGCTCAAGTAATCAATGTGAGATAGTAGATTTGGAAGCAAGGATAAGAGAGAGTAAATGCATTTATAGTCAGAGCAGCAAGAGGTATCCAGATGTGCTCACGGTGATATTCCAGATGAGTGGATGAGGAGACCAATGATATTGTAGACTGGCTTGATGGAGCGATGCATTTGATAGAGTGATGCAAGTGAGCAGACACCGAATTTTAAGAGGCATTCTTGAGTATGCAATGTAACCGATAGACCTTGAACAATTAAATCCTGAGCTTGCAGTCGATGAGGTAGTACGCTATTGGATGATACGAATGTTGGCATAGGCGATGTAGATAGATGAGCTTTGAAGTGATGTTGAGTGAAAGATGACTGGAGCCATGAACTCGATATGACTGGAGTTATGAATTCGATGCATTCAGCAGGATAGCCGCATAGGATTTTGATAGGTATGCCTAAAAAGAATGTTGAGAGCAGGCCAAGGGCAGAGGGAAGCCTGGATAGCCAGAAAGAAACTGGAAGAAGAGGAGATGGGAAAGAACCGAAATGAACTGGCATGAAGGAAGGACACAAAGAAGACACCAGGGAAAGAGGTGGAGTCTGAGGCCAATAAGGGAGATCTGGGACCAGAGGCAATTCAGGAGAAGGGACTGAGGATCAAAACAGGATGAGGAGTGTGGGGAGTGAGCAAAATCTGATGAAATATGATAACATGTGAGGAGAAGAGCGGAGGGAAGCTTATGATAGCTGAATCCAGAAGAGGAGGTACAAAACTGGAAGAGGAGGAGACTGGAATGAACAGGAACAGAACAGAAACAAAGGAAACAGGCACCAAGGGGTGAGACGAACGATGAAGGTACTCAAAAGGATGTGGACATCGAGGCCAAGAAAGTACATCAGGAACCAGAGGATTTGTGAACCAGAGGGCAAGTGCAGGACTGAGATCAATGGGAGTTGAGGCGGACGATGTCCAATCCAGAGGGAAAACCACGAATGGAATCACTCACAACGGTCAGGACAAGAATAAGTGCTAGGATGAGGAAGAGAACAGGAACGGATGATGTGGAAGAGGGATTGAAACCATGAAGGTGGGTACTGGACAGTGAGCACTGAAAGAACGAAGTAAAGCATGGAATTTGATAGGGTAGCATCGGACCCAACCAATATAGGAGGGGAACTGCACAGGGGTGAGTCGGAAAAGGTGGTACACAATCCAGGATAGACAGGGTGAGATGGAACAAGAGAGAATGGCAGGGACCTGGCAGCGAGCAGTACCAAGGCATGCAGAGAGATGGATTGAATGATATGAGCAGGTCGAGGCCAGATATGATGGAGCTGAGGGGTCCAAGGAGATGAAAGAACACTGATGAAGGAATCGATGATGGGTGACAAGGAACGGGTAGACCCCATGAAGGATGAAGGCTCCTCAAAGGGGCGGAAGGATGAGCTGAATGAGGTGGCACTTGGGCTCAGGTCGATGGAAGGGTAGATGGAGGCAGCCATGGAAGGCTCAAGGACATGAATGGCAGAGCAAAGAATAGAGGAATCATGGCACAAAGAGAGAGAAGCCAAAACTGGATTGAATCTGGGACAGCAGAGTTTGACTAAATAGCTGAGGAGAGGGGGCAGAATGAGGGCACCTCAAAGCAGGAGTAGGAGGAGGGAAAAGTGAGTTAGGAAAGAACGAAGCCATGAGGCAGAGAAATAAATGGGCACAGGACAATTGAGCTGATGGGCTGCACAGGGAACAAGCGCTGAGGAATACTGAGGAACACCGCAGGAGGGTGGCAGGTTGATAAGGTAACATGAGATCCAATGACAGGCATGCTTGATGGAGCGAGGTGAGGAAAGAGACACTGAGGCCACTAAGGCATGATTACGAGATGTGAACGATGAGACCCTGAAGTTGTAGACGATGAGGTAGATAGGATTCAACAATAGGAAAGCATGAGTAAGCGATAGAAACAGATAAACCTTGAGACAAAGATAAGTGGATAATAACCGGAGAAATGGATTCAATACACTTGGGAAGATAGCATGGGTCAAAGATGATGGAGGGAGTCCATGAGCGGAGTGAATCCATGAAGGCTGATACAGGAATATCCAATGGTAGGAATGATCTAGGAAGCAAGCAAGGAGGCTCCCTGAAGGGAGGCAGGCTCGGAGACCAAAAAAGGTGTGTCTGGACCCAGTAGGTATGCAAACTCAATGCAAACTGAAGATGATGTTGACAATCGATGCAGGAGAGCAATAGCGAAATTCAAGAAGACTGAGAGAGAGGAAACAGGAATGAACAGGAATGTGAATGTCAGCGATGACAGAGAGCAGCCAGCTAAGCAGCGACTGGATGAGGCTCCAACCCAATAGCAAAGGGTGGTGAACAAGAAGGCATGGCCAGGAATGTAGACAGAGTTGAAGTGAGGTGACTGACATTACAGAACGGAGGTAGGAAGTCAAGGTAAATCTACGGAGCGAGTGAGAGAGATGAAAAGGTTGAGGCGAGGTATCATGGGATACTAGCAACTCGGATGATGAAGGGCAAAACTATGAGGGGAGAAAATCCTTGATGACTGATGATGGAATGCAGCGAGGAATGGAGGCTCAATGAGATGAGAAAGGGCAATGAAGACCAGAGTCAGAATGAAGGACTCTGGTTAGGAACCCGATACAAGCAGGGGGAGTCACAAATCGATAAATTGGCACATGAGGTGTTATCGGCATGCCCAAGGAAACAGCCACTGCTGGGTAGACTGAGCTGGTAGCGGCAAGAAAAGGAGCTAGGATGAGGAAGGGAAATAGGAAGGTATAAAGAAGGATTGAAGGCACGGAGGTTGGAATGAGAACACGAGGCATGAAAGGATGAATGGCCGTGGGGGGACAATGGGTAGCAACGGACCCAGCCGTTATGAGGTTATTGAGTCGAGGAGGTAGCAGAGACAGGAGTGGGGGAATGAGAGGCAGACTCACAGAAGAAGGTATGCAGGGCATACAGGAGAGCTGAACTGGAAGGCTACTGGTCGATGAGTGATGGCCGTGGATCAATGAGGCAGCAGAGGCCATGATGAGCAGACCTGAAAGAAACATCGAAAGTAAGCCAGAAGTGGAGCGAAACCTATATAGAGCTTTTTTTTTTGGGGGGGGGGAGGAATTATACATTTAGTGATATATTTATTCATTTATTCATGTATTCATTTAGTTATTTATTTATTTTTTTCTTTTTATAGTCCCACTCACCTGCGCATTGCGGAGACCATCTAAACTTGCTTGCATCCAGTATGGAAGGGGAAAGGGGGCAGCTAAGCACTTCTTCCCTAGGATATGCTCGAGTGAATACCGTGCAGTAGCTATGGTGATCAGATTCCAGGCACACCTATTTATGAACAGAACCCCTCTGAATCTACGTGGGGAAGCAGGTCACATGGGTGGGTAAAGGATTCAGGCTCTACCTCCCTAGAAAGCTCAGACTGCAAAGATAGAACCTACCTCACCATAACAACAGAGCTAAGAAAGAATGCAAAGGTGTACTTGAATGTCAAAATAGGTTTAAATACTAATATATAAGCCCTGAGATAGTAAAACAGTACAGCGTGATGAAGTAAACGAGATTTTACTGGTGTTTGCTGACAGCAGATGCTTAAACGAGAAGCTGCAATATCCTAAACCATATGAATGTCTCAGCGGTGGACAGCAAAACAGCACTGTTTTTTTTTTTTGTTTTTTTTTTAGCTTGAGACGATAGTCCAGTTAGGGTGAAAGTTCGTATTTTGGAAACCTAGGGATGCGATAGTGCCACAAGGGAGGTGAGACTGGAGAGAAGGACCCAATACAAAGAAGCACCTGAAAGTGCAGCAAAAGAGGCAGTGGCTCTGCGAAGGAGATTGAGGGATGCGGTCCAGAACAGCAGTTGAAAGAAGGTGAGCGAGGTGCAAGGGGCGGAGAGCGAGCAGCCCGCCCCAGCCCTCTGAGAAGGTAGCAAGGCAGAGGAAAGGTGCTCCGGAGTGATGTGAGAGGCAATATGCTGAAGCAGGAATTAACAACTGCAACTCAGGCAGCAGAGGTTGGAGGGAAGGAGGGAAGGGCCAAGGACTGCTAGATGGGGGGGGGGGAGATTGAAGAGCAAATGCAAGATAACCACGGAGTGAGCAGCGCAATGAGGAAGAAATGGGATAGGGCAAAATGAAGAAAATGAGAGGCACTAAGAGCAATGGGGGGCACATGAAGTTAGAGAGAAGAGACCAGACAGTTGCGGGGAGAGGCAGGAATACAGAACCAAGAAGTGAGGGGAACTGAAATAGAAGAGAAATGGAAGGAAAGAGAAGGGGGTCTAACAGCCGCATGCAATCTGGAAGAGGAGCGGAGGGTGATGGAGAGAAATGAAAGGACAGTAGAAGACAACAGCATGAACAGGATTAGGTAGAATGGAATAGAGAAGCAGAATAGGGAAGGGAACAGCTAACAAAAGCCTCTGGCTGCAAGCAATGAACATTAATCCTGAGGATGTCCAGGAAAGTGACGTCTAAGCTCAATGAGGGAGTGACGTTGTTGCTCCGCCCATTGAACCTTGGGTTTAAAGCCCTCCCAATGCAAAAAAACAAACAAAAGGAATATCTGTTCAGAATGTTTCCCTTTCCTTTATCTTCCTCTTTCCACTTCTCTTCTTACTTCAGCCTAATGATTTCTTCCCTTGTTTCCTTCTTTTCCTTGATGTAACAAAAGATCTTATCCTTGTACCCTCAACAATTCTCAGTTCTGTATCAGTCTTAGCCTCCCACCCACTATCCTGTTGACCTCCTTCATCCTGCTGTGAAATACCACCCTGTTCCCCTCCCTCTGCTTGGCTTGTTCTGTATTTTCTAAATGCCCTTTTTGTAGCCCTCATGTCTACCTCTACTTTAAACGTGAATCACTGTGTTGTTTTACCCCATTTTTTTTTATTTTTACCAGGAGAGACACACTAAGCTGAAGCTTGTTTACAGGTGAGACTTGGGAGCACAAGGAAGTTAAGTGACTTGCTCAGGGTCACACAGTATGCAGGTTGGGGCTGTGGGATTCAAACCCTTGTCTCCAGGTTTGCAGCTCAGAGCCTTAAACCACTGTGCTATATTACCTTCTTCTTGGTAATTACCCTTACACAGATATCTATGATCTCTGTTATTCTGTTCCTTATCAATACCCATTTTACTTCCACCCCCTCTAACGTTCCTACTGTAGTTTCCCCAGCAGTACGTCCCACATTGTTCTAAAAGTAGCCCTCTTAAAGGCCAGGCACCAGATTTTCAAAGGGCCCTTAGACTGATGCAAGGTGCATCAAATCCAGGTGCATCAAATCCAGGTGCATCAAATACTGTGCGCTGTATTTTGCAAGAAAAGCATTCTCTGTGGCAAAGTCCCTCAAAATGATGCAAGAAGTTTGTTGTATCACAAATGTGTCTTATCGGGTGAGAATGACACAAGCTGAGAATGAGGCAAACTAAGTCAAAAAATACGTGCATGGAGTGAGAATGATACAAGCCAAGTCAAAATGACAATGCTTGGAGCAAAAATGAAGCAAGCTGAGTCAAAAATTGTGGTGGACAAAAGGGCCTCTGGAAGCAATGTTTTACATGCTACAGTACTCGAGAAGTCATTATGATGTCTACAATAAAGGACTCACAGCAGGATGTCATTCATAGTACTGCAGTCAGGTCTGCCCACATACTGTGGGCCTCTTTACATGCTCTAGTGTCAGTTAGATCTTGTCTGGCTGGTGCATTTTAGGTACAACAACAGGACCTACATTCTTTGAAAATCCCACCTAAGGAGATGGTGCATCATTTCTGTGATGAAAGACGTCCCTTCTGACATGTGGCAAGCTTTTTTTTTGATGCAAGCATGGCACAAGCCAGTCTAGCACATGCACCATTAGAAAATAGGAACTGATGCAAGTTTCGATGCATCGCACTCTTTGCGTCATTTGTTTTTGAGGCAAGCTCTATTCGACATTCTCTGGCCTTTAATCCCAGGACTTACGTTTGGGCCTGATTTGTCTTTGCTTCCAGTCTGAGACTGAACTAATAATGTCTGATGGTCTCTGGTTCCCAGTGGGTCCAGCATCCTCACTTCCCTGCACTGTCCCTATTGGTAAGCAGTAAGCCTCAGGAGGTTGCCTTGCCAGTAGGCTTTTGCACTCTTTATACTAGGAATGCTTCTTTAAAGACTTCTATTTCCTGTTGGGTTCTTGCATTTACTGCTACTGGGATTCCTCAGTTCATATCTGGCATACTGAATTCTTCTCAGTAAAAACACCCCCAAGCCCTGTTGTCCTTCTGATCTCCTCCCATAATTCTCTATAATTTCCTCCTTCTTGAGAAGGAGGTCTATACACTGCCTCTATTCTGATATTTCTCTCATCTTCTGTAACTACCTGCACCCACTATTTCTTTGTTTTCACACTTACGATCCACCATCTCAGAAGGTATTATATTTTCTGTTATATATAGTTTCACCTCCCATCCTTTCCTGTCCTTCCAGAACACAGTATACCCTGGCATGGTAATGTCCCAGTTGTAGTCACTGATCTTATTTCTAAAGCTCCTGGTGTTCATGCACATAGTTATGTAGAGCATCATTCCTGCCCCCTTCCAATACTGGACAAAACCCATTCTTTTGTCCACCTGTCCATCTATCGATTTTCCCCCCGTCTCCCTTTTGACAATTTCTATCTGGTTATATCAGAGCTTCTCTTCTGTAGCTTGTCCCAACCTTCCCCTATTTACTACTTCTTTTGGTTTCTTTTTCTCCCTTCTTGTTCTCTAGTACAGTATGAGATCATCAAGACCCCTCTTGGCTAAGTAAGTACACCTCTGTACAGTACTTATGATCTGCCCTTTGCTAGTTTAAAGGGCCCTAAATGTGTATTTTAAATCTGCATCCTAGCCTCCTCATGCCCTCCAAACAGGGATGAATGTCATCCCATTTGAATAGCCTTCTGTCCTTCTAGGAATGGCCGCAAGTACCCCAATCCCTCTTCCCTGCACCACTCACTTAGCCATGCATCGAAGAGAGTTATCAGATCACTTATCCCCATCTTCTGTTCCAAATTGGCAGGACCTCAGAGAGAGTCACTGAGGCTGCTGTCTGCTTGAGCTTCCCCCTGGTTTTCTAAAGCTATCTCAGTTAGTCACCTACATCTACTCTCTTTCCAGCAGTGTTTTGCACTTTGACAGCCCATACCAGCAGTACTCCGGACTCCATCCCTAACTATCGCCTTCTGAGGTGCTGAGGGAAGGTAGGCTTCCTTTGTCTACTGGGGATGGGATTCCATTACATTCACTACTCTTGCTACTTACCAGCTGACATCCTCATCCCTAACTCTGCTTGGCACCATCGAGTGAAGGTTAGCTCGTCCTGACTACCAGGGATGGAAGCCATATCTACAATCTACTGACTTATACCATACCTTTTCTACCTCATACCAGTTGCTGCTTCCCTTGGGGAATGAAACTTCTACACCACATGTGACCCTGTCATTCCAAGGCCCTGTTCACACTAGGCTACTTAAAACATTTTATCCACCATAAAACATTCTAAGTAGCCACAAGCACGATTTGCGTTCGCACTGAACATGACTGAGCATGACTTCAGAACCATTTTAGTAAACTGTGCTCAAACTTTGATCAAGGTAGGCATGAGTATGGTTTAAAAAATGTTTCCAGAGTTAAATCAGACTAACTTGCAATGCTGATGGTCTGGCATGGTTCCCTTTAATGAATCTGGATGTTCCTGATTTGGAATCAGTTAATAGTAAATCCGATCCCAAGACAGTAGTGTGGATGCTGTAAACCATTTTTAATAATGGTTTACAACACGCTGTGACAGTGCAGACAGAGTAACATGGATGCTACAGCATGGTTATTAATCTGTATTTAAATATGTTTTACATTACCGTGCTGTAGTGTGAACAGGGCCTACCTATGCCTGGCTGCCTCAAATTATCATCATCCCGCCTCAGTCGTTTCCAACAGGTATCTGAGTTCACAGTCTACTGCTTCAAATTAAGTGTTCTCAGCCTCATACTCTGATGCTGCTTCCCTTTAGGACCTTGACTCACCTGACATGCCTTTTCAATCACACCAAGTCTGCAGCCTTGTTTAACGATCCTCCCCCTACCTGCCTTAGCTGGGAGTCTGAATCTGTATTTGACTGTTTCCAACATCTGCCACTTATTCCTGATGCTGGTTGTCATTTCTTTTAGCTACAGAACTGCTTCACATATGTACCCTCATTGTCCTGTCTCCTCGCTGCATTCAATCAGGATCATTTTACCTTGACCCTAACAGTTAGATGTTCGAGTTTACATTACACCACTTCTTGTATTCATACCCTATCTGCTATTGGATGCTGCAAGTACACATAAATACCTTTTGCGAATTCTACAACTGCTCCTGGTTTTCCTATGCTTCCTGACCTGTGCCTCAATGACAGAAGGTGTCAGCCTAAATGAGATTTACACCATGCATACTCTAAGCCAGGAGTTTTGTGCATGAGTACTGGATCTAGTACCAAGGAAGCATAGAAAAAGGTATGGATTCAGTAGCAGCAAGTCCAGGAGTGGTTACCAGGAGAACGGCAGCCAAACTAGCAGATACAGAGGTCCAAGATGAGACTGAACAACCAGCACAAGTTATGGAAAAAGGACAGGCAGTGACAGAACCTGAAAGCCTGATGGACTTTTTCAAATTGTTGGCTATAGAAGAAAAAGAGACAGAGAAACAGAGGAGAGAAGAGATGCAGCGACTGGAGCAGCGATGGCTGGATGCTTTGCAAGCTGTCAAAGGCAGAAGATCTGGCACAGATCCAGATGAGCAACAAAACACGAGCAACTTAAAAGCCATTAAACTTACAAAGTTGTGTCCCTCGGATGATATCGAGGCATACCTGACAACTTCTGAAAGAGTTGCCTCAGCCTGCCAATGGCCAAAACAGCAATGGACAATCAGACTGGTACCCTACCTGACAGGGTAAGCCCAACTTGCCTATAGAAATATGGACACTGCTCATAGAGATGGGTGAAGTGGCCCAATTCGCTCTGTGAAGTGAATTTGCGGCGAAAGTGGGACGCCAAGGGAGTGGTTCGCAACGCTGGGGCGGAGTACTTAATATCGGTAATGCAAAGTCCATTGAAAGCAATGACTTTGTGTTACTCCACCTTCCCAAATCACTACTCCACCAAATCTTAAGGTAAAGTACATTGAAAGCAATGTACTTCACCTTACTTCGCCTTGTTTTTAAGCTCCAAAGGTGAATTTTGCAGTGATTCATGGGATTTCAGGTCACATGGGCTCTATATTTTCTGCACAGCCTCAGCTTGGGGTAGTGCATCTAGGAAACCGTAGGAGACAGTCTGTTCTGAGAGATCTCTGTGATTCAAACCTTCTAAAAGCTGTTCAAAAAGCCTTCTTGAGTAATTTATTTGCTCAAACTTAGTTCATCGATTGTAGGAAACCCTCCTGTGCTCATATCATCGAATGTTTATTGTTTGTGTGTGGATTTTGAATGTTAATGTACAACATTGGGTCTGTGTAGTAAGAGACAGTGAAAGTGTGCTTTTGGGGGAGGTGTGTATCTGTGGTGTAGGTAGATTAACTTGGAGAAAAAGACAGTTCATTCTGTTTTGGTGATATTTTTCTTGTATAATAACTGTGTTAATATTTTTAATAATTCTTGCCATTTTTTGCTGATTGTTGTGGAGCAGCAGTGCATAATTTTAGTTTGTTTAAAATACATGGTTATATTACTGAAGTTTTCAATTTACTACGCATTACTTAGTGTGTGTGTAAGTATGTGTGTGATGTGTGTCATCAAATCAGACACCTTTTATTGTGCCACATAGTAATTTCAGCAATGTGAACCTGCTATCCACTGCAGCTGTGTAATTTTTGTACTTCTTTGTGGTATCTTTACTGGTACTGGTACTAGTACTAGTGACTGTTACTGCAGCAGTGCAGTACACTGCTCCCCCCATATCTCTCCCCAACCAGCAAAGGTATTCTTTTCCAGATTTTAATTTCTGATGGTGAACACTGGTTAAGTGTTGTGCCTTTGCATCTGCATCTCTTCAGTGCACAGCACAGTCTTAGTCTGCCTGTGCATTTGCATCTCTTTAGGGCCCAATCTCCATCTGTAACTTAAGTCAGTTGTTTCTTTGTCTTCCCTTCAGAGAACAGGACTGGTGTGGTGCATAATTCTGCATGAACATTTTACTCATTAATATGCATTTTTAAGTCAGGACCATCATCACGTTTATGAGTCACTCATGATACAAATCATGTTCTTCATCATCACAATCACAAATGCAGTCACAAATCATGATTTACAATCATGTCATGAATCACAACATTCATTTTTTTACTAGTAAATTGGATGTATTTTAAGCCTGTTTTGTAGTATCTCTCCATGCTTCACCACCCCACCATTGTGCTCATTAATGAGTGTTTTTAAGTTGGGGAGTTTTGTGCCATGCTTCAACGGGGCCCAGGGAGTAGATCCATAGACATTCGCATTTCTTCATCATCACGGTCACAAATGCAGTCACAAATCATGATTTATGATCACGTCATGAATCACGACATTAATTTTTTTTACTAGTTGCTTGGATGTATTGTAAGCCTGTTTTGTAGTATCTCTCCATGCTTCACCACCCCACCATTGTACTCATTAATGAGTGTTTTTAAGTCAGGGAGTTGGACAGTGTCTGCAGTACATACACAGATTGGAAAGAAGACTGACTGCACACATGCAGTTTAGCACAGTATACTTGCACCGTACCAGGTCATAATGTTGTACGTTTAATAGCGTACGGCATTATGGCGCAACCTGGACCTGTGTGCTCTCCAAGTTGGGCCCCACCGGAGTTAGAATCCTTGGTGGGGGGCTCCAGGGGGCACATCCCCCTGTAACAGGGGTGTGTGGGAGCACAGCCCCACACAGAACAGAAGAAAACTGGGAATCACGCAACATGATTATGTCGTACAGCATTCTGCCGTGCAACATACTGACCCCGTACCTACTTGCACTGCTCAGAATACAAAGTGTCACACATATGGAAGACAACAAAAAAAGGGTATAATTACATACAAGGGTCGGGGATGGTGGAGGAATACATTTTATAACACAGCAAGAAAGATGTGGGGGGGGCACATGGTGTGAGGAAAAAAATAATAATGTGGGATCCCATGGTGATCCAGCAGCAGCTCCAGCATGGACATAATTTGCATCTAATGTCCCTCTGTGTGATCCAACTGCTGCTCAACAGCACTCACCCTCTCATTGTTCTCCTTGACAGCACTCTGGAGAACTGCCAGATCAGCTTACATTACACACAGTTTTCTGGGGTCCACACATTCTACAGGCTGACCTGCTGGTGGTGGTGGTGGTGGTTTGGGTGCTAGTGGAGCAGCAGGTGCTGCTCTTGCCCTCCTCTTCTTAGGGCCACCACCATGCACAGCTGCACCCTCTGCCACAGAAGGGCCAGCAGGTACAGGCATTACCTGTTCTGTGGCAGTCTGCCACTCCAACTGGTGGTGATTGAGCATATGGGTGGTCTGGGCCCCAGTGCCCAAGTGAGTCCTCCAGGGGCCATGGTGCACCTCCACCTCACATATGCAGCACCTGACCATACTGTTGTCCCCCCAACACAGTCAAAAAACTGACAAACAATGGAGGTACAGGGAGGACCAAGCACAGGCAGGGGAGGGCCACATGAACTGGCAGCTGGCTGGTCATGGTGCTCAGCAGGGTTCGGATCCAAACCTGGGCCCAGGGGCACAGGCACATCCTGCTCCAGAGGATCTGGTGCTGGAGCTGGTGCTGGACATGGTGGTGGCGGTGGTTCAACTGCCTCAGAGCCAGGAGGCAGTGCTGGTCCTGCTTCCGGGGGGGGGGACACTCAGAATTTTTGATCAGTCCAACAGGAACCGGCAGCCATGCTCACCATGCATGTGGACGGTACAATGCCTACTAGTACCACGCTCTCCCTGAGCTGCCTCTACCCCAGATGTTCCCTCAGACCCTCACCCTGGTCCATCTCTCCTACTGCACTCCCTCAGTCTGAGCAATGACTACTCACACTGTCATACAACACACACACAGTCACACAGACACAGACAAACAAATAACTACTTATAAAGGAAAGAAAAATAAATTTACAGAAATAACACATTAAGTAAAAAAGAGTACAGAAAAGACAAAAAAATGTAGCTGATAAAAAAACTGTTGGGTCTAAATCTCAGTTTAAATCTCCTCCTCACACTGATCTCCAAGTCTCAGCAGTGACAAAACAACACACTCCCCTCTCTCTGTCTCCATCTGCACAGGAGAAAGTGAAAGTGTCTGCTTATATGACTCACTTCCTTCCTTTTCCTCCCTGGCTATGGCTAAAGAGCATGGCAAAGTCCATTGAAAACAACAACTTCGCCTCACTTCGTGTTGTCATTCCACCTTAACACGAAGTGGTAATGACAAGGTGAAGTGAGCACTTTGCATTGCCCACTCCATGTAGCAGAGTGGCAACAAGAAGTGCCCACTTTGCGAACACTTTACCGACGGAATTTAAATTTGCTGCATCTCTAACTGCACAGTCAGAAAACTATGACATGGTGAAAAGCAAAATCCTGAAAAGGTATGACATCTCAGGAGAGACCTATAGGCAGAGATTTTCTGAAGTACAACTTAGTCGACAATCCTTGAGAATCCTTCACCTGACTCAGAGAACTCCTGATAAAATGACTCCAACCAGTGGGAAAAATAGTCCCACAAATCATCAACACATCTGCAGTGGAGCAATTCATCAACATCCTGCTTACGGATGTGCAGCATTGGGAAAAGGAATACAAACCATAAAGTGGGGAAAAGGCTGTTTCTTTGGCTGAGGACTACTAAATGGCCAGACAGATGCCACAGCAGTGAGATAACAGCCAAGCACCGGTAAGACACTCTTTTTCCCATTTAAACTCCAAGTCTCATAAGAACTCTGTTGGGGGTAACAAATCTGTGCCCAAAGTCGTTATTTGCTATAACTGTAATAAGCCAGGCCATATTGCAAGAAACTGCCCTAGTAAGGAGAGTGGCACTGGAGCAGATTTGTCCTTGGCAAGTTGGGGGCAAGTACTTAACAGATGTGAAAGTGGGGGATAAGTCTGTAAAGGGTCTCTTTGATTCAGGAAGCAGACAGACCCTATTGCATGTTGAAGTGCTCGGAAAACACTGTGCAAAAGGACCAGGTACTGATGTCATCTGCATCCATGGGGACACTCGATACTATCCCACCACCCAAGTGACTCTGATCATTAAGGGTGTGTCACACCAAATGAAAGTGGGGGTAGTACCTAAGTTACCTGTACCTGTGATTATTGGAAATGACTTTCCAGGATTTACTAAGTTAATCAAAGAAGGAGTAAATCCTGATGTTTCAGCAGCTGTGGTGACAAGAGCTCAGGCAAAGAAAATTTCAGATTGTGGGGACTGTTTTCCTTTTTCTGATTTTGTTTCAGACTTGTTTGAGCACAGCTCCAAGATCTGGAAATCCAGGAAAGAAAGTTGATGCCTGCAGAAACTGTGGCAACAAATGTCTGATGGACATAAAGGGTTAACATATAAAAATACTGAAACTAAGCTGATAACTGATCGTGATTTTCTTTCAGAGTAAGCTAACAATGTTTCTCTCCAGGGTTATTTTAAGCAGCTGGGGTGAAACCAAAACACTGTGGACCAATGTTTAGAAAATGTGATAGGTTACTGTACAGAATTTGGGTTAAATCTCAGACACAGAAACAAACAGAACAATTGGTTATACTACAGAAATATTGAACAGTGTTGTTACAAATAACACATGGTATTCCTATGGCTGGTCACTCAGGGAGGGATCACACCCTTGCCAGATTGCTGTATAGATTTTACTGGATTGGAATTCATGAAGATGTTGCTACCAATTGTAATTCCTGTGCTGAGTGTCAGAAAGTAGCTCCAGTCACTAGAAAAGATAAGGTGCCCCTATCCTTGATAGATGTGCCTTTTGAGAGAATTGCAATGGATGTGGTTGGTCCTTTAGACAAAAGTGAAAAGGGTAATAAATGTATTCCAGTAGTATGCAACTCTGCTACTTGATACCCAGAAGCAGTTCCAATGCATACTGTCACAGCTATAAAAGTGGCAGCAGAGCATGCAAAAATTTCCAGCAGAGTGGACATACCTAAAAAAATTATTACTGATCAGGGTAGTATATTTTGGTGCTGCAATACTTAAGGAGCTGTACAGACTACTACATATCACTGCAATATGAAGCTACCCCTATCACCCTTAGACAGATGTCCTTGTTGAGCATTTTAACCAAATCCTAAAATGCATGCTAAAACAGGTTCCCTCTCAAGGAGGAAGGTGAATGTGACAGGACTGAATAGGACCCTGTCCCAGTTGTTATGGAGAGTTTGACTGCAGGGATCTCTTCTGTTATTTCCTTTCCTGTCTCTTGTCTGTCTGGTTACACAACCAAATTTTCCTGTGAGACCTAGGATTTGATCACCCCCATTGTCTCGCAATTATTTGTCTCTCACTGTCTCTTAGTCTTCCCTTGCTGTTTGTCTTTTCCTCCCTTGCAAATCTGCTGGTATAAAAATATATGCAAATCATTATGTGGAACTGTAACTGATATTGGGATCCTTTTGTTTAGAAATTATAAAGTGTTACTGATGAAATTAAGATGATTGCAAAAAGCTTTTAGAAACTCAAGGGGTTAACCTGAAATGCAATTGTTATGTCTTTTGCAGAAGCTGTGGAAAAGGGACCTCAGTTCTGGGACATTGTGTTCCTGCCTACACCTGCCTGAAATATAGAAGAACATTTTAGAAAGAAAACAGGATGCTTGTTAAGAAGGGGGTCTGCAAGGACTTATAAAAACAAAGCTGCCATTTCTTACATGGGACAGAGATTGAAGGAAAATGCTGATGAATCTTCTTTATTTATTCTGCCTTTGTAAATAGTTATATGGAACAAGTTTTTTTTTATGTCACTGCTAGTATAAATAAATACTTTTTGTGAATTTTATAACTGCTCCTGGTTTTCCTATGCTTCTTGACCTCTGCCTCAATGACATACTCAATCAGCTCTCCATGATCATTCTGGACTCTCATTGTCTGGACACTAGAAACATACCTATCTATCTCCATTGGATACTCCCTATGAATCTTGCCCATTCAGTCTTCGTGGACTTCCCATCTACCATACCTCACAGGCCATCCTCTTGCATGGTAAGGAAGTAACTTCTTCTGTTATACAAAATCACACATGCCCCCATAATGCAAAGCATCATGGACTGCATATGCAAATCACCACAGAATATTATGCTGGTTCAACTTCAAGCAAAAATGCATGGTGCTGAAAGGCCTCTCACACAGTTTGTAAAGGGTGCCAACAGAAGACATAGACATGTGTATCATCCTACCAGGACTCATCAGTATGCCTAGTCTGTTTGACACCCCAGTGGGATGAATCAGCTACCCTAAGATGGTCTATCTGGGTTATGTTGTGGTGAACCCAATTAGAACAAAAAACAAGTTAAAAGACAAAGAACCTTTGTGTACAAGTAATGAGGCAATGATTACCCCAAAGAGCATTGGCTGGGAAGCCAAGTTTAAAAGAAATACAAAATCACACATGCTCCCATAATGCAAAGCATCACGGACTGCATATGCAAATCACCACAGAATATTTTGCTGGTTCAACTTTAAGCAAAAACGTGCCTATGTCTTCTGTTGGCACTCTTTGCAACCTGTGTGAGAGGCTTTTTTGGCACCAAGCATTTTTGCTTAAAGTTGAACCAGCATAATATTATGTGGTGATTTACTTATGCAGTCCATGATGTTTTGCATTATAGGGGCATGTGTGATTTTGTATTTCTTTGAAACTTGGCTTCTTGGCCAATGCCCTTTGGGGTAACCATTGCCTCAGTGCTTGCGCACAGAGGTTCTTTGTCTTTTTTTGTTCTGTTATGCTCCAACTTACTCCCAATCATCACTCCTCTGGATCCTGGGACTCGCAAGATACTCATGGCACCTCGGACATTACCTACTTTCAGGTCGCAGCTTTCTACCATCACCAAATTTGTTGACTATATTATTAGAATCTTAGTTCCTCAACAGACATTGCTTGTTCTAAGACCTTCCCAGCTGCTTTCAGAATATTCATAGTTGGATCACCACTGCCTAGCTGCTTATGAACACCACACAATCCAAACCATCATTTATGGCTTCTGGACATCACCATTTCTCATACAATCATCCGCACTTCTCCATCTAGTACCTTCAGTCAAGTTAACCACCCTTCCAGTGGACCCTCCAGGCTCTCCTTCACAAATTATCTACATTAATCTCTCCAGTGAAGACTATCATTGAGAACAGGCTCTTTCTCTTTCCAGCCAGAAATCTGCAACCATTAAGGCAAATTCACTAATCCAGTCTTGCCTCCCAACCAGTTTTAATCAGCCATAGCCTTAAGCTCTCTTAACATTCCCCACTACTTGACCTCACTTCCAGTTCAACTTACAGACTGTTCAACATATGTGCCTCCAAGCTTCTCTCAAGGACTTCAGCATCAGATTACCTGCAAACCTAACCAACTATAAGCCACCACAATGAATCTCATGGACAATCACGCCTTAGAAAGATCAATATTTACTTCAGCCAGTGTACCAGTCAAGCATACACAAGTATAGTTACAACATCATGCCCAAATAAGCTATCCATTCCTTAAAATAAACTTCCAATCAATCTCTATGCATATTCAATTATCACCAGGACTGCATCTGCAAATCTTCCTCTATCTGTCTACTAATCACTTCAGGCAGTCTTCGTATTAGGCATCCACAGACTCTCCTCTACTCATTTCTACTGTATGGATGCTTACTTAGCTACTCATTGCTCACTACTACATTCTTTGCCTCCGGACACTACCTTGACAGTCAGACCTTACACAAGTTGTATCATTCACCTATGACTGCACAAAGCATTGCAATTCCCACTGTTCACTGTCTGGTAGCATATCGATCAGTTTATGCTCTTCTGGCTCATCAAGCCCCTGCAATCCCTTTGGACACACATCCTTCATCCCCTTGAAAATCCAGACTCCATTCACCCTTATTCTACTGGATCTGCTCCACACAGGATTCTACTGCTCCTTCAGAAAAGACCTACTCTTCATCCATATGATCATCAGTCAATCTGCATCGCCCTTGGATCGAGGATGGACCATCATCTCCAAGGCACTCAAAGACTTTCTTCTACTCATTTTCCACTTCATGGATGCTTTCTTAGTGACTCCTTGCTCACTACTGAATTCCTTTCCTCCAGACCTTACCTTGAAAGACAAACCTTACACAAGTTTGGTTATTCACCCATGGCTTCTCATAGCATAGTATGTCCAACCTCCACTGTCTAGCAATTTTTCAGTCAATTCATGCTGTCTCTGCTCATTACATCCATTCCATCACCTATGGACAAGCATCCTTCATCACCTCAGAAATCTGGACTTCATTCACATTTCTTCAACTGAATCTGTTTCACATTTAGGATTCTACTGCTCCTGCAGAAAAGACCTACTCTTTAAAATCCAGATTGTTGTTCAATCTGCATTAGCCATGGATCAAGGATGCACTATCATCTCTCCAAGAAGCTTGCATTCCTTAAATTAGCTATGGTTACTAGAACCTGGTCCTTCTCCTCTTAGTATGCCCAGAGGATGGGTAGACGTATGGTTATTGATCCTCAGAGGTTTCCTCCAACTGGGGGATTTTTCTCTCCTGTCTTTCCCTTTGTTTTCTGTTCTCTTTTCTTTCTTATCTCTGCTGTCTGTTTTGGCTCTTCCCTATAATCCATACTGCTTTCCCACAGTTGTCCTGGGACACACACTCCATTTACATAAGACCTTGTACCCCACCTGTGTTCTTGTCCTACCTTGCACAGAGTTCCCTGTGGAACTGCAGCTTACCTGCAGACACCCTACATATGTTGGCACTTTACTCCTACTTCATGGCACTCACTCGGGGGCGTTCATGCATAGGAATATATAGATATGTGAGATTTAAATAGTGGATGTTTAGGACTGATTTGCCTTTAGCAGAATCTTCCCCTGCTCAGAATTCACTCCTTTCTTTTGTCCTCTTTTAACCCTAATCCCACACAAAACATTTGATAATTAGGCTGCTAATGCATCAAATTAAAGTCAATTAACAGCACACTGTCCCACTTTCTTTAATGTAGCTCAGCTATCTCACTGTGGTCTTATATAAGATATGAGCTGGCATAAGATACCAGAAGGAATAGATTGCAGACATTTTATGTGAGGTCATGGATAAGGGTTTTTAGTGTAGAAGGAGAAGAGGCAGAGCAGATGACAGGGTGAAGGTTGGACCAGAGTTAGAATATGTAGGCAAATGTAGAGTGATCTTCAGATGATTTGGGTATGGGGGAGAAAAAAAGTTAGAGTTGCGGGGGGAGTAACAGGAAGTGGGGGGGATGGTGTATAGGGAACTGTGATAGGAAGGGGAGGTTTCCTTGTATACCAGAATGTTGAGATAAATAACAGAAGTGAAAAGAACTCAAAAAAAGAGAAGGGTCATCTTAAACAGTACCTATCTCATTCTTTTTAGTCCACCACAAACTCAATAAGAAGCTTCCGTACCTGTAAGAGAGTTCCTCAGTGACAGATTTGAAACTGTTACTACTTCCCCCCCTTTGGAAGGGAAGGGATCATAATTTGCCCCCAAGGTGATGGCTGCACGATCCCTTCCCTTATCTGTTATCCTGCTCCTCACCCACGCTCAGACATTTTGTGATATCAGTATAGGAAGAGCACTGGAGCTTGTATTCAACTCTATGGAGCATTTTTTTCAATGCTTTTTTTCCCAATTTTGAATGCCCCTTTGGTAAAAGTCAAAACTGAGGTTCAACTAGCAAAGTTCTTAAGGACTTAAGATGCACAGGACTTTATTATAGTTATGATTAAGTAAATATTTCTTAATTATTTGCTATGAACATGTGATTCATAACAGAGGAAGGAGGAGGACGATAAAGACAATATGTTGACTTCTGTGTTTATTTTAATGTAAAACTATTGCTAATCATTATTATTCTCAGAACAATGGCAAATTGTGCACTCATGAAATAAATAAACAGACACAAGGTAGGTACATAGCCATCCTACCTTTATTTGCAAAGTGCCATCTCAGTATCAAATACAATATGAAAACAAACTGTGTCCACAATACATAGTATGTGGGAAATAATATAGAGAAACACTCGTCCAATGTTTTGCTCAGTTGACTGCAGAGTTTCATTGGAGGTCAGCCGAACAATACTTAAGTGTTGGTTTCACTCTTTCATGGGTGCACAATTGCCTTTGTCCTGTGTTTTAGTTGCACTGTTTGCACCATGGTTTCCCTACTGTTGCCACCCTTCCTTTGTATGCAGTTCTTATTAGTCTTACATTGCTTTTATTTATATGCCAAGAAAGCAAGATTCATGACTACGTAGACACGAACAGGGTCTGGACTACCTAAAAGAGCTCCTGGTCCCTTACTGCCCTGGGCAATCACTCTGCTCAACTGATGAGGGGTTACTAAAGAAATTAAAGGGTTTGTTTAAAATCTTCCTGGGCCCGCGCATTTATGCACGTGGCTCCTACCCTTTGGAATTCTCTACCCCATCAGTTACGTGAGTGCACCACCATGCAGGGATTTAAACAGGCCCTAAAAACCTTTTTATGGATATAAGCATTTGGGGAATAATTGGAATACTGTTTTACTGTTTTTTTCTCCATTTTATACTTTTTATAATATATGTGATTATATGCTGTAGCTGTTTTAATTGTTTGGTGAGGCACCTTGGCAATTGAAAGGCACAACAGAAATACAAATTGATTTGATTGATTGATTGATGGATTAAGGGAGGGGAATGATGATGATGAAGAGGATGTGCTGTTTTTGGAAGCAAGGCTCGAGATGAATTTCTGGAACTGTCAGCTGTTGAAAAAGCTGGAGAAAAGCTTGGCAGTTTAGTGCTGGCATGTAATGACCCAGTCTGTGCATTAAGTTTTTACAACAAATCCAGCACTGGCTGGTGTGTATACACTTGGACACACTCTGGCTAGGGGTTGTTGGACCCTGTGTGATGCAGTGTCGACTTGGTACCAAGGGATGTATCTACTGACTTAGGGGCCAGGAAGCTGTAGTGGTGGCTGGATTACTTGAATAAATTGTTTTATCCCACAACTTCCTGTATCTAACCTGACCATTAACTGCCTTTGCTCACTCTGGCTAGACATGGTTTCAGGAAGGGCGCTGTGTTCTGGTTTAGAGAGTGCCTGGAGTGAAGAACACATTGTGCTGTCATTGAGGATACACAATATGATAACAAGGAGGTTCATTGCAGAGTTTCCCAGGGGTCTATTTTAGACCCCTCATTGTTTTCTTTACTTTTAAAGACAATGGCCCACATATTCTGATGAGATGCACAGCGCATCCCTGGATGCCCTACACATCTCTGGACTTGTGGGAGCTGTCGGGTGATGTGGTCATATTCAAAGGCCACCAATTCACCCTACTCGCCTGACAGTGCTGCCACGCACAATATCGTGATGCACCTATGCAAATGAGAAGTCCCTTATGCATATGCCGTGCTTCACAATATTGAAACACCCCAAGAGTAACTATGGCTGGCTGCGCTGGCACATAGTTATGCTTTTGAAACCCTACTTTAACTATGCACTATTGGATGTGGAGGAGCAGGGTGGTGAGTCAATGCCTAATGGGGTGGAGGGTTGGGGGACCACTAGTCATCAGGGAATGGGGGATCAGGGATTTTATTTTATGTACAGTATATCAGTGATTGGGGCTGGGGAGGGGGACACTACACTATGGAAATGGATGGGGAGATTTATATGTATTTTATCGGTGATCAGGGCTCGGGAGGGGGAACACTATACTATAGAAATGGGCTGGGAGATTTATATTTATTTTATCAGAGAATGAGGCTGGGGAGGATGACACTACACTATGGAAATGGGCTGGGGATTTATATTTATTTTATCAGTGATCGGGGACAGGGAGAGGGACACTAAACTAAGGAAAGGGATCAGGGCACTTCTTTTCTTATGTACACAAATTGGGGCTGGGGAGGGTGGAGGGCCACTACACTATGGAAATGGGATCGGGGCATTTTATTATTGCTACTACCCACTGATTGGGGCTGGGGATGACCCGTCCCGGCAGATTCCACCAGGCACAGCCATGCAGATGAGCCCACAATGGGCATGCAAATGGCCCCTTTGTGGCATGCATGCTCAATTGGCTTATTTGCATGTTTGGGATGAATATCATCCATGGGGTTGTGGCTCATACAGGTATGCACTATGTATTCCCCTGTGGGTGGTCTTCAACATTGCAACCTGGATGCACTGTGCCATACATGGTGGCTGCCTGTTGTGCGCCACGTATCCAGGGTCCCATATTCAAACAGAATGCCTGGTCTGCTCTGATTGTGCATTCTGTTTAGAAGGCAGTGTAGCACAGTGGGTTAAGGCTCTGAACTGCATGTCTGGAGATCTGGATTTGAATCCCACAGCCGCCTAGGTGCATACTGTGTGCATTGGAAAATAAGCTTTGACTTAGTGTGCTACTCCTGGTTAAGCAATGCCCCCTCCCATGTTTGCATATCACATCTGAGCTGCCCAGACCAATTTTTTTGTGTGGCACATTGATCTGTACATGCATCCATCTGGCTCTGAATATGGGGCCCAATGCCATTGGTAAGGTCCTCCTCAAAGTTAATTTTGTATGTGGATAATTCAGTCATTTTTAGTTCTGATAATGATGTTCTCAAACTTCAAAAAGTAATTTAAAATGCTTTTTATAACATGTAGAATTATTTTTTGTAACATAACTTTTTCTAAACTCTAAACCCCCCCACCGAAATCTATGTTTCTTTCTAGCACTCATAGATCTCCTGAAAATTTGACTGACTGCATTGACAGTTTCTGTTATTTGGGAGTTTGTTTGAATAAATGTTTTACTTTTGAGATTCATATCGATCAGTTAAAGGTACAGTAAACATTGCAGGGGTCACTAATTTGTGAAAGCCCATAAACAAATCTTTCAAATGAGGTATTGGGCTTACCTGTAGCTGGGGAGATTCCTTTTGGATTCAAGATGGCTGCAAGCTTTGCGATTGAGAATCGCATAAGCAGGAGCAGAGAGAAGCTCAATTTTTTTTAAATATAGGTATGCCACCGTTGCCGTATTTGGTTTTATACTCTCTGCACTTTCCAGTCTTTCTTGTGCCATCTGGTTCCTGTGTTTCCCCTTTCTTTTGCTTGTTTCTCCCAGAGCAAAGCTGGTGAGGAGTCCCAGTGGTGGGCAGGGAGCCCTGGCAGCAACAGAGGACAAGCCACCCTGCGGTGGGTTGAGAAAGTTGAGGAGACATCATGAAAAAATCTGGGGACTCTTGGATTCTCAGATTTTTAAGGAATCTTTTCAGTCTGACTACATTAGCTACAGTATGCAGAAACTTCTGTCTTTTGATCAGCTAAAGATTTTCATCGGACCTTTTGAGACCCCTCAGTACAAGTTTTGATCACCCAAGGCACAATATATAGTTTTTCACTACACGAGTCTCTCAGAACACAGAACACTTGATCGACAGACTTACCTTGAAGTTTTTTGAGTTTTTGGGACCTCTGAGCTCAGATTGTGTTTTTTTAATTACTGTTTTTTACCTTAGAATCTGTTTTTATACATCATATCTATTTGTTTTCTTCACTGCTCGACGCAGAGGTAGGAGGTGGAGGTGAGGGTGGGTTGGGAGGCCCCCTGATAAGAGTGTTTATATTTACTTTTTTTTATCTTTAGATAAAATTTATATTTAACAGTTAAATTAAAACATTCTGTCTGCCCCTGTTTCGCTCTGTTGGATAACTGGCGGTATCATGTGCTTTGACAGGGGTATAATTCGCATGTGCACCTGAGTGGAGAAAGAGAAGCCATAGCATAAGGCTGACTGTCGGTCATTGGAAATCTAAAGCTGAGTCCTGGCGGATTGTTGCAGAGAGTTCTTTTGTTTGGCTGGCTTTGTTTTTTTCTATCACCAGTTTTGGATTCTCAGTTATTTAAAGTTTTTTGTAATTGTTAGTTTTTACCATTTTAACGCCATCCTTTAGTGACAAGCTAAATTTGCCAGCTGGTCTTGGCCTATCTCTTATGAGCCTATATTTCACACTTGTACCTGCACCTATACTTGCACCTTTATTTTTGCACTTGGGTAGCTCCATGGAAAGATATTCTAGTATTAAGATTCCTGCTGATAAAGGAAGGCTAGTCGGTGAGGTTTGATTTACCCAGAAAAATCTGAACCCCGGAAACAAGTTTTTCCACTTACTGGTGACACAAGTAAGCACTTTTGCGCTTGTGCTCTGCACTTATTTCCTGTTTGGTCAAAATTGTGATAGTAATATCAAGTACTTAAAACTGTTTATATGTGGCAATTTTTGCAGTAATCAATGAGTAAGTTGGTTGCTTCTGTTCAGTATTTTGTATTTTGCCTAAACAGTTGCTTAAATAGTTATTGTATTAGGCCGTTTCAGGCCAGTTGGCAAGTGGTGAGTTTGGGCTTTTTAATTTTTTGGGGTATTAGGTTAGTACTGGGAGGCAGACAGTATTAATTTATATTAGTCTCCTAACTATAAGTTCTCTAGGTGTAACAGCTACTTTATTTTAGTGAGTTTTTTTTCTTTGTTTTTCCTTTGTTTTCAGTGGAGTTTTGGTGCCATAATTCATTTTCCCTCTGGCGATGATATTATCACTATCCCCGTGGATCAAGCAGGAATTCATCTCCTCAAACTAAAAATGCTCAGAAAGTGAAGGAAAGGAGAAGAATATAGGGAAAAAGAGGAAACGTATCGCTCGATCGCATTTGGTGACTTTTTAGTCTCTTTCCTCTGCACCAGGTGGCTCCAGGGGAAGTGATTCTCTGTATCTGGTGCAAAATTGACCAGTCAATTGATCTTTAACAGTCTTGCTGAAAAAATGTATTCTTTTGTTCCCTCTCGGTGAACTAACGCATTGTATCACCTGTACAATGTGCAACATTTGTACCTTCTGTTTTATTTCATACAGACTAATTGTTTATCTTGTATAGCTGAACTGAGTATAAGTATTTGGAAATCATGCCAGCCACAACTAGAAGTAAAATTTGAGGCCCTCTCAATATCTCCATTAGTAAAGGCTATGGCTAGTCTGATCCTAAGGAACGGCAAGTCTAAGAGGCCACTTTCTTTAAAATCCTTGGCAATTAAACAACTTGGTAAGAATGCAAAAAAACTGAATAAAAAGGGATGAGATATGAGAAAGAATGGTAAATATTTAATAGATGAAAGCGTTAATGGTTATGATAACAAAATACCACAGTTGGTCTCCACTCCTAATTTGGTTTTTGAAAACAGGGGTGATATTTGAAAATTATTTTGTCTATTACCTCCTGGGTCAGCTCCCAGTACTCTTAAGAAGAAGAACAATAAGCTAAATGAAAATACTGAAGCTGAAAGGAGTGTCCCCTCTAGCTTAGACCAGATTGGTAATCAATTGCTTAAAGCCGATATGATGGACCACTGTGAATCTAATGGATTTGATGAAGGGGTTAGCAGGAATGCCAAAATAGATTTTTCCAAAATATTCCACAATATTTCAGTTTTAGATGTGGAAGTTCAGAACATGAGAGAATCCCTGTATGTGGAGGAGGTTATTCAAGGGAGTACTGGATTGGATACAAAATCAATTCAGAACACTAAAGAAAGATTTGAGTATCATATGGAAACCCCCAGTCATGACAAAATCATTCAGTCAAATCTATCTCACACCCATATGTATAACCATATACCTGGGGCTAATACCAGCTTTGACAGCAGGGGAAGTGATAGCGTGAGATCTCAGAGTGATTACTCAGGACATTTATCCAGGAATTATAGCCCAAATTCCTGGACGATGAGCCCTGAGGGACAGGATAATTCTGTTATTAAGGACTAGGATGTCACCTCAAGGCAATTAATAGCAGCATTAAGTGATACACTTAAAGCTAATATTATTCAGTTTAAACAGCTAATTTAGCTTAAGCAAGATATATCATTCATTAAAGGGGTGTGTCTAGAAAATAGGATAAAACTGGATGTAATAGATAGTAAAAGGGCAGTTAGGACTGATAAAACTGACACTCTGAATAAGGAACCAGATTTTTATCATATTTCCCCTAGTACTCTAGGGGAAGCTGCTAAGGAGTTAAGCAACTCTCCTGCTCACAGGGTGGAGGATAAGGCAAACTTCCTATTACAAACTGGGGATCATAAGACCGCATCCTTTATTGACACCTTAATGACTGATCATAGTATTTTAAGTTGTGAGTCTGAATGCATCATGCTTTCTGCAGTTGAATTAAGAGACACTAGTACTTGTATGGAAGTAGCACAAAACCATGCATCCTTGTGGCAAAAAGGATTGCTACAGGAAGCACAGGCCAGCAATGGAAGAAGTATAAAGAAGATCACTACTTCAAAAAGAAAAAAAAAACAAGATGTAGTAAAAAGGATGCAGACTTGGATATTCCATATCCTCTTACAAAAAAAAAAGATACATCCAAGAATAGGGAGGTAAGACTGATAAATGAAGTATCAGTGGATAAGAGCGAGGAGAGTACCATCCCACAATCTAAAAGTACAAATAAAAATGTTATAGCCAGACATGGGAAGACATTGAGGAAAAAAGCAGAGAAGAGCAGAATCTCAAAGAAAGATGAACTTAAAGTTACAAATAAACAAGGAAAACCAAAATCTGAGGTAACCACACAATGGTTAAACATTGAAAACCAGATAAAGAACAATAAGGGCTTATAGGGTGGAAGAACAGGTCCCATTTGCACCAAATCTACAGCAGGGTAGCTTCAGTAAATACTGAGTGTCCAAAGAATAAAGAGAAATCTTTTAATCATAATGTCAATTTTGATCTTTTCCTAGCAAAAACACTAGATTCTGACTTTGCATTGCCTCTTTTTGGGGTTACTTGTGTGCCAAATGAAACACAAGAAAGCTTAATGAACACTCTGTATGCATTATTGTCCTCCACATTGAATGACTGTACCATTTTGAAAGACTCAATTAGCATTATTAGACCTTTGATGGAAACCAAGCTAGTCCTAGTAGTATCTGAACAATTTTACACCTTAAAAGCAATAGCTCTTGGGGCAAAAAAAAAATGGATGTTATGGATATTATGGTGGGTGAGGTCACCACATTAATGGATATTTTCCCAGAATTCTACATGAACCTGAATCATCTTGATTTCAGTAGGGAGGGTGTAATTTTGGTTTTTGGGCTGAAACAATTCACTAGAGAATCCAAATATAATTTAAGAAGCAAACTGATCGACTTTTTGAACATTTGTTTAGATATACATATAAGTATTCACAATATAGGGAAAGTTATAAGATTTGAGCAGGATGGTCAAATTAGGTTCTTTGTAAATCAAGTCTCCATAATCAAGGATTTAATGATGAAACAGAGCACTCTGGATCAACTCGGTATTCATTTATATGTAGAAGATGAGGATGCTTTTGTTCAGTCTGACTATGGCTGAACCTTTATAAAATCAAAGAAATGGGAACTCTTGGTTGAGACCTCTAACAAGCCTAAGATTTTAACAAATCTTGACCAATGACAGATTAAGCAGGATAGTTTTCTGGGGAGACCACGGACTTATGATTGGAACATGAGGGTTGAAAGGGAAGATCATATTAAAGAAAGTTCAGCTGATACAACCCTGCTGGACAATGTTGCATTTAAAATGTTATCTTGGAATTCCTCAGGGCTAGATATCAAAATTGGTGACCCAGAAATCTGCAATTATCTGAACCACTTTCATATAATCTGCATTCAGGAGACTTGGGCACTGGGTGACCTCCATTTAAGTGGATACACAGTATATTGCAAGAAAGCAATAAAAACCAAAAACTTTGGAAGAGGTATCTGAGGATTGGCCACATTTATTAAATTGAATAATAATATCACAACTGAAGAAATCCCTTTGTCTAGTTGCAGTATTCTAGCAGTGAAGCTAACTGGGAAACTAAACAAATATGGTTCCTGATAAATATTTATACACATCCAGTAGGAAGCCACCATGGAGATCCTAACTATTTAGGCCCGCTAGAAGAACTAACCTGCAGCAGCTTAACTGACTACCCCACTGCTGATGTGGTGATACTAGGAGATTTTAATGCAAGATTAGGTTCCTTGCAAGGATGCTCAGATAATACAATAGAAGCTTTGTTGGTTCTTCAGCATACATCCTTGAACACAAAAAGGAACTCTAAAGACCACCATATTAACAAAAGGGGAGTTGAGTTACATAGAATAATGTGTAGGAACAACATGCTTCTCCTAAACGGTCGGTCACCTTCTGATTCTGAAGGTGAATACTCCTTTATAGATGGCAATGTTACATCTACAATCGACTATATTTGGATAAACTCGAATCTATTCAATATAATCTCTTCATTAAAATTAGTATTCAGAGCTGAAAGTCAGCATAAGGCCTTGGAGTTAGTAATAGGACACGGTGATTTCATTCCCGACAAAGGTCTCAAGGCCTCCAAAATGATATCAAAGAAAAGTGGTTTTGAATGGAGTATAATTGATTGTGAAAATCTGGAGAACTTTTTAGAGAGTAGAGTAATATTATCTAAATTAGTCCTTTTGGCTAGTCAATCCTTGGGTCCACATATGATTTCCGAATTTAACTCTATCATAAACATGATTGCTTATGAAATTACAAAAGAGGTTGAAACTAAAGAACTAAAGGATCAACAATGGTACAATAAGGATTGTCTGGATGCAAGGAAAATATTAAATAAAAAGTTTAGAAATTTAAATCAGTACCCAAATAGAGGTAATAATAAATTAATGAACCAAGCCAGAAAGGAGTACAGGGAGATTTTAGCTTGGAATAAGTGTAACTATGTCAAGCAAATATGGTTAAAATTACATAATGCGGTTCTACCAAAAGACAACAGATTATTTTGGAGGATTTTTAGCATGGGAATGGGCCATCATACCAGAATAAATACCCATATTGAACCAGATATATGGGTAAAACATTATAAACATTAATTTTATAGAAACATAGAAACATAGAATTTGATGGCAGATAAGGACCGCTTGGCCCACCCAGTCTGCCCATTTCCCTACCTACTGGATAAGCTGCAGATCCTAGTTAACCAGCAGCCTACTTCTTCTTACCCCAACCCCCCAGAATTGCCTTATGACTGTCCCATGCATGCTTGAATTCCACCACTGATTTTGACTCCACAACCTCCTCCGGAAGGCCATTCCATGCATCTACAACCCTCTTTGTGAAAAAATACTTCCTTAAATTACCTCTGAGCCGCCCCCCTCTATCTTACAATTGTGCCTTCTTGTTCTTGCACACCTCTTTTTTTGAAAGATGCTACCCTCTTGGACTTTGTTGATCTCTTGAGGTACTTGAAAGTTTCTATCATGTCCCCTCCCTCCTTTCCTTGAGGCTATACATATTAAGCTCCTTAAGTCTCTCTCTTCATATGTCTTCCGGTGCAGACCTTGCACCATTTTAGTTGCCCTCCTCTGGTCAGCTTCCATCCTGTCTATGTTCCATGGAGATTGGGTCTCCAGAACTGCACACAGTACTCCAGATGGGGTCTCACCAGCTGTCTGTACAGAGGGATAATAACTTCCTGTTTTCTACTGGTGATGCCTCTCCCTATGCATCCCAGTAACCCCCCAGCCCTCCTTGCTGCCCTCTCACATTGCTTGCCCACCTTTAGGTCATCTGATATGACTACCCCCAGGTCCCTTTCCATTTTTGTTGTTGTTAGTATCTCACCCCCCATTGTGTACTCTTCCCCTGGGTTTTTGTTTCCCAGGTGCATTACCTTGCACTTCTTAGCATTGAATCTAAGTTGCCATACATTTGACCATTCCTCTAACCTTGCCAAGTCCCTTCTCATCCTTTCCACCCCACCTCTGTGTCATCAACTCTGTTGCAGATCTTAGTTTCATCTGCAAAGAGACATACTTTTCCTTCCAGTCCTTCCATAAGTAAGCTTATAAAGACATTGAAGAGGACCGTCCTAATACTGAACCCTGCGGTACCCCACTAGTAACCCTCCTTTCTTCTGAGTGGACTCCATTTACTATTACCTCTGTGTCCTATTCTCCAGCCAATTTTTACCCAGGCTGTCATCTTGGGACCCACTCCCAGGCTGGCTAACTTGTATATTAATCTTTGTGTGGACTGTGTCAAATGCCTTGCTAAAGTCTAGGTAGGCCATGTCCACAGCCCCTCCCTGATCTACTACTTTGGTCACCCAGCCAAAGAAATCTATCAGATTTGTCTGGCATGACCTTCCTACTGTGAATCCATGCTGCCTAGGGTCCTGTGCCCCTCTGGTCTCTAGATACTAGACAATTCTTTCCTTCAGAAGTGATGCCATCATTTTCCCTATCACTGAGGTTAAACTAACAGGTCTGTAGTTTCCTGCTTCTGCCTTGCTCCCACTTTTGTGAAGGTGAATCACATCTGCCCTCCTCCAGTCCTCGGGTACCACCCCATCCTCCCATGATTTGTTAAAAAGGGTAGTCAGTGGTGTCACTAGTTCTACCCTTAGCTCTTTTAGAATTCTGGGATGAATCCCATCAGGCCCCATTGCTTTGTCCACCTTCAGTTTTAAGAGTTCTTTCAGAACCCTTTCTTCTGTAAATGGGCTGGTATCAACTTATGTATCCAGAGTGTTATTACTGTTTGTTTTATGTACCTCCTCTTCATTTGTAAATACTGAGCAAAATATTTGTTTAGTATCTCTGTTTCACAGTCTCCTCTGCCCACCCTCCCTCCCCTTTATTAAGCCTCAATATCCCTCCTTGGTCTTCCTTTGCTCCTGATGTACCTATAAATGGTTTTATTATTAATAAATTAATGAACCAAGCCAGAAAGGAGTACAGGGAGATTTTAGCTAGGAATAAGTGTAACTATGTCAAGCAAATATGGTTAAAATTACATAATGCAGTTCTACCAAAAGACAACAGATTATTTTGGAGGATTGTTAGCATGGGAATGGGCCATCATACCAGAATAAATACCCATATTGAACCAGATATATGGGTAAAACATTATAAACATTTATTTTATAGGGACAATTCAGATTATCTCTCTAGATTGACAAGATGCAATTATCCTGGAAGAAAATATAGCTCTGATGATGAGATCACAATATATGAGTTAGAAGAAGCTTAAATAAACTCATTTAGCAAAAGAAGAGCACCAGGGCCTGATAGGGTCCCATTAGACGTAATAATCAAAACCAAATCATTCTGTATTCCTTTTTTACTTAATCTTTTTAATTATATATGGAAGTCAGGGGATATTCCAAAAAGTTGGAGACTAAATATTATAGTTCCAATTTACAAGAAAGGGGACAAGAAAGATCCTACCTGTTACAGACCTATCAGCTTATTGGATACCTTGGGCAAGGTTTTTACCAGAATCCTGAACAAAAGGCTGATGACATGGGCAGAGTCAAATGGCATAATTGATGAAGCTCAGGCTGGATTTTGTAAAAAACATTCTACTATTGACCACATTTTTGTTTTGTTTCATTTGATTCATAAATATAGAAAAGTTAAAAAGCAAAAAATATTCTGCACTTTCATTGATCTTAAAGCGGCTTTCGACCAGGTTAAGAGGACACTGTTATGGAATAGACCTGCTGAATTAGGAGTAGATCCCTCTTTACTGGAAATGATTAGACTCATGTACCAAGAAAACTACACTAGTATCAGGTATAGTGATTCCGGTGAACTAAGTCCCTGGTTCAAAAATAATATAGGGTCAAACAAGGTTGCACCTTGGCCCCATTATTATTTAACCTCTATTTTGACACTGTCTTAAGAAACATGTACATGCCTGAGTTCCACTTACCAAGGATAGGGTCCAGAGTGATTTTGTTTCTAGCCTATGCTGATGATGTGATATTACTCTCCCTTAGTCATCTGGGAATGAGCAGAAGCATTGACACATTCTGCTCTGAATGCAAAAATGCTGACCTAATGGTTAATTATGATAAAACTAAGGTACTTGTCCTTGGAGGCAATAAGAAGGGCTATAATTATTATATGGACACCTCTCAGTTTGAGGTGGTCAAAGAATTCTGTTATTTAGGACTAATCCTGAACCAAACTGGATCTTGGACAGTCCATTTGAAAAGTATTAAATATAAATTGGATGCCTTCTCTCCAATTATCCAGGTATTTTCTTACAAATTTGGAGGGAGATCAGTAGAAGGAAACATAAGAGTCATGAGATCGAAAACTAAAAGTCAAATTCTCTATGGAGTTGAATTATGGGGGGGGATTTAAAGGATTTTTAGAACATGGTTTAAATAAATACCATAAAAAGATACTGGGACTGCCAAATAGTGCCCCTTCAGTCATGGTTAGGGCTGAGATAGGAGAACTACCAATACAGTATGCATGTGTGCAGAGGCAAATCAATTACTGGGTTGGGGTCTATATGATGACAACAGATAGACTTCCATACTTATGCCTAGAGGAAGCCATTCTTTATTTCCACTCAAACATTATTTTTCCTTGTATGATGGTCTTGGAGAGACTCATTAAACCGCATGGACTCATATATAGTTACAGATTATTTAAGGCTTCCTATCGATTATATTAAATCTATAATAAAAAACTAAATAAAGGATAATTTCATTCAGAAAGATTTAGAGGCCTGCAGAGCATCTAAAGCTTGCAGTTGGTTAGCTAAAAATAAAAGGGTTCATAGATATGAAAGATACCGCTCTATCCTCCCCAATCTGGGGCAGATGACCTTCTTTACTAGATTCCAGTTTGAGGGTTTTGAGAGTAACAGGAAAAGAGGATTATTTCTAGGGGAAAAGAACAAGGTTTTCAAGTGTAAATATGGCTTGGGGGAAGACAATCTGCTACATTTAGTTCTGTTGTGCCCACTTTATGAAAAACACAGGACTTTCCTGTTAGGGAATATTTTAAGTCATCAAAACTATCAACCAGACCAGTTACTGGTATACTTATTTAAATCTGTTGGCCCTGCAATATTGAGATCTGTGGTCTCCCTTTTGAATATAATTGAACAAAGAAGGTTGCACATAACCAGATAGTTTTGATTGATGGAGAATTGTCTTGTTTACTGTTTTAAATCTAGACTTGAGTAAGAATTCTGACATGTCTACTGTTCTGGTATGGCAAAATAACAATGCTTTGCATGGCTTATATGCCTGATCAGTACTGCAATTTTATTTTATGGTATTGCTCATTAGATTTAGATTATGTTAAAATATTTATCATATGGGCACACCAAAAGTATGAAAGGGTAAAACTGTTCAGTGATCTGAATATCTGAGTATTTATAATTGAAAGTAACATATCACACTTGTATTATAATAATATTGTAAGCATCTTTTATTGTGCAATATGCTCCATGTATTTTTGTATAAGGTTTTTAACTGGGTTTAATTTTTAACATTTTATTGTTTTTTTGTTTTCTATTTTGTAATGGCTATATTGTTGAACAGTAAACTCAACAACAACCTGTAGATGTCAGGAGTTCTGAGTTACGAATACCTAAATCATCTCTAAATCAAAACAAGGCAGCAGCCATTTCATTGAATCATGAGACCAACAGTGATGTCACTGAGGGGCAAGCTGTAATTAACAACATGGTGCTTGCTCCTCGGTGACATGACTTCCTGTTTTAAGCTGCTGCCTTGTTTTGTTTTACAGATTGAGTAGATAGTCAGAGCTCAGGACTCCTGACACCTACAAGGAGGTCCAGTGCCTCATTTGAAATGTCATTTCATGGGCTTTCACAATTTGAGTGACCACTGCAATGTTTACTGTCCCTTTAACTAAAATATTACACACGAGGCTTGGTATACTGTATAGGATAAACCAATTCTTTATCCTGGAATCACGTATATTATTGGCTACTAGTCTTTTGTTGCCAAAATTTGACTATGAAAGTTAATTTTATTTTTCTGTAAGTAACAAACCTTTTAGTACATTGAATATGTTAAAGGAATAATGTGCAACAGGGTGGGTGTTATGCTGGGTAAACATTCCGTCTTGGGTGGTTGGGCCCAAGGCTACATATCAAGGGAGTCCAACACCAGAGAAGGAATGTTAGCTCAGCATAACTCCCAACCTGGAGGGCATTATTCCTGTTATACAATGGCTTGTTGTTATACACTGAATAAAAAAAAATAATTTTAAAGAATGTTTTTGTGTGTAAAAATATGTTGATTTCTTAAGAGAAGATGCTAATAATGCAAATGCAAAGGCAAACAATCAGCTGGGATGTTATGCCAGGATAACATCCCTACTGTGGTGGCCAACTGACCAATCAGAAACCAGGATTCTTTCTTGCCATGTTCAGTATAATGTATAATTCTATTTGGAGATTTGCAGCAGGAATGAGAGGATTGGTATACCATTGTGCTTTTTTCAAGGAAATGGGTTGCCTCCCTCTTAAAGGAAAACTGCACGGAATCTACAAGTCATTTTCTCCAAAAAGAGCTACTGTTTACAGTTGCTTGCACACATGCAAGAAATGTTTTGCTACACTAAAAGGGGACTTTGGGGGTGTGTCACTGCTGAGCCATTGCAGTTCAAACTGGAAGGGGCTCGGCAGTTCAGACCAATGACCACACACTGTGGTCACGAGACCACTCACTGCTTGTTGGGTGGGAACTTTGTGTACTTGAAAGGACCAAACCACTCCAATCAGAGAAGGCTTCAGTCCTTTCATTTGCTTGAATCCAGTCAGCAAGTGGCTGATTGGCTTTCAATACTAGCAGCCTGTCAGAGACACTGTCAGTTACATACATGTTCAGTGGGAAGACAGCCGCCTACTTTCACTTGCAGACTCAGTCCCTGTGTTGCCATAATAATTAGGCACAATGCAGTCCCCATAAAAATTATGAGTTTTTGCTTATTTTACTAAACCCTAAAACTGCTATGGCCTGCTCTAATTGTCCATGCACGATGCCATAGTTCACTCACAGCTGTAAATGATGCTGAAGCATGTGCAGGGACCACTGTTCCTGAGTTCAGCTAGGTATGGTTCCAGGTGCTAGAAAGCTGAACTCAGGAAACAAGAACATAAAAACATGAGAAAAGTGTCAGCAGATGGGGGCTGTGTGGTCCATCTAGTCTGCCCAAGGTGGCTACCCCCCCTCAATTATATTTTTTCCTATGTTGCCCACATTGCCTGTCCCAAGTGAGTTTGAATTCCCTTACTGTCTTCAATATTACCACTTCTGGTAGCAGGCTGTTCCATGAGTCTATCACTCTCCTGGTGAAAAAGTACTTTCTACAGTGCTTTTAAACTTGCCTCCCACCAAATGCAAGTTGTGCCCTTTTGTACGTGCTGCCCTGTTTTTCTGGAAGATGTTTTCCTTCTGAGTTGTTTTAATTCCCTTGACATACGTAAATGTTTACACCACTGTGACCTCTACAGCTCGTTAACCCTACATTCCCTCCATGAAAGCAGACAAATGAACAGCGGGAGGCTCACAGCCAAGTATTGGTCCCACTCCCTTCCCCCTTACCTGACCACTGCCCTCTCCAAACAACCTTCACCTGTGTACTCCCTTAGAAGCATGGACCCAAGACTACTCCATGTCCCGTTTATGTGTACAACCAAAGGCCAGGCCGCTTTTAATTACCACATACCCCAGACCTGGAATGCCCTACCTGCCCCCATCTGACACGCAACAAACCCATCTCTCTACGTAGCAAACTACTCAGAGCACATTTCACCTCCAGCTGCTCCTGTTTCAACTAAAGAAACTCTTTCCACTGAATGTATGTATCCTACCCTGCCTGCTATTTTTTCTCCCAAACACTTCTAAATTGCCATTGTATAAGCTTTGCCTTTTCTGTACTGTCTAACGTATTTCCATTTATGTAAGTGGGTCTCGGCCCCCAGGTCGCATCTGGAATCGAGCACGTTGCTCAGTATGCCTTCCTGGTAAAACTCATAAATAAATAAATGACCCCCCTGTTTCTTCTCTATTCCAGAAAGAATAAATTCAACTCTTTGAGTTGTGTCACATATGGCTCACAATGCAGCCCCTGCAGCATTTTTGTGGCCCTTCTCTGCTCCATCTCCAGATGGTTGATGTCATTTTTCAGGTGAAGCCTACAGAACTGGACACAGTACTCAAGGTGTGGCCTCACCAAGAAAGTTAATTTTTTGAAATGAGGGCTAAAAAGTACTTTAATCATGTTCCAAAAGTGAAGCTGTGCTGTGATACTGGGCATGCATGTATGCATATTCATATCCCAAGGGTAGCCTCGAGTGATACGAATATACATACTCGCATGCTAAGTGTTATGGCTTCATAGATACTGATTCAGTGAGGGAAGGCAGGTTGCTGCCTTTCCACTGAACACATAGGTAAGAGACTGACTGTGTCCCTTTAATGTAAGCAGAGCAGGGAGCCCACTCCAGCTGCCACTTCTTTCTCATCGTTCCCTCCAGGTTACTCACCCATCCTTCCCATCTTTAGATATATATTTTTGTAAGTGGTCCGGGGTGATCGCCTCCGGTACCACTTCTCTTGACCCCTTCCCCTCCAGGTCACCCACTCCCGTTCCCCAACAAGCCTGATACTGGGGTGCCCAACTCCAGTGTTGGAATGTATCTGAAATAAAGAAAACCATCCACTGATGTATATTGTGCCATTAGTCCCCCCACCTGACCCTCCCACTCAGCATCCATCCCCCCACACCCCAAGCCCTTACTTACCCACCCAGGGTCCACCACCATAATCCTCTCTGAACTGCAGACATGTCTGCACTCTTCAGAGTTAGTACTGAGGAAACAGATATGCAGTTCAATGTATTTCAATGAGGTACGAACATACAAACATACAAAATTTGCCAGCAGATAAAGGCCTAGAGAGGTCTATCAAGTCTGCTCGAATGTGCAGCTAGCACCCCTATTCTGCAGCTGCCCCTCCTCCTCCCTCCCTTCCCTTCATTAACCCTCCCCTGTCCTGTTCCATCCACGTTTGAAGCAGTCCACTGTTCTACTGCATACCACTTCTGCAGGTAACGCATTCCACCCAGCCACCACCCTCTCTGTAAATAAGTGTCTCCTCATCTCCCTCCTGAACCTTCCTCACTCCAGTCTCATATCATGGCCTCTGGTGGCCCTCCCCTCCCTTACTTTGAACAGCCCCTCTGTACTCATCTTGTTTATTCCTTTCAAGTATTTAAAGGTTTCAATCATGTCACCCCTGTCTCTTCTCTCCTCCAGTGAGTACATGTTCAACTCCTTCAACCTCCTCTAGTATGATAAGTCCCCCAGCCCCTTGATCATCTTTGTTGCCCTGCGCTGCACTCCCTCCAGTAACTTAATGTCCCTCTTCAGATATGGATGCCAGTACTGCACGCAGTACTCCCGGTGTGGTCTAATTAATGACCTATACAGTGGCAGAATCACCTCCTCCCTCCTCGAGGATATACCCCTTGCAATACAACCCAGCATTTTGTTGGCCTTTGCAGCTGCCTTCCTATATTGTGCCGAGTTGTCCATTGATCCTGTAATGAGCACACCCAGATCCTTCTCCTCCTCTGTCTGGGCTAGCTGCAGTCTCCCTAGCTGGTAACTCCTCCTTGGGTTCTTCATCCCAAAATGCAGCACCTTGCACTTTTTGGCATTAAACCCCAGTTGCCAGGTGTCTGACCAGGTTTCAAGCTTTGCCAGATCATCCTGCAACCCCTGCCATCTCCCTTGGTCATCCACCACCGCGCCAACCTTGGTATCATCAGCAAACAGACTGATCTTGCTCTTGATGTCCCATGATATGTCTGCAATGAATATCCCAAACAACACTGGTCCCAACACCGAGCCCTGAGGGACACCGCTCATCACTGCCCTTGGGTGTGAGAGCTCCCCACCCACCACCACCCTCTGTTGCCTTCCCTGCAATCAGTTTCCTACCTATCTCACCAGCTTTGCACCCGCCCCTGTGCCTACTAACTTCCTTGAACTTAGTAGTATAACTTGGCCATTTTTTAATAGTTTTGCCCCAAAAGTACAACATGCCTTTTTTGGGACCCTACCTCCTGAACAATGGCACTGAAATTAGGAAAATCTGTCCCAAAAGGTGATTTCACTGTCACTGTGTGAATCACCTTTTGAGCAGGAGTTGAACATTTTCTCCACCCTTGTTCATAAGGTGTGGTTATAAGAAGGCTATGTTGAAAATTTGGCTTACAAAAAAATTTTAAAAAACAATAAAGTTATGAGCCTGTGCTGAAATTTGAAAATATAGGCTCGTAACATTGGTAATTTTCAATATTTTGATCCCAAATTTTAAACATAGTCATTTCTTTACAACCCCTCAAGAATGTGACAGCTATCATTTTTCAAATACTGGCCAAACTGTGTTTTTGTACCTGTGGCACAGAATGACGTTTTGGTGGCATGGAATGATGCTTTGGTAGTGATTTGAAAATGTTCACTTACTTAGTTCATTAGGTGGGGTCATAAGAAAGCTATGCTGACAATTTGGGGCAAGATTCATAAAAGGGATGTGCTGGGGCATCTCTGACGTGCACTGAAAGGCGATTCTGGAAGGGGTCTGATGCATCGGCCAGTAATGATATGTGGTGCATCTGGAGGGGCTGTGAAGGGGGCATGCCCATGCATGCCAGGCACAACCCTATACATAGCCCAAATCGGCAGCTCATCCCTGGGGCAAGTCCGGGCAAGCACCACAGAAAGATAAGTCTAGTTCCTCTAGACTTAAGTGGGTGGCCATCCACAGGCAGGCTGCTGTACTACAGCCTGCACATCCTGGTAGGCATTACACCCCCCACCCAGCCCATAGCAGGGGGGGCTATGTCTGATTTCAATGGGGGGGACAACTGGTCAGAGGGGCTGTAGAAGTGGAGCCAGGGGCTGGAAAGCAAACACTATACAATGGCCTGCAATGGGGGGCCCTACTTGGCACCCCTGGCCCATAGCACTATACCAACTGTCACCCGGTAAGGTTCCAGGTGGTATAGTGGGACCCCCTCCCTGCCTGTAGCAGCTCATCCCCGGGGTCCTTACATTACAATGCCCTAGTGGCAAAATGGACCCCACACACCCCTTGCACAGCAACCCTGCCCAGATGTCCTCTGTCTATGGCATCTGTGCCAAACAGCCTACAGTACTGCTTGCAGTGCATTCATTGACCAGGGCGCTGCAAGCAGTACCCTTCAGGGCTGCTGTAGTAGGAATGTGGAGTTCTTTGCTATGCCAACAGGGCATTGTACTTGTATGGCAACCAGGGATGGGCTGCTGAGGGTGGGGAGAGGTCCCTCATACCACCAGGGTAGGTGCTCAGCTATAGGGTGCTTGGCACATTCCACCAGAGCATCCCTGTTGCACCTATGCAAATGAGGCCATAATGGCATGCAAATGTCCCCATTGCACCAAGCATGCCTAATGGCCTCATTTGCATGCATGTGGCTGTGAATGGTGATTTTGGGTGCAGTGCATTCTGAGATGTGGGGGATGTGCCAGCGCATCCTGGGCTGGGCACAACTGTACCATTCACAGAGGGGATGCACTGGGGGCATTCCTCTGTGCCACCTCTGTGAATAGTTAATTTTGCACTCAGCACATCTTCCCTGTGCTGGGGCAGCTGAGATGCACTGGGTGCATCTCCCTTGTGAATCATGTCCTTGGTGTACAAGTATGGTAAAACAAGCAAGCAAACATTCAGCATTGACAAATGCCTGTTTACATACTAGTTCAAATTCTGTTATTGTTCCATTTATATAAGCTGTTTAGTCATCTCACTGATAATCTCTCATTAATGCACAACTGGTTGGGTCCAATTTGGAACTGTATGATGTAGATTATGTCCTTGCTCTGCTCTTCTATTATTGGCACAATGGAGCCATGTTCTACTGGAGGACTCTCTGGTTGAGAGGAACATAAATCTCATTATATAGTTCCAAAATGGTACTTACTACCATAGTGCAAATGAAAAATGTTCACTGTTCTCCTTTAAAGAATGCTTTCATAGCCAGCCTGGTGGCACTGAGGATTTAGGTGCTGGATGCCACATCTCATGCCATGCCGGTGATCTGGGTTCAGAAACAGACTCAGGTTGCTGGGGGTCAGTGGGGGGACAGATGATTGAGTGTCCCAATGGATGTGCTCCTCCTTCTAGTGTGGGTTACCAGTGGTGCCTTGCACACCCGATGCTCCTGGGGCCAGTGGAAGCATGGGCTTTTGGGGCAATGGTGGCTCTTCGGAGCTGGGAAGGGGAGGACGCTGTGGGCACTTGCAATGGCGTGCATCAGCACATCATCTGCCTGGACATATATCCTTCATGCCAGCATCCTCAGGGGTCTAAAGGGGAGAAAAAGGGAAAAAATGTATACACCTGGCCCCCTCGAGCAAGATGAAACTGGGGCGGGGTTGCCTAGAGGGATGCCTAGGTGGACAAAGTAGGAGGGGGTACAAGGCCTCCTCTGAAAGCCATGGGAGCCAGGCAAGTAAAAAGAATGCTTTCATTTTGAAGCACCAGTTTTTTTCTGCATTAGACAGTGCTAGGTTTGAGGCCAAATTCTGTAATGGAGATATTCCCAGTAAGCACTAACAAATTTTCACCAGAGCTCAAAAAAGATTTGTTTTACCTTTCCACTATTTGTACCCTTTTTTGGACAAAGAACATTTAAATACAAGGCCATTATCTTTGAAATCTAAACTGTATAATGTTTTAATGCAAGATTCTGATTGTTCATGTTTTATGTGATATTTGTTAAACTTGTGTAATGTATGAGTATATGTTATTTATGTATACTGTGAAAAATGGCAATTCTGCCAATCTGCTTACCAGCTTAAATAAAAGAAAATGAAATGGCCTTACTGTCCCTGCTGCTGCACCATCTAACCCAAATGGGAAGGGGGAGTGGACATGGCTGTTAGGAGGATACCATGCTCACATTTCAAATTATTGGTCAGAACATTGGTTTACAGTGTTCGAGTACCATGCCACACTGATTGAAATGTGCTTTGAGTGGATTTTTGCTATCATCTGTAGTGTAATTCCACACTGCAGAGGATACATTTGGTTTGTAAATACAATTGATTGATAGTGGTAGTGGTGGGTGATGGGTTTGTACTTCCGCATGAATGTTGTGATAATTGTGAGATTCTTTTTTGGGCCATTGTGGAATGACATACCTGAGAATGGCACTAGGCAGGGAAGTCAGGGCAACAGATACAATACACTGTAGAAGTAGACAACATAACCTGATATATGTGATAATGAGAAAATAATATACTATGACTTAATACAATAAATTATATGTAATATATGATGATCTGTATAATTTTTGTTAGTTATGTATTATTTATTTTTATTTATGTGCCAAAAAACACGGATCATGAAACTGAAGCCATGATTTGGGCTAACCACTTGGCTCCTTTCCCTCAAGCTGTTTTCAGCAGCCCCTAGTGATAACGGAGTGAGGACTTTAAGGAACTGGTCAGCAAGTAATTTTTTTTTTTTGGAGAAATAGACTGTATGATCCTGACTGGATCACTTCTGTTCTGTGGAAGTTTACAGCAAGAAGGAGGAGAGACAATTGTTAAATGGTGACTTTTATCATTCTTTAAATGTTAACCCAATGAGTGTATTATCATAGAATCATAGAAGCTTGATGGCAGAAAAGAACCATACTGGCCCATTTAGTCTGCCCCATTATTCCCCCTACACCTCCCCTTCCCTTCCAGCCCCTGTCCTCCCCCTGATACTCAGCCCTATATGCCTGTACCATGCCATCTTGAATTCGTCCACTGATTTATTCCCCACTACCCCATCTGGCAGTCTGTTCCAAGGCTCTTCCACCCTCTCTGTGAAGAAAGGCCCTCTCACATTGCCCCTGTATCTTTCTCCTTGCAATCTGAGGCAGTGCCCTCTAGTTCTGGCCCCCTCCTTCCTCTTAAGTAAAGTATTCAGTAAGTTAAGTATTCATGTGTATTTATTTAATTAATTATTTATTTATTCAAAAGTTTCACCAGGAAAGATATACTGAGCAGAAGCTTGTTTCCAGATGCGTCCTGGGGGAGAGGGGAGACGGAAGAGGGGAACGGGAGTGCACAGCAAGTACAGCAGCAAGTCATAAATAGTACATAAATGGTAATAGAAATATAGACATAAACATACATAGTATGAACACAATAGGTAAATAACATATTACAATAAACAATAATAACAAGAAAGGAGCTAGGATACTAAATAAAACAAACATTTTCTTAATTGATATAGGACAGCAACTAATCTGTAAAATATAAGCAGAGGCAAAATATGGTGAGGGTAAAAATTAAACATTTAAGTATAACTACAGGAAGAGGGAACCTTAAGAAAGGAGTTGAAGGCATGCGGGAAAGCAACATGATGGATGGGAGATGGGAGGGCATACCAAATATTTGGGAAACAGAGTGAGTAAGTAGCCTGACCAACCGAGATAGATCTGGGCAGGGTGGTTAAAGTGCAGTGATCATGGTTTCTGAATGAGTGAGCAGAGGACAGTTTGATGGGAATAGAGGAGGAGAGATAGGGAGGGAGGGAGTGAAACCAGAATTTAGCAAGAAAGTTAGCATAGTGCATAAGGCACCTGTTGGCTAGGGAAGGAGGAGAGAAAAACTAGTGGAGGGCACAGTGATGAGTATGGGAGAAACAGTTAAGAGTGAAATGGCAGAAAGAGTGAAACAGAGAGCCCAGTCTAAGTAGGGAAGATTTGGGAGCAGCATTGTAGATGTCATCTCCATAGTCAAAAACAGGTGGTATCATTTTCAGGATCAGGGCATGGCACACCTGCAGAGGAATACAACCACAATTTCTGTGTGAAGCACCCAGTTTAGGGTGCAGCTTTCTGTGGATGGCATTAGTATGTTCAGAGAAGGTGAGGTGCTGGTCAAGCCAGACCCCAAAGTACCTGAAGGAGGAGTTGACCTCAAGTAGTGTCCCATCTAGGGTGTGGTAAGAAGGTATGGAGGTTAGCCTAGACAGCCTCTGCCTTGTGTCAAAGGTAATACAGACTGTCTTCTTGGCATTTTTTTTCGAAATTCAAAATTTTATTGTGACCAAACCTCATATCAGATACACTGCACATAGAAACAAGCAAACACATTTTGTACTATCATATCAAATAACAAAATCAAATCAAGTCACCAAGTTTCTCCCCCCCGCCGTCCACGTTGACAAAGCCACCCCCTCCCCAGAACTAAGTCACCCCCCTCACTACATCCTACCCTTAGGGAAGATCTGCTCACCCACCACTATCCCTCCTCCTGCTTGATTCGATCTGGCTACGCCTGAAGAAGGTATAACGCTTGGAAGCGGCACCAAATCCTTTCATATATGTGAAGCCTATTGTCCCTTCCTGCACCCAATTTCTCCATGTTTAAATTAAACAACATCTCCTGCAGCCATTCCGTATACGTGATTGGTGAGTCAGTCATCCAGTGTTGCAAAACTACCTTTTTAAGAGAACATGAGATCAGGGCCATGTAAAATCTACGCTCTCTAAACATGATGCCAGAGTAATCCCCTATCAGACAAATATCAGGGGTAAAATACTGATCAATGCCCAACAATGGGTCCGCCTCAGCTTAATCTGCATCCACACCTGCTTTATCAGTGGGCAATCCCAAAAATGTGATACAAATCTCCACTGCCTGATGACACCGAAAACAATTTTGGTCCGACCTTACTACCCACCTTGAATAACTTAGAAGGGGTCCAGAATAAGTTATTCAAGAAGTGAAACTGCATCACCCTCAGCCTATCCTGTCTAACATACCTGTGCATCTGCCTCCAGACAGCATCCAATCCCGTTCTGCTCCCCAAACAATTAGTCCAATATCTAGGTTTATGATCCAAATCGACTAGGATTTGGTCGAGAAGTGTCTTGTATACTAGAGACCGCAAGTGTTCCCACACAACTTGCACTAGTGGACTCAAACCACTTCCCATCCACACGCCCATCCCGGAGATTGAACTTCACTTAAGGCCAATAAATGAGTAACTTGGTATAATTTAAAACCTTCTATATCTATATTGTACTTTGCCAGGATCATCTTAACTGGGAGTACGCGACTATTTTCCATTAAGTCATCGCTCGCAGTCCCACCAGCTGGGGAATCCATCCACCCAAAATCATTTTCCCCCCAATCCGCAGATTCGGATTTTGGCATACCGGTTGATGCTTGTCCCTTTCCAGGACATAACCAAGCTTATTGCAAATCTGCCTATGTATACACAAAAATTTAACTCTTTGATTGGTAATCAGCCTAGGGGGCAGTCTCCTAGGAGCGGAATAGAGCAACGCAACCGGGTCCACTCCTGCCTCCCTAATCACTTCTATCTCTAATCTAACCACGAGGAAATATAAGGCAAAGAGTCAAGTTTGCTGTCAGGAATCACCCATCTCAAGTTTTTACACAGACTACTTGCCCAGTAATATAGTCCAAAATGTGGGAGTTTCAGACCCGCTCTCTCCTGGGGCCGCTTATCTACTATAAGCTCCAGCGGGTCTTTTCCCTTTCCAGATAAAGTCAGAAATTAACAAGTGCACCATTAAACCAGCTTAGGGTAGAAAACATTAAGCATATTGAGTGGATAAAAATCTAGGCAGGATATTCATTTTAACTATGCTAATCCGGCCCCATAGCGATAGCGGCAGTCCGCTCCACCTCTGCAGATCCTGCTTAATAATATTCCTAGTGATGCCTCAGGTTAAGATTGACTAATTTCTGTTCCGATCTGGCCAGATAAATACCAGGTACTTCAGCATATGCGTGTCCACTGCATACCCATTTCCAACACCTCCGACCTATGCACCCTCATATTCAATGGGAAAATTTGGGTTTTCCCCACATTAATCCTGTAGTTAGACAGTCTGCTATACTCTCCCATAATTTCCAGCACCGCTCGGATTGAGCTATTTGGCTGAGCAACATGCAACAAGATGTCATCCGCATATGCTGAGACTTTGAGCTCATGTGACCCGACTCTAATCCCAATAATCCTGGAGTCTAATCTCATTCTGGTGAGGAGAGGCTCCAGATACAAATTAAATAAAAGAGGCTGACAGGGGCAGCCCTGCCTGGTACCATAATTAAGCGAGAAACTTGCAGAAAATACTTATACAGTATATTTGGCCTTTGGATCCGAGATACAGAGCAAACACATATTTGATAAACTGGGCCGGAAGACCAAATTTTTCCATGGTAATGGCTAAAACTTCCAGTCCACTCTGTAACAGCCTTCTCCGCATCCACTGACATCAAACACACGGGTTTTTCAGTCTTTGGAGACGGAGAAGACATGAGACAGTTTACGAGGTGGTCCGACGCCAATCTGCCCTTCATAAATCCCACCTGATCATGATGAATTAGCTTAGGCATGACCCTGGACAACCTAGAGGCTAAAATCTTGCCAGAATCTTAATATCGTAGTTAATCAGGAAATAGGTCTATAACTTGTAACTTTATCTAACTCCTTCCCTTCTTTCGGAATAAGCACTCAAGGCTTCGAATAAATAACCATCTACCTTGTCCAGGGTCAGAATACTCTGAAATAATCTTTTTAGCCCGGGACATAACAAAGTTGCAAAACATTTGTAAAAATTAGGTGTAAACCCGTCCGGGCCAGGAGCCCTATCATTGGGAAGCGTTTTAATTGCCTCCAGAATCTCCGCATCAGAGATGGGAACTAATAGCTCCCTCCTTTGACCTTCTGATACCTGGGGGAGATTGCAAGCAGATAAAAAGTCCTCTACCTCTTGCCTACTGGGCCTAGGGGTCATTGGGCTGTATAAAGCCTTATAGTAATCTTCAAATTCCCTGACTATTTCCATAGGTGATGTTTTAACCGTCCCGTCAACACTAGACGTGATACTCTGAACTATTCTAGATGCCTCCACTGCCCTTAACCTCATAGCTAAAACCTACCTGATTTCTCTCCCTGGTTCAGATACCGGGCCTTGGTTTTCAGAATCGCATATTCTGCCCTCTCTCCCAGGATCCCCTCATACTCATGACGCAGCTTGATTAGTAGCTCCCTAGTCTCCTCTGGCGTATTCCTTGACAGATCCTTCTCTATGTCCCTAATTCGTGACAACAAAGATCTAACCCTTTCCCTCCCTCTTCTTCTTTCTTCCCGCCGCCAACTTGATGAACTCCCCCCTTAACACACACTTTAGAGCACACCACCATAAATCTCCCCTAATAATTAAATGACTATTCTCCATCTCATACTGTTCAATCCGGCGTCCAACATATTCCCTAGTCTCTGCAGAACATAGTATCTGGTTATTCAACTTCCAAATAGTCTGTCTGGGAGTATTAGTAGTCAAGTTGAGGGAACAAAGGACCATGGAATGATCCGAAAAGATCCCAGATACAATATTACAATTCACCAATCCGGACAACAGACCTCTACTCACTAAAAAAATAATCTATCCTAGATCTGGATTTATGAACCTCTGATAAAAATGTGTATTCCCTACCTGAAGGGTTCAAGACCCTCCATGGGTCACATAATCCCAAATTATCAACCAAATCCCTAATAGCTCTCTGAGCAGGCGATAGTCCCTTAACTCTCTTACCATCCTTATCCAGATCTGGAGTGAACGGCAAGTTCCAGTCTCCACCCAGCACTATCGGAAGCTGATGAAACTGACTTAAGATATTTAATAAATCCACAAAAAACCCAGGAGAGTCTGCGTTGGGCCCGTAAATACTTCCCAACACTATTCTTGTTTGGTTTAAAAGCCCTACAATTATTATATAGCGGCCTTCCGGATCCATGAGCTCCTTCTCACACACAAACGCCACATTCCTATGGATTAAGAGAGCTACCCCTCTACCTGCTGTACTAAATCCAGCCCCAAATATTTGACCAACAAACTGACTTCTAAGTGTATTCAACTCTTTGTCAAGCAAGTGCGTTTCTTGTAAACAAATTATCTGACCCTTTGATAACTGCAAGTGTTTTAATATTTTATATCTCTTTATTTTTTGCCTGACCCCCTTTACGTTCCACGTACAAAACTCGAAAGGGCTACCCATATTCCAGGAACACCTCACACCACCTTCTAATTACCTTCTGGCTACACTAGACAGCCTATCGACAGCCAACTGGGTGAGCAGATCTTCCCAAACCTAACTCTCTAACCCCAAACTAATACCCCCATCCCTGTCTAACCCTCGAATAACCCCAATTGCAATCAAACTACATACATCAATAATTAACATAACCAAGAACTCCCCCACAACGCCCCACCCCCGACACCCCCTCCCCCACCCAAAGACATTTTGGTCCATGACATCCATAGTTCCGCATCTAACCCTTCCTCCAGTCCCCTCGCAACATCATCAACCTCTTAACCCAGTCTGACCACAACATCCCTTAAAGCTTATATTCTCCTACATCCTTCCTAACACAGCAAAAGCCCGGTATTTATTCCAAAGAAGAAGAAAAAGAAAACCCCATCTCAAAGTTAAGACCCCAGTCCCCACCCCCAGTACATATCAAATATCCCCAAAACAGAAGAACAATCAATTAAACAGTATGCAACTTCTACAATTCTTATAGTAACTGTCTTATCTATAAAAGCAGGAAAGGAGAAAAAAACCAAGAGGGGGGGGAATGAAAGAAAAAAAAAAAAAGTGGCTCTTATCTGAAAGGATTTCAACAGAAATAGTCCGTGGTTCCAACATGTTAATGTACTCCACATGGAACACAGCCAATGTTGACTTCGAAAGGCGATATCCATTCAGGTAAATCCAGGTCATCCCCCGATTTTAAAACCCTCAAACCGTCACCTAAGACGACAACGGAGGCTTAAATTGTCCTGGGCCCAGGTAGACACTTCCAGTCCTTCCTCTCGACGAGATACCCCCCCGTCACCACAGCCATCCAGACGAGACCAGAAAGCGACGTCATCCAAGGTGGGCATAAGGAGCCCACGATCCTCTCATGAAAGCCACCACCAAAACGAGTACAAGCTGCAGCCAAGGAAAAGCCGGTTCGCCCCTCCACATGCCCAGCACCGGTCTGAGATCACTGCGCGCTGATACGTGGGGCCCCCACACATTAAAGAAGTACAACAAGTAAATCCGCCAGAGGCCCATTGCGCACCCGTTGAATTACCTTTCGGGGGTTCGAAACCCACAACCCCAACTAGCGAGGAGGAGTTTTTGCGTTGCTTGAATCCAGGGCCCAAATGCATCAGTCACCTCATATCCTCCTCTAATTAAACGTAAACAAATAACAGCCATCCGGTCCGATTCACTGATCCCTGTCCAACAAGAGATCAGACATCCTTATACAATGAACCAACAAGAACCAAGTACGGGCAAGCTCTCACCCCTGCAGAGACCCAAAGGGCTATTTGAAGAGCTCCAGGAGGGCAGTCACCAAACCTTTGCTAGCTGCAGGTGCGTCTTCAAAAGTAGACCATTGACCAGCTAGCAGCACCTGTAGTTTCGCCGGATAGAGCATTTTAAACCTTATTCCAGCCAGGATCAATTTGGAGACGATCGGGTGGTATTCCGCCCTCCTCTGTCTCACTGCCACAGGTAGATCTTGGGTGATCCTAATGGGGTTCCCCTTCCACTTCAGATCCCTGATCTCCTTGGCCTTCATCGTCACGAATTGACGTTCCTGATAGTTCAGGAATCGGACTATAAACACGCTCGGGGGGGCACCCGATGCTGGAACCGCACGCTAACGCTTCCAATGAGCCCGCTCAATTATGAAATTTTCACCAAAGGCGTGAGGGCCTACTAAATCCTTGAAGAAACCCTGGGCAAATTAATCGGTCGGCTCCTCCTCTCGTTCCGTAAGCCAATAACCACCACATTATTCCTCCGGCTCCGTCCCTCTAGGTCTTCGATCTTCGCCTCCATCTTGGATATCTTATGTCTCAAGTTAGTTATTTCTGGTTCCTGCTTTAAAAATCTTTTCTCCAGCGATGAGACCTTTGCTTCTGTATCCCCTGTGCGCCGTGACAGGTCTTCTAAGGCCAGTGTGACCGCTTTCAGCTCTTCGGTCACAGTGCATAACTCTGCCCGAAAGGGTTTAAACTCAGCCAGAAACTGCGCAAGGGTCAGGGGCTCATTTTCTGGAGAAGGGTTGTCGTTGGGCCTTCACCTCCGCTGTAACTCGCTTTTCGCTGGCCTTAGCCGGAGAGACAGGCGGTGTGTCGGGCGTGTTCGTCTCATTTCGATCTCCATATACACCCAATTCTCCGCCAAAGATTTCCAAATATCATGTAAAACCAGCTGAAATCCACTAAAAGTCACTAAATCCTCCAATGTTAGGAAAAAATTAAACTTTATTGCTGATAGGAGGCTGGAGGTGAGGGATCAGACTCCTTTCACAGAGCTGGCATCACGTGACTCCCCGTCTTCTTGGCATTTAAAAATAGTTGGCTTGAGCCAAACCTGAGCTGTACTTTGCCAAGGTGTCAAAATGTATAGGATTAGTATAGGATTTGTGCATAGGACTGTGTGTAGTCCAAAAGCTTAAATTGATTTTCTGAGATTCTGAAGATACCTTTTTCACATAGTATGCCATTGCCACTCATGCTTCAGAGGTTGAAGCTGCAATTTGCTTTGTAAAAAAATGTCAGTCTTTTTTTATGTGTTATCAGCACTTTGTTTCTGCCAGCCTTTCAATTTTTTAACTGTGGCCACACCCCCAGACTGATGTCATGCAGTGGATGTTTTCCATACAGCAACAAGGAATTCTGGGTAAATTGTAAAGTTGACTTAAATGTTCATTACTCAGAGGTGCAGTCCCATATTTTGGTAGTGGTGCCTGCAGTACAGCAGCTGATATGAAGACTGTGCATTCACCCCAGAATTTTAAAAGAACTAAGGGAAGAACTAGTAACACCACTGACTACCCTTTTTAATAAATCATGGGAGGATGGGGGAGGTACCTGAAGACTGGAGGAGGGTGGATGTGATTCCTATTCACAAAAGTGGGAGCAAGACAGAGTTAAGAAACTACAGACCTGTCAGTTTGACCTCAGTGGTAGGGAAAATGATGGAATCACTTCTGAAGGAAAGAATTGTCACGTACCTAGAGGCCAGTGGGGCACAGAACCCAAGACAGCATGGATTCACAGTGAGAAGGTCATGTCAGACAAATCTAATTGATTTATTTGACTGAGTGACCAACGCAGTAGACCAGGGAGGGACTGTGGACATGGTCTACCTAGACTTTAGCAAGGCATTTGACACAGTCCCACACAAAAGATTAATAAACAAATTAGCCAGCCTGGGAGTGGGTCCTAGGGTGGTAGCCTGGGTAAAACACTGGTTGGATAACAGGATAGAGTGGGTAATAGTAAATGGAGTCCACAGTGAAGAAAGGAGGGTTGCTAGTGGGGTACCGAAGGGTTCAGTACTGGGGCCGGTACTTTTTAATGTCTTTATAAGTGACATTGCAGAGGAATTAGAAGGGAAAGTATGTCTCTTTGCAGTTGACTCAAAGATCTGCAACAGGGTTGATACACAAGGTGGGGTGGGAAGGATGAAAAGGGACTTGGCAAGGTTGGAGGAATGGTCAAATGTATGGCAGCTTAGATTCAGTGCAACAAAGTGCAAAGTAGTGCACCTGGGAAACAAAAACCCAGGGGAAGAGTACACAATGGGAGGTGAGATACTGACAAAAACAGAAATGGAAAGGGACCTGGGGGTAGTCATATCAGACAACCTAAAGGTGGGCCAGCAATATGAGAAAGCAGTAAGGAGGGCTGGGGGGATACTGGAATGCATAGGGAAAGGCATCACCAGAAGAAAACAAGAAGTTGTTGGCCCTCTGTACAGACAGTTGGTAAGACTACATCTGGAGTACTGTTTACAGTTCTGGAGACCCCATCTCCACAAAGACATAGACAGGGTGGAGGCTGTCCAGAGGAGGCAGCACAAATGATGCAGGTTCTGCATCAGAAGACATATAAAGAAAGACTAAAGGAACTAAAGATGTATAGCCTCGAGGAAAGGAGGGAGAGGGGGGCATGATAGAAACTTTCAGATACCTCAAGGGAATCAACAAAGTCCAAGAGGGTAGCATCTTTCAGAAAAAGAGATGTGCAAAACAAGGGGGCACAATTTGAAGATAGAGGGGGGATGGCTCAGAGGTAATGTGAGGAAGTATTTCTTCACAGAGAGGGTTGTGGATACATGGAACAGCCTTCCTGAGGAGGCCGTAGAGTCAAAAACAGTGGGGGAATTCAAGAATGCATGGGACAGACATAAGGCAATTCTAGTGGGGGGTAGGAGGAAGTAGGCTGTTGGTTAACTAGGATCTGCAGCTTATCCGTTAGGTAGGGAAATGGGCAGACTAGGTGGGCCAAGTGGTCCTTATCTGCTGTCAAATTCTATGTTTCTATGTTTCTACTAATATAGAAGTTTCACAAGGAAAGACATACTGAGCAGACAAGCTAGTTTCTAGATGCATTCTGGGGTAGAGAGGGAAAGGGGTACACAGTAGGTACATATGTAGCAAGGCATTGAGGGTACATTACATAGCTGATTTTTCTGTCTTCTTACTCCTACTTTGCTAGTGTAGATGTCTGAAACACCAAGACTGGTCAACAGAGGTCTCTTAGTGTTACTACCTTTTAAGAAGCACAGAGTAGGACATTTCTTACTGAAATATGCTTTTTTACAGGACAATATGTAACATTGACCAATGCAACAGACTCATTTTCTCAAAATAATCAGAATTAAGATTAAGTGTTGTAGCTTTTTGGTTGTTTCTTATCATTTAAAGGCATTTTAGTTAAGGTATTATTATAGTTTCTGAAACATTTAGAAGAAAGTTAGACAACATATTTTTTTCTACTATAAGGTTAGGACATGCAGTATTTTTCAAGTTTGTTTTTTGTTTGTTTGTTTTTTTTTTTGCAGGACACAGCTGCCCAAATCAGGTTATCATGCAAAAATCAGGGGAGGTGGTAACTCTAACCTGGTCTCTGTTTCACAACAGTGCTTAGAAACTTTGTTTCCCTTGCACGATGTCACAGTTGGGGGTTGCATCACTTAGAAAAAAAGAGGCAGGTTATGCAGATGAAGCAGAGCACAGAAGTAAAAGCATTTTCTCATGGAAAACAACACTTCTTGGCAGTTTGACTGGTGAGAGATTGAATCACAACTCCTACATGTTACTAATCCCATTTGCTATGACAAAACTCAGAAAATCACTTTAAGCACCTGTTTTCTTCTGTAACATCTATGTTGGTCCGATAAAAGGTATCAAATCATCTTTTTTTCCCCTGGATCTTTTCTCACAAGGACCAATACAGCAGCAAAAATATTTTTCTGTGTATTATTGTGAGAGTATAATGATTTCATAATCATTTCCATCAACAACAAATGGATTTCAAAAACAAATTCAAATGCCTAACCTGCGAACATCCTAAACTCATAGCGTCATAGAAAGCTGCTGACAGAAAAGGACCATACAGCCCATCGAGTCTGCCTGACTTCCTGTCTTATGCCTAAAGGGCATAGGAATAGAAACAATCCTGGACATCTGATAGTGTCGGGGATTAACTCCATTACTGACAAGCTATCAGTGTTTAGACTTCTACATGAAAAATCTAGTGCAAAGCCTCCTGTCAATATGAAGGGATACCACTGATATTTTGTCTAGATTATACAAAGTAAAATGGCAACCAAATTTAATTTGGATCGCAATAGATGAGTAAGTCTTATACACATCCATAGAAAGTGAATTTGGCTTTACAACCATCAAGGACATTTTGTCTGAGTTTAATTTGGAAGGGATGAGTGGGGGATTTTTGCTGTCTGGGTACAAATGTGTTGAAAAGCAAAACAATTATTATCAGTGTTGTGGGACAGCCATGGGTACAGCATTAGCCCATTCTTACACCCCTTTGGTACTCGGTTGGGTGGAGGAGACATTTGTAAGGACCAAAAAATACCTTTTGTGAACCACCTTCATAGGTGGTTTAGGTCTATAGATGATATATTAGTAATCTGAGAAGTACTAGTCCCTGAAGCCAAAAGATTTTGTGAGATGGCTTAATAAAAATACCCTGGGCCTTGGATTCACAGCACAGATAGACCCAACCAAGGTAGCTCTCAATGTAACATCCATTAATGATAAGGCAGAAGCTGAAAGTTTTGTATAGAAATGGCAGGTAACACCTAGTTGCTGTTTACTAGTGTCTATCCTCAAAAACTCAAGGAAGCAATGCCATACAGTAGTTTTTCTATTTGAGAAAAAACTGCCCAAGTATTGAAAAATTTAGAGAACAACCTAGAAAAATGGTAATCATATTTTACTTTGTATAATCTAAACAAAATATCAGTTGTATCCCTTAATATTGACAGGAGGCTTTGCACTAGATTGTGGTAATCATATTTCAAAATAGGGGGATATTCACTTTTTGTTTTATTAGAACACATTTGAAAGGGGGCGTGGTCTGGCCCTGGATAAGATGACTGTGTAAACAAAAAGCAATGGGGCCTGATGGGATTCATCCCAGAATTCTAAAAGAACTAAGGGTAGAACTAGTGACACCACTGACTACCCTCTTTAACAAATCATGGGAGGATGGAGTGGTGCCCAAGGACTGGAGGAGGGCAGATGTGACTCCCCTTCACAAAAGTGGGAGCAAGGCAGAAGCAGGAAACTACAGACCTGTTAGTTTAACCTCAGTGGTAGGGAAAATTATGGAATCACTTCTCTGAAGGAAAGAATTGTCGAGTATCTAGAGGCCAGAGGGGCACAGGACCCAAGGCAGCATGGATTCACAGTGTGAAGGTCATGCCAGACAAATCTGATAGATTTCTTTGACTGGGTGACCAAAGTAGTAGATCAGGGAGGGGCCGTGGACATGGCCTACCTAGACTTTAGCAAGGCATTTGACACAGTCCCACACAAAAGATTAATATACAAGTTAGCCAGCCTAGGAGTGGGTCCCAAGATGACAGCTTGGGTAAAGAATTGGCTGGAGAATAGGACATAGAGAGTAATAGTAAAATGGAGCCCACTCTGAAGAAAGGGGTTACTAGTGGGTACCGTAGGGTTCAGTATTAGACTGTCCTTCAATGTCTTTATAAGTTACATTGCAGAGGGACTGAAAGGAAAGGTATGTCTTTGCAGATGACACAATGATCTGCAACAGAGTTGATGCACAAGTTGGGGTGGAAAGGATGAGAAGGGACTTGGCAAGGTTAGAGGAATGGTCAAATGTATGGCAGCTTAGATTCACTGCTAAGAAGTGCAAGGTAATGCACCTGGGAAACAAAAACCCAGGGAAAGAGTACACAATGGGGGGGTGAGATACTAACAAGAACAAAAATGGAAAGGGACCTGGGGGTAGTCATATCAAATGACCTAAAGGTGGGCAAGCAATGTGAGAGGGCAGCAAGGAGGGTTGGGGGGATACTGGGATGCATAGGGAGAGGCTTCATCAGTAGAAAACAAGAAGTTATTATCCCACTGTACAGACAGCTGGTGAGACCCCATCTGGAGTACTGCATGCAGTTCTGGAGACCCAGTCTCCGCAAAGACATAGACAGAATGGAAGCTGTCCAGAGGAGGGCAACTAAAATGGTGCAGGGTCCGCACCAGAAGATATATGAAGAGAGACTTAAGGAGCTTAATATGTATAGCCTCAAGGAAAGGAGGAAGAGGGGGAAATGATAGAAACTTTCAAGTACCTCAAGGGAATCAATAAAGTCCATGAGGGTAGCATCTTTCAAAAAAAGAGGTGTGGAAGAACAAGGGGGCACAATTTGAAGATAGAGGGGAGGGCGGCTCAGAGGTAATTTAAGGAAGTATTTTTTTCACAGTTAGGGTTGTAGATGCATGGAACGGTCTTCCAGAGGAGGTTGTGGAGTCAAAAACAGTGGTGGAATTCAAGCATGCATGGGACAGTCATAAGGGAATTCTAGGGGGTGGGGGTAGGAAGAAGTAGGCTGCTGGTTAACTAGGATCTGCAGCTTATCCATTAGGTAGGGAAATGGGCAGACTGGGTGGGCCAAACAGTCCTTATCTGCCATCAAATTCTATGTTTCTTTGTTTCTATGTAACTTTTCAGCTCTGTGACCCACAGGGCAACATATCCTGCATTATCCAACAGTATCAGCCTTTTTCCACTACTAAAAGATTTACTACTGTAGGTGCTGGATATACTACTGAAAAGAACAGAAACTTACTTTTGTGACTCCTTGCTCTGGATTCTGTAGTGGCCATTCTCTGAGAAGACAAATTGAGACTGTCATGGCAGACAACATTGTAATGGCAACTCCCTTTGGCTAGGACCTGCAATTGATTGGGAACATGTATACCCAGCTAATGAATCAGGTGGCACAGGTGACCATCGCATCAAACCACACCACCCAGGCAATACAATTCATGTAGGTCTGGATATTTCAAACAGAGGGGAGAGTGGGATCTTATGAGGCCATGATTCCGGACCTTACAGTGGTGGTCCAGAAACAGAATAGGTCCTGCAGACACTACAGGAGAAAGTGGATGACCTAGACAACTGGAGTAGATGCAACAATCTCTGGTTCCTAGGTTTTCCTGAGGGCCGAACACAAAGAAGTAGCAGCCTTTTTACCATGGACTCCCACAGAGATTCTGGATATCTCCTCCTCACAACCGCTACAAATCAAAAGGGCCCACTGCTCCTTGCCCCCAATTCCTAAACCCAGAGATAAGCCACGGTTGATTTTGGCCAGTTTTCTGGACATTAGGCAAAAAGAACTAATAATGGCCAGTGCACGAGCAAAGGGACAGCTACTCTGGTGTGACTGTAGAATTTATATTTATCAAGACTGTTCTAAAGATCTTTCTGACCATCACAAGACCTATACAGAGTGTCGTAAGCACCTACTCCAGCTCTGGATACCCTTCACATTGTGGTACCCTGCAACTATGCGAATGGTGCACAGTGGAATACCACTCTTCTTTGCCCACCTGGAAAATGACATAGATTTCCTTCACTGCACCTTCCCACAGGAGACACAGAATCCCAGATGAGCAGCTGAATCTGGGCTTCACTCACCGGCAGACCAAATGGACACCAGGGAACTTCTGCCCAACCCCGCTCTGGAGGAGTACCAAGAAGAAGCAGACACATCCTGGAGCCTGCCCTCCTGAAGCAGAAAGAGGCATTCTTCAAATTGCCACACCAGAAGAGTTCACCCTGCTGAAAGAACTAGATCGAGGAGCCTTGGAGGTGGTGCAACGGGAGAAGAACCACCAGCTGATCTTTCAGCCTTCTACTCCACGAACAGGTTCTTGGCCATGGACTATAGTGCTTCAGACACTCCAACAATGCCAGAGGATGTAAATACTGACATCAGGACTATGAAAAGTCAGCCTTTTCAAGATACACCATAGACCTGGGCCGGTCGAGCAGCAGAGGACTCTCCAGACTTGGTCACCATTTCCTGCATCCCCACCCATAAAGGCCAGCAGCAACAGCCCCAGGAAAAAATAGATATGTTGCTGGCTGCTGCTGCTGCACACCAGGTCTCTGATCAAGGATGATCTGCTTAGGTAAGTGGTAGTCTTTTGTTCTTTGATGGGGTACAGAGGACTAGGTATGACCCGGGAGGAGGGCATTCTCAGACAAACTTTAGTATAGGCCGATTAAGCTGCAATGCAGGGCTAGCTACCAGGACCCATGCCCCCCCTCAATACATATGTCTACAAGCTCCACCTGACACTGGGCAAACACTCTAGGCAGACCAGCAGACCACAGGGCTTTTGCATGAACTAATGCAGGCATCACAATTACTGAACTCAATATTGACATGCCACTCTGATCTAATATAATTTTTTAGGATATGAAGATATAAGCCGGCTGGAGAATTTACTCTGCCCTACCCCCTCAGCCTCAGTATGTTCAGATAAAAATAACTATTGCCAAATGGGGCAGGGATACCTCACAAGCTGGGCACAGTCCACTGTACAATATAGTCACTTAAGCAGGCGGGTCCTATGGGGTGATACCAGCCTATGCACTTTTTCAGATGTGAGGCTATTACCTCTGGCCAGCAAGAGAGGCTATATGGCAAAAATACTTGGAACCCCTACCAACTATTGACCACCCTGTGGGATGCTGTAGGACTGTAACAGCAAAAGGTATCCCCCCCTTTTAACACCCATATTGTCCATGCCCATCTTGACCCTACAGTAAGTCTCTCCAATGCCTACCCCTGACTTTTCCTATTTACTAACATACTAAAATGCCAGCAGAATAGACCTAATGGTCTTTCGAGTCTGCTCGATTGGTCAGCCCCCACCCTGAGTGCTGACCTTGCTGCCCCCTTCGCCTTCTCTGACTTCTCCCTTCCCAATTCCGGATATTCTTGCTGCATTGGATTTGCTTCCAGAACCCTTCCTCTGTACCTGTCCCACCCCTCTTGAACCCCTCCACCATCTCTGCCTCCATCAGCCCCCTAGGCAGTACATTCCATGGCTCTACCACCCTCTCAGTGGCACCCCTCCTTTCTCCCTGAATCTTCCCTCCAACTTCCACCCATGCCTCTAGTGGCCCCTCCTCCTTCCTTCAAGCACCCTGACTGTTCCTCCCTATTTACCCCTTCATGTACCTGAAGACCTCTATCATGTCCCCCAGTCCCTTCTCTCTTCCAATGTGTACATATTTAGCTCTTCGAGCCTCTCCTCATAGGTCCTGTCCCCCAAGCCCCAAATCATTTTGGTTGCCATCCTCTGACCCTCTCCAGGAGTTTAATGTCCTCTTAAGTGTAGCCTCCAAACTGCACGCAGTATTCAAGGTGTGGCCTCACCAAGCAGTTATACAGAGGGAGTATCACTTCCCTCCTTCTGGAGGTGATCCCCCTAGCGATGCATCCCAGCATCCTGTTGGCCTTGGTTGCTGCCCTCCTACAAGTCTCCGAATTGTTCATCTTGACATCCACCACCACCCCCAGGTCCCTCTCAGCCATCGAGACTTGTAGCATTCCCCCCCCAGGGTGTACATTTGGCCTGAGTTTCTGGCCCCCAGGTGGAGTACCTTGCATTTCCCTGCATTGAACCTCAGCTTCCACTTTCTAGACCATCTTTCCAGAGCCTCTAGGTCCCCCAGTAGGGCCACCCTCCCCTCTTCCCCATCCACCACCACCCCCAGTTTTGAGTCATCTGCAAAGAGACTCATCTCACTCCTGATTCCTGTCCTTATGTCAGAGACATAGGTGTTGAACAGGAGGGGCCCAAGGACTGATCCCTGTGGGACCCCACTAATGACCCTCCTTGGGGATGAGACTATCCCACCAACTACGACCCCTGGGTCCAGTCCTGGAGCCAATTGCTCATCCATCTGATCTTCTGGTTCCCCACCCCATTTCTCCCAGCTTATCCAACAGGCCCACGTGAGGAACAGAGTCAAATGCCTTGCTGAAGTCTAGAAGAGGACGTCCACTGGTCTACCCAGGTCCAAGGCACTCGTCACCCAGTCATAGAACTCCACTAGGTTTGTCTGACAATTTCCCTAGGATGAATCCATGCTGTCTATCGTCCAGGCACCCTGACTTTTCCAGGTCCCCCCCAGCCTCTCCTTGACAATGCCCTCCATCACCTTGCCCACCACCGATGTCAGGCTGACAGGCCTGTAGTTCCCTGCCACCTCCCTTGATCCCCCTTGTGGATAGGCACTATAAGTGCCACCTTCCAGTCCTGGGGCACCCACCCTGTCCTCAGAGAGATGATGAAAAGCTCCGCCAGGGGTTTTGCCAGGACATCCGCAAGTTCCTTCAGCACTCTGGGATGTAATTTATCTGGTCCTGGTGCTTCTTCCGTCTTAAGGGAGCTGAGGGCTTCCCTCACTCTCTCTGCTGTGATTTCCACTTCCGGTACCTCTTCCCCCTGCTTAGCCCTCCCCCCTCCTGCCAGTGATGCCTCCCCCTCTCCCCAGACCCGGGGGATAAACAGCCAGCCAGTCACCAGCACTTGGATCCTGAGGCAGATCACAGGCCTGAATTCAGAACCCCTGCAGCAGCACCACCTCCCTTCCCCTCCCCTCCCATTGTTACCACTGGTCCCCAATAACTGCCTACATAGAACACTGTCAGCTCTGAAGGTCAGCTCTCAATGCCTGACCTTCCTTTCCTCCCTCTTACTCCCTGGTGGTCTGCACAGCATGGATTGTGCACACTAGAACAGCCCTTTTCTAACCACCACCCCCCAGAGTGATAAATGGCATCGAACAACTGTATTGCAGGCTGTAACACCTACACCACTTCTAGATGAAGCAGACGTAGGCCTTTGTAAATAGTATTTGGCTTAAGGTTGCTACTTTTAAAATATGTTATTTTATTGTGACAGAGTTTTTTCATTGTCAGGTGAACTGGAACAGTAATTCTGCAGGTAACTACAGGTTGAAATCATCAAGTATGGAGGTTTCAAAACCCTCATTGGTGACAACTGATAGGGTGGTTAGACTTTGGCTTCTTGTCTCTGTATTCAATCATCCTTTAAGGTAATGCCCCTCTCCTAGGCCATGAGTGAACTTAACTGTCACACCTGGAACATAGGGGATTAAACAGTAAACAGGTGCTACCTCACCTGAAGAAGTTTAGATCTAATGTTGCCTTCCTGCAGGAGACTAAACATACTCCTTCCGACCATGATAGACTTGCCAAAGTACATGTGGGCCAAGTGTTTCCCTCATCCATACCCACACGCAAAAGGGGGTTGCAATCCTTGTCCACAAATTGCTTAGACAGTCCCCTGTCAAGGCAGAATGCAATTTGCAGGGCAGATGGGTCCTGGCCTTAATGAATACACCCGAAGGACCTCTACTAATTGGCAATAAGTATGCCCCCAATGAGAACTCTCTGGTTTTCTTCCATGAAGTGGCTTAAGCCATAGGGAAACTATCTATGGGGAATACCCCGATCCTTGTAGGGGAAGATTTCAATCTCACCTTTGGTTCCAGCCATAGATTGTAGTACCTTGGGACCCGAACCTCACATTAAAGGTGCCCTTGCTCTTCGCCAGCTAATCCAAGACATTTGGCATACTTTTCACCCCTGAGAAAGGGACTATTCCTTTCGCATCCAGGTGCATGGTTCCCACAGCCATCTAGATTATTGGCTCACCTCCCCTCAATTAACACAAGTATCCCTAGAGTCTGCCATCTTCCCCATAGCGATCTCAGATCATTTCCCTGTACAACTGCTTCTCCTATGGGGCTCCACACCACCAGCCTCTCCAAATTGGCATTTTGACCCCTTCCTTCTAAGAGACCCAGAATTTGGAGCATGGGTGCAAAAAGAAGCCGCCCTTTTCTTCCAAGAGAACCCCACATCTGACACTTCAGATGGGAACACCTGAGAGGCATTTAAAGCTACCCAAAGAGGTCAGATTATGGGATTTGCAGAACGCAGGAGGAAAAAAGAGAGCAATGCCTCTCCGACTTGGAGAAACAGAGGTGGCAGAGACTACCTTTAAAGTCACCCCTCACACCAGCCGACACTCTCCCACTGTACGCTTAGTGGTAGGGCTCTGTATGGAGATTAATGAGCTAGTGTCCTGAAAAGCAGAGATCTCAATACTCCACCTTAGTCACAAATGCTAGGAGGGATGGGAAAAGGGAGGGAAAGTATTGGCCTACAGATTATGGAAACAGCAGACTGAAAGAGTTATTTCAGTCCTCATAGACACCAATGGGCAGACAAAAAAAAAACACGACATAAATAATATCATGAAAGCGTTTTATGCCAAGCTGTACTGCTCCTCAAGAAGTATGAATGAACTACTAGTTACCTCATTTCTGGCCTCCCTGGATCTCTTCTCACTGGGCAGCAGGCAGCCCTGCTAGATGCCCCCTTAACAGACAATGAAGTGGGGCAGGCCTTACATACTTTAAAACCAGGCAAAGCCCTCTGGGGGGATGGGTTTCGAGCAGACCTCTGGCAATCCTAGGTCCCAGTTATTAACCCACTTCTTCACTCAGTATACACTGATGCACTCATAGCTGGCTCCTCCTCCCACCCTTAAAGAGGCAGTGGTGACAGTAATACCCCCAAAAAGGAAAGGACCCAACCCTCCAGGCCAATTATAGACCAATATCAATTATTTAAGTGGATAGTAAAATATTTACTAAAATTTTGGCAGCTAGACTCAGTACCTTACTACAGCACCTGGTACACCCATCACAGGTTGGTTTTGTCCTTGGCCATTGCAGCACAGACCACAATAGATCCATGCTCAACATCAACCAAATGGCCACATTCTCTCCCACTCCCGTGGCAGCCATAGCCATAGACTTCGAGAAAGCCTTTGACTTCCTGGAGTGGGACTACCTACAGCTTGTCCATACATACATGAGGTTTGGGCACTGTTTTCTGGCTTGGGTCCACTCTATATATCTCACACTCTGAGACTTCTTACCAACTCACTGCTATCAGACCTCTTCCCACTGGCAAGGGGCAGTAGGCAAGGCTGCCCCCTGTCACCACTCCTCTTCATCCTAGCAGTTGAACCCCTAGCAGCTGCCATTAGATAGCTCCTCCAAATCCAAGGAAATGCTATAGGCCAACATAGATATTCCACGCACATGTATATAAATGATCAGCTAGCACCATTAGTAGATGTCAAGACATCCCTGGAACCCCTACTGGCTCTCCTTTCTAATTTCACCCAGTACTCCAGACCAAAGCTAAATCAAAGCAAAACAAAAGTATTACACTCAGCACATACTGCACCCCACACATGGTTATGCCCTTTGGTAGTTGGTGTGTGCCTTCTGGTATAGTGTACCTAGGCATTTGGATTTCCTCTGACATCTCTAAATTATTAGGAGCTCAGTTTAAAACTCTTACTGGCAGATATAAAAACTGAATTTGAGAGGTGGAAACTGCTGCAATTACTCTAACCCTGGCTGGGAAAATTGCAGTCTTCAAGATGGTTACAGACCCTAAACTCCTATATGTAATATCCCATCTACTCCCAGATGGTACACGTTAATAGATAACATGGTAGTAAATTTCTTATAGGAGAACAGAAAGCCTAGATGCTGTAGGAACAAACTTTGTGCCCACTGGAAAAATGGAGGGTGGTGCCTCCTGTGGATGGAAGGCCACAAATGGGCTTTCCAGGCTACCCAAACCATAAAATGGTTCCTTCCCATCTCTAGTACCTCCATTCAGTGGCTCAGTATGGAAAAGGTACAAGTTAAAATGCATTACCTCTCACTTTTCCTTTACAACCCTCTTCCCAAAAGCTTGGCCCAGCACCCCACCATAAGCCCCACTATTAAAAGCTGGGGCAAGGTACATAAAAACTAAACAGACCCTACACCAAATGAACTTATCCTGCCGTAGGACAACACTGATATACAGATAGACTATAAAACTGTCTTTTGGACCCACTAGGCCTCCAAGAGAATATCAAGTACTTGAGACCTAGTGGATGTGACTACTCTTATCGTGGCCACATTTCAGAATTTAAAAGAGTGCTAGGGCCTCCCACAAGTGGACTTCTGGAGGTATTGCCAACTCTGAAGTGCAATCAAGGCATACATGAGAGCTGCCCCTAAGTCTACCTGACCCAATAAGTTACAGAACTGGCTCACCTCCCTAAAAGGCCTAGCAAGTAAGGTGTACTCTGTCATATGGGAAACAATTATCCAGCCAGACCCATGACTCCAAGACCATATGGAAACAGGTGCTACAAACCACTATCTAAGACCAGCAGTGGCGAACTTGCTGGACTCACACACATCAATATTACCTGGACACCAGAAGCAGGCTGATACAGAACAAAATCCTTCAGTCATGGTACTGGACATCTATAGGCTTGCATGGGGCAAAGCTTCTTGATAATGACCTTTGTTGGAAGGGTAGATCACATGTAGGTGACCTAAAGCATATTCTGTGGGACTATCCCCTAATTTAACCTTTTTGGCTTCATGTTATTGATCTTGCCTCTACAATCACCCACAGACAAATAGCCCCAAGCCCAGACTTCTGGATGTTTGGACTATCACCCCCAGGCCCCGCGCTTACCACCCTGCATTTGAAATGGCTAGCCCTCTAGGAGTTTCAGGCCAAAGGCTTCTGCGATGCAGGTGGAGAACAACCGAGCTCCCAACCTTCTCAGAGCTTCTGAACTCCCTTTCCAACACTGCCTCCTTAGATCGCCTATCACATACAGTTGCTAACACCCTTGGGAAATATTACTGCTGCTGGAGACCATTTATTACTTATCTAAAGTCCCAAACACGTATAGAGTAGGAATCTGGTACCCTCACCACCCTGTAGGAACTCTCTCACTGAGTGATAGAAACCTTCTCACAACTGAATGCTCTCTGCAACAACCCATGATTACTTGTTATAAAACTCTATGTCACGTAGGTACTTTGTGGCTTTATCCTTTTTCCCTTTCTGGGCAGGAGAAGTATCTCACTTACAAGGTAATGAAGCAGAGTTTCAAGTACACCACCTCTTATAGTTGGCCTGCAAGTTGATTCCTGGTACTGTAGGTGCCTTTATGTGTACAATGAGCTTTACTGTTTAACAGAACACACATAATTTGTATCACGTGTCTCCTGCCTCCTGTTGATGATGTTGATGATGTTGATGTACTGACTGTTGTTATTTGCATGAGTACTGAAAATTATAAAAAAAACTTTAACTGAAAAAAAGAACACATTTGAAAGAGCTGAGAACATATAGATAGGGCTGAACTCTGCAAACCAAAGCCAAATGACCAAACCGACAGCAGAGGAGTAGTAGTTGTAAATAAATTCAATAATATGTTCAGTAAAGCAGCAAAGACAGTATGTAACAGGCATTTGTCAAAGAGCGAAAGTTTGCTTGCTTGTATTAGCATTGAAAGTGCAGGAGTTAGACAGATGCAGAATAGGAATGGCAGTGAAGTATTGAACTTCACGCCAACCCCACCTCCACTCTGCAGAGATGGAATGGCATTGGGATATGCTCTGGGTTAGTGTGCATAACGATCACGCCATTTCATCTCCCCTATTCTGCAGACACTGACAAGTGTTAAGGTGTGCCTTGGGGTGTTTGGCTTTACAGTCAACTCATTCCATTAGGACATACGCTGAAATGGGTGCAGTATAGGAGAATTGGGGTGAACTCTGGGGCTGAAAAGACCAAGACACACCTCAATGCCTTTCACTGGTTGCAGGATGGGGGTGGACTGGCATGAGCATTACAGCCAGCAATCCAAAGGCATACCCTGACCCCTATCAGTCTGTACAGGGTGGTATGTTATGGTTAGAAACCGAAACGCCCTGGATGTTTGTTGGTATCTGCACTACAAATTTTCATCATAGCCTTTTTGTGATGCCCACCTCATGAAAGCATTTGGTACCTCTGCTCATGAACAGTGGCACTGTGATTTTGTTAATCTGTCCTGAATGTTGATTTGCTACAGTGACTGCACCATTCTGCGCCAGATGTGTGACAGTTCAGTTCAGGCAGGATGTAAAAAATGACAGTTGTCCTGTTCATAGGGAGGTATTAAAAAAATGCCAGTGTTGAAAATCTGGAGTGAAAATGTTAAAGTCTCAAAGTTACGAGTGTGCATGGAAACTGCACAACTCACGCTTGTAATACAGTCATTTTGTGAAATGTTCTCACCAAATTTTTAAAATACGCATTTTGGGACCCCCACTCATGAACAGTGTCACTGTGATTTTGTTAATCTGCCCCAAATGCTGATTTCCCACAGTGACAGTGCCATTGTACACCACATATGCGAAACCACATTTCGGGCAGGATGTGAAAAAGGACAGCTTTGCTGTTCATGAGGAGGTATGAAAAAATGGCAATGCTGAAAATCTGGAGTGAAAATATTTAAAATTCTCGGAGCTATGAGCATGTGTAGAACCTTAACACAGTCATTTTTTGGAATTTTTTTGCCAAATTTGCAACATAAGCTTTTTGGGAGTCCACCTCATGAACAGTAATGCTGTCGTTTCATTACTCAGTCCCAAAAGGTGATTCTGTGCAGTGACCGTGAAATCACCTTTTGGGACTGAATAATGACATGACAGTAACTGAATTCATGAGGTGGGGTCCCAAGAACCCCATTTTGAAAATGTGGTGCCAAAATTCACAAAAATGGCCGAGATATCCACCTAAGTTGAAAAAAAACATGTATGCCATTATACAGCTTACCAGCATTTCTTCAGTTCGCGGTCGCGTTGACGTTAGCCAGGCATTTAAATCAGAAGCTCAGCCAGAAGTCTTGATCTTTCTTGCAATTTACACTTTTACTATCCCCACTAGGCAATATGTGGTACATCTTAACTTTATTAAACAGTACACTATAACTTAATTTCATCCTATGTTAGTTTTTTCATAAACAGGTGGCATTTAATGACTGTACTTTTGCAGGAAACTCTTGGACACCAGCCATGATATCTTAGGCAGAATTTGCTTGCAAAAACTCCAAACAATTATTTACACAAGCGGTGCACATAGTTTGAGGTAGTGGAACAACTGGCACCTCTGCTGGCTTGGGACCAGTTCATTTCAGCATAGATTATGGTTACTGTACATGTCTCAAGAGTCAGCCAGCTGTGGGTTCCAATTTGATTAGCAGCATCATTTAAATTTAGACACGTTTACAGTTCATATCACCATTCTCTCCTGCCTATTACTTTCCTTTTCCTTTTCTCTGGTTACAGTAAGATAACATTTGAGGATACCAGCAGTTATATTGGGAGCTCCACTCACCAGCACAAGTCCACAAGCATGACTAAGGGTATTTTGCTGTGTCCAGCCTGCTTGGCACAAAAGTAGTGGTGCTGCTTGGCATAGGGGCTAATGAAGGGATATATCCCTTCCCATTGAACACATGCACTCACACACAACTTCATGAACCTCATGCTTACATAACAATCAGATGCAGCACCTTAGTGCAGTCACAGTAAACAGTGGCTTACCATACCAACTGGGTCTGTTGCTTGACCCTTGGGTGGGAACCTCGGTGCTAACTGTCCTGATCGTCTGTCTTTCACAAAGATAGGCCTCTTGTTCTAGGCTGCAGCCACTTACTATCACAGAAAACACTCACACAGTCTCTGCCATCACAGGCACTCAGGGCAGATGGATTTAACACCATTGGTAAAGTCTCCTTGAGAGTGAGTCCCAAACAGGCCTTGCTGTCCCCAGTCATGAACCTCGGTGTGGCCTGAGACTCTGGAGAGCAGCATCAAAGAGGACACATACTGTTCAGACTCAGGGACCCTGTCACCATTTCCTGGGCCTGCAAGGCCCCTCTGGCAGGTCACAGCTGGAGGAGTGCACAGGCAGATGTTAAAGCTGTAAACTGCACACTGCACCCCAGACTGGGATGCATGTTAGGAATGAGAGGCTAACTTTTGGAAGCCAGAGCCCCTGTTTATATTCTCCTAGAAGGTGTGAAAGCATTGTCCAAGAACCTTCCCAACAAATGGGCAAGGGTTCATGGCTAGCATCTAATGTAGACTAACTGTCACTAAGCTGAGCACACGTTGCAAACAGGAAAACAGGATACAGTATACATTATTAACAGTCAGAACACATTTTAGAACCTGGCATCTGGGTGGAGCTTAACTCAGTAAGTGCATTCTAACTGGCACATTATTTTACATTAATTTGCTGGCCATGTGTCATAGACCTGAATATGGCACCCATTACCTGGGTCCTTTGAAACCTGCTGTGATGATGGTTCTATGTCATAACGGTGGTCACTGAAAGGCGATCACCATTAGGGTGGCGTCACATCACCGAAAATCAATTTTGGCGATGTGCCCCATCCCTCGGCACACAGCAAAAGGGTGCCAGAAACTTACAATTTAAAATTTTATGTGGGTGGCTCTGTCGCCTACACCCCAAGGGGGGCTTCACCCCTGCACCCCCCTACTTTAGTATTTTTAACTCCAGGGGGGTGCACATCGAGGAGTGCAAAACATGAACAAAAAAAAGAATTTGGGCCAGGCACAACAAAAACGTACCTGCATCTGGACCTGAACCCAGCACTTTGTCCACCCAAGCTCTGAACCCACCAACCACATCACAGGGTCAGCTTTGCAGCTCCCCATGGCACCATCCTTCAAAAACCCTCCTGCCCCTTGCTGAGCATGCTCACTCCCCGCTGTGCGTGCATACATGTAGCGACATCCTGTCACTATATACACAAACCCACCCCCATCCAGTCGCCCTACCTCATCCATAGCCCTCATGACATGAGTGCGATTGAGTCACTGTTTTTGTTAGCACTCAATCACGGTTGCCCATGTCATGGGCTACTGTGATAACAGCTTAGTTACACGTATTCAGTGAATGTGCCAAAATTCAAAGCTTTTACCTTCAATTCAGCTGAACTTAAATTTTTGGCCACTTCGGATCACTTCAAACTTTAACCAAATAATTAAAAATTACTCTAACTTTTCCCAGGTGAGCAGAGGTACTCCTATGGCAACTCTTTCTCTACTTCAGTGCCTTTTCTCTCTCTTCCCCAGATTTTATTTTTTTTTTTTTAAAAAAATGTCCAGCTCTTGGCACTGTGTTGCATGCTGACTTGATTTTTTTTTCTAAAAAGCTGACTGGAAGAATGCAGAAGGCTGGAAGAGGCTGGGATTGACTGGTGTGGGCAAGATGTGGTGGAGAGGTGCATCTGCCCCATTTTTCTATTGATCTAGATCCACCAATACAAAAGACCAGACATGTCTTTGGCCAATGTGTTGCAGCCAAACAGAAGACAGAGGGTCTGAACTGAAGCAAACCAAAGTTGCCAGTTTTCACATTCACTCACTCACCGTTCTCCAGAGAAGGAATAACATGAAAAAGATAGGAAGGGACTTGACAAGGTTGGAGGAATAGTCAAGAATATGGCAGCTTAGATTTTATGCAAAGAAGTGCAAATAATGCACCTGGGAAACAAAAACCTAGCGGAAGAGTACACAATGGAGGATGGGGGGAGGTAGTAACAACAACAAAAATGAAAAGGGACCGGGGGGTAGTCATATCAGATAACCTAGTTAGGCAAGCAATGTGAAAAGGCAGTAAGGTGGTCTGGGGGATATGGGAATGCAAAGTGAGAGGCATCACCAGTAGAAAACAGGAAGTTGTTATTCCTCCGTACAGAAAATTGGTACAACCCCATCTGGAGTACTGTGTGCAGTCCTGGAGACCCCATCTCCATGAGGACATAGACAGTATGGAGGCAGTCCAGAGGAGGGCAACTAAAATGGTGCAGGGTCTGCACCAGAAGCAATATGAAGAGAGATTAAAATAGCTTAATATGTATACCCTCGAGGAAAGGAGGGAGAGAAGGGACATGATAGAAACTTTCAAGTACCTCAAAGGAATCAACAAATTCCAAGAGAGTAGTATATTTCAGAAAAAAAGATGTGCAAGAACAAGGGGGCACAATTTGAAGACAGAGGGAGAAGGACGGCTCGGGGCAACGTGAGGAAGTATTTTTTCATCAAGAGGGTGTTGGACACATGGAACAGCCTTCCTGAGGTGGTCATGGGGTCAAAATCAGTGGGAAAATTTAAGAATGCATGGGACAGACATAAGGCAATTCTAGTGGGAGATAAGAGGAAGTCGGGTGTTGATAAACTAGTACCTGCAGCTTATCCAATAGATGAGGACATGGGCAGCCTAGGTGGGCCAAAGCAGTCCTTATTTGCCATCAAAGTCTATGTTTCTATGTTTCCATGCAAACAGTGACATACAGGGACCATGTATAGCACATACTATTAAATAATAGGATCAAGTAGAACACAAGGCCAAATAATCCTGGCTCCTGCTGAAAATACTCCATAATCTATCTGAACTCTCAAAATAGCTTAAATACTGTACTAAAGGAAACCATGTTTATACTTTTCCTGTTAAACTTTGTTATGTCTTGACAATGTTTAGTATAAAAGTAAATTATGACAATGCATTCATATCGTAGCACTGGTTTCAAAGTCAGTTTAAGTAGCACTTCTGAAGTGGGGAGATGTAATGATATGAAACTTTTGTGTAGGCTGTTACACAGAAATGATGTGACGGTTCCTGAAACAGGAAATGTTCAGTGGAATATATATAGCAGCTCTGTTTAGCAGCTTGTGGGCTTAGATCATGAATGATATGATGTGACATGAAGAAAAGAACTACAGAAATAACTTCTGTAAATGGAAGCATTTGAGGGGGCTGTATATACTGTAATATGTTGCTGTTAATTAACAGTCTTACTTTTTCAGGTGGAAGCAGAATTTGATTAATGCACCCAATAACATTCATCAGTTATCCATGTCCAGTAGTGACTAGCTGATGAATGCATCCCATACCTGGGATACCTCATGTCTAGCACATCAGGTGGTCAACCAGCTACAGAACTGAACCAGCATGAAGCATTGTTTGCCCTGTTCAGTAACAGTTCCTCAAATGTGGAGTGAAATGTTGGATCACTAAGTCTTTATTTGTAATTTTCTTTCTCCCTAATATGTCCCCCCTCCAATGTTCATGCCTACCCCTACCCCAATGACAGAGATTTCCATGGTTGAACCCTTCCTTGGGCTAGGAGTTCACATGAGCATCTGTCTTCATCATAAATGGTGATTACATTCACTTGTTGTCTGGCAGGAATGTATGAAGGCTTGGGAGCCCATACCATTCCTTCATTCATGGGAGCTGTGTACCTCCTCCTCTCAGTAATGCACCTGATCCTCAAGTGGCCACACTGTGGGATTCTGAGGCTCCAGTATGAATCCTGGACTCCTAAGGTGGCAGTGTGATGCACCGCTGTAGCCATGCTACAGGAGCAGTCACTTACTTTTTGAGTCAGGGGCACTTCTTCCCTTCATTGCACCCACAGCATATCAGCCATTCTCAACACTTTGGTATTATTTATAAATAAAATTATTTTTGCCCAAAACAGTGACAAAATATATACTGTATTTCTGAAATTAGTTTGCTTCAGTCAAGAGGTTCTAATTTCAAAACTACAGTTTGCAGGCTAAGTTTCCACACATTTTATGCACTGCTGCTGGAAGGCAGAAACATCTGCCTTTTCTGTCAAACCAGAGTACCTGCAACTGCAGATGAGATGATTTTTGAAGCAAATTGGAAGGCAAAGTATACAAAACAACCCACTGATGAAGGCCTTCCCATGCTGCATTTAAAATTCCAGTTTGTAAGGAGAGACTGTGACAACAGTAATAGCAGTACTTATCCTCTGAAGAAGAGCAGTAGGGGGTTGTTTACAAAATGAAACGTGTGATGTATTTGTTTGAAATCTGCATCACACAGATGGTGGGATAGCCCTAACCATGTGATGCAATATCTTGCTTTCATGGAGTCCCTAGGTACTGCAGGTTACAAAAGTGCTTAGGATCTGGTCCACAGAAAGGGTTGGGATTCACTTGATCCAGGCTTATCCCAGCAATGAAGCTCCTCATTCTGATGCCTGACCACAAAGGATGGCATTTATTTCTCCTGCCCACTGTGCTCTGTGTGTGCATAACTTCAAATTGTGCCAGGGGGAGGCAGTGGGGATTGAGCTGTGTAGAACATCAAGCATCCAATAGGATGCCAGAGTCAGTGCTGCAGTTGATCCCCCATTCTGAATGGAATGGGGTACCATGGGATATGGCAGTCATCTAAGGACTGCCAAAGGCCCATCAGGACACTAAGTGAGTCACTGGCATAACCTGCTGGTGATGGAATAGCTCCCCCAACCCACCTGATATACACAGATGGCAAGTGGAACATGGAAAAATCAGGTTCCAAGGAGAGTCCTATTGTCGGGCAGACAGGGGTGTGTAGGCACTATGGCAGCCCCTCAGGCTGAGTAGCCTCTGATCCACTCCCCACCCTTTGCAGTGCACAGATGCCTCCAGGTGAAGCAGTGTGCATGACATAGGAACGAGTGCAGTGGGGGATGCATAGACATTTCTGTATGTTAGGCAGGAGCTCTGTACACCTCTGGCCCACATAGGCAAACTTCCATAGGTACTCATCACTCTATAGTCAAGTCATTAGTTTGCAGGGCAGTTCAACAGGATACACATGTACTAGTCCTAAAAACAGACACATATACAAGCTACTAACTATACAAGAAAGCTCATGGCAACAGTGGGAGATGAGTATTCATGCAGAAGGTAAGGGGAGGAACGTCAAAGTTGTTGAGCATGACCTGTTTTTTTTCCCACAAAGCTTTTTCTAGCATGCCTGAGTCACAGAGCTGCTATTCAGTTCTGTCTCTACCCTGTACCTCCGAGCTGGTGACCATCATCCTGGGGTTCACCTGGTCTGGAGGTTCTCCCATGTATTCCCCCTCATGGCAGGGCCTGAAGGAGGGGAGCCATCCTTGCCACCCCTCAGTGCAGACAGTCTAGAGCAGGCCATCGGTGGCTCTGGGAAACAGCATGGACTTGGGGATGGGTGGACAGAGCTTCATGAAGCCCCCAACACCTTTTTCCTACTTTTCTGCCCCAACCCTGCAAAAGGATGCCAATGCACACGTGTGTGCTCGCGTGCCCGCGCGCGTGTGTGTGTGTGTGGAGGCACACACAAATGATGTTCCTGCAGCCTCCTCCCTTCATGCCACCTGTTCTGCAGTACCATCAGGCCTCCACCTCATGGCAGTCAAAGGTTAGGCCAACATCCCTCCCCTCCCAAGGAGAGCAGAGCAGTCTCTCGGATGCCTAGCCCTCTCCCACCATGGCTGATCCCCAGTGACCCGAATCTGTTCCTGAACCTGGATCTCCAGCATGCTTTGAGGTAAGGCACCAGTGTCTCAGTCCTCCTCGATGCTGCGCTGGCCCACAGGGCAACCTCTGTACAATCCTTTAGAACTCTTTACATTGTCCTATTACAGAAAGCCAGACTGTTGATCAGTTTTACCAAAAAAGGACTCCCTGGCAAGGAATCTTTGGTCATTTACATTTCTAAGCTGCTCTGGAAAATCTAAGTCATCCAAAGATTGTGGCTGTAGAGGGGCATTTTGTCTTCTTGCTCTTTTCATTATCTGCTGCAAGGCCTGTCTTGATGGCATACTCTGCAACACCTCCTGTGACACTTGAGACATCTCCACTTGATTCAGTTGTACAGGACTGTCATGTATCTCCACAGCTTAAGCTTTCAATGCTGCCACTGACACAGCAATGGGAAAGTCAGTCGCATCTGTGGAGTGATTGTGCTCAAAATGTTTCCTAAGGTGATGCTGCCCTCCCACTAAGACAGTGGATGTTCTCCCAAAACAATTTTTACTCTTCCTGCATTGGCAGCACCAATAGTATAAGTCACCACAATGTCATTCTGTAACATAAAGATAGCCAGCTATGCATATTTTTTCTTTACCTTTTTGAGCCAAAACTATCTCACACACTACTGCCTCCACCATGATTCAAAATGTGTTAATGACAACAAGATGCAGACGCTAATCTTGTGATTTAAGGAAACCCCATTTAGTGATAAATTAATCAATGACATCTTAGACTTAGTCACTGTAATTTATTAGTAGATTGTAATTAAACAATTGACAGTCAGCTGTCACAACTGTCAACTGACAATGCCTGCGTATTGGAATTTTAAGGTAGTCCAACAGATGGTGCTCTAAAAACACAGGGTTAATCAAATTGTTTGATCGTGCCATCCTAATAGCACACAGTCATTAGAAAGAACATGAGCCGGCCCGCTGGTGCAGCAGTGGGATTTCTGCTTGCGACGCCGGTGACCCGGGTTCAGGAATGGACCCGGGTCATCGGAGGGCTGGCCGGGGGAGAAGGATGGAGCGTTCTATGGACTGCTCTCCTTCTCTGGGGGGAGGGCGAGGGTAGTGTTCGGAGCACTGAGGACTCCTGGCGGAGGCCGGGAGATCTCAAGCTGCCGATGCTTAACATCTGGGAGGTGTGGCGGATGCTGGCGTCATTGCACGTCCCCACCACCGTAAAGGAAAAATAGAAAATCAGGGGGGCAGGGTCACAGTCTCTATGAAGCCCTCCTGGGAAAGACCTCGAATGGCTATCATCGCTGCGGGTTCCCCGACTAGATACAGTTCCGTGACCACGGGAAGACCGTGGCCATGGCCCCGCCCTCCAGTGGGTAAGCCGGGGTTGACTGGGGGACCCCGGCAGCCATAGATGGTGGCTAAGGCTTCCTGGGGCTGTGACCAGGGCCAAAAAATGACTGGTGGCCCAGCCAAAAAAAAAACATGGCTATGCAAGAAGAGTTAATGCCTACAACACAGTCAACTATTGGATTTCTGAATGACAACTTTTTTACATTGTTCAAATGATTCTGTTTATTTTAGAAGCACCTTCTACATTACATACATTCTACTTCCCTGTAAGCTTTCAGTACAAATGCCCGACACAGTAAATATTTGGGATTTCAATTGTCGGGAATACAATATGTCGGGAGCATTTTAAACGGGCAAATTAATGTTGTGATTTTGTTTGAGTCAGGATTTCGGTGTCTGCATTATAAGTGTCAGGATTTTGAATGTTGGGAATTAGTACGATCTCTCTACAGGTGAGCTCATTCTCCTTAGTGACTGTAATGTAAATTGGCTATCATCTGCATCCAGAGTTACTATCTAAAAGACTGGGGACCACATTTTCAAAAGAGATGGGAGACACATCTCTGGAGCAAACAGAGATAAGCCACCCATCTCAAAAGTTGCTCCAAACTCCCATATTCAAAGGAGGGAGATGGGCAGTCCAAATTGAGATAGGCCATGACCCAAAGTTAATGTATGCAGCACAAGTGGAGGGGCCATGCACATGATATTCCACACATTGGGATATTCAGAGAGGATGGGCTGCCCAAGTGCTGCAGATGAGCAGTGCAAAATTAGGTATGGAAAAAGCATGCCCAACTTAGCTGGGCACTCACAGGCAGGCTGCAGTACTGCACAGGAGCACAGCAGCCTGCCCACCCCTGCAACCCAGTGGCTCGCCCCCCCCAATCCCTGTGTGAGAAGTGAAAAACATATGCCCATTGTCCACACTGTAGCACACACTTACCTCTCTGGAACAGTGTCAGTGGCTCAGCAGGTAGCACACTCACTGCCAAGGCCAGGAGATCAGAAGGCTGTGTGTTCTATCCCCACATCAGGCACTTGGGTTACTATCCCAATACTGACACTGCAGTGTAGCATGAGGGGGGTGCTGTACTCCTGAGGTGCCGTCTTTCAGGTGAGACGTTAAACTGAGGTCCCATCTGCCTGTTCTGGTGGTAGTTCAGGTGGATGTTAAAGATCCCATGGCACTTCTCAAAAAGAGTAGGAGAAAGTTTATTGAACAGAAAATCAGTATACATCATACATCACTACAGTTAAAGGAAAAATAGCCTAACAACAAAGGAAAAAATAAACATACAGAATTTATGTAATCGCACTATCTGTGTCTGTTATCAATGGAAGACCTGTCCATAATTTAAGTTCTTCTTGAGTAGAAAGTCACGTACAGTCTAGGACATAAACCTTATATAAATCCTTTACACTTTTCTTAATTAATTCTATGTAAGTACTCTCTTTCTGCTGTAAGGTAAATAAATATCTTGCCATCCAGATAATCCACTTTAATACCATAAAAAGTAAGTTCAATGTACTTGGATTCCACTTTTTCCACTGCTGAGAGAAGTGGCTATACATTAGGTTAACATAAGTGACTGTACCAAAACAGAGGTTCTTGCCACTGACCTGCTAAAAAAGTTCAAAAGTTTCCAATAAAGGAACACTTGAAAAATAGATGTGCTATTGTATTTATACATCTGGGGCAACTACATATTCTTTCTTGCAATTGTTCATGATTTTGGTTACCTTTAATGTTGATTTTCTCCTGGCATGCAAGCAGTGAAAGTCCCACATGTGTGCAGGTATTCTTGTTAGCTGCAGAAGAGTTTCCAGGAAGCTTAGATATGGGGCTGGACATTTTGCAAAAGTCTCTAGTACTTCACACAATCCTATTAAAAGCTGCCTATACAGTATTTTGTGTGAAGAGGCTGAAATAATATTCTGAGAGGTAAGTTTCCACAGTTTCAACCATAAGTAAGTAAGTTTCCTTACTATATAATGTGGTGATTTCCGAAGCTCTCAGTTTCTTACGTGTATTTGTTTCCCATTGGTTAAACCAAGGGCTGCTGTTCTTATGGAACCATTGCTCCCATGTACTCTGTGTGTGTTTATGAGTAGGGGCTTCATATTAAGAATTAAAAAAATACTATTGAAAAACAAAATGGGGTTAACCACAGAAAGACCTCCCTCTTTAATGGACAGATAGGTTATATTCCTTTTGATAGATTCAAGCAGCTACTCCATAAAGCCTGAAAGAACAGGCTTAACACAGATGTTTCCAATTGCTTAGGAATTGGAAACACATAGCTGAGAAACAAAAAGGTGGGGACTAAAGAAGTTTTAATTAGAAACATAGAATTTGACAGCAGATAAGGACTGCTTGGCCCACCTAATCTGCCCATTTTCCTACCTAACAGATAGGCTGCAGATCCTAGTTAACCAACAGCTTACTTCCTCCTACCCCCCACTAGGACTGCCTTATGTCTGTCCCTTGCATTCTTGAATTCCCCCACTGTTCTTGACTCCATGACCTCCTCAGGGAGGCTGTTCCCACATCCACAACCATCTCTGTGAAAAATACTTCCTCACATTACCTCTGAGCCGTCCCCTCTATCTTCAAATGGTGCCCCTTGTTCTTGCACATCTCTTTTTCTGAAAGATGCCACCTCTTGGACTTTGTTGATTTCCTTGAGGTACTTTAAAGTTTCTATCATGTCCCTCTCTCCCTCCTTTCCTCAAGGGCATACATATTAAGCTCCTTTAGTCTTTCTTCGTATGTCTTCTGGCGCAGACCCTGCACCATTTTGGTTGCCCTCCTCTGGACAACCTCCATTCTGTCTATGTCTTTGCAGAGATGGGGTCTCCAGAACTGCACACAGTACTCCAGATGGGGTCTCACCAACTGTCTGTACAGAGGGATAACAACTTCCTGTTTTCTACTATTGATGCCTCTCCCTATGCATCCCAGTATCCCCCCAGCCTTCCATACTGGCTTCTCACATTGCTTGCCCACCTTTAGGTAATCTGATATAATTAACCCTAGGTCCCTTTCCATTTTTACTGTTGTCAGTACCTCACCCCCCATTGTGTACTCTTCCCCTGGGTTTTTGTTTCCGAGGTGCATTACCTTGCACTTCTTTGCATTGAATCTGAGCTGCCATACATTTGACCATTCCTCCAACCTTGGCAAGTCCCTTCTGATCCTTTCCACTCCATCTGGTGTATCAACCCTGTTGCAGATCTTTGAGTCATCTGCAAAGAGACATACTTTTCCTTCCAGTTCCTCTGCAATGTCACTTATAAAGACATTAATTAAGTACACTCTTTTCTTATTGCCTATTTTACTCCTGTTCCATTGAGCCACTTCTTGTTTTCCAGTAGTTAATTTGTCCTCCCAGTTTATTATTTCCATCCCTGGGGGCCCAAACTTGGCCCCTAAAATGGGGACTGGGTCTTTTGTAAGACTTCTGAGGCCAATATGGATGCCTGAATTAGGGACAGTTCCTACCAAAAAACCTGTATATTTATTCATGTTTAACTTCGTCCCTGACCTAGAGCCAAATCCTGTACATATCAATAAGGATTTATGAACAGAGTCTTTGTCAGCTATTATGAGGCACAGGTCGTCTGCATAGGCCAGCACTTTAGGTATATTTTGTATGTCTGGGGTAGAGATATGCTTAAGAGCTTGACAGTTACTTAGCTTACATAATAAAGGATAAATAAAAAACACATACAAAAGGGGATTAAGAGGGCACCCCTGCCGCACTCCCCTTTTGATCGGTATTGATGGACCAATCCAGCCATTCACCATTGGAACCACCATTGCTGCTCTGTATAGTGACTTAATCCAGTTAATCATGACCTGTAGAACATCATACTTCTGTAATAAAGACCATAAAAAGTCATGATTTATTGAATCAAAGGCCCTTCTCTGATCTAGGGAAATAATATATCCTGAAAAAGTAACTGTCTGTACTGCAGTTATTATTTCTCTTAATAGTATAAGATGGTCACAAATGTCCCTTTGTGGAATAGAACATGATTGTTCTGGTGAAATGACTACTTCTGCACCTAAAAGTAGCTGGCCTGTTAAAATTTTGGTTAGAATTTTAAAATCTGTATTTAGCATACAGATCGGCCTCCAGTTGCTCAAATTTGTCTTTTCCCCTTTTTTATATAAATATATTAAAGTGCCTTTATTAAAGTGTAGTGATACCTGGCCTGTCTGTAATATTGTATTGAGGACACTAGTGAATTTAGTTCCAAGATGTTCTCCCAGTACTTTATACAGTTCATTAGGGAGTCCATCTGGGCATGGAGTCTTTTTGCCTTTCAACCATTGAATAGCAGCCATGGTTTCAGCCAAGGTGATTGGTTGGCAAATTGTAGCCTGTGTGTGTGGGGGGCATGAGGTATTTGAAGGTCTGAGAGGAATTCCAATGCTTCCTGAGGGTCTGCTGCTATGGGAGAAAAGAGGTGGATAGAAAATGTTTTAACTACATTCTCCCCTCTTGATCTTTTAAGGAAGCCATTGATTTATGCTGTATACTGCAAACATTTTGGTCAAATGGGCAGACTACCTGTGCTGTGCCTTGCATGCCAAATTTATGCTGATTATACAATTCGGCTGGCTTCTTTTTATGGAAGGAAAGCATTTCTTTTTTTACTAGCTGTATTTGCTGCCCCATGTCCTGTCCAGTAATGCTGGAGATTGTAAAAAGAGTCTGCAATTGATGCCTTTGCTGTAAATAATTGAGATATTCAGTATTTTTTCTTCACTGTACTGTTTCAAAAACAATATTAAATCTGTTTTGGTATCTTCCCACCAGAGAACAGGGTTATCGTAGAGTACCAAAACAGATTTTCTGACCTCCAAAAAATGTGCTAAGGAGCCCGTAAAAGCATCATCCTGGAGTAGTGTGGTGTTGAACTTCCACAGTCCTGGCCCTTTTTTCTCCAAGGGAGTTTGCCCCAAGAGGTAGAGCTACCATCTTATGAGCTGAAAATTCTAGTGATGTGACCTTCGCAGAGGAAAGTATTATACTTTGAGATATAAAAATATAATCAATTCTCGTGGTTAGAGGGCCTTTCTGAAAGGTCAGAGTGTGTTGTTTTACTTTCTCTAAATATGCGTCTCGCAGCCTGGCTGTGTGTAATATTTTTTTAAGGGCTGTGTACCACAGAACAGTTTTTGTGTTTTGGCCTGTGCACGTTTGTGCTTGAGACTAAGGCCCCAATTAAAGTCCCCTGAGAAGACAATTTCTTTAGAAGTGTGTTAATATGGGTTAATTAGGGAAAAAAGGTCTATGCGAGTTGTTTTAGTTTGGGGTGCATAGAGATTGATCAAGCAGTGAGGAGTCTGTTGTATTAACACGTCAAGTATTAGAGCTCTTCCAGGGGCCAAGTCATACATTTTTAAAACCTTAAACCCAGGCAGGTGAACAAGAATACCAACAGGCTTCCTGTCTGATTGACTGGAAAGAGGGCCCTAACAGCCAGTCTCACTGAGCATGTTTGATTTCATGTACAGTGTGGAGTCTGGTATCCTGCAGAAAGAAAATACCTAACTGCAAAGAAGCAATAAAGGAAAATACCATCTGTCACTTTCCTATTCTCTTTATACTATTTACATTCATAGTATGACATTGTATAGTATCACTCATTATGAAAAATAGTAGGTAAATGCAATGAAACCACCACATGTTATAGAATATCATCCTTATTTCTTTTTGCCAACTGCTATCCCCTTACTTTTAGATCTAGCTTTCCATTTTTGTGACCCTCTGCCCTTAGCACACACTTCAGTATCTCTGGTTCCCTCAGGGTGGGATGAGGAGAGGGAGGAGGAACCAAAGTCCTCACCTGAGCCAGCTGAAGTGTCTGGCAGAATTTCATATTGTTAGTCAATGCCATGGGAGAAGTTCTTGTTGCTTTCGGGGGAGGGGAGCAGCCTTCAGTTTTGTTCTTGCAGAGCGCCTGTATGTAGTCAGGTCTTGCTCTTTTTGGGGGCACATCAGGGCAAGCTACAGAGCTTTCAAGACCTGTTCAGAGGATGTAGTAGCTATAGGCTGAGGTGGGGGTTCTGCCTCAACAGACTCTGCGGAAGGGGGAGTCCTTTATAGGAGGTACTGACTACTCTTCCGAGAGAGAAGGGGCTTCCTGCTTTGGGGTTACTGGGGTTGTACTAGATTTATTCTGAACTTTAGCTTTTTGAGCCTGGGAAATTAAAGAATGTTGGTCTGCTCCCTCATCATGATGGCCTTGGTTGTGGGCCGCCCAGGTACAGTTGGAAAATGTGCGGCCCACCTCATCACATAGGTTACATCTGCATTCATTCAGACAGTTCGAGCTTAAATGTCCCAATTCCCCACATAAAATACATTTTACCATGTCACATGCACTACTTAAATGAGCTGAGTTCCCACACCTATAACAGGCCTTGGGTTGACCCGAGTAAAACAATACTCCCCTGTCCCTTCCAAGAAAAAAAAGAGGCAAATGCAGAATCCCTGAATTTGTAGTTTTTAGAAGTACTTTAACTTTCCACCCCCCTGTCCATATGTTCTCCGAATCAAATATTGCCTCAGGTTCAATAAGTATTGTACACTGCAGCTTTAACCAGTATAACACATCTGCTATGTCCACGCCTTCATTTCAAAACAGAATTGTGATGGTTTTGTAGGCAGGCTTCATGAGAGGAGTTACTAGAAAGGGATCCCACAAAGCAATTAGTTTCAAAGAGTGATATTTTGACCAGAGCCGTTCAAGCCCCCCCCGAGTAGTTTTAAAACTGACATCAAAAGATGTTTCCCCAGATATGTGAATTAGTGCATATATTTCATATGAAAATAATTTCATTGAGTCTTTTAATAAAGACCTTGCCACAAACACATGGTCTGGGGGTTCAGGCATGCCTCCTGTATATGTAATCCGAACTGCGTTATGGTGCTTTGCTGGAAGGACTGGGAGGCAAAAAGAGAGAAAAATTTTTTTTCTGACCATCTGTTTTTTTATTTAGTGGTGCCTCAGGTTGCCGTATATCCAGGGGAGGTACTATAACATCAGTTTGTTCTGGGGTTTGTGCAGCTGGTAGAGTGAGTTCAGGATTTTTCGTTAACATTAGCTATGGGGGTATAAACAGGGGATCTGGGTTACTGCCATCGATTCATTCAGTTCCAACCTCTTTCTCATTATTTAAAAAGTCTGTGGGAACTGGCATTTGTATTGGGTATCCTCCAGAAACCCATTCATTTGTGTCTGGACATTTTTCCCAGCCTGCCCCCTGTAATGCATTTTCCACTGACCAGGTATTGTTGCCTGCAGAGTTAGCAGAAGGAAGAACAGAGGATATTTACTTACTCACTGCAGGTGTTTCTGTAGGGTCCAAGGGAATAGCGGTGCTAGTCTCAGCTGCTGCATCGGCAGATGGCGGCTTCTTTGATGAGTCATCTCGAGTGCACAGCTGGGATGTAAAGACAGTGTCAATCACACTGTCAACTCTAAGCTGTCGAATCTTCTGCTACGACAGCTTTTTAATCATGAATTTCTGTTCCTCAGACTCCAGTTGGCGTTGAAGCTCCCAAGTTTCTTTCATATCTTTGACATTCTCAGACTGTATTTCACTCTGCTCTGAGGCCTTTGAGTCAGTGGCAGTGTCCATTATTTCATCTTGTACCTGCACAGGTAATTCTGTCTGCTTTAAAGGTTCTCCACCTGGTTGTTGAGGTAAGGTTCCAGAACTCTGTTTTCCACTTTCAGCACATTCCAGCATATTAACCCCTAGTCCAGATGAGAAGGGAGAAAGGGCCTGCTCTCCCAGCTCCAAAGCTGCCTCTTTCCTTCTAGGACTGTCATCCACCATCTTGGATGGCCAGAATCTCCCCTACAGGTGAGCAGGGGAAGTTCCCTGGTGTCCTGGCCAAATTGCCCCCCATTCACAAAAATACTACCAACAGCTTAATCTGGTTCAAGGTCAGTTGGTAATCATCTGTATCCCCCTCCCCTGGGTCATACCTGAAAAGAGGCAGAATTTGTCTAGTGCACTTACCCGGCCAACAAAAACTAAATAAATAAATTGAAAAGCCTAGCAGTAAAATCATAGTATTGGCTTAAAAAAGCATAGCAAAGCATCAGAATACTTACCCCTGTCATATTGTTTACAAATGTATGTCTTCACATAGTGGGCCCTATAGAGTTAGTGATAAGAAATGTGTCTGTTAACTTAATGCAATGAGTCGATAGTGCATGTCCAGAACTAGCAGTACCAGTATTAAGAACCTCAGTACACCTATGTAGTGAAAGGGCAGAGTGAGTGTGTAAAACAGAGCGCAATGCGACCATCATAGCTGTTGAAGGTTATGAGCGGACCCCCTCAGCCCCAAGATTAACACAACCCTTCAGTTTCTTTAATGTATTGGACCCCCCAAGCCCAGTGCCCAGGGAAGACACAATCCCCCATTGTCTGTAACATAGTAGACCCCTACAAGCCCCATGTTCCATGTAGTCTGCTACCCAGCTTCCATAATATAATGGACCCCCCAAGTCCTATGTCCACTGTATGAATAGCCACACCCATTTTCCATAATATAGCAACCCCCTCAGCCATCCCCAAACCCCGATCCCATGACACTGCTATGTACCCTGGTCCACAGTCCCCATATAAATAATGACCTCAGTATGCAAGTTTCCATAGTGTAGTGATGCCCACCCCCACCCCAGTAGGCACAACCCCCTCCCCGCCCAATCAATCTGACCCATGCCGGCTACTGGCAAAGCCCTCCACACTCTGCCACAGCCAGCCACTAACAGATTAGGACTGTGATCTCCTATTGTACATATGATGTGCTCATTGGCTGTCATCAATGAGCACGTCATATGTACAGTGGAAGATTGCAGTCCCGATCAGTCAGCAGCTGGCCGTGGCAAGATGTGGAGGGCTGTGCCAGTTGATGGCATGGGTCAGGTTGGGGGAATGCAGGGAGGGGGTTGTACCTACCAGGGAAAGGGGTGGGGGCTGCTACACTATGGAAAGTGTTCGTTGGGGGGTATGATTGAAACCAGAACCTCTGACCGGTGCTCCAACATTTGAGTGATGATCGGGGTTTGTGGATCAGGGCTTGGAATGGCGGGTATGCTGCATTATGGAAATTGAGGTGTGTATTATTATACAGAGTCATCAGGGATCATGACGAGGGGTTGCGCTGTACATCAGGAAGGGGGTTGGAAGTCTTACACAAGGCCATTGGGAATCATGACTGGGGGGCTGTACTGCACTGCAAGGGGAGGTTACTGTATTATACATGGCTATCAAGCCATGGTGCTTGGGGGGGCCAACCCGGCATATCATGCTGGGTGCAGGCATGCAATTGGGCCCATAATGGGCATGCAAATGGCTCATGTGCTCTTTGTATGCCTAATGGAATCATTTGTATAACCTTGCTGAATATCACCATTTTGGGCACATTGGGGATGTGCCGGCATATCCCCCATTGGCAGTATTCAGCCCTTCCCCGGGATGTGCCACCCACAACAGTTACTATATTCAGACAGGATGTGCGATCTGTTGGGATCGTGCATCTTGTTTGAAAATGGCATTTTGTTGCACCAATGCAACTTTTTTGGGTGGCTCATCAAGATGTGCTGCACAATCCACCCCTCTGAATATGTGAACCTGAGTCCCTAGATTTACACCAGCCTATCTCTAAGCCAAACTAGCATACAGTAATCTACACTAATTTAATTATACCCTATTGAACTGGATTCTGTCTTTCCATCCCCACTGCACTGTAGCAGCTGGGGTACTACCTGGCATGTTCAATGACAATTGTATTACATTTTGCAGCAGGAAACTCTGCAGTCCTCCTTATGCTTCTAAATGCATTTGGGCCACATTCCTCTGCTAGCTTGATGTAAACGCTCTCCTCTCTGACCTTGATGCATTAAACTGGTCCCCCAACCAACGGCCTTTGACATAAATGTTACTCTCTCACTCCATATCCAAATTCTCCTCAGTCTGGAACCTGTATGCACCTGTCAGGAAATCTAGAGTTAAATCAATCCAATCCAAAAGTGCTATTCCAAAAATCATAGCACCCTAACAATAAATACATCATAACCATACAGTATGACTCTTTAAACATTGTCACAGAAGGCCTGCCCAAACAGATACATTTTTAGTGCAATCTTGAAGCTCTCTACTGTCAGATACTCTTGTAATATGCAATGTAGAGAATTCCACAGGGTAGGTGCTACAAACATAAATGCCTGTGACCCAGATGACTTCAACCAGACCCTGGGAACCTCTAGCAATCCTTCCTCAGCAGAGCAGAGTGGTCAGAGGGGCAGTAAGGATGCTGAAGCTCTTGTAGGTAACTCAGACCCTGTCCATGTAGAGCATTATAGGTCTGCAAGCTGACCTTGAAGGTGATCTGTCACTGAATTAGCAGCCAGTGCAGTTCACGCAGCACAGGTGTAATATGACTGGACCGAGATAGCCCAGACAACAACCTGGCCACTGCATTCTGCACCAGCTGCAGGTGAAAGATATCAACCCCCAGAAACCCCAGATACAGGGAGTTATAGTAGTCAAGGCAGGAGGTCACAAAGGTGTGGGTCAGTGTCAGAAGGTCAACAGATGAAACAAGGTGCTTAATCTAGGCAATATTCCTAAAACAGCAAAAAGGAGACTTGACGATGGCCAACACCTGTGACCAAAGTGTAAACTCATTGTCGAATATTACCCCCAGATTCCATGCTCATTCAGAGGTCAGCAGCTGACCTCCACTGAGCCAAAGCTCGGAGGGATGGCCAGCTTCTCTGTCCTGTGACCTGAATCCACCACCAGCACCTAAATCTTACCAGGATTCAACTTCAGCCAGCTGACATTCATCCAGTCCTGTATCTTGGTGAGGCAGTTGTTAAACACTGAGACTGCACTATCCTGATAGGGCACGAAGCACAGGTATAGTTGGGTATCATCTGCATAGCAGTGAAGCCCCAGCCCATATCTTCTTACAATGTCCCCCAGTGGGAGCATGTACACAGCAAAAAACATGGGAGATGGCACAGAACCCTGTGGTACCCCACATGGCAGAGAGAATGAGTTAGAGGAATAAATCCCTGACACCATCCTCTGAGATCTGCCAGTGAGAAAAGAATGGAACCACCTGAGGACTACCCCAGACAGGCCACAGATGAACCACAGATGCTCCAGCAATACTCCATGTTCCACAGGGTCAAAAGCTGCCAAGAGATCAAGAAGGACCAAGATGGAATGACTCTTCTGATCTCTCACAACCAGGAGGTCATTGAGGACCTGAACAAGGGCAGTCTCAGTGCTATGCCTCTTCTGAAATCCATACTAGGGAGAATCATAGATATCATGGATGGTGAGATGATTCTCCAGTTGCAGTGCAACCACCTTCTCAATAACCTTCCCCGAAAAGGGAAGGTTAGAGACAGGTCTATAGTTAGTGGGGAAATCTGGGTTGAGAGAGGTTTTCTTAAGGAGGGGCATCACCACCACCTCCTTCAGGGAGTCTGGGAACTCACCTGAATCTAACAAACTCCAGACAATCTCCGCTAGAACCAGGCTGATGACATCAGCACACCCCATTAAGAGATGCATTGGGCCTGGGTCCAAACTACAGCAGGTCAGTCACAAACTCCAGACAATCTGCATGACATCCACAATGTCCAGCTGGTCAAACTGCATTCAGCTACACAGAGGAGTGGCAACCTAATGCTTACCGCCGCTACCCTCCATAAAGTGGACTGATCGGATTTTGGACCATGTCAGCAACCTTATCAGCAAAGAAGTGAGCAAACTCCCGACACTTTTCTTGTGACAACGCTCTTTAAACTTGCAGACAGGCTGGATTGTACAGCCTGTCCGTGGTTCAAAAGAGATGAGCTGGTTGATTCTGAGCTGCAGCAATCTCCCCAGACAGGAACTCTGCTTATGAGACATTGCCAATTGATTGTCCCTATAATGGTCCATCAATCTAAGTCTGTCGGCATCAAGGCACGATTTCCACCTGTAATGCTCCAACCTTCATCCTACTCACCTCAACTCCCTCAAATTCCCATCAAACCAAGAGGACAGAGGGTGAAGGGTGAATATGAACCTGGACAAGAGCTGTGATATCCAGAGCCCTCACCATAGCCCTGTTATAAGCTTGTAACAAGTTCGCCAGGCCTTTTCTTGCACCCGGTAATCCCGATAGATCCAGCTCTGCCAATAGGCCATCTGGAGAGACACCCCTCAAAAGGCAGTACTGGATCATATCCACAGGGGCAGGCCTATGGGGGGGGGGAGCCTGAAAATTTACTTTATAGTGTGGTGGTCTGGCTATCCCACTGGTTCTACCCCCAAATCAGCTCTTCTTCCCTTGGATTTCCTCTAAAATTATTGATCTATGTAAGGTCCAAAACCTAGATTGGGACAAGAATAAGTTATCCAGCAACTTTTCAGATCTTCCCTGCTACTGAGGTCCAAGAAAAAATGTGCCAAAGCTGTACAGACTGTTCACTCTTAACAATTTCAGTTCTAATAGTTATCTACTCACTTTTTTAAACCACCAACTCAGCCTGCACTACCTATCCTCAGGGTTAATGACTCAACACTTTCTGACCCTTCCTCTGATGCTTGTCACTTCAGTAAGATTTTTACCACCTATGCCCATCCCTCTCCACCCAATCCTGCCACTACCCCATCACCTTCTGCACCCTGCCCAACTCGCTGCCAATCCTCACTGGGCTTCCACTTCCCTCCCGTTACCACTCATGAAACTCTGCTGGTCCTCTCCTCTATTAATCAGTATAAATCCAACCTGGATAGATTTGATCACAAACCTCTTCAAATCTCTGTCCCTGCAGTTGCTCACCCACTGACTCAGCTGTTTAACCTCTCATTCTGTCTCAGTTCTGATCCTCAGATGAGAAAGATTATTAAAGTTCTTCCTCTCCCTTAAGGGGGATCCCTCCTCTTCTGGTAACTATGGCCCTATTTCCCTCCTTCTTGCCTTGAAAAGTTACAAGAGAAGCTATCTTACTTTAGACTTCTTGATCATCTTACCCCTTCCAGTCTTCATTCTCCTTTTCAGTCAGGGTTTTGGAAGCATCACGCTACCATCTCTTCCTTGCTATGTGTCACTGACTCTGTCCTCTCAGGGATTAATGAGGGTCATATCACAGCTGCCATTTGCCTTCAACTTGGTGTCCCATTTGCTGCTTCTGAAGAAACTGAGCTTGGCTGGACTCTGCTCCTTGTATGGACTGGCTCAGGTTCTGTCTGACAGATTGACAGTAGTCCATTCAGGTAGTAGGCATGTTATCTCCCCCTCTTCCCATTCAAGCTGAAGTCTCACAGGGTTCTATCCTAGGCCCCATCATGTTTTCTATCTTTTTAAATGATCTTCCCTCTGCTTGAGTCAACTCGCATGTACACATATATGCTGATGACACAGTCATCTTCTCCTCTGGTCCTTCCACAGCCTCTGTGGAAAACCTACTCCAACAGAATTTCAATAGGGTACTATGCTGGTTTCAGGCCAACCATTTTAAGGTACAGTGGCTGCTACAGATAAGTTGTTGATTACTCCTGTGTACCATCCACTGCAGCACTATGCCATTCGGTGTACCGACTGGTGCCACACTCTACCGCTCATTATACCTCTAGGTGTGGCACGGTATTGCAAATCTTCCATGCCACATAGTAGTCTCATAGTGTGACTCATATTTAATCCAGCAGGTGGTGACAGCTACTTATCCAGATTCCGGAAGTGCCAGACTTTTTTTTCTGTGCTTTTTGTACAGGTGTACCAGCAGGTGGCATTTCTTAATTGTTCTTTTTTTTTTCACTTTCACTATCCTCCGATGTCACTGCTACTTCATTAAATAATTAAAATTTGTTTTCTGGGAAAATGTACAGTATGCCACAGTGTGTGTCCAGGTGCAGCCAATGAATGGGAGTTAAAGCAGCAGTGCAACAAATTGTGATATAAAATAAGGATTATCTTTTTTGCCAGCTTTGGTTATAGGCTTATTATTCCAATTAAAGATTTTGGTGTTTTTCACCTTTTATAGTAGACTTTAGTATTGTTTTTCTTACAAATTTTGTAATTATTTTGCGTGAATTAAATCTTGGTCCACCACATTATTTCTTTGTTTTAGTATCCCATGATTCAGTAATTATTTTCGGTGACATGCCAGATGTGCTCGTTCCCATTCAGAATGCAGAAAGTGGTGTTAAAGTGCCATGGTGTGTTTTGAACACTTTCCTGGCTGTATATAATTGGTACAGTTTTCCTGGTGAATTGACTTTTTCTTCATTGTCATGTTCTGTGATGTGTGACAGTTTTTTTTGGGGGAGTGCAGTCTAAAGTTTACAGCATGTGTCCAAACCACAAAGTAAATGATAGAATAGCCAGGTCAAACAGCAATGAGCAGAACCAACTCCCCCCCCCCAAGATACACACTCAGCACTTTTCCTGAAAGGAGGACACCTGCCACTACACACCTACCCCTCACTACAGTCCAGCAAGGTAGACCTAATCATCAGTGGATGGTTTAGTGATGGGTCTGAGTGCATTCATTCACTTTCTACATGCAGTAAGGGAATCCTGCTTCTTTCACAACTATACAGTACTTCATTTTACTCAATTATGTGCATTCCGATTTAAAAAAAATGGTATTGACATATTTGCATAGTTGACAAGATGGCTGAGCCAGTAGTTTTTCAATGTGATATTGACTCCTCAAGTAGCAGCAGCTCAGACTCCATAGCATAAGCGACCATGTCAGTGGAATGATCTGAATAAATGGTTTTCAGCTTTAGAGGACTTGTGACTTCCTTTTTTATTGTTCTCACAAACCTATATTTTGTGTATCTGTAATTTATTTACTTCTCAGACAAAATTTATCCATGGCATTAAGCTGTATTCTCAGTGTGTTTAACTGTTACAGCATCTGGCAGGTTCACTGTTGTTCAGCAAAACCTTTAGGTACATTTTTTTTTTTTTTAGTTATACAGCAGTTTGTATCCCCCCATTCAGTTCTGTTAATTGGATATCAGTACAATAGAAGTAGCAGTCTCTGTAATATGTGAACAATACCAGAATCTGAAATACAATATTTCTATTTCAGTTGAAATAGTTATGTCCTGAACCACTAAATTTAAATTCCAGATAGGTGTGGGCATCCTATTGTACAGACACAATGGATTCAGAAAGCAAAAACAGAAAAAAACAACCCAGAAACAAATACAAAATTGCATTTGGTGTTGGATGTCATAGTAATGCAGTGTGAAACAGTGTCCCATAAAGATATTTTACTTACAACGGATGGAACTTCTTACTGTGTCTTTCTGATGACCGGTCATATTTTCTGTCGGGTGATCACTTTGATGACACAGTACTTTGGTGTGTGAGGTGTGTGGGGGAGGTGGGGTTCTAGCTGTTATGTATAACCTATGTGTATACCCTTTGTAGCCATCTTTACCTGGTGTCTGTAATGTCTGCCAGCCAGAACTGAAAGATAAATTTGAGGGATTGGTCCCATTGGTCCTGAACAGCTTGTCCTGTCTATTGATCAGAGCACTTTTATGAAAATTGATCTGGGGAATGCAGATTCTGAGCTGCAAAATGTCAGGAGCTGCTGTTGCTTTTGGATGTGCTGAAAACAGTGGCTCTGAGAAGTCAGTGGCTCAACACCCCCCCCACACATACACATGGAGAGATGACTCTCAGTCTTACAATTGCACTCATATCAAACTCCTAAATGATGAAAGTCTCACACATTGCATCCCTTACAGACAAATAGACCTAGAAGAAAATCATGAGTGAGATGTTGAAGTGGAATCTGTGCTACCCATCCACTTTAGAGAGATACAGCAAGGGTATTTTTGAAATAAAAAGGGCAAAAATTGAAAGGGCAACTTTAAGGCTTGGAGGTTTAAGGCTATTGGGATTTGGACATTTATCATAATGGTGAAGCAGGCACAAAAGTTAGCAGGGGTAAACATGGGGTGTTGGTAGAAGTGGAACAGGGAGACCACAACGGTGTCAAAAACAAACAACAAATGACCTATTACCATGAGCAGATATACACCAGACTATCTTTGTAGTGTAAACGTACCAATCAGCCCTCTTTTCTGACAAGTGGTGCCCTGTGTGATGGTTTAAATGTGAAATAAAAAAAATATTGAAAACCTCCTTTGTGTGTGGTGTCTTATTTGAAACACATTTTTGTGGTTACTTTATATGCACAATTTGCCTTGGACATCTGGTGAAAAGGTCTTTATTTGATTAGGTTTTGGACAGTTGGGAGCTCAATTGAAATCTGTTGCTTCTGAGGATGGTCCTGTTAGAGAATTTATGCTTGATTTTCTTTTTTTTGTGTTATCTTTTTATCCTCCTTCCTTGTCCCCGGTGTCCCCCTCCTTCCGACTGCACATACCCCGAAGCCCCCTTACAGGATCTGCCCCTAGAGTGCCCTTACCTCCTCCTATTTCCTTGCACAGCGGGGTCTGTCCTAGGTGGGCTTGGGATGGGCAGTCTTCATCTAGGGACACAAGGACACCATTTTTCCGCTGTTCTCTCTTCCCCCGCCCCCTGGGATGCCGGCACACAGGGCGTGCATCCTAGAGGCGGCGATGTGACACGCCTCCTCAAGCACCTCACAGTGCCCCCCTCCCTCAGACTCTGGTAACGGAGCCACAACCCCCCGAGTGCCGGTGCTCCCACCGACAGTTCAGGGTTGGGAATCCCCCCCTCGGAGGGAGGAGAGCATCTGTTGGGACGCTCGATCCTCTCTCCCCCCGGCCAACCCCCGACGACCCGAGTCCGTTCCCGAACCCAGGTCACCGGCATGGTACAAGGTGTGGCGTCTAGCGCCTCAACCCTCAGCGCCACCGGGCCGGCATGCTTGATTTTCAAATCACATAAAAAACACTTGATGAGCGATATCAAACACATGATAACTGAATGCAAAGAAACAGCATTATGGCTGCCAGCAGACAGCAACTACAGACAGAAATTCCCTGTGAGAAAAAAACACAGTTCACACGGAGAGGGAAAGAAAATATATGCTTACAGTATAGCTGGGACACACCTATTTCAGTCAGAGGAAATGTATGGCATTAGTCAGTGAAGGCTGCTATTACTGACTAACAGCCTGAGAGGTGTTTAAAGAGCCAAACCAAATGTGAATGACATTCTGTTTCCACTAAGCAGTAGCTCTTGTATTTTTAATGTAAAACCAAAGTTACTTAATATTTACATTTTGAAAGCTGCAATCAAAGTGGGAAGCAATGACTGTGATTCCTGCCAGACCATACTCCTGTCTGTCAGATGAGTGATTCTCTTGTGGTGAAAATCAAGCAAAAAGCTGCTGACAGGACCATCCTCAGAAGCAATGGCTGTCAATTAGCTCTGAACTGCCCAGGCCAAACCTAATGAAATAAAAACCTTTTCACTGAATGTCCAGGGCAAATTGTGCATGTAAAAAAAATCACAAAAATGTATTTCAAATAAGATATAGCACATCTAGAAGGTTTTCAATAATGTTTTATTATATTTCACCTTTAACTTTACATCAAACTACTTGGAATCTTTTTAACCAGAGAATGTAAATTGGAATATGTGCCCAAACTATAGTACGTGGATGTGGATACATTTTATTTTCTAATGTGATTAGACTGAATAGCAAAAACTCAGAATTGCACACTCCACTACTGGAACTTGTTACAGTTTTTTTTTTTTTTAAGGTAAAGCTGTTCAGATCTACATGTCGAGGTGGCAGGAACTTATAACAACATGGATGGCAATTGTTTTTTAAATTTTTAATTAAAATTATATTCGTGTTTTTGGGGATATCTAAGAAAATTAATGACTTTCAGTGAAATAATGTTAGCGATCGCTCAATAGTCATTTAATCTTTCTGTCACCCTGCTGTAATTATAATGAACATCGCTAAACCTTTTTTTATTTCAACTAGAGAATGAATTACAATAACACCTTAGAAGTCTGTGTATGTGTGTGGAGGGGTAGTTTAAGTTATTTTATTCAAGATATTTAATAAGGGATATATGGTGAGTAGATTAAAATAAAAACAGAGTAACTTTAAAAGTATGTGTCCCTCTTACTGTATTTTTGTGTGTCTGTGTTTTGCAAGTGGGGGCAACTGATATGCTTTTAGCAGTCAGAAGTCAAAGCAAGTCTCATGTTGGGGATAAGAAGACACAAAGTCTAACTCACTAATCTTCAGGCATTTGAATGCAAGGTTCATTCGCAACCACAAATCAGCCCCCCCAACTGACTGTTGTCATGGTGACTGCTTTTTCCTTCTCACACACACTTACCGCCATTAAGGTCAGAATAATAGGTGCAAAAGGATTAGTCCACTCATCCCCCACCTGATTTGGTTCCATAGACTAGTGAATTAGAAAGGCAAAATGTTGTGCCTCCTGAGAGAGGGTAAAAAGAACAAATAGAAAAATAAATACAAGTGGTTGCATGTTTATCAACTGTCATCTCAGTGATCGAGCAAAGGCCGATGGCACATTTATAAGGTAGAAAAAGAAATGGGCAGACTGGATGGGCCTTGCGGTCCTTATCTGCCGTCAACTTCTATGTTTCTATGTTTCTATGTTTAATTAGTCTGTAATTGCTGCACACTCACTGAGGGACACTCCCTCTGTAGATGCTTAAGATACAGATATCCTGTGACTGGGTGTATGGAATTGTATTTGATGCAAGACCCCTTTCCTGAATAGTGAACCTCTTTTTGGCATTTTTTGCCTACTGATTGGACAGCTTGTAAAATTTACAAAATCATGAAAAGATGACATATTGGGAGGGAAAACAGATTTCTTTTTTTGTTTGTTTTTAAAATTTGATAGTAGTTTATTAGACAAAAATGAATTATGTGCAGCTGCTTGCCAGACTGTTTTTGCTACGGAGGAAAGTGCATGAAACTGAATACTGTGTCTGAAATACTCATACAGCTCTGATTAAATGTGCATATGCCATTCTGCACTGCCACACAAATAGGGGCTGCAGTCTGAGAAATTTTACCAATTACACATGGATACCAACTATCATACACAAAAAAAAATTGAAAACCCATTCACATATTTCCAGTTGATCTTTAAGCATGACAGTCATTTTTGAACACTTATATGACTCTGTGATCACTGTGTATTTATACATGACATTGTATGTATCCCTTTAAATAATAAATTCATAATGTTCCTACAATAGTTCTATATCCTATGGAGACTGGGGCAGATAAAACTGGATGACGCACTTCACTGAAATATCACACTCCAGCCAGTGACTGATTACCCTTGCATTTTCAAGTCAGAAGCATACCTTTTAAAATTACAATAAATACATCCCATCAGAACTGCACTTCATGCAGACTGAGTGTACGATGGATACTGTATGCCAGCCAGTGATTACACTTCATACAAATTAGTGTATGGTGGATATGCCAGCTACTTACAGAGTGCACATTATGCATTCCTGTCACTCTGCTGAGTGGAGCTGTTGATTTCTCATGTAGATGTCTATGCATTTGGACACACATGCTTTACAAACTGACAACATTAACAACTAGAATACATTTTAATTTTCATTTTAAAAGTTAATGCTTCTGACTTGAAAGTGATCTGGAAAACAATCATTGACTGAGGCATGATACCACACTGCAAAGAGAGCATTCCAATTCCATCAGCTTAACCTCCCTCTGTATGAATTGGTTGTATGGTGGCATGCATTTATTTTAATTTTAAAAGTTATGCTTTCTGTGCTCAGTCACATGGAAAATATTCATTGACTGGTGCATGCTGTTTTAGTGCAAAGAGATCCTTTTGGTTTTCTCCACTCTCAATCAACCCACAGTTCCAAATTACAAAAGTGCTGACATTATTCAGTAGTTCTAAGGAATGCAGTGTTAGGAATACATACACAGTAGGGTCAGACCCATATAATTCCTTTCATATCACTCACATAATGTGTGACTATAACAAGCAAGGACAATTCAGTAAGGGAAATGAAGAACAGACAGTAAGTGAATAATGAAAAAAGTTGATATGCTGTATGACACTGGCAAAGGGAAAGGAAAAGTGCTAAACAAGTAGTTCTGTACACACACACACACACACACACACACACACACACACACACACAGGCACACACACACACACACAAAAGCATAAAACTTTTAAACAAACATGAGTTGAATGTCAGAAATGAGTCAGACCAGAAAATGTTTTACAGAACAGAGCCATGTTTTTTTTTTCTGGAGTACAGACAAGTCAGCTAATAAAGCACATACATCTTGTATCAAAGTACAGTGTCAATATGTATCAGATTGTAATGAATTGTAATATCTCACCCAGTCACATAATAGAAACAATGTATCAGGCTCACTTCAGAGGCTTTCTAAAAAGAGTCAAATAAATATGATTGTTATGAAGTCATGTAAGATGTACTGCTTTCATTTGCTGTGTATGTGATGTACCCAAGTATTTCAATAAACTTGAATTTGAAAAAACTATCGCTGTCATTCACTGTACAACTTGACAAGTACTGCGTAAATTAGTTTAACAAGACTGCTGTTTCTGTGCCCTTCATTCAGTCCTTTACCAGAAAGAAGCCTGCACAGTGTCTGAAGAGACTGGTGAAGCAGATACCACCCTTCCCCCAAGTTTTGTTTGTGGTCATGTAGCTGTGGCAAAGTAGCAAGTAGCGATCACTGTCATCAACACTCTCAAAAGCACATCCAAGTTTATAATTAGCAGGGCCATCCAAACTACTGGCACTGGTGACTCAAAATCCATTCAAAATGCAAATATGTATACAAGGAAAACCCACCCTACTATTCAAAAGCAAGCATTATACTGGAGTTACTGCTGCATTTAGCGGAATGAAGCAGTTTGCACCTTTTCTCACACCTAGTGTTTCAGTCTATCTGTCAGAAAACCATTTTCCCTTCAAGGCAGGTTTTGTAAGAACCTACTGCAATTGGATATCAAGAGGTGTCACTCATAGCTTTAACATAGAAACATAGAAACATAGAATTTGACGGCAGATAAGGACCGCTTGGCCCACTCAGTCTGCCCATTTCCCTACCTACTGGATAAGCTGCAGATCCTAGTTAACCAGCAGCCTACTTCTTCCTACCCCAACCCCCTAGAATGACCTTATGACTGTCCCATGCATGCTTGAATTCCACCACTGATTTTGACTCCATAACCTCCTCCGGAAGGCCGTTCCATGCATCCACAACCCTCTCTGTGAAAAAATACTTCCTTAAATTACCTCTGAGCCGCCCCCCCATCTTCAAATTGTGCCCTCTTGTTCTTGCACACCTCTTTTTTTGAAAGAGGCTACCCTCTTGGACTTTGTTGATTCCCTTGAGGTACTTGAACATTAATATCATGCCCCCCTCTCCCTCCTTTCCTCGAGGCTATACATATTAAGCTCCTTTTGTCTCTCTTCATATGTCTTCTGGTGCGGACCCTGCACCATTTTAGTTGCCCTCCTCTGGACAGCTTCCATCCTGTCTATGTCTTTGCAGAGACTGGGTCTCCAGAACTGCACACAGTACTCAGATGGGGTCTCACCAGCTGTCTGTACAGAGGATAATAACTTCCTGTTTTCTACTGGTGTTGCCTCTCCTGTGCATCCCAGTATCCCCCAACCCTCCTTGCTGCCCTCTCACATTGCTTGCCCACCTTTAGGTCATCTGATATGACTAGCCCCTTTCCATTTTTGTTGTTGTTAGTATCTCACCCCCCATTGTGTACTCTTCCCCTGGGTTTTTGTTTCCCAGGTGCATTACCTTGCATTTCTTAGCATTGAATCTAAGCTGACATACATTTGACCATTCCTCTAACCTTGTCAAGTCCCTTCTCATCCTTTCCGCCCCACCCTGTGCATCAACTCTGTTGCAAATCTTTGTGTCATCTGCAAAGATACATACTTTTCCTTCCAGTCCCTCTGCAATGTCGCTTATAAAGACATTGAAGAGGACCGGTCCTAATACTGAACCCTGCGGTACCCTACTAGTAACCCTCCTTTCTTCTGAGTGGACTCCATTTACTATTACTCTCGTGTCCTATTCTCCAGCCAATTCTTTACCCAGGCTGTCATTTTGGGACCCACTCCTAGGCTGGCTAACTTGTATATTAATCTTGTGTGGGACTGTGTCAAATGCCTTGCTTAAAGTCTAGGTAGGCCATGTCCACAGCCCTCCCTGATCTACTACTTTGGTCACCCAGTCAAAGAAATCTATCAGATTCATCTGGCATGACCTTCCACTGTGAATCCATGCTGCCTAGGGTCCTGTGCCCTCTGGCCTCTAGATACTCGACAATTCTTTCCTTCAGAGTGATTCCATCATTTCTCTATCACTGAGGTTAAACTAACAGGTCTGTGGTTTCCTGCTTCTGCCTTGCTCCCACTTTTGAAGGGGAATCATCTGCCCTCCTCCAGTCCTCGGGTACCACCCCATCCTCCCATGATTTGTTAAAAGGGTAGTCAGTGGTGTCACTAGTTCTACCCATAGTTCTTTAGAATTCTGGGATGAATCCCATCAGGCCCCATTGCTTTGTACACTTCAGTTTTAAAGTTCTTTCAGAACCCTTTCTTCTGTAAATGGGCTGGTATCAACTTCTGTATCCAGAGTGTTTCTACTGTTTGTTTTATGTACCTCCCCCTCTTCATTTATAAATACTGAGCAAAAATATTTGTTTAGTATCTCTGCCTTTTCACAGTCTCCCTCTGTCCACCCTCCCTCCCCTTTATTAAGCCTCACTATCCCTTTCTTGGTCTTCCTTTGCTCCCTGATGTACCTATAAAAGGTGTTATCCCCCTTCTTAACTGAGTTGGCTATCTTTTCCTCGGTTTGGGCCTTTGCTGTTCTGACTGCCTTCCCAGCCTCCTTTTGCTTTAACTGACACAGTTTTCTGTCCTGCTCCTTCTGCGATTCCATGTACTTCCTGAATGTTTAATTTTTCTCTTGAACCTTCACTGCCACTTCCTTTGAGAACCATAGTGGTTTTTTATGTCATTTTGTTTTGTTTATTTGCTTCACACAAAGGCTCATTACCTCTGTGATGGCAGTTTTTATTATTCCTCATTTTTCTTCCTCCCCTCCTTCCTGCCCATTTGCTAGTGCATTCCTTAGGCACTCACCCATTTTGGCAAAGTCAGCCCTCCTAAAGTCCAGTACTTTTGCCTTTGTATGGCTTGACACTATTGCTGTGTTTCTTGTGAACCATACTGTTCGAAGGTCGCTAGTTCCCAGATGGCTACCCACTTCTACATCTGTGATCCTCTCTCCATATCCATTTGAGAGAATCAGGTCTAATATTGCTCCCTCTCGAGTGGGCTCCAGTACTAGTTGTATAAGGCATGCCCCCTGTAGGGCATCTAGAATAACTCCACTCTTCGAAGTGGCTGCTGCAACTGCACTCCAGTTAACATCTGGCATATTCAGATCACCCATCAGCAATATCTCCCCTTTTTTTCTGCCATTCTAAGTATACTTTCTATCATTTCCTTGTCCATTTCCTCTCCCTGAGAAGGGGGTCTGTATCCCCTGTGCGGATTGTGATGCCATTGCCTGTCTCCAAATTTACCCACAGTGCTTCTTCTGGAATCAAACTTTGCCTTAGTGAGCCTCTCCTGGTTAAACAATTTCTCCTTCCCCCCTTCCCTTCCAACATGAGCACTGGGGTTGCTTACTATAATTATAAAATGAATCTTGTAGAATAAAAGGGGTAGTGCACTGAGATACTGTAGCATCACAAGTTTAGAGATCAACTTTCAATATTCATGCTATCAATTTTATAATCAGTTCAAGTTTCAAAATGAAGCATTGCTAGAAATCATTACAACTACTGCTGGTGCTGAATCATGCAGGCGTGAAGGATCTCAATGAATCATAACTTAACATATGCAATTATAGACAGGACTTAAAGTACACAAGTATGCAAAAATATTTTATTTAGTGCTACAGCTTTGTTTGGATATTTTTCACTTCTAAATAAAATTCTCATTTTACTCACTTTTGCACTTTAAGTCTTGTTTCCAATGGTTCAGTGTTAGTGTTGATTCACCAAGTACTGATTTCAGGATTATGTATCTGCATTACAAATTCAGTAATGCAGATTACATTGAGTCATATGGAAAGGATTTATTTAAACACTGTTTCTTTCATATTCCTAAATTAACTAAGGGATGTTGCAACTTTTTGTCATATTGTCAATACCCTAACTAGATCAAACGTATTAACTCTTGTGTCACCAAAGTGTGTGTGTCTGGGGAAGGGGTTATTATTAATTATTTTCATTAAACATTATTTGATGGCTGACATTTCCATAACTGTACCCTCAAACTTTAGAATTCAATTACAGTACAGCAGGCAAATATTTGCTGCAGCTTCTCTGCTGCCTTTAGAAGGGTGGGGGGAGCACTGAATTTTCAATTTCAATACCATAACTTGAAGAAAGTCTTCAATACCTTTTGCTCTGCACCTTCGGGTATTCCCAAGCTAGGAAACAGCCACTTCCTGGAACAGGAAGGGGAAAGCTGGGGGGTGCAAATAAGAAAAAACAATGCAAACCCTGGGACTGTTAGGATGAAAAAGTTATAGAGTACATGCACTAGAATTAGATGAGAAGGGAAGAAAATACTTTTGCTATTTAGAAATGTGGGTAGAAAGTAATATGAAAATGATAATTAGCATTATACAGTATGATGCTCTTGAGACACACACACACACACACACACACACATATACACTACTGATTATGATGGAAGATATGACAATTGCCAATTAAAATATTTCAGTCATGCGAGACTACTAGCACATTGTATCAAAAAGTGTACAATAAGTTTGGTAATAGCTGTCCACATTTTGTACCCATAAATTATGTGACTGCACCTACAGTACTATTGTATCTGACAGAGCTTGGAACAATAATGTGGAGAGTTGCATACCATTCAGTACTGAGATAATAATCTGGTGACAGGGGTCAAGAAGGTTAGATCATGAATTATAATGAAAACTTCATGTGCTCATCAAGTCAAGGTCTTAATGTAATGAAGAAACACAAAACAACCACCAACTAAGCCTTGCTTGCAAACCGTTTTTCACAAATTTGTATTGACCTGCTGCAAGAACATTAATACACACACCACTAGGTCTACTGCATGGGTCCATCTTGTGGTTCTGCACCCATCATTAGCATTAGTTTTCAGAAATTAATTTATAAAAGATTATTCATTACAGCAAACATTATACTGTAATGTATATTGTTCTGCTTTCACTTCTTGTGACCATTAAATGCTGTGACTCAGTGGCTGACATTTGTCATTGAGAAAGAAGGTGGGTACATCTGCCTTTTTTTGCATGGGGAGGGGTCATTCTTATCAAGATCTTTTTTTGACAGTGCTTTTCATGATGCCTGTTACTGTACAGTATGTGTTAATTTGCCCACTAACCTTACCTGATAGTAAACAGAATCAAAATATGGCTGAATAGGGTTGTTTTTTTTAATAAACATTGGGTGAGCTGGTGACGATTAGGTGAGGAGGGACCACTAGCCACCGGGGTTACTTATTTTTAAACACACAGGGTGGATGGGTGATCAAGTGTGTGTGTGTGGGGTGCTGCTAGCCCCATGGCTATTTTTTCAAGCACATTGAGCAGGTGGGTGATTGGTGGGGGCGCAAAATTAGCTTCAACAACTTTATTAAAATGCTGTATCAGTCAGAAACACATCAGGAGTTTTCCTTTTTTGTATGAATTTATAACATATTTTTAAACACTACAAGAAAGACGTGTGGTACTGCTTCAGAAAGGTGGTGACTGCTGAGTTGTCAGCATACAGTACTGCAGTGCCTAGTGCTATGCCATCCATAGAAATATAACATGGATATCTTGTTTCTTACACCTTTAATCAGAGTCTGTTTCAGTACATCACTACCCTGGTAAAATCAGAGTGCCTCTACCTCACAACTCACAGGGACATGCATGGATGTCCATAAATGCCTTATGCATTATGCCCATAAATACTCTTTTCCATTTGCTCTGTTCAACATTTGAAAAAAAAGAAACATGTCAATATTTAATTCCATATTTCCACTGTCAAAACCATAGCCTCTTACTGTACCTGTATCAATGTATTTTTTTATTTATATAGTAGACAATGGCTGCTGAAAACTTGTTGCTTTCAGAATCAAGCAATACAGAGTGTTACAGTACTTTTTGAACCTCTATCTAAGTGTGTTTATCAAAGACTAATATTACAAGTGTCCTACAGACCAATTGTGTCACGCTGACAGAAAAACAAATTAAGCAGTGGCAGAAGAAATCATTCCTACAGTACATCAGCAAAGGGGGTTACACAGTGATAAAAGTTCTAGTCATGGATCTAGCATTTTTTTCTTTATCTGTATATGCTGGCTGAATTGTCAGGGTGATTTTCCAGAGACATCAATTTCTGAGCCACACTGAGTAAGAGAAAGAAAAGCAGTGCTAGATAGAGTAAAAGGTGAGATGAATAATTGTTGTTTTTTTGATAATGTTTATAGAGTTCATATTACAGGATAAAGGCAGGGATTGTTACACAAATGCAAAATCAGAGAGGCTCCCTGAAAATAGGGAGCCTTGGAAAGTATGAACATGACCCTGCCTAACTTTTAAGTTATACCATTCAAGCTGCCTCTTAATCTATCACATTTAAAATATGCAAAATACTGTATAGCCCTTGACAAAACTCACAGTAACTTCCAATAATTTTCTGCATCTCACAGATGAACGACACTCAACACTCTGAAGGCCATACTGAAACCGGACATCTTATTAATCTTTTTTTATACTTTTTTACTGATTTCAAATGGCATATTTTAAGTGGATAAAGTACAGCAATGCAGCGTTAAACCGATATCAAAAGTATAGCTGTTATAGCATGATTTATCTGTGCATATTACGTTTCACAAGACAATAATAGCCGTGCAAACCAAATATTATTCTGGACAGACATGGTAATACTGCAATTTTTACAAATATCACTCTTGACTATTTGTATTTGTGTAAGACACCATGGCAGAAGCTAATGTGACACACATATGACTACTACTGCTCATAACATAAATACATTTTGATAGCCCTGCATATTTTATTAATAGAATTGCAAATTAAGCGCTCAACTATGAACTAAAAATATTTGAAGTGGTGCCCCTCCAATATCATTTAGATAACCTTATACAAGCACATTACCTTTTAGAAAATTAATTTAATTCTATAGAAGCATATTGCAATATTAGTTTGTAAACAATTACAATGTTTTTATATTTATAGTACCTTCTGCTTTAAAGGGGTGTTAAAATGCAAGATACACCTAATGTGTATTATCAAGAGTGCTTTATATTCATTTTTCCATTTCATGTTGCTTATTAAACTCCTGTACTTCACCACTAATCATTCAAAATAATGTTCAACACAGTCTATAGTATAACAATACAAGCAGCTATATCTGGGATCACTGAGGTTTAAGAATACATAGTTCCCTTTAATATGCAAGGTAATATAGTGATTTGAGGTCTTGCATTTTTTTTCCTTTGAACAGAAAGCGACAGAAAGGAAAAGGTCCCAAAATTACCCTTCATCAACTACAATAAACTGAAGAAAAATGTCTGTTTACCTATATAACACCATAAGAGCCTTAACTTCTTTTGAAAGCAAGACTATCGTGAGAGTGGTATCAATTAATATTGCTTGCAGAATAAAAAAAATACTTGCAACTTTTACTTTTGCAAAAGAGCAACACATTTCTGATTTTATACCTTATCTGTGCACTGATGAAATGTTGGGAATTAAATCAGTCCCTTTATAGACATTAAATTTGTTTCATGTATCCAGTGTAAGGCTCTATTCAATGTATTCAAGGTGCCCTAGAAGGTGATAGCTACAAAATATTGCTTTCTTAAAGGTGATAGTCTTGAAATAATTCTGCTTATCTTAGTGGTGAGTTCTGGGTAAAAATTTGTATTACCAAAAACAATTGTTATCTTAAATTGCTGCTGCAGAGAACATAATCCTATAACAGTTGCTATTACAGTAGCAGCCACAAACACTGTCAGCTATTTCCCGAAATTTCTGTGATATTTCCAGATATATCTAATGCTTTCTCCATTTCTACAGTAGGGGCAGCAGAGAGAAATGCTTTAGAAATTTTGTGAAATATCTGGAAATAGCTGGCAATGTCTGTGTCTACTACTGTAACATCAGAATATTTGAATCTAGGCTGTTTTCAAATAATGTGTCATATATATTTAGAAAGCAAATTATGTATTTTTAATATGTTTAGAAACTGTTATGTACCTTCCATTTTCCCTTTAAAAAAAACACCCCATGAATTGCATGTATTGTATATCAGCCTCAAGAAGGAATAGGGTCTGATCAGACAGATATTTTTCTATCCTATGAATACCACTAGCAGTAAAGAAGAACAAGGCATGAATTTCAAACCTATTGAGATATTGAGCATATATATTGTGCAGCTGCCAATTGAATTTTTTTACTGATGACAAAAGTCCATCTAAAATGTGTTACTACGGAATTGATGGGTCTTGATGTATCTTTTACAAAAGCTGAGCTTTGTACTTAAAGCATAGCTGCATACATGGAGATTGCTATCTTTCACCTTGATAACAGACAGCTGGTGAGACCCCATCTGGAGTATTGTGTGCAGTTCTGGAGAACCAATCTCTGCAAAGACATAGACAGGATGGAAGCTGTCCAGAGGAGGGCAACTAAAATGGTGCAGGGTCTGCACCGGAAGACATATGAAGAGAGACTTAAGGAGCTTAATATGTATAGCCTCGAGGAAAAGAAGGAGAGGGGACATGATAGAAACGTTCAAGTACCTCAAGGGAATCAACAAAGTCCAAGAGGTAGCATCTTTCAAAAAGAGGTGTGCAAGAACAAGAGGGCACAATTTGAATATAGAGGCGGCTCAGAGGTAATTTAAGGAAGTATTTTTTACAGAGAGGTTGTGGATGCATGGAACGGCCTTCCGAAGGAGGTTGTGGAGTCAAAATCAGTGGTGGAATTCAAGCATGCATGGGATAGTCATAAGGCAGTTCTGGGGGATGGGGGTAGGAAGAAGTAGGCTGCTGGTTAACTAGGATCTGCAGCTTATCCAGTAGGTAGGGAAATGGGCAGACTGGGTGGGCCAAGCGGTCCTTATCTGCCGTCAAATTCTATGTTTCTATGTTTCTATGTTTCTATAACGATACTTGGATTGCACAATAATGTAAGAGTGGTGAAGATGAAGTGACAAAGACTCATCTGAATTTATTTTGTTTTTCATTGCATGTTTACATTTTTATTTAATATGTACAGTAGATAGACAGACACACAGACAGACCAACACACACGTAAAGAAATATCAAAAGATCACTATCAACCACATCTCGTTCTGTACAATAAATCATAATTACATCTGTGCAGGGTCTGAGGGTGAGCAAGCTGCATCTTGGACCTTCTCTATTCAGACAAAACGGCATCATACTTTTCTTACAGTGGGACGCATCTTTAATTGTAAATACATGCTACTGCATTAAGATATGACACATACAGTATATAAAGATTATCTGTAACACTGAAAATGCTAGCTTCAATTGCTGAAATTAGGAATTGAATATTTAATAACACAGATAAAATATTTTTAATATCACACTACAGTAGCTGCCAAAATGCTGTTTTCAACTCAGTTGTTTTCTGCAATTGCTTACCTGTGCCGTTTGTTGAGAGACCCCTCCCCACAGAAATTTTATTTTACATTGTTTTTCTAAAGCTATTACAGCAGTGGTCCATTCTTGTTTATTTATTTAGTTTTTTTTATCAGGTAGGTGTACTAGACAAAGTATTGTGGCTATTTTCAGTCAGGACCTGGGAGAGCACAACAAGGGAAGAAGTGCAATAAGTTAGTACTTTCTTTCTTTCTTTCTTTCTTTCTCTTTTTGAAGGCAGTATAGTACTGTAAAATCAGTATGTCTTTCTACAGTATTTTTGTAAGCTAATGGTTTGCTGTTTTCTTTCTTGGAGCTATGCAACATATTAAAGGATCCACCCAAAAAGCTAACAGCAGTTTGGGACCATTTTAAAATATCGACAACTGTCAATTAAAGCAGGGGAGAATTAAATATGAGCTGTGGGGACACCTACAGGAAATTCCTGACATATGAAAGCAAATGTTACTGGAAACAGTGCCACCTAGTGCATTTAAGATGCTACTAATGGGAAGTCTATTAAAAAAAGAACAAGGCATTCCGCTAACATATACTTAATGCTCAGAGATGCAGTAATGAGGCATTCCTTGGTAACACTTTCATCACTGTGCCTGCCAAGGAATACCGCATTACTGGGCAACTTTATTATAACAATCACTGTAATATTAAAAAGACAGTGTCTGACTATGACATTTGGAAACAGCTCAAAACTGACCGGACTCTCAAGACCTCCAACAGTTCCACAGGATACCTCTACGTCTGTGCACTGGAATCACCCAGGGGTGCAACCAGAAGGATGGCCCGTCCCAAATACATCAGATAAATCCAAACAGGTATCACTCCACAAGAAAAGATAATGGACACAAATTTAATGCAAACTCAAAATGTCTTTATTTGGCTAATGCCATGCAGCTGCTAGCCAGTCACCTCAAGTGAACAAGTCATACCTCCACCCAGCGTTTCACCTTGAAAAAGAGTCTTCATCAGGGGCTAACTACAGAAACATAATACAATACATTTATAGTGACATAGCTTGTGACATCATCACTCAGAGAGTCATTCATTGGTTCATTCAAAAAAGGAACATTAAGTACTCTATGTATTGGTGGCTGATAGCATAGTAAATTTAATTATTTTAACTTGTGCCTAGCACCATGTTATTTTAACACTAAATAACTTCAAGTGTGACAATACAAACCATAATTGTAAAATTAAGACTAAAAAAGGAAGACCTAACTCAAAAACAAACAGGATCTAGAGAGAAGTGTTAAACTGAATATTACAATTGAACAGCATGTGACTAAATATTAATTATATGTTTTAGTATATAAAAGTACACACTGTAAGATTCCAACTGTTTGAAGTGGTTATCTAGCCAACTATTTAATGCTTTTTCAGGCATTCACTGTCAAGTAAATACTGATGGTACTTATTTGTTTTGAGTGAACTTGGTTCAGACCATCTCTCCTGTGAAAGTAAAGGCACAGATTATAATAATACCTATTGTATTTAAAAGAATTAGGCAACCTGCATAAGAGCAATAAAAACAACACTTCTTATGTTTTGATAGATTGACATCAGATGTAAGGACAAGTAATAGCCAAACTGGCAAAGTGAGAGTCAGCTTGGGGGGGTTAGATTAGTAAGTATAAGGACATACACCTTAAACGTCAGTTGATTTCTCTGAACAATAAATTACAAGTAAGGTTTTAAGTCCAATATTTCATTCATACCATTTGGACTCAGAGTATTTAATCTGTATATCCAATAACTTTCCCATTGTGACAGTTTATTTTGCTTTTCACCTCCGCTTTTACCACATTTACTGGTTTCCAAGTCCATGTAGTACAGATCCTTTGGATTGGAATTGTGTTTTTCTTTAAAATGCCTTCCCACAGGTTTGTCAAGTTGAGCATTGATGACATAACTGATGTGTTCTTGTATTCTCTCTCTCCGAGAGAGAGAATAGTTTTTCTACATAACCCAGACCACATGTGCACCAAATGGAGTATATCAGAAAAGTAGTACTGCGTGTAATGAAATCTCTTATTTCTTTTTCTGTGTGCTGCTTAAATGCTCCTAAATTCCTGCCTGTATTTAGGTATTCACACATATTACATTTCAAGCACCTGTGGTTCCCTAGAGATGTAGGGGGAAACCATGTACTGCTCAGTGGTATGTCTGACTTAAAGTGGCTCTGTACTAGCTTGTCACATATATGCTGGGGGCCTTACAAAAGAGAACCCTTGGTTCAGGGCCTACTACTCTCCTCACTACTGGTTTGGCTAACAGAATGGGCCATTTTTTCCATATCACACTGCCAATAGGTCTTGCTTTCAAGCTGAATTCAGTCAAAAAAGTTGATTGGGCCACATTTGTTGGATTCCCAGCTGGTACTTTTTCCAGCAATTCCTATTGGGTTTGAACCTTAACTTTTAGGTAGGCTCTTTCAATCACTTCATAGCTATACCCTCACTTTAGGAAACAATCCCTTAGCTCCATGGTCTGGTTCTTAAAAACCTCATTACTAGTACAGTTGTGCCTAATGCACAACATCTGACTAAAAGGGATTGAAATGTTTAGCTTCACAGGGTGTGTGTTGTCATATCTAAGGAGGGAATTAGTGAATGAGTTTTGTTTATACCCTTTCATTGTTACTTTGTGTAAAACACAATCCCCTTGCAATGTTAAATCAAGAAAGTTAATGCGTTGTTTTCCCTTCATACAGGTGAACCTCAGGTTCAAGTCATTGGTGTTCAGCCATTTCCCAAAAGCTTCTGCAAATTCCTCACTACCCTCTCACACACAAAGGCAATCATCAATACAACATAATCACAGTTTAATGTAACCAAAAAAGGGTTCGCTGCTGGATAATAGATCTTAAGCAACTCCAAGTACCCTAAAGAAAGATTAGCATATTAGGGGGCCATTACTGCCCCTATCGTGGCCTCACACAACTGGAGGTAATAGTTGTCAAAAATGAAGGCATTGTGGGTCAAAATATATCTTAAGGCCTCTTTTAGAAATTCAGTGGGTGTGGCATTTCTAATTTGGCTATTGTCAAGAAAGAATGCACATGCTTTTATCCCATCATCATGCTTCATAATCATATACAGGGATTCTACATCTATGCTCAGCCAAACATAGGTATATTTCCATTCAAGATCCACAATTTATTTGATGGTATCCCCACTATCCTTTAAAAAAGATGGCAAGATGCTCGCCACTCCCTGTAGAAAAAAAAAATACAAAGTTTTCCAGCTTTTCTGTTAATGAAACAATGCCTGAAATAATCAGCCTCCTGGGTGAGGTTACAGAGTTTTTGTGGACTTAAGGGAGTGTGTAAAATGTGGGTGTAATGGGGTGTTCTGTCCATAAATACTTTAACTCTTGGTCAGAAATGGAACCATCCCCCCTATTGTTTGCTGTAGCAAATATAGTGGCTTTTTTTTAAAAATTTAGGGTGGGATCAGAGGGTAACTTCTAATAGCTGGTTTCCACATTCAGTAAGCCATAAACCATGGCCATATACTTTTCCCTATCTTGGACTATAATGTTACCCCCTTGTCAGCTGGCTTAATAACAGTGTATGTATTTTCAGAAAGCTGTTTTAAAACTTGTTTATTGGGGGTAGGGAGGTTAATATTATGATTGTCAGATTTCTATTATCCTGCTCTGCAATTTAATTTACTTGACTCAACACTGTCTTTTCAAATGCTGAAATAGAGTGATTAAAAACATTTGGACAAAAAGTTGATTTACCTCAAAAAAATGTTTACGTTTTTAAACTCATTCATGCCAAAATGTTGTGTGCTGTCAGAGCCTTCATTTAATAGTTCTGACGATATATTTAGGTTTGAAAAATCAGTTATGTCATAGAGCAAATCAGTATTCACTCCAGATGTTTGAGTTATTTCACCTTCTTGTATTTCTGCTAGTAGAAAGTCCAAATCTTCATGTATATCCTGGGACTCTATTGCATTATTATTCTGAGCTCCCATGTTTAAGTTCTTTCTAGTAAAGTAAAACTTTAATTTAATTTTGTGAAAGAACTTGAAACGGTCTTCCTGAAGCTGAAAGTTATTCTCCAGCGAAGTTGAAACAAAATTCAATCCTTTTTAAGCAAGTTGTTTCAAATAGAGTTTAAGGAATAGCTGGACAAAGTTATAATTTTGTAACTCATTGATTTCTTCGCCCTCAGTGCTTGTTTTGTGCCTTGTCCTGCCCTTTCCTCACTGTCTTCATCTAGTCCTTCTTTTTATTGGTTTTGTACATTTGTTTTGAGATCTGGAGCAGGGTGGCTTGGGCAGTTTTCCTTAAAAAATGTACAGACTTTTGGCTGCCAGCAGAATCACTTCTCCCACTCTTGCTAGATGAGTCTCTCTTATATCTCTGGTGCTCTCTGCTGTAGGACCTATCTCTTCTACCTTCTGATGGCCAGCTAAAAATGTTGCCTCAGTCAAAGTCCCTTTGATCTCTCAATAGCTTTGTTTGGTTTTCATCCACCAGATCTTTTTCATATTTATCTACCTTGCTTTTTAACTTTTTGCCAAGACTTTTAAGTGCCAAAACTGTTTCTTTGGCTTTTATAATTTTGGCAGTAAGAGTTTCATACTTTTTGGTATCTTCTTTCATTATTAGTTTGATGAATCCACTGGAGCAAGTTTCAGCTAGCTGTGTCCAATCGTTTTTACACTTAACTTTGTTGAGGCCACAGGAAGGGGCCTTTAAAACCCAAAGACTGTGAGGTATTAAGCCTCTTTTGTTCAGTTCCTGTATTAAGAGTTTTTCTAGGTTATAGTTTTTTTGTCATTTACCTCATTACAGCATGAAGTAGATGCTGCTGTTGCTCCCAGTCCATCAATAGTTGCTGCTCCTGTCAGCAATTGTTATGCCTGTGCTCTCTGAGCTTGTAATGAGGCAGGTGTTTCCAGGCTGAAGCTAATGGTCTCTATCTCTATTGAAGTTGTAGTGGTGTTCTTGGATATCGTACCACAGTTGATTTATTGTAAACCAACAATGCAGTAAGTACAAATCAAGCACACAATGTCTGTAGCTCTGTATTATGATGTTGCCTGGAAGTTTCAGAAGCAAAAGACAGTACCACAACTTAAGTCCATTCACTTGGTGTAGGTGTAATGGTTGCAGGATCCTTCACCAGGCAGCTGGGAGTCAGAACTTCTGTTCGGTTGCAAAAGACAAACAGCTCCTCAAACAGTTCCACAGGGTACCTCTGCACATTCAAAACACCCAGAGGTGCAACCAGAGGGATGGCCAATCCCAAATACGTCAGACAAATCCAGTCAGGTAGCACTCCAGAAGAATAGATAATAGATGCAAATTTAATGCAAAATCAAAATGTCTTTATTTGGCCAATGCCATACGTCTGCTAGCCAGTCACCTCAAATGAACAGGTCATATCTCCACCCAGCACTTTGCCTCAAAAAAGAAGCTTCATTGGGGGTCTGTTCAGTGAAATCAACAGACTTGTATGGTGTATGTTTCTATACTGACCAATCTTCCTCCTTACCCATCCCCCCTTCAAACTGACTCTCACTTTGCCAGTTTTGCTATTGCCTGTCCTTATATCTGATGTCTATCTATCAAAACATGAGAAGTGTTGTTTGTTATTGCTCTCAAGCAGGTTGTTTAATTCTTTTAAATACAATAGGTATTCTTACAATCTGTGATAAACAATAAGAACAAGGCAAAAACTGGCTGCCCTTCCAGGATTCAGCAAAAAATCATAATGGCCACTTCGTTTGGACATGATAAGATGTAAAAGTAGACAAAACTTTAATAAATACTTATTCCATAAATAGGTGCACAGCAAACCATGAAATTTAAAATATCACCCCCTGCTCATCAATGCTTCATGACCTAACTATTGTTTTATCTTAATAGCTCTATCATATATTTTCTCTCTCCCCCCCCCCCTTTCCTCCATGGTGTACATATTCAGTTCCCTCAGTGTCTCCTCATAGGTCTTATGTTGCAGGCCCCTCTCCATCTTAGTTGCCCTCCTCTGGATTCCCTCCACTCTATCTATGTCCTTCTGTAGATGTGGTCTTTACAGCTATACACAGTGCTCCAGATGAGGTCTCACCAGTGACCTATACAGAGGTAACATACCTTCCCCACTTCTGCTGGTGATCCCTCTCCTTATACTACCCAACATCTCGTTAACCTTTGCAACTGCCTTGTCACATTGTCTGACTACTTTAATAAATCTATATCACTCCTCCTATTTTGTATTCAGCTTCTGGGTGCCTGTACCCCAAGTGCATTATTTTGCACTTTTTCACATTAAAAAAGTTACTATACCCTAGACAACTCCTCTAGCTTCCTCATGTCTCTTTTTATCCTTTCCAGCCCCATCCCAACCCCCACCAGGAATGTCCTCCCTGTTACAAATTTTGGTATAATCTGCAAATAGTATATTTAGTATATTATTTACTCTCCTTAACATAGAGTCATTCTGATATATTATAAATAGAATAAAGTATGGGGTGGTGTGTGTAATGAGAATTTTACACACACCCGAGATGTTGGATGCCACACAGGGGTTTATTTTGGCATCCAACACCAAGGGTGTATGTAAAATTCGAGTTTTACTCACCACCCCATATTTTAGTTTATATAATTGCTGGATTTTGCTTTCTTGCCACAGCAATTATATAAAATGAGTATCATTTTGTAGCGGCTGCAGTCCAGTTTGCTTTTAGCGCAGTTGCTCTGCGACACTCATTTTTTTCTGTTTTTCCCACCCGTCACATGTTTAGTGAAGGATAGTTTTCTTTTTAAAGTAACTTACTTCTGTCCCTGTGGTGTGGCATTGGCAAGGAGGCAGGTTAGTGAGCGAGCGGCGCGAACCACGGAAAAATTTTGTGTGGTGCATGTGCAGAAGCAGGGAAATCTGGTGCATGTTTGTGGTTTATAATGGCAAATTACATGATGGGTTTCCGTATGGGCAAAAGCAAAACCCATTAATTATAATATGATAACATTACTGTGTGAAGCATTCTCTGTGTAACTATGAGACATATATCAGTGAACTGTAAGGAATATTCAAACAAGGCAGGTAATATACAGTTATTCTACACTGTTGTAAAGAAGGTACATACTGTAATTAATGCATTTTAGATAGGTTTGTGGTGCACATGTATTTGTGAATCTGAGCATGTAGAGAGAGAAAGGAATATTTATTATTGCTTAGGGCATTTGAGTAGTTGGTTAAGGTTTAATCATTGTTAGGCATTGAATGAGGACTTCCAGGGGGCCCCTGTTTTGTACAGTAGGTAAGGTTGTAGGGCATTGTTCAAACTGTGAACTCATCTTTCTGGTCTTAATGTCTTTACAGCATCCTGTAACCATTTGGCATACTGTATGTTGGAAAATGTTTCCCAACCAAAGCTTTAGGATTTGTTTCTTCATAGAGGCTGCTATGAAGGAGATGGCATGTCTTTTTATTAGAAGTACTATAGGGATTAACATATCTCCTACTATACATACACTGTGTATAAACAAGTCATTTGGACTAAGTATGGTGTTCAGATTTGATTGTTTAGAAGTCCAGAAGTTTGTGATGGGAGGGAACTCCCACAGTTGGTGGAGAAGGCCCTTTTAAGGATGACCACATTTCAGACAGTTGGAATTGAGTAATGCTCCCATTTTCTGCAAGTTTACTGATATGTAGAAGAGACTGTGAAGAACTTTAAATTGTCTCACTTTGCAGTCCCTTAATGAAGAGGCAGTGTTGGTGTCGCTATATGTTTCCCTAGCCCCAGTCCTCTGAGTCATTGCTTAATTCTTCTGAACACCACTTAATAACTTCTGTGGCTGCACCACTAATTTTGTTTCTGATCATTCTGTACCATGTTGAGATGGAACTGCAGTTCATCACGTTATTTTGGATCATTTTTTCCTAGTCCGAGCTGGCATGAGGAGCAGGGTTTGTGCTCCAGGTTGCTGTAACTGTATGTTGTTACTGCAAGTGAAAGAAGATATCTGTCTTGGGTAAGTGATATTTGATTTGCAAGTCATCCCTAGGTCTGCTCTTGTGCAGAGGCATCACATGTGCCATTCTTCAGTCCTGCAGCACCATGCCTGACTCCAGGGAACTATTGAAGAGACCTCCTAGCAGCCCCATAAGCTCCTCTGCAAGCTCTTTTTGCATCCATGGGTGTATGCTGTCCAGTTCTGGGGGCTTGTCTACCATCAGTGCCAGCAGCCTCTCCCTCACTCTAGCCACTTCTATTATTATGTTTGTGCTTCCCCTTTGCCTTCTCTCCCCGGGTGGCACTGGCCCATGTTTTTCCCTAGTAAAGACAGAGCAGAAGTAATCATTCAATACCTCTGCCTTGCTCTCTTCTTCCTCCACCCATACATTCCCCTTCCTATACCGAACTATCCTGTCTTTCTTTTCCCCCTTCTTGACTATGTAGTGAAATAAGGCCTTCTCTCTCTCCTCTTAATCCCTTCAGCTATTTGTAGTTTCTTCTGTGCCTTAGTTTGCTGCACCACCTTGCCTGTCACTTCAGCTAACTTCAGGTAGTATTCTCAATCTGCCTCACTTGCAGTCCTCCTGTATCTCCTGTAGGCTGCCCTCTTGTCCCTCACTGCTCTGGCAACCTCAGACTTGAACCAGATGAGTGATTTGGTCCCTGCCTTATGTCAATAGATTTTTATGTGCAGAGTAGCTTTAGGGACAGTTTTGTTCTGGGTGCCTTTGCCTCAGTGTAGTTAACTCCTGTTTTCTAAGGAGCTGCTCATGGGCTCTCAAACCCCTGGACTTTCTCAAGCCATTGTTTCACTCCTTAAAGGTAAACCTCCCTTTGTTCTTTTAGTCACTGCTACTATTGCATTAGCAGTTGGCTAGTTATTTCTCTTTCGATCATAGTGACATCTCCCCACCAGCTCTTTATGTAATCTTTTTTATACTCACAGCACTCATGCATTTAAAAGTTATCTATTTTTGTCTGTTTTGATTGTATGTATTGCTCACAGATTTCTTATAGTCCCATTGCATTACTCATGGTTACTGCATTAGATTGTCTAGCTGTTAAAGTTCAAGTTGAAACTGTCAGTCTATCAGTACATTTTATTTACATAGGTACCCTACCCCAGAGGCCCAGGGTGCTTTACAATAAAGTGCAAGTAGGACAGTAATAAAATACATTAATATTCAGAAGCACATTATTTATACAGTTCAAACAGTTTAAAACACAGACCCCCTTTTTAAGGTCTCCTTTCTGCCTTTGGCCCTTGGAAGTGAATTCCATTAGACTGGTCCAGTCACCTAAATGGCCCAGTCACCCATGATTTTTCACTTAGCCCTTGGTACAACTAAGAGGCCCACCTCAGTGGAGTGAAGAGAGTGTGAGGGAATGTAAAAATGCAGGAGATCTAACAGTCAACCAAGAATCAACCCAAGTAGGGCCTTATAAGTTAGTAGACAAACTTTAAAGGAGCTACACCAGTTAACCAGCAGTCAGTGCAGTTCACACAGTGTTGGGAAGACATGACTCAACCTAGAAAGGTTGGTCAACAACCTAGCAGCTATGTTCTGCATCTGCAGGGTGCAACAGCATACCTCTGCTGACCAATAGGTATGGAGCTTTGCATTAGTCAAATTGAAATGTCACAATGTGACAGTGTTGTCAAGGAATCTAATCTAGCCATTGTTCTGCAGATGGTAAAAGCCACCCCAGATGGCTGCCAACACCTGAGCCACAAATGTCAGCCCTTGATGCAGAATGATCCCAGGATTTCTCTTCTTAGAGACAGCCACAAGCCTAGAGAAACTGAGTTGACACCCAGACTCAATCTCAGCAGCCACCACTCTCTCCTTATGACTTGGCTGGATCATCATCACCTCAGTCTTGCCAGAGTTAGGTCTCAACCAGCTTGATGGCATTCAGTCCTGGATCTCAGCCAAGCTTTTATTAGGCATGTCAACTGCATTTGGTGTCCCAGGTGCAAAGACAGGTATAGCTGGGTATTATCTGCATAACACTGAAATTCCAACCTATACTATCTAATGATCCAACTCAGAAGCAGCATACACAATGCAAACAACATGGGCAAGAGGACTGAGCCTGTAACGTCTAAAGAGCTGTGCTCCATCTGCTGTGAGCTTGTATGATGTGGAATCCAGCAAGCAGTAGCCTGTTCTAGAAGCAGCTCTGTGGACACTCACTCTGCAGCACAAATTGAGGCAGTAAAGAGTTGATTTGTGTTTAAAAGTTGGATCAGTCAACAAGAAATTAAAACCTACACTACTCAAATGAGAAAATTGAGAAACAGTGGAGGAATGAAATGATCTCAGCCAAGTGGAGAGGGGATTAGCCTCAATTGAAGAGGTGGTGCTGGGGAGAGAACAGAGAAGGAGCAAGGTGGGGGAAAAAGACATAGACAAAAACTGAAGGCAACTGGTTTGAAATGAGTTTATTACACTGTTTGTTTGGTGCCCCTGAGCCTTGTCTTTTATTACTGGTCCTGTACATGCACAGTCAATACCTCTCTGCCGGGGCCTCCACCTCTCCATCCACAGTTCCATTATATCTAATATTAACTATGGACTAGTGGCATATGGGGTGACAATGGATACAGCGCTCAAGAGCGTTCAGACTGCACTCAACAAAGCCTGCAGACTCACCCTGGATGCTGAGCATGGCACTCACCTGTACCCTGTATAAACATGCAAACTGGCTGTCATTAAGAAACAGGGTCAAATTCCAGACTTGCATCCTAAGGAAGAAGGTGCTATTGGGTAAATCACCACCTTGTGTAGACAATTTGATCAAGGTGGCCAACTCACTACAGGTCACCAGGGGGAGGACTAGAGGGGTCTTGGCTATCCCCTTCCATTGCACCTCACTTGGGTAATGTGCATTTGCCTACTGGGCCCCCTTGTGGATGAATGAACTCCCCAGGCACCTCTTGGCCACCAATTGTCTGGCCCAATTCAATACTGACCTCAAACAGCATCTAATAATACTCTCTAAGTGAACTTGCCCCTAAGTCCAGCCACACCTGCTCTCTCTGCCCCCCAGCAAGCACTAGGCAGGCCTCAGGTATTTCCTCTCTCTGTCCCTTCTTATGACTTGCTCAAAGGTCTTTTCTAAATCACTAAATAAACAAATAAATAAATAAATAGTCTGCTACACTGTCTGTCTCTGCATCAGTTAATGGAAGCCTTTACAGCTGTATTACACTATTTGTGAGGTGCCACTGAGGCCCAAGGCCTGCCATTTATTACTGTTACATAGTCAGCTACCCTGTCTATTTCTGCAGCATAGTGAAATCCTTTAATGACTGTATACCCTGTTTGGAAGGTGCCCCCGAAGCCTGAGCCCTGTAATTTATTACTGTGACCTAGCTGTACTGTCTGTCACTGCAGCATATTAAAAGCCTTTTATGGATGTATTACGCTGTTTATTAGGTGCCCCTGAGGCCCAAGCCCAGTCATTTAACACTGTGACATAGTCAGCTATACTGCCTGTCTCTGCAGCATAGTGAAAGCATATTATGGCTGTATTACATTTTTTGTTAGATGTCCCTGAGGCCCGAGCTCAGTCTTATATTACTGTGACATAGTTAGCTACACTGTCTGTCTCTGCAGGATAGTAAACACCTTTTACAGCTGTATTACATTGTTTGTTATAACCCTGAGGCCTGAGCCCTTCCATTATTACTGTGACATAGTCAGCTACATTGTCTGCCTCTGTAACATAGTAAAAGCCTTTTATAGCTGTATGGCTGTATTACAAAGTTTGTTAGGTGTCCCTAAGGACTGAGCCCTGTTATTATTACTGTGACATAGTCAACTACATTGTCTGTCTCTGCAGCATGGTGAAATCCTTTTATGGCTGTATACACTGTTTGTGAGGTGCCCTTGAAGCCCAAGCCCTGTAATTTATTACTGTGACATAACTATACCGTCTGTCACTACAACATAGTGAAAGCATTTTACAGCTGTATTACGCTTTTTGTAAGGTGTCCCTGAGGCCCGAGCCCAGTCATTATTAATGTGACATAGTTAGCTACACTGTCTTTCTCTGCAGCATAGTAAACACCTTTTACAGCTGTACTACACTGTTTGTTATAGCCCTGTCATTATTACTGTGACATAGTCAGCTATACTGTCTGTCTCTGTAGCATAGTGAAAGCCTTTTATGGCTGTATTACACAGTTTGTTAGGTGCCCCTATGGACTGAGTCCTGTTCAATATTACTGTGACATAGTTAACTACACGGTCTGTCTCTGCAGCAGTAAGTGAAACAATATCCTTTCACAGCTGTGTCTTCTGTGTCTTGTATTTCCCAGTCTAAGTCTACTAAAAGAAAGCACAGTGCTGCTGCACAGGCAACTGGTAATGATATGGACAATAATAATCCTACCACTAATGAAGAACATAGCGACAATAATAATAGCATCCCCAGGGCTGGCATTAAATGTCCTGAACAAAAAATGCATGTTAGGAATGATATGATAGTAGTGTGTCAGAAAGAACTGACTGGAGTTACTTGTAGAGGTAATGAACGTTTTGCCACATGTCAGGATACGTCCAGCTGCTGAAACAGAATGCAAGGATGCATCTTCCTCAAATATAAGCTCAGATACTGAGGCAGTGAATGCTGACAGAAATGATGGTAATAGTAAGGATAGGCCAGGCCATGTCCCACATAATGATGGCACTTCCAGTTCTTCTGAATCTTTTGGCGACGAGGTTGGTAGTTTCAATGAGGGGTGTAGGAGAGAATGCCACTGTAAGGCATGACAGGCAAGTGCAGAAAAAAAATCATATGCTAAACGTAACAATAAGAAGATGAGTATGAATGAGAATAATTCATCTCAACAATGAAACGGCAATGTAGAGTTTCCTCCAGGTCTCCTGACTGTACAAGGAATAGTGCCAGGCACTGTGGCACAAAGCACAAAAGGTAAATCTTTAGTGTGAAATGTATTTTATATTGACCCTGCAGGTCACTCTTGCGCTGTATGCAGTCTGTGCAAAAAGAGTGTCAGTCATGGTGCCAAAGTGGGACATTTTGGAAAATCAGTAATGATACGACATGCAAAGGCAAAACACCCAATTGAGCAATGCAGTGCAGAGGGTAGTCTGGTTGGTATGGGCAGTGGTGGAGGTGGTGGTGGCAGTGACCATAGTGACAATGAACTGGAAGCAGCAAGAAACATTGAATCACTTTTTGTGTCCTTGCAGTCTTTCCAGAGTAACATATTATTTTCTGACACCATCTCATATTGGAAACTCCCAAAGTAGTACTCCTCATTAAAAAGGCATAAAAAATACATTCCCCCCAAATTAAAAAGATATCAACTAACATTAAAAAAAGTGTTGTGAGGAGATAAAAATGTATCCGTCAGTATCCAACATTCCAGCTGCTCAATAGAGCCTTTGCAGAACTGTTGGCCAATTGTCAACTCTCTTTTGCTGCCCAAATAGTTTTCCTCAAGTTCATGAGCTGGACTGAACCACAGTTCACCATTCCCTGTCAGACATATTTCTAAAAAAAAAGGCTGTTCCACAGTTGTATGACTTGATGTGCACTAAAGGTATTAAGCAGTTGAAACTCTTTAAGGTGAAACAGGTTCACATAACTATAGATATATAGAAAACAACCAAACAATTCACTACAGGACTGTTACAGCTCTTTGGGCAAGTTTTCAGTCAGAAAGTAATAATCGCTTCTCTACCATAAGCAGTAGGAAGCAGGCTTTGCTATGTGGCACCACTTTTGAGGGAAACCACACTGCTGTGAATATTTTGCAGGAGCTGGAGAAACAATTCCAGAAATGGTTTACTCCATATTCCTTATCTCCAGGGTTCATAGTGTCAGATGATAGTGCTAACATACAGTAGTTAAAGCTGAGATACACAGTTTGTTAGGTGTCTAGAGATGCAGCGAATTTAAAATCTGCTGGCGAAGTGGCCACGAGTAGCCTCTTATCTAGCCTAATTAACCTACAGTAGCTATGGAAAGTGCTCACTTCGCCTTTGCATTGTGACTTCATTGCCATTCCACCTTAACGTGAAGTAAGGTGAAGTGACAACAGTATAGGCAGCCCCCCACACATCACATGGCTTACAGTACTGTAAGTCACATGCTTTAGCCAGTCATGAAGGAATTGAGTCATAAAACCAGTTAGTTTCACTTTCTCCTTTGCAGTGGTAGAAGGAGGGAGCATTTTGTGTGTAGAGGAGAGTTTGGTGGTATTGTTCCTACATATCTTGCAAATTGCCCTCCCCAAAAAACAGCTTTTTTAAAAGCTAAATCTTTAGTTTTTTTAGTGTGTTTTTTCAGTTCTTTTTTGCTACTGATTTGTTTGTTTTATGTTTTGTTTTGTGTGTGTGACTGTGTGTGTGTGTGTGTGTGTGTGTGTGTGTGTGTGTATGACTGTGAGCATGTGTGAAGCAGTCTTTTGAGGTGTCAGTCAGAGTGGGAAATAATTGTGCATGATGGACCCAGGAGGAGAGTCTGTGGCCCGTGGGCATGGGCAGAGGAGAGTGCGCATGCTTGGGGGTGGTAAGGTGACAATGGACTGCTTCCAACTGTTTGGTGTTGCCTCTGCCCCTCTGGAAGCAGCAGCATCACCAGTGCTACTGGCGGAGGCACATCCACCAAGTCTGCCACCACCAACACTATCAGTAGCAGCTGCAGGGGCTCCAGCAGCACCCCCTCCACAGCTGCAGGTGGAGCTCCAGGTGCATGACAGTGCTGCTGGCAGTACATCTGCCCCTTCTGTGCCTGGTTCTCCCCCCACAGCTCCCCAGTCTGGCAGTTTTTTAACTGTGTTGGGGGGGATAGCACCATTGTGGTTTGCCATTTATGTGGTGTGCAGGTGTGCCGTGACCCCCGGGTGACACATTTGGGGACCGGTGGGTAGCGCACACATATAGCAAACCACCACAAGGTGGAGTAGCAGGCTGCCACTAAAGGGGCCAGGCGTTCACCTGCTGGCCCTTCTGTGGCAGTGGCAGAGGGTGCTGGGGGTGTTGTGCCTTGCCACCATAGCAAGAGGAGGGCAACAGCAGCAGCTGTTCCATCACCGCCACTGCCACCACAGCCCCCAGCACCACCCTCACCACCACCACCACTACCTGGCTTTCCTGCTGCAGTAGACCCCACCACAGTGCCTGCAATACAGGCAAACATTGCACTGCACTGGTGTGGGCAGCCCTTGAGGAAAGCAATGAGAGGGTGGGTGCTGTGCAGCAGCAGGTGAAGCAGATCCAGCAACAACAGCTACAGATATTGACAATGCTCCACCTGATACTGGAACACCATGGAATCCCCTATTAATGTATTTTTTTCTGGACATCTCCCTCCCCTACTGCTGTAGTGTTTTGTGATTTCTTTTTTATGTTTAATAATAGACAGTCATACATGCTGCTATTGTCCTGTTGTTATAATGCAGTGCCTCAGTAATGTTTACTTTCTGTTGTGGAGTGGTTGTGGAAAAGCTGGTGTGAGCAGCGCAAGTATGATGTGCTAAATTGCATGTATGCAGTCAGTGTTATTTCATGTGTCTGTGTGTGTGTGTGTGTGACATCAGACATTGTACAGCTTCTTGCAAACATATATTGTTGACTTGTTGTAGTCTTTATGGTAGAAAGAATAGCGAGCAGAATAACGTATATTTTATTGTCACCATCATCATCAGCGGACTAAGTGATACAAAACTTTTTCAGAGATGTCTGGCCAGAGTGCACCTTAGTCACATACTGCACACATAATTTTTAGGAGAGCATGTGCTTTTTGTGCTATGATCTCTGCTTACTCATGTGTGTATTGTGAGTGACTGAGGTGCACAGTGACCCGATACCTCTGAAAAAATATATCACTTACTGTGCTGGTGCTGATGGTACAAATAAAATATACATCATGTATTCTTTGTTATCTTTATTCTTGATATACTGCAACAAGTCACACCATATATATGTTTGCATGAAGCTGGACAATGTATGTACACACAGGAAAGAACACTGATGGCACACATGCAGTTTGGTACAACATACTTGCACTGCTCAGTCATGCTTTTTGCGAAACACTTCAAATCATGAGTCCTGACACAAAGTAAACATTACTGAGGCTCCATAAATATTTTGTTTGTGATATAGACATGAAAGAAATTTACCAGCTTACAGCACTGCACCCGATATATGGGTGCCTTACTTCCAGTGGAATCTTTCTTGCTCCACATGTCCTTACGTAGTGCAATACTTTCTGGCAAAAACACCCATAATTTCATTAAAGCAGATCATGGAGGACTTCCCATTCTGAACTGCCACCCAAGTTCTCTCCTGCACGCTCAACAACGTTATGACGTGATGCCAGGGAGAGTGCCGGGTAGTGCTCCATTATACTTAATGGCCGGCAGCTTTCCAAATGTTTCTTCATGTTGTAATGGTGAGTTTGGGGTGAAACGTGGGCATGTTTCCAGTAACAAGAGCCTTGTTAGTGGAAACGTGCCCTCATTTCACTACAAACTGGCCATTATAACATAAAAAAAATTCAGAAAGCTGCTGTACATTCAGTAAAATGGAGCACGCCCCTGCGCTTACCCTGACATAACATTATAACATTGCTGAGTGCGAGGGGAAGAACTTAGGTGGCTCTTCAGAATGGGAGGTCCTCCATGATCCACTTTAATGCAATTATGGGCATTTTGGCTGGAAAAGTATTGCACTATGTAATGACATGTGGAGGAAGAAAGATTTCCTTGGAGGCAAGGCACCCATATATTGGGTGCAACACCATAATAATTATGTAACTTGGTGAATCTCTTTAAAGCAGCAGTGCAACAATCTGCTGAAAATTTTGACCTATACATTTTAATGCTATTTTACATGGCCACTTTACATACATCCTGACTTGTATGATACTGTAATTTCCAGTATTTGAGTCTGCTTTACTACTTTTTTTCATGTCTGTAATAATAAAAGGAGCACTCCTTTTAATACAGTGCAGACCAGGTCTTTGTCAATATTTTCTGCTGCTTTTCTTCATCAGTTGTTATATATCACTTCTGTTGTAAAATTAACAGTTATGAAGCAGGCAGCATTTTATGACCTCACAGAACAATATTTATTGAAAAACAGCTGCAAATATTGATAAAAAACCTGGTCAGAACAAAATTAAAAGGTGTGCTCCTTTTTTTTTCAGATATAAGATAAAGTAGTAAAGCAGACACAAACTGTAAAAAGAAGGGTATCATTCAAGTCAGGAATGAACTAGTGGCTGGCAATGTAAAATAGCATAAAAAAGAACAGGTCAAAATTGTCACAACATTCTTGTAATGCTGTTTTAAGTTATAATTTAAGTATTACATTACATGCTCACAATCACAACACACAAAATGCATCTGTCTTGTATGCAGAAAATTGACAAGTGGTAACAAAGTGAAATGGGAGCGTTACACAACATACAAAGTCCCCCAGAATTTATTGCACATGCAGTCATGCATGCAGTGTCCACACAGAGTCCCCAGATTTTTCTGCATCCCCAAAATGCAGCTGTCTTGTGTCCAGAAAACTGACAACTGATAACGAAGTGAAATGGGAGTATTACACTACATACAAAGTCACCCAGAATTTATTGTGCATGCAGTCCTATGCGCAGTGTCCACACAGAGTCCCCAGATTTTTTCTGCATCCCTAAAATGCATCAGTCTTGTGTCCACAAAATTGACAAGTGGTAAAGAAGTGAAATGGAAGCGTTATACCACATACAAAGTCCCATCAGAAATGATGACCATGAGCAAACTGTTGTTGGTCCAATGTGTGCTGTAATTCCTGCAAATGCGATGCGAATCTGATCATCTCAACCAGATGGAAGAGTGCCCTTTGTCTGTGCATGAATAGTAACCTTGGTGAGTTGATACATAACATTTTGTATTTTGTAGGTGGGGGGGTTGACATACATAGACATGTACTCATTGTATTGTTTTGTATCACAGGTCACAGATACTGCTGGTGTACACATTCCAGTGCTTGATGAGAACTTTTTGCATTGAAATTGGGAAATGGATAACTAACTGTCAAGCCAATGAAGGTAAGTGTTGTTTTTTTTTTTGGGGGGGAGCATATTTGCAGGCAGGCCTCATTGATGGTTTCTTATTTGGTTACTTCTTCACAGATTTCATCTGCATCCTTCTTGAGTCTGGTTGGTATTGATGGTCATGGTCATTGATTGAAATGACTTCTGACACTGGTGATAGGTGCTAGTGGTGATAGCTGCAGCACATAATGAAATTCCCTGTGACATCTTCCTGCATCTGGTGGTGGTGACAGTGGCTAACATCGATCCTGGTGGTGGTGGTCTGGGGGGGCACACAAAGTCATTCTCTGTGGTGGCAGTGGCTAACATTTGTCCTAGTGCTGGTGGTCCAGGGGTCACACAAAGTTATTCTCTGTGGTGGCAGTGGCTAACATCTCTCCTGGTGGTGGTAGTCCAGGGAGGCACACAAAGTCCTTCTCTGTGACGGCAGTGGCTAGAATCAGTCCTGGTGGTGGTGGTAGTCTGGGGGGGCCACACAAAGTAATTCTCTGTGGTAGCAGTGGCTAACATAGGTCCTGGGGGTGGTGGTCCAGGGGGCACTCAAAGTCATTCTCTGTGGTGGCAGTGGCTAATATCTCTCCTGGTGGTGGTAGTCCAGGGAGGCACACAAAGTCCTTCTCTGTGATGGCAGTGGCTAGAATCAGTCCTGGTGGTGGTGGTAGTCTGGGGGGCCACACAAAGTAATTCTCTGTGGTAGCAGTGGCTAACATAGGTCCTGGGGGTGGTGGTCCAGGGGGCACTCAAAGTCATTCTCTGTGGTGGCAGTGGCTAACATCAGTCCTGGTGGTGGTGGTGGTTTAGGGAGGCACACAAAGTTATGAAAAAGAAAACATGTATCATACAGCAAATGTCACCACCTTTTAACAATTTTAGTTAAAACCTGCCAACATTAACCACGTCATCATCCTCATAAAAAAACTGCCCTCACAGTCATCTTTGTCTGAAGTCTGACCACTGGGAAATTCTTTCTCCATTCTGTCATCATCTGCATCAGTGGTAGGCTGTATGGTCCACTTCTACATCAGCAAAACCATGACTAGGCTTGGGTATGAATACTGAGGTTGCAGTCTGAGCTGGTATGTGCCTCTCATTCATTTTTTATGAATGTTAACAAACTGACATTTGCAGGAGAGAGGTTTGTATGACAGTACTGAACTATTGCATCTGCTGAGCTGAATACCCTCTCGACACTTACAGTGGAGGGTGGGCATGTGAGGTACTTCACTGTCACTGCAGTCAGTTTTGGCCATTCACTGACCTTTCTGCTCCAGTACAAAAGAGGATCATCAGTTATTGACAGATGCCTGTTTTCAGACAAATATGACTCAACCATTCTCTGTGCAACATTAAGTCCAGTGGCTATTGCATCATCCTGTTCTCCAGAATCATTTATTTTACAAATCCCCAAATTCCCACTTGGGACAAAGCCTCCCAAAGTGGGTTGATGCCAACCACTTTGGATGACAGACCACCTGGAATTGCAATCCCCTTCCCCTTACAGGATATTCTTGAAACTCCTCCAGGTGCACCTTCAGCCTGATTATGCTGCTGAGGTTTGCTGACCTTGGCACGTGACTTCTGTACCCAATGAACCAAGTGCACCAGTTGTCCACTGACATTTTTAACCTGTTCACGCCCTCCCTCCAGTACTGTGTCAATTCCATGTTTGTATTGTGGGTCCAGCATTATTGCTATGGCAAAGTTGTCAGTATGCTGAATGCTCAAAATGTGATGATTCTGGCCAAATACTGTCAGCATGTGTTTCAGCAACATATTGCTAACACTGTCTCCGGCAACATCAAGGCCATGTTGTACATTTATCAATGTCAGCCTCAGCACCAGCAACAGTGGAATTGATTGGCTAGTGGAGGCAGACTCACCACTCACTGCCTGTGTGGCATGTTCAAAAGGCCACAAAATTATTATCAGAGTCCATGAGGCACCACTCTTCAGTTGTTATAGACATGGAGGCCCCGGAACATTCACGGCTAGTGTGTATCACAAGATATTCTGAGATGTCTTTTGTATTGTTCATACAACCTCTCTGCTATGTATAAAGTGGAGTTACACCTGGTGACAACTTCCAGCTGCAAGCGGTGCTGAGGGAGGCTGTTTCACTTCTGTAGCTGCTGAAGTTGGTCACGGGCCTTTGCAGATCATGAAAAGTAAGAAAAGATATAGCGTGCAGCTGTCAGCATTTCGTTTACATCAGGGTGCTGCAGAAACTCCTGCATCACAAGATTTAAACAATGGGCCATGCATGGAAAGCGAAAAAAGCCACCATTTGTGATGCATTTCACCCCATTTGACCCATTGTCACTTGCTATGAACCCAGCTCTTAGGGACAGCAGGTTCAGCCACTTGTCAGTTTCAATCAGTATCATGTCCAACATGTTTTCACCAGTATGTGAACAGGTCACATTGTGCATAGCAATCATTGCATGCTGTTGAATTCCTAGAAGATTGCTACAACTTCACTCCACCTTACTGCACTGATTATTCTCACTACCAACATCACAAACAACCCCCGGCACCTGTGCCCAGTGTGAAGTTATACACAAATATGAATTTCCCACTGTTTTTCCACTTTTCAACATATCCATACTTAAATGGATGAATGGAAAGGAGGAATGTTGAAGGGCATGTCTTACTGAGTCAGACACAGTACGGTACAACTCGGGGACAGCATGGGGCAAAAAGTATCTGCTGGATGGGACTTTCTATTTTGGAGCAGCACGTGCATCAAACTGCCGGAACCTAGAATTCTCCACAAAGGAGAAGGGCAAAAGATCAATTGCCAGCATTTCAGCTACAGCAGAATTACATTCACGTGACACTGTATGATTGGATGGGTACTTCAGCTTATGCACAAAAACATTATGTAACGTGGGCTGACTTAAATGTTTTACACAGGGTGTGATGACAAATGGTTCTGCTCTGCGAATGGCAGGGGGTGGAGTGTGGACGTTTGATGAAGACAGTTGCACAGGTGATGATGACAAACCCACAAATGCAGTTATTTTGCCAGATTTACCAACCGGGGTTTATGTACCACTTGCACTAGACATACTGCATTCACCACCACCACCACCAAAACTGCTACTCTCACCAGCACTGGACAACATTTCAGAATCATTATACTTCTCCACCTCATCATGCCTGTAGTAGTTCTCTGCTCTTATTTCCTTACTACTGCACACAACCAATTTCCTACTGGATTTAACAGTCATGGAAGGGAATAACATGCTCGTTATGGTTGATGAAGAGGGTGAACACCCCACTGTGGTATTAGCTGCTATCTTGTGCTGGGTCCACAGTGCCATGTGCCTATGCTTAAGATGGGTATGCTATCCTCCTGTGCCCAGATGGCTCCCCTTTTCACCTCAATTCACATGCACCTGGCAAACCTGGCAGATTGCAACTGACTCATCATTTGCATCTTGCACAAAAAAATCCAAAACAAGGGATTGTGATGCTCTACTTTTAACATGTACATGATGATGCTTATTGGACTCCCTTCTTCTAAGCCATGAAGTGGGGGGTGTGCTACATGATTTTTTGGGCAGAACACACTTGGACTGCAACTGACCACCGTGACTACCTATCATTACTACTGGGTCATCATCATCATCATCATCACCACCATCAACTGAAACTGGTAAATCACAAGTTTTTATGGGGAGGGGAGATGTTAATGCAAACTGACCCAGTCACAGCCACCTTGAATTTCTTTTTCTCCGGTTCCCAACTGGGGTCAATTATACCATCATCATATTCATCAACATCATCCACATCCACATCTTCTGCTTGGATGCTGGCATGTGGACTGCATGTTGCAACCACAGCAACATCATCATCATCAGATTCATCTTCATCACCAGCACCACCATCACCTGATATTTTTTCAGCACACTTTGAATCACTACATGGAAAATGTGTGACCTGAACCACGGTGGAAGAAATGTCACATTATATGCTACTGTTAACATGATTATCAGAATTCTCATGTTCAGTTACTGGGATGTTACTGGGAAGTATGACATCATCTACACTGCCACTCACTCACACTGCTTCACACTCCACTATATTTTTGGACATGATACACTGGTCAGAAGTGGAACTTGAGGCAGCAATACTCATACTACCACCACCAGCAACTGCACTAACTCCGCAGGCTGGGGCAACATCATCTCCTCCAACTATTAGTGAAGCTACTGATTGCACTGTAAAAAATATTGCAGGAGAAATACCTTTCCTCACATCAGCAATGCACTTCTGGTTCTGCGTACTACCACGCCCACAGACAATCTTACCACTGGCTGCAGTGCCATAATGAGAACCAGCTTTGCTTGCACATCTCTTTGCGGGCATTTTGAGGGATCAACAACAATATCCTAAACAAATTTAGATTTTGGAACGTTCACTCTGGGTAGGGGGATACTGGATGTTAAGACAAAAAACAACAGCTGTGGCTTCAGCAACAGATACAGATGCAAATTCACAAGTGAAAACAACACCTTAACTAACCGGTGGTGCTGAAGTCACAAACAATCCAATCTGGAAAACAATTCCTTTTGCTGGTGGAAGGGGCACTGACTGCAGATTTTTATGGCAGTGCAAGCAGCAAAACAAAGAAAAGATACCACGATGGCAGTACAAAATCATGCAGCTGCAGTGGATAGCAGGTTCACACTGCTGTGCCTGGAATTACACCATGGAACAATAAATGGTGTATTATTTGATGTCACGCAGCACCACACGCACACACACACACAGAATTTGTCTACAAGTAATGCATAGCAAATTGAAAAGTTCAGTAATATGCCACATATTGTAAACAACCTGAAATTATAAACTGCTGCACCAGATCCACACAACACACAATCAGCAAGAAAATGTCAACAATTACTGACAATATTACTGTGTGTACATTGACACAGTCAGTTATATAACAAAAATATAACCCCAAAAAAAAGAACTCCCTATTTCTCCAACTTAAATCTACTTACACCACAGATACACCCTTCCCCCAAAGTACACTTTCACTGTCTCTTACTACACAGACTCAGTGTTGTACATTAACATTCAAAATCTACACACAAACAAAAACTCTCAATGATATGAGTACAGGAGGGTTTCCTACAATCGACAAACTAAATTTTGAGCAAAAAAAAAAATTTGCAAAAAGGCTTTTTTAACAGCTTTTAGAAGGCTTAAATCACAGACAGCTCTCAGAGCACACTGTCTCTTACAGCTTCCTATGGACACACACTACCCCAAACTATGGTTGTGCAGATCAACAGAGAGCACATGTGACCTGAAATTCCATGAATCACTGCAAAATTCACCTTTGGAGCTTAAAAACAATGTGAAGTGAGGCGGAGTGCATTGTTTTCAATGCACTTCACCTTTAAAATTGGTGGAGTAGTGGTCTGGGAAGGCAGAGTAATGTAAAGTCTTTGTTTTCAATGGACTTCGCATTACCCATCGTAATGCGAATTACTCCATTCCACGTTGTGGAGTACTCCACGAATTCGCCTTGGCTCCAGGAATCACTTTGCAGAGTGAATTGAGGCCACTATAGGTGACCCTAAGGCCCAAGCTTTGTCATTTATTACTGTGACATAACTACACTGTCCATCTCTGCAACCTTATGAAAGCCTTTTACAGCTGCATTACATTGTTAGGTGTCCCTAAGGCCCGTGCCCTGTCATTTAGAGATGGCAACTATCAACACATACCTTGTTTTGCACATTGTTTAATTCTTCTCATCCATAATTTCTTAAATGGAAACAGAAATGTTGAAAACCTGTTAGATCTTGTCAGGAAAATACATGGGCATTTCAAATACTCTGTGAAAGCCCAACAAATCCTGAAGGGCTACAGAGGTGAAACAACTTATCACTGTATATGCTATAGTAAGAATTTCCAACCTACTGGAATTCAACATTTTATATGTTGGAAAGGCTTCTTAAATAGAAATATGACTACACCATGCAGCATCAAATCAATCAATCAATCAATCAATCAATCACACTCTTAATTTAATCAGGCGAACATCATTGAGCAAGCTCATTTTCAAGATGGACCTGGAAGGTCAAATGAGTAGACATCATGCTCAGTTCCAGCACTTGGAGTCTACTTGAATCTTTGGTCACCTTATTGGAGCTGTTTGAGGCTGCCACATGTGATGTCAGTGAGACAAGTGCAACTTTGAGTCAAATTCTTCCTCAAATAAGATTTCTTTACATTTTCCTTAACGACATGAAGAAAGACTGTCAGTCAAAAAAAGACACTACCACTGTTATGCTGGCAGATAACTTTAGTCTAATACTGTTGACTGATCAGAGAATAAATGTTATATTTAAGAATGACACCTATGTGTTGAATACATTGCTAGATCCCCACTTTGAGGAAGGCATGGAAGCCATCCTTCCTGCAGGGGAAGACATTGACTATTGGAGAGATCTTCTGCTAACCAAATGTGACATTGCCCCACAAACGTTAACTGATGTACAGAAGTGAAACCCTGCTGAAACATCAGAGTGCACCTCTGGCAGGGAGAATATAGATTCTTCACAATCACCGGTGTCATCAGTGAGGGAAAGGACATCTACAGCTACTTCTCAGGCATCCTATGTTCAGAATCAGAAAGGCAAATCAATACTGAGTCACCTGCAACAACATGGACTAGTATGTTGTAAAGAAAATGCAGCTGGTTCAACTGCCAGATTGGTAACTGTCTCCACAGCACAATGATCCAAGAGTATCTGGCAGACTAAACAGTGACAGGTCTTCAGGAAGATCCTTTACTCTTTTGGAAACAAAAGAGAACAATGAAACCTATTCACTAATGGTGCAGATGGGTTACACAGCGCATAACCCAGGAGCATAGCCCACCCACACCCATGCGCACCTTTTGCAGCATTCCTGATGCTGTTTTACTCCCCTGCACCAGATCCCTGGCCAAGCATGGAGCTCCATGTGTGGATTGGCCCGGGTCTCTGTAGGGGAGGTGTGTTCCAGCACTCCACACCATGTACAAATGGGTGGGGTGCTGGCATCTGGAATGCAGCTGTAATGGCTATGTGCCCCCTCCAGTCACCACCTCTGGACCCACTTGTGCTTGCGGGGGGCCATCAGACCCCCATAGGAAGGTGCCCCTGTGGTTTGGGGAATAAGATTGGGCCAGAGTAGGTGGCCAGCAAATGCCCCCCAGGCTGCATTGCCAGCACTGTATGTACCCCCGACAAGATGGCACCATACCGGCACAAGGGATCTACTGCAAACCTGAGTAGGGCAGCGGCTGCTGCCCAGGCCTGAAACCCTGCCCCAGAGCACCTCTACACCTGGGAGGTGGGGACATGGAAGGGAGCCAGATGGAGATCACTGCTACGTGAATGTGGTCCCTATGTGGATCTCCCGTGGGTGTGGAGCTGCACGTGCTTTGCGTACCTGCTCCATGGCCCTTAGTGAATAGGCCCCTCTATGGCCAGATCTAGCAAATCTTGCAATAATGTACCACAATTGTCCACCTTCCAGTGTATATTCAAAATGCATATTTAGTGCAGCTGGAGGAATAGACACTGACCAAATAATACTGCTATGTCCTGTAAATGTGGAACAGCTTACTTGTTTAAAAATGAGTGGTCCCAAACACTGAATTATGTGATTCTGACCCTGAACATGAACAATAGCCTGCAAACAAAGGTACTGAATATGATGACTAGGTTGTGTATGAAACAAACAGAAACTCCTTTGTGGAGTGTCCTACTGCCAAATTTAATAACTTAACACTGCTAACACATCTTTCTCTCTCAGCAGAAGTGCAATTGTCCCTCAGACATAAATACTGCAAGGGTCACAAACAGTTCTTTACTGCCCTGCACCATTTCTATGCCTCTAACTGCACTTACTTCTAGCTTTCCAAGTCTGTTCTTGGCTTTATTTCTGCCAAACTTAGCACTTACTCTCACACTGATCAGATGTCCTTGTCATGTACTGACTCCTCCAAATGTCTCCTAGCTACTACAAGTTAATAGCCCTGTAAAGGCAAAAGGTATACCATTATACTGTGTATCTACGATGCTGTACTATGCTAATTTTGTTTGTCTTTGCTCAATTTGTGCCATTGTATTGTTTATTTAGTGTTTATTGTTGGATTCAATCTCACTTACCCTCCCCCCCAGGATGTACCATGAGATGAGCAAGGTTTTGCTCAGTTTGCTTTTTCTGGTGAGAATTTTCAATAGATAAATAAAATAAATAAAGTTCATGGACAAAAAAGCATGTTTGTCATTCTTCTGACAATGCTGGCACCATTATTTACATTTGAATAATTTACTTTTTAATTTTTTTTTACATTTTCTCATCAAACATGTTCCATGTGTCTCGTAATGTCCCAGTCCTGCTCTACATGAGCACTACACAAATTCTGGAAGGAGTGTTCCTAATAAACTTACAGGCCTTATATCATAGTTCTTACCACAGTTTCTTCTATTGGTGCCACTTTCCCTCAGTTTTACTGTCATTCTCCTTAGGCATGTACTACTGACGAAATATGCCCTCACCGCTGCCACCTGCCAGTCACATGTGCCACACTACTCGTAGTTTTGTCAATCATCAGTTTATTATGTTTGATGTCTGCTATGTATAAAATTTTTGGAAACAGAGGCAGTCTCATTCAGAGCAGCTGTGCCTCTCGTACCTACTTCATCAATGTCCACCATGGGTATAATTTTTGGAAACAGCAGCAGGCTTAATCAGAGGAGCTGCACTTCTTGTGCCTACCTCAGCAATGCCTGCCATTGGTATCATTTTTGGAAACCTAACAAACAGTGCAATATAGCTGTAAAAGGATATTGTTTCACTAACTGCTGCAGAGAGAGGCAGTGTAGATGACTATGTCACAGTAGTAAATGATAGTGCTCGGGACACCTAACAAACAGTGTAACAGTATACAGCCTACAGTGAAAAACAACCTTTCACACTTTTGTTATGGTCAGGGTAGGGTAATAAGATAGTAACTACCCAACCCAAACCAACAATCCATTTTTTATTACGGTATTGTTAAGGTAATTTGGGGTAGTTTAGAGGTACCTGTGGATAGTATTTCAAGTTGGGTATTTCACTACCTGCCCATGCTTCTGCTTGGCCCTTAATACTGACTGGAGAGGCTCATAAATGTCAAAGGTTAGGAGGTGTGCCTCAAGTTACCATGGAACCACCTTTTCAATAACCTTGCCCAAAAATGGCAGGTTGGAGACCAATTAGTAATTTGCTAGGTAGTCAGGGTCCAAAGATGGCTTTTTCATAAGAGATCTCATTGCAGCTGGAAAATTCCCCTCCATCAAGGAATACTGGACAATCTCATCAAACACATGGCACATTTTTTCAACACAGTCCAGCAGTAATGGTGTTGGATCTGGATCCAGTTTGCTGCATGTTGGTCTCCGAAATCACCCCACTCACCACCTCTACCATCACTGATCTGAACTCTCTCCATGACAACTAAGCACATCTATGGAGTGTGATCGCAACCCTGTAGGGTTACTACAGCCCACTTGGGGAGATTCCCAACTCAATCAGAGAACATCCTGTCTGAGAAGAATCAGGCAAACTTAACACATTCAGCAACTGAAAAAAACTCTCACAGACTCCAGTCAGGTCAGATGAAGTAATATATCTACAGTCCAAAAGAGATGAACTGGTCATGGCCTCCTGGCAACAATCTCCTTTAACAGAAAACCTGCCTTTTTCTGGGTGATTGCCCATTGAAAGTCACACAGTCAGTATTCAAAGCCAGTCTGTCCTCCTCAGCCCTAGATCTCATCCATCAATGCTCCAACATACAGCCCCTTACCTTCTTCTCCCCTAGCTCATCATCATACCCATGGTAAGCCACTAGGTAAACAAGATGGTGTACGCAGAAGGGTGCCCCATGATCAAAGGCTGCTGTGATAGCTCCACTGTATGCCACCACTGCCTCCTCCAACCCTGCAGCACAGGCTGCCATTATACCCAAGATGTCCAGTGCTGCATTGAGTCCTTCTGGCTGAAGTCATCTTAAAGGATGGTACAGGATACGGCTGTGCATGGGCCAAATAGTATTTTCTGAATACTATGAATAGTAGGCTTCCCAAATATTCGGATGCATTTTCCGAATAGTTCACTATTCGGCCACTATTCGGGAACTACTATTAGGTGAGATTTCCAAGTCTCGCAGAGCTTTCTTGGCCAATCAAAAACTGTTTCTTGAGCTCAAAGGCAAGCACACCATGTGACTTCCTCACTTTGAGCTGATAGAAGACAGGAGACAGTGGTTTCTGAGAGCTGCTCTGCAGTACTTTTGAGACCTTAAACTTGCTAAAAAAGAAATTGATTTTTGCTTCACAGGCTTTTTTGGGTCAGTATAGTTTTTTTGATCAGTGTCAGAAAAGCTATGTTTGGCTTTCTGACAGGTATTTTGTCCTTATTGCTGTACTCAGTTACAGGGACTAGGAGGGCTGTCTGCTAACACTCCTTCTCTGCTGCTGTCTGACATAGCGCCAGTGTGATTTTTTTGGTGGGGGGTGAAGCACATTTTATTTATTTATTTATTTGTTTGCTGTTGTCTGGTTCCAGGCTTGGTTCCCTGCATGACTGATGAGGATGTCTTCTAACTCCCCCCCCTCCTGCAGGTCACTGCTTATAATTTGCTGTATATGTGCAAAATATTTGATTTTGTGAGGCTTCACCCTGCATGTGCATGCTTAATATATTTTTTCATGATGCAGGGCCACACATGTGCACAGCTGTGTGCACACAGATTTTGAAATAAACTTCTTCAGTTCTAAGCCAGTCAGGCTTGACTCACTGAATTAGTATTGTTAGTCTCCTCTGGTTCTGGGGATAGATCCTTGTACACATGAGGAGAAGAATAAGAAGAAGAATCAGCATTTATATAGCGCTTTTCATACACAGTGTATCCCAAAGTGCTTTACAAGCAATGCTAGACTGGTAGTGAAGTGACTGAATGTGTGGTGGCGGCCATATCACACATCATCACCCACACACAGCCTGGATAATTGCATGAACCGGTTTATGGAAAGGGGAGTGTCAGCCAGGACACCGGGAATGTTCCCTACTCTTTGCAAAGAGTGCCCTGGGTTCTTTTACTTCCACCTGGACACCCATCAGGACAACACCAAGATGGGCAGAAGGGTCCTTGGTTTAACATCTCATCCGAAGGATGGCACACCCCAGCAGTACAGCACCCCCAATACTGCATTCGGATGCCAGTGATCTGTGTATGTCAACTTTCTAATCTCTTGCTCAAGGGTTGGCCAAGTTATAAGCAGCCAAAGATTCCAGATTAACATCAGTAATTAAAGCTGAATTTCTTGAGCTTTTGTGAAATTGTGGAATTCTGTCATACTTCTGTTGAAGCCATGTCCATACATTTTGCTTAGCCATACACTTAAGCAACCATTGTGGAGGAAGGTAAAGACTTGGTAGAGTGGCAATAAGGTAGCATTTAGAGGAGGATCTAAAGTAAAAGTATAATAGTGCCAAGCATCAGGTGACTGTCTTTTGTAAAAAAACATGAAGAATCACTGTACACTAGCCTGTCTTGTTGCAATATGCCAGCTAACCACAAGAGCTTACTGACTGGATGACTAGTGGGAGAATATGCATGCACTGCATTGTTTCTGTACAATGCCACCTACTGACTAATAACCCTTTAGATAATAATGTATATTTTTAGCATTTGCAATCAGTGGCACCAAGTGACACCAAGCATTACAACTAGTTGTGAAGAAGGCCATTGTTACAGAAGTACAGTATCTGGATATCTTTAGTCATGATGGATCATGATGCTTGGTATCTCTGTCACAGGAGTATTGGAGGGGCATTACAGGGTCATGATGCTAGAGCAGATAAGGTGATTTGCTTACATGCAGTACAAGTCAAATTAATGTGATCAGTCATCAACCCAAGATGGACTGAAGTTCTGTAAAGTTGGAGGGGGTATGGTCATGCAACAGAAAAGAGATATCAAGAAGATCTAAATTATAGAGTAGAGGAGGTAGATAGTGCAGGGGTAACAAGTGGAAGGAGTTAGATGCATGGGTTCACCAAGAGCTGGGCTGAGTAACAAAAGAACGGTAGACCGCCAATCCAGGTGAGAAAGCATAGAGGGATATTTCTCACTTGCAAGAAGGATGTAGGAGAATCCTACCATGCAAAATTGACTGGTCTGAGCACAAAATACATTGGAAGTCCAGAACTTACAGGAACTCACAGAGACCTGGAGAAGGAAGAAAATGACTGGGGAAACAAGAAGGAGAAATTCTGATTATTCCTAAGGGATATGTCCAACAGGAAAAAAAGTAGGTGGCGTTCTTTTCAAGTGAGTTTGTCTTTGAAGAATAAGGAGGAAATCAATGTCACAAGCAGGTCCAAAGAGTACATTTGGAGTAACTCAAAGAAAAAAGTTATGGGGGGATAGTCATCCAGAAAGGAACTACTGGACTGCAAACAGCTCAACCCAGCTAAATGGATACAGTGGTGATACATGCTTTGCGAAAATTAAATTCCACAAGTGGAATTCTAATAGCTTTACCTAGCCTGCATCAATGACCTTTTGAACAAATTTTGGCAATTAATCATTTCTAAAATTAGTACAATGTATTTTAACCTTCTAAGCCATATTTATCCAACTTAATTAGATACCAGTACCTATTCACATTGGTGGCCTGGTTTTCAAATGGGGACACAGGGTTTGCGGCCAAGCCTTGTGTCCCCATACAGTTAGCCACAGCTGCAGCCAAGGGTTTGCTGCAACTTGCACCAGATTTTATAACCTGGGATGCAAGTTGCAACAGTACCCTCACTTTATGTCAGCTCAGTGACGCAAGCCCCATTACCGGACCCCACAATGACTGCAACAGTATGCTAGGGAGCAGCTGTCATAACCATGCTGCACTGCCACACTGGATATGCAACAGGAGCAAATACTTACAGTATTGGACTGTGGCATGGGTTTGTGGCAAGTCAACACTTGTGTCAGACTCCCGGCCACTAGTCCGGTATGGTGACTGCAGTGGGTCTGGAAATCGGGCCCTGGATATGCATGCAAAATTTTGGGTGTATACCTTTCATAGCACTGGAGATAGAAACATTTAAATATTTTGAAAATTCACACAATTTAACAAATAACTGTGAAATTAATAAACTCATACAATTTACAATTTACATAACCAATTACCTCCCTATTTAGTAATTTCTAAAACTCTTCCAAGAAATGAATCATAGAAATGTTCAGTTGTCTAGATGCAAGGGTGACTAAGTTGTAAACACAAAAATATTTTCAGTCATTTTTGCATCAATAATAAATTGCTGGACTTTGAGCCCCTATAAGTTCCATGCCCCTCATACAAATGTCATGTCCCCATCTGCACTCCAGTAATGGCATTAGTAGGAGCTGAATAGGAAAGAATGAAATAAGCTACATGGTAGCATTTGTAAAAAGCAAACAGCAGTTTCTTGATAGAAGCACATGAACAGCAGAAAGGCAAAGCATGATTATGGAATTGAAAACTAAGTGTTTAAAAATGTACAGCCTTATACAGAGGTGTGGTTAAAAGGTACTTCCTTGAAGAAGCTATGGTGAAACATTGGGGCTAACCAAACAAAGACTGAATAAACAGCAGCATTAGAATAATATGACTGAGTACTGTGTATTGAAAAGTTTATTCTGGAGAGCACCCCACCCCATTGTGAGTGCCCGACTATACTGTATCCAGGGGCAACTCCCACTTATTACTCGAAAAACTCGTCAGCTTCATTTTCTGCAGCACTTTTTTCTTTTTGCGTAAGAGAAACCAAGACCTGTGGTTTGTCATGTGTAATCACATAGCCATGAATTCACATAAAAATGTCAGCAGAAGACCATTGATTTATCCAGTCTGCCTTGTTCTACCCTCTTCTAACCCAGCATCTAATGTCTAGTCGGGTCTATTGCCCTCACCACTGCCCTGCCCCTTGCCTTACTGCTTTCTGCTTGTGTAACTATTAAGCATCATATTTAGTTCCAACCATGTTTAAAATAATCAATAGTTCTTGCACCCACCACCTCTGCTGATAGGCAGTTCCACAGCCCAACCACTCTCTCTGTAAAAAAGAACTATCTTATATCCCTCCTGAATCTCTCCCTGCCAGCTTCCACTCATGTCCTGTTTTCTTGATTCACCATTCCTGCTCGATACTTCCCCATAATCTTTTATTTTATATATTTATTTATTGAAATGTTTCACCAGGAAGGCACACTGAACGACAAGTTGCTCATCTCCAAGTGTGACCTGGGGGTAGAGTTGGATGAAGAATTGGACATACAGTTTAACATTTAACATATCCGAGAAATTAAACATTCAATTACATTTGTAACAAGATGTACAGTTAAGAATAACATAAATAATCATACAATCGCATTTGTGACATAACATACAGTTAAATATATCATACCTGTGGAATATGCATTTAATTACAAGTGGCATATCTGAGGAACATAGTACAGAAATTTAATGTTGCTTTGCAGTCAGCTCCTTGCAGGAATAAATCACAGTTAAGAGGCAGATTATTTAGCAATTATTGAATGAATGAGGTGCAGTGAGGGGACATCAAGGAGGGCAGAAGGGCAGACAGGGGAAACCAACTGGGTGAAGGAGATGATAAAGATGGGGGGAACATTAACAAAGCAAAGTGAGCAAAAAGGGGCAAATTAGCACACTAGTGCAATCTGGGAGCACCTCAGACAGGACAAAAAGTGCAAGTTATTAGCTCAAGTGAACTAATTCCTTTGTTTAAGTGCAGGGAGGTAGAGAGGGGGGCAGGAGAGAGGTGGGGATAAGGGATAGGGTAGGGAAGGATAAGTCATACCTGGAACTGGCCCCTTCAGAGTGCGGAGATTGCTGCCAATGGTGGAATGAGGTGAGGACTTAGAATAAGGGGCAGGAACAGGCAAGGACAAGTTGGGTAGAGATAGTAGAGGGGATGATGGAGGGAAGGAGGAGGAGATGGGATGGGATAAATTTGCCTAAGACTAGGCCTCTTCAGGATGCTGAGAACCCTGCCAGAGAGCAGAGTCAGGGGAGGACAGGTTAGGTAGAAAGGATGGAGGGAAAAGGAAGGGAAGGAAGAGTCATTTCCCAGTGCTAGACCCCTCCAGGATGTTGAGAACCCTGGCAGGGGGCAGAACTAGGTGAGAACAAGTTGAGCAGAGGGAAGGGGGGGGGGATAGAAGAGGAAAGGGAAAAAAAGGGAGGGAGGGAAGAAATTTACCTGAGAATAGACATTACTAGGGTGCTAAGAATCCCAACACAGGGCAGATTTAGGCAAGGACAAGTTGCGTAGAAAGTAGAGAGGAAGAGGGGAGGGGGCAGAGGAGGCTTGCCTAGTGCTAGACCCCTCCAGGATGCTGAGAACCCTGCTAGAAGTCAAAACTAAGCAGGGGCAAGTTGGTAATGGAAGAATGATTGGGGTAGGAGTGAGGGGGTAAGTGGTGAAGGGAGAGGAGAGGGTATCTTGTTCATTCCTCTCAGGAGGTTGAAGGTCTCCATCATATCTTCCACACAACATGTAGGAAAGCTATTCTTGCTAAATACTGTAGTTCTTCAAAGTTTACCCTGTTCATTCCTATCTGGAACTTATAGGTCTCAAGTCATATTACCCCCTCCGTATATAGCATAATGGTTAAGAGCACTGAGCTGCATACCTGGAGACCTGGGTTTGGATCCCATTAACTCCCACTTGCATACTGTGTAACCCTGAGCAAGTCACTTAACTTCCTTGTGCTCCCAGGTTGTACCTGGAAACAAACTCTGGCTTAGTGTGCCTTTCCTGGTTAAACAGTGTCCCCTTTCCCCTTCTGTTCTCCAGTGAGTACATACTCAGTGCCATAAGCTAATCCTCGTAGGATCTTTCTACTGGCCCCGAATCATTTTAGTTATCCTACGCTGTACCGTCTCTAGCCTGTCTTTGCCTTTTCTTAGGTGCGGGCTCCAAAACTGGGCACAGTATTTCAGATTATTCCATCACAACAGCACAGGTCAGAAGTACTGAACTCTAGAATGTGCATAATTATGGAACAAAAAATAACAGTTTACACTGCGTTTACCAGGAATAGGGCAGGGGTGCAGATCCAGAGCTTGGCAGGCTGTCGAACACAACAGACCAAAAGGGAAAATGCACTCCAAAGTGAGAAGAATGGTGGGACCAGATAGAAGTAATGATCTAAGACGTGGTTAAGGTATTTTGGCAATTCATTTCTAGCAGAGTTGCCAGCACCTCATAGTCTTCACAGTAAGACAAGTTACAAACCAGGTGTGACCTACTCAGCAGTCTCTCGGGTACATAAGGCACTCAGTGTTTTCCTGTACCTCACTTCCTGAGGAATGCCACTATCATACAATAAAGTACACCCTGTAATGCCTTATTGCTTAAGTACATACTTACTGTAATGTGGTATTATTGGATCACTTGTATTATTTGAAACTGCGTTTTTTACAGCACATTTGAAGGAATCATTTTTGGCAATGCTGAAAACATTCAGTGTTGCATTATCATCAGCCAAGGAATACCATGCTTCTGATGGTAATGGATTTTCATTTAACAACCACTCGTAGATAATCCTGGTTCCATTTTCAACCATGCATGCAAGCCATGTCCCATTTGAGTCCAGAGACACATTGATTCTTGGTTTTGAAACAGGAACTAGAAGACAAATTGCAAGCATCAACTGTAAATTGTAGGAATAAGCAATGCTGTCAGCAATTAATTATAATATAGTTATGTCACATATAGACCTCAGATCCTTTGGGTTTCACAAGACTACAGGTACTAGACAGCAATTAAAAGTTTTTTTTTATTAGTAGTTTTTTCTCCCCTCCAGTCTGCCTGATGGCACCCTCCACTCCCCTCACTGACCTTGTCACAGACTTACTGGTTATCCATTACATGCACAGAACCACGATAGATGGGTGACCCACCATGTCAGTCATGCGAGAGTCTGCAGGGGTTACCAGCATATTTTTCCTCCATTTTTCTCCATCTGGACAGTAGCGTCAGGATGTGTGCACAAAGCATGTCATGTTACAGCCCTGTCCCTTGTGCACTCCCACTGTGCTGTCACCCAGTTTCCACCAGGTGACAGTCTCCACAGTGGGACTTGGTGTCCCCCCTCCCTGAGGAAGGAGACCAGGTGCTCAATCTTCCCTCTCCTGGCCAGCCCACTAAGTGATCCTGGTCCATTCCTGGACCCAGGTCACTGGCATGGGGGATGGAAGTGCAACCACTCCTCCACAGGGCCAGCATGATTAAAGTTTTGATATAGGGTTTGTTGAATGGCTCTCTAACATTACAAACAACAAACAACAACAACATATAGCATAGACTGACTAACAGTATAGAATTTGACTTCTGACCAGTGAGAACAGTAGATTAGGATAGATTATACAAAGCGTCTTAAAAATCCTGCTTTCTCATTGGCTGACTGGCACCTTTTTCCCATTGTAAACCCTGTGATATACAAATGGGATAAGGTGCCAGCCACCAGTGAGCCACATCAGGAACTCCGCCAAAGTCACTCTGACCACAGCAAAGTCCAGACTGGCAAAGACGGCAACAGATGGCGAGAGCCGAAAATCCATATTGAAGCCCCACTAAACCATGATGGTAATAGGTTACAAAACATGGAGGAGCGGTTTATGTGATTAATGTTATGGGGGTGGATTGTTCAGAAAAAGGGAGTGCTCCCCTAGTTGTTACCAAACTAAACACGCCCATGATATCAATAACATGGAGGGGCGGGCAGTACAAGAAAACTTACTTTGACCGGGCTCTCTGTTGCAGTTTCAAATGTGCAGATGTGGCTGCTCGTGCTGTGATTTTTAGTTGATTACCAAATTGAGGTGAAAAAAAAAAATACTTAATGTTCCAAAATATTTTTCACTGGGACATATGGGGATCTAGAACTGAAAGGCAGATAAGGTTAGTACATGAAAAATATTTTAACATTGATGTCCGGTTGCCAAAACTCACTGAGCTGGGAGCCTCACTGTGGTGGTAACATGCTGGTGATAGCCCATGTAGTGTAATAGTCTGTCTTTCTCCATACACAACAGTGGTGCTATGGACATAGGGGAAAGTAAAACTGATCTTGTACTCTGCCCCCTCCAAAATCATTGTGCATTTATATGTAACATCTTCGAGAGGGCGAGTCGTGAAAAAGTTCAGTTACTATTTTTACTGGAGCGCAGAAACAGCAACAGTAGGCTGTCCCATTTGTTCATAAAGCATGTTTCACAGGTGACAAAAGTTGCTGGTGCTAGTAGCCAGATATATAGCCAGGGCCAGATTAAAGCAACCTGGGGCCCTAGGCCCAGGAGAAATCTGGGGGCCCCCTCACTGCAACCACACCCCTTTACCCCAACTGTGCCTCTTCGCTGTGACCACACCCCAAATTGGCCATTGCATATCAGTTACTAAAACTTGAAAAAAGTTATCTTACTGTCCCTAAAAAATTGTATAAATAACCTAAGTAAAATGCTTCAAAATTAATTAAACTAATAACATCAGTATGGCAAAATAACAGTAGTCTGAGTTTTGATCATTTAGAGAAAATAATTAGTAATTGGCCCAGTAAAAATAATTTTTGAGGTGTGAAATGTCATGATTTGCACTTCTCCAAAGCACCCCCAAACACACACGTGTGTGCTTGCAGGGTGGGTGTTATCATTTTGTCCTGTCGGTTAGTATGAACCAGGATGTGGGAGTTTAATTGGGTAGGGTTGGGACCCATCTTTAAAAGAGGCTAGGTCCAGCCAGGTGTAAGAGTTAAGTCTGGATTACTAGAGGAGTTGTGAATTTTAGATATTATATCGCAAAGCAAGTGACTGTTGGAAAAAATAATTTCCAGGATCAAACATTTCTGTTATCGATAAGTAATAAGTGTCCCCTGCCTATAAATTCTCCTGGCTGTGTGAATAAATTTACTAGTCTTCTGTACCAGAGTTATCTGTGCTCATTGACTCAGAAAATGCTCAAAATGTTATGGTTTGTAGTATTGTCCCTCATTCTGTTGAAACTGTATTGTTCAAAATGTTATGCTTTGTAACTCATCCTTCCTGAAGCTGTCTTGTTTTCTACTTACTGTTGTTTTACTGTTGTACTACAGTTCTGTAACCTCCCTGGTCATGTTTGAAAACAGGCAGTGTTTTGTCTAGTGCACTTACCCAGTCAACAAAATTGAAATAGATAAAGCCAGGATCAATAAAGGCAAGATTTAAGTATAGTGCAGTGGTTTAAGACTCTGAGCTGCACACCTGGAGACCTGGGTTTGAATTCCACAGCCCCCATTTGCATACTGTGTGACCTGGAGCAAATCACTTAACTTCCTTGTGCTCCCAGGTTGCACCTGTAAACAAGCTTTCAGCTTAGTGTGTCTCTCCTGGTAAAAACAAAGGTAAGATTTACTCATGGGAATCTGGAAATACATTCATTTGTTCACCATAAAAATGGAGCTATATCAATATTAGAGATAAGGGAATTAAAAAAAGAGTATGACTTTTAATTGTACCATTAAAATGCATTGTAGTTTTCTTCATTTTAGGAGTGTGATTAAATATAAAGCATTTACATTAAACTGCACTGTTAATCTTTTATGGTTCTCAAACCCATACCTCTCAACCTCCCTCATCACAAATCAGGGACAAGGCTTAAAATGATCAGGGACAAATGACCAAAATCAGGGACACATCTGAAAAAATAGTAATATTAGTTCCAGAAGCTGTGTACAACATGCTTCTTATTATGAATAGCATTTTCTGAATGAGAACTAGACTGTAACACCAATGGCTAGCATTATTTTGTGATTCAGATCCCTATTCTTCAGTGACAGAAATGCCAAATTTAGAAGGGACAGAAGAAATTTCAGAGGCAAAATCAGGGACATCCCTGAAAATCAGGGACACTTGAGAGGTATGCTCAAACCTACCACATGGATGCCCTACACATCTCCTCTGTTACCTGACAATATCCCCTGGATTGCACACTGTTTCTGCCTCCTGAGATGACCAACTACCCAATAGGATATGGTAGTGTACATTGTCTTTGTATCTTGCATATTTTTATTGCTATAACTCTGTATGAAATGAGTGTAAACACTGTATCTTAAGTCTTATATATCATGCTTGTACTTCTTCCTCCTTCATTGTTACTGAGATCTGATGCGGAGCCTTTGCAAAACAGTCCTGGACTCAAAGGGTTGTAATTCCTAAACATTAATAAATAAATAAAATAAATATATTTAAGAGTAAGACTTGATTCTAAATGGGGATTCTAAGTGGGGGTGGTAGACAAAGCAAAATAAATGGGCCTGTTCACACTTTAAAGGTCAGCCTGGCCAGTGCCCACTGAGCTATCAGCACACTTAATACCTAATAAGGGAGGTGAGAATCATGTCAAAGTTCAGCCCCTGCCTTGTTTAGATTACTTAGTGGCTTTGTCCTTTCCAAAAAAAAAATGCAGCTCAGGCAGGAATTTAAAAATATAATGAAAATATATGTTGGGGATTGTTGGGGGCCCCCTAGCAGGCAGGGACCCTAGGTCTGTGCCTATGTTGCCTATGCCTTAATCCAGCTCTGTACACAGCCCCTGCAACAACTTGATCTCTGAGATGGGAAGCTGCACTGTGTAAGGCAGGGTGCAGTGAGGCAGACACTCAGTTCGCACACCAACCTGCAACTTGGAAACATTGGACTATTTTTTTGGTGTAAGAATACATTTAAAAAATGTCATTAAAAATGCAAGAAAAAAATACTTTTTTTTTACCACGGCTGACCTGGATTTGACCACTCAGCTTGAAGCCTCATGGCCACACCACACCAGCCATGGTAAATCCCAGCATAACCCACACCCTGTCATGATTTATTGCTTACATATGACCAACTTCTTACTGGATCATGGGAAATTTGGGAGATATGAGAAAACTAGACTACCCGTCAAGGCATGCTTCCTCTCTGAATGTCACTTATCAATCTACAGTATTTCCTCACCTGAAAGGGAATAGTTAGTTATGATACCGCTCAATTCTTTCATTTTGTGAAAGTACATCCACCTCTGCTTGTTATTAAATAGAAACTGTCAATCTTTATGCATTATATAATTTCTAGTTGAAAATCCACATTTTATAACTGCCTAACATCTCTAAAATTCACTGATGCTGCTTGTTGTTTTATCTGCTTCCTTTCTTAGTAGAACTGAAATACATACTAAGGGTGTAATTACACCCATCTTTGTTTTGTTCCAAATCCTTGCCCTGTTCTTATTGCACACTTCCTGTAAATTAGGAACACACTCAAAAAGTGCAGCCACTCATGATGCAGTAGTTCACTTTACTTCCAGTGCAGCAAGAGTGGTGAGACTGTGTTTGGGGTGTATCCAAGTACAGGAAAGATGCAGTAGAAGTTGATCAAGGAATGTTATCAATCATGTTTTTATGTAGTAACACAAATATAGTGGGTAGTCTGTTTTTCACTTTTAACCTTTGTTGTACTGCAGACTAATGTTATCAGTCCATAATTCCAATATGTTGTAATTATGTTGGCAGCTCAAAGAAAAGAAAAAAAATCAGAATTAAATTATCAGCTGTAGCAGCAGTCACTCCAGAATGTAACCAACCATATAATGTGTTTTTGAAACTCAAGACAATGTGGGGCCTAAGGGGGTTCACAGTGTCCCTTTAAGTACTGTATTTAGTAATGCTTCTTCACTTTTGCAATCAGGAACTGTTTATCCCCATTCCATAAGCCATGTCACACCTTTGAATTGGTCACTACTGGCCCAAGTGTCTATTGACTCAAGCAGAGATTGGGCATGCTTCAATTTTTTAGCCTGGAAAAGAGAAGGACAAGAGGGGAACATAATCATAATGTTTTACAAAAAGGGATAGGCAGGGTAGAGTACACACACATCTTTGAGCTACTGAATGCTAACAGAACTAGAGGGTTTGCACTCAGATAGATGGGGAGAAAGGAAAGGCAAGAGGAAACATTAGTATGTACACATTTACCACAGTTGAGGGATTTAGTGGAAAACATTGTCCCTGAGGGATAAACTATTGACTGACAAAAGTCGTATTGCCCAAAGCTGAAAGCTGAGAATAATGTGACTAATGGAAGTCAATAGTTCTTCTTAAGGGGTCAAGAGCAGTTGACTATATCCTGAAACAAACTTCATCAATGTCTGTTTTATTAACCCAAACCTGAGTTTTGTCACCCCCAAGTTATTCAATCAATCAATCAATTTTATTTTACCAGGAATAACACCATTGAGCAAGCTCATTTTGAAGGTGATCCTGGATGGACACAAAAGAAAGACATTACAATACATATATTGGTACAATCCAAGTAACAATACACATTACAACCAGGAAAGGTACTGTAAAGAATGAAACAACACATGATACACTGCAATTACGGTCTACATAGGAATGTTCTATATGGCATACCTACTTGATAAGAACAAATAAGTCATTACAATATACAAATAAGTTGCAAAGTTATAAGTGCTATACAGATGGTGATACACAGAACAGGCAACCCCATTGAGGGCCATCATAAGAAAATAATACAGCTGAAAGATGATAATTTATGAATAGCATGCACAGTTCTCCTCTGTAAAGTGGTCTAATAAGGACTTAAAGGTCTGAAGGCAGAAAATGTTAGAAAGTTTCAGGGAGCATTGGAGAGTATTCCACAAGGCTAGGAGAGCATGGCTAACCACTGCTTTCCCGTAACAGGACCATACCCTAGGTACATCTAGTAAAATATTAGAATATTTCCTCAATGAGTATGCGCCTGGAGTACACTTAAAGAACTCAGTAATATAGGGAAGGAGTTTATTTAGGATAGCTCTGTATGACCACAGTGAGGCATTTTTTAGCCTTCTGCTGTGAGGTGAGGGCCAGCCAAGTTGGACATAAAAAGCACAATGGTGGACTCTGACGGGGGCATTAGTAATGAACCTTAGAGCTCTGTGGTAAAGTGTGCCCAGTTTGGTAAGCACTGATTTAGAACATTGACTATAAATGAAATCTGCACAGTCAGTTAGGGGAAGAAAAGAGGTCTGAACCTGCCTTATTTTTGCTTCGTGGTTAAGAAGGTGCTTGATTCTAAAGAAAGGTCCTAGCCTTTTTTTTAGTTTCTTGGAGAGTTCCTTAATGTGTGCTGTGAATGATAGTTGACAATCAAGCCAGACCCCCAGATATCTAAATTTGTCCACTACCACAAGCGTTTCTCCTAGGAGGGTCATTATCTGTAAGGGGGGACAGGTAGTAGGAGCAATTGCTGCTTTGGTATGGGGAAAAGGAACATGACCTTAGTTTTTTTTTTCACATTTAACAACAATTTGAGATCAAAAAGATTTTTTGGAGCAGGTTAAAGTCATGTTGCAGGTCTGCACAGGCAAGTTTGAGGGAGGGCCTGGTGATGTATAAAACTGTTTTGTCAGCAAAGAGATGCACATCAGACATCATAACATTAGTGTTGATATTGTTGATATAAATCACAAACAGTAAGGGCTCAAGAATAAATCCCTGGGGCACTCTCCTAGGCAAAGTTTTGAGTGGGGAGCGATCACCTTGCACCTTGACTTGTTGCTGTCTGTCTGTAAGATAACATGAGAACCATCACATGGCAGCAGTGTCGATGCCAATGTTCTTTAGCTTGTGGAGAAGTATTGTGTGATCCATTGTATCAAAGGCCTTACTCAGGTCCAGGAAGATTGCACTGATGTGATGCTTAATGTCAAGTGCTGATTGCCAATCATTGGTAACTTCTGCGAAGATAAACACAGTGCTGTGTTTTAGCCTAAAGCCAGACTGTAAAGGATTGAGAACGTTGGAGGAGTAGAGGTACCTCCTTAGCTGTATATTAACTATTTTTTAAGTAATTTAGATAGAATAAGTAGAAGTGATATAGGATGATAGTTGTTGAGGTCGCAGGGATCACCAGAATTAAAGAGGGAGATTATACGTGCTGTTTTTCAGGATGAGGGAAGGACTCCTTCATAAAAGACAAATTGAATAGGGGAGTCATGGGAGCTGTGAGGTAGGGATAACCCAGTTAAAGGAAAAGAAGTTTGAGCAAATCAGCATCAGCACTTTTTTTGATGTACAGAGAGATTAAAAGGTCCTCTACCTGTTTACAAGAGATAGGGTTGAAGCTAAACTCGGGATGTGGATGGGAGCTCGAGGGGGTGGATGAGGGGCACTCAGTAGGAGGGGGCTGTGTTTGACAGTGGTTAAATGGAGACATATAAAAAGCAAGCCCTGCAGTGGTGAAGTGATTATTTAATTGTACTAATGTGATGCTTGTTTGCAAAAGTGTCTCCATGGGAAATGATCTTCGTGGGCAGGGAGGGAGATGAGGTATGCCCTTCAATCTCACTAAGGATTAACCAGAATTTCATGGTATTGTTTTTGGAGGAATCTAATGTCGTTTGGAAATATTCCACTTTAGTGGACCTTATGAGTTTGTTACAGTGATTCCTTGCTACCCTGAATGCTGTCCAATCTGGTACAAGCTTAGATTTCTGATCCTTCTTCCACAGTGTATCCCTGACCCGTAACAATGTTTTTAGTTCTCTTTGATCCCTTTGTTTAAAAAATAATCCTTGGTGCCAGTGGTCTTCACTCCTGGACACTGATTAAAAACACATTGCCTTTTAGTCCAATGATCCCTCCCTGTTTCTGGTATATCTAACACTCTTTCACCCTTAACACTCTCCTGGCCTGAGGCAGTGACAAATCTTAATCTCCATTCACCTCTGCTGCAAGCCACCATCTCTTGCAAGTACAGCACAGTCACTTGCATTATACAAGTACTTTATTAATATTGTACTAACACAAGAGGGTATATGCAGGTTGCCATCTCGGGGCCAGGGGTGTGGGTATATGTGTCAATAACAGTGGTTGATAGTTTTTGAACTATTGTTTGTTGTCATGAACCCATTGCTATGAAAAATTGGGCAACAGTGTATAAATATTGACCACAGTTAAGGGATATAGTGGAAAAATATACATCCCTAGAGATGAACGATTAATTGAAAATGGTTCTGCTGCCCAAAAGCTGTGGGCAATATGACTACTGGAAGTCAACAGTTATATCCCTCAACAGTGGTTAACATAGAAACACAGACATAGAAACATAGGCTTTGACGGCAGATAAGGACCACTTGGCCCACCCAGTCTTCCCATTTCCCTACCTATTTGATAAGCTGTAGATCTTAGTTAACCAACAGACTACTTCCTCCTGCCCCCCCACAAGAATTGTCTTATGTCTGTCCCATGCATTCTTGAATTCCCCCACTGTTTTTGACCCCATGACCTCCTCAGGAAGCCCATTCCATGCTTCCACCAACTATCTCCAAGAAAAAATACTTCCTCACATTGCCCTTGAGCTGTCCCCCCTCTATCTTCAAATTGTGCTCCCTTGTTCTTGCACATCTCTTTTTCTGAAAGATGCTACCCTCTTGGACTTTATTGATTTCCTTGAGACACTTGAAAGTTTCTGTGATGTCCCCCCTCTCCCTCCTTTTCTTGAGGGAATACATATTAAGCTCCTTTAGTCTCTGTTCCTATGGCTTCTGGTTAAAACCCTGCACCATTTTAGTTGCCCTCCTCTGGAGTTGCTCCATCCTGTCTATGTCCTTGTGGAGATGGGGTCTCCAGAACTGCACACAGTACTCCAGATGGGGTCTCACCACCTGTCTGTACAGAGGGATAACAACTTCCTGGTTTCTACTGGTGATGCCTCTCCCTATGCATCCCACTATCCCTGATTCCCCACAGCCTTCCTTACTGTCTTCTCACATTGCTTGCCTACCTTAGGTCATCTGATATGACTACTCCAGGTTCTTTTCCATTTTTGTAGTTGTTAGTACCTCCCCCCAATGTGTACTTTTCCCCTGGGATTTTGTTTATCATTTGCATTACTTTGCACTTCTCTGCATTGAATCTAAACTGACATAATTTTGACCAGTCCTCCAACCTTGCTAAGTCCCTTCTCATCCTTTCCACTCCCTCTTGTGTATCAACCCTGTTGCAGATCCTTGTGTTATCTGCATAGAGGCACACATTTCCTTCCAGTTCCTCCACAATGTGACTTATAAAGACATTAAAAAGGACCAGTCCCAGTACTGAACCCTGCAATACCCCACTAGTAACCACCCTTTCTTCAGAGTGGACTCCATTTACTATTACTCTCTGTGTCCTGTTGTCCAGCCAATATTTTACCCAGGCTACCACCCTAGGATGCACTCCCGGGCTGGCTAACTTGTTTATTCATTTTTTTTGTGTGGGACTGTGTCAAATGCCTTGCTAAAGTCTAGGTAGGCCATGTCCATTGCCCCTTCATGGTCTACTACTTTGGTCACCCAGTCAAAGAAATCTATTAGATTTGTCTGACATGACCTTCCTGCTGTGAATCCATGATGCCCTGGATCCTATGCCCATTAACCTCTAGGTACTCAACAATTCTTTCTTTCAGAAGTGATTCCATCATTAATAGCTAACATACTAACATACTAAAATGCCAGCAGAATAGGCCTAATGGTCTTTCGTGTCTGCTCGTTTGGTCAGCCCCACCCTGGGTGCTGACCTTGCTGTCCCCCTCGCCTTCTCTGGCTTCTCCCTTCCCAGTTCCGGATATTCTTGCTGCATTGGATTTTGCTTCCTGAACCCTTCCCCTGTACCTGTCCCACCCCCTCTTGAACCCCTCCACTGTCTCTGCCTCCACCAGCCCCCTAGGTAGTGCATTCCATGGCTCTACCACCCTCTCAGTGAAGTAGCACCTCCTCCTTTCTCCCCTGAATCTTCCCCCCTCCAGCTTCCACCCATGCCCTCTAGTGGCCCCCTCCTCCTTCCTTCAAAGCACCCTCACTGTTCCTCCCCTATTTACCCTCTTCATGTACCTGAAGACCTCTATCATGTCCTCCCGGTCCCGTCTCTCTTCCAAAGTGTACATATTTAGCTCTTCGAGCCTCTCCTCATAGGTCCTGTCCCCCAAGCCCCAAATCATTTTGGTTGCCCTCCTCTGGACCCTCTCCAGGAGGTTAATGTCCCTCTTTAAGTGTGGCCTCCAAAACTGCACGCAGTACTCCAGGTGCGGCCTCACCAAGCAGTTATACAGAGGGAGTATCACTTCCCTCCTTCTGGAGGTGATCCCCCTAGCGATGCATCCCAGCATCCTGTTGGCCTTGGTCTCAGAGTTGTTCATCTTGACATCCACCACCACCCCCAGGTCCCTCTCAGCCATTGAGACTTGTAGTATTTCCCCCCCCAGGGTGTACACTTGGCCTGGGTTTCTGGCCCCCAGGTGGAGTACCTTGCATTTCCCTGCATTAAACCTCAGCTTCCACTTTCTAGACCATCTTTCCAGAGCCTCCAGGTGCCTGCAGTGCCACTCTCCCTCCTCCCCATCCACCACCGCCCCAGTTTGAGTCATCTGCAAAGAGACTCATCTCACTCCTGATTCCTGTCCTTATGTCAGATACATAGGCGTTGAACAGAAGGGGCCCAAGGACTGATCCCTGTGGGACCCCACTAATGACCCTCCTTGGGGAAGAGACTATCCCACCAACTACGACCCTCTGGGTCCGGTCCTGGAGCCAATTGCCTATCCATCAGATCATCTGGTTTCCCACCCCCATTTCTCCTAGTTTATCCAACAGGCCCATGTGAGGAACAGAGTCAAATGCCTTGCTGAAGTCTAGAAAGAGGACATCCACTGGTCTACCCAGGTCCAAGGCACTTGTCACCCAGTCATAGAACTCCACCAGGTTTGTCTGACACGATTTCCCTGGGATGAATCCATGCTGTCTATCGTCCAGGCACCCTGACTTATCCAGGTCCCCCCAGCCTCTTCTTGACAATGCCCTCCATCACCTTGCCCACCACTGATGTCAGGCTGACAGGCCTGTGGTTCCCTGCCACCTCCCTTGATCCCCCCTTGTGGATAGGCACTACATGCACCACCTTCCAGTCTTGGGGCACCCACCCTGTCCTCAGAGAGATGGTGAAAAGCTCTGCCAGGGGTTTCGCCAGGACATCTGCAAGTTCCTTCAGCACTCTAGGATGTAATTTATCCGGCCCCGGTGCTTTCTCCATCTTAAGGGAGCTGAGGGCTTCCCTCACTCTCTCTGCTGTGATTTCCACTTCCAGTACCTCTTCTCCCTGCTTAGCCCTCCCCCCACCTGCCAGTGATGCCCCCCCTCCCCAGACCTGCCAATTGGTAAGGGCCCCCCTCCTCATTATCTCTGTCTCCTCCCATGTATGATGCAGCATCCCCATTTTCCCTGGTGAAAACTGAGGTGAAGTACTCATTTAGTACCTCAGCCTGCTCCTCTGGGTCTTGTGCCCATCTCTTCCCTGATTTAATCCTGCTAATCTGCCCCTTCACCCTTCGTCTTTCCCCAATGTATCTAAAGAACCCCTTTTTCCCTCTCCTAATTTCCCTGGCCAGGTTCTGCTCCTTCCTTGCCTTAGCCCTCACCACCTCTAGTGGCCCTTCTAGCCATCAGCTCATACTCCCTCGATCCCTTTCACTCCTTGAGCACTTGAATTGCTTATAGGCTGCTTTCTTCCCTCACCACCTCCTGGACCTCCCTGGTCCACCAACAGGGTTTTGGGCCCACCAGATTTCTCTTACTCTTGCACAGGTGCTGGTAGCATCCTGCACCCCTCTCCTGATGATTTCCCACCTACTATCAGCGTCCATGTCTGACCCAATCCCATCCAAATGCTCCTTAAGGATCCTTCCCATTTCCTTAAAATCCACCCCTGAAGTTGGTTACTTCCATCTTTGTGCAGCCTTCTACCCCTCCTAGGTCCAGGCAGAACCAGACCGTGGCATGGTCACTCCCCGCCAATGGGTCCCTTACCTCCAGGCCCCCAATCTGGTCACTAGCTGCTTCATTAAACCTTACCCCCACCACACATAAAAAAGCTCAGATATCATGAACAAATTAGCTTTAACAAAGCTCTTCAGTCTTTCATATTGGGTGGTTCATGCAGCAGTTAACTCTTTTAGTGGTCTTGGCTGCCTGCTGTGCACTCTTGGAAGAGGTACAGGTGACTGACTCTAAAGGGGAGACCTCATGTCAGTTGATGTTGACAGGAAAGTAGATGTGGTGACACTTAGGCCAAATATGAGAAGGTGTCAGTGAGGGGGAGTCTACTGATAAGGGACTCTATGTTAGAGGTGCGCAGGAAAGGGAAGGGAGTAGTCAGATGCCTTCCTGGAGCATCAGCCATCCAGAGTTGGGGTAAGACAAGGATTATAGTGGAGGAGGATAGGGAGTAGGTATTGCTCATACACCTTAGATCAAATTTTCTGGCAAACTGGCCTGTGGAAACAGTGAAGCTTGACTTCCAGAGGTTGGGGAACAGATTGAAAAAGTTCTCAGCTTCTTTGTCATTTTCTGAGATCACCCTGTCTGATGTAGGGAGAAGGAGAGGTTAGAGTAAGGAATGAGGAGATTGAGTTCTATGGGTGGTTAAAAGAGTAGTGTCAGGAACAGAGATACCACTTTGTAGGGGATTGGGGGGGGCTTCTGGGACAGGAGACTCTTTAGAGGTGACAACTTTCACCTAACAAGTGAGGGAGCTAGTACGTTAAGGCAGAAGTTTGAGTCTACACTGACAGACAGTTAAACCAGCTGCAGGGGAGGTTGGGGCTAAGAATTCCTCAGTTGAGGTAGGTGAAGTGGGGAACCTAGTCAGTACTCCTGCAGAGATGTGGGCTTGGGATACAAAAAATAGTAGCAAGGTGGAACATGTTCAAGAGGCCAGTAAGTATAGACCAAATAGACCTCCAAAAAAGGAAAAACACAAGACACCATGAATACCAGGGAACTGTAATAGGGGAAGTCAGTCAAGAACCAATAGGGATGGTACAGCAAGTTGAAGGGTGGTGTGGCTCAATGCCAGGAGTCTGGGTAATAGAATTATTGAGCTCCAGGCACAGATGGCAAGCTCTGGGACAGATCTAGTGGCTGTTACAGAAATGTAGGAAATGAGACCAAGGAATGGGACCTGGCAGTCCCTGAGTTTACCTTATACAGGTGAGAGAGAGGGATGGGTAAAGGGCAAGGGCTGGCTATTTACATAATGGAAGAAATAAAGGCAATAGAGGAGGCATCCATTGAAGGGAAAGGGGAGACAGAATCACTGTTGGTACAGCTCATAGAGTCATCAGAAGGAAAACTTCTAATGGGAGTGGTTTACAGATCACCAAGGCAGGGCAGGAAAGAAATAAGGAACTAGGAGACAAAGTAGGAAACATGGTGAAAAAGGAGAGGTCGTAGCAGTAAGGAATCTCATCCTGTCAGACATTCACTCAGACACTCTAGCAGTCAGAAGCACCAGAAGCCATGTCCTGCTTGGCACTTTGCAAAGACTGCATGCTGGTACAGCAGGTCAGGAATCCCACTAGACAATCTGCCATTCTCAATGTGACATTCACCAACTTGGAAAGAGTAGGAAGAGTGCCTGTTGGGGAACAACTGAGGTCCAGTGACCACAATACTATATGGTTCAATATGTCCCAGGGCACCAGTAAACCCTTGTCTAAGGCTGAGGCACCAGATGTCAGAAGGGCAAACTTTAACCAAATGAGAGAATTAGTCCTGGGAAGGTTAGCTGGGGAAAACAACATCAGGGGAGTAAAAGAAACATAGGAGGTTATAAAAGGGGCCATTCTCAAGGCAACAAAAATTTGTATTCGGCAGTTATCAAAAGAAACAAGTATGAGACCAATTTGGTTCCCTGAAAAGATCAAGAAGGCAGTGAGGGCCAAAAAGAAGACCTCTGTAAGGTACAATAAAAACAGGGGGACAAAGAATGGAAAGAGTATCGAGAAGAAACTAGAAAGGCCAAGATGGCAGTCAAAATTACAAAAGCAGGCACAGAACTGCATTTTGTGGAGGGGATAAAGGAAGGGGAAAAACAGTTTTTTAGGTATAAACAAGGGAAAAAAGAAAGATGGAGGTGGAATTATCATGTTAAGTGGTGCAGGGTAATAGAGAAGGATGGGCAGAAAGCAGCCATCTTGAATGACTGCTTCTTGGTATTTACTAAGGAGAACAGAGTGCCCTTTGCAAGAGGGCCAGATAAAGGCAGCTAAGAGAGGGGTCCTGGAAATAAGGCTGCATAAATATATAGGGTAACAGTCAGAAAAGTATTAGCAGCCCTCAAGGTACAAAAGGCCCCAGGACCAAATGGGATGCATCTGATGGTACTAAGGGAACTGGCATCAGTGTTAGCTGAACCCCTGGTGAGGTTGTTCAATAGCTTTTTGCAGCAAAGGGTGGTTCCCAAGGACTGGAGAATGGCAGTCATAGTTCCTCTGCTCAAGGGAGGTGATAAAGAGCAGCCAAGAAACTATAGACACATCAGCCTTACCTCTGTGGTAAGGAATCTAATTAAGAACTAGTCTATCAATCAATCAATCTTTATTTTACCAGGCGAAACACCATTGAGTGAACTCATTTAAGAGGTGGACCTGGGTGGTACACATCAAAAATACAACAAGGAAATACAAGAACGTAGTTAGGTACATACAGAGGGTGTATACAGATGCTTAATAATGGAGAAACAAGTGTAGAGATATCCCATGATGCACAGGTGACATAGCATAATATATAATTTTAACAGGGTGTTACCTGTTAAAGTCTAGAGATCCCCGGTAATGAAATATGTGTAAATCTTCTTTTATTTTTCTCTTTTCTTCTTTTTCACTATTTCTTTTCTAAATTCTTTGCCTCCTTTTGTCTTTCCTGTTTTTCTCTGTCAGGGTGGCCAACCCGACAGACCCCTCATCCCTTTGCTGTCCCTGCTTTATAATATTGTGCCCTGAAAGTGCAAGTTGTGCTTTGGTTTAAATTCCCAACTGAAGGACTGCCTGTAAGTGTGAGTAGTGCTGGTTGAGAAGCTCCTAAGTGCGAAGTAAGGTTCTAGCACATGTCGTGCTTCTGATTAAAATACTGCTGCACCTGAATAGTCCCACTGCTGAGTGTGACTGAGCACTGGACCCACTGCTGCATGTTTCAGGTCTTTTTTCCAGAGTGTAGCTCCAGTGACAGAAATTGTTCCTGGTCACAGTATGCGACACAGGAACATAGCTTAGATCGGATCAGGATGCTCCAGCTAAGTTTTGCCACACCGAGTGGCTGAAGATACGCTCCTTGTTCAGAGCTTGAAAAAAAGGGTTGCTTTGGAACAAAGGCATGCTCTGAAGCATCAGGAGATATGGCAAGTGTGGTAAAAGAGAAATAGACTTGCTGGCTAGTGAGACACTATGGGCAAATGAATAAACAAGCCTCGTAGTGTCTTATAGTAAAATGAAATATGTTATATGAGTTCCTACAGATCCAGATATGTTGTAACTGGGGCTGATTTCCTACAAGCAAAAAAATTAAACATAAAAAGGCCCAAATTAAACATTACCCAATGGACTGACATTTTAACCCATCGGGTTAATATTTATGACATGTTGGATGTGAAAGGGACTCATATAGGAAATGACGCATAGAGCCTCTGCATGTTAATGCATGGTGCAACATTAAAGAACAGCAGAGATAAACTCCAAGGAGAGTTTTTTTCTGATTTTAGAAATAAAAATAAAATAGCTGCTCAGTAATTTAGCTTTCAGGTCTCTTGAGCTGGCAGGAGAAGGAAGATAGGGAGCACAAGTTCTATGTGATAATGGCTTCAAGGTTCTTTGCAGTTTATTCCACAGTCAGGGACATGCATGACTTATGGAAGCTCTGTCAAAGTGTGAGTGAACTTTAGGGATGACTAGAGAAATATATGAAAGGCTTCTCAGGGAGTAGCTGCATGTAATTCAGAGGGGCAGACAATCAGAAAAGTACTAAACAAGCTTCTTAGAGATAGCTCTGAAGGTCCAGAATGCAGCATTTCTTTGCTTCTAAAATTAAGTAATGACCAACCTACTAGGGAATAAAGGGATCAATGATGGGTGGAGTATGCTGCTCATTTAATAAACCTTATGGCTCAGCGGTACAGGGTATCAAGCTTGGTTAGAACAGATCTAGAGCCTTGACCATAAAGAACTATCTGCATAGTCCAATAGTGATAGAAAAGTGGTTTGAACCAGTCTCTTTTTTGCATCACATGTAAGTAGGTGCTTAATTCTGTAGAAGAGGCCAAGTATCTGCTTAAGTTTTTTCATTAGTTCCTCAACAAGGTTGGTGAAGAATAGTTTATGGTTAATCCAGACCCCTATATATTTAAATTTGTCCACGAACTCTAAGGGCTCACCTAGCAGTGTGGCAATCTGAAGTGCTGTACCTTGGTTGCTCGGAATTGACACATTAACTAATGGAAAAAAGAGCATCGCCTTGGTTTTTTTTGAGTTTAAAAGGAGTTTCTGGTTCAGAAGGTTTAGCTGCAGACAACTGAACTCCAATTGCAGATCTCTGCAGACCAGTTCTTTTATTAATTTATTTGCTTTTGGTAACCGGGTGAGTGCACTAGGCATATAAATGCCTATTTTCAGTCTTAACCATAGTTCTGGAGTCAGCCTATCAATTTAAAGGACCATATCATCAGAAAAGAGATGAATGCTAGCTGGTTTGTTACCGGTGTCAATATTATTGATATGCGAAGAGAAGAGGTCCTAACATGGACCCTTGCAGCATGCCTCTGCAAAGGTTTCACAGGAGGAAGGTCTCCATCAGATTTAACCTGCTGAAAGTGACCAGTTAGGCACAGTAACTAGTAAACTATTTTATTACTAGGGAGTTCAGGTCAAAGTTTCATAGAGCTACCAAGAGCAAATCATGATCCACTGTCCATGATCCAAATGCCTTGCTTAAATCACGGAACAAAGCACACACGTAATTCTTGGCATCCAAGGTACTCTGCCAGTTATTGGTATCCTTTGCAAGTGCTGAAATCATACTATGGCAAGGCCTGAAAATTGACTGGACTGGGCTGAGCAAATTAGAAGAGTCCAGGAAGTTCTTAAGTTGATTATTAACTACTTTCTCAAACATTTTTTGAAAGGATTGGAAGCATGGAAATAGTTCTATAATTGTTTAGATCACTCAGATCACCAGATCTGAACAGGGGGATTACTTGAACAGTTTTGAAAATTGACAATAGGATGCCCTGAGCAAAGGACAAATTGAAAAGATGGGTGATTGAGGCAGACAAGATGTGCTAGCTGAGTTTTAAACAATAGTGATCAATAGACTCTGCACCCGCACTCTTTCTAGTATCCAGGTCTAGTAATACATCTACTTGTTTCAGTGTAATGGGGCAGAAAGAGAATACAGTGTCTTGAACAGGAGGGTCAGCAACCAGAAATGTCAAGTACTGTTCGCAAAGTTGTGAATGAAGGTTATTGGCAGGGGAAGAATCAAACACTAGCCTGGCTGTAGCAAAATGATTATTTAGGAGATCAAGAAATGTCAACGAGAACCGAGTGGAATACTTGGAGAAAAATGGGCTTCAGGATAAGCAGCCCAGATCTGAGGCAAGGAGGTCTTTTCAGACCAACCTGTTAATATTCTTTAATTGGATAAACAGGAAAGTTGACAAGGGGCATGCAGTAGACTTACTCTACTTTGACTTCAGCAAAGCATTTAGTTGGTGCCATAGAGAAGACTACTGAGAAAAAATGGGAGGATTTAGGAACAGCTATGGAAATAGTGAGGTAGGCAGAGAATGGTTGGGGGGAGGGCAGCAGAGAGTTGTAGTGAATGGGATCAGATCAGTGGAAAGAGAGGTCACCAGCTGATTACAACAACGGTCTGTCTTGGGCTCAGTTCTCTCTAATATAACCATCAGTGACATCGGAGAGGGAATCCAGGGCAGGTTGTATCTATTCACAGATGTCACTAAGCTCCGTGGTACCGTTGACAATGTGGAGGGGATAAGAGAATTGCAGAGAGACCTTCAAAGGCTGGAAAATTGGTCCAAAGTATGGCAACAGAAATCCAATTCTGAGAAGGGCAAAATGACATACTATAATTAAGGAACAAAAAACCCAGAACAGAGTACTGAATTGGTGGGGTTCAGCTGGACACAACATCAGAGGAAAGGGACCTAGGAGTCATAATTAGTGACTCCCTTAAACCAGCCAATGTAACAAAGCCTTTAGCAAGACTAAAAGAATGCAAGGATGAATTGGGAGGGGTTTCCACAGTAGTAAACAGGATACATCTGTGCAGGTCACCGATGAGGCCAAACCAGGAGTACTGTGCCCAGTTCCAGAGTCCCCACCGGAAAAGGACAGGGACAGGCTAGAGATGGTACAACACAGGGTGACCAAGATGAGAAGGGCAGATCCTATGAGGATCTGCGAAAGGTGCTGAGCATGCATTTACTCAAAACCAGATAAAAGAGGGGGAACATGATAGAGACCTTCAAGTTCTTGAAAGAAAAAAATAAGGTGAAATGTGAATAGTTATTTACCAGGAACAGAGGAGCTAGGATATGGGGTCATGAGTGGAGGTTAATGGGGAACATTTTTAAACTGGATGTAATGAAGTTTTTTTACAGAAAGACTGGCTGAGTCATGGAATTGTCTATCAGCAGAAGTAATGGGTGCAAAACCATTAATAACTACAAACATGACTGGGATGGAGTCACCAGTATAGGAGCTACTCAGAGGGATGAGGGAGGTGGAAGCATGGAGAACAATAGGGAGAATAAGGTGAGCGAACACCCCATGGAGACAACAGGTCCCGAAATATGACAGGATAGCATGGGTAGACTAGATGAACCATTGGTCTTTTTCTGAAATCATCATCTAGGTTTCTGTGTTACTATATATTTGCTATTTCAAATCACATGACTGGCTTTCAGCCATTTCCAATCACATGACTGGCTTGCAGCCAATGGTATAGCTGTATTTTGATTCAAGGTTAAATATTTTCTACTAAATACTGTCATGTGACTAAGCTGACTGGGTATAACAATTTCACATACCACTTTCTGGCTTTATTAGTGCACTGGTAGTTCTTCAGCATTTGATCACTGACATTGACTCCTCCCATTCTACTATTGTACTGTAATACAGCAACAGGTTTAATCTTGGGAGTTTCATCATGTCTGTTGCCACATGTTACCACGTCACTGTTACGCACAGAAGCTAATGTGTATGTAGTCTGGGTCTTCTTGGGCCTTACTCACCACATGATTGCTTTTATTGTTGGGTAGCACTAATTTCTCAGTGAAATACTTTCTTCAACATCAAGCTGGGCATTATCAAACTACAGTAATAATCCAAGTTGACATCTAATAACTGTCACAGAATTCTTTGCAGTTTCTGCAACTGTACAGTAGCTCAAGTCTAAGGTTGGAGAAAAAGCAATCTGTAAAAATAATGTACCCTTTTGTCCCAATCCTCTGGATCCTGCTTCATGGCCCTATCCCCTCCTTCCTCAGAATCTATTCTAATGTAGATCTTGGAGTCATCTGTGAAGAGGCATATCTTCCCTTGGACTTCTTCTCCTATGACACAGTTGAACATCGTGAAAAAAACCTTTCCCAAGACTGAACTATGGAACATCCTGATTGTGCCTTCCTCAGTCTCTGATGCCTCTTTATTCAGAACTACCCTCTGAGTCCTCCCACTTAGCCACTTTTTTCCCCCACCTAGTTACCTTTTACTTGATCTCCAAATTACCCAGTTCCTTCACTCTCCATCCATAAGGGACATAGTTGAAGGCTTTACTAAAATCCAGGTATAGTATATCTATAGCAAAACATTTGTCCAATGATTGTTTCCCAATTAAAAAAGTCAAACAGGTTTACATAGCATGACCTACCACTGAAAACCATGTTGTCTAAGGTCCTGCAGTCCTTTGGCCTTCAGGAACCCAATGATTCACTCCTTTATAATGGATTTCAAGATAGTCACCTCTATAGATGTTACACTGAGTGGTCCATAGTCTCATGGTTACCCATGATTCCTACTTTTATGTAGGGGGACCATATCACCATCCTCCAATCCTCCAGAATTTCTTCTGTCTCCAGCAAGCAGTTGAAGAGGTCCATTCATGGACCTGCTGTACTTATCCTATTTCCCTTAATACCTTCAGTTGCAACCCATCAAGCCCACTGACTTATTTACATTTAGAAACTAAAAGTCCTTCAATGCTGTTCTGTAAAGGACTCCTTGCTGACCCTTACCAGCAATCCTCTGCTGGTCAGCATACTGCAGTCTTGTAGAGGCCTCATGCATTCAGCTGTGAACAGAAATAATCATTCAGCAGAATTGCCTTGTTCTTCTTATCCTCTACCCATTCCTCCCCTACATTAGCACAATTACTCCTTCCTTGGTATTTTTTGCTCCCAAATATATTGAAAGAATAGCTTGTCACCCTCCCCAAACCTCTGTGCCTGCCTTAGTCTCTGCTTTTACCTGCCTCACTGCCCTGCAGTTCTAAAATGTACAGTGGTAGCCATCTTAAACTTCCCTCTCACTGCAGTACCTCATTAGCTTAAACATTACTTTATTGTGGCAGAAACAGAAACATGGTACACAAAGAACCATAACTCAGATGTCAGCATACCAGGCTACACAATCTACAGGAGACACAGGGAAGGTAGAAGAGGAGGAGGAGTAGTAGTAGCTCTCCATGTAAGGGAGGGGATCAAAGCAACAGGAGGAGAGGGGGCACTGTGGGTCACCCTGGAGACTAGAAATGGCACCACAATCCAAACAGGGGTAGTATACAGACCCCCATCTCAGGTGAGGAAATAAACAAAGAAATGGCAGAAGGTATCCTTAGGATGGCAGAGAAAGGGGAGATATTGTTGAAGGGGGACCTGAATATGCCAGATGTTAACTGGAGCACCTTTTCTGCAGCCACATCCAAAAGCAAGGCCATTCTCGATGCCCTACCGGGGGCATGCCTCAGACAACTAGTGTTGAAACCCATTTGGGAAGGAGCAGCCTTAGACCTGATACTCTCAAATCTGGACAGAGAGAGGATTTCAGATCCAGTAGTGGGTAGCCATCTGGGAACAAGTGACTACAAAACAGTGTAGTTAATGATAAACTCAGCTGCAGAGTCAAGCCATACAAAACTGAAGGTAGTGGACTTCAGGAGGGCTGACTTTGTCAAAAATGGGAAAGTGCCTCAGAAAAGCACTACAAACAAGCAAGAAAGAGGGGTGGAGCAACAATGGGTAAACATCAAAACTGCCATCACAGAGGCAACACGCATTTGTGTGAAGCAAATAAATAAATCAAAATGAAAGAAAAAAAACACTATGGTTCTCAAAAGTGGTGGTATGGAAGATTAAGGAGAAAAATACTGTATATCATTTAGGAAATATAAGGAAACACAGAAGGAGCAGGCAGAAAACTGTACCAGTTAAGGCAGAAGGAAGCAGGGAAGGCAGTCAGAATAGCAAAGTACCAAACCAAGGAAAAGATAGCCAACTCATTTAAGAAGTGGGATAAAACCTTTTATAGGTACATTAGGGAGCGTAGAAAGACAAAAGGAGGGACAGTGAGGCTGAATAAAGGGGACGGTGGGTGGGCGGAGAGGGACAGTGAAAAGGCAGGGATACTGAATGAATACTTCTGCTCAGTATTCACAAAAGAAGAGGAGGGGAAGGTACTTAATCCAATCAATAGAAGTGATCTGGAAAGGGGGATTGATCCCAGTCCTTTCACAGAAGAAAGGGTTCTGAAACAATTCCTAAAACTGAAGGTGAACAAAGCAGTGGGACCTGATAGGATTCCCCCTGGAATTCCAAAAGAATTCTGAATAGCCTTTTTAACAAATCATGTGAGGATGGTGTGGTACCTGAGGACTGGAGAAGCATGGATGTGATTCCCCTTCACAAAAGTGGGAGCAAGACAGAGACAAGAAACTACAGACCTGTCAATTTGACCTCAGTGGTAGGGAAAATGATGGCATCACTTCTGAAGGAAAGAATTGTTGAGTACCTAGAGGCCAGTGGGGCACAGAACCCAAGGCAGCATGGATTCACAGCAGGAAGGTGATGTCAGACAAATCTGATCGATTTCTTTGACTGGGTGACCAAAGCAGTAGACCAGGCAGGGGCTGTGGACATGGCCTACCTAGACTTTACCAAGGCATTTGACACAGTCCCATACAAAAGATTAATAAACAAATTAGCCAGCCTGAGAGTGGGTCCCATGGTGGTAGCTTGGGTAAAACATTGGCTGGACAACAGGACACAGAAGGTAATAGTAGTCAGAGTCCACGCTGAAGAAAGTGGGGTTACTAGTGGGGTACTGCAGGGTTCAGTACTGGGTCCAGTCCTTTTCAATGTCTTTATAGGTGACATTGCAGAGGGACTGGAAGGAAAAGTATGCCTCTTTGCAGACAACACAAAGATCTGCAACAGGGTTGATACACAAGGGGTGGTGGAAAGGATGAGAAGGACTTGGCAAGGTTAGAAGTATGGCAGCTTGGATTCAGTGCATAGATGTTCAAAGTAACGCACCTGGGAAACAAAAACCCAGGGAAGAGTACACAATGGGGGGTAGTAACAAAAACACAAATAGAAAGGGACCTGGGGGTAATCATTTCAGATGACCTGAAGGTTAGCAAGCAATGTGAGAAGGCAGTATGGCTGGCTGGGGTGGGATACTGGAATGTATAGGGAGAGGCATCACCAGTAGAAAACAGGAAGTTGTTATCCCTCTGTACAGACAGTTGGTGAGACCCCATCTGGAGTACTGCATCCAGTTCTGGAGACCACATCTTTGCAAGGACATAGACAGGATGGAGACAGTCCACAGGAGGACAACTAAAATGGTGCAGGGTCTGCAACAGAAGCCATACAAGAGACTAAAGGAGCTTAATATGTGTACCCTTGAGGAAAGGAGGGAGGGGGGACATGATAGACACTTTTAAGTACCTCAAGGGAATTAACAAAGTCCAAGAGGATAGCATCTTTCAGAAAAAGAGATGTGCAAGAACAAGGGGACACAATTTTAAGATAGAGGGGAAAACAGGGTAATGTGAGGAAGTATTTTTTCACAGAGAGGGTGGTGGACGCATGAAATGACCTTCCTGAGGAGGTTGTGGGATCAAAAACAGTGGTGGAATTCAAGAATGTATGGGACGGACATAAGGCAATTCTTGTGGGGAGTAGGAAGAAATAGGCTGTTGGTCAACTAGAATCTGCAGCTTATACTGTGGTAGGGAAATGGGCAGACTAAGTGGGCCAAGCGATCCTTATCTGCCGTCAAAGTCTATGTTTCCATGTTTCTATTGTGTTTAGGGAAGGAGCTGCAGGTTTTTTTCATTGTCTGTAATGGAAGCCTTAACAAGATCTGAATAGTTTTGCAGCAGCTCAATGTGCCACCACAAGTTTAGAGATAAGAGTGACATTTAGGATGTCTACTACTTTAAGGCAATTCTGGTTTTCCAAAGTTTTTTTTTTTGGGGGGGGGGTTGCCATGTAATTTTCACTATTAACAGAATGCAGTAACTTCAGACAATTAATGAACCAATGCACAAGATAGTGTACATTAGATGAGAAGAAGAAGTTTGTGGACCACTAATCTGCAAGGTTTTTACTAGATGTGTCTGCAGGAAAATACTAATGAAAACATGTATTTCCCAGACACATCCTGGTTTCCTTGAAGAAAATTCAGCCTGAGCAAAGCTAGCCAGCTGTTCTGGATAGTAACTCATTTCAGTACAATTAAGTTTTATAATGCTGTCACTACAATTGGCCTTCATCTCTGATTGAAAAGAATATTTTGATGCTTTCTAATTTATTACCAGGCAAAGGGTCATAAATTCCTAGCGTTCCTGTAAACTTAAACAGTTCTAGCTACTGCTCATTCACATGCCACAGAATTTCAGAAACACTTTTTTGGATTGCATCAGTGCTTTTGTATCTCTATATGGATTCTGAGAGACTCATCTGCTTGCTTGGATTCTTCCTGTTTCTCAGCCTCTCCCCCTGCACTTATTTTGCCCAGTGTGCTTTTACATCCTTTGCCTTGACTCCAATGATCTAGAGAGACTATTACCTGTCACTTGATAAGTCCTGTACATATAACCATTCACTTGATGAACTTTTCTCCTTTTCACTTTCTGTACTTTCCTTCCTTACATTTGGTCTGCCCAGTTCTGCATATATTGCTGTCTCTTGCTCTTTTTCACTTAGTGTGATTTAGTCTACTTCAGTCGATGTGGGTGGCCCACTCTAAGTTGTTGTTTCTTATCTCCTTCCACTTGTTCCATGCCCTACTTGCACCTCACCATCTTCTTTATGTTCACTTGCAAAGCATGCAAACATATTGGCATCACTGTGCTGTGAAATTACTTTTTTAGGGTGTGCTGCCATCTACCTATCACAGCTTCAGAATACTGACTGTCCTCCATAATTCTGCCACTCTCCACCTTTCTTCTCCTTTTCTTTTTGAAATCCTTGCTGAGTCACAAGACTGAACAATGCAAGCTGCAAGGGTTTTGTGTAACTCTTAATTCTGATTACTTGGAATCTTACCCCTGCTTTCTGTTCCACATATCTGCTACTGTTTACTTCTTTCATATGTGGTGCAGTTTAGGGTATTGTTTCTCAGGGAATGGCAGAGCTATTGCTCAGCTAATATAATATTCATTCCCATGGTGCAGTGATTACAACTCATAAAATTACTGTATTTTCATAAAAGGCAAACGGGCAAGTAAAATATGTTTTAACATTTAGTCACTCATTGATTACTTTAGGTAAGGAGTTGTGTTACTCTGCTTACCTGTTATGAACCCATGCTGCCTTTATAGTGCATTGCATGTAAATGAGGGGAAGCACAACTGTAATGAGATGCAAATGCATCCGATGCACCGCGGATATGCTGATTGGCTAATCTGCATATGCCGGCTGAATATCGCAAAATTGTGCATGGCGCATTGGTGTGCATGCACAAGTTGTGGCACACAGTGCCATTGTGTACATCACTGGTGCAGCCTACGCACACTGCGCTATATGCATAGCAGCACTGTGCCGCTATTGGGCATGTGGCGCTCATGCACTGTATGCCCTATGGTGCCCAGGCACTATTGGTCCATCGATCATGGTGCCCACATGCCCCTATTGTGCTGGGGACCCTGCCTGTCTTAGAATAGGGTACAGGATCCCTGGTGTAGTGCCGCATGGCGCAACTCACATACACCCATGAGTTGTGCCATGCATTTTGGAATCGGGCCCCACCTGTATAAAAATGTGGGAGAAATTTGCAAATGTCAACTCACTGTATTGTCAGGATGGTCTCCATTTGAGTAAAAGTGGAACTAGGCTATTAGGTAACACCTTTCATCAGGCTATCTCAACCAACTCTCAGGTATCAAAAAAACTGAGTAAACTGGGGCATAAGGGAATCAGCGTGAACAAAACTTCTACTAAGGTCACTTGCAATACAACAAAACAAAATGCAAAATCTAAATTTAACTTTCTATTTAGAAATGCCGGCAGTCTCTATTTTGTTAAGAGAGATGCTCTAAAACGCACCTTAATTCAGGAAAATATATATATAGCTGCCATAACTGAAACCTTGTGAGGGGAACCATCTAGCTGGGGCAACAATATCCCAGAATATAATATTATCCATAAGGACAGATCTGGAAAAGATGGGGGAGGCATGGCCTTCTCTATCAGAACGACCTAAAGTATAAACAAATTAACAATACTAATGCAAATGACACAAATGAAATAATATGGGTAGAGATTCAAAGACATAAAGAAAATAAATGACTTCTGAGGCTGTGTTACCAACCACCAGACATAACTCTATTGGGACACAAGAACTTGTTAACTAACATAAAGACAAATTGATATATATAAAGAACTAATATTATTAGGCGACTTTAATACACCTGGGATAGATTGGTTAGAACATACAGCGACCACAACTCAAGAGCATTTATTGTTGGACACATGTACTACTAATGGGTTACAGCAATTAATAAACAAACCCACTAGAGGCAACAATATTCTGGACCTTGTTATAACTGATATCCCTGACAAAATGTATGATATAGAGATCCATGATCCTTTACTTAGCAGCGACCATAATATCATCACTTTCACTTTAAATTCAGTATCTATAAAAGTGGAAGGCAAAAGTATAATCAAGGACCTTAACAAGGCCAATTTCAAGCAAATCCTACTAGAATTAAATCAGTGGGATTGGAATAAGGATTACACAAATGTGGAACAATTGTGGCTTAGAATCAAAAACAAGATCCATGAACTTATAAAAAAACATATATCCAATAGAACCCTACATAATAAAAAAGGGAAACTACCATTATGGTTCACTAATAGGGTAAAGAAGTTACTAGAGGTAAAGAGAAGGGCATATAGGGATTTTTTCAAAGGAGACCACAATGAATATAATAGATACCAATATGGGCAGGCTCTTAAAAATTGCAAAACCAATATCAAAAAAGTAAAATATAATATCGAATTTATATTGATGCACGTTAAAGATGGGGTAAAACTTTCTACTCCGATGTAAACAACAAAAAATGTACAACAAGTACAATAGGGCCCCTTAAAAAAAATAACACTGAAATAATAGAACCCTCAGTAATGGCGCTGGACTTCAATAAGTATTTTTGCTCAGTCTTTGGAACAAAAAATCCCATTACTACCAAACCTAATACTGTGAATCAATTCACTACACTACCCAAAATCTCAAGAGATGAGATTAAGGAAAAACTGGAAAAATATTAAAACTAATAAATCAGCCAACCCGGTGGTGCTGAGAGCTGAGGCACTGGACACCTTACCTTGCACCATGCTGGTGACTAGTGCTTGGGAATGAGCATGGGCTGCTGGGGGTTGGCAGGGGAGAAGAAAGATTGAGCATCCAAGGAACTTCTCTCCTTCTCCGGGAAGGGGGGAAGTCAGTGGTTGGTCCTTGATTGGCCCCTAGCAGAGGCTGGGGGCAGCATGCCAGTGCTGCAGGAAAAGGGGCAGAGATGGGTCATATGCCTGGAGGGAGTGCATGCAGTCACATACGTGCTCCCTCCATCAGGATCATTGCATGCCACATCTCCAGGGGGATGAAAAGTGGAAAAATGGCTCCTGGTCAGGCAGCATAAGCTTCTAACCGCAACAGCCCGACCCCAAATGGCACTTCCTCCTCTGGATCCTTTCTGGTGAGTACAGCTAAGGGGGGAGGCTCCTCACCACCATGGGGGGCAAGCTATGGGGGAATTGAAGAGGTGGCCTGATGTCGGTGTGTGGGCCAAGAGGTCAGTCTGGATGTACAGCTGACCAGGACCAAGTGGGAGAAATAGGTAGCAAAAAAACCCAAAAAACTAATAAATCACCAGGACCTGACTCTCTACACCCTAGATTGTTGAAAGAAATTGAATCATGGTTGATAGACCCATTGTATACACTTTTTAAAATGTCCATAAATATTAGAGAGGTACCATGAGACTGGCAATCAGCCATTTGTGATCCCAGTTTATCAAAAAAGAGACCATGGGTGCACAGCAAATTACAGAGCAATTAGCCTAACATGTATCTTAGGAAAAATTATGGAATCCATTGTGAAATATAGGCTAGATCATGAAATTAGCATCAGTAATATTGAGGATAACACTCAGCACTGATTCAAAAATAAGAGATTATGCCTCATAAGGAATTTGGTCTTTTATGAAAAAGTAAGCACAATGTTGGAAACAAAATCACCTGTATACCTTAATTTTTGCAAGGCATTTGCATAAGGTCCCACATGGGATTCTAATAGAAAAGATGCATGCATTAGGCATAAATAAAACACTTGTCAACTGGGTAGATACATGGTTAAGTGACAGAATACATGGTTAAGTGACAGAACACAAACAGTTAGAATAAGAGGCTACATCTCTGAAGAGGGTCCAATGATAAGTGGGGTGCCACAGGGATTTGTGCTTGGACCTGCCTATTCTCTGTATTTATTTCTGACTAAAACAGAAATATAAATAGTTTCACTATTAAATTCACAGATGATACTAAAATTGCTGCTGATGTTAGATCAGAACTGGGGGTTGAAATATTAAGAAAGGATCTTGCAAATTTGAAACTATGGGCTGAAATCAATGGTATGTCCTTCAATGTTGACAAGTGTATTGTAATACATATGGGAGAAAGAAACACCTGTAACATATACCGACTAGCAGGGCATACCTTAAAGCCCATAGACAGTGAAAAAGACTTGAGGACACTAATTACAAATAATTAAAAATTTTTAAAACAATGTAATGAAGTAATTAAAAAAACAAGATCATTGGCTGCATTAAAAGATCAGTTACTACCAGAAACAGGACTTGTATTATCCCTCTGCATAAAGTGCATGTGTTGCCACACCTCGATTATTGCTCCCCATTATGGAGCCCACATCTACAAACAGATGTAAAATGAGTGAGGGGGTAGAGAGGAGGGTAACAAAGATAGTTGATGGCCTATAAATCATGGATTGTGAACAAAGACTCAGAGAAATAAACCTCTACACACTAGAGCAAAGGAGGACTAAGGGAGACCTATTACATATATTTAAAATAGAGATACACAGTTAATGACAGATCTTGGGATAACACACAGTCAAAGAGACTTCCTACTTCGAAGTCATGACCACCAGCTTATGCTGACATATCCAAAAAGGAATAATAGAAGAGCATTCTTAACTCAGAGGATAGTGCCCACATGGAATTCCCTACCCCGAGAGGTAATGGAAGTGGACTCCTTTAATACTTTTAAATTAAACATAGATAAATATTTAATAAATCACTTGGGGAAAAAATGAGCCAGTTAGTGTGAGATGAATCCACCATGGGCTTCTTGCCTTCTATACATCTGCCCTCTCCTAGTATTACTCCTAGTATTACAGCAACTGCAAATGTAGGAAGCTTAATGTGGTAGAGTTACACACCTATTGTTTTCTCTCTGAAGTTTGTTGTGGTGTGCTGGTTTGCTTACAACTGAATATTTGCTTTTTATTTCTTTTATCAGGTTGACTATCATATGTATAACCCAGCTGTCATGTTCAAGAACAAGAAATCTATTAGGATTTAAATGCTGGATGAAAGACACATTTGAGATAAAGAGTCTCATCTGTTCTATTCTGAAAAAGAATTACATTGAGGAGACCTGAAAAATGTGAAACTTTGAAAATTGATTAGGGACTTTGAAATACTGCTGATATCTGTGTAACATAAAACTAAGTGACCAAGTACTTGCATTTATTTTTCCCAGTTGATGTTCTTTGTTCTTTTAATTGTTTTTGTATTACTATCAGACCCCAGCACTTAGAGACTGAAAGCTGCTGCATAATTTAAAGACCATTTTCTCCTAAAAGTAATTACAATGGGAGGTACTAAGAAATCAGCCAAAAATAATAAGGAAATAAAATCTAAAAACAAAACAAAAAAATCACAGAAAAGTATTTGTTTTCTGAGAGGCTTACTGAGCCAGAAAATGAAAATTCAGCATACAAAGAACCTACATATCCTGACTGAGATGATGGTTCCCACTAGATTGCTGTATGAAACAAAAAAAAACTGGAGAGTAAGCACCCACCTCCTAAAACACATATGGTAAAGACTCAGAGAAGGGCATTAAACTGAATTAGAACACTAATGCTAGTGAGGTTATAATACATGTGATATGTCTCTTAGGGAATGGGATGGTGGAATCAGCTGGTCAGACAAGTTATGTATAAGGAAACAGTCATGCAGGGATGGAGGAACCTAGAAATATCAGAAGTGATCTAGGTCAGGAAGAACTGAGCAGAGCCATTCCAGAAAAATAATTACCTAGAAGATTCTGAAAAATGTTTAACTCTATTCCTAGATAAAACTAAACCACATCCCTTTAGAAAAAAATTGGTTAACATTCCTCTCCTATGGCCAGAGGAGGGACATGTACCAAAGACATCACCATAAGAGTTAGCAGCAGTTCCACAGGACACAACTAATGCCAGCAAGGCAGAGGAACTTACTGTATATCATACAATGGCAAGACATTTTCACATTCCCTGGTTGCTCAATGTGTGCCTAGTGCAGTGATGTTATTGAACAACAGCATCACTGTATGACTGCCAGGCACACAGATGACTGGATAACAGTAAGAAATCCCTCCTTCCCCATGCAAGGCACCACAAAGCCAACACTGCCTTGTGCAAACAGAGCAAAACATTACCGGACAATGAAGTTGCGATAAAAAGCCCACCCCCTGTAATTTCTTACTTCTCTCCACTGCTTGGGACAAATACAACATTTAGTTCTCACCCTCTGTTCCCTAGGGAAAAAGACATGGCACCATTCCTTATTCAATTTTAGGGAAAGTGCTGCAAACTGACACACCGCTCTGTGTTTTACTTTCAATCCCTCATATATAACCCCATAACGTTTCTGCCTGCCCTACTGTATCCCACTTAATTTCATACTATTTGTTTACTGGCAGTCCAAACAAAAATTTGCCATAGAAGTGTGCAGTTTCAGAGAACTGCCAGTCATGTGCTCAGTTTAAACAGCCATACCTGTCATCCGGTTCAGCATCAGTGCTAAAATGAAACTCATCCCACTCCTTGCTGCCACAATATTTCTTCTGAAAGTCACATACAGCAGCTCATTCAAATCAAAGTTCCAGCCCCTCAGCCCTGCCAAAAACATCTCCAGTCATCAGGTAAATTGTTGATTTGACCTGTGATTGTGACCCGAAACACAGAATTCTCCACTCGACTTCCTGCCGGTAAGCACATCTTTCAGCAGTTTGCGGTTCCACAACAAAGATCGGTTAAATGAAGAGACTTAAAGAAAAGGAAGGTAATGAAATCCATCAGTTACTGATGGAACTTAGAGAAATTAACCAGGACAGGAAGAAAGAGAGTAAAGAAAATTGGACCTCTAAGCCAGCAAGAAACAAAAAAAGAAGGAAACTAGGAATGAGAGTTGGCAGTGAGACAGTAAGTGAAAGGCTGTAAACCTGTAGTTCAATAGATGAAGCAACAGCCACGCCCCTGGCTGTTTTAGCCTGCTATAACTTGGACTGCATGGCCAATCCTTTTAATGCCTTATTGGGTTCTTTGTTTTTTGGTATAGTTTAGGATGGGCTAGCAAAATTCAGGGCTAGTATTCAATTAGCTTTGAAAGGATCTGACGTTAGGTTGTAGAACACAGCACCACCACAAGGCAGCAGTTTGAATAGCATTCCAAGTTTCATAATTTACATAATATTCCATGCGCTCTGGGGAAGCTTCACCTCAAGGCAAACTGCCAACTGTGAAGCATAATGAGGGATCCCTTGGAAGAAACAATATTCAATGGCAAGTAATTTTTGTTACAGACTAAAGTACCGTATAACAGAGTAGTCCTAATTTAAGCTAACTGGATAAACCTGAATGCCCAAATATATAAATGAAATAATACTAGTTAATAGGCAAACATTGGTTAGAACAACTGAGATGCAGAGAACACTACAGCTAAAGGGCCCTTGATGCTATTGTGGCAATTTTGAAAAAAATGTAATATTTAGACACAATTTAGTTTACGTTTAATATTTTTTCTGTAATTCTCACTCTTACTTCTTTATTACTCAGGTTATTTGCATGTACACAGGGTCATTGCCTTATCTGTTCTGGTTGCATGCCTACACCTGACACTACAGTTCTATCTGTGATATTACAACAGAGGCAGTATAGCACAGTGGTTAAGGCTCTGAACTGCAAACCTCGAGACCTGGGTTTGAATCCCACAGTCCCCATTTGCATACTGTGTGACCCTAACCAAGTCACTTAACTTCCTTGTGCTCCCAGGTCTCGCCTGTAAACAAGCTTCAGCTCAGTGTGTCTCTCCTGGTTAAAAACAATACAAAAAAAATCTGTTGCTGTGGTGATCATTATGATGTCATAAACAGGTTGCAGGCAAACAGATAAAGCAGATAAAATCTAAGGGACAGTAATCCTCTTTCATAAAATTGACCTCAGTAATAAATGAAAAAGGAATAGAGTTATATAAAATACATGAAATATAAACCGAATTGTATCTATATCACATTTGTCTTTTTTCAAATTTTCCTAATGGTGTCAAGGGAGCTTTAAATAAATTCCCTTTCAAGGAGGTACAGAGGAGGGCAACTAAGATGATATGAGGGCTAGGGTATTTGGCGTATGAGGACAGACTTGAGGAGCTCTGCCTGTTTTCATTGCATACATATCGGACATCAGGGAGGGTATAGGGTGTGAAATGAGTCTCTTCACTGATGACTCCAAGATGGGAGCAGTAGTTGAAGGAGAAGAGGGGAGGTTGGCCCTGCAAGGGGACCTGGACACCATGGAAAGCTGTATTCACACATGGAAATTAAATTTCAATATCACCAAGTGCAAGGTGTTGCATCTTGGGCGGGGAAACCCTAAACACAGGTACACCCTGGGAGGGGAGGCGCTGGAGGCCTCAATAGGGGAAAAAGACCTAGAGGTCATGGTGGATGCATGTATGAATAACTCTGAGCAGTGTGGGAGAGTGGCTAGCAAGGCAAACAGGATGTTGGGATGCATCGTAAGGGAGATCACCTCTAGGAGCAAGGAAGTGATTCTGCCGCTGTACAATGGACTGGTTAGACCACACCTTGAGTACTGTGTACAGTACTGGAGACCACACTTGAAGAGGGACATACAGCTCCTGGAGAGGGTACAGAGGAGGGCAACTAAGATGATACGAGTGCTAGGGGATTTGATGTATGAGGACAGACTTGAGGAGCTCTGCCTGTTTTCATTGGAGGAGAGGAGACAGGGGGACATGATTGAGGTCTTCAAGTACCTCAAGGGAATAAATAGGGTAAACATGGAGGGGATCTTTAGACTAAAGCAGGGAGGTATCACCAGAGGGCATGGTTTGAAGTTGGAAGGTGGAAGAGTGAGGGGAGAAAGAGGAAGAGGTTTTCACTGAGAGGGTGGTGGACCCTTGGAATGCACTGCCTGGTGAGCTGGTTCAGAGATCCACAGTGGAGGGCTTCAAGAGAGGGTGGGGTGGGATAGACACAGAAAGTGGATGTATCAGATGATGGCCTGCCCCAGGGGGGTGGGGATGGATGATAGGAGTTTCTGGAACACAAGGGAGGGAAGGGGAGGGCCTCAGCACCCAACTAGGGATCTGAGGTTCGAGCAGACTCGATAGACCATAAGGCCTAATCTGCTGGCAAATAGTATGTTAGTATATAAGAGTATATCCGGATAGGTATTGTATAGCTAGGATACCAATACATTTAAGCAGTTTAACAAAGCTAGTAGACTAAACAAGTAGACCAGGAGGGTAGATGCAACTCAGGTATTCCAGTAACAAGTGTGGGTCTCACAAGAGCTCAGTAAACAAGTGTAAAATAAAGAGAAGCACACTTTCAGTTTAGGTAACACAGTTCTACAGTAAATTCAAAAGTAGATGGGAGGGAGGTTTATGGACGGAAGTCCATGGGAGACTCATGGCTGACTCCAGGCAGACTCCTCTTCAGAAATGCCCATTGAAAGATACTAGAGGGGCTAGGCAGAGAAGATGGAATTCCAGAATCAATCTGGGTTAAAGCAGCTAGGGAAAAGGTAAGGCAGTGATTATCAGGATATGTTACAGGCCACCTTGACAGGATTTTCATATTAGCTATGAGTTACATAAAGAAATGAGAAGGGCAACAGAAAAGGGTGACCATAGAATCATGAAGTACCTAAATCTTGGGGAGATTGGGGGAAGGGAGAGGTAAAAAGCAAAGAAGGAAGAATTTGTTGAAAGGTGAATGATTGCTATCCAACTCAGCATATAAGAGAGGGAACAATAAATGATATATGAGATCTTGTGCTAATCTTACTAGCCATACAGTAGAAGCCGCTTAAAGGAGATGGCTCAGTGGCATGCCAATCATCCCCTTTAAGTGACCATCCCCTTTAAGGGAAGTGCTATACTTGTAATGCCGGTACGTTCTAAACAAAGCATAACAGTCTGCAAATAAAATCCACATTAAAACCATAAAAGGAAGTATTGCACAATAGTAATACAACACAAACGAACATAAAACAAGTAAACAGTGATTGTAGCGATTACAGCTCTTCAGTGAGCAAGTGGCTTCATAGTGCAGGCAAAACTCAACTTTTTTCACTTGTGCTGTTAAAAACTTTAAAACATAGCTAGCGACTTGCTAGTGAATCACTATTCTGTTTGGCACTGGTAGTCAGTCATTCGATATTGGTGTGCAGCTTCATGAATCTTTTTCAGGGTGCGGCTCTCAAAAACTGAACAGCATATCTTGCTTCTTCACTTGATCCTGTGCGGTACACCAGTCACGGAGTGCAGAAATACATTCCAAGGCAACGTTGTTAGTGACTGATCTCGGGGGTGGTCTAGGTCACATTCTTCCACATCTTCTTCTTCCATATTGTCTGTCTTCCTTCAGCAGCTGGCACACCTCCCAGTAAACCAACCCTGTCTCGTCATCAGGCAGGAAACAAGCCTTATGGAAGCAATTTCTAAGATTGCAAGAGATGTGTTCGGTTGTTGTAAGGATTCTAATATCTTGACTTTTTGACTAAGAGGTAGATTAACACATTTTGCAGCCATACTGAAGCCCTGAAGCCCTGGATAAATGATTTAATACCTGCTGGCAGTTGGCCTTTTGTAGCTTCAAACTTAAGTGGGCACTAATTGCTTTCTAATGGCTGCAGACAGGAAAAGGCAATAGGCCACTGGACTCACTAATTGTCCCATTTAAATGGCTAGACCATCCCATTTAAAGAGACATCGGTATCATAGGATAACACTGCAGCAAATTCAATGCCCCGAGGGACATCCCAATTAAGCGGACATCCTATTTAACTGCATCCCCTCTAAGTGGTGTATACTGTACCTTGTATTTCACCCGGCCCTCTGACTTCGACCCTTCCTTCCTCCCTCACAGGCAATTCCCTTCTTGCCCTGAGTTACATCTAAAATTAACTACTCTTAAAGAAGTGTTGCAACTACTCTTAAAATTAAAGGAAGAAACCTCCCTTGGTTACAACTCATTAGAACCTCGATTCCCAAAACTAGGTACCCAAGCCCTTGCAGTCCCCATCCATGACCTAATAAACAGGTCTCTCATCAGTGGGATTGTTCCAGCAAAATGGAACGCGGCAATTATCATTCCACTGAATAAGGGAGGCACGCATGCTGTAGAAAACTACAGGCCCATATCCAACCTATGCCAATTAGCTAAGATACAAGAGCATATAGTTTTTAACCAGCTTTAATCTTATCTGGAATGACATTGTCTGCTAACTGACTGATAGCATTGATTCAGAAAAAATGATAGCACCTTAACTACCCTAACAAAGGTGTCTACACTTATCTTCGATGATCTTGACAAAAGGCTCTTTACTTTAGTCATATTCAAGGATCTCACGAAGGCTTTTGATTTAGTCAGTCATAGCATATTATTGAACAAGCTTCACTCACAAGGTCTGGACAGTCATTCACTTCCTCGCTCAATAGTTATCTGTCTGGCCACTCTCAGGGAGTAAAATGGTCTGGTCCCCTCTATTCTTTTCAACCCATCTCCCAAGGCATACCACAGAGATCCAGCCTGTGGCTATGTCTGTTCTCGCTTTTTATAAATAACTTACCACAGCACTGTGGCAGGTTTAAGGTGCAACTTTATGCCAATGATGCTATTTTATACAGGTTCTTAGGTGATAGCCAATGGCTAAACCAGAACCTGACATTGGACTCCTGTTCATTAGAGACTTGGTTCCTTAAGAACCATTTAGTCCTCAATACCAGAAAAAACAAAACTATGCTCTTTCACAACCCCTCTGTGAAAACTGATCAACATGGCTCACTTCTTATTCCATCTACATCAAGGAACACCCTTGAAATTGTTCAGTCATTCAAATACATAGTTCCACAGTATTGCACTTGAACAGAAATGTGGACAACTGATTTTCCAGAAGATATTTTAAAGATTTATTGGGTCCATAGCACAACAGCAGACACCTTACCCCAGCTCTTTGGCAAAAGCCTTAATCAGGGGTGACAGCCCCTGATGAAGGCTTTTGCCGACGCACGGGGCTAAGATGCCTGCTGTTGTACTGTGGACCTAATAAATCTTTAAAACATCTACTGACATATATATCAGTTGTCCACATTTCTGTTTGAGTGCAATGCTTTGGAACTGTTCATTTGTTCGGGCTGGCTGCCTGCATTTACACCACCTCCTGTGCTGTCCACAGCATTTCCCTGTATGGAGTCATTCAGATACTTAGGAATGGTACTAGGCTCCTCTCTCTCTTTTGAGTAGCATGTAACACAAACTACAAAAAAACTTAACCAAAAACTCAGCTTGCTTTACTGCCTTTATCCCTATCTCTCCTATGCCTCTTGTCATAAAATCACCACCTCCTCCTCCCTCTTTCCCATCCTACTCTATGGTGCCCCCCTACTCTCTGCTGCCAAATCCACCATATGCTCCCACCTTAGAACATTATATTATGGGTTTGGACATTTCATTCTCTGAGCCAACCTATATCTTCACCACTGTAATGTGTTAACTACTCTGGACTGACCTGACTATGACCAAAGATCGCTGTTCACCACCCTTACCTTTGCTTTTAAGCTTGCTTTCCTTTTCTCTCCCCATGCCTGAGAGATGTACTGAAGTTCAAACCCTCCCCCCATTTACTTAGATCCTCCTCGGTCTCTCTACTGTTTACACCCTATTCCCATCGAGCAATTGGAAAACAGTCATTTGCTCACTCTTCTCCACCCTCTTGGAATGCACCCCCCTTTGCAACTCTCTCCCATACCTCCCTGGCCTTGTTCAAGCATTACCTCTTGAGCATCTCTTGCAAACTTAACCTTGCACCTGCCTTGCCTAACTGTTTCACTCCTCTTAAATCTTGGACTTTGATCCTCTAAGACAACCTGACCTGCCATTACTCAGGTCCTTACTGAATTCCTCCTGAGCATGACAATGTCATAATTATGTTTGAATTTGTAATAACATTCAAATTTGTTAAATGATGTCGCCACTGAAAAAGGGACTGCGTGGTCTCAGTGGGCTTATCCGTTTACCAAAATCCAGATAAATATATATAAAAATAAGGTAGGATAGAGGAGAATGTTCTTTAAGAGAGCCATTGGGAAGCAGTGACCCCAACATGGTGCACTTCATTGTACATACGGGCCCAGATTTTCAAACTGCGCCATTCTGAGGCGCAAGCCCCTGCACTGCTGAAAATAGTTGCGCAGGGGTGTGGCCGGGGTGATATTCAAAGGAGTTGCACTGTTGGGCAGCTCCTTTGAATATCACCCAACCACTTAACCTTCGCATATGGCGCCAAGTGGAACTTGCTTACTGCAAGTTGCCAGAGTTGAGCATTAAACTTGCGGTGGCTCAAGTACCATTGCGCCATGCTCAAATTTCCGATATTCAAAAGGTGACATGCAAATGGGGCCATAATTTATGCAAGGCGCAGGGGGGGCCATTTGCATCTATTTATGGCCCCATTTGCATGCCATTTGCATGTAGGTGCGCCGATCCCCGAGGACTTGCTCCTGACCACCCTGCCAGGCAGCAGCCGGCGGGGACCGACGCACAATGCAGCCCGATCATGGGCATCACAGTTACATGAAACCCCCCACACATATCCCACAGCCCGATCGCGGGCAGTACAGGTACATGAACCCCCACACATATCCCACAGCCCGATCGCAGGCAGTACAGGTACATGAAACCCCCCACACATATCCCACAGCCCGATCGCTGGCAGTACAGGTACATGAAACCCCCACATATCCCACAGCCCGATCGCGGGCAGTACAGGTACATGAAACCCCCACACATATCCCACAGCCTGATCACGGGCAGTACAGGTACATGAAACCCCACACATATCCCACAGCCTGATCGTGGGCAGTACAGTTACATGAAACCCCCACACACACATCTCCCACAGCCCGATCGCGGGCAGAGATATATGAACCCCCAGTGCCCGATCGCGGGCAGAATGTAACCCTCTCCCCCAACCCGATATCTCCCTGGTGGTCCAGTGGACCGTAAAGCCGATCGCGGGCAGAATGTCACATCACAACCCCCAAACATCACCCTGGTGTCTACAGCCCCACCCACCCATGAGCCCCTCCACCCCGCCCCCGCAGCCGGGCGGGCAACAGCATCCTTACCTGGCTTGCCGGCTTCGATTGCCTATCGTCGATTGATCACGTGTTGCGCAGAGGTACGGCGTAGCCATTTCGGTGGTATGAGTCCAGATTGTGAACGAACCATTCACAAATCTGGACTGTCATGGGAGGCTGCACGCCCATTGTGCTGTAGCTCTGCACCACCGGGCGTGCAGCCCTACCGGACAGTCAGGTCGGGCGGGCGGGCGGCAGGCGGGTGGATGTCTGCCGCCGCCGCGGGGAGCGGGGTGAGGCTTCGGGGTGGGTGGGGGGACACCAGACACCAGGAAGATGTTTGGGGGTTGTGATGTGACATTCTGCCCACGATCGGGCTTTATGGTCCACTGACCACCAGGGAGATATTCGGGTTGGGAGGGTTACATCCTGCCCGCGATCGGGCACTGGGGGTTCATATACGCCTGCCCGCAATCGGGCTGGTGGGGGGGCACAGGGACCGAGTTGGAGGCTGCCAGGGTGGTTGCTGTGTTGCGCCTGCAATACAGCAGCTCACCACCTGTGGCCGGCTCAACTTGATCCTTTTTTGGCTCAAGGTTGTGCAGGCGCAGGTTGTTGCGATGCACAACTCTGCACAACCCGACTGAATATCGGGTTGCGCAGGTTATGCATGGTTCCTCGCCCTCCTGTTGAGCATGCATTCATTTGTATTGCTCTTTTGCGCAACCTGTTGCCAGTGGAGCAACTGCCTCCTGCTGAATATCGCAGAATGGCGCAATGTAGGACTTGCGTATGCGCAACCCTGTTGCGCATGGAGCAACCCTTTTGAATATCTGGGCCACAGAGTTTATAACTGAGGAAGGTGTTACAATGTGATAGAGTTATAGGAAATCAGATTTCAACAAACAGAGATTAGAGTTACAGAACTGGACATGGGAAGTTGACTTCAGGGTGAAAAATATGCAGAACAAATGAAGGCTACAAAAATATGAAGCTAAATTCATGTCAGGACAAATATGTACCAGTAAGAGTTAAGTACAACAAGAAAGGGAAAATACCCATGTGGCTACTAGAAGGGTAGCATGGAAACTAACTGCCATTAAAAAAGGAACACATTAAATGTGTGTAAACAAAGGTTATGGGACTGTAAGCAATGCGCTGGAAAAGAATCTATGGAAAAAGTCTATAGAAAAGGATTGCCTGAAGGCTATATTAGAAACATCAACCGATTCGTTAACTATGTACCCCAATTCATTAACTATGTACCGTGCAACACATACTGTAACAGATGAAAGGCAAATGACTGACTAGACTATTAACCAAAGAAGGGAGAAAGGTAACAGACTGAGTAAAATGGCACAGATTTTAAAATAAGTATTCAGCTCCACGTAAGGCGGAAACAAGATACAGGCATTAAAGAAGACTGAGGTTTTACATTGGGGGAGGGGTTAAAGAAAACAGCAATTGGGAGATAGAGAAAAGATTAACTCAATTAGATATTTCTATGTGCTGGACCAAATGAGCTGTACCCATGACTACTCATGGGATTAGCAAAAAGGAATAGTGGCACCAACTGCAGCCATATAGTATGTGACACTACCCTACAAGACAGTATAATACAGCAGCTGATGGCTGGAAGGATGCCATACCAAATCCAATCCATATAAAATAGGGAGTTGGGCATATAAGGAAAACTGACAGTTAGTATGTCTGACATCAGTAATTTGCAAGGTCATGGAGGAAGTCCTGAGATTGACAATTACTAGTGGAGTGCAACAGAGGTCAGTACTGGAACCAATTCATTTTAAACTGTGAGCAACATGTACAAAAGGCTGGAAGGTTGTATTTGCAGGTTTAGAGATACCACTTAAATATGGGGAAGGCTGATACAGCTGAAAGAACAGAAAGACTATGAATGGACCTTCCATCAATAGACTGGCTGCATGGGCCAAAAGAAGGGGGTGCAATTTACCATTGATCAGAGTGCAGTTATGCATCAGGAAAAGAAAAACACTATAGATGATTATGACCTTAATGGAAAGAAGCTTAGGGCAACTAAACAGAAAAGGGATTTGGGGGTTCTGATAACAAACAACTTTAAGCCAACAGCTCAGTGTGAACTAATGTCCAGAAAAGGAGACCAAATAATGGAGGGCTCACTAAGAATACTTTTGTGTGCAAATCAAAACAGCTCATCATGCCACTGCACAGATCAATGATTTGGTCCCAGTTGGAGTCTTCCTGTCAGTTCTGGGCACCCTATTATAATAAATACATCAACATCATTGAGAGGGTGCAGAAGAAGGCAGCAAAGCAGATTTGGTGGTAGGATAAAGGCTGTGAGGAGAGCCTGCAGAAATTCAAGTTCTTCAATTTGGAAAGGATGATTGAATACAGTTGTAAAATTGTGAAGGATAACAAGTTGAATGAAGCCTTTTAAATAAAGCACAAAGATCAGGAAATAGCCACAAAGAAGCACCAGAAAAAGATCAAAGGCAGCAGTTTCAGGGGTAAACTAAGGAAGCACTTTTATACATATAGGGGTGAATGCAAGGAGCAGCCTGCTACAGAGAATGGTAGAGGTAGAGTCACTCACACCCTCCACATATAGACCCGATAGGTATATGAGGGATGGAAGAAATGTGACATCAATCCATTAAGAGAAAGAACACATTTCAAAGGGCTACAATGACTGTTTTCATCCTATGATCCTCTGGTCTTATGTACATGTAAACACCAGTGTAGAATGATGTACACATAGCATAGCATGACATCAGCTAAATACATTTCCTCAGTGATTGACTCACATTCTGAGCACTTGGTCAAGAATATCATAATGGGGCGGTCCCGCAGTTGTAGCAGTAGTAATGGGCATGGTCACAGTGGCTTGAATCATGGCAGTGGGAGTGATAACCATTGCTGACATCATGACCGTGGTGGCAGTGACATTAGCTGGAGTCACAGCTGTGCTAACAGTGGCTGCATTTATGGCTGTAGTGACAGCAGCTGCAGTTATGGCTGTGATAACAATGTTTGCAGCCATATTATAAAATTATTTTTTTATAACTTTCACTAGTTTATACATCTGCACTCTTCCCTGAGTGATAACATAATTTCTGAGACTACTGCTTTTATAAATCAGTTGAAGTTGAATTCTGTCTCTTTAAATCAGACAATATATGTTTGCTTGCTCATGACAGCCTCACCTTTGAGTAAAGCAATCTTTTGCTAAATTTGGCAAGTGGCATGTTTTTTTTCCCTCAGAGTCATTTTTAGTTTTTTTTTATTTACCATCCTAACCCTCAAGAAAATAAAGGTCACCTCAAACTGAATGTGTAAATATACCAGTAACCACCACGGCACCACCAGTCTCCAAATGTTTCCAGTCCTGAAATATACCAGTAACCACCATGGCACCACTGGTCTCCAAGTGTTTCCAGTCCTGAAATATACCAGTAACCACCATGGCACCACCAGTCTCCAAATGTTTCCAGTCCTGAAATATACCAGTAACCACCATGGCACCACTGGTCTCCAAGTGTTTCCAGTCCTGAAATATACCAGTAACCACCATGGCACCACCAGTCTCCAAGTGTTTCCAGTCCTGAAATATACCAGTAACCACCATGGCACCACCGGTCTCCAAGTGTTTCCAGTCCTGAAATATACCAGTAACCACCATGGCACCACCAGTCTCCAAGTGTTTCCAGTCCTGAAATATACCAGTAACCACCATGGCACCACCGGTCCCCAAGTGTTTCCAGTCCCAAATATACCAGTAACCACCATGGCACCACCGGTCTCCAAGTGTTTCCAGTCCTGAAATATACCAGTAACCACCATGGCACCACCAGTCTCCAAGTGTTTCCAGTCCTGAAATATACCAGTAACCACCATGGCACCACCAGTCTCCAAGTGTTTCCAGTCCTGAAATATACCAGTAACCACCATGGCACCACCAGTCTCCAAGTGTTTCCAGTCCTGAAATATACCAGTAACCACCATGGCACCACCGGTCTCCAAGTGTTTCCAGTCCTGAAATATACCAGTAACCACCATGGCACCACCGGTCTCCAAGTGTTTCAGGTAAACTGCTGCAATATGTTGCTGCTGCTGCTGCTGATGGCGCTGCTGATGCATTTTTGTCCAGACCAGAACTATTACCTTTTACCATGTCCACTCGTCACACACTTATGAGGTAGAATCCTGCATACTGATGTCGACTTCTGAAAGCGGATCTAGGATGTTTCTGTTCTTTGAGTGACACAGTGCATTCTACTGGCAAAGGTAAGCAAAGTAGTAGTAGTAAAAAGATTTATTTTTATCCAGGATACCCATCTTTCTTTCACATCTTTAGGCCGAAGCCTTTTTTCAAGATGGTCCTGCCAATTACATGTCAGTTTAAAAATCACATTGAGTACAAAAATACATATACAACATTGGAAAACAATTACCAATTTGCAGAGAAAAACACTTTCACATTTTCGCAAACATGTAGCATACAAATAGTAAAATTTGTTTGGTGGGTGGGTAACTTGTAAGTCTCATTGAACAGTCTGTCTTTAACCATTGTTTCCTAGTTTATTTTCTAGTTTTGCAGGTATTTTATCACTAAGGTGATTAAAACCTGTTGCTCCACAGTTGTTGCCCAGACCTGCTTAATGGAGAAAATGTTTTCTTATGAGAGGAAAAAGGACTGCATATCGCAAAATGAGAAACATAGAATTTGATGGAAGATAAAGACCTCTAGGTCCATCCAGTCTCCTTTTTTTTCCTACCTATTAAAAATGCCCGAGTTCCTAATTTATATCTGACTTTACCTTCTCTTTTGAATCACTAGGGTCCTCCTATGTCTGTCCCATCAGTTTTGAATTCTCTCACCAACTTTGCTCTCACCACCTCTGCTTAGAGGCTGCTCCACGCATCCACCACCCTATCTGTGAAAAAGTACTTTCTCATGTTGCTCCTTAGTCTACCCCATCGAGACTCATGTCATGCTTTCTCGTTCTGAAAGATGTTTGCTGCATTCCCTCTACATTTCAGCCTAAAAGACCAAACCGTTCTTTTGCAGCAGGGTAGCAAAAATTGCTGTCATTTTGCCATAGCCTGTAAAAGCAGTGTCTCAATTTGCGAAAGCTTTCACAAAAATTTGTAACACTTTCATGAGTGTGACACTACTTTGTGAAAGTACTTTTCCCAGAAACTTGAAAAACATATTTCTAGGGTGTTTAACCTCAAATTAAAAACATGCCTAACATCCTCAGGGTCCGACTAGATAAACATAAAAAAAATTCTGTTGCTAGAGGGTCCCAAATTTAAATGGCAAGCATTTTTCTGATCACCAACTGAAAACAAAATGGTGGATTTATGAAAGTAAAAGGGCCATTTGTGAAAGTTAAAACTGCATTTGCAAAAGTGTTGAACTTTTTGTTAACTTTTCCCAATTGATTTATAATGGGCGCTTGTTTTTTGAATAACTTTTGAACTATGCAATATTTTTTCACAAAATCTTCAAAAGGCACATTAGGGACCCTGGCTGCATGTTTCCTGAAGTTTTTGGACCAGTCGCGCAAACCATGATACCTGTAGACGAGAGCAAAGAAATCGCAACAAAGCGTAATTGCACAATTGGTTGTCGCTTAATAACTCCACAGCCATATATCCGACCTGTACAAAACTTGGCAGATCCCAAGATCATGCCCAATTGTGCATACCAAATTTCAGGCAAATCCGTTGAATGGTGGCAAAGTTATTAAGGTGCAAAATTTGACCCTTTAACCTTAAAAGTGCTACTGAACCCTAACTATTGTAGCACTACCGTGCTACCATAATATATACATATATATATATAGTACTGTACAGCAACTCAGACTGGCTCGTATTTACATCACTGAACCTCAACTGAAATTGGATCACTGACGCTGTGGTGGGAGACCCAGGCTCACAGTGGGGCACCTGGCTCAAGTGGTTGCGAGATGCATATCACCTGAATTAGGATAAGGTATGATCATGAGCAGCTCAAAGATGAAAGTGTGGGGAATGAGGAAACCTGGGGAAAAGTCAATATCAGTTAGAATAACTTAGCTTGATAGCAACTGAAATAACTATACTTCATAAATCTGTCTTCCAGTTGCAAAAGTGCTCCAAACTTAGTATGTCCCAAGGTTAGTGGGACCTTCAAGTAAAGAAAATGCAAAGTTTATAATGAATGTTTAAAACACTGTTCATTAAAGAGAATTTCACGTGACAATGACAAGGAAGGAGTGCCATGCTATTTAAAAACTTGTGCTTCTGCTCTCTGAGGCTTCCTTCTTTGCATGTTGCATGCCATCAGACTTTAATGACAATTGTGCAAATTAATCTAACATAAAGAGAGGGGTGCATGTGTGCAGACTCCCTCTAGGTCTGAAGGACCACAAGAAACTCTTTTAAAGGAGGTATTGGACTACATTGTAAGTGTAATCAATCTAGAGGAGATATCACATACTAAGTTTGCACTACACTGATTAAATGCAGGACCCATTTCATGGACTCTTGAGATGTTTACTATCGGAGAGAATTCAGTGTTTTCTAGAATTGTCACTGCAGTAGTATGTAAGTTTCTGACAAGCAGAGGCAGTGGTTACTTACTCTCAAAAACTCTTATTGTCCATCATAGTAGCAAGTTGTGTGACAACGTGTCAGTAAATGTCCTTGAGGAACAACATAAAAGTCTGCAAATACACTTTTTTCCTGATTTCTAAAGGTAAATATTCATGGCAGTAACAAAGAGAAATGGTCCCATCATTTACATTCTACTGCAAAGTCACCAGCAATGTGTTTGTGACAGCATTTAACTGAAAAAAAGCCAGCATTTTGTCTTGTCAACTCCTTAATCTGTGTACAACATAAAGCACTGTCTGTAACCTGTTGACATCAAGAGACAACAAACATACAATATATTTAGTGGAGCAAATTAGTTGACTAATTATATTGTAAAGGGGAATCTTTAAAGTTATGTACAGACAAGTGAAGTGACAGAGGGAAGAACAGGTCGCTGATTCATGGGTTAGTTATCTGCAGTACTGTGTGGAAGGTTGTGCTGTCTCGCAGTTATCGGATAACAATATATATTACTGTAATCAAAGGCATTTCACCATAAAAGCAACCTTGCCTTCATAGGCAAGTGTCTGATTAGGAAGCTGCTTTTCATTAAATCTGTAAAGCACACTAATAATGGTTTACCTTTTTTTAATGAGACTTTTTTCCTGTGTTAGAACCATACATTATTAATACTCTCTAAGTGAAAACTAAACACACAAGAAATAAATGGAAAATGTAAGTGGGGCTTTATATCTGTGGTAGCCGTGTCAACTACACCAGAAACAGAGGTTAATTATATTGATTTACATGTATTTAAATATTCACTTCATTTTGTATTTTTATTTGAGATCTTGTTTCGTATTATTTCATAAAGTGCAAGCACCCTTATATATGTGGGTGCATTACACCTCCATATGTGCATACAGTACTGTGTGGTTGAGTTCCATTCATAGGATGCACTGACAAGAAGAGAGGGAGTGAGAGAGAAAGAGAGTGGGGCATTTAGTTCAGCAGAATTCCTGCAGTGTCCTGTTTCTTGACATTGCTCTGGGCTGTCTTTTGTTTATTTACTTAATTGATATTTCCAGTTCAGGAGCAGAGGCTCAGGAGGCATAACAGACATGGCCAGATTAAGGCAACCTGTAGCTCTAGGCCCAAGAGAAATCTGGAACGCCCCTCACCACAACCATACCCCTTCGCCATTAAGAGAACCTTTCACATACTGCAAGGCACTTTGGGAGTCCTTTCACTTACAAACTCTAACCCAAGTTAGGATACAGTTTGTATGTAAAGAGCTACTGGCAATAGCACACAAATTGAAATGCCTATCCTTCTGTTCCACTCTCTTATACAGCAGTCATATTAGTGACAGTGCTGCCATGTCTTGGGGATGGAACTACTATACACTGAAAGAAGAATGATGACTGAGGAACATGAACACATGCAGTTTTGTAAGAAGTGGGGCTACTACTACTGAGGGTACTCCTGTCTAAGGGAATCTTCACATATCCTGTCAATATAAAGGACCTGGACCAGTGCTGAAATTACATTTTTTGAGCAGGGAGAAGGTGGCTGTAGGAGAGCTATCTTTAAATTAAGCCACCCTTCCCATTATAAGTCAATGGCAGTAATGCCAGGGTTCACTTCGGAGCTGGGGGGGCAAACCCTAGATTCCCCCTTGTAATTTCTACACTGATTTTGGATGCCAGTGCTCTACTAAAGCAGCAAATTATTAACCATAGATCCAAAAGAAAACAGTTTAATAAGAACTTTTCCAGCACTGAACTGTTGACAGGGACTTAGAGGATGGTTGTCAAGGCAAGAAGTGCCTATTAAAAAGAGTAAAGATACTGAAAACGCTTTAGTAGCTCCACTACAGTACTGCTACACAGTACTCTTCATAACTTTCAATGGTGACATAAGTGCTTTTGTGTCTTAGGTTGTAACTGCCTTTGTAAAATGTCACAAATGAAAAAGAGCAGCCACAGACAGGTACACCATTTCACTCCCTTTGTCCATCTGCAACGCAGAGCCACTTTTCATGGAGAATAATTATTTTGCCATGGCATTTTCATGCCAAAGTTTGTGTAAACAATAGCACATATCTACAGAATTTCCCAAATGCTTTGCATTAAGTGTCACTCTCTTAACATTTTACATGACTTTAAGAAACTGTATAGGTTACAGAGGGTTTACTGAAACAGGCTAATGCACTTCTGGGAGGAACACTAAATGTAACTTTTCGGGTAACTTCTAAACACATAAACATCTACAAGTTCACAATTTGGATTGACCCCTTATTTTAACTATGCTTTCTTAAACCCATAAACATGGGGATAAGGTGTTCTATTTACCTGCAGAATGTCACACATGTAATGAGAATATTGCACATGATGTTGGAGGCATAGCTAAGGGGCATTAAACAATCTTTATTTGCAAACTTGCTCACATATAGAGCATTCCTTCAGTTTCTTTATTCTGTGGAGCAATGGTGCCTGCCTCACAACTGGTATGGACAAATGACTCAGTAATGCTATGGCACCTGTCTCTCTATCGGTATGTGCAAATGGACCATGAAATGCAGTCCCATCACACTTTACACTATCAGTCGGGAATCACTTCAGATGGTTTTCAAGCACTGAACTTCACTTTTTATGTGACTACAGTATATAGTTTATTCATTTGTTTAGTACGTGATCTTAGTGCCCATCAAATTTCTTGCTCAAGCAGATTTTTTATTTTATTTTTATTTATTAAGCACTCAGAATTACAACCCTTTGAGTCAAGGGTATAGACAGGCATACTCACTGTACACATTTGTATACAAGCCTGTCACAAACCATATGCCTTTCTGTTAACATTTTCATTCTAATCTGTAGTATTTGGGTTAGTGTAGGTCACTGAGGAGTGTCTCTGTTTCAACTTCTGTTGTTTAGGAGACAGATGCATGTATAACTTCTTTAGAGATTAGAGAAATCATCTGACAGCAATCTGACTTGTTTGGAAGGGGGTGCCATTTGGAAAGAATGTGTAAATTTTTTAGTGGGGGGGTGTAACTGTTGGAGAATATGTACAAAACAGAAATGTCTGGCTACACCCTTGTTTTGAGTCAAGGATTATTTTGCAAAGGCTCCATATCAGGAATAAAATAATACAAACAGTGCAGTAATATTAACAGCGGTAAAGCTTAGAAGGTAGATGCAGTTTAGGGCCAGTGACCCAGTGTCAGGTAGTATCACAGTAAAAATTTGTAGATACAAGCAATAAGAAGTAATTACATATGTTAAGACATCAGAAGGATAGCTTTGGGGAGAAGTAATGTGCAAGTCAGGCCAACTCTGGTGGCGAGAGGCATTAAGCTAGCCAGTGAACAGGATATTGAGCCAGGAGGTGGCAGACAAATCCTCCTTGCAAATATTGTGGCTAAGTACAGTCACAGGTGGAGGAATTAAGGAGGAGGGTCTTTAGACAGGCTTTAAATTGTCTAAGACTGGGTTCCAAGTAGATGGTGGAGGGCAGGCTGTTGAGCCAGAGGGGGTACAATAGCAGAAGTACCTTTGACCAAGGGAGGTCCTACAGTGGGGGACTAGGAGGGAAGTTTTGGTAAAGTATCTGGAGGCTCTTCTGTGAGGGATTATTTGGATGAGGGGGTGGAGACTGTAGGGGGCTTGCTTCTGAAGTATCTTCTTGGCAAGGAGACAAGTGTGATACTTAAGCCTACCATCAAAGTTTAGCCAGTTCATAAACTTGTAAAGCTCACAGATGTGTGTCAACTGGTCACATCCTGAGACCAGGTGGCAGGCTTTATTGAGTGCTTGTTTGACATGGTGTAGGGCAGTTTGATCAGCAGTCCCATAGATTATGATTCCATAGTCCACCAGGGAAAATACTGAGGAAGATACAGCAAGTTGGATAGCCTCAGGGGGTAGGCAGTGTTTATGTCAATATAGGATCCCAAGTCTAGCATTAATGGAGGAGAACAGGTGTTGCATATGGGTGTGGTAGGTGAGATGTGAGAGAGGTGTCCAGTGTGACACCCAGGTTCTTGAATGAGGTGATATGTTCAAGGGGGGAGCCCAGGGAGTTTGTGATGGTTAACAGGGAGCTACTGTGTGTGCTCTGGTGGTGGGAAAAGATCATGGACTTGGTTTTCTTGCAGTTCAGTATTAGGCGGTGCTCAGAAAACCATGTTTCAAGTTCCCCAAAGAAACCCTTTAGGACAGTATGGAGGGAATTAGGATGAGGTGTTTCCAGAATACTACAGCATTGTCAATGTAGAGCAGAAGTTTCTCACTGCAGGATTTAGGGATGGAGTTCAGGAAGAGGGTGAAGAGCAAGGGGCCAGGTGTGGACCCTTGTGATACCCCTGATAGGACTGGTCTACTGGAGGAGACTGTGGCATTAGTTTTGACCTGTTGTGTTCTGCCGGAGAGATAATATTTGAACCAAGAGGTGACCTCAGGGGAGATGCCCAGTGATGTAAGGGTATGGAAGAGTAGTGCATGCTGATGGTGTTGAATGCTTTGGTCAAATTGATGTAGATTGCCCCCACCAGGTGGTCCTGCTCCAGAGCCTTGTGTATAAATGGTGTAAACTCGAGGAGGGCAGTGGTGGTGCAAAGGCCCCTCTGTGACAGAGCATGTGTTGCTTGTACAGGTAGTCTAAAAGCTGGTCTGAAACAATTTTCTTTCAGTACCTTGGAGATGGTGGGTAGGATTGAGATTGGCCAATAATTACTGGTGGAAGCAACAAAAAGGATTTCAGGCACACGCAAACTCATGAGAGGGACATAAAGTCTCAACAACACATGGTCCTTACTTCCATGCTTCCATATTTTATTTCACCAAAGACAGACGTGTCCAGCCTGATATGTTTCGGACTGACTATGATCCTTTTTCAAAGGCTTGAAAATGGATTGTGGTTAGTCTGAAGCATGTCAGGCCAGACACGTCTGTCTTGGGTGAAATAAATTATGGAAGTATGGAAGTAAGGACCATGTGTTGTTGAGACTTTACTGCATCCTTCTCATGAGTTTGCATGTGCCTGAAACCCTTTTTGTTGCTTTGACTGTGTGGTTCCTGTGCACTAATCCCAGTGTGCACTCATTCGGTGGTCATATCAATTACTGGTGGAAGTGTGGTCACCACTCATCAGGATAGGGGTTATTTTTTTTTCTTTCTTTTTTGGGGTTCAGAATCCTGTTACATCTTATTATAGTCTGGGATTAATCCCATATCTATTCAGAGGCCAGGTTTTCATCCTTACCCAGACTGAGGCATGATCAGAATTACAAACAAAAAAGGAAACTGCAGTATAGCACAGTGGTCTAAGGCTCTGAGCTGCACATCTGGTGACATCCAGCAGACCAGACCTGGGTTTGAACCCCAGAGCTTCCACTTGCATACTGTGTGACCCTGAGCAAGTCACTTAACTTCCCTGTGCTCCCAGGTCACACCTGTAAAAAAGCTTTCAGTTTAGTGTGCTAGTCCTGCTTAAATAACTAACAAAAAAAAAAAAAGGAAAGGGTCTGAGATGCACAAAACCAAAAAAAAAGTGACTACCAACTATACAAAGTTGTTTTCCAGTGCCTCTGTGAATGGAGCTCAGAGCAACTCAAATTTACTTATTTCACCAGATCTAGCACAATACAATCTTTCCAATTTAGCATTTTCTATCATGAGGTTTAGTCATTCTTTATATGATGAAGGCTTGACATCTTTCCAGTGTTGAAGTATGATCTTTTTAGCATTTATTTAATCAGATCTGCCTATTGGTTGGACTTTCTTATTCCCTCAAAAATATGGAGAAGGATTATACCTGGATTGAATGGAATATCCATTCCTAAAATATGCTACACTAGCCTAAATATCTTCTGCCAATAGTTTTTAAGATCTGGACAGGCAACAAACATATGTACTAATGTGCCCTCATATTTTTACACCTTTGGCATCTATCAGATATCTCACCTCTAAAGTTATTCAATTTTCTAGGAGTGTAGTATGTTTTATGAAGTATATTAAATTGAATTTGTCTCAGTTTAATATTCTGGGAGACTGTACTATGGGAAGACTTAATGTTAGCCCATTGAATTAAGGTCTTTGACTTTGTCAAATTCCTCTCCCATTTGTTTTTTAGAGTTTTCAAACCTTCTTTGGATTCTACTAATAGGAATAAACATCTTTTTCCTATTATTTTTACTCTTGAATCACATGATGTAAAGAATTCCTGCACTGGGGAGACTGTTGGAAGCTCCAAATTCCCCATGCATTTTTTCAAAATTTCTTTAACATGTAAGTATATAAGAAAGGCTCCTAGCTATAGAGTACATTTCACTACCAATTCCTCAAAGGTTAAAAACTTGGAAGACCTAGGGGAGAATATATCCTTAAGGCACAAAAAATCATCTTGGATCCACTTTTTAGGAAGGTAGGAGAGAGATGCAAATAAGCATTTAATAATATTGGAGATAACTGTGTGATCTCATTCTTAAAGCTCAATAAGCTATTTGCCTTTTTCCAAGCTTCAGATGTGGTTCTGGTACAGAACGCAAGAAGAGCATTATTTGAATCTAGATCCAATGCTATCTTTATTTCCTTCCCAGGTAGAGTATGACCTTCCATTTTTAACCACGATGGATTGTTCTCAGAAGTTCTAAACCACAATATTATCATTTCTAGCTGTGCAGCCAAATAGTATAGGAACATATTTGGCAAACCCAGACCTCCTTCTTCCAAAGGTAAATATAGTTTTTTCTAACTTGAGTCTGGTATTAGCCCATACCAACTTTCTTATGTGTTTTTCTAACTCCTTAAACTCACCTCTACCCACTTTTATTGGTAGTGCTTGAAATAAAAAAGCAAGCAAGGTAAAATATTCATCTTCACTACATTACATCTTCCCATGATGGCAAGTGGCAGCAGTACCTAGCTATTCAAATCTGAGTATATTCATTGCAGCAAAGGTGGATCATTTATTTCCCACAGTTCAAGATTTTTGTGCAGATAGATCACCAAATACTTAATATTTTCCTTACATGCTCCTATCAAGTTTAAATTCATCTGTTGAATCCTATTTGAGTTCAACTATAGCACTTCAGATTTTTGAGTATTATATCCAGAAATCTTACTAAAGGTGTCTAGTAATTTTAATATAATCTGGGTAGATATTTGAATATCCTGTACACATAAAATATCATCATCTGCATAAAGTGAAATCACATGCCATCTCTCATCTATTTTTATACTTATCTCAGGTGCTTGGTTCCTAACAGCAATAGCTAATAGTTCAATAAAAATTGAAAATAACGGGAGATAGGGGACAACCCTGTCTTATATCTCTTAAAAGATGCATTGATTTTGAAAGAGTCTGATTAGTTTTCACTTTTGCATAGGGTGTATTGTAAATATAATCTACCCACTGTAAGAACTGCCCTTTAATTCCAAATTTCCCCAGGTTTTTTTCAGGAAATTCCAACTAACCCTACCAAAGGCCTTTTCAGTATCCAGTATGAGCTGAGCCATGCCCTCGCCAGCTGCTTGGACAATTATGTTAATTGTATGCCTGATATTGTTAGAGAGTCTTATCCCTTTTATAAAGCTTGTCTGATTTTCATGTATTACTGTATATACAGGTATCTCTGTTTCACCAATTTGTTAATATTTTTTATAAATATTTTATAATCTGAATTTAATAATGAAATTAGTCTATAAGACACACATTTTTCAGTATCTTTGTCTTTTTTAACCAATAAGGTTATTATTGCTTCAGTAAAGGAACTGGAGAGGGCATGTCTCTGCCTGTACTGGGTGAAAACCTCATGCATAATTGGTGTCAGTTCTACTCTATCTTGTTTAAAGAATTCATTCACAAAACCATCTTCCCTGGAGACTTACCATTTGGTAATTCTAGAATTATTTCTCCAATCTTCTTAACAGAAATAGATTCATTTAAGATTTTCAAATCATCTTCTATTAATACAGGATAATGTAAAGAATCTAAAAAGGACTGCATACTTTCCTCTGAGATCTCTTTTTCTGGGGTATACAGTTTTTGATAAAGCTCCTGGAAAATAAAATTATTTTTTGGGGGGTCCTTCACCAGATTTCCTTTCTCATCTCTAATACTGTATAAGACATTTTGTTCTTGTTCACGTTTTAGTTGGTATGCTAATAATTTATCTGGCTCATCACTAAAGAAATAATAGTTTGACCTTCCCCTAGCAAGAGTATGTTCCACTTGTTCATTCTCCTCCTTTTAGAAACATAGAAGTTGATGGCAGATAAGGACTGCAAGGCCCATCCAGTCTAACCATTTCTTTTTTACCTTTTGAATGTGCCATAGTCCTTTGCTCTGTCAATGGCCTATCTATTCATATTCATCTGTATTGCTCCCTTATGCCTAACCCATGCCTGTTTGAAGCTCTGCACTGTATTCATACCCATCACTTCCTGAGGTAGGCCGTTCCTTGTATCCACCTACTTTTCTGTGAAAAAGAACTTCCTCACATTACCCCTTAATCTACCTCCCTCTAATCTCATGCTGTTTCCTCTTGTCCTGCTATTCTTCTTATATTGAAACATGTTAGACTCTTTCACCTTGTTAATGCCCTTAAGGTGTTTGAATGTTTCAATCATATCACCTCTCCCTCCTGTGCTCTAGGCTATACATATTGAGCTCTGTTAATTTGTCCTCATATTTTTTCTGATGCAGTCTCTGCACCATTTTGGTTGCTCTTCTATGGACTGCCTCAATTTGGTTAATGTCCTTGTGAAGGTGTGGCCTCCAGTACTGCACACAGTACTCCAGATGGGGCCTTACAAGTGTCTTGTAAAGAAGGATTATTACCTCCCTCTTATGACTTGTGATACCCCTAATAATACACCCCAACATCCCCCTAGCCTTACCTACTGCTTTAGTGGTCTGCTTGGATGTTTTCGGGTCATCGGTGATGATGATGCCCAAGTCTCTTTCTTCCCTTGTGACTGCCAGCAACTCTCCTCCCAGCCTATAGGTGGCTTCAGGATTTCTTTTCCATATGTGCATGATCTTGCACTTCTTTGCATTAAACCCCAGTTGCCACTCTTCTGACCATTTTGTCAGTTTATCCGGATCTCTTCTCATTCTGCCCACTCCATCTGGCTCATCTGCTCTGTTGCAGATCTTGGTATCATCTGCAAACAGACAAACCTTACCCTCCAGTCCATCTGCAATGTCACTGATGAAGATATTGAAGAGAACTGGCCCCAGGACTGATCCCTGAGGTACCCCACTTGTGACTTGCATCTCTTCTGATTGTATACCGTTTACCACCACTCTCTGTTTTCTGCCTGCCAACCAGTTTGCCATCTAGTTGACCAACTTCTGACCCACCCTGAGCCCGCTCAGCTTATTAATCAATCTTCTATGTGGAACAGCATCGAAAGCTTTGCTGATGTCAAGGTAGGTAACATCAACTGCTCCCCCTTGGTCCACCACTCTGGTTACCCAGTCAAAGAAATTTATGAGATTAGTTTGACAGGACCTTCCTGTTGTAAACCCATGCTGTCTTGGATCCTGTACTCCCATGGATTCTAGGTGTTTCACTATTCTTTGCTTAAGGAATGCCTCCATAATCTTGCCCACAACTGAGATAAGACTGACCAGTCTGTAGTTCCCTGCCTCCTCCCTGCTACCACTCTTGTGGAGCGGGATCATGTGAGCCCTTCTCCAGTCTTCTGGGACCTCTCCTGTGTTCAGAGACTCACTATACAGTTCTGTTAATGGCTCTGCTAGTTCCACCCTTAGCTCCTTTAGTACCCTGGTATGTATGCCATCAGGTCCCATTGCCTTGTCCACTCTGAGCTTATTGAGCTCTTGTAGAATCCTTTCTTTTGTGAAGGGACTAGTGAATACCTCCCTCCCTCGTGTCCATGGTGCTGAGCTGTGGGCCCTGTCCTAACTTCTCTTCAGTAAATACTAAGCAGAGGTATCTATTTAGGATAGATGTTATTACATGGTCCTCCTCCTCACACACCCCTTTATCCCCTTTGATCTTAACAATACCCCCTGTGGACTTTCTCCTTTCACTAATGTATTTATAGAAAGTCATGTCACCTTCTTTTACTGTTCATGCTAGTGTTTCCTTGGTTTGAGCCTTTGCCTGCTTTACTGCCTTCCCTGCTTCCCTTAGGAAAGTTTGGTATGCCTCCCTATCTTAGTCCTGCTGTGTTTCCTTGTATTTCCTGATGGCCAGCCTTTTGGCTCTGACACTTTTCTGCTACTGTTTTTAAAAACCAAAGTGGTTTCCTTCTTCTTGTGCACTTCTTTTTCTCTCTAACATAATAGGATGTTGTTTCAAGCATTGCATCCTTAATGCTTGCCAACTTTGTCTGTACCCCCTCACCTGTATTTCTTTATGCTATGGCTAGCTTAACTCTGTTGGCCATTTTATCAAAGTCAGCTCCTCTGAAGTCCCATATTTTTGCCTTGGAATAGTATGATTTAGTTCTAGTGGCCAAATTGAACCATACCATGTGATGGTTACTGGCCCACAGGTGACATTCTACCTGGAGATCTGTGATCCTTTCCCTGCTAGTCAGTACTTGATCTGGGATAGCCCTGTCTCTAGTGGGTTGTTGCACCAGTTGTTTGAGTCCCTCCACCCACAGGGAATCCACTATGTGTCTAGTTCTGGCAGATGTCCCTGCTGGTATTGCCCAATCTGTGTCTGGCATGTTGAAGTCTCCCATTATCAGAACCTCCCCTTTAGCTGTCATGTTTTGTATATTTTCTAACTGTAATGTGTCTATAACCTCCCCTACAACCCCAGTTCGTATGGCTGTCCCATTTCCTGTTTCCAGGGTGACCCACAGTTCTTCTGGCTCCTTATGTGTATTCTGAATTTCTGCAGCTTTGATATTTTCATTGACCAAGGGTCTCTCCACCCCCCCTTTTTGCACCTCAGTCTCTTCTGAACAGTACACAGCCGAGTACTTAAGTCTCCCAAGTATGGTTACTGGTGAACCATGTCTTGCTAATGGCTACTATGTCCAGCTTAACCTCTGTCATTATTGCCTGTAGGTCTGGGATCTTGTTTCCCAGACTGTGAACATTTGTGCACATGATTTTCCATTGGCCAGATTTCAGTGTGTTAGTTAATGGGTGAGGTCTGGCATTTCCCCTATGCATCATATGGGGATCCAGATCTTTTTCCTTACCTGGTGATGCAGATTAACTACAAACATGCTTAACTCCTGTTTGATCACTAGCTGAGGGGGGGGTGTACTTCCCATCTGACACCTTGTGTGCTGTACCCCTTTCCCCAATTGCTAGTTTAAATATTCTGCAAAGACATCAAACTTCTGCCCCAATGCACTAACTCCCTCCTTAGTCAGATGCAGTCCATCGAATTTAAAGAACTTTCACTCCCAAAACTGTTGCCAGTAACCTACACATTTGTGTCCTTTTTCCTGGCACCAGCCCTTGAGCCACATGTTTAGCTCCCCTATCTTCCCTTCACTGACCTTCCATCCATCTTCCCCACTATCCCAGACTGGCAGGATCTCAGAAAAGAAGATGCTGGATGAAATGGATGATAGTTTGTCACCCAGCCCGGTCAGGTGTTCCTTGGTCTCCACAACTGACCAGCTTTTGAGATCATTAATCCCTATGTGTACCAGGACGTCAATGTTTTCTCCTGCTTCCTGTACAATTTTAGCAATGCAGTCAGTGTCTCTCCATGCTGATGAACCTTGGAGACATCTGGCCATTACCCCTGGCTGGAGATAGGTATCAACTCCCCAAATCATGGAGTCTCCTATGATCAGAAGTGTTTTGGATTTCCTTTTTGCTTTTTTTTTTTGGTTCTTATTTTGGGTGAGTTCTGTTGTGCTACCTCCTGTGCTGCAGTGTCTTGCTCTGCAGTGTCCTCTGCCCCTTTGTTTGATTTCAGAGATAGCGGCAGATAACTGTTTGTAGTTTCATATGGTTTGTGGAGGTGATATGTTGGAGAGCACTGAGTGATGGGGTACATGATTTTCTCCTCCTAACCAGTTGCCAACCTCTCAGACCAACTACCCTCTGTGGTTGAGGTGCTTCTGTTGGATGTTGGGGGAAATGGTAGGCAGTTCTTATAATATATTTCCTCCTGAATATGTGATTTGAGGCACACAATTTCTGTCCATGCTGCCTGGAGATGAGCCCTTAGATCTCCAAAGGCCCAACATGTAGGACAATGTCCTAAATCCTGTATGACTCCCCTTTTGAAAAGTGTCCCACAGTACCTGCAGTTAATAATATCCATTCCAGATAAGTTTCTGGGTTTATAACCTGGCCATACTAATTAGAAGGAGGAAAATTAAAGCAAAAGTTTTATTTTGTGTTTTGTTTGTTTGTTTTTGTATAACATGTTAAATTGCTTGTGCCCCTGTAAATGAGGTCACTGTGTGGATACCCCTCTGATCCACCCCTTCCTGCTTTGCTACAGGAAATGTCACGACTGTGCTACCCTATAAAAAGAAGCATGGCATAGGGTGGTTGGGGACTGGGTGCGTGGGTGGGCCCTACCCCTGCCAAAAAAGAAGAACCATGGATGAAAGAAACAAAGAGGTAACAGCAGAAACAATCAGCCAGCAAGAAATGCAACAGCCCTGAAAGCTTATCCTAATGATCGATAAAACTGTAAAATCTGTAAAGCACCACTTGTAATAATTTCACAGAAGATATACCCTGTAAGAAACACTTTGCTACAGAGAGAAAAATAAAGCAGTAACAGAAGCTATTCCTTGCAAATGACAATCTGAATCAGGAGATTACAGCAGTAATCTGTAAGCACACACCTGTAGGCCCACCCTGTAATAATTCAGCAGAAGGTATACCCACTGACAACAATTTGAATCAGAAAAATAAAGCAATAAAATGTTAGCAACAAACAGCAACAATCCCTGTGAATACAAAAGAAAATAATAACACACAGTAAATATGCCTAGCCACAAGAAGCCTCAATCCTTTTCTTGATCTGGTAAGGTTCTTTGCTCTGTCCTTACAAGCAACCTAGAAGAAAAGAGCTCAGGTGAAACTAGGTGCCTTTGCCAGCACACCTAGTCTTCCACCTGATTATACAATTCCCTCAGCCTAAGGGCCTCATTTAAGTCTTCCTCTAAGCCAGAGATAGTATGTTTCAGCTCTGCTAATTTTAATTTATTCTCAAGATCCTGCAGTTTAATCTTAGCTTTCTTTTTTTATAACTGTTTTGACTAATCAACCATCCTCTTAAATAGACCTTTAGAGAGTCCTATACTATATTGATGGGAATGTCCTCCTGGGTATTCAAATCCCAGAAAAAAATAATTTCCTCTGATAACTTAATTTTAAATAGTTCATATTTTAAGAAGTATGGATTTAGTTTTCAGAAAAACTCTCTCTGCCCACATTTGAACACAAATTTCATGTCTAGAGTTGCACGATCCAATATCTTTACAGGGCCATATTTAATGCTAGAGACTGAATATAATAAAGATTTTGATATAATCATGTAGTCAGTTCTTGAATATGAGTTAAAAACCCTGGAGTAAAAGGAAAAACTTCTCAATCCATGATGTTAATCTGTGAATGTATCTGCTAAGGCTAGTTCTTCCAGGAATTCTTTAATTAGAGCTACTGATCTAGTTTTTTTCTCCATGCTATGCAACCTATCTTCTCCAGTTAAGGCGAGGTTAAAGTCACCACCAATTATCATAGATGTATAATTTGCTATCTTTAAAAAAATCTGCAAAAAAATCCATATCTTCTGCATTTGAAGCATATATGCTGGATACAGTAATATTAATTCCATCTTTACATAACTGAACTGTAACATATCTACCATTGATATCAACATAAGACTCAATAAGTTGTAGCTGAAGACTTTTTCCCATACAATAGCAACTTCCCTGGCCAGGTCTCTATATGGAGCTGAGACTCCATTACCTTTAAATAGATTTACTAAATATTTAAAGTCTCTATTATTAAAGTGGGTCTCTTACAGTAGCAAGCGATCAACACCATTTATTTGTGCTTCATTAATAATTTTATGTATTTTTTTTTACTATGGGCACCATTCACATTCCAGGTCATACAATGTAGATCCCATGTAAGAAAAACAGATGGAAACAATATGTGTGTAAAAAGTGTATCCCTATAATTCTAGTCTTGCCACGTATATAATAATTTATAGCCAAATAGTCTTACTGAACCCTTTTTTTACCAGCTTTGAAACAAAATATAACAGACATGACAAACAAACAAAACAGTAGTGAACTAACCCACCACCTAACAGCAAAACAACTAACAACCCTTACCCAACATTTACCCTCTTTACCACTAGAACCCTTGGCCAGCCCACCAGTTGGTGCTATGGTCCAGGTGCTATAATACTGTATGACTACTGTGACTCCTAAATTGGAGCCCTCCATGCACGAGTGAGAGTTGCAAGGAGAGGGTACCAGAGAGGCAGAGCTTGCATGAAGAAAAGCCTGTATTGTATTTTTTTTTCTTTCAAATAATGTTGGCTTCCAAATCGTTCACCATGTTAAGTCATAGCTAATGAAGTATTTCTTTTATTCTTGTTTGTATCTGATAAAGGGATGGAGATGTTCCATTCTCATTCACTTTATTCTTCTCATTACCTTGTGTTTCTTGATTTTTTTCTTCACTATGCTGTTTATTTTTTGAAGTTGAAGCTGAAGCTGAAGGGCTTGACCTAGGAGTTGAACCTTTATCTGCAATTAATCTTTCAACATGCTTTTCTGCTTCCCAGTGTGAGTAGAAGGTAGAATCCCCTCCATTATGGAATATGTGTAACTTTGCTGGAGAAATCATAGAGTATCTAACATAATGCCCTTGTAGAAGGGATACCACCGAGGCAAAAGCTTTTCTCTTTGATAATACCTCAGTCCCAAAATCTGGAAACACCTACAAAGAAAGGCCTCTTGGCTTTTTGCAGAATTTGTTCTCTATCTTGGTATCTATGTGGTCTTACATAGACAAATGCTGGCTGTTTAACTTTTGTAGTTTAGGTTTGCCATGGCTCAATGAGGTCTATCCAGTTCTAGCTCTGATTTCCCTTCCGGGGGAGTATTGCTTCCGTCAACAAATCTTCAAAAAACTTAATTACATCTATGCCTTCTAAGTTTTCTGGAACTCCTCCTATCTTTAAATTCCCTCTCCTACTTCTTGTTTCCAGCTCTTCAACTTCTAATTTTAAGCTTTTCAACTCCTTCTGTTGTTTTTCCAATTAAGTTTCCATTGGTTGTAATTTATCTTCTTGCTGTCTTACTCTGTTTTCTGCCTCATCTAGTCTTACAGTTGTGTGCTCTACTTTATTTGCCAGGGCATTTAAAGCTTCAGTAAACCCCTTTAAAGAGTTATTTATCTGAGAAAATCCAGCTCTCATCTCAGTTAGCATATTGTGTTCAGTTTCCCCCTTTTTTGCAGTTTCTCCTTTCTCAGTTTGGTCCTCCATTACTATTTCTTTTTCCTTAACTTCTTGACCTTGACTTTTATTGTCCATTTTGTTTTTGTGCTCCCCCATCACACTGCTCAAATTAGATAATTTTTCTGTAGCTTCTGAAGCTTTTGAGGCCTTTTCAGGTTGTGAACTGTCACTTCAAGCTTGCTTTTCTGCTATGTGTACTCAATAATCTGTATCTGTTTTTCAGATCCTTCTTTTAGCAAACTTTTCTCCTCCCCTTTCCTTTTGAGCATATATATTTTTTCCTTTAGCTAAAGGGTGTTATTCTAGTGGATTACCTTCTGCAGGCAACTCCACTTTGTCCTGTTGCTTTTTTTGTCTTTCTTTTGCATGAGTTTGAGCCAACATATATCTGACTTCATTAAGCCAGTGAAATTGGTTTGACATCAAGCAACTTAAAGGGAAGAAGGACCCGGGAGTTGTTTTTTAACTCCTAAAGCAGCTTCCTCGGGGCCTAGAGAGCAGTAGGCTACAACCTTATAAAGCAGACCAAAACACCTTTTCCCATTTTTTAGAATATAATCTGCTTATTTATACAATCCACACAATCTTCAAAGCTGAAGAAAATAGCTTGTTTTTAGTTTACTTCAATGCCTTTCTCAGAGACTGCTTATAATCTGCTGAGATTCTAGAGATTTTTAAATTATGTTACAGTCCCCATTTCAAGGATTCAATCACAAATTTAGAACTGTTACATTATTATCACACTTGGTGGCTGTTAAGAAAAATTGGAAAACAAATAAAGATTCATTTAACTTTAGCAATCCAGTCATTATAATTCAGATTATGTTAATTTAACATCGGTTAACATAAACTTTTGATGGATCTCAAAAAAAAGGAGGACAAAAGATTTCTGGTCTCAATTATTTGAGTACTTAAGTACTTGACTCTACATTTTCAAGTCTGGTTTCAATTTGGGTGGGAGCAGCTACTAAGTCTGGGTCCGAATTCATTGAGTCCATCTATTCATGTTCATTATTTTGTGATCTTAAAAGATACATCAGTTGATCTGGGTCAAAAAATATGTAGGTTTGTCCTTGATAGATAATTTTAACTTTAGCAAGGGACTGTAGCACAAAACTTGCCCCAATAGCCAGAACTTCCTCCTTTAAATAAAGAAAAAGCATCTTCTCTCCTGGGTAGCAGTAGCGTAGTCCAGAAAGATAGAATATTTATTTCCCTGATATTCCAAGTTCTTGCACAAATGAGCTAACTTCAAGATTTATTCTTGATCAGTCTCAAATGCAATCTAAACTAAAATAGGAGGTTTAACATCATTTGGTTTCCTTTTAGTTGCAACTCTATAAGCTTTAATTATTATTGCTGAATTGTCTTCTGGTAATTGAAAGGTCTCCTGCAAAACATTTTTAATTAACTCTCTAAGTTCAGAAAACTCAGAATCACATGAACTTAGAATCCCCAGGAACCTTAAGTTCTTATATCTGTTAGCGTTCTCTAATGCTTCAAGTTTCTGATGAACTGCACTTTGCCCAACAATATTAGCAGTCACTTTAGCATCTATTACTATTGTTTTATTCTCACACACCTCAATATGCTTCTTAACTTTCTCCACTTCCTCTGTTATTCTATGGGATTCTAACTCCAGCTCCTTCATTTTGTTATGCAGCAACTGAAGAGATGATTCCATACTGGCAAATCTAGCATCAAGCTTCGCCTTCCACAATCTAACATTCTCAAGAGCTTGGATCATCTTTATTTCCCGGTCTTGGCCATGCATCTCTGCAAATGCTCCTGCTTCCTTAGAATCAGCTCTCTGTTCGGTGGTAATTACTTGCAAAAGTTCAGCTCCTGACAGTAATATGTTTTTGTTGCTTTCTACTCCTGAAATGCTCTGTTGCTGACTAACTGGTTGCTGAGGTTCTTCTGGTTTTGAAGTTGCCAGTGGGGAAGTGCTTACAGATTGCACCACAGCCCCAGCCCATTCCACGTCACTTCCCAGGCTTGGTATTCCAATTTTAAAAAACTTATCCAGAGGACCATATCGGATAAACAAATGCTCTCCAGAGGATGAAAACCTCTCTACTTCTGTTTTTTATCCATTAGATGACAAAGAACTCTCTGGAATAGCTAGAAAAAACTTTTTATCCAAATGCAACCACAAGCTGCAATAAAACAGCTCATCAAGCGGCAGCCATATCGAATCCCCTGAAATTCTTTTTTATATATTTCTTCTCTCAGTTTGCTGAAGACTTGAGCTCTTATTTTAGCTACTAGCTTCTCTTCTTCCCACAACACCAATTAAAGTCACTTTTGAGCAGGGAGGCATTTCAGGTTATAGGAGCTCTTGTCTGTTTGCCACTTGATGCCCTTAAACAGTCTAACCAAAGAAAGCAAAGCACATGGGGAACATCAAGTATTTTATCAATAAACTCTATATAATGCAACCCTTCCCCACATTTACTTAGCTTAAAGTTAAAGAATCAGCATGTTAAATTGGCATCTTTACCTTCTGATATTCCTTCTACCCTCTGGCACTTCTCCCCAGGTGGCCACCAAATTTTTCATATCGCTCACTCATTTATTTATCATGGATTCAGTCAATACCACCATTAATGACTACTTTGGCCACAAAGAGCACATTCAAGAAGCCATTAAATGTAACCAACTTTGCCAGTGGAAAAAGTAAAAGAATGGAAAAAACTCAGCCTGCAGAAAACCACTCCCTTCCTACCATTGTCTGGCTCCCTTGTATGCCAGCAGTCTCGACCCACCAAACACCACTGCCCCTATTACACTCAGCCATTGCCACACCAAGCAGGCATCCAGTCACTAAGAAAACTCCCGAAGTTAGCAACCGAAACCCAAGACCGAAAAGTCAAAAAATAAAATCACATTAAGTTGGATTTTTAAGAAAAAGAAAACTTATCTTTTTGATAGCTGCCACTAACCATGGATTGCTCCCTGCATCTTGATGTCTGGCTCTCTCACACCCATGCTAGCATGTTGCCATCTTACGCATGCCCAGATGCTTCAGGATAGGGGTTATTACTGCCTGTTTCCAGGGCATAGGGAATTGACAGAGGCATAAGGACAGGTTAAGAATTTTGGTAAGCTGGCACAGGGTCTTGTCCAGCATAAGTTAGAGGAGTTTGAGGTCCAGGGAGTTGTTGCTATAGTGAGAATTCACCAGGACTTGGTGAGATAGTGTTTTGCTTCACTGCAGGAGATGGTTTGCAGCAGGAAGGGGGGGCAGTGGCGGCAGATTTGTCAGTCAGGCAGTTTTGGACTGGGTCAAAAATATTCAGAGGGATGATATGACTGAAGTCTGAGAAGGTGGATTTAGGGCATCAGAGATAGCAGTGGGGTCCTGGGTGATGACCCCATCAACTAGTAGCTTGGCAGGGGCAGGGGATACAACTTTACTGCTGAGTTCTTTAATATTGCGCCAGAATTTTTGCCCAGATCCCAAGGAGGAGGAGGTGATGGCTTGTTTAAAATAAGTAGCTTTGGCTTGATGGATGGCACAGGTACATTTGTTTCTTGCCTCTCTGTAACATTGTCTGTCTTGGGGGAGTTGCATGTCCAGGGCTCTATACCAGAGGTTGTCTCTGAGGTGCATTTGGTCTAGCAGTGCTTGGGAGATCCAGGGAGTGTCTTGATGTTTCACTATTTGCTTGGAGATGGGGGTGAAAATGTCACAAGCAGCATTAAAGGTAGAGATGAAGTAGGACAGTGCAGCATCTACAGACTGGGCAGTATGGAGGGGGGACCAGTTGCAGGATTTGAGGAAGGTATTGAGGTGGGAGAGGGATCCTTTTTTGAGGTGCCTTTGGAAGGAGACTTTAGGTGGGACTGGGTGAATTTTATTTGACCACCAGCAAGTAACTGTGGAGTGGTCATTTAATGTATCTGGGAGCACTTTGACATGGGAGAGGTTATTAGGGTGGTTAATGAAGATAATTTTGATAAGTATAGAGGTCCCAGTTTTGGCATCAAGTCTGGTAGGAGACTGGACAACCTGGTCAAGGTCATATCATAAAACTGATTTTTTGTAGGAGGAAGATGCAGGGAATAACCAATTAACATTGAAATCTCCCAATACAATGACTTCACTATTGGATGGGAGGTGTGCAATGCTGGTCAATAATGAGTCAAAGGTGGGCTTTTGATTATGTGGGGGGATGTAGACTGCCATAATGTAAAGCATTTTACCAGGATTGCCAAGAGTAGCTTACGGCAAGAGTTTGAGCACCATGTGTGTGGTGGTGGGGGGACTGGAAGGGCATGTAGGGAATTTCTTACGTAAAACAATCAAATCAAAACTTTATTTATATAGAGCCTTTCAAAATCAAGGCACTGTACACAATATAAACAAATATTAAAATAAGCAGGAATATAATTTTTTTCTTAATCAGTCAGTCTGGGAAAGCCAAAGAGAATAAATATGTTTTTAACAAAAATTTAAAACTACTGACGGTCAGGCATTCTCTTAACTGATGAGGCAGAGAATTCCACAGGGTCAGTGCTGCAAATGAAAAAGCATGAGCTCCAGAAGTTTTTAAATGAACCCTGGGAATCTCTAGCAATCCCTCATCAGCAGATCAGAGAGGATGATTGGGGGAGTAGGGAGTCAGAAGATCTTTCAGGTAGTCAGGCACAGCCACCCCCCCCCTTAACTTAGCCTGTCAGTGCAGAAAATTGAGTAGTCATTAAGGGCGACAGATGTATCAGGGATGTCTTTGGAGAGCCAGGTCTCAGATAAGGCTAGAATATCTGGAGAGTGTTGAACGATCCAGCCTTGGAGAGGTGTGAAGTTGTTCTGTAGGCTGCAGATGTTGAGAAAGGCCAGCAGTAGGTTACCTGGCCTGCCTACCCTGGTGACACCTGATGCAGATGAGCTGGGGCTGGAATGCACAGTTCCAGATAGGAGGAGGAGTGCATGCTGGAGCAGTGCTAACCTGCGTAATTTAATCTATGTGTGTATGGACTGGGATGCGGGGAGGTATTTCGTAGGTGTGACTGGGGTGGGAAGGGTGTGTATGAGGTGGGCTATCAGAGCAGATGATGAGGGGAGCTAGGGGCTGAGAGGGTAGCAATTGAGCAGGGTGAGGGGATGGGTTCCACTGGTGGTCAAGATAGAGGTTCCACGCAGGTCACAGGTGTGAGGGAAGACCAAATGCTCAAGAGGGAGGTGTGGGTGAACATGATGGGGAATTGGGGGAGTAGCTGTCCAGAAAGCATTAGGTAGCCCCAGGGGTGGGTCATTTTTTGAGGGCATGGTGGGTGCCTGATGTTGGGAAACAACTTAGGTGACCATTCATTAGGGAGGGTGGAGGGCAGGAGAGATGCAGGGGGTAGGAGGAAGGCGACTATGACTAGAACCAGAAAGAGAGGTTGCATGTTGTTGCTGCTGTGTTGGGTTTAGAAAACTGGATGGGCAAGCAGCCACTAGTGGTGAATGAGTATAAGCTTCTAGTGTGGAAATCTGCTGATAGGATTTACAGGTCACTTTAGCCATCCTATTAAATAATGTGCTCACCAAGGGTGGTGGTGAGGTAGCCAATGCACAGCATCAGCTGGGCCAGCAGTCTCTAGTTCAGCCAAGAGAGACAGTGACCAGAATTCCAAGTGCCTCCGTGCTGTAAGCTTATCCATACCTGCTGAGTGAGCTCCATTTTGGGGGACGGTAGCTTCAGGGGACCCTCATGACCTCTTTGTTTCTCGGGGTGAGCTGCTGTGGAGAAGAAGAGAGAGATGAAGAGACACAGGTTAAATAAGTTAAGGGAAGCGGAGGGGGCAGCCTGGAGGAGGGATGGAGGTAGGCAAGCTTATCTGTCCTCAGTTCAGGTAGAGCTGGCCCTGGCTAATAAAATCATTAATTACTGTAGTGTAGATTGAAGGGACAGACTTAAATTAATATTAACAAAATAAAACTCAGTTCAATTCTCGGTTGCAAGCATATGGCGAGTAATGAAGTTAAGTTAAGCAAGTTGTAAAGCCATGCCGCACAACATAGGGCAGGTGAGCCCAGATCAATGAAGTCCTAGGTTGCAGTGGCAGACACAATATTTCTGTTTGCAGAAGTCAGAAAGTGACTGACTAAATTCATTTAACTTACAAGTTCAGAAGGACACATTGCTGGGTTGTAGTTATCAGAAAATGCCTGACTATATTAAGTTAAAGCATGTTCTCAAAGACACAGTGTTTGGAAGCACAAATCAGAAAAAAAGACTGTATAAATTAAATTAATTTACAGTAGGTTCCCAAATCAGCACATCTTAAGGTGGCAGGTGAAATATCTAATGAAATAAAACTATCTCCACTCCTACACTGACACCTAACAGTCCAGATTTGAAAAATGGTGCCACAACCATAATCAGCATTCTCTAGTTCAGCTGAGAGAGCGGCCGCAATTTCAAGCACCTCCATGCTATAAGTTTCTCCGTACCTGCTGAGTGAGCTCTGTTTTGGGGGATGGCAGCTTCAGGGGGCCCTCATGACCTCCTCATTTCCTGGGGTGAGCTGCTGCTGAGTGAGCTCCATTTTGGGGGAGGGCAGGTTCAGGGGGCCCTCGCAGCCTCCTCATTTCCTGTGTGAGCTGCTGCTGAGTGAGCTCCATTTTGGGGGAGGGCAGCTTCAGGGCACCCTTGCAGCCTCTTCATTTCCCAAGGTGAGCTGCTGAGTGAGCTCTGTTTTGGGGGAAGGCAGTTTCAGGGGGCTCTTAAGACCTCCTCATTTCCTGGGGTGAGCTGCTGCTGAGTGAGCTTCATTTTGGGGGAGGGCAACTTCAGGGGGTCCTCGTGACCTCCCCACTTCCCTGGGTGAGCTGCTGCTGAATAAGCTCCATTTTGGAGGAGGGCAGCTTCAGGGGGCCCTTGTGACCTCCTCATTTCCCTGGGTGAGCTGCTGAGTGAGCTCTCATTTTGGGGGAGAGCAGCTTCAGGGGGCCCTCATGGCCTCCTTATTTCCTGGGGTGAGCTGCTATGGAGAAAGAGCTCCGTTTTGGGGGAGGGCAGCTTCAGGGGGCCCTCACGACCTCCTCGTTTCCCGGGGTGAGCTGTGTTTGTTATTGGTATTTGTTGCTATTTGTTTCTGTATGTGCTTGGTGGGGCTTGAAGCATGTTGCTGAGGTAAATCATTTTACCATAGCCACAGAAAGGGAGAAGAACCCCTTTTGTGAATAGGCACCATGGTGCATTTTATTTTTTAATTATTCTAATGTAAAGACATAAAAAGGCTGAGAATTACTGTTGAGATCCAGATGGACCATACTACAGTATTTGTTCTGTAACTAATATTAAATCTGAAGAATCCTTTTGATTTATATTGAGCTGTGACAGGTGACATGGCTTTATAATATAGCTGAATTAATAGGAACTTGTGATAATGTAGAAACAAAGGCATTTTAGTGTTTGTTTTAATCTTACATCAGGAAACGAGTATAACGTGGGTGACTGATTTCAACTTGAACCTGCACTTGTTCTGATCTCTCACAAGGACAGAGTCAGTGGCAGGGTAATTGTAAAAGAATTTGGAATAAATTGCAAGCAGCTTCTTTCATTGGGTTGTTTTTTCAGCATACAGGCATCATTGCATATTGGGGCAGTGAAAGAGAGCGGGATATTCAGTTTTGTGAAATTCCTGCAGTCTCTCTCTTGACATTTCTCTGGGCTGGCTTTGGTTTATTTGTTTAAAGCAGTAGTGCAAGAAAAGGCATATCATTTCACAAGTATCTCAAGAGGAAAGGAATCTGAGAATCTGTGAGAAGCTGTATTCAGTCATTGCTCTCGTTCGTTCGTCTGGTTGTGCTCTTTTTTAAAATAAAAGCAAATGTTAAAAGACATGCATCTTTAATTGTGGTTTTTTCTCCTCCATTGTTATCTCACTATTAAGACTGCCTAGTTCATACATGAAGTTATCAGTCAGTGCTCACGTGGATGAGCTTAGAGCGAGACAGAGCATGATGTGGCTGAAGTGACAATGTACAGTTTCACCACTGACAACTGTAACAATACCATAAGAGAGCCATATGCCAAGACTTCAAAAGGATAAGATTAGACTACAATTGATGAAAACACCTGGCACTCACACACTGCTGCGAATGGCCTGGTGAGTGGCTATTATGCTGACATTGATATAATTCCATCATTAAAGCCTACAGCAAATCAGCGAAAATACAACTTCTAATATACAGTAATATAATAAAAAGAAAACTGCCATAACAATGCTAGATACAGTATGATAAATAAGTGGTGAACTGTTGATCAGCTAACTGAGGTGGCTGGCAGAGGCAATAATGCACAGTAGTAGGGTCATAGAAACATAGAAACGTAGAAGTTGACAGCAGATAAGGACCGCAAGGCCCATCCAGTCTGCCCATTTGTTTTTCTACCTTATAAATGTGCCATCAGCCTTTGCTCTGTCAGTGGCCTATCTATTCATAGTCATTTGTATTGCTCCCTTATGCCTATCCCATGCTTGTTTGAAGCCCTGCACTGTATTCATAGCCACCACTTCTTGTGGTAAGCCATTCCATGCATCCACCACCCTTTCTGTGAAAAGAATTTCACATTCCCCCTTAATCGGCCTCCTCTAATCTCATGCTGTGTCCTCTTGTCCTGCTATTTTCTTATATTTAAACATGTTAGACTCTTTCACCTTGTTAATGCCCTTAAGGTGTTTGAATGCCTCGATCATATCACCTCTCTCCCTCCTTTGCTCAAGGGTATACATATTGAGCTCTGTTAATCTGTCCTCATATGTCTTCTGATGCAGTCCCTGCACCATTTTGGTTGCCCTTCTCTGGACTGCCTCAATTTGGTTAATGTCCTTGTGAAGGTGTGGCCTCCAATACTGCATGCAGTACTCCAGGTGGGGCCTAACCAGTGTCTTGTAAAGAGGGGATTATTACCTCCCTCTTACAACTTGTGATACCCCTACTAATACACCGTAACACCCCCCTAGCCTTCCCTACTGCTTTAGAGGTCTGCTTGGATGATTTCAGGTCATCAGTGATGATGATGCCCAAGTCTCTTTCTTCCTTTGTGACTGCTAGCAACTCCCCCTCCCAGCCTATAGGTGGCTACAGGGTTTCTCTTCCCTATGTGCATGATTTTGCACTTCTTTGCATTAAATCCCAGTTGCCACTCTTCTGACCATTTTGCTAGTTTATCCAGATCTCTTCTCATTCTGCCTCCCCATCTGGATCATCTACTTGTTGCAGATCTTGGTGTCATCTGCAAACAGAAAAGCCTTACCTCTAGTCCATCTGCAAGGTCACTAATGAAGATGTTGAAGAGGACTGGCCCAAGGACTGATCCCTGAGGTACCCCACTTGTGACTTGCATCTCTTCTGACTGTATACCATTTACCACCACTCTCTGTTTTCTGCCCGTCAACCAGTTTGACACCCAGATGACCAACTTCTGACCCACCCCGAGCCTACCCAGCTTATTTATCAATCTTTTATGTGGAACAGTGTCAAAAGCTTTGCTGAAGTCAAGGTAGGTGACATAAACTGCTCCCCCTTGGTCCACCACTCTGGTTACCCAGTCAAAGAAATCTATGAGATAAGTTTGACAGGACCTTCCTTTTGTAAACCCATGCTGTATTGGATCCTGTGCTCCTATGGATTCCAGGTGTTGCACTATCCTTTCCTTAAGGAGTGCCTCCATAATCTTGCCCACTACTGAGGTAAGACTGATTGGTCTGTAGTTTCCCGCCTCCTCCCTGCTACCACTCTTGTGGTCACATGCAGACGTGGGGAAGACTAAGGCTAAAACAAGCCAGGTAGACCTGAAGCACATTTAGCCACCCATCTTACTCACCTCTGCTATATATGCAAGGACAGACCAAAAGCATTACATTTGTACACAACAGTGAGTGTTTCTGCAAATTTATTTGCCCACATTTCCTGGGAAAGATGTCTAGAAATATTTCTGGACAAAAATAAGTTTGCTTGCAAGATAATAACTTACTTGTAATACTGGATCTATTGTTTGCAATACAAGGCTATATTGTTTCCCCTCTAACATCAGAAACTAGACTACAGCAAAAACACTTAATGAAAAACAATTTGCAGTGTCTGGTATTGGGGAATATGTACTATATATGTAAATGACAAAGTGACTGCATTCCTAAACAGTAGTCTTCAAAGCTCCAGGAGCTAGGAGAGAGCCCATTTCTCAACTGCAGTTTCAATAACCCCTAAAATGGAGCTCAAAGAGACATCTCGTTGTGTGACCCATGTGATTGCTATACCAAGTACATGAGATGAAATTCTGGATTGCAAATGAACTAATGAAGCATTCCAGCTGATACTGTTTGTGTGCAAACCCAGTGCGAAGAGTAACATTACCTATAACATCTCAAACGTCTGCACATGGTGAAGTGTTATTCACAGGCATGCATGAGAATATTCTCTGGTAATATAGGGCTCCCCACCTACCAATCACAAACTCTATTTTCCACCTGTTTTTGATCCCAGTTCTGAGGTCTGTTGATCTATCCTTTGGCATCTCTCTGGTAATTCAGTGTATCCTTAACCTAACCCCAGACAAAAGGTATTTGCTGGTATGGCACTGGATCCCCCTACTAGTGGTGGGCGAAGTGGCCTCAATTCACTCCATGGAACATTTAGCGGAGTGAGGATGGATTCACAGAGTGCTCCACAGTGCAAAGTGGAGTACTCCACATCATAATGGGTAATGCAAAGTCCATTGAAAACAATGGCTTTGCGTTACTCCGCCTTCCCCAGACCACTACTCCACAAATTTAAGGCGAAGTACATTGAATACAATTTACTTCACCTTGTTTTAAGCGCCAAAGTGGATTTTGCAGTGATTCATGGGATTTCAGGTCACATGGGCTGTAGATTGTTCCGCACAGCCTCAGTTCGGGGTAGTGTATGTAGGAAGCTGTTTGAGATAGTCTGCTCTGAGAGCTCTCTACGATTCAAATCTTGTAAAAGTTGTTAAAAAAGCCTTTTGAGTAATTTGTTTTGTTGCAACTTTAGCTCATCGATTGTAGGAAACCCTCCTGTGCTCATATCATCGAGCATTTATTGTTTGTGTGTGGATTTTGAATATTAATGTACAAAATTCAATCTGTGTACTGAGAGACAGTGGAAGTGAGCTTTGGGGGAGGGGCATTTCTGTGGTGTACGTAGACTTAAGTAGAAGAAATAGGGAGTTCTTTGTCTTTTGCTTATATTTTTCTTGTATAACTGACTGTGTTAATGTACACACAGTAATATTTTCAGTAATTGTTGAAATTTTTTTGCTGATTGTGTGTGTTGTGGTCTGGAGGACCTTGTGCAGCAGTGCATAATTTCAGGTTGTTTAAAATACATTGTATATTACTGAAGTTTTCAATTTGCTACGCATTACTTGTAGACAAATTGCATGAGTGAGTGTGCAGTGCGTGACATCAAATAATACACCTTTTATTGTGCCACAGTGTAAGTGCAGCAGTGTGAACTTGCTATCCACTGCACCTGCATGATTTTGTACTGCCATTGTGGTATCTTTTCTTGGTTTTGCACTGCTGTAATCTGCAGTCAGTGCTTCCCCCACCACACCGGCAAAAGGTATTCTTCTCTAGATTGGATTGTTTGTGACTTGAGAGCACCACTGTTAGTTAAGGTGCTGTTGAACTTGTTGTGATATTGAATCTGTGTCTCTTGTTGAAGCCACAGTTGTTTTTATGGCTTCACATCCAATGCCTCCCTCCCCCCCACCAGAGTGAACATTCCAAAATCTAAATTTGTTTAGAAAATTCTTGTTAATCCCCCCAAAATGCCCGCAAAGAGGCCTGCAAGCAAAGTTGTTTCTCGCCATGGCACAGCTGCCAGTGGTAAGATTGTTTGTGCACATGGTAGTACTCAGTCACAGAAGTGCATCGCTGATGTGAGGAAGGTATTTCTCCTTATATGTTTTTTACAGCACAATCAGTAGCTTCACTCATAGTTGGAGGAGATGATGTTGTCCCAGCTGGTGGTGTTAGTGCAGTTGCTGGTGGTGGTAGTATGAGTATTGCTGCCTCAAGTTCCACTTCTGACCAGTTTACCATGTCCAAAAATATAGTGGATTGTGAAGCAGTGCCAGTGAGTGACAGGGTAGGTGATGTCATACTCCCCAGTAACATCCCAGTAACTGAGCATAAGAATTATGATAATCATATCAATGATAGCACACAATACAACATTTCTTCCACTGTGGTCCAGGTCATGCTTTTGCAATGCAGTGATTTACAGTGTGGTCACAACATTTTGGGTAATGGTGGTGCTGATGATGATGATGTTACTGTGGTTGTAACATGCAGTCCACATGCCAGCATCCAAGCAGAAGATGTGGATGATGTTGATGAATATGATGATGATGTTAGTGACCCCTGTTGAGAAGTGGAGAAAAAGAAATTCAAGGTGGCTGTGTCTGGGTCTGTTTGCATTCCCCCCCCATAAAAAGTTGTGATTTACCAGTTTCAGTTGATGATGATGACCCAGTAATAATGATAGGTAGCTGTGGTGGTCAGTTGCAGTCCAAGTGTGTCCTGTCTGAAAAATTATGTAGCACCCCCCCACTTCATGGCTTAAAAAATGGAGTACAATAAGCAGCATCGGGGGGAAATATTAAAACTAGAGCATCACAATCCCTTATTTGGGATTTTTTGATGCAAAATGCAAATGATGAGTCAGTTGCAGTCTGCCAGCTTGCCACGTGCATGTGATTCGAGGTAAAAAGGGGAGTCATCTGGGCACAGTGGGACAGCATACACATCTTAAGAACAGGCACATGGCACTGTGGACCCAACACAAGATGGCAGCTAATACCTGTAGCAAAGTGGAGCATTCACCCTCGTCATCAACCATAAAGAGCATGTTATCCCCTTCTATAACTGCAACATCAAGTAGAAAATTCAATGTGTGCAGTAGTGATGAAATAACAGCAGAGGATTACTACACACATGATGAGGTGGAGGAGCAGAATGATTTTGAAATCTTGTCCAGTGGTGGTGAGAGTAGCAGTTTTGGTGGTGGTGGTGGTCAATGCAGTATTTCTAGTGCAAGTGGTACATCAATCCCCGTTGGTAAATCTGGGGAAATAACTGCATTTCTGGGTTTGTCATCACCTGTGCAACCATCTTCATCACACGTCCACACTCCACCCTCTGTGATTTGCAGAGCAGAACCATTTGTCATCACACCCCATGTAAAACGTTTATATCAGTCCACATTATAGAGTGTTTTTGAACATAAGTTGAAGTACCCACCCAGTCATACAGTGTCACATGAACTTAATGCTGCTGTAGCTGAAATGCTGGCAATTGATCTTTTGGCCTTCTCCTTTGTGGAGAATTCTGGGTTCCAGCAGTTTGCTGCACATGCCTGTCCAAAATGGAAAGTACCATTCAGGACATACTTTTCAACCCGTGCAGTCCCTGAGTCGTACTGTATTGTGTCCGACTCAGTAAGACATGCCCTTCAATATTCCTCCTCTCCATTCATCCATTTAAGTATGGATATGTGGACAAGTGGCAAAACAAAGGGGAGTTCATATTTGTGTATAACTGAACACTGGGCGCAGGTGTCGGGGGTTGTTTGTGCTATTGGTAGTGTGAATAATCTGTATAGTAAGGTGGAGTGTCATGGTAGCAATCTTCCAGGAATTCAACAGCATGCAATGATTGCTTTGCACAATGTGACCTGTTCACACACTGGTGAAAACATGTTGGACCTGGTACTGACTGAAATTGACAAGTGGCTGAACCCCCGTCCCTGAGAGCTGGGTTCATAGCAAGTGACAATAGGTCAAATGTGGTGAAATGCAGCATGAATGGTGGCTTTGTTTGGGTTCCATGCATGGCACGCTGTTTAAATCTTTTAGTATAGGAGTTTCTGCAGCACCCTGCTACAAAGGAAATGCTGACAGTTGCACACCATATCTCTTCCCACTTTTCATACTCTGCAAAGGCTCATGACCAGCTTCAGTAGTTGCAGATCCGAAACAGCCTCCCAATGCACTCCTTGAAGCTTGAAGTTGTCACCTGGTGGAATTCCACTTTGTACATGGCAGAGAGGTTGTATGAACAATACAAGGCCATCTCAAAATATCTTGTCATGTACACTAGCCGTGACAGTTCTGGGGCCACCATGTTTATGTTGATTGAACACTGGCGCCTCATGGACTCTGAAATAACAATCTTGGGGCCATTTAAACATGCCACACAGGCAGTGAGTGGTGAGACTGCCTCCATAAGTCAATCAATTCCACTGCTGCAGGTGCTCAGGCAGACATTGGTGAATGTACAGCATAGCTTTGATGTTGCTGGACACAGTGCTAGCAGTGTGTTGCTGAAACACATGCTGATAGTATTTGACCAGAATCATCACTTCTTGAGCATTTAGCGTAGTGAGAACTTTGCAATAGCAACAATGCTGGACCCATGATACAAACGTAGAATTGCCTCAGTACTGGAGGGTGGGCCTGAACAGGTAAAAACTGTCAGTGGGCATCTGGTGCACTTGGTTCATGGGGCACAGAAGTCATGTGCCAAGGTCAGCAAACCTCAGAAGCATAATTAGGCTGAAGGTGAACTTGGAGGAGTAGCATCAAGCATAACATGCAAGGAGAAGAGGACTGCGGTTCCTGGTGGTCTCTCATCAAAAGAGGTTGGAGTTAACACACTTTAGGAGGCTTTGTCCCAGGTGGGGATTTGTGACATAGATGATTCCCAAGAAGTGGATGATGCATCAACCGCTGGACTTAGAACAGCACAGTGAATGGTTGAGTAATATGTGTCTGAAAACAGGCATCTGTCAATCACTGATGATCCCCTTTTATACTGGAGTGGAAAGGTCAGTGAATGGCCAGAGCTGACCACTGTGGCACTGAAGTACCTGACATGCCCACTCTTCAGTGTGAATGTCGAGAGGGTATTCAGCTCAGCAGGTGCAATAGCTCGGAATCATCCCACAAAACTCTCTCCTGCAAATGTCAGTTTGCTGACATTCATAAAAAATGAATGAGAGGCACGTACCAGCTCAGACTGCAACCTCTGTATTCATACCCCGGCATAGTCATGGTTTTCCTGATGTTATAGAAAGGGACCATCCTGGTTGCAGTGGCAGCATGAAACAGCCTACCACTGATGTAGATGATAACACAATGGAGAAAGAATTTCCCCAGTGGTCAGAATTCAGACATAGAAGACTGAGAGGGCAGCTTTCTTTATGAGGATGATGATGAATGATGATGAGGTTAATGTTGGCAGGTTTTAACTTAAGTGGTTAAAAGGCTGTCACATTTCTTGTATGATACTGTGCATGTTTCCTTTTTCATAAAATTAAATCAGTGTCCCACTCATACTGACTCAAATTCCATATGTCACTTCACATTTATAACACAGTCAAGCACAGTATATCCTGGCCTCTGGACTACCACCACCATAACACCACTGTTACCTGATCGCCACTGCCAGCATAGGGAATGTGACCATGTTTCCCCCTGGAGTACCTCCCATCCACCACCATAAATGAAAAGACCAGTGTTCGCCTCTGCCAGCATAGGGAATGTGGCCATGTATCCCCCTGGACTACCACCTGTTCACCACCATAAGAGATAAGACTGCTGTTTGCAACTGCCAGTATAGGGAATGTGACTGTGTGTCCCCCTGGACTACCACCCATCCACCACCATAAGAGATGAGACCACTGTTCGCCACTGCCACCACCACCAGTTGCAGGAAGATGTGAGAGGGAATGTCATCATGTGCCTCAGCTATGACCACCAGTCCTCCACCACCATTGTGACAATGTTTTCTATTACATGTCTTGACCATGCCAAGGCAGAGGGAGTCAAGCAGGAGATCTCATCCATCAGCCACAGGCACAAGGCTTCTTACTATTAAAACTATAAAGTGAGTATGTGTACTAATGTTTATCATGCTATTGAACATCCTTTAGCTGTGTGTTTTGTTTTATGTTGCTTTTCTGAGATGCAATGGTCAAACACATACAGTCAACTTATTTTGTTTTTTTACAGGTTAACAACAAATGACTCTTCTTCGCTGAAGGTCTATCTACAGGAACCTATGGGATAACAATTTCCAATCCATACTTTTAAGTATATCAATTTTATTTTATCTGTTCCTTTTTTTTTCCACAGGAGTGCAACAAATCCAACTGATGATTTTAATAAACTAGGTAACATGTACATCACAAAAATATTTCTGCAACATATCATGCAATGTATTCCAAATTTGCAGCTGTGCAGCCATGACAGTTTTGAAAAAGTTGGACCCAGGTCGTGTTACTTGACAAGATGTGGTTTTAAAATGTAACTTGAGTTGAGACGCAGGGACACTGACACAGTGTATTCATTACACAGCCTGGTACTAAATTAAATAGTGTGTTACCTGATGACTGCAGTGGGACAGCTTGCTGTCTGTAATAATCCAGATGCCCGTGGTGGAACAGCCAACACTTAAACACAATGTCTTACTGCTGCTATCAAGTTGTAATAAGTCCTTCATTTCTTTTCTTAGGAAACTTCCAGATGCTTTGTTGTGTCATAGTTGCCTTACCCAAAGAACTTCTTCAACATCATGCCCCTCCGGGCTGGGGCAGACATGCAACAAGCAGATGTAATTTCAGTCGATGACCATGACCATCATTATCAGACTGGAGAAGGATGCAGATGAAATCTGTGAAGAAGTAACCAAATAATAAACCATTAATGAGACCTACTTGCACATATGCTCCCCCCTCAAAAAAAAATACTTACCTTCATTGGCTTGAGATTATTCCATTTCTAATTTCAATGTCAAAATTTCTCATCAAGCATTTCTATGTGCACACTAACAGTATGTGACTTGTGATACAAAACAATACGAGTACATATATACAGTGTATATATATATATATATATATATATATGTCAACCCCCACCTAGAAAATACACACACATATATATATATTTACATACACATATATATATATATATATATATATATATACAACTCACTGAGGCTACTATTAGTGTACACACAAAGGGCACCCTTCCATCCAGTTGAGGTGATCGCACGCATTCTCAGGAATCACAGCAAACTTTGGACCAGCAACAGTTCTCTCACAGTCATCATTTCTGATGGAACACTGAATGGATTCATGTCATGTTATCCCTCCTTCACACAGTTTGGCAAGACACTGTGCATCATGACGTCAACATCACAGTATGTTAATTTTCTGGACACAAGACAGTTGCATTTTTGGGATGCAGAACAATTCTGGAGACTCTGTGTGACCACTACGGCCATGAGTGACTGTGCAATACATTCTGGGGGACTTTGCATGTGGTGCACCATTCTCATTTCACTTCATCAGCACTTGGGAATTTTCTGGACACAAGACAGTTGCATTTTGTGTGTCATGATTGTGAGCACATAAGGCATAATTAAATTATAAATTAAAGCAGCAGTGCAACATTGTGGTGAACATTTTGACCTATACTTTTTTATTCTATTTTTGATTGCCAGTCACTAGTTACCTCCTGACTTAATACTTTTTCTCATGTCTGAAAAAGTAAAAGGAGCACTCCTTTTAATATGGCTCGGACCAGGTTTTCATCACTATTAGAGATGCAGTGAATTTAAAATCCCCCGGTGAAGTGAACACGAAGTGGGCAATTCACGTTGCCACTCCGCTATGTGGAGTGGGCAATGTAAAGTGCTCACTTTGCCTTGTCATTACTACTTCACGTTAAGGCAGAATGGTAACGTGAAGTAAGGCGAAGTCATTGTTTTAAATGAACTTTACATTCCTCATTATAATTCTAAGTGATCCACTCTGCATCCAGATTTGGCAGCCTCCCCCCACACATCACATGGCTTACAGTACTGTAAGTCACATGCTCTTTAGCCAGGCAAGAAGGAAGTGCTCTTCTAAGGAGATAGTTTCACTTTCTCCTGTGCAGATGGAGAGAGAGGAGTGTGTTTTGTGACTGTGAGACAGCCTGAGACTTTGAGATCAGAGCGAGGAGATTTGGAATTGTGAATTAGATCCAACAGCTTTTTTAAAAGTTACATTTTTTTGTATTTTCTGTACACTTTTTTACTTAATTTGTTTCTTCTGTAAATTAAATTTGTTCTTACCTTTACAAGTAGTTAGTTGTTTGTGTGACTGTGTGTGTGTTGTGTGACAGTGTGAGTGTTTTCTGTCAAGTCGAGTATTCATTACTTGGACTGAGGGAGTGCAGTAGGAGAGATGGACCAGGGTGTGGGAATATCTGGGGCAGGGGCAGTTCTGGGAGAGTGTGGTAGGTGTCACACTGTGTGCATGTGTGGGGGGCATGGCCACTGGTTCCAGTTGGACTGATCCAATATTTTGAGCGTCCCCCCCAGAAGCAGGACCAGCACCTTCTCCTGGCTCTGAGGCAGCTGAACCACCACCACCACCATGTCCAGCACCAGCCCCAGGTCCCTTAGAGCAGGATGTGCCTGTGCTCCCAGGCCTAGGTGTGGATCCCATTCCCATTGAGCACTGTGACCAGCTGGCTGCCAGTGCATCTGGCCCTCCCCTGCCTGTGCCTGGTCCTACCCGCACCTCCATTGTCTGGGAGTTTTTTGACTATGTTGGGGGACAGTAGCATGGTCAGGTGCCACCTATGTCAGGTGGAGGTGTGCCATGGCCCTTGGGGGACTCAGCTAGGGACTGGGGGCCAGCGCACCCATTTGCTGAACCACCACCAGTTGGAGTGGCAGACTGCTACAGAACAGGCCAGGCCTGCACCTGCTGGCCCTTCTGTGGCAAAGGGTGCAGCTGTGCATGACAGTGGGCCTAAGAAGAGGAGGGCCAGAGCAGCACCTGCTGCTTCTCCAGCACCCCCTCCACCATCACCACCACCAGCTGAGCCTGTACAATGTGTGGATCCCAGAGAGCTAGCTGTAATGCAGGCTGACCAGGCAGTTCCCTGGAGTGCTGTCAAGGAGAACAATGAGAGGGTGAGTGCTGTCCATCAGTGGTTGGATCGCATAGAGGGACATCAGTTACAAATTATGTCCATGCTGGATTTGCTGCTGGATCACCATAGGAACCCACGTTATTTTTTTTTTCACACCATATGCCCCCCCCACACCTTCCCTGCTGTGTTATAAAATGTATTCCTCCACCATCCCCAACTCTTGTATGTAATTATGCCCTTTTTTTGTTGTCTTCCATATGCATGACACTTTGTATTGTGGCCCCCCTACTTCTGTTAAGTGTGTGTGTGTGTGTGTACTGTTTTAGTGCCTCATTAATGATTACTTTCTGCCACACAGTGTTTGTGGAAAAGCAGGACTGAGCAGTGCAAGTATACTGTGCTAAACTGCATGTATGCAGTCAGTCTTCTTTCCTGTGTGTGTGTATGTACTGCAGACACTGTCTAGCTTTTTGCAAACATATATATGCCGATTGTTGTCTGACTTGTTGCTGTGTTTATGGTATAAAGAATAAAGATACGAATATATAGGAGATCATAGCAACAAAAATCTTGCTTTTCAACAAACTGTATCCAACAGACATGAAGTATTGCTGATGCACACAAAATATTTCATGGTGTACAGACATTATAAAGTATGAAAGCATATAATGTCCAGTTCACTGCCACCACACTATACTACCACATTCCTTCATTTCATTATTTGTTCTGGAATATGTCTTTCTAGTTTTCACTGGCAGTGTCAGTTTTGCAGCAAGTTGATGTACATACACCATAACATGACATGGCACCAGTGGTAGCACAGTGTGGTGGCAGTGGACTTCAGAACCTCTTATATATTTTGACTTGAGCATGTCCTTACACCATAGAATATATTGGGTGTCTCAGCAATATTTTATGTCTGTTGGGTATGGTTTGTTTAAAAGCATGATTTTTTGTGTTATTATCTCTGCAAAGTCATGTGTTCACTATGTCTGTGTGAGTAATTGAGGTGTACACTGGCCCCAGACCTCTGAAAAAATATCATACCACTTTGTCTGCTGCCATTGATGGTACAGATAAAATATACAATATATATTCTTATCTTTATTCTTTATACCATAAACACTGCATCAAGTCAGCATCAGCATATCCATATGTGTTTGCAACTTCCAAGAAACTGGACAGTGTCTGCACACACAGGAAAGAAGACAAACTGCACACATGTAGTTTAGCACAGTATAATTGCACTGCTCAGTCCTGTTTTTGACAAATATTTCACAATAGCATGACAGCAAGTAAACATGATTGAGGATCCAAAAATATTTACCAGACTCACCAGAATTCCCAATCCCAAAATGCAACTGTCTTGTGTCCAGAAAATTCCCCAGTGCTGATGGAGTGAAACTGTAGTATAACATTATATGCAAAGTCTCCCAGAATTAATGGCACACTCAGTCATGTTCGCAGTACTCACATACAGTCCCCAGAATTACTGTGCATCCACAAAATGCAACTGTCTTGTGTCCAGAAATTTCACAAGTGCTGACAAAGTGAAATGAGAGTGTATCATGAAATGCAAAATGTCCCAGAATTAATGACGCACTCAGTCATGTGTGCAGTACTCACACACAGTCCCCAGAATTATTGTGCATCCCCAAAATGCAACTGTCTTGTGTCCAGAAAATTCACAAGTGCTGCTGCTGCTGGTGCACTTACCTGTAATGCTGCTGTGTATATTGACCTTACTGTGATGATGATGTCATGATGCACAGTGTCTTGCCAAACCGTGTGAAGGAGGGATACCATGACATGAATTATCATTCAGTGCTCCATCACAAATGATGACAGTGAGAGAACTGTTTGTCCAAAGTGTGCTGCGATGTGATCACCTCAACCAGATGGAAGGGTGCCCTTTGTGTGTACACTACTAGTAACCTTGGTGAGTTGAGATACATATATATATATATATATATATATATATATATATATATATATATATATATATGTGTGTGTGTGTGTAGTGTATGTATGTTTTTCTTGGTGGGGTTGACATATATAGATTATATATATATATATATATATACACACACACACACACACACGTACTCATTGTATTGTTTTGTTTCACAGGTCACATACTGTTAGTGTGCACATTCCCGTGCTTGATGAGAAATTTTGGTGTTGGAATTGGAAATGGAATACTGTCAAGCCAATGAAGGTAAGTATTTTTTTGGGGAGCATATTTGCAAGTAGATACAGTATCATTAATGGTTTATTATTTGGTCACTTCTTCTCAGATTTATCAGCATCCTTCTCCAGTCCAGTAATGATGGTCATGGTCATCATCAACTCAAACGACTTCTACTTGTTGCATGTCTGTCCCAGCCTGGGGGGGGGGCATGATGTTGAAGAAGTTTTTTGGATAAGGCAACTATGACACCACAAGGTCCACAAAGCATCTGAAAGTTTTCTAAACAGAGAAATGAAGGATATAGTATAACTTGATTGCAGCAGTAATACAATATGTTTAAACTGTGGCTGTTCCACCACAGTAGCAAGCTGTCCCACTGCAATCATCAGATAACAATTTAAATACCAGGCTGTAACAACAAATACACTGTGTCAGTGTTCCTGCATCTCAACTCAAGTTATATTGTAAAACCACATATTGTCAAATAATACGACCTGGGTCAAACTTTTTCAACACTGTCATGGCTGCAGCTGCAAATTTTGAATACATTGCATGATATGTTGCAGAAATATTTTTTGTGACGTACATGTCATCTAGTTTATAATCATCAGTTGGATTTTTTGCACTGTAATGAAACAAAAAAAAAGGAACAGATGAAATAAAATTGATATACTTACCAACATGGATTGGAAATGGTATCCCACAGATTCCTGACAACAGTACTGCTGCTGTACCATTGATACAGACCTTCAGCGAAGGACAGTCTATTGTTGTTAACCTGTAAAAAAACAAAATAAGTTGACTATATGTGTTTGACCTTTGCAGCTCGGAAAAGCTACAGAACACAAAACACACAGCTAAAGGAAGTTAAATAGCATGAAAACCATTAGGAAACATACTCAGTTTAGTATTCATAGTAAGAAGCCTTGTGCCTGTGGCTGATGGATGTGTTCTTCTGTTCAACTCCCTCTGCCTTGGCATGGTCAAGAGTAAGACATGTAATGGAAAACATTGTCACAATAGTGGTGGTGGGTGGTGGTGGTCACAGCTGAGACTGATGATGACATTCCCTCTCACATCTTCCTGCATCTGGTGGCGGTAGCAGTGGCTAACAGTGGTATTATGCTGGTGGTCTGGGGGGCACACAAAGTCATTCCCTCTGGTGGCAGTGGCTAACAGCGATCTTATGGTGATGGTAGTCCAGGGGGAACATGGTGACATTCCCTACTGTGGCACTGGCTAACAGCGGTCTTATGGTGGTGGTGGTCCGGGGGGCACACAAAGTCATTCCCTCTGGTGGCAATGGCTAACAGCAGTCTCATGGTGATGGTGGTCTGGGAGGCATATGGTGACATTCCCTACTGTGGCACTGGCTAACAGCAGTCTTACAGTATAGTGGTGGTCCAGGGGGGCACACAAAGTCTTTCCCTCTGGTGGCAGTGGCTAACAGTGGTCTTATGCTGATGGTGGTCCAGGGGGGTACACAAACTCATTCCCTCTGGTGGTAGTGGCTAACAGCAGTCTTATGGTGAAGGTGGTCCGGGGGCACACGTGACGCTCCTTATGGTGGCACTGGCTAACAGCAGTCCTATGGTGGTGGTAGAGGGGCCAGGATATATTGTGCTCTCTGTTACAAATGTGACATGACATATGGAATTTGAATCATTCTGAGTGGGACACTCATAGGTTCATAGGTTAGTACAAGTTCAAAGGACAAGCCCATAAAGAACCCGCCACCCTTAACCTGGGTGGAAGTTATATTTGGAATCACCCATATACAAGTCTCGGTTCATTTTAAACTTAGCTAACTTGACACTCTGTACCACGGTCATGGATAAAGAGTTCCAAAAAGGAACTATACTTTGTGTGAAGAAATGATTTCTTCTAAGAGTCCTATTGATGCCTGCTCTTAACTTTAAATTATGGGACCTAGTGTTATTTCTAGAAACACACCAGTTCAAACATAAGGTTTCAAACAATGCCTCATCTTGTGTTGCCTTATAAATCAGACATAAATCTCCTCTTAATGTCCTATACTCCAGGGAATAAAGATCCAAGGTTTTTATTCTAATATCATATGTATATGTTTTCAAATGACCGATATGTCTAGTACACCTTCTTTGGACTTTCTCCACCAATACCTTATCTTTGATTAATGTTGGAGCAAAAAAGGAAGAGCAATAATCTAAGTTTCATCTTATTATACTACAATATATAGGTATTAATACTACAGGTTCTCTGCTAGTGATATTTTTTAGAACACAATTTATTAATCTATGGCATTTTCCAACAGTTTTATTTATGTGTTCCGAGAATTTTAAGTTATTAGTATATATATATATATATTTCCAAATTGTTCTCAGAATTAACTGTACTTAACAAGATGTTATTAATATAATCACAGTGCCGATTTTTTTTAACCTAAATGCATAACTTTACATTTAGAGATGTTAAAAGTTAATTTGTTTTGATTTGCCCAGTTAAACAAGGTATTTAGGTTATCCTGCATCATTTCTGCTGAAATGATATAATTCTCAATGCACCCCATTTTGGCATCATCAGCATATTTATTCAGCCATACTCCCTGAGTAGTTTTCATGGTGGAAATAAGAATGTTAAATAGGATCGAACCCAATACCGAGCCCTGTGGGGCTCCGCTTGTGACTTTGTTCCAAGATGATTTATACCCCCTGATAATAACTTGTTGCTTCCTAGCTTCTAGCCAAGAGGTGGTCCACCTAATGATGTTACTATGAAACTTCATTTTGATTAGGCTTTCTATTAACTTCATGAAAAAGAAAACATGTATCATACAACAAATGTGACAGCCTTTTAACCACTTAAGTTAAAAGCTGTACTCACAGTCATCTATGTCTGAATTCTGACCACTGGGAAATTCTTTCTTCATTGTATCATCATGTAGGTCAGTGGTAGGTAATTTCATGCTGCCACTGCCACTGCCAGTGCCACCAGGATGGTACATTTCTACATTAGCAAAATGATGACTAGGCTGGGGTACAATATTGAGGTTGCAGTCTGAGCTGGTATGTGCCTCTCATTTATTTTTATGAATGTTAGCAAACTGACATTTGCAGGAGAGAGGTTTTTATGATGATCTTGAACTATTGCACCTGCTGAGCTGAATACCCTCTCAACACTTACACTGGAGTGTGGGTATGTCAGGTACTTCAATGCCACTGCAGTCAGCTCTGGCCATACACTGACCTTTCCACTCCAGTATAAAAGAGGATCATCAGTTACTAACAGATGCCTGTTTTCAGACAAATATGACTCAACCATTCTCTGTGCTGCACTAAGTCCAGTGGTTGATGCATCAGCCTGTTCTCCGGAATCATTTATGTCACAAAGCCCCACTTGGGACAAAGTCTCCTAAAGTCAGTTGACCCCAACTGCTTTTGATGACAGACTACCTGGAACTGCAGTCCCCTTCCCCTTACAGGATATTCTTGATACTCTTCCAGGTTCACTTTCAGCCTGATTATGCTGCTGAGGTTTGCTGACCTTGGAACATGACTCCTGTGCCCCATGAACCAAGTGCACCAGTTACCCGCTGACATTTTTTACCTGTTCAAGCCCGCCCTCCAGTACTGAGGCAATTCCATGTTTGTATCGTGGGTCCATCATTCTTGTTAGTGCAAAGTTGTCACTATGCAGAATGCTCAAGATGTGACGATTCTAGTTGAATACTGTCAGCATGTGTTTCAGCAACATACTGCTAGCACTGTCTCCAGCAACATCAAAGCTATGCTGTAAATTCACCAATGTCTGCCTCAGCACCCACAGCAGTGGAATTGATTGACTAATGGAGGTGGACTCACCACTCACTGCCTGTGTGGCATGTTCAAAATGTTGCAAAATTGTTATTTCAGTGTCTATGAGGTGCCACTGTTCAGTCGTCATAGACATGGAGGCCCCAGAACTGCCACAGCTAGTGTGCATGACCAGATATTCTGAGATGGCTTTGTATTGTTCATACAACCTTTCTGCCATGTATAAAGTGGAGTTCTACCAGGTGACAACTTCTAGCTGTTTCAGATCTGCAACTGCCGAAGTTGGTCACGGGCCTTTGCAGATTGTGATAAGTGAGAACAGATACAGCGTGCAGCTGTCAGCATTCCCTTTATAACAGGGTGCTGCAGAAACTCCTGCACCACAAGATTTAAATGGGCCATGCATGGAACCTGAACAAAACCACCATTTGTGATGCATTTCACCACATTTGACCTATTGTCACTTGCTATGAACCCAGCTCTCAGAGACAGGTGGTTCAGCCACTTGTCAATTTCCATCAGTACAAGTCCAAAATGTTTTCACCAGTGTGTGAACAGGTCACATTGTGCATAGCAATCGTTGCATGCTGTCGAATTCCTGGAAGATTGCTACCACGACACTCCACCTTACTGCACTGATTATTCACACTACCAACAGCACAAACAACACCCGGCACCTGTGCCCAATATGCAGTTATACACAAATATGAACTCCCCACTGTTTTGCCACTTGTCCACATATCCATACTTAAATGGAGGAATGGAGAGGAGGAATGTTATAGGGCAAGTCTTACAGAGTCAGCACACAGTACAGTACAACTCGGGGACAGCACGGGTTGAAAAGTATGTCCTGGATGGGACTTTCCATTTTGGACAGGCACATGCAGCAAACCGGGGTTGATGTACCACTTGCACTAGACATACTGCATTCACCACCACCACTACCAAAACTGCTACTCTCACCAGCACTGGACAACATTTCAAAATCATTATGCTCCTCCACCTCCTCATGCCTGTAGTAATCCTCTGCTCTTATTTCATCATTACTGCACACATTTAATTTGCTACTTGATTTAACAGTCATAGAAGGAGATAACATGCTCATTATGGTTGATGATGAGAATGAACACCACACTGTGATATTAGCTGCCATCTTGTGCTGGGTCCACAGTGCCATGTGCCTGTTCTTAAGATGTGTATGCTGTCCTCCTGTGCCTAGATGGCTCCCCTTTTTAACTCGACTCACACGCACATGGCAAACCTGGCAGATTGTAACTGACTCATCATTTACATCTTGAACAAAAAAATCCCAAACAAGGGAGTGTGATGCTTTAGTTTTAACATGTCCCTGATGCTGCTTATTGGATTCTATTTTTTTTAAGCCATGAAGTGGGGGTGTGCTACATGATTTTTCTGGCAGGACACACTTGGATTGCAACTGACCACCATGACTACTTATCATTATTACTGGGTCATCACCATCACCATCACCACCATCACCATCACCATCACCACCACCATCACCATCACCATCACCAAAACCATCACCATCACCACCACCATCACCTTCACCATCATCATCACCACCATCACCATCACCATCACCATCACCATCACCACCACCACCATCACCATCACCACCACCATCACCATCACCATCATCATCACCATCACCATCACCATCACCATCACCATCAACTGAAACTGGTAAATCACAAGTTTTTACGGGGGGGGGGATTAATGCAAACAGACCCAGCCACAGCCACCTTGAATTTCTTTTTCTCTAGTTCCCAACTGAGGTCACTTACATCATCATATTCATCAGTATCACCCACATCCACATCTTCTGCTTGGATGCTGGCATGTGGACTGCATGTTGCAACCAAAGCAACATCATCATCATCAGATTCATCATCATCAACACCACCATCTCCTGATATTTTTTCACCACCTTGTGAATCACTGCATGGAAAATGCATGACCTGAACCACGGTGGAAGAAATGTCACATTGTATGCTATCGTTGACATAATGATCAGAATCCTCATGTTCAGTCACTGGGATGTTACTGGGAAGTATGACATCATCTACACTGCCACTCACTTGCACTGCTTCATGATCCACTGTATTTTTGGACACAGTAAACTGGTCAGAAGAGGAACTTGAGGTAGCAATACTCATACCACCACCAGCAACTGCACTAACACCACCAGATGGGACAACATCATCTCCTCCAACTACGAGTGAAGCTGCTAATTGCACTGTAAAAAAATTGAAGGAGAAATACCTTTCTTCACATCAGCAATGCACTTCTGCATCTGTGTACTACCACGCCCACAGACAATCTTACCACTGGCAGCAGTGCCATGGTGAGAAACTGCTTTGCTGGCACATCTCTTTGTGGGCATTTTGGGGGATCAACAAGAATATTCTAAACACATTAGGATTTTGGAACATTCACTCTGGGTGGGGGATGCTGGATGTGAAGCCAAAAAAAAACTGTGGCTTTAGCAACAGAAACAGACACAAAGTCACAACAAATTCAACAACATCTTAATTAACCAGTGGTGATGAAGTCACAAACAATCCAATCTGGAAAAGAATTCATTTTGCCGGTGGGGGGGAGCACTGACTGCAAATTTTTTGGCAGTGTAAGCAGCAAAACCAAGAAAAGATACCACAATGGCATTACAAAATCACGCAGCTGCAGTGGATAGCAGATTCACACTGCTGCACTGCTACACCCGCAATTACACTGTGGCAAAATAAAGGGTGTATTATTTGATGTCACGCAGCACCACAAACACACTCACACACACACACACAATTTGTCTACGAGTAATGTGTAGCAAATTGAAAACTTCAGTAATATACCTGCATTTTAAACAACCTGACATTATGAACTGCTGCGCCAGATCCACAACACACAATCAGCAAAACAATTTCAACAATTACTGAAAATATTACTGTGTGTACATTAACACAGTCAGTTATATAACAAAAATATAACCAAAAAACAAAGAACTCCCTATTTCTCCAAGTTAAATCTACCTACATCACTGATATGCCCCTCCCCAAAGCACACTTTCATGGTCTCTTACCACACTAAAATTCGCCTTTGGAGTTTAAAAACAAGGCGAAGTTCATTGTTTTCAATGTACTTCGCCTTAAAATTGGTGGAGTAGTGTTTGGGAAGGCAGAGTAATGCAAAGGCATTGTTTTTAATGGACTTCACATTATCCATTATAATGCGAAGCACTCCAATTTGCGTTGTAGAGTACTCTGCAAATTCACCTTTACTCCACGAATTACTTTTCGGAGTGAATTGAGCCCACTTCACCTACCACTAATCACTATTTGCAGCTGATTTTGAACAAATATTGTTCTGTGAGGTCGGAAAACACTGCCTGCTGCATAATTGTTAATTTTACTCACAACAGAAGTGATATATAAACAACTGATGGACAATAACAGTGGAAAATAATGATGAAAACCTGGTTTGTACCATATTAAAAGGATCCCTCCTTTTATTATTTCAGGCATGAAATAAAGTACTAAAGCAGACTCAAATACTGGAAAGAATGGTATCATACATGTCAGGAGGTAAGTAAAGTGACAATGTAAAATAGCATTAAAAAGTATCGGTCAAAATTTTCACCAGAGTGTTGCACTGATGCTTAAATGTCTATTCCAAAAAAGAAATATTTCTGGGGCCTCAGTAATGTTTACTTTGTGTCGGGACTCTTGAAGTGTTTGTCAAAAAGCAGGACTGAGCATTGCAAGCATGCTGTGCTAAACTGCATGCATGCCATCAGTGTTCCTTCCTGTGTGTGTAGAGATTGTCCAGCTTTGTGCAAACATATATGTGGTGTGACTTGTTGCAGTATGTAAAGAATAAAGATAAGAAGGAATATATGATGTATATTTTATTTGTATCATCAGCACCCGTGGAGTAAGTGACCGATATGATATTTTTTCAGCAGTCTCAGGTCACTGTGCACCTCAGTCACTCACACTGCGCACATGACTTTGCAGAGATAATTCAAAAAACACATGCTCTCCTAAAAGTCATGTGTGCAGTATGTGATTAAGGTACACTCTGACCAGACACCTCTGAAAAATATCATATCACTTAGTCCACTGATGATGATGGTGGTGACAATAAAATGTATGTTATATTCTTATCTTGATTCTTTATACCATAAGCACTGCAACAAGTCAGCATATATATGTTTTCAAGATGCTGGACAATGTCTGACGTCACACACACACACACACACACACACACACACACACACACACACAGAGGAAACGACACTGACTGCACACATGCAATTTAGCACATTATACTTGCACTGCTCAGTCCTGTTTTTCCACAACCACTCCACAACAGAAAGTAAACATTTCTGAGGCACTGGATTATAATGCCAGGGCAATAAAGAGCATGTATTTATGTATGTGTATGTATATGTTTAAAGGGAAGCAGTCAGCAACAGGCGCTCCCGCCCCCTGCAAGGCTTACCCTCTGGTTAAGCCTTTTAAGTATGTTGTGGCATTTTTCTCATGCCACAATACAATTTATTTTAATAAAGAAAGGTCTGCAACCCGGAAGTATGGCGGACGCTATGGGGGCTCCATTATGGGTAAAGGTGCGGTGATGCACCACGTGCTTCAATACTTTTGAAGTTTGCGTTCACTTCACCAGCGGAATTTTACTTCACTGCAACTCTACCTCCTACTAGCTTCATTCCCTTATTACTGGACTGTAATATGGGAGGCCCACTGGGAAAGATTATACTGAGGTTCCACCTGAAAGATGAATAGAATGGGAGCCCATGGCTGATGTACTGATATCAGCGTTCCAGGCACATTTTGAACAGTGACTCTGTGTTTGCATCTTGGATTGACTTGCAGTGATCAGAAAACCCCATTTAAAGCAACAGTGAAGCATTGCAAATTTACTTATGATGAGGTGTACTGTGGTGTTAGGCTGTGGAAATAACTTTGAATGGTAATGTTTTTCATATCTCACTGCCATCTAATGCTGAGTCGCTGCTGTGACTGTGAGCATGGCAAACTATTCCAAAGCTGACAGTATTTTATTGTAAACTGAATCACCCCGTGAGGAGAAGGCAACCATAGTGAGAACCAGATAAAATTTTAAAAAGTGTCAGATTGAGCTTAAGTGCAAACACAAGCTACAATGATTCAATTTACAATACAACACTGTCAGTTTTCGAATGAGTGTGCCATGCACTCACAGGTTTCCATGGACACTTGCACATTCAAGTCTATGAAATGAACAGACGTGATAAATGATTAGCTATCAAGATATGCCTGCAACGCACATGTCTCAGAACCGCAAGTTTTAAACTTGGTAATTCTTGTAAAGGTCTGTTAACAATAAGGGCCATTAAAGAGCTCTGACTCAGCATCAGACAGCAGTAAGGTATGTAAATGTCTGCCATTGAAGGTTATTTCCACAGCCTAACACCACAGTACACCTCATGAGTAAATCTGTGATGTTGCACTGCTACTTTAATTGATATCTCCAGTTCAGGCAAAGAGACTCAGAAGGTACAACAGATGTGAGCAGCACAGCTTTGTTTCTCCTAGGCTACGGGGGCTGACTTTTCTCACTCTTTCATCTTTCTCTCGCTGGCACAGTGGGGAAACTGCACAGCAGCCATGTGGCCAGTTAGAAGGACTTTCCTTTTGCAGTACATAAACAATGTGTCAACAGACATAACACGTCAAGCCGTATGGCTTGTTTACTTCTTGGTGTGTGTGACAAGCTGCCAAAAAGCTGCAGAGATGGATGAATGCAATGTCTGTTTCTCTGGTCAGGAGAAAAACCTACCAACCACAAAAAGAGAATTGTTTTACATATGGCTCTCTTTCACGGGGGGCACCATGCAATAACATAAGAAATGAGAAAATGGGAGAAATAAACAGTTCTGGGATTGCTATAGTAAATGGAGACTGCAGAGTGCTTCAACTGCTGGTGGAGTGACAGTGTTTCATCTCCAAATGTGTTGTGTTGTGTGGTCAGATCCAGTGAGATGAATTATTTGTCAGTAATAGCAAGAGTTCTGCATAACTCCACCCTGCAGCCCTAAAAAGTAATTACATGCTTCTTTTATAAATCAATTGCCTTTTTGAAGAGTATACAACATCATTAAATATAGTCAATGTTGCAAGTGAATATGCCTTTAACCTCTTAACTTTCCAATAAAATTACTCCATGCCACATTTTAAGTATTAAGTATTTCCAAAAGTGGCACTGTCACCCTTTCCATACCACAAAGGCTAATTTACCTGACTGACATTCCACAGTAACATACTGCCCAGTATTCATGTTTCATCTTTTTGGCAGTGCATCTCAGAGCAGTATAAGAAATACATTAACAGAGAGGTTATTATGTATACTTCCTAAATAAATAATGACTTTCTTTGGTTTGCATACCCTATATAAATTTATGCCACTTACCATCAACTGTCAGTCTAAATGATATGTTCTTCTTCACATCGTTTACTGTTACAGTATAGGTGCCTTCATCAGTTAGCTTCAAACAATGTATCTGAAGAAATGTTTGAGAAACATTTATCCTGTCTTTAAACTTACTAACTGGTATACTTGTTTCATCGTGAATAATAACTACATTTTGTGTCTCATTCAGCTTCCATTCAATTGTGTTTTGTGTTTTGTCATCTTCATATACATCTGGTATGTCAAATGTGACTGATTCTCCCACAGAACGTGCAAATATTTCCAGTGTTTCATGATTCTCTGCTGTGGAGTAAACTGAAAGATAACAGAATTAGGATTAAAAGGGTACTACAGAAGGGGTTATAAAAAAGAATCATATTTTTTTTTACTGTCACTACCGTACCATTGACAAAATGCAGTTGATAAAATAAATCATTTTCTTTGTAACATGGGTAGAGGTTTAGTTTACTTTATTCATTTAACAGAGTGCTCTCTTCAACCACATCCACCCCTTTCCTTGGGGTTCTCAATGCATCAGGCAGCTACACCGGGAGGACCATGAGGATACCAGCCCCTATAAGTGCCCCACTCCATTAATCATACCTGATCCCCGGTTATCCCCTCCGGTGGAGAGGAAGAGGTCTCTCCATTTTTACCTTCTTCCAACACTTCTGGGGAGTGGCAACTGGAGCTGCATCCCCAGCTCCCTCCAATCATTGATGCAAGGCCCGTCTTCTGGTGTGGATATGTGGGTGTTTCCTGAGTTTCTGGTCCACTCCTTAGTGATGTCAGCGCTCAAGGAGGACCAATGAGACAAAGGTACAATGAGACATGCCTCCGCTCTGGTCCTCGACCAATGTTGGCCCCTCCCCTGCATGTCTGCCTTCCCCATCCGCACCTGCACTGCCTGTGGTCACCCAGGCGGTGGCAGTATAGCAGTGGTGTGAGCATCCCACTTCTCCCTGGAGAAGAAGAGCAGCCATCGAGTACTCGATCACCCCCCCCGGCCGACCCCTGATGACAAAATCTGTCACTGAACCCTGGCCACCGGTATGGCACGAGGTGTGGTGTCCAGCGCCTCAACCCTCACACCACCAGGCTGGCCTGAGCACTCTGTTTCAGTGCAACTTATTGTTGGACTACAAGACAAAATTGTTTGACTTATTACTCTGTCCCTGTTTTTAAACTTTAAATGTGTAGGAATAAATTTACTTGGTTTTCACCTTGTTTTAAATGAGTATGGAGAGTTGACTCAGAAAGCACAGTCCGTATCACACTTTAAACATTTACTGTTAAATATTTTGTACTGTGATAATGTTTGTAAATGTGATTAATTGTTTATTTATGTGAATTGTAATGTTATGTTATGTGTCAGACATGACTGAAAAAGGACAATGTTCAGTCCACTTCCTGGTTAAAAATAAAACAAATGAACAAACAAACTCTAGGTGTTGTACAGATGACCAGGTTCTATATAATGATTAAAAACATTCAATAAATTACAATATAAAACAAAATAAACATTAAATGGAGGAAAAGGCTTCATTAAATAAAAAGGTCATTAGATCCCTTTTGAAAGCATTGACCAATGGAGCCTCTCTGAGTGAATGAGGCAGTGGGTGCCTGATGACTTTAGGTGAACCCTGGGAATCACCAAGATGCTTTCATTGGCTGACTGAAGGGGACGAGATGGGTGGTAGGGCTGTAGAAGGTCTTGCAGGTAACCAGGCCCCAGTCCGTATAGGGTTTTATAGGTCAGCAACCAACCTTTAAGGTGATCTGCCACATAACATAATGTCAGTACAGAATGTGCAGCACAAGCATAATGTGACATGACCTCAAAAGGCAAGTCAACAGCCTGGCCACTGCACTTTGCACTAGCTGTATGTTGTGAAGATCAACCCCCCACTAGCCCTAGGTAAAGGGCATTGCAGTTATCAAGCCATGACATTGCAAAGGCATGGACTAGTAGTGGCAGATCACCAAGGGGAATCAGGTGTCTAATCCTGGTGATGTTTCTAAGGTGGCAAAATGCATTCTGGGCCATAGCCGGCAGCTGAAATTCAAGTGTTAGGCTACTATCCAGCACAACGCCAAGATTTTTCACCTTAACAGAGGTTAGCAGCTGTGACACTCCAAGCCTAAGCCCGAAGACTCAACCAGCCTACACCCAACCCACGGGCAGCCAGATTCCACCACCAGTACCTCTGTCTTGTCCAGATTTGGTATGCCACTTCTACAGCAACACCCACACAGTGAAACCCCTACAGCGAAACCCTCACCACACCTAAATTGGCAGTGATGGGGGGGGGCTGGCATCGAGGCGCTTTAGGGTGATGGGGGTAAATATTTAACTCCACCGTCTGTGTGACGTGGAGTTATATATATATATATATATATATATATATATACACACAGTATACTCCACTTTTAACGGACTTGGTTTAAATGGACATTCAGTTGTAAAGAACAAATTCATGTTGCCAAAAGCCATTTTCTATTAATCTAATAATAAAAACCTATGGTTTAAATGGACCTGTGATTCCTCTTGTAATGGTCATCTGATGCTGCCAGAGAGTGTCATTTGCACCTAGTTTACGCCCATTACGAACATATCAATCAAGCAATCAAACAATCATCCTCCCTGCTTAAATCCCCTCATTCTACCACAATCATGTCCATCTTTTTTTTCTTGTTGTGCAACTGCGCCGTGCAGTTGGTGAAATGCTGTCAGGTAAGAGAACCTGTCTACCCCTTTCTAAAAAAGTCGAGCTCATAAATGCCATCGATAAACTGCACACGCTTCATGTCAGAGATGTAAGCACCCACTTTACAATTCCCAAATCTACAATCTCAGATTTGTTGAAGATTCAGGATAAATTGCTTGCCAACTGGCACAGCAACCAGAACCCTGAGCATAAACACAAAAGGGACGGAAAAGATACGGATGTGGAGGAGGTGCTGCTACGATGGTTCAGCAAAGCTCATGCAGGGAGGTGCTGATTAGTTGTCCTCTCCTGCTTCAGAAAGCTGATAGCCTTGCAGCAGCCCTTGAAAAAACAGGATTCAAGGCAACAGATGGTTGGCTTAGTCAATGGAAGCAATGCCACAACATATGCTTCCGTAGAACCCTTGGGGAGAAGTTAGACACTGACAACTGTGCAGCCGATGCCTGGCTGAAAGATGTGCTGCCACAGCTTCTGTCTGGATACAGCCCAGAAAATATTTTTAGCACAGATGAGACTTGCCTGTACTTCAGATGTGTTGGTTATGGCACACTCGCATTCTATTCTGAGGCACCACTTCGGCTAAAGAAAGCCAAGGAGTGAATTATGGTGCTTTTAAGCAGCAACATGTCAGGTTCTGAAAAATGTATCCCTATCATGACAGGCACAAGTGCTCAGCTGCATTGCTTCCATGGTATTAGACATCTCCCAGTCATCTACAGGAACAACAAGACTGCATGCATGACCAGTGATATTTTCACAGCCTGGCTAAGAAACTTGGACAGCAGTCTATGGTCATGCAAGACTGCCCTTCTCCTTGACAACTGCAGCTCCCACCCTCCTGTCACTGGGCTTTGTAACATTAAGCTAATTTTCCTGCCTCCAAACACAACCAACATAATGCAGCTTCTAGATCAGGGTGTGACTTACAGCTTTAAATGACACTACGTTACCCTGATGAGAGGCAGGTTGCTGAAACTTACTGGATCAAGATGAGGAAATCATGGAATCGATGTGGAGGAGGTACACGAAGCAAGACAGTAAGAAAATGAGCATCATAGATTACTTTAGCCCCTCTCAGGATACTCAGAATTTGCAGGTAGAGCAAACTGAACACTAACTGCAAAGCATTTGATAGCCAACACGAGTATGCACAGTTCACAGCACTTTTTTATTTTATTGGAGTTTGTTTTCTTTTCCTTGTTTGTTTCATTTTTTGATTGAATAAGGTATACACTGGTATGGCTTGCCAGAAAAAACAAAATAGTTAACAATAAAGCAGAAAAGAGCTGTAATCACTATTACTGTATTAACAAATCCCTACTTCATGCTATGCTGCCCGTGCTGACAGTGCCGGAGATGAGTAAACAACCAGTGTGTTTAGGGTGAATGGATGTAGCGGATGCCGGTTGTAATGAACAAATTGATAGTGGACACAGTAGTCCATTACAAGCAGCATATACTGTAGTGGGGGGTGTAGGGGGGTACAGCCCCCCCACATGGGGGGTACAGGGGGTACTGCCACCCCCGCATTGTGCATTTCGATGTTGCTGGTCAGTTCGGGGTCACATCATGGTTGGCGGTGTCGATGGGTCCCTGGTGCTGTAGCAGACATTGCGGTCGGGGTTGTCGCACCAGTGTCATAGATCCTTCGGATTTCACCTCAACCAGTTGGCATTCATCCACTCTTGGATTTCAGCAATGTGCTGATTGAAAACTGAGACTGCATACTGTTGTTTGGGTACAAAAGACCAGTACAACTGAGCTTCATAAGCATAGCAATGAAAACTCAGTCTGTACTGTCTTATAATGTCCCTTAGTGGCTACATGTGCACAGCAAACAACATGGAGCACAAAATGGAATCCTGTGGGACCTCACATGGCGGGGCAGTGGCCTGGAGGAAAAAGCCCCACAAACCACTCTCTGCATCTTGTGAGTGAGAAAATAATATAACAAGCTGAGAACTGTACCAGAAAGTCCACAATGAACCCACAGGTGATCCAAAAGCACCCCATGGTCTACGGTGTCAAATGCAGCCAAGAAGTCAAGAAGAACAAGAATGGACCACTCTCCTCTATCTATTGCCACAAAGAGATCATTAAGTAGCCGCACCAAAGCAATCTCAGTACTATGCCTTTTCTTGAAACCCAACTTAAGAGGGTCATAGATGTCACAGGTTAATACTGTAAATGGGCTTCCAGCTGTAGAGCCACCACCTTCTCAATAACTTTCCCAGGAGAGAAGTTAGAGACAGGTCTGTAGTTCACTAGACAGTATGGGTCTAGGGATGGTTTCTTCAAGAGGGTCTCACCGCCACCTCCTTATGAGGCTCAGGGAAGATCCCCTTATTAAAGAACTGTGGACTATCCCAGCCAGTACCAGGCCAATGGATTCAACACATCCTACAAGAAGGCGTGTTGGACCTGGGTCCAAACTACAGTAGGTGGGCTTCAGCTCCTGGATGACCCTTATGACAGCCATGACAGCCAACTGGTTGAAGACAGACCAGAAAAACAGAATGCCCATGACAATCCCTTTGGCTCATCGCTGCATGCCCCCATACAGGGTGCCTACTGGATCCCAGATCTGATAGAGGAAACTTTATCAGCAAAAAACAGGGCAAACTTATCACACTTTATTTGTGAAAAAGCTCTAAAAAACTTATAACAGGTTAGATTACACATCCTGTTGACAATTCAGAAAAGCTGAGCTGGTCAGTTGACTGCTGCAGCAGTCTCCTTGGACAGGAACTCTACCTTCTTACAGGAGATTGCTGATCGACACTCTCTATAGTGAGAAATCAAAATAAGCTTATCCCCATCAGACCGGGATCTCCGCCAGCATCACTCCAACCTTCGGCCCCTCACCTTCAACTCCCTGAGGGTCCCATCAAATCAGGGGGATCTCTGGTGTGAGGTGAGGGACCAAACACAGACCAGCATGATAAAGTTGAGGGCATCGGTGTTAGCCCTATTATAGGTCAACACTGACTCCCCCAGCTCATCACAAGCACCCATCACACCTGATAGATTGAGCAGCACCATAACACCCTCTGGAGTCAAACCCCTTAAATGGCAGTACTGAACCATCTACATAGGTGAGGGTCTATCTGGGGGGGGGGCTTCAAATGAGAACCTCACGGTATAGTGGTCCGACCAAATGACTGGTTCCACCACAAGGTCAGTGATCTCTAGTTCCAGTGAGAAGACAAGGTCCAGATACTGGCCATGTACATGGGTTGTAGAGGTAACCAACTGTGTCAGGCTGAATGACTGCAGCAATTGGAGGAAATCTTGTCCAAACAGGGAGAGTTTGTCACCAACCCAGGTGTTGAAGTCACCCAGAATAATCCATCTTTATTCTAGGCAAGTCCAACACCAGTCTGACAATGAAGTCTGTGACTTCCTGCAGGAATTTCCTCTCATGTCCAGGGGGTGTTAAATGAAAAGGATCCTGTAGCCTACACCCTGAACAGCCACAAATTCAAAGGACCTTGCTGTTCCCACTGGAGAGCCATGAGGTTCCAGTTCAATTTAAAACAAGTTGCCACACCCCCACCCCATGACCCTTTCTTGAGCAGTAGATCACTGAGAACTCAGAAGGAACTGCTGATTCCAATACTGGGACAGCACTTTCATCCAGCCAGGTTTCAGTGCTGCAAGTCAGATCAACAGTAGACATCAGATCAACTATGATAGCCATCTTGTTTCTAATAGATCTGGTGTTACATAACACTGCCCAAGAAGGATAAGTGGATGAGGCTGGTCCATTGGATACCTGATCACCAACGGTGGAGCCCTTAGGAATGGGAACCAGATAGGGAGAATCCCTATCGTGAGCACATTTCTCCCCAGGGCACCTCCTAGAGCTCGCCACCCCAATCTGTCTTCCTCCAGCCTTATTCCCCAAAACAGGCTCTGCAGACCACTGCCTTCTCCCTCTTTGGGCAATATCTAATGCCCTACAATGTCCATAGACTTCGGATGGTAATGAGGGTCAATCAAAGGGGCAGAGGTCATGGAGCCGAGATGGGGAATAATGCCTTCTCAAGGGAACCACCAACCAACACATCCTTGGTCTACACTTATTCTTATTGCACCCAAATAAACAGCGTGACCTGTCTCACTAAGCTAATTACCCTCCTTAAACAATAAGGAATGTAATAGAACACAAAGTAATAAAAATCCACAATTTAAATAAATTAAAAACAATAAAATATACAGTCACAATGCAAACACACACACACACACACACACACACACACCTCAAACCTTCCCAGTCCCAAGCCCCAAAATAACTAACAAGTTAAATAAAAATAACATTTTAAAATAAGGTAGACAGGAGTCCAGAATCAGAGCAATCACCAAAATTTAGTGTCACAAAGTGCTCCAGCAGAGATCTAAGGTATAACACTGAGCAAGAAAGGCCCTTGACTGAGTCACTTGATAACACTCAGAGAAATATCATAAGAGAGCAGTCTAGCGATCTATAGCAGGGCAAGGGGCTCTCACCCCCCAGGGCTGCATACAAAGATTTAGATTATCACAGTCACTTCTTCAGCCCTCTCACAGCTATAAGTCAAGATCAAAATCTTAATGCCAGTTCTGCTCCAAACAATACAAGTCAACCAAGCAGATTAGTACAGAGTGGGCCATGGTTACCTCTCTGACCTCCTAACTCCAGCCATCCGGGTATGCTCCCTCTGCTCCTCCACCAAGGGCCTTCTTGCGAGTCTAAGGACCAGGCTGAAAACCTTCTGGGATAATTTCTTTAAGGTGGCCAGCCCTCTGGAATTCACTGCCAAGATCCTTGAGGGAGGCCTCAACGATGGAGTTTAAAGTAGGCCTGAAGACCTATATTTTTAGTAAAGCATTGCAGAGTAGTTTTTAATGTGATTTTATAATATGGTTTTTAGTACTTAATGTGATTTAGTGTATGCTGTCTGAACCCTACTGTGAATTGTAGTGGTGCCCAGAGCCTCCGGCATTGGGCACCACAATAAAAATAAAACCTTACTTTATTTACTGACTTAGGCAGTCTGCATAAAATTCCAGTTCTGGGGACACCAGGGATCTCCCACAGCCCCCAGCTCCCCTCCTGATAAAAGTTAATTCCTTCACAAAACCAAAGTCACGTTGCCTGCAGATGGAGCATAAGGTCTAGACTTTCTCAAATAAATTTGACTCCACAAGCCAAAAAGCCACAGTGTCAAAGAACAAATAATGCTGAAACTAACAGCAGAAACCTTACACTTTGGTATCCACCGGCATGCTTCAAACGCCGGAACATTCAGCTGTGTCCAGCTGCTTACTTCTCTGATTTCACACACCACTCTCTCACACTAACAGGCCAGTCTTCAGCATTCAACAGTCCATCTGCCAACACACCATGGATCCCTAGACAGATGGAACATTTTCCCTTGCCCTGGCATAGGAGATCGGCTCCTCATTACTTCACAAGTCAGCAGTCCAGCACCCTCACTCATGTCCAGCACTGGCTCCCGGGACCACCACCACTGCTGAGCAATGAGTGATCCTTAGGATGTTTTCCACTCTCTGCAACACACCAGCGGTAAGTCCCAATGCCAAGCATGCTCTGAACTGGGCCAGTTCCTATCTAAAATTAAAAAAGCTAAACTGCTACTGCTAGCTAACTTGGCCCCCTGACTATTGCTTTCCCATACTAAACTAAACACTAGTTATAAAATAACAATTTTTATTTAAATAAGATTAAGATCAAATTAAAAACTCCCTTCTGCTGAGCTACTGATGGGCAGCCCAGTGTCACCATCAACTTGCAAGCAAAGTATTCTATTGGTAATCCTGTATCCTGATGGTTGTTACCTGTGCATCAGATCTGTCTAATGCACAGGCAATAGCAAGTGCAGAATGCGCAACAGAAATCAGTATGTCTCTTTGAACATTCAGTGTTAATGAAGTTCTGGGATACATATAAAATTCAATTCAGGTGTCACTAGCACTTCACTTGCTTATCCTTTTAAGCTCAAAAATAGTCAGTCCAGCTCTGTCATTGTACTTTTAATTAGCTGCCTTCTATTAGACCCATCTCTAGCAGTCTTGCTCTGTCTACCACTTTTTCTCTCTGTCCCAGTACCATTCCCTGCCTGTAGAAAAACTCAGTCTCCTGCTCTCTCTCCCGATGCCTTATAAGTTAAATGGCAAAGTGGTCACACAAAAAAACGAGTCACATCAACATGTTGAACTTTTCCATGCTACCACTGCACTATGTATGTGTGTATGTGTGTAAGGCAGTGCATGATCATGTGTCACTGAGAAAAAAAAACTGCAGATGCTGCAAAAGGACAAACGCCCCATAGCAAACAAAACATTTTGTAGCAGGCGGAAGTACTATTAACATCAATTCGCTAAGTGATAGCTTTTTTTACAGTACATGGCTAAACATTTATCTAACTGCAGAAATGCATTTAAAAAAATGAAGCCCATTTTATAAGCATAATAAAACACTCAGGAGTGTTCATTGAACAGATCTGGCTGCACTTTGGGGGAGGCCTCGTGCCTTATTGTGCCCTTGGGCATGTGGTCAGATGTGTTTGATGCACACTTTGTCATGCCGTATTGCTTGTATGCTGCTTGCCAGTCACTCCATGGAGAAAGATGTCACATAGTCAAGTTGTGTACTTGGCACTATCGATCAAAATGTCTGATAAAGTGTACAGAAGTACAGCTGAGAACTATCATGGTCATGGGTATTTGGGAATAAAAAAAAGTGGGCTGGGTGCAAGTTTGGAGGAAGCCAACTTACTGTAATAGCCATGCTATGACTGTAGTTGAGCAAGTGGGGGGTGTCATTATAAAGATTCCGCTGGCTTCTAGCAAGGTGCCAGGAGTCACCTATTACTTTCTTTTTTTAACTCTGTCTGGGACACTCGGAAAGGTGGAAGTGGGAGGGAAAAGCTTTGACTCAGATGGGAGGGTGGTTAGGAGACTAACCTTGTTTGTCTGGGGAGAGGGAAAGCCTTTTTTATTATTTCCCAAATACCCTTTGCCAAATACAAATAGAGAAAACTAAGGAGATTACCCAGTCCATCTGGGAATGGAAAGTCTTTCTTCCCCATCCTAATACCGAATACTGAATGTTAACATAGAAACATAGAATTTGTCGGCAGATAAGGACCACTTGATCCCCAGTCTGGTCAGTTTGTCCCTGGCTATATTGTCACCACAGACTCTACCTAATCCTGTTCCAGGTATCCACCACTCTCTCAGTGAAGAAGAACTTCCTTACATCCCTCCTAAATTGCCCTCTTTCTGGCTTCCTTGCATGTCCTCTTGTTACTGTGTACCTTCTCGTCTGACTGATACTCCCCTCCTGTACCTTATTCACCCCTGTGAGGTGCTTACAGGTCTCTATCATGTCCCTCCTCTCTTCAAAGGTGTACATATTGAGGTCCTTTAACCTCTCCTCATGGGGCTTTTGATGCAAACCCTGCACCATCTTAGTTGACCTCCTATGCATTGCCTCCACTATGTCTATGTCCTTTTGGAGATGTGGTCTCCAGAACTGGGTGCAGTACTTGAAGGGTGGTCTCACCAGTGATATATACAGAGGCAACACAACCTCCATCTTTCTGCTGGTGATACCCCTTCGTATGCACCCCATCATCCTGCTGGCCCTGCCTACTGCCTTGTTGCACTGCTTTGCTTCCTTGAGGTCATCAGATCTAATAACCCCAAGGTTCCTTTCCTGTTTAGTGATGGTCGATACCTATTCCCCCATTTAATATATTGCCTCTTGGTTTCTGTGTCTTAGGTGCATGATTTTACACTTTTTCACATTGAAACCCAGTTGCCTTGCTCTCAACCACTCTTCATGTTTTCCCAGGTCTCGACTCATTCTCCCCACCCTTCCAGAGAATCTTCCCTATTGCAGATTTTGGTGTCATCTGCAAAGAGGTATACCTTCCCTTCCAGCTCATCTGCAGTGTTGCTTATAAAGATAACGAAGAGGACTGGTCCCACTACTGATTTCTGAGGTACCCCACTGGTCATTTCCCCTCATTAGAGTGTCTCCCCACTGTCTGTTGCCTGTCCAGCAACCTTTTCTGTACCCAGTTTACCTCCCAAAACAGCCCAGTTCCCTTATAAACCTCCTATGTGACATGGTATTGAAGGCCTTGCTGAAGCATACATAGATCACATCCACCACCTCACCCTGATCTATTTTTCTGGTCGCCCAGTTAAAGGAGATCTACCTGCAGAGATGAACCCTGACCACTGCACAGAATGCTTGAGGTTTCAGTATCCAGATCTCCCCTGCAAGCACAATATTCAAGCAACTGTATTTTTTCCTTAATACTCGTAAAAACTATAAAATGTTCCATAGCAACAGGTATTTTCTAACAGCCTTGTCCCCCCCCCACCCCCGAGATCAGGCTGCCAACAATGCGAAATGATTATGTGCCTTTGCCCCTTCCTGAATGATGCTCATACGTACGGAGATTTAATAATCTCCATATCTCCCATATCCTGTTTTATTTTTACAGACTTTGCCTAAATGCTATGTGCATACATTGCATACACATGGCATTTAGGCAAAGTCTGCAAAAATAAAGCAGGGCATGTGAAATACAGAGATTATTAAATCTCCATAGGTAAGGGCAGCATCTAGGATGGGGTAAAGGCATGCCATTATCTTGCATTCTTACCAATGCGATCTTGGGGCGGGGTGGGGAGAACCAGGCTATTCGAAAATGCTGGCTGCTATGGAACATTTTATAATTGTTATTAGTATTGAGGTACATATACTGTTATGTAAATATTGTGCTTGCAAGGGGGATCTCAGTACTGAAGCTCTGATCTGTGCAGCGGTCGGGGCTTCACCTCTGCTAGTTGTTGTCCTTTAAGGAAATCTATCAGATGTGACTGACATAACCTCCATCAGTGACTCCTTGCTGCCTTGGGTATTGAAGCCCACTGGAAACCACACTGGCGGCCTGGGTTCGGGAACGGACTCAAGCTCTGGGGGTCTGCAGGGGAGAGGTAGGATTGACAGTCCATAAGACTGCTCTCCTGCCCTGGGAAGGGTTAGGGATGCATGATTGCTCTGCACTGGCCCCCGGTGGAGACCAGGGGCACAACAGAGGGATCATATGAAGGGAGAACACCAGAAAAAAATGGAAAACACTGCTCGCTGGCCACCGGATGACAGCTCTCTGTTCCCGGTTTCCTCCAGTGCCTTCCCGGGGCTTCCTTCTCCATGGCAGCATCTTCGGGCCCTAAGAAGAGTGTGCTGGGGTCATCCCTCTCCCCCCCCGGTGCCTTTGCCCTATGAGGAGAGGGGCCTGCCCGGTGAAGGGATATGCTGGGATATCCCAGGGATCGGCTGTGATATGAGGAGTTAGGGGAGGGCCAGGTTAGGACAGGAGGGACTATTGGGAGACTTGCAAAGCCTGAAGGAGTGGGGGCCTGCGAGCATGAGGAGGGTGGAAAAAAGAATATACAAAAAAAAAGAAACCCACTGGAGTCAAGGTACTGCACTAGCCTTTCTTTAAAAAATGCCTCCATTAATCTCCATACCATACTTTGGCCCCAGTACAACATTTGGGATGACTATTCAGAGTAAGGAATTTGCACACACCCAAACTGTAATAACTCAATCAGTAGACTTTTGGGACTGAAAAATCAAAGTGATGTGATGTCAGCCTAGGGTAAACATTTGTTGACTTCCCTTAGGAAGTAAGGCTTTATTTACAAACAAACAGAAAACACCAATCAAATCAATCACAGTCACTATTCTGTATCTTCTCTGGGGTGTATTTGCTGATGGAAACAAGCCACTGGCACCTGCTTGAAAAATCAACTGTTATTATTTTTTTGCCTCCTGATACCTGAAACTAGTGTCTGAGATGCACACACCACACTGCTGCTACAATGCTGCCCTGCCAGGCAATGCACAGAAAATGGTGACTGCTGCTGAAGCTCAAAATGCATTGCTTCTGGGAAGTTGCAGTTCCCTCTGATCAAATCTGTCTGGGTCTTGTCCTAGGGAGGTGGATCAGGGGAGGGCAGTGGATGTGGCTATCTGGACTTCAGTAAGGTCCTCGACCCTGTGCTGCACAGGAGGCTAAGAAAGAAACAAAGTAGCCTGGGGGTTGAGGAGAAAGTGGTAAGCTAAGTATAAAACTGGTTGAAGGATAGGAGGTAATGGGTGGTAGTAAATGGCAGACAATCAGGGAAGGGGAAAGTGACTAGCACAGTGCAGCATGGATCAGTACTGGGACCGATCCTCTTCAATGTCTTCATAAGTGACATTGCTGAGGAACTGAAGAAGAAGCTGTGTCTCTTGAGGATGACACAAACATCTGCAACAGGATGGACACTTAGAAAGGGGTGGAGATAATGCAAAGGGATTTGGGGAAAGCAGAGGAATGGTCTAGGGTGCGGCAGCTGGGTTTCTATGCCAAAAAGTGCAAAGTCAAGCACCTGGAGTGGGGAAACCTGGGAGCTGTGTATAAGATGGGCAGGGAGGTACTGACAATCACCCAGTAAGAAAGGGACCTCAGGATAATCATATCAGAAGACCTCAAGGTGGCAGAGCAGTGTGATAAGGCAGTATGCAAGGGTAACGTAGTGGGATTGTGGTGTGCATAGGGAGGGGGATTTCTAGTAGTAGAAGGGAGGTGGTGTTGGCACTGTATCACTCACTAGTGAGACCCCATCTGGAGTAATGCACCCAGTTCTGAAGACCACACCCTTGTAAGGACACTGACACATTAGAAGTGGTCCAGAGGACAGCTACCAAAATGATGTGGGGGATTGCATGGGAAGCCATTTAAGGATGGGGCTGTGAGATCTCAATATATTCTCCCTGGAGAAGAGCAAGAACATGACTGAGACCTACAAGTACCTCACATGGGTAAATAAGGAGCAGGTGTGGAATCTCTTTCAGAGGAGAAAAAGCACCAGAACACAGAGGCATGCAATGAAGCTGTGGGGGAGTTTAATAGGGATGTAAGGAAATACTTCTGCTCAGAAAGGATGGTGGATTTCTGGAACAACCTGCTGGAAATGGTGGTGGAGGCAAAGACAGTGGAGATAGCTTCAAGCATGTGTGGGATAGGAACATGGGCATAATAAGTAGAGGGAAGGGAGATAAAATGGATTCTGGTGACCAAAAAGGGTCTGAGGTGTCAGAATAGACAAGGAAATACAGGGCAGATTAGATAAGTCTGCCAGTCCTATTCTGCTGACAAATTCCATGTTTCAATATTTCTATGTTTGCCATTGTCATCTTATAGTGATGCTTACTGGCTGTACCTGATTAGTGTCATCTCCTCTGGAAGTAACTTCTGACTTTCACCTCAATTCTCCTTGCTTGGCTTTTGTTGCTCAGTTGTTCAAGGCACCAGATGCATCAGCTTATTGATGAACCAATGCACTACCATGCTGTGCTGCATCTAGCCAATGAGAGCGTGTTGCATGGTATGTTAGCCACTGCTTTAGTCTGCCCTGCACCAACCAGTTATAAATAGCAGTTAAATAAGAACTTACCGCAAGAGTAGATCTTTGAGACAGGTTCCTTCAGTAGGTCTTCACAAGTAGGACTGCACCCCCTGGCATCAGGACCGCTTGGCAAACTTGTAGCTAATAATCTTCAGTGGGGGACAGACCCCAGCATCTGGTGATGGACATCAGCATGACTATAAATTGGGGTGGTCCCCCGCCCGCCTTCCAGTTCTCCCGCTGGAGACCTCAAAAGAAGAAGCAGGAGAGAGGAGTGAAAACTCCTGATACCCTGAGCTCTGGATACAACAAAGTCCTGGGAAGGGAATAAAGAGAGAAAAACACAGGAGCTGGGGGAAGGTGGGTGGGAAATCTAGACCTACTGCAGGAACCTCCCTGAAGAGCTACTGTTATGGTAAGTTCTTAAGTAATTGCTATATCTTACTTCAAGAGGGTCCCTGCAGTAGGTCTTCACAAGCAGGACTGAGTACCAAGCAATCAACTAAATAGAAGTCGGAGCTTGAAGCTCTGAAACTCTTCGAACTGAAGCGCAACTAAAAAGAACATTTTCCATGAAAGGTAACTCATATTACTACTGGCTGCCAGCTCAAAAGGGGACAAAGTATGTTCTTCTAAAATAAAGTGAAGATCCCAGGGGCAACAGGATTCTGGACCAGAGGTTTGAGGTGAAGGATCCCCTTCAGGAACATTCTGGAAACCTCTAGCTGAACTAGGGTTTGGCCCTCCATCAGGAGGTGGTAGGCTGAAATCACAGAGAGATGGGCCTTCAGAGAAGATTAACTGAGGCCCAACTCTGAAAGAGCAAGAGGTACTTGAGGACCTGAGAAGCCGAGCAGGAAAATGGAACTAGGCCTTTGGCTGTGGCCCAGATCTAGAATCTTTTCCACTTCATAGCATACGTAGATCTGGTGAAGGGCTTCCTAGCCTCCACTAAGACCTGAGTGACTCTAGAAGAGACATCATAGCGAGACACCGCCATGTTCAGAGGTGCCACGCATGAAGGTAGAGTGATTTGAGAATCATATGTACCAGGGTGCCCTGCTCCTGGGACAGAAGGTCATGAGAGAGAGGTAGAGGTACTAGAGGTTCTATCACTTACAGTTGCAGCAGGGGGACCATATCTGACAAGGCCATGGGGCAATGAGAATCATGTGTGCCCCCTCTGCCTGTAGCTTCAGCAGAGCCTTCTGCAGAATAGGAAAGGGAGGGAAAGCATACAGAAATCTCCCTGTCCAAGATAGAGACAGTGTGTCTTGCCAAAAAGCACCACACCTAAGAACGAGTGAGCAAAAGCTGGGTAAATTTTGCAAGGGATGGGGAGGTGAAAAGGTCTATTTCTGGCCGACCCCCCTGAAGGAATAGATCTTCCACTATCTCCTGATTTAGTTCCCACTCATCAGTCTGAGCAACTGAGCAGCTGAGACTGTCCGCCAGAATGTTGTGTACACCTGGAGCATGGACTACTGTCAAGGATAGGCCATGTTGAACAGCCCAGTACCACACCCACATCTCTTCCCTGCAAAGGGGATATGACCGGGTGCCTCCCTGCTTGTTGATGTACCAGACCATTGTCATGTTGTTGGTCTGGATGAGAAGTGTGTTCCATGAACTAAGAGGGACTGAAAGGCTTGGAGAGCATAGAGCACTGCTCTCGTCTCCAGGATGTTGATGTGAAGATTCTCCTCAATGGGAGACCATGTCCCTAGTGTGCAATAGTCTCCCAGGTGAGCCCCCATCCATGGTTTGAAGCATCTGTTGTAGGAGTCATGGAGGGGGATGGGGAGTGGAATAGAACCCCCAATACAAGGTTGGATGGATCCTGCCACCAGAAGAGATCCCTCTGCAGACTGTGGGAGACTAGAATCAGCTGGTCCATGTCTTCCAAGCATTGATCCCATCGGACCCCGAGGGACCATTGGGTCACCCTCATGTGCATTCTGGCCAGTGGGACTGTGGGTATGGTGGTTGCCATCAAATCCAACAGTCGGAAGACAGAGCGTGCTGAGGTCCAATGAGGGGAGGCCACCAGTGCTGCTTGTAGGATAAGGGTCTCTGCACTGTCTGTGGAAGAAAGGTCCTGCCCTTGACCATGTCCAGCACTGCCCCTATGAATTGGAGTTGCTAGGAGAGTGACAGCTGAGAGTTGGGGAAATTGACTGTAATGCAAGTCTGGAGAAAAGGTCCAGGGTGAAGGAAAGGAAATCCTTCAGACTGTCCTGGGATGGAGCTGAAATCAGCCAATCGTCCAGGTAAGGGAACACGTAAATGCCCTTTTGACTCAAGGTTGTCGCTACCACCACCAAGCACTTAGTGAAATCTCAAGGTGCTGAGGAGAGGCCAAAGGGAAGGGCCTTGAACTGAAAATGCTCCTCCTGGAAGGAGAATCTCAGAAAGCAGTGGTGGACTGGCAGGATTGGGATATGTAAGTAAGCATCCTGCATATCCAGGAATACAGCCAATTGTTTGGCTGGAGCAGGAGCAAAAGTCCCTGGAGGGTTAACATGTGAAACCTCTTGTATTCTATGAAGAGATTGAGCATGCTGAGATCTAGGATGGGCCTGATATCTCCTATCTTTTTGGGCACTAGGAAGAAGTGGGAATAAAATCTCCTGCCTATTTGCTCTGTTGGGACCCACTCTATGGCTAATTTTTGCATTAGAGCTTGAATTTCTTGTAGGATGAAACTTTGTTGTCTTGACGGGTAATAAGACCTGCCTAGTGGGTTGCTCGGGGGGTCTTTCCAGAAACACTATAGACTGACATCTTGCGATGAGTTGTAGAATCCATACATTTGCAATGACAGCCTGTCACCCTTCCAGGTGGAGGCCGAATTTTCCCCCCACTGGTTCCTCCACGGGGGGGGGTAAAGGGGGAGACCCTTAAGTCAGGACATGGAGGGGAGGGGTGCCTTGCCCCCACTTGCTGCCTTAGGAAACTTAGCCTGGGGAGTTTGGGCACTGGAACCAGTAGCCCAACATTTGTTTTATTGTCTGCCATGGTTCTGTTTGTTCCATTTCCATTGGGGCGACAAAAATTCTGCTTGGGTTTTTGACCCAAGCGGTACATAGAGCAGACATCCTTCAGTGATTTGCTGCTTTCTTGCAGTTCATTGATTATATCTTTGGCGTCACCCCTAAACAAAACTGGACCCCTGAAGGGAGTGTCCAGAAGGGTGCTCTGTACATCCTGTGCCAGTCCTGTGAGATAGAGAAAGGCAAGGCATCTTAGACAGATACCCATAGCTGTGCAATACACCACCAAATCAACAGAGTCGTATGTGGCTCACAAAGCTTGGCAGCATGATGACTTATTTAGTCTGATTTTGTCAAGAAGTCTATTCCTGAGCTGTTTGTCAGGGACTTCTTGGATGTCCTTTTCCAGGTCGGACAAGGCCAACTTCTGGAAAGCCACTATGTGTGCTACTTAGCTGAGTGAACATATGGCACAAGTAGAGGAGGTATAGACCTTGTGGTCATATTGGTCCATCTGTTTTGACTCCTTGTCGGGAGGAGAGGCACTGAGATGTTTGGGCTGGGCCGACCTATCATGAGCGGCAGTGATGGCAATAGAGTCAGCCTTGGCTTGTGCCATTAGGTGGGAAACCCCTTCCGGCGGGGGGGATAATTCCTGTTGGCTTTCCTAGAAACTGCAGGAACAGAAGCAAGTTGTTGCCAAATCGTGGAAGTCAGATCTTCATATGGCCCCATCCAGGGTGGAATAGGGAGGGGGTCTGCATTAATGAGGTCCAGATGCTCAGCTAGTCTTCTGTGCTTAGGGTCCAGTTCCTGGGATGCCCAAATGCAGGCCTGTTGATTGGACCAGAGGAGCTCCATGAAAGACAGATCCTCCGGTGGAAATTTTGGTGACTCCTTTGGTTGAGGTTCTATGGGGGAGTGTGGTTCTGAATGGTCCTCTAAATTGGACTCTCCTTTGAAATTGGAGGACTCTAGTCTGCTTGGCAAAGGAGTGGCATCTGGAGCTGTCTCCATGACTTTGGTCTCTAGAGTGATCTCAGATGGTAGACTACCTGTGTCCCTCTTGGATACTCTGCTAGAAGGGGCAGGGCTTCCTAGTGCCACTCTGTGGGTCGGGGAAGCCCTGACAACAAGCTAGGGCTGTCCCAACTCTTGTAAGAGTTGTGACTTGGTGTCTTTCCACCAAGCCAGTATAGACTCCTGAGGCTCAAGCTGGGAAGATGGAGGACAGTGGTGGTAGATATCCTGGGTACCCCATAGAATTTGAGGGGTAGCTAGAAGGTTGGTACCAGCAAGAGTACTGATGTAACCCTAATAAGGGTGAGCCTGACCTGCATTGGATAGTCTGGCATTGGAGGCAAGTAACCCAGTGTCAGATCCCACCAGCACTGGGTAATGGGGAAACTGTGGTATGTAGTCAGGGTAGTAACCCTATGGGCCTGATGGAGGAGGGGAAAAAGGCCTAGAGGGTGGAGGCACTGAGGATTCACTGGGATTGGGGTCTGTCAGCAGTCTTGGGGTCAGGTGTGGGACCACAGAGGGTCCAGGAAGATCCTGGTCCATATCATCCAGAAGAGGATCAGGCAAAAGACACAACATCAGGTGCCTTAAGGTGTCTGATGGCAGGACTGAGACTGGTGAGTGGGGTAAATCCTGAAGGACCCTGTTGATGGGTCTGTTGGAGAGGCAGAGGCCTCGAATAGGTCAGATGTGGGGGGCACTTCTAGATCAGCCCTAGTGTCGTTGGGTAGGGTCAGTGGTTCCCAGGAGGGAGAACTCTCGCAGGACTCGAAGAAACCTGAGAGCGAGCTCTGCCGGACGTCAGGGACCACGAGGGAGTCCGATGGGAGAGCAGTCACCATGCAGTCATCAGGTGAGCCGGTGACCGACTTAGAGGCAATGGTCTGGTGGGAGTCAGAGGAACCAACATCTGACTTATGGATCGCGGTCAGGCTGACAGAAGCCAGGAGGCTTGAGTCATGAGCAACCTGGGCCGGGCACCCAGTGGAGGAACCAGAGGGTGACTTAGTTGCTGAGCTAATGACAGACTCCAAAACTACTTCCTCAGAAGAGGAAAGCCCTAACTGCTTGCCAACCTTAGCTGGGGGGGGGGTGTCCGCTCCACTAGAGTAGGAGAATGTCTAGGAGGTGGGGTACTCAACAAGGTGGGGGCCCCACCCAATGTGGTGTCAGCTGTCTGGCAGCTCTTCCTCTGAGGAGAATGGCTCCAGTCCTGGTGTTTCTCCTTGTCCTTCTTTTTTCTTTTCTCTGGGACAGGCAAAGATGATCATTCCCACAGCTCCTGGAGCTCTTTTCCATCGATGCCAGTCATTGTTTAAATAAGTGGGCATCAAGGGTCCTCTGGCGAAGGATGCACATGGCCTGGTTGAAGGCCTGGCAGAATGAATAATCTGCGACCTTGTATTTAGGGCCCAGGCAGAGGATGCAGCGGGATTGGTCAACCCCATGCTAGATCTGCGTGCCACACTGGGAGCACTTTTTCTTAGCCCAGTGTGAAGACATGCAATTCTGGAAGGATGAAAAAAATTAAAAGTACTATGAGAAAAAATGGCAGGTGACTGAAGCTGTTTCACCAAGAGGTCCAATGATTCAGGTCAACAGCGGAAAAGAACTGGAGGGTGGGCAGGGGACCACCCCATTTATAGTGATGCTGACGTTCATCACCTGACAGTGGGGGCGGTCCCTGGCTAATGATTGCTAGCTACAAGTTTGCCATGTGGTCCTGATGCCAGGAGGTGCAGTCGTACTTGTGAAGACCTACTGCAGGAACCCTCTCGAAGTAAGATCTATATTTGTGTCTAGTACAGTCACATCATGCAACAGGCTACTGTGCAACAATGTTTCTACTACAACTATGTTGTATTGCAGAGGCATCCCTGGGCTAAAGAACTGAGAGTGACACTGCCAGCTTGTTAATGATGAATGTATCATTACTGTGAGTGTGAGGTGATGTGTTATTAACAGGATGCTTGTAGTGCCCCAAAGTTGGGGGCACAACATAAAAGGAAAGGTATAAACATGCCCAGCCCTGTAAGGTGCTCTAGTGCAGTATAGAGGTGCCACAGAAATGCCAAGGTACCTAAACAAAAACCCAAAATAGTATAAATAAGAGCCAGAAATACCAAGCTAATGCTGCTATGCTAGCACGTGGCAAAAAGTAAACACTGTGCCCAAGATAGAACGTTGTGTTGAGCTGCACAAGCCCAGCATTCCAGTACCAGAACCAGAACACAGTGTTGCCTTTTGAAATTAGAAATGTTGTTACAGTGAAAATCATGGTAGCTGTGGAGGAGAGAGGACACAGAAAGCATGGAGAGTTGAGAGGAGCTTACCTGGAAGATTGAAGCTGTCCCTGAGGGCTTGTCTGCATGCCTCTTCTGCCTCCAGCGGCTGAAGTCTGCCCACGTATGTGCTGCATGGTCTGTGGTGCCATTGAGAGCACCAGAAGTGAAGCCATCCTGTTTCCTGTTGGAAGGGCTTGGTGCCCCGTTTGTTTATTTTTATTTTAAAATGTAAAGTGTCAGTCCCCTGGAGGTGGCAATAGCAGTGCCTCATCGTGTGCACCAGTCCTGGACCTCACAAGGTCCCCGGTTGACCACTCAGCTGCCTGAAGCCCTCCCTCTGCCAGAAGTTCTTCCCACCTCCCGAACCAACTTCACTGCAACCCAGTCTGGGGCATATTATGTACATGATATACAAGATGGCGGTATCATGCCAGCAAAGTGCTGACCGCCAGAACAAGAAACAAAAGTGCTTATTTATTTATTTAGTTTAGCACTAGGCACAAAGTGAAGGGGCCGTGGGCTGAGAACGGGAGGGACCAGAGTTTATGTAAGGGGCATGGTGACACCCATGGGAGGGTCTTAATCTGTGGTCCAAAAGAGAAAAGCATATAAATATTTAAATTAGGGGTAGAGCGAAGGCGGAGCAAGTGCAGGTGAATAAATAGGCCTTGCATAGGCCCAGATAATTATTTAAAGGGGCAAGTTGTCATTGGGTGTGGGATTTTAAATCATATAAACAGGCCAATAAATCCTAAGGTGCATAAAAAATGCCTCAATGCATTTGTCATTTTATAAGAACTCAAAAAAAAAAAAAAAAGGCAAAATACAGGACATAAAGGTTAGCATGTCTCAGTTTAGCATGCATGCATGGCTTCAGCCTCTCTGCTGAAGGTCTTACACCTTCCCTTGCCTGTCAGCAACCGACTGCCCCATCCAAAAATAAAAACTAGCCCCTAGTGGCAGGCTTAAATACATTTCTAAGAGTGACATCACCATCAGGTGACCACGTAATTATCTGTTTCCCTGTAATTTCTTCTTTTATACTTTATTAAAGTCCCTTTACAATCTGATATCTGCTGTGGACTAACAGACTGCATCAGGACATATAACTTTCTCTAGACATAAATTACTCAGAAGCTTGCTAACTTCTTAATTAGGATCTTAGTCCTCATTATGGGGTTAAGCCCCTCCCTTATACAGGGACCTCACATCTTAGGATCACTATAAATTCCTACACTAGGGGTCACTGCTGCCCTATAAGGCTCAGTTCTACAGGAGGCTTCCCCTTGAAACAGCATTCTCCACACTTGTTTGTGAACTAGGGCCTTTGGAAAAAGTTGCTGCATTGGGGCTCCTTCTATTCACTAGAGATCCGCTTATTGAGCAGGGTAAGTTCCAATTTATACAATGTGACAATATGCTGACAAGATATAGTAGCTTGTACTAGTTTGGCTGGGTGTATTCTATTGAAGTTTTGTCTCTATATTTTCCAGACTGTGAATACCAGCTCTATAACATCCAATACAGCACCACAGGTAATGAAACCTTTATAGCAGCATTGTGTAGCTCTGCTGCGGTTTCTGGGATAGCAAGGGGAATGGAAGAATGAAGGTGTGCTCCTCTTCTCCCTTCTCCTGCTAACTCTGTAACTGCAGAATACATACTCTACTATTGTTTATTTTCTTCCATTTTGTGTAATTATTATCTTTTTCATATTCTGTCACGCAACAAACTCTCCTGTCTTCTCCCTGAGCAAACACTTTCTAAGTTCAAAGGCTCCTAAGAGCACATTACCTAGTTCTCTTCTTTTACTGTGAGGGGGAGGGGGTAAACCTAAGACATTGGTCACCCTGTCACACAAGTCAGACCCAGATATTTATTTAAAGGGGCCCAGAAAGCCAGTAGGCCCAGCACTACAAGGGACAAAGTAGGCCCAATATTTAAAGGGGCCTAGCTAGCCATTTAGGTCCATAGCTGGTGAAGGGGACCTAGTCAGCCATAGCTGGGCAATTGATGGCAATAGTCCCAATTCAGCTATAAAGGGGGCCTACTCCACCAGAGCAACTCCCAGACTAGGAGGTCATTTAATGGTTAGTAGCCACAGTAGCAGGAAAGCCTGTTTAAGTTAGAGGGACCCCACTAAAGTAGGTCCACAGTCAGTAAGGGCTTCATCGAGAAGGTGACCAGATAGAAGTAGCCAAGTGCCTGTTATTTACTGTGGTTTGTACATCCAGAGACTGTGATATTGTGCATAACTGTTGAAACTGTGACATTAAGCAACACTGTTTGAACTGCGACTTTTAATTGCATCGAGACAGCATCTTGTGGTAGTGTGTTTCTGAATCAGTCTTTAGCAATCCTTCAGAAACGTTTCATGAGTGTGTTTCCAAATTGGTCTTCAGCAACTCTGCAGAGCCAGTTCACCAGTGTATTTCCAAATCAGCTTTCAGCAGCCCTTGAAGAGGTATTCCACAAGTGCACTCCAGAATCAATCTGCAGCAGCACTCCTGAAGAAAAGAGCCATGTCCCGTAGCCATACCTTTGCAATGTCATATTTATTATTTTCCTCTAACAGTCCCTAGTGTATAGCCTGGCCCAGTGCAGAGTCTGCCATCTATTTTCTTGTTTTGCATTCCGCTCTGAAGTGCCATCCAGATCATCACTTCCAGTTCCTTGAGTCAACATCCTGTTTATTGTTTTAAGTCGCTCCTTGTCTTGTCCGGCCTTGATACCCAGTACTCTGTCATTCTCTAATGTCTGAAGACTTCTTCCTCCTGACTTCTGATTTCCATGGGGTTCGCCCATTGTCTTCCTTACCCAGCAGGTGTTTTGCATCTTCTTCCTTATCCAGAAATCCAGAATTAGACTGTGGCAGGGTGTTCTATATCTTCTTCCTTACCTGGCAGTCCAGAAGCAGGCTGTAGCAGGGTGTTCTGCATCATCGGCACCTAGCAATCCAGAAACGGACTGTGGTGGGGTAGCTGTATTGGTTGTCTCAACCTGGCTGTCCACCAGCGGACTATGACCGGATCCTTTGTGCGTCAATTCCAGTGGCCCTCAGTGAGTTTTTAGCTGAGGAAATCTTTGTGCTAGTTCTTGAATTGCGGCAACCCAAGAGAGGTGTGTGTGTGTGTGGCCGAGAAACTCATGGTCTGTTTAAAAACCCTCTCCGTATCCCCCTAGTTTCTCAAGAAGTCTCCAAAGTCACATTGGTTAGTCAGCCAAGTTGTTACTTGTTACTCCAGTTTCTTTGTTCCTGTCCTCTTCTCGATGACAGAGAAAGTACAACTCTGCATGAACTGCCATTAGTAATATGTATGGCGTCTTGCTATAGTATGCTAAATGTTTCATAGTGTGGAGTACTCTGGGTAATAGGCCTGAGATCGAGGTGCACCTCTGGAATAAAGTAAAAGGATTTGCATAAGACACTCTTATGGGGTAGCTGCTACAGCCAATTTTGCCTTAAAGTTCTCCTCGTATAGGTGATTAGAAGTTACAGTTCCCCTCTTTTCCTTGACTGTGTCTCCCCTTTCCCTTGTTTGAAGAATAAAGTCTGTCAAGCATTTGGAAACCTATTACCGCCTCGCACCTCTCTTTGTTAGGGTGACAACATCCACCTCTTGAGAACCTGAGGTGTTCTCCTGCCATTCCACCTGCAGGGAGTGGCACTGGTGTTAGTAAGTTGTGTGCAATTTATTTGGGTCATTACAACACTGTTGCTGTAATCACCTTTTTATCTTAATGGATCCCAGCACACACTACCATCAGGGTTTCACATCACTTTTTGGCGCAGCAAGCAGGGTGTAGAGCTTTCTCCAAAGAGTCCAGCGCCAAGAAGGAATGCAGACCAGATGCTGCCAGGAGCTGAAAGTAGTAGCTAGATGGACGGAGAAGGAGAAGGCCCAGGATGGATGCAACCTTCCCCATTAACCATGCAGTACTACTTTGGAGCACCATGGCTTCCCAGCTATATGGGAGAGTCAGGTGGTGGAGACTCCATAAATTTAGAAATTTAGGAGAATTTAGAGCTACAGTAAGATGCTGTCAATGTTCCAACTCTACCAAGTTCCAAAGCATCAGTGAGAAGAGTTCCTATTGGGACAGTTAAAGGGAGCTGCCCAATGGGAAGTGCAGTCATGACCTGAGATAGGGAGAGAGAGAGAAGGCAACTGCAGACCAGATTTTCAACAGGTTACAAGACACCTTTCATACCCAGACCGTATCAGAATTAAAGATGAAGTTCTTCTCTTGAATGCAGAAGCCTCGAGAAATGCTGAGGGAGTATGCCCAAAATTTTCAAGAATGCTCTGAGTCATAGAAAAGGTGGATCCTTAAGAGGTTCAGGACTCGGACAGGACCCTCAAGGAGAGATTCATCGATGGATTACATAGTGAAGCTCTATGGAGAGAATTACATTTGGGTTACCAATGCACCATAGGACTACACCCCCAGAAAAAATTGAATATATAGAGCTACCCTGATCATAACATTTTTTTTAACAGACAGACATATCCACTGACAAGTAAGACAATTTCAGATGTATAGCTGCTGACATTTTGTTTTTTGCCTGTATTGTCAGAAAAGCAGCATATTATTTGTGGACAGATTGTGACATGCCAGATGACTGCATTTTGTATGTGTTCTATTCTGTATTTGTCATGGTTACTGTCAATAAAATTGTATCTAAAATGGTCTTTGTGTTTTTTTTCTTAGATATGTATGTGTTCCCTCATTTATATAAACTGTCTGCCATGCTTTTTTTGTGTTCAAAGTCCCCGTGGTGCAGGCAACATGCAGTGTCCCATTCAGAGACCACAGTTGATATGTCCCCCAGCTTTCTGTTTTTCCTTAGATGCTCCCCTAAATGTCATTCCTGTGTTCTCTTGCCTCCTGTGCATCACTGGAAGCAGTGTTGAAACCTTTCCCTTGGTCTACTCACTTGGAGAGTGCAACCTTTGACTCCAGGTCAGTTTTGTGTCTCATTGACCTGGATGTGTCTACACCACACAGAGCCTGGCTCCAGTATTCAAACGGTGACTCTTGGATTTGTTGTTATGTCACCATGGAACCAGCTGCATTGGAGTATATAACCCTGTGCTGGGGTTATTTCTATCCCTTTTCAGAGCCACACTGATTGTAGTCTTCGTTGTCATGTCCACAATCTCCACCTTGTACCTGCACCACGCCAGTGCTGTGATCCTGTTTGCTGCACTAAACTAGTTTGCTGCACCATGAAAAAGGTAAATGTTTTTTGCCCTGCGGAGGCCAAAGGAAATGGCAGAATGGAGGCAGAACGGAGGGTGGGGAGCACTTAATTCAGAATTTTTCTAAAAGTGAGATGAGTACCAGGATAGATGTATGTGGTGCTCAAATACAAAAATAGCCACATCAACACATTGAGCACCCACCCTCAAGAACTCTACACACAGAAGTTGTAATAAAAAATGGTATAGTTTTTTATTACAATTTCCATGTGTGTAAAGTCCTTGATGGTGGGTGCTCAATATGTTTTTGATATGTGGAATTGTTGATTTTTCCTATTCTATTGTTGCGGTTTGCCCCCCAACTTGTTTGCTGCACCACACTTTTTTAGCCCTGAGAAGGCCACATAAACATATTGAGGATTGCTTGTTGGTTTTGGGGAACTTTTTTAGGAAATACACAAAATATTTAAAAATGAGTGGAAAGCTTAATGAATAGTCACTTTGTTTTTCTGATTAATTCACAGCAGCATTAATGGTTTGGGATGCTGAGACCCCAGTGATGCCCTAGTGGTGTCTTGGCAATATGGGGGTCCTATGCTGTTAGTGTGCTTTCTTGGTTCATAAATAATTGCTCCCTAAGCTGTAAGTTTGGGGTAGGGGTTCTTATTGTAGTTTGGGGATTTTAAAGCAAGACGGTGATGGATTGCACTACAGGCAAACCTGTGGTTTGGGGTTGGGGGCCAGATGCTGTGTTAAAATAAAGGAATAATGCATGACAGGGTGTGTGTCATGCTGGGATAATGTCACGCCTGGGGGGGTTGGGCACGAGGCTGCAGGCCGAGTGTGTCCAATGCCCCAGGCATGGCATTATCCCAAATGACACACACCCTGGAGTGCATTATTCCTATTATACAATGGCTCATTGTTAAACAGAATAAAAAAAATAATTTTAAAGATGTTTGTGGAAAAATATTTTTGTTTCTTAAGAGATGCAAAAAAAAAGCTCATCTAGCTGATGATCCAAAAAATCAGCAAACTGCAATAGCTCATCTACAGAGTCACAGTGCTGAGACTAGACCTGTGGCATCATGCTGGGATAATGCCATGGGTCCAGCCCCAAACTGACCAATCACAATCCAAGATTCTTTCTTGCCATTGTATAATGATGCTTTGCTGGATTATTGGTTCAGTAAAATGAGTTGGGGGTTGGGGAGCCAGATGATTCATTTTTCTAGGCCTGCTTAAGACTTGGCCGTCTTTAGAGTGCCATGTGCTTTCTTGGATTAGGGTGAGGGGTTGGGTTGGTGGAAGGGTGTAGGCCGATAAGCACTCCTGGAAAGATGCTGGGGCTGGTGTGTTGACGCTTAATGCCAAACTTTGTGATTGCTGCTTTGTGTTGATATTATTTTTTTTAATTTAAAGCGAGACACTCAGGGTTTAAGGCACACAGGCAATGCATCTCTTCAGGTGTGCTTGTTCACAGAGGCCCTCTCAGCCATCTTCAGCACCATGGCTCAGTGGGCGGTGGATAAGCACACCTGGAAAGACGCTTTACTGTGCTGAACTGTGATTGCTGGCTTTTTGTTTGAATTGAGGCCTGTTGTTGGGGAAGGGGGGCCATGAGATACATTTTTCCAGGCCTGCTTAAGGCTCGGCCATCTTACGAGTGCCATGTGCTTTCTTGGATTGGAGTGGGGGGTTGGGTTGGTGGAAGGATGTAGACCAAGATGCACTCCTGGAAAGAGGCATCAGCTCGGGCTGGTGTGTTGCTGCTTAATGCTGAATTTTGTAATAGCTGCCTTGTGTTGAAATGTGGACCTTTTTTTTTAATTTAAAGTGAGATGCTGAGGGTTTAAAGCACACAGGCAATGTTTCCTTCCAGGTGTCCTTGTTCACAGAGGCCCTCTCAGCCATCTTCAGCACCATGGCTCTGTAGAAGGTGGATAAGCACACCTAGAATGACACTTTACTGTGCTGAACTCTGATCGCTGGCTTTTTGTTTGAATCGAGGCCTGTGGTTGGTGGGGGGGGCAGGTGATGCATTTTTCCAGGCCTGCTTAAGACTTGGCCATCTTAGGAGTGCCATGTGCTTTCTTGGATTGGGGTGGGGGTTGGGTTGGTGGAAGGTTGTAATCTGAGAGGCACACCTGGAAAGAGGCATCAGCTGGGGCTGGTGTGTTATAACGACTCTTTGTCTGGATTATTTGTGCTGAATTATTTTGTGATGGCTTTTTTGTTTAAAGTGAGACCTTCTTGTTTAAAGCAAGACCTTCATGTCCCTAGGGCACCCTACCGGCTCCCCTCCACCTCTAACCAGTGACCCCACATTGCCCCAGTAACCAGCCATATCTCTTCATTGGCTGCACACACCATTCCTCCACCCCCTGCTGGTACTCAGAGACCTTTCATTTTCATCACATCCATTTTGTTTGCAAGGAAAGTGTGGTAGCACCTCCATTTTGCTTGCTAGGAAAGTGCAGGATTGCCTCCATCTTATTTGCAATCAAAGTGCAAGCGTGCCTCCATTTTGTTTGCAGGGCAAATGCTGATGTGTCTCCATTTTGTTTGTAAGGAAAGTGTGGGTGTGCCTCCATTTTGTTTGAAGGGAAAGTGCAGACATGCCTCCATTTTGTTTGTAGGGAAAATGCGGGTGTGCCTCCATTTTGTTTGCAGGCAAGTGTAGGCATGCTGCGTGCTGCTCTAACCTACCTCATGTGGCTTCGCCATGTGTGCTGCTTTACTCTAACTCATGCGGTGTCACTATCTGTGCTGCTATACTCTGTCTCATGCAATGTCACCACGTGAGCTGCTCTACCGTACCTTATGTGGCATCACCATGTGAGCTGCTCTACTGTACCTCCTGTGGCATCTCCGTGTGTGCTGCTCTATCATATCTAGTGCTGCTCTACTCTGCCTCGTGTGGCATCACCATGTTAACTGCTCTATCATACTTCATGTGGCATCACCATGTGTGCTGCTCTACTCTACTTTGTGTGGGGTCACCAGGTGTGCTGCTGCACCATACCTCATGCTGCTCTACTGTACCTCTTGCGGCGTCACCATGTATGCTACTCTGCTCTACCTCTGTTTTGTCCTGTTCCCTTCCTTGTTTTCCATGAAGTGAATTTATTAATATATTCTGCACTGTTTATTATGGCATCATAGATTTTTTTTATCCTATGTTTTTATAGTTTTGGAAAGATGGATCAAAGTGAAACAAGAAGACATCAAACACTATGTGTGTGTCTGCTGCTGACTTGCTCCATGGGGCTCTGAAGAATTTTTCTGTACCACTCATGGTAAAAGAAGTCAGTGGTACTAGAATAACTTAAGAAAGGATCTACAACGCATCCAGGATTATAAAGAAAAAGCAAAAGGACATGCACAGAAGCAGAGAGAACATGACTGAAGAACAATGCATACTTGCCAGAGAGAAAAGTCAATTGTGAATGCAGAAAGCCAGGAAAAAGAAGAGGGATATGACACCAGGTACTGTAAACCCATCTGTAAACCCTTCTGTAACTAAAACAACTAAACAAACAGCAGAATAGAAAATAGAATATTGGAGAGAGAGAAAAAGAGAACAATGCATGATGATGACACCTTAAAAAACACAGATGAATCAATGAAAAATGATGACAAGGATACCATGAAATAAAGAAGACACGGACCACCAATTCCATGACTACAGCCACTAACACTATGGAAACACAAGTGAGCAAACCATCCAACACAACAGAAACACAAATGAGAACACCCTCCATTACCAGTACAACCATGACATCGGTTGACTTGGATGAAAGCACAACACCAGTGATGGATCCAAGGTCAGAAAGTGCAATTAGAAAGGCTGTGCAGAGAGCACATGAAGGACTGCCCAGGTCGCCGATCAGGTTTGCTGCAACAATCTCAAAAGCAATCTCCTTGGCCACTCCCAAAAAACAGGCTGCCCTCTCAAGGTTTGGATGTCACACCAAGCTTGACAATAAATTAGTGGAAGCCCTTCAACAAAAATTACATTTGTTTAAACAGCACAACAGGAAGACAGACAAAGAACTGAAAAAATAATTCATCAGCACATTTCTTGCTCTGAAAAAGTACTGCCAACTACGATGAGCAAGCACGTGCCTGGGGATCAGTTGGAGAAGAATGATGAGGGTATCAAAGAGCGCACAAATTAAGAGGCACACCAGGTACAAGTTGTGAATTTCTGAGGAGCTGCAGAAGAAAGTAGATGATTTTTTTAATATATCAACAACACCACTTCCACACAAGAAGGCCTTTTCTAAACGAACTGGAAAAATACAGATCATTCCTAGACAAAACTCTGAAAAGACTGCATCAAGAATTCTGTGAGCGAAACCCAGATAAGAAAATTGGACTAATTAAATTCAGCAGTCTCTGCCCCGATAATATTAAACTCATACAGGATCAAACACTGGACCAGTATCTATGCCAGCATTGCACCAGTGGTAAACTAAAGCTATTAGCAATAAAGCAATTTGCTGAGTAGAAAAGACTGGAGTGCAAAATGTCCAATATTTATGGAGCAGTAGAGCTGACAATGTGCCCAAAGAAGGAAGGTGAGAAATTCTTTAAAAAGTCCTGTATTGAAAAAAATTGCAAAATGTGTAGCACTTTTGCTATTGACAAATCACTGGAAGAACTTTTACAGACACAAAGTACTGAAGAGGCAAAGTGGCAGGAGTGGGATAGCGTGACCATTTCCAAGGTCATAAATGGATCAGAAAGTAAACAAGCAAGAAAAGTCATGAAGTGAAAAGTTGCTATATTTCGATGTCTGGTTGAAGTCTTCAAGGAGGACCTCCTGTTTTTGGGTCAACATCTACATGTGGCATCCTGGCAACACTGCCAATTCAAATCATTCAAAGATAACCTTCCTGACAGCTGGATATTGATGGTACTAGACTTTGCAGAGAACTATACATGCAAGTACCAGGATGAAATTCAGTCTTGCCACTGGCACCATGAGCAAGTCACTGTTCACCCTGTAGTGATATACTACAGGTGTGAAAGTTGTACAAACTTAGTTACAGAGTCACGTGTCTTCATATCTAGTGATCTCAAACATGACCGCCATGCAGTTCTGCATTTCGTCAACATATCCAGCTCCTACCTCAGAAACATCTGTGGCATCAATATTGAGAAACAGGTACACTTTACTGATGGGTGTAGGAGTCAGTACAAATTGAAATAGAACTTCCAGAATACATCATTGCCTCCATCAGAACATGGATTCCCAATAGACCATGCATTTTTGGATCCAGGCATGGAAAAGGACTCTCAGATGGTGACAGTGTGGTGGTGAAGTCACGTGCAAGCCTAACTGTGCAGTCCTGGCAGGTTATCATTTCAAATGCTGCGCACCTCTTTCAGTACTGCATGAAGAATTTAACAAAGGAACTTGCCATTGAAGGTTGCAGTCATTGCTGCAGAACATTCTTCCAGGTCGGTGATGGACAAATTAGCAGAAATGCAGGACCAGAACTAAAAACAATAGCTGGCACATGAAAGGTTCATTGTGTCTAACCGGTGGTGGATAGTGTTGAAGTCCAAGACTACAGCTGTTTCTGCGGGCCATGCAGAAAGGAGGATGGTCACTGTGAAAATGCAAGGTAAGGTGCCTGCCTGGTGCCATGGCTTGGTGGGACAAGAAGCGAATCCTCAGGATTGCAGAAGCAGTATCGCAGGAGAGGGAACTAGATATCATAGTCCACCTTGGGACAAATGACCTAGCTAGGCATGGGATCAGTGCAGTGCAGAATGAATTTGTGGAGTAGTGGAGGGGCCTCAGATGGGTAGCAAGCACAGTAACCTTCTCAGAGGTGCTACCAGTCCATGGCAGGAGTGAGGCTAGGGTACTGCACACCATGCAGTTTAATGAATGGTTACAAAACTGGTGCAGAGCACAGGGCTTTGGCTTCAGTGGAGACTGGGGGCCACCTGGAGAGATAAAGGCCTATTCTGGCATGATGGTCTGCATCTGTCCACGAAGTGAATCAAGCTCCTAGGTGATAGATTTAAATGCTTCCTTGGCAAGCTTTTAATCTAGCCAAGGGGGGAGGCGCTGATAAAAGGCAGGAAATTTCAAGCTTCCCCCTACAAAACATGCAGGTCGTAAGGTAAACACTGAGGTACAAAGCTCAACACAGGGCAGGACAGTGGTAAATAGAAAAATAGACAAGGACAGTAAGAGCAGGGATGGGGGAAAAAAGGATAAAGCCAACATTAAATGGAGGGCAATGAGTACCAATGCCCGTAGTCTGGGAAAAAAGCTTCCTGAGCTAGTAGCTCTGATGGAAGATGAACAGTTGGATATTGTGGCAGTCACAGAAACATGGTACACCGAGAACCATGACTGGGATGTCAACATACCAGGGTACACAATCTACAGAAGGGATAGGGAAGGTAAAAGAGGAGGTGGAGTAGCTCTATACATAAGGGAAGGGATCAAAGCTACAGAACTAAAAAGTAAGGGGGAGGACAAGAGGCACTCTGGGTCACCTTGGAGACAGGGAATGGCATCACAATCCGCACAGGGGTTGTATACAGACCCCATCTCAAGGGGAGGAAATGGACAACAAAATGATAGAGAACATTCTCAAAATGGCTGAAAAAGGGGAGATACTGTTGATGGGGGACCTGAATATGCCAGATGTTAACTGGATAACAGGTACTGCAGCCACGTCAAAGAGCAGGGTCATTCTCGATGCCCTGCAGGGGGCAGGCCTTAGACAGCTTGTGTTGGAACCCACTCGGGAGGGAGCAATATTAGACCTGGTACTCTCAAATGGAGAGAGGATCACAAATTTAGAAGAAAGTAGACATCTGGGAACAAGCGACCACTGCACAGTGTGCTTCATAATGAGCACAACCATGGAGATAAGCCATACAAAAACAAGGATACTGGACTTTAGAAGAGCTGACTTTGGCAAAATGGGTGAATACCTTAAAAATGCACTAGCAAATGACCAAAAAGGAGGGGTGGAAGAACAATGGAGAAAAATCAAAACTGCCATCATAGAGGCAACAAGCCTTTGTGTGAAGCAAATAAAGAAAACAAAGCGGAGTAAAAATCACTATGGTTTTCAAACGAGGTGGCAGGGAAGGTTAAGGAGAAAAAGGCTGCATTCATAAAGTATAAGGAATCACAGAAGGAGCATGACAGGGAACTGTATCAATTAAAGCAGAAAGAAGTGGGGAAGGCAGTCAGACTAGCAAAGGCCCAAACCGAAGTAAAAATAGCCAACTCAGTTAAGAAGGGGGATAAAACCTTTTATAGGTACATTAAGGAGCATAGAAAGGTTAAGGGAGGGATAATGAAGATTAATAAAGGAGAGGGGAGGTGGGCAGAGGGGGACAGTGAAAAGGCAGAGATTCTGAATGAATACTTTTGCTCAGTATTCACAAAAGAAAATGAGGAGGAGTTACCTAAACCAGACAATAGAAGCACTCTAGGTAGGGGGTTGACACCAGTCCATTCACAGAAGAAAGAGTCCTGAAAGAACTCCTAAAACTCAAGGTGGACAAAGCAATGGGGCCTGTGAGATTCACCCCAGAATCCTAAAAAGAACTAAGGGAGGACCTAGTGACACCACTGACCATGCTTTTAACAGATCATGGCAGGATGGGGTGGTACCTGAGGACTGGAGGAGGGCAGATGTGATTCCCCTTCACAAAGTGGGAGCAAGGCAGAGCGGGAAACTACAGACCTGTAAGTTTGACCTCAGTGGTGGGAAAATGATGGAATCACTTCTGAAAGAAAGAATTGTTGAGTACCTAGAGGCCAGCAGGCACAGGACCCAAAGCAGCATGGATTTACAGCAGGAAGGTCATGTCAGATGAATCTAATTGATTTCTTTGACTGGGTGACCAAAGTAATAGACCAGGGAGGGGCTGTGGATATGGCCTACCTAGACTTTAAGGCATTTGACACAGTCCCGCACAAAGATTAATAATCAAGTTAGTCAGCCTGGGAGTGGGTCCCAGGGTGGCAGCCTGGTAGCAAACTGGCTGCACAACAGGACACAGAAGGTAATAGTGAATGGAACACATTCCAAAGAAGGGGTTACTAATGGGTACCTTAGGGCTCAGTACTGGGTCAAGTCCTCTTTAACATCTTTATAGGTGACATTGCAGAGGGTCTGGAGGAAAGGTATGCCTCTTTGCAGATGACACAAAGATCTGTAACAGAGTTGATACACAAGGGGTAGAAAAGATGAGAAGGGACTTGGCAAGGTTGGAGGAATGGTCAGACATGTGGCAACTTAGATTCAATACAAAGAAGTGCAAAGTAATGCACCAGGAAACAAAAACCAGAAGAAGAGTACACAATAGCAGGAGAGTACTAACAACAACAAAAATGGAAAGGGACCTGGGGAGTCATATCAGATGACCTAAAGGTGGGTAAGCAATGTGAGAAGTCAGTAAGAAGAGCCAGGGGATACTGGGATGCATAGGAAGGGCATCACAAGTAGAAAAAGGGAAGTTGTTATCCCTCTGTACAGACAGTTGGTGAGACTCCATCTGGAGTACTGCGTGCAGTTTTGGAGACCTCATCTACGCAAGGACATAGACAGGATGGAAGCAGTCCAGAGGAGGGCAACTAAAATGGTGCAGGGTCTGCAGCAGAAGCCATATGAAGAGAGACTGAGCGAGCTTAATATGTATAATCTTGATGAAAGGAGGGACGGGGGACATGATAGAAACGTTCAAGTACCTCAAGGAGATCAACAAAGTCCAGGAGGGTAGCATCTTTCTGAAAAAGATGTGTAAGAACAAGGGGCACAATTTAAAGATAATGGGGGGATGGCTCAGGGGTAATGTGAGGAAATTTTTTTTCACGGAGAGAGTGGTGGATACATGGAACCGCCTTCCTGAGGAGGTTGTTGGGTCTAAAACAGTGTGGGAATTCAAACATGCATGGGACAGATGCAAGGCAATTATAGTTGGGGGTTGCAGGAAGTAGGCTGTGGGTTAACTAGAATCTGCAGCTTAACCAGTAGGTAGGGAAATGGGCAGACTGGGTGGGCCAAATGGTCCTTATCTGCTGTCAAAGTCTATGTTTCTATGTTTCTATTTGATTAAATGAAACAAGAATTTGAATGTAAATTTTTGCAGTGGAGCAGGAATGGCAAATTCTATTAGCCACGGCATCCAGACATCGATGTCATAAAGGGAAGATGACTTTTTCATGGACCGGTAACAGTGCAAGGACAAGAAAAATTCAACATATCAGCAGATGACCTGAAAACCATTGTCAACAAACATGAAAAACTGCAGCCTCATTGGAATTAACAGAATTTGAAGGAAGTACAGTATAACCTCAATTAACCAACCCTTGGTTAACCAAATCTCCGGTTTAACCGAACCAAAGTTAAGTCTCCCGCAGAACAGCTTAGTAAGTTCACACAACCAATGCAGTGCTTAATTTACTCTGCTCAGTAGTCTGTTGTTACTGTAATTGATTACTTAATTACTCACCAGAATGCTGTCAGGTTTGCCCTGGTATTAATTATCCAATTACTGTAAGGAACAACTCAGTGTTCAAAAGGACTGGGCTCACCTGTAACTGTATCTGCTGCGATTGACACTGGCGACTGACAATGGCCGACTGCAAAAGGAAATGGTGTGTCTTGGACATTTCCCAGAAGGTTAAAATCCTGGCTTGTCTGGACAATGGAGAAAAAGCGATTGTTGTTGCCAAGCATTTTGGCATTGGCAGGTCGACTATATCCGATCTCTCTAAAGCTCGAGACAAGATTCAAGCTTACACTGCAACCATGGATGCAGATGGACCTGACAAGTGGAAGGCAATAGAAATGTGCAATGACAAACATCTAGATTGGTCTTTGTACTTGTGGTTTGTACAAAACCGTGTTCGCAGCACTCCAATCTCTTGGCCCATTCTGAAGCATAAAGCTGTTCAGTTTCACAGTAACTTGAACAGTGAGGTTGGCACCTTCACTGCAAGAGAGGGCTGGGTCCAGTGCTTTAAACGTGGAAGGGAGCTTCTTTCATGTGCTAATGACTCAATTGCTCCATTCAGAGACAGGCTTGCAATTCTAATCAGCAAAGAAGTACTTGTCCCGGTGTAAATTTACAATGCCGACGAGACAGGGTGCTATTGAAAGCTACTGCCTGAAAAAACTCTGGCTGGCTTGTCCGAAAAGTTTGCTCTGGGACATAAAAAAAAAAAAAGGAGTGTTTAATGATTTTGGGGTGCTGCAATGCAACAGGTAGGCACAAGCTGAAGCTCCTAGTGATAGGACAATCAATGAGGCCATGATGCTTTAAGCATTGTAACATGCAGTCTTTGCCAGTCCACTACAGGGCACAAGCTAGTGCCTGGATGAATGCACACATTTTTAAAACCTGTTTTTTTTCTGACTTTGTACCAGCAGTGGAAGCTCATTTGCAAAGTGCTGGACTACCAGCAAAAAGCAATTCTTTTGATAGATAATGCTGGCGCACATCCCGACACAGAAACTCTCACAACTGCTGACAACAGTATCAAATGTGTATTTCTTCCCCCAAACACTACAACAAAGTTGCAGCCCCTTAATCAGAGCATCCTCACTACCATAAGGAGCATTTACAATGGCAAGCTTCTTGGAAATGTACTCTGCAAAGAAAATGACTCCTTGTCACTCACAGATGTCATTAAGGGGGTCACCATCAAGGATGTATGCTACCTTTTATCAGAGTCTTGGGCTGAAATGATCATCAAGTGTTGGAATCGGTCCTAGGTTCTGTCTCCCTCTACTGCTGCTGTTACAGTCAACCAACAAGATGAAGCAACCACTGAGTTGCTCAACATTGGAGAGCAGCTGCAAATTCCAGAAAACCATATTCCTGAGTGGATTGAGGCAGATGCTGATGACGAGAGGTATGGGGAGTTCACCGACAGTGATGTCCTTGCAACAGCCACTGAAGATCAAGGGAAAACAGAGCCTGGAACAGAGGACGGTGAGCCAGATGACCAAGATCTGCCTGCTTTAGCAAGTGCTTCAGAGGCAGCCGATGCTTTCAGCAAATGCATACTGTGGCTAGAAAGTCAGCAGGAGTGCGACTGTCTTCATACACTCCTGCTGAGACAACTAAGACAGAAGGCACTTCGAAAGAGGAATGAAGGTGCTAAACAAAAGTTGGTTAAGAATTATTTCAACTAAGATCGCAACTGCACGCCAGGATTTTATGTACAATACTTTCTGCTTACTGTTTTGTTAAACACCGTAAATTACTTTTGCTATTTTTGTTAAAGAAATAAAGCTACATGCTTTTAAATGACACAACATGGAGTTTGTGCTTTTTTTACTGGTTTAACATGTGTTTTCTATTATCTCTCGAGTATCCAATTCATTCAATTATCTGAACAAATCGGATGTCTCTGAAAATGTTCAGTTAATCGAGGTTACACTGTATTGTCTTTTTAGCATTTCTGAATGGTCCTGTATGAGGCTGGGCAGGTAGAGGAAGGGTGGTCAGGTAGGGGAAGGTATGCAGCTAGGTATGGTCGACAGCAGTAGGTGAGTAGATAGATGTAAGCATAGGGACACAGAGCATGCTGACAGTGGACAGCCATTTGGTTGGCCAGAGACTGCTGAAGGTGGACAGGTGTCTGGGAAGAGGAGGGAGAAGGGGGACTTGATAGAAATGTTCAAGTACATCAAGGGAATCAACAGAGTCCAGGACGATAGCATCTTTCAAAAAAAGAGATGTGCAAGAACAAGGGGGCACAATTTGAAGATGGGGGGACAGCTCAGAGGTAATGTGAGGAAGTATTTTTCACAGAGAGGGTTGTGGATGCACGAAACAGCCTTCCTGTGAAGGAAGTGGAGTCCAAAACAGTGGGAGAATTCAAGAATGCATGGGACAGACATAAGGCAATTCTAGTGGGGGGTAGGAGGAAGTAGGCTGTTGATTAACTAGGATCTGCAGCCTATGCATTAGGTAGGGAAATGGACAGACTAGGTGGGCCAAGCAGTCCTTAGCTGCCATCAAATTCTATGTTTCTATGTGTCTAAAGAATGTTGGCAGACACAAAGGCTGCTAAAGGTAGACAGATAAAGGTTGGCCAAATGGAGGTTGTCATGTGGTGGAATTAAGTGGAAGGGGGTGCTGATAGAAGGAAGATGGGATTATTAGTTGGGGAGGGTGGAAAGCAGGGTGGAAGGTGTGGAAAAAGGTGTGCAGCAAGAGGAGAAAATGGAAAAGTGTGAAGGAAGTGAAGAATGCTAGGGTGGAAGGGCTCATGGATGAGTGGATGCCGGCTCTCGGGCATTGGCAGAGCTTGATTTTGGTTATGTGTGGTGGTACATAATAAGCCTACTTTTGTTTTAGCAGGTGTCAGTGGATGCAGGCCCTTGGGCACTGACAATCACTAGATTTTGACTGTTATGTGATGTGGTAACTGATTTCAATCTGTTTTTGTTTTGTCAGGTGTCGGTTCAATAAAGAAACTACTTTGGGTGTATGGCTGTCCATGAAGTTTGAATTCCAGGCAATTCAAGGGAGGCAAAAATCTATTTCTTGTGCAATGGTACTGTGATGAACTATGAACTGTTCTATAAAACTATGAAGAATGACTGCTGGCTTAAGAATGCGACAATGAGAACATTTATGGACACTATTGGGTGGGTGGTTGTGGTAAGAAAGGAAGGTATCAGGATTAAGGAGACATTGTTGTATGGTGTGTATATGTGTAGTGTACGTTTAAATAAGTTTTTAGATTACATCCAGTGGGTAGTGCACTCACCATGCCCCAACATTGTAAAAGCAGGTGTGGGTCAGTTCAGTCTCACTGTCCCTATAGGGGAGATCGCCTTTGGGGTTGTGAAGGAATTTTCCCGGTTTTCCCATAGGGTTTTTCTGGGTTGTTTGCCTTCTCCAGTGAGATCAGGTTAAGCAGTAGGCAGGACTGGTTAATTTACTTACTGTTATGTCTTTGGAAGCATGGAAGTCTTAGTTGATGTAGAAGAAGGGAAGGTACCGGCATCCTTTATGCCCATTTTGTGCATCTGGACGCTTGTGTTTTTTGCGTGAAAGTTCCCAGAAACTCTCCTTTGCAATGCCCAGGGAGAGTGAGTGGTGCCCCTGCAGCCACATACAAACATACAAAATTTGCCAGCAGATAAAGGCCTAGAGGTCTATCAAGTCTGCCCAAATGTGCAGTTAGCACCCCTTATTCTGTAGCTGCCCCTCCCTTCCACCCTTCCCCTACATTGACCCTCCCCCTTGTCATGTACCATCCACTTTTGGGCTTGTAATGAAAGAATCTGTAGAGTTTGAGGGCACACACCATTGGTTACTCTAGGGCTGTTTTACAGATGATGACTGCAAACAAAGTATGGCCACTGTTCAACTAACAAGACCACTGTTAGTAGAGTGGTGGCTGTAATTTTATGTGAACTCGCATGTTAACATTAGAAATGGCAGATTCAGACATAGCCCCATAGAGAACAGTGAAGCACTCCCCAGTGCTCTACAGAATCTTACATCACAAGTCATGCAGTTGCAGGGCCATGGCTCACATGTATTTAAATGAGAACCCCCAGAAAGTTAACAGTGACTTCCACTTTTGGGAAATGGCACCCCAATTTTTTTTTAAAGAAAGTAGTGGACTCCCTAATGAAAAATCCAACTGACAGCATGGCTGAAGACTGGTTACCTCATGTGGAAGCCCAAAGTTACGAAACAGAATACCAATCAATACTGCCTGGCTGCCCAAGTCACACAGACTTGTTAATGTTTTTTTTTAAATCAAATAAATACATGGCAGTGGCCATTTCTCTGCAGTGCTTGTTGTGTGTCTCTGTTTGTTTGGGTGGAACAGAAGGAAAAGGGCAATACAGCATATGATGATGACAAAATAACAATATTGAAATAGAAGATTTTTTTGGGATTGGTGGAATTGCACCTTGGAACACTTCAAAACGGTCATAAATGTAAATATGCCAGTTACGCAATGTTTGTTGCAAAATGGTTTTAGTATTATAATGATTAGATGCTGAGAAGACCACTGTTTTGGTGTCCAATGTTGCGCACACCACACTATTTGCTGTCCCCTGTTGCACATGCTACACTGAGTGGCTTTTATCTCAAGTTTCTGTTAGGCAGTTATCTCACTACATGGTTACTTTTTCAACTTTGGGTAAGAGTGTTCAGAAAAGCTTATCAAAATTATTCTACTGTGGGTATGAAAAAAGTACTCTATGTCACACTTTGGTACCTCTTTCTTGTGAACAGACCCATATGCTTCATCTGCAGGATCCAGGTGCCCCCTTCTTAGACTTTAAGGAAATGGCAATCTGCATTCTTTGCAAAAGTCAAGCAGGAGAAAAAGTTGCCATGTGCTAGTAGCAGATGATGTTCCCTGGGGTTGCATGGCTAGAATACCCCAATTGGAGGGTGGAGACCAGACAATCAATGGATGCCAGGACCATGGTCAGAAAGACCATTTCATACAAACAGTTACTCCAGCACCAAAGAGGCCTATTCGCAGATGGCCCAGTCGCAGATCCCATTTTGAAGACCTTGTCCAGGAGCTGAGACTACATGGACTGAACAAATTTTTGCCCTTACTAGAAAAGTCACAGAGATGTGCAAGAGGTGAGAGACCTCACAGGCAGTTGAAGACCAGGACCTGAAGGTGACTAACTGAAAATAAACCAAGGATCCAGAGAAATAATGACCCAACCAAGACGAGGAAAAGGGCAATGTCTGACAGATCGTTTTGACAGTCGGGAGATCCATCTGTTGAAGTTGTGGAATCGCAGGACACGTGGAAAGGCCATATGGACATGCTACCACAAATGCTGTGGCATTAAACAAAGAACCCCTGGGAATGTGGATTGATTCCTAGAGAGCAATGGACCAGGTCCAAACTCAAGACAGGACAAATCCCTTTTCATCTGAAAGTGCCCGACTGTGACAGTGAAGGTAAATGGATATGACTTTCTCGCATTATTGGACACAGCATCTCAAGTGACTACTCTACAGTATAAATATTTTCATCAATACTGGAACCCTCAAGATGTGAAACCTCTACCATGATCCTGGATTTGACTGATAGTTAGGAATGGTACTGAAGTTCCACACCTTGGATATACAATTTTTGTTACAGAGGAGTTTAACAGTAATGCGGTATTTTTCGGTGGGACAGGTACATCAACAGGTACCAGCAGGTACACCGATCATAGAAACATAGAATTTGACAGCAGATAAGAACTGCTTGGCCCACCCAGTCTGCCCATTTCCCTACCTAATGGATAAGCTGCAGATCCTAGTTAACCAACAGCCTACTTCTTCCTACCCCACCCCTAGAATTGCCGTATGACTGTACCATGCATTCTTGAATTCCACCACTATTTTTGACTCCACAACCTCCTCAGGAAGGGTGTTCCATGCAACCACAACCCTCTCCATGAAAAAATACTTCCTCACATTACCTCTGAGCCGTTCACCCTCTATCTTCAAATTGTACCCCCTTGTTCTTGCACACCTCTTTTTCTGAAATATGCTACCCTCTTGGACTTTGTTGATTCCCTTGAGGTACTTAAAAGTTTCTATCATGTCCCCTCCTCTCCCTCCTCTCCTTGAGGCTATACATAATAAGTTCCTTAAGTCTCTCTTCATATGTCTTCTGGTGCAGATCCTGCACCATTTTAGTAGCCCTCCTCTTGACTGCCTCCACCCTGTCTATGTCTTTGTGGAGATTGGGTCTCCAGAACTGCACACAGTACTCCAGATGGGGTTTCACCAGCTGTCTGTACAGAGGGATAACAAATTCCTGTTTTCTATTGGTGATGCCTCTCCCTATGCATTCCAGTATCCCCCCAGTCCTCCTTACTGCCCTTTCACATTGCTTGCTCACCTTTAGGTCATCTGATATGACTGCCTCCAGGCCCCTTTCCATTTTTGTTGTTGCTAGTATCTCACCCCTCATTCTGTACTCTTCCCTTGGGTTTTTGTTTCCTAGGTGCATTACTTTGCACTTCTTAACATTGAATCTAAGCTGTCGTACATTTGACCATTACTCCAACCTTACCAAGTCCCTTCTCATCCTTTCCACCCCACCTTGTGTATCAACTCTGTTGCATATCTTTGTGTCATCTGTGAAGAGACAGACTCTTCCTTCCAGTCCCTCAGCAATGTTGCTAATAAAGACATTAAAGTGGACCAGTCCTAGTACTGAACCCTGCAGTACCCCACTAGTAACCCCCCTTTCTTCAGAGTGGACTCCATTTACTATTACCCTCTGTGTCCTCTTCTCCAGCCAATTCTTTACCCAGACTACCATCTTGGAACCCAGTCCCAGGCTGGCCAACTTGTATAGTACTATTTTACATGGGACTGTGTCAAATGCCTTGCTAAAGTCTAGGTAGGCCATGTCCACAGCCCCTCCCTGATCTAATGCTTTGGTCACCCAGTCAAAGAAATCTATTAGATTCATTTGACATGACCTTTCCACTGTGAATCCATGCTGCCTTGGGTCCTGTACCCCTATGGCCTCTAGGTACTCAACAATTCTTTCCTTCAGAAGTGATTCCATCATTTTTCCAGTCACTGAGGTTGAACTAACAGGTCTGTAGTTTCCTGTTTCTGCCCTTCTCCCACTTTTGTGAAGTGGAATAACATCTGCCCTCCTCCTGTCCTCAGGTACCACCCCATCCTCCCATGATTTGTTAAAGAGGGTAGTCAGTGGTGTCACTAGTTCTACCCTCAGTTCTTTTAGTATTCTGGAATGACTCCCATCAGGCCCCATTGCTTTGTCCACCTTCAGTTTTAAGAGTTCTTTCAGAACTTATTCTTCTGTGAATGGGCTGGTATCAACCCCCATATCCAGAGTGTTTCTGTTGTTTGGTTTAGGTACCTCCCCTTCTTCATTTGTGAATACTGAGAAAAAATATTTGTTTAGTATCTCTGCCTTTTTACAGTCACCCTCTGTTTACCCTCTCCCTTTTATTAAGCCTCACTATCACTCCCTTGGTCTTTCTTCACTCCCTGATGTACCTATACAAGGTTTTATCCCCCTTCTTAACTGAGTTGGTTATCTTTTCCCAGGTTTGGGCCTTTGCTGTTCTGACTGCCTTCCCTGCTTCCTTTTGCTTCAACTGATACAATTCTCTGTCCTGCTCCTTCTGTGTTTCCTCGCATTTCCTGAATGCTTTCTTTTTCTCCCTAAACTTGTCAGCGTGGCTCAGTTGGTAGCACATCCGCCTCTGGACCAGAAGGTCGTGGGTTCTCGTCCCACACTGGGATTGGACTTGCACCTAAAAATCGCTGGCATCCGAGTGCAGTATTGGGGGGTGTTGTACTGCTGGGGTGTGCCGTCCTTCGGATGAGACGTTAAACCGAGGTCCCTTCTGCCCATCCTGGTGTTGTCCTGGTGGGTGTCCAGGTGGAAGTAAAGGAACCCAAGGCACTCTTCGCAAGAGTAGGGAACATTCCCGGTGTCCTGGCCAACATTTCCCTTCCCATAAAACTGGTTCATGCAATTATCCAGGCTGTGTGTGGGTGATGATGTGCGATATGGCCGCCACCACACATTCAGTCACTTCACTACCAGTCTAGCATTGCTTGTAAAGCACTTTGGATGTATGAAAGGCACTATATAAATGCTGATTCTTCTTCTTCTTCTTCTTCTAAACTTCTCTGCCACCTCCTTTGAGAACCATAGTTGTTTCTTACATCATTTTCTTTTGTTTATTTGCTTCACACAAAGGCTTGTTACCTCTGTGATGGCAGTTTTGGTTATTCCCCATTGTTCTTCAACCCCTCCTTCCTGCCCATTTGCTAGTGCATTCCTTAGGCATTCACCCATTTCGGCAAAGTCAGCCCTCCTGAAGTCCAGTACCTTTGCCTTTGTATGGCTTGACTCTACTGCTGTGTTTATTGTGAACCATACTGTTTGATGGTCACTAGTTCCCAGATGGCTACCTACTTCTAAATATGTGATCCTTTCACCATCTCCATTTGAGAGTACCAGGTCTAAGATGGTTCCCTCTTGAGTGGGTTCCAATACTAGTTGTCTAAGGCATACCCCCATAGGGCAACTAGAATGACCCCACTCTTAGAAGTGGCTGCTGCAAATGTACCTCACTTAACATCTGGCATATTAAGATCCCCCATCATCAATATTTCCCCTTTTTTCTGCCATTCTAAGGATATTTTCTATCATTTCCTTGTCCATTTCCTCCCCCTAACATGGGGGTCTGTATATAACCCCTGTGTGGATTGTGGTGCCATTGCCTGTCTCCAAATTGACCCACAGTGCTTCCTCTCCTCCCTGTTTTCCCTTTTGTTGTGTTGCTTTGATTACTTCCCTTATGTAAAGAGCTACTCCTCCTCCTCTTTTATCCTCCCTGTCCCACCTATAGATAGTGTATCCTGGTATGTTTATGTCCTAGTCATGGTTCTGTGTGTACCATGTTTCTGTGATTGCCATGATATCTAGATGTTCCTTCTCCATCAGGGCCACTAATTCAGGATGCTTGTTACTCAGACTATGGGCCTACAAATACCTTGTTACCACTCAGGAATGCAGTAAGTATGTAGTAATGCTAAAACTAATTAATTCTCATCATGAGCAACTGAAATGCACCAGGTGGCACTGTTTGCAGTTAAAAATATCTGAATTAGTTTAAATTCTACAGCAGGTATCCCCACAGTCTGCTCATCCTGTCCTGAAATAAACAATTGGGTTCTAAATTGTGACAATGACTAATTTTGGCATGCTATCATATGCTCCCAGGTCACACTGTGAGATGACTAACTTGTTCAGTTAAATAAATGTAGTGGTGTTAATATTTTTTTGTCATATTTAAATGGAGCTGCAAATTTTAGCAATTTTGTGTCCTTGGCTGTTTGTTTTCTGTCAGGAGAAGATCAGACGAGAAGGAGGGGATCCCCTGGACAAAATGATTTTTTTTTTAAGAAACGGATAATAGGGCAGATGGTAGGATGAGGGGTAGGGATCGGATGCATTGAGGAACAACCAAATAGGCACACAAAATGATGACACAGCACAATACTATGACCCCACATACAGTAGTACAGGCATGACAAATTCACTGTCCTAAGGCTGTGAATGAAACAAATAAAAGTATCCATTTTAAGCAGGACAAAACTTCCTACCCATCAAGAAGGCACCTGTAGCCTAGTAAAACAATGTCTGTCAGCCAATTTTTTTGTTGTTTACTTTCACAAAATGGATTGTTCTCATCCTTTATGGAGAAATCAGCATAGAAGTTCTAAATTGTGCAGAAATATGATTATACCAAAGCCAGCACACATTAATACAAACAATTGAGTTGCAATTACCTGTAGAAAAATGTTACTAGCAAAAGGTACAGATGTAGAAGTGGGTAGCTATCTGGGAACTAGCGACCATCGAACAGTATGGTTCACAATAAACACAGCAATAGAGTCAAGCCATACAAAGACAAAAGTACTGGACTTTAGGAGGGCTGACTTTGCCAAAATGGGTGAGTGCCTAAGGAATGCACTAGCAAATGGGTGGGAAGGAGGGGTGGAAGAACAATGGGGAATAATAAAACTGCCATCACAGAAGTATCGAGCCTTTGTGAAGCAAATAAACAAAACAAGATGATGTAAGAAACCACTATGGTTCTCAAAGGAAGTGGCAGTGAAGGTTCAAGAGAAAAGAAAGCATTCAGGAAGTACAAGGAATGCAGCAGGAGCAGGACAGAGAACTGTATCAGTTAAAGCAAAAGGAGGCTGGGAAGGCAGTCAGAACAGCAAAGGCCCAAACCGAGGAAAAGATAGCCAACTCAGTTAAGAAGGGAATAAAACCTTTATAGGTACATCAGGAGCAAAGGAAGACCAAAGGAGGGATAGTGAGGCTTAATAAAGGGAGGAGGGTGGGCAGAGGGAGAATGTGAAAAGGCAGAGATACTAAACAAATATTTTGCTCAGTATTTACAAAGGAAGAGGGAAGGTACATAAAACAAACAGTAGTAACACTCTGGATACAGAAGTTGATACCAGCCCATTTACAGAAGAAAGGGTTCTGAAAGAACTCTTAAAACTGAAGGTGGACAAAGCAATGGGGCCTGATGAGATTCATCCCAGAATTCTAAAAAGAACTAAGGGTAGAACTAGTGACACCACTGACTACCCTCTTTAACAAATCATGGGAGGATGGGGTGGTACCAGAGGACTGGAGGAGGGCAGATGTGATTCCCTTCACAAAAGTGGGAGCAAGGCAGAAGCAGGAAACTATAGACCTGTTAGTTTAACCTCAGTGATAGGAAAATGATGGAATCATGTCTAAGGAAAGAATTGTCAGTATCTAGAGGCCAGAGGGCACAAGACCCTAGGCAGCATGGATTCACAGCGGAAGGTCATGCCAGATGAATCTGATAGACTTCTTTGACTGGGTGACCAAAGTAGTAGATCAGGGAGGGGCTGTGGACATGGCCTACCTAGACTTTAGCAAGGCATTTGACACAGTCCCACACAAAAGATTAATATATAAGTTAGCCAGCCTGGGAGTGGGTCCCAAGATGACAGCCTGGGTAAAGAATTGGCTGGAGAATAGGACACAGAGAGTAATAGTAAATGGAGTCCACTCAGAAGAAAGGAGGGTTACTAGCGGGGTACCACAGGGTTCAGTATTAGGACCAGTCCTCTTCAATGTCTTTATAAGCAACATTGCAGAAGGACTGGAAGGAAAAGTATGTCTCTTTGCAGATGACACTAAGATCTGCAACAGAGTTGATGCACAGAGGTGGGGTGGAAAGGATGAGAAGGACTTGGCAAGGTTAGAGGAATGGTCAAATGTATGGCAGCTTAGATTCAATGCTAAGAAGTGCAAGGTAATGCACCTGGGAAACAAAAACCCAGGGGAAGAGTACACAATGGGGGGTGAGATACTAACAACAACAAAAATGGAAAGGGACCTGGGGGTAGTCATATCAGATGACCTAAAGGTGGGCAAGCAATGTGAGAAGGCAGCAAGGAGGGCTGGGGGGATACTGGGATGCATAGGGAGAGGCATCACCAGTAGAACACAGGAAGTTATTATCCCTCTGTACAGACAGCTGGTCAGACCCCATCTGGAGTACTGCATGCAGTTCTGGAGACCCAGTCTCTGCAAAGACATAGACAGGATGGAAGCTGTCCAGAGGAGGGCAACTAAAATGGTGCAGGGTCTGCACCGGAAGACATATGAAGAGAGACTTAAGGAGCTTAATATGTATAGCCTCGAGGAAAGGAGGGAGAGGGGGGACATGATAGAAACTTTCAAGTACCTCAAGGGAATCAACAAAGTCCAAGAGGGTAGCATCTTTCAAAAAAAGAGGTGTGCAAGAACAAGAGGGCACAATTTGAAGATGGGGGGCGGCTCAGAGGTAATTTAAGGAAGTATTTTTTCACAGAGGGGTTGTGGATGCATGGAATGGCCTTCCGGAGGAGGTTGTGGAGTCAAAATCAGTGGTGGAATTCAAGCATGCATGGTACAGTCATAAGGCAATTCTGGGGGGTGGGGGTAGAAAGAAGTAGGCTGCTGGTTAACTAGGATCTGCAGCTTATCCAGTAGGTAGGGAAATGGGCAGACTGGGTGGGCCAAGCGGTCCTTATCTGCCGTCAAATTCTATGTTTCTATGTTTCTATCATGTTGTCTGCACACTCCAATTTACTTTGCAAAGATTAATTTCACCGGCATTGAAGACCATCCTATCTGTTCAATCATGAGAGGCGTAGAGGGATGGTGAAAACTTTTTTTTAAAATGTTAGGAGATACAATTAAATGAGATGAGTGTTATATTAAAAATGTTTTAATCTGACTACAGTACATGGGCAAATCCAGAGGATTGTAAAAATGTAAAAAGCCACAAGATATAATCAAGCAGTATTGGATCCTGTGCATGACAGGAATATATGCAACAAAAAAAGAGGGCTTGGGAGCACATAACTAACTCAGTCCTTTGTCTGAACTATATTTGATGATGTATGATTATGCGAAGAGGCAGAAATCAAATTCCATTTCTGGGGGGAGTGGCAGGAATGACAGCAACTAGTGGAGTAGTGCATTTTGCCTAACATGCACAAGGAAAGCACACCCATAAATGGCAATTCAAAATATACACTAACAACCTTGACTGAATATAACAGCCATGGCAGGCATTAACGGGGACAGGAAATTATTTCATTGATATTTGTATTACTAGTCATTGTTTACATAATTAATAAAGTTTCCATGTAAAACTGTCTTTTTATTGCCGTTTCTGCCATTTCTCTCTGGCAAGTGCTTTTACAAGTTTCTTCATTCTAAAAAAGCTTGAGCGAGCTTCCCTGTACACTCATTCCATGCTTTTGCTAGCTTGACTGAAGTATTACTACAGACAGAATATGAATAATTTGCTGATCTGTATTTCATAAAACAGCACAGTCTTTTTTCCCCACTACTTCATGATGTGTGTATAAAGATTTAAAAAATGTAACTTATGGATCGTCCACAAAGACTTAGCGGAACAAAAAAATTAGCTAGTGTTTCAGTTAAACTACCATCAGTTGTTCACTGCAAATGGCAATGTGATTTTTATCTGGACTGAATTTAATTCCAGATTTCATCTGTTGTACTACTCTGTAATGGTCATAAATGAGTTCCTAATTTCCTTTTTAGAAACCATGTAGGCTGTATGTTTATGTGATTAATAGCTTGGGTGTAGGTTGCTTCAGAAGAGAATTAGAAGCTTATCTTCAGCACTAGGCAAAAAAATAACCAAAGAGCTAGCATCTGCAGCAGAAGATTGAATAAGTTTAAACTAAACTCCTGTTGTGAACCTACTCCAAACAATAGATACATTTGATATGGTTCATCTATTTCTTTTAATTAATAGTCCACTTCGTGCAAAAGTTTTCTTTTTCTCTTTAGTCAGTGTCACTCCTCCCACTGAAATTTCACACTGCAGTGAAGTGCCTATTCATTGTTGATTACTGTATAATCCATTCTGTTGTATGCAATTCAACAGTTTGCTGCCGCAGTCCACCTAGTAGCAATTACCTGTTTGCCAATGGAAACCTTGGAGCTCTGGATACATTGTGACTGAAGATTGTGTTCCAATGGGGTTTGTTGTCAGCATGTGTGGGAATCTAACCCAAGTCATTTCAGACTGAACACAGTAATCTAGTGCCTTTTTCCTAATCTCATTGCCTGAGGTCATGTGATGACTTGCAAAGTGTTGTTATGTGCACTGTAATGTTTTTTAAACATCTCTTAACACCCTGTTACATTTTCTTAATGTGAGTGATGGTGTAGAGATGCAATATTTTGGCTTCTCTCGCATCTAAGAGCATAAAGATGTGTAGCAAATAGACACATCATTTGCTTTCTTTTCATTTTTCCTGTAGTTTTTTTCACAATGTGGTTGTTCCTCCTGCCCCTTCCCCCCTCCCAATTTGGGTTCTGCACCTATTTATTTTATAGCATGTAGTAAATATTCTGTACCCCAACACCATCCTTGCTGACCAATATTGGTTTACACAAATGCTCCCTGTGTTAGAACCGATATGCAATCATCAAAAATGTACGAAGCTTAATTCGTTCTCTTCCTTTTTTTGCTGTCTTTTTAAAATAACTGTCCTCCCATGAACTTATCCTCCATCCACATCAGACAACCACTGTGCAGATCCCATTACTCACCCTCAATCCCCACCCATCACCGCCACTACAATGTTCTTGAGGAAAGAGTGAGCAATAAAGTAAGAAATCATGCTACTCTACTAAATTAAAAAAGGAGAGTTGTACTTAAACTCACTGTTTAAAACACACAGAGAGATTAAGGGTGTACTAGATTCACAGTGATCATCTTGCACAACATATTACAATGCCAGTTGCCCAAAATGAAAGAAAGGTTACTTGAACTTAGTACTGTACTAGCCAGTTTTCAAAATGCGTAATGAGCACTGTGCCCCAGCAGTTGATAGAATTAATAACTTCTTTCAAGCTTCAAATCTACTGGAAAATAATATAACTAGGAACACCACAGTTTTTTGCAGATTACATTTGGAAGCAAGTTTTCCTTTTCTGCAAAATAGCAAAGAAGATAAAGGGAATCTCTGTCTCCACACATAACTATGATAGACTGCACTTTAGTTAAATAAATCTGGCATTAAGTGAGGTGCCAAATAAATTTAATTATTTATTAATTAAAAAATGTAGTGGTGGTCATAGTGGACACATGACACGGAAACACATCACAAGAAGTAAACTATTGTCAGCTCTACCAATTTATCAACAGCATGCAATGAGATACAGTGACAACACACACACACACACACACACACACACACACATTCCATATAGAAGAAAGGAGATACCGCACCATGAAATCTGTTGCTATTTTCTCTTTGAAATACAAAATCAACATCTTCAATGTCAACAAAACATCAGGAGATTGTAGGGTTGTCTGACATGGAAAGAGTGTATTTTAAACATAAAATGTATGTACTGGAGGAGTGGCATCATTCATTTGCTTAAACAATTACAAAAATAAAAACCAAAAATATTAAGTGGAATGATTAAAAATGCCTTTAACCTGATGAACATTGATGTTTCAAGCCCACACAAAAAAACAGAGTAGCAAATATAAATCACCTAGATGGTGTTTTATAACTGTTTTGAATAGGAACATGCACATCTTGCATGCACTATGACTCATGACAGCAGAACATTAGGATATGAACCTCCTGCAATATGATGCAAACTGGGATAGCTTTTTATCACAACCCCTTCCCCTTTTATTTGTTTTGTTTGAGATCACACACAATTTGTAAAACAAAAACAACAACCAAAAAAAAAATCTCCTGCATCAGGCAGAGTTCCACAGATTTCAGATGTAATATGTGACAGGTTTACATTTTATTGACAAGTGTTTCCAGTTATTTTTCTTGATCTTATAATTTCTCATTCCGTCAAGTCAGTCTGTTCCTATTACCAGTACAACTGTCCCTTTCTGTCACACACCATGTCCCAGCCAATCACAGTCATGGTTTTACTGAACCACGTCCATTTTCAATTGATCACTGACTTCTGTAAATGGTTTCCTGTCTCGAATACAATTGCCAAATATGTCATTACTCCATGCTCCTACTTCCAATTGCTTACTATACATTGTCAGGGCGTAACTAATTTTTCAAAAACAGACGCTGTCACCTGCAGTGTAGGTAACTAATTTCATACTTCTTGCATAAACTCAGCCTGCTTTTCCATAATAAGCACCTGTTATGAATTAAAGCAGCTGCATATCTTTTGTTATCACACTTATACAATATTATTAAAGAAAATAGACATATTCTCTGTGTATGGGTTAGAGAGACTGAAGGATGTGGCAAACCATCACAGGAAAATTTTTACCAGTGGGTAGGTTGGTGTTGTCTTTCTTCATGGAGTTTGTGATGGACACAAGGAATAGTCTGCCACATAAGGTCGTGGGAGCTGGTGCAGCGTATTCATTTTAAAATGTCTGTGACTTACAGCACATGAAGGCTCATTATAAAAAGCTAGATATAAAAAATAATCTCAAAAAAGGCTAGTAAAAACCACATTTAGATCTGTATTGCAGAGTTTCACCACTTTTCCAGATCACTAAGCCAATCTTGAAAAAGTCATTTTTTTAGTGTGAAGTTGCCACAGCCCCCACTCACTCCCAGAACCCTTTCCCATGCTATACTCTTACAGAAAAAAACACATTCAATGGCTGTCTAGTGGCCCACCCATCACCCACTTAGGTACCCCCCTCCAGGACAACTGCCCATTTGTGAGTAGCACAGCCATCATCTTACCACCATGGCTGTCCATCAAATGTGCTATGAACTATGAATGAGTTACTGCTCATTCATAGTTTAGTCGTCAAGCAGATGTGTAGGTGAGAGGATGGCTGTGCTCCTCACCAATGGGCAGTTCTGCAGTGAGTGGGGGGTTACCTGATTGTGTGTGTGTGGGGGGGGTTACTAGAGTGTGTGGTAGGTGGGGGGCACTAGAACTACCATAGAATATGTTTTGTTTCTGAACAAGTATGGCATGGGATAGGGTGCTTTGGTGAGGGGGTCAGACGTACTGTAACTTGACACTAAAAAAAGGCCATCTCAATATCAGGTTGGTGATCAGGAACAGTAGCAAGACAATGCATTAAAAAAAACAAATTAATTAATAACTGATGGGGGACTGGGTGGGACACAACATAAGGGGACTAGACAAAAAGTATTGGGTGGGTGACAGGGGAGGAACACTACTTTACAGAAACTGTAATATTTATTTCATTTCAAGGAATCAGGGACAAGGCAAATCTCAATGGACTTCCAAACTTGTAGACATGTTTGTGGATCACTTCAGTTTTAAGCAAACCCAGAGACAATTCAAAAATGCTACAGTATAAAACAAACAAACAAAAAAAAAAAACAACAGTTAATGACCACCTAACATATTTACCTGTTTACAGATAAGTTCATTTACTGGCATTCAAAAAGACCACAGATAATAAAAAAAAGAGTCATTTGAAAACATGACTTCATTCATTCTTGTGTATGCCTTTTTGGGTGGGGTGGGGTGGGTTGTTGATTCAAATTAAATGCCACAGGGAGAATAATTATAAAAGCATCTGCATTAGCAGTAGTAAGGGCCCTGTTCTATTATATGCAGGGGAATCTGAACATTATTTTTCCTTTTCTGGTTGTGGTTTCATAAAGAAAGGAGTAATAGGGAAGACAATACTAACTTTATAATGAAGGTCTGTGCTCCTTGGATTTGGACAATTCTTGGCAGTAGCTCAGGAGTTTCTTACAGAGAGAGAGATAGAGAGAGATTCATGACATTGTCCTAAGCTAGACATATACTGGAGAGGAGCAAGTGTGTAATGGGGCTGATTAAGGATATGCCCAGCAGAATGTTCATTTTATTTTAACTTTTTTTAAAAAACCTGTGCATGATTACCTGGAGCCCTACTACCTGACAAACAGGAAGTAAGAAGGGAGCGTGGTAGTCCAGAGGAGCTGTGCTGGACTACAAAAATGCTGGCAGTGTGTTTTTTTTAATTATAGCAGTCACAACTCCCTGTGCCTCAACCTCGGATGAGATGTTAATGCACATCGAGGCATTTTTGTGAACATTGTGGGGCAAAATAATTATTTTAGTAAGGCGAGTGTCCTGCAGAGCTCTTGACGCCCGCTAACACTTCCGGGGCATAGCTCCTATAACTAGCCAGCCAGCTATGAGCGGGTGACTATTCCTAAGCTAGACATATACTGGAGAGGAGCTGTGTGTAATAGGGTATGATGAAGGATATGCCCAGCAGAACATTCATTTTATTTAAATTAAAAAAAAAAACCTGTGCATGATTACCTGGAGCACTACTACCTGACAAACAGAAAGTAGGAAGGGAGCATGGCAGTCAGGAGGAGCTGTGCTGGACTACAAAAATGCTGGCAGTACATTCTTTTAATTATAGTGGCCACATTGCCCTGTGCCTCAACCTTGGATGAGAGGTTAATGCACATCGAGGTGTTTTTGTGAACATTGTGGAGCAAAATAATTATTTTATTCAGGTGAGTGTCCTGCAGAGCTCTTGACCCCTGCTAACACTTCTAGGGCATATCTCCTATAACTAGCCAGCCTGCTGTGAGTGGGGCGAGTGTAAGCAGGGCATACACAGCTGTGCGCAGAGACGCATGCAGAGACACACGCGTTTAATGCGTGTTGGCAGTGTCAGCTGTGGAAGACTGGAAAAGCAGGGCCAACATATATATCGGTAACAGGAAAGACATAAACTAAAAGGTAGGCCCTAATACTTCACTGTGTAAAGCATAAACAATCACATAAAATAAATGGAAACTATGATTGTGTGTACTGAATGTCTCATGTATACTGAGGGAGCTATCCAGGAGGACTTTCTATGTGACAAATGTGCCCTAATACAGGTCCTACAAAAGGAAATAGTATCCCCACAAAACAGAATGCAAATTCAGCAGGACATTGTTGAATTAGAAAGATTTATTGAGACTGCCGAGCTAACAACTGTGGGAAAGTCTATGTCTATGGTTGTAGACTTGGGGGACTCTGAAAATATAGTTACATTGGGAACCAGTAGCACAAACAAAACTCCAGTGAGGGAACACACAAATGTAGTTGATGATTGTTGCGAAGTACAGAAAGGCACCAAAAAAGGCAGGAATAATATAGGAGGCGCATTCGCATTGGAATTGCAGAACAAATTCAACCCATTGAGGGAGGATAAACAACTAGAGACAGAACATGAAGCTACAGTTCATACCCAGCATTTAGCTGGTATCGTAGCAACAGAGACAGTGAAGTCTCCTGGTGATTTATTGATTGTAGAGGATTCTTTGGTACAAAATATGGATTTGTATAATTTGTAGCAATAGGAATAAGTACACTACGGTAAGCACACTCCAGGGAGCAGGAACTGGAGACATTCAGGGGCTACTACCAGGATTACTGCAAAATTGCACTAAACCCACCACAGTCATTCATGCAGGGGTAAATGACCTAGGAAAGAGGAAGTTAGTCAAGATACAAAGGGGTTTTGAGGAAGTAGGAAAAACCCTTAAGGATTTAGGGTGTGAGGTTCTTATTTCAGAGGTTCTTCCTGTCCCAAGAGCCAGCCTAACTAAAAGAAGAGACATCAGACAAATAAATGGATGGTTACGAAGGTGGTATCTAAGAGGGTCTGACAATAACTGAACATTGGAACACCTTTTCCAACCCCAGTTTGTTTTGTAATGATGGACTGCATATTAATAGACAGGGGACTAGAATTCTGGCACAGGACATCATGAATGCAGTACAAATATATTTAAACTAAAAATTGGGGGGGGCAGTTGGGTGGTATGGCTAACTTCCATGAGCATATCAAAATTAAAACTGATAGGAAGAAGGACTCCAACTGGAAATGTTTAAGCATCAAAGCTAGAAGCATAGTACAGAAGTTTGATGAACTAGTACAGTTAGTAAGAAAGAAAAATGTGCCGATATGCTCCATCACAGAAACATGGTGGGATACTGATGATCTCTGGGCTAGGCAGATAACAGGATACCAACTTTATTACTGAGACAGAATTGGTCGCAGGGGTGGGGGGTGGCCATCTACGTAGCTAATTACATAAAATGTGAGGAACTGGAGGTACAGGCAATGGAGGATATAGATCATATATGGACTAGGGTCTCTCCAGATGGCAAAGATAAAATTATTATTGGAGTAATATATAGACCCCCTGATCCCCCCCTAACATATAGATAACCAGCTAATAGATAAACTAGAAAAAATGGAGGTGCCTGATAATTTAATAATATTGGGTGACTTTAATCTACCTGGTGTAAATTGGGATGAGTATACAGCAGTAAAGGTGGTAGAGTCAAGATATCTGGATGTTTTTAGCCTTATGGGCATGGAACAACTTGTACAGGGAGCAACTAGGCAAGTAAACGTATTAGACCTGGTACTCAGCAGTATAGGGGACAACATTCAGCACTGTATGGTCACTCTCCCTCTTAGCTCTAGTGACCATGACAAGGTAGAATGTACCATAAAGAAGCACTATACTAGGGTTAGGGGTAAAACCCTAATAAGAAATTATGGTAGAGTCAACTATAGTATGGTTAGAGAAGACTTTGGTAAATGGAACTGGAAAAATGACATGTAATATAGGTCAGTTCCATCTATGTGGGATGCTTTGGCTGGAAAGAAAAACCAAATAGTAGATAAGCATATCCCAATCAAAAAGAAATATAACAGTTCTGGTAAGATTCCAGTCTGGATGAATGGCAAAATCAAGAAACTATTAAACAAAAGAAACAGAGCTTATGTTAGGGCAAAGAAAAGTGGGCATAAGAAGAACTGGGGTATATATAAATATCTCCTTAGAAAAAGTAAGAAATGCATCTTAACAGTCAAGAGGGATTATGAACTTAAACTGGGCAATAAAGTTAAGGACAACTATCAAACCTTCTACAATTATATCAGTTGCAAAAACGTGGTCTCACAAGGGATTGGTCCACTAAAGCAAACAGATGGAAATTTAACACAGGATAATGTACTAATGGCTGAACGATGTAATAGCTATTTTTCATCAGTATACAATAGAAAAACCAAGGGTGAGAAACAGCATCTTGAACCACACAGTATATTTAAAATTAACAAGGAGGATATCAAAAAAAGATTGCTTAGCCTAAACCCTTGTAAATCCATGGGACCAGACAAAATCCATCCCAGAGTAATAATAGAACTAGCCAAGCTATTAGCCGAACCCCTAACATACCTTTTCCAAGCTTCCCTGGATCAGAGAATAGCAGTAGGTGCTTGGAACAAGGCAAATATCATCCCAATTTTTAAGAAGGGCTCCAGGCAGAATGTTAGTAATTATCCACTGATTAGCCTGACCTCAATAATTGGCAAGGTATTGGAGGGGATCATTAAAGAACATATAGAACTGGCTATGCAGCAGAGAGGAGATATTGATGAGGTGCAGCATGGTTTAAAGCATGGAATATCATGTCAGACCAACCTTTTAAGATTTTATGAAAAAGTTAGTAAGGCCTTTGATAAAGTACCACATGGAGAACTTGTAGACTCCCTGATAGAACACGGCATCCATGGGAACATAACATGATGGATCAGCTCTTGACTATCAGACAGAAAAAGGTGACAGTCAGGGGATGCAGCACAGGATGGTCTGAGGTGGCAAGTGGGGTTCCGCGGGGGTCTGTCTTGGGCCCCTGCCTCTTCAATGTATATATACATTCTATGACAGCCAGGTGAGATTTATGGGAAGCAAAAATTGCTGATGATACAAGAATTGGCTACAAAGTTAACAACAACATGGAAACTCCTAGACTACAAGAAACCCTATTAAAACTGCAGGGCTGGGCACACAATTCAAGACTTACCTTTAATGTAGATAAGTGCACAGTCATGCACTTTGGCAGGAACAATCTAGGGGCCAGTTACAAGTTAAATGGATAAATATTAAGGGAAGTCAAAGATAAAAGAAATTTAAGAATTAGGGTCTCAAATGACTTAAAATGTAAGCAACACTGTAGCCTGTTGGTCAAAAAAGCAGGTAGTATTCTGAGCTGTATATTCAGGCACATTAAGAGCAGAGTGAGGGAGGTCTTGTTTCCCCTGTATGGGTCACTGGTGCAGCCACATATGGAATATTGTGCACAGTTCTGGTCTCCAGGTTACAAAGGGGAGATTGCAACATTGGAGAGACTTCAGAAAAGAGCTACAAGAATGATTGATGCTGTACAGGGTGGGGAATGCCAGGATAGGTTGACAAAACTGGGGATGTACACATTGGAATACCACAGGTTAAGGGGAGACATGTGCATGGTGTTCAAGGCTCTCACTAATACCAATTTGAGGGAGCAGCTGGGACTAAAGCTACGGGAACAGCCATATTAGACTAGAGCACATCAATGGCAGTTCACAAGGGAAAGGTATAGAACCACGAAAAGAAAGCATTGGTTCACTATAAGAGTGGTCACAATTTGTAATAGATTGCCACTAGAGGTGTTATCAAGTAGCTCCATGCAAGTATTTAAAATAAATCTGGACAGATACCTGAGGGGAAGCAACATTATGGGTTATCAGCAATTTTTAGAGGTGAGCTATATGGACAGTATAAGTCTTATGAGCTCTGAACAAGCCTATGTAACCTATATAACCTATGTAATTCATGAATGAGATAAGGAGTAAAAAAAAAAAACAGAAATGGAAAGCACCAGTAACCGCCATGTCCATATTTATGGCTAAATAAAGAAAAAATTAAAACATACACTTTCATAGACATTGAGGAGACAAACTGATAGTCTTTATTATAAATAAATACAGGACACGTAGCTACTGTTTCAGTTATTTATTTAATTTCCTGTCCTCCCAGTGCTCCCATCTGTCCAGTTATGGAGATGTGTACAAGCAGGATACCACTGAAATGTGTTCCTTTATCTCAACTGGGCTATCCTTTGTGAATTCCTATTGACAAATTGGTGAAAACAGGGCATTACTTAAAACAAGACTCAGAGTGTTCAGTAGTAACAGTTGCTGTCTCTGTTGCATTTTCTGGCATCAACCTTTCAATAGTCTGGGATGGCAATATATGAGTAACTCCAAGGAGTGACAAACAAGTCTGCAGTGGATTTTAATCCAATAAAGTCAGGTTTGCTGGAAGGACACTCTTGCCTCTTGGTAGGTTTTGAGTGTGTGTTATCTGGTGGATCTGATCTGGCTCGGAATATGCATGGTTTCAGCAAATTTCGGTGTATAATTTTAGTATTCTTCCCAACTTTTCCTTGACTTTTATATACTGGGAGTTGTCAGCACAAAATTGTAATAATGAGATATGACTCCAGTTCCCACTTTGAGGATAGCTTTGTCAGTTTCTGTGTTCTCTTTAGCAGAACTGTCTTCAACTTCGCAGATCTCAAATAGTACATTTTGGGATGTCCCCTATCAGGCTCCTCCCAGAAAGTTCTTAATCCTACCTTTTTTAAGTACCACCCATCCATAACTAATCAGATAGGGTCACTTTAGATCTATAGTGTATTCTTTACAGTTATACGAGTCACCTTAAAGGTTAGGAGATATTTAGAGTTTTGATAGTTCATTTTGCAGTTCTAACTTAATAGCACTTATAGATTGTAGTAAAAAAAATTGCATTCAAATTTTTAAAGCCTGTATAGAAGTAGAGTTAAGAAAACTGTTATACAGGCTGTTTAAAATTTTTAAAAATGCTCCTCATCTAGATAGTACTTTAGTGGCTCATTTACTTGTATTAGGTGATATAAAATGTTTTTGGATACATGGGGACATGTATCGTTTGGCAGGCCTGAATCTGTACTGCCCCAAAGTTGGGAGCACAACAGAAAATAAAAGGTATAAAGGTGCTCAGCCCTGTAAGGTGCTCTAGTGCAGTACAGAGGTGCCCCAGAAATTTCAAAGTACCCAAACACAAACACAAAATAGTGTAAATAAGAGCCAGAGATATCAAGTTAATGCTGCTATGCTAGCATGTGGCAAAAAGTTAACACTGTGCCCAAGATAGAACATTGTGCTGAGCTGCACAAGCCCAACATTCCAGTACTAGAACCAGAACACAGAGTGTTACCTTTTGAAATTAGAAAATTTGTTGCAGTGAGAATCATGGTAGCTGTGGAGGAAAGAGGATGCAGAAAGTGCAGAGGGACAAGAAGAGCTTACCTGGAGGATTGAAGCTGTCCCTGAGGGCTTGTCTGCATGCCTCTTCTGCCTCCAGCTTCTGAAAACTGCCCCGTTTGTGTTGTGAGGTCTGTGTTGCCATCAGCAGCACCAGAAGAAGTTAAGCCATCCAGTTTCCCATCAGAAGGGCTTGGTGCCCCTTTTGTTTATTTTTATTTTAAAAAGTAAAGTGTTGGCCCCCCCGGAGGCAGCAGTAGCAGTGCCACATTGTGTGCACCAGTCGACCTGGCAAGGTCCCCGGTCGACCACTCAGCTGCACAAAATCCTCCCTCTGCCACAAGTTCCTCCTACCTCCCAAATCAGCTTCTGTGCATCCAAGGCTGGAGCAGTGAGTCGGAAGCAGCACGTCAGCAAAATGCTGAGCATCAGGGCAAGAAGCAGAAGTGTTTATTTATTTATTTAGTTTTGCGCTAGGCACAAAGTGAAGCAGCTGTAGGCCGAGGACAGGAAGGACCAGAGTTTACATAAGGGGTGTGGCGATGCCCATGGGATGGTCTTAATCTGTGTTCCAAAAGGGAAAAGCATATAAATATTTAAATTAAGGGTGGAGAGAAGGCAGAGCAAGCACAGGGGAATAGATGGGCCTTGCATAGGCCCAGATAATTATTTAAAGTGGTAAGTGAGGCCCAGGTATATGTTTAAAGGGGAAAGTCAGGCCCAGATAGTTGTTTAAAGGGCAAGTTAAGCCCAGATATTTATTTAAAGGGGCCCAGAAAGCCAGTAGGTGTAGCGCTGCAAGGGGCAAAGTATGCCTGATATTTAAAGGGGTCTAGCCAGTCGTATAGGCCCACAGGTGTTAAAGGTGCCTAGCTAGTCATTTAGGTCCATAGGTGGTGAAGGGAACCTAGTTAGCCATGTGGGGGCAATAAATGGTAAAAGGCCCAATTCAGCTATGGGGGGGTCCACCCCAACAGAGCAACACCCAGTCTAGAAGGACATTTAGTGATTAGTAGGCAGAGTACCCACAGTAGAAGGAAAGCCTGTTTAAGTTAGTGCGACTCTGCTACACCACAGTCAGTAAGGGCTTCACTGAGGTGACCTGATAGAAGCAACCATGTGCATGTTATTTACTGTGGTCTGTACATCCAGAGAAGCATCTTGTGCTAGTATGTTTCCAAATCAGTCTTCAGCAGTCCTTCAGATATGTTTCCCCAGTGTGTTTCCAAATCAGTCTTCAGTGACTCTTCACAGCCAGTTGACTAGTGTGTTTCCAAATTAGCCTACGGCAGCCCTTGAAGAGGTATTCCAGAAGTGCACTCCACAATCAATGTGCAACAGTACTCCTGAAGAGAAGAGCTGTGTTTGTAGCTGTACCTTTGTAACATCATGTTTATTATTTTCCTCTAACAGTCCCAAGTGTATGGCCTGGCCCAGTGCAGGATCTGCCATACATTTTCTTGTTTTGTCGTTCGCACTGAAATGTCATCGAGATCTTTTGTTCCAGTTCCTTGAGTCAACGTCCTGTTTATTATTTTACATCAGTCCTTGGCTCATCTGGCTTTGGCACCAAGTACTCTGTTGTTCTCCAACATCTGAAGATTTGTTCTTCCTGACTCCTGATTTTCGTGGGGTTCTCCCATTGTCTTTCTTACCCAGCAGTCCAGAAGTGGGCTGTGGCAGGATGTTCTGCATCTTCTTTCTTACCTGGCAATCCAGAAGTAGACTGTGGCAGGGTGTTCTGCATCTTCTTCTTTACCCAGCAGTCCAGAAGCAGGCTGTGGCAGGATGTTCTGCATCATTTTCTTTACCCAGCTGTCCAGAAGCGGGCTGTGGCAGGATGTTCTGCATCATCGATACCTGGCAGTCCAGAAGAGGGCTGTGGCAGGGTAGCCACTGTATTGGTTCTATCAGTGTGGCTGTCCACTAGCGGACTGTGGCCAGATCCTTTGTGCTTCAATTCTGGAGGCCCTCAGTTGTTTTTTAGCTGAGGAAATCTTTGTGCTAGTTCTTGAATTCCAGCAACCCAAGAGAGGTGGGTGTGGTTGAGAAACTCATGGTCTATTTAAAAAAACATCTCTGTATCCCCCTAGTTTCTCAAGAAGTCCTCAGAATTGCACTGACCAATCAGTCAAGTTGTTCCTTATTACACCAGTTTCTTTGTCCCTGTTCTCTTTTTGATAACATAGTACATCCGTGCATGAACAGCCATTAGTAATATGTATAGGGTCTTGCTATAATATGCTAAATGTTCCATGGTGTGGAGTACTCCAGGTAATATACCTTAGATAGAGGTGCACCTCAGGAGTAAAGTAGAAGGATTTGCATATGACGCTCTTATGGTGTAGCTGTTACAGTGGCACTAGGTCAGAATAGTGCTGGCAATAATAGCATAGCCAAGAACCAGGTAGCAATAATGGCATCATTTTGTTTTTGGCAGTATTCTCACTCTGAGTGGGAGCAGATTGTGGGGAAATTTAAAATTTGTGGCACCATGGAATACTGTTTCCACAGTCCCATGTAAAACATTCTGAGTCCTGGTTGCACAAAAATGTTGGAGACCAGGATTAGAACCCTGGTCTTCAATGCCGCTGGCTGAGCTGCTTGATGCCCCTGCCCTTCACACCACAGGAGCAGCTCAGCTAGCCTCCTGGATCCAGGTGTCCTTATGTGCCTTAAGCTTCACAGACAGTGTCCAGGGGAGCGCTTACTGAAAGTGCTGTAAGTTCCTTCTCACTGTCCGTGTTAGCACTACAGGGACTAGCACTCTCTTGACTGGTGCTATTCCTGATTTTGTCTTACAGTTCTCCTCATATAGGAGATTAGAAGTTATAGTTCCCCTCTTTTCCCTGGGACCGTGTCTTCCCATTTCCTTGTTTGAATAATAAAGCCTGTCAAGCATTTGGAAACCTATTACTGACTTGCACCTCTCTTTGTTATGGTGACAACATCCACCTCTTGGGAACCTGAATTATTCTCCCGCTATTCCACCTGCAGGGAGCGGCACTGGTGTAGGTAAATTGTGTGCGATTTACTTGGGTCATCACAACACTGTTGCTCTAGTCACCCTTTTATCTTCGTGGATCCCAGCGCACACACTACCATCAGGGCACCACATGTTCTTTGTACATTTTGCTTAGTGCTACCCTATTACATGTAATTCAGCATGTACACAGAGAGATGGACCCAGACACTCTGTCTGAAATTGCCCTTCCCCTGGATGCACTAAAGCATGAAAAATGATATGCACTACAGGGGGACCCACTTAGAAATTTTCAGATGTCCGACTAGACCATTCTGAATCTGCTGAAATAGTGACTTGGAACTGAGCTTCTCAGTAGCTATTACCAAGGCCTTCTGTTCTGCATAGCACAGTAAATGTAACTTCTGTGGCTGGGAATTTCCACAGAACTGTAAGGTCAAGTTCTACTGCAAGGTTTAAAGTTCTCCAGCATGTTTTCTGTATTGTATTGTATTATTGCTATATTGTTTATGACTATACTGCTGTGAGGATGCCATTGTGAATGAGATGTGTCTCAATGGTTATTCCTTAATAAACTGAATATTATTAAATAAAAAATATAGAACCAGCATTACAGTGTTGGGGGACCCCAGTAATGACTGCCTGTAAGAAGGACCCTAACTCCCACTATGAATAAGTAAGTTACATAATTTCCCTCAAACTTCCATTTTTATGCTTTTCAGCAGCTGTTCTGACACTTATTTATCTAAATCTGATTAGAAGTTGGTGTAATTTCATGCAACATTAACAGCTACTGGCAGGTACAACTGTAGAGAAGCTTTTTAATTTGTTTACAAAGTTGGCTAGAATTTGGGAAATTAAAATTAGCAAAGCTTTGCAAATTTATCAGTGGGCACACCAACTTCACCAGTGAATTTTTAAATTTTATTAAAAAAAATGAAAATTTAGCCAATCAAGTTTTACTAGGAGCAAATATGTCACCTTTACTTTATTAATGTGCCAGTGCTGTTATCAAGAGGTACACAGAACATACAGTATTTGATGCTTTGCACTGGGGGGGGGGCATTTTCTTAATTACTGGGCACAGTAACATATCTTTTCTGGATGCTGGTGGGGTGTAGGAGGGTTGGGGGACCAGAGGGGGTTAGATGGGGATCTTGTAAAATAGGGCTTAGTCAGATGAGGGGAGGCAGAGGGAGGGAGTGAGTTTGGCTTGCAGGTGGGGTAAGGAGACATGTAAGTGTATAAGTGCTGAATTTTACATAAACTCACCAAAGCAGGGGGAGGAGGATTAGGGTGCTAGCAGGGCCTGAAGAAATTGAGATCTATTCAAAAAATGGGACACAAATAGAACTGGAAAGTTCATATTACTATCTTGAGTTATGGATTGATGATGAATTAAAGTTCATAATTCTCATTGACAAGACATGTGCTAACACCTCCCAAAAGTTGAGTGCATTATGCAGACACAAGGGCTGTTTATCAAAGGAAATGAGAGCCAACATTGTTACTGCAGCAGTACTGCCCATGATAGATTATGGCAGCACTGTATATAGGTGGGCTAGTAAGAACAATTTGCAAAAACTTAAAAATGTATAATCACTTAACCAGATTTGTACTGGGATGCTTAGGACCATTAATTAATTTTCATCACTGTACAATGTTTTTAGAACTAAACTGGACATCCTTGAGTATTAGGAGAGACAGACTAATCCGTTGCCTTCTATATACTGTAGGTGTGTTAATAGCTCAGTACCATCATTATTTGTGTGAAAAATCAGTAACAAAATAATACCCAACATAATCTTTGGGATGTTGTGGGGATGGATTTAAAATCTCAAAAATAAAAACAAGACTTGGGAAATTGACTTTTAATTACATGGCTACCTGATTCTGGAGTTTGGTCCTTCCCCAAATAAGAAATTAACCAACTCTGTATAGGAATGTAGTCATAGATTGGCAGTTTTAAATGTGAGTGTTATTCATGTGGAATAGTTATTTATTTATGCAATGCTTCTGCATATTGTTATGTATTAAATGAATGAAATGCACTGCACTGTAACTGAAATGTTATTGAGCAGGATGGTCTCGAAACCAGGCTTGCCTAGTGACCTAGTCCTGGATAAGAAAGCAGTAATACATGACAGGGTGTGGGTTGTTCCCTGACAAGAGCACCCCCTAGGTGCACAGTGAAGATTGAGGTGCTTGTGCCAAGTGTCTTCAACACCTGGAAAGTGCTCTTACCAGGCAACAACCCACATCCCTGAAATGTCTCATTGCTCTTATAAAATGGGTTCTAGTACTAAAAAGTTAGAAAAAAGGAATAAAGTTTAAAAAAATGGAAAAATTGACTTTGTAAACAATTTTAATGAAATTTGAGATTAAGTAATCCTTGTATACAGTGAGCTCTAATAGAAAAGGGTGAGGGGGAAAAAGAGAAGCAGGTTTTTTCACTGAGAGGGTGGTGGACCATTGGAATGCATTGCCTGGTGAGCTGGTTCAGAGATCCACAGTGGAGGTCTTCAAGAGAGGGTGAGACAGACACAAAAAGCGGATGTATCAGATGATGGCCTGGCCAAGGGGGGTGGGTTGGATGATAGGGGTTTCTGGAACACAAGGGGGGGGAGGTCCTCGGCTCCCAACTAGGGATCTGAGGTTCAAGCAGACTCGATAGACCATAAGGCCTAATCTGCTGGCAATTAGTACGTTAGTATGTTAGTAAAATAGAACAGTATAGCGAGTGACATTAGAAAGCTTCTCCTTAATGTTTCTTTATGATTGTGCACATCCCCACACACATATTTAATTTTTTATTTTGAGTGTTTTCTTGCAGAGTTGATAGGTACCAGAGAAACATGCTGTTTGTAGAATTGAGAACATTGTGACAAGGATGCCATTTACAGCATTGCAGGCTGTGACTGTAGCCAAATGAAAGAGCAAGCAAGTGAGGGAATTATGGGTCACAGCCCCCCCCCCCCACACACACACATACATTTTATTATTTTTTTGTGTTTCTTGCAGAGCTGAATAACACTGGAGAAATGTGCTGGAAGCATGTTCTCCTGCAGCCACCATAGTGAACACTTTCTACAGTGCAGTTTTATTTATGGCACTGCAGTATGAATGAGCAGGTTGCTTCTGCTTTCCATTTGATATTTTTCCCCACGTTCTCTAAATTATTATTTTCAAATTGTGGCAGCCTGGTGCTGTGGAGGGGCCTGGAGGTAAGGGACCCACTGGCGGGGAGTGACCATGCCACAGTCTGGTTCTGCCTGGACCTAGGAGGGTTAGAAGGTGGCACAAAGATGGAGGTAACTGACTTCAGGGGGTGGATTTTAAGGAAATGGGAAGGATCCTTAAGGACCATTTGGATGGGATTGGGTCAGACACGGACGCTGATAGTAGGTGGGAAATCATCAGGAGAGGGGTGCAGGATGCTACCAGCACCTGTGCAAGAGTAAGACAAAAAGGCGGTGGGACCAAACCCTGCTGGTGGACCAGGCAGGTCCAGGAAATGGTATTGGGAAAGAAGGCAGCTACAAGCCGTTCAAGTGCTCAAGGAGTAGAAGGGACTGAGGGAGTACGAGCTGATGGCTAGAAGGGCCACTAGGGTGAGGGCGGCTCAAGGCAAGGAAGGAGCAGAACCCGGCCAGGGAAATTAGGAGAGGGAACAAGGGGTTCTTTAGATACATTGGGGAAAAACAAAGGGTGAAGTGGCAGATTAGCAGGATTAAAACAGGGGTGAGATGGGCACAAGACCCGGGGGAGCAGGCTGTGGTACTAAATGAGTACTTCACCTCAGTTTTCACCAAGGAAAATGGGGGTGCTACATCATACATGGGAGGAGACAGTGATACTGAGGAGAGGGGCCCTTACAGATCGGCGGGTCTGGGGAGAGGGGAAGGCATCACTGGCAGAACGAGGGAAGGCTAAGCAGGAAGAAGAGGTAGTGGAAGTGGAAATCACAGCAGAGAATGTGAGGGAAGCCCTCAGGTCCCTTAAGATGGAGAAAGCACCAGGGCCGGATAAATTACATCCCAGAGTGCTTAAGGAACTTGGCAGATGTCCTGGCGAAACCCCTGGTGGAGCTTTTCACCATCTCTCTGAGGACAGAGTGGGTGCCCCAGGACTGGAAGGTGGCACATATAGTACCTATCCACAAGGGGGGATCAAGAAAGGTGGCAGGGAACTACAGGCTTGTCAGCCTGACATCTGTGGTGGGCAAGGTGATGGAGGGCATTGTCAAGGAGAGGCTGGGAGGGACCTGGAAAAGTCAGGGTGCCTGGACAATAGACAGCATGGATTTGTCCCAGGAAATCGTGTCAGACAAACCTTGTGGGTTCTATGACTGGGTGATGAGTGCCTTGGACCTGGGTAGACCAGTGGATGTCCTCTTTCTAGACTTCAGCAAGGCATTTGACTCTGTTCCTCATGTGGGCCTGTTGGATAAGCTGGGAGAAATGGGGTGGGAACCAGATGATCAGATGGATAGCAATTGGCTCCAGAACCGGACCCAGAGGTCGTAGTTGAGTGGGACAGTCTCATCCCCAAGGAGGGTCATTAGTAGGGTCCCACAGGGATCAGTTCTTGGGCCCCTCCTGTTCAATGCCTATGTCTCTGACATAAGGACAGGTATCAGGAGTGAGATGAGTCTCTTTGCAGATTACTCAAAACTGGGGGTGGTGGTGGATGGGGAGGAGGGGAGGGTGGCCCTACGGGGGGACCTGGAGGCTCTGGATAGAAGGTCTAGAAAGTAGAAGCTGAGGTTCAATGCAGGGAAATGCAAGGTACTGCACCTGGGAGCCAGAAACCCAGGTCAAATGTACACCCTGGGGGGGAAATGCAAGTCTCGATGGCTGAGAGGGACCTGGGGTCATGGTGGATGTCAAGATGAACAACTTGGAGACTTGTAGGAGGGCAGCAGCCAAGGCCAACAGGATGCTGGGATGCATCGCTAGGGAGATCACCTCCAGAAGGAGGGAAGTGATACTCCCTCTGTATAACTGCTTGGTGAGGCCGCACCTCGAGTACTGCGTGCAGTTTTGGAGGCCATACTTAAAGAGGGACATTAAACTCCTGGAGAGGGTCCAGAGGAGGGTAATGAAAATGATTTGGGGCTTGGGGGACAGGACCTATGGGGAGAGGCTCGAAGAGCTAAATATGTACACATTGGAAGAGAGAAGGGATTGGGGGGACATGATAGGGGTCTTCAGGTACATGAAGTGGGTAAATAGAGGAGGAACAGTCAGGGTGCTTTGAAGGAAGGAGGAGGGGACCACTAGAAGGCATGGGTGGAAGCTGGAAGGGGGAAGATTCAGGGGAGAAAGGAGGATGTGCTACTTCACTGAGAGGGTGGTGGAGCCATGGAATGTACTGCCTAGGGGGCTGGTGGAGGCAGAGACGGTGGAGGGGTTCAAGAGGAGGTGGGACAGGTACAGGGGAAAGGTTCTGGAAGCAAAATCCAATGCAGTGAGAATACCTGGAACTGGGAAGGGAGAAGCCAGAGAAGGTGAGGGGGCAGCAAGGTCAGCTCCCAGGGTGGGGGCTGACCAAACAAGCAGACGCGAAAGACCATTAGGCCTATTCTGCTGGCATTTTAGTATGTTAGTAGTATGTTAGTAATGTTGAGGGAGAGGGAGGACTGGAGACTGCGGGGAATCATGACCGCAGAAATGGCAGTGGTCAAAAGGAGGATGGGTCAAATACCTGCTTTGGAACAGAGTAAAACAGAGGTACAGTATGATTACTGTAGCAGGAGTTTTGGCAGGATGAGGTGGGTGAGCTGCACTACTTGTTTGGGGGGGCAGATGACAGACGAGCAGGAACTGAGGGAAACTCGCAGTGCAGTTTACAAATTTAGTTCTTGAAATTGCTGTGGGAGGTATGTGCACTTCTTGACAGGGACTAGAAAGAGCAATGTGGGAGATGCTTCTGGTAGGCATGGATATGGGGGCTGTGCTGTATCCTCCTTGGTATTAAAAGTGCCAGCCTCAAAGTTGTTGTCCTATAAGGACATGGCTATTAGTCAATCAGGATGCATTTTATAAATATAAATAAAATTCAAATTCAAAGCACCAGGATGGGAAGACGGTTATGAGATTGAGAAGTGTTTGTGAGGTGTGTGTGTATGGGGGGGGGGGGGTAAATTAGACCACAGTGTATTGGGAGAGAAGTTTTATGTAATTTGAAGACTGCAATTCACGCGTTTTTGACAGCATATTGCACAAATTAGTGTGACAGAACAATGCAAATTGACCAATTCATCTGCAAATTAGCAATTCTCTTAGATTTGCCTTGCACATTTGGCCAATTTTCCTGGCAAACAAATACACAAATTGCGGCCGTTGTCAAAATGAATTTGTTGAAATTCCCCAAAGGTCAATCCTTGGACCCCTTCTTTTTTGTCCATTCATTAATGTATTATCTGCTGTTTGCATATCCTTAAAGAGCCCCTGACACCGTAAGACAAACTTGGAAAAAATGTGAGATTTAGACAGTTCAGTTTATATTTCATGCATTTTCTATAATTATTTACCTTTTTTCTTTATTACCAAGGACAGCTGTATGAAAGAGGCTTACTGCCCCTTAGACCTTATCTGCTCATTTTGCTATCCAACAAGTGACATCATAATCCGGGTTCCAACTGGAAATGAGCTTCTGGTCATGGTGCTTTTCCAGGTTACCAACTTTTAAATAAATAAGTAAAATAAATAATCCTTAATTTATGACATAGTAATTATTCCCACAGCAACAGACTGATGTCATAATCAGAACTATGATGTCATATGTAGGCAAGCAGCCAGAACAGATAGGGCAGTGATCCTGTTTACATGCAAATGTCCTTAGTAATAAAGAAGAATGAGAAGTACAGGAATAATATTAAAATATAAGCTCAATTGTGCTAAACATTACATTTTTTCAAAGTTGTCACAATGGTGTCAGGGGCTCTTTAAATACCAGTATATTGCTCTATGCTGATGACGCAGTCATTTTTTCCAGTGACAAGCATATGGAGAATCTGCAACAGAGACTCCAATCTGACTTTAAGACATTTAAGAATGGCTCACCTCCAACCTACTCATACTGAACAACAAGAAAACTAAATGCATGATCTTTGCCACCAGCAACAAATCCCCTTCCCCCATAGCACTAACATTACTCCCTCTTCTGGAGCCCCCTTTGAGTAAGTGGACACCTTTAGGTATCTTGGGGTCACCCTTGACACAACATTGACCTTTACTGCTCACATTGACCTTCTAGCTGAGATAGTCAATTCTAAGCTGGGGCTACTCTTCCAACGTAGGAACAATTTCCTACCTGAGATCAAGGAACTGTTGGTAAAGAGCTATATCACTAGCATAATTGATTAAGGCATCACAATCTACAGCTCTGTGAATGACTGCTAGCTGTCAAGAGTCAGAAGTCTCCTTAACAGAGCCTGCCACTTTGTTCTTGGCCAAAAAGGTGACACACACACACACCTCTGTGTTGTATTGAAGTCTAAATTGGCTCAATCTTGACTCTAGACTGCGTTATCACACACTAACCTCTGGTAGAAAACCTCCTTGTGGCTCACTGTGCCCTTGTCTCGTGACCATGTTCAGCTTTTTTGATCAAATATACACCACCAGGGGAGTGGTGCAACATTCCCTGCTACTCCCTCATAGAAAAAACTCTCTTGGCCAAGCTAGCTTTTCTTGCAGATTTGCTAAGCTATGGACTGACCTACCTCCTTCCTTAAAAAATTGATTGCTCTTTGAGCCTGTTTAAATCTCAGCTTTTCTCCTCCCTCTCTCTCTCTATCTGGCTCTTACCTCTGCTGTCACTGACTCTCCTGCCTTTTGATCTATAAAACTAATTTGTATTGAATCATTTGCTTCCATGGTGCCCACGCACTTTGACTGTAGTAGCACTAAATATATAACCATTGTCCACACACCGTAATGGTGGAACCAGTAATTGTATAACTGTTCCTCACATTGAATTGTTTGTATCCATGATGCCCACACTTTGTTACTGTGGCAACCCTAATTGTATAACTGTTGCCCATGCATCCTGACAGTGGCAACACTAATAATATAACTGTTGTCTCTTGCCTTTGCCGATTTATGATTACAGTTGCTTAACTGTAATCTTATTGTACTGTATTGTAACATATCGCACTTGTTTCTGTATCACACGGAGTTGTACCATTTACATGCAAATCCCCTTCACTTGCTGTTCTCTGTTGTTGCTGATTCTAAACCCTTTGTAAATAGATTCTGCCTAGAAGGTTTTATGTGGAATAAATAAACAAAAACTAAATAATAGGTTAATACAGCTTCATTTCCATTACAAATGGATGTCAGAGCTACTACTGGGAGGAGAAATCAAGACAAAAACAGTCACAAGAACACGAAAGTCAGTAAAATCAAAGTTAATGACTGTTTCTCCCTCGGGGACACCTGATGTTGCTGTATGAATTATATGTTTCTTGCACCTGTTTGTAATCTCTGTACCTTGTACTCTACCAAGTTGTGCCTAAAAATAGGCAAACTTACATGCCTAATGCACTTACCCAGTAAACAAACGCTAATGAATAAATACGTTTCTACCCAAATTTTAACAGCAATAATCAGAAGGCTGGGTGAGCTACATCAGTTTAGAGGTGTTTGGGTTTTATCTGATGGTTTGGCTGTTTTGCAGGACTTACAGAATTATTCTGTCCTGGGCTAATGCTCTAAATGCCAATGAAGCACATCTCTCTGTGCACTGAGCGGACAGCAAAAGCTGTACAAACAGCAGAGAACTGATTATCATATATAAAGATGTTCTTTACTCTGTAGTTTCATTGACATATGGAAAATTGTAAATCATCTTATGGTTTACAGTCTCTTCTGACAAAACACAGTTTCAGTAATCTTTCTGAAGCTTTGATGTGTTTCCCTTACATCCTGCTCTGAAACATTAAAACTAGACTTTGTTTAGCTAGTTTTGCAGATTAGTCTGTTATTTTGGTAGAAACTTACATTGGTTTTACTGACTTTGGTGTTCTTGTAAATGTTTTTGTCTCGATTTATCCTCCTCCTAATACTTGTTGTATCTTCCACTTGTAAAGGAATTAAAGCTGTTACCCTTTATTGTTTTGCTTTTCAACAAAAAATTCCCCCCTTGGTTTATTCTTTGGTAACTGGGTAAGGCACACAGAGCACAAGTCCCATTTACATGAGTGACCTGGGAGCACTGGTGAGGTTAATTGACCTGCTCATGGTCACACAGCATGCAACTGGAAGCTGTGGAAGAACTTAAAAGAAATGAAAAATAAACACTTATCTCAGACATACCTGATATACATAGTGAAAATATTTTTTTGAATTATTGAATGCTTGCATGCTTAAACTATCTATTTAGCTAATAAGGGTTCCTTTTATCCAGTAAGGTAGCACCTCTACTTGATATATCCCTACCTCTTACACATGATTCAGCCTAGCCACAAACATCCTATTCTTTCCCCTACCATTTAATGGTACCATTTAAGGGCTGGATGAGTACCAACTGGCTGAAGTTGAATCCTGACAAAACTGAGGTTTTGGTGGTGGACCCAGATCACCGAGTAGAGGGGTCCTTGGCAGGGCAGGCCTCTGAGCTTTTGCTTGGTGGTCGCCAGCTGACAACCTCTAGTGGGTGCGGAGTCTGGGCATTATTTTTGATGAGGGGCTGACCCTGAAGTCTCAGGTGTCATCTGTCATCAAGACCTCATTTTACCATCAGGGGAATATCACCTGGATTAAGCATCAGGTTCCACCTGGTGATCTTCTGACATTGGTCCATGCCTTTGTGATCTCCAGCCATGATTACTGCAATGCCTTGTATCTAGGGCTTCCGTGGGTTGATATCCACTGCCTACAGCTGGTGCAGAATGCTTCGGTCAGGTTGTTGACTGGGCTTTCTCAATCTAGTCATGTCACACCTGTGCTGCGTGGACTGCACTGGCTGCCGGTTCAGTGGTGGATCACCTTCAAGGTCGACTTGCTGACTTACAAAGCCTGGCATGGACAAGGAACAAATTATCTGCAGGAGCTCCTTTGTCCCTACTGCCCCCTCTGACCACTGCACTCTGCCAATGAGAGATTGCTGGAGATTCCCAGGGTCAATTTGAAGACCTCTGGAGCCCATACATTTGCGACTCCTATCCTGTGGAATTCTCTAGCACTTTGGATAAGGGGGCGCCTGACTGTGGAGAGCTTCAAATCTGCCCTTAAAACATTTTTATTCTCTCTTGCTTATCCTGATAATTAACTCATGGAATTCTGTCATTTTAATGGTTATTAATTATTTACTGCGTTTAGTTTTTTTGTAAAAGAAGTTGGTATTTATTGAATTGTGTTTGAAGCAAATAAAGTTTATTATTATTATTATTAATGTTATGAAGAACAAAAAATATACAAACTCAGCACTCTTCTGAATATAACCATAGAAACATAGAAATTGATGGCAGATGGGGACCGAAGATCCATCTAGTCTGCTCTGAGCCCTACCTCCCTGTTTAGGGTTTCTGTGAGACAATCCCCTTGTGTCTGAACCAAGCTGCTTTGAATTACCCTACTGTTCTGGAGTCAATGATTCCAGCTGGTAGACCATTCTATGGGTAAACCACTCTCTCTCTCTCTCTCTCTGAAGAAAAACCTTCGCATGTTGCCCCTGAATCTTCCTCTCCTCAATTTCATCTCCTGTCCTCTTGTCCTACTGGTTCTATTAACCAAAAAGAGCTCCTGAGTGGAGAGACTGTTTATATCCTTCAGAAACTTGAATGTCTCAATCATGTCCCCTCTATCCCTGCATTGTTCTAGGGAGTACATGTTAAGTTTCTGTAACCTGCTTTCATATTGCAACTTATGGTGGTGTATCATTTTTGTTGCCCTCCTTTGTACTGTCTCCAATCTATCTATGTCCTCCCTGAGAAAAGGTCTCCAGAACTGGATGCAGTACTCAAGGTGGGGTCTCACCAGGCACCTGTACAGCGGCACGATCACCTCCTTTCTTCTACTTGTGATGCCCCTTCCTATGCATCCCAATATCCTACTGGCCTTCTTTGCTGCCTTTTTGCATTGTCTGCCTACCTTCCAATTGTCTGATATGATAACGCCTAGATCCCTCTCCTAATGGATGGTTGCTAGCTTCTCCCCTCCCAGGCAGTAGTCTGTCTCTGGATTGCTTCTGACAAGATGCAAAATCAATTTGCAGGACACTTCCACATATATAAAAGTAAACAAAAGGAGACTTTTGTATTTCATGGCCTACCTCTTTTTTTTATAGGCTTCATTTATTTCAAGTTTCCTTGTCTCAGTTAATCTCCATTCTACTTTAAAGATACAAGGCTTGATTCTCAAATCACACATAGAATGGCACAAGCTATGGCAAACAGCAGCTGCACTGAAGCTCAGTGCACCAGGAACCCTGCAACAGATTCTGGTATGGGAGGAGTCCCAGCACTGACGCCCCCACACTTACGGCAATCTCTCCTATGTGGCAAACACATGGCACATGAAAGGCTTCTTGTGGCAAAGGGATGCAATTCCCCATCCCTGATCCCCTGTTCAATAACAGAAATACCCATCCCCAGTGGTCTAGTGAGATCTATGACAATTGGTTGACAATTTCATTATCGACCGACATTACAGTGACTCCTTTATGTCGTCCGCATTTGCAGTCAGCATAAAGGGAGTCACTTCGGACTGTGTTTTCTGTGGGGGGACTTTGCCCCCTGAAACCCCCACTACTTAATTAATCAACTCTGAGTTGGAGTTGCTTCAGGGAGGTGGTGCAGTACCCCCAGAAAGCAGTGCCGGGGTCCTGCACTGACACTACAGTGACCTGGCGCTGTTGTAGCTGTAGTGTCACTTGCTATAAAGTTGTCACTGTAGAAACATCATACTATTTAGTGCCCCCCTCTCCAATCCCCAATGTTGGTCATTACAATATTGATTAATAAAGCCTCCTTCATTGGTGATATAGTAACCACCTTCCCTGATCCCTGATGTTGGCCGTTACAATATCGATTAAGAAAGACCCCTTCCTTGGTGGTCTAGTGGCCCCTTCCCTGATCCCCAATGTCAGCCATTACATTATTGACTGATACAGCCTCCTTCATTGGTAGTGTAGTGGCCCTCATCCCTGATCCCTGATGTTGGTGGTTATAATATCATATAATAATGCTGCCTTCATCGGTGGTCTAATGCCCCCCACTCCACCATCCCAGCAGGTAGTGCCCACCACCCCGCTCCCCCATCCTGAATCAGAGCTGATGACTGGCACAGTCCTCATCACACCTCTGCAGCTGGCCACCAACTATACTATCACTGAGTGGGTACTGTAATGTATACACCTCTCATTGATTAATCAGTGAGCATGTAGACTGTATAGTCATCAGGCTAAGCAAAATTACTGTTTGTCACTATTTTATTATCTTTTTTTTGCTGAAAGGTTTTTGGGTTTGTCTCAGAGGGGTTTCATTCTCCTTCTCACATTGAAGGAGCTAATTACTTTCCTCCCATAGCTCTTCCGGGGAATTAGGTGTGTAACTGGGGGGTGGAGTTGACAAACTGTTGGTAACTTCAAACATAAGGAAGCTTTAAAAGGTCAGGTTAATTGATATCTTGAAGATGAAGGACTAGGTTTGCTGGCAAAGGCACCTAGCTTCACATGAGCTCTTTTCTTCTAGGTTGCTTGTAAGGACAGAGCAAAGAACCTTACCAGATCAAGGAAAATGATTAAGGCTTCTTTTGGCTAGGCAGATTTACTGTGTTATTATTTTCTTTTGTATGCACATGGATTGTTACTGTTTGTTGCTAACATTTTATTGCTTTATTTTTCTCTGATTCAAATTGTTGTTGCTGGGTATACCTTCTGCTTCATCATTACAGGGTATGCCTACAGGTGTGTGCTTACAGATTACTGCTGTAATCTTCTGATTCAAACTGTCTTTTGCAAGACATATCTTCTGTTACTGCTTTATTTTTCTCTGTAGCAAAGTGTTTCTTATAGGGTATATCTTCTGTGAAATTATTACAGGTGGTGCTTTACAGGTCTTGCAGTTTTATCTATCATCAGGATAAGCTTTTAGGGCTACTGCATTTGTTGCTAGCTGATAGTTTCTGCTCTTGCATCCTTGTTTCTTTCATCCATGGTTCTTCTTTTTTGGCAGGGAAAGGGCCCAGTCACCCACCCCATCCCCATTCACCCCACACTACACTCCTTTTATAGGGTAGCACAGTCATTATATTTCCTGTAGCAAAGCAGGAAGGGGCAGATCAGAGGGGTATCTACACAGTGATCTCATTTACAGGGGCACAAGTAATTTAACTTGCTATAACAATTTATACAAAAACAAACAATACACAAAATCAAACATTTGCTTTAATTTTCTTCCTTCTAATTACTCTGACCAGGTTAGAAATCCAGCAACTTATCTGGAATGGATATTATTAACTGCAGGCACTGTGGGACACTTTTCAAAAAGGCAGTTATACAGAATTTAGGACACTGTCCTACATGCTGGGCCATTGGAGATCTAAGGGTTCAGCTTCAGGCAGCATGGGCAGAGAATTTGCACCTCAAATTGCATATTCAGGAGGAAATATATTATACAATTGACCCATCATTTCCCCAACATCCAACAGAAGCACCTCAACCACAGAGGATAGCTGATGCAGGACATTGGTAGGTGGTTAGGAGGGCCAATCAGGTGCCCCATCACTTGGTGCTCTCCAACATATTACCTCCACAAAACATATAAAAACTACAAACAGGTATCTGCCTCTATCTCTGAAATCAAACAAAGGGCAGAAGACACAGCAGGGCAGGACACTGCAGCACAGGAGCTAGCACTACAAAACTCACCCAAAACAGGAATGAAAACAAAAAAAGCAAAAAGGAAATCCAAAAACTTCTGATCATAGGAGACTCCATGATTGGGGGTGTTGATACCTATCTCCAGCCAGGGGTAATGGCCAGATGTCTCCCAGGTACATCAGCATGGAGAAACACTGACTGCATTGCTAAAATTGTACAAGAAGCAGGAGAAAACATTGATGTCCTGGTGCACATAGGGACTAATGATCTCACCAGCTGGTCAGTTGTGGAGACCAAGGAACACCTGACCAGGCTGGGTGACAAACTATCATCCATTTCATCTGGCATCTACTTCTCTGAGGTCTTGCCAGTCTGAAAGAGGGGGGCAGATGGACAGAAGGTCAGAGAAGGGGAGACAGGGGAGCTAAACATGTGGCTCAAGGTCTGGTGCCAGGAAAAAGGACACAAATTTGTAGGTAACCGGCAACAGTTTTGGGAGGGAAAGTTCTTTAAATTCAATGGACTGCATCCAACTAAGGAGGGAGTCAGTGGATTGGGGCAGAAGTTTGATGTCTTTGCAGAATATTTAAACTAGCAAATGGGGAGAGGCATGCAGTACTGGAAGAATACTCGCCTCCCCTCAGCTAGTGGTCAAACAGGAGCTCAGTGTGATTGTAGTTCATTTGAATCACCAGGTAAGAAAAAAGGTCTGGCTCCCCATACGACACACAGGGAAAATGCCAGACCTCTCCCAACAACCTACACTCTGAAATCTGGCCAATGGAAAATCATTACACAAATGCTCACAGTCTGGAAAACAAGATTCCAGACCTGCAGGCAATAATGACAGAGGCTAAATTGGACATAGTAGCCATTAGCGAAATATGGTTTACCAATAACCACACTTGGGAGACTTCAGTTCCTGGCTATGTACTGTTCAGAAGAGACTGAGGTGTAAAAAGGGATGGGTGGAGTGGCCCTTTATGTCAATGAAAATATCAAAGCTACAGAAATTCAGAATACACATACGGAACCTGAAGAACTGTGGGTCACCCTGGAAACAGGAAATGGGACAGCCATATGAACTGGGGTTGTCTATAGGCCTCCAGACAAGGGGGAGGACATAGACACATTACTGTTAGAAGAGCTACAAAACATGACAGCTAAAGGGGAGGGTCTGATAATGGGAGACTTCAACATGTCAGATACAGATTGGTCAATACCAGCAGAAACATCTGCCAGAACTAGACACATAGTGGATTCCCTGCAGGGTAAGGCCTCAAACAACTGGTACAACAATCTACAAGAGACAAGGTTATCCTAGGTCTAGTACTGACTAACAGGGGAAAGATCACAGATCTCCAGATAGAAGGTCACCTGGGGGCCAATGACCATCACATGGTATGGTTCAATTTATCCACTAGAACTAAGTCATCCTATGTCAAGGCAAAAATATGGGACTTCTGAGGAGCTGACTTTGATAAGATGGCCAACATTGTTAAGCTATCCCTGCCAAAAAGAAATACAGGTGAGGGTGTACAGGCAAAGTGTGCAATCATTAAGGATGCAATACTTGAAGCAACATCCCATTGTGTTAGGGAGAAAAGGAAGTGCAAAAGAAGAAGGAAGCCACTTTGGTTCTTAAAAACAGTAGCAGAAAATGTCAGAGCCAAAAGGTTGGCCTTCAGAAAATATAAGGGAATGCAGCGGGATGAGGATAGGGAGGAATACCAAACTTCCCTGAGAGAAGCAGGGAAGGCAGTAAGGCAAGCAAAAGCCCAAATTGAGGCAACACTAGCACAAACAGTAAGAGAAGGTGACAAGACTTTCGATAGATACATTAGTGAAAGGAGAAAGTCCAGAGGGCGTATTGCTAAGATCAAATGGGATAAGGGGGAGTGTGAGGAGGAGTACCATGTAAAAACATCTATCCTAAATAGACACTTCTGCTCAGTATTTACTGAGGAGAAGGTAGGGCAGGGCCCACAGCTCAGCTCCATGGACACAGGAGGGAGGGAGGGAGGTATGCACTAGTCTCTTCACAAAAGAAAGGGTCCTACAGGAGCTCGATAAGCTCAGGGTGGACAAGGCAATGGAACCTGATGACATACATCCCAGGGTATTAAAGGAGCTAAGGGTGGAACTGGCAATGCCATTGTCAGAACTGTTTAGTGAGTCTCTGAGCATGGTAGGGGTCCCAGAAGACTGGAGAAGGGCTCATGTGATCCTGCTCCACAAGAGTGGTAGCAGGGAGGAGGCAGGGAACTAGATAACAGTTAGTCTTACCTCAGTAGTGGGCAAGATTATGGAGGCTCTCCTTAAGAAAAGGATAGTGCAACATCTGGAATCCATAGGAGCACAGGACCCAAGATAGCATGGGTTTACAACAGGAGTTCCTGTCAAACTAATCTCATAGATTTCTTTGACTGGTAACCAGAGTGGTGGACCAAGGGAGAGCAGTTGATGTCACCTACCTTGACTTCAGCAAAGCTTTCGATACTGTTCCACATAGAAGATAGATTAATAAGTTGGGTTGACTCAGGGTGGGTCAGAAGTTGGTCAACTGGGTGGCAAACTGGTTGATGGACAGAAAACAGAAGGTCATGGTAAATGGTATACAGTCAGAAGAGATGCAAGTCACAAGTGGGGTACCTCAGGGGTCAATCCAGGGGCCAGTCCTCTTCAATATCTGCATCAGTGACATTGCAGATGGACTGGAGGGTAAGGTTTGTCTGAGTGCAGATGACACCAAGATCTGCAACAGAGTAGATGATCCAGATGGTGTGGGAAGAATGAGAGGAGATCTGGATAAACTGGAAAAATGGTCAGAAGAGTGGCAACTGGGGTTTAATGCAAAGAAGTGCAAGATCATGCACATAAGGAAGAGAAACCCTGAAGCCACCTATAGACTGGGAGGGGAGTTGCTGGTAGTCACAAGGGAAGAAAGAGACTTGGGCATCATCATCACTGATGACCTGAGATCATCCGTGCAGACCACTAAAGCAGTAGGTAAGGCTAGGGGGATGTTGGGGTGTATTAGTAGGGGTATCGCAAGTCATAAGAGGGAGGTAATCCCTCTTTACAAGACACTGGTTAGGCCCCATCTGGAGTACTGTGTGCGGTACTGGAGGCCACACCTTCACAAGGACATTAACCAAACTGAGGCAGTCCAGAGAAAGGTAACCAAAATGGTGCAGAGACTGCATCATAAAAAATATGAGGACAGATAAACTGAGCTCAATATGTATACCCTAGAACAAAGGAGGGAGAGAGGTGATATGATCGAAACATGCAGACACATTAAAGGCATTAACAAGGTGAAAGAGTCTAACATGTTCAATAAAAGAAAAATAGTAGGACAAGAGGACACATCATGAGATTAGAGGGAGGCTGATTGAGGGGTAATGTGAGAAAGTGTGGTGGATGCATGGAATGGCCTACCTCAGGAAGTGGTGGATGTGAATACAGTGCAGGGCTTCAAACAGGCATGGGATAGACATAAGGGAGCAATACAGATAAGTATGACTAGATAGGCCATTGACAGAGCAAAGGCCAATGGCACATTCATAAGGTAGAAAAAGAAATGGGCATACTGGATGGGCCTTGTGGTCCTTACCTGCCATCAACTTCCACGTTTCTATGTTTCTATGTACACACTCAGTGACAGCTCAGTTGGTGGCTGGCTGTAGTAATGTGAGGAGGGCTGTGCCAGTTGCCAGCTCTGTTTCATGATCGGAGGAGTGGGGTTTTACACACTGCCTGCTTGGGGGGTGAGCTAGTAGACCACCAATGAAGAGGCATTAGTATATGTTATTGTAACAGCCAACATCAGGAATCAGGCGGCCACTAGACCACCAATGAAGGTGGCTTTATTTATTTTATTGTACTGGAGGACATCGAGGATTGGGGGCAGTAGACCACCAGGGATATGTGAGTTACATGACAGGTGATTGGGGCTTGGAAGAGGAGACCGTGGCACACTGGGGGCACTGTGCTAAACTCTAGAGGAAAACTTCTAAGTACCCTTACACCAGCCCTGTAGCTGGTGTAAGGGTACTTAGAATTTGTCCCTCTGGAGAGTTCTGAGAATCCAACATTGGAGGATGTGGCAGCTTGCATCTACCTTATGCCTGCTTGTGCCATGCCACAGCCCGTTTTGTGGCCTATGGGTGATGCAAGCCCTGTTTGGGGCAAGCAGCCTGCTGTTGATGCAGGCTGTCTTTGAGAATCATTCCCAGCACATCATTTGGTGCAAGGGGCATTTTTCACCATTCAGTGTGACGCATGCCCCTTGCACTGCACCGGAAGCTTCAAAAATCAGGCCCACAATCTTCTGGGATCTTGGATAGTACATATGAAATTTAAGGCATGTCCCCCAAGTTCATAAGCATTGGGGTCTCAGCTACAGGCATACTGTCACACATGTCACCATCTACTGATGTTTCATCTAAACTCCTGCAGATGAGACCCCATGCTTATGGACTTGTGCTTTAAATTTCATATGTGCTGTCCGAGATCTTCAAATAGTCATGGAAGAAGAACAATACTTTGCAGAATACACATTTTTCCCAATGACAAATATTCCCCGCAAGCCACATCATCAAACTCCAAAGCCCAAAACACAAGTTTCTGTTGAACAAGTCTTTCCACCATATAAAGGAGTTCCACCCATGGAGGAGCTCAGCACATTTGAAGGAACAATGGAAATATTTAGTGATGACCCATACAGCATCAAGTGTTTCTTTAAAACATGCATGTTTCGTAAGCATATGACTCACCACCAGATTTAGTATGTGTGCAAGACAAGGTGAATGACAGAAATCCCCATCATTCATTTTATTCAGCATGTCACTGCCATTGTCTATTACAAAGATGTCCACCTTCAGATCATGAGGGTATATCTACATGTCAGGTATGGATTGGATGAACTGCAGAATGTTTTCCACACTGTACTTTTCCTCCATAACTGACACATTAAGTGAGCTACTTCCTCTATTGCTGTGCCTCTGTGAGGCTCTCTGCTTCAATATAACCCCTGCATGGGGCTGGTGCTGGTAGAGAAATGGTGGTGGTACTTGATTTGCTATTACTATATGACTGTTTTAACCTCAGAACATGAGGCACTTGTACAGTTCCTTGCCTGATGTTTAAATACAAAGAACAAATCCCCATATAAATAGTTCATTTTCTTGGATGCTGGGCAAGCCCTGACCTTACTAATGGTTCACAGTTAGAGCCTCTGGATCTCTGATCTCCATAGTTCCCCTCAATCAACTGTGCTACCTCTCTGTTCTTTGGCTTCCTTTGCTCTCAGGTCTTGACTTCACTGGCTCCATCTGGAGATTTGGCTGGCTCTCTTGCTCCTTTTGTGTCCATATTGACCCATGCATCATGGCTTACAAACCATCCAGGTGGTCGTAGCCTGGCACCTGGCTATCATGCCCACTTGTAAACTCCACAGCAGCTTTACTGCAGCTTTTTCTCGTTCTCTCACTTTGACTACATGTTGGTGCTTTCAGTGTTGTCTTTCATACTGGCTAGCACATGAATGCCTCCTTCACTTTTCAACAACAGAAAGGCTTTATTAACAATTTTCCTGACATAGATAAACAGCCTGATGCAGCTCCAACTTGAACTCTCCTTGGACATATTTCCTTCTTCACTGTAATCTCTTCCAGATCTGGCCAAAGTCAGTGCAGTCCCTGCACATCTCCTCCAAGAATAGTTAGCTCCAGTTGGCTCCAAGGCTTGGCACTGAAGCCAAGACAGTCCTGGAGGTCTCCTTTTAAAGACTATGCCTGTAGTTCATTGGGTAGGAACTACCAGTCACACCACTCTTGCTGAGCTATTTAAGTTAATTTCCTCCAGCCTCACTTGGAAGAAGTGTTTCTTTGCCATGCTATCCTCCCCTCTTCCAGTGGTGTGACTCTCTCCTTGGTGCTCCTCCCAAAGGTAGCTTTAGACTAAAAGAATTGTGTTCCATTGGCACTTCTAGTGGTGGAACACTCCTCATGAGGGTTCCTTTGCCTTCACCATACCCCAATTTGGTGGTAGTTCCCTACGGAACAGAGAATGTGAATGGCTAAGGTATCCCATGTGAGAGTCAACAATACATTCATTCAGGGAGTGCTGGGGGCCGGTGGTATGAGGTGACCCAATGTGCCAGATTCAGAGGTAGGCAGCAGGTGTTGCTGTTCTCCCCACCTGCTTTTCATTTGAACAGAGTGCAACCGGCAATGGTTTGAAAATGACAGTGACTGATGTGGCAGTGTGGTTAATGCGTTGATGTCCCGGTCCTAAAGCAGCTTTTGATTTAATGAAGAATGAATGGCTAAATCCACAGTAAGAAGACTAACATAATTCAAAAGTTGTGGTCTGGCTATGCAAAACTCTTTTCCCTCTTTCAGGTGCAGTGGCAACGACACACCAAATAAATCTCTTCAGCCCAGGAGACGGGTAAATAGTAAAGGTGAGCCTGACAGTTAAGGTGCTCCGAGTTGCAAGAGCGGTCTGTCCCTTCGTTGGACCAGAGTCAGTCCATTTGGATGTATTTTTCAGCTTATAACAGCACTACAAGCTGTTAGTTCATATTCTGACCAGATGAGAAGAGATTGGGACAGTGTGAAAGTTGGAAGATGCCACAAGGAAGTTGAAAATTCATGGAAGAATTCACAGAGCTGCTCTGAAAGTCAGTTGCTGGCAGCAGACAGATAAATAAAGTATCACTAAAAACTCAAAAAGGGAAACACATATTTATTATTGAGATAAACATAGAAACATAGAAGCTGACGGCAGATAAGGACCGCAAGGCCCATCCAATCTGCCCATTTTTTCTACCTTTTTAATGTGCCATAGGTCTGTACTCTGTCAATGGCCTCTCTATTAATACTCATCTGTACTGATCTCTTATGCTTATCCCATGCATGTTTGAAGCCCTGCACTGTATTCATATCCACCACTTCCTGAGGTAGTTCGTTCCATGCATCCACCACCCTTTCTGTGAAAAAGAACTTCCTCACGTTACCCCTTTATCGTCCTCCCTCTAATCTCATACCATTTCCTCTTGTCTTGCTGTTTTTCTTATATTGAAACATGTTAGACTCTTTCACCTTGTTAATGCCCTTAAGATGTTTGAATGTTTCGATTATATCACCTCTATCCCTCCTTTGCTCTAGGGTATAACTATTGAGCTGAAATAATCTATCCTCATATGTTTTCTGATGCAGTCCCTGCACCATTTTGGTTGCCCTTCTCTGAACTGCCTCCATTTTGTTAATGTCCTTGTGCAGGTGTGGCCTCCAGTACTGCACTCAGTGCTCCAGATAGGGCCTAACCAGTATTTTGTAAAGAGGGATTATTACCTCTTTTTTATGACTTGCGATATCCCTACTAATACACCCCAACATCCCTCTACCCTTACCTACTGCTTTAGTGGTCTGCTTGGATGATTTCAGGTAATCTGTGATGATGATACCCAAGTCTCTTTCTTCCCTTGTGATTGCTAGCAACTCCCCTCCCAGTCTATAGGTGGCTTCAGGGTTTCTCTTCCCTATGTGCATGATCTTGCACGTCTTTGTGTGTAACCCCATTTGCCACTCTTTTAACCAATTTTCCAGTTTATTCAGATCTCTTCTCATTCTGCCCAAACCATCTGGATCATATACTATGTTGCAGATCTTGGTGACATCTGCAAACAGACAAACCATACCCTCCAGTCCATCTGTAATGTCACTGATGAAGATATTGAAGAATACTGGCCCCAGGACTGATCCATGAGGTACCCCACTTGTGACTTGCATCTCTTCTGACTGTATACCATTTACCACCATTCTCTGTTTTCTACCCACCAACCAGTTTGCCACCCAGTTGACCAACTTCTGACCCATGCTGAGCCTACCCAGCTTATTAATCAATCTTCTGTGTGGAACAGTATCAAAAGCTTCGCTGAAGTCAAGGTAGACAACAGCAGCTGCACCCTGTTGGTCCACCACTCTGAAATCTATGAGCTTAGTTTGACAGGACCTTCCTGTTGTAAACCCATGCTGTTTTAGATCCTGTGCTCCTATGGATTCCAGGTGTTGCACTATCCTTCCCTTAAGGAGCGCCTCCATAATCTTGCCCACTACTGAGGTAAGACTGGCTGGTCTGTAGCTCCTGGTCTTTTCCCTGCTACCACTCTTGTGGAGCGGGATCACACAAGCCCTTTTCCATTCTTCTGGGACCTCTCCTGTGCTCAGAAACTCACTAAACAGTTCTGATAATGGCTCTGCTAGTTCCACCGTTGGCTCCTTTAGTACCCTGGGATGTATGCTATCAAGTCTCATTGTGTTGTCCACTCTGAGCATAGCGAGCTCTTGTAGGATCCTTTCTTTTGTGAAGGGGCTAGTCCACCTCCTTCCCCCCTGTGTCCATGGTGCTGAGCTGTGGGTCCTACGCTACCTTCTTATCTATTTAGGATAGCTGCTTCTCCTTGGTCCTCTGCCACACATTCCCCCTTATCCCCATTGATCTTACCTTGGTCCTACTCCACACAGTCCCACTTATACCCCTAGAGTTTGGTGGAACAGGAAAATATTGCATGTATGTGGACGGTTCGGTTCCATTTTGTGCTGTTGAATTTGATGCCACTAAAAGAAAAGAAATTACAGCTAGTAGAGCATATTTTTCTTACTCCTTTGCAGACCTTTTACCAGGAGCATTTCTGAACGGTCACTTTAAGTGGTTGAATTAATTGTGCAATATTACTCAGTGGCATCTCTTATAATAAACACTTTTCTGAGCTTTAATCTGCACATGTGGGACACTGAACAAGAGACAAAAGGGGGGAAATGGCTCTCAAAAATTTGTCAAGCAGTAGGGGGATCCAAATCACACAAGGGTCAAGTTACTCCTAAATCAGACTTAAGTCCAACCATTACTTATTTGATTCCTAAACCAAATAAAGATCCTATAGGCTGGAGTTTGTATCAGTCTAAGTTATCATTTAAAAACTACTGTGATCCTGCATGTCCTAAACAATCTAAAATGCCCTCTAAACAAGATCCGAAAAGAAAAAAAGATAAAAAAGGGAAAGTCTCTGCCAGCAACAACAAAAAATGCACAATCTCTCCAATAAGGGATGATAGAATTGTTGATCCTTCAGGAGAACCTGAAGATAATTTCCCAGAAGAATCTGAAGAGGTGGAATCACCCAAGCTAGAGGAATTAAGACCTCGAGTACTTCTAAGGCACCACAAGAAATTTACCACCTGAGTGGGCCCAGCAACTTTTAAAAACTGTGGGTGTGCTGCAAATTTCACTGGGTAATCTGCAACATTTGCCAGACTCAATTAAATCCCTCTAAGACAATATTCAAAAGCTAGATGCTAAGCTTGAGCAAGGCATTAAGTGGACTGCTGAAGTAGAAAAAAGACAGTCCAAACTACAATAGGAGATCTGGTGTCCCCCTTACCACATGAGATGGAAGTGTTAAAAAAACAACAAGAAACTTTTAAATGGAAGTTGGATGATCAAGAGAACCACGCCAGAAGGAAAAACATTAGAATATTTGGGCTACTTAATGAATGGGAAACAAATAAACCACTTAGGGAGGTTGTATCTGATGTCTTATCAGAAATCATGGCACCGGGATGGGCATACCAATTTTAGACAGAGTTAATTGGCTGGGTCCAGTAAAGGCAGGACAAATGTCCAGGCCAGCTATAATGAAAATGTTAACTTCGGATGGAAAGGACACAATCATGAAGGCTTTTCATGGCATTTAGAACTTTTCATATACAGGTAAAGACCAGCCTATTTACTTAAGAAACGATTTTTCAAAATTGTTGTGGGATCAAAGGAGTAAATATGGGGTTATTCAACAAAGGTTATGGAAAGAAAAGATTAAAGCATTTGTAGTTTTCCCTGCTAAGCTCAAAGTGTTACTGAATAATCAATCCCATTTGTATAACTCTCCAGCAGAGACTTTGTCAGATTTTAAAAAATTAGATTACCTAATATATTTTTTAATTTTAAGGATTACTAATGTTTCAGAATGATTAATAGCATATGATCAGTGTTGCCAAAATAAATGAGATGGTCTATAAAGTACAGGACATAAAATGGGGGGTGGAGGGGCTAGCACTGAATACTGGACGTGTTACTAAATTTTGTTTGGGGGGGAGCATGCCAGATCTTGGTCTTAGGCATAATGGTAGGAGGGGTTAGGGAATAAAAGAGGAATAAACTAAAAATGAGTCATGGGCCACATTTAGAATTATGGGGGCAATTAAAAAAGGGGAAGGTACTTCATTATTAGTTAATGTATTTTGTTAAAGTATGCACCTGGCATATAAATGGGATAAACTCCTCTGTTAAAAGAACCAGAACTCTGTCCAGGAACAGACAACTTAAAGCCATGGTTACAATGGTGCAGGACATTTTTCTAAATGAAACAGAGATAGAGAAATTTAAGAAGAAATGTATGGGCCAGGTATTCTGTTCCTTGGGAAAATCTAACAGGAGTGCAGGTGTGATTTTGCTATTTGGAAGTCTTGGCCTGTAGTTCAATGGACAAACAGCCAACCACTCCCACTTTCCTGAACTATATAAGCAGTTCCTCTCAGCCTCCTTCTGAGGCACTTTTTTTATTTGATGGCTGGAGGCTCTGTCTGTCTGTCTTCTGCAGCCAGTTGGGGCCTACCCTGCCCCCCCCGCCTTGCTGCTTCTGTTTGTCTCTTTTGGGCTTCTGCATTTGTTTTCCTTCTTCTGGTTTTTTATTTTGCCACCGGCTGTGTACTTCTTTCTGTCATTATTCCTTGTTTTCTGTGTTTGTGTGTCTTTGTTTTGGGCCTTGTTCCCTGTTATTTGTGTTCGTGCATTTTGGTTTTGTCTTTTGGGGCTTTGTTTCTAAGCTCCTAGCACATTGTTACTCCAGAGCTCATATTACTTGCTCTTAGTTACTCACAACTCTCAACTTACTTGCAATGCAACTGCAACAATTATATGTGTGTTTCAGCTCAACCATAGCTGCTCTCCATGCTGCACTTAATTGCTTTCACCTGATTCAGGCTCACTCTGAACCCTAGCTATGCAGCTCAATCATGCTCTCTCAACTCATTTTACTTACCTCATTGCTGCAGTTTCATTGCACTGCCAGTTGATAGCTGCTTCAGAGCATGGTGTCTCCTTTCTTTCTTTTTATTGACGCTTACAACTCAGTGTACTCAGTACAGTTGCTGCTTCTATGTTTGTACACTCTTTTATTCTCTGAGGTCAACTAAGCTACTGCTGATGCTGTCAACTAGTTTCAATACCAGCATGTGGGTCTTGGCCCTTCCATCACTTTCTTGTTTTTCCTATGGCAGGGACTTGGAGGTGTTTGGGGAGTTATGGCCCTGTGTGGCTAATTACTTATGTTCCAAATCCTGTCTCTGCCACTGACAAATCTTCAGAGTATGTGTCACCTTTATTGGTTTTTTGAATGCCTGGCTGGCTTGCCTCACTATTCACAGTACTGCTTCATTGCCACTATGTTTTGCAGACCTACTTGCAGGTCCAGCTATTGCTACACTGTTACTGACCTACATGCAGGTCCACTCTTGCGTTACGCAATCTTTGCTTCATACCTACCACCATCCCCTCAGCTTCAGCTTATGGGATGTCTGCTGCACTCACTACTGCATCCATCCTTTGCAAAGTCTCAGCACTTAATGCTCATTCAACTCCTTATCAGTTCTGGGGCATGCCAGCCATACCATTCTGGTGCAGGAGTTCTCTGCAGCTGATGGTCTTGCTCTGCATTTTAAGTCCACATCTTTAGCGTGCCTGACTTGGGGTGGGGTCCTTCTCACCTGGCCCATAACTGAGAATGTCCATGCTCCAGGCTTGGCTTTAGCTGTTCGCTGACACGACAGCAGCTCCTGGTGTAGAATTTAAGACTAGCTGTGAAGGGTGGTTACTACAATCTCCTTTGGCTCTAGTGGTTCCACTACAATGGTTATCCATTTATTTTAGTGGTTTACCTAGCAAGGTACATTCACCGCATACTCCCTACAACTGCCACTGGTTCACCTGGTTTATGTTTAGGGTGAGTAGGTCAGGTTGTTGCAGTTGTTGCTCTCCCCCTCCTGCCTTGGTGCCCCTGATGTTGCAGAGCACTTTTGCAACCTTTCAGGGCATTCCTGCTAGAGGGATTGAGTGAGAGCTTTCCACCAAATTGGAATGTTTTCCACCTCCCTTTATTTGGGTTTCTAAATCGCAGCTGCAGAGCCATCACTAAATAAAATATCCCATCCTGGAGGGAAGGAAACCTAGGCCTTGGATCCCCAGATATTTTCTCCTCAAAGGTTTTTTTTTCTCTCCTCCGTGCCTCAGGTCATAAAAGTCAGCTAGCTGTTATTTGTGTTTCTTAGTTATATTAGGTAGGTTACGCTGTTGGATGGAGGTGGATGGTGTCCCTACTTGCCATTCCCTCTCTCCTTAGGAGGTCCCCTCCATCTCTAGTACTACCCATTGAACTCATGCTATTGCTAACCTGTGCATCTCATTATGTTATCAAGCCATCTTATTATGTTATCAAGCTGCCTGCTACTGCTTGTTTATATGCTTTGCACTACTTCATTCTTTTTGGGGATCCTTCCTAAGGTACCTTTAGCCATGGGAATCATCCCATGGCACCTCTAGGGGTGGAACCCTCTTTGAGGGTTCCTAGCCTTTGGTACCCCTAAAGGGTGGTAATTCCTCTGGAATCGAGTGCAAATGGCCAAAACCAGACTAACACAGTTGCACAAGCATGACACTATACTGGCTGCATAGACCATTGATTTGGAAGGTTTGGCATGTAGTTCAATGGACAAGCTGCCAGCCACTCCCACTTTCCTAAGCTACATAAGCAGTTCCTCTCAACCTTCTTCTGAAGCACTTTTTTCTTGGCCCCACCATCCTCCCCCCTCCCCTCCTCCATCAGCAGCACTTCTCTCTTTGGGATCCTTCCTAAGGTACCTTTAGCCAAGGGAATCATGGTACCTCTAGGGGTGGAACCCTCTTTGAGGGTTTCTTGCCTTTGGTACCCCTACAGGGTGGTAATTCCTCTGGAACAGAGAGTGTGAATGGCCAAAACCAAACTATTACAGTAGCACAAACATAACACTATATTGGCTGTGTAGGCCATGGAATTGACAAACACTTTAAAGGAGAATTTATTGGCTCTATATTGGACAAACAGGGAAGAATCATTTTGGTTAATACCAAATTGGCTAGGGTGGGGAATATTATCTTTGGTTCTATATATGGCCCTTTTCTTGGATATGCAAATATTCTGGCTGAACTTAATACACTAATATTTACTTGAAATGGGGGTCATTTCATATTGGGGAGATTTAAAATATATCTTTAATAGTGATTTGGACAAAACCTCCAAATCTAGCATTTGGGACAAATATAAAGCTAACCTTTTACAAAAAGTTTTTGCAGTCCAACAATTTAGTGGACATCTGGAGGGACCTTCATGGGACCTGCAAGGATTACACGTATTTTTCTTCTAGATTTGGAACACATTCTAGATTATATTACATGTTTGTTTCCCAGGATCTACTTGTAGAGACTTTAGGTATAAAAGCCAATATAGGAACTAGATTAATATCAGATCATAGTCCAGAATCCTGTGATATATTCTGGGATATAAATAGAAAAATGAGGAAGAAGAGTTTATGGAGAATCAACAATAACTTATTAAAGGATAAGAACTTTCTAGCCAAGATTTCCCAGGCCATCAATTTTTTCATAAATGATAATAGGGTCTCAAGAGAAAATATAATAGATTGGTGGGATGCCCTGAAGGCCACCTTACAAGGTTTAATTATATATGAAGTATCATGGAGAAATAAGCAAAAGATGACAAGACAGGAAGAAATTGAAAACAGGTTATAGGAACTAGAAAATGCAGCAAGGGCTAATACTAACATAAAAGAACTACAAGAACTTAGAAGTTTCATTGAGGGACTTCTTGTTCTACCTTTCTCCTCATGTGCACCTAGATATCGGAGCTACAACTTCCCAGGTTATTAAATTGCTAAATTCGGCTGATTCTGGCACCCATCAACCCCTCCTCACATAGCAGTATGAAGGACTTAACCAAACAGTCCTTGAAAATGCCGCCAAAAGGCCACTCGAAGGAAAATCTATATGAGTATTTAAAGCTGACTCGTGCACCGGATGCCCAAGGCCTCAAGCAGATGGGAAAGAACAAGGACCCAGACTCACCTGCCCCACCAGCTACTTATTCAGAGGATGAAACAGAAGAAGAATTTACTAGCACCTCTGGGAGGCTATGTCAGAAGCTCCAAAAAATAAATAGGACCATGCAGAAAATGGAAAAAACAGTACTGGAGACCAAGGCAGAGGTAGCAGTGGTGGCCAAACAAATGGGGGAGCTCAAAGTGGGCCTATCAGAGACAAATACTGAGGTACAAGAACATGAAGATGTACTCCACTACCTTTTAAAGAGGGATAGAGAATGAATGGAAAAACTGGATATCTTGGAACTAAGGTCTTGCAGGGACAATATTTGGATCTACAGAGTCCCCGAGAACACTAAGCAGGGAGAGAAGATGGAAAATTTCATGGAGATTTTCTGAGGGAGCTACTTGATCTACCTACAGATCAGCCTCTCAATAAAGTTCGCGCTCACAGAGCATTGGCAAAAAAAAGTGGTCCTGAGGGCTACTCCCTGATCTATTGTATTAAAATTACTCGATTACCGCACCTAGACATCAGTGCTTCAGGTGGCCTGGGCCAAAAAGACAGTGCTGTTTGGTGATACGTGCCTATTTTTTAATCACAACTTAACTCCTTACACACAGCAAAAGCAGAGAGTTCTCCTTGAAATTAAAAAGAATTTGGCAGCAAAGAACATTAAAATGCACCTTATTGCTCCTGCTCAATTGAAGATTTTCCTGCCTAAGGGCCCAGTTTTCTTTCGATCACTTGCAGAGGCTCGCTCTGCCCTGTTGGAGTTGAAGGTTCCTGGTGACCTCCTAAGCAGACCCGATTTCCTTTCACTGGAGGCCAGATGGAGGGAGAGAGAGCCATGGAAGAGGAGAAGAAACTCAAGACATTGGGAAGTGATCGGGGACTCAAAGCAACTGAGTAAGAAGGAATCGAACCTGAATATGTAGGAAGATCCACCAGTGGGACTATCTAAGGAAAGCAATGATGTCACAGGAACCTGAGCGGAAATTTTTGATATCCTTTTTCTTTTTCTGCTTGGTCTTACAGCTCCCTTCTCATGACAGAGAAGGGCTTGTTTAATGAGTGACATGACTGGAGGGTTTCATGGGCTGTCAGATAGCTGACACATTGTGGGGGAGAATTTCATTGGGTGTGTGGGGGCTTTTCGCTGATGTATCTACACAAATGGGGGGAATAGGGTAAGGGACCGCAGCCCCTTCTTCTAATTTCAGATATCAGGAGCGATGGGTTGATGGTAACTGGGGGGGGGCTTAGACCTTGTTCTATGTGCCTTGTAGATGGTGGCCTGGGATAAGAAGGCTAGTTGCCACTGGGCCTGTAGACTGATTTCCCCCTTTTTCTTTCTCTGTTGGTAGGCCATAACAGACAAGAGTACAATACCACCCTGCCCCTGGGTGCCGTCCTTGGCTCCTGGAGATAAAGGGATGTGGTGGTAAATCAAACCTGACCCCCGTGGATGGGGGGAAGGGGAAGGAAGTTGGTGTGGATGCATAGAGTGACCCCTCTTTACTTCTCTAAGTATTACTAGGGGAGGTGTCTCCTATCTTCCCCGATACATATCTATTTCTTTGGGGGGGGGAGCAATAGCAAAATAACCTTATCAGCTTACATAATCACTGGAAAAACAGAAACAGAAACAATTGGTGGTGGGGTTTTAACAGGAGGGAGGCAGCTAATTAAAACGGGTTTGGCAAGTAGTATAAGCCAATTCCCTCAAAGCACAGGATGTGCGCATGGCCTGCATTGGTAGGGCCACACCCAGCTGGCTTACTAAGATTGACGAAGCGGACAGGATGCAAAGAATATGTTGGAAGCACTGTATATATATTACACTTTCTTCTCAGCAAAACTTTACACTAGGCCGGGTGCTTCAAGACAATAGCCAAACAGTATTTCAAAAGTCCAGCACTCATCACCACAATAAAAACACGCTGCTTGCTGCTATCGTGCAATATTTTTATTCCATCCTTTTGAAGAAGGACTTGATCCAAAACTAGTCAAAATGTGCAGATTTTATTTGGCACAGTGATGGAATAAAAATATTGCACAAAAGCAGCAAGCAGCGTGTTTTTATTGAGGTGGTGAGTGCTGGACTTTTGAAATACTATATATGTTACACAAAGTTCATTTTTGCTTAAGTTACTGTTTACGTTACTGTTACTCAGGGCAAAATAGGGTGACTCCATGGCATGAATGTAGAGGATGGAAGGGGAGACATGGTTAAAATAATGGAAGCAGTAGTTATAACTTACAATATTTGAAGGATGGGCAGTCCAATTAAGAGGAAAAGAGTTCTAAATGAACTCAAGCAGGTAGGGGCAGAGATAGCCCTCTTACAAGAGACCCATCTAGACCTCAATGAGATTACCAAGTTGAAGAGAGCATGGGTGGGCCAGGTTTTTTCAGCCCCTTATTTACCTCACCCCCATAGAAGAGGAGTAGCAATCCTAATGCATAAGGAGTGTCCTTTACAAATGGAGAGTTGTGACGCTGATGAAGATGGTAGATTCATTACAGTAAGAGGCAGATACAGGGACCAGCCCTTTACAATATTAAATGTCTATGCCCCCAGTTTGGAGACAGAAAATCATGCCTTTCTGAAAAAAGCACTGCTCAGGGTGGTGCCTCCCTAGTAATAGGTGGGGACTTCAATTTAGTGTTGCACCCCTTGCTGTATCAGTCTGGCCTTAACCGAGGGCCACCCTCTAGAGCAGCAAGAACTCTGGCTAGACTCATGAGAGACCAGGGTCTTTTAGACATTTGCCGTTACTTACACCCAAGAGTTAGGAATTATTCCTGTTGGCCGTCCCCTCATGACACCTATTCTAGGATTGATCTGGTACTTATGCCTAAAGAGTGGGCACACAGAGTGGAGGAGGCCAAAATCCATGCTCAAACACTCTCAGGACATGGTATGGTCTGGATAAGGCTACACATGACCCGGGAAGTGAAAAATTCCACATGGAGACTAAATGCCTCTTTACTAAATAAAGCTGAATTTAAAGAGTGGGTACAGGGGGCAGTTCAAGAATACACTCACCATAACCGGACACATATAACTATAGCAGCTATATGGTGGGATGGGCTTAAGGCGTATTCGACTGGGAAAATTATGCCATATGCCTCTCAACTGAAAAAAAAGCAGCAAGAAGAGATCGCAGAGCTGGAAGCCAAACTATGGAATCTAGAAGTAGAACATAAAATAGTTTTGAATCTAGAGATTAAACGAGAACTAGATGACACCAGACAAAAGTTAAATAAGATATTAGATGGGAAAATAGAGGGGCAGCTCAGATACTCCCGCCAGCGGTTTTATGAATCAGGAGGGAGGTCAGGCAAATTACTTGCCTGGCAGACCCCGGAAGGAAGCTGCTTCAAGGAATATTCTTAAGGTTAAAACTACACAGGGGAGGTGGGCCTCCAACCCAGAAGATATAGCTAACAGGTTTAAAAAGTTTTATAAATTTCTATATCCTCAAGAACCGGTAGAATATTTAAATTACCATCTAGACAATTTCTTTGAGGGGACTTCAAAGGCTACCTCAAGAGGAGAGATTTTCTGGAGTCTCCTCTAGGGAATGAGGAAGTTTAAGCAAGCCTGCAGGCATTGCAAGTAGGTAAGGCCCCTGGTCCAGATGGCATGCCAGCAGAGTTCTATAAAATATTTAAGAACCTAGTTGGCTCGCTGCTGGGTGGTGTGTGCAGAGAGGTCCAGCAGAATAGTATAACACCACTGAGCTGGCAATATGCGCAGCTCACAGTAATTCACAAAGGAGGCAAAGATCTGGGGGAATGTGGGTCCTACAAACCTCTCTCCTTATTAAATGTTGATGAGAAGGTTTATGCTTCGATTTTAGCCAAGAGGCTGCAAAGGGTGGTGGGACTCCTGGTCCATCCGGATCAAACAGGGTTCATCAATGGGAGACTTTTGCATGATAAATTAGATGCTTTCTAAATCAGATTACCCATCAGCAATCAATCAATGAATGTACCCTGGCCATTTTTATGGACTCAGAAAAGGCATTTGACAGGGTCAATTGGGGTTTTCTCCATCGTACACTCTTGGAGATGGGATTCGGACCAAAGTTCAGAGATAGTGTAAGGGTCCTCTATGCTGCTGCACAGGCAACAGTCCAGGTAAATGGGTTCACAACAGAGAGGTTTCATCTTACAAGGGGGACGAGGCAGATGTGCCCCTTGTCAGCTCTATTGTTTGCCCTGTGCATAGAACCACTGACAGTGAGAATTAGATCAGCACAAGACATCAGGAGTATTAGGGTGGAAGATAGAGAACATAAAATATCTTTCTTTGCTGATGATTCCCTTTTTATATAATCTCCCCAGAAACATCTCTCATGGCATTAGAATGGGAATTAGAGACCTATGGATGGGTATCGGGATATAAAATAAATTACGATAAATCTGAGGCCATATGGTTTGGAGGGACGATTCCTAGGAGGGTGGTGGAAAATTTCCCCAATAAATGGGCCAGGGCTAATACAGTGAGTTATTTAGGCATCAAAATTACTCCATGCCTGTCCACCCTGTTGCAGTTGAATTATGGAAAGATCTGGAGAGAAATCTCTGCTGATATTATAAGATGGAGGCTTCTTCTACTCTCCCTGGGAGGCAGAGTAGAAATCATAAAAATGAACGTGTTACTCCAGCTTATGATTCTATTCCAGGCTTTACCACTGGGGGTCCTGAGGAGATTTTGGACTGGGGTCTTAGTGGATCTATCTCAGTTTGTCTGACAAGGTGGCTGACGCCGAGTTAGTATGGAGCTTCTCTCCCAGCCTAAGGAGAGGGGAGGCCTTGTCTATCCAGATTTTAAATTGTATTATTCAGCAGCCCAGTTAGCTTCAATTATTTCCTGGTTGAAGCAAGAGGGGGAGGAGGGGTGGCAGGGGATAGAAAGATTTCATTCCACTCAGCTCTCCCTGACATCCTTGCCCCATGCACCAATTACTAATTTAGTCTGGCAGTCAATTAAAAGTCCCTGGACCAGACATACTCTTAGGACTCTGATTAAGGCCAGAAAAGTCACTCAAACACCAGAAGGGATAGGCCCATTAACTTCTATCTTGGGTGACCTAAATTTTACTCCAGCACAGGTAGACCCAGGATTTAAGATATGGAACAATAAAGCCCTGGTCAGGTTCCGTAATTTACTACAGGGAGATGTTATGCTGTCCTTTGTGTAGGTACAACAAAAATACCATCTTCACAAGTCTAATCTGTATAGATACCTTCAAGTGAGGCATTACTTAAACACACATAGATTGATTCCTAAAATTACAAGGGACCTGACAGGGTTGGAGGAATTTATGTAGTGGTCAGCCAAATTAACTGGTCAGAGGAAAACAATATCATTGGGATATAGGGCTCTGTAGGGGGAGATCAGGGATTGCTTCTGGGCTTTTAGAGATAGATGGGAAAAAGAACTGGGTCACCAAATTCCGGATTCTCACTGACAGGAAGCCTGGAAAAAAAGATGGCACACGACGGCATCCCCAACATGGAGGGAATTTAGTTGAAAGTGTCTTTCCAGGTTCTTCCACACACCCTCGATTATGAAGTATTTCCAGGTGGAGAACACAGACCTATGCTTTAGAGGGCGTGCTCAGGTGGGTACACATGCCCATATTTTTTGGACATGCCCAGAAGTGAAGAATTTCTGGCAGGGGATATCCCATACCCTTGGTATGCTGTGGGGAGTGGCTGTCCCATGTTCCTTTGATTCCCTTGTCCTGGGATTAGACCGTGGGAGTATTAGGGAAAATGGGCAGCAGTCATTGTTTAGGCTGCTCTGGCTGGCAGCACTTAAAGAAATCACAGCTAGATGGCTCACTGCTACCCCACCAGATCTGGGCTCCTGGAGTCATAGAGTAGAGGGGTTAAGGCGCATGGTAAGCCTCACAGCCACACTATGACTGACAGAAGAGAAATGTAGAGAGCAGTGGGGAACTTGGATGTGAGGGGCAATGGGGAGAACATTGAGATACCAGAACTCAATGGATCTCTACATTAGACCCAGGGATTTCTGGGGGGTTCTAACATCAGGCTCTCCTATAGATGAACCAAAGTAAAAATAACTGGTCATAAAGGACATCTTGGACTCATGGAGGGGAAAGGGTGATGAGAGAAGGGAAAAAAAGGGTGGGAGAAGCAAAAAAGGGGACTGATCCATTGCTCTCTATTCCTTTCCTCCCTTTCAGAATGTTACAAGGGTTAGCTACCACAAATGCCTGATGAGGCTCCCTGAAAAGTTAAAACACTCTTGCTGAGCCTATGTTTGATGGGGGTTTACCCCTAGAGTTTGTCTTCTTTTTGTTTCTCCTTTCCCTTATTTAAAATAGAAGAGAAAAACACGAGAATTTTATCTGTGTAAAATGACCCTCTGTTTAGCTTGATATACCCATGTAACATCAAGTAACTGCCTATTGATGGGGGCATGTTGCTTCATCTCTTTTTGGAAGATACGCAGATACCTGAAAGAAATGTACAGCTCATAGCTACCTGCATTTTACTAAATAGAATATATTTTGTTCAGGTCTGACATTCAGGAGGGATAGTGTGACTATAGAAATGTAAAGTGATATATCTTGCCCTCTAAGAAGTATAATGAGAGAGATATTAGAAAAAAAATTACTGTGTGTATAACTAATGGATACTGATGCATTTTCTGTGATACAATATGTATATGAGCTGGACACCTGATTCTGTAAATAAACTCTGAGTTTAAAAAAAAGACATTTCATTGAGTCAACAGATTATTATGACATAAAAAAGCACTGGGACAGGTCTAATAAAAACTGGAGAGTCAACAGCAAAATAATTGGGAAAGCCTTAGCAAAATGGTTACAGGCATTAGAAGAAGATAGAACAGAAATAATATCTAAACAAAAATCAGAGTGCTAGATAGTTACAAAACAGGAAGATATTGTATTAAAATTTCAAAACTGCTATTCAGATTTGTACACGTCTGACTGTTCACCAACACAGCAGGAGCTAGATTATTATGAAGATTTATAAGGAAAAAGATCAGTGTTATTGAAGCTGATGCTCTTATTCAGCCAATATCAGAAATTGAAATTATAGACACTCATCATCAAATGGCCAGAAGTGAAGTGCCAGGAGTGGATGGCCATACAGTACACTTGAATTCTTTTTGTCTATAGAGGGAAAAATAGTCCCCCTTCTGTGTAAACTATTCAATCAGATTTATGTTCAGAAAAGGACCACCCCCATCTTTTTCTCAAGTTTATATCTCTGTACTACTCAAACAAGGAAAGCAAAACAATCAAGTAGAAAATTATAGACCTGTAGCAATTCTAAACACTGACTATGAAATGTTTGCAAAAGTTCTTAATAACAGATTACTTCCTTTTCTTGGTAAGTTAATACATGGTAATCAAACTGTTTTTATTCCAACCAGAACTACTCAAATCCGGTCTTTTCAAATTACAATTTCTGATAGAATATATTCAGAAATTCAATATCCCAAGCATACTGATGGCTTTGGTTGCTACCAAAGCATTTGATATGTTGGAATGGCTGTATTTATTTAATACATTGAAAAACGTTGGTTTTCCCAATGAATTTGTATCCATAATTAAGGCTATTTATACCATTGCCCAGATATTCAAAAGGGTTGCGCCATGTGCAACAGGGTTGCGCATGCTCAAGTCCTACATTGCGCCATTCTGCGATATTCAGCAGGAGGCAGTTGCTCCACTGAAAACAGGTTGAGCAACAGCGCAATGCAAATGAATGCATGCTCAACAGGAGGGGGAGGAACCATGCATAAACTGCACAGCCCGATATTCAGTCGGGTTGTGCAGAGTTGTGCAGGGGCAACCCCCAACCTGCGCCTGCACAACTTTGAGCCAAAAAAAAAGGATCAAGTTGAGGGCCACCCACAGGTGAGCTGCTTGCACAATGGCAGCTTCCACAATGGCTGGCCCCAACTCAGTCCTGTGCCTCACCAGCCGATTGCAGGGCGAGCGTGAAAAGACCCCCGCCCAAACATCTCCTAATGCCCGATCAGCGGGCAGAGGTATAATGACAACCCCAGTGCCCGATGTGAGGCAGAATGTATAATGACAACCCCCCAAACATCTCCCAATGCCGGATCATGGGCAGAACATAAACAACCCCCAGTGCCGATCGTGGGCAGAGATGTAAAAGACCCCCAACCCGAATATCTCCTGGTGGTCAGTGGACCGTAATGCCATCATGGGCAGAATGTCAGTGACAACACCCCAAACATCTCCCTGGTCTGTGTCCCCACCCCACCCACCCACGAAGCCCCACCACCCGCTCCCCGGCGGCCGGGGCGGCAGAATGATGTTCATTCACAAATCTGGACTGTCATATGGTATGGGCTGCACGCCCATTGGTTCTATCTCTGCACCACTGGCGGCAGCCCTACCGACAGTCAGTCGTGGGGCGGCAGGCGGGTGGGATGCTGCCCCGCCAGCTGCCAGGGGAGCGGGGTGGTGGGGCTTCATGGGTGGGTGGGGTGGGGGACACTAGACACCAGGGAGATGTTTGGGGAGTTGTCACTGGACATTCTGCCCGGGATCGGGCATTACGTCCACTGGACAACCAGGGAGATATTCGGGATGGGGTCTTTTACATTCTGCCCATGATCGGGCACTGGGGTGGGTTGTTTCACGTTCTGCCCGCGATTGGGCATTGGGAGATGTTTGGGGGTTGTCATTATACATTCTGCCCTTGATCGGGCATTGGGAGATGTTTGGGGGTTGTCATTATACATTCTGCCGCGATCGGGCATTGGGAGATGTTTGGGGGTTGTTTTCATGTTCTGCCCTGATGGGGCTGCAGGGTCATCGGTCCTCGACGGCTGCTGCCTGGCAGAGGCGCAGGCGCAAGTCCTCGGGGATCAGCGCACCTACATGCTAATGGCATGCAAATGGGGCCATAATCAGATGCAAATGGCCCCCCCATGCCTTGCATGAATTATGGCCCCATTTGCATGTCACCGTTTGAATATCGGAAATTTGCGGATGGCGCAATGGTGCTTGCGCCACCACAAGTTGAATGCTCCACTCTGACAACTTGCGGTGGTGCAAGTTCCACTGTGCCATGCACAGTGGCTGTGGCTGGGGGGTGATATTCAAAGGAGTTGCTCAATAGCACAACTCCTTTGAATATCGCCCCGGCCACACCCCTGCGCAACTATTTTGAGCAGCGCAAGGGCTTGCGCCTCAGAATGGCGCAGTTTGAATATCCGGGCCCAGATGTTTAGCTCAGGTGAATGTGAATGTGAATCTTTTGGATTATATAGGACTCCATAGAGGAGTACGCCATCGTTGCCCCTTATCCCCTTCCCTTTTTGTTATGGGTTTAGAACCCTTTCTTAATGAAATAAGGGCCAACCCCAGAATACAGGGCTTTACAATAGGGACTGGAGAGCTAAAGTTCAATGCATTTGCAGATGATGTTCTGTTGACCATTCAAAACCCTTATAGCATTGTGCAGGAATCGGCAACAATCATTAAAAGATTTCCAAAGGCTGCTGGTTACAGAGTCAATGAAAATAAAATAGATGGTCACTTTTTCTGTACAAGATCCCTCAATCATTCAACAGTACATCAACACAACAATTAAAATCAAGGAATGAGATATGTAGGTATTGTTATTCATAATAATACTAATAACTTGTTTAGGCCTAACTTTAAAGATTTGATTGTCACCTTGTGGGATAGATTGCAACTTTGGGGAAAGATATCACTGTCTCTTTAGGGCAAAATACAATTAATTAAAATGATGGCCATCCCTTTTCTATCCTACAGGTTACAGACTTTGTTAACTCTAATTCCCAGGACCTGGTTTAATCAGATAGATAAAGACTTTAGGAAATGTATTTGGAATGGCAAACCAGCTAGAATTTATTGGAATAAAGTCTGTCTGTCAGCTGATCAGGGTGGGTTGGCATGTCCAGATTTAGAGAAGTGTCATTTGGCATATACAATGAAAATGGCCATTAAGTGGGCTTTTGATAAGGAGCATGTCCAAATGACTATATCATTAATAAATAACCTACTTTATAAATTAATGGAGGAACAGGTAGGCATCTCCCACATACTATTTACAGCCACAATATTTAAGTCTTCCAAAAGTTTCATAGTAAGATACATTGCAGAAAGAATAATCAAATATACTAACAAAACTAAATGGGACAGTCATTTACCTCCCGAGAATAAAATGTGGAATAACCCTAATTAAAAATTAAAAGGTAAGGTGTTATTTAATAAGAATGGGATAGAAAAGTGTCATTAAATGGAAGGATTTTTTTGAAGGAAGGTCAAACATGGACTGGGTCTCTTTTAAAACAAACTATCAATTAGACTCTTATTGTTTTTTTTTTATTTCTGCCAGTTACCTAGCCTATACCGTAAGGATTACAGTAGATGGGAATTAGTTCCCACTAACAGAGAAATTGAACAATCTCTAATTACAATATTGGCAATAAGACAGCTAGAATTTTTCCCTGGCTTGTGGGAACTCTTCATAAGACATTCTGCACAGTTATCGTATGACCATCCAGAAATAGGATAGAGAGCTGCTTGCCTATCTATTGGTCCATGTTTCCTTTTAGGAACATTTCTTGTTATCTCTGCCATTTACTGTAAATATGAATTTATTGCATTTGTAAACTGAATTTCTTGTATTTTGCAACCTTGTATCTTGTATAACATTGTATTTTTGTTTTGTCCTGTTGCTTCTTGCCTACTGCTCATTGTACTGTGCTTACAGTCTACTTCTGTGCCATTGTATGTAACCTGGGTCGTGCCTGAAAATGGTCCCTCGGATCAGTGCACATACCCAGTTACCAAAGTCATAAGTAAATAAATAATTATACAGTTCAATAGTGGGTTTTGGCCTACAACAGGATTGGTCAATATAAATAGTCTCGAGATAAGGCAATGCAATACAAAATTGTAAACAGGGCTTATTATTCACCATACAGATTAAATAGAATGAAGGCAGCTTCTCATAACCAGTGCTGACATTGTGAAATACCTAATGCTGATATTTTGCACTGTTTTGGAAATGTAGGCTTGTTTTGGATTGGTGGAAGAATGCCTTTATACTTCTCAGTCAGGTGGGCTTCAACTTTACGCATTGGGAAGATCCAAAGTTTACAATTTTGGAAATGTTTAACACTAGAGAATTAACAATTAATGAAAAACTAGTTTTAAAAGCAAATTTGATTGCGGTTAAAAAACAGATTTTAAAATATCGGAAGTCTGAGACCTTTCCTAACACATTCCCAAAGAACGAATGGAGAAAACATTTCTTGTCAGCAGTGTATAATACAGAATATTTTTGGGACTTTGAATCTATATGGAAACTGTATAATAAAAAGCCAGAATGAATTAGGGTCTACAGAAGATAGAGATGTTGCGAAATAAAATTTCGTTGACAAAATTGCCGGGAAATTGGCAATTTTGGCAAGCAAAATGTTTCATGAAATTGTGGTGAACTGGTAAAATTTCAATGCAGTTTTGCACCCTGCCATTCCTAAGCACCTTCCCTGATGGCTAGTGGTCTCCCCGCCCCTTCAGCCACTCACCAGACAAAATTATTTGCCCTGGTGTCTAGTGTCTCCTCTGGCTGACCACTAGCTATAAATGAATAAAGCTTCCCCCCCAGTTACCCTGGCCTCCTCATTTCCTTTTCTTAAAAAAACAATTAAAAAGTGAAAGACACTGGCTTATGAAGACTCTTAGAGAAACGTCAAGTCCATCTACAACATTCCATCAGGATTTAAATTTTTTCATAATTTAAATATACAGTAAATAAAAATGAACAACATATGATCACATTACTATCACAAACAAAATAAAACATATTGATTGACTGGATGTGATTGATTTTAGGGTGTAATGGACTCACGTCTCTCCAGACTACCACTGGCGCACCCCACACAGAGTCTGGCTCACTACTCACAGCAGCAGCTGCAAAAGGACTGTTCTCATACACATTAGAATGCCTCATGATGATACTATGACTATGATATTGTCATTGCCAACTAGCTTGTCATGATGTGTGTCACACCAATTCATCATCAATTAGATCCTGCCATGAATGAACACGATAATTGACTGTACACGTCACAGCTCTGCAATAGTCGGTGTACTACTACTTTTCCTCTCCATCTCCCTCCTCGTTGTCTTCTTCTACAACTATTTGCTATGCTCAACTAAGCAAAAGATAAAAAAAATAAGAAAATTCAAATGTAAAGTCTAAAATACATTAACAAAAACTGCCATCAAGGGATACTAAAATATTATGAATGGCAATATAATACTCTAAATTTAATTTGTTGAATTTATTTTGTATGTTTCTTGATGTATCCTTTGTGGGGCATATTTTGTATAGTTAAAAAATCTATGGGGCCATGCAGAATATAGTACTTGGCATGGAGGTAAAGCTGAGCCTACAGGGGGTATACGCCATAAAGTCATTAATGAATATTTATTACTGCAGCTCAGTGGGCTGTGCTACTGTAACCTTAGTACTGTAGCTACAGACCGTTACTCCACCACAAACACAGCAATCCCCAGTAAGTGAAAGCTAGAGTACCTAATACTCATTACTGACCTCAAGGTTTTTGTAACCCCCCCCAACTTGTAATCTTCTTTACACCACACCAGTTACTACACTAGCAACTCAAGTGGTTCAGCCAAATTATCGAAACCAGAGCTAATTAATGTGGCCTTGCATGAATTTGCCACTGCCTTCTCTTACCCTTAATTGGATTATAACATCTGGTTGTTTGATGATGAAGATCAAGAGATAGAATTAGACAGGGATTCCCATCACACAACTTTCATCAGCCATGGCTGAGGAAAGCAGCATGGACTAAATTACAATCAGTCACACTGCTACCGCGATTCACACCTATCTAAAGAATGTCAAAATGGCTGGTAGGTGAACAATCTCACTGGCCAGTACTGCCTCCCTCTTTCAGGATGATTGTCTTTGTAGAAGGAATGGCCAGCAAGTACCCAGTCCTGACAGCATGTAGCCACTATACCTCCTGACTCTGTTTACGATGGTGGGTGCCCAGCTGCACAGTTGTTTCCAACACCAGGGTGCACAGCCACAGTGCCAGCTTACTATCACTCACCCCACCCCTCTAATACTGAGCAGCACCAGGGGGTTTCCTCCCCCAGTGCTGCCAAAGGATGTCTTCTTCCTCCACCTGGAACTGTGACTGTGAACTGAGGAAATAAGGTAAGTGTGGATAATGTACAGTATTTCCAGTGTGTTTTGAATTTTTACTCATAACATGGTAATTTTTTTAATATTTTTTACCCAAATTTTCAGCATGGCCTTTTGGGGACTGCACCTCATGAACAAGGTAGATTAGAATTTTCTAATCTGTCCCAAAAGTCAATTTCACAGTCACGCTGAAAAATAATCTTTCAGATGGTATTTTAAAAATTTCATCTACCAGGATCATGTGCTGGGGTCACAAGAAGATTATGTTGAAAATATTGGGTTCAATATTAAAAAACAACATTTTGAAAGTATGCTGAAAGTTTTCAATGCTTGCACATAACTTTGGCAATTTTCAATATTTCAATTCCAAATTTTCAGTACAGGCATTTTTTTATCAAACCACCTCCTGAATGTGACAGCTGTCATTTTTCAAATCCTGCACAAATCATGTTTTCACACTTGTGGCTGGAAATTACATTTAAGCCAGTATTTTATAATAGACATCTGTCATGTTCAGAAGTGGCTGACACAAAAAGACTAAAAGACTATTTTGAACATATGGGGTCAAAATGTCAAAAACGAAAAAGTTATAAAGAAACAGTGTGTGCAGGATTGGTCATTGGCCCAGCAGGTTTTGCATTGTGTGTCGATGACTCAAGTTTGGGGATGAGCTAAGACAGCCAGCTTGGCAGCACTAGGATGGGGGCTGTCACTGTTGTGTGAAATCACTCCTAGCCTGGGAAGGGATTGTGCAGTGTTCTGGCCCACAGCCAACACCTTGTGGTGGATTGGGGCCTATTCCCTCATAATAGGTAGATATGTGTGCATTGGAAGAAGAGGGAGGACATGAAGTATCTCCACTATTCTGTTTATACCATTTGGGACCCATGTGAATGAGGATATGATTCTGCAATCACAAAAAAAAAGGGGGGGGAATTCATTGCAATAAAACCTATGTTAATGTCGATATTAGGGTTGAGAAAGGCAAAGCACATAAAGAGGGGAAATGAAAAAATATTACGGTTTGGATTTCCAGAGTCTTAGCAAATCAGTGGTTGAAAACACTAATGACCACCCCCTCCCCTGAGCAAACAAGGTCAGACATGATTTCTTTTCTTCATGCAAATCCTGCAGGGCCTTACATGAAGATATCTATGACTGATTCTGTTGATGACATGTGTTGAGCCATATTGCTCTAACTCCGAAGAGTATATCACCATGAGGCACCGGCTTGGAACTGTACTTTGTACTATGGATAGTAGGTTACAGGCTGAAGGGGCAGGCATTAGAGTTGACAACCCCAAGGAAGACCCTACTAATGATTCACCAAGACTCTGCAGACCCAAAACCCTAATATTTTTTTTAATTTCCTACTTTGTGCACTTTGTTTTATTCAACCCTAATGTCTGCATTAAAGTAGCTTTTTGTCAATGAATAAGCATGAAGTCAGTCATAACTTTCTTTGCACAGGGCTCTGTGGGCCTTGTGTGAAGCACAAGCTGTAACATAACTTTCTTCCTGTGGACCCTGTGTGAAGCAGGAGACTGATCACAATTTTCTTCCCCCAAATCTGTACCTTGAAGCAACAGACCCACTGGGGAAAGCTCAGGATCAGTAGCTTGGCTTTGGGTCACAATGCTAGGGGCTACAGGAGGGGGATGGACATTTGAGTTGAAAAAACCTTAATGCCACATTTCCCTTCTTTTGTGGCCACACTAACAATGCATTAACACAGTTGTTTGTTTTTTTTTGCAATGAATTTCCTTGCTTTTTGAAAAAGTCAAGTCGTAACTTGCTTGTAAAGCTGAATCCTGCCTTGATGTGCAAGGCCATGTGGGCCCTGTAAGGAACATGACATACATTCTAACTTAAAAATACATTTTGGGTTTGATTTAAAAGGGACCACTTACATAGTTTTGAGGCTGGGTGGTGATTCAGGCACCCAGAAAGAAATGGTCTCAAAAAGACAAAATATAGTGAAAATATGAACAAAGGTTAAAAAAAAAGTGGAAGCATTTCTAAGTCCAGACTCAAAATCTGTACCCATATTCTTGGACTTAGAAAAATAAAAAAACTCTTTGTGAAAATCTTTCTATGTCCATTATGCATTTTTGGGCATATAACTTTTTCCACCAGTTTTTTTTTCTTTTAAGGTAGAGAAGCACACTGAGGGACAATAAGGAATCATCATTGAGGGGACACTGAGGATCCATGAGAAAGGATCAAACTACAGATATTAGTTTGGGGGGTGGTGTATGTGCCACTAGGTGGATAAAGTTGTTTCTTAAAGGTAGTGATCAACAGGGGACATCGGGTAAGACTGCAACCCACTGTGGGGGAGGGAGGTCTGTGCTGTTAGTTCACCATGAGACCACAACTAATCATATGCTTGGGTGGCAGTATGGAGGGGGAAGGCTGCCATGAGTGGTAGAAAGAAGGTGAGGATGGGGTTTTTGTTATAGTTAATTATTTTTTTCAGCAGCTGTAGATCAGTCAGGGAAACTGCAGAAGACTGTGACTGGCCATTGTGGAGGGTTGGCAGTGGCTGATGCACATTGTGGGACCTCAAAGCAGCAGTAGTAGATAATCAGCAAGTGATTATCAAAATTCAGCATTTTGGTTGGAAGCATGCAGCCATAGTTCTGGTTTCCATATCTGTAAATATTTTTTTCTAGCAATCTTTAGTTTTTTAGAGATTTAAAATTAATTTCCATTGTTGTGGATCCACAGTAAATATGGCTGCTGCCTAATTTGTAGACAAATCCCCCCTCCCGTCACATAATTTGTTTACTCCTGTGGGTCCCTGTGCTGCACGTTCCTACTGTCCCAGTGTAGTGCTGCAAGTCATGCGCATGTTTGGTTTGCAGCAAAGGGTTCCAATTCAAATGGTTGGTAGGAGAAATGTAAACTAAAACAAAGTAAATGAAGCAAATTACAGAGTGATACTACAGTGAAAATAAGAATGATCACCAGTTAAGTGCTCAACAAAGCACAGGAAACACACTGTTGTAAAGATCCAATATTGTTTATCTACTAATACTGCTGACTAAAAGTATTAATAAAGATGCAGGGACAGGGGATACTGATAGTGGAATTGGGCACCTGCTACTGGTATAACACAGCACCTTGGTTGCCAGGAGGGAGAATACTGGCAGTGAGACTGGGCACCCACCCAGTGGAGTTTTATATTAATGATCAGGTTGGAGGGAAGTTGGTTTTGGTGCAGGTGTGGGCACCCTCCACTGGTATAGATATGCAGATCAGGTGACCAGGAGGGAGGGAGTATCAGTAGTGGGACTGGACACCAACAGCTGGTGTTTTTTTTTAAATTGCAGGTCAAGCTGAGGGGTTACAGTGTCAGAACTGGATACCTGCTGCTGGTGTTTTGCATAGGCACAAGTCAGGCAGGAGGCGGAAGCTAATTCTGCGGGGTATTTTTGCAACAAGTGGAAGAAAATGCATCAGGTTTTTACAGAATCCTGTACACATTTTTAACAATTACAATACTAAGTGTACTTATTTTTTTTCAATGTCCTTAGCTCATATTTCTTGGTAGACTATCTTCAGAAGAACCACACAATGTTAGCCTTTAGAGTGCAGCATTTCTTAGTTTCTCCAGTTTATATTTATAGTCCATCACCAACTTTAAACTGGGAAAACTTCCATGAACTGGAGAGCATGATATGAAGTTGCAAGAGGGGAGACTTAGAGGGGATGTGAGGAATTTTTATTCATGGAAAGGGCAGTGAACATTGGAACAGCCTCCTAGCAGAGGTGGTGGGTACAAAAACAATAACAGATTTCAAACATGTATGGGATAGACACAGGGGAACCTTAGTAACAGGGCTGGGGGGGGGTTAAAGGCCGCAGATCATTTAGGGTCTATGATAGTCCAGTAGGTAGGGACTTTAGTGTAGATTAGGTGGGCCAAAAGGTCCTTTTCAGCCAACAGCTTCTATGTTTCTATGTCAGCTACAAATACCATGAAAATGTAATGGGTATTTTTCCTTAGAAACATTATTGCTAAAAACAACTAAGTAGTATATGATTAGGGCTTATTGTGCACAAAAAATGGTAGCTTTCAGAATCTTATTGTGGAACAGTTCAAAGGTCACTAAAAGTTGCTGTAGTATCTTTCTGACATCACAATGATACTATAACAACTCCCCCCTTCTCCTGCCATCTGATTGGAGGGAACAGTGCTTTACAGAAAAAAAAAATTCAAAAAAACATGATGGCACAGCTTAGTGAGCACTTCACCAAGACAGTTTGGATATGGACTGTCATAGTCAGCTCCATGTTTTTAAACTGTATAAATTTGTCAGTGTTTTTCTTTTCTTTTGAAAATAACTGCCATCAAGAATGTGTGTAGGGTCAGGAGCAGAGAACTGCCACCAAGAATCTTTGTCGGGTCGGGAGCAGAGCAGGAGCACACAGAGCCAACTGAGCTACTGGGACCAAGTGGGACTGTGAACACAAGGTATGAAACCTTGTGAAAAAATTTTTTTTTTAGGATTTTGGGGAACCATATACAGTATAAAACAGTGTATGGGTGACCATACACAACAAAACTGTTTCCATCTCAGGGATATGGTGCTTTGCGATCAAGGTCTATATGACATCATCGCATTCACCTGGTGGAAACACAGCCTTGTTGTGTATGGTCACTCGTACATTATTCTATATGTGCCCTATTCTCCAAGGTGTAGAGTGGCTATGTGCCATGTATCTGGGGTGCGGAGACACTCTGCTGTCACTGCGCCCTTGTGCCTAATTCTCCACTGTGGTTTGGGGCTGCTATGCACCTGATCCCCTGGCCAGACACTGAGCTCCACTTGGGGGGGGGGGATCTGGAGTGGTGCAGGGGGCATGCTACGCTCAAAACTGCAGAGTGCCATGAAAAATGGGGTGCAGGCTACACATTCTTGAGGCAGTTGTAGCTGCTGCGCTCCCCCTACCCCCCCCGAGTGTATGCCGCCAACAGTGGCAAACCCCACAGGGCCCTGCCACCATGCTGCTCCAGTCCACTGGGACTGCAGTGAGGGCAGGGGGTGTCTGCCCAGGCAATCACCCAGTGTCAGTGTGTGTGGCCATGCTGACTGTCCCTGCGGGCATGGTACCACATGGTGCAAGGGATCCATTGGGAGACTGGGTTTGGGCATCCCATTGGATGTCCACCTCTGTTTGCAGGACTGCACCTCTGGATCTGTGTGCTGGGGGCAGGGCCATGGAAGGGTGCTGCACAGAGGCTGGTGGATGTGAATACGGCCACCATGCAATGTTCCATGGGTGCGGGGCTGCACAGGGTGGGTTGTGCACCTTTGTTGTGTACTTCCTGCCCCTTGGAGAATAGTCGCCTGTATGACTAACTTGCTTGCTGACTAATAAATACTGCTGCTTTAACAGAAAAAATTCTAAGTGTGCATCACCATATAGAAACATGCCAGACAGTCCATCCAGTCTGTCCCGAGATGCCCTACTTGGAGGTGCTCTAGTTTCCATCGTTATGCAAGTTTTCTGTGCACTGCGTGAGCTACAGAACCAACAGTGCTGATTACTGTATAATAATCTTTTCATAGTATATGTATTTATTTTGTAAATAAGCATTATGAAAAAAAAAATACCTAAGCACAAAAATGCAGTAAAAATATTCTATTGCTTACCTCTGCTTGCAGCTTCTATAACCTGCTGTTAATCTGTCACCAGCAAAATGTGCCTTGTTTTGATACAATTGTATTCAAATCACTTCATAGGCAACATCATGCCATTCAATTCAAAAGGTACACCCAACAGAAATATACTTTTGTAAAGGTATAAGTATAAAGCTAAACACATCTTACTAGCAATTTCTGCACACCATATATTTTTCTGGTTAATCTGTAACAAATACAAATGGAATGGCTTATTTTATATGCCTTCCTGTATCGTGCACTGAGATGACAAAAAATTGTCTGCACATATACACTGAAAAGTACTGTTACTGTATCTGTTATGGTGATATAGTGCGTCTGCCTTAAAATCTTTGGATGAAAGAATGGGCAGCTATTCTCTCACCTAACACTTTTAAAACAGACCCTCTTGTAACCACAGCCGACAGTGGAGCTGTATACGATGATGAAAACACTTTATAGAGCAAGTTACATTTTTCAGATGCAGCTTTAATTTGAAACAGTGGTATTTCACAGAAAAAATAGTGACAAACATCTGTAGAAAACTGAACAGATTGACAAACGAGAACTCTAGTGCTTTGAAGCTGTTAGCAAGTAATGCAGTCTAAGCAAAATACATACAAATGCAAGATTGTTTAGAACTCGATCCTAATTAGCAAAAAATGGTTATGTGACTTATAAAATAAACCGTGCTTACCTGCTAAGAGCAAGTAGAGATGAATTAGCATATTTTTAAACATCTTCTGCCAAACGTAAGCAAGACTGTGAATCACTTAACAAAGGAAGTGTATTATGAGTGTAAGAAGACAAAGACTTCCTTTGTTTACATTGCTTGCTTATTTGTGAAAGCCTACGCATGGAAAAAGTTACTTATTTTCTAAAGGTAACCTGTAATGAAAATTTTAAAATTTCTGAACTGCATTATGTGTTCCAAAGTCACCCATGCATTTTTTTAACTTTCTGAAGTTTTAAATTCTGTTGTTTATAGATGTAACCTATGTAATGAAAGTGCACCTTGTATTTCTAGCCAGAGACTGACTTTGGTGTCAGGGGGCAGCTATGTGGAAGAGTTTAGGAATGAAAAGTGCATCATCAGTCTAGACTAGGCCAAATCAGTTGGGAGCAGGCTGTAAGAGCATCCTTTCAGGCTTGCAGAGATCCAAGAGAGGCTGGATCTAATTTTCTTTATTGGGGATCACTATGTAACATCCAGTATGTAGTGGGACCACGGGAGTGTTTGAAACCCAAGGAAGGGGGGTTCTTCTCAGATACAAAATTCCAATACTTTTTGTGGTCTGCAGTAAGTTTTCCTGAAGACATCAAGGGATATCCTGGTGGCGGTGTGTGGGTGTGTGGGGGGGGGAGTGAGGAACAACCCTGGAGACTGGCCTTGTGCTGAGACCATCGGACAACTGGAGGCAGCAGGTGACAGTTAGTACCTAGACCCAAGGCAGAACATTGAGGTAATAGGCTGGTCTCCAGGCAGAATTCAGGAGGGAATCCCTTGGTGTGTGTGGTGCCCATGGTTTAACCTGATGAATATGGGAGCCAGGTAAGCAGGACAGTGAGTTCCCCAGGCAATTTACAAAAACGTGATGGGAAGTGATTTGGTTGGCCTTCATTGGACTTGAATTTTAGGAGGTTTGGAGAGTCCTGGGAAGGGATGTACCAACCTACCCCCTAATAGTATCCTCTGGAAAAGGAGCTCATATCTGTAATCAGGTGCCTTGACAGCATGGTGAGAGAGGGAAAGTACAAGAATAACACAGGAATGGAGAGCCCTGCTTGTGAAATTTAAGGGTACAGCAGTGAAAGATAGTACTAAGTGCAAGTGGGGGATAAGGAGTCCCCAGATAGAGCCTTGCCCAGGAAGTATTGATAAGGCTGTCAGTAGTCACTCTAGTGTGCTGGATGAAAAGGACAGAGTGTCAGGATTTACTGTTACGAGCAAAACCTGTTGGGATCAAGAGAGGGTTAACATTTATTATAGCAGAAGGCTGAGACATGGCTGGTATGCCACAATATCCTAGCTAAGAGGGGTTAGAAGGTTACATGTGAAAATCCTAACTACTAAAATGCTGATATAAACAGATGAATATGTGTCTCTGGACCTGAAGTAATTGCATATGTAACCATTGCCCTGGGTATGCAGGGCCCGTCTTTCTGGGATTTTGAGAAAGTGCATTCTGGGTTGTTGTAACAATGCTACACTGGTCAATAATAACTTATGGTGATGTGGTGCCACCACCTGGAGTAGCAATAGGGGTACCTGGCTGTTTTGGAAACAAACATTTGGCACACACTATTCCCGGAGCAGCCACATTCCTCCTCATAACCAGCTAAATTCATTCCAAGGTGCATAGCATTGTGGCATAAATTTCTTTACCTCAGGTACAAAAGTAAGGGCAAATAAGCAAATGGACAAACTGATGGACCCCTCAACAGGCAACCTGATGTTTTGTGCTGCAGCCCAGCACTTTATCAAAAGTCCCTCCCACAAAAACCAAGCGTTTTTACATGACTCAAGGGTCATGTGACAATCAATTCCTATGTGAGCAGGCCAAGCCTGTATTATTTAATAATACCTCCAAAAAGTGCTAAGTGCAAAAGCAAATAACTACATAAAAAACACTTAAAAACATTCATGGATAGGTCTGGGCATTTTCAATAGTTCATCCTTCCATGAACTGTTGCGCAAGGTCCAAAATTCTTCAAAGTCTGAAAAGGGAACAGATTAATATTAATAATGTTACTGAACCTTGCTTACTTTATAGAACCTTACATAAAGCTGTTTGAAATATTTCAGAAACATTTAAGCTCAGCTGTATAGTCTCAACACTCAATACATTGCACAAAATATCTGCTCACACTGGAGCAAAAGATGGGAGGAAGAGAGGAGCAAACCACTCTGCAGGTCTGCCAGGAACTTGTTACCAAAATGGTACTGTGATCTTTGACCTGTGGATGTGGCACCAACCCTCCACTTCTGTTACCAGATGGACACCCTCTGTAATGCCTTTTGATGCTTTGTTGCCAACTCCCCCCCCTCGTACTCACCACTTCTACTACTTCCCCCAGTCCATCCTCCCCTTACCCTCATGTCGCCATGTCCACTGTGTCTCCTTCATATCCAGATACTGGTTTGTGTCCCTTCCCTCATACCTTTCCTCACCCTCTCTCCAATCCCCCTGCCTCATGCTTCCTCCACTCCAAGGATTATTGCACTTCCTTCATTCTACCTCCCCCCACTCCTCTACTGGTTAATTAGCCTTCTCATATCACCTTCCCACACTCTGGGACCTGCTCTCCTCCCCTCCTCCTTCCACCTGTTCTGGCTCCCTCAGGCACAAACTGAAACTCCTCCACTCTCTAACATGCACCTGTCCCCATCTGGGGACCTCATCTGGAGTACTGCGTGCAATTCTTGAGACCCCATCTCCACAAAGACATAGACAGAGTGGAGGCTGTTCAGAGGAGGGTAACCAAAATGGTGCAGGGTCTGCACCACAAGACATATGAGGAGAGACTAAAGCAGCTTAATATGTATACCCTTGAGGAAAGGAGGGAGAGAGGACACATGATAGAAACTTTCAAGTATCTTAAGGGAATTAACAAAGTACAAGAGGGTAGCATCTTTCAGAAGAGATGTGCAAGAACAAGGGGGCACAATTTGAAGATAGAGGGGGGATGGCTCAGAGGTAATGTTAGAAAGTATTTTTTCACAGCGAGGGTTTTGGATGCATGGAACAGCCTTCCTGAGTAGGTTGTGGAGTCAGGAACAGTGGGAGAATTCAAGAACTCATGAGACAGGCATAAGGCAATTCTAGTGGGGGTTAGGAGGAAGTAAGCTGTTTATTAACTAAAATCTGCAGCTTATCCATCAGGTAGGGAAATGGGCAGACTAGGTGGGCCAAGTGGTCCTTATCTACCATCAAATTCTATGTTTCTATGTTTCTGTCACCTCTCTGCCTGCTGCTTCCTCTGCTTGCAGCCCCTACTGTCCATGTATTGAGCCTCCTTCTGGGTTCTCCCCTAGCCTGTATCCAGGCTCCAGTATTCTATACCTTTGCGTTGTCATCCTTTCCCTGTGCATGTCTCTGTATTGATATATTATTACTGCTCACTGCACCTCGCTTCTTTATTTCACACTCGTTATTGTGTATATTACTGTAAGGCCCCCCTAGCATTCTGCTATTCTGTGGCCACTGTAATGGCAGCAGGATTACTCACCACCCGTGGAAATCACTGTCAGCTGCAGAATCCACTCAGATCTGCTCAGTGCTGCTTTAAATGGCCACTTTGTGCAAAATGGCAGCTGCCCACAAGTATGATCACGGCATAAAAATAATAAAAAATGAGCAACTAAATACAAAAGGCCCCCCAGATACATCACATTTGAATTCCTTTCTTTAATTCCCACCAGCCGCTATGTTTGTTCAAGGTTCTGTTACTAGCAGCTGGCGGGCACAAACTCAGGAGAATCCGTAACACTGCAGTTTAAAATGGTGATCGGTAGACAGAAAAAAATAAAACTTCACACTATGCAGGTCTCCTTGTCCACCGACCACCACTGCGTCTCCTCCTCAAAATGAACCCAATGCTTCATTCAGTGCCCCACTGACCCGTTACACCTTCTCCCCAAAATCATCTGCAGTATGCAGCGTCTGAAAAACTTCATGCCCCCAATTTTATTTCCAGGTAGCCACCAGCCTGCAAACTGTTAGGATCCAGGGAGCAGTCTCAACTAAACACAAAAATCCCCCCCAACACATCATATTTGAATTCCCTTTCTTTAATTCCCACCAACCGCTATGTTTGTTCAAGGTTCTGTTACTAGCATCTGATGGGTGCAAACCTAGGAGAAACCGTAACACTGCAGTTTAAAATGGTGATCGGCGGACAGAAAAAAAGAAAACTTCACACTATGCAGGTGTCCTTGTCCACCGATCACCACTGCATCTTCTCCATAAAACGAACCCAGTGCTTCATCCAGTGCCCCACTGACCCATTACACCCCCCCAAAAATCACCTGAAGTGTGCAGCATCTGAAAAGTTCATGCCCCAACTTCATTTCCAGGTAGCCACCAGCCCGCAACCTGTTAGGGTCCAGGGAGCAGTCTCATTTCCTCGGCCACTGATCCTCTGAACAAAGCAGCAAGTCGTGCAGTTACTGGAGGAAAGGACTGGTGCTGCTGAGAGAGATTGAGGGTGTATTGTATGCCGTCTGCTGCAGATGCTGATACAGAGTGGGAGAGAGAGGGAGGGGGATGCAGTTAAACAGAGAAGCAACAAAACACTGAATGGGAAGGAAAGAGAGGGAAGAGGCTGAAAGAAAATAGATTATTTACACAAAGCAGCATGATCAGGGTCACCCGGCTGCCACAGTCAACACTAACATAGAGCAGGAGGGAAAGACAGGGAGGGGGATGAAATTAAAAGTTTAAAAAAAAGATCTTGAAAACTAAATGCAGCAGGCAGCACGATTGTGAGCCAGAGAGTCCCAGGCTGGGTGGGGATTTCATTTGCTTCCCTTCATGCTGCTGGCTGCTGCTGCACACCTTTCCTTAAGAATTCAAAAGGTTGCCTAAACAAACGAGCTAAAGTAATAAAAATGCACATTTTTTTACCATTGCCCCATCCCCTCCTCTAAATACAAAACTAAATGCCATATATCTACATTCTACATCTATCCACAAAAGTATGTAAGCTGTTTGTTGTGGGGGGGGGGGTCAGCCAACCACCCAGTCCCCTACTTTTCTGTGGCCCAGCAGTAGTTCCACAACCTCAGTCTCCTCTCTCAGGTCAGGTTGGCGATTGGTTTAAGAATGTGCCAGTTAGGCTGTCTGCCTGTCCTGGTCTGGAAGTAGCTGCATCCATCCTCTGTCTCCTCAAGCAAGCAAATGTTTCTAACTTCCCTGGCCCTGTTTTTTCAAACTGCCCAGGGATCAAGTTTGCATGAGCTGATTGGCTACATTTAGAAGCCTAACAGCTCAGTGAGTCACAGAATCAAAAAATCAAACGTTTTGCTTGTCCTACTTGTCCAATCAGTGACAGAATCTTGTGAAGTGGGGCGTGGAGTTGTATGTTCAGGGGGCATAAAATGGAGCGGCATTTTTATAGTTTTTCAGCAACATTTCCTGGACTCTAACAAGAGAAAGCAGCATTGAAAAGAGAACCCTGCCTGCCAAAGGAAGAAGACTGCTGCTTTTGTTCCTGACATCATTCGTCTGGAAGAGGTACTGCAAGTTTCTTTAGAACTGGGTGTTTTTTTTTTTGCTGGGGAGGGATGACTGTTATTAAAAATGTACTGGTGATATCTTTGAATGGATTTTTTATACTGGCGCTATTATGTTTGAATGGGGAAGTTATTTTGTTAATTAATTTGACTGAAAAAAGACAGTTCTGCTACCTAGAGATTCAGGGGGTGTAGAGATGTTCTGGTACTCTCCTGATGTTCCTCTTTGCAGGTATATTGGGGGGAGCCTATGTTTTTGTGGTATTATTTTTTTTCTGCTTTAACATATTTCCTGTGCTGGTAGTCTTCTGATGCAAGTGTGTGCTCTGATTCCAAAGTCTGCAGGTAGAGTCTCTGTCTCTGGGTGGCTGGGGTCAACTTATATAGTGGTAGTGGTAGTAGTGGCTCTTGCTCCCCCAGCCACCCAGAAGCTTTACCTGCAGACTTTAGAAACTGCAGCAAACACTTGGAACAGACTACCGCCTGCTCAGCAGATATTTTAAAGATCTCATATGCTGGTGGGTAGTCTGTTACAAGTCTTTGCTGCTGTTGTCAAAGACCACCTGTACATTCACTGGGTGTCCAGGGGAGGCTCTGACCCATATTGCTGATTGATATTCAGCTTGTTTCTGCTTCCTGTGCTGGTGGTCATCTGTTGCATGTGTTCACTGCTGTTTGAAAAGTCTGCAGCTACAGCCCCTGATTGGCCCAGGGGAGGCTCTGACATAGGTGGTGGTGGTGGTGGTTGTTTTTTGTTCTGTGTCCCAGATAGCAAGAGGCTGCCCCTGTAGACATTGACAACAGCAGCAAACACTTGGAACAAACTACCACCTGCTCAGGAGATATTTTAAAGATCTCATATGCTGGTGGGTGGTCTGTTCCAAGTCTTTGCTGCTGTTGTCAAAGACCACCTGTACATTCACTGGGTGTCCAGGGGAGGCTCTGACCCAGGCTGCTGATCGATGTTCAGCTTGCTTTTGCTTCCTGGGCTGGTGGTCGTCTGTTGCATGTGTTCACTGCTGTTTGAAAAGTCTGCAGCTACAGCCCCTGGTTGGCCCACGGGAGGCTCTGACATAGATTGTTGAATAATGTTTGGCTTCTGCTTCCGGTGCTGGTATGCTTCTGTTTCAAAATTTCTGGCTTCTGCTTAAAAAATATTCAATGTTCTGCTGGTCACCTGTTCCAAGTGTTTCATGCTGTTGTCAGCATCTGCAGGTACTGGCCCTGAATGGCTCAGGGAGGCTTCTCTGACCTAGGTTGGTATTGCAGCACTCCCCCAGCCACCCTGAGGCTGAACCTGTGGACGATGAGAAGAACAACAAGCACTCAAATCAGACTGTCACCAGCACAGAAGATATTTTAAAGGTGTCCTTTGCTGGTGGGTGGTCTGTTCCAACCTCTGGGTGACTGGGTGGATATGTGTTGTGCTGGTAGTCTGACCGTTGCAAGCATTCTCTGCTGTTCTCAAAGTCCACAGCTTCATTCTCCAGTGGGTGGGAGGGGGGTTGATCCAGGTAGGTAACATTTAAAAATGATCATGTGTGCTGATAGTATGCTCTAAGTGTCATTGCTAGTCTCAAAGTTTGTAATGCATTTTTCTCCTCGAGTCTCCTATCATGCTGTAAAAAGAAAAGATATAAAAAGCTATAAAATAAATGCGCTATCTCTATCATTATTTGCGTAGTATGTATTGGCTTAGGGCAGTGGCAGAAAATACCACTTACTGGTCTACTCTGCTCTGCTGAACCCATCACCAGATGTGATTTTAATCTGTCAGAGTCTGCATCACTGTGTGGCAACATGCATGTGAGTATATTAAGAATGCATGTATGTGTTTCTTGAGCCTAACATAAATATTCTTTTCATCTGACTTCATCTAGGCATTTTCTAACATTTATTTGCATTTCTTTCACAGGATAGAATGGATCAATTTGTTAGAAAATGTACCCCGTCTGCCCAGAACAGGTCAAAGACAGCCTTGTACGTGACAACAAATGATCACTGCAAGCAGTTTGGAGACAAACCTTTACATGAAGATGGAGGAAAACTATTTTGCACACCCTGCAACATTGTCCTGGATCACGTTCGCAAGTCTACCATCTCAGATCACTTCTGTTCCAAGATGCATTTAAAAAGAGCTGCAGACACCGAGGTAGAAAATGCTACTGTAGGAAAAAGCAATGGACTCTGCTGACATCCCTGGCAAAAAACACAATTGCGCAGACAGAACGCATCAAGATTGTGCAGGACTTCACAAAGACCTTTCTGGAAGCAGACATCTCCCTGGAGAAAATTGACCATCTGGCAATCCACAGTTTTATTGGGAAACACATCCCAAATGGAGGTGCCATACAGTACCAGTTGCAGATCAGATCAGAGCTGCATATGTGCCAGACATTTATACTGTGGAAAGGCAGGATGTGCAACAAAAACTGGCAGGCAAAAAGGTTACTCTAATTGTGGATGAGACCAGCGATGTTGAGCAGTGATACATCCTCAATATTTTGGCAGCTCCACTGGAAAGAGATGAAACTGGACTACTGCACCCCTATTTGTTGGACACAAAGTTTTTGACATCGGTGACAAACAACACAGTGGCACAAGCAGTAGTTCAAACTGTAACAGACAACAGAATACATCTTGATGCGGTCTGGGTATTCGACACAGACAATGCCTCATATATGAAGAAATGCTACAGCGCAATTCTACGAGGGTTGTTCCCCAACTGCACCCATATAACATGCCTGGCCCATATCATGGACTTAGTCGCTGGTGCAATGGAGAAGCCATTCCAGTTAACAATGCGATATATGAAGCTATTCTGCAAACTATTTTCATTACCCAGCAGAAGAAAGAATCGTTACTTGCGACACCTATCAGAGGTCACCCCTGACAAACATGCCATGATGCCTGCTGATCCCTGTGCAACAAGGTGGACATCCTATTTTATTGCTGCCAGGTATCACCACAACCATGTCATCTACCACCGGTCCTTCATTGAAAAAGAGCTTGCCCTAACAGGACACTCATGCAGCACATTGCTTGCAATGAAGGTAAGAATGCTGTGCTATTCTTTTAATTTTTACTAAATCTAGTTATCTGCCTATATATTATGTGTAGTACTCACTCGACCACTGTACTTTGTCTCTGTATTTTGTCTTCTTCTCAATGTATGACACAGAGCCTTTGTAACTGAGACCCTGACTTAAAGGGTTGTAATTCCTAAACTTGAAATAAATAAAAAAAAAGTGATATGTTGAGGCATATTGTTGATAGAAAAATTCATGTTTTTTTTCTCCATCTCTACAGGTCATGCTGTATGATGACACTCTTGCACTAAAGCTGCAGATTGAGCTTGCATTCCTCGCAAATAAATCAGAATGGATGTGCAGTTTGTTTGACAAATTTCAGTTACAGATCCCTGTGACAACAGATGTTGGCAATATCCTAGAAGAGCTGCAGATCAATCTTCAGACATATCAGCAGCTTGTGATGGAGAGCTGTGGTTCCTTTTTCGATGGTGATGAACAGATTCCTGCTCACATTCAGACAGAGCTGCTGGAGAGTTTCAAGGAAGCATTCTTTAATGCATCGTCCAAACTTGAGAAATATCTGTCAGAGGTGGGCCAGCCTGGGCTGAACATTTTAAAAGCAGCAAGAATCTTTGATCCCTCTAAAGTGGCCTTTCTGTCACAAAGCAAAGATAATTATATAGCTGTTCCAGGATGGAGTGATATCCCTGACACAGAATGTGAACTGTACAAACAAATCCTTGTACCAAACTATGTGAGCAACACAAGCCAAGCAGACAAAGATCTGAATTTATTTTGAAAGTCTGCAGCAGCTCGCATACTACAACTTTCTGAACTAGTTCTTGTGTGCATTAATTGCATGACAAACTCTGCAGATGCAGAATGCAGTTTCAGTGTCCACAATATCATCTTTACAGAAAGACGTAGGCAGGGCCGGATTAAGGGGGAACAAATGGGGCAAATGTCCCAGGCCCCCTGTGATCGACTGGCCCCGCCAGCCCCAAGCCAACAGAATCAAACGTTTTCTCCCCAGCCATTCATGAAGATCAGATGCAACCTCCCACCCACACCACAGCGCTCTTGATTCAAACTTCTTTACTTCCTTCCCCTCTCCCGATATAGGTCCCCGGGCCCCCAGCCAGGCAGCAGCTCGCCGACGCCATATTTCAAACAGTTTCTTTGCCTTGCCCGGCTTGCCGCAAATGGTTTGCGACTGTCTTGTGTGCTACTAACTGGCTGCCAACTGCTGGAGAGTAGCCGGGAGAGCCTGAGCTGGTATGTGTACTGTGCCATTGTACCAAGTACCATAGTGTGTAGCCGGGTACTGGTAGGCCGCCGCCCGGCCGGACTCCTTCCCACAGCCCGCCCGCCTGGTCACAGCCCACAGCACAACAAGTCAACAACTGAGTCCAAAAAAAAAAAAAAACAACACCACACACCACTGTCAACTTCTTTCATCACAACAGGCCCCCCTGACCTGGCAGCATGAATTAAACTTAAGCACCAGATCACCGAGTGCAGTGTGAGTCTGCTGAGAAGCCTGTGCTGCTTGCGACCATACCATCTACTCAGAGTCTCAGACTGTGTCCGATGGAGCCAGAATGGGATGAGCCCTAGGCCTCAGCCAGCCCGCCCTTGAGCCCAGGCAGCATTTTTTAACCCCGGCCCCTGTGGCACCACAGTTTAGCACTTAGGCCCCCCCACCCCCGAGTAGCCCAGTCTAAGTTGAATTTCGAAATTCTTTCACCTACCTACTACTGGGGTACCGTGGTACACCGTACGGCAGGGCGACTAGTCTCCACTCTCCGGCTATATGACCCAGTTTTGAGTTTTCCATTAGAGTGCTGCTGAGTGCACTGCAGGCAGTGGGACAGTCTGGACAGACTTCTTCTTCTGGTCGGGTGGCAGCAAAGGCAAAGAGAGAGAGACTCCAGGCAGGATCTACTGAGTCTGTGCATACCGAGGGACAGTACAACCGTGGGGCCGAGCGCTCGATACCCAAAAAAGAAAACCAGCTACAACAGGTTACTGGCTTGGCTACAAATTATAAAATTGGTTCTGAAAGGAAGCCTGTTGGTTTGGGAGTCGGGACTGGGGGACACCGGGACAGCCTGGGTCATCAGTTGGTTGGGAAGTTGCCGTTGGCGCGCTGGCGCTGCTCACTAAACTGCCTGCCTGTTGCACATGCTGCTGGCTGTGCTTACTAAAGGTTTGTAGACTAGTTCAAAATGATTCAATTGCCAGTAAGCACAGCCAGCTTCACTGCAGAAAGTGGCTTAAGAAAGCCACCAATCAGAGCCCCAAAAGCGTAAATGGGCCAATCGGAGTAGGGGAGGCAGATCAGGGTTGTGATTGGTTCGGTTAGGAGAACCAATCACAAGTCTGTATTTAGGGAAATATGCAGCGGGAAAAATAAACGAAAGAAAAACTTGGCTACTTTGCCTTATAAATAGGAGCTTTAAAGTCCACTTAGTCAGGTATCAGAGCTGTAATCGCCTGGTCTGATCACCTGCTTCGAAGGGGAAGAAATTTACCAAAGAACACGGAAGAACAACATCTGGAAGCCAAGGACATCATCCTGATCTCCATACCGACCAGCCCTACTCCACCAGCTGACAGAAGAACCAGGACATCGGACACTTCTTCTGTGCCAGAGTCGGAGACCTCCAGTGAACTTTGGCTATTTGTGTTGGCTTATTTGAGGTAAGCTCATAACAACATGCTGGTGGTGTTTGTTTATTTATTTTTTATTGACTGGGGGCCTGGGGGGTATTGTATACTGCTGTCTGTAAATACCTTCATGTAAACTGACACTGACTGTGTAGTATTGGTGGAGAACTGAAGCACATGTAAAACAGGATCATTCAATTATTGCATGTTTTTTATATACATGTGCATATATATGTGTATATATATATTTTCTGGTTACCATGTGCCCCCCATCTACACAGTGTTAGTCTCCATAAAGGTATTTTCTCCATTGTAACTTACTAATCAGACCACAGGACATAACCTAATGAGATGATATTATTCAACAACATGGTGAGAACGGATAGAAATTAGTTCTGCAACCCCCTCCCCCCCATTGCAACTTACTAATGGCTGCTTCTATAGAAGTTTGAGGTTATACGTTTTTGTGCTTTGGTTTGTTTTGACGCTACGTAGTTGTTTTTTCCAAACATTCTCGGATGGTTCATTTTTTACCCTCTTTTAAATTGATTTAGCTGGAAGTACGGCTTTGACTCCTGCACTTCAAACAAAAGTTGCAAAAGCATTTTCCTGCTCTCCCCGTAAAATGAAGCCTGAAGAACAGTCTCTGTGGCGAATATGCAGCATGGCTAAAGGCATGTTTAGTGGGGTTTGCCCTTTTGCTTTGTAGCTTTATACATTGCTTATGAGTTGTGTACTTTTCTCTGCCTTTTCCGTTCTGTTAGCAGTCTCTAAAAAGATAGTGGTAAAAATGAATCTCTTGTCTGCCCCTATCCCCAATACTCTGCAGTAAAAAAAAAAAATCTCGAATGTTGGTGGAACTAGAAAATCTATTGTTTTTCTTTTTGTTTTTTAAAGCTGTGATTGTTCATTGAGGGTTTCAGCCCTGCTGTGGATCTTGGACTTAGAACTGTCCAGCATCCATGGGTGACATTTACCGGAAAATTGGTTATGTGGAGAAGGGGTTGGGGTTGGGATACTCCTTCGGTATCTGCTGACTGAGGTGGTGCAATGCTATTGCTATTTATTTTATCAGCATCTGTTTGCGGTACATAAAAGGGGGTGTTGTAATAGCACTGAATACCTGTGAGGGTTTTAGCAAAAAATAAACCATAGGTTCTAGAATATTTGCTGTTTTTAATTCACTCCCTTTGAGTGTCTACCCTCTGGGGTCTGCTTCATTTTGATGATAGTTTGGGTGACATAGAAAAATAGAAAGAGGAGAGAAAGAGAGAGAGAGAGAGAGAGAGAAGGAAGGAAGGAAGGAAAGAAAGAAAGAAAGAAAGAGAGAGAGAGAGAGAGAGAGAGAGAGAACGAACGTTTGGGCTTTGCAATCCTTGACAACCAAAACCCAAATGTTTTGAGTGCTAATCTGACTGCAAAGAAAACAGAAAGTGAAGGCAGCTTTATGCTGTTTTGGAATCTGTTATCACACAAACTAAACAATCGCATTAGTTGTGTGGGGGGTGCTCAGATAGAAAGTGGACATAGATGCTGAATGAAGACTTTTCCCCTCGTGGGTCCTAGACGGTGGAGAGTGGAGCTCACTTCCCCTCCATTTGTTGCTGAAAAGAATATCGGATGTTGAGAAAGTCAACTTAGTCAAGTAGAGCTCCCAACACAAGAGGGTCCTGTGGAACAACTTCTTACTGCAGGCAGAGGACCGGTGTGTGTGTGTGTGTGTGTGACTGCATATTGTTGATAACCCTGCTGCTCATCCCTGCACTCAGCCGCCTCCTCTCATCAATACTGAACACCACCCCTCCTCTAGAGATGCCCCACCTATTCTGAGCTTGTGTGGTCTTAGAGCTTATATGTCAGAGGGAGCAAAACCTAAATTCATGGCTGTCGATGTGCACGTTTGCTTCTGTGCATATTATTCTAGCACTGTCTGTTGAATGCATGGTACATTGGAACTGATAGGTACTGTCAAAGCTATATACCCTCAACCCCATCATGCTTATAGTTCCAATGTACCATGATTCAGTTGAATTGGCTTCTCTTTTTAAGAACATTTCACCGATGTCTGGTTTGCTTTCAGGTTGTGTCAACTAATTACATTATTGTATTTTATTTTAAACTGAAATGATTGGTCCTAGCAATCTGCTTATTGTAAGAAGTTAACGTGCACTATATATGCTGATGGTAGAATTGTGTGTACAACCATCTGTTTATTTGTAGTTATGGCTTTGGTTTGGGTATATTGGAACTGCACACCTCTGTACATACACACATTAAGTAGTTACTTCATTACTGTCCTTTGGAGTAGGATGCATATGCATACATCATAGTAAAGTACTGTTTGTTTTATTTTTGTATTTTGCATGGTACAGAGCCAGAGGTGTGCAGTTTTAATAGCATGATAAAGTAACCGACACAGTTGTGTTGGAAAAATTTGCTAAGCTGCAGTTCCAAGTTTTTTTTTTTCTAGTTATTTCAGAACTGCTATACAACCAGTTAATATTGCCATGGAATATAATTACCACTAGGCAATAGCTGCTAAAAGAACTAGGCAGCAAGCCTGCCAGTCAAGTAGATGCGTGCCTAGGTCAACCAATAGATCAGGCATGCTGCATGAACAAATGCAGCCAGCAGCACAAAATGTGTCCTCATTAGCAGGCCAAACACAGAACAGTTGGACGAGGAAATACATGTCATCCTGGCTCATTAATGAGGATAGATTTTGTGCTGCTGGCTGCATTTGTATTTCTTCATGCCTGATTTATTGGTTTACCAACCTAGGCACACATCTACTTGGATGGTAGGCTGATTGCCTAGTTTGTTGGCAGCTACTCATAATTATATTCTCTGGTAAGTGGCAACATTAACTGATTTCTATAGCAGGCTGGCTGTGGTTTTTTTTTGGCAACTACTGGCAGTGGTTGGTGGTCGTTATGTTCCTGGCACACAGTACAGTAACTGAGTATTATGTTATGAGCTTTTTTTTTTCAAAGAAGAAAAACAACACTGGCTACCGCTGCGATACTGAGGGCTTAGCAAATTTACAGCAGTACCTAACTGTATTATAGGTTATTTTCATGACACAGACACATCATATATTTTGTCTGTGAACAAATTCCTAATTCCTGTAGAGGCTGCAGCCATCCAGCTTATAGTCAAAAGTACAACTTATATTTATTGTGTTAGGCCAGAAACCTATATTAGCATGGCTTTTAACAAGACTGGCCACAACAAATATTGGTTTGGCTACCACATTTTGAAAGCTAGTGGCCAAACTGACCACCTGCTCACAAACTGATTTTTGTCCCACCCTGTGGAGTACCCCCCTCCACAGGACATACTTGTTACTGCTGCTGTCTGGTGGATCTGTCTGATGCATGGAGGCTGCTGGCGCTGCCGCACTGATACATGCTGCAAGGAGGGGGATACTGCTGTTGCTGGAGCTGGGTAGGAAAGGAGGGCTCCCTCAGGCTCTGGCTCTCCTTGTGCAAGTCCTCTAGCCTGCGTTCTAACTCATCGATTCATTGCCTCTGGCTCTGTATTAGGCTTTACTAGTTCTGCACGATGGTCATCCGCTCCGTAAGGTACAACACCCATTTCATGGGGTTCTCCAGGAGGCTGTCACTGGCGGCAGCAGGCAAGTTGTGGTGGAGGAGTGGAATGCCAGCCTTGGCTTAGGAATGGAGATGCAATGCATGGAGTGCTGTCACTGCGCAGCCGGTCATGTTTAACTGAAGCTCCCAGCCCCTGGACTACTGATCCATCTCACAGCGGGAGAGTGACCTCGGAACTTGTGGTAGAAGACACAGTGCTATGACTTTGATATTTGTAATGGTTTTATTTAGTTTAAACTATTTTAAGATGTAATCTAGATTTTTAGATGGTAATCATGGAACTGTAGAATTTGTATGAGAGGAGTATCCTATAATTATTACTTTTGTCTTAAAAGCCTTAAATGTTTCAAAGCCCACAGATGGATTGGGCAGATGGTAACAATAGGTGCGTAGTATGTGGCCCGGAGATGGATTGGGCAGATGGTAATGATGGGTGCATAGTATGGGGCCCGGAGATGGATTGGGCAGATGATAATGATGGGTGCATCGTACGTGGCCTGGAGATGGATTGGGCAGATGATAATGATGGGTGCATCGTATGTGGCCCGGAGATGGATTGGGCAGATGATAATGATGGGTGCGTAGTATATAATTTACTTACTAAAAAATTATAATTGTCCCTCATTCCGAAACCAGCATTGCTATTGCTCTTCTTTTATGTCATTCTGCTTCTTAAATATTTATTCTTACTGTCCCCAATAAGCAGGCAAGGTAAAATGTCAATTAAGCTTTATTGAGGTTAGTTGTCATCATAATCATATTATATTCATATATCTTTAAAAAAGGCCACAATACAATAAATATAACATTACAAATTATGAATCTAACAGAGCATATTATCTTGGCATATATATTATTGCAATTAAATATTTCCATGTTCAAGTGTGACAGATCCGTTTTCCTGCTCTGGCGTAATCTTCTGTCCTGCAAGTAAAATGAAAACCATGAAACAGTTTTTCCATAATTCTAGATAATAGTAAACAAAACATTACCCAAAATAATAACTCCAAATTTGATTACAATACAGACATCTTAAGATGGAGTGTTATAGTATCAATGCTCTATAAGTGACAAGCAGACCCTTCTCCATAGGTATTTATTAGACAAGTGCTACAAACATTGTGTAATAAATAGCATAGTCTTTGGGGGCACACACACACACACACACACACACACACACACACACACACTCTTCAGAATGTTTCCAGTGTCCGTTATTACTGATGACATGATAAGTGGCTTTTGTGCCTGCTTTTTCAAACTATGGCATTAAGTCCCACTGCTCACTAGATAGATGTAAATATAAAAAAACAAACAAAAAGGTACTCATAACCACCTGGGTGGCCATTTTCTGTCAGGTTAACAATGGGTAGTTTGGATGTCATATAGAGCTATTGGAGATAATGAGTAGAGGATGGGAGGGGCCAGAATACACTGCTGTGTCTTGCTCTTGGTGTGTCTCTCCCCGCAGTGGGTTTTCTCTGTTCATGTCGTGTTCTCTCTGTCTCGGTCTCTTGGGAAGCTTCAAGCTGCTGTGTAGCATACAGGATGCTGCCTTCAAGAACTGTGCCACAGAGGTTGGTAAGCTAAGCAAGGGAGTAAAGTCTGCCATGAGCCAGATTACAAACTCGCTATGTCTGAAAGAAGCACATGACTCTGACGATGCACTGCTTGCCGCCTTGCCTGAAATACTGTAGACTCCAGGGGCACTACAAGTATCTTCCCTCTCAACTCTTCTGTAGAATGAGATGTTGCCAGCAGACATTGAGTCAGTGCTTCAATGGTTCTTGCATAGTGACTGCCTTGTGTGCACAGCTGTGTTATCAATGGTTGCTGATGGGAAGTCTAATTGTTGGTGTAATGGCAAGAGAAGTGCAACTAAAACCACAGAAATGGTGGGAGCCAATGCCATCTTACATGGACTAATGCCCTGTGCTAGTCATAAAATCCAATCTCTCATTTGTTTCCCCAGGTCTGAAACACAGGAAGTGAACATTCTGGAAAATGCCACAAACCATTTTACATTCAGGTGCTCAGAAACACCGTGCTGCAAAGGAAAAGCAAGAAAAACTAGATGCTGTCCTCGCAAAGACTCCTAGACTCAACCAATTTTTTGTGAGCAACTCGTCTGCACCATCTGTCACCTCATCTGTTTCTCTCCTGACAAGTGCACATGGCTGCAACTCTGAAACATCACATGAGTGGCCTGACACCGGATCCGATATTGAAAAGGTTGATCAAGGTACTGTGGTTGAGACTGCTGCTTCTACAGATGAAACTGGTGATGCATTGTCTTTGTCTCCAGAGTCTACCAGCAACTCAACTCAGTCAAGAAGTGATCCTGAATGTCACTTGACAGAACCTGTGGAGTGGTTCCCAGTAAGTTCTGCTACTGTAAATTTCTGGGTTGAGAAAGAACCAGACACTTGCCAGAATAAGTGCGACTCTGACAGTTACTTAAAAGTCAAAAAGGTACTACAACCCTACATGGAGCCAACCAAAGGGCATTTCGGTTCTAAAAAATCACATGTTCTATGCCAAGGCCAAATGGTGAGATGCATCTTGAAATGGTTGCTGTATAGTCCTTTAAAGGGATCCATCTATTGTTTCTTCTGCACACTGATGGCGAGTCGAAAGGACCAGTTTTCAGATTGAGGATTTAAGTGACTGGAAAAACGCAGATGATAGAATCCATCCATGAAGAAAGTGCAGCACACAGAGAATGCATTTTTAAGAGAGTGCATGGCCGTCATAAAGAAATGCACTGTGTGGACTACAGCTTGGAGAAGCTTAGTATCAGAGAGGAAAGAAATACTGGCGTGATGTGCTACATCGAAGTAGTTGCTATTTGTGACACACTGTTGGCTGAGAGAGGACTGGCCCTCCGAGGAGATGATGAATTAATTGGCTCAAAACATAATGGCAACCTCCTCGGCGATGGAATTAATATACGGATTCAGCCCTTCTGGCCACATATAGAGAATTTGGTAATGCTGGTGGGAAAGCCAGCTTACTTGTCTTCCACTATTTTCGAAGAATTTGTGCAAATCATGGCGGTGTAGCAGCCGAAAGTACAATTGTGAAAGAAATTGCAACAGCCAAGTACTTTTCAGTATCTGTTGATTCAACGCAAGATTTGACCCACGTTGACCAGCTGACTGTGATTGCCCGTATGTACTAAAATGGCATACCAATGAGCTGTTCTTGACTTTCCTGCAAATCGGCAGTCACATGGCTGAAGAACTTGCACGCACTCTGCTACAGTACTTGCAGGCTGAATCAATTGATTTTATGGATTGCGTGGCCAGTCTTATGACAATGCAAATAATATGGCTGGCCGGTACACTGGTATGGAAGCTGCCACAAAGCGGTGAACCCTCTTGCTTATTTGTGCCTTGCACCGCACATCTCTCAACCCAGTTGGACGTCAATGCTGTCGATGCTGCACGTTGAGGCAGTCAGCTTCTTTGGCTTTCCAGAAACTGTACATTCTTCTCTGCATCTACTCACCGCTGGTCAGTTTTATAAATACTTGAAAGAAAGGTGGAGGACTGACGGGTAAGTCACTGTCTGACACACGGTGGTCTGGGTGCTGATGTAGCGAAGGCTCTTTGAAGGCTACACAGACATTAAAGCTGCCCTGGAGGAAATGTCTGATGACTAACAGCAGAATGGCACTACGAGATACGAGGCAGATTGCTTGTCCCACAATATGGAGCTACTGGAAACTGTATTTCTCTGTGACCTGTGGAATACAATTCTTGCAAGATTTAATGCAACAAGCAAATCTTTGCAGGTACAAAATTGATTTGAAAGTAGCAGTCGAACTACTGACCTCTCTGGGAAACTTTGTGAATGCATTACGATGCATTTCGATACATTTGAAACACGAAAGCCAGCAAGAGTTATCTGGCACATTACACTCCAGAAGTGATCACTCGAGGAAGAAAAGAGAAACACTCAATACGATGACTTGCAGTCTGAGGGAGTTGTTTTAACTGGCAGAGAGAAATTCAGGACTGAGACTTATTTGATTATAATTGATTGCCTCATCATGGCCTTAAACAAAAGGATTTCAGCCTACCAAACTGTCTATAGACCACTTTAAAGTCATAGTGAAGTTCAGAACACTAACAGATGAAGAAATGAATGCTGAGGCTCAGAAACTAGCTCAAGCATACCCATCAGACTTTCTGCAGAGGTCTTCCCTGGTGAAATGGCACAATCATCAGCTTTGCAAAAGCAGAAGGCTGTGATCTGCCACTGTCTCAGGCAGCACTACTACATAATGAAGAACTGCAGGAGACCTTTCCAAATGTTTATGTAGCTCTAGATTATCTACCTGTCGCTGATGGGCTGACTAACTGTTCAGGTGAACGCTCCTTCAGCAAGATGGCAACTCATCAAAACAAACTTAGATCTACAATGCGAGATGATCATTTGAGTGCACTCACACCTTAAGTACGAAAGTGATCTACTGCACAAATTGACTTTAATGAGCTAATTGATAAGTTTACAATTGCTAAGGTAACGGAAATGTCAAGTGAACCATGCATAAATTGTGTTGTTCCTTTTTCTTTGGGCTGTAGTTCTCAACAGAAAGGAGTACTCTGTAAAAATGGGGGAAAGGCCAGGGTTCAGAATGTCTATGGATGTACTTAGCAAGATATATCCTGATCTATGGGATTCTGTCTCCAGTACTAGACCAGTTAGGGGTCTTCTTTTAAATTGACTCACAAAGCCTGAACACTGGATCACTTCTGGCAGAAAATTGTTTCCCTCAGAGTCAGGGTGGGAACCATCTGGCCTTAAGTCTACAGCTGGGTAAGCATCCTGGGGATTGTGGCTCCTGGAAGGTAATGCCCTGTATCTGGGATGTGTGGTGCCTTTCTTTTTTTTGTTTTGTTTTATCTGCCTGTGAGACCTCCTGCTTCATGTCCATTGGATGCATGCACCCCACACCTTTGACATGGATGGTGCAGTGCACCTAACTCTCCTCTAGGAGTCCCAGAACTTGCCCCAGAACATCTAAACCCCAGAGCTTCGCAGTACAGTGATGCTCATGTGGTGACTAGTGGTAATGTTCACACCAGCTGCAGCTGTAGACTTAAAGCCAGATGGTTTCCCACAGCCCTCTGACTCCAGGGGGAACCAATTTTCTGCCTAACTTTTGCAACTGGTCTGTTTAGGTAATTTTCTTGGGGTAAGATAATTCATAGTCTCTAATCAGTAGAGGAGGTACCAACCACAAGTGAAGTTATCAGATTGAAAGACACAGCTGTCTTTATTTTCAGTCCACCTTTTAAGGTTATAATGCAGGGTGAGCAGGTCAGGAAATATAATTTGGGAAGGTGTGCCCCTTACAACACAGCTCTGTTCCACCACCTGTAAATGTTCCTGGGTGGAATTACCTTATTTAAGGAGCCAATTAGACAATGTATATAGGCCAATTCAGACAGCACTCTATATTTGTGAGCAGCCACTGCGCCATTTCAGAGCTATTAAGTTAGTGGGGACTATACGAGAAGGGTCCCACCATGAAGTGGTGGTATAGCTACGCTCACTTTGGAATTCCAATCTGCAAACTAAGGACCCCTTTTTTACATGAAGTTTATAGTACGTAGAGCCAGTGGCCATGTAATTGTTTACATATTAAAATGTACCATTTTGGGAGGGGGGGAGTTGTGCACTGGTATTCTGTTAACTGCTGCTTACCACAACCCAGTAGCACCCCCTAGCAGAAATGTTAATTACATTTGTGGGCAATGCAGAGTTGAGCATGTTGATTTGGGGAAGGTGTGGTGGCGCCCTTTACAACACGCTCCGTTCCACCACCTGTAAATGTTCCTGGGTGGAAGTACCTTATTTAAGGAGCCAATTAGGCCATGTATTGTAGGCCAATTCAGGCAGCACTCTATATTTGTGAGTAGCCACTGTGGCCATTTCAGAGCTATTAAGCTAGTGTAGGGACTATACCGAAAGGGTCCCACCGTGGAGTGGTGGTATAGCTTGCTCACTTTGGAATTCCAATCTGAAGACTAAGAGGACCCCCTTTTTTTACATGAAGTTTAAAGTAAGTAGAGCCAGTGGCCATGTAATTGTTTAAATATTAAAATGTACCATGTTTGGGGAGGGGGGTTGTGCACTGGTATTCTGTTGTTAACTGCAGGAAATGTAAACAAACATGTTTTGCTGATCTAACACCAGTATGGTGGGCAGTCAAGTTCTCACTCTTTAAAAACAAAAACGGGATGTGAATAAAACTACCAGCTGCATCAACAGTCCCTATAGAATGTTAGCAATTATTATTATTTTTTTTTTTAACACATGGCGGTCTAAGGGGTTTCGATGTCCCTTTAAGCAGCTGGTGGGGCAATTGTTTGGAAGATCTAACAAGCATTTTATCACCACTAAAAGCCCCCCAAACTCACCACAGAACATATAGACCCCCAGAGCTTCTGGGGCTTGGTGGCCCCTGGACCAGACCCCAGCCTTCATATGTCACATGACACTGTGAGTGCAATAGAGTGCTGTACCTGTGAATAATGGGGCTTGTCTCCCCATATGGTGGTTGTTAAGGTTAATGAACTAAAGCTATAATGAACAATATGCTCGGAAAATGTTGCGCAAAAAAATAGGTATGAAAAATTGGGTGTTTTTACCTAGCCACCCAAGTTGTGAGTGTCCCAGGCCCCCCCCTAAGGCTTGATCTGGCCCTGGACATAGGGGACTTTCTGAGGAGAGCACTCACAGGCTGGTTTTTCTTTGTTTTATTGTGAAACAAAAATACAGAATGTTGTCAAAATAAAAACTGCATTTTAAATTGTCTTATGAAACAGTTAACCTAACTGCCTCTGATGTGTAAGTGCAATAAAGATTAAAAATGTGAGTTGTCCCTTACACTTTTCATGCTGCATAATGTGTGCAATAAAAAGATCAAAATGTATAATGTGAGTTGTCCCTTGCTTTCATGCTATAAAATGTACAAATTTTCAAAATCACACCACAGAATTTGCAAAACCTTGCCACAGAAATTAGTTTTTTTCTTGCCACAGAATGCCAGGGAACCTGATTACTGTTCTTTGACTGCACTTTTTTTGTGCCAAGTAATGTTGACTGCATAAAGTCATACTGTGTCTCCTATTCCCCTCCCTCGGGTCACACCTGAAAATGAGCCTCAGCTCAGTGTACCTCTCCCAGTTACCGATTTTCAAATATATAATATATATCTCAAAAAATGTTGTTAATGCATCAGTTATGGATGAAATGACAAAAGTAGGAAATGAGACATTAGGGTTGAGCCCTAAACCCCCACCCCACCCCACCAGCCAACCTACACCCACCCTCCACAGACCAACACGCATTGGGGTGTGCCTTGGGGTCATTGGACCTAACTCTCACCCCATTCCATGTGTAAGAGAGTTGACATGGTGCAGTACTGGAGAATGGGTGAGAGTTAGGGCCAATGACCCCAAGGCACACCCCGATGCATGTTGGTCTGTGAAGGGTGGGTGTGGGGTAGGCTGGTGGGGGTGGGCTGTGGAAGTTTAGGGGCTGAACCCTAACATCTCATTTCCCTACTTTTGTCACTTCAACCCTAACTGACGCATTAATGAAATTTTTTGCAATTTAGTTCCTTACATTTTGAGATAGTATAATAGTATCTTTATTTTACTGTGGGAGAGCAGGGTCCCATCCCTCCACAGATGCACATATGTGTCTAGCTATGGAAACACAGGGGTCTCCAGCCCCTGCGCCTCCACACATTAAGTCATGAGCAGGCCTAGCAAAACTGCAACAAACTGTCATAACTGTGCCATCTTAAATAATTTTCACCCTAAATGCTTAGCATAACCTTCTTATCACCTCACCATATGTACCCAATAGAGAAGGTTTTCAAATCCCAGTCAAAATGCAATTCTGCGCAACTGTAATGCCATTTTGCACCACAGGTGCGGAAAAACATTTTTCACTGAATTTTAAAAATGACAACTGTACTATTCATGAAGTTATGTGAAATAAAGGCAATGCTGAATATCTGGAGAGACAATGTATTAAATACCCAAAGTTACCATGCATAGAAAACCTCCAATGACCATTCTGGCATTCATGACATTTTACACCAAATTTTCCACATGGCCTTTTGGGGTCCTCACCTCATGAACAGCGGCACAGTGATTTCATTAATCCATCCCAAAAGTTTATTTTACACAGTGACCACACCATTCAGCCACACAGGTGTGAAAACATGTGTCTGGTAGGATGTGAAAAATGACAGCTGTACTGTTCATGAGGAGGAGTGCAAAAATGGCAATGTTGAAAATCTAGAGTGAAAATATTAAAAATTGGCAAACTTATGCTTGCCCAGTGGCGTGGAGAGTTGAGGCAGCGATGCCTTACCTCCTGCTACGCCGGTGACCCGTGTTCATGGTGCGAGTGGGTCCTCGGGGGTCGGCCGGGGAGGGAGAGGATTGAGCATCTGGAGGACAGCTCTCTTCTCCTGGGAAGGGGTGGGGATGGAGTCCGCTGCTTGACTGGCCCCTAGCGGTGGCTGGGGACCAATGCAATGAATCCATACAAGGGGGGTGGAGCTGAGCTAGACACCTGGTATACCACATATGGAATTGTGCGTGGCTTGGCCATTGGCATCATTGCACGCCTTAACTCCACCCTCAGGTGATGGGACAAAACAGAGGAGAAAAGAAGCTGACTGGCGAGATGAAGCCAGTCTCTCCACTGCACTTGTTCAGCTGGTGCTTCAATTGGTGAGAGACAATGGCCATCATGTCACCCAGTGGCAGTGATGGGAGGATAGTGGAAGGGATAAATAAATAATAAAAAAAATTGGCAACATTGTGAGTGTGCATAGAAACTGTGCAGTAGACACTCATAGCACAGTCATGTTTGGGATTTTTTGCAGCAAATTTTTAACATGGGCTTTTTGGGTCCTCCCTTCATGAACACTGGCACTGTCATTTCATTAATCAGTCCCAAAAGGTGATTTTGTGTAGCGACTGCATAATCACCTTTCAGGACTAAGTAATGAAATGACAGTGCCAGTGTTCATGAGGTGGAGTCCCAAGAACCCCATGTTGAAAATTTGGGGTCAAAATCCCTAAAAATGGCTGAGATATCAACATTAGTTAAAAACCTCATTGACAGCCATTATACAGCACTTACCTTAATTCCTCAGTTTGCGGCTCAGTTTTGAAGAGTGCAGCCATGTCCTGGTCCACAGAAGATTGCAGCCGCCAACCTCTGGAGGTAAGTGTGGGGTAAAGGAATGTGGGTGCACAGAGGGAGGGTCAGGATGGGGGAGGAGTGGGGAGATGTCGAGGCACCATTTTCTTTTTTTCAGGGCAAAAAAAACATGTTGGGGGACAGTTTTCTTTCTTTCAGGTATATTAAGAAAAAAAGAGATTTTGGGACACTGGAGGTGGGCTCCCTAGTGTCCCATACCACTGAGGGGGTTGTGGAATAAAGTCTAACATAGGAACTGGGCTCCTCAATGTTGGCAGATTGTCAAAACAATGGGCTGCGGTGTGGGGGTTATCTGACACTGGGGGGGTATTCCAGTGTCAAAAAAATGTAATGATTTTGGCACATAGAGGATGGGCTCCCCAGTGTGCCACCTGAGTGAAGGGGGGTGGGGGATAAATGCCAATACGGGGATTGGGCACCCCAATGTCGGCAAAAAAAATGTAGAACAGACTTGGTGGGGCAGGTCAATGCAGGAGCCAGTTCGATGCAGGATCCTGCATCAAACATTGCATATTTTCCAACACCGGGGGTGGGCATCCCGGTGTCGGAGAGTGACAGGGGAGGGCAACCTCCCTGGGGAAAGTTACAACATTTTGTTTTCTCCCCTCACTAAACAAGAAAATGAAATGGTGGCCGATGAACAGGGATTTACCTTGTGAAAAGGGATTTTGTGAGATTTCCTAATCCCTTTTTGCAGTCCCTGTTTGTCAGCTGTTCATAACCATGACTCCTTGATCAAAACTGTGCATCTATCCCAAAGGCTGAACTGAGCATACTTAGAAACCAACATTTCAAAATTTAATAACTTTGTATTGGATTAATATTTTTTTAACCAAACTGATGCTGTAGTGTTTCTTATGATAACCTTTTTCTGCCCTGAAAATGTCAGACCAAAATTCTAAACGGTGTATGTGCAGCACAATGTCAAAAAATGACCCTGACATTTGCCAAAAAAGGCAAAAAAAATGCGTTTTTTGATGCTTCACTGCACAAAATCCACAAATCTGATTGAAACACAACTCAGCAGATCAAGAGATCTATCACCCAAGGCTGTGTATTCCAACTTTCGTGCAAATCTGTTGAGTGGTTGTGAAGTTATTAACGTACACAATTTGGGGTTTAACATTAAACTGCCTACTCAACCCTAACTTGAGAGGTCCAGAGGCACTCCATCTGTCTGGGAGAAGATTAGGCCAGTGGAGGTGTCTGTAGTGACTATGGTGATTTTAGAGCTGAAACACACTTATTGTGACTTGGACCCAGCCTGACGTGTTTCTTAATGGGATGTGTCGAGGCTGTTGGCCTGGTGTTCACCGGGATTACCAGGTGCTCAATGGCAGAGGGGGTATTCACAATGGCTTTGAAAGAAGCGCTGGTGAGACCCCTCCTTAAGAAACCTTTCCTCAATGTCCTGGTGCATTACCATCCCATCTTGAACCTGCCCTTTTTGAGCAAGGTTGTTGAAAAATTAGTGGCACAGCAGCTAGAGGATCGCCTGGTGTCCTTTGACATCTATGAGCCATTTCAGTCAGATTTTCAGGCCAGACATACATACTGTAGCCCAGAAACAGCTCTAGTAAGGGTGCATAATGATCTGCTCAGGGCTAGATATAGGGGAGACAGGTCAGTTCTTGTGCTGCCCGATCTTTCCTCAGCTTTTGACACTGTGGACCATGTCATGCTTCTTGACTGACTCTGTGAGTTTTGTGGACTTGCTGGTACTGTCATCAGATGGATTGAGTCCTAGCTCTTGGACAGGGTGCAGCAGGTGGTGATGGGGAATTTCTCCTCCTCCCCAATGTCTCTGTCATGTGGAGTACCACAGGGTTTGAGCTTGTTGCATATGCTGTTTGCAGTGCACATGCTGCCCCTGGGTGAGAGCATTCAACAATACAGTGTGGAGTTTCACTGCTATGCAGATGATACCCAGCTGTAGTTGTCTTTGGCCCCTAGAACATCAGGAACTGCTGACATGCTTAATAGCTGTTTGGCTAAAATCAATGATTGGATGGCTTCCAGCTGGCTGAGACTTAACCCAGCCAAGATGGAGGTACTAGTGATCAAGCCTGGTCATGGGCATGATTGGTTTCCAACCGGGGATGACACAGGTCTTGTCCTTGGTTCTGCTCCATTGGTGGCCTCCCCCAGGCTGTGAAATCTGGGTGTGATCCTGGACAGCAGATTGACCTTTGAAGACCAGGTGTCATCTGCAGTCAAAAGTGTTTTTTACCACCTTGCAGAACATCGCCAGAATTAAGCCCCTCTTTCCACCTGAGGCTCTGCCAACACTGATGCATGCCTTTGTTATCTCTAGACCTGCCTACTGTAACTCTCTTTACTTCAGGGTCATGGGAGGGACCCTTTGCAGACTGTAACTGGTGCAGAATGCAGTAGCCTGGTGGCTGACGGGTCTTTTGAGGTCCACTCATGTGACCCTGGTTCTGCATGCACTGCATTGTCTGCCTGTCAGGTGGGGGGTCCTTTTCAAGGTGGAGCTATTCACCTATAAGGCCCTATATGGACTGGGTCCTGGTTACCTGTCAGAGCTTCTACTACTGGCGACCTCTTCCCACTCCCTCTACTCCTTTTTGAGGGGCCTCCTGGATGTTCCCAGGATTTGACTGAGTACATCGGGAGACTATGCTTTCAGTGTCTCTGGGCCGACCCTGTGGAACTTGCTTCAACCTGCAGTATGGGAGGTCCCCTCGATTGAGGTGTTTAAGCTGAGGCTGAAGGCCCACCTCTTTAGCCAAGCCTTCACAGACTACTGAATACATCTTTTATGCCCAGTCCATACTGTTGGCAAACCTGAAACTTTTTCTTTTAAGATGTTGAGTTTTAAATTGTATTCTACTATTTTTGTTAGGTTTTCTTTATTGCACTTTAATTGTTTGTTCTAGTTAATTGATGTTTTGTTAGGTGTCCAGAACCTCCAGGAATGGGTGCCATATAAATAAAATTGCCAACTACCAAAACTATAAGGGTGCAATTGTGCCCTTATAATATATTATTTGATATATCCCTTGGTGTCCTTCCACCTAACTCATACACCATACAAATATATTGCTCTGTACCACATGATTAACAGCTCAAAGGTAGCATGAGTTAGGTGGAAGGACACCAAGGGATATATCAAATAACTGTTTTGTTTCTAATGTTTGCAGAGCTTGGTGGTGTTGTGCTGATACATGTATTAACCCTAACATTGAATTTCCATACTTTTAAGGTGTAATGGAAAACCTAACTGGTTTTGTAAAATGGAGTTTTTTTGCAATGAATTTCCTTACCTTTTGAGATATGTGTGTAACAAAATTGCAACAATACTCATAAGTTTGTTATTTTTCACATTGTGACCCCAAATTTTTGACATAGTCTTCTTATCACCCCACCTCATAACCCTCATACTGTAGGTGTAAATTTCTTAATCCATGGCAAATTGCCATGCTGTGCCACAGCTGTGGAAACACATTTTGGACAGGATGTGAGAAATGACAGCTATAGTATTCATGAGGTGCTGTGGAGAAATGGCTATGTTCAAACTTTGGAGTGAAAATATAAATGATTGACAGTTACATGCATATGTAGGAAAATTTAATTGCTTGTGTGTATGACAGGGCAGAATAGGACCCTGACCCATTTGTTTTGGAGAAAGTGTTTAAATGCAAGGATCTGTATTCTTTCCTTTTCTATCTCTTCTGTATGGTTGTGCAATCAAACTTTCCTGTGAGACTTCAGACTTGATCAACCCAAACAGTCTCACAATTCTTTGCCTCTCACTGTCTTTCTGTTTTCACTTGCTGTTTGTTTTCCTCCCTTGCATATCTAGATCTGGTAATATAAGATTTTGTGCAAATCAATATATGGAAATGAAACTGCTAATGGGATCACTTTTGTTTAGAAAATGTGGTGTCACTGTTGAAAAAAATATATATATGATTTGAGATGACTAGAAAACTAGAGATTACTTGAGTACAAATGTCTCAGCCTTTTGCAGATGCTGTGGGGACTTCAGGAAGCTCACTGTTCTAGCAGATCCTGCCCAAAATTGTCGAGAACAGAATGCTTTGTAAGAACAGAATGCTTGCTAAGGATGGGGTTTGAAAAGCCTTATAAAAATAGCTAAGCTGCAATTGCAGAAAGAGTTTTTTATATGGAAGAACAAGAGAGATTTTTGCAAAAAAAAATATTTTTTGCTTCTGTACATACCTGTAGTTATTCTGAACAGGTTTATTTTATTTTATGTCACTGCAACCACAAATAAACGGTTTTGAGGAATTTTACAACTGCTCTTGTGTTTTCGCTGTGCTTTCTGATCTGTGCCACAATGACATAAAGGTATGAATTCTGCAGCACAAAGTCTGGGAGTGGTTACTAGAAGAATGGCAGTCAAACTAGCAGCAACAGAAGTCCAGTCTGAGATTGTACAGTCAGCACAAGTTATGGAAAAAGAACAGGCAATGACAGAACCTGAAATCCTGATGAACTTTTTCAAATGGTGGGCTATACAACAACAAAATGAGACTGAGACAAAGAGAGAAAAATAGATTCAGTGTTTAGAAGTGCAAAGGAGAGAATAGATGCAGCCACAGAAGCAGATGGACCCTAGTGCATGTTAAAGTGCTGGAAAACACTGTGCAAAGGGACCAGGTACTGGTATCATCTACATCCATGAGGACACTCAATACTATCCCACCACCCAAGTGACTCTGATTGTTAAGGGTGTATTGTACCAAATGAAAAAGGAGGTAGTACCAAAGTTGCTTGTACCTGTGATTATTGGAAATGACTTTCCAGGATTTACTGAGTTGATAAAAGAGGAAGTAAGTCCTGATGTTTCAGCAGCTGTGGTGACAAGAGCTCAGGCAAAGAAAATTTCAGACAGTGGGGACACTATTCCTTTCAGTGATTTTGATTCAGACTTGTTTGAGCACAGCTCCAAGATCCAGAAATCCAGGAAAGAAAGACAAAGCCTGAAACAACTGTGGCAACAAATGACTGATGGACATGAAGGGCTAAAATATGAAAATGCTGAAACTAAATTGACAGCTGATTGAGATTTTCTTTCAGAACAAACTAACAATGTTTCTCTCCAAGGTTATTTCAAGCAGCTAGGGGTAAAACCAAAACAGGGTGGATCAATGTTTAAAAAATGTAATGGATTACTGTACAGAGTTTGGGTTAAACCTCAGACACAGGAACAGATAGAATAATTGGTTATACCACAGAAGTATAGAACAGAATTGTTACAGATAGTGCATGATAATCCTATGGCTGGTCACTCAGGGAGGGCTCGCATCCTTGCCAGATTGCTGTATAGATTTTACTGGCCAGGAATTCATGAAGAGGTTGCTACCTATTGTAATTCCTGTGCTAAGTGTCAGAAAGTAGCCCTAGTCACTAGAAAAGACAAGGTGCCCCTGGTACCTCTACCCTTAATAGATGTGCCTTTTGAGAGAATTGCAATGTATGTGGTTGGTCCTTTAGACAAAAGTAAAAAGGGTAATAGATGTATCCTGGTAGTATGCGACTATGCTACTTGATACCCAGAAGCAGTTCCAATACGTACTGTTAAAGCCCCAAAAGTTGGAGCAGAGCTAGCCAAAATTTTAAGCAGAGTGGGCATACCTAAAGAAATTATTACTAATCAGGGTAGTAATTGTGATGCTGCACTGCTTAAGGAGCTGTACAGACTGTTAGGTATCACTGCCATAAGAACCTCCCCCTATCACCCTCAGACAGATGGTCTTGTTGAGTGTTTTAACCAAATGCTAAAATGCATGTTAAAAAGGTTTGTAAAAGGGGAAGGGAAAGATTGGGACCATTACTTGCCTTGCCTACTTTTTGCTTACAGAGAAGTGCCACAGACATCAACAGGGTTTTCGCCATTTGAAATGCAGCATGGTAGGCAGCCAAGAGGACCACTGGATGTGATAAAAGAAATGTGGGAAGATAACCCCACTCAGAAACAATCTATATCTTCTTATATGTGTGCCCTAAGAAAGAAGATGGCAAAATGTGCTGAAATTGCCCATAGTAATCAAGAAGAGGCTCAAAACCAGCAGAAGGTATAGTATGACCATGGGGTAAATGAAAAAGTTTTCGAGCCAGGTGAAATGGTTTTGCTACTGTTACCCATAACAGAAAATAAGTTGTTAATGAAGTGGCAATGGGCATATAAGATTCTTAGATGTACTGGCACTGTTAACTATGAGATTGAGACCCCTGACAAGAAAAATCCTTCTAACATATACCATGCTAACCTCCTCAAGAAATGGGTTGAAAAAATGGCAAAAGCTGCCTTGCTAGTTTTACCAGAAACTGATAAGGAGGATATTGATGTAGCTTATGATAGACCAGAACAAACTGTAAATGCTAATGCTGCAAAGGTAAATGTCTCCTTAACCTCAGAACAAACTGCAGACATTTGTATTGTGCCAAAGACATTTAGAAGTACTTTTACCATGGTACCAGGCTGTGCAAAAGGGGTTGAGCATATAATAGTGACAAAGAATGTTTGTCCTATTAGGCAAAAGTCATATAGGTTGCCAGAGCAGTTAACAGCTGATGTGGTTAAGGAAATACAAAAAAATGAAAGAATTGGGTATCATAGAGGAGTCAAGGAGTGCTTGGTCATCTCCCATGGTAATTGAAAACAAAAAAGACGGGGGTGTTAGAATCTGACTTGATTTCAGGATGCTTAATCAAGTGTCAGAATTTGACAGTTACCCTATGCCCAGAGTAGATGATTTGGTGGACAGACTCAGGAGTGCAAAGTATATCAGTACCCTCAATCTCACCAAGGGTTACTGGCAAATACCTTTAGCTAAAGAATCCAGACATAAAACTGCATTTGCCACACCTATAGGATTCTATCAGTTCACCACCATGCATTTTGTTTTACATGGTGTGCCAGCTACATTCCAGCTGTACATGGATGTAATTTTATCCCCTCACACTGGTTATTGTGCTGCATACATGGATGATGTCATGGTGTACAGTCCAGACTGGAAAAGACACCTGGAACACCTACGCGCACTTATCCAAGCTATCAAAAATGCAGGTCTGACAATTAATCCTACCAAATGTGCATTGGGCTTGCAGGAAACCAGATATTTGGGCTATGTGTTGAGAAATGGAGAAGTTAAACCAGAGATTACTAACATAGAAGCTGTAGCTAACAGCCCTGTTCCTAAAGCAAAGAAACATGTCAGGTCATTTTTAGGGCTGGCTGGTTATTATCAGAGATTTGTTCACAACTTTGCAGATTTAGCTACTCCCCTCACTGAACTCATAAAGAAACATTACTCAAATAATGTGAAATGGACTCCAGAGTGTGATGAAGCTTTTCAAGCCATAAGGGCTGCGTTATGTTCAGCACCTGTGTTAAGAAGCCCAGACTTTGAGAAACCATTTCTGCTATAGACAGATGCATCTGAGGTAGGCCTATGTGCTGTCCTAGGTCAAAATATAGATGGGAAAGAACATCCTATTCTGTATATGAGTAGGATATTGCATAACAGAGAGAAAAGGTACTCCACTATAGAAAAGGAGTGGTTAGCGGCAAAGTGTTCCATGGAGTCTCTCAGATTTTATTTGCTAGGAACCAATTTTGTCCTTGTAACTGATCACAATCCTCTCTGTTGGCTTAACCAGATAAAAGAAAAAAATTTCAGAATCACACAATGGTACCTGGCACTACAGCCATTTAAATTCTCTGTGATTCACAAATCTGGGAAAGAGAATAGCAATGCTGATTTTCTGTCAAGACATGGATCAGGAATTGAGGGTTCTGATGGTTAAAAAAAAAAAAAACTAATGTATGGTTTTGAACTGTAATTTTTGCTGTTCTGGTAAAAAAAATGGATGCAAATGTGTTTAATTTCTGAAAGTAGAAAATGTTAGTAGAGAATAGACAGTTTTGGAAACCTGTTTAATAAAACAGGTTCCCTCTTAAAGAGGGGTGTATATGTGATAGGGTAGAATAGGACCCTGTCTTATTTGTTTTGGACAAAGTGTTTAAATGCAAGGATCTGTAATCTTTCCTTTTTTGTCTCTTCTGTATGGTTGCGCAACCAAACTTTCCTGTGAGACTTTGGACTTGATCAACCTTTACAGTCTCACAATTCTTTGCCTCTCACTGTCTTTCTGTTTTCACTTACTGTTTGTTATCCTCCCTTGCATATCTAAATCTGGTAATATAAGATTTTGTGCAAATCAATATATGAAAATGAAACTGATAATGGGATCACTTTTGTTTAGAAAATATAGTGTCACTGTTGAAATGTATATATATATATATATATATTTATGATTTGAGATGACTGGAAAACTAGAGGTTACTTTATTACAAATGTCTCAGGCCTTTTGCAGCAGCTGTGGGGACTTCAGGAAGCTCACTGTTCTAGCAGATCCTGCCTAAAATTGACAAGAACAGTATGTTTTGTAAGAACAGGATGCTTGCTAAGGATGGGTGTTGAAAAGCCTTATAAAATAGCTAAGCTTCAATTGCAGAAAGAGTTTTTTGTTTGGAAGAACAAGATAGATTTTTACAAAAAAACAGATTTATTTTTTGCTTCTGTACATAGTTATTCTGAACAGGTTTATTTTAGTTTTTGTCACTGCAACTACAAATAAACAGTTTTGTGGAATTTTACAACTGCACCTGGGTTTTCCCTATGCTTCCTGACCTGTGCCTCAACAACAGCATGCAACTCAGGCATTCTTTGTTACTTTTGCTCCAAAATTTCAACATTGCCTTTTTGGGACCCTACGTTATGAACACTGGTATTATCATTTTGTTACTCAATCCTGAAAGGTGATTTTGCACAATGACTGCTCCATTCCACGCCACAGGTGCAAAAGCACATTTTGGGCAGGATGAGAGAAATGCAGCTGTACTGTTCATGAAGCAGTGTGAAAAGTGGCTATGCTGAAAACTTGGAGTGAAAATATAAATTGGCAAAGTTACACATGTGCAAAGGAAAATTTCAACGACCATGGTCATGCACAATGGCATTTCCATTTCATTACTCAGTCACAAAAGGTGATTTCTTTCAGCCACAGTGAAATCATCTTTCAGGACAGATTAACAAAATGACAGTGCCAGAGTTCATGAGGTGAGGTCCCAAAAAGTCCATGTTGAAAATTTGCTTCATGCCAGAGGGTGTAGACAGAATGAGGAGGGACCTTCAGAAGCTTAACAAATGATCAAGGGTTTGGCAGTTGAAATTCAATGTAAAGAAGTCCAAGATAATGCTTATGGGGAAAAAAACCCTGGAACAACATATCAGTTGGGGGGGTGAAGATATAGCATGCACCAATCAGGAAAGGGACCTCGGGGTTATCATTTCTGATGACCTGTAGATAGGGAAACAGTGCGACAAGGCAGCAGGTAAAGCAAAAAGAATGCTGGAATGCATATGAAGGGGCATCACCAGCAGGAAAAGGGAGGTGATGATTTTCAATAAACAAGACACTAGTGAGGGCCCACCTGGAGTACAATGTGCAGTTCTGGAGACCTTACTAATGTAAGGACTTAGACAGAGTAGAGAAGGTTCAGAGGAGGGCAACAAAGATGGTACAGGGATTGCATCACAAGTCCTATGAGGACAGGTTGAAGGACCTGAATATGTACTCCCTGGAGGACAGAAGGAAGGGAGAGAGAGGGGATATGATAGAGACATACAAGTACCTTACAGGGAGGAACAGGGTACAGGAATACACTATTTTCCAGTGAAAAAGATGTTCCAGAACTAGAGGGCATTGGATGAAGTTGGTGGGAGGGCAATTCAGATGAAAAATGAAGAAGAATTTCTTCACAGAAAGGGTGGTGGACAAGTGAAACACCCTGCCAGAGGAAGTGGTGGGGGCTGAAACAATCATGGGATTTAAGAATGCATGGGATAGACTTAAGGACATTCTGGAGGTCAGGTGTAAGGGGCAACAGACTTCTAGAAAAACATAAAGTGAACTTACAAGCTCAACTGCGCAGACTGGGTGGGCCATAGACCCTTGTCTGCCAACAGTGTCTATGTATCTATGTAAAATACCTACAAATGGCTGCTATATTAACATACAGTTTGTTCAAAATGCCATTGACAGCCTCTATATGGCACTTACGTTTATTCTTCAGTTCACTGCTTGACTTTGAAGAGTACAGACGTGTCCCAGTCCACAGAAGATGACAGCCGCTGACCTCGGCTGGTAAGTATAGGGCAAGGGGTTGTGGGGTGGTTGGTTGCTCAGATGGAGGGTCAGGATGTGAGAAGGGGATGAGGAAACAATGAGAGAGCTTTTTTTTAGAGGAGTTTAAAAAAAGATGTGGACTGTTTTCTTTTTTCACAGGAACAGTGGAACCATTTCTCAGGGCACTGGGGGTGGGTTCCCCAGTGTTCCACATTGCTCTGGGGGAGTAAAACATAACTGGGTACACTATGTACACTGAGAGTGGGCTCCCTAGAGTCACACACTGCTGGTGGGGGTGAGTGTAGTGCTGACATGGGGATTGGGCACCCCACTTTTGGCAAAACCATTACATACATATGTCAGGACATTGGGAGTGGTTTCCCCAGTGTCCCACAGTGGTGCTTTATCTGGGACACTGGGAGTGGGCTCTGTAGTGTCCTACTGTGCTGCTGGTGGTGGTGGGGGGGAGATATTGAAATAGCAAAAAGCACAAAAGGCAGTTGCTCAATGGCACAAACTATTTAGCCTTCAAGCATGAGGTGAACTTACCAGGGTGTTAAACTCAGTTGAAAAGCACAGAGCTGGAAAACCAGTGAAAAGGTCAGCACTTCATTCAGTCCTATAGTAAGTTTAAATCTCAGTTCACAGTGTTGCAGAAAACAAAGCCTGGCAGATCACCCCAGAGTGGAGATTATGTTTAATAAAACTCTAGGGGGTTTATGCAGCCTGGGGTGGGGCTCTGGGGCTGTAGAATAGACAGGGTTGGTTGACTGTTGGTTTCTGTTCCCCCTGCTGTGTTGGTTCTGCCTGTCAAAAGGGATTTAGTACTGCAAAATAACATCCTTGTTTGGTGCAGAATCCCTTTTCATGGGGCTCATATAAAGCAGAATCCTAGTTCAAAGCAGAATCCTAGGTTGAATGAGAATCCTAGGTTGAAGCACAATCATGGTTCAAATCAGAATCCTAGTTCGAAGCAGAATCCTAGTTCGAAACAGAATCCTGTGTTGTGCAGGACATCTTTTTTCCCATAGGAAATAATGGGAAATTCAACATGTCATAACTTTTGAACACATTGATATTTCCCCACCAAATCTTCAAAATGCACATCTGTGAAGCCAAGGCGTTCTACCCTGAAAATGTTAGCCCAGAAGCTAAAGCCGTTTCCGAGATACAGGTGGACAAAAAAAGTGTCAAACCTCCAAACCTTTATTTTTAACACTCTGTATCTCGGAAATCACTAAAACTATTAAGATAAAAGTTATCGCTTACAAACATCTTCCCAGGGTAATTATGTATGCCAAATTTTGTAGAAATCACTTTAACCACTACAAAGTTATGATCCAAAAATTGCCCTTTAACATTAACAAACAAACAGCAAAACCCTCAAACATCTGTTTTTTTCAAGACTATGTATCTCAGAAACCAAAGAAGGGATTCAAACCAAATTTGCCAAGTCAAGAGATCTGTGCCATATTTTTGGGCCTTCCGTACTGCCCAAACTGTCAAATGGTTTAATAAACCCAGCAATAAATCACCGTTGTGTGTCAATATGAAAACATCTCTATGTCTGGGCAATGTCACCACTTCCTTCATTTATAACCCTCCCCCAATTTAAAATCTCACCGTACTATAACTTCGTCCATATACCACTGGAAAATAATTCATAAATGCCATAAATCCAACTCAACCCCTCTCATATATGCCTTCATTTGGGGGAACCGCAACATCACTCTTGATAATGATTCAGTTTTTTGTTGTAATTGGAAAAACTGGCATTTTTTTCTTGGAGGATATACTTATACCTCATACTCTCAAATTAAAATCCTTTTCTGACCTGTGCAAACAATGGAATCTTCCCCAGCATGATTTCTGGAAATATTTACAGTTACGCACGGCATGGAACCTTTATCTTCCTACTATTCCTCATCAATCTATATATGATACTTTTATTTCTAAATGGATCAAAAAAAACTCTAAATTAAATAGTATCATTTACAAACATATCAGGAATACAATTCCAGGTCAATCTATCATTGCAAAAAATAAATGGAGTACCCTTTTAAATTACAACATAACCAATTCACAGTGGCATAACTGCTGACTATCCTGCCACAAATCTTTCAAGGATAATCGCAGTTCACGCATACAAACCAAAACTCTACAGCTATGATACAGAACTCCTGAGATTTTGCAAAAAAATGGGCTTAATGAACAACAATAAATGTTGGTGCTGTAACTCCCCCAATGGCAATTTGCTACATATTTTATGGCATTGTCCCCCCATACACAATCTTTGGCATCATATTCATTTCTTTGCAATGAAAGTGATTGGTCTGTCCTTTGCATTAGATCCAAAACATTGCATACTTGGTATTTTCAATGCTCATTCAGATAAAATATTCCATTTCAGAATAGATAGTTATCTCTACTATTCCTTCAAGTTAAACGTCTTATACTAATGCATTGGAGATCCAACATCATCCCCACCCTCCGGGATATTCTCAAACAACTATCTCAATATGTTCTCCTTGATCGTATGTCACACTTAGCCTCTGACCGACTTAATTTATATAATAAATGCTGGCAGAACTATTTTAAATATTTAAACACATCTACACATAGCATCACTTAATCCATGGGTTGTTGTATGTTCACATTGGAATCTCACTTTTAGCTTTTTCATTCCTTTTTCATCTCCTCTCTTTCTATTTTTTTATCTCCTTTTCTTCTTCCCTTTCCCTCTTCATTCTTGTTCACTTTTTCAGATATTGTTCTCTTTTTTATGTTCTTCTTTTATAGAACCTTACACATACTTGTATTAAATTACAGCATAATAGAAGTACAATCACAACTGCTCATATTTCTTGTTTGTATCTGCTCCTTTTACCCCTGAACCATACATTGACATATTTTCTCTCTATCATACAGATTGTACTGCTACATATTGTTTTCTCAGCATTTGTTTTCCCCTTTAATATCATTATATAATACTTCAGACAACATGTTTTTTTTCCTTCTCCCATTAAGACTTTATGTAAGTGTATATTGGTGAATGTAGTGTATTTGTATATATAATCACAATAATTACAATAAAAAGATTAACTGCAAAAAGAGATCATGCCATAGGCTGATGCTTGTCAAATTTCCTACAAATCTGTTGGTGTGTTGCAAAGTTATTGTGGTGCACATTATTCAAAACTGGATGACAGTGTTCGAAAATCACTTTTACTTTTACATCTATTTTCTCCCATAGGAAATAATGGAAAATTCAAAATTTAATAACTTTGGAATGGATTACTATTGTTTTACCAAACATTCAAAGGCACATCTATGAGGTCAAGGCTTTGCACCCTGAAAATTTCAGCCCAACACCTAAAGCCGTTTCTGAGATACAGGTGGCTGAAAAAACAGCAAAAAACAGGGAAATATCTGTATTTTTTACATTTTATATCTTACAAATCTCAAAAAGGATTCAAACCATATTTGGTAGATCAACAGACCTACCCCAGCAGATGATGCATGCCAAATTTCAGGAACATCTGTGAAATCAATTTAAGTTATTAACCAGGAAAAATTGCCCTTTAGTTAACATTAAACACTCCTGCAAACCCTAACTATACTGGCCCTACTGGGCCAGTATATTATATTATATACATATACATATATAAAATAGTGGTGCGATAGCACCACTACAGTTAGAATTGAGCCGGCTGTTTAATTTAAACTTGATTTTTTGCACCTTAATATCTTTGGCTCTCTTTGACAGAATGAGCTGACATTTTGTATGTGTTATCTAGCAAAGTCTTGCTATGTGGAAGTTTTTGTGACAGCAGTCTATGTGGTTTCTGAGATCTGCATGTGTTATTTTAAGGAACAAAACTACATTTTTTCCTATACTTAACACTGTTTTTCTTGCTCTTACCTATTTAGCTAGATTCTGATCTTTGTTTTTAAATATTGTGGCCACATATATGTTTTCTGAGCACCCAAAATCCTGGGTGTCCAGCTTAATAAGAGGAGCCCTTCCCTGTAGTCTCTGTATAAGAACAGCAGGGTTTTCATGACTTCTGCAGAAGCAGCTGGAACTTGTGCTGCTGGCTGTAGATCCATCTGTGAGCTGCTGTTTCCCCCGGTGTCTAGAGGCACCCCCCACCCTCCAATACCCATACTTGATCCGTTGGTGTAAGTGGTATTCCCCCACCATCTTTTATATATTGCTGGTGTCCAGTGGCACCCACCCCACCCTATGATTCCCATATTAAATATTTTTAATCTCTCACTTGGTGTTAGTGGTACCCCCCTTCCTCCCGTATGTTTCCCTGGTGTCTAGTGGCACCCCCACCCTTCAATCTCTGTATTTAATTTGTTTTTGTTGGTGGTTAGTGATCCCCCAACCCCCGCTGTTTAAGTTCCTAGAAAAAAGAAAATAGTTCCCACTTTTTTTAACCTGAAAAAAGAAAATGGTTCTTTGTCATCCCTGCCATCATCCTCCTCCATCCCAACCTTCGCACTGAGTATCCACCACACCATACCACCTTACCCTATACTTACCTCTGGAGGTCATAGGCTGTCATCTTCCATAGACCAAGACACATCTGAACTCTTCAAAGCTGAATAGTGAACTGAGGAATCAAGGTAAGTACAATATAATGCATCTCAATGGCGTTTTGAACTTATGTTCATAAATTTTCCATTTTTAGGGCTTTTCTACCTAATTTTTCAACATAGCTTTTTTAGGACACTACCTCATGAGCACTGTCACTAACATTTTGTTAATCAGGCCTGGAAGGTGATTTTACAGTCACTGTGCAAAATCATCTTTTGGGATTGAATAATGAAATTTCACCACCAGTGTTCATAAGTTGGGGTCCCATTAAGGCCATGTTGAGAATTTGGTGAAAAAAGTCCTAAAAATGGCTGAGTATTTATTTATTTATTTTATTTTATTTATTGAAAAGTTTCACCAGGAAAGGCACACTGAACAATATAAAATTGTTCACCTCATGGAGCGTTCCGGGGAATGGGAACATGGGAGTACACTAATCAAAAGCACATTTCCATGCAGTATTATAGAAAAGTATATATATATATATATATATATATATACGATAATCAACAAAACATTTTCAAAGGTAATATAAAACAGACAAGCAACAGAGTGAAAAAACAATACATCAGTTATTAGCATTAGATAAACACTGGGATTTGATGCGAGAGGAGCAAATTAACAGCACTGCAGACTAATACGTACAATGTGGACAAGGAAGTGCTATAAAGTACACTGGTTTCTCCTCACGTTAAGTGCTAGACTGGGAAAGGTGAAGGGGAAGCCAGAGGGGAAATTAGAAGGAGTAAGGAGCCAGAGGGGAAATTAGGAGCAGCTGCAGGATGATGACAGGAAGTTGAGGAGACAAGTCGAGATGGACCACAGGGAGGAGGAGTGCCTGATTTGATGAGGCATTGAGTTCCAGAGCTTAGGGAACCTATAGGAGAATGACAACTGGCCTATAGAGGTGGTGCGTCATGATATAGCTAGGGTGCAGGAGTCACTGGATCTGAGGGAGAGGAGGGCAGTGGAGCGGGAGGACAGTGAGGAGGCAAGGTAAGGGGGACGTGTACCAAACCAGAATTTAGAGACAAATTTTATGCAGTGTGCTAGATGGTGGTTTTCCAGGGAACAAAAAGTTAGAGAGTGGTATAGATCACAGTGGTGGGTAAAGGAAGGGGCATCCAGAGCAAAACAGAAAGCACTGAAATGGGTGTCCAGTCTGGTTAAGGATGACTTCAGTGCAGCACTGTAGACTACATCACAGTAATCAAAGATGGGTAGTATCATTTTCTGGACAATCTCCCACCTGGCCTGTAGAGGAAGGCAGCTCTGGTTCCTGTAAAGGGCACCTTATTTAGGGCACAGCTTTTTCAGGATGGAGTCTATGTGTCCAGTGAAGTTTAAGTGCTGATCTAACCAGACCCTGAGATACATAAAGCAGGAGGTGTCCACCAGAGTAGAGCCATCAAGGGTGTGGAAGGAGGGCAATTTAGTTAACCTAAGGAGTCTCTGCCTAGTGCCAATGGTCATGGAGACTATTTTCTTGGTGTTGAGGAAAAGCTGATGGGAGCTTAGCCACTGCTGAACTTTCTCAAAGTCATGCTGAAGTGTGTGAACGACATCAGTTGGTGATTGGCCAGAGCAGAAAAGTACAATATCGTCAGCATACATATGGATGGAGGGGGAGATGCACACTAACAGGAGGCCATTAAGGAATATGGAGAATAGTTGGTGGCCAAGGATGGAGCCTTGGGGTACACCAGCATTAATCTAGAGTGGGGAGGCGGTGGAATCAGCAATCTTGACTGACTGTGTTGGGCCTGTTAAGTAGGAGCTAAACCAGTTTGTGGCTGAATCAGGCAAGCCAGCAGATCACAGATTATCTAGGAGGAGAGGGTGGGAGACAGTGTCAAAAGCCTTTGCAAGGTCAACAAAGATTGCAGATGTGATTAGATCATTATCCATACCTGAGACTATGGAATCAGTGAACCTAAGTAAGGAAGTGGTAGTGGAGTGATTGTTCCTAAAACCAGATTGGCAGGGAATAAAAAAAGGCAGAGTCAGAGAGCTAAGAGGAGAGTTGGGAGAGGACCAGTTGCTCCTCAAACTTAGCGAGAATAGGTAAGAGAGAGATTAGCTGATATTTCCCAGGCATAGAAGGGTCACCTCCCTTGGGTAGTGGGAGAACTACAGCATGCTTCCATGGGTCAGGGATGGAGGCCAGTGAGAAGGAAAGGTTTAGTAAGGCAGAAAGTGGTGAACAAATGGCATCAGTGGAGAGGAAGAGAAGTTTGGGGTCAAGGCCATCAGGTAAGGAACCCTTAGATGGGTTGAGAGCAAGGAGAGCATTTAGAGTATTACGCGGTGAGACTAGAGAGAAGGAGAAGAGGTCACTAGGGAGGGTGCTTGGGTGTAAGCTATTGCAGACAGATGCTACTGGTTGGGAAGGAGGAAGAGAAGCTAGTAGAGCAGCAGGCCATGAGGTAAAGTAAGAGTGAAATTCAGTGCCAACTGAGAGGTGGGCAGACGTAAGGGCATTATTGACATAGATGAGTGGGTTGGGATTTGGGGGGGGGAGAGGAAGTTAATAACTTTCCAAAATTTTGAAGGGGTATGTATGTTAGCATCAAAGGTGGATCTAAAGTATTCAGACTTAGCGAGACTTGTAGCCTTGAAGCAGGCATTTGGCTTGGTTAACTGTGGTAGCAGAGGAAATAGGAGACCAGTCAATGTGGGTAAGGTCATTTAGGAGGTGGGTAAGTTCTAGGGATTTATATGAGTGGACAAGCAATGTTTTATGTGAGACCTTTGGGCGGTGGAGTTTGTGTACCAAGTAGATCATATGATGGTCGCTGACTGCATCCAGGAGGAGGCCTGATTTGATTACTCTGTGGACATGTGAGGTTCATAGGCACCGGGTTGTATGGGCATGCCCCAGCAATAATTTTGGATCTGGGCTCAGCCCCACCAATATTTACCCACCCACATTTAATTTTTTTTTTTATTGGAATCTGCACTTCTGCGCATGAGCTGTGCTGCATGCCTCTGGTCCTGTCCCTGTCTCTGCACATGATGTGTGGGGTGCCTACCGAATCAGAGTCATTCTGAATCTGATTGGGCAGCACTAAGGTTTCAATTAAGGTGGGCAGTAAAGGAGTTGTAAGGTGTGTAGGTATCCTCGGTGCATTAGCGGAGTAACAGAGCACAGCACCAGCATGGTCCGTCCACCATCAGCGCAGAGAAGCAGGAGGCCAGCTAGAGATCGAAGGTTGTCATCCAGTCCAGTCCAGTCCAAAGAGAAGAGGAAGCCATACGTCAGAGGAGGAGGAGGACCAGGAGGGCTGAAGGCAGCATTGCAAATTTCCCCCAAGAAGCAACAGGGTAGCCACCCACTGAGGCAGAAGAAAGCAAGGTGTCTGTGAGGAGGAGTTGGAGGCAGACTCTGAGGGAGTCAACTGTTGAGGTGAGGAGGGAGGACTCTGAGTTGGAGGAGTGGACCATGGCACTCACTGACCGGTCACCAGTCAACTAAGGTAAACTGGACCCGAGGGGGAAGAGATCCAGGCACCAGGCTAGCTGAGCAGAGCTGAGGAGAGGCCAGAGAGGAGAGAAGAGCAGAGGGCAGTGGGGTGCTCAAGGCAATGGAGGGAGCCAGTCAGGCCTAGTGTTCCAAGGGACAGCCCAGTCAGATAGTGAATGTGGGCTGTGTGGGAACGAGTGAGTAGGAGCAGCAGGTCCTTGGCTGAGACAGGGGCCATGGTTTATTTATTTCATTGAAGCTTAGATAGGGATTTTCACAGACTGTGTGGAAGGTTTGCTGGTCGAGTGCAGTGCATAGGAATAGCAAAGCAAAGTATCCAGACAGAATTTGAATTTAATTTTAGTATATAGATAAAAAAGTCTACTCTTCTGGCTGCTCAGCTATTGTGATAATTGTCTGAATATAAAATCTGCATCACAGTCTATCATTGTCCTGATGGAACATTGCTTTGCAGTGACTACGGCTATTGTTAATATAAGTAATAACTGCAGGCCACACTGTACTTTGATGCTTACAGTGGCTTTATCAAACCTGTAAAGCCAAACCTTATTTGTGTGTTGCATGTTTTATGGCCATGTTACTTTTTGCAGTTACAGTATATGGCTTTAATGTTTGAGTGGTCTGCCTCTGGCCTAGTCCGATTGCCTGTTCTGTCTTGTTTTCCCCAGTGAAGTAGGCTGCCCATTTACGTTATTTGTCTCCAACACTAAGATGGATACCAACACTTTTTTTCAGGTTAAATTTTCCTTTATTCAGTGGTTGTGTGCCGAGTTAGACATTTTATTTTAAAGCATCTTAGATTTTATGAAAGCCATTTTATTTATCCATCTATTAAATTGATGTTTGCTTAACTATTATTGCTATAAGGCCCCTATATATTTGGTATTTCAGAGGTTTTCATTTGTCTTTAAAATTTTTACTTGAAATGTAACAAAAAAAACTATATTTAAGTGCCATCCTTAACTAAATACAAAATATTTGTACACTGTAGGAGATATATTTGATTTGAATATCTCTTTACTGAATTGTGTCCATTGCCCTTATCTTTACATGGTCTGGTTTGTAAAATTCACATTCTCAACTTGTAGTTCTTGAGGACCTCTGGTCTAGGGAAGCAGAGAGCTATATAAAAGTGCAGACCCAACTATGAATCCAACCACCAAAACAAACAAACCATGTAACCTTGAGCTTCAACTTTGTGTAATTACTATCTGATGTACTGTATGGCATTATTTGGAATGTCGCACTATTTGAACGGTCTTAGCACCTAGTGGATGCAACATTCTCTCTCCCCTTCTAAAGTGTAAGCTAACAGCACAGCAGCCATGTTTATCCCAATTTGAGCATTAACAAAAGAACCCCCCTTATACAATGCTCAATGTAATCCTGGTTCCTCCCCTAATTATGTTGCAAACCTGGTATTGGAATGGTTGACCTTGGGAGCTGGAGAACATATACTGACTGACATAACATTAAACAAATAGCAAGGCTGATATACTGTGTGCTACTGCTATGTTAATGGATGGGTTGCTGTCTTCTAAATTCAAGAGCTTTTTGTATTACTAAACTGTGGCAGGAATCCATATAACAGCATTCTATACAGGTGTTAATCATTTTGACTTTCAATAATATATGTTTGTTACTTTGGAAAAATCAAATGCTCACCAGGTAATACAGTGTGGAAAGAATGTCACAGATGGGAGTATTGCAGGGGTACATTTGGGGTACATTACTGGAAGAAAAAAGGGTAAAACTAGTGCACACACACACACACACACACACACTGTTGGTTATGAGAGAGGTCCTGCAAGAATTACTGACTGAGCCTACTGATGATACCTAGGGCTGTCTTTCCTTTGTCCTGCAGGCCATGTTGACATGTTGCAGTTATGCACAGGGTTAAGAATAAATCTAATGTCTCAGCATCAACAGTGTGTGTGTGCCTACTAAAAAGCCTTTTCTGCTGTGCTTATTTGCCTGGCAAGGACCTGTCAACACCTTTAATGTGAGTGTGTATGTCTCCTTTTAAGCATTTGATGATAAATTATTTGCAGCTGGTTCAGTCTCAGCAAGTATGTCACAAGTTGGTGTAATAGGGCTGATATAGTGTGGGTGGTTAGGTGCTGGCCTGGCAGGTACATTGAAGTATAAGTGATGCAGGTAATGTAGTACAGGCAGAATGTCAATGAGTGGAAGGAGTACATTACTGGCAGCTGGTTTGGTACTGGTAACGGGTACATTGCAGGCTGGTCAGGTGCACTGAGGTTGGTACTGGTTTGTTGTATGCAAGTGCACTGTAGCTGGCACAGGTACACATATTGTGGAAATGCAACAGTAGTTAAAGCCAAGTGTCTGGCAAAACTGATTGTCAGCTTTGGCGCCTCAAGCAGACTTGTGATTAAATGTCAAGGGCTGTAACTACTGTAGTAGCTATTAAAAGTAATGTCTTGGTGTAAGCATCTCTCACCTTGTAAGATTACTTAATGAATATCTCAGAATGTGAGTATTATATTTATACCCTTTTCTCGTCTGTTTTTCCATCATTGTGTGGATGTGTGCATAATGCCTAACAGCTACATAAAAGTGTCATTTTTCTTGAGTGTTGGTGTTGATCACATTGCTTTTTGGCTTGATGCACTTGAGATACATATATTGTACTTGGTATACTGTGTGGTTCAGTCTTAACTGTTGTTGACAAAACAATTTATGTCCTTATGTACCCAGCAGGATGTTATAATTTTGTACAGTACATATGCACAGTGTTTAGGTTGCTTTAGCCAATGGCAACTAAAACTTGTGAAGCTTTGTTTAGTACATGCAGATTATTTTTTCATCTAACAGAGAAGACATGGGTGTGGAAACAAATATCCCCCTCATCCCCTGAATTTATGTGAAAGGCAGTCACATTTAACAAGAAATTACAAGTTCATATGTGTCCTTCTCCAAAGTTCCTGGTGGTGTATGTAGTAAGTATGGAATGGAATTAGCTTTTTTAGAAACAGAGAAAATTGTCAGCAGATAAGGACTGCCAAACTCACCTAGTCTTCATATAGCACCTTGCATAACCTGTATCATAACGAGCCTATACTGTAAATTCAGGTGTAGGACAGAAGAGAATATTACAATCATTTCTCAAAGCACAGGATGATTCAAATATCACAGAGAGATTAAACAGAATACAGTGCAATTTCATTGTGTGTTTGCTGCCCCATACTGTAGCTGCACTAGGCTATTTTCATTGCATGCCTACTGTTTTAGGTTTTGTCAGATTATTTGAGTTGGTGAGCTCATTCCCAGTGTCCTAGCCAACATTGCCCTTCCCATAAAACCGGTTCATGCAGTTGTCCAGGCTCTGTGTGGGTGTTGACGTGCAATATGGCTGCCACTACACATTCAGTCACTTCACTACCAGTCTAGCATTGCTTGTAAAGCACTTTGGGATACACTGTGTATAAAAAGCGCTATATAAATGCTGATTCTTCTTCTTCTTCTACTACTCCCCACACCCCTGTTGCTGTTCATGTGGGTATGGGGGATAAAGCCCCCCAACTCAAACTAATAAAAAAATAACTGACAGTCTGGTTTGGTGTAGAGCATGCCGTGAGGTTTATTTTGTCGGTTTATTTGAGTGTGGGTGGGGGCTTTCCCCATGATACTGCCCTTGTTTTTTTAACATGCAGAATGGGGGTGAGGCCCCTCAACTCAAACTAATAAAAAAATAACCAACAGGACAATATGGCATTGGGCATGCAGTAAGTGGGCAGGTAGTCTAACATGAGTGCTATACTAATACCGGAGGTCAGATAGTGGTCTAGCTTAACCCCCCAACCCCCACGTATAGGGGAATCTGCTCTCACAGACCCCCCACTAGGGGCTTTGACTCCTGACCCCTGGGCTCCACCAAACATTTTACAAACCCGGCCCATATGGTGTAGTTAGGGCCCAATCAATGACTGAGTGGTTTCTTAATTTAGTATTTAGTCAGGTTGGCTCGTGGATCAATTGCATTAAGTTAAGGACCTCAATGTTGTTATGCAGCTTGGATAGGGAGGAGCAAGGCCAGTTTTGGTTAGTGTCGCCTAGTATATAGAGTTCGCCATTTGATGTGAGGGTGGAAATTTGAGACAGAAGATTAGAGGCAATAATATGGGAGCGGCATGGACAGCAGTAAACCCCAGCAACATAGACTGGTATGGAGTAAGGCATGTACAGCCTGAGGACAAGGGCTTCATAAGCCATGGGGACTGATACAGATAGGTCCGGGGTAGTATGAATAGAGGATGAGGTGCAAATAGCTACGTTATCCCCCCTTACCTGCGTGGTCTTGCCAGGTGATATTGTAGCCAGAGATGTATATACTGGGACCAGGTGTTTTATTATTTAACCATGTTTTGGTTATTATGAGGAGGACAGCAGCCACAATAGTGCTAGGGGTGAAGCAGGACTAGTTTAGGTAGTAGACTTCTTATGTTAAGGTGGAGGATTTTAAGACCACGTGGGAGGGTTGGCATGTTGGAGGCAGGGGAGAGCATGTGTTGGAGAGGTGCCACCTGCATGTTTGATAGAGTGGGGCCAGGGTTAGGGTTTATATCCCTGGTAGATAGTAAGAGAAGGGAGATGATTATAAAGTGGAGCTTTGAACTTTTGTACCATGACTTAGATGTGACTGGTCTATAGGGGGTAGGTGGATAGTAAGAGGAAACAAACCAGATAGATAGAGAGCACAGGAGTACGTAGGAGTTAGGGACAGAAGAGAGGGAGGCACAGGGTAGAAAAATATAGCAAGCCCAGAGTTGGAGGAATGAGAGGAGGATCCCAACATCGGACTGCTAGTGCAGAAAATGGAGCCCTCTCAGGAAAATCTGGACACTTGCTCTTGAGGATGGGCTGGGGAGTGTCCTACAGCCGGCTGTGTTCAGCAATGGACTGCTAGCACAGAAGATGGAGCCCACTCAGGGCAATCCTGGACACTTGTTCTTGAGGGCGGGCTGGGAAGCGCACTGTGGCTGGCTGTGTTCAGCGCCAAACCACTAGCACAGAAGATAGAGCCTGCTCAGGTCAATCATGGATACTTGCTCTTGAGGGTGGGCTGGGGAGCACCCTGCGGCCGGTTGTGTTCAGCACCAGACCACTAGCACAGGAGATGAAGCCTGCTCAGGGCAATCCTGAAGACTGGAGAGTTCCACATGTTTGTTGAAATTTTTCTATACATGTGGACAACTTTGGCAATTTTCAATATTTTAAGTCCAAATTTTCAACATAGCCTATTTTTCACACCACCTCATGAACAGTACAGCTTTCATTTTTCACATCCTGTCTGAAATGTGTTTTCAGATCTGTGATGTGGAATGCCATTTTGCTAGAGATTTGAAAACTTTCAGCTATGGGGTTTATGAAGTGAGGTCATAAACATTCTATGTTGAAAATGTGGTGTTAAAATATGAAAAAATGCCAAAGTTATGACCGTTTGTTGCAATTTTGCTACACGTGCTCGTAACTTTGAACATTTTCAGTATTTTGACCCAAGATTTTCAACATGCCCATCTTATTACCCCATCTCATGTATGTCACAGCTGTCATTTTTCAAATCCTGGCCAAAATATGTTTTTGCACCATTGTTGTGGAATGGCATTGCAATTGTGCAGAATTATGTTTTGGTGGGATTTGAAAATTTTCTGTACAGGGCACATGAAGAGGAGTAATAAGATGGCTATGCTGACAATTTGATTACTGTTGTCTTATAAATGGAAGCACAGGGCCCCCAACAGCTACCTAAAAATATGCATCTATGGAAGGATGGGCCGGGCCCTGCACTCGCACAGGTAAATTTATGAATAAAGCCACAAAAGTAGGAAAATGAGACACTAGGGTTTTCAAAGCAAAAACCCCACACCCACCATGCACACAACAACAGGCAACTGGGTGTGCTTTGGGGTTGTTGGCCCTAATATTTACCCCATTCTCCTATACTGTACCCATCTCAACTTATTTTATGGAATGGGGTGAGTGTTAGAGCCAATGGCCTCAACGCACACACTCCTGACACCTGCTGATGTGTGCAGGGTAGGTGTGAGGTGTTAGCTTTGAAAACCCTAATGCATCACTACATTTCCATGCTTTTGTGACTTTATTCCTAACTAGAGCATCAACACAGTTTTTTGCAAGATATATATGTTGCAAAAAAACTTTGTTAGTGCTCTAGTTAGGATGAAAGCAACAAAATTTGGGAAATGAGGTGTTAGGATTTCCCTAACACCCCACCCTCCCAAACCAGGTGGGACAGCAGGTGTGGGCTGTGCCTTGGGCTTCTCAAGCCTAACACTCACCCATTCCATCTGTAAGTAAGGTCAGATGTGTAGACTTTATGAGAATGGGGGTGAGCATTAGACTTGAGAAGCCCAAGCCATACCCCACACCTGCTCTCCTGCCTCATTTGGGAGTGTGGGGTGTTAGAGAAACCTGAACACCTCATTTCCCAGCTTTTGTCACTTTGACCCTAACTGGAGCATTAACAAAGTTTTTTTACAACCTATTTCCTTATCTTTTGAGATAGTATAATAGTATTTGTATTTTACTGTGGCAGCACATAGTCCAGGGCCCTCCACAGATGCACATATATATATATATATATATATATATATATATATATATATATATATATATATATGCTATGCAAACAACTTCATTAATGCATCAGTTAGGGTTATTCTACAGCGACAAAAGTGAGGAAATTTGACATTGAGGTTTCCACCTTGCACCCCACCCCACCCTACCCCATCAGCAGGCATTGGGGTGTTTGTTGGGGTCTTCGGTCCTAACTCTCACCCTATCCCATTGGTAAACAAGCTGAGGTGGTGCAGTGTAGGAGAATGGGGTGCGAGTTAGGACCAATGACCCCAACGCACACCCCGATGCCTGCAGGTGGGGGTAGGGTGGAGGTGGGGTGCAAGGGGTGGGAACCTTAATGTTGAATTTCCTTATTTTTGTTTCTGTAGAAGAACCCTAACTGATGCATTAACGAAGTTTTTTTACATAGAATTTCCATACTTTTTAAGAAAGAATAGAAAAGTAGAAAGTTGTGCAAGTTGATGGGAACGTGGGGCCCTTTGAGCCCCGGGCTCCCACCACATGATTTTGTGTGACTATAGTAATAGTAAGTGCAATGGAAATGCAAGCAAAAAGGCTTACACACATGGTGATGCAAATGTAAATGGTAACACAAAGAGTAATAGAAATGCAAGTAGAAAGTGACACAAAATCGAACAGTTACGTAAACGGAGACATCAAACACAAGTGCACACAGAACACAACTGGTAACACACACATTCACATTCACGGTACCACAATTGTAAATGCAAATGGCAACAGTAACAGCAAGAATAACGCCAAAGTAAACAGAAATGCAAGCGCTTATGAAAATGCAAACCATAATGCACACACTCATGGAACCACAATTGTAAATGAAAATGGCAACAGTAACAGCAACAATAAAGCCAACAGAAACAGAAACGCAAGCGCATACGAAAACGCAAAATGTAACATGCACGGGCACGGTACCACAATTGCAAATGCAAATGGTAATGGTAACAGCAACAATAACACAAAACAAAATGGAAATGTAAGTGCAAATGAAAATGAAAACTGTAATGCACATGGTGGCATAGATGGGAACGGTGATGCGAATGGTAACAGAAGCGCAACTGGAAACACTAACTGACACAGTAACGAAAGGGCACACCCTTCTTTTCCCCAAAAACTGCATTGAAAAACACAATGAAAACAAAGAATGTATGCATTATAATTGACTTCGGAGCAGAAAATTAAGATTTGGAATACTAAATTGCTTATATCTCAGGAACCGTATGACGTAGGAAAAAAAATTAAATTTTGTATGAATTATTACTTTGCTGGCTAGTTTTATGCATAGCCCCCATTTGAGGGGCTAAGCATTCGTTTGACGAAAAGTCTGTATCTCGCACTGTTTCCGAGATATGGGCCCTGAAACACGCAACGGATGCCATAATGTTATTCTATGACAAAAGGCCTCAACTTCAAAGTGCCGTCACTTTGCCGCCCTGTAATATTATTTCACCAAGCCACCAAAAGGCACATCTGTGGGATGTTGGCTTTCTTCCCTCCAAACTTCAGCCCAAACAACAAAACCGTTATTTTGCAGCAGTGCAGCAAATAATTCCTGTAATGCGGCAAATGCCTTAATGTTATCTTATGGGAAAAAATGTCAGCTTCATAGTGCTGTAACTTTGCCGCCCTGTACTATTTCTTGACCAAACTACCAAAAGCCACATCTGTGGGATATTGCCTTTCTTCCCTCCAAATTGCAAGTCAAAAGACCAAACCGTTCCCAAGATATTTAACATGAAATATTACTAAACTTTCCTTATCTATTCTGTTATAAAAAAAATCTGGCCATCTTATCCCTCCCTCGAGGATCAAAGATGGCGATCAAAGAATCTCATGATCAAAGAATTTGCAGGCTCATGATCAAAGAACTTGCAGGCTCATGAACAAAGATTTAAAAACCTTATAAATCAAAAAATCGAAGGAATTGTGGTAAACTGCCACCATGGTTCAACAGAATGAAGCCCCCTGAGTAAAACCCACCCTCATCTGACTTCCTACAACACCCCTAGGATGAGAAAATATACATTTTAATTGGGCCATCTCGTCCCTCACTCATGATGCACGATCTCGATCAAAGAATCTCGTGAGCAAAGAATTTGCAGGCTCACGATCAAAGAATTTGCAGGGTCACGATCAAAGAATTTAAACTCTTCAAATTCACAAAATATACAGAATCGCAGTAAATTACCACCATGGTTCATCAGAACGAAGCCTCCTGAGTAAAACCCACCCTCATTTGACTTCCTACGACACCCCTGGGCTGAGAAGATTGATTTTCTCATCTGGCCATCTCGTCTCTTGCTTGCGATGCATGATCACGTTCAAAGAATCTCACGGTCACAGTATTTGCTTGCTCGTGATCAAAGAAATTGCTTGCTCATGAATAAAGAGCGAGGGACGAGATTGGCAGATTTCTAAATACATTTGTGCAGCCCAGGGGTGCCCTAGACTGTTAAATAAAGGTGGGTTTGCTCAGGGGGCTTCATTGTGCCCCATCTGCATACCCAAAATAATGTAGTACCTATCCCTGGTAGACTAGTGACCCCGCATCACAATAAAATATTAACATCTCTGGTAGTCTAGTGGCCCCTCAATAAAATATATTAATTATGTAGTGCCCTGGTAGTCTAGTGCCCCCACCCCCGGTATTTTTCCACATCCCTGGTAGTCTAGCGGCCCCCCCCAGTATAATGAAATAAATAATACTTTACATAATTATTGGCAGGTGCTTTTTCCCATAGGGAAACCAGGTTATAATTTGCCGTTATAACCAGCTCGGCTGGTTATAATGGCAAACACGTGCCAAGTTTCCCTCTGATCAAGCATGCACCAGTCACAGTGCTCCCTTAATACTTGCCGTTCAGTTCATTCTTCCGAGAAGCAATGCCGCTCGCTGTCTGTGTTTTTTTTTCTTCTCTTTGTATTTGAAAAAAAAAAATTCTCACAAACAAAAACCAGCAGAAAAGGAACACACCATCTGGTTTCCTTCTCCAGACACGAGAGCTGGGGGGTCTCTCCTCATCACACCGAAGAACACCTTAGCTCCACAACCGCTGTTTGCCGGTAAGTAAGAATACCGGAAACAGAAAAAAATATACACACAGCTACTGTTACTTTCTCCACTTGTTACCTCACATAAGCGGAGTACTAGAACTTGTCAGACCACAGAACACTAAGACTTTTGACTGCTCCCTGGTTGCCTAAAGCAGATCATTTTAGTTTCTATGATTGCTGAGGCAAAAAAGTGCATGCCAGCAATTATAAAAAATAAAATAAGGGGTAGTGTGTGTAAAACTCAGATTTTACACACACCCTCATTGTGGGATGCAGTTTATAAACCCCTCAGGCTTCGCCCTCGGGGTTTATGTAGCATCCCACAACTCTGGTGTGTGTAAAATCTCGTTACACACACCACCCCATATATTATTCTCTATATTATACCTGGTAGTCTAGTGGCCCCCCACCCATCTATCCCAGCCCACCCAGCACCCCCACCCCATGCCAGCTGGCAACTGGCACAGCCCTCCTCTCACCTCCATGGCCAGCTGCAGACTGTCTACATTACAAGCAGTAATGCAAAGAGGTGCTCAGAAATATTTTCAGAGCCTTTGCATTACCTCTCATAATGCAGACAGTCAGAAGCTGGCTGTGGAGGTGAGAAGTGGGCTGTGCCAGTTGCCGGCTGAAGAAGGGTAGGGGGTGCTGGGTGGCTGGGATAGATGGGTGGGGAGGTGGGGCACTAGACTACCAGGTATAATATAAATTATTATTTATTTCATTATGCTGGAGGAGGGCCGCTAGACTACTAGGGATATAAAATTTATAATAAAACAATACAGCTCGGGTGGCCACTAGACTACCAGGGATGTGGAAAAATACAGGGGGTGGGGGGCACTAGACTACCAGGGCACTACATAGTTAACATATTTTATTGGGGGGCCATTAGACTACCAGGGATGTAAATATTTTATTGTGATGAGGGGGAGCCACTAGACTACCAGGGATAGGTACTACATTATTTTGGGTATGCAGATGGGGCACAACGAAGCCCCCTGAGCAAAACCCACCATAATTGAACACTGTAGGGCACCCCTGGGCTGCAAAAAAATATTTTTAAATCTGGCCATCTTGTCCCTCGCTCGCGATGCACAATCGCGATCAAAGATTCTTGCGATCTAAGAATTTGTCAGCTCGCGATCAAACATTGTTAGCGAGCCACGAACGAAGAATTTAAAAGCTAAAAACTCTATTTTTTGACCAATTTCAACAGAACCAGAGCAATAGCTTGACAGATCAGGGTCCTCTGAGTAAAACCCATAGAAGTTTTACTTCAGAAGTGACCCCTGAGCCGAGATATTTGTGATTGTGCGATCGGAAAACTGAAAACAAGATGGCGGACCTTGTGGTCAAATAATTTTTGAAATTCCTTGGGATCAAAGATTCTTGAACCGCGAGGCTGCAAATTCTTCGACTGCCAGGTGGGATGAGTTGGCCAGAACCCCCATTCTTTGATCGCAAGATATACATATAAATTTTCCCACTGACTTATAATGGGAACTTAAAAGTGCCATAACTTTTGAATGCCTTAATATTTTTTTCACCAAACAAAAAGCAGCATGTTCAGCCACCAAAGCTCTTTCAAACAAGCCATCTTGTAGAGTGGCACACCACATGAAAGCCATGCAGGACCACATTAAGAAGGCCAAAAGGTGCCTTCAAAAATGGATAATTTTGCATTATTCAGTGCTTTCGTACACAAAGACCAGCACTCCGACTGAAACACACTTTGGAAAATCAAGAGACCTAATGTGCCCCAATGTGTGTACCAAATTTCAGACAAATCCATTGAATAGGTCCAAAGTTATTAACGTCCAAACTTTTGACTTTAGTATGTAACTGGCCCTCAACCCTAACTATAGTGGCGCGACCGCGCCACTAAAATATATATATATACATAAACTGTGGAGGGCCCTATGCTCAAGTTTATAAAACAACAGTGACCAAATTGTCAGCATAGCCTTCTTATTACCCCACCTCATGTACCCATTACAGAAAATGTTCGAATCCTCGCCAAAACATAATTCTGCATAACTACAACACCATTCCACACTACTTGTGTGAAAGCACATTTTGGCCAGGATTTGAAAAATGACAGCTGTAACACACATGAGGTGGGGTAATAAGAAGGTTATGTTGAAAGTCTGGGGTCAAAATATTAAACATTTCAAAACTTATATGTGGGTGCAGTGAAATTGCTATGAATGGTCATAACTTTGGAATTTTTCATATTTTGACCCCAGATATTTTCAGCATAGTCTTCTTATGACCCTTCCTCATAAATCCTTTAGGTGAACATTTTCAAATCTCTATCAAAATGCCATTTCATGCCACAGGTGTGAAAACACATTTCAGACAGGATATGAAAAATGACAGCTGTACTGTTTATGAGGTGGTGTTAAAAAGTGGCTATGTTGAAAATTTGGAATCAAAATATTCAAACTTACCAAAGTTATGCACGTGTGTAGAAAAATTTCAGCAAACGCACGTAACTCAGCCATTTTAGGAATTTTTTGCACCAAATTTTCAGCATGGACTTTTTGATACCCCACCTCATGAGGACTGGCACTGTTATTTCGTTAATCAGTCCTGAAAGGTGATTTCATGCAGTGACTGTGAAATCACCTTCTGGACCCAATTAATTAGATCACAGTGACGGTGTTAATGAGGTGGGGTTCCAAAGAGGTCATGTTGAAAATTTGGCGAAAAAAATTTCAAAAAATGGCAAAGTTATGAACATAAGTTCAAAACACCATTGAAATACATTATACAGCACTTACCTTTATTCCTGTTTGTGGTTCGGCTTTGAAGAGTGCAGAAATGTCCCAGTCCACAGAAGATGACAGCCTTCAACCTCCGGTGGTAAGTGTAGGGTAAGGGGAAGGGTTTGGGATGGTGGGCACTCAGTGGGAAGTTCAGGATGGGGAGGGGGATGGCGGGGACAATGAGGGACCATTTTCTTTTTTTTCAAGTTTTAGAAAAAAGATATTGAGGACTGTTTTCTTTTTTACAGGTTATTGACAATATTTTGGGACACTAGGGGTGTGCTCCCCAGTGTTCCGCACTGTTGGGGGGTGGGATCTAAATGTTGACACAGGGATTGGGTACCCTGATATCAGCAAATTAATGAAATAAAGGGGTGCATGCAGGGGAGGGCAACCAACACCGGGGGTTGGTGTCCCGGTGTCAGATTATTAAACTGAAAAGTGACCAGGGTACAGTGATCAGAGGGGGGGTGCCACTAGACACCAGTGAGGCTATATGGGGCAGGTATTGGGTTTGGGGATTGAGTGGTGCCACGAGATACCAGGGAAAACAAGGGGCTCATAAGGGCACTGTAGAAAGCAGAAAGAGTTCAATTGTGGCTGCAGAACTATGGTAGAATGCTCCTTTCGCTAAACTTGGCACCTGGGATTTCAGGTGCCCAGAAAAAGTATTTCTGGCCCGAATTTTGAAAAACAAACAGCAGAATCTAGCTAAATGGGGCCCGTTTAGTGAAGATCTGCTGCTTGTTTTTTAAAATGACAATGTATTTTCAATGTTTTTTAGTTGGTGGAAGGAAAAAAACAGGATGACGAATCACGAAAAAGGATTTTTTCTTCATGAAAAAGGATTTTGTTCTTGTCAAAAAAAAAATACTCTCGCAAGACTAAATCATTTTTCATGAGATCAAATCCTTTGTCAAACTTGGTGGAGCTGGAGGGGCACTGATGGGGTGGTTGCCTATCCTGGCTGCCCCAGTGTGAGCAGTGGTGCCCCACCACTATCTTTATTCACTGTTTAGTGACCTTTGTGGAGCCTGTGATTGACTGGATGGCCCCCTCTGTCTCCCAAACACTCCCAAACCTGGCTCCACCACTACACATCTGTCCTAAAAAATGAACTTCCCCTAGTATATAATGGAAACTTCAAATCATAACAAATTTGCAACAATTTAATATTTTTACACCAAACTAACAGTGGCTGTTCTGTTCTGTTACCCAAATTGTTTCTACCATTAAAAATTCAAAACAAAATTCCACACCATCTGAGCTCAAGTTAATGAGGACAAATACTGCAGAAAATGGTGACCTTTTACTTGTTTTACTATCTGGATCTCAGAGTCCGCACATCCAATTGGAATGAAACTTGCCACATCAAGAGACCTACCCCACAGGACAGCACATACCAAATGTTTTGCAAATCCCACCCCATTCCATGTGTAAAGAGGCTTACATGGTACAGCATAGGAGAAGGGAGTGAGAGTTAGGCCTAATGACACCATGGCACACCCTGATGCCTGTGGGTGTGTGGAGGATGGGGTAGGATGGTAGGGTGGGGGGGTTACAGGCTCAACTCTAAAGTCTTATTTCCCTACTTTTGTCTAGTTAACCCTAACTGATGCATTAATGATGTTTTTGCAATGAATTTCCTTACTTTTTGAGAAGGTGTAATGTAACTGGTAAATGGTATGTGTTGGTGGTAGCGTGGACCCTCTGGGCCCCATGCTCTGACAAAGCTGCCCATTTGCACATAATGATACGTGTGTGTGGGAGCATGGACCCTCCAGGCCCTGCGCTCCCACATACACATAACAACTGAGCCATACAGAAGCCCCATAGGGCTGAAAATGAACCCTTCTCCCTCTCCCTTCCCCCACCTCTCCTCTACCTCCCCAGCTTGTGCACCTTCCCTTTTCCTTCTTCCTCACTACTGCCCTCTGCCACCTCTCTCCCACCCTAACTCTACTGTTCTACTCTCTTAGCCTCAACTCTGCTGCTGGCCCCTGGCTCTTACCTACCTCAACCATACTTGTTTCACCTATCCTAATGTACTCTGACACCAGAACTGTTTTCCCTGGAACAATCCTGGCTTCCTTCTACCTTATTGTGAAATTATGTTTTTTGAAATCAAATTGTTGACCTTGCATGGTCTCCTATGTGTACTGTAATTACTGTCCATCCACTAACTGTTTTACTTCATGTGTAACTTTAGGTGAATATGTTGTTTGCATTGTCTGTAGTTAACCTAATGTGGAACCTCTGTAAAAGAGTCTAAGACTCAAAAGTACTTCCCAGATTGTAATAAATAAATAAATAAAACTAATTTGCCAATATCTCAATAAACATAGCAGCTATGAAAAAAATTCCAATGCAGTTGTAATCATGACTTCGAAACTTCCACGTAAGAACTAAATCCGTGTCTCGCATCATTTCTGAGATACGGACACCGAAAAGTGCGGTGGGCACTGCTATGGGAAAAATCTCAACTTTGTAATGCCACATCTATGGAACCAGTGTCATTTTTTGTGCCTAAACAGCATAATTCACATCTCAACCCTTCAAGCTTCAACCCTAACTGATGCATTAACAAAGTTTTCTGCAATGAATTTCCTTAATTCAAACAACAGGAAATCATACTGTATTCTGACTTATGCAGTATGGTCTCACCATAGGACTGCCCTGGAGCCAAAATGGTTACTAGAACTTATGCAAATGATGGAATGCTAGGCTAGAGCTTGGTTTTCAAATCACTGTCGATGGTAAACAACTTCTAACTGTCAGATTCTGGAGAGCTCTCCTTACTGTCTTGAAGAAAGTTTATTTTTCTCAGTTATTTCACTAGTAAATTTATTTTATTTGGTGTTCTTTTCATTGTTCTTGGTTTTCAGGCAGTAATTGTTTAGATTTAGTTCATTTAAGGTAAGTAGTCATTTTTCTTCTCGGTTTCCCAACTGGGAAGAAACCAACATTCATTCTTTCCCTTTTTGTATTTCTTTAGTTAATTTAATTTGTCCGACTCAGTATAGTTGGTTAGTTTAGTTAGTTTAACTGGGGTAACTCCTGTTTTTTTGTGTGGGTCCTTTTTACTGGGCTAATCCCTGGGCTATCAACTTTAAACAATTTCAGGGTATCTACTGTAAATTAATTTGGTCTAAACAACTGAAAAAAGAGAGAAAATTCAGTTTTGTGGCTGGGTTATGTCACAGAAGCCTAAAAAATGAACAGGACCCACCGCTTTCCAGCACTGTACCGATTGGAGGAACTATTTGCCAAAACAGATCCCCATCTGATTTGTTTATTCTGTCTGGGGCTTGATCACCTTCAGACAGAGTGTGAAATCATTGCCAATTTCCCTCAGTCCACCTTTGAGAGAAGGCAGAAAAGGTTAAGGGAAAAAATGGTCGAGAAGGCTGCTAATCCAGCCGATGAGCAACCGACTGAACCGTTGGGGCTGCCCTGTGACAGGGGCAATAGCTCTGTTAAGAAAAGAACTGCAGATAAGACTGCTTAACTGGCCATCACAGGTGAAAAGAAAGGAAAAGCACCAGGAACCGCAACTGAAACAAACAGCGGTTCCTTCTGCTGAGGAAATTGCTAACACGATTCTCATAATTCAGTCTTTGCAGTCCTTGGTTCTGGTTAATCCTCATCTGGTTCCCAGAACTCCTGGTTCACAGACCCTGGGTTCAACTGACCAAGGTGATCAGGGTGAGAAACCTTTTCAGGATACTGGTTATGGAGATGAACCAGACAACGAAGATGAGGATGAAGATTATGGGGATCTTATAGAGCCTGATATCTCTCCAGACCCTTATAGACCAGACTCCCCTGATAAGGGAAATGAGGATTTTTCTTCCTACTTTGCTTTTATGAAGCAAGTAGCACAGTCTCTTGACCTTCCATCCCAAGAATCAGTTGAGGATGAGGAAGAAGAAGACTACAAGGAAATGATGGCTGTCCCCCCATCAAAAAGGTTGCTCCTTCCACATCATAAGTCCCTAAGAAAGCAGACCATGAGGATTCTGCAGACACCCACTTCTATTCCACCTACAGACAAAAAGGTAAATAGAAAGTACTGAGTTGCTAAACATGGGGCTGAGTTTCTTTTTGGGCACCACAGCCATGAAGGTGTGGTGCAGACAGCAGCTTGTGACAAAACTGGCATCCCTCTGGCTTCCCATCCTCCAGAAAAAGACTCTAGGAAGATAGATTCTATTGCCAAGAAGATTTATCTGAGCTCTTCTTTGGCCATTAGACAAGCTTCCTACATGACCTACTTAGCCAGATACCAGAAGAACATATGGTCTACAGTTTTGGAAGTGGCCAAAGCAGTTCCTCCTCCCATGACTGCTGACCTGGAGGAAGCTGCTAGGAGAGGCACTGAAGCCTCTAAGACACAATTCAGGATGGCAGTGGATGCAAGTAACACTGCCTCCAGACAGATGGCTTTGGCTGTGTCCCTGAGGAGGTTTGGGTGGCTTAGAACTACTAACCTTACACAAGACACCCAAAACAAAGCTATGGACTTTCCCTGCAATCCAGTGTCTCTGTTTGGACAGCAAACAGAGGCATACATGAAAAAGATGGATGACTATAAAACTGCTTATAAAAGTGCAGCAACTAATGAAAAAGCTGCCTCTCACCAGAAACACCACCCTAGGGGTGGCAGTGGCAGAACTTCCTATAGGCCCTTTTTCCAGCCTCAAGTTTTTCCCCAGTACCAGCCCAGTGGATACGTTAGAGGCAGGGGCAAAAGGGGTAGTGGCTGCACCAGCCCTACTGTGCAGCCAGTAGCTCAACAGAAGCAGACACCTTGAGGGAATTGTTCAGTTTGCCTCTCTACCCACAGTAGGAGGCAGGTTGGCCCACTACTTCCAGGAATGGAACACCATTGCCACAGACAAGTGTGTCCTGGAGGCAGTGGGCCAGAGACTTGCCCTAACCTTCAAGAATCTGCCAAAGCTCAGGTCAAGAGTTTTCAAACCATTGTCCCCTTCAGAAATAACCCTGTTAGAATCAGAGGTTTCAAATCTTCTTGCACTCCAAGCAGTGGAATCAGTACCTCCCAGCACCTGGGCAAGGGGCTGTATTCAAGCTCCTTCCTTACACTGAAAAAAACAGGGGAGTGACGACCCATTCTGGATCTCAGGTACTTAAACAAGCATTTGACAAAATCCAAGTTCAAGATGGTCACTCTGGCCACCATTCTTCCTTGCCTCAGACAAGGGGACTGGCTGGCATCTATAGACCTCAAGGATGCGTATTTCCACATTCCCATCAGAAAGTCACACAGAAAATATATCAGGTTCAGGCTCAGTTCAGGCCACTACCAGTTCAGGGCAATGCCCTTCAGGCTCACATCTGCCCCAAGAGTCTTCACAACATGCCTGGCAGTAGTGGTGGCACACCTGAGATGACAAGGAGTATCAGTTTTCCCTACCTAGATGACTGGCTGATAGTGGGACAATCTGCCCAGCAAGTAAGAGAGGCACTGTCTTTAACACAAAATGTCCTGTCCTCTCTAGGGTTCTTAGTGAACAACAAAAAGTCTGTTCTGGAGCCAGTTCTAATCCTCAAATTTATAGGGGCAGAACTGAACACAAACAGATGAATAGCATACCTGCCTCAGGAGAGAGTGGACAGCCTCATCTAGGTAGCCACCTCCTTCAAGCTTCATGTCTCAAGGCCATCAAGGCACTTCCTTCAGTTGTTGGGGCATATGGAAGCCTTCACAGCAACTGTGCTGGGGGCCAGGTTTCAGATGAGAGACATACAATACCATTTGAGAGAGTATTGGTCCCAGAGAAAGGATTCTCTGTTAAAACTAGTTCCGGTCACAGCCACTTTTCTGCAAGCCCTTTGATGGTGGCAGGAGAGGGACAATCTCAGACAAGGGGTTCCCTTTGTACAGAAATCCTCCTCCCTGATACTCACAACAGATGCATCCCTCTTGGGATGGGGAGCACATCTGGGAGACCTTGCCACTCATGGCACATGGAGTCAACAGGAATCCTTTCTGCATATAAATCTTCTAGAGCTCAGAGCAGTTCGGTTAGCTCCTCACTTCTTCTCCAATCAGATCAGAGGGCAGACGGTGCAGATCAGAACAGACAAACAACACAACCACCATGTGCAACATAAACAAGCAAGGGGGAACAAGGTCAACCCCTCTATGCACAGAGGCAATGGAGGTTTGGGCCTTGGCTTACTCCCTCAAGGGTTCCCTCACAGCTGTTCACCTTCCAGGCAAGGACAATGCCCTGGTGGATGCCCTCAGCTGAATAAACCAGAGCCATCATGAGGGGGCACTGAACAAGCAGGTCTTACAGGCCATCTTCAGGAGATGGGGCATTCCAGAAGTGGATCTGTTTGCAGCTCCAGACAATATTCAGCTCCCTCAGTACTGTTGCAGGCCCCCTATCAAGGGCATAGTTCCCCTGGATGCACTCCTGCTGGATGGGACAGGGAGGTTTCTGTATGCCTTCCCTCCTTTTTCCCCTGTTGCTGAGAGTGTTAAACAAACTCAGGCTCCAACCAGCATCAATGATTCTCATCACCCTATATTGGGCCAGACAGTCCTGGTGCTCCATGCTCCTATCATTGTCCATAGCCAGGCCAATCAGCCTTCCCAGGAGGTACAACCTACTCACATCCTCTCAGGGCAGGATCATGTACCCCAACCTGTTATCCCTCAGACTCAAGGCATGGCTCTTGAAGACTTAGAGTATGCAGGATTGCATCTTTCAGAAGGAGTTATGGACATTCTCAGGGTTTCCAGAAAACCTTCTACTAAAAAGACTTATGCTTCAAAAGTGAAAACGATTTTCCCTTTGGTGTCAGAATAAGGGTTTAGACCATACCCAGGCTAATCTTTCTATAGTCTTGGACTATATGGCTCATTTGCACTCTACAGGTCTTTCCATTGTCACCTTGAGGGTACATCTAGCAGCTGTTTCAGCAGGTAAGCCATCTTCACTAACCTCCAAGCCTGTGTTTAAAATATTCTTTAAAAGGTTGTTACACTTGCATCCACCACATAGGGAGCCTGCTCCCATGTGGGATCTGAATATTTGCATAGCTCAGCTTATGCAGCGCCCTTTCAAGCCCATGGCTACAGCAGACCTCAAATATGTGACTTGGAAAACAGTGTTCCTGGTAGCTATTACCTCTGCAAGGAGAATCAGTGAGCTCCAGACATTGTGTAGAGCAAGGGTACATTGCTGCCCACAGGGACAAAATAGTTCTCAGGACGAACAGAAGGTTTCTTCCCAAGATGGTATCAGATTTTCACCTTAATCAATCTGTCACTTTACCAGTGTTCTTTACTGACCACTCTACCTCAGCTGAGCGCAGACTGCACAGCATGGATGTAAAAAAGGCAGTCAGCTATTATCTGGACCATACAAAGGGTCACAGAGAAGATCAGACCCAGCTCTTCCTCACTTATGGAGAGGTGGGAAAAGGAAGACCTATCACTAAGTGGTCCATTGCCAGGTGGATCGTTACCTATATTCAGTTCTGTTATAGTAAGGTAGGAAAGCAACCACCTGTGGGCCTCAGAGCCCACTCTACCTGGGGTATTGCAGCCTCTCTGGTGGCTGCCAGGGAGATTTTCCTACTGGACATTTGTAAAGCTGCAACTTGGAAGACAGTCCACACTTTCACCAAACACTACTCTTTGGATGTTCAGGCCAGAGGTGATGCCAGGTTTGGCACAGCAGTCCTGTAGAACCTGTTTCCTAAATGGTTCTAGCCCACCTCCAAAGGCACTGCTTGGTAATCTGCATAAGTCAAAGCACAGTCAGATTTCCTGTTGTTTGAAGAAAAAATTACTCATTATAGTAATCTTGTTTCTTCTAAGGGAATCTTACTGTATTCTGAGCTCCCACCCTTCCACCCTACTAAAACCTATGGTCTCTGCACTACTGCTGTGGTACAGTTGGGACAAACCTGGGGGTATCTTAGGTTCTTGCTTCTTTGGGGCATCTGTGACTTGAGTCTTAGTGATGTCATTTAGAAAATAATTTCTCTAAAACAGGGGGGTATACACCATATCATGGTGTCTCCTCTTTTATTGGGCAGGGAGCTCTAGGTATTATTATTATTATTATTATTGCTAGGATTATACTAATAGGAAACTGCTTAGAGCAGGCTTCATAAGAATCTGACAGTTAGAAGTTGTTTACCAGTGACAGTGATGAAGGAGAGCTCTCCAGAGATGTCTTACTGAAGCAAGCGGAGTAAAGAATCTGACAGTTAGAAGTTGTTTACCAGGGACAGTGATTTAAAAACCAAGCTCAAGCCTAGCATTCCATCATTTTCATAGGTTCTAGTAACCATTTCAGCTCCGGGACAGTCCTATGATGAGACCATACTGCATAAGTCAGAATACAGTAAGATTCCCTTAGAAGAAACAAGACTACTAAGGTGAGTCACTTTTTCTTTTTGAGAAAGTGTAATGGTAACTGGTATGTATTGGTGGGAGTGTGGGCCATCCAGGCCATGCAGTCCCACCAAGCATCCCATTTGTGCATAATGATATGTGTGTGTGGGAGCGCAGGCCTTCTGGGCCCTTCGCTGCCACTTACACGTAACAACAGAGCCATACAGTAGCCCTATAGAGCTGAAAAGGAACCCTTCTATCACTAATTTGCTAATATCTTAGTAACTGTATGGGCTATGAAAAACATTCCACTGCAGTTGTAATCATGACTTCAAAACTTCCACACATGCTTAACTGTGGGTAGCAAAAAATCTGTATCTTGCTTCGTTTTCAAGATACGGGCATCGAAAGTTGCTGTGGGCAGCACAATGTTATCCTATGGGAAAAATCTCAAATTCGTGATGGCATATCTATTGAACCAAATACCTTTTGTACACCTAAACAGCATCATTCACATCTCTGCCCCCCACACACACTTTATGCCCTGCACATTTCAATCCAAAATATCAAGCAGTTTATTTATTTATTTATTTTTTGACATTTCTTTTTCCATCCGGTCACAGCCTGTGGGGCCTTTCTCAGGCATCCTGACCTGATCCTGCCTGCCTGAGGTCCCCTCATAACAAGCCTCCTCTCTCACCCCCTGCATCTTGCACCCTCACCTTAACCCTCTAGGGTGGGGCTGCCACTCCTCTTGGTGCTCTTAGAGATAGAACTGCTGCAGGTGGGGGCTCATGCAGAGGAACTGGAAGGCTGGGTGGGTGGGTTCTGGTGGAGGGCATGGGGGTCAGGTGCCATCACTTACCCTGCAGAACTGGGTTTTTCTTTTGTTCTGATGAGCTTCCTCCCCTCCCAAAGATGAAGACATGCAATGACATCTAGCACCAACATGCACGCTCCCACGCATGTCCACAGAGATGTCTGTCCGCACCTCTTCCCCAGCCTATGCAAGCGCTCCCCAAGTGCAGTGATCCCTGCCTCCACAGGGTGTCACTAGCACTGGAAGGCACATCCCACCCACACCCGGATGCTCAATCCTCTCCTCTCTGGCCAGCCCCCAGAGACCCGGGCTAGTTCACAAACCCGGGTCACCGGTGTGGCACAAGGTGTGGCATCCAGTGCCTCAACCTTCAGGGCCACTGGGCCAGCCCAAACCATTTAATTACAGTGCGCCCACAAAGTTTTTAAATTCCTAGTTCATGAGGTGGCAAAATTCCCATTTGCAAGGTCAACCCCCAGTCAAAAGCTGTGAAAATCACCATTGGCGAGAAATTCTTGATCATTAGATATTGGCCATCTGGTCTGGAAGTCGCGATATTGAATTTTGCTAGCTTGCAAAAGAAGATTGGCTCACAAAAGGGGATTTTGACAGCTCACAAATGGGGATTTTGTCAGCTCACAAACAAGGAAATAAAAAATCCAATCCCCTTTCACGATGTGTCAAAATCCCCATTTGTGAGCCAATCCTCATTCGCGAGAAGGGTCATCTGATCGTGAAATGATTATCAAGGATTTTGTCAGCTCGCAAAAGGGGGTTAGCTCATGAAAGTGGATTTTGACACCTTGCAAAAGCGGATTTTGTCAGTTTTCAAAAGGGGATTCAAAAACCCAATACTCTTTTGCGAGCTGACAAAATCCCCTTTCACGAGCTGATCCCCTTTCGTGAGCTGACAGAATTCCCATTTGCAAACTAATCCTTGTTGGTGACATAGGGCCATCTGGTCCCTAAGTCACGATCAAGGATTTTGCTACCTCACGAAAGGGGATCGACTGACGAATGGGGATTTTGTCACCTCCCGAACGAGGATCGGAAGCTAGTCATGAACAAAGAATTTTTAAATCTAAAATGGCTGTTTTTTGGTCACAACAAAGGAAACCATAGGCATGGGTTTGTAGAGGGCATCACTCTGAACAAAAGTGATGCCTCATTTTTAAAAGAAGTCAGCCGTGGGGCAAGCTACAACATTGTGTTTGGAGGAAAAAATGAAAACAAGATGGCGGCTTGCAAACAAGGAATTTTTCCTCACGAATGGGGATTTTATAAATCCGTTTTGGGAGGTGGCAAAAATCCTTGATCACGTGCCCAATGCCCTCTCACAGAACATACTCTAAATCTTGGAGTAAACTGAGTGTGCTCAGAACCCGAAAATTGAAAATTAAATAACTTTTGACTAAATTAATATTGTTTCACCAAACTAACACTGGGTTGTTCTTTAAGCAACCTCTTTTTACCCTGAAAATATCAGACCAGAATTCCAAACAGTGTGCCCACAGCGTGATTGGCAAAAATCAGCAAAAAAGTGAAAAATGCATTTTTGGGTGGTTTACTGCATAGAAATCGCAAGTCTGATTGAAACGCAAGTTGGCTAATCAAGAGATGTACCATACAGGACTGCACATTCCAAATCTTGTGCAAATCTGATGAATGGTTGCAAAGTTATTACGGTACAAAATTTGGGGTTTAACATTAAACTGGTTACTCAACCCTAACTATACTGGTGCGACCGAGCCACTATAGGTTCATAGGAAGTATTCAGGTCCATAAGCCTGAAAGGTGATAAAAGGATCTGTTACCAACTGATGTACATAGCTCCATTTTTTGTCTCCCATGTACATGTCCAACCGGTATTTAAATGTCTGTAGGGTATTGGCACCCACCACTACGCCTGGGAGCCCATTCCAGGTATTCACTATCCTCTGGCTAAACCATGTTACTCTTTTGTTAGTTCTGTACTTCTCTCCCTTCAATTGTTTATCATGTGACCTTGCACCTTTTCTCATTCCTTCTTTCCAGGTCAAACCCACAATTTCACATATTAGTCCATCATTCAATGCCCTATATACATAACACAGATCTCCCCTTATTCTTCTGTATTCCACAGAGTATAGACCTAGGTGTTTCAGTCTGACATCATATGCTTGGTTGTTTTTTAGATCCACTCTTTTTGTGAATCTTCTCTGTACTCTTTCTATTCTTTTTATCCTACCTATACTTTGTACTGTGATAAAGAGGGTTCCATATTCCAGGATAGACCTCACCAGAGATCTGTACAGTGGAACAAGGACCTCACTCTTTTGGCTTCTGATGTTATGAAACAGGTTACCAATAATTCTATTTGCTCTTGTTACACAGATCTTATGTTTTTCAAAGTTACATTTTTCGGTGATTATCACCCCTAGCACATTCTCATTTTCTGATGTTTCCAATATCTGTGAATTCAGTGAATATTGTGCTCTAAAGTTGTTATGACCAAAGTGAATGACCTTACATTTGGCAATATTAAAATCCAATTTATGTGACTTTGCCCAACTCTCAAGATGGTGAAGTTGTTCCTGTAATTTTGCAATAGCTTACACCTTGTTCACTATTGCCCCAATCTTGGAGTCGTCTGTGTATTTACACATCCAAACACCATTGGATACCTGTGTGCTGGAAACCAGGACATTAAACAGCCTTGGACCCAGCACGGACCCCTAGGGGACCCCACTAGTCATCCCAGCCCTTGTAGAGAGATATCCCCTAATCCGTACTCGCTGTTGCATATTGCACAACTATGCTTCAATCCACTTACCAAGGTAATGGTCTACCCCCAATTGTTTGAGGGTATTAGGTAATACCATGTGGGAGACTGATTCAAAAGCCTTCCTGTAATCTAAATAAATTACATCAACTGGGAATCCGGCATCCAAGGCCTGACTTACTGGCTCAAAGAAATGTAGTAAATTGGTTGTGCATGATCTACCACTTGAGAAACCATGCTGTGAAATATCTATATGATTCAGGGTTTTTAAACTACAGTAAAGAAACTCACCTATAAAGATTTCCATTACTTTACCTATAATTGAGGTGAGACTTATTGAATGATAGTTCTCTGGTTTAGTCTTATCTCCTGATTTATATATGGGTGTTATATGTGATTCTCTCCAAACACCTAAAACTTTGCCTTGTTGTAGGGATTTATTAAATATGGCTGTAAGTGGGATGGCAATCTCATCTCCTGTTTCTATCAGAAACACTGGGTGGTAACCATCCAGTCCCCCTGATTTGTACCTCTTTAAATTCTTTAGTTTGACTCTAACCTGTCCAATGGTAATTAATGGAATATCAGTTTCTACTGTGTCATGTATCATATGTTCTCTACTAGTCCCACTGATATCCCTAGAATACACGCTTTGGAAGTATACATTGAACAAATTAGCTATACCCATCTCATCCTCCATTTGTGTCTCATGGTCTTTTAACACAGTAATCTGATTGTTGTTCTTAAACAGACTGCCTACATAATTATAAAATTTCTTTAAGTTAGGTAACAAGTGTAAATTCTGCTTTTGCTCATCCTTTTTTTATGGCTTGTTTGCACTTTTTAACCAGAGACATATGCAGACAGTCTGTTAGTGGGTGGATGCTTTTTTAGTCTCTTATATGCCCTATTTTTATTGTTTATTAATCTACGAATTGATTGGGTCATCCAATGTGGTATTCTTCCTCTCCTGTTTAATTTTTTGCTTAATGGTACATGATTTTGTATGCATGAATTCAGTACCCCATTAACTATTTTCCATGACTGTTGTAAGGATTTCCCCTTTAGTACATCCCAATTGTATGATCTAATTATATTATTTATGGTTATGTAGTTATGCTATATATATATATATATATATATATATATATATATCTATATGTATTATAGTGGCACAGTAGTGCCACTACAGTTAGGGTTGAGGAGCCATTTACATGTTAAACCCAAAATTTTGCACCTTAATAACTTTGCAACCATTTAACAGATTTGCCTGAAAGTTGGAACACGTGATTAAGTCCCATGTGCCTTGTAATCTGCCAAGTTTCATACTGGTTGCATATATGGCTGTGGAGTTATCAAGCGTCATCTGCGCGCACGTTTACGCTTTTCTGGAATTTTACAGTCGCGCCTACAGGTTGCACGGTTTGCGCGACCGGTCTGAAATCTTCAGGGAACATGCAGCTGAGGCCCTGATGTACCTTTTGAAGATTTCGTGAAAAAATGTTAAACGGTTCAAAAGTTATTCAAAAAACAATTTCCCATTATAAGTCAATGGGAAAAGTTAACAAAAAGTTCGGCAGTGTCACAAATGCAGTTTTTACTTTCGCAAATGGCCCGTTTACTGTCGCAAATCCACCATTTTGTTTTCAGTTAGCAATCAGAAAAATGCTTGGCATTTAAAATTGGGACCTTCTAGCAACCTAATTCTTTTTGTATTCATGTAGTCGGATACGTAGTCTGAGGATGCTAGCCATGTCTTTATTTTGGGGTAAAACACCCCAGAAATATGTTTTTCAAATTTCTGGAAAAGTACTTTCGCAAAGTACTGTTGAACTTGTGACACTGTCGAATGAATTTGCGAAAGCTTTTGCAAACTTCGACAGTACTCTTCTAGGCTGTGGGAAAATTACAGCAATTCTTTGGCACCCTGCTGCAAAACAAAGGTTTGGTGTTTTGACCTGAAATTTGGAGGGGAATGCAGCCAACATCTCACAGATGTGGTCTTCACTATTTTGTTGAAAAAATATTACATGATGGCAAAGTTACAGCACTCCAAAGTTGATGCTTTTTCCCATAGGATAACATTACGGCATTCGACGCATTACAGGAATCCTTTGGCACCCTGCTGCAAAATAACGGTTTGATCTTTTGGGCTGAAATTTGGAGGGAACACAGGCAACATCCCACAGATGTGCCTTTTTGTGGTTTGGTGAAAAAATAATACAGGGAGCCAAAGTTATGGCACTCCGAACTTCTCTTTTTTTCCCATAGGATAACATTATGGTGTTCGCCGCGCCTTTCAGGGCCCATATCTCAGAAACAGTGCGAGATATGGACTTTTCATCAGACAGATGCTCCAGGAAACTCATAAATCATATGACTTTTAAATTTTTTTTCTACGTCTCACGGTTTCTGAGATATAAGCAATCTAGTATTTCAACTCCTCATTTTCTGCTCCGAGAACCATTATTATGCATACATTCTTTGTACTCACTGTCTTTCTTTATGCAGCTTTTGGGGAAAACCAGCCTGTGCACTTACATTACTGTTACCGTTACCATTTTTGCTTGGGGTTCCGTTTCCGTTTCACTTACCATTCACGTCTATGCCACCATGTGCGTTACCCTTTGCGTTTTCATTTGCTTGTTTTGCATTGTTTTTAGCATTTCTGTCTATACTACTGTTTCTCTTTCTGTTTTGCTTTGTGTCACCATGCTCATTACTATTTGTGTTTGCGGGCACAATGTTACTATGTGACAAGATATCATGTAAACCCCGCGCTCCTGCCGCCGCATTACATTCGCTATTTATCATTATCATTCTCAAAAAGAAGGGAAATTAGAGGCAAACAACTCCATTTAATGCATTAGTTAGGGTTGTTTCACACCGACAAAAGTGAGGAAATTCAGTGTTAGGGTTGAAAGCCCCACTTGGCCCCCGGGCCCACACCCCCAACCAGCATTGGGGTGCGCATTAGGATTGTCGGTCCTAACTCTCACCCATTCTCCTACACCTCTGCTTCTTTACACATGTGATGGGTGAGAGTTAGGGCCGATGACTCTAATGTGCACCCCGACAGTTGGGGTGAGTAGGGGGCCAAGGGGGTTTCTAACCAACACTGAATTTCCTCGATTTTTTCAGTGTAATATATATATATATATAGATAGAGAGAGAGAGAGAGAGATACAGTATACACATATAGACTTTGACGGCAGATAAGGACCATTTGGCCCACTTAGTCTTCCCATTTCCCTATGTATTGGAAATGCTGCAGATCCTAGTTACTCAACAGCCTACTTTCTCCTGCAACCCACTAAAATTGCCTTATGTCTGTCCCATGAATTCTTGAATTCCCCCACTGTTTTTAACCCAATGACCTCCTCAGGAAGGCCATTCCATGTGTCCACCGCCCTCTCCATGGAAAAAATACTTCCTCACATTGCCCCTGAGCCATCCCCCCTCTATCTTCAAATTATGGCCCCTTGTTCTTACACCTCTCTTGTTCTGAAAGATGCTACCCTCTTGGACGTAGTTGATTCCCTTGAGGTACTTGAAAGTTTCTATCATGTCCCCCCTCTCCCTCCTTTCCTCGAGCATATACATATCAAGTTCCATTAGTCGCTCTTCATATAATTTCTGGTGCAGACTCTGCACCATTTTAGCTGCCCTTCTCTGGATTGCCTCCATCCTCTCTATGTCCATGTGGAGATGGGGTCTGCAGAACTGCATGCAGTACTCCAGATGGGGTCTCACCAACTATCTGTACAGAGGGATGACAACTTCCTGTTTTCTACTGGTGATGCCTCCACCTATGCATCCTAGTATCCTCCCAACCCTCCTTACTGCCTTTTCATATTGCATGTCTAACTTGAAATCATCTGATATGACTATCCCAGGTCCCTTTCCATCTTTGTTGTTGTTGGTATCCACCCTCCCCATTGTGTATACTTCTACTGGGTTTTTGTTTAACAGGTGCATTACTTTGCACTTCTTTGCATTGAATCTAAGCTGCCATACTTTTGACCATTCCTCCAAACTTGACAAGTCCCATCTCATTCTTTCTACCCACCTTGTGTATCAACCCTGTTGCAGATCTTTGTGTCATCTACAGAGAGGCATACTTTTCTTTCCAGTCCCTCTGCAATGTCACTTATAAAGACACTAAAAAGGACTGGACCCAGTACTGAACCCTGTGGTACCCCATTAGTAACCCCCTTTCTTCACCGTGGACTCTGTTTACTGTTACCCTTTGTGTCCTGTCATCCAGCTAATGTTTTACCCAGGCTATCACCCTGGGACCCACTCCCAGGCTGGCTAGCTTGTTTATTAATCTTTTGTGTAGGACTGTGTCAATTGCCTTGCTAAGTCTAGGTAGGCCATGTCCACAGCCCCTCTCTGGTCTACAACTTTGGTCACCCATTCAAAGAAATCTATTAGATTTATTTGACTTGACCTTCCCACTGCATATCCATGCTGCCTTGGATCCTCTGCCCTGCTGGCCTCTAGGTACTCAACAGTTCTTTATTTTAGAAGTGATTCTATCATTTTTCCCCACCACTGAGGTCAAACTAACAGGCCTATATTGTTCTGCCTTTGCCTTGCTCCCACTTTTGTGAAGGGGAATCACATCTCTCCTCCTCCAGTCCTCAGGTACCACACCATCTTCCCATAATTTGTTAGAAAGGGTAGTCAGTGGTGCCACTAGTTCTCCCCTAAGTTCTTTTAGAATTCTGGGGTGAATTCTGTCAGGTCCCCTTGCCTTGTCCACCTTGAGCTTTAGGAGTTCATTTAGGACCCTTTATTCTGTGAATGGACTGGTATCAACTCCCCCTATCCAGAGTGCTTCTATTGTTTGGTTTAGGTACCCACCTCCTCTTCTTTTGTGAATACTGGACAAAAGTATTAATTCAGTATCTCTGCCTTTTCACTGTCACCATCTGCCCATCCACCCCCTCTTTATTAAGCCTCACAATCCCTCTCTTGGTCTTTCTTCACTCCCTAATGCACCTATAAAGGGTTTTATTCCCCTTTTTAACTGAGTTGACTATCTTTTCCTTGGTTTGGACCGTTGCTATTCTGACTGCCTTTCCATCTTCCTTCTGCTTTAACTGATGCAGTTTTCTGTCCTGCTCCTTGTGTGATTCCTTATACTTCCTGAATGCTATCTTTTTCTCCCTAACTTTCCCCACTGCCTCTTTTGAGAATCACAGTGGGGTTTTTTCCTTCATTGTGTTTTGTTTATTTGCTTCACACAAAGGCTTGTTGCTTCTTGGATGGCATTTTTTATTTTTACCCATTGTTCCTCCCCCCTCCTTTCTGCCTATTTGCTAGTGCATTCCTTAGGTGCTCTCCCATTTTGCCAAAGTCAGACCTCCTGAAGTCCAGTACCCTCACTTTTGTATGGCTTGACTCCATGGCTGTATTTATCATGACCCACACTGTTTGGTGGTCACTTGTTCCCAGATGGCTACCCACTTCTAAATCTGAGATCCTCTCACTGTTCCCATTTGAGAGTCTAAGATTGCACCCTCCCAAGTGGGTTCCAACACTAGCTGTTGGAAACATGCCCCCTCTAGGGCATTGAGAATGACCTTGCTCTTGTACATGGCTGCAGCAAATGTGCTCCAGTTAACATCCAGCATATTTAGGTCCCCCATCAACAATATTTCCCCTTTTTCTGCCATTTTAAGTATGTCATCTATCATTTTCCTGTCCATTTCCTCCCCCTGAGATGGGGGTCTGCATACAACCCCTGTGCAGATTGTGGTGCCCGTTCTTGTCTTCAGGGTGATGCACAGTGCTTCCACTCCTCCCTTTTTACCATTTAGTTCTGTTGTCTTGATCCTGTCCCTGATGTAGTGAGCTACTCCTCCTCCTCCTCCTCCTCCTCTTTTACCCTCCCTGTCCCTCCTGTAGACAGTGAACTATGGTAGGTTGACATCCCAGTCATGGTTTACTCTGTACCATGTTTCTGTGACTGCCACAATATGCAGGTATCCCTCTTCCATCAAGGTCACTAGTTCAGGAAGCTTATTACCAAGACTACAGGCATCGGTACTCATCACCCTCTATTTGTTAGTGGCCTTGCCCCTTTTAGCTCCATCCCTGTACTTACTTCCTTTGCCTCTTTCTCCATTTTCCTCTGCCCTTTTCCTTATGAACATCTCTATTTTGGTGCTTCCCTTGCTAACTACACTGTTTTGTGGGGGAAGGCTGGGAATTCCCTGCTCCTTTTCAGTGCCTTTGCCCTTGCAATAAATATATATATAAATATATATATATATACATACACATATATAAAATGTTGTTAATGCTTCAGTTTGAGTTAAAGCAACAAAATCAGGGAAATGTGGCTTTAGGGTTTCCAATTCTAATGCCCCACCCCCACCCTAAATAGATGTAGAGGGATCAGGGGTGGCATTGACATCTTCAGCTCTAATGCTCACCCCATTCTCCTATATTGTGCTCACCCAGATTATTTTCTAATGGAATGGGATGAGTGTTAGGGCTGAAGGCTTCAATGCCACCCACAATCCCACTTCATCTGTGCAGGGTGGTGGTAAGGTGTTAGGGTTGGAAACCCTAACACCACATTTCCCAGCTTTTGTTACTTTAACCCTAACTGATGCATTAATGAAATGTTTTGCAGTGTATTTCCTTACTTTTTGAGATAGTATAATAGTATCTTTATTTTATTGTGGGAGCTCAGGTCCTTCGGACACTGTACTTACATCCCTCCACAGATGCGCATATATATTAGGGGGTGGGAACCCAGGGTTCAAAAGCCTCCCATCCCTCCATAGATGCATATATGTATCAAGCTGTGGAAACGTAGTGACCTTCTGCCCCTGCACTTCTAGGCATAAAGTTACGAGCCAGCTTAGCGAAATTGCAACAAATAGTCATAACTGTGCCATCTTAAATAATTTTCACACCAAATGCTCAACATAACCTTCTTATCACCTCACCACATGTACCCAGTGAATAAAATGTTCAAATGCCCACCAAAACATAATTCTGAGCAACCACAACACCATTCTATGCCACAGGCATGAAACCACATTTTGGCCAGGATTAGAAAAATGGCAGCTATGGCATTCATGATGTGAAGTACTACATTTAAAATATGGAGTGAAAATATTGAAACTTCCCAAAGTTACAAATGTGTGAAGTGAGATTGTAACAAATGTCCATAACACAACAATTTTTTGAAATTTTGACCCCAAATTTTCAGCATGTCCTTTTTGGTACCCCACATCATGAACACTGGTACTGCCATTTCATTACTTGAAAGGTAATTTCTTGCAGTAACTGTGCCATTCTGGGCCACAAGGTGCAAAACCTCATTTTGAGAAGGATGTGAAAAATGACAGCTTTGCTGTTCATGAGGAAATGTGAAAAAAATGGTTATGTTGAAAATTTGGAGTGAAAATATTAAAAAAACAAAGATTATGCACATGCATAGCAAACTTTCAATGAACACATGTAACACAGGCATTTTTCAGTATTTTTGCACCAATTTCCAACATGGGTTTTTTTGGGACCACACCTCATGAACACTGATACTGTTGTTTCATTAACTGGTCCCCAAAAGGTGATTCTGCACAGTGACTGCAACATCACCTTTCTTGACTGAGTAACAAAAGGACAGTGCCAGTGTTCATGAGGTGGGATCCCAAAAAGCCTGTGTTGAGAATTTGGTGCAAATATACCTACAAATGGCTGAGATATCAGCATAAGTTTAAAACACCATTGACAACTATTATACTGCACTTACCTTGATTCTTCAGTTCACATTTTGACTTTGAAGAGTGCAAACGTGTCCCAGTCCACAGAATATGACAGCCAATGGTCTTCAGTGGTAGGTATAGGACGGGGGGGTTAGTTACTCAGTGAGATGGTTGGGATGGGGAAGGGGGACAGGGGAGACAATGAGGGACTGTTTCCTTTTTTGCAGGATGAAAAAAAAATATGTCAGGGGATTGTTTTATTTTTTACTGGGAAACAAAATATTTTGGGACACTGGAAGGGTTCCCCAGTGTTTCACAGTAGTGGAGGAAGCTGCACATAACTGGGGACACTGGGAGTGGCAACCCAGTGTCCCTCATTGGTGGGGGGAGGGTTTTTTAGTTCTGACACTGGTATTGGGCACCCCGATGTCGACAAAAAAAAAGTCACATATTAATATTTTGGGACACTGGGAGTGGGCTACCCATTGTCCCACTCTAGCTGTGGGGGTGCATCATGGAACACTGGGAGTGGGTTCCCCAGTGTTCCACACTGGCAGGAGTGAGAGGGGGCTTTTATCTGGGACAATGGTAGTGGGATCCCCAGTGTCTCATAATGGCAGGGGGGCTTCTACCACTGACACAGGGATTTGGACCCCAGATGTCAACAAAATTGTTAACAAAAGTGATTACTGCCATCTGAGGGTGGAAAAAAGTATTCCTTTTTTGCAACTCACTAACTTCTGGCTCACAAAAAAGGAACAACTCATGAGAAAGGAAGCTAGCAAGTGGCAAAAAAGGAATCTAAATGGGTAATAAAACACCCTCCGAAGTTGCATTGAATGAAAGGACTTCAGAATCCATCTGAGGGAGTCTCAATCAACAAGATACATGTGTGGGGGTATCTTGTTCATGACATTTTTGTGGGTTTTCACATTTGTTTTTTTAATGGAAAACAAGATGGCAGCTTGTGAAAATTAAATTTTTTCTCACAAAAAAGAATGTGTGTTTTCATGAAAAAGGAATGCTCTTGCAAGAGTCAATCCTTTTTTGTGATATCAAATCCTTTGTCGAAAAAAAAAAGCTATCCAAAAGATTGGAATGTTCAGAAAAGTCCCATAGGATATAATGAGAACTAAAAAATGTAATAACTTTGCAACAGATTAATATTATTGCACCAAATGTTCACTGTCTGTTCTCCTACCATAGTTCATTCTACCCTACAAACATCATGCAGAAATTAAAACACTGTCTGGCAGCAAGGAGATGAGGGAAAAAATGCAAATTAGGGTACTTTTTTACTTTTTCTTACTATGTGGATCTCAGAATCTACATATCTGACCTGAAAAAGACTAGCCACATCAAGAGCTCTACCCCACAGGACAGTGAATACCACATTTTGTGCAAATCCAATGATCAGTTGCAAAGTTATTATAGTGCAAAATTTCAGGTTTAACATAGAAACTTCTGCTCAACCCTAACTATAGGGGCACTATCATGCCCCTACAATACTGTACATCAGTTAGAGTTTTTACTAAAGTGACAATTAAAGGGGAAATTAGGTGTTAGGGTTTCAAACCTAACACCCCACCCGCACTCCCATCCTGCAGATACTGACAGGCGTTTGGGGTGTGCCTTGGGGTCATCGGTCCTAATGCTCAGCCCATTTCACCCCCACACTGCAGACACTGACAAGCATTGGGGGTGTGCCTTGGGGTCATCGGAAGGGAGAGGGAGGTAAAGTGCCAGCCCGGTGCTATGACTTGGAGGAACAGGAAGCGAATCCTCAGGATTGCAGAAGCAGCTGCACAGCAGAGGAAGTGGGATGTCATTGTCCATCTAGGGACAAATGACCTAGCTGGGAATGGGATCAGAGCAGTGCAGCAGGCATTTGTGGAGTTGTGGAGGGGCCCTTAGCAAGTAGCATGCACGGTAACCTTCTCAGAGGTGCTGTTTGTCTATGGCATGGGTGAGGCTAGGGTACACCACACTATGGGATTAATGAATGGTTGAAAATCTGGTGTGGAGCACAGGGTTTTGGCTTCACTGGGACTGGGGTTCCACCTGGAGGGATACAAGCCTATACTGGCACAATGGTCTGCATCTGTCTGGGAGGGGAACTAGGCTCCTACATGATAGGTTTAAATGCTTCAGTGGCAAGCTTTTAAACTAGCCAAGGGTGAAGACACTGAAAAGCAGCTGAGAATTCCCAGCCTCCCCCCACAAAACAGGGTAGTTAGCAAAGTAAACACCAAGGTAGAGAGGTCGCTAGGGTGCAGGACAGGGGTAAATGGAGAAAAAGGCAAAGGCAGTAAGGGCAGGGATGGGGCTAAAAGGGATAAGGCCATGAAAAAATGGAGGGCGATGAGTACCAATGCCTGTAGTCTAGGTAACAAGCTTCCTGAACTAGTGACCTTGATGGAAGAGGGAGGCCTGGATATCCAGTCACAGAAACATGGTACACTGTGAACTATGACTGGGATGTCAACATACCAGGGTACACAGCCTACAGGAGGGACAGGGAGGGTAAAGAGGAGGAGGAGGAGGAGCTCTCTACATGAGGGATGGGATCAAAGCAACGGAGCTAAAGGGTAAACAGGGAGGAGGAGAAGAGGCACTGTGGGTCACCTTGGAGACAGGAAATAGCACCACAATCTACATAGGGGTTGTATAAAGACCCCAATCTCAGGGAGAGGAAATGGACAAGGAAATGATAGAAGGCATCCTTAGAATGGCAGAAAAAGGGGAAATATTGTTGATGGGGGACTTGTATATGCCAGATGATAACTGGAGCACATTTGCTGAAGCCACATCCAAAAGCAGGGTCATTCTCTATGCCCTAGAGGGGGCATGACTCTGAGCAGCTGGAGAGGTAGTTTGTGATCTGATCTCAGACAGCTAGTGTTGGAACCCACTCAGGAAAGAGCAATCTTAGACCTGGTACTCTCAAACGGGGATGTAGAGAGGATCGTGGGTTTAGAATTGGGTAAGCTATCTGGGAACATGCGACCACAAAACAGTGTGGTTCATGATAAACACAGCCATAGAGTCAAGCCATAGAAAAGGGAGGGTACTGGACCATAGAAGGGCTTACTTTGGCAAAATGGGAGCGTGCCTAAGGAATGCACTAGCAAATGGGAAGGAAGGAGGGGTGGAAGAACAGTGGGCAAAAATCAAAACTGCCATCACAGAGGCAACAAGCCTTTGTGTGAAGCAACTAAGCAAAACAAAGTAAAAAAAAAAACACTATGGTTCTCAAAAGAGGTGGTGGGGAAGGTTAGGGAGAAAAAGATAGCATCCAGAAAGTATAGGGAATCACAGAAAAAGCAGAATAGAGAACTGTATCAGTTAAAGCAGAAGGAAGTGGAGAAAACAGTCAGAATAGCAAAGGCCCAAACCAAGGAAAACATAGCCAACTCAGTAAAGAAGGGGGATAAAACCTTTTAAGGTACGTTAGGGAGTGAAGAAAGACCAAGAGAGGGATAGTGAGGCTTAATAAAGGGGAGCAGAGGTAGGCAGAGTTTGACAGAGAAAAGGCAGAGATACTGAACAAATACTTTTGCTCAGCATTCATAAGAGAGGAAGGGAAGGTACCTAAACCAAACAATAGAAGCACGCTGGATAGGGGGGCGATACCAGTCCATTTACAGAAGAGAAGGTCTGGAAAAAACTCCTAAAACTCAAGGTGGGCAAAGTAATGGGACCTGACAGGATTCATCCCAGAATTCTAAAAGAACTAAGGGGAGAACTAGTGACACCACTGACTAACCTTTTTAACAAATCATGGGAGGATGGTGTGGTACCTGATGACTGGAGGAGGGTAGATGTGATTCTCCTTCACCAAAGTGGGAGCAAGGTAGAGGCAGGAAACTGCAGACCTTTTAGTTTGACCTCAGTGGTAGGGAAAATGATGGAATCACTTCTGAAAGAAAGAATTGTTGAGTACCTAGAGGTCAGCGGGGCACAGGACCCAAAGCAGCATCAATTCACAGTGGGAAGGTCATGTCAGACAAATCTAATAGATTTCTTTGACTGGGTGACCAAAGTAGTAGACTAGGGAGGGGCTGTGGATATGGCCTACTTAGATTTTAGCAAAGCAATTGATGCAGTCCCACATGAAAGATTAATAAACAAGTTAGCCAGCCTAGGAGTGAGTGCCAACAAGGCAGCCTGGTTAAACAATTGGCTGGACAACAGGGCACAGAGGTTAATAGTACACAGAGTCCACTCTGAAGAAAGGAGGGTTACTAGTGGGGTACTGCAGGGTTCAGTACTGGGACTAGTCCTCTGTAATGTCTTTATAGGTGACATTGTGGAGGGGCTGGAAGGAAGAGTATGCCTCTTTTCAGACGACACAAAGATCTGCAACAGGGTTAATACACAAAGAAGGGGTTGGAAAGGATGAGAAAGGACTTGGCAAGGTTGGAGGAATGGACACATGTATTGCAGCTTAAATTCAGTGCAAATAAGTTCAAGGCAATGCATCTGGGGAAAAAAACCCAGGGGAAGAGTACACAGTGGGTGGAAGGGGGTGGTACTGACAACAACAAAAATGGAAAGGGACCTGAGGTAGTCATATCAGATGACCTAAAGGTGGGCAAGCAATGTGAGAATGCAGTAAGGAGGGCTGAGGGATACTGGGATGCATAGGGAGGGGCATCACCAGTAGAAAACAGAATGCTGTTATCCCTTTGTACAGACAGTTTGTGAGACCCCATCTGGAGTGCTAAGTGTAGTTCCGGAGACCCTATCTCTGCAAGGACATAGAGAGGATGAAGGCAGTCCAGAGAAGGACAGCTAAAATGGTGCAGAGTCTGCACCAGGTGCCATATGAAGAGAGACTAAAGGAGCTTAATATGTATACTTTAGAGGAAAGGAGGGGGAGGGGCAACATGATAGAAACTTTCAAGTGCCTCAAGGGAATCAACAAAATCCAGGACGGTAGCATCTTTCAGAATAAGAGATGTGAAAGAACAAGGGGGCACAATCTGAAGACATAGGAGGGGTGACTCAGGGGCAACTTGAGGAAGTATTTCTTTCACAGAGAGAGTGATGGATGCATGGAATGGCCTTTCAGAGGAAGTAGTGGGGTCAAAAACAGTGGTTGCATGGGACACACACAAGGCAGTTCTCGTGGGGGAGTAGGAGTAAGTAGGCTGTTGGTCAACTAGGATCTGCAGCTTATCTAATAGGTAGGGAAATGAGCAGACTGGGTAGGTCAAGCAGTCCTTATCTGCCATCAAAGTCTATGTTTCTCTGTTTCCTAATGCTCACCCCATTCTCCTATACTGTACACATCTCAGCTTATTTACTTATGGAATGAGGTGGGCATTAGGGCTGATGACCCCAAGGCACACCCCCGATGCTTGTCATTGTCTGCAGGGTGGGGGTAGGGTGGGGGTGGAAGTGGAATGGGACAAGCATTAGGACTGACAACCTCAAGGCACACCCCAAACACTTGTCAGAATCTGCAGGGTGGGGGTGCGGTGTTATGGTTGGAAACCCCAACACCTAATTTCCCTGCTTTTGTCGCTTTAGTAAAAACCCTAACTGATGCATTAACAAAGTTTTTTGTAATGAATTTCCTTACTTTTTCAGATAGTATAATAGTATTCTTATTTTACAGTGCGAATGCAGGGCCTGATCCCTCCTTTGAGATAGTATAACAGTATTGAGAGTGCAGGGTCCTTTAGACCCTTCGCTCCAATCCCTCCATTGAGATAGTATAACAGTATCCTTATTTTACAGTGTGAGTGCAGGGTCTGAACCCTCCTTTGAGATAGTATACCAGTATGGGGAGCACAGGGTCCTATAGACCCTTCACTCCAATCCCTCCATTGAGATAGTATAACAGTATCCTTATGGTACAGTGGGAGTGCAGGGTCCTTTGAGCCCTGTGCTTCCATCCCTCCATTAAGACAGTATAAGAGCATCTTTATGTTACAGTGGGAGCACGGGATCCTTCAGACCCTTCTCTTCCATCCCACAATTGAGATAGCATAACAGTATCCTTATTTGACCCCAACCTTCCAACGTAGCCTTTGCATAATCACATTGCATGTTCGCAGTACAGAATATTTTCAAATCCCCACTGAAATGAAATTCTGCGTGACTGTAATGCCATTCCATGCCACAGGTATGAAAAATATTTTTTGCAGGATTTGAAAAATTACAGCTGTACTGTTCATAAGGTGGTGTGAAAAAATGGCAATGTTAAAAATTTGGAGCAAAAATATTACAAATTGCAAAATTACGTACGTACATAGAAAAATAATAATAATAAATAATAATAATAACTTTATTTTTATGGTGCCTTTCAAAACCAAGGTGCCTAACAGAAATAAAATCACATAATTAAAAATTCCATAACAACATAACCCATAACAAATCTTAAAATCCAATAATACAATCATACAGTCATTAAACTCTTTCCGTCCATTAAAAGCCAAAAGCATGGTTCCATAACCAAGTTTTCAATGCTTTCTTAAAACCTGCCATGGCTGTGTGCTCATGTAACCAATGCAGTAGAGAATTCCAAAGGGTGGGGGCCGCATACATAAATGTTCTGGCCCCAGAAGATTTCAAACATACCCTCGGAATCTCTAGCAACCCCTCATTGGCTGAGCGGAGAGATCGCTCAAGGCAGTGAGGAACCAGGAGCTCTTTCAGGTAGTCTGGGCAAAGTCCATGTAGGGCTTTAAAAGTCAGCAAACTGACTTTAAAGGTGATCCACCACTGAACTGGCAGCCAGTGCAGTCCGCGCGGCACTGGCGAAATATGACAGGACCATGAGGATCCCACCAACAGCCGTGCAGCAGCGTTCTGCACTAGCTGCAAGTGGTGGATTTCCACCCCAGGCAGCCCTAAGTACAGGGAGTTGCAGTAGTCCAAACGCGAGGTCACAAAGGCATGAATCAGAGTAGAAAGGTCGTTGGATGGAACAAGGTGCTTGATCCTGGCAATATTCCTCAGAGAGTGGAATGAGGAACTGATGACAGCTAACATCTGAGAGTGGAGGGTCAGCCCATCATCAAAGATTACCCCCAGGTTCCACACCCGCTCAGAGGTTAGGAGTGGCTCATCCCCAAGATATAACCCAGAGGGTGAGCCCCCCCCCCAGCCTCTATATCCGGCAACCAGGATCCACTACCAATACCTTGGTCTTATCAGAGTTCAACTTTAGCCAGCTGGTATTCATCCACTCCTGGATTTCAACAAGACAGTTATTAAAGACCGAGACAACTCCATCCTGATCAGGGGCAAAAGAAAAGTAGAGCTGGGTATCATCAGCATAGCAGTGAAACCTCAGCCCATACCTTCTTACAATGTCTCTGAGGGGCAGCATGTACACTGCGAACAACATGGGGCACAGCACTGATCCATGATTAACTCCACTGTTAATGGGATCGGGTCGGAGAAAAAAAAAAACTACACCACCCTCTGAGATCTTCCCGTGAGGAACGATGTAAACCACTTGAGGACTGTACCCGACAGTCCACAAATAAACCTTAGGCAATCAAGCAGTACCCCATGGTCCACAGTATCAAACGCTGATGAGAGATCTAAGAGGACCAAGACAGAGTGGCTCCTCCCATCTCTAGCCACCAGGATATCATTAAGCACCTGAATCAGCACTGTCTCGGTACTATGCTCTTTTTGAAAACTGGACTGGAGAGGTTCGTAGATGGCATGGATGGTCAAATGGTCCTCCAGCTGTGTAGCCTCTACTTTCTCAATCAACTTCTCCACAAAGAGAAGGTTAGAGATTGGTCTGTAGTTAGCAAGGCAGGCTGGGTCCAAAGAAGCCTTCTTCAGGAGTGGTGTTACCACTGCCTCTTCTAGGGAGCTTGGAAACTCACCCATCTCCAGGGAGCACCAGACTATCCGAGCTAGGGCCGGGCCAATAACATCTCTACAACCCAAAATAAGGGAATTGGGCCCCGGATCCAAACTACAGCATGTAGGGTGCACACTCTGGACAACCCGCATGACATCCACGAAAACCAACCAGCCAAAGGTACTCCAAAGATGGCCAAGATATGCGAAACCACATTGGTCATCCACAGCGCCCATAGAGTGTGCCAGACAGATGGCCAATCTGATGTCAGCAACCTTATTTGCAAAGAAATTGAACAAGTTCATCACACTCTTCTTGCAAAAACACTTTCTGAACTTGTAGACAGACTGGGTTGCACAGTCTGTCCACAGTTAGGAACAGCTGAGCTGCTCCATTTTGAGCAGCTGCAATCTTCCTGGACAGGAACTCTGCCTTCTTACGGGAGATTTCAGATTGATAGACTTGATAATGTTCCATCAATCTAAGGCAGTCGGCATCAAGAGCGGACTTCTGCCAGCGACGGTCCAACTTTTGTCCAAGTCACCACATCTCCATCAAAGTCCCATCAAACCATGGGGTTCGAGGGTGAAGGGAGAGTGGATGAACATGGACAGGAGCAATGACATCCAGAGCTGCCATAATGAATGAATTATAAGCCACCATGAGGGCTTCTGGATCATTGTTTGTCTCTGGGAGGGATGAGAGATCCAGGACTGCCATTAGGCCTTGAGAGCTCATATCTCACAATGGGCAGAACCCAGTCATCTCTACAGGAGTTGGCCTACAAAGGGGGGTGCTAAAGCTAAACCCCACAGTGTAATGATCAGACCATCCAATTGGTTCCACCCCCACATTGGAGGCCTCAATCCCCAGGAAGAAGACTAAGGCAAGAGAGTGACCTTGTTTGTGAGTGGTGGTAGAAACAACCTGTGTAAGGCCCAAAGATGTCATCAACTGGAGGAAGTGCTGACCAAAATGCGAGAGTTTGTCATTGACCCAGGCATTAAAGTCACCCAGGACCATCAGTCTGGGTGACTCAAACACCATGTCAATGATGAAGTCTGCCACTTCCTGGAGGAAACATTTCTCATCACCTGGTGGATGGTAGATGAGAATGATTCTACAGCCTACACCCACCACTACAGTACACTCAAATGACTCCACCTCCCCCACTGGTACATTTGTGAGGTTAAGTTTGGAGTTGAAACAGACTGCTACCCCCCCACAACCCAATCTCAGGCGTTGTATCACCAAGTACCCGGCAGGAACTGCGGCCTCCAAAACATAGAAACAAAGAAACATAGAATTTGACGGCAGATAAGGACCGCTTGGCCCACCCAGTCTGCCCATTTCCCTACCTAATGGATAAGCTGCAGATCCTAGTTAACCAGCAGCCTACTTTTTCCTACCCCCACCCCCTAGAATTGCCTTATGACTGTCCCATGCATGCTTGAATTCCACCATTGTTTTTGACTCCACAACCTCCTCCGAAAGGCTGTTCCATGCATCCACAGCCCTCTGTGAAAAAATACTTCCTTAAATTACCTCTGAGCTGCCCCCTCTATCTTCAAATTGTGCCCCTTGTTCTGCACACTCTTTTTGAAAGATGCTACCTCTTGACTTTGTTGATTTCTTGAGGTACTTGGAAAGTTTCTATCATGTCCCCCTCTCCCTCCTTTCCTTGAGGCTATACATATTAAGCTCCTTAAGTCTCTCTCTTCATATGTCTTCCGGGTGCAGACCCTGCACCATTTTAGTTTGCCGCCCTCTGGACAGCTTCCATCCTGTCTATGTCTTTGCAGAGATTGTCTCCAGAACTGCACGCAGTACTCCAGATGGGGTCTGACCAGCTGTCTGTACAGAGGGATAATAACTTGTTTTCTACTGGTGATGCCTCTCTATGCATCCCAGTATCCCCAGCCTCCTTGCTGCCCTCTCACATTGCTTGCCCACCTTTAGGTAATCTGATATGACTACCCCAGGTCCCTTTCCATTTTTGTGTTGTTAGTATCTCACCTCCATTGTGTACTCTTCCCTTGGGTTTTTGTTTCCCAGGTGCATTACCTTGCACTTCTTAGCATTAAATCTAAGCTGCCATACATTTGACCATTCCTCTAACCTTGCCAAGTCCCTTCTCAACCTTTCCACCCCACCTTGTGCATTAACTCTGTTGCAGGTCTTTGTGTCATCTGCAAAGAGACATACTTTTCCTTCCAGTCCATCTGCAATGTCACTTATAAAGACATTGAAGAGGACCGGTCCTAATACTGAACCCTGCGGTACCCCACTAGTAACCCCCCCATTCTTCAGAATGGGCTCCATTTACTATTACTCTCTGTGTCCTATTCTCCAGCCAATTCTTTACCCAGGCTGTCATCTTGGGACCTACTCCCAGGCTGGCTAACTTGTATATTAATCTTTTGTGTGGGACTGTGTCAAATGCCTCGCTAAAGTCTAGGTAGGCCATGTCCACAGCCCCTCCCTGATATACTACTTTGGCCACCCAGTCAAAGAAATCTATCAGATTCATCTGGCATGACCTTCCCACTGTGAATCCATGCTGCCTTGGGTCCTGTGCCCCTCTGGCCTCTAGATACTCGACAATTCTTTCCTTCAGAAGTGATTCCATCACTTCTGAAGGAATGGTGCCAGAATTCTCATCCAGCTAAGTCTCAGTGATGCACACCAGGTCCACAGATTTAACAAGATCTGCAATAATTGCAGTCTTGTTATTAATGGACCTAGCATTGCATAACACCACCCAAGTTTGTTGAACCTCCCGGGCTGCCTGGACCACCTGCCTACCATCATTTGTAGTGCCCTTGGGTATGGAAACCAGGCATGGTGAACCACATTCCTGGTTCCATTTCACCCCAGGGCATCTCCTGGATCTCACTACCCTGATGCAGTGGCCCCTCTCATTCATCCCCCGCTATTCACACCCCAACCCACTCACCTCCTCCACACAGTACCCAGCGTGCCACAGCGCAGGTCAGTTGTAAACTGAAGTGGGGGAGGGGAAAAAGGGTGGAGGGTGTGAAGAGCAGAGGACGAATAGCGCACAGCCACAGAGGTAAAACCCCAACACATTTTAAAACAAGGAACCTTCTTCACACTATTCAACTGTTCAAAAACAAAACTCAAACAAACCAAAACCTTAAAAGAAATATAAATCAATACACAAAAAGAAATAAAATACAATTAACATAAAAGTTAATAAAACATAAAGTCATTTGGGGAGAAATTTCACAGGTCCAAATCCAGAGGTCCTCTCACCGCCAATCAGGAAAGGATGATCTTCAAGGGAGCTCTCACCTCAAAAATTCAATGAATGTGCATAAGTCAGCCATTTTTAGGAATGTTTTCACCAAATTTTCAACATGAGCTTTTTAGGACCCTGCTTCATGAACTTTGACACTGTCATCTCGTTAATCGGTCCCAAAAAGTGATTTTGCACAATGACTGCACCATTCTGTGCCAGAGGTGTGAAAACATGTTTTGGGTAGGATATGAGAAATGACAGCTGTACTGTTCATGACGTGATGTGAAAAAATGGCTATATTGAAAAGTTGGCATGAAAATATAAAAACTTGGCAACATTACGCACGTGCATAGCAAATTTCAATGATCACGTGTAAGTTGGGAGGTTTTTTGGTATTTCTGAACCAAATTTTCAACATGGGGATTTTGGGACACCACCTCATGAACACTGGTGCTGTCATTTTGTTACTCAGTCCTAAAAGGTGATTTTGCGCAGCATCTGTGAAATCACCTTATAGGTTTGATTAATGAAACAACAGTGATAGTGTTCATGAGAAGGGGTCCCAAACATTCCATGTTGAAAATGTGGTGCAAAAAGACTTTAAAATGGCCGAGATATCAACATAAGTTGAAAACGTCATTGACAGCCATTATACGGCACTTACCTGGATTCCTCAGTTTACGGTTCAGCTTTGAAGAGTGCAGACGTGTCCTGGTCTACAGAAGATGACAGTGGATGACCCCTGGAGGTAAGTATAGGGTAAGAAAGGGTGGGGTGGTGGGTCCTCAGTGGGAGGGTCAGGGCTGCAGGAGGCAGATGGTGGGGGACGATGAGGGACCATTTTCTTCTTTTCAGGTAAAAAAATTAAAACGTCATCGGTGGACTGTTTTCTACTTCATAGCTTTAAAAAGCAGATTTCAAGACACTGGGAGTTGGCTCCCCAGTGTCCCTCACTGCTGGGGGGTGAACATGACTTCAGACTGGGGCCACTGGGAGTGGGCTCCCCAGTGTCACAAGCTGGTTGGTGGGCAGGGGCATAACTCAGGATACTGGGAGTGGGCTCCCCAGTATTCCACACTATTGGGTGTGGGGTATAGATAACTGGGGACACTAGCAGTGGGCTCCCCAGTGTCCCACACTGCTGTTTAATAAAAAAAAAAACACCTACAGTATGTGACCATGCCTTCATTGTAGGTAGCAAAACAATGGAGAGCCTTGACCCGAACTCAGGACACTGGGCACCAAAGTCCTGTGTCTACTCCTGTACATCAAGACAACAATACCAGTGTTTTTTTTACTTCACTTTCAAAAAGACCCATATACTGTGTGAAAAGATTGACTTTGCACAGAAACAGCCTGATTTGTGCTCAAAGTGTAAGTATTTTGCGAAAAATAGTTTCCTTCGTGCCTGACATATAAATGTTCCCATAGAAAATATTGAGAAATGAAACAATAACGTTTGAATGGATTGATATTTGTTCACCAAACCTTCAAAAGACACATATGTGAAGCAAATGCTTTCTACCCTGAAAATTTCAGACCACTACCTAAAGCTGTTTCTGAGATTCAGGTTGACAAAGAAATGGCAAAAAAACACAGATGTTTCCATTTTTTTCAACACTCTGTATCTCCGAAACCACACAACGGATTTGCACAAAACATGACAAGTGAAAAGATCTATCCCTAGACAGCATGCATGCCCAATTTTGTAAAACTTTGTTAGACAGTTCCAAAGTTATAAGGCTTCACAAATTTGTGTTTAACATAGAAGTTAGCTTTCACCCTACTCTTAACTATACTTGAGCTACCACTCTGTACTGAAGCACCCAGGCTCAGTTCCCTCCAATTGGTGCAACTGCATAGCCAGGGAATAGTTGATTCTCACTACTTTTTGGTGACTGCATTTTTTTCATATGTGTGTGTGTGTGTGTGTGTGTGTGTGTGGTGCGGCCGCGCGCGCGCATGCACTACGCACTCGGCTGTTAGGAATATTTTTCTAGTGTTGTTTGTGAATAAGAAAGAGTGAGAACAATAAAAAAATTTCTTTTTTTCAGAGTTTAGTTTTGAATGACATTAATGATTTGCACAGCTACTGGCATTGCTACAGCCTGCAGTTGTATTTACAGTATACTAACAATTAATATCATCTTCCTGTGAGGCACCTGGGCTAAGATCCTTCGCACTTGTGCAACTGCACACCTGGAGAGTAGTCAGCTGACTCCCACCAATTCTTGGCGACTACCATTTTTTACGTTTGATGCACCTGCGCAACAAACATTTTGGGATGAGTGAAAGGGGGTTTCAAGGGGGGTGTCACTGCTTAGCCCATTGCAGTTCAGAATACCAGGGGCTTGGCAGTCTAGACCAATGATCACACAGTGTGGTCATGGTGTCACTTTCTGTTTGCTGGGGGGAAGAAACATCATGTACTTGCTTCAGTCAGAGTGTGCTTCAGTCCTTTGATTTGCATGAAGCCATGTCAGCAAACAGCTGAGCAGTTTTCAACATCAGGAACCTGTCTTTGGAACCATAACTTTGTAACTTTGACAAGCGTATTAGCATCCATGCTGATGTGCAGGCCTGAAGTTATGGAAATACCTCACATTCCCTTATCCACATTATTTTTTTTCCCCTGGTGTCTAGTGGCACCTCCAACCCGACCCTCCCTCTCAGCACCCATCATCCCACACTCCCCTCCCCCCAGTGTCAACACCTCCTAGTTTTTTTTCTTTATAACCTGTAACAAAGAAAACTATCCATTGATGTCTGTTGCTGGTGACTGCTGTAACTCTTACCCCACCTGACTCTCCCTCTCAGCACCCACCACCACACACCCCCTCCCACAAATGTAACACTAACACTTGGGGTGCCCAATCCCCTAGTGTCCACCTCATTTAATGCTTCAACTCTTCAATACCGGACCACAAACTGAGGAAATCAGATACATTGTTTAATGTATTTCAATGGGGATTTGAACTTAGTAGCATAACTTGGCCATTTTTGAATATTTTTGCCCCAAATTTTCAACTTGCCATTGTTGGGATGCCACCTTATGAACAACTACATTGACTTTAGGCAAATCTGTCCTGAAAGGTGATTTTGCGGTTACTGCACACAATCACCATTTGGACAGGAGCTGAACATTTTCTCTGCCCTTGTTCATAAGGTGGAATCATTAGAAGGTTATGTTGAAAATTTGGTGTAAAAATGTTTAAAAAAAAAAAAACTTTATGCACCTACATTGAAATTTGCAAACACCAGCTTGTAACTTTGGTAATTTTTTATATTTTGACCCAAAAATTTTAACATAGCCATTTCATCACAGCATCTCATTAATGTGACAACTGTCATTTATCAAATTCTGGCCAAAATGTGTTTTCTTGTCCCAAAAGGTGATTTTGCACTTGTTGCTGGAAATCACCTTTCTGGCAGGAGTTAAAATTTTCTCTGCATTTGTTCATGAGGTGGGGCCATAAGAAAGCTATGTTGAAAATTTGGGGCAAAAATATATAAAAAAAAGCAACAAGGTTATGAGCCTATCTCAGGATTTACAAAGACAGGCTCATAACTTTGGTAATTATTAATATTTTGACCCACATTTTAAACATTCCCATTTCTTCCCAGCACCTCATGAATGTGACAGCTGTCTTTTTTCAAATGCTGGCTAAAATGTGTTTTTGTACCTGTGGCATGGAATGATGTTTTGGTGGTGTGTAATGACGTTTTGGCAGGCATTTGAAAATCTTCACCTGCTGGGTCGATTAGGTGGGATAATAAGAAGGCTATGCTAAACATTTGGAGTACAAATACTGTAAGACGCCTAGGTTATAACTGAACATTACAATAATTCAGCATTCAGTCAAAACTTTGCTAATTTTCAGTATTTTGACTCCAAACTTTCAACGTACCAATTATTGCACACCACCTCATAAATGTGATGTGTCATTTTTAAAATCCTGAATGAGATGTGTTTTTGTACCTGTGGTGAGAAATGAAATTTCAGCCAATATTGCGAGGGCTATAGCCTGAGGTTCAACGTGGGGGAACAGCTCCTCCCACAGCCCCTACAAAGGCCAGCCTCCCATGGCAGTTCTCTGCTTAGCGTGTCGTGAAATGGCAGCATTCTGAACTCCTGTGTGGCTCGTGAGCTGAGTTTCCTTCCCCTCCTTTTCTCTCCTTGCTTACTCGTTTGTTCCCCTTTGCCCCCTCCTGCTCCACTCTTCCTTCTCTTCCCCTCCTTGACTTGTTGCCCCCCATCCTCTTGTCTATGGTTTTTGCTCTTGTTTGCTGCCCTGCCCCATTTTCACTGTTTCCCTCCTCCATCTGGTGTCCGTTGTTGCCCATTTCCTTCACTTGCGACTATTCATTCTGCTGTTTCGTTGGTGCCCAGACATGTGCTATGCACTGCATCTTCACAGTGATTTTACCCCTAGTTCAGTCGATGTATTTACCTTTTACAGTGCCTTTCCATTCAGGGCTGTCGCTCCCTGTTCCTTCCCTTCTGGACTGCATCATCATCCCTGGAGTGCCATTTGTCTGCCTGCTCCTCACGGTTCCACTCCTCCTTGTCCCATGTCCTTCCTTGCTTCCCTTCTCACTGTTTTGTGGGTCCGCTTTCCTTTCAGCGGTTGGCCGCCTGTTTCTGCAGTTTTGGACTCATGCCGCACTGCCTCCTTTTTTGCTGCATTGTTATCTGCTCCCCTACAGGTAGGTCACTGGTCTCTCAGTGTTTTCTTCCATTCCCTGCCATGCGCCCTGCTCCTGTATTGGACCGTGCTGCTTGGTACTGCTTTGGAACCCTGGTTGTTGTTTACTTCAGCACCAACCTGCCCGGCTTCCATTCTGGCAACTGCAGGCACTGCACGCCTTTCTGCTTACATGCCTTTCACTTCTCAGCGAACTTACTGTGCTTGCTTTTCATCCTCCAAGGGATTGCTATTGTGCTTTGTGGTTGGCTGTCACCTTTAGCTTGCTTTGTAACTTATTTCCCAATTACCTGGGCAAATGCAGTTTACTGAATTCAACATACCACTTCCAATATGGGCTGTTATTTTCTCTTTCTACCTAAATGCTGAGCACTTTCTTTTCATTGCTCCAACTGCATACATAATGCAGATATGACCTCACGCAGTAGCTGCTCTTGTTGGTGGAGAAAAAACCTGATGTGCCATGAATTCCCTTGCCTACTGCCATCCATGCACACAGCTGCGATTCATCTTGTTTTGTTCCGTTTCCTCTGGCCCTCTTCCACTGCCCTGAAGCCTCCACTCCATGCATTGATGGATGTTTGGAAACCCTTCCATTTTGTTTCATTTCACCATCACTCTAGTTGGGTTCCTGGTGATTCTGTTCATACCTTGCTCTCCTTCTCTGCCCCTGCTGTCTCCTTTCCAGAGCTCCTACCCCTTCTCTTACCCCCAGTCTCCCATTCCTTCCCTCATCCCATGTTTCCATAGTTTTCCTTTTGGGCCTTTGACTCCTCACTTCGGCATTCCAACTCCTTTACTCCCCTTCTACCATCTGGACCCATGTTACCGCTCCCCTAATGTGGCAACTGCTTCCCTTACCATATTGCTCCTTGCACGTCTACCCTGCTCAGCTTTATGATTTATGTTTCTTCATTCTCCCCTGGTGCTCCTCACCTTTCAGCTTGCCAGTCACCTGCAAAGTTCACACCAAATTCCCATTCCACACCCCTTGCGGCTCCCCCTAAGCCCTCACCATTGGCTCTCCTCATGCAATCACTCCTTAGGCATTATCCAGTCTCTGTTTCTACTGCACCATTTGCTTCCATTCCCCCAAATTGCCTATGGCTTCTCCTCCCCTAAGCCCTGCATATCCAGAGGCTCTGTCAGGTTCCTACCCTACCATCATTCCTGTTTGGTCTCGCTGATGCTCTGCTTGCAGCTCCTCTGTCTCTCCTATGGCATGGGACTGGGGCATCGTGTTGGGGCATCATGGCTCAGATTGGCAGGGGCCTACTTCATGCCATCCATATGATCTACCCTGCCTTTCTGCCTACATGGTTTCTGCTGTCATCGCATGGATCATTACCCTTGCAGCCTACTATGCTTTCAGTCATTCATTGCATTCCATCACTACCAGCATGCTCCTTCCTGAATGCCTCTAACTCCCCTTACTGGCATTCCTGATGACTCTTCCTCACATTCTCCCACTCTGACTTGCTGCTTTCCCCTTTATACTGCCTCCCTGTTTACCTACCTATGACTATGTAGCCAGCTGCCCTTTCCTTGCTCAACCCATACCAGCAGTTTTTTCAGACTCCGTCCCTAACTCATACCTTCTAAGGCACTAAGTGAAGGTAGGCTTGCCCTGTCTACCGGGGACGGGATTCTGTTCCAATCCCTACCTACTACATACAATCCTAACGTCCTCCGTCCCTAACTCTGTCTCGCGGCGTCAAGTGAAGTTCAATATGCTCCGACTACCACAGATGGGAGCCATGTCTGCAATCTACTGTTTCACCTTCATACATTTTGTACTTGATAACCAGTTACCATTTCCCTTCATGGAACAGGACCACTTTACCCCATTTGCTTCACCATCCTACCTCTGACTGATGGCATCAAGTGAAGATTATCTCACCTCAACTACCAACGATGGGAGCCTGTGTCTGTAATCATCTGTTTCAAAATTATGCATTCTCTACCCGATAACCGGTTGCCACTTCCCTTCGGGAACGGGACCACTTTACCCCATTTGCCTTCAACGTCCTCTACCTGATGGCTTCAAATGAAGGTCATCTCTTCTCAAATATTTGGGATGAAAGCCTGTCTCTGTACTGTACTGTTTCAACCTTATGTATTATCAGCCTAAACAACTGGTTGCCACTTCCCTTCAGGAATGGCACCACTTTACCCCATCTGCCTTGCCCATCCTACTTTGCCTGGTGGCATCAAGTAAAGGAGCAGTAAAGAAATAACTAAGAAGGTGGGTACTCAATGTAAATAGTCTAAGTAAATCTGGCTACATAATGAAACATAACATCAAAAATATACTAGGAAATGTTTTAAAACAGAAACACTTTATTTTTAGAAAGTTTAAACGACTGTAAGCAGATGCCAGAAAACACAGAGTGGAGAAGCACCAGTTACATAACAAGGTAAAATGTTTAAACAGCAATACCTGAGTAAGGACTGCAAATAAATATGTTAAGCAAAATAGTTATACAAGAGGTAGAAACTAGCAGAGTAATATTAAAGTAGCAAGTAAGAGGTTCTAAATATACATTACTGTTCTTTTAATTCATAGAAGCTTGTTCGAGATGAGCTTTCCGGGGAGAACAAAGAAAAAAGTATCAAATAATTCAAAGGGGGTAAGAAACAGGAAACATATTTCTGAATTGAATATAAAAGTAAAAAGTATAATATTAAGAATGACATATAAAATCAGCGACTATGGACAAAATAAAAACGGGGGGAATAATGAAAACTTTTTAACTTGACCTCCCTAAAACTTTTTCTCCCCCCTCCCCTTTCTCTCCTTATTCCATTACAGAGTTAATATACAGCAACCATGAAGAAAGTTTTTTAATGGCGATTCTAAGGCATAATAAAGTAAGCAGGTACGTTCCCCCTGCTACAACGGGTTTTATAATCAACAGAATTATTATTTCATATCATTACTATCCTATATAAGGACAAAAAGAACAATGTTTATTGATTGGTGCTTATTTTGCTTAATTCACAGCCTGTAAGTGTTCTGATGAATGGACATTGTAGTTCTGAAATGTGCGTTAACACTTCAAAGGAGCAAAATTTTAAAAATTGGAAACACAAAAGAAAAAGAAAAATAAGGCATCAAGATAAAGTGTTTGATATATATGTTTTACACAAGCACAAGTGGGTTAAGGCATTCTAAACAGTAATAAAAGTGTATAGAAGTCTGGTCACTAGGAACTCCCCACCCTGGAAAAAAAAATATTACACAGAAGAAAAAGGGAACCTTGGTACACTGCAAAAACATAATAGCAGGCATTGAGTAAAGGTCATTTTGCCTGAGATATCAAGGATGGGAGCCTATGTCTTCAATCAACTGTTTCAACCTCATGCATTTTCTACTTGATACCCGGTTGCCGCTTCCCTTTGGGAATGGGACCCCTGTGCTCTATTTGCCTTCCACATCCTTCCTTGCCAGTCTACATCCTGCACTTCCATGGACTTATCATACTCATCCCAGCCTTTACCTCCTCACGCTCTGGATTTGGACTCTGCCAGATTGTCCCGTCTCTGCCTCCAGTCAGTTCAACTGCCCTCTGGACTTTCTTACTGCTGGTCTCCCCTCTCCGACAACCATACAAGTTCTCTTTCTCCTTCAGAAGTGGGATCCTCATGCTTCATCGCTGCTGCATCTTCTGTTCTCTGCACTTGTTGTTCACCATCATTTCCAGATGTGTGACTCTCGTATCTCAACATTGTAGCACTTGGTACCTGGATTCACTTACTTATCTTCCATGGTTCCACCTCTTGGTCTGCAGCAGTTTTCCTCCATTCTGACTCAGTTTGTTGAGGCACTGATATTGGTTACGTTCCTGTGTGCACCTGTTGAAATCAGTACGCTTGGCCTATGCTGTCTTTTTCTTGGACTCCTTCATCCAGTCTGCTGACATCCGGTCCGGACTTTCCCTTCATCCTTGGACAGCTGCCTTCTCCTTGCCACTGTGGCAGCTTGGGGATCCTTCCTGTTTGCTGTAGCTCTTTTGGGCAGTTAACACCTATTACTGGCCAGTATTCATACCTGGCCAAGTACACCTTCTGTTCATCTATTTCATACACCTACCCTGGCCATCCTATCAGCTCCCATCCACTACTCAATGGGGCACTCATTCATTTCACCTGAGGAAAACTTCTTTTAGCAAACATCCCTTGGACAACATGCCTCATAGACTCTTACGTCACCATAGAGTCATCTGTACTTCCCAATCATCTCCCCAGGATTAGTTCCAGAATTCCATTCAACTGGACTATAGAAAAATCTCATCCCTCATCTGACTCTACCAGATGTCTCACAAGATATCTTTTACATGGAAAGTGACCTAATTCCTTCTGTCATGCAATGACTCTGTAATCATCATCGATGTTACAAATAATGGGAACTGCAAGATACCTCATAGCAGTACTGACATCATCCATTTTATCTTTCTGTAGCTTTTCCTATGAGCACTGACTCTGTTGATCATGTTACTCAACTCCTACTTCCTCAATAGCCATTGGATGTCCTAAGACCTTCACAGCTACCTTCCCAAAACTTCCATCATTGGATCTTCGGTGCCTAGCTGCCTTACTAAAGGCATTTTATCCAAACCACTGTTTTCTAGCTCCTGGATGTCACCATACTTCATACAGTCATCTACATCCCTTCATCATATTACCATCAATTAAGTCAGCTGCACATCCAGCAGCCCTTCTAGCTCATCCCTCATGATTCACCTCTCATACTCCCTGTAGCAAAGACTTTCATGAAGAGCAGGCTTCCATAGATTCTCAATCTGAACATCTGCAACCAAACTGGGTGTCTCACTATCCCAGTCTTGCCTCTCAACAGATCTATATTCAACTAAAGTGCTAGGCACCCCTAACATTCTATACCGCTCTCAACTTCCCATTGCCACATCAGTCTATAGACTCTTTCATATACCTGTTTCCAGGCTTCCCAAAGTGTTTAGACATTGGATTACCTGTATAGCAAAAACAGTCATGGCCACCTCAGCACATGTCATGGGCAATTACGTCATAGATATACCCATATCTACTCTTTCTACCTGCAGACCAGCAAGATCCTATACAAGTATCATTACAACATCAGTACCCAAATCTACTCTCGAATTTCTCATACTGAGCTTCCAATTATTTCATATACATTCAGTTACCATCTCTACTGCATATACCAATCTTCCTTCATTGGTCTAAAATCTTTCACATCACTACTCCTACCATGCACATAAAGACTTTGTCTGACTCCTTCATCTGCTTCAAGGATGCTTACATTGCAATTTATCACTCACCGCTTAACTCCTCACCTCCAGACTCTAACTTGAATATCAAACCTTCTACAAACTTAGATTGTTTACCTTATAACTTCATATCCCATCATACTTCCCACTGTTCAAAGTCTGGTAGCAAATTTATCAGATCACACTCTTCTTGCTCATTAGTCTCTGTAATCCCATTGGACATCATCCATCATCCATCATCACCTTGGAAACCTGGACTACATTCACCTCTTTTTCAACTGGACTTACTCCACTCTCAGGATTTGGATGCTCTTTCAGAATAAACCTACCTCTTCAACCTCAGAATTGTCCTTCCAAAATGCATCATCAATAGGATTCAAAGATGGACCGTCATCTCTCCAAGCAGTTCACCTTCCTCAAAAAATTAGTTTATGGTTGCAAGAACCTAGGTTCATCTCCTCTTAGTTTGCCTGGAAGATGTACAGGTCAGTAGCCGTGGGTCCTCAGAGGTTTCCTCCACCTGGGTTTTTTTCCTCTCCTGCCTGCTACTGGTCATACTCTCAATGAGTTGGATGAGGTAATCATACTCTTTTGAACATTCATTAGTAGTCTTTTTGGGCTTTCTATTCCCTTCTCACTACCCAGCTTACCTACCAAGGGCAGGAATAGAGAAAAGCCAAAAGTAAACTACAGTTACATAAACACTACTAATACCATACTCTATTCACCCAAACACTGAATGGAAGGGCTATAGCCTGAGGTTCAATGAGGGGGAATAGCTGCTCCCACATCCCCTGCAAAGGCCAGTCTCCCATGGCAGTTCTCCACATAGCACATTGTGAAACACCCACCATCTACCCCACCTCCTCCTTCTCTGCCACTCTACTCACCTTTGGTGCTGGGCTTTCTATTCCCTACTCACAACCCAGCTTACCTAGAAAGGGCAGGAATAGAGAAAAGCCAAAAGTAAACTACAGTTACATAAGCACTACTAACCACAAACTCTATTCTCCCAAACATTGAAACTATAAATAGTACATGTCATGTCTATGAGGTGAATCCTTTAACAAGTATCTTTAAACACTGGGGTCAAAATAAAATAAAAAAATTAACAAGCATCAAGCATTTAGCATTGACAAATGCTTGTGCTTGTGTGTATACTGTGCAATCTATTTGGAAAATGTTTCTAGTATTGTTTGTGCACAGTGTCAGGAGGTCTAAACCTCACTCTCAGATTCTTGGCAATAATGGGCATGCAAGGAATCACAGACATGTTGCATAAGAGTAATAAAGCTTGTTTATTACTACCAAAAGAAAAATCACAGTTGCCCTAAGCAGTTCTTACCAATAGAACCTGGGAGCCAATGCTAAGCATTCCCTATACCTCAAGGAATCTCCATGTCTCCTGGGATCTCCAAGGTAGAAGGCATAATGTCTAACATTATATACCTATGAAAATTACCATGGCTATTGTATTGGCTAAATTAGAGGTGGCTCCTCAGTCCAAGATAACATTATACAATTTTGTAGTAGTCATCACTTTGTAGAAACAAAGAGGTATAATTTGTACATAGTCATGTAATAATACAAATCATCATAAGATGGCAATGCTGACTCATATATCATAATCATTACAAGGACACAGATGCCCTAACATCTTGTAAGCAAGAAATACATCTATATATTGGAAAGTAAAGTGTATAACAATAATGTGCATACATGTCCTGACATCTGCTCTTATACGGTAGATGCCCTTAGCCCTATATGTTAGTATAACAGATACATAAATGCTAGCTGTCTGCGGTGTACCTGTGGGGGTACCAACTAGGGTGCAGGAACATTGTGTAATATTCTCCCCCTTGTTGCCTCTCAGGAGCAACACAAGCAAGAGTAAGGAAATGGATAGGGAACAAGGGTCATTTACAGACCTGGTGCACGAGCCTTGTAAAGGAACTCCAGCTGCTCATGGTGTTGGCGTAATGTGCACCATTGGCAGAAAAGCATAATAATAACAAAAAATATCAAAAATGCTTGCATAATAACAAAACCTTTAAAGGTAATCTCTAACCAAGTGTTAGTAAGTGCACTATTCATCACTATCATTAATGAGAGAAAGTATGGCCTCATCTGCTTTGAAGATATTATTGCTGATGTGGATGAGATGGGTGTCTTTCCTGTCTAAAAGTAATTTCAATGTCAAACTTAAAGGATCAATGTGTACATTAAAGTAAGGTAGATACTCAGAAAGTGTAAGCAGATAATCAGGGTTACCATCAATGATATTGGGGTCCATAAGGGGAATAGGGGTAATAACTGTGTGCCCTATAACAGTTTTCTGATGCGGGATTTAACAGAAATTTGGGGTATCAATAACACATGTTTTGTCTGCATATTGAGACATCTTATAGTTAGTAACCACACAATATTCACCAACGGAATTATATTGCATTTTCACTGTAGGCAGTCTCCATTTTTGCAGCTGTACTGGGCAAGTATAAGTCTGTTTAGAAATCTGTGTTGACAGGCGGTAAACCTCCTTCCGATAGGACTGGTACAACTTGGAAGCATCTGGAGCAGATGTTGAGACCGATGTCATTGTCCATGGAAAAGGATCAATCGATACTGTCTGGTGGGGAATAGCCATATACAGGTTTAATAACATCAAATACATCACATTGACGCAAATAAATATACCCTTTCTTCACACAGCAGTCCGTGTGCGGTGAGACCCATGCATCCAGAAGGGGATGGAAGACCAAGAGCGGAGGCAAGTCAAGGCGTTCTCTGTAGATGTCGTCATCAAGGTGCCCAATGGAGTGTACAGATGTGAGTTTATCAAATATAGCTGTAGTAGGATCAAAACATGGTAAAGAAACAGTGAAAGAGGCAAACATATAGTATCTTTGATTGAGCATTTCTTAGAAGTAAAACAAGGACCAGTATTAGGGTACCTGGTCACGAAACCCAAATTCCTAGCAGTAGAAATAGGAATAGTTAGAGATTGTAGCATACACATGGCAATATAGTTAGGGGATTTACAATGAGAACAATACCATTTAGACATACGTCTATCATGTATGATATCAGGGACTCTTCTGGATTCTAGACCACAGAATAGGTCATTGATGGTGGTGATGATGTATGAGCCATAGGCTGAGCATAATATTTCACTGGCAATGTATTGCTTATCTTCTTCTTTATTGTTTTGTGCAATGAGTGCATTAATCTTGTCTTTAGAATCTAAAAATGCCTTAGCAATGTTGTTCATATTGTATACAGTGTATCTCTCTTCCTGACTAAGGCCATCCACACCATGCAATAATGGGGGTATGATATCATTCATCAGACTAGTTTGGAACTTTTGTGAATGTGATTTGATAGCACAATGTCGGCCTTATTCCAGATGGACATTGCTGTACCAAAAACACCAGTGATGGTGCCTGTGGCACCAGTGACATCAGATGTGTCACGTGTATTACGCTTATGACTTTGATCATCAGTATTAGGTTTTCTTCTAAAATTGCCTCTATGCTCGGTGGTGTGTATCCTGCCAATAGGGTCTTGATTACGAATCTGAAAAGCTGCTAAGCTATTAAGTAACAAAGTACTGTAAAACAATGATGTATTAGTAGTATGACACATACCAAATTCTTTCATATTCCAGTAAGTCAAGCTAAACAAAACAGGTCTATGCATAAATTGTAAGTTGTTAATAAGTGTACCAGGTAAGTCAGTGGCTGTGAGACCACTATGAGGACCAGGAGTCTGTTCTGGACATTCCAAAAGCTGTTTCTCAGTAGGGGGTAACACAGATAAATACATGGCAGCAGATGCCATGTTGTGTACAGCACATTTTCTAGCACAGTCTTTAGACAAGGAATTACAATATGAAAGATCAATTAAGGCAGTAATATTGTATAAACCAGAACGTCTAAGAGAGGTTTGGAGCAAGGACAAAGAACCATGTGGGGATAATTTTGTGTTGGGCCAACCATGGAAAGTTCCCTTGAAGGGCTTGGTCACGGGGAGTATTTGTCCTTGTGACATGGTTTGCCACTCAATTTGTAGGGTAGATTTGTCAGGAGCAAGAACTGAGGCAGTGAGGTAGGCATCTGAACCTTCCTGGACAGTAATCAAATTGTCGGGAATATTGATGGAGACTCCCTCTGGGGTAGTTGCAGGTGGATCAAGGTGAGGAAAGAGGTGCCTTACTGTGCCTTGGATGCAGGGGATTACTCCTGAGATGAGGATAAAATGGAACAAGATAGCCATCTTGTCAGTGTATCTGAAAAGGAAAATCAAATATTAGTAAATTAGTACTATTCTGCCCAATGGGATGAGGAAAAGTAATTATACTCCTTTATACAGTTTTAGTTTAGTTTGCATGTAATCATTTGTCAGTCAGTTTGTTGTTTTGCATGAGTCTACCCTGATAGACTGCTGGACTGAGCTTGTTGACAATGGGATAGAGTTCTTCCTAGTTATTGGAGAAGGAATGTGTGGGATGTGTAAATCTGAGAACCATTATCTGATCCCCAACTTGCCAATCTACTTCTTGTGTGTGTTTGTCAAACTGAATTTTGGACTGTTTCTGGGCCTTGCCCATGCAGTTAGCAGCATACAAATGAGTGTGTATGAGGTCTTGTCTGAGTTTTTCCACATATTGATCTACTGAGACACGGCCTGCAGTGGGGGGGGGTGCAGGTCAAACAACAGGTGTTCAAGTAATCTCATCTGTCTACCAGTCATCACCTCAAAGGGTGTCAACTGAGTGGTGGCTGAGGCTGTACCCCTAATTGCCATAAGGAGTAATGGCAGCAGGGAATCCCAATCCTTGGGATTGTCCTCAATGAATTTGGAAAGCATTTGCTTAATCCATCTGTTGGCTGTCTCTACTTGATCTGAGGATTGTGGATAATAAGGTATGTGGAACTTCTGATGAACTCCGAGGAGTTTGAGGGCTTCTTTCATCAACTCACCTGTAAAACTGGTTCCTTTGTCACAGTCTACCTTGAGAGGTAGGCCCCACCTGGAGAAAATCTGTTCCACCAGGATTTTGGCAGTGGTTTTAGCAGTGCATGTCTCAGTGGGGAAAGTTTTAACCCACTTAAGAGATCAGTTACCACAAGGGTGTATTTGTTGTTTCCACTGGTATTGTTCAGAGGGCCAATAAAATCAATCTGTATGGCATGCCAAAGGCCAGAATGCCTTTGTGGTAGTAGCTTGGCATTACTTTGGTAGGGATGGGGTTATTTTCCACACAAACAAGGCAGTTGTCTATAAACTGTTTGACATCCTTGGTGACACCAGGCCACCAGGCGGTGGTCTTGAGCTTTTGGAGTGTATTTTACACTCCCTGGTGTCCACCAGTGGGGGTGTCATGCACTTGGTGCGCAGAAATTCAGATCTAAGATGATGAGAAACCACTCACAATTTGGTGGGGGTGTCATCTGGTTGGTACCAGATGAGCTTGTCATCAGGGGACAGGTGTAACTTACCTTCATGCCTTTGGTAGGGGTTGTGGGTTGGTAAGTTCTTCTCAGGACCTTTGTCCAGGAATCTGAACACGTCTTTGAGTTCAGAGTCAGTGTGTTGGGCTGCTGACAAATTCAAGGGGGAAAAGGGTTCAGGTTTTTTCCTGACTGCTACAATATGTATGGCCGCTCTGGCCTCTGGATGATCCATCATCTGGGTGTCCCTCCTCGGGCCCCTTCCTTTGCAAGGGTGTCAGCGGTGTCATTGAAGGCATGATAGGGGTCATGTATGGAGTGAGCCTTAACTTTGTGTACATAGAGTTTGTGTGTAAACTTTTGTGCCAGTGAATGAATGTATATTACCTGTTCCTTGTGTTTCACTGGACTGCCATCAGATGACAGAAAGGAGTTCTTCTGCCAGAAAGGAAGGAATTCTGTAAGGGAACAACAATCCCAGTTAAAGTTTGTGAAAATGATGGTGTCCTTGGTTCCATGCTGGATGAACTTGAGGGAGCAGGCCACCCCTGTCATCTCTGCATACTGTGATGGTGCCACACTGCAATGCTTAGAAATTTTGACAGTGTTACCAAAAGGGTAAATAACTTATATGCCCATTCCTGCTATCTGCTCTTTCTGGGAGTAGGAAGCTGAGCCATCCATAAAGACACAACACAGTGAGGTATTCTCCAGTAGTTGTGGTGTAGTGGGAATGAAAGGACCTGGATCTGGTAGATCAGGTGGCTGCAGTGCACAGTCATGGGGTTCTCCTTGGAAGAGGAGACCATGCGCCAGCATCGATGACATTTTGGTTGGGTGGACCTTGATGTCTCTGTCTTGGAGAAGGAGAGACCAATGTGTCAGCCTAGTGTTAGAGACTGACCCATCCTTTACTCTGTTTGATAGCAAAAAGGTTGTGGGGGTGTGATTTGTGTTAATAATCAGTGGGGAGTACCCAATGATATACAGGAAGTGCTTGACAGCCCAGTAGGTGGCCAGGAGGTTCCTTTCACAAAGGTTGTACTTCTGTTCCACTGGGGTCAAGAGCTTTGATGCCTATGCAATAGGTCTCAGGGTGCCATGAACCTTCTGGGCCAACACTGTAGACATAGCACTGTCAAAGGTTGCACACTCCAGATGGAATGGCAGGGCTCGATTGGGGTTGACCAGAGCTGGGGCTGAGGCCAAGGCCTGTTTCAGTGATGTCACAGCTAGGGTGTGAATGCGGCCTCAAGTCCAGGAAACATCCTTTTTCTGTAATTCATACAAAGGGGTGGCCTTCTGACCAAAATCACAAATAAAATTTCTAGAATAGTTCACCATACCTAGAAACCTTCTAAGGGTGGCCACACTGGTAGGCAGTGGAAGATCTTTCAATCCTTGTATCTTCTTCCAGGTAGAGCTTAAGCCTTGGTCTGTTATCCTCAGGCCCAGAAAGAGTACCTCTTTCTGACACAGTTGTGCTTTTGCAGGGTTACATTTGAGGCCTGCCCCCTGAATGAGTTTCAGTAGTTTATCTAAGAGATCTAGATGTTGTTCCTGTGTGGCTGTGGCCAACAACAGGTCATCCACATGCTGTAAGAGACACTGGGGTGTACAGAAACCCTCAAGGGCATCCATCATGTGCAAATGGAACAGGGAGGGGCTGTTATGGAACCCCTGTGGTAAGCAGGTCCATCTGTACTGCGTGCCATCAAAGGTGAAGGCAAACTTATATTGACTTTTGGGGGCCAATGGCAATGACCAGAAATGATTGGAGATGTCCAGGGCACTAAACCATTGTTGGTCAGGTATCAGTAGTCATAGCACATCTGGTGCTGATGCCACCGTTGGGGTACAACTGGGGGTGACCTGGTTTAGTCTCCTGTAGTCCACAGTAAGTCTCCAGGCACCTGTGGGTTTTTTCACAGGCCAGACTGGGGAATTTGCAGTGGAAACACATGTCCTGATTACACCTTGCTTGAGGAGTAATTTAATTGTTTCTATAAGAGCAGGCAAGGCCTCTGGTGGAAAGGGGTATTGCCATTGCCTCTCATGTGCTGGGCCTGTCACTTCAATGACAGTGTGCATCCTGCCACAATCATGCTTGTTGGTGGCAAATGCCTCCAGATGCCTTCGTAGAATGGGGAGGAGCTTCGGAAAAAGCTCATGGTTCTTAAACAAATCTATGACATCATACTCTTTGTTGTTCGCAGAGATTGTTGCAACCACATGTGAGTCAGGGATCATGATGGTGTGATATTGTCCCTGAATCTGTGTCAATAACATGTTGGCTAGGTCCACCACACAGCTGTGTGGTGCCAGAAAGTCAATTCTGATTATAATAGGGTGATCATGCAGTAACATTAGCTGAAAGGTATGATATGCCTTCAGGTGCCCCAGTGTCATGGGTAGTGGCAGGGAGCAGTATGCAGTAGGCGGTCCCCAACCTCGGCCTCAGTGCAGGGCCTTCCATTTGTATCCAAGACCAGCTTATTTACAATTCAGACTGGGGCCTGTAATTATCAATCTGTACCAGTGGAAGCATGGGGGAACTCTTGAAAGAGAGTCTGGGCCAGGTTCCTTTGAACCATCTCACCATGCTGCACTGATGCTATATAGGGAGCCACTTCTGGATTTAGGCCTGTAAGGGCCTGACAGCCTGGACTTCCAGTATCTCCATGGCCTGTTGAGGCCTGCTCTCCTGGTTGTATTGCTGCAAGAGCCCGAACCGGAATGGCATCCATTACGGAGCGCACTTGCCTGAGGAGATCTTGAAATTTCTGGTTTTCACCGGCTATTTCTCTATATGAGGGGTCTGATCTTTGTTGTTTACCCTTATTATTTTTGTGGTGTTTCTTATTCTTGTGGTAGTTCTGGTTCCCACCCCAGGATTGTTGTTGTTGTTTGGCCTGCTGGGGGTGTTGGTAGTCTGTGGAGAGGGTCTGTTTCTCTTGGGCCTGCCCCTCCACCATGTAGTGTGTCGTGGCCTCCAGAATGGCTCCCACAGCAGCTACTTTCTTGGAACCGGGGCCAGAATCATGGATGTAGAGTTGATAAACTCTCTTGGTTTTCCAAAGAATATCGGCAAACCTCTCCATGGTGGGATAGGTGGTTGGCTCTACCTTCTCTCTTACTGCAGCGATCATGTTCCTAAGGAACAGGGTCTTATATTCATTTATTTTATTTATTTAGTTTTTGTTTACCAGGTAGGGTGCACTAGCCATTGCAATGACTATTTTCAGGCATGACCCGGGAGAGTACAGAAACAAAACATTTTTGACAAATATGAAACAAAAGCATTTAAAAAAATGTCATTACAATCATATAAACAGAAAGTGCATAAAAAAATAGCAGTACAGTACAAGTAATGGGGATCAAATAGATACAAGTAGATACAATTGATTCTTCAAGAACAAATATAGCAACAGAAAAAAATAGGGGAGGGCAAGAGTAAAAATCATGAGCAACATTGAGGTAGTCATCAATTTAAGCTAGAGAAGCGAGAGTGTCAAACTGGTAGCCAAGGAAGATGGAATGCAAAGGAAAAATGCAGAGTAACAGAGGTGGGGAGGAAGTGTTTGGGGATGAAAGAAGGAAAACAGTGGTGAGGAAAGGGATGATAATAAGTTCATAATGTGACAAGCTAAGCGACAGAACAGTACTGAGATAGTTGGTTGAGGAAAGGACCACTTAAAGGCTGTTAGGTTGAAGTGCTGTTTTAAGGGGGGTTGAAGTGGGAGCAAGAGCATAAGACATTAAGATGATCACACAGTAGTAGTTTGAAAGTGGCATGGAATGATGCCTGTTGAATAGTTAGTGGGAGGGAGTTCCATTTTTTCAGGGCATGGCAGGAGAAGGTGCTAGCACCTTTGGTGGAGTGATGTCTAGGGATGATGACATGGGCTTTGGCAGCTGAGCGTAGTGGATAGCTGGACATCTGGTTATGGAATAGTTCTGCTAGAGGCTTAGGCATTTGATTTCAGATGATATTATCTGTGATGGAGCAGAGGGCATAATCACGGGAGGCTGCCAGAGAAAGCCAACCAAGCTCAGTGTAGAGGAGGCAGTGGTGTTTTAGTCAATTCAAGGAGGACGTATATCTTCAGATATTGTTGCATGTAGTAACCTACTTCTGAAAGCTGGTCTTACATGATGAGGCATAAGCTACCACCCCATACATGAGAGAAGGAAGTAGTATGCCACGAGCTATGGCCAGCCTAGCTGATGGAGTGAGTATGTAGCTAGAGTGGTAGGCCATGCCAAGTTTCATGTTTGTCAGCTTGCATGTCTGCTGGATATGAAGATCAAAAGTGAGAGCAGGATCAAGTGTGATACCCAGATACTTAAAAGAGGGTACAACCATGACAGCTGAGCCATTCTTAGAGGAGACATTAAAGGTGGGCTGGGCAAGTTTACATTTAGCATTGGAGCCAAACAGCATGGCTTGAATCTTTGAGACATTTAGGACAGGCCTTTTTCTTACCAACCATTCTTCGATTTGTATAAAGTCTTTGGAGAGTTGTTGATTGATTTCAGAGATATTCTTTGAACTGGTGTACAAAACAATGTCATCAGCATATAGCAGGGGAGCAGTATTGGGAATGATTGATGTAATATCATTTATAAATAGGGAGAAGAGCAGGGGTCCGGGGATAGAGCCTTGTGGCACACCAATATTTATGGTAGCATAATTTGACAAGGTGGAGTTAAATTTAACAAGTTGCTTGCGATCTGTCAGGTAGCTGTCAAACCAGGTAGTTACACCCTGAGAGAAACCTAGAGATCTTACAGTAGTGAGAAGAATAGGATGATCCACAAGATCAAATGCTTTGGTCATGTCTATAAAAACTGCCCCTGTTAGGAGACCTGAGTCCATGGCTGCTATGGTATCAGAGGTAAATTTAAGTAAGGCAATGGTGGTGCTGTGACTCTTGTGGAAGCCATGATGCACTGACGTGAGAAGGTTTAGTTTCTGTAGAAACTCAATAGTTTGATTGGCTACAAGCTTTTCAAGGATTTTGCTAAGAACAGGTAATATGGCATAGGGGTCTATAGTTTGAGGGATTTTTACCGTCCCCTTTCTTGAAAACAGGGGTAATTCTGGCAGTCTTCCAGATAACAGGGACATAGCTATGACAGAGGGAGAGGGAGAGGGAGAAAATTTTCACAAGAGGAACTGCAATGTGAGGAGCTGCTAGCTTTAGGAGCTTAGGATCAAGGTTATCCGACCCAGCAGCGGTGAAGTCAGAGATACTATTGAGCAGCCTTAGAACTTCGAGGCGGGTGACAGCTTTGAAAAGAAATTTGGGCCCAGCAACATCAGTCAGGTCATAAGGGTATGGTCTGGTTGGGAAAGCAGAGGTATAGTTGGTGAGGTCAGAGAACTGGGTATTGAGAAAGTTAGCAATGGTGGAGGGATTATTACAGTGGATCCCGTTTAGGGACATATCAGTTGGAGAGGGGGCAGGAGTTGTTCCTAGGCAGCATTTTATATGGGACCAGAATTTTTTAGTATTCAGTGAGGTCCACATCTGTGGCTTCTCCTGCAAGGTGCTTCCCTGCATAGTAGGCCATCCAGAGCCTCTGGTGGAAAGTCACTGGACTTTCTTTCACATTCTGTTTTACAGGGTATGCGAGCATCACTCCTACTACACCTGGATTGTGTGCAGAAATGAGTTCAGATGCTACTTCGTCAAAGGTGGTGTGGCCGTCCTGGCAGACAACATTGGGGAGTTTCACCCACAGGCCAGGATCGATGGTCTGGCATAGGATTTGGACCTGGTAGTCTGCAGCGAGACTAAGCATTTCACATTTAGCATACACCTTTTCCAAGTGGCAACTGAGGTTGTCGGACGGGCTCATCCGAGCAATGTTGTCAGCTATTTGCTGAACAGAGTAGGCCATTTGTAGGGGACTATTGGAATGATCAAGCGGAGGTAGATTACCTTGGGTGCCATCCAGGGCTGCCAGGGCTGCAGCCTTAGCTGCAGTTCGGACCATTCCATCCCGTGTCGTGGCCTCCTGCAGCATTCTGTCTGATCTGTGTTCAGAGTGTCCGCTTACTTCTGTCTGGTAGGGTCACATTGCCTAAGGCGGCATCAATCATTTTCTCTCTATCTCTTCTTTATCATCCACAGAAATAACGGTGATCGGTGGTGCCATTGGGACTAGGCCTAGGCCTACTTCCCCCCATCATGGGGGTCGCCATGTTGGTGTCGCCAATGATGTGCATCATTCCATCGATGACGTAGGGTATGGGTGTCATGTGACAGGGGTCCACCATGTTGTGGATGGTGGGGAGGGGTGTCTGGGCCATAGTAGGGGTGTGACTGGGTGCTGCACTGTGAAATGTCATCATCTGACTCCTCCCCCTTCAGATGACATCGACAAGGCAGGGGCTATGCCTCCCATCGCCTTGACATGACCAACCAACACCTCTCACTGATGGCGCAGTTTCACCATTTTAGATTCACATTAATGATGACTCACTTTTGCAGCATTGTGATCCACTTCATCCTGCATCTGCTTCTGTAACACTCTATATGCGGTGTTCAATTCGCGATTGACCTTAGTAGCTAACCCTAAATCTTTACGCACCTGGTTTATCTCATCCTGTAACTCTCCCAACTCTTCACGCATTTGTTCATTTGTTCTACTTAACAAGTCATTCATTTGCAGAGCCTGCCCCTTATCCTGTCTCAAACTTTCACACTCCTGCTTTAACATACAAAGTTCCTGCTTGCCTGCTTGAGCAGAATAATGTAAAAGGGAATTCTTTTCATTTTGCAGAGTTTGAAGCTCTGACTCCAAATCCTGCTCTCATCTCACTCATTCAGTTTCCTGCAACTCCATCTCCTGCTTAAAAGATGAGATTTGCAGTTCAAGGGATTGAAACCTTGCCTCGGAGGCTTCAAGAGCCGCATAGAGAGCCGCGACCAGCAGCCCTTTAGTTTCACACTTTCTGGCTGTTTGTCTCATCTCTGTATGAGGTTGAAATCATATAAGAGCAGATGTCAGGCTATGTATGCACATTACCATATAAGAGCAGATGTCAGGCTATGTATGCACATTATTGTTATACATTTTACTTTCCAATATATAAATGTATTTCTTGCTTACAAGATGTTAGGACATCTGTGTCCTTGTAATGATTATGATACATGAGTCAGCATTGCCATCATCAATCCCCAGCACAGGGTTTTTGGATTGACTTGCGTCCCTTTCGAAGTCAGCCCATGCTCCAAGGGAGGCAAGGAAGTTTGAGACATTGAGTCTCAGTTCTGCGCAGCTATTTGATACTGTGGCCATTGTGTGGAGAGAATGAAAAATCAAACTGTGAAAAGGTGCCGTACTGTGTATAGATCCACAACATGTGCACTTATTCACAGTCAGGCTACTATGTACTTGTAAGCTGGCAATTCAAAACTGCTGTGGGGTGGGTCAAGTCGGCATCGACCACACCCAGAAAGCAGCCAGACTTTTCGAGTGATTACAAAGTGGGTGAAAAATGGGAGAGGTGGTGTGGGAATGCACACCTACAGTCCCCGTTGGGAAGGGAAAAAGTTTTAGCAACAAGTGAAATTTTGCAAACACCAAATATTGCCTGCTCATGGTTGCCAATTGTCAGGAGGTCTAAACCTCACTCTCAGGTTCTTGGCAATAATGGGCATGCAAGGAATCACAGACACATTGCATAAGAGTAATAAAGCTTGTTTATTACTACCAAAAAGAAAATCACAGTTGCCCTAAGCAGTTCTTACCAATAGGAACTGGAAGCCAATGCTAAGCATTCCCTATACCTTGAGGAATCTCCATGTCTCCTGGGGTCTCCGAGGTAGAAGACACAATGTCTAACATTATATACCTACGATAATTACTATGGTTACTGTAAGATAGAAACATTTCTAGTTATAGAGATGAGCCCTATTGGCTAAATTAGAGGTGGCTCCTCAGTAAAAGATAACATTATACAATTTTGTAGTAGTCATCATTTTGTAGAAACAAAGAGGTACAGTTTGTACATAGCCGTGTAATAATACAAATCATCAGAAGATGGCAATGCTGACTCATATATCATAATCATTACAAGGACACAGATGTCCTAACATCTTGTAAGCAAGAAATATGTTTATATATTGGAAAGTAAAATGTATAACAATAATGTGCATACATAGCCTGACATCTGCTCTTATATGGTAGATGCCCTTAGCCCTATATGTTAGTATAACATATACTTAAATTCTAGCTGTCTGCAATGTACCTGTGGGGGTACCTATTAGGGTGCAGGGACATTGTGTAACAACAGAAAGTAATTAAACATTTTAAATGTTTTGCTTTTTTGCTTTTTTCCTTTTTTCAGTATTTATAGTCAGGCTTGACTATAGTGGCTTGCTCTGCTCACTAGCTTTTCTGCAGTTTTATTAACATTAATTCCTGAGCTGTGATTGGTCAGTGTGTGTCTGGAACAATGATGTTATCTCAGTATAACATCAATGTGTACAGTATAGCCACATCTTACCAAGGGAGTTCATGTCTTATAGCTATAGAAGAAAAATCTTAGTTTCATATAAAAACCTTATTTACTAATATTGTGGGGACTAACATATTTGTGATGACAAAAACATGTCATAGTTAGGTAGAGAACAAGTCTCAGAACATATCCTTTATACTATGGGAAACATTTGTTTTATAATATTAGTTTTACAGTTTTATTTTTTTTATGTGGAAACATACCACATGTGAATGCACTGCATCATAGGTATGCAAATACCTAATGCCTGGTATCACATAACACACTACAGTGATACCAGACAATTGATTATTTGCATACCCATGATGCAGTGTTTTCACATGGGAGTGTTTCCTCAAAACAAATAAAACTGTTAAACAAATACTATAAAAGAGATGTTCCCACAGTATAAAGGAGGTGTGACACTTGTTCTCTGCCTAACTATGAAATGTTTTTGCCATGTACATGTGCTCATTTTTTTCCTCACAATATTAATAAATAAGAGCCATTGTATAATAGCAATAATGTCCCCCTAGGGTGTGTGTCAGGCTGAGATAATATTGCTTTTCAAGTGTTGGATTCATTCGGCCTGGGGCCTTGTGCCCACCCACCCGAGGCATGACATTATCCCAGTATGACACACACTCTGTTAGGCGTTATTGCTTAATTGACATTCTCTTCCTAAGGTGAAACCTGACTCAGGTCCCCCTCACCACTTGTGCAACTGACTACTACTACTGCTTCTGGTTGTCCACCAGTTTTTCTGTGTGTTCACACAGTTGTGTGTGCACCCAGTGTATGTAAAACCAAACCTAATTTTAAAAAGTACAAACAAAAAGAAGGGTTCTGTTGGACTCTGAAACTGAAAAGGAGAAGGGAAATCCTAGCCCCACCCCCACACAAAAATCAGGGTAGTTAGTGAGGTAAACACCAAGATATAGAAGTTGACAGAGAGAAGGGGAGTAGTAAATGGAGAAAAAGACAAAGGCAGTTAGGACAGGGATGGGGCAAAAAGGGGAAAGGGCATCAAAAAATGGAGGGTAATGAATACCAATGCCCATAGTCTGGATAACAAGCTTCCTGAACTGGTGGCTTTGATGGAAGAAGGATGCCTGGATATTGTGGCAGTCACAGAAACATGGTACACAGAGAACCATGACTGGGATGTCAACATATCAGGGTACACAACCTACAGGAGGGACAGGGAGGGTAGAAGAGGAGGACTAGCACTCTCTATGTAAGGGAAGGGATCAAAGCAATGAACCTAAAGGGTAAACAGGGAGGAGAGGAGGCACTGTGGGTCACCCTGGAGACTGGAAATGGTGACACAATCCACACAGGGTTTTTATACAGACCCCTGTCTCAGGGGGGAGGAAATGGACAAGGAAATGATATAAGGCATCCTTAGGATGGCACAGAAAGGGGAGATGTTGCTGATGGGGGACCTAAATATGCCAGATGTTAACTGGAGCACCTTTGCTGCAGCCACATCAAAGAGCAGGGCCATTCTCAATACCCTACAGGGGGCATGCCTCAGACAGCTAGTGTTGGAACCCACTCAGGAGGGAGCAATCTTACACCTGGTTCTTTCAAATGGGGATGGAGAGAGGACCTCAGATCTAGAAGTGGGTAGCCATCTGGAAACAAGTGACCACCAAACAGTGTGGTTCACGATAAACTCAGCTGCAGAGTCAAGCCATACAAAAGTGAAGGTACTGGACTTCAGGAGGGCTGATTTGTATAAATGGGAGAGTGCCTCAGAAAAGCACTAGCAAACAGACAAGAAGGAGGGGTGGAGCAACAATGGAGAAACATCAAAACTGCCACCACAGAGGCAACAAGCCTTTGTGTAAAGCAAATAAATCAAAAGAAAAAAAACACTATGGTTCTCAAAACAGGTGGCAGAAAAGGTTAGGAAGCAAAATATAGCATTTAGGAAGTATTAAGAAACACAAAAGGAGCAGGACAGAGAATTGTACTGGTTAAAGTTGATGGGATTGGGGAAGGCAGTCAGAAGAGCAAATGCGCAAAATGAGGAAAAGATAGCCAACTCAGTTAAGGGAGAGGGATAAAACTTTTTATAGGTACATTATTGAGCAAAGAAAGACAAAGAGAGGAATAGTGAGGCTGACTAAAGGGGACAGTGGGTGGGCAGAGAGGGACAGTGAAAAAGCAAGGATACTGAATGACTACATCTGCTCAGTATTCACAAAGGAAGAGGTACCTAATCCAGTCTATAGAAGCACTCTGGCTAGGGGGGTTGATATCAGTCCTTTCACAGAAGAAAGGGTTCTGAAAGAACTCCTAAAACTGAAGGTGGACAAAGCAATGGGGCCTGATGGGATTCTCCCCATAATTCTAAAATAATTAAGGGGAGAACTAGTGACACCACTGACTACCCTTTTTAACAAATCATGGGAGGATGGTGATGTACCTGAGGACTGGAGGAGGGCAGATGTGATTTCCCTTCACAAAAGTGGGAGTAAGACAGAGGCAGGAAACTACAGACCTGTCAGTATGACCTCAGTGGTAGGGAAAATGGTGGAATCACTGCTGAAGGAAAGAACTGTTGAGTACCTAGAGGACAGTGGGGCACAGGACACAAGGCATCATGGATTCAAAGCAGGAAGGTCATGTCAGACAAATCTAATTGATTTCTTTGACTGGGTGACCAAAGTATTGTAGTAGATCAAGGAGGGGCTATGGAGATGACCTACCTAGACTTTAGCAAGGCATTTGACACAGTCCCACACAAGAGATTAATAAACAAATTAGCCAGCCTGGGAGTGGGTCCTAGGGTGGTAGCCTGGGTAAAACATTAGCTGGACAACAGGACACAGAGGGTAATAGTAAACAGACTCCACAGTGAAGAAAGGGGGGTTACTAATGGAGTACCACAGGGTTCAGTACTGGGTCCAGTCCTTTTCAATGTCTTTATAAGTGACATTGCACAGAGACTGGAAGGAAAAGTATGTCTATTTGCACACAACACAAAGATCTACAACAGGGTTGATACTCAAAGTGGGGTGGAAAGGATGATAAGGGACTTGGCAAGGTTGGAGGAATGGTCAAATGTATGGCAGCTTAGATTCAATGCAAAGAAGTGCAAAGTAATGCACCTGGGAAACAAAAGCCCAGGGGAAGAGTACACAATGGGGAGATACTGACAACAAAAATGGAAAGGTACCTGGGGGTAGTTATATCAGATGACCTAAAGGTGGGTAAGCAATGTGAGATGGCAGTAAGGAGGGCCAGGGGGATACTGGGATGCATAGGGAGAGGCATCACCAGTAGAAAACAGGAAGTTATCATCCCTCTGTACAGACAATTGGTGAGACACCATCTGGAGTACTGCATGTAGTTCTGGAGACCCCATCTCCACAAAGACATAGACAGGGTGGAGGCTGTCCAGATTGGTTCTGCATTAGAAGCCATATGAAGAGAGACTAAAGGAGCTTAATATGTATACCCTCAAGGAAAGGAGGGAGAGGGGGACATGATAGAAACTTTTAAATACCTCAAGGGAATCAAAGAGGGTAGCATCAGTCAGAAAAAGAGATGTGCAAGAACAAGGGGGCACAATTTGAAGATGGGGGTGACAGCTCAGCGGTAATGTGAGGAAGCCTTTTTTCATGGAGAGGGTTGTGGATGCATGGAACAGCCTTCCTGAGGAGGCTGTGGTGTCAAAGACAGTGGAGGAATTCATGAATGGAGGGACAGACATAAGGCAATTCTAGTGGGGGGTAGGAGGAAGTAGGCTGTTGGTTAACTAGAATCTGCAACTTATCCAATAGGTAGGGAAATGGGCAGACTAGGTGGGCCAAGTGGTCCTTATCTGCAATCAAATTCTATGTTTCTACATTTATTTTAAGATCTTAGAGGCTCTTTAGGTGCTTAAATAGCATGGACAAAGTTAGGAAAAATGTCACATAATATGTAACAATGTACACAAGCACTCTAATGTACTGAATGGAATCTGATTATTCTTATTGTAAGAATCCACATAATTTATTGATAGGCAGTGCAATCACAGAGAAATGTTCTTTCACTTGTGCCAAACAAATTTTTTGACTTTTTCAAGCTTTTCAAACTGTGCGAAACTTGTGCAAATTTGTGCAAACAGATAGCCTAGTTGAGAAAAAAATGTTCATTCACTTTACTCTGCAGGTGTTTTTGTGACTCAATCGTCTAATCCATTTGTGCAGTTCATATTGATCCAGTTGCTGAAATCCTTCCTGTTGGTCCTCTGGCGTTAAATGTATTTTTTGGCTCAAAGCCTCAATTTGCCAGATTTCTGCTTTGACCATCAAAAAGCAACAAGTCAGAGCAACCCCAGCCTTGGGTATGGAACGAAAATATCTTGTGATAAAATTACCAAGATGGCCATGGCAAGCCAGTGATGGGGTCAAATACCTGCTCTTTGATGGTCAAAGCAGAGGTCCGGCAAAGTTTTGCACAGTTTGAAAAACTTGAGAAAGTCAAAAAAATTGTTTGGCACAAGTGAAAGAACATCTCTGTGTGTTTGCACTGCCTATCAATAAATTATGTGAATTTGACTAAAAGAATGGCCAGATTCCATTCATTACATTAAAGTGCTTGTAGACATTGTTACATCTTGTGACGTATTTTTCCTAATTTTGAAAGGTTTTAATGTCCAGCCTTGGGTTAGTGTTAGGGTAATTTTTTGCAGTGCAGCTCTGCATTTGCATTGTTGTTTTGCCAGTTTTGCCACTTCTGCATTTAGTTATCTGGCAATATAACAATGGCAGACAGAACCCCAGCAATGCTGCAGTAGTTGAACAGCAGCAAGTGGCATATGAAGTGCTGTGCTATGGCTAGAATGTACTCACTGCACCAGATTAATTTTTGTTCCTTCAAAGCCAGCTTCCAGCAGTAGCATTGTGTCATCAGGTGACACCAGGGGAAAAAAGTACTTGTTGAACTAGTGCTAGAAGGACATTGTCATTAACTGCCAATGATACAGCCAGTGTGTCTTCTTCATCCCTTTTTAGTGTCACTGACACCACCAATGTGACTTCATCCCTTGCCACTGCTACCAGTACCAGTTTCTTCAGCCATGATCACCACTGCTGTGCTCCTCCCATCCACTGCCACTACAAGCACCCCAACTTCTGCTTCAACAGTGGCCCTGGCAGTCACTCCTGCCACTGTGACCCAGAAGACCACTCCTGGCACTACTCTGACCACAACCATACCTGCCATTATAATGCAGGCAACCAGCACTGCTGCTGTGACACTGGCCCCTCCTACCACTGTGACTCCAGCAAGTACCACAACTATTTCCACTGTGTTCACCCCTACATTGGCCTCTCTTGTTTCTTGGCTTGCCTCCAGTACTGTAGAGCTTTAGAGTGTGAATGAGGAGGTGCACCCATCAGGGTCTGAGTACTTCCCACTAGCAGAGGAATTGCCAAGTGACACATCATCTGATAAAGTCAACCTAAGCAGCTTTGATGATGAGGCAGATTATGAACATTATTCTGAGTGCAGTAAAACAAAGAATGTCATTTGCCAAAGAACATCAACCTGTAGGGGTGGCAGTAATGGCACTGGCAACAGAAAAAAAGGATATGGTTCCACCCCTTAAAAAACTCCACAAGTTACCCTTCAGAAATGTATTCAGCAGTCTCCATCTCAGCCTGAGTGTAGTAGGTGCAGGGGCACAAATGGTGTTATGGGAAAACCTGCAGCAGGTCCAAAAAATAAAGACAAGTGGCAGCCAAAAGAGTGGTGGTTGTACTGGTGACACTAGCTAAGAGTGGTGCCCTCAGCAGCAGTAAGAGTAGAGTAAGTCTACATTTTGCGTTACTAAACGAGGATAGCAAAAAGACAGTATGAACATAGCACAGCACCATTATATGCAGAATGAAATCTCTGTCAAACTTAACCACTTCATTAATGAACCACCTGAAGGTAAAGCATCCCCATGTTTGTAGACGACAGTCAGAGTGTGTGCCTGTGGTTCCAACCTGTCCCATGCCGATGATGATTCAAACAGTGGTACTGGTGAGAATACTGCAGACCATTCTGCCTCTAAAAAAAGTGCTAGTGATGGCACTCCTTTCCCCTCAACACCAGCAAGTCCCTGCACCCCTTGAAATAGTGAATCAAGTGCTTCCACCAGGTAGTTTGCTGCTATTTCCACACCATCTGGCAAGCATGCAGACTCAACATCTCCCCATCCATGGTCAATGCCAACAGTGAAAGCCTTCCAGGCCAGAACAAAGCACCAGTCTTCACATCTGACAGCTCACCACATCACAGATAATTGGTGAAATGATGGTGTTGGATTGTCAACCATTTTCACTTGTGGAAGACACTGGCTTTCACACATGTCTGCAGTACTTGTAGCCATGGTACCAGATCCCATCATGTTCTGCATTTTACAGGACTGTGCTACCAAGGCTCTATAATGGTGTGAGAATGGCAACTGCTGGACTACTTTAAGAGGCTGTTGGGGAAGGGTGTCCACTGTACATCATACATCAGGAGCAGTACAAACTCTGTGTCAGCTATCTCTCCTTGAATGCACACCAGTGTGTGTGCAGAAGCCTATATCTGTTGTTGACAATTCCTCCTGCTTCCCTTATGTTTCACCCCTTCTGGGGCTTTGTCAGAATACTAACAAAAAAAGAGTACTCAGGTGGTTTTTATACAACTCTTCACCAATCAAAATCATGCATTATTTTCTTCATTCTCATTGGTGAAAAAAAATGCTTTCCTGATTCTCAAAAGCATTTTAAATCAACATTTAGTACTCAGTGCAAAATATCCAGTTACCATGTAAATAAAATAAAAATAAGTTGATTGACAAAGTATTTGACTATCCACTGCTTTTTCGGTATACCATTGACACAGCAAAATCCCGACACTGAAATCCATTACAGCGACAACTTCAAATGAATTCAATATTGTTGCCGTAATGAAACTGATGGTGAAATGTTGCTGCCTTTGCTAGTGTTTTGCCCCCTTCTCAAAAAACACCAACTCAGAAAAACAACCAGCAAAAAACAGCCAATGTCAGACAGGTAAAATTGTATCTGTTGACATTGTGGATTTCGTTGTGCCACATCTCAAGAACTGCATTGTTGATGTGGCTTGGCAGAACTGCTTCTTCCAGGTTGTGGCACCAGGAGCCTATAAGAGAACATATTAGGAGACGTGAGAAAAGTAGGCACTGTCTCTCTGTTCCCCACACCCAGAGTTGCACTAAATTGTATCTTAATTTACATGTCCCCTGCCAAAAATGGCTAAAATTTGAGGGGTAACAAGTAAAACAAAATGTGCATATGGGATGGGGTGGGGGTTAATGTCTAATGCTGGGTGTTACCCTAGGCATCAATTGATTATTTCTTTTAAAATGGACTGATTTCAAGTTTTCCATTTAATCCTGGTCTTCTCAGTGCCCCCAGATGAAATATTTACTCTTGCTCCTTTTGGTTCAGCGAGTTATCAATATCCCATCCCTAATGTTGGGGGGATAATTTCTAGTCCCATGGCATATATTTTATAGGTTGCATTCTGATCATGACTGTGGATATGGGCTGCTATAGTGTAATCAAGAGTTTTGTTTTTGATAGTCTGAGTGTGGTCGTACAATCTGTGTCTTAATTTCCTTTTCATTCTCCCAACGTAACAACTTCCACAGAAGCATCTTAAAAGGTGCACAACAGCAACAGAGTTACAGTTAATGTTAACTGTATTTCCAGTCTACTAGTTTACTGGAACTGCTAGACCAGGAATACAATCCCATAGATACTGAGATGGCAATTACTGAGGTAGACTATATGGACAGAGAATCACTGTTTTTCCCCAAATAATAAGAGAAAGAAAATGGAAAATGGATCTGTCTTTGATGTTTGTCACTACATATGGGGGGGGGTCTCCAAAGAGGTAGTTAATATTGTCAGAAATAACCTCCCTATTCTTAGAGGTGCACCAAAGCTACAGTACCTACTAAGTAAACCTTTAAGGGTGTCATATAGGAGAGGCAAGAACTTGCATGACTGTTTAGTACAGAGTTAACAACCAAAAAAGAAAACCCAACCTACAGTACGACCAGGAAACAAGCATACAAACCTTGTGAGATGTGCTATGTGATGGAATCTGCTACAGATTCCAAGAACCCAAAAACAGGTCTAAATGAAAAAATCCAGGGGTGACATTAACTGCAACTCTGCTGCTGTTGTGAACATTTTAAGATGCTCCTGTGGAACTTTTTTATGTTGGGTGCATGAAGAGGAAATTATGACAGATTGTACGAGCATACTCAGGGTATCAAAAACAAAAATCTTGATTACGCCATAGCAGCCCACATCCACAGTCATGGCCAGAATGCAACCAGCAAAATAAAAGCAATGGGACTAGAAATGATCCCCCCAATGTTTGGGGAGGGGATCTTGATAACTTGTTGAACCAAAAGGAGCAAGAATGGATATTTCATCTGGGAGCGTTAAGAAGACCAGAACTAAATGGAAAATTTGAAATCAATCCGTTTTTAAAGAAATAATCAATTAATGCATAGGGTAACACCTATCATTAGACATTAACTCTCCCCCATTCCATATGTACATTTTGTTTTTACTTGTTACCCCTCACATTTTAGCCATTTTTTTCAGGGGACAGCATGTAAATTAAGATATGATTTAGTGTAACTCTGCATGTGGGGAACAGAGAAACAGTGCCTACTTTTCTCACATCTCCTGATATGTTTTCTTACAGGCTGTTAATGCCACAACCTGGAAGAATCAATGGATCAGTTGAATATTTTATGGATCACCTTTTTTTTATTTTATTTACATGGTGACTGGATATTTTCCACTGATTACTAAATGTTGATTTAAAATGTTTTTGGGAATCAGGAAAAACATTTTTTCCACCAATGAGAATGAAGAAAATAATGCATGATTTTGATTGGTGGAGAGCTGTATAAAAAATATCTGAGTACTCGTTTTTGTTAGCCCTCTGACAAAGCCCCAGAAGGCGTGAAACATAAGCAGTGGTGGGCTCCCCATCACATTCAGTTTGTTTACCACTACGGTGTTCATGAATGAAGGAATTCAAGCAATAAAAGAGCTTTTTTAAGAAATTGTGTTTGCCTGCTGTTTCAAGGAGTAAGCGCTCCTTTTTATGTTTACCAGTGAACATTTTCCTATGTACAGGATTTTCAGAGGTGTGTCATGCTGGTCCAATGCAGGATACTCTACAAGGGGCTTGACTAATAATCAGCAAGCCTGATCATGACACTGTAAAGAATGAAAGTGCATGGACTTCAAAACAATGTGCTGAATGTACTGACACATTCATAAATCATACATTTCAGCAAACACAGCTAATCTCATCATGTACTCTTAGCCTGCTTACTTACTTCCTTCTCAATGGAAACTGAAACAGCTTGTTAAATATTGGTTGCCTATTAGACTGGAGACTAATTTACCCCCTTCAAAATGCAACAACTTGCACATTTAAAACTTAGCATTTAAACATTGTTTTGCTACTAGTTTCAGTTGGGCAGGTATTATCTTTCAAGAAAGATTCATAACTCATAAATGTCCTACTTTCCCAGCAAGGAGCTTACTAAATACATTTACACTGCTTTTTTAACCTCTTAAGACACTGTCAGATAAGAACTGTCTCAGACATATGCCACATCTTCTCTGAACTATCTAGGCTAAATATATAGCAAACATCCAAGAAATGCCAGTTTGCTCTGCCTAAAGAGATGGGTGCAGAGAGGGGGTAGCAAATCCCTTTTACGAGACCAAGCCCAGCAGAACTCTGCACTCTAGCACAAAAATCACAGACAAATGATTTTCCCAAGGGTTGATAAACCAACATATCAATACAGCATTCTCTACCAGTGTCTCCACAAAAGGTACTCCCCAGCGCTTTGACCAATCAGCTGGTCTTCCTCAGGGGGTGGAGTATGTGTTATCAGACCTCCCATAAATAGCCATTTTATAAAATACATAGAGTGCCCCCTACTGTTCAAAATCATAACAGCATTAAATTCATGCAAGTGGCTATGGGGTGTTTTGAACATGTTTGCATCAAATAATCATTTTTTGTGCTTTTTATATTAAATTAACCATGCTTTTCAATCTTTTGATCTAATAACTGTACAAATCAAACAGAATTGACTGCAAAGGCCAAATTGTAACATTTTTGCACAAACATATAAATTATACATTTAATACAAAAATATATTTTGTAAACCAAGGATTCAAAATGCACATACATGATAGTTCAATTAATGCTTGTTGCATCTCCATTAACATCAAAATTAAGTTTTTAACTAACATGATGTGCATAATCCATTTCTGCTTACAGAACAAAACAACTAATTTCATCATCCCCTCTTGATTCCTTTGTTTCTTTATGAATAATCAGTTCTGAGTGGTAACGTGGCAGTGGCAGTGATCACGCCCTTTACTGTATCCAAATCCATTTCAGTGGGAGCCACCAGTCTTCAGTCAATGATTTCCTTTAGAGCTGCAAGAAAGCGGAAAGGGGCAAAGGGGGACTTGAGGGTTGTTTTGAACTAGTTGTAATATTTCAACCATTATATTTTATTCTATTTCCTTTTCAGGAAATGTTTGAGATCCCATTCAGTATTCAAACCTTTAGGTTGCAAACTATTTAAGGTGAAAATCCAGGTATTATCTTTCAAGAAATATTCATAACTCATATATGTCACCCTTTCCCAACAAGAAGCTTCCTAAAAAAATTACACTGCTTTTTAACCTCTTAAGACACTGTCTGTTAAGTACTGTCTAAGACATATGCCACATCTTCTATGAACTATCCAGGCTAAATATATACCAATCAGCAGGCATTTTTTATTATGCTTTTTGGGAAAAATATTTATATTGAGATATAATAAACACACACACACACACACACACACACTGCACATCATCCTCATGGCCAAAACATTTGAAATAAATACTGTAATCTAATATGTTAGCAGGTTATGTGGAACACAGTGAAATTCAGTTTACAGTAGATTTCCTTTAACTATTTCTTATCCAATATTTTGTTTCCTGGATAGCACAGGGGAGATGCTGCATCTCATTCTCATAGGGATCTTCATTTTACACATCCTTGCACTGTATTTATTCTGGGATATCCCAGATTAGATGCAATATCTTGTTTTCAGTGAGGTCATGATTTTATCATTTTTATAATGTATTTATTCAGGGTAGCCTAGTCCAGATGTAGAATCTTGTTTTTAGCGTGTTCTGATTTTACGCAATGCTGCATAATATTGTGTAGATGTAGCGCTCTACAGTAAATAAAATGCTGTATCTTCTGTGAACTATCCAGGCTAAATACTGTATATAGCCATCAGCAGGAATATTCTTGGTTTGTAAAAATGTGTAAAAGGAAGACCACATTGATACAGCCTCTCAACAGATCTGCATTGTACAAATTCATTAAAAATAATGGGTAAAGCATGACCACACTGTAAGTGATATTTTACAGGATATACCAGTTGAGATTTGATATATCATATATCGAATCTCAACTGGCATATCCTGAAAAAAATGCAATATTTAAAATGCTTTAAATGCTTTACCCAAATGAAATAAATATTTTAAATATTGACTTGGCTAGTCTTTCCTCATAGGTCTTATCCCATATGCCCTGTACCATTGTAGTTGCCCTCTTCTCCACCGCCTCCACCTTGTCTGTGCTTTTTCTCAGATGGACCCTCCAGAACTGGATGTGGTATTCCAGGTGCAATCTCATGAGTGTCTTATACAGGGGTAAGATAACCTTCCACTTTATACACCTGATAATCCTCCCTGTGCATCCAAGCATCTGGCTAGCCTTTACAGCCACCTTATCACACTGCCTAGTTTTCTCTTAGGTCCTGCAAGATGATAACTCCCAAGTCCCTTTCCTGCTTTGTGTCTGCCAGTATCTCCTATATAGTTTGTACTTTGCCTGTGTGTTCTTATGCTCTATCTGCATGATTCTGCACTTCTTTGCACTGAATTCCAGCTGTCATTCTTCAGAACATTTCTCCATTTTTTTTATTGTGTTTGTGCCCTCATTTTTTCCCATTTTTGCCCGACTATCCATGTCACGGTTGTGCTTGTGCCTGTGGAGGCATGTGTATGCTGTGCTTCCGCAGTGCCCTCCCTCTGCTTGCCACCTGCCTACCTGTGCTACCCTCAGGCCTCCACCTGGGGGCAGTTGGACTGCAGGGAGTGACAGGGTCCCTCCACGGGAGAGGAGAGCTGCATTGTACCTGCTCAATCCTGCTCCCTCCCTACCTCCTCCTTAGCTGACCTTCGATGATCCAGGCTCACTCCTGAACACAGGTCACCAGCGTAGCATGTGGAGTGCCATCCAGCAGCTCAGTCCTTGGCACCACTGGGCTTGTTAAGATCTTTGATCATTCTTTTAACACCCCCTGGCATTTCCAACTTATTGCATACCTTTGTATCCTCTGCGAAGAGAAATGCCTTCCCCTCTAGTCCCTCTGCAATGTCCCCATCAAAGACATAGAAGAGGCCCAGCTCCAACACCAACCCCTGCAGCATCCTGCTCATCATCTCTCCCTCTCCAGAGTACTCCCTGTTTACCACAACCCTCTGACTCCTGCCATTCAGCCATTTCTCCACCCACAGAACTATTTTAGGATCCACCCCTAGGCTGTGCAGTTTGTTAATCAGCCTTCTATGGGGGACTGTATCAAAGGCCTTTCTGAAGTCCAAATAGGCAACATCCACCACACCTCCCTGGCCCTACCTTAGTTACCAAGTCATGCTGTAGATTAGTACAATGAGTTAGTGCAAAACATAGTGCCTATCCAAAATACAGTAAAAGTTAGGCTTAGATGTATAAGTAAGTAAATGCCATATAATGGTTCCACCAAGCCACAGCATTGGAAATTTTGCCACGATCCTTCACATCGATGGAATCAGGCTAACATCACTGACACATGCCAACAATGGCCCTTAACATGTCGACACTGACAGCGAAACTTAAATGTATCAATGTGGGGTGGTTGTGGCCCCCCTACACATCCCATGTGGGGGGCTGTGCCCTTACATCCCCCCTACTTTAAATATCTCTCCATCTTACGCAGGCAATGGTGCTAGGTGCTTACCCCCTGTCAATGAAAAATCCCTCCTTTAACACAAAGCCTGTTGATGTTGGAGTTTCCATGTTGGAAAGTTGATGTTGAAACTTTGATGCTTGAATGGTATACCCCATATAAGGCAGTGTGTGTGTGTGTGTGTGTGAATACTCTATGTGTGTGCAGACAGTGCACTGCTATGTTATACTATAATATATATGTATTTGAATTAGTGTGTATATCACAACAATTTGAAAGTGCAGTTAGAATGCTCTTTGGTTCTGCAAAAAGTGCTAGTCTACATTCCTCCAATATCTAGATCAGTTTGAGCCTCCTGCATGTCATTGCTTTTTTAACTGAGGTGTCTAATGGCAACTCCTTACCCTCTGATGTCCCTCAGAGCCTGAAAAGAAGAAAATTATCCTTTGATGTCTTTTCTTTTAATCTGTAAACATGTGTATATATGGTGCACTACTATGTTATACTTACTGGAATATATATGCATATATGCATATATGTATATATGTATTAGTCAGTGTGTGTGTATATACAGTATATCACAGCAATTAGAAAGTGAAGTTACAGGTAAGTGGCTCAGTGGTTAGTGTAAAAATTGCCAGTCCACATTCCCCTGCTATCTAGATCAGTTTCAGCCTTATGTATGTCATTTCTGATTTAAATGACAGTCTATTGCTTCCCCTCCATAGCTGTTCCCCACCCATGCCCACCCCATCCCAAGCTCAGGCCATATTATTCTTCTGGCATGGGGATCTACTTCTAGACCTCGTACAACATCAATACCAGTGGCGAACATCTGGCATTTACAAATGCTTGTTACTCTTGCCTTTGAGATACTGAATACTAAAAGGAAGCACCACCAACCTAGTGCACACCTACAACATTCCTGGAATGTGTTGCAGTCTTATTTGGTACCAATCTGCATGTTGTTGTTTTTGTCATCGATAATGGAGCAAACATGGTGAAAGCTGTATGTCACTGACATTTTGTAACAGTCTTTGCTGTGCCAACACCTTAAATCTAATTGTCATACCTGTGCTACATAACAGTGCTAAGGCAAGCAAGACTGTGTCAACAGCACACTCCACGGTCATTTTCATTTTATTTTTATATGGGTAGTCTAATGAGCATTACTGCTTGTTTTATTTAGCGACAAGTCCATAAATACACATACACGGTATACTACAAAACAAATAATAAAAAACAAATATTACATACGTTAGTTAAAACATCTGCAAACAGTACACTGGAAGAGCCATTGTTTTAAGGCAACTTTAAACATGATTAGAGTAGCACAAACTGACAAGATCACTAGGTAGCAAATTGTGAAAATGTGGAGCCCTGTACAACAGTGTTCTTTGGGTGGAGTTTTTTTTTTTAATGGGATGTTGTAAAGCCTTCTGTTCTGAGATCTTGTGCCATGCAAACTATAAGTAAGCAATAAACCATGACAGGTTGTGCTGTTATTGGGGATTAATGCACACCCGGGTGTGTTGTGAGGCATGAGGCTGCAGGTCGAGTGCCCTCACAGCACCCGGGTATGCGTTACTCCCCAATAACAGCACACCCTGGAGTGGTTTATTGCGCTTATAACATGGGGTACCAAAACACAGTGAGAAAAAACATGGTATGACACAGGGATTGCATTATTTTGTTATCAAAGCAGTGGGACTTTATGTGTTCTGCCACTAACAGAATGTCTGTGCTACTGTCAGTGTACATCGGAAATACAGTCAGCGTGATGCACGAAACATTCAAATACAAACCAATGTGCCACTGTTATCTCTCAGGACTTCAGTTGTTGTGCAGATAATAGAGCCATAACACAAGGCATACTGTTCTGTAGGTCTCTGCTGCTGCACAGAATGATCACATTAATGAACAGGAACACTGACTGCTGCATCCTCACTGCACTGCTCAGTCCTGCTCTGTGTGTATCACTCTCTTTCTCTCTGCAGCCCTGTCATCTCTCTGGCTCTCACAGATGTGCTCCATTATTACATGCAGCCTCAACTCATACTGCACTGACACTCTTCACCTACTACACTGCAGAGGCACTGTTTGTATAGAGCAATGGTGCATAGCTTTTCTTATGGTGACTCATTGTTTGGGGCCGGGGCCCATGAACTATCACTCCGAGCCATGTTGCTACATGGTGTGACCTGACAGACCCATACCATGACCAGGAGCAGGCATCCTATGTGCACACAGCCCATGCCAGAGAGAGACACACACAGCAAGAGAGAGAAGAAACTGCTACCAAAACTTTAAAAAAGAGAGACAGAGAGAGAAGACAGCAGACATTCACATTTACAGGCAGGGAAGAAGCGGCATGGACATTCACGTCTCTCTCTCACACTGAGACACCTCTCTCTCCACTAGGTTCTATGTGATAATGGCAACTGCTGAAAGGTGAGCCATGTTATCGCAACGTCAGAGTGGCGAAAACATTTTCTGCACTCTGACATCCTCAGCGCATGGAAGAATGGCACCAGGGACTTAGGATTTCATGCTTTCTGTGGGGGGCTGTGCACCCCCACACCCCAGCACCCCACTTCTAAAGGATTCTCAACTCCAGGGGGCTGAATGTAGGGGGTGAAGTATGAAAATAAAGTTCTGGGCGGGCTCAATAAAATTGCACCAGTGCCTGGACCGAATCGGTGCCTCACCCACTGCAACCACATGCCAACCCCGATACTATGGTGCAGCAGCAGCCACAACAGCGCCACCCCCTTCATCCCCTCCTCCCCTCCCAGCCATGCTTGCTCCCCCCCGCAGCGTGTGTGTACATATAGCAACATCCTGTCGCTGGATTAGCCCACCTCCCACATCCGGTCAACCTACCCTCTCCATCACCATTCGGGCTTTCACCATAATGCGTCGCCATTTCGGATGTCGCTGTATTACTGGGGCACATATCATGTGCTACCTCTTCGCTGCTGTGTTGTTAACAGCAGGGACCTATCATTCACAAGGAAAGGGCAAGGGAAAGGAAACCTACCAAGGGGCAAAACAGCTACGGATGCAGGTACAGACAGCTACAAGTCAGAGTCTTGCTTTCCTCGTGCAGTGCTTCACTTCAAGCCACTGTCTTGAATCACTTCATAGCTGTATCTTCAATGGTTCCATTTGCTGTCACACTCACACTCCCTCTCTCTCTCTCTCTCACTCTCCATCTCGCAGTACAGAGGGAGACACACAGAAAAAGAAAGAGAAATGCTTGTGTGGGGACAACCCAAGATCCACAGGCCGGGTAGGGAATTTAATGAGATCCATGGGGTGGGTGAGTGGGTAATCAGGTAGCACTGCAGGGAAAGGAATCTGTTGAGAACCAGGTGCTGTTGCCCTTGGTGTCAGCGAGGGAGGAAGAAATTCAATGCCTGTGCAGGTTATCAGAGATCCACGTGGTGGATGGATGGGTGGAGCCCTTTTGCTGCTACACATGAAGGAAGGCTGTGTGGGGACATGCAGGTGATCCACATGGTAGGTGGGTGGTGGTTATGTAGTGCTGCAGGGACAGACACTTGTGAAAACCCACTGCTCTCTCTCTTTCTCTCTCTCTCTTTTGCTTAGCAGGGAATTCAATGGCTACTAGTGACTTTTGCTCTGTCTGCAAAGTGAAGTTACCTGGGTTGAGAATACAGATCATGCCACCAGGACTGCTCACTTTGACTGTTCGTTACCAGAAATTAATGAACAGTCAGGTCGTGCTCTTCACCCGATCTGGTATCTGCTTTTCCTACCACATGTTATGTCTTGTGAAACAGTTCTATGTGATAATGGCGATCGTGGAAAGGCACTCGCCGTTAGGGCAAATGTTCAACGGCAAGAATCAATTTTACCGATGTACACTATGGTGCAAACCAAAAGGACACCAGAAACATAGGTTCATCTCCCTACTAAAGGAATCTCAACTCCAAGGGGGTAAATGTTGGGGGGGATAAAAAAAAATACCACAGACCGGCACAAAAATACTGATGCGCCCAGCATCGAACCCGGAACCTTCCCTACCCCAGCCTGCCACAAACCCACCATGCCACAGGTCCAGCTCAGCAACACACTGCCACACTACACCTCACAAGCCCTCCCTCTGCTTTCGCCTGTCGTATGGCGTGCTAGCTTACCTCATGCAAGCGTATACATATAGGAAAAGGATGTTGCTATAGCCATATTCGCCCCCCTGTCCAGTAGCCCTATGAACAGGCTTCGCTATTGAGTTGCCCTTTTTGTAAGCACTCAATAGCAGACACTCTTATCCCAGGATACCTTGCTAAACAGGCCTGAAACAGATTTGGGAAGTAAATCGAAACCATCTTTTTGCAACATTACACCCAGCTGTAGACTACATCGGTCTTCAAGAGGGAGACAAGCAACAGTTGTGTACAAAATACAGTGATGGGTCAATCTTGGACGATTAGTTATAAACCTGCAGATATTCTTGTACATAACCCAAATTGTGGACATAGTGCATTCATTAGCCATTGTGCATTCATTAGCCATTGCATAACTTGGTAGCCCATAGTGTAATACAGAAAGTAAATGGCTAATGAGCATGCAATTCATGAGATTATGGTAGAAGAAATGTCTTTACCCTAAACAAGAAACTCCACCATTAAAGGATAATCTTAATAATGTATTTAACATTAGTCTCAAAGGACCTTGTATTATATCATGACTCAAAACAGTTTGTTCAATGGGAATCACCATTCTGATATACAATTTATAATTCTCTTTCCATGATGGACCAGAAAATACAACTAATTTGTTTTTGTTTTTTGTTTCCGTTTTCATTTGAATTTAGAATCATCTCATTTGACTAAGGCTAATACTGAAAAACAATAATTTTGAACTCTGTCAACAGTTAACAGCATTTTGATCAAAGCTAAAAATTACTGCTTCATCTGCGTATAGTAAAACTTCAGATGATTTACAGGTTTTTGTGACAGAATTTAGAAATAAAGAAAAAAAAGAGGGGTTCTAGTACTGTCTGAGCCCTGAGGAATCCCTTACTTGATGGGAAAAGAATCTGAAAGGCAACTTAGTATGGACACATTGTGACATCTTCCTGACAAACAGTTTGAAAACCAGTTTGAAATATCTTGTGAAAAATTACAATCCAGCATAGACTTTACCAATGAAACTCAATCAACCAGAACAAAAGCCTTGATGCTGTCCACAAAAGCAGATGCAGCATGGCACCCCATATTGATTGTACCGTGCAAGCAGCCAGTGAATCGCACCAAGGCTCTCTATGTGTTAAGTCAAGCAAGGAGACTGTGTTGGGCATTTGTCAAGAAGTTATATTTACTTAAATAACCAGTGACTTGATCATAAACTATCTTCTCTAAAATGTTATGGAGGGTAGCCAGTAAAGGAATGGAATGAAAACAGGAAACTACATCCTTATTACCAGATTCATGGATGGATTTTATTATTCTAGTTTGTAACAGCCACTAATAACTGAGAGACGTGCAAGAATGCCTTGGCCTGTGTTAACATCAGTTGATACAGGATGTTAGTACAAGATGGAATTCATCCTACCTCATGCTCTCCAGACTGCTAGAAAATAAGCAGGCATTTCATGAGGTGGCAGTGGAGTGCAACATTGGGGGAGTTTAAGGTCAGCATGAGTGGACTCTGATTGATGCCGTGGTCAAAGTACTTGACCCATTTGAGAGGAGTACTTAAAAGCTTATAGCCTGCTGTTCAATGGGGGGAATAGCTCCTCCCCCACCCCCCTACTTAAAACAGCAGGCCGCCTATTGCTCTGCTCCGAGAATTTCAGTGGCGCTGGGGTTTCCTGGGTAGCTCGGCTGGTGTGGCTTTCTAATTGTCTTCTCCTGTCCCCTTTTTCCCCCATCTCCTCATTTCTGCCCCTCTTTATTCTCCTTTGCCCTCCCTTGCCTGTTTCCCACCCCTCCATTTCCTCATACCTCCTCTGTGGTTGTTTCCCATTCTGTGCCTCTTGCCGCCTCTTGGGCCCCCGTTGCTGGTGTGCCAACTGTGTTCACCATTTGCTTCCCTCACCACCACTCTCACCCTCCTGGCCTGCTGGTCCTCCACTCCTCCTGGAATTCTCCATTCCCTTCACCTCCCCCATTGCTCTGTTGGTGCCCTTGCCCCCGGGCTCCTTGCATGTTGCTGCATTTGTTTTCTTTGGTGCTTTACTGTCCTCGTGACTTCCTACCCAGTCAGCGCTACTGCAGTCACTCATCCATGCTAATTCTGGATACTTTTCCATTTTCAAACTCTGAGATGGAGGCACCATCTCTCCTTACCATGTAGTCCCTAGTGTCTTTTCCTGATGCCTCTGTTGGCTGGTTACTACCTTAAAAGATGCTGCCATTACTCACAACTAACTGGAAGGGAGACATATCTGGTTCTTTTCAGATGCATAGCGTCCATCATTTTTAAAGGGACAGCAACACCTCTGTATTCTGCCATTTCCCAGCAAGTCCCACTCTTATCGTCTTCACCATCTAGGACCAACTGTTGTGCCTCTCTAGTTCACCTGTGCCTTGTGAAATAAAGGTTGACATCCACTTCTTTCTTCAGTGCATTTGAAGGAACAGCAATCACCACCAAGATTCATATATAGGCTAGTTACAGTGCCAGAAGGAATAACTTTCCTCATAAGTGTCCCTAATTCCTGTCCCAGCTATAGCCTTCGTCTGAAACAACTTATGTTCCATATATGTGTGCCCCATCCATGTATTCAAAGCTTGATGCCTATCTACCTTATTTCCTTCAAGGGACTCTCCTTCTACATGGACTATGTTTACTACTGCAATACTTTAACCCACCATCCCATACATTCTCTACTCTATACCATGGCGATGGTGGACCATGTGGGGTCCTGCCATTTCAACCACCTGTCCCAATGAGGAAGCATCTAATTATTGCTCAAATTCATTCCATTTATGTATGTGGATTTACTTGAATCTACATGTGAACTATTCCTTACCATGGCGATGATGGACCAAGTGGGGTCTTGCCATCCCAAACATACACTACTCCCTACCATGGTGAAGGTGAACCACGTGGGGTCTCGCCTTCCCAGTCATGCACTACTCCATGGTACAGTGATGGCGGACCATGTGGGGTTCTGCCATCTCTACCATGCACCACATGATGGAACTCATTGCATTACTCAGATACAGTGATGGCGGACTACGTGGGTCCCAGTATCCCTATCCCACACTACTCAATGGGACACGGGTTCCCGCCTTTCATTTCATGCACAACTCCTGCAACAGTGATGATGGACCATGGTTGGTCCCGCCATCCCACTCAACATCTAGTCAAAGGGATTCATCTCATTGCTCCATCAGCCCCCTTTACTGCAGATTGACTTACTTCGGGTCTTGTCCTCCCTACTTGGAACTATACATCTACCATGACAACAGACTGTGGGGTCCTGCATCTGTACTTTACTCAGGCTATACTATGGCGATGGTGGACCACACGGGGTCCCGCCATCCCACACATACTCTATTCCATACAATGGTGATGGTGAACCATGTGGGGTCTCACCATCTCAGTCATGCAATACTCAGTGGTATGGCAATGGCGGACCATGTGGGGTCCCACCATCCCTATCACACACTACTCTATTGGAACTGTGATGGCGGACTACATGGGGTCCCACCATCCCAAACATATATGACCTTTGAAAAGGCCCTAACATAGCTCGAAAGTATTTCCTAATCACTTCAGGAGTACATACGTAGGGGTATCACCCTCTTTACTTTGGACTGCAACATACTCTGACTCATGGGGGTACCCCTTTGACACCCAACTCGTTATATATTTTGGTGATGGCGGACCACATGGGGTCCTGCCATCCCCCTTCCACATGCCCTTTGAAAGCCTTCCAGTATTCCTTGTCTTTCAGTCCAACTTCTGTGAATCTCGCTTTGCCTTGAACTATGTAATAGAACAGTGATAATGGACTTATCTCGGGCTATGTTTCAATCAGCGATTCAGGACATACAGGTAATCCCGTTATCCCTTTTCAACATGCCCTCATGGGGTCCTCCTTTCTCAACTGCATCTTTATTGTATTACAGTTTTCGGCGGACTTTTGTCCCCCTCATCTTAGAGTCCTCATTCTGTGGTGATGATGAACCCACATGGGGGTCTCATCATCCCAACAGTTCATGCTGCCCCTCAAAAAGGAGGTTATCCTCTCTACTCAAACATACTTCTACTTGCACTATGGCATACCCTCGTCGGGGTCTCGCCTTCCCACTATTGGTCACCTGAGACTTTCCATCGCTCAAACTCGATTACTACATGCATTGGACCTCCATGGGAATCTCATTCTCCTGCTAGCATTACTCTGAGCTTACTATCATCATCAATTCATTAATTTCTTCTGTTACAATCCACCATCTTCCTTTCCAGTTTCAATGTCTAACATCTCCGTGGCGATGGCGGACCATGTGGGTCCCACCATCCCATTTATGCATGCCCCATGATGGGCCTTACTGGTACTTTCATCTAATTTCTATCAGCCTCATGCAACTCTTGTCCTTCATACCTCTCATTATTCCATTCTACTGCAATGGCGGACCAAGTGGTATCCCACCATCCCGACAAAGGCTATCATCCTTTCAGTCTCAGATCATGTCATTATACAGAGATGGTGAGCCTGCTACAGGTTCCAGCCATCCCAACAAACAAAACCACTATGGAGCACTATCTAGTACTCAAAGGCCATGCTATGGATGTACAACAGTCAGTTAACTCAGACTCAGATTAACATCATCACAGCATCCAGACATCATTCCAAGTTGGATATTCCATCTGCTCAAACCTTCATCTGCAACATTGAATTCCTGCTCATCTCGACCTCGAACAGGACTCTTCGACCAGCAACATCAGACCGTACTCCTGGATATAACCATACCTAAACCTAAGTGCCATTCAGGATTATTCTTCTCTTAGTATGCCCAGAAGATGGGCAGGTCAGTAGCCATGGGTCCTCTGAGGTTTCCCCCAAGGGGGAGTTTCCTCTCCTGCATGCTACTGATCACACTCTCCAGAGTTGGAGGAGGTGGTCACTTCACTAATTCTTTTTGGGCCTTAAGTCTACACCTCCCCACTATTCTACAGAGGATGGGATGTGAAGAAGCACCACAGCTCATGTTATAAACACCAAGCATATACCAGTCAGCTCACAAGCATACACAAGCACCAAGCTATGTACCACACGTTGAACTGAAAGGCTTTTAACCTGCTGTTCAATGGGGGTGGATAGCTCCTTCCCCATCCCCTACTTAAACAGCAGGCCACTTCTTGCTCTACTTTGAGCGTTTCAATGGTACTCTCCATCCTCCCTTGCCTCCATCTCCTTCTCCAGAACTCCTATCTCACCCTGTCCCCTGGGCCTTAAGTCTACACCTACCCACAATCCTACAGAGGGTGGGATGCGGAGAAGCACCTCAGCTCATGTCAAACACCAATCATACACCAATCAGCTCAGACGTATACACAAGCATCAAGCTATGTACCACACACAGAACCATCATTTAAGTGGTTCCACTGCCTTGCTAAGTCAAATGATCCCAGCAGTGAATATCCTGAAAATATACTTGGATAGATATGTACACTCAGTATACATGGAGATTTCAGAAGGGGCAACTGTGCTTGTTAAGCACCTAAAAGAAGAAGAAGAACTGGATGCAAGATTTGTAAAAATGATGGATAACAGCAGTGTAGAACTTAATGCAAGGTTTGTAAAAGTGATGGATAGCAGCTGCCATATTTCTGCAAATATGCTAGACCCTGGTTCAAATGTTAGATCCTTCATATGGCTATGGATAGCCACAGAGTAAGTCACTTTTGCCAGTAACTGTGTGCTGAGCTGACTGGCTGCACATGGGAACTAGTGCAACTGTCTGGTGAAGAAGCTCATGGGAGAGAGGGAATTTCATCTGGCAGTTCTGGTTCCACTAGTGGAGATAGGAAAGAAACACCTTGTACTGGCAGCACTGATAAGAGTGATTGAGCACTGCTCATCACATACTTATGTCAAAAGCAGCAGAACAGGACACAGTTATAGTCTTTTTATGTGGAAAACTATCTTGCTCAATTTTTCAGTCTCTTGTGCTATTTCAGGTTGATCCATTGGGCTACTGGGCTCAAAAGACGCATCATCGCCTCACTTTGTGCAACTGGCTGTGAGATGCATCATTTGCCCCCCTTATGGGTCTGCCATACAATATAATGTTCAATGCAGCTGGTGATGTTGAGCCCATTCATTCAGTGCTAGACCCTGAACTAGTTCAATAGCTTGTTTTCATCAAGCTAAACTTGCCATTGCTTGGGTACAAACATGAGTGTCAATGAAATAGTGTCAGGGGCATAGTTATAGAGTGTGCAGCTGATGCAACTGCACTGGGGCCCATGAGGTGAAGGGGCCCATGCACAGGCACAGCACGGCCACACAGGACTCAAAATATAGCCTTGTCAGTTCAGATCCCAGCATTTCCATCTGGAAATGCTATGCTACTCTGCCGCAGTTTGTTATATGACCGCGCGGCAGAGTGGTAGCAGAGAGCACTTTCCTAACTCTCTGGTCGCAGTGTGGGGCGCTTAGTCTCCAAATCGGCCATGACTTGGAAGCAGACATTGAAGGCAGCCTGCATGGGTCCTTGTCTGTTTTCCAAAGTGAAGAGTGAATGACACCCTGGCTCAGACCTGAGTAGCCAAGGGTGTCTTACCATTCATTGCATGGTTTGCTGTTGTGTAGATCGGAGTGTGGATAGCACATTGATCTCTGTGGGTGCACTCTGCAAATATGCTGTGTTTCTGGAAAGGTAGAGTGGACACTCTAAATAGAGATGTGAGTGGTATGTTCTACTTAAAAAAAATAATTCTTTGGATGCTTGATGTGTTAGAGAGGACACTAGTGCTGGGAGAGAAAGCAAGGGTGTGTCACGGAGGAGAGGCAGCACCGGGACTCAAAAATGATCTTCAAGAGGTGATTTAGCAAAATAAATTCTCTGTAGTTGGAAGGGCTAGGGCATTAAAAAAAATTAAGTCCTCTAAACACTTGTGGTGGGGAGAAACGATCACCTTACTAAGAGTAGATGGACCTGTTTTTAAAATTCTTCCCTGCAACTAAAAAGAACTTAAAAGAAAAAGACCCTTTTCTACACTTTTGAGGATAAAACCTTTGAGGAGTGTGGTTGGAGAGACTTGGTCTTTACATTGATGGTGACCTGAAAGAAAAAATTACTCACCTTAGTAATGTTGTTTCTTCTAATGGAGTCTTGCTATATTATGACATATGCAGTATAACCCCAGGTTAGAACTGCTCCGGAGGTGAAAGAGTTAACTTCCATGCAGGGCATGGAATCTTGAGCGAGAGCTCAGTTGAACACTATGTCTGTTGAAGCTCAAACTTAAACTGTCAGATCTTTACGAGCAAAAACTCACTAAGGTTCTGTGTGGAAGCCGTAAACCTACACTAGCCACTGGCTACTAACTACAAAAACACCTTTTTGTTCTTGATCCCAAAACAAAGACTCAAGTCGGGGGATTCAAGAAGGAAAATTTAAGCATAACACCTAAGCACCCTAGAAGGGTGAAATAAAGTGGGCATCAAAGAAGTGCCAACATTGCACTGCCCACCCACATCCCAAAAACAGAGGTTCTGAGAGGGGCAGGCTGGGGGGGAGGTCATAATATAGCAAGACTCCATTAGAAGAAACAACATTACTAAGGTGAGTAATTTTTTCTTCAAACAACATGAAGTCTTGCTATATTATGACATATCAGACTACACAGCAGTACCTCTATGGAGGAGGGACAGAACCTACTTGGGAAATAGGCTCTGAAGCACAGCTGTGCCAATCGAGCATCACTCCTAGCCTGGATATCCAAGGAGTAATGCTTAGTAAAAGTGTGAACTGTTTTCCAGGTAGCTGCTTGACATATCTCTAGGATAGGAATGTCCCTGGCAGCAACCAGCTGTACCTCTGGCAGAGTGAGCCCTCAGGCCTGAGGGAGGAACCTTACCCAGTTTTTCGTAACAAAATTGGATACAAGAGACAATCCACCTGGCAATGGATCTTTTAGTGGCAGGTTTCCCTTTACCAACTTCACCATAAGTGAGGAACAATTGGAGGGATTCGAACCTGTGACCCTAGGTACGTTCTATATAGTAACTAAGGGCTCTTTTGACATCTAAACTGTGCAATCTCCTCTCACCAGAGGAGGAATGGTCAGTGAAGTACACAGAAAGAGACATGGATTGATTAAGGTGAAAGTCTGAAACCACCTTAGGCAAAAACTTCCTGTTAGTCCTGAGGACTACCTTATCTCTATGAAAGGAAATAAAATCAGGCTCCACTGACAAGGCTTGTAGCTCACTTATGCACCTGGCAGAGGTGATGGCTACCAGAAACACAGTTTTCCAAGTCAAGTACTTCAGCTCTGCTGAAGACAATGGCTCAAAAGGGGGTTGCATAAGCTGAGCGATGCAAATATTAAGATCCCAAGCAGGGGCAGGCTCCCTGAATGGGAGATTGGTGTGAAGCAACCCTTTAAAAAACTTGGAGAACACAGGGTGAGCTGATAAAGAAGAGGGCTTACCTGCTGACAAGAAGACAGACACAGCTGCCAAGTGCACTTTTAGGGTAGCTGGTCTCAGCCCCAAGGAATTCAAATGCACCAAATAATCCAGGATCGTGGGCACACCAGCAGATTCTGGGAAATATGTTTACCAGCACACCATATGGAAAATCTCTTCCATTTTGAATTATAGGTAGCCTGGTGGAAGGCTTCCTAGAGGCCTTCAAGATATCCAATACACCTTGAGAAAGGTGTAGGTCAACAAACTCTAACTCTTCAAGAGCCAAGCCTTGAGATTGAGAGATTTGAGTTCGGATACCAAACTCTCCCTGGGCACAGGTTAACAGGTTGTGATTTCTGGGAAGACATAGGGAGGGTGGACTGCTAAGGACATGAGGAGTGGGTACCAGGGCTGCCTGGCCCAATCTGGAGCAATCAGGATCATCTTGCAGGATTGAGATCTCATTCTGACTAGCACTTTGAAAAGAAGGGGGAAGGGGGGAAAAGCATAGAGAAACTTCCCTTCCCAACTGAGAAGGAAGACATCCAGAGGAACTGAGCCCAACACTGGGGGTCTGCAGCAAAAAAGGGGAAGTTGGTGATTGTCTGGGGCTGCAAAGAGATCTATTTGCGGAGTGCCCCATCTGGCAAATATTCCTCCAGTACTAGGGGATCCAGTGTCCATTCGTGATGGCCCTGGGAAATCCTGCTGAGAGCATCCACTAGGACATTGTCCTTGCCTGGGAGGTGAACTGCCGTAAGGGAGGCGTTCAGAGAATAAGCCAGAGACCACAACTTCATCGCTTCAGTGCACAAGGCCATAGACCGAGTGCCCCCTTGCTTGTTGATGTACCACATTGTAGTGGTATTGTCTGTTCTGACCTGAACTACCTTGTTCTGGACAGATGTGGAAAAAACCTAGAGTGCTAGAAAAACTGCTCTGAGCTCCAGCAAATTGATGTGGAGCAGAGATTCCTGAGGGGACCACAGCCCTTGGGTGGAAAGGTCACCCATGTGAGCTCCCCACCCCAAGAGGATGCATCTGTAGTAAGGGTCAAGGAATGAGACTGGGAGTAAAGGAACCCCTGTCTCAGATTGTTCTGATCCTGCCACCACTGAAGGGTCTGGATCAGGGTTGAGTCACTGGAATCAATTTGGTTAGGGGATCCGTCCTTTGAGACCAAAAGGCTCTCAAATGGAACTGAATGTCCCTCATCTGAAATCTCATCCCTGCACCACTGCTGTAGGAAGCAGCCATGTGCCCCAGGAGCTGTAGAAAATGCCTTGCTGGTCGAGGACGGTAGGGTGAAAGAGGAGGCCAGAGACACCAGGGTCCTTGCTCTTTCCAGAGGAAGGAAGGCTCTGGCTTCTTTTGTATTCAGTTCTGCACCTATAAAGGTGAGAAGCTGGACAGGCTCCAGAACTGACTTTGGAAGATTGAGAAGGAAACCTAGAGATGTAAGCAGCTGCTGGGTTACTTGTAAATGCAGTTTGACCTGTTCTGGAGACTGGCCTACAATGAGCCAGTCGTCCAGATAAGGAAAGATGGCAATCTTTTGCCTTCTTAAATGAGCAACTGCTACTGCCAGGAATTTTGTGAACACCCTTGGAGCCAAGGAGAGGCCGAAGGGCACTGCTCTGAACTGGTAATGGCCTGAGGCAGTTCGAATCTGAGGTACTTTCAATGGGAGCTTCTGATGAGAACATGGAAGTAGGCATCCTTGAGGTCCAGGAGGCTAGCCAGTCCCTGGCCTTAGAGAGGTAAAATAATCCCCAGGGTCACCATTTTGAACTTTGGTTTTAAAGGTGCTTGTTTAGATACCTGAGATCCAGAATGGGCCGCCATTCTCCTGTCTTTTTGGGGTAAGGAAGTACCTGGAGTACAACCCTTTGCCCTGGTATATGGGTAGAACCCTTTCCATGGCTCTGAGAGCCAGGAGGGAAGAAACTTCTTCTTCCAGGGCAAGTGCCTCTGATGGGTTTGCAGGTGGAAAAGACCTGGCTCTCATCTTCGGAAATTTTTTGAAGCTGAGAACCAGTCCATGGCTTACTACTTCCAGTATCCACTTGTCTGATGTTAAAGACTTCCAGTCCTGGATAAAGTAAGCCAGCCTGCCCCTACGGTGAGAATCGGCCCTGGCTACCCCATCAGGGAGCCTGTTTTGCAGGGGCTTTGGGTTGAGGAAGAAGCAGGCTTACTAGGCCCCTTCTGCCCCTTCCTCTAAGAACCTCTGGGCATAAGCAGAAGAGGAGGCCTGGGCTTGGTAAAATGGCCTATGAAAAGGCTTGCCCCTGCCCCTGACATGCTGCCTTAGAGGAGTGACTTGCCTTTCTTTGGCCTGTGCACTCCTATAGGTGGTCCTATACTCATCCATTTTCTTCACATAATTCTCTGTCTGCTCCCCAAACAGAGAATTCCCCACAACAGGAAAATCCATAGCCTTAGACTGGGTATCCTGTGATAAGGCAGTACATCTGAGCCAGGCCATTCTGCGAAGAGACACAGATGTAGCCATAACTCTAGATGAAACATCATTAGAGTCTACAGCAGCATGAAATTGCACCTTGGATGCCTCAATACCATCCGCAGCCACCTGCTCCAGCTCCCTGGCAAGCTGTTCAGGGGCCTGTTTTGCTAGGGCCAAGACAGTATCCCACCTGGATTTCTGGTACCTAGTTGTGTAAGCCATATAATTTGCCTGTCTGAGTCCCAAAGATGCTGCCATGTACTGCTTTTTTGCCATGGCATCCATCCTCCTGGAATCCTTTTCAGGAGGGTGAGAGGCTAGAGGAATATTAGCCTTGTCACAGGCTGCAGCCTGCACTACCCCCATATGGCTGCACTGCTGGGATAGGAACTCTGTATCAGAGCCTGATAAAGCATACTCCTCTTGATCATCAACAGCCTCCTCAACAGGGAGTTGCAGAGTGTCAGCAACTTTCTTGTAAAACAAAAAATGAGAAGGGGATTCAGATAGCCTGGGAGGCGATACTCCTGAGGGTCTGTCTGGTGAGATGTCCGGTTCAATGGGCACATCCAGACTGTCAAAATCACACTCACTCTCCTCGTACCCCTCCTCCCCTTCCCCTGGTTCATAAAAATCTTCAAAATCATAATCTTGAACCGGAAACCGACCGAACCGGGCGCTTCCAAATGGTGCCGTTCGATGGAACTGGGGAAAGAGACTGGACAATTTGAATAGCTTGGCTATTTCCTCAGTGGTTGGAGAAAGAACTTTTGACCCCAAACTAGCTGACCTTCTAGCCCTTTTAGTTGGAACTGGCTCCTCAGAGCTGGCTCTTCATTGGCCCGAGGAAGCATCGCCCTGGTCAGAGGGCACTCCCTCAGGTTCGGTTGGAACTGAACCGGGCTGGCCATCCGGGTCAGCGGACTTTTTGGCCTCCTTTCCCTGAGCCTACCAACTCTTTTTCCACACGGTGGCAGCAGGAAAATTCTTACAAATCTGGCAGTCTGCATTGAGGTGGTCAAACCCCAGACAATATACACAAATGGTGTGTGGGTCAGCCTTGGCAAGGCTTCCCCACAGAGGCCACATGCTGAAACCCAGTGGGTCAGTTTTTCTTTTGGGTTTCTCAGACATAGTGCCAGCCCAACCAAAACTTGCCCGTTAATGGCAATCCACCAAGCAAGACTCTCTTATCGGTTCCCAACCGTGTCACAGGTCGTGGAAAAAACGTAATAAAATCCGTTTTTTAGAACCGATAAGAACCGGGAACCGCACTCTAAAGGACTAGAAAGTAATTTTAAACCCAATCTGATCGGTTCAAACCGAACCAAAAAGATGTTTACAAGTTCCACACAGAAGAAAAATAATAAATAAGCCTATCTATTACTTACAATACCACAGACAGAGCTTGAACCGACGATTGCGTTAAATTTCGGTAAAATAAACCGAGAATTACACTTTAAAACCGACAAACAAACTGAGCAGCAGGAGGAATCTCCCAAGCGACTGTTCAGTGAGGCGGAGTAAAGAATCTGACAGTTTTAAGTTTGAGCTTCAACAGACAGAGTGTTCAACCGAGCTTGCGCTCAAGATTCCATGCCCTGCATGGAAGTTAACTCTTTCACCTCCAGAGCAGTTCTAACCTGGGGTTATACTGCATATGTCATAATATAGCAAGACTTCATGTTGTTTGAATAAATATTTCAGCAAGTGGAAAAGAAAAAAGCTCCATTTCCATGCTTTAGGAGATAAAACCTTTGTGGATTCTTGGAGTGAAAAATCATCTTTAGGACAGGGGATCTGAAATAAAAATTATTCCCTGTAACTGAAAAGGACTTAAAATAAACAATAGTCCTTTTTTCACATGGGGGACAAAAACTTTGGAGTGATGGGTGGGGAAGAAATGATCTTTACAGACCTGTTTGATTGGGACTTGCACTAATGTCGTTTGAATTGTGTGGCTGCAAATAAAGTCACTGTGCTGGGGAACACTGACTGCTCATCTACATCTGGTGTCACCCTCGGCGGGGGGCCCATTTCATTCCCTGCACCAGGGCCCATGCCAACCATGCTACACCACTGAATAGTGTGCTTTTGATTACTATTTTTCTCCATACAGTTCAGTCACATAATTCCCCCTACACTTCCTTCCTGCAGTGCTGCACCTTTATTACAATACATTCATCATTTCTGAACCAGATATTCCTGTTGTTTTAATATGTATCATTATCATGTAGTTTAGAAACAGCAAGGATGTCAAACACATCTAACAGCCCCTAGGTAGTCATACTCCAGTGGAAGCTTCTGACATTATAACTTCCTAACAATGAGGCTGTGAAACTGGATGCACTCAACTTTTGCACAAAACCTAACAGACAACATTTCCAAAATTTTTTTGTTTCATTCAAAGAGCTACATAGTCCCAACATTTCACCAATAAGGCTTGTTCAGGGGGCGTTTCGTTGTTTTCATTTCACTACTTTATACACCTTTATTACCTTTTATTGTTTGCTATTGCTTATCTTACAAATTAAAAGGATGTCTGGGTTTATTGCTCATTGATAAATCCTTGGATTTTATTTGCCTTTATCCCCCACATCCACTGTGCTACCACCCAGCATACACTAGGCAGCAGTCCCAGAGGGGGACATGGACAGTGCGCCCACTTCCCAAGAGCACATTTCTTCACGGGGTGCTCAATCATCTCTTCCCTGGCTGTCCCCAAGTGAGCAAGGTCCATTGGGAAATCTGGTTCACTGGAGTAGTCAGCAGCACTAATGGTACAGTAGTGCTACAGGACCAACTTTCTTTTCATTTTCAAAAACCATAACTTTTTTAAATGTATTATTTTGTCCCCTCCCTGCCATCCAACAGGAATGTAACCAGTAATTAGAGATGTACCCTGTTCAGACTCTATGAGCAATCATTGAAATGGCAGGGGATACTTTTCCCCCATTGTTCCTCAATTCTTCCCCCACCACTGCAAAGTGAGTGGTGCCTCTGGCAACCTTGATATTGCAGCATCCCCATAGAGAGAGAGGTAAGCTCCCTTGCCCAACCATAGGGGTTACTGTGGTGCCAGAACTCGCTGTTGCCCCTCCCTGATTGCGGCAAACTGCTAAGCTGCAACAACCTCAGTGAGGCCCATACCTTAACAAGGAGGCGACCGACTCCCATCTCAATCCTGGCCCATGGGCAGCCTATATATATATATATATATATATATATATATATATACTAACATACTTATGAGGGTTCAGTGTTTATTTCCTGCAATGATCCCTGCAGGGAGACCAACATGGCACTTTATGAAAAATGTTCTGTGAGGCCTTGCCCCGGGGCCCTTCTTGGAAATGAAATGAAAGGATTTACAATGTGCCATAAAACAGGCAGCGTCTTTGTGTGATAAATAATTGCCAGTAAGAAAAGGAGAGCAAAATTCTGATAACACTCTCCTAAAGAAGCCCTAACAGCAAAACATTGGGGTTAATAGATGTGGTTTTCATTGGAAAAAATGGAAGAAGTTGATCTTAACTATTTTATGTATTTCTGGCTTTATGCACATTTAACTAATGAGTGACTGGATAATGCTACTACACTTAATGAGATGTCAGTACCTTTTGTAATATATCTTGATGCTCTCACAGAGAGACTCAGTTACAGCACGTATGTTCAGTGGCCATCTTTATTCTTCTCAGTGACAGTGGACACACATAAGTGCACATACACAAAGAAAGACACACTGGGCAAGACAGAAACTTAAACCATAGATAGAACTACAAATATCCATATGCATATTGTAAACTACAACCCTAATGGTGTTCTTTAGACTTCCTACCATACAAATCCATGTATATACTACACTCCTCCCCGTAGACAGAAACTTGTCCAAAATACTCTAACGGTGACACTTCCTAACTTCCGGGCAAAAGTAGACTATCTGGTACCCAGAAACAAGTTCAGGGGATTATTCTGCCCCTTGGATAGAACTTATCACTAACTAAGTAACAGTACAAGTAAGAGTTCAGTTGCACAGAGGTACAGGTTCAGTACATGGCTTTAAAGGTCGAGTCTCTGTAGTGGTCTTTGGTGCCTAATGGGATATCTACAGGTTGGAACAACCACTGCTGGTGAAACAGCTGTTCATTTTTGTTTGGCACCAGCCCCAGCTGAACTTCATGGGCAGGAGCAAAGTTTTCTGTGTCACTATACTTATCTGGAGTGATGTCTTCTGCTGCATTTGTTGGAACCTTGGAATGCAGCAGGTGATCCATATGTATGTGAACAAGTCGATGTCCCACGCAAACTGCATAAGTTAAAGATCCACATGTTTCAATCACCACCCAAGGAATCCAAGAAATCTTGGGATGTTTACAGTCTCAAACCATCACTCTGTCCACAGGATAAAAATGTGTACTTGCTTGGCTGACTTGTCATGGCCCTTTTGCTATTATAGTTGATGCTTTGTGACAGTGTTGACTAAGTCTGGGTTGAGCAATAACAACTGGGTATGAGGTCGACATTTTGGGAACAGTGTTTCTGTAAGCAAACAGGAAATGAGCCAACCTTTGAGCTGTAGATACTTGCTGTGAATGTAGTTTATTCCAAGCTTTTCTGAATGGCTCTACAGCTCTTTTGGCTGTGCTATTGGAGGCTGGATGGTAAGGTGGAGTCAAAATATTTCAGACGTACCATTCTGCTTTAAGAACAGTTTGAAATCATCGGAAGAAAACTGGGAACCATTGTCTGACACTAACTCACATGGTAGGCCATAAGAGGCAGAAAGTTGTCTCGGAAGGTTAACAGTCTTTTCAGTAGTTGTAACCTGTGTGGGCAACACTCCAGCCATTTGGAGTGGATGTCCTCTGCTACTAGGAAATGTTGTTTGTCCATTTTAACATAATCAACATGGATGCACTCCTACGGTGTGGTAGTCCAGGATCATGGATGCAGGGGTGCGGCTGATGGTTGGTTGCAGACAGCTGCACATGACGCACATTGGGTGACAAGATGTTGAATATCTTGTTCAGGTCCTGGCCACCAGAGGTATTCTCTTGCCCATGCCTTCATTTGAGAGATTCCAGGATGACTGTCATGTAATGAGGAAAGTAATCTCTTGTGGAACTTTGGAAGTATCACAACTCGAGCTCCCCACAGAACACAGTTTTGCTCTGTGGACAACCAGTCCTTCTTGTCTAAGGAAAATTGGAGAGAATCGGATTGCTAATGATGTTGAGCCAACCATTAAGGGTGAAATCTAGGACTTTAGAGAGAACAGGATCTTGCCATGTCTCTGCTGTGACATCCTGTGAAGCAATCAGGTTCCTCAAGATGTGACAGATGGAATGCCACCCCATCATCTTCCTTCTCTGAAGCATATTTGCATGGCAGTCTTAATAATGCATCTGCATTTGCGTGATCATGAGAACATCTGTATTCAACGTCATAGCCATAAGCCAACAAAATCAGGGCCCATCGCTGCATTTTGAGTGCTGCAAGAGCTGGTATTGCAGCCTTTGGCCCAGAATTGTCAGCTGAGACTTGTGATTTGTTACCAAAGTGAATTTTCATCCATACAAGTACTTATGGAACTTCTTGACACCAAAAATTATGCTCAAAGTGTCTTTCTCAATCTGAGCATAGTTTCTTTCACTTGGGGACAATGTCCTGGAAGCAAAAGGGATCAGGTGTTCCTCCGCAGAAGGTAGCACATGAGAGATGTCAGCCCCCACTCCATATGGTGACACCTCGCATGCTAGCCTCAGAGATTTGGCAAGGTGATAAGGTGCTAACCATTTGCTGCCTAGAAGACATTTTTTGCAAGCCTGGAATGCTTCCTCACACTGTGGTGACCAATTCCATTGAGCTTCTTTCTGTAGCAAGTCATGGAGCAGCTGAAACAATGTGGGCAATTGGGCTAGGAATGATCCATAGTAGTGCAAGAGTCCTAAAAATTATCTTAACTCTGTCACATTTGTTGGTGCGGGTGCCTTGACTATAGCATCCACCTTGCTCTCTGTTGAGCATAGGCATCAATCCGGTTACTGAAATACTCAACAGAATTTTGCAGTAATTGGCCTTTGGATACTCTTAGTCCATACCACTGCAGTCTGGTCAGAACTTGGTCCAGTAATGTCAGATACTCTTTCACTGTAGGTGCTGTTAACATGATAGTGACATAAAGCATATGACACGGTCCAGTCCATGCAGTATCTGGTCCGTTGTGTTCAGGAAAATTGCTGGCACTGTGGAAAATCCATATGCCAAGCAGTGATTCTGGTAAAATCCCTTGTGAGTGTTGATGGTCAGATATGGTTCTGACTCTGGTTCTAGTTCCAACTGCTGGTATGCAAAGATAAGTCCAATTTGCTAAAGAACCTGCCCCTGTGAGTATGGCAAACAAGTTCTCTGCATTTGGTAATGGGTATGGGTCTGGCTGTATATAATGGTTCTCTGTAACCTTGTAGTCACCACACAACCTCACTGCTTTGTCTTATTTCAGTAACGCAATGATAGGGGCAGCCCAGTCACTCCTCTCTATTTATGAAATGATATCATGGCTTTCAAGACATCCAGTTCCTTCTCTTCCACTTCCCTTAAAGGGTAAGGTACTGGTTGAGGCTTGTGGAAAACTGGAGTGGCTCCCAGTTGGACTCAGATATTTGCCATGAAATCCCATATCATGCCATAACTGTTGTGGAAAACACGACCATGTTTGTCCAATACTTTCTTTAACAAATCTTGCAGTGCTTTGGTCACAGAATTTAAGCTAAAGATCTTTTCCCAGTTCAATCTGATCTGTGTGAGCCAGTCTCTGCCCAATAATGCAGGTCTTTCTCCTTGTACCACAATTAGAGGCAAGGTCCACATTCCTCCATCATAGGTGACTGGTTTAATCTCCCCTAACACAGTGATTAGGTCTCCTGAGTAAGATGAAAGTTGAATATACGATGGTTGCAATGGGCACTGCTGAAGTTTCTCTTTGTAGATGTGCTCTGGCACAAGAGATACAGAGGCCCCAGTGTCTAGCTGCATGCTAAACAGGTTTACTTCTATCTCCACTTGGAGGTAAATTTCTGCTGCTTTTGCCTGTGCTGCATAAACCATGAACAGGCACAGTGCCTTGTCTTCTGTTTTAGTGATTGCAGTGCCATCTGTGACATACCTTGCAGCAGCAGTCCATGATGTACTTTTGCACACTTTCAGTATGTGATCCATTTTTCCGCAACTGCGTCATTCCTCATGTCAGAATCGGCATGTGCTTTGCTGATGGTTACCGCTACATCTGTAAAATGGTTTTGACTTTGCGGAAGTGCCCTATGATCATGACTTCCCAAATGATTGGGGTTGTTGATAAACAGATGAAGGACCACTTCATGGTGTGGAATGTCCCTTGGGTGCTGGAGTATGGGTGACCTTGTGAACTCCACTTCTTTGGGGTTCAGAATGTCCCGCTCATTCCCTGGTATCCTTATGAGCAAGCTCCATTGCAAGGGCCTTCTCAAAGGCTGTTTTGAAGGTTGAGTCCTTTTCTGACAGGCATTTTTGATAGGCTTCTCCTCTCAGATCACAGACAAAGTGACCCCGGAGGGCATCTTCTAGAAACTGGCCAAAGTCACGAGTGCTTACTAGATGCTTCAAAGCAATGATGAAACACAGAAACATAGAAATTGATGGTGGATAAGGACCACTATGTCTATCTAGTCTGCCCATTTTCCCTGCCTAATATAAATACCACAGACCCTACTTGACCTCTGGCTTTACCTCCTTGCTCCTATTGCTAGGGTTCCCCTATGCCTTTCCCATGCATGCCTGAATCCTATCACTATCCTTGCCCCCATCACCTCTTCTGTGAGCTTATTCCATGCATCCACCGCCCTTTCTGTGAAGAAATACTTCCTCACGCTACCTCTTAGTCTTCCCCCTTCCAACCACATGCCATGCCCCCTCGTTCCTTGGCACCTCCTTTTCTGAAAGATGCAAGAAGTTTGACATGGTACAGTACAGGAGACTGGAGTGAGAGTTAGGCCTGACAACCTAAGGCACACACTGATGTGTGTTGGTCTGTGGAGGGTGGGTGTGGGGTGGGCTGGTGGGTTTGGGTGGGAGGGGGTATTAGGGGCTCAACCCTAACAGTTGCATTAACAAAGTTTTTTTACAATTTATTTCCTTACTTTTTGAGATAGTATAATAGTATCTTTATTTTACTGGGGGCCCATCCCTCCACAGATGCACATAGGTATCTAGCTGTGGAAACAGAGGGATCTCCGGCCCCTGCGCTTCCACATATTGTTATTAGCAGGCATAACGAAACTGCAACAAATAGTCATAACTGTGCCATTTTAAATAATGTTCAACCCAAATATTCAACACAACCATCTTATCACCTCACCAAATGAACCCAGTACAGAAATTTTTCAAATCCCAGTCAAAATGTAATTCTGCACAACTGTAATGCCATTCTGCACCACATGTACAGAAAAACATTTTTGGCAGGATATGAAACTTGACAGCTATACTGTTCATGAGGTGGTGTGAAAAAATGGCAATGTTGAAAATTTGGAGTGAAAATATGATAAATTGCCAAAGTTATGCGCGTGCATAGAAAAATTCCAATGATCACACACTACTCGGGCATCTTTAGGTATTTCCACACCAAACCTTCAACATGGCCTTTTTGGGACCCCACCTCATGAACTCTGACACTGTCATTTCATTATTCAGTCCCAAAAGGTAATTTCATGCAACAACTGCACCATTGTACGCCGCTGCCATGTAAACATGTTTTGGGCAGGATATGAGAAATTACAGCTGTACTGTTCATGAGGTGGTGTGACAAACTGGCAATGCTGAATATTTAGAGGAAAAATACTAACATTTGCCAAAGTTACCTGCATGCATAGTGTAATTTCAACAACCACACGTAACTCAGGTGTGTTTGGGTATTTTTGTACTAAATTTTCAATATGGCCCATTTGGGACCCACCTCATTTATTTATTTTATTTAGATTTTGTTGACTGGGTAAGTGCACTAGGCAGATTCTGTCTATTTTCAGGCACAACCCGTTGGAGGGGGATACAGATGAATGCCAACTGACCTTGAACCAGATTAAGCTGTTTGTGGTATTCTTAGTGACTGCTCATGAACAGTGGTACTGTGATTTTGTTAATCCATCCCAAAATTTGATTTCACACAGCGATTGTACCATTCTGTGCCACAGGTGTGAAAAACACATTTTGGGCAGAAAGTGAAAAATGACAGTTGTACTGTTCATGATTAGGTGTGAAAAATGGCAATGTTGAAAATCTGGAGATAAAATAATAAAACTGGTAAAGTTAGGAGCGTGCATAGAAACTGCACAATGCACACTCATAAGGTGGTCATTTATGTGGTTTTTTGCACCAAATTTCAACAGGGGCCCCCTGGGATCTCCCCCTCATGAACACTGGCACCAACACTTCGCCAATCAGTTCTGAAAGATGATTCAGTGCAGTGATCATGAAATCACACTTCAGAACCAAGCAACAAAACAACAGTGCCAGTACCCATGAGGTGGGGTCCCAAAAAGGCTATGTTGAAAATGTGGGGCACAAATTCCACAAAATGTCTAAGATATCAAAATAAGTTGAAACTGCCTATGGCAGCCATTTTATGGTGCTTGCCTTGATTCTTCAGTTTGCAGTTTGGATTTGAAGAGTGCAGACATGTCCCCGTCCAGAGAAGATCGCAGCCGCCGACCTCCAGAGGTAAGTATGGAGTAAAGGGGGTGTGCTGGGAGGTGGGTGTGCAGACAGAGGGTTGGGATGGGGAGGGGGATGGGGAGATGATGAAGGACCATTTTCTTTTTTACAGGGTTTTTTTATACATAAAAAAAGATGACAAGGGTCTGTTTTCTTTTTCACAGGGAGATACATCTTTGGGGACACTGGGGGGCATACATGCATTGGGACACTAGGAATGGGCTCCTCAGTATCCCGCAAAGATGGACCATTTTCTTTTTTTCAAGTTTTAATTATAATTAATTAATTAATTATAATTAATATTATAAAATTATAATTAATAAAATTTCTGGGGACTGATTTCAGGACACTGGGAGTGGGCTCCCCAGTGTCTCACAGTACTTGTGGGGGAATTTTGGGTACACTGGGGTGGGCTTCCCAGTGTCCCACAACACTGCATGGCCATACGGGTATTGGGACACTGGGAGTGGGCTCACCACTGTCCCATGACAAGGGACCACTTTCTTTTTTTCAGGTTTTCTCATTTTAATAAATAGAACGGGTTGGGAACTGACTTTGGGACACTAGGAGTGAGATCTCCAATGTCCCATAGTGCTTAGGGGGACTTAATAATGCAGACACAGGGATTGAGCACCCCAATGTCAGCAAACAGGCAGTTTGATGCAGAATTCTGCATCGAAAAGGCAGTTTAATGCAGGATTCTGCATCTTAAAAATCCATTTTCACAATCCCTTTTTGCCAACTGATCCTATGAAAAGGGATTGGCTGGTGAAAAGAGATTGCTAAAAGGGATTTTAAACTTAAAGAAAAAACATTTTTTAGTAAGTTACAAAAAAAACAAAGGTATGGGCAGGTAGAGGTAACCCATGCCTTGGTTTTTATAAAAGACTTCCCTGGGAAAAGTTATATGGTTTTATTTTCTCCCCTCACTAAGCCAGAAAACAAGATGGTGGTCGACAAACAGGGATTTTTCTCGCAAAAAGAGATTTTGCAAGATTTCCGAATCCCTTTTTGCAATCTCTGTTCGTGAGTCACTCGCAATCAGGAATCCTTGACTGAAACTGTGCATCTATCCAAAAGACTGAACTGCGCATGCTCAGATACCACATTTTTAAAATGTAATAAATTTGGAACAGATTAACCCTTAGGCTGCCAACAGAATTATAATGTATAGGAATTTTGGACTAATATATCAGTCTGTGGCCCTCTGAGGTTTAATACTTTTCACCAAAACAATGCTAGATTATTCCTTGGAACAACCTCTTTCTACCCTGAAAATTTCAGACCAAAATTCCAAATGGTGTGGCCACAGTGCGATGAGGACAAAACAGACAATAATTGACAAAAAAAAGGTTAAAAACATGTATTTTGATGATGCACTGCATAAAATTCACAAATTGGATCAAAATTAAACTTGGCAAATCAAGAGATCTACCACCCAGGAATGTGCATACCAAATGCCATGCAAATTCGCTGAACGATTACAAAGTTATTAAAGTCCGAAATATAGGGTTTAACATTAACCTGCTTACTCAACCCTACCCATAGAAGTTTGACAACGCCTCTCTCTCTCTCTCTCATATATATATATATTAAATTATAGGAGCTCAGCTGTGCCCCAATAGTTAGAGCTGAGTAAGTTTAATGTTAAACCCCATATTTTGCAAGTTAATAACTTGGGTGCGACACCGGCGCAGCGGTTGGATTTCCACTTGTGATGCCAGTGACCTGGGTTCAGGAACAGACTCAGGTGCTGGAGGGCCAGCCAGGGAGAGAGGGCTTGAGCATCAGATGACAGTCACCTTCTCTCGCGGGGAGGGCAGGGACATGGCCTGGTGATTGTTGACCCCTGGCAGAGGCTGGGGGCATGGCAATATGTGGGGTCTGATTCACCAATGGGGGCATGGTGAATGTTGGTGTTAGCCTAACATTAGTGACATATCACGTCCCCAAGGGGAGCAAATGGAAAAGAGCCCCGAAGCTGACCAGATGACGGTTGCTAGCTCCCATTGCCGTGAGTCCAAGGACAGTGCATGCATCATCATAGCAGCAATTGGGGCAAGTATTGCACTGGCCACTCCACCAGTGCCTTCTCCCTCAAAGGAGAGGGACCCACTCAGCTAAGGGTTACATCCGGGGGTTACCTGAGGGGGTAGCAATATGGGGTGAAGAGGTGGCTGATCTGAAGCAGTGTGGCATGGACGGCATAGGTGGCCTGAAGGAGAGGCCAGCCCAGAGCTGGGGGGAGCAAAAAATAAATAAATAAATAACTTGGGTGCAGTCACACCTCTATGGTTAGGGTTGAGTAAGCAGTTTAATGTTAAACCACATATGTTGCACGTTAATAACTTTGCAACCATTCAATGGATTTATACAAGATTTGGAATGCACTGTCTCAGATGGTAGTTCTCTTGACAAGCCAAGATGCGTTGCAATTGGATTTGAGGTTGTCGTGCAGTGAAGCGCCAAAATACACATTTTGTTTTGCATTTTTTGCCCATTTTTGCAGATTTTTGCCCATCATACTGCAGCCAGATTGTTTGAAATGTTGGTTTGACATTTTCAGGGTAGAAAGAGGTTTCCCCAAAGAACAATCCAGTTGTGGTTTGGTGAAGAAATATTAATCTGTTTCAAAGTTATTTAATTTAGAATTTTCGGGATCTGAGCATGCTCAGTTCAGTCTTTGGAATATATGTATGTTTTTCAAAACAGGATTTGCCTCCTAATCAAGGATTTTGTCATCTCAAAAATGGCGATTTTTAAAATCCCCATTTATGAGGAAAAATTCCCCTTTCGCTAGCCGCCATCTTGTTTTGACTTTTACGCATAAATAAAACCTTATACTGTAACTTGTCCCATGAATGTGTTGTGAGGTTATTGAAGTATGGGTTTTGTTCAGGGCACCCTGAACAAACCCATGGCTTTGGTTTACTTTGCTTTTGTGGAAAAATGCCCGTTTTTAATTTTGAAAATGCTTGGTAGCCACTCGTTTCCAGTCCTTGTTCACGAGGTGACAAAATCCTTGTTCGCCAGTTGATACTTGTTTGTGAGCTGTCAAAATCCTCGATCGAGATTTCCAGACCATACGGCCCTATCTCAAAAACAAGGATTGGTTTGGAAACATGGATTTTGACAGCTCATGAAAGGGGATCAGCTCGCGCAAGGGGATTTTGTCAGCTGGCAAAAGGGGACTGGTTTTTGGAATCCCCTTTCTTGAGCAGTCAAAATCCCTTTTTGTGAGCCAATCCTTGTTTGCGAGCTGTCAGAATCCTTGATTGTGATTTCTGTACCAGATGTCCCTCTCTCATGAACAAGGATTGGGTCACAAACAGGGCTTTTGTTAACTCACGAAAGGGGCATGACTCGTGAATGGGGATTTGTTTTTTAAATCCTCCTTCACCAGCTGTCAAAATCCCCTTTCAAGAGCTATCAAAATCCTCGTTCGTCAGCAGATCCCCGTTCATGAGGTGTCAAATTCCCCGTTCATGAGATGAAGACCAGATGGTCAGATAGGTACATCTGGTCCTCATTCCACCTCAGGAATGGAGATCAGGTCACGAATGGGGATCCACAATGGCGGATTTCACCAATTGAAAAACTGCCCCTGCACTTATTCTTTAAATGCCCACATCGGGGTGCCCAATCCCCATGTTGGCATGTATCCCCCCACACTAATATGGCACACTAAGAGCCCACCCCAGTGTGCCAAATAAATATTTATTTTTTTAATTTAATATTAATGCTTCTGACACTGGGATGCCCACTCTCGGTGTCGGATGATGCCCCCCCCAAAGCTGGTAGTCCTGAATTGCCCACATGGGGTACCCAATCATGTGTCAGAATGTATCCCCACCACACTAATATGGCACTCACTGGGAGCCCACCCCAGTGTGCACAAATATGTAATATTTTTAAATAGCTGTAAATAAAGAAAACCATCCCCCCAATGTCATTTATTTTTTTGAAAGAAGAAAATTGTCCCTCATCATCTCCCCAGTCCCCGCCCCATCCCCACCTTCCCACTAGCGCCCACCTCCCGCACTCCCTTACCCCATACTGACCTCCGTAGGTCGGGAGCAGTGATCTTCTCTGAACTGGGACATGTCTGCACTCTTCAGAGCCGAACCGCAAACTAAAGAATCAGAGGTAAGCACTGCATAATGGCAGTCAAAAGGGGCTTCAACTTAGGTCGATATCTCAGCCATTGTTAGGAATTTTGATCCCCACATTTTCAACATGGGGTTCTTGAGACTCCACCTCATGAACACTGGCACTGTCATTTCATTACTTTATCCTGAAAGTTAATTTTATGGTCACTGCATGAAATCACCTTTCAGGACTGATTAACAAAATGACAGTATCACTGTTCATGAAGTGGGATCCCAAAAAGCCCATGTTACAAATTTGGTGAAAAAAATACAAAAAATGACTGCGTTATGAGCATGCATTGTGTAGTTTCTATGCACAATTGTAACTTCACCAATTTTCAATATTTTCATTCCAGATTTTCAGCATTGCCAATTTTTGACATCTCCTTATTATCAGTACAGCTGACATTTTTTACTTCCTGCCTAAACGTGTTTTCACACCTGTGGTACAGAATGGCGCAGTCACTGTGCAAAATCAAGTTTTGGGATGGAACAACAAAATCACAGTGCCACTGTTCATGAGGGGAGGTCCCAAAAAGCCCATGTTGAAAATTACATGAAAGAATTTTAACAAATGACGCATTTCAAGCAAATGTGAAGTTTCTACGCATGCTCGTAACTTCACCAATTTTTCATGTTTTCACTCCAGATTTTCAACATTACCATCTTTTCACACCACCTCATGAAAAGAACAGTTGTGATTTTTAAAATACTGCCAAAAATGTTTTTTCACACCTGTGGCTCAAAATGGCATTACAGTTGTGAAGAATTACAATTTATCAAGGATTTGAATGTTTTCTGTACTGGGCACATGTGGTGAGGTGATAGGAAGGTTATGTTGAAAATTTGGGGTGAAAATTATTTAAGATGGCACAGTTATGACTATTTGTTGCAATTTTGCCACACCTGCTCGTAACTTAATATGTGCAAGCACAGGGGCCAGAGACTCCTGTGTTTCCACAGCTACATACAAACAAAAATGGGCAGCTTGAAGGAAGTGAGGGGCCAAGAGGGCCCGTACTCCCACAAACACATACCATTTACCACTTACATTACACTTTCTCAAAAAGTAAGGAAATTAATTGAGAAAAAGTGCTGTTAATACATCAGTTAGATTTGAAGCAACAAAAGTACAGGAATGAGGCATTAAGGTTGACACCCTAAGACCCCCCACCCTACCACCCCACCCCACAGACCACAGACCAATAGGTGACTGGGTATGCCTTGTAGAGTCTATCAGGCCTAACTCTCACCCCATTCTCCTATCGTTATCATGTAGCTTTGTTGCACATGGAATGGGGTGAGAGTTAGGGCCGACGACCCCAAGGCACACCCCATCACCTGTTGGTCTGTGGTGGGTGGGGTGGTAGGGTGGGGGGATGTTAGGGTGACAATCCTAGCACCTCATTTTGCTACTTTTGTCACTTCAACCCTAACTGATGCATTAAGGAAGTTTTTTTGCAATGCATATATATAGATATACATATATATTATGGTAGCACGGTAGTGCTACCATAGTTAGGGTTGAGGAGCCATTTCTATGTTAAACCCCAAAACTTTGCACCTTAATAACTTTGCAACTGTTTGATGGATTTGCCTGAAATTTGGAATTTATGATCAAGAACCATAGGCCTTGGGATCTGCCAAGTTTCGTACTGGTTGGATATACAGCTGCGGAGTTATTAAGTGTGATCTGTGCGCGTGTTTACGCTTTTCTGGAATTCTATGGTCGCGCCTACAGGTCGTACGGTTTGCGTGACCCCCAGAATCTTCAGGAACGTGCAGCCTGGGTCCCTTCGATGTGCCTTTCAAAGATTTCATGAAAAATATTAAACGGTTCAAAAGTTATTCAAAAACAGTTTCCCATTATAAGTCAATGGGAAAAGTTAACAAAAGTTCAACACTTTCGCAAATGCATTTTTACTTTCGCAAATGGGCCTGTTACTTTCGCAAATTGGCCATTTTGTTTTCAGTTGGTGATAAGAAAAATGATTGGCATTTAAATTTGGGACCCTCTAGCAACCTAATTTTTTTTGTATTCACCTATTCGGGCCCTGAGGATGCTTGCCATGTCTTTATTTTGTGTTAAAACACCCCAGAAATATGTTTTTCAAATTTCTGGAAAAAGTACTTTCACAAATTACTTTCGTGCTCATGAAAGTGTCGCAAATTTTTGCGAAAGCTTCATAATTGCTATAGTTCTCAGTCTCAGGGAAAATGACAGCAATTTTTTGGTACTGCGCTGCAAAAAGAACCGCTGGGAGTTTTGAGCTGAAATTTGAAGGAACGGGGCCGACTATCTCACAGATGTGCGTTTCAGTGTGTATTGAAAAATATTACATGGCGGCAAAGTTATGGCACTCCAAAATTGATGGTTTTTCCCACAGGATAACATTACAGCGCTCGACGCATTACAGAAATCCTTTGGATTTCTGCTGCAAAATAACGGTTTGGTCTTTTTTTTTCTGAAATTTGGAGGGAAGACAGCCAACAGCTCACAGATGTGTCTTTTAGTGGTTTGGTGAAAAAATATTACAGGGAGGCAAAGTTATGGCGCTCCAAACTTCTCTTTTTTTCCCATAAGTAAGATAACATTATGGCGTTCACCGCGCCTTTCAGGGCCCGTATCTTGAAAAAGGTGCGAGATACAGAGTTTTCGTCAGAAAATTTCTTAGCCCCCAAATGGGGGCTAAGTACAAAACTAGCCAGGACAGTCATAAATCATACGACTTTTAAATTTTTTTTCTACATCATACGGTTCCTGAGATATAACTTATTTAGTATTCCAAGTCCTCATTTTCTGCTCCGATACCCATTATTATGCATACATTCTTTGTACTCACTGTCTTTCTCTATTCAGCTTTTGGGAAAACCAGCCTGTGCGCTTACATTACTGTTACCATTGCCCTTTCCACTTGCGGTTCCATGCCCGTTTCACTTACCGTTGACGTCTGCGCCACCACGTCTTTGCGTCATCGCTGCGTTTTCATTTGCGCTTGCGTTTCTGTTACTTTTTGCCATTTGTGTGTACGTGATTGTTTCTCTTTCTGTTTCACTTTGCATCACCATGCCCATTGCCATTTTGATTTACAGGCACCATGTTACTATGTGACAAGACATCACGTGGCACCACCGTTCCGCTCGCCACCGTGTTCGTTATCCTTTCTGTTCTCATTCACGCTTACCTTGTGCACCACTGTTAGTGCTTCTGTTTGCATTGCTGTTCCTGTTACTATGCCACAAGACATCATGTGGTGGGAGTGTGGGGCTCTTTGGGCGGCTTCTAGCTGTCGCAGATACGCGGCCGGGATCAAGGACCTATGTGCATTATCTCTTTATGCTTTCATTTGCGCTTGCTTTTCTGTTAGTTTTTGCCATTTGTGTCTCAGTACTGTTTCTCTTTCTGTTTCACTTTGCATCACCATGCCCATTGACATTTCCATTTGCAGGCACCATGTTACTATGTGTTAACACATCACGTGGCAGACCGTTCCCGTCTACGCCACTGTGTGCGTTACCCTTTCTGTTCTCATTCGCGCTTGTGTTACCATGTGTGACACTGTTAGCATTTCTGTTTGCGTTGCTGCTCCTGTTACTATGCCACAAGACATCATGTGGTGGGAGCGCGGGGCCCACCGCTGCATTACATTCACTATTTCTCATTACCATTCTCAAAAAGAAGGGAAATTAGAGGCAAAGAACTCCGTTTAATGCATTAGTTAGGGTTGTTCCAGCTTATTAAAGTGAGGAATTGCTGTTAGGGTTGAAAAACCCTAACTCAATTCACCTCCAGCACCACACACACACACACACACAGACACACACACACATTCAAGTATGGGGAGGACCAAGTCAACACAACCAATGACAGACATCCAGCAGCAGGTGACAGAAATAACAAACAATTGTCTAAATGTACTACAAGACATCCCCACCCACCTGACCAGGTACTGCATGCTCAGTGGAGATCAACAGCAAAACTGAGGCCATGTACACCAAACGTACACATCCCTGATTGCAGCTGCACACAGCGACTCCACACTCTAGTAGTTGCATGGCCTTACCTACCGATGCTCCACACCAGACCAGACCACATGTGGTGGGCCACCTGAGCAATAGAGTTCAGCAAACCAAGGAGTTGTACAGGTATAATATCTCTGATTATAACAAGGGTTTGAGAAATGCAGCTTTCTAATTGACTGTAAACATTGTAACAGCCTTATGTTTACTTTTTATTAACATACATGTAGAGCCTAACCATATGATGAACATGGTTTAATGTTGTTTAAAAAACAGTTTTATTATGATAGCAGTAAGCCACTCCCAGGTATTATGTTAATGGTCAGTTTATCACTGTCTAGTGACATGTGGCACTCGGCTATGCCTCATTCAACATTAAACCCCCACTGGGTGATTAACAGACCATTTAACATAACTGTTGGTCATGCCTTATTGCTTAATTGTCTTTATGAGTAGATAGTCTCCCTCTGCTAGGCACTGTAGCAGCTTTGCAACACAGTGTCCCACCCAGTTACACCATACACTGTCTAGTTACTGGAGAATGGCTGTGAATATGAACTCATGAAGATGAACAGTGTAACTTGATCATTACAGTCATCAAAACCTTAGTGTGATTATAACTGACAGAGTCAGTGATAGAGAATAACCCTGCTGTCCTAGTACACTTACCCCATTGTGAGTTAAATCAATACTAAAAGACATTCTGTTTATATCTACACCATACCTACTTGATTCCTGTTGTACCACAATTAACATAGTTATCACTTTGATAGCATCAGTGACAGAAGTGGCAACCCAAACACTAGGCATACAGCCTGAGTATGAAACAACTGTTAAAAAAATTACACTGTGTCCATAAGTGGCATAGATCACTCATTGCAACAATAGTAAATGTATTACTATTTGAATAAGTTAGTCATCACCGATGCAATGAGATTGTCTTTATCAGGTACAACATACTCAGTAAGTGCCTACAGGAAAATCTATCCATTATACATCTCCGATACAGGTACGTCATTGTTGGCTCAGTAGTGCTATGATATTTAGAAGTTGCTTGGCCTGATCCATGCAATTACAATGTTTCTTACAAAGAATACTTACTGCATCTTTAGTATTGAAACACACTGAAGGTCTATGTATGTACATGAGCAGTACCTTCATCAGTAAGAATGCATCTGATACTGGCAGTACGAATTTCAGAGCATTGAACAGGCAATGCTTTTCCATACGCTACATCAGCCTCTCTATCTTGAGTAAACCATTGCAGTAAATGTACTACTATGTAAATCACCTACTAAATGTAACACTACTTTTATCTTGAGCATGCTAGTGTCTTGTGGTTAATTTATGTACTTCTCTTAATTAATGTATACTCACTAGTGTTAAAACCTTTCTACAACTGTCATCATGCACCTTCAGCATTTATATTGACTAATGGCACAGTACCAGTTGTGGTGTGGTGTGGGGCATTGGTAGGTAAGGCCATGCAACTACTAAGTGTGGCACTGTGTGCAGCTGCAATCAGGGATGTGTACGTTTGGTGTACATGGCCTCAGTTTTGCTGTTGATCTCCACTGAGCATGCAGTACCTGGTCAGGTGGGTGGGGATGTCTCTTAGTACATTTAGACAATTGTTTGTTATTTCTGTCACCTGCTGCTGGATGTCTGTCATTGGTTGTGTTGACTTGGTCCTCCCCCATACTTGAATGTGTGTGTGTGTGTGTGTCTGTGTGTGTGTGTGTGGTGCTGGGGAGGGTGAATTCGGAGTTAGGTTTTTCAACCCTAACAGCGAATTTCTTCACTTTTGTCGCTGTGGAACAACCCTAATTAATGCATTAAATGGAGTTTTTTGCCTCTATATATATATATATATATATGTGTGTATGTATGTATCTCTGTCTCTCTCTCTCTGTCTCTGTCTCTCTCTCCTCCTATATATATATATATATATATATATATATCAACCATTCTGCAGTCTCCTGAATTTGGAATTGCAACCATGCTGGACCCATGAAACAAAATGGGCCTGTCATCCATAGTTGAAGGTGGGTGTGATCAAGTATAAAATCTAACTGAACAGCTTGTAAGATGAGTTCATGGGGCACAGATGTCACAGCGCAGTTCTGCAAGGCACATCATGGTAGTGATGACAGACCAGGTGTTGCTACCACCTCAGTTAAGTGGTCTGAAAAAAACAGGGCTGTTCACAGGAGGTCAAATGACCATAACTACACTTTAGGATGCTTTGTCACAGGTGGGAATTGAAGATATTGAGGAAAGGAGCTGTATGCTGATGAGCTGGAAGGATTGCATGCAGAATAGCGCATGGTGGATGCATATTTGGCAAACACCAGGCACCTGAACAGCCTCTGCTGCACTGAAGTAGAACAGTGACTGTATGGCCATCACTGACCTTCATAGCAGTGAAATATCTGAGCTGTCCACCCTCTAATGTAAGCGTGGAGTTGGTGGTATTCAGTTCCACGGGGGCCACTGTGCAGGATAGTTGTACAAATTTATCACCTAGAAATGTTGGCATGCTAACATTTATTAAAATAAATAAAGGGCACATTCCACCTAGAACAACTATGTCTGTATTTGTGCCACAGGATGGTGGAGATGAAGAGGAAGCAAAACAGCATGGTTGTAGTGCCAAACTGCATGCCACTGAAGTGGAAGAGGCACTTTTGGAGAAACAATTCCCAAGTGAGGACAACTCCAATCTGGAAGACTCTGAGGGTTGCTTCCTTGATTATGATGACAACGATGATGATGATGATGGTGATGGTAGCTGCCCTGGTGATAGCACTCTCTGAAAAAAGAGATGCCCATGCTCATCTGCACATTTTGGAAATGACCCCTTTTCTTGTTTTCCTGTAAAAATGAAAAGAGCCCCTTAACACAAAAACAAGGAGTCAGTTATGGCCTCCACCCTCCCTCCCCTTTTGCTTCAAGTGAGGAATGGGATTATGGGTTTGCATCAGATATACACATAATAACAGGCAACAGCTTCCCCCTCCTCTTGGTTCCAATGATAAAATCTTAAGCATTCTGCAATGAGAATTGGCTTGGGCTTGAAATGCAGTGATAGTGTCTCTGAGTTGAACATATGGCACGGCCACCACTTTGGTAGGTGCAGTCAAATTCTTGAGGGGTTGGTACACTGCAGATCCCAAAACTGCTAGGAAGAGCTTCGCCTTTTTTTGCATCAGGAACTTCATTTGCTGTAGCCAGCATTCAAAGTGTTCCAAATAAGAATCAAAGTTCTCCTTTGATTCATCAAATTCTTGTACTCTACCAAAGGCTGTCTTTTTTTTTTTTAAACGTATTTTTTTGTCATATAGCACATATGAATCAGATGTTACATTCCATGTTCACATTATTATTAGTCATTATGACACAATATATTGGTTTAGCAAACATATTAGAGTAAAATTTCTCTTTTACTTTCCATTCATGTTCCTTTTTTTTTTTCTTCTTTTGTTTTATATGTCCCTTAGGTCAAAAGTTCCAGCTGGAATGCTTCTTCCTTCAACACACCACATGTATATGTGCCTTTCAGCTGTTACCAAAAGAACAAGCAACAATGTACACAATATTTAACTTTAAAAATAAAGAACAATTGACTGGTAATTAATTGTGGTTGTTTTTTCTTTATTTAGTTTTTAATAATATATTTTCTCTCTTGACAGGCTAGGACCTATAGTTTATTTTCCTCACCTTATATTGAGGCCTGTTGAGACAACACTGAGGTCCCCTCTATCTCTAGTAAGGTCTTAAAAGGAAGCCATATTCTATTAAATCTATCTATTTGGAGGCGAAGTTTTGCTGTTAATTTCTCTTCTCTTTGTGTATTTTTGAGGATGTCAATCCAGTCATGAATACCAGGTGGCTCTGCTGAGAACCATCTTCTAATAAGTGCTTTATCTGCTGCCACTAAAAGTATGCCTTGGAATGATTTTTGACCATTGGAATTTTCTTTCTGAGGAGATCATATGTTCCACATAAAGTGGCATGTCTATTTCCATCATTCCAAGGTATAACTGCTTTACTTCCTCCCAAAAAGGTCTGATCACTGGACAGGCCCCAAAAATATGGTAATATGAACCTACCTGTCCACAGCCCCTCCAGCAAAGGACTGATCCCCCGGACCAAAATACTTAGTTCTTGATGGGGTATTGTAAAAAGCACTTACTAGCTTCCACCTGAACTCCTTCCAGTTAGGGGAGGCTGATGTCCTAAAAACTACCTCCCATACCCTTTCCCACACACAGTCTCCCAACTCCCGACCTCTTTCTCCCATGTCTGTTGACATTTCAGGACTTTTCCCCTTTTAATATCCATATAAACCTTAACTAAATGGGAAATCAGATGTCCCTCCTCTGGGTTTTTGGCCTCCCTCTCAAGCAGGTTTTCTAAAGGGTGGGGATTTTGTTGAATTTTCTGTTTATTATTCTCTATACGTAGGAAAGACACTACTTGAAGGTAGCGAAAAAAGTGTGATCTGGGTGATCCATACTCCTTTTAGATTTGTTCAAAGGTTTTAATCTGGTTCTGAGTTGTAAATTGACTAAAAAAATAGACCATATCTGCCCCAAGCCCGAAACATCTGGTCCTGACTCAGTGGGACAAACCCATAGTATTCCAAGATTTTTGTTTCACTAAAAAGTGATTGTGTTATGTCTAATTCCTTTTTTATCATTCCCTGTATTTTGTAGAGATGTTCCTGCCAGGGGTTCAATAATTTTGCCCTTGCTAGTATAGAGGGGGCTGTGAAGTCCACTCTGGAGTCACCGTTAGTGATAGCTATGTTTTCCATGTGAACCCAGACATTGTCCAGGTCCTTTTTTAAGTGTGCTACCCATGGTATTATCTGAACCATTTTATAATAAAGCTTCAGATTAGGCATTCCAAGTCCTCCTTGTGACTTGGGTTTCTGGAGTGTATTCCATTTTATTCTTGTTTTTTTATGGTTCCATACAAATTTATGTAAAACTTTTTCTAGTTTTTGTCAATCTGCTGTAGGTATATTAAGGGGCAATGAGCTAAACATGAACAAAAACCTTGATAGAATGTTCATCCTGACCGAATGTATCCTTCCCATTAATGACAAGGGTAAAAGGTTCCATCTCTGTAGATCTTCACAGACCTCTTGTATCATCCTAGTAAAATTAACTTTATATGTGTGTTAAGTTTACTGGTTTATGTATTCCTAAGTATCTAATACTGTTGGATGTCCATTTAAAGGGTAAGGGTTTTTCCAGTTCTAATGTGTGGGGGCCACTTACCTTCGGTTTTATCATAGTTGATTTTAAAACCTGATATTTCACTATACCATTCTTGTATGTTTGCCAATTTGGGATAAGTAATCACTCGGTTTCGAAGATATAACATTGTATTGTCTGCATATAGTGAGACACAATGTTCTTCTCCTCCTATTATGATTCCCTCTAACCCTGGATTTGTCCTTATATGTTCTGCTAAAGGTTCCATGCTTAAGGCAAACAGCAAGGGTGACAAGGGACAGCCCTGCTGTGTGCTTCTCTGGATCTCTGTCTTCTCTGAGGCTGTACCATTCACTTTTATTTGGGCCATTGGGGTCTATTATATTGCCTGTATCCAATTCAAAAATTTCTTCCTGAAACCAAATTTAGTTAAAGTTTTTTGAAGATATTCCCATCGAAGGCGATTGAATGCCTTTTTGGTGTCAATTGTAATGGCTACTTGTGGGATCTTTGCTTGTTGGCCATTTTGTAGAATGTTTAGATACCTCCTAATATTGTCCTGAAAAAATGTCTGAGGGGTACAAAACCTGCCTGGTCTGGATGGACCAAGGTCGGTAATATTTTATTCTGTCTGGAAGCCAGAACCTTGGTAAAGATTTTTCAAACTACATTTAATTATGAAATCGCCCTATAGGAGGCACACTTGTCTGGAGGTTTTCTTTCTTTTGGGATTACCACCACTATAACCTGTCTCCATGTATTGGGGAAATTGTGTGTGTTTTGGCATGAATTAAATAATTTGGTCAATGGGGGAATCAAATGATCTGCAAATGTTTGGTAGAATTCTACAATATAACCATCAGGGCCTGGAGATTTACCTTTTTTCACCTCTTTTATCACTTCAGTGACTTCAGCTGTTGTAATTGGGGTGTCCATTAATGTTTTATTAGCTTCTGAAAGTTCAGGTATGACAATCTCCTCCAGGAATTTATCAGTTTTGTTCTTTATTTGCTCTCCATTATCCTAGTCAGAATATAGGGTGGCATAATACTTCCGAAAAACCTCGGCTATCTCTTTTGGGGTGTAAACCTCTGATTGCCTCCCCCCCCTTCTGTTTTCTTAATGTATCTTTCAGCCTGAAGTTTCTGAAGTCTAAATGCTAAAAGTTTACCTGCTTTATTTCCCTGCTCATAATATTTCTGGCTTGTGTAACACAATTTCCCTTCCACCTGTCTGTCTAGTATATTTTGTAATTCTTTCCTAATTTTTTGTAGTTCTTCTTCTAAGTTCCTTTGGTTTGTGGCTTTATGTTCTTTCTCTAACTGTGCTAGCCTCTTGTCTTTCCTTACAAATCCTTTTCAGTTTGGAGGAATAAGAGATTATCTGCCCCCTCAATGTAGCTTTCAGGCCGTCCCAATACCACTTCCATCCAGTGTCTTCTGGCTGATTGTGATATTGATAGTCCTCAGTGGCCTCTCCAATTTGTTCTCTAAACTCCTCCCTTTCTAGTAGTGAGGTGTTGAAGCGCCATGTAGTGACTCTGTCCAAATCTCCCAATTTGAGCTGTAAAAAAACCACTGCATGGTCCAAGATCCATCAAGACTGTATTGTACAATCTTGTATTTTGGCTCTATCTGTTTGACTACAAAGAAAATAATCTATTCTGGAATATGTCTGGTTGGGATTTGAATAGAAATTAAAATCTTTAGTGTTTGGGTTCAACTCCTGCCAGACATCCAGTAGTGCCAGCTCTTTTATGCCCCCTCTAAGTGTTTTACTCATTTTCTTGTTTGTTTTTAGGTCCTGGGAAGATCGGTCTACTCCCAGGTTAAGGACACAGTTAAATTCCCCTCCCAATAGGATTATTCCCTACCCTAGTTCTGCTATTTTCCAAAACAATTTGGTATAAAAGGATGATTCATCCCTGTTCAGGGCATATACATTAATAAGCTGTATCTAGTGTGAGAATAATGTCCCTGAAACCAACACTCCCCTACCATTTCCCCAAGAAACTTTTGAAGTTATCTATAAGGGGAGACCTTTTTTCATTATTGCTGTTCTCGCTTTCTTACCCTTGGGGTGCAAGAAGTAAACCACATGTCCCAACCAAGATCTTTTTAACTTTTGATGTTCTAATGGTGTTAATTTAGTTTCCTGTAAAATATCAATATCTATACTGGCCTTTTGTAAATAATGCAGGATCTTCGTCCTCTTTGTTGGGGAATTAATACCCTGAACATTCAGGGTTGCTATTTTAAGAGATCCCATTTTTATTTGTCCTGTATGTACTTCTCTCACCTCAAGTCTGCCCTAATCTCTTGTATTGTTGATCACTAGCTGTCATTATAACTCTTTGTATATGTATTTCTATATTAGTCTCAAACATTGTAAAACTATCCACTTCAGTCAAACCAGCCATTATTAAAACATTCCTCACACAACTGATGCATAACATCAACATGAAGCCCTCTGCTTTTAAACTTCCTAAGCACAGGGTGCTTTGTTCAGCAACTACGAACATCATAAACTTTTTAACATTCATGGTATGCTTCCAAGGTGTGAAAAGAAAATCCAGCAATAGCTGCTATGCTTGTTAAATCACAAGCTATGTCCACAATTCTGTGGGTCAGTAATTTAGTACATCACCCAGCAACCTTTGCAGTTATAAACCGTGAGGTGATATAAAAGAAAAGAAATTCCTTTGTTGTGGTACCTCTTTTAAGTAGGCCAGATCTAAAAGGCCTGAGGATCCCAGGGAGCCACTGCAAAAATACCGTCAGCCCTACTTCCTTCTTTCTACTTCTTTTGTCTGAGTAGTTTCAAGAAGGTTTTCCCCTCTCCCCCCACCCATAAAACAACCTGAATACACATAGAACCCAAAGTGCTTTACAATATCCATAATTAAACAGTAATGCAGTTCTTTCATATTGTAAAGCCATACATTTATAAACCTGTCCACATATGTGTTCGAAGGGTTTATCCGATTGAGACCATCAGTCTTAGATTTTCTGGGAGGGGTCCCAGTGTCATGACTAGAAAGTCATGAAGTGGGAGAGAGAGGCAAAATAAAATAAATCTCCCACTAGTGAAAGAAGCTTGGTAACTTTAAATAAATCGAAACACTGTCCACAGTGGAAATCAACTTCTGGAATTCTAGCGTACATTTCTTTAAACTCTTCTGTTGCCTCTACCCTCAGGTCTGAAATTGTGCTGAGTGGATCTCTCCTTCATCCATAGTGTTGGTGGTTTCCCTTGCAGCCAATTCTCTAAGGTCAGCACCAAGATGTGTAGGCCAAGAAAGAACTGCAGGGGAAGTGCGTTGTGGCCTTCATGCTCTGCGCCACGCTGTCCTGGAGATTTTCTGCTCCAGAGTTGTCAAGAAATCCAGGATCCTGATTCATATCCTGCATAGGGTCGGGGCTGCTTCAAGCAATGACTGGCATGTGTGTGGGCCTTTATCTGTGAAGAGACGCTGTCTAGCCAGGTACAGCAACTGAATTTTAAGTTGTTTCTCTCTTGCTTGTTTAATGATCTCTTTTACTTGTTTTCTTTTTGTGTTAAGCATGTCTGAGAAGTCTTGATCAAATGACAAACGTTGACCATCTAATGTTACTTCCTTCGATTTCCATGCTGTTTGCAAGATCAATTGCCGATCATGGTAATCAAGCATCTGGACAATTATGGATCGAGGCCGAGCATTTTGTTCTTTTGGTTTCTGCACCAGTGACTAATGAGCTCTTTCAATAACAAGTGAGTGGTCTACTGTGAGCTTCAATGCAGATTCTAACATATATAGTATGAATGTCTCTATATTAGTAAATGATTCTTCTAGCCCTCTGGTACTCCAGAGATTCAAAAATTATTACAACAAGATCTATTCTCCAAGTCATCTAATTTTAATTGCAATTCTCTTTTCCTTGTCATGAGGTAGAGTATAGCACAATCATGTTGTCCACTTGAGTCTGCCAGTAATCCCACTGCCCACTCAGTGGCTGTAGTACATTTATCTATGCTGCAAAGTTCTGCTTTCACATCTGCCACTGAGGATTCAACCCTGTGGCGAGATCTGATTATACCATCTAGCTTTGCCATTATTGCTCACTGATCTAATGGTTCCAGACCTTCCTCAGAGCCTGCAATGCTGTAGACTGGGGATACCGAGCGGGAGTCTGCTGGTAGGCTGTGTTTGCCCTCTCTGGTCATTAGCACTTTAAGCTTTGCTGATTGCATTCCTTTGCCTCTGATTTTGCTGCTAGCCATCTCCTCCAGTAAATTCTTGCTGTCAGGATATTGGATGGCTATTTTAAACTTCTTTTTAATTCTTTTTTGATGCGGTGGCTCCCAGACCTCTGAAATCAGGCAGCCATGTGCTAGGTGATGCCACTGAAAGGCTGTCTTGTTTTTAGCAGGTTGTTCTGGAGCTACAGGGTCCAAAAAACAACTCTTTGCTTAATTTCAAAGGCTTTTACAGTATATGCTGCAATTTGTCTGTTATGCCAGAAGAGGCTGCTGCTGAGCTGCCTTTCCTGCTGTGGTCAGGAATCAATGCAGGGGCTGAAGATGTTGATATGATTTATTGCTGTTTAGGTTACACATATAATAGATTCCTCTGCTTCCCATTTTTAAACCCAGCAAGTTAAGCAGACAGTTCACACTGGCAGAGTTCTGTTGTCAGATTTTCTTTATATGTGATTTTGAAGCAAGAGATTGCAACAGACACATTTATGATGTTTATGGTAGCCTGGCTGGTGCCTGGTGGGAAAAGATAAGCAGTGCAATGAACTAAACTAAACACAAGGTAGCAGGTGGGGATTTACAGCAGTTCAAAAAAAACATGACTTAAAAAAACATGCATTAGCCAATGTGAAATTTCTTGCACTCATCTGAGATGTATTGCTTTCATCCTGCCTCACCAGTGTAATATATCTTGGTGCCCTTACAGAGAGAGTGAGAGAGAGAGAGAGAGAGAGACTCAGTCACAGCACATATGTTCAGTGACAATCTTTATTCTTTTCAGAGACAGTGGACATACATCAGTGCACATACACAAAGAAAGACACACTGGGCATGACAGGAACTTATACCTTAGATAGGACTACAAATATCCATATGCATAAACTATAACTCTAATGGTGTTCTTTAGACTTCTTACCATACATATCCATGTATATACTACACCTTTATCATTATATCAAAATTAGGAAGATTTGTAAAACCTGTCTTACCTTATTTACACTTGTGTCTCCATTTGCAATTGTATCTTCTTCAGGAAGCCTTTTTGTATAGCTGTGATGTGACTACAGTTAGCATTATTATATTCTTCTCATGTAAAATGCTTTTTTGACATAGGCCAGTATGTAACTTCTGTCGCACTCATCACTGCCATTGTATATATTTTTGTGCATTATTATATGCCCTACTGTTAAACAGCATGAAGAACAAAAAGCAAGGTTCAGGGGCTGGGCAAAGGAAAGCAGCAATTCTGAAAGCTCAAGTGACAACCAGAACCTGAGGTCATGGTATGAGTTATGATAGTATTTTTCAGAAGAGGAGATCGCTTGTGTCCTGCTACAAAGAAATTGCTATTACATCTGATTTCAGTAGCATTTGATTTACCCTATTAGTCCTATCCCTCAGCAGTGATGTGCTTGATGATGAACATCACTGGACTGCAACAACTGTGCAGCTGCTGCTATCCCACAGATGTATGCTCACAATTCTGGCTCCACACACCTATGCATGCTTCCAGTAACTCTCCACTACAGCAGCAAACCACAAACGTAGGCACCACAAGATACTGTGTAAAATAATTACTTTATTGAATACAGTACACCATGCAATAGCAGCTGCCCCAGCAGATCAGGGACACCTCAACCAGTTTCGCATGTCACGTGCATCTTCAGGAGAATGTACTCCCCTCTGCCCACACACAGAATAAAAGGATGCTGCTCAAAGTGAGAGTGAATTAAAAAAAAAATGCAATTTCAAAACACACAACACACATGTTAAAAGCAGCAACAATTAGCACTAGATGTAAATCTAATCTAGAGCTACAACATACAATTTACTAAAATCATTAATAAGGAATGAATATCATGTTTGGCTACCACCTCCAGGGAAATGGCTGCAACTAATCTTGTACTTGGTGGAGGTGGGAGGTCTGGATAGTCAGCAACTTGGGTTTGTGTCAGGTAGATCATGTCAAACCAATCTTGTGGAGTTTTATGAATGGGTAACATCAGAACTGGACAGGGGAAAGCCTGTGGATGTATTATTCTTGGACTTCAGCAAGGCGTTTGACTCTGTCCCCCACAATGGTCTGGTGGAGAAACTGCTGGGGTTGGGAGTAGGCCCTTTGATGGTCAGATGGATTGAAAACTGGCTAGCTGGACACCCAGAGAATAGTGGTCGGTGGGGAGCTCTCAAACCCTAGAGAGGTTGGTAGTGGGGCAATCAGAGGATCGGGTCCTGGGTCCGAGTCCTGTTTAATGGCTACTACATCGGACATCAGGAGGGTATAGGTGTGAATGAGTCTTTGCTGATGACTCCAGGATGGGAGCAGTAGTTGAGGGAGAAGAGGGAGGTTGGCTCTGCAAGGGGACCTGGACACCCTGAAAAGCTGGGCTCACACATGGAAATTAAATTTCAATATCACCAAGTGCAAGGTGTTACAACTTGGGTGGGGAAACCCTAAACACAGGTACACCCTGGGAGAGGTGGCGCTGGAGGCCTCAATATGGGAAAAAGACCAAGGGGTCATGGTAGATGCATATATGAATAACTCTGAGCAGTGCAGGAGAGTGGCTAGCAAAGCAAACAGGAAGTTGGGATGCATCATAAGGGGAATCACCTGTAGGAGCAGGGAAGTGATTCTGCCGCTGTACAAGGGACTGGTTAGACCACACCTTGAGTACTGTGTACAGTACTGGAGACCACACTTGAAGAGGGACATACAGCTCCTGGAGAGGGTACAGAGGAGGGCAACTAAGATGATATGAGGACTAGGGATTTGACGTGTGAGGACAGACTTGAGGAGCTCGCCTGTTTTCATTGGAGGAGGAGAGAGAGATGGGGGACATGATTGAGGTCTTCAAGTACCTCAAGGGAATAAATAGGGTAAACATGGAGGGATCTTAGACTAAAGCAGGGAGGTATCACCAGAGGCATGGTTTGAAGTTGGAAGGTGGAAGGGTGAGGGGAAGAGGAGGAGGTTTTTCACTGAGAGGGTGGTGGACCCTTAGAATGCACTGCCTGGCGAGCTGGTTCAGATATCCACAGTGGAGGGCTTCAAGAGAGGGTGGAACAGACACAGAAAGTGGATGTATCAGATGATGGCCTATCCCAGGGGGGTGGAAATGGATGATAGGGGTTTCTGGAACACAAGGGGTGGGGAGGGCCTCGGCACCCAACTAGGGATCTGAGGTTCTAGCAGGCTCAATAGACCGTAAGGCCTAATCTGCTGGCAATTAGTATGTTAGTATGTTAATCCATATGAATACCTGGGCAAGAAATAACTTTCTATTATACAATGGCAAGAACATTTCCTGGACTCTGACTGGTCTATGTGTCCCTGGCACAGTGAGGTTATCCCAGCACAACGTCACTCTATGGATTTGGATGATCACTGGGATGTTTTTCACTTAAGATACAGATATACTGGCACACTAAAAATGCACTAAAAACATTTTTTAATTTTTATTTTATTTTGTATAACAACGAGCCATTGTATATTAGCAATAATGCACTACATGGTGTGGGTTGTGCTGGGATGACCTCACGCCTGGGATGTTGGACGCACTCAGCCTGCCTCATGCCCAACCACCCAAGCATGAAGTTATCCCAGCACAACCCACACCCTGCCATGCATTATTGCTTAATTCATTTCTGGTAAATCCAAGCAGTGTGTTTGAGGTCATTTTAATGAACAACTATCACAGCATATTAATGGTATAATGGTTTCTTGAGGCTATAGGAATCCATTTCATAAAGAATATTGTTTTCATTTAAATAACTAAATTACCAGTGCATTTTAAAATCACTAATAAAAACCTCTCAAATACCATAATAACAACAGGATTGCAATAGGAATGCTGCACAATCAAGATTAAAACAGCAATTTGCCAAATCCATTATATCTGTAGTCTTCTGAGTTCACCATGCATTTTTATTTATATTCAGCACCACCAAGTGGAAAAAGTAAAAAGCACACAGTAGGCACATCTCTCATACTCTTTATGTATTAAACACATGTTCCTTTTCTATTTCTTCCTTTTCTTAATCAATGGCATTATATCGATCTTGTCATTCAAACCCAGATGTTTAAGTCCCCCCAAAGTGTAGACCCAGAATGCTTCCCAGTCCAACAACAGATATAATTAATATCGCACTCTGGCCTAACTTCACTGCTTCTACCCCACAAAACTTAAAATGACATTGTCTTCCATCACCACTGTGTTTCTTATAGTTTACTGCTGGTGCATTTTTATCATCCTGATTTGTGATGCTGTGAGTGTGTTCCCCAATTCTTATTTTAAGTGGCTGTGTAGTTTTTCCAATGTAGAAGGTCCCGCATTCACAGGTAACCAGGTACACAAGATTCTCTGTGATGCAACTGAAAAATTATCATGCCATGTAAATTTTATTGCCATTAGCTGTGGTGAATGTGTTACTGTTTGGAATGACACTACAGTATTTACAATTCCTACATGAAAAAGTACCCTTTCAGGTAGGACAGAAAGGATTACCTGCAGGATACAGTGTTCTCATGGAATATGGGATCTGGACATTCATAAAAGATGGGGCACAAGCAGAGGGGGAGAAACTCCGCTGATAATTCTAGTAATCAGGGGCCAAGATCCATACTATTTAATAGGGGCACATTACCCTCATATTACACCAGCATGGACCCTTTTTTAGAAGAAGACCTGGAGGGACTGCCCCCTCGACTCCCAACAACAGAGGAAGAATGACAGACAAGTTCAATTTCAGGAACCAACGAACCAAGGGAATACCAACCATTACACACGAGAGGGCCAGGGTTACAACCAATACCAATACTTCCTGAGAGGTCCGAAAGAACACAGAGAGGGGGCAAGAGGTACCAAGCAAGGAAGAAGAGGATGCAGGGGCAACAACAGGGGCAAGTAATTAGTACTCCAGAAAACATTGTGATTAATATATCACAGATAAACCTTACTCCTATCCAAGTGCAGGTATTACAGAAGGGTTTGGCTTTCGTGCCTACAGTTGAAATTAACCCCTTTGAGCTGTATATAGATTTGAAGTGGTTCTTGAGGTCTTTAAATTTAAGAGCTTTTTTAAATAAATCAGATATGGGCAATGACAATATCAATAGTACACAGTTCCGAACAGAACTAAGTGACGCAATTGCGGATCTAACCCCATCTGGGTCAGCGACCTAATCACAACTAATACCACCCTCAAAATTCAATCCACCGTATGTGGATATGGCTAAAGTTTTTGAGAAAGCATGCAAAATTGATTTTGAGTTCATATACAGGAATGACAATAAACCTACATATGTAAATATGTCCAGCAGTAAGAGGAATGCATTAAAAGAGCTGCAGAACAATTCATCTATTGTTATTAAACCTGCGGACAAGGGTGGGGCCATAGTAGCAATGACAGAGAAATACATCATGGAGATTCAACAACAACTGGGGGACATCAATTTCTGTAGAAAATTAAGAAGTGATCCCACCAGTATTTTTAAGGCCCAAATCCACTCTATGCTTGATGAGGTCCTCTTGGAAGGCAATATTAGCCAAAAAGAACATACATATCTCTTTGTATCACATCCTGTCTGCCCTATAATTTATGTACTCCCCAAGATCCACAAAAGTCTGCATGACCAACCAGGACTCCCTATTGTGGCGAGCATTCGGTCATTTACAGAGCCCCGTCACGCTTTGTTGATGCCTACATTAAACAATATGTGCCCCACTTGAGATCCTATGTGAAGGATACAACTGATGCCTTGGGCATTATTAATGATATACAGCTTGAGCCAGACTGCCTTTTGGTGTCAATACAAATATCCCTCACTTAGAGGGGTTGAAGGCATTCAGCCATTGGCTGGAGGGAGATGGTGCACTGGATTTATATAGGAAACAATTTGTGTTGGATTGTGCAGCAGTGGTGTTGACCAAACATGCTTTTCTATTTCGGGGATATTATCTTTGAGTTAAAGGAACTGCAATGGGTGCAACCTTTGCACCAAACCATGCAAATCTCTATCTGGGCATGTGGGAGACATCAGTGATCTGTGACGTGACACACAGGTCATTCCTTCTACCATAACAATGACCTGTAGCATTGCTTTATTGACAACATCCTTATGATATTAAAGGGCACTGGGGATGAGTTGAAAGGTTTAGTGAACTATTTGGAGAATAGTAATTTAAATTTGAAATTTAGTGTACAGCATGATCCTAATGTGGTTACTTTTTGGGATCTAGAAATAAAAAGGGATAGAAATAATGAATTACAAACTTCCCTTCTTTGGAAACCCACAGACAGAAACTCATTTGTAAGCACTCCCAGTTGCCATCCTAGACATATAGGGTGGGATATTCAGAAGAGTTGCTCATGGCGCAACACTGTTGCACCATATGCAACCCACTGATGTGCCCCGGCACGATATTCAAAAGGGGAAAGTGTGGTGATAAATAATGCGCGGACCATCAGTAATGTACGGTGCAAGTGGGGGAGATGCCCATACATACTCTGCATCCCATATTCAGCCAGGATGTGCTGAGCAGATGCTGAGTGCAACCTACCTAAGCTGCACAGCAGGCCAAGAAAACAGGAGCAACAACTGGCCACCCACAGGTGAGCTGCTGTATTGCAGGGTGCAACATGGCAGCTGCCAGCTGTGGGTGGCCACCCGAGCTCCGGCAGCACTGTCAGTCGTGGTAGCACCCCCCCATGCCTGATCGCGGGCATAGGTATTAAAATACAAATGTCCTATATCCCTGGTGGTCCAGTGGACCGCTTCCAGCCCGATTGCGGGCATAGGTATTAAAATGTAAAAGTCCACACCATCCCTGGTGGTCCAGCAGTACCTCCCACCCACCCACTGAGCCCCACACCACGTTCCCCCCAGTCAGCGGCGGGTGGCAGGCTCACCACCACAAGCTGCCCGGCCACCGCCGACTGGCTGATCGTGTGCAATGCGGCTGTAGTCCATTGAGTCCACAGAGGGCCAATGGTTGTGCAGGATGCAAAACATACCACAGTCCAGATATGTAACGAATCCATCCACATATCTGGACTGTGTGTACGGTATGGTCTGCATGCCCATTGTGCTAGTGCATCCCTCTGCTCCTCTCTGGCCACTTGCGCTGACACAGTGCCACTGCGCCATGTGCAATGCGGGTGGCCACAGTGCCATATTCAATGGTGCTGAGCAATGGTGCAGCACCATTGAATATCACCCATTTCCCCACCCTGGTGCATCCCAGTTGCACCGCGCCCAGGCTTGTGCCACAGCCTGGTGCAATCTGAATATCCCAGCCATGGTCAAAAACATTTCCAGGGCCAAGTTACTTAGGATGTGGAGAAGCTGCAGCTCAGAAGCAGACTATGTAACACACAGAGAATAAATGTGTACTAGATGCAGACAAAGAGGATATCGAGCAGCAGTGGTTGAGGATACCAGAAGGGAAGTAGCAGAAAAGAGTTGGGAGGAGTCATGACCCCTAGAAATCAGGATGAGAGACTAAATAGATGCTGTTTGTGAACACCTTCTGTAGATAGTCAAGAGCAGTAGAATGAGTTATCTGGAAACATTGGCACCTTTTAAGTTTTGACCCCGTCTTAGAGAAGTCACATTGAATCCACCACGCATGGTATATATTAGGGGCAGGAATATCAAGGATATGATCACACACAGTTATCAGCCCACCTATAGGACAGAGAGGGTTGGGGGTACGTGGTTACCAACCAAACAACAGGACACTTTTCCCTATTTTGATTGTAAATGCTGTAGTGTAATTCTGAAGAGTAACACCTTTACCACAGCAAATTATAATAAAATTTACATGGCACGATCATTTTTCAGTTGCATCACAGAGAATCTTGTATACCTGGCTACCTGTGAATGCTGGGCCTTCTACACTGGAAAAACTACACGTTCACTTAAAATAAGAATGGGGGAACACACTTGTAGCATCACAAATAAGGACGATAAAAATGCCCTGGCTGTACACTGTAAGAAACACAGTGGGGATGGAAGACAACATCAATTTGAGTTTAGTGGGGTAGAAGCAGTGAAGTTAGGCCTTAGAAGGGGCGATACAAATTGTCTGTTGTTGGACTGAAAGCATTTTGGATCTACACTTTGGGGGGTCTTAAGCACCTGGGTTTGAATGACAAGATCGATATAATGCCATTGATTAAGAAAAGGAACGTGTTAATACATATATGAGAGATGTGCTTACTGTGTACTTTTTTCTTTTTCCACTAGGTGGTGCTGAGTGTATGTGTGTATATATATATATATATATATATATATATATATATATATATATATATATATATAGACAAAAACTCCATTTAATGCATTAGTTAGGGTTGTTCCACAGTGACAAAAGTGAGGAAATTCAGGTTGAAAACCCTTGGACTCCCCAACAAGGCATTGGGGCGCATTGGGATCATCAGCCCTAACCCTCACCCCATAACATGTGTAAAGCAGCAGAAGTATAGAAGAATGGGGTGAGAGTTAGGACCGACGATCCCAATGCGCACCCCAATGCCGGTTGGGGGTGGGCGAGGGTCAAGGGGGTTTCAACCCAACACTGAATTTCTCACTTTTGTCGCTAGAACTACCCTAACTAATGCATTAAACTGAGTTTTTTGCCTCTAATTTCCCCTTCTTTTTGAGAATGATAATGAGAAATAGTGAATGTAATGCAGTGTCGGGAGCAGTGGCATAGTAACAGGAACAGCAATGCAAACAGAAGCGCTAACAGTGGCGCACATGGTAATGCAAGCATGAATGAAAACAGAAAGGGTAACGCACACGGTGGCGTAGACAGGAACGGTCTGCCACGTGATTTGTTGTCACATAGTAACATGATGCCTGCAAATGGAAATGTCAATGGGCATGGTGACGCAAAGTGAAACACAAAGAGAAACAGTAGTGTAGACACAAATGGCAAAAAATAACAGAAACACAAGCGCAAATGAAAAGCATGAGGATACGCACATGGTGGGCGTGCAATCTTGACAAGTAAATGGGTACGGAACCGCAAGCATAAAGGGCAACAGTAACAGTAATGTAAGGGCACAGGCTAGTTTTCCACCAAAGCTGCACAGAGAAAGACAGTGAGTACAAAGAATGTATGCATAATAATGGGTATCGGAGCAGAAAATGAGGACTTGAAATACTAAATAGGTTCTATCTCAGGAACTGTATGACGTAGAAAAAAAATTTAAAAGTCATATGATTTACGACTGTCCTGGCTAGTTTTGTACTTAGCTCTGATGAAGAAAAGTCCGTATCTCGCACCCTGCTCAGATACTTGATCTCGAAAGGCGTGAGCTTATAACGCCGTAATGTTATCCTATGGGAAAAAAAGAGAAGTTCGGAATGCCATAACTTTGCCTCCCTGTAATATTTTTTCACCACACCACTGAAAGGCACATCTGTGGGCTGTTGGCTGTCTTCCCTCCAAATTTCAGGATAAAAGACCAAACCAATATTTTGCAGCAGGGTGCCAAAGGATTCCTGTAATGCGTCGGGCGCCGTCATGTTATCCTATGGGAAAAACCGTCAACTTTGGAGTGCCGTAACTTTGCTGCTGTGTAATATTTTTTCAACACAACACTGAAAGGCACATCTGTCGGCTGCGTGCCCTCCAAATTTCAGCCCCAAACTCCCAATCGTTCTTTTGCAGCGCAGTGCCAAAGACTTGCTGTCATTTTCCCACAGACTAGAAAACTACTGTCGCAATTTGCGAAAGCTTTCACAAAAATTTGTGACACTTTCGTGAGCATGAAAGTAATTTGTGAAAGTACTTTTTCCAGAAATTTGAAAAAACATATTTCTGGGGTGTTTTACCCCAAAATAAAGACATGACTAGCATCCTCAGAGTCCGACTAGGTGAATACAAAAATAATTAGGTTGCTAGAGGGTCCCAAATTTAAATGGTAAGCATTTTTCTGATCACTAACTGAAAATAAAATGGTGGATTTGCGAAAGTAACAGGGCCATTTGCGAAAGTAAAAATGCATTTGCGACACTGTCGAACTTTTTGTTAACTTTTCCCATTGACTTATAATGGGAAATTGTTTTTTGAATAACTTTTGAACCGTTTAATATTTTTTCACCAAATCTTTGAAAGGCACATCGGGGACCCGGCTGCACATTCCCTGAAGATTTTGGGCAGGTCGCGCAAACCGTGCGACCTGTAGGCGCGCCCGTAGAATTCCAGAAAAAGCGTAAACACGCGCGCAGATCACGCTTACTAACTCCGCAGCCGTATATCCGACTGGTAGAAAACTTGGCAGATCCCAAGGCCTATGGTTCTTGATCAAGTATTACAAATTTCTGGCAAATCCGTCAAACGGTTGCAAAGTTATTATGGTGCAAAATTTTGTGTTTAACATAGAAATGGCTCCTCAACCCTAACTATGGTAGCACTACTGTGCTACCATAATATATATATATATATATATATATATATATATATATATATATATATATATATGCATGGTGAAATCAGAAGCCTGCAAATATAATGGACTTGGCAAGCTGCTGTTTTAATCTTGATTCTGCAGCATTCCTATGGAAGCCCTGTTGATATTATGATATTTGAGAGGTGTTTTATTAGTGATATCTAAAATACACTGGTAATTTAGTTATTTAAATGAAAAAAAATGTCTTTATGAAATGAATCACTATAGCCTTGATAAACCATTATACTGTTGATATGTTGTGCTAGTTGTTCTTTAAAATGACTTTAAACACACTGTTTGGATTTTACTAGAAATTAATAGAAAATGACTTCTTGCCTAGGTATTCATATGGATTAGTTATAGCCACTTCCCTGGAGCTGGTAGCCAAACATGATATTCATTCCTTATTAATGATTTTAGTAAATAATGTGTTGTAAATCTAGATTAGATTTACATTTAGTGCTAATTGTTGCTGCTTTTAACATGTATGTTGTGTGTTTTGAAATAGTGTTTTTTAAATTCACTCACTTTAAGCAGCAACCTTTTATTCTGTGTGTGGTCATTGGGGAGTATATTCTCTTGAAGATGCATGTGACGTGCAAAACCGGTCGAGATGTCCCTGATCTGCTGAAGCAGCTGCTATTGCATGGTGCGCTTTATTCAATAAAGTAATCATTTTGCACAATATTTTATGGAGCCTATGTTTGTGGTTTTGCTGCTACCCTACAGATGTACAGACAAGATCCAGATGATTTATTACTTATTGAATTTTGTTGACCGGGTTAGCCCACTGAGACTAGAAGTCCCTTTTTCACCGGTGACCCAAGGTTGGGGATACAGATGGTAGCCAACTGAAACTGAACCAGATTAAGATGTTGGTGGTATTTCTAGTGAATGGAGGAAATGTGGCCAAGAAACTGGGGAAATTCCCCTACTCTGATGTAGAGGGCACTGTGGAGTTCTGGCTGACAGCAGTGGCTGACTCACTCCCTGTTCGGATGGTCACGGAGGTGGATGGATGGGTGGCTGAGAAGCTGGTATCCTCCTCAGCTTTGGATACCACTGAGACTGATGTTTTTTTCGATGTGGCTGGGTTAGCCTTGACTGATCTTGAACAGCCTTCTCAACCTACTGATATTCCAAGTGAAGTCCATGTAGTAATCGACTCAACAGACCAAGGATTATCACCAGAGGTGCTTTCCTCTACACAGACACAAACAGCACTTTTACAAGATGAGTTACGGCGAGCAGAGGATCTGTATTTACATAAATGGAGTGCACTGGAAACAGCGCTTGCTGGATTGCAGCTGGGTGGGACAGCTTCTACTCATGTGAGAGATCGAACCTCAGTCAGAGGTCTTGCCAAGGCTGCTAACTGAGCCACGGATGCGCCGGCTCTACCGGTGACTATTGACACTATCATTTTTCAAACTAAGTTGCAGGATCAGACTGATGCTACTGTCTTTTCATTTTCGGCCCTTAAAAAAACAGGACTGAAGGAATGTATTATTAAAAAAGTTGTCTCTCAGTAAACTTTCCTGGGTGGATGCACCTATTGAGGACTCGGCCCCTTGGTCGGTGCAGAACTCCCTGCAAGCCACTGGATGGGTGCACACCCCAGACTCTCATCATTGGATTTCTGGCTTTTCTCCTATTAAGATTCCTGGAACTTTGCCCTCTTCAACTACTGCTTCTGGGTTGATGGTGGCTACAGTAAGTCAGGTACTTGCACCAACTATACATACTATTCAGGGGGAAGTGCACTCCCCATTGACATTGCCAACAGATCTTGAGTTGACTCAAAACCCTGTCTTGCCTATTTTAAATACTAATGTAGATTATACTGTTCAGAATGATAACCCTGATAATGAAATGTTACGTGATTGTTCTGATGTTTCTGATATACCGCATAAGATTTCTGATGATAGTCGACCCCACCTCAAAATGAAGGTGCAGGAGGTTGAGCAAATGAAGGTGCACATTTCTCTTCTGCCAGAACAAATTACAGGCTGTATGCCACCTTTTTTCATCAAACACAGTATCCTGCTAAACGGCATAATGCCATTCAGTTGGTATATGAGGGGGGCATGGAACTGTTTCCTGATAGCGTGTTTGTAGATAAAAATGATTTTGAAGGATAACATGCAGTTTAATGTTACGGAGCTCTACGCTTTAATTCATGTCTCTGGGGAAAACTCCTTTGACGTCATCTTTAAGCTGGAAAGTGGGTTACAAAAATTCTGGGCCAAGTATCACATGATTAAAACTTCACCATTATGGTCCCCCTTTGAGGTAATCCCTCTTACAAGACCTGCACAAGAAACCATTACAGTGCTCTTCCGTTAACGAAGGAGTGAGTGCAACAGATTTACTGCATTGGCTTAGAAAACAATGTACTGTATTGGGACAGCCCAAAACCATTTTTGACACTGAGGGGATATGGACAGGGGTTGGAAGGTGTGAGTCATCCTCCGATCAAGTGACTCTGGGATGCAACATCTCCCAAATTGTTTCTTTTTTGGGAAAGGTCAGGGTTGTCCTCTTCTACACCAGCCAACCCAAAACCTGCTATAAGTGTGGACAGCCAGGTCACATTAGCAATGCTTGCAACAAACTCAAATGTACATTCTGTCAAGTTTTGGTACACACTAGCTATAACTGTAAAGAGGAAGCTACATGCAATCTTTGTGGTGGTAAGGGACACACTTATGTAGCCTGCCCAGAAGAGGCTCACAGTACCACTTCAGCTGACACTGAGGAACAAAGATTAGTGGTCACTCTGGCACAAAGACAGAATAACAACACTAAGACGGACCAAGGTAGTACACCACACCTTCCAAGGCAGGCTGACACACAGAACGCAGGAGAGAATGAACAGGTGATGAGTGCATGCCTCACCCCACAGGAGCAGTCTGGCACTCCCCCATGCTAGTTACCACAGGGATCTCAAGGGAGGTGGCCCAGGGAGCACCAGTTGAGAATTCGTCCAAACCTAGTGCAGATCCATCCCCCATCAAAGAGCAGACCATGACTGAAGTTCAGTCTATGTCCCCCTTTCCCTCCCGACCAACTGGGAGAACTTGGCATAAAAATGGTGCTGAGGCAGAGGCAAGCTTGGTTCCAGCCTATCCCAAAGATACCTAAACTTTCTCAGGCACCCACTAGTAACAGATTCCAAGCTTTTGGTCAAATGGACAATTTAGACACTGATTCAGAAGCTATACCTCTGGCAACCAACATGCCTGACAAGCACACTGATTCTAATTTGAGTGATAGCGAAGGCCCCAAGCAACAACCTAAGAAGGGTAAGAAGAAAGCTGGGGGAAAGAAACAAGGGAAAAGACAGGTAGGAATGAAATCCAAACCACTACTGGTTGTGATGTTCCCACTACTTTAACTGTTTCTCATGCAGCAGCCTCTGCTTTTATTTTCTACGAATGTTAATGGCATTTAAAACAATCTAAAGAGAGGGTCTGTGTTCCACCATTTGAAAGCTAGTGCTCCAGCTATTTTTTTATTGCAGGACACTAGACTCCATACCATGGACCAGATTCATAGTGTTAATAAAGAATGGGGGTCTGGGGCCACTTTTTGGTCTTTCAGACTTGGACCCTGTTCGGGGTTGGGGATACTCCTTCATAACCTTTCGGTGATGGTTTTAAAGCTGATTGATTTAGACCATCGTAGAACCTTGATACTGGATGTTAAAGTTTATAATATCTATTACCGCATTATAATTACATATGCTCCTCAATCAAAGGCTGAACGTACAGAACTTTTTAAACTTGTTCGTCCTTACCTTCACTCTACTCAAGCTGTCATCTGGGGAGGGGATTTTAATTGTGGATTGGGTACACAGGATAGAGGCAAACACACATCCACTACAAAAATATTTTGTGACGTGTCCCTCCTCAAATCTTCTATACAAACAGTTAATCTTAAGGATGCCTTTTACTCCCAAACAGGACTTATAGAACCCACCTTTTATAAAGGTAATCTATCAACTAGGATAAAAAAAAATTTTATTTCTCAAACCCTTTCCTGCCAACAACTAGCGGTTATGGCAGTTGAATATTCGGACCACAAAATGCTGAAACTCAAATTAGGTCCTTGTGAGGTTTCAAACGGCTCTGGGTATTGGAGACTTAATTCCTCCCTCTTACTGCAATCTGACCTCCAGCAAAATATTGTATACCTTTTGACCTATAGAAAATCACTGCTTGAGGTCTATGAGTCACCAGCTCATTGGTAGTCTGATACTAAATTTGAGCTTCGACAGTTACTGATTTCATATGGTAAACGATTTAGGACAACTGAATACCATACATACTTGCAAACTAGACAACAATTACAGCTTCTTTTTACCCTGGCCCAGGCTACCACACATGATTTTGTGGAATAAATTTCACATATTAAAGATGAAATGCTTCAGTTCCATTATAAACAAACAGCAGCTTTGAAAATGCTGCAGCAGCATGGGGCAGGAGGAACCTTTGTTTCCACATGCCCTATGGTGACTTGTCAGGATAAAACTAAGAAAAAAATATTCACTGCAGTGTGCGACCAGCAGGGTACACTACATATAGGATAGTGTATGGGTAACTATACACTACAAGACTATTCTTCCACCAAGTGGATACAATGTCAACTGATGACCTCAAGAGCGAAGCTTGAGAGGTCTCCAAGTCAGCATTGTATCCATGAGGTGACAGAATAGCCGAGTAGTGTGTGGGTAACCATACACTGTTCTATATAGTGTATGGAGACTGCAAAATAAAAAACAACTCACTTTTACAAATTTTATGTCAACTCTGTGGACAGTCCTTGCTTTATAACTGCCGATGATCAGCACACCCCCGCGTGCCACTCTCCCACAGCGTGGAACAAATCACAACTGCTGCTGGTGTCCCTTGTATTATGACATCCTCACTAACGCAGAATGAAAAGTCATTCTGCAGCAGAACAACTTTTTTCGGCGTATGGATTTCCATACACAACTACATTCCACCATACATTATACACTGCTACACCCGATATCCTGAAAACGGTGTCAGATTATGCCACAGCATTGTTTAAGGAGGATAGGCATATTGTGCATGCATATCAGTGGCTTTTCGACAAAACTGATATTCCACAGGTTCCACCCAGCTTATTAGAAAGCCTTACACTGCTTATCACCCAGGATGAAGTAGAATTTGCAATTTTCTCTTCAAACCTGGGCAAAGCCCCTGGAAAAGATGGGATGCCCTTGGAACTTTACAAACTGACTGGGTCGGAACTGTCTAGAGAGCTTGCAACTGTCTTTAATTATCTTTTGGAGAATGATGCCATCCCTCTGGATATGGCTACGGGACTACTGATTTTTATGTTTAAGACTGGAGATAAAACCAATTTGGCTAACTGGAGGCCTATTAATCCCTTAACTGTGACTTTAAATTACTTTCTAAAATCTTGACTGTCCGGCTTTTAAAATTAATGGAATACCTGATCTCTCCATCTCAATCAGGTACAGTACTGGGACACAGAATCACGGATCAGTTGATCTTGCTATGTGAAATTTTTTAGAGAAACAACATATCTGACCTTGAGGGGTATGTTTTGTCACTTGACCAAAAACAGGCATTTGACAATGTTAATCAAGCCTTCCTCTGGTATACCTTGGTTCAATATGGTATTCCTCAGGTTTTTATTTCCTGGATACAGGCCTTGTATAGATTTGCCACTGTAACACCCACTGTAAATGTTTTTTTGGTCCACTGATCCCCCTGACAAAAGGGGTCAGACAGGGCTGCCCCATAAGACCCCTTTTATATGTTTTTGGGGTGGACCCCCTCCTCAGATTATTGAACTCCTCAGCTAGGATCCAAATGATTTCACTGGATCATCACCCCTTACCATATATGACTTTTGCCTATGGTGACGATTTAGTAATCTTGGCTAAGAACAAATCCTCAGTGGAAGAATCCATCCATTTATGCAATGCTTATGGAACCGTTTCATATGAACATATGAAATTTGCCAGCATAATAAAGGCCTAGAGGTCTATCAAGTCTACTCGAATGTGCAGCTAACACCCCTTATCCTGCAAGTACGGTATTAAATATTGATAAGAGTTCAGGGAGGGTACTGGGTCAATACCCGGATATACCAACCCAGATTGCGGGTATCAGATTTAATGAGGACCCTATTAAAATTCTGGCCATACAGTTTTGCTGAGAAAATATGGCTATGGTGAATTGGGATCTTAAAATACAGATTGGCACACAAATGGTTCACAAATGGAGCTACTGGGGGATGAGTAAGAGCAATAGAATCTATCTAATAAAAATATATTTATTGTCCGTATTTTTGTTTATTGCCAGTATTTTTCCTTTCCCTAAATCTAAGGAAACAGCTGCATATGGCCTCTTTTTCCATGCTTTCTGGGGCAGTAAATTGAACCCTATAAGAAGAAATATTTTGTATCTTCCCTTAAAGCAAGGAGGACAGTGGATGTTTAATCCAGTTCTTTTTTTCTTTTGCCAATTTCTTTTTATGAATATAACACCTTTATTGATTAACATTGACACATACTGGAACGATGTGGTATATGTTAGTGTATCACATTGGTTCCCATTATGGGACAGTGGCACACTTAGGTTGGTAAAATCACATAACAATGTGGCCCCTTTGTTTAGAGAGGTATATGTAAATGTAAGACTCAGAAGGTATCCAGCTCAGCAGTACTTACACCCACAAAAAATAAATTTACACTCAAGGATTAGGAACAGCAATCAAGAAAGAACTTGTTTTTCCAAAATGCCCATTGGAACACTGCCCTTCCTTACACAAATTGTTAACAGAGAAACAAATACCACTGAAGGTGAAGGAGAACAGACAGAACACTAGGAGGAAGGAGATACTGGTATAACTAAAACTTCTCTACTGGGACTATATTGCCCTCCTTCCCTCCCCTCCCTAAACCAGTTCTACTTTTATAGGCAGAGGATTTAACTGACAACAGGAACTTCCTGTTTGGGAGCAGGAAGTAAGTGATCACAGAGCCACCAAAGACTCACCATCCTAGAAGGGCAAGAGTAGCTCTCCATCCCCCCTAGCTGCTGGAGGTCTAACTCTGAGCAAGTAAGGAGACTACTGAGAAAAATTGGAACTTCTTGTCTCAGAACAGGAAGAGCAGGAGCTAAAAGGGCACAGAGGCAGGAAGTAAGTAGGAGAAGAAAAACAAAGAAAATAAACAAACAGAGGAAAGAGTAAGTTTTCCAAACAACAGTTAGGTGGCCAAAAAAAAAGACATGATGGGAGTGGTGCAGTGCAGTGACTGTGGAGCAGCAGTCTTCTGGGAGACATTATGGAGGATGCAGTGTTTTCCCATCTGCAGGCACCTCTCTGGACTGAGGGAGGAGGTTGCTCATCTCCAGGCTGAGTTGGCCAGGATTTGTGAGACCTCTTCTCCCACCCAGGGACCACCAGGGTCACTGCCGTTGCCTCAGAGGTTGCCAGGAAAAAGGAGAGGTTGGACCACAGTGGGCTCAGGGAGGGAGAGGGTGAGGGTGGTGGAACAAAGGCACATCCCTCCAGTTGTACCTCTCCACAATTTCTATGCCATTCTGGAAAAGTGTGGTTCTTCTATGGAGACACCCACAGTGGAGACCAAGGAGGATGCTGGGAACCTCCACAAAGGATACCCACAGGAGGGTGGGATGGGACCCCACTGGGGAAGGAAACAACTCCTGGTGGGGGACTCCATTGTTAGAAAGGTAGAACTGGGGGAGGAAGGGGGACAGGGAAGTAAGGTGCCTGCCTGGCGCCATGCTTGGAGAGACAGGGAGCGAATCCTCAGGATCACAGGAGCAGCTGCACAGGGGAGGGAGCTGGATGTCATTGTCCACCTAGGGACAAATGATCTGGCTAAGAAAGGGATCAGAGCAGTGCAAGAAGTGTTTGTGGAGATGGCGAGAGGCCGAGGGCAAATAGCACACATAGTAACCTTCTCGGAGGTGCTGTCTGTCTATGGCATGGATGAGGCTAGGGTGCTCCACACCATGGGATTCAATCAGTGGTTGAAAAACTGGTGCAGAGCTCAGGGATTTGGCTTCATTGGGGACTGGGGGTCCACCTGGAGGGATGCAGGCCTATACTAGCGTGATGGTCTGCATCTGTCCAGGAGGGGAACCAGGATCCTAGGTGATAGGTTTAAATACTTCATTGGCAAGCATTTAAACTAGCCAAGGGGAGAGGCACTGGAAAGGAGCAGGGAAATCCTAGCCCCCCCCCAAAAAAAAATCAGGGTACTAAATTGAGGTAGACACCAACATAGAGATGTCAATAGGGAGAAGCACAAGGGTAAATGGAGAAAGTGGCAAATGCAGTAAGGACAGGGGTGGGGCAAAAAGGGATAAGGCCATCAAGAAATGGAGAGTAATGAGTACCAACACACATAGTCTAGGCAACAAGCTCCCTGAACTGGTGGCCTTGACGGAAGAGGGATGCCTGGATATCGTAGCAGTCACAGAAACATGGTACACAGAGAACCATGACTGGGATGTTAACATACCAGGATACACAACCTACAGGAGAGACAGGGAGGGCAGAATGGGGGGAGTAGCTCTCTCTGTAAGGGAAGGAATAAAAGCAACTGAACAAAAGAGTAAACAGGGAGGAGAGGAGTCACTGTGGGTTACTTTAGAGACTGGAAATGGCACCACAATCCGAACAGAGGTTGTATACAGACCTCCATGTCAGGGGGCGGGAATGGACAAGGAAAGACAGAATGCATACTTAGGATGGCAGAGAAAGGGGAGATACTGTTGATGGGGGACCTTGATATGCCAGATGTTAACTGGAGCACCTTTGCTGCAGCCACATCCAAAAGTAGGGCCATTCTTGATGCCCTTCAGGTGGCATGCCTCAGACAGCTAGTTTTGGAACCTACTCATGAGGGAGCAATCTTAGACCTCATACTCTTAAATGGTGACAGTGAGAGGATCTCAGATCTAGAAGTGGGTAGCCATTTGGGAACAAGTGACCACCAAACAGTGTGGTTCACGATAAACTCAGCTACAGAGTCAAGCCATACAAAAGTGAGGGTTCTGGACTTCAGGAGGGCTGACTTTGGCAAGATGGGAGAGTGCCTTTGAAAAGCACTAGTAAACAGGCTAGAAGGAGGGGTGGAGCAACAATTGGGAAATATCAAAACTGCCATCACAGAGGCAACAAGCCTTTGTGTGAAGCAAATATACAAATCAAAATGAAAGAAAAAGCCACTATGGTTCTCAAAAGAAGTGGCAGTGAAGGTTAGGGAGAAAAAGATAGCATTTAGGAAGTATAAGGAAACACAGAAGGAGCAGGACAGAGAACTGTACCAGTTAAGGAAGAAGGAAGCAGGGAGGGTAGTCAGAATAGCAAAGGCACAAACTGAGGAAAATATAGCCAACTCTGGTTAGAAGGATAAAACCTTTTATAGGTATATCAGGGAGCATAGAAAGACAAAGGGAGGGATAGTGAGGCTGAATAGAATGGATGGTGGGTAGGCAGAGGCGACAGTGAAAAAGCAGGGATATTGAATGAATACTTCTGTTCAGTATTCACAAAAGAGGAAGTGGGGAGGTCCTAATCCAAATAAAGAAGCACTCTGGAAAGGGGGGTCGATCCCAGTCCTTTCACAGAAGAAAGGGTTCAGAAAGAACTCCTAAAGCTGAAGGTGGACAAAGCAATGGGTCCAGATGGAATTCACCCCATAATTCTAAAAGAATTAAGCAGAGAACTAGTGACACCACTGACTACCCTTTTTAACAAATCATGGGAAGATGGTGCGGTACCTGAGGACTGAAAGAAGGCTGATGTGATTCCCCTTCACAAAAGTGGGAGCAAGACAGAGGCAGGAAACTGCAGACCTGTCAGTTTGACCTCTGTGGTAGGGAAAGTGATAGAATCACTTCTGAAGGAAAGAATTGTTGAGTACCTAGAGGCCAGTGGGGCACAGGACCCAAGGCAGCATGGGTTCACAGCGGGAAGGTCATGTTAGATGAATCTAATAGATTTCTTTGACTGGGTGACCAAAGTAGTAGACCAGGAAGGGGCTGTGGACATGGCCTACCTAGACTTTAGCAAGACATCTGACACAGTCCCACCCAAAAGATTAGTAGTCAAATTAACCAGCCTTGGAGTGGGTCCCAGGGTGGTAGTACGGGTAAAACATTGGCTGAACAACAGGACACACAATGTAATTGTAAATGGAGTCCACTCTGAAGAAGGAGGTGTTACTAGTGGGGTACCGCAGGGTTCAGTACTGGGTCCAGTCCTTTTTAATATCTTTATAAGTGACATTGCAGAGGGACTGGAAGGAAAAGTATGCCTATTTGCAGATGACACAAAGATCTGCAACAGGGTTGATACGCAAGGAGGTGTGGAAAGGATGAGAAGGGACTTGGCAAGGTTGGAGGAATGGTCAGAACGATAGCTTGGATTCAATGCAAAGAAGTGCAAAGTAATGCACCTGGGAAACAAAAACCCAGGGGAAGATTACACAATGGGCGGGGAGGTAATAACAACAACAAAAATGGAAAGGGACCTGGGGGTAATCATATCAGATGACCTTAAGGTTGACAAGCAATGTGAAGCGGTAGGGAGGACTGGGGGATACTGGGATGTATAGGGAAGCATCACCAGCAGAAAGCAGAAGTTGTTATCCCCTGTACAGACAGTTGGTGAGACCCCCATCTGGGTACTGCGTCAGTTTGGAGACCCATCTCTGCAGGGCGTGGACAGGATGGAGTCAGTTCAGAGAAAGGCACCTAAAATGGTGCAGGGTCTGCAAGAGAAGCCATACAAAGAGAGGCTAAAGGAGCTTAATATGTATACCCTTGAGGAAAGGAGGGAGAGGGAGGACATGATAGAAACATTTAAGTACCTCAGTGGAATCAACAAAGTCCAAGAGGCCAACATCTTTCAGAAAAACAGATGTGCAAGAACAAGGGGACACAATTTGAAGATAGAGGGGGGATGGCTCAGGGGCAATGTGAGGAAGTATTTTTTCATAGAAACGGTGGTGGACGAATGGAACAGCCTTCCTGAGGAGGTTGTGGGGTCTAAAACTGTGGGAGAATTCAAGAATGCATGGGACGGACATAAGGCAATTTTTGTGGGGGGTAGGAAGAAATAGGCTGTTGGTTAAATAGGATCTGTAGCTTATCCTCTAGGTAGGGAAATGGGCAGACTAGGTGGGCCAAGCGGTCCTCATCTGCTGTCAAAGTCTATGTTTCTATGAAAGATGTGCTATGGCTCTGTTGTCACGAGCAGCTCAATGTAAAGGCTAACCAAAAACGTAAAAAGCTGGAGGAAAGGATCGTTCAAGACCACATTGTTGTAATCAGTTGGAAACAATGGAACATTTGTTTTTCTCTTGTTCTTATATTCTACATTTTTGGTCCTTTACTGCACAGGAGGTGGGAGAACATTTTTTTTTACAGTGACTTATCCAATTTTAATATATGGAGCATACACTACTGGGTGGAGTAAATGGGATAAAGGGACATTACACATTATCTTTTCTATGTTTAAATGGTACGTTTGGAATGCAAGAAGCATACCTACTTTACAACAAAAGGTTATTAACCATTCTGAAATATTTCAAAAGGTGAAACATGAACTGATTAGGATTTACCATTTAGAAGCACAAATGGTGACGTACCATGTGTTGCAAGCTAGGTGGAGAAGTCTTTTATGGATAATGGATAGCGATGTACCTGTCACTTGAATGTATTTGTTTGTTTCTGATGACATGTAATTCATATTTTTTCTGAAATTGATGTATGTATGTTGTGATTTTCTTATCAGTTTGTATTTTGTATGATTTCTTTAATAAAAACATCCCCTACTCTTTTCGAAAAGTGCCATGGGATCTTTAACACCCACCTGAACAGGCAAACAGGTCCTCGGCTTAACATCTCATCTGAAAGACAGTACTTCAGGAGTGCAGCACCCCCTCATGCTGCACTACAGTGTTAGTATGTGGATATTAACCCAAGTGCCTGGTGTGGGGATATAACCCCCAGCCTTCTGATTTCCCGGCCTTAGAGGCGAGTGTGCTACCTGCTGAGCCACTGAAACTGAGATGATGATATCCAAACAGCACACTATGTCATACTGGCAAAAGTAAGCATTACTAACGGAGGTTTTGTTTTGAGGGGGGAAGTGGAAGTCTGGAGCTACATGTGGGAAAGGCTTAACACACTGTTTTCCAACAGCAATGGTAAGTATTCAAGGGGATTTTTATTTTACTGGAGGAGAAACTACAGGTTGGAAAAGTTTAATTGAACAGCCTGCCAGCATCTTAAACATGTTTGTTTTTCTGTCTCTTGTTCTTGCAGGTACAGATCACATGGGTGGTGACAGACCCCGTTGTTGTGTGGTTCTGGCCCAGATCAGAACTGATGCTGAATGATGTGGATGATATTGCAATGAAGAAGCATACTGCAACAGAACCAAATACGCACAAACTGACAGAACTCAAGCATGAGCATAACAGACATCTGGTGGCAGCAATGACTCAACAGAAGAAGGCTTAACCATCTGTCTATTCAGTGGTAGTCTGCCCTTTTTTATTCATTTTAGAATTTTTAACCTGGAGGTTATTTCAGAAACACAAAGTATGCAATTTACCATACATCATTATGCTTCTAGTACCTTTACCACATTGCCCTGCCACTCTTGTCCACTGCTGATGCCCTATCCCGCAGCTGGCCATGGCTGCTCATTCTGGTATACACCTTTAGAAAAATATAAGCTGCCAAATGAATCCTTCAAAAGCTTGAAAAACACCCTATTAATTTACTAAACTCTAACCTGGCACTTACAATAGAAAGTGCACAAAAACTGTCAAAAAACAGTGTTTTTTTGTTTTGTTACTGTGCTGTGACTGCTTCCTGAGCAGAAAGAGACCTGACCTAATAGTCTCACTTTCTTCCAGAAAAAAACACACACTCCTAGCAGTTATATAGAAACACAGACTCTATCAGCAGGAAGGGTCTTTTTGGCCTATTACTTTGCTCAGATGTTTCCTGACTAATCTGTCTCTGCAGCATCTAACTGGTTTCCGGCGACTCTCCCTCCTCCTGCCTATTTACTAACATACCGCATGCATGGTTGAAGTCACACACTTTTTTCACCTCAGCTGTTTCTGCTAACAGTCTGTTCCAGGCATCTTCAACCCTTTGAGTGAAGTAGTAATTCCTCGCATCCCTCTTAAACTTTCCACCTCCAGCTTCATCGCATGATCCCCAGTCCTGGTGCTTTTTCTCCTTTGAAGGAGGCTCCTCTCTTGTACCCTGTTCACCCTCTTTAGGTACTTGTAGTTCTTTGTCATGTCCCCCTTCACTTTCCTCTCTTGCAGGCTGTACATGCTGAGAATCCTAAGGCTTTCTTCTTATGCCTTCTTGTACAACCCTGTATTATTTTTAGTTGCCCTCCTCTGGACTGCCTCCACACTATGTTCTTTCTGAGGTTTGGCCTTCAAAACTTGGCACAGTACTCCATGTGGTATTTCACCAGTGAGCAATACAGTGGCAAAACCACCTCTCTCCTCCTGATGGAGATATTCCCCCCATGCACCACAGCATTCCACTACCACTATCCACTGCTTTGTCACACTGCCCTGCCACTCTGACATCATCAGTTAAGATAACCCTAAGGTCCCTTTCTTATTTATTTCTTTATTTATGTATTATTTATGTATGTATGTCTTTGATTACCAGGTAGGTGCACTGATCTGAGGGACCTTTTTCAGGCATGACCTTGGCCATAAAAGACGGTAATGGTAAATGACAGTACAATCACAAGGAACAGGATAAATACAGTCGCACAGAAGTCAACTTATTTACATACAGAAATATTGATATATAGGGTACAGGTGATTCTTACTTAGTGAATGTGAGTATCTTACTTCATCCTATACTCTACTGCTGGGTTCCTATGCCCTAGGTGCATGATTTTGCTCTTTTTGGCATTAAATCTCAACTGCCATGCTCCTGACCCCTTGAGTGTCCCCAAATCCCTGTACATTATCTCAACCCCCTCTCGAGTGTCCATTCAACTGCAAATTTTGGTATAATTTATAAAAATGCATACCTTCCCTTCCAGGTCTTCTGAGATGTCACTCTTGAAGACATTGAAGAGGACTGGTCCCAATACTGAGCTCTGTGGTACTGGTCCAAGCCGCATAAGCCTCAGAAGTGTAATTCTATTGACTACGAAATACAGCAACTGTCACTTAAACTCCTACTCCTCCTCCTCTTGATATCAGGAAGTCTCCACTCAAATCCTGGCCCTGTCTCCTACAGTACAACAAAGCCTGCCAAAATGGAGGGGGGGCTCAAAATTGCTACCTTAAACATCTGCAGTCTCCTCCCAAAACTGGCCTCCCTTTCAAATCTTTGCCAGCCAACACAACCCGGATATCCTTGCCATCGTCAAAACTTGGCTGACACCTAATACTCTGGATCATGCCATCTCTATACAAGGTTACAAGATATTCAGGCTGGATAGGACCTCAAAAAGTGGTGGTGGGTGTGCAATCTACATAAAGGACTACCTCACCTGTCTCCCTGGTTCTTACCCCACCACAGAAACCTCAGTGCAACTCCTCCCTACCAAGATACTACTTGGTGCCCAAAACAAAGTCCTCACGATTGCTGCTGTCTATATCCCACCAAAAGATCCTGATTCCGGCCTACAGGCTGTCCTTGAGTTCGTAAGCACACAACCTTCTGACATCGAACTCCTTCTCCTTGGGGACTTTAATATAAATTGGCTTGCTCCTGATGCAGGGTCAAATAAAGATGCTACCCTAGCAGCAAATTTAACAGAAGTGGTAAACTCCTCTACCAGGAAAAACTACAAATCAGGGACCAGCACCCTCATTGACTGGATCCTTACCAGCCACCCTACCCGTATAACCAATGTAAGTGTTCTCCCTGGCTTCGCTCCAGTGATCACCTCCAATAATATGTACCTGGACAAATAAGTTTAAGTAAGTCAGCCCAAAACCATCTATAGCAGAGTCCTACCTTATGGCAACCTTACTCATCTCAAGACCTGTCTTAGGCAGATAGACTGGTCCTTGATTTAAAAAACTCAAGATGTTGACCTAGCCCTTGATTACTTTATTACTACTTTCAAAACTGCCTGTGACACCTATGTACCAGTAAAAAAGTGCAAAATCAAAGCACTCACAAATCCCTGGCTCACGGCGAAGCTATTGGCACAACTTAAAAGTAGGGATCACCTCTGGGCCACTGCAAGAGCTACTGGCACTCTGTCAGACATTCAAAAGTATAAACAGGCTCGCAACCACTGTACTAAACAGATCCGCTTGGTGAAGAGCTCCTACTTCAAGAATGCCCTCTCCAACTCCTGGGGTGAAGGGAAATCCTTCTGGGACAACACAAAGAATATCATGGGTCAGCAGTCCAAATCCTCTCCTACAATAATGAATGTGGATGGAACCACTACATTAGACCCAGAGATCATTGCAAACACCCTAAATTATAACTTCACGGACCTTAATGGTGTCCTCTCATCTGATTTCTTCACTGATGCTGACCCTCCAATTTCTACTTCTACTACTGCCTCTCCAACCAAACCACCCTTCCATTTCAAATTAGTAAAGGCACATGAAGTCTATAAATATGTAAAGAAGGCCATTTCTAAGTCCCGAGCAAGCAGTGACACTATTGACCTTAAACTTCTGTCCCTCACTCTGGAGGAAGTACTGCTCCTCCTCACAAAAATATTCAATCTCTCCCTCTGCTACAGCCAATTCCCTAGGAAATGGAAGGCTGTAGTTGTCATTCCGGTGCACAAAAGTGGTGATAAGTCACTGCCTGGTAACTATCGCTCGATATCAATACTACCACCTCTCTCTAAGGACCTTGAACACTTGGTGGCGGACCAACTTTCAGACTACCTGGAAAAGCACAACATCCTATGCACTCAGCAGCATGGATTTAGGAAAGGGCACAGCACGTCGACTGCCCTACTTGAATTCTCAGGAGCAAACCACAATGCCATGGACAAAGGAAACCTAACTGGAGCAGTCTATATTGACTTAACCAAGGCATTTGATACAGTTCACCATGGCCTACTTATCAAACAACTACTATCCCTAGGGCTCTCGCAGGGTCCTGGTGACTGGGTAAAAAATTACCATGCTCAGTGTTCTCAATCTGTAAAAGTAGCTGGAGTTCTCTCAGACTCAAAACCGGTTCGCTCAGGAGTTCCCCAGGGATCCATCCTGGGCCCCCTCCTTTTCAGCCATTTCCTAAACTCCCTCCCCAAATCCTGCCCTGAACAAATAATCCTCTATGCCGACAATGCCGTGATTCTTGCCACTATAAAGATCCGAACCTCTTACGCCTCAACCTTCAGCATGCTTTTTCCAAAGTTGAGATGTGGTTCCTTGAACATAAGCTGGTTCTAAACCACAAAAAAACTAAATCCATGCTCTTCTCTAACCCGCAAATCAAGAAATGGCAAGTCCCACTCACCATTAATACATACCTGGGAAATACCCATGAACAAGTGCCAATTTTCAAATATCTTGGAATCAACTTTGATCAAGGCCTAACCTTTGCAACTCACATTGATAGTACAGCAAAAACTATTAATCAGCAAACTGGGATTCTGTATCAGAACCGACAGCTTCTTACCCATTCTGCACTGAGGATTGCCATCCAATCCTCTATCATCTCAGTCGTTGACTATGGCTTAGTTATATATGGATCTGCAACTACTACAGCACTTAGTCGCATTACAACATCCCTAAATAAGGCCTGTCAGCTGCTCACTGGTGCACATCGATGTACCCACACATGTGAACTCTATGCTGACTCAGGTTGTTTGCAGCTCTCAAACCGGATAAAGTACCTTATCTGTCTGATGGCAAAAAAATCCACTCTGGGCCTCACTCCACCTTGTATCCAAGACCAGTTATGCCCAAGCGCTAGCACCCATTTTACCAGAAGATCAGAGCACCAGCCTCTCCAAGTCCCCCGATGCCGGACTTCTCAGGGACAAAGATCATTTGCCTATCATGCCCCAGCTGGCTAAATGCCCTCAGAACTCATATTACTGCCTCCACCCCTCTCTAGGTATTTTCAAATCAAGGCTGTTCTCTCACCTTGCCACCTCCAGCCCCTGTGACTGCCCTGATTAAACCTCCTATTTTCTCACTACCCACCCTGTTCCGTTATTTGACAAAGACATGTTTGGGAAACCTTTTCTCCTGCTATTGTCTGCTCCCACACCTTTCCTTACCCTCTCTGTTCTAGACTTTTCCCTATTTGTTTCTCCTAATCTGGCATGACCTCTTTCTTGTAATAATAATGTGATTATTGATATCTCATGTCCTTTTGCACAAATGATTTGATATGTATTTGTATATGTTTTCTTGCTCTTGACACAACACAAATTGTTGTGTTATCTATGTAACCTTTTGTACTGTACCTAATTGACGTTGGAACCTTTGTGAAAGAGCCTCTGGCTCAAAGGTAATAATTTCTAGAACAATAAACTAAACTAAACTAAATAAGAGTCAGTGCCATTAACCACCACCCTCTCTCATCTATCTGTTAATCGGTTTCTAACCCAGTTCACCACTTTGGATCCCACAGCTAGGCTGCTCAATTTGTTAATCAGTCTCCTGGGCAGAACAGTGTTAAAGACATTGGTAAAGTCCAGATTGGTCATATCTACTGCCCTGTCCTGATCCATTTCCCTGGTCACCTAGTAAAAGAAATCAATAAGATTCTTCTGGCATGACCCCCCCCCCCCATGAATCCATGTTGCCGTGGTCTAGGTGAATTTTACAAAAATCATTCAAAATGTGAAAAAAATGCATGAAAAATTGGAACATACATAGGTTTTCATGTTTTCTTTTAAAAAACAGCAAAACACACATGATCTGATGATATTATGTAGGTCAAAATACAGCTAAAGTACAATTATGTGAAAAACACCAATATGGGACAAACAAGAATTTGAATTTCTGTTCTTTTACAGTGGGATTGTTTGTAGATTAAGTGAAGTTGGGCAATTTCGGTGTGGCTTTTAGAGGGACTCTTTAAGTGTGCTTGTGATACTGAAACCTGCAGTCTCTGCAACAGCTCTCAGGGCCGTAATTTGATCAACAGCCTCAGCTCCTTTGTTCATCTCCCCCCACCCAGCTCCCAGCCCGCCCTGCTACTTAATCACTTTAACCTTTCCCTCTGCCTACTTAAACCCCTTGTCTTCTCTTTTCTGCAGACCACCCCCTCCCCTGCGGAGACCGGAGGTCGTGAGGGCCAGCCGAGAAGCCCTCCTGCCATAAAGACAAGCACAGCACGCTGAGCCAGGTAATTAGCTGCTCACCTAAGGAATCCGTTGCTGTGTGACGCCTTTTTCAAACGGCCACCAGCCCCCAGCCTTGACGCTCATTCACCCCAGCAGAAAAGTAGCTGCCTTGCCCTGCGAGTTTCGGATCAGGCTTAGCCCCGCCGAACGCTATGCGTTCGGCTCCCCACTGCCCCCCCACCACCCTTGATCAGCTCCTGAACTTATACCGTGTTCAAGTCAGGAGACAGGGCGAAATAACCTATCAGCCCACTTTTCCAGCTGCAGATTATACAATTCCATCGCTAGATGCCGCTGTCGCACATTCCCTCTTGACATAAAGTCACTATGCATCTTCTATTAATCACAACGTTGCTGACCAGCAGGCTCACTCTCTTTGCTCTGCAACCCCACCCTGTGGCTCCTCCACCTCATGACTTCACCAACTTCACTATCCCTTCATCTACCCCAGACATTTGCTGGCAGAGACACTCCCACGCTGCACACCAACATCAATTTGTCCTAATTTGCCTTCTCTCTCATACTCTTGCAATTACACCCACTTTACTGATGAGTCAACACTGTACCTCTGCCCTACTCCAGCATACACCTCAGCCCCCCTCCACCCATGAAGACGTGACGTCGCCCCCCCGCAACCTCCCTGCTTCCCAGCATCATCTCTAGTCTACCAGTGCCTACCCACAACAAAAAAATAAAACAGTCACCCTATCATTCTTAGCTTGGGTCCCACAAGCATTGCAGGCTCTCTCTACTAAGGCACATTACTCCTACTCCTGCTATCCGGAAATATTCACCCCAACCCTGGACCCCCATCACAAAACCCCCAAACAAACCTCAGGAAGACTGCTGTTGGCCTCAATTAATATTTGTAGTCTCCTAAAAACACACGCTACTTCAAGGTTGGATTACCCAACATGCTCCTGACATTCTAGCTCTCTCAGAAACCTGGCTATCCAAAAAATCTACGATGCAGTCTCCCTAAGTAACTATAACCTTTTTAGGGCAGATAGACCTGATAAGCGTGGGGATGGCTGTGCAATTTTCGTTAAATCTACACTTAGTGCCACAGTCGTGGACACCCCCCCAGAACATGGGGCACAGACACTTACAGTCAAAATTAGCCTGGGCACCAAAACTATCCACATCATCGCTTCCTATATCCCCCTGAGAAACCAGAAACTTGCATTTGAATCAATCCTACACACTATCACTCACCTCCCAAATGCTAACGAATCCATATTAATGGGCGACTTCAACATTGATTGGCTATCCCCATCCTCCTCCACCTACAAAGACACAGCACAGGCTATGGACCTCACCCAAATTGTTACCTCCCCAACAAGGTGTGACACAAGAACTGGGACCTCCACACTATTGGACCTTATTTTTACAAACCAGACCACGTAACATCACCCGGGCCTCAGTGCTCCCAGATGCTATCAGTGACCACTCCCCGGTTATCTGCTGGTGGTCGGGTAAACTCCCCCCAGCACCACCAACCACCACATGGCATCGTAAGCTCAAAAAAGGAGGCCTTGACCGCCTCAAAGAATACCTTGTAAATAGCAACTGGCTACCCATATATAACGCACAGACAGTGGATACCACCCTTACCCACTTTATAACTACATTTAACAAAGCCTGTGATATATTTGCCCCCTTCACAAAGCAGGTGGTGAAAACCAGGACTACCCCCTGGATCACACCTTCCCTTATAAACCTTATGCAACACAAGGACAACCTTTGGCACAAGGCCATAGACACACAGCGCACTAGGGACAGACAACTATATAGGGAGGCGCGTAATAAATGCACCTGGGCAACTCGCAGGGCAAAAGCTGAATACTATCAGCATACCCTCTCCATCTCCTGGGAGATGGGAAAATTCTGAGCAACATTCAGGAAATCAGCGGCAAAACTCGCCCCCACCCCACCCAACTCAATGTGAATGGGGACATTACTCAAGACCCAGCTAAAATCGCTGAAGCCCTCAACGACTCCTTCTCTGACCTCTCACATATCCTCCCCCAAATTTCTTCCACCCTCCCAAACCCCCACACCATGTCCAGAGAATATAGACCTCCCACCCTGTTCTGGCTCCGAACCATTCCCGACAACCTGGCCAAACGCTATATCTCCAAAGCTATCGCTAACACTCGCTTCAGCAATGACTCCCTGGACCTAAAACTGATTAGGCTTACCCTCGATGTCACACTACCCCATCTCACAAAAATTCTTAACCTCTCACTCTGCCTCGGCCAATTCCCCTCTAACTGGAAAAAAGCCTTGATCATTCCTATCTTAAAGAATGGCCCCCACCTACACGGTAATTATAGACCAATCTCAATACTCCCTCCTCTCTCAAAGCACTTGAAAAATAGTCTCAGACCAGCTTACAGAGCACCTTATGAGACACAACCTCCTAAGTAAGTAACAACATGGGTTCCGTGGTTGGCCACAGCACTATCACGAGCCCTCACTGAACTAACCACGCTCATCCATGGGGCCCTGGACCAAGGATCTATTGCCGGGCCATCTATGTAGACTTAACAAAGGCATTTGACATGGTCAATCACGATCTTCTCATCCAAGTCCACAACTAAATGTAGCCGCTGAGGTCTCGACCTGGTTCAAGAACTACCTCTCGGGTCGCTCTCAGCAAGTAAGAATCAACTCCACCATCTCCAACCCCAAACCTGTGTGCTTGGGCATACCACAGGGGTCTATTCTGGACCCACTGCTTTTTACACTCTTCCTTAACTCACTCCCCAAAGCATGCAGCGGTCATCTCCTACTTTATGCTGATGATGCTGTTCTTTACTGGCAACACCCACAGCTAGACACCCTCCAGCTCTCCCTTCAGGGGTTTTTCAGGGAGCTGGAAAACTAGTTTACTGTACACCGCCTGATCATTAACTATTCCAAAACTAAGTCCATGACCTTTGCACATCGCCAAAGTCCACACAGCCAGACGACACTCCAAATCACAAACTTGGATGGTACCCATCTGGAACATGTTGCTCATTTTAAATATCTAGGTGTCACCTTAGATAACTCCTCTCTACCACAGACATATGCGCCTCCTCTGGTCAGCGATTAACTCCAGGATTGGTACCCTCTACAGGATCAAGAACAGCCTGCCTGCCCATGCCATGCAGATAGCTGTCACCTCCTCCATCCTCTCACTTCTCGATTACAGGATTGTTATCTACAGCACCGCTGACAACTCCACCCTAAGTAGCATAATCACAGTGCTTAATAAAGCCTGCCGCCTCGTTACCAGCTGTGACAGACTCACCCACACCTGTGACCTGTACACACAAACAGGTTGGCTTAATTTCCATCAAAGACTCAAATATCAAACCTGCATCTTAGCAAAAAAGATCCACCTCCAGCTTACTCCAGCCAGACTACTCCTCATCGTCAGCCTGGCCCCTCACAGGCGGACTACCAGACTGTCGGCTACCTCATCCTTCACGGTCCCCCCATGTCGAGCGTCTCTAGGGCAGAGATCCTTCCCTTCTCGTGCCCCAAATGGCTCAACACCCTCCCCTACTCTCTCCCAGACCCACAGCATCGCACTTTCAAAACAGGCCTTCAACACACCTCCTTGAAAAACTCTAAATGTGAATGCCAATAAGGCCTGCTCTCTCCCCACTCATCCCCTTAACTGACTCTGGGACTTCCTAGTCCCTACGTTCCACCCTCTGCATTTAGCTCTGTCTTGGGCCCACATGTATGCCTCCCATAAGCTTTTAAAATGCCTCTCAAGTGCCATGTCAATTCTGTAACTTGAAAAAATCAAAGTGTAAAAAAAAAAAAAAATTGTGTTTGTTTTAATGCTTTATATTGTCTTGTGTCTCTCCACCCCCTGTAACCACCATGGAGCCATTACATTAAAAAACTGTCTGTACTGAAGCCTGTATATAATTGCTCATTCCATCTGTCTTCCTTGTACTTTGGTTCTCCCTCCACCCCCTGTAAACGACGTGGAGCCTTTGCAAAAGAGTCTATGACTCAAAGGATTGTAATTCCGATTATACTGTAAAATAAAAAAAAATATGCATACATTTGACTCATTGGTCCATTAATATGTTTCCAGATTATTACAAATTACACCAAATAACCTTTTATACTTTTTTTTTACCATATGTAGTTTCTGAAGGATTTTTTGTGGGTTTTCTCCCAGCCCCTACATCCATACATCCCCAACATAGCCCATGTGGAGGCACGTGCACGAACACCATTTGGGACTTTCCTCTCTTCCAGTCACACCATTAACAGCTTGCACCAGCACTGAACCTCCATTTGTTGACCCCACCCCTTACTCAGGAGAGGAGAGCCAATGCTCAATCCTGCTCTCACCCTCACCCACCCCGTGCTGGCACCCTGGCAACCTGAGGTCGTTCCTGAACCCAGGTCAACAGCGTAGCACGGGATGTGGTGTCCAGCACCTCAACCTTCAGCACTGTCAAGCCAGCAACCTTTCATACTTTACATCACTACTTTAAACCAAGCATGCAGACCTTTGGTTTGAAATTAATCTTGTATCCTGTGGAAGATTTTCAAAATGATTGTACATTTTAAAGTATACAGATAACTGTGATGTAGAGATGTGCTGTCATCTAAAGATGAACAAATGCTCATTATGTTATCTTTAGAAATATGTATTACAGATATATATTTAAAGAAAAACATTTAAAAAGATTGCTTGAAATGAAAACAGGATATATTTACAGTCATTATCTCACTGAAGTTTACTTTGCAGAAATAACATTCTGTGACTGCACATAATCAGGTTGCAAAATATAAAATAATATATGGGGTGGGGTGTGTAATGAGAATTTTTTTATTTTTTATTTATTTATATTTTTTGTGCCACACCTCTCTCTCTCTGCCGGGCCATCCCCCAGTCACGGACCCCTCAGCTGTGGCATCCCAACATTAGCTGTGCTCCCGGAACCCCCTGGATCACCCCCCAGGGCAGAGACATGGCCCACTCCCCTTAAGGTGCCATGAACAATGAGATAGGGTGGGAGCCAGCCTGGGGAGCTGATCACAGCCAAGAGGAGTGTATCACAGAGGCAGAGAAAGGCAGGCTTAGGTTTTTCCTCTTCTGGAGGGAAGGGAACATGCAATGATGCCAGTGTCCGTCCTGCCCCTTTTGTGACCTTGCTGGCGCCGTATGCACGAGGCTCTCCTGGCCTCCACCAAGTGTTCCCCCTGCACTGTAGACATCCCACACACTCTCCACAGAGAAGGAGAATAGTCGTGGCATGCTCGATCCTTCTCCCCCGGCTGGCCCTCCGATGACCTGAATCTGTTCCCGAACCCAGGTCACTGGCGTTTCAAGCAGAAATCCAACTGCTGTACCGATGGGCCGGCCCTGTGTAATGAGAATTTTACACACACCTGAGGTGTTGGATGCTACATAAACCCTGAGAGCAAGCATCCAACACTGAGGGTGTTTTTAAAATTCAAGTTTACACACACCCAATGTTTTATTTTATATAATTGCTGGATACTGCTTTTTCCATAGCAATTATATAAAATAAGACATCTCTGTGCAATCATAGCCCAACTGAGATTCAGTGGGGTTCACAATCAGATGCAGCTGTTGAAGGAAATGTAAATATTTTTTTTCTTCAAAAAGTATGCCAGTTTTAGCCCAGCTTTGTTTTTGTTTTTTGACTTACCCCTGAGTCTGAGTGGTGGTATAGTCTGCATTGATAAGCCACCATGCCCGGCGATGAGGAAGGGAAGAGCAACAGCTGGTGCATGTGCAGTTGTAGGGAAACCTGGCGAGTGCTTGCCATTATAAACAATCCTTTACAACAGCACTTAAAGGAGAAAGAGGAGCGAAGGGGAGAGGTTGACTTTGTCTCTCTTCAGAACTCCCTCTTCCCCTTCAACTGAAGCAGCTGTGAGGTGCCAGAGAGAAGAGAGTGGCATTTTCATCCACAAGAGGAGCGGATTGGAAAATTGATCTTCAGGAGCAGCATTTTCGACTGCCAGAAGAGAGGACTGTCAGTGGCTCCAATCAAGCTGAAAAAATAGCACACCAGCGGCACCAATCAGCCACAAGCAGAGGGCTGTCAGCAGCTCCAATTAGCAACAGGAGGAGAGTGAAAGGGGGGCCAATCAGGGCCAGAGGCACGACCAACAGAAATCCATGCAGGCTTTAAAAAGTGCTCCCAGTGCTTAAAGGTGAAAGAGGAGCAGAGGGGAGAGGTTGACTTTGTCCCTGCTTGGGACTCCCTCTTCCCCTTCAACTGAAGCAGTTGTGAGGTGCTGGAGAGAAATGTTCCTACCCTCCAGCCCCCACCCCTGTGTCTTCTTAAATGCACTAAGATCCTCAGGGATTGGACAGCTCAGACAAGGGACAGAGCACTGGTCTTTAAGGTGCAGGCTGCCTCTAAAGGAACAAATTGCAAACTGCTCCAAGGAGAAAACTACTTTAAAAGGAAAACCGCTCATTAGGGCAAACAACTTCTTACTGAGACAAGCAATAACAGTAAAATAATGAGTATATAGAAGTGTTTAAGTGTGATTAAGGGTAAGCTACTCAAAGGGACAAACAGCTTGTATTGGGACAAACAAGGTTCAGTAAAGTATAAGTATATAGCAGTGTTAAGGGTGCTAAAGGACAAACTGCTCAAAAGGGACAAACTGCTACAGAGTCATGTCGAAACTTAGCTAAGTGAGTTAAATTAGGATTTTTAGGCTGTGTTAATAGTATTGTAAAAATACTAGATCAATAGGGGCACACACTTTAGAACTTAAAGGCAGTCACTTTTGAGAGAATAAAATATCAATGAAATAACATGTAAGAAGGTCCACAAATGTGACATACAAGGGAGGGTTATGGAAGAAACAGAATGGAGTTCCAGGGGAGTCTTGTGGGAGATGCTTGTGGCAGGGGAAAAGAGAGGAGTACTGGGGGCAGGAGAAAAGAGGTCAGCCTGGAGTGGGAAGAGTGGTGGGTTGCAATGGATGTTGGGTGGCTGTTTTTATGGATACACCATGGAGACTAAGAGAATGCCCAATCCGTCAGAGACTGGGGAGGTTGGAGGCTGAATTAGGATTGAAAAAAGGGAGATGGAGCAGAGGATAAAGACAAGCAGGGAGATAGGAGAGGAAGCAGAATATGTAGGAGGGTAGAAGGCTCATGGAAGAAGAAAGGGAGAACATGGGAGAAGGAGGGGGGAATGATGAAAGCAAGAGAAAGGTACAGTACAAGTCACATTAAACTGTTCCTCCAATGAGTTGTTTTAGCATTTGTGACTGAGTTACATAAGTGTTGCTGGATCTAGTACAAAGCCCTGCACAAACTGTTTCTTAAGAGTTAAAACTCAGTTTTGCAATGCATTGTAACTGGACTGCTGATGCAATCCAAATGAGAATTGCAAAAACATTTTAGAAACATTTTCTGTGAGCTGATTAAGCATTGAAAAGCAATGCAATATGAGCTGTCAATGCATTGCTAGCTGTAAAAAAACAATGCTTAACCAACTCATAGGTGGAACAGTTTAATGTGACTTGTACTGTACATTGCAACCGGGTGCAGGAAGACTAAACATTATAATGGAACAGCAAATAATGTAAGTGTATCGAACTGGTTCTTACCTTTAGCCAATTAAAGGACAAGGAGAAGAATAAGAAGGGAGTCATTGAGGAAGACATGGATCTGGGACAAAGGAATAAGGAACCAGGACTAAAGAGCACAGCAAGGGGAAGTGTGGGAGGGGGCAAGGATGACATGACAGGAAGGCAAGAAGAAAAGAAGGAAGGGGAGAGGATAACAGAGGACAAAATGAAAAAGTAGAGAAATGCAGAATGGGAAAAGGTGGAGGGGTGAAGGACAGGAACAAAGGAGAAGAGCTGGTGACAGAGAAAGGAAGGAAGACAAGAAGAGGAATGAAATAGTAAATGGTGGAGGGATGAGTGAAGTAGTAAAGAAGGAAGAACAGATGAGTTGGAAGCAGCAAGAGAAACAGAGGGGTGTGGAGGCAGTAGGTGGGGGGTGCTGGTATAGAGTATGGAGGAACTGGAGTTCAGATCGGGGACAGACCAGGATAGTAATAAGGAAAATTACAAGAAAGAGGAATCAGAACACAGGCACACGACCACACCCAGGGATGGAGAACATGGAGTCGGTAATGGTCTATGATGACTTGATCATTAAGGGAATCCACTAGTTGAGAATGGGGGTGGCATATAAAAGGAGCTCAATCTTCTGTGATCCAGGGATGGAGGCAATCAGGGTGCTGCCAAGAATAAATGAGCATATTAGGCTGCTTGGAGGTAAATCGCACCTGGTTCTGTACCTTGGGACAAATGATCTGGCATGGGAAAATGTGGAAGAAGTACAAAGAAGGTTTAGTGAGCTAGCCAGGGAACGAAGGGGGATGGTTGACTCTCTAGCATTCTCAGAGGTCTTGCTGGTACACTGCGCTAGCACAGTTAGGCAACTGAGGATAGAAAATTTCAACCACTGGCTAAGGGAATGATATAGGAGGGAGGGCTTCACATGCATATGAGACTGGGGAGACATGTGGGCAGAGGAGAACCTATTTGCAAGGGACAGAATGCACATAAATGAAGGGGGAGCTAGGATGTTGAGAGAAAAGCTGCAGGAGTATACAGATGGAATTCTGGGTAGCGATTTAAACTAAAGGGGGAGTACAAACCTAGGGAAGGACTAGAAAAAGAAATGAGAGAGTCTTGCCTAGCTAGCACTTCCCCACAGAAGGGGTCAGAAAAGATTTGAAAGAAAGGAAATTAATTGGGGGGGCAGATGGAGAGGCTTGCAGGCAAATGCTAGTAGTCTGGGGAATAAAATGGAGGATTTAGAGGCCACAGTGGTGGGGAAGGGACTCAAGCTAATAGCTGTCATGGAGACATGGTGGACAGAAAAACACAATTGGGAGGTGGTTATACCAGGGTACAGTCTCTTTAGGAGGGATAGGAAGGGGAAAGAGGTGGAGGGGTGGCATTATATGTAAAAGAGGGTACAAGGTACAAAAACATTTTATTGTTTGACATATATGCCTTTACAAAAAAAGTTTACTATCATCATTCTGTTTGCAACATTTTAGAGCACCTAAAAATACATTTATATAAAACAAGTACTTCCGTATAAACAAGATCCCTTAAAGGATTTATATATAAATTTTACAAATTTAATTTCTTTAAAAAGCTTACCAGTCTCAGCAATACACATATCCAGGGGTCGCGTTAACGCACTAGTGACGTCCTCATCAGAGAAATATAAGCTTTTTGACGCACTGCTTCTGATTCAGTGCATCTTTATTGATGCAGCACTCCCTAAAACACTTCGTTCTTCTTATTTGCTCAGGAGTGCTGCAGTACCAAAAGTGACCACACGGTGGGCACATTCGCTCCGTTTATGTAAACTGCCTGAGTTTGGCATCGTGAGACAGCTTTCCTCTCCTCTCTCTAATGTGCCAGTTGGGGTGGTAGATACTGACGGCTGTGGCCAGTGAATGTGGTGTGTTGCCCTGGGAGTCAGGCAGGAGGTCGTGAAAACAAGAGGAAAGCCACTGAACTACCGATTTCTGCACAGCAGGGTAACAACAAGATGATGTTTGGTTGGGGTTGTGTGGGTGGGGCCAGGTGTGGGGGTTCATTCTCGGGATCACGGAGAGGCTATGGAATTGGATCTTCAGATGCAGAGAACAGAGTTTGAGTAGCTAACGTGAAGGAGAGGCAGCCAGCCAATGTGTCACTGTCAGGTCAGTCAGACAAAAGCTGCTCTGTTGGCCGTATCTAATCAACTCACTCTGCATAACTCAAACTCCACAGCCTAATTGCAAGCAATCAGCAGCGCCATATACAAGCGTGGTCTGGCTTATTTAAATCTCAAGTCTTCAGCAGCAGCATATACCAAACCTTCAGTGCAATTTCAAGAGAACGGAGCAAAAACAAAACATAGAAGGGTTATTATTAACCCTTCTATGTTTTGTATTACATCAGGCAATGCTGTTCTTTGGTGGCTTATCTCTCGGCACTGCACTGAAGGTTAGCTGGTATATTCTGCTGCTGAAGGCTTGCGATTGAAATAAGCCAGACCGGCTTTTTTTCTGACACCACACTTCAATAATTATGTCCAGCAGCAGAGGTTCTGAGCAGTTTTATAACTTGTTGTCTGAGACTCGCTCGCACATCGGCTGCAAGCTGCATTCTCTCAAGCTGCTTATGATGATCCCATCTTAGTTGCCACAATACAGAAATAAGCCTTTAGGGAGTGAGTGGGAGGAGACCTAACTGTAGTGGCAAGGCTCCGTTTCAACCAGAGACGTGATCGGCTTATTCACATTTAAACAGGCTGCAGCATGTTACAAGCTAGTGCTGTGAGTCATCAAATGAGAGAGGTGGGGTTCCAATAAGTGCCCGCCTCCCATGCATACTCATTAAAGAAGTCGTCTCACAGTATGTACCACGTGGTGCCTTTTTCAGTCTTTCAGATGCACACGTGGTACACAGATCAAACTGCGACTGTGCATCAACACGGTTACTTTTAGCTCAGCAGCCATTGGAGAAGGATCTCCTGCAGCAGTACTATGAAGCTAAATACTTTGGCGTGTTTCAAACAAAAAACTTAATTCCTCTGAGAACTTTTCTAAAAATACTCTTCTGTGTTTTGAAAAAATACAAAAAAATAAATCATCTCTGGACAACAGCTTAATCTGAGAGTCTGAGCAGCCTGACTGTATAGAAGTGGGAGGGGAGGGCCTGAGGGAATAGGAGCTGCTGTGAATGGATCATTAGACTTAATTGTTAATTTTTTTTTTTTTACACAATTCACTGACTTTGGATATAATTTACTGGCAGAGAAAAGTGAGAAAAACATAGGACTGAACAGAGCTTGCTAGTAGTTGACAATTTTTACGATCTGAGAAGACAGTCTATAGTATAAATAATTCATGACTGAATCAGACTAATACTTGGGCCTCAGCTGGCTGTGTCTCTAACTTCTTCTTTTCTGTAACCTCTGTCTGATTAATTAGTCAACAGCTTCCTATTACTATCTGGCTGAAGTGGCTATTAATAGTATTCAGTGTTACACTACCTCTCTGTACTTAAATATTCTGTTTTGAGAGCTCAGCTTGCCAAGTTCAAGGAGGGTGGGGCTTATCTTGTCTTTTATTTGTCTCTGCATTTTGACAAAAAAATATTTTAGTGCTGAAGCTCTGCTTGCTGTGAAAGGGGGAGGTGTTCATGTCTGAAAAATCACTGAAAATATCTCATAAGTGATTAGCTTGTGTTTTTTTTGGGGGGGGGGCTTGCCTCTCTCCTGCACTTCATTTTTGTGACTTATTAAAAATATTTCTCACTCTGATTCTAGAGCCCAGCCTGCTGGTAAGGGGCGAGGGGGTTTAGGTCTGAAAATATAAGACCTGCCTCCAGTCAATACAATACTTAGTAAGTTTACTGTAATTTAAAAATAAGCTTACTCTGATTATAGAGCACAGCCTGTTGTTAAGGGGGGTTCAGGTCGGACTGAAGATACAAGACTCCTGCCTCAATACTTAATTTTTGTGACTTATTAAATATTCTCTCTTCTCCGATTAGCACAGCCTGCTGTTAGTGGGGGGTCTGGTCTAAAATATAAGACTAGTCGACTCTCACCTCAATACTTCAGTTGTTTTGCAAAAAATATTCTCTCACTCTGATTACAGAGCCCATCCTGCTGTTTAGGGGGGGTCATGTTTGAAATAGAAGACTCCTGCCTCAATACTACTTAATTTTTGTGACTTATTATATTCTCTGATTAGCACAGCCTGCTATTGGGGGGGGGGGGTTCAGGTCTGACTGAAAATATAAGACTCCTGCCTCAACACTTCAGTTTTGTGATTTAAAAATATTCTCTTCTCGCTCTAATTGGAGACAGAGACCTGCAGTTAAGGCCAGGGATTCAGTGACAGTCTGAAAATTGTGTAGTAAAGTACCTACCTGTATATTGTTAACAAAAATTAAAACTCTTCACCAACATCATAAATAAATAATTCTAAGTCATCTAGTTCTTTGGCAGTAAGAACTGACTGAAAGTGTGTTAATCTATAATTTACTATACGAGTGTAGCATAAGACAGTCATGGAGGACAACACTGCACCATCTTCTTCTACTGCTCCTAACACAACATCCTCAGTGACTTGTGCAGCCAGTAGTGTAACTACTACTTCAGCCATCCGGTGCCCAGTTTCTTCCACTGCTGTGTTTGCTTTGTTCACTCGGCCAGCAGCACATTCTTCTACTGCAGACTCAATTTCTTCTCAAGCAACACCATCTTCTTCAACTGCTGAACCAGCAGCCAAAAGAATTAAATGGAATTTTGATTCCAAATGGCTGTATACTTACAAATGGCTGCGTTTTGATGATGATGTGGGTTTAATGTACTGCAAGGAGTGTGAGCTATTCTATGGAAAAACTAGACTGCAGCAAGGCAGGAAAATGTTGCCATTTGTGCATATTGGTAGTCCAAATTTCCAACACAGTGGTTTAACCAGGCATTTGGGTTCTGACCAGCATGTGACTGCTGTAAGGGCAATAAACAAAGACTGACTTTTCAGAAGGCAATTGATAATGCTAACAAGGCTGCAGAGGAGCTAACACATCAAATGAAAGAATCGAGGCTGGCCGAAGTTCGACTCGCATACTGGCTTGCTAAGGAGGCAGTCCCTAACGTAAAGTACAGCTCATTAATTGAACTGCAAAAGATAAATGGCTGCACTAGTCTTCAAGATGATTGCTACAAGCATCACTCACTAGTGACTGAGATGCAGTCATGCTTGGCCGAGGTCCTCACTGAGGATACCCAATCCAAAATAAATAACAGTCAGTTTGTGGGTTTAATATGTGATGAAAGTTGTGACATAAGTGTCACAAAGAAATTTGTTCTGTATTGTGTAACAGTGAGTCCCTCAGATGGGGAAGTGCAGAATCCTCCTTGAAATTATATTGTACATAATGGCACAGCAGAAACACTTGTCACAAAAATATTATCTGTGTTAGAGGAGTATAAAATACCAGTAACAAGGTCGCTGGTTTCGCAGTGATGGTGCTGCTGTTATGCTTGGTAGCAGGAATGGAGTTGCAGTCCGCCTTTCTTCTCTAACTCCTATCCTAACCAATGTCCACTGTGTAGCCCACAGGCTTGCATTAGCTGCTTCACAGGCAGCAAATAAAGTCCCATACTTACAAAAATTTCAAAGTATTGTAGGGAGTATCTACATGTTCTATGTAGGGTCTCAGGCTTCTGTGAGGTACAGTAAACTCAAGGAAATGCAGAATGTCTTGCAGCTAGATGCTGTATGTATTAAAGAGGCAAAGCCAGTAAGATGGTTGTCTTTATTGCCTGCAGTTGAGGCCCTGGACAAATCTTAGCCAGCTCTTGTGATGGAATTGGAGCAAGAGGCCTGTGATACCACTTCTCAAGCCACAGTGGCCAAAGGTCTTTTGAAAGAAATGAAACAACTTAAGTTTGTTTTTACCCTCAAGCTCCTCAGAGATATACTACCAGTTATTAATAAACTTTCAATGTTTTTTCAAAGACAAGACTGCAACTTGTCCATGATACCACCAATCCTGTCTTCTACTAAGGTTACCTTACAGGAATTCATTATAACCAGTGGGGACAATGTTAAGAAGCTATTGGACCTTTTGAGTGAGGCAATATCAAAGCCTGAGGATGTGGTTTATCAAGAGGTGGTTTTGCAGTATGCAAATGAGAATTCCATGACAGAATTCAGAACAGTCACAGAGCAATACATTAATCACCTAATTGAGAATATTGACAACGATTTCCAGCAAATGAGGTTAATGTCCTCAGTAGTTTGTACAAACTCTTAACCCCCAGTCTGTACCCTGCTGCTGTTGCTGACAGGGCAGAGTATCTCTCTGCAGAGCTTGAGATCCTGGTAACACGCTTTCAGTCAGTTCTTAATGTGCCCAGACTCAGAGATGACTTTAGGCAGTTTAAAATTTATGTGCAGGTCTTGGGAGAGGGTACAGTTTCACTGACGTGCAAAAAGCTTGTTACAGCTTCAGATGAATTATATGACATGTACCCAGATTTTGCAACTCTTGCCGAGCTGCTTTGTCAATCCCAATCAGTAGTGTTGCATGTGAGAGCTTTCAGTGCCCAAAACTGCCTCAAAAGCAGATTCCGTAGCAGACTGAATGATGAGCAGCTAAGCAAACTTATGAAGTTAACACTTGAAGGCCCACAGATAAACAAGTTTGACTATGATAGGGCCATCAAAAAATTTGAGGCACTGAAGGATAGGAGAAAGTAGTGTATCACATCACAGACTGTGAATCTTGACCCATTTCCCAAGACCTGTTCACAAATGAAAAAGACAAAGACTTCAGCAATTCTAATACATGTTTATTAGAAAAAAAAGACAACCATGACACACTAAATGGTATGCAGAGATTTAATAATAGCTTTATTTTAATTTCTGAAGGGAACATAAAAAAACGGATCAGGTATCCAAGTGAGTTACTACTACTCTTATTAAAGGACCGGCATTATCAAAAATTTAAATATGCTACACAATAAATACAGTTTAGTTAAAAGAAACACATTTTGAACAGTCAAAAAAGACTAAAGTTAGCAGGGCTGCTGCTGAGCAGATAAAATTTGATTTGAAACTTAAGTACTGACAAAAAATATTATATTATCAGTAAAATGCATGTAAACTGAGAAAATCAAAAGTTTAAAACACATGTCACAAGAATCAATGTAGAGATTCAATTAATTTATTTTTGTTGTGACTCAAAATAACAAAAAAAGATAATAGAGGGTGGCTAAATCAGCAGTAAAAACAGTATTTATACCTCCTGTCAAGCTGACATAAGCCAGTTAAATAAAAGGCCATGTTTGTTTTGTACGAACATTTAGAATTTTGGTGTAGTGACCCCCAACATTTGGCTTCTGACCCCCTCCTTTGGGAGCAGGGGGTCAGACTGACCCCCTGATTTCCAACACTAACGCAAATACTGCATATCATGTGTACTAAACAATTGTCTTATGATTAGCTGTCTATCATGTGGGGCATTATAATTTCTCAAAATTGGTCCAATCCAGTATCTCCTTTGTCTTTCATAAATTGGGCAATATAACAATATATGTTCAAGATTGTCCTTAGTTTTCCCATCACATTTACAAGAAGGCGATTTTACTCCTTGCCTTCTCTGGTTGTAATAGATAGAGTTACAGTGATATAACTCCAGTTTAAATCTGGTTATCATTCTTCTATCCACTGGGTTGATTAATTTTAATGGATAAGGATTGAGTCCATGATTAGTTGTTATATTTTTGAACCAACTAAAGTGTTTCAAATTATGTATTCTCTTTTTATCTATTTTTAATGCAGCTTCTGAAACTCTTTTACCTATTATTTCTCCAATTTCAAAAATTGTGAGTTGGTAGATCTTGTATAATAAAGAGCCCAGTCCCAATGGATAGAACAAAGTCTTAATATCTTTAATTACAGGGGAGGAGAAACCTCTACCATTGTATTGGATTATCTCCTCCAGCATTAGCCTAGGTAGTCTTTTTTCAGGAAGCAAAAATAATCTCAATATGTGTTTCATTCTTTGGATTCAGACTAAGGTTACCAATGGATACTGTTCAAGCTCCCTTCATACTATTTCAATTGGTACTGAATTTGGTACCCTCAATACATAGTGATATAGTTTGTTTATAACAGTCTCCATTGTCTTTATATGATCATCTGTCCAAATTTCTGCTCCACACAAGATGCTAGTTTTTATCTTCATATTATTAACTTTTAAGACACTGATAACATTTCCATTTCCACATTTACCAGCAAATCTCTTAAACACATTCATTGTCATATTGTTTCCCTTTTGTTAACATCTGGTGACTGTTCCATAATATATTTTCCGCAAAACATATCCCAAGATAACCATAATATTTTAATGTTTCCACTCTCTTTTCATTTATATAAAAACATGGAACTTTCTGTTTTCTATTTCCAAATATTACCACGTTTATTTTTTTTGAATGTTGATTGTGAATTTATTTTCTTCATATATTTTTCCAAAATGATTTAATTTCCTTTGAAGTCCTAATAGTGTTGCTTAAAGCAGGACAATATTGTCCTCATACGCTAGACAGGGTACCCCTCTTTCCTTAATCTTAGGGGAATGGAATTGTAGGTCTTCAAGGCCCTCTACTATTTAATTGATATACAAATTAAAGAGCAGAGGGGCTAAAATACAATCCTGCCTCACCCCACAATTACTGTTTATTTTATGTGATAGATATCTATTTTGATTGTATCTCACCTGAATCCAGGTGTTATTATGTAACCATATTAAGATATCCTAAAGAGTTGAATCCAGTCTATACCCTTCCAATTTACTCCACAACAACTGTCTATTAACTGTGTCAAAAGCTGTTTTTAAAGCAACAAAACAACTTGTGTTTCTTTATTTTAACATACTTCCAAATTAAATATTGCAAAACTTGGCAATGTTGTAATGTGGACCTATTTTTCCAAAACATATTTTGCAGTTCACTTAGAATGTTATTCTCTCCTTCCCAAACTAGCATTCATTCCAAAATTATTCTAGTGAACATTTTTTGGGATGTGTCTATTAAACTTATAGGTCTGTACATCTTTGGATCATTCATTTGGCCTTTTTTGAATATAGGAGATATAATGCTTCCTAACCAAGTCTTGGGTAATAAACCTTCCTGTATACAATAATTAAACAAAATATATAAAATAGAAATCCACCACTGTGGGAAATATTTAAACAGCTCAGCAGTGATCCCATGTGGTCCCAGGGCTTTATTGTTTTTCATATCCCCCATTGCACTTAATATTTCTTCTTTGCTTATCAATATAGTTGTTATTGTATATTGTAATTCCATCCAGAGCTTGTATTGAAATTTTTGTCTTTCAGCTTCCAGCATTTGTTTATATTGCTTCTTAACTTTATTTAATTCTCTAGGTTTATCTCTGTTTGGGTTGTTTTTATAACTTTTCACTATGTTGTTTAGCTCTTTCTTACTCTGTTTATACCGATAGTTAAATCAAGTTTTTGATTGTAAACTCTTATTAGTTTTGGTAGTTGTCAATTTAGGATTCTTACACCATAATATAAAATTCCAATTTTCAATTATTTGTTCTCCCTTTTGTATATTTTGCTTTGAGTAAAAATTTTGCTGTGAGGCCATGATTTCAGGAAAGGTATTGACTGAGTCTTGAGTCCATCTTATCTTCCTAAAATTAATAATATCTATTGGATCTGTTACTTGTAATTAGCCTATATTTTTCCCTCATATCCATCACTAGCAATTCCCAACTTTAATGGAAAATTTGATGACTCCACCATATTTACTATTTCCATATCCAATATTAATGGAATTGCTTCTTGATTTATCCATATCATATCTATGGTTGAAGCTCCATTGGGTCCCAAGAATGTAAAGCCTCCTTTATAGTATAGTATCGAGTTAATGATATCCTAAACTCCTAGTTTGGGAAGCTTTATTCTTTCTTTCTATCTAATCTATGTATTCACTTCCAATACTTTAATTAGCAGTTTCATAAACATGCCCCATTATCCAGCAATATTTCGGTTTAAAAGATAATAATATGTTTTCAGATTGAAATAGAAATAGCATTGGTTCACCCACATAAAACTGAATAGCAATTGTGGTTCTAACTCCAGTCACCGGAAAGATTTGATTTGCTATCTAAATTTTTTGCTTTGGTAAAAAGGTTTTGTTATTTCTAGAAATCTGGGTTCCGTTGGTATTCTAAAGAAAAAAGCAGCAACAATAAATTTAAAAACTTAAAAAACCTTTAGTTTAAATTCAGAAGTTTTGACCTATATAAACATTATACTCTACGTTCCAATGCTTTAAAAAATCATGTAGGACACTTGGAAACTTACCATGCTGAAATCAGGTTACGTTTCATGTTTCTTTTCCAACTTCTCTTTTTGAGAAATGAAGATACTTTAGGAGCCTTTAGCCAAGATAAAAAACAAAATAAACTACCCAGTTTAGTTATAATAAAACAGCGCTTGCTATTTCTTGTTATCAGGAGTGAGCTTGCTTAAGATTCACAAGTGGTCTTTAAAATCTGTCTGCTTGTGCTGGTAGAACAAATTGCTATTAACATTCAGCATTAAATAAAAATAAAACAAAATACAAATACTGAAAGCTTTCTTAGTGGTGCTTGCTCCAGGAGATGCTACCCAGATAATGTTTTGTCAGTGGCTCCTGTGAGTTATAAGCCCTGAAAATAATGGAATTTAAATAATGTATGCCTAGTGCTAAATTTAGTTAATTAGTATCAATCACCGGCTCTTCACAGTGCTTGTGGGACATGTGGTTTTCTGAATATTTTGACATAAGGGTCAATTAACTCAGCTAGGGGCTCAGTGAATCCACTAATTAAATAACAATCATACGCTTACACTAGGTGTCACACCTCTTTATCTCCTTCATTACATATAAACACTGTCCTTTACCTTAGTTGAATGTCTTGACGCTGTACTATCTCTATTGGTACTATGAATTACATTATAACCTTATTGTATACTAGCTACCTACTATTCTCGTATTGTATATAAACTGTTATTGTTGTCATTGTCACTGTTTGATATGGAACCTTTGTAAAAGAGCTCAGGGCTCAAAGGTATGCTCTGAATCCCTAAATAAATAAATAAATAAATAACAATCACAGTAGCAGTAATTTCGGAGATAACTTTACTTCAATCTAGGAGCTAAAAAAGTAAATTATGATATTTTATTTTCACTTGCATTTGCTCAAGCCATGAGATTCATGTTTTATTAAGTTTTATTAAGTTATTCAATTGTTAAGGCCCAGCTGACACTATTTTCTAACACTGTTCCTGTCAATTCTAGCGATTTCGTCCGTGCTTTAATTTGTGTTATTTCCATTATCTAGTTTGGAAAAACTCTCCTGTACAAAAAGGCAAAGAAAAGAAAAAAGACCTTGTATTAAAATATAACTTTCAGCTGTTCATTACTGTCTTTCTTTCACAGGCATGCTTTCAATAATTTATTTACTTTAAAACTATAACAACATATACACAGTATAGTCTTGTGCAATGGTACAATAACACAATCAATAAAACATCAAAATAAAATAAAATCAAGCAAATGTAAACAAATATAAGCCCTGTCCTCACTTTGTAAAATCCCCAATCTGTTGGAACTATCGACCTTTACCACGCTTCCAAGTGCACAAGTAAACCGTGCATTAATACTTTCCTATAGATTTCACTTAACCAAACGAATAGCAGATAGCATCAAGCAGAGACCACTGCTTGAGACAACTTTAGCACACACAAAAACAATTTTATTTAGAAGTTTTTAGAGATTTTTGGAAGTGTGTTCTTTTTTCTGGGAAGAGGAATAAAACGTTTTAGATTCCCTCCTTGGTAGTGCGATCAGCCCTCCGCAGAGCTCACCACTGTTGCCCAGTGAGCTGGGGCTCCTGCCATGAACTGACTCCTTTACTCACTCTCTAGGAGTATGTGGAGCATTCAAACTGCAGGGAGAATCTCTAGCACCACAGGATGGTCTGGAAAAATCCATGCATATTAGATTCTTGAGATGAAGATAAACTGTTAAAAATGATTATATTCTTCTCTGGCTAGGCAATGGTTGCATACCTGTTTTAGGGATTTGTAGCATCTTACACATGGTCCTGCTCTCAGGGCTTCTCCTCAGCTCCACAGTGTGTATAGCACACCTTCTTCCCAGCAGCCTCCACCTTTTTGCAGGGTTCCAATCCTTTAGATCAAGTAATGCATGTCCAAAGAGATGAAATAATAGCCGAACTGGAACCAGCATTTTAAAAAATAACAAAACAGCTTTCACGGGGAAGAAGTAACTTTCAGAGGGGATAACGGCAATGGTAAGACAGGAAGATGTGGGTCCAGTAGAGATCATCTGGGTCACGTTAACCAAGACAACAGGGGAGGCAATACGTATCGGGTTGTGTACAGACTGCTGAATCAGGAACAGGAAGTTGATACGGAGATGATTAAGGCAATACAAAACATGACAAAGAAGGGGGGAAATCTGTTGGTGGGGGATTTAAATCTAACTGACATGAGATGGGAAATCCCAACAGTAGCATCAAAAAGGAACAGAGTGATGCTGGAGTCCACGTAGGAGGCATTCCTTCAGCAACCTGTCAAGGAACTAACTGGAGAAGAAGCCACATTGGATGTAATAATGACAAATAAGGACAGTATAGAAGAGGTTGAGGTGGGTGAAAATCTAGGAGATACCAACCACAGAAAAGTCAGGTTTAGTATTAGGACAGGGATGGAAGCAAATCGCACCACCACCAAGGTAATGGTCTTCCAAAGGAAAGATTTTAAAAGAATGAAGGGAATTTTCAGGAGGGAGATGGAAGAGAAGGAGAGGCTAGATGACACTGAAGAGCTGTGGTTGGCAATAAAAGAAGGAATCTTGAGAGCAACGGAGCAGTGCATTAGAAAGGTGGGCAAGAAAAAATGTGGTTCCCTAAAGAGGTAGTGGGAGCAATAAGGGAACAAAAAGAATGCTTTCAGGGTATATAAAGCTACGCATGGATAGGAAGAAAGGAAGGTATACAGGAAAAAGCTTTGGGAGGCAGGGCAAAACATCAGGAGGGCAAAGTCAGATACAGAGGAGAAAATAGCAAGGAAGGCCAGGAGGGGCGGACAAACTTTTTTTTAGATACATCAGCCAAAAAAGAAAACACAAAAGGGTATAATGAGACTAAAAGGGGAGGGGGGGTTGATCGAGAAGGATGAAGATAAAGCAGACATGTTAAATAGTTACTTTTGCTCAGTATTCACTATAGAGGAGGAGGGTAAGGGACCCGTATTGAGTGACAGGGGAATGGAGGGCAGGGAGGTGGACACAATTCCTTTTATGGAAGGTAGGGTATTGGAAGAACTGGGTAAACTAAGGGTGGGCAAGGCAATGGGTCCTGATGCATTGCATCCCAGGGTGCTCAAGGAATTGAGGGAAGAGCCTGTGGCACCACTTGCAAAGTTGATTAACCTATCCTTGGATGGGGGAAAGTCCTAGGGCACTAGAAAAGAGCAGACGTGGTGCTATTGCACAAGAGTGGAGGGAGGGAGAATCCAGAAAACTACCATCTGATCAGTCTGACCTTCATGGTGGGTAAAATGATGGAGGTACTCTTAAAAGACAGGCTAGTACACTACAATATCTGGAGAAGGGAGGGCTATTGGGTGATAGCCAGCATGGGTTTACAGGAGGAAGATCATGCCAAATGAACCTGATTGAATTCTGTGATGAATTGACAGAGGTATGCAATCAGTGAGAGATGGTGAACATGGCCTATATGGATTTCAGTAATGCCTTAGACACCATCCCTCACAGGAGCCTAGTGAAAAATCTCAGCAGCTTGGGGATGGGGGGATTAACACAGTGGATGGAAACTGGCTAGAAGGCTGATCTTTGAGTGTGGTTGTCAATAGAGCTCATGCCACTGAGGAAAAAGTAACACGTGGGGTACCCCAGAGGTCAGTATTGGGCCCAATACTGTTTAAAATCTATATTGGGGATAAAACAAAAGGACTGCATGGGAAGGTGTGTCTGTTTGCAGACAACGCAAAGACCTGTAATAGGGTGGGTAGAGAGAATGAGGGAGGATCTGGGCAGACTGGAGGAGTGGTCAAAGAGGTGGCAATTATGTTTTAATCGCAATGTAACCCCCTTACAAATTTGGATTTACCATATTGTCTTCCTGGGCTCCTTAAAGCTCTCTGTCAGGCTGGTGTCCTATATTAAGTAGTTCTATCTAATTGTGTAAGAGTACCATATTGAGCCTCCGCACCTGTCTCTTTAATAGCATAGCTAATCTGTGTTTAGAAATTAGTCTGGGTCTGAGTGATCTAGGGCTTGTGATAGACCAGACAGAATGTTATTTTGCTCCATTCTGTAGTTCCTACTTGTGCAGAGGGAGCTGTCATAGGTACTGTGATTGTTTATTGCATATTTGCTGTTATAGTAAGATAGAGAAGTTGGTCTAACCTGCTTTGACTTGTGGCTTGAACTGAGAGACACCATGTTAGGTCCTGGACTTCCAGTATTTGGACCAATCGAACCACTTGGGACCTAAACGGGAACCTGTTCCAGAGGGTCTTTTTAAAAGGAAATTCTGTAGTTTTGTAGTTTTGAGTGCTAGCACCTAAATGGACCTGGAGGGGGAGCCCTACTGTGACTTATAGTTCCCTCAGCCAACCAAACCTTTTGGATTACAAAGGAAATGCCCAGAACTGCCTGAAGCAGTGGCTCAGTCAGAGGTGGAAGTGGAAGAGTGAACAGCTCAAGCTTTCGAGCAGCTGCTCCCAATAAGAGGGTAGGGGAATCAGCAGAAAGAGGCTGAGCTGGCCTTCCTGCCAAGTTCTCCTGTCATTTGAACTGCCTATTGCAGAATTTGGACCTGTCCAATTTCCAGCCTAGGAACTGCGGCAGAAGAAAAGAAGAAGTGTCACTGCAACTTGTGATTTGGACCAAAGACTTGCTCCAGAACCAATTGGTCCAGTTTGTGAGAGAATTACCCTCAGATTGGAAGGTTTGCTCAGTAAAGCTGTCAATTTACAACCAGACTATATTTAAACTGCTATTTAAAGAAGTTAGAGATTTAAATGTGCTGAATGTGTTTCATGGGTTCTGATTTGGTTCTCCATGGTAGAATCGGTTATGCCAGCTGGAAGCTTCACCAACAGAAGATTACAAACTATTTCAGAACTGTTCATCCTGCCTAGGCCTTGCCATCTCAGCCTAAGCCACTACTCTTGCATCAGAGACCATCTCAGCAAAAGATCAGCTTGGAGATTTGGCCCCTTGCCCAACACCATCGAGCAGGTAATGACCACTCGGAGGTGAGTCATGTCGGCCCAACTTCCCCCAACAACTTGATCACCATCACAAGGTCTACATCTCTCCTGCACTGCAGCAAGGTCCTGGTAGTGTGAGTACAAATCAGGGTAGCTCTGTGCAATGAAAGCAAAAATCACTGTAGTACCATCTAATTGTTTCTTTTACTGGGTTCTTGCAATGGACTGAGCCATCTGGCTTGGATTACAAATTATTGGGTTGTGTGCATGCTTAACTGTTTTTCTTTCCTTAAGGTAAGCCCCCAGCATCAGCTGCAATGCCAGCCACCCCAGGCAACACTTTAGGCTAGCCTGCATGACATTCTGAGTACCCAGGGTTGTTGCACTGTCAAGCTGGGATTTAAAAGTGCACACCAGATAATCCTGATTTAAATCAGATAACTAATCATTCTATTAGATTTATGCCCCTCCCTTGTTCACTGCCTCTAAATAAATCTGATTGTCTTTGCTCTTGTTTAACCTGGCTGGTGTGCATATTATTAGTTAGGTTACAATGTTAATGTTGCATGGTTGCATTGCTGATCTTATTTTCCAGGAGCCCTGGTGGTAAGTGAAAAGGGTGTTAGCACATTATTACTACTGCCTATTGATTGTGAAAGTGCTATGTTGTTTCTTAGGACACTAGGAGGGTTGATGGGTGGTTATAGCTTCCCAGAGGGCTATATCAGAGCAAATAGGCAAGCCCAATACCATTTCTCTGGGTGGAGGCACCTAATTAGAGAACCCAGGCCCCTCAACCTGTGCAGTCATACAAGTAAGGGTAGTAGGCCTTAGAATAGTGCCGCCTAGGGGTTACACAAAGAAGTGTAAGATAATGCACATAGGGTGCAAAAATCCAAAAGCAAGCTACAGGCTTGGAGGAGAGGTAATAAAGATAAAACAAGAAAGGGATCTGGGGATTATCATTTCAGATAACATAAATGTTGCAAATCAGTACAACAAGGTGGTGGGTAAGGCAAATGGAATGCTGGCATGCATAGGGAAAGGTATCAGGAGTAGGAGGAGAGAGGTGATAATGCCTTCGTACAGGTCCATGGTTAGGCCACACCTGGAGCATGGGGTACAGTTCTAGAGACCACACTTGCAAGGGGACAGATACAGAGTGGAGTGGGTCTAAAGAAAGGCCTGCACAAGGCATGCAGGTCTTGCACAAGAGACCACATGAGGAATGCTGGAGAAGCTTGGCCTATACACACTGGAAACAAGGCGGGAGAGGGGGGTAACATGATAGAAACTTTTAAATATTTGAATGGGATAAACAGGGTGAAAGAAGGGAGCATTTTCCAAATGAGTGACAACACTACAACAAGGGGGAACAGCTTAAAACTGGAGGGAGGCAGTTTCAAAGGAAACACGAGGAGATAATACTTCAGTGAAAGGGTGTTAGGTCCCTGGAATAGGCTTCCTGAGTGGGTAGTGGGAGTGAACTCGGTGGAAGAATTCAAGAGAGCATGGGATACCTACATGGGACTAGATATAAGAGGTAATTGTATGAAAGAAAGAAGGGAGTAAGTACAAAAAGACAAAGGAGCTAAGGGGAAGAGAAAGTGCAGATTTGAATGGCCAAGTGGTCTTTTTAAGCTGACAGCATTCTATGTTTCTATGTTTCTAATTATGCCATAGGTTTCCCTATGGGAAAAATGAAGCCTTTAATAATGTTTCAATATGACCGCCTAGGTGCATACTGTGTGATCCTGAGCAAGTCACTTAACTTCCTTGTGCTCCCAGGTTGCATCTGGAAACAAGCTTTGGTTTAGTGTGCTACTCCTGGTTAAACAATGTTCCCATTCCCAGTATTACATATCTGTTACAGTTAAGGGATGTGTCATCAAGGCACAGGTCAGGAAGCTTAGGAAACCCAGCAGCAGCTGTAAAATTCACAAGTATTTTATTGTAACAGTCAAATAAAAAAAAATCAGTATAAATATTTACAAAGGCAATATAAATAGAGAAAGTCCATTTGAGTTTCTTCTAAATTCCAAATCTCTGTCTCAGTCTCAGGCCCAGATATTCAAAGCTCAACGCCGGGTGCAAAGCCATTGCACTGGACTAGTGCCAACTTAGTGCCCGACTGCATTATTGAAAGGGACAGTTAGCGTAGGTGCTAGGTATTAGTGCTGATGCTAAACTAAAATGTATGCAGGGGAGGGACAGAGGGAAGGGGCCCTGAATGCAGGCACACCAGCATATTCCAAAGCATAATGCCGCGCTACAGGTATTAGTGTGACTGCCGAGAAAAACCTGGCGGTAATGCAGTGCTAATGACTGCAGCGCCCCCCATCATGAAACCGACCCCCCATTCCCCATAGTAGATCTTAAATTCCTAGTAGTCTAATAAACACCCCAGCATGTATCTGACCTCATTCCCGCAATATATCTTAATTTCCCTGGTAGTCTAGTGGTTCCCCTCACCCCTAGCATGTTTCCCAACCCCCATTCCCAGTAGATTCCAGCCATTGCCCTGGTAGTCCAGTGGTACCCCCACCTGGCAGCGCTGCCCCCGCTCATCCTACCAATCTGCCATGAATTGAGCCAGCGACCAGCTCAACCCTCCTCACACCACCATGGCTGGCCACTGACCGAGGAATGAATGAGCTATACTGTAATGAATGCAGTACAGCTCATTCATTCCTCAGTCAGTGGCCAGCCATGATTGTGTGAGGAGGGCTGAGCCGGTCTCTGACTCGATTCATGGCAGATGGGTGGATGAGCGGGTGGTGCTGCCAGGTAGGGGACCACTTGACTACCAGGGAAATATGATATTTTTTGGGGAACGGGGGTCAGGTAACATGCTGGGGTTGGGGAACCACTAGACTACCAGGGAAATTAAGATATATTACGGGAATGGCAGTTGGTAAACGTGCTGGGGTGGGGAACCACTAGACTACCAGGGAAATTGAGATATATTATGGAGAATGGGGGTCTGGATATGTGCTGGGGGGTGGGGGCCACTAGACTACCAGGTAAATGAATATAACATGACATGAAACGGGGGTCTAGATACATGCTGCAGGGTGGGGGGACCACTAAACTACCAGGGTGTGCAAAAGGCACACATGGCAACAAGGACCATGATGGCAGGGTGGACTACTTGACCCAGCCAGTCTCCCCAGGTCCCTATTGAATGGATATGCTGCACACCCTACCTAACCTACAGCCTATGTCTTCCCACCCCCACCAGGCATGCCTTATGCCTGTCCCATGCATTCGTGGGTCCCCCACTGTGATCCACCAACACCTGCCATGGGGTACCTATGTTGTTGGGGGGGCATCTATCTACAAGGCCATATATGGCCAATGAATGTGTGTGACTATCTCTCTCTCTCTATCTCCATCTATCTATCTATCTATCTATGTATCATTTGTATACCTAGCTATGTGTTACATAGTTATCAGTCTCTCCTCTCTCTCTCTCTCTCTCTCTCTCTATATATATATATATATATATATATTACAGCTTGCAGTGCTGCATGGGCAGGATGTCTGCTCTGCTTGTGCCTGCCACCACATGGTTCGTGCAGCTTTCAGCCTGTACTTCCCTGCCGACCCACAGGGGATGCTGTGGGAATGCCTTGGCCTGCTGCATCCAGCCTGTACTACCATTCTGACCAATAGGTGGCACTGTGCGCTCCATGCAGTAGCACTGGGTAAACTGCATGGTAATGTATGCTAAGCAGCAGTTAATGAGATGCAAATGTACCTGTTTTCTCACAGATTACCTAAGTAGGCCCATTTGCATGGGAGCTTTGAATATGACTCCCATTTGCCCCAGACTAACCAGCTTGCTAATGTGTTAGCACTGTGCAGTCAGGTTAGCATGTTCAAACCTCACTTCAACATAACACAGTTCTGCATCGTGTGGCGTACATTGTTGTTTGCAGTAGATGTGAGACATCTCTGTGCAATCACACACAATGTTCTCCACTTGCAACACTGGCATTCTCCGGGGTATACTGAGGTGTAGTGGCAGTGTGTACTTCCCTGTTGCTATATTCAGTGCTGTCTTATTCCCGGACTATATTTGTCCTGCACTCCTGGCCCTGTTTGCCCAGCTTCCTTTGCTTACTATATTCAGCTGGTTTTGTTCCGGGCTATTCCATTCAAATGTAGCTTGCTTTTTGCTGTGGACTAAGTTTGCCTGCTGGGCAGTGCTAATTTAGCTCTGGAGACAGTTTTGAATATCTGGCCCTCTGTCTCTCCCTTGCAAGAAATTGCAGCTCTGTTTTTATGTCTTTGCAACCCCTGCTCATTAAGAAAACAGCATGCGTTTCACATAGTGTTCTTGTGAGTTTTAACATGTGCAGCAAAAAGAACATTGTGACCCAGAACTTACCTCTTGCTTACAGTTTCTCAGAAAGGTTGCAAACAGGTTAATCCCTTGAGTTCCAAACAGCTTTTTGCAATCATTTCAACAGTAAAACTATATACATTTTCAGACAAAGGGATCCCAGTATTAGTTACATTTCCACATGATGATTCACATATATTTTTATACCAGCAGATATGCAAGGGTGGAGAAAAGACAGAACAGCAAGTCAGGGTAGAGAGCTAGCAAAGAGGCAGAGAATTGCAAGACCATCAGGGTGATCAGGTTCTAGGTCTCACAAGAAAATCTGGTTGTGTAACCAGACAGAGAAAAGACAGAAATGGGGAGAAAAGAACAGACCCTTGCATTTAAACACTTTCTGCATAGCAACTGGGACAGGGCCCTAGTCAACCCTATCACATACCCCCCTTCTTAAGAAGGAACCTGTTTTACAAAAACAGGTTTCCAAAACTTTCTTTATATTCTTCTTTAACATGACGGTAGCTTATAATCATTATAGTTCAGAGCATATGCAGCTTATCAAACAGAGAAGTTTCAACTCACACATTTTTTTTCAACCATCAACCTTCAGAATTCTCAATTCCTGACCCATATCTAGATGGAAAATCAGCATTGACATTCTCTTTCCCAGATTTGTGCATCACTTTAAATTTAAATGGCTGTAGTGCCAGGTACTACCATGTGATTCTAGAATTGTTATCCTTCATTTGGTTAAGCCAAGAGAGGACTGATCAGTTACAAATACAAAGTCAGCTCCTAGTAGATAAGACTTAAGGGACTCCATTGCCCACTTTGCTGCAAGACATTCCTTTTCAATGGTGGAGTACCTTTCCTCTCTGTAATGCAATGTCCTACTTATGTATAGAATAGGATGTTCTTTTCCATCTAGATGCTGACTCAAGACTGCACCTAGGCCTACCTCTGATGCATCTGTCTGTAACAGAAATTGTTTCTCAGAGTCTGGGCTTCTTGAAACAGCGGCTGAACATAATGTAACCATAACAGCTTAAAAAGCTTTGTCACACTCCTGGGTCCATTTCCCATTATATTATTCAGGTATTGTTTTTTTTGTGAGTTCTGTGAGGGGAGTAGCTAATTCTGCAAATCTCCAATAATTACCAGCCAGCCCTAAAAATGGCCTGACACATTTCTTGGTTAGATGGACAGGGCTGTTTGCTACAGCTTCTATCTTGGAAACCTCTGGCTTGACTTCTCCATTTTCCAAAACATAACCCAAATATCTGGTTTTCTACATGCCCAATGCACACTTGGTAGGATTAATTGTCAGATCTGCCCTTTTGATTGACTGGATAACTGCTCGTAGGTTTTCCAGGTGGCTTTTCCAGTCTGGACTATACACCACATCATGATCCAGGTATACAACACAATAACCAGTGTGAGGGGACAAAATTACATCCATGTGCCACTAGAATATAGCAGGTGCATCATATAAACCAAATGGCATGGTGGTGAACTGACAGAATCCTATAGGAGTGGCAAAAGCAGTTTTGTCTCTGGATTCTTTAGCAAGAGGGATTTGCCAGTAACCCTTGGTGAGATCGAGGGTACTGATATATTTTGCACTCCCCACTCTGTCCACCAAATCATCTTTTCTGGGCGTAGGATAACTATCAAATTCTGACACTTGATTAAGTTTCCTAAAATCAAGGCAGATTTATACAACCCCTTCCTTTTTGTTTACTATCACCACTGGTGATGATCAAGCACTTCTTGATTCTTCTATGATACCCAATTCTTTCATTTTTGTAATTCCTTAACCACATAAGCTCTTAACCGCTCTGGTAATCTCTATGTTTTTTGTCTAATAGGGCAAACATTCTTTGTCACTATTACGTGCTCGACACCTTTAGCTAGCCTGGCACTGTGGTAAAAGTACTGTTAAATGTCTTTAGCAAGTTATGAATTTCTGCAGTTTATTTGAAGGTTAAGGAAAGATTCATCTTTACAGCATCAGCAGTTACAGTTTGTTCCATTCTAGCATGAGCTACATCAATATCTTCTTTATCAGTTTCTGGTAAAATTAACAAAACAGTTTTTGGTGTTTTTCAACCCATTTCTTGAGGAGGTTAGCATGGTATGTCTTAGTAAGATTTTTCCTGTCTGGGGTCTCAGTCTCACAATTAACTGTACCAGTACATCTAAGAACCTTTTAAGGCCCTTGCCACTTCATTAACAGTTTATGTTCTGTAGTGGGTAACAGTAGCAAGACCTTTTCACCTGGTTCAAAAATGTTTTCTTTTACCCCATGGTCATAATACACCTTCTGCTGCTTTGCGGCCTCTTCCTGATTATTATGGGTGATTTCAACATATTTTGTCAGCTTCTTTTTCAGGGCACACATATAAGATGTAACAGATTATTTCTGATGTGAGTTATCTTCTCATGTTTCTTTTATTACATCTAGTGGCCCTCTAGGTTGTCTTCTATACAGCATTTCAAATGGTGAAAAACCTGTTGATGCCTGTGGCACGTCTCTGTAAGCAAAATGCAGGTAAGGTAAGTATTGGTCCAAATCTTTCCCCTTCTCCTTTTACAAATCTTTTTAACATGCATTTTAGGGTTTGATTAAAACACTCAACAAGACCATCTGTCTGAGGGTGATAAGGGAAAGTTCTTACGGCAGTGATGCCTAGTAGTATAGCTTCTTCAGTAATGCAGCACCGGAATTACTACCCTCATCATTAATAATCTTTATCGGTATACCTACGCTGCTGAAAATTTTGGCAAGCTCAGCTGCCACTTTTGGAGCTGTGACAGTACACATAGGAACAGCCTCTAGGTATTGAGTAGCATAATCACATACTTCCAAAATTAATCTATTTCCTTTTTTACTTTTGTCTACGGAGCCAACCACAGCCATTGCAATTCTTTCAAAAGGCAAGTCTATCAAGGGTAGGGGCACCTTGTCTTTTTTAGTTACAGAAACATAACATTTGATGGCAGATAAGGACCTTTTGGCCTACCTAGTCTGCCCATTTCCCTACCTAATGGATAAGCTGCTGATCCTAGTTAACCAACAGCCTACTTCCTCCTACTCCCACTAGAATTGTCTTATGTCTGTCCCATGCATACTTGAATTCCCCCCGCTGATACTGATTCTACGATCTCCTCAGGAAGGCTATTCCATGTATCCACAACCCTTTCTGTGAAGAAATACTTCCTCATATTATCTCAGAGCCGTCCCCCCTCTATCTTCAAATTGTGCCCCCTTGTTTTTGCACATCTCTTTTTCTGAAAGATGCTATACTCTTGGACTTTGTTGATTCCTTTGTGGTATTTGAAAGTTTCAATCATGTCCCCCCTCTCCCTCCTTTCCTTGAGGCTATACATCTTAAGCTCCTTTAGTCTTTCTTCATATGTCTTCTGGTACAGACCCTGCACCATTTTGGTTGCCCTCCTCTGGACAGCCTCCACTTTGTCTATGTCTTTGTGAAGATGGGGTCTCCAGAACTGTACACAGTACTCCAGATGTGGTCTTGCCAACTGTCTGTACAGGGGGCCAACAACTTCCTGTTTTCTACTGGTGATGCCTCTCCCTATGCATCCCAGTATCCCCCAGCCCTCTTTACTGCCTTCTCACAATCCTTGCCTACCTTTAGGTCATCTGATATGACCACCTCCAGGTCCATTTCCATTTTTATTGTTGTCAGTATCTCACCCCCCCATTGTGTACTCTTCCCCTAGGTTTTTGTTTCCCAGGTGCATTATTTTGCACTTCTTTGCATTGAATCTAAGCTGCCAAACATTTGACCATTCCTCCAGCCTTGCCAAGTCCCTTTTTATTTTTCCATGCCACCTTGCATATCAACCCTATTGCAGATCTTTGTGTCATCTGCAAAGAGACATGCTTTCCTTTCCAGTCCCTCTGCAATGTCACTTATAAAGACATTAAAAAAGACCAGCCCCAGTACTGAACCCTGCAGTACCTCACTAGTAACCCTCCTTTCTTCACTGTGGACTCCATTTACTATTACCCACTGTGTCCTGTTGTCCAGCCTGTGTTTAACCCAGGCTACCACTCTGGGACCCACTCCCAGACTGGCTAAGTTGTTTATCTTTTGTGCCGGACTGTGTCAAATGCCTTGCTAAAATCTAGGTAGATCATGTCCACAGCCCCTTCCTGGTCTACTATTTTGGTCACCCAGTCAAAGAAATCAATTAGATTTGTCTAACATGACCTTCCCGCTGTGAATCCATTCTGCCCTGGGTCCTGTGCCCCACTGGCCTATAACAATTATTTCCTTCAGAAGTGATTTCATCATTTTCCCTACCACTGAGGTCAAACTGACAGGTCTGTAGTTTTCTGCCTCTGTCTTGCTCCCACTTTTGTGAAGGGGAAACACATCAGCCCTCCTCCAGTCCTCAGGTACCACACCATCCTCCCGTGATTTATTAAAAGGGGTAGTGAGTGATGTTACTAGTTCTTCCCTTAGTTCTTTTAGAATTCTGGGGTGAATCCCATCAGGCCCCATTGCTTTATCCACCTTCAGTTTTAAGAGTGCTTTCAGAACCCTTTCTTCTGTGAAAGGACTAATATCAACCCCCCTATCCAGAGTGCTTCTATTGACTGGATTAGGTATCTCCCCCTAATTTTCCACTGTGAATACTGAGCAGAAGTATTCATTCAGTATCCCTGCTTTTTCACTGTCATGCTCTACCCAACCACCTTCCTTTTTATTCAGCCTCAGTATCCCTGCCTTAGTCTTTCTTTGCTCCCTAATGTACCTATAAAAGGTTTTATCCCCCTTCTTATCTGAGTTGGCTATCTTTTCCTCAGTTTGGGCCTTGGCTATTCTGACTGCCTTCCCCACTTCCTTCTGCTTTAACTGGTACAGTTCTCTGTCCTGCTCCCTCTGTGTTTCCTTATACTTCCTGAATGCTATCTTATTCTTCCTCACCATCCCCGCCACTTCTTTTGAGAACCATAGTGTTTTTTTCTTTCATTTTGGTTTGTTTATCTGCTTCACATAAAGGCTTATTGCCCCTGTGATGGTGGTTTCCCCATTGTTGTTCCATCCCACTTTCTTGCCTGTTTGCTATTTCTTTTCTGAGGCACTCTCCCATTTTGACAAAATCAGCCCCCTGAAGTCCAGTACCTTCACTTTTGTGAGGCTTGACTCTATAGCTAAGTTTATCGTGACTCACACTGTTTGGTGGTCATTTGTTGCCAGGTGGCTACCCACTTCAAGATCAGAGGTCTTCTCTCCATCCCCATTTGAGAGCCCCAGGTCTAAGATTGCTCCCTCCTGAGTGGTTACAAAACTATCTGTCTGAGGCATGCCCCCTGTAAGGCATCGAGAATGGCCCTGCTCTTGGATGTGTCTGCAGCAAAGGTGCTCCAGTTAACATCTAGCATATTCAGGTCCCCCATCAGCAATAGCTCCCCTTTCTCTGCCATCCCAAGGATGCCTTCTATCATTTCCTTGTCCATTTCCTCCCCCTGAGACGGGGGTCTGTATACAACCACTGTGTGGATTGTGGAGCCATTTCCAGTCTCCAGGGTAACCCAAAGTGCCTCCTCTCCTCCCTGTTTACCATTTAGTTCTGTTGCTTTGATCCCTTCCCTTACATAGAGAGCTACTTCTCCTCCTCTTCTTCCCCCTCTGTCCCTCCTGTACATTGTGTACCCTGGTATGTTGACATCCCAGTCATGGTTCTCTGTGTACCATGTTTCTGTGACTGCCATGATATCCAGGCATCCCTCTTCCATTGAGGCCACCATTTTGGGGAGCTTTTAACCTAGACTACGGGCATTGGTAAACTCATTACCCTCCATTTTTTTATGGCTTTTTTTCTTTTTACCCCATCCCTGTCCTTACTGACTTTGTCTTTTTCTCCATTTACCCCTGCCCTTCTCCCTATCGACTGCTCTATCTTGGTGTTTACCTCACTAATTACCCTGATTTTGGGGGGACTAGGATTTCCCTTCTCCTTTTCAGAGCCTCCACCCTTGGCTAGTTTAAATGCTTGCCAATGAAGCATTTAATCCTATCACCTAGGATCCTGGTTCTCCTCCTGGATAGATGCAGACCATCACATCTGTATAGGCCTGCATCCCTCCAGGTGGAGCCCCAGTCCTCAAAGAAGCCAAATCCCTGAGCTCTGCACCAGTTTATTAACCAGTCATTGAATCCTGTGGTGTGGAGTACCCTAGCCTCATCCATGCCATTGACAGGTAACACTTCCGAGAAAGTTAACATGTGTGCTACTTGTCTAAGGCCCCTCCCCAACTCTGCAAACTCCTGTTGCACTGCTCTAATCCCATTCTCAGCCAGGTCATTTGTCCCTAGGTGGGTAATGACATCCAGCTCCCTCCCCCTTGTAGCTACTCCCACAATCCTGAGGATTCGTTTCCTGTTCCTCCAAGCCAAGGCACCGGGCAGGCACCTAGCCTCCATTTCTCCTCCCTCCCCCAGTTCTACCCCCTAACAATTGAGTCCCCCACCAGAAGTTGTTTTCTTTCCTTTCCCTGTGGGGTCCTCTGCAACCCTCCTGTGCGTCTCCATTGTGGAGGTTCCCAGCATCCTCCTTGGTCTCTGCTGCACGTGCCTCCATAGAGGAACCATGTTCCACCAGATTGGCAAATGAACTGTGGAGAGGCACAACTGGAGGGATGCACCTCTGTTCCACCACCCTCACCCTCCCTGATCCCACTGTGGTCCAACCACTCCTCTTTCTTGGCAACCTCTGAGGTAGTGGCAGTGGCCTGGGTGGTCCCAGGGTGGGGAAGCAGGTTTCCCAAATCCTTGCCAGGACAGCATGGAGAAGAACAACTTCCTCCCTCAGAACAGAGAGGTGCCTGCAAATAGGGTAGCAATGCAGTCTCCAGAATGTCTCCCAGAAGACTGCTGCTCCACAGCCAGTGCATTGCACCACTCCCCACGTCTGTGTCCCTTCCTGTTAAAGATGCTCTTATTTTGTTGTTTTTTGTCCTTGTTTTAGTGTGTGCAAGCTTGTGAGTGTCTCTACCCCCTATTCAGTGTGCTGTGCCTTTAAGGATATGAACAGGTGTATGTTGTTAGCAGTTCTGGGGAAGTGATGTCAGAACCCTTGCTATAAAGGAAGTTATGCACTTGGGGCAGGAGGGGTGAGGGGAAGGGTGGGAAGGAGTAAACCTATGCCATCCAGAAACAATCAACTACAACTCTGACCCTCCACCCTGGGGAATGCCTTCCTTCCTTTCAGTCATCTGTTTCACAGAGGTTAAGTAACAGGTCTTATCACAAATGACAACTATCTCCCAGCTACAGTTCCTCCCTGGCAAATTAAAGTTAAAACTAAGAACAGTCAACTCCAAAAACAGAATCAATACTAGTTACTTACATGTCCAAAAAGTAATAATTCAGTTCAGTGTAGTCTAGAAAATAACCTTGTTTCAAGGAAGCTGTGACTGCTTTCTCACTCTCTCTCTGTCTTAGTCTCCTCTAGTTACTTGGGCTACTTTCTGACACTCAGCACAGGAACTTGTTACATCAGGTCCTTGCACACTAACTGGTACCTCCAGCGGTGCACCACAGACAGCTAGCATTTAGGTATATGTTATACTAACATATAGGGTTAAGGGCATCTACCATATAAGAGTAGATGTCAGGATATGTATGCATATGATTGCTACACACTATACTTTCTAATTCTTGCTTACGAGATGCTAGGACACCTGTGTCCTTGTAACATTATGATATCTAAGTCGGTATTGCCATCTTCTGATGATTTGTATTACTACATGGCTATGCACAAACTATTCTTCTTTGTTTCCACAAAGTGATGACTATAACAAAATTGTATAATGTTATCTCGGAGTGAGGAGCCACCTCTAATTTAGCCAAAAGGGCTCATCTCTGTAACTAGAAATGTTTCTATCTTACAGTAACCATGGTAATCTTAGGTATATAATGTATGACATTACATCTTCTACATCGGAGACCCCAGAAGACATGGCAATTCCTCGAGGTATAGGGAACACTCAGCATTGGCTCACAGTTCCTAATGGTAAGAACTGCTTAGGGCAACTGTGATCTTCCATTTGGTAGTAATAAACGAGTTTTATTACCCTTCTGCAATGTGTCTGTGATTCCTTGCATTCCCATTATTGCCAAGAACCTGAGAGTGAGGTTTAGACTTCCTGACAAACTGCAACAGGTAGCAACATCTTCATGAATTTCAGACCAGTATAATCTGTACAGCAATCAGGCATGGGTGCGATCCCTCCCTGAGTGACCAGCCATAGGACTAGCATGGGCTATCTGTAACAACTCAGATCCATATTTTTGTGGTATAACCAATTGTTCTACCTGGTCTTGTGTCTGAGGTTTAACCCAAACTCTGTATAGTAGCCCATTATATTTTTTAAACATAGATTCACCCTGTTTTAATTCCACCCCCCAGTTGCTTAAAATAACCCTGGAGAGAAACATTGTTAGCTTGTTCTGAAACAAAGTCACAATCAGTCATCTGTTTAAGTTCAGCATTTTCATATATTAACCCCTTATGACCATCAGTCTTTTGTTGCCACTGTTTCTTCAGGTGGCGTCTTTCTTTTCTGGACTTCCAGATCTTGGAGTTGTGCTCAAACAAGTCAGAATCCAAATCAGTAGAAGGAAAAGTGTCCCTATCATTTGAGATTTTCTTTGCTTGAGCTCTTGTCACCACAGCTGCTGATACATCAGGTTACTTCCTCCTTGATTAACTCAGTAAATCCTGGAAAGTAATTTCCCATAATCACAGGTACAAGTAATTTGAGTACTACACTTACTTTCATTTGGTGTGACATCCCATTAATAGTCACTTGGCAGGTGGGATAGTATTGAATGTTACCGTGAATGCAGATGGTACTGTACCAGTACCTGGTCCTTTTGCACAGTGTTTTCCAGGACTTCAACATGCACTAGGGTCTACAAAATCACACATGCCCCCACAATGCAAAGCATCATGGACTGCATATGCAAATTACCACAGAATGTTATGCTGGTCCAACTTTAAGCAGAATTGCATGGTGCCGAAAGGCCTCTCACACAGTTTGCAAAGGGCACTAACAGATGACATAGACACGTGTTTCGTCCTACCAGGACTCATCAGTATGCCTCGTCTGTTTGACACCCCAGCCATGCACTAGGGTCTGTCTGCTTTCCAAATGTATAAGTCCCTTCACACCCATGAAGTACTTGCCATAATTTACTAAGGACAAATCTGCTCATGTCACTCTCCTTACTACAGCAATTTCTTGCAATATGACCTGGCTATTACAGTTATAGCAAATAAAGTCTTTGGGCACAAATTTGTTACCCCTACGGTTACCACCTATCCCTATTTTCACAGGACCATCCTAATTTGTGGCACTGTGCCCTGCAGAAAAACATGAAAAATACTACATGTCCTGACATGATAGTAGAAAAAAATATTTTCAGATTTTCTTGTAAATGTTCCAAAGAACTATAATACCTTAACTAAAATACCCTAAAATAATAAGAAACAGTAGAAACAACCAAAACACTACAATATTTCATTTTATTTCTGATTATTTAGAGAAAACAAGTCTGCTGCATTAGTCGCGGTTACATATAGTAACATGTACATAAGTAGGTCCTGTCATATCACTCCCGAGCTGCGCGAACTGCACTGGCTTCCTATGCGGTGGTGGATCACCTTTAAAGTCATTTTATTGACTTTCAAAGCCCTTCACGATCAGGGTCCAGCCTATCTGAAAGACCTCCTGGTTCCTTACTGCCCTGACCCATCACTCTGCTCAGCCAACATGGGGTTGTTAGAGATCCCAAGAGTGAGTTTAAAATCCTCTGGCAGCAGAGCATTTTCGCATGCTGCACCTACTCTTTGGAACTCTCTGCCATGTCAGTTATGGCAGTACTCATCTGTGGAGCTTTTTAAGAGAGACCTGAAAACATATTTGTGGAATATGGCCTTTTTAGATAATTAAGTTATTTATTAATGTTTGGATTTTATTATAAATATGCTATTTTGTTGATATGTTGACTTTTATGGATATGTTCTCTTTTTACTTAGTGTTTTGAATTGTTTTTAAAATTGTTCAGCACCTTGATACATTGAAAGGTGCTATACAAATCAAATTATTATTATTATTTATTATTGTTATTATTATTATTATTATATTGTCCTACAAAAAATCATGTTTCAGTAGGAAATGCCCACTTTGGACTTTCTAAAAGGTAATAACCCTAGTTACCTTCACCAGAGTTCCTATCAGACTTGGAGTTTAAATGGGAAAAAGAGTGTCTTACTGGTGCTTGGCTGTTACCTCACTGCTGTGTCATCTGTCTGATCATTTGGTCAACTTCGATCAAAAAAACAGCCTTTTCCCCACTTTCAGATCGCTGTTCTTTCACCCAAAGCTGCACATCTGTAGGCAGGATGTTGATGAACTGCTCCATTGCAAATGTGTCGATGATCTGTGGGAGTGCTTTGCCCTGTGACTGGAGTCATTTTATAAGGAGTTCTCTGAGTCGGGTGAAGGCTTCTCGAAAGTTGTCGACTGAGTTGTACTTCAGAGACCAAAGTCTCTGCCTGTAGGTTTCTCCTGAGATGTTATACTTTTTCAGGATTTAGATTTTCACAAGTTCATAGTTTTCTGACTGTGCAGTGTCCATACTGCTGTAGGCAAGCTGGGTTTTACCTGTCAGGTAAGCTGCCAATCTGACTGTCCATTGCTGCTTTGGCAACTGGCATGCTGTTGCAACCTATTCAAAAGTTGTCAGGTATGCTTCAATATCATTGGAGGGATACAATTTTGTAAGTTTTATTCATTTTAAGTTGCCTGCATCCTGTTGCTCATCTGGATCTGTGCCAGATTCTCTGCCTTTCATAGCTTGCAAGGCATCCATCCATCACTGCATCTCTTCTCCTCTTTGCTGCTCCTGTCACTGCATCTCTTCTTTTCTCTGCTGTTCGAGTTGTTGCATTTCTTCTTTTCTCTGTGCTTCTAAACATTAAATCTCTTTTTCTCTCTCTGCTTTTCCACCTCTTTTTGTTATATAGCCCACCATTTGAAAAAGGCAGTCAGGCTTTCAGGTACTGTCACTGCCTGTTCTTTTTCTATAACTGGTGCTAGCTACAGTCTGAGCTTGGACTTCTGTGTCTGCTAGTTTGGTTGCCATTCTCCTGGTAACCACTCCTGGGCTTGTTGCTGCGTAATCCATACTTTTCTCCTATGCCTCCCTGGTACCAGGTCTAGTACCCATGCACAAAACTCCTGGCTTAGTGTATGCATGGCATAAATTCCACTAAAGCTGACATCATCTGTCATCAAGGAACAGGTCAGGAAACATAGTAAAACCAGAAGCAGTTGCAAAATTCACAATTGTTTTATTGTAACAGTCAAACAAAAAAACAGTAAAACTATTTACACAGGTAGTATAAATGGAGAAAGTCCATCTGAGTTTCTTCTAAATTCCAAATCTCAGTCACGTCTCTGCGTCTCTCTTGCAAGAAATTGCAGCTCTGTTTTTATAAGTTTTTGCAACCGCAGCTCATTAAGAAAGCAGCATGCTTCTAGCATAGTGTTCTTGTAAGTTTCAACAAGTGCAGCAAAAAGAACATTATGACCCAGAACTGACCTCTTGCTTACAGCTTCTCAGAAAGTTTTCAAACAGATTAATCACTTGAGTTCCAAACTGCTGTTTGCAATAATTTCAACAGTATAACTATACATTTCAACAGTTAAGCTATATAAATTTTCAAACAAAGGGATCCCAGTATCAGTTACATTTCCACATGATGATTCATATAAATGTTTATACCAGCAGATATGCAAGGGGGAAAAGATAGAACAGTAAGTGAAGGTAGTAAGAGGCAGAGAATTGCAAGAATGTTGGGGTGATCAAGTCCTAGGTCTCATGAGAAACTCTGATTACACAATCAGACAGGGAAGAGACAGAAAAGGGGAGAACAGAAAAGACCCTTGTGTTTAAACACTTTCTGCATAACAACTGGGAGCCCTATTCAACCCTGTCACAGTATGAATACAATTAAAATTCTCAAACTTGTTTACAGAAGTTACCAAAATACTTATTCATCATCACTATCATTGTCTCGACAGCAATCCCTGCACAAGCACACAGATTGGTATATGGAAGTGAGACACTGAAACATTTGCATGGTGGTCTGCAAGCCTTTCTGAAACCACATTTGATCAACTCTTTGCATGATTTAGCTGCCTCTGGAAGGACTATCCAAATGGGGATCCAGTCTTTCTGTCTAGTTTCCAACCACAGCTAGCTGGGCTTGTCCATTCTTGTTGTGTCACTAGTGTTTTCCCCCAGCAGTGCTTGTTTTATATGTTGGCACTCACTGTTTCTGTCATACAGGAGAGCAACAAACCTCTCAAGCCTCTTCACTGTCTCCTTGGAAATAGACATGGGTGCATGGGGCAGGTTAAGAAAAGCTTCTGTAACAGATAGAAAAACTCTCCATATTTTCCAAGCTGTCTTCCTCCCTATACCACTAAATGCTGACACTTTATCACACCCATAAAAGCATGGAAGAACGCTAAAGCATTTGATTATGGATGAATGATAGCCTTTGGAGTAAAACAGCACTCCAGGTATATATCAGCTCATGGCACTGCAGAAAATATAGAACAGAAATGAAAGGGCTTGAGAGGTTTGTTGTTTCCCTCTATAACAGAACCAGTGAGTGCCAACATGTAAACCAGGCAGGGAAGCAGATGTTTGCAAAAGAAAGACAGCTAGAACACATCCCTCCAACTCAGGCTTCCTTAGTGAAGCACATAAAAAGGGCTGCATATCAGGGAGGTCATTGCTGGGGAAAACACTAGTAGCACTACAAGAACTGCCAAGCCAAGATACCTGGGATTGGAAACTAGACAGTGAGAAAGACTGGATCCCCATTTGGATAGTCTTTCCAGAAGCAACTAAATCATGAAAAGGTTGGTCCAATGTGGTTGCAGAAAGGCTTGCAGGCCACCATACAAATGTTTCAATGCCTCACTTCCTTATACTGATCTGTATGCTTGTGCAGGATCATGCCACAGAGACAATGACAGTGATGATAAAGTACAGTTTCATAAGAACTCACCATTACAGTACTTTGAGAGACAGGCTCTTGCAGTAGGTACTAACACATGACTGAAGGAGGCAGAACCACACAGAAAACTTTCAGCTAGCAGTATGTGGCGGGGGCTGCCCACCTGGCGTCATGTGACCGATGTCAGCATAGCACTATATAGTGAGCAGTCCCCATGTCCACCCTCCAGTTCTCCCGCTGGAGACCTAAAAAGGTGTGACAGGAGGCAGGAGTGGACTCCTGGAGCTAAAAAAGCTATGACAGGAAAAGTAGCAGAAAAAAATCCAGGGGGAAGATGCGAGGGGGAAGCAGTACCTCTCTCAAAGACCTACTGTTACAGTAAGTTCTTATGTGACTGTACTATCTTACTTCAAGAGGGCTCTTGCAGTTGGTACTAACACATAGGACTGAGTCCCAAGCAGTCAAAATCAGACATGGGAGGTAGGAACAACTCTGCAGTAAACAGGGATCTTAGGACAAGAGTCCCAGAAGAACAGCTAGGCCAAAGCCTTCTCTGCACCTAGAAGCAATGTCCAAACTGTAATGCTTAGTGAAGGTGTGGACAGAACTCGAAGTGGTAGCCGCACAGATATCTGCGGTGGAGACATTCCTCAAACAAGCAGTAGTAGCAGCTATTCCTCTAGTTGAATGCCTTTTAACCTCTCCTGGAAGGGGCTTGTTATACTTCTGATAACAAAAGGTGATGCAGTTTGCCAACCATTTAGACAGACACTGTTTTGAAACTGCAGTGCCCTCTCTTTTGGGCACAAAAGAAACAAACAACTGGTCAGTTTTGCGGACAGGCTTTGCCCTGTTTGTGTAATAATGAAGCATTTTATGTATATCCAGCATTTGCAAAATTGCTTCTCCCTGATTAGAATAATTTTTTATTTATTCTTTTGTAACCGGGTAAGGCCCACTAGGCACAAGTCCCTGTTTTCAGGGGTGACCCGGGAGCACTGGGGAGGTTAAGTGACTTGCTCAGAGTCCTACAGTATGCAAGTGGAGGTTGTGTGAATCAAACCCAGGTCTGTCTGCTGGATGTACCAAACTCATTCACAGCTTGTTACTCTTACCTCTAGGCTATACTGCCAGTCGCAGTCAAACTCAGGTCTGTCTGCTGGATGTACAAAGCTCATTCACAGCTCGTTACTCTAACCTCTAGGCTATACTGTCAAAATGGTCAGGGTAGTACACTGGCAACTGAATAGTCTTATTTAAGATGGATTCTGAAACCACCTTAGGCAAGAATTTAGGATTAGTATGCAGAGCTATCCTGTCTCTGTGAAAAATCAAATAAGGCTCCTTACACATTAGGGCCTGAAGCTCAGGAAATGCTTCGTGCCAAAGTGGCAACCAAAAAGAGTGCTTTCCAAAAAAGGTAATGTATGTCACAACTCACCGCTGGTTCAAAAGGGGACAGCATGAGTTTTCCAAAAATAAAGTTCAGGTCCCAGGGAGGAGAAGAGCTCCTGACTGGGGGCTTCTAATGAAGAATTCCTTTTAGGAAAATTTTGAATATTTCCAGCTGAGCCACAGTTTTGCCACCCACAGGAATGTGGTAGGGAGAAATGGCAGACAAGTGGACTTTCAAGGTTGAATAACAGAGTCCCAGGTCAGAGAGGTGCAGAAGGTACTCTAAGACCTGTGGAATGGGGCTGGAGAACTGATCCCACTCCTTCGACTTGGCCCATATGGAAAATCTCCTCCATTTCATGGCATAGGTGGATCTAGTGGACGGCTTTCTGGCCTCTACTAGAACTTGCGCTACTCTAGGAGAAACCCTAAAGCAAGCGGCAGCTATGTTAGTAGATGCCACACATGTAAGTGAAAGGATTGTAGGCCTAGATGAACCAGGATGCCCTGTTCCTTGGTCAACAGATCCTGGAGTGGCAGGGGAATCGGAAGCTCCACTTGACAGCTGTTGAAGCAGAGAGAACTACATTTGCTACGACCAGAAGGGATGGATCAGGATCATTCATGCTCCTTCTGCCTGAAGTTTCAATAGTACCCTCTGCATTAGTGGAAGTGGAGGGAAGGCATACATGAACCTCCCCTTCCAGCACAGAGACAGCACATCTCACCAGAATACACCATGCCCTGGAGCAAGTGAGCAGAAAGTTGGTAGTTTTGCATTATATGGGGATACATATCTAGATCTGGCCTTCCCCATCTCTCTAAGGTGTTGTCTACCACTGACTGTCTCAGTTCCCAGTCATAGTCTCTGGCTTGAGTGTGACTAAGTGCATCCGCTAGTATGTTTTGTATGCCTGGAACATGCATCACTGTAAGGTGAACATGGTTCTGGACTGACCGGTACCATACTCTCATCGCTTTTTGACAGACGGGGTACAAGTGTGTTCCTCCCTGTTTGTTTATGTACCAGATGATGCATACATTGTCCGTCTCAGTCATGACTGGTCCTGGCTGAACAAGGTGCTGGAAAGCCTGTAGGGCATTCAGCACTGCTTGTATCTCCAGTACATTGATGTGGAGTGAGAGTTCACTGCAGGACCAAGAGCATTGAGTCCTGTGAGTATCCAAGTGGGCTTCCCATACTACCCCAGAGACATCTGTTGTCTGGGTCTGGGTGGGAAGATCTGTGTGGAATGGAACACCCTGTAGTAGGTTTTCCAGGTCCTGCCACCACAACAAGTCATGAGCCATCAGGTTTTAAACCAGGATCTCATGGTTCAGATCATCAGATCTCTGGTCCCACTGTAACCTGAGAGTCGACTGTATGACCCTCATACGAAGTCTGGCCAGGGGCACCATAGGGATGGCTGCTGCCATAAGGACGAGATGGTGGAGGACCATTCTTACTGCAGTCCTTTTCTGAGAGGCCACAAACTATGCCTGTTCCTTCCGTTCTGATGGTAGGAAGGCTCTACCCTGGATTATGTCCAACACTGCCCCAATATATTGGAGGTGCTGGGTAGGAAAAAGGTGGGACTTGGGGTAGTTGACCATAATGCACACCTGTCTGAAGAGGTCCAGGGTCATGGAAAGAGAATTGGCTAGACTGTCCCTCGGTAGTGCCGAAAGAAGCCAATCATCGTGGTAAAGAAACACCTGGCACCCCCTGTCTGCGTAAAGCTGCTGCCACCACTGCTAGGCACTTCATGAACACTCTTGGTGCTGAGAATAGGCCAAAGGGTACAGCTTTGAACTAAAAATGCTCTCCTTGAAGACAGAATCAGAGAAACTGGTGGTGGGACAGAAAAACTGGGACATGCAGGCAGGCATCCTTCATGTCCAGTGCACATAACCAGTGCCCCTTCCACAAGAGTGGAATTAGACCTGGGAGGGTAGCATTCTGAACCTCTAGTATTCCAAGAAGAGGTTCAGAGTGCTTAGGTCCAATACTGGTCTCAAGGTCACCAGTCTTCTTGGGAACCAGGAAGAAGTGTGAGTAGAACCCTCTTCCTAGTTGCACCGGAGGAACCTCCATCCTGATGTCGGCAACCTTATCAGCAAATAAGCGAGCAAACTCATTACACTCTATTTGTGACAAGGCCCTCCGGACGCTTAGACAGGCCAGATTGCACAGTCTGTCCACCGTCCAGAACAGCTGAGCTGGTCAGTTCCGTGCTGCATCAATCTCCCTGGACAGGAATTCTACCTTCTTATGGGAGATTGCTGACTGATAGAGCCTATAATGCTACATCAGTCTAAGTCTGTCAGCATCTAAGGTGGTTTTACACCAGGCATGCTCTAGCCTTCACCCTACCTGCTTCACCCCCCCTCAAAGTCCCATCAAACCATGGGGACTGAGGGCGGAGAGTAAGTGGACGAACACAGAATGGAGCAGGTGAGTCCAGGGCCTCCTCCACTGTTCGATTAAAAGCCTGGAGGACAATCTCTGGACCCTCGGTTGCCACCAGGATTCCCAATAGGTCCAACACCGCCAAAAGACCATCAGGAGTCAAACTATATAAAGGGTGGTATCGGACCATCTCCACAGGGGCAGGTCTACTAGGGGGAGGCAGAAAGCTGAACCTACTAGTGTGGTGGTCTGACCATCCAACTGGTTCCACCACCAAGACTGAGGCCTCCAACCACAGGAGAAAAACCAGATCCCATGAGTGATTGTGATTCTGAGTCGCAGAGGAAACTACCTGAGTAAGGCCCAAAGAACTCATAAGACAAAGGAAGTCTTGACCAAATTGCAAGTGTTTATCATCGATCCAGGCATTGAAATCCCCCAGTACCATCAGCCTAGGGGAGTTCAATACCAGATCAACAATGAAGTCCGTGACCTCCTGCAAAAACTGACTCTCGCCACCTGGTGGACGGGAGATGAGAACAATTTTGCATCCTGTGCCTGCGGCTACGGTACACCCAAAGGATCTGGTATCCTCAACTGGCACATCCACAAGGCCCAACTCTGATTTAAAACAAATTGCTACACCCCTGCCCCCTACGACCCAACCTTGCACGGTGTATCACTGAGAAACCGGCTGGAATCACTGATTCCAAAATGGGACCAGCATTTATATCCAGCCAGGTCGCAGTGATGCAAGCCAGATCAGATGACCCAACAAGATCAGCTATAATAGCTGGCTTGTTTTTAATAGATCTGGCATTGCACTATATCGTGTGGGTTGGGTAGGAAACCAGGCCAGTTTGAGATACCGACTCACTAAATGTGAAATCCTTTGGCATGGGCACCAAACAAAGCGGACCTCATTCAGTGCACCATTTCACACCAGGACGTCTTCTGGACCCCACTACCCCTAATCAGGCCGGACAGACAGGGTGAAACAAAGACCCTCAGCCCAGAGCAAATAAGCACTGCTGTCCAGAGGCCTGAGTGGGTGTGCTGTCTACCCTGGAGCTTTTCAGTGTTAAAGCCAGCCAGAAGGCTGATTCATAATAATTAGGAAACTTTCTAAATGCACATGTGCTCCATTCCATGGAGCTGAAACTTCTGGGTTGCTTTAAAGAATAGAAGTGATGTAAAAATAAAACTGGAACCTCCTTGCCCTCCCATGTGCTGTACTACAGACAGCCAGGAAGAGTGGAAGCACAGAGCATTGTGCTCTAAGGTTCCATGGGTGTAGGCAGGCATATTCTACGTACTCCATGGCATATAATTTTATTTAAGGGGGGGGGCAACAAATAGGCTCTTAACTGCTTCCTTTGTCCATGAAAATATAACACAGAACCAGATTAACCTTTCTCTAATGTTATTAATTGGGGTCAAAACTAGAAGGATTGGTCACTGATATTGTCTTTGTATCCCCAAGAACTATACAAATTTATAGGGTCTGGGGTGGTATGTAGATGTCTGAGGGAGTATTGTAGGGCATCTGTATTTACCCATACATATTGGGCAACAATCATTGTCATGGTGTTCAAAAGTTGTATTTATTGTGTCAGATGGGGCAACAAACATGGACCTGGTGTACATATTTATATTGTCTGGATACACCGCTGTAAAGTTCTGCCTTGCAGACACTGCTTTGAAACACAACATAGAAACATAGACTTTGATGGCAGATAAGCATCACTTGGCCCACCCAGTCTGACCATTTCCCTTCCTATTGGATAAGCTGCAGATTCTAGTTAACCAACAGCCTACTTCCTGCAACCCCCCACTACAATTGCTTTATGTCTGGCCCACCTTTGGGGTTGCTGGTAGCTACAAAGCTATTTTATGTAAGTTAATGTGTTTAAAAGAGTATAAATATAAAGAGAGTAACATTAACCAGTCATAGACACTGTATTATAAATTAGTTTAACTGTGATACAAGAGAGGTTAAAGACAAACACTAAAGGGTTCATACATAAATGTATGTATATTTAGGCTATGTATATAAAATACAAAGCCTAAATGTCCATGACATTTGTTCCCATAGAAGCCATATGGCATCAGAACCATCCATTGCTAGACCCGACCCCAAATGGCCACCAGGAGCAAATGAGATACCTGTTCAGCAAAGGTGTGTCTGAAAGGCCAACTAGTTTCACCTATGGCTTCTTCATCCAGAAATAGAAGAATAGTGATGAAAAATAATCCATGGAAGGAGACTTTAAGGGGAAAGTCTCAAAAAATGAGATAGCCCGCAGGGCACAGCAGTGGATGGCACTTTTGTCTGTTTCCACAGCCTTGAGTGACACCTGGGTGGGCAGGCCAGTTGTGAAACCACTCACTAGGGGTAGAGGGTAAACAGGTAGGAGTTCCCCGGGAGAAGGTGAATTAAAGCCAGAGGAGAGGAGCATGGCCCATAAAAGTAGCTGCACCTGAGATGTATCCCTCTCTTGCGCCTCTCCCTCAGGTTAGAAGAATGTCTACAGGGCCTACAGGCAGGCTCCAGAGACTCACAAAAGAGGAGTAAGGCCTTTGTTTTAAACAATGGGGTGGGGGAATATGGGGGGGCTTACAGTTTCTTTGTAGCTGCCAGTTTGTGGTTTAATAGTAAGGGATCCTTTGGAGCCTCATATTTTTTTCCATGGCTGATGTATAGCTAGAGGGGAGAGAAACCTTGGTACATCCAGAAAATCTGGGGTTTTATTCACACAGCTTTCCCATCTCATCCTCATTCACCACTGATAACCTGTTTAAATAAAAATAAAGGTGTTTCCAGGTGGTCAGTAGTTGCCTGCCAGGGGTGATGGTGGTTCCTCCTTGATCAGGACTGGCCATCAGGTAGTGCTCCCTAGTCAGCTAATGGCTGATCATTCCCTCCCTCACTATTGGAGCAGCTGCAGCTTGTGCCGCTGGATGGGGGGAGGAGAAATCACAGCGAGAGAGGGAGCACAGTCGCGATGGCCTGGTTGGTGGAGGAACATTAGCTGCCACGTGGTGGAGGGAATGAGTAAGGGCTTGTGTGCTGCCTGGGTTCAGTTCCAGGTAGTTTTTCACCACAAGTGGTGAATGAGCAGGCAGAGAGGTAACCCTTCCCTCTCGTACTGGCTGGGACATATTTAAAAAAAAAGAAAGTTTTCCTGGGGCATGATTAAATGGTCCATGTCATGTTTTTCCCTTGGCTCACTGTGAGTAGATACGTTCCACAGCCTTGGTCAGATGGGCATAGGCAGTAGGCTGCTCCTTCCTGGTTTCCCATTTTGGTGGTTGGTGCAAGCAGGTCCCAGGGTCAGTCATGGTAGATCCATGCTGGTCCTGGGGGTGGGATGGGTGGTAGAATGCCATCCACAATGTGGTGGGAGGGGCATAGAGACCCTGCTTTGAGTCGGTCCCAGGGCACGGCAGTGCCTTAGCAGAGCAGAGTTTAAAAATATATATATATTTGGTTGTATAAATACAAGAAATAAAGAAGGGAGGCCTAAGCCAGGAGGTCACCTGTGATTGCTGCAAGGCAGGTTCAGCATGAGCAGATGGCTACAGAATGCCAAACACAACAGGGCCTATGATAACCCTGGACAATTAAAGCACTGCTGCAGCTCAGTGGCACATGGGAGGGGTGTTTGCTTAGTGGGTAAATGATCAGCAGTGCACATCCATGTCAACATTTGCGAAAATACTGCTTTCAATAATAAATAAGCTGTTCACAATGTTTAAAAAATGCTGCAACTCAAGGAACACAGCATGTGGGTTTGTTCAGCAGGAAAAGGATCAAGGGTCAAATCCTGCGGAGGGTAAATTCTGCATTCATCTGTGAACTGTGGCTCACTGTGTAATAGCAGTGGCAGCCTGCTCCAGGAATACGCCAAGTCCTAGGATTGAAACCCATGTCAGGGAAGATTCTGAATACAGAGCTAATCATTTTAATCAATTTAAAAGAAAACATGTATATGTTAAAGTCGATGAATGACAGGATCTTTTTGCCTGGTGGCAGAATGTGGCAATGCAGGCTCTGCGCTCTGCGGCACACTGAAGGTGAGTTTGATACCACCAATGGTCTTGATCCCAGGTCCCTAAGGTTTTATGGCACAGTTAACTGGCACATTAATCAATAATTTATTTTGCAATGAGCACACTAATACTTTCAGTTTATTTGTACTCTGCATTGCTTTTATTTATCTGAGGCTCTTGACTGTGACTGTGGTCAGCTGTTCTATACTCTGTACTTCTTCCAGTAAGAAAAAGGAATTAAAACAATGCCAAACATTTCAAAACCTGTATATGAAAAATAATGATTTACACTATTTTCCCAGGTACAAGAATAAAATGTACTCCTTAAGAGATTAACAATAATAGTGGTGGAATTAAAGAACACTCCGTAATATTTATGAAACAGATCATTTATTGTAGCGAACATACTTGAACTTAGCTTGTAGCTGAAAATATGTCAGTTAACCCTTATTACTTGCAAACTAAAATAGAATTCGATGGTGCTTAGCATTGAATGAGCAGGATCATTTCATGGTAAATGGCAACACCTACTGGTAGAAACACAAATATTTTCAAAAAAATATCTAGACTCAAGATACAGATATAATTTTTTTTTAAAAACGGGCAGAAAACATTATTAAAGGGCACTCTTGGACAGTGCACCCTTTGTCATGGTGGCAGCAGAGGCTTAAGCAACAGCAAGGGTTGTGTGGTGGTGCTGTGATCTTGTGTTTTCAGCAGCAGGCCTCTCAGAACGTGAAGGTGGTTTCAGTGACACAGAATTTGAGCAGCAGCTGGCTTCTATCATGTGAGGCAAGGGGAAGGCTTGGTGGGACATGCTGTTTCAGGATTAAGGTGAAGACAAGGGTACCAGGCCCTTCAGAGCCACTGCCTCAGTCAAACTCAAGCAGGCTAGCAGAACCCGCACCTCAAAAGCAGCCAGTAAATACACTGCACCTGGAGTGGAGCCACTGGGGACAGATACTCAGCCATAGCCTGTCAACTTGATAACGCCACGAGATGAGCCAGAGGGTCCAGAACTGCTGCCAGTGAAACCCGCACGTCCACCAGTGGAGGACCCAACATTCCCACCTTCACCAAGGAAGGTCAGGAACAGGAAACCTAAGCAGGCAAATCTGGCATCAATGGTCCTGCAACCAGGTATGCCCGATTTAGATATTTTGTCAGCAGAAGAATTAAGGGCACTGATAAGGCAGTCCGTAAATATTGCCCAACCAGCAAAGTTAAAGTAATCTTGTAGGCATGGGGAACCCCCAGAGCCTGTAAGGCCAAGGGGTTATTCACCCAAGAGGCTGGGGGGGCTGGAAACTCCTGATCTGGTTGGCCCATGGGCTCAAGAACCAGAGAATCCAAGACCAGCACCTGGGTGTAATGAAGGCACTGGTGCCATTGCAGCCAACTCTGGTCCAAGTGCTTCCTCCACCTCCTTCTCCAGAACTGTTACTAACTCTGCACCACAGTATGATAGTTCCAGGGGCACAGCTTCCAGCTGCACCCATACCACCACCCCTGCTCCCAACAATGCCATGGTGATCAGGTCTGGAGGTGATGACGTTGCTCCAGGTGTTACCCATCTTGACAAATCAATCCACGTTGGGGCAGAAACTGAATAGATTATTGTTTTTTATAGCTATACAGGAGCAGTCATGGTCAGACACTGTACAAGTTAAGCCTCAGTGCTCGGGAAGGGGCACAGCTTGGGGGGAACGTAGTGGCAGACACTCCAGCACAACAGGAGTCAGCAAAGCACATGAATGTGTTTTTTTTTTTAAGAAAGGAAGACAGATCATAAATGAGGAATACATGGAAGTATTCATGTTGCTTAACAGAAGTAAGGAGCCAGAGGAAGAAAAGGAAATTAAAAAAAAAAAAAAAGTATGATGATGGGGTAGAGAAAAAATGCAAGGTGCCAATTTGGCACATGTGGTAAGATTGGGTTGCAGGTTTTGCAATATATGCCAGAATATTGACGCAAGGCAGCCCGACTGAAGCAAAGGTGCTGTGGGTTTATTTCGGCCACATCATGAGGATGTATGCTAATAAATGGGGGTGACACATCAATTTGCTCAAGTCTTTGTGCTCTGTGACAACTCACACTGTACTTTTTGCTCTGGCATCAATTGGCTCCTTGCACAATTTGCTCCCGAATGGCACCCCACTGGAGTTTATTTTATTAAATTCATACTGGGGTGAATTGTCCAGGAATGATTCATACAGGGAGCTAATTGATACCGGAGCTAATAGTAGGGCATGAGTTGTCACGGAGCACATTGACTGGAGTGAATTGACATGTATCCTAAATGGAAGGGGGTGGTGGGGTTGGAGTATGATGAGGCTTTTTGGAGAAGGAAACAGAATTAAGCTGGGAGGTCATGGGCTATGTTGAACCTGCCCCTCTTCTGGACAACAGACACAGAAGAGGGGTCAAGCATATGGACAGTAGCTTTCCTGCCTGGAGGCCTCCATCACCTAAGAAGGGGTTTCTGGGAAGCAGCAATGGAAATGAGGAAGGGGCATTGATTTAACTACAATCAAGAGATATGTAGAGCAGTTATACAAATACACACATGGATGCATGGCATGTGGGAAGCCACAGCCTTTCCAACAGTGCTGGAGAGGGACAGGTCCCTTCCGCCCCTTTCGGAAGGGACACAACACGGCTTGCAATAGCCCCAAGGGTTGAGCACTCTGAAAGGTGGCTGGCCAGTTACTCGGATAGGGCAGCTGCTTGCACCCTGGCTGATAGCTTCAGGGAAGGGTTTTGCATCCCATATGAAGGTCCACATAAACCCTATGGGGCAGAGAATCTGAGATCAGTAAGGGAGCAACTGGAGGTCCTGCATAAAAAAATCAGCTAAAGAAGTTGCAACAAGCAGGATCACTGGGTCCTTAACATCTCCCCATGTCCCTGGCTCAGGGTATACCCCATTGGGTGGGTGCCCAGGAAGGTGTCAGGGGAATTGATAAATCATTAATTTTATCTGGATGGGGACTCAATTAATTACCATATCAACCTGCTGCATACAGCCATGTCATACGCATTGTTTGACAAAGTTGTAGAGGTGGTCTAGTGGGTGGGGCAATGGGCCCTCTTAAGAAATTCAGAAATAGAGTCTGCATTTGGGTTACCATTAGTACATCTAAGGTATAGGGATTTGTTAGGTACAAAATCTGAAGAGCAATACTATGTCAATAATTGCATGCCTATGGGTTGTGCGTTGGTGTGTGCTGTCTTTGAGCAGTTTGGTATGTTCGTGCATTAGGCTTCATCACAAAAGGTAGGTCGATCAGAAGTGGTCCGCTACCCTAATGATTTATTTTTTGTGGGCCAGGCCTATACCTGCCATTGTACTCAACTTATGGAGGCCTCCATGAAGTATATGCTGACCTGGGTGTCCCCATGGCACAGGACAAGATGGAGAGTACATACAAGAGACTTTTATTACTGGGCACTGAGATCAACACAGTGGCCCAAGGGTTTTGATTACCACAAAAAAAAAACTGCTGGCCTTTCGGGCCCTTCTACACAAGGTGTCCAAGACTTGGAAGATCATCCTATGAGAATTACAGCAGCTGGTGGGGCATCTTTAATTTTACCTGCAAAGTCATGCGCAGGGCATTCATGTGATGTCAGGCCAAGGTAGGCTCGAGTTGTTCCAATCCACATCACAGATACAGGTGACAGAAGCCACGAAGGAAGGTATGGCAGGCCTTCCTACAGTGTTTCAATGGGGTGGCATTTTGGCTGGCTCCCATGACCAGTCAGGAATTGGAACTCTTCACAGACATGTCAGAAGGTTTGGGTTATGGTGCACATTTTCAAGGAAAATGGTGCGTCGACCAGTGGGGAAACCCCCCTGGGGACTGTTGGGCTTGCTGAAGCAGATCATCTTACTGGATTTTTTTCTAATTGTGGGGGCTCTGGTGGCATGGAATGAATATTTAAAACAAAGAAAGGTATATCATCTATAAGATGCATAACTCTGGGGTAGTTTACACCATAAATGGTGAGCTGGGGACAAGGGTCCCATAGGCAACCTCATGGAGTCTTTGTGTTAAAATGTCTATTGCTTAGCAACCATTTCAGAGTTGTGCAACTGCCAGATGTTGATAACAATATTGCTGATGCTCTTTCTCATTCACAGCGGCAGATATTTTGAGAGCTAGTTCCAGAAGCAGACAGGCATCTAAGGGAAGTCACAGCTTACCTGTGGGAATTAGTAACATGAAAGCCTGGGACTTACTCAGGAATTTGCTAGCACCCAACACACAGGCATCGGGCGGGGGGGGAGGCAATTTTTTGGGATGCATCAGGAATGGTAAAAGGTTTAGTCCATTCCAGTAAACCAGCTCTGCTAGTATGTCCACCACAGAAAGTGAGAGGGGTGAAGCTGGGGCAACATCTTGTGGGCATAGCATGGTTCCAGAAAGCCATGGGGCACACAGATACCACTAGGGTGTTCCTCCTTTGCAAGATGTTGCAAAGTTGGGCACAGTCAGTGCCCAGAAGACCATACAGCTCGTCCCCCATCAACCCAATGCTATTAAAACAGGTATGGGATCAACTTCAAAAGGTATTCTTGTCACCATCAGAAATGTGCTTGTTCAGAACAGCCCATTTGATTGCTTTCTGTGGGGCATTTCAGTTATTGGAGATAGTTCAGCCGAGCAAGGCAGCAGGATTGCCAGTGACTCTGGGCGATGATGATGACGTGGTTATTAACTATGGTGAGTGTGTTTGTCTGATTGTGTAAAAGCAAGTCAGACAGTAGAGCTCAGGGGTGCTGGTACAGCCTGAGATTGCCTCCAGGGATGCAATGCATGAGTCCTTGATTACATGGCCAGGCATACAGGATGAAGCAAGGAATTTTTTTAGACATGATGACAGGGCACAATTAAAGGTGTACTAGTTCAAGCATGTCTTACAAAATACTTTGCAAAGGTTGGGGTATGATTCACAGGAGTTTAACACTCGCTCTTTGAGGAATGAGGCTGCATCACACATCAGGGCAGAAGGGTTGACAGATGGACAGATTTAGGCCCTAGGCCAGAGGAGGTTGCAGGCATTTGAAAATTATGTGAAATGACATATGCTGTAACTCCTCATTTTTGTCTTGGCAGGTGTCAGTTCCTGGGGTCTGCAAATCTGGGTATGCGGCCACTCCCTCATCCACTGGGTCACTGTTCAGGTGAGGCAGTACCAAGATGGCAAGAACCTATTTCTAGATCCTCAGTAGATGGAGATGCATTGAATGGGGTGATGGGGGATGAGATGGTGTGAGCTGGTATTGTGGTTACAAGCTGAGGCCTGGCAGCGGTGCACTCCCAGCATGTTGGTAATCCACTTGGGGGAAATGACCTCGGAGCCGTTAAGTCATTGGACCCAATGCACAATGTAAAGAACTTGACATTTTTTAGGCAAAAGTGGCTGCAAGTGCATGTTATTTTATCAGACATTATCCAAATGGAAGCAGTGGCAGAATGCCTACAACCCTAGAGCCATTGAGAAAGCACGCAGTCTACAAAATGCAGCCATGTAACCACTTATGGACAGTTTTGGTGGGGTCCGTCCTAAAGCATGATGAGATTCTGATCAAGAGACTCCAGTTTTATACAAAGGATTGGGTGCATTTGTCAGAGATGGGACTAATAAGTAATAGTGTGAGGTGCTTGTGGGGGGTTGAGCAGTGCAGCAATGCACCCTTTGGTGGCACAGTAGTCTTGGAAATACAGGGAGGTAACAAGGGATCACAAATGTTATGCAGCCAAATCACCTTGAGGTTGGCAGGAGATCTGGGATGGATGGCTAGAGTTCCCCTCTTCAAGGGGAGGCCGTTAGATGGTCAGCCTCTTCGGGCACTTGCTCATGGCATTAGAGTCCTCTGACAGAGGAGGACACTTCCATACCCAGTCAAGAGCCATCCCTCATGCACTAAAGGCAGGTTACCTCTCGGGGTTTCTGATTAGTTAGGCATCACCCCCCCTCTGGAGTGAGGGATATCCATCAGTAACTCTGAATGAGATGAATGACGATTATCAAAGAAAACTACCTTGCTGTACACGTCATGCTGATTTTGGCCATAACTGTTGAATCACAGTTAACAAATACACGGCTCTGGCCAGTTTCTCCAAAGCTCGTTGTTTGTCTCAGTCCGTTCAGGGGGAACAATGGGTATGTGCCCTATAAGACAATGAGGTAGCCTGCAAGGCACAGTAGCGGCAGGACTTTTGTCTGTGTCCATGGCCCTGTGTAACACCTTGGTGGGCAGGCAGGTTCTAAGGTAGCCACCTACTAAGGGAAGAGGGGTAGTAGGTAGGAGTTCCCAGGGGAGGGTGGATTAGAGGCAGAAGGGAGGAGCATAGCCCACAAAAGTAGCATACCTGAGAGGTATCCCTCTCTTGCTCCTCTCCCTCAGGTTAGAACCCACCCAAATCACACCCTCATAAAAGCAGGGGGAACTTGGGGGGGTAGGGAACTTACTGTCCCAATAGATTGGCTTAGGGGTCAAGAAGGAATTTTCACCATGAATATGTGTAAGTGGTGGCATGATAGTCTTGGCATGTCTGTACAGAAGGGGAAATGGCATTACGAGCCTTGTGGAGCCAGATCACCCTGAGAGTCGGACAGGGCCAGATGGCTGAAGTTCTCCCCTTCAGGGGAGACAGTCAAATTAGCAACCTCTTTGGGCACTTGCCTGCGGCATTACAGAGTACACTGATTAGGAAGGACACTTCCTCATCCGGTCAAGAGACACCCTTCTTTCCCTGGAGGCTATGGACACTGAAACCAGAAACCCCAGGACTGAGAACTACCTAGGAGGGTTCCGGGTATCTCCTACAAAGGAGGAGAAAGATCTAGAAGTGATGATATCTCATGACCGGATGCACTCTGTGTAATGTAGGAAGACAGTGGCAAGGGCAAACAGGGTGCTTGGTGCATTGCCAGCGGGGTCAGCAGTAGGAGACAGGAGCTGATTATGCCCTTGCATAGGTCAATGGTGAGGCTGCACATGGAGTATGTGGTGCAGTTCTGGCACCCTCAACTCAAAAAGGATATCAACCTGATGCAGACAGTCCAAAGGAGGGCTACAAAGATGGCTGCAGAACAGCAAGGTAGTTTGTATAAGGAGAGACTGAAGGCCCTGAACATGTACTCCTTGGAGGACAGAAAGGAGAGGGGAAACATGATTGAGACCTTCAAGTACCTTAAAGGGATCAATTAGGTGAACAAGAGAGTCTCTTCAGGCTAAAAAGTATACTAAGTCTCAGCACACTCAAACCCATGAATTGGATGCCACACAAAATAAAGTGATTAACTTACATTTATTGAACAAACGACCCAATGACGGACATAGTCTTGCCTGACGTGTTTCGAACACAGGGTTCTTCTTCAAAGGCTAAAGACTTTCAATAAAAAACACCTATACATTGGCTAAAAGGCAGCATGTGATACTGTAACAGCTTATGACACTCTGTGATGCTTACATAATTAGTGAAGTAAAAATATTTCTTTAATATCTTAATTAAAAACCATATAATGCATCCTACTAAAGTGCATAAACATAATGTAAATACCAATAGACTCCTTATTGCTAAATCACAATGCTGACACATTTAAAAAATTCAAACAAGATAGTCATTGCTGCAAAAGGGTAAAGGAAGAAACAGAAGGAGCATGAAGGGAACAGGGAGGAGCAAGGGGCGAGGAGGCAGATGGATGGAAAGGGCAGTGAAAAAATCAGCTCCACACACAAAAATACACAGAATTAGACGCCCTTTGTTAACTTACATAATCCTGCTATGCTGTTTCTCGTTTCATTTACTGACCATCTCCATGGTAATACTTACAAAAAATGCCAAAAGTAAAAGGGACTGAAAAAGAAACCATAATACAGCAATGGTCTTCTGGGGAAAAAACACAGGTTTGTATATACAGTATTTAAATGAACTTCAAGCTTAAAGAGATTCCGGAGTAATATCAATATATTCCCTCTATTATGTTAGTGTTTCCTCTTTTTCAGATAATTATGCACATACGCACCTTAGTCACTTTAGTAGGATGCACTAAATGTTTTTTAATCAAGATATTAAAGAAATATTTTTACCTCTTCAATTATGTAAGCATCACAGAGTGTCAAGCTGTCACAGTATCACATGCTGCCTTTTAGCTAATATATAGGTGGTTTCTATGGAAGGTCTTTAGACTTTGAAAGAGAACCCTGTGTTTTCGAAACACGTCAGGCAAGGCTATATCCATTATTGGGTTGTTTGTTCAATAAATGTAAGTTAATCACTTTATTTTGTGCGGTGTCCAATTCAAGGGTTTGAGTGTGCTGAGACTCTTAGTATATTTTACTCTGTGTAGTCTTTTAGCACCTCAGTCCTTGTGCACACTCTTTACAGTATTTTATTTTTGTCTTCAGGCTAAACAGCAACAACATTACGAGGGGACACAGCCTTAAGCTGGGGGGGAGGGTTAAGAGGGAGGTCAGGAGACATTTCTTCACAGAATGGGTGGCAACCAAGTGGAATGCACTATTAGAAGTGGTCTCAGTGAGGACAGTGGTTAGCTTCAAGTGGGGCTGGGACAGGTACAGGGGAAAGATTACAGTCCTGGGAGGCCATTTAGTGTAGTGGCTAAGGCGCTAGGCTATGAGTCAGAAGACCTGGGTTTGAATCCCACAGTCCTCACTGAATATGGTCAAATCTTTCTGGGCAGACTGGATGGACCATGGCTATGTTTCTGCTGTCATTTTCTATGTTTCTGTGGTACAGGAGAAGGCAGGGGATGGAAATGTCAGGGAGCTGGGAGCAGGGACAACAGCCTGAGCTGTAAACCCTGAGCATCCGAGCAGACTAGATAGACAACAGGGCCTAATTTTGCTGGCTACTTTGTATGTTCATATGTTACCCCTCGAGATTTCAGACTGGTTACACATCCCCCTTTGGAGTGGGGGACAGTCGTCAATAACTCTGAATGAGATGAACAATTACCAACTAAGACTACCTTGCTGTGCTTGTCATGCTGATGTTGGCTGTAACTGCTGAATCATGGTTAATAAATGTAGGGTTGTGGCCATTTTCTCCAACGCTCATTGTCTGTCTCAGTCTGTTCAGGTGGAACAAAGGGTATGTGCTCTATAAGACAATTACGTTTATTGTCTGTTTCTTCAAGGAAAGTTATATAGTATTATTGTTTGTTTGTAAAATTTATTTTTATGCAGGAAGTACATTTGTTGGGACATCAGTCCCATTTTCAACAAAGTCCTGTCATAAAAAATAAACAATACAAAAATACAAAACATTTACATTTACACAATCAAAATTACTTAAAACAGGTACATGTTAATTGCAAATATTCTCTTATTTTACACTTGAAAATAGGTAACACTTCAATAACCTTCAACCTTTGGGGCATTTTATTCCAATAATAAGCAATAGTATTCTGAAGCATAATATCTCCATATTTATTATAAGATCTAATCATAGGGATCTCATTGCCAAAAAAACTTGTATGAATAGTTAATGACCTATTACCTTTAATTTTAATATGATCAAACAAACAATGTCTAGGTTCACCTTTTATTATTTGGTAACAATATATATACCAAATACAAGCCCTTTTCTCTTTAGGGTTTAACCAATCTAATGTTTTATATAAAGCACAATGATGCACCCCATGCCTACTTCTTATTATAAATTTGCTCATTTTATAGTAAACCTGATTTACTTTATTTAACACTGTGATGTTAGAATGCATATATAACATTGATCCATATTCCAAAACTGGAACTAACAATTATCCAACCACTTTTTCCCCTTACTTTCTTAGTCAGGCTTCCAGCTACCCTTCTTAACATCCCCAATTTTTGAGTTGCCTTTTTAACTTGTATAAAAGCACGTTCTGTGTACATTAAATCACTATCAATTTGTACACCCAAATATCTATAAGTATCAACTGTTTCAATCTGAATATTCTCAGCAAGTTGTATTTGCAATTTTAATTTTCCTTTATTTTTAAGTCCACTAAAAACCATGCTTTGTGTTTTTTTGAATTTAACAATAAGCCTAGGTTATTAAACCAAATCTGTAATACATTTATATCTTGTTGGAGCTTATACGTTAATTGTTCCATACCATCTGCAGATGCCACAATTGCTGCGTCATCTGCATACATTCTAACATCACAGTATTTTATTTGCTTTGGAAGATTATTCACATAAACATTAAACATGAGGGGACCCAAAATAGATCCTTGTGGGACCCCTCGAAAAACTTCTCCTTGACCTGAAGTAATATCACCCAGAACCACACATGTCTTCGATCAGATAAATATGATTTCATCCACCTTAATGATTCATCCTGAAAGCCCAATTCATATAATCTTTCTAACTTAACTTCATGTTGTACAAGATCAAATGCCTTGCTTAAATCAACAAACACCGCCCCTGTACTTCTACCTTGATTCAACGATGTTGCTACTAAATTATTAAAGTCCAGCAAGGCGGTGTTTGTTGACTTACCTTTTTGAAATCCATATTGATATTTTGTCAGTAGCTGATTCTCTTCCAAATACTGACTTAACTGTATCTGGACTAGCTTTTCCAAATTTTTAGACACTATTGGCAATAAGGCAATTGGTCTATAATTCAATACTGCTACACTATCACCACCCTTAAAAATAGGTATAATTTTACTCACCTTCCAGACCCCTGGGCCTATAGAGCATTGCATGCTCCAGTTAAAAAGATATATTACAACAGGAGCAATAATCTCTGCCCCACATCTCAAAAATGTAGCTTCAATATCATCCAAACCTCCAGATTTTGAAACATTCAAGCATTAAAGTTTCTTTTCAACTTCATTTACCATTATAACTCTAAATTTAAATTTAAGTCCAGAATCATACTAACATACTAGTACTAACATACTAAAATGCCAGCAGAATAGGCCTAATGGTCTTTCGTGTCTGCTCGTTTGATCAGCCCCCACCCTGGGTGCTGACCTTGCTGTCCCCCTCGCCTTCTCTGGCTTCTCCCTTCCCAGTTCCGGATATTCTTGCTGCATTGGATTTTACTTCCTGAACCCTTCCCCTGTACCTGTCCCACCCCCTCTTGAACCCCTCCACTGTCTCTGCCTCCACCAGCCCCCTATTTCATTAATTATTTCCATATTTCTTTTAATATTGTCTAAAGAAATTTCTGATGTCTTTCCATTTAACCTAGGAATATTTAAGTCAGGCAAATGAATAAAATATGTATTGAAATAATTTGCTACCTCTTCTTGATCTTTTATTAATCTTTCCCCCTGACTTAAATGAATCTTTTGTATTGGTCTTATAGGATCCTTCAAGTCATAAATTTGCCTTCAAATTTTTTTTTGGATCTTGTGCCTTATTTAATTTAACCAAATAAATACTGGGTTTTTGCTCTTTTTATATCCTTCTTACATTTTATCTCTCCAATATTTAAATTTTTCCCAGGTCACAGATTCCTTATACTTTCTTGCCTTTTTCCATACTCTATCCCTTATTCTTATTTGTTTTTTTTAATTTTTCTGTTGTTTTTTGTTGTTGAATGTTTAAAAATATGAAAAAGATGACCCATATTTTGCAAAGAATAGAACTTTGTATAAAGATATAAGAAGCTAATTATACTGCTATGATGGCAGAAGCATGAAACATAGAATTTGATGGCAGATAAGGACCACTTGGCCCACCTAGTCTGCCCATTTCCTAATTAATAAGCTACAGATCCTAGTTAACCAATAGCCTACTTCCTCCTACGCCCCACTAGAATTGCTCTATGTCTTTCCCATGCATTCTTGAATTCCCCCACTGTTTCTGACTCTACGACCTCCTCAGAAAGGCTGTTCCATGCATCCACAACCCTCTCTGTGAAAAAATACATCCTCACATTACCTCTGAGCTGTCCCCTCTCTATCTTCAAATTGTGCCCCCTTGTTCTTGCACATCTCTTTTTCTGAAAGGTGCTACACTCTTGGACTTTGTCAATTCCCTTGAGATACTTCAAAGTTTTTATCATGTCCCCCCCTCTCTCCTTTCCTCGAGGATATACATATTAAGCTCCTTTAGTTTCTCTTCATATGTCTTCTGTTGCAGACCCTGCACCATTCTGGTTGCCCTCCTCCTCTGGACAGCCTCCACCCTGTCTATGTCTTTGCAGAGATGTGGTCTCCAGAACTGCATGCAGTACTCCAGATGGGGTCTCACCGTCTGTACAGAGGGATAGCAACTTCCTGTTTTCTACTGGTGATGCCTCTCCCTATGCATCCCAGTATCCCCCCAGCCCTTGTTACTGCCTTCTCACACTGCTTGACCACCTTTAGATTTGATATAACTACCCCCGGTCCATTTCCATTGTTGTTGTCAGTCTCTCACCCCCCCATTGTGTACTTTTCCTCTGGGTTTCTGTTTTCCCAGATGCAGTACTTTGTACTTCTTTGTGCTGAATCTAAGCTGCCATATATTTGACCATTCTTCCAACTTTGCCAAGTCCCTTCTCATTCTTTCCACCCCACCTTGTGTATCAATCCTGTTGCAGATCTTTGTGTCGTCTGCAAAGAGACATACTTTTCCTTCCGGTTCCTCTTCAATGTCACTTATAAAGACATTAAAAAGGACTGGACCCAGTACCAAACCCTGCGGTACCCTAGTAACCCCCCTTTCTTCACTGTGGACTCAGTTTACTATTACCCTCTGTGTCCTATTGTCTAGCCAATGTTTTTCCCAGGCTAGCTAATTTGTTTATTAATCTTTTGTGTAGGACTGTGACAAATGCCTTGCTAAAGTCTAGGTAGACTATGTTCACAGCCCCTCCCTGGTCTACTACTTTGGTCACCTAGTCAAAGATATCGATTAGATTTGTCTGACATGACCTTCCCACTACGAGTCCATGGTGCTTTGGGTCCTGTGCCCTACTGGCCTCTAGGTACTCAACAATTATTTCTTTCAGAAGTGAATCCATCATTTTACCTACCACTGAGGTCAAACTAATAGGTCTGTAGTTTCCTGCCTATGTCTTGCTCCCACTTTTGTGAAAGGAAATCACATCCGCCCTCCTCCAGTCCTCAGATACCACACCATTCTCCCATGATTTGTTAAAAAGGATAGTCAGTGGTGTTACTAGTTCTCCCCTTAGTTCTTTTAGAATTCTGGGGGTAAATCCTATCAGACTCCATTGCTTTGTCCACCTTCAGTTTTAGGAGTTCTTTCAGAACCCTTTCTTCTGTGAAAGGACAGATATCAACCCCCCTATCCAGCGTGCTTCTGTTGACTGGATTAGGCACCTCCCTCTCCTCTTCTTTTGTGAATACTGAGCAGAAGTATTCATTCTGTATCCCTGCTTTTTCACCGTCCCTCTCTGCCCACACACACTCCTCTTTATTCAGCATCAGTATCCCTCCCTTTGTCTTTCTTCACTCCTTAATATACCTATAAAAGGTTTTATCCCCCTTCTTAACAGAGTTGGCTACCTTTTCCTCAATTTGGGCCTTTGCTATTCTGACTGCCTTCCCCGCTTCCTTCTGCTTTAACTGGAACAGTTCTCTGTCCTACTCCTTCTGTTTTTCCTTATACTTCCTGAATGCTATCTTTTTCTCTCTAATCTTCCCCACTACCTCGTTTGAGAACCATAGTGTTTTTTTCTTTCATTTTGATTCATTTGCTTCACACAAAGGCTTGTTGCCTCTGTGATGGCAGTTCTGATGTTTCCCCATTGTTGTTCTACCCCTCCTTCTTGTCTGTTTGCTAGTGCTTTTCTGAGGCACTGTCCCATTTTGGCAAAAATCAGCCCTCCTGAAGTCCAGTACCTTCACTTTTGCATGGCTTGACTCTACAGCTGAGTTTATTGTGAACCACACAGTTTGGTGGTCACTTGTTTCCAGCTGGTGACCTACTTCTGGATCTGAGATCCTCTGTATGTCCCCATTTGAGTATCAGGTCTAAGATTGCTCCCTCCTGAGTGGGTTCCAACACTAGCTGTCTGAGGCATGCCCCCTGTAGGGCATCGAGAATGGCCCTGCTCTTGGAAGTGGCTGCAGCAAAGGTGCTCCAGTTAATATCTGGCATATTCAGGTCCCCCATCAGCAAGATCTCCCCTTTCTCTGCCATCCTAATTATACCTTCCGTTATTTCCTTGTCCATTTCTTCCCCAAGATGGGGGTCTGTATACAACCCCTGTGCAGACTGTGGTACCATTTTCAGTCTCCAGGGTGACCCACAGTGCCTCCTCACCTCCCTATTTATCCTTTAGTTCCATTGCTTTGATCTCTTCCCTTACATAGAGAGCTCCTCCTCCTCCTCCTCTTCTTCTACTCTCCCTGTCACCCCTGTAGATTGTGTACCCTGGTATGCTGACATCCCAGTAAAGGTTCTCTGTGTACCATGCTTCTGTGACTACCACCCCTGGGGAGGGGTATTTAAGGGGGTTGGTTTCCATGTGTTGTGAGGCATGTGTTTCAGCTGTACCTGACTTGAGTGAGAGAAGGACTTAACTCCTGAGAGAAAAGTTAGAAGCCTTGAGACCTGTATCTGTTTTACTCTTATATATCTAGAGAGGAATTATTGCAATGCTTTATTTCTGCCTGAACAAAGAAAGTCTCACGATAATTGACATTTTGCTTGTTTCATCCTGATTGAAAAGAACTTGTATAACCAGCTTGTTTGCAGTTCTTGAGGGGCGGCCATGGCCGAGATTCTTGTGGATGATGAGCATACAGCATCATCTTTCATGAGACTTCAGCATCTTCTTGATGCTATTGGTAGAAATTGGTAATAGTAGTAACACAGTACTGGTAGGAGTAAGAAGGGTGGCTTGGAGTCTTTGCTCCCTGAAATAAAACACTTTGCTAGGTTTGTGTGGGGGGAATGCAGGGGGCACATTCCCCCCAGTTATCTCTATTCCAGTGAGCAGGAGACTGGTGCATTGTTGACTGTTGCCTAGCAACAGTCGTCTCTCTCCCTCATCATAATCTTATCCACCGTTTTTGTCCCTTACAATCTGCAGCCGCTTTGTATAACCATCCTGAAAGTGACTTTTTGTTATTTTAAATAAATATATGCCCAAGCAATGCATTTTTACCTGCAAACATACCTGTCTTTCACTTAATAGGACCCCACTACAGGCAAGTATGAGTGGGGGGGTCATTCAAACAGGGCTTGGGTCAAAATAAAGATGGGGTAGTGCCCATAATGGAGGGAGAGCAGATTGGTGGGGAAGCAGCTCATAAGGCAGTCAGAGAAGGAAAAGGAGGTGTTAGGAATGAGGGGGTCAGAAAGGTGGTAATCCTGGGGGTTCCATAATTAAGGGTATTCACTGAGGAAAGAAGGGCGGTGCAGATATGGGGAGGAAGGTGGTCTGCATACCAGTGATGATGGCAGAGAGGATGTGCCCAAGGTTTGGTGAGTTAGTGAGGGTAGTTGGGGGTGGGGACTGCACATACAGTAGTTATACTGCAATGTAACAATGTCCTAGCCAGGGAGGAGGTAGGGATAGTAGAGGAAAGATACAGGTTGTGGAGAAGACTTGCAGAGAGGTAGCCAGATTGCTTGCATTCTCAAAAGTGTTGCCAGTACCAAAAGCCAGCACAACCTGGAAGAAAAGGATGGAGGAGTTCAATTACTGACTAAGAGAGTGGTGCAAGGATGAAGGATGTGACTGTATTGGGAGATGGGGAAGACCTGGTTAGATAAAACACTTTTTGCACCAGACAGACTGCACCTAAGTAGAGGGGGGATGAGAGCCCTCAGGAATAAACTGGGGAGTACATAAACCACAATTTTAATTTAAACTATTGTGGGGGGGCACCCCCCCCCCGAGTCCTAGAAACGCCACCAGACCTTATCCAGCAACTAACACACTGAAATTTGGCCAATGGAAAATCATGTACACAAATGCCCGCAGTCTGGGGAACAAGATCCTAGACCTGCAGGCAACAATGACAGAGGCTAAACTGGACATAGTAGCCATTAGCTGGGAGACAGTATAGTGCAGTGGTTTAAGGCTCTGAGCTGCAAATCTGGTGACATCCAGTAGACCAGACCTGGGTTTGAATCCCACAGCTTCCACTTGCATACTGTGTGACCCAGAGCAAGTCACTTAACTTCCCTGTTCTCCCAGGTTGCAGCTGTAAAAAAGCTTTCAGCTTAGTGTGCTACTCCTGGTTAAACAAATAAATTAAAAAAAAATAGCGAGACATGGTTCACCAGTAACCACACTTGGAAGACTTCAGTTCCTGGCTATGTACTGTTCAGAAGAGACCGAGGTGCAAAAGGGGGCTGGAGTGGCCCTTTATGTCAATGAAAATATCAAAGCTACATAAATTCAGAATACACATAAAGAACCAGAAGAACTGTGGGTCGCCCTGGAAACAGGAAATGGGACAGCCATACGAACTGGGGTTGCCTACAGGCCTCCAGACTAGGGGGAGGACGTACACACATTACTGTTAGAAGATATACAAAAAATGACAGCTAAAGGGGAGGTTCTGATAATGGGAGACTTCAACATGCCAGATACAGATTGGTCAATACCGGCAGGAACATGCACTAGAACTAGACACACAGTGGATTCCCTGCAGGGGAAGGGCCTCAAACAACTGGTACAAGAACCCACAAGAGACAGGACTATCCTAGATCTAGTACTAACAGGGAAAGGATCACAGATCTCCAGGTAGGTCACCTGGGGGCCAGTGACCATCACATGGTATGATTCAATTTGGCCGCTAGAACTAAATCATCCCATTCCAAGGCAAAAATATGGGACTGCAGATGAGCTGACTTTGATAAGATGGCCAACAGAGTTAAGTTAGCCCTGGCAAGAAGAAATATAGGTAAGGGGGTACAGGCAAAATGGGCAAGCATTAAGGATGCAATACTTGAAACAATATCCCATTGTGTTATGGAGAAAAACAAGAGCAAAAGAAGGAGGAAACCACTTTAGTTCTCAGAAACAGTAGCAGAAAAGGTCAGAGCCGCAAGGTTGGCCTTCAGGAAATATAAGTGAACACAGTGGGATGAAGATAGGAAGGCATACCAAACTTCCCTAAGGGAAGCAGGGAAGGCAGGCAAAGGCCCAAACCAAGGAAACACGAGCACAAACAGTAAAAGAAGGGGACAAGACTTTCTATAGATACATTAGTGAAAGGAGAAAGTCCAGAGGGGAGTATTGCTAAGATCAAAGGGGATAAGGGGGAGTGTGTAGAGGAGGACCAAGGAAAAGCATTTTATCCTACATAGATAATTCTGCTCAGTATTTACTTAGGAGAAGGTAGGGCAGTGCCCACAGCTCAGCACCATGGACACGGGGGAGAGAGAGGTGTGCACAAGTTCCTTTACAAAAGAAAGGGTTTTACAAGAGCTCACTAAGCTCAGGGTGGATGAGGCAATGGGACCAGATGGCATACATCTTAGGGTACTAAAGGAGCTAAGGGTGGAACTAGCAGAGTCATTAGCAGAACTGTTTAGTGAGTCTCTGAGCACAGAAGAGGTCCCAGAAGACTGAAGAAGGGCTCATGTGATCCCACTCCACAAGAGTTGTAGCAGAGAGGAAGCAGGGGACTACAGACCAGTCAGTCTTACCTCAGAAGTGGGCAAGATTATGGAGTCACTCTTTAAGGAAAGGATAATGCAACACCTGGAATCCTTAGGAGCACAGGATCCAATACAGCATGAGTTTACAACAGGAAGGTCCTGTCAAACTAATCTCATAGATTTCTAACCAGAGTGTTGGACCAAGGTGGTGCAGTTGATGTCACCTACCTTGACTTCAGCAAAGCTTTCGATACTGTTCCACATAGAAGATTGATTAATATAAGGTGGGAAGGCTCAGGGTGGGTCAGAAGTTGGTCATCTGGGTGGCAAACTGGTTGGTGGGCAAAACACAGAGTGGTGGTAAACGGTATCCAGTCAGAAGAGATGCAAGTCACAGGTGGGGCACCTCAGGGATCAGTCCTGGGGACAGTCCTCTTCAATATCTTCATCAGTGACATTGTAGATGGACTGGAGGGTAAGGTTTGTTTGTTTGCAGATGACACCAAGATCTGCAATAGAGTAGATGATCAAGATAGGGTGGGCAGAATGAAAAAAAAACACTCACCTTAGTAATTGTGTTTCTTCTAATGGAGTCTTGCTGTATTCTGACAATATGTAGTTAACTCCAGCTCTTGAACTGCCCCACAGAGTGAAGGGTTAAATTCTATGCCAGGCATAGAACGTTGGGCTCGAGCTCGGTTGAAAACTCTGTCTGTGTCCTTTTAAAACCAAACCGTCAGATTCTTATGAGCTAAAACTTGCTGACTAAATAATGTGGAAATTGTAAAAACTCCTAGTAGCCAACTGGCAACAAAGACTTTGGATTCCCCAAATGACTCAAGTCAGGAAACCCAAAGAACCAAAACCAGGTAATAAGAACTAAAAACTCTTAATTAAACAAATACAAAGCACCCAACACAACAGGAGTGGGGTAAAGACACCCCTGGGGTGCAACACTGCACCTGCCCACCCACTTCCCAAAAACAGGTTCTGAGAGGGAGGCAGGAGGAGGTCAGAATACAGCAAGACTCTATTAGAAGAAACTCAATTACTAAGGTGAGTAATTTTTTCTTCAAACAACATGAAGTCTTGCTGTATTCTGACAATTAGCAGACTACCAAGCAGTACCTCCAAGGAGGAGGGACAGAACCTACTTTGGGAATAGGCTCTGAAGTACTGCTGTGCCAAACCTAGCATCACTCGTAGCCTGGATATCCAGAGAGTAATGCTTGGTGAAAGTATGAATTGTTTTCCAGGTGGCTGCTTGACAGATTTCTAACAAGGGAATATCCCTAAATGCAGACAGAGATGCAGCTGTACCTCTAGTGGACTGAGCCCTCAGGCCTGAGGATTCAGTTTTTCCCAGTTTTTTACAGTAGAATTGAATACAGGACACAATCCACCTGGCAATGGTTCTCTTGGTGGTAGGTTTTCCCTTACCTACTTCTCCATAAGTAAGGAACAACTGGAGGGAGTCAAACCTGTGACCCTTTGTACGGTCTATGTAGTAACTAAGAGCCCTTTTAATATCTAAACTGTGTAGCCTCTGTTCCTCTGAGGAGGTGTGATCAGTGAAGAACACAGGAAGAGACACAGATTGGTTTAAGTGGAAATCAGAAACCACTTTAGGTAGGAACCTTCTATTGGTTCTAAGGACCACCTTATCTCTATGGAAAGAGATAAAGTCAGGCTCCACTGACAGGGCTTGCAGTTCACTGATACATCTGGCAGAAGTAACAGCAACTAAAAACACAGTTTTCCAAGTCAAGTACTTGAGCTCTGCTGAGAACATAGGCTCGAAGCGGGGTTGCATCAGCCGAGCAATACAAATACTCAAATCCCAGGCAGGAGCAGGATCCCTAAAAGGAGGATTGGTATGAAGCAATCCTTTGAAAAATTTACAGAATACAGGGTGAGATGACAGAGAGGAAGATGTCCCCACTGACAGGAAAGCAGAAGCAGCTGACAAATGAACTTTGATAGTAGCTGGTTTGAGGCCAAGGCCATTAAGGTAAACCATGTAATCCAGAACTGTAGACAAGTCAGTAGCGTCTGGGGAAACGTGCTTTTTGGAACACCAAATACTCAACCTTTTCCATTTGGAGTTGTAGGTTTTTCTTGTGGCAGGCTTTCGAGAAGCCTTGAGGATCTCTAGAACCCCTTGGGACAGATGTGAATCTGCATACTCTGAGTCTTCAAGAGCCATGCCTGGAGATGGAGCGACTGGAGATTGGGGTAACAAATCCTCCCCTGAGAGGAGGTTAGCAGATTGTAATTCCTGGGAAGAGACAGGGGAAGATGGACTGCTAAGGACAGTGACAGGGGGTACCAAGGCTGCCTGGCCCAGTCTGGAGCAATCAGAATCACTTTGCATGGTTGTGACCTTACCTTGACTAGAACCTTGAACAACAGAGGAAAAGGAGGGAAGGCATAAAGAAATTTCTCTTCTCAGTTCAAAATCAGAGCATCCAGAGGGACTGAACCCAAGACTGGGGGTCTACAACAAAACAGAGGAAGTTGGTGATTGTCTGGGGATGCAAAGAGTTCTATCTCTGGAGTACCCCACCTTGACAAGATCGCCTTCAAAACCAAAGGATCCAGAGACCATTCGAGATGGCCCTGGGAAATCCTGCTCAATGCATCCACTATTACGTTGTCCTTTCCTGGGAGGTGGACTGCAACTAGAGAGGTCTGCAGGGAATAAGCCAGGGACCATACTTTCATGGCCTCCATGCACAAGGCCATGGACCGAGCACCTCTCTGCTTGTTGATACACCACATGGTGGTAGTGTTGTCCGTCCTGACCTGAACCACCTCATTCTGTATTGACTGAAAGAAAGCTTGTACGGCAAGATGTACTGCCTTGAGCTCCAGAAGGTTGATGTGAAGAAGGGATTCCTGAGGGGACCACAGTCCCTGGGCCGTGAGAGCACCCAGATGGGCTCCCCACCCCGAAAGGGAAGCATCTGTGGTAAGAACCACAGAGTGAGTCTGAGAGACAAATGGAACACCTTGCTTTAGACTCTCCAGGTCCTGCCACCACTGAAGGGCCTGAATTAAGGTGTGAGCAACAGGAACTAGCTTGGTAAGACAATGTTTCCTTAGGAACCAAAAGGTTCTCACATGGAACTGAATGTCCCTCATCTGAAACCTGACCCCTTGGATCACTGCTGTGCAAGCTGCCATGTGGCTCAGAAGCTGCGGAAAATGCCTTGCTGGTCAAGAAACCAGAGGGAGAAAGGAAGAGACCAGCTGAGAGATGGCTTTTGCCCTTTCCAAAGGAAGGAAGACTTTTGCCTTGAGGGTGTCCAGCTCTGCTCCTATAAAAGTGAGGAGCTGTACTGGTTCGAGAACTGACTTGGGAAGACTGAGAAGGAACCCAAGGGAAATGAGAACTTTCTGGGTAACCTGCAGATCTGACTTGACTTGGTCTGAAGACTGGCCCACCAGAAGCCAATCATCCAGATATGGAAAAATAGAAATCCTTTTCCTTCCTAAAAAGGCCACCACTACTGCTAGGCGCTTTGTAAACACCCTTGGAGCTGAGGTTAGACTGAAGGGCATTGCTCTGAACTGATAATGACCTGAGGGCAATTTGAACCTGAGGTACTTTCTGTGGCAGCACCTGATGGGAATGTGAAACTAGGCATCCTTGAGGTCCAGGGAGTCTAGTCAGTCTCCTGGCCTCAGAGACAGAAGAATTGCTCCCAGAGTCACCATCTTAAATTTTGGCATTACTAGGTGCTTGTTAAGGTATCTTAGATCTAGGATGGGTTGCCACTCCCCTGTCTTTTTTGGGGTAAGGAAGTACCTGGAGTACAGACCTTTGCCCCTGTATGAAGTAGGAACTCTCTCTATGACCTTTAAGGCCAGTAGAGACAAAATCTCTGCCTCTAGAGCAAGGGTTTCTGAAGTATTTGCAGCTGGAAAGGATCTGGGTCTCGGTTTTGGAAAACTTTTGAAACTGAGAACCAGCCCCTGGCTTACAACCTCCAGGACCCACTTGTCTGAGGTAACAGACATCCAGTCCTGGACAAAGTAAGCTAGCCTGCCACCTACTGGAATGGGGGAGTCGACCTGGGCTGACACATCAGGGTGTCTGTTTGGCAGGAGTCTTAGGCTGAAGGGTGGATGCAGCCCTGCTCATCCCCCTTCTGCCTCTCCCTCTCCCTCTGAAGAACCCCCTCTGAGAAAAGGAAGAGGAGGCCTGTGCCTGGTAGAAAGGCCTGTGAAAAGGCCTGCCCCTAGCTTGCTGCCTCTGAGGAGTTGCCTTCCTCTCCTTGGCCTGGGCACTCCTATAAGTGGTGCTATACTCGTCTATTTTCTTCATGTAATTGTCTGTCTGCTCCCCAAACAGAGAATTACCCACTACAGGGAAATCCATGGCCTTAGCTTGGGTGTCCTGCGAAAGGCTAGTACATCTGAGCCAGACCATTCTCTGAAGAGCCACAGATGTAGCCATGACTCTTGATGACACATCACTGGAGTCCACAGCAGAATGAAATTGCACCTTTGATGCCTCAATCCCATCAGCAGCCACCCCCTCCAGCTCCTTGGCTAGCTGGGGGGAGGCCTGTTTAGCCAATGCTAGTACAATGTCCCACCTGGATGTCTGGTACCTGGCTGTAAAGGCCATATAATTAGCTTGCCTGAGTCCCAAAGATGATGCCAAGTACTGTTTCTTTACCATGGCATCTATCTTCCTGGAATCTTTGTCTGGGGAGTGTGAAGCCAAGGGGATGTTTGTCTTGTCAAAGGCAGCAGCCTGCACTACCCCAACATGGCTGCACTGTTGGTAAAGAAATTCCATATCTGAGCCTGACAAGGTGTGCCTCTTGTCCATTCTCTTGTCAACAGGAGGTATAGAATTGAGAGACCTAAGAATTTTTTGTGTCCGTTTCCCAAATGAACTATGAAGGGGAATAGACAGTCTCTTAGACTCTGGGATGTCCATCATCTCTATGAAGTCAGGCTCCTCTTGATCCTCTACAGCCTCAATAGGAAGCTGGAGGGTTTGAGCCACTTTTCTGTAGAACAGAAAGTGGGAAGGGGACTCAGAAAGCCTAGGAGGGGAAACACCAGAAGGTCTGTCTGGGGAGATGGGTTCTACAGGCACATCCAGACTTTCATTGTTGTAATCATCCTCTTCAAAATCCCCCTCCTCATCAAACTCTGGTTCGTAAAAATCTTCAGGGGAATAATCCTGAACCGGGGGAACCGACTGAACCGAACCCCTGCCTGAAGGTGCCGGACCAGTCAGAACCGGATGAAGCGATTCCACAATCCAAATCGCTTTGGCTATTTCTTTGGCGGTTGGAACATGTAGCTCTGGATCTGAACCGGCCGATTTATCCTTTCATTTTCTTTTTGTAGGAACCGATCCCTCAGGATCGGCTCTCCTCTTGCCCAAAGAAGTATCGCCCTGGTCAGAGGGCACTCCTTCTGGTTCGGTAGGAACTGAACTGGGCTGGTCTTCCAGGCCAGCAGATTTCTCAGCCTCCTTATTCCTAAGTCTACCTAACCTTTTCTCCAGGGTAGACTAAAGGAAATTCTTACAAATTTGGCAGTCTGAATCAAGGTGGTCAAACCCCAGACAGTAAACACAGGTGGTGTGGGGATCGGCCTTAGCAAAGACCTCCCCAACACACTGCAGTGCTGAAACCCAGTGGGCCCGGTTCTTTTCTTGAGTTTCTCAGACATGGCCAGCCTAGCCAACTTACCCTTTAAATGGCAACCACCAGGCAAGACTTCCCTATCGGTTTCTCACCATGTCACGGGTGACATGTGATGGAAAAAAATGCTAAAATTATGTTTTTTTGTTTAAACCGAAACGGACTGGTAACCACACACTAATTTTTTCTTTTTCAAGATCTTACTACAAGATTGGTTCAGCCAAACTGATCAGAAAAATTTCACAATTTCCACACAACAGCTACTAATCTAAGTACTTACGGTACCACAGGCAGAGTCTCGAACTGAAAAACGGAAGGAAAATCGGATTAAAACTGAAACTTTAACCATGATAGAACTGAGCTAACTGCAAATTGTCAGAATACAGCAAGACTTCATGTTGTTTGAAGAGAAGAAATCTGGATAAACTGTTCAGAATAGTGGCAACTGGGTTTTAACACAAAGAAGTGCAAGATCATGCACATAGGGAAGAGAAACCCTGAAGCCACCTATAGGCTGGGAGGGGAATTATTGAAATCACAAGGGAAGAAAGAGACCTGTGCATCATAATCACAGATGACCTGATATCATCCAAGCAGACCCCTAAAGCAGTAGGTAAGGCTAGGGGGATGTTGGGGTGTATTAGTAGGGGTATCATAATTCATAAGAGGGAGGTAATAATCCCTCTTTTCAAGACACTGGTTAGGCCCCATCTGGAGTACTGCGTGCTGTACCGGAGGCTGCACCTGAGCAAGGGCATTAACAAAATGGAGACAGTCAAGAGAAGGGCAACCGAAATGGTGCAGGGACTGCATCAAAGAACATATGAGGACAGATTAATGGAGCTCAATATATATATATATTCTAGAGCAAAGCAGAGAAAGAGATGAAACAATCAAAACATGCAAACATCTTTAGGGCATTAATAAGATGAAACAGTCAAACATGTTTCAATATAAGAAAATTAGTAGAACAAGAGGACACAGCATGAGATTAGAGGGAGGCTGATTAAGGGGTAATGTTAGGAAGTTCTTTTTCACAGAAAGGGTGGTGGATACATGGAACGGCCTATCTCAATAGTAGCACAATAGGGCAAAACAACAATTATGAACTACAGATCAATCTTTAAAGTGCGTTACCATGATTGCAGATGTTAACATTCTTCATCCAAGTGGTACATCATTTAACAAATTCCAAGATATTGATTGTGGCCCCTGGGCATCTTAGCTGCTGAGGGAAATAATTCCATAGGGAAGCTCCTCTAAAAACAATAGAGGATATTCCACTATTCAAGTTACAAATAGGAAGGCAAAACTGGGCACCATATGACATCCTCAGGCCCCTTCCAAACTCCTTAAACTTAAACAACCCAACAATATAGTCTGGAAACTTGTGGCTCCAGACCATAATCATAAAGTGCAATAAATGTACATTGCTTCTCACAAATGGCCTCTCCCAGCTTAGCTCATTAAACAAGAAACACCAATGGGTTCAAAACTGAACATCTTAGATAAAATATGCCAGTCTGTGGAACAATTGGTCCACTTTATTTAACAACAGACCAGTGGCCCCCTTCACAGAATATGTCTCCATAGTCAATAACTGGTAATAGCAAAGTATTAACCACATTTTGATGAACCTCCCTGGACATAAATCTTTTATATCTATAAATGGCTCCTAACTTTTTATTCGTTCCTCTTATTAATGAATCTACATGAAATGCCCAACTTAAGTGGGAATCAAGCCAGACACCGAGATATTTATAATGGTCCACCTGTTTTATGACCGAACCCCCCAATGTAACAATTTCCAGTTTCAAATCACATATATTATTATGCTTATTTCTAAACAAAAGTACCTGCATTTTATTTACATTCAAAATCAGATAATGTATCTTGAAAAATTCTTGGAGCTCATTTAAAGCTTGTTGCAGCTTTAACCCAATTATATCCTGGGAAGCTCCTTCTACACACAAGTATGGTAACATCTGCATACAGATGATATAGATATCTGGAGATTGAAACTTAAGTTTGTTTACATAAATATTGAAGAGCAGAGGCCCCAAGACTGACCCCTGGGGAACTCCACTCCTCAATCCCAAAGTCCCAGATTTAAAGGAACCTACCTCCACAAACTGGCTACGTCCCATCAGGTATGAGGAAAGCCATTTCATCAGAAGAGAAGACAAGCTGCTCTCCCCGAGTCTGGACAGGAGCATCTGATGGTTCAGGGTGTCAAAAGCCTTTGAAAGATCAATAAAAGGACACATACCATTAAACTCCTGTCCAGACTCAGCTGGAGATCGCTTACCAATTTTGTTAAAGCTGTTTGAGTGCTATCCAAAGACCTGAAGCCTGACTGAAAGGGAAACAATTTATTATTATTATCCAGAAAACTCTTTAATTGACATGAGATAATTCTCTCGAACATTTTTGAGACCTGAGGTAACAACGAAATGAGCCTATAATTGCCCAAATCAGTCTGATTTCCTAATTTAAATACTGGTCTGACCCTGACTATCTTCCACCTCTCTGGAAATTCACCAGTCTTACAGGATAAATTAAAAATATGAGCCAAGGCAAATGCTAGACAAGAAGCAGCATATCTTAGAAGCTTGGAGGGAATTCTATCATGTCCTATTGCCTTGGAAATATTTATTTTTAAGAGTTCCTCAGCTCAGGAAGTGGCAGATATGAATACAGTGCAGGGTTTCAAACAGACATGGGATAGGCATAAGGCAGCAATACAGAGGAGTATGAATAGATAGGCAATTGACAGAGTAAAGGTCTATGGCACATTCATAAAGCAGAAAAAAAATGGGCAGACTAGATGGGCCTTGTGGTCCTTATCTGCCGTCAACTCTGTTTCTATGTTTCTATGTTATGTCTCCAGATCACCTCCCATACCACTAGAGGGGAAATGTGGATAAAAGAGGAAGGGGAGTTAGGAAGATAGCAGTGGGGGAGGTGATTCAGGTAAAGGGACATAATGAGAAAGGCAGACAGGTAGGAAGAGAAGGAGGCTCAGATGCTAGGTGAAATGTGGAGGCCCTGAACGCATAAAGTCTTGGAAACAAGATGGATGACCTGCTGGTGTTGTTGGCAGACAGGAGAGTGGACATTGTGGCAGTCACAGAGACATGGATGACACCTAACCAGGATTGAGACATCTCAAATCCTTGGGTTTAAATCATACAGGAGAGACAGGGAGGTAGGAAAAGGGGGATGGGTGGCTGTTTACATCAGGGATGGTATAACTTGTATGAGAGAAGAGTCAGAAGAGGGGAGGGTGGAAGCAATATGAATTAATTTACTGTCAAATAGATGGAGGAATGTGATGTTGGAGGTGGTTTACAGACAATCTAACCAGGAGGAGGAAAGAGACAGGGAATTTAACTCACAAATGAAAACTGCTGCAGGGAAGGGAGAGGTGGTAATAGTGGGAGACTTTAACCTGCCTGTGGTAGCTTGGAGGGTACTGGTCTCGACTTGCAGGTAGAGCCAGGTGATGCTAGATATGCTGCAAAGGGGATTCCTGATACAAGGCATCACAGGACCCACCGGGGAGGGGTCAATTCTTGATTGGGTGCTGACGAACTGGGAACACATCTAGGATATAAAAGTTAAAGAGCCTATGGGTGGGAGTGACCATTGTACACTGTGGCTCCTGTTAGACATGGGCAGGGAAAAGGCCCTCACTAAGACTAAAATCCTGAACTTTAGAAAGGCGGACATCAGAAAGATGGGTTACCTGCTAAGGAGTTACTTGGCTAGCATTCGAGTGGACATGGGGGTGGACCAAAAGTGGTCCATCATCAAGAAGGGAATAAAGGTAGCCACAAGAGAGTGTGTAAGACTCAAAGGGAAAAATTCAATGGTCAAAACGCCCAGCTGGTTTAGCATTGAGGTGGCCTAGGCAGTAAAGGATAAGAGGTAAGCCAGCAAGAGGTTCAGGAGGACCCAGAGGGATAAAGACAAGAAGGACTACCTGAAGAAGGCTAGTGTAGCAGGTAGGGTAGTCAGGTGAACTAAAGCTCATAAGAAACTGCAGCTATCTTAGGGAATTTAAAAGGGTGAGAAGACCTTTTTTTGCTATATAAGTGAGAAAAGGGACTACAAAGATGGGATTGTTAGGCTCGGGAAAAAATATAATTGGGTAGAGGAGAATGGGGCAAAGCAGGGGTACTGAAAGAGTGCTTCTGTTTGGTTTTTACCAGGGAGACAGATGGACCAGTGCCACTAGGGGGCAGGAGAGGAGATGGTGGGGTGCAGGGGAAACACAGATGTTTTGACAGAGGTGGATAGGAGGAGGAAAGGGCTGCTAGCATTAAAGATAAACCCCCGGCCCAGGTGAAATACACTCAAGGGTGCTGAGGGAACTGGCTGAGGAACTTGCAAGTCCCTTGACTGACCTTTTCAGCAATTCACTGAAGTGGGATGTGGTACAGCAGGACTGAAAAATTACGCATGAAGTGCCCCTCCATAAGAGTGGTCCCATGGATGACCTGGGGAAGTACAAACCAGTCAGTCTGACCTCAATCATGCACAAGCTTATGGAGACCATACTTAAGAAAAGATTGCTAAAGTATTTGGAAGAGAATGACCTCCAGGGTTTATGGGGGGGAGGAGATCATTTCAAACAAGTCATATACATGATTGGAACCTTCAAGTACTTGAAAAGATAAATACGGTGGATAAGGTGTGTCTCTTTAAGCTGAGTGGTAACCATAAAATTAGGGGACTTGGTCTTAAGCTGGAGGGTGGGAGGTTTAGGAGGAGGTCAGGAAGCACTTCTTCACAGAGAGGGTGGTGGATGCTTGGAATTCACTGCTGGAAGAGGTGATCTGTTTGAAGACAGTGGGCAGCTTTAAGAGAGGCTGGGATAAGCATAGGGGGAAGGTAAGGATCATGGGTAGGGAGGATGAGAGGAGTGGGGGCAGGGACAGTAGCTCAAGCTGTGGACCCGGCAAGACGAGCAGACTAGATAGACCAAAGGGCCTTCTACTGCTGGCATCTTCATATGTTCATATGTGTGCAAGTTTGATTAACTTCATTAGGCTCACTCAGACAGTGACTGATGTACATCAGCACTGTTTAATACGTTCTGGCCATTCCTGTTGAAATGCTGTGGAGCAGCATCCAGACAGCACTGCCATTGGAGTGCTGGAGTGTGCTCCAGTGCAAAGGGGAGGATTCCACAGGGGAAGGGGGTGGTCGAGTTTGGGTGACAGTGCTATATGATCCCCTCGAGAATTTTTGCCTGAGTTCAGCTAAACATTGTTTCTGTTAATGCAAACATAGCTGAACTTGGGGAAGTGGTTCTTTTTGAAAACAGAGGGCTACAAAGGGGAAAAAACAGAGTCTCAGAGTTGAGCTAACACTGGGCATGCGCTTATGCATATGTATAAGTGCATGCCCAGTGTCAAGGCTCGACTCTAAAACTGTGTTTTTTTTCCAGTCTGTAAACTTCGGTTTTTAAAAACAGTCACTTCCCTGAGTTCAGCTGGGTTTACACTACTCATAACAACGTTTAGCTGAACTTGGGTCAGAAAAATAGTGTGCCTGCAAAACTTAAGAAATAGAAGTGCAGGCTGAAAAAAGCCTGTCACAATGCAGTGTGTGGTGCGGGCATTCGCATGGCCAAGTAGAATAGTGCAAAATGCCCACACTGCAACCTGATCCCAAGGAAACAGGGATCAGGCACACAATGAAATGCTATCACCAAACCACAAAACTTTGGCATTCAGACATGCACAGCAGCAACGATCTTGCTGCTGTGCACCAGCAGCAATGCCGCAGATTTTCCCATGTGAATGAGCCTTTTGTCTGGCTCACTAAAACAGTAGACAGGGGCCAAGTGGCAGACATCCTTTACCTGGACTTCCGCAAGGCCTTTGAATCTGTACCCTACAAGAGGCTGATCAGGAAGTTGGAGAATCTGGGGACTGGTGAGAAATTGACTGGGTGGGTGGGTGGGTGGAAAGCTGGCTATGGGGCAGAAACCAGAGCATGGTGGTGGGAGGTGAGTTCTCCAGCACTAGGGAGATCACCAGTGGGGTCCCACAGAAATTGGTGCTTGGGCTGCTGATTTCCAATGTCTTTATTAATTATACTGGGTATGGCATTAAGGGAAAAATGTTCCTGTTTGTGGATGACACTAAGTTCTGTGGGAGGATGAACATAGCAGAAGGGCTACAAAGATCTAAGAAAGAGCTGGCAAAGCTGGAGAGGTGGTCCAGGATTTGGCAACTTAGCTTCAATGCAAAAAAATGCAAGGTGATGCACACTGGTGCCAAGAACCCGAGGTCTGAGTACAGCCTGGGTGGAGTTCAGGTATCTGCATCACAGGAGAAGGACTTGGGGGTGATGATCACTAGTGGCCTGAAACACCCCACACAATGTAGGAAAGCAGCAGCAAAGGCTAATAAAATGTGGGAAACACTGCCAGTGTGATCAGTAGTAGGTAGGACGAAGTAATACTGCCCTTGTACAGGTTATTGGTGAGACTATATCTGGAGTACAGCATGTAGTACTGGTGGGTGGCCAACCTTAAAAAGGACATACACCTGCTGGAGACGGCCAAGGGCAACTATGATGATCATGGCAACGGAGGCAGGATGTACTAGGAGAGGTTGGAGACCCTAAATATATACTCCCTGGAGGACAGCGGGGGCGACATGATTGAGATCTTCAAGTATTAATCATACTAAATAAATTAGTATGATTAATTGATGTGAATGAGTGGAGGTTTAAAAACGTATTAACTTCTGATTCTAATAGGAATATGAAGAACTAATTGACGTTAAAGAGAGCTATTGAAACAATGATGGAGTTGTAATGGTGAGGGGAATTAGCTTCATTGCTTTATTAAGAGAAGTTTTGAAAATATATATAATTTTTTTTTTAGAATAACAGTATATTTTTCACTGATGAAGGACTTGGTCTGAAATATTTGATGGCATTGTATTCACTTTAAAGCGCCAAAAGAGAAGAAATAAGAAAACAATAAGAGATTTAACTCAAATAAAATATTTAATTGATTAACTGGGTGAGTGGGCTCTTTCATTACCAATTTCTCTGTTCTTACATAGCTAAGGCCTCCAGAACTGGACATTGTACTTGAGGCGAGGCCTCACTAGTGTCTTGTAAAATGGAATTATGACCTCCCTTTTCCTGCTGGGGATACCCCTACCTATGGAATCCAGCATCCTGTCTGCTTTTCCTGCTGCCTTGTCGCACCGGCTCCCTACCTTGAGGTCATCAGAGATGATAACCCCTAGGTCTCTTTCCTGCTTGGAGCATTTTATTGCCTCCCCCCCCAAGCTATGTTGTTCCTGGGTTTTTGTGCCCCATGTGCATCATTTTGCATTTCTTTGCATTAAATCTCAACTACCACTCCCTTCACCAGTCCTCAAGCTTCTGCAGATCTCTACTCATTCTAGCAAAACCCTCCAGTGAGTTCACCCTGTTGCAAAGTTTTCTGTCATCAGTGAACAGGCAAATTCTCCCTTTCAGGTCTTCTGTAATGTCACTGATAAAGATGCTGAACAGGACTGGAAACAGCACTGATCCCGGTTGGCACCCCACTGGTCACCCTTCCCTCTGCAGAGTGACAGCCATTTACCATCACCCTCTGTGTCCCTGCAATCCAGCCAGTTTCCAACCCACTGCACCACCGTCCTACCCACTCCCTTGTTTCCCAACTTGTTTAACAGCCTTCTATGTGGTACAGTGTTGAAGACCTTGCTGAAATACAGGTAGGCCATGTCCACTGCCCCCCCATGTCACCCAGTTGAAAAATTCAATAAGGTTAGTTTGGCACGACCGCCCCCCAGTAAAATCATGTTGCCGTGGGTACTGTAGACTGTTGGTAACCAGGTGTTCCACTATTCTTTCCTTCAGTAGTGTTTCCAAGATCTTCTCCAGTACTGAGGTCAGGCTGACTGGTCTGAGGTTTCCTGCTTAGTCTCTGTTCCCACTTTTGTATACGGGGACTGCATCAGCTGTCCTCCAGTCTTTGGGTACCTCTCTTTTTTCCAGTGACTGGCTAAACAGGGTTGCCAGAGGTTCAGCCACCACCTCTCAGCTCCCTCAGCACCCTGGGGTGTACCACATCTGGCCCCATAGCTTTATCAATTCTTATTCCTTCAAGTTCCTTTAGGACCTTTTCACATGGAAAATGACTTGTATTCATTTCTGTGCCCTTTCTACTCGCTTCTGACCCATTTCCTGCTCCCTCCTCTGTAAAGACTGAGCAGAAATATCTGTTCAGTACAGTATGTCTGCTTTGCTGTTGTCATCCTCCATTCTACTCCTGTCCTCCCGTCAGCCTATCCCTATCTCTCCACTGCATTTAGTTCTCCCACTCCCCTTCTCTTTCTAGAATTTCTTTTACAAACTTTCTGGCACTTTTTTCCCCCTGTGGCAAACATTCCTCTCTCCATCTGATTGCTTCCTCTGTACCCCAAACAGCTCACTCACTGTCAGGAATACCTCCCTTCTTCTGACAGCTTCCATGCTACCCGCAAAACAGGACAGGACTACCTGACATCTTCCCCAGCACCAAAAGCAACCTGCGAGCACTGACAAACATCCCTTCCAGTCACTTCAATGGTGTCCTTCACTGCTTCTGCTGATATGGGAAAGGCTCACAAGGGATCCATGCCCATTTCCCTTGTCTGTCCTGTATTTCAGGACCGTGTTTCTGTGAAGGCATGAACTGCTGCTCCAGTCCTGCATGCACCTACCAGCACATACAGTGGCACCACAGCACCTGCAGGTCCTTCTTTGCTTCTGATTCTGCTCCTGATCCCAGGGCCAGAATGCACAATTTGTGAGTCCAATCATGCTGATGTGCCTTCTGTCATGATCTGACCACCACACCCAGGTTTTGAGGCCAGATTGCGAGTCAAACAGCCCATTTCTGTGACAGAGAGTCAGGACTTGACTATTGCCAGAGTCCCATGATGTGACATAGTATTGCCCTATTGTTCTCCACTTCTGTAGTCTGGGGTGACTGCAGGGTGAAAACAATAGAGAGAAGCTGCTGTAGTGCAAATCAGAGCATTATGGACAGGCTGACAGTGCTGTACCAGGTACCCTCCAGGACATAAGGTACAGGAGCTGGGCAAGAGTGCAGAGGAGTGGAGTTGGCAGGATGGGTTTATAGGGCTGAAGGAACAGGGCAAGGAGAGAGAAGAGTGTCTCAGGAAAGACTGAGAAAGGGCAGACAGAAAAGGACATTACACTGATTCTGATGGCACATAAATACTCCAATTAGTCTATCCATTATGCCCATTCTGTTAGGGAACAGAGTTGGGGCAGGAAAAATGAGATGAGGGCAGCACAGAATACTAGTGTACTGTGGCATTGTTGATCTATGGTTTTTCAGACTGTGGTACCGGGGTCAAAGCAGATTTTCTTTCAAGCTTGTGTTCAATTTCTTTTTCAGTTTTTGGTGATGCTAAAAACTAGTTGTCTTTCACAGCACAATGCCTCTTTACAGAAAGTATGCCAGTCTCTGTCCTTGAGCCCAGCTGAACCATTTCTGTTTGTTATGACTCAGTTTGTTAGACCCTCCCTCAAATCCTCCACTGGTCTCCTAAAGTATAGCATAACCCTGCCAGCCTTCCTGTCAATTTTCCCACTGTAATAAATGCTGTTATTCAAGATAACAATGGGAGGGCTAAAGCCCGAGGTTCAATGTAGGGGAATAGCTTCTCCCACATCCAAAATAAAGGCCAGCCAGGCCCTACAGATCTGCTTTGTGCATTGTGAAATTGACCACCATCCTCCCCTGCCTCCTCCATATCCAGCACTCTGCTCACCCTTGGGGCTGGGTCATCTATTCCCTACACTCTTACCTGGCTTACCTACTAAGGGTGGGAACAGAGAAAGGCCAAACATCAAGTTCATAACTATACACAAGCAACACTATGCACCAAACATTAAACTTTACATTAATACTATAGCATTAGCAGGCATTTTGGCTCTGAACAAAGCTTGTTTCTTTCACTGTATCTTATTACTAGCTTATTTATGAAAAATACATCAAGCTTTCCCACAACAGAAAATGGTTTCTGTGATTTGCTTTTGAGGGTAGGCGAGATGCACTGACTCCTCTTAAAATTACTTTATAAAATGTTCTTCTACTACCTTACTCTATAGCTAATGAGAAAGCTCTAAGTAGAAAACTTGCAATTTACACAATATTTTATTTAAAACAGCACTGTATGTTTTATACAAAGTATTTAAAACTACTGTACTTTACATAAGAGTCACAGAAAATAGACTTCATATTTACAGAATTACATCACAAAGCACATGTTTAATTTAATACTTAAAAGGGAAACATCCATCTAGGATTAAATTAATCAATATAGTTACCAATGGAAGGCTGCTTTACATTAGACGTTGACTGAACCCGTAACACTTTTAAGGCCAGAATTATACCCATTCAGATTCCCTTCCCTTTATAGCTGCAGGCATCCATCTAAATCACAGGCACAGGAAATTACATCAAATCAGAGGAAACACATATAGTCGATAAATATTTTAATCAGGATAGGCACACTAAAGCTGAAGCTTTGAGTCCAGGTGCAACCTGAGATCACAAGAAAGTTAAGTGACTTGCTCAAGTTCATACAGTAATGCAAGTGGGGACTGTGGGATTCAAACCCAGGTCTCCAGGTTTGCAGCTTAGAGCCTTAAACCACAGCACTATACTGCCTCTTTCAAAGTAAGAGGAAAAGAAGAGTTAGGCCTCTTGATGAGCTGTCACAATCAGCCACTTAATAGTTTACAGATTACATCTGGAAGCATCAGTGAAGTGAAAAGTTTTTATCTCAAAAAGAAGGGGCTACTGGAGATTTCCTGCTGGAAAGACAGAGTGAAACAGTTGGAATCATGAAATGAAAAGAAAAATCTGCTGTGTTTTTTATTTTTACTTTGTTGAAAGCAAACCTACTTCTGGCTGGAGTTCAAATAAAGATTTTTTTTATGTTGCAACCTTCAGAAGGAGTAGTGCTGGAACATGAGGGAAAGTGAGTGTGTATGTGTGGGTGGGGGGGCACTGTAGTAATGAGACATTGCTTCCCTTCTGACACTGCATGCATTTAGGGACACTTTGAATGCTCATGGGCAAAAGTGGGGGGTATTCACCCCCCACATGCACCTGTAGATTCTGGCACCTATGTTCAGAAGGTTTCTGTACTGACAGCCATCTATCCTATCACACACCAACACAAAACAATTTTGCCACTTCATTTCCAGTGGGGTCCTGCTCTAGTATTCATTTCTGCTGCTAGGTGGACGGGGGCACTGGGTTGTTATGTGACTTACTCAAGGTCACACAGATAGTATTTGACTTTACTGATGTTTGACACACTCATCACCTGGGCCCCAAGCTTGTGCTCTAGCCACAAGATCACACTCCTACAAATGACAGAACATGATGCCAACAAAAAAATGTAAACACAAAAGATTTTAGTGCTAACAAATACTGGAACTAAATAGATACAGGAATAACAATTATTTACAGTGTTACCACAGTAGTAGAATATTCTGCAAATCACACTGGCACTAAACATTTTACTAAACTGAGATGTCACAAAACATTGTTCACAGCAATATAAACCCCAAAGGAGCTCGGAAACTGCTGGCACTGGCAGTACACAACTTTTGTTTATAACAACCCCTTCATGATTAGAGACAGACAAGGTCAGATCCCCATGGACTGGTTAAAAACATTTTTTGTTTCATTTCTTCTGCCCTTCAAGGAAGCAGTATAGTGCTGTGGTTTAAAGAGCCCCTGACACCGTTATGAAAACTTTGAGAAAATGTAATGTGTAGCACAAGTCAGCTTATATTTTAATACTGTTTCTGTATTTCTCATTCTTCTTTATTACTAATGACATCTGCATGTAAACATGATCGCTCCCCTATCTGTTCTGGCTGCTTGCCTACATCTGACATCACAGTTCTGTTTATGACATCACAATCTGCTGCTGTGGGGATAATTATGACGCCATCAATGGGGGATTATTTATTTTATTCATTTAAGAGTTGGTAACCTGGAAAAGCACAATGACCAGGAGCTTGTTTCCAGGTGCAATCTGGATTATGATGTCATATGTAGGATAGCAGAAAGAGCAGATAAAGTCTAAGGGCCAGTAAGGCTCTTTTGTACAGCTGTCCTCAGTAACAAAGAAAAAAGGTAAATAATTATAGAAAATACTTGAAATGTAAGTTAAACTGTCTAAATCTCACATTTTTTCCAAGTTTTTCTAATAGTGTCAAGGGCTCTTTAAGGCTTTGAGCTGCAAACCTGGAAATATGGGTTTGAATCCCACAGTTCCCACTTGCATTGCTGTATGACCCTGTGCAAGTCACTTAACTTTCTTGTGCTCTCAGGTTGAACCTGGACTCATGCTTTAGCTTAGTGTGCTTCTCCTGGTTAAAATATTTATTGACTATATGTGTTTCCCCTGATGTGATGCCATTTCTTGTGACTTGGAAAATGGATGTCTGCAGCTATAAAAGGAGGGGAAACTGAATGGGTATAATTCGGGCCCTAAAAGTGTTACAGGTTCGAGCAATAGCTTATGTGAAGCAGATTTCCATTGCTAATAATATTGATTAATTTAATCCTAGATGGATGTTTCGCTTTAAACATAAACAAAGCATTCACCCTTTATTTTACAGTCTGAGTCTTTGCTCCATCAATTATGCTAACACCTTTAACAACTGATGGTGTTTCTAATAAGGTTAAGGAGTCTATAAAAGCATGAGGCTTTAAAGCAGCAATGCAATGAAAATGTATTTTTTTTCTCAAAAAAGCTGGTTTTCAAATACAGCTAATACAATTTTGCATAGTATATCTGCTGTATTTACATTTCTAGGTGGTTTCTATGCCAAATGCTTACTATCCATCTATCTACAGTATCCATCTACAGTATCTATCTATATCTATGTCTGTCTATATTTATCTACTTGCCTATCTACTTATTTCTTTTTGTATCTTTACAAAAAAATCTATCCTTAGTTAAGTGCAAAATGCTATTTCTAAGCCAAAGGAGGTGATCATTTTTCTTGATAAAAACTAAGGTATTTCAAATTACTTACATTTTGGTAGACTTAGAAAACTGTACAAGCAAATAAAATGGAAACGGTCTTTGATCTTATTGTTGCAATCTATATTTTTGACTGTATATGCTTGCACATGTGTATCTTATGAACTATGTAAACTGCACAACCATGTTTCTACTGTTTTTTGGTGTAACATTTTTCTTATTTTTACGTGCTTCTGTACACTGATCTGTATCCTTTTTTGCTGTTTGCTATTTACTGGTAGTAGCCGGGCTGAGCCTGAAAAAGGAGTCTTGCACCAGTGCACCTGCCCAGTACAAAAATAATGCATTTGTTACAATTTAAAGGTAGGGTCCAGTTCCTTCTCCATCTTTGTTGAACTGCTGCTTTAAATGACATCAAGTACAGTAACTGTCAATTTTAAATCCTTGGATGATCATGTGCTGGGATAAGCAGTCCTACAATGTTGCCATTCATCAAAGAAACATCATGAAATTCTGCATGTTCTGATATGCAATTGCTTCTTGAACTCAGTTCAGGAAGCCATTTGGTGTGAAAAATGTCTGTTTAGCCCCCCAAGATTTTAAGAAGGAAGGGATATTCTTGCTGAAAATTATAAAGAATGGTTAGGTAATACAGTATACAGCAGCTGACAAATCATTCTTGAGGGTTTTATAAACACAGTAGTAATATAAACCTCTCTCTCTGGCATGATGTGTCATTAAAGTTTTCGTAAAAATAATTCTGGACAGTAATGAATATGTACAGATGATTTTGCCTGAAACTCCCTTGCAGATGTTTACTTTATTGATTTGTTTATTTGAACTTTGATGACAAGAAAGACACACTGAGCTGCAGCTTGTTTCCAGGTGCAATTGAGGGTAAGGTTTATAGACAAGATAGCACAAATTTCAAATACCAGCAAAAATATTCAATATCACAAAAACTAACAATAAAACATGCAAATACATATGTGCAGACTATAATAAGCTACCGTAAGTAAAATAATGTAAAATAACAATACATACAATAAACAGCATATTAAAAGGTTCAAGCAATGTAGCTATAGAATGCACTTGTTACCCAGAAACAAACAAATCTGCTGCAGTGTAATTAAATAACAGAAAAAACAGCTTTTGTAAAATATTTGAAATTAGTAGAAAAAACAATTGACAAAAAAGGTGGTAGTTAAAGGCCCAGATTATGTGGGAGGGGGATAGGATAGGTGTCTGGTAGAGAAAGAACAGACACAGGAAGGAGGGGGTTAATTACAAGGGGAAGATGGATAGGGCAATAGGGAGAAGGAGGTTGTTCCAGAGAATAAGGATGTTGACCAAGATGGCAGATTGACTTGTGGAAGTTTGGCAGTTGGAAATGACAAAGCCTCATCTTTAGATTAAAGGAAGAAGGAGGGGATAGATGGGAAGAGGATTTTGCTAAATATAAACAAAATAACACATACAGAACTATTTTAACATCTGACCACAGGCCTTTACTTTAAAATACCTTTGTGCTATGAAGATATTCCTCTATGAAGGGCTGAGTTTTGCAGGTACTGTATAAATGCATAAAATGTTAAAAGGTATATTGTTGGAAATAGTCATCACAATCTGCCAGTATGAGAACACTCAGTATAATATAGTAGAGTCAAGTTGCCGATGCATAGATACTATGGTAAATTTTAAATGTTTCCCAGAAGAGGTTATTATTAAAGAGCTAGTGGAGCCAAAACAGGCAGACAGGAAAACAATATCAATTTTAAGAAATAGTCAGGTGTAACTTATTTCTGAAGTATTTTTCTTTCTCCTTTTGCTCATAATATTGTTTGGATTCATGGAACAGCTCTTAGCCTGGCAGCTGACATATCTATCTCTATCGTCTCCCACTACATCACCAGCTCTGTGATCACAGTAACAGTGACATCACAAGTACATGACCTCACAGTCACTGAATGGCTATTCCTAAGCAGCAGTTTTGTCACCATCGGTGAGATCACAAAGCTGATGATTTAGTGTGGGGCAGTAGAGCAAGACATGTCAGCTGCTAGGCTAAGAGCTGTTCCACACACCACACCTACTAACATCAGGTAAAAAAGCTTCTAATTAAACAAAGGTAAAAGAAAAAGTTCCTTAGATACAAAAGGTAATGGTTGGTTGCTTTTAAAATCTAATATTATTGTGAGGCAGTGCACTGGTATGACTGAAGTTTAATGAAATACATATGACTTACTAGGGGTTATGCTCAAGTTTATATCATCTAAACAATCATTTTCAAGGTTATGATCCATGAAAGGGCTAGCATAGTCATTGCCTGTTTTTTTTCTACTTTATTTCCCTCCTTTCGCCTATCACAAGGTCCCCATTGGTCACCCCACCTTATCCTGCCCTGCTGAGATCCCCTCTACCAGAGATCCTGTTCCTCCAACCCACCTGTGGCACACATACCTGGCACCCCTTAGTCTTCCCACCAAGGTAGGCTCACCATTCTGCACCATGGTAATCTTCCTTTCATTAGTCTAGTGCCAAGGCAGGTGTAGGTGAAGGAGGGAGGCAGTCAGGACCCAGAAAGGAGGATCCAGCATGGGTGTGGTGGTGGGGGTGATGTCTTCTTCCTGGTGAGAGGGGCATTTCCTCTTTATGTACTCCCCAGGTGATGTGCACTGACATCCAGTGCAGGAAAGAGTGCACTCCTGCACTCATCCTGGGGGCATCCGCCATCACCTACCCCATACCTTATGTGGTCCTGGCTGTTGTCCAGCACACCTATGCCTGGTGTCACCGGTGCCAGGGATCCACAACCCACCCCTCCACATGAGAGGAGAGTTGTCCATCGGATGCTTGATCCTGTCTCCATCAGCCAACCTGAGCTCGCTCCCGAACCCAGGTCTCCAGCATGGTAAGAGGTAAGGTGTCAGTGCCACAGCCCTCTACACCACCATGCTGGCTAGTCATTGCCTGTCACAAACCCATGTCCATATAAGGCTTGGCAAGCAGGACATTAATGTACATTGAGAATCGCTTTTAAAAGGAAAATGGAAGTAAAAATCTACAATGACAAATATATCTACAAATAAATGTCAAATTGTTATACACACTTAAAAAAAACTGAATCCTTCAGTACATACTAAACAAATAATTACATATATTTGTGGAATAAGTACTTTATGGAGGCAAATAACAGATGAACAAGTCTTGGCACACCTATTTTTACAGGACAAGAAAACTCACGACACTTAGCTGATAGTCAATACTCTTTATGTATATTGAAAACATCCAAGACATTCTCTCTTTCCTTTAACTCATCCTCAATCTCCTTTTCCAAAGCTTTAGATTTTCTAATTATTAGTTACATCCACTTTTTTTGTTGCCTCTACAGAGATCTCATGCCATTCTTTAATAAAATCCAAATCCTCAATTCCTAAGTTAGGGTCTTTAATGATTCTGAGCAAAAGTAGTTCTAGATTTGGGGTAAAAGATACTTAAATTATTTATGGTATGTTTCTTAGTAATAATAAGGTTTATATTCAAAATGAAGTTCTGGTATATGTAGATCATATTTTGTGTCCAACTGGTAAGTAAACTTCATGTATAAAGTACATGTAAAACATTTTTGAAAAACTATTTGAAAGTAAAATTAAAATAAAGTAGTACCCTGGACATTTCTTTATGATCTACATACCTGTTTTCTTATATATTTGCCACCTGGTGATGTATTAAAATAAATAAATAAATAAAAACATTCTTAGAGTAATTTGTAATAAAATGAGTATTGCCATTTTAAGAAATGTCACATGATTAGAAAAGTGTGCTATTTAAGCTACCCAACACTAGGTGGCTGTTACTTTTGACAAAGCCTTTGTTCAGGTGAAACATGTGAGAGGAGTTTGTCCGTGTCTGCACTGGTCTGTACTTTATGTCTGTTGTCGCTGCCATTATGTTTTCAATATAAGTAAAGAGTATTGACTATCAGCTAAGTGTGGTGAGTTTTCTTGTCCTTTTAAAAATAGGTGTGCCAAGACCTGTTCACCTGTTATTCACTGCCTGGTCTTACAGCACCCGTACCCCTGTGTGGCTCTTTCTAATTGCCAATACTTTACGGAGGTACAGTGAGCTGAAAGGCTTGGAGTCAAGAAAGAGGTATTTTAGGGGCTCCCAATAGCATTCTTGAGTTGCTTTAGATCGCTACTGTGGGCCAGCCCGGTTGTGCTGAGGGCTGAGGTGCTGGACGCCTTGCCTCATACCACACTGGTGACCCGTGTTCGGGAATAAGCACGGGCCACTGGGGGTTGGCCGGGGAGGAGAAAGACGGAGCGCCCAACAGCTGCTCTCCTTCTCCAGGAAGGGTTATCTGCATGCTCCCGCTGCAATACCACCATCTGGGGGAGCTCAGGTGGCAGGTGCGGTAGTTGGGAGTAGCAGCAATGACATTGGGCAGATGTCAGCAGAAGGGGGAGAGGGAGGCACATCTCAGCGTGCCTCCTAGCTCATTGGCTCTCACTGTACGCCAACATCTGGGGAGATGAACAAGGGGGAAAAAACTCAGTCTCTCCTAGGCAATGACACCTCCCTGCATGTCTTCAGCTCATCGAGGCAGACTCCGCTGTACTACGGATCCACAACACAGTATGCAGGCTGAGGAGGTAAGTATGAGAGGGTTCCTCCTCACCCTACCCGGGGGTTAAACCAGGCATCTAGGCTAGTGGATCTATGTACTCTAGGGGCAGACCAAGATGGGACTAGGAGGGTGCAGACAGAGGATATCCGAGAGTGGAGAGAGGAGGCAGTGGGGCACATAAACATATAGTTAAAAAAAATAAAGCTACTGTGATTGATGGTACCACAGGCAACTGTAAGACCAACCAAATGTGAAAAGATTCCACAAATTAGGGGAAACCAGTAGTTTTATTTGAATGAGAAGGTTGTTTTTGTGCTGTTCTTCCACTAGTACTGTTTCCAAATTCAATGTCATATGCAACTGGACCATCAATGGAAAATCCCAGATAAAAGGACAATTTCTCAATACTTCTACCACTTCTCAGCTTCCCCAGATAAACTGGACGTACAGGAATACGGACTCCATCTTCAAACCCACACTCTACATATACTTTGTCATCTACATCTGTTCTACCTTGTACTCGGTAAAGCAGCTCTTCAATCTCTCTTTCTCTCCATACTTCTCCAGTCTGCCAAAGGTAATTTAAATTTGGCACATCTCTAAAGTACTGATCAATCTTTGCTTTGGGTACAAACTTATTTAAATCATGTTTTTTGCCAAGGTAGAAATGTGCTATGGGCTGCTTTGAAAAGCACATATGTCTGTACTGACGTCTGAAAGATGTTCTCATTGCAGCCACAAACTGTTCCAAATATTTAGAATCTTTGTCTGTTTTGCTTTTTACATTAGGCCAAAAAAATAAAGCAGCTAAAAAGTATGGCTCTGCATACTGGTACTCTGTTCCTATATCATGCAGAACCTCTTTCAACGTATTCTTAAGGCTATCGTATGACCTAATATGTTTTGACTTTGGTTTTATGGAGTGAAGAACAATGTTGGCTAAAATAAAGTTTACTTTATCTCTTGGTGAAATTTTCTTTGTTGAATTTTGCAAAATAAACTGATAACTGTCAACTATTTTTTTCTACAACTGCCCCTTTGTCTTCATGTGAAAGATATTCAACTAAGCCAGAAAAACGATCAGCTTTATAGGCCTCTAAAAAATCTCTTGTCTCTTGAATCAGAAGTTGAGAGCTGATCTTTGAAGATTTGACACATTCTTCCAAATATTTCTTATCAAAATGACAAAAAAAATCTCTGTATTTGGCAAAGTGGTCTGAAACTCTGCAGCGTATTTTAAATTCAGCTGTTTCTCTTTCAATAGCTCGTGGTTTCATATGGACAAAGTAGTCCAAGAAAAAATCATATGCTCTCTTAATATCAAATCTGAGTCTGCTAAGATATCTGTCATACTCATCCAGAACTGTAAGGTAGTCATGGTTACTGTCGCTGCTTGATTCATTCTGCCTAACCTGCATGTTTCCTGAAAGATACTGAACAAGCTGTTTGTGTGCCACTTGGTTACTTTTGTTAAACATTGGCACTTGCCCTAAAATCTCAACAATATAACCAGCAACTTCAATCTCACCAAGATATCCAAGAGTATTATATGTATCATACTTCTTTTTAACTTTTTGTTCCTGCCACTCTACACAGTCATTTCCTTTTCTCTCAGCAAGCTCCTGTGATTCTCTAAAAGCTTCTGCTGCAGACTGGGCAAGATTTAAGTAGTACCTTAGTCTGTCTGGAGTGATAGCAGCTTTTTCAGTTTCTGCACATTCCAGTTTATATTTTAGTTCACTTTTAAAAACCTGACCCAATGTATCGGCAATGTAAGAATTATTTTTTGCCTGGTCTTTAGCTTTCTTTGCCCATTTAAGTGCAGACACAAAATCTTTTTCTTTCAAATAAAAATATCTTGCCAATGCCTGACAAATAGAGGGACTTTGATCATATCTATCTGCTGCTTCAATTAAAACTTTTCTGACTTCGTCATTGCCTTCTTCCTTTTGTATTGCTTCAATCAATGGAGAAAATAATGTGTCAGTTTCATCACCATGCTCCCTTCGTTGTCTAGTAATTAGCATACTCCGGACATCTTGTAAGAGTTTCTCTTTTCCAATGCTTCGCTCATAAAACATGTTCTGACTCAAAAGCTGTTTTGTGATAACACTTTTTTGAAGTTTATGCACAATATTTAACTCTTCCAGGATCTGATTTGCAATAAGTGGGTGGCTGATAGAAATACCTTGGTATCTTCCATATTCCTCAACTTCCACTCGAATAAAAAGAGTTGAGTATGTGCCCAACACATCTTCCAACTTCTCTTTTCCCCAGTATGCCTTTGCACTACTAATACCCAAAAACTCCTCACATTTTGACACTGATATTGATGAATCCTTAACATAGGAATTCAGCAATGCTAAAAATGAAATCAGCTCTGCTTGCTTACTACAAATGCGCAGGCCCTTTAAAGTGTTGTGTACTACATTTTCAATGTACTTTTTATCAAAGTTACTTTTCATAATCATAAATGAGTAAAAGTCTTCAAATCTCTGGTGGTGGGCTTTAATTTCTTTGAGTTTATCATTGAACATTCTTTTTTCGACAGCAGAAAGTTCATGTTTCAATGAAATACTGTCCACAACACATGTTTTTGAGCTTTTGTCTGGATCTTGAGATCGCATGCAGTTGAGGATGATTACCAGTGCTGTTTGGAACCTAAGACTTTTCTCTGCAGCAGCAATTTGAATGTAATTCTGTAAGACTTGAACATTCTCTACCTCTTCAAGGTCATCAACCAATAGCAGCACAGGTACATATTTAGACTGGTGTGTTTCTTTGTATGTTAACAGGTTTATGACCTGCCTTCCAACTTCTGCAGGATCCAGTGTTTTATTTAGTACAGCACATCTGAATTTTTTTCCTGTGTTCCCACAGAACATGCATAACCAATGTTGTTCCTCCACAGCCTGGATGATGGAACAGGTTAATAATTTTCACACACAATGGGCAATCCAATCCAGATGTAATTAGCATTTCCAGTTTTCCATATGCATCCCGCTTGATAAAAGATTCAGAATAACCTTTCGTTGAGAAGAAAAAGTTCCACCACGATACCTTACCACCTCTGTAAAACTGTTCTTCCTGTGAGAGTTTAAATTCATTAAACCGAGTATCATCTTTTTCAATTGCTGTGGCTTCACATTGATTTTCACATAAAACCTCGAGTGCTGTCAAAAACTCTTCATCTTTTTTCTCCAAAATAGTGCAGCTACAATTTGCTGAAGGCAAAAACCTTTTGGATGATTGAGTAACTGATTTTAGCTTTAGAATGGTAGCATTTACCTTAGAAAGGGTTAATTTTGAAATACACCGAGCTGCAAGTTCTCTGTCACATCTGTTTGTTAATAAATGCAGAAAACTTTCATCTTCATTGCAGATGCATAGTATGTCCTTTTCACCTTTCAGTTCCTGATAAAAAAAGCAACATGTTTCAAGAATAGGGTCTTTGGGATCATTTACAGTGGAGAGAAGCAAAAACACTACCAAGAATTTACCACTCTGCATGATGTCTGGTCGACAGAGAAATGAAACTAGCTTTCTGACTTCTGCAGCTTTTTCTCTATGCCACAGATTTGGTGGTAGGGGTTTACACTCTTTACCCCCAAGATCTGCTCTTCCATTGCAACAAATCCAGCTTGGCTGCTTGTACAAATTCATTTCCTGAATTTTCACACTGCTTAAAATATCAATATCTTGAAACATATGTGGTAAATGAAGATTTGCTGCTCTGTCAACACGATAAGTTCCACAAACACCACTGTCAACAGACTCAGGGTCAAAATCTAGTACTGCAAACCATTTCATCTCTTTCAAAAATGTTAATTCCTTTGTTTGATTTGAATGGCATTTGTTTACTACCAATATGTACCATTCATAATAAGAATTGTCAAGCATATCTCTACCACCTGTAATCATGCTGATGAGCTTTAACCCTTCATCGGTAGTCAGGTTCCTGTCCAACATTTTTTCTTCTGCCTTTTTTCGCCTTTCTGCTAAAAGCTTTACACTCTCCAGGAATGATCTATATTCATTCTCTCTGTCTACCTCATTTTTGTTTCCAAGAATATTTCTACTGCTTGCTCCATCACGAATGAATAAGTGCCTTTCTTTACTTTTCTTCCATTCTTTTTTCTCGTTCATGTTCATCATGTGAATAGGATAAATTTTTTCCTCACAAACTGAGTAAGTTGGCTCAACATCAACTTCAATCACGAATCTCACTGAAGTTATTTGGTTTGGACTGACAATTTCAACAAATCGTGGTGGTTTAATACATATTTTTGCATCTCCGATAGTATTTTGCTCAAAGTATTGAGTCAAACCTTTGTCAAAAGAATCAATATATTTACTTGGGTCATCCACTTGTATTCCTACTATTTCACCATGAGCATACCCAGATTGTGTGTCTCCAACTCCAAAATGAATGGTGCCATTAGTGCGACAGTTCATACATGCAGATGTAAATCTGAACACCTCATTGCAAAATTTCTTCAAAATGTCCTCCTCTTTTGCATGTTCCTTGTTTGTGAGAAGCTTAAACTCATGAACTGGGTCAATTAGGTTGGAAGGGCCTGTTTCTGGCTGTAGAACTTCATTTTCTACATACCTTTTACTTACATGACTCCGATTAAATGGATACGGTTGGCATACTCGTTTGACTATCTCAGTGTCTTCTGTACTTTGCCTTAACTGATTTTTGCATTCTCTAGTCAGCATTTTTTCTGTAGTCTGAATCAAATCAGTCAACTTATTTTCACAAGACTGTATGCATTCATGGTTTGTTGGCTCTGTATCTATGGTACTGTTGTTGCCACTGCAAATGGAACTCACATTTATTGGCACTTTCTTTTTTTCTGATGTATCAGGGCATGTTGGTTCAAAGTTGGTGTTCTTTGTTTCTGGTGCACGAAGATCCTTTGAATTATTTGCTTTTTTTCTTGTTGTACTGGGATCTGTTTCACTAGTTTGTTTACCCTTTTGTTTTGCTGCATCACCTATCTTATCCTTTGTTTTTCCTATAACAGGGCCACTTGCATTATTAGTTTCATAAAAGTGTTTAATAGTAATAGGGCATTCTACACCATGTGCTTTAGCTACAGTTTGTGTTAAATCTGCATAGTTTGAATCACTTACTGCTGTAACTACATGCAATGCACTACTTGTTTCTTCTTTTACTGGTGTAGAACCAAGATCTGCTGTCCTACATTTTGTATTGTTTTCTTCTGTTGAATTAGAGACACTTTTACTTTTGGTTCCACCCTTTATTTTTGTAGTAACCGACACTTGAGCATCACCTGTTTCTTTGGTTTCTGATCTATCAAGTGCTATAACACTATTTGTTTTATCCACTATTTCTTTTTTATTAGGATCTGTTACAAAATGTACGGTTTCTTTTGTTTGATCATCTTTTGAACTGCCCATTTTATTATTTCCATCTGTTATATTGTGGTCTATTGCACTTTCAGTTATTTTCTTCTTTCTTTTTCTTTTACGGTTTTGTGCATTTTTGGTTTTACTGATTGCTTGTTCCATAAAAGGGATTACTACATGGGCTGGTGTCTCTTTCCATTCTGTTGCAATAATGGCATTTTCATTTGTTTCTGCTACATCAGGACTTGTTTTATGATGTGTTTCAGCCATTATTTCTGTTGCATCTGGGACTGTTTCATGATTAGTTTTATCCATTATTTCTGTTGCATCCAGACTTATACCGTGATGTGTTTTATCCATTATTTCTGTTGTATCAGGGCATATACTATGGCATGCTTTATCCATTATTTCTGTTGTACCAGGGCTTGTTCCGTGATGTGTTTTATCCATTATCTCCACTGAATCAGGTGGTGTTTCATGTGTTTTTTCTATTATTTCTGCTGTATCAGGTGGTGTTCCACGTTGTGTTTTATCCATTATTTTTGCTGCATCAGGGCTTGTTCCATGATGTGTCTTGTCCATTATTTCTGTTCCATCCAGGCTTGTTTCATGATGTGTTTTGTCCATTTTTTCTGTTGCATCACAGCTTACTTCATTAATTGTTTTATTCATTACTTCTTTGGTATCAGGGCTCACTGCATTATTACTTTCATCAATTATTTCTGTTTTATCCAGGAATGTTTCATTACTTATTTCATTTTTGGTTTTGTTACCTTTTTCAGTACTCATTCTGTCTTTTGAGTCTGTTGTATGACTTGTCTTGTCTTTGATTTCAGATACAACTTGATTAAGTTCATCTCTTTTATAAAGTATTTTAACAGCTGGTCCCGCTTTTATGTCCATGTCTTTGAAATCTGCTTTCTCAAGAAACTGAAGTGCTGAACCAGACACATCCTCATCATACAGTATTTCAGCATATTTCTGGTCAAGATTTAATTCTTCAACAACCCATTGTTTTACTTGATCTTTAGACCAGCTGTCTATGTTCTTCGGTAAATTTAGTAAATTGTTTATTTTGCTTAATTTCTCAGACGTTCTACTTGTATTTAACATTGCAGATTTCAAGTTTTCATCTCGCCTACACAGAATTGTAACTGCTGGTCCTGTCTTAATGCCAATATCAAGAAGGTCTCTTTTGGTAAAGAATAGTAGTTCCGATCCAGATACATCTTCAAAGTATAAGACTGCTGCATATTTTTGATCGATTTTTAGTTCATCAATGATCCATTGCATTACTTGATCTTTGGTCCATTCTCCAATATATCTGGGTAACGCTTCTTTTTCTTCACTCATGTTTCTTTTCTTTCTGTTTTCCTGTAAATATAAAGTAGTACTTAACCATTTTAACATAATGTGGTAATAGAACTAGTACAGTAAAATTATAAATGAGAAACAACTTCTTGTCTGGCTTTTAAAAGGTTTGGCTACTGTAGTACACAGCTCATATACTGTATTTCTCAATTTATGACATAAGTATTGGGGAATATTGATTCTGTAACATTTACTGAAACAACATACAATTCCTTTGTTTCTCTCTGTAGAAATTTATTTATCTAGCACACAAAATCTTCTTTTTGGTGGGGTCAGCCTTCTTTCAGTTTAACAGTTAGAAGGTAAAGCAAATTGCTCATCATACAGTGAGTGATTATGCTGGAGTTTAAGCCAGAAATCTCTTGGTTCATACTTATGTGCTCTAACCACTAAACCACATAGCATTATTATTTTCAAACAGGCCACTGCATGTGCTCACTGGATCTCAAAGGGTTTATGGCTGGTGGCAAGTATTGCACTTACATACATTTCTCTTAAACCTCAAACTTTAACCCTGAAATGAGGGGCACTAACAGGATATTATATTTGTATGTATTTGTACATGTATATGTTTGGTTTCTTTAATGTGGGAAAATGTGGTACATTGGTCCTCAGAAATGTGAGACAAATCATTAAACACATTAATGCACTATATTGGCATCTACATAATGTGGACGTCCCCAGCATGCCTCAGTTCCCTATCAGAGACCAACCTGAAAGATCATGGAACAAGGTGGCCTAGTCGCACTGAGGGCTGAGGCACTGGATGCCATACCTTGCGCCACACTGGTGACCAATGTTCGGGAAACAGCACGGGCTGCCAGGGGTTGGCAGGGAAGGGAGAAGATTGAGCATCCAGAGGACAGCTCTTGTCTCCCGGGGAGGAAGGACTGGTACTCCTGCTGAATGGCTACCCCCAGGTGGAGGCCGGAAGGTAGTGCAGCTCAGAGGGGCCAGACAAAGGGAGGGTGCTGTGGGACTTCTGTATATGTGTGCATGCCTCTATGTATGCACATCCTGCATGTGCATCCCAGCAATGGAAAGGAAGAAAATGGAGGAAAAGCTCCTCCAGCTGTGGATGATGAAGGCTTCAAACAAAATGAAGTCTTGCTGTATTCTGACAGTCTGCAGTTAGCCTCAGCACTTGACCTGCCCTGGAGAGGAAAAGGATAACTCTATACCAAAGCATAGAATGCTGAGCTTGAGCTCGGTTTTCAAACCTCTGTCCCTGGTACATCTCAGTGTAACCATCAGATTCTTTACTCCACCCTACTGTGAAGACACTCTGGAGAGTTTCTCCTCGCTGCTTCAGTTCGGTACAGTAATTCGTTCATTAAATCTTAACCGATTTATTCTTCTCAGTCACCAGACCTCTATCAATGGTACAGTATAGTGTTTAGTGACAGATAGTTGTTTTTTGATTGTAAAATAAATTGTTTTTGGTTCTTTCGGTTCTTTTCCGGTCGGTCCGGTTGGGAACCGACTTAAACTTACATTTTTATTAAATTTCGCTTTGCTGTGGTGTCTGGTATCTTTTAGCTTAAAAAAAAAAAAAAAAAAAACGAGGATTCATTCCATTTTTATTCAACAATCACTGAACCGGTTGGTGGCTGAAAGTTTTGGTAGTTGCCTAGCTTGAATGCTTTTTACAGGTAACTTTAGCAAATTGTGGCTGTGTCTGAGAAACCTAAAAAGAAAACTGGTCCCACTGGGTTTCAACTATGCTCTGAGTGTGGGGAGGCTTTTGCTAAAGTTGATCCACACCTCAACTGTGTTTATTGTCTGGGATTTTACCACCTCAAAACAGACTGCCAAATATGTCAGAATTTACCTAAAGCGACACTAGAGAAGCGATTAGCTAGGCTTAAGGAAAGAGAGGCCAAAAGATCTGCTGACCCGGATGGCCCGCCTGGTTCGGACCGAACCTGAGGAAGTGCCTGCTGACACGGGCGATACTTCCTCAAGCAAAAGAAAGTCTGATTCAGAAAAATCGGTTTCTGCAAAGTGTAGAAAGAAGTCAGTTGGTTCAGATCCGAGTCCGCAGATCCCAACCGCTGAGGAAACTGCGAGAACGATTAGTATAGATCAGTCGCTTCGTGCTACTCCAACCAAACTGACAACTTCTGAAAGACTATTAGTTCTGCCAGTTCCAGCCCAGTCGGATTATGATCTGGAGGCTTTCTATGAGGTTAATTGGGAAGGTGATCCAGAGTATGAAAGTGATGATGACAATTTTGAAGGCCTAGATGAGCCAGTAGAGCCTGACATCTCCCCAGACAGGCCTACCAATATTTCTCCTCCCAGACTTTGAGTCCCCCTCACACTTTCTATTTTATAAAAAGGTGGCAGAAACTCTCCAGCTTCCAACTGTGGTAGCTTCGGATGAGGAGGAAGAGCCCGACTTTGTGGAGATGATGGATGTCCCAGAGTCAAAGAGACTGTCCATTCCCCTCCATTCCCCTCCATAAGTCCTTGGTGAAACAGACTCAAAAAATCTTACACGCTCCCACTGCTATACCTCCTGTGGATAAAAAGATGGACAAGAGGTATATGCTGTCAGGCTCAGGGACGGAATTCTTTTACAATCATTGCAGCCATGCTGGGGTAGTGCAGGCTGAAGCCTGTAACAAGACTAACATACCCTTGGCTTCACACACCCCCAGATAAGGATTCTAGGAAAGTGGATGGCTAAAAAACAGTACTTTGCATCCTCTTTGGGACTCAGGCAGGCCTCTTATATGGCCTATGTGGCTAGGTACCAGAAGTCGAGGTGGGATACAATTCTGGAGCTAGCCAGGAATGCCCCTCCCCGGCTAGTAAAGGAGCTGGAGCAGGTGGCTGCAGATGGCATCTAAAATTCAGTTCCATGCTGCTGTGAACTCGAATGATGTCTTTAAGGGTCATGGCTACATCTTTCTCCCTAAGGAGGTTTGCCTGGCTTAAATGTACTAGCCTCTCACAGGACACCCAGGCTAAGGCCATGGATTTTCCTGTTACTCATAACTCTCTATTTGGGGAGCAAACAGAGGAGTACATGAAGAAAATGGATGAGTATAGGACCACATACAGGAGTACAGTGGTAAAAGAAAGGCAAGTCAATCCTCAAAAGCAGCAGTCTAGGGCTGGCAGGGGCAGGCCACTTCACAGGCCTTTCTACCAGGCTCAGGCTTCCTCTACCTTTCAACAGAGGGGGTTTAATGGGAGAGGAAGAAGGGGGATGAGTAGGGCTGCATCCACCTCTCAAGGTAGGACCTCTACCAAGCAGACACCCTGATGTGTCAGACTGGGTCGCCTCCTTAGCTCTAGTGGGGGGCAGATTGGCTTACTTTTTCCAGGAATGGAAATCTGTTACAGCAGACAAATGGTTCCTGGAAGTGGTAAGCCAAGGACTTGCTCTCAGTTTCAAGAGATTTCCCAAAGTAAGGGCAAGGTCCTTCAAGCCTTCCTCACCACTGGAAACAGCTGCTCTAGAGGCAGAGGTTTTGGTCTTGCTGCTCCTAAATGCAGTGCAGCAGGTGCCTCTAGTGCACAGAGGAAAAGGATTGTACTTAAGGTACTTCCTCACCCCAAAAAAGACTGGGGAGTGGCGATCCATCCTAGACCTAAGATAGCTGAACAAACATCTTTTAAACCAAAGTTCAAGTTAGTGACTCTAGGAATCAGTCTTCCCTAAGACCAGGAGACTGGTTATCCTCTCTGGATCTCAAAGATGCCTACTTTCACATCCCTATCAGATGCTCCCATAGAAAGTACCTCAGGATCGAGTTGCCCTCAGGTCATTATCAGGTCAGAGCAATGCCCTTTGGCCTGACTTCAGCTCTCAGAGTCTTTACAAAGTGCCTAGTGGTGGTGGTGGCCTTTCTCAGAAGGCAGGGCATTTCTGTATTCTCCTATCTGGATTGGCTCATTGTAGGCCAGTCCTCAGACCAAGTCAAGTCAGCTCTGCCTGTCACCCAGAGGCTTCTGGGTTCTCTAAGGTTTATCCTCAGTCTTTCCACGTCAATACTAGAACCAGTTCAGCTTCTCATCTTCATAGGGGTCAAGCTGGACACCATTCAGACAAAGAGGCCTTCCTTCTCCTCTCAAGGGTGCAGGCCTTCACAGATCAGGCAGCCTTTTTCAAAACCTTGAGGATCTCAGCCAGCCAGGCATTTTCTTCAGCTTCCAGGCCACATGGTAGCTTCCACTGCAGTGGTTCAGGGAGCCAGGTTCCAAATGAGGGACATTCAGTTTCACCTCAGGTCCTTTTGGTCCCAGAGAAGGGATCCACTTATCAAACTGATTCCAGTGAGTCAGACTCTTGTCCAGGCTCTCCAGTGGTGGCTGGACAAGGACAATCTCAGACAGGGAGATCCCTTCCTTCACCAGGGTCCTTCTGTTGTTCTTACAAAAGATGCATCTCTCCTGGGGTGGGGAGCTCATTTGGGGAACCTCCTTGCACAGGGCACATGGCAGCAGGAGTCTCTTCTCCACATCAGCCTCCTGGAACTCAGGGCTGTGCTTCTAGCCGTTCAAGCATTATCAGTCTCAGTTCAAGGGAAAGTGGTGCAGAGCCGGACAGACAACACCACTACCATGTAGTACATAGACAAATGGGGGGCACTTGGTCCACGGCCTTTTGCACTGAAGCCATGAAGGTATGGTCATTAGCATACTCCCTTCAGACCTTCCTGGTAGCAAATGCATCTGCCAGGGAAGGACAATGTGCTGGCAGATGCCCTCAGCAGGATCTCTCAGGGCCATCATGAGTGGACCCTGAACTTTCAGGTCCTACAGATCATTTTTCAGAGATGGGGCACTCCAGAGATAGCTCTCTCTGCAGTCCAAGACAATCATCACCTCCCTCTTTTCTGTTGCAGACCACCAATCTTGGGGTCTGTTCCTCAGGATGCTCTTCTGCTGGATTGGAAAAACAGATTTCTGTATGCTTTTCCTCCCTTTCCTCTAATTTTCAGAGTACTGATAAAGATCAGATCTCAGCCCTGCACAGTGATACCAGTAGCTCCAGATTGGGCAAGGCAGCCCTGGCATCCCCTGTTGATGTTCATGGCAGTGACAATTCCTCTCTGTCTTCCCAGGAGGCATGGCCTCCTGTAGTCCTCCAAGGGGAGGATTCGGTATCCCAATCTCCAGTCTCTCAGACTCAAAGCTTGGCTCTTGAAGAGTTAAGAGTATGCAGGATTGCACCTCTCACAAGGAGTTTTAGATATTCTGAAGGTTTCTAGGAAACCTTCTACGAGAAAAACTTATAACTCTAAGTGGAAGAGATTTAGCATCTGGTGCTCTCAGAGGAATATACAGTCAGATTCTGCTGCCATATCTACAGCCTTGGAATATTTAGTCCATTTGAATAGCTTAGGCCTCAGGCCTGCCATTCTTAAGGTTCACCTGGCAGCTGTCTCTGTTTTTCTTTTGGCAGGGAAGGGATCTTCCCTTGCTTCTCATCCTGTGTTCAGTAAGTTTTTCAAAGGTCTGGCTCATCTCAACCCTCCCTTTAGGAAGCCAACTCTGTCTTGGGATCTGAATATCTGTATTGTACAGCTTATACAGTCCCCTTTTGAACCTTTGTCTTTAGCTGAGCTAAAGTACTTGACTTGGAAGACTGTATTCCTGATGGCCATTACCTCGCCATGAGAGTCAGTGATTTACAGGCTCTGTCAGTAGAACCTGATTTTATTTCCTTCCACAAGAATAAGGTGATCCTCAGGACAAATAGACCATTTCTTCCTAAATTGGTTTCAGATTTCCATCTTAACCAGTCCATGTCTCTGCCTCTGTTTTTCACTGACCATTCTTCTTCAGGTGAGCAAAGGTTGTACAGTCTCGATGTAAAAAGGGCATTAAGTTATTATATTGACCATACCAAGGCCCACAGGGATTACTGTGCTCAGTTGTTTCTCCCTTATGGTGATGTGGGCAAGGGTAAACCTGCCACTAAGAGAACTATATCCAGATGGACTATTTCTTGTATCCAGTTCTGTTACACTAAGTTGAGCAAAGAGCCTCTCTCAGGCCTGAGGGCACACTTTACCAGGGGTACTGCTGCCTCCTGGGCAGCAGCTATGGACATTCCCCTCCTCAAAATCTGTAAAGCAGCCACCTGGAAAACTGTTCACACATTCACCAAGCATTATTGTCTAGCTACCCAAGGCAAAAGTGATGCTAGGTTTGTCACTGCAGTGCTGCAGAGTCTCTTTCCTAAGTAGGTTCTGTAGTTCCCTCTTCCTTGGAGGTACTGCTTGGCAGTCTGCAAACTGTCAGAATACAGCAAGACTTCATGTTGTTTGAACAAAAATTTGCCATAATAATGTTTCTTCTAATGGAGTCTTGCTGTATTCTGACCTCCCCCTGCCCCCCCCAGAACCTCTGTGTCTTTGGGATGTGGGTTGGCAGGTGCAGTGTTGCACCCTAGTGGTGTACCTCTTAGAACCCATTCTGGCCAGATTGTTGTTTGTTTTTCTTATTTTTTAGTATATGTTTACCTTTTATCACTATCTACATAAAGTTTTCTTTTTTGGGGTCTTCGACCTGAGTCTTTCGGACCCCATTTGTTGTTGCCTTTGGCTTTTAAACAATTTTTTATGAAAACTATTTCTTGTTCTAATGAGTTATTATTAGCGCTCTTAAGAATCTGACAGTTACACTGAGATGTACCTGGGACAGAGGTTTGAAAACAGAGCTTGAGCTCAACATTCTATGCTTTGGCATAGAGCTAACTCTTTCCTCTCTGGGGCAGTTCAAGTGCTGAGGCTAATCGCAGACTGTCAGAATACGGCAAGACTCCATTAGAAGAAACCATATTACTATGCCGAGTAATTTTTTCTTCTCACAGGCTCTGCACCCAGCGACCGGGCAGGGGTACGTCCCAGTGATACCAGTGTGACAGGGCTGAGCAGGTCGGTCAGAAGGGGGCAGCTGGCGGAAGAGGATTATAAAGTGTCTATAAAAAAAAGAAAGAAAGATCATGCAACTGGCAGGAACTGAATTGATCAGGACCAAACCAGGCACACAGGAGAGGATCTGGCAACCTGAGTACAGGTGTTGCATGAGTATTAGAGGAGAAGCATCTTGTGAGAGCAGGCAGTATCATCACTAATCACCTGATTGGGGGTGAGGGATGGAGAGCTGTGGCTCAATGAAAAAGATTCTCTTTAAAATCTACTATTAATGGTACGTGGCAATTTTATCTTCTTCAAGGATATCTTCCTCCATTGAGCCACATCATGGAATGATTCCGAAGCAGTACCAAGCACAGAGGGAGGATGGCAGAACCTAATGAACTTGAGTGAGGAATCTTTGAAAGAACATTGAGGTCAAAGCCAGCATAAAGTCAGCATGCCTATGAGAGATGATGTCCAGACTGTAGAATTTAGCAAATGTATGAAAAGTACACCAAATGTCAGCAGCACAAATGTCAGCAGCAGACACATTTTGGAAACAAGCCACTGACGTAGCCACCCCACGGGTGGAATGAGCATGACTGGGACCAGGAAGCTGCTTACCATGCTTTTGGTAACAAAATGTAATATAACTGGCCAGCCATTTGGACATGCCTTGCTTTAAAATTGGGGCAACAACCATCCTAGAGGCAAATACTATAAACAGTTGAATGGATTTTCTACAATCCATAGTATGATCAGAGTACCAACGCAGTATCGTGCAGATGTCCAGCATATTTAAACAGTCTCCACTATCTGTAGGACATGAAAAATTAACAGGCAATTTAATAGTCAGATTAAGTGTTCTCTCAGACACAACCTTCAAAAGGAAATACGGATTAGTACGCTTGCTTCTGTGGAGATCAGCAGGGGGAATTACCATCTGTCCCCCCACATACTACAGCCTTTTTACATCTTTCCTGGCCATAGAAGAGGAGTCGTTCTTCATTTACAGCCTACAGAATTGGAGAACTGTGCTGTGTAAAACACTACCAGGACTTGGAACTGGCAGGCAGCCAATCTGTGAACAGTGCGGGCAGGGTTATCAGATTTAAAAGCCCACGCTGCTCACTGCATGCAAGCATGCGCGTGAGCATGTGAGTGGAATTAACGCTACTCCTTCCAAAAAACCTGTTGGTAATTGATTGTGTAAATGGAACTGTGTATGCCTGGGATTACTCTTCCGGTGTGCAGGTAGGGAGATATTATTTGTTCTATTTTGAATTTGTGTGTCTGCCTAGCCTGCCTGCCTACCAGGTGACGTCCGAGGTATATACTGCTCATCTTTTTGAAAATGATGATGCTAAAAATCCTGGGTTATTTTACTCTGTGTTGTATATTAAAAGGGTCAATTTTAATGAGTCTGATTCAAGCCTAATTGAGACAATCTAGCCCCCACTTATCTTTGAACAACACCATCATGGAGTTTCTGTACCAACTGGTAGGAGAAATAGTTTTTCCAATAGCTGGAGCAAAAACATTCAGGCTGGGAAAAGACCCAGAATATTCCTTCCAAATTTACATAAACCACCAGAAGCACTTACTGGTGTCTGTTTTTTTTGTGTTAATTTTGGGGGGTGATGTTGAATAAAATCCAGGACCTAAACAGTTTAATGTTATAAAAATTTTGCACAATGCCCATAGTATACAAATGAAAAGTGATCTATTGGCAACTCTGTTGGGCACTCAAAACCCTTGTATATTAGGCCTGAGTAAAACATGGCTGACAGAAAATATATGTACAAATGAATTAAGTGTCCCTGGCTATCAAGTTTTTAGACAAGACAGAAGGGGCAAAAGGGGGGGTAGTGTTTTATGCCAAAAGCATGTTAGGACCTGTAGAAATAATACTTACAGGAAGTGAAAGCAACATAGAATTGCTGGTTATTTCTATTACTCAGCTTAGCCTAGCAGTAGCAGTGGTTTATTCCCCTCCTATGACTAATATGAAAACCATTGAAGGAGTTTTAAATAAAATAGGGGAATGTGTAAAGGACAAGCTCATGATACTGGTAGGGGATTTCAACTGTGACTGGTCAAAAATAAGGGGCAAGCACCTGATGGAAATTACAGTGGCTATGGGGCTTACACAAAAGATCCACTCATCTGCAAAATTTACAAACACTGCAACCAGTGGATCTATTTTAGATTTAATTGTTATCTCTGAAGTTTTACAAGTGAAGGCCCTTGATATCTCAGGGTTTTAAATAAGCATTTTCAATTGATTAGCACTTTTGGGCGGAAAAGTGCTACTCACGCTAACAAATGTGTAGTAAAGGGATCGAACTGATTAGCAAAATGAAAAATGTGTCATAATGTATGAGACTAAATATATTATTTTTTTCTCACCCAATAAGCATATTTATGACTTCCTTTAGTGTGTGGTGCATATGTTTTTTTAGAGTTGTCAGGAATGCACTCCAGCTTTGTCTATTGACAAGTTTCAAGTGAACTTGAACTTGTTAATAAACAAGGCTGGGGTATACCTCTGACAACCTTTTTAAAAAACAAAACTTTTTGCACAAAGGAAGACATAAATCTGCTTATCAGGTGAGAAAAACAATGTGCATATTCAGTCTCTTGGATACTTGACTTTAAAGAACATTGACACAGATATTTACCTTAAGCGCAGCATTTTAGTTCACTTTCTCCACTATCTATACTCCATGCACTGCTTGCTCTGTTCAGATGCTTTAGCTTTCCTGAACCTGCTCACATTTTATGTAATGCTTTGTGCTAATGGTCAAAATTATCTGTGGCTGTTCAAAGGTGTTTAGAGTATCGGGATGCTTAGCATCAAGATTGTTTCCTCTGCTTAGTCAAAAAAATCAAAACCAAAAAAGGTGGCACATACCAAGCAGGACTCTCTACATGAAGTGCACACAGTATCAAAAATTAAAAATAGTATAAATGTATATACATACACACATTTTTACCCAAATAAAATCCTTATTGAAATTAGCTCTGTCTTTGCTTCATTTGTTTCAACCCCCCCCAAACACACACACACACACACACACCTTTCTAGCATCTTACCAGCCCCCATGCACCACCCTTGATGGGATTTTCACTCCAATTTGCAGCTTGCCCCGCATAATTCAGTTATTTTATTTTACTGAGCCTAAGCCTTGCTAATACATATGGTCTACAGTGCTATTAATTTCTAAGTCAAACGTGGTGGGACATTTTTTTTTCTCCGAGGGAAAAAAAACACTTGCAAAATACTCAGAATTTGCTGGAACTGTAAGATGCCTGAAATTTTATAGTGAAAAACTGTAGGGTCAAATTTTGTTATGCCCAATTTCAGTGTGCAGCAAAAAACGTTGTACCTGCACGAGCCAGAGCTAAGTGTCAGACAGCGTTATAGCTCAATTCAAGCTCTACAGCTTCTAAGTTGGAGTTGGTGTCAACACCCCACGGCCCGCCAGCGAGCCACGCCATAAAGAATGAAAATCAGCACTTATGTGCCACTGCCCCCAGCCTGCCATTCTTGCAACTTCCCAGACTTTGTCCCGGCAGACCCCGGCCAGCCCAGCCTCTGCCCTTGTGACATGTCTCGAACAAAACCAAGCACAGCTACAATCTGGTCAAAAATTATAACCCCATTTACTTTATTTGTAGCACTAGCAGGCAGGACAGGCCTCCTCTCCTCCTGATGCCCTGTATGACTTTGAGTTTAACCGCATCCACACTGCACAGAGCCTGACAGCAAGCACACCGCAGCACGATGTCAGTCACATGGACGCAGCCGATCGCTCACTCCTCTGTTTGCTGCTCCACACTGCGAGTCCATGATTACGCAGACTTCCCGCTTTTCCCTGATTTGACATGCGTACTGTGTGGCTAACTGCCAGTCGCTGGGAGACATGGGAAACAGTTATAGATGGGAAACAGTTATTTACTTAGCCAGCAGCCTATGAAATAACAGGCATCCTGACCCCATATTGATTCAAGTGTGGGACACTGGACCAATTAAGCAGCATGGCAGGCAGGAAACACTTTTGCTGAAATCGGAAGCACACAGTATCACGTTCAGAGCCTAGAAATGGATCGCATTTCTCTGCTATGCACCCAACAGTTTGAGTCGCGCGACCTCCCAATTTGCATCGCAAAATGCGATGCGATACCGGCTATTTAAAACCCTGTATCTTATCCCCCCATTTTGGTGACCACAATACTGTCTGGGTCACCTTGCCCTTTCATCAGTTATTTAGGACCCAAGTACATCTATAGCAAAAATGGACACGAGACATGAGGCACATTTCTGAATATAAATTTCTGGATAGTATAAGAATGGAGAAATGGGAGAGATGCTCCCTAATACCAGACTTAGACCTTGCTATTGAGTACTTCACAGATATCTTTCCGAAGATCTGTGATGTACATGTTCCTAAAATCAAAACAAAACTCACTCTGCCCAGAGTCCCATGGATAACAGAAAAATTGTTAAAAAAAATCTGGATTAAGAACAGAATCTGGAAAAAAAAGCCAAAAAATCAAAAATGATTTCTGATTGGGTATTATTCAAAACTAAAAGAAATGAGTGTAGAAGATTAACCAAAAGGGTAAAAATAAACTACTACTGTAATAAGTTAGATCATAATTCAGATCCTAAATAGTTTTGGAATATTGTAAAACATTTGCCTAACCCTGGAGGGTGGGGGAACAGAAAAATATAACCATAAGGGTAAAAGATATTCTAACACACGTTCCTAGTTTGGTCTCAAATACTCTGCATGACTTTTTTATAGATGTTCCAGTTCTGGGGATTCAGGCTAAATGGATACAATTGATGTTGTTGAGCTGGATAGAGGATCCCTGATTCAGCATCCTCCATTTAGGCTTAAGAAATTAACGCTATCTGAAGTGAAAAAGGAACTATTAAAAGTTGATTCACATAAATCAGAAAGCCTAGATAACTTAGAGGGCCAATTTTTTAAATTAGCTGCCCCCTATACAGCCTCCCCCATTTTATCAATATTTAATTGGAGTTTGCAAACAGGCCAGTTTCCAACTTTGTGGAAAACTAGTAAAATAATACCAATTTATAAGGCAGTTGATAAAGCAGTCCCAAACAACTACTGCCCCATTGCAATTTTGACTATTCTTTCCAAATGTTTGGAGAGGTTGGCAAATAAGCAAATGGGGGATTACATGGATAAATATGGTCTATTCACATGCTACCTGTCTGGTTTCTGAAAGGGCTTTTCAACAGCATCAGCTTTGGTTGAATATAATGATCTGATTTGTACTTCACTGAATGAAGGAAAGGAGACTGCAGTGGTCTTGATATACCTTTCAAAGGCTTTTGTCCTAGTGAACCACTCTACCCTATACAAGAGGTTGGTCGGTCTGGGTTTCTCTGGGGATCCTCTGACCTGGTTTATGTCTTATTTAACAGGGTGCTTTCAGAGAATCCAAGTACATCATCATCTCTCTGAACCCCGGGCTGTTCAGAGAGGTGTTCCACAGGGGTCCATTTTAGGACCCCCTACTGTTTCTGATTTTTAATAATGACTTGCCATCAGTAGTACAGCATGCATCCATCAGACTGTATGCTGATAACACAGCCCTAGTGGCATCTGGGTATAATTTTGGGGATCTCCTGGGGAAACTCCAGGCTGACTACTAGGGTTCAAGAGTGATTCACCAGGTCACAGCTAATAATGAATATGAACAAGACGAAAATAATACATTTTGCAGCCAATAAGCACAAAACCTCTTCAAAACTGCAAAAATATATATATTAAATCAAACCTTAATAAAACATGGTAGGGATAATTTCTGATCCTTTATTGGCCTTCAGTGAACATAATGAAATGATCATTTATAAATTAAACAAGAAATTAGGAGCCCTAAAAAGGACAACAAGATGTTTAGAGCTACAGGACAGGAAAAATATTGTGGAACAACTTGTATTACCAATTCTTAAATATGGCGAATTTATTTATAGATTAGCGAACAACCATTGAACAAACTAGATAAGCTCTATTATAGGACAGCTAGGTACATTCTCCGCTGTGATTTTAGAATCCACCACTGCACCTTCTTGGCTAGACTGGACTGGTTGCCCCTTGAATTGGACCATAAAAAAAATTGGTTAACTTTTATCCATAAATAAAAAGTAAATCATTCCGATCACAATATCTCTAAGCTGCTGTTCTCAAGTGTTTCAGACACTAGGAAGTGTTTGGCTAGGACTGTACATCAAAATAAAATCTATCAGGATAGAAGAACCAACAGAATTGGAGATAGAACTGTAAAATCCCAGGCAGCCTTACACTGGAACACACTTCCACTGTCTGTGTGGGCTGAATTAAATCGTAGCAAATTTGTTAGGTTATTAAGATACTGTTGTGTACACACCTGTACATGTTTGAGATCATTCTTGTGATACTGCTATACTTCCCTCCTTTCATTATGGTCAGCTCCCTGTTTGTCTTTTAACATATCTTATTTGTTTATGTCGTAAGTCAATCTGTAATCTTTGAATTTTTGTAGTTTATTTTGTGGAACTTAGATATTGTACAGAACTGTCTCACAAACTGGATTGATAAAATCAAAGCAACGTTTTTTTCCTGTATAAAAATAAAAGTTTTACTACTACTACTTATCCTCGAGAAAAATAATAAAAGGTCTGCAACCAGAGCCTGCAACTCTGAAATAAATTTTGCTGATGTCAAAGCCTCTAAGAACAGAATCTTCCAAGAGAGAAAGCACAGCTCAGTAATAGCTGCAGGCTCAAAGGGAAGTACAGTCAAGGTCTCTAGGACCAAATTAAACTCCTCCCACACCAGAATCGTATCATAGACCAGGGGTGCAAGACTAGAATGCCTCTTAGGAATCTATGGGAAAGCTCCATCTGGGGCACTGTCTTGCCTTCTGTAACACCACAAAAAGCTGACACTGCAGCCAGCTAGACCTTAATAGAGGAACACCCAATACTGCATCCTTAAGGGACAAGACAGTCCAGCACAGTATGAACTGGACATGCAAAGGGATTAAGGTCAAGTGCAGTACACCAAACTGTGCAATGTTTCCATGTTTGCAAGTATGTGTACTGCCACCAAACTGTGCAATGTTTCCATGTTTGCAAGTATGTGTACTGCCACCAAACTGTGCAATGTTTCCATGTTTGCAAGTATGTGTACTGCCACCAAACTGTGCAATGTTTCCATTTTTGCAAGTATGTGTACTGCCACCAAACTGTGCAATGTTTCCATGTTTGCAAGTATGTGTACTGCCACCAAACTGTGCAATGTTTCCATGTTTGCAAGTATGTGTACTGCCACCAAACTGTGCAATGTTTCCATTTTTGCAAGTATGTGTACTGCCACCAAACTGTGCAATGTTTCCATTTTTGCAAGTATGTGTACTGCACTGATGATCTTTCTAGCTGCCAGTAAGACATCAGCAACTGCCAGGGAGACACATAGTGGGAGAGCTGTGGCCTCAGAAGCCAGGTGTGGAGGTACAGGGATTAAAGATGTACTGTAGCAGCACTAGATAACTCTGCTTCTGTGTCAGCAGTTCCACTCACAAGGGGAGCAGGACCGGGGGTTCTACTGCCAGTTGCTGGAGCAGAGGGAACTAAATTTGTCTGGGCCAATAAGGGGTAATCAGAATTAAGGAGGCCGGTTCGGCCAGTAGCTTGACCAGAACCCTCTGTGTTGGAGGGAAAGGGGAAAAGCATACATAAACCTCCCTTTCCAGGAGAGGGACAATGCATCTCGCCAGAAAACTCCAGGTCCTGGAGCAAGCAAGCAAGCAAGCAGAAACACAGCAGTTTTGCACTGTATGAAAACGCAAACAGGTCTATGGCTGGTTGACCCCATTTTTTGAAGAAGTCATCTACAAGAAGTCATCGCTCCCATCCTATCTCGCTTCCTCTCTATCAGTCCTCCCTCCCTCTGCCCATTCACTTAGATCAATAGTTCTCAGACTTTGTCACAGTGAGCTTCCCCAAATCCATGGACAAGATTTTAAGCCTCCCTCAAAAACTAAAACAATCTTGGGCCTCCCCAAAGAAAAATAACATACTGTACTTTGTGCAATACACCATGAATAAATTGAAATACCTCTGAGTACTTGGCTCACATTCAGTTCTTTGTCTTATACAGACATGGAACCTTTGAAAGAGAGCTCTTGTGCTCAAAGGTGTTATCTGAATAACATATAAATTAACAAATATTATTATTCAGCTTATTGTAACTCCCCACCGGCCCGTCAACTTCCTCCACTATTTTCATTCTTGAACCATTGTTACTCCTTGTTGCAGTACCTTCATGGGTCAGACTACTTTTTCTGTTTCCTCTTTATATGAAATAATCTTCCCACCTACTTTGCCTCTCCCCCTCCGTTCCTGCTCCTAAGCAACTTCTCAGGGACTACTTTGCTCCCTCCTGCTATTGCTCTTAGCACTTCTATGCCCAACCCTTGTATTTGGGCTGTTCTACCATCAGTCTACAAACTGATCAATTACCACCACTGATTATTAGTTTATTGTTCATATTTGTTTGCACTATTGTTCTTTGTGTATTTCTTGATTGTTTTGCAGTTATCTTTTGAAATGTATTCACTCCCTACCCTTCCCTGGGTACACCTGACATGAGCCTTGGCTCATTCACCTTCTCTTGTCACCTATTAGTAAATAAATACATTAAATTCACCTACTATTATCCTCCTTCAGTTTGCTTCATCTCTTCACACAGTATATAGAAAACTAAAAATTTAAATACAGTACTTTATCAGACTTGCTTGAGCCTCCCCTGGAATAGGTTGGGGCCTCCCCAGGGAGGCTGGCCTCACCATTTGAGAACCCCTGACTTAGATCTTACGACTCCCATTCCTTGGTTGTCCCTCGTTGGCCTACCACTGTAGGCCAGGCTACTTTCTTGTATTGTTTCCCAAAACTGTGGAATTCACTTCCTCACCAGATTCACCACTCCTCCTCCTCCCCCCCCTCCTCTATAACTTCAGCCCTACATAATTTCTTCTCTGTGAATTGTACCTGCAATTAATCTACCTGGTATTCCTGACCTGCTCCCCAACCTCTATCAATATATTCTGTAACTACTCTGAATTACACCTCCCATCCATCCTCACTACTTTATTTCCCTGTAAAGATCCCTACCTGGCCATTTCTTCGGGTTATCTATAACTACTAATATAACTATGACTTCAGATTCCTATCAGGCCACAACTATCAATATATCTACTGTATAACCTAGATTCCTATTCATCTGCTTACCTCCCAACCTCACTACCTTTCCACCTCTGCTGTTACTCCCTATCCACCCCTTCATTTCAGGCTAAATAGTACCATCTTCATGAATTTAAGGTGTTACCCTAATGTAATACACTTGACCTGTCCATTGTGACCTCTGTAAACAGCTGTACTCATATGCTGCACTTAAATATCTTTCGGTTACTTGCTGTTCTCCACTGCCAATATTGTTTTAATAATGTTTGCTGTTGTATGCACGTATGTATTTCTACTACCCTTCCCCCAGGATGCACTGTGAGAAGAGCAACTTGTTGTTCAGTGTGCCTTTCCTGGTGAAACATTTCAATAACTAAATAAATAAATACATAAACAATGGAGTCTGAGAATCAATATTCGTGGCACAGCACATGAGATCAAATGAGGCAATCCATCAGTGTGTTCAAGGTACCAGGCAGGAACAATGCTAACACAAATATTGCATGTTCTAATGTCCAGTACCAAACTCTCAATGCCTCTCTGCAGAGAGTGTAAGGATGCACTGCGCCTTGTCTGTTGATGTAGTACATCACCAAAATATTGTCTGTTTGAATCAGCAACTGGTTCCCTGGAAGGAGGGCAGCAAAGGCCTGTAGGCCAAGCAGAACAGCCCACATCACCAGAGTGCTGCTGTGCAGAAGCGTATCCAATGGGTCCAGTTACCCTGTTTTCTGACAAGGCTCAGATGGGCACCCCAGCTCAAACCTGAGGTCTCTGTGATCATCACCAGGAGGGTGGATGGCTGGAGGAATAGGACCTTGTGTCTAAGTTGGAACAATTCAACCACAAGAGCAAGGAATGATGGAGAGGAGTAGTCACTTGTATGAGACACTCCAACTCTTCTGAGTGCTGTGACTGCTGCACCCTGAGGAACCACTGAGAGATCCTCATGTGGAGGCAAGCTAGTGGGACAGTCAGTCTGGCAGCTGTCATCAGGTTGATTAACCTTAGAAGGCATCTGGCAGAGACATAGTTGCTGGATGAGACTAACTGGGCCTGGGCCATCAGTGCCATAGCCTGGTCAGAGGACAGAGATGCCCAGCCAAGTGCAATGTTCAGAACAGCCCCTATGTATTGGAACCTCTGGCAAAGGGTAAAGACCGACTTTGATATCTGACCAGTATAGCCAGTTGGTCGAACAACTGCTGGGTCCAAAACAGTGTGCATATAATTGCTTCCAGAGATGGGACTTTTGACAGCCAATTGTCTATATAAGGGAAGACGCAGAGTCCATCCCTAAAGAGGGCAACTGCCACCACAGTAAAACCAGCAAGACACAAAATTGGAAATGACATTTGTGGAGCTTTATAAGAAGGTATGCATTCTTCCTGTCCAAAGCAACTATCCAATCTGTTTTAGAAAGATGGGAAGAAGACTGCAGACAGACCATTCAAAACTTTTTGTTTTCAATTAACAGATTCAGTTCTCAGAGGACCAATGTGGGCCTTAGATCTGAGATCCATTTTGGGATCAGACAATACTGGGAATAACAACTATGGTTCTGTTCTGAAACTGGGACAAGTTCCACAGCCCTCCTGCAGAGGAGTGTTTGATGCTCTACCAGCAGGAAGGAAAGATTTCCCAGAGGATATCTGCTCAGCAATTGGGGGGTTGGGGGGCACTGGAGGAATAGTAAGGAGCTTGAGAGGATGTCCTTGCTGAACCATCCCGAGGATCCAGGCATCTTTAGTTACTGTATAGCAAGTTATATTGCATTCAGCCTACTATACACATTCATAGATGAGAGAATTTGCATGGCTGGTACATATTGCAATATGGTGCATTGGTACCTTTGACAATCAGCTATAACTCAATCTCAGCTGTCAGTTGTCAGGAAACTGTAAAAGCAATTACACTAATCTCTAATCCCTTTAGGCACAGCATGATAAAAGGTTTCAGGTTTCTCACCTCTCGGTGCCAACTGTACTGGAAATGTTGACTCTGACATGCTGCTAAATGATGCACTACAGTACCCAAAGAAATGTCAATTTTGAAATGGATATGGTCTTCAAAGCCAGTAAAAAGAAAGTATTCAAACAATGCTGCTGCCACCAATAGTAGCAATTTGGCTAGTAATTCTGGGGTGGATATAGTGGAAGTTGCTTCAGTTGCCAAGGAATTAGCCACTACCAGCTCCTAAGACCCGCTGCCTCTCATCATATGCCACATACACACTAGAAACAAAGTTTGAGCTGGGCAAGTATACCACAATGAATGGGGTGATGGCTGCAGTTTGGTACCAGCAATGCATGACCAGTGTAAAAATTAACAAGAGCACAGTGAGAAAATTCAAAGCTGACTACCTCACCAAGTGCAATAAAACTTTGGACCCAACTCTGTTACTTGCCATTCCTAAAAAAAACCTTATGATCGTCCTACAATGCTGGTTGAGGAGCTACAGGAACAATTCAGACAGGTGGTAAAACCTCTCCGTGCTTAAACGGCAGTTGTAAACACCCAAGTTGTTCATGCTGTGGCAGCTGGCATGGTCAAAATCAATTCCCTGCACTTGCTATTGGAGAATGGTGGTCATCTGGACCTCACCTGCAAGGGGGCATGGGGGGTTTGCATAGAATGGGGTTTAGTAAGTGCAAGGGTACAGTCGCAGTCAGAAAATACCCTAGTAAGTTCTGCAAATTAAAGAAGCTGTATCTGGGTAGAATTGCCAAAGCTTGTGCGGGCGTGTTGATACCTCCTGAACTTATAGTAAATATGAATGAGACTGGTCTCCATATGGTGCCTTGTTCTGAGTGACTATGGCCACTACAGACTCGATACAGCTGTCACAGGACTTGGAGACAAGTGTCAATCTTCAATCGTGTTAGCCTGTACCACGGCAAGGGACAAGTTACCACCTCAAGTCATTTATCATGGGAAAACAGTAGCTTGCCACCCCCTCTACAAATTCTTGAGTGGCACATAGCCCATTCAATGAATCACTTGACTAATGAAGAAACAATGCTGCACTGATTCAAAGCAATGGTTCAATGATAACAATCTTGTGCCCTACTATGACTTTACAAAACTGCATCTTGGCTTACCACATAAGCAACAAACACTCTGCATTATGGACTTGTTCAGAGCACATACCACTGAGCCTGTCATAAAAAAAATGTTAAAAACTTGAAAACAGCAGCTTCACCTTGATCTATTATGCTAGGGTGATGTCTAAAAAGATTGCTGCTGAGACCACTGAACTAAACACTAAGCTTATAAGCCTCAAGGAAAACCACACTAATGGATCGAGGTAAGCTTTACCAGCATATCTAGCCACCTAAAGGATGTGATATGGAGCTTTCAGGATGTTGGCAATTGTGAGGTTCAAAAACATTTTCCCAATTTGGCAAGAATACAGTACTTAACTCTACTGGCATTTCTGTTACTTTCCTGGTAATTGATGTCCACTTTTTAGTTACAGGCTGTTGTTGCATGGACAGAGGAGAGGTGTTTGGCAGTACCTGAAGATCTCGACCACAAAGCCAGTCACATTCTGCTATAAATACATCGATGTCATGGAAGTCTGAATGGGGAGGGGCCAGGGTAAGAAAACGCATTGCATGTATGGGAAGTCCAGATCCTGATCTGATTTTATATTACAATATTTTCTTTATTTTAACTCCAATGAAATAAAGGTTACTGAGCATATAACACAGAGCATATGTTTCAACTTTTTCCCCATTATCATGTTACCCTAATAACAGAATGTTTGAACCCTGTTACCGTTTTGGTACTCACTACCACTACTTGGAGGCAGTTCCATGCATCCACCACCCTTTCTGTAAACAAATATTTTCTCACATCCCCTCTACATCTTCCCCTTTCATATCATGCCCCCTTGCCATTCAGCATCTCTTTCTGTGCAATATGTCTATCATGTCTCTCATTTATCTCCTTTCCTCCAGTGAATACATATTTAACTCCCTGAGTCTTTCCCCATAGGGCTTCTGATGCCAGCCATGCACCATTTTGATTGCCCTTATCTGTACTGCCTCCACCCGATCTATGTCCTTCCTGAGATGGGACCTCCAGAACTGGACACAATACTCCAGGTGTGGCCTCACCATTGATCTATACAGGGTTAACATTATCTCCCTTTTTCTGCGGGTGATACCCCTCTCTATGCACCCCAGCATGCTACTAGCCTTTCCCACTGCCTTATCACACTGCTTTGCTACCTTCAGGTCATCAGATAAGATCCCTTTCCTATTGTGTGGTGGATAAGACCTTCCCCCCAATTGATGCGTTTCCCTTGGGTTTCTGTGCCCCACGTGCATAATTTTACTTTTTTTGGTACTGAAGCCCAATTGCTAAACCCTTGACCAGTCTTCCAGCTTTTTTTTTTTTTTAGAGTTTCTTTCATTTTTTCCAACCTGCCCTCGATGTGTCCACTCTGTTGCAGATTTTTGTGTCATCCTCAAACAGGCACACCTTTTCTTCCAGCCCCTCTGACATGTCACTAATAAAGACATTAAAAAGGACCAGTCCCAGTACTGACCCCTGAGGCACCCCGCTGGTTACCTCACTCTCCGTCGAGTGAACCCCATTTACCACCACTCTCTGTGTTCTATTACTTTGTCAACTTCTTACCCATTTTACTATCTATGGACCCACTCCCAGGCTGCCCAACTTGTTTACCAGTCTTCTGTGTGGAACGGTGTCGAAGGCCTTACTGAATTACAGGTAGGCCACATCCACCGTTCCTCTCTGATCCACCTCCCTGGTAACCCAGTCAAAAAATTCTATCAGGCCCCCTTGGCAAGATCTCCCCCTTGTGAACCCATGCTGCCTCATATCCTGCAATCCACTGGTTTCTAGGTATTCCCCAAACCTTTCTTTAAGCAGTCTTTTCATAACCTTGCCCACCACTGAGTGCAGGCTTACAGGTGAGTAGTTTCTTGCCTCCTCCCTATTCCCACTTTTGTGTAGTGGGACTCCATCTGCCCTCCTCCAGTCCCCCGGAACTTCCCCTTTATCTAGTGAAAGACTGAACAGGGCTATAAGAGACTCAGACAGTTCCTCCCTTAGTTCCTTTAGTATCCTGGGGTGAACCTCATCTGGCACCATTGCCTTGTCTACCCCTTCCTTTGTGAATACTGAACAAAAGTACTTATTTAGTATGCCAGCTTTCTTCTGGTCCTCTTCCACACTTCCCCCTTCACCTCTTAGTCTTACTATCCCTGCCTTGTTTTTCTTCTTTTTGCTTATGTACCTGAAGAATGTTTTATCTCCCTTTTGCTGATTTAGCAATGTTTTCCTCCATTTGTGCTTTAGCTCTCCTAACCGCCTTCCCTGCCTCCCTTTATTTCTCCTGATAACGCTCTGTATCCTCTTTCTTTTCTGTCATCTTGTACCTTTTGAATGCCTCCTTCTTTTCCTTTACCTTCTCTACTACTTCCTCGGAGAGCCATAGCAGTCTCTTTCTTCTCTTGCTCTTTTTAACCTGTCTGACACAGAGATTCGTTGCCTTCTCAATGGCCTTACTTATTTTAGCCCAATTTTCCTCTACCCCACCCTTATTCCCTATTCCTGCTAGGACTTTCTTGAGGCATTCTCTCAATTTCTTGAAATAGGCCCACCTGAAGTCCAGCACCCTCGTTTTAGTGTGAATAGGTTCTGGCCTAGTCTTTATGTTGAACCACACCGTACGATGATCACTGGTCCCCAGGTGGCTTCCAACTGTGATGTCAGTAACACTGTCCCTGTTTGTCAGCACCAGGTCCAGCAGCACCCACTCATGAAATTAGTTCTTTAACTAGCTGCCTGAGGAAAGCCCCCTGCAGGCAGTATAGGATTTCCCTACCTGCAACCGTAACCAATATTGCAGCAGGGAGGCTCCAATCCACATTTGTCAGACTGAAGTCACCCACTAGCAGTATCCCAACTTTGTTAGCCATCCCCTAGATTTCTTCTATCATATCCTCATTTCCCTCTTCCTCCTTTGTTGGAGGCCTGTAGATCACCCCTATCCTAATAGTGGCCCCCTTCCCTGTCTCAAGGGCGATCCACAGCACTTCTGCTTTACCCTGTCCCCCTTATATTTGCTTGTCCTTTATGCTCTTCTTCACGTAAAGAGCCACACCCTTCCCTTTTTTCCTGCCCTGCCCCTCCTGAATAGTGCATACCCTGTATGGCTATCCCAGTCCTAGTTTCCATACCTGTAGGTCCCTGAAATTGCTATGTCCAGATCTCCTGCTGCCATGGTGGCCTCTAGGTCTGCCATCTTGCTGTCCAGAGTTTGAACATTCGCACACATGGCTCTCCATTTTGTACTACCACCGTCCCTCTTCCTTGTCCTTTTACTCTCCCCCTTTTCCTCCACTATTTTCTCTCCTATTTCCCTTTCCATCTTCCTCTTGGTTACGTATTTGTGTTTGGATTCCCAATGTTGACCCTGCAAGCATGTGGGGGGGCAGACTATATCTTCTTACCTTTTTCTGCCGCCCCCCCAGCTAGTTTAAATGCTAACTAATGTAGCATTTAAACTGTTCACTAAGGATCTCAGTTGCCCTCCTGGAAGAATGCAGGCCCTTGCTCCTGTCCAGGCCTCTATCCCTCCAGGTGGAGCTCCGTCCCCAACAAATCTGAATCCCTCTTCTCTGCACCATTTCCTTAACCATAAGTTGAAGTCCCTGGCGTGGTGCCTCTTATCATCCCCCTTGTCATGGACAGGTAGCACCTCTGAGAATGCAACGGATTGTCCCACTTGTCCAAGACCCCTCCCCAGTTAGGTGCACTCCTGAACTCCCTCTGTCTCTCTGAAGCCAGGTCATTTGTCCCAATGTGGACAATGACATCTAGCTCTCCCTCCCTCCCTGCATCCCCAGCAATCCTTAGGATCCGCCTTCCATCCCTATGAGCTGTGGCACCGGGAAGGCACCTTACAGCCCTCTCCTCATTTCTACCTATCCCCAACTGTATCCCCCTTACTATTGAATCCCCAACTGGGATTTGCTTCCACCTCCTCCTTTTGGGTACTCTGTCCCCCCACTTGGGGTCTCTGCCATGAAGGCCCTCCACATCCATTACAGTTACTACCTTGGGTGCTTCTGTGACAGTCCCATCCTGCCAGTGTGGCGTAGGAGTTCCGTAGTGGTATGGGATTTGGAATGTGCCTACGCTCCCCCGCCCTAACCCTTCCCCAGCCCCTCCTCACTCCTGACATCCTTTGAGGGAGCAGTAGTGAACCTGGTGGTCCCTGAGTGGGGAAGATGGTCCTCCTAACCCAAGTCATCTCGACTTTGAGTCTGGCAACCTCCTCCCTCAGCCAAGACAGTTACCTGCAGATGGGGCAGCACAGCAGTCTCAGAACATCTCCCTGAAGACCGCCACCCCACAGTCGCTGCACTGCACCACTCCCATCATCTTTACTCCCTATGTCTTGACCTTATCTACTACCACTGTAAATTTTCCTGATCCAATAATTAACCTAGAGACCAACAACTCTGAGAAAGTACAGTTACGTAAGAACTTACCGTAACAGTAGATCTTCGAGAACAGCTCTTGCAGCAGGTTACACCATTAGGACTGAAGCCGGCAGGCGTCAGGACCCCACGGAAATCTTCTAGCTAGCAGTCTTCAGCGGGGACCGCCTCCGACGTTGGTCCAACCCCCGACGTCAGGCGTAGTACATAAGGAGGCGGTCCTGCCAGAATCCCCAGTTCTCCCGCCGGAGACTTCCGGCCGCTGGATGACATCAGAAGTGGAGACCGAGGATCCGCCATCAGAGGAAGAAAGGAAAGTAAGCTCCTGCCGAAGCCTGGTTAGGCCTTACCTCCTCCAAGGGGGAATGGTGGGTGGGAAGGTACTTGCTGCAAGAGCTGTTCTCGAAGATCTACTGTTACGGTAAGTTCTTACGTAACTGTAGTATCTTACTTCGAGATACAGCTCTTGCAGCAGGTTAAACCATTAGGACTGATTCCCAAACGATAGCGCCTAGAGACGCTCTAGGGAGGAGGCATAAAACAGAGATCTTGAAAAAAAAATCCTGAATCTAGGACAGGAGACCCTGCAGAACGGTGGGGCCGAAACCTGCTCTCCACCGTGAGGCGATGTCGAGGCTGTAGTGCCTAATGAAGGTGTGCAATAAGCTCCATGTGGCTGTGGCACAAATGGCCGAGATGGAGACGTTCCGCGCGCTGCGAAGGAAGTAGCCACCCCCCTAGTCGAGTGGCCCCTGATTGTGCCCGGAAGGAGCTTCTGTTTGTTGTTGTAGCAAAAGGAAATGCACTGGACAAGCCAGCAAGAAAGAGTCTGTTTTGAGACTGGTTGGCCCAACATCCTCTCAGCAAAGGAAAAAAACAGCTGTGCGGATTTGCAATGCTGTTTAGTCCTGGTCAAGTAGTATCTTAAGGAGCGATGAACGTCTAGGGTGTGAAGCAGTGCCTCTCCTCTGTTGGTGTACCTGGGGAAGTACACCGGCAAATCGATGTCCTGATTAAGGGTAAGGGCTGAGACCACCTTAGGCAGGAATTTAGGATTCGTCCTCAGGGACACTCTGTCCTGGTGGAAAATTAAATAAGGTTCCTTACACATGAGGGCATGTAGCTCAGAGATTCTCCTTGCTGACGTAACAGCAACCAAAAATAGCATTTTCCATGACAGAAAACGTAGCTCGCAATCTGCAGCAAGTTCAAAAGGGGGCAGTGTGAGCTGCTCCAGGACAAAGAGTAGGTCCCAAGGAGGGACAGGATCCTTTATGGCTGGTCTAAGGTGTAGCACCCCCCTCAAAAAGTTACGAGAGGCATCGAGTTGTGCCACTGTGCGTTGGCCTATCGGGTAGTGGTAGGCCGAAATCGCACAAAGGTGAACCTTAATTGAGGAGTAGGCAAGGCCTGAGTGAAAGAGGGAAAGCAGGTATTCTAGAACTGATTTTTCTGGGCATTCTAAAGGGGAGAGACCGCGTGCCTGAGACCACTGGCAAAACCGGCACCATTTCATGGCATACGTTGCAGGCTTTCTGGCAGCAGAAAGCACTTCTGCCACCTCTTGCGAGACCTCATGTCGCAGAATAGCTATGTCTCGAGGAGCCAGGCATGCAGGTTCAGTGAGCGCAAGTCCGGGTGGACTAGCGAACCCTCCTCTTGAGACAGCAGATAGGAGCTGATGGGCAACGGGAGTGGAGGTTCCCGGGACAACTGCGCCAGCATGGGGAACCAAATCTGTCTGGGCCAGAAAGGCACTACCAAGGTCATTGTTGCGTGCTCCCTACGAAGTTTGAGAAGGACTCTCTGGATCAACCGGAAGGGAGGGAAAGCGTAGAGGAATCTGTCCGCCCAGGAGAGGGACAACGTGTCTTGCCAAAAAACACTAGGCCCTGGATCTAGCGAGCAAAAATTGGGCAGTTTTGTGTTGGATGGGGAAGTGAACAAGTCCAATTCTGGAGTGCCCCATCGAAGAAACAGATCCTCTGCTACCTCCTGAAGAAGCTCCCACTCGTGGACTCTGGCCTGGGATCGACTCAGGCCGTCTGCGATCGTGTTGTCCACTCCGGGAACATGAACTGTAATCAGGCTGGCGCCGTGTCGAATTACCCATTCCCACACTCTCATAGCTTCCCTGCAGAGAGGATAAGAGTGTGTGCCTCCTTGCTTGTTGAGGTAATACATCACCACCGTATTGTCTGTTTGAAGCAGGAGAGTACGCGGTGGAATTTCTGACTGGAAGGCCTGTAGGGCATACAGGACCGCCCTCATCTCCAGAATGTTGATGTGGAGGTGAGCTTCCTGAGGGGTCCATGTTCCCTGATACCTCACCCCATTCAGATGTGCCCCCCACCCCAGCCCTGAGGCGTCTGTGGAGAGGATTACCTCCGGGGACGGCGCTACAATGGGACACCCACGGAGAGTGTCCCTGGGTCTAGCTACCATTGCCAGTCCCGGATCACGGTCCTGGTGATTCTGACTGGCTGCTGCATATGGTCTTGCCTCTGATCCCATTGCACTCTGAGCATCCACTGGGTTACCCGCATGTGGAGCCTTGCCATTGGGATGGTTGGAATGGCCGCAGCCATATGTCCAAGCAGGCGAAGGACCAGTCTGGTGGGGGCGGTCTTCTTTGCCGAAAGGTACTTGATGAGGGACCTGATGCACTCCACTCTGTCCTCGGGAAGAAAAGCTTTTCCTTGGACGGTGTCCAGAACTGCGCCTATGAACTGCAGCTTCTGGGATGGTACCAGGAGAGACTTCTCATAGTTGATAAGTATGCCCAGCAACTGAAAAAGAGCTTGGGTGTTCTGGATAGCCAACAACAGCGCCTCTCGGGAGGCGGCCATGAGAACCCAGTCGTCCAGGTACAGGAACACGCAGTGGCCCTGTCTCCTTAGAGATGCTGCCACAACTGTCATGCACTTGGTAAAGACCCTGGGGGCCAATGACAGTCCGAAAGGAAGCACCTGGAACTGAAAGTGGTGGCCGAGAAACTTGAAGCGCAGGAACCTCCTGTGCGCTTGAGCGATGGGGATGTGCAGGTAAGCGTCCTGCATGTCCAGTGACGCCAGAAATGCGTCCTTCTTCAGCATGGGAATAAGACCCTGGAGGGTCATCATGTGAAACCGTTTGTAGGCGACCGACATGTTGAGGTCGCTGAGGTCCAATATTGGACAGAGGTCCCCTGTTTTCTTTGGAACCAGGAAGAAATGGGAATAGTAGCCTGCTCCTCTCTGGTTCTCCGGGACGTACTCCACTGCTCCTTTTTGCAGAAGCGCGAGTACTTCTTGCCTGATAAGCAATCTGTGCTGACCCGAGTAGCGGGAGAGCAGAGGAGACCTTGTGGGTGGCTTGTCTATGAACTCTATAAAGTGGCCTTTTTTGACCACTTGGAGTACCCACCTGTCGGTGGTGATAGACTGCCACCCTGGCAGGTGGTCCGCGATACGACTCCCGACCTTGGTGTCCCGTTGATCCTGAGGGGCGGGGGCCGGGAAGGAGTCATGCTGTGGCGACTGAGGGTCCTGCAGGTTGGGCCAACTTGGCGGGACGTTGGCCTCTACCTGAGGACGACTTCCCCTGGGCTTTCTGGGAGAAGGAGCCCCTCTGTTGTGGGCCGGAACGGGACTGTTGTCTCTCAGTCCAGCCACGAAAACGGCTCTGGTTCCTAAGAAAGGAACCAGGCCTGGGTCTGTACATAGCCTGGACAGACCTCACGGCCTTCCCGGCCTACGAGGACTCACCGAAGAGAACTTCGCCATGGAATGGGGTGTCCAGTATATTCTTCTGGACATCCGGGGTGAATCCGGAGACACGGAGCCATGAGTGTCTCCGGAGGCATATGCCTGAGGCTGCCGCTCTGGCCGAGGAGTCCGCGGAGTCATACGCGGTTCGAAGCACCTGGGTTCCCACGTCTGAACCCGTGCGGAGGAGCTGAAGCAGTTCTTCCTTCTGCTCACCTTCCAGCATCTTTTCTGCCAGCTCTAGTCTCTGCTCCCACAAGACATTCTGAAACTGGACCATGTGGGTGAGATAATTGAGGGACCTAATGGCACAGGTTGCAGCTGCGTACGTATGCCTGCCCATCGTGTCCAATTGCTTGGACTCTGGGTCCGGTGGCAGGGTGCTCAGATGTTGCGGGCTCTGGGACCGGTCATGTGAGGCTGTAATGACCAGGGAATCGGCCAAAGGATGAGATGCCAAGTACTGGTCCTCCCTAGGGGCCTTGTACAGGCGGTCAGCCTTCTTCGGCATCGCCGGGAGCGAATGTGGACATTTCCACGCTGCCTTGGTGACGTCCACGAAGGTGCCCACCAAGGGTGGTACCACCACAGGCTTTGGGTCCTTTTGCCGAAGATAACGCGCAAGGCGTAGCCTCTCAGGGTCAAGCTCTTCTGCATCCCAGCCTGTATTCTCTTGGATATGCCTCATAATCTCTGAGAACGATGGGTCATCCGGAGGAGATCTTGGAAGCTCACGTGGGTCTGGAGAGGGGACGCTGATGGGAGAAGGAGATCTGGATCTGCCTGAGAAGTCCGATCCTGAGTCCTCCATCGAAGGCGAGTAGTGGCATCTTCTGGGTCTCTTGGGGCTGGGTGACCCTGAAAAAGATCTGGACGGAGGTCTCCTCTTTTCTGATGGTCTGCCCCTCGGAGATTCAACAGGCTCCTGGGGGGAAGGTACTCGGTCTGCTGCCCCGGATGGGGTGGGGGGCGCTGGGGCCAGTGGAGTCACGGGTGGAGGAGGAGGAAGAGGAGGAGGTGTGGGAACCATGTCCTTTTTAATGGTATCCCACCAAAAAGCAAACAACTCCTTGACCTCGGCAATATAGAGGCCCGACGACGGGCCGGGCACCGGTGGTCGGTCGTCGGGTTCCGGCGTCGGCCCCCTAGGGGTCTCTGGTTCAGGAGAGGGTTCCCTCGGGGGTTCGACAGGACCGGGTTCACCCGCCTGGTCCTCGGGCTGTGTCGACTCCTCCTCTGTGAGCGCCTCTTGGCCGACGTCAGTAGGTGGCGTAGGGGTTCCTCTATCTGCTGGGACGGGCGTCGGTCCCCCAGCCGGCGTCCGCGGTGGAGAAGGCCTGACCGGCGACAGTCGTCTGGCTGTCGTCGGGTCCCGGGACCGGTGGTGCTTGGCCGACGTCGGGTCCGACGTCCTCTTGAGCAACATCAGCTCCTTGGTTTTCCACTGGGGGGAGGAGGCAAGGAGACTGACCGGACGTCGGGGGCCGAGTGGCGGGAGCCGGACTTGTGGTGATGGTGGTCTCCTGACCTCGGCGAGGCCTTGGACGATGAAGAAGAGGCCTGGAGGTCATAACAGGCTGCAGAGTGGAGGAACCGGAGGAAGACTTGACCACGACCAGGGGAGGCTGAGAGCGGGCCCAGGAAGGCGAGCGGTCGGACCGGGAGCTGGAGCTACGGGAGTCAGAAGCCCTAGAAGGGGATTTAGATCTCACCCTCTCCCTGTGTTTGTCGAGGTGCTGGTGGGCTTTCTCGGAAGATTCCCCCTTGGAGGCAGGATCCATGGCCTTCAATCTCTCTTCCAGAAGGTAAGCTTGGAGGGCCTTCTGATGACGGATCCGGGTCCTACTGTTGAAGCCTTGACAAAAGGAGCAGGCCCGGGTGTCGTGGTCCGGGCCTAAGCACCGCACGCAGGCCGAATGTGGGTCTTTAAAGGGAATTTGCTTCCCGCAGGCACACTTTGATGGATGGTCCTCCGTGGATGTTAGGACATCAGATGGCAGACGATTCATAGAAACTGAAGTTTCTTGTGGAAGAAATGGGAAAAGAACTTTTCCAAGCATCGCGCGCTAGACACTGACCGGAGGGTCGAGACATGCAAGTCGACAGCGGGAAAGAACTGGGGATTCTGGCGGGACCGCCTCCTTATGTACTACGCCTGACGTTGGGGGCAGGACCGATGTCGGAGGCGGTCCCCGCTGAAGACTGCTAGCTAGAAGATTTCCGTGGGGTCCTGACGCCTGCCGGCTTCAGTCCTAATGGTGTAACCTGCTGCAAGAGCTGTATCTTGAAGTAAGATGCACTATTTGCACATGCCCCCTTAAGAGCTTTTTTTTCCTTCTGTCTTCTTACTGTCTTTCTTCCTTCCTCTGTTTTTCTTTCTCCCTATTTGCGGATACTTTCTACCCCTACTTCACCAACTCTGTTTTCAACCCCGATGCAAAAATCCCCCAAAGACTAGCTAACAACTTCCAGACGCCCAATCTTCACCCCCTCCCTTTAGAGCTACCTGTCTCCCACCATTTGTGATGTCAGTCTATATGTGGGTTAGTAGGCTATCCACAAGCCTGCAAAAATAACGTCAACCCCTTCTGTGGGGTTTTGGATTCAGAGTATGTAGGGACCTTAAAGTCATTTTTAAGGATGGTAAATCCCTCAATGCATTTTCTACATCATTGCCAAACAATTCCTTTCCTCTAAAGGGAGCATTTAGTAGAGACTGTTGTACATCAGCAGCAATACCAACCACCCTCAGCCAGGAATGGCAGCAAAGGCAAATCCCAGAGGCAGTATCCCTGGCTGCAGCATCTCAGGCATCATGGGCAGACCAGAGCAGGTGTTTTCAAGGTTCCTTTTCAAGCTTCCTGTTCATTAGCAATAGTCAGTCAGCTGGACCAATATTTTGTCCTGGTCCTCTGGGATTTTATCAGCAAGTGAGGCCATAATCTTCCACAGACAGTTCTGATAGTGTGTCAAGTAAGCTTGATAATTTGCAATCCTAAGACCAAGGAATGCAGAAGCAAAAGTCCTCTTCTCCATCAACCCCAACTCCCTTGACTCCTTGTATGGAGAAAGAGAGGTCATGTGCTTGGGTGCCTTTTGGTGGCTGGGAGGAAGTATAATATACTGGTTAAATTCACTGAGCTGCAAACCTGGAGACCTGAGTTTAAATCCCATCAGCCCCAACTTGGATACTGTGTGATCTCAAGCAAGTCACTTAACTTCCTTGTGCTCCCAGATCAGACGTGGAAACAAACTCTGGCTTAGTGTGCCTTTCCTGGTTAAACGATTTTCCCTTCCCCCTTTGGGCAGTCATGAACAGCCATGATTACCACTGAAGCTGCTTCAGGCTGTGATAAGTAACGTGGGTTTGCTATGGGGGCTAGATATTGTTTATCAGCCTTTCTTGGGACTGCTGGCAACTGACCTGGCATTGAAAAAGTGTCTTTTCGACGTGAAACATATGTCTGTGTACGAGGCAGGAGTGATTGCTGCCGTTCTAAAGTTTGGAATATAATAAAATGATTTTTTATCGAGACCTAGTTTATAGGTCCCTTTTCTGATCGCTTTTCTGTGATGCCCAACTGTTTGTTTGTAAAATTGCTGGTATTTTTGTTGTGGCTCCAGTTGGGGTTTGCCGGTTACCACCTTTTTTGTTTTTTTCTGAGCTGGCCTATGCAAGGCAGCATACACAGGAGGACTAGTAACTGTAGGGGAGGCAGAAACCTCCAAGAACTCTAAGAATTTTCTTGGAGGAATCCTCCTCCTCTGCCTGAAATCCTTGTTTAGCCTATACCTGTTTAAGGAAGGCTTGAAATGAGCCACCCACAGGCATGCACCTGTTAAAATAAGGCCTGGAATGAAGCTGGAAACCTAGCAGTGTTTTTCATGCTCTCTTCCAAGCAGAAAGAAGAAGTAGAGCTTGAGTCTACTACATCAATTATTTCCTTTTCTTTATCTTTATCTTTAAGCAATAAAGCATGACAAGGTGTGGGTTGTGCTGGGATAACCACATGCCTGCAATGGTTGGGCATAAGGCCATATATGAAGTATACCCAACACTCCAGGCATGAGGTTATCCTAGTACAACTCATACTCTGGCATGCATTACTGGCATCATACAATGGCTCTTATTTGTTAATATTGTAGGGATATAAATGAGCACAAGTACATGGCTATTAGGTATAGAACAAGTGTTGGAACATCCTTTTTTATGTGTAGGGGCATCTATTTTATAGTATTAATTGTACAGTTTTATTATTTTTTTTATTTTTGAGGAAACACTCCCCATGTGAAAGCACTGCATCATGGGTATGCAAATAATCAATTGTCTGGTATCACTGTAGTATGTTATGCGATACCAGGCAATTAGGGATTTGCATACCCATGATGCAGTGCATTCATATGTGGAGTGTTTCCTCACAAAAAATAAAACTGTAAAACTGATACTATAAAAGATGTTCCCACACTATAAAGATGTTCTGACACTTGTTTTCTGCTTAACTATAAAATGTTTTAACCATGGCAAATATTTTTGTCCCCACAATATAAGTAAATAAGGTTTTTTATATGAAAATGGAGATGGAGAAAGAATCTCAGATTTAGAAGTGGGTAGCCATCTGGGAGCAAGTGACCACCAAACACTGTGGTTCACGATAAACACAGCCATACAATCAAGCCATATAAAAGCAAGAGTATTGGACTTCAGGAGGGCTGACTTTGGGAAAATGAGAGTGCCTCAGAAAAGCACTAGCAAACAGGCAAGAAGGAGGTGGAGGAGCAATGGGGAGTAATCAAAACAGCCATCACAGAGGCAACAAGCCTTTGTGTAAAGCAAATCAATAAAACACAACAAAGGAAAAAACCGCTATGGTTCTCAGAAGAGGTGGCAGGGAAGGTTAAGGAGAAAAGGAAATATAAGGAAACACAGAAGGAGCAGGACAGAGAACTTTATCAGTTAAAGCAGAAAGAGGCTGGGTAGGCAGTCAGAATAGCAAAGGCCCAAACCGAGGAAAGGATAGCCAATTCTGTTAAGAAGGAGGATAAGACCTGTTATAGGTACATTAGGGAGCGAAGAAAGACCAAAGGAGGGATACTGAGGCTTAATAAAGGGGAGGGAATGTGGGCAGAGAGTGACAGTGAAAAGGCAGGGATACTGAACGAATATTTCTGCTCAGTATTCACAAAGGAAGATGAGAGGGAGGTACCTAAACCAAACAAGAGAAACACTCTGAAGACGGGGGTCGATACAAGTCCATTTACAGAACAAAGGGTTCTGAAAGAACTAATAAAATTGATGGTGGACAAAGCAATGGGGCCTGATGGGATTCACCCAAGAATTCTAAAAGAACTAAGGGTAGAACTAGTGACACCGCTGACTACTTTCTTTAACAAATCATGGGAGGATGGGGTGGTACCTGAGGACTGGAGGAGGGCAGATGTGATTCCTCTTCACAAAAGTGGGAGCAGGACAGAGGCAGGAAACTACAGACTGGTTAGTTTGACCTCAGTGGTAGGGAAAATGATGGAATCACTTTTGAAGGAAAGAATTGTTGAGTGCCTAGAGGCCAGTGGGGCACAGGACCCAAAGCAGCATGGATTCACAATGGGAAGGTCGTGTCAGACAAATCTAACAGATTTCTTTGACTGGGTGACCAAAGTAGTAGACCAGGGAGGGGCTGTGGACATGGCCTACCTAGATTTTAGCAAGGCATTTGATACAGTCCCACACGAAAGACTAATACACAAGTTAGCCAGCCTTGAGTGGGTCCCAAGGTGGTAGCCTGGATAAAAAATTGGCTAGACAACAGGACACAAAGGGTAGTAGTAAATGGAGTACACAGTGAAGAAAGGAGGGTTACTAGCGGGGTACCGCAGGGCTCAGTACTGGGACCAGTCCTTTTTAATGACTTTGTAAGTGACATTGTAGAGGAACTGGAAGGAAAAGTATGTCTCTTTGCAGATGACACAAAGATCTGCAACAGGGTTGATACACAAGATGGAGTGGAAAGGATGAGAAGGGATTTGGCAAGGTTGGAGGAATGGTCAAATGTATGGCAGCTCAGATTCAATGCAAAGAAGTGCAAAGTAATGCACATGGGAAACAAAAACCCAGGGGAAGCGTACACAATGGGGGGTGAGATACTGACAACAGTAAAATGGAAAGGGACCTGGGGTAATTATATCAGATGACCTAAAGGTGGGCAAGCAATGTGAGAAGGTAGTAGGAAGGCTGGGGGATACTGGGATGCATAGGAAGAGGCATCAATAGTAGAAAACAGGAAGTTGTTATCCCTCTGTACAGACAGTTGGTGAGACTCCATCTGGAGTACTGTGTGCAGTTCCGGAGACCCCATCTCCGCAAAGACATAGACAGAGTAGAGGCTGTCCAGAGGAGGGCAACCAAAATGGTGCAGGGTTTGCACCATAAGACATATGAAGAAAGACTAAAGGAGCTTAATATGTATACCCTTGAGGAAAGAAGGGAGAGAGGGGACATGATAGAAACTTTCAAGTACCTCAAGGGAATCAACAAAGTCCAAGAGGGTACCATCTTTCAGAAAAAGAGATGTGCAAGAACAAGGGGGCACAATTTGAAGATAGAGGGGGGACAGCTCAGAGGTAATGTGAGAAAGTATTTTTTCACAGAGAGGGTTGTGGATGCATGGAACAGCCTCCCTAAGGAGGTTGTGGAGTCAAGAACAGTGGAGGAATTTAAGAATGCATGGGACAGACATTAGGCAGTCCTAGTGGGGGGTAGGAGGAAGTAAGCTGTTGGTTAACTAGGATCTGCAGCTTATCTGTTAGGTAGGAAAATGGGCAGACTAAGTGGGCCAAGCGGTCCTTATCTGCCGTCAAATTCTATGTCTCTATGTTTCTAAGCTAAGTTTATGCTTCAATTGCAAGACATCAAACTCTCTTGGTAAGAGAGGTTGTGATTAAGCAATATTAAGATACTTCAGTTTGCTATACAGTTATGTGAATGTCTGGACTTGATGCTGTGAGGTTGTGCTCAGATAACCTCACTGCAACAAGCACACACTGACCAACCAGAGTCCAAGAAATGTTCTTGCCATTATATAATCTGGATTATGAACTGGAGATTGTAAATAGAGGAAGCTGATTGGCTGAGAGGTTTTTAAAGCCATGATGATATCAGGCTACATCATCACAGCTTCAGAAAACCTCCGGTCCCCAGCCTCCTCACTCTCCCGAAATCACATCTGCACCTGTTCCTTCAGTTCCCACACAAACACCCCGTGTTCCTGCCACTACAAAGGAATGTAGATTTCATAGCAGCCTCAGTTATTTATTTATTTATTTGTTTTTGTTAACCGGGTAGGGCACACTAGACAACCAAGTGCCTATTTTCAGGTGCGACCCGGGAGGGTTACATAGGCAGTAGCATACAGGAGACAATTACATACAGTTGAGCAACAACAGGATTAATAGATTACATACAGTTGGGCAAAAACAGGATTAATAGGTAATGGATAGGCAGCTAGCAGTAAAGTACAACAGTAGCAAGCAATAAAACAACAGACATAACCTGATGGAAAGAGGAAGCAAGGCAGCAATTGGAGTAGAGGTTGGGGGACACGGGTGCACACTATTATGGAGTAGAGCTAAGTGAAAAAAAAAAAGGCGAAATTAGGTACACATTAATGAGCTAAATTAGTGCTATCAGAGTAAGTGCATGGGAGGGAAAAGCGGGTGGGGATGGGGGAGGGCTGGTGGAAAACAGGAGAGGCCAAGTGGGGGAGGGAGGAGTGAGGTGAGAGGATGGAGAGGGGTGAAGGGTCAGTGAGGCCAAAAAAGTGTGAGGGGAGGAGTGAGGCGAGAGGATGGAGAAGGGTGAAGGGTCTGAACTGTGTTCGAAGGGGGTAGGGAGCAGTGGGACCCTGGGAGCTCAAGGTACATGAGAAGGTAGGGTGAAACTAGGAGGTACAGGAGCAAGCAGAGGAGGGGTACAGGAAGTGCCAGAGTGAGGATTTGAAGCGGGGATGTGAGGGGGCAGACCGGGTAAGGACTGGGAACGAGTTCCAGAGTTTTGGGACTGAAGGAGGCTTGTCCCCCATGAGGGAGCGAGTTCTCGGGACACCTGATCGAGCCTCTTGATCTCAGCTGATAGGATGGGGGCCAGGATTTGGGGGGGTGAGGCGGAGGAGTGGCCAATCTTATAATGTTGTCAATGAAATTACCAAGAACGAAGGTCGATGCTTTTCTGGAGGAGCCACTCAGTTGGGAGTAGAGATCACCATCGATGCGTGAGGGTGGAGCAGAAAGGGCTAAGGCGCAGATGTTGTTGTAGGTGGTGTCCCATTTCTGAAGGCTGGATGGGGTATGGGGCAAAGGTAACCAGTCCAGTAGCAGAAAGTAGAGGAGGACCCCTCTGGCAAGCACCAACGCAGCTGCCGGGGTTAGGCAGCTTTTAGCTTTGTAGGCAAGGCCGAACTTATAATTTGTAGCCCTGCAGACGTTACGAATTTGCAGGGTGAGATTGAGCTGCGGGTCCAGAGTGACACCCAGGTACTTGATTGAGGCCGCAGTCTGTAGGGGAGAGCCGTCAGTATCAAGAATTCAGAGGGGGGAGGAGCAGGACTTCATCTTAGGCTGTAAGCCAAACAGCATAGCCTGGGTTTTTTTGAGGTTAATGGTGAGTCTGTGATCCACTAGCCAGGACTGAATGCGATGGAAGTCTGCATTCAGCTGGGAGTTTATGATGGCAATATCACGGGCACAGGTCAAAATGACCAGGTCATCTGCATACAGAGTGGTGTGCCCGTGGATGGCGGTGGACGGAAGTTCACTGAGTTAGCCAAAATGTACTGCCACACTACAACCCGCTATTTCTTTTAAAATGAAGAGCTCGCCGCTTCTACGTGCGACTTTGCAGTCTCGCTCTCTCCCCAGAGGCGCGTGCTTGCTCGACCAACCGCCCGTTTTCCACACACAGTAGCGTGTGGAAAAACATTGTTTTTTTTTATTTACTTCTAAACTCCTGTGTGTACCCTATCAGTTGCCCAGCTAAATACTGACAACTAGCAACTTACTGATCTGTTGAAAAGACTGGAAGTCTCCCTGCTAATCAGTCGGCTCCATTTCAGTCCGTCTTCCATCCCCTTCTGGTGGTTTGCATTACAAAATCCTGTCTACAGTATTTAAGAACAAAAATAAAAGCACACACAGTTTCCCTGGCTCCTGACCACAGTATACAGGGCTGGTACAGTCTTACTTCACAACTGAACCTCCTCCACAAACGTCAGTTACAGTTACAGCAGCACCACCTGCTGCTCAGACCCTTCCAGTAACTATTTTCTTGAGAGGTAGTCATCCAACACCCCAAAAACCTCATTTTCACAAGGTTATGAATATTTTGTTTTTATTTTTATATGAAAAAACTTTTTTGAGCCAGTTCATAATAGCAATAAGTCACTCCAGGGTGTGGTATATCATGGGATATCGTCACTTCTCAGACGGTTGGACGCACTCAGCCTGCGGCCTTGTGCCCAACCACCCAAGGCGTGATGATATCCCATGATATACCACACCCTGTAGTGCCTTACTGCTTAATTACACTCCGGTTCTTTATTGATGTCGACGGTCATTGGGTGAGAGTTGACAGGTTGGAAAATAATGAAGGAGGAGCCATTGGCAGGTGTCCTGTTGATGGAGGCCATTCAAAGCCCAGCACTACGATGAGTACCGAGAACAGAAATATTGATAGTAAGGTCAATGATGGCATAGCTGAGGGCACTGACAAAAGTGGCGCCAGTGGCAGTAAGAACTGAAAGAACTCTGACATCCTCTGATAAAGGAGCTAAGGGTTGATAGACCCCAAAGAGGTTGTTGAAGGTGGAACTGTCAATGGGACTGTGCCCAATGGCAGTATCAGCTGCGAACCCTCAGCCGAGAGGAAAACCAGCATCTGACCCTGACCCTGGTGTCTGTGAGATGATCAGTTGGCAGCAGGACCCTCAGCAAGAGCCTGAGATCCCTCTTTCTCATCTGATTTACCTCTTCTTAGAGGTGAACAGGAACGGTATGGGGAAATGGCATTTCCTTTATGCCACTTTCCCTTAAGAGTGGTGGCGTTTCTCCACCAAATTAAAAGGATTTGTCCTTTTTTTTCAATGAATCAGTGACAGACACCATCAACCTTGGGAATCGTCAGGTCGATGGCAAAATGGAAACAGATGCAGTTGACAATGGTGAAGTCACCATTGCAACCTGTTTCTTCATTTATTTCAGCTTTAGATGGCAGAGATCCTTGCGGGACCTTTGGCAGACCTATTTAATGCCTCACTACACTCAATGTGTGTACCTCAGGACTGAAGGATGGCTCATGTGGTGCCCCTCCATAAGAGTGGGCCCAAGGATGAACCGGGGAACTACAGACTGGTGAGCCTCACATCCATCGTGGGTAAGCTGATGGAGACTATCCTGAAGGAGAGGCTGGTGGCCCTCCTAGAGGCCAAAGAACTACAGGACAGCAGACAGCATGGCTTCATACGTGACAGATTCTGCCAAACCAACCTGGTGGAGTTCTATGACTGGGTAACTAGGCAACTGGACAGGGGTCATGCAGTGGATGTCCTGTATCTGCACTTCAGTAAGGCATTCGACTCGGTGCCGCATGGAAGGCTGGGAAGTAAGTTAGAAGGCATGGGGGCAGGTGCAAAGGTAGTGAGATGGGTAGGGAACTGGCTTCGGGGAAGGCAACAGAGGGTGGTGGTGGTAGGTGGGGAGCGCTCACACCCAAGGGTAGTGACGAGTGATGTTCCACAGGGCTCGTTGTTGGGACCACTGTTGTTTGGGATATTCATTGCAGACATACTGTATCACTGGACATCAAGAGCAAGATCAGTCTGCTTGCTGATGATACCAAGGTAGGAGCTGTGGTGGACGACCTAGGGGGATGGCAGGGGTTGTAGGATGATCTGGCAAAGCTTGAAACCTGGTCAGACACCTGGCAACTGGGGTTTGATGCCAAAAAGTACAAGGTGCTGCATTTTGGGATGAAGAACCCAAGTAGGAGTTACCAGCTGGAGGGAGTGCAGCTAGCCCAGGCAGAGGAGGAGGAGCAGAAGGATCCGGGGGTGACCATTACAGGTCAATGAACAACTCGGCACAAAGTAGGAAGGCAGCCGCAAAGGCCAACAAAACGCTGGGTTGCACTGCAAGGGGTATATCCTCAAGGACAGAGGAGGTGATTCTGCCACTGTATAGGTCATTGGTTAGACCGCACCTGGAGTACTGCGTGCAGTACTGGCACCCATATCTGAAGAGGGACATTAAGTTACTGGAGGGAATGCAGTGCAGGGTGACAAAGATGATCAAGGAGCTAGGGGACTTATCATATGAGAGGATGCTGAGGGAATTGAACATGTACTCGCTGGAGGAGAGGAGGTACGGGGGACATGATTAAAGCCTTTAAGTACATGAAAAGAATAAACAAGACGGGTACAGAGGGGCTGTTCAAAGTAAGGGAGGGGAGGGACACCAGGGGCCATGATATGAGACTGGAGGTAAGAAGGTTCAGGAGGGAGATGAGGAGACACTTTTTTACAGAGACGGTAGTAGCTGGGTGGAATACGTTACTTACAGAAGTGGTATCCAGTAGAACAGTGGACTGCTTCAAAAGGGGATGGGACAGGACAAGGGGGAGGGTCAATGTAGGGGAAGGGTGGAAGGAAGGGGCAGCTGCAGAATAAGGGGTGTTAGCTGCACATTCGAGCAGACTTGACAGACCTCTAGGCCTTTATCTACTGGCAACTTTCGTATGTTCATATGTTGTAAAGCTTTCTTGCCAACATCTCCTGGTTGTCTGATTAAAGCCCTGGCAAACTGAACAGTCTTTAATGTTGTGGTCTTTTCTGAGGCAACGGATACACATGGAGTGGTCACAGTCATTATAAATTTAAATGTCAATGTAGCAGCAATAGCAGAACAATGGTTCATTGTCTGCTGCTGGGAGGTTAAAAAAAATTTAAAATAACAAACTTGAATTAGCAGTGACAAAACTTTCAAAGTTCAATGGCGTTCTTTGGTAATGGTGGACTGATGAGTGGGTGACGTTGGGAGAAAGGACTGAGGCATGCTGGGGATGTCCACATTATCTAGGCACCAACTAAGCATGTCAACGCGGGTGGCCCCAGCCAGCAAAATATTTCTGGGTGGTTCAGACACTGACGGCTTATAGTTTCAGTGTGGCTCAATGGAGGGAGACACCTTGAAGATGTTTTTCCAAAAAATTACTTTCATCTACCATTAATACAAATAATACCATACCTGTCAAATCTGCTTTTCTATATATTTCCTATGTTGTGTGCCACAAGTTTTGTTTTTGTTTTTATTTTCTTAATCCTAACCCTTGCCAGGTCTAAAATGCTGTTTCTAAGCCAAACAGTGACCATCTTTTTTTTTCTGAAAAAAATAAAACTAAATTAAAACATTTATAATTTACTCACATTCTGGCAGAACTAGAAGAAGACGCCTAAATTATTATAGTTAAAACAAGCATTTGTCAATGCCGAATGTTTGCTTGCTGACACTGGCATTGGTGGGGTGTGCCTTTGGGTCGTCAGGCATAAGGGCCACGCCATTTCACCACACCCTACCCTGCAGACACTGACAAGTGTCACAGTGTGCTTTGGGTCTTTGACCCTTATGCTCACCCCATTCCATCAGGAAATGCGGTGAGATGGGTGCAGTATAGGAGAATGGGGTGAATTTTGGAGCCGAAGAGTTCAAGGCACACCTTGATGCCTCTTACTGGCTGCAGGGTGTGGGTGGGGGTGGAATAGTATGAGCATTACAGGCAACAATCCCAAGTCACACCCCTAATGCCTGTCAGTCTCTACAGGGTGGGGCGTTATGATCGGAAACCCTAACGCCTCAGGCATTCGATGGTATTTTCACTCCAAATTTTCAACACAGGTTTTTTGTGATCCCCACCTTATGAACAGTGGCAATATCAGTTTGTTAGCCGAAAGCTGATTTTGCACAGTGACTACAGCATTTGGTACCACAGATGCAAAAACACATTTTGAACAGGATGTGAAAAATGACACTTGTACTGTTCATGGGGAGGTGTAAAAAATGGCAATGTTGAAAATCTGCAGTGAAAACAGTAAAAAAAAACTGGTGAAGTCATGAGCGTGCATAGAAACTGCGCAACGTACACCCTTATTGTAATTAGTTTGGGGATTTTTTTTACAGCACATTGTCAACACATGCATTTTGGGACCTCTGCTCATGAACAGTATCACTGTCATTTTCTTAATCTGTCCCGAACAGTGATTTCCCATAGTGACCACGCATTTCTGTGCAGAAAGTGTGAAAACACATTTTGGCCATATTGTGAAAAATTACAGCTGTACTGTTCATAAGGAAGTGTGGAAAAATGCCAGTGGTGAAAATCTGGACTGAAAGTATTACAAATCCATGAACTTGTGTTCCCAGGTCGCTCCTGTAAAAAAGCTTTCGGCTTACTGTGCTATACCTGGTTAAAAAACTAAATAAAAAAAAAATAAAAAAAAAAACTTACAAGGGTGAGTGGAAACAGCGCAATGCTCGCTCGTAACACAGTCATTTTATGGACTTTTGTCACCAAATTTTCAACATGCCCATTTTAAGACCTCTGCTCATGAACAGTGTCATTGTGATTTTCTTAATCTGTCCCAAACATTGATTTCACACACCGACTGGGCCATTGTGTGTGTAACCCCCCTGCAAATGGGGGTTCCCAAAAGACTTCCAGGAGCTTGCTTGAATGCTCCAAGCCTGAATGGTGTTTGGCGTTTAAGCCATTTATCAGTGAGTGTTTTTAGAACCTCTGGTACTATCTTTTTAAGAGCTGTCTGCTTGCAGACATAATTAGTTTGTATGGGGGACTGTGTGCTTCTCTGCTTGAGTACCACTCGAACTGCTGCCAATTCACTCCATTTTTGCAGTCACTAGGAGTGCAAAGGGAACCTATCTGAAGGTGTAACTGTTTGCCAGAAATCATTTAGAGTAATAATGAAAATACATTTTGTCTAACCTGCTTTCTTTGCAGTCAGAACTGTGTTTGCCTAGTTCCCCATTCTGGTTTTGAACTGCTGAACTGGACCAATCAGTGTGGGGTAAGCTAGAAAATAAATGGTGCCTGTGACTGATCAGAACTTGGACTCATAATCTGAGCCAGCCACAAGAGGATTGTATGGGCAGTGATTCTGGGAGATGTAGTTTAGACTTCGCGCCTTTTTGGACCAACAGCAGCAGTCTATTGTGAGTGACAGCCAATCCAGTCAAGAACTGGGAGGAACTCAAAGGAAGTGCCCGGTTTTGTCTGTTGGAGTTTCAGTTTAGCTCTGGCAGTGAAGGGAAAGGAACCCTGTGCCTTCAGTGCACAGTTTTAGTCAAAAACATGCAAGGTCCAGAGTTCCGGTCTGCAGCTTGTGTAACTGCTTGTTAGGACTGAATCCGTCCTGTGAAGAGAATCAAAGGATATCTGAAGAGTAGAAACCAGGCTCACCCTGTAGAAGACTGGAGAATTGCTGATTTGCACTCTGTCTGTCAGGAACTGAATCTGCTGTGTGTTCTCCCGGGTATTGTGCAGTAATTGCGATCGAGATACAGATGCAGCCTGCCTGGTATAGTGCTTCTTTTACCATATAAATGTGTGAAGAGGTTTGTGTACCTCAAGTGAATCCTGCTGCCATTAAGTGACTTTTGCCTGTGACTGTTTACCATATAAATGTGTGAGGAGTCTCTTGAGCTCAAGAGTAGCCCTGCTGACACTGAAGGACCCTATCTTGTTTGGAGGTCGTGAGTACTAATTCAGAGTCGCCTCCCTGTTGAATTGCCACATTAAATCCAAAGGGAATTACTGTACTGCTGACTGTTTAACTAATTTTCTTTTCTCTGTGTGAAAGGGCCCTACCAGCTGCCACGGGTTTGACTAGCCACTAGGCTTGGGTACCAGGGACAGTAACTGATAGGGATAGGCCTGTGCACAGAGCCATAGGTAGATGAGTAGAGTGATAAGCTAATTAACCTGATTTCTCCCGTCCCTGTTATATCCCCTAAATAAATCAGAGCTGCTTGTTTCAGCAAAGTTATACTGCCTGAGGTAACTGTCTATGTTAAAGTACTGTACTGTGATTGTTGCACGTATCTTATTTCAAGGAGGTCCCAGTCGAATCAGTCCTGGGGTAAGTGTATACTATGAAGGTAATTCTGATATATTGTGTGGGCCACTAGTGGGAAGAAAGGGGGTTGCAGTGTCCCAGAGGGCTGTGACCAAGTTAGTTTAACTATTGCAAACCCTGACCTCTGGGTGGAGGCACCCGCCATTGGATCCAGGCCCCTCAACCTGTTAGTGGCAAATCAGGCAGGGGTAGTAGCCCCTGGGATAGCGCCATCTAGGGGTTGCATGTGCTACATGCACAGAAACACATTTCAATCAATCAATCAATCAAAATGTTTATTTATCCAGGCGAACATCATTGAGCAGATCTATTTTACAAGATGGACCTGGTTAGAACAGGGCTGGGTAACATCCATCATAAAAACATATAAATACATGTAAATAAGCATATAAACACAAACACAATGGTGCAGTAACAGGGGAGTCAAATGATAAAAGGAAGACAAGGCAAGCCATACAGAGGAGGATTCAAATACAAGGGGGCAGGTCCACCACTGAACCATGCAACTGTATATAAACCATGTTCTCTGTATAGAAGTACCAGTTAGTTCATTTACCAGGGTCAGTCACTAGTAGTAGCCATGAAAATGGCTTGGAGAACCACCAACTAATGGCAGATGGGGTACCAGGAGGGGTATGTAATATGTAAGCAAAGGATAAACATTGTGAGAAGTGAAGTCCCAAGGATAGGTCGGTAGAACTGATGCGGTGGTGGGGGCCTACGGGGAGAGGGAAAGAGGAGTTAAGACTTTTATAGTATGACTGCTTGTAGATTGTGGATGAGTGCAGTATAGAGTTGTGAAAAGAAGGCTCGAGAAAGCGGGAAGATAGACCAGTATCAAAGGGAGGACAGAGGCATCAAGGTGTTGCATGAAAGCATGATGACAGACCAGCGCCAAGGAGGAGACAAGCACTAGAAGTGCATTTTGGGGGAGATGTGAAAAATGACAGCGGTACTGTTCATAAGGAGGTGTGGTAAAATGTCAATGTTGAAAATCTGGAGTGTAAATATTAAAAATTGAACTTATGAGCGCGAGAACTGCACAACGACGCTCATAAAATAGTATTTTTGGGAATTTTTTTCCGAAAGTTCAACATAGGGGTTTTTGGTGGCCTAATATGAACTTTGACACTGTTGTTTCAGACATTGGTCCCAAAAGCTGGTTTCAGGCAGTGACCGCAAAATCACCTTTCAGGAGTGAATAACAAAATGACAGTGCCAGGATTCATGAGGTGGGGTCCCAAAAACCCCATGTTGAAAATTTGGTGAAAAAATTCCAAAAAATGCCTGAGATATGCATCAAAGTTGGAAAAACCCTATTTATTCCATTATACAGCTTACTGGCATTTCCTCAGTTCGCGGTCGACTTTGAAGAGTGCAGACATGTTCCCAGTCCACCTAAGATCATAGCGCCAGGCTCCAGAGGTAAGTATGAGGTGGAGGGTGGGGAGGCAGGGTGCGTAGAGCGTGGGCACGGGTGGGGGACGGGGGTCAAGACAGTCAGCAAGGGACCATTCTTTTTCTATTTCTTTTTTCTTTTAGGAAGATGATGTGGGACATTTGCCACACTGGGGGTGGAGCTCCCAGCATGGCAGCTGGAAGTTTTTTGGGAGGCCAGCGGGCCGGCGAGGATTAGGCACCTGTCGGCCATGGGCGGTTTGCCACGCTGGGGTGGGCTTAGCGTGGCACCTTAAACTCGGGGGCGCAGCTGAGCCAAGGGGGACAGGCACCCCTGCCGGCCATACTGTGTGTGTGGGGAGGGAACATGTGAGCATGCTGGGGTGGACTCCCAGCATGCTACTTTTTGGGGCGGAGGAGCTGTCTATGACAGCTCTTTCACTGCAGTGCAGATGTCAGTATGCAAATTGTCTAGATGCTGGGGTTCTTTCTTTCAACTGTATGCTGTTGCATTTACAAACACTGTTACAGACAGCTCTTACATTCATTGGCATGGTGGGGCCATGCCTGCAAAAAGCAGCAGGGCATTGGAAGTAGGAAGGCACACCTACGAATTCTCGTATGGTGGCACTATGTTTCTTGCACATGCTTGCAAGCAAACATAAAAAGGTAGGCAACTTTTTTGCCTAATTTTGGTGCACTGCTGCGTTAAAAGATTTACCAGTTAACATTAGCACTTCGAGAAGTTCTCAACAAAGACATAATATATTGTGCCTCCCACACCAACCCAACTGATCTTCAGGCCTCACTCTAGAACGTGTTCAGCCAAGCTGAACTCTGGTTTGCCAAGCATAAACTAGTCATGAACCTAAAAGAAAGCAAGACCCTACTTTTCGTACATCACCACAGCAAATTAAAAATGCCCAGTTGCATATCCAAGCACAGTCGCTCTACACACTGGAGCAGGTCTCGTCCTATAAATATCTAGGGGTTATCTTCGACTCTGCCCTCTCCTTCCATGCGAACATCAACACCCTCACATCTGCTACCAATGCACGCATTGGTCTCCTTTATCGCCATAAGGACTGCCTTATGCCAGAAGCCCTGAGACTAGCCATAGCCTTCTCAGAAATGCCTCTGATCGACTATGGGTTGCTGGTCTATGCTACCACAGATGCCACAGCTATCAGTAAAATAAAAGTGGCCATAAACAAAACCTGCAGGCTTTTAACTGTTGCAGGCCGCATGACACACACATGCACGCTCTATTCCCTTGCCCAGATCCTGAACTTTGATGAGAGGGTCCATTACCAGTCCTGCCTCTTGACCAAAAAATCCATCCTTGGCTTGACCCCCCCCCCCAAGGCCTATCTGCCTCCCTAATCTCCTCTTCCCCCACAGTGTACACATGCAGCTCGACCAAAGCTGCACTGGCAATTCCCAGAGTCAGAACCACACTCGCCCAGAGGTCTCTTCTGGTCAGGGCTCCCTCCTACTTCAATGCCCTCCAACCATCGATCTCGAACCACAAAAACTTGGTCCCTTTAAAAAGGCACTCAAGACCCACCTCCTTGCCACCCACACCTGCACACTCTAGGTCCACCACCCATGTCCTCAGCAGTTCAGAACTGCCACACAACCTCTTCACAGTCAATGGCCTACAATCTTACTCAGGCACTCTGACAAAGTCTCCCGACAGACTGCTCTAGAACTCGCACTACCTGTCTCCCCTAACCTACTCAGTCCCAGCCAAGCATAGAGGGAATCTGCCTTGTCCCCTGAATCACTCACTGGCCACCAACAGACCTCTTACTGTCAAATATATTCTATGCACTGTCTACTGCCTCAACAATGTATTAGACATCCTTGTAAACTGGTCATGACATCCTTGTAAACTGGTCATGCTGTAACCTGGCACTGTACCCTGTATTATACTGTTTACTGTGTCACCCACAGCCTATAGCCTCAACACTGTATTAGACATCTCTGTATACATTCTCATGCTGTAACCTTGCCATCAAATTGTCCTGGCATTGTATACTGTATCTTATTGTCTACTGTATTACCTATGTCTGTATTGTGTACTGATGTGGAGCCCTTGGAAATGAGTCTCTGACTCAAAGGTTTTAATTCCAAGATTTCAAATAAATAAAAAAAAAATAAATAAATAAAACTGTAAGCCATCAGTGTCAGGATTTCATTGGAAGCTTTTCAAAAATGGAGCCATGCAGGGTTCGATTTTAACACTGTTTTACTAGCCCAAAACCTAGTGCAAATTGACCATGGCTAGTGCAGCTACCCTCTATTTGTCCATCTTGACTACTGCAGGTTTTCCATGGCTGTTAATTGAGTTAAAAATGTCCCTACTTTAGCAGGCTCTAGTTCTTGTGCTAATCTTTCTCAGGCCCTGTCCACACTACACCGCTCCGGCCCGGTAAAGGATGCAATCCGTTATGGTCGGGGAGCGGTGCAGTACGTCCACACCACGGCGGTGTCCGTTACAGGACCGGCACTGCCAGACAAAACTTCGGGAGCCGGGTGACCGTTACGGCGGTGCCCAATCCCACAATGCAGCTCGCGCTGTGCTTCGGGCCCTGCAGGGGACCATTACCGCTCGTCTACACTACCGCCGGTAATGTTACCAAGGCGGAACCGGTTTCATAACCGTTGTTGAAAACACCTCATATGTGATTTCAACAATGATTACGAAAACACCCTCTGTAATGTTACAGGTGTAAACGCAAACTGTTGCGGTAATGGTTTGGGCACTCTGTAACGTTACAGAGGCATAGTGTGGACAGGGCCTTAGTGTTGCAGATGGCCTGGTGTGATTAACAGCTCATTAAGAGCTGCAGTCATCTGGTAGTTCAAGAAGGGGGATCCCATAAAAGGCTTAATATGAGTAATTATCACTCCATTGTTACTGCTTTCAGCTAGTGTCCAGGATGTGATCAAGAGCAGAAACTGTTAAGTCACTAGCTTCCAGTTTTCTGAATGTGTCTCTGACAATTTGTCCCACATTATTAAGACCAGTGCCCCTCATTTCCCTACATTTTGAGTGTCTGTATCCAACATTTCAGTGAAAAATACTAAGAGGCATACATAGTCCGCTCTGCAGATGCTGAGTTTTATCACAGCCTCACTGTAGCTGATCCCTCTCCCCCTCAAATCCCTCAGCTCTGTACTTTTCCTACAATTTCCTACATTTTGAGTGCCTGTATCCAACATTTCAGTGACAAAATGCTAAGAGGCATACAGGTTCTTGTCTGCAGGTGGTGGGTTTTATCCTAGCCTTGTCGTAGCTGCTCCCTCTCCCCTCCAAATTTCTCAACTACTTTCTCTGGACACCACTGCAAACTGTACTCTGAAATGACTATCCATAGACCCATAGCTGCAATTACTGGCAAAAGTAGGTGGTCTCCAGCTCTTCTAAATAGACCATGCCAGCCAACGACATCATATAGAACCACCCTCATCCTACTCACCATGTCTTTTCATCCTAAAACAAAGCATTGGAGCATGTTTGGTACAAAATACCTTAACATAACACATAATTTGAAATGTTAAAATAAGCATTCCTGGGGTACATAGGTAATCCTATATAGAAATAGGGGTAATCATGCCTGTGTACTGTTTACCATGGCCTGATGAAAGGAGAATGTTTAAAAAAAAAAATATGATTCTGTCGGGACACAGCATGTTAAAACTGATACTTAAAAAAAATAAAAATGTCATAAAGTTTTCTGTTTCCCAAGCCCCTTAGGTTTGTGTAGCCCCATCACCAAAGAAATCCTAGATGTGCTCCTGGCTCACTTGACATTGTATGAAAACATTCAGATGTGCTGGGCTCCCACTGATCACAGAGTGGAGGCTGAGAGTGTCTTTCTCTGCCTGACTCAGTTCATTGCCCTGTGGTGGTGGTGAGAGTGTGGTGAGGTACATAATGATGCAAGCTATTGTGTGTGTGCAGAGCTAGGACTGCGTGACTGAACATTTGCAGCTGTGTTACCCTCTGGTTCGGGTGCTGCAGAAAGAGGAATAGAGGAGGCCAAGATACAAAACAAATGGAGGCACACTGTGTGTGATGGCATTGCAGTCTTTTTTTCTGCTGGGGCTGGAAGCAATGTGGAAGTAGGATAAATGTGCAATAATCTGAGTATTTTCTTGGCTTGCATTTTTTCCTGTATAAATAAGTGATCAAAATGTACCATTATAATTTTGGGCTAGTGCAACCATCTGTGGGCTAGTGCAATTCTGAATCAACTTGTCCTGATGGCTAGTGCAAAGAAAAATTAAGGTTGACCCCTGGAGCCATGCAAACTATCTGTGCACTGCATCGCTTATATGATGTGGGTGACCCCCAGCTACTTCAGATTCCCGCTACTGGTGAACAGAGTTCTAAGCATCCACCAGCAGCAGAACTGGGGGTTCCCCATCAGTCATGCACAGAGAGGTGTGGGGAGTAATGCAAATACCACCCAGCAAATGGGAAATATGGCACAAGGCAAAAGTGGTTTCTCATTATGTAGTGCTATCAAGAATGAAAGGGCTTCCAAACCTGGGGGATAGGGGTGGGAAGGTTATGGCTCCATGGATATCCATTTGAAGATCTTTTGTTACTGGTACATAACAAACCTACTTTTTGAGTGTGTCTTCATAGAACCATAATACACTGGACAATTAACCAACCAGTACGAACCCCACCTGTATGGCTGGCAAAAACAGCAGACCAACCCCTCTGGAAAGCAGACCCTGTAAAACAGCAGGGCCAAAACCAGAAAAAAGCAAGGCTAGAACCAGCCCTCCTACGTGAGATGACATCCAAATTGTAATGCTTAGTGAAAGCATTGGTCATATGTCCGGTAACATCCCTGAAAAAGCATCTGAAACTGATTAGAAGCAGGCTACCTAAGCTGTCGCACCCCATGTGGCATGTACAGTAAGGGTGCCCAGCAGACGCTGCCCAGACCTACCTGTAACAGAACACTATGCACGAGATCCATTTGGAGAGACACTGCTTGGAAAATGGCCTATCCCTGGTGCCAGGACTAAAGGAAAAGAAACAGACGAAATAACTGGGCACTGTGCTTTTTATGGTTTGGGTATAAACAAAGGGTTCTTTGGACATCCAGGGAATGCAACTGCATATCACCTGGGTTCTGAGGGAAAAGAACACAGGCAAGCCAACAGACAGAGTCAATGTAAAATTAGACACCACCTTTGGCAAGTATTTTCAGTGAGTTTGCAATGACAAGCTGGTCATGTCACAGGCAGAAACGTCCTAGACAGAGTGACTGAAAAACTGCAGATAGGAGAAGGGATTACAAAGAAATTGCTTATCCCAGGGCAACTGTGCACTGCAAACATAACTTTTATTAAAAGAAAAAAAAAGTACAGCTACATAAGAACTTACTGTAACAGTAGATCGAGAAAGGCTATTTCAGCGGGCAATAATACTTAGGACTGAGCTACCAGGCGCTAGGACCACATAGAAAACTTAGCTAGCAGTGTCTGGCAAGGGACCGCCCACCCATAGTCATGTGACCAATGTCAGCCTGGCATTAAATAGTGGGCGGTCCCCACACTCGCCTCCAGTTCTCCCTACAGAGACCCAAGAGAATGTGCGACAGGAGAAGGAGAGGGCTCCTGGAGCCACTAGACTAGGCTGAAAAGGTAGCAGCAGCAGGGGGAGAGGGAGGGAAAAAGCTTGCCTACTGCAAGAGCCTACTGTTAAGGTAAGTTGTTATGTAACTGTACTATCTTACTTCAAGGGCTCTTGCAGTAGGCAATAATGCTTAGGACAGAGTCCCAAGTAGTGTAATTCAGGCAGACTGAACATGGGAGGCAGAAAAAAGGTATGCAGAGAAGTAAGGAATTAAAACAGAAGGCCCTGAAGGCAGCTAATCCAAAGCGTACCCTGTGCCTAGAGGCAATGTCCAGATTGTAATGCTTAGTGAAGGTGTGGATAGAGCTCCAAGTGGCTGGCACACAGATTTCCATGGCAAAAACATTTCTGAAGCCGGCCCGGTGGCACTGAGGGTTGAGGCACTGGACGCCACACCTCACGCTATGCCGGTAACCTGGGTTCAGGAGCGAGCTCAGGTTTCTGGGGGCTGGCCGGGGAGGAGAGGATTGAGCATCTGACAACAGCTCTACTCTCCTGGGGCATGGGAGGGATGCATTTCCCAATGCTAGAGGCTCCCTGTGGAGGCAGTAATCACTACACTTGGGAGTGCTCGCGAAGGCAGGGCAAGCGCAGTGGGCAGACGTCCTTGCCAATGTGTGCAGGAGCGTGCATGCCAGCGCTAGATGTCATTGCACACCCATGATGCTGGGAAAGGGAGGGACCACAACAGAACATGGAAAAACACATCTTTGCGGGGTAGGAGATGGCACCTGACCCCCATGCCCACCGCCGGATCCCACCTACCAAGCCCTCCAGTTCCTCCACCCAGGCCCTTACCTGCAGCTTGGCTAGAACTTAAAAGTGCCCAAAGAGGAGGGGCGGCCCCACCCTGAAGGGGTTAAGCTGGGGGTACTGGCTGCAGGAGGACGGAGGGAGAGAGGAGGCTTGGGGGGGACCTTAGGCAGGCAGGCAGGATCAGGCCAGGGTACCAGAGAGAAGCCCCGCAGGCTGCGACCAGAGGGAAAAACAGTTGACAAAAAAAAAAACATTTCTGAAACGAGCAGTAGATGCAGACATGCCTCTGGCTGAGTGCCCTTCAACTTCCCCTGTAAGGTGTTTGTTATACTTCTGATAAAAGAAAATGCAGTTTGCCAACCATTTGGATAAACATTGTTTTGAAACTGCAGCACTCTCTCTTTTGGACGCAAAGGAAATAAAAAGCTGATCAGGTTTGCGGACTGACTTCGTCTGATTTGTGTAGTAACACAAAATTCTGTGCACATTCAGTGTGTGCAGAATGGCCTCCCCTTGGTTACAGTGCTCAGAATAATACACTGGTAGGTGTATAGTCTGATTCAACGTAAACTCAGAAACTACCTCTGGTAGGAAGTTAGGATTTGTACGCAGAGCCACCCAGCCTCTGACGAAAATCAAATAAGGCTCCATAAACATGAGGGCCTGAAGCTCAGAAATCCTTTGAGCTGAAGTGATAGCAACTAAAAACAGCACTTTCCAAGACAGCACAGGTAGCAACTCATGGCCAGTTCAAAGGGAAGCAGAATGAGTTTCTTGAGGATAAAGTTCAGATCCCTGATGGGTAATCAGGGTTCCTCAGTGAGGGGTTTATGTGGAGTATTCCCTTTGGAAAAGTATGGGAGACCTCCAACTGAGCCAAAGTTTTGCCTTCCACTGGAGTGTGAAGTTTTGCCTTCCACCGGAGTGTGATAATCGGATATGGCAGACAAGTGGACTTTCAGCAAGGATTAGCTAAGTCCCAGGTCAGAAAAGTGCAGCAGATACACCAAGACCTGAGGGACAGGTCATAAAAAAGGGTCCCAACTCTTGGAGGTCACCCAGATAGAGAATCTCTTCCATTTCATTGCACAGGTGGTTTTTGTAGATGGCTTTCTTGCCTCTACAAGAACTTCAGTGACTGTGGAGGAGTCTCCGAAGCAAGATACCACTATGTCTGAAGGCACCATGAATGCAGGTGAAGGGACTTGAGGTCCGGATGAACCAGCCTGCCCTAATCCAGAGTAAGATGGTCCTGGCAGAGGGGGAGAGGAACCAGAGGCTCCACTGCTAACTGCTGAAGCAGAGGACACCAAATTTGGTGAGACCAATATGGAGAGATGAGAACCATCTGACCTCCTTCCATTTGCAGTTTGAGGAGCACCCTCTGGAAGAGCAGAAGGGAGGAAAGGTATACAGTGACCTCCCCATCCAGCAAAGAGACAGCGCATCTCGCCAAAAGACATCAGTCCTGGGAACGAGCATGCAAAACATGGGTAGTTTTGCACTGTATGGGGAGGCGAACAGATCGAGATCTGGGTGACCCCAGAGTTCAAATATGCTTTCATCCACTTGTGAGCCCTTGCCAGAGTGCAGCTGAGACTGTCTATCAAGATGTTCTGAATGTCTGGAACATGCACTGCTGCCAGCTGGAGCTGGTGCTGAACCATCCAGTAACACAGTTGCATCGCCTCCCTGCACAAGGGGTACGACAGAGTGCCTCCCTGTTTGTTCAGGTACCAGACCACACACACATTGTCCGACTGGATCAGGAGTGGTCCCGGGAGGAGAAGGGGCTAGAAGGCTTGGAGGGTGTACAGCACAGCACGCATCTTTAGCACACTGATGTGCAGTGAGAGCTCCCACTGAGACCAGGATCCCTGAGTTTTGTCATCTCCTAGATGTGCTCCCCAGCCCTGACCCAATGCATCCGTGGTCAGGGACTGAACTGGTGGGGGAGCTGAAAGGGGACCCCTTGGCACAGATTGTCCAGACCTAGCCACCAAAGGAGATCCTTCCTTATCGGGTTGGACACAAGAACCCTGTGGTCCAGGTCATCCGACTGTTGGTTCCACTGAACCCTGAGGGTCCACTGCGTGACTCGCATGTGGAGCCAAGATAGGGGTACTGTGGGAATAGCCACCGCCATAAGGCCTAGGAGGCAGAAGACTGTTCTGGCCGTAGTCCAGCAGCTGAAGGCCACAAGTTGAGCTTGTCTCTGCAGCATTTCCGCTTTAAGGGAAGGAAGGCCTGACCCTGTGTAGTATCCAGAACCTCTCCAATAAATTGGAGGCGCTGGGCAGGAGTAAGGTGAGACTTGGGGTAGTTCTGCATGACACCATCCTGTGAAACAGGACCATGGTAGCCACTAAAGAGACCTCCAGACCGTACCTTGATGGGGCTGACAGAAGCCAGTCATCAAGGAACAGGAACACATAGTAACCCTGGTGCTGCAAAGCTGTCGCCACTACCACTAGGCACTTGGTAAAAACCCGGGTGTTGAGGATAGGCCAAAGGAGTGGGCCTTGAATTTGAAATGCTCCCCCCAGAAGGAAAACCTGGGGAAGCAGCGGTGGGCAGGTAAAACTGAGATATGCAAGTAATCATCCTGTATGTCCAGTGGGCAGGGCCAGTGTCCCTGGTGGAGTAGTGGCAATAGTCCTGGGAAGGTCAACATGCAAAACCTTTTGCACGCCACATACAGGTTGAGCATGCTGAGGTCCAGTATTGGTCAGAGGTCTCCCATCATTCTGAGGACCAGGAAGAAGTGGTAGTAATACCCCGTTCCTTCCTGCCTGCCTCTGAGAAAAGCGCCCTATGGCAGATTTCTGCAGTAGAGTCATAATTTCCTCTCTGATGAGTGGAACGTGACCCTGTGGGTAATGAGAGTGACGTGGAGTATTTTCTGGAGGTTTCTCTAAGAATTCCAGTGTGTGACCATGAGCTATGAGTTGAGGCACCCAAGAGTCTAGTCGTTATCGCCTCACACCCAGACAGGTGACTGGTATGTCTGCCCCCTACTGGCTCCTCAAAAACTATCAGTGGAGGAGGGGGAGGCAGGCCATGAGTCATGTGGTGGAAGGAGGGTGGGAGAACACCACCCCGGAAGCTCCTTGAGGCTTGGTGGGGGCGGGGGTTGGAGCCCGAAGAGGGAGTCTGACATTTGTCCTGACATTTGGCAGGCTGCTGCCTCTGCTGGTGCCTTTGCTGATGATGAAAGGGCTGCTTAGGCTTTGGATTGGTATGACAGAGGGAGTGCACTGACCAAAGGGCCTCCCCTCACTCTTGCAGATCAGTCATAATGTCCTGGACGTCACCCTCAAAGAGTACTGAGCTCCTCAAGGTAGCGTCCAGGATTGACGCTTGGACAGCCTGGGTAAATCTGGACACCCGCAACCAGGAATGTCTATGCAGGCAGACCGCCATTGCCATGCTTCTTGCACAGCCATCAGCAGCATCATAAATCGCACACAGGGAGTGAGGACAGGTGATCTCTGTGATCATAACCGTTTGTTCAATTTTGGTCTTGCCCTCAGAATCTAGCAAGGCTTGGAACCGGGCCTTCAGTTTTCCCAATATGGACTTCTGGTAACAAACCATATGGGCAACGTAATTCAACGACCACAAGGCCAAAGCAGAGGATGAGTAGACCTTACAGCAAAACTCGTCCAGTTGCCTCGACTACTTATCTGGAAGGGAGGTACTCATGTGCTACGGCTGCTTGATACAGTCATGAGCCGCATTGATGACCACCGAATCAGCCTTTGGATGGTTTGCTAGGTAGTCTTTCCCCCTCTGGGGCGTGATATAATCTGTCCGCTTTCATTGCAAAAGCTGCGATAGAAGATGGCTGCCACCAAATAGTGATGGGCAAGGTCATTGTGGGGCCACGTCCATGGGGGAATGAGAAGAGGATTGAGCTTTGGAAGGTTGAGATGCTCTGCCAACCTCCAATGTTTGGGATCTTGCTCCTTAAGTCTTCCAGCCAACGGCCTCCTGGATTTTCCAGAGAATGTCCATGAAGGAGGGATCCTCCGGGGGAGACTTAGGGGTCTCCTTGGATTTAGGCTCCTCTGGGAGGGACTCTGAGCCAGAAGGAGAGGAGGAAGAGTCAAACTCCAAGTTAGACAAAGGGCTCCTGTCGGGAGACTGAGACCTTCGACGGGGGACCTCTCTCTGAGGGTCCTCCCACCCACGACCCTGCAACTCCACTACGGCGGCACCCACTGTGTGGCTTGCAGTAAGGGCAAAAATCCATGGGTGATAAAGACTGCGGCATAGGGGTAAGCCGGACCGGCGTGGGATGTCAGTCCAGTTCTGAGACCAACTGGTTCTTTGCCCTGTACCACCAGGAGTCAAAGAGGGCCTCGTAATCCACCTGAGGCTGCGGAGGGGTGGTGGAGGAGGAGGATGATATACTGGTTTTGTGTAGACCGGCAAATAACCTGACATTGGGTATTCAGGCATCATTTACCCTGGTGTTGGGTACCAGGGCATTGGATACCCTGGCATTGGGTGACCAGCATTGGGTTTGGGTAGCCTGGTGTCTGGTACCCTGGCATTGGGTAACCCAGCATAGGTTATCCCAGCATGGGGTAGCCCAGCAAAGGCCCAGACGGTGGAGCATTAGGACCCAGCTGAGGCCCCAAAGGGTCTGGCCGAAGTCCCAAAGGGCCTGGCCGAAGACCCGAAGAGAGGCCCAAGTGCCCAGGCTGAAGGTTATCCGGCATTGGACCCACAGAAGGGACCGGCATTGGTCTGGGAGGGGCAACGCATGCCTCTGGAGTTGGGGGCGGAGCTTGAGTCCCAGATGCGTTAGTGATCTGAGAGTTAGGGAGACCCCACGGAGGGTCCAACGTAGGGCTCGCTGGCATTGGCCATTCAATCAGGTGAACTGATGGCAGCTCCTCTGGCTCTGAGTGTGTGGGAGACTTAGAAGGGTGCACTGGGAGTGAAGAAGTGTCCCAAGGGGGGATTCATCTCAGGGATGCTGCGGCCATAGTGGCAGTTGGTGCTGATCCTGGGACACCATGTTGGACCTTGAGTCCAGGTCCGATGGGAGTGCCGAGATTGTGCAGAACCAACGTCCTACTTACCAGCCATTCCACCTGAATCAGACCCAGGCAAATATTTCACGGGCCTGTAGGTGGCCAACTCTGAATTCCCAGAGGCATCCACCTGAACCGTTAATAGCTTGGGCAGGGGGACCAAAGGCTGCTCCCAAGGGAGTGGAGCAGGTTTGGATGGAGGGGCAATCTCCTTGCTGGAAGAGGCACGCCCGTCCACTGTTGTCTCAGAGGAAAGCCATGACCTTGATGGAGACTGATCCCAGTCCCGGTTCTTGTCCCATTTGTGCTTCCTCAGTTTTGGGGAAGAAGAGGAACTCTGCACCTGCTGCAGCTGCTTTTCCATGAAAGCTAACTTCTTCTTCAAAAGATGGGCTTCCAGGGCTTGCTGACGGCATTTCCATGTGACCTGGCTGAATTTATGTCAAGCCTCATAGCCCTCAGTGTCGTGCTATGGCCGTCTTTCTCCGGTATCTGCTTGCCGCAGGTACACTTGTTTTTATGGGACTCGGATGGAGTTGGTGAAGAAATGCAATCCGATGTCGAAATTTACTCAAAATTGAAGAAAAAATAAATTCGAAAGAATATACTTATCGAAAATGGCAGTCGACTTAAGCAGCGTTCGGCGAGGTCCAATATACACAGGTCAACAGTGGGAAAAAACTGGAGGCGGGTGTGGGGACCGCCCACTATAGAGTGCCGGGCTGAGGTCGGTCACGTGATGCTGGGTGGGCGGTCCCCTGCCAGACACTGCTAGCTATACTTTCCATGTGGTTCTATCGCCTGGCCGCTCAGTTCTACGTGTTATTGCCTACTGCAAGAGCCCTCTCAAAGCAAGATTTACATTTACTAAGTAGTGATTGGGGATCTTTCAAAACACTAGAAGTAGAGCACCGGAAGGAAGTAGGAGGAGAAAAGTGAAAGTAAGTCATCCAGGCAGTTCTGAAGCTTGCCATAATTTCACTCAGCATTTTTCCATCTTGTTTCCTCATCCTCGATGGCCATAGGCACTATCACCCCCTTGCCTGCCACCTAAGACCATCCACCACTCCCCCGGTGCCACTGAGCCCCATTTTTCCCCAGATTTTCCCCTGTGGCAGGGTCGGGAAGGAGAGCGCAGTCCTCTACCTACCCAGTACTTCCAATACAGAGCGGGGCCTCTTACAATCCAGCAGTGAAGCAGGACATTAGTTGGCAGGCAGGGCTTCATGGAGCCTGCAGATGCCATTTTGCATTTTTAGTCCCTCACCTTCATGGTCACGAGTGCGTACGCACCATGTAGCCACGTTCTTTTGCCTCCCTTACTGCAGTCCCACCACCTGACCTCCATCAGGAGGCAGCCAAGGAACAGGACGACCTTCCTTTTCTCCCCAGGACAGAAGAGCAGTCCGTTGGATGCTCGATCCTCTCCTTCCCCTGCCAACCCCCAGCAACCCACACTCATTCCCAAGTCCAGGTCTCCAGTGCAGCGCGAAGTGCGACGTCCAATGCCTCAACCCCTCAGTGCCACTGGGCAGGCTTCACTCAGCAGTTTTAAACTTACAACAACAACTAGTTTGTTCTCCCCCCCCCACCCATACAACTTTCAATTTGTCACCCGGACCTGGCAACAGAACCAGAACTGGTACCAGAATCAGACACCAATTCAGGGCTCATATGATACAGTAATATGAGTACTTGGTTTATATGTATATGATAAACCAGATCTGGGGCATGTTGGCAAGACCCAAGTGTTTTTTATTATACAATATTATCATAAAACTAACCTACATAAGCATAAATTGTACATAAAAACTTGTCTAGAACATCTTAGTAAAATATTTCTTAAAAACACTATGAAAAAGTGAATTCCCTGTTCACCCAGATAAGCAGTATACAGTTCACCTTATGCTAAGCTTGGCAATTTCTTTGTATATAGCAGATAACACTTTCATTCTGAAATGTAAAATTATCCTAATCCAGACCTACATTTGCTACTATCCCCTATTACAGCTATTCAAAACTATATTGTAACTAACCCACTGCAAAGCTTGTGCACATTTGTTGCAAGACATCCGCAAGTTGTGGTCTCCCTTAGACATATAGCCTATGACCACTACTAAGTTACATCTGAGGCCATCAATACAAGAGTCTAAAAGAGCTACTTCAGTCTTACCACTCTGTGGACCCCGTCAATCGGTCTGGCCTTTACCCACTGGACACTCAACAGCCTCTCCCTAGGAACATGTTAGAAGTGTCTTCTCAAGCGATAAAGCCTCTAGGATTTTATAGTCTAATTGGGAGAGAATCTTTCAAAAAGCCAATCACAGCACAGTTTCCTGATTTGCAATTTATCTACCAGTCAGAGTGGTGCCAGTAAGTGTGAGGCCAATAGGTGCTATTTCCTTGCATTCTACATAGCCTTATGGTCTGTGGTTACCAATGGGTGTTAGTACCAGAGGATGTGAAACGTGGTTAGCATGTGTAAAACTGACTGCTAAACTGAAAGACTGTAATATTTTTCAGAAATATTTATGATTTTCAGCAAGCTTTCTTCTGCTTGCCGGGCCCGGTGGCGCTGAGGGTTGAGGCGCTGGATGCCACACCTCGCGCGGCGCCAACAACTAGGGGAGCCGGAGGGAGGATTGAGCATCCCTACAGATGCTCTCCTCCCTCAGGGGTGGGATACCCGGGACGCGCAAGCGTCTGTCATTCCCATAAAGGAATTCGGTGGAAGCACCGACCTGAAAGGGACGGCGACTCCCTACTTAGGGTCGGGAGGGGAGCCGCACGCGCATGGAGAGGTCTCAAGGGCCAGCACGTTACCTCTCGGACGAGTCCAAGCGCCGCCCCCAGGGATGAGGCCAAAGGTTATGGGAAAATCACCCGCGTCCTGGATGACGGCCCCTCCGCTCAGACCGCCACACCAGACAAGACCCCACTGTGCAGGAGGAAGGAGAGGAGGCACTCTAGGGGCAGATCTAGGGGACGGCAAAGAGCATTGAGAGACCCGAAGGAGTAGGACCAAGAGGGTAGGAAATACCAGGAGGGAGAAAAAGAAAGTACAAAAAAAATAAAAAATAAAAAAAAAAAAGCTTTCTTCTGCTTGGGTATTGCTTGTATTATTCAGAAGCAAAATTTAAAATGCTTTTGGGCCTTGTTAGGCTATCAAAGTCCCTCTATCCGGTGACTTTGCCTAGATGGGCTTAGGTCTCTGGGAACTGACTTTTCTGGTATTATCCAAACCTGTCAGCTTTAAATTACCTTAGTCTTAGCTAGTTTTGGCTAGAATGCTTTTGCTTAGCCTACCTGTATCCAGACTCAGGTCATGGGAAAAAATTCCACTGACCACTCAATGATCATTGTATATTTTATCAGCCATAAAATAAATTCACTTTTATTGGTGCTTCTGTTGCCTATTCTGTACAGTTGTGTAAAACCCAGAGACACACTTCCTTGTCTGTGTTATTTCCAATCTATATGTGATGAGGAACACATACACAGTCCCCTCCTGCTAGTAGTGCTACATATAGTACAGTTCCTTTCTTCTGCTGCTGATTTACCACTTTGGCTGCTGATTCTACATCCCACATACTCCAATCTATGTCCTGAAAAACAAAACAAAAAAACATAATGCCGCAATTCAGGTTATTATTCCTAAAATACGCTCATCATTGGACTACCACCTTGAGCACTGGGATTACTACTTTTGGTATACCCACTTGTCCTGAACAAGTACTTAATTTTAAGATTTTTCAACCCCTGCCCTCATCCCATCTGATAACCCTATCCTAGCCTCATCCCTCAGGGCCAATGCACCAGGAAAACTTCTGCCCCCCTTCCCCATAGACCCTTCCCTGCACACAACACCCCAGTACTAGGTGACAACAGCACTGTAATAACAGTGCAAAGCAAAATAGAGCAGAGAAAACAGTGAGCACCACGACAGCAATGGTACAGAACAACAGACAGGAAAAACAGCGAGACATGCAGAGACAAGAAAAGTAAACAACAAAGACCAAGCACAAGGTATAGTCCGGGGGCAAACGCAGGGGGCTTCACCCCCCCCACACGCCCTTACAATATATAACCATATTCCAAGTCACACTTCCAGCAGGGACAGCAGCCAAAGTCAGAAACGGAGCCCTTTCTGACCTGCGCTGTACTGCTGCATCCGCTATTTTTCCCCATGCTCTTTTCTCCGTGCTATTATTCCCACGCTGTTATTACAGCGCTATTGTCACCAGATGTCAACACCTCCGAACACCCCTTACCATTGACCCTGCTGATTATAAAGACTCTGCTTGTCCCGTTCCTTACTCCTTTAACCCCTTGCTGCCTTCCCAACTCCATGATCTCCGGTTGGAGTCCCACTTCCTGACTGGTTTTCAGCAGTGACCCTCTTCTGGGCCCCCCAACTGAGTCAGGTAGATATGTCTCACTGAGGGATCAAAATGATTTGCAGTCAGTACTGAAAGGCCCGGAATAGTACCCACAATCCACTTCACTGCTCCCCTCCTTCACCTCCTCCCCCATCCCACAACCCTTGATCCCACTGGGCAACTGCACCTCTGGGGGGGATGAGGTAATGGACAGTGTTTTAAGACACCAACACAATTGTCTGTGCAGTCTTGGTATATCTCCTTGTGCCACCACAACCGTGCTTGGAGCTCCTTGAACCTCCTGCAGACTGGGCAGTGACAAAACCTCCAAAATATAGCGCAGGGGATGATCAGATCACAATCTCTACAGTTGGCCAACCCTCCACCCTGCCTATTTTGCACTAAGCTGTACTGAGCTGGTTTAACTCACACCTAACTGGAAGGTCTCAGCAAGTAGCTGTTCAGGGCATTTCATTTCAGCAAGGATCCATCCTAGGGCCTATGCTATTCCGAATGTATATGTAAACAACCTTCTCAATCACATTTGCTTACTCAGACATAAGACTTAATACAGCCACCGTACCAATCTTTAGCACAACAAGCCATGTGAGAAACAGAATCAAAACTCCAAAAGGACTTCAATTTACTGCAAAAGTGATTTTATCAGTCCTCCTGTGGTACTGGAGGGAGTGGAAGGAGGGGAAAGGAGTCAGGACACTGAGGAGAGGGGAGCTTTTGCCCCAGAGGCCTGTTTAGGGAATTTGGCCTGTGGGGTTTGCGCTCCAGATCCAGGGGCGCATTTCTTTATTTGGCACTTAGCCTGAGATTTGTTCCACCTTCTTTGGTGGCAAAAAGGCTGCTTTTTCAGGCCCATCTTATATAAGGAATGGGCGTCCCGCAAGGAGCGTCCGCTCTCCTGCAGCCCTGTAATGATATCCTTGGCACTGCCGCCAAAGAGGACGGAACCCCTAAAGGGGGCATCCAAAAGGAACGACTGTACATCCTGCACCAGGCCTGCTACATGAAGCCAGGAGAGGCGGCGGAGTCAGATCCCCAAGGCTGCCACTCTAGCCACCGAGTCCACTGAGTCGTAAGTCGCTCGTAGAGCGTGACAACAAGATGACTTCCCCATCCTAACTTTATCCAATAACTTCTTTCTCAGGGTTGCATCCTGGACCTCTTGGAGGTCTCTTTCTAGATCCAAAAGAGAGGCTTTTTGGAAGGCGACCATATGCGAGACGTAATTAAGGGATCGTATCGCACATGAGGAAGAAGAATAGATTTTACGCCCAAATTGGTCTAGCTGACGCGAGTCCCAGTCAGGAGGCGAACAGCTCAAGTGTTTGGGCTGAGCTGAACAGTCGTGAGCGGCCGTGATAACCACAGAGTTAGCCTTAGGATGGGAGTTAAGATAAGAGATCCCTACTGGGGGGTAATAGGTGCGGTCTGCTTTGCGAAAGATAGAAGACAGTTGTTGCCAAATTGTGGTCACTAGGTTCTCATGGGGCCCCATCCACGGGGGAATCGAGGTAGGGTCAGAAGTGGCCAGATCCAGGTGTTCTGCAAGGCTTTTTCTTTGTGGGTGTACCTCTTTGGTTGGCCAGCCGCCTAAATGGAACGCAGCAAGTCTCCGAAAGAGGGTCCTCCGGTAGAGACTTGGGAGAGTCTTTAGGGGGAACCTCTACGGGAGACCTGGGGTCCAATGGATCCGAGTTGGACTCGGTGTCAGAGGGCTCAGAACCACTAGGAACTGATGGGTCTGCTTCCATGGTGCCATCAGTTAAGGAGCCCGAAGCTCTGGTCCGAGAAGGCGGTGGAGAGGTGACCCTGGGAGTGGGTGCCTCTCCAACCGTCATATCTCTGACAGAAGTTGCATTCTGGTGTCCTTCCACCAAAGTGGAACGGACTTACGGTCCAGTACTGGAGGTGGCGGAGGAGTGGGGTGGAAGCTCGGATACCCCAGATACTGAGGGTACTGCCAGGATGGATAATAAAAGGAGCACCCGGGATAACCCAGTGTGGGGTGTCCTGGGGTGGGATACCCCGGCATCAGATAAGACGGCGTTGGATAACCTGGTGTTGGGTAATCCAGCATCGGGTAACCCGGCATCGGGAGGCCCTGCATCGGAGGCATACGGACCAGCGTCAGATGCTGAGTGGTCGATGGAGGGCCACCTGGAGGTACAAAGGAGGGTTCAGGATCTGGGAACCCAGCTGAAGGGCTCGCGGGGGACAGTGCCACAGCACCAGCAGATGGTGCAGGATCCGGGAGCACGCCCAAAGTACCAGAGGGTGAAGGCTCCATGGCAGGATACCCAGCCAGTGACGGACTCCTGTCCAGGGATGGCAGAAGGCCTGGCGAGGGGGGATCCCAAGGGGCCCCCGAAGGCAGGTCCAAATGTCATCTAGCTAGTGTAAAAAGCAGAGGATCGGGTGGAGAGTCCCTGGGACGAAGAACCCTAGGGGACGACGGGTTGAATTGTCCCTCACTCTGTCCGGGGTCAGGGGCCAAACTGGAGCCTGAAGGGAGAGTGGATGGATCTGTATGGACGTCGGTGGAGCCAGCGTCTGACACAGCAGATTCGGCTGGGCTAGAGATGGCTGGAAGGCTGCCACTGGACAGATCAGCGAGGGCTGCATGCCCTTCGCTAGAGGCGAAGGGTGTCTTACCGGCAGGACAAGGCGAAGAGATTACAACCTCCAAAGAGGCTACCCCAGCTGCCCACTCACCTTGACAGAAGGGGGAGAAGGGGCCCGGCCCAAGGAAGTGGACACAGTGTCCGAAGAAGTACTCACAGTTGCAGGCCTCTCATGTGGCGACGGACTCCAGTCCCGGCACTTCTCTTTGCTTTTCTTCTTTTTTGGGGCCGGCGACGACGACCTTTCCCTCAGTTTGTGGAGCTCCTTTTCCATAGATGCCATGTGTCGGGTCAGAAAATGGACCGTTTACACCTGGTTGAAGGCCTCGCAGATGGAACACTGCTGGATGTCGTGTTTAGAACCAAGGCAAAGGAGGCAGCGGGAATGGTCGTCCCCATGTGGAATTTGGGCGCCACACCTAGAGCACTTTTTCTTCTGTCTAGAAGACATCAAATTGAAGAAAACATTTTGAGAAATACTAGTAAGAGGTGAAGAAAACTTTGACAAAAATTAATGCGGCCGTTGGATTGCTGTTCAAACATGAGCCGAACGTACTGAGGCGACGGTGGGAAAGAACTGGAGAGCAGGCGCAGGACCTCCCCTTTTATAGTTGGGCTGACGTCATGCTGCCTGACGTCGGGGGGGGCGGTCCCCGCTGATGATTGCCATCTACAAGTCTGCCGTATGGACCTGACACCGGGGGCGCAGTCCTATATGTGAAGACCTACTGCAGGAACCCTCTCAAAGTAAGATCAAATGGTTACCATAAGTGGAGTGCTTTCTGACTGGGCACCAATCACTAGCGGGGTTCCTCAGGGCTCGGTCTTGGGGCCTAGTCTCTTTAATATCTATATATCCTCACTTAGTCTAAACAATCCCAACATTTGGTTATATAAATTCGTAGACGACTGTAGACTTGGGACAGTGGTTAACAATCAAGTAGATGCTGCATCACTACGGAATGCTATTAATGAGATTCTAGACTGGACTGAAACAAACAAACTTGTCATGAATACTGCCAAATGCAAGGTCACGCATTTTGGTAAACATAATGCTAGGGCCTCTTATAAACTTGCTAATAATATGCTCTCAGTCACTTGTGAGGAAAGAGACTTGGGGAATAGGGTCACCAATAATCTGAAATTCGGGTCCCATTGTAGGGCACAAGTGAAGAAAACTAATCAGAATTTAAATTGCATACTTAGGCACATAGCTAGTAGGGATGAGAAGGTACTCATGCCTCTTTTTACAGCTCTGGTGAGACCGCATCTGGGGTATTGTGCCAGTGTGGTCCCCACAGAATAGGGAGGATATCAACAGACTGGAGCACGTCCAGAGATGATTTACTAGATCTATAAAGGGTTTAAATGGTATGTAATATGAAACTAGACTGTCATCCCTCAACCTGTACTCCCTTTACTATAGAAGGTTTAGGGGAGACTTGCGCTTGTTATATAGAATAATGGGAGAAGACAACCTTCGAGCAGAGAATGGTATCCAGCCTTAGACTAACTGGTGTAGCAATAGGAGACATGACAAGCAACTTGTCCATTTTAAATGGAATCGCAACCTAAGGAAAAACTGGTATAGTCAGAGGGTTGTGGTACCCTGGAATGAGCACCCATCAGTAGTCATGGACAGTACTAGTATGTATACCTTCAAAGTTAACCTTGACCAACATTTTAGTAAGATGGCTTATAGATTAGAAGAAAATTGATAAGATATGGCAAGCAATTATGGACACACGTCTCCTAGCTTGAAAGCTACCTATGATGATGATACCTATGATGAAATGGGTTTGATACTTTTCCGCTGCAGCCATCTTGTTTTCAGTTAGTGAGGTAGAAAAAAAAGTAGTTCAAAAAATGTTGCCTGTAGGTAAACACCACCACTTGGGTTTACCTAATCTTGGCCCTAGGAACATGACCCTGGCATTAGTTTTTGGCCAAGATGCCAAGAAATATGTTTTTAAAGTTTTTCTGCTATCTTAGCCATGGAACGTTTGCAAAACTTATGCAGATTTTCACGGAGTGCCACTGTACTTGTGCAAATGCTCCCCCATGTAAACCGATGGGACTTTAGCGAACTTCCACTGAACATTCACAAAAATTCTGCAGTTCAACAGCCCCAAAACACCACTTTCTTTGCCACTTCATAGCAAGACAATGGTTAGGATTTTTGGGCTGAAATTTGCAGCGTGGCAAGTCGTTGCCTCATAGATGTGCCTATTGCTGGTTTGGTGAAAACATTTACACCAGTTGCACAGTTACAGCAGTCTGAAGCTGCACATTTTCCCATAGGATGACATTGCGGTGGCCGTGGAACCTATATTTAGAAAACGGTTCGAGATACAGATTTTTCACTAAGTGCAGCTTAGTACTCTTTTAGGTGTACTAAACTTGCATGGAGGTGACAAGGTCATGAATACAACTGCGAAATGATTTTTTTCTGCAGTTGCTATGGTTATTGAGATATTGCCAAATAAGTGTTACAAGGGTTACTTGGAATACCTCTAGGCCTGTGCCATGTGTCTGTACTAGTGGGTAGGTGGGAGCACAGGGCCCACGCTCCCAGCTATGCATACTATGTATACTAAACTGGGAGCACTGGGCCCTCCTATGCTATGCCTCTATACTCATGGGTGGATGGGAGCGCAGGGCCCAGAGCGCACACCCTCCCACCTATGGATATGATTATGCAAACCTAAAAGCAAAGGGCCCTCCTGAGCTATGTTTCTATACTTATCGGTGGGTGAGAGTGCAGGGTCCAAAGGGTCATTAGGCCTAACTCTTACCCCATTCTCCTATACTGTACCACCTCAGTTTGTTTACACATGGAATGGGGTGAGAGTTAGGCCCGTCGACCCCAAGGCACATCCCGGCGTCTACTGGTCTGTGGATGGTAGGGGAGTGGGGAGGTAGTGTTAGTAACCATAACATCAAATTTCCAGACTTTTGTTGGTGTGGAATCAATCCTAACTGATGCATTAACAGAGTTTTTTTGCAATGAAAAAAAAAAGATACATATGTATTGCAAAACACTATGTTAATGTTTCAGTTAGGGTCAGAGTGACAAAAGTTGGGTTTCCACAACACCCCATCCTCCCAAAGCAGGCAGGACAGCAGGAGTGGGGTGTGCCTTGGGCTTCTCAAGCCTAATGCTCACCCCATTCCATCTGAAAATAAGGTCAGATTTGTAGACTTTATGAGAATGAGGTGAGCGTTAGGTTTGAAAAGGCCAAGGCACACCTCAAACCTGCTCTCCTGCCTGCTTTGGGAGAGTGGGGTGTTAGGATATTCCTAATGCCTCATTTACCAGCTTTTGTCACTTTGACCCTAACTGGAGCATTAACAATGTTTTTAGCAACTTATTTCCTTACTTTTTGAGATAGTATAATAGTATCCTTATTTTACTGTAGGACCCTGCGCTCCCATCCCTCCATAGATGCATATATGTATGTAGTTGTGGAAGCACAGGGCCCATTTATAGGACAACAGTGACCAAATTGTCAACATAGCCATCTTATTACCCCACCTCATGTGCCCAGTACAGATACTTTTCAAATCCCTGTCAAAATGTAATTCTGCACAACTGCAACACCATTCCATGCCACAGGTGCAAAAATACATTTTGGCCAGGATTTGAAAAATGACAGCTGTGACATACTGTACATGAGGTGGGGTAATAAGAAAGCTACGTTGAAAATCTGGAGTAAAAGTCTTCAACATTTCTGAAATTACGAGTGGACATAGTGAAATTGCAACGAATGGTCACAACTTGACATTTTTACATATTTTGACCCCAAATTTTCAACATGGTCTTCTTATGACCCCCACCTCAGAAACTCTGTAGATGAACTTTTTCAAATCTGTGCCAAAATGCCATTCCACACCACAGGTGCAAAAATACCTTTTGGACAGGATGTGAAAAATGACAGCTGTACTGTTCATGAGGTGGTGTTCAAAAATGGCTATGTTGAAAATCTGTAGTCAAAATATTGAAAATTACCAAAGTTATGCACATGCATATAAAAATTTCAAAGAATGCATGTAACTCTGCCATTTTTAGGAATTTGTTCACCAAATTTTCAAAATGGGCTTTTTTGGGACCCACCTAATGAACACTGGTTGTGAAATTTCACTATTCAGTTCTGAAAGGTGATTTTGTGCAACCATGAAATCAACTTCCGGGCCAGATTAATGAACTGACAGTTGTAGCGTTTATGAGGTGAGGTCCCAAAAAGGTTATGTTGAAAATCTGGTGCAAAAATTCAAAAAAATGGCAAAGATTTCAACACAAGTTCAAAACACCATTGAAATACATTATAGGGCACTTACCTTTATTCCTCGGTTTGCGGTTCAGATTTGAAGACTGCAGATGTGTCTCCATCCACAGAAGATGACAGCAGATGACCTCTGGAGGTAAGTATAGTATAAGGTTGTGTGGAGAGGTGGGTGCTCAGTGGGAGTGTTGGGATATGGGATGGGGAACGGCAGTGACAATGAGGGACCGCTTTCTTTATTTTAGGTTAAAAAAAAGACGTCAGGATGGTTTTCTGTTTTGCAGGTACATATAAAACTAAATCTATTTTGGGACACTGTGGGTGTGCTCCCCAGTATCCCACTCTGCTGGGGGGGTCTGAATGTAGACATGAGGATTGGGCTCCTCAATATCTGCAAACATTAAAACAATGTGCTGCAGTGGGGGGGGGCATCAGGGGTCTCATTATATAAATATAATAAATAAATCAGGGAGGTAAGGGGGCTGCTACTAGACAACAAGGGAATACTTTACAGCACAGAGGATGGCACAGAATTCACAATAAAGGATCTGTTTCTAGGACTCGTGATACAAAAAAAGGATTCTTTTTCCATATCACAGAGTCACAAAAAAGGATTCCTGACAGTAAACACATTTCTGGGGTACATCTCTAACACTGAAGTGCAGATTGTACCTAAAGGGGTTCCCGATTAGCCAGCTAGGTGTGGTGGTCTCTCTCCAGAAAGTCATTTCTGAGGCTTTCAAATTTTTGTTTTTGAAAAAAACAGAAAAAGAGATGGCAGCTCCCGAAAAAAAAAAGTTCTTTCATGAAACAGGATTTTTACTTCACAAAAAAGAAACAGATCTCGTGAGAACGAATCTTTTTTCATGAGGTCAATCCTCGGTTGAATTTTATCCCTCTAATTTGAACAGGGGAATTCCCACTGAAAACAATAGGAACTTAAAAAAAAAAAGAATAACTCTACAACTGATAAATATAGTTTCACAAAATTAAGCATGGCAGTTCTGTTACCAAGCTAACTGTACCATAAAAAGTGACACCATGTGGATGTCAAGGCGATGAGGAAAAAAACTGCAAAAAATAAAAGGCAACTTCTAAGGTTTTAGCACTATCCAGATGTCAGACTTCATACATCCGACTGGAAAGAAACTTGCCACATGAAGAGAGCTACCTTACAGGACAACATATACCAAATTTCGTGCAAATCCATTGATCAGTTGCAAAGTTATTAAAGTGTAAAATTTGAGGTTTCACATTAAGCAGGCTACTCAACCCGAACTATAGGGGCATGAAACCCCTACAATATATCAGGGTTTTAAATAACTGCAAAATTGATTAGCACTTTCACGAGTAAAACTGCTAATCAGTTGGGATAATGCATAGCTCATGTCTCAATTTGTTTAGCAATGTAAACTGCTAGAAAATGCATATACATACTTTTTTGCAACCGATTACAATGAAAGTGCTAATCAATGTTTGCAGTTAATATATGTACATAATTGTTAAGAAAGTTTGTGTGTACTGCCAGTCTTGACCCCAGCCAGCATGTTTCGTGATCCCATGTCAGTGAGCTGAATTCTGAGCGAGTTTGGTGACCCAGCTAGGTGGGTGAGGGTGGGGAGATGCCATTGTGATGTGACAACCACCCCCCACCAGGGAATTCGAGCTGCAGGGTTGTCTGCATGAGCCCGGGTACTTTACAGTGAAGACAACTGTCCTCATTCACTCTTCACACATTCACTCTTTGTTCTTTCAGATCTCTTTGCCTCTTTACTCTCCCTCTTTTTCAATTTTTTAAGAGCAGCAATGTAGCCAATTTATCCTTTTCTCTCCTTCCCATATGAATTCATAAAACTGATTGATAATTTACAAAAGAAAAGAATACCTTTTCATCAAATGTGTTTTGTAGCACTCTTGCTTACTAAAAATCATTTAAACAGTTGTAAAATGGATTTGAATTTTAATGTCTGTATGTAACATAGAAGCATAAACTGAGGTTCAAATCTCACTATACCTCAACACATCAGTCATTTGCAGTGCACCAATACAACTGATATACACCATGATGTGGGGGTACCCAAGGAGTGGGACTACACCAGAAGGCCACCCTGATACAAAGACTATGGTTGAAGCATTGAGGCAACACATGTATCAGCTAATTAGTGCTCCAACACCACATCTTTTTGCATTTTTTTCAGATCAATAAAGTCTACAGTTTTGCTCACTAAAGTCATGGCTACATTTTTCTTGAGTGCTGTAGCTACTTGCCCACTCTTGTATCTGCGACCACATGGAAGCACTGCAACCAGATGGTCCTGCACTTCTGCAGCCCACCAGACAGCTACATGAATTCTTCACATCTGTCGCTGCACTAGGTTACAGCTCCATTGAATTTCTGACATCCATCACTGCACTTCTGTAAAAGCCGAGTTTTCCCTTGCTACATGACCCAAAGGGCCCTGCACATCTGCATCTGTTCAAGCAGATCCCAAAGGGACCTGTGTGAGTATACGATTCCACTGTTTCAAAAAAAAAAAAAAAGGAAATTCTTTGCAAAACAACTTTGTTAATGCACCAATTAAGGAAACTTGACACCACAACAGTAAGGAAATGTGGCATTAGGGTTTCCAACCCTAACTACCCACCCCCAAGCAGCAAAAGGAAAAAACATTAGGGTTTTGGGTCTCCGGAGTCTTGGTGAATCAGTGGTTCAGTTTTCCTAGAGGTTCTTAACCATAATGCCCACCTCCTTCCCTGAGCAAACAATGTCACACATGATCTTTCTTCATGGAAGGCCTACAGGGTCCTTCGTGAAGAAAGCTACAGCAAACTGTACTGACAACATATGGTGAGACATACTTCTCTACCTTTAAAGAGTACACCACTATGAGGCACTGGCTTAGAGCTGTACCCTGTGCCTCCGACCAAAGGCTACGGGCTGGGAGGGGGAAGGGTTGAGCATTAGCATTGTAAAGCCCAAGGAAAACCCCATCACTGATTTGCCAAGACTTCAGAAATCCAAAACCCAATTTTTTTTTTTTTTTTTTACCTTTTGCTGCTTGGGGTGTGGGGGTGGGGAGATAGGGTTGTAAACCCCAAGCCATATTTTCCTATTTTTGTGGCGTTGAGTTACCCTAACTGGTGCATTAACGATGTTTTTTTGCAAAAAAATGTGTTATAAAGCAACCATCCCCCAAAAAAGTAGTCTTTAGTGGCCCCTAGCCTGGGGACTACTACATTTTGTCATGAAAGGGCTGTCAATGCCTGAAACAAGAGCTTATCCAATTTCTTACCACTCTGTGGCCTGTCGGCAACCTGGAGCCAATGCCCACTAAGACAACCAGCAGTTGTTTCCCAAGGTCTTCTCAGAATGTCCTCCTGACCTACCAAAAGCCTGGAATTTTTATAATCTGTTGCAGGGGCTTTCGAGAAGGGACAACCATGTGGTAGCTGGAAGGCAAAAATGGGGTACCAACAGCTGTGAGATGCTGCTAAGTAGCACATATTCAAGAAATGGTCACATGCTTGTTAGCAGCCCTAACAACTACTATACGGCCATTTTTATTTTTCTGTTTTTATGGTTGGAGAAGATATTACTTGGTTAAAAATGATGTTATTCATTCTGCAACATGGTTGTCACCATTTCACAAGACGCTAAAGTGCTATATGTTAATTTGAAAAATGTTTTCTACAATTTTCCAGTCAGTTGTCCTTAGGTGACCCTAAGTGAGTCTGTAATAGGTCTGCTCTTATGTTTTACAGGAGGAATTCAGAGGGCTTCTGCCCTGTCTATTTCCCAAGGTCCTTTTTAGTCAGGTTTTGCCTGGAATGCTTTGGCCTTGCTAACCCGGGTCCTTGGGAAGTATTCCTTGGTATCATTCACCCCTCATGTGGCCGTCTGACTCTGTAGAGGCAGAGGCCAGAATGAGCACAGATAGAGGCTGATTGCTATTGTAGTATATAGCTATCTTTTTGATACAGGTGCAGGAGCGGGTTCACCAAATTGTAATAGTCTGTTCTTTTCGTAAACCATCTTAAACAAACAACACTGTACAAAAGGGGAATATATAAATGTACACCCATAAAAAAAAGATATACATTATCTATTACAATGTTAAACAATTCTGAAAGGTTATTTCGGCTGTAGCCAATTTCCTGATGTTAAAAAGGAACATTTCGTTCATCCTTGGGAAGGCTGATTGTGAATTGGAATCAAGAGAAGTAATATACACTAGGGCAGTTCCTTAGTTGCTCCAGCATTGCATGTCATGTTTTCATTGCTTATGATGTAGCTATATAACAGGGGTATGTTCCCCTCATGGTTCTAGTGTAACCTTTGTAAATAGACTGTACATAACCTATGTAATGTTGCCTGTTGTCTGAACTATGTATCACTGTTGTGTCCTCTCTGTGATGAGGTGCCTTTGTAAATCAGTCTCTGACTCAAACGTTGTAAATCCGAATTGTTAAAATAAATAAAAATAAATATAGAGTTTGCATGCCTACCCTGTAGGAGAATAGTAAATCAGATAAACAATAATTTATAAACACATTGTTGGACCTCTGTTAATAATCAAGCAAAGGCCAAAGGTATGAGCGCATGAAGGTTTCTGGCATGAAGCATCAAAACTAGGATATCTGAAAGTAAACTCAAAATTTGGTATATTTCAGGAATATACAAATAGAAAGTTATTACAATATATATCATATACTATAACATAATTTATAAGAATTATAATAAGCATTGTCATCACAATTAATTATTGTAATACCATAATCATAATTATAATTAATTACATTATAACCACACTAGAACAAGTATAACAATAATACATTATATTACAGTAACTGGTTTCCCTTTTTTCCTGTAGGAAAACCGTGGCGTAATTTGCCTACGGGCAGACTGGATGGGCCTAGCGGTCCTTATTTGTCAACAATTTCTATGTTTCTATGTTATGGCAAACAAGTGCACAGTTTCCCTCACTGTGCACATGCACCCGACGGAGTTCCTCACCTCCCGACCGCTCCACCTTTGCTTTCTCGACGAACTGCCTAAATGGATATGGAACTGCCACTGGGAGTTGGCGTTAAGTACTTAAAATGTGTGTGCTTCTTCCTAACTTAACCCAGCAGCCCAAAAGAAATAAACAAAAAAATAAATGAAAAAGGCAACCGCAGCCGCACACTGTAACCTAAGTGGACTGCAGTCGCATCAACTACATTTTATTTTATATAATTGTTGAGAGCAAAAAGGAAAACCCAGTAATGTAAGCAATAATACCTGACAGGGTGGGCAGTACTGGGGTATACCAGACTGCCCAGGAGCATAATGAGGCCCGATACTGCAGGCGGAGGGACTTATAGCTCCTGGAAGTTCCGGTATAGTCCAATACCGCCCACCATGGAGGGTATTATTGTGCTTAGAAAATGGAAAGAAACTCTCAGACACAGTTGTTTAAAGTTTTTAAATCTTACAGTAATTTATTTAACTTTTTAAAATATATTTCTTCAGCTTTTGAGAAAAGGTAGTCCCTTTTTTAAGGAGGGCTGGGTAAAACAAATGCTGCCAGGTCGCATTTTAGCTATAGTTACCTTTAATATAACATTGTATTGCTTTTAAACACTTTATGTATGCTGCTTTGACTTTGCCATTTATTACTGTTGTTAATCTTTAACGTTTTATTACTTGCAATCCGTAGTGCTTTAGTCAGGCAGCGCGTTACAACAGGCACCAATACTGTAGCATGAGAGGGTCAATATTTGCCTGAGTTTCCGTACCACAGATGGACATCCATCTGCAGTATGGGAAATCAAAAAAATACTGCTGATCTCATATTCAGTCATGGTCCACTGATAGCATACTGCCACATGTCTTACTTTCTCCAGTTTGTGCGCCAATGGGTTATTGTGGACGGACACTGTTTTTGTCTGCACAAGTAAGGCATTTTTTTGTGGTTTTGGGTCAGGAGAGTACAATGGCCTGCCCACTATTCTTTCAGGCCATCTTGGCGAGCGGGGGAAAATGGTGAGTGAGCTTCCTTAACGTTCTGGGTGCCCAAGGATTTCCTCAGAAATGGGGCACCCCGAGTAGGCTCTTTTTCTGAAGCAGGATCTATCGAAAAATAAATGAATCTCTCCCCAAGGTGTTAGCCAATGAAATTCATTTATTTTCCGAGCTCATTTTCTAATATATAAAATAAAATATAGGGTGCTGTGTGTAAACTCAGAGTTTACATACACCCATGGGGCTAGATGCCTGCACAAACCCCTTGAGCTTCACTCTCGGGATTTATGTAGCATCTAACCCCTTGGTGTGTGTAAACTTCTCATTACACACAGCACCCCATGCTTTATTCTATATGTAATATACCTATATATAACACAATATTTACCAGCTATACCAGATAAGGTAGCTAATCATAAAACTAAGCAGTATTGGGTCATGGTATATGGTAAAGGGGGGCTGACAGTAAGATGTTCAGGTGCCAAAATGTTATCTTAAAGGGCCACTGTCAACCACCTTAGGACCCAAAGTGTCCCTTGCTTAAAAAACACGTTATGATTGGTCACATTCTGTAGAGACTGCTGATGTAGCTGGTTGATTGATCCAGATTCCTTTTTTCTTTTAAAAAGTGAAAAACAGCCCACTATAATGGTTTTACCACACCAAAACATCTTAGTTTATATTCTTTGATCAACTCCCACTGTATCTTTCTTGGATTTGGGATCACCCTGAATGCAGTCTAGACATGATGCTCTGGGAGGGAAGGAGAGGAGATTACTGCATCTTTGGTGACCACACTCTTTGGGTGTGTTCCTAATGTTCAGTAAGCATGCAGTAAAAGTAGATATGAACATATGAAATGCCAGCAGAAACAGGCCACATGGTCTATCAAGTCTGCCTGATTGTGCAGCTAACCCCTCAACTTGTAGCTGCCCCATCCCTCCTCCACAGCCATTTCCCTCCTCACTGTGTCCCAATCCTTCTTGAAGCAGCCCTCCGTCCTACAGGAAACCACCTCCTCAGGTAGTGTTTCACTTGTCCACCACCCTCTCCGTGAAATAATATCTCTTGATTTCCTTCCTGAATTTCCCCCCTCCAACCTCAGCTGATGCCCTCTAGTATCCCTCCCCCTTCTGATCAGGAATGTCTCTCCTGTATTTGCCTTGTTCATCCCCTTCAGATATCTAAAGGTCTCGATCATTTCTTCCCTATCCCTCCTCTCTTCCAAGGAATACATATTAAGCCTGTTCAGCATTTCTTCGAAGGAATTCCCCTCCAAACCCTGGATCATTATTATTATTATTATTATCATGATTATACAAAAGTGGGAACAAAGAGGAAGCAGGGAACTACAGACCAGTCAGCCTCACCTCGGTAGTGGGGAAGATCATGGAAGCACTACTGAAGGAGAGATTGGTGGAACATCTGGTTGTCAATGGACTACAGGACCCAAGGCAGCATGGTTTCACCAGGGGGAGGTCATGTCAGACCAACCTCATTGAATTTTTTGACTGGGTGACTAGGGAGGTGGATCAGGGGAGGGCAGTGGACATGGCCTATCTGGACTTCAGCAAGGCCTTTGACACTGTGCCACATAGAAGACTATTACACAAACTGGGGAATATGGGTGTGGGCAGGACAGTAGTGTGGTGGGTAGGTAACTGGCTGGGTGGCAGGACACAGAGGGTGGTGGTAAATGGCTGTCACTCCACAGAGGGAAGAGTGACCAGTGGGGTACCACAGGGATCAGTGCTGGGACCGGTCCTATTCAACATCTTCATCAGTGACATGGTGCAGGACCTAGAAGGCAGAATTTCACTGTTCGCTGATGACACAAAGCTCCGTAACAGAGTAGACACACCAGAGGGTGTAGACAGAATGAGAAGCGACCTGCAGAAACTTGAAGAATGGTCAGGGTTTGGCAGCTGAAATTCAATGCAAAGAAGTGCAAGATAATGCATATGGGCACAAAACCTTGGCACAATATATCAGTTGGGGGTGAGGATATAGCATGTACCAAGCAGGAAGGGATCTTGGGGTTATCATCTCTGATGACCTCAAGGTAGGGAAACAGTGTGACAAGGCAGCAGGTAAAGCAAATAGGATGCTGGGATGTATAGGCAGGGCATTACCAGCAGGAAAAGGGAGGTCATAATTCCGCTATACAAGACACTAGTGATGCCCCACCTGAGTACAGTGTACAGTTCTGGAGACCATACCTACGTAAGGACATAGACAGGGTAGAGAAGGTTCAGAGGAGGGCAACAAGGATGGTGCATGGATTGCATCACAAGTCCTATGAAGACAGGTTGAAGAAACTGAACATGTACTCCCTGGAGGAGAGGAGGAGAGAGGGATGATAGAGACATACAAGTATCTTACAGGGAGGAACAGGGTGCAGGAAAACACTATTTTTAAGTGAAAAGATGTTCCAGGACTAGAGGGCATGGGATGAAGTTGGAGAAGGACGATTCAGAGGAAACATGAGAAAGAATTTCTTCACAGAACGGGTGGTGGACAAGTGGAACACCCTGCCAGAGGAAGTGGTGGGGCTGAAACAATCACAGGATTTAAGAATGCATGGGATAGACATAAAGGAATTCTGGAGGTCAGGGGTAAGGTGCAACAGACTTCTAGGAAAACAAACTGAACTTACAAGCTCAAATGGGCAGACTGGGTGGGCCATAGGCCCTTATCTGCCGACACTGTCTATGTATCTATGTATCATCTTAGTTGCTCTGTGCTGCACCCCTTCCAACAGCCTGATGCCTTTCTTCAGGAATGGGCACCAGTACTGCACGCAGTATTCCAGGTGAGGTCTGACCAGTAATCTGTACAAGGTAAGGATAGCCTCCCTGCTTCTAGAGGATATCCCCCTTGCTATACAGCCCAGCATCTTGTTGGCTTTGTCTGTTGCTCTCCTGCACTGAGCAGAGTTGTTCATATTCCCTGTTATAATCACCCCCAGGTCCTTTGCCTCCTCAGTGTTCCCCAACTATACCCATCCCAGCTGGTAGCTCCTCCTCTAGTTCTTAGCTCAGAAGTGCAGTACTTTGTACTTCTTGGCACTGAACCCCAACTGCCATGTTTCCAACCACTTCTGTAGTTTATTCAGGTCTCCCTGCAGTCCCCTCCAATCCCTGATGTCATCCACCACAGCTCCCATCTTGGTATCGTCTGTGAACAGACTGTTCATACTTAGGGTCCCAAGTGAGATATCTGCTATGACTATCCCAAACAGCACTGGCCCCAGTACCGATCCAGGTGGCACCCTGCTTGTTACCACCCCTAGTGATGAAAGATTCCCCTCCACAACCACCCTTTGTTGCCTACCCCTGAGCCAATTGGTGATCCATTTGACCATCTTAGTACCCACCCCAATATATTCCAGCTTCCTCTCTAGCCTCCCATGTGGCATGGAATTAAAGGCCTTGCTGAAGTCCAAGTACAGAACATCTGCTGCATAACCCCTGCCCAATTCACCGGTCACCCAGTCGTAGCACTCAATCAGGTTTGTCTGTCAGGACTTGCCCAAGACAAACCCATGCTGTTGCCTGTTCTGGAGACCACTGTCATCTAAGGAGGTCACCAGTCTCTCCTTAAGGATTGCCTCCATGAGCTTCCCCATGATTGATGTGAGGCTCACCAGTCTGTAATTACAAGGATCATCCTTTGGGCCTCTTTTGTGAATAGGTACCACATGGGCCAGTCTCCAGTCTTGTGGCATGCATCCCGTGTTCAGAGAGGAATTGAAAAGGTCAGCCAGTGGTCCTGCCTGGCACCCAGTCAGTTTCTTGAGTACCCTAGGGTGAATGCCATCAGGTCCCGGTGCCTTGTCCACCCACAGTGCCCTCAGTCCTTCCAGTAACCTGGCCTCTGTAATTTCCACATAAGTCACCCCCTCCCCTCCCCTCTCCACTGCACAGCTCCCATGTAGTATCCAAACCACCCTCTCTACAGAGAATACAGAGTGGAAGTACTCATTTAGTGCCTCTGCCTGTTCCTCCCTCTTCTCTACCCACCCCCCATCCTTCCTAATTCTCACATTCTGGTCCCTGTTCTTCCTTCTCTCCCCAATGTATCTAAAGAAGTCCTTCTCCCTGTCCTTTATGCCCTGTGCCAGCCTCAGCTCCCTGGCCACCTTGGTGGCTCTGACTAGTCATCTGACCTCCCTGGACTTCTATGTATACTCCTCCCAGTCTTTTCCCCTCTCCCTGATCTTCTGAATCTCTGAAATGCTCTCCTCTTTGCTCTCACCCCTTCCGTTACCTCTTTGGTCAGCCAACTGGGCTTCTTTGCCTTTCCCTTCTTACTCTGTACCCTAGTACATGTCCCAGTTGTCTCCACCAGCCCTGTCTTAATGATACCCCATTTCTGATAAGCATTCATGGTTGGCTGGATTCCCTCCAGATGAATTTACAGAATTTCCCTCATCTTGTTATAGTCTGCCCCCCCTAAAATCAATCACCCTGGTAACCAAGCCCCCCATCTGCTTCCCCATATTGAGTGTGAACCACACAGAGTGGTGGTCACTCCCAGCCAGAGGGTCTTCAACCTCTAGGTCCATTATGGCTTCCCCATTTGATAGTACAAGCTCCAAAGTCCTTCCCAACCTAGTTGGCTTGTGCACCAGCTGCACCAGGAAGCTATCCTGAAATGCCCCCAGTATAACCTGCTCCCTAGCACTCATGGTGGTTGGTGTGTTCCAGTCCACCCCAGGTAGGTTGAAGTCCCCCACCACCACTGTGCTCCCCTTCCTGCAAACCCTCCTTACCTGATCTTCCAACTCCCTGTCCAGCTCCACCCCTTGGGTTGCTGCCCTATAGACTACCAAAAACCTCAGTACCCTGCCCCTTGGCCCATGAAGCTGCATCCACAGGGCCTCTGCCCCATCTTCCTCCCCCCTTCTCTTATACACCTTATTCCTTCCCTTACATAGATTACCACCCCACCTTTCCCATTTGCCTTGTCTTTCCTGAACAGCTTGTATCCAGGGATCATCATATCCCAGTCCTGGTACTGGCTGGCCAAAGTTCCTGTAATGGCCGCAATGTTCACCTGCCCCACCGCCAAGAGAGCCTGGAACTCGGCTGCTTTGTTTCCTAGGCTCCTCGTGTTTCATGACACTGTCCTCCACCCTGTTCCTATGCTTACCCCACCCTACTTTACCCCCTCTTTTGCTCTTACCCTGGTGCCCTCCCCTTTAGCTTGGGGGTAGGCTTGTCTGGCTCCCCTCTCTGGTAGCACTGCCTGCCATCTGACCACTTGCCAGCCCCCTTTCCTAGTTTAAAATAACCCTTGTCTTTATGTACTCCTCTATCCTCTGCTTCAAGACTCCCTTCCCCACCCTGCTCAAATGTAGCTTGTCCACTGTATACAGGTCATTATTGTCCCAGGCTCTGCCCCAACCCCCTACTAGCCCATACTGTACCTCATGGTATGGCACCACTCCCGCAGCCAGGTGCTGAACTCACCTACCCTTCCCTTCCTCCCAGTACTTTCACAGGGTACTGGGAGCACCTCTGAGAAGGCTGCTGTTGTCCCCACCTCCTCACACAGCTTCCCCAGTTCCATGAATCTCCCCTTCACTACCTCCGCTGTCTCACCTGACAGGTTGTTCATACCCACATGCACCACAACATGCGGTTTCTTCCATCCCCTCCCTGTGCACTTGAGAATGGCCTGCTCTGCCTGCCATCAACCCGGGAATAGACTCTACCTATATTAGACTATGCCTTTCCACATTACTACCCCATCTGACCCCTTTCAGTATGGAGTCTCCCAACACTAGCACACCCCCTTCTCCATGTCCCATTTCTCCCTTCCCCCATCTTCCTCCCTGTCCCTCTCCAACGTCTGCCCTCCCTTTCCCACCTATTTCTCTTCGCTTCTCCCTCTGACTCCCCAAGTCTCCACCCTTGTGTGCTCCCCCTTCCCTCTTGCTATCATCTGCCTTCCCTTCTACCTCCTCATCCCCCAACCCACTTTAGCTATGCACTTCCTGCCTTCCCAATCAGCACTGCCCCCCCTCCTCTACACCCCTGCTACCACTATCATTTTCAGTTGTACTGCTCTCCCTGTCCCCTGCTACCCTCTTCCTAATGCCCATCTCCAGAGCACTCTAGTTCCCTTCTCCCTGTTCCCCACTTCTGATGCTCCCTTGACTCCCCATCTTCCCCCATTGATGACAGCACTGTAACCCTGCTGCCTGTCACTCCTGTATTACCCTGTGCAGTCTCCATCCCCTGCCCTGCTTCCACCGCTTGACTTCTTTTTAGGTGTGAGCCTGCTCTCCTTCCCCACCCTCAACCTGGTGTTCCTCTCCTGATGTGATCTCCTGTTACCCCTGGAAGAGGTCACCTTCCCCCTTTCTCCCCCCTCCATTCTCACTCCTTCCACTTCTCAGCCTAGCCACTGCACTATTTCCTCCAGTCTCCACAGCCTGTGGTAGACTGGACATCCTCCTAGTCTCCATAAAACATTTATTCCAATGGCTGCCCCACACCCATTGCAGCCTACTAAAGTACTCACTGTGCCGCCTCTTGCTCCCTGCTGCCCCCTGTTCCACTCCTGCCCCATCACAGCTGTTCCTCCCAATGTGTCCCTCCCTGTAATGTTCCATTATCTACTCCTATGTTACTATAGCCCTTAAATACTGGTAATAGTGCTGCCCTAGCCCTCCTCAGTTGCTGAGACCCACAAATTTACTTCGATCCTATGTCTCCTCCTCTGACTATCAGTAATCCCCTGCAAGGATACACTCCCAGGTGCTCACTGTTTTCCCTGTTAAGCTGGGAACCTTAGTGCCTGCCACTGGCCATGCTCTCCAGCAGTAGTAAGCCAAGAGCAATGTAGGAACCACCAATAGCCAAGCCGCAAGTCCCATTAAATCTGTACTATTCAGGGAAGGGTGGGGATCAGGGCCGTCCTCGTCTCTCATGGGATTTAATCAATCCCGGCCCCTACCCCATGAGTCCCTCAGCCCTTCTCCCTTCCCCACTCTCCTTCCCAGTGATGTATCAACTCCGCCTCCAGTAGTCCTCCATGCTCCACTGACCTCCCGCTGTTCTCCCCGGTCAAGCCCCCCCAAGTCACCTTTCTGCCCTGCCGGATGAAATAACACCCCCACTTAAGTCAGTGAGCCTACTCCTGCAGCAGCACTAGCTCTTTAAAGCACCCTGCCGGATGAAAATAAAACACTTCCCCAGAACCAGAGAACAAATCACATCAAGAGTAGAAAACAAAAAGTTTAAAACATCAGGCACTTCCCTGCAGCCCTCTCTGTCCTCCGCTCCAGTCCTCACCAGCAGCTGTCTCCAGTCCCTTCTCTTGGTGGCACAGCAGCAGCCCAGTGGATCCCACACCAAGAACGCTCTTCCCAGTGCCCATGAAATAGCACAGTACCCTTCCCTCTCTCCAGGCTCCACTCTGATCAAGGATTTGAAACAAAACAAAGTTGGGTGTAATTACACTATTAGCATGCATTTCAGTTCTACTAAGAAAGGAGGAAGAAGAAGAAAAAATAGCCAGCATCATCAATGCATTTTAGAGAAGGCATGCAATCATAAAATGTGACTTTTCAACCAAAATAAATATAATGCAAAAGGGTTGATGATGTCCCTTTAATTTCTGGTAAAATGTGTTATACTGTAGGCATAGTCTCGATATTGGGTGTAATTACCTATGGGAGGTGTCTCATTTCTCAATAAAAGATGTGTACAGGGGAAACTTTAACCACACAGATTATAACCATTACCAACCAAAGTACAATTGCAAAAACTAAAAGATAATACACTTTTTAACATTTTGGCACTAGTTTCAGTTGTGCAATAGAAACAAGCTTCTTAAGTCCTTTATGTAATATTATTGCTGCATTTGTATTTAAAATCTTCTTGATGTGTTTGGCTGGATGTTCTCTTGGTTGAAAAGACTTCTTCTTTTGGCTATTGCACTTGAAAATGTCTGCCTCTGTCTGTTTCAATAATGCAGAACACTCCTCTCGAGTATCATTTATTCCCATAGCGCAATTCTCAGGGCAGAGCTGCCCCCGGGGCAGCACCCTTAAGCTCCTTCTCTGCCTTACTGCTATTGGTGGATTTTGCCCACTGGTAGCACTGCCTCTAGGGCAGCACCCTCTCGCTCTGCCTCCCACCTATCCCTATTGGTGGATTTCGTCCCCTGCCCCCAGGGCAGCAACCAGTAGCTGTTACTTTCCATAAATCTTATTGTTGCAAACCTGATGAATTTAGAGTTTTAAGTGTAGATGAGAATGTTATGGAAATGCCCCCCCAGCAATGTGGGCTGCTTCTCTTTGAATTTTGGTGGCTCAAGCTGTAAGTCTGTCTGCATCCAAAAGAGCCAGACTTCAAAGCTTCAAATCTTACCTAGGGACATTTTTTGTGCTTTGTCTCAAACTCAGTTGTGAGCATTTAATCATGTAAGTGTCACAAATCATAACCTTTTTTTTATATTGCTAAATTGATACAGACGTAAGCGAGATAATATATTTTATTTATAAACTGTAATAATTGGGGCAGATGACTGGTTACTGGTGCTGCCCTGGGACATTGCCATGATGGTTGGTTTCTGTTTGCTGCCCCTGGGGCAGTGCTCTTGATGCCCCTGGGGCAGCACCTGTGTAACTGGTTCCCATGGGCTGCCCTTGGAGCAGTGTCCTCGCTGCCCCTGGGGCAGTGCCTGTGTAATTGGTTCATGTGGGCTGCCCCTAGGGCAGTGTCCTCACTGTCCCTGGGGCAGTGCCTGTGTAATTGATTCCCATGGGCTGCCCCTGGGGCAGTGTCCTTGCTGCCCCTGAGGCAGCGCCTGTGTAACTGGTTCCCGTGGGCTGCCCCTGGGGCAGAGTCCTAGCTGCCCCTGGGGCAGCACCTGTGTAACTGTTTCCAATGGGCTGCCCGGGGCAGTGCCTGTGTAATTGGTTCCCATGGGCTACCCCTGGGGCACTGCCTGTGTGGTGGTTCCCGTGGGCTGCCCCAGGGTCACCCCATGTGAACCAATTACACAGGCACTGACCCAAGAGCAGTGAGAACACTGCCCCAGAGGCAACCCATGGGAACCAATTGCACAGACACTGCCCAAGGGGCAGCCCATGGGAACCAGTTACACAGGCGCTGCCCCAGGGGCAGCCAATGGGAATCAATTACACAGGTGCCACCCCAGAGGCAGCGAGGACACTGCCCCTCGGGCAAACAAGGGACCCAATTACACAGGTGCTGCCCCAGGAGCATCGAGGACACTGCGCCGGGGCAGCCCACAGGAACCAATTACATAGGTGCTGCCCCAGGGTCAGCAAGGACACTGCCCAGGGGCAGCCCACAGGAACCAATTACAGAGGCACTGCCCCAAGGGCCAAGAGGACACTGCCCCAGGGGCAGCCCACGGGAACCAATTACACAGGCACTGCCCCAGGGGCAGCCCATGGGAACAAATTACACAGGTGTTGCCCCAGAGGCAGCCAACAGAAACCAACCATCATGGCACTGCCCCAGAGCAGCACCAGTAACCAATCATCATGGCACTGCCCCATTTATTAGAATTTATAAATAAAATATATTCCCTCGCTTACAGCTGTCTTAATTTAGCAATATAAAAAAAGGTAATTATTTGTGACACTTACATGACTAAATGCTCACAACTGAGTTTGAGACAAAGCTCAAAAAATGTCCCTGGTTATGATCTGAACTCTTGAAGTCTGGCTCTTTTGGATACAGACAGACATACACCTTGAACCATTAAAATTCAAAGAGAAGCAGTGCCCATTGCTGGGGGGAGCATTTCCATAACATTCTCATCTACACTTAAAACCCTCAATTCATCAGACTGGCAGCAATCAGACTTGTAGGAAGTACCAGCTACAGGTTGCTGCCCTGGGGAAGGGTACAAAATCTAATAGGGATAGGTGGGATGAAGAGCGTGAGGGTGCTGCCCCGGGGGCAGCGCTACCAGTGGGCAAAATCCACCAATAGGAGTAAGGTGGAGGAGGAGCGAAAGGGTGTTGCTCCATGGGCAGATCTGCCCCAAGAATCGTGCTATGGGAACAAATGATACTTGAGCGAGTACTCCAGTGTCTGGGATGAGTGACCTCAAACAACAGTTAATGACGATAGTGGCCGTGATGTCTTTATAAGGGAAAATGAAGGGATGCTCAGAAATATGATCTACCATAATTAAAGCATGCTTAAATCCTCCCTTGGTTGTCGGTAATGGGACTATAAGGTATATATATACGCTGTTCCAAAGTCAAGAACATGTAGCTGGGTTTCTCCCCTCTGTATTCTCAGGGTGCAAAATTCCTATACCTTAGACGCCCCAGGGCAGGCACTTTCTCTCAGGACATCTACTTCTGTCTAGTACTTGCCCACTGGGGCACCTAAGGTATTTGTCTGCTTTTTTTTTTTTTTTACCTTTTTGTCCTTTTTTTTTTGCCAGGTTGGGGTGGGGGGAATCACAGTAGTGCTGACACGGCGGCCAATCACAAGCCTACAACTCTGCGATCACCTGACATGGCAGGTTGAGTGGACAAGATTAGCTGCCACAAGATTATTCCAGAGTTGGCGCATGGCAGTAAGAGGGAGAGCACAGAGCCCTGTACACACACACTAGCGTGCATGCACCTGCCTAGCTGCGTGTGCACCCTAGTTGCGTGCAAGTAGTTGTGAATAACTCACACAGGCAACCAATCAGGAGAAAGGATAGGCAGAACCACAGTACAGCTCAGAAGCTGTCTCCAGACCAGCCTGCTTGGGAACAATCTTTTGGAAGCAACAAGATGATGAGTGTCTTTGAAATATTACATTACAGATTCTGAGATTAGAGCGATGATCCCCTCCTCTTGATAGACAAGTCAGCAGAGCAGACAAAGGAGTTTGTTGATAAACAGGAAGTGGTTGGAAGACGGGTTGCATATACAGAAACCAATGATGAGCTCATCTTTTTCTTACTTCTCCCGCCTTCCTTTGCTGCTGTTTCGCTTCCTGCAAAGCACTCACTCTTGTCTGTTCACTTGGTGAGATGAGGGACTTGTGGCACACTTGCAACAATCAGCTATTCTTTTGGTTGGAACAAGAGTCAAGACTTTAAAGCAGTCCAAGTTAGAGAACTATTAAGTCCTGACTCCAAGTCTTAAAATCTAGACTTTTCTTTAAATAAAATAAAAGAGCACTTTTAAGAGCTCTGTTATGACCAACAGCAACAATGAGTGTGAGCAATACCATAAACAGCTAGGTGCCAGCCCTCAATAGGAGGAGAGGGAGGGAGAGACTCGAGGGAGTAATCAAAAGTTCTTTTAAGAGCTCATTGTGTTATGCTGAATATCCATGGCACTCCAGACATTACATCATGGGTTTTAGCCCACCTGATCGGGTAGTGATGCACATGTGACCCAGCATCATATTTTGCAGTATACCTTAGTCCCAGGAGTCCCTAATCCCAGTTCATTTCATGCATCTGAAGGCTACAGCACTCCAGAAGTCCCTGTGTAACTACATTGTTCCGACTTTAAGGTAGACCCTGATACTCTGAACCTCAGCTATTCTTTATTTCCTGTTAGAACATTTCTTTGGTCTGCCTATTTAGTTCCTGGAATTAAGAACCATGCTGGGTCCCCTTTTAATATTAAACTCTTGTATGGTTTAATGGAATAATTATCTAAACACTGATGTGTTTGTTTATAGGCAGGGCCTTGCTTCACTGTGGCCCAGTACAAGGGTGTCTCTTAGTTTAGCTAATTTGCAAACCTTCAGTGTTGTGAAAATGTTTTCCTTTTTGTCAGTATTTACATGGTTTTCTTGCTCCGGTATCCAGACAGAGTGTGTTTTTTAATGGTATGCAGCCAGGGGCCTGTCAAGTTGCCTCCTCATGGTTGGTAAATACAGGTTGCTGCCTTTCTTGAGGTACAGGCGCCTCTGCATAGTTTAAATGTCTGCGCTCTGATTGTTTTGGTCTCTGGGCTATGCCAGATTTGCTGGCATGAGGCTGCTCATACTCCAGCATTCAGGCCTACCACTGGGGCTGCAAGGTCCATGAGGCAATGCCTCCCCCCACCCTTTGCCATCCATCCATCCATCTAAAACCCTTACCACGCTAAATGGATTATTTCTATGACTGTCCACTTCCCTCTACTCACTAGCGGAGACTGTGGCATTTGTTTTGGACTATTATTTGTTTTTTTCCTCTCCATGGAGTCTCCAGGCGACACACCATGGGGTGCTTCCTCCCTTCCATGGCAGGGAAGCAAGGTCTGATCTGCCTTAATACTTCTTTGGGTGTCACCATCCTCAACGGTCTCCCTACCAAGCAGGACTAGCTGAGTTAGACTTGCTCAGTCCGAGGCAACATCAGATTCTGCGGCCCCTATTAGCGGCTGCCAATCTCCTGTCCCAGATTACAGCAACTGCTCAAATCCCCTTCCCAAGCGGGGTCGGCCTTTCCTTGCTGTCTTGCCATCCAGGAGTCACGGCTCCTACCAGCGGCTGCGATCTCCCCTTGTTTTTCACCCCTTTCCCCCCGAAGGCAGGTGTTCTTCTGGGGAACTTCCTAGCAGATTCTATGAGCCCCTCTCACAGCAGCTCATAGCAATCTGCTCCTTGATCACGGTGCCAGTACATTAAAGGAGGGAACATTTTTTTGTGAACAGCTAATGCTACAAGGAGACAGGGGGAGTGTCTCCTTTATGTCCAGATTACCCGAGTCATCTTGAGCCACACCCACTGTGTTGTGGTATTCTTTTTCGCCAGCTCCTGGTGCCCGTCCCTTGAAGTGAGCAAGCACGTTTTTTCAGTAGACATTCTGTAGTGTTCCATCTCCTGCACAGGCACATTTCAGCAAAGGGCACCATTTTAGTAGTTCGTTCCGGCAGCCATGTTGGTAGCTCAACGGGGGCTTGAGCATGCACCCTCTTAGTTTGGTCACCATTTTAGTAGTCCTTAGATGACACCACACATCCATGGATTTATCACAGCAGACCTATCAGAAGTCCTCATTGCCCATTGTTAGCAACTTCTGTAGTGGTGTCAAAGACACTACTGCAGAAATATAAGATTCCATCTTACCAGATGGCTAGTTTAACCATATGTAATGAGGCTCAGTCTGCAGACATTCATTAATTCTCTATATATTTTACAATGGAGTGTCCAGGGGGTGCTGTTAATCCTCACCGATCTGGATGCTCACCATGGCATATGCTTAATCCTTCTCCCTCTCTATTCTTAGATGGTGAGAGCTAAGAAATGCATGACTTGCAGTGCCACCTTAATGCTACACAATTTGGGGCCGCAGTGCTCTGAATGCTGACATGATGAGGATGAGCTCACCCTGGAACAATCCCCTTCCATGGATCCTGGCAATCCAGGAACCAGTGGAACTAGTTGGGTAAATCCAGGGGCATTACTTCTCCAGAACCAACAGGCCACAGTGGCCATAATGGTGAGTCAGCAGAACTTTATGCTCAAAATAATGGAAAAACTGGAGGCCTTAACGCAGCATAAGGCATCGGCACCCCCAGTCCCACAACCAGATCCCATTCTGCAGCCTAACAACCAAATGGAAAGGGGAAACCCATCTCCTAATGCCCCTGCACCAAGTCCTGGAGATGAGAAGAGAGATTAGGAAGTACCAGATGATGAGGAAGACGTGCTCTTGGATGAAGAAGATATGGAAAATGGTCACTCCGTTCTTTCCCTCACTTCAAAACTCTGTTAATTTCAGTTAATTCCGGGCCTTCTGAAGGACATAAAATCCACACTGGAGTTTGAAGGACCATTGAAGGCTGAATCTAAGCTCGACCCCATGATCCAGCAAAAACAAGTTGCCAAGGACACCCTTCCCATTTGCCCATCTATAGATGACATAATCAGCAAAGTATGGGAATCCACAGAGCCAGGCCGCATGCCAGAGAAGAGGAACATGAACTGGATGTACCCAATCCAGGAGGATAGGGTGAATACCTGATGCATGGCCCCAACAATAGATCCACAAATTGCAGCCCACAGAAAAAAAACTGCTGCCTTGTGGTACCATTTCTTTGAAGGATCCCACCAACAAAAAAGGTGGATGACATGCTAAAGAAACTATATGAAATTACCGGCATGGTGGCACGAGCTGCCCAATGGCACTGTATGTGGAAATAGCTCAGATTCGATGGTTCAGGGAGCTGATAGAAAAAGATTACCTGAAGTCCAGAGAGTCTGAATTGATAGAGTGCATTCTGGATACAGCCAAATATCTGGGTGACATGGCAGTGGACACACTGAAACTTGAGGCAAGGGCTTCCGCATTAACCAACAGAGCTAGAAGAGCCTTGTAGGTCAAATTATGGGAGGACAATAATGAGTCCAAAAGTTTACTACAAAACTTGCCGCTAAAGGTTAAACATGTCTTCAGAAAGGGTCTATGGGAGTATTTGAAACAAAAAGAAGAAGGCAAAGACCCTGGCAAAAACAAAAACAGATCTACTTACCTGCCACCCGGAACACACTGCTTTCGGGGGGGGGGGGGGAGACTAACTTCCAGCAAGGCCGCAGACAAATTTTAACCACTCCAATTCCTTTCAAGACAGAGGTTACCAGTACAGTAATGTTCCCCGTACCTCCTTCAATGTCAGCAGCCACTCTTCCTTCTCCAGAGGATGAAACTCTTAAGTTCAGAGGGAGAAGCAGAGGAGGACAAAACAAACAATGACTACGCCCGCCCACACCCAACCACTCAAGTCACACAAGAGTATCATTACCCCCCGGGTGGGGAAGAGATTCATTGTTTCAAGACTAATAGGAGCGTACAACCTCAGACAAGTGGGTTCAGGAGGTAGTGTCACAAGGGTATGCCAAAGAGCTGATGCAAAGTCCAGAAAGACACAGATTTGTCCATCCCCAATTTCTAAAAAGAAAAGCATCCACCTAACAAGTCCAGCAAGTAGTGCAGGACTTGATGCAAAACAGGGCCATTCAGCTTGTACCAGACAATGAACGGGGGCAAGAAATTTCCTCCATATTTTTCCTAGTACCCCAAAAGAATGAGGATCTTCACCCCATATTGGATCTGAAATATCTAAACGAGTATGTAGTTACCCTCATAAATTCAAGATGCGGACCCTGAGATCCACTCTCACGAGTATTAGAATAGGTGACTATCTGACCTCTATAGATCTAAAAGACACTTATCTCCACATTCTGATCCACCAGAGTCACCGGCAGTATCTGAGATACCAAATCCTGGGTCAGCACTTTCAATATTAGGCCCTACCCTTCAGCCTAGCTTCAGCCCCAAGGGTGTTTACGAAAGTCTCCATCATTCTCGTGGCCTGTTTGCAGAAGCAAGGAATAGACATCATCCCATACCTGGACGACTGACTCATCAGAGCACAGTCCAGAACTCAATCACAGAAAAACACGGTTCTAGCCTCATGGGCCCTGGCATATCATGGTTGGGTGGTCAAACATGCCAAGAGTTCTCTAACTCCCATGCAACAGACAGAACATCTGGGTGCAGAGAAAAAGACGGTCGAGGGGAAGACAAGCCCATTCCAAAAGCAAGCGAAGAACATGATCAGCCTGGCCCAAGCATTAATGGTCAACAAGCTCCCCACCACTGGGCAAATAGTGCAGGTTCTGGGTTGCATGGCCTCATGTATCGACCTGGTACCATGAGCCAGATGGCACATGAGGCCGCTCCAAAATTACCTACTAACCCAAGGCTCTCCTTCCAAAGAGAACCTAAAGGTCAACATTCCTCTCCTAATAACAGTGAGACAATCCCTGACCTGGTGGACCATCAGATGCAATCTCAGGAGAGGTACCCCACTGGAATTGTCTTACGAAGCCACCTTAGAGACAGACGCCAGTCTGACGGGGTGGGGAGCATGCATGGACTCCCTTCTGGCTCAGGGCCGCTGGACAGCATCGGAGTCCAGATTGTCCATAAATGTCCAAGAGATGACAGCAGTGTACCATTTTCTAAGGGCATTCCAGGACACCATCGATTATATTGCTAAGCAGTGGGGCACAAGAAGCATAGCCATACAAAGAGAGGTGATGAAAGTAATGGGCTGGGCTCAGGCCAACCTCGCTCACATCAGCGCTGTGCACCTGGCAGGCAAACTCAATGTGAGGGAGGATTGGCTCAGCCATCAGCAGGCGCATCCAGGGGAATGGCAACTGCACCTGGACCTATTCCGGTTGATCCAGAAAAGATGGGGGGCCCATACCTCTGGATCCGATGGTAACCAGCACAAACTCCCAAGTGGACAAGTTATACTTGAGATACAGGGAACAGCACTCCAAGGGAGTCGATGCTCTGTCTCAAGTTTGGTCTCTAGACCAAGCATATGTGTTTCCATCAGTTCCCTTGATACCACAGGTCCTATCCAAGATTCGACAATCGCAGAGAATCATTATTCTAGTGGCTCCCTACTGGCCTCAGAGAGCATGGTTCACATCTGCGATGGCCATCATAATAGACAGATTGAGTCTCCCTTACAGAGTCCACATGTTGATCCAGGGCCCAATGACCCATCTGGCACCAGAGTCCCTGAAATTGTAAGCTTGGCTCCTGAGAGGCAGAGATTGCTAAAAACTAGCTATCATGTCTTGTCATGCAATCCAGAGGGTCTTCCACCACTTCCACCTACGCACGGCAGTGTAGTATTTTCTTGGCCTAGTGCTGAGTGAAGAACATAGAGACTGAAAAAGTCAATGTGTCTACCATCCTGCTTTACATACAACAGGGTTTGGACAAGGGTTTAACACATTCTTCACTCCGGGTGCAGCTGTCGGCCATAGTGGCAGCACTGGGCCCTATCAGACAACACAGCCCGGGAATGCACCCGACGCAGTGCAGTTCCTAAGAGCGGTTGAGGTAACAAGACCTCAAATCAGAGCACCTATAGCTCCTTGGGACCTAACCCTTGTTCTCGAGTCACTCAGTAACCCTCTATTCGAACCTTTTCTTGACACGCAATTGTACTAGGCTGGCTTAAAGACCTGTTTCCTCCTGGCCATTTGCTCAGTTCAAGAAATAAGTAAACTGGGGCGTTGTCCTGCAATGAACCCTATACCATCTTTACTCCTGAAAGAGTATCGCTAAAGATGGTACCCGCATTCCAGCCCAAAATTGCCTCCCAGTTTCAAAGAGAGCAAACAACTGAGCTCCCAACTCTGTACAAGGATGCGCAGCAGGGTGACAATTTCATTCCGCATCATTTAGATGTCAGAAGCACCTTGGTGGCTTATATCACATGAACTCAAACTATACGCAAAACAGAAAGATTGTTCATTATTGTGAAAGGACAGAAGCAAGCTATGGCAGCCTCAAAAACCATGACTGAAAGCTAGTTAAAGACAACTATTCAAGAGGCTTATAAAACAAAGAATCTCACACTGCTGGAAGGTATTAAGGCGCACTCAACTAGGACAGTGGCCACGTCCTGGGCTGAAATGGCTAATGTTTCCACGGAAGATATTTGCCGAGTTGCAACCTGGACTTCCATCCATACCTTTGCAAGACATTACAGGCTTGAGACTTTGTACAAGCAAAGGGCCTCATTTGCAAACAAAATTCAGCAGTCAATTTATCTCGCCACTCTTTGATCACTCTGTCCTGCTTGGATGGGAATAGTACTGCTGTTTAGTGAAACCCATAATGTAATGTCTGGAGTGTCATTGATATTCAACATGACACAATGGGTGTTTACTCAGCTGGTAAAGGTGATTCTGTTAGTGGATATCCATGGCACTCCACAGCCCTTCAATCAGAGTGATCAGAGTGGCAAGTATACAGTACGAGATAGAAAAACGGGCTAAAGTTGCTTATACGATGTTATCTTTAAATTATGAAACTGCCTAAGAATAGTACACAGACAATGCTTAGTGTGCAAGTTCCTTTATCAATAGTAGAAAGCCGTTGTTTCTTTGATAGAAAATATAATTTTTCTTTTTTTACATCAGTCACTGTAGGAGACTGGGCATTAGAACTGTACTAATAGGTAACTAAATATTGTGTGTTTTGGAACTTCACCTTATCTTCAGGAATTCTTCTTTTCTACTAACGTTTGGTTCAAAGTGGTACATAAGTGTAAATAAACTTGTTTCAGCTTTGGAAGAATCGAACTGAGGAGCAGGGACTCCTGGGACCAAGGTATACTGTGAAATTTGATCCTGGGTCACATGTGCATCACTAGCCTATCAGGCAGGCTAAAACCAATGATGTAATGTCTGAAGTGCCATGGCTATCAACTAACACAATCACCTTTACCAGATGAGTAAACACCCATTTCATTAATAGGAGCTGGAGTTTCTGAAAAATAAACTACTTTTTAGAGCTGGTGCTCTAAATCTAAATAAAAAAGGGCTTCTGTGAGCCAAACAGTTACCTACAAATTAACTAGCAGCCCTTTCATGAGAAAAAAGAACTTGTACAGCATGGGGGGTCCAAACGGATAAGGCCTTTTTAAGACACACAGCAGGAGACAACTTACTGTTAAGGCCTTTTAAAGGCAAATACACTGTAGGTAATTATTTTAAAAAAAGTGCAGCTGACTACTTAGGAGTACCCCCTCTGACCCTGTCTTGATCTTCATACTGAAATAAATCACACACACACACACAGACACACACACACACACACACACAACACACACTTTTCTTTATCTTGTTTTTATTACTAGCAAGACAACAACAAATTAAAACTTTACTACTTCTAAGATAGGAGGCAGCACTCTTGTGCAAGCCACTTAGTACCACCGAAATGATGTAACGTAAATGGGGCAGCATGTAAATAATTTGTTGGGCACATATTTACTTACATGCACAAGTGGGCAAGTACCTTTTTTCACAAATTTCATACCCTGTATATTCTACTAGAATTCTTGCATACACAAGAAAGGCAATTGTTCACATAGGTTCATGTGTCCTGGGTATTGGTTGGCCACTACTAATTGTCCAAAAAGCTGCAGTGTTACCAGTTGAACCATGTAAGCCCCCTACACCTAGATTGCTTGTTTTATCAAGACCGCCCCTCCCTAATGTTACTAGTAGGTATCTTTTTTGTGTCCTTCAATAACCATTTGTCTTGGACCACAGAAAGTGTCCTCTTCAGATAAGGTTCCAACCCAGGTGGAGGCTCTGAGCCTGGGTCTGGCTGTTGCAAATGACTGATGGTTGCAGAGATGGTCATTTTTATGACAGGCGTCTTCAGGTGGTGGTGGTGGTGGTGAGTTGGCTGTACCATGTCATTGTCATTTTGACCATTAAAAAGTTTGGCATGGCAGCAGGTCAAAACTGCATTACAGGCCACAGAAGTTGTCAGCACTTTATAGCAAGCTTCCTTTGCTAATCTATTGGATTCAGAATTGCCTCAACATGTAAACCATCCACTTGTTATGTCCCCTGATATGGACTACCCTAAGGTGGGGAAGTAGTAAATATTAGGAATGAAAAATACAAATGAAAGAAAACTAAGTAAAAGTAGGAACTGGGAGTAAAGGTATTTTGGCAATAATTTGAGTCAATAAGTACTAGTACTTCAGAAGGTCTACCAAAAACAGCAATTGCGTTTTCTAGGGCACAGACCACCGCTTCTTGTGTCTAAGATGCTGCAACTGGGAGAGAACTCTGGTCACCCTAAGCTATTATGCTATTCTGGCATCTCATTACTATGCCAGTTCCTGTCCTGTCATTGCTTTGACACTTGACAAAAAATAAAAATAAATTATGACAGGTGGAGGTTCACCACATCTGTGGTGGGGACCTCCTGCTCAGTTAGTGTAAGTAAATGTTTTTTCTTGTGGGCTGCATTCAAAGTGTAACAAAGGATCACTTGAGAGAATTTTCCCCACAGATACCACCTTCAGTCCACAGCTCTCCTAAACCTATCTATCTTCCTATGGAGTATGTGGGGGACAGGGACTGAAGCCAGCATTGTAATCTGATCTGACTGGTAACTGGGTCAGAATACTATGAGAGTCTGAGTAATAGCCAACAGAATCTGTTCAACTTTTTTTTATCTGTACGTACAGTGATGCAGTTTTGCAATTATTCCTGAGCTGTATTTTGTCAAGTTTTGCGTGTATGTACTGCCTTTGGATCTCATCCCAAACTAGGGAAGCAACTGAGCAGGTCACTACAAATGGATATCAGACCTGCAGCATCCAATCCATTCCCAGGACCACTTCTGTGGTCATGCTCACCCATAACACTTCCATGTTATGAAAATCAATCTGTGGCATTATGGTCACAATGACGGTCTACAAGGGGGAAGTATTTCCACTTATCCCAATAATCTGAGTTCCTTCTAAAAGCTTCAGCATACCTGATATCCCAGGGGTGGGGGTGGTAGGGTTGCCCTCTGTGGGCTGCAGTCTGAGACTGGAAGGGGGAGTTTTGATTTGTAGAATTGCTATTAGTTAGACTAGTTTTGTTTGGAGGAAATGGAGGGTTCATGGGAGTATTACAGGGATCCATATGAAATTACAAAGATCTAATTTTGGCATGGCTGCATTTCTTTGTAAAATCTAATCATTATTAATGATCTCCAAAAGCCTCATCCAATCTTTTCCATTTACAGTGGAACCCATCTCATTACCAGTACTAATCTCATCACTAGCAGTTTCTCTGCTAGTTGTCTTATTACTTGTAGTTTTTTACCTGTATATTCTCCTTAGTTTAGTTCTTTGAATGTTCTAAGGAAGTGTCTTGTCTGTGGGAGTCTTGTAGAGGATTACAATCATTTATACCCACGGAATTCTTTGTCTGCTGCTCTTGTCTTTTCCTGGAATTATGCAGTTCTTACCTAACCACATTTTCTAGTCCATGTACTGCACATAGTAAACAAAACTGTGTAGTTTTGATTATTCATTCATCTATCGTGTCCCATAATTCTTTGTGTAGCGATTGCACAGTTTATGGCCTTCATAAATTTAGTTTTTTAATCTTAGATCAGTATACATATTTTCAGCAGTTCTATTCAAATATTGCATTAAGTTGAAGCAAAGCATTTCAGGATCTTTAGAATCTGTGAGATTGACTGCTGTGGGGGCCATGGGAATGCCAGTTTTCCTGTAATTGAGTAACTGTGTGATCTATGAGAGATCCTTCATTGGGGTTCTGATCATTCTGCCCCACAACAAGGGTGCTAGTGGCCTTTGGTACCCCTATGACTGGGTCTGAAGATTCTGGTGGGGAAGCTAGTTTGTTAACTAGATTGTCTAGTAGAGTCCCCTGAGCCTGTTATGTGCTGTCTTCGCCTATTCATAACCTTAATTAGTTCATCTTTTATTGCATTAAAATATGTTATCCTACCAATTCTACTATACAATACGTAATTAAACTGAAGTTTAATTAATCCAATTTAATATGACCAGTCCACAAGGCGAAAGGTGGGGTTTGCAGTGAAGAAACGAACAGTTACATAAGACTTTACCGTAACAGTAGATCTTCAAGGGGATCTCAGTCATCAGGTTACATCACAGGAGCCTTTGCTGGAGATGGGGAAATCCACACAGAAGATTTTTAGCAGTACAACTGGGGCCACCCATGTCATCGACCTCTGCCATCATCAGCAACCATATATAGGCATGGGCCGCCCCACTCCCTCCTCAGTTCTTTCCCTCTGGAGATGAAGGGAGCAAGACTGATGCCCTGGAGAACTGAGGAGAGACTGAGGGACCCAGATCTAGACAGAAATGATGGAACACAGTAGACAGCCAGGTCCTGAATGGAAGCCCCAAGAAGGGGGATGGTGGGAGAGAAATCAGACCTGATGACTGAGATCCACTCGCATATCTAGTGTTATGGTAAGTTCTTATGTAACTGTTCTATCTTCTTTGGGGGTATCTCCATCATCAGGTTACACCGTAGGAATAAGTACCAAGCCGTAACAAGCGAAAACAGACAGTCTGGGAGGTTGGAGCTCCATAAGCCTTTTTTTTATTTACATTTTATTCATTTTAGCACAGATTGCTAAAACAAAAAGAAGCATTGTGTGCACGGAACAGTAAATTTGTTATAGACAATTAGTACATGCATCTAATCTTATACAGGAGAGAGTATCCCTTTCTAATACCACAATATGAGAAGCATCCTAAATGTTACATTTTCACAGTACATGTACTTCACAGCTGTGGGGGCATTAGGCCAAGAGCTCATGGCAACACTCCAAAAACGATAGTCTTAACATGTGATCCTAACAGTCCAGTGCTCGAATGGGCTATAGGTGCCATGATTAAAACAATATGTGAGATTCTTTACATCTTAACATTTAACAGTCACGGTAAGTGGTTAATAAAATCAGCACAGGTTTTTAAACAGTAATGATTAAAAAAACAATCTTTTCGACTTCACCTTAAGAGTAGGTCTTATTTACTAGATGGCAAATCATTACTATAGGTCCTAAAAAGAGAAACTTTGACAGAGGGAGAACAATTTAAGCAACAGCACACTATACAATAATAACTGACTCAAGGAGCCAGATCCCTACAATAAGGTAAACATTGTTTTTCCCCACTCGGTATCCTGAATGCTACAGAATCCAGCTGTTGATTAAGATGGGGTACTCACCTCTCTGCCACATTAACTACTAATTTTAAACTTTAGCACCTCAGCACTTGGAAAGTCTCAAGGTATGAAGACTCAGTTCAGTCTTTAAGCATCCTCTGGATCAGTCGTCTCTTGAGGTTTCTGTGTCTGCATCTTCTGCATTGGGATTACCTTGATTTTTCCTAGCAGCTGCCAGCTGTGAGGCCCATTTCCTCACTGCCAAGGGATCAGTAAAAATGTATATTTTACTATTGTGAATAATCCTCAACTTGGTAGGGAACCGAATACTATGTGGGACCTCCAACTCTTTAAGGATGCTTCAAACCCCATTGAATTTCTTATGGTGTAGATGGGTTGCATAGGAGATGTAAGAGGGGGAACGTGAATTATAGCACTCTCCACACTGAGTGGCCCATAGCGTTTTGACAGCCCCAATAGAATATCTCTGGTACTTGGACTCTCTAGCACCACCATCATAATTCTGGGTAGATGTGCCAGTGGTTTTGTCTCATGTGGTAGACGGTAGGCCTTAATGATGTGAAAGTCCAGGTAGATGGGCTCAAAATTGGTCAGTAAGCCAGTCTTTAACAAAAAAAGTCATGCCAAGTCTCCTTCTGACTCCTCTGGGAGGCTCACCAGAAGCAAGTTCTGACTACGTACCTGGTTTTCAAGGATCTCCAAGCGGTTATTCGTGTGTTCCTGCTCCTTTGCACATTGCACCATGGCACTTTTGCAGGTTTTGGAGTGTTGCTTTATATCCTCTATGTCTCCTTGTACTGTATCTACAGCTTTCTCTACTGTAGCAATTCAGCCTGTAAGTATATAAATTTAGCATTCACTGGCATAGAGGAGGCCAGCAACTGTTGCACTTTGCAGCCCAGGGACTGTAGAGTCTCCTCTGGACCATCTCCCTCAGCTACAGTACTCAGCATAGACAAGGTACTTGGGCCTGCCATAGAGTTTTCCCATCTGTCTTTTTGACCATCCCCCAGAGGTTGAGCTTTGTTAGATTTTTCCATCTTGTACCTCAGGTCTTCCTTTATCAGGTAAGTCCAAGTTGTCTAGCAATTAGTTCAAACAAGACGAAGTTTTGCAGAGTTTAGAATTAATAAATCAGGAGCTGACATGCACCACAACTTCTCTGCTTGGGTTATACAGTGCCCCAGAGCTCCATAAGCTTAAGACAGAAGTCCTTGTAGCACCCCCCTGTCAAATCCTGCATGAGCTATTGAGGAAATGTCCAGACTATAATGCTTGGTGAAAGTGTGGACTGTACTCCAGGTGGCAGCAATGCAAATATCAGCAGCTGAGACCCCCTTGAAACAAGCCACAGAGGTAGCCATATCTCTGGTGGAATGAGCTTTGACAGCACCTGGTAATTCTTTGTCATACTCGTAGCAAAACACAAGGCAATCTTCCAACCATTTGGAAAAACATTGCTTAGAAACTGAAGCACACGCTCTACCTGGGGTGAGAGAAACAAACAACTGCTTAGACTTTCTAGACTTCTTAGTCCAAAGCAGATACTACTTCAAAGTTATGTGCACATCTAGTGTATAGAGCAGTGCTTCCCATGGACTAGCACTCTCAGGAAAATAAACAGGAAGGAAAACAGACTGAGTGTAAACTCTGAAACCACTTTAGGCAAAAACTTAGGATTTGTGCACAAAGACACCCTGTGTTTGTGAAAAATCAAATAAGACTCCTCACACCAGAGGGCCTGAAGCTCTGAAATTCTTCAAGAGAAGTAATAGCAACTAAAAGTAACACTTTCCAAGAAAGAAAGCGCAAATCGCAAGTGGGTCTGTTCGTGAAAAGGGGTTACCAATGTCTAGCATAGATACTACAGGCAAAATAGAAAAATATGAATGTTACTGTTTTCCCATTTTCATTGCACCTGGCAGTGTGTGATACTGACAGATATAAATCATAAGGGCATAGAATTATAAGCTGTTTTTATATATTTTGTTTTATTTCCAGCAGCATTTTTCTGCCTTTTTCCCATGCCAAAATGTGACATTGCAACTCACGTGTTTTGAGTTTATTTGCAATGATTCTGTATGTGTCTATCATTATTAAATGTTATTTTAAAGCAGTCTGCCTGTGTGTCTATTTTTCTTATGCAGTTCCCCCTTTCTGATGGCCAAAAGTACATATATTCACACACTTGAAAATTTTGTGGTGAATGTAACTGCTGGTGACACAGCAGATTATGTTCACCCACAGCCTTCCGAAATGTTATGTGGTGCCTGTCCCCCAGAACAAAACATTTCTGCTGCTCCTCCAAGATCTGCGGATCAAAATGCTGCCTCTCCTGATTCAGCAGTGGGCCCTTTGATGTCCGTATGGCCCGATCTTTCACCCCTTGCTACCATGGTGTCACTCTTGCCTGGATGTTCGTCAATCACCTTAAGTGACTGAACCCCCGATTTGTGCTGGGCAGTGATTGTGATTTTTGGAGTCAGCGGCCGGAGCCGATGTACAGTTTAAAAACTGCAAACGCTGTGGTTCATCCTCATTCCTCAGACTGATACTGGCCACAGAACTGCACTTTGTCACAGCATTCCTCCACTGTTACGATCGCTGGCAGGTAAGGTCCTATTTACGATTGCCAGTCTTTTGGGGGTGTAGGGCAGAAGTGAGAGCCGGCACTGCTTTTAATTGGGACTTTATTTCTCAGGGCTCTCCACATGCCGCCACAAACAGAAAGCTGGGTCCAAAGGTATGTTTTGGGTGGTGGAATGGTGTTTTAGGTGCTTTTGTGACACCAGGCACATTCATTTACCTGTTCGCTCAATACAGGGTGTGCCTGGTATCACAGTTACTTTAGAAACTCCAGGTACATGCTTTCTGCTGTGTCCAAAGAGAAAGAAAGCAGTTTGTGCAAAAGCAGGTCGTTGCACAGTGCATGGTGTATGGTGTTTGGGGGAGAGTGTGTGGGGTCACAGAGCAGACAATGTATTCAGACTATATGAGGCAAAACCATGGATCAATGATTAAAGTTAGTTAATTCTGGCACAAAGAAATCCCATTTCACAATGCATGGTGTGTGTGTGTGTGTGTGTGGGGTCACATTACAGACAATGGGAATATGTCTTGTTTAAATAATTTTATGGTTATGGCTTTCTGAGAAAAACATGTATGGTGCTTTTCTGGCTTTTGGGGAGTATGTTGTGTGGGCTTTTGAGGGTGCACAACAAGGAATGCTGTGAAATTACTTTTAAATTATGCTTTTGTCCAGGTATAGTTTGGCCATTCTGAGTCCATGTGGCTTTCTTTCTTTGTGGGAGGCCGGGGGGTTGGGGGCCTATAACAAACTACAATGAGTAGCTTTGCTGCTGTGAATGTGTGGCCAAACGCAGACAAACACACCTGGATGTGTGCATTTCAGGCATTTACATGGTTTTTAAATTCCTCTTATGACTCTGTCCAGGTGTGTTTGTTCACCTACATTTGCCCATATTGAGAACCGTGCAGCCTTTGTTGGGTGTGGGATGGGATTGATATCCATCCTGATGCTGTGATTAAACTGTCTTGGTGAAAGTAGGTGAGCACAGACACAGTTTGTCGGGCATCAGCCTGTTTTGATTTTTTTTTTTGTACTGCCTTTGTCCCAGCTGTGTTTGTTCACCTACTGTATGTTTAGCCATTATAAACATCATGCAGCCTTGTTTGGTGTGGTGGTGGTGGTGGGGGGGGGGATTGAAATCCAACCTACTGTTTGGTTTCTGCCACTGTGATGGGACAGTCTGGCCATACGTAGGTGAACAAAGACACAGCTGGAGGGGCATCGGCCTGGTTCGGTGGCTTTAAAGCAGGTTACATTTTGTTTTGTAAATGTGCCTGCACTCCTGCCTTTGTTCCAGCTGTGTTTGTTTGTTCACCTGCGTTCGGTCATATTGAGAACCATGCGCCTCGTTTGTTTGGTGGTGGTGGTGGTGGTGGGGTGGGGGGTGGGGGTGTTGTTTGGGACTGAAATGTGGCCTGTTTTGTTTCTGCTACTGTGTTGGGGCTGTCTGGCCAAAAGTAGGTAAACAAAGACACAGCTGGAGGGACATCAGACCGGTTCAGTGGCTTAAAAGTAGGTTACATTTTTTTTTTTTTTTTTTTGGTAAATGTGCCTGCATTCCTGCCTTTGTTCTACCTGTGTTTGTTTTTTCACCTATGTTCGGCCATATTGAGAATCATGCGCTCTCCTTTGTTTGTTGGTGGTGGTGGGGGAGTTGTCTGGGATTGAAATCTGGCCTGCTGTTTTGTTTCTGCCACTGTGATGGGACAGTCTGGGAAAATGTAGGTGAACACAAACACAGCTGGTGAAGCATCGGCCTGGTTCAGTGGCTTAAAAGCAGGTTACATTTTTTTTTTTTTTTTTTTTAAATATGTCTGCACTCCTGCCTTTGTTCCAGCTGTGTTTGTTTGTTCACCTACATTCAGCCATATTGAGAACCATGCGGCCTCCTTTGTTTGGTGTTGGGGGGGTTGTTTGGGATTGGAATCTGGCCTGCTGTTTTGTTTCTGCTACTGTGATGGGACAGCTTGGGCAAACGTAGGTGAACACAGACACTGCTGGAGGGGCATCGACCTGGTTCGGTGGCTTAAAAGCAGGTTATATATTTTTTTTTGTAAATGTGCCTGCACAACTGCCTTTGTTCCAGCTATGGGTGTTTGTTCACCTGTGCTTGGCCATATTGAGAACCATGCAGCCTTCTTTGTTTGGTGGTGGTGGGGGTTTGTTGAGGATTGAAATCCGGCCTGTTTTGTTTCTGCTACTGTGTTGGGGCTGTCTGGCCAAATGTAGGTGAACACAGACACAGCTGAAGGGGCATTGGCCTGGCTACATTTTTTTTTTTTGTAAATGTGCCTACACTCCTGCCTTTGTTCCAGCTGTGTTTGTTTGTTCACCTACATTCGCCCATATTGAGAATGTTGTGGCTTCCTTTTTTTGGTGGTGGTGGGTGGGGGGTGTTTGGGATTGAAATTTGGCCTGCTGTTTTGTTTTTGTTTCTGTTACTGTGATGGGACAGTTGACATCTGGGCAAACGTAGGTGAACACAAACACAGCTGGAGGGGCTCCAGCTTGGTTTGGTGGCTTAAAAGCAGGTTACCTTTTATTTTGTAAATGTGCCTGTACTCCTGCCTTTGTTCTAGCTGTGTTTGTTTGTTCACCTGCGTTCGGCCACATTGAGAACCATGCAGCATTCTTTGTTTGGTTTGTGTGTGTGTGGGGGGAGATTGAGTTTCATGTTGCTGTTTGGTTTCACCTTCTGTTAAGTGACTATGTAAATTGCCTTTTTTGACTGTTTTGTTTCTTCAGTGTCTAACAAACTGTTTACACATAATTTTGAGTGTGTCTCCTTTGCTCTCCTGATTCTTGCGACATGTTTAGCGCATCTCCTTTGGTAATGTTTGGCGCGTCTCCCTCGGTCAGTCAGTCTTCCTGAGAATGATGAGCGTGTCTCTTTTGTTTGGTCTGTTTCCCTGAGAATGTGGCGCATGTCTCCCTTGGTCAGTCTGTCTGAGAATGTGGAGTGCGACTCCTTTGGTTGATCTATCTGCCTCAGAATGTCGAGCGTGTCTTCCTTGGTCTGTCTGTCTACCTAAGAATGTGGAGCACATCTCCTTTGGTCTGCAGTCTGCCTGAGAATGTGGAGTGCTTCTCCCTCGGTCGATCTGTCTGCCTGAGAATGTGGAGCATGTCTTCCTCGGTCTGTCTGCTTGAGAATGTGGCGTGCGACTCCTTTAGTCAGTCTGTCTGCCTGAGAATGTGGAGCACGTCTCCCCTCAGTCGGTCTGTCTGCCTGAGAATGTGGAGCGCATCTTCCTTGGTGGGTGTGTCTGCCTGAGAATGTGGAGCATGTCTCCTTTGGTTGATCTGTCTGCCTGAGAATGTGGAGCGTGTCTCCCTCGGTCAGTCTGTTTGCTTGCGAATGTGGAGTGTGTCTCCTTTGGTCAGTCTGTCTGCCTGAGAATGTGGAGCGCGTCTCCCTTGGTGGATCTGTCTGCCTGAGAATGTGGAGCAAGTCTTCCTCGGTCAGTCTGTCTGCTTGGGAATGTGGAGTGTGTCTCCCTCGGTCGGCTCGTCCACTTCATGCCATTTGTCAGGTGTGTACTTACCTCTCATGTCAGTCCATCTTTTTTCTGTGCAGCCTCTCTGTCTGCTGATTTTTATTTGAGAGAAATACCTAGCTAGTACCAGACTTTTATCTCAGTTTGTTTTTGAAGCAATGGAGTTGAGAAGACCCCATGTATCCGCTGCAGATTTGATCAGAGATGCACTGAATAGTTCCCCCTGTGCACTGTTGGAAAAGGAGAGAAGTCAGTGGTACCCGAAACTACGTGAAGAATGATCCAGAACGTTATGGCAGCTATTTGGAGAAATGCAAAGCATGGTCACAATCTTATTGAGATATAATGAATGAAGAAAAGAGGAAAAACTATAACTAGAAGGCTGGATTATGAATGCAGCGATACAGAGCATGAAAGGCCCAAGCTGCAGTGGCTGCAGACTGCACAGCCACTTCTTCAAAGGCAATCACCAGAAAAGATTCACAAAAGAAGAATGAAGAAAGAGCATGTTGGAGGGAGAGAAAGCAAAAAGAATGGAAAAACATGTCTAGTCAGAAACGCAGATGATTAAATGAAAAAAGCGAGAACTTTACAAGAAAAACAAAGAGAATGAGATACCGGTTTGCACCTCCCTCCTCCTGTCACCTGTGCCAAGTGCAACGCGTCTCTTGCAGAAAACACAAGTGTGACCCAGGATACATCCTGTGACACCCCAATGGCTGACCGGCGCTCACATAGCACTATCAGGAAAGCAGTTCAGAGAGCACGACAAGGACTACCACAGTCACCCACATGGTTTGCTTGCACAATTGCAAAGGTAATTTCATCATGCTCACCAGCAAAACAGAATGCCCTGTCAAAGCAAAACATGACTTTGACCTGCCGCATCAACCTTCAGGACAAGATGGTCCGAAATCATAAAGGATAAAATGACACAGCTGAAGGAACACAATACCAAACAGCTGCAGAAATTCAAAAAGAGCTTTCTCAGCTCTTTTCTGATGCTGGAAAAGCACAGAATGCTCCTTGGTGCAAGCATAGCACTCGGAATCAGTTGGAGGAGAATGATGAGGGCATCAAGGGGCAAAAGAGAGCCAAGGAGCAAGCAGCACAAGGCTGCACCGTCTGCAGACACAGTGAAGAATGTTCAGCACTTCTTTGAGGCCTGATCTACACCACTGCCTCACAAGAAGGCAGTTTCCAAAAGGACTGGGACAAGAAAGGCTTTCTTGGACAAGACCCTTAATAGACTCCAACAGGAGTTTTGCCAGTAACACCCTGAAACAAAAATAGGGTCCACTAAGTTCCACAGCCTGAGACCAACAAATATCAAACTCTCCAGGCAACAAAAACTGGATCAGTGCCTGTGTGAGTACTGTGCCAATGTGGAGTTATCGCTGTGATCCCTGAACTGGTTTGCCGATGTTAAACATTTGCCACAATGCAAAATGGAAAACATTTATAGGACTGTTGAGCTCACCATGTGCCCACGGATGCCTGGTAACAAATTCTTTGAAAAAAACTGCATCAGCAAAATTTATGAGAACTGCAATACCACTACATTTTTTTGCAGTTAGTCTTTTTAATGGAAGATTTCAGACTTATTACATAGCATTAACCATTAGGCCAAATGGCTGACAAAGTGGTTTACATCATTACCACTTAATACACACAGCCGAAAAAACTCCAGGTCTACAGTACAGGATGGGCATATCTACGAGCATTACCACTGATTATTCAAACATCTTTTAAAGGTTAATTATAAATCTGGTTGACCGTGTTACGGAAATATTAAGAGACAACCTAAAGACAAGTTACATACTAACTGTACAAATAGGTGGTAACCAGAGTGGTTGAGCTTCTTCACAGAAGGTGAGAAACCGATAGTGGGGGGAACCAGAAATTAACCATCCGGAAATGGAGCACACATGATAGCTATATATAGAGAGGAGCAGTAACAGTGTTTAATAACCATACAACCATTTCTACTAGGGAGTCGGGTGGTTTCAATTTATCCTTCAACTATCTGGGAGACAATGTTCACTTATTAGAGTCAATATATAGCATGTAGGGGGGACCATATCTCAGCAAACTTATGTAGACACTGGTTCCTATAGCATGAAATCCCAGTCAAAGTGACAATCCTTTCCAAAGCTACAAGCCATTCTGAGAAGAGAGGGGCCTCTAAAATTCTCCAGCGACGTATAATAGGTCATTTACATTCTACCGAGGCCTGTATGAGCCATAAAATAGAAGCATTGGGCAGGGTAAGAGTGTCAGGTGTTAGGCCAGATACCCACAGAGCCGGATCTGCCGGGAGGGTCGACTTTAGGATGGCAGAGCAGTGCTGTATTACTGCCTCCCAATATGCTTTCAGGGGTGTACATGACCACAGGATGTGGAGCAGATCTGCCTCTGGGGCGTCACACCTCCAGCAGCAGTCAGTGGAAAGAAGTCCCATCCTTTTTAGTTGGGACGGAGTGTGATACCGGAGGTGTAGTATTTTGTTTTGTAGAAGGAGGCTCTGGGGGATGCAGCAGGCCTGGTGAGTTCTCAACCAGCACTGTCGCCATTGTGAGTCCGTAATGGAAGTCTCTAGCGCAGTGGCCCACTTGTCCTTGGCCAGCAGAGAGGGGTTGGGAGCACTGTCTCTGAGGAACCTCTGTATAAGACTAGCCCTACCTTTGGTATGCGTTAACCATTCTTTAAGAGGAAGTGGAGGAGAATGAGCAGTTTTGCATTTTTTTACAAGAAACACAGGTACATCTCCTTCTAACCCAAGATTGGTAGAGGCTTCTCATTTGGAGGTATTTCCAAAAGTCACTATGGGACAAGTCGTACCTGACTTGTAAACCTTGGAATGAGTCCATATTGGAGTGTTCCGGGTGTTCCAGATCCCCAATACCCATTATCCCCTTAGAAGCCAATCCCATCCAGTTCATGGAGTTGTTAATACAGAGGTAGGAATTCTTCCAAAGTGGAGTGTAACTTCCCAAACCTAGACAGTGGGAGGTTTTAAGCCCCAGTTTTTGCCATGCCAAATGAGCTTGTTGAATGGAAAGCCAACCTTTGTGCTGTTTGGGTAGAGGATATGGTGCGAGAGCGGACACCAAGGGGCCCTTCATAAGGTCTCTTTCTATTCGGATCCAGGCTGGAGGGTGGTAGGGGTGTTGGAAGCCTTCACCTTTTAGTGTCTTTGCTACGTTAAATGCAATGGAGTACTGAAGGAAATCTGGCAAGCTCCACCCCTCCCTCAGGTTTTGAGCTCTGAGTTTGGCCCTATTGTTATCTCGGCCTGGTAGTGCCCCAGAGTAAGGAACTAATCAGCATGTTCAGCTTTTGGTTCCATATATCAGGTAAGAGGAAGGGAATATGAAATAGTAAGTGATATACTCTGGGGGCCAGCAGCATTTTAATCGTGGCGATCTTACCTGCCATGGAAAGATGCAGATGTGCCCATCTGTTTGTAGCAGTTTGAAGTTTGGCCAGTAGGGGGTTTTAAATTAATTTCCATTAGGGTTGAAAGTTTGGCAGTAAACCGGATACCCAAGTACTTTATGTCGGATTTAGCCCAGGCTAATCCCTGAGTTCTCACACCAACCGACGAAGTGAGGACGTTAAGAGGAAGAATTTCTGACTTTGCCATATTAATGTGTAAGCCAGAGAGTTCTCCGAATGTTTGTAATGTGGAAAGAATGTATAGAAGGCTGTGTGGAAGGTCTCAGGTTAGGATCAGGCAATCGTCGGCATACAGCTTGGTGGACAGCACCACTACATTTAAAAAAAAAAAAAAAGAGGAACTTGTGCAGAAACATGGAAGTTATCTAGTCAAATGGTTCCAATGGGCGACCATCAGTGTGACCAAAGACATGAATGATACTGTGGTTAAACAGTCTAGAAATGAGCTCCAGAGCAAACAAACCACTATGACTCAACTTATGGAAATGGTAACAGAAAATGTGCGTTTTCAGTGCCAACATCTGCATGTTGCATCATGGCAACATAATCAGTTCATAACACTGAAAGACCAAATGGCAACAGGTTGGGTCATAATGGTGCTGGACTTTGCAGAGAATTACATTTGTAAGTTCCAAGATGAAATTCAGTCCTGTCACTGGCACTATGAACAGGCCACAGTACACCCTATAGTCACGTACTACAGGTGTTCAAAATGTGAAGACCTTGTCACTGAGTATATTGACTTTATATCAAATGACCTTATGCATGACCACCATGCTGTTCACCATTTTGTGGGACTTGCAAATAAGACATCTGCGTAACATTCGCAAACTGAATATCAAATGAGTGATACAGTTCACGGATGGCTGCGGAGGCCAATATAAATCTAAGTGGGCTTTTAACTCCATCTCATCTTCACCGATACAGAACGGGTTTCAAACTGAAAGAGCCTTTTTGATTCGTATCACGGGAAAGGCCCATCAGATAGAGAAAATGCTGTCATCAAATCTGCTGCAAGTCTGGCGGTGCAGAATCATCGGGTAGTGATTTGTAATGCAGAAGAAATATTCAAATTATGTAAAAGTATTCTGACAAAAAAGCCCAACAATGAAGGATGTAGCCTTTTGCTAAGAACCTTCTTTTGAGTGGGAGATGGGCAAATAAAATGATGAGCAGGACCTGAAGTGCTCACCATACCTGGAACATGGAGGATCCATAGCGTTAAGTCTGTGGCAGATGGCGTGACCTCAACAAGAGGACTGAGCTGTTTCTATAGACCATGTCAAAAGGAAGATGGCCCATGTGAGAACTCGTCATGTAGAATCATGGAAGTTACGTACACTTGGGAAATCTTCTGGATATTCGAGCCATGACATGTCAGTCACACATGCGACCTCAGCATCTCCTATCACAATGCCTGATACTACCCTGCCAACCCATCTTGACAAAGATATGGTTCCTGAGACTCCAGCTATTCCCCCAAGTAGCAGCACCACCAACCAGAGCTCTGAAACAGCCACTCCTTTATCTGCCATGGTTTCTGAGACTCCAGCTGTTCCATCAAGCAGCAGTACCATTAACCGGAGTGCTGACACAGCCACTCTTCATCTTCCATGGTTCCTGAGACTCTGGCTGTTCCACCAAGCAACAGCACCACCAACCAGAGCGCTGATGCAGCCACTCCTTCTGCCTATTCAAAGAAAGTGAAGTCAAAAGAACATATACAGGTGAACAAATTTTATGCTGTGTATTATTCAAAGACCTTCTACATCGGTCAACTAACCACCATGGATGAGAGTGGCAAATACCATTTCAACTTTATGCAGCAACATGGGGCTAGCAGCTTCACATGGCCATGATGCAAGGACACAGATTCATTATGGAAGACAATGCGCATATTTTATGGCCCATAAACTTTGAAGGGAAGGGCGCTCTAAATCTTCTACCCAAGAACTGCAGACCATCAATACCAAATACGAAATTCTGAGATGGTGCTGGAATTAACTGGTGTCCATTGTGACGCTTGGCCAGCTGGTTATGACTGTTGGATGATATTTGTAATATAAAAATGTAGTGTGTGATTGTCTCCATAAGGCAGCTGTTCCATGGTTCCCCCCCCTCCAGGTTTCAGTGAAGCAGGAACCATTTAATTAACTGACGTACTTCAGAGTGGCATTTTATTACCTTTTTATGATATGCCTAGGCTCTTTGAAGTGGAAATGAAATGGGACTTTATGAGTCTGCCATAGGATGGATATCATAAACTTTTATGACGTCTTAAAGCAAAAACATTGTTATAGCACCATAGTGCTAACGCTGTAAAAAAACCTTTGATGCCTTGGGAACAGGAAACCACACAAGATCAAAGAAAATATTGGTTAAAGACTGTCATAATTTGGGAAATTCGTTTTTGCTGAAGTCATAGTATTTAAAATATCTCCTGACAGGAACATCGTTTGTATAATTTTTATATTTAACAAGGAGGAGCTAGATGACATCATAGAAGGGGTGTGGAAACCCAGACTTTTAAACTGTATACTGCGTTTGAATTTGTGACATAACTTTTTGGGCTCTTCAGAAACAAGATCTAACTTAAGCACGGTATGGAGGTAATATATTAGATAAAGTCTAATTGTATGTTGGTAGGAATTTGTAGTTTTCTTTTTCTTGTAAGTGATTGTATGCTTTGTGATATAGTGTTTTGTGTTTACATTTACATATATTTTTATCCATCTTTAAGTAAACCTTTCATTTGAAAAGACTGCCTGGGTGTGTCTTTGAAGTTCTTTATGCATGTGATGTATACATGGTTAAGCTGACAACTGTTCAGTACTTGATGGTGTTATCAAACTGGGAAAAGGTAAGAATATACCTAAGGTCTTTTACTAAGTTTTAAGGGTTCATTTTGGATACCTGGTTAGGAGCTCTTAGGCGAAAGATATCTGGCATCCTCCCGAAGAGCAGATTATCTGAGCCTGTACATTTGGGTATGCTAGCATAAGGTCCACAGTTTGAATCCCCACAGAACTTGAGACCAAAGGTGATTCGGACCCACAAGTAGACAGGAGGGTTACCCTGTCTGTTACCTGTTCACAATACTGCACTCGGAGGTTGGCACTATGGGAGCAGAGGGCATGACCTGCTGAGCGCATTTGTGAAATCCATAACTGCAATACAATAGCGTCACTCACTAACAGGATTGAAAACAGATATCCCTACACTTTGCTTTTCAATCTTTAAAAACAACAGCTGGAGGCAGAACTCCACAGTCGCTCCGCTGGCCCATGGATTAATGCTAACTTAATATACAGACTCACAAAGAGACTCAACCAATCAGGTTGACCATTCCTGTCAACCCCTGTTTTATAAATTAGTAGTATGTTAGTCATTAGTAATGTTCAGTAAAGAAGTTTTTTAAAAACTGAAACAAATTTGATGGTTAACTAGTTACATTCACCACGGAATGTTGGGTCGAACATCACACCTGTCAGTAATGTTGTTTAATTGTCAAATTTCTCGAGGTTTTGTAGTGCTATGTCAGTCATTAGTAGCAGCATGTTAGCTGTTCAGCATGTTCAGTAAAGCTTTTACAACTAAAATAAATGTGTGGTGTCACTCGTTACGTTCACCACGGTACGTGGTGTCAAACATCACACTTGCCAGTAATGTAATTGTCAAATTTTTACATGTTTTGTAGCATTATATCAACCAGTAGTAGTAGTATGTTAGTTGTTAGGCATGTTTACTACAGTTTTAGTGAGTGAAACATATGTGTGGTGTCACTTATTACATTCTCAACGGTATGCAGTGCCAAACATCAAATTTGCCATTAATGCAATAGAATTTTTGTAAATATTTGTTTTTCATGTTTAATATTGGGCTGGCAGTATAGCCTAGAGGTTAGAGGAACGAGGTATGAATGAGTTTGATACACCCAGCAGACCAGATCTGAGTTTGATTCTCACAACCTCTATTTGCATACTGTGTGATTCTGAGCAAGTCACTTAACTGCCCAGTGCTCCCAGGACACCCCTGAAAATAGGCACTTGTGCCTAGTGGGCCTAACCCGGTTACCAAAGACTAAAAAAAAAAAAAATATATAACTCATGGCATGTTAGTAAACTGTTTATAACTAAACTGTTACATTCACCACGATGTGTGGTGTCACTTGTTACACTCACCACATTAGAGTTCTTTTATCTCAGGAACATGTGAAGCTTTTATCTCCCAATCTGTTTCTTTTTTCATGCTTGGGTTATAGTATCTTGAAATGAATCACAAAACTAATCTAGAAGTAATCTGAAAATTTGACCCTCATGTCACACTTTGGTAACCCTTTTCATTAACAGACCCAAGTCACGATAGGCATAAAAAATTGAAGTTCCATGCTGGGACAGGGGAACGGATAGGGGTTTCAGATGCAGGATGCCCCTAAGGAAGGTATGGGAAACATGCAGCTGAGCAATTGTGCGGTCACCCACAGACTCATGGAAGGCAGAAACAGCAGAAAGATGGACCTTGAGGAAGGAATACTGGAGGCCTGAATCAGACAAAGAAATCAGGTTGTCTGGGACATGCTTCAAAGGACAGGAGAAAGGGTCATGGGAATGCTCGACAACTCAGATGGCAAAACGCTTCCACTTCATGGCACGGGTGGAAAGGCTTACAGGCGGCCACCAGGACATCAGCCATCCTGTTAGAGACCCCTAACCTGGTGATGGCTACGTCTTCAGGAGCCACACATGCAGATGGAGGGACCAGAGGTTGGGATGGACCAGGGTCCCCCAAACCTGGGTCAGCAGACTCCTGCAAAGGGGCAGAGGGACCGGAGATTCCTCCACCAGCTGCAGAAGAAGAGGGAACTATATCTGGCGGGCCAGAATAGAGCTACCAAAGTCATGCTGGTCCCCTCCATTTGCACCTTGATCAGCACCCTCTGTATTAATTAGTGGAAATGGAAGGAATGCATACAGAAATCTCCTGCTCCAAGAGGGACAACACGTCTTGCCAGAAAATTCCAACCCCTGGATCTAGCGAGCAGAAACTGGGAAGTTTTGCATCGAGTGGGGACACAAAAAAAGGTCCAACTCTGGATGACTCCATCTGTCAAAGAAATCTTCTATCAAGGATGAGAGAAGTTCCAATTCATGCATGCGGAACTGGGTCCTTCTGACATTGTCTGCCAGGGTGTTTAGGACGCCTGGCATGTGAACCGCCGAGAGTGTCAGACTGTGCTCCAGTGCCCGATACCACACTCTCATGGCCTCCCTACAAAGTGGGGTATGAGTAAGTCCCTCCCTGCTTATTGATGTAGTCGACAACATTAAGGCTGTCTGACTGAACCGGCAGCTGGCCTGGAGCCAGATGCTATTGAAAAGCCTGCAAGGTACAGAGCACTATATGTAGAGCGGCTTCCCATTGGGACAAAGATCTCTGGGTTTGGAAAGGATCCAGGTGTGTTCCTCAACCTAGCCCGAAAGCATCTGAGGTTAGAATCTGATGTAGGGAGGAGATCTGAAAGGGAACCCCTTGAAGAAGGTTTGAGGGGTCCATCCACCACTGCAGTATCTTGCGAACTGGGAAGGAGACCAGGAATTATTGGTCCAACTTATCCGTATGCTGGTCCCATTGCACTCTGAGGATCCACTGAAGGGGACGCATGTGAAGCCTTGCCAGCGGATTGGTGGGAATGGCCGCAGTCATTAGACCCAATAGCTGACTGGAATATACCAACTCTTGGCAACTTCTTGAGCTTGAGCCATAAGGCATTCCACCCAGTTTTGGGGTAAGAAAGCCTTCCCTGCCGGAATCCCAAACCGTCCCAATGTACTGCAGCCTTTGGGATTGTACTAGAGCAGACTTGGGCAGGTTGACTGTTCTGCCCAGAGAGTGGAAGAGCTGGAGAGTGCACTCCACAGTCAACAAGAGCTGCTCTCTGGACAGGGCCTTGAGAAGCTAATTGTCCAGAGAAGGGAATACATACAGTCTCTCTCTTTTGAGAGTTTCTGCGACCACTGCTAAGCATTTGGTAAAGATAGGCAGTGCAGAGGATAAGCCAAAGGGCAGCACTTTGAACTGGTAATGCTTGCCCTGAAGGGTAAAGCGGAGAAACCTCCTGTGAGGAGGGAAAACTTAAATGTGCAGGTAGGCGTTCTGCGTGTCCAGTGAAGAGCCAGTCCCTGGTTTTGAGAAGGTGCATGAGGCCTGACAAAGTTACCATCCAGAACTTTTTGTATTGGACAAAGAGATTAAGGTCCTTGAGATCTAGAATAAGTCTCAGATCCCCGGTCTTTTTGGGGACCAGGAAAAACCTGGACTAAAACCCCTGGTTTCTCTGCCACCATGGCACCAGTTCAATTGCCTGCTTGTACAGAAGAGACTGTACTTCCTCCCACAGAACAGACAAGTGAGCCGGGGGATAGTTGGAGGGTGGGGGAGGGGTATATGGAGGCTACTAGATGAGCTCCAGGGTATGATCAGTCTCTACGATCTGCAGGATCCATACATCTTAAGTTTTGTTCTCCGACTGATTCTGATGAAGGGAGAACTGACTTCTGACCAACATCTTCTGGGTCTGGGCCAGAGGACAGGGGTCTGGCAAGGAGTCAAGCTCAGGAGAGACCAGCTAGGGAGGCTGGCCCAGCATTGGAGGGGGTGGGCAAGGAGGCCTGGGCTCTGTGCTTCCCCTGGGTGCAGATGCCTGAGCCTGGCCTACTGGCCTGTCTACAAAAGGGAGGCTGCCCTCTACCATGGGACTGAGTGCGGTTAAGAGAATGCACTGACTTGATGGCCCGTACGAGAGGCCTGCAGGTCATTAATGAGGTCCTGGACATCAGGGCTTAAGAGCTTACTGCCACTGAAAGGGGCATTAAGCATCCTGTTTTGCACATCGGCTGCAAATCCAGAGACCCTGGGCCATGAGTGTGTACAAAGGCATATGCCCGTGGCAGCTGCCCTGGCCACTGTGTCGGCCATGTCATATAGGGCCCTGAGGAGATGTTTACTGACAACTACCGCAGTCTGCAAACATTGGAGCAATTCCTGCTTCTGAGAACCATCTGGAAGGGCCTGTGCAGCAGCTTTGCCCTTTTTCCAGTTGGCATTCTGGAATTTAACCATGTGTGATAGTTTACAATCCTTAGACCCAAGGTACAGGAGGCGTAAACTTTTACCCCAGAGGTCAATCCTGCGGGATTGCTTGGGGGAAAAGAACTAAGGTAGCTTAGGTGTCTTTGATCTATCATGGGCTGTCTTCATGACCACCGAGTGAGTTTTGGCCAGGAGAGCGAAATAAGGAAGGCCATGAGGAGCACTGTAAAGCCTGTCTGCCCAGCGTGGCATAGCTGGTAACATGTATGGCCTGTGCCAGACTGCCGTAGTATTATTTTTTAGGACTGGCAGCACAGGAGGGATGATCTTAGGGGGAGATTCAGGGACCTCCAGGAAGTCCACCAGGCCTTTTCTGGTGACATCGTCCTTACATAGAAACATAGAATTTGACATCAGATAAGGACCGCTTGGCCCACCTAGTCTGCCCATTTCCCTACCTAACGGATAAGCTGCAGATCCTAGTTAGCCAACAGCCTACTTCCTCCTACCCCCCATTAGAATTGCCTTATGTCTGTCCCATGCATTCTTGAATTCCCCCACTGTTTTTGACTCTATGACCTCCTCAGGAAGGCTGTTCCATGTATCCACAACCCTCTCTGTGAAGAAATAGTTCCTCACATTACCTCTGAGCCATCCCCCCTCTATCTTCAAATTGTGCCCCCTTGTTTTTGCACATCTCTTTTTCTGAAAGATGCTACTCTCTTGGACTTTGTTGATTCCCTTGAGGTATTTGAAAGTTTCTATCATGTCCCCCCTCTCCCTCCGTTCCTCGAGGCTATACATCTTTAGTTCCTTTAGTCTTTCTTCATATGTCTTCTGATGCAGACCCTACATCATTTTGGTTGCCCTCCTCTGGACAGCCTCCACTCTGTCTATGTCTTTGCAGAGATGGGGTCTCCAAAACTGTACACAGTACTCCAGATGTGGTCTTACCAACTGTCTGTACAGAGGGCCAACAACTTCCTGTTTTCTACTGGTGATGCCTCTCCCTATGAATCCCAGTATCCCCCCAGCCCTCCTTACTGCCTTCTCACATTGCTAGCCCACCGTTAGGTCGTCTGATATGACTACCCCCAGGTCCCTTTCCATTTTTGTTGTTGTCAGTATCTCACCCCCCATTGTGTACTCTTCCCCTGGGTTTTTGTTTCCCAGGTGCATTACTTTGCACTTCTTTGCATTGAATCTAAGCTGCCATACATCTGACCGTTCCTCCAACCTTGCCAAGTCCTTTTTCATCCTTTCCACACCACTTTGTGTATCAACCCTGTTGCAAATCTTTGTGTCATCTGCAAAGAGACATACTTTCCCTTCCAGTCCCTCTGCAATGTCACTTATAAACACATTAAAAAGGACTGGTCCTAGTACTGAACCCTGCGGTACCCCACTAGTAACCCTTTCTTCACTGTGGACCCGATTTACTATTACCCGCTGTGTCCTGTTGTCCAACCAGTGTTTTACCCAGGCTACCACCCTAGGACCCACTCCCAGGCTGGCTAATTTGTTTATTAATCTTTTGTGCGGGACTGTGTCAAATGCCTTGCTAAAGTCTAGGTAGGCCATGTCCACAGCCCCCTCCTGGTCTACTGCTTTGGTCACCCAGTCAAAGAAATCAATTAGATTTGTCTGACATGACCTTCCGCTGTGAATCCATGCTGCCTTGGGTCCTGTGCCCCACTGGCCTCTAGGTACTCAACAATTCTTTCCTTCAGAAGTGATTCCATCATTTTCCCTACCACTGAGGTCAAACTGACAGGTCTGTAGTTTCCTGCCTCTGTCTTGCTCCCACTTTGGTGAAGGGGAATCACATCCGCCCTCCTCCAGTCCTCAAGTACCACCCCATCCTCCCATGATTTATTAAAAAGGATAGACAGTGGTGTTACTAGTTCTTCCCTTAGTTCTTTTAAAATCTTGGGGTGAATCCCATCAGGCCCCATTGCTTTATCCACCTTGAGTTTTAAGAGTTCTTTCAGAACCCTTTCTTCTATGAAAGGACTAATATCAACCCCCCTATCCAGAGTGCTTCTATTGACTGGATTAGGTATTTCCCCCTGCTTTTCCATTGTGAATACTGAGCAGAAGTATTCATTCAATATCCCTGCCTTTTCACTGTCGCTCTCTGCCCAACCACCTTCTTCTTTGTTCAGCCTCAGTATCCCTGCCTTAGTATTTCTTTGCTCCCTAATGTACCTATAAAAAAGATTGTATCCTCCTTCTTAACAGAGTTGGCTATCTTTTCCTCGGTTTCGGCCTGTGCTATTCTGACTGCCTTACCCGCTTCCTTCTGCTTTAACTGCTACAGTTCTCTGACCTGCTCCTTCTGTGTTTCCTTATACTTCCTGAATGCTATCTTTTTTCCCCTTACCTTCCCCACCACTTCTTTTGAGAACCATAGTGGTTTTTTCTTTCATTTTGATTTTTTATTTGCTTCACACAAAGACTTCTTGCCTCTGTGATGGTGGTTTTGATGTTTCCCCATTGTTGCTCCACCCCACCTTCTTGCCTGTTTGCTAGTGCTTTTCTGAGGCACGCTCTCATTTTGACAGAATCAGTCCTCCTGAAGTCCAGTACCTTCACTTTTGTGTGGCTTGACTCTACAGCTAAGTTTATCGTGAACCACACTGTTTGGTGGTCACTTGTTCCCAGATGGCTACCCACTTCAAGATCAGAGATCCTCTCTCCATCCCCATTTGAAAGTACCAGGTCTAAGATTGCTCTCTCCCTAGTGGGTTCCAAAACTAGCTGTCTGAGGCATGCCCCCTGTAGGGCATCGAGAATGGCGCTGCTCTTGGATGTGGCTGCAGCAAAGATGCTCCAGTCAACATCTGGCATATGCAGGTCCCCCATAAGCAATATTTCCCCTTTCTCTGCCATCCCAAGGATGCTTTTTATCATTTCCTTGTCCATTTCCTCCCCCTGAGATGGGGGTCTGTATACAACCCCTGTGCAGATTGTGGAGCCATTTCCACTCTCCAGGGTGACCCACAGTGCCTCCTCTCCTCCCTGTTTACCCTTTAGTTCTGTTGCTTTGATCCCTTCCCTTACATACAGAGCTACTCCTACTCTTCTTCCCTCCCTGTCCCTCCTGTAGACTGTGTACCCTGGTATGTTGACATCCCAGTCATGGTTCTCTGTGTAACATGTTTCTGTGACTGCCACAATATCCAGGCATCCCTCTTCCATCAAGGCCACCATTTCAGGGAGCTTTTTACCTAGACTATGGGCATTGGTACTCATTACCCTCCATTTTTTTATGGCTTTATTTCTTTTCCCCATCCCTGTCCCTACTGCCTTTGTCTTTTTCTTCATTTACCCCTGCCCTTCTCCCTATCGACTGCTCTATTTTGGTGTTTACCTCACTAATTACCCTGATTTTTTGGGGGACTAGGATTTCCCTTCTCCTCTTCAGTGCCTCCCCCCTTGGCTAGTTTAAATGCTTGCCACTAAAGCATTTAAACCTACCATCTAGGATCCTGGTTCTCCTCCAGGATAGATGCAGACCATCACGCCTGTATAGGCCTACATCCCTCCAGGTGGAACCCCAGTGAAGCCAAATCCCTGAGCACCGCACCAGCTTTTCAACCAGTCATTGAATCCCATGGTGCGGAGTGCCCTAGCCTCGTCTATGCCACAGACAGGTAGCACTTCCGAGAAAGTTACCATGTGTGCTACTTGTCAAAGGCCCCTCCCCAACTTCACAAACTCCTGTTGCACTGCTCTGATCCCATTCTCAGCCAGGTCATTTGTCCCTAGGTGGATAATGACATCCAGCTCCCTCCCCCTTGCCGCTGCTCCCACGATCCTGAAGATTCGTTTCCTGTCCCTCAAGCCTTGGCGCGGGCAGGCACCTACCTCCTTTCCTCCCTCCCTCCCCCAGTTCTACCCCCCTAACAATTGAGTCCCCCACCAGGAGTTGTTTCCTTCCCCTGTGGGGTCCTGGGTCACCCTCCTGTGGGTCTCCATTGTGGAAGTTCCCAGCATCCTCCTTGGTCTCCACTGCAGGTGCCTCTATAGAGGAACCATGCTTCACCAGAGTGGCGAATGAATTGTGGAGAGGCACAACTGGAGGGATGTACCTCTGTTCCACCACCCTCACCCTCCCTGAGCCCACCGTGATCCAACCACTCCTCTTTCTTGGCAACCTCTGAGGTAGTGGCGGTGGCCTGGGTGGTCGCTGGGTGGGGGAGCAGGTTTCCCGAATCCTTGCGAGGTCAGCATGGAGATGAACAACCTCCTCCCTCAGACCAGAGAGATGCCTGCAAATAGGGCAGCAACGCAGTTTCCAGAATGTCTCCCGGAAGACTGCTGCTCCACAGCCAGTGCATTGCACCACTCCCCACATGTCTTTGTCCCTTCCAGTTAGATGCTTTTTGGTTTTTTGTTCTTGTTTTAGTGTTTCATAGGTTTTCCAAGCTAGAGGACATAGTCCATAATGCTTGCCTCATATTTTTGTGTATTAGGTATATTTGTCTGCATCTGTCATTACTGACAGATTACTTAGTGTGTGCAAGCTTATGAGTGTCTCTACCCCCTATTCAGTGTGCTGTGCTTGTAAGGATATGAAGAGGTGTATGTTGTTAGCAGTTTTGAGGAAGTGATGTCAGAACCCCTGCTATAAAGGAAGTTATGCGCTTGGGGCGGGTGGGGTGAGGGAAGGCGTGGGTGGGAGTAAACCTATGCTGTCCGGAAACAATCACCTACAACTCTTACCCTCCACCCTGGGAAGTGCCTTCCTTCCTTCCTTCCTTTCAGACACCTATTTTGCAAAGGCTAAGTAACAGGTCTAGTCCTTCTCAGTCTAGAAGCCCATAATGGCAGAAAACTGTTTCATGACACCAAAGAAGGTAGCATCCTCCAAAGGAGACCTTGAGGTATTCTTAACTGTGTCCTCACTGCTTGAAGAGGAAGTGGACCTGTCAGAAATGAGGATATTCTCTTCCCCTTCATCCTCTATATCTGGGAAGATGAGCTCAGGATGATACTTCTCCTCTATGTCAACCTCTTCTGGGTCTGGCATCGGAAGACCCCAGGGAGCCTTCTGTGGTCGATAAACAAGTGTCGACGACAGAGTCGCCACTGCCGCTGCTGGCGGCAAAGGTCCATTGAAGATGCTGAATTAGTACATAGATACATAGACATTGTTGGCAGATAAGGGTCTGTGGCACACCCAGTCTGCCCATTTGAGCTTGTAAGTTCACTTTATGTTTTCCCTAGAAGTCTGTTGCCCCTTACCCCTGACCTCCAGAATTCCCTTCCGTCTATCCCATGCACTCTTAAACCTCAAGAATGTTTCAGCCCCCACCACTGTCTCTAGAAGGGTGTTCCACTTGTCCACCACCCATTATTTGAACAAATTCTTCCTGCTTCCTCTGAATCACCCTCCCTCCAACTTCATCCCATGCCCTCTAGTCCTGGAACATCTTTTTCACTAGAAAATAGCATGTTCCTGCACCCTGTTCCTTCCTATAAGGAACTTGTATGTCTTTATCATATCCCTTCTCTCCTCCTGAGAGTACATATTCAAGCAACTTGTTCTCATAGGACTTGTGATGCAATCCCTGTACCATCTTTGTTGCCCTTCTCTGAACCTTCTCTACCATGTCTATGTCCTTACATAGGTAAGGTCTCCAGAACTGTACACTGTACTCCAGGTGGGGCCTCACTAGTGTCATGTATAGTGGAATTATGACCTCCCTTTTTGTGCTGGTGATGCCCCTGTCTATGCATCCCAGCATCTTATTTGCTTTACCCGTTACCTTGTCGCACTGTTTCCCTACCTTGAGGTCGAGATGATAACCCCAAGATCCCTTTCCTGCTTGGTGCATGCTATATCCTCACCCCCCCCCAACTGATATGTTGTTTCAGGGTTTACATGCCCCATATGCATGATCTTGCACTTCTTTGCATTGAATTTCAACTGCCCTTGACCATTCTTCAAGCTTCTGCAGGTCCCTCCTCTTTCTGTCTACACCCTCTGGCATGTCCACATGTTTACAGAGCTTCGTGTCATCAGTGAACAGGGAAATTGCCATCTAGGTCCTGTGCAATGTCACTGATGAAGGCGTTGAATAGGACCGGTCCCAACACTGATCCCTGTGGTACCCCACTGGTCACTCTTCCCTCTGTGGAGTGACAGCCATTTATCACACCCTCTGCGTCCTGCTTCCCAGCCAATTACCTACCCACCACACTACTGTTCTGCCCACTCCCAGATTCCCCAGTTTAATAGTCTTCTATGTGGCACAGTGTCAAAGGCCTTGCTAAAGTCCAGATAGGCCACGTCCACTTCCCTCATCTGACCCACCTCCCTTGTCACCCAGTTAAAAAATTTAATAAGGCTGGTCTGACATGACCTCCCCCCAGTGAAACCATGCTGCCTTGGGTCCTGTAGTCCATTGGCAACCAGATGTTCCACCAATCTCTCCTTCAGTAGTGCTTCCATGATCTTCCCCACTACGGCTCTTCCGTGGAGACAGTGCTTGCAAGTCGATGGTGGGAAAGAACTATAGAGTGAGTGGGGCTGCCCACACCTATATAGAGTTACTGATGTCGGCGGACGTAGATGCCATGGGTGGCCCAAGTTGTACTGCTGAAAATCTTCCGTGTGGCTTCCCGTTTCCATCGGCGAAGATTCCTATGGTGTAACCTCATTACTAAGATACCCCTCAAAGAAGATATACGAGTTGCTCAGAGGGTCTGACTGGAAGAAGACAGCTTAACACAAAAGCAGCACAAATGGGAGGTGGGTTGCAGTGAAGAAAATGTGAACTGATATTTTCTATGTAGACAACAGGGTATGAACCTTAATAGCCTCCCTTACATTAAGCTGTCTTCACTACCCCACCGTCTCAAGTATACACATGTATATTGGTCTTTAAAGGTGATACACCAATTGAATACCTTCATGGGATGGTGATGGGATAGAGCTATTAATCAACCAGTTACTGGCAACCCCAATATACTGATTGCCAACCATCCAGTCCAGCAGTCCTTTTGCCCACAATTAGAAGGGCTTTAGGTCCAGTCTTTTCTGGTTGGGGATCGGTTAATCTCATTTGCTACAGCCTGCTCCAAACTTCATTTAACCCCCTTTAAGGGATTTAAACACTGTCAAATAACTCACTCTCTTCTTCAGTTTTTAGGCCCAAAACTATGTAGGATCTGGAATTTGCAAATACCTCACTTCTTTTGTAAGTTTATCTCTCAACCCCTCATAGTATCACAAATTTACAAAGTACTTCAATCTCAGGATCCGAATACCCTATCAGGTATCTCTTACTCCTGCCAGCAAGCCTTGCCTCTTTCATACAATACTGCTAAATGGCAAACAACATGGCATCAGTTATATAAATTCCTTAAACAAGACAGACTTCGCATTAAGCAGTTCCGTACTTTACACAAATTATATAGTACACCAGCAAAATTGTTTACAATTGGTAAGGCCCCCTCTGCCCACTGCATACGTTGTCATCAGGTGGATGGCCACTTAAAACATATGCTATGAGATTGTCCAGGCATACTTCCCTTTTGGGAGAATATCAAGCGTTCTCTTGTCCCTATGCTGGGCTTGGAGGAGTTATTTACCCCAAGTATTTGTGTTGCTGGCATATATCTGTATGGCTTACCCAAGGTACGGAAAATGCACATGGCAATGATTAGTATAATAGCATAATTAATTATACTCAGACACTGGAGGAATAACTCCACTCCACATTTCAAGTAATGGCACCAGGAAATTCTATCAGCCTTAATGGTTGAAAAGCAAATAGCTTTCCTATGACATTGTAAGCACCATTACAGAACAAACTAGGAACCTTTATTCACATCTTAGGCCTGTCCTCTTAATGGCTATTAAAAATTGCTTTTAACATTTTATCAGCCTTAAAGGTTGAATCATTGTTGGCTCATCATGAAGCGCCCGGCACTTAGCGCCTAGATACGCTGGCTCTATTTAGTTATATGTTTTAGGCCTACGATGGATTGTCAAGGCAGCACAATTTGAGGAGGGCATATGGGTGGGGGTGGGGCTTCTTTTCTTTCTTTTTATTATTTGTTTTGATCATCTGCTACTTTCACTGTATAGATGTTTACAAAGTGCTCTTGTTGGTGTTATTTTTCATGTTAATTTTTATGCTTAAAAACGTTTTGATAACATTTATTTGATCAAAACAAAAAAGAAAATGTGAACTGCTCAGACAGTGCACAGCCTGGCCGGCCTGCAAGTGCAGCAGTACCACTACTGCTCGCGATGCAGATGACCTGGGTTCAGAAGCGAGCCTGGGTGTCAGAGGGCTGGCTGGGGAGGAGGAGAACTGAGACGCCCATGGACTGCTCTCCTCCTCTGGGGGAGGGAGGGAGAGAATGGGGGGAAAGCTGCCATTTGCCACTCATCACAGGCCCTGCACCACTGACTGGGCTCTCTGCCTCGCCAACCAAGTAGCCAAACTCTGCCAGGGACTGCAATGCGAGGCCCCCGGTGGACCTTTCCACTGAGTGGTCATCCATGGGAAAACTTGCGAGGTGCAGGTTAAGTCCCAGGGATGGCGGCAAGCGGGGCTGGGTTGGATTGTCGGGGGGTTGGTGCAGCCATGGTGGGAAAAAGGCAAATTAAAAAAAAAGAAGGTGCACAGCTTGCTAGAACGCAGAAACCTTAACATAAAAGCAGCACAAATTGGAGGGTGCTGTAATATGCAAGCCTAAAACTGTTTCAAACATTACTAATTTCTTAAACTAGTAGATGACAATTGCCTGAATAAGGTGTGCACGCCACACATACAGGGAAGAAGCAAAGCTTTGTACTTTTTTCTCAGTTGATTACAGGCATACCTAAACACAAAAGTGTACAATGGTTTTGAAAGGAACATTACACAGATAACAAACAATCCATCTTTATACTGCAAAAGTGTATACATACCATACATAGTGCAGTATGTATAATGCTTCAAATGACTACTAACGTGTATTACACTACTTATTACATTTACATTAAAGAAGGCTTATCTAGTGAAGACTGTGGTTGAAATAATGGTTATGTATCAGAACTGCATAAATCAAAATAGGACATAATATATTTAAAGTTCTGAACTGCTTAAGTAAACGTGAAGCACAAATTTGAAAACATGTTAGAAAGCATGAGGTTTAGAGAAAAGAAGCAATGAAAATGCCAGCACTTTAGAGTTCCGGTGAAGAAGGTATGGCAGTGCATGAAGAACCCCTCCTCAATACTCTGTGATTTGTCAAATCAATTTCTTGCATATAAATTAACTTTAAATTCATGCTGAATTAGGTAGCGGTAACAAACTGAATCGGGCAAGTTCAGTCAATATAGAGAATCCACACACAGTGGTATTTATACAAACGTTCACTGGTATCGTGGTATAACACATGGTATTTATGGCCATAAATGCAGTTTGGCATTGTGTAAGTGCTTGAATAGCATGTATTTCCTGCCATGAATCCCACAATTTGCCACCACAAAAACTGTGTTATATGGCAACACAGGTGATCTTTTGATAACCACCACTGTATACATGCAGTAAAAAGAAAATTACTTAATAGATGTAAGGTTCCGATGTGGATAAGGCGATTAAGGTTAGATGTTACAATAAGTGCCTCTACCCAGTGAATAACTGCTTAAGAAAACCAGAAGTAGTTGAATCAGATTAATTCTAAGTGCCTAAGATTGTGTTTTATGCAAATTAACCTACTAATGAAATCCGCCTTGACTCCCAGCAGCCCTCCGGTTTAAATGATAGACTTATTTTCCACTAACATCTTTCAGCCACCCCTTTTTTCCCCTAAAGTCTGTTTGTACCTGTGCACATTTAATTTGTTTTTCATTTTCACCAGAAGTCTCCATCTCTATCTCCTTCCCACACATTTGTAACCTTTTAGCCCTCTTACTAGGCCCTGTTAATCAGTCCTCACCTGGGGACTTATCTAGCTCTTTCACTCCTATTATGCTTCATCTTTCCCATCATCACCTTTTTGTTTCACAGATTCTCTCTTAATCTTGCCATTTATCACCTCTTCTCCCTCAGCCTCCTCTTTTTCTTTCCATATATATATATATATATATATATATATATACACACACACATATATATATATATATATATCCCTCATTTTACCTCCCTTCTACACTAACTTTGTTTTTTTCTCTTTTAGATATTTCCTGAAAAAGAACTAAGATTGAAATGTAGATTTTTAACTCTATTTTCTATTTTTAGCATGCATTTAATATAACCATTTTGTTTTGCTAATGAAATAGTTGAGAGAGCTGTAATCCACGTACCTAGTAAAATACATGCTAATTACTATCAACATATCATGTTTTTTGATGCTTCCTCAAGAGTAATAATATCCTTTGCTCAATATTCGCACCTGCCCACCACCCACCCAGCTAGCTGCACCTACATTTTCTGGCCTCATGTTATTCTTGTAAATAAGGCCTTAATAAATGCAAGACAACTACAATAACATTTGAAATGAGGGGAAAATATTCTGGATCTAATTTTAACCAATATGGGTGACACACTAATTGGATGTATAACAGCAGCTCCTCTTGGCAATAGTGACCATAATTCTATCCACTTTTAAATACATTTTTTTTTTTTTTATTTACTTTTGTTAACCGGGTAGGTGCACTAGCCATAAAATGACTCTTTTCAGGCATGACCCGGGACAGTACAACAAAAGGAGAACAGTTGAACAACAGCAACATGAGTATAATAATGCAAACAGAGGAATAGTACAGCAGTGCTACAAAAATACAATGGGTAGAAACAACAAAAAACAATGGCAAGCATTATACAGATAATGGCAGTAAGATATATAATAAGTGTAGAAACCATGGACCTGACCTGTGTAGTGAAAGGGTTAATAAGATAGTAAGTTTATATAGACAGAAATGTGAGGAATGTTCAAACATAACAAGAAAGACTGACAGAAGGAAGGTCAGGGGTGGTAATTGGCAAAACAACAATGGATGGTCAGCAACAAGGTTCGAGAAGGAAGAGAGCTAGTAGTCAAGAAGTTATTTACAAAGAGAAGGAAAAATATGAGGAGGGGAAGAGGAGACAGTCTTGGAGCTGGATTACAGCAGGGGTGACATTATTGGTAAGTCTCAGGAGCTTCAGGCTGGGTCAAAGCATGTACAAGCATCAGTTAAGGATAGATATCGACGATATTCACTTTCAAATCCAAAGTGAGACAGACAGCCGGAGGTTGAATGGAAGAGCATTCCATAGCCTGGGAGCAGAGAACTGGAAGGCCCCTGTGCCTTTAGTCGTCCAACATCTTGGAACATAGAGCAAGGATTTGTCAGCTGATCGCAGGCCATAGGAGGATGGTTGAGGGACCAGCAATGCCGCCAGCTGGTATGTTTTTTTTTCCTGGATGATTGAGTCCATTAGTGATCCAAGGTAGTACTGTCTACTGGCAGAGGGTGAGATCCAATTCAGAACCTTATAAAGAAGGCAGTGATGTTTGAGTCGAGGCGACGAAGAGGCAAATCGGCATATATTGTTATAAGTTACGTCCCATTTTAGTAGGGAGGTTTTATGGGCAGAGGTAAGAATAGAGGCACCATAAGGAAGGGTTGGGAGCAGAATACCTCAGGCAATTGCTAATTTGGCTGAGGGTGTAAGCATGTAGCTCGTTTTGTAAGCTATTCCTAGTTTCGAGTTTACAGCTTTGCACGAGGACTGAATGTGAAGATTAAAATCCAGGGACTGGTCCAGGAGGACCCCAAGGTACTTGAAGGAAGTAACATTTTCAAGTGGAAATCCTCCTGGGTGAAGAACCTCCAGCAAACTAGAACAGGTCTTAATCTTTGGTGCAGGACCTAGGAGCATGGCTTTCATTTTCTTTTCATTTAGTACAAGCTTACGGTCTAGTAGCCAGTCTAAGACCTTACTGAAGTCTGAAGTAAGTGATGTGTTTATGCAGGCAATACTAGAAGAACTAGTGTAGACGATAAGGTCATCAGTGTAGAGAACAGCTAAGCAGGATTCCAGTACCTCAGCTGCACTGTTGATAAAAATTGAGAACAGAAGGGGCCCAAGGATAGAGCCCTGGGGGACCCCAAGGTTGATAGCAGATGTGTTGGACAGGGAGGAGTTCAATTTGACAGCTTGCGACCTGTTTGACAGGTAGCTACAGAATCAGTCCACAACAGGGATAGAGAAATGGAATTTATGGAGAGTGGAAAGAAGCACGGGATGGTCTACAAGGTCGAAAGCCTTAGTGAGGTCAATGAAGATGGCACCTGTGAGTTTTCCAGAGTCCATGTTGGACAGAATGTCAGTAGTTAGTTGAAGAAGAGCCTCGGTGGTGCTATGACCTTTTCTGAAACCATGCTGAGTGTCTGACAGGAGATTGCAGCATGTAAGGTAGTCAATGGTCTGTGATGCAACTATTTTCTCTAGGATCTTGTTAAGGACAGAGAGAATTGCTATAGGTCTGTAATTGGCCATGTCCTTTGGGTCACCTTTTTTAAAGACAGGCGTTACTCTTGCAGATTTCCATAGGTCTGGCACAGTGCTATGGATAAGGGATAAAGTGTAGATTCTGGCAATCGGAGAGGCAATGAGTGGAGCAGCCAGCTTAAGAAGACGAGGTTCCAGTGAGTCAGAATCCGAGCTGGTATTGGCAGATATGGATCTCAGTAATTTCAGAACTTCTGCTCTTGATATAGCCTTGAAATAGAATGTGGCACTGGAGGAGCATCATACGATAGGGCACTATGGTTGTCTGATGGTAGTGTGGTAGGTAGATTGGAGTGCGATCCATTAGGTTGTAAAGCCAAAGTATAGTATGAAAGATCAGACAAAAGATTGTTAAAACTGTTTGAGATGGTACTAGGGTCATTACAATGTGCCCCATTTATGATCATTTCATCAGGAGTGACTGACCCCGAGGTACCGAGAAATGTTTTGACATGGGCCCAGAATTTCCTCGGGTCACAGGCTGAGCTTTGTAGAAGGTCCTTGCAGTATTTGCTTTTAGCAACTCTAACTTGTCTCTTACATCTGTTCCTTAGTTCACGACAGACAATAAGATCTGACTATAGGCCAGTTTGTTTGTAGCGAATCCAAAGCTTGTCCCACTGGCGCAGATTAGCAAGGAGGTCTTTATGCAGCCACCTTGTCTGTTTTCCTCTGACCCTCCTAGTAGTCTTGGGGGCGTGTTTATATTGAATGGTAATAAATTAATTTATGAATATCTGTAGAGCAACCTCCACAACCTTTGTTTGATAGTTACCTGCCCAGTCGATATTGGAGACATCATAGAGAAATGCATCCTGGTCAATATGAGCTAGATTTGTAAACGTGATTAGTCTTGATGGAGGAGATGGAGGCGCAACCATAGATGGGATACAAAAAGTGGGTGAGTGGTCTATTAGTGCATCTGCAAGGATTCCTGCTTTTGACACATGTTCCATATGGTTAACCATCACCCAGTCTAGAGTGCACCGCTTGATGGGATGATGTGGCTCTAGTTAAGGCCAGAGATCAACTGGTGAAAATTATAACTAAGCATGAGTGATTGCAAGGATATTTGAGCTGACCCTAACCAACTGAGGTTAAGATCACCTAGGATGACAGCCTCATTATGATTTACAGTCTGAGAGGTGATGTCAAGGAGTTCTTGAAGACCTACTATTCCCCAGCAGGGGATTACAGGCACAGATAATATGAAGCTTCTTTTCCTCCAATACAATAGTTGCCTGTATGAATTCGCACACTGCGGGAGAGGCAGATGCCGGGACAATAGAGATGTTGAGGTGGTTTCTGAAGAATAGGGCAACTCCACCTCCACGCCTGGATAAGGATCTATCCCGCCAGAACAGGGAATAGTTAGGCAAGAAGCATACATCATCAGGTATTCTGGGTTTTAGCCAAGTTTCTGTGAGACAGAGTACATCAGGATTGTAGAGTTTCACCCAGGCCTCGATTTCCGCATGGTAACAGGTAAGACTTCTGATATTGATATGGGCAATTAATAATCCTTTCTTGGACATGCCAGATAACTCATTTAGGGAAAAGAAACAGGTAGGTGGACCTGGATTTAGTCTGATGTCCCGAGATAGCAGAATAATGATCATGGCTAGGAACCAAAGCCTTGCACAGTGGCAGGTTAGCGTGAAAGCACATCTCCATGGCAGCTTTCTCCTGGCATGTAGAGGGTAATGGATGCTGCCTCTAACAAGGAGGATAGGGTTAGGTTGCAGATCAGGCTTTGTCTCTGCAATCAAGTTAGAGAAAATACAGCTGCAGTAAGCCTCTGAGGAGTCTTTTGCCATTTGGTTACATGGGAGAGCCCATGTGGTAGTGTCCAGGCTGAGTAAAAGGACAAACGACAAGAGTGCCCATAGCAGACTATACTTCGCCTTAGTGTTACTATTTGACTTGGGTAGGAAGGCTAGTGGTATACTGAGACAGAGGATTAGCTCTTGGGGATAAAGAGATAGTGTGTGTAAAATTAAGACTGCCAAGAGTGACCGTGTTCCACCATTTTAACCTTTGGCCGAAATTAGAGATACAGCAAAAACAACGAAGTGTTTCCTGCTAGCGTAGCAATTATTTAGAAGAAGTGGATCAGAGAAGCAGAAAGTAAAGCCCCACAAAGGTTAATTAGGAAAACAGACCACCCGGAGGCTCTACTTGTGGTAAAGATTACAGTGAGGAAATGAAGACCTATTCAAGATATGTTAGATGGCACCCCTAGTGGCAGAATTTTATAAGGAAACAATGGGAGACTAGACATATAGCAGTAGTGTTCGGCAAGAGTCAATGCAAAGCAGAGGGCGCCGAAGCCCAGAGACTGATAATCCGACAGAGAAAAGGCAGGGCCAAACAGTGGCCGAGCAGAGAGCAGCAGTCCAATTAGAGGAGGGTGGCAGCAGGTGGCCGCCTATCAAACCCACATAGTGCTAGCCTGGACACTTAACCGGATTTGAAGGTGTTCTGTTCATCAGGAGGATAGAGGTATGAGCAGCTGGCAGGATTAGCCACGTCGCTCACTGGGAGCACAATCAGGCACAGTGGATCTATTTTAAGATATAAAATGTAGGTTAAGATAGGATGTTATTAGCTAGGGCAGGGAGTACCAAGGCAACTTGAAAAATACTCGGGGTAGCAAGAGAGGAAGCCCAGGTATTGAACTGCACAGTAGATAGCAGAGCAGGCACTAAGCAAAGCTGATAGGCAAGCAGATGGTGAAAATAGGAAGATGCCTTTAAAGGGAAGACAGGACAAGTTGTTAGGCCTAATAGCTGCACTCTGTATCTTTAAGAGGAGTTGCAATATTAGTGAGAGGGGAGTATGAACATTGCTAGGGGTGGTGCCGAGGGGGGAGGGAGAGTATGTAATAAAGGCTGGAGGTGGGCGATGGGAGGATGGGTGTAAAAATTCAAGCAGCAAGGAGACAGAAGGACAGAAAGTGAAAGAGAAAATTAATTATTTACAGGGCAACGCTTACCACTGTGACCCAAATGGAATCTGGTCTAAACAGAAAAAACTGTATCACTTTAAACTTAGTTTCTGTTCCAGGGCAGCTTACCATTGAACCTTAAATAAACAAAGAGAGCTGTAATATTTTACAATCTACAAAAATGCAGCCTAAATGAACTTGCACTTCAAACTACCCTTGGAGTGCAAAATTGCTGTAAACAGGCTTAGGTTCGCGTTTAAGTTAGGATTTACAAGACAATTTGGAAGGACTTAACAAGTACCACAATCAGAATATAACATTAGCTTAAGGTCCAGAGAGGAAACAACAGTAGCAAAGAATTAAAGAACTGCAGCAGCCCGTCAGCAGGCAGAGTAGATGGTTCTGGATAGTCCAGTTTCTGCAGCGTACCTTCGGTCTGGTGATCAGCGGGCAGTGCAGCGAGGAAGGCAGCCGGCAGACAGAAGGGGTCCGTCCAGCTGCTTGAAGCAGCAGAGGCACCCGTATCAAGGGTGAAGCTAAGGGGAGAAATCAGAAACAGCCAAAGGTTATAAAGTTGTAAGAGAGGGAGTGTTTACAGCCGGGGAGGTGGAGGAGGAGTTATTCACTTCAGGGCAGAAAATAAACAGACTGGAGCTATGGCAGCAGTAGCTGGTCAATTAGATCAAAGAGTAGTGACAGGGACACAGTTAAAGGAAAACTACACCCAAAACTTGAAAAAATATATGTTGTGCAGAGTGTTTTAATTTGTATGTGAAGTTCTAGTGTTTCCTTCCCTCTGACTGGTATTAGTTTTTCCTAAATTAGCCTGCTAGCTTTAGGGTAGTTCTACGATCCTGGAGATCACCATATCAAATAGTTTTATTGCATTTCTTTGTCCTACAATGCACCTTGTTTCATGTAATGGTGATGTAGCAGAATCCCATAAATCCACAGAAAGCACTGCATTACAATCAGTTCACAACAACAGAGATGGCTATATTTTAAAATCTGTAGAATTCAGCTTAGTGACCACCCTCATCCTAAAGGTTTTACTGTCCTGAAAATCTTTGCTGCTGGTAATTTTTGTGCAGCTTGTAAAGCTTCCAAGATATTTAGTTTGTTTGGCATGTATGTGCTGAATGTTGGGTCTCTCTTACATCACAGTCACAAGACAAAATGCACTGTGGGAACCAGAAAAACAATTACACTATCAGGTATGGAGATCCTCAGGGGTCGTAAAACTAGCATAAAGCTAGCAGGCTAATTTGGGAAAAAACTAATACCAGTCAGAGGGAAGGAAACACTAGAACTTCACATACAAATTAAAACACTCTGCACAACATATATTTTTTCAGGTTTTGGGTGTAGTTTTCCTTTAAGAAAGGGTGTAGATGTCTAGGCCCAGAGATACCTCACAGCAGGAGGAAATTCTAACTGGAGAAATATGGCTGAGACAGAAAGGCAGACAGAAAAGGTATTAGTTGCAAGGCTTGGCTTAGGATTGAAGCACAAAGAAACCAGGTCTACATAAGAGAATAAGGACAAAAATTCAAGCAGCAAGGAGACAGAAGGACAGAAAGTGAAAGAAAAATTTAATTATTTACAGGGAAAAGCTTACAACTGTGACCCAAATGGAATCTGGTCTAAACAGAAAAAACTGTATCACTTTAAACTTAGTTTCTGATCCAGGGTAGCTTACCACTGGACCTTAAAACAAAGAGAGCTGTAATATTTTACAATCTACAAACCTGCAGCCTAAATGAACTTGCACTTCAAACTACCCTTGAGTGCAAAATTGCTGTAAACAGGCTTAGGTTCGTTAAGTTAGGATTTACAAGACAATTTGGAGAGACTTAACAAGTACCACAATCAGAATATAACATTAGCTCAAGGTCCAGAGAGAAACAGCAGTAGCAAAGAATTAAAGAACTGCAGCAGCCCGTCAGCAGGCAGAGTCGATGGTTCTAGACAGTCCAGTTTCTGCAGCGTACCTTCAGTCTGGTGATCAGCAGGCAATGCAGCGAGGAAGGCAGCCGCGGACAGAAGGGGTCCGCCCGGCTGCTTAGGCTTAACAAGGCGCCCGTGTCAAAGAGTGAAGCTTCGGTCTGGTGATCAGCGGCAGTGCAGCGAGGAAGGCAGTCGGGCGGATAGAAGGTCCGCTTGGCTGCTTGAAGCAGCAGAGGCACCCGTGTGAAGGCTGAAGCTTCGGTCTGGTGATCAGCAGGCAGTGCAGCGAGGAAGGCAGCCGGCGGACAGAAGGGGTCCGCCCGGCTGCTTGAAGCAGCAGAGGCACCCATGTCAAGGGTGAAGCTATAAAGAAAGACACTGTAAAACAGTCAGGATGTACAAAGGTTTTTTTGTTTGAGAGGGAGGACTTTGTGAAGCTGAAGGCTAATATGACTGAATGGAACTGGAAACAATTCCATAACAAATCGTTATGTAACATGTAGGATATTTTCTGTACAAAATTAGTTAAAACCACCAAGTGCATACCGTATAAAACTAAATACAACAACAAAGGTAGGACCCCAAACTGGATGACCCCCAACATTAAGGGACTAATTAAAAAGAAAAATAAATTGTTTAAAAAACTATAACATACTTGGCAAGATATAGGATTTGCTATAGTATAAAAAATTAACCAAAAGAGTTAAAACTCAAATTAAAAAAGCAAAATCAGTATTTGAGTTAACGCTGCAACAATATCCAAGGTTAACTACAAGGCATTCTATGCACATATTAATAAAACAAAAGAGACAAATAACTCAGTGGGGCCACTAAAAAAATCATGACGGTCATATCACATCTGTTATAAAGGAGATGGCTAATATCTAGAATGCATATTTTTCATCAGTGTTAATCATAAATCTAAAATAGCCCCAATACAAAATAGAACAAATATAAAACAATCATTGACAATTGATATAGACTCTAAAGATGTGGGTCAAGGTTAAAAAAAAGGTAAAGCCGAGTAAATCTCCTGGGCCTGATGGGATACACCCTAGAATAATCAACAAACTAAGTGCTGAGCTGGCTCCTCCATTAGCTTACATCTTCCAAACATCCTTGGATGTGGGTGAAGTTGTTGAATCATGGAAGATAGCTACAGTTGTACCACTGTACAAAAAGGGGACTAGAACAGACCCAGCAAACTACAGACCTCTTAGTTTGACAGCCATCCTGTCCAAGGTATTTGAAGGCATTGTAAAAGATCACATCACAGATTTTCTGGAGCAGGAAAGCCTTAGGGACAGGTCACAGTATGGGTTCACAAAAGGAAGATCCTGTCAGACGAATATGTTGTATTTCTATGACAGGGTTAACAGGGCACTGGATACAGGGGGTTCTGCGGATGTGGTATTTTTGGACATCTCTAGAGCATTTGATAAAATCCTGCACACAGAGTTAACAGACACACTGTACAAATTACAGATACAGAATAACAGTCAACTGGATCCACTCTTGGCTTACTGATAGAAAACAGAGTATATGCATAAAGGTGGTTTATTTAAACTGGGCTAAGTATCTAGTAGCGTACCCCAAGGTTCTGTACTGGGACCCTGTCTGTGTAACATTTAAGTTTCATCGATCCAATATGTTAATGATAAAATATGACTAACAAAATTTGCAGATGATTGCAGATTGGGGGGCCACAGTACAAAATCAGGATGGTGCTGTAGAACTCCAGCAGGCCCTAGATTATATTCAGAAATAGACAACAGAGCATAAACTACATTTAAATCATGATAAATGTATGGTAATGCACACAGGGAAAAAAACATGTATTTACTAAACACAATAACCTTAAAGAAACAGTTGAGGAAAAGGATCTGGGCTTCACAATCTCAAATGACCTATCATTTAAGTCACATTGTAACAATATAGTCCACAAAGGGAATAAAATATCAAACTGTGTACTCAGGCACATTGAGAACAGAAGCCACAAGGTCTTGGTCCCTCACTATACATCCTTGGTGAGGCATATTCTGGAGTATGGGGCCCAGGTTTGGTCACCATACAGAAAGGGAGAAATACAAATAATAGAGAAGGTATAAAAAAAAGGGCAACTAGAGGTATCAAAGACCTTAGGGGAAAAAAAACTATCATGAAAAACAGAGAGCTGGATATGTTTACCCTGGAGCACAGGAGATCACAGGGGACTTGGACCTAGTCTAACGTGATAACCATCTACTAGTTATGTGCATATAATTTTGATATAAATATATGTTTTAGACTTCTGTCTAGGAAACTGGCCAAGCAGCAAAGCCTCATGGACCATGGGATAAGGGAGAGGAAAGAAGGATCTGCCCTCTCACTGACGCAGTGGATAAACAAATTAAGAGCTTCCTTTTTGACACCTACCTGTCAAAGCCTGTGCTAGCTGCTACAACAGGTTGTAAAACCAGCCATTGCTTTGAACCTAGGAAACTACCCATAAAAGACTGCATTTATACAACATCAGGAGGTAAGCCACTTCTGACAGATCCCTGTGAAAATGTTCACAGCTAAGAGAGGTGCTTTGCAGGATGTTTCTCAAACATCAAAGGGGGATGCTAATTATAAAACTATGGTCTGATGAGGAAATAGACTGTCTTGTTTATAATTAAGATACTGCTATCCTTGCAGTTTTCAAACAGACAGTCAGCTGAAGCATGTGGGTGTGCATTGGTCATGTTACAAATTAATTACAGGACTAAGAGTGACCTCATGTGCTGTGACATCACAGAGCGGTTGGTACTATAACTGTGAATATTATCAGCTGGCTGAAAGGACAGAATTGTCTTCTACTTTGGACTCCTGAAAGAACATACTCTTGTTCCAACTTTGCAAGACTTAACACACTTGTGTTCTGGACTTAAGAAGCACTTCTGCCAAAATTAGGTAATTTCAACACCATTATTTACCAGCTAAAACTGGGGTAGGATTAGTTACTCAGTATAAGGCGGTTTGTTTATAAGTGTCCATTTATTTTTCTGATTGTACCATTAATGTTACATGTTCTGTCTTTTGTATTTCATATTTTTAATTTTAGTAAACTTTGTTTTCCTTAAAATCCTGCATGAGACATTTTCTCACTTTGAGTGTGAATGCTGGGACAGTGTTGATAATTCTGACATAACTGTTAACAAGTGCTTATAGTGTGTCACTGGATGCAGCAAGGTAAGGAAATACCTAAGTCTGAACTGAGTCAGAAGAGGGACTGGGAACCAGGTTGTGTGCCCGCTGGGTTATGTATTGCACTGCTTTCCCTGAAGAGGGTGTGACATCTGAACCTGTTACCTGGGTGTGCTAGCTAAAAAATGGTTCATATCTGACCCCAGGACTCGAGACTGGTAGTTGCTCACACCCAAAACAGACAGGAGGGTTTCCCTGTTTGTCTCCTGTTCACATATTGCACAATGAGGTTGGACATTGTGGGAGCAGAGGGTCTGACCCCCGGAGTGTGTCTGTGACACCTACTACATAGGGCTTGGTCAGAAAATGACTCATGGGACATGGGGCTTCAATTTAGATAACAGATTTATAAAACTCATTCTCATCCTCTACAGCTGAAAAGTAGAAACTATAAATTGATGAAAAGAAATCAGTGGTTCAATCAGAGGGTGGTTCTAATACGGAATGGTCTCCCTATTGAGGTCATAGGATGTACTACCACAGTTCAGTTCAATCAGAAATTAGACACACACTTACTGGGTAAGATGCAACAGATGTAACTACCTAGGTGAGCTCCATGGACGAAAATCTATTACCTCTAGCTCTGTATATACCTATGATAACTATAACATGCAATGAATAAACAAACAGTATACAAAATTAGTAAATCATGAATGCCTAAGGATATAATCAGTACTTTTTATTAGTTCACATGGAAATCTCACAGTAGTAGTTAAGCAAAAGGTTAATGGTACTACAGTATAATGCAGTTGCTGTAAAAAAAATACTGTGACATAACGTAGTTGCGTTAAAAAAAAATACATCATTTAGTGCATTTTTTTTTATCGCAACCGTGTTATACTACAGTAATTTTTTTCTACAACTGTGTTATACCACAGTACCACTGAACTTCTAGGATTAGTACTGTGCAGTTGGAGTTCAGGTAATACATTTGATTGTAAAATGTCAGCGTTTTGGTTGGGAATAAACTCCTGTGGATATTGAATGGCCTTTTCAAGTTTTCATCTGTAGTTCAATATGAAATGATCAATTACCTATAAAATGGAAAACATAATGAATTAGCATAACTTTACTCATGTAGTGGGATTCTTTCAGGACTCGCATTCTTCTTATGAATAAGGCCTTAATGACTGTCTGTATTCAATGGTGAGTCCAACATAATAAAACAGGAATATGGCTTTTGAAATTCTATGCAGTAAACATAACAAATTCTGATCATAGCACCCACCAAAAACTGATGGATATCAATGGTCATACAGTATATTTTAACCGTTTATTTTAAAAAAAGAGCAGTACAAAATATACATTTTAAATGTGAAAAAAGAAACTAACATTTCGTAAGGACAACGCCCTGCTTCATCAGAGTTAATTCATTTTTTTTTTCATATTTAAAAATGTATATTTTGTACTGCTCTTTTTTGAAATAAATGGGTAAAATAAATGACCATTGATAGTCTGTTTTTGTTGGGTGCTATGATCAGAATTTGTTTTGTTTCAAGCCGAATTAGCACTACCAACATATCCTGGTGCTTTGTTTTTCATTGTTGAATTGGATATGTAGTAAACATGACTTAATCTGAATATAATAAATTAGGAAGAAAACCTAAAGAAATAACATGGATTTGCACTGGTAGTTCCACAGGAACTAATACATTTTCTGAAAAACAGATTCCTAATAATCTTACATATACAGGTACTTATTCCTAAAATAAGGCTGGTATTGGACTGACATTCTTATGAATGTATGTTCTTTTTTTTAACTCTGTTTATTCTCCCCAGGTCTGTGGAACTCTCTCCAGCAACCATCCATGCCAGTCTCTACCTCCCAGTCTGAAACTCACCTTCCAGTCTCTCCGCTCTGGGGAACCCCTTGGCTCTGAGCCCCCAGAGGTGAGTCCAACGGTGGGAGTGTGGGCCACGCATGGTTGACGCCTTCGCCTATCCACAGCTGGATTTTTTTTTTGCTCCTTTAGTGTTGCTGCCCTAGAGCTTGGACGTGCAATGATGTCCTGCTTGGCATACGCTCATTCCCGAACGCACCTGAAGGACGTCCACCGCAGCTTGTTCCCCTACGTCTGCCTTCTGAGTGTTGCATTCCCTCAGTAGCCACCAGGGGCTGCTGCTGCACTGACTAGGGTGAACCCCCCTCCCCAAGGAAGGAGAGCAGTCCATGGGACCCTCGATCCTTCCTCAACCCCTACCAACCCCCGACGACCTGTGCTCGTTACCGAACATTGGTTGCCGGCGTGGCGTGAGATGTGGTGTCCAGCACCTCAACCCTCAGTGCCACCAGACCAGCTTATGAATATGTTCTTAATAATTGTTTGTTTTTAATAGTTATTCCAAAATAGTACAATTGGAAGAGTACCTTGGAGATCCTATGGAATAAATATGATTTATGCATAATGAATAAAGGTTGGAATACATACAGGCATATAATATGAATTAGCACTGGTAGCACCATTAATACATGATCTGGAAAATGGAATCCTACTGATTTTACATATGCTTATTCCCGAAGTGAGATTCTTTAAGGACTCACATTCTTCTTATGAATAAGGCCTTAACTGTTTTTAATGTAATACAACTGAACAACTTGGAAATTATGTGGAACAAACATGACTTAAAGGAGAAGTGTGCTGAATCTGTAAATCTTTTTTCACAATAAAAGCTGTTTTTTAAATACTGGATCGAAGTCTGTAATTGCTTTAGCTATCTGGGCTTTTTAGTTATCCCAGTGGGTGCTTCCGATTTGCATGTAATTGGTAACAACCATTTTAGAACTGTAATGATGTAGTTTATGTGCCTGCTCTGCTCTTCTACTGTTGGCACAATGCATCCATGTTCTACAGTAGAACTCTGTGGCTGAATGTGACATAAACTACATCATACAGTTCCGAAATGTTGCTTACCACATTTTAAAGCAAAAATACCTACTGAGGTTACTAACAAGAGGCTGTACAAATAAAACAATAACAGAATTTTAACCAGTATTTAAAAACAGCTTTTAGTGGGAAAATTAATTACAGGTTCAGCGCAGTTCTTCTTTAAGCATAATTAATAGGGGAAAAATACATAAGGAAATACTGTCATTCTTCAAATAACTAGTTTAGCATAGCAAAATGCTCAGCAAAACTGGGGGTAATGCTAACCATTTTCAGAAATGCTTAGCACTACAGCAGACTGCTAACCTTCTTTTGAATGAGTCAATGACACTATGCAACATTAATAAAAACTATATCATTATTTAAAATTTTGCTAATCAGTCTGTCATGGGAACACATAAAGGGAGTAAAGGAGTATTTTACTACCACTTTTGACTGAAATACTCCCACTTCCTGATTTTAAGAAGTTTTTTACCACCCTGCAAATTTACAGTATGTGGTACGTTGGCAGTACCATGAGATGCTAGCAGTCATGGCAATACACAGGAACCTGTAGGGGTAGGGACAGAAGCTTCTCACTGACTGGTTAGGACTGTTGCAATATAACAGTGTTAAAAATAAGGTCACAGTATGACTCCACAACAGTATTAGACAGTCAGTGACTGCAGGCGTCCAGTGGGATTGAGACTTGGTTTAGACGTGTGGGGAGGAGGTACGAGATAGGTCAGTGGATGACAGTACCACCATTAGTATCAAAATACCACCAGGTGTAAGAATGTAGTAGTAAATACTTCTGAGTCCTAAAAATTATCTGGACCATTGCAGTCTGACAAGTGCTAAGCATTTGTACAACGGATTAGCACTTCTACACATCAAACTGCTAATCAGTTTTTTTAGCCTATTTAAAACCTTGACTGTTGATTTGCATTGGGAGCACCACATGAAGTAATACATGATCAGAAAAATGAAATACTAAGGATTTTACAGGAGCTTATTCCAAGGAAGAGGATCTTTCAGGACTTGCATTCTTCTTACATATAAGGCATTAGGAGGCAGTATAGCACAGTGGTCTAAGGCTCTGAGCTGCAAATCTGGTGACATCCAGCAGACCAGACCTGGGTTTGAATCCCACAGTTTCCACTTGCATACTGTGTGGCCCTGAGCAAGTCACTTAACTTCATTGTGCTCCCAGGTCGCACTTGGAAATAAGCTCCAGCTTAGTGTGCCTTTCCTGGTTAAACAATTTCCCCTTTCCCTTTCCATTAATAATGGTCTGTTTTCAATGGTAATTCAAATGTAATAGCATTTTACTAACACACTCGAAATCCTACGGGACAAACATGGCTTAAGCCTAATGAATATGGAAGGAATACTTAAGGATATAATGTGGGTATGCATTTGTCTGTACTTCAGTTTTACCTGATTGCATATATACTTTACTAAGTTATCATTCTCTGACTTTCATCCCTATACCAGTTTTGAAGATGCAAATTATTTTACTGCCTGTGTGATGTTTTCTTCATTTATTATGTTTGTTTTTGTAAAGCGACTGTGTACATTTACCACATGTTATTATTTATTGTATCACTGTTTCCCCCTTTGTACCCCTTCCCCAGGTTGCCTCTGAAAAAGGGGCATTCCGTCTCAATGGGCTTACCCGGTTACCAAATTTAATAAACTGTAGCTCCACAGGAAGTAATACAATGATCTAAGAAATAGAATCCTAATGATGTCACATAGGCCTGTTCCAAAATTACTGTAGGTTCTTTCTGGACTCACAAAAACATACAATTTGATGGCAGATAAGGGCTGCTTGGCACACCTAGTCTGCCCATTTCCCAATCTACTGTATAAACTCCAGCTCTGACTTTGTCTGCAACCTATCTCCTCCTTCCTGCCCCTAGTGTTGCCTTTTGCCTGTCCCATACATTCTTTAATTCACCTACCGTTGATGCCCCCACAACCTTATCAGGGAGGGTGTTCCATGCATCCACCACCCTTTCTGTGAAAAAAATACTTCTTCACATTGCCCCGAGTCTCCCCCCATTGTGGCCCCTTGATCTTGCACATCTTCACTCCCATTCTTCTTATAAATAAAAACACAATGAATGTATTATGTGATAATTCAAATGTAACAAAATTGGAACAGAACTTCAGAAATCCTATGGATCAAACATGTCTTAATCCAAATGAATAAGGCTGCAATATATAAGTAAACAAGTTCGTTATATTAATTTGTATGGACATCATATGCTGGGCCAATGTTTAAAGAGCCCTTAGACTGATGCAAGTTGTGTCACTCCAGGGCTTAGGCAAACTCTGTGTCCACCCAGGACCCTGTGCCTGAGTTTACAAAAATCAGGGTCCCATCACCAAACTCCACAAGTCTGCTGCAAGCAGACAGCTGCACTAGACAGCTGGTGCACCTGCAGGAATTGCTGCAGGTATCCCCCCCCCCACAACACTAGAGGGGCTGGAATGGGTGGGGTGGTGGTGAATGCACTGGACAAGAGGGGGCCTGGGGCAGTAGGGGCATGGGAGGTGGCATGGGGGAGTTGGGGAGACAGCTTGGCATTAAAGGCAGTGCTGTAGCACCCGGCGGGGTGCGTCTGCTGTTGTACTTTTACGTATTTTGCATTAATACCTATTAGGAGTACCGCAACTAGTATATGGGGAGTGGGTCCAGGGACAGAACGTGCCATGGCACCATGTGGGCATAGCCCTGGCAGCTGTATTGGCTGACCCTGTACCCCCCATACAGTATAATACATCAGTACAACAGTTGCAGTACTCCAACAGGAATTAATACAAAATACAGTGTTGGGGTGGATAGCCCCGATCAGATTATTTGCGGTAATACAGGTGCAAGTGAGTCACAGACAAACTGCATATCAGTAATAAATCTTGTTTATTACACCAAAAGGAAATCACAGTTGCCCTAAACAGTTCTTACAACAAGACACTGGGAGCCGAGCCTAGCATTCCCCAATACCCCAAGGAGTGAAAAAGGTCTTCATGGGGAATACGCAATACATTACATTACATACTGCAGATAATTACTATGGTAACAATTCGTAATAAGTGGTGCTAAATGCAAAAAATAAGCCTATTGGTTAAAACTTAGGTGGCTCCACAGTGTTCTCTAGTCCTATACAATATGTGCTAAATCCGTTACATCATAGAACTATGAAGGCATAGATGGTTCATGGAAAACACAGGATGTTGGGTAGTTATACATAAATTTAAAAGATGGCAGTGCAGACTGTATAATATTATATCAGAAGAGTACAAAGACACAGGTGTCTTGGCTTACTATGTGCAGTTTCTAGGCATAGTGAAAGTAAAGTAAAATACAAATCATAATGTATTTTGACATTCTTGAAAAAAAGTGTCTATGCCCTATAAGGTAGTATGATATATACTGTAGATACTACACTTTTATCTAAGGTGAACTGATAGGATGCCAATTAGGGTGCAAGGACCTCACAAAACATTCCCCCTTATTGCCTTACTGAAAAAGCAACAACATTATGGGAAAGTAGTGAAAACAAACTGTCGTTTACAGACCCGACGCACAAGCCTTGTAAAAGAATTCAAATTGTTCTTGATGTTGTTTGAGAGTACACTTTAGGCAGCAAAATGTTAATATCAAATAAATTATAAAATACGCTTGTATAATACCAAAACCTCTAAAAGTCATGTCTAGTCAAGTATTAGAAAGTGCATTACCTAAATCACCATTATTGATAAGGGTATTGAGTGCATCTCCAGCTGCACTGATATTGTTAAGTGATATGGATGAGGTGGGTATCCTTTCTAACAGGGACTTAAGAGTCAACGTCAAAGGGTCAATGTGAACATTAAAGACAGGCAAATACTGAGAGAACGAGCAAGCAAATATTCAGGGTCACGGTCAATAACATCTGGTTCCATGATGGGAATAGGAGTAATCACTGAATGGTCAATTACAGTGGTCTGATGAGGAATAAAACAAAAGTTGAGGGAGCTTAATATCACACATTATCGCCATAGGAGAAAGTTTTATGGTTAATTACAATGCAGTACTGTCCATCAGAATTACAAGTCATTTTAACAGTAGGCAGCCTCCATTTCAGTAGTTGAACTGGGAATGTGAAAGGTTGATTTGTGAGTCTTGCAGTCAGCCGACGAACCTCTTCTGAATAAGTGTTGTAGAGACATCCAGTGTTCACCACTGGAGATGGTGCCAATGATGCTACAGGGGTATCTGTGTCATTAGAAGAAATGTCCTGGTCCAAAGTAAAAGACCAATAAATACTGTCCAGTTAGTATCCACATACCGGTTTGATGATGTTGAAAACATCACAGCAACACAAATAATGATAGCTTTACGTGCACAGCAGTCTGTATGAGGTGAGACCCATGCTTCCAGGGTCTGGTGGTACATCAGAAGAGGTGGCAGGTCAATACGTTCCCTGTAGATATCTTGCCACGGTCGCCAATATGTTGCAGTGGATAGCCCTGATCAGATACTTTGCGGTAATAGAGATGCATAAGAGTCACAAACAAGTTGGATATCTGTAATGAATCTTGTTTCTTACACCAAAAGGAAATCACAGTTGCCCTAAGCAGTTCTTACTATAAGACACTGGGGGTCTTACTGGAGAAGGAATGTGTAGGATGAGCAAATCTGAGTACTATTACCTGATCTCCAACTTGCCAGTCCACTTCTTGTGCATGCTTGTCAAACTGAATTATGGACTGTTGCTGGGCCTTGCCTATGCGATGTGCAGCAAACAGATGGGTTTTTACAATGTCATCTTTGAGTTTGACCACACACTTGTCTACAGACACTCTGTCTGCAGTGGGAGTGTTCAGGTGAAACAACATGTGTTCGGGTAATCTCATAGTTCTACCAGTCATCACCTCGAATTATGTCAGCTGGGTGGTGGTTGAAGGAGTACCCCTAATTGCCATAAGGAGTAAAAGGCAACAGAGAATCCCACTCCTCGGGATTGTCCTTAATGAATCTGCAAAGCATCTGCTTAATCCATATGTTGGCTCTTTCTACTTGACCTGACGACTGAGGGTGATAAGGTATGTGGAACTTCTGGTGTACCCCAGAAGTTCAAGTGCTTCTTGCATTAACTTCCTGTAAAACTTCCTTTGTCAGTGCCTACCTTCAGAGGTAGACCCCACTTGGAGAATATCTCTTCTACCAGAACTTTTGCAGTTGATTTGGCTGTACAGTTCTTAGTGGGGATGGCTTCAACCCACTTAGAAAACAGGTCAGTAACTACACGTGCATACTTGTTGTTCCTGCTGGTATTGGTCAATGGACAAAGTTAATCTGTACAGCATGCCAAGGGCCAGAATGTCTTTGTGGCAGTAGTTTGGCATTTCATTTGGTTGGTATAGGGTTGTTCTGAGCACAAATCAGACAGTTGTCAATGTAGTGTCTGACATCTCTGGTAATGCCAGGTCATCAAGCAACAGTTTTGAGTCTCTGGAATATATTCTCGACTCCCTGGTGTTCGCCAGTTGGAGTATCACGAACCTGGTGGAGAAATTCATATCTCAAAGATTCAGACACTACCCACAGTTTGTAGAGCAAGTCCTCTGGCTGATACCAAATCAATCTGCCATCTTGTGACACATGTAATCCAGGGGTCAAAATAAGGTTTTGAAAATGAGTAGCCAGGAGTAGCTCCAGGCTATCGGCACTTTCTGGTTGACCAGGAGGTACTCTGGCAAAACCAGGAGCCATCTAAATATTGTAAAAACATGAAAGAGGCAGTGTGGTTTACTAGACGTGTTTAAAAAAAAAAAAATTACACTGCTTGCCCATTTGATACTTTTGAACCTTTCATGGGGGGAGAGAAATTAATCAAATTATTTGAGTAAACTGTGGATAGATTAGGCCGTGTTCTTTTTATAACACAAAGGCTCAGCTCAGTCAGCACTCTACAAATTGACACAAACATTATTGGCATCTAGCACCACTGACAAATGCAAACCATGGCACGTGCAAACCCTGATATGCTGGCAATACTGTATTAAAGATAACTGTACAGCCCCTGAGGACCTGGCAGGGTCAGTAACAAAATTAACAGGCAGAGAAAGAGTTAAGCTATAAACACATTGACACAAGAAATGGAGATTTTTGAGATACTGCAGCAAGTGAAAAGCTGAAAGACTCTCTTAAGTTAAACCACAGCCACTATCTGCCCTTCTCCGTTATACTGCTTCATAAAAACATAAAATTTGACGGCAGATAAGGACCGCTTGGCCCACCCAGTCTGTCCCTTTCCCTACCTAATGGATAAGCTGCAGATCCTAGTTAACCAGCGGCCTACTTCTTTCTACCCCCACCCCCTAGAATTGCCTTATGGCTGTTCCATGCATGCTTGAATTCAACCACTGTTTTTGACTCCACAATCTCCTCCGGAAGGCGTTCCAAGCATCCACAACCCTCTCTACGAAAAAATACTTCCTTACATTACCTCTGAGCCACCCCCATCTTCAAATTGTGCCCCTTGTTCTTGCACACCTCTTTCTTTGAAAGATGCTACCCTCTTGGACTTTGTTGATTCCCTTGAGGTACTTGAAAGTTTCTATCATGTCTCCCCTCTCCCTCCTTTCCTCGAGGCTATACATATTAAGCTCCTTTAGTCTCTCTTCATATGTCTTCCAGTGCAGATCCTGCACCATATTAGTTGCCCTCCTCTGGACAGCTTCCATCTTGCCTATGTCCTTGCGGAGATTGGGTCTCCAGAACTGCACACAGTACTCCAGGTGGGGTATCACCAGCTGTCTGTACAGAGGGATAACAACTTCCTGTTTTCTACTATCGATGCCTCTCCCTACGCATCCCAGTATTCCCCCAGCCCTCCTTACTGCCCTCTCACATTGCTTGCCCACCTTTAAGTCATCTGATATGACTACCCCTAGGTCCCATTCCATTTTTGTTGTTGTTAGTATCTCACCCCCCCCGTTATGTACTCTTCCCCTGGGTTTTTTTCCCAGGTGCATTACCTTACACTTCTTAGCATTAAATCTAAGCTGCCATACATTTGACCATTCCTCTAACCTTGCCAAGTCCCTTCTCATCCTTTCCACCCCATCTTGTGCATCAACTCTGTTGCAGATCTTTGTATCATCTGCAAAAAGACATACTTTTCCTTCCAGTCCCTCTGCAATGTCGCTTACAAAGACACTGAAGAGGACTGGTCCTAATACTGAACCCTGCGGCACCCTACTAGTAACCCCCCTTTCTTCATTAACCTCTGTGTCCTATTCTCCAGCCAATTCTTTACCCAGGCTATCATCCTGGGACCCACTCCCAGGCTGGCCAACTTGTACATTAATCTTTTGTGTGGGACTGAGTCAAATGCCTTGCTAAAGTCTAGGTAGGCCATGTCCACAGCCCCTCCCTGATCTACTACTTTGGTCACCCAGTCAAAGAAATCTATTACATTCGTCAATTAGATTTGTCTGACATGACCTTCCCACTGTGAATCCATGCTGCCTTGGGTCCTGTGCCCTCTGGCCTCTAGGTACTCGACAATTCTTTCCTTCAGAAGTGATTCCATAATTTTCCCTATCACTAGGGTTAAACTAATAGGTCTGTAGTTTCCTGCTTCTGCCCTGCTCCCACTTTTGTGAAGGGGAATCGCACCTGCCCTCCTCCAGTCCCCAGGTACCACCCCATCCTCCCATGATTTGTTAAAGAGGGTAGTCAGTGGTGTCACTAGTTCTACCCTTAGTTCTTTTAGAATTCTGGGATGAATCCCATCAGGCCCCATTGCTTTGTCCACCTTCAGTTTTAAGAGTTCTTTCAGAACCCTTTCTTCTGTAAATGGGCTGGTATCAACTTCTGTATCCAGAGTGTTTCTATTGTTTGTTTTAGGTACCTCCCCCTCTTCGTTTGTGAATACTGAGCAAAAATATTTTAGTATTTCTGCCTTTCCACAGTCATCCTCTGCCCACCCTTCCCCTTTATTAAGCCTCACTATCCCTCCCTTAGTCTTCCTTCACTCCCTGATGTACCTAAAAAAGGTTTTATCCCCCTTCTTAACTGAGTTGGCTATCTTTTCCTCAGTGCGGGCCTTTGCTGTTCTGACTGCCTTCCCAGCTTCCTTTTGCTTTAACTGATACAATTCTCTGTCTTGCTCTTCTGTGATTCCTTGCACTTCCTGAATGCTTTCTTTCTCTTGAACCTTCACTGCCACCTCCTTTGAGAACCATAGTGGTTTCTTACATCGCTTTATTTGCTTCACACAAAAGCTTGTTACCTCTGTGATGGCAGTTTTATTATTCCTCATTGTTCTTCCACCCTCTTTCCTGCCCATTTGCTAGTGCATTCATAGGACTCCACCCATTTAGCAAAGTCAGCCCTCCTGAAGTCCAGTACTTTTGCCTTTGTTGGCTTGACTCTATGCTGTGTTTATTGTGAACCATACTGTTCGATGGTCGGTAGTTCCCAGATGGCTACCCACTTCTACATCCTCTCTCCATCTCCACTTGAGAGGACCAGGTCTAAGATTGCTCCCTCTTGAGTGGGTTCCAATACTAGTTGTCTAAGGCAAGCCCCCTGTAGGGCATCTAGAATAACCCCACTCTTAGAAGTGGCTGCTGCAACTTCACTCCAATTAACATCTGGCATATTCAGATCACCCATCAGCAATATCTCCCCTTTATCTGCCATTCTAAGTATACTTTCCATCATTTCCTTGTCCATTTCCTTCCCTGAGAGTGGGGTCTGTATATAACCCCTGTGTGGATTGTGGTGCCACTGCCTGCCTCCAAACTGACCCACAGTGCTTCTTCTCCTCCCTGTTTACCCTTTTGTTCTGTTGTTTTGATTCCTTCTCTTATGTAGAAAGCTACTCCTCCTCCTCTTTTGCCCTCCCTGTCCCTCCTGTAGATAGTGTATCCTGGTATGTTTATGTCCCAGTCATGGTTCTGTGTGTACCATGTTTCTGTGACTGCCACAATATCCAGATGTTCCTCCTCCATCAAGGCCACTAATTCAGGAAGCTTGTTACCAGACTACAGGCATTGGTACTCATTGCTCTCCATTTTTGATGGTTTTACCTTCTGTAGCAGCATCCCCATTGACCTTTCTACCTTGGTCTTTTTCTCATTTAGTACCCTGTTTTATAGGGGAGGATGGGATTTTCCTGCTTATCACTGCTCCCCTGACTAGTTTAAAAGCTTGCCAATGAAGCATTTAAACCGACTGCCCAAAGACTTGTTCCCTTCCTGGACAGATGCAGACCATCCTGCCAGTACAGGCTGGTGTCCCTCCAGGTGGAACCTCAGTCCCCAGTGAAGCCAAACCCCTGTGCTCCACACCATTTTTTCAACCATTCATTAAACTGCATGGTGCAAAGTACCCTCGCCTCACCCATGCTACTGACAGGCAGCACCTCTGAGAAGGACACTGTGAGTAACGAATGGTTGAATGGCTGAGTTAAACTACAAAACACATTAACACAGGAACAGGAGATTTTGGAGAACGGTCAAACTGTAAACAGGGAGGAGGGTTTTGCTGAAAGGCTCTCTTAAATTAAACCACAGCTGCTATCTGCCTTTCTCCGTTATTGTGCTTCACTCGAGTTATGCTAGGAAACACACTGGCACAGGAACGGGAGATTCTGGAGAAAGGGCAAATTGAAACAGGGATTGAGACAGGAACAGAAGATTTTGGAGAAAGGGCAAACTGAAATAAGGAGGTGGGTTTTGCTGAAAGGCTCTCTTAAATTAAACCACACCTGTTATCTGCCTTTGTCCGTTATGCTGGTTCACTCATTGTGCTAGAAAACACATTGACACAGGAATGGGAGATTTTGGAGATAATAAAGGGCAAACTGAAACAGGGAGAAAGGAGGATTTTGCTGAAAGACTCTTCTAAAATCAAATCACAGCCCCTCTTTTGCCCTTCTCCGATTACGCTGCTTCACTCACAGTAGAATAACAGCCTTAACCCATAAATATGTCAGGCATACTTGACTCACCATTATCATGGTAACAGAGTCATGCACGTCACCACTCATACCACAGCCCTTTCTAATCTGTTTATCCGTCGCGCTCAGAAGCAAGGTGATGCAGGCTTCTCTAAAATGGAGACTAGCACAGTACTCCTAACCCGCCACTGTAGTGCTGAAGTAAAGCACGTCGATTCTGACATGCAGTCAAGGCGAGGGCGTGCCTTAATGGAAAATTGCAGGCATTTCCTCGTGTCCCTGCCTCCGCTTATTCAAGATTCTTTCAGATCAGACACATTTTTAGGCACACGTCCTTCTCTGCTGTCTTCCCCATCTTTTCCTTGCCCTCCATGTCATTTTCCCGCCCTCAGACTAGTAACACTGACAGCGCCACAAGTAGTGCCTCTGCTTCTCAATGAATGGGAGAATCAGGTGCTGAATGCATGGATAGGAGTATGATTTAGCGCTCAGCGCCCCCTTATTTTGAGCCCTGTAATCTACTCACATCTCTCTTGTAGGGACTGTAAGTTGGTAAGTCTTATTCGTTTCCTTTGTCAAGGAACTGGAACACATCATTTGGTTGGAGATACGAATGTTGTGCAGTGGACAAGCCCAGTGTCACAAAAGGTTCTGGCTTCTTCTTGATAGTAGCTATTTGCACAGCTGCTAGAGCATCGGGGTGATCCATTGTCCATGTCCCCTCGAGCACTCTCTTCTGCAAGAGTGTCTGCTTGATCATTTAAAGAATGATAAGGGTCAGGATTCAGAGTTGGCTTTAACCTTATTGGATGAACAGCTTGTGCTTAAAGTGCTGGGTAAGTTTGTGAATATAAGCAACAAGTGCTTTATATTTCATGGGGGTGCCATCAAAAGATGTGAAGAAGTTCTTCTGCCAGAAGGGTAAAAATTCAGTGAGGGAGCAACAGACCCAGTTGGAGTTTGTAAAGATGATGGTATCCTCATTACCATGTTGTATGAGCTCGAGGGCACAAGCCACAGCTGCCAGTTCTGTGTGTGTACTGTGATGACGCAACACTGCAATGCTTGGAGATTTCAACAGTGTTGTCGTTGGGGTATATGAAGCACACTCCAAATCCAGCTACTTGTTCTCCTTGGTAATAGGAGGCTGAGCCATCGGTGAAAACATGACATGGAGAAATGTCTGCGAGGAACTTTGGAGTAGCAGGAAAAAAGGCCTGGTTCAGGCAAATCTGGGGGCTGTAGTGCACAATTGTGTGGTGCTCCTTGGTATAGGAGACCATGGGGTAGAATTAATGGTATTTTGGCAGTGTGGACCTGAACATCTTGGTCCTGGAAAAGAAGAGACCAGTGAGTCAGTCTGGTGGTGGATACTGATCCATCTTTCACTATCCGATAGCAGGAAAGTGATGTGTGTGTTTTGGTATAGATAATAATAAGTGAGTACCCAATGATATGAAGAAAATGTTTGACAGCCCGGTAGGTAGACAGGTTTCTTTCACAAAGACTGTACCTTGTTTCCCTGGTGACATTTGGGATGCATATGTAATAGATCTCAGAGTATCGTTTACTTCCTGAGCAAGGGCTGCAGACGTAGCAATGTCTGAGGCGGCTGATACCAGATGGTAAGGCAATGCTGGACTGGAGTTCACTAAGGCTGGAGCAAAGGCCAAGGCATCTTTCAGCAGTGTCACAGCCTAAGTGTGTATGGGACCCCAAGTCCAAGGAACATCCTTTTTCAGAAGCTCATACAGAGGTGCAGCCTTCTGCGCAAAGTCACAAATAAAGTCCCTGGAATAGCTGACCATTCCCAGTAAATGTCTGAGTGTTGCCGCACAGGTGGGTAGTGGCAGATCTTGTAGGCCTTGCATTTTCTTTCAAGCTGGGCTTCAGCCTTATTCTGTTATGTGTAGGCCAAGAAAGAGTACTTCTTTCTGGCAAAGTTGTGCCTTTGAGGGTTGCATCTGAGGCCTGCCCTCTGTAGGAGGATTAGCAGTTCGTCCAAAAGATCAAAGTGTTGTTCTTTGGTAGCAGTTGCCAACAATAAGTCATCCATATACTGCAGAATACATTGTGGGGCAGAGAAATCTTCCAGGCCATCCATCATGTGTAGATGGAAGAGGGAGGGGCTATTGTGAAACCACTGGAGTAAGCAGGTCCATGTATACTGTTGACCTTCAAAGACGAAAGCAAATTTGTACTGGCTTTTGAGAGCCAGGGGCAGTGACCAAAAACCACTGGAGATGTCAAGAGCATTGAACCACTGGTGATATGGGATCAGCAGTTTGAGTACATCAGGAGCTGATGCTACTGCAGGTGAGCAGCTAGGAGTGACTTGATTAAGCCTCTTATAATCTATTGCGAGTCTCCAGGATCCTTTAGACTTTTTCACTGGCCAAACAGGTGAACTGGCGGTCGAGACACAAGACCTGATTACACCTTGTTTGAAGTGTGACTGAATGGTTTCTCTGAGTAATGGTAAGGCCTCATTAGGAAAAGGGTATTGCCTTTGCCTGTCATGTGCTGGGCCTGGAATTTCGATGACGGTCTGCATCCTCCCACAATCATGCTTATGTGGATGGGTAGGAGTCTCTTGAAAAACGTGTGGTTTTGGAACACAGCTATGACATCATATTCCTTGTCATTAGTGGAGATAGCTGCAACCACATGTGAATCAGAAATCATGACAGAATGATATTGTCCTTTGATTTGGATCAGGAGCATACTGTCCAGATCCACAACACAGCTGTGTGATGTGAGAAAATCAATTCCCAAGATGCTGGGATGATCACACAACACCATGAAGTCGAAGGTATGGCATGAGTTTTGACTTACTGGCCCTCCAACCTGTAGACCAAGGGGAGTTTGCTGGGTCATCATCGTGTAGTACAGACACAGCCATGCCTGTATCAAGTAAGTGTCAGTTGGCGGCCCTGAACACGACCTTGGTGTAAGGTCTTCCACTTGTGTCCAAAGCAAGCTTGTTCACAACATGGAATGGGGCCTGTAATTGTCAATCCGCACTGCTAATACAAGGAAGCCCCTGAAAACTTATTGGGCATGTTCTTGCCAGGCCTCCTCCTGGTCCTGGAGAGCTGCAATAAAGGGTGTAGCATCAGGGTTTAGGCTTGGTGTGGCCTGGTTCCCCATAGCTCCAGAGTCCTCGTAGCCTAGTGAAGCCTGTTGTCCTGGGGCAAGAACTGTAATGATGCACAACGGAACCATATCTGCTACCAACTGGACGTGACCAAGAAGATTCTGGAGGTTTTTGTCCTCCTCTGTGCTCTCTCAGTAGGAAGGGCCTGATCAATTATTCAGATTACCCCTACTGGAATCAGAATTCGAATTGCGTGTCTTCTTGTTGTGGTTCTGGCTCCCATCTTCAGACTGTAAGTGCTGTTGGTTGAAGATGTGTGCTTTTTGTCTTGCACCATGCCCTCCACTGTATAGTGGATCGTTGGCTCGCTGGTAGGTTATACCTCAGCTAACTTTTTCAAACCTGAACCAAGGTCTCCGAAGTAGAGCAGGTAAACACGCTCCATTTTCCGAGGGACTTCTTTAAATTTGTCCATTATGTGTGCCAGCCTGTCGGTGCAGCAGTTGGATTTCCACTTGTGACGCCAGCGACCCGGGTTCAGGAATGGACCCAGGGTGAGGGCTGGCCGGGGGGAGAGAAGGATGTAGCATCCTGATGACTGCTCTCCTTCTCCGGGGAGGGAGGGAATGTGTTTGGTGCATGTCGGACCCCTGGCAGAGGCCTAGGGTACCACAGCGACCGGTGCTAGAACATTCGGGGGTGAGGTGGACACAGGATGTCACTGCACGTCCCGGCCCCCGAAAAAAAACAACACAAATACCAACCTCTGGCATGATGGCCCATTACACCGCCCACTGCCATTAATGCCCGCGGAGAGGGAGCCCGCCCTCATGGCCCCAACCCGGGGGTATTCTAGGGTTTGCCCACAATGTCAGTTAGGGATTGGGAATCCCCTTCGGTAACCCCGCTCACAGGGGAAATCCTGGGCATGGGGGCAGTGAGAGCGGACGGGACCTGAAGGAACAAATGGAAGGCTGGACCAAAAAAGTAAGTAAATAAAAAAAAGTGTCCATTGTGGGGAAATTATTGGTTCCACCCTTTTACAGATAGTAGGAAGCATGTTCCGGAGAAACAGAGTTTTGTATTCAATTAGGTCTGCATCTGCAGCTTCACCTGCAAGATGTCTGCCAGCACAACAGGCCATCCACAACCTTTGATGGAAGGTCACAGGACTTTCTTTGGCATTTTGTTTTATGGGGAGGCCAACACCACCCCAACCTCACCTGGGCTGTGTTCGGAGATGAGTTCCTCTGCAATCTTGTCAAAAGTTGCTCTGGTGTCTCGGTGGGCTACATCTGGGAGTTTCGCCCATAGGCCAAGATTGATGGTCTGTCAGAGGGTATGAACCTTGTAGTCCTCTGCTAGACTGAGCATTTCACATTTGCAGTGTACATTCTCCAAATGGCAGCTGAGATTGCCAGTGGGGCCCTTACGGCCTATTCTGTCAGCGATCTGCTGTACAGAGTGGGCCATCTGGAGGAGATTACTGGGAGCATGGTCACAGGAAAGGTCATCTCATTCGTCGCGAAGGGCAGCTGCAGCATCCACCACAGTTCAAATAACAGAATCCTGTTAGGCAGCATCCTTCATCTGCTTCATATGTGACTTGAAGACCTGCTTGCTTTTCTCAGACAATTCTGAATTATCGATGGCACTCTCAGTCATTTTAATTGATCGCCAGCCTGTCGACCATGGTCTGGGCGGCAATCGGAAAGGCCATTGGTAGATTTAGACCTCCCCCCTATCATGGCAGTTGCCATCTTGGCATCACACATGCTAATCATCATTCCACTGATGACGTAGGGTAGTGCTGTCATAGCAAGGGGATCCGCAATCTTGTGAGTGGGGGGATACCAGACCACAGTAAGGGAGTAACTGAGCACCATATTGGGAGATGTCATCATCAGTGTTGTTATCTCCAGATAATAAGAGGTCAGTGGGTGTGCAGTGAAACCCACCCATTGCCTTGACATGACCAGCCAACACCTCTCACTGATGGCACAGTTTTGCCATCTTTTCTCTACAATATGCGTGACAAACATTTACAACACACTGTTCCACACCTTTCCTAACATATTTTTGTAACATTCTATACATGGTGCTCAATTCGTAGTTGTCCTTAAACTCCCTATCCAACTCATCACTTACCCATTTCAGGTCATCTCATAACACACCCATCTCCTCATGCAATTGCTCATTCCTTGTCACTCAAAAATTATTCATTTGCAGTACCTGTTTCTTATCCTGTTTCAGACTTTCACATTCCTCTTGCAACGTACATATATCTATCTCACTACCTTCTACAGAACAGTGCAAAAAGAGTCTTTCTCTTTTGCAACGACTGAAATTCAGTTTCCAGCTGTTGCTCCTTTTTCAAACCTTCAGATGCCTGCAATCCCATCTCTTTTTTAGGGGATGAGAGTTGCATTTCAATGGAACAAAACCTCGATTTGGAGGCTTCTGAAGTAGCAGATAGAGCCGCAACCAATAACCCTTTAGCCTCACACATTTTGGCTGTTTTTCTCGCCTGGAGTACTGGCTTGAAATCCCCAGTACGGGGTTTTCAGATCGACACACGCGTCCAGTGCGAAGTCGCTCCAGCCTCCATGGAAGGCAAGGAAGTTAGAGACGTTGAGTCTCAAGTCTACACATATATTTGATGTAGTGGACATCGTGGTACCAGTAAAAGTTATTGGGGGGAACTCAAAATCATTAATCCGTAAGAGGCTGCTGTACTATGTATAGATTCACAACAGGCAAGACAAGCAGATGGGTGGGCTACTGTACTCTTGTTGTCCTGCAATTCAAAACTGCTGTTGGACACAGTGAGTTTGCACCTACCAAGCCCAATAAGCAGCCAGATTTTGCAAGATGCTACGGAGTCGAAAATAACAAGTGAGGTGGTGCGGGAGAGCACACCTACTGAACCCATAGGGAAGGGAAATTTTCAAGCAACAAGTGAAACTTTGTACCATCCAAACCGCCTGCACACAGTCACCAATATGTTGGGGTGGATAGCCCCGATCAGAATATCTGTGGTAATAGAGGTGAAAATGAGTCACAGACAAGTTGCATATCCATGGCTAGAAATAATTTTTTTGTGGATAGCTGTCCAAGGGACTGGTGCAATATTTATTTTGACTGTCCAAACAATCTGTACCCGTCTTGTTGATTTTTCTTTACTAATTTTATATTTCTGTTTCTGAATACAAGCTAATAATAACTAATGTGCCACCTGGCTGGTACAGTGCCCTGAAAAGGACTTAGCAAGTGTGCACCCAGTTCACTGATCTAAAAGAGACTTTTTGATTTACATCTCCCTCCTGCTTAGCAGTAGTTCTGACCAGGGCCCTTAATAAACTTCCTTCTGCTTTACTCTGATAAACCGATCAGCTTCCTCTGCTCCTGTGTATATAACCTGGACACTAAATGTCCCCCCCCCCCCCACTCAGTAACCCTGACAAGAGCATTCAACCAGCCTTTCCATCTCCTATCTCTAGAACTCTTTTTGTCCCTAATAGGGGGTTTTAAGTGGTTGTCTCAAGGCTTTTTAGGTTCCTCTCCTAATTTCAAAATACAACTCCCCCTTTCTGCCGAGACTGTCTATCCTAAAAAGGAAAAGTAATTTAACTTGTTACAAGAAGTTATGCAAAAACAAACAAAACACAAAATCAAACTTTTGCTTTTATTTTCCTCCTCCTAATTACTCAGACAACATTTTAAACCCAGCAACTAATTTGGAATGGATATTATTAACTGCAGGTACTGCAGGACACTTTTCAAAAGGGCAGTTATACAGGATTTAGGGTGCTGTCCTACATGCTGGACCACTGGAGATCTAAGGGCTCAGCTCCAGGCAACATGGGCAGAGACTGCGTGCCTCAAATCACATATTCAGGAGGAAATATATTAGAAGAACAGCCCGCCATTTCCCCAACATCCAACAGAAGCACCTCCTCAACCACAGAGGGTAGTTGGTCTGGGAGGTTGGCAGGTGGTTAGGAGGGGCAAATTGGGTGCCCCATAACTTAGTGCTTGCCAACATATCACCTCCAGAAATCATGTAAAAGCTACAAACAGGTATCTGCCTCTATCTCCGAAATCAAACAAAGGGGCAGAGGACACTGCAGAGTAGGACACAACAGCACAGGAGCTAGCACAACAAAACTCGTCCAAAACAAGGACCAAAACAAAAAAAGCAAATCCAACACACTTCTGATCATAGGAGACTCCATGATTCGGAGAGTTGAGGCCTACCTCCAGCCGGGGGTAATGGTCAGATGTCTCCCAGGTAAATCAATGCGGAGAGACACTGACCACATTTCTAAAACTGTGCAGGAAGCAGGAGAAAAATAAATTGATGGCCTGGTACACACAGGGACTAACAATCTTGCCAGCCAATCAGTTGTGGTGACCAAGGAACACCTGACCAGGCTAGGTGACAAACTGTCATCCATTTCATCCAGCATCTCCTTCTCCGAGATCCTGCCGGTCTAGGAGTGGGGGGCAAAGGACGAAAGGTTACAGAAGGGGAGATAGGGGAGCTAAATATGTGGCTCAAGGGCTGGTGCCAGGAAAAAGGAGACAAATTTGTAGGTAACTGGCAACAGTTTTGGGAGTGAAAGTTCTTTAAATCTGATGGACTGCATCTGACTAAGGAGGAAGTCAGTGCATTGTGGCAGGAGTATAACGTCTTTGCAGAATATTTAACCTAGCAAATGGGGAGAGGGGTGCAGCAACTGATACATCAAATGGGAAGAACACCTCTCACCCTTCAGCTAGTGATCAAAAAGGAGTTCAGCATGTTTGTTGTTCATTTGCATCACCAGGTAAGAAAAAGGTCCGGCTCCCAATACAACACACAGGGGAAACACCGGGCCTCGCCCAACCACTAACACACCAAAATCTGGCCAATGGAAAATCTTGTACACAAATGCTTGAAGTCTGGAAAACAAGTTCCCAGACCTGCAGGCAACAATGACAGAGGCTAAACTGGACATAGTAGCCATTAGCGAGACATGGTTCACCAGTAACCACACTTGGGAGACTGCAGTACCCGGCTAGCTACTGTTCAGAAGAGACCGAGGCGCAAAAAAGGGTGGGTAAAGTGGCCCTTTATGTCAAGGAAAATATAAAAGCTACGGAAATTCAGAATACACATAAGGAGCCAGAAGAACTGTGGGTCACCCAGGATACAGGAAATGGGACAGCCATACAAACTGGACTTGTTTACAGGCCTCCAGACAAGGGTGAGGACACAGACACATTACTGTTAGAAGATATACAAAACATAGCCGGTTGGATTTCCGCTAGTGATGCTGGCGACCCGGGTACGGGAACGGACCCCGGTTGCTGGAGGGCCGGCCAGGGGAGAAGTATGGAGCATCCCTGGGACAGCTTCCTTCTCCGGGGGATAGTGTCCGGCGCTAGACGGATTCTCTGGCGAAGGCTGGGGACACTGCAGCTACCAACGCTCGAAGAACTCCAGGGAGGCGGGGCGGATGCAGGATGTCACTGCATGTCCCCGCCTCCTCCACATACAGGGTAGAAAAACACCCTGCTCCCAATGCCTCGATGACGCCCACTCTAACTGCAGACTGGTTCTCAGGCCGACTCCCGCCTTTCCAGTGTTCACGACGCCCTTGGCCCAAGGCGCCGTGATGCCACCCTGGGGGGCAAGCCAGGGGGTTCAGGGAGGATGGCGACAATATGAGAAGCCGCAGCTGGAGTCCGTGACCGGGCCGATGGTTTGGTGAAAGGGAGCAGGGACTAAAAAGGCAAATAAAAAAATTAAAAAAAGAAGATATACAAAACATGACAGCTAAAGGGGAGGTTCTGACAATGGGAGACTTCAACATGCTAGATACAGATTGGTCAGTACCATCAGAACTAGGCACACAGTGGATTCCCTGCAGGGGTAGGGCCTCAAACAACTGGTAGAACAACCCACAAGAGAACGGACTATCTTATATTTAGTACTGACTAATGGGGAAAGGATCACAGATCTCCAAATAGAAGGTCACCTGGGGGTCAGTGACCATCACATGATATGCTTTAATTTACTAATGTTCTAAAATGTCAGCAGAATAGGCCTAATGGTCTCTTGAGTCTGCTCGATTTTCAGCACCCACACTGAGGGCCGATTTTGGTGTCCCCCTTCCCCTTGGGTTATACTGTCCCCAGTCCCAGATGTTCCACCTGTATTGGGCCTGGTAAGATTTACCCTCCCCCGTACCTGTCCCATCCCCTCTTAAACCCGTCCACAGTCTCTACCTCTATCAGCTCCCTCGGCAGTGCATTCCATGGCTCTACCACCCTTTCAGTGAAATAACATTTCCTCCTCTCCCCTCTGAGCCTGCCCCCTTCCAGCTTACACCCATGACCTCTCGTTGCCCCACCATCCTTCCTTTACAGCACCCTGACTGGGTCTCTCTTATTGATCCCTTTCATGTACTTAAAGACCTCTATCATGTCCTCCCTGTCCCCCCTCTCCTCCAGGGTGTACATGTCGAGCTTCTTGAGCCTCTCCTCATAGGTCCTCTCCCCCAGGCCCCAGATCATTTTGCTTGCCCTCCTTTGGACCCTCTCTAGAAGTGTAATGTCCCTCTTTAAATGTGGTCTCCAAACTGCACACAATACTCAAGGTGTGGCCTAACCAAGTAGTTGTACAGTGGCCACTAGAACTAAATCATCCCATTCCAAGGCAAAAATATGGGACTTCAGAGGAGTGGACTTTGATAAGATGGCCAACAGAGTTAAGCTAGCCCTGGCAAGAAGAAATACAGGTGAGGAGGTACAGGCAAAGTGGGCAAGCATTAAGGATGCAATACTTGAAGCAACATCCCATTGTGTTAGAGAGAAAAGCAAGAGCAAAAGAAGAAGAAAACCACTTTGGTTCTCAAAATCAGCAGAAAAGGTCAGAGCCAAAAGGCTGACCTTCAGGAAATATAAGGGAACACAGCGGTACGAAGACAGGGAGGCATACCAAACTTTCCTAAGGAAAACAGGGAAGGCAGTAAGGCACTCAAAGGCCCAAACCGAGGAAACACTAGCATGAACAGTAAATGAAGGTGACAAGACTTTCTATAGATACATTAGTAAAAGGCTAAAGTCCAGAGGGAATATTGCTAAGATCAAAAGGGATAAGGGGGAGTGTAAGGAGGAGGAGCAAGGAAAAGCATTTATCCTAAATAGATACTTCTCCTCAGTATTTACTGAGGAGAAGGTAGAGCAGGGCTCACAGCTCAGCACCATGGACACGGGGGGCACTAGTCCCTGCACAAAGAAAGGGTCCTACAAGACCTCACTAAACTCAGGGTGGACAAGGCAATGGGACCAGATAGCATACATCCCAGGGTACTAAAGGAGCTAGGGAGGAACTAGCAGAGCCATTATCAGAACTGTTTAATGAGTCTCTGAGCACAGGAGAGTCCCAGAAGACTGGAGAAGGGCTTATGTGATCCCGCTCACAAGAGTGGTAGCAGGAGGAGGCAGGGAACTACAGACCAGTCAGTCTTTACTCAGTAGTGGGCAAGATTATGGAGCAGATGCGAAGTCACAAGTGGGTACCTCAGGGATCAGTCCTGGGGCCAATCGTCTTCAATATCTATATCAATGACACTGCAGATGGACTGAAGGGTAAGGTTTGTCTGTTTGCAGATGACACCAAGATCTTTGACAGAGTAGATAATCCAGATGGGGTGGGCAGAATGAGAAGAGATCTGGATAAACTGGCAAAATGATCAGAAGAGTGGCAAATGGGGTTTAATGCAAACAAGTGCAAGATCGGGCATATAGGGAAGAGAAACCCCTGAAGCCACCTACAGGTTGTGAGAGAAGTTGCTGGCAATCACAAGGGAAGAAAAAGGCTTGGGCATCATCATCACAGATGACCTGAAATCATCCAAGCAGACCACAAAAGCAGTAGGTAAGGCTAGAGGGATGTTGTGGTGTATTCGTAGGGGTATCACAAGTCGGAAGAGAGGGGTAATAATCCCTTTTTACAATACAGACATTAGTTAGGCCCCATCTGGAATACTGCGTGCAGTACTGGAGGCCGCACCTGCACAAGGACATTAAAAAATGGAGGCAGTCCAGAGAAGGGCAAACAAAATATTGCAGAGACTGTATCAGAAAACATACGAGGACAGATTAACGGAGCTCAATATGTATACCCTAGAGCAAAGGAGGGAGAGAGGTGATATGATCGAAACATTCAAACATCTTAAGGGCATAAACAAGGTGAAAGAGTTTAACATGTTTCAATATAAGAAAAATAGCAGGACAAGAGGACACAGCATGAGATTAAAGGGAAGCCAATTAAGGGGTAATGTGAAGAAGTTCTTTTTTACAGAAACGGTGGTGGATATATGGAACAGCCTACCTCAGAAAGTGGTGAATATGAATACAGTATAGGGCTTCAAACAGGCATGGGATAGGCATAAGGGAGTGATACTGAGGAGTATAAATAGGTAGGCCATTGACATAGTACAGGCCTATGGCACATTCATAAGGCAGAAAAAATGGGCAGACTGGATGGGCCTTGCGGTCCTCATCTGCCATCAACTTCTATGTTTCTATGACTTTCAAATACGGTTCTCTAGCCCATACAGTAGTCTATAATTAGCCTTACCCAGGCCTCTCTTGACTAGTAGCCCTGAAAAAGGTTTTTAATTTGCATCCCCAAAACTCCGCAACCTGTGAATGAAAGTGAGTCTTGAATAGCTGCAGCAAGTACAGCACACCGAGAAATTAGTTATCCAGTGCAGAAAACAAAAGGAAGACAGGCACACACATTATAAGGAAAACATGCTCAGTCTAGCCCTACCACGGCAGTGTTTTCATTTCTACGACTTCACAGAAGAGCCCATCACATTGAATGGACATCTCTTAACATGTGATGCCATGATGCTGGCACTCCATAACCCAGACTTACAGGTGGCAGCATCTCCTAGGTCCTGCTAATGCTTCTTCACTTGGTGCCTGACCCAGGGACAGGAAGAGAAATAAAACCTACTGTGCCTGGGGAGAACTGGGTGTCTGGGACAGGCAGACAGGTGGTTATTGTGATCCATCCATATCGGTAATAAATTTTACTACACCAAAAGGAAATCACAGTTGCCCTAAGCACTTCTTACGATAAGGGACTGGGAGCCAAGGCTAGTATTCCCCAATACCCCAAGGAGTGAAGGAGGTCTTCAAGGGGAATACGCAATACATTACATTATATACTGCAGATAATTACTGTGGTAACCATGCGTAGGAAGTGGTGCTAGATGCATAAAATAAGCTCTACTGGCTAAACGTTAGGTGGCTCCACAGTGTTATCTAGTCCTACACTATATGTGCCAAGTCAGCTACATCATAGAACAATGAAGGCAAAGATGGTACATGAAAAACACAGGATGTTGGGTAGTTATACATAAATCCAAAAGATGGTGGTGGAGACTGCATAATAATATATCAGAAGATTACAAAGACACGTGTCTTGGCCTACCATGTGAAATTTCCAGGCATAAAGAAAGTAAAGTAAATACAAATCATAATGTACTCTTACACTTGTACGGTAAGTGTCTATGCCCTGTAAGTTGGTATAATATATGTATAACATAGTTTGTCTAAGGTGTACCGACAGGATGCCAATTAGGGTGTAAGGACCTTGCATAACAAGGGAAATACATATGACAGTAAACACACCCTGACGGGTGCCACAGCACTCCCAACAATGCCCAGTTGTCTCCCCTAACTCCCCTTATGCCAACTTCCATGCCCCTTTTGCACCCCACAGCCCAGTGTCAGACTCCATCTTTCTGATGCACGCCACTTAGCCTACCCTATGGCTGGTCTAAGTGGTGCCCCTTGCTGTGACCATAAATAGCAAAAAAGGGGATGTTGTAGCCCTGCTGTGGTGCAAGCTCCTTGTGACATGGCGAACTGGATTTTTTGATGCAACCATGATGCAAGGGGGCTTTGGGAGAGCTGCATCAGGACTCACTCAGGCTGCATTTGAAAACAGTGAATGCCGTAAGTAGTGATGCAAGTCCCTTGCGTCAGTCTAACCCTTTTGAAAACCGGGCCCATTATGTCCAGTATAGTTACAGTGGAAGTAATACCACTTACCATAAAGTGTTACCAAAAAAGTTATTTTTGTCTGCACTTGATCAGTAATTTTTTGGGATATTTGCATTTTCAAGACAGCATGTTGCACTGGTTTTGTTTGGCCAGACCATCACAACATTCTTTCAAACAGTCAGATGCATGGCATGCTACTGCTAGTGCCTTTGTTTGGCCAGACCATTACAACATACAGTACTTTCAAACAGATACACAGTATGTTCCTGCTTTTGTTTGGCACACCATGCTGCCATTATAAGAGGGTGAGGCTACATCAGCATGTCTGTTCATGCTGACACAGCTCTGCTTCACCGCTTCTTGCTGCTGTGCCAGCTATTACCATCCCACTTGCAGACAGCTATGTAATCAAAAAACTAACAGTGGGTTCGCACCCTGCGCTGCCAACAGAATCATTGTTCTCCCAATGTTCTTTTTTTATAGTTTACAAACAGTAGCATGTACCCATTCCTGGCACCAGTATCATGCTGCAGATGCCAACACCAGGGTGCCCAACACCCACTGCCAGCTACAGTGCAGAAACCTTCCCTCATGATAATTGATGACACCGGGGTGGCAACCCGTGGTGGCTCTGTTTTTCTCTGTCTTGCCATCCCTTACCCATCCTTGGTTAATGTTCCCCACACATATGTCCCGACAGAAGGCTGTCCACTCCTGCTGCCATTGATGATGTTGCCAATATTAGGGTGTCAATTCACCAGTGTCAGTAGCTGTAAAAGAAGAAAAGTGTCTTTTCTGTCTGCATTATTTTTTTTAAATGTGCAATGAAGAAAAAGCCTGCAATGAAGAAAACCATCCATCACTGTCTTCTGCAGGGTTGCCCTTCCCCATGCACCTCACACAGACCCCCCCCCTTAGCACCCATCACCCCCACCCCATTTACCTAATAGTGGTCCAATGTTGTAAATCCTCTCCCAGTCACCAAACTTCCTGTTCCTCTGGAGCCTGACTGCAAAGTGATTAACTACAAGGTAACTGTGGTTAATGGGGATGTGTCACCCTGTGCAGATCCTGAGGTTTAGCTACTCCCTGTCTCTGCTCTGGGATCACTCGGGGACAACAAATGTGACCGTGCACACCACTGTAGGTTTGAAGGTGCTACTGCCCACACACCAGTAACTAAAACTATGGAGTGAAGAAAAGCAATGCATACTCTGAAGGTAGTAAAAATGACAAAATTCATAACGGGTGACCAAACGGCTCCGACCATATTTCCCTACACAGTGCCTCTATCTGAGGCTTTAGCAGGGAGCTCTAGGATCATGCCTCCCCCTTTTTTTTTTTTGCTCCTACCCATGCTCCTGACCCACCACTTCTCTTGGTTAGCCTAGATCCTCTACCAACGCCTTCTCCCTGAACCCTTTCCACCTACCTCACATCTGCAACCATCCCAGAGATGGCCCAGTGTATCCCATCACTGGATAGGTTCCCCTCCTCTGAGGGGAAAGGCGTCAGGGTGAGGGGTACCAGAACACTCATTATTCAGCCCCTGGGAGCTGCTGAGGTGGTTTTGGAGGCTTCGGGGCACTTGTGTCAGTAGCAGTCGGTAGCCACCATCCGGTCAGCCTGGGAGCTGAGTTTTCCGTTTACTCCCCGGGGACGTGGTGTGCCATGGACATCAAGGTGTTAGCCAAGGTCCACCATGCCCCTGCTTACATCGTGGCTTGCTGAACTGCTGCACCCCCGATCTCCGCCAGTAGGCGGCAGACAGCGAGCCACATCCCCTCCCTCTCCTCGAAAGAAGGCGAGTAGTCATCAGAAGCTCGAGCCTTCTCCCCCCTGCTGGCCCTCCAGTGACTCAGGTCCATTCCCGAATCTGCGTTGCTAGCGTCGCAAGTGGAAATCCAACCGCTGCGCAGATGGGCCAGCTATGATCATGCCCCATAACCCCTCCACCTAATGCAGCATCCCATCACTGCAGGGAAAAGGGAATCAGTAGATGTCACAGAGGAGGGGCAAGAAACTTCAGAAGTGCTGACAAGGGAGTTACTATGACTGTGAGGACCAGGAGACACCTGGGGATTTCAGAGAGGTCAAACGTGTTAAACCCCCATACCCAAGGAGAGCCCACCAGACGGTGTGAAGGTAATGGATGGGCTTGCCTCTGGTTTATTCTGGACCATTTAAATGCCTGGATCAATGCTAAACTCTTGTATTTTGGGCAAGATTTCCATCAGGGAATGGAATCCCTAGGCCTTGCACAAGATGTTGCTACTGTGACCCACTAACTTGACCACACCTCGGACCTAGAATTCTCTCTGGGGATTGAGGCAGAAGGCATCAGGATTGACCCAGTCAGTTGGTCATATCACTGCTCCATCAGGTTCACTTTCAGGACCCCTCTGTAGTCCACCCCTGTGGAGGTAGTCCAGTTCCACCCTTTGTAAGGATTACGGCCAGAGGGATTCCTAGCAGTGCTGGGCACCTTGGACATGTTGGAGGCATGTGCCAAAGGACCAGAGGAAGCAGTGGTGGCTTCTAATAGAGCCATGGGGGGGCCTTCATCCTTACATAGAAACTGTAGGCAGATAAGGATTGCCAAGCCCATCAAGTCTGCCTGAAAGCCTTATACTTGTGTGTGACCACTGACCCTATCTGGTCAGAGGCTTATCACCACTCCTTCCCACATCTAAGGTTCCCTTATACCTATCCCAGGATACTTAAATCCCTCCTACTATGCTCGCTCTCACCACCTCCTTTTGCAGCCTGTTCCATGTCTCTACAACCCTCTCCGTGAAGAAAAACTTCCTCACATTTCGCTTTAGCCTGCCACCTTCCAATTTTATATTGTGCTCCCTCGATCTTGTACTCCTATATTAGAAGATGTCTCCCCCCTGCACCATGTGTATGCCCTTATGGTATTTAAATGTTGCTATCATGTCCCTCCCGATCAACCATGTCCTCCAGCGAGTACATGTTGAGATCCTTTAATCTCTTCTCGTATGTCTTCTGGTGCAAGCCCTGTACCACCTTAGTCACCCTTCTCTGGACTGCCTCCACCCGGTCAATGTCCTTGCAAAGGTGCAGCCTCCAGAACTGTACACAATACTCTAGGCAAGACCTCACTAGTGTTTTATACAATGGCATCACTATCTCCCACCTTCTGCTATTGATACCCCTGCCTATGCACCCCCCAGCATGCCACTGGCCCTCCCACCCAGGACCATTTCTTCTCTGGTAATAGTCAGCAGATGCCTGCCTCCCCCCACCCCAATCCTGCAGTTCTCCCCAGGGTTCCTTTGTCCCAGGTGCATTATTTTGCACTTTTTTGAACTGATCCTCAGTTGCCACAGCTCTGACCATTTTTCAAGCTTCTCCAGGTCCCTCCTCATCTCCTCCACCCCATCTTGAGTATCCAGCCCATTACAGATCTTGGTGTCATCTGCAAACAGGCAGATCTTTCCCTCCAGCACTTCCACAATGTCACTAATGAAGACATTAAACAGGACTGGTCCAAGGACTTATTCCTGAGGTACCCTACTGGTCACCCCCTCCCCAGATTGGATACAATTTCCCAACACCCTCTGCCTCCTGTCCATTAACTAGTTCCTAGCCCAATTTATCACCTTGTGCCCCATGCCCAGGCTACCCATCTTGTTAACCAGCCTTTTATGCGGGACAGTGTCAAAGGCCTTTCTGAAATAGATGTAGGTGACGACCATTGCTCCACCCCGATTTACTTATTTCATTACCCAGTCCAAAAAATCTATTAGATTCGTCTGACATTAACCTTCCTGTTGTGAATCCATGTTACCTCAGATCATGGGCACCATTTGATTCTAGGTGTGCCACTATTCTTTCTTTAACCTGTGCCTCCATAATCTTGCCCACTACTGAGGTGAGGCTGACCGGCCTATAGTTCCCTGTCTCCTCCCTACTGCTGCTTTTGTGTAGAGGGACTATATGTGTCCTCATCCAGTCCTCAGAAACTACTCCTGCATTGAGCGACTCTGTGAACATGGCTGCCAGAGGCATTGCTATCTCTCCACGTAGCTCCCTTAATATCCATTCCTCGGGTGTATGCCATCAGGTCCCATCGCTTTGTCCGCCTTCAGTTCTGTGAGCTCCTCCAGGACCCTATCCACTGTGAAGGGACTGTTTTTTTTTTTACACACACACACACACACACACACACACACACCTTCATATCTGTTACCCAGCTGTAGTCCCTGACCGTCCCCCTCTTTAGTGAATATTGAACAGAAGTATTTGTTCAGCATTTCTGTCTTCTCCATGTCTCCCCCATACATTCCCATGTATCTCCTCTGAGCCTTACAATCCCTTCCATGGTTTTCCTGCTTTCACTGATGTACCTATAGAATGTCGTCTCTCTTCTTCACTGTCTGTGCTAAACTTTCTTCCATCTGTGCATCTGCACTCCTTACAGCCTTCCCTACTTCCCTTGGATTCCTCAGGTATATACTTCCCTGTCCCTCCGTCCCCCCCCCGGGGGTCTCCCTATATTTCCTGAAACTCATCCATTTAGCCCTTACCTTGTCCACCATCTCTCCTGAGAACCATAGTGGTTTCCTCCTCTTGCTTTGTTTACCATCTTGATACATTGGTTCGTCATCTCCTCCATGGCTCTCTTCAGGTGTTCTCACTGCTCCTCAACTCCCCCTCCCATCTCCCTCCTTGCCAGGGCCTCCGATACACCTCCCCATTTTAGCAAAATCTGACCCCCTAAAATCCAAGACTTTTGCCTTTGAGTGGCTAGCTTGTGTCCATGTCCACACGCTAAACCACACTATGTGGTGGTCGATGGAACCCAGCTGACCTTCCATCTGGAGATCTATGACTCTGTTTTCATTGGTCAGCATGAGGTCCAGAATCACCCTGTCCCTGGTGGGATCAAATCACTAGCTGTCGGAGTCCTATCCCTGTAGCGAATCACAATATCATGGCTCCCAGATGAGGCAGCTGCTGGGATGGTCCAATCCAAGTCTGCGATACTGAAGTCGCCTAGCAGTAATACCTCAACCTCTGTTGCCATCTTGTGAATTGGATCCACTAGATCCCCATACCTCTCCTCCTCCTCCTGTGCTAGAGGTCTGTAGACCACTTCTATGTGGACTGCTATGCCAATGCCTGGCTCAAGGGTGACCCACAGTGCCTCCGCCTCCCCCTGTCCACTCTGCACCTCTGTTGCTTTTATACCTTCTTTTACTCACAAGGCCACTCCCCCTTCCCCCCATCTCTCCTAAATAGCGCATAACCCAGAACATTTGTATCACAATCACGATTTGCAGTGTGCCAGGTCTCCGTTATTGCTTGTATGTGCAGGTCTACCTCTACTAACAAGGCCTCCAGGTCTGGGATTTTATTTCCCAGGCTGTGGTCATTTGTAACTATGGCCTTCCATGTTTTGCTGCCAGTCCTCCTTCCAATCCTGTGTTTGCCCTTCTGTCTCTTCCCCCCCATCCCATCTTACTTTTTATGCTGCCTTCTTCCCCTTGTCTCTCCCTTTGTACCCAGTACTAGTTTTCCTGCCTGTATCCTACCTTCTTGTTCCTCATTTCTGTCTACTTTAGTTTGTGGGGGTGGGCCACTTGAGCCTCCCTACTCCCACTGACCCCTCTTGGCTAGTTTAAATGATTGTCCAGGATGCATTTAAACCATTCACTGAGGACTGTCAGACATTCAGAATAATTCAGTCCATCTCCCTTGAACAGGGCTGCCTTGTTCCAGATGGGTCCCCCCTCAGTCCCCAATGAAACCATACCCCTTCTCACTGCACCAGCCCTTCAACCAGCTGTTGAAGTTGCAGATACAGAGATCCATATCCTTCCCCATACCGTGGACTGGCAGCACCTCAGGAAAAGTCACAGAGCCTGCTACCTTCTCCAAGCACTATCCCAACTCTCTAAAGTCCTTTTGCACCTACTCTATACTTACCCTGTGCTTGGATAGGTTGTTCTTTCCCAGGTGGACAATGACCTCCAGCACCACTCTTCTTGCCACTGCCAGCACGTGTATGCCTGCTGGTTTCATGTCTTGGCTTACCATAGCACTACAGCCAGTTGAGGGAGATGAAAACAAAGAGGCAGAGATTGGAGCATTGTTGGAAGAGGTCCAGGCCCAGTAGGACAGACGAGCTTTGATTGCTCACTATGGTGAGTAACAAGGGGGAAATTACCTGTAAGAAGTCAGGATTTCTGTCCAGGGAGAATGCTGTTAGAAGAAACTTACCAGCTCAGCTTTTCCAGACTATGAACTGGCTTTTTCTTCAGGCATGTTCAACTAAACATACAGTAGTTATAAGTCACTAATTAGGTTTGCCAAACGGTAAGTACAAGAAAGTACTGTATACTATTAGCCTAACAAGTGTTAGAATGCAATATTAAGCAGCTGTTGATGAAGTTAGAGAAAATAAGAAAGGAAAAAACTGACATCTTTAAAATACAGACCTACTGATGTGCAGACTCTGGTCATAAAATGTTTCTCATATAAATTTTAAATTTCAATATTTCAAAAACTAAAAGTTTTACTTCTAACCCCAGGTAATCCTTCCATAACGTCTTACACCACCATACAAATTTCCACAATAAAATGTTATACTTTGATGAACATACAAACATATGAAATTGGCAGCAGATACAGGTCATTCGGTCTATCTAGTCTGCTCGAGTGTGCAGCACTTCAGTCCATTAGACTGCAGCTTTTCACTCTATATGATGGCAAAACACACTGACTTATAAAATATTAATGACAAGGATCTCAAAAAAGTACCAGACACACCTTAAAGAGCTAGTGACATGTTCATGAGAACTTTAAGAATATTTAGACATAGTCCAACCTGTACTTAAAATTAGTATTCGATTCCCCCTCCCCATTATTTATTACTGAGGTCATCTGTATGAAAACAGGATCATTGTTCCTGAAGAGTTTGTCTATTCCTGCTACTTTTCCCTACCTGAAGTCATACAGCACTGCTTGTGACATCACTATTACAACAGATTGTGATGTCACAACAGAGGATTATGGCTTGAAGTAAGGAGTAAACTATAGAGGCAGATGAAGGGCTGGCAGTATAGCCTAGAGGTTGGCATAATTAGCTGTGAATGAGCTTGGCAAATCCAGCAGACCTGGGTTTGATTCTCACAACCTCCACTTGCATACTGTGGGACTCTGAGCAAGTCACTTAACCACCCAGTGCTCCCAGGTCGCCCCTGAAAACAGGCACTTGTACCTAGTAGGCTTTACCCAGTTACTAAAGACTAAAATAAAAAAAAAGGAACTCCAAGGGACAAAGATCATATATTCAAATTCCCTTAGTAATAAATAATGGGGAGTAGAAAAATATAAATGGAATGCAGGCAGAATTGTACCCAATTATTATGTTTTTTAAAGTTTTTTTTTTTTTTTTTAGGTATGTCAGTAGCTCTTTAAAGTTAAATATTTTAAAATCTAACAGAACCGTATACTCCCCGCCAAAAAAAAATCTTTTAGTGCCACGCCACACCACCATACCACGTTTTAAAATTTAAACATATACTGTTTTCTTTACATGATGGCAAAAATATCAAACCTTGTAAATGACTAAACCAATTCATTCAAGTATAAGGTTAGAACCTACTGACCTACTGATCATTGAAACTTTTTGCACATGTGGAATGTTAACTCTAAAACCCCGTTTTTACTAACTGCCATTCTCAGAACTCAGTTTTTCATCCAGTCCCAACCACAGCAGCAGCACATTAAGTTACAAAATTCGAACCCTAGGAAAGTTTTCTCACTTCCACGTTAATCCACATCACACTAAATTTTTACCTTTCAACTTTTCATACTTTTTCCTTAGGCAAGAGCAAAAATCAGCAGCTGCACACAACCTAGAAACTACTGATGATCATTAATCTTATTCTAATCCAATCTGCATAATTAATGCTCTTCTGCGTATGTGGCACTTTAACTTCGAGACCCGACTCTTACAAACCGACAATTACCTAAAGCTTGTTTTTTTTTTTTTTCAAACTTAAAGTAGACAAATGCAAGTTAGTGGAGAAAAGTTTGATCTACTGCATTAAGTTTATGCTATTTTGATTATCCCCACCTACTAGCTTGTATGATACACACCGCCCCCCATGTGCACATGCTATTTTTACATGTAAAATAATAAAAACAAGTGCTTCTTTTAGTTTGACCTGTCCAGGTTTTTAACCAATTCACTGCGGCTTTTGAACACCTATAGTTTAACATTACTTTTTTTTTTTTTACTAAAATGAACAATAATGTACTTTGACCTTCTGGGCCAATAGCTGTATTAGAACAGCTGAGAATAATGATGAAAGCCTGATCTGAGCCATGTTAAAAAAAGAACACTTTCATCATACCAAATGTAAATCAAACTACCAAAGGTACACAAAAGGCATGAAAGAAGGTCAGTATGAAATAGTTAAGGTTGCCAAAAAGAAAGCTGACAGTCCTCCCCTGACAATGAAAATAAAAGTGGCTTGGGGGATGGTGTCCGAGACACAGCACTTATGAACTGTAGTGAGAAAGATAAAATGTTCAGCTCTGGCAGTCAAACCAAGGCCCCTTACTCTCTACTGTTTGGTAGCCTGCCCAGTGCTGGGCTTAGCTTTTTAAACGGGAGCTGCATGCAATGACAAAGAATATACATCACTGAGTGCAGACACCTTCTCAAAAAAAAAAAAAAAAACACACACAGCTGCAGGGAATTTCCATAGTGAACAATCTACCTGAAGTAATGTTTCCAAAGTTGCACCTAAACTTCAGAGTCTGAGCCGGAACCTTTCACGTTGATCAGGGGCACAGAATGTCAACCCTTGCTGAAAGTATATTACTAACATTAGCAATGATATCTGACAATCTCTCCCATACTACATAAATTGCATTAAAAAAGAAAAAGTTGTGCTCTGCAGATCAAACCAAGCTCCCTGTCCTCTTCTACTTGACAGCCTGTAGCTCTACCACTGTACTAAGTATCCTATACAGGAGATGCATGCTGTTGCAAAGGACATCCAGCAGTGAATGCAGACATCCCCTACACTGCTGCAGTGGATCTTTGTAATTAACTGTCTGTCTGCTTGAAGTAGTGTCAAAGTCTGAGCTGGGCCTATTTAAATTATTAACTGTACAGAATTTCAAATCTTACTGAAAGTAGATCACTGTCACCAATGACATCTAACAATTTCTGTCATACTACATAAACTCTAATGGGAAAGATGGGGAGACAAACCCAGCTTGAACTGGTTTGAAAACCTATGCCAAGACCTAAAAGTCGTATCACAGACATCATCAATGATGTCATACAGCTAAAATACTCACACTGAATATACCTTTGAACGCGACTAAATGCAAACATGAGTATGAATGACTACAACAGGCACTTACAGCTAAATTGTTGGCAACTAAATAGTACTAAACCAGTCAAATAGTGAAGGGTGGCGGCCCCTGACTGGGAGTCCAAACAACCAGCAATGCACCTAGAAATGGCGCCACTTCCGGCCGTACAGATCGACAATCCCCTGCTGCCAGACTAGAGCCTTAAGTCTGCCTCCGACTGCTGCACACTCCACTCAACCGAAAAAGCTGCTAGACCTCCTGATTGGCCCGCTCAGTAAGCGCAAGCCCTCCGATTGGTCGGTTTCTCCAGCCCTCTCAAGAACAAAGCTCTCCTCTCCACCAGCTCCTCTCCACTGCTCCCACAGCCAGTAAAGTGGAGGCCCCTGTCCGGGAGTCCTAACTGCCAGCACTGCGCCTAGAAGCATGAGCCCTCCTATAGGCCAGTTCCACCAGCCCTCTCAAAAATGAAGTCTTCCTCTCTACCGGCTCCTCTGCACCGTTCCCACAGCCAGTAAAGTAATTTAGACAATTTATTTATTTTTTTGTTAAATAAACATCCTCTGCCTTTCTACTGCCTCTAGCTCTAGTCGGCCTGCTGTGAATTGTACAGTACTCCTGGTTTACCACACAGGGAATGTCAAATGTTACTGTACATGTTATTAATGTTAGCTTTAATCAGCCGGAGTTATACTGCAAAAACGCCAATAGATCACTACCAAGGGAAGTGAAAATATAGTGTTTTGTGAACAATTGCCAACTTTACCTCATTCCTGCCTAGTTCATTGTTGCTAGCTGTAGAAGTCCCTGTTAAAATTGTAAAGCGCCTCAGTTAACTGCAAAGGGTAGTGAAGCTTACAGCCATTTGCAATTGTTTGCCTGAATGTCCTTCTCTGCTCCAGTTTTTTTCCACCTCTGCCTCTTCCCAAACCAACCCCCCCTCCCCCCAAACTCTCAGGACCCACCTGATGCCTCTGACCAGACCAACTTTCTCACTTCTACTGTTCTGCTCTTAATTTGTCCTGCCCTCTGTCCTCTCCACACCCACCAATTTAGCTCCCTTTAACTCTTGGCTCCTTTTTTCTCTCCTCCCCTTAGGTGGCGGCCCATGACCGGGAGTTCTAACTGCAAGCATTGTGCCCAGAAGTGGTGCCACCTCCGGCTGCAGAAACTAATAATTCCCAGCTGCCAGACCAGCACCCTAAATCAGCCTCCTAATGCTGCACGCTCCATTCAATCAAAAAAGCCGCTGGGCCTCCTGAGTGGCCCGCTCAGTAAGCAAGAGCCCTCTGATTGGCTGGTTCCTCCAGTCCTCTCAAGAATCAAGCTCACCACTCAATTGACTCCTCAGCACCACTTCCACAGCCAGTAAAGTAACTTGTGCCACCGCCCTCCCGACCCGACCTGTATTAAATATGCAACAACTCCACCTACTGCTCTCACACCATCCCACAGTCTTCCCACTGCAAAGGCCTAAAAAGGTACAACAACCCCTTCTGCTGCATCTACAAATGCAACCCACACCCTTCCTCTATCTGCTGAGGGACCAAAATATGCTGCACGCTAATACCTCTAATACTACTTTCCACCTGCGCTATTACTGCAGTTGGCCCTGGAGTTCTCAGAGGTACCACCCCCTCACCAGCTTACCCCAAGCACTGCTTTGATACAGGCAGCTGGCTAAAAGAGCCAGAGGCAACCTACTCAGAGGGGGCCAACCAGGAGCAACCTATTCACCTCACGATGTCTGGGGAGTATGCCTCCAAAGCACAACATGGCACCTTTAGATTGCCTCTTCCTATAACTCCACACTGAAAATAAAATCAGAGCCAGCCCTGTAGCATAGAGGGTTGAGGCACGGGTGCCTCACCTGGGCCCACACTGACGACCTGGGTTTGGAAACGGACTCGGGACACCGGGCCGGGAGAGGATTGAGTGTCTGCAGGGACTGCTCTTCTCTCCCGGGGCTGGGTTAGGGAGTCGTCAGTCGGCAGCCGACTCTGGTGGAGACCAGGAGCACTGCACGATGGCGAAGGAGGGATGTACACAGAAAACTTGAAAACACTCCATGTCATGCCAGATGATGGCTGCCTGGCTCTACAAGCCTGTCAATGCCTCCGAAGCCTTCCACCTCAGCAGCACCTCTCTGGGCCAAGATGTTGCACAGGTCTGCAGCTCCCTGGCTGGTGCTTTCCCCTCAGAGGAGGGGGACCCATCCGGCGAAGGGTTACGCCAGGTTACTCAGGGAGATGGCTGTCATTTGACAGCGGTAGTTCGGGGTACAGGATGGGTCGGTAGAAGCACTGGCTCGCCGGAAGGAGAAGCTGGCGTAGATGTAATCTGGGGAGAAAAGAAATAATACAAAAAAAAAAAAGAAAATCAGTCATTCCGAGGGAAGACGTGAAACGCAAAACATGTACCACAATGTCAATCTAACTCACAGCGAGGAAACTTATCCTACTGCTCCTCCTCCTATCTGGGAATGTTCAGCCCAATTCTGGCCCACCATCCCCAACTGAACCTAGTGGGAATAAAACTAACAGCCTAAAAATTGCAGCCATGAATATTTGTAGCCTCTCTGCCAAGCTCACAGAATTCCAGGCCTGGATAACCAAGCACAGGCCGAACATTATCTGCCTTACAAAGGCATGGCTGGCAGGCAAGATAAAAGATAATTAAATAGTACTAACAGGCTACCAAGTGCCAGGGATTACTTCCCAAAGGTCCTGGATGCTATGGCCTCACTACATAAGGACAATGAAGTGATAATAACAGGGGACTTCACCATAAACTGGGACAGTGCCGACTCTACCCCCCAGAACGACACAGTGGTAAGCCAATACCTAACACAATTAATGTCAGAACCTACTAGAAGGAACCACAGAACAGGCAGCAGCACGCTACTCGATTGGATTATCACCAACTCCCCCTTCCGTATGTCAGAGGTCAAGGTGCATCCAGACACCCTGAGTGACCACTCCTCTATCACCCTCAGGTGGTCCAACAAACACAAAAGACAACCTCTCTATCATAATTGAAAGCAAGATCCTGAAGAAAAATCAGCAAGGGGCGCTTAAAACCACCCTCTCTCTCCATGACTGGTCAACCACTGACCTGATAGCGGGCCTGGACCTAAAATACTTCACTGATAATGTCAACAACATTTGCAACCTCTTCACACTGGTAAAAAGGAGAAACATTTGTGGGACTATCAACAGTTGAATTACAAGCGAGTGCCTTGCCAAGCTGAAGGAAAGGGGCCACTTTTGGTCGAAAGCAAGGGCCATCGGTAACGATCAAAACTACGAGCTCTACAGGACTGCTAGAAACCTCTGCACACAACTAATATGGCAGGCAAAAGCTGAACACCACAAGGAAGTGCTGGGTAGAGGCTGGGGTGACAATAACAGGTTAAGGGAAAACAAAAAAAAGTATGCTGGGGAAGGAGGAAAAGAAGTACCCCCAGCTACTCAACATTAATGTCTCTCCAACCTCAGACCCACTCCTTACTGAGGCGTCCTTCAACTCTGCCTTCACTAAGTACACCCCTCCTGACTACCTACATCCCACCAAGGATCCCTCCTATCACAATTTTTTTTTTTTTGCTCCTTACTTGCTCCTCTGGCCTGCCTCTCCTTCCGGCTGCTCAAGGACCCCCCCGACTCTCTGGCCCTGACCCCCTTCCAGTCACCTCACATCGCAGCCATCTGGGGTAGCCCGGTGTATCCCTCTCATCTGATGGCTCCCTCTCCTCCGAGAAGGAAGATGCCAGGAGGGGCAACCAGCGTGCTCTACGTTCAGCCCCTGTGCGCTGCTGAGGTGGATTCCGGGGCGTCAGGGCACTCGAGTCGGCAGAAGCCGGCAGCCATTATCTGGCAGACCAGGGAGTCGAGTTTCCACTTTCCTCCCCGGGGCATGGTGTGCCACAGACGTCTAGGCATACGCTGTTGTCCATCATGCCCTGTGTACAGTGGGGCTTACTTGAGCTGTCACCCTCCCGGCTTCCGCCAGGAGACGGCAGACAGTGAGCCATGTCCCCTCCCTCCCCCCGAAGGCGAGCAATTGCTCAAGCCTTCTCCTCCTGGCCGGCTCTCCAGTGACCCGAGTCCATTCCTGAACCCGGGTCACCGGCGTCACAAGTGGAAATCCAACTGCTGCGCCAATGAGCCGGCCTCCTATCACAATTTAATCAAAGACTCCCACCCAGACTTTTACCTCAAGAGAGTAACTGTCAAAGAAGCAGTGTTCTACGTAAAAAAAAAAAGTGCTTGGCAAGACGAGAATGGGGAGTGACAGAGTTGACATGAAGCTGGTATCTCACACTCTTGATGTGCTCATCATACCCATTACTAAACTTTTCAACAAATCTTTGACCCTAGCAAACTTTCCAGCAGTCTGGAAACAAGCACTGGTCACGCCCATCCACAAAAGCGGTGAGAGGACCAGTATTTCAAACTACAGACTGATCTCAATCCTCTTCCCCACCTATCCAAGGCCCCAGAGAAGATTGTTGTGGATCAATTAACTGAATACCTGAACAAATATTGACTGCAATGCCCCAATCACATGGTTTCAGGTAAAGACACAGCAGTACCACCACCCTGATGGAATACACCGACTACATACATTATGCTATGGATGAAGGCAAATTGGTCAGGTCAGTGTACACTGACTTAACGAAAGCCTTCGACACTGTAAACCACACCCTCCTATTGGCCCAGCTGTGGAGTCTCGGAGTGGCCACCAATGCAATGAGATGGTTCTAGGATTACCTGTCTCTCAAATCACAGTGTGTAAAGATAGATAAAACGGTCTTGGGGCCCAGGGAAGTCTCGCTGGGCATCCTCCAGGCATCTATCCTGGGACCCTCCTCTTCAGCTCATTTTTAAATAATCTCCCAGAAGCCACCGACTCCAAAATAATCTTTTATGCAGATGATGTGGTCATCCTCAACAGCAACACAAATTCAGTCTTTCCAATTGGCACTTCAGCATTTCTTCAGCAAAGCAGAGGACTGGTTCTATGAGCACAAACTTCTGCTCAACTACAAAAAGACCAAGACCAAGACCAAGATCATGCTACTATCCAGCACCCAGCTCAAGAAAAGGTTCCCCTCCACTGCCATCTCCAACAAAGACTCAGCTCCCCTGGAATAGGTACACTCCTTTAAATACCTGCGGGTCACCTTGGACGACACCCTATCCTTCGCCCAGCCCGCTGACCTGATAGTCAAGGCAGCAAACTCCAAGCTGGGAGTACTTTGCAGGAATAGGAAATACCTCATTCCATGAGCCCTCCACCTCTCAGTCTCAAGCTCCATCCTATCAACCACTGACTACGACCTGGTACTATATGACTCAGCCACGGATTCAGTACTCAAGAGAGTACATACTGCACTCAACATGGCCTGCAGGCTCATCCTGAATGCTGATCAATTAACCCATACTTACACACTATATGAGCGAACCAACCTCCAGCCTCTAGAGTGCAGGATCAAACTCTGAACCTGCCTCCTAGACAAAAAAAAAAAAGCACTGTTAAGGAAGACACCCCATGCGTAGCTGGCATCACCTTGTCTGGCTCGGAGTACAGCACCAGAGGGAGGACACGGGGTGCACTGGTGGTCTCATTTCAGCATACAGTACTCGGGCAGTGTGTGTTCTTCTGCAAAGCCCCATTATGGCTAAATGAGATTCCTGAGGACATTCGTAATTCTACCAGCCTCCTCAGCTTCAAATTCAACCTCAAGTACTATCTTACCTCCTGCACTGTGTGTTACTGTTTTCCTAAAGACAGACACCCCCACCAGGTGCTCCTGGCCGAGTGCAGCTGTGCGCCTCCATGAAATAGCTATGGATTTACCACAGCCCATACACCATGTCCTCTTCCCCGACATATTACCTGCCTTCCTCTACGCTCCCTCCCTCCCTCCAGCCCACTCCTCTTCTTACACTTCAGGCCCCCTCAGCCCCTACCTCCTCCAGGCACACAAAAAAGCCACTGGTTCGAGGCCAGGGGCTGCTTCCTGCTCCCCGTTCACTAGGAGGAGAGTACACAGTTATTTGACCACTGCTTTTGCCCTTGAGCTTGCAACCATCAAGGGCCGTCTCTGCACCTTTTCTGTACCTCTTTTAAACCTTTTTTAGTCCCAGCTATTCTATTAGATTTCTATTATTAGTAAGCATAAAGATTTCTGGATTGTAACTATGTCTATTGTACACCCATGTCCATTGTTCTGTACCATCACTGTATGTAAGTATGTCTACGATCTGTTCCTGATGTGCACCTTGCAACCTTCGTAAAAGAGCCTTGGCTCAAAAGGTTATTTCTGAGACTTGAAGGACAAAATGTTCACCACAGCATGCAATGATACTTAAAATACCCCCCCAAATACTTCCTCCCTTGCGTCTTATTTAAAGAACATCACATTTATAAGACTGAAATATCATATTACATGAATTGTCTCCTGGTAGTAATAAATAAATCTCTTTAAGAAATAGACGAATCTGGTTCTTGTAAAGTATGCACTTCGAGAGTCACGTGATGCAGGACGCTGAGTAGCTGGTTCTCCGTGGAGCTCCGTCCTCCACCTGGGTATTTTGAGAAAAAAATCCTTCTGAAGCATTTAATTTAAAAGTTTTTTGTGAGATTTCGCCTGAGGAGCTTGTGTACTGGAGACTTATGGAGGCAGACCACGAAGAGCAGCCTCGAGAAACATACACCGCCCGTGACACCGAAAGATGCGAAAAATCAAAGGCCTCGGCCTCTGCTGGTTCATGGGGCTAGTGAGGGCTGCATCTTGGAGGAGCCTCTAACGCTGACGCGTTTTTTGGAAGAGATCGGGCCACTTAAATCCACGATCTTAGAAGTGGCAGGAGAGCTCAAAAGCATTAACACAGCCATTGATGACCTCTCTCGGAGAGCTTCAGACAACGAAGTGCGAGTAAAATCACTAGAAAGAAGCAAAGAGGCAATGGATGCATCGGTTACCAAGATTTCCCAGAAACTGCAAAAACTGGAAACCAAGGTGGAAGATTTAGAAGGTCGGAGTCAAGCAACAATGTTGTTTTATTGACTGCCCGAGAAAGCTGAAGCCAATGAGCCGATTACCTTTGCCCAAAAGATAACAGAAAAGATTGCAGGACCCTCGCCTTTTGGGCCTAAATATATTGTGGAGCGAGCTCACAGGGCGTTGTGCCCATTGCCATCGCCGGATCGCCCCCCCTAGGCCTTTTATTATTAAATTCCTGAACTACCAGGAGAGGCAACTACTGATCGACAAGGCTAAAGAGGATAAAGAAATATATTGGGAAGGTATACGGATTAGAGTGGTCCAGGATCTCCCATTGTCTGTTAGACAGAAGCGTGCCACCTTCCATCCACTTGTTAAACGGCTGATAGCTGCTGGGGTGAAATTTAGAATGGGATACCCGGCAAGATTTCAAGTTCTCATAGGAAAGGATTGGAAGTTCTTTGAATCTTCAGACTTAGCTTCAACAGCCCTGAGAGAGGCCTTTCCAGATCTTTTTAAGGGCCCATGAGACGGGCCGAGAACATTCATATTACTCAGTTTGGGTGCCTCATACTGTGTTTTATTTAAATGGACTCGCGGTCTGGCAGAGGTGATCCAGACTTGGTACTTTTGGAACGATTAAGCTCAAATTCACTGGCTCTTGAGTCCTGTTCGGGGCACTATCGAATTTATTTTCCAGGGCATTTAGGCAACAAGGATTCTGTATCATATGTAGTTTTAATTTTGTATGTAATACTTCATATTGGACAGCATAGTTTTTTTTTAGTTTGCCAATGCCTGGATTTCGGTGTTAATTTAAAGTGCCAGACAGAAGGACATTATATGGGACTGAAACATTTATCTCTGTAGTATTCATAGTTCGGAGTTTCTCTATTGAAAGGGGTACATGCCTGTCTTTAATTTTGCCAGATTGATACCTAGGTTTTGGGGCTTTAACTGCTTCCTGCTCGTCTTTTTTGTTTACTCTTTGATTGGGCTGGGAGTGAAGGGAGCAATCTTTTAGTTCCGTGTTTTTATATATTTAAATATTTCTAAGCTGAAGTAAGCTGGCTATAAGTTTTGGAATTCAGGCGGATACCAGGAGGTTGATGTTATATTTGGATATTAAAGGGGCGTAGAGGAGGGAGGGGAGAGGGCTAAGTATCCTGATATCATGGACCATAGTGCGAGTGGAGGGTAGGGGTGGGAGGAGGGGATATAGGTGGATGTTTAGAGTTAAGGGGAATTTCTGTGTTTTGTGGGATGGAGTTTATATGGGGGGTACGGCTTCCGAGGAAATTAGGGGAACTGGTTTGTTTATGGGGAGGGGGACACAAGGTTGCTGGTGTTGCAGGGTACAATGGGACGGTAGAGTGTATGCTACGTATTATAGGTTGGTAGTTGGGTATGGGGGCTGACACCTCTATTAAGTTTTGCACATGGAATGTTAAGGGGGCTAGACACAAAGTAAAGCAATATAGAATAATGAAGTACTTGGAGGCAGCTAAAGTTAAGATTACTTTTCTACAAGAAACCCACTTGCTTCAGGATGAAAGCAGATGTTTGAGAAGAATGCAATATGGGGAAATTTTTTCATCACAGGGTACCACAAAGAGCAAAGGGGTTTCGATTTTACTCCATAGATCGGTACCTTTTGTCCCTGTAAATGTTATTCCAGACAAAGAGGGTAGGTTTGTTTTAGTGGTAGGGAAATTACATAAAAGGGAGGTTTTGTTAGGGGCTGTCTATGGACCTAATTCCGATAGCCATGATTTTTTGTTAAACTTACTGAAGGTGCTGTTACCCTTTAACCACCTTCCTATGATTATAGGAGGGGATTTTAATCTGGCTTTAGACCCCTTATTGGATAGGTCCTCGAGTTCACACATGTACTTTACACCGGCCACCCTAGCTTTTACTGATCTAATGGATCGTGTGGGCCTAACGGATGTTTGGAGGGTTCTTCATCCACAAGCAAAGGAATATACCTTTTTCTCTCCGGTCCACAAGTCTGGCTCGAGAATTGATTATATGCTTCTTTCCCGAGCATTGCTCAAAGGTGTTATTGACTCGGAGATCGTGGCAGTTCCCCTGTCAGATCATTCGGTAGTGCAGGTCGTGATCTCTTTCCCCTCCGCATTAGGTAAGGGAAACAGGTGGAAAGTGAACAATCAGCTTCTCAGAGTGCCTAAGGTAGTTCAGAGCCTGACATCTCAAATGGAGGAATTTATTTCCTTTAATGAGAGGGATGGAACACGACCAGATATCCTCTGGTCAGCATTAAAGGTGTATATGAGGGGCCTCCTAATAAGTCAGACCACTAAGAGGAAAAAGGAGAGGAATGCCACTACGATGGAGTTGTTGAGGCAGATTAAGGAGTTGCAGGCAGCATTGATCTCTAACCCACAAGAGGAGATTGAGCTTAAATTGATTAAAGCTAGGGATGCATATCTTAAAATATTGGGGGACCAGGCTGAATTGGCTATTATTAAAACTAAAGCCGTCTATGCGGACCAAGGTGAGAAGCCCGGAAAGCTTCTGGCCAGGCGTTTTGCACAGCTAGAAGCATCCCGTCTAATTGAAGGGGTTCGGTCGGAACAGGATGGGTCCATTAAAACAACCCCGGAGGATATTGCCCTTGTCTTTCGGAATTACTACGAATTGTTGTATAGTGGTATGCAGTTTCCACCTCAGTTAAAGGGTATTCAAGATTATTTGGACCGGATACCACTTCCTAAATTGGAGGAAGCAGACTGCAATTTGCTTATTGCTGATATCACTTATACTGAAATAGAGGCTGCCATTAAAAGTTTACCTATTGATAAGACGCCCGGTCCTGATGGCTTTTCGCCAAATTTCTATAAAACCTTCTCTTCCCACCTGATCCCCTTGTTAGCTAAATTATATCGACATATTCTGTCTGGGGTGGACTCAGACAAATATTTGTTTGAAGCACTTATAGTACTAATACCCAAGCCCAATAAACCCCTGGAGAATCCAGGTAGTTACCGGCCCATTTCCTTGTTAAATTATGATATAAAGATTTTAGTTAAAGTTCTGGCTGAGAAAATTAGTAATCTATTGCCATACTTAATAGGCCCGGAACAAGTTGGTTTTATGAAGGGTAGATCCTCAGCAGATCATTTTAGGACGTTGTCACATGTCTTCTCGGCTTCCAAAGAGGCTGGCCTCCCTTTGGCATTGGTCTCTTTGGATGCCGAGAAGGCATTCGATAGGGTTCACTGGGCCTTTTTATTCCAGATGATGGAGAAAGTTGGTTTTCCGGAGAGGTTTGTAGGGTGGATTAAGGCCCTATACTCAAATCCGTTGGCAAGAGTTGCATGTAATGGGGTTATATCGGCGCCTTTTAAACTACATGTAGGGACGAGACAGGGTTGTCCTTTATCACCCCTGCTGTTCAATCTTTATTTAGAGCCCTTGATAAGGCATATAGTGTTTAATTACAAGATTAGTGGGATTAGTATCAGGGGTCAGGTAGTAAAGGTCACGGCTTTTGCAGATGACTTGTTGATATATGTGTCCAACCCAGCTACTTCGGGTGCCAGCTTTATTGGATACAATTAAGGAGTTTAGTGCACTAGCCAACTATAAGTTGAATCAGGAGAAAACAGTGGTTTTTCCCCTGAATAGTAGAGTTTTCAAGAATGATATTATTGGTTTGGGGCTGGGTTGGAATTCCAAATCCCTTAACTATCTAGGCCTTATTTTAGCAAACAACCCGGATCGTCTCCGTCAACTTAATCTAGATGCCCTAACTCAAAGTATAGATTTAGATATGAAAAGATGGGCGCAACTTCCCTTATCACTCTGGGGTAGGGTAAATATTGTTAAAATGAACATTTTTCCCCAGGCTTTTTTACCCACTATCTATGCTTAATATCTGGCTCCCTCTGGTGTGGTTTAACAGACTTCACAAGATAATAGCTGATTTTATTTGGAATTTCAAGAAAGCAAGAATGTCGTATGTTAAACTAACGGCGCCTAAAGCTCAAGGAGGGTTGAAATTACCCCATTTCGCTCTTTATTATTGAACGGCTCAGATAAATAAATATGGTAGATGGGCCCGTCTATATGCACCTTCTAAGAGTAAGGATTATGTCCCGCTTTGGGTTAATTTAGAGACCACCTTAATTAAAAAAGTGGGTCTTAATCCAGAAGCCTTGTTCTTTGTTCCTCCTAAGCTTTCTCCCTTTTCAAAGGATTCCCCTATAGGAGTTTCCTTAAGGATGCATAACCAACTTTGCAATTTTTAAATATGATCATTGCAAGGATGGTTCTCAACCAATTATGGGTAACCCCCATTGGCTGATAGGAAAGAAACCTATCACTAAAAATTGGTTATCTAACTTGGGGGAATGTAGGCTAAAAGACCTCCTGGATGAGGAGGGTAGGCCTTGTACAACTCATCAAATACTCAATAGATTTAACTTACCCATAAAAGAGGGCTTTAAGGTGTATCAGTTGCGCCACCTCTTAATTCAGACAGTAGGAACTAATGGGATTACCCCATCTAGTACAGACTTTTGGGAAAATATACGAGCTTTAATAGGAACCCCCTACGAGTCTTGAGAATCTATCTTGTGTTGCTCTAATGGGCGCTCTCACTGACAGTTTTGTCCTCGCCTTATTGGACCAGGGCCTTTCCTAATGTAAGTCTGATTGGCTTCAGATTTGGAGCAATTGTCATAAGTTTTAAAGCAAGATTCTCTCAAATTGACACAGTTCAAAATATTGCACAATATTTACTATTCTCCTCAAAAGTTAACTGACTTAAAGGTGATGCACGAACCTAAGTGTTATAGGTGTGGTCTAGGGGAAGGCGATCTGCTCCATATTTTTTGGCACTGTCCAAAAATTGCCCCATTATGGTCTGATATAAAGGAAAAGTCTAGCCCATTGTTGGGCCTAGAAGAGATGTTCAGTCCAGAGGTTTGTCTTCTAGGAATCATGTCGGATTTCCGGTTAATCTGAAAAGTATCATATGTCATTGATTTCTATTACAGTCAAGAGGCTTGTGCTTAAGCACTGGAAGGATTCCATTAGGATTTCCTATCCGAATGGTTATCAGAACTGTTAGCATCTCTTAGGATAGAAAGAAGGATAGCTATTCTTCATGATCAATTGCCCTGCTTTGAGAAAGTCTGGTCCCGTGTTCATTGCTTATTCATGATTATTTTGATTTATAGATCCCAAGTCTGATTGACTATTGCACAGCACCTTGTGTCCGGGGTTTGTTTTAGGGTGGGGGAGGTTTAGGGGGAGGGGGTCCTAGGGGAGGGGGGGAGAGGGGGCGCAGAGGCACTTGTTTAGGGTGTTAATTTTTTCTTTATATGATTCCTGGATCATATGTAATTGTATACCATGCAATGTTTCTCATGTTTTGTTATCCGTCTCTGTGTAAATTTTAAAACTCAATAAAAAGTGAATTGAAAAAAAAAAAAGTATGCACTTCAACATGAAAGACAATGATCTCAGACTTGTTTTTTTATATAGATTGCACTTTAATTGTTTACAAAGTATTATTTTTGTGTAAAACTGTATTGGGCACTTTGATCAAATGTTTTATGCTGAATATGTATGTACAGTGGAACCCTCTTATAACAGACACGTTTGTGCAAACAGATTTTGTCCATTATAAGGGGTGTCCGCTATATCCTAAAGTCTTAAAATCGAACTCTCTTCTACTATAGCTCGCTCACAAGAGTTAAAATCAGAACATGTCCCCTCCTCTGCTAACCAAGGGTATGGAGAACTGCTATTTGTAGCCAACTTTGAACTGAGCAGTAAACAAGACTGGAAAGATTTTGCCGTACAGTACCTGTGCTGATTAGGAGATCAGTGGCCTGAGCAGGAAATCTGATCAGATTACAGTTAGTAGGTAGTTTGCAGCATGTAACAGGGGCACAGAGGAGCTCATAGTGTCCGCTATACAAGGGCTGTAGAGCATGGAATAAATATTATTTTTAACATTAGAGAGATAGCTTTTGGCTTCTAGCAAGGCAGATCTGACCATTATAATCAGACGTCCGCTATAAGGGTGTCCGTTATAAGTGGGTTCCACTGGTATATATATATGTACTTAGTCAACTGCTTATTTTGTAATAGTCACTGACTGAACAAATAAAAGAAATGACCTTCTTCCTCACTAAACTATAAAACTACATAATGTTTCACAATTCCAAGACAAACATTTTTTTTTCTCTACACGAGAGTAAACATTGGCTAAAAACTTAAACAGACTTTTTTTGTTACTGAGTCAACTCAAAAACAACCATCAGGGGTAGCATTAAGGGTGTCATCTGTGCTCTTAATACAGTCAGTGATTATAGGAGCACACTTTCTTTGTAGAAAATTCAGTTATCTGTGCTTCACTGATCTTTCAGGAGCACAATTAGACGCAGGAGTTCCAGGCAGTGGGAGGGTGGTGGGGGAATCCAGAATGAACACTGGTATGCAGAGATCGGGCTTTTTTTACTAATTTGGCAGAGTTCACAGTTAGTGGCAAGCTACTGTACTTAGCGAACAGGATGGAAATCTTCAGGTTAGTTGGTGAGCCAGCAAGTTATTATGCGCTGCAGCATGCTGCCAAAACAGCACGCATGCTGGAAGCCAGCACAGGTTAGTATGTATATGGGCAGGCAGAACACAAGTATGAGAGCAGATGATAGACAAATGCCCATGCAGGTGGGTAGGTAGGTAGGTAGAGGATGAGTGGGTGAGGTTTTTGAGGGCTTTTACTGGCAGGTTTTTAAACAAGTGTGTGGACAAGTGGCGCAACGGCAGCCAGGGAACTAGCATATGTGCACTCTCTGACTAGGACAGTGTGTGCAGGCACGTAGAAAGGGAGTGTTTTCATGTGGAAGGATGGCAAGGAGGGAAAGGTGGTGTTGACTATGGGCCAGCAGCAGTTAAATGAAAATGAGGTGACTTGAGCAAAAAAAAGGAAAGATTATACATTCTACTGTCAGCAGGCAGAGGAAGCATGCATGCATTGCTGGAATTCCTGTTAAGTAACATATATCTACATATGTATATTATATACACACACACACACACACACACACAGAAAATATAAAATGCAGGTAGGAGCACAGCCAAGATCTGAAGTAGCACAAATTTTAAGGTACTACTTTGATTTGCCATGCTCCACTAATTTGGAAGAGCACACCAAGACAGATCCTTACCACCACCCCGGACAACCATTCAATGTGAAAACTTCAGGTATTCTAGATTCTGCCACCATCAATAAATATTAAAAGCTTTGTTCAAATATGACAAAACATCTTTTTGCAAGCACAACGCTAAATAAACTGGGTTGAGATAGGACTAACAAGCGACCCTAATGGGGTGTATGTTACCTTGCTCCTATAATAATTAGTAGGGCTGATTATGGTAGTAGAACTGGAATGGTTTGTAGGATTCTAGAATGATTGGTTATGATTCTGGAATGGATAGTGAAATAATATTATATTACGAGTTATATTAATTTACCAGGTACATTTGAAATGAAGCAGTTGAGGGAAGTTCTGCAGTACCTGAAGAGAGGAGTTATTCAAGAGCTTGTACAATATATACATGGCTTATGCTCTCTCTCTGTTCCTGCTACAGGGTCTCCCACATTTTTGGGGTGCCACAAACTTATAGAAACTCTCAAAGCTGTTTCCACTCATAGAGGTGCTGCAGGGTTGATGTCCTTAAAACCAGAGGTACATTAGCAGAGAAAGCTAAAAGATCAGATGAATACTATGTACACTTTCATCCTGTAAGGACAGAAGAAGCACGACCAAGGAGAGGAGGTGCAACTTCTCTGATTAACACTGGTTGAGAAAGAAATGTCTAGTAATCAAGCTCTCACTCTTAGCAGAATTGTCTTAGTATACATTATTGTGACCTTTGGCACATATGAGAGGAAAATATCCTGTGGAGAACACCTCTGGGGAACCAAGGCCTTGTTTGCCTTACCTCTAAGTTTAGGACTATGTTAACTATGGCTGGAATAAGGACCTCAGGCACACCATTTCAATTAGAAGGATGCTTTGGTCACAACCTTCCATCTGTAAGATGCTTACACCCTCCCAAAACCTTAGAAGTACAACCAGAAGAATCCATGTGGAAGGACACCACCCTGGAGAGATGCTTGAAGGCCAGAGCTTGATACTAAAAGACTGACAAGAGCAGCTTTAAGCTTGACTGCCCAGTTACTCTCCTCCGAAACAAGGCTCACAAGTGGATGCACTAGAGCAAAATCCTGATGGGCAAAGCTCACATGGAAGACCTTGAGAGACAAAGTCCTAGGTAGATGAAGCCCTTAGTGGGTGTAGGAGATGGCCCTTGAGGGACAGAAGTGTAGTGTACTGGGGCAAGAGCCAGGTAGTTGGGATAAATGAGTTGAAATGCTGAGGCAAAGAAGATGTACAGTGATGAGAAGCTGGGTGAAAGCTCAGAAGCTAAAGAGTGAGTTAGTTTATGGTCTGGTAATATGACATGGAGAGCATAGCCCAGTATGAATAAAATAGTATGAGTGCTGAATTCAGAGCGGATTTGAGTCACCATCTGGGCTGGCAGGTGAGGACGGTAGTTAATAGCAAAGCGACACACTAAAGACACAATCCAAGTGGTAGGGTCAAACACACCACTGAGTGTAATACTGCCACAGCACAGGGGGCCAAAAGCAGGAGGTGCAGGAGGCAGGGGGGCTGCAAGCAAGGGGGCAACATGCACAGGAAAAAGCATGCTGGGATTCTGGCATGGGAGGAGGTGGGGTGTGCTCTGGGGCAGAAGGAAGGAACAGAAAAGTAGACCAAAGGCTCTGCAGAAGGCCAAGGCAGCAGGGAGGGCAGGAAAAGCCATCCCCAACATGGACACACTACCAGGATAAGTGGCAGAGAGGATGCAGGGTCAAACACATGAGATATGAAAGGCCAAGGGTAGGACAGTGAGGCAGAAAGCCAGGGGCCCAAGTGGCAACAATTGCACCAAAAAGGAGAGGGAACAGGGACATAAGCTAGAAGGCAGGAGTCAGAGACCCCCAGCAGATATAGCCTTTCTTCACAGCAACAGAGATGAGGCAGGATTTTAGCAGTGTTTAACAGTGCTGCAACAGAGGCTGTTTAGTGAAAGTCTTGCAGAAACTGTGGATTATATGATGAGCAAGGGGATATACATTAAATGCTGCTTCCTGATTGGCCGACTGGAACCTTTCAGCCATTGTAAATCCTCTGATTTACCAACGGTAAAAAGTGCCAGCTGCCAGTGAACTGCATGAAGAACTCGCCCGAAATCACTCCAACCCAGTAGTGGCAAAGGTGCGAAACTTCCTGCTTGTTAGAGGATGGGAAACCGTGCCACGGAACACACAGTATCCCCACCAGCTTTTGTGGCAGTCCAAATACTGGCTTGCCTCTCACTGCCGATAAAGCCTCCCAAAAGAACTTGAGGAAAAAAAAAATTTAACAAATCCAACAGTTTACTCTTTTCTACTAACTTGGCTTAAAAGAAAAAAAAAAAAAAAAGTACCTCAACCGGTTACCAACTCCTTCTGCTGCACACTCTCCCCCTCTCTCGTCACTGGCAGCCTCCTCTTCTCTCACCGGCACAACAATTTAAATATCCAAATACCTACTACAGAGGACTCTCTCCAGATACCAACAAGTCCGACCGCACAAAAAAATATAAATTTAAAAAATGTAATTGTTTCCCAGCCCAAAAGTGGAAGATGACTAGAAAATGAGTGTCTAACTGCAGCAGAAGTGTACACTGCCGCGCATGTGCCACAAATGAAGCCAGTGCTTCCCAATAAAAAATGTACCACAAACCAAAATGACAAGGCTGTCCCGACTCCTACAAAAGAAACAGAGCCTGAACTGCTAACATAGGCTACATCCTACAACAATTACCAGCCCCAGAAAAAACATTGTTTTAAGAATACCAAACCAGTCTGCCACATAAAACAGAAATACAAAATAAACCCAGGACAGCAGCCCTAGCACCTTGGACTATTTTTTTTTTCTCGGAGCAACAAATTAAACAAAAAGAAATGAAAATATAACAAAAAAAAAAAAAAAAGTTCTTTACTTTTTTTGTCAGAAACAAAATACAGGGGACACTGTATAATTGCAATATAACATGACGGTGTGGGTGATGCTAGGATTTACCACGCCTGGTGTGTTTTGCTCACTCAGCCTGAGGCCTCGTGGCCAAACAACATCCTAGCATAACCCACACCCTGTCATGGTATATTGCTTAAATACACAAGATACAAAATACCTAGTAACTCTCACAGACTCCCAAAACTCTAAACATATCCAAAACTAGTATACTCCAACTTTAGCATTTCTCACAAAATATCATTCACATTTCTACCGAGGGTGCTACTGGTTTGTGGCATGTAACAGACAAACAGGATCCAGTGCACAACAACCCCCCCACACACACACAAACATGGCACATTTTAGAAATTAAACATTTTAACTGCCTGAACTAACTTTTCTTACTTTAAACTCTATGAAAACCATGTCCTCTTAATTATCAGATTAAAATTCCAATGTAAGCAAGCTATCACCGAATAATCAGTAAAACTTTGGTGACAATATTAAACAAGACAAGTGGTGCACAAACGTTAACAGGTCACATAAATAGTTTTTTTCACCTTTTCCTGACTGACCTAAATGCATGTCTGGTTTGATTAACTCCATTTGCTAAGGTTCTACCATATTCCAAATACTGATGCTTTTTCTCAGTAATTAGTTTTCCTCCCAGAATTTATGCAGCTGCCCTTGTAATGCTTCCCTGTCCTCTGCTAATGTTAGACCTTTATTTCTCTTTCCAAAAATGTGCACCTCTTTTATTGCAACCTCATATTTTTACTTTTACCCCCTCCTCTCTCAAAATGTTTACTTTTATTGCTGCACCCATCCAAATATGACCCCCAACTTCTGCACCCTTCATTAAAAATTGGATCAGCCAATGCCACCATATACAGCATGTGTGTATTTACTCCTGTACGCCTCTCAAATGTATGCCACTTGTACCTCTCTCCAAAATTATCACTAACACCCTTTCTAAAATTGCCACTTGAACCCCTGCAACCCTTCCAAAGCGAACTTGCACCTCCAACATCTGCACTTGTACCATGTACCGTTCCTGAAATCTGCACTTACACCACCATATCCTTCCCCAAATTGTGCTTACCCCCACAACCCTCCCAAAATTCGTACTTGTACCACTGCACACCTCCCAGAATTTGTATCTGTTTCCTGCACCCCTCCCAAAATGTGTATTCCTACCCCTGCATCCTTCCCAAAAATTGAACTTATACCCCTGCACCCCTCCCAAAATTTGTACTTGAACCCTCTGCACACTTCCAAAAAATTTGTGCTTTAACCCTCTGCACCCCTCCCAAAATGAGTACTTGCACTGCGGCACCCCTCCTAAAATTTGTACTTGTACCCTTGCACACCTCCTAAAATGTGTGCTTGTACCTCTCACACCCTTCCCAAAATGTGTATCTGGACCTCTGCCCACCTCCTAAAATCTGTATTTGTACCCCTATACCCCTCCCAAAACTTGCAAACTGCACCCTCACAAAATTTGTACTTGAACCTCTGTATACATCAAATATCTGTGCCTGAACCCTCTGCACACTTCACAAAATTTGTACATGTATCCCCTCCCAAAACTTGTACTTACCCCACCCTCTCAATTTGTTCTTGCATCCCAGTACCCCTCCCTAAACCTGTACTTGAACCCTTGCACCCCCACCCACATCTTTTATGTGTACATTGCATCCCCAAACATTGTACTTGTACCCCTGCACCTCTCCAAAAATGTTAAACTGTTACCATGCACCGCTCCCAAAATTGAACTTGTTTTCTTGCACTCCTCCCAACATTTGAATGCATTTCCCTGCTCCCCTCTCAAAATGTGAACTTGTTTCCTGCATCTCTCCCAAAATGTGTACATGTGCCCCTCTCAGAATTTGCACTTGCACATTTCCAAATGGTTGTACTCATGCACATGTCCCAAAATTAGTAGTTGTACGTCTCCCAAACTTCATACAGTAGTAACACCCTCTGCACACCTTCCTAAATGAATAACTGTACCTCTGCACAACTCCTGAAATGCGTACTGGGATACTTTCCAAAATCTGTAGTTTTGTCCCTATACCCCTCCCAAAATTTGCAGCACACTTCACAAAATGTGTACTTGCACCACAGTATTCCTCAACAACATTTTTTACTTGCACCCTGCAGCCCTCCCAAAATGTGTACATGCATATCATCTAAAACATGTACTTGCCCCTCTGCTGAAATAGGCATTCCTCCCAAACTTTGTTTCCCTGCTATCTCACATATCTTAAACTTACAAATGTTTGGGGTTCAAACTTGGGTAGTAGTGTGCAGGGCTCTCAGCGTGATTTTTTGTTTGGGGGTCTGAGACTGGCTTTAAAAAAGGGAGGGGTTCACAACCCAAAAGTGGGAGTCACTGAAAAATTTATGTGGGTCCCCATTCAAATACTGCACATGACAGCTGCACTCCCGTGCCCGTACTGCTTCAATGCAAGATTCTGTAAAGTCCGGGGGACCCGCACTCCATTAGTTGCTATGGGGGCATTTTAAACTACATTGTTTTATGTTTCAGAGGATGAATTAAAACAAATTACGGCCACCACTCAACTAACAAGGGCTTTGTTAGTTGAGCGGTGGCAGTAATTTGTTTAAATTCACCCTCTGAAACATAAAAACATTTAGTTTAAAATGCCCCCATAGCAACTAATGGAGCGCGCACCCAGCACTCTACAGAATCTTACATTACAATCAGTGTGGGCATGGGGGGCGCGGCTCCCTCACGTGACTCCCAGGGCTTTAAGAACTTTCGGGGGAAAAAAAGAGCGCCCTGATGCACAACATTTGCATAAAAGATGTGGGTACCCACGTCCCTGAGAACCCTGGTAGTGTGTGAAAAGTACAATACATATTTTTGGTGTAGTGTGGGGCAAGGGGTACTAATTTGTGGAAGGATGTTGTGTGAGAGTTGCAAAAGATGGGATGCAGATTTCTGGTAATCTTACAAATTCTATTTGTGCTGGGAATAGGGTAAAACAATGTATAAAAGTGTGCATATTGTGGAATGGATTTTGGAAGGGTACAGGAAAAGGGATAAAAATCTTGGAGTGAGTGGAGGTAAAGGTAAATAGTTTTCAGAGTGTAGGGTAGAGATATAACTTTAGAAGGTTCTGGGGGGAGCGGGCACACATTTTGGAAAGGCAGTGGGGTAGAAGGCAAAGATTTTGAGGTGGGTGGGATGCAAACATGTAAAAGTTTGCAGGTTTAGGGGAACTGTGCAGGTTTAAGGAGTTATGAGGTGGGGTACAAATAGTTGGAGAAGTGTAAATCTGGAACATGCACAGATGGGCGCACATCTTGAGAGCGTGGGGATGGGGTACAAATGTTGGGGTAGGGTGGAAGTATTCTGTGAAGAATGAGTGTGCAAATAGTGAGACAGGTGCAGGGTAAGAGTAGAAATATCAAGGGTGAGGGGGCAGATTTAGGGAGGCATGCAATATTTTTTGAGAGGTGAAGTACAGTACACATTTAGGAGGGTGTAGTGGTAAGCATACATTTCAGGATGTGTGGGAGAAAGGGTATCAGTTACAAGACTGGTGCATAGTACAATTAGAAACTTGGGAGAGGTGTGTGGATATGTTCTGGACTAATTACACAGGAGGGGCAGGATGAGATGTACATTTTTGTGGGATTGTACATTTGGGGAGTAATACTGTAGTAGTAATAGTACACTTTTGTGATTTTATGAGTGCTGTGGAACCTCTGCAAAGGGACTGAATCTGAAAAGAATACATAGGAGACAGTTGTGGTGGCTGTACTCAGGGCTGAAAGGGGAACACGGGAAACCAAAATGTATATTTTTAGAGTATATAAGTCTTTTGAGGGGGCTTGATGTGATGCTCGAAAGGTTAGCAATTATCCTAGGTAACCAGTAGGGTATTTACCACTTTTTTCTAATAAAATAGGTCCATTAATTAAAGTCCCCATCACAAAATTGGTAGCAAGGGCCAATTTTTGGCCATTTTATAATTCGACGTACTGTGTGTCTTAAGTTGACAGGACCTGTGGAGCAAACTGATGCCACTGTTGCTTGAATGACACATCTGCATTCACCCAAAATTCTGCTGGCTGGTTTGATACAGTCTGAGGGATTTTTTTTTTTTGCAAAACCATCAAATAAGAGGCAAAAAAAAAGCATTTATTCACGAGTGATTACAGTTTTGGAGCTTCGTAAGAAATTAGACTTATTTATTTATTGACATCTCAGCTTACAACCTTTGAGCTGGAAGCTCGTTTACAAAGGTTCCATGTCATGACAAAACAGGGATACAACAGTTAAATTATACAAGTCAAAACAGTGTTAAAATAAAAACAGGCATTTCAGATGCAGCTGTTCAATATGTAGGACTGTAACAGTACAGATATTACAGTGCAGTATATGCAGCAACACAATCAGGTGTATCATAAGTGCACTAATAATGCAAGGCAGGAGAAGGAGAAAGGACCATGGAAGGGATTGGTAGAAGGGGGTGAGGGGAGGAGAGGGATAGTGAAGGCAGGACTAATAGAGGGGATGAGAGGAGGACTGGAGCAGCCAAGCAGGCCTTGTCAAAATTTAGCAGATGATGGGAGTAGACATAACTTAGTTGTTCCATTTGATCTTTGACAGAGTGTAGTTGTTGGGGCACTAAGGTACTAAAGACCTGGGTTTGAACCCCATCAGCCACCACTTGCATACACTGTGACCATGAACAAGTCACTCAACTTCCTTATAGTGTATGGTGGAATGATATTCTAACTTGAAATTCCACCATACTAAAACACTATTCAGCCACACTCTCAAGAATGAATGGAATGCTGTACTTATTGTATGTGCAGAACAGCATTTGTTCATTGAACGAAAAACTTGACCATATTTGAAAGCCAGCATAGAAAAACCACCATGCGTCAACAGCATTAAAAACCTGTTTCAAACACCAAGCATGGGCGCGGCAGTTTTTGAGTTTGTCGTGTCACGCAGCCACGCAGGCACAGACTAACTCCTTGCTATAAGGTGCTCTACAGGGGTGTGCCCAATGGAGAGCTCTATTTCTAGTGGCAGGCATATCAGTCGTCAGGCTTGAGATGACTCACTGTCGGCTGTTCGGGCTGAGCAGGGCAACTTTCCAAAGGATGGAGCCGCACCAATAGAGGCGCAGCTCAGTCCTTTGCAGTTGCATTCCTGGTTACGCATTCACACTGCTGTGGCTTACAGCAGTGTGAACGCGCCGAGCCCAGGACTTCCCCCTCACAGTTAAAAAACAAACAAACCGATGGGGGTGCCCAATCCCCCTGTCAGCATGCCCCCTCCCAGTTCGTTTGCCAACATGGGAGCCCACTCCACGTCGGCATAATGCCCCCCACACAATTTGTTGTATGTGACTGTGCACAAACTGATGGGGGTGACAAATCCCCATCTGCATGCCCTCTCCCAGTTAATTTGCTGACGGGGAGACCACTCTCTGTTGGCAAAATGCCCCCCCAATTAGTTGTGTGCCAAGGTGGTGCCCAATCCCCCTCAGCTTGTCCCCAATTTGTTGCGACGACGGGGGGTGCTCAATCCCTCCTCAGCTACAGCCCCCTCCCAACAAAACACTCAGGTGGCACACTGGGAGCCCACCCCAGCATGCCAAATGTCTCTGTAAAAAAAGAAAACCTTCCCGTGATGTAAAATTTTTTGTTAAACCTGTAAAATAGGAAACGGTCCCTCGTTGAGTCCAGTGGCCCGTCCAAACTCGCGCCCACCCTCTGCGCACCCACCCCAACCCATACTTACATCTGGAGCCTGGTGCGACGATCTTCGGTGGACTGGGAACACGTCTGCACACTTCAAAGCTGACCGCGAACTGATGAAATGCCGGTAAGCTGTATAATGGCATAAACAGGGTTTTTTCATGTTTGGTGCATATCTTGGGCATTTTTTGTATTTTTAATTTTTCCACCAAATTGGCAACATAGGCTTTTTGAGAGCACACCTCATGAGCAGTGGCACTGTCATTTCGTTAATCAGTCCCGAAAGACGATTTTGCGGTCACTGCGCAGAATCACCTTTTGGGAACGATTAACCAAACGATAGTGCTACTGTTCATTAGGTGGGTTCTCAAAAAGCCCATGTTGCAAATGGGGGGAAAAATCCCAAATATGACTGTTTTACGAGTGTGCATTGCATGGTTTCCATGCACACTCATAACTTCGCGAATTTACACCTCCTCATGAACAGTACAGCTGTCATTTTCAACATCCTGGCCGAAATGCATTTTTGCACTTCTGACGCAGAATAGCGCAGTCGCTGTGGGAAATCAGTGTTCGGGACATCAGTGTTTGGGAAAGATTATGAAAATCACAGTGACACTGTTCATGAACAGAGGTCTCAAAATACCTATGTTGAAAATCTGGTGACAAAAATCCATATAATGACTGTGTTACAAGCGTACGTTGCGCAGTTTCCATGCACACATGTAAGTTCGTGAATTTGTAATATTTTCACTCCGGATGTTCAACATTGCTTTTTTTTTTGTTTTTTTAACCCTCCTTATGAACAATACAGCTGTCATTTTTCACATCCCGGCCAAAATGTGTTTTTGCACTTCTGGCGCAGAATAGCGCTGTCACTGTGGAAAATCAGTGTTCAGGACACATTAAGAAAATCACAGTGACACTGTTCATGAGTGGAGATCCCAAAATGCCTGTGTTGAAAATTTGGTGATAAAAGTCCATAAAATGACTATTTTATGAGCATGCACTCCGCAGTTTCCACGCACACTCATAACGATGAAGATTTGTAATATTTTCACTCAAGAGTTTCAACATTGTTAGTTTTGCACACCTTCTTACAAACAGTACAGTTGCCATTGTTCACATCCTGCCCAAAATGGGTGTTTTTGCACATCTGGTGCACAATGGTGCGGTTGATGTGGGAAATCAACATTCAGGACAGAGTAAGAAAATCATAGTGACAGTGTTTGTGAGCAGAGATCACAAAATGCCTATGTTGAAATTTTGGTGAAATTATTCCACTAAATGACTGTTACGAGCGTGCATGGTGCAATTTCCATGTATGCTCATATGTCCGAGCATTTTTAATATTTTCACTCCAGATGTTCAACACTGCCTTCTCGTCACACCTCCCTATGAATGGTAAAGCTGTAATTGTTCACATCCTACCCAAACTGTGTTTTCGCACATCTGGTGCAGAATGGCATGGTCGTTGTGAGAAATCAACATTCGGGACAGATTAACAGTGCCACCATTCAAGAGCAGAGGTCCCAAATGCTTTCATGAGGTGGAGGTCACAAAAGGCCATGTTGAAAATTTGTAGTGCAAATACCAACAAACACCTGGGGCGTTAGGGTTTCTAACCAGAGCATTCTGCCCCCCCACCGGCCCATGGTGAGGCTCCAGTGCCCTTATTTTCTCTGAACTGCACAGGCAGTTTTAATGCACAGGCTAAGTAGGCAACAGCCTGCAGGTGCCAGCTGTTTAGGGGCGCCTGGGCACTAAGAAACATCTGGCTGCTAAGGCTGCTTGTTCACTGTCTCTGCTGTGCTGGTGTTGCCAGAGTCCTTCTGGCACTTGGATTAATATCCCAGTACTGACACTGCAGTGCAGCCTGAGAAGGCTGCTGCACTTCTGAAGTGCTGTCTTTCGGATGAGACGCTAAACCAAAGTCCCCTCTGCTTGGATTGGTGGTAGTTGAGGTGGATGTTAAAGATACCATGGCACTTACTGAAACAAGTAGGGGAATCTCCCCGGTGTCCTGGCCAAATTTCCCTCATTCTCTAAAACTACCACCAACAGCTTAATCTGGTTCAAGGTCAGTTGGCATTCATCTGTATCCTCCTCCCCGGGTCATGCCTGCAAATAGGCAGAATTTTGTCTAGTGCACTTACCCGGTCAACAAAAACTAAATAAATAAATAGTGCTGCTGTGAGCTTGGCCCTGTGGCACACTCTACACACTGCATCACAGGTTTAACTAGCATGATAAACCAGTCAGAGTCTGACTCTGGCAAAAAACAAAAAAGCCCTTCCTGTCCTTACTCCCACTGTGACCCTATCCAGCCATTATTTTGCTCCTCTCCTTCCCCATTTCCGGAAAAAATGTTTATGCTGATCTGCTGAGTTTGTCTCTTGACACCCCCCCCCACACCTTGAATGCAGCAAATGTCCTTGCCTCCCAATCCCCTTCTATCCATGACATGGTGCTGAACATCCCCAATCAGTGGTGGATTTGGATTTCAAATCCCAAAGGCGTCAAATTACTTAAGAGTGGCCAGGGAATGCTGGGCTTGGTGTGCGCTTGGTCTATAAGAAGGTCACATTTTAGAGGGCTTTTCTTTCTGACAGCAACTCCCGGTGTTGATTCAGTTTGGACAGGCTGCAGCACACACATCAGCACTGGGACTCAGTACTGTAACAGCAGCAGCACTGACAACCGGCTGCATGTTTCTGCTTTTTGGGAACACTGTTTCAGCAGAACGAAGAGGTTTGCTTTCAGCTGGATTTCCCTCACGTAAGTTAAAAATATCAGAGTGGACCTGCTCTACTCCTTGTGTAAATGTCCCAGATCAGGCTTAGCAAATGATTAATGAACAATTTAAGTTCAAGTCAGAGTCAGTGCTGCTCGCTGCCCATTCCTTGGCAGGCCAAAAAAAGGCAGCAGAAATAAGCAGTCCCTGTGCAATAATGCAAAGCGTTACAGAGCTTCTAAGACAGTGTTCATCACTACCTCTGGTTAACCTAGTGCTGCAAATTTGTAAGACTAGTAATCTAGTATGGGTTAGTATAATCAAAACAATCAGGTTAAATATTTATACTGAGTCTAAACCAAATGCCCTGCTAATGGCACTTCAGGTAAATACTTAGCTTTGTGCCTTATTACTGCAGATTAGGTTAAGTTTTACATTCAAAGCTAACATAGCAACTTTGTATGAAAAAAACACAGTCATTGAAATGACAGTTGAAATTATAGTCAAACCTGAGTTTGGTTTAGGACAGGAAAGATAGAAATCATGCTTGCAGAGTAGAGGACCAGCATTTTCTCTGTGTAATGGAAAAGGGAGAAGAGATAAAGATAACGTATCAGTTTCTGAACCTCCTCTGTAACTTGACATTTTTCTGGTTTAGAGCTGGGTATAAAAGGCACCCCCTCTTTAACAATGTTTCCTGGGTTTCTGTAAAAAGAGTGCTTAATTAAGAGGTTAATTATTTCTGTGTTTTTGTTTTCTCTCCTTCTGGGATCTTGGTGACTCTGTCTTGAGGTGTTGCTTGCTTCCTCTTTCTGCCATTCTGTCCCCTTCTTGTTCTTCATCTTCTCTGTTTACCTTATGTAACCCCCTTGTTCCCCGGGGTTACTAGAATCCCACTTAGAACTAGTGGCAGGCAGGGAAAGGCAACTGGCGAGACACTAGTTAAATGGGTTTCACACTGTCTAACTCTGTCCCCAGTCTCAGCTGAGCTGGAGGGATGACATCACCATAGAATTCTCGCAGCAGCATAAGCCACATTGGAAAGCTGCGGCAAGGGGTTAGTGCTAGAACGTTGGGGAATTTAAGCAGTCTTCAGCCAGACTCAGGAGAAGTGGGAGGTGTGCTGCAGTTGGCAGCCTCTCAGAGCCTAGCTCTTTTTAGAGCTACACTAGGAAGAGGGTAGTGTGTTCTCACCCTAGAGAAGGACACAGAAGAAACCAGCAGAAGTGGTAGAGACCGCTCACTGTGTGGTTCCAGTGCCCCATCTCTGGAGCGATGGGGGGTTCCAGCATTTCAGGAGCAATCCCCTGCTCTGTTTGGAAGAGGGAAAAGCTGCATGACAAGAGTTTTTGTACTGAGGCACCAGAGTTTTGCGTTTTCTTTGAGAGAAGCCCTGGGGCACCTGCAAGCCACGGTGAGTCTGCTCTGAAATAGAGCCCATGTTTCACCAAGAAAGAGTTGTGTAAAAGTAGCTGCCAACTGTGGGGCCAGGAAAGGACTAGCCAAGTACAGTACTTTTAAATTTGTGTATGGCTTGAAATGCATCTAAACAGTGGAGGTCTAGGAAGATGGACACAGCCACTTACAGAACTTTGCAAGTCAGGACACCAGCTAAATATAGTGCAGAATGTTAAATGTGATATACATTTTGAGATAGTATTTACAACCAGAGAGTTCAAAGAAAGGTGTCGATCCAAATGAATGGCCGGGTATAGATTTTGGAGCAAAAGGTGGGAGACCCCCATCAGGAGTACCCAGATTCACTTTGGGCACCTATAGTTTTCTCCTGGGCACTTGGCCAGTGTCTGCAGAAAGTACCAGACGTGGGATTAAGGATGTTTTCCCTTTAGAGCTAGAAAGTGCTCATGAGTGGTTGAGGGAGCCACCATTTAAACTCCATGCTATATGGAAAAGTGTCCAAGTGCTGGCCGGGGTGCCATGCCAGGGAATCAAAGAGAAGAGTACCAGTTCGGGCTGAGAGCCCAGATGTGTGCAGAACCTGAGGGTTTTCACGCAGTGAAGAAGATGTGCTCTGTCCTCTGTTAATCTGCATTACCAGTGAGTGTAGCCCTGTGGGGTCCATCTTTGCTTTGTTATTCCTCTGTTGATATGAATAAATGCCACACTCTAGAATCCCATTCCTGGTTTGGACATTTCAGTTATTGCTTCCTGTGTCCGGAATTACTTGGGTACCCCTGTGCAGAAGTACAAACCTAACCAAAATGCTGAGTAAACAGTTTTCTCCCCGAACCCAGGTTAGCCCAGGTAGTGGTTACAAGATGGAGGCACCGCGCCATGGGTATATAAATTGGAGGCACCACCTGGGGGTTACACTTAGGTTTTAAGTGCCAACAGTATAGCTTAGCACTTACTGTGGCCATGCGTACTGTTTTGTACATTTAGTCAAGTTTAAAATTACAACTGTGCACACAGGGCAGGGATCGTGAAATACCAAGAGAGACCCCTGGCTGATTAGGATTAACAAATCAGTAAAGAAATGAAACCACCAAAACTCCACAGCAAAATCGAACTATGTTCTGTGCAAAGGAGACCAGTCGGGTGCCAGCTTGACAGATACGACTGTAGGCAGACATCATTTAGCAGCCAAGATGCCAAGTAGTACGTAACACAAGAAAAATGAGCGGTACAGGTCCACTGAGATGGAGCTGCAGTACCAAACTTGATCCATAAGCAAAACAAAACTGCACTCCAAGAACAAAAGCTGTGGCCAAAGTGGTGCAGTGAAAAAGGTGGTTTATTGGAGTCATACAAACAACAAAAAGACAGTACTGTGAATATGTGCTGTTGCCATCCCCTGAATTGAGCCATGTTTGTGGGGGCATGAAGTTTCCCAGCCTATGGGCACCATCCAAACTAATGCAGCCCCTGACTGCAGACACATCGTCACTCTTCAAAGCCAGATCACGAATTGAGAAAACAGGTATGCACGGCACTGTATTTCAACAGGAATGTGAACTTGGTGGCATAACTTGTTCTTTCTGCTGGGAACTGTAGTCCTGCCAATCAGTGCGTACCAACATCAATTCCAAATGACGAACTGTGGCATTGACAAATGCTCATTTATTTTTAAAAATACTCACCAAACTGGCGCATATTATTCTCCATGACAATAACTGCCGCCAGTTCGTTTGTATACTCGCTCAACCAGACGTCCTGCCACCCATTTTTTTACTTGTAAAACCCGCCCCCACTATCACGACAACCAACAGAAGTGTGTGCTGCCAACACAGTGCGTTTACATAAGCAGAATTTTACTGGGTAACTGGTGCAGTAGCAGAGATCCCTACTTCTTAGCCAATAACCAAAGCCCATGTATACGCAATGTCAGGAAGTATCTGGGTAAAGAGTTACCGGGTAAAGATACCTGGGTAACGATACAGTTACCCGGCAACTACCCTGATAAAAGCAAAACGCGCAGTGCCTAAGAGGACTACTCCACTAATCGGACAGACATGTAAACAGGCATCAAAGAGTTACCGGGTAACTCGGGGAATTCCCCTGATATCACGTTACTCGGTAACAATATCACCATGTAAAGGTAGTGAATGGGACACCCAGTCCCTCGCAACCACACAACTCAGCATGATCAAGCCGTAGTTCATACTAAAGATCATACTAAGGATGAAAAAGGAGTAAAAGGCAACTATCCCATAGAACTCCCAAACTTACATACAACTGAAGAAATTATTTAGTATTTCCACATTGGAGAAAAATGTCCAATCTTTTTTTTATAGGTGGATTTACTTCCTGCTATAACAGATAGGGGTAGTTTATTCCATATTCCAATTATTCTACGCGAAAAGAAATGGGCTCTTCTTTTTGCATTACAGTTTTTCCTCGTAAGCTGAAGTGGATGACCACGAGTGTCAATTGCTATTTGTTTAAACTCCAGACCACAATCGTTCATTAAGAGTGCATCCATAATTATGTCTGTCTATAATGTATGGTAAGTGCCTATTAACCACCATAATTAACAGCCACACAGCTTTGTTATGCACTGTTTAGAATTTTAAAATTTGTTAACCACACTTCGGAACTTCCAAACAGTTGCATAACAAAACAGAATGCACCAGACTTCCATAATTCTCGCACATAGAATGCAAACAGTGTTTTTTTGACCATACACTATAAAAGATGATGGCTGGGGATCGGGTGACAACCACGCTGAAATCACCTCTCGTGGTTGCTAGGGCTACAGTAAACCTCTCGAGCTGCGCTCTCGAGGTTTACCATGTTGCCCTAGCAACCACTCGAGGTGATTACAGGGTGGTTATCACCCAATCCTCAGCCATTATCCTCTATGTTACAAACAGCTGGTCTCCCCTAAGTCACCTCTTTTCTAAGGACATAAGATTCAAAGCAGCAAGTCTTTCATTATAAGAAAGAAATTTGTAATTAAGGAATGGTTTTGTTATTCTATGTTAAACCCATTCTAATCTACCTATATCTACTTTGTTATAAGGACTCCATAACTGAGATGAAAAATCAAAGTGAGGTCTAACGCAGGCTCGATATAAAGATAGAAGAATCAAGGGATCTCTAGTTTTAAAATTATGTTTAAAGATCATGTGCAAAGGTTTTATTTTGGTTATTAAGCACAACTAATTTAATCCTTGTGTCAGCGATTGCTAATTATACCATTTTGACTTACTTTGAGACAGCAGCTTTAGTGAAATTTCATTTTATTCCCGTTCTGTTCTGGCCCCTGAAGCTGCACGCCAACACTGTGCTTTCTAGGTGGGCATGTCCAGTGCTGACACCATTGTGGAGTGTTGAGCCGAGAACGGCTTCCTATGGTCCCAAGAACTGACTCTGATCCTAGCTCCTATGCCCCAGAATAAATGAATTATTAGTACCTTCCAAAAAAAAAAAAAAAAAAGAAAAAGAACCTAAAAAGTACTTCCCTGTGTGTATAGAATCTGTTGCCTGGCAATCAACTCACTACCAAAGCCACGGATGGCTTGCTATTGTCCCAAGAACTACATATACTATAACTGGACACACACATTTTGGGACCGTGTCTATAAAATAGAGACGTCTTTAAACATTGCTACAGGGAGCAATAGTGGATGCAAAAGATAGCATGTTTAATTTTTCACCTATCCTGTCATCTTCTGTGCTAGTCTCCACATATGCAATTAGTGTTGTTGCGGTCCTGAACTCTGATCCCCAATCCAGTGCCCCAGAATGAATGAATTATTGAATCACGGCCCACCCCCCACCACCAAATTAAAAAAAAGCAACATAAAAACTACATCGTTGTGTTTCTATAATCTGTTGCCTGTGCATCAACTCACTACTACAGCTGCTAACGACTTGCTATTGTCTCATGAACTGCATATACTGTATGTATATATGTACTGTAATGGGATGCACACATTTTGGGACCATGTCATCAGTGGGCAATCGTTTTTAATGGTGGCTAATGTAACTGTAAAACAGGGGCATCTTCAAATGTTGTTACAAGGAGCAATAGCAGTTTCAAAAGGTAGTATGTCTTATAATTTGCCTATCCTTTCATCTGTTATAGTCTCCACATATGCCCTTAGTGTTGCTGCAGTCCGTGACTCTGATCCCCACTCCTATGACCCAGAATGAATGCATTTTTGAATCAGCCACCCACCCAAAAAAAAAAAAAGGCAACATAAGTACATCGCTGTGTGTTTATAATCTGTTGTCTGCGTATCGACTAACTACCACAGCAAAGGGAGGAATGGGCAAAATTGCACGACTGCAGAAGCAACAACCAACCACAAACATAGCAATTTTTTTTTTCCATTTCCAGTATTTGTGTGGCCCAACCCAGTCATCTGAACAGTGATCAGCATAAAGGCTATCTTGTGCATCAGTGCATATATTGTGTCATTGATGTAGTGTAGGTCAACTAGTGTAAAGCTATGCTACACATGATGTGGCTATGACAGCGCTGGTCACAATGGTTCAAATGTCACAGCCTTCCCATATAGGCATGACACAACACAGAACTTTGTACACGCTTTATTCCTCTTGATGTCCCCTGTCATGGTTAATGTTTCGGAGCAGTTCTTTACTTTGCCAACTTTTTGCAGGGGCCAACGTTTTACAGAGATTGTGTGTTGTAACATCAAAGCCCCTAATATCGAAAGTGCCATTTTATGTAGCACCTTGTGATGTATTTTTCATTTTTTCATCTATATTTATATGTATATAAATCTTTTTTTTTTTTTCTAAAAGTATTGTTAGCCTGATTGTGCACCTGCTGTGTGTCCCTATCCCACTTGCAACACATCACATACATACATCACTGAGTGGCAACAAAGTCCATTAGGGCTTTTAGTGGCAACATTTCCAAAATGCATCTAACCACCCCCAAACAAATAAAGAAATTATTTCTGTGTCTCCTAACAATCTGTTACATTATGAGGCTGGGTGCCGTGTTTTGGCATGTGTGTCACTCTAGCTGTGTGACTTGTTGGTTTGGATTGTGGCTACCCACGTAGGCATACACACTACAACTCGGATCCATCGGGCAAAGCATCCATGCCATCTTCAAGCCCTCAGCTGTACTGAAATTGTGAGGTGTATCAAACAAATCACCACCATGCTGCACTGACTGCTCCCGACATGATCAAATCTGGAGTGGCAAGTGGTGGTGGTGGAACTGATGATCATCACACTGCAGTGTGTCTTTCAGTTAAAAATGCCACAGCATCCAACACCTTATTGATGTTGTTACTATTTGTATTTCGCCCAGTGGGATGTTGACAGAGAACAGGCACAAGTCAGGCTACATGAGATAATGCCGCAATCGGCGGTCTGCACAAAGAACTCCAACAAAATGACGAAGTGCATGCAAATAAACAAATCAACAAGATCCTTAAATTGAGAAACCACGGAAACAGATGCATTATAAAAAGCCATGTTCTGTGTGTGGCTGCAATAAATGCACACTCAGTCATTACAGTTGGCCTAGTGATCTTATAGGATGAGAATGCAACAGGTACTGTACACGTAGTGTATTTTGTGTTTATTTCTGTCACACTGAACAGGGCAATTAACAAAAACTGTGTTCTTTGTGTTATGGTTTACTGGTTTCTTATTTTCCATGCACTTCGCAGTAGTGTTGCATCATTGACTTTGTATGTTTGTGTACACTGCACATGACAGAGTGTTACATGGCCAGACCATCTGCTCTTTGGTGTTGGCCAACTGCTGTTTGTCCAGGGCAACAGAAAACCATGAACACTAGCAAAAATGTGTCAGTGGCAGGCGTGACATAAAAATACAGTCCACTCAAAGAAGATCGGCACATCGGGCCACCTCTACCTTGTGCTCCACAACATTTGTGTGTAATGGTTGTGTTATGCTGGAAGAGGTGAGGATATGTGGCTAATGGACCACCTGTCAGACTGGCACATGGGAACACAAGTAAACCCGGACATGACAGGGGCCACAAGTAGAATTACAAATGAAATACATACTGAAATATTTAAAAATAAATAAATATCCACAGCTAGTTACCTATTACATACATGCGCCAGTCCCAGATGGAGACGCATATGCTACATTTGCCCCACTGCAATTACACCTGGTGTTGGGAGGCACAGAAATATTTTTTTTTAAAGGCTTATTGGGGCTATGAGCTGAGATGACAGCACAAACAAATAGGCATTGTATATTTCTACATGGCAATGTGGGGGTGGCATCGCAAGTGGGATAGGGATACAGCAGATATATGTATCTAATAATAAAATAAGAATTATACAATGGGCATAGAAATAAAAGGGCAAACCCTGCATTCCGATTGTCTGGCTGGCACCTTCTAGTCGTGGTAAATCCTAGCATCACCCCACGGAAAAAGGTGCCAGCCGCCAGTCAGCCGCATCACAAACCCACTGTCAAATCACTCCTACCCTGGCTAACCCAAGATTGGCAATCCCCGCCAGCACAACGCGAAACCGAACAAAAGAAGTAACTGCAATTTTGCACCTAAGGTAAATGCTGGGTTGCTGTACAGCAAGAGTGCTGGGACGAAAAAAAGTTAGTTAAATTACCTGCACAGTTACAAGATATAAAATTACAAAAATACCTGCAGTTATATGTCTGTCCCCAACCACTACTAGCCCGATTTTTCCCCGTATACTTTTAACCCACTAGCAAGACGTCTGCCAGTTGCTTTTACTCTGCCGCAAAGTTTTTTGTTTTGTTTAATAAAATCTACACCCAAGCCTCCAAACTGTCCTTCAGAGACACCGCTGCCCCCGATTACATCCACCGAGTCCTCGCAGGGGCAGCAACATTACAAAAATTAAAAAAAAGATAATTCCCCTCCGTCACTCACATACTTTCAGCCTAAACCCAGAAGCACAATGTCAGGAACGTTAGCCCGTTACCACTCGCACCATGCAAACACACCCAAAACCAAACAGCAATTCATAAACAAAGAACCAAGTCTCACTTGTAGGTGTACTAACAAAAAAAAGCTGAAGATTCTCTGATAGGGCACTTTGGAGGCTCGGTAACTGGCTTTCTGAGACTGTCAGTAGAACTGACAGGACGATTTTCACGAAGCATTTAAATGGGTACATTTGCCATCTTTTCCTGAGCCTTATCGATGATATTACAACGAATGAGCTGAAAAATACCCTCTCCATCATCACAATTGAAAAAAACAGTCTTTACATTGTGTGTGTGGTGGTGGGGGGGGCTAAATCCTCTCCGCAGGGGTGGGGAACAGCACAATTTCTCTGCATACTAACAGGGAACTATTTTTTCTGGCGCAACAATTAATTCAATAAAATATATTTAAAAAAAAAAAACAGTATTTTTCATTATTTTTTTTCCTACAGAAAGTGAAGGGACCATTGTATATTCGCAATATGCCACTTGCAGTGTTGGTGATGCCAGGATTTACCCATGCCTGGTGTGTTGTTGGTCACTCGGCTGCACTCGTGACGAACAACACCCCAGGGCGTGGGTAAATCCTGGCATCACCAGCACCCTCTCGTGGTATATCGCTTAAATATATTACATTGGGTTTAGACATAAAATGTCATTTCAGGTGTTAAAGCACAGCAGAATCTCATTATGATAAATGAATGGCTTGATTTTCTGCCCTATTTTCTGCCTGTGCTCTGGCAGGGATACATAGCAATTAATCAGGGGTGAACGAAAAACACCAAGCAGAGCAAAATAGTGTGGACAGCATCTCGACAAAAATATGAAGTCCAATTCCGCAGCATCAATTTAATGGCTTTATCAGCCAGTGCAAAACTGAGGTGAGATGTTTTAGTAAAGACCACGTAGGTAGGGTTTGGGTATCTGTTTGGGTACAGACTGGGGGAACAATGAATTTCAGACCAATGTGGCAACAGGATGATCATGTCCATAAGGAAAAGATGCACAGAAGGCACCGACAGCAGGTCACAATGTAGGGGCAACAACCAGCCATTAGGGAGGGCAAATTCAGTGTGCCGGAGCAGTGCACATTTGCAACTACATAGGTTGTGCAAGCGGCTCCAGAGCTGACCGGTGTCTGGTAAGACAATCGATAGCTAGATGCCTTACCATCATTGTAAAAAATATATGGAGACAAACGTAGGTTAGGCATGCCCTAAACCAAGCTTGCAGCATTTTGTAACCATCATTGCCCTGGACTTAGTAAGAATGTGGAATGGTAACAACAGATGCAGCATTTTGGCAAGGCTAAGTGGAAAAAGAACAGCCCGCTTCAATTTGGACAACAAATGCGAGCATGATCATTGTCTGTAGGGGCCCAGCTGACAATACATTCCTGGACAGATTCACAAAAACTAGTAAAACAAATGAAAGAACATTAAAAAAAAAAAAAATAATAATAATCTCCATTCGTCTGCGTTCAGCTCTGAGCTGGACTTATCGGAACTCTGGTTGCTGTCAGATGCATCCCCTAACCTAGTTTGGGACTGGCTGGCCAGAGACTCGTAAGAATAGGGTTGAATACATGCTGAACCCCAAATGCTGTTGATGTTGGTCTCCTCATCAGGCGACATTGTGAACAGTTGGCCAAACAAGCTGATGGCAATCATATAAGAAAAGTGTCCACAGCTGCAGCTCATTTAAATTAAGCACCACTCAACAATGACGTTTCATAAGTGGGGGTGGCGGTTAGCTCGTACGTGAGAGGAAGAACAAAAGATAAAATAAGTCTCTAAATATCAAAAACCAGGAGGATAGGGAAGGTAGCTGACAAAGAATAACACAACATAACTCACATAGGTGAGGGATTTAACTTTATTATGGGTTTCAGTAACTTTCCATAATACGGCTTTGCACATGATCTTTAAATGCCCACCATATAGAATTTGCTTTAGAAATAATTTGCGTTATGTGTAAATCAAACCTAAGATCTATGTCAACATTAACACTAAGATCTTTTTCATTACCAAAAAACGAAACGGGAGACAATTTCTCAGAGGAAATGTATGGCGAGATTCAGAAATCCCAAAATATTGCTAACAAATGTGGAAGGGCACCATACGAAATACTGGATGCCAACCCCATGCAGAATCAGCGTGTTCGTTCACCTCGAGGTTTGATTCCCATGGACTAGGGAATTGGTCCCCTCTGCGGCGGAACACGCTGGTTCTGCATGGTTGCCCATAAAGTATTCTCGATGTGCTGTCAGGTCGTGCCTTGAAACTAGCGCTGGCTCAACGTGCCTATTTTGGTTAGAGTTTCCAATTCCCCTTTAAGTCAAATATTGCAATGCCAAATAGCATGACGGCAGTAACATTCTGTCTTTTTTCCCCCGGGCCGAATTTTAAGCGTTTAGGAAATTGGGACACAGTTTGTGTGCACGGCGATCGTGAACACACATTAATTTACCTGTCTAGTCCTGAACTAATAAGTTTCGTCCTCTAGGGCTGCAAAAATGAGTTTCGATTCTTCTTTAAGCCCTCCTCCATTACATTACATCACGCACAGTCTCCGATAAAGCGGGACCAGGCGAATTGCGTAATGGCACCTATACCAAAACAGCACTTTTTTCCTGCTACACTCGGGAAGGGACACGTCCATTTCCAAGCAATTGTCGCTTTCACGTCTCTAATTTTCTTTGCGCGAGTACAAAGAAGCTCCCCTAATACTTTAGGGCATACCTCTCAACTGTCCCTGATTTTATCTCAACATTTTAATCTGTCCCTCCTAAAATTTGTGTTTCCATGACTAAACAGTGGTGTTTGGAATTGGAAGCACAAATTAATGTCAAACATTAAAGTTGCGGACTTGCTCCAATTTAGAAATGGCATTTTACAGTAAGCCCCTTATTCTACCAACTTCATGTGTGGATATCACTAATTTTTGAAAATGTACCCCTGATTTTTGTAAGCCTTGTCCCCGATTTATGAGGGAGGAGGTTGAGAGGTATGCTTTAGGGCTGCAAATATGAGTTTCGATTCGTCACATTCAGTCTCTAATACGACTAAAGAAGATGCTGGTCATAACGATACTTCTAATCCGCAGCACAGTCTACACTTTTGATACAGATGGCTACAGGCATTTCCCGCTTCCGTGTCCGGTTAACTTTTCGCGTTTGTCATAATGATTTTTTACATAGAAGTTGGCAGACAAGGACCGCAAGACCCAGCCATTCTGACCATTTTTTCTACGCTCTACCGTATGAATAAATGGGCAGATGATTGGCTGGGTCGTGAGGTCCTTGACTGCCGTCAACTTCTACGTTTCTATGTAAAAAACAGTGTTTGTGATAGATGCTGCTGCGCTGCGGATTAGAGGTGTTATAACCAGCGCCTTCTTTAGTCGACGTTTCTATGCCAGTGTGTGAAAACAAAAACCGTCTAATATACTTACCGGGAATATTGTTAAGAATGACTGACTCAAACTGTGTGACTTTTTGCTCGGTGTTTCTTTCTAAAAAGTTTAGACTAAGTTGTACATCATTTATGGTATTTGATGTTGTTATATACTGCCTACATTAGGGAAAAGGAAAAAAAAAATACCTGAAACCTCAAAACTCTGGAAGCTCAAAGTGTACCATCATTTTTCTCGCACCGCAACCTCGAATCAACCTCAGAAGGAAATGAAGCCTTTGCTGCAAAAGTCTTGCGTCGGCGGGACAGTTCCAGACTAATGGCTCAGACGAAGAACTAACTCCAAGGAAACAAACCGGAATGACTAGGCACCCTTCTGATGCACGTAAAGCGCGCCGCCATCTTTTGGAGGGCAAAAACAGGCTGCCTTGAAGGGGTAGTTGCCGATTTGTTTTTTTATTTAGTTTTTGTTGAAGGGGTAAGTGTACTAGATAAATTTTGCCTAGTTTCAGGCGCAACTGGGGGTTTACAGATGAATGCCGACTACATAAGTCCCAAGTTTCAGCAACTGCAGCCCCTCCAACATTTCCCTGATCAAAATTGGTGCATGTTTACCAATGAGTTTATTTCAAGGGGCAATTCAACATTTTAAAATGCTGGATGCAGCATTACTGTTAGGAATCAAAGGAAAGTTTATTTTTTATTTAACCTCTTAATCTAGAGTAGTATGAATGAAGCTTAAAATGTGAAGGAACTTGCAGCACATTCTCTGTGTAGACAGCACCACCTCGGAGAAGATTGAATGAGGACAGGGCAACTGCGTAATTTGTTCTTGCTGTTCCCCCATGGTCAGCTGACACAAACTAAGGTAGCTAGTGCACTGCAATGCATTTCTTGTTATCACAGCACCTTGGCAAACGGTCCTTAAGTGACAACCCACCTGGCTGCCCTTTAGAAAACATCCTGTCTAACAGAAGTTAGATAAAGAACCCCCCGCCCCCAAGTGTCAACCCAGCTGCCCAACAGAGCATCAGCAATCAGCATCACTTGACACTACTCAACCCAGCCCGCGGCAGAATAATTTCTCACACCCTGCTGACCCTGTCCCTCCAAGTCCCATCACCCGCAGAGAGATGACTTAGTTGGGAGAGATGTTGTGTAGAGGGTTGATTGACAGTCAATCCACTCCTTTGCTCCCCAAGTGATAAAGATGCTCAATTCGCTGCTGCTCTGAAGACTGACAGCGCCAGACTGGTGACCTGACTGGCGGTTCAAGCGGTTTTAATTTAATTTGTGACAGGGCACAATTGTTCCACTCTGACTCGCTCCTAGCAGTCTGCCGCGACTGTCACTCAGGCTGGCCTGGACCTGGATCTCCTCAGAACTGGTACTATCTCCATCTCTGCCTGCAGCAGGACCACTGCTAGACTAGAGCTGCAACATACTCTCTGCTCACCTTGACTTTAGTGCCCTTTTGAGTGTTTCTTGGGATCGGTCACAGTATCAATGCACACCTGTCAGACCCCGCAGTGTTAAATACCCACTACCCCAGCCAGAGCATCACCATTCATGTTGCACTCCGTCCCCTCACCTGCAGAGAGAGAGATGCTGTCTGGATCCGTCGTGGGGAAATGTGCACCTGGTCAAAATAAATTACTCTAGTCCACTCCTAGTCCTGCAGTGATCACCTGCTGATGATGTTCTGAAGACTCGAGTCGCAGCTGCGCCAGTGAGAGAGTGGTGACTTGGTGACAGACCGAACCGTTTTTTATTATTAAAGTGTGACCAGACAATCAAGCGCTCCACTGTGGCTCGGGCTGCCTGGACGCGGGATTTCCTGACGCTACTTCCTGCCAGTTCAGTGAGTCGGGGGAACGGCAAAGGCTGCATAGCAACTACCAAGCACTCAGCTGCAGTGCTCAGGTTCCGGGGGTCAGCGTCAAGGAGCCCTCTGACGGTGGTGTCTAGTGACACAGTATAGGGTGGCACTGAGCAGTGCAAGTGGTGGTTACCATGGGGACCGGGACGCATCCCACTTTGGAATGTGTGCTGAGCGCTCGGGCAGAAAAGCAAAAACTTTGGGGAAGGGGGGAATTAAAAATTGTTTAACTGGGAGGCAGCAAATTTGGTACACGGTACAATCCAGGCAGGATCCAGTACCAATCTTAAAAATACGGTACAATTGGAGGGTCTGCAACTGGAATGCTGATCACTGTGGCTGAGGTGGGTAGAGACGTAGCCAGGAATTTTTTTTGGGGGGGTGTTTACATATGACATATTGGAAATGGGACAAATAGCGGCCCCCAGAAGCTCTGGGGGTGTACATGCTGTGTGGTGAGTTTTGGGGCTTTTCTTAAAAAATACACTTTTTTTACATGTTCCCAACCCCTAATTCCATGGGAATTAGTATTTTTTCACATGGAATCAGGGCTGAGGGAGACTCTGGCTGGCATTACAGTCTGCAGATCCTCCAGTGGTTGTGCACAATAGGGTTGTCACAGTATGAAGGTGTCACGGTATACCGCGGTGTCAGAAGTCATGGAATTGATACCGTGGACAATTTCTGATACCGCGATAACCGTGATTCATGGTATACCGCAGTACTGACAACCGATTTCAACAAAATCCAACACTGGTTCAATATCAACCAACTCTTCCTAAATGCTAAGAAAAACGTCTCTGTGTCTTTCGGCACTAGACAGCATCTATCCAAACTCACCTCCCCTCTGAGCTTCCATACCCTAAATAATACCATCCTTGATGAAGTGCCCTCCTTCAGGTATCTAGGGGTTTAGCTTGATCGCCACCTCTCTTTTTCCACACACGTGGATGCCATCATTTCAAAACTGCGCCCAAAACTTGGAGCCTTCTATAGAAACCGCACTAGTCTCCCACTACCTGTCAGACGTGAATTATTCCAGAAAATGATTCTACCCGCCTTCGATTACTGTGATGTAGTTTACAGCTCCACTACTAAGACCATCCTAGCCAGACTTGACCCCCTCTTTAATGCTTTCTGCCGCTTTGCCCTGGATGCGCCCCCCCCCCGCTCCCATCACTGCACGCTCTACCGTTCCCTGGCCCTGCCATCACTGAGTAACTGGTACCTAATTCATAGCATTAAATTCGCTTCCAACTACTGGCTCAGCTCCCTACCTCGCATCTTCCCTATCTTCCCCACCTACCCACGTCCAGGTCCAGGTCCACTGACACTAGGCTATTAGTCATCCCCAACCGAAGGACCACAGCCGGCCAATCGGCCTTCTCTTACCTCTTCCCTAAACTCTGGAACCGCCTGCAAGCCCAGATCTGCCATTCCTCATCAAACTCTCCTATCCTCTGCTCTCTCTGCTTCCCTTGCAGTGCAGCTGCTAACCTCCCGATGGCTTCTTTCCCTGTTCCCCTGCGCCTGACCAGCGGCTCGGCCATCGCCAATTGTCTGGCTTATAGACTGCCCCACGACTTACACTCTCACCTACTCACTGTTATTCACTCCTAACATTTCCTCCCTACCCTCCCTCCCACATAAATTACACTCTCAGCTTTTCTCACAGCTACTACTCTCCTCTCCTTCCCCCAGCACATTTACCACCCCTACTCACCTAGTTTTTACTAGCCCTCTCCTCCACTACCCCCTATCTACGCTATTCTCTGCCTGCTGTCAACTTGGTGCATCTCGCTCAGCTCATGTCCTGTTACTGGCACTCAAGTTCTGTTTCTGGCACTTAAGTAATCATGTATTGCCCTCTATGTGCACACTTGTTATGTATACCCTGTCCTTGTTGTTCATGAACTGTACTGTTCTCCTTATGTAACAAGTTCTAATGCAATCCCACCCAACTATGTACATTATCTGTACTGCGCTACTTTTAATTCAACTTTTGTATGTATACTTGCCTTCTCTGTAACCCCTCCCCCCAGGTTGCACCGTGAGACAAGCATCTTTTTGCTCAGTGTGCCTTTCCTGGTGAAACATTTTCAATAAATAAATAAATAAAATTGAGACCTTTCAACTATTTTTTTTGCATTTTCATGGACAACTGTCCCTTACATGCCAATTCTCCCTGATGCAAGAGTTTGAGGAGGCTTTTTTGTGCAAACATTTTTTGTGGATTTGACGTCTGCTGTCTTCTGCAGTGCTGTGCAGATTTGTAAAGTTAGGTTTAGGTGTCCTCATGTGTCCAATCCATAAGTGGACTGATGATATCAATTGAGAGACCTTCAGTAAAATTTAAGTCGGTCTTTTGAGTTCTTTCTATTTTTTAATTTTCAATGTTCAGTTTCAGTAACAGAACTTTTTTTTTTTTTTATTTTAGTCTTTGTTAACTTGGTAAGGCCCACTAGGCACAAGTGCCTGTTTTCAGGGGCGACCTGGGAGCACTAGGTGGTTAAGTGGTTTGCTCAGAGTCACACAGTATGCAAGTGGAGGTTGTGAGACTCAGTCTCAGGTCTGGTCTGCTGGATTTATCAAGCTTGTTCACACCTCATTCCTCTAACCCCTAGGCTATACTGCCAGCCCATCATGTATAGAAACATAGAATTTGACGGCAGATAACGACCGCTTGGCCCACCCAGTCTGCCCATTTCCCTACCTAATGGATAAGCTGCAGATCCTAGTTAACCAGCAGCCTACTTCTTCCTACCCCAACCCCCTAGAATTGCCTTATGACTGTCCCATGCATGCTTGAATTCCACCAAAGTTTTTGACTCCACAACCTCCACTGGAAGGCCATTCCATGCATCCACAACCCTCTCTGTAAAAAAAATACTTCCTTAAATTACCTCTGAGCCGCCCCCCCTCTATCTTCAAATTGTGCCCTCTTGTTCTTGCACACCTCTTTTTTTGAAAGATGCTACCCTCTTGGACTTTGTTGATTCCGTTGAGGTACTTCAAAGTTTCTATCATGTTCCTCCTTCTCTCGAGGCTATATATATTAAGCTCCTTAAGTCTCTCTTCATATGTCTTCCAGTTCAGACCCTGCACCATTTTAGTTGCCCTCCTCTGGACAGCTTCCACTCTGTCTATGTCTTTCCGGAGATTGGGTCTCCAGAACTGCACGCAGTACTCCAGATGGGGTCTGACCAGCTGTCTGTACAGAGGTATAATAACTTCCTGTTTTCTACTGGTGATGCCTCTCCCTATGCATCTCAGTATCCCCCCAGCCCTCCTTGCTGCCCTCTCACATTGCTTGCCCACCTTTAGGTCATCTGATATGACTACCCCAGGTCCCTTTCCATTTTTGTTGTTGTTAGTATCTCATCCCCAATTTTGTACTCTTCCCCTTGGTTTTTGTTTCCCAGGTGCATTACCTTGTACTTCTTAGCATTGAATCTAATCTGCCATACATTTCATCATACAGTCATCATGTAATCTGCGTGTGTCACATGGAGTGCCACACAAGGCACACAGAGGCTAAGTGAGTATTAAGCCACTAGTGAAATACAAGTAATAACTGCTTCCTTAATGGTAAATGGTGAGAGCAGACCATGCGCAACAGCATACAAAAGTCAGTGTGCTGTGTGAGTGTGACTGTATCACTCACACAGTGCATACTGACTGCACAGTACACACGAAGTGCAGCACATTGCTTGCTCAAAAAGCCACACTGTAAATGCACAATGCTCATCTTTACTGTCCTGTCCTCTGCTGTTGTTTTGGAACAGAAGCAGAAAATGATGTACGGGTTTCATAAGGAGTGACATTCCCCCAGAAAAGTTCAACAAGAACAAAACACGTTTGTTGAGGGTTACATCCTCTTCTGTGACCATGCCACAGTGCCCAACACTACAGCGACAACAGCACCAGGTCGCTGTAGTGTTGGCGCAGGACCCCACCACTACATTTGGGGGTACTGCACCTCCTCCCCCAAACCACTCTGAGTTGGTTATTTAAGTAGCAGGGGTTGGGGGAGACATACGGGTGTAGACCAGCTGTCCTAAATCAGTCTGTTGATTGGGCTTGAGCAGTGGGCATGGAATGGGTGTGAGGGAGGGATCAGCAGTAGCAACCAGGCCCAGTATCAAAATCTGGTATGTTATTTTGCTAACAGTAACAATGTGTAACATGTCGTCTGTCTCGTCATGTAATGATCATCATGTTAAGTTTTCTTATTTTTATGGGTAACAGTTTGAACAAACTGTGGTTGGTTGTCACTGCGTGTACAGACTCAGACTGCAGACTGGTCAGCCACCTCATCAGTGGATCAGTGAGTGACAGATGAGACTGCAGTGATCATTCATTCACATTACTGTTAACTGTTGTGCTGCTGGTGCTTTGTCTCGAGTGGTCATGCATGTTCATGTTCATTCATTGTAACATAGAAACATAGAAGCTGACAGCAGATAAGGACCGCAAGGGCCATCCAATCTGCCCATTTCTTTTTCTACCTTATAAATGTGCCATTGGTCTTTTCCCCCAGAAAAGCTGAACAACAAAAAAACACGTTTGTTGAGGGTTACATCCCCCTCCGTGACCACGCCGCAGTGCCTGACACTACAGTGACAACAGCATCTGGTCACTCTAGTGTCGGCGCAGGACCCCACCACTGCAATCGGGGGTACTGCACCCCCTTCCCAAAACCACTCTGACTCGGTTAAGTCTGAACTATAGAGAGTAGACAGTCCTGTCAATCTGTCAGAGGCACAAAACTGTCAAGGTTAGTCAGGCAGAGAATGACATACAACTCTTTCAGGTTCATTTTTTATTGTTAAATAATAAAAAAGTAGCCATGATGCTAGTTCCATTTGCATTTGCAAATTGCAGTTATGTGTTACACTTACACTCCGTGCTTTTCAGTTTCAATAATAAGAATTGGCACTAGTAGTCTGTTTCTTCAGTTTTCATTCCCAGTTGTTCCCGGCCCCTCCCTCTATCTGATTCTGCTGCACAAAGTTACTGCTGCCCAGCACATCTGCAGTGTGGATAATGAATTTGATGCCCATCAACACATGCCATATCCGGAGTGCACTCTGCACGTTAATCCAAATTCTCTCTGACATCTGCTGCTGTTGCTTCCAGATGCCGAGTTCTCCCTACCTGTTCTCCTAATGTAATTTGTAATATTTCATATTTGGTACTGGCTATTCAGCTGAGCTATCATGTTTAGTGAAGTTGTTGTCTTGTCTCATCTCATCTGTCTGCTTGATACACCCAGAGTCCCTCCAGTCCAGTTCCACTGTGGACCACTTCATGTCTCTCTGTTTGTCTGCTCACCTGATGCCCCCAATAGAGTGGTCCCTAGGATGGAATAAGTCCTACTCCTGACTTCTGATGAGTCCTCTCTGACTGACTCATGTCCTCTGTGTCACAAAACTTAGGCTGGCTGCCTCAGCTGAGCTCTTGGCTGACTGTGGCTGGGGGCTACCCAACACAATACCAATAAGAGAAATTACTTTAATTGCGTAATTACCCTTAGGTTAGCTGCTAGCTTAACAATTACAGTCACTTGACTCAGCAGCCATGGCGCTGAGGATATATAGGCTAATTCCTTTAATGCTATGCAGGACTCCAGTCCTCCTGAGTCACTCATCATATCACGAGACTTGACTCACGAGTCCAGAGTCCGAGGTGGCGACAGATGACTTGAGTCACTTGGGGGGCTACCTAAAACAAAACCCAATAGAAAAAGTAATTTATATTCATACACTTCTTAATTATTTAAATAGCTAGTAGGTCAAAAAACAACAACAAAAGCAGAGAAATGAGTGACTGCCACTGGCATGGTATTGAGGATGGAGCTATGTCATTTCACTCCCGCTTTTTCGCTCCCTGTCATTTCGCTGCTGCGTCACTTAGCTCCCTCTAATTTCATTCCCAGACAATTCGCTCCTGTGCAGTAACAACCTGCATTGCAGTGGTGTAAGCCTAAATTACCTCAGTTGACTGGTATATTTTCTTTGTTTTGTTCTTTTTTAATATAAAGGATCTCACTGAATGATATCTGCCTAAGGGACTACTCGATACATGGGTCGAGTTTAACCCATTTTCGCGTGCACAGATCTCAGATGTTTTATTACCTAACTCCTATTAATCTAACACAAGTCATGGCTCTCCTCCAGCATGACAAATAGTCATATGAAGGGGTATTGGTGGGGAGCGTATGTATATGTAGTACAGCGTGGCGCATTTTGCAAGGTCACAGTTAATCTCTCTGCAGCAGTGCGCTGCTTGCAATCTTGATGCATCTCCTGCATCCCCAGATATCAGCATAGTGGGCAGATGACCTGCTATGACCAGTGCCAAAAGCAAAACCATGGGGGGTGTTTCCTAAAGAATGTACAATAGTTAAGACTGCTCTCTGGTATTTTTTTCTCCACTCCCTACATGGTTGTCTCATAAAGCATGCAACACCACTCCCTTTCTCCCTACTCCCCCGCCCACTCCCAACTGGACATACTCCTTTCACCTAAGGTAACTTGTACGTTGAGTTACTTGTGCTAATTGTGCTTGTACTATGCTCAATGTGTTAATTTACATTTAGTACAGCACAGTGCTGCTGTACACTGTAGTTGATTGTGTTGTTCAAAGATCAGTGTAGCAATTCTATGAAGGAGCGAAATTGCACGGTGTATGATCACCAGGAGCGAAACTGACAGGAGTGAACTGTTGGGAGTGGAATTACGCGGAGCGAAATGTCACGCTCCCATTGAGAATATAAGTAGATTTCTTTAATGCCAGACTGGACTCATGTCACAGTTACTTGACTTGAGTCACAGTATAGCATGACTGACTCAACCTAAGAAAGTCAAGCAAGCAACTCATATTGGCTCACTGCCTTAGCTGGAAGCTACTGTAGCTAAATACCTATTATGTTAAAAAAGCAGCCAGGCAACCACTATGGCATTTGGGATATATAGGCCATTTCCTTTAAATGCCACCATCTCTCAGAGTTGGATTGGCTCTGGCTGTTGGCTTGGCTTGGACTCTGAGTTTCGGACACAGGGAGTGGTGAGTGCAGGCAGGAGTTGTGTTGTGGTTGTGGTGGTAGGGTACTACTTTGAGAAAGTAAATATGAACACAAATCTCTCCAAATGTATTTGTACTACTTACTATTACTTTTACTAACTTAACTTGAGGGGACTGGGGGGATGAGGTCTTGGAGGGAGCCCCAGGCTGTGAGGTGAGGATGGAGGAGGGACACTCAGTCTAGTCATAACCAGTGAGCCTTGATTTTCCAATCGGAACTGTTCTGATTCCAAGTAGTGCTCTTGCTGTGCCTGCTTCTTAAGCTAGTAGCACACAACTTCAGTGAAGTGCAACTCTGTCTGCATCTGCAAGTCTAGTCTGCACCACCACCAGGACTGGTGACTGGACATTCCTTTCATATTAATCAGTTCTCATCTTTAAGTTATTGACAATTTAACATAACAAAAATGTAATGTGCTATTTATATATAGTACTTTTGGTATTAGTAGCATTTTGTGCTGTAAGCTAAGAGTACAGTAAAACACTTTACTTAAAACAGTATGTCACATTTCAGACTGCAATGAAATGACCTTTTTTTTTATATAAATCTTCTTATAGTGCTCGAAGTTCCATGCTCATTGTCAGGTTAGGGGGAATCTGACTTAGTCAATAAAAGATATATTTCTCTTGCACATACTTTACTCATTATTTTTCTTTTCTTTCATTAAACTCATAATGTGTTATTTACTAGTATTTTAACCGCTTTTACCTGTAAAATTTGGTTAAAATTGCATTATTTTTGATTTTCCCTTTGGAATATATTATACTGCGGTATCACGATAACGCCGGTATCACACACCGCAGTTATCATACCGTCAAAATTTCATAACCGTGACAACCCTAGTGCACAACTGGCTATCCAACAGTGCGATCAACCACTGACCCCATATGCAGTTTTTGTAATATACTGTGATCTGAAAGATTTCTATATAAAGGCTGTGGCCTGGGGTCTGGGGGGTTTACATGCTCTGTGGTGAGTTTTGGGGCTTTCCTTGAAGGAAAAAAAAAACACTTTTGTTACAAGTACCCCACCCCTAATTTCAGTGGAATTTGTTTCCCCCATGGAATCAGGGGTGTGGGAGTGGAGACTCTGACTGGCATTACAGTCTGCAGAACTTCCACTATTGTGGACAACTGGCTGTCCAACAGTGCCATCAACCACCACCCCGTATGCAATACAATATGCAACTGTGCCTGCAAGGGTGCACGTAACTGTGGTGGGCAACTGACTGACCAACAGTGAGCACCAGCACTATATTACAAGGTAGTTTTTAATGACAGACCTGGGACTTGGTGAGGGGGGAAGTAGTACCACTGGTACCAGCCAGGGATAATCTTTTATTTTAACTCGTAATGTGAATAGGACAGTGAAGGGGGCCACTTGCACCACAGGACTGCCAGGGTAGGGATATATGGTGAAGCATTTGTCGAGGGACCATTTATGTCCAGGCTTCAGATTAACCCCTCCCATTCAATTCTCTGTTCTGGTTTCCCTGTTCTCACCTGAGCAGCGATACATAAAACAGTGCAACTGCACTGTGGAGCCAAGAGTAAAGGGTTTGGGACAGAGCCTGTGACCATGTATCAGTAGGCTTGAGGCAATTAGCTAACTAGTGAGCTGGAATTACCCAGCTCAGTGCTAGACAGCCCATTTCTCAAACAACAAGGAGTATGTCACATTGTTTGTGAAGACAGTGACTGAACCCATTATTTTGAACAGAGGGCAAGTGGTGTGCACTGGCCAGCCTGAATGGGCAGAGATAAAAGTTTTGCCTCTGCTCATTCAGGCTGACCAGTGCACACCACGTGCCTTCTGTTCAAGAGAATGGATTGAGACGCTGTCTTCACCAACATTGTGACATACTTGGCAAAACAGAAGTACATTTCCCTGCCTATTCTGGGGGAAGCGAGGCATTTTTTTGTTTCCCACCAAAGTTTTTATTTTAGTATCTGATTACATTGTAGTGGTCTGTTCAGGGCATGCTTTTGCCTATCTGGTTTCCCTTTTCTCCAGAATAACTGTTCTCCCAAATACATCTGGTACAAATATTAGAATGTTTATGTCAGGAAAGCTGTAGCAGCTCACTCAATCTGATCTTCCTTATACAGTGCTGAGTGGGATGTTCCTCACTTTTGCATGCCTAACTGACCTCTTTGTACACAGGACAAGCACTCTGTTGGCCATGTGAAGTGACACTGTGCTTGTGTGCCACATGACCATAATGTTGGTGGTCTGCCCTGTATGTCTTTGTGGTACAATATTCTACTGTGCCACTCTGCAGCAGGACATTTGCCTCTAATGGCAGGGATGCAGCCACTGGTACACCACAGTGTAGCAGCTGACCCGAGGCCCCTGGACCTTCTAAGGCTTTAAAACATTACAACACCACATGGCCTTCCCCAGAGATACCCCCACACCACATGGCCCTCCCCTGGGATACCCCCTTTGGCTGCCCCCTGCATGGCCACTTGCACCATATCCTCTGCTGCACACTACTGATGCTTGGGGGACAGCCCCACCGTGGATGGTATATATACACATACACAGACACACCAGCATCAGGAAAATGTGGCTTCCCTGGCTGATGCCCGGGTATGGGGGGCAGCCATTGACATATGCCCTACCACGTCTGTGGTACCTATGGTGTACGGCCACACCTGTAGGCTATGCATGTATTGGCTCCCAGTGGGGTCAGTAATGTCCTTTTCCCCCATGTGTGGAAGTAAAGATTTTGAAATTCACTGCAAAGCTCTAACAAAGTGATCAGCTGTTTTGGGGCCAGAAGATCACTGGGGACAGTCAGGCTGTGCTGCAGCTAAAGAGTGACTTTGACAGCAGTGGCAACTGCTGCAGACTGAGCCTGCTATTTTGAACAACAGCAGGCTTCCTTCTTCGAAGTCCCCATCCTGTCCCTTTGGCTGTTATTGGGAAATACTGACATGTTCAGCCTGTGCACTAATATTAAATACTTGCTTACCTCGAGAGTCTGCAGAGTGATTGGCTCCTCACCTCTTCTTTACTGCAGTCTGCAGAACTTGACTGGCTCAGCTTGGCCTGACTGAATCACCGAACCAAACGGAGACTGAATTGCTGGGCCCTACCTGGAGACAAGTGCCCAACAACTCGGAGGGGGGACTGACAAATGACTGAGGAAGGGAACGACAGGCTGGCTTGGCAGCCCCATGGGTGAAAACAAAAGTCTGTCTCTTCTCTTCGATGACAATGAGTAGTACCCAGTCCGTCTACCAGTACATCCAAGTCTTCTTATCTTCTCCACTCTCCAGAGAGACGTCACTCCTGACCATGACCTGGATCCTCAGTGTGCCACCACCAACCGGACCGAGGACTCACTCCATCTGTCACCTCTCCTCTCCTCCATGGGCACTTCTTTACTGCTATGCTCTCAGCTCCACAAGTCAGAGGACCTGGGGCACAAAGTTCAAACAAACTATTTTAAATTAAATTCAATTCCATTTAGGCATTTCCAAACGTCCAACCGACACAAATCCTCCTCCTGACCTACTCTCATATCGACTCCTCTCTCTCTCTCTCTCTCTCTCTCAACAAATGGTAGTGTGTGCACTGGTGCGCCAAGCTGCCAATTTTACATGGCACTCATTAATTGGCTGCTGTTGAGAGAGGAGGAGAAGCTGGAGCAGACACACACAACCCTTCGGCTTCCCGCGTGGTGTTGCTTCCCTGCAGCCATCCCCACCCCCCAGACCAGACCCAGTAGCAGTTAGGTGAGCCAGCACTGACAGGCAGCTAAAACAGCATACATGCACATTTAAAGGGCCAGTGCCTCGTGTCCAGGTGTTGCTGTAAGTATCATTTCATGTATGAAGACCCCCATATAAGTCATAAATTAAACATAATAAAGTACCGCCACTGCTACTATAATAAGAGCAGTGGTGGTAGCCACGTCACTAAATGGGTGTAACACCCATGACTCTTTACACCTGCTCATATCGGAACCCATGGCGCTTCTGTGTTCGGCCGAAAGTTTCGGCACTTTATAACAAAAAGCACGCTTGATTAAAAATTAAGATGACTGCAGCCCCAGACTCTCACAGCAGCATTTTAAGGTATGTGGGAATGGTAGCAGGCTGCAGTCTTTCTTTGCAGGTCACCTTTAAGTCTCTTCAGTCTGTCAGCTCACATACAGTATATAGGAGGAAATGTTAGGACTGTCTCAGAAATTAAAGAAACAGAGCAGGGACTTTGTTTCTCTCTCTCTCTCTCTCTCAAAATAGATTTTTCTCAGCCAAAATGCTCTCTCCATTTATTAATTTAAGTCTCTTCTGTCTGTCTCACAACAAGAGAAAATGTTATGATCTCCTTTAGTGTCAGAAAAATTTAGAGAAACAGTGCTTGGACTTTGTTTTTTCTCAGCCAACAACTAGTTCTCTCCAGATTTATAGGAAATTAGCTGTGATACTAATAACTGTCAGAAAAAAAGGACAGAAAAGCAGGGACTTACAGTGCACCACGCTTTCTCTGGATTCCCTTTAACAGGCTGTACACAGGGCCAGTCAGACGACCACTGCCTCTGGAAGCTGGTCAAAGAATGCTTTTCTTGGCTGCTGTGACGCCCAGCAGAGACACTGCCACCCCAGGCTGGTCACCCTCCTCTAAGTCACTAAGACTTTTTTGGCTAACATTGGACTGCATCGCGGACCTTCCTAAAAAACTGTAGACTAAAAATTCGGGCTAGCTACTTTCTGACACTAGATGACCGGTCTCTGACAAGTGAGGAGTCGTGACAGTCTTCCCTGACTCAGGCAGTGACAGCGCGAGTCTCAGTCAGCAGCTGACGATGAGACTCGGACTGTCGCTGTCAGCTGCTTGCCTGTCATTTGCCACTCAAACACAAGGATCATTGCAGAGTCATTCTGCGGCTGCGCTGTCACCGTTCAATTGCCGGAGTGAGGGAGGCCGAGAGCGAATGCAGCAGGGGCGTGTACATTCTGAACATCTGTGAGGACTTGGAAAAGAATTAGGCAGTTTGGATGAGGGCTTGAGGGTGAGCAGGTTTTAAAGCCCTAGATCGGGTCAGACCCACTAAATGTGAGTCACTTGGGGGCTGTGCAACTAACCTTGAATCAGAGTAAGCTGCTGTTGGTGGTATTTTTATGTTTGCTTGCGCACATGCACAAGAAACATTATGTGGCAGCTTACGAGAGAAGGGAGTTGTGGAGGTGTGGCACTGTGGCAGCCAACGCCGGCACTGCATTTGTGGGCTTGGCGCTGTTCACCCAATGCAGGCCCAGTGTCCTGATGACACTGGTTCTGCAGAAGTGCCACCAGCTTGAAACAGTTTGGCCGCTGGAATGAAGGGGCCGCCTCGTCATTGCAGCATCAGCCATTCTGCTGCAATGAGAGAGCGACCTGTCATTGCAGGGCAGTACGTTGCCTGGTGTAACATTTCCCTAAACATGGCGGCATATGCCGCTGCCTCAGAGCCCTATGAAAGCCGACTGATGGAGGTGCCCAGTCTCCCTGTCGGCATGCCCCAACCCAGTTTATTTGCTGACAGGGGAGCCCACTTCCCATCGGCATAATGTTCTCCCCCACTGTTTGTTGTGTGCCAAGGGGGTGCCCAATCCCCCACGGCATCATGTGCCCCCCCACCCATTTCTGTACCGACGGGAGGCCCAATCCCCATCGGCTTAGGTCCCCCTCCCCACAAATGCAGGTGGTACACTAAACACACCTGTGAAGCAAGAAAACTGACCCGCGTTGACCTTTGTTTTGTTTTTTTTTTACCTGTAAAATGAGAAGCTGGTCCTTGTCGTGTCGGTGCCCTCCCCAACCCATGCCCACCCTCTGCATACCCCAACTCCTCACCCCCTCACCCCATACTTACCTCCGGAGCCTGACGCAATGATCTTTGGTGGACCGGGAACACATCTGCATTCTTCAAAGATGACCGCGAACTGAAGAAATGCCAATAAGCTGTACAATGGCATAAATAGAGTTTTTTTCAACTTTGGTGCATATCTCGGGCATTTATAGGAATTTTGGCACCAAATTTTCAACATGGGGTTACTGGGACCCCTCCTCATGAATTCAGTCACTGTCATGGCATTATTTGGTCCCGAAAGGTGATTTAATGATCACTGCGTGGAATCACCTTTCGGGACAGATTAACAAAACAACTGTGATAAAAATCCCCAAAATGACTTTTACGAGCGTGCGTTGCACAGTTTCCACGCATGCTCGTAACTTTGTGAATTTGTAATATTTTCATTCCAGATTTTCAACATTGGCATTTTTCCACACCTCCTTATGAACAGTACAGCTGTCATTTTACATTTCCTGGCCAAAATGTGTTTTTGCACTTCCAGCGCAGAATAGCGTAGTTGCTGTGGGAAATCAGTTTTTGGGACAGATTAAGAAAATGACGGTGACATTGTTCATGAGCAGAGTTCCTAAAATGCCTATGTTGAAAATCTGGTGACGAAAGTCCATAAAATGACTGTGTTACAAGCATGCGTTGCGCAGTTCCACGCACTCTTGTAACTTTGCAAATTTGCAATATTTTCATGCCAGATTTTCAACACTGGCATTTTTCACATCTCCTTATGAATAGTACAGTTGTCATTTTTCACATCCTGGCCAAAATGTGTTTTCGCACTTCTGGCACAGATTAGTGCAGTCGCTGTGGGAAATCAGTGTTTGGGACAGATTAAGAACAAGCGAGTGAGGGAGGGGGAGTGAGTGAGCTCAACAGAGCTCCATCGAGATTGCTGCGGATTTCTTTGTGGGCAGAAAAAGGCGACAGCGAAGGCAGGAGCCCAGTACAAAAGGGCAGCCTGCAGCGCTGGGAGAAACAGAATGAGCGAGTGAGAGAGGGTGGAGTGAGCGAGCTTAATGGAGCTCTGTCAGGACTGCTGTGGATTTCTTTGTGGGCAGAAAATGTGCCACCGCAGGCAAGAGCCCAATACAAAAGGGCAGCCTACAGCGCTGGGAGAAACAGAATGAGCAAGTGAGCGAGAGGGAGTGAGCGAGCTTGACTGAGCTCTGTCGGGACTTTAGAGTTGCCCACCCTGCCGCCCAGGGTCCTGTGTAATCCTGTATTACAGCAGGGTCTCTGGGGTGGAGACAAAGCAATGATTGGATACTTTAGGACTGCTGTAATAATACATATTTATTTGTTCTGTTTATTTCTCTAACTGAGCTGAGTAATACTTGCAATATTGATTTCTAACTGGGCTAAGTGAAACTATATGTGGGCTGAGAACAAAAAGTATGGTAGCTGAGTGGTGAAAATGGACAAGAAGGCTTTAGGATTGCTACAGTAATACAGTATTAACAGATGAGATTTGAGACTGAATTAACCCGGCCGGCAAGGGGGCAGTAGGGGGACTAGTGTGGGGGAACCGGAATTTGAGTAACTAGGGGCCTAACAGTTGTAGTAGGGTACAGAAACCGGGAATAAGAGCCTGTAGCATAAAATGGGGGCCAAAATGGGGCAGGTGCCGTATGTCAATAGGGTGGGCATCTTTGGAAGGGTGGTGGGGTGTACAGGGTGTGGGTCCGACATGATCCTGGACTGGGCTTGGACGATGGGGGTTGTAATGGTCTGTAGATAACTAGCTAGTTTGAGGGATGAACTGTGGAGGTTAGATAGGAGTCTAAGTGGCAGGGCAGATGAATATGGTAGGCATCCTGGCTGGGGGAGAACAACAACTAGGGACTGAAACCAACCCCAGAATCAGAGGCACTAGCAGAAAAGAGAGGAGAAGGGTAGGGGTGCCCGAGGCGAGGGGGGTCTCCTGATGGGGGAGGAAGAGACCACAAGGAGTACCAGGGGAGAGAGCAGATGGCTGCGGGTAGGAGGGACCAGGGGTGGGACCGGAGGAGTCACAGAGGGGAACAAGTAGGAGGGGGGAATCGATAGGGGGAAGAGATGTAGGAGGGGTATCGACTACTAATAGATTTGAGCCTCTGCTATGGGAGAGAGAGCGGGAGCAGGAACATACTGAAGGAGGAGGACAAGCAGGGCATGAGAGGGATGGCAACAGGTAGGGGAAGAGGTAGCGAGGACGAAAGGGTAGAAGGGGCTAGTAAGGAAGGAGGGTGACTGGAGGAGAAGACTACGGGAAGGGGGAAGAATGGGAGGGCATCAGTATCGGGGTTGAAGGGAATGGGGGCTCTAAATCGACAACAACGGGGATAGGAGAGGGGTTGGAAATCAGCAGGGGAGGAGGGTAGGTTGACATGGGAAGCCCAGTAGGAAGCAGTCAGGCTGGGAAGAAGTTCAAGGGGGATGGGAGGAATAAGGCAGGGAAGAGGGGTGAGGCGGAAGTAGGAGTTGCAGATACTGAAGTCACAGAGGGTGCAGCTGGCGGGGGTAAGGGGCAGGGAAGAATGAACACTGGGGTGGCGGAAGGGGCATTAGAAGGGCTAGGGGGTACTCGTCCTGGGGGATTCTATACTGAAAGGGGTGAGATGGGGCAGAAGGGGGAAGGTACAGCTGTATTTGGGTTGAAGCTATTCCTGGGTTGACTGCAGGAGGGGCAGGGCAGGCACTGCTCAAGTATGCAGCGAGGGGGAGGAAGAAACCTCATTTACTGTTGCATGTGGGTACAAACGACTTGGGGGAGACTGTGGAAGTAGTGAAGGGGAGGTTCGAGGAGTTGGGCAGGCAGTGTGAGGGGTTGGGGGAGTTGGTGGCATTCTCAAAGGTACTCCCAGTACCATGTGCAAGCACAGAGAGGAAGGGTAGGATCGAGGAGTTCAGCGAGTGGTTGAGGGATTGGTGCCACACGAAAAATGATGGGTTAGTGACTAACTGGGGTAGGGTCTAGGGGAATAGTAACTTGTACGTGGGGGGCAGGATACACTTGAGCAGGAAGGGGAGTATTAAAGGTGGGATTAGAGGGCTATATCTCTACTAAGGTGGATTTAAACTAGTGGGGGGGTGGCCAAAAGACTGAGGTTGGTAGAAAGGTCCGGACAGGAGAGTCTAATGAGCTCACCCCCCCTAGATATAGGTTACAACAGAGGCGTAGTAACCCCGGGAAGGGGCGGGCAGAGTGGTCTGAGTGTAATACAGAAGGTATCACCACCTGGTAAGAATAAGGAGGAGAAAGGGTGCGGACTATCAGGAGGAGGGACACAGGCCAAGGAGAAGAGTGAGGAGAAGGAGGGGTACTGGTGAAAGGTGGTCTCTCTCAGTGCAAGAAGCCTGGGGACCAAAATTGCAGAGCTTCAGGTGCTCCTTTTAGAGGGGAAGGTGGACATTGCTGCAGTGACAGAGACTTGGGCCACAGAGTACCATGATTGGGACTTGGCAATCCCAGGATACAGGATATACAGGAGGGACTGGGAGGGTTGGAAGGGGGGCTGCAATCTATGTGAGGGAAGGGATCAAAGGCATAAGGGAGAAGAAGAGAGAACAGAGGCACTTTAGGTGCAGCTCCTGGACTCCAAGGGCAGAACGCTGAGGCTGGGAGTGGTGTACAGACCACCAGCCCAATCCGGGGAACTGGATGGGGAGTTGGCAGAGCAGATAAGGAGGGTGTGTAGAAGGGGAATTGTGGTGATAGTGGGGGATTTTAACCTACCAGGGATTGACTGGAGCACCCCAGCCACTAGAAGTACCAGGGAGCAGGTGCTTCTTGATGCATTGCAGGACGACATTCTGACGAAATTGGTAAGTGGACCTACAAGGCTTGGTAGCACTCTGGACTTAGTACTGGCAAATGGGAAGGGGATGAGGGAGGTAAGGGTGGACGACCCACTAGTGGGTAGCAACCACCAAACTGTGTGGCTCATTCTCGCACTGGGCAGGGAGACAGGAGGCACAGGCACTAAGGTGGCGGACTTTAGAAGGGTGGACTTTCGGAGGATAGGAGTAATACTGCAAGGGAGACTTCAGGATATAATGCCTGGGATGGATGCAGAACAAAAGTGGGGAGTCATAAAGACTGGGCTGACAGAGGCCACAATAGCCTGCACCAGGGCCAGGAGTAAGAAGACCAGAGCCAAGAAACCATGCTGGCTGAAAAAGGAAGTGCTGCAAGGGGTGAGGGCAAAGAGGGCTGCATACTGGAAGTACAGGAGAACAGGGAAGGGAGAGGATAAGGAGACTTACGGGAGTTGGTCAAGGGAGGTGACCAGGAGGGTGAAAAAAGCGAAGGCCTCCAGGGAATTAAGGTTAGCACAGGGCATAAAGGGAGGGGAAAATTACTTTTTTAGGTATGAGGAAAAGAGGAAGTGCAAGGAACATATTGTGAGGATAAAGCGGGAAGGGGATTGGGTGGAAAAGGGGGAGGAGCAAGCGGAAATTCTAAATGAGTATTTTTGTTCCATTTTCACTAAGGAGAGGGATGGTCCACTACAAGCATGGGCTGGGGGGTGGGGAAGGAGGGGAGGAGGTGACGGACAAAGTGATCACATGGAGTAGGATGCTAGAGGGGCTGAGGGCAGTAAGTGTGGACAAGGCAACAGGTCCCAATGGCATCCACCCCAGGGTGCAGAGGGCAATGGCAGAGCTGTTCATCACCTCCCTGGAAATGGGATGTATGCCCCAGGACTTGAGGGTGGTCCATGTCGTGCCCATACACAAGGGTGGGCCTAGAGAGGAGCCAGGAAATTATTGGCCAGTTAGTCTCATGTCCATAGTGGGTAAGCTTATGGAGGCGACACTGAAGGAGAGGCTGGTGGCATGACCAGGTCCATCTTGCAAACGAGCCCTGCTAAATGGTGCCTGCCTGGATTAATAAAGATTTTGATTGATTGATTGGTGGCATTCCTAGAGAGTAATGGCCTCCAATATGGGTGGTAACACGGATTCGTCTCATGAAGGGCTTGTCAAACCAACCTAATAGAGTGGTATGACTGAGTGACTAGGGAGTTGGACAAGGGAGTTGGACAGCGGCCATGCGGTACATGTCCTGTACTTGGACTTTAGTAAGGCCTTTGATACAGTGCCTCACATGAGACTGGGGGGGAAGCTGATGGCAGTGGGGGTGGGAAAAAAAAGCTGACTAAATGGATAGAGTACTGGTTACAGGGGAGGGTGCAGAGGGTGGTGGGGGGGACCTCTCGGCACCCAAAGCAGTGACAAGCAGGGTGCCGCAGGGGTCAGTGCTGGGCCAGGTGCTATTTGGGCTCTTTATCTCCAATATAGCACATGGAGTGGGGAGCAGGGTTAGTCTGCTCACAGAGTTAATCTGTTCGCAGATGATACCAAATTGGAGGAGGTGGTGCACAAAGAGGACGGATGGGAAAAACTGCAGGGGGACCTAACCAAACTACAGACATGGTTGGTGGAGTGGTAGCTAAGATTCAACGCAAAGAAGTGTGAGGTGATGCACTTCGGAGCTAAGAACCAGAAGAGAGACTATTGATTGAGGGGGTGAGGTTGGAGATCACAGAGGAGGAGAAGGACCTAGGGGTGTTGTTAACTGGGAGCATGAACAACTCAGCCTGGTGCAGGAGAGCAGCAGCAAAGGCAGCCAGGATGATGGGGTGCATCGCAAGGGGGTTCTCATCCAGACACAGGGATGTGATTCTACCTCTCTACAGATCATTGGTCAGACCGCACCTGAAGTACTGTGTGCAAAACTGGAGGCCATACCTGAGGAGAGATGTAAAGTTACTGGAGGGGGTGCAAAGGAGGGCAACAAAAAAGAGATGGAAGGAAAGGAATATGAAATTAGGCTGAAGGAGCTGAACATGTACATGTAACCCCCCTACAAATGGGGGTTCCTAAAAAGCCTCAGTGGAGTTTGCCTAGATGTTACCCTGCCTGCTGGCGTTCGGCGATTAAGCCGTTAAGAATGGCACTGTGAGTGCTGGTAGAGCCTCCTCATACTGTCTCTTTAAGAACTGTCTGCTTGTAGACATGATTACTGTTTCCTAGGGGGGCTAGTGTTTCTCTGCTCGAATCCCGCCTGAACTGCAGGGAAATCACTCCGTTTCTGTAGTCGCTAAGAACACAGAGGGAGCCTAAATGAAAGATGTAACTGTTTGCCTGAAACCCAGTTAGAGTGTTAGTAAAAATGCAGTTTGTCTAACCTGCCTTTCTTGCAGCTGGGACTCTGTGTGTTTTGCCCCTCCATTTTGGACCTGAACTGCTGAATAGGTCCAGTCAGTGTGGGGGGACCTTTAAAATGGAGTCTGTTTGGACCAACCAGAATTCGGACTCTCCTGGGAGCCGGCTTACAATGAGGAGGTATAGCTAGTAATTCTGGGAAGTGAAGTTCTGGACCTTGGCACCTATTTGCACCAACGGAGAGAGTTTCTGAGTGATTGACAGCTGAGTCCACCAACTGGACCGGGTGGCATCCGAAGAGAATACTCTGCCTTGTGACTGGGGAGTCAGATCCGTTGTGACCGTGAGCAGAGAAGGAGCTCTGTGCTTCTGCGTTGTATAGTTTTGCTCGGGAAGCGCATGAGAGGCCTAAAGTCGGGCCGTTGCCGCTGCCAACATCTAATTGGACTGAATCCGAGAGTACCTAAAGGAAGAAAGGCTGAAAGAGTGGAAACCAGGCTCACCCTGTAGAAGACTGGAGAAATTGCTGAATCGCGCTCGGTCTGTCAGGAATTAAAGCTGCCGTGTGAACTCCCTGGTATTTGCAGTAAGTGCGTTGGGACCTGCAAGCAGCTGCCTGGTATAGTAATTTCCTTTACATATAATTGTGTTGAATGCTTATGAGGAACAGCTATTCCGGTTCTTTTGTCACTGCACAGTGTAAGCTGAATGTTGAGCTAAATGTGTTCGGACTGAATCAGTCTGCTGATCAAGGCCGTGTGGCCTGGGTGGTAGAATCTCGTCTACCCACTTGTGTGTCTGGCAGTCCAGAACCACCGTCTGCACCAGGTTTCATCAGCGTGGGGTAGCGTGAGTACAAATCAGGGAATCCCCTGTGACCTGTTAACAATCACCAGTGTTTCATCTGATTTCCTTTCTTTCATTTTCTCAAAGACTGAGCCATCCAGCTCCAGATTACAATTGGGTATTGTGCGTATATCTCTTACAGGGACCTTTCCATCTGCACCTGCCGGCCAACCCCGGGCAACGGATCTGGCTAGCCCCTCAACCTGGGTACCCAGAGTGTGACTTATGACTTTGTATGAGTGCACGGTACTGTGATTTATTTCTGCCAATCAGCTTGATCTCCCCCTCCCTGTGTTTTCACTCCCCTAAATAAACTAGATTGGATGTTATCGACTTTAACCTGTTTAGAGTGTCAGTACCTATATAGCAGGCATTGCATTATTTTGTGTAAATTGACCAACCTTATTTCACAGGGGGTCCTCCGAGATGAACTGCAGAATCGGTCTCAAGGGTAAGTGTACCTTATGATTGGATATAGTGTACTTGTCGGGTGTTGGCATTGCAATTCTTGTATATTGTGGGGACCATTAGAGGGAACAAAAAGGGGTCTCAGTGTCCCAGAGGGCTGTGACCAAACTCGACCAACCAGTACTAACCCTGACCTCTGGGTGGAGGCACCCATTATAAAACCTAGGCCCCTCAACCTGTCCGTAGTCAAGCAGGCAGGGGTAGTAGCCCTTGGTATAGTGCCACCTGGGGGTTACATACACACTGGAGGAGAGGAAGGATAGGGGGATATGATTGAAGCATTTATATTCCTGAGGGGGGTAAATACACCTAGCATTGAGGGGCTGTTTAAACTGAGGAGTGGAAGAGAGAGACGAGGGGGCACGGACTAAGGTTGGAAGGGAGACGTTTCAAGAATGAAATGAGAAGGCACTACTAAGAGGGTGGTGTCTAGTTGGAATGCACTGCCAGAGGGGGTGGTAACATGTAGGACAGTCAATAGCTTTAAGAAGGAGTGGGATAAAGTAAGAGGAAGAGTTAGGGGCAGGGGCTGGGACAAGCGGGGGAGGAACTGAGGGGGAGGAGGCTGGGGCAGCTGCAATCTAGGTTGCTAGCTGTCCACTTTGGCAGACTTAGATAGACTGGTCTGTTCTGCTTGCAGATTTGTATGTTCGTATGTAAAATCACTGACTCTGTTCATGAGCAGAGGTCACAAAATGCCTATGTTGAAAATTTGGTGAAATAATTCTACTAAATTACTGTTACGCGCATGCATTGCGCAGTTTCCACGTATGCTCGGAAGTTCGAGCATTTTTAATATTTTCACTACAGATTTTCAACATTGCCATCTCTTCACACCTTCCTATGAATAGTACAGCTGTCATTCTTCACATCCTGCCCGATCTGTGTTTTCATACATTTGGCACACAATGGCACGGTCGCTGTGGGAACTCAAGTTTGGGACACATTGACAAAAGCACAGTGGCACTGTTCATAAGAAGAGGTACCAGATGCTTTCACGAGGTGGGGGTCACAAAAAAGCCATGTTGAAAATTTGTAGTGCAAATACCAACAAACGCCTGGGGCGTTAAGGTTTCTAACCATAACGTCCCACCCTGTACAGACTGACAGACATTAGAGCTGTACCTTTGGATTGCTGACTGTAATGCTCATGCCATTCCACCCCAACCCCCTACCCTGCAGCCAGTGACAGGCATCAAGGTGTGCCTTGGACTCTTTGGCCCCAGAATTCACCCCATTCTCCTATATTGCACCCATTTCAGCATATGTCCTTATGGAATGGGGTGACTGTAAAGCCGAACACCCCAAGGCACACCTCAACACTTGTCGGTGTCTGTAGGATAGGGTGAGGTGAAATGCATGAACGTTATGGGCAATGACCCAGATGCATACCCCAGTGCCTGTCCGTCTCTGTAGGGTGGAGATGGGGTTGGCATGAAGCTCAGTACTTCACTGCTATTTCTATTCTGCATCTGTCTAACTCCTGCATTTCCAATGCTAATACCAGCAAGCAAACATTCGGCATTGACAAATGCTTGTTACTGATTAGGGGGTATATTTGGCCAGAGCATCGGAGAAATTCCCCAACTCTTCAGTGGGTGGGGGGGAGTAACCTGTTTAAGATGGCAGCATTGGAGAAGTTGAAGCAGCACATAGCAGATGGAGGAGGGCTGGAGGCTCGATCCTCAGAAGCCCAGCAGATGAATTTGAAACCTGTAGTTGCTACTGATGAAGCCCATGCATCTCCTGTTGTAATGGAAAAATGGGCACCGGAACATATTGCAGCAGGTACAGAATGAGGATTATGGGAGTTGGCTACTGTAAAAATGGCTAGCAAGACATTGCTAGCCATGAAAGAAGAGCGCTCATGCTTGCACAGTTGCAGGAGGAAGAGCGGTGCTTAGTGGTAGCAAAAACCGCTGTTGTGACGGGACTGTTTACAGAACGAAGGGAGGAAAAAAGGTTCTGAAGCATCTAAAGTGTTGTTGGCTTCTGGTGCAGGTCAGAATTTCCCCTTAGGGAATGATGCTGGCGAGGGGACTTCTGCCCTAACTGATACAGATCCTTGGTCACCAGAGCAGGTGTTGGCTGGCGTGGGATGGTTACAGCAGGGGAATAGAGTGTGGATCCCCGATATCGAGGATCCTGTGGTACAGAGTTATCAAATGCAGGGAGCACATCCGAAACTGAATGCAGAGATACTTCAATGGGAGCAGCCTACAACACCACCAAATAGAGCTGCAACACAGGACACTTCACATTGGAATAGGCATTGCTCAACTGTGGGTAAGACTTTGGCAACACATACAGGAATAAACGTAGGGCAGAGAATAACGCTGAGCCCAAACAAAATGTTGTAGACAGGCATAATGAGGGTCTGGACATATCTGGCACAGGACATGATAGTGGGACTACTGAGTCAAAATTAAATCAAGACAGTACTGCTAATACAAATAGGAATGAACAGTCAGAGGGGACAGTTACAGATGTTAATGAAGATCAGCAGAACATGGAGAATGACAGTATACTGGGGGGGCAGCGACTGCATGGAGGATGAGAACGGCCTTCAGCAGACACTGGTACTGGAAACAGACAATATTCTGATTTTTTTTTTTAGACCAACTGGGAGCCTCAACCAAGACGGAATGCTGCAAGACTCCTCTATAAAGGGGGATTAGAGCGATCTCCTGGCAGAATTTATGTGGCCAGAACATTGATTAAAGGCTCACTTAAATTTTATGCCTCTGAAATATATATACACTTATTCATGTGGGTGAATCAAACTACGATGTGTTTTAAACAGATACAAAACTTTGACAGATTTTGGAAACCATATAATCGCTTTAAAGATACCCCCCTGTGGTTACCTTTTTTAGCTATCCCATTAACTAAACCAGTGGTCTGAACTATTAATATCATGTTTCAGACAGAAAGTGTGAACATTCAAGATATCCTTTACTGGCTGAGCTAGCACGGCAAAGTGTTGGATAGGCCAAAACCTATTATTGTTCCGGAACAAATATGGACTGGGTGGGTGGAAGGTGAGGGTGAAGCTCCAACACACTGATTTTGGTATCTCCCACTTACCAAACAGCTTTTTGCTAGGTAGGGACAAAGGTATATTATTTTATGCCAGGCAGCCTAAATCGTGTTTCAAATGTGGGTCTCCGACGCACTTTATTAATGCATGTGATAGCACTAGATGCACTCATTGTATGGAGTATGGACATGTTACAGCTGCATGTAAAAATGCCTTTCATTGCAATCTTTGTTTTCATGTGGGACATTCATTTGTAAAATATCCCTGGGCTACACACACTAGACATATGCGGGTATCACAAGAAGAAGTGGTTACAAAAGCTCAACAGCAGAGGGCGGCCAGGGCATCTGAGAAACACATGGAAGATATAAGGTTACAAACACAGGACATACTTAGTACACAGTCCCTTCCCCTCCCCCCAAGGAGAGGAACAGGTAGGTGGACAGACTGTGGAATAGACAGAGGAGCTCCCTGTTAATAGAGAAGGAACAAGGGATACACCTAGTCCTGAATTGGTGAAGAAGCAGCACAGGTAGAACAGCCAGAAGAGAATGTGGATAGCATAGAACAGGTGGAGACAGCACCAGCACTTGTGACAGAGCCAGCAGCCACTGCACGCGATATGCCACCACCACCACCTCCCCCTCCAGATGCTGTATTTTCTATGGTTGCAGTTAAAGATAAGAAATAGAAGAGTACGGTCAGGTACCATATCTACTCCTAGAGGGAAAAGGAGAGACTTATTGCTGCAGAATAGATTTTCCAGTCTGCGAAAGGGGAAGGAATGGGGGGAGTCTGATGATGATGGGTCTGTCTCAGAGTCTTCTTCTATCTCATCCTCTGTACCTTACCCTTCTTCAGACTTGGAAGACATGGAGGTTGAGCAACATACCCCCAAAGCACAGAGAACAACACGGTCAGGTAGCAATTGTGAGAAGTCTCCATGATATATCCTTGGGAAAAGTTTCCTCTTACATTATGATCATAAATGGGCACACTAGCAATACACACCTTGAATGTTAACAACATTAAGAACTACAAAATGAGGGATGCTACCATTACATCCTTGAGAGATAGCAATGTATAAATTATATTTATACAGGACACCCGATTAAAAACTAATTTTGAGATAGGTCAAACCAACAAACTGGACAAAAGGACCGACTTTTTGGTCCTTAGGACCGGATCGTTGTGATGGTGTGGGGATTCTGATGGCAGGTACTCAATTTCAAGTGTCTAAACTTATAGATGTATATCCTGAGCGAGCTCTGATATTAGATGTTAGGTGTTTGAGTACTAGATTTAGGTTGATATCTGTTTATGCTCCAGAAACTAAAGCAGCAAGAATGGAGTTATTCCAGACTGTACAACCATACTTACATACATCTAGGAATTTGATATGGGGAGGAGACTTTAATTGTGTGTTATACAATGGCAAGAAATATCCTGGACTCTAGTCAGTGGGCCCTGGCTCAGTGAGGTTATCCCAGCACAAACTCACTGTATTGATTTGCTCATATACAGTATTTCCATTTTCCCTTCAGAAACAAAGATACACTACCTCGTATTGATTTGCTCATATACAGTATTTCCATTTTCCCTTCAGAAACGAAGATACACTGCCTCACTGAAAATCTACTAAAAATATTTTTTTTATTTTTTTTTATTTTGCCTAACAATGAGCTATTGTATAATAGCAATAATGCACTCCGGGGTGTGGGTTGTGCTGGGATAACCTCACTTCTGGAATGTTGGACACACGCAGCCTTGGCCCTTTAGCGACCCAGGCCACGAGGTTATCCCAGCACAACTCACCCTGTTGTGTATTATTGCTTAATTAAGTAGGGAAGACAGGGTTTACACGAACATGATGTTCTGTGGCACCAATTGTTTAGTTAAAATTATACAACAAGCGGCCTTGAAAGATGCATATAGGGCCAAGCATAAGGTAGGGGGATTTACTTTTTTCAAGGGCACACTATGGACTACAATAGATTTTGTATTGGTTTCACAGGATTTGGAAGTTTTACATGCTGGTATCACAGCTACAGAAATTTCTGATCATGGGCTACTTGAAATCTTATTACAATGGGGGCAGGTGCCTTCAGTTGGCAAAGGTCCATGGAGGATGAATATTCAAATTCTTTCAGAGCCAAGTTTTCTTAACAATGTTGTCAGACTTGGAAGGCTAGGGAATCTGTACTCTGCTTGTATGAATATTTGTTAAGTTAGTGGGAGACACAAAAGTGGAAATACGAGATTTATTAAAGCAATATTCGGGAGAAAAATAGCCACAGGGAATTATTTAAACTATGTACGATTATGCTCTAGCTTGCATAAAGCATTATCACAGCAGGAAACTTGTCAGGATAATAATTCTATTACTATTAAAAACTTAATAATTGAGATGAGACAATTGCAATACGATAGAGGGACAACCTTGAAACAAAAGATGCAGTTTGGTACGAAACAAAGTAAACAAACGTTTAATCCATGCACTGATTGCAAAAAAAGGGTGGAGAATAGATGAATGACACAGATAAAAACAGGTACTGGACAGATTGTTACTACCAAACAAGAAATTTTGAGGGAGGTCAATAGTTATGTGCAAGGTCAGTTTTGTATAAATGGGGGTTTGGAACCAGATCCATCTTTACTCTACACAATTGAACATTCCAAGGTTAGCTGACCAAGAAAAAAAGGAACTAATAGCACCCGTTACATGGGTGGAAGTAGAGGCCAGTATACTTTTGTTAAAAATAAATATTTCACCTGGACAGGATGGGCTGTGTTCTGAGTTATACCAAAAGTATAAAGAACAGTTGATGGCACCCTTAACTGAAGTGTTAATTTTTGTCTACAACATAGTACAATTTCTTACACAGTGTCAAAAGGGTTGATGATTTTCATGCATAAAAAAGGAGAGAAGGCAGACTTAAAAAAAACTGGAGACCATTGAGTCTCTTGAATACAGATGATAAAATCTTTGCCAAAATACTAACAGCACAATTGTCAGAGGTAGCTGAGAGGGTTATTAGTCCCATGCAAAGTTGTGCAATCAAGTCTAGAAGTATTCAAGATAATTTGATTTTGGTTAGAGAAATTTTCTATAAAGGACAGACTGGAAAATTGCTAGGGTTTGTGTTAAACATAGACCAAGAAAAAGCCTTTGATCGTTTATCACATGCGTATCTTTGGTCAACGCTCAGAGCTTATGGGATTCCAGAGCAATTTGTGGACTAGATATCCTGTTTATACGTGCAAGCTTATGTAACGTCACTGGTAAATGGTTGGTATGGGGGTACTTATAGGTTAGAAAGAGGGGTACGGCAGGGATGCCCCTTAAGTCCATTACTTTATATATTTGGTCTTGACCCTTTAATTAGACACATCCAGGGTAACCTTAAAATAAACAGGCTTAGCCTGACTCCAAATAGACCTCAAATCTGGATACTGGCTTATGCAGATGACATAGTTCTTTGTTTACAAGATGAGGGTTCAGGGACAGAATTGAAAATGGTATTAGAAGAATATAGTTTGTATTCTATGTCTAAAATCAGAGTAAGGGATCACTACTCAGAATTTGAGTATTACACGCTTCCCTACGTATAGTTAATATACCTGTAGATTCAGAGGTCAAAAATATTTTGGGACTAACATTCGGACTTAAGGTCATGGCTATGAGTAATTGGAATAGGTGTCTTGGTACAGCAGAATATAAGATAGCGGCTTGGAAAGGGGAAAAAATATCTAAAAAGAAAATTATGTTAATAAAAACAGTACTATTGCCAGTCTGTGTATATACTAGCTATATCTCTTCCCCCCCCCCCAAAAAAAAGCGTTGGAGACTAAATTATGCAGCAGTTTTTTTTTTCAGGGTTTATGGGGCAGTAGGTTGAATCCCGTCAAATGAAATATTACCTATAAGCTGGGGATGATCAACCCATTGGTATTTTATTGCAGTATTTTGTTATACACAGATATAGGAGCAAACTATAGACAAAGTAAACCTGAGCAGAATATCCATGTTGAATCATGGTGTACCCTGCTCTGGCCAGAGTGGGAGGCTAATAGGTTGGTGAAAAATAGAAAAACAAGCTGCCAGCCAGATTACATTTTTGAGGCCTTTACTAAGCTAAAACAATGGAACATATCTCATGCCTTCATGACCAGGTGTACTGGGAAACAGTTGTATCATGAGATAATGCAGGCACATTTTTAGGAGCAGATGGTGTTTCCTGACTGCCCAATTTCTGACAATAATAAAGTATTGGGCTTCTTGAACTGTAAAAGGGCACCAGAATATACTTGAGATGTGCTTTGGATGAGCGTACATGGGAAGTTAGGGGTCCGAAATGCCCATAAACACAAACCACTAACAGACGGGTATTGTCCTCATCCGGGCTGTGGGACTGAAGTGGAAACACAGGAGCATTTGTTTTTACTGTGCCCATATGCTACAGGGTTTTGGGCTGCTGTATCTACAGTATGGCATGCTCCTCAGTATGTGGGAATTACCTATCAGGAGCTGGTCTTGGGTATATATATATATGAGACACTGGGTGGCATATAATAATAATACACTACAAATTATTAGGATAATGCTGATCTATTATTTATGGCAGTCCAGATGTGCATGGTTACTTCAACAAAAATATGTGTTTTTATCAAGAGGTGATCCAGAATGTAGGGAATGCACTGCATAAGGTATATCAGAAAGATGTAGAGGGGTATAATCAGAACAAGGTATGGGCCTTATGAGAAACAGTTATCACTTCTTCACTCCATAATGTAATATGGTATATTTTAAGTAGAGATCATCATTATAGACACCTAGCTGGCAGGAGATGCTAGTACTGTATAGAGTTAATGGTATAGGTCATTTATAAGGTTAGGATGTTGCAGTAAAAGTAGTATGACTTGGTAGTGTGAACCTTGAAAGAGATGGGAAATACTGGGATTGCATATATTTTGGAGGGGTTTCAGGTTGCGCTAATTACTGGATTAATTGTACAAATAGTTCTATATGTACTATTTCTGAGACATGGATTACATTGTTTTTGGTTTGACAAACTTTGATTTCTGTATGTCTAATTTTGTTCGAATTGTGTTGCATTGTATATTTCTTTTTCCTAATAAAAATTCCCCTACTCTTTTCGAGAAGTGCCATGGGATCTTTAATATTCACCTGAACTGCCACCAGAACAGCAGATGGAACCTCAGTTTAATGTCTTATCTGAAAGACGGCACCTCAGCAGTGCAGTACCCCCCCCCCAAACACTGCACAAGTGCCTAGTGTGGGGATTGAATCCACAGCCTTCTGATCTCCCAGCCTACCTGCTGAGCCACTAATATTCATATAATCAATAACTAATAACCATTATTACGTTCAGTAAGGTAACTGTGTCCGGCTCCCAAAAATCAGCGATTATCTTCTTACTGCTCTCGAACTGCAGATCGGTACCAGTGAGGAATCCAGGACTGTAACAGCAGCATTGACGTGCACAAGCATCCTTGTAAATATTTGTGGGTAATCATGCATCAAACTTCTGTGCTTGTGTAACCCCCTTGCAAATGGGGGTTCCTAGAAATGCCTGCCTGGGCTTACCTTAGACCTGTCCTTCTGTTCTCATTCTGCTGTCTCCCAGGCTTCTCCTGATTTGGCCACCAATTTTTTTCTGGTCTCCCAGGTCTGCTTTGCCCTTCTGTGTGCCCCAGCTGTGGCCCAAATGAAAATCCAGTCCCTTGGGGCTTAAAAATGCCAGTTGCGAGTGCCCACATTAAAGGTAAGGCAGCAAGAATTGCATTGTAATCCCCTGTGTTAAAAGTGCTGCCTCCAGGGCAGCGAGACTCTTGATGGCGCAAAATGTGCCTTCAATTGAACTGCTCATTTTGCGGTCATCACAGGGACTGTGTCGTGGGTCCCGGAATCCATTTCACCTAATTGGAACCAGGTGACCACAGACAGCCTGCTGGGGGGCTGCTCCTGTGTATATTAAGGGAGTTTTGACCGGGGCTAAATTAAGTATGCCTGAGCAGGGCCCTGGTCATCTGTATAATTCAAAATGAGTGTCTGGCTGCCCGCAGGGTAGCTATAAATGGTTTCGGCTGAAAAAGGGAGAAAACAAATGTTTTAATTATTGTAGCTTGTTGCTGCCTGTTGGAATATTATTGTGTAATGGGGAAGAGTGTTTTAAAATAAAAGTAAATACTTTTTTCCCTGGCAATATCAGTATTTTGGGACTCTATAGTTCAGCCTGTCAGCTGCTGCAGGAGGAGCTTGCTATGTGCAGTAGCGACAGGAAAATCAAAGGAGCCACACCTTTCATCTATGCAGCGACTGTAAGTACAACCTCTGAGTTACTGAACTGTGGGGCATTGGGACAAATAATTATTTATTTCTGGCTGCACCAGGACATTATTCAGGACTGTATCTGATCTGCTATAAGGGACAGTAGGTTAAGCAGCCATTGCAAGCAGCCACAGCCAATTGGGAGCCAGGAATAGAAAGCCAGGACTTGTGGGACATTCACTACACCTCATGGGTAACCACCCAAGTGGGGACTTACAGGGACATCATTTTGGCCACCAATTCTCCAAACCAGTTGTGCTTCGACTATTCTGATTGACAGGTCCCTCAGCCATTTGGATATCTGTCACCCCATCTTCTCTGCCAATCAGGAGTCGAACTAGAAGCCCTATAAGAGACAGAGTTTGCCAGCATTTCATTAGATCAGCCAGAATGAGAAGAAGGAATCAGGCTCCAGCCTGCTGGGAGCTGCCATGCCACCAGGCCTGGGCCACATAGCTAAGCCTCTCCAGTCATCAGGGGGCATTTGTTATTTTTTAGTTACATTTAAAAGTTATCGTAAAGTTAGTTCTGCAACTGCTAGTCTGGAGGTTCCCAGGAATGTCCTCCAGAGGCTAGCCCTTCCTCCCGTTTCAGGGAAAGTTGTGAAAAAGAAGACCATCTGCCATGCCTCAGTGTGAGAGAGCTGAAGAAGAATTCAGGAAGCCTTCGATTGTGGATGTGACCCGTGGAGGACCTGAGTGAGTACCCTTGTACCCCCTGGTGCAAGGGAGAAACTCCTAAAGTAATGTTGGGGGCCTCAAGCCCCACCACCAGATATGTTCTGCCAATTCTGAGATCTTTAAGTTCTCAGTCTGAGACAAAAAGCCCCTACAGAGACTGCCTAGTTCGAAGTTAGATGGGATGCACCTTGCTTGCTGCCCAGATGGCCAAAAATGCAGGTGCATCAAGATGTCTTGATAGTGAATCATATAAATGTGTTATAAGTTGTCGTTGCCCTATGGGTTAGAGTCCTGCCTTCGTGGAACTGACTGCCAAGCTGTGTTTGCCACTTCATGGGACAGGAGGCCCCAGGGCATACTGAGTCTGAGTTAGTCTGAAGAGAATTTACCTCTGTCTTACCTGGATTTCATTTGAGAGCGCTTGCCATAAGTGTAAAATGTCTAGACATGCTGGATGAGACTTTGCCTATGAATGCTATTTTTGGTATGTAAATGTATTGGCTGTGACCTCGTTTCAAGGGAATTCAGATGCTTGACAAAAGTACCACTCTTTAATTATATTGGATGGGACTTTCAACTATTGTGCTGAATGTTCAGGATGTTAAATCCATGTAGCTGGTCCTGAAATGTTCGAAATTCTGTAAATTCAGGGCAATCCCTGTCATTCTGTAATGTGCAGGGCAATCCCTGGCTCTTTGTGACCAGCAGGGTCAATTCCTGCTGATTCTGCTAAATGCAGGGTGATCCCTGCCTTTATTGCACATAGCATCTGCAGCCATTGCAGGAACCATTCTCCGAGTTTGTCCCTCTTTTTAAAGGTATAGCTGCCCACCTCGACCAGCTGCAGTGTCCACCAGGCCTGCAACATCTTGGACTGTGGTATCTGTCCAGTATGGTATGAGATTGCGGGGTTTCATATTGTTCTAGGACTAGTACCAGTGTGGGTAGTCAAATAATTATTTATGCACCATCTCATTTGTCAGCAGCTAGATAGCCAGGGCCCTCTGTGTCGAATTGAAAAATGTAATTGCCTTTTTGTCTAGTTGTATGTACCACCCAGCTGGAGGGTTCACAAGTAAAAGCCAAACAATCTGTGTACATATGTAAATAGTAATCAGATAGTCTCTACTCCACATCCATGTTCCTAACTCCTTATACCCCTAAATAAATATTGCTGTTGAAATATTTGGTGTGAGCATATTATTAGAGAGAGACATTAAATGCAAAGTATGGAAATGTGGGGAAATGTTTATTGGGGCATGTCTGGGGGAAGGTAAATGGTTATCATGGGTGGTATGGCAGCTGGGGGGGGCATACCTAGCTCCAACTTACCCACTTAAAGCACCTTGAGTGGAGGCACTGCACGAAGGTATAGAAATGGTTATCTGTTAGCGAACACAAACCCCTTAGCGTATGTCCAAGGTAGTAGGCAGGGGTGTAACACTGGGGATAGTGCCACCCAGGGGTTATACTTGTAAACTGGTGCAAGAGCCACCCGCAGTAGTCTATTTTCCAGCTCTGCCCATGGCAGCTGTTCTCCTGCCCCGACCATTGGAAGTAGCCTAGTCAGTGGGGAACACAACAACCACTCTTCTATTTGGCAGAATCAACACTGACTACAAGCGCCATGGAACTTTCTGGAGAAGCTCAGAGTTGGGGGGGGGGGAATCTGCATTCTTGCTGTCTTCTATCCCCCCAGACTTGCACAGGGTCCTAGGTGATGGGATGGAGGGTGGGTTCTAGGGACATTGCTCAGCTTTGGTGGGGTGAGTAGTGTGGCACCGGTTCAAGAAAGTGGTCAGCTGTCCAGTCGCAGGGAGGTTGGTCAACTGGGGAGGATGCAGATTGGGGGGGTTGGGTAGTTTATTTATTTATTTGAAAGTTTCACCAGGAAAGGTATACTGAGCTGCAGTAGCTCGTATTAGTGATTGTTGGGGTCCAACTGCAGGGAGAGTGATCAGAAATGGGTGAGTGCATGGTTGACTAAGGTAGGGAGTGGCAGCATGGAGGATGGTCAGCTGGTAGTGTGATGCAGGTTAGAAGACCATGGAGTGGTCCAGAGTGAGTGTTCAGCTTTGGGGAGGCTGGTCTAGGAACAGGAAGGGTGGTTGGCTGTTGGGGTATCTGCCCATGGGCTGAAAGTGTGATCATCGGGTGTTGGTGGGGGGCAGCTGGCAGGATGTAGGTACAAAGGCTTTGGAGTGGTCAGGGAAATTGCTCAGCTAGGGGTGGGGGGGTGACTGGGCTGGTCCATGCAATCAAAGTACTATCATGTGGCATGAAGTGTAGTTGACTGGAGAGGGAGGTTGGTCTGAGGCCTGTGGAGGGTGGTCCAATTGTAGGTAGAGTGGTCTGCTGGGGAGAGGCTTGGAGGGATGCAGGTTTGAGTAGTCCAGAGAGGGTACTCGACTCAGATTTGGGGGAGGCTGGTCCAGCTGCAGAAAGGATCTTCAGTATGGGCTGTGGGGTGATAGGATCTTTTTTTTTTTACAGCTCTTTTTATCACCTACTCCCCCGAACTCTCTCCAGCTACCCTAATCACTGGTCCATTCTACCACCCACCATGGTCATCTCTTCCTCATCTATGTCACTGCCTCTTGACAGACCCATGCCAGGCAAGCCCCGACTCTGAGCCCCTCGGGGCAGGGCCACCAACCACTTCCGGTGCTCTGTGTAATCTAGATCACCCGGCTGATCTGATGAGAGACCGCAGGGGCGGAGAGAGGGCCTGGTATTGGGCGTGTGGCAGCCAGTCCTGTAGGGAGTCATCCCCTATCGGGAGAGAAGGAGGATTTTTTTCCCCTTTGTTACACTCTCCTTCCCTTCCCCTCATAGCCCAAGCGTGTAGTGACGCCAGGTTGTCCATCGCATCTCTGCATCCCACTACGTTAGTCCTGAGCATTGCAGTGCCTCCAGTCTCCACCGGGAGCCAGTGCGGTGCCAGACAGTCCATGGATCCCCCCAAGAGAGAAAAGTCCTCTGGACGCTCAATCATCTCTCTCCCCCTACTGACCCCCGGCGGCCCAGGATCGTTCCCAAACCTGGGTTGCTGGCATGGTGCAAGGTGTGGCATCCAGCACCTCAGTCTTCAGCACCACCAGGCTGGCCTGATGGGATTTTCTACCTGGTGGGAGAGTGGTCAACGTGGTGAGGGTGGTTTGTCTGCAGGTAAATTGGTCTGATGGATTGGTGTAATTTCATGGAGGGTTGGGGAGGATGATCTACTCATACAGCCTTGGGATCAGTCTCCCCCAACCTCAGCAGTAGAGCTGAAGCAGCCCCCGGACAAGCCCTCTAGCCCACCACCATGCCTGCAGCGGAACCAGTATCTCCCAATCTTGTGTCAGTGAGTGGATGTTATGGGATTCTTACCCTACGGCTGAGAGTAAGTTTCTCAGCTCAGTGCTCTGGCATGACTTTTGTGGATATCTGGATTATTAGGGGACAAGGTTTGAGTACTCCGATGAAGCACACTCACAAGGGTACCCTGTGCAATTAATTTTGTGGGGGAGAGGGTTCTATGTGATAAAGATGATCGCCATTACGGTGAATGTACATCAGCAAAAGTCAGTTTTGCCAATGTACACCCTAGCACATGGTAAGGTACTAGGACTTGCAGTTTCTATATTTATGTGGGGCTGTGCTCACTAAAGGATTCTCAACTCCAAGGGGGTTCATGTCCGGGGTGAAAATTAAAAAATTATATAAACATTTCAGCTGGGCACAACAAAATGTATCCATGCCCAGACCCGAACCCGGCACCCTCACAACTGTAGCCTGCAACTCACCCACCACACCACAGAGCAGCTTGGCAGGCCATCACCACAACATGCCACACAATCCTTCCCTCCCTCCCCTTCTTCTGTGCTCACTCCCCCCCCTGCGCACACATGTATATGTATAGCGAAAAGATGTCACTATACCTGCAGTCTCCCCCCCCCATCCAGTAGCTATCTGATAAGGCACCACTATTAAGTCACCCTTTTTGTGAGCACTCAGTAGCAAGTGCCCTTATCACTGGATACCGAGATAGAGAGAATGCAGATCAATACACAGAGATTTCAGTGTGATCCCTTCCCCTAAGTATGTGACCCCTAAGAGTCTTCAGACTTCAGGTGCAGCCGCTATGTGCTAAAAGCTAAAAAAAAAAAAGACTAATGGCAGTCCATCTGAGGCACTGCGTTTTGCCATCTACAATACATCAGTGCACTTTTGCCTCAGGAAGGGGGGGGTTGCTATTCTGTTTTAGTTCTGTGTTTGGGCAGCTGGTCCTTGAGTGGGAATGGTGGTGGTGATGGGGCAGCTGTAGGAAAAGTGGTTGGCTCTGGGGGTGAGATTCAGGCTCTGGGACCTTAGTAGTCCATGAATAGTGCCCAGCTTATGGCCAAGCTGCAGGTAGGGTAATTTACTTGAGGGTATTCTAGCTATAGGGAGGGTGGTGTGGGTGTCATGTCCCCATTCTGTACCATGCACAGTGCTGCCACTGCACTGTGCCATGTGCACTGCAGTTTGTGCTGTGCAACATTCATTGCAGACTCTGCTCCATACCATTTTGATTGCCCAGTTTCCATATGCACTGCCATAACAGTGGTGCTACATGCACTGCCATCTATGTGGTGCCATGCTCACTGCCTACACCACACAGTGCCAAGTGCCCTGCAATCATTGTGTGTTACCACATGCACGTCTGACATAAAACTGTGCCATGTGCATTTCAGACACAGCACTGTGCCATGTGACCAGTCAACACACCACTGCATTATGCCACATGTACTTCTGTCACTGAACTGTACCACATGCACTGCCACCCCTGCACTGTGCCACGTGCACTGCCATCAGTGCACTGCATCATGTACGCTGCTGTCACATCACTATGCCATGTTCACTTCTGACACACCACTGTGTAGTGACACATGTAGTTATGTCACTGAACTGTGCCGCATGAAATGCCACGACTGCACTGGCAAGTGCACTGTAATGGCTGCACTGTAGACACATCACTATGCCACATGCACTTCTGACACAGCACTGTGTCATGTGCACTGCAGACACTGCACTGTGCTATGTGCATTGTGCCATATGTACTTCTGTCACTGAACTGTGTAAGTGCACTGCTGACATGACTGGGCACATCTGATGCAACACTGCATCATGCACTGCAGACACTGCACTGAGTCACGTGACCTGTCAACACCCACACTGCACTGTACCACATGTTCTTCTGTCACCAAACTGTGCCACATGCACTGCTATCACTGCACTCTGTCCTGTGCACTGCTGACACATCACTATGCCACGTGCACTGCAGACAGTACAATGTGAAACATGACCTGTCAGTACCCCACTGTGCTGTGCCATGTGTACTTATGTCACTGAACTGTGACACCTGCACTGTGCCATATGCACTGCTGACACCGCACTATGCCACATGCACTTAAACCACACTACAGTGTGCCACATGCACTGCTGCCACTGTGCTGTGCCACATGCAGTGCCATCACTGCTCACTGCCATGTGCCTTGCCAAAACAGTATGCAAGTTCCATAACTGGTCACAGTTTGGGACTGTAGATGGAGGGTTTGCCACTGGTGAGTCTCAGTGATGTCATTCAGGCATGTAACGTAGGACCAAATACCGCTGTGTCCATCCCTCTCAACCTCTCAGCATTAAAAATCACAGCACTGGCCTTCAAAAATCATAGCAAATGGCCAGAATGTGGAGCGTTTTCTTATTTTAAAGAATAAAGTGCCACAAATAGTGGGTCCCATATAGTTAGTGATAAGGAATGTTTTTATTAACTTAGTTCAATAATTTAATAGTTTTTGTGTCCAGAAATAGCTTTAACATTATTATGAACATCAGCAAACCTATGTGGAGCAAGGGCAAATCTGAGTGTGAAAATCACAGCACTATGCAAAATTCATAGCAGTTGAGATGTATGTCTGTGTCACACTGGCTAGGGGTTTGAATTTGGTGAGTTCACAGAGTGGGAGGTCCTTTGAACAGAGAGAAGAGCCATCCTCTGGATGCTCTATCCTCTCCCACCCCAGCCAACCCCTAGCAGCACAAGTCCATTCCTGAACCCGGGTCACCGCCACGGCACAAGGTGTGCCATCCAGCACCTCAACCCTCAGCACCACCAGGCCAGTGATGTTGCGTTTGTTGAAAGCATTACCAGTCTCATTAAGAACATGCCTCATATTCAGTTCCAGAGTAATGCGCAATGTAGCCTGTACACAGTCATGGTAGTCTAACGGTCACTCTCACATCACCCATCTTTTCACCTGCGATAACACTTGGCAGGCTATGTTTGATATTGCCATGGTAGTCTACCTGTCCCCTCCTTCCCATCACCCATCCTTACTGTTACCTGTATTTTCCTGTTAGTCTAGTGTCCCCCCCCCAATCACCAGTCCTTTATATAACCTGTATATCCCAAGTAGTGCAGTGGTCCTTCACCACTCTGTCCAATCACCACCCCCACCCACCCCTTGACCCAAACACCACGTATCGTTAACAGCGCATCCAATAATGAGATTGCACTCTGTGACTGTCAGACTGCATCTGGCACAGGAGGTAATGGAGGATTGTGCCAGCTGCCACTGTAACCCCACCATAATGGTGAGTGGCGGTTAGGGCAAGGGGTGGGCGCGTGTCTGTGGCTCTCATTGGGTGGTTGGTGACAGGATGGGGGACAGGGGCCCATTAGACTACTAGAGATATATGGGTAATATGAATTATTGGTGATCAGTAATGTGGTGGGCCACTAGACTATCAGGGAAACATGCATAACATTAAGGATGGGTTATGGGGGTCACTAGACTAGCATGGCAACATCGCACACATCCTGCCATGTGGTATCACAAGTGCAACGCATCAAACTACGGTGCACGTGTGTACGGCACTGAATATGGGGAATTAACAAGTAATCCACGTTACGTTTTCTAGCAACCCCGAATTCTCGCTGACTTGCTGGGAGGTGATCTTTCACCTACTCTGCCACCACTGCCTGGAATGCACCACCTCCTCATCTTCTGTCTTGCACTTCCCTATCATTATTCTAAAAATCGCTTGCTACACACCTGCTCAAACCTCCTACCTGCATTTGTTTTCGCTAACCCTGTACCCTAGTCACTCTCAAAATTAATAATCACAGGATCATTTTTCAAAGCATTTCTCAAAACATGCCTAGTCGCTGCTCTATTATGAACACCTTAATCCTATTATTTTTCAATATCTGCTGATGGAATCTCAATTAAATTCACTTCATTGAACTTCTGTATATTTTCTGTAAATCTGTATAATCTCACTGTAAATAACTTTGTAATGTAGGTATTGTATTTACTCACTGTTGAAACATTTGTTATCTTGCTTGCCCACCCCCCACTTTAGAGTATACTCATTGCTGTTCAGCAGCCCTCATTGACTGTTTGCCAGATGTATATTTGCTGTTCATAACATCTGCTGCTCATTCTTTGTATTCCTGTTCTTTGTATTGCATTGTCTGTGTGACAGGGTAGAATAAGACCCTGTCCCATTTGTTTTGGATAAAGTATTTAAATGCAAGGATCAGTATTCTTTCCTTTTCTGTCTCTTTTGTCTGGTTGCGCAACCAAATTTTCCTGTGAGAATTCGGTCTTGACCAACTCTAACAGTCTCGCAATCCTTTGCCTCTCACTGTCTGTCTGTTTTCTCTTGTTTTCTGTTTTTCCTCCCTTGCATATCTAGATCTGGTAATATAAAAACATATGAGAATCAGTGTATGGAAATGTAGCTGATAATGGGGTCACTTTTATTTAGAAAATTGTGTTACTGTTGAAATGTATATATTTGTGATTTGAGATAACTATAAAAAGCTAGAGGTCATTTGTGTGCAAATGCCTGAGCCTTTTGCAAAGGCTGTAGAGACCTTAGGAAGTTCTCAATGTTCTAGCAGCTCCTGAAACTGACAAAGAACAGGATGCTTACAAAGGATGGGGGTTGAATAAGTCTTATAAAAACAGCTAAGCTGAGCTGCAAAGGAGATTTTTTTTCCAAGAGAGATTTTTTTTTACAAGAGATTTTATTTTGCTACTGTACATTGTTATTCTGAATAGGTTTATTTTATTTTATGTTCCTATAACTACAAATAAAAAGTTTTGTGGAAATTTACAACTGCTCCTGGATTTTCTCTATGCTTCCTGACCTGTGCCTCAATGACAGTCTACCCAGGTGCCCCTGAAAAAGGGACTGTGCGGTCTCAGTGGGCTCACCCAGATACCAAAATTCAAATAAATAAATAAACAGCAGCATCCATATTAGCAGTGACATGCATAATGTGAAATGATCAAACTTACGTCCTCCAGGACGTTTTGCTGCTGTTGATTATTTTGTTAACCAATACATGGAAAACACCACTAACTTCAATTTTCATTGCAAGCACAACCACTCCAACTGGACACCAGGTGAGCTTGCAGCCCTCAGATCTCTACAGTGTAGGAATGACATTGTTATTACACCAGCTGATAAGAGAGGTGCTGTTGTGGTCTGGCAAAAGGAGCTATACATCACTGAAGCCACACAGCAGCTCTCTGATACCAGATTTTATTCCTCTCTTCCACAGGACCCCACTGCTGACTATCAGACTGAGGTCACTACCACCATCACCTCTGCCACTGAAAACAAAGAGCTCCCTGCTTCTGCTAAGAGACTCATAGTTCAGCATCCCAATACATCCAGGTTTTATCTCCTTCCCAAAATCCACAAAACGGGTAACCCTGGTCATTCTATTGTGTCTGCCTGCTCCACATCCCACATCTCTGCAGTTTTGGACAGCCTCATGAGACCCCTCATTGAGTCCCTGCCCTCCTATGTTGAAGACATCATGCTCTCCAGTTATTTGACAGTTTTGGATTCAGTGGCTCTCATTAGCTCATCTTCACCATGGACATCAAATATCTTTACACAGTGATCCCCCATGATGATGGCCTGACAGCTTTGCAGCATTTCCTGAATAAGTGGGAAGTCCAACAGCCACACACACACACACACACACACACACTGACTCATCTGGCAGAACTTGTTCTTACACTTAATGCTTTGTCTTTTAATAACAGTTTTTTCAGCAGGTCCGTGGAGCTGCCATGGGTACCAAGATGGGTCCCAGCTTTGCTAATTTGTATGCGGGTTGGGTGAAAGAACAGTTTTTATTTTCTTATTCACAGGGACTGTGCCTGAACTCTACAAACGCTACATAGATGACTGTGTGGGGGCCACCTGCTGCTCCAGGAAGCCCCTCCAAGTTTTACTTGACAGGTTTATCATGGCCCATCCTTCCCTTCAATATACTGTTGAAGTATGCTCTTCTATACTACCTTTTCTGAATATTCGACTGTCAGTACAAAACAATGGTCTGAAGACATCAGTTTATTACAAACCCACTGACTCTCACAGGTTCCTCCTCCACAGCTCCTTCCATCCTAAACATGTCAAGAATGGTCTGTCTTATTCACAGTTTCTTAGACTTCGCAGTTTATGCAGTGAAAAGGATGATTCTGCTGAGCAGACCCAAATAATGCATAGTTTTTTTTATCAACAGGGGATGCCCTAAAAGCACAGTGGACAGAGCACTCTCCCGGGTCAATAACATGCCCAGTAACCTTGATCCCCGCAAGAAGGAGACTGTCACGCAAGAACAGCGGCGAATTCCACTAGTGCTTCCTTTCCATCAGAGTACACCTTCTTTTCACAGGATCATCACCAGTAACTTTCCCATTTTGCAAACTGACCCCAACATCAGTGCTTCTTTACAGAACCACCTATTGCCTCCTACTGCCGGCCACCCATCCTGCAGAATTTCATGGTTAAAAGCAGCCTGCCTACTTCTGACAGTTCCTCCCTACCAGTTAAGTTGCTGCCACACCTGCAGATTTGTTTCTAGTGTGACTGAAATTCGGGGGCCTACAGGTGTTTTTCACATCACCAAGGAGTTCTTGTGCACCTCCAATAATGTGGTATATTGTATTCTTTGCAGGAAGTGTACAGCTATTTTCTTTGGAGGGACTGGTAGACGCCTTGCTGACTGTTTCAGGGAACATTACAGGGCAGTCCAGAATGGATGGAGACACTGCTAAACCTACAGACAAGATAACCCTCTTGTCTGTTTTGTGGGTTCAAGTCACCTTAGTCTCAAGCTCTGAAGGGATTCAAACTGATAACCTCTTGTTAGCATACCCAATTATCAGGCTCAGATAATTCTGTCTTCGGAGGGCCAGATATCTTTGCCTACGGGCACCCAACCAGGTCTTTCAAATGAACCCTTAGAACTCAATGCAAGACTTTTAGAAAACTCTATCCATTTCCCAGTTTGGTATACAATAAGCCCATACACAGTGTATTTATAACCTTTAAAAGCTCCACTTAAAATAAAAAGAATTGTCAAGGCACTCCAGCAGTTTCGTTTGTAAAAAAATATCTTTACTTAAAAAATATCAGAACAGAACAATAATTACAGAACAAAATATATATCCCAACACATACAGCCTTAAAACAAACAGGAAAAAGTACAGTTCCTACGATACATACATTTAGACTGGTCTAATCCTACTCTGTTTCAGTGCTGTGATGATTCTCCCTCAGTCAGATAATATTCTCTTGTGTCAGTCAGAAATATTTTCTTGTGTGTCTCTGTCAGGTTCTTTCAGCACTTAAACACACTTCTGAGCCGGCCTTCTCATGAGGTCACTAACTCCGGCTTGGTATATCAAACTCTATATTTTACAATACAGGGTCTCCAAATAAAATATTTAAAAAAACATATGAAATGACCTCACTGACTTTCCTCTTCACAGGTTAACTGGTCAGAACTGGTTTGTGCTCTGCTACACATACAACTCAAAAGTTTCTTTTGATGTAAGTCACTGTATTCAAATCAGAAGTGTATTTGACTCTTAAACCTCGTCTGGGTCCTCCCTGGCTCAGACATCAAACCTCTTCAATGTCCATTTTGACCTCTCTCGATACTCCTCCCCACAAGTCCTTCCCTGGCAACTATACAAGTCAAAGGATCTCCCTGAGGGCATTATGAATGGCTAATCTTATTTCCTGGGATGAAAACAAATTGACAAGGTAATTGCACCCCAGATCTCTGCAGTTTAAAATACCTCCTGTCCTTTGAACTTATCTCTGGGGGGTCTTGGTGTGTCAGTTCCGGTAAGACAGCCTTTTCCTTGAACTGACCCTTCACTTCACATATTCTATATGTAATAACAAAAATGAATACAGCACTCGAGCACTCAGAGCTGGCTGTCTACGTTACAAGTAACATGCCCCATAACCTTGACCCCCGCAGAAAGGATACTGTCACGCAAGAACAGCGGCGAATTCCACTAGTGCTTCTTTTCCATCAGAGTACACCTTCTTTTCACAGGATCATCACCAGTAACTTTCCCATTTTGCAAACTGACCCCAACATCGGTGCTTCTTTACAGAACCACCTATTGCCTCCTACCGCCGGCCACCCAACCTGCAGAATCTCTCGGTTAAAAGCAGACTACCTGCTTCTGACAGTTCCTCCCTACCAGGTACCAAACTATGCAAAAGAAGTCGCTGCTACACCTGCATATTTGTTTCTAGTGTGACTGAAATTCGGGGGCCTACAGGTGTTTTTCACATCACCAAGGAGTTCTCATGCACCTCCACTAATGTGGTATATTGTATTCTTTGCAGGAAGTGTACAGCTATTTACATTGGAGGGACTGGTGGATGCCTTGCTGACTGTTTCAGGGAGCATTACAGAGCAGTCCGGAATGGATGGAGACTCTGCTAAACCTATTCTATCCCACTTTATCTCCAGGGACCACAGTGTCAATGACCTTTCTGTTTGTGTCCATCAGCCAGGCTTCTGGAATTCTGACCATAGAAAAAAACATCAAATCCAAGTTGATCATCCGCCTTGGCTCCCAGCAGCCCTCCAGTTTAAATGATAGACTTATTTTCTACTAACATCTTTCAGCCACCCCTTATTCTCCCTAAAGTCTATTTGTAGCTGTACACATATAATTTCTTTTTCATTTTCACCAGAAGTCTCCATCTCTGTCTCCTTTCCCCACATTTGTAACCTTTTAGCCTTCTTATTAGGCCTTGTTAATTAGTCCCCACCTGGGGATTTTTCTAGCTCTTTCACTCCTATTATGGCTTGTCTTTCCCATCATCACCTTTTTGTTTCACAGATTCTCCCCTAATCTTGTCACTTGTCACTTCTTCTCCCTGAGCCTCCCCTTCTTTCTTTCCCCACATATATATCCCTTATTTTACTTCCCCTCTACACTAATGTTCTTTTTTCTCTTTTAGACATTTCCTGAAGAAGACCTGTCGTCGAAACGTAGATCTTGAACTCTGTGTTCTATTTTCAGCATGCATTAAATATAACCATTTTGTTTTGTTTTCAAACCACATGCTGATGCAGCATCGTTTTTACTTTCATATTAAATAACTTGTCTAAAATGCAATTATCAATTAAAGCTACCTGTGGCCACTATTCAAAGGTTAACACCAATGCTAATATGGTTTAAATGTAATATTGTTAGCACAGGCGCTAACCCAAGTTAGCAGAAGCACTTCTGGCAGGCCCATATTCAGAGGACCCAGGAGCACCGCTAAACCAAGGCACTACAATACCACTGTGCCTACATAAATCAGGGTGTCTCCCCTTGAATACCAGTGCAGTGGGATAGCAAAGTATTTCTGGCGGCAGTAAACAGCTCCCCAAGCAGAGCTGTTTACTGCCACAGAAAATCTCCACTTAATTTGGCACTTACAGCGACGCCCTCCAGGATGAAGCACAGTGTCACAGGTTTACTGCATGACAAAAGGGATTAACTCCCATTGAAATTGCATTATTTGCTGCAGTAACTCTACTGCAGAATTCTGCAGTGCTGCGCTTCATCCTGATGTGCTTCACTGTAGCTGCCGCCTCCCAATGGCAGGGGGACTGCAGATGTCTACCCAAAACTCCCAGTTCCTGTCATAGTATGTTACCCTGGTGATCCACTGGTTCACACCCACCCCCTGATAAACTCTTTTCTGTTTTCTAAAGTATTCCCTTTTGATACACTGTCCCTCCCCAAACAACCCCCTTCCCACCCACCAACTCATATTTCACCACTCTGCTACACCCCCCTTTTTCTTTTATCGGTCTGGGGCTGGGGGACCAGCTACAGAGATAGTGGTCTGCTGAGGGAGGTTTGCCTGTGGGCTTGGGGGAGTGACTCAGCCGCTGGGTGTTTTATTGGCATAGGGTTTGAAGCTGGTCCAGATGCAGGGAGGTTGGTCACGGGGGGGTGCAGTATGGTTCAAGTTTATGTACGGGTGGTGGACTCAGCTCTGGCACATGGAGCGTGGCTGGCAGAGGGGAGAGATGGAGATTCAGATGCTGTGGAGTGGAACAAAGAGGTTGCTCATCTTGGGGAGGTCGGTGCAGGGGCAGGAAGGTTTGTCCAGCTGTGTGGAGAGTTCTTGGCTGAGGTGGTGGTCCAGGGGGATGCAGATTCAGGGTGTGTGGAATGGTGCAGAGGGGGTGCTCAGCTTGGGGAAGGTTGGTCCAAATGCATGGAGGGTGTGGTTCAAATGTCTTCATTGTATTAAAAAACAAATATTGTGTCTTTCTTTATCTCTCTAATAAATATTGTCCTAATGAGGTATGAAAGAGTTCTATTCTGAGTTGTGTAGATTTCACTGTGTGACACTGGGACTTAGTAAAAAACCTGACTGCCCTATACGGCCCAGACCTGATCGATAAAATGCGGACTAGCCAGACTGGGCACAAGTTGCACTGATATTGTTGGTCTAGCCACTCTGGATGGACGATTGGTCCAGTTTTTACCTACATCATCCTGTCCCAGCAGTCTGGTTTTCACACCATCCTAGGTAGGGGGTGAAACCTGGACCACCGGGACCAGACCAGGATAGATAAAGCCAGACCAGTCCATTTATCCAGAGTGGCTAAACCAGCAATATTAGTGCAGCTTGTGTCTAATCCATCCAGTCTGCCCGTTACTGGTTCCAGTTTCGCATATACTTTCCAACACACACTGTGAAATCCAGTATGGTGGTTGAGCAAAAGCAGAACACAGAATTCTAGAAAATGGCCCAAAAGTAAAAAAAAAAATTTGCAAACACCTATATCCACCACATACTTATTTTATTTAATAGTTTTGAAACTTTTAAATTACAGACACCCCAGTAGCGCTTGCCATCTCTCTGTTACCACCAGTATTCACAAACTGTATACCACGTAACAAGGTGTGCACCAAGGAGGCTATATACATAATGCCGCTCCCCCTTCACCAGTGAATACAAATAATTTGTACAGGGTTGAAGAAAACTGTTTGGTGGAAGCATTACACCAGAGACTTAGAGACGGTTTGGATTATACAGTCTCTGCCAAACAATGTCCAAAGTGAAAATCCAGAAAGAATGCTAAAGCCTAAAACTGGCATTCTATTCCCAAAATAAATGCCTCAGTTACAGATTTTGACTGACATGGGATCACATGTGCATCGGTCTCGTCTTTATTATGCAAATATAATATACAAATTGGCCCCAGCAAGCTCCCTAAAGGATCTCAGACACTGTATCACAGGGCTGCCCACTTTGATTCAGTTATAAAAGCAGATGCTCATCACAGTACTCTGTTAGTTATTATGTATTGTTTCTCTGGTGCTGTTAACAGGCTGTGATGTCTGACTGTGTTGTCTGTACTATTATGTTTGCATTTATTGTACTATGTTCATACTGTCCTGATGCTCTTTGGATATGTGTAACTAATCCTGGATCACCCCTGAAAAAGGGACTGCAATGGTCTCAGTGGGCCCACACAGTTACCAAACGTTAGATAAATATTAACTGCCCTTAACCGGCCTTCATTGGCACTTCAAAGAAAGACATACACTAGTTGACTTTTGTGCATTCAGCAATCTTGGGAAGCTTCCCAATGTTTAGCTGTATTTCATATTTATCTGTTTGTTTGTTTGTCACTAACTGGATAGGTCAGTGGAGCACAATATCCTCTGTCTAGAGAGCTTAGATGGTTAACACAAAACAAAAGAGTACTCTGCTCTCATGCAAGCACATTTTCTGCCTGAACTCATTTTCTTGTAGTACACTCAATCCCCACATGTACTGCCATCCCTGTGCAGTGCACTGTGCAGTGCCAAGTGCACTAACATTATGGCACATTGCCATATGCACTGGTGCCATTGTGTTATACCACACACAGTGCTGCCAGTGTGCAGTGCCATGTGCACTACTGACTGTGTGCTATGCCACATGCACTGCCAATACCACACAGTCCCACTGTTACCACACTGTCATTCTCTGCCATAATGATTCATTGCCATGTGCACTGCTGTCACTGTGCAGTGCACCATGCAGTGCCACATGCACTGTCAAAAAATACCATGCAGTGCCACATGCACTATTATCACTATGTCACATGCACTACTGTCACTGACACATGCAGCACTGCCATTTGCAGTGCCAACACTGCACTGCCACATACATTGCTCACACTGCCCTGTGCCACATGCACTACTGACACTTTATTTACTGGTTGTGCTATTTATTTTTAACTAGTTGGTCCTACCATATCTCCTGTCTGACGTTTTGAAACAAGTGCCTCTAGGGGTACATCCTAAAACCTCCCACAGCTGACATCGGAGGTGGAATTAGCTATGGGAGAGTATACTGTAACTATTTATAGCACTACAGCAGCTATTAAAAGCGGAGGTTTGTGAGTTCCCAATTGGTTTGCCAAGCCAAGGGTAAGTGTAGACTATGCAGTCTATATTTACTCGAGGCAGGTCTCCGAGATCAGTAACTCACAGAGTAAAGCTATTAATTAGTGCTAGTAATACCTCCAATACACTCTTCCGTGGCTGATACCCTGTTCTGATATCAGTTGTGGGCCGTACTGAGATGCACCCCTAAAGGCTCTTGTTACAAAATGTCTGGTGGGAGGGATGGCAGGATCAAAGTTCTAGGACTACTGTTTACATCATCTTCCTCCTTAAAGGGACACTGTCTCTTAAATTTGTTATTATGATTTGTTGAAGTGTTGATATACAGGCTTATATAGTGAAACACACAGTTTTCACTCAAGGATGTTGTAATTAGTTGTATCTTGTCTTTTTCATTTTATTGGTTTTGATTCTATTTGAGTGGTCCACCATTTGTTTATTTGCTTGTTTACATTCTCTTTCATGTGTGCATCGTCGCTAGCCTTTATGTGTGTGTTGCACGCATGACGCGTGCACGTCTTGTCAGTCATCCTCGTGGACGGTAGTTTTTATTATGTAAACAGCACAGTAGAGATATAGCCTTCCTTATTCTCTTTTTACCATTTTTTTTTGTCATTGAATGGCAATGAATTTCTAGTAATGGTGTGATTTTCAGTGTGGCTTTGATTGTATAGATCAGATGCCATTAAATACTATCATTTATTTATTTTTACATAAGTCTATACATAATTCTTGTAATTCAGTCATCATTTGTATCTGCTACATGTCTGAGCCAGAGGTGTTTCATTGTAAAAAATGTCCAAGTGTATACAAACATAACATTGACACGTCAGTTTCCAGATTGATTTAATCAGAGAGATCAGTTTTTACTTTTTAAACAAGTCGATTGGTGCCTCCCCAACCCCATTCTCCCCACGATGTGTAAGACTAAGTTAAAGCAAAATATCTCTTTGATTTGCTTCATTGCTGACATTGTTCATTATTTGATCAACCGACTGTCGTGATACCAACCGCATGATCTGGTACCCTTGGTCACACTGTGCAGAGTAATGTAGTTCAAAACTATGTAATTAAATGCTCACCTAGCAAATAAAGATACCGCAACAAATAATCTTTTGTAGATGTCCCTGATTCAAAATAGTTGTTCCTGTCATGTGGGAGAGTTCAGAGATTAAAAAAAAAAAAATACAAGGATAGTTTTATTTTTCCCCTTATTCTGTCCTTATAGATGCTCAATCTGCTGTGCAAATCTTGCAATCAAACTGTTAGAATGCACTCCAATGTTAAATAATTTCTTTTTATGTAAATAATTGCACATGCCTTGAGTGAAACTGCTATATCTGCTGCTTCTCTGCTGCCTTGATAGAAAGTAAACGTGAGAAGTTTTATTGCATTTTCTTCAGTGGTCCTTGTCATATGTAATTCTCTCATTTCAAAAAGGGTATACATGTCCTTAGTGTTCATATTCATGAGGGAGTCATTACAATGTTCGCATGCACCTCAAAGAGTTGTAATGTGTTTGGGACGAGGATGTGCCTCTTCAAATCTGCATTTACTGGAAAGCTTTAGCAAGTGTTATTTCATGTCAAAAATCAAATCAGGCTCATGCTTGTGTCCTCTATGATCTTTGCTACCCATGTGTCAGTGAACTGATTTCACCTGCACAATCCTGACCCACAAGTTTGGCAGACAGTCATATGTGAAAGGAGGAAAACAATAAGTGCAGAGTCTCATTATGAGCGAATTTTCAGGACCATGTGTATCACTGTTCACCAGGATTGTGTGTCAGTACAAGCAACTTACATTCATTCCAAATTTGCCAAAATTTGTACTGTACACTGTACTATAAAAAGCCAGGATGCATAACGAACATCAGTAGTACTCTTTTTCCTCCCCCACACACCCCAATTCGCCCACCCCAAAACTCACACCTCACTTGACCAACATATACATTATGCATAGTTTACAACAAGCAATGTTTTATGTTGCTCAGCTGCAATTTTCAGTTGCTACTTAATGCAATGTATGCTACAAAACTGTTGGGGGGTGCTGAAACAGTGTTTCTGGATGGCCTAAGTAAACACAAATTACTGCACCAGCAATTTAGATATATTATTTCCTTGTGACAGGGTAGAATAGGACCCTGTCTCATTTGTTAAGGAGAAAGTGTTAAAATGCAAGGATCTGTATTCTTTCATTTTCTCTCTCCTCTGTCTGGTTGTGCAATCAAGTTTTCCTGTGAGACCTTCAGACTTGATCAACCCGAACAGTCTCGCAATCCTTGGCCTCTCACTGTCTCTCTGTTTTCTCTTGCTTTCTGTCTTTCCTCCTTTACATATCTAGTACTGGTAATATAAAAATAAATGGGAATCAATGTATGGAAATGTAGCCGATAATGAGATCACTTTTATTTAGAGAATTGTGTTACTGTTGAAATGTATATATTATAATTTAAGATAACTGTAAAACGCCAGAGGGTATTTGAGTTCAAATGCCTGAGCCTTTTGCAAAGGCTGGAGGTACCTCAGGAAGTTCACAGTGTTCTAGCAGCTCCAGAAACTGACAAAGAACAGGATGTTTGCAGAAGGTGGGGGTTGGAAAATATATAAAAGCTGCTAAAGCTGAACTGCAAGGTAGATTTTTGTTTTACAAGAGATTTTATTTTGCTACTGTACATAGTTGTTAGCCTTGCTTGTAGAGCAGAAAGCAGCTAACTAAAAAAAAGCTACATTTTCTTATTAATTTAACACATATCTCAGCAGGAGTCAGTGTATGTTGAGATTAAGCAGCAGATACTTTATTAGAAGTAGAAGAGGTCTTATTTAGGGTTAAAAAAGAAAGAGAAGAAATTCAGAGTGTTTTGTGATGTGAAGGGTACTGTATCAACTTACTTTGCTAAACCAGTAGGAGGAACGAGAGTTTAATTGGGGGTGTGGCTTAGACACTATAAAAGCAGGTGACTCAAATTACAATTTCCTGTTGCTAGCCTTGCTTATAGAGCAGAAAGCAGCAAACTAAAATACATTTTCGTGTTAATTTAACACTTATATCTCAGCAAGAGTCAATGTCTGTTGAGATTAAGCAAGACAGATACTTTATTAGAAATAGAAGGGGTCTTATTTAGAGTTAAAATAAAAGAAAGAAAGTCAGTGTGTGTTCTGTACTGTGAAGGGTACTGTATCAACTTACTTTGCTAAACCAGTAGGAGGAGAGAGAGCTTAATTGGGGGTGTGGCTTAGACACTATAAAAGCAGGTGACTCAAATTACAACTTCCTGTTGCAAGCCTTTTTTCTTACAAAGTGCCCTCCATCCCACCCACCCTAAGCCAGTTCTACTTTTATAGCCACTGGATTTGACTGTCAACAGGAACTTCCTGTTTAGCAGTAGGAATGGAAGGATCATAGATAAACATTGGTTTTGTCAACCCTAAAGGAAAAAAGTAGCTCATTCTCCCCCCAGGTGGTGGTGGTCTGACACTGAGCAAAGAAGAAGGAGGCTACTGAAGAATACAGGAAGTTGCTGTCCCAGAACAGGAAGGGTGAGAGTTGTAAGGAGAGGAGAGAGTAAGAATACAGAGAAATAGGAGAGGGGACACAAAATAAGACATGATAGGAGTGGTGCAGTGCAATGGGTGTGGGGCAGCAGTGCTCTGAGAGACATTCTGGAGGCTGCGATGCTGCACTATTTGCAGACACCTCTCTGATCTGAGGGAGGAGGTTGCCTGTCTCCAGGCTGACCTGGTTAGGATTCATGAAACCTCCTCCCTCACCCAGTGACCACCAGAGCCAATGCCACTACCTCAGAGGTTGCCAAGAAAGAGGAGAGGCTGGACCAAGGTGGGCTCAGGGAGGGAGAGGGTGGTGGAACAGAGTTGCATCCCTCCAGCTGTACCTCTCCACAATTCATTCACTCTTCTGGTGATAGTGGTTCCTCTATGGAGGCAACTGCAGTGGAGACCAAGGAGGATGCTGGGAATCTTCACAAAGGAGACCCACAGGAGGGTGGCATTGGACCACACAGGGGAAGGAAACAACTCCTGGTGGGGGGCTCAATCATGGGGAGTAGAAATGGGTGAGGAAAGGGAGAGGAGGTAAAGGTGCCTGCCTGGCGCCATGGCTTGAGGACAGGAAGGAATCCTCAGGATTGTGAAGCAGCTGCAAAAGGAGGGAGTTGGATGTCATTGTCCACCTAGGGACAAATGACCTGGCTAGGAATGGGATCAGAGCAGTGCAAGAGGAGTTTGTAGAGTTGGGGACGGGCCTTAGACAAGTATCACATACGGTAACCTTCTCAGAGGTGCTGCCTGTCTATGGCAAGAGTGATGCTAGGGTACTCCTCACCAGGGAATTCAATAAATGGTTAAAAAACTGCTGTGGAGCTCAGGGTTTTGACTTCATTGGGGACTGGGGAGCCACCTGGAGGGATGCAGACCTATACTGGTGCGATGGTCTGCATCTGTCCAGTGGGGAACCAGGATCCTAGGTGAGAGGTTTAAATGCTTCATTGGCAAGCATTTAAACTAGCCAAGGGGAGAGGCACTGAAAAGGAGCAGGGAAATCCCAGCCTTCCCCCACAAAGCACAGTAATTAGTGAGGTAAACACCAAGGTAGAGAAGTCATTAGGGAGAAGGACAGAGGTAAATGTAAAAAAAGGCAAAGGCAGTAAGGACAGGAATGGGGCTAAAAGGTATAAGGCCTCCAAAAAGTGGAGGGTGATGAGTACCAATGCCCGTAGTCTGTGTAACAAACTCCCTGAACTAGTGGCCTTGTTGGAAGAGGGTTGCCTGGATATTGTGGCAGTCACAGAAACATGGTACACAGAGAACCATGACTGGGATGTCAGCATACCAGGATACACAATCTACAGGATGACAGGGAAGGTAAAAGAGAAGGAGGAGTAGCTCTCTATGTAAAGGAAGGGATCAAAGCAACAGAACTAAAGAGTAAACAGGGAGCAGATGAGGCACTCTGGGTCACCCTGGAGACAGAAAATGGCACCACAATCCGCATGGGGGTTGCATACAGACCCCTATCTTGGGGGGAGAGAATGGACAAGGAAATGATAGAAGGCTTCCTTAGAATGGTAGAAAAAGGGGAGATATGGTTGATGGGGGACCTGAATATGCCAGATGTTAACTGGAGCACCTTTGCTGCAGGGACATCCAAGAGCATGGTCATTCTTGATGCCCTACAGGGGGCATGCCTCAGACAGCTAGTATTGGAACCCACTTGAGAGGGAGCAATCGTAGACCTGGTACTCTCAAATGGGGATGGAGAAAGAATCTCAGATTTAGAAGTGGGTAGCCATCTGGGAACAAGCGACCACCAAACAGTGTGGTTCACGATAAACACAGCCATACAATCAAGCCATACAAAAGCAAAAGTATTGGACTTTAGGAGGGCTGACTTTGGGAAAATGAGAGAGTGCCTCAGAAAAGCACTAGCAAACAGGCAAGAAAGAGGAGTGGAGGAACAATGGGGAGTAATCAAAACGGCCATCACACAGGCAACAAGCCTTTGTGTAAAGCAAATCAACAAAACACAATGAAGGAAAAAAATGCTGTGGTTCTCAAAAGAGGTGGCAGGGAAGGTTAAGGAGAAAAGGACAGCATTTAGGAAATATAAGGAAACACAGAAGGAGCAGGACAGAGAACTTTATCAGTTAAAGCAGAAAGAGGCTGGGAAGGCAGTCAGAATAGCAAAGGCCCAAACCAAGGAAAGGATAGCCAACTCTGTTAAGAAGGTGGATAAGACCTTTTATAGGTACATTAGAGAGCGAAGAAAGACAAAAGGAGGGATACTGAGGCTTAATAAAGGGGAGGGAATGTGGGTAGAGGGTGACAGTGAAAAAGCAGGGATACTGAATGAATATTTCTGCTCAGTATTCACAAAGGAAGAGGAGGGGAAGGTACCGAAACCAAATAAGAGAAACACTCTGAAGATGGGGGTCTATACCAGTCCATTTACAGAAGAAAAGTTCTGAAAGAACTAATAAAATTGAAGGTGGACAAAGCAATGGGGCCTGATGGGATTCACCCAAGAATTCTAAAGGAACTAAGGGTGGAACTAGTGACACCGCTGACTACTCTCTTTAACAAATCATGGGAGGATGGGGTGATACCTGAGGACTGGAGGAGGGCAGATGTGATTCCTCTTCACAAAAGTGGGAGCAGAACAGAGGCAGGAAACTACAGACCAGTTAGTTTGACCTCAGTGATAGGGGAAAATGATGGAATCACTTCTGAAGGAAAGAATTTTTGAGTACCTAGAAGCCAGTGGGGCACAGGACCCAAGGCAGCATGGATTCACAATGGGAAGGTCATGTCAGACGAATCTAATAGATTTCTTTGACTGGGTGACCAAAGTAGTAGACCAGGGAGGGGCTGTGGACATGGCCTATCTAGATTTTCGCAAGGCATTTGATACAGTCCCACACAAAAGATTAATACACAAGTTAGCCAGCCTTGGAGTGGGTCTCAAGGTGGTAGCCTGGATAAAAAATTGGCTAGACAACAGGACACAAAGGGCAGTAGTAAATGGAATCCACAGTGAAGAAAGGAGGGTTACTACTGGGGTACCGCAGGGTACAGTACTAGGACCGGTCCTTTTTAATGTCTTTATAAGTGATATTGCGGAGGAACTGGAAGAAAAAGTATGTCTCTTTGCAGACGACACAAAGATCTGCAACAGGGTTGATACACAAGATGGAATGGAAAGGATGAGAAGGGACTTGGCAAGGTTGGAGGAATGGTCAGATGTTTAGCAGCTCAGATTCAATGCATAGAAGTGCAAGGTAATTTACTTGGGAAACAAAAACTCAGGGAAGAGTACACAACAGGGGGTGAGATACTGACAACAGTAAAAATGGAAAGGGACCTGGGGATAATTATATCAGATGACCTAAAGGTGGCCAAGCAATGTGAAAAGGCAGTAAGGAAGGCGGGGGGATACTGGGATGCATAGCGAGAGGCATCAATAGTAGAAAACAGGAAGTTGTTATCCCTCTGTACAGACAGTTGGTGAGACCCCATCTGGAGTACTGTGTGCAGTTCTGGAGACCCCATCTCCACAAAGACATAGACAGAGTAGAGGCTGCCCAGAGGAGGACAACCAGAATGGTGCAGGGTCTGCACCAGAAGGCATACGAAGAAAGACTAAAGGAGCTTAATATGTATACCCTTGAGGAAAGAAGGGAGAGAGGGGACATGATAGAAACTTTCAAGTACCTCAAGGGAATCAACAAAGTCCAAGAGGGTAGCATCTTTCAGGAAAAGAGATGTGCAAGAACAAGGGGGCACAATTTGAAGACAGAGTGGGTACGGCTCAGAGATAATGTGGGGAAGTATTTTTTCACAGAGAGGGTTGTGGATGCAAGGAACAGCCTCCCTGAGGAGGTAGTGGAGTCAAGAAACAGTGGGGGGGATTCAAGAATGCATGGGGCAGACATAAGGCAGTCCTAGTGGGGGGTAGGAGGAAGTAAGCTGTTGGTTAACTAGGATCTGCAGCTTATCTGTTCAGTAGTAAAATGGGCAGACTAGGTGGGCCAAGCGGTCCTTATCTGCCATCACATTCTATGTTTCTATGGTTATTCTGATCAGGTTTCTTTTATTTTATATTACTACAACTAAAAATAAACAGTTTTGTGGAATTTTACAGCTGCTTCTAGATTTTCTCTATGCTTCCTGACCTGTGCCTCGTCGACATTCCTCTACTCCTTTTGTCCTTATCCAAGTAGTCTGTCTGATTATAGCTAATTATGAACTAAGATCCACCTTTGGCATCATATCCCACTTCTCACCATCCCGTCTAAGTTCTGCGAGCCACTTGAGTACACATGCTCTTCATAAATTTACATTTTTTGGGCAGTGTATTTGAACTGCATGTGTGTTCTTTTAATTTAGCTTCAACAGCTTGGAGGTCTAAATGCTTAGCTCTCATCTCTGCAATGTGCAGTAGAATATACATAAATTAATATTTGATCATTTGTTCATGTCAGTCATATATGAGGCCTTTCCATGTATTAATTGGTATATTAGTGAAAATAAATATGTTAAATACATAATAATTGCTCTGTGTGATAACATCATACAAAGAAATGCAATGTTCAGCAATGCATGGGTTTGGTTGATATCACTTGTTATACCCCCTTTGTCATCCGTACCCTCTCTGCCAGCTTCAGCTGTATCTGATGGCAAATTATGTTCCTGCATGTTCCTTCTGATTGGGGGAGGGGAACCTAAGTGTCATTCATCTTTGGTCTATCCAGCTTTGACAATTTTTAATGTTTACTGATAAAGCATTTCAATTTTCACTAAGGGCCATGGTTCCATCCTTGGACAGATGCACACCGTCATCTTATATAGGCTTGAATCTGTCCAGGTTGGATCCCATTCCTCTATGAAGCCAAAACCTTCCTTTACAATACGTTAACCTGGGAAGCAGAATGTGTGCACAGAAAGTGTATTTAATGCATTAGGACTGTGCCAACAACTGTAAGGGCACCGCTGCAAAAATATATTGTGGGGCCATACCTCCACACCAATAAGCATCCATGGCTTATCCATCCCCCCCCCAACTCTCACCCACCATCCCTTGCCGGCACCATGATCAAGGAACTGAACAATATAATTTGTCACTACTCCTCCTGGAGACACAAGCACCAAAATTATATACTTTGAGTAATGTGCCCTGTTGCTTCTTTGTTGGAAACCCCCCATCCACCACCCCCAATCACCACGTGAAACTGCAGATGGAATCTTCTGACGTCACTCCAAACAGACACAATTTTCAAATGGATTAGCAATTTCCAAAGAGAAAGTTCAAAGTTTATCTTTGATAAAAGGTTTCATCAAAGCTGACCTCTGTGGCAGTGGGCCCCCTCGACAGTGTGGGCCCTACTGCAACCATATCTGTTGCACCCCCCCATTCAAGGTCCTGGCATGCATGAATGCAGATATAGTAGTGGTAAACAAAGTCTGGTCATTCAAACATGCTAGTGACAGGCTTATTTGAAAAATATAAATACTGATCTGTGGTTATATCTGGATATCAAGTATGGTATTCAGATGTTCAAGTATGCACAGAGATTTGACAGTCATAGTTTATTCGTACTTATCTTCCATTAGTATGTATGTGTTGAATATGTATAATTCCTCTTTTAGATCTTTATTTCATCAGTTAATGGCCATGGACATGACAGTTAAAATTTTTTTTGTTTTTTGCTTGTATTACAAATTGTCATCATTACTAGATCTGTTATCTTAACTTCATGTATTTTATCTCAGTCATGTATACGTTGAAAAGGAACCATGAACAGGCTTTATCTAATTCTGCAAAAAAAAAAGGTAAGAGGGCAGTTAGAGATTCCACACATCAAAAATGTAGAATTTCTATAGATTCAGAAATTGATAGGTGGCATCAGCTAAAGAAAGATCTTTGTTTGAATCATCACTATGAGGTCGCAAAACATCTTGTAGACATGTGAGTATTGCTTAATATTTAAACTTTACATTTCATTAAATCATAGAAATCTGTGATGATTTATTTGATGTCTCTTAATTATCAACTCTTATTGTACTGCAGGTACTATAATCACATGACCGAAATAGTAAATGACCGTGATTTGCCACATACCCTTCAGTCACAGTCTACTCCACATCAGTCAGTCATTTGTAATAATGACAAATTTATTGCAGCTGATACTATGGATGTGACATTTGAGACATTGACAGCCTCACCTGCTTATGCGAGGTAAATTTTTTCTCACCAAACATCTTACCATGTTTGATAATGTTAAAACATTTATTTATATCTTGTGTCTGCTTTTGACAACACATGTTCACAAAGTCATGAATGACTTTCCTCCACGCCTGAGACCGAACTCCAGACGGTCGGGGCTTGATCTTCATTCAGCATGCAGCCAGACTACAAGTACTGTTTTGCTTCTTTCAGGCACAATCTGCTATTTTACACTGTTTTCTCCTGCCCGTTTGTGAAATCAGTTTGGGACTGTGAATCAGCTGGTGTGGGGGCTTGGAGGTGGGCCAGCAGCTGTGCGTCAGCTAAGGGGAGGAGTTAATACGCTTAAATCCTTGCCTTGCTCTACAAGCGCTGAAAAAGAGGAAGGCAGAGTGGTACCAGCGCCACCTGCAGAAGAAAACATTTGGGATTTTTTAGATTGTAATGGGAATTTAAAGTTTTGGGGGGGTTTTATTTTGGTACATATTTATTTTAAACTAGGAAAGTGTTTGTTTTATTGTTTTATTTCTGTTTAGGGTATGGCTGCTTTTATGAAGGATTGTAAGTAGTTTTAGTTTGCTTTATATTATATTATTTTTGTTTCTTTGATTGTTGTACGTTGTTTGATTAATTGATTGATGTTTAGACATATTTTTGTATAAACTAGGGGATTCTACAAGATGTTTGTCCTAAACATTCTAATGTGCTTGTTTGTAGTTAATGTGTTTAGTGTATTTCAGTTTGCACATGGCTACACAGGGTCATTGATTGACCTTCAGTACCATTCCTTTACTGGTTCAGGGACATTGAATGTCCATCAGAATGTATATATTTCATCTGAGATATTATCTAATGTATGCTTTGATACAATCCTTAGAGCATATTTGGTGCAGACTGTGCCCCGGTTTCTGTTTCTCTTGGGAAGCAGGCCTTATAAAGGCCTGTTTCGCAGGGGAATATGGAAGCTGAATTTAAGTGGTATTTTTATTAGGCTTACTGTGTGTTGCTTGTTAATTTGCGGTGATATACATCCAAATCCTGGTCCCCCTAATATGTTTTATGATGAGAAAGAGATTACTATGAAACATGGATCTATGATTATTACCCATTTAAATATTAGGAGTTTGAGAAACAAATTTGATGAGTTGAGAGACTGGGTTAATGAGGCCAAACCAGGGGTTCTGGTTTTAACAGAAACCTGGTTGGATGGTAGAACTCTGAATTCATCTATTGATTTGGAAAATTTCCAACTGTTTAGAAGGGATAGAACCAAAGTGGGGGGATTGTTTATACAGATTGTAATCTAACTATTCATGAGGTGTATCACCCCTCTCTTGATAATGGTCTGGAAATGTTGGTATTGGAATTAGAGGTACCTTTTTGAAAATCTTTGCTACTAGTTGGGCTTTATAAGCCGCCCAAGGTCTCAGCGAATGTTTTTGCAGATTTACATGAGTTTTTGACTGGTTATCGAGATACTCATGAATTTCTTATAACCGGAGATTGTAACATGGATTGGTTGACTGTAGATGGGAATCACAAACTGGTTGATTTTCAGATTGGACTGGGCTTGACCCAGCTGATTTTGGAACCAACCAGCATTAATCATAGAGATCCAAAAAGATCCACAACCCTGGATATGATGTTTACTAATTTTCCACAGTTTTATTTTAAGGCTGGAGTCCTTCCAGAATCTTTTTCGGATCATCAAGTTATTTATTCTATTAGAAATAATGTAGTTAGAATAGGTGCCAATTCAAAAATATTTTGGAGATGCTTTAGAAATTTTGATTATATTAGTTTTATGAATGACGTTGAGAATATCAATTGGAATAAATTAGAATTGATTCCTACTCCTTCAGATGCTTGGGAATTTTTTCTAAGCGAATTTATGGTTATTTGTAATAAACATGCACCCCAAAGTCAAGACTGACAAAAAATGGAGGTAATGCTTGGTTTTCTCCTGAATTATATAAAATTAGAAAAGATAGAAATGAAAAATGGAAGAAAGCAAAACAAACAATGCTAAATCAGGACTGGGTTTCCTATAGACAGGCTCAAAATCTTTATACTTCTAAAATCAGGGATTCTAAAAAACAGTTTGTTCAATCTAATTTAGAGGATAATCATAAAAAGAACCCGAGAAGATTCTGGGGAATTGTTTCAAATTTAGTGGGGAAAAACAAACAGATTTGCATAAATAAAATAGAAAAAGATGGCGTTTCATTACGTTTGGGTAAAGGAATGGCCAATGTCTTTTTAATGACTGTTTTTCAAAAGTGGCCTCATTAAGCCCCTTAGATAGGGCTTACAGTGATCAAAATGAGACCTCGAAGTTTAATTATAGAGATAACAGTATAGGAGATGGTGTAATAGGTGGCTTCTATTTTGACTATATTTCCCCGGAAACTATACAATCTGAACTCTTGAAATTGGATAGTTCCAAAGCGAAAGGATCAGATGAGATCCCCTCTACACTACTGAAATATGCAGCACCTTGTGTGGCTTATCCTCTGGTCTACATTTTTAATTTATCTATTAAAAGTGGGGAATTTCCAGAAGGATGGAAGACTGCTAAGGTTAGACCAATATTCAAGGTTGGAGACAGGAGCGAGCTGGGCAATTATCGGCCCATCTCGCTCCTGTCTCAGATTTCTAAGGTATTTGAAAAGATTATATCCTGTCAGTTGAACGGCTTTCTCGAGGATAATAATAAATTGGCTCCTTTTCAATTGGGTTTCAGGGCACATCATAGTACACAAACAGCATTGATAAAGGTTGTAAGCGATCTCCAACTGAGTCTGGACAGGAGGTTAATGATAGGAGCTTTATTTATAGATCTTTCAAAAGCATTTGATACTTTCAACCATCGGGTTCTTCTGTCCAGACTCAGTGAGATAGGCTTGTCCTCTCGATCAGTTAAATGATTTGCTTTTTAGCTGATGGACCGTAGAAAATTCGTAGAAGTGGGCTCCTATAAATCTAAGATTCTGGAAATAAATAATGGAGTACTGCAGGGTTTGATTCTGGGGCCTTTATTATTCAATGTTTATATGAATGATTTTAAGGTTGTATCCACATCTGTACAGTGTCATATGTATGCTGATGACACTGTGATGTATGTTGAGGGAGATACTGTAGAATCTATAAATGAGAGGCTGCAATTGGCTTTTTGATGAAATTCAGGAATTTTTTAAGACAAATCACCTTATTCTAAATACCAATAAAACACAATTATTGTTGTTTAAAAATAATAATAATAAAAAAGATTTGCATTTGGATATTCATACTGTGGATGGCATTGCCATCAAGCAGGTGGACTCATATAAATGTCTTGGGGTCTGGTTAGACACTAGTTTAGGGTGGGATTTCTACATAAATTCCCTCATAAAGAATATTAATAGAAAAAAGGGTGTATTGTATAGATATAAAAAGTTTATGTCCAGGGACATCCGTTTGACTGTAGTTAACTCTTTGATACTCCCCAGTGTTGGATTACGGTGATCTACTCTATGCAGGAGCCTTAGAAAAGTATATAAGTAGTGTTGACTTAGTTTTCCGCAGATTGGCCCTTTTTGTCCTAGATGTCCCTTATAGAATACATAGGTGCTTACTCTTTAAGGAATTGGATTGGATTAGCCCTATAGTGAGAAGAGATTTACATCTGCTTCAATTTATGATTAAAGTCTGGCATAAGAAAGTACCTAGTTATATCACTGATTTATTTGAGGTTAGGAAGACTAAGGAAAGCCTTAGGGCCTCAACTGGAATTCGATTTGTACTGCTTAAATATAATCTAAAGATAGGTAGAGCTTCTGTACTCGCCAGAGGTATTAGCCTATGGAATAGATCTCCTCCAGCTCTAAGATGCAATAAAACCAAACATAACACTAATGAACTAAAGAAATGGTATATGTTTGCACTAAATAAGAGTATACCATGTAACAATTGTTTAACATTCTGAAGTCTATTTGTTATATGTTTTTTGGAATTGTTGGTTATTTGTATTACTTGCTGCCTTGTATTAATCCTGTGGTATTGTTTATTTATGTTGAATTTTCTTAACCAAATTTGGAACTTCCTTGAAAATTAGCTATGTTCAAGTGAATGTCTCCAATTATTCGTATCTGAATAAAAAATGATTTACTACTACTACTACTACTACTACTATTACAGTACACACTGCAAGCCCATTGGTCGTCAACATGGTCCAATGAGCTTGCAGCACATACTGTAAGCTGCCATTCAGCGGACAGCTGTGGAGGTGAGTAGGCAGGTCTGCTGCCCGCCGAAGACATGGGGGGCAGGGTGGGATGGGTCCTGTGTGGGTTTGGGGCTGGAGGAACCATAAAAATACTAAAGTTCCAAGCACACAACAAGCCTGTAAGAAGGACGCCAAACAGAAATGAAGTAAAAATTTACATTTTATTGTGTTACAAACACCATGTCTGACATGTTTCAGAGCATAAAGCTCCTTTTACAAAGGCTAATGTGAACCAGGACACAAACACTTTTTATACGTAAAAGACAGCGCACACCATGTGATACCAATCTCTCGAAAGATCAACTTGAACACACCTGTGTGTTGTTAATCTTATTGCTGTGAAACATATTGAACAGTTTGCAAGTTAAAAAGCTTTTCAAACATATGTAAAGCCTACTACAAAGCATTTAATAAAGACAAATCAAAATAATCTACATACCACTATACAGTACATAAATTCGTTTTTCATTACTAAGCCTATATTTAAAGTAACTCTTCAAAGGAAAGGCAGTTAATCTTATCCAGTTGAGCCTATTAATTGCAATAATAAAATAGGGAACCAGGGCTACCTAGCTAAGAGACAATACAGAGGAAAGTGGGGGGTAGAAAATATAGACAGAGAAGGCTTAAACGGCATAGGGGAGAAAAAGGGGGGGAGGATTTTCCTTTATTATTCACCCAAACATTTCTCATGCTAATGTAAAAAGTGTCTGTGTCCTGGTTCACATTGGTCTTTGAAAAAGGAGCTTTATGCTCCGAAACATGTTTAGCGTGGTGTTTGTAACACAATAAAATGTACGTTTTTACTTCATTTCTGTTTGGCATCCTTCTTACAGACTTAATGTGTGTTTGGAACTTTAGTATTTTTATGTGTCTGTAGTTCTTTTAGCACCACCTTATCCATGTGCACACTCTTTTTTTGTTTCATATGGCTGGAGGAACCACTAGACTACCAAGGACGTGGGGATGTGGTTTTCAGTTGATCATGGAGGAGGGGACCACTAGACTACCAGGGAAATAAATATTTATTTTTTATGGGGATTGAGGTATGGGATGGGGATGGGGTACCACTGGACTACCAGGGAATGGGGTATTTATTTTATCCATACGATTGTGGTACCTGGCAGAGGAGTGGAAGGGCCACTAGACTGCCAGGAAATACTGTGGGTGCTTGTGTATGGTGTTCTGGGGAAGGGGGTAGCCACCTACAGCTGGTAGCTGCTGTGTTGCACCATGCAATACAGCAGCCCACCTGTGGGTGGCTACCAGTTGAGCCTGTTTCTGATAGACTCAGTTTTGTGTCCATGTATGTGGCACATCTCAGGGATGTGCGAGCAGATATGCTGCACATCTCAGTTAAATATCTGGTTTTGCCACATATGCATGGGCACACCCCCTGGAGTTGTGCTGCATACAATATAGATGCGCCCCAGCACATCTGTGGTTGTGTGGCGCATCTCGGGCCTTTGAATATGGCCCTGGGCACAATTCTGAGGATGCACAGGTGCATCTCCTTTGAATATCTAGGCCATAGTGTATGGTGATTGTGAAAAAAAAATAAAAGTACACTTTTCCCAACATGTAATTTGAGGACAACACCATTGCAGCAGAACATTTTTTGGTTTTTGTGGTGTATGGCTTTCCATACACAACTGCATTCCACCATACACTATATGCCAAATGAATATATCAGACATTTTAGCTGAAAATGATTGTTTGGTGATCTGATAAGAATTATCTAGCAGAAAAAAAAATAGTTCAAAATGTTTCTATTTTTAGGAGTCAAAACACAAAGGCCCAGATATTCAAAGCTTTGTGCGGTGCGCAAACTGTTTGCCCGGGTTTAGTGATGGATTAGCTCGGGTCTGCTATATTCAAAAGGCCAAATCGCATGCACAAACCGCATTAGCGCCAGGCAAACTGTAATATATGTAAGGGGCAAATTGTACATGAATACAGCTGCTATAAGATATTCAGCGACTAGCGCCACACTAAGATGTTAAGTACCACTTAGCGTGACCCTTTACGCGGTACAAATTAGCACCCAGTAAAAGCTGTTTTTAACTCTGGGCAAACAACTTTGTGTGACAGTGTGGCCTTTTGTGGCATTAGCGCGGCATTAGTGTGGCCTTGCGCAAACCTAAAATATCACTATGACACAGAGAATAAGCCAGACATGGAGGAAACATACTGCTTACTGATGGTACCACAATGATGCCAACTGCTGCCTCCAGTCCTAGCCATGCCAGGCAGTATGTGGTGACTCAGCCCCTCGGGGCCACCACGGTAGTGTGGCCATACAGCACACACCTGCAGACCATACGTCTGTTGTGACCAACAGATACTAGCACACACAGTGCAGCACTGTGGGCATGGTGGGTGTTGAGGGGAGGGTGTACGGGTGGCCAGGCCTCACCACAGATAGGGTGTGGCCACAAGGTTGGGACACAGCACATAATGCACATAGGCCAGTACTGGGAATACCCCAATACCAGTGTGCCTGTCCGATAGTACATGCCCCCCACCCCAGTCACATACTGCACAGCTGCACATACACCACAGCATACACAACTGGCCATGTCCATGTCACAATGAGCATCCCATGCCAGAGGTGCAGCATCTGTGGGTCACACAACAGTGTGACAGTACTGTCCACTGGCAGTACACACCTGCAAGGTGGGCTTGTCACTGTGTACAGCGCAGTGGTCATCACTACCCTACACACCATAGGCATTGCTGTGTGTCTCACATTACTGGCCCCCTTGCTACTGTGGTGTCTGCTGTGCACTGTAGCATGCCCTACGGTGTGACAGTTGCATGCATCACCACCACCGCCTGTGCCTATGCTGTGTTGTCCCCTGGGGGTACACACTGCTTTGCTGTACTGCAAACATGTAGCCTGCAGCTGTCATCATGTACTGTCAGACTGACCTACAGGTGGAGCTGCGGCCAGACCAGGCCAGACTCTGTACTTCCAGACTGACCTACATGTGGAGCTATGGGATCCTGCAGTAACCCTGGGCAAACTGCATGCAAATCAGAGCATAATGAGATGCTAATCTGGATGTTTGCCCAGAGACTACCTATGTAGGCTCATTTGCATGTTACTTTTGAATATGGCAAAGTTTAGTGCTGGGCAAATGTGTCTGCACCGGGCAAATGGCTTAGCTGTGCGCTAAAGCCGCGCAAATGTGTTAGCGTGGTGCTAATGGTTCAGGGAATATTATACAGTGTTGAACACTGTTCTTTCACTTCTGCTGCTGCCTGCAGCTGTACTGTGTCCATGCATTTGCTGGCACACACATTGGCCACATAGTTCTCCTCTACCTACCTTCATGTTGCTGTTGACTGTGTTGCTGTTGTGGTTTGCACTTCTGGTTGCTATATTCAGAGCTGTCTTATTCCAGGGCTATGTTTGCCCTGCACTCCCAGCCCAGTTTGCCTGGCCTCATTCCCATGCTGTATTCAGAAGCTGTTTGTCCAGGGCTATGCCTTTTGAATATAGCTTGCTTTGTGCTCCGGGCTGTTTGCCTGCCAGGCAGTGCTAATTTAGCCCCGGGGCAAAGTTTTGAATATCTGGCCCAAAGGGTGTAAAGAGTTGATGAAATGGTGTACAGAAATTGTGAATCGTTTCTGGTACTGTTGTGAAACATCATCAAACTATGAAAAATTTCAAGTATGTATTCTTATAGTATAATAAATCTGACTTCCCCAGTCATTCCTGTTTACTTTATATTATTTATTAACAATGGTGTAATCTTCCTAAATATGAATATCAGAGGAGCATTATTCCAGCCACGTTAAACACTGCATTTCTCTCATTCTCTCATTATCAGTATCTATTTATGTGGCTGAATCGTCTGTATGTCATTGCTAATTTACTAAAAAAATGGACAGACACTGCGCAGAAAAGATGGGGAATGTGGGATTAGTGGAAAAAATATGTTATAACACACCACTCGTTCTTGGTTGTTTTTTAACCCATTTAGTTGGAGGTGTGGGATTTGAAATGCAATCTGGTAAGACTATAAACAAATAAAAAGATTGTGTGTGTCAGCAGTTTGGTCAGGCATACTTTACTTAAACTGTATTTTTAATCTATTTAAACATAGAAACATAGACTTTGATAGCAGATCAGGACTGCTTGGCCCACCTAGTCTGCCCATTTCCCTACCTATTGAATAAGCTGCAAATCCTAGTAAGAAAATGGGCTTTTTATTTGGAGGCATCTGATTGGCTGGTACCCATTCCACAGGGGTATATTAACTTTCAATAGATGCCCACCAAATAAAAAGACCCAGCCCAAACGTGCCTAATGCCAAGTCAGATATCCTTGTGCCCAGCCTGCTTCGCCATTGGCTGTAGCACTGGGCACACAATTTCAAACTACCGCCATTTTTTTTGGACCGGTTACCGAGACAGAGAGTAAGTGAGAGCCCTTGTTCCCCCCCCACACACACACACAAACACAATCCTTAGATGATACAACACCCTGTAATTTAAAATAAAATCATGGCACTGTACCTACAAAGCAAATAAAAACAACCATTTTTTTTAGTTGTTTACTTTTGCTTCTCTTCACAAGCGGACCGAGCGTAGAGTGTGACAGTTCCAGTAGTCCTCAGTTGCACTAGTATGCCCCTGTAGAAAAATCTGCTTTGTATTTTAAATTGCAGCTCTTTTTAAGTCCGTTGCCACATCTTACCCATACTTAAAAATCAGCCACTCTGTCTATAATGGTGACTATGCTCAGAACTCCTCACTGCATCCTATGGCTTTTTTGGCAGCAGAGCGAGCATTCAGGTCTCCTGAGTGTCAGCAGAGGATCCTGTAGTACGTCATTGCTGGGAGTCACTCCTGCCCTGTAACTCTGACAGCCGTTTGGAAAAAAAACAAAACAGAAAGCCCCCTGACTGCTTATCATGCTCCTGCTGCCATCTAGTACAGAAAAAAATCAAATCTCCTCACTTGCAATCATGCTCTTAGTGTGGTACAGTAAAGGGGAGAAAAAAAAAACGAAAACAGAAAGTCCCCTAATTTGCAATTGCGTTCACTCTGCCATATGTTTAAACAAGTATGCTGTTCCCAAAAGTTATGTGTGTGTGTGTGTGTCTGTCCATCTGTCTGTGCGTGTATATGTGTGTGTGTGTCTCCACTAACACAAAAGTCCATAGTTTAAAAAAAAATGTATTCTGATACAGGCGGAGGAACTGTTTTATCACAAAACATATTTTAAATGTTTTTTTAATTAACAATTTTTATTAAATATATTTAGCTTTACAGTGCCCATTTTCTAAGTGCAATAATACCCTCCAGAGTGGGCGGTATGGGCTATACCAAAACTTCCAGGAGCTATAAGGCCCTCCGCCTGTGGCTGTCGGGCCTCATTACACCCCGGTGGTCCGGTATAGCTCAATACCACCCATCCTGTTGGTGTGCAGGCAATAATACCCAACATGGTGGTGTATTGGCACACCGACCGCCCAGGGGCGTAATGAGGCCTGACACCGCAGGCGGTGGGCCTTATAGCTCTAGAAGATCCAGTATTGCCTATACCGCCCACCCTGGAGGGTATTATTGCGCTTAGAAAATGGGCTCCCTTTACCACTTTTATCTGTGATTTAAAAAAAATTAAACAAGCAATGTAAAAAAATTAAGTAAAAATGATGTTTAACTGTTTATCTTGTAAAGTAGTCCCTCCTTTTTTTTATTTCATATCCTGTTACCTGCTCGTGAGATCCATTCTGTTGTCATCCCCCCCCAAAAAAAGAGATTTTTTTAAAATGCTTCATGAGCAGTCTGTCGGGATCTGTTTTAGTACTTAATTCAAAATTAAAGGTTTTTGTTCTACACTGCACAGCTCTGTTTTTCCAATTGATGCCGATACAGGTCGCAGACATGGAAGCACTTGTAAATAGCCAGTTTCGTTTCAATGAATGGGGCGCGAGCAGCTCTTGTGGTCAACGGAGCTAGTATCTAAACGAGACTGGGAAAATGGGCTAGATTGTAGGAGCTGGAGGACGAGTGGGAAGAGTGCTGGCAAAGATAAGGTATTGCTAAAAAAATAAATGTTTGTACTAACGAAGCTGAAGTTGCAGCTCATATTGGCTCGCAGCTCCTCTCTCTTCGCTATGTGACAAAAACAAATGGCGGTGATTTTATTTTGAAATGCAGTGTTTTAGCCAATTAGAGAGAGGGATGGGGTGCCCAAGGTTCACACAAGTAATGGGGCACCCTGAATTGGACCTTGTTTTTGAGCGGGCATCTATTGAAACTTAATGTACCCCCCTGCTGTAGCTCTCAGCCAATCAGAGAACTCCTACAATCTAGCCCATTTTCTAATATTGCTTACTTAACCAACAGCCTACTTCTTCCTACCCCCCACCAGAATTTCCTTATGTCTCTCCCATGCATTCTTGAATTCCCCCACTGTTTTTGACTGCACGACCTCCTCAGGAAGGCTATTCCATGTGTCCACCACTCTCTCTGTGAAAAAATACTTCCTCACATTGCCCCTGAGCCATCCCCCATCTTCAGATTGTGTCCCCTTGTTCTTGCGCATCTCTTTCTGAAAGATGCTACTCTCTTGGACTTTGTTGATTCCCTTGAGGTACTTGAAAGTTTCTATCATGTTCCCCCTCTCCCTCTTTTCCTCAAAGGTATACATATTAAGCTCCTTTAGTCTCTCTTCATATGGCTTCTGTTGTAGACCCTGCACTGTTTCAGTTGCCCTCATCTGGACTGCTTTCATCCTGTCTATGTCCTGACCTCATGGAGATGGGGTATCCAGAACTGCATGCAGTACTCCAGATGAGATCTCACCAACTGTCTATACAGAGGGATAACAACTTTTTGTTTTCTACTGGTGATGACTCTTCCCTATACATCACAGTATCCCCCCAGCCATCCTTGCTGGCTTCTCACATTGCTTGCTTACCTTTAGGTCATCTGATATGACTACCCCCAGGTCCCTTTCCATTTTTTGTTGTTGTTAATACCCCCCACCCCTACCCCATTTTGTTTCCCAGGTGCATTACTTTGCACTTCTTTGCACTGAATCTAAACTGCCATATTTTTGACCATTCCTCCCCCTTGCCAAGTCCCTTCTCATCCTTTCCACCCCCCTTGTGTATCAACCCTATTGCAGATCTTTGTGTTGTCTGATAAGAGGCTACCTTTTCTTCCAGTCCCTCTACAATGTCACTTATAAAGACATTACAAACTACTGGACCCATTACTGAACCTTGCGGTACCCTGCTAGTAACCCCCCCTCTTTCTTCGGAGTGGACTCTGTTTACTACTACCCTCTGTGTCCTGTTGTCCAGCTAATTATTTACCCAGGCTACCACCCTGGGACCCACTCCCAGGCTGTCTAATTTATTTATTAATCTTTTGTGTGGGACTGTGTCAGATGTCTTGCTAAAGCCTAAGTAGGCCATGTCCACAGTCCCTCCCTGGTCTATTACTTTGGTCACCCAGTCAAAGAAATCTATTAGATTTGTCTGACATAACCTTCCCACTGTGAATCCATGCTGCCTTGGGTCCTGTGCCCTGCTGGCCTCTAGGTATTCAGCAGTTCTTTCTTTCAGAAGTGATTCCGTAATTTTTCCTACCCCTCTGGTCAACAGGTCTGTAGTTTCCTGCCTCTGCCTTGCTCTCACTTTTGTGAAGGGGAATCACATATGCCCTCCTCCAGTCCTTAGGTACAACCCCATCCTCCCATGATTTGTTAAAGAGAGTAGTCAGTGGTGTCACTAGTTCTCCTCTTAGTTCTTTTAGAATACTGGGGTGAATCCCATCAGGCCCCATTGCTTTGTCCACCTTCAGTTTTATGAGTTCTTTCAGGATCCTTTCTTCTGTGAAAGAACTGTTCTCACCCCCTCCCCATCCAGAGTGCTTCTATTGATTGGATTAGGTACCTCCCCCTCCTCTTCTTTTGTGAATACTGAGCAGAAGTATTCATTCAGTATCCTGCTTTTTCACTGTCCCTCTGCCCACCCACAATCCCTTTATTAAGCCTCACTATCCCTTCCTTGGTCTTTCTTTGCTCTCTAATGTTTTATTTATTTATTTATCTCAATCTACGATTACAAATACCTTTGAGTCAAGGCTCTTTTACAAAGGTTCCACCATGTCCGGTGAGCTACAAAACAAGCAGGACAATTAGGACAGGGTAACAGGTTACAGTTGTTTACAATACAATTGAGAGCATACAGGATGGTGGTACTAGGTGCTTGACAAAAGAACAGGGTTCACATAATTAACAAGGTTTGGCAAGACACACTGAAAATGCAGCCAGAGGCAATTGTCAAGATAACACAAAACATAGAAGTGCCAATAGGAAGTGCAAGTATGAGAGGGTTGTAGGAGGGGAGGGAGGGAGGAGTGTAGGGGGTGATAAGAGGATGGGATAAAGGTTGGAGGGACGTAGATCAAGTGAGACAGTCACATGTGCTGGATGCTGAGAGGAGTAGATGGAGGTTAGCTTTGAATGGTCCTAGCTTAGGTATGGAGGAGATGTCACCTAGCTTAGGTATGGAGGAGATGTCATTGTTGAGGCCATTTAACCAGCTGGGAGCTCTGCAAGCAAAGGATCTTTGTTCCTGCGAGGTCCGGCATCTCGGGATGTATAGTATTTGGGATTCAGAACCCCTAGTGCAGTGAGAATTTTGAGCAGTTTGGATGAGAGCTTGTACTCTGGGGGGGGGTGGCATAGCCCATTATTGTTTTTTTAGCCATTATGCATGTTTGGTACTTGATGCGGTTTGACAGTTGAAGCCACCCAGTTTGTTTGTAGAGGTCACATGTGTGGGTGAGACAGTGGGATCCGGTGATGAGTCAGCATGCTTTGTTGAGGGCCAAGGATAAGTGCCTAGGGTGGAGGTGATAGCGGAACCATAAATGATGAAGTCATAGTAAATTAAAGCGACTACCGAGCTCTGGACTGTGATCCTTAAGGCGTCAGGGGTTAGGCATTTCCTATGCCTGTAGAGAAGGCTGATGCATGTATTAGCCGCTTTGGCAACGTTTTCTATTTATACTTTTTGTGCCTCCTCCTCTGCGCCAGATTATCCGCCTTGATCACGGATCCCCTGCTGCAGCATCCTCTGCTATTGCTGTGACTCCCAGTACCCCTGACTTACCCCCAGGGTGGGATGTGACACCCTCAGGCTCCTTAAGGTGCCATGAACGACGGGATAGGTTGGGAGCCGTACTTGTTTGGAGGAGCCTACGGCAGCCCGAGGGACGGGCATCATAGAGGCGTCAGTAGGTAGACTGGGTTTTTCCCATTTTTAAGGGGGGCGAGAGCGTGCAATGACACCTGCGTCTGTCCCACCTCCTTCATGATGCTGTGGCCCGAATGCTTGGGGTTCTCCTGTTCTCCAAAAGAAGTCCCCCATGCATCGGCGACTCCCAGCACCTCCCGGGGAAGGAGAGCAGTCGTGAGACGCCTCGATCCTTCCAGCCGTCTTCCGCCACCTGAGTCCATTCCCAACCCAGGTCGCTGGCATCGCAAGCGGAAATACAACTGCTGCACCGAGGGTTGGCTAGGCTTTGGCAACGTTTTCAATGTGAGACCCATAAGACAGGTTACTGTCGATGTGACGCCAAGATATTTGAAGGTTTCCACTTGTTCGAGGGGTTCACATAAGCAGTTGGAAATAGTAAGGAGGTGACGCTGGTGCTTATTTTGCGAGCTGCAGAACTGCATAGTTGTTTTTTTTAATAGTTGAGCACCATTTTGTGTTTACTGAACCAGTTTTCAACAGAAGTGAAGCCATGCTGTAGCTTTCTCTGCAGGAAGTGAGGGTCCTTATGTGTGGAGTGGATGACGGCATTGTCAACATAGAGGAGGATTTGCTCAGGACAGGATTGTGGAAGACTATTCAGAAAGAGGCTGAAAAGAAGAGGCCCGAGAATGGATCCCTGTGGTACACCCAAGGCCCCTAGAATTCTGCGGCCGCAGAATTTTGCGCAAAGACTGAATCTACCGAGAGCTTCATGTGTGCTGCAGAATCTACTCTTCTTGGTGATTTTCATTAATATTTCTGTTTATCCATAGAATCTGGTTCCCTTCCCCTCTTTTTATATCCAAAACCCCGGTATATGCTCAGAATGTGATGTTATCATTGCTACAACATCATACATCAGTTAACGAAATGGCTGCATTCTGCAACAGAAATGAACAGTCACTTACCTACCACAGCTCCCACTGCCAGAGATGGTGGCACAGCACATCATGCATGGTGATATTTGTTCAACCTCCACTACAGCCTAATACAATTTTTAGTCTTACATTATTGCGCTAGGGTCAACTTAAACAAAACCTTGTCAATAGCACAGACTTGTTAAGTCGATACCTCATTTTGTACAAACCTATTTGTGCCTTTAAGGTACAGAGATGCCATCTGAAATGAATAACTGGTAAAATTAATTTAACTGTCATTTTTAAGAAAAATAATTATGGCTAGAAAAGTGGAATATAATAATGTGTGGACCTGTTGAAAGAATAGACTTGTTAAATAAATAATTGCACTGTAAGCATTTTTGCCAGGGTTATTGATTACATATTGTCATTGGTTGATAGAATCACCTAAAAATTATGGAGAACTGTTGTGTGCAGAGACAGCTGTTGGGCCTCAGGGTAGCATGCTGTGTTTCCGTGTCAGCAACTCGGGTTCAGAGATTAGCTCTGGGAGCTGGCTGGGCAGCACAAGGATTAGTGGAACACATCACTGCTCAGAGTCTGGGAAGGTATGTTGCAGTATTCTGTCACATGGTGGACACATTGCGATGGGCTGGAGAGCTCTGTCTCACAATTGGGTCACATGCATGTCGTGGCCTGATGGTGTTGCGCAGTGTGTCAGGGTAAGCAGGCTGACATGAAAAATTGGTTTTGCAATAACTCCTCTATTCCATTTCCAATGGGACCTGTATAAATGAGGATGCAAGTTAACATACTAACATACTATTTGCCAGCAGATTAGGCCTTATGGTCTATCGAGTCTGCTCGAACCTTAGATCCTTAGTTGGGTGCCGAGGCCCTCCCATCCCTTTATGCTCCAGAAACCCCTATCATCCATCCCCACCCCTCTGGGACAGGCCATCATCTGATACATCCACTTTCTGTGTCTGTCCCACCCTCTCTTGAAGCCCTCCACTGTGGATCTCTGAACCAGCTCGCCAGGCAGTGCATTCCAAGGGTCCACCACCCTCTTAGTGAAAAACCTCCTCCCTTCCCCCTCACCCTTCCACCTTCCAACTTCAAACCATGCCTCTGGTGATACCTCCTTGCTTTAGTCTAAAGATCCCTCCATGTTTACCTTTATTTATTCCTTGAGGTACTTAAAGACCTCAATCATGTCCCCCTGTCTCTCCTCTCCTCCAATGAAAACAGGCAGAGCTCCTCAAGTCTGTCCTCATACGTCAAATCCCCTAGCCCTCGTATCATTTTAGTTGCCCTCCTCTGTACCCTCTCCAGGAGCTGTATGTCCTCTTCAAGTGTGGTCTCCAGTACTGTACACAGTACTCAAGGTGTGGTCTAACCAGTCCATTGTACAGCGGCAGAATCACTTCCTTGCTCCTAGAGGTGATACCCCTTACGATGCATCCCAACATCCTGTTTGCCTTGCTAGCGCCTCTGCACTGCTCAGAGTTTTCATACATGCATCCACCATGACCCCTAGGTCTTTTTCCCTGTTGAGGCCTCCAGTGCCTCCCTCCCAGGGTGTACCTGTGTTTAGGGTTTTCTGACCAAGATGCAACACCTTGCACTTGGGATATTGAAATTTACCTATTTGTGAGCCCAGCTTCCAGGGTGTCCAGGTCCACTTGCAGGGCCAACCTCCCTCTTCTCCTCAACTACTGCTCCCATTTTGGAGTCATCCACGAAGAGACTCATTTCACACCCTATACCCTCCTGATGTCCGATATGTATGCATTAAACAGGATGGGACCCAGGACTGAGCCCTCGGTACTCCCACTACCAACCTCTCTAGGGTTCGAGAGCTCCCCACAGACCACTACCTCTGGGTGCGCCCAGGTAGCCAGTTTTCAATCCATCTGACCATCAAAGGGCCTACTCCTAACCCCATCAGTTTCTCCACCAGACCATTGTGGGGGACAGAGTCAAACGCCTTGCTGAAGTCCAAGAATAATGCATCCACAGGCTTTCCTCTGTCCAGTTCTGATGTTACCCATTCGTAGAACTCCACAAGATTGGTTTGACATGATCTACCTGGCACAAACCCATGTTGCCGACTATCCAGGTCTCCCACCTCCTCCAAGTACACCCCCAATCTTTCCTTTAGTATACTCTCCATTAATTTTCCCACCACCGAGGTCAAACTGATGGGTCTATAGTTACCTGGTACTTCCCTCAACCCCCCTTTATGGATTGGTACCAAATGTGCCGCTTGCCAATCCCTAGGTACCCTCCCTGTCTCAAGTGACCTGTTGAAGAGCTCCGCCAGGGGTACAGCCAGTATGTCCACCAATTCCCATAGTACTCTCGGATGAATGCCATCCGGCCCAGGAGATTTGTCTTTCTTTAGGACCTTGAGGGCTAACCACACCCTTTTGGTGGAGATAGCATCATCCGTCCCCTCCACCTTACTGGCCTTTTTATCCTTATCCAGATGTGACACCCTGGGGTACCTCTCCTCCCTCCTCTTGCTCCATTTCTGTTGCTCCCTGATCCCACTCACTGCCGCTTCTATCCCTTCGTGCCTTGCTTTGTAGATATCCCATCCCTCCTAGTGAACACAGAGGCAAAGTACTCATTAAATACCTCTGCCTGGTCCTCGCTCTTCCACCCACCCTCCTTCTGATCTCAGTCTGCTGGAGATGGCCCTAGTTTTCTCCACTCCCAATGTACTGGAAGAACCCCTTTTCCCTCCATGTATCCCTGTGCCAGCCGCTGCTCTTTACTGACTTGCTCCCTCACCATACGGGTGACTTTTCTAGATGCAAGATGGTACATTTCTTATCCCTATCCCTCTTGTTGTTTCATATTTTTGTAGGGCCGCCTTCTTTTCTCTGACTGCTACCTGTACCTCATTGGACCACCAGCATGGTTTATGTGACCTTGCTCCCTTATGTTTCAACTTAGCGCAGATCCTGACTGCCTCATGAAGTCCCGTTTATGACCTCCATCTCCTTTCCACACTTGTCATTGATATAATCCCGTCAAGTGATCCTTGAGAATATTTCCCATGCCCACAAAGTCTGCCCCTGAAGTCCACTGCCAGTGTCCTAGATCTCCCCCATGCTTATTTGAAACCAGACAGTATTGTGGTCGCTCCCAGTCAGGGGTCCTGTACAACCAGGTCCCTTACCAGATCCCCATCTGCCAGAACCACGTCCAGGACATGCCCTCCCTTGTGGGTTTCATCACATGCTGTGTTAAGAACACATCCTGGAAGCTGTCCAGCAGCCTCTGCTCCTTGGCCACCTTAGAGGACATGGTTCCCAGTTTGTACCTGGCATATTAAGGTCCCCATCAACACCACTCCTTCCCTTTTGGTCCACAATGGGCAATGATGTTGTCCAGCAAACCATCCTCTAGAACGTCACTCATCCCGGGGCCTATACTACACCCAGCTTGACCTTATCTCCTGCTGGGGATCGTAAGTGACCCATAAGGACTCCACGCTTCCTCTGCCTCTTCTACCCTAGCAATTTGTATGTCATCTCTAATGAACATAGCCACTCCACCCTCTGCCCTCCTTTCTATCCTTCCTAAGCATAGTGTACCTGCACGTTTGGGTCCCAGTCATGTTTTTGTTGGCTCCGCCTCCCGGACCGCCGCCACCCCCAACAGCATGGCCTGGAACTCTGGCAACTTGTTTCCCAAGCTCCTGGCATTTAGTAACACCAACCCCCACCCTTATCCCTGATCCTCTTGTCAACCCCACCCAGATTCCTTCTACTTCCATCCTCCCTCTGCTCCTCCTGAAACCTCCACCCCCAGTCTGTTTCCCTCCCCCTTAGGCTTGAAGGCTACTCCTCATCTGGAGGAGAGGGCTTCTGGTTAGCCCCTCTCTATCCCTTCCCCCTCACAAGTTTAAACCCCACCTTTCTTGAATGTAGTCAGCCATCCCCTGTTTAAGGACTTCTTTCTAATGGGGCAAGATGAAGCCTGTCCTTGGCATATAGTCCTTATCCTCCCAAATTCCATTCCAGTTCCCTAACACCCCAACCCACTCTTCACCCCACTTCCTGAGCTAGTCATTAACCTCTGTGAGCTTCATTTCTTTTCTCCACTGAGGCCTTTGGTACTAAGCAATATCTCTGAAAAGGAAATGTTGCATCCATTATCCCGACAGACTCTGGCAAGTTCTTGAACCTTGCTTGATTTCAAAACACTATTTCCTCTAGATCGTTAGTTCCCAAATGCACCAAGAAACCGTTTCCTCCACAATCCCTAACCATTTCATACACATGAACTTTGCTCTGTGCACTGTCAGCCCAGAGATACTCACTACCTTCACCTGGCTAATGGCATCCCCCTGCCCCCCCACTATCATCCTTATGGTTACCTCCACTATGCCCTCTCAGCCCCTCCCCTTATTCATGATCTCAATTCCTTGGGAGTCTTCCGCCTTATTAGAGACCCTTCACCTCCCCCTTTCTACCTCCCTTTATTTTGCCCCTTAACTCAAACCCTCTGAATAGGTGTCCCTTTAACCTCTCTTATCTGAACCATTTATCCTGGCCCTGATGGTTTCCCTTCCCCACACCCGCCATCCCCCTTGTAATAGTACCCCTGCCTCCAGAGGCTCTCTGTGGGTCCCCTTTAGCTAGGGCCCCATCCTTGGTACTGACCCCCCTGCTGAAGGGGGGCTCCTCTCCCACCTCCTTAACATTTATGTTTCCCCTTCTCCCTCTGGGACTATTTCTATCCTTTCCATTGCCGGTCTGTGATGCCCTATGGGTATCAGACTCCCTCCCCCCGGCCTCTGTATAAGTTTTCTCATTTCCATCAACCCCTTCCTCCCCCTCTAGGTTGCTTAGTAGCTCAAATTTATTGCGACACTCTATGTCAGCCTCCATCAAGTAACCCGAGTTTCCCCTGACTGCACCTCTAAACTGCCCCTCTTCTTCCCCTCTTGCTCTGTTCACCTTAGGAGTTCCCTTCCCACAGTCTGCTGTTTTAGGCTTCCGCACAACAGCCCTCCTGACCCTTCCCCTCCACTCTCTTTGTATTCAGAATGTTCACCCTGACGCTTCCCCTTAGGCCAACATCCCTATCTAAGGGTCCTCTGTCCCCTATTATCCCCTCCTGGCTTGCTGTAACATAACATCCTGTAATTTCAGAGCGTTGCCCCAGCCTCCCTCAGCCCCACCCTTCTGCTGCCCATATCCACACCCCTTATCCTTGGACACCCCCAGCTTACTCCTTAAAAGTTCATGGAAATAAAAAAAATAATATATATATATACACATATACACACACACACACACACACATATACAGCATCTCTGTCTCTCATACTACACACACACACACACACACACATTTGTATGTATGTTACAGATTGCAAATAAATATATAAGTGATACACAGTGGGAACCTCATTAGTGGGATAGATAGCAAGCATATAGAAGTACCTTAATTATCACATAAGATCCCCTCTGCATATGTCATTTATGCAACAGGCTAGGACCTTAAGGGAGAGACATTTGTTTTGTTTTTTTAGGCATAAAATTATTTTTATAAGTCTGTTATTTTTTGAACTAGTGTTACTGTGCTTTCCACCATCCTGATTGCTATAACCATTGCCATGAAAGTGAAGTCAGGATGACAAGCTGACACTGTGATGTGGTAGTTTGTTAGTGCCGCAGAACTTCTGCAGAAATTACAAACCACCGCCGTAGAAGTTCTGCGGCAAATGGTAGTCTTGCCACAGAACTTGGTCCCACTGTGCCGCAGAAAAGTAGGGGCCCTGGGTACACCACAGCGTCCAGGTCTTGCATTAGAGAGGACATCAACAGTTTTCACTCTTTGGGTGCGGTTTTCTAGGTAGCTCTTAAACCATGTCATAGAATCAAGGGATAACCCAGCATTTAGCAACTGTGAGATTAGTAGTCAGTGATGGATGGTATCAAAAGTCTTGGTTGGGTCTATGAAGGCCGCGCTAATAAGAAGGCTTTTGTCCAGAGAATTGTGGATTGCTCCAGTGAGTATGAGAAGGGTAGATGTAGTAGTGTGCCATTTTCTGAAACCATGTTGTTGTGAGCACAGGATATCGTGTTTATCAAGGTATTCCGTAAGTTGGTCTGATGCTATACGCTCAGTGGCCTTGGGGGGGTAATATGGAGATGGGCCAATAGTTCCCATGAAGAGCCCGGTCTCCACTTTTGTGGACTTGAGTAACTGTGACGGATTGCCATCTGTCGGGAAATGGCCAAGGAAGAGGGACAGGTTGAACATTTTTGCTAATGGTAGGAGCACCTCTTCAAGGGTGAGGGACAGCAGTTTGAGGTAAAGGGAATCCCCACTAAACCTTGACCTGGCTATGACTTTCCTGATATAGTTGCAGATTTCGTGCATATTGACTGCTTTGAAGTAGAACGGGGGTCGATTAGGAGAGAATGGGAGGCTAGAGGGAATAACTGAGGGGTCATCTTCATTGAAGATGTCTGGTGGGAGGACTGCACTGAGGTCAGAAAAGGCAGTGTTGAAATAATTTGAAATAGTGGTAGGGTCAAGCGTTGTGATCTCATCTACAACCAGCATAGTAGGTGACGTTTTTTGTTGCTTCCCGGTGACTTCTTTTATATTGTTCCAAAAGGATTTTCCCTTTCCCAAGGTGTTTATAAGGGCATCTTTGTAGAAGGTGCTTTTATGTAGATGGACTAGTTTTGTGCAATGATTTTGAGCCTGTTTGCAATTCTGTATATCAGCTTGTTTTCCTGAGGCCTGTGCACTAGCCCAGAGGTGGTCCCTAGACTTAAATTGTGCCAGTAGTTCAGAAGAAAGGCAGGGGTTGCTTAGTTCTTTGACGTTGCACTTTTTATAAGGGGCGTAGGAGGCAGCATTGAAGGTGTTGATGAAGAAGTCAAGGGCTAAGTTGACATCTGGTGCATGGAAAATCGGAGACCAATCTTGCTGTCTGAGTTGAGATTTTAGGTGCTTCAGCTGCTCTCGTGGAAGGACTTTGCTGTTTATTAATTTGTGGGGGGGGGTATGGTGAACTTGTTAGACCATTCACAGATGACCGGGGAGTGGTCACTTAGAGAGTCAGGAAGGACAGAAATGTTTGAGAGGCGGGATGGATGACTGGTCAGAATCCAGTCCAGGAGAGTACTAGCGCCTGTTTTATAGTTGAGCCTAGTGGGGGAGTCGACTAGCTGGGTGAGGTTGGCTGATGAGATGGCATCTTTGGAACTCCCAGTTTCCAGGGCAAGCTAGTTGATATTGAAGTCGCCCATCAGGATTGTCTCTGTGCTATGTGGTTGGGATTGGGTGAGGTCCAGTATGGAGCTGAGACCTGTAGTTTGTTCTTTAGGAGGGATGTACATTGTGGCAATTGTCAGGGCTTTGTTGTGGGCCCCTATCACAATCTTAACTGTTAGAATCTGAGAGGAAGAGTCTGAGACAGGGTTTTTTAAAGAGTGGCCCTGGAGATAGTCTTTGAGGTATAAAGCACATCCACCACCTCTTTTTGCATTCCTGTCTAGTCTGAAGATGTTTTACCCTGGCAGGCTAATTGCTATGTCAGAGATTTTAAGAGAGAGCCAGGTTTTGACAACCACAAGGATATCTGGTTTCTGTTGGTTTGCAAATGGTTGTATAACCCCAGGGGTCGGGTTGATGGTATTTTTTGTGTTATTAATGCTGTGCGGTGCCTCCATGTGTAACCCCCTACCTGGAACCTGGGTTCAGGGAGAAAACTGTTGCTCTGTAATTTGGCTAGGTTTGACTTCTAGTCAGGGGCACTCAAGTAACTTCGGACACAGGAAGTAATAACTGTAATGTCCAAACCAGGAGTGGAATTCTAGAGTGTGGCTTTTATTCACAACCAAACAGAATAACAAAGCATAGATGGACCCCCACGGGGCTACACTCCTGGTAATGCAGATATATGGAGATCAGAACACATCTTCTACACGATGTAACCCTCAGGTTTAGAAACACACTGGGCACTCAGCCCGAATGCATACTCTTCTCTGGATTTCCCTGGCCTGGCACATCCGACCAGCCTTGGACTACTTCCCTGCATGGCACATCCGGCCAGCAACTGGACCACTTTCCATATGGCATGGAACATTTCTTGGTGGCTCCCTAAACCACCCATGAGCACATACAGGCTCCATAAAGGAAATTTTTCCATCTAATCCCATGTCTGGGTACTTTCCTCGAGCATTGGCCAAGTACCCGAGAGAAAGCAACAGGTGTCCCAAAGCAAACCTATAGAGGTGAATCTGGTTACTCCTGCTGGGGGGTCTTCCACCTCTTGCTCCCATAATTCATACCCGGCCATTCCTTTGGACTCTAACAACTCTTCTCTGAAAAATTCTACTGTTGTAGATTATTACTGGAAATGTATTTCACATTCAATCTACAGTCTCTGAAACTCCAGTGCGCTGACTTGAGGCATACTTGTTAAGTGGCTATGTCCATCCCTGTAGACCCCCATTAATTAAAGATGTCCAAATTCCACACTCTTTAAGCACTGTACTTGGCTGTCCTTTCCTGATCCACAGTAACAGATACTTAAAACAACAGCCTCTGGTGAAACATAGGTCCTTTTTAAGAGCAAACTCACCCCTGATTGCAGGTGGCCCACAGGTTTCTCTCACAGGAAAACCATCACAAATCTTTGTGGTGCCTCAGCACAACATCAGGCAGCTTTCTCTCTCTCTCTAGCCAGGCCAGGGGATTGCCCCTGGAAGCTGGCTGTTGGCTTCCCCCACCCCCGCAGCAGGGAGGGGGCACTGAACCAACTGGGGAGCGGTCTCTACCACTTCAGCTGAAGTACTTCGTGTTCTTCTTATGGTGAGAACACACCACTCTGCAGCTAGCTCTATATGAGAGCTGAGGGCTTTGAGGGCCTGCCTACAGCAGAACACCTCCTTCCCCTAGTGATCCCACTTCAAGGCTCACTGAGACTGAACTCCAAACCTCCCAACATTCAATCCTAACTCCCAGCTGCAGCATTGCAATGTGGCTCATGCTGCTGTGAAAGTTCTAAATGATATAATTTCTCTAGGTCAGCAGAGACTGAGCACAGAGCAAGACAGAGTGAAACCCATCTAACTTGTGTCTCACTAGCTGCCTGTCTCTGCTTGCCACTAGGTCTGACTGGGATTCTTGTAACCCCGGATAACAGGGGGGTTACTGTTGCAAGGCATCAAGTTTTGGCAGGAGGCTGCAGATATTGAAAGATGCAAGGGTGAGTGACCCAGAGTGACTTGGTTGGTAGTCAGGGCAAGAGGTTGTAGGTCCAGGTCATGGGTTGGGATGAATGTTGCCTGAAATCAGCAGCAGAAGCACCAGGAGCTTTAGGGTGTACCATCGTAATTGTATGAGTGAGATTTTCCTGGTATGCTTAGTACACGAGCAGGGGTGGTATTGTTGTCTATAGTCCCAGAGAGCAGTCATAAGTGCAAGGGATGATGGGGGGGGGGTAACAAACGATTATAAGTTACCATTGCATGACTCCATGGATGTTGTGATCCATTTCCAGCTGAGGGTGGGTAATGAGAGCTAGGATCAGTGGGTAGAGTGCCAGTGCATGGGTAGAGATGTTCAATGAGGTGGATGGAGGGAAGTGAGGGGTTGCTTGCCCTGGGTATGTGGAACAGAGGAAGCAAGGAATACATGGTAATCAAGCAGAGATGAAGGAAGAATAGAGACATTATACTCTGTAGAGGGGCTGAGAGACAACCAGGCTGTACAGGGAAGGGGTGGCGTGCACAGGCTGTGATGGAACCAGGGACGGAGAGTGGCTTGGCTGGTGCACAGGGAACTGATTAGAGATAGTGTAGGAAACAGTGGAGGGAGAGGGGAGGAGGAGGAGGGGGGGTGGGCAGGAGAGATGGGAGGGTCAAGTGGAAACCAATTAAGTATGAGCTGGGAGGGATGTAAGTCTAAGAGGGCAGGGCTAAGGCCTATTTAATTAAGGTAGGGGTGGAGGAGGGGGGCTGGCGCAAAATTTTGGCCAACTGCCGTTCAGTTCTATGGGCACAGAAGCCCAGAATCAGCAGAGGACAGAGAAAAAACAGCCGGGCCTATCCATGGCTAAGCACAGTTCAGGAGACCAATCAGGGCGGGGCCGCAGCAACCAGCGGCCAATTAGGAGCCACTCAGAGAATTTCTGGATGAGCCAGCATACTTACCCAGCTTCAGAAGGGTCCCAGTGATGTGTGGAGGTGGCGTGGGTGGCTGGCTGAGGGAGCTGCTGCCACTACGAGGAAGAGCCCTGCCAGAGGCTGGAGATCTGTGGCGACAGGAAACCAAAAGCAGGGTTAGTAATGTAGGGAGAGAAAGGGTGATGTAGTGGCTAAATCAAGGGTGTGGGGAGCTAAGGGGGGAACGGGATGAAAAATTAGGCCAAGACTGAGAACAGGCAAGAAGCAAGTGGGGGGAGGCACCCTGCACAAAATGGAGTCTACGCTTGCTGTGGCACCAGGAGCACAAAGGAGTAAAGGACAGACCGAAAACAAAGGGAACGCGGTGAATAGGTGGGAGGTTGGGTCAGAGGGACACAACAGGGGTAGGATCGGAAGGCAGAGAAAGGTTTCAGTTAACAGTGTAAGCACTTTTAAACAATTTCTTGGCTATAATGAACTGTCTGAACAAGCACTTCAGAGAGAACTCTATAAAAATGGCTTTTTTTACACAGATTCTTGACTAAAAAGAATGGCTGGGCAGACACTTAAGATAACTCTAAAATGGCTTTTATTTTTTTACACAGAATCTTGACTAAAAAGAATGGCCGTGCAGACACTTAAGAGAACTCTATAAAATGGCGTTTTTTTACACAGATTCTTGACTAAAAAGAATGGATGGGCAGACACTTAAGAGAACTCTATAAAGAAAATGGCTTTTACACAGATTCTTGGCTTAAAAAAAAATGAAACAAAAAGAAAATGAAATGGCAGTGCAGATGCTTAAGGGAATTTAAGGAATGCCACCAGCAGGCAGATTAGAACAGAAGCAAAATTTCAGCCAACTGCCATTCAATCCTATGGGTGCAGAAGCCCAGTATCAGCAGAATACAGAGAAAAAAACAGCCGGGCGTATCGGTGGTCGAGGACAGTTCAAGAGACCAATCAGGGCATGGAGGCAGCAACCGGCGGCCAATTAGGAGCCACTTGAAGGATTTCTGGAACAGCCAGCGTACTTACCCAGCTTCAGAAGGGTCCCAGCGGTGTGTGGAGGTGACGTACGAGCGTGGCTGGCTGAGGGAGCCACTGCCGCTATGAGGTAGAGCCCTGTCAGGGGCTGGAGATCTGTGAGGAGGGAAGCCAAAAGCAGGGTTAGTAATGTAGGGAGGGAAAGGACGATGTAGTGGCTAAATCAAGGGTGTGGGAAGCTAAGGGGGAAATGGGATAAAAAATTAGGCAGAGACTGAGGACAGGCAGGAAGTGAGTGGGGGCACCCTGCACAAAGTGGAGTCTGCACTTGCTGTGGCACCAGGAGCACAAAGGAGTAATTAAGGACAGACCAAAAACAAGGGGAATAGGGGTGAATAGGTGGGAAGTTGGGTCAGAGGGACACAACGGGGGGAGGATCAGAAGGCAGAGAAAGGTTTCAGTTAACAGTTTAAGCACTTTTAAACAATTTCTTGGCGATAATGAACTGTCTGAGCAAGCACTTCAGAGAGAACTCTGTGAAAATGGCTTTTTTTTTTTACACAGATTCTTGATTAAAAAGAATGGCTGGGCAGACACTTAGAACTCTATAAAATAGCTTTTTTTACACAAAATCTTGACTAAAAAGAATGGCTGAGCAGACACTTAAGAGAACTCTATAAAATGTTTTTTTACACAGAATCTTGACTAAAAAGAATGGCTAGGCAGACACTTAAGAGAACTCGATAAAGAAAATGGCTTTTACACAGATTCTTGGCTTAAAAAAAACAAAAAAGAAAATGAAATGGCTGTGCAGAAGTTTAAGGGAGTATAAGGAATGCCTCCAGCAGGCAGATTAGAACAGAAGCAAAATTTCGACCAATTGCCGTTCAGTCCTTTGGGAGCAGAAGCCCAGAATTAGCAGAGGACAGAGAAAAAACAGCCGGGCCTATCCGTGGCCGAGCACTGTTCAGGAGGCCAATCAGGGTGGGGTGACCACAACTGGCGGCCAATTAGGAGCCACCCAGAGAATTTCTGGAGCGGCCAGCATCCTTACCCAGCTTCAGAGGGGGTCCCCAGAGGTGTGTGGAGGTGGCGTGTGCGGCTGGCTGAGGGAGTTGCGGCCGCTACGAGGAGGAGCCCTGTCAGGGGCTGGAGATCTGGCTTCAGAGGGGTCCCCAGCAGTGTGTGGAGGTGGCGTGGGTGGCTGGCTGAGGGAGCCATGGCCACAATGAGGAGGAGCCCTGTCAGGGGCTGGAGATCTGGCTTCAGAGGGGTCCCCAGCAGTGTGTGGAGATGGCGCGGGTGGCTGGCTGAGGGAGCTGCGGCCACTACGAGGAAGAGCCCTTTCAGGGGCTGGAGAGCTGGTTTCAGAGGGGTCCTCAGCGGTGTGTGGAGGTGGCGTGTGCGGCTGGCTGAGGGAGCTGTGGCTGCTACAAGGAGGAGCCCTTTCAGGGGCTGGAGATCCAGCTTCAGAGGGGTCCCCAGCGGTGTGCGGAGGTGGGTTTTACCCCCCCCTTAACCAAGTTGGCTGTCTTTTCCTTGGTTTGAGCATTTGCTATTCTGACTGCATTCTCTGCTTCCATCTGCTTTAACTGGTACAGGGTTCTGTCCTACACATTCTGTTTATTCATTTATTTCAATCTTGGATTACAATACCTTTGAGCAGGAAATCACTCATTTACAAAGGTTCCATGTCAAAAGGGTGGGAAAACATACTGTGGGAACAGTAAAATAGTTACTAGCTAAACAGATTATTCAATAACAGAAATTAAGCATTCAACTACAGTATGATACAGTAAGGTAGGGGAATAATATACAACACAATTAAAGGAAAGCTGTCCAAACCGTGGTCTCCAACCGGACAGCTTACCCTCAGTTTAACTTTAGCTGCAAAGGTGCCAATTCTGTATGCACGCAGCTTGCTGTATTTTAATAATAAAAGTCCAAAACCCAGAAGGCACGGAGGAGGCAGGAGTGTTATTTGTTGTAAGGTGCGGCACGCAGATTCTCGCTCAATACTTTGTATTGAAGCAGCAGCACGTCCGCCGCCGCCTTTGCAGCAAAATGGAATGCCCTCTGCCTCCTGTACTTCCAGGTTTCGGACTTTTGAATTAAATACAGTGTTGTAGTACACAAAATGTCACTCTTGCTGTTAAAAGTTAATCAGGGGGGGTAAGCTGTCCAGGTGGAACTCACGCTTTTGGACAGCTTTCCTTTAACGATAGTCCTGTCGAGGCCTGGTTAGAAGTGACAGCAGGAGCAGCCATTGGCAGCTTTGTCAAATCAAAAGGAACGGACACCTTGCATAGTCAGAATAGACAGAGAAAGCATAGTGAAGGGTGGGGAAGGGGGGGAGTGCAGTGAGGGGCAAGGGAGAAGGGGGAGTGAAGGGTGCAGGTGCCTAGGTAGGGGATTGAGGGGAAGATTATGAGGGAATAAGGACAGTAGGGAGAGGTTGGAGGTGTAGGGTAGAGGAAATGTAATTGTGGGGAGCAGGTCAGAACAGGGAAACAGATAGCCTTTCTCAGGTGCAGTCACAGCTACTATTCTCTAGCAGATGTTGTCATAGTAGGTTTTTGAAAGGGCCCAGTGTTGGCATGGTAGCGAGTTCTGAACCAAGGTTGTTGATCCAGATGGGAGCCTGGTAAGAGTAGGACCGATGCCCCATGTGCTTCTGCATCTTGGAACAGTGAAAGGTTGATGGGCAGAGTTTCTGGTGTGCTGTGAGACTGAGAAAAAGTTTAGATGGTTTGCAACTCCAGGACGTATGAGTCCAAGAAGTTTTTTTTTTGGCTAACAGACAGGTTTGATAGAGAATCAAGTTGTAGTCATCCAGATTGTTCATAAAGGTTGCAGGTGTGTGGGAGGCATGGAGAACTGGTGAGGAGCCTGTAGGCTTTGTTGAGACCCATTGCTATCCTGTGGAGGGAGGTAGGGGGTGTGGAACTGTAGATGACTAGGCCGTTAGTCAGTGATGGAGATGAGTGCGCTATTGATAGCAGTTCAAAGGGCTTCATGTGTCAAGCAACGCTTGTGTCTGTGAAGGAACCCTATTCTGATGTTAACTGTTCTGGCCACATTCTTGATGTGCTTGAAGTAGGAAAGGTAGCAGTCCACAGTATCTTCCGGGTATTTGAAATGATCGATTTGTTCAAGAGGGACACCTGAACAGTTCCTGAGAGTAAGAGGGTAGAATTTGTGTTTACTTCTGGCACTGCTAAACAGCATCACCTTTGTTTTTTTGTAGTTCAACACCAGTTTATGAGTTTGGAACCAGTTCTTGACTTGCTCAAAAGCAAGTTGCAGTTGATTTTCAAGATGGGGGGGGTCATGATGGGTGATGTAGATGACAGCATCATCTGCATAAAGCAGGATCCATTTTTGCTGGGGCGAGCGTGGTCATTTTGAAAAATATTAAAGGGAAGGGGTCCAAGTACTGATCCCTGTGGTACCCCGCAGTGAACAGGCAGACGTTCAGATGTGGAGTTAGCAATCTTCACCTGTATTTCCTTATACTTCTTGAATGCTATCTTTTTTTCCCTAACCTACCCCGCCGCCTGTTTTGAGAACCACTGTGTTTTTTTCTTTCGTTTTTAATTTGTTATTTGTTTCACACAAAGGCTTGTTGCATCTATGATGGCAGTTTTGATGTTTCCCCATTGTTCCTTCACCCCTCCTTCTTGCCTGTTTGCTAGTGCTTTTCTGAGGAACTCTGCCAGTTTAACAAAGTCAGCTCTCCTGAAGTCCAGTACCCTCACTTTTGTGTGGCTTGACTCCTCGGCTGTGTTTTTCATGAACCACACTGTTTGGTGGTCACTTGTTCCCAGATGGCTACCCACTTCTAGATCTGAGATCCTCTCTCCATCCCTGTTTGAGAATACCAGGTTTAAGATTGCTCCCTCCCAAGTGGGTTCCAAAAATTGGTGTCTGAAGCATGCCCTTTGTAGGGCATTGAGAATGACCCTTCTCTTAGATGTGGCTGCAAAAAAGGTTCTCCAGTTAACATATTTAAATATTTGTTTGATCATGTAAGCTATTATTTTTCACTTAGTCATGATCAGTGCTAGATTACTTTTATCAGTTGGTATAATATTCTGAATCAGATGATGGTTTTCATTGGGTAAATGGGTAGGAATGCTGCAGCATGTGACTAACAAATATGAATGGTTTCTTGGACACAGTGTGACTCCAGCATGCTGTGAACATGGTTCCATAGAAAATGATGATGATAAACTATGGCTAGAACCCGGATCTGCTGCTCACCATGAACTTAGGAGATTGGCTCTATACAGTAGATTTCTCAATTCTGTCAGTCATTACTTGTCATAGTGGTATGTTTGTAAGTTCAGTTTGGTAGGGCAAGTTGTGTTAACAGTCAAATACAGTACATAGTTCAAGTTTCTCAACAGTTTCTGATCTCAACAACCAGGTATCAGTTATGGCAACTAGATGCGCTCACCAAAGTAATGGATCAGGGGTGGGGGTGGGGTGGACATTGCATATCTGGATTTCAGGAAGGTATTTGACTCTGTGCCTTACAGGAGACTCCAGTACAAGCTGATGTGCCTGAGTCTGGTGCAGACAGTGATTTGATGGGTGAGAAACTGACTGGGGTGTAGGAGACCGAGAGTTATTGTAAATGGGTTGGTATCAGGAGAGGGGATCGTCACCAGTGGGATTCCTCAGGGATCAGTATTGGGGCCACTACTGTTCAGTCTATTCATAGTGGACATTGCAGAGGGCCTGAAGGAAGGGGGGTGTCTATTTGCAGATGACACTGATGTATGCAATGGGGTGGACACTCAGGAAGGGGTGAAAAGAATGCAGCGGGATCTAAGGATTCTTGAAGCATGATCAAAAAAGTAGCCGTTTTCTGTCTAACATGGATAAGTGTGAGATCATGCTTCTTGGCAACAAAAACCAGAGGGAGGTATACAGAGTGGGTGGACGTGACCCAGCTGTAACAGAACAGGAAAGTTACCTAGGCATCACCATATCAAGTGACCTGAAGGTGGCAAAGCACTTCGAGAGAGCAGTGGCCACAGGCAGCAGAATGCTGGACTGCACCAGGAAAGGGATTACTTGTAAGAGGGAGGAGGTCATAGTGCCCTTATACACCCATCTGGTTAGGTTGCATCTGGAATATGTAGCCCAGTTCTGAGACCGTATCTTAGAAAGGATGTGAGGAGGCTGGAGCGTGTTCAAAGGAGGGCAATGAAGATGGTAAAGGGAGTCAGCCACCTATCCTATGAGAAAAGGTTAAGGGAACTGAACATGTACTCCCTGGAGAAGAGGAGGGAAAGGGAGTACATTATTGAGACTTTGAAGTACCTAAAATGAATAAACCAGATGTCAGTGGAGAGCATCTTACAGCTGAAAGGCAATCCGAGAACTTGAGGCCATGGATTGCAGATTGTGGGTGGTCTGTTAAAGGGGAACATTAGGAAGTACTATTTCATAGAGTGAGTGGTGGATGCTTGGAGTAGGCTCCCTGAGGAGTTGGTTGGAGAAACAGCAGTTGGAGGGTTTAAAAGAGCATGGGACAGACACAAGGGCCTGTTGAAGGTGGGGAGGGGGGGACATGTCCTAGTAGATAACTAGGCAAAGTGGGCAGACTAGGCAGGCCTGGTGACCCCTTTTCCGCCATCACATTTTTTGTTTATGTATTTATGTACATCAGAGAGAAATAACATAAATAAGGATATTGTATATAAAAATAAAATAATAATTACATTTTTCTGTTTTGACCATTAGGAGTACTGCAGATCTGGAGCAGTTCCAGAAAGACATTCTTATGTATGCTTCAAAACATCATGCATATACCTTTCCTGTATACAAAGCAAGAAATATTTTGGTAGCAGTTGATTACAGCCATCGTGTTGAAAAGACCACCTTTGATAAGCAAAATGGAGACCTATGTTAGTGTTAGTTTTTGGATTTAGCTAAATGAATCAATATGTAATGCTTACTGAATGAATAGCATATCAAGTTATTATATATATATATGTATGCCTTATTTTATATTATCCAAGGTTCATGCAGATGATGTACTGTTAATTTCTATTTTATGGCATCGGCACCATTTCATATTTCTGCAGAGGGAGTCAACAACCAGTGGATGACATGTACCAGTTAGCCTCGTTTTCATTTTTTCAGTTTCCCATTTTCCTCGACTGTGGAAAACCATGAAACCTCACCAATGTCACCCACACATCAAATGTTGTTTACATCTAGCTTGGCTGCTGCCATTAATACTTATTCGCTGTACTTATCAAGTCTAATAAGGGATGCACACAGTAGTATTACTGATGATCCAAAGCCTAGGTCATTGCAGAGCAGGATACAGCAAAATTACAAACATATGTGGTCGGCAAGACTGAATTGTTACTCCACCAGTCATATATTGTAAAGTGGATGTGTGAGTAGTGGGTGCATGTGTGGTGGATGATACATATGAACATGCAAAATGCCAGCAGAAACAGGCCTTATGGTCTGTTGTATCTGTTTGTTTGTGCAGCTAGCCCCTCAACTTGCAACTGAACTGTCTCCCTTCCCCACCTCCCAACAACCACCTCCCCCTCACTCTGTCCCACCCCTTCTTAAATCCACACACCGTTTTACAGGATACTACTTCCTCTGGCAGAGTATTCCACTTGTCCACCACCCTTTCTGTGAAAAAGTGTCTTCTGATATCCCTCCTGAATGGATGCCAGTACTGTATGCAGTATTCTAGGTATGGCCTGACCAGTGACCTGTACAATGGAAGGATCACCTCCCTGTTCCTGGAGGATATTCCCCTCGCTAGCACTCCAGAATCTTGTTCGCCTTTACAGTTGTCTTCCTGCACTATGCTGAGTGGTTCATGCTCCCCATAATAAGCGACCCCAGATCCTTTTCCTCCATGGTTCATTCCAACTCTACCCTTCCCAGATGATAATTCCTCCCCTGGTTCCTAGCTCTGAAGTGCAGAGCTTTGCTCTTCTTGGCACTGAACTCCATCTGCCATGTTTCTGACCACTCCTGTAGTTTCCTCAGGTCCTCCTGCAATCTCTTTCACCCCTCCATGTCATTTATCACAGCTCCCATCTTGGTATCATCTGCGAACAGACTGTTCTTAGTCCGGACCCTGTGTGAGATACCGGCTATGAATATTCCAAACAGCACTGTCCCGGTACCACACCCTGTGGAACCCCGCTCGTGACATCCCTCGGTGATGAGACTTCTCCCCTTACCACTACCCTTTGCTGCCTACCCCTCGGCCAGTTGATGATCCAGTTGACCATTTTTGCTCCCACTACTATGTATTCCAGCTTCCCCCCAGTCTTCCATATGACACAGAATCAAAGGCATTGCTGAAGTCCAAATACAGGACGTCCACTGCATGGCCCTTGTCCAGCTCCCTGGCTATGCATGCTTGAAGTCCCACCAGATGCCCAACCAAAATTTTCCCCATCCTATTAAAGTCCGCCCTCTTAAAATATACCACTCTGGTACCTGTACCTTCAGTTTCTCTGCCCATACTGAGTGTGAAGCATACCGAGTGGTGGTCACTCCCAGCCAGGGGGTCCTCAACCCCCAGATCCCTGTTCCCTTTCCTGCAAACCCTTCTAATCTGCTCATCCAACTCCCTATCCAGATCATCCTTCTGAGCTGGTGGTATGTACACTACCCCCATCCTCAATATCCTTCTTTTGGAGTCTTTTATTTATTTATTTATTTTTATTTAATTGTTTAACCAGGAGTAGCACACTATGCTGAAAGCTTTTTTACATGAGCGACCTGGGAGCACAGAGAAGTTAAGTGACTTGCTCAGGGTCACACAGTATGCAAGTGGAAGCCATGAGACTCAAACCCAGGTCTGGTCTGCTGGATGTCACCAGATTTGCAGCTCAGAGCCTTAAACCACTGCGCTATACTGCCTCCAAACCGAATCACTGCAAGCAGGATCTTGAAACTGTGTCCATAGGACCTCTGTCTTGCCCTCCTTCCCATCCTCTGTCATGAACCTTATTCCTTCCCTCACATAGATTGCCAAGGCCCCCCTTCCCCATAGCCTTGTCTTTCTTTAATATTCTGTCCCCTGGGACCATCATATCCCAGTTCTGGTACTGGGTGGCCCACGTTTCCATGATGGCCGCTATGTCAACCCTGCCCACTGCCAAGAGCACCTGTAGCTCGACTGATTTGTTATATAGGCTTCTTGTATTCAGGGAGACCACCCTCCAACCTATGCCTTTCCACACACCCCTTCCTGGTTTTTCCTTCTCCTAACCACTCCTTGTGCCCCTACTCCAAATTCCTGACTGATGGCTTGGAGGGTAAGCATGTTTGGCTCCCCTTTCTGGGATTTCTGCCTACAAGCTGACCTCATGCCACCCCCCTCACCTCCGCCCTTCCCATGCACCCCCCCCCCCCCCAGTGTTGCTAAAACATCAAACCTATTTCCTGCCATTCCTGCTGGGCTGTTCTTTGTCTCCTTTGCCCGATCTCCAGCCCTCTCACTACTGTTAGATTGCCTGTTTGTTCTGTTCTTGCACGCCTTCCCTCATCCCTCCCTTGAGCCGCTATAACTCCCATGTGGTGTCTTTATGTTATTCCCCGGGTGAGACCTCCCTGTCTCCTGCCCTCCCCTCATCCTCTTCAACTCTCTGCCAAGTCACAGCACTTCCTCCTCCTCCAGACTCCTCAACTTGTTACAGAAAGGACACCCTCCTAAACGCCACAGTATGTTCATCTAAACCACCACTCCACATCCATAGCATCCCACGATTCTACCCATGTTGGCTCCCCTAGCATCATGCTTCCCCCTGAACCACCCCTTTGTGCTGTCCCAATCCACCTCCACTAGAGTCCCCCCCACCCTCTGGTGTGTATCTCCCTAACCCGCTCCATTTATCCTGGATGTGTGCTATGGTTGGTGGGTGGGATCCACTAGACTACAAAATACTTAGTGTAACTTTATGTGCATCCATACTTGGCGCATGGGTGTATGGCTGGGGGGGGGGGGCAAACTAGATTACCTTGGAACTGGGGTATGTTAAATTACAAGATTTTCTGTCCAAGATCCAAGTCAAGAGAGTGAATCCATCTTGATTGATGTGACAAATACTAAATCATGCAACAGTTCTGACCTGCACAATGTCAGCTCTAACTCTCTCCATATTATTGATAAAGTATATTGTCGCAGCTATTATTTTCATTTCATTCTTTCCAGATATCAAAAAAAATTAATAAAAAGTCAAATTGTTGGACAGTTATGCAGAAAAGGGCTATGAAGACGTACACCTACATCCAAAGAATGATGAACATGATTTTTGAAAAACTTCTACAAACAAAAGAAAAACTTGCATCTAGAGCTTTGATTAGTGCAGATAATCCAGTACTAATTCAGAGGACAATTGCTAGTTTACCACCTCCAGATAGCAAGGAACTGGTAAAGGAACACATGTCAGGATTCAAAAAGAAATAAGTTAATATGATGTCTAAAAATAACAGACCTCAGTTTTGGGACTTCTGACAGAATCGTGCCATGGTACTTTGCATTTAGACCTCTAAATGTTCCATTGATTTGAAATATCTACATAATACTACCATAGAAATAGAAACAAATGCAGATTTGTTTGCAAGAGTACTCCAGGCAATGTCATTACTAGTGAGTCTAATGAATTTGTATGCTTTGCATTTATACGTGCACTCTGTAACCTGATCTTATTCATTAGTAAATGACAGCATTCTAATTAGAAATATTTTTATTTTATACAGTATAATAATAATAACTTCAGATGTACGCACTTTATATTTTGAAAATACTTTATTCAAAGTTATAGAATTAGTTGCATGATTTATTTTTTTGCTACAATTCATAATTTATGAAAAATGTCAATATTAATATTGTCATTGTTAATTTAATCTTATAAATGCATTCTAAATATAACATGTTACTTCTGAAACATTTGAACTTTAAAAACATGAATTGAAAAAGGATCAAACTTTGAACTGTGTGTATCTAATGTAAATTATGCCAATCTAGAACTAATAAATCCGGTGTAATGACTGTAGGGGTCCGCATACGAGTCTCTGATCCACCACATGCAGCAACTTGGTATCGATGGACTGACAGTTCATCCAAGATGTCCATATCTCCATAAAATATACTGCCTGTATCCTGTGTGGTGATGAGCTCTGTTGAAATCTTGGTCGATGGGGAAGGCGAACACATCTTGTCTATGTAGTATTGCCAGAGCAAGCACACCAGGGTCAATAACAAGTTGCGCAAATACCTGCAAGTGTAAATTAGATAGCAATTTACAATCCAAAGAATATATATTTATATGGATTATATATATATATATATATATATATATATGTGTGTATATATATATAGATATATATATATTAAATGGGCAGACTAGGTGGACCAAGGTCCTTATCTGCTGTCAAAGTCTATGTTTCTATATTATGCAACTTTGTTTGCCTTTGGTTAGCACACCATTGTTATTAAACATCACTTTTACATCAGATTGACAAAATGAGATCAAACCTGCCACCCAACCCCACCCACCCTACAAAAAGTGATACAAGTTTTTTTTATAAGGATAACTTAGATAGCGGGCCCATGATGTACAACAAGGGACCTAGGATACAGGAGATTGTCAGTAGATCTTTTACAAATGAAAGGGTCCCAAGTGAACTGTCACATTTTAAAGAAGAAAAGGCAATAGGACCAGATGGGGTGCACACCCGGTAAGTATGCGAGCACAAAGAATGACATGGCTGCTTCTATGACAGTCATGTTCAACCTGTCACTAGAAAACACAAAGGTAATTAGATACTGGATAAGGGCTGTTATAGTCTGACTACAGTCAAGGAGGAGTTAGGAAACTATAGGCCTTTCGGTCTGACCTCAGAAGTGGGCATAGTAATGGCATTGAAACCGAAAGGAATGATTGTGAAGTGCCTTGTTACCAGTGGAGTACTGGATCTAATGCAGCACAGATTCACATACTGTAGAGGATGTATTGCTATACAAACTTGATAGAATTCTTTGATTAGGTGCATGGGCCTGTCTTATAAATATGACATCCACCTTAAATGATCCACTCTGATCTAATTATCAGGTCACTAAATCAATGCGGTCTATCAGATTTGTTTACCGTGACATCCCTGTTAAAAAATCCATGTTAATTCAGATATTGTAAGACAATGGATTCAGTATATTCCACAGTCATTTCAGTCAGTAGTTGTTTTCAGTAGTACTACTTAATGTTGAGCAGGAGTCAACTGACTCTTCAAAAAGTGTTGCTTTCCAACTGTTGAGACTTCGGGGTAGTAGAGCAGCATAATATGTAGCACAGTATCAAAGGCCTTGCTGTAGTCAAGGTAGGCCACTTCTACATCCCACCATAGCCCTGGTCCACTGTCTTTGCAAACCAGTTGTAAACTTCAATAATGGTAGGCTGGCTCGACTACTCCCCCATTAAAACAATATTTTCTTGCATCATGTAGACCATCGGCAGAAAGATGTTTCAATAGTCTTTATTACAGTAACGATTGCATGATATTACCACATAACGATTTCAGAATGATTAGTATGAGCAAGTGATATTATATCAAAAATAATTAGGTTTAAGTTATAATAAAAAAAAATATTTACCAGCAGTACTGAAGTACACACCTCTGGAAAATGCCCACAACATACCTTCTCGATTTCCTTCACCTTTTTCCCCGACACCTGCTGCAGACACACCATTCAGCTTTTTCAGGGGTATTTGCAGGAGGTTCCTTAATTATATCAGGTGACTTCCCCTCTGTTATGCTTAGTATGAGTCTTGGGGTTTGGACTGCAAACTCAAGGCACAGTGATTGAAGAGATGGAACATCCATATAATTGATCCTGTATGTGTGTACATACAATAAAGTCAACATCAATGGCTATATCAGACAGCTCAGTTTTCATGCCCCCCTTCATAGGCCTACCCCTGTGGAGATGGTCAGGTACCGCCCTTTATAAGATATAAGCTGCGAAGGCCTGGCGGTGGTACTTGACCTATCGGTTCTTCCAGTGGCAAACAGTGACCTAGAGGCTTTAGTGGTGGCCTATAATAAAGCCATTTCTATGGCCCTGGATATCATTGCTCCTGTCTGTGTTCATCCTCTCTTCCTTCGCCCTCGGTCCCCTTGGTTTGATGGGACCTTGAGGGAGATGCAGCGATTAGGATGAAGCTTAGAGCGTTGCTGGTGGAAATCTACCCTTGATGCTGACCACCATAGATTGATGGACCATTCCAAGTCTATCAATCTGCAATCACCCATAAGAAGGCAGAGTTCCTGTCCAGGGAGATTGTGGCTGCTCAAAACCAACCAGCTCAGCTGTTTTGAACTGTTAACAGACTGTGCAACCCAGCATGCCTGCAGACTCAAAGAGCCTTTTCACAAGTGGAGTGTGATGAGCTTGCTCAATTCTTTGCAGCTAAGGTGACTGACATCAGGGCGGAGCTCCAGCCAGCACACTCTATGGGTGATGCTTTAGATCAGCACTTGGTCGCTGTCCCTCAGTTTTCCTGGAATACCTTCGACCAGCCAGAGTTCATAGATGTCATGCGAATTGTCCATGGTATGTGCCCTACATACTGTAGTTTGGATCCGGGACCGACAACCCTGATTATGGGTTGTAGTGATATCATTGGCCCAGTCCTAGCATGGATACTCTGGTGCTCCTTGGAGACAGATGAAGGAGGTGGTGGTGACACCCCTCTTGAAGAAAGCTTCTTTGGACCCAGACTGCCCTGCAAACTATAGACCAATCTCAAACCTTCCCTTTATAGGGAAGATGATTGAGAAAGTAGTGGCCCTACAACTGGAGAATGATTTGACCATCCATGACATCTATGTACCTCTCTAATCCAGTTTTTGAAAGAGGCATAGTACTGAGACAGTGCTGGTTCTGGTGCTCAGTGATCTCCTGATGGCAAGGAATCAGTAAAACCTTTCCATCTTGGTTCTTCTAGATCTCTCATCAGCATTCAACACTGTGGACCATGGGGATCTTCTCAATCGCCTGACGTTCATCTGTGGCCGGTCAGGTACAGTCCTCAGGTGGTTTACATCTTTCCTCACTGGCAGAACTCAGGATGGTGTCAGGGATTCATTCCTCTGACCCAGCCTCTCTGTCATGTGGGGTTCCTAAGGATTCGGTGTTGTCCCCCATGTTATTCGAAGTGTACATGCTTCCCCTCGGAGACATTGTAAGAAGGTATGGGCTGAGGTTTCACTGTTATGCTGATTATGCCCAGCTCTACCTTTCTTTTGCACCTGACCAGGATAGAGCTCTCTCAGTATTTAACAACTGCCTCGCTGAAATCCAGGATTGGATAAATTCGAGCAGGTTGAGGTTCAACTCAGAAAAGGCTGAGGTGTTGGTTATGGACCTGGGGCACCGGATAGAGGGGTTGAGGTCATGTTCACCCTTGGGACTTTTCCGTGGGGGCTTACCACTCCTTACCTCTGAATGGGTGCGAAACCTGGGGGTGATTTTTGTTGAAAGGCTGACACTGTGATCGCAGGTGTCTGCAGTTGCCATATCCTCTTTTTACCATTTGAGAAACATCTCCAGAGTTAAGCACCATGTTCTGTCTGGTGATCTTCCTACTCTGGTCCACACCTTTGTGTCCTTGTGCCTTGATTACTGCAACTCCCTTTACCTAGGGCTACCTGGGGTGGATATCTGCCACCTGCAGCTGGTGCAAAATGCTGCAGCCTGGTTATTGACGGGAACTCCCCAGTCTTGTCACGTCTCTCCAATACTGCGCGAACTGCACTGGTTGCTGGTACAGTGGTGGATCACCTTTAAAGTTGGACTTCTGACTTATAAAGCCCTACATGGACAGGGTCTGGACTACCTGAAAGAGCTTCTAATTCCTTACTGCCCTTGGCGATCACTCTGCTCAGCTGACGAGGGGTTGCTAGAGATTCTAAGGGTTTCCTTAAAATCTTCTGGGGCCTGTGCATTTATGTATGTGGCCCCAGCCCTTTGGAATTCTCTACCCCATCAGTTACGGGAGTGCATGACTGTGGAGGGATTTAAACAGGCCCTAAAAACATACTTGTGGCTTCAAGTCCATCCTGCATGATTTTATCATGTTTTTATTTGGATTTTATGTGCATTCTTAGGAATCTGTATTTATTGTTCAATGTGTTGTTTTAACTTGTTGTTATGTGCCTTGGGTTTTTGAAAGGTGCAGTACAAATAAAGTATTATTATTATTAGTGCTTCTCTCCTTGTTTAAAATAAATATATATATATTTGCCAGTATTGAGTTATGCCATTCCTGAATACGTTCATGGAAGGACCTATGAGTGGATGACACACTAGTAATCCTGCCATGACCTGTGCCGAGCATCATCTTCAGTTAGTTGGAGAGGGAGGAAGTCACTCTAGCTGGTGACTTGGTGACTGTGTAAGGGTATTTGAGGTTATTTCCTTAGCTGCCATTTCTGTGTGTTTGAAATTGTATTTGAGGTCTGTTCTTAACTGTTATTTGGGGTGCTTTTCCATTCAGTTTGGGCAGGATTGAGGGATTCTAGCAGACAAGTTTGTGACTGTGTGTTTAAAAGTGGCTGTCTGGCCTGTAAGTGCAGGCATCATATTACAGGGATTAGTGTAGTCTGAATGTGAGGTTTTAACTGCCATCTTAGTTGATTCTTCAGTTAAGTGAAGAGGGAGAAAGAGACTGTAGCTGGTGACTTGGTGACTGTAAGTAAGCAATAAGACACGATGGGGTATGAGTAGAACATATATTACCGCACGGCTGGGGCGTTGTAAGTCACGAGGCCGACAGGCTGAGTTACTTCAGCCACAGCCGTGTGGTAATATATGTTATACTCATACCCCGGAGGGTCTTATTGCGCTTATAAAATGCAGAAATTGCAATAGAAATAAAAAAAAAAAAGGAAATTCAGTTTTTGCATTCAAATATTGCTTTATTTGATTAGTGTCCATACGCAAGGGGAAATAGTTCCCTTTCAAGTGCAACCTTTATTTCATTCCGGGAGTCCTCAAATTTTGTTTAAAGCATTTTCATTTACAAACTGGTGCCTGCTTTTTCCCGCCACTGCTTTTGAATCTGACAGCTGTGACTTGCTACTCACTGCGGTTTCTCGGAGATCGCTGTTATAATCGACAGCTTTTTGACAAGGAATGCTGCTTCTTCTATGTTAGTTTCATTTCTAAATATTTCCTCTAGCTCCTCTTCAGTTAAGCTAATATTGAAATTGACAGACTCGTTTGACATGTTTGTATGCAGGGTGCTTAATGGGATAATAAGATGGCTAACTGAGCCTTTGTGAAGATTCTATGTTTGGCATGTTCAGTACTGAACATTCTAATTCAGAGTATTGATTTCTGACTGCCCTTTTTTTTTTCTATGTGTAATACACATATGACACTGATTTTCTAGCCAATCAGTGAGCTTATATTTTCATGCCCATTTTATAAGTGTATTTAAAGTATTTCCTTAGCTGCCATTTCTGTGTGTTTGAAATTGTATTTGAGGTCTGTTCTTTACTGCCATTTGGGTGTGTCTCAATTTATTTTGGGCAGACTGAGGGATTCTAGCAGACAAGTTTATGAGTGGAGTGAGGTGTCACTGCCAGATAAATCCTTGGTTGATAGTTTTTTGGACTCAGCCTGTGGTGTAGTCCCACTACCCACCCACCCCAGACATCACTCTGCATTTATTGGGTGGGCCCCATAAGGCTTTGCAACATCCTGCATCCATACAGGAAGTAGCGAAGAGAGGAAGCATAACAGAAATAAAACACAGATTTGGGGCATATCAAATAGCCATCTTAAGTAGGCAGTTGATTGAGGAGGGAATCAGACATGATGGGAGTTGTGCAGTGCAGTGTTTGTGGAGGAGCTGTCTTCAGGGAGACATTCTGGAGGCTGTGATGCTGCCCTATCTGCAGGCAGCTCTCTTGGCTGAGGGAGGAGGTTACTTGTCTCCGAGCAGAGTTGGCCAAGCTGAAGGCAGCATCCACCCCCACCCAGAGACCACTGGGTCCATAACCTTTACCTCAAAGGATGCCAGGGAAGAGGAGTGATTGAACTACAGTGGACTCAGGGAGAGTGAGGGAGGAGGGTCGAAAGCACATTCCCCAACCGGTCCCGCTTACTAACTCCTACACTGTTTTGGAGGAACGGGAAAGCCCCACTCAGGAACCCGAGGCTGCATCCAGGGAGGATTGGAGGGTCCTCTAGGATGGAGCCCTAGGAAAAGGAAGCAGGGAACCCTGGAGGAGGGGGAAGCTTCTTCTAGTGGGGGACTCTATTGTCCAAGGAGTGGAGTTAGGGTCACTTAGCAGGGGGGAGAGAGAGGGAGGTCAAGTGCCTCCCTGGAAGCACTGCATGGAGGGATGGGAAGCTGATCCATAGAATTGCTATGGCAATATCTTTGAGAGAGCAGCTGGATGTTATTGTCGACCTGGGGACCAATTACCTGGTCAGGAGAAGTGTGGAGTTAGCCAGAGTCCAAGATGATTTCAGGAAGCTGGGGGGGAACCTGAAACAGATAGCACGCTCCATCTCACTCTCAGAAGTGCTACATATTCAGGGCACAGGGGAAGCTAGGGCACTCCACATCCATACCTTCAACTCCTGGTTGAAGGATTGGTGTGGAAGGGAGGGTTTTGGTTTGATAGGGGACTGGGGCCTGACCTGGGCAGATGCAGGCTTATATAAAGAGGATGACCTGCATCTGTCTAAGAAGGGGACCTTGGTCCTTTGTGAGAAGTTTAAATGCTTCAGCTGTGAACATTTAAACTGGTCAAGGGGAGAGAGCCAGGAGGCTTAGGAACACCCCCCCCCCATAGGAACATGCAGGAACAGAAGTTGACTATGGGAACAGCAAATGCAGGCCGGGAGAGGCAGACAGGTGAAGAATGTATAATGAGTGATACAGAGGGGGACAGGAGCACATAGGAAAGGAAACCGGGGTGGGAGGAAGATGCTGGAGAGGGAGAGCAAGAGCAGAGGGAGGGCAGACTGTAAAACATGGAAGGTCATGCTAACAAATGCCCATAGCCTAGGAAATAAGGTTCCAGACCTGGAGGCCTTGTTATCAGATGCAGACCTTGCACAGCGGCAACAACAGAGACATGGTACTCTGCTAATCATGGCTGGGAAGTCAATGTACCATGCTATACATTGTTCAAGAGGGACAGGAAGGGTAAAAAGGGTGGGGGAGTGGCCCTACACATCAGAGTTGGTATAAAGGTATAAAGGCTACAGAAGTTCAGAGAAGACAGGGGGAGGCCGAGGTAATGTGGATTACCCTGGAGCTAGAGAATGGAACAGCAATACACACTGGGATGATCTCCAGATCTCCAGCACAGAGGGAGGAAGTAGACAGGGAACTGGTGGAGAACATACATGACATGGCAGCTAAGGGCGAAATCTTGCTACTGGGGAATTTTAATATGCCGATGTGGATTAGGCCACCCAGATGGCTATTTCAGCCAGAAGCACAGCCATCTTAGAATCCCTGTGGGGAGTTGGATTCAGGCAGCTGGTGCATGAGCCAACCAGGGACAAGTCAATTCTGGACCTGGTATGGACCAATGGGTACAGAGTCAAAGAAATACAGGTGGAAGGGCAGCTGGGGTCCAGTGACCACCACATGGTGTGGTTCAGCATGGAGATATGGACTCAAGCCATACAAGGGCAAGAGTATTAGATTTCAGGAGGGAAGATTTTGCTGAAATGGGTAGATGTATACAAGCAGTCCTGGGGAAGGGAGAGATAGCAGACAGGGTGGAAAAACAATGGGAGAAACTAAAAGGAGCCATAGTGAATATAATAAACCAATGCATTAGGATAGTGGCCAAAGGGAAAAGAAGAAGGAAACCACTATGGTTCTCCAAAGAAGTAAAGGACAAAGTCAGGGCTAAAAGGCTGAGTTTCAGGAAAAATAAGGGGAAGCAGACAGGGAGGTGTATCTTGAATGTCTAAGGGAAGCAGGGAAGGCTGTTAGGAGGGCGAAGGCACAGACAGAAGAAGAGCTTAGCACAGTCTGTAAACAAAGGGAAAAGGCATTTTATAGGTACATCAGTGAAAGAAGAAACCGGGGGATTGTGAGACTAGGGGGAGAAGGGAGAGTGTAATGAGGGGAGTTGACAAGGCAGAAATACTGAACAAATACTTCTGCTCAGTATTCACTAAGGAGGGGGCGATCAAGGACCACAGTTGGGTTGCAGAGGCAATGGGAAGGGGGGGTGAACACCAGTCCATTCACAGTGGAGAGAGTTCTGGGAGAACTCACAAAGCTGAAGGTGGATAAGGCCATGGGGCCAGATGGCATCCACCCAAGGATATTAAAGGAGCTATGATGGGAACTAGCAGCGCCTCTGGCTGTCTTGTTCACAGAGTCACTAAACATGGATGTCTTTCCAGAGGACTGGAGGAGGGCACATGTAGATCCACTGCACAAAAGTGGCAGTAGGGAGGAGGTGGGGAACTACAGGCCAGTCAGCCTCACCTAAGTGGTGGGAAAGATCATGGAGACACTGCTGAAAGAAAGGATAGTGGCACATTTGGAATCCAGTGATGCTCAGGATCTGAGGCAACACGGATTCACAGCAGGAAGGTCATGTCAAATGAAACTAATAGTTTTTTTGATTGGGTGACTAGGGAACTTAATCAGGGAGGGGCAGTAGATGTCGCCTACCTGGATTTCATCAAAGCTTTCGACGCCATCCCACATGGAAGGCTGATTAACAACATGGGTAGTCTGGGCATGGGAGACAAGGTGGTGAACTGGGTTAGGAACTGGTTAACAGACAGGAGACAGAGGGTGTTAGTAAATGGGGTACAATCTGGGGAGAAGGGGTAACCAGTGGGGTACCACAGGGATCAGTAATAGGACCAGTCCTGTTCAGTGTCTTCATTAGTGACATTGCAGTGGGACTGGGAGGAAAGGTCTGCCTGTTTGCAGATAACACCAAGATCTGCAACAGGGTGGATACTCCAGAAGGGGTGCAGAAAATGAAGAGGGGCCTGGGGAAGCTTGAAAGATGGTCAAAGATGTGGCAACTGAGGTTCAGTGTAAAGAAGTGCAAAATAATGCACCTGGGTAGAGGGAACTCTGGGGAGAGCTACAGGTTGGTGGGGGGGAGGAGCTGACTGTCACCAAAGAGAAAAAGGACCTAGGGGTTATCATCTCTGAATCTGATGACCTTGAGGTATTAAAGCAGTGTACAAAGGCAGCAGGGAAGGCCAGTGGCATGCTGGGGTGCATAGGCAGGGGTATCACTAGCAGGAGGTGATGCCATTGTATAAAACATTGGTAAGGCCTCACCTGGAGTACTGCATGCAGTTCTGGAGACCACACCTGTGCAAGGACATAGATAAGGTGGAGACTGTCCAGAGAAGGGCAACAAAGATGGTGCAGGGCTTACACCACAAAACATATGAGGAGAGACTAAGGTACCTCAATATGTACTCACTGGAGGAGATGAGAAGAGAAAGCAGGGGGACATGACTGAAACTTTCAAGTACCTGAAGAGCATAAACAAGGTGCAGGTGGGGAGCTTTTCCAATGTAGAAAAAGTACTAAAATAAGGGGGCACAATATGAAATTGGAAGGGGGTAGTTTAAGAGGTAATGTGAGGAGGTTTTTCTACACAGAAAGGGTAGTCGGCACATGGAATAGTCTACCACAGGAGGTAGTGGGGGCAAGCACAGTGTAGGGGTTTAAGCATGCTTAGGACAGGCACAAGGGAAGCCTGAGAGGGGAGGGAGTGATACCAAGCCATTAATCACATAGGATCGGTGGTCACATACAATGGATACGGCCTACAGGCAGACTGGAAAGGCCTAGCAGTCCTTATCTGCTGACAATTTCTATGGTACATGATGTCCCCTTCCACTGCATCCCACTGTCCCTCAGCCTTGCCCACATGAATGGGTATCACAAGATGTGAGAGATCGATTATTGATAAGTGATTGATCATTGGCATCTTCAAATTTATTTGATGTATCAGATGATGCATTCTGAAAAATATATACATAAGCAATAAGGCATGATGGAGTGTGTGTGGAACACATTTTACCACACAGCCAGGGTTGTAACAAGGCATGAGGCCAAAGGCCGAGTGACTTTAGCCACTGGCTGTGCAGTAAAATGTGTTCCACGCACATCCCGGAGTGCCTTATTGTGCTTATAAAATGTGCTCCTTTTTTCTAAACTTTATACAGTTGGGGAAAAGCATGTTTATACGTAGAAACAATAGATTTACTTGTGTGCATTTACGATAAACTAGTCCTTCCATCCACTACGAATGATGTCATTGATGATGTCATTGTATTGTTGTCTACTTTCTTGTCCCTGTTTTTTTTCTGTTTTTTCCCCACATTCAAGCTATGGAATATTTGTCATGGAATGTTTACCATTGAATACATTGATTCAAAATTCTGCTCAGTTCAATTGGTAGAATGTTACTCTCCTAACATACTATACACACACACACACTCACACACACACACACACACACACACACACACACAACAAAGACACCTGTTACAGCCAGAGACTCAATTATCTCACTGACAGGGTAAGAAGAAGACATTTCCCTGATGAGCAGGCAAAGACAGAAAGGTGATTTTTCATTGTCAGCAAAGAAACCGTTGTAATAAAAACTATAAGCAATACTTAATGGGGTCCAATTCCAGGCGCATAGTGCGCCATTGGCGTGTAGTGGCACCATGCAGTACTATAGCAGAGACCCTGTGCCATATTAGAACAGGAAGGGTCCCCAACACCTATGTCCTGCAACTCATGTGCAGGTGTAGGCTAGGCACCATGGGCATGGCACAATGGCCCTGCATGCCTGCTGTTGCCGCATGCAACTGCCCCAGCCCCTGCAACACCGCCACATGCACCATGGGGTATGGGGGGCTGGATAGGTGGCACTTCCATTTGGGGGGGCCCTTCCACAAATGGATCCCGGGGTCCTTGACATTCGGGGGCATGTATGTGTTAGGGGGCACAGGGAGCACTGCTGGATACTTTCTGCGGTGCTGCAGACTAGGCATCTGCCAATTGGCATGGACAGATACCCCTTAGACCATTTCCCTTATGGTCTAACTCCATTGCGCCATTCCAGCTTCTGGAATGCCGTATGTGCGTTACGGCAGCCGCCCTCTTTGAATGGGGTGTAGTTGCTGCTGTAACCCACCCATGTGCCATCCCATTGTGGGTTGCGGGCATAGTGAGTGGCATAACTCACCACCAGCACAACCCGAATATGACATGGCGCAGGTCGCGACTTGGAATCGCGATGTGCATAATGCATGGTGCAAGTTGCGATTTATGCCATGGGGTTTGGCATAAATCACCTTGTGCCATGCGTAAGTCCTCTTGGAATCGGGCCCAATGTTTCTAATTTGTTTGTGTGTAAGGAGAATGTGATGATCAAGGAAACAACATTTAATTAATCTGTTTTATTTTCTATTTATGGTAGTTTTATTTTTAGGGCCCAGTGCAAGTAAATGTGATGCTTACAGTTACAGGGCAAGAAACAATGACTGCCTTTTGAATTCTTAACATTCTGTTAGCATAATGATTTCAGTGGTGTTCAGTGTACATTTGACAACACGTTTTGTTTTCCATGCATGGAACTTAATTGCTACATGAACAACAGCCATTCAGATTTCAGGATTTTCCCTTACCATTTTATAAATATTTTCTTCAGGATCAAGCACTCACTAACCCAGGAGGCTAGAAAACTCCTAGTACAAGCTACCTTCTTGCCTCTTCTAGACTATGCGGACTTCCTATATGGCCATAGTGCTAGCACAGCTCTCTCCAAGCTTGACACCCTATACCATAGAGCCCTTAGGTTCATTTCGGATGCCCCTTATAACACGTACCACTGCATCCTCTATTCTTCCATAGGCTGGAGCTCCCTTAGCTTCAGGAGGCAAAAGAATGGTATTCTATGTAAGTAATAATACCCGACAGGGTGGGCGTTATTGTGATATAACGGACCATCCAGGGGTGTAATGAGGCCTGACGCCACAGGCGGAGGGCCTTATAACCCCTGGAAGGTCCATTATATCCCATAACGCCCACCCTGGAGGGTATTATTACACTAAGATAATGGGGTTACATTATTTTTTTTTTAATAATGTTTTTATTAAAAAAAGTGTCAAATATTATTACAAATAAAGAGAAATGTGGGCTTGTAAAATAGTCCCTTGCCACTAGAGGGTGCTTTTTTTTTATACGTAGGAAGGGAAGTGAGTGTGGTGGGCAGAGTGAGTAAAATGCACTGAGGAATCGGAAGAGGAGCGCAACTATGAGGGAATATGAGCTGCAGTAAAATATTTTTTTTATTTGAGAGACACAAAAGAAACGGAGTTTGGTGTTTGTGGCTGAGTGTTGTCACAATGAAAGTGAGCTGGGAACGCCTTCATTGTGACAACGATGAAGGCGAGCTGGGAACGGAGTGGGTGGTGACGAGTGAAAGCAGAGCCAGTGGACTGTGCAAAATGCTGTTGGGGGGTGAGAAAGAGAGCAGAGCTGTGAGGCAGGAACGTTTTTGTAAAAAAAGAATTTACTTTTTGGTGCTGTGGTTTGTGTTGAAGGCGAGTGGAATGAATTTGAAGTGGGTTAGCTCGACGAGCCACTCGCTTAGCGAGGAAAAAGAAAATGGCGTTGGCGAGTTTGAGAATTGGAACTTGTTTTAGATCGGGCCGTTGTTAAGAAATAACGGCCCGGGTGGTAGGGTGTTTGAACCAATCAGGAAGCGAGTTTTAGTTTCCACATTATCTAAGGACATATAAGGCAATCACTCATAAATTACCTCAGTACCTCACAAGCTGCCTAACTCCATGCATCCCTAGTGCCTATTCTTTCAAAAGTCTTACCATCTGATTGTATCATCTGGTCTCTGATTGTATCATTCAGTCTCTGTAATTCTATGCTATTTTACCCCTTGCCTCTTGTCCAGTGTAATTTATGACTCTGTTCTGTCCAGGTCCATCTTGAAAATGAGCGTTGCTCAATGATGTTCGCATGGTAAAATAAAGATTTTGATTGATTGATTGATCTTATCTCTAGCTATCCCTAAAGTTAAAACGTGCTTTCGTAGAGCCTCAATAAGCTTCACTCTTCCTACGCTCTGGAATAAGATCCAGAAAACCTTAAGGCTCGCTACCCCTGTCACATTCTCCCTCTTCAAATCCTGGTTCCTGAGGACCTTCTCCAAGGTCTGTCATTGTTGCAAGTCAAGGTCTTAACATCATGATTTGTTACTGCTTTAAATTCTGGACTTAAACCTCAACCATTGCCTGAGGCATCATTTGAGTCCTCCCTTCTGTCATTGTCCAAATCAAGACCCCAACATCACAATCTGTCTTTGCTCAAATATTGGACTTAAACCCCAACCGTTACCTCTGGCATCTGTCCTGTTCTTCCTTCGAACAGTCCTTCCTCCCTAGGCCATCATGTCCAACCCTCTCGTATCTCAGCTGACCTATCCTCCCCATACCCTCCCTCCCCTTCCCACCCCACTTGCCAGGCCATGCCTACAGTACTTATCAAAGGACTCTTACATCTCAATCTTCTTCGCACTTTGACGCTAGAGGAACTGCCACTCCTGCTCACTATGATTCCTCCAATGATGTTTACTGTATAAATTTAGCTCATTACTTTACGTCCATATATCTGTATCCATGCAATTGTATTTAAATGGCTCTACCTTCTGTTGAACCTATTGCTATGTTCTGGTGCAAGTATCTTGTCACATGCAATGGTTATATGTTATTATGTTGTTATTATAATTATGCAATTGTTATGTACGCTCACCCAACCTGTGATGTCTTAACCCTGTTGGCAATTGTTTTGCTCCAGGTTCATCTTGTAAATGAGCTTGTCTCTTTGCCTGGCAAAATAAAGATATTAATTGATTGATTGCTAAATAGAAAATTGCAAATACAATAAAGAGTTACTATAAATGCCACCGAAATGAACATAGTACAATTATGCCATGTTCACCCACATGTAAAAAAATCCCACAATGAACTGCATTTTTCATTATTCACTTTTTTTAAATATACTGCAGTCAATACAACAAACAATGACTGGATTAGACCACTAATCTTACAGACATAATAGTTGTATTATCCCAAAGAAGAGGTTAGGCTGTATCTAAATAAATATGGTAGGAGGTCATCAATAGATGAAAAGAATTTGATTTATGTTGAATAAAAAAATAGAGCAATAGGTAAATTAGGGCAAGAAGAGCTGAGTGCAGCGGAGAACATGGAGGGAGTAACAGTGACAATAGGAGTGAACACTGTGCTGTAAGATGAAGGAGAGAAAAAGGGGGAAGATAGGGAGGGGAAGAAGGGAGGTGTTTTGGTGTTGGGGGACTCGATACTAACAGGGGTCAGGTGGGACAGCAAAGGGGAGAGGCACAGTAGAATATGGGTGAAAGCCATGCCACGAATGAAGGCAGAAATGGTAGGGCAATCCATGCTAAGGTATGCAGGCAGGGTAAGGGAAAGGCCTCACCTAATAATACAGGGTACTGGAAGAACAGACCAGAAGGAAATGTGGGAAGTGGGGAGGGGGATGGTGATAGGGCACTTCAACCTGCCGGGGTGGAGTGGGGCATACCTACTGCAAAGAAGAGAAGGGAGCAGGTAATGCTGGACACCTTCCAGGAAAGCTTTCTAGTACAGTTGGTAAAGGAACCAACTAGGGAAAGGAACAACCTTTACCTCGTACTTACAAAAGGGGAATGGGTGAGGGATGTGAGAGTGAAGGGACCATTGGGGAGGGGAGGGGGAACACCAGTCGGTATTGTTCCAGTAACAGGTGGCTAAAGAGAGGAGGCATCTGGCACAAGGGTGCTGGATTTCAGGAATGCCAACTTTAAGATGGTGTGGGAAGTGGTACAAAGCTTCTTGTGCAAAATTCAACCGAGTATGGACACACAACAAAGGTGGGAATAGTGTTCTAGCTAAGAAGGTTAGTGAAAAGAAACCCAGCTGGATAAGTAAAGGGGTGTTAGAGTGAGGAGGAAAAGGGCAGTTTACAGGAGATACAGAAAATCGGAGGGAGGAGGATAGGGAGGAATATCTGCAAGAAGCAAAGGAATTGACTGAGGCAGTGGTAAGGGCAGCAAAGGCAGCAAGAGAATTCAGGCTGGTGCAGGGCATACAAAAGGGCAAAAAGACTTCTTTAGTTACATCAAAGAGAAAAGAAGCTGTGGTGACCAAACTGTGAGAATTAAGAAAGAGGGAGGATGGGTGGAAGAGGGTTGAAAAATTTTAAGTGTTCAATGGCTACTTCTGTTCAGTCTTTACAAAAGAAAGGGAGGGGGCACTATCCATAGTAGGAGGGAGGATAGAAACAGATGAAGGGATGATGGATGGAGAAATCACAGTGGGGAGGGTGCTGGAGGGGTTAAGGGCATTGAGGGTGGACAAGGCACCATGAATGGATGGAGTGTATCCAATAGTGTTGAAGGAGCTAGTAGAGGTTCTGGCAGGACCCTTTGTAGAATTATTTAATTCATCTCTAGACAAAAGATGTGTACCCCATGACTTGAGTCAGGTTCATGTGGTTCACCCCCACAAGAGTGGACCCATGGATGAACCGGGGAACTATAGGCCAGTAAGTCTAATGTTCATAGTGGGGAAGCTAACGGAGACCATCATAAAGGAGAGGCTGGTGGCAGTACTGGAAGTGAACAGGATCCAGGATGGTAGACAGCATGGCTTCATCAGGGACAGGTCATACCAGACCAACCTGGTGGAATACTATGACTGGGTAACCAGGCAAATTGACAGGGGCCATGCGGTGGCTATCCTGTACCTAGACTTCAGTAAGGCCTTCGATTCAGTATCACATGGGAAACTTGGAAGTATGCTATGGGGCATGGGGGCAGGAGCAAAACTGATGGGGTGGGTGGAGATTATCTTAAAACAGAGGCAGCAGAGGGTGGTGGTAGGTGGGGAATACTCATCCCATAAGCCTGGACAAGTGCTGCTCCACAGGTGTCGGTGTTGGGCCTAGTGCTGTTTGGCATATTTATTGCAGACATCACAGAGGCCATCAGCAGCAAAATCAGCCTAGTTGTGGATAACACTAAGATGGGAGCAGTGGTGGGCAACCAAGTTGGGTGGTGGGGCTACAGGGGGATCTGGCAAGGCTAGAGGCACAGTCTGACAGATGACAGCTGAGGTTCAATGTAAGAAAATGGAAGATACTGTGGTTCAGAACAAAACAATCCAAAGAGAAGCTAGCATCTGGGTGGTGGTGGGTGTAGGTAACATAAAAGAGCAGTATCTGGGGGTGCTCGTCACGTGAGCAATTAACAATTCCGTGCAATGCAAAAAGGCAGCAGAAATGACCAACAAAATGCCTAGGTGTATTGCAAGGGGCATTACCTCTAGAATAAGGGAGGTTATTCTACTATTATACAGATAGTTGGTTATAGCCTACCTGGAATACTTTGTGCAGTACTGGTGCCCGTACCTACAAAAGGACATTAAGCTGCCAGATGGGGTGTAGCATAGGGCTAGGAAGATGATTCAGGGCCTGGTGGAATTGCCATATGAGGTCAGACTAAGAGTTAAACATGTACACACTGAAGGAGAGGAGAAACAGTGGATGACATGACTGAGTCCTTCAAATACATGAAAGGGATAATGAAAACAGACACAGAGGGTCTATTCAGGAGGAGGGTGGGGAGAGACACTAGGGTCCATGACATGAGAGTGGAGGGAGGTAGATTCAGGAGGGAGGTGAGGAGGCATTTCTTTACAGAGAGGGTTGTGGTAAAATGGAACGCACTACTGGCTGAGGTGGTGGCATGTAACACTATGGAATGCTTCAAGAAGGGGTGGGACAGGGCAAAGAGGAGAGTAAAGGGAGGGAAGAGGAAGAGGGTAGGGCAGCTGCTGAATAGGGAGCAAGATGCAATCTCAAGCAGCCTAGACAGACCAGGATGGCCTTTTGCTGACGTCAACTTTCGTATCTTCATACAGACCAGCCAGACTGCAAGGCCCTAGTCAAGCCCCACTTGGAGTACAATATGAAGAGCTGGGGAAGTCATCATGTCATGCTACAAGATCCTAGTCCCCCATCTCCTGGATGGCAGACTATTCCATAATTCTGCTTCCTTTTTCGCAAAACAATTGTCACATCGGGTGTTAGCATAATTTCCAGCAGTGGCTGAGGGCTATGAAGTCAGAGAATGAACATTGGGGAAGGAGGATCGTTGTCTATCAACATCATAAGCACAGGACTGAGCATGATGCTGTCTGGGTGGCATAGCACTCCCACTGCTCCTAGGGCAGAAAGACCGGACAGTAATAGGATAGGATATGCCGACCTTGGCTCAAGCGTCATTGATAGGCCCTCCCATGAAAACATGATCCCGATATGATAGGCTGGGGGGATGGGGGGAATCGGTGGGGTAGCTATGTGAATCAAGGTAGGTCCCTCAGGTGTCAGGTGATGGGTAATTGGTCTGGGAGGTATGGCTACACTGTAGTTAGGAGGAAAAACAAAATCTCAAAAAAATGCAATAAATACAAGGGGTTACTTCAGAGAAGCAATTACATTTTTGTTTACTTCTAAAAAATAACACTTCTGACACTCTCTGCTTTCATCCAAGATCAGCTGTTCATGCAACTCTGCAAAGTACCTGGACCATCATCACCACTAACCATCTATGTTAGCTGGGCTTTCACCCATGATTAGCCAGCTAGCAACACTACTCCAGAAAGAGGGACTGTCCCTCACCAGAGGAGACCATCCTCTGAGAAACTTTTGCCCACCCCCACCCCCACCCCACAGGACACACACACACACATAAATAGTGAAATCAGATCACTAGCAGTGGGAGCACTTATCTGCTTGTTCCGATTGGGAAACAAATCCGCAGACCAAATATTGTGAGCATACACTACATTTTTCAGGCAAAGAGGAAATCAGAGAATTAACCCATATAACCACCATATGCATACTATATACTGTATACAAGTGGTTAGAAAATGTGTTGTTGACCAAGGTGATATGTACAAGTCCCATTATATCACTGTGGTTAAATCTGAACCCCTGATCAAGTCTCCTGGCCACTTCTTGATCAATCATCTCAGTGACAAACTAGAAAGAAAAAAAAGTGAATCATCAAGTTACAAACTGTATTGACTATGTGCCGAAATTGTGAGTCAGCAGTGTGCAGGTGAAATCAGTTCACTGAGACATGGGCGGCAAAGATCATAGGGGACACAAGCATGAGCCTGATTTGATTTTTGACATGAAATGACACTTGCTAAAGCTTTACAGCAAATGCAAATTTGAAGAGGCACATCCTCGTCACAAACACTATTACAAATGTTTGAGGTGCATGAGAACATTATAATGATCCCCTCACAAATATGAACACTCAAGAGATGTATATCCTTTCTGAAATGAGAGAATTACATTTGACAAGGACCACTGAAAAAACGCAATAGCCCTTTTCACATTAACTTTCTATCAACACAGCAGAGAAGCAGCAGAGACAGCAGCTGCGCCCAAGGCATGTGCAGTAATTTACACTAAAAATAAATTATTTAACATTGGAGTGCATTTGAACAGTTTGACTGCAATATTTGCACAGTAGAACATGCATCTATAAGGACAGAATAAGGGAAAAAAAAAAACAATTCTGGCAACTTTTTTTTTAAATCACTTACCCTCTCCAAAATGACTGAAACAACTATTAAGAATCAGGGACATCAACAAAAGATTTGTTGTGGTATCTTTATTTGCAGGTGAAAGAGTCTAACATGTTTAAATATAAGAAAAATAGCAGGACAAGAGGACACAGCATGAGATTAGAGGGAGGCCGATTAAGGGGGAATGTGAGGAAATTCTTTTTCACAGAAAGGGTGGTGGATGCATGGAATGGCTTACCACAAGAAGTGGTGGCTATGAATACAGTGCAGGGCTTCAAACAGGCATGGGATAGGCATAAGGGAGCAATACAAATGACTATGACTAGATAGGCCACTGATAGAGCAAAGGACGATGGCACATTTATAAGGTAGAAAAAGAAATGGGCAGACTGGATGGGCCTTGCGGTCCTTATCTGCTGTCAACTTCTATGTTTCTATGTTTCTAAGTGAACATTGAATTACAGTGCTTTGAACTACATTCAACTGCATAGTGTGATCAAGTTAGAGAGCATACCATATCAAGGGGCCAGTAGCGTTGCATTCGGATGGTCAACTAATGAACAACATCAGACATGAAGAAGATCAAAAGGATATTTTAAGGTAACATAGGCTTACTTATTGGTGGGGGGATGGGCAGCAATCGCCGTGGAGAATGAAAAAAATCTCACTGAATAAACTATTAAAACAATATACAGCATGTAACAGCTGTAACTTGTGGGAGCTGCAGCCACAGGGAAAACAATGAGAACACAGAGTAACCATTCCAAAACTCGCAGAATTAAATAAATATGAAACTAGATTGAAATTGTAATAAACAATTTGTGACTATTTAAATTACAGATGCCAAAACAAATAGAAACATACCTTAGGCTTAGACATTGTTTAGGTTGCTGATTGAACAAGCAGATTTTCTGTCATTGCTGCACTGACCTGTCAACTAGGAATGTCTATAGCACTAGCTGATCTGACAGGCGCATGTTCATAGCTGCTTGCAAGCTCATACTCTAATTCAGTCAACGTGATCACACTTGCTGTATAATGTGCTTGTACACTACAGGGTGCCTGAATACAGAGATTCATGAGCACGAAATGGCAGACTAGTAAAAAGCAGTTTGGTGAGGGCTGAACGGACTACAATATTTGCCAAAATAATAAATATTGCAGAATGTTAGTTGTATGTGACAGTGCTATGATCATGAGTAACTATCATAATACAAAATGAACTAACTGCAAACAGTTAATAAGAATAAACAGTTTAATTGAAACTACTGTAAGACACTGTTCCTTTAAAGAGAAGCTAATACCTTAGGGACAGGCAGCTCATGGCAAGCTATTCCTTCTCCTGTGACCTCTGGTCTGGTTGTGGATTAAAATAATATTTGATTCATTATTTGACTGGACCTAAATTATTTGAAAGCGGTACTGAGTGCTGGTGTTAACTTTGCTGTTCTGTCGTGTGTGAGATTGCTACCTTTACACACCAGCACCCCCAGGCTACTGCTGATCGCAGCACTCCATTGTTTGCTCTGCTCCATGGCAAGGATCTTCCTTCCCCAGGACCTAAATTAACTCAAGTATGAATGTTGTGAAGCAAGGATTATTATGATGCTTTCGATAAAAATAGTAGAAAAGCAGTTCTGTTGGAAATGGTGGTTAGTGATGCTGCTGCGGACTCACTTTGCCAACTAGGTCATTCTGTTGGGAGAGGGGGAGCCATCAAAAATTGCTCTTTTGTGGCTCGGCCTACTATAACTGGCTCCAACCCACTGATGCTAGCTGTGTCTCTCACCACCATGGCCAGGTCATTGTTCTGCTTACTCTCTGCTGCCAAGGAATGAAGTAATTACAACCATGCTCTGCCAACCCACTTCTCCTTCTGCTGCCAACAAGGGTACACCCGCCAACTATTGATCCCTGCAGCTGTCTTACCCAACTGTACAGGAACAGCTATTGAGGAGGGATAGGAAAAAATTTATTTATTTAAGTCCATGGTAACTTGCTGTAACCAGAGATTGCCAATGCCATCCTGCATGCACCAGGTGGCTTTATGTGCATTCAGCATCTGGATGAATGCTGCCAACTTCTGAACTTCTGCCTCTAGTCAGTGGCAGACATTAGCACATTGAGTGCACAGGAAGACAGCTGGTGTGCGCAGGATAGTGTGGCACCCCCTGGCTTTAGGAAGTTGTGATGAGCACATATTGATGGATTTTCTGCTAAAACAAGAGAGGCGGCACATAGAAGGCAGGACTGGAGCCACTACATAAAGTGCGAACAGTATTCGGAAAATGAGTATGGCATCACAGTCCAACAGCAGAATTTCAAGATATACTCACAATTTATTTAAAAAGTGAATATAAATTGCGAGTATATATTGAAACTGTGCTGTTGTACTGTAATGCCATACTCATTTTCTGAGTATGGATTTTCTCCTACAAGAAAGGTAACTAAAACTTAGGAGGCAGTATAGCGCAGTGGTCTAAGGCTCTGAGCTGCAAATTTGGTGACATCCAGCAGACCAGTCCTGGGTTTGAATCCCACAGCATCCACCTGCATACTGTGTGACCCTGAGCAAGTCACTTAACCTCCTTGTGCTCGAAGGTCGCTCCTGTAAAAAAGCTTTCAGTTTAGTGTGCTATACCTGGTTAAACAACTAAATAAATAAAATAACTAAAACTTGTAAATTATGTTTAAAACCCCCAATTAGGTGTGAGCGGGTTACTGGGGGCTGGTTGGGGAGAGAGAGGGTAGAGTGTCTGGAGGACTGCTCTCCTCTCCCGGGAGGGAACCAGTGGTGGGGGGTTGGCACACTGATGTTGCCAAAAATGGGGGCAGAGGCAGGGCAGACACCCAGAGTGCCATGCATGGCAGCATGCACGATATCACCACTGATATCATTGCAGGCCCTTACCGCCACTCCAGGGGAAGAAAAAATGGTGGAAAATGTTACCGACAAGCAGGATGATACTGGTCCTTCACAGGCAATGCACCTGGCCCAGTTGGGCACCTCCAAGCAGCCTGAGGTAAGTCACAGAAGGTGCTTGGGTGATGGAGCTGGGGGAATCAGTGGATGTGGGCCAGTTGGCAAGGGAAATATAAAGAGGTAAACTAAAAAGAAAACAAATAGGGGATTTAAAAGCAGCAGGCACAATGGCATTTTGTGCCATTATCCCTCAATAAACAGAATGTTACAAAAGAAAAAAAGCTCAGCACCCTCCTAGAAACAGAATTTGTCAACAGAAAAGGACTGATTGACCAACCCAGTCTGTCTAAGTGCTACCTGTCTATTCTACATCCACATACTCTATCTGGTCCCTGCCCCCACCCACCTCTGATCTAATATACCCCTATGTTTATCCCTTGTGTGCTTGAAGTCCCCCATCATTCTAGCCTCCATTACTTTGGCTTGCAGCCTGTTCCAGGCATCTACCCCCTTTCAGTAAAGCAATATTTCCTCACATCTCTCATGAACTCCCCACCTCATGCCAGTTTCATTGCATGCACCCTGTTCTTGGTGCTTGTCTTCATTTGAAAGCGACTCCCCCACCTACACCCTGGTTTAATGCTGTGAGGTACTTGTAGGTCTGAATCATCTCTTTCAGGATGTACATGTCATGATCCCTCCCTGAACCACTCCACAACCTCTGTACCTGCTTCACCCCTCAGATGACCACTGTACCTGCAACTGGATCTTTCCTGAGGACCATCTTTCCCACCCACACCTGTCAACAACTCTCCCTATGGCAGAGCTATCCCCTCTCCCTGAGGTTGAAACCCTCATAACGGCTCAACCAATCTTTCAGTACCCTGACCAACATCCCCTAAACTGACCCCTCTTCCAGAGCTGGACCTCCACCCATACTCTTAACCAGCCTGCCCCTCCCAGACGACCACCTACCAGATCAGTCTCTCCCTCAGATGACCACACTCTGTGCCTCTACCTTTACAGCCTATTCAGGTCAGACTTCAAACATTTAACCCTCTCCCTGGCATGTTCCCTAGCCCACCCTCATGTGGCTGTCTACCAATTCCCACTTGCTTTAACACCCGCCTCAGCTCTTGGGGCATGGGGCAGCCATCCCATCACAGCCACAGGTAACCATGCCCACTGTCAATCAACTGATGGCATACTGAATGACAGCCCACACCCACTCACAAATGGCTCATTACTGGGCACAATGCAGCAATATAGACACACGCTAAACAATACACAGTGTATATTATGCGTTTATTATTTTTAATATGCAAACATACATATTAAAATACATTAATCTATAGCTTTCTTGTGTTTTTCATCATATCTATCATTGAAGACACTGATAAACACCCCATGTAGCAGCATCTCATATATTTACATTCACTGTGTAGAATTTAATAAATTCCGCAAAACTTGTAAATTTCAGTGCTACCATGGCCTAGTAATGCCAACTACAACCATTATTTCCTGGCTCCATGTGTTTTGACATTAAAAATCCTTTTGTTAAGATTAATCTGCTTGCAAAACAGATAGACTGTATGCTCAGCTTGGTGCTTCCAGCAATGTTTTGCATCCACAACATGACATTGAGCTAAACGTACTCATGCTAGGCACAGCTGAGGGGCATTGCCATTCGAATCTTTCTTACAAGTTCTGCGTGCACAGAACTTGGAAAAAAAAGACTAAAATAGTGCCACTCTCTTTTGAGGGATGTAAAGCATGCCACCATCTATTGGATGGCAAAAACACACTGCTTGTGGGGTCTTGAAGTTATTCACACCAGCCTTCGACAGCTGCAGTTGTCAGTTTAACAGGCCACCCGATTACTTGCTACATTTCTTCAGAAACATTGTTTGCTTGCTAATTTGATTGTACATTTGTTGTACTACATAAAATAAATGCCCTTTTTATTGATAATGTTTGCAGTGATTATGCTGTACAATAAGTTTCTAAGCTATTTCACCCTGAAACTGCATGTAGACCATTTTTAAACTCTCCTGGCCCCCACAGACTGTGGACAGGGAACATTCATACCATTGCAGCAGCAGTTCGGTGCTGATGGTACTGCAGTTATATTCCATTCACCTGCCCTCTCCAAAACTGCAGATAGGGGCTGGGGAGCACATGGGTAGTCTTTTCTTCACATGTGCTCCAGCTGTTGGGGGCAGAGGGCATCCAGCTGCAGTCAAGACAAGTCATGTCATGTTTGTTTAAAAACGCTGTTCCAAAAAGACCACAATGCTGTACATATAAAAGAAACAAATATGAAAAATGTCATTATTAACAACACACAATTACAATAAATCAAGGATAAAATAGCAGTACAGCAAAGATCAAACCACGGTAAGCTAGCTATTATTAAATTCTGTATAAACTAAGCCAAAAAGAGGTTTTTAAGGAGGTGTTAAAATGCCTGATGGTCAGGCACTCTCTTACCTGGCAAGATAGAGAGTTCCACAGGGTAGAGGCCACAAAAGCAAGTAAATGAGCCCCAGAGTTCTTTAGACACACCCTGGGAACCTCTAGCAGCCCTTCACAAGTGGAACAGAGTGAACAAAGGGGGTGGTAGGGGCAGAGAGATCTTGCAGATAGCGTGGAACGTGTCTGTGTAGGGATTTATAGGTCAGCAAACTCTTAACTTTTCTCTTCATATTGATGTCATCCTGAAAAAACTGCACCCCAAGTTCAGCGCCTTTTACAGGAACCGTAGTTCCTTGCCACTACCAGTTAGGCATGGTCTTGTTCAGAAAAGGATACTCCCTATTTTTGACTATTGTGATATAGTCTGTAGTGTTGTTCCTAAGTCTTCCCTTAGCAGGTTGGATAGTCTCTTCAATGATTTCTATCACCTTGCTCTTCACTCCCCCTCCTGCATACATTACTGTACCTTTACCATTCTCTAGCTTTCCCCTACCTTGAGGGCAGGCATGTCTCTCACTGCACCAAGTTCACTTCTAAATTCTGGTTTGTGACTCTCCCTTGTTACCTTTCCTCCTCACTCTCTGCTCCACCTCCCACCTTTTCAGATCCACTGACACATGCACTCTAGCTATTTTCCATCATGCTACCTCCATAGGTCAGGAAGTTTTCTCCTACCGCTACCCAAAACTTTGGAACTCACTGCTACCTCCTGTCAGACTTTCCTCTTCCCCATCTTCAATCTTTTTAGCCCTTCACAATTTCTGTTCCCCCAAACTGCACTTGTAATTAGGCCCCCTTCAATCCTCCCAACCCTGGCGCATTGTCCTTTGGCCCTACTTTACTTCTGTTCTCCTGACTGTACTTGTTCCTAGCCCCCCTTCACAACTCTCCCCACCCTTGTGCACTATCCCCTACTTACTTCCTGTCTCCTAACTGAACCCATCATCTGATTACTACCTCACATGCTACCACTTATTATACCGCCTCCTCCCACCCCCACCACAACCTACTGTGCCATTTTGACGCTCTACTACCATCCACAACCTACTGTGCTATTTCAACACTCTACTACAGTCCTCCCCCTACTACCCCCCTCTTCCCCCCCCCCACTGATGCCTTTACTTTTCCATTCCTAGTTACTCCTATTTTCTCCAGCCTCCTATTCTTTATCCTCTCTTCCATTCGTCACCTGCCACTCCGCTCCTCCTTGCTGCCCTCCTTTCTCTCTCCCCTCCTTTTCTGCCTGGTCCTGTCCCTCTTGCAGGGTTCTCTGTAATCCTGAAGGGGTATAGATCTTGGCTGTCTTCTACCTTTCTTCCTTTCCCCCCACCTTCTAATCCTGGCCCACTTGCAGGGTTCTCTGCATCCTGAAAGGGTGCAGAGATGGCTGTCTCTCTTTTCCCCCTCTCCCTTCTCCCCACTTTCAAATTCATCACCTGTGTCACGGGCGTGGGTTTAGGATGAAACAATTTCAGGCTGACCACAAGTCAAATGCACAAAAAATGCATAGTTGCGTTTATCATTTCATTTTCATCAAATACAATATAAAGAAAGCAAAACGGTAAGTCAGACATCTGCTTAACTTCAACAGTTTCCAAGGCTTTTTCTTTAGCCTAACAGTGAGATACATTACCAGTCAAAGTCTTATCTGGGGTCTCCTCTTCTCAATCACCATCCTCCACCAAGTAACAACCCAGAAAAATGGGCAACAACAGGATCTTCACAAACATTGGTCACAAAGCCTCCATCAGGGGATCCTCCTCCTCCTCCAGAGCCCATGGATCCTGCTCCACTGATTCTTCCTTGATATCCTCCCGAGTGGCACCTCTCAAGCACCTCCTATAATCTGTGCTCCTCCTCTCTCCAGCATCGATCAGCCTCCAGCCATCTCCCACTAGTCCAGTGAAGAAGCTGTAACAGGGACTCCATTTGGTTACTGGGTTAGTCTCATCTCATCCTTGGTGACTTGCCCAGGTCACCATTTCCATCAGGCACTGTTTACCTCATCTCTGGTGCCATGCACCTCTGCCATGTATCCTAGGTACTAGGTCTGGCACCAACTGACTGGACTTCCTCTGTTTCCTTGGACGTCCAGACAGATCCCACTTCTGCTGACACCATATGTCACCGAGTGTGGGTTTAGGATAACATAATTTCAGACAGACCAGAAGCCAGGTGCACAAAAAATGCATAGTTGCATTTATCATTTTATTTTCTTCAAGTAAAATATACAGAAAGCAAAATGGTATGTCAGACAACTGCTTTGCTTCAACAGTTTCCAAGGTTTTTTCTTTAGCCTAACAGTGTGATACATTGGCAAAGTCTTAACTGGGGTCTCCTCCTCTTGTTCACCATCCTCCACCAAGTAACAGTCCAGAAAAATGGACAACAACAGGATCTCCACAAACACTGGGTGCAAATCCTCCATCACAGGGGCCTCCTCCTCCTCCACAGCCCATGGATCCTGCTTCACCAATTCTTCCTTGACATCCTCCAAGTGGGACCTCTCGAGTAGCTCCTGGCATCTGTGCTGCACCTCTCTCAGCACTGATCAGCCTCCAGCCATCTCCCACTCATCCAGTGAAGAAGCTGTATCAGGGTCTCCATTTGGCCATCAGGTCAGTCTCATCTCATTCTTGGTAACTTGCCCAGGTCACCATTTCCATCAGGCACTGTTTACCTCATCTCTGGTGCCAAGCACCTCTGCTGCATATCCTAGGTACTAGGTCTGGCACCAACTGACTGGACTTCCCCTGTTTCCTTGGACATCCAGACAGATCCCACTTTTACTGACACCATATGTCACCGAGTGTGGGTTTAGGATAACACAGTTTCAGACAGACTGAACTCAGGTGCATAAAAAATGCATAGTTGCATTTATCATTTTATTTTCATCAAGTAAAATATACAGAAAGCAAAATGGTATGTCAGACAACTGCTTAGCTTCAACAGTTTCCAAGGTTTTTCGTTAGCCTAACATTGTGATACATTGCCAAAGTCTTAACTGGGGTCTCCTCCTCTCATTCGCCATCCTCCACCAAGTAACAGTCCAGAAAAATGGACAACAATGGGATCTCCACAAACATTGGGTGCAAATCCTCCATCACAGGGGTCTCCTCCTCCTCCACAGCCCATGGATCCTGCTTCACCAATTCTTCCTTAACATCCTCCCAGTGGGACCTCTCGAGTAGCTCCTGGCATCTGTGCTGCACCTCTCTCCAGCATCGATCACCCTCCAGCCATCTCCCATTCATCCAGTGAAGAAGCTGTATCAGGGTCTCCATTTGACCATCAGGTCAGTCTCATCCCATCCATGGTGACTCACCCAGGTCACCATCTCCATCAGGTGCTGTTCTCCTCATCTCTAGTGCCATGCATCTCTGCCGTGTATCCTAGGTACCAGGTCTGGCACCAGCTGACTGGACTTCCCATTTCCTTGGATGTCCAGATAGATCCCACTTCTGCTGACACCATATGTCATCAGGCGTGTGTTTAGAATAACACAATCTAGGCAGACCATAAGTCAAGTGCATAAAAAAAACGCATGGTTGTGTTTATCATTTTATTTTCAGCAAGTAAAATAGACAGAAAGCAAAATGATAAGTCAGACTACCTTTAGAGTATACTTGAGAGAATACTTTAGAATTGGCTAAACATTTTAACTATTTAGGGTTAACCCTTGACCCTACATTATCTTTTGAGTCACAAATTAATTTTATCAGAAAAACAATACACCAAAGAATATATGCTTTTTACTGAATAAAGACATGCCTTAGTAAAGAAACTAGGTTTTTGCTAGCTAACAGTTTCTTGTTTAGTAAATTAGACTACGGTCTAATTATATATGCTTCAGCCAGTAATTATCTACTGGATCATCTTCGGGTTACATGCAATACAATACAATACTAAGATTTGTCTTTTTAGTCCCATTTCGTACTCACCATTGTAACCTCCTGCAGTATTCAAATTGTTTGTTTTTTGATCATAGGATTCGATTAAAATATTCTCTTTTTATGTGCAAAATTTTGTGCTTAATACCCTCTGTTGTATCTAGTCTGTTTTCCAGGGTTGTTAACACTTTTGGTACAAGATTTCAAGATAAATTCACGTTCAAGATTCCTTTGTTTCGGAATTCAATAGGTCAAAGATCCATTTTGTTTAAGGCTCCAAAATTTTTCAATACTTTACCATTGGTACTTCTGAGATGCCCCTCAATCAGTAGTTTTAAGATGGGACTTGTCTGGTATTTGAAAGATCAGCAGCAGTGTGTATGTTAAATAAGCACTTTATGTCAAATACATATACCTTTGTATGTTGTAGTACTAATGTAATTTAATGTTTGAATCTGTTTTAAGTATTTTGTATATGTATGCTTATTGTTTATTTATATTTGTCACCTATGAAAATGGGCATTTTGCTCATCAGGCCTACAGGAACAAAAATTAAAATGGAAAAAAAAATGAAAGACAACTGCTTAGCTTCGCCAGTTTCCAAGGCTTTTTCTTTAGCCCAACAGTGTGAAAGCACTCACTACAAGGAGGTTTTTCACCTTCCTCAGTGAGTATTCTACTGACCACCCTATCTATCCTCTCTCAGCACAGAGGTAGTGATTTTTATAAGCTCACTAGAAGTTGAAATAAATGTCCACTGCCCTTTTGATTAACAGCAGACATAACATAAAACTAGCCACTAGGGGCCACTGTTGCTCCATAGAGAACAGTTATTTGGCAGCCACCTGTTGCACATCTCAAATCTCAAATGCACGACCCAATGGCAACACAAATATTGACTTATAATAATCACACAGGAGTGTGGTGTGCATATTTATGGAACATATACAGAGGTGAGAAAAAAATAAGTGGCTGATCTCAGACTTGATCCCAGGCAGCCTGGAATACCATTCCAATTGCACTAACCAGCTTTGCCACTGAGACAACTGGAACGTGGGCTGTCCCTGAGCACATTATTCTTTCTCAAATGTACAACCCAATGGCAACACAATATTTACTTGTAACCATCACACAGGAGTGCGGTATGCATATTTCATTTTATTTATTTAATTATTTCAGTACTCAGAAAACCATTTGAGCTCAGAGCTCTTTACATAGGGTCCACGTCAGGACATTTCAGTACAACAGATAGGTGAAATTATACAAAGGATTGCAGAAATACAAAGGTAAACAAACAGGATTATATATCAAACACAGTACAGATCACAGGAAAACAGACAATTTACATTGCCCAACGGTGAAACTAATCAGTTGTCAGCAAACAAGAGGTTGTTTGGAGCGTTGCTAAGTGCTAAAGAAAAAAATGGGTGAAGGGGAGGAGCCCAAGTGCAATGTGCAAAAGGAGAGCGTAATATCAGTATAGCAGTCGGAATCAGAGGGAGATGACTAGATTGGAGGCAGAGGAAGAGGGTGCTAGGTGTGTGTGGGGAGTAAGAGGGCCTACTTGGGGGAGAGAGGGAAGGGTTGAGGGGGCAGGGGATGGAAGTAGTGATAGGGGGTGGAAAGGTGATGCTAGCAATGGCAGGCACATTGAGATCTGCATGTCCTAAGGAGCTGCAAGTTCATTTTGAAAGTACCCAGTGTAGACAGGTGTGCAATGTTCTCCTAGAGAGAGTTGAACCACAGTGGGGCGCTATAAGCAAAGGGCCTTTGTCCTTGAGATGTTTGACATTTTGAAGTTAGGAAGGACTGGTGTTCGGAGTTACAGGTGTGCCGTGGATTATTGCTGGGAACCAGAAGTTGTTGGATCCCTGGTGGTAGCTGACCAAGGCAGATCTTTTTGGCCAGAAGGCAGAATTTATATTTTAGTCAGCCATTGAGCGGGAGCCAGTGTGTCCTGGCATAGAGATCACAGGTGTGAGTCAGTCTGTGGGCACCTAAGGGTGAGCTGGCAGGCTTTATTGAGTGCAGTTTTTATGCACCGGAGAGCAGTATCTGTAGCAGAACCATATATAGGCAGCTGTAGTCCACCAGGGAACCAACAGACCTGTGAACAGCTATGCTGAGGGCTTCAGGGGAGAGGCTATGCTTGTGACGATAAAGTAGCCCTATTCGCTTGTTGATAGCTTTGGCTGTGTTGTCAATGTGGAGAGTATAGGAGAGTGAGTTGTCAATAGTGATACCAAGGTATTTAAAATGTTCAACAAGTTCAAGGGAAACTCTGCCACTATTGTATATTGATAGTGGGTAGTTTTTGTGTTTGTTTAGAGAGCTGGAACACAGCATGGTTTTTTGTTTTCTTGGAGTTCATTATCAATTTATGATCTTTGAACTACATCTCTACACTGGTGAAGTTGCTATGTAGTTGCTGCTCAAGGGCACTGGGGCCTGAGCCATTTGAGAAGACAGCCGTAGCATCTGCATAAAGGAGGATGCAGCCTTGACTGGCTTGGGGGAGGCAATTCAAGAATAAGCTGAATAGGAGGGGATCCAGTATTGACCCCTGCGGAATGCCTGAGCAGACAAGTGTGCTGTCTGAGAGGACAGTACCTATCCTGAATTGCTGGGAGCGGCAGTGCAGGTAACTGTGGAAGCATGCAACCGCCTCAGGGCCAAGACCTGTAGCAGTGAGTTGGTCAACTAGGAGGCCATGATCAGGGCCCCGTGTTTTCTGCAATTACAGCAGTGTCTGCAGAAATCAGGGCTGACCGCAGAAATCAGTGCTTGCCACAGAAATCAGGAAAACCAGCCACACAGCTACAGAAATGCTAATTATGCTATGTGATCACACAAGGCATGGGCATAGCTATTGATATGTTAAGTATGCCATGGCATACATGCTTATTAGAAGGGGCAGCAAACTGATGCCATCTGCTACAAAGCCAAAAAGCTAGTGGACGCATGGCATCTTGACTCATGCTGGCTCTTGTTACATAACTCTGTCCAGCCAGTATTGTGGGGGGGACTGATGCAAGGGTAGCAGAGCTTGATTAGATCTACGGCAGTTATGATTTGCTGCTGTGTAGGTGTGGGTAGCTCAGCCATGTTAATTTTTCATTGTAAGACTGCTCATGGTGCATGCTGAATCCTTGGAAGATGAATTTGGAAGGAAGAACTGAAAGGCAAGCTGTAGTCAAGAAATGAGAAGATACAGTGGTGCCCGTGGAGGTGGACTCGATCTCTGTGTGGTGACAGGTATCGGAGAAGGAGCTGATTGCAAAAACATAGGGCTGGCAGTAGACTAAGCAAAGGACTCAGTCCCCACTGGTGGACATCAATTACAGTGTTGATTTGCCAGCAACAGTTCTGTACCTGCAAGTGTGAGAGTAATTTCTTGGCAGATTTGATCCTGCAGCCAAAGTGGTGGCATCAAGCTCAATTCTTAAGGAGGGTCAAGTTGCCCAGCTGCAGCAGAGTTGGGGACCGAGGTATACTAGAACTGGAGCAAGCAGGTATGGGAAAAAAATCAGAATGGAGAGTTTGATTGCTGCTATACATAAGTGAAATGAGGGTCACTACCTGAAGAACACCATAACCCCCTGAGTTGCGAGAAGAGAACAAGGTAACCAAGGTTACTACAGCTTAATAAGAATAACTTGCTTGCCCGGCCTGGTGGCACTGAGGGTTGAGGCATTGGACGCCACACCTTGCGTCGCTGCAGCGACCCGTGTTCAGGAGCGAGCCCGGGTCGCCGTGGGTTGGCAGGGGAGAGAGAGGATTGAGCATCCATAGGATTGCTCTCCTCTCTCAGGGAGGGATCCAGGAGAAGCCTGGCGCAGCAGCGGTCCCGGTGGAGACCGGTGGACCTGTGATACTTAGGGGCTCATGAGCATGGGGTAGACATTGGCAGCTGCCTTCTGGACCTGGGTGGGAGCACTCACGTCGCGGGCTGGGCGGCATTGCACATCCAACATAGAGGGCATAAATCCAGAAAATACCCTCGCCTCGGATAGGCGACAGCCCTGTCAGTGCCTCCGCCACACGCCCAATGCTGGTTCCCCGTCACTGCCCCTGTGGTTTCCCTGGGTTGCTGCCTCCCATTCTGGGACACCGCAATGAACATGAAGACGTAGGGGAACACAGCGGGCAGTAGACCGAGTCGGCGAGTGCAGTGGACAGAGAGAATTCCAAGACGGAGGGCCAGAAAAATAGTTGAAAAAAAAAAAAGAATGACTTGCTTGCATTTTTTTTTGTGTGTCTCCCAAAAGAAAAATCAGGAGCCAACAAATCCTACCGACACTGCAAGTTACACCCTCCTTCACTGTTATGGGAAGACAATTCACAGCCACTCCCAACACACAGATTTGTACACTGTACTCAACATGTTTGTTGCAAGGTAGCTGGGGTATTCCTAGTTTAAAAAAATAATAATCTAAGAACATTGATCAAAATCAGAAACAAATGGCTTTCAAGTTGGAGTCTATGTTTATGTCTGCTAACTGTAAATATTAACCAGAAGAAATCCGAACAGGTTTTGCCTTCTGTGTAGTTTTAGTTAAGTGTGTATGTCCTCCTCTGATTATAACCTAGGAGAACAGCAAAGGCCACCAATTTCCTGAAGAAGAACAAATGAGCCTTCAAATTCGGGGTGGGAGGGAAAATTCATTAAAAGAGAACACTGATGCCCATGGCTTTGCCAGGTTTGGGTTATTGCTGTTTAATATTTGTGATAAGCGAAGACTACATACTGTTAAATGGCCTGCTGTTCCACTTTCAGTATAGCTGAGTGGTTGCACGAAGGCAGTCAAAGGGTTAACTAAGACTTAATCCCTTTGAAGGTATGTTGTTTAGCCACAATTTATCTGCCGCAGAATCAACAGTTGTTCTGTTGCAGAAAGTATGAGGTCCTGTAGCAGAATTTAGGTCCACTTTGTCGCAGTAAACACAGGGCCCTGGGCATGATTGACCGTATCGAAGGCCTTTGCTGGACTGATATAGATTGCCCCAGCAAGCTGTCCAAAAACTAGAGATTTATGGATGAAGACCGTGAATTCCAGGAGGGCTGTAGTGGTGCTCTGTCCTGCCCTAAAGCCATGCTGCTCAGGGCATAGGAGCTTATGTTTGTCCAGGTATTCAACAAGTCAGTCCACAATGATTTGTTCCAGGGCCTTCAAGAGTGGTGGAAGTATAGAGATAGGTCCATAGTTCTTGGGCATGGCTTTATCCCTGCTCTTTTTCACAGGGGTAACTACTGCAGCTTTCCATTTGTGAGGGAATACTGTGAACCAGAGTGATAGGTTGAGAATATGGTAAGGGGAGACAGGATTTCTTCCAGAGAGTGTGAGATTAGTTTCAGATCGAGGATATCTCCACTGTATCTTCCCTTACTGAGCACCTTACACAGGTATTTCCTGGCTTCAATAGTAATAGTCTTGAAGAGAAAAGGGGGATGCACTGGGGTCTGTGAAGGAACAACAGGGTTGGTGAGGGAGAAGAAGTCGGTAGGGAGGACATTTCGGAGGTCAGTGAAAGCAAGGTTGAGGGTGTTGGCTATAGATTTAGGATCAAGGATGGGGGATCCATCAACGCTGAGCATGGTGGGGACCGTTTTGGGCTCAAGTTCCTGTGACCTCTTTTAGGTTTGCCCAGAATTTACGACCATCATTCCAGTTCTTGGCTAGGGCCTCCTTGTAGTATAAGTTTTTGGCTATTCGGATGGTCCTGGTACCGTTATTCCTGGCCTGTTTGTAATTCAGAATGTTGGACTGCTTCCTTGTGGCCCTGGCTACATGCCAGAGATGGTCTCTATTTTTCATAAGTTCAAGGGTGTCTGGACTCATCCAGGGGTTGAAATGGCCTTTGATTTTATGCTTTTTGAAGGGTGCGTGAGTGTTGCAGATCGTATTGAATAGGAGGATAAAATGGTCAAGCGCGCTATCAGTGTCAGAAGCCCCAAGCACTGCTGACCAGTCAACACTGAAGAGATCGGCTTTAAAGTGGTCTGTGTGACCAGGCTTGAGGACCCTGTTGGTGACTGTTCTTGGAGATGGTTTGGTGAAATTATTAGCCCAACTGAACATGACAGGGGAGTGGTCACTGATGTCATCCGGGAGGACAGAGGCATTGGAAATATGCTCAGGTTGTTTCGTGAGTACAGTGTAGAGCAGAGTTCTAGTGCCCATTCTATAATTGGTCCTGGGGGGGCTTCAATGAGCTGTGTAAAGTGGACAGCCTGAATTGTATCTTTGAAGTGGTTAGCTTCAGGGGCAAGCCAATTAATATTGTAATCACCAAGAAGTATAACCTCGGAGCTTGAGGTCAGGCTTCCAAGGCAGTCTATGACAGCTTGGAGACCTTGGGCCGAGTTCTTTGGTGGGATGTAGACTGATAACAGTGTAATTGTTTTGTTATGGGCCCCAAGATGAACCTTAATGACAAGGGCCTAAAAGAACGCCCTTATGCTGGGTATTTAGGACTATGCCCTGTAAACTGTCCTTAAGGTAGAGTGCACAGCCATCACCTCTTTTAGATACTCAGTCTTGCCTAAAAATTGTGTAACCCGGTAGACTGATGGCACCATCGGGGATCCTAGGAGAGAGCCATGTATTATGGAGAGCTACCCAGGCTTGTAGATTGTCAAACTTTGCTGTTGGGCTGTGGATGTTTAGGGATGCAAAGCTTTACATGCTTGGATGCTAGGCAATCGTACACTGATTTTGAGGTGGACCCGGATTGGGGTGGATGTTGCCTGAGAGAAGTAGCAACAGGAGGGCTAGTCTAAGCAAGTAACTTTTAAAGTATTTGGTGTTAGCTTTGTGCTGCCTTCTTGAATTTATTCTGATGGCGTGCTTGTCGGAGATCGAGAACAGTCTGAGCAGGAGTGTGGGAGGAGGAAGCCATGGCTGGGCACGCTGAGTTCTGGACCAGGCTTGCCAGACTGTGTTGTCAGGCCTGCAAGTGGCAGGTAGGTCGGAGTCAAGCACCAATGTTATGGTGCAGTAAGTATTGCCATAAGTATGCTCAGTGATAAGAAGGGTAGGCGGTTTAGGGTCATTGTGTGGCTGCCTTGAGAGCATACAGAGAGTGGTCAGAAGAATATAAAAAGGCATTAATCTGGTTACCAAAGTCATGATTGGTGTGGGGAGGAGTCTAAGATTAATACTACTCTAGAAAAATGCAAGGACTAAAGGGCTGATAAAGATAAGGCAGCAGAAATGTTTGTTAAATTTGAGCATGAGAGAGGATCACCCCTTTAAGAAGTTGCAGGAAAGGAGAGCCCCTTTAAGAAGTTACTGTAATTGACTAGTATGAGGCCTCAGGGGTTGGGGATCACTGGGGAACATATACAACCAGAGGTGAGACAGAAGTAAGTGCCTCAGCCGGCACTTGAACCCAGGCCACCCAAAATGCCATTCCGATTGCGCTAACTAGCTGTGCCACTGAGACAACTGGAACCTGGGCTGTTCCTGAGCACATTACTCTTTTTTAAATGCACAACCCAATGGCAACACAAATATTTACTTGTAACAGTCACACAGGAATGCAGTGGTGATGCACCATTTAGGAATGCATCACTGATTCACAGTTTTGGAATAAGGCAGTGGTACAGTTTCAGAATGTGGCCGTGAAGCATAATTTCAGAATGCAGCAGTGACACACAGATTCAGAATATGGCAGTGAAGCACAGTTTTGAAATGCGGCAGGGATATACAATTTTGGAATGCGGTAGTGATGCACAATTTTGAAATGTGGTGATGCACAGTTTTGGAATGTAGCGGTGACACACAATTTCAGAATATGGCGATGACGCACAGTTTCGGAATGTGGTGGTGACGTATAATTTCAGAATGTGGCGGTGATGCACAGATTCAGTTTGTGGCAGTGACGCATAGTTTTGGAATGTGGCAGTGATGTATATTTTCAGAATGTGGCAGTGACGCTCAATTTTGGAATGTGGCGGTGATGCTCAGTTTCGGAATGTGGTGGTGATGCATAATTTTGGAGTGTGGTGTGATGCACAATTTGGGAATGTGGCAGTGTGAATTTTGGAACATGGCACTGAAATACAACTTGGTGGGGATGTGCAACTGTGGAATTTGGCAGGGATGCACCATTTCAGAATGTGGCAATGATGCACAATTTGTGAATGGAGAAGGGATATGCAATTTCAGAATGTAACAGGGATGCATAATTTTAGAATGTGGCTGGGATGTATAATGTTGAAATGTGGTGAGGATGTGGTGCACAGTTTTGAAATATGGTGTGTACAGTTCTGGAATGTGGCAGGGACAAGCAATTTCAGAATAAATGGTATGTCCTGTCACATTCCAACCATGTGTATCCTCACTATATTCTGAAATTCAGTCCCCACCATGTTCCTCGATGTGTGCCCTTTGTTATCTCAACTTTCATAGGACCTCCTATCTCTAATCCTCCCGTACTATGTTCCTAATCCACCCCTTGTGTGTCTTCCTTCAATCTTTCCTACCTCAGTCCCCACCCTCCCCTTCTACACCCCCTCCTCTCCATCCCCACCAGACTTATTCTCACCCTCCCCATCTCCTCCCCTACTTCCTCTGCCTCCTCTTTTTCCCCCTGAACCCCTGCTGCATCCCTTTCTCCCCTGCTCTACCACAGCCTTCCACACTGGGCTTCTCCACTCTCCCTTCCTCAATCTTTAATTTCTACACCGTATCCTCCTTTCCTTCTCTATCTCCCCCTTCCCACCTCTCTCCCTCTCTTTAGGGGATGGAAGTCTCACTCTTTCCTCCTCCCTCTCTTATTTCTCCTCCTCCTGGCTGGCAATGTTTAACTAACCCTGGATTCTCCTCTCTTGCCCCCCTCTCCCAAACGACCTAAGCTTATTCCACCTAAATGCCAGGAGTCTTCTCCCAAAGCTCAACTTACTCAATGTATGGACTTCACAGCACTCTCCCAGTTTTGTATGTCTGCCAAAACCTGTCCTGCACAATCATCCTCAAAGAATCAGTCCCTACCTCCCATGAACTCCTAGTTGCCAAACTATCCCTCCACTCTACCCTCTGCATTTATGTAGGAGTCTGTTATGGCTCCCTTAAGATCTCTCTGTTACACTTTAAGTATTTGTCTAAATGTAACTGATCATTAATTGCATGCAACAGGGTATATACACTGTAGTTACATGTTTGTTGCATGCAACTACATTGCAATTGCAATGCAGTTACAGTGCAATTACACTATATCTACAGTGTAGCTAAGCAACACTTAAAGTGTAACCGATCTCTTCCTCCTCCCTGTAACCAATCTCTTCCTCCTCCCTTCTTGATATCCCGTCTTCCCTTGTCTCCCATGCTGCCTCTGGCAAACTTATTTTCATGGGGTCATGTGATGGCAGCTTAAGGAAAGACAGCGCTTTTGGTTGACTCTGTCCTCGGCTGGATTTTCTCCAACCTGCACGCAAATCTCCCCTGGAAAGTGGTCAATAACGGCAGCGTAGCAGTCAGGGCGTCTGTTGGTTACCGGGTTTCTGATCGGAATGGAAGCCTTTGTAAAAAAACAGACCGGGAAGCACACGCTGCCTCCTTCTCCAGAAAAAGAGCAGGCCGCAAAGCGACCCAGGCAGGGATCGAGCAAGTCTACTCAGGGATCGGTGGCTTTAACTGAAGAACGCTTTCTAGAAATTATTGGCCCCATTCAAAGCTCCATTCAGGAGATCTTTACTGAAGTCCATAGTTTCAAGGCTTCTATTAAAATGCTGAGCACTCGTGTGGATGACAATGAAGTCAGGCTGAAATCTCTAGAAACCAGAAATGATAAAATGGAGCTGAACTATACCTCACTCAGTAGAAAGCTTAAAGGAATGGAACAAAAGCTTGAAGATTTAGAAGGGAGAAGTCGGCAAAACAACCTAATAATTATTGGTATCCCGGAGAAAGAGGAGGGCACAATGCCCATTCAGTTTGTACAGAAGCTTCTGGAAAAGGTTGCAGGTTCATCTCCAAACAGCTCGACTTATATCATAGAGCGAGCCCACAGATCTCTTCGGCCGCCTCCTGCACATGGGGCCCCACCGAGACCAATAATCTGTAAATTGCTGAACTTTTTAGATAAGCAACACATATTAGGCAAAGTGAAAGCATTGCAGGAGGTTTTGTGGAATGGCAAATCAATATGCATTACACAGGATCTGCCACAATCTGTTCGTATTAAACGGTGAGAGCTTCATCCTATTGTTTCAAAATTGATTGCTGCGAGTATCCCATATAGGGTTAGATACCCGGCTGTTCTGCAAGTTAAAGTTAAGGATCAATGGCATTCCTTTGAAAATGTGGAAATGGCTAAGCAAGAACTGCCTAAATTGCTGCAAGACATATTCAAATAAATGTCACCAATCTGTTTCTCCAGTGGCATAGACATGGGACTGCTTCACAGAAGAGAATGGAACTTGTTTATTGAAGTTGAATAATTAGGACGTTTTCCTTACTTTCATCGTTTGTGGGTATTTGGCTAAAGACTTTAAAACTTGCCTGACTCTTTGAGGTTTTTTTTTTTTTTTTTCTCAGCAAATAAAGATTTTGCTTGCAAAGGGACATATTTGGCGAGGTCGCTCCAGATGTTTAGGGGCTCCATTTGGATGTCCTTCAGGACATGATGGCTGCTACTTAGCTGCTGATAATGCAAATATGATATGGCTGGGCTACGATATATATCTGTTGACATCGGGTGGATCCTCTTCTATGATTCACAACGGCTCCACAATTGGATTAGAAATATCATCTGGTTATTACTTAGAGGCTTACTTGTGATAGCCCCTTCCTGGATCAATGGTGATTTGAGCCACGATGAGGAACCCCCTCCAAGAGTTTGTTGCTAAAAGCAACCTGTGTCATTTATGGATTGACCTCGGCAGAGATCCGCTGTTTACTCTATGTTATTCAGTTTGTCAAGCTTTACCCGCTTTATTTGGGGGTCGGGGGGGCGATGTTTTTTTTTTTTTTTCCTGCGGGCAAGAATGAGCAATCACAATAGTTCCAGAGAATCAGTTTTGATAACAGCTATCTGGGTAATCCATCGTTTAACCATGTAACAGATGCTAGCATTGAAATTTTATATTAGTGATCATATTCTGCCTCACGGAAAGGAGAACTATCTTAAAGTTACTGCTTGTTGGTAGTATGGTGTTAGGTATTTCCACAGTTTTACCCTCTTATTATTATTATTATTATTATTACTGCTACTCAGGTGCGTGAGGGTAATTATGTTACGGGGTTAAAGTCATGCGTGAGCTTTGAAAATCGTAACCGGGGATGAGTGACCATAGCACTGCTTAGGCTAGCTTTAACATCACATAGCGAGTCGAAATAGTGGTGCAGTTGTTAGAACTGGGGGTTGTTGTTGGTTAGTTGGGTTGAATGGGTTTTGAAGTGTTGGAATAAGTTTGGACTAGGGGTGGGGAGTCTTTTTGGGGGGGAATCGGGTAGTGGGTGTGGGGGGGCGGAGGGCTGCGCAGGATCCATTACTTACCACCTAGATGTTGATTACTCCATGCTTGATAGTTTTTCCTTAGCTGTGGATATGATAAATGCGAGTGGCTTTCCTATGTGTGTGCTTTCTCTACCATTCCTATACCCATTATTTGATATATGGCATGAGTAATGGATACCATGCTGTGAGTTGGAACATTAAAGGGGCTAAAGACAGGGTTAAAAGACAGGTAATCTTGAAGCACTTGCAGTTTCTACGTGCGCAAGTTGTTTTCTTGCAGGAAACTCATCTCAGAAGGGACGATGTGCACCTATTCAAGAGGATATGGGTTGGTCAGGCTTATGGAGCCGGGTTTCTACAAGTAGAGGCGGAGTGGTGATCTTGTTGGCTAAGAGTGTACCGTTTAAGTTGTTAAGGAGGTATGGGATCCTGAGAGAAGGTATATTGTGATCCATGGTTTGCTGGAATCCTGTCCAGTTACCCTAGGATCGATTTATGGCCCAAATATCGATTCTCCCTCCTTTTTTATGAAGTTATTAAATGTCATCACCGGGAATCCTTCTGGATCTGTATTATTAGGTGGTGACTGGAACTTGGTCCTACAGACTGAATTAGATCGATCCGACCAAGCTCGTTTGGGCTTATCTCCGGCTCAAAGGGCTCTGAGAGAACTTATAGATACTATCGCTCTCGCAGATACATGGCGAATATTTAACCCTACTGAGAGGCAATATACCTTTTTCTCAGCGACACATAAAACATACTCTAGAATTGATTACTTACTTATAAGCCTACATGCAATTCCCGGGATTACTCGTGTTGGCATTTTGGCAAGGGTTATCTCCGACCATGCTCCGGTGGATATGGAGTTTAGTTTAGGCACCAGATTGAGACACCCGTCTTTGTGGCGACTGAATAGCCAGACGTTAAAAGATACTGCTATCTTTGAACATATTAAAGAGCATATTAACTCGTTTCTCGTTCATAATCTGGGTTCGGTTGAAAAATATGATATGGTCTGGGCTTCCCTAAAGTGTTCAGTGAGGGGTGAGTTTATTAAAATAGCGTCAGTTAGGGCCAAGCGCCAGAGGGGTATAATAGAGGACCTCTTAACCAACATCAGACATATGGAAAGTTCTTTATCCCGATCCTCATCAAGTGAGGAATGGACCAAATTACACCAGCTATGGGCCCAGTATGCAGGTCTACTAGCGCAGAAAGCTGAGCTGTCCTTACATAGGACTAAGCTACAATATCTAGACATAGGGGAAAAAGCAGGTAGACTTCTTGCGATGCACCTCTGTCAACTAGAGGCATCACAATATGTGGCTGGTATTTACTCTGAGGAGGAGGGTCGGGTAGTCACTGATTCGCACAAAATTGGTGAAATGTTCATATCTTTTTACCAAAATCTGTTTTCAGTGGCCTCTACTACCCCCTCTTCAATCCCAGATATACATGCCTACCTTCGTTCAGTTACCCTGCCCAAGGTTTCTGTAGAGGATGTGACTCTGTTGAGCGGCTCGATTTCAGTAACAGAAATTCGAGAAGCAATTCAGCAGTTACCCCTAGATAAATCTCCTGGCCCAGATGGGCTTTCTAACAATTTTTATAAAGCTTACCAAGACATCCTTGCACCCATGTTAATGGAATTGTTTAGATTCTGGTTTGAACAGGGTATGTCAGAGGCGAGCTTTTTAGAGGCGGTGATATCCTTGATTTTAAAGTCAGGAAAGGACCCACGGGATCTTAGTAGCTACCGGCCTATTTCTTTATTAAACACTGACGTGAAAATACTGGCTAAAATATTAGCTAATAGACTCTCAAGAATTATTGATAAATTAATAGGGCAAGAACAAGTGGGGTTCATGGCTGGGAGGTTGTCTCAAGATCATACGCGTAAACTATTGCACTTAATAACAGTGGCCAGAGACTCCGATATTCCAGCTGTGTTAGTTTCTTTAGATGCTGAAAAGGCGTTTGACAGAGTCTCCTGGGACTTTCTTTTTGCCACTTTAACCTCCTTTGGTTTCCCGGAAGACTTTGTCAAATGGATAAAAGTTTTGTATTCCTGTCCTACTGCTAAAGTGAAGTGCAATGGGCTGCTCTCTTCGTCATTTGTGTTGACACGTGGAACTAGACAAGGGTGCCCATTATCTCCTTTGCTTTTTAACCTATGTTTAGAACCCCTGCTTCTTAGATTGAAAGCTAATGTCAGGATCTCCGGGATTCATATTGGGGCAACTAGATATGCTCTATCGGCCTATGCCGATGACATTTTATTACATCTGGAAAATCCCGAGGTCTCGATTCCGGCATTGCTAGAGGAGGTTGCGGAATTCTCTAAACGGTTGTTTTATAAGTTGAATCGAGAGAAAACCAAAATATTCCCCTTAAACCATCGAGTAAATAAGGCAGTGTTAGCTCCTCTTGGGTTAGCGTGGGAATCGAGATCAATAGTATATTTAGGTATCAAGATCTTTAGAGATCTTTCTGCTATCCGGCGTAATAATATAGATACCCTCATTAAAATAATTACCAAAGAGCTTGAAAGATGGCAAGATCTCCCAATCTCTTTATGGGGCGATTGAGCGTTATAAAATGAACCTCTTACCTAGAATATTATATCCGCTGGTATGTTAGGATTGTATATTCCTAAAATTTCGTTCTCCAGATTGAAAAGAAAGATGAATCTTTTTTTGTGGAGTAAAGGAAAGATACGTAGATCTTACCACAAGTTAACCACACCTAAAGCAAGGGGTGGTTTGGCCGCCCCCTCTTTTTACATATACTACCTAGCGCAACATCTAAGCAAGTTGTGTTATTGGCAAGAAAATGAGGAACACCGAATATACGTTACCTTATGGGTGACTATTGAGAAATACCTTGCGTCCCAGGTAAGATGTTCATTAAACTCGTTGCTCTATGTTTCCCCATTCCATATCCCTCAAAGCCTCCGAAATAATCCCATGGGATGGTCGATAAAAGCATCTCTTCAAGTACAAGTATTATTGGCAGTTAAATGGTGTCAATCTTCGAATCAGCCCATTATTAATAATCCGCACTTTAAAATTGGCAATGAACCGATTGCCAAGTCCTTTTGGCATAGATTGAAACCCTGTAAGGTTTCTGATTTCTGGAAAGAGGGTAAATTTTCATTGCCAACCCACTATGGTTGCTCCGATAATCTCTCTAGCAAAGAGTTTTTTAAGTCTTTGCAAGTTAATAAAGCCCTGTCCAGGTTCCACAAACATTTTATAATCGTGGACATAGGAGAAAAGGATCCTACTGAGTTATTGCAGGTTGCCTCACGAAGGAATAAAGTTTCTATTTTATATAAGACCTTGTTAGACAGGGACACTAGATTACAGTCCGGTCTCTGTCCTTATTGGATCAAAGAATTGGGTATCCTGGAAGACCCTAAGATTTGGATAGTGTCTGGACTACTTTATATAGAACCGTTAAACAAGACAGGCTCAGGGCTGTAAATTACAACATATTACACAGCCTGTATCTAACCCCCTCTAAGTTATACAGAATAGGTAGAATACACACACCAATGTGCAGTAAATGTAAGACAAGAGAGGGGTCCCTCTATCATATGCTGTGGTTATGCTCCTGTATCAAAGTTTTGTGGCAAAATATTTGTAACTCCTTAGTTCCGATTCTTGGTCTATGGGAACTTTTTACTCCTGAAGTCTGCCTAGTAAATCATTTCCCTAATGGCACCCCAAGTAAAAGGAAGGCACACATGGCATTGATAACGGCAACCGCAAAGTTAGTTATAATGAGACATTGGACCGACGAGAAAGCACCCTCAGTTATGAAATGGTACAGGGAATGCGTTTTGGCACTTCAGCTGGAAAAACACATAGCGGATATGCGAAATAGAACTAACGCATTCTCTACTCGTTGGGGTAGCTTAGAAGCCGCTATGATGATATGGAAATCTCCAAATATATAAATGTATTTCTCTGTGTCATAGATATGTGTGTGGTGGTTCTGCAGCCCTGGGGTGGGGGTTAGGGTGGGGAGGATAGTTTTGTATTTTTTCCTTCTTCTTTCTTTCTCTCCTTTCTTCTTTTTGATGTATTGGTTTCCTTTATTTTTATGTACCATCATGCCTTTACGAATTCATATGAAGTTGTATACCTGGTACTAAAATTAATAAAGAGTTAAAAAAAAAAAAAAAAAAAACTTATTCTCATGCGTGATTTCAACTTAAACTGGCTTTCCCCTACCTCAAAACCCACACTTCAGAAGGACCAAGAGCCTAAACCTCACCCAATTAATTTCCAAACCAATCTGACTCAACCCTCACTCCACCAATCACTCAATTCTTGACAAAGTAATCAACTTTCACCCCCATCACATCATAACAGCAGGCACACTGCTGAATGCATAACATACTGCATCAGGAAAGTGGAACTCACCCACTCCACCCCCAAATACATATGATCTAGATATATCAGATGATTCGACACTCATGCCCTCCCAGAAGACCTTACTGCCTCAGGCTGGTTACTGGTATATCATGCCCATGATGCTGATACTTGCATATCCCAATTTGTAGCCATTCTCACTCACATGTGGAACTCTCATGCCCCCCCAAGAAAAGCAAATGTCAAACGTGCTCACCATCCATGGATCATTCCTTACCTTATTGCCTTGTATAAATCCTGCAACCAGCCATAGGCCTGCTTCAAATCTTCCCAGTCCCCATCTGACCTTTAATCTTACAGGTCACTCAGAAATTCATGCACCAAAAATGTCTGTGCTAGTAAGGCCCTCTGTTTCAAAAATAACCTCCAGTTTATCCTCAATTCTCCAAAACAAGTCTGGAAAGTTCTCCACTTCATTTTTTTTTTATAATTCAAAGTTTATTAAGTTTATAACATACATGAACACAATAAATCATTGACCTCCACTGCATTTTTGATTCCCCTTGCCCATTCTTCTCCCTCTGTCCTCATAGGGAATGGCTCAACAGTTTCTGACCCTTCCACTGTCACTGCTCATCACAATTTCTTCACCATCTGTGCCCTACCATCATCTTGTAGATTCCTCCTCCCAGCCCCCCAGCTGCCTCCACTCCTCAATCATTACCATATTGATATTGTTTCCCCCATCACCCCCAATGAAGTTTTCCTCACCCTTACCTTACGCAACCCCTCTAAGTCCAGCCCTGACAGATTGGACTCCAAACACATGCATCTCAACCTTAGCCATTGCCTTCCCTCAAGCTCACATCTTAAACATTTCCTTCTCTGTCTGCACTGTCCCCCAGGCCTGGAAAGTTAAAAAACCCACTCTACATAAAGTGGGCGATCCCTCCTCCCCTGGCAACTACCGGCCCATCTCTCACCTCCCCTTCCTAGTTAACCTCCAGTAGTCCCTCATCTACTCAAGACTTGATAACTTCCTTCACTCCTTCACTCCTCTAATTTTCTCTCCTTCTTCCAATCTGGCTTTAGGAAGCACCATTCTATCATATCCTCACTGCTGCAGGTTACTGATTCTGTCTTCACAGGGATGGATCAGAGTCACATCACTTCTGCCATATCTGTCAATCTTGCCAAAGCTTTTGACTTGGTGTACCACCCCTCCTTCTTTACAAATGTATTCCTCATAGTAGAGGTCTATACAGCACTGATCGTCGAGTTTTCGTAGTTCCGACTTTTTCGCTTGGTATGACGATTGACCAGCAGAAAACCATCGTATAAGGCCTGCCATGTTCTGATTCTTCAAGGTCAAACAAAACCTCCTGACGAAGAAGTTTTGTTTGACCTGAAGTACTGAGCATGGCAGGCTTGGTACATTGGTTTTCAGCTGGTCACAATCAGCGTCTAAATGCACCAATTTGCACAGAGTGTGGAATAAATTCTGGATTACTTCATCGCTCTAGTGGAGTGCTTGCTTCTGTGTTGTAAGATCTACTACTGCTGTGCTATGTTATTTATTTAGTTTTGCCATGTGTACAATTTAAGAATACAGGAAGCAGATTTCGTCTTGCCAGGTACAGAATTCACCTTAAAACGAAAGTGCAAAGACCAAGAAAAGCAACTGCCCCAACCAAGACTTTTTTTTTTATGGGTACAGCAATACAGAGGACCTTTTTCTCTAGTGAGCCACAAGATCTGCTCATTAACTCTATATATTTGGGGGGGCATGGCCTGGCTGGGAAGCATGGCGGAGGTCTAATTTTGGAGCTCTGTGAGGATCCACATAAAATCGCCATAATTCCACTCTAAACTGTTCTAAGAACCAGCTAATTTAAGTCAAATCGCTTGACTAATGCCTATGACATCTAACTTGGGAACAAAACAAAAAAACACTCTTTATAGCAGCACAGAGATCTCCAGAGGCCCTGGGCACAAGTGGGCCTTTGCAGTGACCAAGCCAGATACCAGAAGAAAAAAATACAGGCCGTGGGGAAAGATCTGCCAGACATGTTGAATACTGGGCCTGACTACCAAGCCCTCGAATGCCTCATCAGGGATTTAAAATATGAATTAGGTACAAAAATGCAATCTGGGTTTGATAACCTCATGGCACAGCTGCAACATCTACAGCAAACTGTGAACTCCATATCCGAAACTGTGGACTCCCATGAAAACAGGATTACTAAACTAGAGTCAAGAGTGAGCGCCCAAGAGAATGGCTCTAATATACTGTCTGCTGATCTGCAAAAGGTGCTTAAAGATATTGCTGAGCTGAAAGAAGTGAACAATGATCACAAAAATAGAACGCGGAGAAGCTGTCTTCGCATAGTGGGACTCCACGAGCTGCAGGAGGGTAAAGACTGTGCTTCCTCTGTTCAAAAATGGTTGAAACAAACCCTCTCCCTCCTGCAAGATACTTTTTTGGAGGTTCAGAGAGCTCACCGGCCCCCAGGGATTAAACCTTAGCCTGATAAACGTCCCAGACATCTGCTAGTCAAGTATCTGCCTTATCAGAATAGATCAAAAGTATTGGAAACTGCCCATAAAAATGGCCCCATCATGCTGCAAAGGGTGCGTATAAACATTTTTCCTGATTACTCTCATCTGCTACAGTCATGCAGGCAAGCATTTAATGAAGTTAAGAGGAAGCTCCACAGTATCAAATGTCCCTTTTCATTGGTTTACCCAGCTAGACTGATTGTGAGGCTGCCAGGAGGGAAACAGAGAGCTTTCATGGACCCTATGGCAGCAGCAGAGTTCATTAACCAAATAGAGAAAGTACTCGGAGACAAACAAGATGCACCTCAGGAAGATAATAACCATTGAGCTGGACATATAAGTACTATTGCTGTTATTTTTTTCTGTTTGGTATTGCCGGGAGCCCCTTAGGGCAGAAGGTTATTTGGGGAATAGGCTGTCTTGTGGCCCATAACACTGAGAGGCCTATTAGGGTGGGCCAGCAAGCAGCTGCATGAATCCACTCTCTTTTTGTGCTGAGGTAGTTAGGCCCTGTGGCTCATTGATCTCACACAGAGCAACACCCAACATTTACCTCAGAGACAACTGCCCGTTGAATTTTCAGAACTCTATTCAGGGAATTTCTTGAAAGCTCCCTCTTCAATTTTTACTCTCTGTGTTTACTGGGCATATAAATTTGCTGATTTAAGGGGCCGTTTTTGGTGCTTATGATTTCTGGAGAATGGTGGCAACTGGGTTTTTAACTTGTTAAGTTTTCGATCTCCTGATCTCCTGGTGGTTACAGGTATAGCTGATAATCAAGACCCAAGCTTTCTTACACTCAAGGTTTGACTTGTTGCTTTACACCTCAAACTAAAACTCAGGTTTGGATCTCAGTTTATGAACTCGGATGCTCTGGGATAAAGAGAGACTGCAGCCAGAAAGACCTTTAATAGCCATGTTAAAAGCTAGGTCCAGGGTGAACAGATGTACTAGAGGGATTTAAGCCTAAGTAATGCCCTCCTTGAAATGTCCTCTGATTTATTTTTATAAATTTATTGTAAAAGCTGGATATGTTTAATGGTTACTGTTTGGGGGGATTGGGGAAGTGGGGGGGGCACTCCTGGGGCACAATGTTAAATCAGGTACACATGTGCGAGGGTGGGTTCCCTTACTAAAGTAAGTAGGGAAGAACCATTATGTCAATGCTGTGAACTGAATATAAAAGGGTTTGGGTAATTTCACCACTCTGGGTGAGATTCATTTTTAGACCCCCTCTGCCAGGGTCCCAAGCCCTTGAGGTCAAATTGGCAACCGTGTTTTGGTTCGGCTTACTGGACTCGACATGTGTCTCTGGAATCGTTCCTGGTTGGCTCTACCCTCCCACCCGACATACATGGGCGGAAAAAATATAGTAAAAATTTTGTGTGCAAATGTGGATCTCCAGCCCACTCCACAAATAGTAGTGGGTTATTTCCAATGAAAGAGTGTGCTAGGGTTTTTTATGGGGTTCTTCTTTTTGCCACTTTCTCTGGCAGTGTGGAAGGGTGGGGGGATGGGGGTGGGCCTATTGTGGCTCTGGAGTTACAGTTTGTTGGGGAAAATATTATTGGGGTATCTGATCAGGTGATGGGGGTTGTGGTTCTATAAGGTTTGATTAAAAAAGTTTAGAAAGTTAGGACATCACGGACAAAAGGTGGATTTAATATTTAAAATTATGTTTAAGGTCGATGGGAAGGTCAAAAAATATTGGTTTAACAAGGAACAATGGTTAAGTTATCACTTATAACCTGGAACATTAATGGCCTTCACACAGTGGTAAAGAGGAAAAGGGTGTGGGTGCAAATTAGAAAAATGAAGGAGGATATAGTGATGCTACAGGAAATCCACTGTACTAAGGAAGAGGCTGATTGTTTGGCCCAGTCTCGGGGGGGGGCATGCTTTTAGTGGCCCCCTTTACTTCAAAAGCAAGGGGGGTAGCTATATGGGTATGCCTGAATTTTTCCACACAGAATTAAATCTATGCTGGCAGAACCTCAGGGGAGATACATAATTGTTGAGATGAGGTAGGGGGTAGGGACCATACTCTGGTCTCGTATACGGACCCAATTATGACTCCCCAGATTTCTTTACCCATCTGGGGGTCATGCTGGCCCCGTATAGAGTTAACCTTATCATGGGGGTGATCTTAATGTTTACCTGGACCCCAACAGGGATCATTCTAGGAAAAAATCAAACCCCATCTCATGGAGAGTGGGTGCTCTGCAGGGACCAGCCAGGGAGAGGGCCCTCATTGAAGTCTGGAGGCACTGTTACCCTGCTGAAAGGGAATACTCACTTTTTTCACATGCCCACCAAGTCTATACTAGGCTGGATTACATGTTTCTCTTCCCAGCCCTGGTGGATGAGAAGCTCTCTGCTTCATATGGTCCCATGGTTGTTTCGGACTATTCCCCTCTAGGGGTAAATATGATGACGGGTACCTCCTCGTCTGCCCCTCCCCATTGGAGATTAGATCCCACACTCCTCCTGGAGGCAGATTACTCTGCTTTTATTAATGATAAGATTAAATCTTTCATCTTGAACAACCATGTGGAGGGTACCCACATGAATTTTGTTTGGGATGCCCTTAAAGGATATATTAGGGTGGAAACCATATCATACTCTGCCTTTAAAAAAAGACAGAATAATGAAGCAGAGGACGGGCTTATAACAAAAATCCAACTCTTGAAGGGGGCAGCTATGGTAGATCCCTCTCCTTCCCTTACCAGCGAAATAAAAATTCTTAAGGGTCAATTAAATCAGATCTCCTCAAAAAAAAATTGAAAGAGACTTGCTGCTCACTAAGTCATTCTCCCATTTGAAGGAGACACAGATGATAAATGGTCGGTCAGCTTGGTAAAAAAGAAGCGTGCTGAATGCACCATTTTAAAACTAGAAAATAGGGACGGGTGGTAACTTATAACCAAGAAGAAATAAATGCCACATTCAGAAACTTTTATGAGACCCTTTATACTACACAAGTGCTGAAGGGATTGGATCCTTCCACTTTTTTGTGGTGGGGGGGGGGGTTGGATCTCCCAAGATTGAGTGGAACCCAAAAAGAACAATTGGAAATTCTGATCAGTCTTGAGGAAGTTAAAGCAGTGGTTTGTGAGATAAGGAGAGGGAAGACTTCGGGTCCTGATGGGCTCCCTGCAGAATTTTACAGAATCACATGGGACTCCATCTCAGTGCTAATGGCTAAGATGATACAGGGGGCATTGAGGGAGGGCAAGCTTCCTCCATCTCAAGTTTTGGCAACCATAACAGTTCTACTCAAGCCGGGGAGAACCCTAGAAAAATGTGGTTCTTATAGACCAATCTCCCTCCTTAATGCTGACTACAAAGTCATTGCTAAGATCCTGGCCCGGCGACTGGAAGGGTTTCTCTCTGACCTTGTACACCCAGATCAAGGGGGGTTTATGAAAGGGTGACAAGCCAAACATAACCTAAGGCAGGCAATTAACATTATCCATAAATGGGTGCAAGAAAGGGGGAAGGAACAAGAGGCCTTCTTGCACTGGACGCTAAAAAGGCGTTCTATCAAGTTGAATGGCCATTTATGTTCGCAGTGCTTAGAAAATTCAGTCTGGGGGAAACCATTTTAAGCTGGTTGGAAACTTTGTATAAATCCCCTGTGGCACAAATTCTTACAAATAGCACTATTTTCTGCCCATTCTTCCTCTTCCAGGGGACTAGGCAGGGCTGCCCCCTTCCCCCATACTGTACGTACTTAGTATAAAAGCCCTGGCTGCAACTATCAGGAAAAATGCTAAGATTAAAGGATTTGTCAGCAATGGGGTTAATCACGTCATCTTTCTCTCTCTTTGCTGATGACGTGCTGTTGTTTTTGGATAACCCAAGGATGGCATTACCTGAACTGAGCTCTATCTTTGATGTATATGGGCCACTTTCAGGCCATAAAATCAATTGGGATAAGAGTGAGTGGCTCCCTTTGGAGTAATCCAGAGCATCTATTACAATTGCTGGGGCTACAATTCACCCTACTAAACAGGTCAAATACTTGGGTGTGATACTTGGGTGTGATGGGTATGATAGAGACATACAAGTATCTTACAGGGAGGAACAGGGTGCAGGAATGCACTATTTTTAAGCGAAAAAGATGTTCCAGGACTAGAGGGCATGGGATGAAGTTGGAGGGAGGACGATTCAGAGGAAACGTGAGGAAGAATTTCTTCACAGAACGGGTGGTGGACAAGTGGAACACCCTGCCAGAGGAAGTGGTGGGGGCTGAAACAATCACGGGATTTAAGAATGCATGGGATAGACATAAAGGAAATCTGGAGGTCAGGGGTAAGGGGCAACAGACTTCCTGGAAAACATAAACTGAACTTACAAACTTAAATGGGCAGACTGGGTGGGCCATAGGCCCTTATCTACCGACACTGTCTATGTATCTATGTATCTATGTATCCTGCCCAGTAGATTGTCCCAAATAATTAAACTTAACTATTCCCCACTAATAAGAAAAATTAAGGATGACTGTTTTAGATGGCAAGCCCTTCCTCTTACTTTGTTTGGGACAGTTAACCTGATTAAGATGTCTATCCTTCCCCAAGTTCTATACATGTTCCAGTCTGTTCCAATAGCCCTTCCATAAAAACATATCAAGTCTCTGGAGGGGGCATTGACTCAACTGTTGTGGCAGGGGAGGAGGCCTCGGATCAGTAAACAATCTCTATGGTGAGCTGAGACCGGGGAGGATTGGGACCACCAAATATCCATCTTTATTATCTGGCCTCTCAGCTAGCCCACATACATGATATGCTGAGAGAGGGCCAGTGGGGCCCCCTGGTATGGTGTGAGTTGGAAGGAGGAGAGAATATACTCCTATACTACTCAGTACTAGTGGATTCAATAGTGGGATAATTAAAATCTAAAGTGTCCAACCCATGTATTAGAGCTACTTTAAAAGCTTGGGGCACTGCACATAAGATACTGGGTGGGGAGAGGCCCCTGTCCTGGACACAACATTGAAGGTACTACTCAGGAAAGAGAAGCAGATCCCACTGGTAGTTCAACATCACCTTGATGTGTGGTACAAAAAGGCCTTGTTTAGGATCAGTCAGCTTCTGGATAAAGGGCAGTTATCCTCGTTCAAAGTCCTGAAGGAAAAATATGGCTTAGATCCCTCACAAATTTTTATCTATATTAAGCTCAGGAACAGGCTTGAGTCCATTAGAAAAGGTGATGTAAAGGCTGAAAATATGAAGTATTCACCCCTTGAAGAGATGTTAAGAACATTTTCTAAGGAGGTCTGTTTTAAACCCCCAAGGAAATGCTACAGGCTTCTACTGGGAGCCCTGCAAGACCCACTGGAGGCAGTTAAGAAAAGATGGGACCATGATATATATATATCCAGAAGGCTTAACTGGGGGTGACTTGTCTGTGGTAGTTAAGACTACCCCCATTAGAATTAAGACTATGGCATTTTTCTTTGTACCCCTACAGCCTACTGCAGTAGCATTTCTAAACTTTTCTATATAACTCATTTTCACATTTCTACTACTATGGGTAGGCCACCCATAATAGTACCTCTTCTCCCTTGTCTACTCCCTCTTTGCATTCTTTTTCTCCCTTGCCATAGCCTTTAAAGGGAAATGTCCATTTCCCATCAGGCCCCACCTGCATGTGAAGTGGGGCCCGATTAGCAAATATAAAAATAGAGGTAAATGTGGCACTTACAGTGTAGTATTTTATTTAAATCCATATCTGGTTGATCCTGCACCCTCCCCACTGGCATTTTAAGTGCAAACACCATCCTCATCACACCCACAAGCACCCACGGCTGTCCCTGTGATTATGTGGCAGGTGGGGAGCAGCCGGGGTGTTTCCATAGGCTTACATAGAAACATAGAAACATAGAATTTGATGGCAGAAAGAACTGGAAGGGGACAGGATCAGTTGTGTTCCAGGACAGTAGCTGCTGCTTATTGTTTTCACAGGGTTCTTGTGGATTTTACTTGGTAGAAGGTTAGTTCTTTTCTTTCTTACTTCTAAGGGGCTAGCAGGGTATTGTTTTGGGGGATGCTGGAAGTTTGAAAACTGGTTTGGTGGCTGTAAGTGGGCTCATTTTGTGGATGTTTCACTGTGTAACAGGCTGTGTTGGTGGAGGCCTATTTCTTCTGATTTAAAACCTATTTGTTGGGATTTGCTTGGAGATGGTTATTTGAATTGGAGACCTATATCTGTTATTTCAAGCCTATTTTGGTGTGTTGTTAGTGAAGCTGATTAAATTGGAGACCTGTTTCCTTTGGCAGCAAACATATTTTGGGGGATTTGAGTTGAATTTTGATTCCTTTTTACTGACTCCACTAGCTGCAAAGGTTAGTGCATAGTGGGGGAAGGGTGTTAATGGTCTGGCCAGGTCTCACTCAGCCAATTGACTGGAGACAGAGCTGAATCAGGTTTGAGGTGTTAGCTGCTTTGTCTTCTCAGAAAGAACTGGAAGGGGACAGGATCAGTTGTGTTCCAGGACAGTAGCTGCTGCTTGTTGTTTTCACAGGGTTCTTGTGGATTTTACTTGGTAGAAGGTTAGTTCTTTTCTTTCTTACTTCTAAGGGGCTAGCAGGGTATTGTTTTAGGGGCTGCTGGAGGTTTGAAAACTGGTTTGGTGGCTGTAAGTGGACTCATTTTGTGAATGTTTCACTGTGTAACAGGCTGCGCTGGTGGATGCCAATTTCTTCCGATTTAAAACCTATTTGGTGAGATTTTCTTGGGCCTGGTTCTTTGGCTGCTGGGCTTGGAGGGGAGACACAGGCCTGATACACTCTCTCTCGAGTCAGGTGTCTGCCCAAGACCCGCCTTCCCCCACCCTCCCTCCCCAGAATTCTGCTAATTTATAGGGGAACACCTGCCCTGCAATTGGAGGAAAAGGCTGCAGGTGCAGCTCATGTGGTTCTAGCCACTGGGGGTTGGATTTAAAGGCTGGGAGAGAGGAGCTTAGGGAGTTGTTCATTTCCTTATAAGTTTAATGTGTTGTACTGCACCTAGTAACAGGGTTACTGGTGTACAGTGGGACTGTCTCTAAGATTAGTGGGTGACCTGATTAGGCAGTAGGGTGTATCTTGGATTAGGGGGGAACCTGGTGACTTACCCAAGGAAACCTATTTGGAAGGGGATGGAACCACACGTCATTAGGGCCAGCATCTTTTGGGAGGGTGGTGGGGTGCACAGGGTGTGGAGCAGCCATGATACTGGACTGGGCTTGGAAGTTCGGTGGTTGCCCAGTGTGCTACCAGCTGGCACAGCTTAGGGAGGAGGTTGCAGGGATTAGGAGACAGCTGGGGGAGGGGGCGGTATGGTTGGGGTAGGGGCTGGGGATCCCACGGGCTGTACCAAGCACTGGGCGGGGCATAGGAAGGGAGTGCAGGAGAACACTAGGGTCACATAGGGACCCTGGCAGAGGGGGTCCAAAGGACACTACCAAGGAAGCAGGCAGGTAACTGGGGACCCTCACAAAGGAGGGACGGAGGGACAACATTCTCAGGGAAGTAGGCAGATAGCCAGGGCTGGACAGAAGGAAGCAAGGCGGGGAAGTGAATCAGACCTTACACTCAGTAACTGCTTCAAATCTCTTCTTCTGCTCGAGGATGAGGGGGTGATGTAGCCACGACAGGGGTGGTTAGAGACGGAAAGGGAGTGGGGGGCAGGAGGCAGGGGCCAGATAACAGGAAGAACAGGAGGGGACCTGGAATGCAGGAAAATGGGGGGAGCAGTGAATCAGAGCAGGAGGGGCAGGGGGAAGAGGGAGGAAAGTGCAAGGAGAAGGACCAGTTGGGAGGAAAGGTAAAAGAGAAGGAACAGAAGTACAAGGAGGATTCAGTAAAGGGAGCTGAGGGTTTAGGCCAGGGGAGCACGACGAGCAAGGAGGAACTAAATGGAGACAGGAAGGAAGGGAGGACGAGCCAGGCTAGTTTAGCAGATGGGGAGAAGGACCAGTCTCGAGCAGTGAGGGGGGAATTAGCAAGGTACAGAAGGATACTCAGGAGGAGGAGAGGCATAGGATTGGAGGGGAGGAGGTGGCCATGGTAAATAAGGAGGGGGTGGCATGTGGCACCCAGATAGGGGGAGGAACAAGGAGCCGGCTGGGTGGAGGGGCCGGTAGAAAGGATGAGGGACATGGAAGGGGGGGAAATGGAGGAAAAGGAGCGCTCAGAGTGCTCCTGTTGGGGGATTCTATGATCAGGGGTATCAAATGGGATAGGGAGGGAGAAGCCTGGCCAGTTAGAACAAGATGCTTCCCTGGACTAACAGTGCACAGGGCTAAGCAAGGTATATCAGCTGGCAAAGGATTGTGGGGGCCCGGACATACTGGTCCACCTGGGTACAAATGACATTGAGGGAAATAGCGAGCTAGAGATACAGGCAAGATCAGGAGCTTGCCAGGGTCTGTCATGACATAGGATGCACAGTTTCCTTCTCAGAAATCCTGCCGTGTCAAGGGCTAGTGGAGAACACAAAAGGAAGATTAGGAGATAAACCAGTGGCTCAGGGAGTGGTGTGAGGCCAGAGGGTATGGGTTGATGGGGATTGGGGGAGACCTGGGAGGATAAGGAGCTGTATGCTGAGAGACAGACTCATCTCAATTTGGAGGGAGGGAATCCTAAGTTGAAAATAGAGGGGTTCATTGGTGAAAAGTGGGGTTTAAACTTGTGAAGGGGAGGGATGGGAGAAAAGGCTGTCAAGGGGTGCCCATAAGGAGGGACTCTGTCTCCACCCCTTGGGGAGCTGGAGGATTATGGAAAAGGCCGACTGGCAAAGTGCAGACCAGGGAAACAGAACTCTATGGGAACACAAGCAGGGAAATGGAACTATAGGGAAAGGGTGGAAGGTAGTCCTGCTAAATGCCAGGAGCTTGGGCAATAAAATGCCTGAGCTCCAGGCGTGCTAAATGAGGGAGCAGTGGATGTGGCAGTGGTCACTGAGACTTGGGCCACTGCAGGGCACGACTGGGACCTGAACCTGGAGGGTTACACTATGTTCAGGAAGGACGGGGGGAAGGGAGGAGGGGTAGCAATGATAGTCAAAAACTGCATTGGCATAGGGGGAGTAGAGGAGGCAGAGGGAACCGTGGAGGCGATTTGGGTCACCTTGATAACAAGGGAGGGCAAGAGAGTAAAAATAGGAGTGGTGTATAGACCCCCTGCCCTGGAGGAGGAGCTGGAGGACAGTCTGGTGGCAGATGTTGGGAGACACTGCAGACTGGGCAGAGGAACGGTGGTGGTGTTGGGGGACTTAAACATGCCAGGAACAGACTGGGAGACTATGACATCCTCTGTGACCAGGGAACAGAGGTTGTTGGATGTCTTTCAAGACGTGTTCCTAACTCAGCAGGTGAGGGAACCGACCAGGGAGGCGTGGGTACTGGATGTGGTCCTGGCAGACAGTGACCAGATTGGGGGCCTGGAGGTAAGGGACCCATTGGCGGGGAGTGACCATGCCACAGTCTGGTTCTGCCTGGACCTAGGAGGGTAGAAGGCTGCACAAAGGCGAGGTAACCGACTTCAGGGGCCGGATTTAAGAAATGGGAAGGATCCTTAGGAGCATTTGGATGGGATTGGGTCAGACATGGACGCTGATAGTAGGTGGGAAATCATCAGGAGAGGGGTGCAGGATGCTACCAGCACCTGTGCAAGAGTAAGACGAAAATGTGGTAGGGCCCAAAAACTCTGCTGGTGAACCAGGGAGGTCCAGGAGGTGGTGCAGGGAAAGAAGGCAGCCTATAAGCAATTCAAGTGCTCAAGGAGTGAAAGGGACCGAGGGGAGTACGAGCTGATGGCTAGAAGGGCCACTAGGGTGGTGAGGGCGGGCAAGGCAAGGAAGGAGCAGAACCTGGCCAGGGAAATTAGGAGAGGGAACAAGGGGTTCTTTAGATACATTGGGGAAAACTGAAGGGTGAAGGGGCAGATTAGCAGGATTAAATCAGGGGAGAGATGGGCACAAGACCTGGGGGAGCAGGCTGAGGTACTAAATGAGTACTTCACCTCAGTTTTCACCAAGGAAAATGGGGGTGCTGCATCATACATGGGAGGAGACAGAGATACTGAGGAGGGGGGACCCTTACCGATCGGCAGGTCTGGGGAGAGGGGGAGGCATCACTGGCAGGAGGGGGGGGCTAAGCAGGGAGAAGAGGTACCGGAAGTGGAAATCACAGCAGAGAGAGTGAGGGAAGCCCTCAGCTCCCTTAAGATGGAGAAAGCACTGTGGTCGGATAAATTACATCCCAGAGTGCTGAAGGAACTTGCGGATGTCCTGGCGAAACCCTTGGTGGAGCTTTTCACCATCTCTCTGAGGACAGGGTGGGTGCCCCAGGACTGGAAGGTGGCGCATATAGTGCCTATCCACAAGGGGGGATCAAGGGAGGTGGCAGGGAACTACAGTCCTGTCAGCCTGATATCGGTGGTGGGCAACGTGATGGAGGGCATTGTCAAGGAGAGGCTAGGGGGGGACCTGGATAAGTCAGGGTGCCTGGATGATAGACAGCATGGATTCATCCCGGGGGAAATCATGTCAGACAAACCTGGTGGAGTTCTATGACTGGGTGATGAGTGCCTTGGACCTGGGTAGACCAGTGGACATCCTCATTCTAGACTTCAGCATGGCATTTGACTCTGTTCCTCACGTGGGCCTGTTGGATAAGCTGGGAGAAATGGGGGTGGGGAACCAGATGATAAGATGGATAGGCAATTGGCTCCAGGACCGGACCCAGAGGGTCATAGTTGGCGAGATAGTCTCATCCCCAAGGAGGGTCATTAGTGGGGTCCCACAGGGATCAGTCCTTGGGCCCCTTCTGTTCAACGCCTACATCTCTGTCATAAGGACAGAAATCAGAATCAGGAGTGAGATGAGTCTCTTTGCGGATGACTCGAAACTTGGGGCGGTGGTGGATTGGGAGGAGGGGAGGGTGGCCCTACAGGGGGACCTGGAGGCTCTGGAAAGATGGTCTAGAAAGTGGAAGCTGAGGTTCAATGCAGGGAAATGCAAGGTACTCCACCTGGGGGCCAGAAACCCGGGCCAAGTGTACACCCTGGGGAATGCTACAAGTCTCGATGACTGAGAGGGACCTGGGGGTGGTGGTGGATGTCAAGATGAACAACTCTGAGACTTGTAGGAGGGCAGCAGCCAAGGCCAACAGGATGCTGGGATGCATCGCTAGGGGGGATCACCTCCAGAAGGAGGGAAGTGATACTCCCTCTGTATAACTGCTTGGTGAGGCCGCACCTTTGAGTACTGCATGCAGTTTTGGAGGCCACACTTAAAGAGGGACATTAACCTCCTGGAGAGGGTCCAAAGGAGGGCAACCAAAATGATTTGGGGCTTGGGGGACAGGACCTATGAGGAGAGGCTCGAAGAGCTAAATATGTACACATTGGAAGAGAGAAGGGACCGGGGGACATGATAGAGGTCTTCAGGTACATGAAGAGGGTAAATAGGGGAGGAACAGTCAGGGTGCTTCGAAGGAAGGAGGAGGGGCCACTAGAGGGCATGGGTGGAAGCTGGAGGGGGGAAGATTCCGGGAGAAAGGAGGAGGTGCTATTTCACTGAGAGGTGGTGGAGCCATGGAATGCGCTGCCTAGGGGCTGGTGGAGGCAGAGACAGTGGAGGGGTTCAAGATGGGTGGGACAGGTACGGGAAGGTTCTGGAAGCAAAATCCAATGCAGCAAGAATATCTGGAACTGGGAAGGGAGAAGCCAGAGAAGGCGAGGGGGACAGCAAGGTCAGCACCCAGGGTGGGGGCTGACCAAACGAGCAGACACGAAAGACCATTAGGCCTATTCTGCTGGCATTTTAGTATGTTAGTATAAGGACCGCTTGGCCCACCCAGTCTGCCCATTTCCCTACCTACTGGATAAGCTGCAGATCCTAGTTAACCAGCAGCCTACTTCTTCCTACCCCAACCCCCTAGAATTGCCTTATGACTGTCCCATGCATGCTTGAATTCCACCACTGATTTTGACTCCACAACCTCTCTCCGAAGGCCGTCTCCATGCATCCACAACTCTCTGTGAAAAATACTTCCTTAAATTACCTCTGAGCTGCCCCACCCCATCTTCAAATTGTGCCCTCTTGTTCTTGCACACCTCTTTTTGAAAGATGCTACTCTCTTGGACTTTGTTGATTCCCTTGAGGTACTTGAACGTTTCTATCATGTCCCCCCTCTCCCTCCTTTCCTCAAGACTATACATATTAAGCTCCTTTTGTCTCTCATCATATGTCTTCCGGTGCAGACCCTGCACCATTTTAGTTACCCTCCTCTGGACAGCTTCCATCCTGTCTATGTCTTTGCGGAGATTGGGTCTCCAGAACTGCACACAGTACTCCAGGTGGGGTTTCACCAGCTGTCTGTACAGAGGGATAATAACTTCCTGTTTTCTACTGGTGATGCCTCTCCCTATGCATCCCAGTACCCCCCCAGCCCTCCTTGCTGCCCTCTCCACACCTCTCAACTGTACCACATTATGTGGAACGTTCCTCATTTTACTTCGCAAAAGCTCCCTTTTCCACATTGTGAGGACTTGTTCCACATTCAGTATTAACATTTTTAAGCAAAAATATATAGTAAATAATGTAACAAATGGATTATTCAATTAATAACAGGCTTTCTGAACATAAATGCAAATATTTTAACAGTGTCCTGAGCCTCCTAGGTAATGGTTTGATTAAGTGTTCCACATTTTGCTCATTTGTTTCACATTTTGAGATGCAGTGTTCCACATTTGGGGGACAAAAGGTTGAGAGGTATGGCCCCTCTCACATTGCTTGCTCTCCTTTAGGTCATCCGATATGACTACCCCCAGGTCCCTTTCCATTTTTGTTGTTGTTAGTATCTCACCCCCCATTGTGTACTCTTCCCCTGGGTTTTTGTTTCCCAGGTGCATTACCTTGCACTTCTTAGCATTGAATCTAAGCTGCCATACATTTGACCATTCCTCTAACCTTGCCAAGTTCCTTCTCATCCTTTCCACCCCACCCTGTGCACCAACTCTGTTGCAGATCTTTGTGTCATCTGCAAAGAGACATACTTTTCCTTCCAGTCCTTCTGCAATGTCGCTTATAAAGACATTGAAGAGGACTGGTCCTAATACTGAACCATGCGGTACCCCACTAGTAACCCTCCTTTCTTCTGAGTGGACTCCATTTACTATTACTCTCTGTGTCCTGTTCTCCAGCCAATTCTTTACCCAGGCTGTCATCTTGGGACCCACTCCCAGGCTGGCTAACTTGTATATTAATCTTTGTGTGGGACTGTGTCAAATGCCTTGCTAAAGTCTAGGTAGGCCATGTCCACAGCCCTCCCTGATCTACTACTTTGGTCACCCAGTCAAAGAAATCTATCAGATATCGTCTGGCATGACCTTCCGCTGTGAATCCATGCTGCCTAGGGTCCTGTGCCCTCTGGCCTCTAGATATTCGACAATTCTTTCCTTCAGAAGTGATTCCATCATTTTCCCTATCACTGAGGTTAAACTAACAGGTCTGTAGTTTCGCTTCTGCCTTGCTAACACTTTTGTGAAGGGAATCACATCTGCCCCTCCAGTCCTCCGGTACCACCTCATCCTCCCATGATTTGTTAAAAGGGTAGTCAGTGGTGTCACTAGTTCTACCCTTTAGTTCTTTTAGAATTCTGGGATGAATCCCATCAGGCCCCATTGCTTAGTCCACCTTCAGTTTTAAGAGTTCTTTCAGAACCCTTTCTTCTGTAAATGGCTGGTATCAACTTCTGTATCCAGAGTGTTTCTACTGTTTGTTTTATGTACTCCCTCTTCATTTGTAAATACTGAGCAAAATATTTGTTTAGTATCTCTGCCTTTCACAGTCTCCCTCTGCCCTACCTTCCCTTCCCTTTATTAAGCCTCACTATCCCTCCCTTGGTCTTCCTTCGCTCCTGATATACCTATAAAGGTTTTATCCCCTTCTTAACTGAGTTGGCTATCTTTCCTCGGTTTGGGCCTTTGCTGTTCTGACTGCCTTTCCAGCCTCCTTTTGCTTTAACTGATACAGTTCTCTGTCCTGCTCCTTCTGCGATTCCTTGTACTTCCTGAATGCTTTCTTTTTCTCTTGAACCTTCACTGCCACTTCCTTTGAGAACCATAGTGGTTTCTTACATCATTTTTTTTGTTTATTTGCTTCACACAAAGGCTCGTTACCTCTGTGATGGCAGTTTTTATTATTCCCCATTGTTTTTCCACCCCTCCTTCCTGCCCATTTGCTAGTGCATTCCTTAGGCACTCACCCATTTTGGCAAAGTCAGCCCTCCTAAAGTCCAGTACTTTTGTCTTTGTATGGCTCGACTCTATTGCTGTGTTTATTGTGAACCATACTGTTCGATGGTCTCTAGTTCCCAGATGGCTACCCACTTCTACATCTGTGATCCTCTCTCCATCTCCATTTGAGAGAATCAAGTCTAATATTGCTCCCTCTCGAGTGGGCTCCAATACTAGTTGTCTAAGGCATGCCTCCTGTAGGGCATCTAGAATAACTCCCCTCTTCGAAGTGGCAGCTGCAACTGCACTCCAGTTAACATCTGGCATATTCAGATCACCCATCAGCAATATCTCCCCTTTTTCTGCCATTCTAAGTATACTTTCTATCATTTCCTTGTCCATTTCCTCCCCCTGAGAAGGGGGTCTGTATACAACCCCTGTGCGGATTGTGGTGCCATTGCCTGTCTCCAAATTTACCCACAGTGCTTCTTCTCCCCCCTGTTTACCCTTTTGTTCTGTTGCTTTTATTCCTTCCCTTATGTAAAGAGTTACTCCTCCTCCTCTTTTACCCTCCCTGTCCCTCCTGTAGATAGTGTATCCTGGTATGTTTACGTCCCAGTCATGGTTTTGTGTGTACCATGTTTCTGTGACTGCCACGATATCCAGATGTTCCTCCTCCATCAAGGCCACTAATTCAGGAAGCTTGTTACCCAGACTACAGGCATTGGTACTCATTGCTCTCCATTTTTTGATGGCTTTACCTTCTGTTGCAGCATCCCCCACTGACAGTTCTACCTCGGTCTTTTTCTCATTTAGTACCCTGTTTTGTAGGGAGAGGCTGGGATTTTCCTGCTGCTTGTCAGTGCCTCCCCCTTTGACTAGTTTAAAAGCTTGCCAATGAAGCATTTAAACCGATTGCTCAAAAGACTTGTTCCCTTCCTGGACAGATGCAGACCATCCTGCCAGTATAGGCTGGTGTCCCTCCAGGTGGAACCCCAGTCCCCAATGAAGCCAAACCCCTGTAATCCGCACCATTTGTTCAGCCATTCATTAAACTGCATGGTTCTAATTACCCTCGCCTCCCCCATGCCTTTGACAGGCAGCACCTCTGAGAAGGATACTGTGTGTGCTACTTGTCTTAGGCCCCTCCCCAACTCTGCAGTGTCCTCCTGCACTGCTCTAATCTCATGATGAGCCAAGTCATTTGTCCCTAGGTGGACAATTACGTCCAGCTCAAACTCTCTTGCAGCTGTTCTCGTGATCCTGAGGATGCGCTTCCTGTCCCTCCAAGCCATGGCACCAGGCAGGCACCTTACTTCAGTTTTCTCAGCCCCCCAGTTCTATACCCCTAATAATTGAGTCCCCCACCAGGGCTGCTTCCTTTCCTGTGGTGTCCTCTGCCTCCTTCCTGTGGGCCTCCCTTGGACAGTTGTCATCAGTCTTCTCTGGGGTGCATCCATAGGGGAGCTATGCTCCCCCAGAATGGTGTATGGATTGTGGAGTGGAACAATTGACTGGGTGTGCCTCTGTTCTACCATCCTCACCCTCCCTGAGCCCACTGTGGTCCAACTGCTGTGCTTTCTTCGCAACCTCTGAGGTAGTGGTGGTGGTGCTAGTGCTCCCTGGATGGGGGAGGTTCCCTTCCTACTGTCCAGTGTGGCCTGGGGGAAGGTTTCCTTACTACTGTCCAGTGCGGCCTGAAGACGGGCAACTTCCTCCCTCAGGGCAGAGAGTTGTCTGCAAATAGGGCAGCATCTCAGCCTCCAGAAAGACTCCCGGAAGACTGCTGCCCCACAGCCATTACATTGCACTACTCCCCACATGTTTATCTACTTTTATTTTTTGTTTGTTTGTTTGTGTGTGTGTGTGTGTGTGTGTGTGTGTGTGTGTGTGTGTGTGTGTGTGTGTGTGTGTGCATGCACGTGTGTGATTGGATATATAGAAATATATATATTATACAATGTGTATGCTTATATTGTCAGTGCAGTGTGCTAGAGAGGATATGACAGTGATATTACACTGCCAAGGACTGCTAAACAGCTGCAGTTTGGAGCCCGTGTATTTCTGTGACATAAGGAGACCAGGTACAGACAGCTAGTGTGCTTGTTAGTCTGTACCTGGTCTCAGTATTGCAAGAATACTGATAGACCCCCAAACTGGAGCTATTTGAAGCTACCACAATACAGATTATATGCACACTAGCTGTCTGTACCTGGTCTCATTATGTCACGGAAATACACAGGCTCCAAACTGGAGCTGTTTAGCAGTCCTGGGCTATTGTAAGCCCATGGAGACACCCTGGCTGCTCCCCGCCTGCCACATCATCATGGGGATAGCCTCGGGTGCTTGTGGGCATGACTGGGAGGGTGTTTGCACTTAAAATGCTGGCAGGGAGGGCGCAGGATCTACCAGATATGGATTTAAATAAAATACTACACAGTAAGTGCCACATTTACTACTATTTTTATATTTGCTAATCGGGCCCAACTTCACACGCAGGTGGGGCCCGACAGGACATGGACGTTTCCCTTTAAAGAACACAAGCACTAAAACAGTAAATCTGTTACAAATAAAGATTAGCAGAAATAATCTGCACAGAGTTGGTTTGTGTGCTTGTTTATGGAGTGATTGAAACATAGAAACATAGCATTTGACGGCAGATAAGGACTGCTTGGCCCACCCAGTCTGCCCATTTCCCTACCTAATGCATAAGCTGCAGATCCTAGTTAACCAACAGCCTACTTCTTCCTACCCTTCCCCCTAGAATTGCCTTATGACTGTTCCATGCATTCTTGAATTCCACCACTGTTTTTGACTCCACAACCTCCTCCGGAAGGCCGTTCCATGCATCCACAACCCTCCTTGTGAAAAAATAATTCCTTACATTACCTCTGAGCCGCCCCCCCATCTTCAAATTGTGCCCCCTTGTTCTTGCACACCTCTTTTTCTGAAAGATGCTACCCTCTTGGACTTTGTTGATTCCCTTAAGGTACTTAAAGTTTCTATCATGTCCCCCTCTCCCTCCTTTTCTTGAGACTATATATATTAAGCTCCTTAAGTCTCTCTTCATATGTCTTCTGGTGCAGACCCTGCACCATTTTAGTTGCCCTCCTCTGGACTGCCTCCATCCTGCTTATGTCTTTGCGGAGATTGGGTCTCCAGAGCTGCACACAGTACTCCAGATGGGGTCTATCAGCTGTCTGTACAGAGGGATAACAACTTCCTGTTTTCTACTAGTGATGCCTCTCCCTATGCATCTCAGTATCCCCCCAGCCCTCCTTACTGCCCTCTCACATTGCTTGCCCACCTTAAGGTCATCTGATATGACTACCCCAGTTCCCTTTCCATTTTTGTTGTTGTTAGTATCTCACCCTCTACTGTGTACTCTTCCTCTGGGTTTTTGTTTCCCAGGTGCATTACCTTGCATTTCTTAGCATTGAATCTAAGCTGCCATACATTTGACCATGCCTCCAACCTTGCCAAGTTCCTTCTCATCTTTTCCACCCAACCTTGTGTATCAACTCTGTTGCAGATCTTTGTGTCATCTGCAAAGAGACATACTTTTCCTTCCAGGTCCTCTGCAATGTTGCTTATAAAGACATTAAAGAGGACTGGTCCTAATAATAACACCCCTTTCTTTAGAGTGTACTCTGTTTACTATTACCCTCTATGTCCTGTTCTCCAGCCAATTCTTTACCCAGGCTACCATCTTGGGACCCACTCTCAGGCTGGCTAACTTGTATGTTAATCTTTTGGGTGGGGCTGTGTCAAATGCCTTGCTAAAGTCTAGGTAGGCCATGTCCACAGACCCTCCCTGTTCTACTACTTTGGTCACCCAGTCAAAGAAATCTATTAGATTCGTCTGACTTGACCTTCCTGCTGTGAATCCATGCTGTCTTGGGTCCTGTGCCCCTCTGGCCTCTAGATACTCGACAATTCTTTCCTTCAGTAGTGATTCCATCATTTTCCCTATCACAGAGGTTAAACTAACAGGTCTGCAGTTTCCTGCTTCTTCCCTGCTTCCACTTTTGTGAAGTGGAATAACATCTGTCCTCCTCCAGTCCTCAGGTACCACCCCATCTTCCCATGATTTTGTTAAAGAGGGTAGTCAGTAGTGTCACTAGTTCTACCCTTAGTTCTTTTAGAATTCTGGGATGAATCCCATCAGGCCCCATTGCTTTGTCCACCTTCAGTTTTAAGAGTTCTTTCAGAACTCTTTCTTCTGTGAATGGGCTGGTATCAACTTCTGTATCCAGGGTGTTTCTATTGTTTGGCTTAGGTACCTCCCTCTCTTCATTTGTGAAGACTGAGCAAACATATTTGCTTAGTATCTCTGCCTTTTCACTGTCACCCTCTGCCCAACCCCTTCCTCTTTATTAAGCCTCACTATCCCTCCCTTGGTCTTCCTTTGCTCCCTGATGTACCTATAAAAGGTTTTATCACCCTTCTTAACTGAGTTGGCTATCTTTTTCTCGGTTTGGGCCTTTGCTGTTCTGACTGCCTTCCCAGCTTCCTTTTGCTTTAATTGATATAATTCTCTGTCCTGCTTCTTCTGTGATTCCTTGTACTTCCTGAATGCTTTCTTTTTCTCTCAAACCTTCCCTGCCACCTCCTTTGAGACCTTAGTGGATTCTTACATCGTTTTGTTTTGTTTATTTGCTTCACACAAAGGCTTGTTTCCTCCGTGATGGTGGTTTTGATTATTCCCCATTGTTTTTCCACCCCTCCTTCATGCCCATTTGCTAGTGCATTCCTTAGGCACTCACCCATTTTGGCAAAGTCAGCCCTCCTAAAGTCCAATACCTTTGCCTTTGTATGGCTTGACTCTAATGCTGTGTTTATCATGAACCATAGTGTTTGATGGCCGCTAGTTCTCAGATGGCTACCCACTTCTACATCTGTGATCCTCTCTCCATCTCCATTTGAGAGTACCAGGTCTAAGATTTCTCCCTCTCGAGTGGGTTCCAATAGTAGTTGTCTAAGGCATGCCCCCTGTAGGGCATGTAGAATAACCCCACTCTTAGAAGTGGCTGCTGCAACTGCACTCCAGTTAACATCTGGCATATTCAGATCCCCCATCAGCAATATCTCCCCTTTTTCTGCCATTCTAAGGATACTTTCTATCATTTCCTTGTCCATGTCCTTCCCCTGAGAGGGAGGGAGGGTCTGTATACAACACCTGTGCAGATTGTGGTGCCATTGCCTGTCTCCAAATTGACCCACAGTTCTTCCTCTCCTCCCTGTTTACCCTTTTGTTCTGTTGTTTTGATTCCTTTCTTTATGTAAAGAGCTACTCCTCCTCCTCTTTTACCCTCCCTATCCCTGCTGTAGATAGTGTATCCTGGTATGTTTACATCCCAGTCATGGTTCTGTGTGTACCATGTTTCTGTGACTGCCATGATATCCAGATGTTCCTCCTTCATCAAGGCCACTAATTCAGGAAGCTTGTTACCCAGGCTGTGGGCATTGGTACTCCTTGCTCTCCATTTGTGGATGGCTTTACCTCTTGCAGCAACATCCCTGTCCTCATTGACTTTGCTTTCTCTATTTACCCCTGTCCTGCTCCCCACTGACCTTTCTACCTTGGTCTTTTCCTCATTTAGTACCCTGTTTTGTAGGGGGAGGCTGGGAATTCCCTGCTGCTTATCAGTGTCTCCCACCTTGACTAGTTTAAAAGCTTGCCAATGAAGCATTTAAACCAATCGCCCAGAAGACTTGTTCCCTTCCTGGACAGATGCAGACCATCCTGCCAGTATAGGCTCCCTCCAGGTGGAACCCCAGTCCCCACTGAAGCCAACCCCCTGTGCTCCACACCATTGTTTCAACCATTCATTGAATAGCATGTCGCGAGGTACCCTCGCCTCACCCATGCCATAAACATGCAGCATCTCTGAGAAGGATAGTGTGTATGCTACTTGTCTTAGGCCCCTCCCCAACTCCACAAACACCTCCTGCACTGCTCTAATCTCATGTTGAGCCAAGTCATTCATCCCTAGGTGGACAATGACATCCATCTCAGTCTCCTGTGCAGCTGTTCTCGTGATCCTGAGGATGCACTTCCTGTCCCTCCAAGACAAAAATAAACATTGAATAAAGAATTTAAGATAATGCTCAGAGACAGAGCAATGTCTTTGTGGGCACTGTAGTATTGAAATATAGGTAAACTGTGCCCCGATGCGCATTTGCGCTAATGAAATGCTCTTACCTGAGCTAAGCCTTCTTGGAAACAAACATGTACTTCTAGAAGCCAGCAGCCCCAAGATGAGGCCGTTATATAAGAAACTCCCCAGCTGTCACTCAGCAGAAAAGGGGTGGAGTTTTCTTGTTTATAAGTAATTAAGAAGTCTTTCTCAACAGCTTCAGTGACAGAGTGTTAAAGGTAGAATGAAATAACACCTTATGATTGTATGTTTTCCCTCTGCATATACAGTCAGTCTGATCCCCCATATGTTTGTACTAGCCAGAATATTCCCTTGTATTAGAAAAGGGGTGGATCAGCTGATGCTAGTGTCATCAGAGGACTGCACTGTAAAAGCTGCCACTGAGCTAAGGTTAGGCCCTACCTTGATTACTACTGGAGTAGTACCCCATTTACCCATACCCATGGTCATTGGGCATGATTACCCAGAATTTACATCCCTCATTCTGGAAAAAGGAACTATAATGGAAGTAACAATGAGAAGAAGCAGAGAGAACTTGGGGACATTTTTCCTTTTCAGGGAGACGTAGTTGAAGAACCAGGAAAATCAAAGCTCTCTCATAATGCCAAGAAGAAACAACAGAGAAGATGGCATTTGGAACAAAAAGGATTAACCCCAGAGACTATGTCTGGTATTTTTAAAAAAGCTGAGGTGATGATAGAACAAAAAGCCGATAAAAGTTTAGGAACTTTTTTTTACAGGTGGGACAGATACCATCCCCAGGCAATCCTGAGATTATACATCAGAATGGGCTATTGTATTGTGTATGTAGGAATCCTGTGTCTCAAGAACTTGTTGAGCAATTATTGGTGCCACAATGTTTTCGAAATTATCTTTTGTACCTTAGCCATGACCTACCTTGGGCAGGCCATGCAGGGAGAGACAGAACCCTAGGGTCATTTAACCCAACATTTTTTTTGGCCAGAGATTCATGAAGATGTGGCTAATTACTGCAGGGTCTGTGAAAATTACCAGTTAGTCACACACGTGGTTAAAAAAGATATGGTCCCCTTAATGCCATTACCATTAGTTTCAACCCCTTTTGAGAGAATAGGGATTGATGTGGTGGGGCCCTTGAATAAAAGTAAAAAGGTAACAGGTTCATCCTGGTTATTTGCGACTACGCTAGCAAGTACCCAGAGGCCATTCCCATGAGGTCAGTAACCACTCCAATAATAGCAGAGGAGTTGATTAAAGTGTTTAGTCAGGTAGGACTACCCCAAAACATTATAATGGATTGAGGTAGTAATTTTAATGCTGCTTTATTAAAAGAGCTGTACCGACTCCTGGGTATTGTGGCACTGAGAACTTCCCCGTACCATCCCCAGACAGACAGACTCACCGAGAGGTTTAACCAAACCCTCAAGAGGATGTTGAGGAAGTTTATCCATGAGGAAGGCAATGATTGGAATAAATATCTCCCTTTCACCTTATCTGCCTAGCATGAAGTCCCTCAGGCATCCACAGGATATTCCCCCTTTGAACTACTCTATGGTAAGAACCCCTGAGGACCCCTAGAAGTAGTAAAGGAATGTTGGGAGGAGGGCAAGGATTTAAAGCACATGGGGATAGCTACTTATATGAAAGAGCTATGCTAGAGACTAATGAAGTATACCCGTCATGCACATGAGATGGGAGTGCAAGCACAAGGGAAGCAGAAACAGACTTAGGATCAAGGGACACATGAAAATAATTTTCTCCCTGGGGAACGGGTATTACTTTTACTGCCTACATCTAGTCAGAAAATGCAAATGAAATGGTAAGGACCCTTTATTGTATTAAGACACACAGGACTGGCGACATATGAGACTGGAACCCCAGAAAAGAAACATCAGAAACAAATATACCATGCAAATTTGCTAAAAAAAATGGCATGAGAGAGACACACCTACAGCAGGTCTGTTGGTAATCCCTGAGAGAGAGGAGACAGAGATAGACCTAGCATATAGCTGTCTAGAGAAACCTAAAGAGGGACAGAAAATACTAATAAACCCTTCCCTGGAACCAGAGAGACAGGAGGAATTAAGAGCAGTATTGAAAGAGTATCCTAGAACTTTTACTAGTACTCCAGGTCTTGCTAAGGGGATAGAACATACAATTAGAACTGATTCCCCCCATTTGGAAAAAAAACATAGATTGCCTGAATGAGTGCAAGTTGAGGTACAGAGGGAACTGGACAAGCTACTGGAATTGACTATAATTGAACCATCTAAGAGTGCTTGGGTATCCCCGAATGTAGTGATGCCAAAGAAAGAAGGAGGGATTCGCCTATGTCTTGATTTAAGAGCACTGAACTAGGTATCCCAATTTGACGCCTACCCCATACCAAGGATAGATGATATCCTAGATAGAATCGGAAACACCAGGTATATATCGACCTTAGATCTCACCAAGGGCTATTGGCAGATCCCTTTGGAAGAAACATCAAAGGAGAAGACCTCATTCAGTACGTCAATGGGATTATTTCAGTTTAGGACTATGCTGTTTGGTTTGCACGGCACACCAGCCACATTTCAAAGATACATGAAACGGATACTGACACCTTACCAGAACTTTTGTGCAGCTTATCTGGATGATGTTATTGTGTATAGTTCTGACTGGAATACCCATTTGCAACACTTGAGGGTGGTTATAGAGCCAATAAAAGCAGCCGGTATGACCATTAACCCTGCGAAATGTGCCCTTGCAATGTTTGAAACCCAATATCTAGGATTTATATTAGGCAATGGTGTAGTGAAACCTGAGATTGACAAGGTAGAGGCCGTAGCCAACTGTCCCCAGCCACAAACCAAGAAGCATGTGAGATCTTTCCTAGGACTAGCCAGACACTACCGGAGGTTTATACTATAGTTTGCCACAATTGCTACTCCTCTTACAGAGTTGACCAAAAAGAAATATGGGAATAAGGTGAAATAAAGGAATGCGAAAAGACTTTTAGAGACATAAGAGCAGCATTATGCTCCTCACCAGTATTAAAAAGTCCAGATTTCTCACACCCCTTTGAAGTCCATATGGATGCATCAGGCACTGGACTTAGGGCAGTTTTAAGCCAGACAATTAATAGAGTTGAACATCCCATTCTATACATCTCCCGTAAATTACATGACCATGAGCAGAAGTATGCCACAGTTGAACAAGAGTTTGGCTGCCAAATGGGCGATTGAAGCCCTGAAATGTTATTTGTAGGGTGCTCCTTTTATGCTGATTACAGACCATAATCCATTATGCTTTCTTCACCAGATGAAGGATGGCAATAACTGGATTATGAGGTGGTACCTAGCACTGCAGCCGTACAAATTTGTAGTAAAACACAGAGCTGGAACACAACATGTGAATGCTGACTTTCTCTCTAGATATGGTGCCCCTGTTACCAATGGAATTAAAAATGTTTGTACTTGAAGTGCCTTGATTTTTCCAGCAGAAAGAGATGTTACAAATCAGATGCCTCAGGGTTGTATTTGAGTATTTCAGGTATACTTAGTGAAAAAGTATAACCTGTATGTTTGTATTTATAAGGGACCCTGGGGTGGAGCTACCATAGCGAGAGTGGGCGGTAGTTCCATACTATACAGCCATAAATGGGTAGGTTGTCTTGGAAACAAGACTAGTGAAACCTCTAGTTTCCACTTGTCCATGGGGGTGTGTGGTAGTTTAGACTACCCCCATTAGAATTATGGCTATGGCATTTTTCTTTGTACTCCTACAGTCTACTGCAGTAGCATTTCTAAACTTTTCTATATAACTCATTTTCATATTTCTACAACTATGGGTAGGCCACCCATAATAGTACCTCTTCTCCCTTGTCTATTCCCTTTTTGCATTCTTCTTCTCCCCTGCCATAGCCTTTAAAGAACACAAGCACTAGAACAGTAAATCTGTTATAAATAAAGATTAGCAGACATAATCTGCACAGTGTTGGTTTGTGTCCTTGTTTATGGAGTGATTGAATAAAGAATTTAAGATAATGCTCAGAGACAGAGCGATGTCTTTGTGGGCACTGTAGTATTGAAATATAGGTAAACTGTGCCCCAATGTGCGTTTGCACTAATGAAAGTGCTTTTACCTGAGCTAAGCCTTCTTGGAAACAAACATGTACTTCTAGGAGCCAGGAGCCCCATGATGAGACTGTTATATAAGAAACTCCCCAGCTGTCACTCAGCAGAAAATGGGCGGAGCTTTCTTGTTTACAAGTAATTAAGAAATCTTTCTCAACAGTCTCAGTGACAGAGTGTTAAAGGCAGAATCACCTAATGATTGTATGTTTTCCCTTTGTATATACAGTCAGTCTGATCCCCCATATGTTTGTACTAGCCAGAATATTTGTATTAGAAAAGGGGCGGATCAGCTGACACTAGTGTCATAGGAGGACTGCACTATAAAAGCTGCTACTGAGCTAAGGTTAGGCAGATCATCCTGGGAGAGTGTCCTGAGAGGTTGGTTTGAGAGCACAGAAGTTGGTAGAAATTTACTGGTTTGAGTATTCTACGGCAGAATCATTGGAGGGAAGTGATTCTGCAGCTCGGCGAGAGCTCATTTATTTCTTTATTGATTTCTTTTGTTTTTAGTCTCAAGTTTAAGACAGTATGCTGTAGCTAAGTGATAGAGAGAGAGAGAGAGAGAGAGAGACAAAGCAGCCACCAGCTTCCTTAAAGCAAGGATGTGATTTAGCCGACTACACTGAATTGAAGTATTAATTTTTGGGCCTGTTTAAGTAAGTAGGAGTCAGTGTCGTGGTTCTCTGTTTTGCGGGTTGACTTTCCTTGGTTTAAGTTTTATTTGCCAGGGAGAAAGTCTAGCTGGGAGATATTTGCAGTCATTTGTGACTAGACGTGTTACTTAAACTCTGAAATAGATGTCTGAAAGGAAGTAAGGCACTCACGGGAGTGGAGGGTCAGAGTTGTAGTTGATTGTTTCTGGAGGGCACAGATTTACTCCCACCCACCCTATGCCTTACCCTACCTGCCCCAAGTGCAACATTTTCTTTATATCAGGGGTTCTGACATCACTTCCCAAAAACTACTTAGGACGTACACCTGTTCATATCCTAAAAGGCACAGCACACCGAACAGGAGGTAAAGACACTCACAAGCTTGCACACAATAAACCAAAACCAAAAAAGAAAAACATCTTAAACAGGAAGGGAGACAGACATATGGGGAGTGGTGCAATGCTCTGGCTGTGGAGCATCAGTCTTCTGGGAGACATTCTGGAGACTGGCTAGCTGGCTAGCACAAAATAAGACTGATGCATTTATAGAGAATTATTTAATTCTTTTGCTGACCACGTTAGAGAGGAAAATGATTACTTGGGCAAGAATGGGAATTATTTGTTCTAAATATATGTTTTTCAATAGAAAGACTTTACCCAACTCAGGACCGAAATTATGCAAGTGTAATAGGGGTTTTCAAGAAAATCTTTATCATATTACGGTACAATGTCCTTTATCTAAAACCTTGCGGTTCAATCTGTTAAGTGATTTTCTTATTAAATATGTAAATGCAAAATATGATCCTTAATTCATACTTTTACATCTTCAGACATTAAAGGAGGCTAAGATGTCTTCAAATTTTTTTTTATCAAATAATGAAGTATAAAGAAAAAACATATTTCTGCCTCTGAGAATTAATCTGGGGATGGACTCTCACTCTTTTTATATATTTTGTATTTTTTTTTTTTTAGCATTTTGATGATTTTTTAGAATGCTGTAACGTTTTTAGTATATTGTAATGGTATGTTTACCGAGTAATAAAAGTTTAACTGAATTGAACTGTAGAAAGCTAAAGGTTTCATAACATTGTGTTTTAATGCCTTAGTTCCAGCATTTAATAAGGTAAACGTCTGTAAATGACTGAAAACATAAACTTAAGCTGCAGAAATTACTTGTATTCTGATATTTACATGACTGTGAATGCATATTACTAATGGTTTGAACCAGTTGGAAAATGAATATTTATTGAATGCTCAAATGTAACAGTTGATTTTATATTGTGCTTCTGTATGATCTTTTTTTTTTAGAATGTTGTAAAGGCTTGACTGCCGAACAATAAAACTAAACTAAACCTAAACCTGGAGACTGCATTGCTGCCCTATTTGCAGGCACCTCTCTGGTCTGAGGGGAGGAGGTTGCTCATCTCCATGCTGACCTGGCAGGGATTCGGGAAACCTCCTCCCTCACCCAGGGACCACCCAGGCCACCACCAGTGCCTCAGAGGTTGCCAAGAAAGAGGAGTGATTGGACCACAGTGGGCTCAGGGAGGGTGAGGGTGGCGGAAGAGAGGTGCATCCCTCCAGTCATGGCTCTCCACAATTCATTCACCATTCTGGAGGAGCATGATTCTTCTATGGAGGCACCTATAGTGCAGACCAAGGAGGATGCTGGGAACCTCCACAATGGAGACCCACAGGAGGGTTTAATGGGACCCCATGGGGAAGGAAACAATTCCTGATGGGGACTCAGTCATTGGGGGGGTAGAACTGGGGGAGGGAGGGGAAAGGGAGGTAAGGTGCCTGCCCAGTGCAATGGCTTGAAGGGTCAGGCAACGAATCCCCAGGATCATAGAAGCAGCTGCAGAGGGGAGAGTGAGCAGGATGTCATTATCCACTTAGGGACAAATGACCTGCTAGGAATTGGATCAGAGCAGTGCAGCAGGAGTTGTGGAGTTGGGAAAGGGCCTTAAACAAGTAGCACACATAGTAACTTTCTTGGAAGTGCTACCTGTCTATGGCATGGATGAGGCTAGGGTATGCCACACCATGGGATTCAATGACTGGTTGAAAAACTGGTGCGAAGCTCAGGGATTTAGCTTCATTGGAGACTGGGGGGCACCTGGAGGGATGCAGGCCTATACTGGCATGATGGTTTGCATATGTCTGGGATGGGCACCAGTATCCTAGGTGATAGGTTTAAATGCTTCATTGGGGAAGGCACTGAAGGGAAACAGGGAAAGCCCAGCACCCCCCACACAAAATAGGATAGTAAGTGAAGTAGATCCCAAGGTAGAGAAGTCAATAGGGAGCAGGACAAGGGTAAATCCAGAAAAAGACAGAAAGGACAGGGATGGAGCTAAAAGGGGTAAGGCCATCACAAAATGGAGGGTGAAGAGTACCAGTGCCTGTCGTCTATGTAACAAGCTCCCTGAACTAGACTAGTGGCCTTGATGGAAGAAGGTCACCTGGATATCGTGGCAGTCACAGAAACATGATACACAGAGAACCATGACTGGGATGTCAACATACCAGGGTTCACAAGCTACAGGAGGGACAGGGATAGGGAGGGTAAAAGAGGAGGAGGAGGAGGAGGAGGAGGAGTAGCTCTTTATGTAAGGGAAGGGATCAAAGCAATGGAACTAAATGATAAACAGGGAATAGATAGAAACATAGAAACATAGACTTTGATGGTAGATAAGGACCACTTGGCCTACCCAGTCTGCCCATTTCCCTACCTACTGGATAAGCTGTAGATTCTAGTTAACCAACAGCCTACTTCCTGCCACCACCCACTACAATTGCCTTATTTCTGTCCCATGCATGTTTGAATTCCCCCAATGTTTTAGACCCAACAACCTCCCCAGGAAGGCAGTTCCATGCATCCGCCACTCTCTCCGTGAAAAAAATTTCCTCACATTACCCCTGAGCTGTCTCCCCTTTATCTTTAAATTGTGACCCCTTGTTCTTACACATCTCTTTTTCTGAAAGATGCTACCCTTCTGGACTTCGTTGATTCCCTTGAAGTACTTGAACGTTTATATCATGTCCCCCCGTCCCTCCTTTCTTCGAGGGTATACATATTAAGCTCTCTCAGTCTCTCTTCATATGGTTTCTGATGCAGACCCTGCACCATTTTAGTTGCCCTCCTCTGGAGTGCTTCCATCCTGTCTATGTCCTTGCATAGATGAGGTCTCCAAAACTACACACAGTACTCCAGATTGGGTCTCGCAAACTGTCTGTACAGAGGGATAACCACTTCCTTTTTCTACTTGTGATGCCCCTTCCTATGCATCCCAGTATCCCCCTGGCTCTCCTTACTGACTTCTCACATTGCTTACCAACCTTTAGATCATCTGATATGATTACCCCCAAGTACCTTTCCATTTTTGTTGTTGTTAGTACCTCCCCTGCTATTGTGTACTCCTCTCCTGGGGTTTTGTTTCCGAGGTGCATTACTTTGCACTTATTTGCATTGAATCTAAGTTGCCATATGTCTGACCATTCCTCCAACCTTGCCAAGTCCCTTCTCATCCTTTCTACCCCCCCTTGTGTATCAACTCTGTTACAGATCTTTGTGTCATCTGCAATGAGGCATACCTTTCCCTCCAGACCCTCTGCAATGTCACCTATAAAGATGTTAAAGAGGACTGGACCCGGTACTGAGCCCTGAGGTACTCCGCTAGTAACCCCCCTTTCTTCAGAATGTGTTCCATTCATTATTACCTTCTGTGTCCTGTTGTGCAGCCAGTTTGCTACCCAGGCTACCACTCTGGGACCCACTCCCAGGCTGGCTAACTTGATTATTAATCTTTTGTGTGGGACTGTGTCAAATGCCTTGCTAAAGTCTAGGTAGGCCATATCCACAGCCCCTCCCTGGTCTATTACTTTGGTCACCCAGTCAAAGAAATCAATTAGATTCATCTGACATAACCTTTCTGCTGTAAATCCAAGCTACCTTGGGTCCTGTGCCCTGCTGGCCTCTACGTACTCAACAATTCTTTCTTTCAGAAGTGATTCCATCATTTTCCTTACCACTGAGGTCAAACTTACAGGTCTGTAGTTTCCTGCTTCTGCCTTGCTCCCACTTTTGTGAAGGGGAATCACATCTGCCCTCCTCCAGTCCTCAGGTACCACCCCATCTTCCCATGATTTGTTAAAAAGTATGGTAAGTGGTGTCACTAGGTCCTTCCTTAGTTCTTATAGGATTCTGGGGTGAATTCCATCAGGCCCCATTGCTTTGCTCACCTTGAGTTTTAGGAGTTCTTTCAGGACTCTTTCTTCTGTAAATGGACTGGTGTCAACCCCCCTACCCAGAGTGCTTCTATTGTCTGGTTTAGGTAACTCCTCCTCATCTTCTTTTGTGAATACTGAGCAAAAGTATTAATTCAGTGTCTCTGCCTTTTCACTGTCTCCCTCTGCCCACCTCCCATCTCCCTTATCAATCTTCACTATTCCTTCTTTAACCTTTTTATGCTCCCTAGTGTACCTATAAAAGGTTTTATCCCACTTCTTAACTGAATTGGCTATTTTTTCCTTGTTTTGGGCTTTTGCTATTCTGACTGCCTTTCCTGCTTCTTTCTGCTTTAATTGATACAGTTCCCTGTCATGCTCCTTCTGTGATTCCTTATACTTTTTGAATGCAGCCTTTTTCTCCTTAACATTTCCTGCCACCTCTTTTGAGAACCATAGTGTTTTTTTTACTCCGCTTTGTTTTCTTTATTTGTTTCACACAAAGGCTTGTCGCCTCCATGATGGCAGTTTTGATTTTTCTTCATTGTTCTTCTACCCCACCTTTTTGGCCATTTGCTAGTGTATTCCTCAGGTATTCACCCATTTTGCCAATGTCAGCCCTTCTAAAGTCCAGTATCCTTGTTTTTGTATGGTTTGTCTCCATGATTGTGCTTATTGTGAAGCACACTGTGCAGTGGTCGCTTGTTTGCAGATGTCTACTAACTTCAAAATTTATGATCCTCTCTCCATTTGAGAGTACCAGGTCTAGTATTGCTTCCTCCCAAGTGGGTTTCAACACTATCTGTCTAAGGCCTGCCCCCTACAGGGCATAGAGAATGACCCTGCTCATGGATGTGGCTGCAGTACATGTTATTCCATTAACATCTGGCATATTTAAGTCCTCCATTAACAGTATCTCCCCTTTTTCAGCCATTTTGAGAATGTCCTCTATCATTTTCTTGTCCATTTCCTCACCTTGAGATGGGAGTCTTATACAACCCCTGTGCGGATTGTGATGCTATTCCCTGTCTCCAAGGTGACCCAGAGTGCCTCTTGTCCCCCCCTTTACTTTTTAGTTATGTAGCTTTGATCCCTTCTCTTATGTATAGAGCTACTCCACCTCCTCTTTTCCCCTTCCTGTCCCTTCTGTAGACCGAGTACCCCGGTATGTTGACATCCCAGTCATGGTTCTCCATGTACCATGTTTCTGTGACTGCCACAATATCCAATTGTTCATCTTCCATCAAGGCTACTAGCTCAGGAAGCTTGTTTCCCAGACTATGGGAATTGGTACTCATTGCCCTCCATTTAATGTTGGCTTTATCCTTCCCCCCATGCCTGCTCTTATTGCCCTTGTCTGTTTTTCCATTTACCCCTGTCCTGCCCTCTGTTGAGCACTGTACCTCAGTGTTTACCTTACTACCTGACATGGAGGCACTGTGGGTCACCCTGGAGACAGGCAATGGTACCACAATCTGCAAGGGGGTTGTATACAGACCCCCATCTCAGGGCAAGGCAACGGACAAGGAAATGATAGAAGGCATCCTTAGAATGGCACAAAAGGGGGAAATATTGTTAATAGGGGACCTGAATATGTCAGATGTCAACTGGAGCACCTTTGCTGCAGCCGCATCCAAGAGCAGGGTTATTCTTGATGCCCTACAGGGGGCATGCCCCAGACAGCTAGTGGTGGAACCCACTCGGGAGGGAGCAGTCTTAGACCTGGTACTGTCAAATGGGGATGGAGAAAGGATCTCAAATTTAGAAGAGGGTAGCAATCTGGGGATAAGCAACCACCAAACAGTGTGGTTCATGAGAAACACAGCCATAGAGTCCAGTCATACAAAAGCCAGAGTACTGGACTTCAGGAGGGCTGACTTTGGGAAAATGTGAGAGTGCCGCCAAAAAGCACTAGCAAATGGGAAAGAAGGAGGGGTGGAGGAACAATGGGGAAAAATTGAAACAGCCATCACAGAGGCAACAAGCCTTTGTGTGAAGCAAATCAGCAAAACAAAATGAAGGAAAAAAACACTATGGTTCTCAAAAGAGGTGGCAGGGAAGGTTAAGGAGAAAAATACAGCACTCAGGAAATATAAGGAAACACAGAAGGAGCAGGACAGAGAGCTGTACTAGTTAAAGCAGAAAGAAGTAGGGAAGGCAGTCAGAATAGCAAAGGCCCAAACTGAGGAAAATATAGCCAACTCAGTTTAGAAGGGGAATAAAACATTTTACAGGTGCATTAGGGAGTGAAAAAAGACCAAGGGAGGGATAGTGAGGCTTAATAAAGGGAAGGGAGGGTGGGCAGAGGGTGCCAGAGAAAAAGCAGGGATACAGAATGAATGCTTCTGCTCAATATTCACAAAAGAAGAGGAGGGGGAGGTACCTAAATCAAAGAATAGAACCACTCTGGATAGGGAGGTCGATACCAGTCCATTCACAGAAGAAAGAGTTCTGAAACAACTTTTAAAACTGAAGGTGGACAAAGCAATGGGTCTGATGGGATTCACCCATGAATTCTAAAAAAACTAAGGGGAGAACTAGTAACACCACTGACTACCCTCTTTAACAAATTATGGAAGGGTGGTGTGGTACCTGAGGACTGGAGGGGGGCAGATGTGATTCCTCTTCACAAAAATGGGACCAAGACAGAGGCAGGAAACTACAGACCTGTTAGTTTGACCTCTGTGGTAGGGAAAATGATGGAATCACTTCTGAAGGAAAAAATTGTTGAGTTCCTAGAGGCCAGTGGAGCACAGGACCCATGGCAGCATGGATTCACATTGGGAAGGTCATGTCAGGTGACTATAATAGATTTCTTTGACTAGGTGACCAACATGGTAGACCAAGGAGGGGCTGTGGACATGGCCTACCTAGACTTTAGCAAGGCATTTGACACAGTCCCACACAAAAGATTAATATACAAGTTAGCTAGCCTTGGAGTGGGCCCCAAGGTTGTAACCTGGCTAAATAATTGGCTGGACAAAAGGATGCAGAGGATAATAATAAACAGAGTCCACTCTGAAGAAAGGGGTGTTACTAGTGGGGTACCGCAGGGTTAAATATTGGGACCAGTTCTCTTTAATGTCTTTATAAGTGACATTGCAGGACCGGAAGGAAAAGTATGTCTCTTTGCGGACGACACAAAAATCTGCAACAGGGTCGATACAGAAGGTGTGGTGGAAAGGATGCAAAGGGACTTGGCAAGGTTGTAGGAATGCTGAAAGGTGTGGCAGCTTAGAGTCAATGCAAAGAAGTGCAAAATAATGCATCTGGGAAACAGAAACCCAGGGGAAGAGTACACAATGGGGGGTGAGATACTAACAACAACAAAAATGGAAAGGGACCTATGGGTAATCATATCAGATGACCTTAAGATGGGCAAACAATGTGAGAAGGCAATAAGGAGGGCTGGCAGGATACTGGGATGCATTGGGAGAGGCATCACCAGTAGAAAACAGGAAGTTGTTATCCCTCTGTACAGACAGTTGATGAGACCCCATCTGGAGTACTGCGTGCAGTTTTGGAGACCCCATCTCCACTAGGACATAGACAGGATGGAGGCTGTCCAGAGGAGGGCAACTAAAATGGCACAGGGTCTACACCAGAAGACATATAAAGAGAGATTAAAGACCTTAATATGTATACCCTGGAAAATGGGGGGGGGGGACATGATAGAAACTTTCAAGTACCTTAAGGGAATCAATAAAGTCCAAGAGAGTAGCATCTTTCAGAAAAAGAGATGTGCAAGAACAAGGGGCACAATTTGAAAATGGAGGGGATGGCTCAGAGGTAATGAGGGTTGTGGATACATGGAACAGCCTTCCTGAGGAGGTAGTGGAGTCAAAAACAGTGGGGGAATTCAAGAATGCATTGGACAGACATAAGGCAGTTCTAGTGGTGGAGAGGGGAGGGAGGAACTAGGCTGTTAGTTAACAAGGATCTGCAGCTTATCCATTAGATAGGGAAACGGGCAGACTAGGTGGGCCAAGCGGTCCTTATCTGCCATCAAATTCTATGTGTCTATGTTTCTATGTATTACTGTATTATTGATTTGTGTTTATTGTTGTATAGCATGATTTGCTCTATATTATTTTTACAAAAATAAACATCATACAGAATTGTGTGTTGAACAAATCTCTAATTACTGTGTATGCTTTCATCACCCTACTCCATGAACCCTACCACATGGTTTCTGAAACTAAAGAATTTGTTACAATGTTCAGTCAATAACAGACTGAGAACGATTCAATATAACACACTGATACGGGCCTACTACACCCCTGATTTGGCACACAGGATCGACTCTGGGGAGTCACAGTTTTGCCCCAAATGCCAGAAGTGGGAACCTTTTACCACCTCATTTGGGAATGTCGCAAGGTCCAACTTTTTTGGAAAGGGTTACTAGAGATTCTGTCCAAGATCCTCCACTCAGATTTTAGAACGAACCCTTTGGAGATCCTATTAGGCCTCCTGGGATTTGGAGGCCAAAGTTCTAATTAAGGGATCAAGCTCAGCCGATTGGGCCTAGTGGTGGGATTGAGAGAACTGGCAATCAACTGGAAACATGATCAACCCCCAACGATTGCTTCATGGCTTAACTCACTCTTTCAGACAATGAAATTAGAACACGTACAGTACTCAGTAAGAGGACAAATGAATAAATATGAGGAGACCTGGTCACCACTGAAAAAAGCCTTGGGAGAAAATTGGTTCCCAATGTTTTGAGAATAAGTGCAATAGGCCTTGATGATTACTTCCAGAAATTGTAAAGGATTGTTAATTAATTGGATGATATCTTTTCTTAAAATGACCATTCCTAATTTGTATATTCATTTTAATTTTAATATTAAGGCACAAAGAATTTTAATTAAATTTAGGTAAGGGCAGATGTCACAAGTCTAGAAATGGAATATATGCCTTTAAAGTTCAATATGCTATTGTGTATTAGTCACTTCCCCACTTAGATGGAGGAAAGAATCAGTTTTGTCTGCGTACGTCCTTTTGTTACATAAAGTTTACCAGACAAACAAAAAAAACACTATATATTTACTGGTTAGTGCCAATAATCAATCACTGGCACAACCTCAGAAACTCCATTATTTGTAAGTGTGAATAACAGAGTTCCATTAACCGGTATACCGTTACTGTAGCGACTCCGGCACAGTGAAGACCACCACAGCGACAGAAATTGGGCAAAATCTGCCCATTGTTGTGGTGGTCTGTGTACCGATTGGGACTGCCTTGCTGGGTATTGGCCCCCCCCCCGGTCCAACTCCGACTCAGAGTTAGAATCCTAGAGACTGGGGTGTGGGGCGGAGTATCCCAAGGGGTGGTTCGGGGAATTAGTGCGCAGATATCCTCGTGGGTTACAATGCCGGCAATCGCATTGCAGTCGCGTTGTAGATACTGCTTAGTGTTGTCGATCGCCATGGTAAACCCCATTAACCACCTTTCTAAAAATAGCTTTCACTGCAGTTGGGCATCTGTGCCAGAGTCTGCCCTCGTGCTAGCCGTACGGTCGTGCTCCCTCACGGAAACCGCCAGTGTGAATGACAGCCGTCTCAGCGGTTAAACAAAACCAAAACTGGGCAAAATTTTCTAATAAAATGGTACAAAAATCACTGCAAAAAAATGCAACTTCTTCAAGGAAAAGGAGCTCTGATTTTGGCATTTAAATTTAGAGCTGTTTCATACTTCTAGAAATGGCTGAATGCCGAGGAGCGAGTGTGTGGTAAATTAAGCCAGGGAACCAGCACTACTAAAGCCTCTCACACAGAGTGGCTGTTCCTGAAATTAAATTGTTTTTCCTCCCATTCAAACTTACTTTAATGGTGCATAATTGAGCACAGTGCCTGACTTCCTAGAGAACAGCAGAGGACTACCGTGAAAATAGTTGCAAGCTTCAGTTAATGGAAGCAGTCAGAGACTGGAGAATTTGTGGGCACCACATATAGGATTACTGGAAACACCAAAGAACAATAAATATAAAAAATAAAACCTGTTGAAGTGTATAAACTTGGATTTTATGCACACCCTTGGTGTGTGATGTCCAGATAAACCCATCGGGATTTGCCCCCAGTTTATGGGGCATCTCGCACCTTGGGTATGCATAAAATCCTTGTTAACCACACTTCCCCATGAATTATTCTATATATCTTAACATATAAGATAGATACTCTGACAGACTTTGGTGCTAATGATCATTGGGAGTGCTCTGATTATATATAGTCACAACTGGAATAACCATATGGCAAATAGGGAAGTTGCCTGAGCCATCCTGAGACCCCCATCTTGAGGGGCCACCAGAGTTTCTGTTTTGTATTTTTGTATTCTGAGTTTAATTTTTTTTCTTATTCCCTGACCCCTGTACTTTGTCAGACTAAACCTCAGTTGGGGGGAAGCATACCTCTCAAGTGTCCAGGATTGTCAGTTTGCCCCGCCGTCCTGAAAAGGCTCGCTGTTTGCTGCTAAACCCATGCAGTCCATGCCATGTTCACTAGTATTTTACTTTGTTTCCCCATGCTCTGCAGCACAGAAAGCATGTTTACGTCAGAGGTGCCTACTTATGTGCCCCTCTAGTGTATCACAGGGCTCCAGTTCAGTCCATTGATGTTTAGCACCCCCACACACCTGGACCCAAACTTTTCTGTTCCCCCCTCAGGTCCATGCATGGAGTATAAAACAGTCCCTCTAGCACTCTTGGAACTCATATAGCCGAGTAGAGTTCCAGAGCACCAGAGAGAAATTTGCCTAGAAGTCCCTATAGCCAGCCAGCCAGCCTGCTCAAAAGAGAACTTTACCAAGTCCATCCAATTAGCGCCACCGCAGTAGCCAGCATGCCAGATTCAATCCCTCCAACCCTGCCACCGATAGGCCGCATCACTTGCACCTGCCACTGCTGTCCAGGCCAGCTGCTGCTACAAGTGTAATTCTTAAATTTAAACAAAAATGAAAGAGCTAAGCAGCAGCAGTGCCTGCAGCTATTCAGGCAGTGCTGAATGCCCAGGCTGGAGAAACTGAGAGGATGATTTCATCATGCACTGTCAGTCAGAGGAGTGAACAGGGCAGACCCAGTCCAGCCAGACCAGTGCCTTGCCTTTGGAACTTTGTTCTTGACTTTAGGTAGGTAAAAAATAACCATGATGGTCGGGTGAACTGAATGTTTGTAAATTAAACTGCCATCACCGTCGGCAGTCTGACTCCATTAGTAAGTACTGCAGTGTAGACTGACAGATAGTTACTAATTACTAAACAAAGTATTCATACTGTAGTACAACTTTTTGTAGGACCTGCCATATGGCACCAAACTGTAACTATAGGACTGTAAGTATTTTTTTTAATTCCTTGGTGAACATGTACATTCCACTGGGCACAAGGCCCCTTTACAGGTGCAGACTGGAAGCAGAGGAAGGTTAAGTGACCTGCTTGGGATCATGCAGTATGTAAGTGGAGGTTGCAGAAATCAAACCCAGAACCCCAGAGGGACTGTCCATTCCGCTGAGGTGGGAATCAGGGTGGGTGAGAGGGTCTATTATTTTTATTTAAAATTTGTTAACCAGGTAACTCCAAGGGCATCCAGTGCCCATTTCCTGGAGGACCCGGACAAATAACAGTTGGCAAAATTACGTTATGTATAAAATTGTAAAAACACGTATGTACAAGAGACCAGAAACATAGAATATCCAACATTATTAACAGTTAATGCGGTGACAGTCTTCTCAGTGCAATACCATTTCAAATTCTGTTTGAAAATGTAATAAGATCCAGAATGACGTAGTGTAGGTAAGAGTGAGTTCCAGTCTTTTACTACTTTATAAATAAATGAATGCTGAGCTGAGGATGATTTGCATACTGGTAACCTTAGGCACAATGTAGCTATAGAGCAAGTTGTATCTAGAGTTTACTGCTTCAGTTAAGTCTTTAAGGGATAACTGTACATCACTAAAAGGATTACTGTTAAAAGGGAATATCCCTTTTGCTACCTTTACTATAATTCCTGGAATTAAAAAAATGTACATTTGTTAGTTTTTTTTTGGGGGGGGGCGACTCCTCTAGCTATTTCTGCATATTATTATTAAATATTATTTATGCATGGTATTTTACAGTAAATCTGGGCATCCGTGACTGTGATAGCTGTTCCCCCTGGTTGTTTTAATATTATTAGAGTAAACCTGGGCACCTGTGGCAGTGACAGCTGTTTCTCCTGTTTTAACATTAGAATAAATCTGGGCACTCATGGCAGTAGCAGCTGTAACTCCCCCCCCCCCCCACCACCACCACCACTGTATTATAAAGGTAGCTACCTGCATCCACCCACAGTTGAACTTCAGTTCATGCATAATATAGTAAATCTGGGCAGTGGGCACCCATGTATATTTCTTCCACTGAAATAGTTTTAGATGTCCTGTTGTAACTTACATGCCTGTATTGTATCCTTTGAAGTAGACCTTGTTTAGCCTGCTGTACAGATTTATTTCACTTATTTTGCTGTCTGGTTGTGTTGCTCAAGCACAACCACCATGTGCAGTAAGTGGCAAGTGCTGTCTGCTGTGTGTGAATGCAGCAATGTCAGTTTCATTTCAGAAAACCTTTTACCCCTGAACCCTTTCCAGTGTATGCACAACTGCACCATGACATAGATATTACATATAACACACAGAACAGTCTGAGTTTATGGCCTTAACCTCCGATTACATTTCCTTGTACTAGAAGAGAGATTTTATATGTATAGTGTAAGTCTTTTCCTAATCATTCTGTTTAGGTTAGGCAGCCAATTTTGGGGGGAATAATTGAATTCATGCAACCACTCCATTTCAATATAGTCTCCCAGAAACCTAGAAACATAGAAATTGTTGGCAGATAAGGACCGCTAGGCCCATCCAGTCTGCCCATAGGCCCTATACATTGTATGTGGACTCTGACCCTATCTGGTCATGTGTTTTTCATCATTTCTTCCCACCTCAAGGTTCCCTTGAGTCTGTCCCAGGCATGTTTAAAAACACCCACTGTGCTTGCTTCCACCTCTTGTTGCAGACCATTCCAGTGTCCACCACCCTCTCTGTGAAAAAAAAGCTTCCTCACGTTTCTCCTTAATCTACCCCCTCCAATTTCATATCATGCCTCCTTGTTCTTGTACATCTTCTACATTGAAAGATGTCTCCTACCTGCACCATGTTTATGCCTTTTAGGTACTTGAACATTTCTATCATGTCTCCCCGCTTCCTCCTTTCCTCCAGTGAGTACATACTGAGTTCTTTTAACCTCTCCTCACATGTTCTGTGGTGCAAGCCATGTACTATCTTGGTTGCCCTTCTCTAGACTGCCTCCACCTTGTAAATGTCATTTCACAGGTGCGGCCTCCAGAATTGCAAACAGTGCTCTAGGTGAAGCCTCACTGGTGTGTTATACAGTGGCATCCCCACCTTCTGCTAGAGATACCTCTGCCTGTGCACCCCAGCATGCCACTGGCCCTCCCTGCAGCCTTTGTGCTCTGTTTTGACACCTTTAGGTCATCAGAAATAAGAACTCCTAGGTTCATTTCTTCCTTGGTGATTGTCAGCATCTCCTCTCCATCCCTCTCTAGGACCGCTACCTGCTCTACCAATCAGGACCACAGGGACAAGAAGCCTTGCCTGATGCCAGCAGCTCCAACTTTTCGCCCTTGACTGGATGAACCAGATCATGAGTGGCACAGAGCAGCTCTCTTTCTATGGCCACTGCCCGCTCCACCATTCAGGACCGCAGGGACAAGAAACCTTGGCCAGTGCCAGCAGCATCAGGTAAAGTCACTCTCTGCAGACAAGCGCCACTCCCTTGACTGCCAGGTGCTTTCTCCCGCTGCTCTAGGATTGGCTTCTTTACCAGGAATTCTGTCCTGACTGGACCGCTGACTACACCGGCTCAATAGTGATTGGTCCACTGAGCGCACCAGCTCTGCAACTTCAAGCCCGGCTATTTTTCTACTTATTTTTACCTCCTACTATTCAAGTGCTCCTGCGCTAAGCTCATCTCCTACAGTTATTTATTTATTTATTGAAATTTCAGATAACACCTTTGAGAACAAGCTCATTTCATAGGTTCCACATCAGACGAACAATACATATTGGAAAAGTATGAGATGGAGAACAAACAAAACAAGGAATAACACAAGACATTACAAGAGTGTATAACTAGAGAAGTTCCAATACATGTGGTATTGTACAATGTATGCCATGGTGCATATTTGATTATAACCCGGAATTCAAAGGGTCGTATTAGAGGGGGTGGGGTCTTATGAAATGACCCTTTACAGGAAAATAAGAACAGACTCAGCCTACTATCTAATGATCAACAAGGTAAGGGGTGACACCATCCCAGGGGCCTCATCAGATGTGAGAAGGTATGGGATAAAGCATTTTAAAGTGAGCAAGGGAGCTCAGGAGATATAACAGGTGGAGGGGGATAGGAGGAAAGCCATAGAGGGGTGAGGGGAAAGAGTGGAAGGGATCAAGAGGAAATGTGAAGGAGAATGATTAGCAACTTGGAACAGTTATTTACATGCTGAGAACAGTTATGCATAAGGTCAGGATAACATAAAGTTAGAATAAGTGCTGGTCACAAGAAGGAAGGTTATTGGAAGCAGTCACAACTGGCATCAGCAAATAGCTGTTGCTTAAGTTTAACCTTGAAGGAGCCCAAGGTGGATGCTGAAGTCATGTCATGGTGCAGCGAGTTCATCCATAGTGGGGCATGGTAGGCAAAGGACTTTGTCCCAGAGAAGTGTGACAGCGGGGTATATTAAAAATCTGGCTGGTAGAGCTTCTGGTGCAATGATGGTTAATAGTGGAGGTAATAAGCTTTTGCACTCCTGGAGGTATTTTGCCTAAGCTTACTTTTTTGGACAGTAAAAATGTTTGGTACATGAGTCTACCTTTGAATTTGAGCCATTTAGCCTGAGAGTACATGTCGCAGGTATGGGACAGACGGGTGGAGCCGGTAAGGAGCCAGCATGCTTTGTTGAGTGCAACTGTGATATGTCGAAGAGTTATTTCACTGGCTGATCCATAGATTGGTAAGCCATAATCAATTAGTTAGATTGCACTATTTAAATCAATTTTCTCTAGGACGGATAACTGTTTAAATGCCTAGCCAGCCATTGCATTTGTAGTTTATTGTTTAAATGCCTAGACAGTTGATGTAAATTTGGGTTCTATTTGTTTTGCCTAAGTCTGTTTTCTCTTTGCTCAACTGATTCCCTAGCCTTTCCCTACTGTCTGTTTCCCTATTCTATACCCTACCTACTTCTGATTCTCTCTCGGCTCTCCAGCCAGCTACTGTATTTTCAGTGCTTCTGCCTCTAACTGTAGCTCTGTGCTGACCTACCTTCACCCTCTTTTTACCTCGCCAGCAGCACCATCTGTAGCTGAATCTACATCCCACTTTGCTTAATTGCCCTCCAATTTCCCACCCACTCTTTTGTTTGGAAATTGCTCCGTCTGCCCCCTGCCCTCCTGCTGACGCTCTGCCACCAGTCCCCACCTACCAGTTTAGCAGTGCATTTAGCATACTAACTTGTCCCTGTTTCCCCCTCCAGCTTTCCGCTTCTGACTGGGTGCATGAAATCCTGAGTGGTGTGACTCGGCCCTCTCTCTACGGCTGCTGCCCACCCCACTGTTTAGGACTGCAGGGATAAGAAACCTTGGCCGATACCAGCAGCTCCAGGTATGGTCACTCTCTGTAGACAATTGCCACTTCTGTGACTTCCAGGTGCTTTCTCCAGCTGCACTTGGATTGGTTCCTTAACCAGAAACTTTGTCCTGTCTGAACCACTGACTGCACTAGTTGCAAGATAATTGGTCTGCTGATTGCACCAGCTCTGCGGCTTCAAGCCCGGCTACTTTTCTACCTGTTTTTACCTCCTACTATCTGAATACTCCTCCACTAAGCTCTCCTCCTACAGTTTTAGCTAGATTGCACTATTTAAATCAGTTTTCTCTGGGATGGATAACTGTTTTTAAATGTCTAGCCAGCCATTGCATTTGTGGTTTATTGTTTAAATGCCTAAACAGTTACTATTTGTTTTGCCTAAGATGGTTTTCTCCTTGCTCTACTGATTCCCTAGCCTTACCCTACTGTCTATTCCCCTACTCTATTCCCTACCTACTTCTGATTCTCTCATCTCTCCAGCCAACTACTGTATTTTCAGTGCTTCTGCCTCTAACTGTAGCTCTGTGCTGACCTACCCCCACCCTCTTTTTACTCCGCCAGTGGCACCAGTCATGGCTGAATCTACTGCCTCTAACTGAATCTACTGCCTATCTCACTTTGCTAAATTGCCCTCCAATTTCTTGCCCACTCTTTAGTCTGGAAATTGCCCTGTCTGCCCCCGCACTCCTGCTGCCACTTTGCCGCTAACCCCCAACTACCGATTTAGCACTGCATTTAGCGTGCTAACTTGTCCCTGTTTTCCCCTTCCAGCTTTTCATCCTGGACCGGGCACACCAGAACAGTGCAGCTTGTCCCTCTCTCTACAGCTGCCGCCCTCTCCTCTGTTCAGGACTGCAAGGACAAGAAATCTTGGCTGACACCAGCAGCACCAGGAATGGTCACTCTGCAGACAAGTGCCACCTCCCTGACTTCCAGACACTTTCTCTAGCTGTGCTTGGATCACCTCTGTCCTGACTGGACCGCTGACTGCACTGGCTCCTTGGCAACTGGTCTGCTGATCACACCACTCTGCGGCTTCAAGCCTGGCTACTTTTCTACCTATTTTTACCTCTTACTATCTGAGCAGTCCTGCGCTAAGCTCTTATCCTGCAATTTTAGCTAGATTACACTATTTAAATCAATTTTCTCTGGGACTGATAACTGTTTTTAAATGCCTAGCCAGCAGTTGCATTTGTGGTTTATTGTTTAAATGCCTAGACAGCTAATGTGAATTTTGGTTACTATTTGTTTTGCCTAAGACTGTTTTCTCCTTGCTCTAATGATTCCTTAGCCTTTTCTGCTGTCGATGTCCCTACTCTATACCCTACCTACTTTTGATTCTCTCAGCTCTCCAGCCAGCTACGGTATATTCATTGCTTCTGCCTCTAACCGTGGCTGTGTGCTAATGTATCCCCACCCTTTCATTACCCGGCCAGCAGTACCAGCCTTAGCTGAATCTACAGTACATGCCACTTTGCTAAATTGCCTTCCAGGTTCCCACCTACTCTTTTGTCTGGAAATTGCCCTGTCTGCCCCTCAGCTTCCTGCTGATGCTCTGCCACCAGCTACCGACCATCGATTTAGCAGTGCATTTAGCGTGCTAACTTGTCCATGTTTTCCCCTTCTAGCTTTTTTCTCCTCACCGGGTGCACTGGATTCTGAGTGGTATGGCTCAGCCCTCTCTCTACGGCCACTACCCGCTCCACCAATCAGGACTGCAGAGACAAGAAACCTTGGCTAACTCCAGCAGCTCCAGGTACGGTCACTCCGCAGACAAGTGCCGCTTCCCTGACTTCCAAGTGCTTTCTCCAGCTGTGCTTGGATTGGCTCCTTTTCCAGGAACTTTGTTCTGATTGGACCTCTGACTGTACTGGTTCCATGATGATTGGACCGCTGATCACACCAGCTCTGCGGTTTTGAGACCAGCTACTTTTCTAGCTATTTTTACCTCCTATTATCCGAGCTCTCCTGCATTAAGCTCTTCTCCTACAGTTTTAGATAGATTGCACTATTTAAATAAATTTTCTTTGGGACAGATAACTGTTTTTTAAATGCCTAGCCAGATATTGCATTTGTGGTCTATTCTTTAAATGACTAGACAGTTAATGTCAATTTGGGTTACTATTTGTTTCTTCTAAGTCTGTTTTCTCCTTCCTCTACTGATTCCCTAGCCTTTCTCTACTGTCTGTTTCCCTACTCTATACCCTACCTACATCTGATTCTCTCTTGGCTCTCCAGCCAGCTACTTTATTTTCAATGCTTCTGCCTCTAATTGTAGCTCTGTGCTGACCTACCCCCACACTCTCCTTACCCTGCCAGCAGTGCCAGCAATTGCTGAATCTATATCTTACTTTGCTAAATTGCCCACCAATTTCCTGCCCACTCTTTTGTCTGGAAATTGCCCTGTCTGCTGCCTGCCCCCTGCTGATGCTCTGCCGCCAGCCCCCACCTACCAATTTAACAGTACATTTAGCATGCTAACTTGTCCCTGTTTGTTCCTTCCAGCTTTTTGACCCTGATTGGGTGCACCAGATCCTGAGTGGTGTGGCTCAGCCCTCTCTCAATGGCCACTGCCCACTCCACCATTCAGGACCGCAGGGACAAGAAACCTTGGCCAACACCAGCAGCTCTAGGTACAATCACTCTCCATAGACAAGCGCCGCCTCCCTGACTTCCAAGTGCTTTCTCCGGCTGTGCTCGGATTTGTTCCATTACCAGGAACTCTGTCCTGATTGGACCACTGACTACACTGGCTCCTTGATGATTGGTCCACTGATCGCATCAGCTCTGTGGCTTCGAGCCTGGGTACTTTTCTACTATTTTTACCTCCTACTATCCAAGCACTTCTGCACTAAGCTCTTCTCCTGAAATTTTAGCTAGATTGCACTATTTAAATTAGTTTTCTCTGGGACTGATAATTGTTTTTAAATGTCTAGCCAGCCATTGCATTTGTGGTTTATTGCTTAAATGCCTAGTCAGCTAATGTGGATTTGGGTTACTATTTGTTTTGCCTAAGAATGTTTTCTCCTTGCTGTACTGATTTCATAGAGTGTAATAGTAAACAGAGTCCACTCCAAAGAAAGAGGGGTTACTAGAGGTGTACCACAGGGTTCAGTACTGGACTGGTCCTCTTTAATGTCTTTATAAGTGACATTGCAGAGGGACTGGAAGGAAAAGTATGCTTCTTTGCAGATGACACAAAGATCTGCAACAGGGTTGATACACAAGAGGGGGTGGAAAGGATGAAAATGGACTTGGCAAGGTTGGAGGACTGGTCAAAAGTATGGCAGCTTAGACTCAATGCAAAGAAGTGCAAAGCAATGTGAAACAAAAACCCAGGGAAAGAGTACACAATGGGGGGTGGTGGTACTAACAACAACTAAAATGGAAAGAGACCTGGGGGTAGTCATACCAGATGACCTAAAGGTAGGCATGCAGTGTGAAAAGGCAGTAAGGAGTGCTGGGGGGATACTGGGATGCATAGGGAGAGGCATCACTAGTAGAAAACAGGAGGTTATTATCCCTCTGTACAGACAGTTGGTGAAACCCCATCAGGAGTACTATGTGCAGTTCTGGAGACCCCATCTCCGCAAGGACATAGACAGGATGAAGGCCGTCCAGAGGAGGGCAACTAAAACGGTGCAGGGTCTGTAGCTCTGTACTGACCTCTTAGCGACACATGATGTGGAGACAGAGACACAGACACCCATATGGCAGACAGCATATTGGGTGTCAGAGGCTGTCCAAAAGGACATTAGGAGGGAAGTGGAGGAGATGCTGGATTTAGGGGTAACCCAGAGATCCCACAGTGTGGGGATATCTTGTTCTGTATTTTACTGTTTTCCTATTTTACCTATTTTAAAGTAAAGATATATATTTTAAAAACAGAAACTGCCTGGTGTGCCTTGAAACTTCTTTTTATATAAGTGAAGATTAGATGGTTATTGTTCACACTGTGCATGAGCTTATTGTGGTACCAAACTGGGAAACAGATAAGAGTTCTCTATGTATTGCATAGAGTTCTAAGGGTTCATTTTGTAATACCTGGTTAGGTGCCCATATGCAAAGATACCTGGCCCTCCAAAAACAGAATTATCTGAGCCTGACAATTGGGAACACTAACAAGAGGTTATCAGTTTGATTCCCTCCAGAACTTGGGACTAAGGTGACTCGAACCCACAAAACAGACAAGAGGGTTACCTTGTTCTGTTAACTGTTCACAATTCTATGCTCAGAGGTTGGCACTTTGGGAGTAGAGGGCTGACCCGCTGAGTGGGGCTGTGACACTCTCTACTCTACATACTTCTGATTCTCTCTTGGCTCTTCAGCCAGCTACTGTATTTTCAGTGCTTCTGCCTCTAACTGTAGCTCTGTACTGACCTACCCCAACCCTCTCTCTACCCCACCAGCAGCACCAACCAGAGCTGAATCTACATCCCACTTTTCTAAATTGTCCTCCAATTTCCCATCCACTCTTTTGTCTAGAAATTGCCCTGTCTGCTCCCTGCTGATGGTCTGCCACCAGCTCCCATCTACCCATTTAGCAGTGCATTTAGCATGATAACTTGTCCCTGTTTTCCCCTTCCAGCTTTTTGTCCCTGACTGGACGCACTTGATCCTGAGCGGCATGGCACAGCCCTCTCCCTACGGCCATCACCCACTCCACTTTTCAGGACTGCAGGGACAAGAAACCCTTTTCTGACACCAGCAGCTCAGGGTATGGTCACTCTCTTCAAACAAACACCGCTTTCCTGACTTCCAGGCACTTTCTCTGGCTGCACTTGGATTGGCTCCTTTACCAGGGACACTGTCCTGATTGGAGCGCTGACTGCACCAGTTCCACGGTGATTGGTCTGTAGATTGCACCAGTTCTGTGACTTTGAGCCCAGCTACTTTTCTGATGATTTTTACCTCCTACTCTCCGAGCACTCCTTTGCTAAGGTCTTCTCCTACAATTGTAGCTAGATTGCACTATTTAAATCAATTTTCTCTGGGACAGATAACTGTTTTTAAATGCTCAGCCAGCCATTGCATTTGTGTTTTAATGTTTAAATGCCTAGACAGTTAATGTGGATTTGGGTTCTATTTGTTTTGCCTAAGTCTGTTTTCTCCTCGCTATACTGATTCCCTAGCCTTTCTCTACTGTCTATTTCCCCTACTCTATACCCTACCTACTTCTGATTCTCTCTCTTGGCTCTCCAGCCAGCTATTGTATTTTCAGTGCTTCTGCCTCTAACTGTAGCTCTGTGTTGACCTACCCCCACCCTCTCTTTATGCCACCAGCGACACCATCCATAGCTGAATCTACATTCTACATTGCTAAATTGCTCATCAATTTCCTGCTCACTCTTTTGTCTGGAAATTGCCCTGTCTGCCCCCCACTCCCCTGCTGATGCTCTGCTGCCATCCGTTGCCTACTGATTTTGCAGTGCATTTAGTGTGGTAACTTGTTCCTGTTTTCCCCTTCCAAGTTTTTGACTATGACTGGTGCATAGGATCCTGAGTGGCACAGCTTGGCCCTTTCTATACGGCCTCCGCCTACTCCATCATTCAGGACCATAGGGACAAGAAACCTTGGCTAATGCCAACAGCTCCAGGTATGGTCACTCTCTGCAGACAAGCACCACTTCCCTGATTTCCAGGCACTTTCTCTGGCTGTGCTTGGATTGGCTCCTTTACCAGGAACTCTGACCTGATTGGACTGCTGACTGCACTGGCTCCATGGTGATTTGTCCGCTGATCACACCAGCTCTGCTGCTTTGAGACCATCTGCTTTTCTACCTATTTTTACCTCCTACTATCTGAGTGCTCCCGCGCTAAGCTCTTCTCCTACTGTTTTCTCCCACCAGCCCACCCCCACAACATTAAATACACTTTGATCCCGCCTATTTATAAGTGTTAGTCCCCCCCTGGCTCTCCTCAACCTGATAATCTAAAGGAGCACAAAGATCCTCTCCTAGGTTCCAAACAATTGCTATTCATTGTTGAAGTTAGGTTGCTAGGAGAGTAACACTTCATTTTTCATTTTTTGGGACATTACTGATGGAAATTTGGGCCTCACTCTTTTCATGCCTTTTGACTCGCTTACTGTCCTGTTCCCTTGCCCCACGCTCAGGTACATTTACGATGGTAGGTAATTCCCCCCATGTATAAATGAGCCCTCCACCATGGTTCCTATTTCAGTAGCTCTAGACCCCCTATTCAGTCTCCATGGCATGCTGGGACTACAGCATCGTTGCTATTTAGGTATTCTGCTTTAAGCACACCCCCTCCACTCTACACATCTTCACTTTCTTTTCAGGTCAGGGTGCTTCTACACACAACCCTGGGCACTCTTGGTGCATGCTTTAGCCAACCTGAGCCTTGCACCGTGCCCTTCCACAAACGGAAACATGCAAGGTCCTATAGGCTGTTACTGAGTGCACTTAAAAGGATTTTAGTGCTGATGCTGCTGCTTTGCTGAGGTAGTGCTGAACTAAACCCAGGTCCCCCACTGCCAATCCATGCTCCCCAGGACATAACACATCTTTAAGGAATGACTATCCTTCACATAAATGTGTATAGCCGCTTGAAAAAAGTGGATGCTATCCAGACCTGGATATCACATACCAAACTGGATGCCCTGGTGGTCACAGAGTCCTGGCTCAAACCCTCCACCTTGTACTCTGAGGTGAATATTCAGTTGTACAATATTTTCCTAATGGACAGACTGATCAGAGGGGTTGGAGCTGCTATCTACATACTGGACAAGTATACTGTCTCTATTGCTGACTCCACTTCTGTCTCAAAGGAATTTGAAAGCCTAACCATCAAGGTTCAACCTTCTTCTTCTTCTTCTTCTTCTTCCCTGTACATCACAGGCTGTTATGGGCCTCTCTCCACAGGCCTTCTATTGCTGAGCCACCTATCCAGCTACCTGAGTTCAATGCAAGTTGAAGTCAATATCCTGGGTGACTTCAATCTGGACTGACTCTTGGGCAGCTCCAAACTGCTCAAAAAGTTGTGCAATACCTTTGGGCTTGTCCAAATTATCTCTGAAGCAACACATCCAAACAAAATAAATCCCAGCAAAAATTCCTTGTTAGGCCTCATACTAGTGTACAAACCTCACTTATTTTCCCACTCTAGTGTATTTTTCTCAGATGTTAATGATCATTGCCTCATCACTTGCATAAGGTCCGCACCAAAACCAATCACTATATCAGGGTACATCCTGAAAAGATGTTTACGTAATTTTGACCCTTGGCCTTCCTTTCAGACTTAAAGAACTCCTTGCTGTGGCAGGACTTCTACTTGGTCAAGTTGGTTGAGGAGGCCTATAAGTTTTTCCATGTCATTATCCTAGAAGCGCTTTACAAACATGCCCCCCGGTCAATATCTGCAGCAAGGAGAAGTCCTTTCTCTGGTTTATGGCCGAGCTGAGGTCCACCCTGCATAATAGGGACAAACTCTGGAAAAAGGAATGGAAAACAAAGCTCCTTTCTGATTGGACTGCCTTCAGGACCACCAGGAATCTCTTCACAAAGCTTATCAGAGATGAAAAGGTGAATTATTACTGCACAATGTTGGATTCCTCCACTGTGTGTTCTGCAAAGTTCTGGAAAACACTTAAAGATATCAAAGGGCCTACATCCTCTGGCTTCCTCCCTACATAAATTTTGCATGGTGGCTCATCTATCACTGACAAAGCTGGAATTCTTGATCTCCTAAATAATCACTTTGCCACTGCAGGGATGACCTTCAGCTCCTCACTTGTCAGTTACTTTTGAACCCAGCTCTTAGCCCAGGACTCTTCTAACCCTGCCCCTCTCCCCCAAACCTCAGTCACAGCTTTCTCCTGCCAACCAGTTACCCTTAAAGAAGTGGATGACCTGCTCCTACAGCTGGATTTCAGAAAAGGCATGGGTGCGGATCTCATTGGACCATACTTTTTAAAGCTTAGTTACCATGTCTTGGATGTACCAATCTCACACCTCTTTAATTTCTCCCTTGCTCTGGGTTAACTCCCAATGATATGGAAGACTGTTCAAGTTATACCATTGTTCAAATCAGGAGACCCAAGTGACCTCAATAATTATAGGCCTATTTCTCTACTCCCCATTCTCTCTCTAAATTGCTAGAAAAAGTATTTATCTCACAACTTAAGAATTATTTGGACTCCTCCAGCCTGTTCAGTCCTGTACAATCAGGCTTCAGGCCCATCATAGTACAATCTCAGCTCTTGCAAAGGTAATGAATGACTGGCAGAGAGCCCTTGATGGAAAAAACTTTGTATGCAGTCTTTTTCTTTTTAATTGTTTAACCAGGAGTGGCACACTAAGCAGAAACTTGTTTACATGTGCGACCTGAGAGCACAGGGAAGTTAAGTGACTTGCTCAGGGTCACACAGTATGCAAGTGGGGGCTGTGGGATTCAAAATCAGATCTCCAGATTTGCAGCTCAGAGCTTTAAATCACTGCACTATACTGCCTCCCAAGTCTTCTCAATCTAAGTAAGGCTTTCAACACCGTGGACCATGACCTGCTCCTGGGTACCCTGTGTAACATCAGTGTGGACAATATATCCCCAAAATGGTTCTCTTGCTACCTTACCAGTCATACACAACAAGATAAAACTGTGAGTGATCTCTCCCCACTGAAACCAATCATCAGAGGTGTGCCGCAGAGCTCTATCTTGGATCCTCTGCTATTCGTATTATACATCAACAATACTGACTATGGAATTAAATCATCTGACATCTATTTTTTCATGGATGACATGATCCTCTACACCACCAGATCTACCCCTGAGTGTGCCTGTATGAACCTTCAATATGACTTTAGCATACTGTAATGAAATCTGCTCAACCAAAAACTACTCTTAAATGCCAAAAAAACTAGGGCCATGCTTCTATCACCAATCAATTCTGCCTCAAATCTGTCCACATCCAGCACTGTGACGCCTATTAACACACTGCTAGGTGAATCATTGAAGGCCTCACTAAGAGAAATAAGTGCTTTACTAGGAATGTGCACTTCAATTACACAGTTATGACCACAGTATAGTGTTCAAATCATGGATATCTCCTTGGTGATGATGACTGTTTTCAGCAACCTTTGTGTGTGGGTGGCAGTATATGATTGCTTTGCTCAGTTGGGCTGGTGTGCTGTGCTTCTGTCTTGTGGCATTTCTACAGTGTATATCTTTGTGTTTGATGGCCCAGAGGAGGGAAGTCTCACTCTGGCCCTGTGAATGGTTGGGGTAGGGGAGCACTGGTGGAAAGCAGTGCCACTACATCAAAGCCCTCCCCTGTGGGCACTATTTAAAATACAAATATATATTGTTTGTCTTATGCTATGGTTGACAAGAGCTAGAGGTTTCAAACCTGGCTGGAGGACTTTTACAAAAGTGTGATTCAGCCAACTCATGAAGTTTCAGACCTGGCTGGAGGACTTTTATAAACATGTGATTCAGTCAATTCATGACTCATTAGCAGCTCTTTCTGTGTGCCTGATAGGATTTATTGTATGCCAAATGGAAAACATGCATATAGCTGTGGACTCGTTAGCAGCTCATTATGTACACCTGGTAGAAATTGTATGACACATGTAAAAAATGCAGACAGGTTAAGTTTTGATTAGGCTTCATTAGAAACTGCTTAGGTGTACCTGGGAGATATTGCATCACAAAGCAGATGAACATTGAAGATGTTATCAAGCTATCTAGAAGTGATGCTTCTTGCTCAGCCTCTCTGTTAAAAAAACTGGCATGGACCCATCCTGATGTCAGTGTTATATTTTTTTCTTGATTGCAGTCCTCAGAAAGATATGGACTGTGAACAGTTGAAGCTGGCCATAGTTATCCATAGTTCTTTATTTCAGAAGTGTCCCACATTATAAAATACATTTCTACACAGCACAGGTAATTTCATTTTGTCAATATCCTTAACATGTAAGGCACTGGGGGAGAATTGGTGATAAGCAATGCCACCATGACAAGGTCCTCCTCACGGGCACTGACCATGGTCAAAAGGAAGACAGATATGCTGTGGCAAAAAAAAAGAAGCATTGTCAGTGGCTCAGCAAGTTTGCACATTTGCTTTGGAGGCCAGAAGATCAGAAGGTTGTGGGTTTGATCACCACACTACTAGGAATTTGGGATTAAATCCCAATACTAACACTGTAATGCAGCATTAGGTGGGTGATGCATTTCTGAGGTGCTGTCTTTCCGCTGAGACATTAAACCCAGACCCATGTGCCTGTTCTGGTGAACAATAAAAGTCCCATGGCACTTCTTGAAAAAGACGGGGAATTTGTGCAGGACAAATTTCACCAATTCACTAAAAAAATACCACCAACAACTTAATGTGATTCAATTTGTCAGTCTGTATCTGTAGCTCCACCTCGGGACAAGGTTGAAAATAAACCAAATTGCATAGCTCTCCTTTGCCGGTCAACCAAAAATATATAAAAAAGAAATACTTGGCCTTGAGGTAAAATCAAAAGCCTACTGCACGTACGCTGGTAAAATAAATTCTGGTTTTGCTCATCTTGTTGTGTGGAGGATGCCGACACTGAATGATCACCCACCCCACAAAGCAGTTCATTACTTTAATAAGTGATGCAGGCAGTGGTGATGATGATGATGATGGCAAATGGCACACTCTTTTACCGGGGTATTTTTTTCATGGATTTGCACTTTGGTCCATTTAGTGCTACACTCAGCACATTTTTCTGGCATCAGCAAAGTACTTTAAGGCTCGGCAGTGTAACTGCTTGTTTGCTTTTTGCTTTTGGACTCAGACACCTGTCGGATGCGCTGAAATTTATTGGTTGCTATGGCCTGCCTCGCCTGTTCTCCCACACTTTTTTGCATTGTAGGTGTGTGGTATCAAAGATGTCATCGGCCAGGAGATATGATAGTGGTGCCAAAAATAGAAAACTACAGCAGGGAAAATATCTACAAGAAGAAACCAGCCTACAAAAAAATGCTTGATTGACAACCTATTTCAAACTTCCCTGCAAGCCAACCAGTGCTGATGACACAGGATCAATGTCCACATTTTGTGAGAAATCTACACCTGAATTAAATATGTCCATTTTACCAACACCTTCTATTGAAAGTTTGCCAGATTCCATCTCTAACTGCAATGATGAGAGAAATGAAAATCTCACAATAACAATCTGTTACAAATGCACAGACCCAGCTCTTTGGGGACCCCTAAATGACTTCATGAAATCATACTGGGTAAGAAAGGGGCCTTCCAGCTGCCAGAACTAAAACACCAACTTTATGGCTTCAGAACAGAGATACAGTACAAAAACACAAAGTGGTACTTATCAAAGAGCATCTTTATGCAGAAACTTCAGAACTGAGAGTCTGTGTCAAGAGACTGGTTACTATACTCCCCTTCCACTGGTTCTGCATTCTGCTTTGTATGCCGTCTGTTCACAGACAGGTCACATTCACCAATGTTCATTGATCAAGGCTTTAGCGATTAGAAACATGCTGCAGAATGTGTTACAGAACATGAAAACAGTGCACAACATCAAAATGCAATGTTTACTTAGATCACACGAACAAAAGCAAGCAGACATATTAATTCAGAAATGGAAAAACATTTTAAAAATGAGAGTGGCTACTGGAGAGAAGTGCTAATGCGGGTTGTTGCTGTTATAAAGTTCAATTCTGAAAGAGGTCTTGCTCTGCGTGGTGATAATGAACTAACTGGCTCACCTCATAATGGAAACTTCTTGGAATCCTGGAACTGTTGGGCCAGTTTGATCCCTTTTTTGGCTAACCATATATCAAAGTATGAAAATGCAGACAGAAGGGTACCTTCCTATATATTGTCCACTATTTGTAAAGAATTCATTAGCTTAATGGAATCCAAAATTAATCTAGCAATCACCCATGAAGTGCAAAAAGCAAAGTATTTTGCAAGCAGTGTAGATGCCACACCAGATGTAGCCCACAGTGATCAACTAACATTGTCCGCTACATCATTGTTGAGGGCAGAATCCAGGAGTGGTTTATACAGTTCTTACCAATTGATAGTCATACAGTAGAATCACTGTTTGAGTATGTCAAACCTGTCTTGGAAAAAATGAATATTGACATTGCCAACTGCCGAGGACAGACCTATGACAATGCCGGCAATATGTCTACAAGCAAAGATTCAAGAAGTTAATCCATTGTCAGAGTGGGTATCTTGTGTAGCACATTCACTCAATTTAGTTGTGACAAATAGCGTTGATTGCTGTCCTGAAGCAATTCATTTCTTTGGTTTCTTATAAGCCCTGTATGCGGTTATACTTCTTCCACTCATAGATGGAAGATAATAATAGATGGTATGGAATCAAAGGATGCTACCAAGATATATACACTGAAGATCTTGTCTAGCACAAGATGGTCCTGCCATGCCCAAGCTACAAAAGCACTTGTTCTGAACTACCAAAATATTCAAAACTCATTAAAGGGTCTAGTATATGAACCATATCAGAAGGCTGAAACTAGAAGTGAGGCTCAGTCTTTGTAAAATAAAATGAACTTACTGGAGACTGTATTCATGGCTGCCTTTTGGAACACTATTTTACAGTGATTCCAGACAACAAGTATAGCACTTCAGGCAGTTGAGCTATATCTATCTAATGCAGTGAAGTTGCTGGATTCATTATTATGCTTTGTGTCTGGATTCCAAGATCAGTTTGATATTTTTGAGTCTCAAGCAAAATCCACAACAGACACCATATCACAAAGCTATGGACTGAGGGATCTCGGATCAAGAAAAGAAAAAACAAGTGGATAACTCCACTGAACTAGATGTAAAGTTGAGAGATCAAATTAAATTTTGTCTTGATGTCTACAATGTCATAATCAACAAACTGATTAAAGAAGTGAAGCATCGCTTTTCAGCATATGCTAGAACAAGCAATCTGTTTGCATTCCTTTCTATATTTAATCAGTTGTCTCAACATGACGATTGTGCTGCTGCTGCTGCAAATCTACTGGCCAAGTACCAGTAGACTTGGAGTCAGAATTTGTCAATCAATTTGCCCAGTTCTGGAAATTTGCAAAGGAAGAGATGAACATATCTTTGATCCATCTATGCAAACGTCTAAGATCAAATGGCCTACAGACAACTTTTCAAAATGTAGATATTGCTCTACAAATCTACCTGACTCTTCCAGTCCAGTCACAAACGTTGAAGGGGAGCACTCTTCCTCCAAACTTGCTTTGATTAAAAACAGACTGAAAGCGACCATGGGCAGCAAAGACTAAATGTATTAACACTAATGTCAGTTGAGAGCAATTTTGTTCACCAGTTGGATTTTAATGATATTATTGATGACTTTCCAGCACTGAAAAGCAGAAGGAAGCATCTGTAGCACAGAAAAATGATACACTGCTACCATTTGATATGGTCCCTATCAATACAGCAGTAAAATCCAAACATGTATTCTCTCTCTCTCTCTCATAAAAGTGTTACAAATGGTTCAGAAGCTTGTTGCAATTAAAATTTCAAACTGTTGTAGTTCAGTACTGGTGGTGGTGGTCATCTAGAAAGTGTATATATGCAAAAAGTGTGTATCACACAAGCTATCATTTCTCACTTTTTATTGCAAAGTAATACTTTTAAACATGTATCTGTTGCATTTAGTACAATAGCTTGGCATGTATAAACAGAAAGGCTTATCTATGTTTAAATTGTCATTCACATTAGCAAAATATATTTGGGATACGGCCAAAAGAAAAGATAGATAGATAGATACAGTAGATAGATAGATAGATAGATAAAGATAAAAATGTTTATTTTTTAACAGGAGATAAACTTTTAGGACTGCAAAACCCTGTTTTACAAAGTTGTCCTGTATAACCAGATGGTTACATAAGAAAAGGTGCAAGGCTTAACAAGGTTTCATAAAAACGTCAGCTTACATCAAGAAGAGACTTTCAAACACATTCAGTTATCACTTACAAAAACAGAGATTTTCACATTTCGATTTGTATCTAAATTAGTATATGTGCAAAACATGAAGTAGTTTAAAATGCACTTATAAAATATTGATTCCAATAGACATACACCAATGACTAAATAGATGGGAGTCAAAACAGTTGAAACAGGACATCACATGGGATCAAGTAACATATTAATTATTCCCATGTCACATGAGTGTTAAGTGTTGAATTTGACTGCACAAAAAGTAATAAACTACCTTTTTTTTTAACTATATCTCCTAGTGTTTGGTCTTGTGTGTATCACATTATAGTAACTCATTTCTTAAATGTTTTCTTTCCCCCTAGCCACTTGTACTACCTTCATCTGTGGCTGTAACCTCCAAATCACTTCTTTTCATTCTCTTCCACTTATCCACCCCTAACTCTACAGATCTGCACCCACCCCCTAGGTTGGAGACTTTGGGAGTCAGGATTGCCCACCACACACCCACAGGGCAGGCTACGATCTATTCGGGCAGTGGGAGTTGATGTGGAGTGGCCAATAGTGCATCGCTGTGCTTAAGTGGTGACACTCAGTGTGAATGTACTCCAGCCATCCTACTTCAAACAATAACCTTCTATTTCCACCCCAAGAATGGCATTCGGAGTAGCTGGAAAGCCCTGCAAATGCATTTTAAGGCATCAAAAACAATTCAGTTTTTGGGGACCTAGGCAGCCTCCGAAACCCTGGCCTATTGGTTAACTCACAGGGGGCCACACAATTCAAAAGTGCCCAGAGCACCACAACTTGTTAATTTGGCCCTGCAGTTTCCAAAGGTTCAGAGGCACCAGTCCTGGAACTGGACAAACATATACATTTCAAAACTTTTCTCCCAGTCCATTGGTCTGTATGCTATCAAGAAATAAAAAACAGTAATAATATAAACTATCTATTTGGGCAAAATAGAAAAGCTGCATTGTCCAGTTAGGTTGCCAATTAATTCCCCTGCTCTTGTCAAAACTGCACACTGGCTGTGTTTTTTTTTTTTTGTTGCCTTTCGATCAGTATTTCTCTATATTCAAACAGTAAATGAGGCCTGTTAACAATTCAAACATTTTTTTATCAATCAAACTGTTTTTTTTTTTACCTGCCTGTCTAGCAGCTATCATTTTTTTTTATTTGATGACAGTTTGGTTGTGTATGGTAACATGTGTCAGTATAAAAAAAATGAGTAGTTAATGTAAAGGTCAGGGCTGAATTTTTGTTTTCTTTTACTGCAACACAAGAATAGTGAGGTTCCTCCAACTATTTTTATTTTTTATTTTTTTTTGCATTAAAAATGGTGTGGACCCTTATGTGTGAATACAGCATTAATGTGAACCAGCAGATATTGTTATTCTAATTTACCATGTCAATGAAAAATTGCCAGTATATTTACTGATTTGCCAAGCCACAGTGAGACAGACATTGTGGTTCAGTGGGCTGGACATTCATCTTTGATACTGAAAGCTATGTATGCTGTGGGTTCTATTCCAGCCCCCGGCACATTCACTAATCTACTGTTTTACACATACTCCTTATCATGCATAACTATATTTTTAACAACACATGTCCATGAGCTCTGTAAATCTAGTGCAGATGCAGATGCAACTTCAGCTGGAGCCTGAGTCTTCTGTCTTTAATAGATGTCACACAGTCGCAGGATCTGGTGCTCTACACTGAAGAGATTTTTTTTGAAATGTCGCTGTCTACCCTAGCAGAAACATACTAAACCCTGGAGTGAGGACACAACAGAGAGACTATCAATTAAAAAACAAACACACAAAATGAGGAAAAGCAAAAATCTTAATTACAAAAGACAGTTTAACTCCTAAAAAAATCTAAACAAAAAGTGAATACCTGCTCTTGAACACTGAAGTGGTGTACCAACCTTTAACAGTTCGAACAGTAAATTTACAGTTTGAACTGTTAATTTACAGTTCAAACTATTTTTATTTACCTGCCTGTCCTGCGGCTATCACAAAAATCATTATAATTCAAAACTGTTAAAGTATTTTTTCACAAAACCATCCAAAGGCTCACCTTTGGCATAGACCCCATCATCCCTGAAAATATCAGAGAAAAATCTCATTCTGACTGGTCTGTAGATGATCACAAAAAATCCCATGTTAACTTATGGGAAAAAACTTGTTTTTCTATTTTCTTACCACTGTTTATCTCAAAAAACATACAAGATGCCATCATGAAACTTTCCAGATCTTCAGATCCTGGCAGAATGACTGTGGGTGCCAAAGTGTGGGCTATTTCATTGCAGTATGACAAAGGTATTAATGTACAAAAGTTTGAATTTAACACTGAAGTGCTGTACCAACCCTAACTGTGGGGTGCAATCACATATATATATATATATATATATATATATATATATATATATTCTATGCAAAAAATTTCATTAATGCATCACTTAGGGTTGTTCTACAGCAACAAAAGTGAGGAAATTCAATTTTAGGGTTGCCACCCCTTGCACACCCGCCCCCACCAACAGGCATCGGGGTGTGTGTTGTGGTCATTGACCCTAACTCTCACCCCATCCATGTAAACAAGCTGAGGTGGTGCAGTGTAGGAGAATGGGTGAGAGTTAGGGCTGACATCCCCAAAGCACACCCCGATGCCTGTTGGTGGGGAGGGGTGGGGTGAGGTGCAGGGATAGCAACCTAATATCAAATTTCCTCACTTTTGTCACTGTAGAACAACCCTAACTGATGCATTAACAAAGTTTTTTGCATAGAATTTCCTTACTTTTTAAGAAAGAATAGAAAAGTAGAAAGTTGCGCAAGTTGGTGAGAGTAAGTGTCGGGCCACATTACACACCTAATGACTAAAAAGTACATTGACAACAGCACAGCCAGCCACCAAACAAATGTTAATCTAGTAGAACAATAGAAAATACTGTCCACAAAATGTAAACTGTGCCATGCAATATCTCCACAAAAAATAAATTGTCTGACACATAATCACCACAATTCACATCTACAGGACACGTCATCATCACTCTCCAAATTTCAAGTGAAAAGACCAAACTGTGTCCGAGATATAACATGTCAAAGTTTGAAATTTTCATTCGTCAGAGTGGCACAGTTCCACACCTGTTGACATTTAAAGAGGACAGGAAATCAAAAAGCATGATTGAGACCACCAAATGTGTCCTGCCTTTTTTCATTAGTAATGTGTGTGCATATATCATGTAAGATCCTCACTCTCTGTAAACTAACATTTTATATACTTAAATCAAAGGATTTTGCCAATATGGCTGTCAATGGTTCCTCTCCGTTTACCTTTCTGGTTTTGCCGTTTGGAAATTGAGCGAGGCTGTTTATCCATGATGTAAATATTGTGCTGATGTAATAGCAAGTGATGAGCAGGCACGCTCTCTAAAGCGGGAGCAGTTGTCAGAAGGCAAGTTCAAGGAAAACCACGTATCAGAATGTATCTGATTAGCAGTGTTTTAATGTAAGATATGAGGGAGGAGACAGATGTCAGACTGTAATGGCAGGTATTTTTAAAAATGTTTTTACACAATTACAGATTATTTACTGATGCCATTTCTGTCACATTCTATCAGCGTGCAATGCCAAGGATCTGAAGAGCCATCTACCTCTGATAACTAGAACTCCGGCTCACTATCCATTTTCAGCCTTTATGCTGCTGACATATGCATCAATCACTTACTATAGTGATTTCCCCAGCTGCCACCATGCCCAACCAACCCAAGAGGAAACCAGCCAAAAGAGGGCTATGCCATCCGCTGATCTCATGGCCAATGCTAAATAGCACTGAGGGGTAAATAGCACAATCAATGGGAGTAGGGATGATTCGGTAGCACATGGATGTAACTTTTGCTAGGCATGGGTTCGTACTGCTTCAGGCAATCAGGGTTCAATGGAAGAACCTTTCTGTGATGAGGTTGCTGCTGCTGCTTCTCTGCTCCCTCTCAAGACTCTCTCTCCTTCCACACAATCTGGATGAGGTGGCAGTTCTCTGAGATGATTAAAAAAAGAGAAGACTAAAGTAAATGAGGTCTTTTAGGGGATGGGGACAGCAGATTGCATGTTTGACAGTTTAGACACTTGCCACCCCTCTAAGGAAGTGTAGTTATACAGATATTTTTTGTTTATTAGCTCTGTCAAAATGAAAAAAAAAATCTTGTGAAAAATGAAGAAGGCTGAGCAGACAAGTATAAATCATGAATAAAGGCCAAACAAAAGCATACATGTCCCATGCAGAGTGAAATAAAGCCAAACAAGCGCTGCAGTGCAACAACATTTTACAGGAACTTTAGTGCAAATACCCAGCTTTTGGAACAGCAATCACTGGGAAAAGACAGTGAAACAATTTTGCAAAAGCCATTTTAATTAGCCACATCAGATGCTAGACAATCAAGAACAGGCAGTGTTCCTTAGAGTGCATGCCAGATTAAAGGATACCGTATATTTCCCTTTGTTCTGTAAATTGCAACAAGACTGAGGGATGTCACTTGAGGAAGGATTTGTTCGGACCCGAAATGAAGCAGCAGTGTGATCAGTTACCGTGAGCTGTTTTCTTACTTTTTGCACATCATACCTCAGGCTTGCTAAATTTCAGTTGGAACCTCTCAGTGTTTTGAAGCGCAGTTGAACACTCTTACTCCAGCACTTATTCCAATGCTTTCTTTAGAGTCATTTTTGTAACTATGGGAGGGAAGCGAGTGTCTAAACCGTCACTTATGGGAGATGCCCCAACCCCCCATTTCCTTTCCTTTACTCTTTTTAAAAAAAAAATCACCTCAGAGAACTTCCGTTTCATCCGGAGTGTACGGAGGGAGAGAGAAAGCCTTGAAAGGGGTCAGAGAAGCAGCACCTACCCCATCACAGGAAGGTCAGCAGCATAAAGACTAAGTAACAAAATGTATAGCAGACAGGGTTAGTAGAGATGGAAGGCTCTTTAGGTTGTCAGTGCTGCAAGAATTTAAAAAAAAGCCTTCTGTTTCAGTCTGACATGTGTCCCCCCCTTTTATTCAAGCACTACTTCAGCTTCATAATGATGCGCTTTCCTTGCCCACTCTCTCTAAAAAGTTTGCTCCTTCATAAACAGGCATACTCGTTCCCTGGTATTAACTACTGTCACTTCATCTTTAAAAAAATGATGTCTCTCAGAGTTTGGTTAGCACGAGCAAGTTCAGAACCTTGTGTTTTGGCAGACCAGTCAAGGAAGGGCAAAATCACAATATATAAAAAAGAAAAAGATGAGAGACAAAAAAAGGCTTTTAGATGCATTTATTAGTCAAATTAAGCTGTTTGTATCTATTAGTAACCTTATTAACCCATTCCTGTCCCCTTTAACACATACAATGACTGTAAACTACATCCATGACTCTAAGGCTAGGTATCCTATCAATTTCAAGCCACCACCACAAGCAAAACACTGTCAGCAGAATGTAAACTGTGCCACACCATATCTCTACCCAAAAAATATTTTCTGACATGTAAACACTGTAATTTACATCCACAGGACATGCCATAAACACCCTCCAAATTTCAAGTAAAAAGACCAAACTGTTTCCGAGATATTCAATGTTAAAGATTGGTAAAATTTCCCTATCTATTTCATTATAAAAAATCTGGCCATCTTGTCCCTATTTTGCAATCAAAGATCGCGATCAAAGAATCTTGCAATCAATGAATTTTCAGGCTCACGATCAAGGAATTTGCAGGCTCACGAACAAAGAATAAAAAATGCTATAAATCAAATAATTGAAGTAATTGTGGTAAACCACCACAGTGGTTCGATAGAACGAAGCCCCCTGAGCAAAACCCACCCTCATTTGACTTCCTAGGGCACCCCTGGGCTGAGAAAACTGATTTTTTAATCTGGCCATCTCATCTTCACTCACGATGCACAATCGCAATCAAAGAATCTCGCTATCAAAGAGTTTGCAGGCTCACGATCAAAGAATAAAAAGTGCTGTAATTCAAAAAATACAAAGAATCACGGTAAACCACTGCCATGGTTCGTCAGAACGAAGCTCCAGAGCAAAATCCACCCTCATTTGTCTTCCTAGGACACCCCTGGGCTGAGAAATTAGAATTTTTAATCCGCCCATCTCGTCCCTTGCTCGCGATGCACGATCATGATCATGATCAAAGACTCTCGTGATCAAAGAATTTGCAGGCTCGCGATCAAAGAAATTGCACGCTCATGACCAGACTTTAAAATGCTGAAATGTGACTTTTTCACCGATTTGAACTGAACCAATGGCATGCCTCGATAGAACGAAGCCCCCTGATTGAAACCCACCCTCGTTTGCGTCACTAGCCCACCCCTGAGCTGAGCTATTTGTGTATTTAGGTTGCGATGCAAAATCGCGATCAAAGAATCTCGCGATCAAAGAATTTGCAGGCTCGAGATCAAAGATCATTAGCGAGCCACGATCAAAGATTTTAAAAACTTATAACTCTATTTTTTTACTGATTTAGAAGAAACCAAAGGCATAGCTCGATAGATCGGAGCCCCCTGAGTAAAACCCATTCAAGTTTTACTTCAGGAGTGACTCCTGAGCCGACATATTTGTGTTTTTCTGATTGGAAAACTAAAAACAAGATGGCGGACCTCACGATCAAAGAATTCTCGGGGACAAAGATTCTTGAACTGCCAGGCTGCAAATTCTTTGATCGCCAGGTGGGATGAGATGGCCAGAACCCTATTCTTTGTTTGCAAAACATACATGTCCCCATTGACTTACAATGGGAACTTCAAAGTGGCATAACTTTTGAATGCCTTAACATTTTTTCACCAAATGAAAAACAGCATATTCAGCCACCAAAGCTCTTTCAAATGAGCCATCATACAGAGTAGCATGCCACACGACAGCCACACAGGGCCACGTCCAAAATCCCAAAAGCTGCCTCCAAAAACGGATAATTTTGCATTTTTCAGCGTTTTCGTATGCAAAGACCGTAAGTTCGACTGAAATAAAATTTGGCAAATCAAGAGATCTACCATGCCCCATCATGCATACCAAATTTCAGGCAAATCCATTGATGGGTCCAAAGTTGCTAATGCGTAACATTTTGACTTTAACATAGAAGTGACATCTGAACCCTAACTATAGTGGTGTGACCACGCCACCATATATACATATATATATATATATGGATGGGAACTTTCCCCATTTGAAAAGGACATCATTTATTTCCCTGTATACCTCTGACTAATCTATCAGTTAAAGCTAGATACCTGCATTAATTCATCAGTTACAGCTATATACCTGCAGCAATTAAAGCTATATACCTACACTAGTCAAACAATTAAAAGGATGCCTGCGCTAATAAAAAGTAAACACCTGCACTACATTAAACCCTATGGGACATCACTAGTAACACAATTAACAGAGCATTAGAAAGCTAGCCAAACCAATTAACAAGCTGCAAAAGAACCTGCAAAAAGGCACTTACACAGAACCCACCCAAACCCCCAAATCCACAAACTACTACCTGCACTCACTACACACCTTTCCCTCCATGCTGCAAGAGACCTTCAGGTGTCATAATGTGATCATAAATGTGATCTCCACAACAATAACCATCCTAATGTATTATATTCAACAAACAATGGGTAAGGGTGGAATAATCGGAAGTATAGTATACCAATCATGGGGGCTAATTAGGGCAATAAAGCCACTAGCCCTATTTCCAATTAGCCCACTCAAAAAGTATATATCCTTGTATATCACCCTTACCCATTATTTTAGATAGTTAGATAGACAGATAGACAGACCTACAGATAGATAGATAGATAGATAGATAGATAGATAGATAGATAGATAGATAGATAGATAATGTAGATAGATATTTTTTTTTCATATCCAGCACCATTACAGGGGGCCTTGTCATGGTGGTGCTGCTTTCTGCTAATCCCCCTAAGACTGGGCAAACAGGCCCAGTCACACACACTCCTACTCAAACGGGAACCATTTTAGCAACATGCAGCCTGGTTTCCTACATTCTTCTCCTGGACCTGTGATATGAATTAATAGAACTTTCACCCACTCTTCTTCAGAAGCTCCATCCTGGGTCTGTATTTATTTTTCAGATTCAATTATAGGTACTTACATTCATTCAATACATACCCTGGGGTGTCAATACATACGTTGTACTACAATTTTTCATACTTCAGCATAATTTAACATTCCATCACATGTTAGAACATTTCAGTATCTAGTATCAGTTAAAAAGTTTTACCCTGTATTCTCAGCACCAGCCCATATCTTGACAAAAAAATCTGCATTTTTATGTTGGGCACCAGCTTTTTGGTGAACTGTAATGCAGTAGGGCTGGATGGCAAGATACCACCTCATAATTCTGGGGTTCTTATTCTTCATCTGTTGAATCTAGCAGAGTGGATTATGATCAGTTGCAAGCTTGGATTCAGCACCCCACAAATGAAACCGTAATGCTTCAATGGCCCATTTTGCAGTTAAACATTTCTCTTCTACTATGGAATATTTTTGCTCCCTGCCATGTAATTTGCAGTGAATATAAATGACAGGATGTTCTTCTCCTACTATAGTCTGGCTAAGAACAGCTCCAATTCCTTTCTGAAATTAAATCAGCTTTATTAATTTTCAAATGTCAAAAACAAACAGGTTACACCAGGAATAACAGTATCCAGACAAAACCTAATCCCTATTAAATACTCCCCTAATCTAAGCTAAGACTATCAGGAAAGGGCTGAAGCAGTTCAATAATAGATGTTGTAGTTGAAAGATCTTGAAGATATGAGATGTACTCAAGTGGAATTTTGCCAAGATCTCAGAAGACGTTAGCACTGAATCTTGGGAGTAGAAGTCCGAGACTCTGTTCTCCTGTAGCTGTGGTAGTCAACCAAGAGAAAGGGTATCCCCACCAATCCTGATATTTGAATTAGCCACGATCGGCTGAGGGAAATCTTTGGAGGAGGATTTATGAAGGGAGGAACATAGCTGCGAGAAGACCTTGACTGAAGTACCTATTACCGTATCTCAAAGACCTGACTGTAGAGTCTTCCAAGATGTGTAAAAGACAAGTTGGGGAAAGATTAGAGGAAAGAAGTAGTTAGGATTTGATCTGTAGCCAAAGAGGAACATAGCCATCTTCCGGGGGATTCTGATAAAGGGAAAGCCACTTTCTGCACTTATAGAGGTGCCGAGCCCAGTAGTAATAAAGGAAATTTGGGAGTCTAAGGCCACCTGAATCCCTGGACAGACTCAGCTTTAAATATGTATGTCTTGGAGATTTTTCTAACCAAATAAACTGGGAAATGGTAGAGTGAATATGTTGAAAGAAGGAAAGAGGAAGCCAGAAGCTTAACATTTTTAAGGGATAAAAAAAGTCTAGGCAAAATATTCATTTTAACAATGTTGATCTTGCACCATAATGAAATAGGAAGAGATTTCCACCTTGAGGTGTCTTGCTGAATGATTATAGCCAGGTCGTCAAGGTTGAGCTTGCGCATAAGAGAAAAATCGGTAGAAAGGCAAATGCCTAGATAGTTAATGGACTGGGGAGACCAACGCATCCCAAATTTAGTGAAATCAGCCCTATGTGTAAAGTCATTCATGGGAAGAATTTCCATTTTACCAATATTTTAACTTGTAGTTGGAGAAAGAACTAAAGTGGTCAATCACCTTAAGAGTTTTGCCGGGGGAAGTAGAAGGATGTGATAAGTGAAGAAGAATGTTATCTGCATAGACTAAGAGGGTTAGGACCATGTCCCCTACTGGTATACCATGTATGTGCAGAGAAGACTTCAACTGCCTGATCAGGGGTTCTAAGTAAAGGTTGAAAAGAAAGAGAAACAGTGGACACCCTTGTCTGGTCCCAAGTAGAGGGGAAAACATACCATTACAGTAAATTTTGGCAGTTGGGGAGGAGTAGATGGGTTGGATCCAACCGACGAATGAAGAAGGGAAGTTCATTTTCCTGAGGGTGGCACATAGGAAGGCCCAGTCCACCTTGTCAAATGCCTTCTTGGCATCAAGAGAGAGATCATGGCCATAGGAGTAGAAGAGAGTTTAGTCACTTGGAAAATATGATCCAATTTGCACAGATGATCCGTGGAAGAGCTACCTGAAACAAAGTCTACTTGTTCTGGACCGAGGAGGTGGGACCACACTATTTTAATCCTTGTAGCTAAGATTTTGGTAAGAATTTTGAGATCACAGTTTAGAAGGGAGATGGAATGGTAACTGGAAGGGTGGGAGGGAGGTTTATCGGGTTTAAGAAACAGAATGACAATCGCTTCAAGAAGGGAGGGATCCAGAAGATCTGCAGATATGATGAAATGGAAGAGGCAAAGTAGCAAGGGAGACAGATCTTTAAGAAAACTTTATAGAAGTTAGATGGGAACCCATCCGGACCTGGTGCTTTGTATAAGACTAGGCTATTAATTGCCTCTTCTATCTCCAATAGCGAAATCGGTGAAGCTAGAAAAGTTTGATGGTGTTCTAAGAGGCATGGTAGACGAATTTTTGCTAGGTAAGCATTGATTTCATCTGTATTCAGCAGAGAAGAGTGCTGGCCATAATGACTCGAATAATATTGCTCAAAGACCAAAATAATACCTCGTAGAAGGGTTTTAATGGAGCCTTCCTGATCCAAAATGGATTTGATGATTCTGGAGCTTTCTATTTTCCGTAGGCAGAGGGCTAATAAGCGTTCTGCCTTTTCACCTTATTCTATGTACTTAGCTTTAGTCTTCAAGATAGCATACTCTGCCTTCTCATGCAATAGGTCTGCGTATTTATCCCTAAGAGACAGTAAGGTAGTTAAAGAATCTGGGGGGAAGGAGATAGGGACTGTTCCAGGGACCTGATTTGGCCTAGAAGGGATTTGGCAGTTGATCCATGGATTCTCTTACATTTGGAGGCCAGACGTATGAACTTTCCCTGTAGAAAACATTTCAAAGCACACCATACATGCTAATACCTAGGGACTGAGTTCTGGTTGGACTTTGTAAAGGACTGCATCAGGGATTTTATGTTGGAAACAATAAATTCATCTTTAAGGAGTTGGATGTTTAGTTTCCAGGCAGTATCATGCTGTAGGTCTAGAGAGAGGGCAACAATAATCCAGGCCACTGCATGATCGGAAAGTACTATGGGGTCAAGACCACAATCACACCTCCCGCAGAGTAGGGAAGAGCTAAAAAGGATGTAATCAAGTCTAGATGAGGTATGGTGAACAATAGAATGAAAGGTGTGAGAGCGGGAAGAGGGACTGAAAATCCTGCAGGGATCACAGAGTCCCAATAAGTCCATGAAATTCGCTAAGGCACGTTGGGCTGGGGACAAGGGTCTGAGAGGTTGATTGGATCTATTCAAATCTTGGGAAGGTGGAAGGTTCCAGTCACCTCCCAAGATTAGTGGAGCTGGAAGTAGGTGGGCAATTTGGTCAGCCAAGTCCATAAAGAAACTGGGATCCCCTCCTACCGTCCCATAAATACTTCCCAGAATCACCTTGCTCTGATCCAGGAGACCCTTAACCAGGAAAAACCTACCTTGGGGTCCAAGAGTGTACATTCAACTTGGAAGGAGATGCTTTTCATAAGCAGAACTGCTACTCCCCTAATTGAGGTGGAGTCTCTGGCAGTGAATACCTGACCAATGCCTTGCCTTTGGAGCCAATTGGCTTCACGGTCAAGGAGATGGGTTTATTGAAAGAAGATAACCTGGGCTTGAATAAGCACTAAATGCCTGAAAATTTTATATCCTTTAAGCTGTTCCCTGACCCACCTGATGTTCCAAGTTATCAGTTTAATAGTGCTATTAGCCATAATTGTCATAAACAAGAAACGTAGAAAGGTAACTACCCCAGATTTGGTGGACTCCAGACCCTCCCCCTCCCAATCCTTCCCCAACAAATCTGTAATAACAACAAAGAACTTGACATTAACCAGAGCAGAGCAATAACAGCAGTATAATGAGAAGAGATGCATAAACCCTGGTACAGAAGGCTTAGCTAAAGGTATGCCAGGTAAATAATTAACTGGCAATCCCCCCATGAACCAACCCACTCCTGATATGAAAGAAGTTTATATTGGTCAGACCTCCCTCCCATCCTCCCAAACCCTATATAACAAATTTTATATACAAAGGTTATCCTGAGTAGATCCTGGACCATAATCCAGATAAACCCTCAGAGTAGGACAACCCTAACCCCTGTAGCCCACACGACCCTCCACCTTGACCCTGTCTCTCCCCTAGTGACACTGATTAAGAGTGTCCATGAATGAGAGGAAGTGTGTATTATTGAGGTCCCCATACAGCAGTAAAAAAACTTCCTTAGTTTGGTACACACTCCTGTTAAAGGAGGATGTATGGAAAACAAAACCCCAAATAGGAGGCCACTGGCTATCCCCCCTAGTATGCAGACCATGAAGCTTATCACCTCCCCTCACCCGCCCTCTTGCTGTAACATGAATGTTCAGCCACTACCTCGTATTCCCACATGAAATGGGGTTTGGCCAGAGAGGCTAGAGAAGGTTTACTATTATAAATTTAGCCACCCAAATTCCCCTGCTATGTCTTCACAGGGACATTTTTATAATTACTGGAGTTCACGCTAACGGCCTCCATTCCCTTTCAAATAGTCCCTGCCTTTGGGAACTGCACACCCTTGCATTGAGATACATAAAGTAGTTAAAAAAGAAAAGTAAAAAGGAAGGGGGGATCTAAATAAATAAAAGAGGTGGATCAGCAGGGGAAGCAGGGGAATAAAGTAGTCAGAGTTCAGGCAATAATAAAGCACGTGGCTCCAGGGTAATCTTTAGAAGGTTCCATTTGTGATCGAGTCATGGTAAGCACCTGATCAACATGAGGGGGAAATGCAATGCAGCTGGGACATAAAGTGCCAACATAAATATGATCCCTACAAACATCTCAGACGAGTGTCATTAGTTCTGGTCTCCCTGAACGGTTTTGTAGAGTTGAAGCAGCGCTGAGCCAAGCAGGGTGCCTTTGGCGGCCATGGGAAATTCACTGCAGAGTCATCAGCACAACAGATCCTATAAATCTCCTCAGATACCAGGACAGACAATCCATAAATCAGAAATTCCCAAAACGGGGCCAAACTTTCCAAGGTAAGAGTAAGGCGGCAATAATAAGAAATAGAAAGTTCTGCCTTTTAAAATTCGGAAAACAGCAGTGAAGCTCAGCAGCGTCCTGGGTTCAGGAGTGTTTGAACAGATTGAGTAGCTTAGTGGATAAGGCTTGTGTTGCTTATTCTGGGGAGTCGAAGGACATCCAAGAGCCAGAAATTAGGATCTGCAAGCGGGACAGATAAGCCATTTTAAATCTAATGCTGGCCTCGATCAGCTTATTCACTATCTGATGGAAGGCTGCCCATTTCGGACGGATTTCAAATGGCAAGTCCTGATAAATCTGCTGCTGTTTCCTCTTCCAAAGCACAGCCTGCAGTTCTCTGACCTTGCTTAGTACATGTTGCTTTTCTAAACAGCTAAGGAACTTCAGAATTATTGGTTCCACATTCAGTCGGCTGAGGACAGAGAGAGTGATGTGTTCTCTCAGTCTAGTATGTTGCACTGTATGGAGATGGGCCCACAATCTTCCTAAGGAGCTAGTGGAGAAATGTTGTGATAGTAGTACCTTCCTCAGACTTAGGCAGGCTGAAGATCAAATTGTTGTTGCGATGGCTACACCCCTCTAGGTCTTCGGTCTTCAATTATAGTTTAGCTAGTTGTTTTTTCAGCTTCACTACCATGTGATCTGTTTTGTCCCGCCAGCGCTCCAGTGAGAAAGCGATCTTTTGTAAGAGGTATTGCTGTCACTTTTTGTTGAGGGAGACCCCTTGTATTTAGATTTATTGGGGATTTTCTCGGGGGAAGCTGGTAGAGTGAGGTGGAGTGGGGCCTGCCACATATCTGACTCCATCGTCACGTTAAGATGCTATTTCGATGAATTAGAGCACCAGATCTCAGCAGTAGGCAGGTCGCTCTAAATAGATTTGAAAATTGACGCTTCCCAAAGGTATTTAGTGGTAAAATGAGGTGGGTGAGCGGTGGAGAGGCAAGAGCTCTGCAAACAAGTTGCTTCCAAGCTGCAGACATCATGTGATGCCCACTAAGAACAGCTCCAATTCCAGTATCAGAGCACCTGTTTTTACTTCAAACATAAGAGAGAACATTTTAACACTGGAGCAGAACAGAGTGCAGCTTTTATGATTCTAAAAGTATCTTCACATTCAGCATTCCACCTAAATTTATTGGGGCACCTTTTCTTTACAAGATCTGTTAAAGCACTTGTTATGGTAGCAAAAGTTTTGAATAAATCTCCTATACTATCCTGCCAATCTCAGGAAAGATCTCACATGCTGTTTTGTCTAGGGAATTGGACATTTTGCAACAGCTTCTGCCTTCTCAATCTCTGGTTTTATCTGCCTGTTACCAGTTATGAACCCTAGATATTTTTTATTTTATTCTTTTGGTAACTGGATATTTTGTTTCTGTCATAGCAACAGCTCATTTTGTGGGATTTACTGTCAGTCCCACATCCTTTATGAACTGCAGGACAGCAGACAAATGTTTGAGGTATGTCCCCCAGTCAGGGCTGTATACCTTAACACTATCTAAGTAAGCGAAACAATACTGAGTATGGGGGGTTAAGGTCATGATCCATGAATCATTGAAAGGCAGCTGGGGCTCCATGCAAGCCAAAAGGCATAGTTACAAACTGGAACAGGCCTAAAGGAGTGATGAATGCAGTTTTGTCCTTGGACTTTTTTTCTAGGGGTACTTGCCAGTAACCTTTTTTGAGATCCAAAGTGGTTATGCATTTGGCATTTCCTAACCTGTTGATGATATCATCAACCCTGGGCATAGGGTATCCATCAAACAGGGACACTGCATTCAACTTATTGAAATCCAGAAACAATCATATCTCACCTTCTTTTTTATCAGCCACCACTATGAGTGAATCTCAGGCACTGGTGGAAGGTTCAATGATGCCCAAGTTTTCTAGCTTCTTAGCCTTGGCTATGATTTTCCCTCTCACCCTTTCCAGGAGTCTATAGGGTTTCTGATGTGTGCACTTGTTTTGTATTACCACTATGCCATGCTCAACCCCTTTACCCTCACCAGGGATACTCACAAAAGTTGTTTGATAGGTCTGTAACACCTGTTGCAACTCCCTTTGTTGTGGGACCTCCAAAGCAGGATTTATCTTTATTTAGACCAAAGGGATGAAACAAAACCTCCCCCCCCCCCGCCTCTGTAACCTCCTATAGGCTACTTCTATTTCAGCCTTCTCTTTCTGGGTAAACTAGGTGGGAGATGTCTGGTCTGTCATGTTATTTCTTTAAAAGGTTTGCATTATAGATTTTTCTAGGATGCTGCTTTTCTGGGGTCTTTATCTCACACAGTACATCACTGATCCTGTTTGCCTGAGTCAGGCAAACAGAACCAGTGACTTATGAGATAAAGACCCTAGAAAAGCAGCATCTTAGAAAAATCTAGCCTGATTACCTGATAGGGTTCTTACCATTTCGTAAGCAATTTAGTTTCAGTTGACAATAACAACAGGACTTTTTCCCCCTCTTTGAACATTTTATATGAGGCTCCTTGGTCATATCTACATGTTAGCTCCTTCTGGGTCTGGGTGCTATTCTTATGGGTGACTACAGTGTACTTAATTAGTTGTTTTTTAAGCTGTAGGATATAATCTGACACTCTTGTCTGTCTTACACCTTCCACACATTAGCCTTCCTCCTAGCACTTTTTAATCACATCCAAGTGTACCTGGGGATTTCTCCCATACAACAATGAAAAAGGGGAATAACCTGTTAAGGCTTGGGGTACTTCAGAATATGTAAATAACAGGAAAGGCAAATACTTGTCCCAATCCTTCCCTTCCCTCCCCTTCCCTTCCTCATGTACAAACCTTCTGAGCATTTCCTGAAGGGTCTGGTTAAATTTTCCCACCAGACCATTCATTTGTGGATTATGTGGGGATGTTTAAACTGCTACCACCCCAACATCTGATACAGCCCTTTAAGGAGCAATGCATTAAAACTGCTCCCTTGGTCTGAAACAATTTCTTTTGAGATTCCCACCCTACTGAAGAGCTTAACTAGTTACGCTGTGATTTTAAAAATGGTTACCACATGTAAGGGTATGACCTCTGGATATTTAGTTGCATAATCACAAACAACTAATATATACTGGTTCCTGCTGGTCCAGTGGTGCTGAGGGTTGAGGTACTGGATGCCACATCTCACACCACACTGACACCCTGAGTTTGGGAATGGACTCAGGTTCCTTGGGGTTCAGCAGGGGTGGGGAAGGATTGAGCATCTGCACACCGATGTCCTTCCCCAGGGAAGGGGGATTAGTGCAGTGCACTGTTGCCTGACACCCAGCAATGGCTGGGTACCAACACATGCGTGCTGATAAGATGGGGAGGGCCCACGTTCAGAGTGTAAGGCTGCCTCTGCACAGGCAGAGCTAGGCCACTCCACCCATTGCATGATCATGGACTCAGGGGAAAAAATCATAGAAATGGAGCTGGCAGGCTCCATGATGGCTCAGCTGCCTCCATGTCAGGACTGGAGAGATGAGCCCCTCCATGGGAGGGGCTGGAGCCACCTTCCATCTCCACAAAAAAAAAAGAATTAAAATATATATAGGTTCCCCTGGGAACGTTTCTCTAAGGCCCTCATGACATCCACTGCTAACCTTTCAAAAGGTGTAGTCATAAGGGGGAGAGGCATAAAGGTTAGCATTTCTTTTTTCCCAACCTGAGCCACCTTTTGACACTCAAGACATACCGAGCAGTAATCAGTCACTTGTTCATACACAATATATTATGGTCCAAACAATCTTTGTAACAAATGGGTCAAAGTGCAGTCTCTCCCAGCATGGCTTGCTAATGGCGAGTCATGTGCTAATACAATTGGGAATGAAACTGTTCAGGGACTACCAGTTGATCCACAGTTTTCCCTGTATTGGTAGGGTTACCAGATGTCCTCTTTTATGGGGACATGTCCTCTTTCAGCTGCCAAATATTCTATACCATATATATATATATATATATATATATATATATATATATATATGTAATAGATAACCCACTCTTAGGTGTACAGTCAGCTCTGATATATGCATGCCTTGGTGTGCGTTATGCGTACAAAGGCCACAGGCCAAGTGCGTCAAACACACCTGGCGTGCGTATATCAGAGCTCGACTGCACATTCTAGAGTGGGTTATCTATCTTATAAAATGGTAAAATTGTTTTTTGGGGGGTAAAATTGCAGGTATGCGGTCACGCTGTGATATTCGCACGGTCATGTGATGTGTTTTATTCAATCAGAACACTGGATATGGAGGAGGATGTCGTCCTCCATTTTATAAATATATATATATATTTATAAAATGGGTAGGAAAAATGATGTCTGCTGATTTGCTGGAATACATCACATGACCGTGCATACAGTATATCAGAGTGTGGCCACAAACCTGCACTTTAACCCCCCCAAAACAATTTTGACATTTTATAAGATAGATAAACCACTCTGAGGTGTGCGGTCGTGCTCTGACATACACACGCCTTGGGTGGTTGACACACTCGCCTGCTGCCTCATGCATAACAATGCACACCAAGGCGTGTATATCAGGCGTGATCACACACCTCAGAATGGTTCATCTATTACATATATATATATATATATATATACATATATAAACACAAACCAATATGTGTATTGGAGTTAACACAAACCTTGCACAAACATTCCCTTTAATCATGTACTTCAAAGCATTTTTACTTGTACCCTTTCCCACCTGTTGAAATAACAAGGTTAGAGTTTTGTCAGTTTTTGTTCTGTTCCAATATTATAGCCTTTAAATGTATTTTCAATTTGTATCTCCAGCTGGAGTCTACCAGGTTCTTTAGCCCATGTAGTTGTTTCAACTGCCTTTTTTCCCATTTTGATAGAGCTCTGGGGAATATAAAATTCTGCCCATGGAATGCCTGTGAAAATTCCATTCTGATTCTGTGGAATTTGACAGAATTTGTGTGAAACGTCCCCTGAATTTTGCCAACTTTTTTTAAAATATGGTACATAGACTGTTAATAATGTCTTACATACTGTATGTGTGCTAAATTTTAGGGTCAGTCATGGGTTGAAAGGGGCAGAGTTACGAGAGGTCAAACATTTAATCAAAATTTAATTTTCAGTTACTTCAATCTAATTTTAAAATTTCTGATCCAAATTTCTCCATAGTTTCAGGATTTAGAGAAACTTATAACATGAGTATGTGCACCAAGCTTGAAGTCTCAAGCTTCGACTGTGGCTGAGTTATAGGTAGCCAGATATTTGCCAAAATGTAGATTTCTGTTATTTTAGCATAATTTTGATAATATTAATTGAAATGTTATAAACCTTTACAGGTATAGAAATTATCACTGCCTTTATATCTGTACATAGTTTCACATTTTTAGCATCAAATGGGGCTGTGCTATAGCCTGCAAAACATGTTACCAGAATTAAAACTTCAGGTATTGCCCTCTAATTTTAAAACAACATATCCAAATGTAACCAGATTTGAAACATTTAAACAACTATTCCATATGGTCATTTATTTATTTATTTTAAATTTGTTAACTGGATAGGGACACTGGCAAAAGCCCTTTTTCAGAACTGACCCGGGACAATTCAAAACAAACAAATAAGATATACAATACAGTAAATTTAATTATTACAATGACAGACATTGAATGACAATAATTCATCCTTAAAATGAGCTTTTAACACCTGAAAATGAAGTAACAGAACACAAAAACATTGGTAAGTCATTCCACAACTTTGAAGTGGCAATAGTAAAGAGAGTAAACCATATTTGTTTCTATGCCAATTTACATCTAAAGTGATACCCTCGGAAGACCTAAGATTAAATGAAGATTCTCCAAAAGAACTCATTTTGAATAAAGGAAAAGTACCAGACAAAATAGATTGATACATCATACAACCTAGAGAATAAGAAAATCTTAACTTAAGGACAGTCAGCCAATTTCAGAATACAAAAAATGATGTGTCTTGTAAGGGGCAGCAAGAACAAAACAACAAATGTAGTTAAAAGCAACAGTTAGGATCTGAAGTTCCCTGGTTCCCAAACTGTGATATAAGCATGAAACATAATCTGTGTGAGGAGCAAAATACTCATGGTGATAGCATGACTTACATTAACAGACAAAAACTTTAAATTTGTATAACAAGTCAATCTTCAAATGTATAAATCAACTAATAGCCTTGACTTGAAAATGAAATCGAGCAGGACTCCCAGATATTTAAATTATGTTACTTGTTCAATACAAGCACCAGAATTATCATGTAGAAACATTTGAGGATTCTCCCTAAGCATGCAAGGACTACCAAAGACCAATGACAGTGGGCCTCATTCCAAGACAGTGGTGAGAGCAGGGCGCAAAGTATGCCAGTGTTTAAAGTTACACAAAAAACCCCATGACATGCAAGCTGCAGCATATTCCAAGAAAATTGCCAAATATGACGGAAAATGCAGAATTATGCATATTGCAAGTTATGCCCACAAGACGTGGCATAACTTGCAATAGTGGTGAAGCAGTACGCATGTTGCAACTCATCAATACTGTCAGCAGTACATACCTCTCGACTGTTGCACATTACATGGCACTGTTCCCTACTGTACAACCCATCACTTCTCTGTTCCACATTGTGATGCCTTGTCCCACATTCAGTGTTTGGGTATTGTGCTACATACTATGGTACATGTTTACACCATGTATGTATTTCACTTACTATTGGTCTGTCTGGCTGTGCTGCAACCTATTTCACTGTGTCCTGGGTTTTCTAGGGCATGTTTGCTTGGGTGTTCCACTGTTTGCTCATTAGTTCCACATTCGGGGCCTACTGGTGGGGGTATGCTGCAGTCTGGCTTTGTGTGTGTGTCTGGGGGGGAGGTTCTATGGCCTGTGCTCTAGTTAGGACAGTTTTTCCTTGTTCTAACTTATGTTACCATCCTATGTCGTGATTCATTACCCCACCTGTTCTGGAATAGCAGTTCCATGATGCTGGTGTGTTACATATGTCATAAAACAAATTACGCAGTGGCATAGGCTTTCTTTGGTGTAACTGCATCATAACTTGCATTTGTCGTAGCAGTTGCGGGTTGTGGAGTAAGTGTTCTTTTAGAATTGAACGTGTCAGGAATCGCAGGCGTAACTTGCAATTTGAAATATCAGGACTGGTGTACTATATTTACACCTGGCGTAACTGTCTTGGATTCAGGCCCAGTGTCTTTTTCACATTCATAAACATCAAATTAGAAGAAAACCAAGAGCATAACAATTGGAACTCAGATTCTAAGGTGTTTTGAAGCTCCATAGTTGATGTAACTTATATTTACAGCTTTAAATGGGACTGAATTAAAGTAGTCAAATTTTGACAATGTTTTAAAATTAAATTTTACAAGAATGTACACTGCAAGTTTATAAACCCCTGAAACTTAAAAACTAGAGAACAGAATTCCATTAAATTTATCAGGTTCTTAGACCTTACAAGGAGACTGTGTGTGTTAATTTTATTAATTGCTTACTAGCCAAAAACTGCAAAATGACATATGTACTTAAAGCCAAATTCCACGAGTCTTTGTGAAAATTGTAGAATTTCATGAAAATTCCATAAAAGTGGGAATTTGCTAATTTCACCAAGCCTTATCAGGGGATTCAAATTAAAGGATAGGGGCACGTGAGGCCAGTAATGCAGGGGTCACCAGGGTCAGGAGTTAGATGCATAGTTTCACCAAGAAATGTATAGCTGAGCTGGTTAGCACACCAGCGTTAGACCCCCAAGCTGGAGCAAGGAAGCACAGAGTGTCAACAGTTCCAACCTGAATGCAGAATATATAAGGATCACACCCAGTAAATTGATGATCTAGTTAGTCTGACATATGTGCAAGTCTGGGACTTAGAGGGACTCAAAAAGATATAGTGGAGGAAGACAATGTCTGGGGCATTAGGAAGGAAGACTTCTGGCTATGCCGACAGGATAGTTTGATAAGAAAATGAATAGGTGATGCATTTTAATGGAGTTTGGCACTCTAAAGAACAAAGAGGATATCAGTGGGATCAGTAGTTATGTTGAGTCAATGTGGCTATGCTAAGGGGGGGGGACTTAATCAGCCAGAGAGGAACAACAGGACTGCAATAAGTTCAGTCTAGCTTATTAAATGAAGTAGTGATATCTGCATTGTGGCCAAAAGAATTCTAGATGTTTCTTCTATAAGCTACCATAAATATTTGAGAAAAGTTTACCAATATTTTGTGACAGTAAATTTTAAACTCCTAAACTAATTTATCCTGTTGTGTTAGACACCAGGACACACACAGGATATGCATGCCAAATGTTAAGTCTATGCCTGCAAGAACAGAAAAGTTACAAACATCCACATTTTTTAAAATTTCACAAAATTGTGCAAATATTTCTGTGGTAAACCTTTGAACCTCTGTAACTTAAAAATCTGTATTCTGATTCTTTCCATATTTAAATAATTCTGTAACCAGTACAACATGTTATTTGTGCTAATTTACACATATCTAGTTCCAAAGGTGCCTGAGTTATATGCAGATAAAATAGTTCATGACATTTTCTGCCAAAAATAAAATGAGAGATTTTAAGCCCATATAGAGATGATGCATGGTAATATGAAATGTGACACATTTTAGAACACCTACCATCAAGTAAGCAAACTGAATTTAAAATCTCAGGACCGGTAGATGACTGAGGTATATGCAGATACGTATTTTCATGACATTTCCCACTAAAATAAAAAGAGTGATTTTGAGCACCTATATTCTTGAGGCAATCCATCCAAATATAAGAACATTTGGTACATTGCTAGAACACCTGCTACTAAGTAAACATGCTAAATTTCAGTTATTTGGGCCAATAGATGGCTGAGGTATATGTAGATAAACATTTTCGTGAATTTTCCCACAAACAATAAAATGACAGATTCTGAGCACCTATCCTTTTTTCGATAATCCATTATAATTTTCTGAAATTTGGAACATCATTAGAATTCCTTCCAGAAATTAAGCATGCCAGATTTCAGAGCTGTAGCTCAACAGACGGCCACATAATAACCAAATGCATATATTTTAAAAATTCTGTGAAAGTTCAACAAACGTCTCTGAAATGTCACATAATTTTAAAATCTAGATTTAGTGTTTTCTGTATTGGTCCTTGTAAGAACAGATCCAGAAGCAAATGATTTGATACCTTTTAATGGACCAACATAGATGTAACAGCAAAAACAGAGTGCTCTAGCTTTTGGACCAACTAGTCCTTCATCAGAAGCATAATGACAGTTATTTAGAAAAAACAATACACAGCTGTACCTTTTGGGCTTCTGTTTTTGCCTGGCAGTTTCATGACATGCTGTCCAAAAGGAAGAATGTAAAGGAAGCTATCCAGTTTTGCCTGGGCCCTTGTGGTCACCAAAAAGAGGATACTATCCTCTTTCAACAAAGTCACAAAGTCAGGAAAATCATGTCTGATTGCCACTGGCACTAGAAGTCTAGGAACAATGCCTGCTGGTGCACAATATGTTGTTCCTTGATCAGTCATGTTCACTAGGGTTGTAGGATAATGATGTGTGCCCCCATAGACACATACAACCCCCTATACTAGGCTCTCTAGGTTGTACATTCTCCAGAATGTCTGAATGGATTAAAGTTTGTTTGCTGCCTGAATCAATAAGCACAATTACTTAAGCTATAAAGTACAACAGGGTATGGGTTATTGTGGATTCACCAAAACCTTGTGTGGTGTGTTACAAGATGTAGCTGAGTGATTTAGCTACATAAGAAGTGGGTAAATCACCCAATAACTCACAACCTGGAGTGCCTTATTGCGATTATACAATGGACCCATGTATAAAATAAATTTTAAATGTGTTTAATTATGTTCTTTATAAATGCCATTCCTCAGCTGTAGGTTATCCAGGATTTACCCGTGATCATGTGACATGTTGTGACCAATGAGGTTACAGGATTTTCACACACCATTGTATAATTGTTTAGTATCAATGTTAATATCAGTTAAATACTGTCCCCAATTAGCCAATGCCAAGTGGGTGTACTTAAATCTCTTTTAGGGCAGTGTCAGTCAATATTTTATTTATTTTATTTGGAAAATATTTCACCAGGAAAGACTACATGAGCTGTAAACAGCCTGTTTCCAGAAGCGTCCGGGGCGGGGGGCAAGATAAGCAAACATAGCAATACAAGTACAATTTCTATACAATTTCTAAAACAAAACAATGTAATACAATTACACAAAAACCCAGACCAACGGCCAGGGAAACAAAACATATTCAGATATAGCATACATTGCAACAACCCAAGAACAGGTGATCTAGTAGGGTAAGGGTTAGAGGATGGATAACACATTTGAAGTACTAGAAGTAGTAGCTGAGCACAAGATTTGAAGTGCTATTGTATACCCAAGGAAGGGCAGTTATAAGATAAGTGGGTAAGTGGACAGGCGATGGGTAGAGGGTGGAGATGGAAGAGGCATAATGTGCAAGGGTGGGGATTGTTGAAAGGGACTAAGGACAAGTGCAGTTAGGGGAATAGAAATTTTGAAGAGCTAAGGAAACTGAAGATGGGGAAGAGGACAGCTTTGGGAAGCAGTAGGAGAAAGCTTCCTGTCCTGTGGCGGTAGAGTGATGGAGAATTGCTAGAGTGCATGGTGCCTGACGGGATTCACCTTAGAATCCTTTTTTTTTTTTTTGAAATTTAAGTTTATTGATTTTAACATAGTCAAAACAAACAGACCATCATAATACATGTCCAGTGATCATATATGATATAAATAAGGACACCCTAGAATCCTAAAAGAACTAAGGGAGGACCTAGTGACACCACTGACCACACTTTTTAACAAATCATGGGAGGATGGGGCAGTACCTGAGGACTGGAGATGGGCAGATGTGATTCCCTTTCACAAAAGTGGGAGCAAGGCAGAAGCAGAAAACTACAGACCTGATAGTTTGAACTCAGTGGTGGGGAAAATGATGGAATCACTTCTGAAAGAAAGAACTGTTGAGTACCTAGAGGCCAGCAGGACACAGGACCCAAAGCAGCATGGATTCACAGCAGGAAGGTCATGTCAGACAAATCTAATCGATAAGTAATAGACCAGGGAGGGACTGTGGATATGGCCTACCTAGACTTTAGCAAGGCATTTGACACAGTCCCGCACAAAATATTAATAATCAAGTTAGCCAGCCTGGGAGTGGGTCCCAGGGTAGTAGCCTGGGTAGCAAACTAGCTGCACAACAGGACACAGAAGGTAACAGTGAATGGAACTCATTCCGAAGAAAGGGGGGTTACTGGTGGAGTACCTCAGGGCTCAGTACTGGGTCCAGTCCTCTTTCACGCCTTTATAGGTGACATTGCAGAGGGTCTGGAAGGAAAGGTATGCCTCTTTGCAGATGACACAAAGATCTGTAACAGAGTTTATACACGGGGGTTAGAAAGGATGAGAAGGGACTTGGCAAGGTCGGAGGAATGGTCAGACATATGGCAACTTAGATTCAATGCAAAGAAGTGCAAAGTAATACACCTGGGAAACAAAAATCCAGGAGAAGAGTACACAATAGCAATGGAGGTACTAACAACAACAATAATTGAAAGCGACCTGGGTGTAGTCATATCAGATGACCTAAAGGTGGGTAAGCAATGTGAGAAGTCAGTAAGGAGAGCCAGGGGGATACTGGGATGCATAGGGAGGAGCATCACAAGTAGAAAAAGGGAAGTTGTTATCCCTCTGTACAGACAGTTGGTGAGACCCCATCTGGAGTACTGCATGCAGTTTTGGAGACCTCATCTATGCAAGGACATAGACAGGATGGAAGCAGTCCAGAGGAGGGCAACTAAAATGGTGCAGGGTCTACATCAGAAACCATATGAAGAGAGACTGAGAGAGCTTAATATGTACACCCTTGATGAAAGGAGGGATGGGGGGACATGATAGAAACTTTTAAGTACCTCAAGGTAATCAACAAAGTCCAGGAGGGTAGCATCTTTCAGAGAAAAAGAGATGTGTAAGAACAAAGGGGCACAATATGAAGATAGAGGGGGGACAGCTCAGGGGTAATGTGAGGAAATTTTTTTTCACGGAGAGAGTGGTGGATGCATGGAACCGCCTTCCTGTAGAGGTTGTGGGGTCTAAAACAGTGGGGGAATTCAAACATGCATGGGACAGACATAAGGCAATTATAGTGGGGGGTTGCAGGAAGTATACTGTTGGTTAACTAGAATCTGCAGCTTTTACAATAGGTAGGGAAATGGGCAGGCTGGGTGGGCCAAGTGGTCCTTATCTGACATCAAAGTCTATGTTTCTATGTTTATCTGAAAGAGTAGGAGGAGGGAGGTGAGCACAGATTAAGAAGGAGAGGTAAGAGGGAAGAGGGAAGAGTCCCAACCCAGAATTTAGACATGAACTTGGCACAGTGAGAGAGACATCTACATTCAAGGGAGGGGAAAGCTAGAGAATGATACAAGGTATAGTGATGTGTGTGGGAGGGGGAGTCAAGAGTAAAGTGACAGAAAGCACTGAAGAGAGTATCCAACTAGGTAAGAGAAGACTTAGGAGCAGCATTGTAGGCTGTGTCACAGTAGTCAAAAATAGGGAGTATCATTTTCTGAACTAGAGCATGCCTAACCGGTGGTGGTAAGGAACTACAGTTCATGTAAGGGCACCAAGCTTGGGGCACAGTTTTTTCAGGATGGCATCAATATGTACAGAAAAGTTAAGGTGTTGATCAAGCCAGGCACCCAGGTACTTGAAAGAGGTGGTATCCTTTAATGTTGTCCCGTCAAGGGTGTGGAGGGAGGGAATGAAGGGCAGTTTAGAGAGTCTCTGCCTAGTGCCAAAGGTCATGGAGACTGTTTTCTTGGCATTTAGGAAAAGTTGATGTGAGCTTAGCCAGCGCTGAACATTATTGAAGTCAAGCTGTAGTCTGGAAGTCACATCGGAGGGAGATTGGCCAGAGGTGAACAAGACCATGTCATCAGCGTACATATGGATTGAGGATGAGGAGCATACTGACGTTAGGTCATTTACAAAAATTGAGAATAAGAGAGGGCCAAGTTTGGAGCCTTGAGGCACACCAGTAGAGATGGGCAGTGGAGGGGATGTATAGTCAGCTGTTTCAACAGACTGAGTTCTACCAACCAAGCAGGCTCTGAACCAGCTGCAGGCAGACAGAGACAAGTCAGCTGATGAGAGAGTTTCGAGGAGGAGGGAGTGGGAGACTGTGTCAAAAGCCTTAACAAGGTCAACAAAAATAGCAGAAGTGATGTGACCTCTATCCATGGCTGAATGAACAGAGTCAGTGAGTCTATGCAGGGAAGTGGTTGTAGAGTGATTCTTCCAAAAACCAGATTGAAAGGGAGTGAAAAAGGTGGAGTCGTCAAGAAAGGAGGAGAGTTGGGAGAGAACAAGATGTTCGTGAAGTTCAGCCAGGGTGGGTAGAAGCAAGATGGGGCGGAAATTCCCAGGAGATGAGAGATCACCTCCCTTTGTTGGGGGAGAACTGCAGCATGTTTCCAGGCTTCAGGGGTAGTTGCAGTGTAGAATGACAGGTTGAGGAGATTAGAAAGGGGGAGGGAAATAGCAGGAGCAGAGAGGTATAGCAGCGTAGGGTCAAGGCCATCAGGGGAGCTGCCCTTAGCTGGGTTGATAGCTTGTAGTGCCTTTAAGGTGTTGTTGGGAGAGATAGGTGAAAAGGCAAAACTCTGATAACTGGTGATCTTGGGAGGAATCGAGAGGGAGGGAAGAGGTAGTAGGGTGGGGTCAGAGGAAGGCTAACAGGGTGGAGGCACAGGAAGTAAAGTAGGAATTGAATTCTACTGCTACTGTAGGATGGTCAGCAATGATTTGGTTGTTTATTTTGAGTAGTGGAGATGGGGGGTTAGTTTAGGGAGAAAAGAGTGAGTGAGTGAACTACTTTCCAAAACTTTGATGGATTGTATTAAAGGTGGACCGGAAATATTCCACTTTAGCCAGGTGGATGGCTTTGGTACAGGCATTTTGGAGTGTCCGGTAGATAGCATAGTCACAAGGAAGTTTGGAGGATTTGTGAGTTTTCCATGCTTTATCACATGCTTGCTGACAGGACAGGAGTTCAGGGGTTAACTAGGGGAGGTAACTACCACGCACTCTTAACTTGTTTGACGGGACCATGTTTGTTCCAAACACTGATGAAGTTATCTTTGAAATAAGTCATGGCATGACTGATAGTTTTGGCTGAGAATATAGGGACCCAGTCAATGTGAGTTAAGTCATGATGTAGAGGGGCAAGGTGTAATGTTTTGTAAGAGCAGATCGTTATTAGTTTGTGGGGTGTCTTAGGTCTATGTACTTTCCTAACTATGTAGAGCATATGATGATCGCTAAGAGCATCTGGCAGTAGACCCAAATGGATTACTCTGTGAGGATGGGAGGTAAGGGCCCAGTCTATGAGAGTGTGATTATGGGATTTCTGGTTTAGGCGAGTAGGTTCTGTGATTAATTGGGACAGGTTAAGGACAGCTATTTCAGTACGAGTCTTATCTAGGGCAGGTGACCTGCCCTGTGGCAATAGTGACAGATTGTGTCAGGTGGAAAGGTTTTTCTACCTTTTTTATGTTTTACTTACTGTTTTACCATGGGTGTTACTGGGGACCACTAAGGCATAGGAGGAGAGTCTACTGTACTTGGAAATCTTGTTCCTTGAACCTGTCTGGTGTTTGACTGACTGGCAAGAAGTCCTCTGCAAAGGAAATTATTCTTTCTGCTGTTTCAGGTCTATGCTCCCACACTCGCATCTGGATATCTTGTGCCAAGATTTGTAGGAACTGCTCTGTCACCAGCATCTCCACTGTCTGTGCCATGGATTTGCCTTCAGACAGAAGCCATTTTAAACACAGTGCTCTCAACCTGGTATATATCTCCTTTGGGGTATCCACTGCTTGATACCATAGGGATCAGAATCATTGATAGGTTTCTGTGCTGATGTCAAAATGCCTCTTTGGGCATGGTCAGTTAGATATGAGGCTAACCACACCAATCACTGCTCTTGGGGTCAAGTATATGCCTTTGCAATTCATTCAAACATTGTGAGGTACACCTCACTGTCATCTGTTTTAGTCAATTTGATTAATTTAATAACTTTAGGAACACCAGGTCCTCCAGTTGAGTGACCTGTTCTTACTGTTTGCAGGGCTCACAGAGTATCATCCCATCTTTACTCTTGCCTCTGGCATTTAATTTCTCTTTCATTATTTTATTTTCCCCTTTGTCTGTCCATTTCCACTTGATTCACAGCATGCCATCCTAAGAGTTCATTAATATTTTTAGGGGGTTCATCAACCAGTTCTACCCTGGTTTCATCCATGCTTGCATCAAAGACTGGGTCAGGCCTTCTCCTTTCCCAGGCTCCTGCATCCATCAGGCTTGGGGCTGTTTTTTCCTCAAGTTCTACAGTCATGGTCCAGGTCAGCAACCCCCTCCCCCTACAGCAACTTGCTGCGCCTTTCAGGCTGTCTCTAAGCTCTTGGTGCATGAACCTTGTGGCTGCAAGTCTAGCTAGATACCCAGACTGGTATCCACTGCTGACATTCCCCTTCCACTTGAACATCAACTAGATCCCACTTCAAAAACCATGTATCCCCAGGTTTCAGTAAAACAGACTGATAGCACACAGTTATATACACTTCAACATGCTGCTAGCATGGTTTTATTATACACCACGAAAGACAGGTAACAAAAATAACACATTAAAATAATAAACACAAAGTATAATCACAAACGGTAGTTATTTAGGATAGGATTGCTTGGCATGGCTATGTAGAGCCTGAATCTATTACTATTTCTTAAGGAAGGCAATCACTTCCATTCTAATAGATTGCTCTTGGACAGCATGTCCTTCCCTTTCCCAAGCTAGGGATACACAAAACATCAATGTCTTGTCCAGCTCAACCACCAGGGGTTTTATACCCACCTCTAGGCAAACAGGCCCTGTCACACAGTTTTTCAAAAGAGCTGGAACATTTACTTAATTTCCTTTGCATCAGACATAGTACTCTTGTATTCTCATTTCTATTTAAAGTGCAGGGTGAAAGAAGACATGCCAGATGAGCTCAGTGATGCCATATGAGTCTTGGCATAGCAATGAGATGGTCAAAAAGCAAACCCAGAACTTTATGACCAGACGTTCACTTCGTCAGGGCTGCTATATTTTGGTCTCAACAGTTTTTATATAGTGCCCCAGTATGACTGGTTGTGAGATTCATAAGAGTGATTAGACATCGTCAGGTACTTTAGCCTTACGGCTATCACAGACCTGTTTAACCTATACTTTAAAACTGATAATGTTCTTTGCTGTGTTTGTCTAATGCTGATTTAATGTGGTTCATGGTGCCACAGGAAACCAGAGATTCAGGCAATGCATTCCACTGTGCTACCACACATTGGGAAAAACCAGCCACCTCTTTGGTTTTTACTGTAATTCTCATCCTTTAGTTGGTACTGGTGACCCCAATTTATAGTTGCATTTAGTCTTTTTTCTAGTCCTATTCATTCCTAAAAAAGGAAAGAATGGAGTAAAAATTCATTTCCACCATGGTGCTGATTGTAATTTAAAATACCCAAATAGTAAAATCCATTCTAAGAGATCTAATTTATGCTTTTGATATTTCATTAACCCATACTAGTGTTTGTCTGTTCATAGTAATTTACACAAAAATGACTCTGGTCATAACTAACATTTAATGTGCCCACTCCTACTGATCATTATTTTTTACCAATGCTGATTTTTATCATTTGTTTCTGTCTCCATCTATATACTGTTGTAATACTATTATTTACCAAGAATCTTAAACCATGCTGTAATAGTAATAAAGTGGTTACATATGTGTAACTATCAACATAGCTGAGAGGCATTTGTGACCTCCTTGATACTGCATCATACAGTATCAAAGTACTGTATATACTGGCATATAAGTTGGGGGTATAATATAGGGGTGCAACCTGGATATTTTCTCATTGACCCTCACAGAAGTCAGTACCCTAAAAATCACCAACTCTAACCCCAAGCATGTTTCTTTATGGATCATTTTAATTTTTTTTTAGTTTGAAAAAATGGTTAAAAATAAATAAAATTCTATGAGCTTCTGTGCTTCACTGCACTTCAAGAATGCTGGCATGCAGGCAGGGTTGATGATTTCTTGTTGATGCTGTGAGCTGCAAAAAAAATAGCATGAACAAGTGGAGAATAGGGAAAAAATACAATAGCTTGAGCAAATGGAGAATAGGAAAAAAAATACAATAAATAAAAAATTCAGATGGGCATACTTCAATCAAAACTGAAAAACTCATCATCAGTTTCATCGTCCGAGTTAAATAGTTGATGAAACTTAAGCTCAGAAAGAGGGATATCATCACACATGTCATCCAGCTCATTGGATGGAATGTCCTCCTCTTCTGTGCTACTACCATCTGTATTGCTGTTTTGCTTAGGAAGGATAGAAATGAGGGCATGGGGGAGGAGTGGCTATGTACATTAGAGAAGGCATAGAAATTGCTAGAGTAGAAGAGGCAGAGGGAAACGTGGAGGTTTATTGGCCACCTTACAAACCTCAACAGGAGGTAAGGTCAAGCTGGGTGTAGTATATACTGTAGGCCTCCCGGGATGGGTGATGTTCTGGAGGATGGTTTGCTGGACAACATCATTGCCCAGTGTGGACCAGAAGGGGAGAGAGTGGTGTTGATTGGGGATCTTAATATGTCAGAGAAAAACTGGGGAACCATGTCCTCTAAGGTGGCCAAGGAGCAGAGGCTGCTAGACGGTTTCCAGGATGTGTTCTTAACACAGCATGTGAGGGAGCCCATGAGGGAGGGTCATATTCTAGATGTGGTTTTGGTAGATGGGGACCTAGTAAGGGACCTTTTGGTAGAGGATCCCCTGACTGGAAGCAACCACAACACTGAATGGTTTCAGATTAACATGGGGGGAGGGGGGAGAGATCTAGGACACTGGCAGTGGATTTCAGGGGTGCTGACTTTATGGTCATGGGAAACATTCTAAAGGATCACATGAAAGGGATTACAACAGTGATGGACATGGAAAAGAGATGGGAGGTTATAAAATGGGGACTTCATGAGGCAGTCAGGTCCTGTGCTAAGGTGAAGCGCAAGGGAGCAAGCTCACATAAACCATGCTGGTGGACCAGTGAAGTTCAGGGAGCAGTTGGGGAGAAGAAGACTACCTACAAAAAATACAAAACATTGAGAGGGGAAAGGGAAATGTATCACCTTGCATCTAGAAAAGTCACCCAGGTGGTGAGCAGGGCTAAGTCCAGTAAAGAGCAACGTCTGGCACAGGGGATTCGGGAAGGGGAAAAGGTTTTTTCCCGGTACATCGGGGAGTGGAGAAAAACTAAGGGCACGCTTGGCAGACTGAGAACAGATGGTGGGTGGGTGGAAGAGGCGAGGGAGCAGGCAGAGGTATTAAATGAGCACTTTGCCTTGGTGTTCACTAGGGAGGGGGATGGGTTATTTGCTAAGCAAGGCATGAAGGGGATAGAAACAAAATTGAGTGGGACCAGGGGAGTAACAGAAAGGGAGCATAGGGGAGAGAGAGGCACCCCTGGGGTTTCACAACGGGACAAGGATAGAAAGACAAGGAGGGGATGGATGAAGCTATCTCCACCGAATGGGTGTGGCAAGCCCTGAAGGCTCTGAAGAAAGAAAAATCTCCTGGGCCAGATGGTATTCATTCGAGGGTACTATGGGAGTTGGTGGACATACTGGCTGTACCTCTGGTGGAGTTCTTCAATAGGTCCCTTGAGACAGAGACAGTACCTAGGGACTGGCATGAGGTGCATGTGGTGCCAATCCATAAAGGTGGGCTCGAAGGAAGTACCAGGTAACTATAGACCCATCAGTTTGACCTTGGTAGTGGGAAAAGTAATGGACAGTATACTGAAGAAGCAACTGGGGGTGTTCCTGGAGGAGGAGGAAGGAGGGCTGAACAATAGGCAACATGGGTTTGTGCCAGGTAGATCATGTCAAACCAACCTTGTGATTTCTATGAATGGGTGACATCAGAACTGGACAGGGGGAAACCTGTGGATATAATATTCTTGGACTTCAGCAAGATGTTTGACTCTGTTCCCTACAATGGGTTGGTGGAGAAACTGATGGGGTTGGGAGTGTGCTCTTTGATGGTCAGAGGGATAGGAAACTGGCTAGCTGGTCGTGCATAGAGACTGGTGATCAGTGGGGAACTCTCAAACTCTAGAGAGGTCAGTAGTGGAGTTCCACAGGGCTCAGTCCTTGGGCTGATCCTGTTTAATGCATACATATCTGACATCAGTGTGGGTATAGAGTGTGAGATGAGTCTCATCACTGACGATTCCAAGGTGGGAGCAGTAGTTGAGGGGGAGAGGGGAGGTTGGCCCTGCAAGGGGACCTGGACACCCTGGAAAGTTGGGCTGTCACATGGAAGTTAAATTTCAATACAACCAAGTGCAAGGTATTACATCTTGGGTGGGGAAACCCCAAACACAGGTACACCCTGGGAGGGGTGGTGCTGGAGGCCTCGACTGGGGAAAAAGACCTAGAAGTCATGGTGGATGCATGTATGAATAACTGAGCAGTGCAGGAGATCAGCTAGCAAAGCAAACAGGATGTTAGGATGCATTGTAAGGGGGATGACCTCTAGGAGCAGGGAAGTGATTCTGCCACTGTATAAAGGGCTGGTGAGGCCTCACTTTGAGTACTGTGTACAGTACTGGAGACCACACTGAAAGAGGGACATACAGCTCCTGGAGAGGGTATAGAGGAGGGCTACCAGTATGATTCGAGGACTGGGGGAGTTGACATACAAGGATAGACTTGAGGAACTTGAACTGTTTACTTTGGAGGAGAGGAAAGACAGGGGGAACATGATTGAGGTTTTCAAGTACCTCATGGGAATAGGGTAAACGGGGGGATCTTTAAACTAAATGAGGGAGGTATCACCAGAGGGCATGGTTTGAAGTTGGAAGGAGGAAGGATGAGGGGGGAAAATAGGAGGAGTTTTTTCACAGAGAGGGTAGTGGATCCTTGGAACTTGCTGCCTGGTGAGCTGGTCCAGATTTTCAATGTAGAGGGCTTCAAGAGAGGGTGGGACAGATGCAGAAAGGGGTATCAGAACACTGGGAGGGGCCTCGGTTCCCAACAGGGGATCTGAGGTTCGAGCAGACTCGATAGACCATAAGGCCTAACCTGCTGGCAATTAGTATGTCAGTATGTTAGCATTTTTTTCTGGTGCTCCCTCAGTGCCAGCAATCCGGTCCTCATATAAATGGTGGTCCTCTGCACCATCCATGGCATCAGCCCCACATGTTCACACAGTTACAGTTTTTTCACCCTTTAGATGAGCAGTCCTGTTTGATGGCAGGTCAAAACTTACTGTGGTTTTGTCCATATTCCCAATTGCCACCAGTGGAAAACTATGCTTTTTGTGCTCCTTAAGAACAAAACTGAAATCTGTCAACTTTGGCACTGACATCTGTAGGCTGTTTCTGGACTATGTGGGTGCACTGTTTAATTGCTAGTCCATATGTCCTCATAAAGCATGTGCACTAATCAGCAGAGGCCTGAAAAGTTTTCCCTGCCTGCAAGCCTTCATTCTTGGCCAGCGATAGTGCTTGCAGGTGAATGTCAGTCCGACTGATAATGTACCCCTTCAGCTGCAAATCTAAAACCCAGATGCTCAGTTTCTCCTCAATGTCAAATACAGGGGATGGGTTAAGCGTCATTCACTTAATCTTTTCAACTGCCAGTAACTCATTATTTTAACAAGCAGAGCACCAGGAGGAAGGAGCTGCTGGTATAACTAAGCTTCTCTACTGGGACTAAGAACTAGAACTCTTGTACTGGGACCTTCAATTTAGGGTAAAAAAAAAGTTAGTGTGTTTGTCAGTTAGTTGAAGTGAATTGTTATATGTGTATCTGTTATATGTGTTATCTGTGTAGTTATCAAGGTGCTTGTCACAGGTGGATGAAGGGAATTATCTGTGAAATTAACTAAGTGTAGAAAGATTTGCAATGTAGGGGGAGTGGCTTAGCTAGAAGGAGCCAGGTTAAAACCAGATTTAAACACTGCCCTAGATAGCTTCTGCCAGAGAACAAGCAGAGCACCAGGAGGAAGGAGCTGCTGGTATAACTAAACTTCTCTACTGGGACTATATTGCCCTACTTCCCTCCACACCCAAAGGCAGTTCTACTTTTATAGGCACAGGATTTGACTGACAACAGGAACTTCCTGTGTGGGAGCAGGAAGTGAGTAATCACAGAGCCACCAAAGACTCACCATCCTAAAAGGGCAAGAGTAGCTCTCTGCCCCCCCAGCTGCTGGAGGTCTGACTCTGAGCAAGTAAGGAGACTACTGAGAAATATAGGAACTTCTTGTTTCAGAACAGGAAGATCAGGAGCTAAAAGGGCACAGAGGCAGTATGTAAGTAGGGAGAGGAAAAAAAAGAAATAAACAAACAGAGGAAAGAGTAAGTATTCCAAACAACAATTAGGGGGCCAGAAATAAGACATGATGGGAGTGGTGCAGTGCACTGGCTGTGGAGCAGCAGTCTTCCGGGAGACGTTCTGGAGGATGTGATGTTGTCCCATCTGCAGGCACCTCTCTGGGCTGAGGGAGGAGGTTGCTCATCTCCAGGCTGAGTTGGCCAGGATTTGTAGGACCCCCTCTCCCACCCAGGGACCACCAGGGTCACTGCCGTTGCCTCAGAGCTTGCCAAGAAAGAGGAGCAGTTGGACCACAGTGGGCTCAGAAGGGGTGAGGTTGGTGGAACAGAAGCACATCCTTCCAGTTGTGCCTCTCCACAATTTCTATGCTGTTCTGGAAAAGTGTGGTTCCTCTATGGAGGCACCCACAGTGGAGATCAAGGAGGATGCTGGGAACCTCCACAAAAGAGACCCACAGGAGGGTGGCATGGGACCACACAGGGGAAGGAAACAACTCCTGGGGGGACTCCATTGTTAGGAAAGTAGAACTGGGGGAGGAAGGGGAGAGGGAGGTAAGGTGCCTGCCTGGCACCATGGCTTGGAGGGAGAGGGAGCGAATCCTCAGGATCGCAGGAGCAGCTGCACAGGGGAGGGAGCTGGATGTCATTGTCCACCTAGGGAAAAATGACCTGGCTATGAAAGGGATCAGAGCAGTGCAAGAAGCATTTGTGGAGATGGGGATGGGCCTTAGAGAAATAGCACGCACAGTAACCTTCTCGGAGGTGCTGCCTATCTATGGCATGGGTGAAGCTAAGGTGCTCCACACCATGGGATTCAATCAGTGGTTGAAAAACTGGTGCAGACCTCATGGATTTGGCTTCATTGGGGACTGGGGTCCACCTGGAGGGGATGCAGGCCTATACTGATGTGATGGTCGGCATCTGTCCAAGAGGGGGACCAGGATCCTAGGTGATAGGTTTCAATGCTTCATTGGCAAGCATTTAAACTAGCCAAGGGGGAGGCACTGAAGAGGAGCAGGGAAATCCTAGCCCCCCCCCCATAAATCAGGGTACTAAGTGAGGTAGACACCAACATAGAGATGTCGATAGGGAGAAGTGCAGGGGTAAATGGAGAAAGTGTCAAATGCAATGAGGACAGGGATGGGGCAAAAAGGGGTAAGGCCATCAAGATGTGGAGGGTAATGAGTACCAACACCTGTAGCCTGGGCAACAAGCTCCCTGAACTGGTGGCCTTGATGGAAGAGGGATGCCTGAATATTGTAGCAGTCACAGAAACATGGTACACAAAGAACCATGACTGGGATGTTAACATTCCAGGGTACACAACCTACAGGAGAGACAGGGAGGGGAGAATAGGGGACGGAGTAACTCTCTCTATGTAAGGGAAGGGATAAAAGCAACTGAACAAAAGAGTAAACAGGGAGGAGAGGAGGCACTGTGGGTCACCTTAGAGACTGGAAATGGCACCACAATTCGCACAGGGGTTGTATACAGACCCCCATGTCAGGGGAGGGAATGGACAAGGATATGATAGAAGGCATACTTAGGATGGCAGAGAAAGGGGAGACACTGTTGATGGAGGACCTTAATATGCCAGATGTTAACTGGAGCACCTTTGATGCAGCCACATCCAAAAGCAGGGCCATTCTCGATGCCCTTCAGGTGGCATGCCTCAGACAGCTAGTTTTGGAACCCACTTGTGAGGGAGCAATCTTAGACCTTGTACTCTCAAATGGGGACAGTGAGAGGATCTCAGATCTAGAAGTGGGTTGCCATCTGGGAACAAGTGACCACCAAACAGTGTGGTTCACGATAAACTCAGCTACAGAGTCAAGCCATACAAAAGTGAGGGTTCTGGACTTCAGGAGGGCTGACTTTGGCAAGATGGGAGAGTGCCTTAGAAAAGCACTAGCAAACGGGCTAGAAGGAGGGATGGAAATATCAAAACTGCCATCACAGAGGCAACAAGCCTTTGTGTGAAGCAAATAAACAAATCAAAATGAAAGAAAAAGCCACTATGGTTCTCAAAAGAGGTGGCGGTGAAGGTTAGGGAGAAACAGATAGCATTTAGGAAGTATAAGGAAACACAGAAGGAGCAGGACAGAGAACTGTACCAGTTAAGGCAGAAGGAAGCAGGGATGGTAGTCAGAATAGCAAAGGCCCAAACTGAGGAAAAGATAGCCAACTCAGTTAAGAAGGGGGATAAAACCTTTTATAGGTATATCAGGGAGCGTAGAAAGACAAAGGGAGGGATAGTGAGGCTGAATAGAATAGATGGTGGGTGGGCAGAGAGGAACAGTGAAAAGCAGGGATATTGAATGAATACTTCTGTTCAGTATTCACAAAAGAGGAGGTGGGGGAGGTGCCTAATCCAATTAACAGATGCACTCAGGATAGGGGGGTCGATCCCAGTCCTTTCACAAAAGAAAGGGTTCTGAAAGAACTGTTAAAACTGAAGGTGGACAAAGCAGTGGGGCTAGATGGAATTCACCCCAGAATTCTAAAAGAATTAAGCTGAGAACTAGTGACACCACTGACTACCCTTTTTAACAAATCATGGGAGGATGGTGTGGTACCTGAGGACTGGAGGAAGGCAGATGTGATTCCCCTTCACAAAAATGGGACCAAGATAGAGGCAGGAAACTACAGATCTGTCAGTTTGACCTCTGTGGTAGGGGAACTGTTGAGCACCTAGAGGCCAGTGGGGCACAGGACCCAAGGCAGCATGGGTTCACAGCGGGAAGATCATGTCAGACAAATCTAATTGATTTCTTTGACTGGGTGACCAAAGTAGTAGACCAGGGAGGGGCTGTGGACAAGGCCTACCTAGACTTTAGCAAGGCATTTGATACAGTCCCACACAAAAGATTAATAGTCGAATTAACCAGTCTGGTAATGGGTCGGAGGGTGGTAGCCTGAGTAAAACATTGGCTGGATAACAGGACACAGAAAGTAATTGTAAATGGAGTCCACTCTGAAGAAAGATGGGTTACTAGTGGGGTACCACAGTGTTCAGTACTGGGTCCAGTCCTCTTTAATGTCTTTATAAGTGACATTGCAGAGGGACTGGAAGGAAAAGTATGCCTCTTTGCAGATGACACAAAGATCTGCAACAGGGTTGATACACAAAGAAGTGTGGAAAGGATGAGAAGGGACTTGGCAAGGTTGGAGGAATGGTCAGAAGTATGGCAGTTTGAATTCAATGCAAACAAGTACAAAATAATGTACCTGGGAAACAAAAACCCTGGAGAAGATTACACAATGGGGGGTGGGGGTAGTAACAACAACAAAAATGGAAAGGGGCCTGGGGGTAATCATATTAGATGATCTTAAGGTTGGCAAGCAATGTGAGAAGGCAGTAAGGAGGGCTGGGGGATATTGGGATGTATAGAGAGAGGTATCACCAGCAGAAAACAGGAAGTTGTTATCCCCCTGTACAGACAGTTAGTGATACCCCAGCTGGGGTTCTGCGTCCAGTTCTGGAGACCCCATGTCTGCAAGGACATAGATGGATTGAGGCAGTTCAGAGGAGAGCAACTAAAATGGTGCAGGGTCTGCAAGAGAAGCCATATGAGGAGAGACTAAAGGAGCTTAATATGTATACCCTTGAGGAAAGGAGGGAGAGGGGGGACATGATAGAAATGTTTACGTACCTCAGTGGAATCAACAAAGTCCAAGAGAGTAGTATCTTTCAGAAAAAGAAGATGTGCAAGATCAAGGGGACACAATTTGAAGATAGAGGGGGGGAACGGCTCAGGGCAATGTGAGGAAGTATTTTTTCACAGAGAGGGTGGTGGATGCATGGAACAGCCTTCCTGAGGAGGTTGTGGGGTCTAAAACTGTGGGAGAATTCAAGAACGCATGGGACAGACATAAGGCAATTTTTGTGGGGGGTTGGCAGAAGTAGGCTGCTGGTTAACTAGGATCTGCAGCTTATCCTGTAGGTAGGGAAATGGGCAGACTAGGTGGGCCAAGCAGTCCTTATCTGCTGTCAAAGTCTATGTTTCTATGTTTTTTGCTTGTCAGTCTCAGATCAACTATTCATTGATGCTGTAGTGACTTTTGCTGGCAGCATTTGAATACAGCTAAGCAAAATAAATAACATTTAGTTTAAATTTGGCGTTGTATGCGCTTCTTTTCCACTTGTGAGCAAACATGTTGCCACAGTGCAAAGCAGGGGGAGACAGGAAAGGTAACAGACCATACCAGCCAGTAATTTAGATGCTAGGACAATGTGCTTGAAAATTAGTATGTTAACATGGACACACTAAAAACAATCAAGAGGAATCTTATCAATCAGACAGCAAATTAGCCTACAATCAAGAGATGTGACATTCAAAGGGGGCAAATCTGTATGCTGTGCATTGTGCTGGTAATGATGTGTGAAAGACCATTCAGTGGGGTACTTAAGTGAAAATGGTCATAATGGGAGGCACTGTGTGTCTAACTAATGTGATCCTTAACTTTTAGCCCAGTAGGTTTTTTTGCTCATTGTGTAGGACTCGCATATAAGTCGGTACTCCTTTTTAAGCCTCAAGAAAGGTACCAAAAATCTGATGTATACATGAGAATATATGGTAATTTGGTCTTCTCAATTAATACCACAGCACAAACTATGGGAAACCTACCTTCATTCATAAATACTGTATGTTGAATGGAAGTAGACATTTACCTACTAAACAATGAAACTATTGCTAAGTTATTTCAGTCATTATGGGTCATAGAAACATAGAAACATAGACTTTGATGGCAGACAAGGACCACTTGGCCCACCCTGTCTGCCCATTTCCCTACCTACTGGATAAGCTGCAGATTCTAGTTAACCAACAGCCTACTTTCTGCCACCCCCCACTACAATTGCCTTGTGTCTGTCCCATGCACGTTTGAATTCCCCCACTGTTTTAGCCCCAACAACCTCCCCAGGAAGGCAGTTCCACACATCCACCACTCTCTCCGTGAAGAAAGATTTCCTCACATTACCCCGAGCTGTCCCCCCATTATCTTTAAATTGTGTCCCCTTGTTCTTACACATCTCTTTTTCTGAAAAATGCTACCCTCCTGGACTTTGTTGATTCCCTTGAGGTACTTGAACATTTCTATCATGTCCCCCCGTCCCTCCTTTCATCAAGGGTATACATATTAAGCTCTCTCAGTCTCTCTTCATATGATTTCTGATGCAGACCCTGCACCATTTTAGTTGCCCTCCTCTGGACTGCTTCCATCCTGTCTATGTCTTTGTGTAGATGAGGTCTCCAAAACTGCACACAGTACTCCAGATGGGGTCTCACCAACTGTCTGTACAGAGGAATAACCACTTTCCTTTTTCTACTTGTGATGCCCCTTCCTATGCATCCCAGTATCCCTTTGGTTCTCCTTACTGACTTCTCACATTGCTTACCCACCTATAGATCATCTGATATGACTACCCCCAAGTCCCATTCCATTTTTGTTGTTGTTAGTACCTCCCCTGCTATTGTGTACTCTTCTCCTGGGTTTTTGTTTCCCAGGTGCATTACTTTGCACTTCTTTGCATTGACTCTAAGTTGCCATATGTCTGACCATTCCTCCAACCTTGCCAAATATAAAGTATATAACTACAGTGCATACATAATGAACAAAGCCCCCTAAGTTACATTATATTAAAAACAAGATAAATATACTTTCAACCAGGCAGAAAACCGTACAGTGCAGCTCCCTCCAATTATTATCCATATAGCTAGTTTCACATTTGTGAGCATACTATATTACAATACTAGAACTTTATTCTCAGATTTTCAAGTCATTATGAAAATATGCTATTTGCCAATAATTCAGTCATATAAAGTTGTTCTAAGGGGGAAATTGATGAAATTTATAAAACTTCCACAATCTTTTCATGAAGAGTTGAAGTAATTTATACTTCACTGTACCTTGAAATGCAATCTGCAAATGAACATGTATATGTTACTACTGCTCCCCTATTTATGCCAGGACCTCAGCTACTGCCATGGCTAAACTCTCCGCTGCCTACAACAGTGCCTGTCGCTTTGCTTTATTGGCCCTGTTCTCCACCCACCACTGTACTCTCTACAATATCCTTGGATGGCTACCACTACAAGGTCGCTTTGACCTAGCCCTCTGCTGCATGGTAGACAATGTCATCAGCACGGCTCCAGAATCCCCTCTAACAGCCTTCTGAAAATCAGAACACTCCTCCACAACCTCCGCTCTAATGGTACTCCCCCTCTAGCTGTTCCTAGGGTATCCACCAACATTGGTAGTAGAGCTTGGTCTGCAGCTGCCCCTTTTCAGTGGAACAAACTACCAGCTGAACTCCGTTCCATTGACACACACTCCAGTTTCAAGTCCCGCCTTAAAGTCTGGTTCCTGGCAAACTCATCCTGCCACTGCTCCCTGGGTTCTGACACCAACCCACACTAGTCAACTCCCCTGCCTACAACTGTTATATCATATTTTTCACAGTAATCACAGACTTCCTTGCCTGTACATATTGTATGTATATTTTTTACTGAGTATTCTGTGTATTACTTGCTCACTGGACGATGCAGTCACACACTGTACACTGTGCCTACGATGTGTTTGTTTGTTTTGTACCAAATCTATTCATGTCCAATATTGAAACCTTGTATTCACTGTTCTCAAACTGACCTATGCATCAAACCTGTATATTGTGCTAACTATTGTTGCTTGTATCAAATCTGTTTCATGTGTATTACTGTTACCTTGTACTCCACTGTCACCCTTCGCCGTGTATTATGGCCCGGGTCATGTCTGAAAATGGTCCCTGGAATCAGTGCACTCACCCGGTTATCAAAGTCATAAATAAATATGTACATATCACCCACTGATTATTATGTTCTTTAGATCCCTGAACTGTGGTGAATTCTTTAGTTTTGTTCCACATAATGCATAGTTTTGGCTCAAATATCAGTATCACAGCTCCCAAAATGTATAATGCAACATTTTCACTGACAGATGGCATATAATAAACAGTAACTGAACCCTGAATTTTTATTAAAAATGAAAGCTTCAGAAAATATTTTGATGGGGTGGGTCATTTGACAGAGGTCTCTGTTTCTGAGTAGTATATTAAAAGCCTGAAATCTATCGTTGCTGTTTTCTGACTCGCATGTGTACTGCAACTGCAACTGCTCAGTGTGTAACTTGCTTTGGATTCTTACAGTCTCCTGGTTTCCAGTACTGTGCTCAGTCCACACCACTATCCCATACCTGTATTCAGTGCTGAGCAGGAGAAGTATGGATACTTAAGCTTCCATTAGTGTTGTTTGAATCGTATGTGCCATTGTTACAGTATGCTCCATTATTATTCATTAATGCTTGTCATGCTCAGCATTTCTATTGGATTTGGGGGATGTGTACTGCTTGCTGTTTTATGTGAAGTCCGTATTTTATTTTTAACCAGGGGCAACTAAATGGTGCATGGCCTGCATCAGAAGTCCTACGAGGGAAGAGTCAAGGAATTAAATATGTACTCTCTAGGGGAAAGCAGGGAAAAGGGAGACATGACAGAAACTTTCAAATACCTCAGGGGTATTAATAAGGTACAGGAGAGTGGCATTTTCCATAGAAAGAGATGCTGAAGAACAGGGGGCAGGATATGAAGCTGGAAGGAGGGAGTCTCAGAGGTGATGTGAGAAAGTATTTCTTCACAAAAAGGGTAGTGTACTCCTGAAACAGCCTCCCAGCAGAGGTGGTGGGTATCAAAATAGTAACAGGAATCAAGCATGCATAGAATAGACACAAGGGGACCTTAAGTAACAGGGCTGGGGGACATAAGGCCAGAGATTGAATAGTGTCTGCGCTGACACAGTAGGTAGCGTATCTTAGGGAAGACTAGGTGGGCTAAGAGGTCCTTTTCTGCTGACAATTTCTATGTTGCTATGCTCCTATGTTATTTTAGTCATCTGTGTATTACCTTTTTCAGCAGTACATTAAATAAATTGAAAAGACATGGGCCTAGATATTCAAAGCAGATATGCAGCATAAAGATTAGATGCAGTGCACCTCTCAGAAGATGGGCAGAGCCACGATATTCAAAAGGGAGAGATGCATCATGCATCTCCAGATGTGCCATCGCTCATCCATAATGTATGCAGCGCATGTCGAGGGGACGTTCCCATGAATGTGCTACGCATCCCTATATTCAGCTGAAATGTGTGGCACATCTTAGAGATGAGCTGCCCAAAGTTAGGCATGGAAAAAGCATTTCTAAATGGCCAGCCTCCCACAGGCAGGCCACAGAACTGCAGCAGGCTGTCTGAATACAGCCCTTGGAGGTGCAGCAGGATATGCTCCAGACACCCACATGCATAGCAGTCATACCAGGATGGATGAACCCTGAGCCACTAGCACCATCCAGGTAGCAACACCCCACACCACTCCCTGGATGTAGCCACCCAGCAGTTGGTCACTGTCCGCACACTGCCATCCCTTGCAATGAACACCAGGTATGGTACCTTCCATACTGGAGTGTGTGGGGCGCTGCAGGTGATGGTATGCAGCAAATGCAGCTGGTGTTTCACATATATGTGGTAGCCCTAGCAGCCTTTGTCACCCTGTGCCCAGCCTTGTTGCATGTCCAGGTAGCCCCGGTGGCCACTGTCCAGGTGGGCCCCCTGTACCCCTGTCTGACCCTGTACATGACTATGGGGAGATAGTCGATCAGGTGTGAGTATCCCTCCACATGTAGCTATGCTGTGCTGTATTGTTAGAGTTTCATGCCATAAAAAATCACAAGAAGAGTGTATTACAGTTAGTGGTCAGTGCCAGTTCTTTGTGCTTCACTGTGCAAGGCTATGGGTAATAGCACTGTATCCAGGCCAAGGCAGTACACCCACCCGCACACATACCTTCCATCACACTGGCCTGCTAGGATGTAATACCACCTGTTCACCTTGTTGGAGTGATGGGTCAGCCCTGCAAAGCTGGAACTGAGCATGCCCAGGATATGCAAATGGCCTGAATACATTCCAGTAATGTAATGCAAATGTGGGAGATATGCTTGGAATGTGCAATGAGATCATTTGCATATCCTGGCTGAATAGTGCAGTTTTGTGCACTGTGCACAAGGTTTGCATCATGATTTCTCCATGCTTCACATAAGGCTCAGATAACCTGCTGTGCCATGCATCTCTCATTGCACAATCACGCATTTCAGGATATTCAGCCGGACATGTGTGAGTGCATCTCATGGTGCATCATCTGAATATCTCATTATTTTGGGCCGGCACATATCAGATGCGCGGTGCAGGCACTTGCACAAGTTTGCAGGGGACATTTGACTATCTAGGCCATAAAGTATTGTAGTTGTACAAGTGTCTCACATCGTTCTGCAGCAATAACAGCTGCATTCCATGGACTGCCCCAACTAAGCTATTTTTATCTTTGTGTGTGGTGATGGAACATGAAGTTGGGCGAAATTTCACATCCACTGGAGTAATAGATTAATATGCTATTAAATATGTAAGCAAGCATAATACTGGTAGCACAAGTAAGGCAGTATGAAATTCTAATATTATACATAACAGATTTTTTATCTCTGTATATTGGTATAAGTACAGTACTGTTCTGTTGCCTATTATTAAACCAAAATTCTGAGGAAGTATAGAAAAGTGATTCGAGTGAAGAGATGCAAAACTGAACACCCGAAAACAAGGTTTGGATCCCAAAACATGTACCTGTAGGTAATGTTTCATAACCATATTTGGTGTTTAACAACTACCATATTGGTGTCTCTGTAAAGTATTGCTAATACATTTTGTATGTCTTCTTACATCCTTTGTCTTTAACTACAATCTCTACAAGATATTGAAGTCTAATTTGATTAATTGGATCACTGGCACTTTAATTGGTACTATTTATTTCTACCACACTATCTATAGCACTTAGGGATACTGCAACGTCATTAAATAGGATGACATATATCATTAATGAAATCTGTAGCAATCTGAAAGAGATCACGCCACCACAAACACCATTAAATATATTCCTGACACCGGTGGCACAACCCAGTGTAGTACATATTGAAATACATAAAAGGTCACAATAAATCAATTATTTATAACTAGTTAATAGCTATGTTTTTACTAGCCCATAAGGAAACTTTCAACTACATACTATGACTGGAAATTAGTCAGTATTATATAATAATTGTATTCATGCCGTTCAGTTCCATATCTCGCCTCTGCCCTCTCAGCCTTTCCTTCCAGGACTATGCTCTGAGGAGAAATGACACGTGTCTGCTGTCCATTCCCCACATGTCAACCTCGGCAGGCCAGTCAGCTTTCATGTACCGCATGCCTAAACTCTGGAACTCACTCCCCTCGGCTATCCAGAATGCTCCCCTGGCCAGCACCTCAAATCACTTCTCAATTAACACTTCTCTCCTATCTGCTCATGCGGTCTTGCGAACCCCTGACTAGGGAAACATGTACACCTTGCATGGGGGGGGTACCCTTATGGTACACTGTTTGATCTATTTTGCCCAGTTATATGCCCTAACACTGTAAGTTATCATGCACCCTTATCCTACTGTCTTATGCATTGTACAATCTGCTGCATGAAGGCACTCTACATTGTATGTGAAAACGGTAACATATATAATGTGTATATTGTAACCTGTCTAAATATGTTCTATTTTGCCCTGTTACAATATATGCCTTGACATTGTAAGTTATCCTGTACCTTTACCCTACTGTCATATGCATTGTACAATCTGCCGGAGTAATGCACACTACCGTGTTGTAAATATGTAACTTGTGCTGTTATCCCTCTCCCCCTCCCCAGGGCACATATGAAATTGAGCAGTAGTCTGCTCAGTATACCTTCCTGGTAAAACCTTTAAATAAATAAAATAAATAAATATCTAGTGTCAAGAAGCTTTATCATTACATATCTCAATATTTTACACTGGAACACAGACAGCCCTTATTAAATAGGCTATCCAATATCAAATGTATACATAATGATAACTCCTTTATAAACTGAATATACATACCATATAGCATGCAGCACCATCATTCTGATATCAACTATCAAAGGTGTCTTGGCATAATGCTGATGTTGCTGAAAAACAAACCCTGTGCTTCTTGAGTAGAAAGTCACTTCATCATGGGCATCACTTTTTGGTCTCACTAGTTTCTTCCTATTTTTTGTTAATTAGATATATTTATTACATTTTCAGGTAATAAACCACAAAAACAAACTAACATCAAACACACAATAAAAAAATACAAATCTCCAAACACCAGAACCAACCCCAATAAACCCACTCAACCATTTCCTGAAGCCTCCCACCCTTGTAGCCGGAGCACTGCTAGCCCAATAAAAGAAAAGGGGAAGGTTTTAAAGGGAGCCAGAGACAACAAAAAAGGAAAACAAGGAGAAAATTGAAACAGGGAAATAGAAGGAGAGGATAATGGTACAAAACGAAACTTCTTCCCATTACGATTGTATTGTGAATGACAACAGAGCATAAAGTGATTCCCATCTGTTACGAAAACATTCTATCTGATGCTGTGAGGAGGTTGTCTGCTTTTCTGCCAATAAGGCTTGGAGAATCTCCTGGTGCCATTTGTTATATGATGGGGTGGCATCATCTAACCAGTGCCTTAATATTATAAGTTTGGCTGTAATAGAGATCAAAGTCATATGGGCCTTTGGAGGGCCAAAAGGACTCGTAGGGCATTTGGCATAAAGTAATTTTCTAAACCTAAAATAGGGTCCAGGGAAGTTTTAAAAGAATTCCAGAAGGGGATCACCTTAATACAGTCTCAAAACACATGCTTACAATGACCTTCAGCGATACTGCATCTAGTACAATCTGGAGAGATAAGTTTTTGTACAACTGTGAATGGGTATAATATAAATTATGCAGAACACAGAATGGACTCAGTTACAATCATGTTTTATATACTTATACACAGAGATGCAGCAATGTTTAACTACGCCTGCAAAGTTAGGATGAAGTTGTCCACTCTGCATCGAGAAACACTATGCGAAGCCCCCACAGAATAACACTATTTCATCTTATGGTGGCTTTGCCCCATTTTGATTTTGTGTTATGGTACTTTACATTCACTTTATATTGTTTTCTGCTGAAAGCAATGTGAGTCATAATTGAAACAACAGAGCACATTGTTACACTGTGAAAAACATAGAGAAATCCCTTTACTGGCATCAGCTGTGCACTTGTGCTGCATACTACCATGCCCATGGCCACTCTTGCCAGTCACAGCAGTGCCATGGCCAGAAACATCTTTGCATCCACGTCTCTTTGTAGGCATTACTTTGGATTACACAGAAAATTTACAACACATTTAGATTTCAGAACTTTGGGGTGGTTGGGAAGCCAGAAAAACAACTGTGGCTTATAGATGCAGATTGAACCCTAAACAGATGCAAATGCACAGACAGATGGGGATTGCGCACTCAAGAGAAGCAGCCACACAGGTACAACAATACCGCCTTAACCAGTGGTCACACAAACATAAAACAGGAAAAATAATACCTTTTGCAGGTTTGAGAGGGGGGTGCTGCAGTAGCAGTCCACTACCTAGATAGAACGAAGCAGTAAAAAATACCGCAGACGGATAACTGTGTGGCACAATAAAATGCGTCTGACTTGATGCCATGTACACACACTCACACACACTCATACACTACAGGAGGTAATGTGCAGAAAATGTAACAGTTCAGTACACTATATAACCAAATAGTTTAAACAGAATGAAAATATGCACTGCACCACAACAAATAGAAAATAATTATTAAAACTTACTTCAAGTATTACCATGTGTAGATAAACAAACAAATGCTAACACACACTACTAGTACAAAACAAAAAGACTGCCTTTCTCATGTGAATCTCACTCCACCACAGATATGCCCCTTTCCTGAAGCACACTTCAACAGTGTCTGTCAGTGCTCAGACTGAATGTTCTAAATTAACATTCAGTATGTACAGAAAAACAATCAACACTTGATCTAAGCACAGGAGGGTATCTTACAATCAATGTACTACATTTTGACCTAAATAAGTGGATCAAAAGTGATTTTTTTAAAGCTTTTTCAATGGTGTGATTCTCAGAGCTCTGAGAGCAAACTGTCTCCTGCTTTCCACTACACACACTACACAGAACTGAGGTTGTGCAAGACAAAAAAGAGCCTATGTGACCTGCTATCCCATGAATCAATGCAAAATTAACCTCAAATAGCAATATGAAGGCAAAGTAAAGCAAAGTCCATTAAAAATAAATGGCACTTTGCGTTAAAATTAAGTGGAAGACAGAAAAACAAGGTGAAGTAGCCTGAAGTACATTGGTTACAATGTACTTCATGATAAAAATTAAAGGTGGAGTAATATGCTTTGCATTGTGGAGCACTACACGAATTGGAGGTTAATATGTGAAGTGCTCCGCAATGCGAAGTGAGAGCACTTAACCCACCTCTGCTTATACAAATGCTGCCATATGGTCTGCCGCATCTTTGGATCTGTGGAAGGATTGAAGGCCTGTTGCTAATAGTAACAGATCCCAGAGAGACCTAAGGGATCAAAGGTTTGAAAACGCCCATAAAGCTTGAACACCGAATGGGGTTGTCCTGCAAGAGACAAAAAGAGTTGAACATCAGAGTGCCTCTGAGTAACCATGAACCAGGACCAAAATAAGAAGAGATAGCCTGCTGCAACTGCAAATATTTGAACCCATATGATTGGGGTAGGGAAAAACATTCCCAAAAGATGTTAAATGGGAGAAGCTTGCCCTCTTCCAGAAGAGAATGATTTCACCAGTTTCTTTATAGTGCCCCAGTATGATTGGTTGTGAAGAAAGGGTGGATAACTATATGATGAGTAATTTCAATCATTATAGGGCCATATTTAATAAACTCTATAGACACTCTGTAGATACTGTATAGGTAATAACATTGCGTGCTATATATATGTGTAACTATCAGCATATCCAAGAGGCACATGCGATCTCTGTGATATTGTGCCATACAATATCACACTGTAGGTCATTCACACACGATAGGCCTGTGCTTCTGCAACTGCAAGTATAAGACATACACATTGACCTTTGGCTGCAGAAGCGCAGGTGCCACAAAATCCATTACCAGAATTGTAGCAGTACTTCTATCTGAATAAATGCAGGCCCCTGAGGGGCCAGCACCTCTTCTGTGCCAGGTGCAAGACATATACACCAACTGCTGACTCTAGAAGGGCAGGCCACTCCGGGGCTTGCAGTTATGTAGCCAAAAGTATTGTTGCAATGTGATTATCATGGTTTCAGCAACAGACCTAGAAAATCTTCGGGGGGGGGTAGCAGTGTGTCCATGAAATGGCTACATATAGAAAATCATGTACTAGCTGATCATGGTACCTAGCAAAGTACATCGTACATCATGCATGAGTACCTCAAACTGCAGAGCCATGGACCCATGTGGCCTTCTATCTGCTGCAGTGCATGTCATCATGGGGCCTCCTCTATTGCAGCCACACATACTCATACATGCTGGACAACATGCACACACAGGTGTGCACAGGCCTTTGTGTGGCCTATGCTTATGCAGCCATATATACGAATCTATGAAGGTAGCACATGAGTGCTACTACATTTGTGTTATCTGGAAACAGTTGTATGTTGTTTGTCTTATCTGGTAATGGATGTCTGTGGTTGTTTGTGTGGTCTTGTCCTTTTGCTGCTTGGACAGTTTGGGGAGTTTGGGTTGGAAACTCTAATGTCACATTTCTCTACTTCTGTGGCATTAATTTGAACCCTAACTGGTGCATTAATGCAGTTTTTGCAATGAATTTCCCTTCTTTTTGAGAAAGTTATTGGCAGAAGTTGAAGCTGCAGAACTAACAAGACCAAATTACTGCAATGAGTACCTGAGGCTAAAGAAGTGCTGGCCCTATAGGGGCCTACACTTCTGCAGACAAAAAAAGAAACTCTCTTAATTTGGGGATCATGCATTTATATCTGTGGTTGCAGGGCCCTGTGCTTCTGCACACAGAAGCAGTGTTGTGATTTAAATGTCCTGGATTTTGATCTGCAGCAAGAGTTAGTATGTACAGTATGTCTTGAGTTGTGTATGCTGCAGATACAAATCAATGAAGGTAGCAGATTAGTGCTACTGCATTTGTGTTATCTGGAAACAGTTGTTTGTCTTTTCTAATAATGGCTGTCTGTGGTTGCTTGGATGGTCTTATCCTTTTGCTTCTAGGGGTGGGTGGGGAGTTAGTGTTAGAAACCATAATGCCACATTTCCCTACTTTAATGGCATTAAGCTGAACCCTAACTGGTGCATTAACACAGTTTTTTTTCTATCTATCTATCTATCTATCTATCTATCTATCTATCTATCTATCTATCTATCTATCTATCGTAAGCTCGATATACTGTTCCATCGGGTTCTGCACTTCATTACTAAAGCACCTTTCAGGATATACCACTGTGACTTATATAAAGAAGTCAGCTGGCAACCTCTCGCCACCCGACAGCTGCTCCATTAGGTACCCGGACCCTCAAACATCTATTAAACAAATTACCGACCTATATCTCCTCACTTGTTAATATTTCCCATTGCTCCGACTCCTTTAGGAAATCCACCTACATCCTTCTCGACGTACCCCAGATGAGTACCTCCCTTGGCAAGGGTGCCATTAGCTACACCATCCCATCGGCATGGAATCTCATCCGGATGTCAGTCAGGCTCACCAGCATTGTCTCATTAAATTTCTTCAGATCCCTGACCTACAAATTTTTCCCAGTAGCCTGTCACTGCCATAGATCCCACCATATCATGCCAGTCTCTTGCCATTGCTATCAAGTGAGTACCCTCTGACTTCTTGTATCCTTCTCCCTAGTTTCCCTATCCACCCCGGCCCCTGTCCTCCTTACTCCATCCCCACCCTTTCACCCAGGACTCATTCTATATCCCCCATCCTCGATCCCTGCCCAACTCTCTCCCTTGCTCTTTTGTCCTCTTGGAACTTCTTGCACTTATCCTTTGCCCCCTCAGTCAGACTTCTTCCTCGTCAGAAGTAATGTGTTTCTCCTTACCCCCTTACTTCCTTCATGCACTCTCAGCCATCTTGGGAAGCTGGCAGCAATCGTATAAGTTCTTACTGATACTACTTTTTGTTCTCCCTCTTAATATAAATTTGTTCCTATATGCTTTACTTTTGTTTTTCTTTTCATTGATCCCGTATGTATTTCCTACCAATTACCGTTACCTTATGGTATGTCATCGCTGCTTACCTGGGTATCAGCTTCCTATCTGTTTTATTACTGTTTTTACTGACCATATATGCACTTTTTTCTACCAACTGTTGTACCTGTATGCTAAGTCATCACTTTTATTATACACTGTTGTTAAATATTGTCCTTACAGGACCTCCTTGAAAATGAGAGTGCTCAATGACGTCTTCCTGCCAATAAACTTAACTCATCCATCTATCTATCTGTCTGTCTGTCTGTCTATCTGTCTAGCTAGCTATCTAACAGCTTAATCTGGTTCAAGGTCAGTTGGCATTTATCCGTATCCCCATCCCTGGGTTGTGCCTGAAAATAGGCAGGATTTGTCTAGTGCACTTACCCGGTCAACAAAAACTAAATAAAATAAAAAATCTACCTACCTATCTATCTATCTATCTATCTATCTATCTATCTATCTATCTATCTCTATCTACATACATATACTGACTTACAGTACTGCCAAGCCACCTTATTTTGTTTCCTAATGCTCCCTTACATAGCTTAAATACCATAACCGCAATGAAATCTGAAGCTTCGGTTTTAGTTTTTTGGTACCCTATTGAAGATGCAGTGAAGGAAGTCTCTGGTCACCTTCTATTTGTTTCTGCCTTCCTTCTTCATGCTCAATTGAGGTTTCCATAAAATTACTCATATCCAACAGCCCGGTGGTGCTGAGGGTTGAGGCACTGGACATCACGTCTTGCACCATGCCGGTGACCCAGGTCGGGAGCAAATTGGGGGTCGGCAGGGGCAGGAGAGGACTGAGCATTTGGAAGACTGCTCTCCTTTCCTGGGGTGGGATCTGGGAGTTCCCTGCTTTGTAGCAGCTCCCAGTGAAGACCGGGAGCACTACATCCATCCAGAGATATGGAAGGGGGAGGTGGCGGTGTACATCTGCAGGAGGGGTTGGGTTTTATGCCATCCATGTGCTGACATCATTGCATGTCCACCATCTCAGGGGAAACAAAAAACAAGGTGGAAAACCTGGTGCTAGGAGGATGACGCTGGTCCCTGAGGGATGGGTGGCCCACACGTCCACCGTTGGTACCTACCCAGTTGACTTTCCCAGGTCCTCTCCTTTCAGGTGGTCAGAAGTTGAGAAGACTCTGTCCCCAATTCCTCAGCTTGGTGGGATTCAGGTTGAATGGCAGCACCATTCTAGTGTGTCTTGCCTGAGGGGGGCCCTAGTAACTGGTGACGGGAGTAAAGAAAGTTAAAAGAATATATATCACACATATCCTCCTGCTTTGTTTTGTCAGGCCGTAATGAGATTTGTTTCTCAGTCCAGTCTGTTTTCTTCTTCCTAGCTCATTTATTCTGCCTCCCATTATTTCTTGCAAAATTTTCCAACCTATCCTTTGTTGATGGCTATCTACAGTTTCTACAACATTTATCCAAATTTCTTAGTATACTGATTACATTTTTGTATTTTAAAAGCTTTTACTTTCCATTTGTTTTCCATTGCCTCTTTCTCTGCATTTCTTTCAGTTGTTTTCCTAATGAATGATTAATCGCTATTAAGCATTTTAGTTATTTTAACTTGCTGTTGAATTTCCCTATCTTGCATTTAGTCCTTTATTTCTGATGACTTTTTCAATGTTAACAATGTGCCAGATAGTCATAATTCCTAGCTAATTTCACTTTAATTTGACAAAGTGCCATTTGCACCAGTTCAACTCTGTCATAGTTTGCCAGTTTTCATTTGAAACATTTTGACTTCTTACTTTATTTCCCAGTTTTTCCTTCTGTTCATTTTGTTACTCCTATCTTGGCCATAGATATGTTTGAGGGGGGGGGGAGTAGAATCTAGTGGGTGGGTCCAAGCTTAATCTGTTAACATAAGGGGTCAAAAACTGTTCAAACATCTGGAGCAAAGATTTTCCTCCCAACTGTTTTAGCATTGCTTTATTTCCTCGTGCAGATTGAAAGATGCATTTATTTATTTTATTTATTTATTTTAAGAATCAGTTTACAACCTTTGAGCCAGAGGCTTGTTTCCAAAGGTACTTCGTCACATAAAGACATACATTGTGTTTTTGGTTACATAGCAAAGATTTGCAAAACAATCGGCGTTCAACAGAGGCTCCACGTCACATTGTGGTCAATCAATGATTCCTTTATCATTAGCCAGTTGAATTGGAATTTTTCTCTGGCAAATTTATTTCAGAAGCTTCAGTATTGGGGCACTTTTTTTTTGCTCTGTTACTTTAATGGTTTTAGGTAATCTTAATATGTCCTGTACTTCTACACCAGTAGTGACAGTTACTGTATATGTGAAGAGACTCCAGATCCCTAATATAAACCAGCAATGGTTGGTCAGTGGAGACAGGCAAATATATGTTCTCTATAATAGGGAATGAGGTGCTCTTAGGGACTAATGAACCTTTAACTCTTAAAAATGTTTTTTTTTTTTCCTGTCAATCTATTTGGTTTCCAGGAATAATAAAATAATTTTAAATTTTCATTGAACAAAATTTGTCAGTATCGGTTTCCTGTCCTGCCAGGTTTTTAGATTTTGTTGAGTGTTCATTATTATACAGTGGCAAAAAAAATAATGCTGGTCTCTGATTGGTCAGTGCACACCTTCACCAGTGATGTTATCTCAGTATAACATCACGGTATGAAGGTCAGGCATGAAGAAGACCTTGGGACAGGAAAAAAAAAATCACTACACCCCTTCATCTCCAACCCATCAGATGACCACACTAATAGTTTCACAAACCATGCCATAACATGCCCCCCATCGAACAGACTACATTCAGTAAGGATGCTCTTGCAACTGCCGTTGTTCTCCTTATACTTTTGCCTTCTGCTTACCGCACTCCAACCTGTTTAAAAAACTGTAACAAATTACCTCCTCATAGAAATGCCATAACAGCAGCTTCTCACTCTCCTGAAAGGATGACCGCTGTAGCACGTGTGCATGACAGAGTCATACTCCCCCCACCGTGCATGCCTGTGCTTTCCAACACAAAATAATACACATTTACAAGGAAACCAAATAAGTACCAGTTAAAGAAATCCATACCTAAAAGTGTGTTTGTCCCCCACAACAGTGCCCCAGTGGCTCCCCTGTCTCATCAGCTCAGCAGCCATGCTCCTTGCCTCACACAGCAGTGACATAGCAACTTTCGTTCTCCTGTCTCTGCCACTAACATAACAAAACAGCTGCATAACCCTTCAGTTTAAGTATGTGAATAAAAGGAAAAACACAGCTGGCATGTATTGTTTTATGCCACTGTAACAGAGGCACAGACTCAGACCTGTATGTAGTCAGAGAAGAAAGTTGTGGTGAGGGGAACGGGGAACACAATGCAGTACATATTGACAGCACCATCTAGTGGCCAAAACAGAAACTGTGAACTTTTTCTTTAAAACGTATACTTCCACACACCAAAAATAATAAAAAAAGTCATAAATATATCTTTTTCTACTTTCTTCTTTTATTAAAAAAAATTAGCTATTGTATAATAGCAATAATGCACTCCAGGATGTGTGTCATACTGGGATAATATCACTTCTCAGGTGCTGGATGCTCTCAGCCTGTGACCTTGTGCCTAACCACCAGAGGCGTGATGTTATCCCAGCACAATACACATCCTGTCATGTGTAACCCCTTTGTTACCCGGGGTTACTAGAATCCCAGTAAGACCTAGTGGTAGGCAGGGAAGGCAGCTTGTGAAACTCCAGTTAAATGGGTTTCACACTGTCTCACTCTGTCCTCAGTCACAGCTGAGACTTGAGAGATGTCATCATTACAGAACTGTCTGCATGAGCCACTTTGGAATCTCCCGCTCAGGGAGTGAAGTTTAGAACTTTGGGACATTCAAAGTCAGTCTTCAGTTTGTCCTTAAGCAAACAAGAAGGAATTCAGTAGTTGTCTGATTAACCCCCTCCCTCGGGGGGGGGGAGGAAAAGTTCTCTGTGGGCTCCAGGGGCAATCCCCTTTGCCCACTATGGAAGGAAGCTGCCTGGTTTTGTTTTAAGTTTGTTCTTGTATAACAGCAAAGAAAGTGTTACTTCGCCTGTGGGGCACCTGCAACAAATCGGTGAGTGTTTGGCTCCATTTGAAGGGGCAAAACAACTTCTTTTCTTCAGTTGGGAAGTAATGTGGACTGCTATTTGGGAGGACTATGTCTACTAGGATGAACAAATGGAGCAGTCTATCAGTTTAAAGTTTAAATGGATTTAAAGTTCACTGTAGAGGGGGTGCATCAGATCATCCACTGTTCAATCTACATTTTACAGTTTTGAAGTTTTCTGTGTGTCCAGAGAAATGGCCGGGTATGGGCTATGGGAGCTGGAGGTGGGAAACCCCATCTTTAGTAACCAGGTCCACCTCTATGGATTTCTTCTGTGTTTTTGCTACTTGCCTCATGCACTTGGCCAGTGGTGGGGTGGGTACCCAGACATGGGTTGCAACTTGAAAATCTCTCTAGGAGTCGCAGACTCTAAGTGGTGTGGGGAGCCACAGGATGGGAAAATTACTCCTTGTTGGATGGGAGTACTCCTTGTTTGATGGGAGTTTCGATTGGCAGTACGAAAACAAAATCTCTCTAGGAGTCGCAGACTTCAAGTGGTGTGGGGAGCCACCGTTTGGGAGCCTCCTTGTTTGATGGGATGTCTTTCCAAGTAGAGTTTGGGTTCATTCGCCAATTGGACCATCAGTCGAGTGGCCGGCAGGGGAGCCGGGCCAGTCAGGCTGTGTATCCAATGCGCATGCAAAGTCCGGGCTGAGTGCCTGGTGGGTCCAAAGCCAGACAACTTTTGTATTGTGTTCATTCCTCAAATGGACTGCTGTGTTTAACCTCTAATCTGCATTACAGTAGCGTAGCCCTTTGGGGACCATGCAGTGCTTTGTTTATGTTCAGTGAGTTAATAAATAAAGCCACACTGAAAAATCCCAATTCTGGTTCTGGACATTACAGTTATTGCTTCCTGTAGTTGGATTTACTTGGGTGCCCCTGTGCAGAGTAGCCAAACCTAGGTCCCTTGTGCCAGGTAACCTCATCCTTCCTCGAACCCGTAGATATATATGTGAAGAACTGGTACACGTGCATTATTGTTTAATTTTATTTATTTATTTATTTCAGTTTAGGATTGATATGTTTGAGTCAAGGACAAGTCAAAGGTTTCAAGTCAGTTAAATGAACAGATGCAGACAACATAACACATAGCACAGCAGTGGATTACAAAATAAGGTTACAGAGGGTTGCACGTACTTTTAAGTTTAACTAATACATAGGAGTCTAGGTTTCACTAGTACACAGGAGTCAAACATTGTAGGTTTCACTAGTACATAGCAGTCTAACATTGCAAGTAATAGCACTAAGTGTGGGCATAGTAGTGTTAGAAACGGGATAGAGCAGGAGAGGCCAGGGATTGAGTCTCTGCTGGGTGGTACAGGGGGCAAGTGGGGTGGGGCATAGATGGTTGCCAGAGTGGTAGGCTGAGCTCACCAGTGATGGCCAGGGGTGGGGTGGGAAGCAGCCTAAGGTAGGCATTGTCAGATGTTCACGTAAGTAGTTGATGGAGTGGACGATCTTTGGGGGGGTTGACAGTTAATTTTAGTGTAGACTATGCAAGGTAGGTATTTTTTGGGTAGGGTGATTTGTTGAAGAGAGCGGGAGGAGAGTGCAGGGGGCAGTGGTTGGGTGGTTAGAGCCAAGGGGGGATGCTTTCTTTCAACCTGCCATTTCAAATAACCAGTACTGTGCAGTTTCACAATGCAATAAATGTACAGTTTAAAACAACAAAAACATTCACACATATGCCTGAACTGTGTCCATTCAATTTTAAAAGCCCATTTAAAACTTAAATCAAAATGATTCGTTCTTCGGTGTAGTACCGTTTTCTTATCAATGCACGTAAAATATTGTCCCTGTGTTCAAATGATTGCATATTCCTTATTTCTTTAGATGACTTGAGGTTCTGCATAACATGAAACCCTCAGCTAGGTGAATGGTCCTTGCTTTTTGATTCCTAAAATATTTTTTATAAATATCAGAACAAAAATTAAGAGTAGGAAATGGTAAGGCACAATAGTACAATATATCCTACTGCAGTTATCCCAAGTTGGTTTTCACAAGGGAATAAACCCTTAAATTGATAAAAAGATAAATGGCAGAGTTTACAAATGCTTACATTTGTGTTGCTCAACTTGAGGATTTATGATTGTCCAGAATACAATGCAATCCTTTATATTTCCATTCCAAAACAGTAGCTGCACTGTGACCAATGTACAGTCAGTAATATAAAAGATAATAATACAAGCAAAAGGGAGAAACTAATGCTAACAGTTGTGCTATAGAAATTATTAACATCCAAAATTTAAGGAAAAGGAAAGAAGACACTCCATATTTCCACATACAAAGTGATCTTAGAATGTCCTTTTCAAAGTTATATACTGTTTTTATCAGCATATTTTTGATGTTCTCCTAAATGGTCCACAGTCAGCAGCTACTCACATTCCACTGTTACTACTCCAAAAAGCCGCTGATAATTGTCTACCAGTCTACTGCTCTGCACGTCCTCTTTACCCAGCTGTTTAAGTATATTAAACTGATAAATTAAATGAATATAGTAGTGGTATGTAATTCTATTGCAGCACCAAAAGGGATGAATTCATACAAAGTGTTCACATGTGATGTATAACATGCACAGATAAGTCAAAATAGATGCATTCACATAGGTAACATGCATAGCGCATTAATGATAACACAGCATACTGTAGATAATATAAAACACATTGATCAAAATACATGCACTGAAAAAGTGATGTACATTAGGCAAGGCAAGGCAAATTTTATTTAAGAAGACGCCCATCCCGGATGCTCAGGGTGCCATACATCAATTAAATAAAAACAGCACAGCACAATAATAATCAATTAAATACCCTGCTCCAAACAAGTTAAAGCAAAATTTGCTACACAATTTGCTTCATTAAGCTACAGCTCTTTAGCACTTTCATAACAACCAGCCTCATCTACATTCATTCATAAATTTGCAATGCTAATGAAAAGTTGGTATCTATACACTAAATATTAGTGAAGGAAAGAAAATAATGCAAAAAAATGAAGAACAACAAATCCCCTCGTCTCTCCTCCCTTCCCCGTGTCCACTGGTGTCCTCCAAGGATCGATGCTTTGGCCTATCCTATTCTCTGTTTTTCTAAACAACCTGCCCCAAACTTGTTCTGCCTTCTCGATCCACATGTATGCTGATGATACTGTCCTATTTTCTTCTGGCTCCTCCCCAGCCTCAGTTACCTCTACCCGCCAGTCGGATTTTAACAAAATCCAGCTCTGGTTCAACTCTCACCAGCTCTCTCTAAATGCAAAAAAAACTGTAACTATGTTCCTCTCTTCCATATATATTCCTCTCTGACATCAGAAGAGTGCTTTCCACTCTGTCCTAGACCACCTCCAGACATTCCCTGACAAGGCCAAAATTATTGCCCTAGGGGACTTTAATATAAACTGGCTAGCAGATACATTGGCACCTCTCAGGGATGCAGCCACCTCACAGAACCTATCCCAACTAGTGTCCACTGCCACTAGAGTCAGCCCGAGGACTGACACTGCCACCCTTCTTGATTTGGTGTTAACGAATGTACCCCACAAAGTTGCTCAAGTCCAGGTGGTACCAAATGCCTTGAGTGGCCACTGCCTGGTGCTTTGCCACTGGTCTTGTTTTGCAAAAAAAAAAAAAACTCCCAAAATGATCCTCCAATGCTTCCTTAAACCAGGCAAGCTCCAGTCCCTTAAGCAATGTCTCGCAACTAGTGACTGGTGCCCTATCTCTACTGCTGGGTGCATTGCCTCTGCCCTTGAACACTTCGTCACCACCTTCAACTTGATCTCTATGCACCACTATGCAAGCATTCTAGGTGATTTCAATTTGGATTGGATGTCTGATTCCTCTAAGCCCTTAAAAGACCTTTTTAATGCTTTTGTACTCATTCAGGCTCCCCTCCTGCCCTCCCACGTTTCCACACTCTTGATGGGTCACAGCTGGAGGACGTCACCTCCTTCTGGTATCATTCAGTTTGGCTCGACTGCCACCTCACCTTCGCAGTCTAGGCTGACTCTACACTAACAAAACTCCACCCCAAGCTCGGAGCTTTATATTGGAACTGTTCTAGCCTCTCCTATCCGGTCCATTGTGAGCTTATCCAGAAGATGATACTTCCCTCCTTCGATTATTGTAATATTGTTTACAGTGCAACCCACAAGTCAGTTTTATCCAGACTGGATACCCATTTTAATGCTTTCTGCCAGTTCGCACTTGACGCTCCTCCTCGTACCCACTGCTGTAAGCTACACTGCTCCCTTGATCTCCCCTCCCTTGAGAACCACCACCAAATACACTGTGCCCAGTTTATCTCGAATAACTGGATTGGTATCCTCCCAGTATACCTGACCTCCTTACTATTGCCCCCTCTGGCACCCACCTATGCTCTGAGGTCCCTAGACTCCTGGCTCCTGTTAGTCCTCAGACGTCAGACCCAAGCCGGCCAGGTTGCCTTCTCTCATTGCTTCCCTCAACTCTGGAACTCTTTCCCCTCTGAAATTCTCCACTCTTCCTCTGTCCGTTCACTATCCTATGCCCTTGCCAACCACTGCTCAATAAATTGCTCCTGCAGCTAACTCTCCAATATATTGGTAATGCATCTGGGAAACAAAAACCCAGGGGAAGAGTACACAATGAGGGGTGAGTTAATAACAACAACAAAAACTGAAACAGACCTAGGAGTAATTATATCAGATGACCTAAAAGTGGGCAAGCAATGTGAGAAGGCAGTAAGGAGGGCTAGGGGGATTCTGGGATGCATAGGGAGAGGCATCAACAGTAGAAAACAGGAAGTTGTTATCCCTCTGTACAGACAGTTAGTGAGATCCCATCTGGAGTACTGCATGCAATTCTGGAAACCCCATCTCTGCAAAGACATAGACAAAGTAGAGGCTGTTCAGAGGAGGGCAACCAAAATGGTGCAGGGTCTGCACCAGAAGACATACGAGGAGAGACTAAAGCAGCTTAATGTGTATACCCTTGAGGAAGGGAGGGAGAGGGGAGACATGATATAAACTTTCAAGTATCTCAAGGGAATTAACAAAGAGGGTAGTATCTTTCAGAAGAAGAGAGGTGCACGAACAAGGGGGCATAATTTGAAGATGGGGGGACAGCTCAGAGGTAATGTTAGAAAGTATTTTTTCACAGAGAGGGTTATGGATGCATGGAACAGCCTTCCTGAGGAGGTTGTGGAGTCAGGAACAGTGGGAGAATTCAAGAATGCATGGGACAGGCATAAGGCAATTCTAGTGGGGGATAGGAGGAAGTAAGCTGTTGATTAATTAGAATCTGCAGATTATCCATCAGGTAGGGAAATGGGCAGACTAGGTGGGCCAAGCGGTCCTTCTCTGCCATCAAATTCTATGTTTCTATGTTTCTATTCTACCTCAGACACTCCTATATTTCTTCTCCAAGAAGGCCCAATGGTGCTACTTTGCTAACCACACCCAACTACTGCACTTGATCCCAACTTTTGAGCTAGCTAGCTTGCACTTACCCCTATCTCATTATATACCACAACCCAATACCTTAGCAGGATTTCCTCATTGTAACTGTTACTCTCGACTATTAGGGTATATACTGTATATTAATCTACACTCACCTATTCCTGTCAAACATATGCAGCTGTATTATCTAATTATATGTTTTCAAGGTGTAAAGCATGACTTCCCCATGTAATTGCTACTATATTATAAGTAAGGGTAAATTTTCATCTATGCCCAACTATTTATGTCAGCTGTTTTCAACTGTATTGTAATTGTATGTATATATGTCAGGACCTGGACTACCCTTGTCCTCTTTCCCACTGTACTCATCCCCCCAGGTCGCACCGAGAGACGAGCAGTTCTTGCTCAGTGTGCTTTTCCTGGTGAAACAATTTCAATAAATAAATAAATAAACATTGTACTTACAGTATGTATTGTACATATTTCCAACAAAACTGTAAACACTCAGCTACTATTACACAGCGTGGTGAGATAAGGCCATACCATATTGTTTTGGTCATGTGTTATATAATTTTATGAATATAATGCATCAGAAATGCCCATGGTGGTCAGTGTAAGTGCAAGGAATCATGGATACACATACATGGGCCCTGTGGAATGATGCTGTAATTTTGGTTACTGGGCAGAGAATCTGTCAGATGCTAACCGGGGGCTAGAGTTAATTAAATCATTTTAGAAGGAGACAAAAGAATAATTAAGCCTAGCTGGGAGGCCAGGTAGCCTAATTTGCTTGTGAAAAGGGAAGGACCTCAAGAGGATCTGTGATATCTGGACCCCCTTTATTTTGAGAGGGTTACACCGATTAGCTGTTTAACACTGTGATGAACTGTATTTTTCTCCTTTTATTATGTATTATACTGTCTTTATTTAGCAATGTACTGTCTCTTTTGCATTTATTATTTGAATATTATCTTCAGATGATCTGGAACCTCCATAAACAAGTTCTTAGCTCAAATGTGTTAATCTGAGATGTTAATAAATAAATAAACAAGTGGGATAAGTGGCACCAGATGCACACAATGATGTGATACGTTCACCAGGGTAGCCTTCAAGATACAACCAAGAACAAAACAGATCCTGGCACCCTGGGACCTCAAAGTAGTACTCAATGGAATCTTGGTCAGCTGGTTATGATTGTACTATGATATTTGTAATATAGAATGTGGTATGTGATTGTCTCACATGAGACATCCTGTGTTCCTCGGTGACCCCCCAACCAGATTTTAGTGAAAATAACAGGATATATATAACTGACCAGGAGATTTCTGTAATGTAATTAACTTCCCTGAGAAGTTGTATTTTAGAGCCTTTTTATGACCTCCTGCCTCTGAAGCTGGGAGACTAAAATATACATTTTATGACTTTAGATAAGCTGATTCCCATAAATCTGTTTTGCACATAGGTGAGGGATTGCAGGGCTGTAAATCTACAAGGAACTACACAAGCTCAAAAAGAAAATGTTAATTAAGGAGTCATATTTGGGAAATGAGTTTTTGCTGATGTCACCTTATGTAATATACCTCCTGACAGTACATCCTGTTTGTATATTTTTTATATTCAACAAGGACAAGCTAGATAACACACAGAAGGGGTGTGTGAGAGAGACACAGTTTAAACTGAGATTTGTGTCTGATCTTTCTCACATATCTTTTTGGGCTCTTAAAAAATAAAATCTAACTATAAGCACTATAGAGGTAATACATTAGATAGACAAAGTCTAACTGTATGTTGGTAGGAGTTTGTAGTTTGCTTTTAAGTGATTGTATGCTCTTTCATTTATTGTTCTGTGTTACATTTTTCATATTTTAGTAAATTTATTATTTGAAAGACTGCTTGGGTGTCTGCAAGTTCTTTTTGCATGTGACGTATAGCTGATTAAGTTTGAAAGCTGTTCTGGAAAGCTTGATGGTGTTACTAAACTGGGAAAAGGTAAGAATATACCTAAGGTCTTTTACAGAGTTTTAAGGGTTAATTTTTGATACCTGATTATGTGCCCTTAGGCAAAAGATATATTGCATTCCCTGAAGAGAATATTAACTGAACCTGTACATTTGGGTACACTAGCATAAGGTTCACAGTTTGAATCCCCCCAGAACTTTAGACTAGAGGTGATTCGGACCCACAAGCAGACAGGAGGGTTACCCTGTCTGTTACCTGTTCACATTACTGCACTCAGAGGTTGGCACTGTGGGAGCAGAGGGCCTGACCTGCTGAGTGTGCTTGTGACAGATTTGGTTAGCAGCGGTGCAATAAATTTGGTAACACAAGTTTTAACTGTTCAGTGTCTCAGCTTAATACTGTACAGCTCACTTGCAAAATAAGGCAGTAATTTAATTTAAAAAAAGGAAACAAAACTATATCATTTTGCTTACAGTCAAGTTACTACCTGTTTAATTTTTTTTTTAAAGTGTAAGTTAGACTAGCCATAGTTAGGGAAGAAGATGGCTTCCAACTAGAGCGAGCACACTGTAGACTACTTGAAGCAGCTGTGCAAGGACAGAGGAGTCCTGTACGAGGTGAAAGCCACCAAGCAGAACCTCTTGGATGCCTTGATGGCAGCAGATGCCCAGAGCATTGAGTCACAGATTGTGACTGTAAAGGACCAAACCTTGGGCATGAAGGGGCTAGCGGCCAGTGCAGTGTCCAGATCTGATGAGGAAGGCAGCAGGGCCAGTACAAGTGAAGGGCCACAGCAGCAGGGGAAGGTCACCATAATTCTGGAGCCAGAAGCAATCAGGCTGCAGATTGAGTTGCGCAGAATGGAGCTGGAGTTCCAAAGAGAAGAGAAGCGATAACAGCGAGCTGCAGAAGAGAAGAGAAGAGGGAGGGAGAACAGCGAGAGGCAGACCATGAAGAACGTGAGTGCCAGAGGTGACATGAACTGGAGAAGTTACAACTCCAACCACCAGCACCACAGCAGGTAAGTGGCTTGGGTTTAACTGGAACTACAGGACTGGGTTAAAAATTGAATTCCAAATTGATAGCTGAATTTAAAGGGGGGGATATGGATGCCTTTTTAAATTCCTTTGAAAAAGTTTGTATTCAGGCAAACATTCCTAGAGGGTCCTGGAGCTTCCAGCTATCCCCGCTACTTACTGAGAAAGCTCAGGATGCATTGGGTCAAATGGACAATGAGGATAGTAATGATTACAACAAACGTAAAGCAGCATTTTAAAAAGAGTTTGATTTAACTGCTAAAGCATACAGAGCTAAATTCCATAAGCTCAGCAGAATCCCTGACATGAGCTACAAGGAGCTAGCCACGAAACAACGTCAGTGTTTAAAACACTGCTGGGAAGGAACTGAAGCAACCTCTGTAGATAAAATTGAAAATGCTATTTTGTTGGAACAATTTTTCTGGGCATGCCCAGCAGAGCTGAAAACCTGGCTGGAGGACCAAGATCTCTAAACAATGCAAGAGGCTGCTGAACTCTTGGGCCGCTATGCCAAGAGCAGACCTGCTCTGAGAGTGAATGGGGTTGGCATGGCAGCACAGAAAGGGAAAAGTACACCTTCAGGGCAGCTAAAACCCTCACTGCTTCCACTGAAACCAGTTAGCCCCAGGTTTCAAAGAAAAACTTTTTCTGAAAAAAGAAATGAATGTTGTTTTTTTAAAGAAACTGGTCATATTGCCCGACAGTGTTCCAAAAGGGTGAGCAATATGCAGAATGGAATTAGGAAAGAAGTGGGTTGTTTTTGTGTCCCTGAAAGCATGCTGTGAACATGAGGGAACACAAGTGTCCAGTCATGGTGAATGGTGTACAGGCACAAGGGTTAAGGGGCAGAGGGGCATCCCTGTCATTGATAAAAGGGGATCTGGTAGAGCCTGTTCAGCTTATACCCAATGAATTTATAGCTGTGCAAGGGTTCACTGGTGAGGAGACCACATTGCCACTTGCTAGTGTTCTCCCAGACTGGGGTGAAATAGGAGGAACTGTGCAACAGGTGGCCGTAGCCAAAACATTAGCAGCTAACATCATCCTTGGCAACAATCTCAAACAGGGGGTGGTGTGTTCAGTTACCTGTAGCCAGGCAGGATGAGGAAATTGTAGTTCCTCAGACCCCACAGAAGCCATTGTGGAAACCACTAGGAGGCTAGTTCCCTAGCCTGAGTCTCCTGATAGGTAGACTAATGAAAAGGGGGTAGACATTTCCCCAGTAGCAGTTAACCACACAGCTACAGGGGGTTACTCCAAAGAAGGAGGGGTGACCCATTGTCAGAGGGTCAGGGATGACAGTGATCCTGAGTGTCCCCTAGGGACCCTAGTTTAGAGACTGAAGGGGACCTGTCCCATGCCTTGGGAATGTCTCAAAAAAGTCACTCTAGTCTACAGAAGCTGAGGGCTTAGGCAGACTCTGATGGAGCACAGGGAGGTGACGGTAATCATAAGGTTTATTGGGAAAATGGACTGATGTATACTCAGGCTGTGAAGACAGAGGGAGGGGTGATAGGCAGGCAACTTGTCATTCTGCAGGGGTATCTTCAGCAGTTGCTCAAGATTGCACATGATATTCCCTTGTCTGGTCATTTGGGAATTGCGTGCACTACGCAGCAGTTGGGCTCAAATTTTTATTGGCCCAACTTCACCCAGCAGGTGAAGGAGTATTGCAGGTCTTGTCACTGGTGCCAAGAAATAGGGAAGGCAGGTAAGAAAACCCAAGTCACCCTAATTCCATTGCCCATAGCGAAGGAGCCATTCCAGAGGGTGGTAATGGATATTGTGGGCCCTTTAAATACCCCTAGCTCCTCCAGGAAGAGGTTCATCTTGACTGTGGTGGATTATGCCACCAGGTATCCAGAGGCAGTTGCCCTATACTCACTGAGGACAGACAAAGTGGCAGATGCCTTACTTGGGATTTTCTTCCATGTTTTGTTTCCACAGGAGGTTATCACCAATTGAGGGGGTTCTTTCATGTCGCACCTGATGAAATGTTTGTGGGAGAAGTGTGGAGTGGTGCAGAGGTGCATAACACCTTATCACCTGCAAGCCAATGGGCTTGTGGAAAGATTTAATGGTACCCTGAAGTCAATGCTCCAAGCATTTGCTGAACAGCATGGGAGGGACTGGGAGAAATAGCTTCCCCACCTGTTGTTTGCATACAGGGAGGTGCTCCAAGAGTCAACAGGTTTTTTCCCCTTTGAGCTCTAATATGGACACCAGCTACCTGGGCCCCTAGATTGGATCTGGGAAGACTGGGAAAGCAAGCACACCACCCAGGGAACTCTCATAGTGAATTACGTCCTTAGGTTTAGGGAGTGGCTGAAGGAGCTTATGGGGACAGCCCAGAGCAACCTGACAGCTGTCCAATAGAAACAAAAAGTGTGGTATGACCGCAAAGCCAGAGCTCACTCATACATGGTGGGTCAGGAAGTCATGGTCCTTATTCTGGTCCAGAAAGACAAGCTGCAGACTATGTGGGAAGGACCATACAAAGTAGTTAGGAAGATAAATGACGTGAACTATATCATACTTACCTGACAGAAGACAGACAGAAAGACTGTACCATGTCAACATGATGAAGCCACATGCTAATAGGGCTGACATGGTGTTTGCAGTATGTGGTTCTGGGGAAGGGACAGACAAAGAAGACCCCCTTCTGGACTTGCTGGAAGAAAGCAAGCAGGAGTCCTCTGTGGAGGCAGTTAAATTGTCACCCCAGCTGGCCCCAGACAAGATCCAGGAAGTAAGGGAGGTTCTAGCAGACTTTGACCCACTGTTTAGTGCCAAGCCTGGACTAACCCCCTTAGCAACGCATGATGCGGAGACAGGGACACAGACACCTGTATGGCAGACAGCATATCAGGTGTCAGAGGCTGTCCAAAAGGACATTAGGAGGAGGTGGAGGAAATGCTGGATTTAGGGGTAATCCAAAGATCCCACAGCCCCTGGGCCTCACCCGTAGTCCTTGTGCCCAAGCCAGAAGGCTCTATTCATTTGTGTGTGGACTATCGTGGACTGAATTCAGTCACGAAGTCAGACACCCACCCGATGCCCCAGAAAGACGAACTTCTGGACAAGTTGGGAGGGGCGACCTACCTTATGACTATTGACCTGACAAAGCGGTATTAGCAGGTAGAGTTAACTGACAGAGCTAGGGAGAGGTCAGCCTTCCTCACTTGAGTTTAAAGTAATGCCTTTTGGAATGGAGAACGCCTCGGCCACTTTCCAAAGGTTGGTGAACCAGGTGTTAAATGGTGCTGAGGAGTACGCCGTGGTGTACCTGGATAACACTGCCATCTTTAGTGCCAGCTGGGAGGAACAGAACACCTCTCCTACTTTAGGGAAGTGCTGGAAAGGATACAGATGGCCAGGCTCATTGTCAAAGCTGAGAAGTGCCAGGTGGCCATGGTGGAAGTGGCATACCTCAGGCATGTTGTAGGCCGGGGTCAGCTCCATCCTAACCAAATAAAAATAGAGGTGATCAAGGTATGGCCCAGACCAGAAATGCAAAAGCAGGTCAGGAGTTTTCTAGGGACAGCAGGGTACTATATGAAATTTGTACCCAATTACAGTGCCCTGGCTGCTCCCCTATCTGACTAGGTAAAGAAAAAGATACCTAACAAAATTACCTGGGAACCAGCCTGTGAAAAACCCTTTACCAGACTGAAGGAGGCACTGTGCAGTGCTCCTGTACTGACAAGTCCTGACTAGAGAAGACCCTTTATAGTCCAGACTGATGCCTCAGACATCGGTATTGGAGCAATACTGAGTCAGACATCCATCCAAGGGGAAAGATCACCCTGTAGTATACCTGAGTAAAAAGTTACCTCCCAGGGAGCAGGCTTACTCTACTGTGGAAAAAGAGTGTCTTGCTATAGTGTGGGCCCTAAAGAAGTTAGAGCCATACTTATATGGACAGCATTTTGAGGTACAAACAGACCACAACCCCCTGGTTTGGCTGACCCAAATGCAAAAAACTAATGGTAGACTGTTAAGATGAAGTCTTGCCTTGCAAGGGTATGCCATGACGATCTTACATAGGGCTGGAGCAACCAATCAGAACACAGATGGCTTATCGCGTCTGTATGAGAAGTGAACTGACTTGGGAAGCTCATCCCATGCAGGGGATAGAGCCCACAAATTCAGTCTAAGTGGGGGAGGAGTGTGACCCTTGGCCAGCTGGTTATGATTGTTCTATGATATTTGTAATATATAATGTGGTATGTGATTGTCTCACATGAGACATCATGTGCTCCTGGGTGACCCCCCCACCAGGTTTTAGTGAAACTAACAGGATATATGTAACTGACCAGGAGATTTCTGTAATGTAATTAACTCCCTTGAGAAGTTGCATTTTATAGCCTTGTTATGACCTCCTGCCTCTGAGGCTGGGAAACTAAAATATACATTTTATGACTTCAGATAAACTGATTCCTGTAAAGCTGTATTTCACATAGGTGAGGGGATTGCAGGGTTGTAAATCTACAAAGGAACTACCCAAGATCAAAAAGAAAATGTTAATTAAGGAGTCATATTTGGGAAATGAATTTTTGCTGATGTCACCTTATTTAATATATCTCCTGATAGGGCATCCTGTTTGTATATTTTTTATATTCAACAAGGAGGAGCTAGATGACACACAGAAGGGGCGTGTGAGAGAGAGACACAATTTAAACTGAGATTTGTGTCTGATCTTTCTCACATATCTTTTTGGGCTGTTAAGAAATCAAATCAACTTTATTTTTATAGCGCCTTTCAAAACCAAGGCACTGTACATAAAAACCATATACATAAATATAAAATTTTAAACAAAAACATTAAAACAGATCATCCATAGCTAGGGAACGCCAAATTAAATAAACAAGATCTAACTATAAGCACTTTAGAGGTAATACATTAGATAGAAAAAGTATAACTGTATGTTGGTAGGAGTTTGTCTGTAGTTTTCTTTGCTTTTCTTTTAAGTGATTGTATGCTCTTTGGTATATTGTTCTGTGTTACATTTTTTATATTTTTATCCATTTTTAGTAAATATATTATTTGAAAGACTGCTTGGTGTCTGCAAGTTCTTTTTGCATGTGACGTATAGCTGGTTAAGTTTGACAGCTGTTCTGGAAAGCTTGATAGTGTTACTAAACTGGGAAAAGGTAAGATATACCTAAGGTCTTTTATAGAGTTTTAAGGATTAATTTTTGATACCTGGTTAGGTGCCCTTAGGTGAAATATATATTGCATTCCCCCAAGAGAATATTATCTGAGTCTGTACATTTGGGTACACCGGCATAAGGTTCACAGTTTGAATCCCCCCAGAACTTGAGACTAAAGGTGATTCAGACCCACAAGCAGACAGGTGGGTTACCCTGTCTGTTACCTGTTCATATTACTGCACTCAGAGGTTGGCACTGTGGGAGAAGAGGGCCTGACCTGCTGAGTGCATTTGTAACACTCAACGCCCTCACATCAGCACTTTTTGAACCATGGAGCTTGGTCAGTTGAGGGTGGAATAACCTTAAAACAGTACTGCTGACAGTGGTATTCTCTGCCAGAACTTGTGTACTCTATGCATTGTTATGAGGGAACCATTCCTGATTTTCCATGGCATCAGGGTCACTATATTGACCATTCCCTTGTTCACACTGAAGATCGCATCTGAGTTACCAACTCTCCTACCAGACCCCAAGGAACCAGAGGACAAGATCTTGCACAAATTTTATGTAAAGAGAGCCCTCCCCAAATATATAAACAGGACAAGGGACTTTTGAAGGTCAGACAGACTGTGATAGCACAAGAAAACAAGAAGGGTGCTCCAGCATCCAAATCTATGATTGCCACTTAGCTAAAAAAAAGCAATACAGGAATCATACAAAGCAGTGTTACTGAGAACATTAAAGTAAGAACAGTAAGAACATTAAAGCCCATTCAGCTATGGTAGTAGCAACATCCCAGACAGAAAGAAACTTAGCATCTGGAGAAGATATTTGCACAGCAGCTATGTCATCTTCCATCCACACATTCACTAGACACTATAGACTGAATGTTCTCACAGCCTGAAGACTAATTTAGATAAACAGGTGCTCAAGGTTACTAATGTTAGTGACCCCACTCCAAACTAATATTCCCCATCCTGATATTAATCTGTATTGTTTTTTAGTACCTTGTCTGTAAGAAGCTGGAGTGCCCGAGATTATGACCCACAGTGGCAGTTTACTCACCAGGCAAATGTGACTGTGGAAGTATATCACTGAGGCACTCAAAGGCTCACCCAGACAGGGAGACAGGATATGACTGGGAGTCACTTATGTTATAATCAATAGTATAATTGATTACTGGCATGCCATATGAGCTGGAAGTAGTCTGTCTGTTAGGAAATAAAGTGTCAGCACTTACATTGTGTGTCACTCATGGTTTTCTTCACTGGACACAAATCTAGCTCTACACAGTAGTTATATACAATGCTTCCTTGCTATACCAACCCTCAGTATAATGAGCCCCTGGTTATTAAAAATGGAGTGCATAGCTCCCCCAAAAATTCAGCTGTTCCTGTAAAATAATAATGTACAGTAACTGTCTCTTTCCTCTGTTGTGTGCTTCAAATGTTGTAGAACTGTACAACAGTGTGCCTTCTTCTGCAGCTCATAATACATTACTCTCCTCAACTACACACTTCCTTGCCTGATGAATGGGTGCTGTGTTAACTTTAGCTGATTGTTTACTCGCAGTGCACAATGGAGGGATATGCAGTCATCGAATATGGAATCCAGAAGTCATTTGGTGAGATGAGCAAGATACAATGAGTGAAGCAATGGTCACAGTGGCTAAACACAAAAATAGCAACAAACTAAATCTAAAAACTAAAACAAAAGATAAAGTAACCTCATACAACTGATACATACCTGTCAGATTAGTGTGTGTGCAGTCGGGCAGAGGAGTGTTTAGGAGAAGAGGGGACAGGTGAACGTCTCTGGTTGAATGAGTTAAGTATTGTACAATAAAACTATGAAAAAATAAAGTTGCTATATAATTTATAAGCAGTAGTCTCTCCTAAAATGAAGGGAGAGAGAGTTAAAGGCATGCTATGAACATAGTGATGATTAATATAGCACATTTATTTATGCCCTAAGTGCCCTGACTGCTTTTTTGACATCCTTTGATATAAAGAACTGGGAGCTGTAACCAGCACGCATCATGGCTCCCTATCTGTTCCGTTTAGTGAGGGAGCACTGTATGTATATTAACAGATGCCTCATCAGATACAGTATTGCTCACAGCTTTGGAAGAAATGTAACAGTATTCTGGGACAAGGCAGAGACTAATACGGGTTGGGTTTCACCTTTGACTTCACATGTGCATCAGTGGCCTATTAAGTGGACATTATGCAAGCTGCAAGGGGTTGGAGTGTCTCAGAGATGTACTCCCACAATCACCCTTATTGAGTAAACTACCCTTATTAATAGTGTTTTATGATTATTATTATTATTCCTTAGTTGCTTACACTAGACTGGCTACACAGGGAACTGAACCCAAATAAGGTGTTTTGGGAACTTACAATGAATTTTTAATGCACTGTGTAGGACTGTACTGTATTTATCATCAGACAGTAAAACATCCTTTCCTTGTAACTTGAAATTAATGGAAAACAAACTGTTTAGATAAAGATGTATTCTTATATATGTATTTCCCTTTCTTACATTGTAGAGTCAGATCTGGGGAATTGTAATCTACTTGTATGTAAGGCCCTCACCCCTGCCTTTTTGCAAAACGACAGGTGGTATGCTGTTGAAGCTGACAGCAGTACCTGGTGGGGACTGGGTTCTGGGAGGACTAGGTTACTCGACACAGGGGGCCTAGGTTTGGCTACTCTGCACAGGGGCACCCAAGTAAATCCAAACACAGGAAGCAATAACTGTAATGTCCAACACCAGGAATGGGATTCTAAAGTGTGGCTTTTATTCACATCCAAACTGAACAAACAAAGCATAGACGGACCCCCCCGGGGCTACATTCTTGGTAATGCAGATAACAGCAACAGAACACTTCTTCACTATTTCAGCCCTCAGGCTCTGAACCCACCAGGCACACAGCCCAGACTTGCATGCAGCTTTGGGTACACAGCCCAACTTGTATACTACTTGGGTTTTTCCCCTGGCCCAGCTCCCCCTGCTGGCCACTTGATTGCGGTCCATATGGCAGTGAACCAGTTTTCTGTTGGTGGCTCCCCAAACTACCTTAGAGCCTTTGACTCCTTAAGGGAAATTTTCCTTCCAATCCCACATCTAGGTACTTCCCTCATCACTGGCCAAATGCATGAGGCAAAGTAGAAATCCACAGAGCAAATCCATAGAGGTGGACCTGGTTACTAAAGATGGGGGGTCTCCCACCTCCAGCTTCCACAATCCATACCCGGCCATTTCTCTGGACACTAAACAACTCTTTTTGAAAGCTTGGCAATGTAGATTAAAGGGTAGACGTATATCACATCTCCTCTACATGTCTTGACTTTCCCCTTGTGCTGGACTTGAACATACTTTTACTTTGGCTAAGCCTATTACTCTAGGCCTCCCACTACTTCAGCATTCCAATCCCCACTTCAACACAGTTCAGGTGAACATGGGCCCTTTGAAAAGAGCAGAACTCACCCTTTGGTTGCAGGTGCCCCACAGGTGAATCTTGAAAGTTTCTTGTGCCACAACACATTTCAGAAAAATAGGCAGCTTCTTCTCTAGCAGGAACCAGGGGGTTACCCCTGAAATAGCAGGCAAACCTTCCTGCCCCATCCCCTGAGGGATGGGGCACAGAGACTCGAATCAGTGGTCTCCACCACTTTAAAGAACAGCTTACTATGTCCCTCTTTAGGCAGAAACACACACCTTTCCCTAAATGTAGCTCTATTTCAGAGCTGAGGCTCCAAGAGCCTATGTACAGAACTGCTGTGCTCCTCTCACACCAATCTCCAACTGCAGACTGAACACTGATTGTTCAAAACTCCCAACATTCTAATCTAACTCCCTTCTGCAGATTCCAATGTAGCTCATGCAGCTGCGATAGTTCTATGGTGATGTCATCCCTCAGTCTCAGCTGAGACTGAGAACAGAGTGAGACAGTGTGAAATCCATTTAACTGGAGTTTCACAAGCTGCCTTCCCTGCCTACCACTAGGTCTTACTGGGATTCTAGTAACTCCGGGTAACAGGGGGGTTACATGTAGAAGAGGGAGGTGCTGGAGTATGGGTAGGCAGTCTAGGAATGGCTCCACACCAACCAAAGGATGCAGATCAAACTCTGACAAGATCAGATGAGGGGGACAATGAGACAGACCCAGTAGAAGTGGTGTCCATGTTGGAAGGATGGATAAAATTTCCTGCTGCCTCACAAAGACTGTTTCTTTTCCTAAAAAAATACTACTGTAAGTAAAATATAATTTTGAGAAACCTGATATTGCTGTCTAACTCTTGTAATGCAGTTGAAGATGTGCTACCTGGTTTTGTGACCAACTGCATTTTTGTGATGGGTCCGGTTGGGTTAGGATTATAAAGTAGCAGTATTTCTTAGAAGGAGAAAACTCATTATATACAGTGGTATAGTATCAACATTCCTCTTAACTCTGAGTACCATGCCTCTCAACTACTATGAATTTCATATAGCACTACATTTTTTCCCCTTGTGGCACACAAATTTTATTTATTTATTTATTTCACATTGCAGATTAATACCTTTGAGCCAAGTGGCTCTTTTACAAAAGTTCCAAATCAAAGCATGAACAATATATTGGGTACAGAAAGTGACAAACAAAAACAAACATTACATACAATGCGATCATGAAGAAATCGAGCAGAGCTGTGCAGAATGGGAAAATTCTGAATCTGTGGAATATCTGCAACATTTCACCAAAATTTCACAGAATTTTCATTGAAATTTCATGGAATTGTAAACATTTAGTAATTATGTTATAACTCAATAACCGTGCAAGCTCGAGGTCGGAAATGCGGAATAGGTACTCTTTGCGACAGTGGTCACAAACATGCCAAATAGCATGCCATGTGGTGGGATAGTTTCAAAATTATAGGGGCTCAAATGTTGTAATTTTGACGTCTGTGTGAAATCCCATAACTATTTTTTTATCTGCACATACCTTAATCATCTATGGGGTCAGGGATCTTAAATTTGGCATGATTTTCTTGATGATAGGTGTTCTAACAGTGTGCCAGATTTTATAAAAATATAGAAACACAGAAATATAGAAGTTGATGGCAGATAAGGATTGCAAGGCCCTTCCAGTCTGCTCATTGTTTTCCTACCTTATGAATGTGCCATAGTCCTTTACTCTGTCAATGGCCTATCTAGTCATACTCATCTGTATTGCTCCCCTATGCCTACCCCATGCCTGTTTGAAGCCCTGCACTGTATTCATATTCACCACTTCCTGAGGTAGGTCATTCCATGCATCCCTTTCTGTGAAAAAGAACTTCCTCACATTACCCCCTAATCGACCTCCCTCCAGTCCCATGCTGTGTTCTCTTGTCCTGCTATTTTTCTTATATTGAAACATGTTAGTCTCTTTTACCTTGTTAATGCCCTTAAGATGTTTGAATGTTTCAATCATATCACCTCTCCCTCCTTTGCTCTAGGGTAATATGATGCATTGTCTCAAAATTACATGTGCTCAAAATCTGTCATTTTATTTTTTTCAGGAAATTTCATGAACAGATTTCATCTACATATAACTAAGGCACCTTTGGAGCTAGACATGTGTAAATTAGTATGGATAACCTTTTTTCTTGTAATGCTTATAGAATCATCTAAATATGGAATGAAATAGATAAGAAAGTTTTAAGTTACAGGGGTTCAAAACTTTACTATATAAATATTTGCAAAACTTTCTGAAAACTATCTTTAATGTGAATGTTTGTAACTTCACTGCTCTTGCATGCACATAGTTAACATTTGACATACATATCCATAGTCAAAGTATCCTGGTGTCTAACACAACTGGATAAATTGGTTAAGCAGTTTTAATTTTGCAGAAGAAAAAAATGATTAGTAACATATTTATTTAGCATATTCTGTAGATGAAGCATCCAACATTTTTTTTTGTGTGGAATTTAACATCAACAATGCACATATCACTACTTCATTGGTAAGCTGGGCTACACTCTTTGCAGTTCTGCTGTTCCTTACTGGGTGACTGCCCTCCTCTTCTGGCATAGCCACATTGGCTCGGTAGAACTACTGATCCCACTGATATCCTCTTTATTCTTTACAGTGACAAACTTCCTTAAAATGTGAGTCACCTGCTCCCTTTCCTGTTGATCTACCCTGTTGGAATAGTCAGAATTCTTTCTTCCTACTGCTGAATACATTGTTTTCCCCTACTACATGTTTTTGAGTACCTCTAAGTCCTAGACTTGCAGGTACACCAGGCTCCCTGGATCATAAATGTACTCGCTGTGATCCTTAAATATCCTGCATTCAGGCTGGAATTGATGACACTCTGTGCTTTCTTCCTCCAACCTGAGGGTCTACCACAGTTGTGCTACCCAGCTCAGCTGTCCATTTCTTGGTGAAACTGTACATCTAACTCCTGAACCTAGTGACCCCCTGTGCTACTTGCCTCTTCTACCCCTATCTTTGAAGTAGAACCCCCAGATAAGACTGAGTGAAATTAGAAAATTCCAGTTTTGTGGACTTTTTCATGAAATGCTATAATTTTCACAAAGACTCATGGGATTTGACTTTTAGTAGGGATGTTATTTTGCAGTTTCTCACAGCAAGCAATTAATACAACTGGTACACACAATCCCCTTGTAAAGTCTACAAACCTGCCAAATTTAATGGTATTGCATTCTCTGATTTTAAAGTTTCAAGGATTTATACATTTGTAGTTCACATTCTTGCAAAATTAAATTTTTAAATGTTGTGAAAGTTTGACTACTTTTAATTTAATCCCATTTAAAGCTGAAATTATGAACTTTTTCAGAAATGACCATGTGGTATGGTAGTTTAAATGTTTCAGCTCTGATTTAATTTGGATACATAATTTTAAAATTAGAGGGAACTAACTGAAATTAAAATTTTGTCAACATATTTGTCAGACTATAATGCAGTCCCATTTTAAGTCAGAAATCTGAAATTATGTGCATATGTAAATGTAGTACTAACCTGTATGCCAGGCATTTTTTGTAATATTTCAATGAATACTATCAAAGTTATACTAAAATTGCAGAAATCCAAATTTGGCAAAATATTTGACTACCTATAACTCAGCTCCCATTAAAGCTTGAGACTTAAAACATGGTGCATATATGCAGTCTAGGTGCTTGTCTAAATCCTGATATTGTGGAGAAATTTGGAGAAGAAAGTTTAAAATTATCTTAAAATAACTGAAAATTTTATTTTGATTAAATGTTTGGTAACCCATAACTCCACCCCCTTTTGTTATACAACTATGAAATTTGCTACACATGTATAAGCCATATGGTACTGCTTGCATTCCAAATTAGATGTTATTTGGACATGAACTTTAAAATTATAGTGAAATAACTGAAGTGTAATATTTTGCAAAATTCCGTGGAACTTTTACAAAAATTCCATGGAATTCCATGGAATCAGAATGGTCATTCTGCAGGCAGAATTTTATATTCTACACAGCTCTAAAATTGAGTAACAGAAGTGCTATAGTAGGATAAAATCATATAATTAAAAATAGGAGTGTGGTTACAAGGTTAGAGCTTACTTAACAAATAATATTAAGGTTACCAAAATATAGATCGATTGGGGGAAACAACAGCAGCCACACAGAGGAGGCTTTGTCTTAGTTTTAAGTGGGGGAAGGAAGGGAAATGAAGTTGGGGTAAAGGGGATGGGAGAATAGGGGGCAGGGGCAAAGAAGGGAATAGAGGAGATGGAGAAAACTAGTTGCAGCAAACAGGATAGACTTTGTCAAGAACTGCAAGGGGGGATGAGGTGATGGGAAGGATCAGGGACAGGGATTGGGGCACAGGGGCACAGAGGAGGGGAGAGAGAAGTGTAAGAGAATAGTGAGTTTGTAATAGGGTGCTTAAAAGGTCACGCAGACTAACCAGGACAGCAGCAATAATTTTGAAGGGTTTGGTATGAGTGAAGCCCTGATTTAAATGGACCAAGCTTGCTGCTTTCAATAAGGGGAGGGCGGGGAGGTAGTTGAACTACTTAGGGCCCCTGTACAAGAGGAAAATTAGCCCTTGTTCTGTGATGGTTTACTGATGTTCCTCATTATGTTACAGCCATTTCTGGACACGCTAACATAACACATTGGAATAAACTGACAGAATCATTTCTTAACACCTAGAAATTATTTTTACTTAGTTAAGGCAATGGGACCTGATGGCATACATCCCAGGGTACTTAAGGAGCTAAAGGAGGAACTAGCAGAGCCATTATCAGAATTGTTTAATGAGTCTCTGAGCACAGGAGAGGTCCCAGAAGACTGGAGAAGGGCTCATGTGATCCCGCTCCACAAGAGTGGTAGCAGGGAGGAGGCGGGGAACTACAGACCAGTCAGTCTTACCTCAGTAGTGGGCAAGATTATGGAGGCACTCCTTAAGGAAAGGATAGTGCAACACCTGGAATCCATAGGGGCACAGGATCCAAGACAGCATGGGTTTACAAAGGAAGTCCTGTCAAACTAATCTCATAGATTTCTTTGACTGGGTAACCAGAGTGGTGGACCAAGGGGAGCAGTTGATGTCGCCTACCTTGACTTCAGCAAAGCTTTTGACACTGTTCCACATAGAAGACTGATAAATAAGCTGGGTAGGCTCGGGGTGGGTCAGAAGTTGGTCAACTGGGTGGCAAACTGGTTGACTGGCAGAAAACAGAGAGTGGTGGTAAATGGTATACAGTCAGAAGAGATGCAAGTCACAAGTAGGGTACCTCAGGGATCAGTTCTGGGGCCAGTCCTATTCAACATCTTCATTAGTGACCTCGCAGATGGACTAGAGGGTAAGGCTTGTCTGTTTGCAGATGACACCAAGATCTGCAACAGAGTAGATGATCCAGATGGGGTGGGCAGAATGAGAAGAGATCTGGATAAACTAGCAAAATGGTCAGAAGAGTGGCAACTGGGATTTAATGCAAAGATCAAAATCATGCACATAGGGAAGAGAAACCTGAAGCCACTTATAGGCTGGGAGGGAGTTGCTAGCAGTCTCAAAGGAAGAAAGAGACTTGGGCATCATCATCACTGATGACCTAAAATCATCAAGCAGACCTCTAAAGCAGTAGGTAAGGCTAGGGGGTGTTAGGGTGTGTTAGTAGGGAGTATCACAAGTCGTTAAAAGGGAGGTAATAATCCCTCTGTACAAGACATTGGTTAGGCCCCATCTGGAGTACTGCGTGCAGTATTGGAGGCCACACGTTCACAAGGACATTAACAAAATGGAGGCAGTCCAGAGAAGGGCAACCAAAATGGTGCAGGGACTGCATCAGAAGACATATGAGGACAGATTAACGGAGCTCAATATGTATACCCTTGAGCAAAGGAGGGAGAGAGGTGATATGATCGAAACATTCAAACACCTTAAGGGCATAAACAAGGTGAAAGAGTCTAACATGTTTAAATATAAGAAAATAGCAGGACAAGAGGACACAGCATGAGATTAGAGAGGCGATTAAGGGGAATGTGAGGAAATTCTTTTCACAGAAAGGGTGGTAGATGCATGGAATGGCTTACCACAAGTGGTGGCTATGAATACAGTGCAGGGCTTCAAACAGGCATGGGATAGGCATAAGGGAGCAATACAAATGACTATGAATAGATAGGTCACTGACAGAGCAAAGGCCGATGGCACATTTATAAGGTAGAAAAAGAAATGGGCAGACTGGCTAGGCCTTGCGGTCCTTATCTGCTGTCAACTTCTATGTTTCTATGTTTCTAACCGCCCTTTCATCTTCCTTTCCAAGCCATTTATGCTTCAACCAATGTTTGATAAAAAAATAAAGCTTTGGGGTGCACTCAGAGCTACATAGAGTTCTACTGTCTTCACTTACTACTGCTCTTTCTTTTCACACTTCTAGGACATTCTGTGGCATTAATAACACCATTTCATGCTATTCATTTGAATGGCCTAAAATGCTGTTACTGATGTCATAGAATGCTCAGGCAGTATGACATGAGAGAGTAACAACTGCTGAAGAGAGATGGATTCAGGGCACTTACAAAGGCAACAAAATTAGATTATTAATTTAACAAAAATGTCAAAAAGGTATCAGAATGTTGGAAAGACAATAAAGAGACAAGAAGAGGGCATTTAGAGGCATTCATGGCTTGCTCCCCTCTTCCTCACTTACCGACCTTTTCCTTAATGACACCCCCTGCTCTCAATGGTTATTTCTTCCTTTTGTATTACCTGTTTTTTTTTGTGTACCTTGTTTCTGTTCATATGATGTGCCACCTGAAAATTTATTGTCCAAGGTCCTCTCTATTCATTGCATAGATAGGCACCTATGAACTTATCAATGGTCTACTCTGTATGTCTCTGATATATTGTATCCTCTCTAACTCATTGTATGTAAAGCACTTATAATTTGTTATCCTGTTAAGTTTCTGCATGTCTGTACTCTCCCGGGTCATGCCTGAAAATAGTCATTTTATGGCTAGTGCACTTACCCGGTTAACAAAAGCTAAATAAATAAATAAATTTAAAAAAAAAAAGGTAGTCTTCTAACACCTTTAAGGGATCCATTATTCTTTTGTATATTATTCTTTAAAAATAAGAAAGTGAGGGGTGGAGCTAGTGTCAGGCAAAGAACAGCAGTTTTTCAAATCTCCTGCTTAAGAGATCTATAAATATTACATTTTACTTTAAATCTGCAGAAGAGAACAAAATAAACTACAATTTTAGATAGCATTCATTGCCAGGAAGAGAGTGAGCCCAAACATAACAATGGGGGAATCCTCAGAAAGCCATAGCTCAAAAACAGTGCACACAAAACTTTTTCTAGCCATGTAGCACAGCCCAGGAGGGAGCTAAGGCCTCAGGCTGTACTGAGATAGATAGATAGATAGATGAGAGATAAAACTTTATTTTTTGACAGGAGAAAAACATTTAGGACCAGATAGGCCCTGTTTATCAAAGTTGTCCTGTATAAGATTACAGTTTCACAATATACTGAACCATCATATAATACAAATATTAGCAGGAACAATCTTAAATACAACACAGTCTAGATCCATACAAAACATACAAAGACAAAGAACACCAAAAATTCAAGGTATAAAACCTTATTTAAAAATTGGGTATTTTCCATTTAATGGTCAGGGGAATTTTGTATAAGCCTTAATATAAAGCACATTTTATAGGATCCCAATCAAGGGAAGGGAAACATCCTTAGAAGGGGACACATTACTACGGTATCTAGAATCTATATTAATTCATCCACCTACTCCAGCCAATAAACCCAGGACAAGAATAAAAACCAGGAGAGTTAGGACGTACGATCGAAAAGAAAACAACAAATACAGAAATCACTCAGTAGCACCGTAACAAATACATTCGTCTTTCCAGACTAAATCTAGGGAATGTTTAAATTGACCTACATTTTCAATATTCCTAATTTCTGGATCTATTTTGTTCCATATTTTTGGTAAGTAGAATATCCTTTGCATTCTACTATAGATATTAACTTCCAATGGGATTTTAAGCATCTATGTTTCAAATCCCTCAGATTATATTTATGAGGGGTAAGAGCATCAGAGGAATTATTTCCATGCATATTTTTACCTCCGTACTCCATATAGGCTTTGTACCTTACTCATTTTTTTCTATGTATTACAAGAGAATCCCAGTCTAGACTTTGAAGCAAAATACAATGGTGAGTAAGGAAAGGACATTTCATCACATATCTTGCTATTCTATAATATGTTTTGTCCAGACTGTTCAAAAGTGTTTTTGAAGCAAATTGATATATTACTCTGCCATATTCTAATGCTGGTAAAACTAGCTGAACAGCCACTCTATTTCTAGATTCTCTAGGGAGAATCAAAGTTTTCCTTCTAAGCACAGCCAGTCTGGAATTGACCTTTTTGACTATATTGGTTATATGTTTGGAAAAAGTAACAGTACTATCTACATAAACCCCTAAATACTTATAAACCAAAACTTGCTCTAACACTTGTCCACTTACTGTATGTATATTTAATACCTGATTACGTGATGATTTGCTCTTTGAATTGAACAACATTACCTGAGTTTTCTTTGTACTGAGAACCATTTTTGATTGGAGTAACCAGTGTTGTAAAATATTGAAGTCTGACTGAAGAGTTTTTTGTAGACTATCTATATGTGTACCTTTTCCTATTAAAGCCATGTCATCGGCATATAAATAAATCTTACTAATTTTAATGTGAAATGGGAGGGAATTTATGTATATCAAAAACAACAGGGGGCCCAAAATAGAACCTTGTGGGACACCCTTGAAAATAGCTTCCCTATCTGACAGTGTTCCATTTATACAGACCTGTTGTGTACGTTAAGTCAAATAGGAAAGCATCCAAGTGTGAACAGGTTCAGACATGCCTATTTGAGCCAATCTCCCTAACAATATATCGAAGTCAACCAAATTGAAAGCCTTTGGAAGGTCAACGAACACCACACTGACAGACTCCCATGCCTCAATCCCACTTGCCACTACATCAATGAATTCTGTCAGGGCGGTGTCCATCGACCTCCTAGGTCTAAAACCTGCCTGACACTCCATCAGAAGTTTATACTTCTCCAGGTATTCATACAACTGGGCACAGACCAGATGCTCAAAGACCTTTGATATGAGGATCCAAAAGATGTAGTCCAGCTGTTGGAAAAACTTCAAGCAAACAGGAGGGCCACTGAGGAAGCTGAAGAAGGGATGCAGGAGGAAGATATAAGACTGGAGGAATCTATGACCAAGGACATGTGAATTAATTGGGCATTTATTACAATCTTGCCACAGTTTAAATTTGTCCAGGTTTGGTACTGGTCAGAGGGCTATATAAAACAGGGCCAAGGACACCAATGCTAGGTGTTTTAGGAGGTGGAAACTACCATTCATTTTATCTCAAACACTGTGGTTTCTGATTGAGATGTACAGTATCTCAGTAACCGACTGCACTTCACTCTGTACAAATCATCGATATTGTGTTTACATTATTGTATTTGCTGTTCCCTTCCTCTGTCCCACACCTGAAAAAGTATGTAGTCAGGCAAAAATTTCCAGAGAGTCCTGGAGCTTCCAGCTAACCTTGTTGCTTAGCTCATGATGCATTGGGTCAAATGGATAGCCAGGACAGTAATGATTATGGCAAACATAAAGCTGCTTTGTTGAAAAAATATGATTTGACAGCAGACGCATGCAGAGTTAAATTCCATAAGATCAGGAGAAGCCCTGATTGAGCTATGAGGAGCTAGTCACTAAACAACATCAGTTTTTAAAACATTGATGGGAAGGGATATAAGCAGACTTAGTGGAGAAAACTGAGGATGTTGTACTTTTAGAGCAGTTCTTTTGGGCTTGCCCAGCAGAGCTTAAAACCTGGCTAGAGAACCGTGATCCAAAAACAGTGCAGGATGATGCCAAGCTCTTGGACCGCTATGCCAGGAGCAGACCTGCTTCTGAGAAGGAGTAGGGCAGCTGTGGCAGTGCAGAAAGGGAAAAGCACACCTTCAGGGCAGCTAAAACCCTCACTGCCTCCACCAAAATCAGGCAGCCCCAGGTTACAAAGAAAAGATTTGCCTGATAAAAGAAATGAATGTTGGGTTTGCAAGCAACCTAGACATCTTGGCAGGCAGTGTCCCAAAAAGGCAGGCAGTGCACAAAGTGATACTGGGAAAAAAAAGTGAGTTTTTTGTCTATCCCTGAAAGCATGCCAGTAAACATGAGGGAGCACATAAACCCAATTACTCTAAATGGGGCACAGACCCATGGGTTAAGGGACACGGGGGTGTCCCGGACTTTGGTAAAAAGTGGATTTAGTTGAGCCAGAACAGCTGATACCCAATCAGTTTGTTACAGTATGGGGGCTCACTGGGGAGGAGAAAATGCTGCCACTTGCTAGTGTTTTCCTGGCCTGGGGTGAGACAGGAGAGACAGTGCAAAAAATTGCAGTGGCAGAAAATTTTGCCCTGGATGTGATTATCGGTAACAATCTCCAAAAGGGGATGGTGTGTGCAGTTAACCACAGTCAAGCAGCAAAGGGACATTGTAGTTCACTGGACCCCATAGAAGCCCAGGAGGAAAACACTGGGAGGCTGGCTCCCCAGCATGTGTCTCCTGATAAGGAGAATAGCGAAGGGGGGGTAGGAATTCCCCAGGTAGCAGTTAACAGAACAGTTACAGAAGGTTACTCTAAGGAAGGAGGGGTAGCCAATGGTCAGAAGGTTAGGAATGGCAGTGACCCTGAATACTCTGATGCTAGATCTGGGGACTGTAGTTTAGAAACTGGAGGGTCTGTTTCCCATACCTTGGGATTGTAGAAAGATTTTGCAGCTGCTCAGAAAAATGACCCTAGTTTAGAGAGGCTGAAGGCTTGGGTAGACTCTGACAGAGCACTGGGATGTGACGGGACATATAAAGTTTACTGGGACAATTAACTGCTGTATATGCAGGACATAAAGACAGAGGGAGGACTGATGGGCAGACAGCTTGTTGTTCCCCTACCGTGAGCAGTTGCACAAGATTGCTCATGATATTCCCATGTCTGGACATCTGGGAATCACACACACTTTGCAGAGATTGGTCCAGAATTCCTATTTCTCCAACTTCACCTACTGTAGTAGGTGAAAGAGTATTTCAGGTCTTGTCACCGGTGCCAAGAAATAGGGAAGGTGGGTAGGAAAACCAAAGCCACACTGATTCCCTTGCCCATAGTGGAGGAGCCATCCCAGAGGGTAGGAATGGATATTGTGGTGCCTTTGAATATCCCCAGCTCCTCTGGGAAGAGGTTTATCCTAACAGTGGTGGATTATGCCAGCCGGTATCCACAGGCAGTTGCCCTATCCTCACTGAGGACAGACAAAGTGTCAGATGCCTTGCTAGGGAATTTTTCCTGTGTTCCTGCAGGAGGTTATCACTGATAGAGAGGGTTCCTCCATGTTGGACCTGATGAAATGTTTGTGGGAGAAGTGTGGGGTGGTGCAGAGATGCACAGCACCTTGTCACCCGCAAGCCAATGGGCTTGTGGAAAGATTCAATGGTATCCTTTCAACGATGATCCAAGCATTTAGAAACATAGAAACATAGAATTTGATGGCAGATAAGGACAGCTTGGCCCACCTAGTCTGCCCATTTTCCTACCTAACAGATAAGCTGCAGATCCTAGTTAACCAACAGCTTACTTCCTCTTACCCTTTACTCTTTGCTGAACAGCATGGGAGGGACTGTGAGAAATACCTTTCCCACCTGTTGTTTGTGTACAGGGCGGAGCTCAAAGAGTCAAGAGGGTTTTTCCCCCTTCAAGCTCTTATATGGACGCAGGGCACGTGGGCACCTAGACTTGATCTGGGAGGACTGGGAAGGCAAGCACACCATCCAGGAAACTCCCATAGTGGATTATGTCCTTAAGTTTAGGGAAAAGCTGAAGGAGCTTATGGGAACAGCCCCGAGCAACCTGGCAGCTGTGCAGCAAAAACAAAAGGTATGGTACAATCGCAGAGCCAGAGCTCGCTTTTACACTGTGGGTCAGGAGGTCATGGTCCTAATCCTGGTCTGGAAAGATAAGCTGCAGGCTGAGTGGGCAGGACCATACAAAGTAGTCAGACAGGTGAATGATGTAAATTATATTATATTATAGAACTGCCTGACAGAAGACATACCCAATGAATGTACCATGTCAACATGATGAAGCCATATGCAAATAGGGCTGACATGGTCTTTGCAGTGTGTAGTCCTGGGGAGGGGACAGATGAGTAAGACCCCCTTTTGAACTTTCTGGAAGAAAGCAAGTGGGAGTCCTCTGTGGAGGCAATTAAAATGTCATCCCAGTTGACCCCGGACCAGATCCAGGAAGTAAGGGAGGTTTTAGCAGACTTTGCCCCATTGTTTAGCACCAGGCCTGAACTATCCCCCTTAGTGGAGCATGATGTGGAGATGGGGATACAAATGCCCATACAGTGAACAGCATATTGGATGCCAGAGGCTGTCCAAAAGGACATTAGGAGGGAGGTGGAGGAAATGTTGGATTTAGGGGTAATTCAGAAATCCAACTGTCCCTGGATCTCACCCATAGTCCTTGTTCCCAAGTCAGATGGCTGTACTTGTTTTTGTGTGGACTGTCATGGACACAATGCAGTCACAAAGTCAGATGCCCACCCAATGCCATGTATGGATGAACTATTAGACAAGTTGGGACAGGCGACATACCTTACTACTATTGACCTGATGAAAGGGTATTGGCAGCTAGAGTTAACTGCCAGAGCTAGGGAGAGTTCAGCCTTCATCACTATGATAGGGTTATTTGAGTTTAAAATAATGCCTTTCAGAATGAAAAACACCCCTGCCACCTTCCAAAGGTTGGTGAACCAGGTGTTAAGTGGTGTTGAAGAATATGCCATGGCGTACCTGGAAAATGTTACCATCTTCAGTGCCAGCTGGAAGGAACACCTGTCCCACTTTAGGGAAGTGCTGGGCAGGATACTGAGGGCAGGGCTCATTGTAAAAGTTGAAAAGTGCCAGGTGGCCATGGCTGAGGTGACATACCTTAGGCATACAGTAGGCCGAGGACAGCTCCATCCTAATCAAGTAAAAATTGAGGCAATCAAGGCATGGCCCATACTGGAAACACAGAAGCAGGTTTAGAGTTTTCTAGGTACTGCAGGGTATTATAGGAAATGTATCAAACTACAGTGCCCTGGTCACTCCCCTATCTGGCCTATTAAAGAAAAGAATGCCTAAAAATGTTATCGGGGAACCAGCCTGTGAGCAAGCCTTTATACTGCTAAAGGAGGCAGTATGCAATGCTCCTGTATTAGCCAGTCCAGACTATAGTAAACCCTTTGTAGTCCAGACTGATGCCTCAGATGTGGGTACTGGAGCAGTACTTAGTCAAACATCTAACCAAGGGAAAGATCACCCAATAGTATACCTCAGTAAGAAGTTACTTCCCATAGAGCAGGCTTATGCTACAGTAGAGAAAGAATGCCTTGCAATGGTGTGGGTCTGAAAGAAGTTAGAAGCATACCTATATGGGCAGCACTGTGAGGTACAAACAGATCACAACCCCTGGTTTGGCTGGCACAAATGGGTAAAACAGACAGTAGGCTTTTAAGATGAAGCCTTGCCTTGCAGGGGTACAACATGACTGTCACTCACAGGGCGGGGGCAGCAAATGCAACTGCAGACAGGTTATCATGCCACTTAGAGCAGTGAACTGAATTTGATGAACTCATCCCATGCCTAGGAATAGACTCCCCCAAGTTCAGTCTAGGAGGGAGGAGTGTAATCTGATAACTGTCTACTAGTTACGTGTATGATTTTGATACATATATATATTTCTTTGAATTTCTGCTTATGAGACATGGCCGGGTCAGCAGGCCCATGGGTAAGACTAGCTTTTAAAGGAACCTGACCTTTTGACCCCAAGGGCCTTTGCTTGCTGGAACAGCTGGCTGTAGTAAAACTGACCCAGTGGATAAATTAATTAAGGGCTTCCTCCAGCCACCAGGCTGTAACAGGTTGTAAAATGACAACTACTTTGAATCTAGGAAACTAGCCATAAAAGACTGTATTTTTACGACATCAGGAGGGAAGCCAGTTCTGTTGAATGCCTGTGAAAATTCACATAGCTAAGAAAAAATGCTTTTCAGGATGTTTTTCCGATGATCAAAGGGAGAATGCTCCGAAGAAGAAAGAGACTGTTATAATTTAATATTGCGATCTTTGCAGATTTCAAGCACGCAGAAAAATTACACCCTTTTAGGTATACTTGGCCATGTTACAAATTAATTACAGGACTAACAGTGAACTCACGTGCTGTGACATCACAAGGAGGTTGGGACTTTGAACTTTGAATATTGTCAAGCAGTCTAAGGGGACTGTGGTTCATTCTTATTCCAACTTTGAAAGAGAACACACACTTGTGTTCTGGACTTAAGGCCAGTTCTGTAAGGACTAGCTAATACCCAACTGAAAACTGAGTTAGAACTAGAAATTCAGTTACAAGGCATTTTGTGTTTGTAATTTCCATTTCTTTTGACTGTAAGCATTAATGTATCTATGTTCTGTGTTTTGTATTTATTTAGTATTTTTAAGTCTAGTAAACTTTTTTGGTTTCCTTAATTCTGCCTGAGTCTTTTCTCTTTTTGAATGTGAATTCTGGGACAGTGTTAAGAAGTCTGACAGAACTGTTAAGTGCTTATAGTGAGCTATCATATGCATGCAGGTAAGGAAAAGTACCTAAGTCTTAACTGAGTCAAAAAGGGGGAACTGTGAACCAGTCTGGGTGCCTGCTGGCTTAAGTATTGCACTGCATTTCTCTGATGAGGGTGTGATATTTGATCCTGTTAACTGGGCGTACTAGCAAAAAAGGGGTTCATATTTGACCTCAGGACTCGAGACTGGTAGGTTTTCAGACCCAAAACAGACAGGAGGGTTATCGTGCTTGTCTCCTGTTCACATATTGCACTTCAGTGTTTGGCACTGTGGGAGCAGAGGGCCTGACTGGTGGAGTGTGTTTGTGACACCCAGTAGGTGACTTTCATAAATTGGTGAGAGGCAGTATAGTGCAGTGATTTAAGGCTCTGAGCTGCAAACCTGGAGACCTGGGTCTGAATCCCACAGCCCCCACTTGTATACTATACGACCCTGAGCAAGTCACTTCACTTCATTGTACTCCCAGGTTGCACCTGTAAACAAGCTTTAGGCTTAGTGTGTCTCTTACTGGTAAAACAAAGGTAAAAAAAAAATTATGAATGATAGGTGATTTCTCAGAGAGTGACTGTGAAATCACCTTTCAGGTAAGATTTGAAACATTTCAACTAAATTATTAAAGAGGTGGGGTCTCAAAAAAGTTCATTTTTAAAATTTGGGAGGACAATATTAAAAAAATTGACCAAGTTAAATACATTAACTGCAGCTTCCTGATTTCCTTAGTTCCAGTCAGGTGTTGAAGAGTGAAGATGTTTCTAAGGTATAGAAAGGATTCAGCACTGGACCTCCAATAGGTTAGTAAAGGTGGGGGTGAGGTGGCAGGTGCTGAGTTGGGGGTTGGGTGGGGTGAGAATAATGGTGATAGGTTATGGAGGCAACGAACTTCAGTAGACAATTTTCTTTTTTACAAGGTGTGAAAAAATAAAAAAGGCAGTGTTGGTTTCATATATATGGTATACGGGGAGCGATGGGAAGGGGGGGGATAGTTGGCAGAGGGCGGGATCTTTTTAAAAGGGTCATGGGTTGCAAACTGGAAGGTGAAAAGACTACTTAGCAGAAGATGGGATTGTTTAAAAGGGGAACAGAAAGTGATAGGGAAGTGGGAGGGATTGAGAGGTTGAGTACAGGTTATGTGCAGTCAGTTGAGCTGCAAGGGGATCAGGCACAGGCTGATCATGATGTCAGTCAGCTGCTTGCTGGTCGGTGTCATACAGATCGAAGCAAACAGCTGCCCTGTGATATGGAAGCTTTTTGCTTTGAACTTCAGGAAGTTTCTGCCTAGCAAGCCCAGAAGAATGTCATGATCAGCTTGACTGATGGTTGGTTTGACACTATCATGCCAACTGCAGACTGCTCTTCATTACACCAACAGTGACGCACCTCTTAAATCCAATATCATAGCAATATGTTCACTTTGTGCAAGTGTGGACATAGAAAGAGACTGTTATTGTTCTCTACAGAAGTGGCCAAGGTGGTGAAGAAAAAAAGGGTGGCATTCAGAAGCTATAAGGAAACACAGAGGCAGAAAGACTGGGAGATGTAGCAAGTAAAACAGAGGGCAGGAAAAGCAGTGAGGGGAGCAAAGCCAGAAACAGAGGAAAGGATAGCCAATGAAGTATCTAAAGGCGATAAGACTTTCTTCTGGTACATAAGTGAGAAGAGGAAGGCAATAAGAGGGATAATGAGAATAAGGAGGGCAATGCGAGGGAATGCACAGAAGAGGACTAAGGAAAAGAAGACATCTTGAACAGAAACGTTTTTCTAGCCTTCACAGTGGAGGGAGGGGGAATGGATTACCAGAGAGCAGTAGGAACAAAGGGGAAGGGGAGAGGTGGGCACACGTCCATTTTCAGAGGAAAGTGTCCTGAAAGGAACTTGCAACTCTGAAAGTGGACAAGGCTATGGAACTGGATAGGATACACCCAAGGGTACTAAAGGAGCTCAGGTAGATGCTAGCTGCTCCACTGATGGCCTTATTGAACAGTTCTCTGGAAACAGGCATGGTTCTGGAGAACTGGATGAGAACAGATATGGTGCCTTTGCAGAAGAGTGGCAGCAGAGAGGACACTAGTAACTTGAAACATTGAAACAGAAATTGTCGGCAGAAAAGAACCCCTTGGCCCTCCTAGTCTGTCCTAAAATTCTCCACATACTGTGTTACCCTACTCAGTCTTCAGTCTCTGCCCCCCAGCCTTGTTACTAAGGTTCCCTTGTGTCTATCCTATGCATGCTTGAATCCTGGTACCAGGATAAATGGATACATGCCATCTCAGTAGACAGCATCAAAAATGAGGGTGTGGAATCCCTGTGGATTCTATTCAGCTCAGCAACGGGGGAAGAGGATCCACATTGGTGTGGTATACTAACCTCCAGGGCAGGCTGAGGGCAGGGACAAAGAGCTTTTAGTGGAGATCAGAGGTGTAGCAGAAAAAAGGAATGCAGTGTGGTGGAAGGAGACCTGAATATGCCCAATGTTAACTGGAGCATCCCTTTGCCAGGTTCTACAAGGAGCCAAAAGATAGTTGATGCCCTACAAGACTACCTACTTACACAACTGTTTAGTGCCCTGACTAGACTGGACACCATCTTTGATGTCATCCTGACTAACTCAGTGGTAGTAAGGGCTACAGGGGTTGGAGAGCCACTAGCCAGCAGCAACCACAGCTCTGTGTGGTTTGAGTTAGCCCTAGGTGGTAGAAAAATCTCAATCCAAGACAGGTATTTTAAACTTTAGAGAAGCCAATTTTGACAAAATGAGGGATGCGGTCAGAAGCAAGCTGTTAAGGATCCAGGAGCATTTAGATGTGGAAGAAATATGGACACTGGTTAAGTTAGCCATTTTAGAGGCTACCAGGATGTGCGTAAGAACAGTAACCAAAAAGAACAAATACAAAAAAAAAACATAACGTGGTAAGGACAGCAATCAGAACCGAAATGGAGGCCTACTGGAACTATAAAAGAACTCAGGAAGACAGTGCATGGGAAGCCTACAGTACGTTCAGAAGAACAAAGAAGCAAAGAGTATGGTGATATCAGCTAAGGCTGCAATGGGGCTTCAGCTTGCAGAAGGGGTTAAAAAAGGGAAAAACACTTTTTCTGATATACACAAGAAAAAAGAAAGAAAAGGGGAGGAATAGTTAGACTCAAAGAGGATGACAGAGTAGTGGAGGAGGACAGGCAGAAGGCCACTGTTCTGAACAACTTTTTTTCCTCAGTGATCGCTGAGGAACACAAAGACCTAGTACCAAACAGCAGCATCAAGGCTGCTGACAAAGGTGTTCTTCAAATGGAAGCACCATCAATCACCAACAGTAGGGTTAGAGAGGCCCAGGATCAACTCAGGGAAGACAAGTTGCCAGGGCCTGAAGGAATACACCCAAGAATCCTAAAGGAGCTAGCAAGTGAATTGTCAGGTCCCTAAATACATTTATTCAGCAGATCACTTCAGATGAGGGTAGTGCTGGGAGACCAGAGAAGAGCTGATGTGATACCTCTCCACAAGGGACGGAGTTGGGAGCAAGCAGGCAACTATTGACCAGTCAGCCTTATATTGGTAGTGGGGAAACTAAAGTAAACCTTAATAAAACAAAACTTGGTAGAGTACCTGGATAGGAACAGTCTGCAAGTTAACAGACAACATGGGTTCATGGCAGAAAGGTTATACCTAATCACGTTTTTTAACTGGGTCACAAGGGAACTAGACAGAAGTCACCCGGTGGAACTCCTCTGCTCTGATTTCAGAAAGGCCTTTGATTCAGTGCCACACAACCACCTGCTGAAAAAGTTGGAGGACCTGGGTGCAGTGAAGTGCATACTTAGGTAAGTAATTGGCTTAAGGACAGAAAACAGAGAGTTGTGGTCAATGGGGTGAGGTTTGATGAAGGCACAGTCACTGATGGAATGCCCCAAAGGTCAGTGTCGAGGCCAGTCCTGTTTAATGCCTTTATCAGTGACATTGGCATAGGTATTCAGGGCAAAATTGCCCTATTTGTGGATGATACCAAGCTAGGAGGAATGACTGACAGCGAGGAGGCAATTAAGGACCTACAAAAAAACTGCAGAGGCTGGAAAGATGGTCCAATGTCTGGCAGCTGCAGTTCGACATAAAAAAATAAAAAAATAAGGTGATGCATTTGTGTCAAGGGAACCCAAGGACAGTGTAACATAGAAACATAGACTTTGACGGCAGATAAGGACCACTTGGCCCACCTAGTCTGCCCATTTCTCTACCTACAGGATAAGCTGCAGATTCTAGTTAACCAACAGCCTATTTCTTCATACCCCCCACAAGAATTGCCTCATGTCTGTCCCATGCAGTCTTAAATTCTCCCATAGTTTTAGACCCCACAACCTCCTCAGGAAGGCTGTTCCATGCATCCACCACCCTCTCTGTGAAAAAATACTTCCTCACGTTGCCCCTCAGCCTTTTCCCCTCTATCTTCAGACTGTGCCCCCTTGTTCTTGCACATCTCTTTTTCTGAAAGATGCTACCCCTTGGACTTTGTTGATTCCACTGAGGTACTTAAAGTTTCTGTCATGCCCCCCCACTTCCTTTTCCCAAGGGTATACATATTAAGCTCCTTTAGTCTCTCCTCGTATGGCTTCTCTTGCAGACCCTGCACCATTTTAGTTGCCCTCCTCTGGACTGCCTCCATTCTGTCTATGTCCTTGCAGAGATGGGGTCTCCAGAACTGGACTCAATACTCCAGATGGGGTCTCACCAACTATCTGTGCAGATGGATAACAACTTCCTGTTTTCTGCTGGTGATGCCTCTTCCTATACATCCCAGTATCCCCCCAGCCCTCCCTACTGCCTTCTCACGTTGCTTGTTAACCTTAAGGTCACCTGATATGATTACCCCCAGGACCCTTTCCATTTTTGTTGTTACTACCCCCCCCCCACTGTGTAATCTTTCCCTGGGTTTTTGTTTCCCAGGTGCATTATTTTGCACTTCTTTGCATTGAATCTAAGCTGTCATAATTCTGACTATTCCTCCAACCTTGCCTAGTCCCTTCTCATCCTTTCCACAACTCCTTGTGCATCAACCCTGTTGCAGATCTTTGTGTCTTCTGCAAAGATGCATACTTTTCCTTCCAGTCCCTCTGCAATGTCACTTATAAAGACATTAAAAAGGACTGGACCCAGTACGGAACCCTGCGGTACCCCACTAGTAACCCGTCTTTCTTCAGAGTGGACTCCATTTATAATTACCTTCTGTTTCCTGTTGTCCAGACAGGTTTTGCCCAGGCTACCACCCTGGGACCCACTCACAGGCTGGTTAGTTTGATTATCAGTCTTTCGTGTGGGACTGTGTCAAATGCCTTGCTATAGTCTAGGTAGACCATGTCCACAGCCCCTCCCTGGTCTACTACTTTGGTCACTCAGTCAAAGAAATCAATTAGATTCATCTGACATGACCTTCCCGCTGTGAACCCATGCTGCCTTAGGTCCTGTGCCCCACTGGCCTCTAGGTACTCAACAATTCTCAACAATTCTTTCCTTCAGAAGTGATTCCATCACTTTCCCTACCACAGAGGTCAAACTGACAGGCCTGTAGTTTCCTGCCTCTGTCTTGCTCCCACTTTTGTGAAGGGGAATCACATTCATCTTCCTCCAGCCCTCTGGTACCACACCATCCTCCCATGATTTGTTAAAAAGGGTAGTCAGTGGTGTCACTAGTTCCCCCCTTAACTCTTTTAGAATTCTGGGGTGAATTCCGTCAGGCCCCTTTGCTTTGTCCACCTTCAGTTTTAGGAGTTCTTTCAGAATCCTTTCTTCTGTGAAAGGACAGGGATCGACCCCCCCCATCCAGAGTGCTTCAATTAATTGGATTAGGCAACTCCCCCTCCTCCTCTTTTGTGAATACTGAGCAGATGTATTTGTTCCGTATCCCTACTTTTTCACTGTCTCTCTCTGCACACCCACTGTCCATCCTATTCAGCCTCACTAACCCTCCCTTTGTCTTTCTACACTCCCTGATGTACCTATACAAGGTTTTATCCCCTTAACTGAGTTGGCTATCGTTTCCTCAGTTTTGGACTTTGTAGCTATTGTGACTTCCCTCCCTGCTTCCTTCTGCTTTAACTGGTACAGTTCTCTTTCCTGCTCCTATTGTGTTTCCTTATACTTCCTAAATGCTATCTTTTTCTCCCTAACCTTCCCCTCCACCTCTTTTGAGAACCATAGTGGCTTTTTCTTTCATTTTGATTTGTTTATTTGCTCCACAAAAAGGCTTGTTGCCTATGTGATGGCAGTTTTGATGTTTTCCCATTGTTGCTCCACCCCTCCTTCTAGCCTGTTTGCTACTGCTTTTCTAAGGCACTCTCCCATCTTGCCAATGTCAGCCCTCCTGAAGTCCAGTACCCTCACTTTTGTATGGCTTGACTCTTTTGCTGAGTTTATCATGAACCACACTGTTTGGTGGTCACTTGTTCCCAGATTGTTACCCACTTCTAGACCTGAGATCCTCCCACTGTCCCCATTTGAGAGTATGAGGTCTAAGATTGCTCCCTCATGACTGGGTTCCAAAACTAGCTGTCTGAGGCATGCCACCTGTAGGGCATTGAGAATGACCCAGCTCTTGGATGTGGCCACAGCGAAGGTGCTCCAGTTAACATCTGGTGTATTCAGGTCCCCCATCAACAGTATCTCCCCTTTCTCTGCAATCCTAAGGATGCCTTCTATCATATCCTTGTCCATTCCCTCCCCCTGACATGGGGTCTGTATACAACCCCTGAACAGACTGTGGTGCCATTTCCAGTCTCTAAGGTGACCCACAGTGCCTCCTCTCCTCCCTGTTTACTCTTTTGTTCCATTGCTTTTATCCCTTCCCTTATGTAGAAAGCTACTCCTCCCCCTCTTCTCCCCTCCCTATCTCTCCTGTAGGTTGTGTACCCTGGTATGTTAACATCCCAGTCATGGTTCTCTGTGTACCATGTTTCTGTGACTGCTACAATATCCAGACATCCCTCTTCCATCAAGGCCACCAGTTCAGGGAGCTTGTTGCCTAGACTATGGGAATTGGTACTCATTACCCTCCATTTCTTGATGGCCTTACCTCCTTTTTCCCCATCCCTGTCCTTATTGCCTTTGTCATTTTCTCCATTTACCCCAGCCCTTCTCCCTATTGAAATCTCTATCTTGGTGTTTACCTCACTTACTACCCTGATTTTTGGGTGGGGGCTAGGATTTCCCTGCTCCTTTCCAGTGCCTACCACCTTGGCTAGTTTAAATGCTTGCCAGTGAAGCATTTAAACCTATCACCTAGGATCTTGGTTCCCCTGCTGGACAGATGCTGACCATCACACCAGTATAGGCCTGCATCACTCCAGGTGGATCCCCAGTGCCCAATGAAGCCAAATCCCTGAGCTCTCACCAGTTTTTCAACCACTGATTGAATCCCATGGTGTGGAATACCCTAGCCTCATCCATGCCATAGACAGGCAGCACCTCCAAGAAGGTTACTGTGTGTGCTACTTGTCTAAAGCTTCTTCCCCACACCACAGATTCTTCCTGCGCTGCTCTGATCCCTTTCTGAGCAAGGTCATTTGTCCCTAGGTGGACAATAACATCCAGCTCCCTCCCCCTTGCAGCTGCTCTGCCGATCCTGAGGATTCACTCCCTATCCCTCCAAGCCATGGCTCCATGCAGGCACCTTACTTCCGTCTCCCCTTCCTCCCCCAGTTCTACCCCCTAACAATGGAGTCCCCCACCAGGAGTTGTTTCCTTCCCCTGTGGGGTCCCTTGCCACCCTCCTGTGGGTCTCCTTTGTGGAGGTTCCCAGCATCCTCCTTGGTCACCACTGAGGGTGCCTCTGCAGAGGAACCACACTTTGCTAGAATGGCATATGAATTCTGGAGCGGTACAACTGGAGGGATGTGCCTCTGTTCCACCATCCTCACCCTCCTTGAGCCCACTGTGGTCCAAATGCTCCTCTTTCTTGGCAACCTCTGAGGCAGTGGCAGTGGTCCTGATGGCCCCTGGGTAGGAGAGGAGGTCCCCCCAAAACCTGGCCAACTCAGCCTGGAGATGAGCAACCTCCTCCCTCAGCCCAGAGAGGTGCCTGCAGATGGGACAGCACTGCATCCTCCAGAATGTCTCCCGGAAAACTGCTTCTCCACAGCCACTGCACTGCACCACTCCCATCACGTCTTATTTCTGACCCCGTAACTGTTGTTTGGAATACTTACCCTTTCCTCTGTTTATTTATTTTTTCTCCCTACTTACGTACTGCCTGTGTCCCCTTTAAGCTCCTGATCTTCCTGTTCTGAGACAAGAAGTTCCTATATTTCTCAGTAGTCTCCTTGCTTGCTCAGAGTCAGACCTCCAGCAGCTGGGGGGATGGAGAGCTACTCTTTTCCTTCTAGGAGGGTGATTTTTTTGTGGCTCTGTGATCACACACTTCCTGTTGTCAGTCAAATCCTGTGCCTATAAAAGTAGAACTGGGTTAGGGTGGGGGATGGAGGGGAGGGAAGGAGGGCAATATAGTCCCAGTAGAGAAGTATAGTTATAACAGCAGCTCCTTCCTCTTGGTGTTCTCTGCCTGTTCTCTGGCAAACGCTATCTAGGATAGTTTTTAAATCTAGCTTTAACCTTGCTTCCTTCTAGCTAAACCACTCCCCCTACTGTACAGCTATTTCTACACTTAGTTAACTGCACAGATAACAATTCCCTTCAGCCATGTGATACAAACACCTAGATAACTGCACAGATAACAATTCACTTCAGCCAACTCAAGCACACTAACTCTATTTTTGTTTTGTTTTCACCCTAAATTGAAGATCCCAGTAGTAGAGTTCTAGTTCTTTAGTCCCAGTAGAGAAGTATAGTTATAACAGCAGCTTCTTCCTCTTGCTGTTCTCTGCCTGTTCTCTGGCAGAAGCTATCTAGGACAGTTGTTAAATCTGCTTTAACCCGGCTTCCTTCTAGCTAAGCTACTCCCCTATTTTACAGCTATTTCTACACTTAATTAATTGCACAGATAACAATTCCCTTAAGCCACCAAAGACAAACACCTAGATAACTGCACAGATAACAATTCACTTCAGCCATGTCAAACAAATACACTCATTTTTTTTTGTTTTGTTTTGTTTTTACCCTAAATTGAAGGTCCCAGTAGTAGAGTTTTTGTTCTTTAGTCCCAGTAGAGAAGTATAGTTATAACTGCAGCTCCATCTTCTTGCTGGTCTCTGCCTGTTCTCTGGCAGAAGCTATCTAGGATAGTTTTTAAATCTGGCTTTAACCTGGCTTCCTTTTAGCTAAGCCACTCCCCCTACTGTACAGCTATTTCTACACTTAGTTAATTGTACAGATAATTCCCTTCAGCCACATGATACAAACACCTAGATAACAGCACAAATAACAATTCACTTCCGTCAACTCAAACACACTCATTTTTTGTTTTGTTTTATTTTTACTCTAAATTGAAGGTCCCAGTAGTAGAGTTTTAGTTCTTCAGTCCCAGTAGAGAAGTATAGTTATAATAGCAGCTCCTTCTTCTTGCTGTTCTCTGCCTGTTCTCTGGCAGAAGCCATCTAGGATAGTTTTTAAATCTGGCTTTAACCTGGCTTCCTTCTAGCTAAGCCACTCCCCCTACTGTACAGCTATTTCTACACTTAGTTAATTGCACAGATAATTCCCTTCAGCCACATAATACAAACACCTAGATAACTGCACAGATAACAATTCAGCCAACTCAAACACACTAACTCTTTTTTGTTTTGTTTTGTTTTTACCCTAAATTGAAGATCCCAATAGTAGAGTTCTAGTTCTTTAGTCCTAGTAGAGAAGTATAGTTATAACAGCAGCTCCTTCCTCTTGCTGTTCTCTGCCTGTACTCTGGCAGAAGCTATCTAGGACAGTTTTTAAATCTGGCTTTAACCTGGCTTCCTTCTAGCCAAGCCACTCCCCCTACTTTACAGCTATTTCTACACTTAGTTAATTACACAGGTAATTCCCTTCAGCCACGTGACACAAACAACTAGAAAACTGCACAGATAACAATTCACTTCAGCCAACTCAAACACACTAACTCTATTTTTGTTGTTTTGTTTTTACCCTAAATTGAAGATCCCAGTAGTAGAGTTCTAGTTCTTTAGTCCCAGCAGAAAAGTATAGTTATTACAGCAGCTCCTTCCTCTTGCTGTTCTCTGCCTGTTCTCTGGCAGAAGCTATCCAGGACAGTTTTTAATCTGTCTTTAACCTGGCTTCCTTCTAACTAAGCCATTCCTCCACTTTACAGCTATTTCTACACTTAGGTAATTGCACAGATAACAATTCCCTTCAGCCACCAGAGACAAACATGTAGATAACTGCACAGAAAACAATTCACTTCGGCCAACTCAGACAAACCCACTAATTTTTTTTTACCCTAAATTGAAGATCCCAGTAGTAGAGTTCTAGTTCTTTAGTCCCAGTAGAGAAGTATAGTTATAACAGCAGCTTGGTGTTCTCTGCAAGTTCCACATAAAGAAAAATAGCATATTTTGAGTCAGTCTACTCCATAGTCCACTTTTATTCTACAGTTTAAATATCTTTGGTTTGCATGAATTCACATGAGGGGGGAAGGCTGCAAGAGACTGCAAATAGTTCAGAATAATACATGAGATTGCACATATCAATTATTTAAGTATCACCAGATAAATATGTCTGTCAAAAATTGTTGTAAACACAACAGTTTAGATTTTTGAACTTTTTTTAAAGTCAGTAAAACCAGTGATAAACAATACTTTTATTTTCTGTTTTTCATTCACTGCTGGTAACCATGGAAACTGGAGTCACAATGTGCTAAGGGGTCATATAGAAAGATAAGGGGTTGAGATGGTGAAATATGAGGGGAACTGAGGTACAGAATCTTTTTATTTTAGATTTTTTATGTTAAACAATGTGGTTTTTATTGCAGCTTTTTTTGTCACAGTCTGAGTAAGCAGGGTTTTCACATTCTGTCAGACACAGCAAAAGTGCTATATTGAAATCAGCTGCAAGAATGAGAGATAGTGGTTTGCACTAAATGTAAACAGACTGCATGTGTATGCACCGTATTAACCAGATGGTTATTACAGCAAAAAAATAACTGGTCTAGGCCATAGAAAAAATTGATGACCATTTATTATATCACCAACATGCACAATTTGTCATGCTTTATTGCTTATGTATTGTATATCACTGTTAAACAACAGGTTTTCTGGAGTCTGTAACTTTTTTGTAGAAGTAGTATTTTGTTTACAGTTTCTTTTAGGGTCTCATGACCAGATACCGGTAAAACATTACCGCTTCAGTCTACCAATAAGAAACATTCATAGTTTCCTTACTTTTCCTTGAACAGAGTATATACATATTTTAATTTTAATTAGAGTTGCATGGATATCTGATCTGATAAATGGGTCTATTTAGATTTCCCACTTTTTAACAATAACCAGCCTGATCAGGTTTTTTGCTATTTAATGGGGCCAGTTACTGTCTGATTTTTAATGGTGTAGGGAGTGCTTGGGAGTTGCTGCTGAGAGTGCTGCAATCTGTTTAACAATGGTCCAAAAAAGTTTAGTCTGGCAGTATTTTTTGCTAGAGTCAGAGACGGACTTGAAAGCGAAGTGCATCCTGTGGCGAACACAACCCTTTATAAGTCATGGTCTATCTGTCTAAAGTTACAGGATCTCCAGCCTGTTAAATCATCTGAGAAATAAACACAAGGTCCAACACACAGAGCTGCTGGCTGAAAAGGAAAAAAAAAGTGAAGACTGCACAACAAGATTGATATGAACCTCCAGCAAAGAAAATTATAAAAGAGCACTAGATGCTGGAGGCTTGTATGGACCATACGCTCCCTTTGCCTAACAACCACACACATTCATCGCAGAAATCATTGCTATAGATTAGCAACCATATGCATTTGTTGATAATGTTGTTTTTTAAAAGACTGCTGTCTGTCATTGAGCCAAGATACATAACACCGTCAAGGAGGCAGTTTTCTGATAATATAATTCCCACAATGTATACAAGAATTTGGCAAAAGATATTAGCTAAACTTAGTTCAATTCCTGCATTAAGTTTCACTACTGATACATGGACAGCAAAATATTCCATTGAGTCCTACTTATCCTGACTCATTACACTGATGAGAACATTAAAAGGAGAGACGCTGTGCTACAGCTGAAATACCTAACCCAACGACACACAGGTGAAAACCTGTGCAGAGAATTCATGCAGGTACTTGACAGCTGAGGCTTACAATCAATTCAGACTTCATTCACATGTTTGGGACTGTCTAGTACAGTATGCCCTGCAAGCCCATACTGTACCTGTCATTCGATGGGCAGCCAGGCAGTATGCAGGCTGGTTGCAGCCACCCGCCAATGATGGGGGAGGAGAGCAAGGTGGGCAAGGGGTTCTGTGTGGGTGGGAGGAGTGGAGGGTGCCACTAGATCAACAAGGAATTGTGTCAAGGCGCTTTACCGTGATCACAGCAATGGGTGGGGGGGGTCACTAGACTACCAGGGATTTATATTACAGTCATTCACTGGTGAGCAGGGACACATGAGGAAGGGGAGGTTCCACTAGACTACCAGGGATTAATATTACAGTCATTTACCGGTGATCAGGGACACGGGAGGAAGGAGAGTACCAATAGACTGCCAGGGAAGTGTGTTACAGAGTTTTACCATGATCGCTGCTATGAGGTGGGGAATGCCTCGGGACCCCCACTGTACACACGTCATTCTGTGCAGGGCGCCGGGTGCAATTTGCCAGGCTGTCCTACTCAAGGCATGCAAATGGGGCCATAATGACATGCAAATGGCCTCATTTGTGCCTTGCATATAATATGGCCTCATCTGCATGCCCTCTGCTGAATATCGCGGGAGATGCACCCAGCACAACTGCGTTTGTGCTGGCACATCCCCGTGCTCCCAATCTGTGGCTTGCACCGGCACAGTGCCACTGCACTGTATGTGGTCTGTGCCATATTCAGTGGTGCAGCGCCATGGTGCATCACCATTGAATATCACCTGGTCCTGGCCCCGGTGCATCCCAGTTGCACTGCACAAAGGCTTGCGCCACTGCCAGGTACAGTCTGACTATCCAGGCCCTAATGTTTAAATCTCATATCCAAAGAAGAAAGCAACACTTTTATCATTGTAAGCAAACCAGAGATTTTGATGCTGTCTATTGCATGATAAAGAACAGTGGATGTTGGTATAATTTCTGAAACCCATGCTACATGAAGGCTCAGTCTTTTTGTCTCAGTTTCAAAGGGTTTTAAAATGCAACAAACACTTTCTGTTACAGATGCTAGAGACCACCATGCTGAAGTTAAGAGTGTAGCTACAGTCACCACTGAGCCTGATGTGGAAGCGGAAGATCTGTGAGACACATTCACGCAAACAATGATGTACCACAGGAACGTTTGTATCACTGATTTTATCATCAATCTCCTCTTTCCTCTCTCTCATTAATCTATTTGTGCCTAACCACCCTTTTTTTTCCCCACAGCATCTGAAAGTTCAGAAGTAGCGTAAAGGAACACAAAAATTGCAATTCATGTGTCACAAAATCTGCTTCCTAAAAAACAACTCTGGATGCTATTCAGTTCTGGGAAGCCAACAAAGATTACCTATGCTAGCAAAAATTGTTAAGAGATACTTATCTGCACCTCCCAGTAGCATACCAAGTGAGAGAATGTTCAGTTTGGCAGAGGATCTGCACCTCCCAGTAGCGTACCAAGTGAGAGAATGTTCAGTGTGGCAGGGGACATTACTGAACGTCAGTCCCATCTATTACCACAGAATGTTAATGTATGGCTGTTTTTAAAACAGAATCTTCTTAATTATAGTTAATATGACTGTTTAATTTTTTAACTGTTATAGTGAATGTTGAATTTTGCTAACAATATAACATTCTCTGTTGCCTGTTGCAAGTAAACAGTCACCCCCTCAACACACAGGCATTAGCACGCGATAAAAATCTTACTTAAATTTTATTAATTTTTTTAACTGTTGTGAACACTGAAGTTGAGTAGCATTGCTCTAACTGTTCTAGCTCTACAACATGTAGTGTGCTTCTTAAATGCTGAAGTTGTGCCACCTCCCCGCACCCTCCTTTGCAGCCTTGCAACCTCACAAGAATTTGTTTTTTAAAGCTGCTAATACTGCTAATGCTGTTTAATAAATTAAAAGTATGTGACCTTTCTGTTTGTAATACATATAAATTCAATGCCCTGTGTAACCACTATAATGTTATGCTTGTGCAACTGTGTTAGGTTGGCTTTGGCCATTCACACTCTCTATTCCAGAGGAATCACCACCCTGTAGGGGTACAAAAGGCAAGGAATCCCTGGAGAAGGCTCCACCCCTAGAGGTGCCATGGGACGATTCCCATGGCTAAAGGTACCTTAGGAATCCCCCTAAGGAGAGAAGTGCTGCTGCTGGAGGAGGAGAGGAGGATGGTGGTGCAAAAAAAGAAGTGCTTCACAATGAGGCTGAGAGGAACTGCTTATATAGTTCAGAAAGTGGGAGTGGCTGGCTGCTTGGCCATTGAACTCCAGGGCAAAGTCTTTCCAATTCAATGCTCTGCACAGCCAGTATAATGTTATGTTTGTGCAACTGTGTTAGGTTGGTTTTGTCCAGTCGCACTCTCTATTCCAGAGGAATTACCACCCTGTAGGGGTACAAAAGGCAAGGAACCCTCGAAGAGGGTTCCACCCCTAGAGATGCCACTGGACGATTCCCATGGTTAAAGGCACCTTAGGAATCCCCAAAAGAAATGTAGTACAATCATATCCCAAAGAATGAGATGACAGGAAGCTTATGAGCAAGCAGTAACTGACATAGGAGCAGTAACTGTAACTTAGAAGTAGAGAAGCATAGACAGTTTGATAACGTAATGAGATGCTCAGTTTGAAAATGTAATGAAACACCCAGGTTTACGTAGCATGATACTGATGGTTTGCATTGAGAATGAGGGGATCCTCTAAGGAGAGAGGGAATGGCAGGGACATCATCCACCTCCATCTAACAATGGAACCTACCTAGAGAACCTAGGGGACACTACTATGCTAACTAACAGTTATGACCTGAAGCAACGGAGGAGAGAAAAATACCCTATGAGGAGAAAATCTTTGGGGATCCAAGGCCTCGGTCACCTTCCCTCCAGGCTTGGGATAGTTTATTTAATGACAGCTCTGCAGCTGCAATTTGGAAAAACCAATTAAAGGGAAGTGGAAAATATTCCAATTTGGAGGAAGGCTCTCACTCAAACCCTCTAGCAGGAACGCTGTGGAAAGTTGTGAGAAAACTCTGCAACAAAACGAGCAACCAAGATGAAGGAGGAGAGCGACGACTGCTGAGGTACTCACCTGGCCTACCCACCCTAAACTCAAACCAGGTGAATCGGAGGCAGTTATAAGGAGAATGCAGTGAAGGTGCCTTGCTAGGGAAACCACTAGACCAATGGACAACCATTATAGTGGAACACCAGAGCCAAAGGAGATAGTCGTAACCACCCTTCACCACTAGTCTTAAATTCTACATCAGGAGCTGCTGTTATGTAGCAGGTAGCTAAAGCCAAGCCTGGAGCAAGGACATTCCCAGCCATGGGCCAGGTGAGAAGGATCCGACCCAAGCTGGACACAGTCAAGATGCGGACTAAATGCAGAGCAAGACCGTCAGCTGCAGGAACCCTGCACCAGAATAGGATGGCTGGCATGCCCCAGAATTAGATTGAGAGCTGAGAAGCTGGTGAGCTGATTGAGGACTGGTCTGCTGAGATCGTAATGAGCAGTGATTGCTGAGACCTTGCAAGGTCAAATGCAGAATTGAGTGCAGCAGAATCCCAGAGGCTGAAGCCGAGGAGAGATGACAGTAGGTGTGAGCAATGATTTCTGTAAGCAATGAGAAATGATTGTGTAAGCAAGTGTGGACCTGTACGTAGGTCAGTAAACAGAGCAGTAATAAGTGGACCTGCACGTAGTTCTGCGTAACGTAGTAGCAATGAAACAGCACTGAATAGTGGGGCAAGTCAGCCAGGCACTTAAAAACCAAATCTAGGTGACAAACACTCTGAGGATTTTCTGTGGTGAAGGCAGGATTTAGAACAGAATAATTAGACACATGGAGCCATAACTCCCCAAACACTTCCCAGTTCCTGCCATAGGACTAACAAGAAAGTGATGGGAGGGCTGAGAACCACATGCAGATATTAAAACTGGGTTAACATCCTCAGCAGGAACTTGTTTTTTTAAGCTGACCCGAGAGTAGAAGAAGGTACAATAGCAATGGGAGTAAACAAAGCAGTAGCAGTAAGCAGTTAGGCCTGTGCAGCAGTAGTGAAAACAATTGAGTACACTGAGTTGTAACTGCAATAAACAAAATAAAGAGAGGCACAATGATCTGAAAGCATGATCACCAGGTTGTGCAATGAAACTGCTGCAATGTGATAATTAGAATAAGCATGAGTGAGCTGTATAGCTAGGTTCAGAGTAAATCTGAGTCAGGTAAAATTAACTGAGTATGCAACATGGAGCAGCTATGGTTGAGCTGAAACATACAGATCAGGTTTGCAGTTGCAGTGTGAGTAATTTGAGAGTTATGAGTAACTGAAAGCAAGTCATATGAGCCCTGGAGTAGCAGTATGCTAGGATCTTAGAAACAAAGCTCCCCAAAAGACAAAACCAAAGACACACGAACACAGAAAACAGGGAATAAAACAGAAGGAAGCACACACAGCTGAAGGCAAAATACAAACCAGAAGCAGGAAAATAAACACAGAAGCCCAACAGAGACACACAAGAGCAGCAAGGTGGGGAGAGCACAGGCCCCAGCCAGCCAGGTAGGCCCAACCAGCTCAAAGGACAGACCGACAGAGCCTTCTGCTGCAAAGAAAAAAGTGCTTCACAATGAGGCTGAGAGGAACTGTTCATATAGCTCAGGAAGTGGGAGTGACTGACTGGCCATTGAACTCCAGGCAAAGTCTTTCCAATTGCCTTTATTTAAAGCAGACTGGTATCCAAACTAATATCAAAACCAATCCACTTGGATCAAAGTCTGAAACTATCCAGACCTGATATCCAGGAAAAAGTACATATCCACGCATCTCTAATTTTAATTATGAAATGGCAGGAAAAAGTTATGTCATCTAATTGTTTGACTGGGATCTTCACTCTGATGTTATTATCACACAACATAACAGGAACAAGTCCCAGTGAACACATTATCACATGAAAAAAAAATCACTACCTTTCCCAACTCCAAGTGGCCCACATGTCATGTCCAATTTAATCAGAGGCAGTACAAACCATGTTTTTGAGACAATAAACTATTGTTCCCACAGTACCAACACAAATCATCAGCTTTAATAAACTGTTACTTTCCCTTAGGTTAAACTGACACCTTCTGTTTTGTTTCCTTTTCTTTAGTCTCCCACAACTACAACTTTGAATTAAAATTGGGGCTGGTCTGGCAACACTGGAGGTTGAGACACTGGTTGCTATACTTTGTGCCACACTGGTGACCTGGGTTTGAAAATGACCCTGGGCTGCTGGGGGTCAGTGGGGGGGACAGAGGATCAAGCGTCCACAGGACTGCTCTTCTCTGTCGGTGGGAGGGGGGACTTGTCATTCTACTCATTGACTGCCCTCTGGCGGTGGCTGGAGGGCAGTATGGGTTGGGAGGCACCTACTGATGTCCTACATTGGTAGGGATGGGGGAATGGGAGAAAGGGAGAAAATCTGATGGAAAACAGCCTGGCAGGCTCCATGATGATCTGGTCTCCCGGCTTCTGGATTGGGTTGGGGAGGAGAGAAGCCAGCAACCTCCTCCCTAGCCCTGCTGCAGGGAACTTTCCAGGGATGGCAGGAGCTTGAGTGATGGGACTGGAGAGTGAGTCCCTCCATCAGGAAGGCCATAGTCGCCTGCCAGGGCTCCAGGAGGAAAAAGATAATAATTAAAATAACAAACAAAAAAAAAAACACTTTAAATTCAAATTGCAGCTCTGAGTTTTGTAATAAACAATGCCAGAAAATGGCAGTAGGAACTTTCTTTAACATGTATCCGTCAGTCAAATAACTTAAAATCTTTTTTAAAACCTTTTTTTTGGTAAGCTTTGTTATTTTAATTAAACTGAGCCATTCTGTAGTCACAGTAAGGGACTCTAGTGTGTGTGTGTGTGATGCTGAAATGTCAAGTCTTGGGTGGTTAAAGTAAAGGCACTCAGTCCAAGTGCCTCATGCCTCTCAATGAACCCGAGGCGTAATGTCATCACAACATCATGGGCCCAATACTCAAAGGTTTGCATGAGCACAAACCTGTATTTACCCATGTAAACTGGGTTCTGTGCTGGAGCCCATTATTCAAAATGCTTGGTTGCATCAGCAAACAGAGTTAGCACCCGCACAAACCAAAAATGGGGGTATGTAAATGGTGTGGGGGGGGGAGCGAAGACAGAAATATTGGCACAAGTCGATATTTAGGAGATTTGTGCCACACAAAAGGGTTTTGCACAGTCCTTCTGCACCATCCAAATACCAACAAACAAAACCTCTTCTTACTCTGCACAACTCGAGCAGCAGCCAGAGTTAATGCAGCCAACTAACCAGTTGGCAACTCGGGGACTACACTCACCCCTGTGGTTTGTGGTACCCCCCCCTTACCAGCCTGTAATTTACAAATAAAATCCTTGGTGCTAGTGTGCCCCCGATCACTAGCCTGTACTGTTAAAAATAAATACCTGGTGCTAGTGGTTCCCCCAGATCTCCAGTCGGAAAGGTAAGGTGAAACATAAGTCCCTGGTGCTACTCCTTCCCCACTGCCACCTCATACTGTAAAAAGTAAGTCCTTGGTGTAAGTGGTCCCCCCGATTGCCAGCCTGTACTGTTAAAAATAATCCCTGGTGCTAGTTGTCCCCCCCCCACCTTCCAATTGCCAGTCTGGAATTAAAACCTCCCTGGTGTCCAGTGGCACTGATCCATGGTAACACCACTTGAAATTCCATAACCCTTTGAATCTATTGGCCCCACAAGGCACCAAACACCCATCCCCTCATCACTTCACCAGTACTCTTGGTGCTGTGAGTGAGTATATGGCAAGCAGCGCAGCCCTCCTCACACCTCCTTGGCTGGCCACCGTATGTCCAAGTAGGGAGTGCAGCTGTGCATCTCTTATTTATAGGTGAGGATGACATACTCTGTCCTATAAATAGGAGGTGTGCTCCCTGCCTGAACATACGGTGGTCAGCTGTAGAGGTGTGAGGAGGGCTGTACCAGTTGCCGTACGTGCACCCACAGCACCTAGGGTACAGCTACAGTGATTGGGAATGAGTGTTTGGTGCTAAGGGGGGGAGCCACTAGATACCAGAGGATTATGATATTTTGAGTGGCAGTACCATGGATTGCTGCCCAGGGGGAGACCACTGGACACAAGACAGTTTTTTTTTAATTACAGGCTGGCACTTGGGGGACTAGCATCAGGCATATATGTTTCACATTACAGAATATGGGCTGGTCATTGGGGGAGGGGGACTACTAACACCAGCAATTTATTTTTAACAGTACAGGCTGTGATCATGGGGGGGAGGCACTAACACCAGGGATTTATTTCTAACAGTATAGGCTGGTAATGGGGGGGACCACTAGAACCAGTGACTTATTTTACCAATGACATCCTGTTTACCAATGACGCTGATCCCATGTCCCTGCAAACCAAGCTGCAGTGCAGTCTTACAGCTGTAGAAAGCTGATCTAAAGAGCACAAACTAGTGATGAGCTATAAAAAAAAAAAAAGGATGTTTTCCACCACCTAAAATTGGCACAAATCACACCCTCTCCTTATTACTAAGGAGGTTGGTTCTCCCCTAGAACTTGTGCATCACTTTAAACAACTGAGAATTATGATGGACAGCACCTTGTCATTTGCCCAACACATAGACAATGTTGTTAAGGCCATCAATACGTGTATTGGTCTGTTGCACAAGCACAAGCATAGCTTGACCCCTGAGGCACTCAAGCTAGTGGTCCATAGTTTCTTGGTATCACTCATTGACAATGGGCTAGTACTTTATGGGGCAGTATCTGACACCTCCCTTCATCATATAAAAGTCGCCCCCTAACAAAGCCTGTTGGCTTGTTACTGGATCCCCAAGGTTGACTCACACCTGCAACCTCTATGAGCAGACCAACTGGCTACAGTTCTCAACCAGACTCATGCTCCAGCCCTGCCTACTCATGAAAAAACTTAGTCTTGGCTTGTTGCCCCCAGGTATTCAGAATCTTCTCTCTCCTTGTGACAACACATGTTCCACAAGCCGCTCAGAAAGATATGTTTTCAAAATTCCCCACTCTAGAACTTCCATGGGTCAGAGATCATTCACATATCGAGCATCACGTTGGTTGAACTTTCTGCCCTCTGACATCTCCTAAACTTCCTCTTTAGACCCTTTCAAAAGAAAATTTAGACTCACGTTAGTTGAGTGCTCCTGCTGCGACTGCTTCTTATAACCTAGCTCCTACAGACTTAACAACCAATTTCACTGCCCCTCTCTTCATAACCGGCATCTACTTTCGTCCTAGCACTACCCCCATAATCACTGCTGAACTTACATCTTCCATTGCCTCCATCTCACATTCAGATGAGCTGCTCATTTTGGGTGACTTGAACATAAATTAGTTGTTACCTAAATTGAGTAAGATCCGGAATGACATTAATGCTCTCAACCTCATCCAACTTAACTAGGAGCCAACGTGTCTAAATCATAAAACTCGCAACATCCCACTTAACTGAGCACTCACCACTTATGCTCACCGTGTCATCAGATCAAGTATGATCCCTGATGCACTTAGTGACCACAATCCAATCTTCCTGGTTTACAAGGTGCACAATCCCAAGCCCCCTCATAAAATGATTCAGCTTTTGCTCCTTTAAATCCCTAAATCTTGTCCCACTCCAGTGTGAGCTTGCCTCCACTGACAGGGCCCTCTCTGTCTTCTGCCCCCTCCATTGACCATGCTGTCACATATTTCAAGGATAAATTGATCACCACCAAGAACATTTTTGCTCCCTTCAGGCAGAACAGAGTTCATGGCTTGCATCTCCCTTGGATTACCCCTGAATTATTGGCCTGCTTATGTGAGCTTTACCATGCCTGAAAAAAAACACAAAACATCTAAGCACCCCAGCAACTATACTGCATACTGAATGCTCTGCAACTCATGCACCAAAGCTACCAGAGTAGCCAAGTCCAAGTATTTCAAATCGTCTTTCCTTACAAACATCAATTCCCCCTCCAAATTCTGGTGGGTGGTCCATACTCTTTTTCCCCTCCTCCCCCCTTCTCAAAATCAACAGCTCCCTGGTGTTGGATCCATGCTTGGTGAATTTAATGCCTACTACATATCCTGTGCTATGTCTCTTCTGAGCTCCTCCTCCCCTCCCACCCCTTCCCTTTCCTCTCCTCTCCTCCAAATCCCTCACCTGACTCCCACTCCTTCTCCCTCTCCCACATCTCTCCAACGGATGCTTTAAGTGCCCTGCTGTCACTGAATCCATTAAAAGGTTCCTCTCCAGATGACCTTGATCCTAAACTTCTTTACCTCTCTGCTTCTGCTATTGCCTACCCTACCTCCTTAATCCTAAACCTTTCCTTTATGTCAGCACCGGTCCCCACCTCCTGGAAGCATGCTGCAGTTATTCCTCTCCACAAAGGAGGTGATTCTTCTGCTCCTGGTAACTATCACCCCATCTCTCTCCTCCCTACCCTTGCTAAACTTCAAGAACACCTGGTTATCTCCCAGCTTTCCTCCTTTCTCTCTGATACCTCCTTTTTCACCCCGTTCCAGTCTGGCTTTCGGAAGAACCATTCTGCTACTGCCTCCCTCCTCAGGCTCACTGACTCCATCCTTACCGGAATGGACGATGGCTATTTTTGTTGACCTAGCCCAAGCATTTGACACTGTTTCGCACACCCTCCTCCTTGGCTCCCTCTCTGCAGTAAGCCTGGCCTCATCTGCCACAAACTGATTTAAATCTTACCTCACTGGTAGGACTCAAATCAGTAAGAATCTCGGATTCTACCTCCCCTCCTCTCCCTATTGATACTGGTGTCCCCCAGGTCTAAGTGCTAGGTCCTCTGCTTTTTTCCATCTTCATAAATTACCTTCCTACAGCCTGCTCCACCACCTCCATCCGTATGTATGTAGATGACACTGTCTTGTACAGCTCCAGCAGTAACTCTGCAGCCATGGAAACCAAATTAAAGCAGGACTTCAACCAGGTTCAGCTCTGGTTTGCCTCATATCAGCTCTCCTTCAATGCCAAGAAGACAGTATCTATGATCTTTGTCACCAGGCAGAGACTGTCTAGGCTTTCTGGCATGCCCTCCTTCCACACACTAGATGGGACAATCCTTGAGGACACACTCTCATTTTGATACCTTATGGTCTGGCTTGACCAACATCTCAACTTCTCTGTACACATCAACGCCATCTTGCAGAAACTGTGCCCCAAGCTTGGCACCCTGTACAGGAACCACAGTTGCATCCTGCTGAATAGAAGGTACAAACTTGTCCAGAAGATGATGCTACTCAATTTCAACTACTGCGATGTAATATATGGTGCTGCTCCCAAATCTTCCCTGGCCAAATTGGACTCTCCCTCTTTAACTCCATCTGCTGCTTTGCCCTTGATGCCCCCTCTTGTGCTCACCATTGCAACCTCTCTCATGCACTAGCCTTTCCTCCTCTGTCTAATCAGTGGCTAACCACCTATGCCAAACTGACCTCCAGATTCTGGCTTAGTGAACTCCCTCGCTACCTCCAATCTTTCCTTACTACACCTTCCCAACCCTCTCACTCCCTGAGATTTACTGGCACTTACACCCTGTTGGTCCTGCAGAGATCTACCCTTGTCAGCCAGACTGTTTTTTCTCACTGCTTTCCCAAATCATGGAACATTCTTCCCCCACAAATACATCACTCCACCTCCACCAACTCCCTTGGTGCTGCTCTACAAAACTTCTCTTCCAGCTGTTCCTGCTTCAATCCCCCCTAACCCCTCTTTATCCAGTCCAGCTCACCAATACCCCTTTCAGGGTTCATGCATCTTGAAGGGGAAATATATATTATGGCTTGCCTCCAGCTTTCCTAATTTCACTGTTCTTGTCTTCTGCCAGATCCTGCCCCCTTGCAGGGTTCTCTACACCCTGGAGGGGTACTTTGGTCTCGGCAGTCTTTCCTCCCCCCTCTTCTTAATTTCACTGTTTTAGTTGTCTGCTGTTAGATCCCATCCCCTTTCAGGGTTCTCCACACCCTGGAGAGGTACTTGACCTCAGCAGTCTTCCTTCCCCCATCTCCCCTTCCCCCCTTCTCTTCTCCTCTTCCTCTTCTTAAGCTACCCCACCTCCCTTTCCAGCTCCCTATAGCCTCCCTCACTTTTCCATCTTGGGCAATTGCCACTTCCTGCCTGGTGTGCACCTAGTGCTTGTTTGCCTATCTTTGTACACAGCACTGTAAACATCATGGCACTTTTATTGTTTTGATGCACTACTATCTGACGAGTTTACTGTGTCATGTATCTGTGTCCACCCACTATTGTATTCAGTTGTCACATGCTGTAACTGTCTGAACTGCTCACTATTTTGTATTATGTATTATTTTGATCAAATGGTCCATATTGTATCTGTTCTATGTACCTGTAAATTCTTTGTTGCCAGTCCTCTTTGTCTTCCCCCAGGTCACACCGTGAGATGAGCAACTTGTTGTTCTGTGTGCCTTCCTGCTGAAACATTTCAATAAATAAATAAATCGGTTGCCACTTACTGTATCTCATGCATACCTTGCCTACACGCAGCCTCGCCTACCATTTCCTTAGCTCCCTCCCAATCACCTACCCCCCCTTCTTGCCACCTTACCATCTCTTTCAAATATCCTCAGTACCGTTCGCCTAATGCCTTACTCACCCACAATCTCTCTTTCACTACTACTTCTCTTGCCTTTCTGACAAAGCCTACAGGGTGGATATTTTCCACCCGTTGTTCTGTCTTCTTGCTCTGGCTTACATTCAATTCCTGAGAGCTGTAAACATTTGAGTACCTCTGCACTGTTGATTACCTTCTGCTTACTTCTTTCTCCACTTGCTCCTACTCATACAATGATCTTCCTCTGTGTAACCTGGTATTCTTTTAATTTGCTTGTTTAATGTTTGTGATGTTCTTTGCTTTGTAATGTTTGTGATGTATGTATCAATGTTGTATAACCTCTGACAAGGACCTATGAAATGAGCTTGTTCTCAAAGGTGTTAATCCTAGATCATAAATAAAATAAAAAATAGATAAATTTTTAACAGTACAGGCTGGCATCATGGGGGGGGGCACTAGCATGAGGGATTTATTTTTAACAGTATGGGCTTGTAATTGGGAGGGGGCTACTAACACCAGGGGTGTTCGTTTCACATTATTGGCTGTCAATCGAATGGGAGGGGCACTAGTACCAGGGACATAGCCACATGTCATGGACCAGGGAAAGGGGGGAGTGGCACCACACTAACTTGCCTCTGCAACCCATGCAAATGGGCCTATAATGACCATGCAAATGGCCCCTTAGCACTTTGCATGCACAATGGACTCCTTTGCATGGTTCCTTTTGAAAACTGCAGATCACACTCAGGCACTACCCACTCTTCAGGCCCACTTTGAGAGCCATGGCTGGCAGTACTATTTCACTTAGCACTGCACTGACATGGCCCCAAATTCAGTCCGACAGCGCTGGCAAGTTATCCGACTGCACGCAGTATCGTTTGATCCCTGGGCAACTGCAAAGCACAGTGCAAACCTTTGCACTCTGCTCTGTGCTTCTTTGAATATCTAGCCCCATGTCTGAACAACAGAGGGGTTGTCCCTGGATTCCTTCTTTCTTGTCTCAGAAAAGTACTTTGAATGTTAGAGAAGACCCTAATAGTAACAAGTATTCATCAATGCCAAACGTTCGCTTGCAGGTATTTGCAGTAGTGTTTGACACTTGGACATGGCTTGAAAAAATCAGTGACAAAGAAGTAAAATGAGGGACACAGTTTACCAATTGGCTCTATTCCGTGAAGTAGGCAGTGTAAGAGTATTGATGTCAAATACTTTGTTTGCAGAAGGGCAAGTCTGTAACTCTATTTGACAATATTGTGAGCATACAGTATACCCACTGTTCAGTCACAGAAACACAAATTTTAGGAGGGACAGGAATTTTTTTTCCATTTCCAATTTTTTCATTTTTCCCGCGCAATGACTGCAAAATTACCTTTCAGAACATGAGATGACAGTGCATGTGTTCATGAGATGGGGTCACATGCACCCCATGTTGAAAATTTGGAGGCAAAATTCAAAAAAACTGACTGAGCTATCCACCTAAGTTGACCCCCCGCATTTATGGCATTACACAGCTTACCCGCATTTCTTCAGTTCACAGTCGACTTTGAAGAGTGCAGACATGTTCTGGCTCCCCCAAAGAGATCATGGTGCCAACCTCCGGATGTAAGTATGGGGTGGGGGGTGTGTGGAGGTGGGGTTTGCAGAGGGTCGTGCAGGTTGGGGAGGGGACTCAGCAGTGAAGGATAGTTTTCTTTGCTTCAGGTAATAAAAAAAAATGAACACTGTGGATGGTTTTCTTTTTTTACAGGTGTAATAAAAATGTTGTTCACACTGGGGTGGGCTCCCAGTGTGCCTCATGACTTTTGGGGGGTTATATTGGCCACACTGGAGTGGGTTCCCAGTGTGGCACACAATGGGGTTGGGGCGGGGGCAGGAACATGCCGACGGCAATTGGCTTCTGAACACAGGCAGACTCACTGGGGTGGGCTCTAAGTGAGCCACACAATCTTGGGGGAGTATTAAACATCCCAACAGGGGGATTGGACACCCCATAGTTGGCTTTATTGGGATTGTGTGTGGCAGACCCCGTGTTTATTTAAATGTTTTACCAGGAAAGGCACATCGAGAGGCGTGTCATCAGCGCTGCTGCCTGAGAAGTTTGTCTCTGATTGCAGTGGCACTTTTCTTACAAGTTGTGTCCACTTTACATAAAACTTGTACCAGTGCTAGCATGCTGGCTAATTGGGGAATGAGGGACGTACCTACTAAAGCATGCCCTGCATTCGCCAACACAGATACACCTCTGAAATGTGCTGCTAGCACAAGATGTTCCTTACGCAAGCGTGCAAGTGAACGCAAAAAAGATCAGTTATTTGTGGAAAAGCAAAATTTAGAGATTTTTTTTAATTACTTTAGTTGTTTAATCAGGAATAGCACACTAAGCTGAAAGCTTTTTTACAGGAGCAGCCTGGGAGTACAGGGAAGTTAAGTGACTTGCTCAGGGTCACACAATATGCAAGTGGAAGCTGTAGGATTCAAACTCAGGTGTGGTCTGCTGGATGTCACCAGATTTGCAGCTCAGAGCCTTAAACCAGTGCGCTATACTGCCTCCCCTGAGATGGATTCCTATTTTTTAATTTTTTTACTTCTTTATTCTGTAGGCCACATTCAATTAAAAAAAAAAGCATGTACATACACATACCTACATAGTCAATCAATTTTTGTTCCAGTATACTTACTACTCCAACTGACCACCACGACTACCTATGATTATTACTGGGTCATCATCATCAACAGGAACTGCTACATCACAACTTTTTTGAGGAGGGGCGATTTAACGCCAACAGGCCCAGACACAGCAACCTTGACTTTTTCTCCAGTTCCCAACAGGGGTCACTGACATCATCATCATATTCATCAACATCATCCACATCCACATTTTCAGCTTGAATGCTGTCACATGGAGAACATGTTACAACCACAGCATCATCATCATCATCATCATCACCTGATATTTTTGTGCCACATTTTGAATCATTGGATGGCAAAGGTATGACCTCAACATCGCTGGAAGAAATGTGACATGAGTTATCATTGCCAGGATCAGAATCATGTTCAACTACCATGGGGATGTTAATGGGAAGTATGACACTATCTACTCTGTAAGTCACAGCTTTAGAATCAATTATATATTTTGAAATGGTTAACTGGTCAGAAGTGGAACTTGAAGCAGCAATACTCATGCCAGCAGAAACTGCTCTAACATCACCAGTTAGGACAACATCATCTCCTCCAACTATGAGTGAAGCTACAGATTGCGCTGTAAAAAACATTGATAGAGAAATCCCTTTACTGACTTCAGCTATGCACTTCTGCGTACTACCACGCCCACAGACCCTCTTGCACTGGCAGCAGTGCTATGGCCAGAAACAGCTTTGCTTGCACGTCTCTTTGCAGGTATTTTGGGGGATCACCAGGAAAATTCTAAACAAAATTTGACTTCTGAACTTTCAGTCTGGGCCGGTGGATGTGAAGCCAAAAAGAAACTGTGGCTTGCAGATGGAGATTGGGCACTAAACAGATGCAAAAGCACAGACTGATTAAGAATAAGATTGCACTGCACAATCAAGTAGAGATACAGATGTAAAGTCACAACAACACCTTAACAAGTGCTCACAAGTCATAGTCCAATCTGGAAAAGATTACTTCATGCTGTTGGGGGCAGTGCACTGCAGTAAGAGTCCAAAACCAAGATACCACAAAGCAGTACAAAATCATGCAGGTGCGATTTGTAGCTGGTTCACACTGCTGCAATTACTCTGTGGCACAATAAAAGATGTCTGATTTGATGGCACGCATCGCACATACACACACACACTACAAGAAATGCGTAGCAAATTGAAAACTTCAGTAATATAACAAAATCTTTTAAACAAACTGAAATTATGCACAGCTGCACCACAACAATCAGCAAAAAAAGTCAAGAATTACTGAAAATATTACTGTGTACATTAACACAGTTATACAAGAAAAATATAACCAAAACAGAAAGACTGCCTTTTTCTCCAGGTTAATCTACCTCCATCACAGATATGCCCCTCGCCCAAACCATAGTTCATTTATCTGTCAGTACACAGACTGAATGTTCTAAATTAACATTCAAAATCCACACACAAACAATAAACACTTGATGATGTGAGCACAGGAGGGTTTCCTAAAATCGATGTACTAAATTTTGAGCAAATAAAAATGGCTCAAAAAGGCTTTTTTAACAGCTTTCAGAGGGTCTTAGCCCACAGAGCTCTGAGAGAAAACTGTCTCCAGCTACCACTACATGCACACTACATAGAACTGAGGCTATGCAGAACAATCTAGAGCCCATGCGATCTGCAATCCCATGAATTACTGCAAAATTCGCCTTGGAGCTCACCAACAAAGCCAAGTGACGTGAAGTACAATGATTTCTATGTACTTCGCATTACAATTGGTGCAAAAGTGGTTGGGAGAAGGCAGAGTAACGTGAAGTCATCGTTTTCAGTGGATTTTACATTCCTTATTATGACGCAAAGTACTCTGCTTCGTGTTGCAGATTACTTTGTGGATTCTGCATTACTCCGTGAATTGCTTCACAGAGCAAATGTTGGCCACTTCACCCACCTCTAATTATGGTCTCTCAGGTTCCTCTCCAATTTCCTAATTATCTGATCCAGTGTGGCTACTCCTTCTGGCCCATATTCAGTGCCCTTGATCCTGCTGAGAAAGGAGAGAGGTGCCCTCCCACTCTTCAATAAAAAACATAAATGGGAGTAGAGATGCAGTAAAGTTGTACTATGTAGGTGAAATTGCTGCAAAGTTGGCAATTTCGCCCCATGTCGCACTTTGTGTAATTTTTGAAAATAACCCAGAATTCGCCATTTGTGACTTTGCCTTGCTTTGGGGGTTATGCACATGCACTTAAAAACCCCAAAGCAAGTAAAGGTCATAAATGCTGAATCCCCCCAACACCACCCCTGATCTTTCCTGGTGTCTAGTGGTTCCTCCCCTCCCCCACCCATCCCATGCCCAAATGTGCAAAAAGGAATTACATTTATTTAATCCTTTCCCTGGTTTCTAGTGGACCCCACCCTGTCAGGTAGTACCCCCACTTCCCAAACCCTGAGTCCGATCCATGAAAAAATAATTATTTAGGAAAAAAATAAATTATTTATTTTATCCCTTCCCTGATGTCTCATGTACCCCCCCATCCTATCAAGTAGTACACTCACCCCACTTCCCCACCAACCCCAAGTCCAAGCCATGAAAAAAATATATATTTATTCCCTTCCCTGGTGTCTAGTGGCCCCCACCCTGTCAGGTAGTACCCCCACCCTAGTCCCCCCAACTTCGAGTCCAGTCCATGATAAAAAAAAAGATTTACTTCCTTCCCTGGAAGTTCTAGTGGCCCCCACCCTGTCCAGTAGTGCCCCACCTGCTCCCCCAACTCTGACCAGAGCGGGCAACCAGCATAGCCCTCCACTCACCTCCACAGCTGGCAGCCTGCCTGACTAAGCTCAGTGAATGAGCATGTGCTTGTACAAGCACATGCTCATTCATTGACAAATCAGAGTGATTTACTCTGTGGTTCAGGAGTGTGGAGAAGGGTAAAGGGCTAATCTGATGTCTTGTGCAGGGGGTGGGACAGAATGGGGAAACAGCATTGTGGACCCCAGGGGGTCCAGAATGCCGCTCCCCCATCCCACTGCCCATGCTAGTGACTGGAACAGACCCATTCCCTAGTCTACACCCTGAACCACAGAGTAAATCACCCCGAGTTGTCAGTGAATGAGCATATGCTTAATATATTTCTCCAGTCCTCCAAAATGAAAACTGGCCTGGTTTCTGTTTCCCATGCTGTCTGAGAATGAGGCTGGAGTTGTTCCTTAGTTGTAGTATACACCTTAACCATTGTGGATTTGTATTTTTTGTTAATTAATCCCTCTGCTGCTTGTAATATAACCCAATACCAATGGGTGAGGATCTTTCTGCACCTCTCACAGATGTGAGCCCGACCTGAGACAGGAAGCTACCTGGTAGAAACCCACTTGTTTTAGCCAAAATTCTTCTTTCATCTCCATGAAAGATTTAATGTTGTGTTGCCTTATAAACTGTGAAAAGAGATGCAGACGGTGTCTCTTCCACATTGAAAAGGTATGATCTGTTTTTGGAGGAATAAACTGGATACACTGAGTTATCAGGAAGCAGGAGGTTAACGAGTCCGCAATGTTTAAATCCCTTTTAACGGTACCCCATATTTTATGTAACTGTTGAATCCAGGGGGTTGTAGCTTTAAATTTAATTAAGGTCTGAGATGGAGCATCAAAATCCTTCAAGGGTTATCTGGATCCTGTCTTTTATAAGCTATCCAGGCCATCAGTTGGGCCATCTGGCAATATAATTTAAGATTAGGGAGGCCTATCCTTCCTTGTCCTTTTGGCCGTTGTAGATCTGACCATTTTATTCTGGCTCTTCTACCACCCCAAAGAAAATGATGCAATGCCTTAGTAATTTTAATCCACTCATTGTGTGGAATATACAAAGGGAGAGTTTGACATAAGAACAAAAATGTGTGTAGAATATTCATTCTGATAGACTCAACCCTACGCAACTATGATAGTGGGAGTAATTACATAGAAACATGGACTTTGATGGCAGATAAGGACCCCTTGGCCCACCCAGTCTGCCCATTTCCCTACCTATTGGATAAGCTGCAGATCCTATTTAACCAACAACCTACTTCTTCCTACCCCCCACAAGAATTGCTTTATGTCTGTCCCATGCATTCTTGAATTCCCCCACTATTTTTGACCCCACAACCTCCTCAGGACAGCTGTTCCATGCATCCACAACCCTCTCTGTGAAAAAATTCTTCCTTACATTGACCCTGAGCTGTCCCCCCCATCTTCAAGTTGTGCCCACTTGTTCTTGCACATCTCTTTTTCTGAAAGATGCCGCCCTCTTGGACTTTACTGATTCCCTTGAGGTACTTAAATGTTTCTATCATGCCCCCCCACCTTTCCTCAAGCGTATACATATTAAGCTCCTTTAGTCTCTCCCTCTCTTTGTATGCCTTCTGGTGCAGACCCTGAACCATTTTAGTTGCCCTCCTCTGGACTGCCTCCACTCTGTCTATGTTCTTGCAGAGATGAGGTCTCCAAAACTGCATACAGTATTTCAGATGGGATCACACGAACAGTCTCTACAGAGGGATAACAACTTTCCCTATGCATCCCACTGTTCCCCCTAGAACCCCTTACTGCCTTCTCACATTGCTTGCCTACCTTTAAGTCATCTAATATGACTACCCCCAGGTCCTTTTCCATTTTTGTTGTTGTTAGTATCCCCCCTCCCATTGTGTACTCTTCCCCTGGGTTTTTGTTTCCCAGGTGCATTACTTTGCATTGAATCTAAGCTGCCACACTGTTGGCCATTCCTCCAACCTTACCAAGTCCCTTCTCATCCTTTCCATTCCCTCGTGTATCAACCCTGTTGCAGATCTTTGTGTCATCTGCGAAGAGGCATACTTTCCCTTCCAGTCCCTCTGCAATGTCACCTATAAAGACATTAAAGAGGACCCGTCCCAGTACTGACCCCTGCGGTACCCTCCTAGTAAACCCCCCTTTCTTTGGAGTGGACTCCCTTTACTATTAATCTCTGTGTCCTGTTGTCCAGTCAATGTTTTACACAGGCTACAACCCTGGGATCCACTCCATGGCTGGCTAACTTGTTTATTAATATTTTGTGTGGGACTGTGTCAAATGCCTTGCTAAAATCTAGGTAGGCCACATCCACAGCCCCTCCCTGGTCTACTACTTTGGTTACCCAGTCAAAGAAATCAATTAGACTTGTCTGACATGACCTACCCCTTGTGAATCCATGCTGCCTTGGGTCTTGTGCTTTCCTTCAGAAGTGATTCCATCATTTTCCTTACCACTGAGGTCAAACTAACAGGTCTGTAGTTTCCTGCCTCTGTCTTGCTCCCACTTTTGTGAAGGGGACTCACATCCAGCCCCCTCCAGTCCTCAGGCACCACACCATCCTTCCATGATTTGTTAAAAAGGGTAGTCAGTAGTGTCACTAGTTCTCCCATTAGTTCTTTTAGAATTCTGGGGTGAATCCCAACGGGCCCCATTGCTTTGTCCACCTTCAGTTTTAGAAGTTCTTTCAGAATCCTTTCTTCTGTGAATGGACTGGTATCGACCCCCTATCCAGAGTGCCTCTATTCCTTGATTTAGGTACTTCTCCCTCCTCTTCTTTTCTGAATACTGAGCAGAAGTATTCGTTCTGTATCCCTGATTTTTCACTGTCACCTTCTGCCCACCCACCTTCCCTTTATTAAGCCTCACTATGCTGTGTGACTGAACTTCTCTGCTGGGACTAAAGTAGAAGAACTTTTGTATTTAGACCTTTAATTTAGGGTAAAAAAAACTAACATACAAAACAAAACAAAAAAAAGTGTGTGTTTGGGTTAACTGAACTGAATGGGTAACTGAAAAGTCATCTAGGTGTAAATCTCAGGTGACTGAAAGGACTTAACTGTTGTGAGGTTTAAATTACTTATAGAAAGATCTGGTAAGTAGGGGAGTGGCTTAGCTAGAAGGAAGCTACATTTAAAGACTGCCTTAGGAAAGATTCTGCTAATAGCTTGCAGAAGACTCCAGGAGAAAGGACTGCTGTGTGACTGAACTTCTACTGGGACTATATTGCCCTCCTTCCCTCCCCTCCACCCCCCACCCAAAGCTAGTTCTATTTTTATAGGCACAGGATTTGACTGACAACAGGAACTTCCTGTTTAGGGGCAGGAAGTGAGTGATCACAGAACCACCAAGGACCCACCATCCTAGAAGGGCAAGAGTAGCTCTCCGGACCCCTCTAGCTGCTGGAAGTCTGCCTCTGAACAAGTAAGCGGTCTACTGAGAAATATAGGATATTCTTGTCTCAGAACAGGACAATCAGGAGCTTAAAGGGCACACAGGCAGAAAGTAAGGAGAGAGAGAAAAAAAAACAGAGGAAAGAGTAAGGATTGCAAACAGTTAAGGGGCCAGAAATAAGACATGATTGGAGTGGTGCAGTGCAGTGGCTGTGGAGCAGCAGTCTCCGGGAGATGTTCTGGAGGATGGGTGTTGTCCCATCTGCAGGCACCTCTCTGGGCTGAGGAGGAGCTGCTCATCTCCAGGCTGAGTTGGCCAGGATTTGTGGGACCTCCTTCCATCCAGGGACCACCAGTGCCACTGCCGCTGCCTCAGAGGTTGCCAAGAAAGAGGAGTGGCTGGACCACAGTGGGCTCAGGGAGGTGAGGTGGTGGAACAGAGGCACATCCCTCCAGTTGTACCTCTCCACACCCTATGCCATTCTGGCAAAGTGTGGTTCCTCTATGGAGGCACCTACAGTGGAGACCAAGGAGGATGCTGGGAACCTCCACAAGGAGACCCACAGGAGGGTGGCAGGGGACCCTGCAGGGAAGGAAACAACTCCTGGTGGGGACTCCATTGTTAGGAAGGTAGAACTGGGCAAGGAAGGGAGAGGGAGGTAAGGTGCCTGCCTGGCATCATGGCTTGAGGGACAGGGAGCGAATCCTCAGGATTGCGGGAGCAGCTGCACAGGGAGGGAGCTGGATGTCATTGTCCACTAGGGACAAATGACCTGGCTAAGAAAGGATTAGAGAAGTGCAGGAAGAGTTTGTGGAATTGGGAGGGCCTTTAGTCGGCAGCGCACGCACGGTAACCTTCGGAGGTGCTACCCATCTATGGTGCATAGGAGAGGCTAAGGTGTTCTGTACCATGGGATTCAATCAGTGGTTGAAAAACTGTGTGGAGCTCAGGGATTTGGCTTCATTGGGGACTGGGGGTCCACCTGGAGTGATGCAAGCCTATACTGACTTGATGGGCTGCATCTGTCCGGGAGGGGAACCAGGATCCTAGGTGATAGGTTTAAATGCTTCATTGGCAAGCTTTTAAACTAACCAAGGGGGGAGGCACTGGAAAGGAGCAGGAAAATCCTAGCCCCCCCCAAACAATCACGGTAGTAAGTGTGGCAAACACCAACATGGAGGTGTCGATAGGGAGAAGGGCAGGGGTAAATGGAGAAAGTGACAAAGGCAAGAAGGACAGGGATGGGGCAAAAGGGGGTAAGGCCATCAGGAAATGGAGGGTAATGAGTACCAATGCCCGTAGTCTGGGCAACAAGCTCCCTGAGCTGGTGGCCTTAATGGAAGAGGGATGCCTGGATATCGTAGCAGTCACAGAAACATGGTACACAGAGAACCATGACTGGGATGTTAACATACCAGGGTACCTAACCTACAGGAGAGACAGGCAGGGGAGAAGAGGGGGAGGAGTAGCTCTCTATGTAAAGGAAAGGATAAAAGCAACTGAACAAAAGAGTAAACAGGGAGGAGAGGAGGCAATGTGGGTCACCTTGGAGACTGGAAAGGGCACCACAATCCGCACAGGGGTTGTGTACAGACCCCCATGTCAGGGGGAAGTAATGGACAAGGATATGATGGAAGGCATTCTTAGAATGGCAGAGAAAGGGGAGATACTATTGATGGGAGACCTGAATATGCCAGATGTTAACTGCAGCACATTTGCTGCAGCGACATCCAAGAGCAGGGCCATTCTTGACGCCCTACAGGTGGCAGGCATTAGACAGCTAGTTTCGGAACCCACTCATGAGGGAGCAATCTTAGACCTCGTACTCTCAAACGGGGGCAGTGAGAGGATCTCAGATCTAGAAATGGGTTGCCATCTGGGGACAAGTGACCATCAAACAGGGTGGTTCACGTTAAACTCAGCTACAGAGTCAAGCCATACAAAAGTGAGGGTACTGGACTTTAGGAGGGCTGACTTTGGCAAGATGGGAGAGTGAATCAGAAAAGCACTAGCAAACAGACTAGAAGGAGGTGTGGAGCAACAATGGGGAATTATCAAAACTGCCATCACAGAGGCAACAAGCCTTTGTGTGAAGCAAATTAACAAATCAAAATGAAAGAAAAAGCCACTATGGTTCTCAAGAGAGGTGGCTGTGAAAGTCAGGAAGAAAAAGATAGCATTCCAGAAGTATAAGGAAACACAGAAGGAGCAGGACAGAGAGCTGTACCAGTTAAGGCAGAAAGAAGCAGGGAGGGAAGTCAGAATAGCAAAGGCCCAAACTGAGGAAAGATAGCCAACTCAGTTAAGAAGGGGATAAAACCTTTATAGGTACATCATGAGCGTGAGAAAGACAAAGGGAGGGATAGTGAGGCTGAATAGAATAAACGGTGGGTGGGCAGAGGGGACAGTGAAAAGCAGGAATACTGAACGAGTATTTCTGCCCTGCAACTACAGAAGAGGAGGGAGAAGTGCCTAATCCAATTAACAGAAGCACTCTTGATAGGGGGGTCGATCCCAGTCCTTTCACAGAAGAAAGGGTTCTGCAAGAACTCCTAAAACTGAAGGTGGACAAAGCAATGGGTCCTGATGGAATTCACCCAGAATTCTAAAAAATTAAGGAAGGAACTAGTGAAACCACTGGCTACTCTTTTAATAAATCATGGAGGATGGTGTGGTACCCGAGGACTGGAGGAAGGCGGATGTGATTCCCCTTCACAAAAGTGGGACCAAGATAGAGGCAGGAAACTACAGACCTGTCAGTCTGACCTCTGTGGTAGGGAAAGTGATGGAGTCACTCTGAAGGAAAGAATAGTTGAGTACCTAGAGGTCAGTGGAGCACAGGATCCAAGGCAGCATGGGTTCACAGCGGGAAGGTCATGTCAGACAGATCTAATAGATTTCTTTGACTGGGTGACCAAAGTAGTAGACCAGGGAGGGGCTGTGGACATGGCCTACCTAGACTTTAGCAAGGCATTTGACACAGTCCCACAAAGATTATTAGTCAAATTAACCAGCCTGGGAGTGGGTCCCAGGGTGGTAGCCTAGGTAAAACACTGGCTGGACAACAGGACACAGAAGGTAATTGTAAATGGAGTCCACTCTGAAGAAAGGGCTGTTACTAGTGGGGTACACTGAGGGTTCAGTATTGGGTCCAGTCCTTTTAATGTCTTCATCAGTGGCATTGCAGAGGGACTGAAGGAAAAGTATGCCTTTGCAGATGACACAAAGATCTGCAACAGGGTTGATACACAAGGAGGCGTGGAAAGGATGAAAAGGGACTTGGCAAGGTTGGAGGAATGGTCTGACGTATGGCAGCTAGGATTCAATGCAAAAGTGCAAAATAATGCACCTGGGAAACAAGAACCCAGGGAAGAATACACAATGGTGGGGAGGTAGTAACAACAACAAAACAGGAAAGGGACCTGGGGGTAATCATATCGGATGACCTTAAGGTAAGCAAGCAATGTGAGAAGGCAGTAGGGAGGGCTGGGGGTATACTGGGATGTATAGGGAGAGGCATCAGCAGCAGAAAACAGGAAGTTGTTATCCCTCTGTACAGACAGTTGGTGAGACCACATCTGGAATACTGTGTCATGTTCTGGAGACCCCATCTCTGCAAGGACATAGACAGGATAGAGGCAGTCCAGAGGAGGGCAACTAAAATGGTGCAGGGTCTGCAAGAGAAGCCGTATGAGGAGAGACTAAAGGAGCTTAATATGTATACCCTTGAGGAAAGAAGGAGAGGGGGACATGATAGAAACTTTCAAGTACCTCAAGGGAATCAACAAAGTCCAGAGGGTAGCATCTTTCAGAAAAGAGACTTGCAAGAACAAGGGACACAATTTAAAGAAGAGGCGGTTCAGGGGCAATGTGAGGAAGTATTATTTCACAGAGAGGGTAGTGGATGCATGGAACAGCCTTCCTGAGGAAGTTGTGGAGTCTAAAACTGTGGGAGAATTCAAGAATGCATGGGACAGACATAAGGCAATTCTTGTGGGGGGCAGGAAGATATAGGCTGTTGGTTAAATAGGATCTGCGGCCTATCCTGTAGGTAGGGAAATGGGCAGACTAGATGGGCCTAGCGGTCCTTATCTGCCGTCAAAGTCTATGTTTCTATGTTTCTATCCCTCCCTTGGTCTTTCTTCACTCCCTAATGTACCTATAAAAGGTTTTATTCCCCCCCTTCTTAACTGAGTTGGCTATCTTTTCCTCAATTTGGGATTTGTTATTCTAACTACCTTCCTTCCTCACTTCCTTCTGCTTTAACTTGTACAATTCTCTGTCCTGTTTGTTCTGAGTTTCCTTATACTTCCGTAATGCTGCCCTTTTCTCCTTAACATTCCCAGCCACCTCTTTTAAGAACCATAGTGATTTTTTCATTTGTTTTGTTGGTTTGCTTCACACAAAGGCTTGACACCTCTGTGATGGCTGTTTTGATTTTTTCCCATTGTTCCTCCACCCCTTCTTACCCATTTGTTAGCGTTTTTTCTGAGGCACTCTCCCATTTTCCCAAAGTCAGCCCTTCTAAAGTCCATTACTCTTGCTTTTGTATGGCTTGACTCTATGGCTGGTTTATCATGAACCACTGTTTGGTGATCGCTTGTTCCCAGACGACAACCCACTTCTAAATCTGAGATCCTCTCTCCATCCCCGTTTGAGAGAACCAGGTCTAAGATTGCTCCTTCCCTAATGGGTTCCAACATTAGCTGTCTGAGGCATGCCCCCTGTAGGGCATTGAGAATGACCGTTCTCTTGGATGTGGCTGCAGCAAAGGTGCTCCAGTTAACATCTGGCATATTCAGGTCACCCATCAACAATATCTCCCCTTTTTCTGCCATTCTAAGGATGCCTTCTATCATTTCCTTGTCCATTGCCTCCCCCTATTTCCCACCTCTTTAAGTCCATTACTGACTCCTTACTGAACTTTACATAATTAGCCTGGTATAATTGCCTCGGGTTAATTGGGAGATAAACTCCCAAATATCTAATTTGGGTAGTAACCCACTTAAAAGGAATTAACCTTGTGAGGCAAGGAGATCGATTACTGCTGACCATAATTACTTCCGTCTTCTCTTCATTTATTTAAAATCCCCAAATTTGACCATATTGTTGCACAATATAATATAGTATAGTGAACATGTTCAATGGATTCTGGAGGAACATTGTGTCATCAGCATACAAAGATATCCTGTTCTCCTTTCCCCCTATTTGTTATATTAATTATTTTATCTTGCCATTATACATACATCCAGAACCAGTTTTTCTAAACTTTATGCAACTTTTTCAAGAAAAAAGCAACAGTGTGGCAACTGGGAACCCCAGTGCTAATGGTAGCAAACTGAAGCTAGGAAAAAAAAACCCTGCACATTCAAGGTCTGACACAGCACACACTGGTAAAGTGTTGAGAAACTTTTATTGCTAAGGTACCATTACAGAATGCAGAACGTGTATTGCTTAAGTATAATAATTAACATTTAAATTATAAGTAAATTATTTTGACAGAAAGAATAGCTCGTTTGGCTAAGTAAATGGGATCATTTAATGGATGCTGCATTGATGTCACCAAAATACTGTTTTGTCTGCCTGGTTCTTATCCTATTATACATCAGCAATACTAGCTGGATAAAATAACATCTGTTGAAGCTAATATTGATTGCAATAATGCTATTATAATGTATGGGTAGCCCTTTACCCACTGAAAGTAAACTGTTTACAACCTTATAATGTATGGTAGAATGTTGTTATAGGTAAAAATCTACCTTTTTATAACAACGTTTTACCATTGATGTGACATCATGATCTTGTTAACCCATCGATGGTACGTCACATCAATGGGTTAACAACTGGGAACAGTCTGGGCATGCGCGCAACTGGACTGGACAGCCTTGAAACGGCCGTGGCGGTGACTGAAACAAAACTACAGCAAGGAACTGCTTTCTTTTCTTAAAAACCTAAATGGTACCATACACTATAAAATATAATGTATGGTACATCGATAATTAACATTTTTTTCAATCAATCTCGAGGTTGCCATGGTGACTTAAACCTCTCGAGCTTCGCTCTCGAGGTTTACAAGGTTGCCCTGGCAACCTCTCGATGGTTAACAAACTGGTTAACCATCGATGACCATACAGTATCCTCTATATAATCCCACTATAATGTATGTTAGAACGCTGTTAACCTTAAGAAATCATCATTTCCTAAGGTTGTTAACCTATCGATGTGACGTAGATATGTTGTTAACCTATCGATCCTCGTCACATCGATAGATGTAACTGTGATAGTCTTATGTCACGGCGCTTTTTCGACACGAGCGACTGAGAGGAAGCCGGCGGGGAGGGAAGGACTGGAAGGGCAGCGGCGGTGACTTTTTAAAAAGCGTAAGCCCTTTTTTTTTGATAGTGGGACCATACACTATAAAAATAATGTATGGTCCTCTATCGCAACGGTCAATTTTAACCGTCTCGAGGTCGTTATGGCGACGCAAACCTTCTCGAACGCCTCGAGGTTTCTACATGGTCACCCTGGCAAACTTCTCGACCGTTAACTGACCGGTTAACGATAGAGGACCATACATTATCCTCTATGTTGTAATCTCAGAACCTTATAAACCTCTCTCATCTATGTCATAGCAGTGGGTTTACAAAATGGAATGCCAGTGTTGTTCAGTATTCTGCACACCAAGAATGTGATTGTTAGTCTCAGTACAGTAGTCAAATAACATTCCAGTTGTCACAGTTTACTGTTACTGAGTCTAGCAATCACTATGTCTGATAGAGATTTTAAATCTGGCGCTATTTCAGCTCGCTTTCATTCAGTCTATTTATCCTAGTAAATTGTTTTCCTACACAATCATGTGGCCATAGTGCAGATTCATTAATAAGGTAGAGCTAAATTATTTGTGTTTGGGGGAGGGGGTGTAACTTCTCATGTTGAGTCCCATACACTATAAATGACAATGCCTGATGTACAGGTGATAACTATGGTGTAATCACCTCTCGGGGTTTCTAGGGCAATGGTAAACCTCTTGAGCTGTGCTCTCGAGGTTTACTGATGCCCTAGCACCCACTTGAGGTGATTATACCATGGTTATTATCTATATATCAGGCATTATCCTCTACGTAATTAACTGTGATTGTTTTTAATTAAGCACAGATTAGGTGTGCTTAAAAGATTAGAATTTTGCACATTTTTTATGCAAGCAATAAGACATGCAGGTTGTGCATTAGACATTTCTAATGTATGGCCGGGTAGTGAAGCCCGACATCCCTGTCTGAGTGCTTTCAGCCACTGGCCTTGTGTTACATATGTCCAATGCACACCCCCAAAGTGTCTTATTGTGCTTGTATAATGGACTTTAAAAGTAAAACAGTCTAAAAAAAGTATTTTGATGTAAATATTGGAAAGTTTAGTTTAAAATGTCATAAAATATGGTAGTCACTCTGCCTACATAAACTTGAGCTTTTTTTTACTTTGGTCTTTTGAACTACTGGTGCCTCCTGTACCTGTCATTTCTAAAGTAAATGTCAATAATTTTAACCCTTCCCACCAACTGTTTCAGTGGAAAAGCTGGCAGTTTTATTTTGTATTTGAAACATAGAAACGTAGAATATAATGACAGATAAGGACCAACCTGTCTACCTAGTCTCTTCATTTCCCTACTTGGTTTGGCAATCCCTACTCTTATCTGGACTAAGGAACCCCTGCCATGCATTTGTTTGTCTCTTCTTTCTTTGTTTTTAAAATCCTGCTTTTGGTTTGCGTGGAGAACGGATTGAGAAAAAAAAAGAATCAGAGCCGCTGTGGTAGTAGGACCAGAGAGCCAAGAAGAGACCATTACAGTACATGGACATGTATGTGACAGATCATGCCAGGTTGTTGCTGCAGCTCAGTTCTGATATATTTTTTATATTTTGAAGGCCGTAGAGCCCTGATTGTAATGGATTCTGGATGCACAGTAACCTGAACAGGGCACACAAAAATCAAGGTTGCCATTTGAGGGAGAATGAATCGCGAGCTGAAGCATGATAAAAGTTACATTTTATGCTTGATGTATGAATATGTTGTAAGTAAACAGAAAATGAATGCTGTAACTGAGAGTAGTTGAGAGCAAGTGGGGGGGTAGCTGATAGAGTGGGTAGGGAGGAGGGTCATATTTCATGGTGATTAGGTTGTTCAAGTGACACCGTGCCATGAAGTGGGCAGTTATTCTGTACATGCATTTTAGTTTTAATTTTAGGAGTCATGTCAGTGTTTGTTATTTTCGGCAGCAGTTTGCTTCTCAGCCAGCATGCCTCATTTTGGTTTCTGGGAGGAGTGAGTGGGGAGTATGCTTGCTTGAGCAGCAGGTTGAACTGGATGGCTGTATGAGGGTGGGGAAGGATAAGTGGAATGGGGTTTCCAGCTATTTCAGCGGGCAGCCAAGCAGTCAGGAATTATATGCGAAAGACAAAAGATGTATAGTTGAAGTTTGAAAAAAAAAACTTTTGTGTATAAAAAATACAAAAATGAATATATAGAACCGTAAAAAAAAAATGTTGATATTATTTACTTTTTCACTATCAGTGGCTGATAGTGGAGGGAAACGGCATTTGTTTGTTTTTTTTTTCCTGAAAATTCTAAGGGCACAAGGATTTTGACCATGTACTGCATCCAGTTTGGCAGGACTCATTTTTAGCTGTGCATTAGACATGTCTAATGCATTAACTGCCACTCAAAGTGCTCAAAATCCTCTGCCCATTTTATAAGTGAAGTTTAATTAATGGAATGTATTAAAAGATGTTGGCTACCGAACTATATTGTTTCCGGATAAAGCTTCGCTGATAGGAGGTAAAATGCCAGGCCATTTCTAACTGTCTCAGTAACTTGCCTTCCTTGCTGTAAACACACTTTACTTTTTAGATGCCACTCATGAGTTGCACATAGTAAGAAACACTAGTAAGAGGAATAAGTTGTTTTGGTGTGTATGGCTACAGCTTCAGTTTTGAATTCTTGTGTCCCTATGGACTGTGGTGGGAGCTGGACAATTGCATGACCTTCTTTTTATGGGAAATGGAATGTTTGCCAGGACACCAGGGAAAATCCCCAAGTTTTGTGAAAAGTGTCTTGTGATCTTTTACATCAACATGGACAGCACCAACAGGCAGGCAATCCTGGATATGGATAGTAGATGCTTCTGGAAATTTGTGGCCCAATGATACAATAGGTATTCTACTATGCCAGAAATATGGACATCCTATTTCTCTGACCTCTGTTATTCTCAAGAAGAGGCTGAAATGGTCTGCAGCCACCAGAATATAGAAAAGCTATTTTTTTCCAAGGCCAGTCACAATCACATGGAATGAAATTTAGTTGGCACTTAGAATGCTCAAGTCCAATAAAGCACTGGACCCCGACAGGGTCTTGGGTGATGTTTATGAATCTTTTCCTAACTGGTGGATTCCTTTTCTTGTTCTTACATTCAACAGATTTAGTCAGGGTGTACAATTTCCTTCAAGCTGGTCTAGCAGTATATTGTATCCAATTTTTAAAAAGGAAGACCCTAATAACCCAGAAATGTATAGGCCCATCAGCCTAATAGATGTGTCCCAGAACATCTTCTCAAAAATAATTTTGAGCAGATTGCTGGAATGGGTGGAGCAGAATTCAATATTAAATGAGGCCCAAAATGGATTTCAGAAGAACAGATCTACCATACAGCACTGTTATGTGCTAGAGCATTTGGTATGGAAATATTCCAAGATAAGAAAATCTAAGCTCTTTTGTCGTTTTGTGGATTTTTCTTTGGCTTTCGACAGCATAAGTAGGAAGATTCCTTGGGACACACTTAAGGCATTGAAAATAGAAAGAGTGTTGCTGGAAACCCTTATTAGACTACATGAAGACACTTGGGCATGGATTCAATACAATCAATATGGGCATTTAACCAACAAGATTTATACGAATGTGAGGCAAGGATGTATCCTGGCTCCCATGTTGTTTAATATTTATATTAACACAATTCTGGATCAGATTGTTAATCCTGAATGTCATGCTCCAAAAATAAAAAAAAATAGAATTGATAGTTTGGCAAATGCCGATGATTTAGTTCTATTATCAACTTCAGCATTAGGCCTTAAAAGAAAATTGGTGCTCTTTGAATCTTTATGTGAACAAAGAAAGCTAAAGATAAATCTAAGTAAAACAAATGTAGTGAATTTTGGAAATAAATGTAAAAATCTGCCAAAGTTTAAAATAAATGGGAACTACATAACCATATCAAATAGATATGAGTATCTGGGAGTTTGTTTTTCCCAGAGTCTATCTTGGATAAAGCACCTAGAGCACATACAAGATAAATTGTCATCATCTATAAATGCCCTTAAAATATTTAATAGCAAAATGGAAAACAAAATCAACAAGAGGTATCTGGAGGGTTATCAATGCTAAAATTAGATTAAGCATACTATATGCTTCAGAAGTTTGGGAGAATTCTAATGTTAGAACTTTAGAAACAATTTTAAATAAATTGTACAGATATATTCTGATGTTACCACAGGGTACTCCAAACTATATATTAGAATTAGAACTGGGACAGTGTTCATTACTTTATCTAATCCAAGAAAGACAAATCATTTTTTTGCTTAAAACTTTTTTACTATCAGATGACAGTTACCCTAGAATGTACCTGGAAGAAAGCATCTTTATGGCTAGTTTGGGATACGTACATCCCTTCATCCATTTCATAAAGAATACTTTAATGCCTACAGATATGGCTCATCTTTTGTGTAAGATATATGTTAGACCATTTGTAGAAGTCATGGAAGATGTCAAACAAAGGCTGAGCGATCTGGATTCTAACCAAATATTAGTTCAACTCTCCCTGATGAAACTCCATGATTTTTTATAAAACAGTTAAATCTACTCATGGCCTGGAGGTCTATCTTACACAACTAACATGCCCTAAACTTAGAATAATTTTCACTAGATCCAGGACAGAAAGGTATAATGCCTAATTTATTAATTTTAGACAAAACAGAAAAGGAATCTTATCTCCTTTTTGTAAATGTGGAGCCCCGACACTTGTTGACATAAAACATGTGGTACTCTTATGTCCCCTATAAAAGGTAAACAGGAAAAAATGGTTGAGTGGATTGATCGGTGGTCTCAGTCTTCCCCCTGGAGATTTATTAAAATATTTGTTTATGACAAAAGACAAAAACATCCTAGAAGCTGTTGGGAAAGTCTTGTTGTCCACACATCTATGATGAATTTTTATATTTGAGCCATTGTTGGGTCAAGAAAATTGGTGTACTTTTTGCACATTTATGTTATTTATTAAATCAATTGCTGTACATTATGCAATTGTTATATAAATTGTCTTAAATTATGTAAATCTGCTGCTCAGAAAATCATGTCATTTTATGTGATGTGAATTTTAACTTTTGTGTCCTACAGTGTAACAGCAATTATGCTGATCAATAAACTTGTACCCACCTACGTAAAACAGGCAGAAGCTACTTCAGTTTAAAGTCTCATCTGAAGGATATCAGGTCCCAACAGAACAGCATCCCCCAATTACTGTAGTCAAGTGCCAGCATTTATGGTATGATGAGCCCTATCCCAGTGCTGGACTAGAACCCACAACCATCTAATTCAGAGACAAATGTGCTATTAACAGAGTCACAATGACATCAAGGATGCTTAGTAAGCTGTATCTGTATTGTTACATAAGCTGTGTGCTTCAGCATCTGATGTGATATTATCTCAAGTAAACGAATGAGATAACCACCTTTATGACAAAGTACAATCTTAACAGCAAAATGTTGGCTCTGGACCTATGTACAGTATGTATGGGTCAAGACAACAGGCATAAAAAAAATTGAAACAAAAAAGTTTAAACAACAGTGGTTGAGCTCTAAGTTTTGTTTTTCCATAAGTAAGTTATCCTTGAACATGTAGCAGGCACGGTCCTGTCTTATTGCTAAAACATTACAGTACAAAAATACTAAATGACGGCAAATTATAACCGGTTTTCCCTAGCATTATTGTAATCATGGAGCTTCACATTTGTTTAATTCCTGGGTACTCCATGATTTTAAGTACTTCTTACTGTATTGCCGTTGACCTCATGAGTCATCTTCAACCCCATCCTACTTCTGTCCCTCGACGAAAGCTAATTTGCACACCCCTCTCTCTGAAGAGGACCGGACTGCACACTTTTATGAACTTTTGTCAGTGCTCAGGCCCAGTAGTAGTATTTTTCATTTGATCAGGTTCCCAAGTAAAGTACTGAGGGTGCTTAAGTCTGCTCTGTGAGTGTTTGGGCACTCCAGCACCCATGGAGTTGACAGGCACCTGTGTAAAAGTCAAGAGCTTGTCCTCGAAGTATTAAAGGTGCTTAAATCAGCTCTGTGAGTATTTGAACATCCCAGCAGCACCCATAGGGTTGGCAACTATGTTAGAATTCAAGAGCCTCGGGAAGCACTTGAAGAAGTGATATGCCAGGGGGTAGGTTGGAGAATCTTGACACACAGCAGCACTACAGCATGCTGATGGCCGGACTGCCTCTCGACTGCTTCTTCCCCGGTCTCCGCCCTCCGTCACTCCCCACCGTGTCTCATAGAAGGCGGCACCCGCGAGCTGTCTGGACCGCTTCCTTGTTCAGAGAGAAAGACGAAACTGGAGATCGCCAACCCTCATCACCTTAGTGGCTATCAGGTATGTTGATCGTCATAAGTAGTATCCAATTCATTAGGATTTTTTTTAATCGCGTTATAATCTAATCGTGGTAGGTTTTGATAGGAGTGTGTACTGTACCTCCGCGATAATTTTCAGAGTCGCTTTGCCAATATTTGCTCAGCAGCTATTTTACAGCAGCTTTGTTTCGCTGGCACCATACTTCAGTTGCGACTGTGACTAGCATAGCAAACTGTTCACCTCAGAATAACTGTTCGCCTACATATTTATATTACGAAGTAAAACGGATCATTGTAGAAGTGGTCGTTTGTCTTTAATATACTGCGACTAGCGCAGCAGTGTTGCAGACTAACTGTAATTTTACGCGGGCGCACTGACGCTGGATCTGTTATGGAGAACAAATCGAAACTTAAGGAATCGAAACGCTCCTACTTCCAGGTCTCCTGTTATAAAACAGTTCGGTAGGTACGGTACTACGTTTCAACCTGTCAGCGTTGCAATGAACAGATTAGCCAAATATATACTGTAGAAGCAGAATGAATATGTGTAGCACTTTCTTCTTTTAAAGAATACGTCTGAAACTGTGGAGTGTTAACGAGCGTTTCTAACAATTAGTTTTAAGTTTTACTAGTGTGTGTGTCCAGAAATAACTCTGTTATCAAGAGGAACATCAGGTGCACCTATGGCGCAAGTGTAATTCTGAGCGTAGAATACATAATGTTATGCGAAATAGCAGTTGAGAGGTATGGTTCTATACTATATGGCTGAGGCCAATAATTTCACATTGAGGACACATTTCCAAGCCTGATAAATCACGGAATTTGACTGCTACAGTAGGTTGAGATAATCCACAGGTAGCATCATCTGTGGATTATCATGGAGAGATACCGTGATAATCCACTTTATCACCACTTGTCAGTCAAATGCTATGAATTAAAGCAAACTGTCACTAAGATCTCTTTTAGTAAATTTTACAGGTGTCACACTGCCGATTTTCCTTGTGTGCTTCTGTCATTGACCTCTTAACAGTTTCTTCAAACTGAGCCACAAAAATGGCATCCAGATTCCTGTTTATTGCTGCATAGTTGAATTAGCCCTGCTGGTGTTGCCATTGGTAGTGCAGGAGTTAAGAGAGAAGCATAACAGGAATAGCAGTGAAGTATAGAACTGATGTTAACCCCACCCCACAGAGAGTGACAGGCATTGGGGTGTGCTTTTGAGTCGCTGGCCATAACGCTCATGCTATTTCACCTACCCTACCCTGCAGAGTCTGACAAGTGTCGCATTGTGCTTTGGGGTCATTTGACCTTATGCTCACCCCATTTCATAAGTATGTATGTAGGAGAATGGGTTGAATTTTGGGGCAGACACCTTGATGCCTGTCAGTGGCTGCAGGGTGGGGGTGGAGGACCAATGGCAGGAGAAGTACAGCAGACAATCCAAAGACACACCCCAGATGCCTGCGAGTCTGTACAGGGTGGAACGTAATGGTAAGAAACCATAACGCCCTAGATGTGTGTTGGTATTTGCACTCCAAATTTTAAAACACGGTCTTTTTGTGACCCCACCTCATGAAAGCATTTGGGATCTCTGCTCATTAACAGTGTCCTTGTGATTTTGTTAATCTGTCTTGAACATTGATTTCCCACATTAAATTGTCAGCTGCACCATTGATAAGGAGGTGTGAAGAGATGGCAATGTTGAAAATCTGGAGTGAAAATATCATACATTTTTGAAGTTACGAGCATGTGTGAAAACTGCACACTCGTAACACTGTCATTTAGTGGAATTATTTCACCCTCATGAACAGTGGCACTATGATTGTCTTAATCTGCCCCGAACGTTGATTTCCCACAGTGACCGTGTGATTGTGTGCCACATGTGCGAAACTACATTTCTGGTAGGATGTGGCAAATGACAGCTATACTGTTCATAAGAAGATGTGCAAAAATGACAATGTTGAAAATCTGGAGTGAAAATATTACAAATTCTCGAAGTTACGACTGTGCAAAGACACTGCGCACCGCACGCTTGTAACATAGTCATTTTATGAAAATTTTTTCACCAACTTTTCAACATTGGCATTTTGGGACCTCTGCTCATGAGCAGTGTTACTGTGATTTTCTTACTCTGTTCTGGACATTGTTTTACTACAGCGACTGCACCAGTGCGCGTTGGATGTGCAAAAACACAGTTCAGGTAGGATGTGGAAAATGAAAGCTTTACTGTTCATAAGGAGGAGTGAAAAAATGGCAATAGTGAAAATCTGGAGTAAAAATATAAAAAAATATCGAAGTTATTAGCATGTGTGGAAACTGCACAATGCACGTTTGTAACACAGTCATTTTATGGATGTTTGTCGCCTAATTTTTAACATAGGCACTTTATGACCTCTGCTCATGAACAGAGTCACTATGATTTTCTTAAAGAGCTAGTGTACTGCTTGGAATTAATAGTAATTTTCAGATGCAGTCAGCTGTCACTTCCAATATCTGAAGTGTTTTTTTATTTTCTGTCTGCTAAATAAAAGATTTTCCACCTGGCAGTACTGGGGTGATGAGTGGAGCAGCACTCTGTCTGGAGGAAAAAAAAAAGTCAGTTCTGTTCCTCCCACTACATCCTCAGAAATGAGACAAAACACCTTAAGGCATCACAGTCCTTGCAGACTGAGCAGTGACTTTCACAAGCTACCAACCAAAATGCAGGAAATTGTGACATCACTAGTAACCAGGGAGAGCCAGTGCCTGCTGCTTCACGTGAAAGTGAAACCTGGCAGTGAGAAATGGTTCTAATTGGTTACTAGTGATGTTGTAGTCAGTGTGGTCTCAGTGTTGATGTAGTGGGAGGAACAGAAGTGACTTTTTTTTTCCTCCAGACAGAGTGCTGCTCCACACATCACCCCAGTACTGCCAAGTGGAAAATATCCTAATTAGCAAAGAGAAAAGAAAAAATACTCAAGATATAAGTAGTGATTGCTGACTACATCTGAAAGTTACAAATAACTGCAGGCAATTTCCAGGCAGTATACTAGCTCTTTAAGCTGTCCCAAACACTGATTTCCCTCAGTGACCACGCTATTCTGTGCTGGAAGTGCAGAAACACAGTTTGGCCAGGATGTGAAAAATGACAGCTGTACTATTCATAAGGATGTGTGAAAAAATTCCAATGTTGAAAATCTGGGGTGAAAGTTATTACAAATTTGTGAAGTTACAAGGGTGTATGGAAATTGCACAATGCATGCTCATAGCACAGTCATTTAATGGACTTTCGGCACCAAATTTTCAACATAGGCATTTTAGGAGCACTGCTCATGAACAGTATCACTGTGATTTTCTTAATCTGTCCCAAACACTGATTTCCCACAGTGACCGTGCTATTCTGCGACGGAAGTGGGGAACACACATTTCAGACAGGATGTGAAAAATGACAGCTGTACTGTTCATAAGGAGGTGTGGAAAAATGCCAATGTTGAAAATCTGAAGTGAAAATATTACAGATTTGAGAAGTTATGAGTGTGCGTAGAAACTGTGCAACACATGCTCCTAAAACAGTCATTTTTAAAAAAACTTTATTCGCCAAATTTGCAACATAGGCTTTTTGAGAGCCCACCTCATGAACAGTGGTACTGTCATTTCATTACTTGGTCCTGAAAAGTGATTTCGCATAGTGACTGAAATCAACTTTTAGGACCACATACCGCCATGACAGTGACTGAATTCATGAGAAGGGGTCCCAATAACCCCATGTTGAAAATTTGGTGCCAAAATTATTGAAAATGCCCGAGATATGCACCAAAGTTGGAAAAACTATTATTTATGCCATTACATGGCTTACCGGCATTTCTTCAGTTCGCATCGGCTTTCAAGAGTCCAGACGTGTTCCCAGTCCACCGGAAGATTGTCGCGCCAGGCTCCGGAGGTAAGTATGGGGTGAGGGTGTGTGTGGACAGGTGGGGTACACAGGGGTGGGTGCAGGTTGGGAGAGGGGGCTGCAGACAGTAAGGGACCGTTTTCTACTTTACAGGGTTAAAAAAAAAATAAACGTTGTGGGAAGGTTTTTTTTTTAACAGGTACTTTTCGCACACTGGGGTGGGCTTCCAGCATGCCAACAGGGTGTTTTGGGGTGGGGAGGACTGGAGCCGATGGGGATTGGGCACCCTGTCGGCAAATAAAATGTGTTGGGGGGATGATGCCAAGAGGGATTGGGCACCCCCCCATGGCAAACAACTGGCATGGGACATGATGCCGATGGGAGTTGGGCTCCCCATCGGCAAATTAACTCAGGAGGGGGCATGATGATGCCAACAGGGGGATTGGGTACCCCCGATGTTGGCTTTTCTGGGGACTGTGCGAGGCAGGCTTCACAGCTGCTGCCATGTCTGATTGAAATGTTACACCAGGAAAGGCACGCCCTGCAGTGAGGTGGAGCACTTTCATTGCAGCAGTTAAAACATTTTAAGTTGGTGGCACACTTTTGCACTGCTGTCATAGACAGCATGCAGTCTAATTCATGCCAGGGAGCCCAGCCCCAAAAAGCAGTGGCACCACTGGCCACAACACGAGCGCGCCTCCAAAACCAGCTATTCTAAAGTTACCGCAACATGTTTCTTGCGCATGTGCAAGACAACATAACAAAGCAAAATGATGTGCAAGTGTGAGCTATAAGTTGACAGTTCAGTCCCGTGGGTTATGGAACATCATAATCCACTTGGCATTTGGCCTCCTGGACTATTATGTTGAAAAAAAAAACTCAATTAAATTATCACCATGTAAATTCCAGCTTCATATTATTTATTCTGTATATATAATGTGGCTAAGGCCAACAATCCACATTCAGCAAAAAGTTTCTAAATGTGATCATCCACAGTTTGTAATTGACCGGTAATGATAATCTAGTTTTTAAGCATGGATTACTGCATGTTAGAAAATTGACTTTCTATTTCCTGCCATCTGACTGGCTAGTACCCTTGCCAGGGGGTTACATTAACTTACAGTAGATGCCCATGGAACATAAAGTGCCAGCCCTAAGTGCCCCTTTATCCACTCAGGTATCCTTGCGTCCACCCTGCTTCCTCACCTGCCAAAAGCACCCCACTGGGTACAGAATTCATGCAAACTATCACCATGCACAATGACACAGTGGCAGTCACAGCAGTTGCCTAATTTAACAGAAGGATAAAAAAGTGTTTCTGTGTTACTTGCTAAAAGCCCTAAAAGGTAACACCATCGGTACTGACTCACTTGATCCCTGCCTTTTACATCAGGTCCTGGATCAGGTCCTCTCACCTATTACGTGCATTTTCAACAAATCACTCTGTCTCGGACAATTCCCCTCTGCCTGGAAGATTGCCACAGTTACCCCTGTCCATAAAGGTGGTTACAGGACTCTTCCGGGTAACTACCGACCCATCTCAATCCTCTCCCCCCTCTCTAAGGCGTTAGAGAAAATTGTGGCGTCCCAAGTCTCTGACTACCTTCTTGATCTCTCCCAGAATGCTAGCCCTGGTCCTGATGATCTGGAGCCAAAGCTTCTCAAACTAGGTGCTCCCCTTATAGCCTCCCCGGTGGCCCACATTTTCAGCCTATCCCTTACCCAGGGACTGATCCCGGATATCTGGAAGGTTGCCAAGGTCGTCCCTGTCCCTAAGCAGGCGACCCCAAAATCCTGGACAACTACCATCCCATAGCTATCCTCTCTGCTGTCAGCAAGCTCCTGGAAAAGGTGGTCGCCAAACAAATCTGGAGTATATCCACCCATGGTCTGCTGACCCGCCCAACACGGCTTTTGTAAAGGGCACAGCACTTCCACGGCTCTCATCTCAGTCTCTTCCAGCATCAGAGCTGCTATGGATCAGGAAAAACTCTCAGGTGTGGTATCTATTGACTTATCCAAGGCGTTCGACCTTGTTGACCACGACCTGCTTGCCCTGCAGATGAGGTCTCTTGGTTTGTCCCCCACCGCCCTAAACTGGGTCTCTGACTACCTATATGGCAGAAAACAACTAACTAAATTCAATAAAATCCTCTCTGCCCCTGGCCTGTCACCTCTGGTGTCCCTCAGGCTCCGTGCTGGGTCCTCTACTCTTTCCCTGTTCATCAACAATCTCCCTGATGTGGTCTCCAGCTGCCGTGTCATCATGTACGGATGACCTGGTTCTCCCTGGCCCCTCCTGTGATACAGCCACACTAAACCGTCACTTATCTGAAGACCTCTGGAACATCCAGGCATGGCTCTCCAACCATAAATTGGTCCTAAATCAAAACAAAACCCAGGCTATGCTCTTGGTTCCTCTGCCAAAATCTGAGCCTCTTCAACTCCCTACATATCAACTCTAAGATGGCTCCCCTCTCCCTACGTGACCTCCCTCAAATATCTTGGAGTGACGCTTGATCCCCAATTGGACCTTGGTAGTCATATCCATAATGCCTGCAGTGGGGTAAACCCATAGCTGGGGATGGCCTACTGGGCTCGGTACAGCCTCACTCCAGGACTCGCTTAGCTCTTGCCAGGGTACTACTTCCCTCCCTCAGCTCCGTCCCTCATATTTGCTCACTTCTAAGACCTCCAAGCAAGTGGAGCACAATGTACAACAACATCTGTCGCTTTTGCCGGGCTGCCCCTGCCTCACCCATCACTGCAGGCTCTCAGAGAAGCTTGGCTGGCTATCCCACTCAATCACCTTAACTTTAGCACTGGGTGCCTTGTGAGTAAAGTACTTAGCTCCGCACCCTCCGAACTGGCCCGGTTTCTTGCTCCTGCTGACCTCCCCCTACCTGCTTAGATCCCAAGGCCCCGGCCTACTAAGTGTACCTACTTCCCACACCAACATGGGGACCGGAGTTTGCTGTCCATGGTCCCAGGCTCTGGAACTCCTTTCCTGAAAGAGTCCGTACTGCCTCCTCTCACAAGAGTTTCGGACCTCCTGTGGGATCATCTTAAGGTGGCTTCGCTGTGAATGTCCTAAGCCTCCTTAGCCTCCCGTGTCCACTGGTGCTGGCTTCTCTCCTGCTCTGGTGTCACCACTCTTGCGCTGTGTCCTCGTCCAAATCCCCTCCCTTGCTTGACCGATGCTATGATGTTACTATGCTCATAATCCTCACCAGCCCTGTTGGTCATTGAATTTATCTCTAATTTATACCTTGCCCCAGCACTGTATCTGGGTGTACCTTCCACGTAAATGTAAAAACTGTAAAAATTGTCTTTTCTCCTGTTTTTGTACCTGAATGTATTCATCTGAACCAATTACTGCATCAATGTACCTGTTGTACCCTTTTTGTACTCTCCCGGGTCGTTCCTGAAAATAGGCATAAAACTTGTCTAGTGTACTTACCCGGTAAACAAAAACTAAATAAATAAATAAATAAGTACAATGTTCTCTGCCCTGAACAACACGGGTTCAGAGCAGGTCATAGTACCAATACAGCACTCCTGGAATTTTCCAGCTTCCTCCATGCCTCCTTGGACTCTGGTGCCTTGGCTGGTGCTATATTCATTGACCTATCTAAAGCATTTGATACTGTTTCGCATCCTCTTTTGCTCTCCACCCTCGACCTAATAGGCTTTGCCTCAGGCCCTGTTTCCTGGTGCACCAGCTATCTCTCCCGCCTCCCAATGTGTGAAAGTCAACGGTACTCTCTCTGAAACATGCCCCATTTCGCTTAGGGTGCCGCGAGGGCTCAATTCTGGACCCCTACTATTCTCACTCTTTCTTAACTCCCTACCCAGCAGTTGTACGGGTAAGATGCTTCTCTATGCTGATGATGCTGTTCTCGTTGCCTCCCACAATGACCCCATGCTGCTACAGAACTCCTCCAACTAGTCTTTGACTCTGCAGCTACCTGGTTCACTGAGCACCGACTTGTTATCAACCTTAAGAAAACAAAAACGATGCTCTTCTCCCACCCCCAAAATAAGTACAGCAAATTTCCTTAGCTGTCCACTCCACACCCAATCTCGTCATTGACCAGGTGCAGTCCTATAAATATCTTGGTATAACCTTTGACCCTGCACTTTCATTCCATGGACATATTCTGCCCTAATTCTGTCGCCAACTCATGGCTAGGCATTCTTTACCGCACAAGAATACCTCCCTCCTGATGCCCTCTGCCTGTCACCTCCTCTGTCATGTCTCTCATTGACTATGGCCTTCGGTCTATGGCTCAGCAGATCAGACTGCCCTCAACAAGGTTGCCTCACAGTTAATAAGGCCTGCAGACTTATCTGGTGCTCCCAGACTCACTCACACATGTGAGCTGTACACCCTGGCTACCCTACTCAACCTGGAAGAGTGACTCATGTATCAGACATGCCAGCTCACCTTAAAGCCCCTGTGGCCTATCCCCATAGGCTCATCCAACCCATTTGCCGTACTGCACCGACTCCTGATCACGCCGCAGCTCGTCAAGAGCTACTCCTAGTTATTCGAGAGCCAGGACCTCTCAAGGTCAGCGGGCATTCCCTACCAGCGCCCCACTGGTATAACTCCTCCTGCCAGTGTCTCAAACTCACTAACCTTAGCTTGCTTTAAGCCCAGGCTCAGAAACTTCCTGCTTAGCTCTCGCAAATGCAACTGCCGCTAGCCTAGTGTAAAAAAAAAAATTATATACTCTGTTTGACAATGCTCACTGAGCGGCTCCCTCCCCTTCCTTTCCCTACTAATTCCTCCTCCTATCTCCCTCCCTTCTACCCCCACCAGCTCTCCCCCGACCATAAGTTTTGCACCTTTTGTTATCTTTTGCTTCGTTGGAGATTGTATTCTATTGTAACAAAATTGTAATTGAACTGTAACTTTTTTGTTTGTAAGTACTGTGTCCCTTGTACTACTGTTCTGATGTCCTCTTTGTGACGAGGTACCTTTGTAAATGAGCCTCTGGCTCAAAGGTTTCTAAACTGATGTTTAACTAAATAAATAAATAAATAAATAAATAAAAAGGTTGTTATGCGTACCTTACACTGCACTACACCGCGCTGATCACCGGTACTGCTTCTGATGCCACTGGCTCTCAAGTACAGCTCACATACATTCTTCTGCAGAATAAATGTAAAAGGTGTATGTTTATTAAATAAATAAAAAAAATCCAGTTCTTATTCCATGGTAGGGGAGACAGTCAAATGACTGTTTCTCCCAACCACGCCCATTTCCAGCAGCCGCACTCTCCAGACTGTGCTCTCATGTTCCCTTCTCCACATGTTGGCCCACTGTGTTTCTCAGTGAGTGGCTCCTGCCACCCACTCTGTTTTTTGAACCAATCAGTTTCCAACCACTTCCATTAAAAAGAAATCTCACACTTAAAATGTACATGCCTACCCATGCATGGTCTCTCGGTACCACTCCAGCAATTCATTTGTTCATCCTTCAGTACAGAGCCCTGGTACATGCACCAGTGACAGAAACAGGCTGTCCAAAACAGTAACTCCCTCACCTAGCAAGTGTACCAGTAGAGGGACTATTTTACAAGAACAATTTTTTATTCCTTTTTAACATTTATTTGATTTTCGTTTAATCTTTAATTTATTGTAACTAAAAATGTTATTTATACCCATTTTCTAAGCACAATGATACCTTCCATGGTGGGTGATATTGAGCAATACCAGACCTTCCAGGGGCTGTGAGGCCATGCGCCTGTGTATCAGGCCTCATTATATCTCTGAGGTGTCCAGTATCGCTCAGTACTGCCCACCCTGTTGGGTATTACTGCTTGCATGGATTATCACACCATGAATTATCACAACTTGTCAATCAAATTTCATGAATTGTAACAAGTTTTCAGTCTCTGTAACTAAGTTTTTCAAGCGCCATACTGCCCGTCGTTCTTGTGCGTTTATCTCGTATACATCACACCTCTCATTGCTTCTTGTAAATTAACTGCACAAATGGCATAGCATTTGAAATTCAAAATCCCAAATACAGAGAAACTGGTGATACTCATTTGCACCCATTAAAACAATTCACTACTGTGAAGTTCTGCAGTTTTATCAGATTTGTTGCATGGTGTGCAGGAGTAACATTCAGACAGGAAGTATATGAACAAAGAGAGCAGCATGGTGTGAGATGGTGCATTGTTCTCTGCAATTTAAATATGCCTTCGTAATCACAGCTACTTCTATTTAAATGTGCCTTAGTGATGACAGCTACTCCCCCTCCCCCAGGCATTTGCATTTCCTGGTGCTAAGCCTTTGGCCTTTGAAAAGCAGTCACTAGCCACTGTGCATGTTATGTTTCCAAGCTTAGCAGCTGTAGCATGAGATTGGCTGTTGTATTATAGTGGTAGTATTAAAATATGGTAGTATTAAAACAAAGTTGGATTAGTCCTTAATATAAAAAAAATAAAATGATTTGCAAACATGAGTTACAAGGTGACAATTTAATCTTGAGGTTTATGGAACTTCAGCCTTATGGATTTTATTATCTGTATGCAGATGATACAATTTTGTACCTTGAAGGGAAATCTGTGGGAAATATACAAGATAAACTGCAGAAATGTTTTAATACATTACAAACGTATTTTTCAGAACATGGTTTGGTCTTGAATTCACAGAAGTCACAGGTAATGTTGTTTTCAAATAAAAAAGTACCTGTGGAGTTGAATATTAAGACATTCGATGGGCATAGCCTGACCTATGTGGATCGTTATAAATACCTGGGAGTATGGATGGACTCCCATTGCAGCTGGGATTTTCATGTTGATAGCTTGACACAAAAATTGAGTAAAAAGCTGGGGGCATTGTATAAGCATAGAAGTTGTCTCTCATTTGATGCTAGATTAAGGATAGTAAATTCAATGATAATTCCGCTTATTGATTATGGTGATATCATATATAGAGGGGCAGCTAGGAGTAATTTAGGAAAGCTTGATGTCATCTATAATAGATATGCACTTTTTTTCTTGGATGCACCTCAGAAAACACATCATTGCACTCTTTACAGGAACTTAAACTGGATGTCCTTGACAGAACGGCGAAACATGCACGTGCAATGGTTAACCTATCGCTGTTATTGTAAAAAAGTTCCAGGATATATAGTGGAGTTCCTGGAGGAATGGAATGTTAAGGCAGGTTTGAGATCTGAAGAGGAAGTAAAATTTAGGGTACCTCTTATGAGAACAGTGAAGGGTCAACATTGTTATCTATATGAAGGCCCAAAACTGTGGAATTCATTACCAGGTTATTTGAGGTCAAGTATAAATAAAATATCTTGGAATGAAATAAAATTATGGCTTGTAAAGGAAGCAGTGTCTCTAAAGATTTGCTGTACCCGAGATGCTTAAATGTATGTTTTACTGTTGTAATCTATTTTTTTTGTTTCTTTCCTTTTTTTTTAGTTGTTTGTGTATTATGCTTTTTCATGTATGTATAGTGTTTGTATTTGTATGTATTTAAAAATGAAACCGAAACTGATGAACTGATATTCTTTTGTACAGTAGGACCCCATTGTAAATTAGCTGATGCTAAATTGGGTTTTATCCTGTTTCTGATATCAGAAATAAACTTTTTACTACTACTACTACTATTATGTTCCATAAACACCTCGAGTGAATTTTCACCTTGAAACTCACACTTTCTCATTGTTTATTCTATATTTAATATATGGATTTTCAAATTAATACTTTTTTAAACCATAGAAAATATTTTCGGTAATACAGTCACTACCAGAGTGATAATACTACAGTTAATGACTAATTATAGTATTGTTCAGAGCCCGTAATACTATCATTTGGAGCCCTGAATTATACTATTATCAGTAAAACTGAAGAGAGCAAGCTCAGGAGTCTCCCTCACACTATGCCATGTTATCACTGTCACACAATAGCGTTCTCTATGCGACTGATGATTGGACACTTTGCATCTCTGGGCGGGCAGATCAGTTTAAAAAAAATGGCGTCCGTCTCTCACTTAGCGAATCTCTATCACAAGCGACTGCTGCATTTCCTCATTTTGTTCCTTTTTCTTTAAACCGTACAAAAAGTGGATTTTATCTGGTTGATCCTGCGTACCCCAAACAAAAGAACAGGTAGGAATGCCTACCAAATCGAAATTTTCCAAGGCACATCCTGCTCATGGGGAGACCTGTGGCTGTCAGCCAGCCAAGACCAAGACATCCTTCACTTCAGTAACCCATCACCCATTTCAAAATGCTGAAAACCACAAAAAACTCAGATCCATGTATTAAAAAAATAATGGGTAAGTAATGTGTAATACCAGTGAAAATACCATCTTGTGGTTCTGGACATGGGAACCTCTCAAGCTTCACTCTCAAGGTTTCTACATGTCCAGAACCTCTCGATGGTGTTACTCACCGGTAATACACATTCACCTATCCATTCTCTTTATAATAACTGATGAATCCCTTTATCACACTTTTTATTAGTGTGATCAAACAATGTAAATCACTGGGTATGACATCATACCCAGTTATTACAGCATTTGGAGAGCTCTCACTTCTCTTTCCCAGTTTACAGTACAACAGCAGGAAACATGATTCTTGTATTCATATCCCAACACCAGTTAATAAAAAAAAACATAAGCAACTCTGTTTATGATTTTATTTACACACCCTTGGTGTGTGATGATCACATAAACCTCTTGGGCTTCCCTTTTGAGGTTTATGGGTCATCACCCACCTTGAGTGTGTATAAACAAGTTTTTATAACACACAGTTGCCAGTGCATTATTGTCTATGTACTGTTTGGAGAGACAAATGTGAATACTATAGAGGCTGGCATCACAGGACTGTAAAAAGTCTCAGCCATTTGACTTTTGTTGCCAGGCAGTTTTAGACATGAAGTTGGGTAGGTACAGTTTGTTATCACTTACAGTACAGACAGCACTTGAATTTAAACACGTTGCCATTTTTACTTATTACTGTAGGTCTTTCAAGACTGTCATTTGTAGGAACTGTAGCATCAGACACATTTTTTAATGTGTGAGTTTTGGAAGGGCAGGGGTGGCCGGGAATGGCTGCAGAATTTCAGGTTTTTATGTAAATGCTCTTGGTTGCATTATTTGGAGAGGAGATTGATATATTTTACCAAAATGCATCAATCCTCTCATGCAACACACTCAGAGTGCACCTAAGAGCTTATAAAGACCTGTAAATAAATGTAAATAAATAAATAAATTCTGAGCAGAGCTGCAGGTTTGGGTCTACCAAAGAAGCAAACACCTCAAACTTCAGGGCCCAGATATTCAAACTGCACCCAAAAAGCGCGCAATAGCAGAAGCAAGTGCAAGTCCATTGCGCCCATGTGCAAGAGGCACGATATTCAAAAACTGAGCAGGCCAACCAAAAGCCTACAGCCGACGACTCAATATCTGCACTAATTCGCGCCCATATAGAGCTAACTAGGGAGGGAAGCTGAGCAGATCTGATGCACCATAGTGCAACAAGGGATGTGCAGCTGTGCAGTCCAGAGGCTCCATAGCGCAACCAGGGACACCCCCCAGCAGCAGGGGCAATGCAACTGCACAACCAGGGAGGTAGGGGCCCACCACCCATGCCACAGATGTGCACAGGAACACACAGCAGGACAGACATTGTCCCCCCACACCCCATGCACTGCACAACTGGGGGAGGGCTGGAATAACCACCGGCCCATGGAGACCAGCAACCAACCCACAGCTGGGCCATGGTGCCCCATCACACCTCCCGGCAAGCTGTGACTGGCACACAAGGAGGGCTGACCAACCCATGCCATACCGTCCCCCCAATGCAGAGCACACCCTGCACCATGACCCCTAGACACCCTGCCCAGGAGCAGCGTCCACCACTGCAGGAAACCCCATGCATGCCACCACCCCCACTGTGACACTGCAACCCTGTGCACCACAGAACCATGCAAGGCAGTCCCACCACGAGCACCCATCAGTGGGTGGCAGCACACAATGATGCAACACCGGCATACACAGTGCCACCATGAACAGCCCCCCCGAGGTACTGCTAAGAGACCAACCATGCGTCGGCACACGAGGTATCCCACACGGGACAGGGCTGGACCCCACCACCAGTGGTACGGCACCCTGCACACCCTCCCAATGACACGCCCCAACCCAGCACTGGCCACAACAGCCAGCGCAGACACCCTCAGTGGTGCGTGGAAGCATGCACCACACCGGATGCCACACAGTGCATGGACAGACACCCACCCATACCCAAGGGCACAACAACACAGGGACGCAGTGGCGGGGCAAAAAAGCCCCCAGCATGGGCCTATGTAAACTGTGTACACACAACCCGCAGTCCTCCATGGCACTGGAGTGCCAGCCACCCTGCGCAGGCACTGTGGACCTGTACGCAACCAGCATTTTCCCGGAGCACAAGTCACAGACAGTGGTGCACATCCCTTGCAACACACACAAGCCACAGCATGGAGGTGAGTCAACAACTGTGGAGGCCACAGTGTCACCCGAGGCAGACGTGCACCACACCAGTGACAGGAGGCAACCCAGCATTGTGACGGGTACAGTGGCTGCCCTGCATGGACAGCCACCACTGACATGCCAGCAGACTGTGCAGTCACAGACATGCATGGGTGTCAGCTGCACAGGCCATGGACGGGCTGACAGGGGCACCATGGACACAGAGCATGCACCATGAACTACTGCACACAGTCATCCAGTGCACAGGGCACAACACACACACCACAGACACTGACTGATAGCCACCCCCACACCATAGTCACCTCCACGTGGACACACACATACCCATGACTGCACCACCCTGACACCATGCACACCACTGCAGCTGAGCACCTATAGCCCGCTGCAAATCAGAGACCACCACAGTATTCATATCAAAATAACTGTATTAAAACAACATATAAAAGGTAACTATGTACAACAATATATACAAGGTAGGGGGGGAGGGCCACAAACAAGGTGGGGGTGGATAAGGGGCAGGGGTGGACAAATGGGACAGGAAAGGAGGGGTGTGAGGGTGGGTCCAGGGGGGTAGGGGATATCAGGGGCAGAGGGACTTGTAACAGGAACGCCGCTCCCCGCTCCGGCTTCTCTGCTGCCTGTGCCTCCTCAGGACCCTGGTCTCATCTATCCGGCGAAGGATATCCAGGGACGTCCTCGCCACCTGCAGGATTTCCCGCAGTGCCTCCCAGATGTCATTGAGCTGGCGTATATCTAGGGCAAGGGAGCACAGTCAATAGGTGTGAATGCACAGCCCCATACAGCCCACCCACTGTGCATGGCATACGGCCGTGGAACATACCTCTGTGATGGTGTGTGACCACCCACATTGATCACGTCCACATGACCTGCCCACCCAGGCACATACAGCCATGCGGAACACTGCACACACCCACCGGCCAAGTCACGCACAGCACCACTGTGGCTGTTTAGTGACATGGCTATGTGGTGCAAAGGCAGTGGCACAGCCATGTACCCGGTGCACGCATGGACCACCATCGACGCACTCCCAGACATGCATTGCCACCGGACAGTGCTGACTGTAACAAGTTGCGTGCATGGCAGTGGTGTTGATGGATGGTAGCCGTGCCCTGCTGCCCACCCTGTTACACAGCATGCAATAGTAATCATGGAGGTATGGCAATCACCATCATCGGGCTGGTCCCTTGGGCGCTGTGGACCCTTGCCCCGCCTGGCCTCCCTCTCCTCCTCATTGCATTGCAGCTCACGGGCCAGGCACCGCTTCTCCAGGCCTGTGGTGCAAACATGGAGAGAGGAACATCAGCACAATCCCATAGCAAAGCCCCCCTGCCCCCAGGTGTGTGCCCTCCCACCCAGCCAGACCCACCCACCCTACACCCTGATAACACCACCACAGCCAACACCGGATGGTCCCTCGCCCATGTGCCAGACATATATAACTGTGATACCCATATGGAAGATAAAAGTGTGTTGACGTAACACCTACCTGGCCATGGCACCGTGCCCCTCCTGGCACGTCCCTGCAGGCGGGCTAGCAGTTCCGGCTCCCTTCGCTGCAGGTCCCCATACCTATGGCGGCACTGCTCAGCACTTCTCCCCTGTCCAGTGGCCTCCTCCCGTGCAGTGACCACCTCTCCCACACCTGGCTCCTGGACCTGTCTAGGGGTGCCTCCCCAAGCAGTGGTCCATGGTGTGGCTCCACTATGGCCACTAGGTTGGCCAGTTCCACCTGCATCCATTGAGCAGCCCTCCTATGTGCCATTCTCTCTGCTCGGTCTTCAAATATGGCGCTCTCCAGTGCGGCTACCCATGTGCAGATGCTGCGCGGTACAGTGCTGCCATTCCCTATTGCGCTGTCACCGAACAGCGCGATAGTGGTGCACCCATGCCTGACGCATGGCACCTAGGGGGCAAAGGTCGGGCACAGGGTCAAGGGTCTCTGGCACACGGACACGCACAGCACCATTGGAACCCAATGCATGTAGCATGATTGGCTGCCTGTGTGCTACTGCTAGTAGTGGCCTACCACGCTGTTGTCCCAGTGCGCCTATGATGGCCCAGTGCCACAGTGCCATGTAGGTGAACATCGCTATAGTGCCACTGGCACAGTGGTGGCCGTGCCCTGCATTGCTTCCCGCGCACAGCACGTCAGCAGCGTGGCAGATGCCTGCGTCAGCAACCCAGGCATGCGCAGAGAGGTGTGTACTACGCATGTCACAGAACTGCGCCATTGGCTTAGCACGTTCAACACAATTGCGCAAAGCGCAACAGCACGATATTCAGTCGTCATATGCAGAACAGCTAATCAGCCATGCAATGGCGCAGGACTGCAATTTGTATCCACTTAAAGTTGCGCCTCGCCTCATTTGCATGCGTTGTGCTATAAAAGTGTGACATTGGGCTGCAGTGGCCATAATTGGTTACTGCAGTCTATTGCTGAGTTGCATGCTGTTTGGGAGTGTGGACTGTGGATTTAGGGACATGCATGGGACTGCACAGTCACAGGTAACAACTGCCATTCTTACAGGCTAAATAATGACCGAGCAAGTTGTGGGAGAAGAGGAACACAGTGGTGGGAGGAGGAGGAGGCCTTATTTTACCAAGGCTAAGACTGAAGCCCTGTTTGAGGCCTACCTGGATCAGGAGCCGCTTCTCAGTGGACGGCAGGGAATACCTCAAGCCCGTGCTGCTGCATGGGAGGAGGTGGCATGTGCTGTGAACCTACATGACAGCCACCAGCGCTCCGTGCAGGAGTGCAAGAAGAAGATGGGCACAGACAGGAGGAGGATAAAGGAGAAGGTGGCTGCCATCAGGGCAGCACGAGCTGCGACAAGTGGGGACAGCTGGAGGTGGTACACCTGACCCCACAGGAGGAGAGGATTGCTGGAAGCATGCAGTGTTGTGCCATTGAGGGTGTTCCGGGTGGTGGCCCATCACTGCATGGTAAGTCATGGTCTGTCTATGGGGGGGGCAGGGTAGGTCACATATAGTAACACGACTTTGTTTTCCCTTACAGATCCTGAGCGTCTGCATGGGTCAGCGGTGGTGGGCCTGTCCACTGAGGACAGTCAGCTGGAGATGGAGGAGGGCCCATCCACCTCCACAGGTATACGTGGCTCAGTGAGACAGTGGGCCCACCTGGCTGTCCACACTGATGTTGTTGTAACAGGTGCGGAGGAAGCCCTGGCCGTGTCCCAGCATGACAGCATCCACGGATGCCAGCATGCTGTGACACGGGCCGGTGCCGATTCCGTCACTGATGATGATGTCGCTAACGGCATGGGCAGTGACACATGTGTGCCATGGGATGGCCACACATCAGGTAACATCGTGGCCATGGCTGTGGGTGGTGCTGCCGTGGAGGCCTGCGTGTCAGCACAGTCCCAGCCTGTGCCTGTCAGTGCCAGTGGGGCAGCACTGGTGTTTGTTTAGGACAGTGGGACTGTTGTGGCCACTGCGGTGGCACCACTGGGCCCTGGGGAGCTGCAGCCGGAGGGGCAGCATCAGCAGTCGGCCAATGGGCTTGGGGGTACAGGGGCCAGCGGCAGCGTCTGTGCACCACCTGTGGACATGCCCAGACCTGGTCCTGGTGCGCAGCGCCCACCCTCAAGGGGTGCTGAGCATCAGGGCCGCGCACACCCTGAGGGACAGGATGCCGAGGAGGCAGATGACCTCTTGGACGAGCACATCCGCCTACTGCAAGCATCAGTCCAGCAGCAGATGTGGCTTGCAACGTCAGTGGATGCACTGCGTGCGGCTCTGGATCGGGCAGAGAAGCGTTGCAGCAGAGACACCGCTCTGATCCTGGCAGGGATGGACTGGTTGCGGGAGGATGTGACCGCTGCCATTGACAGGCATGCACAGGCATTCACTGCTGTCATGGCCACAATGGGCACACAGTCATGTGCCCATGTGTCACGGACACCACGCAGTGCACTGTCCACCCCCCATTCCTGGCGTCATGCGACACCCTCCCTGTTGACACCGGGTTCAGCTGTGGGCATCCCGAGCACACCTGGCGCAGGCATGTTTGGTGTGCTGTAGACCCCTGCGCAAGCATGGTTGCGTTCACACAGTGGAACCCCTGGGGGACCATCGGTGCCACCCCATGAGGCCAGTGGTCGGCCTGTCAGTGCTGGTGGGTCTCGGCGGGGCTGCCCACGCATCCGTGGTGGCCGGGGCACTGTGACACATGACTGACCTGTCTCCCAACGCAGCTACTGTCTGGTGCTGCCTTATGTGCATTGTGTCTTTCAGTGGGCAGTGCACGGGTGGGTGCCCGGCCCTGCACGCGGACACACAGTCCATCTGCACACCCTCCCAGCTGCTGTCCACAGTTACGTGTGCATGATGATGCCTGCATTGCACTGTACACCAATGTGCAATGGTGCTCAGCATCTGACACACGCACATGGACAGGGAGTGGGCGTGGTGGTCTGTGGACATGTGTGTGGCTATGGGTGGCATTCTGGGTCGGTGTGCTTCCTACCCTTTGTCCAAGTTTGGTGCATTGTGTATGTGTGCGTGTGTGTGTGTCCGTCCGCATGGCATGTTAGACCTCACCCATCCCTGGTTGTGTGTGTGGTTCCATGCCCGGCCACTTCCCTTGATGGCATGCACCCCTGGTGTGTGTCCATGCGTGGTTGTGGGTTGTGCCTTAGCCATTGGTGGTTGCACATGGCCCCATGACTTGCCTGGGTTGGCTGAAATGCGCCTCCGTGATGGTATCCCGGTGCAGCTGTGCCAGCCGGAGCAGTCGGGGGTCCCGTCGGCCAAGGAGGGGCTGCCCATCACCATCGTCACCGGTGTCCTCATTGTCCCCATCGCTGTCCCCCTCTTCGACCTGTATGGCTATCCCACATTCGTTGGCCATGTTGTGCAGGATGCAACAGGCCAGGAATAGCCCACAGGCCTTTGCGGGGCTGTACTGTAGGGCACTGCCAGAGGTGTCCAGGCAACGGAAATGTGCCTTCAACATCCTGAACACCCGCTCAATGACATTACTTGTGGTGGCGTGTGCCTCATTGTAGCATTGCTGCGATGGAGTCGCGGGCCGCCGGTAGGGTGTGAGCAGCCAGGGACGGAGTGGGTATCCACTGTCACCTGTGTGTAGAGGGTGGAGGTTAGTTTGGTGATCAGCATCGGCCTGCCCCGGGCCATGTAGGCCACTACCCCTGTCACCTCTGACCATGCCCCCCCAGGCCCTATGATTGTCCATGTGGTTTGCATACTCACCCACTAGGTGTCCAGTGGGGATATCCCCATTCTCGAATCTGTGGCACAGTGCCGACTGGTGCCAGATGAAGGCATTTTGTGCTCCCCCAGGGTGCGTGGCACAGACATTGATTATGCGTCCCCTGGCATCGCACACCACCTGGCAGTTGATGCTGGCATAGCCCTTGCGATTGATGTATACGGACCCCTCGTGGCCAGGTGGTGTGCGGAAGGCCACATGGGTGCAGTTTATTGCCCCTAGCACACCAGGCATACGTGCTACCCTGTGGAACTCCTGTATGTTTGCTGTGTGCTCCACTGGTGTGCTGGGGAAATGGATGTACTCCGCAGCATGTGGCAGCAGTGCGCCTAGGAATTGGGTGAGGTGGCGTGACGTGGCCGACTGGGTTATGCCTGTGGTGTCCCCAGTTGGTCTCTGGAAGGTACCCGTGGCAAGCAAGCACATGCAAGCTGTCACTTTGGTCTCTACTGACAGGGCATGGCTCCGTCGTGTGGATGCCTGCATCACATCACTGCACACCTCACAGAGCTGCCTCAGAATTGCCCAATTCAGGCGGTACCAGCCCACAATCTCGGTATCACTGTACAGCTCGAAGCTGGTGTGGGCTTGGTACTGCCTGTTGGGAGCATACCGCTGACGGGCCCTTCCACAGTCACGCCCCCCTGCTGCCCGCCTTTTCACCCCCTCTCATAACGGCCTCCATCTGGAAAGTGGCACTGGACATATCCCTGGCTTGTGTTCACCCCCCGTGGCAGCTGTTACTGTATTCCCCCCACTGTCCTCACTGCTACTTCCCCTGCACCGGGAACACCTGCCTATGCTTGCCTCACTGCTGTGTGGTGTACCTCCCCCTTGTGCAATGTCTCCCCATACCTTCCCTGTGGCTATTGCTTCCAGGTGCCCTTTCCTGCCTGACCCTGTGTGTCCCTACTGCCCAGTGTGTCCTGCTGTGTTTTGCTGTCATATGTGGCTTCCCTGTAGCATTCTTGCACCTCTCCCTTGCTCCCTTTTATTTTGGCTTATTTCCGCTATGGCGCAACTTCCGCTTGCTCCCCTATTGCGCATGGCGCAAGTTGTTGAATATCACACTGTGCCATTTATGCATGGTTCCTCACCCTTCAGTTGCGCATGCCTTCATTATCATTGCATTGTTGCTCAATGTGATTTGGGGGCGCAACTGCCTCCTGCTGAATATCGCAGAATGGCGCATTTTCGGACTTGCACAGGCGCAACCCTATTGCGCATGGCTCAACTGTTTTGAATATCTGGGCCCAGGTGTTCAATTCTTGTGGACTGTGGCTAAATTTAGGGGAAAAACACAGACTGTTGGTTTGACTAGTTTGCCTTGGTACATGGGGGAGGACCAGTCAAATCATTCAAATGGTGAACCACACTTGCACCTGACATAGTTAACTAGGCTGCATGAGTCACAGCCTCATTTTCATGTCAGACTCGGCTCAATGCCACAGCGCAGCAAGAGTGCTCACTTGTACGCTCAGCATCGGGGTAATAGGTAGATAAGGGCAGGGCACTAGATTGAATTTAACTAGTAGGGATAATCTTCAAAAACGCTTCCCCTGTATTCAACAAATAACACAAGTAAAAGCCTCCAGCAGCAGGGTTGCTGTAGGGGAATGTATCTCATTTAATTTAGCAAGAGAGAAAATAAAAACTTTATCAAGTTAAGCAGTACAGTGGAAAGCAGCAGACCTCTGGGACAAGGGGCTTTCTTGGGTTGGGCACTAGAAGAAGAGGGGGTATGCTTGGGCTGTGGGCAGTCGGGGAATGAGGTGAAGGCAGTCTGACAGTGCCCAGTTGTCCAAAACAACCATTTTTCTCATGAAAGCCCCCACTCCCAATGTCTTGGGGGATGCAGATGGTTACTTAGTGGGAAGGGGGGTACTGTACAACCATGAAACACAGTCTAAGAAAAACAGAAATACCTGGTTCTTCTGGTGGTTGGGAGATGGCTTCGCAGTGTAAGCAGCAGACACACTTATCTGCTTCAGAGGGCTAACTGCAGGGGGTAGTGTTTGTTAACAGGCACGCATGCACAGTTTAAGTTAATTAAATTCATTGCCCACTCCAGAACCAAAAGTGCAAAATGTATTTAATGTCAAATGAGAAAACTTGATGAACCATTTCCTGGAGCATGAGGGTAACAGTTACGGTGGGGGTACTTTACAGGCCAAAACCTAACATTTGTCCTGCAACAATGCTGGTGATTGGGGCTGGCTGTATAGCCCAGAGGTTAGAGTAACGGTCTGTGAATGAGCTTGCTACGTTCAGCAGATCTCGGTTTGATTCCAGCAATCTCCACTTGCATGCTGTGTGACTCTGAGTAAGTCACTTAATCACCCTAGTGCTCCTGGCTCATCCCTGGAAACAGGCACTTGTTGCCTAGTAGGCCTTACCTGGCTAACAAAAGTGAAAAATAAAACAATTTCTTTCTTCAGCAGATTGATTTATTGCTAGCAGACATTCTCTCGGGATGAAAAGGCTACATTCCTGACAGCAGCATTGTATGTAGGCCGAAGCAGGCCTCACACAGAAGCATTTCAGACTCAGCAGCACTCTCATTTTATATCCCTTCATCTTGCTTTACCTTCACCCAGGTACTTGCTTACTGTTCCCTTGTCTTAGTCTCAGCCGTATTCAAACTGATGCAGCAGTTGTGACAGCACAAGACGTTTCTTGCTTTGCTTTGCTTTAAACCTCTACACAGGGGGTCACTTTAAAACACAGGGTCTGATTTTAAACCACAGGGAGCTAACTGCCTTACTGGGAGGTCTTAAACTTCCAACGGTGTTCTTTTTAGCAAGAACTGAAACCACTGAAGACTTTCCGGATACCCAGTCGCTGATACCATGTGCCTGGCTGGTCTTCCCACAGAAGTCTGCACATTCCTGGACCTACAGAGCCCCAAGATACTATTTGCTAATGCAGCAATTCCAATTTCTGGACTGCCTTCACCCAGGGGACTGCTTGCTGTGCCACATGGAGCACCCAGACGGCCTGCAACCCCGCTGGGGTCCCAATCAATCACTCCCTACATGGATCTTCTTCTACCTCCACAGGCTGCACCCCTTGAGAGTTTAAACACTGTAGTGGCCACCAACCAGGGGGAAAAAGGGTAGAGCTGCCACCACTACACCCTCAGCAGTCCAGGCTGCCACTTCTAAACTGTGCCCCAGGCCCCATCTGCCAGAGCAAGCCTGACCACAGAACCACTCACTGGCTCAACAGGGTACACTCGCCTGTGGACGAGATTTCTTAAGAACAGGGCCCCATCCATGCTTATCCTACCAAGGTGCTAGAGGTCACATGGCAGGCCTCTATACTTTAACTTCTCCAGGCTCCAGTTCCTGAACTGCACCAATAGGACCCGAGCTGTTGCTCCACTGCCTTTCCTGCATATTCATATGTAGGTCTTCAAGAGAGGGAGGCCGGGGTGGCAAGCAGCTCACCCCAGTCCCGGCATGGTCCTCCAGCTGTTCTAGCATGCCCAAACTCCTCCAGCTTGCTCTCCTCTTCTCAGTCCCCTATGAGATCCCTTTGCTCTCTTAACTCTATCCAGTTTATACCACTGAGGATGGGGCCTTACCTGCAGGCAGCTAGCAGGCCCACATCCCAGACCTACCGGCACCATTGCTCCCACTGCCTAGCTACACTTAGCAACTAAAGTTAATTAGTAAGCTCCCAGAGGGTGCTTACACTCACAAAATCAGGGAGACATAGTGGACTCCAGGACCAGATGATATAAGTCCATTTTTTTCTAAAACAGGTCAGCAAAGAACTACAGGGACCATTAACAGTTTTGTTTAATATTTCCATTACAGAAGGTAAAACTTTGGAGTCATGGAGAAAAGCAAATATAACACCAATATTTAAAGGGGGCAATAAACAAATTACAAGTAATTATAGACCTATCAGTCTCACATCCATCATCAGTAAACTCATAGAGCGACTGATACAAAATATAATACTGGTGCATATTCATAATAGCGGCTGTGTTGACATTTCCCAACATGGATTTGCATCCGGCAGGTCATGTCTAACTAACTTGATAAACTTTTTTGATCCAGTTAGTGAAATACTGGAACTAAAGCTTTCGATACAGTGTCTCATAGAGTACTAACAGAACAGCTAGTTAGTATAAATCTAAAATCATAAATGGATCGATTCTTGGTTGAGAAATAGACACCAGAGAGTAGTCATTAGAGGGCATAAATCTGCGTGGACATCAGTTACCAGTGGGGTGCCTCAGGGCTTGGTGTTGGGCCCATTATTGTTCAATATACTCATTTCAAATATGCAGAAAAATAGTGGTGTCTGGATTAGCAAATATGCAGATGACTGCAAAATTGGATGCATTGTAAACTATAATGAATCGGTTAATAACTTATAAAATACTTTAAATAAATTATATAACTGGGCAAATCATAACAAAATGAGTTTAATGAACAGAAGTGCAAAGTGATGCACACGGGCAAAAATAATGTTAAAGCACACTACACAATGAATAATATATAATACATACAATTGTCAACAACAACCGAAGAAAAGGATCTAGGTATCATAATCTCAGATGACCTTAAATTTGATACACACATAAAGGTAACAGTTAAAAAATGCTGTGGTATCCGTGGGTGTATTCTGAGGCACATAAGAAGTAGATCAGCAGAAGTCTTACTCCCATTATACACTAGTCTTATTCGCCCTCATCTGGAGTACAGTGCTCCATTCTGTACTCCCATGACTGTGGGAAATAAAAAACTATATGAGAGAGTCCAGAGAAGGGTTACGAAAAAAATAAGCAGTGTGAAAAATAAGGATTATAGTTGTAGATTAAGAACCCTGAATCGGTATTCCCTAGAATACACATCACTAAGAGGAGACCTCATATACCTGTTTAAAACATTTTTAAATACCTCACTACTTGATACAAGTTGTCTTGAAAAACAATTGATGCAAAACAATACTAGGTCCCATAGGCATCAGTTAAAAACTACAGTAAGTAAAACCACTAGAAGAAAAAAAATGTTCACACAAAGATCTCTTGCTATTTGGAACATATTACCAAAACAAGTGGTTATGAGTGAAACAGCATACCTCTCAACTGTCCCTGATTTTCAGGGACGTCCCTGATTTTGCCTCAGATTTTTCCTCTGTTTCTCGTAAAATTTGTATTCTTTTGACAGAACAGTGGGGATAAAAAGCACAAAATAATGACAATATTAAAGTAACAGACTTCCTATTCTTCAGAAACTGCATCTTAACACAAATCCCCTTATTCTGTCAGCTTTCTGAGTGAATAGTACCAGATTTTAAGATGTGTCCCTGATTTGGGGTCTTTGTCCCTGTTTTTTTTAAGCCTTGTCCCTGATTCATGAGGCAAGAGGTTGAGAGGTATGTGAAACAGTAGACCTGTTTAAAAACAAAAGAACAACTACCTTCACTGATCAGTGGTGGCAGGTTTGTCATGGGCCTCGGCCTTAGGAACCTGTAAACAACTATGAAACTATGACTATAGCATTTTGGTTTTCAGAATAAACCAAGTATAGTACAAAAACCCTTGAGGCCTGATTACAGCACTGCAGGGTAACAGGTAGCAAGTGGGTATGTGTTGGCAGCCTGGCAGGGCTAGATTCAGGTTATCAAGGGCCTTAGGCCCATGAAATAATTGTGCCCCCCACACACACACACACAAAGCAATGTCCCTTAGTCTGGAGCCATAAATTATGAATTTGCATGTCACCTGTGAATTGAGAATTTTAAAAGATTACACATATAGCTATGTGCTGTTTCAACAGGGCACAATAAGAAATATAAATAATTAAAATAAAAATTAAATCTCAAAGACAGATTCCTTTCACTTGGTCATACTGGGGACCCTTAATGTTGGAGGCCTTAGCAGCTGCTGAGATGGAGGGAGCCCAATACCAGCTTTAGGCAGGGAGCACCAAACAGGAATAAATTAATAAAGCAGTTGTTGCAATGCTAATGTCTCTCTCTCATACTAGTTACTGCCACTAGGAAATGGGGGCTTATCTTAAAAGAGCATTAAACGTTTACTGGGTTGAACCTAACACCACAGCAACTGCAGGCAAATCAAATGTTCTTTCCGTGTGAGGCAGCTGGCAGAGTATGAAACTCAGAGGTATTAATGACTTAATTAAAGGGGTGTTAATCAGTGCTGGAGCAGTAGTGCTTTGTTACAGAGATTAGGCTGAACTGTTCCAGGCAGGAATGATTATATGTTAGACTGAGTTTGCTTTCTGTAGCCAGGATGATCCACTTGGTTTAGGGCTCCCTGGCTGGCAAGGGCCAACGCTTTGGCCTTGTTGGCTCTTGCCTAAATCAGACCCTGCAGTCTGGCAGTGCCCTTGTGCTGAGAACAAAAAAAATACATACATTTTTTTAAATTAGAAGATTAAGGAGGGCTGCAGCCTTTTTTCAGTGACTGTAGTTTTTTAAATATTGTACTATAGATACTGTATATGTACTTACCCATGTCAAGTACTTGGGAGGTCAATAAAGCTGTAACCCATGCCTATGTAGTCCATCTGTAGTGCCTGTCATGCCCAGTGGAAACTTGTTCTATCCAGCTCTGAGAGTAAAAATCTATGCTAGAGTATTCTGTATCTGAGTCTGTCTGTCCCTACCCCCAGATTACCACAGTGGCGATGAAGTCTATCAGAATTCACTGGTCACAGCATGCCAGTTGGGTAAGCTGTTACAAAACCAAAAAAAAGTTTTGACTCCAGAAGCAGTCTGAAGCTAGAAGTGGTAGATAAAGAACTGGATTGTTTGGAAAAGCATGGTATCATGCCATAAGTAGACAGGAGCGACTGGGCTGCCCCGGTCCTTGTACCAAAGTAAGGCAAAGCAGAGAGGTTATATGGTGGCTACAAGGTTATAGTTAACCAGTGCATAGAACCAGACTTGTTTGCCATACTTGCAGGTGGAAAGTTCTTCAGCAAGTCGGACTTATCCTTTGCATACCAGCAGCTGAAACTGGAACCAGAGTCAAAGTTGTATATCCTGTCTCACCAGAAACACACACAAGGGCCTTTACCAATATGATTACTTGGCCTACAGTGTTTCAACAGCATCAGCAATTTTTCAGCAGACAATGGACCAGATACTTCACGGCTGGACCATCTAGTTTGCTTTATGGATATCTTGGTAGCAGAGCCCACAGTGGAAGGGTATCTGACAATCCTGGACTAAGTCATGTCCAGACTGGACATAGATTGTAAATATTCTTAAGCTGCCAAAAAGTATGTTGTGAATTGCTTGTATGATGTAATTTATTGTGCCATTATCGTATTGCATTTGTACTATTTGTATGTCTGTAACCAGTATTTTAAGATGTGAAACTGTCCCTTGCACTTGGGACCCCATTGCAAATGAGTCTTTGCTCAATTGGGCTATCCTTTTCTGGAAATACAGAATAAACTATTTTTATGCTACTATTACAAGACTGCAGTGGTATGGAGTAAGAGTGAAATTACCCAAATGTCAGTTTCTACAACATTATGTTAAGTATCTGGACCAGTGCCCAAGGTTTATACCCAACTGAGAGCAAAGTGGAATCAGCTGTCAGTGCACCAGCACAAACAAATGTGACTGAGTTAAAATCATTCGGGCCTGTTGAACTACTTTGGATTTTTCTGGCAAACTCGTCCACATTGTTGTAACCGTTCCTTGACTTGCTACAAAAAGAAGCAAAATGAAATTGGTCACTGCAGTCTGAAGAAGCATTCCAGTCTTCCAGATAATGACTTCTGAACAGACTGAACAGAACTGACTTTACCCGGATGAACTCTCTTAGTGATCAACATTCTAAAATAGATTGGATACTAACCAAAAACATTAAGAAGATTGTTACATGTGGGACATTTTCTGATAGCATTGGCGATCATCTTCCAATGTTTTGCATTTAGAATAGCACCAAAACAAAAGCCCCTTCAAAAATTATCACTTATAGAAACCAAATTAGTTTTGATTTTGAACAACTAAATGTGGATTTGAATGCATTAGACTGGACATACCTAGATGCTATCTCTGACCCAAACGCTGCAGTTGATTTCTTCATTAAAACATTGATTGAGATACAGGATAAGTATTTTCCATTGGTTATAAGGAGGGTTAAGGGAACTGACAATAAATGGAACTCATCAGAACTTTCTGATTTGATGAGAGAGAGACAGATATTGGAGAATATATAAAAAAAAAATTAAGGGAAGTGCAGAATTTAATACATATCCTATACTAAGAAATAAATGCAAACTTTTTATCCTAAAAAGTAAATCTGAATACTTTCAAAAAATTCAAATTGGTTCCCTAGGTGACTCCAGAAAATTCTGGACCTCAGTAAAAACATTGTTAGAGCCTAATAAAAATACAATATCTGGTACAATTAATAATAATGGTTCAGTCTTAACAGATCCCAAAGCTATTTGTGATTTGTTTTTGAGTATATTTACAGATTTCTCTAGACTTGCAGTTCATCATGACCACACAATTTCTTCTACTAAAGTTGTAGTTACTCATTCTGAAAATGTTATTCCTTCTTTTTACTTCCAGATAATCAATCCAAAGCAAGTTCTTAAACTATCAAGAAAGATGCCTGTAAATAAAAGCACTGGATTGGATGGCCTAGAGCCTAGGTTTTTAAAATTCATAGATGCCTTTATTTATTGGCCTCTTACCAAAATGTTTACCTTTCTTTGATCACTGTTGAGTTTCTGCATATATTGAAGCAAACAGTGATCAAACCTGTACCTAAGTCTGGTTCCCTTTGAGAGCCAGATAACTATCGATCAATATCAATTCTGTCCCCTCTGAGTAAACTGTTAGAGAAAATTATAAATGGGCAACTTACTGAATTCATTGAGGCTGGTGAACTTTGCTCTCCAGAGCAGCATGGCATTCAGAAGTCTTATAGTACAGGTACTGCACTAGCATGTTTTACCGACCATACTTTAACATCTGTGGACCTTCAAAAGATAACTGGTACAGTTTTCTTTGACCTGTTGAAGGCTTTTGATTTGGTGCATCATGCCATGCTGCTCTGGGGACTGAAGGACATCGGCCTGGTGGAAAATTCTTGTGTATGGCTCCAAAGTTACCTCTTGAATCACCCTTTGAGGGTCAGCTTTGATGGAGTGCTGTCTCAGACACATATATTGGAACAAGGAGTCTCCCAGGGGTCCATTTTAGGACACCTGTTGTTTTTACTATATATTGACCCTATTACAGAAATTCCCTCTTGGTCAAGTCTACTACTTTATGCAAATTATATATTTTTTTACCAGCTCAGCATCAGTGGATGAAATGAATTCCTCTTTAAATTATAATCTTTCCATCTTAAAAGGATGGCTATTGCAGCTTTGGCTCATGTTAAATGCAAAACCAAAAACAAGAAACAGTGTATCCTTTTTGTTTCAAAACCTAAGTTGAGTAAATGTAAACCATTACAAGTATACATTTTGGCTGGTTTTGATGTTATAACAAGTTTCAGAGTCCAGATACCTAGGAGTTCTATATGGCTCCAATCTTACTTTTTCAGCTCGTATAATGAAAACAGTCAAAAATAGTAAATCTGAAATTAGGTGCTTTATGTAAATTTAAGGATTGTCTAACAAGAGAAGCTAGGGAATCTGTATCAAGAAGTGTATGTTTGCCTATGTTATACTCTAACTCACTTTTGTTTACAAAGTAAACAGCTAATTATTTAAATTTAGTTAATAGAACTTTTAACGCAATATGTAGATTTGTTACAGCTAAGCCTTATAAAACCCATCATTGTGTGCTTTACAATGAGTTTGAGTGGTTACCACCCAAGTTGATTTTTTCATGTTATTTGGACTGTTTGCTTAACAACACAATTAAGCTTGTACATCAATCCCCACTATTTAATTAATTTAATTTAGGGGAGAAATAAAAACATTAAGGTCCTCATCAAATTCTCACCTGGCATTAATTAAGACTTTAACCTGTATGGGGGAGCGGGCAATCTCAGTACAGGGTCCCAAACTGTGAAACACTTTGCCTCAGTACTGCTTGGATGCTATCATGCTAATTCTAAAAAAGTGATAAAATACTACCTGCAACAACAACAAGCCATTTGTAATTGTTTTTAAGGTTGTATTGTATTGTATGTTGTTGGTATTGTGTGTATTATTTGTAAATTATTCTATGTATTCAATGTAATTTCATCCAAGCCACATATGTAGTGGCTCCGGGTCGTTCCTGAAAACGAGCCTTCGGCCCAGTGTGCTTACCCAGCAATCAAAGTGATAAATAAATAAATATCAAGTGACTAGCACACTACAACCCAGCAAAACTCTGAGATAGATGTGCAGTGCATACCTGTATTGGATAGATGCGGTAATCTCTCATGTGTTACCTTCTGGGAAGGAATACCCAATTGCTTTTGTTTCAAGGACCCTGTCTTCAAGCAAAATATAATATGCTGTGATTGAGAAAGAAGCCTTGTGCATAATCTTCAGAGCTGAAGTTCCATAAGTACCTGAATGAATGGAAATTCAGCCTGCTAGCAGATTACAAGCCTCTACTGGCCAATTTGGGGCAGATGGCAGTGAAAGCAACTCTCACAGCACTTAGGATGCAGTGAAGATCCCTGATTCTGTTGGTTTACAACCATAACATCGAATATAGACCTTCTCAGTATCATGGAAATGTGGATGCACTATAGAGACTGCCATGGAAAGATGCTACTGAGAAGAAGGAAAGCAATAGGGTAGTATTCTGACTTTCACATATTGAGGAGTTACCCATTGCTTCTCAGGATGTAGCAAACAATGCAGGATCCATTCCTCTCTAAGGTCCCAGATTTCATCCTAAATGGTTAGTCCAACTTCACAAGAGACCAAACTGTCTGAACTTTCTTTGCCAAAAGGATCAGTTATCCACAGATGAAGGCTGTGTTCTCTGGGGTGCCAGAGTCATGATACCTCCAAAGTTCTCAAAGAGGTTACTTTAAGACTTACTTGAGAGTTATCCTGCAATCTCTCGGATGAAGGCATTGGCCTGGGGATTCCTGTGGTGGCAGGGACTTAACCAGGATATCCAGTATCTTGTCAGCCAGTGTGCACCTTGTACAGCTGTCTGCAACCAACCTGCCACTGCGTCTCTGCATCCCTGGTCCTAGGATAACACATCTTGGGAATACATCCACGTTGACTATGCAGAAGAGGATAAACAGCATTTCTTAATGTGATAATTGACGTACACTCCAAATGGATTTAAATGCTTTCCATGCAAGTGATAACTACAGAAAAGACCATAAATCTTGTACATCAACTCTTTGCCTCATATGACTACCATGGGAGCTAGTGTTGGACAACTGTCTCCAGTTTTCTTGACAAGAGTTCAAACGCTTCCTAAAGTAGAATGGGGTCTGACATATTCTGTCTCTACTTTACCATCCAGCATCAAATGGTGTAGCTGAATGAGCTGTATAGACATTCGAAAAAGCCTGGACCAAACAAGGTTCTCAGTCAATATATGCAACTTAATGGTTCACTTGTTTCTTGATCACTTACAGAAACACTCCTTGCACCATTGCAAAGTGAACACCTGCTGAACTTTTCCTCAAACATGAACCACATACCCATTTAGCATTGCTCAAACTGAATTTGCCTGGTACTGTAGCAAAACATCAACTGCACCAGCAGAAGGGTCATGACAAGTTGACCAAACCAGTATGGATCTTCTATCCGTGGGAGATGGTGATGGTTCACGACTGCAGGCACTGCAGGTGTCTTTGGATTCCTGGGGTGATGACTGAAAAATGTGAACTTTGATCTATGCAGTCAATGTGGGATATCACCTTGTTCATGTACATGTGGATCATCTGTTACCTTCATGGGTTCCAGCTCATTCAGCAGAAGACACCACTCCAGAAGAAGACAGTGACTCACAGGACATTACTGCTGCCTGTGAAATTCCAACAGGGACTGCGCTGAATAATACTGGAATTAATGCTTCACCAGCAACAGTTGTTCCAGCCCATACGTACACTTTGCGGCAGCAAAGAGCACCACAGAGGCTTGACCTTTAAATCATATACTGAACCTGTGTCTCTGTGCAACTAAACTTGATACTTGTGTTACTTAGTTAGTGCCAAGTTCTACCAGTGGGGCAGAATAATCTCCAAAACTTGTTCTTGGGTGCCAAATAGTCTACTTTGGCCTGGAAGTTAGGAAATATTAATGTTGGATATTTTAAATTACATTTTGGCTAAGGGGGAGGAAAGTAGTATGCATACTGTATATGTACTTACCCATAGAAAGTACTTGGGAGGCCAGTAAGGTCATAGCCCTTGCATTCATATTGTAGTCCTTCTGTAGTTCCTGTCATGCCAAGTGGGACACTTGTTCTGTGTCATGCTTGGAGACTAAAACATGGCTTCTAGATGAGTCCCCTGCATCTGAGTCCATCCGTCCCTACCCCCTGATTACTGCAAATATTAATCTTTGTACGTAGTATAGCAGAGATCCCTGAGGCCAGAAGCTAGAGCAGTGTGTAGCAGGTGATTGCCTGCTGGCAGCCTGCTGGTGCACAACTTCTAGCTGGCACTTTTTTGGCATCAAATAAAACAAGATACACAATATTTTGTCTTAAACTCCGAAAAAGATTGTACTGGGAGAAGTGGATGACACCAGTAGAAACAGTCACAAAATTAGCAAAAAAAAATATATATATACAGTATACATCAGCAACATTCTCAGGGAAAAATTCCTAAGGGCCAGGTGAAATTGTGAATCAGGTGGTTGTTTGAAACTCAGACAGAGGATTTGTTCCAAAGATTTGAAAAAAGAGGGTGTAGTTTGTCAGTGACTGAGGAAGCTTGGGCTTTGCATTGAGTCAAGATAGAAATCCTCTTCTAAAAGGGGGCAACAATTATTGAAGAGGTGACAATATATTCAGGTTTGTTACAAAATACTCTTCTCTGGCGAATATTTACAGTATGTATCGAACACCAACTAGGATATTTTGGTGACAGATCCTATCTGAAGAGATATCAGCATGCACAGACCCAAGAGAGGCAGAAACTTAAAGCACCAGTTAGTGCATAACCAGCAACCAAGAATGGTGACACAGCACATATTGGCCGTGCTCCCCCCCCCATAGTGTTGCTTGTAATTGGTGCAGATCTTGCTTGGTAATGATGAGGACAACCACCCTTTCATTTAATTATTTACTTTTTTGTAATTTATTAATCCTTGGCTTGCAGGCAGGAGGTCTGTTCACTTCCAGACTCCCAGGCATCCCTTCCCAGTACCCCTGAGCCCTAGGTCCCCCATGGATTACCCCCCCATGGTGGATCTGGATCGGGCTATACCGGTGGTCCTGAGCTAGTGGTGCTGGCATGCCAGTGGAGATTTCATTTAGCCTGCAATTGCTGTGTTTCTGCTTTTATAGTTCCCTCCTCCTCATGGCCATGAACGTGTGTGCATCACAATTCATTCATTCTTTTCATTCATTCTTTATTTTTATAAGGCGCTTTTCTTGTAACCGAAGCACCTGTACAGTACATAAAACAATAAATATACAAAATTAAAACTATCATAAATCATTAAAAGCTCTACTAAAAAGATATGTCTTCAAAGCTCCTTTAAAGCTTTGGACAGTCGGGCAATTTCGCACCTGACGAGGTAGAGAATTCCACAGGGTCGAGGCCATAAAACTAAACAATCTTGCCCCTGAAGTTTTTAAATGGACCCTGGGAATCTCTAGCAATCCCTCATCAGTGGATCAGAGACAGCAGGGAGGACAGTAGGGACAAAGGAGCTCTTTCAGGTAAGTAGGTCCCTGATCATGTAGGGCTTTATAGGTCAGCATACCGACCTTGAAGGTGATTCGCCAGAAAACTGGCAGCCAGTGCAGTCCACGGAGCACAGGCATTATATGGCTAGACCTAGAAGATCCAGTCAACAGCCTGGCTGCCGCATTCTGCACTAGCTGCAGACGGCGAAGTTCAATCCCCGGTAGCCCCAGGTAAAGGGCATTGCAATAGTCAAGGCGGAAGGTAACGAATGCGTGGATCAACGTTGGAAGATCCTCTGGAGGAACTAGGTGCTTCAACCGGGCGATATTCCTCAGATGGTAAAAGGAAGTTTTGACTACCGCTGACACCTGAGATTTAAAAGTCAGACAGTCGTCAAATACTACACCCAGATTCTGCACCCGGTCTGAGGTTGTCAGCTGGACGCCCCCAAGCCATAAGCCTGAGGGCGATCCAGCTAACAAACCCACCTCACAGTGACCCTTGTCCACAACCAACACCTCAGTTTTTTCAGGGTTCAACCGCAGCCAACTCCCATTCATCCAGTCTTGGATCTCAGCAAGGCAGTTGTTAAATACCGAAAAGGCAGCATCCTGGCTGGGCACAAAAGACATACACAGCTGGGTATCATCTGCATAGCAATGAAAACCCAAACCGTATCATCTAACAATCGCTCCTAATGGCAGCATATACACTGCAAACAACATGGGTGCAAGAATGTAACCCTGCGGTACCCCACAGGATAGGGAGACTGATGCCGAAGAAAAAATTCCCGACACCACCCTCTGAGTCCTACCTTCGAGGTAAGATCGAAACCACCTGAGGACTGTGTCAGACAGTCCGCAGATAGACTGCAAATGCTCCAACAGCACACCATGGTCAACAGTTTCAAATGCTGCAGAGAGATCAAGAAGTACCAAGATGGAACAGGTCTTATGATCTCTCGCTATTAGGAGGTCATTTAGTACCCGAACAAGTGCTGTCTCGGTACTATGCCTTTTCCTAAATCCAGACTGGAGAGAATCATAGACATTGTTGTTGGTCAGATGATCATCCAGCTGCACTGCAACCACCTTCTCAATAACTTTATCCACAAAGGGTAAGTTAGAGACAGGCCTGTAATTTGCTAGACAATCCTGGTCCAAGGAGGGCTTCTTCAATAGAGGTTTAACTATAGCCTCTTTAAGAGGATCTGGAAAAATCCCCCTCTTCAAGAACCTCCAGACTATCATAGCCAGGACTGGGCTGATTTTATCCACACAATCCACTAAGAGACGTGTGGGGCCAGGGTCCAAATCACAGTTGGTCGGTCGCAGCGCTCGGATGACCATCACAATGCCATTGATTGTGGGGAGGCTGAAGTCAGACCATGTAAACTGGGTGTCCGACATCTCCTGCCGACCATCACAACTCCCATTGGAGAGGGAGAATCGGATGTCCGATCTGATTTTGGCAACCTTATCTACAAAGAAGAGAGCAAACTCCTCACACCGTTCTTGAGAAAAGGCTCTTCTGGGCTGAAGACAGACTGGATTGCACAGTCTGTCCACAGTCCGAAAGAGCTGAGCTGGTCTATTCTGTGCAGTCGCAATCTCTCTGGACAGGAATTCTGCCTTCTTACGAGAAATTACGGATTGATAGACCACGTAGTGGTCCATCAAGCTAAGTTTGTCATCATCCAAACCGGACCTCCGGCAACGCCTCTCCAACCTTCGTCCAACTCTCCTCAACTCCCTCATGGTTTCATCAAACCAAGGAGACCTGGGACGAAGAGTGAGAGGACGAACATGAACAGGTGCAATGGAATCCAGGGCCCCTGTCACTGCCTTATTATAGGCACGTACCAGGTCTCCTGGATCCAAGCAATCTATCGGTAGGCCTGATAGGTCCAGCACCGCCATCAGGTCATCCGGGGACACACCCCTTAAAGGGTGGTACCGCACCATTTCCGAAGGGGCTGACCTAATAGGGGTGGCCTCAAAACTGAATCCAGTGGAGTGATGGTCCGACCATCCGACCGGTTCCACCACCAAGTCAGATATCCCCATCCCCAGAAGGAACACCAGGTCCAGTGAATGTTCACCAATATGGGTCGAGGAGGAAATAACCTGTGTGAAGCCCAGTGAAATCATCAACTGGAGGAAGTCTTGACCAAAACGTGAGAGTTCATCATCGACCCAGGCATTGAAGTCCCCCAGAACCAACCATCTGGGGGACCCCAGCGTCAGGTTGACAATGAAATCTGCAACTTCCCGCAGGAAAACATTCTCGTCACCTGGTGGACGGTATGCAAGAAGTATCCTGCACCCCACACCCTTGCCCAGGATACACTCAAAGGACCTGGTGACTCCCACTGGTACCTCCACTAGGCCCAGTTCTGTTCTAAAACAGATGGCAACACCCCCGCCCCTACGATCCTGCCTCGGGCGGTGTATCACCGAGTAACCGGCTGGAACTGCTGCTGCCAAAACTGGCCCAGCATTTTCATCCAGCCAGGTCTTGGTGATGCACGCCAGGTCAGATGACCTAACAAAATCAGCTATAATAGCCGTTTTGTTTTTAATGGACCTGGTGTTGCACAACACCGCCCGAGTAGGATGAGCCTCCAAGGATGACCGCCTTACCTGCTGATTATAATCAGAACCCTTGGGTATGGGCACCAGACAGGGAGGTCCCCTTTCCTGGGCCCATTCCGCCCCAGGGCGTCTCCTTGTCCCCACTATCTCTATCCGCCAACTCCTTTCCATTCCACCTCCAGGCCCAGCACCAGCCCTCCTCCTCCCCCTCACAATCCCCAGAGCCCTGTATCTTCTATAGACCCCAGGCGACAGGGGGGGACAGGAGGAAGGACAAAGGTCCCTGAGCCTAGAGGGGGAATAATACCCGACTGTCCTGCTATCATTCCAGCACGTAATTAACACTACAGCAAAATAATCTAACAATTTTAACCCCCCTCAGAAAAAACTTACATAAACAACTACTCTACAAGAATTAACATACAATTATAAACTATAAATCTAATAAACACAATAACCAAATAACCAAGTAACTTAAAAACTAAATATAAAATACAATATCTATTTAATAGATCTATACCCCTTAATTCAGACTTCTAATAAATAAATAAATCCTATCAAAATTCATACTGTTGAGTGTCAAAATGTGCCTTCAAATCTTCAACTTATAAATTTCACTTTGTCTCTCTGCTCTCACCCACAATGCTCTCACCACTGCGGGGGAAAGGAGCTTTTACAGACTACACAAGCCCCTAATGTAAAGTTGGCCTTTAATATTAAAAGAAGCCCCTTACTCCAAAAGCCAATACCATGATTTCCTTTAAAAATGATAAAAGAGTTCCAAGGTCTTTTAATGTCCACACCTATGTGCTCTCACCACTTTAGTATGGGAAAATCTAGACTTATACCAGCCTCCTCTCACGAGGCTGAAACAATGCCACGCCTCTAGTCTCCCTTCCTCTGGCACTACTCCCGGCCTCCACCAGGAGCCAGCCATAGAGCGAGACGACATGCCTTCCGATCCCTGAAAGAGGAGAGCTGTCATTGGGTGCTCAGTCCTCTCCCACCCCTGCCAACCCCGGGTGGCCCGAGCTCACTCCCGAACTTGGGTCACCAGCATGACGCGAGGTGTGGCGTCCAGTGCCTCAACCCTCAGCATCACTGGGCCAGCCAACAAATGCCCTTTTAAATTAATGTAATGGCACCATTGTAGCTGTCAGGTCTTTAGTGACATCTGAAACTGCAGGTGTGGTATTTATAGCATTGTGCTCCTTTGTTTGTTACTATATCGGAAACACAGTAAGAAAACTGAGAGTTTGAATAGGAGTGGACATCAGGGCAATTAGTGATATTAATATTGAATATGCCATAGAAGCTCACTTGGTTGAAGAAATAAATAGAAAACGTCAGCGGAAAAAAGACTAGTGATCCATACAGTCTGCCTTAATTTACCCTATCCTACCCTACCCTGGGACCTATTGTCTAGTCGGGGTTATTACCCTCACCTCCCCCATTGCCCCCTGTCTTATTGCTTTCCTGTTGTGTAACTATTAAGCCCTTTAATCAGTCACAGGCATGTTTGAAACAATTAATAGTTCTTGCACCCACCATCTCTGCTCCATGGCTCAGCCAGTTTCTCTGTAAAATAAAACTTTCTCACATCTTTTCTGAATCACCATCTGTCAAGTTCCACTCAGTCTGCCGTGTTCTTCATTTACCAGTCCTGCTGAATATTCCCCCCAGTCTACCTGGTTCATTCTTTAAAGAATTTGAGGGTCTCTATTATACTTTATTTCTGTTCTCCATTCTGGTCTGCAGCGGGTGCATGTTTAGTACCTTAGGCCTATCCTTGTGGGATCTGCCTTGCTGTCTCTGAATCATTTTGGTTACCCTATGTTTAACCGTCTCTAACCTGTCTTTCTCTTTTCTTAGGTGGGTGCTCCAGAACTGGGTACAGTATTTCAAATGTTGCCTCACCAGTGACCTATATAGAAGTAGTATCACCTCCTTCCTCCTGCTGTCAAAACCCCTCCAGATGCACCCTCTTGGTTGCCTTGCTGTAGACCTTGTTATAGGCTAGATTGTTTTAGGGTATGATGACTCCCAGGTCCCGTTCCTCAGAAACAGTGTCCAACTTAACACCTCTCATCCAGTATTCCTTCCTGGGATTCCTGTTTCCTACAATATATGCATCACCTTGCACTTTTTAGTGTTGAATTTCAACTGCCAAGCTATGGACCACCTCTCTATTCTTTGCAGGTCCCTCTGCAGCTGTCTAATCCCTTCCTCCCTGCATACACTGCCACAGAGAGTAGTGCCATTTGGGAACAGACACATGTTGCATTGTATTACTTCTCCTTTATTACTGATCAACATTCTGAAAGGACCAGCTCCAGGACTGAACATTGTGGCATCCCACTCATGACCGTCCTCTCTCCTTACCTGACCCTGTTTATTACCACACTGTGTTGTCTCCCTTTAGCCACCTTCCCACCCTTCTAACTAGATCCTTTGCTTTCCCAGATCCAGTAACTTCTTCAACAGCCTTCTATGTGGCACAGAGTTGAACACCTTGCTGAAGTTGAAGTAGGGCAAATACATTTCTTGTCCCTTGTCCACTGTCTTTAGTTACCCAGTCAAAAAGTACTGTCAGGTTGCCGGCTCGGTGATGCTGAGGGTTGAGGCACTGGACGCCACACCTCACGCTACACTGGTGACCTGAGTTCAAAAACAAGCCCAGGATGCTGGGGGTTGGCTGGGGGGGAGGGAGGAGCTGGATTAGGTCACCAATTGGCAACTCTCCTCTCCTGGGGTGTGATGGGGTGGGCACTGTGCCAACTAGTGGGCAGTGTAGGGAGCAGAAGGTGTAGTTAGGTGAGTGGCAGAAGCCATGTCTCACCATGGCTTACCGCTTGGACATTGGTCCTGTTCACTAGCGCCCTCAGGGGTGGGAAGAGAGAAAGTAGCTACTTAAAAAATCCTGCCCTATGGCCATGCACAGTGATCCCCAATCAGGAAGAAGGAGCCCCAGATGGTGGTGCACCACCACCGAGCCCTAGGTGGAGTGGGCTTAAATAGATAATATATTTAAAAAGAAAAGTACTATCAGGTTGGTTTGACAAGGCCTCTGTGCCATGACCCCATGCTACTTACTACCCTGGAGCCCAGTTCTGTCCAGGTAGTCCACTAGGTCCTCTTTCACTAGTACTTTCATTAATTTATCTGCTGTGGAGGTAAAACTAATGGATCTGTAGTTTCCTGGTTGCTTTTTGTCTCCTCACTTGTGGAGTGGGCTACATTCATTATTCTCCAGTCTTTTGGAGCCACCCCTGACTGCAGCTAACTATTAAAACAGTCCTACCAGAGGCTCAGCCGTTCCAGTGACAGTTCCTTGTGCACCCTGAGGTGCATCCAGTCCAGCCCTGGAGCTTTGTCTATTTTCAGGGCTGCTGGCCTTTTTCTGATCCTTTCTTCAGTAAAAACAACCTGCCTCATTTTTGGGATCCCTAGTGCAGCAGCAGCCTTTATGCTGCTTTTAGGCAGAGGCCCACTATCCTCAACTGTAAACACAGAGCAAAAGTAGTCATTTAGAATGGCTGCCTTCTGCTTGTCCTCATTTATTACCCTGCATCCCTCCATCAGCATAATAATTCTTCCTGTTATCTTTGTTTTTCTCCCTATTGTATGTAAGAACTGTTTCCCTCTGACCTGTACCACAATATGCAGTTCTGTGTCTGCCTTTGCATCCTGTCTGCCTTAATGGCCTCCCTCGCCCTTAACTGGTATTCAAGCCATTCCTTGTCACCCTGTCTCTATTTGTATCTAATGAAAAACCTTTTTTTTTTTTAGCCCTCATTGCCTCCCTTACCTTCTTTGGAGAACTGTATTAGTCTCTTATACCTGTTTCTTTAGGGAATCATTCAAAGCAGAACATAGTTGCGTCTAGAATGGCCCCTTTAATTACTCCCCACCCGCATTTCATCCACTTCCCTCAGCTTACCCTTGACCAGTTTCCTGGTCTATTCAAAAGCTGCTCCTCTGAAGACCAGAACCACCACAGTCTTTGACAAGGGTACACTGGTACTCGGGGCAAGTACAGACCACATGGTTCTATGGTCACCAGACCCAGAGGCTCTCCAACCCTGATCCCACCTACCATTTTGTAAGGTAGAAGAACTAAGTCAGGAAGTACAGACAAGCCAAGCAAAACAGTACAAGACACATATAGTGTTGTTTCATTAACAACACAACAATAAAAACAACACAGATATAAACTGACAAATGGCATCAGAATTGCCAACAGATTGGGAAAACTGATTTGGCAGCTCTTTATGTCTCTTAAAGTTCAGCAAAATCATTTTCATTTTATATCTGCTTTAAAAGTTGTTACTTACTTGTAGACACCCTTTGTAAGCACCAAGCAATACCTTGCTGTTTCAGGTTAAGTGGTTTGACTAGGTTATGCCTGTCTTGATCACAGCTTCTTGTGAAGTCTGACCTTTTTTCTCTGATCCAGAAGCAAATGATTTGATACCTTTTAATGGACCGACATAGATGTAACAACAAGAACAAAGTGCTTTTTTTTTTGCTCTTACATCTATGTTGGTCCATTAAAAGGTATCAAATCATTTGCTTCTGGATCTGTTCTTGCAAGGACCAATACGGCAACTACTAAATCTGGATTTCATCTTTTTTCTCTGGGAATGCAGTGTGTTGAGCCCTGTTTCTAGGGCCTTTGGTGACTATTCATTGGTTTTCTGATCTGACCTCCCTCTGACCCTTTGTTCTCAGGATACCACCTCAAGTTAGCTTTTCTTTCTGAGCTTCCTGAGATAAACAAACAAGAAAAAAAAAAAACAAGAAAAAAATGTAACTCTGGTTTGCAGACATTCACTCATTCCTGCTTTCACATGTAATTTATTCCTTTAACAAGTTCGCAGTTTTTGAAAAAAATAAATTCCATTCCATTTTGCAGCCTGAGAAACAACTCACATTCATTTTTAATAACTCCTAAGTATGCAGTTACATACTCTATATGTCTAATTCATTGAAGGTCCACCGTGTACTGTATGACAGAGAGAAGAAGTGAAGAAAAGAAAATAGGATGAAAAACAGACAGTGTGAGAAGTAAGCAAGGAAGTACCTGGGGAGGGTTGTCTGAAAACCAGAGGGCCCAGCTCGTGCGTCCTATAGAAATATGGTTGTACAACCAATTTTTGAAAAGATAAAATGGTCAAGTCAAGTACTGGACAGGATAGAACAAAACATGTATTTTGTTATTTAATCTTATCCTATAAAAAAGGGACAGTGTCCTGACCCTGTCACCCCCATTTTTGAAGTGGGAACCTATTCTGTCTCTCTTCCTCTGAAAACAGGTTTCTTTAGCCTCAGTTGTCTCTATAATCAGCTTCTTCTATACTATTATTGGAATAAACTCTATCCCTTTTCTGTAATTTCTGTTTCAGCAAAATTTATGTTAGGTGTAGACCATTTTTAATTAGCCTTCTTAATTCTCAACCCATGAACCATTTCTTGATAGAAAATCTGCCTTTATATGCTGTGTTCCTGCTCTGTGTGCCACCATAAATTTAAAGGGCTGCATTGACAGTTACCATCTAATGATTCTCAGGTTTTTATCTTGCATTTGGTTGGGCCAACTAAGAGGTTTTTTTTATACATTCTTTATGCCCCCATCCCAGTCAGCCCACATTCTTGCCAACCCCCCTTCATCCCCCAACCTTGCAGGACTAGCTCCCTTCTTCCCCAATGGCTTACCCTTCATGGCAGGGTGGCAATGATCCCCCAACCCGCCAAGCAAGGATCTAGTTCTGGAAGAGCCTGCACAAATCGGGTCAGCAATCATCCAACTTTGCCACAACCTTTTCTCCTCCAAGTTTTATGTCCATCCCTGAGTGTGGCTATAGCAGTGTGCAATGATGTCAATGGCTGAGCTGTACACACTTCTGCATGCAGCATGCTGGGTGTCTGCTCTGTCTCCACCCCCTTTCTCTAAGGTGCCCATTGTGCCAGCCCCCCTGCCACCGCTAGGAGCCAAGCAAGCACTGGCATCTGATCCCACCCCTCCCCAGGAGAAGAGAGTTGTCCTCTGAACTCTTTATCCTCTCCCTCCTTGGCTGACCCCTGGGCCCTGGTGACCCGCTCGCACTGCGAACATGCTTGTGCTCTCAAAACTATTTCTCAGTGGTGGAGAAGTCATTCTGGAGGTGTTCCTGTAGATGAGTAGGGTTGAGGTTACTGTTGAAGATAACAGCATCATCTACATAGAGAAGTATGTTACAGGGACAGGTAGTAAGAAACTTATTCAGAAAAATACTAAACAGTAGTGACCCCAAAATGAAGCCTTGTGGGGCACCTGAGTGTACTGGTCTAGTATTAGAGAGAGTATCCCCAATTTTCACTTGCTGAGACCAGTTATTTAAGTAGCTTGAGAACCATTTTGTGGGTTCTGTGGTGAGTCCAATGTCAGTAAGTTGTTTGGTAAGGAGGGCATGGTTAATGGCGTCAAAGGCCTTGGTTAGGTCGACGAGAGTCACTCCTACTAAGTGCCCTTGATCATAGGATTTGTGGATGTAACTGGAGAATTCAAATAAGGCTGTTGTGGTACTGTGCCCCTGCCTAAAACCATGCTGTTGGGGACATTGCAGTTGGTATTTTTTTAGGTAGTCAACTAGCTGGTCGGCCACAATTCTCTCCAAGGCTTTTCAGAGCAGTGGTAGGATGGAGATTGGGTGGTAATTATGCTGAGCCCAGACCCCACTCTTATGCACTATATTTACCAATGCAGTTTTCCATCACTGAGGGAACTGAGAGTGGCAGAGAGAGAGAGTTTGATTATGTATGTGAATAGAGAGAGGATCTCCTCAAAAGCAAGATTGATGTATTTGAGGTTCACAGAGTACCCACTATATCTTGCCTTCTAAAGCAGTTTTTTGAAGTAACAACTCACCTCAGACTCCAAAATTGCCTTGAAATGGAGTGGTGGATGGTCGGGGCAGGAGACTTCGAACCTATGGTCTCTAGTATTGTGAGATGGCAGGGAAAAAATGAGAAGGGGGGACATTACTCAGATCTGTAAAGGTGTTTTTGAAGATCTTGGTGACGGCTTTAGGATATAGGGTAGGGGAACTATCAACATTTACCATTTTTGGAGTAGATTTTGGATCCTTACACATGATATCCTCAATGTTCTTCCAGAACAACCTGCTGTTGTTCCAGCTGTTATTGACTGCATTCTTAAAGTATTGACCTTTAGCTGAATGGACCACAGTAGTGCACTCATTTCTAACCTGTTTGTACCTTTGGATGTTGGGCTAAGTACCTGATACCTTAGCCTACTGCCAAAGATTGTCCCTTGCTCTTAGGAGCCCAGTAAGCTCAATCATGGATTGTAGTGGCCCCTCCCTTTCCTTATTTTGACTGGTGCTTGCTTATCACAGATTGTATTGAAAACAGTAATAAAGTGGACCAGTGCCTCATCCACATTGTCAGAATTATAAATTATGGACCAGTTCTAGTCCATAAGGTCCTTTTTGAGAAGCTCTAGGTGACCACGAATGAGAACCCTATTGGAAATGGTTCTAGCAGGGGAGCTTATGGTAGTTGTTAACCCACTGACAGATGATTGGGGAATGATCGGTTATGTAGTCTGGTAGAACAGAAGTATATGTAATATGCTTTGGTCTATTAGAGAGCACCCAGTCAAGAAAGCCTAGAAGACTAGGAGCTGTGATGACGATGATGACCATCATCACACATTTTAGTCAATTACACAGAAGAAATCACCCAATGGGGCATACTTAACTTTATTTAATACCATAATTGTGTCATTTGTATTTTTTTTTTTCGGTTTACAGTTTACTTGCCCTTGAAGACAGTCTGGCTGAGATGCAGTATGCTGTTTGCTTTGGGTCCTGTCTCTACACAATTTTACAGATGTGATTACTGAAGAACGGGGAGATCAAATGATTTGCTCAGGGTCACACATCTAGCCAGTGGATATAGTGGGATTTGAACCTGTGAGTTCCTGTTTAGCAGTTCACTACTTAGTTTATTTAAATCAATAGCATGCGCACGCGCACACACACACACACATTTAGTATGTCTCGATACAAACACACTACACTTTATGTGAATAAATATTGGACTTGTGTCCATTGCCTCACTTATTATTTTTATACCTGGCTGTGAGATCCCTGCAGCCTGCTGTGTGTGTCTCTCTCTGTCTCGCTCCCTCTCCCTCTCTTTCCCTCTCTCTAAATTGGAATGCACATCATTTGCAATGTGTACACTGTTGATCACCTTACTAATTACATAGCAACAAAGAAACATAGAATTTGACCGCAGATAAGGACCGCTTGGCCCACCCAGTCTGCCCATTTCTCTACCTAATGGATAAGCTGCAGATCTGAGTTAACCAACAGCCTACTTCCTCCTACCTTCAACCCCTAGAATTGCTTCATGTCCATCCCATACATTCTTGAATTCCCCCACTGTTTTTGACTCCACAAGCTCCTCAGGAAGGCTGTTCCATGCATCCACAACCCTCTTCGTGAAAAATACTTCCTCACATTACCTCTGAGCCATCCCCCTTCTATTTTCAAATTGTGCCTCTTTGTTCTTGCACATCTCTTCTTCTGAAAGATGCTACGCTCTTAGACTTTGTTGATTCCCTTGAGGTACTTGAAAGTTTCTATCATGTCCCCCCGTCCCTCCTTTCCTCGAGGGTATACATATTAAGCTCCTTAAGTCTCTCTTCATACGTCTTCTGGTGTAGACCCTGCACCACTTTAGTTGCCCTTTTCTGAACTGCCTCCATCCTGTCTGTGTCCTTGCGGAGATTGGGTCTCCAGAACTGCATGCAGTATTCCAGATGGTGTCTCACCAGCTGTCTGTACAGAGGGATAACAACTTCCTGTTTTCTACTGGTGATGCCTCTTCTCATACATCCTAGTATCCCCCCAGCCCTCCTTACTGCCCTCTCACATTGCTTGCCCACCTTTAGGTCATCTGATATGATATGATATGATTACCCCCAGGTCCCTTTCCATATTTGTTGTTGTTAGTATCTCACCCCGCGTAGTATACTCTTCCCCTGGGTTTTTGTTTCCCAGGTGCATTATTTATTATTAGCATTGAATCTAAGCTGCCATACATTTGACCATTCCTCCAACCTTGCCAAGTCCCTTCTCATCCTTTCCACCCAACCTTGTGTATCAACCCTGTTGCAGATCTTTGTGTCATCTGCAAAGAGACTTACTTTTTCTTCCTGTCCCTCTGCAGTATCAATTATAAAGACATTGAAGAGGACTGGTCCTAGAACTGAACCCTGCGGTACCCCACTAGTAACCCCCTTTCCTTTAGAGTGGACTATGTTTACTATTACCCTCTGTGTCCTGTTCTTCAGCCAATTTTTTACCAGGCTACCATCATGGGACCTACTGCCAGGCTGGATAACTTGTATATTAATCTTTCGTGTGGGACTGTGTCAAATGCCTTGCTAAAGTCTAGGTGGGCCATGTCCACAGCACCTCCCTGATCTACTACTTTGGTCACCCAGTCAAAGAAATCTATTAGATCCGTCTAACATGACCTTCCCACTGTGAATCCATGTTGCACTGAATCCTGTGCCCCTTTGGCCTCTAGGTACTCAACAGTTCTTTCCTTCAGAAGTGAGTCCATCATTTTCCCTATCACTGAGGTCAAACTAACAGGTCTGTAGTTTCTTGCCTCTGCTCTGCTTTCATTTTTGTGAAGTGGAATCACACCTGCCCTCCTCTAGTCCTCAGGTACCACCCCACCTCTGTTCTCTTCTCTCGCTCCCATTCTCTGAGTGCATATTTTTTAAACAGAGAAAAAAGGATAATTATTATAATAAAGACATATCACAATCTAACAGCAAGGCTTTAACAACAGTTGAACCCAAAGGCATGCAGGGCAATGCTGTAAAGGGCTACAGTGATTCATGCCCTCACTTTTTGCAGTTTTTATTTTCCAACAAAAGTTGGATTTTTTTTCCTTTACATTACTGTTAAACATTGGTGATTACTGCATGTGATCCAGTAGTTAATAAATAGAAGATTAACAAGAAGGAACTACGAGGGGTGAAGAATGAAAACAAAGTTTGGCAATAGGGGAAAGTTTTGAAACTTTTTAGTAGTGTCAGCCAACATACAATGTACGTTCTCAAAAGGCAAGTTTGCCAGAAACACAAACTGGGAGACTCTCTGTGAGAATTGGGATCCATTTGCTTACTGTTAAGTGACCCAACCATTTATTTGCACTCCTGTTAGTGTCCCATCTCCTCACTTGTAATATTGGTGTCGGCCGGAACAGCTCTACCCCAGATCTTATTTGCATAATCTTAAGTTGAATTTGCACTTCTTGCCCCCAAAACAGTGGAACCTAAACACATCTCCATTTAAACTTAATCATCTATTTCCTTTTACAGTAGTTGATATAATTGTTTTTTTAGTTATTTCAAAACCACCAGTTCTGTCATGTGACGTATTTGGTGGTATTTTGTTTAATCATTGCTTCTAGGCTTAAGGTTTTTATTCTTGAATGTGAACATGGAAACTTTAGAAATGTACACACTAGATGATGCTACAGAAGTGTTACATCATTCTGTGCTGTCATACAGAGAATTAATGGTTGCATAGAGCTGCCATGCCAAACATTCTCTTTAGATATGTAAGATCGACATGCTGTCGGTAAAAAAAAATGTACATGTATTATAGTTGAACTAATGGCCACACAAGGTTTTTGTGTTTCTTCGCCAGCAGTGGGGGCAAGTATTGCTTAAATGTCTTAAAATATTTATAATGAAAACTGAGGTGGCGAGATTGTCTCTTATACTGTACTTTACTAAATGGATTATTTTCTATACTGTTACCCCACATGCTGGTTAGGTAAGACCTGAATTCTTTTTTTAAAATGTGCAAAACTGACAGGCTGTCAGTCAGAGAATCCAATATGCATCTATCAATTTAAAGTAAAGTACTGTCTAGAGACTCTAGGCAAAGTCTCTAAGTTCACAGAATCACAGAAATCTGACGGCAGAAAAGGACCTCACCGGCCCATGGAGTCTTCCCCTTTCTCTGTCCCCTACTTATCTCCTTTGTTCTTTAGCTGACAGGGGTACAAATATCACATACAAATGTCATAGAACAAGCAAGATAGGTACTAAAGTAAACAGCATGTCCAGTATAAAGTACTAAATCTGATCTTTAAAAAAACACATTATTCCATTTATCAGCTAAATAATGCCTGAATGATGCCAATCCCAAAATGCAAAATGCAGCAGGTTAATGATAACAAATTCTACACAGTATGAACTGGTGCTCACAAAAACGAAACTGAGAGAGACACTACAGTTCCAACGGGCATAGAGGCACATGTGAATATATGCAAACAAAACAATTACCAGCTTAACAGTTACCAGGTTTTTATTCTTGGAGGTAAACACAGCTAATGTAGAGATGTAGAGAAGGCCCACCTAGCTATTCACATCCTGTAAGCATTAGAAATGTAGCCTGCTGTTTTAATAACTGTGTACTGCTGTCTACTGAAAGAGAATACTATACTGTAAAAGCTTTCAGTTATGAAATAGGCATTTAATAAAATTACCTGTATAAATCAAATTATTAAATAGACAGATTATGCAACCAACCAACCATCCAACCAACCGCAAAACTCAGCATGAGTCAACTAAACAGCCAATCATAAAATCAGTCCAAATCAATACATCAGTCAATTAACCATAAAAGCAATCCAAATAAGTCTGTCAACTAATCACAAAATCAGTCGGAAAGGAAAACCTGGCAACTCGCAGCGTAGGTCAAAAATGCTTAATTGCTAGAGCTTCACTTGCAAATTTTATTCAGCCATAAACACAAGGTGCAACAGACGTCTCCTTGCAGTGTTTATTGCACCTTGTGGAGACGTTTATTGCAGCTTGTATTTATGGGTGAATAAAATTTGCAACAGGAGCTGTAGCAATTTAGCACTTTTTTTACCTATGCCGCAAGTTGCTCGGTTTTCTTTTCAAACTGTGTGCCTGCTTACTGAGATGCACCACACCCACTGAGCTGTCTTTTCCTTCACTTTTAATCACAAATCAGTCCAATCAGCTAACCAGCTAATAGTTCTCAGTCAATCAATCATCACTCAATGAATTCACCACTCAGTCAAGCATTAAATCGGTCCAAATCAGTGTCCACCAATCATAAAAACAGTCCAAATCGATCAGTCAGCAAATCAATCATGACAAGGGTACAGATATCACATAAAAATGCCATAGAGCATGTAAGAGGGGTACTAAAGCAAATGGTGTGCCCCTTATAAAGTATTAAATCTGATTTTTTTTTAAACACATTATTCTGTATATCAGTTAAATAATGCCTGAATAATGCTGATCCCAAAACACAAAATGCAGCAAGCAAATACTGCACAATATGAACTGGAGACAATGAGGCTGAACCATGTACTGAATTGCTACTTAAATTGTCTGAGTTTGTTTGTGATTACTTTTCTGGGTAACTACTATTTACAAACTAAGGGAACAGCCATGGGGACAACTTTTGCCCCCCAGTCTAGCTAATTTGTACATGGGCAGATGGGAGAATATCTACACCAGGTACCCGGACACAAACCTCTATTTTCATAAAGTGGAGCTTTACCGCCACTTTGTAGATGATATTTTTATTGCCTGGAATGGTGACGTAGATGAATTTGACAGTTTTGTTGCATATTTGCACACCTCTAATCCCAATTTACAGTTCACTTATAGTGCCAGTAAAGAAAAGTGCATTTTCTAGATCTGTGTGTGTGTAAGGATAATAAGGTCAATATCACCATTATAGAAAACCTTGTGAACAGAATACTTTGCTTCTATCTTCTAGCTGCCATCCTAGGCATGTGGTACAGAACAATGGGGCAATTCCTCCATCTCAGGAGAAACTGTAGCAGTACTGCTAACTTTGAACTAGCAGCTTCTGATCTACAAGACAGGTTTATTAATGGGATGTTCTGCAGAACAGGTTCACCTGACATATTAGTTGACAGAGATACCCAAGTCAGTACCTATGGTGAAGACTAACCCTAGGAATCAGGACAATACTAGACTTAATTTTGTAACAACTTATTCTGTGCATGCTCCCAGGGTAGGAGACATTATTAAAAGGAATTGGAACATTCTTGGGGCGACCCACATCTACACCTTTATCATGACAGTACCCCCAGGATGTCATACAGATGGGCTGATACTCTCAGGGATCATTTGGATATTTGGGAGTTTGGTTGGACCAGCACCTCAACTTCTCTGTGCATATCAGTGCTGTCCTGAAGAAACTGCACCCCAAGCTTGGTGATCTGTACAGGAATTGTAGTTGGATCCCAGTGACTGTGAGGCACGAAATTGTCCAGAAGATGATACTCCCCATCTTTGACTACTGTGATGTAATCTATGGTGCTGCTCCCAAATCTTCCCTGACCAAGTTGGAAACTCTCTTTAACTCCTTCTGCCGCTTTGCTGTCAACTCTCCTTCCTGCTCCCACCACTGTGAACTCTATCACTCTCTAACCTTCCTTCCACTATCTCACAGACGCATCTCTCACTGTGCCAAACTAACCTCCAAATTCTTATTCGGGGGCTCCCCTCCTATCTCTCATCCTCTCTCTCTACTCCACCTTCCCCCACCCACTCTCTCAGATCAGATGACGCCCGCACCTTGACAGTACCTCGCCACTGCATCCTCATTGGTCAGACTGGTTTCACCCATTATTTCCATAAAATCTGGAATTCCCTTCTCCCCCTGAAATACGACACTCCTCCTCAAACTACTCCCTTACCTCTGCCCTACACAATTACCTTTCCTTCAGCTATTCCTGCTTTAACCCACCGTAATACCTATCCCCAGTTTCTGCCTTCTTACCGTGACCCCCCCCCCCGGCAGGGTTCTCAACATCCTGAAAGGGGAAATCAGGAAATGGCTACCCCTTCTCCTCATATTCAGTTCTTGCCTCTCCCCCCCCCCTCCACCTGTCCTTCTGGATCACCAGTGTGCACAACCTAACCCCATCCTTTTTACTCCAACAGCACTTGCATACTGCCTCGAGCCTGTTCCTGGTACACTCATGCACTGTAAAAGGTTCTATTGCATTATTACTGTTTTGTATGTTCATATGTTCTTTTGTATGATTTTGGACATGTATTGTAATTTACCTAATTGTCCACTACTGTTTATTGTACACTACCTTGTGTTTCAACTGTAGCACAATCTTACAATGTTATATTGTTTGTACTACACACATACTATTGTAACTGATCATCCTTCACAACCCTATGTAACCCCTCCCCCCATGTCACACCATGAGACAAGCAACCTGTTGTTCAGTGTGCCCTCCTGGTGAAACATTTCAATAAATAAATACATTTGGTCCACAGCAAGCAGACTGTACCCTACTGTGTAGACATGGTTAATTAAAAATGTTGAATGTTACAAGTGTCATAGGTGCATATATTTTCCTATCATCTCACCAAGCAAGGAGTTTACTAGCCCACATGTGGAAAGCTTTTTCGGATGAGACAATTGATTACATGCGATGCATGGTGTAGGTGTATTATACGTGGCTATGTGCACTTGTGGCACTTTTTATGTTGGTAAAACCAAATGGAATTTTAAGGCTAGGGTAGTGAACACTGCATGGCAATCAGGAGATATTTCCTGTGCCACTGCAGCTCATGTTACACAGGCAAGGGACAGATTAGACCATACCTTTACTTTTAGAGGTATAGAAAAGGTTTATAGAAACCGGGGGTTATAAGAAATTTATCCTTCAGAGAGAGGGATTTTGGATTTTTACACTAGGTGTTTCCAAACCTCCAGGTCTTAATGATATATTTGATATCACCCCATATCTGAGAAGTAAGAAGAAAAAATAACGTTACTGTGGTAGGGGCTGTCTGACCCCCCCCTTCTTTTTTGTTTGCATTGTTGTATAAACCTTTGGTGTAATCATATAGCTGGGTAACTTAATGTTTGACTATAAGTATGGAAAATTAGGGGTATTAAAATTCATGCGGTCATTATGTCTGGTAGAAATACAGCTGTGAGCTATTGGGATTTGGGCTAGCATATTTCACTTACAGTTAAAATCTGTTGCAACAGTATCTGTTCTATTTTCCTTTCTAAGCCCCTTTTGTCTTGTATTCCTCTGCCCATGGACTGGCCACCTGTGGGTAGTCTTCCTGTTCCTAACCCTCCTTCTGTACATTCTAAAATGATGCTAGTCCAAACTTTTTTTAAATCAATTGTATTTGTCCATATCAGTTAGCGGAGCTCCCCGTATATGCACATTCGTGCTGCGCGATAGTGCGAGGGGACCCTGCGAATTTGCACACACTCTCCGCTGTAAGCCATTGAACTTCATGTCCTGTTTTTATCACATTAAATACATTTTCTGCCTCTGTTAGTTAGCGGCTCTTCTACTGCATGGAGCCCCCACAATATAAATAGGAACAGGAGCGAAGCTAGATAGAACACTACAGCCTTGCAGGCTGTAGCTGTTTGAAAAGGGAGTCGCTAGAGTTAGTGCAGCGTTTGCAGCCAGCTGTCTATACACAACACAAGTACAAATATAGGAATACAGCATTTTATGCTGTTTTTGTGCAAACCCTCACATTTGTGAGCTTCTGTGTGTATTTGTTGTTTTCTAGAAATGTTTCCAAGTATGATATTGTAACATTGCAGTTGCTGTAAAGGAAAACTGACCTGTAGCTGTGTAATTGGGAAGCAGCCCACCAGGCCCTCTTCTCAGCCTTCTATCCATCTATAGAGCTGGACAGCCCTTGCTACACTCTAGTTATGGAAGAAGCTGGAGGGAGGAACCTGGTTTGCCAAGTAATTTGGTAAAGAAAAGAAATACTGAGGTATTAATAATATTTGAAGCACTGTCAGTGTTATAAATTGGTAAATAAATCCTAAAATGAAATGCAGGGTACCTTTAAAGTGTGTTTATATATTTCTGAGTATCTGTCTTGTTTAGGAAGGGGCTTACATATACCATGTGACCTAAAGACTGTATATATTGTGTGAAGACAATGGACAGATTCAGAGTGTGGTAGGAAGGCGAAACTGCCAGATGTCTAGCATGCTTCTAGAAAGATATTCTCCAGTGATGTTAACTGTTGAGCTATTGTAGCTATTTATTTTGTTTGTTTTGATGTGTTTATATTTCTACTGTTAAGTCCGTTTATTTTTCCTACTTTCAAGAATAAATTTAAGTTTTCTTTTTGTATCCTGACCATGTTCTGGACTCCATTTAATCCCACATGTACAGTTGGTTTCAGAAGTGGGATCCAAGGAGGTGAGGCAACCTTCTGGTGGATATCGTCCAGTTATATCCTGGAGGATCAGATGAAGCAGGAAAAGATGGAAGCACCCACACCTGAAGGAGTGTTGACCCGAACAATGGTGGATAAGTATCAGCTACCATTGGCCAGTGGTCTGGGTGATGTCAGATGGAAGGAGGCTATGAGACAGCTGAAAGAAGAAGGTACTACTGGGGTTGAGGAGACTAGTTCTGTAGAAGAGGAAGAAGAAACACCTCCTACTGATATATAGGAGCTCCTCAGGTGGCTCTGTTTGAAACAAATTGACATTTAAAAACAGAGAGAAAGAGACCGGATCCAGAATGAGGCCAGGTGGGTAGACACCCTTAAAGCAATTCAAACCATGGAGACTGTTAGGCACAACCCACCTAATGAGGGGCCCAGGGACATTAAATTATCAAAATTGATGGATACTGATGATATTGAAGCATACATAACCACTTTTGAAAGAGTGGCAACTGCATGTGGGTGGTCCAGAGACCAATGGGTTGTTCGGTTGGCTCCTTATCTTACGGGCAAATCACAATTAGCTTATAGCCATGTGGAGACCCGGAATGCGACCAACTGTGACCATGTTAAACAAGCAGTCCTAAAAAGGTATGATATTAGCACAGAAACATACGGGCAACAATTTCGGACATTAAGATATCATACTGCTGATTCACCACAGGAAGCTTATGTTAGATTGCAAGACCTCTGTATTAAATGACTCCGACCCACAGTACTCACCATGAACCAAGTAATGGAGTCAATAGTTCTTGAACAGTTCATCAAGATACTGCCCCATGAGGTACAAATGTGGGTGCGAGAACATAGACCAGAAACAGCAGAAAAAGCTATTAGCCTAGTAGAGGACTTTGTAACAGCACGTCCACAACATCAGAAGGGGTCACGTGGGGCTTCCTCTGCCACCAGTCTATGGTAAGACATTCTCCTACTGATCCTTCTGCTAATGCTACTAATAGATACTAATATGAAAAACAAAGTTCAAACCCCTACAACCCTGAAATTATTTGTCGAGAATGTCAAGCAAAAGGACACATTGCTAGATTTTGCCCCAAGAAGAAAGCTGATCCTTCTCATCTGGCCCTAGTGAATTGGGGGCAGTCTACTGTGACTGTCAACATTGGAGGGAACAAAGTAATGGCATTAATAGACTCTGGGAGTAAACAAACCCTAGCATACACTGATGTGCTATGTGGGCTCCCTCAGAATGTGAATCCTGAACAGACAAGGGTTACTTGTGTGCATGGGAAATTCATTCCTATCTATTGCAAGAAGTTACCATCACAGCACAAGGCATAGCACAGCACATGAGAGTAGGAGTAGTACCACGGTTGCCTGTGCCTGTGATTTGGGGGCATGATTTCCCTATGTTTGATGATTTACTGACCTCTTCCTCAACCGTTTGTGCAGTGTCTACCTGGGTGCAGACTCGACAAGAACAGGTAGAGATGGAACGGTTTCCATTTGATGAAACATTGTTTGAGGCCCCTGGTAAACTCAGAAAATCCAAGAGGCAGAAAAGACTGGAGAAATGGACATGGAATAAGAAAAGGGACTCATGTGTTGATGAAATGTTACATAAAACTGTTTCAATACAGTCCTTTGCAAATGATTAGAAAAAAGATGTTACAGTAACCCCTCTGTATTTACAGGTTGTCCCTGAAGGAGTAGAAGGTACTCCCCCCATGTATAGGATTCACCAGGAAAAGTTATATAGGGTGTGTGTGAATCCTAAAACAGGGGAAAGAATAGACCAACTAGTGTTTCCACAGCAGTATAGAGACCAATTGATGTTTTTGGCACATGATGTTCCCTGTGGGGGGCATGCAGGTAAGGACAGAACACTGAAAAGACTCTTGTACAGACTCTTTTGGCCTGGAATTGATAATCAGGTAGCTGAATACTGCAGGAGTTATAGTAAGTGTCAAATGGTAGTCCCGGTTACTAAGAAAGACAAAGTTCCCTGCAGTCTTTACCTTTGGTAACTGTTCCCTTTGAGCGTATAGCAATGGACATCATAGGGCCCTTTCCCAAAAGTTCAAAAGGAAACAGGTTCACACTCATTATATGTGACTACACTACAAAATATCTGGAAGCCATTCCTTTACAATCTGTCATGGCTGACAAAATAGCAGGGGAATTGCTGAAGGTATTTAGTAAAGCAGGCATTCCAAAGGTTATACTAACTGACAAAGGGACTAATTTTTGTTCTGCTTTGTTGAGGTGTCTCTGCCAGGCACTGGGGGTGGAAGCTGTGTACACCTCTCCTTACCAAACCCAGAATGATGGCTTAGTTGAACGCTTCAGCAAAACACTTAAGATACTGATTCAGAAGTATGAAGAGGACAAAGGGAAACAATGGAATCTGTATCTACCATTGCTACGTTTTGCCTATTGGAAGGTCCCACAAGCGTCAACAATGTTCTCGCCATTCAAAGTACTTTATGGCAAGAACCCTAGAGGCCTCCTAGACATGGTTAGAGAGCAATGGGAAGATACCACTGTTTGGAAATATCCGACTACCCTTGAGTATGTAACTCAGCTGTGACAGAGGGTAACTCGGTACTCCCAGTTAGCCCATGCACATAATCAGGCAAAACAAGTCTATCAAAAAGAACAATATGACACAGGGGTTGGTAATAAACAGTTTAGTGCTGGAGATTGTGGTTTACTATTACTTCCATCTACAGACAATAAGTTAACTATGGAATGGCAAGGACCATATGTCATCCAGAAACAAACTGGTCCTGTTACAAACTTAGTGGAAGTACCAGATAGAAAAAATAAATTAGAAGTATACCATGCTAATTTGTTGAAAAGTGGAATGGCCGACCCAGTAAAGCCATGTATGTGTGTCCTACACCCAACTGATGATGAGCTAGATGTGGCATACAACCGACTAGAAGGTAACCAGGTCCACACTGCGCTGGGGATAAACTCCTTGTTGGCAGAGGACCAAAAACAGGAATTAGCCCAAGCTTTAAAGAGCTAGTGTACTGCCTGGAAACTACCTGCAATTAATTGTAACTTTCAGATGTAGTCCGCTATCACTTCTTATATCTCAAGCATTTATTCTTTTCTGTTTGCTAATTAGAAGATTTTCCACCTGGCAGTACTGGGGTGATGTGTGTAGCAGCACTCTGTCTGGAGGGGAAAAAAGTCAGTTCTGTTCCTCCCACTACATCAACACTGAGACCACACTAACTATGACATCACTAGCAACCAATGAGAACCATGTCTCACTGCTAGGGTTCACTTTCACATGAAGCAGCAGGGACTGGCTCTCCCTGGTTACTAGTGATGTCACAACTTCCTGCATTTTGATTGGTAGCTTGTGAAAGTCACTGCTCAGGCTGCAAGAACTGTGGCACCTCAAGGTGTTTGGTCTTATTTCTGACAATGTAGTGGGAGGAACAGAACTGACTTTTTTTCCTCCCTATAGAGTGCTGCTCCACACATCACCCCAGTACTGCCAGGTGGAAAATCTTCTAATTAGCAAATAGAAAATACAAAAATACCTCAGATATTTGAAATGATAGCTGACTGCATCTGAAAATTGCTATTAATTTCAAGCAGTACACTAGCTCTTTAAGTCAGTTCCACTCTACATTTACGACCTTGCCTGGTAAAACTACTGCTATAACCCATTAGATACAGGTTTCCCAAACCATGCCCATTAGGGTAAAACCCTATCATATACCAGAGAAAGTAAAAACACAGGTTATAAAAGAGATAGAGAAAATGAAAGAGATGGGTGTCATAGAAGAAGCAAACAGTAAATGGGGCTTCCCAATGGTAATAGTACCCAAAAAGGAGGGTGGAGTCTGCATTTGTTTAGATTTCTGTAAACTCAATGCCATCTCCAAGTTTAATGGGTACCCTATGCCCCGAGTGGATGACATCATAGACCAGCTCGGGCAAGCCCAATACGTCAGCACACTTGATTTGACAAAAGGCTATTGGCAGATCCCACTAGAGGAAACAGCCAGGGACAAAACAGCCTTTAGCACACCCTTAGGATCTTTTCAGTTCACCATGATGCCCTTTGGACTTCATGGTGCGCCAGCCACATTTCAAAGACGGATGGATAAGCTGCTAAGACCACATCTGGGAAACAGTGCAGCTTATCTTGATGATGTTATCATCTATAAGCCCTTCCTGGAAAGAGCACATTAAACATCTAATCCAGGTGTTGAAAACCATTACGCAGTCTGGCCTTACAATTAACTCTGCTAAGTGTTCCCTTGCCATAAAGGAAGCACAGTACTTAGGGTTTTTGATAGGTGAAGGACAGGTGAAACCTGAGGTAGGAAAGATCAACGCTGTAGTCAAAAGCCCCCACCCAATCACTAAGAAGCATGTATGTTCCTTTTTAGGATTGGCGGGGGAATACAGGCACTTTGTACCCCAGTTTGCTACCTTAGCTAGGTCTTTAACAGACATAAAGAAAAATAGACCCACTAAAGTAACTTGGACCACAGAATGTGAGAAATCCTTTTGTGCAAAAAAAGCTGCTGTTTGCTCGGCTCCTGTACTAACGAGTCCAGATTTTAAAAAACCTTTTATCGTACAAATGGATGCTTCCAATGTTGCATTAGGAGCAGTGCTATCCCAAATTCAGGAAGGAGAAGAACATCCCATACTGTTAATTAGTAGGAAACTGCATGCCAGGGAGACCAAATATTCCACTGTAAAAAAGGAATGCCTGGCACTGCAATGGGAGGTAGAGACCTTACATTATTATTTATGGGGAAATCAATTTGAGGTATGGACTGCCCATAACCTCCTTTGTTGGATTCAGAACATGAAAGACAACAATCCTAGAATTATGCAGTGGTATCTGACATTACAGCCATACAAATTCTCAGTGAAACACAGAACAGGAACGGCCAATAGTAATGCAGATTTTATATCTCGCTTTGGTGCAGACATTACGAGAGAGACAGGAGTAGTCCTTGGGGTATTAGAATAATGTAAGTATTTTCAGATCTAGAAAAGTATGTGTAAGTTACTGTATTAGGGACGTCGAGGTGGAGCTTCAGGAGTGGGTGGGCTGAAGCTCCATCTCTCATCCAGAGAGAGCTAGATATCCTGTCTTGAAAGAAGGTGGTAGAGAAAGCAAGTCAATATTGAAAACCTTTGGTTTTCTCTTAGGTGGGGAGGAGGTTGTGGTAGGGGCTGTCTGACCCCCCCCTTCTTTTTTGTTTGCATTGTTGTATAAACCTTTGGTGTAATCATATAGTTGTGTAACTTAATGTTTCATTATAAATATGGAAAATTAGGGGTATTAAAATTCATGCAGCCATTATGTCTGGTAGAAATACAGCTGTGAGCTATTGACATTTGGGCTACCATATTTCACTTACAGTTAAAATCTGTTGTAACAGTATCTGTTCTATTTTCCTTTCTAAGCTCCCTTTCTCTCGTTTACTTTCACTTCAATCTATGGTACTAACTTTGACACCCCAGACTTTTTATATCCATTTGAGGGTGACTCTGGCTCCCTTCCCAGATAAATTAGTGCTGGGGGAGATTTTAATACCTATCTTGATCCCACGTTGGACCATTTGGGAACCAGAACAAAACCATACCCCAAAAGTGTCACTGCACTGAGGGAGCTGATAGAGGGGAGGGCTTTAGTAGAAACTTGGAGACATGCCTACCCAAGGGAAAGAGGATATTCCTTCTACTCCCATTTCCACTGACTTTATACCCAGTTGGATTACATTTTTATTTCCACTCCCTTGGTCACAGAAGATAATATGAGCAAAATATGGGCCTATACTTACATCAGACCATGCCCCCTTGCAGATGTAACTAACGGTCAAACTACAGGTCCCCACAGGGACTCAGTGGTGACGGGACCCTATTATACTTCTAGATAACTATTAAATTGAATATATAAATGGGAAAATTAAAGACTTTATTGAACTTAACAAAGGAAAAAGAACATATATTAATTTTGTTTGGGATGCATTAAAAGCTTTTATTTGGGGAGAGACAAATTCCTACTCTGCATATAAAAAAAAGCAATCTCTCAAAGAGGAAGGCCAGCTCATGCAGGATATTCAGGAGTTAGAGAAAGTAGCTATGGCAGGCCCCCAACCACAGACAGTTAAAAAACTCACATTATTAAAGGGCAAATTAAATCAGCTACAGTCTAGGAAATTAGAAAGGGATCTTCTAGTCACAAAATCAGACACACACTTCGAGGGTGACAAAGCGGGCAAGTAGCTGGCCAGCCTTGTAAAGCATAAGAAAGCCAAAAGAGCTATTCCTAAGATGGCCAAACCAGATGGTACCTGTACATTTGACCAGTAAGAGATAAATTATATATTCCAGAACTTCTATTCTTCCCTGTATACCTCCCAAGTGCCACCGGAGGGGGACTGCCTTTGGGAAGTTGAGCTGCCCTCTCTGGATGAGGTTCTAAGGGAGGAACTGAGTTCACCTAACTCCCTTGAGGAGATCAGGTGGGCTGTGTGGCAGACAAATAAAGGGAGGTCGCCTGGTCTGGACGGCCTGTCCACTGAGTTTTATAAGTACACCTGGGAATTCCTTGGCCCTCTTTTGGGAGAGGTCCTGTGTAATGCCTTGGAGGAGGGGGCATTGCCCTATTCCCAGAGGCTTGCCGCAATCGTAGTTCTCCCCAAACTGGGGGAAAGATCCTACAAAATGCAGCTTTTACCACCCTGTATCTCTCCTAAATGCCAGTTATAAAATATTGACTAAGACTCTAGCTAATAGATTGGATAAATTACTACCAGCATTGATACATATCGATGGGGAGGGGGGTTGTTAAAGGCCGCCAGGCTAAACGTATCCTCAGGCAATCTGTTAACATTGTCTATAAGTGGACCGGGGAGGGGACCCAGCAGAGGCCTTCTTGCCCTCGACACCGAGAAGGCCTTTTGATCGGGTCGATTGGCCTTTATGTTTGCGGTGCTCTGTGGGTTTGGACTGGGAGAACCCCTCCTCTCATGGCAAAAAGTTTTATACACTAACCCCCAAGCCCAGATATTAACAAATAACACTATTTCTGCCCCATTTGACTTGACCAGAGGGACAGGGCAGGGCTGCCCCTTGTCGCTCCTTTTCTGTGTCCTCACTATGGAAGCCCTGGCATCTGCCATAAGGCGATATGGGGATGTACCGTGGGAGGAGGAAACCAAGTCATCTTTCTGTTTGCCGATCACATAATTTTGTTTTTAGATAATCCTGAAGAAGCCTTGCTGGCACTGGGTAAGATATTTGAGAGCTATGGACCCTTATCGGGACACAAATCAACTGGGATAAAAGTGAATGGCTCCCACTGGGAGGAGGAGGAGAGTCACCAATTGCATTGCAGGTACCACCATCTACCCCACAAAGCAAATAAAATACCTGGGGATCCTTCTTCCTAGTAAACTTTCTCAAATAATCCAACTCAATTGTAGGCCATTGGTACAGAAAATCAGGGAGGACAGTATTAATTGGAGAGCCCTCCACCTGTCCCTACTGGGACGAGTTAACCTGATTAAACTGTATATCTTACCAAGAGCACTTTACCTATTCCAGTCTATTCCTATTTGTCTCCCACAGAAGTATTTGGGGGCATTGGAGGGGGCATGCACTCAATTGCTATGGCAGGGAAACAAACCCAGAATCAGAAGAGAGATACTATGGAATACAAAGCACCTAGGGGGCCTGGGCTTACCGAATATGCGTTTATATTATATGGCTGTGCAGTTGGCCCATATACAGGACCTACTGAGGGAAGGGGGAGAAACTCCAACCTGGAGGGACATGGAGAGCAAGAGAGATACCCACCTGTACTATAACTTACTAGTCAATTCCCTGAGGGACAGGACACCCCCAAGATTCTCAGTTCTTGTACCAGGGTGAACTGGAGGGCATGGACAGCTGCCCATTCACTGTTGGGGGATGCACCACATCTATCACCTGACACAACCTTGGGATCAATGTTGGCGGGAGGTAGTGACCTCTCTAAACATGATACTATGAGGCTTAGAGCCTGGGGTGCCCAGGACCTTCTCCGACTGGGCCAGATTATGGAGGGGGGGGTGGTCTGCCATTTTTCTGCCCTAAAGAGAGATTACAACCTGGCCTCGTCTCACTACTTCCTTTATATTAGACTTAAAGCCAGAGTGGTCGCAGAGCTGTCTTCATGAACATAGTCCTGGGTACTGCAATGTTCACCTTTAGAGAAGTTATTCTCAAGTTTCTCTAATGCCAATGGATTTAAACCCCTGATAAAGTGTTATAGGATACTGTTGGGGTGCCTCCTAGAACCTATGAGAAGAACCAGGCAGTCCTGGGAAGAGGATGTCCACCCAGATGGTCTCACTGGGGAGATTGAAGGCTAATCCTTCAAAACATCGTAAAATGTTCTGTTAACAACCGCCTGTGAGTTATACAGTATAATTTTTTAATGCAATCTTACCATACCCCCAAATTAGCACACAAAATAGACCCAGGGAGCTCCCCATATTGTTACAAATGCTTCACACACGTGGGCACCTTTCATCATATGGCTTGGGAATGCCCTAAAGTCCAGAACTTCTGGGCTGGAGTGGTGGACATCCTTTCCAGGACCCTAAATAGCAAGGCCAGGTTGGACCCAGTTGAAATATTGCTGGGACTTCCAGCACAGGGATACTGGAGACCCATGAAAGGATATAGGTTATGGATGATAGGCATAGTAGAGGGCATGCAGGAATTGGCGTTATTTTGGAGACTTAAATACGTGCCCACAATAGCCCCCTGGATGACTTCTCTTATGCAAGTAATGAAGCTGGAAAGGACACAATACCTAGTTAAGGGACAACTTAGTAAATATGAAGATATTTGGCTCCCTTTGCAGCAGGCTGTCTCTAGGGATTGGTTCCCCAGCTTCAGAAAGGGGGAGCAGATCCATTGACATTTCCCAACTATTTCTTTATATGACTTTCCAACTTATAGCATAGTGTTGCTATTAAACTGAACCATATATTAGTTAATGAATTAACTCAATATATACATTTAGCAACTATCTGCTCTATGTTTTAAATCTCTAGCTTAGCCTTTTCCCACCATTGTTACAGATGGATTATGTACTGTACCTGTACCCTCTATACATAGAAATAACCTCCCTGGATTGGGGAGGCAGGCAATGTCAGAACAAGTCCAATTTAATTGCAGTTTACAAAAAAAACAAAAAAAAAACGGCTCCTGCTTTTGAAGCTGGAAACGAAATATGAATTTTATGACCTAGCAGAAAGGGAAGTCATCTGGCTGATTTCTCTTGATTTTCTCACCTAGAAGGAAACCAATGACAGGATGTGGGTTTATGAGCCATCAAAGGAACTTGCTTGCAAAGACTGTCACCATTTTTTTTTAATTGTTAACTGCTGATTCCAGCCAGCAGAAAAATAATATCCTTTCTGGATATCCATACTCAGATTACAGATTCATCACAGATCTGACAGTGACCTCATGGGTGACATCACCAAGCGGTGGAGAAAACTGATTTCTGAATATTGCCTGCATCTGAGAAGTTACTGCAGAAGGTCTCTGTGAAAATCAAAGACATGCTTAGTCTGTGGACTGGTAACTGGGCACTTTAGAAAGAGAAAATTCAGCTGGAACTTTTAATAATTTTGCAGGCATTTTGTTTGTTCTATAATTTCCTAGTTATTTTATTGACTGTAAATTATTGATGTATATGTCCTGTGTTTGATATTTTACCTATTTTACAATTTTTAGTAAACAACATTTTTCTTGAAATTCTACCTGTGTTATCTCAGTTTTCTTTTGCATATGAATGCTAAACCAGTGATTAATTCTGACAGCTGTTAAGGGCTCAGAACAAAGGGTGTGTTACTATCTGACAAAAAAGGTGAGACTATATCTAGGTCTCATATTGAGTCATAAGAGTACATTTTGGAAACCTGGCTGGGTGCCACTGGGTGAAGGATTATATTGCATTTCCCCGAAGAGAATATATATCCGAGCCTGTTAACTGGATATGCTAGCATAAGGTTCACATTTGACCCCCAGGACTCAAGGCTGGTAGGCAATTTGGACCCATAACAGACAGGAGAGTTACCCTGTTTGTCTCCTGGTCACACTATTGCCCTTTGAGGTTGGCACTGTGGGAGCAGAGGGTCTGACCTGCGCAGTGTGTTTGTGACACAGGGTACTGCACCTGGGTATCAGAAACCCAGGCCAAGTGTATACCGGGGGTGGGGGGGGGATGCTACAAATCTCAATGGCTGAGAGGGACCTGGCAGTGGTGGTGGATGTCAAAATGAACAACTGTGAGACGTGTAGGAGGGCAGCAGCCAAAGCCAACAGGATGCTGCGATGCATCGCTAGGGGGGATTGCCTCCAGAAGGAGGGAAGTGATACTCCCTCTGTACAATTGTTTGGTTAGGCTGCACCTCGAGTACTGTGTGCAGTTTTGGATGCCACACTTAAAAAGGGACATTGCAGTCCTGGAAAGGGTCCAGAGGAAGGCAACCAAAATGATCTGGGACTTGGGGGAAAAGACCTATGGGAAGAGGCCAGAGGAACTAAATATGTACACATTGGAAGAGAGAGAGAAGGGACAGGGGGGACATGATGAGGTCTTCAAGTACATGAAGGGGATAACTAGGGAGGCTCAGTCGGGTGCTCCCAAATAAGGAGGGGGGGCAACTAGAGGGCATGGGTGGAAGCTGAAGGGGGGAGACTTGGGGGTAAAGGAGGAGGTGCTACTTCACTGAGAGGGTGGTAGAACCATGGAATGTGCTGCCTGGGGGACTAGTGGAGGCAGAGACTGTGGAGGGGTTCTAGAAGGGTTGGGACAGGTACAGGGGAAAGGTTGTGCAGGCAAAGTCCAATACAAGGGAAATACCCTGGACTGGAAATGGAGAATCCCGAGGGGGTGGGGTGGGAACAAGGTCTGATCCCAGAATGGGAGCTGACCAAACAAGCAGACATGAAAGACCATTAGGCCTACTCTGCTGGCATTTCAGTATGTTAGTCAGGGTGCGAAATTCCAATACCTTAGGTGCCCAAGGGCATGTACTATTGCATCAGGACACCTACTGTTGTGTAGTACATGCCCACTTGGGCACCTAAGGTAATTGTGTGGAGCTCCGTTTTTTTTTTTTTCGTTTTTTTGCTTCACTTCAGTTTTTTTTTTTCTCTCTCAGGGTTCACTGTCCAGGCGGGGGAGCCATCGGGACGGAGAAGCAGCCTGGAGAAGCGCAGGCGCAACAGCGCTAAACCGCTGATGCCAAGAAGAGCCGATCACATGCGTGTTTCATGGCATCAGCTGACATGCTGAGAGTCCCGACCTGGGAGGAAGAGAAAGTCGCAAAGCGCCGCTAATGCCATTCTGTCTCTTGGAAGTGCAGAGACAGGTCGACTGTCAGGACTCGTGGTAGCGTTGTTGCTGCCTATAGTATAGTATAGTAGTTCAACTTCCAGTTCCACTTTCTTGTTGAAAAAAAAAAAGCTCTTTTAAGAGCTGCCCAGCCTGCCTGTGTTTTTTGAACCTGAGAGAGCTCTGAGTCTGTGCAGGAGACGGGAGTTAAGCGGGAGGGAGCGATTGCAATCGGGATCAATGACGGTCTAAATTATACTAAATGAACCAAAAGCTCTATTAAGAGCTGTGTATTGTTTACTTTTTTTTTTTATTGAACCTGAGTGCACTGTGCTGGACTTAATTGGGGGAGAGGAGCGAGCGAGTTTTTGAGACTGTGACTCGTCGTGTGGTAGTTGCTGCCTTCCTACCCCATTGCAATCGGGATCGACGATCAGTCTAACTTAAACTAAAATAACCAAAAGCTCTTTTAAGGGGCAGAAATTTGAAACAACACGGAGGAGACAGGAGAGCATTAAGTTTGGCATTTGAAAGTTTGGGGGCTGAAATCAGTGGTGACACGTGGAGGGCTGGGGTATCTCAGTGAAACATATTACCTCTGGAAGCACTTTTCTGCACTGCAGACAGTGAAGCAAGCTGAATTTAGCAGTCTAATTGCATAAGATAGACAATAGCTTGCTAGTAGCTACTGCTACCTTGTTGTACATAATATTTTGCTGAAATTACAGCAAGAGAGGCAGAAAGTGCAGAGCATATAGAAGTCAGTCGGGGACCATTAATTACAGACTTTGCAGGCTGCAACAGTCTGAATTTATCAATATATATATTAATCTGAGTGCCTGCCTTCCTCAATACAGTAAAACGTTTTGTTATTATTAGTATTACTAATGCTTGCCCTGCCTATACCTAACCAAACCTTACCCAACTGAAGCTATCTGGCCATCAAATCAAAAAGCTATTATACTTAGAGAGGAAATTAGCATTCTATTTTGGGAAGTTCAAGTCATTAAAAAGTTGAGAAAGGGCTACTGTCTGTGAGGGTGCCTTTACTGCCTTTCTCTTAGTTTGAAGGCTGACCTTGAAGCACTGAAGCAGTAAGATAAGACTAAAAACGTTTAGTAGTCTCATCATTATATTTACAGTCTACAGACTCAGTCAAGTTACTGTCTGGGGTGGGGACTTTTGAAAAATCTGTACCAAGTCTGCTAGAGCTGTTCAGCTGTTTTAACTAATTATTGCTAAGTAAGCTAAAGCTATCAAGCCACAGCTCTCTCTCTGATCTTATAACAGTTAAACTACTTGTAGCTGAGGTGCCTGGAGTCAATTTTAAACAGGTCTTTTTTTCTGTGAAGGGTGTTTGCTAAGCTGCTATACTTGCTGTGTGAACTAAATCACAGAAAAGTAATTAAAGAGCTACTGGTAGCCAGGTAGCTCAAAGCTAGTTAAAAGTCAGTTCTATGAGCTACTACAACTTGTAACTTTTGACCTACCAATCTACTCTGTGGATTGTGGAGTGTTGCTTGCTTCACTAAAATTTAAAGGATCTCCTAAAAAAAAAATCTATAATGTTTTTTACAAGCTACTCTAAAATCGGAATACTTTATAAAAAAAATCTGTCTATAGTATAAGCTTTTTACAAGCTATGCTGTTATTCACCATCTAAAATCTGAGTACTGTTAAAAAATAATCTGACTATTAAGCTTTTTAAAAGCTATGCTGTCTAGACTGTGGACTATCTAAAATCTTTATAAAAATAATCAGACGAGACAGTCAGGTTTTCTTGTTAAGTTTATTATTAAAAAAAGACAAGACACACTTTTCCTTGCTGCATTTATTAATACTGAGTAACACAAAAATTCTCAAAGTCAGTATTCACAAGTTCAGACAGACACCATGAGTCTTTTTAAATTTGGATTTAAGAGAAAGCGTCTTGAAGAGACTGTGGGAGCCGACTCGGATTCCCCAACACCAAGTACTGGTACTAGTACTAGCACTACTACTACTACTACTACAGCTATAACCGAACCACCTCCTTGCCCAGACAGTGAAACTGCTGTGATGACCACTGAAGATTTCTCAAGTGCTACTGCTTGTACTGAAAGCCTAGCTAAAGCCCCGAAAGTTAGAAAATTTCAGGAATCGTGGAAAAAGGGCAGGCAGTGGCTTACGTATGACACAGATAAATGTGCCATGTTCTGGACATGGTGTCAGAGTTATGATGAAAGCCAAAGCAAAAATAATTTCAGAACTGGTTGCAGTACTTTTAGAGTACACATTATCTCAGCACATGAAGTGTCCGTAGCACACAAAAATGCTGAGAGCGCATACATTGCAAATAAAACAAAAGTTGGAGAAAGACCAATAGAGAAATCCATACAATTAATGGAACAAAAAGAATTGGATCAAATTTGTAAATTGTTCTGTGCTATATTCGCTGCTAAGACTGAAAGGCCTTTCAGGGATTTTCCTGTTGATAGATTTACAAAGAAGAAATCATGGGATGATGCTATGAGTCACATGTACAGTAGTGACAAGCAATGCCATGTCTTCATTCACTATATTGCCCAAGATATTCAAAGCACTACTGCTAGTCTACTACAAGACAATGACTTCTTTCTTTCTTGTTGATTCCTGCACAGATAAAAGTGTGACTGAGGAGGAGGGCATTTATGTACGTTTTTGAAAATGGCCTACCTGTAACAAGATTTCTTGCACTAAAACCAGTCAGTGTCCTAATTCAGAAAGCATTTTAAATACTGTGATTAATGCTTTAGAGGGTGAAGGTGGTTTAAAGGATGGTGGTTGGAAACATAAGCTGATAAGTGCGGCATCTGATGGTGCTGCTGTAATGTTGGGGAGCACTTCAGGGGTCCTTAGTCGAATAAAGCAAGATTTCCAGTGCCCACACCTCATTGACATACACTGCTGTGCACATCGTTAGAGCTTGCTGTAAAGGATTCTTTCAGAGACTGTCCTTTTACAAGTCATTAGAACAACTTCTACTGAACATTTACTCGTTTACCACAGGTCACCAAAAGTTGGAAAGGCCTACAGGAAACGGGATCCCTTTTAAATATTAATGTGGTCAAACCAGTTAACACTGGTGGCACTAGGTGGCTTGCACACAGAGAACGGGCCATTTCTGCCCTTGAAAGGAACTGGGCTGCTTTAGTGCCTCACCTCGAACATGTGTCACTGACAAACAAGCAGGATCATGGCCAAAAAGCACTAGGAATACTTAAAGTGCTTAAAACTTTAGAGTGTGTTATATACATGAACTTTCTGAAAGTGTTTTTTGGTTATTTATCTGCTCTTAGTCTGTGCTTTCAGCAAGAGGATGCCACTGTTGAAAAAGTTCACAGCAGAGTAGAAAGCACAATTCAGAAACTAAATGGTCTCTAATCAAGAAATTTCACCGCATAACCCTTACATCTGTAAATGAGAACTTAACTCAGTACAACAGTGTTGACTTAGCTAATGAAACTAGCAGGCACAGATCAGGTTCTCCTTCAGACATTGTAGAAGCCACAATTTCAGAGATCAAAAAAATTCTTCAGAAAACATCACAGCACATTGAATCTCGCTTTCAGTCCTTCACGACCAATAAAGTGCTACTAGCTGCAAGAGCTTTAAATTTTCAGTCCTGGCCAACATCCACAGAGGCACTTGAAACATATGGAGATCAAGCAATTCAAACAATTGTTGATCACTATAAAGTGGTCCTAGAGTCTCGTGGAGTTGATGTTACTTTAGTACTGCTGGAGTGGCTAGACTTAAAAAAGCACATACTCCACTTGCTGTCTGTTGAAAGTTGTAAGTCTCTGAAATTGTGGCAGAAAGTGATTCTTGCGGATGTGCAGGATCAACAATTTCGAAATGTGCTGGCCATTGTCAGAATCATTCTCCTGATTCCTGTTCACACTGCTGCTGCAGAGCGAGGCTTCTCTCTGATGGAAGAATAAAAATGACTGGAGGGTTGGATTCACCTGGACACCCTACGACCTAATGTCTATATCTCTGAATGGACACCAGCTTAGTGACTATAACCCTGAAGGTGCCATATCACTGTGGTGGAAAATGGCAAAAGAAGGCCCACTACCAAAGCTTATGGCTCCAGAACACTGTCACTGCATGCTGCTTCTGCCAGCCCTAGTGGTGGTGATGAAACCGAAAGTGCTTGGTCCAGTGAAGATGACGTCTAAAATTATGTAAACTAAGGGACGGCATGTAAATAGTTTGTTGGGCATGTACATTTTCTTCTTACATGCCCAAGTGGGCATGTACTTTTTTTCATGAATTTCATGCCCTGATGTTAATATGTAATTTAGTATTGCTGCACACCCTCTTGTGAGGTATTGCTCACTTAAAATTTATAGTGTGATCCTGTGGGAATCATAAACCGCACTTCCAGGTGGCTGAAGGACCCAGCAGCACCTCACAGCCCACTTGGGACATGTAGTAATTCAGTATTGTTGCACATCCTACCATGTGTTATTGCTTACATATGCTACATTTCCAAGGTGATTGAATGGACTCGGCTGTGTCTCATACCTCACAACTCACTTAGGTGTGCAGATATTTAGCATTATTGTACACTTTGTCATGTGTTACTCCTTACTTACAATTTACAGTGTGATCCTATAGAAATTTTTTACCATACGTCCCAGTTGGTGTGCAAGTGTGTATATGTATCCATGGCTACAGAACTGCTGGACCATGATGATGAATTTCTCTCGTGTCATGTGGAAAGAGTTGTATGTTGTTTGTCTCACGTGATGATGGATGTATGTGGTTGCTTGTGTAGCCTTGTCCCATTTGGCTGCTTGGGGATGGGTGGATCTTGGGTTGAAAACGCTAACATCACATTTCCATACTTCTGTCACTTTAATAGCAACACTAGCTGACGCATTAACTGAGTTTTTGCAAAGAATATACATAATGTGATGTTCTTCACCATCTATATTCTGGCTCAGACAACATCCAGTGAAAGGTTTCCTATTAGTTTTATATTATCAGCCCTATTCTTGTTATGTATTTCCTCTCCCCCTGGTTTTTATGTTTGCTTGCACGCATGTGCAAGAAGCATAGTGCCACCATATGAGTTTTTGTAGGTGCGCCACCCCTGCTTCCAATGCCATCCTCCTTTTTGCTGGCTGTGCCCTTCCGCACCAATAAATGTCTGAGCTGTCTATGACAGCAGTTCAGAGGCAGTGGCATACAGTTCAAAGTAAAAGACTGTTACAATCAGCAGTGATAACGTGTAGGCAATTTGCAAAATGCCGTCGGCAGGCAATTTGCATACTGCTGTTGGCAGTATGCAAATTGCCTACACGTCAGCACTGCATCTGAACGGCTGTCATAGACAGCTCCATTTTTTTCTTGCAATCCCAGTCGGCTTCAGTGCTCTCCCCAAGAAACACTCAAGTAGCACACTGGGAGCCCACCCCAGCATGCTCATGTGCTCCCCCCACCCCTGCACACTGTATGGCCAACGGGGATGCCCAATCCCCCGTTGGCTCCACTGCCCCCCCAAACAGACTTCCAAGTGCCACATTGGGAGTCCACCCCAGCATGGTAAAAGTCTGTATGGCCAACAGGAGTACCCAGTCCCACATCGGCTCCACTGCCCCCCAAACAGACTTCCAGGTACCATGCTGGGAGCCCACTCTAGTGTGGCAAAAGTCCCACCTCGTCTTTGTAAAAAAAAAAAACACCTAAAAGAAAAAAACAGTCCCTCATTGACTCTGTTGCCCCCTCCCAAGGTCTGCACCCACCCTCTGCATACTCCACCTCCGCACACCCCCGCCTCACCCCATATTTACCTCCGGAGGCCAGCGTGACACTCTTTGGTGGACTGGGAACAAATCTGCACTCTTCAAGGCCAACCGTGAACTGAAGAAATGCCGGTAAGTTGTATAATGGCATAAATGGTTTTTTTCAACTTTGGTGCATATCTCGACCATTTTGGGAAATTTTTTCACCAAATTTTCAGCATGGGGTTCTTGGGACTCCAGCTCATGAACTCAGTCACTGTCATTTTGTTATCCGTCCTGAAAGGTGATTTTGTGGTCTCTCGTGGACCTACCTTTGGGACTGATTAATGAAATGACAGTGTCACGAATTGCGAGGTAGGCCTCAAAAACCTTATGTTGAAAATTTGGTGAAATCATTCCCAAAATGACTGTTTCATGAGCTGCATTGCGCAGTTCCTATGCATGCTTGTAACTTTGAGAATTTTTAATATTTTTACTTCAGATTTTCAACATTGCCATTTTACCATACCTCCTTATGAACAGTATAGCTGTCATTTTTCACATCTCACCCAAAATGTGTTTGCGCATATGTAGCGCACAATGACGTGGTTGGTGTGCGAAATCAATGTTTGGGACAGATTAAGAAAATCTCTGTGACACTGTTCATGAGCAGAGGTGTTAAAATAGGTTTGCGCTTGCTAATGCCTGGGGAGATGGCAAAAGGTTCTGGGATAGCATCAGGAGCATCCTAGGCAAGGAGGACAAGATGCATCCCCATCTACTTAACACCAATGGTAACCACATCACAGACCCCTTAGCAATGGGGGAGGCCTTCAACAAGGCCTTCACTGATCTCACAGCAGTATTACCGCCAGCATACTTCCAACTGGAGCAGCGCCAGACCAGCAATGGACGCTCCATACACTCCCACCCACCCTTCTACCTTAAAAGGGTGACTGTGAAGGAGACACTAGCTAATGTCTGGAAGGTACTGGGCAGGACAAGACAGGGTAGCGATGGGATCGACGTGAAGCTGCTATCCTGCACCCTGGACATCTTAATGGTGCCCTTCACCAAGTTGTTCAACAGATCACTGACTCTTGCGCAATTCCCAGAGGTCTGGAAGCAGGCCCTAGTCACACCTGTGCATAAGGGAGGTGACAAATCCTTGGTGGCAAACTATAGGCCCATCTCAATACTCTCTCCGCTGTCCAAAGCACTGGAGAAAATAGTGGCTGGCCAGCTCATTGACTACCTCAATAAATATAACCTACTTTGCCCTAACCAGCATGGCTTCAGACAAAGCCACAGCACAACCACTGCTCTGCTGCACTTTACGAAATATGCACACAAGGCCCTGGATGAAGGTAAACTGATGGGGTCCATCTTCTTAGACCTCACCAAAGCCTTTGATACAGTCAGTCACCCCCTGTTACTGACCAAAATGTCGAACTTGGGTGTGGCACCTAGCACACTAAGCTGGTTCCAAGACTACCTTACAAGTAGAACTCAATGTGTCAAAATCGGACATACAGTTTCTAGTGCAAGAGGGGTTTCACTGGGGGTGCCCCAGGGATCAATCCTTGGGCCCCTACTCTTCAGTATTTTCCTAAATGACCTCCCCGCTGCCTGTGAAACCAAACTGATACTCTATGCTGACGATGTGGAGCTCCTGGGTAGCAGCACGTCCCTTGCTAATCTGCAAATCAAGCTTCAGACATCCTTTTCCTCATCGGAGACATGTTTCTGCAGACATAAGCTGCTACTGAACTATAAAAAGACCAAGGCCATGCTTATTACCAGCACACACACAAAAAATCAAACAAAACCCCCTCATTATTACAAACTCCTGCAGTAAGCCACTGGAACAAGTCTGCACATTTAAGTATTTGGGGATCACACTGGATGAAACCCTTACCTTTACTCAACATATTGACTCCCTGGTCAAGATCGTCAACATTAAGACTGGCGTCCTTGACAGACACAGGAAATACCTATTGCCCGAGGCCCTCCGCCTTGCAGTACGCAGCTCCATATTATCACATATCGACTATGGAATAGTGCTCTATGGGTCGGCAACTGACACTGCTTTGAAACGGGTACAGGTGGCTCTTAACAAGGTCTGTAGGCTAGCCCTTGACCTACAGCATGATACACACACCTGTACTCTGTATGAACTCACAAATTGGCTACCCTTAAAAAACAGGGCCATTCATCAGACGTGCACCCTAGGGAAAAAAGCACTTATGGGGAATATACCACCATGCATTGGAAATCTGTTAGTGGCTGTGAACACACCACAGGTCACTAGGGGGAGGACAAGAGGGGCGCTGTCCATCCCCTTCTGCAGCACCTCACTCTGGCAATGGGATTTTGCCTACTGTGCCCCACTGTGGCTGAATGAATTACCCTAGCACCTCCTTGCCATCACCTGTCTAGCAAATTTCAAAACTAACCTCAAACAACATCTAAGTACAATCTCTAAATGTTCCTGCAACTAACCCTTGTATCTGAATCCTCTGCCAAATTTATGAGTGTAGCAGCTATTATCCCTCGCTAGTCTCATGCCCCCTGGCTGCAGTTTGCTAAGATAAGGCCCCTCCTGCCTAACTGCAACACCCACCTTGTCTTACAACCTCCCTGTCCATTCCCCCTCCCCCACACCTGATTACAAGGCCCCAAGGGACTGCACCTTTCTCTGCCTCTACCACTGTGCTTTTGTTTTCCCCTCTGCTCCTGCTTGTATTCCACAATGTTCTTTGTACATATGCTAGCAGAGTGTTATTTCTACTATGTTTTCACATGTTGTTTGTTCATGTCTTGTCACTGACATGGAACTTTTGTAAAAGAGCTTGGACTCAAAGTATCTTCCGAAACAATAAAATTGAATTGAATTGAGAAACCTCCATAATCCTTACTGTGAAGGGCAGTAACCATGTACAGACCAAGGGGATGATTTATTTCTCTGAGTTGTAACCAAGCCTCATTGGATTGGGAGATCATATGGACAAGTGGCAAGTGACCATCCTCCCTGTCTCGTGGCACAGCTGCCCCAGACAAGCCTGATGAGGTTGAAGCACACTCACCCAGATGGCAGTCCAGGTCTTATGGACCCTCTTCCACCTCATGCTGACCAGAGAAGATTCTTTTGGAAGAATTTGACTCCTTTCCCTTTTGCCTTTCTACCATTGCCCTGAGAGACTTCCATGCTGCTACAATACAATGACTGCAGAAGTTAAATGCTAAGCCTAACCTTTGGAGGAGGTGAAAACCCAGGAAAAGTCCTGAGAGAAAACTGGGAAGCTTCCTCCCTAACTATTAAAGGGAAAAGGGTTCTATAGTCTTGCCTGGCCAACCTGGAACCCTGCTTTTATGAGGGCAGGTGGATGGGAGATCTAAAGCTGTGTGAGAAGTTTGAGGGGGAGCTGCAGTCCACAGCACTTTTTAATCCCTCGCTCCCCACACCCATCTCGATGCCCACACCCTGTGGGCAGAAACAGTGGTCACCTCCCCCAGGTGTGATGCCTCAGCACCTCACCGCCCCAGTGAGTGGATCTCTGCCTACCTACCTACCTACCTGCCCAAGACCAGCTTAGAGGGGAGGGTACAGAGACAAGGTGGCATTTGCTGCAGTGCTTGGCAGACTTTCTATTGTCTTGTTATTCCCCATGATCCCCTTCCATGGAAGAACCGACACAACATCCGTCTTGGAGAAATGACTGCAGCCATACTGTATGTTTATTAACTGACTTTTTACACAATTTGAGTGTTGTGTGAAGCTCAGGAGATTTTGTCAGTCACCTCAGAAATCTAGGCTCCACAACCCTTCCTATGGAGGACACTGCTCATGCGCAGACTGAAGAAATTATGTACCTCTCTGGGTAGTAACCCAAACTCAGTGAGTGGAGAGGTCATATGGCTAGGTGATAAGCTACCACCCATGACTGATGGTGTAGGTTCTGCAGGCAAGCTCAAGTAGATTGGACAGTGACCCGACCCCCCAAATGGGGTCCAGGTCTTACAGCCCCCTACCTCATGCCAACCAGAAAAGAAGAGTACATGGAAAGAATTTGACTCCTTCCCCTTTTCCCATTTTACCAACACACTCAGAGACCCAAGCTGTCACAGGACCAACACAGTCCAACCCACCAAGCAGCTCACTTCAGATATTCCTCTTAAGACCTGACAGAACGAATCAAGCAACAAGTCCCGACTATTGTTCTGTAAATGAACACCATCCTTAGCCTAAAGTCCTTGGAGAGATGTGCTGATATTATTGTGCTGTACCAGGGTTTCCCCAATGGATTCCATGAACATCCACGTCTCCCTGTTGATGCATATGTATGCTTTATTCATGGCCTGAATGTGCTCTGCGTACTGCCAATGATAAAGCTGGATAATATGGGATCAAAGAAATTTTGATCCTGGGCCACAGTTTATGAATGTATCTTAAGTCCTTCTTCATCCTGCAAAGCAAGTCGATAGCCCTCCAGGGTCCCAGGTCATTCTCACCCAGATGAACCAGCAATATGTTCAGTGAACTCACATGCTAGGCCTCTGCTGTCAGCCTAGGGAGAAGTTCCTCACAGCACATACCTTTCTGACCCAACCACTGGATTTGTGCTTTCTGCAGTGGAAGTGCCAGATTCTTCCCCTCAGGCCAATGTCCTGCTGTCTCCATGGCCCTGTGAATAAAGGAGTTACTGTAGATCCAAAATAACTTGGAACGATCAGGAGAATTTGGAAAACAGTAAGACACTGTTAAAGCAAGTGTGATCTTATATAATGCAAAAACACTTTGTATTTCCAATGGCTTAGGGCCTGCGTTAGCTCATCTGTAAACTCCTGGGCCCTGACATTTGTTGCTGCCCCTATCCTAAAGGAATGAGTATTGAATTCCAAGGGGTTCAGCCCCACCCATTGCACCTCAAGGCTTAAGACATGTCCAGTCTTGTAAGCCATTACCAGGATACCATCTGCTTGCTGCAGAAAGGCTGACCTCTTTGACAGGCAGAAGCCCATGTAGTCCACCACCATGGCCTTAACGTCCCATGCTGACCCCACCCTGGAGCCTGCATGATGCACAGCAGCCTACGCCTCCTTGGTCAGTCTTACTTCTGAAGACTGTGATGTGTATGCCTTCTGGTGTTATGGCTATATCTTTATCCTGCAGGCCCATGGGGACTACACCCTTTGTCGACTGTATGAACTCTGACACCTGAAGGCCCTGCAGAAAGCCAACATAAATGCAATCTTAAATAAATCAACCTTCACTGGAGACAAGCAGATGACTAGGAGGGCCTCCCATCCTTTTTCAAGTGTTGCTGGGCTAAGGGGGGCACCTCTGTGTTGACTCACTTCGGAATCTCCTTTCTCCACCTAAAGGATCTTCTGAACCGTGAACATTTCAGTAGTGTCATTGAAGCCCAGTCCCTGTAAAAACCATGACAACTCCATTAGGTGTTGTCCCACCACCCTAGGTGTCAGGTCCCGCCACTTAGGTACCATGATATAGCTAGCTATTAGGCCATCCCACTTTCACTCGGATGGTGTGATAGTGTTTCACCCCACAGTGATATTTTGCTCTGGTCCAGGGAGGTAGAGTTACCTATAAACTTCCAGGCTGCAGGGTCACTGCCTCTCATAGGAAAGGCAGGACTGGACATGGATCCTGGTCCACTGCTGGAACCACCTTCCTGAACGTCTGCCACTGTGAATGAGATAAAGCATCAACAGTACCATTTTCAATGCCAGGGACATGTAATATATGTTAAGAAGTATGTACTTAAGGATGAAGATCCTCATGAGGTCTCCCAGCTAGCCTTTAGCTACAAGTTGCCCATTGCTGGCTTATACCACTTCCATTTTATTGGTCTGAAATACTGCCCTTTTATCTCTCAACCGGCGACCCAACATGCGGAGTGCTAACATTGCCAGAAAGAATTCTAGCAGGGTAACTTGCTTCCAAGAACTCCTAAAGTGTGCCCTGAAACTTAGCACTTCTTGATGCATCCATTAGTAGTTCCAGCTCTTGGCTGTCAGCTGTAATGGGCCACATGGAGACTCTGTTAATGTGGGAGATGAATGTTAACCACACCTCCAAGTCTTCCCTGAAGTTCTCTGTCACCCATATCCAGTGGTGAGACTTCTGAGCACCAGACATCAGCTTTGCCATCCGCTGCAAAAATGTCCTCCTGAGCAGAATGACCCAGTAGGCAAATTTTAAGTGGCCCACCAACTGTTGTAGCTCTAGAGACCTAGAAGAGCTCTAAGGACCCTGATTTTGTCCTGAGGCAAACAGCTTTCCCGCATCTCTGCGTCAGCCTTGATGTCCAGGAATGACATGATTGAGTTTGGGGCTTTGATTTACCGGGGTCTAACGGGACTCTGAAGCTGTTGCATAAGTGTAAGAGGATGTCCAGTGTCTGTCCAAAGACTGGAGAGTGGGTTGGGTCAATGAACAAGATGCCCAGAATTTGGCAATCCTCTGTCCCCCTGCGTCTTGGGCAGTTACCAAATGTAAGAAGGTGCTGAAGCATTCAAACACTGGGCAAGTCAAGGAACACCCTGTCCCTCAACCAGTTACTAACCCAGTTTTCCACTTTGTGGCCCACCCCAGGCTATCTAGCTTGTTCACCAGTCTTCTGTAGTGTATGGTGTTGAAGGCCTTGCTGAAATCGAGGTAGTCAGTCAGATTTGTTTGACATGACCTTCCTGCTGTGAATCCATGCTGCCTTGGACTGTAGGAGTGAATAGGGTATTTTGATTTCCTTATATTTTAGAGCGCCGTTTGTTAGGTCACAGCTTCTCAGCTAACAAGCATCTTCTTCTACTTTTACTTCGATGCATTTTAGGAAATAGTAACATTGCTATCTCATTTACATAGTATTTTGTTACGCAAAATGTAATGGGGGGAGTTTATGCTGGGGTAGAATGTCACTCCAGGCAAATCTGATTGATTTCTTTGACTGGCAACTTGGGTAATAGATCAGAGAAGGGCAGTGGGTGTGGCTTATCTGGACTTTAGTTAGGCCTTTGACACTGTGCCACATACTGTAGGAGACTGATTAAGAAGTTGAGCAGCCTAGGAGTGTGATCCAAAGAGATGAGTTGGGTTAGAAATTGGTTAACAGATAGGAGACAGAGGGTGATGATTAATGGCACTCATTCTGAGGATGAATAGTGACTAGCAGGGTTCCACAGGTCTCAGTACTTGGACTGGTCCACTTCCATGTCTTCATAAGTGATACTGCAGATGAACTGGAAGTGAGGATATGCATTTTTGCAGATGATGCCAAAATCTGTAATAGGGTGGACAATCCGGAAGTGGTGAGAAGAATGTGTAGGGATCTTGGGAAACTCGAGGAGTGACCAAAAACATGGTGTTGGGGTTCAGTGCCAAAAATTGCAAAATTATGCATCCAGGGCAGAACTGAGTATAGGGTGGGGGGTATTGTCAGCCACCAAACAGAAAAGGGGCTCTATGGTAAATCATATCTGCTGACCTCAAGGTGGCAAGATAGTGTGACAAAACAGTAGGTAGAGCCAGTGTGATGCTGTGATGCACTGGGAGAGGTATCTCCAGAAGGAGGAGGGAGGCAGTGTTGCCACTGTCTAGTTTTGGAGGCCACATCTTATTATGGACATAGACAGGGTGGAGGCAGTCCAGAGGAGGGCAGCTAAAATGGTGCAGGAAATGCACCAAAAGGCCTACGAGGAGATACTGAGGGATTCAATGTGTACACTCTGGAAACAGAGTGAACGCAGAGTTGACATGATAGAGACCTACGAATATCTCGCAGGGGTAAATAGGGTGCAGAAGGGGAGTCTCTTTCAAATGAGGATGAGCACCAGTACCAGTATCAGAGATCTATGATGAAGCTGGGGTAGGGGGAGTTAAAAAGGGATGTGAGGATGTACTGCTTCACTGAAAGAGTGATATCATATGTTTACCTGTGGTTTGTCACATGGTTCAAGCCCTGAAAAATATGTGAACTGAAGGGAAAAAAATCACTTTTTACAGATACATGTAAACCCCGACAGGTGCTCTAACCAGGTTGGTTCTCAGAATGGGTTGCAAATCTGTGGTTCGCAGGAATCGATGCCTAAAGAAGCCAAATGTGCTTCAGTGTAAACAGTATCACTTGACCAATCCTTCCTGGAGGCATCCACTTTTAATCAGGCCTTTCATGCCAGTGCGCGGCAGCACATACAGAGCATGCTCACATTAATCGTACATCCATTGCCAGTATTCCAGAGCTGCATATAAAAACTGAATTGTGTCTCTGGAACTGGAATAAACTGTTCATATGTATTCAACAACATTGCAACTGGAACCACCAACACTGATCCTCATTCCTCAGTTACACTGCACATGTAAACAAAGTGGTAGACGCCTGGAATAGACTGCCTGTAGAATTTGAGGAGGCAAAAACTTTAGGGTGCTTCAAGCATGCTTGTGATAGACATAAAGTAATACTAGTGAATAGACAGGGCAGAGAGAGTGTCTCTGGAGACCAGTTAGGCCCTGTACACACTACAGAACTGTTTTTGAAAACCGTTTTTAAAACCAGTTTAGCTAAACCATTTCAGTGCAGCCACACTACTCCGTAACCATTTTTGATAAAGGTTTAGTGTGGCCACACTGCTAGTGTTAAACCTGTTCTCCTGTTTGTGTTAAGTCCAATACACAGAACTGTGCTTGCCTGGACACACTGCAGCTAAAACTGTTTTAGTTAAACTATTATAGCTTAAAATGTTTTACCCCTGAACAGACCTGTGAGTAAAACCATGCTAGCTCCAAAACGTTTTTAAAAATGGTTTTAAGACTAGGTATCTAGCAGGGTTTAAAAACACTTTTGTTAAAATATGTTAAGGGGCTTGTAGTCTGTGGCCCGGGTATTCAGACTGCACCAGGCTGTGGTGCAAGCCTGGGTGCTGTACAACAACTTGGCTGCGCAGGGGCGTTGATAGGGTGATATTCAACGGATATTCAACAGCACAGCATTGCTAAATATCGCACCCTGGCCACCCGCAGTGCGCATGGCGCAGTGGCACTGTGCCAGCGCAAGTGGCCAGAGTGGAGCAGGGGGATGCGCTAGCTCAAGTTCCATTGCGCTAGGCGCAACAACCATGATATTCAAAGTGCACATGCAAATGGAGCCATACATGTAGGCACAAATGGGGCCATTTGCAGTATATACCCCATTTGCATGCAGGTGTGCCGATCCCCAGCGACTTGCGCCTGGTGCCCTGCCGGCTAGCCACGGCTCCTGCATTGTGAAAAGTGCCCACTGCCCGATCGCGGGCATATGTAGAATATCGTAAATGTCCAATATCCCCTGGTGGTCCAGCGGATCACTTTACGCCGATCGCTGGCTTAAGTATTAAATACATACTATTCATTGTCTGAGGTCCAGTGATCACTCACGCTTAATCACCGGCTTGCGAGGTTAACGTCTTCATTTGACGTTCAGTGATCACACGCCGATTACCGGCTTACATAGTGATCATTCATCTGGTGTCCAGTGGATTGCTCTCACAGCCCGACTGCGGCATCAGTAGAAAATAATGCCACTTAAACAACCTGGTGGACTAGCACCACCAGGATATTGACTTATTTATACTTGCCCGTGATCGGCGGAAGCGTCCACACTGACCACCAGGGATATTGATGATTACTTTTATACTTAAGCCCGTGATCGGGCATGAAGCAGTCCACTGGACCACAAGGGATATTGGACGATTACTTTTTATACTTAAGCCCGTGATCAGGCGTGAAGCGGTCCACTGGACCACCAGGGATATTGGACGGTATATTTTAATACTTAAGCCCATGATTGGGATGCAAGCAGTCCACTGGACCACCAGGGGTGTAGGTCAATTATTTGTGTACATATGCCTGCGATCGGGCATGGGGGGGGCACCACCAGAAGGTGCAATCGGAGCTCGGGTGGCCATCCACAGGTGGCAGCTGCGCAGCTCACCGGTGGGTGGCCAGCTGTTGTTCCTTTTTTTTTTTGGCTCACCTGTGTGCAGCACAAGTAGAGGTTGCGCATGCATGGGCTTAGCACATCCCGGGCTGAATATCAGGATGTGCAGAGTATGCATGGGCATGCCCCCCCCACCTGTGCCGCATACATTACTGATGCACTCCAGTGCATTGGGATTTGTGCCAGGCTCAATCCCTGTTTGAATATCGCACCAGGGAGCATCAGTGGGTTGCGCATGGTGCAACAGTGTTGTGCCATGCGCAACCCTTCCGAATATCTGGTCCTGTCTGTAAACAGTGCTAGAGGGATTTAAACTGTTTTAAGGCACTTAAACCATTTTAAGTTCCCCAGTGTGTCCAGGGCCTTAGGGACTAGGCAGGGATCACATGGGCAGATGTGGTGGGCCAAGTGGTCCTTTTCTGCCAACAAATTCTATGCTTAAATATTTCTATATTGATTTAGAATTATTCATACTAAACATATATGGTGTTAATTTCAGGCTGTTCTGATGATTGTGATGTCTGGAGATGGAGCTTCATTCTAGATCCGGTCACAGTTTCCAATGAAGGGCTGCTTTCTGGACATCATCCTGATGCATTTTAGTGACTTCTGATCCTGAATACTTTTACATTAACACCAGCAAACAGAGGTATGTAAATATATAGTATGGTTGCAGTTTGTGATTTGTAGAAATTGGAGGTTAGCACTAATGAGATCATTTATTTATGGAAAATTTATAACTAGGAAAGGCACACTGAGTCAAGGCTCATTTCCAGGTGCAATCTGTGGTGGGTGAGAGCAGGAAAATAAAACATTCAGAGACTTTGTATGACAGACTAAATAACAACATTGTTGTAGCAGTGTGAACAGCCTAATGGCAGAGGGAAGGCATAGAGAACAAATGCAATAAAGATGTGAGCAGGCAGAATGCATATACCATGGCAAAATATACAGTGAGGAGTAATCACACAGAGTATGCAGTAATGCTGCAAATCCAACAGATGTGATGTAGTCAGGAAAGGGGGAAGTACCTGATGTCACAACCGCACTCCGTGGGTGGGGCCCTCCGCTCCCACAGTGCCAAACCTCGAAGTGTAGTATGTGAACAGGAGACAAACAGGGTAACCCTCTTGTCTGTTTTGGGTCCGAACACCTACCAGTCTTGAGTCCTGAGGTCAAAAGTGAACCCTTTTTGACTAGCACGCCTAGTTAACAGGTTCAAATATCACACCTTCTTTGGGGAAATGCAGTGCAGTACTTAACCCAGCGGGCACCCAACCTGATTCACAATCCCCCTTTTTGACTCAGTTGAGACCTAGGTACTTTTCTTATCTTGGTGCATATGGTAACACACTGTAAGCACTTAATAGTTATGTCAGACTTATCAACACTGTCCCAGCATTCACATTCAAAATGAGAAAAAGACTCGGGCAGAATTTCAAGGAAAACAAAGTTTACTACAATTAAAAAAAAGTTGATGAAATACAAAACACAGAACATATAACATTGGGCGTACAGTCATTTAAATTAAAAGAAAAATTTAGACAAAACTGCCTTAATACTATTTAATCTTACCCTATTTTCCAGTAATAAACAGTGATGGTTGATTACCTACTTCAGTAGAAGTGCCATTGAGAGAGTGTGTACTGTCAGGAGTCCAGAGATAAAGGGCAGTATCTTCCCTGAGCTTTTACAATACCAAAGAAAAAGAAAGGTTCCACCCAGCAGATGAGGTCACAGCTCACAGCGATGCTGGCTGTGAGGTCACGCTAACCTGGATACTGAATTGTAGTCACAGGCATCTGCATGTTGCTGAATATCCCAAACAATAAACAAGCATTTGTCAATGCTGAATGTTTGCTTGCTGGTATTAGCATTGGAAGTACAGGAGTTAGACAGATGCAGAATAGGAATGGCAGTGAAGTACTGAACTCATGCCAACCCCACCTCCACCCTGCAGAGATGGACAGGCATTGGGGTGTGCCTTTGGGTCATCACCCATAATGCTCATGCCATTTCACTTCATTCTATCCTGCAGACACCGACAAGTGTTGAGGTGTGCCTTGGGGTGTTTGGCTTTACAGATACCCCATTCCATAAGAACGTACACTGAAATGGGTGCAGTATAGGAGAATGGGGTGAACTCTGGGGCCTAAGAGTCCAAGGCACACCTCAATGCCTGTCACTGGCTGTAGGGTGGGTTGGGGGTGGAATGGCGTGAATATTACAGCTGGCAATCCAATGGCACACTCCTGATGCCTGTCAGTCTGCACAGGGTGGAATATTATGGATAGAAACCATAATGCCCCAGGTGTTTGTTGGTATTTGCACTACAAATGTTCAGCATGGCCGTTTTATGACCTCCACCTCATGAGAGCATTTGAGGCCTCTGCTCATGAACAGTGGCACTGATGCTGTTAATCTGTCCCGAATGTTGATTTCCCACAGCAACTGCCCCATTCTGTGCCAGGTAGCAAAAACACAATTCAGGCAGGGTGTGAAAAATGACAGCTATACCATTCATAGGGAAGTGTGAAGAGATAGCAGTGTTGAAAATCTGGAGTGAAAATATTCCGAATTCTTGAACTTACGAGCGTACATGGAAACTGCACAATGCATGCTCGTAACACAGTCATTTCATGGAATTATTTCACCAGATTTTCAACATAGGCATTTTGTGACCTCTGCTCATGAACAGTGTCACTATAAATTTCTTAATGTGTCCCAAACACTGATTTCCCACAGTGACCACGCCATTGTGCGCTAGGTGTCCAAAAACACATTTCAGGCAAGATGTGAAAAATGATAGCTGTACTGTTCATAAGGTGGTGGATAATGTTGAAAATCTTGAGTGCAAATATTACAAAATCTCAAAGCTACGAGTGTGCATGGAAACTGCGCAACACACACTCGTAACATAATCATTTTGTGGACTTTAGTCACCAAATTTTCAACATAGGCATTTTGGGACCTCCGCTCATGAACAGTGTCACTGTGATTTTCTTAATCTGTCCTGAACACTGATTTCCCACAGCGGCCACACTATTGTGCGCCGGATGTGTGAAAATACATTTTGGACAAAATGTGAAAAATGACAGCTTTACTGTTCATAAGGAGGTGTGGAAAAATGACAAAGTTGAAAATCTGGCAATGAAAATATTACAAATTCTTGAAGTTACGCATGTGCGTCGAAACTGCTCAACACACACTCGTAACATAGTCATTTTTGGGACTTGTTTCGCCAAATTTGCATTTTTGATTTCTGGGAGCCCACTTCATGAACTGTTTCATTAATTAGTCCTGAAAGGTGATTCTGTGCAGTGACTGCAAAATCACCTTTTGGGATTGACTAACCAGATAACAGTGACTGAATTCATGAGGTGGGGTCCCAAGAACCCCCTGTTGAAAATTTGGTGCAAAAATGGCCACGATATCCACCAAAGTTGAAAAAAATCCATGTTTATCATTCTACAACTTTCCAGCATCTCTTCAGTTTGCGATCAGCTTTGAAGAGTGCAGGCATGTTCCCGCTCAACCGAAGAGTGTTGTGCCAGACTCCAGAGGTATGTATGGGGTGAGGGGGTGGGGAAGTGGGGTGCACTGAGGGGTGGGTGTGGGTTGGGGAAGGGGACAACAGACACAAAGAGGGACGGTTTTCTGTTTCCACAGGTTTAAAAAAAATGTGGCTGGCCCAGTGGCACTGAGGGTTGAGGCACTGGATGCTGCACCTCACGCAATGCTGGCAACCCAGGTTCAGGAACGGGCCCAGGCTGTCAGGGGTTAGCAGGAGAGGGATAGGATTGAGCATCTGGAGGACTGCTCTCCTATCGCTGAAGAGGGATCGAGGTATCCATCACTCTACAGTAGCCCCCGATGGAGATTGGGTGTGCTGTTGGAGTGGTGCACTTGAGGGTGGAGTGCGGTGGACGTCAGCACATAGTGCCTCTGACCTCATTGCATAACCACACACCAGTGAGGCACTGTATGGAGGAAAAAGGCTGAGTGCGACTAAGCAGCTTGATGGCTGCACTTGGTGCCACCTGGGAGGTCTGTTGTGGAATCATGCTGGGGGTCTGGTCTTGGTCTGGCACAGAATGGCATAAGGGGTCCTTCTGGCAGGTATGGGAGTGGCCATACCAGACCCCATCATGTGAGTGAGCTTGCTGACTCCCAGGCGGTGAAGCCGGCAGCTGGAGGCTCCCGCCTGTTGGGCTGCAGAAAGGAGGAAAATGAAGTAGTGATAAAAAAATAAATAAATAAAAATAATGTTGCGGGATGGGTTTTCTACTTACAGGGACAATGGGCACACTGAGGTGGACTCCCATCATGCCACCTGGGTGTTTGTTTTGGGGGGGGCTGGAGCCGATGAGGATTGGGTACCCCATCGGCACATACAATGTGTTTGGGGGGGGTGCATGAACCGAGAGGGACTGGGCATCCTCCTCAACATGCAACGAATGGAGGGGGACATTATGCCAATGGGGACTGGGCTCCCTGTCTGCAAAAGAACTGGGGAGGGAGCATGCCGACATGGGGATTGGGCACCCCTCTTGGCTTTCATGGGGACTGTGAGAGGGGGACGGCGGCAGCCACTGACATTTAATCAGGTACTGCCTCAGCATCAGACTGTTCAGGAAAAATAGTTGATTTTCCAATGAAGGGGCGCTCCCTGATTGCAGCAGCAAATTTCTTTCAGGTTGGTGGCACGCTTCAAAACTGCTGTCATAGGTAACGTGCTCCTCCATTGGTGCCGCACAGACCGGCTCCAAAAAACACTGCCAGCATTGGCCACAACATTGCCACACCTGCACAACTCGCTAATCCACCGAGCTGCCACAAAATGTTTCTTGCAAGTGCGCACAAGCAAACATAAAAATATATACATATATATTTTTTTTTTAATTAGTGAGCCTGCCTTATGGCAGGTCAGAATTATCCCTTTGATCTTCAGGGAAACTTCCTGACAGCTGTTTCTCTTAGGGGTGAGAAATGTAAACAAGCACTTGTCAGAAGTTGCCTTCCTCCTAATAGGTCATAAAATGCACTACTTTATGGCTAGTTTTCCTGGATTTCACAGTAAGTGGGTGTTTTATAATCTGTTATAACCTGGCATCATTATAGTCGTAGGAAATCAGCTTTTACAGCTAAATGACAACAACAAGGCCGGCACATTGTTTTTTTCTTTTAAAAATTCAATATCCCCCTAAATGCCCTGTGCTGATTACCTTATTTTACAAGCAGAAATTCAAAGGAACATATATTTGTATTACAAACATAATCATAACTAGTAGAGGGCTGTCACGTCACACCTGACACAGAATAGGTGTGCAGGCTTCTAGTGTAGATTAGGCGTAGAGCAAAGAGGCAAAAAAATCACAGGAGAAGGGAGAGGCCACAGAACAGATTAACCAGGTCCGTATAAAAAGGAAGGTTTTAATATCAGGCTCACATCTAGAATTAAAGGGAATGTGAATCATGTGTTTTACATTATTTCAAATCATTGGAAATTAGGGCATGTATATGGTCTATCTATTCTTCCCATTGTACTGCTGTATGTGCTTCTTGTAAAATAATCTTCTTTTTTTTTCTTATTCATATCCCTGTCAGTGCTTTTTTCCAACCAATATTAATTTCTGTTTCATTACATGATGTTACTGGGTTAGTCATAACCGCTAGATGGTTACTGTAGGTCATCCAGATAAGGAACTAACATAATCACAGAGCTGTGATATTATAACAGAACCCTGCCTTACTCAACATTCCTCTGTACCTTAGGAACTTAGTGCTAGTGTGTTAAAGGAATTTTCCAGTATAAGGGAGCTATTCACTGATTCTTGTAGCTGCCTTCGGTGATAGTTATTCTAGCCCTTCAAGCCATGCCTTTGTTATTTCACTCGTAATTTGCCCGTGGAGTTGGGCAGCCTGATTGTTTAACAGTGCTTGGGATCCCTCTGTGACACCCCCATGATCAAGCACGTAATGACATCTGACCAGGGAGAGCGTGGGGGGCATGCCCCATTGAAATGAATGGGGTTTAATTTCTCTTCCATTTTTAAGCTATATTATGTCTAGTTAGAGATTAATGAATGTCACTGCTCAACTAACAAGGCTGTTGGGCAGCTACCGCAATATGTGAGTGGTAGCTGCTATCAACTAAGTTGGAAAATCGCTTTAACTAGGGGTAGCTAAATGGCATTGCCTTGGCTCTTGCAAGTTTCACATTTCCTCATAATTTGTATTCCTTTCTTTTCTTCAGTAACTGTCAGCAGTAAAATCTGTTTTCAGCAGTCTTTGTAGAAATTTTATCATGCCTGTTTGGTAAAATGTAATTGGACTGTGCAGTTAAAAACCCAGACTCCTGGGAATTCAGAGCATACTTCCCTCTTAGAAATCAGTTAATGGTGTCAGATAAATATGAAAAAAGAACATTTCTATACAGTTCTGCCTTGTAGGCTGGTGTCTGAGTTTTAGTCTGTATCTGTCTTCCATATATAGTGGTGTAGTAGTATGCTTCCTTCAGCATTATGTACATCAAGGTGTTTCCTAAGTTAAGGTAGTTTCATGGGGCTTACTTTTCTTTCTTCTGAGGTACATGGAGCAGTCTAATTTAGTGTGAGGCTACAATAGTCATTAGAAGGCAGTAGGTAGGGGTCAAATGGTGCCAGTAGCAAGATGCTTTATGAATCACCTATGCACTAACTACTTCACCTAGGTAGCTGCATTTTGTGTTTATATAATTGGAATTCTAATATGTATAAAATTTGAAACACAAATTGTATCTGTAACATAACTTGTAGTTTTCGTCTGTTTAAACCATTGTATCTTTTACATTTTCTGATGTTCTGTAATCTTATGCTCTGCCTACCTTCCTGATATAAAACAATTGTTTTATACATTGCCTTTATTCTACTTGTGCTAACTACATGGCCTAGGCTGTGTCTGAAAATGGTCCCTTGGATCAGCGCACCTACCCGGTTAACAAATAAATAAATAAATAGGGATTGCCGCTTAAGAAATTATCAAGTTTACCTACAACTGAACCAGTCCCCTTCTGTAGTGTTTTCTATCGCTGGCCTTGTTTGTGACTTTGTTTACAGTGAGTGGAAATGTTGTAGTGTTGACGTGTCTTATTTTTGCATGCTGGAGGTGAACCATAAATAAAATAAAAAAAATAACTGACAACTCTCCACTCTCTCCCTCTTCCCTGGAACCTAAAAAGGCTGGCTCTGGGGAATCGCCATGCGAATTGGGCCTGGATGCTGACAGACAAGCCACTTTGTTTGAGAGTATCACTGCCAATATGGAAACAATTTAGTGTGCTGTGAGTGGTACGCAGGCTGTGATTGAGACTCTGACAGGTCGGGTTGGACAGGCTAAAACCAGGATCGCTGCTGTGGAGCATACCTCTGACTTCCAGAGCAAATGAATAGAAGAGGCCGAGTTGCAGATACAGTAACTTACCAGCAAAGTGGAGGATTTAGAAGGCAGGGAGCATCAGAAGAACTTGTGACTTCTAGTCATATCCAAAAGGAGCTGAGGGCAAGAACCCAGTGAATTATTTGCAGCAAAAACCTACTGGTTTGGCTTCACCTAATGGCAGATCGTGACTTTGAGATAGAATGCTCCCATTTCATTTGCCTCAGCAAGCCATTCCTGGCCCTCCTTATCCCTGACCTCTGATTTTTAAAAATTGTTGCAGTATGTGGACAAAGAACTTGTCTTCAGGTGGTAGAGGAGCTGATTAATGTGGTGTTAGCTGGGACTAGTTTCAAAGCCAATACCTGTAATTCAGTGGGTGGGAACAATCAGCCACTCCCTCAGCCTCACTCAGAAGCACTTTTTCTTTGCTGCAGACAGAGGCACTGCCCCTCCCCCTTTCTCCCAGTGTTTTGTCTCCCACTTCCCCTTTGTGCTTTTGGACTTTCTGCTTGGTTTGTGCCTCTCCAACTTTCTAGAGCAGTATTTTTCTTTCTACCTTCCTGGCTGCAGTTTGTGTTTTTCTGTCACCTATTCCTGTTGAACTCCTGTCCTTATGTACCTAATGTTCCTTTCAGTTGTGGTTCTTTTTGGGCCTTCTAGTTTTCCCAGCATCCTGCCTTCATCATTGCTTTTGATTTGTGCTATTCAGGCTCCCATTTTGCTGTTTTTACCATACATTTAGTAATCTCAGTTCGACTACAATCCTTAAATGTTTATACAGTACCTGGCTCCTAGTCAGGTAACCACTGCCTTCTGGATTCTGTTGTTCACTTCAGCAGCTTCTGCTCCCTAGTTTTCAGTTCCCATATGCTTCTGCTTTCCTCAGCAGTTTCATTTGTTGTTGCCACTACCTTGGCCTACCTGACTTGCAGTGCATCAGCAGCTAACACTAACCTCCCTTATTGGAACACGTTGGCATGCATTCATCTTTCAGTTTATGCTCATATCATGCAGTCTCATTCAGTGTCCTAGTTGTCATTTGATATCTCATTCAGCCACTTATCCTTACTACTCCTGCATTCAGATGTGTGCCATCTATGGATTCCAGGGCTCCTGCCCTTTAAGCTGATGGTCTCGCTCTGCCCCCTTGAAATCCACATCTTGTGGGTGGATCCCGAGACTTGGAGGTAGTCCTTCTTTTTCTGCCCTTCGGGTAAGAATGTCGTATGCTCCAGGGGAAACTTTAGCTGTGCAGATCGACTCAGCAGCACCTCTTGATACAGCATTTAGATAATAATATATTTATTTATTAAGCGCAATTCAATATCAAAGCACTGCGCAATGCACACAATCTCTAAAATAATCATATCACAAATAAAAATTAAAAACTAATAAATATTCATAGAATATATCAAACAAATAATCCATAATTAAAAATCAGGAAAGGCACATAAATATAAATAGGTTTTTAGAGCATTTTTAAAACTCTCCACTGTCTGGCACTCTTGTATCCGACGAGGCAGAGAATTCCACAGGGAGGGAGCAGCAAAAACAAAAGCCCAAGCTCCCGAGGTCTTCAAACACACCCTGAAAATCTCTAGCCATCCCTCGTCAGTTGAGCAGAGTGGTCAGAGGGGGCAGTAGGGACTCAGAAGCTCACGTAGGTAACTCAGACCCAGACCATGTAGGGTTCTGAAAGTCGGTAAACCAATTTTAAAGATGATCCACCACTGGACTGGCAGCCAGTGCAGAGTGTGCAGCACAGGTGAAATATGGCTAGATCGAGTTCACCCAGACAGTAACCTGGCCGCAGCATTCTGTACTAGCTGCAAGTGGCGGATATGAAGCCCTAGGTATAGGGAGTTACAGTAGTCAAGGCACAAGGTCACAAAAGTGTTGACCAGAGTTGGAAGATTGCTGGATGGAACAAGGTACTTAATCTGGACAATGTTCCTCAGATGGTAAAATGAGGACTTGACCACAGCTAACACCCGTGAATGAAGTGTCAGCCCGTCGTCAAATATCACCCCCAGATTTCGCACCCATTCGGAGGTCGAAAGCTGGGTGCCCCCAAGCCAAAGCCCCGAAGGCTGCCCAGCATTTGATCCCTTTATCCAGTGAGACCCAGTCCCACAACCAACACCTCCGTCTTGTCAGGGTTTAATCTTAACCAACTGCAATTCATCCAGTCTTGGATTTTGGCAAGACAGTTGGAAAAGACTATGAGTGCGCTATCCTGGTTGGGCACAAAAGACAGGTACAGCTGAGTATCATCTGCATAACAGTGAAAATTCAGCCCATACTGTCTTACAGTGTCTCCTAATGGAAGCATGTACACCGTGAACAACATGGGGACAACACTGAACCCTGCGGGACCCCACATGGCAGGGAGAAAGAATCAGAGGAAAAAATCTCTGATACTATCCTCTGTGACCTGCCAATGAGAAAGGAATGGAACCATCTAAGGTCTGTACCAGACAGATCACAGATGACCCACAGGCGATCAAAAAACACCCCATGGTCCACAGTGTCAAAAGCTAATGATAGATCCAGAAGGACCAAGATGGAATGGCACTTCTGGTCTCTAGCCATCAGATCACTGAGTACCCAAACTAGAGCAGTCTCAGTACTATGTCTCTTACGGAAACCAGCCTGGAGAGAATCGTAGATAGCATGGATGGCCAGAAGGTTCTCCAACTGTTGTGTAACAACTTTCTCAATAACCTTCCCTATAAATGGAAGGTTAGAGATCGGTCTGCAGTTTGCAGGAGAATCTGGTTCAAGAGATGGCTTCTTGAGAAGGGGGGTAACCACAGCCTCCTTCAGGGAGGTGGGGAATTCCCCCAACTCCAATGAACACCAGATTAACTCCGCTAGAACCGGGCCAATCTCATCCACACCCCCTATTAAAAGGCGGGTAGGGCCCAGGTATAAACTACAGCTAGCTGGCCACATACCCCAGAGAAGCCACATGATATCCTTGATCACTGGTCAGTCAAACAACCCAACAAAACAGAGGAGTCGCAACCTCGTTCTGACCACCAGTAGCCCCCTTAAAGGGCGATAAGCAAATCTCTGATGTAATATTGGCAACCTTATGTGGTAGAGGCATGTGGGATGAAGAGACACAAGGCCACAAGGAAGGTTTCAAACACACAAAAGTGTGTATTTTTTAAAGAAAGAAAAAAATAACTTGCAGATAAAATAAAAGCAAAATAAACAGCAGTACTCAACAGTACACAGCAGTACATACCTAGGACTTAGCCATCAACAGCCCCACCCTCTGTGTCTTCAACCTGCTCTCAGGCCGAACTGATCTGATTGTTACAGCATTCACCCAAAATATATACACAGAAACAGTCACATGATGCATAACTCTGCCTCCTGAACTAATACAACATTTGTTCGGCTCTAAAATAATTTAATTTATTTACTTCACTCACAGTGCAAAGAAAATCTAATTCAGATTGTGTTTGATGATCTTTAGTAATTAAAGTGCTTAAATAAAACTATTTCCCTCAGAATGGGTAGAGAAGCTTTGCCCATACAGCTGTGATTGACAGCAAGAGGTGTATATCACTAGCGACCTTTTGGCGCACTGGCTCCTAAGAAGAAAGACTGCTTGGTTGCTAAGGTAAGTTTGGTGAACATTCTAGAAGCTATACCAAGCTTTTAGCTTCAGAAAATAATGTTTGCAGTGAAAAGAAATAAATGTGCTTGTGCTTTGCAACAAAAACAATAAGAGGAGGCTTTTAGTTAATAGACAAAGAACCTCTGTGTGCAAACATTGAGGCAAGGGTTACCCCAAAGGGCATTTAGCTGGGAAGCCAAGTTTCAAGAAAATACAAAATCACACATGCCCCCACAATGCAAAGCATCATGGGCTGCATATGCCAATCACCACAGAAGGTTATATAACATTCTGTGGTGATTTGCATATGCAGCCCATGATGCTTTGCATTGTGGGGGCATGTGTGATTTTGTATTTTATTTAATATTGCACCAAAATATTAGCATTGAAACAACAATAGGGACCTTGTTTTACCCTGCATGCAAGGCCTGCGCACAACCTGGCATGCAGGTAAAACACACAAAGGCCAAGGCATACTGAACTGCTCAAAACCAAACGTTTTACTGTTGCTTTCCATTTGGGTAGCAAAGAAAAGCGAGAAGCACTCCTTACTCACTTTCCTGCACTTCTCTTTTAACTATACAGCAAATGTGTTGCTTTACAAGCTAGGAATACCAGTGAGCTAGGAATACTTAAAGGGACAAGAGTGTCATGGAGTGAAAGAAAACCAAGAAGGTAATGCACTAAACAGCTTAGTGATTCTACCCTGACCTTCACTGCTACAAATAACCTTTAGTCAGGGTTAAAAAGGTTGTTCAGAGCACCGCTTTTAAAGTTAGCATGAATGGTACAGGAAAGGCAAGCGAAAACTTTCACTCTCTCTCTCTATTAGGCAAGGCAAATTTATTTAAAAGACGCCCAATCCCGGAGGCTCTGGGCGCCGTACAGATTTTTAAACATAGTTTCAATATAACAAAACATATAAAAATTTATACATAATAAATAAAGTCTAAAATCACCACAAATACCGTAAATACTAACTTAAGTGCCAAACGCTTTAGAAAAAAGAAAGGTCTTCAGAAGGGACTTAAAGATATCCACTGCGGGGGCCTACCTGACCATAGTTGGCAAGGAATTCCACAGAACAGGGGCCGCGGCACTAAAAGCTCTATCGCCAGCGGATTTAAGCCTTGTTTTGGGAATGGCCAGGAAGCCACCACTAGAAGAACGAAGAGGGCGGGAGGAGAGGGCAGGTGACAGAAGGTCTAACAGGTAACCGGGGCCCTGCCTGTGTAGGGCCTTATAGGTGACAAGACCCACCTTAAAGAGGACTCTCCACCTGACTGGTAGCCAGTGCAATTCACATGGAACCGGTGTAATATGGCAAGATTTTTGCTGCCCCGTCAACAGCTGGGCAGCAGCGTTTTGCACCAGCTGCAGTCTGCGGAGAGATCCTCCAGTGACCCAGAGATAGAGCGCATTACAGTAATCAAGCCTAGATGTGACTAAGGCATGTATCAAGGTAGGGAGATCCAGAGCCGGAACAAGGGGCTTAATCCTGGCAATGTTTCTAAGATGGAAAAAACAAGTACGAACCGTGGAGGATATTTGAGCCTCCATGGTTAAGTCCCTGTCCAGAATCACTCCCAGATTTCGCACCCAAGAGGAGGCCTTCAGTGACACAGCTCTGAGAACAAGCCCCGTTTCTGAGTCAGAGGCCATCCTAGCACGAACTCTGTTCGACTCCACTACCAATACCTCTGTCTTGTCGGGGTTCAGTCGCAACCAGCTAGAGACCATCCAGTCGTTAATCTCGCCAGACAGGATGTTAAGCATGTCCACAGCATGGGATGTTCCTGGGCAAAAGAAAGTATAGCTGAGTATCATCAGCATAGCAATGAAAACTCAAACCATACTTTCTAATGATCTTTCCCAGGGCAGCATGTACACTGTGCGAACAACATTGGGGCCAGTACCAATCCTTGAGGGACTCCACAAAAAAGGAGACTGGGAATAGATGGGGAATTCCCCATCACAACCCGTTGCTTCCTGTTGGTAAGGAAGGACTCAAACCAGTTGATGACAGTACCGGTGAGTACACATAGCTCCCTAAGGCGGACGAGCAACACACAATGGTCCACAGTGTCAAATGCTGAGGAGAGATCTAGGAGAACAAAAATTGTCTTGTCTCCCCGATCTTGAGCCCTGAGAAGATCATTATGCACCCGAACAAGTGCTGTTTCTGTGCTATGTCTGGCTCAAAATGCCGACTGGAAAGGTTCGTACAGCTTGTGAGACACGAGGTGTTCTTCCAACTGAAGCGATACCACCTTCTCAACAACCTTCCCCAAAAGTGGAAGGTTGGAGGTAGGACAGTAATTTGCCTTGATCTCTGGGTCCAAAGATGGCTTCTTTAAGAGAGGTCTCACCAGAGCCTCCTTCAAGGCATCCGGAAAGACACCCTCCGAAAGGGAACACCATACAATCAAGGCAAACACCGGGCCAACAGAGTCAATGCATCTCATTAAAAAACGCGTTGGCACCAGGTCCAGTTCATAAAAGGTATGCCTCATATTGGCTACCACCTCGATAACCTCACTAGTCTCCACTGGTCTAAACTCTCCCCAGCAAGGCAGAGTGCACTCAGAACACATCAGGCGATCGCTGTCAGCAATAATATTACTGGCTGAGGAGGCCGCCCACCGGATCGAAGACACTTTGTCCGAAAAGAACCAAGCGAACTCCTCACAATCTAAATTAGAGAAAACCCTCCCAGGCTGTAGGCAGGCAGCATAAAGAAGCCTGTCCACAGTCCGGAAGAGTGAGGCCGGTCAGTTCCTTCCGGCAGCAATCTCCCTAGGCAAAAAGATTGTCTTTTTACGATTGATTGCCTCCTGATATGCACCATAATGGGCACGCAGGACCAGTTTGTCAACTTCCAGATGGGATCTCCTCCAGCAGCACTCTAATCTCTGACCCATCTTCTTCATCTCCCTGAGCTCACGGTCAAACCACGGCAACCTCAGGTATGAAGTTCTGGGTCGTACACGGGCAGGTGCGAGGGAGTGAATGGTGTCGGATAGCACCCTATTATAGGTGTCCACCCCAACAGCAATACCTCCGACGCATGCATCACCCACACTAGAAAATTTCGCTGCCGCCAAAAGACCCTCAGGGGTCAAACCCCATAAAGGGCGGCAGCTAATCATCTCAACAGGGGAAGAGCTTATGACGGGAGCCCCAAGTGTGAAATGCACCGTGCAATGATTAGACCAAAGGACTGGGTCAATCCTGAGATTACTGATCTCAAGCCCCAGTGAGAACACCAGGTCCAACATGTGGCCATCCAAATGAGTCAATGCAGTGACAGCCTGTTTCAGTCCTAAAGAGGACATAGTTTGAGAAAACTCATGGCTGCCTCTTTGATTCTCGTCGTCGACCCAAATATTGAAATCCCCCAGAAAAACAGATCTGGGGGATCCCAACGTTCCGTCAGCAACAAAATCTGCAATCTCCTGCAGGAAATTCCCCATCAGCCCAGAAGGGCGATAGATGAGAAAGATCCTGCAGCCTGCATCAGGTCCTCCATGGATGGCCACACATTCAAAAGAACCTGGAGCGCTCACTGGGTGCACGGTGAAGGTCAGGCTGGATCTAAAACAAATAGCTACACCACCACCCCTGCATTCCACTCTGGGGCAGTGCACCACGGTATACCCAGGGGGACTGCGGCCTCAAAAATCGGGCCTGCATCATCACCCACCCAGGTCTCCGTGATACACACCAGATCGACCAAAGAAATCAAGTCGGCCGTAATTGCCGTCTTATTTCTGATCAATCTGGTGTTACAAAGCACTGCCGTCAGGGGACTTAGAGGTGATGTAACCCCTCGGGTTACCTGACCACTCGGTCTGTTGGATTCCCTGGAGATGGACACCAACCACGACTGGCCTCTCTCACAGGCCCGTCGCAGTCCAGGGCGCCTTCTGGACCTAACAACCTCAATCCTCCCACCACCCATACATGGATCACCCTAATGTCTGCGACCAACACATTCCCTTTCAATCCCTACCTCCCAACAACGTCTAACAATAGTAGCTGACAAAGGGGGAGGGATAAACGGACGTAGGTCGCATAACATTGAACTTTCGTAGATAATCCTCACCCCTCTAAAGCCTTTCATATAACCTATGAACACTAAAACAGCTAATTATACTTTAATTATAACTTTAAGCAAGAAAAACAATTTAAATCTAAAATATCTTGCCTAGCCAAATCAAACATCAAATAATACTACTAGCATTTAAAATCATACAAACTCTACGTAACATTACTATCCTAAACTAAGTTATAAATAACCTCAAAATCAACTTTAGAATAGTAGTAAATGGCTATTTAACTGTAGCATTCAATTGGAAGGTATGAAGAAAATATACAGACCCTTTCCCATAGCTACATAAACAGATTTTTTTTTAATACTGAGTGGCGCTCGTCATCCTGGCGCTCGAGCACTTATGACCGTAGACAATTAAAAGATAGTGCCCCGCCCCCAAAGCACACAGGACCTAATTCGCCTCCAGAAACACCTGCACAAAAGATATAATGAGGCACAGACCCGCTCACACAGCCTCTCACGCTGTGCGGGTCGTGCAGTCCAGGAAGACGACCTCAGGCTTCACGATAAACAGGGGGGCTTAATACAAATATTTAGTTCCCAACCGCTTACGAGCGGTGTCGCAGTCCAGGCACAAAGAAAACCAGCATACAGATTCAGCCGCTTGCGAGCGGCGCTGCAATTTAAAAGGATAGTGCCCCGGCCCCCAAAGCACACGGGACCTAATTCGCCCCCAGAAACACCTGAACAAAAGATATAATGAGGCACAGACCAGCTACACAGCCTCTCACGCTGTGCGGGTCCTGCAGTCCAGGAAGACGACCTCAAGCTTCACGATAGACAGGGGGGCTTAATACAAATATTTAGTTCCCAACCACTTACGAGCGGTGTCGCAGTCCAGGCACAAAGAAAACCAGCATACAGATTCAGCCGCTTGCGAGCAGCACGGCAATTTAAAAGGATAGTGCCCCCGCCCCCAAAGCACACGGGACCTAATTCACCCCCAGAAACACCTGAACAAAAGATATAATGAGGCACAGACCCGCTACACAGCCTCTCACACTGTGCGGGTCCTGCAGTCCAGGAAGACGACCTCAGGCTTCACAATAGACAGGGGGCTTAATACAAATATTTAGTTCCCAACCGCTTATGAGCGGCGTCGCAGTCCAGGCACAAAGAAAACCAGCATACAGATGTGGCACAACGTCACTTTTATTAAACTACCTATGTGGGCTTTACTTAAAATATGTCCTTCACTGCACTGAGCACAAAGCTGCATTTTACATACAATAGCAAAGGTTTAAGTAAACCTAAAATAGGAAATGCTTATCAAAATGGGGGGGAGGGGGGACTGCCAATGGCAAGCAGACAATGTGAGAGAAACAAAAAAAAGAAAAGAGAAAATAGAGAAATAAGAAGAGTAGCTGGCCAGCCTACAGGATAGGCTAGGACAGGACAGTAAAAAGAGATGAAATGTTGCAACAGACTTGTTAGAAAAGAAACAGTGTCTCTCTGCACAATGTCTCCCACAACTAGGGGGGGCTACAGGGATCTATCACACCTAATCAGCAAAGAAGTGAGCAAACTTGTCACACTCTACTTGCAACAAGGCTTTCCGAACTCGTAGACAGGCTGGATTGTAGTCTGTCTACTGTTCGGAACAGCTGAGCTGGTCGGTTCTGTGCTGAAGCAATCTTCCGGGACAGGAACTCTGCTTTCTTACAAGAAATTGATGACTGATAGTCTCTATAATGATCCATCAGTCTAAGCCTATCGGCATCTAAGCCGGATCTGTGCCAAGCACACTCTAACCTTCGACCCACCTGCTTCTTCTTCCTCAAAGTCCTATCAAACCACAGGGACCGAGGGCGAAGAGTAAGCAGGCAAACACTGAAAGAAGCAAGGTTATCCAGAGCTCCCGCCACAGCTCGGTTAAAAGCCTGAAGTAGGTTCTCTGGACCCTTGTGTGCCTCTGGCATTCCCGATAGATCCAACACCACCAGAAGGCCATCAGGGGTCAAGCCCTGTAATGGGCAGTATTGGACCACCTCCGCAGGGGCAGGCCTATAAGGGGAGCCAGAACATTGAACCTGATGTTGTGATGGTTGGACCATCCAACTGGTTCCACCACCAAGTTGGAGGCCTTCAACCCCAGGAGAAGGACCAGGTGCAATGAGTGGCCGTGATTATGTGTCACAGAGGAAAATACCTGTGTGAAGCCCAAAGAACTCATAAGTCAGAAGAAGTCTTGTCCAAACTGCAAGAGTTCATCATCCATCCAGGCATTGAAGTCCCCCAGCACAATCAACCTGGGGGACTCCAACACCATATCGAAGATGAAGTCCATGACTTCCTGCAAAAACTGACTCTCGCCTCCTGGTGGACGGTAGATGAGAATGATTTTGCACCCTACACCTGCGGCTACAGCACACTCAAAGGACCTGGTGTCCTCAAGTGGCACATCAACAAGGCCCAATTCTGATTTAAAACAGATTGCTACACCCCCCCCTGCAACCTGACCTCGCACTGTGTATCACAGGCGGAACCATCTGGAATCGCTGACTCCAAAATGGGACCAGCATTTTCATCCAGCCAGGTCTCGGTGATGCAAGCCAGATCAGATGACCCAACAAGATCAGCTATAATAGCTGACTTGTTTTTAATAGATCTGGCATTGCACAACACCATGCAGGTTGGGTGAGAACCCGGAGCAGTTCAAGACACCGACCCACTAATCGTAGAGCCCTTGGTTATGGACACTAAACAAGGAGAACCCTGTTCAGTGCTCCATTTCGCCCCAGGGCGTCTTCTGGTTCCCATTACCCCAATCAGGCTACTCAGCTCACCCCCCCCCCTTTGGACCCCCACCACTTTTCCTTCTCCCTACTATTCCAACAGCCCTAAAGTGGCCATAAACAGCTGCAGATATGTGGGGGCAGGTAAAGGGATGGAGGTCCCGGGGCTCAGAGGGGGAGTAGCGCCTGACAGGGAGTGCCTCCATCAAGCACATCCTGATAATCAATGCGGCACTAATTAGGCCAAACCAGCTAGCTCAAAAAATAACAAACACCCTAATACATAAATATGCCCAAAATAACTCCACACTCTCACAAACCCCAAAATAAACCCCACCCCTTGAAAACTAACAGAATTACAAATAGATACAAATAAATCAAAATTAAAAGTGTGGATGCAGACTGGGTCTCTCACTCCAAGTCAGCAACATAAAATATGCCCAAGACATATTCAGCAATCAAAGCAAAATCCAATAAAATTATAAATCAGATTTTTGGAGGTTCTTTCAGAGCCTCAGTCCCCAAAAAATGGCATTTAATTACATGGAAAAAGGTGCAAAAGGAGAAGGCCCCCGGCCCCAAAAAACAATGTATACACAGTGGGACTGCAATAACAAGGTCCAAAGGAAAAATGGGTAGAGTTGCATTAAAAAATAAATATTAAATGAGTATAAAACTCAGGGGAGCTCTCACCTCTCCAGAGTTAAATGACCCCAGGCACTATCTCTCACAAAGGCCAGGGAGGCAGCAAAAATATGGCAAATACACAAATCAAGCAGGCACTCTCTCTACCTGCTAAACAGAAATATTGAGAAGAGTAAATGAAAGAATCTGACCATCCGTTTAATAGAGAGGAATATCCCTGTAGTAGTCCTGCTGTTGTAGACTCCTTCTTGAGGCAATAGCTTCTGTGGCCCAATGCACTGGGGAAATCAGCTGTCCCCCAAGGATACACACTAAGGTATGGGCTGCAAATAGGTCCACTATGGTGCGGGCTCTCCAGCCCCCCCACCCCCCACCACCAAAACCACAGAGTCTAGAGTATGATGGTATCCACTCTCCAGCAGCACCAGACTCAAACTCCAACAGCCGGCCACCCCAGTAGCATCTCCCCAGGTTCAGGCTGAAATTCCCCAGAAATTTCCAGTGTTTTCCCACAGAGCGCCAGGATATCTGAAGGGCTCAACTGAGCTGAAAAGGTGGAACTGCAAGCAAAGGGTCAAGTCCAAATGAAGCAAAAAATTACCCAAGTTCACACAAGTCCGGCCAACAAACAGCTACGGTTTGGTAATTCTGGGCCCCAGTCCATGGCTTGGATGTTGCAAGAATGAAACCCCAACAACAAGCATTCCACAACAGGACTAATCATGCCCCAGAATGATCTCCAGCTCCGACTCCTGTGTTAGGCAAATGGACTACTCAGAGGTTCCAGCTGACTCCAATGTCTCCAATACTTCGATGGTTCTGAGACCTCGGTCAGCTCTCCAAGAGACTCATCCTCAAAAACTCAGATAGAGGTACAGGTATTAACAAAATAATAAATAATAATAAAATAATAAAACTTTATTTTTACGGTGCCTTTCCAAAACGAAGGCGCCGAACACAGTTAAAATCATAAACATAATTACACACAATTGCAGCAGCTTAGTTACTAAACAAACAACTAAACAGATTTAAAAATTACAATAAATACAAACAGTCAATCAATCAGTTGCCGAAAGCTTAGTGCCACAGATGTTTTTTTAAGGCACGTTTAAAGCCCTCCACAGTCGTGCACTCACGCAACTGGTGGCATAGAGAATTCCAGAGGGAAGGGGCCACATGCATAAATGCCCGGGCCCCTGAAGATTTTAAACATACTCTTGGAATCTCTAGCAACCCCTCGCCAGCTGAGTGGAGCGATCGCCCCGGGTGGTAAGGTACCAGGAGCTCTTTCAGGTAGTCCGGGCCCAGTCCGTGTAGGGCTTTATAAGTCAAAAGACTGACTTTAAAGGTGATCCATCATTGAACTGGCAGCCAGTGCAGATCGTGCAGCACTGGTGAGATATGGCAGAACTGAGAGGTTCCTGTCAAAAGCCGAGCTGCAGCATTCTGCACTAGCTGCAAATGACGGATTTCCACCCCAGATAGCCCTAGATAAAGGACGTTGCAATATTCCAAGTGAGAGGACACGAAGGCGTGAACCAACGTAGGAAGGTCACCGGATGCATCAAGGTGCTTAACCCTGGCGATATTCCTTAGATGAAAAAAAGAGGTCTTGACAACGACTGACATCTGAGAATGCAGAGTCAGCCCTTTGTAAAAAATTACCCCCAGGTTTCACACCTGTTCAGAGGCCAGGAGTGATAACCCCCAAGGAAGAGCCCAGAGGGTAAACCTATCCCCAACCCCCCTATCCGGCATCCTGGGTCCACAACTAGCACTTCAATCTTTCCCGAGATCAACTTCAACCAACTCGAATCCATCCACTCCTGGATTTCTGCTAGGCAGTTATTAAAGACCGAGAGAGCTCAATTTTGGTCGGGTGCAAAAGAATGGTAGAGCAAGGTATCATCAGCATAACAGTGAAACCTCAGCCCATACCTCCTTACAATGTCTCCAAGGGGCAGCATACACACTGCGAACAACATGGGAGAAAGCACCGATCCCTGAGGAACCCCACAAGACAGAGGTATAGGGTCCGAAGAATAAATCCCAGACATCACCCTCTAAGTTCTTCCGTTGAGAAAAGATGCAAACCATCTGAGAACTGTACCTGACAGGCCACAGATGAACCTCAGGTGATGGAGCAAAACCTCATGGTCCACAGTGTCAAGTGCTGATGAGAGACCAAGATGGAACAGTTCTTCTGATCTCTAACTATCAGGAGATCATTGAGCACCCGAACCAGCGCTGTCTTGGTACTATGCCTCTTTCGGAAACCGGACTGGAGGGGTTCATTGATGCCATGGATGGTCAAATGACTCTCCAGCTGTACAGCCACTACCTTCTCAACCACCTTCCCTAAAAAGGGATGGTTAGAGATTGGTCTGTAGTTCGCATGGCAGTTTGGGTCTAAAGGAGCTTTCTTCAGGAGGGGTGTTACCACTGCCTCCTTTAGGGAGCTAGGAAACTCACCTGTTTCCAAAGAGCACCAAACTATCTGTGCAAGGACCGGACCGATGGAATCGATACAACCCAAAATCAGGGAAGTTGGTCAAGGGTCCAAACTACAGTATGTAGGGCGCACACTCTGGACAATCCTCATGACATCCATGAACTCCGGGCAGTCAAAGGTACTCCAGGAAAGCTGAAGGCTAGTGGCCAGGTGCTGGTCATTAGCAACACCCATAGAGTGTGCTGGCTGGAGAGCTGCCCTGATGTCGGTCACCTTAGTTGCAAAGAACCAAGCAAGTTCATCGCACTCTATTTGCGAAAACGCTTTCCAAACCTGTAGACAGGCTGGGTTGCACAGCCTGTCCACAGTTCGGAAAAGCTGAGCTGGTCGGTTCTGAGTGACTGCAATCTCCCTGGACAGGAACTCTGCCTTCTTATGGGAGATTGCAGATTGGTAGATTTGGTAATGATCCATCAACCTAAGGCAGTCAGCACCAAGGGCAGATCTCTGCCAGCAATGCTCTAATCTTTGTCCTTGTCACTTCATCTCCCTCAGAGTCCCATCAAACCATGGAGACCGAGGGCAAAGGGAGAGAGGACGAACGCGGACAGGAACAATGACATCCAGGGCTGCTGTGATGGCCATATTATAGGCCACCACAAGGTCCTCTGGGTCGCTGTTTGCAATCGGAAGAGAAGATAGGTCAAGTACTGCCATAAGGCCTTCAAAGCTAACATCTCGTAAAGGGCAATACTTGACCATCTACACAGGGATAGGCCTTTGGAGGGGGGTTCTAAAATTGAACCCCACGGTGTAGTGATCGGACCATCCGACTGGTTTCACCCCCAAGTCCAAGGCTTCAATCCCCAGGAGGAAAACCAAGTCAAGGGAGTGACCGTGTTTATGGGTAGCAGTGGTAACTATCTGTGTAAGGCCCAGAGATGTCATCAACTGGAGGAAGTGTTGTCCAAATTGCAAGAGTTCATCATCGACCCAGGCATTAAAGTCGCCCAGGACCATCAACCTGGGGACTCAAATGCCATGTCGATGACAAAGTCCGCCACTTCCTGAAGGAACCATTTCCCATCCCTTGGTGGACTGTAGATGAGAACGATCCTACAACCTATACAACCTACACCTGCTACCACAGTACACTTGAATGACTCAGCCTCCTCAACTGGTACACTCATGAGGCCCAATTCAGTCTTAAAACAAACCGCAACCCTCCCCCCGTGATCCAGTCTCGGGTAGTGAATCACCGAGTAACCGGCTGGAATTGCAGCCTCTAAAACAGGGCCAGCATTCTCATCCAGCCAGATCTCTGTGATGCAAACCAGACCCACTGAATTTACAAGATCTGCAATAATTGCAGACTTGTTTTTAATGGATCTGGCATTGCATAACACTGCCCAAGTTGGATGAACCTCCGAAGCCGCCCGGGCTACGTGCCAACCCAATTTGGTTGTACCCTTGGGTATGGGAACCAGACATTGAGAACCACAATCTGGATTCCATTTCACCCCAGGGAATCTTCTGGATCCTACAACCCCGACGTGATGGTCCCGCTCATTCAACCTCCGTTGTTTGCACCCCCCTGACCCCCCCCATCTCCAACGTACAATACCTAGTGCTCTACAATGCTGATAAATGGAGAAATATAATGGGGGGAAACAAAGGGACGGAAGGAGCGAAGGGCGGAGGATGAATAGTGCACGACCATGGAAACAGGCCTCCAACACATTCCAATGACCGAATTAAGGATTAAACAAAACCTAAAAGTTAAACAAAACCAAAACTTCCCCTTTCACCGAACCACAATAATTAAAATAAATAAATAAATAAGAAGTCACAACTTTAAATTCAAGTCAGCTGGCAGTTTAGAAAGCAGAACCGTACAGAGCAGAGAGTCTTCCAAGTTTCATAAAGGTCACAGTGATAGGGAAAGGAAAAATCAAAATTTCCAGTCCCCGATGGATCTCTCACTTCCAAGGGAGACAATAGAAAATTCCCCAGGACTCACACTTCCAGGGCAAGACAGATAAAAATGTCGCAATTGGATCTTCTTCCCCTTAATCACTCTCACCGAAGAAGGGATGACGCAAAATCCAAAATTCCCAAAACACAAGCACTCTCACTGACCAGGCTTGAGAAAATAGCAGGCACTCTCACTGCCTTCCTACAGTCAGGAGAAACCTCTTCAGTGGATGGCTAGCAGCTCTGAGGCTAACGCAGGCCCCGAAAAATCCACCACCGGGGGTCAGCCGTGAAACACACAGCCAGTACCACGGGTCTCCATCCAGGCCCACCTGAGCAGCGGGACCAGCGGAAGAACCCTTGGGACCACCCACCCAGACCACCAGCTACCCAATGAGACAGAGCAGATGCCTCCAGCCCAGCTGTGATCCCACAGTCGAACCCACAGGGAGGATCAGGACCAAACAATTAAAACCTCAAATTAAACTGCTCTTGGCCCACCAACCTGAATACCTTGCTACACAGACTGCGGGTATCTGACGGGACATCCACTACTAGTACTCCAAGGTCTCCTCGAGCAGTATTCAGCGAGACACCTCCTCAGAGTTCCACTTTCTTCAGAGCCTCAATTCTTCATCGGCTGGTAACCAGAAAAGCCAACCGACAGAGAGTTTCAGCAGACAGCACACCAGTTATAAACCCCAAAGGTCGATGTAATCCAGAATAGAGTCTAATTACTCCAACCAGCACAAGAAACAGCCAGTCCAACAGTCCAGGGCACAGAGATGACAGAAGTGGCCAAAATGACAGACCGCGTGCAAGGGGATGATAAAGGGGCCACCGCTGACTAACCCCAGTACGCACTACGGGGAAGACCCCACACAGCAGGCTGTCATCACTCCTAGTCATGGCACACTCAGACCGCAGTTCACCAGCAAATGTCCAGAGGAGAGGGGACTCGAGAAAATGATTCTATTATAGGTCTCCGTCTCAGCTCCAACTAGCAGTATGTCCCTGAAGATAGACCGTTGACTATAGCAAGGGAGCGAATGCTTCAAGTTCAAGTGTAGATTTAATCTTTAAACAGAAGTATAGTATAAAACAGTAGTGGCGACTAGTGCAACTCTGCCTGCCCTTGCCCGAGATGCTCCTGCAGTAGCTATCTCGCTGCTTCAGCCCTGACTATGACTGCAGCTAAACGAATCAAAAAGAAGAATTAACAAATTACAAAAAAACAAATGGACGAGAAAAGGCTTAAAAGAGCTAAAAGGCTAAAATAAATAAAAAAATCCCTGGCAGCACAAATGCTTCTTCTGGCTAGCTCAATACAACCACCATCTTAGATGTAAGGGGTGCAATGATTGTAGGTCTGCCGATCCTCAAAGGTCCATAAGATCCTCAATGGTGGTAAACAGACATTTCTGTGCCTTCCCTTGGTTAAGACTTCAGCTGCAGGAGGGTGGGGCCTCTAAGTCCACAGGGGCACCTTTTGCTGTGCAGACCACGTCAGCAGCCCCTTCAAAAGCTATTCCCCCTACAACCACCTAAGGTACACCTTCCTTCCTCTGCCCTTAAAGAGTGAAGATCATACAACTCAAAGTCCTTGCCCCTAAAAGAGTCAACTCCTATGCCTTATCCCTCAAGAGTTTGACATCTCCTCTAGGCCTCCTCTTATGGAGGCCAGGTGAGTGCCTTTCAGCAGTTGTTGTTCTCCTCCTCCTCCTCCTGCCTTGTGGGGGGTGCCCTTCATGGGGACCATCATTTAGCTGCAGAGATCTGCTTGCAGCATCCCCACAACTTTCCCATTAGAGGGATAGAGTGAGAGCCCTTCCTTTAAAATATCTTCAGCCTAAATTGGGTCTCTCATTTGTAGTAGTGGTGTCATCATTATTTTATCCCAAGCCTGGAACAAAGGCGACCAAGGCCTTGGCTCCCTGGAGGTTCCCCCCAGTTTTTTTTCCCTCTCCTCCATGCTGAAGGTCATATAAGGTAGGTAGTCTCTGCAACAGGTGGTTCGTAATGAAATACTTCTAAAGTAGTATAATATTTATACCTAGGTACTGTAAGTTTCAGCTGGGAGTTGGGGTTGGATACCGGCCCTCCTTCCATTGCCATTTCCTCTCTTCTTATGTAAGTCATGACTCCTCTACTGTTAGTTCCAATATCTGTCAATCATTGCTCAGTTCAGTCTCTGTCTGTTTTCAGTCATCACTAGTTGCTGTCAGTCTGTCCTTACTCAGGTTCTGTGTTCACTACTTGCTGCACAGTACTTTCTGGGGCTCGTTTCTATGGTACTTTTAGCCTGAAGGAATTATGTTCACATGGCACCTCTAGGGGTTGAACCCTCCTCAAGAGGGGTTCCTTGCCTTCACTGTACCCCAACAGTGTGGTAGTTCCCCGTGGAACAAAAACAGCTAACAGCCAAAGTATTCACCTTGACAATCAACCACACATTCATTAAAATACCTCCAGACTATCAACAAAGTTGCACATACATAACTCCTCACTAAGTTGTGTAAGCCCACTGAATTCAAAGGTTATGCCTGCAATTCAGTTGGTGGGAACGACCAGCCATGCCCCCTGCCTGAGCTGTTTAAGCCAGCTCCTTCTAGCTTCACTCAGAAGTCCTGTTTCTTTGCCCCACCATCCTCCCCTCTTCCTTCAGTGGCACACCTTTTTCCTCCAGGCTTCTTCCTAAGGTACCTTTAGCCTAAAGGAATTATTTTCTCATGGTACCGCTAGGGGTGGGACCCTCCTCAAGAGAGTTCCTTTGCCTTCACAGTTCCCCAATAGAGTGGTAGTTCCCTGTGGAACAGAGAGTGTGGGTGGCCCTTGTTAGTCAACCAGTGCCAATGTTTCATCACAAACTGACCATTATAATATAAAAACTGCTCGGAAAGCTGTCACCCATTCACTATAATGGAGCATGCCTCCGCACTCTACCTAGCATCGCGTCATAACTATGCTGAGCGTGGGTGGCTCTTCAGACTGGGAGCTCCTCTGGGACCTGATGTAACTAAATTATGAGTGTTTTTACAACTAAACAATATCAGCATTTATGGACACGTGGAGCTAGAAAGCTTTCCCCTGAGGTAAGGTACCCATTTGTCAGGCACAAATGAGAAATGAAATAACATGTTGAATCTGTTTAATGGCTTTTTATTTGCAGTCACGGAGTCTGCTGTACAGTTGTGGCCTCTATAATATTTGGATATTCCAAGCATTGCCAGTTATGCTTTGAGGCCCTCTGGCCTCTAGATTTCTACTGTAGCAGGGTATTTCCCTTGCTGGAGAGCTTTTGCTTTTCCTGTATTTGTTTTCTTTACAACAGTGCATCTGGGATGGGACTTCTTGCAGAGGACAGAAGCAGGGTGAGTTTCTTACATGTGGGCCATCAGCAGGTTGATTTCTTTATTGACAGAATGCTTTGAGATTCCTTCTTTTTTTTTTTTTGCATTATGATAATTATGTTTTCTGTCCAAACTACTCAAGGTCAAGTTATGGACTTCCTTCATTATCTTGTTTTTGATGTGTGTGGGGAGGGGGAGTTTGTTGCTGTTGTTCAGTATTGAATATCACTTTTTGTTTTTTATCTATGAGCTTAGCATGTGTTTGGCTCTGAGGAGGACAGGAGACACAAGGGTGACCTGGTTCTGAGTGGTTTATTAATCTTTTTTTCCTGCAGTGAGTGTGGTCTTTGACCTGCCTTGCTGCTCTGGCTTTTGTTTTTGTGGGGCAACAACCAGAGTTCCTCCTCTGGACTTTAGGTGCACTCAGTGTGGAAGTTTGATACCTTTGTTTTTGTTGCCTGCTCATATGTACTGTGCACTTTTCCTCTGGGCTACTTGGTATTTTTGTTTAGCTCAGTGGGTGGGGCAGCTGGTGGGTGGGGATTATTGGCCTCCTTGGGTGGGGGGAGCATTGTTCATTTCAATCTCTTTACAGTCATAGCTACATGACATTTTGTGCATTGTGAGCAGGAATGCAAATAGTTTAAATAGTCCCATTAAGTGCAGGTAAGTTCTAGTGAAACTTTGGAAGCTGGTTTGCAATACTGCTTTTCAGCAGGAGACTCATGTTTTACTCCCCAGGAGGCAGAACAGTTGTAATCCATGTGGGTGGGTTAGGTTTTTAATAATTCATTCTCATCAGCATCTCAGGGAGTGGCCTTTATTTGTGACAAAAACCTACAAATTGTCTTTCATCACACTTTTAACATGCGGAGGGCAGAGTGCTACTTGTAGAGGGCACCTATCAAGGTGAACCCATGATTTTGGAAAGCAGTTATGCTCTGTCAGACTCAGACCCTGCTTTCTTCGATCATGTTTTGCAGGAACTTAGAGGGGATTTATCTCCTACTATTCCAGGTGGGCACTGGTGACTTAAATCTTGTGTTTGATCAGGAGTGAAATAAAACTGGACCTGTGTCCTGCCAGGAGCACATGGTTGCCTCATTTGTCTTATCCTCTTCTTAGGCCGTTGGCCTTCATGAGATGTGGAGAGACATGCATCCTCTGTGGCAGAACCTTACAATTTACTCTTCAGCCTATGACTCCTTCAGCAGAATCAGCATTCTTGTTTTGTTCAGTGAGTTCTGTCCCAGGCTTGAAATGTAAAACTTGGGCATATTTTAATATTGGATAATGTTCCAGTTGTACTGACAGTGGCATGGGGCAGGACTTTGGCCTGACGTAACAAATGGTGACTGAATGTCTTCCTCCTTCAGTCCCCTTCCTTCTGCCAGTGATTGTGACAGGATGTGGAGCAGTACTGTGCTTTGAACACTACCCCTAGGTCACATATTCTACACTGTGGGAGGCCATGAAGGCCAACATCTGGGGCCATTTGATTGCCTACTGTTTCCATCTCTGAAGGGAGCATGATAGGACCTTATGGGGAAAAAGGGCTAGTACTCTAGACCAGGACTTACCTAAGATCACACTTTCCAAGGGCCATCTGAAAGCTGAAATAGCTTTAGTTTGGGTGGAAGTAGACTCCCTTCTGCTATGTGGAATGGAGTATGTCCTACACACTTTAAATCAAACATACTTGGAGGGGATGAACAAATGGGGTGCCTGCTGGCACAGAGGTTAAGATTCCCCAAAACTGAAATACATCCCATTGATTCATAGGGATGACGGGACTTTGGTTACTTCCTCTCCGGACATCAGTCATGAATTTGTTGCTTTTTATAGAACGCTGTACTTTTGTCAGCCCACTGCTTCACAGAATCAATTTGATTCTTTCTTCATGGGTCTTTCTCTGCCCCAGATTTCGCCTCTACAAATGCATCTCTTTGTCTCCTGATACAAGCTACAGAAGTGGAGGATGCTATTATGGGTATGTTGTGGTAAAATTCCGGGTTCAGAGAACTTCCCTACAAAGTTCTGTGCTTGTTTGGCACCCCGATGGGCACTACTTTTGTGGTAGTATTTAATGAGGTTTGGATGGGGTACGTTGCCCCTTTTACAGAAGCATTAATCACAGTCTACAGAAGTGAAAGATGCTTTTACTGATATGTTGTGGTAAATCTCTGGGTTTAGATAGCTACTATACACAGTTCTTTGTTTGGCTAACCATTTAACACCACTTTTGGGGGCAGTATTTAATGAGGCCGGGGATAGGGGTACATTGCCGTATTCTTTTATACAAGCATTGATTACTTCCCCAAAAAGATAAGGACAGTGTATTCTGTGCACACTTCTGTCCTGTTTCTTTTTTAGATGTCAGTGTGAAGATTTTTGCCAAGTTGTTTGGAAGCCCTGGTATCTAAATGTGGACGTGAATGTTTTTGCGAAGTTGCAAGCAAGACATTTGGGAACCTTGATACCTGCTTTATTCTACGCTGACCAGGCAGGTTTTGTCGTGTAGAGGCTTTCCCCATATTAAATCAGACAGCTACTGGATTTGATGTGGGAAGGACGGGCACTAGATAAACCTAGTGACACCCTGTTGTTGGATGTGGAAAAGGTCTTCTGCAGGGTGGAGTGGTGTTATCTATTTGAAGTCTTGCACCATGTTTGTTTTGGCCCCAGATCTGTAGCTTTCATTAGCTTTCATTAGTCTCTCTTATATAGTGTCTTTTGCAGGAGTTTTCACAATTTCAGTGGTCTCTGTCCAGTTTCCCCTGGGCTGGGTAACCAGTCAGGGGTGCCTGCTATCGTTGTTTCTTTTTCTGCAGCCGATAGAGGCATTAGCTCTGAAACTTTAAGTGATGGAGGGGTCCCTATATTCCAGTGTGATGTACTAGGTATAAAGCTTTTATTATTTGCAGAGGATATGACCCTACTAGTCATAGACATTTCAAGCTGTCTGTGCTGTTTAGAATCCATTTTACAGTTATTCAGCTTTATCAGGTTACAAGTCAAATGGGGATGAATCTCACATTCTCCCACTTTCTGCCTCCCGTGAACAGACTTTCTTTACAGGTTATGCCTACAAGTGATGTTCAACAAGGGTTACATGTTTGGGGATCAGAATGAAAACCTTGCTTGCAGAACCCCCAAAAAGCCAATTTGAGTGCAATACTAAAAGTTATACGAAAGCATAACCATTGACGGGGGCCTTTAATGTTATCTTTGTGGGGGGAGGCGGTTGTCAGCTGTTTGATGCTTATGACCTTAACCAAGGTGCATCATGTCCTTTTACATTGCTTGCTGAATGCGAGGAGCTTTTGGGAGAGTAGCACACTTTGGAGGTGTGCCTCCCTTTCAATGCGCTGCTCGGTGAGCAGGCGTGGCGATCCTGCACCAATGGTTGCAGGAGCTGTGTCTGACAGCGTGGTCTTCGCTTCAAAGAAAACCACCGCTGTCATACAGAGCACGTCACGCCGCCCCCAATCGCCGCCCCAAAGCTTTGGTGCCATGCTGGGCCACCCAGCTGGCAAATGTCCTTGCACAACGGGGTGCCCAATCCCGTCGGCTCCTTGGCCCCCAGCCATCTTCTGCCATGCTGGGAGCCCACCCCACCATGGCAAACGTCCGCGCTGTTTGCCGATGGGGTACCCAATCCCTGTCGCTCCTCGGCCCCCCAGCCATCTTCTGCCACGCTGGGAGCCCACCATTATGACAAACATCCGCGCTGTTTGCCTGATGGGGTGCCCAATCCGCCATCGGCTCTCGGCCCCCAGTCATCCTTGTGCCATGCTGGGAGCCCACCCAGCGTGGCAAACGTCCCGAATGAGTTTTTTCTTTTTAAACCCTGTAAACCAAAACGGTCCCACGGAGTCTTCCCAGTCCCCGCCCCCACAACCCGCACCCACCCACTGTGCACCCAGCCTCCCCACACCCCCTCACCCCATACTTACCTCCGGAGCTCGGCGCGACGATCTTCGGTGGACCAGGAACACGTCTGCATTCTTCAAAGCTGACCGCGAACTGAGGAAATGCCGGTAAGCTGTATAATGGGCTAGATAGGGGTTTTCAACTTTATTGCATATCTCAGGCATTTTTTGGAATTTTTGCACCAAATTTTCAACATGGGGTTTTTGGGGCCCCTTCTCATGAATGATGTCACTGTCATGATGTTATTCGGGCCCAAAGGGTGATTTCGCAATCACTGCGCAGTCACTGCACGAAATCTCCCTTCAGGCCTGAATAACGCCATGACAGTGACATCATTCATGAGAAGGGGTCCCAAAAACCCCATGTTGAAAATTTGGTGCAAAAATTCTAAAAAATGACTTTTACGAGCGTGCGTTGCGCAGTTCCTACGCACGCTCATAAGTTCGCGAATTTTCAATATTTTCACTCCAGATTTTCAACATTGCCATTTTACCACACCTCCTTATGAGCAGTACAGCTGTCATTTTTCACATCCTGACCAAAACATGTTTCCGCCCATGTAGCGCACAATGGCGCAGTCGGTGTGCGAAATCAATGTATGGGACGCATTAAGAAAATCACAGTGACACTGTTCATTAGCAGAGGTCTTAAAATAGCTATGTTGAAAATTTGGTGAAAAAATTCATAAACATGACTGTTTTACGAGCGTGCGTTGCGCAGTTCCTACGCACACTCGTAGGTTTGCGAATTTTCAATATTTCCACTCCAGATTTTCAACATTGCCATTTTACCACACCTTCTTATGAGTAGTACAGCTGTCATTTTTCACATCTCACCCAAAACATGTTTCCGCCCATGTAGCGCACAATGGCGCAGTCGGTGTGCAAACTCAATGTATGGGACACATTAAGAAAATCACAGTGACACTGATCATGAGCAGAGGTCTTAAAATGGCTGTGTTGAAAATTTGGTGAAAAAATTCCTAAAAATGACTGTTTTACGAGTCTGCGTTGCGCAGTTCCTACGCACGCTCGTAAGTTTGCGAATTTTCAATATTTTCACTCCAGATTTTCAACATTGCCATTTTACCACACCTCCTCATGAGCAGTACAGCTGTCATTTTTCACATCCTGCCCAAAACATGTTTCCGCCCATGTAGCACACAATGGCACAGTTGGTGTGCGAACTCAATGTATGGGACACATTAAGAAAATCACAGTGTCACTGTTCATGAGCAGAGATCTCAAAATTGCTATGTTAAAAATTTGGTGAAAAATTCCTAAAAATGACTGTTTTACGAGCATGAGTTGCACAGTTCCCACGCACACTCGTAGATTTACGAATTTTCTATATTTCCACTCCAGATTTTCAACATTGGCATTTTACCACACCTCCTTATGAGCAGTACAGCTGTCATTTTTCACATCCTGCCCAAAACGTGTTTCCAACCACGTAGCGCACAATGGCACAGTTGGTGTGCAAAATCAATGTGTGGGACACATTAAGAAAATCACAGTGACACTGATCATGATCAGAGGTCTTAAAATGACTGTGTTGAAAACTTGGTGAAAAAATTCCTTAAAATGACTGTTTTACGAGTGTGCGTTTCGCAGTTCCTACACACGCTCGTAAGTTTGCGAATTTTCAATATTTTCACTCCAGATTTTCAACATTGCCATTTTACCACACCTCCTCATGAGCAGTACAGCTGTCATTTTTCACATCCTGCCCAAAACGTGTTTCCACCCATGTAACGCACAATGCCGCAGTCGATGTGCAAACTCAATGTATGGGACACATTACGAAAATCACCGTGACACTGTTCATGAGCAGAGGTCTTAAAATGGCTGTGTTGAAAATTTGGTGACAAAATTCCTAAAAATGACTGTTTTACGAGTGTTCATTGCGCAGTTCCTATGCACGCTCGTAAGTTTGCGAACTTTCAATATTTCCACTCCAGATTTTCAACATTGCCATTTTACCACACCTCCTTATGAGCAGTGCAGCTGTCATTTTTCACATCTTGCCCAAAACGTGTTTCCGCCCATGTAGCGCACAATGGCACAGTCGCTATGCGAACTCAGTGCATGGGACACATTAAGAAAATCACCGTGTCACTGTTCATGAGCAGAGATCTTAAAATGGCTATGTTGAACATTTGGTGAACAAATTCCTAAAAATAACTGTTTTACGAGCGTGCGTTGTGCAGTTCCTACGCACGCTCATAAGTTTGCGAATTTTCAATATTTTCACTCCAGATTTTCAACATTGCCATTTTACCACACCTCCTTATGAGCAGTACAGCTGTCATTTTTCACATCCTGCCCAAAACGTGTTTCCGCCCATGTAGTGCACAATGGCGCAGTCGGTGTGTGAAATCAATGTATGGGACACAGTAAGAAAATCACAGTGACACTGTTCATTAGCAGAGGTTTTAAAATGCCAATGTTGAAAATTTGCTGAAAAAATTCCTAACAATGACTGTTTTACGAGGTGTGCGTTGCACACCTCCCACACACGCTCTTAGGTTTGCGAATTTTCAATATTTCCGCTCCAGATTTTCCACATTGCCATTTTACCACACTTCCTTATGAGCGGTACAGCTGTCATTTTTCACATCCTGCCCAAAACGTGTTTCCATCTATGTAGCGCACAATGGGGTTAACAAAAAGGTCATGCTGAAAATTTATTGTGCAAATACCAGCAATCGCACAGGGCATTAGGGTAAAGCACCATACATGCCAAACACCGCTGCAAATACCTGCAAGCGAACGTTCTACATTGACAAATACTTGTTAATCTTCATATTGTTTATCCTGATATATTTTTTAAACAACTTGATTCTGTTTGCTGTCAGTGTTATTTGGTCCCAGAGGAAGCAGACGATTGCCCGATCTGTTTTGTAAAGGCCATGGCCTGACGGGGTCTCCCAGACATATGCAGGTACCAGGTTGCATATGTTTTGCACCATGATATGCTTTGCCGTGGCAGTGGTACCTTGAGTCTGTCCCAAATTTGAGTTTCCCTCGAACAACACCTGGCTTGCCTCCCCTGTGTTATTTTCTGAGTCAAAACTTTCAGGGTTTATATCTATGCACAAAATTTCTGTGATCTGTGTGGCTTCATGAAGCGGAGGTCCTGGGATGAGAACCTGGATATTCCTGGTCCCAGACCTTTTGGTTTAATCCCCCCCCCTTTATACACTGACAAGTATTCCATTATTAGCCCCAGAGGGGCTGTTTGTATTGTGTTTACTTTGGGTGATCTGTTCGCAAGCCCAGGGCACTCTGATTAAGTATATTTTCTTTATCCCTATGAAAACAAACTTATGTTCTACACCATTATTATCCATAACATGTCTGGCAATAGCATATTCTGTATCCTGTTGTGTTACCGCTCTAATATTCACTTCCCTCTTTTTAATTTCCTTCCTTTTTCTAACATAAAAAGCATCACATGTACATGGGCTTGCTAGATGCACTGTACCTTGTATGTTACATGCTAGGAAACCTATAATTTGGTCAATTTGTCCAGTACTGTATGTGGATTGGGTTGAGGAATTCTTTTGTGGGCCTGATGTGTACAGAACTTGAAATGACCACATCTGCAGCATCTATTCTATTTTGCTGGTAATGTCCAGTCACAGGTGGTAGTGGTCACTTGAGGGGCTAGAGGCTGCAAGCTACAGGTATGAAATAACATGTCTTTCAAGTGTTGTTGTCAACTAAACACCATATGTGGGGACTGTGTCATCAAGGGCCTGATGTTCAAAAATGGGCAAAGCGGAGTGCAAAGTTTGGTGCTCCGCTTTGCCATTGCTCAGGAGCCCAAGGATGCTATATTTAATTTGATAGTCCACAAATGCTGTCCGACTGAATAAAGGGGCATGTCAGCGCAGCATTAAGTTGGGTAGCATTGCCCCGACATGGATCCCTGCTGTGCAGGAAATAGTGCCACAAGACCAGATAACGCTGGAACGCTAGGTGCGATGTTCAGAGGGACACATGCAAATTAACCTATTGGGCATGCAAGGTGCTAAAGGGCCATTTGCATGCCCACTATGAGCTCATTTGCATGGCAAGCAGTGGCAAGTTTGTGCAGCGCAGACCCCCACCCCGAGTACCCAGATCTTACTTTGAGGGAGGTTCTTGCAGCAGGTGACACCATTAGGACAGAAGCCAGCAGGTGCCAGGACCCCATGGAAAACTTTTAGCTAGCACTGTATAGTGGGGGACCACCCCCTGATGTCAGCCCACCCCCGACGTCCGCCTGTGGTACAAAAGGAGCAGTTCCCCAGTACAACCTCAATTCATTTCCCGCCGTCGACCCACGCAAGTTGGACCTCCTTCTGATCCCTTCTCTTCTGCTCTAGTCAACCGCCATTTTCTTTGCCATTTACCCGTGCATCATTATTTTCTATTTCTCTTCAATTTATATCCTTTTTCTGGCATGTCTTCTTCTCCTTCTTCCTCCTTCCTCTTCAGAGCAGCGGCAGATAAAGTGTGTGTGTGTGGCAAGCAGCTCCCTCACAAGGATGGCTGCTCCTCTTGCCTGTTCTGCCTAGGCCCAGACCATGACACTGAGGCCTGCCAGCACTGCCAGGACTTCAACCTGCATACCAGGATCTGCCACCAGAAGGCTCTGAAAGTCCACCTGCTACAGCAAAAGCTAGCCACGATAGAGAAGGAAATCCAGAGCAAAAGCACCTTGTCTTCCCCAGCCTCAGGGGCTTCTACTTCTTCTTTATCCCACAAAAAGAAGAAGTCCAGTGGAAAGCACAAGCACCAGGATAAGCATAAGACAGGCCCCGCTCCACGTTCCGTTCTTGGTCCCCGTGCAAGCTGGCGACTGACTCTAGGTTTTCCTCCCCCAGGAGGTTGGCCCTTCCACCCCAGCAGCCCTTACTTCCTCCCTCCGGGCTCCCAGTGGTCAAGCCACCTGCTTTCCTTATTGTTTTGGGCATTGGTTCTTCAGGGCTCAGGACTTCATTTCCAGCTTCTCAGCCAGTGATGCCCAGGCCCTCACAATCAGTGGGTCTTCAGCTAGGTGGCTTGAACGGGTCCTCTGTGGGTGGTTGTTCTTTGCCCATTGCCCTCCAGGTCAGGGTGTCAGCTACAGTAAGTCAGCCCCAACTTCTGGGGCAGACGCCACTAAGTGATGCCCAGGGCATGCACTCATCTCCCACATGACAGTGACGCCTCTGCCCCACCCGGGAGTTAGCTCCCCAGGACAGGCCTCTCCTTCCAGGCCATCAGCAGATCAGCCTACACCTGTCTGGTCAGTGCCAGCCACTCTGATGTCGACTCCGTTGACTCCCCAGCTGTTGTCCCCTGATCCTTTATTGATGCCCAGATGATCCTGTCATCATTCCTCAGCCGACTTCTGAAGGCCTGACGCCCGGTCTGTCACCCTCCACTAGACCAGTGCCAGATAACTTTATACCCCAGGGGCTGACGCCTGTTAACCTGACACCTCAGGGACCAACGCAAGGGTTACCACAGGCTATGGGACCAACGCTGGGGCCTTCGGCTCCTACACTTCTGATGCTGGCACCCCCAGTCACATCTTAGAATCCACCCCAGACCTCAGTGCCCTGTTTGCAGCCTTATGGGTGCACTTTAAGGATAAGGAGTCCCCAATGGAGCCCCTATTCTTGTGCCTAAGGAACCTACTCTTACTCCAGACAAGGACCAGGTTCCCTGTAGGAAGCCTACCATGCCACCCCCAAAACAGCCTACTCCATAGTCGGACTGTGCTGTCGCCAACCATCTGAGGCCCCACTGACATAAGCACCATCGCTTGTCTTCTTTATCTCCAGACTCAAGAGAGTCAGGAGGTTGTCAGTATAGCCTAGAGGTTAGAGTAATGAGCTGTGAATGAGCTTGATGCATCCAGCAGACCGGGGTTTGATTCCCACGACCACCACTTGCATGCTGTGTGATTTGGAGCAAGTCACTTAATCTCCCCAGTGTCCCAAGTCACCCCTGAACACAGGCACTTGGCCTTCCCCGGTTACCAAAGACTAAAATAAAAAATGTCCTTCCCTTCTTCTTCAGATAAATCTAAACATTCTGATTTGGTTTCAGAACCAGAGGAACCCAAGGATATCCCTAGATCTTCTACAGATGATCTCACCTTTATGGAGGTTATGAGAAATATCCAATCCCTCATGGCCTGGGACATGAAGGAAATGGATCCTGAACGCCATCAGTTAGCTATTTTCCTCTGCAAAAAGGAGTCACTGCTGTTGGTCATGCGTTTCGTACCACCTCTTATTGATTTCTTTAAGGACGTCAGTAGGGCTGCCTGGAAACATCCATCCACTACTCTGCGATATCTAAGAAGGCAGATCACCTGTACAATCCCCCACCAGGGGTGAACCCTTTTACGGGAAGCATCCTGAGGCAGACTCTGTAGTCATTAATGCTGCCCATGACCACTCTAAGCAACCTAGGCACCACAGCACTCAGCCTTCAGATAAGGATTCCAGACAGGTGGACTAGTTATGGCAAAAAGGTCTATGACTTGGCCACCTGCACTACCCACTCCTTGAATTTTCTTGCACACTTGCTGCAGTACCAGAATCCTCTGTGGGAGAAGGCCTTGAAAGTGGCACAAGCTCAGCCCAACAGTCCTGGTAAGGCCAAGCTGTTGCACCTGTTGAAATCGGGCTCAGACGTGGGCACTCATGCCCTCTGAGCATCCTATGATTTGGTTGATTCCACCAGCAGAGCTGCAGCTACAGGAGTTTCCATTCGGCGCTACTTCTGGCTCAGAGTCTCAGGTTTTGCTCCTGACGTGCAGTCCAAAATCCTGTAGGCCTCTTTTTGCGATCCTGACCTTTTCAGTGAGGATTCTCAGAACATAATTACTTGTCTACAGAAATCAGGCAAGGCTTTGTGCACAGTACAAGCCATGTACCGCTCTCAGCCCAAGTCTACTGAACAACAACCTTTTCATCACCCATCCAGGAAACAGTCCAAGGACCAACAACCCAGGAGTGGCTTCAAGCATAAGGCCAGTATCCAGGCCACTGGCAGTTCTGCCCCAAGGACCCCCAGAACCTCCCAGGCTGCACTACCTGTCTCCAGCTCCTCAGCCTGACTCCTTAACTGACCCCCCAGCAGAGTCTATGGGGAAGGCGGTGGGGGGTAATTTTTCTCTGTATCTGGAGGGATGGCGCAGAATAACCACAGACCAATAGATTCTTTAATTAGTGGAAAAGGGGCATACTCTGGAGTTCCTGGAGATACCCCTGGACAATCCTCCCTTACCCTCCCATTACCCTCAGGCTCACACTGCCCTCATCCAGGAGGCGATTCAGGTGCTTCTGCAAAAACAAGTCATAGAACCCGTCCCACCAGCACAACGAGTGGAAGGGCTTCTGTTCTCATTTATTTCCTTGTTCTAAAGAGAACAGGAGACCCGCATCCTGTCCTAGACCTTAGCCACCTGAACCAGTATATAGAATACAAATGTTTCAGGATGATCACCCTTCCCGGCCTTCTCCCCCAACTCCATCAAGGGGATTGGCATTGCTCATTGGATGTGCAGGATGCTTATCTCCACATCCTGGTCTTTCAGCCCCATAGGAGGTTCCTTCACTTCCAAGGAAGTCATTACCAGTTTTGGGCTCTGCCGTTTGGCCCATCCTTGGCTTCCCAGCTTTTTACAAAATGCCTAGCAATAGTAGCTGTGGTATTAAGAAGGAAAGGCGATTATGTCTTCCCTTACCTGGACCACTGGCTTCTGACAGCTTCCACCAGGTACCAGTTGATCAGAACCATGGAGGCCACATTCACATCGTTCTGGGATCTGGGGATCGTCCTCTACCTTCCAAAATCCTCTCCTTGGCCAAGCGAAAGGCTTCAGTACATTGGGGCAATCTTGGACACAGCCAAAGGCAAAGCTTTTCTGCCTCCAGACAGGGCGGAACACTTATGGGCACAGTCTCTGCTATTATCCTCATCTCACCAGATTCCAGCCAGATCATTCCTCAGGTTCCTAGAACACATGGTGGTGGCCATTGTGACTATTCCACTGGTTCACCTGTACATGAGGGTGTCCCAGTGGAACCTTCTAGTCCAATGGAACCAGCGCACAGACGACTTGAAGCACTTGGTGTTGGTCTCCAACCCTGTGCATCAGACTCTGGCATGGTGGTTGAACCCCTACAGTTTGTCCAAAGGGGGCCACTTTCGGGTACAGTCGTCCCTTCAGATCTTGACTACAGATGTGTTGGGCAAGTCTGGATAACCAATCTGGCAGACCATCGGACTCAAGGGACTTGATCCCCACAGGAACAGCATCTCCACATCAGTGTTTTGGAGATGCTGGTGATTCTTTATACCCTGTAGGCCTTTCAGATGAACCTGCTATGGGTCCTCTGCTGATCCAGATGGACAATTTGTCAGTGGTCTTCTACATAAATAAGCAGGGGGAGCTCATTCATATCCCCTCTGCAGAGAAGCCATGAGAGTCTGGCATTGAGCCATAGAGCATAATAATAATAATAATATACTTTACTTGTATCGTGCCTTTGTAAAACCAAGGCGCCATTACAACAAGCTTACATAAAACAATAATATAAAACACAGATACGATAAATATTCAGTTCAAAAATCCAATAAAAACATCAACTGGGATATGCTTGATACCCTAAGTGGGTCTTTAAGGCCCGCATAAATTCCTCCACAGACGTGCACTCCCAAAGCAGGCAGGGTAGAGAATTCCAAAGGGCTAGGGCTGTGTACATAAAAGCACGAGCCCCCGAAGATGGGGCCCATGGACACCTGGAGCTGTCCGCTGTTCATGTTCCAGGCATATAGAACACCTTGGCCGATGGCTTAAGCTGGTCTCGTTCCAAGGCTTATGAATGGGAACTTCTTCCCTCAGTGGCCGAAGATCTCTTTGACAGGTGGAGCCATTCCGAGCTGGACCTTTTTGTGTCCCCACTCAACGTAAAACTGTCCAGTTTCCGCATGCTCAATCCAGGGCCTGGTGGTTTCTGGTGAGACGCATAGTCCCTGTCCTGGACAGGGACTTTTCTGTATGCCTTCCCTCCCTTTCCTTTACTGCAGAGTTCTTTTCAAGTTGCAGCCAGGAGGGGCAGATATGATCCTGATATCTCCTTACTGGCCATCCCAGATATGGTTTCTGCTCCTTCAACAACTAGCAGTGGAACCTCAGATTTCCCTACCCTTATACTCCAACTTACTCTCCCAGGAGCAGGGCACTCGGGTTTACCTAGACCTCAAGTCACTGTATCTTCATGCATGGCTCCTGCAGACTTGGCAGTTTCCAGCTTTGGGGTGTCTTCCCAGGTGGCAGGTGTCTTAGTGGCAGCCAAGAAGCCTTTCACTAGAGCCACTTATGCTACGAAGTGGAAGTGGTTCTGTATCTGGGCCACTGCTCGGCACTAAGATCTATTCACCTGTCTGGTGAATCTCATTTTAGAGTACCTCCTTTTCCTGTTGGACTCAGGTCTGGGTTACTCGTCTCTCAAGGTGCATTTAGCCATCATCTCTGCATACAGTGCACCCATTGGTAGACCTGCCCAGCAGGCTGTCTCCCACACTTTATTGTGGGGTATGCTGCATCTGAAGCCTTTCATTAGGGACCCTGTCTGTCCATGGGATCTTTCGTTTGTTTTGGAAAAGCTTACTTTGCATCCCTTTGAGCCTGTGTCAGGCAGCAAGCTATGCTTTCTGTCATGGAAAGCATTATTTTTAGTTGCAATTACTTCTGCTTGAAGGATTTCCAAGCTTCAGGCTCTGATGTGTAAAGAGCCTTATCTGGTTTTCCACAAGGACAGAGTGTCCTTGAGGAATAATCCTAAGTTTCTGCCTAAGGTGGTGTCTGAGTTTACACTGAATCAAGACATCCACCTGCCCGTCTATTACCCAGAGTGTTCAAATCAAGGGGAGGCCTTACTTCATACTGTGGATGTCAATCAGGTACTTCGCTATTATCTGGACTGCACCTGTGCCATCAGAAAGTCTGATCAGCTGTTTGTTTCATTCGCCCCAAGAAGGAAGGGGCTCCTGTTTCAAAGCAATATTGGTCTAAATGGTTAACCAATTGCATTGTTTATTGTCACCATAAGTACGACAAGTGTTTACTAAGACTGGTAAAAGGCTGTTTTACCAGGGGCATGGCCGCTTCCCTCAGGAATGTGTCCATTGCTGATATCTGTGCAGCAGCCACTTGGAGTTATGTCCACATTTTTATCCAGCTTTACAGTTTGGACATTGCCTCTAGGCATAGAGCAGGCTTTGGACTTGCAGTCTTGCTCTCTTAAAAGCCTTGCACTGACTTCTGCCTCCTCCTAGCTGACCGTGATCAGTCCTTACACTGCTTGGGACTCAGTCCTAGTGGTGTTGCCTGCTGTAAGAGCCTCCCTCTAAGTAAGATAGTATAGTTACGTAAGAACTTACTGTAACAATAGATCTTTGAGTGGTGCTCATGCAACAGGCACTGCTTTCCCTCTCCCATCCCCCTGGTGACTGCTTCTCCATCAGAGCTACCTATTTTTCCCTTAGATTCAGAGGAACTCCTCAGTGCTCCAGTCACTGTGCTTACCGGAATCTCAGTGGGAGAACTGAGGTTGTGCTGGGGGATCGCCCCTTTTATACCATAGGCAGATGTTGCGGGTTGGCCGACGTCAGGGGCCTAGATGTTTTCCGTGGAGTCCTGGTGTCTGCGGGCTTCAGTCCTAATGGTGTTGCTGCTGCAGGACCTCCACTTGAAGATCTACTGTTACAGTAAGTTCTTGCATAACAGTACTTTCCCTGGTGCCTAGTGGGCCCCCCACTCTCCAGTTGCTGTCCTGTTTCCAAATAATTCCCTGGTGCATAATGGCCCCTCCACACCCTCCCACCGCTGGCCCAACTGTTTTCAAATAATTCTCTGGTGCCTAGTTGTTTCTCCACAACCTCCAATCACCGGTCAGACTGTTTCCAGAATAGTTAATGGAGCCTAGTTGTCCCCCCCACCCTCCCTATCATGGGATCATTATAAGAAAATCATATCCCTGGTGCCCAGTGGTCCCCTCACTTCCAGTCGCGGGTCATCCTTAAAATAGTGTATCCCTGGCATCTAGTGGTCCCCCCAGTCTCTACTTCCCAGCCCTGTTAAAAGTAAGGTAATCCCCGGTGAAACATAGAATTTGATGGCAAATAAGAATCACTTGGCCCATCCAGTCTGCCAGTTTTTCCCCTACCTACACTATTGCCGCACCAATGAGTCCTAGGTATAGTGCAGGGCATACGTCCACTGTACTGTACAGAGGAAGTGTGCTTTGTACTATACATAGGATGCTCTCCCTGCCTGTTCATATATGACCGGCCAGGGAGATGAGAGGAGGGCTGTGCCAGCTGCCATAGGGGCTCATGCGGCACCAACGATTCAGGTAAAGGGGAGTGGTTGGCAACGTGGGTGGTCAATGGGGGGGCGTTAGACACCAGAAATTACCTAAGTGACATGGGTTGGGGGACAATGTTTGGAGGGTGGAGGATGCCACTGGATATTAGAAATATGTTGGTTTCTTTTTTGCAATGCAATTTAACATTCTAGTCACAGTTTTGATATACACAGGACAGGGTTGTTATATGGCCAAGGATTGGAAACCTGGGGCAGTGGGACCACTGAATGCCGAGGAGTATGTTTTACATGATGGGCCCAGAGATACGGGACTGGGGGAGAAGAGACCACTGAGTGCTAGGGAATATGTTTTATGTGATAGGGCCAGGGATCAGGGACCAGAAGGGACACTGGACTCCAGGGACATTTCTTATCCTAAATGGGATGGCGATCCAAGGATGGGATGGGCCACTAGACCCCAGGGATGCATCTCCTTTCACCTCTGTGCCCTATCTCACCAGAGATAGGGCACACAGGATGGTGTGTGGGAAACAGTGACCACCAGGAATTACCTTACTTTTAATGTGGCTGGGGATTGGAGATGGGGAAAGGGCACTAGATGCCAGGGATACACTATTTAAAGGATGGCCTGGTGATCAGAGGGGGGGACCACTGGGCACCAGGGATATGATTGTTTTATAGGGGGCTGGTGATTGGTGGGAGAGGAGGACTGCAGGGCACCATGGAGCAAGTATGCTCCCCCACCGACCAACTTGGTAGTTGGCTAGAGCAGCTCTGGCAGCTGCTAGGGTTGCCCAGACTAAGATGGGGGTTCATTTAGTGGTATTTGTGCTGCACAAAATTACCATGCTAACCCCTTTTTGCACAGCAGAAATGCACTGAATATGGGATTGCATGGATATTCCTGCCCCACCCCTCCCTTTTACCACCTGCATACATTAGATGCCTAGTCTGCCTATTACCCTACCTACATAAGCTCCAGATCCTGAACCCTGTTTATCCCCTTGAAGTGCTTGAATGTCTCTATCATATCCCCCTTCTCACTCCTTTCTTCAAGGGTATACATATTGAGGTCTTTCAGCCTTTCCTCATATGTTTTCTGGTTCATTCCTTTCGCTGTTTTTGTTGCCCTTCCGTGGACTGTATCTATTCTGACTGTGTCCTTCCAGATATAATGGTGATCTTTTTAGAATAGTACCTGTCACCACTAAACCTCTTTTTACCACCTGAGGAATATTGTCCGGGTGAAGCATCTGGTTCCTTCCAACGATCTTCCAGTTTTGGTCCATGCCTTCGTTACCTCCCGCCTTAACTACTGCAATGCCCTTTACCTAGGGCTACCGGGGGTTGCTATCCGCCACTTGCAGCTAGTACAGAATGCGGCAGCCAGGCTTCTGACTGGTATTTCTAGGACTAGTCAGATAACGTCTGTCCTCCGTGGACTGCACTGGCTGGCAGTACAGTGGCAGATCACCTTCAAGGTCAGTTTGATGACCTATAAGGCCCTACATGACCAGGGACCTAGTTACCTGCAAGATCTTTTTCACCCTTACTGTCTCCTCTGCCCTCTCAGATCCATTGATGAGGGATTGCTAGAGATTCCCAGGGTCCGTTTGAAGACATCAGGGGCCAGGTCATTTAGTTTCATGGCCCTGACCCAGTGGAATTCTCTACCTCATCGGGTGCGAGATTGCCTGACCGTCCAAAGTTTTAAAGCAACCTTGAAAACTTATTCATTTAGCCTAGCTTGCCCTGATTTTTAATGATGTTATGTTGATGGGTTTTATTATATTGTCTTACTTTTTTTTGCATTTTAATTATTTATTGTGCAAGGTTTTGGAAAGGCGCTTTTAGAAATAAAGCATGATTTGATTTGATTTGATAGTAGTGAGACAGATGGCAGCCACAGGGTTACATATTTCTAGGTATGAAAAAGAGGACAAGGAGGAAGATTGCAGAAGAAGAGGTTATAGAAATCATGATCTCAACAATCCTGACTGCAAAATTAATCAAATTTAAGGTTTCATTATTTTTCATAACATGTGACACAATGTGTAATGCATTTAGCAGGCTGTACATGTGGAGATTTTAAAGCAGGAAAAACAAAGAGGAAATCTAAAATGATGGTGGCAAAACATGTGACATGTTATGAGGAATAACGGGTCACATGTTTGTTTTCATAGATACTGTTTACCACAACAGGAGAGGAGGGGATTTTGATAGTTTCCTGAGGAGAGAGGGCTTTTGGATTTGTCAGGGTTAAACTTAGACACTAAATATTGGGCCTTCTTTGAAATGATCAGTGCTTAGTTCACTTTTGAGATATTTTTTGAAATGCTATACAATGAATTATGATTAAGTAGAAAGAAAAAAAATGTATGTACCATGCAGAGATAGCACAACACTGAAATGGACACACGTGGATGCACCCAACCCCATTCATCTCGCAGCAGCTGTGGTTCCACTGGTGCCGAGATAGCTAGTACAGAAGCAAGATACAGAAGGCAGGCTCCTGGGGAAGGAGGAACTAGAAAGTCTGGCACCTTTTTGTGGACCAGTGGGCTGTTGCGTATGCTGAGTGACAGCCCTAGGGGTGAGAAAGCACTTTAATGTTGAATCTCAATTTCTGCAGCTTAATAACTTTGCCTCTGTCCAGCCAATTTATATGACATTTGGAAAGCAAGGCCTATGTGCCAGGATCTCTTGATCCTGAAAATTTTATATAGATCGGTTCAGTGTGGGCAAAGTTACAGAGGTACAAAAATGTAAGAATCACAATTTGTAAACATTTTAAGACTTTTTGTGTCCCCCCCCCCCCAATAACTGAAAAAATATTAGGTTTTGAAACCTGAACCTTTCAGGTTTGGTAGAATTTGGTCCAAGGTATGTGCTTTCTCACACTTAAGACATTTTTAAATTATTTAAGAAAAAATTCCATTTGTGAGCATGCACAGTTTAAAAACATTGAGGTTCTAAGGATAGCTAATTTTTTGTCACAACAACCGATTGCACTATACGACATAGCTCTTGTTTACTAACAAATGACAGCTCTGTAGTATAGTAGCCCATGCCATGTCATGACTCGTATGTCAGGAATGGGGCCACTGTCATTATAACCCTGCCATCCTGAGTGTGCTGTGCCTTAATAAACTGTATCTGCACACGGGGGCCCCAATCCCCGGTGGCAGTGTATTCATTTTGTTAGTTATTTTTTTTGTATAATCTGACACCGGGATGCCCAACCCTGGTGTTGGCTGCCCCCCCCCGCAGCCTGTTGTTTTAATAGTTGCCAGCATCAGGGGACCAATCACCATGTCAGCATTTACAAGCAGCCCCCCAGCAGTGTAGGAGACTGGGAAGCCCATGCCATGTCCCAAAATAGTTTATTAATGTCCTTGGTTTCTGCAAAATGAAAACCATCCTGTTAACATCTTTTTTTTAAACCAAAAAGAACGAAAACTGTCGTTTGCCATCCACACTGTCCCCCTCCACCATTCTGACCCTCCGACTGAGCACCCACCACCCCACCCCACCCCATCCCACCCTTACCCTATACTTACCACCAGAGTTCGAATGCTTCATCCTCTGTGGACTGAGACACGTCTGCACTCTTCAAAACCAAACCATGAACTGAGGAATAAAGGTAAGTGCCACATAATGTATTTCAGTGACATTCTGAACTTATGTTTATAACCTCACCAGTTTTAGGAGTTTTTTCACCAAATTTTCAACATAACCATTTTGGGACCCCACCTCATTAACACTGTCAGTGTCATTTCATTAATCTGGCCCTGAAGGTGATTTTGTGGTCGCTGCACGAAATAACTTTTTGGGCCTGATTAACAAATTTTCATCAACTGTTCATGAGGTGGGGTCCTAAAAAGTCTATGTTGAAAAGTTGTGAAACAATTTCTAAAAATGCCCAAGTTTTGAATGTACATTGAAATTCTTCTATGCACATGCATAACTTTGGCAATTTTAAATATTTTGACCCCAAATTTCCAACATAGCCATTTTTTCACACCACCTAATGAACATTACTGCTGTCATTTCTCACATCCTGTCCAAAATGTGTTTTCGCACCTGTGGTGCGGAATGGGCTTTCCACAGGGATTTGAAAATTCTCACCTACTGGGTTCATGAAGTGGGGTCATAAGAAGACTAGGTTGAAAGTTTGGAGTCAGAATATTAAAAAACAAAGAATTTTTTAAGTAGTGTTTGCAAGGATGTCCGTTGCACCACTGGGGAACACACTGCTTTACTGTACCAATGAAGTGAGTTCAGGTGTGAACTTAGTAAGCCAGTTTAATGGGACAAGGCTGAATGGGAAGGTGCTGCAGCCTGGGTAGGGAAGGTGCAGTGTTTTGGTGCAGATGCCACATCATGTGGTGGGTCAGAGAACCTCACCAACAAGGTATCATCATTCGTGCTGGCACCTGCTGGGTCCATGCACTGGGTCAGGACTGTCTCATATATTGTATTTATCATGGACCTGCACAAATAAGGATACAGTTCCACTATCAGAAGAAAAAGAGTAATTCATTGCAAAAAAAAACCCCTGCGTTAATGCAGATATTAGGGTTGAAAAACTCAAAATGCACTAAGAAGGGAAATGAAAAACATTAGGGATATGGGTCCTTGGAATATTGTCAAATCAGTGGTGGGGTGTTACTTGAGGTTGTCAGCCCTAATGCCCACCCCTCCCCAATCAGATGAGATCAAAAGTGATGTCTTCACACTGGGCCCATAGGGTTCTGCATGAAGAAAGCTCTGACAAATTTTGTTGGCCATGCTGTATCACTGTGAGGCACCAGGTTGGAACTGTATCTTGTGCTTCATACAGGAGGCTATGGGCTAGGGGAAGGGGGTGTGCATCAGGGTTGACAACCCCAGGTGAGACCCCAACACTTATTCTCCAAAACTCTGGAGACCCAAATACCTAATGTTTTTCATTTCTCTTCTTTGTGCGCTTTGCATTCTCCAACTCTAATGTCTGCATTCACATAGTTTTTTTTTCAGTGACTAGATAGCTAGATACAGCATATATAAAGTCAAAAAAAAATATTTTGAAGCATGGACAGAATACAAGGTATAAAAAGAGTATTAAGAAGCCTAAGCATGACTATGAATTAAGTCTGGTGTGTAAGGTGAAGGATAGTTATAAGTCATTTTATATTAATATCAGTAACAAGAGAGGGGGCAAAATACAAGTAGGCCCACTTGTGGACAGTGTCAGTGTTTTGGTCACTGAAGATAAGTAAATAGTAGAGTTGCTGAATGATTATTTTAGTTTGGTATTTAATGAAAAGACAGTTGGTCACCAATGAACATTATAGACAGAGGGGAGCAGCTGATAATTTTAGATGAAAACAACATTAAAATTAGGCTTTTGCAGTTAGACTCTAACAAGTCACCAAGCCTAGATGGTGTACATCCTAGGGTGATCAGAGAGCTTGCTGCAGAACTGGCAGGACCACTCACTAGGATCTTCCAAGTGTCATTAGACAATGGCTTGGTAATCGAGAATTTGAGGGAAGCCACCATCATACCCATATTTAAAACAGGGTGCAGTAAAGAAAGTAAGAATTATAGACTGGTGAGTCTGACACTAGCATTAAGGAAATTTTTTGAACCTTTTTTAGAAGAGGAGTTAGAGGAGTTTATTGATAAGAAAGGTATGATCAGTAAAACACAGCATGGGATCACCAAGGGAAGATTGTGTCAGACAGACTTGATGGGAGTTCTTCGACATGGCCAGTGAGGCTTTGGATAAATATCACCTGGTGGATGTGATTTTTCTGGACTACAGTAAAGCCTTTGACAAAGTGCCACATAATGAACTAGTAGAGGTACTACATAACATAGTTTTAAACACTAAGACAGTGGCATGGATAAACTAATGGCTCACCAATAGGAAACAGCAAGTGGTCTTACAAGGGAACTCAGAATGGGCTAATGTCACCAGTGAAGTACCACAAGGATTGGTATTGGTACCCTGCCTTTTTATTATTAATGTGTCATCAATGCCCGGTGGTGATGGGTTGTGGCACTCAAAGTTTGCAGATGATATGGAGATAGATGGGTTCAATTTTGCAGAATTCCATGGAGATTGAAAAATTGCTAAATGAATTAACAAAATTAGAACAATGGGCCATGGAATACAAACAAGACTTTAGTGTTGAACAGTGCTCTGTAATGTACCTAGGTAGAAATAATAGCAAAGCGAAGTACATGTTTAAAGGGCAAACATTAAGAGAAATAACTGAGGAAAAGGACCTTGGAATAATTGCAGCAAATTATCTAAAGTTCAACAAACACTGTCATTCAACGATAAAGAGGACTAATGCAGTTTTGGGCAGCAACAGAAGACACAACCAAAGTAGAGATAGGAGAGTAATAGTTCTATTATATGCTTCTCTGGTGAGGCCACATTTGGAATATTGTGCACAGTTCTTGACCCCAAGTACAAAAGCAGAGATTAAAATCCTGGAGGGAGTCCAACACAGGGACACTAAGATGGTATCAGCTGTTAAAAATTTAAGCTATATGGAAAGGTTGGAAATGTTTGGATTAAATTATTTTGAGTATGGAAGGATGCAAGACGATTTATGCCTAGTGTATGGTGCTTTTGACAATCATGATCTATGGGACTGCTTGCAGTTCAAAATCAAAAACCAATACCACAACACTAGATCTCATTACTGCAGCTAAATGGAGTTATAAATCACACCAAAAAAAAGGACTTACTGGTTGAGTCAAAGAGTAGAAGCAAGGTGAAATAATCTTCCACTAGAGGTAGTCAGAAGTAGAAGTATTCAAGAGTTTAAAACAAAATTGGATGCTTACTGCATGAAGAATAGTATATTAGGATATTCTTCTTAAGAAAAAGGATGAGCTGTGAATGGGCATCCGTCTTACTTAGCTTGTGTACCACCTATGAAACCTATAAATGGAAGTGGACCTTGAACTGTGGCTACAAGAAGGGGACTGTGCTGGAAGCTGTTAGATCTAAAGGGAGAGCTCATGGCGACAGGACCTGCTGTCTTGGGAGTGAGTTGAAGCCATGCCATCCTAGGCCTTGAGCTAAAGAGAAACTATGAAGAGACTTGCTGATGCTGAGTAGTGTTGTGCGAAATTGGAATATTTTGCCCAGCAAAATATTTTGTCGAATTAACGTATTCATAAAATATTTTGCTTGGTGAAATACAAAATTTCACCTGTGGTTATAATGATTTTGCCCCAAGCTAACTTGAGATCTAAATTTAGACAGAATTTCACACCAGGGGTAGATTCGTCACCTATGGTTAAATTTTGCCACCAGCAAAAGTAATTTTGCTTCCTGTTCCTCGGCAAAACTGTGTTCAAACTTCTCCCTGGGGTCTAGTGGCCCCCCCCCGGACGTCACTGGCCGTAAACATTAATAAGCACCCACTCCCAAAGTTACCCTTACGCCTCCACTGTTTGTTTTTTAATAAAACAAAATTTACCCTTCACACCCAGTCCCTGGTGACTAGTGCCCCCCCCCGGCTGTCACTGGCCTTAAACATTAGTAAGCACCCCCCAAGTTATCCTGCCGCTTCCATTGTTTGTAAAAAAATGTATACACTTCACCCCTGGTGTCTAGTGAACCCCACCCCATCAGTATCTAGCAGCACCAACCCAGTTCCTCCCCCATACCCATCCCCGATCGGGCCACTGGCACAGCCCTCCACTCACCTCCATAGCTGGCAGCCCGACTGAGTACCACTGAGTGCTTGAATGAATGAATGAATGAGCGCTGTACGCGCTACTCTGTTGGACTTTGTTGATTCCCCTGAGGTACTTGAAAGTTTCTATCATGTCCCCCCTCTCCCTCATTTCCTCAAGGGTATACATATTAAGTTCCTTTAGTCTCTCTTCATATGTCTTCTGGTGCAGACCCTGCACCATTTTGGTTGTCCTCCTCTACCCTGTCCATGTCTTTGCTTAAAGCAGGAGTATGTGGGATCCAAAACTAGGTAGCCTGAATCTGCTGAGTGAACAACAACAGAACACGGAGAGTGGCCGCCTAGCTATGAGCCAGGTGTAAACAATTAGGGATAGTAGTTGAAACTGAGCTTGCCAAAGGTATGGAAAACAAAAACTGCAAAATGGAGCCTGACTAGCACAAGGCAAAATAAATGATGAAGGCATGATGGTGGGAAAACTAGAAAGCCCAGAAAGAAACAAAGCTGAAAGAAACATAGGATACATGAGAACGGGAGTGAGCAGGAATGGGAGACAGAAAGAAGTACAAACTGCAGCCAGGAAGGTAGAAGCAAAATACTGACCTAGAAAGTAGGAGAGGCACAAACAGAGTAGAAAGTCCAGCACAAACCAAGCAGAAGTCCAAAATCACAAAGAAAATGTGAAAAAACATTGTTTCTCTCCCTCCTTTCCTGCGGGTATACATATTAAGCTCCTTTAGTCTCTCTTCATATGGGTTCTGGTGCAGACCCTGCACCATTTTAGGTACCCACCTCGTGACTGCCTGCATCCTGTCTATGTCCTTATAGAGACATGGGGCCCGATTCTAAAATGGGGTTGCGTCTGGTGCAAGCTGCGCCAAACAGCAGCTTGCATCAACCCCCCCCCCCCGTGCCAGGGACCCTGCACCCAGTTCAGGTACAGGAGGCATCACTGCGCCTAAGTCCCCATATTTGTGGCAGCACCTCCCCCAGGCATTTAACACAAGGTGCATGGAAGGGGTGTGCTGAACCAGCTGGTCCCCCATCCCCGATGACCTCAGCACAGTCCAATGACCCTCCCAGTGGTGGTCCAGCCCCCCCCACCCAAACAGGTAGTGCCCACCCCATCCCCATATAGAGCAGAGGACCAGTATGGCCCTCGCATACCTCTGCGGCGGTCTCCGACTGACCAGAATGTGGCGCAGAACTGTACAGTGTACACACTAATATTAGCATGTACACTGTGCAGTCTGCTGCCATTCGGTCAATGAGGGACAGCAGTGAAATGAAAGAGTTGTGCAAGTCCACTGCACTATCTGGGGATGGGGTCATTTCTGTTGGGTGGGGTGCAGGACCTCAATGTAATGTGTGCCATGCATCTACATGGCGGGGACAGCTGGGGTCCGTTGCATAGTCAGGGAAGGCCACAACAGGGATCCAGAGGGGGAGGCTGCCCTGTATTGCCATGGGGCATTTCATGGATGTGGTCTGCTCCATATGGGGTGCATGTGGGGTACATCGGGGTTGTGGAGGTGGGAACCGCAGCACCTATGCTACCACAGCTCACCCAGGGGGATAGATGTCTAAGTCCCCTTACGCCAGCCCTAGCTGATCTAAGGGCACTTAGAATTTCTCCAACCGAGTGATGTCTGTGAATAGAAAGCTGCAGCTTGCATCGGCGCAGTCTACCTAGTGCCCTGTTGTAGCACAGTGCAGGGCGCAGGGCTGGCACAAGCCATGTTTGGGGCAGGCAGCCTGTGGTTGACACAGGACACTTTTGCGAATTGCGCGGTGGGCAGCCCTGGACGCAAGGTGCACCTTGTACCATCTCTGTTTGGAGCAGGCACCTTGTGTTAGACATAGGGCTTTGAGAATAGGGCCCGTAGTCTCCAGAACTGCACGCAGTACTCCAAATGAGGTCTCACCAACTGTCTGTACAGAGGGATAATAACTTCCTGTTTTCTACTGGTGAAGCCCCTCCCTATGCATCCCAGTAACCCCCCCAGCCCTCCTTACTGCCTTTTCACATTGCTTGTCCACCTTAAGGTTATCTGATTTGACTACCCCCAGGTCTCTTTCCATTTTTTGTTGTTAGTTCCCCCCTCCCCCATTGTGTACTCTTCCCCAGGGTTTTTGTTTACCAGGTGCATTACTTTGCACTTCTTTGCACTGAATCTAAGCTGCCATACTTTTGACCACTCCTCCAGCCTTGCAAAGTCCCTTCTCATCCTTTCCAACCCACCTTGTGTATCAACCCTGTTGCAGATCTTTTTGTCATCTGCAAAGAGGAATACTTTTATTTCCAGTCCCTCCGCAGTGTCACCTATAAAGACATTAAAGAGAACTGGCTCCAGTACTGAACCCTGCAGGTACTTCACTGGTAACCTCCTGTTCTTCGGAGTGAACTCCATTTACTATTACCCACTGTGTCCTGTTGTTTAGCCAGTTTTTACCCAGGTTACCACCCTGGGACCAACTTGCAGGCTGGCTAACTTGTTTATTAATCTTTTGTGTGGGACTGTGTCAAATGCTTTGCTAAAGTTTAGGTAGGCCATATCCACAGCCCCTCCCTGGTCCACCCAAAGAAATCTATTAGATTTGTTTGACATGACCTTCCTGCTGTCAGTCTGTGCTGCCTTGGGTCCTGTGCCCCACTGGCCTCTAGGTACTCAACAATTCTTTCTTTCAGAAGTGATTCCATAATCTTCCTTACCGCTGAGGTCAAACTAACAGGTCTGTAGTTTCCTGCCTTTGCCTTGCTACCACTTTTGTGAAGTGGAATCACATCTGCCCTCTTCCAGGCCTCAGGTACCACACCATCCTCCCATGATTTGTTAAAAAGGGTAGTCAGTGGTGTCACTAGTTCTCCCCTTAGTTATTTTAGAATTATGGGGTGAATCCCATCAGGCCCCATTGCTTTGTCCACCTTGAGTTTTAGGAGTTCTTTCAGGACCCTTTCTTCTGTGAATGTACTGGTATCAACCCCCCCATCCAGAGTGCTTCTATTGTTTGGTTTAGGTACCTCCCCTTCCTGTTCTTTTGTGAACACTGAGCAAAAGTATTAATTCAGTGCCTCTGCCTTTTCACTGTTGCTCTCTGCGTACCCCCTCCCCTTTATTAAGCCTCACTATCACTCCCTTTGTCTTTCTTCACTCCCTAATGTACCAATACAAGGTTTTTATCCCCCTTCTTAACTGAGTTGGCTATCTTTTACTTGTTTTTGGCCTTGGCTATTCTGACTGTTTTACCCACTTCCTTCTGCTTTAACTCATACAGTTCTCTGTCCTGCACCTTCTGTGATTCCTTATACTTCCTGCATGCTATCTTTTTCTCCTTAATCTTTCCCACCACCTCTTTTCAGAACCATGGTGTTTTTTTTCTTCATTTTGTTTCGTTTATTTGCTTCATACAAAGGTTTGTTGCCTCTCTAATGACAGTTTTCATTTTTCCCCATTGGTCTTTCACCCCTCCTTCCTGCCCATTTGCTAGTGCATTCCTTAGGCACTCTCCTATTCTGCCAAAGTCAGCCCTCCTAAATTCCAGTACCCTCCCTTTTTGTATGGCTTGACTCTATGGCTGTGTTTATCATGAACCACACCGTTCGGTGGTCGCTTCTTCCTGGATGGCTACCTATTTCTAAATCTGAGATCCGTTCTCCATCCCCATTTGAAAGTACCAGGTCTAAGACTGCTCCCTCCCGAGTAGGTTCCAGCACTACCTGTCTAAGGCATGCCCCCTGCAGGGCATTAAGAATGACACTGCTCTTGGATGTAGCTGCAGCAAATGTGCTCCAGTTACAGTAACATCTGACATATTCAGGTTCCCCATCAACAATATCTCCCCTTTTTTTAGCCATTCTATGGATGCCCTTTATCATTTCCTTGTCCATGTCCTCCCCCCGAGATGAGGATCTTTATAAAAACCCCTTGCGGACTGTGGTGCCATTTGCTGTCTAAAAGGTGACCAATAGTGCCTTCTCTCCTCCTTGTTTACCCTTTAGTTCCATTGATTTGATCCCTTCCCTTACATAGAGAGCTCCTTCTCCTCCTCTTTTACCCTCCTTGTCCCTCCTGTAGATTGTGTACCCTGGTATGCTGACATCCCAGTCATGGTTCTCTGTGTACCATGTTTCTGTGAATGCCGCGATATCCAGGTATCCCTCTTCCATCAAGGCCACTAGTTCAGGAAGCTTGTTACCCAGACTACAGGCATTGGTACTCACTGCCCTCCATTTTTTGATGGCCTTACCTCTTTTAGTCCTATCCCTTCACTTAGTGCCTCTGCCTTTTTCTCCATTTACCCCTGTCCTGCTCCCTATCGACCTCTGTACCTTGGTGCTTACCTCACTAGCTACCCTGTTTTGTGAGGAGAGGCTGGGAATTCCCAGCTCCTTTTCAGTGCCTCCCCCATTGGCTAGTTTAAAAGCTTCCAATGAAGCATTTAAATCTATCACCTAGGAGCCTGGTTCCCCTCCCAGACAGATGCAGGCCATCATGCCAGTTTAGGCCTGTGTCCCTCCAGGTGGACCCCCAGTGCCCAATGAAGCCAAACTCATGTGCTCCATGCCAGTTTTTCAACCATTCATTGAATCCCATAGTGCAGAGTACCCTAGCTTCACCCATGCCATAGACAAGCAGCAACTCCGAGAAGATTACCATGCATGCTACTTGTCTATGACCCCTCTCCAACTCCACAAACTCCTCTTGAACTCCTCTGACCCCATTTCCAACTAGATTATTTGTCCCTAGGTGGACAATGACTTCCAGCTTCCTCTCCCATGCAGTTGCTCCTGTGATCCTGAGGATTCACTTTCTGTCTCTCCAAGCCATGGTGCCGGGCAAGCAACTTACCTGCCTCTCTGCTCCCTCCCCTAGTTCTTCCGCACTGAGAATTGAGTACCCCACCAGGAGCTGTTTCCTTCCCTTGTGCGATCTCATGCCACCCTTCTGTGGGTCTCCCTAGTGGAGGTTCCCAGCATCCTACTTGGTCTCCACTGTGGGTGCCTCCATAGAGGAACCATACTCCACAAAAATGGTGTGTGAATTGTGGAGAGGTACAACTGGAGGGATATGCCTCTGTTCCACCACACTCTTCCCTCCCTGAGCCCACTGTGGTCCAAACACTCCCCTTTCTTGGCAACCTCTAAGGCAGTGGCAACAACCCTGGTGGTCCCTGGGTGGGGAAGAGATTTCCCTACTCCTTAACAGGTTGGCCTGGAAATGGGTAATCTCCTCCCTCAGAGCAGAGAGATGCTTCCAAATAGGGCAGCATTGCAGCCTCCAGAATATCTCCCAGAAGACTGCCGCCCCACAGCCAGCGCATTGCACCACTCCCCATGTCTCTCTACCTTCTTGTTAAATTTTTTTTTTTTGTTAGTCTTTGCATGCGTATACCCCCTAGTGTGCTGGGCTGTTAAGGATATGACAGGTGTATGTCCTTTGGCCTTTTGGGGAAGTGATTTCAGAACCCCTGGTATAAAGGAACTGATGCCCTTGGTGTGGGCAGGGTGAGGATCAGGGTGGGTGGAACCAAGCCCATGCCCTCCAAAAACAATCAGCACATGGCAAGCCTTGAAATGCTGACCTCACCGACTCCTAATACAATGCTGCTGTAACTGTCTATGGCAACTCCACTAAATGGAAAATTAAATTTGTAAGGCAACCAGCAGCAGCTCTCTTTCTTCCCCTGCCAGTCGTGTCACACATGCCAGTAGATGGTCTCTGAAACCAAAGCAACTCTTTATTAAAAGTAAATAACTGCTCAATTTTTAAATCATAACTTCTCTTATTTATTACCGGGTGTCCAGTGTGGGTCACTCTCCTCCCTACCCTCTTGCTCTAATGAAACTGGAAAATATAAATATTGTAGTGTAGTATAACATTCAGTGTAATGGCTCGCACGAAATATTGGTATTCGAGGACCAACAAAAGTCTTTCACATCCCTGCCAGTTGCTGACCATTTTAACATTGTCCCATAATGTTGCTGAAGTAATTGTGGGGTTTCTGTTTTCCATTACTGCATGTGAGATGTGATCTTCTAACTTTGCTTGAACTGAATCTGGGCAGAATAGAAAATGCAGAAGAGAACCTGACCTAAGCATCTGACATTATGAGGACTTACTGCATTGGTACTGGAAATATTCAGGGACCGACACAGCCCTTTAATGTCCTCACCAGCTGCTGACAGGTAAACTGCATACAAGTGCAATAAGAAGGTGAGAGGAGTGAAGACCACTGACAGCTGCCAGCCACAGCGAGATGAGGATTTTGGGGGTGGTACTACTGACCGGAGGTAAGCACCCGAAAAGGGGGGGGCTAAGACTAGTGGCGGCTGCAAGCTGCAAAAGAGAGGAGCTAAGGGGAGGCTGATGGCACTAGGGAACCTGACCTAAGTACCTAACCTGATGGGGACTTACTGCATTGGTGTATAATTTACCTGTCAGCGGGTGGTGAGGGTGTGAAAGACTTGTGTCAGTCCCCAAATACTGGTATTTCATGTAAGTAATAAGTAACACTGTATGTTACACTACATTACAATATTTATATTTTCTGGTTTCATTACAGCAAGAGGATAGGGAGGAGAGTGACCCACACTAGACACCCGGGAATAAATAAAGGAGGTTGTGATTTTAAAAAATTAAACCGTCATTTACCTTTAATAAAGGTCTGCTTCAGTTTCAGAGACCACCTACTGGCATGTGTAATCCGACCGGAGGTGTCCTTACAAATTTAATTTTCCATTTAGTGGAGTTGCCATAGACAGTTACAGCAGTATTGTATCAAGAGTCTGTGAGGTCAACCTTTCAAGGCTTGGCATGTGCTGACTCCCGATACAAAAAATAGAGCCAGGTTGGTAGGCAGTTCACAAAACGAGTGGACCATACAAATATGGTTTTGAGCATATACATCTTAAAAAAGACAAAGGCCATAGTTAGAAGTTAATGATTTACCTAATATGTAAAAACTAGTAAAAAAATAATTTCCTATCTCTTTTAATGAAGCCCTGCTGGATAAGAAAGTACCTTTTACCAGGAGGATCTGAAACTAGAATGCAACTGAAACCTCAACAGAATCACCTGGAATGCAATACCTACATGGATCCAAGCACATTGTTGGTCTGGAACCAACAATGATTTAAAATTAATTATGGTGTCCCAGTTCTGGATCTATTTTGGTTCTGTTCCCCCTTTCCAGGTGGCTTTCGGTTCTAAGTGCATTCTAGAATTTACTCATACCCTCCCTCTATTCCTCCTCCATAATGTCCTGTCTCTTTACCTGTTATTTTTTTATAAGACAACCATTATGAATCATTCAAGTTTCAGTAGTATCTTCCTTGATAACCTCAGGACAACCCTTCTTAATCTTCTCTTAACTCCACCTAACATCCAAACTTCAACTTACCTTTTCTATGCAATAGATCCTTGAAATGGTTGTTTTTTTTTCTATATTTCAGCTTCTCACTCAAAATATTAATAATATCCTTGACTTTGTATCTAGCAGCAATCCACCACAGCACAGAGAAAGCTCTTCTGCAGGCAGCTAATGACCATGTACTTTCTAGTGACTGATTCTGCTTTATACTTCATGCTCACCTTTTTCAACATGATAGACCAAAACATCATTCTCAGTAGACTACAACAGCTCACTGGCATTTCTGGTACCTTGCTTTCATGTTTTGGTTCCTACAGTTAATTCTATGATCATTCCTTCTTCGTCACTAATGATGTTTTGTCATCCATCATAGGCACTTCTGATTTGTTGGTCCTCAAGTATCCATTCTTCGTCCTTTCCTATTTTCCTTCTAAATCATGCTAGTTGATCTCCATACCTCTATGCCCAAGTCTTGTCTCAGTCACATTAACTTAATTTTTCTTCATGTGAACATCTCCAAGACTGCCCCCATGGGAAACTGAGGTTTTCTTAATTGAGCCCCATCAACTGTCATGCTAATAAACTGATATAATTTTGTTGCTGATCCCCCCCCTCAACACACCCATTTGTTGGCAGAACAGCTGTAGCAAATTAATTGGATAGTTTGTTCTTCCTCAAATCAGGCATGTCAAGACAGGTGAGTTACTATATGATACCTATAAAAGCAACTATTAAAGACAACATTAAAGACAACATACAGCTAAAAATTTAAAATGTATCATAATGATAGTTTTCTGTCTTTGCCAGCTTGATATTGTTTCATCCTTTTTCTTTTTCATTATTTACTATTTTTCCTCTTCTGGGCTACCTCACAGTCACTACCCTTTGGTTCATTGGTGGTTGACTTCCATTAGGGCCACTGATTGCCTGGCTGTAGCTCCTACCCAGCAGCCCATAGGAAATCCACTAGTTGTGTGACTTTATTGTTGGCCAGTTACAACAATCAGCCTCCTACTGGCCTCCTTCATGTATCAACTCTTAAGTCATAGGAGGGTTTGGGGAACCCAGTTACATGTGCAACTCTTAAACATGGCATTCACAAAATTCCATGATTTCTTCCCCCTGTCTGATCGGCCCAACAACCCTCATGCATGTATAAGCCCAGTGGTGTTGGTGGGAGCAGGTGTTGGCAAGTTAGTGACTTAAAGGGGACAGAAAGTATGTGTTAACAGGCAGCAGGTAAAGTTCCTACAGCATTACAGAAATGAAATTCATAACTCCAAATGATCAATGTTTTACTGTACCTGAAGAAACACAGATATGAAAAACTGTTTTCAATTATTTTTAATGGCAACATTCTTCAAAGTTATTTTAGTAGAACCAGTAATTTAGAGTTATTACTATGTCACAGACTGTGTAAAGAATGCTGAGCATAAGCCAGTGACCTATCAGAACCATGCCCAAAGTTCTGTACACAAATGGTGACATAGTTAAAACATAGTTAAAACTCCAGATCAATGGTTTAATGATCATATCACAAGGGGGCACAGTCTTAAGCTGGAGGGTGGGAGGTTTAGGAGGGAAGCCAGGAAGCACTTCTTCACAGAGAGGGTGGTGGACACTTGGAATGCGCTGCCAGAAGAGGTCATCTCATTGAATACAGTGAGCAGCTTTAAGACGGGCTGGGATAGACATGGGGGAAGGTAAGAATCATGGGTAGGGAGAATGAGAGCAGTGGGGAGGGGGGGCAGGGACATTAGCTTAAGCTATGGACCCTGCAATACGAGCAGACTTGATAGACCAAATAGCCTTCTTCTGCTGGCTTCTTCGTATGTTCGTATATGAGAGGACAGTAACAGAATGTGGCCCATGAAAACAAAACCATGCAAAATACAGTCCTTCACATCACTTTTTATTCTGGTATAATTACATATGGATCATGCAGGAGTATGACTGTCTTTCTGTAAATAGGAACATTATGAACAGCTGCCAATTAGAAATAATTACCTGTCCTCTGTAAGGAAAAACCTTATTTAGTGAAAACTAATGAGCATTCATAGCAACACTACCCTCCTTGTGCAGGGTTAATCAATATGGCAAGTTTACAGTACTTGTATCTGTTTATTTATTTGTGTAGTTGTTGAATACCAGATTCATACACCATGCAATAAAATGGCTGTTTTCAGGAATGACCTGGGCATTACTAAGAAGTAGAACATAATAGCAGCAGATTAACAATTACATACAAGCCAGGAAATTCAGAATACATTCAGCATAAAAGCAGCAAAAGTGAGGGCGTGGCTTGGACGCCGACAAGGATGGCTGCTTAACCCTCCAGCTCAATCCCCAGCAGAGGCAATCCACTTGAATATGTCGTCATCCAAAGAGATTCTAACCCTCTTCAATATGGACGAGCAACATTAGATTACACAGTGCAAGTTAAAGTGGGTACTTCTACACTCCGGACCCAGTAAATAGCATTTTTGCACCAGTATTGCTGCGAGGCGGATACCCATCGGAAAGATTTGGCGACTGCCTAAAGGCCCCTCGGTCTCAGCGCTAAGAGTGCTGGAGCAGAATCTTATTACTTTGAGCAGACTATTTTTACCTCAAGAGAAGCACCTGGTGATTCCTATTGACTACTAGAATAAGGCTATGCACAATAACTTTGGCAGAGAAGCGGCCATACACTCCTCAGCTAGGCCCATGGCTTCACTCATGGAGACCTCTGCCAAACAGATATCGGCAGCTCATTACAGCACATTACCACTCTACTAGAGACATTGCTATTGAGGGTGGATACCATCTCGACTACGCTGGATAGCACAGTTACAGAGGTGCAAACCCTGGCTAATAAAATAAATGTAATAGAACAAAAAACAGAAGATCTTGAGAATGGTCAGTTAGCTATCTTGAGGCATTTGGAGGAACAAGATAACAAGTTGGCATTGCTATGGAAGAGAGCCGAAGACCAAGAAAACGGGGGGAGGCATAACAATATCAGGATTCTGGGCATACCAGAGGGGTCGGAGGGCCAGAACACTGAGCGCTTCTTTAATGAGGAGATACCTGCACTGCTAGGGGAAAGGTGGCATGGCCCAGTGGAGGTAGAAAGGGCACCCCGGATTCCTGGAGGCTTTCGCTTTACAAGCTCAACACCATGCCCTATCATTGCATATTTACTTAGATTCTCAACTAAGGAAAGAGTACTCAGAGTGGCCCGAGATACAGGAGAAATTGTATGCCGGGGAGCCAAAATAGCCTTTTTTCAAGACTTCTCGGCAGAAGCTACAGCTCATAGGAAAGCATTCGTGCAGATTAAAAAATTCTTAGCACAACGTGGCTTCCAGTATAGTTTCTGCAATCTCGCCTACCTTCATGTTTCTCATGAAGGCAGTGATATCACGGCAGAGACACCATGAGAGATTGAGGCCTGGATTACCAAATATTGGCCTAGGCTATCACTGAGCACTACATCATCCAGAAGGCTTTAGACCTCGGGGTAGCGCATGTACAGTAGGGGGAACAAAAATTCTGATGGTAGTGCTCTAGAGGACCGAGATTTTTGGAGGACAGCCCGTCGATCAAATACTTCCCCAGGTCTCATCAGCTGGTGGTACACACTAAACCCGAACTATATCAGGGACCTACTCAACAACGTCTGGGTGTGGCTTCCTTTTCTCCTAAAAGGCAGCGGGGCTCAGACCAGACCATAAGGGCATGTTGGCATTCTCAGAGCGATCCGGACTCAGTCACTGAAGGTCCCGAAATAGTGCCACCTGCTAAACAAACCAAGGAAGACGCAGTGCCACCCAGTACACTTTGCCTGCAAGACGATATACCAGACGACCTTATTATGGAAATTACAGAAGAACGATCATGGGCAGATCTATCACTAGAATTGGATGGACATATTTGAACACTGCCAGTTAAACCGGGGCTCCTGTCATTTGCAGACATGGTCTCTAGAGACACAACCTGCCCCACCGCTTCTCCAACCACTCTGGGAGATTCTGGGCCATCAGATTGAAAACCTTTTCCTGTATTTACTGCAATCTCTCTTTAGAACATGGAAAATGTGTTGGGAAAGGTCCTGTTTAAAATTATAGTACCATTACACAGGGCTGAATCTCTTTACCCACTGACTATGCGGAGAGATATTTAATCATACTATCCTTTGAAAGCCACAGAGAGGGCTGTTTTGAAAGATAAGGGAACACATGTAAGCTTTATGGGAAGGATATAGGCTAGCTCTGAACAAAGCCCTGTCCTAGCCTAATAGTCCAGAGCAATATATTGCCCATAGGGGGTATCCTGCTTCTTGGTACAAACTATTACCTGCTATCTTTGATCTGGGGATCACAATGTGTCATCTCCGGCTACATTGTCATAGTCTATATCCATCATCTCCCCATACCCCCATTCCCCCCTCCCTTTTTCTTTTATAACCGATGTCTCTGGATGCCCCACCTCCTTTAGAAGTTGGGAAGGCATTCAATACAGAAGCGTAGATATGCTGGGGATAGAAACATACAAACATAGAATTTGACAGCAGATAAGGACCGCTTGGCCCACCCAGTCTGCCCATTTCCCTACCTACTGGATAAGCTGCAGATCCTAGTTAACCAGCAGCCTACTTCTTCTTACCCCCACCCCCCAGAACTGCCTTATGACTGTCCCATGCATGCTTGAATTCCACCACTGATTTTGCCTCCACAACCTCCTCCGGAAGGCTGTTCCATGCATCCACAACCCTCTCTGTGAAAAAATACTTCCTTAAATTACCTCTGAGCCCCTCTATCTTCAAATTGTGCCCTCTTGTTCTTGCACACCTCTTTTTTTGAAAGATGCTACCCTCTTGGACTTTGTTGATTCCTTGAGGTACTTGAAAGTTTCTATCATGTCTCCCCTCTCCTCCTTTCCTCGAGGCTATACATATTAAGCTCCTTAAGTCTCTCTTCATGTCTTCGGTGCAGACCCTGCACCATTTTAGTTGCCCTCCTCTGGACAGCTTCCATCCTGTCTATGTCTTTGCGGAGATTGGGTCTCCAGAACTGCACACAGTACTCCAGATGGGGTCTCACCAGCTGTCTGTACAGAGGGATAATAACTTCCTGTTTTCTACTGGTGATGCCTCCCTATGCATCCCAGTAACCCCCAGCCCTCCTTGCTGCCCTCTCACATTGCTTGCCTACCTTTAGGTCATCTGATATGACCACCCAGGTCCCTTTCCATTTTTGTTGTTGTTAGTATCTCACCCCCATTGTACTCTTCCCTGGGTTTTGTTTCCCAGGTGCATTACCTTGCACTTCTTAGCATTGAATCTAAGCTGCCATACATTTGACCATTCCTCTAACCTTGCCAAGTCCCTTCTCATCCTTTCCACCCCACCCTGTGTATCAACTCTGTTGCAGATCTTAGTGTCATCTGCAAAGAGACATACTTTCCTTCCAGTCCTTCCTAATGTCTTTATAAAGACATTGAAGAGGACCGGTCCTAATACTGAACCCTGCGGTACCCCACTAGTAACCCTCCTTTCTTCTGAGTGGACTCCATTTACTATTACTCTCTGTGTCCTATTCTTCAGCCAATTCTTTACCCAGGCTGTCATCTTGGGACTCACTCCCAGGCTAGCTAACTTGTATATTAATCTTTGTGTGGGACTGTGTCAAATGCCTTGCTAAAGTCTAGGTAGGCCATGTCCACAGCCCCTCCCTGATCTACTACTTTGGTCACCCAGTCAAAGAAATCTATCAGATTTGTCTGGCATGACCTTCCCTGTCGAATCCATGCTGCCTAGGGTCCTGTGCCCCTCTGGCCTCTAGATACTGACAGTTCTTTCTTCAGAAGTGATTCCATCATTTTCCCTATCACTGAGGTTAAACTAACAGGTCTGTAGTTTCCTGCTTCTGCCTTGCTCCCACTTTGGTGAAGGGAATCACATCTGCCCTCCTCCAGTCCTCGGGTACCACCCCATCCTCCCATGATTTGTTAAAAGGGTAGTCAGTGGTGTCACTAGTTCTACCCTTAGCTCTTTTTAGAATTCTGGGATGAACCCATCAGGCCCCATTGCTTTGTCCACCTTCAGTTTTAAGAGTTCTTTCAGAACCCTTTCTTCTGTAAATGGGCTGGTATCAACTTCTGTATCCAGAGTGTTACTACTGTTTGTTTCATGTACCTCCCCCTCTTCATTTGTAAATACTGAGCGAAAATATTTGTTTAGTATCTCTGCCTTTTCACAGTCTCCCTCTGCCCACCCTCCCTCCTCTTTATTAAGCCTCACTATCCCTCCCTTGGTCTTCCTTTGCTCCCTGATGTACCTATAAGAGGTTTTATCCCCCTTCTTAACTGAGTTGGCTATCTTTTCTTCGGTTTGGGCCTTTGCTGTTCTGACTGCCTTCCCAGCCTCCTTTTGCTTTAACTGATACAGTTCTCTGTCCTGCTCCTTCTGCAATTCCTTGTACTTCCTGAATGCTTTCTTTTTCTCTTGAACCTTCACTGCCACTTCCATTGAGAACCATAGTGGTTTCTTACATCGTCTTGTTTTGTTTATTTGCTTCACACAAAGGCTCGTTACCTCTGTGATGGCAGTTTTTATTATTCCCCATTGTTCTTCCACCCCTCCTTCCAGCCCATTTGCTAGTGCATTCCTTAGGCACTCACCCATTTTGGCAAAGTCAGCCTTCCTAAAGTCCAGTACTTTTGTCTTTGTATGGCTTGACTCTATTGCTGTGTTTATTGTGAACCATACTGTTCGATGGTCGCTAGTTCCCAGATGGCTACCTACTTCTACATCTGTGATCCTCTCTCCATCTCCATTTGAGAGAATCAAGTCTAAAGGATAAAGGATAAAGACCGGAGATATTTACTGGGTATTATCCTAAATCACCCCACCCTAGGTATCTGGTGACTACGGCTGTATGATCAATACCTTAGTGCATACACCACATTACTTTTAACTAGTTACTAAAATTATTTCTACTGCTTTTGTATTTTCTGTGTTTATTAAAGTATACTATTAGAGTTATACATTAGAGGCGGAACCTTTGTTGTTGCTATTGTAAGGGCATAATATTACTGTTTGCTTATTGACATTTGCTATCTGTTTGCTCCTATGTACCACTAGGTTATCCTTGTTATTACTACTCTCTGGCTGATTCGTCAAAATCTCTCTCCTCACCTAATCCTTCTGCCTGTCTCTTCTGTGTAAGCTCTTATTTCTGGATACAGAGGGGGAGTACCTGCTTTTGTTCTAACTAAAGAAGTAAGGATGGCATAGCATAAAGGAGGGATCAAGCTTATATCCTGGAATGTTAAGGGCCTCAGTCACCCAACTAAGCGCTTAATGGTCCTCAAGCACCTACACTCCTTGCAGGCGGACATAGCACTTGTTCAAGAGACATATCTCACTGCAAGAACTGTAATGTGGCTTAGAAAGTCATGGGTAGGGTCAGTTATAGCTAGCTCAGCTAAAACTAAATCCAAAGGAGTTGCAATCCTAGTCTGGAAGTCTTGTTCCTGGATAGAAGATAAGACAGTTGCAGACACTCAGGGCCGGTGGGTAACAGTCAGGTTTTCCTACCCAGGGGGGAAGGTAGTCTTGGCTAATATATACGGCCCTAATAATGATACCCCAGACTTCTTCCTGGATCTTAACCAAGCGATTGAGTAGCTAATGGCAGATTTTCTGAATATCCCCATCATGGTAGTGGGGAACTTCAATCTAACCTTAGATAGATTTATAGACAAATCTAAGCCTACCCCGCACTCACATCCAAAAGCACTGCTTACACTGCAAGAAATAATGAAAGAATGGGGCATGATTGATATCTGGAGGAGAAACCCCCCATCAGGAAGGGACTACTCCTTCTTCACGGTACACTCAATATATAGCTGAATAGACTTTTGGCTGGCAAATTCTCCTGCTGCCCAGGACATTGTGGCCTCTTAAATAGATAATATTATAGTCTCCGACCATGCTCCAGTCTCCTGTATCTATGTACCTGGAGGACAGAAAGGCTCAGGTACTAGGTGGCGGTGTAACCCGCTGCTGCTGAAAGACCCACTATTCTAGACCATGGTTAAGAATTCGGCCCAGGAGTATTTCTCCAACAACAAGATCTCAGACACCTCAGCCTCTACTGTATGGGAAGCATTTAAGGCAGTTTTACAGGGCCACATAATAGCCTTCACTGCCCAAAGAAACAGGGCCAAAAAGGGTGAACTTAACCTTCAGACCAAGCTGTCCACTCTAGAAGCCAAATTTAAAGCCTCTGCAACAGGGCACTCCGATCAAATGGCACTCCGAGAGATAGTGGGCCTCAAATACCGAATAAACTCACTGCTTCAGCAACAAACAGAATGGCTGATGGTAAGGGCTAAACACAGTTACTGGGAGAATGGGAATAAGGGAGGCAAATTACTGGCCTTCCAGTTAAAGAAGTAGCATGCTGCTTCCCATATCCATGCCCTTAAAAATCATAAGGCAGAAGTAGTCACCAACCCAACAGGGATTAATGAGTGCATGAAACGGTACTATCAGCAACTGTACCAATCATACTTATCTATAGAACAGACGCAGCTGCAACAGCAGCTGGAAGAATTCTGTTCCACTGCTAAAGTTTCCCCAACTGACTGAGAGCATAAAGGCCGCACTAGACAAAATCTTCACTGAGTTGGAATTAAGCCTAGCATTGTCCCAGCTCACTAAGGGTAAATCCCCAGGACCTGATGGCATGACCACATAACTGTACCAACTTCTAAGTCTCGACATTAGTGGTCCACTTATGGCAGCTCTTCAAGAGGCTCATGAAGCTGGAGTGCTACACATACTATGAGAGAGGCCTCAATAACCCTCCTTCCCAAAAAAACGAATGACTTACTAGACTGCACCAACTATCACCCTATTTCCCTTATATCCGTAGATACTAAGAGCGCAGCTAAGTGTAACCCCTAGATGGCGCTATCCCAGGAGCTACTACCCCTGCCTGATTTGCCACTAACAGGTTGAGGGGCCTGGATCCGATGGCGGGTGCCTCCACCCAGAGGTCAGGGTTTGCAATAGTTAAACTAACTTGGTCACAGCCCTCTGGGACACTGCAACCCCCCCTTTCTTCCCACTAGTGGCCCACAGTATATCAGAATTACCTTCACAGTATACACTTACCCCCAGGACTGGTTCAGGCACTGGGACCCCTGTAAAATAAGAAGATACAGTGCAACAATCACAGTACAATACTTTAACATAGACAAATACTCAGGCAGTATAACTTTGCTGAAACAAGCAGCTCTGATTTATTTAGGGGATAACAAGGACAGGGGAAATCAGGTTAATTAGCTTATCACTTTACTCATTCTATTTATGGCTCTGTGCATTAGGCCTATCCCTACCAGTTACTGTCCCTGGGTACCCAAGTCCAGTGGCTAGTCCAAACCATGGCAGCTGGTAGGGCCTTTCACACAGAGAAAAGAAAATTAAACAGTCAGCAGTACAGTAATTCCATTTGGATTCAATGTAGCAATTCAACAGGGAGGCGACCTCAGTTAGTACTCACGACCTCCAAAATGATAGGTCCTTCAACATCAGTAGGCTACTCTTGAGCTCCACGAGACTCCTCACACATTTATATGACAAACTGCAACAGGCAAAAGTCCTTTAATGGCAGCAGGATTCACTTGAGCTACACAAGCCTCTCTCACACATTTATAGGTAAACAGTAACAGGCAAAGTCCTTTAATGGCAGCAGGATTCACTTGAGCTACACAAACCTCCTCACACATTTATATGGTAAAAGAAAGTACTATACAGGCAGGCTCTTCTCTATCCCGATCGCAATTGCTGCACAATACCTGGGAGCACACACAGCAGATTCAGTTCCTGACAGACCGAGCGCTGACAAATTTCTCCAGTCTTCAGGGTGAGCCTGGTTTCTACTCTTCAGATATCCTTGATTCTTTTCACAGGACGGATTCAGTCCTAACAAGCAGTTACACAAGCTGCAGACCGAACTCGGCCTCACGCTGCTTCCCGACTAAAACTGCACAATCGAAAAAGCACAGGGCCCTTCCTCTTCACTGCCAGAGCTAAAACTGAAACTCCAGCAGACAAACCGGCACTTCCTTGAGTTCCTCCAGTTCTTGGCTGGATTGGCTGTCATCACAATAGACTGCCCCTGTTGGTCCAAAAAGGCACTGAAGTCCAAACTACATCTCCCAGAGTCACTGCCCATACAATCCTCTTGTGGCTGGCTCAGATTATGAGTCCAAGTTCTGATTCGTTCAAGGCACCATTTTAGAGCCACCTTAACCCACACTGATTGGTCAGTTCAGCAGTTCAAAACTAGAATGGGGAACTAGGCAAACACAGTTCTGACTGCAAAGAAAAGCAGGTTAGACAAACTGTATTTTCATTATTACTCTAAATGATTTCTCAGCAAACAGTTACATCTTTCAGATATGTTCCTTTGCACCTCTAGTGACTGCAAAATGGAGTGAATTGGCAGCAGCTCGAGTGGTACTCAAGCAGAGAAACACACAGTCCCCCATACAACTAATTATGTCTGCAAGCAGACAGCTCTTAAAGAGACAGTACCAGAGGCTCTAAAAACACTATAGATAAATGGCTTAAACGCCAAACACCATTCAGGCTTGGAGCATTCAAGCAAGATCCTGGAAGTCTTTGGGAACTCCCCATTTGCAGGGGTTACACTCTTCCTGGCTCTGGGAAAGCTTTGACCGCCCGTGATCAAGCAAGTACCCCATAAGTTTCAACTGCAACCATATCATTTGATTAGGCTCACACATGTAATAATCAGTCGAATATCATTCACCAAGAACACATTTCTGAAACATTGTAGCACGTCACTCTTTACACAGTATTACACACACATTGTACCATAACTCAAGTTATTACTCTGTACATGAAACCTGAAGAGGGGGCCCTTTCCTATCAGTTACCTTGGGGCTGGATAAGGGCACCATAATTAGAGGCAACACAAGTAACTTGAGTTAGCACTGACGCTCAGTTTGGGCAATGAGCTCGGACACATACACCTTTTTATGGACAACATTGAGAGGCAAGTCCAGGCCTCCCAAGGAATCATAACTGAGGTGCACCACAGGCTTTACAGCTCAACCAGTCTTTCTAGGGGAACTGTTACAGTCTCTGCACTCTGAGCCTCATTTTCAGCATTGTCCTCACTTGTCAGGGAGTCTCCATGGGGTAGAGAGCTAGAACTTGGGGCACTTTCAGCTCCAGGAGTTAGAAGTTTCTGAGTCCAACATTTGGCTTGCATGGAGAGTTTCGGACACTGGCAGTGGACTGTCAGGCACCAAATACTCTTCTTGTTCTGGTGTATCACCAGTCTGCCCTAATCCATCATTTTCCTCCTGAAAGCTCAAACAGTTCAACCATGCACAATGATTCCATTTCATCTGATCTGATGCTTTGCACTTCACTTTCTGGGAGCATTGGCTCCAGGATAAGCTGGGGCTTAGACAGTCCAGAAGGCCCAGCTTTCCAGTATTGACTAGGGATTGCCTGAAACAATCGACTCAGTTCATAAGAAGAATAGTATTCAAAGTCACTCTCACTTTCTTCTGATATGGACTGACAGTCGTGCTCAACTGGGACTTGTGGAGGGAACACTTTAACCTGCTTCTTAGGTGCAGACTTTCTTGATCTTTTCTAGCAGCAGCTCTAGTCACTGGTCCAGAGGGGCATCTTCTTGGGGCTCAGACTCAATCAAGATTTGTCTCAATGGGCAGTAAATGATTTCTATGCATTGTTTTTGATCTTTGAATTGTTCTCAGGCCTTACTTTGTACTGGCAGATCATCTAGTTTGCCCACTACAATGAGAGGAGATGGTGTCATCTGTCAGCAATCTTGTGTTTGCCATGCAGTCCCAGATTTCTAGCACACCCGATCTCCTCCTGGAGTTCCTGTAAGCACCTTTATCAAACCTTTCTTTGTTAGCCAGATTTCTTTTGGCAGCCATGGTTTGAGACAGTTGGTCTTGATGAGTTAACTGGGCCTTTAACTTTGCATACTGTAAATAGTTGTCAGCTTGAACCCATCAGGAGAGACCCCAAAACATACATCTACCGGTAGTCGAGCTTCTCTTCCAAACATCAGGCGGTAAGGGAGAACCAGTGGCATCACTTTTGGTGCAGTTATAAGCATGTATCAGCGTGCTAATTTGTTGGCTCCATCTAGGCTTGTCCTTTGGGAGCAGGGTGCCTAGCATATTTAGCAAAGTGTGTTGAAACGTTCAGGCTGTGGGTCCCCTGGGGTGGTAGAGGGGTTTGGACTTTCGTGACTCCCCACAGAGAAAGCATCTCTTTGATCAGACGACTCAAAGTCTCCCTTGATCAGAATGGATTCTTTGTGGAGCCCCATAGTGAACAAAAGTTTTCTACAAGTACTTATGGCCACACTGGATGCTTTCTGGTCTTTGGTGGGGAAAGCTTGGGCATATCTCGTGAAATGGTCAGTGACCACCAGCACATTACTGATATTTCTTTGATCTGACTCCAGACTCAGAAAATCAATACAGACCAGCTCCATGGGTGCACTGGTGGTGATGTTAACAGGGGCAGCCCTCTGGGCAAAGCTTTCCTCTGTAAGTAGCGATCACAAGTTCGAATGTGTTGCTCCACATCAGCCCCCATCTTAGGGCCAATAGAATCTGGATCTCACCAAGTCAAGTGTTCTGTCTATACCACAGGTCTATGTGGTTGTGCAAGGACCTCAATACTGAGTCTCGAAGGCAGTGGCAGCACTAGTTGTTGTTTGTCTACTTGTCCCCTCTGTCTACTGTTTCTCTGTATAACAGTTTATTGATCAGTTTCAACTTAGGACCTTCTTTTGTACAATGCGCAGTTCTCAAATCAGTGGAGCGTAATTTGACACATCTTTTCCTGCACAGAGGGCTTCTAAAGCTGATTTGATCATGGGATCAAGGACTGAGCCCGTCTGATACTGTCATTGTCCAGTTGAGGCAGTGCACCAATGTCTATTGCAGAAAAGTGGCAATAAGCAGCAGGTATGTAACTCCTCAGAGGGTCCCTGAGCAATCCACCGCAGTCCTCTGCGTCTGTGACATTTGTTCCTCCCTGTCAAACTTCCGCAGAGTGCCCGAATGTCAAGTTCTGCCAATCTGACCCAATCATTCTGGGAACAGGCCTCCGGGAGAGAGCATCAGCATCTATGTGGTTCAGACCTGCTCGGTATTCGAGAGCATAGTCGTATGTAGATACTGCAGAAAGCCACCTATGGCCAGTGGCATCCAACTTAGCTGAGGTCTGCATATAGGTCAAAGGATTATTGTCAGTTTTACTAGTATTTTAGCCCCATACAAGTACTCATGGAATTGGTCAACAATAGCCCACTTCAAAGCTAGGTACTCTAACTTATGTACAGGATAGTTCTTTTCGGATGGGTCAGGCTTCTACTGGCAAAGGCCACTGGTCTCAGGCCATTCTCGTGCTCTTGGTACAACACAGCCCCAACCCTTGCAAGCTAGCATCAGTGTGCAGGCACGTAAGGTTTCCTTGGATCGGCATAGGCCAGCACTGAGCATGGGTAAGTTGATATATGATCTCATGAAAAGCAGTCTCATAATCAGGAGTCTAGCGGCCCCAAATACTTCACTCGGATGAAAATACTCTTTCAGTCTTGAGGACGCTGACTTTTGGTATTTTTTGTGGGTTGGGGATACCCTTGAGTGTTGTTAGTAAAGAGCGGATCGCTCTTGAATAGTCCTGATGAACGCCGATAATAACCACAGAATCCCAGGAATCTTTGCAGTTCTTTTTAGATTTTGGCTGTGGCCAGGTGGTCAAGGCCTCAACTTTACTTGGTTGGTCTCTATTCCTCGGTGGATACTATGTGTCCCACATACTTTACTGATGTTTGAAGAATTGACACTTATCAATGGACAGTTTAAGGCAAAGTCCCTCCAGTCGTCCAATACCTTAAATAATCTGCTCTATGTTCCTCCAGTGAGCTGCCAAACACAATAACATCATCTAGGTATACCAGGCACTCTAGTAAGTTCATGTCCCACTGCACACTCCATCAATCGTTGAAAAGTAGCTGGGGCACCTGAAATCCCTTGAGGCATCCTCATGAATTCAGCTAGCAGCGGACAGATAAAGGCTGTCTTCTCACGGTCCTCTGGGGCCATCGGGATCTGGTAGTACCCACCGCGGAGATCCAACACAGAGAACCACTTGGTTCCCATTTAGGCAGTCCAAAGCATCCTGAATGCGGGCATTGTGTACTGATCAGGATAGTCCCACGGGTTTAAGGTGCCATAATCCACGCATCCTTACTGTCCCATTCTTTTTCCTCACTACCACAATGTGGGAAGCATAAGGGTTTCTAGATTCTTGTATTACACCAGCAGCTAACATCTCTGCAGATGCCGTCTCCATCATCTATGTCAGCAGGTGCCAGGCGTCGAGACCTCTCACCTAAATGGTCTTTCGTCATGCAGCCGATATTGTGCTCAGCTCCTTGCACGCATCCTATGTCCTATTCCTTTAAAGAAAACACCTGGTCTCTCTGGGCAAGCTTCTCACTGATCCTCACTTTCCATTCAGCTGGCAACGGGGAGTCGCCGAAATCAAACAAGGCAGGCGTTACTCTGTCATTCTTCCTCGAACTCTTGCTGCTGGGTAGCACTGCAGTGTCTGCACAATGCACATTAGCCAGGATGTAACCTCTATTTACTCGAATGTCTCTTTCAGACACATTATGAACTTGGACTATTACCCTTCTGGCATAAGCATGGGCTCTAGCGGGCAAAATACTAGGCTTGACTAGCAGTCCCTCCGCACTTTTCCATCGCCTTGGTGCATCCAACATTAATATTTTATTCTTAACATCCTTTCTGATATGGACCTCCCTGTAAGGTACACTGGTATTTGCGCCAGGATCAGAGACTCAGGATCCTTCTTCCATACAATTCCGACCGGTTCCTCTGGTTCTATTTTTTCAGCATCTCTCTGTGCCTCATAGGCCTTTTTAATTAAAGCTGGAACTCTTAAAGCTCTACTAGTCTTTGACCCCTGTTTTTCATAACACAACTGTGCCAGTCTTCCAAACATATGAGCATTTGTTCCAGTCAACAAAGGGACACCATCATACAGTCCAGTGGGGACACACTAAGGCTAGGTCTCTACTTGTTCGGCCACTCCAGCCACTGGAGGTGGGGAAAGACAGCCAATTCGGATATATCCAGAATAGGGTAGGCCTTCTCACTTAACCCCCATACATGCAGTCCTTCTAATGGTTGTAAGGGCACGCCTGACAAATGCTTCTGATACCAATCCTGGAACATAATTGTCACTTGGGAGCCACTGTCTATCACAGCTATTGTAGACACTCCATTCACCTTTACAGTGGTCTCCTTGGAGTGACCCACTATTCTGGACCAGTCTGGAGAGGCAGTATGGGGCCTGGCAACTGACCTGCCACAAAGGACGTGAGTTAGCATTTTGGTGCCCTCACTGGATCATTTTGTGCACCTCTTAACCACTGATTTGTTCTCCAAGCTCTCCTTGTAGCCTATATGCAACTTTGTCAGTGTCTTTGGGGACCAGTATCTCTCCATGTGCTCATCCTTCCCACAATTATAGCAAAACATACCTTCTGGAGTTTGAGCTGGCCGAGGCGCCAGACTGGGAGCCAGGCGGGTACTACTAATTGAAACTTGGGTGCCATCTCTGTTCAAGTGGATAAGCATTTGGAGACATCTCGTCAGTTTCTCCACTTCCATGGTCAAGGAACTGAGTTTGGAGCAGTTATCAGCAGGAGATACATGAGTGGGTACCCCACCCCCATAGCAGATGCAATCGGATATAGGTCAGGGCTCTGCTTGTAGGCATGGCCTTCATAAAGGACTGTTTTTGAATTCCGGATCTCTCTCAACAGTTACGCAATTGTGGCATATCTTTTCCTTGTCAGAGCACTCATTGACTGCCAACCTCTGCCCCTGAACTTCACTTGATGGGTCACCCTCAGTCACTCGGTCGTAGCCGAGCTATTGGTGCAGGTCCTCCCGAGGTCGCCTTTTCTCAACCCTCGACTTCTCCTCATTAACTCATCATAGGAGGGTGGGATTCCAATGATTTGCCAGGCGTAACTGAAGCAACAGCAGTTCTGAGAAGGGGCAGACTTAAGATCCTGTCCAGCCTGGTTCGTCCAGTTCAACCGCTGGCAAACTACCCTTTCTGAGGCATTCTTGCAACAATTTTTCCAGCTGAGATACATACACAGACAACAACTCCCTTGGTACTGTTGTGCATTTCTTACTCTCCACCATAGGTCCTCATCAGAATCTGGGCTCCATACACATTCTCCAAGGTCTCAAGATAGGCCTGTGCAGTCACTTCAGGGTTACTGGCCTGCTTAGCACGGATGGTAGCCAGGGCAGGACCTCGGAGGCTCACTAACCTCTTTCGCCGCTTCCGAGCATTGCCATTCTAGCACTTGGGGGCAACATAGTTATCCAGGTCTCCCAGTCATCCTCCCTTGGGGGGGGAGGTGCCAGAGAAGATCCTCAACCTTCGTGGAAGTCGTGACTAATGGCAGGTGCAGAAATAGGAGTCTGCATTGGTTCAGCCACCATTACGGGTACTGGAGCGGGAGAGGGTGTTGGGGGAGGAACACCCCCCGGTGGCAATAATAATTTCTTCAAGTCCTCCACAGTTTTCCCTTCCCCCAGCAACCATTTAGCAAATTTCTCCTCAAAAGTTTCAGACAGTGGTGGGGCTCATTCCCCCCCGGGACTTTACTGTCCTTAGTTATCACTCTCCAGGCAGTGAGGGCTCCCTCTGGGGTAATGGTCTGTGGCACTTTGGAGCTATCTATGGGGTCCTTAAACTCTACTAGGGCCAGGAAAGTGTGGGTGAGCAGATTAGCATGCCGACCCACCACCACAGGGTTTTGTAAACCTTCCACCTTGGAAAGTACTCCTGTACAGTGTCCTTATTGATACCCAGGGGATGTCCAGGATAAGCATAGCATTTTGGGGGTCGATCTCTCCCAGTACACCACTCCACCAGCCGGTGCACAGCCACTTCTGTCGGGTACCCATTTTTTCTTAACAGTGGTTCGTAGAATATGGCCACTAGAGGACACACAATCCCAGCGGTGAGCCTCAAGATGTAACCCCTAGATGGCGCTGTCCCAGGGGCTACTACCCCTGCCTGATTTGCCACTAACAGGTTGAGGGGCCTGGATCCGATGGCGGGTGCCTCCACCCAAAGGTCAGGGTTTGCAATAGTTAAACTAACTTGGTCACAGCCCTCTGGGACACTGCAACCCCCCTTTCTTCCCACTAGTGGCCCACACAGTATATCAGAATTACCTTCACAGTATACACTTACCCCCAGGACTGGTTCAGGCACTGGGATCCCCTGTAAAATAAGAAGATACAGTGCAACAATAACAGTACAATACTTTAACATAGACAAATACCTCAGGCAGTATAACTTTGCTGAAACAAGCAGCTCTGATATATTTAGGGGGATATAACAAGGACAGGGGGAAATCAGGTTAATTAGCTTATCACTTTACTCATCTACCTATGGCTCTGTGCACATGCCTATCCCTACCAGTTATTGTCCCTGGGTACCCAAGCCCTAGTGGCTAGTCCAAACCATGGCAGCTGGTAGGGGCCCTTTCACACAGAGAAAAGCAAAATTAAACAGTCAGCAGTACAGTAATTCCATTTGGATTCAATGTGGCAATTCAACAGGGAGCGACCCTGAATTAGTACTCACGACCTCCAAACAAGATAGGGTCCTTCAACATCAGCAGGGCTACTCTTGAGCTCCACGAGACTCCTCACACATTTATATGACAAACTGCAACAGGCAAAAGTCCTTTAATGGCAGCAGGATTCACTTGAGCTACACAAGCCTCCTCACACATTTATATGGTAAACAGTAACAGGCAAAGTCCTTTAATGGCAGCAGGATTCACTTGAGCTACACAAGCCTCCTCACACATTTATATGGTAAACAGTAACAGGCAAAAGTCCTTTAATGGCAGCAGGATTCACTTGAGCTACACAAGCCTCCTCACACATTTATATGGTAAACAGTCACAGGCAAAAGTCCTTTAATGGCAGCAGGATTCACTTGAGCTACACAAGCCTCCTCACACATTTATATGGTAAACAGTCACAGGCAAAAGTCCTTTAATGGCAGCAGGATTCACTTGAGCTACACAAGCCTCCTCACACATTTATATGGTAAAAAGAAAGTACTATACCAGGCAGGCTGCTTCTCTATCCCGATCTAATTACTGCACAATACCAGGAGCACAGAAGATTCAGTTCCTGACAGACCGAGCGCGATTCAGTAATTTCTCCAGTCTTCTACAGGGTGAGCCTGGTTTCTACTCTTCAGATATCCTTTGATTCTCTTCACAGGATGGATTCAGTACTAACAAGCAGTTACACAAGCTGCAGACCAGAACTTGGGGCCTTACACGCGTTTCCCGACTAAAACTGCACACCGAAAAAGCACAGGGCTCCTTCCCTCTTCACTGCCAGAGCTAAAACTGAAACTCCAGCAGACAAAACCGGGCACTTCCTTTGAGTTCCTCCCAGTTCTTGGCTGGATTGGCTGTCACTCACAATAGACTACCCCTGTTGGTCCAAAAAGGCGCTGAAGTCCAAACTACATCTCCCAGAGTCACTGCCCATACAATCCTCTTGTGGCTGGCTCAGATTATGAGTCCAAGTTCTGATTCGTCCAAGGCACCATTTTAGAGCTACCTTAACCCACACTGATTGGTCCAGTTCAGCAGTTCAAAACTAGAATGGGGAACTAGGCAAACATAGTTTTGACTGCAAAGAAAGCAGGTTAGACAAACTATATTTTCATTATTACTCTAAATGATTTCTGGCAAACAGTTACATCTTTCAGATAGGTTCCTTTGCACCCTAGTGACTGCAAAATGGAGTGAATTGGCAGCAGCTCGAGTGGTACTCAAGCAGAGAAACACACAATCCCCCCATACAAACTAATTATGTCTGCAAGCAGACAGCTCTTAAAGAGACAGTACCAGAGGCTCTAAAAACACTCACAGATAAATGGCTTAAACGTCAAATACCATTCAGGCTTGGAGCATTCAAGCAAGCTCCTGAAAGTCTTTTGGGAACCCCCATTTGCAGGGGGGGTTCATAAGATTCTTGCCAATCGACTAATGGAAGTTTTACTCTCCATAACACATCCATCTCAGGTTGGATTTACTAAAGGCAAGGCCGTAGCAGACAATATTAGATTAGTCCTTAATCTGAAATGGTGGGCTATGCACTGTCCCACCCCAATGGCAGCTATGGCAGTAGACTTCTCGAAAGCCTTCAGTTCTGTTGAATGGCCATATCTACATACAATCCTTACAAAATATGGTTTGGTGGCTTACTTCGGACAATGAATTCGAGTACTCTACAACCAACTAGTAGCTAGAATACTAACTAATAAAGACATATCATCCCCATTTACCTTACACCGGGGAACACAAGGATGCCCACTTTCCCCTTTACTGTTTCTGGTGGCACTAGACCCCCTTATTCAGAAACTACAGCACTCAAGAGAGGTAGAGGGTATACAGGTGGGGGAGCACTCATACCTAGCCGCTGCCTATGCGGACGACCTTCTCCTCACATTATCTCACCCTCAGGAATCCCTTCCACCAGTTCTGAAGATACTAAACACATATGCACAATTATCTGGGTTGCATATCCACACCAGCAAAACCCAAGTCACTCCCTTGAATGCAGCCTGCTCCAAAGACTGCCTGCAAGGTCTGGGGTTAGCCTGGGCTCCTAATAACCTTTCCTACCTGGGGATACACATACCTTTTGACAGGAAACAAATTGAAGCTAAAAACTTTTCTCCCCTCATAATCAAGCTAGAAATCAAGATATCATGTTGGAGCAGACTTAACCTCTCTCATCTGGGTAAGGCAGCAGCTATTTGCACGCTTTTCGTACCCAGAGTGACATATCTTCTCAATAACTTACCCATTCCCCTGTCAGATAAAGTCTTTCACCAACTAGAAAAAATAATCTCATATTACCTCTGGAATGGTAAAAAAACATGTTGGAGTGCTCATAAATTAAGAGCCTATTGGTCTGGGGTGGCCTTGGAATTTCATGGCTGCCGGGCTACCATTGGTCATTTCTCTCAGCTCAGGCCACAAGATGGTTTGTTCCAACTTCCCCCTCACCAGCTTTATGGGTTCAACTAGAAACTCAGCTTCTACAAGGCACCCCCCTTAGCCTGTTACTGACTAATATTTATCCACCTTCTAACAACCTCACACCAGTGATGGCGGAGACCCAAAAAGCGTGGTCTTGTCAGTGGCCAAAACCAAGAAACAAGCCTTCTTCACACCTCTTAGATACCTATCACTATGGTGCAACCGGCTCCTACTAGTGGATGCTCAACCCCTTAATTGGCCCACTTGGCTTAAGAAGGGGATACACATAGTCCAGGATATATACCTACCCAATACGACCATGCTTGTGTCATTTGAACAGCTCAGAACCCACTACTCGATTCCGTCCAAAGATTTTTGGACATACTTACAGCTTCGGAAGGCGATACAGTCACTGGGCGGATCCTATACAACATACCAAAGATGGCATTGGTTGTCAACATTACACCGAAAATCCTCCTCTCGAGGGTTAGTTGGGAAATTCTGTAGTACATGGTGAGATGCTCAATTTAACTGCCTATAAACCTGCAGGATAGCTTGGACTCAGGACCTACAAAGCCCATTTCACTACAGACCTGGTCTCATTGCCTCCAGCTAGCACATACTGCATACACAGATGTTAAGAGTAAATTAATCCAACTTAAAATCCTCCTTCGTTGGTATCGTACACCAGCCATCCTACACAAATGGGGTGTTATCCCTCATGCGGAATGTTGGAGATGCTATGGCAGCCCCGCAACCATTCTACACCTTCTGTGGCAATGCCCAATGCTGGTTCTTTTCTGGTCAGCAGTGACTATGGACTGTTCAGGGGTACTAGGACAACCCATAGACCTCAGCAATCCTACGCTTCTCTTGGGTGACACTACACCTCTACAACAACTCAGTCCACAACTCAGGAATTGGGTCCTAGTAGCCTTATTGGAAGCCCAATGACTCTTGCTGATGCAGTGGCAGCAACCCTTTCCACCAACCACCACCCTCTGGCACTCTGCCTTTTTGCGGTTAGCCATCTTTGAAAGACTCACCTATGCTAGCAAAGGCCAACTGTCACAGTACTACAAAAAATTGGGACCATATCTCAACTCATCACTGTGTAAAGTACCACTACCCCCTCCCTGTAACCCTCCTATTTAGAAGACCCAGGATTAACAGATACAAGGTGGGAATATGTAATCTATGGCACTTGGAATTGTAAAACTATAGTTACCCATAAAGCAATTAGGGCCATTTCTTTATGTCTCCGCTGTCCTTTTCCTATCTTTTACTTATCACCTACTGTATTTCTAAGATATATGGAACCTAGTTTGATGAATACTTAACCTTGAGCTGTTTATAATAGACGATCAGTCAGAATTGAGAACATTTACTCTAGTATATATCAGAGCTCATGTTGCCTAGTGAACTTATGCATATATATCCTGTCATTTCTTTGTGGATGTATTGCTACATTACTGCTTTTCTGAGAATTTGTAATGTATCTTACATTGGAAACAAATACTAAAACAACAATAAAAAATGTTTTATGATAAAAAATAAAAGCAGCACAAGTTAACATAATGTGGTACAAACCAACAGTTGTAGCATACACTTCTTGTTAATAAAAAAAAAAATGCCTAGCCCTTTATACAGGTTGCCCAAGGACAAGCAGATATACCTGGTACAGGGATGCAGCCAGATCTAAGATCATGTACACGCTTACTTAGTAGTGATGTAACATTGATTTAAAATTTTGGTAAGCATCAACTTCCTAAGGTCATCATTTTAGATGCTGACTTTTGACTAAGGCGTAATAGCAGTGAAGGGTTCTATGTGATAATGGCGAAAGCCTAAAGGCAATCGCCATTATCTAGAAGTCAGGAGTACCTAAATACATTTTTGGCACTTTGACACCCCGGCACACAGCAAAAAGGGTGCCAGGGATATATTTTTTAATGTTTCAGGCAGGGGGCTGTGCCCTCCGCACCCTTCTCGTGGAGGGCTTCGCCATGTGCACCCCCCCCACACTTAAGGATTGTCAATTTGGGGGGGGGGGTGAAAACATAAAAAAAAAAAAAGTTTCAGGCCGCATCTTCCCGCAGCTGTTTTATCCACTTAATCTTCTAAATGCCTGGCTACGTCAACCATGGTTCAAAAAAGTACACAATATTTTTTCTAATTTTATATGGGCCGGCAAAGGGCACAGGCTAGCATTTCATAAATTAGCTGCCCCAAAGCTCAAAGGGGGCCTCCGAGTGCCGCATGTTGGTCTCTACTGTTGGGCCAGTCACGCAAGCAAATATCTAAGGTGGCTCGCTCCAAGTGATCCCAACTGTCCCGAAGAATACATTCCCCTTTGGGTCCAAATTGAAACTGCACAAATGCGCGATCATAATCTGACCCCTATGGCCCTTCTCTTTGTGCAACCCAAGAACCTTCCCAAACCTTTACTGGAGACACCGATGGCTATCTCGGTTAAGGTCCACGCCCAGCTTTGTTCAGTCATCAAATATAATCAATGTATAGACCTAGAACAACCTCTGGTGGGCAACCCAAACATTAAATTAGAGTGGAAAGTTCTCTCCCCCCTCTGGGTACCATAACTCCAAGAAGCTAAGCTCAAATATTTATGAGAGGGAGCAGAACGAAAATGGGCTTCCTCTGCAGAGATACTAAGAAAACTAAAGCTGCCAACATCCAAAATATTTAAATTATTCCAAATTACGACACATCCTAGTGAAAACTATAGGGACCAACCCCCTGCTGCCTGCGACTACCCCCTTTTGGGGAGAACTTATCCAATTTGTAGGCCTCCCTCACGCAGTTTCTAGAATATTTAAAGTTCTATATGATAGATTACATCCTGGGCCTTTCAGACCTGCGGACTACTGGGAGAAGCTTTTACCAGAAACACCCATTAACTGGGAGATACTCTGGAGAGGATGCCATAATTTTATTACTCAAGATAGGCTCCGACTTATGCAATTCTGCATTCTGCACAATCTATATTACACCCCTCAGAAGATATCAAAATTTGATAAGGAATGTTCAGCCACTTGCTTGAGATGCGGCCAAGGTGAGTGCAATTTAATTCATATATTCTGGCAATGCGCCAAAGTAACTCCCCTATGGGCACAGATCAAGCAAAGGGCAGATCCCCTACTGGGACTCGAGGAGTTGTTCACGGTGGATGTTAGGAAACTACTCTGAGGTCCCAGTCAAAGCACGGAAATATCATATAGCCCTAATATCAATGACAGTTAAAAAACTAGTGCTTCGGCATTGGAAAGATAATAAAGCTATGTCATATACTGATTGGTTGGCAGAGCTATTAAGCAATATCAGACTTGAAAGGATGATTGCTGGTTTGCAAAATAAATTAGGAAAATTCAATAAAATCTGGGCCCCACTTTTAACTTTGTGCTCCCAGTGAATGCCACAATCGCAAAAATAGAGGAGAAGTAGAGAGTTTAGATAATTAATAACCCAAGATAGTCATGGCTGGGATGGGCATGTGTTGGGGGGGGAGGGGTGAATAAGAGGGAGAGATATTGGGTGAGAGTAAAGAAAGGGTGTTTTTTTTGGGGGGGGGTTTGTTTTGTTTATTTTTATACTGAAAGTACATGAACACATTGAATGTACTGTAACTATGATGTACTGTATATTGGAAACTATAATAAAGATTTAATGGAGAAAAAAAAAAAGATAACCCTATGATACAACCCCAGAAATGTTTCTTTTGTGAGTGTTTTCAGGTCATGACTGATTGTGTTTTAAGATTGTTAGAAACATTTTTTAGGTTGTAAAGGCTGCCGTCTTGTTTTTTTTTTTTTTTGTCTGGCAAGAAAAAATATGAAAATAAATAAAAATGAGTTGCTTAAAAAAAGTTTCGGGCCGGGCGCAACAAAAACACACCAGCGCCCGGTCCCAAACCCAGTACCCTGGTGACCAACGCTGTGAACCCACCCCCCACGCCACAGGGTCAGCTTGGCAACCCACTGTGGCACCACCTCTTACATACCCTCCCGTCCCTCACTGTGCATGCCCGCTCCCCCCGTGCACATATGTATAGTGACATCCTGTCGCTATATTCGCCCCCCCCCAATCCGGCCGCCCTACCCTCCCGTAGCCATCCCTGAAATGCACTGGGGAGTGGGTCACTGTTATTGTAGACGCCCATCCTCCAGCGCTAATATCACGGGATACCACTGTGAAGGGACCACTTAGTCCCATCTTATTTAAGGTCTCTCTACTTTTCAGGAAGTTTAGATAGTGCATAGTATTCCTGTAATTTGCATCATTAAAAAAATGTGTATCATAGTGATTTAAGACAGTCACAGCTTGTTTTAGGTACCAATCATCCTTGCAGTGACTGGAGGATCGATACTGCTCGCATGTAACTATCCAAAGCTAGTGCACTTCTTTAGTTTATAGTTTGTAGTCTTTTTATACTAACATACTGTGATGGCAGACATAGGTTCCATCTTGATGGTCCCTTCTGCCACACAGCCTTGACTGTAGGTAGCCTAGGAAAGGGCATACATCCAAGTTTAACAACCTGTACTCATTTGGTGTAACCTGTCATTCTCCCTCAGTAATCCATTTAGTCCTACTTTGAAAACTTTAACCATGCCTGCTTCTACAAGCTCATTGGATTAGCTACCCTATGACTCTGTCCACACTACACCGGATCCACCCCTCTGTAAAGTTACAGGGGGTCCAAACTGTTACTGCAATGGTTTGCACTTACACCTGTAATGTTACAGGAGGCATTTCCGTAACCATTGTCAAAACCACTCATGAGGTGGTTTCAACGACGGTTATGGAACTGGAGCTGCCACTGTACTGTTACCGGCTGTAGTGTGGATGCGTGGAAGCGGTCCCCAGCAGTGCAAGTAGCACAGCGCGAGCTGCATTGTGGGATCGGGTGCCACCATAATGGTCACCTGGCACCCGCAGTGTGGACCGGCAGTACCGGTCCCGTACCAGACACTGCTGCAGTGTGGATGCACTGTACCGCTCACCGGCCGTAATGGTTTGTAACCGTTACTGGGTCAGAGCGCTGTAGTGTGGACAGGGCCTACATGTTAACCACATTCAATGTGAAGTAATGTAGTATAGTAACAGTACTGTAATGACATAAAGGACTTGGGGTCCATCTTGTTCACTCCTTCTGCCGCATATTAGTGACTGTACCCAATCTGAGTATGGGCAAACATCCAACCTACACAGCTGGAATGTTACTCTACTCATGCTGTGTAACCACCAATGCCATTTTACTTCAGGAATCTGCCTATGACAGCCACAAAAACCTAAACTTTGCAATTGTTTTTCCACAACCTCTCCATGGCTGTTCTGCATGTTAACCATCCTCCGTGTGGAGTAAAATTTTGATTTATTTCCTCTAATTCTGCCTCATCCTCAGTTTGAAGACTTGCTGTCTTGTTCCTCTTGCTTTCACCAGCTCAGACATCTGTGCATATTTACCCTGACTGTCCCCATTAGTACTCGGAAAATATTGATCACGTCCCATCTCAACCTCCTTTGTACTAGGCTAAATAATTTGGCAAGGCAGGGAAAGCAACTTCATTTCTATAGCATCCTTTCCTGAAGGCTCAGGGTACTCTACAGTAAAAGCAACTATAAACTCTCAATTAAAACAGGCAACAGATACAATCATAAGTAACAGTGATAAAAATTCAGGGAAAAGCCTCGGTTGAGAGGAAGGTTTTTAATTTAGAATCAAAGGCCTCTATCATGCTGGCAGATCTAATGTATTCAGGCAAAGCATTCCATAAAGTGGGTGCTGCCACACAAAACTCTCTGTTCAGAGACTGATAAAACTTAGAAATAGGGACAGAAAGCAGGCCAGCATCAGAAGAGCAGAGTGAGCGAGTCGGGCGGTAGGGTACTAGGAGGTCTTTTAAGTAGTCTGGTCCAAAACTATGTAGGGCCTTGAAAGTTAGCAAGCAAATCTTGAAGGTTATGCACCACTGTATATGCAGCCAGTGCTGCACACACAGCACCAGTATAATGTGGTCCCTACGAGAAGAGCCCACAATCAGTTGGGCCATAGCATTCTTGATTAGCTGAAGGTGTCACAACAAACCTCCAGATAACCCTAATTATAGGGCATTGTAATAATCAAGACAAGAGATGACAGACGCCTGCTCTAGTATTGCCAGTTTAGCAGGGACTAGGTACCGTTTAATCCTGACGATGTTACAAAGGTGGTAAGAACCAGCCTGGACAGCTGCCAACACCTGCTGATCAGATGTCAACTTGTTGTCCAGGATGACCCCAAGATTCTTAAACACATCTACAGCTCTGACTAGTTGACTGCCCGTGAAGGACACAAGGTCTGCCTACTCAGTCTACTCATCATAGCTGGGCCATGCCTACCAGGCTGGACAGTTTTGACCTCCGTCATACCCAGGTTAAGACATAGCCAATTTGAGGACATCCAGTCATTAATTTCAGTCAAACAGCTCACCAGTATCAAGACTACATCAGACAATCAGAAGTTCCAGACAGGTAAAGATGAGTATCATCTGTATAGCAGTGAAACTCAGTGCCATACCATCTAATGGTCTCTCCCAAATGCAACATATACACTGAAGACAACACGAGAGCAAGGACTGAGCCTTGAGGAACACCATAAGGGAGCATCAAGGGCCTGGAAAGACAATTTACCAAGGTCACCCCCATCCACTGCATTCTCCCAAGTAAGTAGGACTCAGAGCAGTGCAGTACAGTTCCAGTGAGTCCCACATAGTTTCTGAGGTGATCCAGAAGCACTTTGGGGTCATCAGTGTCAAATCTCGCCAAGAAATCCAATAGGACCAATATGGTACAAACCCCCAGTCACTCGTCACGAGGAGATCGTTCATAACTCTGATGAGGGCAATATCAGTGCTGTTTGAGTACAGTATGTCTAACCTATCCTCAGAGCTTTTGCCTCCTGGGCCACTAATCAGCTTGGTGATCTTATGCTTAACCTTCTCAATATTTTCAATGTTCTTGCTGTTCCACAGTGACCAGAACTGGATGCTGTACTTCAGGTGGGGTAAAACCACATCCTTGAGGGGCCATCCCAGTGGCGTAGAGAGTTGAGATGCTGGACACCACACCTCCCAGTATGCTGGTAACCTAGGTTCCAGTTAATATTAAATAGCACTCACTGGAATGATGGAGGAGTGACCAGCGGGGTGCCATGGGGTTCAGTACTGGGACTGATCCTCTTTAATGTCTTCACAAGTTACATTGCTGAGACACTGAAAGGGAAGGTTTTCCCTTTTGCAGATGAAACCAAAATCTGTACTAGGGTGGATGCTCAAGAGGGGGTGGAGAGAACAAGCAGGGATCTGGGGAAACCTGAGGAGGTGTCAAAAAAATGGCAGTTGGGGTTCAGTGCCAAAAAGTGCAAAGTCATACGCCTAGGGTATAGGAACCCAGGCAATGAGTATATGATGGGGGGGGGGGTGTACTGACAGCCACTAAACATGACAGGTACTTTAGGGTTAACATATCTGATAACCTCAAGGGAGTACGGTAAGGTGACAAAGCAGCGGGTAGGGCTAGTGGGGTGATGGGGTGTATAGGGAGGGGTACATCCTGCAGAAGGAGGGAGGGAGGGAGGCAGTGTTGCCACTGTATTGTTTTCTAGTGAGATCCCACCCCATGTCTAGTCTTGGATGCCGCATCTCAAAAAGGACATAGACAGGGTGGAGGAAGTCCAGAGGAGGGTAACTGAAATGACTCAGGGATTGCACGGGAAGCCCTATGAGGAGAGACTGAGAGTTCTCAACATGCACACCTTTGTAGAGAGGAGAATGCGAGGTGACACGATAGAGACCTACAGGTACTGTACCTTACAGGGGTGAACAACGTGCAGGGGGAAAGTCATTTCTAATAAGAAGGAGCACAAGGACAAGGGGTCATGTGATTAAGCAGGGTGGGTTGAGAGAGAGATGTGAGGAAATATTTATTTACTGAAAGTGTGGTAGATGCCTGGAACAGACTGCCAGCAAATGTGGTGGAGGCAAAAACAGTGAGGGGCTTCAAGCATGGGTAGGATAGACATGGGGTGTATTAGAAAATAGGTAGGGAGGAGGGAGGATTACCAGAGACCATGTAGGGTTTAGAAACATTGAAACATAGAAGTTGATGGCAGATAAGGACCACAAGACCCATCCAGTCTGCTCATTTGTTTTTCTACCTCATGAATGTGCCATTGGCCTTTGCTGTGTCAATGGCCTATCTACTCATACTCCTATGTATTGCTCCCTTATGCCTATCCCATGCCTGTTTGAAGCCCTGCACTGTATTCATATCCGCCACTTCCTGAGGTAGGCCGTTCCATGCACCCATCACACTTTTTGTGAAAAAGAACTTCCTCACATTACCCCTTAATCGGCCTTCCTCTAATCTCATACTGTGTCCTCTTGTCCTGCTATTTTTCTTATATTAAAACACGTTAGATTCTTTCACCTTGTAAATGCCCTTAAGGTGTTTGAATGTTTCAATCACATCACCTCTTTCCCTCGTTTGCTCTAGGGTATACATATTGAGTTCAGTTAATCTGTCCTCGTATATTTTCTGACACAGTCACTGCACCATTTTGGTTGCCCTTCCCTGGAATGCCTCAGTTTGGTTAATGTCCTTGTGAAGGTGTGGCCTCCAGTACTGCATGCAGTACTCCAGATGGGGCCTAACCAGTGTCTTGTAAAGAGGGATTATTACCTCCTTCTTCCGACTTGTGATACCCCTACTAATACACCCCAACATCTCTATAGCCTTACCTACTGCTTTAGTGGTCTGCTTGGATGATTTCAGATCATCGGTGATGATGACGCCCAAGTCTCTTTCTTCCCTTGTGACTGCCAGCAACTCCCCTCCCTGCCTATAGGTGGCTTCAGGGTTTCTCTTCCCTATGTGCATGATCTTGCAGTTCTTTGCGATAAACCCAGTTGCCACTCTTCCGACCATTTTGCTTGTTTATCCAGATCTCTTCTCATTCTGCCCACCCCATCTGGATCATCTACTCTGTTGCAGATCTTGGTGTCATCTGCAAACAGACAAACCTTACTCTCTAGTCCATCTGCAATATCACTGATGAAGATATTAAACAGGATTTGCCCCAGGACTGATCCCTGAGGTACCCCACTTGTGACTTGCATATCTTCTGACTGTATACCGTTTACCACCACTCTCTGTTTTCTGCTCGTCAACCAGTTTGCCACCCAGTTGACCAACGTCTGACCCACCCTGAGCCTACCCAGCTTATTAATCAATCTTCTATGTGGAACAGTATCAAAAGCTTTGCTGAAGTCAAGGTAGCTGACATCAACCGCTCTTCCTTGGTCCACCACTCTGGTTACCCAGTCAAAGAAAATCTATGAGATTAGTTTTGACAGGATCTTCCTTTTGTAAACCCATGCTGTCTTGGATCCTGTGCTCCTATGGATTCCAGGTGTTGCACTATCCTTTCCTTAAGGAGTGTCTCCATAATCTTGCCCACTACTGAGGCAAGACTGACTGGTCTGTAGTTCCCTGCCTCCTCCCTGCTACCATTCTTGTGGAGTGGGATCACATGAGCCCTTCTCCAGTCTTCTGGGACCTCTCCTGCGCTCAGAGACTCACTAAACAGTTTTGATAATGGCCCTGGTAGTTCCACCCTTAGCTTCTTTAGTACCCTGGGATGTATGCCATCAGGTCCCATTGCCTTGTCCGCCCTGAGCTTATCAAGCTCTTGTAGGACCCTTTCTTTTGTGAAGGGACTAGTGCACACCTCCTTCCCCCCCCCGGGTTCGTGGTGCTGAGCTATGGGCACTACCCTACCTTCTCTTCAGTAAATACTGAGCAGAAGTATCTATTTAGGATAGACACTTTTACTTGGTCCTCCTCCTCACACACCCCTTATCCCCTTTGATCTTAGCAATACCCCCTCTGGACTTTCTTCTTTCACTAATGTATCTAGCAAAAGTCTTGTCACCTTTTTTTACTGTTCGTGCTACTGTTTCCTCAGTTTGGGCCTTTGCCTGCCTTACTGCCTTCCCTGCTTCCCTTAAAGAAGTTTGGTATGCCTCCCTATCTTCATCCTGCTATATTCCCTTATATTTCCTGAAGGCTAGCCTTTTGGCTCTGACCTTTTCTGCTACTGTTTTTGAAAACCAAAGTAGTTTCCTTCTTCTTTTGCACTTCCTTTTCTCACTAACACAATGGGATGTTGCTTCAAGTATTGCATCTTTAATGCGTGCCCACTTTGCCTGTACCCCCTCACCTGTATTTCTTTTTGCCAGGGTTAGTTTAACTCTGTTGCCATCTTATCAAAGTCAGCCCCTCTGAAGTCCCATATTTTTGCCTTGGAATGGGATGATTTAGTTCTAGTGGCCAAATTAAACCATACCATGTGATGGTCACTGGCCCCCCAGGTGACCTTCTTCCTGGAGATCTGTGATCCTTTCCCTGTTAGTCAGTACTATATCTAGGATAGCCCTTTATCTTGTGGGTTGTTGTACCAGTTGTTTGAGGCCCTTCCCCTGCAAGGAGTCCACCATGTATCTAGTTCTGGCAGATGTCCCTGCTGGTATTGACCAATCTGTATCTGGCATGTTGAAGTCTCCCATTATCAGAACCTCCTCTTTAGCTGTCATATTGTGTATATCTTCTAACAGTAATGTGTCTATGTCCTCCCCCTGGTCTGGAGGCCTGTACACTATCCCGGTTTGTATGGCTGTCCCATTTCCTGTTTCCAGGGTGACCCACAGTTCTTCTGGCTCCTTATGTGTATTCTGAATTTCTGTAGCTTTGATATTTTTATTGACATAAAGGGCCACTCCCCCCCACCCCCTTTTTGCACCTCGTCTCTTCTGAACAGTACATAGCCAGGTACTGAAGTCTCCTGAGTGTGGTTACTGGTAAGCCATGTCTCGCTAATGGCTACTGTGTCCAGTTTAGCCTCTGTCATTATTGCCTGCAGGTCTGGGATCTTGTTTCCCAGACTGCAAGCATATGTGTACGTGATTTTCCATTGGCCAGATTTTGGTGTGTTAGTTGTTGGGCAAGGTCCGGCATTTCACCTGTACGTCATATCGAGAGTCGGACCTTTTTCCTTACCTGATGATGCAAATAAACTACAGACATGCTGAACTCCTGTCTGACCACTAGCTGAGGGGGAGGGGTGTTATTCTCATTCAACGTATGGGGTGCTGCACCCCACTCCCCATTTGCTTGTTTAAATATTCTGCAAAGTTGTCAAACTTCTGCCACATTGCACTGACTCCCTCCTTAGATGCAGTCCATCAAATTTAAAGAACTTTCTCTCCCAAAACTGTTGCCAGTTCCCTACAAATTTGTGTCCTTTTTCTCAGCACCAGCCCTTAAGCCACATGTTTAGCTCCCCTATTTATTTATTTAGTTTTTGTTGACCGGGTAAGTACACTAGACAAATCCTGCCTTTTTTCAGGCACGACCCGGGGGAGGAGGATACAGATGAATGCCAACTGACCTTGAAACAGATTAAGCTATCTCCCCTTCTCTGACCTTCTGTCCATCTGCCCCTCTCTGCTAGATTGGCATAAGTGGCAGTCCCTTGCACATTCCTACTTTAAATGTAAGGTCCCATTTCTCTGCCCCCATCCCTAATGTGTGCAAGTCCCTCTGTAGTGCATCCCTTCTTCTGCTGTTTCCACTCTTTTTGACAGTTTATTATCAGCAAACTTAAGTTGCCTGCTGCTGACCCTCTACTCTCGTAGATAATTAAATAGCAAAAGATCCAGAACTGACTCCTGGGGTATGCCACTCAGTGCATCCTCCACTTTAAATGGTAACCATTCATCACTACTCTCTGCTTTCAGCGTTTTAGCCAATTTGTTATCAACCACTTGTACACTCTGTGGACTCCATAGTGGGCTGTTTTCTTCATGTGTTTCCATGTTTTACAGTGTCAGAGGCCTTGCTGTACTGTAGTCCTAACAAAGTACATTCACAGCCTGGCCTCTATCCACCTCTTTAGTTACTGTACCTCCTGAAAGAAGGCAGTTAGTGGGGTTTGGCAAGATCTACCTTTTGTGAAACTATGCTATGTGACAAAGAACAGCTAATTTTGATTCATGTGTTTTTTACTATTTTCCCATATTCAGCCCCTCCCCTCAGTTTGAGTGCATGTCCTTTAGATCATACTACTAAGGATCATTCTAAGGATCATACTAAGTCATTTAGGGAGCTCAGAGAAGGAGATGCTGGATGAAATGGATGATAGTTTGTCACCCAGCCTGGTCAGGTGTTCCTTGGTCTCCACAACTGGCTGGCTGGCGAGATTGTTAGTTCCTATGTGTACCAGGATGTCAATGTTTTCTCCTGCTTCCTGAACAATTTTAGCAATGTGGTCAGTGTCTCTCCACTCTGATGTACCTGGGAGACATCTGACCATTACCCCTGGCTGGAGATGCATATAAACTCCCCGAATCATGGAGTCATGTGATCAGAAGTTTTTTAGATTTCCTTTTTGCTTTTTTTGTTTTGGTTCCTGTTTTGGGTGAGTTTTGTTGTGGTAGCTCCTGTGCTGCTGTGTCCTACTGTGCAGAGTTCTCTGCCCCTTTGATTGATTTCGGAGATAGAGGCAGATACCTGTTTGTAGTTTTTATACGGTTTGTGGAGGTGATATTTTGGAGAGCACTGAGTGATGGGGCACCCAATTTGCCCCTCCTAACCACCTGCCAACCTCCCGGACCAACTGCCCTCTGCGGTTGAGGTGTTTCTGTTGGATGTTGGTGAAATGGCGGGCAGTTCTTATAATGTATTTCCTCTTGAATATGTAATTTGAGGCACGCAGTCTCTGCCCATGCTGCCTGGAGCTGAGCCCTTAGAACTCCAATGGCCCAGCATGTAGGACAGTGTTCTAAATCCTGTAAAACTGCCCTTCTGAAAAGTATTCCACAGTACCTGCAGTTAATGATATCCATTCCAGATAAGTTGCTGGGTTTATAACCTGGTCAGCATAATTAGAAGTAAGAGAATAAAAGCAAAAGTTTGATTTTGTGTTTTGTTGGTTTGTTTTTGTATAATTTGTTATAACAAGTTAAATTACTAGTGCCACTATAAATGAGGTCACTGTGTGGATACCCCTCTGATCCGCCCATTCCTACTTTGCCACAGGAAATGTCATGACTGTGCTAACCTATAAAAGGAGTGTAGTGTGGGGTGGTTGGGGATGGGAGTGGGAGGTTGGACCCTTCCCCTGCTGAAAAAGAACAACTATGGATGAAAGAAACAAGGAGGTAAGAGCAGAGGGTCTGCAGAGATGGATCAGATAGGGATCATCTGGATGGAGTGGGTGGACCAAGCAGTCCTTCTCTGCCAACATATTCTATATTTCTATGTGTGGAAACAAGCTGGATCACTGGGGGTTTGCCTGTCAGAGAGGATTGAGCATCTGTTGACTTCTGTTTTGGGGAGGGAGGGTACACTTTGCCACTCATAGTACTGTCACTGCATGGAGGCATGACGTCGGGAGTGGTTACAGCTCAGAAGGGGGTTGGCCAGTAGCAGGTGGATGGTGTGTGTGTCCCTCTGTACACAAGCATGCTAGTACCCTTGCATGCCACCAACCGGGGAGCAGGAAAAAAATGGAAAATAGGTCTGGAGCATCACAATTCATTCATTTGAAATGAATAATGCAAACGTGACGTCTGTATGTAAATTAGAAATGCAAATGAATTGTGATGCTTTTAAATTGTACTTCTCCTCACCCTAGCCACACCTCTGAGGAAGACTCATGAGGAGTCGAAGCGCTGGGTTGGAAGCTGGCGTGCACTGTGGTGTTCAAGCTCAAGAGCTAGAATAAATAAGCTATTTGGATTTAATTCGTATTCTCTGAGTTTGCTTTGGTGTAGAGTGCACTCAGTTCTGTTAACTCTACTATTTCAAAGGCCTGGTCACCTAAAATTTTTATTCTTGCTCTTTGGACCATCAGAAGGCCCTCCTCAGAGGAGTGGAGTGGGCGTACTGGGGTGTACGGGTGCACGGGTACAGGAGCTCACTCAGGTAGGCTGGGCCCAGTCTAAGCAGGGCTTTATACAGTAGGTTAACAAACCTATTTGAAATGAGATACACCACTTCATTGGTAGCCAGTGCAGGAATCACAGTGCCAAAGTGATATGGCAAGATCTTGACAAGCCCATAAGTAACTGGGCACTGCAGCTGCATTCTTCCGCTACTGCGGGTGTCGAAGCATACTTCCATTAACCCCAAGGAGAGCACTTGTCCTCCCAGCAGTGCCATCCCCCCCAACCAGAACCCTCCAACTAGGCACCATAGCCCACAAAACAATGCTTCAATAATAAGCACTGGTGGTAACATTGCTGCAACAAACGCAGAGCAGAGCTATAATTAGTTAATTAAAAAGAAGTGAATTAAAAAGTGCTTCCTGGTCCCATCAATCCAAGGGAAAATCCATCACTGCACATTCTAGACCTGAAACACAGAAAACATATAGAATCAATATACATACATATGAAAAGTGGTCCCAGGTGTCTGCCAGTACAAAGTATGCAAAAGAAATGAGAGTACAGATGGCGTCTAAGTCTTACTGCACCACATCCGTGGCAGTCATTAGGACAGAATTACATTAATCCATTAAACTTTTTTAAAAAGTGCATCTGAATATCAGCATGCGTAGATACTCTTACACAGTTGCACATTTTGTTTTGGCAGACACCTGGGACAGATTTTAATATGTATCGTTATTGATTCTATTACTAAATAATGCATGCAATTAAATTATTGTATTTCAGCAGGGAGATTCTGGTGGGCATCACCTCTGATGAAACTCATAAAGAAATATAAGGTCAGACATGGGAGTGATGGCAGTCATGCTATGTAACATATTTTAGTGTATCACATTTTATATCATTGCTTAGTTTGCACATAATAAAGAGGCACATTTAGCATCTCGAGTGGATGAGTGCTTTTTTTGTGTTTTTACAGCTAGAGGCTTAGTGTTGCTTCTTGTACTTGTTAACTTTACTGTTGGAGAGAAGTGGCATTTTTGCTCATTGTGGTCTCTCAAAAGGCTCTATAAGACTTATTTTAGAATGACCACTAGCTATACATCTAGTGATAAGTTCTTCAGACTGACTCACAAAATCTTTATCTTGAGAGCAGTTTCTTCAGAGGTGAAGGAATTGCCCATATGGGATGCAGGATATCAGAGTAGGAGGGTAGGCACTCCTGGTAAGGAGAACTGTTTCCTGCCATGGACTTCCTGAACTCTTTTGAATTGATAACCCCCAGGTCCTTAACCCAGTCTATCTCCGAATCCCTAATTACATGAGTAAACTAAAGTTTTTGGCTATTTGCAATGAGATACTGCATGGAATCTGTCCTTGCTGTAGAGTACCAACCAAAATTATCATTTTTAATTTATCTTTTTCTGCTTTGGAGCCAGTTTAATGCTTCTGTTCCACTGCCCCCCAGCCCCATCGCCTAGGCATCCCAGGGACTTGATGTCAATCCCGGTGCATTCGCCACAGTGTATTCCTTGTGGTGGGGGATGGTGGCTTTGCCTGCCATCACACAGATCCAGTTCCAGGAAAGGGCCCTATAACCTGGTACAGAGACTGCGAGGGGATGGTGTGTCATTCTATACTGTGCCTGGACATTTTTCTTCCAGTTTTCTCCCTTGAAGGAAAGGATGTGCAGTGCCATCCATAAGTCCCAAAACACACTCCTGTTTGTGGGATGTCACCAGCTGCCGTTCCTCCAATTCCTAAGTTGCAGTCCAGGCTGCCTGCACCCCCCCCAGGCTGCTGCTAGTGCCCAGACGTATGCCGGGACCTGCATCCCTCCCTCCCTCCCTAGAGGAGGAGAGCAGTCCATTGGATACACAATCCTCCTCTCCCTAGCCAACCCCTAGTGACCTGAGTCCGCTCCCAAACCCAGGTTGCTGGTATTGTGGCAGGTGATGTATAGTGTCTCAGCCCTCTTTGCCACTGGGCCAGCACCAACCAAAATTATTAAGGTGTCATCAATGTACCTGTACCGGTGCATAATATTAAAAAATAAACTTATGAAAGGGTGTTAAAATGAACTGAAACTTCCATAAAACCAAATTTTGCAGAAGAAGGGGCCATTATTGCCTCATGGCAGTTCCACACTTCTATAATTAAAACTTACCATCAAAACAAAACAGGTTATGGGCCCAAACAATGTGCACTGGTACAGGTATTATTCTCCAAACAGAAAGTCAGGGTTGTAAGTCCTAGCTCATGCGGGATGTAAGTATGTAGTGAGGTCATATCCTCTTCTATCTATATGTAATCATCTTTCCAGGTGACCTGTTGCACCTTACTGTATGCCACACAGTAAGTCCATGGAGTCCCTGAAGGTGATTTTTGTGGATCTTTGGCAAGTAGTAAAAGGTGAGCAGGCTGGGAAGCTCCACCCCTTAAGAGAAATATATTTCTCTTGTGCTACTTACCCCTTGCCAATGTGCCTTTTGTAGCATTGTTATTGTCATCCAGAAGCATATGTGCTTCTGGCAGATCAACCTCCCTGCTCATTAGCACCGCAATGCTTCTCTTATCATGCATTTTTGAATATTACATCCATGGCCTTCAGTTCCCACAAGTCCATCCTTTCTTCCAAGTACTGGTTATGTCTCCTCAGATTCCAATCTTGTTTCAACAGGTTGTGGACTTCTTTAAGTACTTTTTGGGTAGGTGTAAATAACCACATTTTGAGTTTGTGGACAAAACCTGGACTTCGGTCCAAAGTTAATTCTTTATTATTTTTTTTTTAATTAATGTGCTTTATTAAAGTTTTGAGTAACAAAAAGAATCAACAAACAATTAAACACATCAAACCACACATATTTCAGTAACCCTATATAGTAGGAAATACACTTGTCAAATTATGGATGTAAAATATACCAAAATACAAATATGTATAGGTTGCATCGGCGCAACTAGGCTCCAACCCCCCCTCCCCTCTTCCACCTCCAAATGTCCACCACTCAAGACTAACCTAACGTACAAGCTGCAACCAAACAGGGCCAAGGAAAGGGCTGCTCGACCGGAATGCAAGCACCGGTATCTTATTAAAAAAAAAAAAAAACAACTGGGTTCAGGGCCAGGAGTTAGCGTATCATTATAATACTGACTACTTGAAAGACTACTGTACACCTAGGTAACTGTATCCATATTGGATAAGTACAACGCATAAAGCCTCCCCCATTTCTTATCAAAACCTTTAAGATTATGTCTTAAAGACACAATCGTTTTTTCAACTCTAAGATTATAAAGTAGTTTGTTCAACCATTCCATGTAAGTAATTACTGAGGAATCCTTCCAGTGCTTAAGCACCAGTTTTTTAACCGTATGGGATATAAGGGCTAAGTTGTACCGTCTCTCTTCAACAGGGACGGTGGCATAGTCCCCCACTATACAAATCTCAGGTATGAAACCCTCTTCCAGACCTAGTAAGGGATCTATTTTCTCTTGTATCTCTTTCCATAAGACTTTCACCCTCGGACAATCCCATAGTATGTGGAGCAGAGTACTCTCTGCCTTACCACATCTAGTACATATATTGTTGCTTAGTTTACCCATGGCTGCTAACTTGGAAGGAGTTAGATACATATTGTGCAATATATAAAATTGCATTATCCAAAGGTTATCATTGGAAGTATAAGAGACCGCTGCCTGCCATATATTTTCCCAGTTTAGATCTTTAGTGGGAAATTGCTCTGTCCAGTATGTTGACCTGCCAGTCACCCCAGGACAGATAAGGGGGTACAGGGTCGAATTAATTTTACAGACCGTATGCGGTTGCCAAGCCAAGGTTCGTAATGTTTCTAAAAGCCCTGATTGATCCTCATCCCATTTATCATTTCCAAATTTGGTAATTAATAGGTGCCTGACCTGGTATCCGTAAAAAACCTGCCTCTCAGGAATGTTTAGCACATACATAAGATCCTTAGTAGCTTTGAGTTTGCCATCTTCCAAGACGGCCGATATTATTACCTTAGAATTTTGAGATGATGTATACGGCTTTAAGCACTGCCCACTAATTTTAAAATTGGGATTTGAATATAGAGGCTGGGAAATATCTTTAAGGTTATTATATTTAATAGCCTTACATAACTGCTTGTGGACCTTAATGGACATTAAGATTAATTCATCCCTAAGGAAAGGGCGGCATTCTTTAATCGTGGTATATAATAAAGCCGAGGGATCTATGCCACTCTGCTTGATCCAGTGCCGCTCTAATTGTAACCACGCTGGGTCCTGGGCATTTCCCTGGATCTGGGAAGCCGGATGGGTCCACTGTAAATATCTAGCCATGTGGCTTACTAAATAATAATGATAAAAATTAGGGAGTTTAAGGCCTCCACATAGCTTTGCTGCCCCTAACTTCATAGAAACATAGAAACATAGAATTTGACGGCAGATAAGGACCGCTTGGCCCACCTAGTCTGCCCATTTTCCTACCTAACAGATAAGCTGCAGATCCTAGTTAACCAACAGCTTACTTCCTCTTACCCGCCACTAGGACTGCCTTATGCCTGTCCCATGCACTCTTGAAGTCCCCCACTGTTCTTGACTCCACGACCTCCTTGGGGAGGCTGTTCCATGCATCCACAACCCTCTCAGTGAAAAAATACTTCCTCACATTACCCCAGAGCCATCCCCCCTCTATCTTCAAATTGTGCCCCCTTGTTCTTGCACATCTCTTTTTCTGGAAGATGCTACCCTCCTGGGCTTTGTTAATTCCCTTGAGGTACTTGAAAGTTTCTATCATGTCCCCTCTCTCCCTTCTTTCCTCAAGAGTATACATATTAAGCTCCTTTAGTCTTTCTTCGTATGTCTTCTGATGCAGACCCTGCACCATTTTGGTTGCCCTCCTCTGGACAGCCTCCACTCTGTCTATGTCTTTGCGGAGATGGGGTCTCCAGAACTGCACACAGTACTCCAGATGGGGTCTCACCAACTGTCTGTACAGAGGGATAACAACTTCCAGTTTTCTACTATTGATGCCTCTTCCTATGCATCCCAGTATCCCCCAGCCTTCCTTACTGCCTTCTCACATTGCTTGCCCACCTTTAGGTCATCTGATATAATTACCCCCAGGTCCCTTTCTATTTTTACTGTTGTCAGTATCTCACCCCCATTGTGCTACGCTTCCCTGGGTTTTGTTTCCATATGCATTACCTTGCACTTCTTTGCATTGAATCTGAGCTGCCATACATTTGACCATTCCTCCAACCTTGCCAAGTCCCTTCTCATCCTTTCCACTCCATCTTGTGTATCAACCTGTTGCAGATCTTTGTGTCATCTGCAAAGAGACATACTTTTTCTTCCAGTTCCTCTCAATGTCACTTATAAAGACATTAAAAAGGACCGGTCCCAGTACTGAACCCTGCGGTACCCCGCTAGTAACCCTCCTTTCTTCACTGTGTACTCCATTTACTACTACCCTTTGCGTCCTGTTGTCTAGCCATTTTTTTTTCTAGGCTACCACCTTGGGACCCACTCCAAGGGTGGCTATCTTGAGTATTAATCTTTTGTGTGGGACTGTGTCAAATGCTTTGCTAAAATATTGGTAGGCCATGTCCACAGCCCCTCCCTGGTCTACTACTTTGGTCACCCAGTCAAAGAAATCTATTAGATTCGTCTGACATGATCTTCCCATCATGAATCCATGCTGCCTTGGGTCCTGTGCCCCACTGGCCTCTAGGTACTCAACAATTCTTCCCTTCAGAAGTGATTCCATCATTTTCCCTACCACTGAGGTCAAACTAACTGGTCTGTAGTTTCCTGCCTCTGTCCTGCTCCCACTTTTGTGAAGAGGAATCACATCTGCCCTCCTCCAGTCCTCGGGTACCACCCATCCTCCCATGATTTGTTAAAGAGAGTAGTCAGGCGTCACTAGTTCTACCTTAGTTCTTTAGAATTCTTTTGTGAATCCCATCAGGCCCCATTGCTTGTCCACCTTTAATTTTATTAGTTCTTTCAGAACCTTTCTTCTGTAAATGGACTGGTATCGACCCCCGTCTTCAGAGTGTTTCTCTTGTTTGGTTTAGGTAACTCCCCTCCTCTTCCTTTGTGAATACTGAGCAGAAATATTCGTTCAGTATCCCTGCTTTTTCACTGTCACCCTCTACCCACATTCCCTCCCCTTTATTAAGCTTCAGTATCCCTCCTTTGGTCTTTCTTCGCTCCCTAATGTACCTATGAAAGGTCTTATCCCCCTTCTTAACAGAATTGGCTATCCTTTCCTCGGTTTGGGCCTTTGCTATTCTGACTGCCTTCCCAGCCTCTTTCTGCTTTAACTGATAAAGTTCTCTGTCCTGCTCCTTCTGTGTTTCCTTATACTTCCTGAATGCTGTCCTTTTCTCCTTAACTTTCCCTACCACCTCTTTTGTGAACCGTAGTGTTTTTTTCCTTTGTTGTGTTTTATTGATTTGCTTTACACAAAGGCTTGTTGCCTCTGTGATGGCTGTTTTGATCACTCCCCATTGTTCCTCCACCCCTCCTTCTTGCCTGTTTGCTAGTGCTTTTCTGAGGTACTCTCTCATTTTCCCAAAGTCAGCCCTCCTAAAGTCTAGTACTCTTGCTTTTGTATGGCTTGATTGTATGGCTGTGTTTATCGTGAACCACACTGTTTGGTGGTCGCTTGTTCCCAGATGTATACCCACTTCTAAATCTGAGATTCTTCTCCATCCCATTTGAAAGTACTAGGTCTAAGATCTGCCCTCCCGAGTGGGTTCCAATACTAGCTGTCTGAGGCATGCCCCCTGTAGGGCATCAAGAATGACCCTGCTCTTGGATGTGCCTGCAGCAAAGGTGTTCCACTTAACATCTGGCATATTCAGGTCCCCCATCAACAATATCTTCCATTTTTCTGCCATTCTAAGAAAGCCTTCTATCATTTCCTTGTCCATTTCCTCCTCCTGAGATGGGGGTCTGTATACAACCCCCATGCGGATTGTGGTGCCATTTCCTGTCTCCAGGGTGACCCAAAGTGCCTCATCTGCTCCCTGTTTACTCTTTAGTTCTGTTGCTTTGATTCCTTCCTTTACATAGAGAGCTACTCCTCCTCCTCGTTTACCCTCCCTGTCCCTCCTGTAGATTGTGTATCCTGGTATGTTGACATCCCAGTCATGGTTTTCTGTGTACCATGTTTTTGTGACTGCCACAATATCAGGCAACCCTCTTCCATCAAGGCCAGTAGTTCAGGGAGCTTGTTCCACAGTCTGTGGGCATTGGTACTCATCACCCTCCACTTTTGATAGCTTACCTCTTTTAGGCCCCATTTCTGTCCTTACTGCCTTTGCCTTTTTTACAGTTAAATCTGTTCTGCTCCTAATAACTTCTATACCTTGGTGTTTACCTCACTAATCACCATGTTTTGTGAGGGGAGAGCTCGGTTCCCTGCTCCTCTCTTCGTGCCTCCCCTTGGCTAGTTTAAATGCTTGCAAATGAAGCATTTAAACCTCTCTAGGATCCTGGTTCCCCCCTGGACAGATGCAGACCATCGCACGGTATAGGTCTGCATCCCACCAATGGCTCCCAGTCCCCAATGAAGCCAAAACCCTGAGCTCCACACCAGTTTTTCAACCACTCATTGAATTCCCTGGTGAGAAGTGCCCTAGCATCTCCCTTGCCATAGACAGGCAGCACCTCCGAGAAGGTTACCGTTTGCGCTACTTGTCTAAGGCCCCTTCCCAACTCTACAAACTCCTCTTGCACTGCTCTGATCCCATTCCTAGCCAGGTCATTTGTCCCTAGGTGGACAATGACATCCGGCTCCCTCCCTCGTGCAGCTCCTCCCACGATCCTGAGGATTCGCTTCTCTCCCTCTAAGCTCGGGCGCGCAGGAGGCACCTCCTCCTCTCCCTTCCTCCCCATTTCTACCCCCTAATGATTGAGTCCCCACCAGGAGTTGTTTCTTTCCCCTGTGGGGTCCCATGCCACCCTCCTGTGGGTCTCCTTTGTGAAGGTTCCCAGCATCCTCCTTGGTCTCCACTGCAGGAGCCTCCATAGAGGAACCACTATCCACCAGACGAGTGAATGAATTGTGGAGAGGTACAGCTGGAGGGATGCAACTCTGTTTCACCACCCTCTCTCTAGCCACCCTGGTCCAGCCTCTCCTCTTTCTTGGCAGTCTCTGAGGTAGTGGCATTGGCCCTGGTGGTCCCTGGGTGGGAGAGGAGGTTTCACGAATCCTGGCCAGGTCAGCCTGGAGACGGGCAACCTCCTCTCTCAGACCAGAGAGGTGCCTGCAAACAGGCAGCATTGCAGCCTCTAGAATGTCTCCCGGAACACTGCCGCCCCATAGCCATTGCACTGCACCACTCCTACCATGTCTTATTTTGTGTCCTCTCTACTGTTTCTCTGAATGCTTATTCTCTCCTCTCCTTACAACTCTCACCCTTCCTGTTCTGGGACAGCAACTTCCTATCTTCTTCAGTAGCCTCCTTCTTCCTTGCTCAATATCAGACCACCAGCAGCTAGGGGAGAGTGAGCTACTTTTTCTTTAGGGTTAACAAAACCAATGTTTCTCTATGATCCTTTCCTTCCTACTGCCAAACAGGAAGTTTCTGTTGACAGTCAAATCCAGTGGCTATAAAAGTAGAACTGGCTTTGGGTGGGATGGAGGGCAATTAGTAAGAAAAAAAGGCTAGCAACAGGAAGTTGTAATTTGACTCACCTGCTTTTATAGTGTCTAAACCACACCCCCAGGTAAGCTCTCTTTCCTCCTACTGGTTTAGCAAAGTCTGCTGATATAGTACCCTTCACTGCACAGAACTCACACTCACTTTCTTTCTTTCTTTTCTTTCTTTTTTTTAACCCTAAGACCCCTTCTACTTCTAATAAATTTATCTTTCTACTTAATCTTAACAGACACTGACTCCTGCTGAGATGTATGTTTTAAATTAATAAGAAAATGTAGCTTCTTTTAGTTAGCTGCTTTCTGCTCTACAAGCAAGGCTAGCAACAGCAATACATATACGACCTTCTTGGCGGTTTTCCTTTCCACAAAAACTGTGAAATAGCACTGTGTATTTTCTGAAACCACGAATATGAAAGGTAGAAATTAAGCATGTTTAAAGGGTAAAATAACCTTGGGAGAATATTCATCTTTATCACACTGACTCTTCCCTGTATCAAAAGTTGTAAAGGGAGCCCATCTATCCAGGCCCAGCTTAATAGTTCCTAATAAAGAGTCTAGGTTATGTTTCTTAATCTGCCCCATATCCCTAGAGATAGTAAGTCCTAGGTATTTAAGTTGGGAAGCCCAGCTCAAATTAGTATTGTTTATATGTGCACGATGGGTATAACTATTGAGCGGTATCACCGTGGATTTCTCAATGTTTAATTTATAGTTTGCTAACTTCCTAAAAGCTTCTATAATACTCAAAGCTGACAGGATCAAAGTATCAGGATTCACCAAGTGTAACAGTATGCCATCCGCACAGGCTGACAAACAGAGATGCAGATGACCTATCTGGATACCTTGCACCGAGGGAGAGTGCTGCAGGAAATACAGTAAAGGCTCAATATATAAATTAAATAACATTGGCGACAGTGGACATCCCTGACGGGTGCCCTTATGCAGTGGAAATGAACTGGAACAAACGCCATTACAAAGGATTTTTGCCATAGGGTTTGTGTACAGGATTTTAACCCATTGAATAAATTCCTCAGGGATACCGAATTTCTCTAAAACTGAGAACAAAAAGGGCCAACTGACCCGGTCAAAGGCCTTCTCTGCGTCCAGGGATACCAGAACCATAGGGAACGGGCTTAACCTGGACGCAGAGAAGATATGAAAGAGCTTCCTTAGGTGATCTGTAAACGACTTCCCTGCCATAAATCCAACCTGTTCCGAGCTAAGCAGGGGTTTCCAGACCTGTGCTAATCTTGTTGCCAGAATTTTAGAAAACAGCTTGATATCATAGTTCATTAAGGATATAGGCCGGTAATTGTTTACCCTGGTTTGGTCTCTACCCGGCTTTGCTATCACTATAATAAGAGCTTCCAGCAGGGTTGGGTCATTTATCCCTGACTCACAAAAAAAGTTAAACACCTGCAAGAGCAAAGGAGAGAGCCGCTTCTCAAATGTTTTATAAAAACGAGGTGGGAAGCCGTCCGGTCCAGGGGCTTTATCATCAGAAAGGGCGTGTATGGCTTCTGACAATTCTTGTTTTCCCATCCTCCTAACCAGGAACTCTCTATCCTATGGGGAGAGCGAGGGAAGATGGGCATACTGTAGGTAACTCTTAATTTCAGCCAGAGTTGGAGGGCAGGTTAAGGGGGAATATAGCTCTTTATAATACTCCTCAAACTCCTGAACAATCTCCCTAGGTTTCTTAAGCAGTGTACCATCGTTACTGGAGTTCACCGCCACCACCATTCTAGACTCATCCTGCTTTTTAAGTCACAATGCCAGAAGACGGCCCGTTCTGTTACCCTAATCTATGTATTTTGTGTGAGACCTAAACAGCATAAATTGCGCCTTTTCTCTTAAGATTTCTGAGTATTGATTCCTTAGCAAAGCTAATTGGGTCAGGGTCTCTTCATCTGGATCATGATTTGCCCTTTGTTCTAGATTTTGTATTTGGCCTAACAAGGAAGAAGAAAGGGCCTCTGTTTTCTTTTTCCGAGTTGTGGCCAACCGTATGCATTCTCCCCAATATCACATTTAAACGCGCTCCATAGCATATCTATACATTGTATGGAACCAGAATTCTCTACTGTGTAGCGTTCTATACTCTTTTTAAGGATGTCCACTACTTTTGGCTCTTGAAGCATCTGTACATTCAATCTCCAACTACTATCTTTCACAGTGGACTTAGGCAAGGCTCCCTCTAACCAGATGGGCGCGTGGTCCGAAATAGTTCTAGGGGTAATCCCACTACCAGCTATCTCATTCAATATTGGATTATTAACAAGGAAAAAGTCTATGCGTGACAGGGATCTATGTACAGCAGAATAACATGTAAACTGCTTGAGATTAGGATTTAATAAGCACCACAGGTCAATGAGTTTGTGGTCTGCCAGAAATTCTTTAAACGCTAGCTGTGCAGGGGTAAGAAATCTTTTATTCTGACTGCTTGACCTATCTAATTCTGGAGATTGCACTGTGTTCCAGTCTCCTGCCAGCACTATTGGCACCTTCGGGAAGGATCCCAGAGTTTGTGAGAGGGCAGTAAATAATTTGGGGGAGTCCTTATTAGGCCCGTAAATTGAACCCAATAACATCTCTACGTGATTCAGTATTCTCAGTATCAGTATAGCCCTACCCTGTGGATCTATATGGGCTCACTGCAACTGAAAGGCTGTGTCACGAGTAAAAGCTATAGCTACTCCTCTTTGGGCTGTAGTGTTACCTGCAGCATGGATTTGTCCAATTTGACATCTTCTGAACAGGAGTTTTTCTTTCTCCAATAAGTGCATCTCCTGGAGAAAGATTACCTTACCACCTAGCGATGCCAAATGCCTCAGAATTTGATAACGCTTAACCCTTTTCCTGGCTCCCTTCACATTCCAGGATATAAACCTCATGATTCTGCCCTAACTATAAACCAGAGGAACCCAGTCGGGAATCTGCTCAAGGTAGAATGATTACATCTTGTCTCCCCTCTGAATCCCTTAAACCTTACTTCTTTGTAATGTAGCACTTTCCTTAAACTTGTAATCTTTTTTCCTTTTGTTCATCCCCTGGAGTGGTGGACATTCCCTTCCCTGCCACCCTCTCTACAAAAACCCGAAAATCTAATGCCCCTTATATCCTCCTTCCCCCCCATTATCCCCAAACTAATAATCTGCCGTTCCCCAGTCCTACTGACTGTCCTCCTTCCCAAATATTGGTTACGATCCAACTTTGCTACCATATATCCCGCTCCCTTCTCTCACTCCTCTCTCCCCACCCGCGACATCCATTCAAAGAGAGGAAAATTATGCTATCCATTATCCCCCTTAGAAAGTACTATTATAATATCCTAGGAACAAAATTCGCTTTCCTGTCCGTCTAGCCATCCCAAGTATTAACAATATTAGTTAAGAGATCATCATAAGTTTCCTAAGCCACCTCACAACTTACAGCTATAAGGGGCCAAATTAGTCGACCTAACATGCATTGTATCATAATTGGAGGAAAATACTTTTACAGATTAAACACAGTTTAAACAATCCCCACTACTATTAATAAAGTGTTCCCCCTTACAACATTAACGTCCCACATTAAATTCGTTAAGACTCGCAGTCCCCAGTAGAGACAGCATACTTCAACAGGCCACATCACTTAAACAAGTCTGGGGATCTTTTCTTTAGATCCGTCATAGCTTCTGACAAAGATTCATATGGTATCAATTTGCCCTCATTCTGGACTTGAAGTATAGCAGGATACCGCATACGGAATCTGATATCGGCTGCGATTAACCTCGTGACCACCGGGTGTAGTTCCGTATGCCTCAGCCTCACCGACCTCGGCAAATCCTGTGCAATATGAATCTTTTTATTTTCCCACTGGATGTCTTTCGTTTCTCTAACCTTATCTAGGATATACTGCTTATCAAGATAGTTCAGGAAACTAAAAATTAGCGGACGTGGAGGAGACCCCTGCAGTGACATGGGTCGAATAGATCGATGGGCACGCTCTATTATATAAACAGGGCCATTTGGTGATGGTCCAGCTGTTTTGCTGCACAACTTCTGTACAGATATCACCGGATTCACCCCTTCTTCTCCCTCTGGCAGCCCTAGGATTACCAGGCTATTTCTGCACGATCGTCCCTCCAAACATTCTAACTTTTCCTCTGCTTTCTTCAGCCATTGTCTTAAGGTAGCCATCTCAGGTTCAGCTCGTGCCCTCCAATCATCCAGAGACAAAATCCTGGTTTCATTATCCCCTGTCCTGATGCTTAATTGACTCAGGGAATTTTTCACTTCTTGTAGGTCCCCCACAACCACTTGCAACGCTTCCTTTAGTGGGGCCAGGCCCTCAAAAAAAGTGGCCTCCGTTAACAAGGCCTGGGAAGCTGGTGGGCCCATTTCAAGCCCTTCCCCCATTTTATTTCGCTTTGCCGGCTTTGTTTTATCTGGGGACGTGGGCGGCGTGTGTTTGGAATGTGGTCCAAAGTTAATTTTATCTGCATGTTCATTTACCATTCCAGCAAATTCCAGTCCCTTACTGGTGTCAGTGTCATGCACCCTCTCATCAGACACATCAAAAACATCAGCTTGATCACTGATTTCTGGAACATTCAAGATTTATTCATTTAGAAAATACCTGATGTGTGTTATTTTCACCTATATTATTAAATTTATTTTATTTTATTTTATTTTATTTAAACAGCAGTTTGGAAAACCTTTGAGCCATAGGCTCATTTACAAAGGTACCTTGTAACAGTAAGACAAACCAAAATACACAGTATAGCAGTACAACACATAAGTATAACAGTAAATTAAGACATAGATACAAACAAGCTGGTACAGGTAGGATGGATGCAAACAATACCAGAGTTATGAGTCATAGCAGCTTAGTAATAAGCTTTGTCATAAAGTATTGAGTACGGCTTTGACTAGTGGCGATTACAGCATCGGGTGTTAATAAGGTGGTTACGTAAGGAAGTTTTGAAGCACGATATAGTTGGAGCTTGGAGATGGAGGGGGCAGTGTGTTGAACCAGGAGGGGCCCTAAAGCTGAGAGGCTCTTTGGCCGTGAGAGGTCCTAGCTCTAGGGATAACAAAAGAGGTTTTCCCAGAGGTCCGAGTATGAACTAGTGGGACAAGGAGCGTGATGGTGGTGGTCAATCCTGGTGGGGAAAGCCCAAGGAGGGTCTTTTTGTAAGGGTACAGGTAAGATATTTGAGGCGCCAGTCGAGATCAAGTACCAGCGCTTTAGCATACAGTAGACAGGTGTGTGTCATCCTAGGTGCTCCAGTAATTAACCTGCAGGCCTTATTCAGAGTAGTGGAATTTTATGGAGTGCGGTCTGATCAGCAGCACCATACACCAGCAGTCCATAGTCCACTAGGGACAGGATAGAGGAGGTGATCATGAGTCAAGAGGCCTCCGGGAGGCAGTGTTTATACCGGCGTAAGATGCCCAATCGGATATTAGTGACAGTGGCTAGGGCAGCGATGTGTCCATAGAAGGAGAGGAGGGTCAAAATGGATCCCTAGGTATTTATAGGAGCAAACTTGTTGAGTGGGAATGAGGACCCAGAGTGAATGAGGGTTTGAAGTTGCAGGACTTGTTTTGGGGATGAGTGAAGAACATGGTTTTGTTTTTTAAGATTTATCACCAATCTATGTTCCTTGAACCAACCCTCGGCTTCAGTGAAGGACTTCTGCAGCGAGTCCTGGAGGGCAGTAGGGGTTACGATTTGAGGCAAAGATGACTGCATCATCAGCGTTACAATAGAATGTTCCCAGAGCAGGCGTGGAAGGGTGTTAAGGTAAAGGAGGAGAATAGTAAGGGCCCAGAATGGAGCCCTGGGAACCCAGAAAGATGGGACAGATGTCTGAGTAGGTCCCATTAATTTTTACACCTGTGAGCAGTCAGACAGATAACTGGTGCACCAGGAGATAGGCCAGCAGCAAAACCAAGAGACTAAGGGCATCAAGAAGGAGGGGTGGGAGACAGTGTTGAAAGCTGAGAGGTCAATGAAGACAGCATCAGCCAGAGAACCAGTGTCTAAGGAGGAGAAAAGAAAGTTGGAGAACTCTAGGAGGGCTGTGTTGGTACTGTGGCCTGCTCGGAAGCCATGCTGCTCAGGACAAAGGACATTGTAGGTGGAGAGGTAGTCAGAGATTTGAGAGGCCACCACTTTTCCAAGGCCTTGGCGAGAGAGAGAAGAATGGAGATCGGTCCAATGGTTTCCAGCCACAGTCCTATCACCACCAGCTAAAGATAGGGTGACAGTGGCGACTTTCAGGCAGTTGGAACCTTCCCCAGGCAAAGAGAGTGGTTGATGAGGCATGTGATCGGGGTAAGGACTGTGTCTAAGACCAGCCGTGGGATACATGGATCCAGGTGTCACTGCCTGTACTAGCCTCTTGAGGGCAGTGACAAGGTGCGGCCTAAGTTCTTGGGCAGAAACTGCAGTAGGAGGAGAAAATAAGGGCGAGAAAGATTTCACGGCAGGTGCTGGGGAGGAGGGTCAAAAAATTTGTAGGGAGGATGGGGCTAAGGTCAGTGAATGAAGTGTTGAGGTGGTTGGCTATGAGGGCTGGGTCTGAGGAGATCACACCATTAATGTTGATCTGGGTGGGTGGAAGTGCACTCCCATTTAACTGTTTAATGTTATCCCAGAAGGTTCTGGGATTCCCCATGAGGCAGTGAGTGAGGACCGATAGTGCTCAGACTTGGCCTTTCTGATGGCCCGAGTGCACTTGTTTCGTGCAGCATATAACCGCCTGTCATTGTGCGGCCAGTCTCAATGGACGGTGCCATAGGTTGTCCTATGTTTGAGCTGGTGGATCAAAGCTGAGGTAACCCAGGGGCATTCTTCCTTTTAGAACGGCGGGTCAACACTGGGGCAAAAGATATCACAGGCATTATTAAAGTTTGGGTAAAGAAGGAGAGAGCTGTGTCGATGTCAGGAGTTGCCTGTATAGGAGACCAGTCAATTTGGGACAGAAGTTCCTTAAGTTTTATCAAGTCCACGGTATAGGCCGCCCGGCATGTGGACTGTGCTATGGGTTTGGGGACTGAGGTTGACCAGTGGAATAGAATGGGGGAGTGATCGCTGAGAGAGTCTGGGAGGACTTGTACATTGGGGATCCGATTAGGGCAGTTGGTGAGTACCACATCAAGCAGGGTACTGGAGCCTCTCTTGGGGTTAGTCCTGGTAGGGTGGGTAACTAGTTGCGTTAGGTCTATTGCAGAAAAGGAGTCTCGGGTAGAGGAGGAGGGGGCTGAGCCAGTTGACATTTAAGTCACCCACCAGAATTTGATCAGCGGAAGGAGGTAGAGAGGTAAGGTATTCTGTAAGAAGGCAATGGCCTGCGTTTGGTCCCTGGGGGCAGTATGCAGTAGTCAGATAAAGGGATCCCTTCAAAGGGTCAGGGGTTAGTTTCAGCGTGTAGCGCCTGGGCCCTGGAGTCAAGGATAGGAGGGCAGGGCTAGTACTGGGAGAGATTCCTTGACATAAATAGCGCAGTCACGCCTGCCTCCCAACACGGTCGGACCGGAAAGGGTGAAACCAGGAAGGAGACTAGGGAGTCAGGGGAGGATTTGACAGCCAAGTCTCAACCAGGGTGATGACATCAGGGTTAATCTGATGTGACCAGGCATTGTAGTGAGTCAAACCTTTTAGGAGGCTACAGATATTCATGGAGACCATGCATAGGCCTCTGGTGTGAGTTGGGAGTTCCTGGGAACCGGGCCAGGGTTTGGATGAATGTTCCTGACAGGAGTAGTAGCATGACTAACACCCTGGCTGGGAGATGGTGAAGGTTTTCCTAGGATTGACATGAGAGGGAGGAGGGAGGCTAAGGGAGCAGAGGGTGGGCAGGGAGGTACAGGAGGGAAAGCAAGAATAAGAAGACACCCAGATGTGCCTGAGGTGAAGTGAAAGCTAGGGGGAGGGCAGGGGGGACGGGGACACACAGAGGTCCCAAGGGGCAGGAGAGGAGGTTCAGGAGCAAGGGAAGGGAGGGGTGCCAGGGCACAGTGTGGACTAGCAGATGGGTAAGTGGGTAAGTGCACTGCTAGTGGGGATAGGCACAGGCAGAGCGTGAGGCAGGGCCAGTACATTGTGGTGAGCAAGATCCCAGGGAATAATTGTCCACCACAATAGAACTTCTGGCAGTATCAACATTAATTGAATTCATGGAAGAAGTATAGTTTCTACCATTAGGGGTAGCTACCAAAGTACTCACAGAGTTGGGTTCTATATTGGCCTCTCCTCATGACATGTTCTCTTCAACAGAAAGTCTTGAGATAGCATTAGACCCAGAAATTCCACTAGCCACCTCCAATGGATTATGTAGCCACTTCCAAAATGTGTCTGTATTCTTGTGATGTTAGGATATTTGTACACTCTCCTGGAAACAGTTATTTTTCAGAAGAAAGCCCTTGGGTTAGTCCATCTTCATTTAAATAATTATTCTCAGTATCTTCTATAAGGAAATTAAGGTCCTATCATTGTGTGGTGGGAGCCACATTGATTCCTGCCTGCCATTCCATGGTATCGGTGTGACATAAATATTTTAAGATTCCTTTTGTGGAATGCTTTGGAGAGCTCTGCTTCTACAGAGAAACTATGATGGGGAAGGCACAAACCTGAGGCCTCTTTTGAGGACCCTCTTTTGTGCCTCAGTCAAAATCTGGAGTATAAGAACAGGAAATATATATATAATTTAGTCAACATTATAGAGTCTAAGATTGTCTCAACATAAGATAGGAAAACAAAGCACTTTATAGAGACTGTGGATGTATTATTGTCTTTAATGTTTGTATTATGTGTGGATATCCTGGTATGTTATTACATTTTGGTGTGTTTTAATTTTGTAAGGCTGTATTAAGAATATAGTGTGCTAAGTTTGAGATAGTTATAAAAGTAACTGGAATTGAACATTGGACCTCACTGTAAATGAGCTTTGGCTCAGTGGAGTTATCAATATTCATTTTTGTATTAATAAAAATGTTATCTACCTTTACCTACCCGTTTGAGTAGTGAGATTGATTATCTCTTTCTAACTTGTGTCTGCCTCATGGGCTTCTAGGTTGTTTTTCCTTGTTCTTCTTCCTGTCATACATCTGCAAGATTTCCTTTTTGTGTGTGTGTGTGTGGGGGGCCTCTTACTGACTTGTTTGTGTTTCTTCTCTGTGCATTATCCTAAAAAAAACTTCCCTTCTGTTTTACTCTGACAGTTTCTCCCCTGAATATGATTAATTAGTAGAATAATCTCTAGAACTGCCTGAATCCTGTATGAAAGTCATTCTGGTTTTTCCTTGTTTTAATTATTTAAAGTTCGGTTCATAATAAAATAATTGTTTTATTGGAGCATGATCTGTTGGTTTGTCCGTTCCTACTATGGCCTGTGTGTAGTGATCCTGATGCTGTTGCGCAAGACGCTGTCACCCATTTAAATATTTGTCCAGACTGATAGTCTTGTTTGCTCAAAGCTGCGTTCTTCTATGTCTAACAAAGGCCAGTTCTGGTCGAAGCTGAAAGTCTGTGCTAATAAATTTACCTTAACATTTGCATTATATGGACTCCTGGTTATGTTCTCCCAAATGCACTTTTCTAGCTCGCTTTAAGGAAACAGTCACCTTATATTGTATAAATACCACAAACCCTAATCATGCAACTATTTAAAATCTTAGCGACACAGTGCATTACAAACCATAAATAGCCAAAAATGAAACCTGTGTTTCAAAAATACACTTACAGCTGCCATAGGCTTACAATCTGGGAAAATGGTGGCCTGGATTTGAACTGTATAGATCTGTAGATAATATACACAAGAAAAAAACTAAACACTCAGTAAGAGCATTGTGTTATTCTCATATTTAAAAAAAAACAGAATTAAACTAGTGTCACTAACGGGTATATCCAGGATAATTAGGCATTAGGTGGTGACATCCAAACCAAATTCATACACTTGCTGTATCAAAAATCTTTTGGTGTTATAATGGGGGGTTATTTGGGGTGGGTATACAAACAAGGTACAAACTAGGGGAGACGCAGAGTGGAAAATCATAACTGACAAAAAGGGGAGAGAGTGGTAGTGCAGGGAAGAATCCTACAGGACAAAAATAATTAATGGATTCAAGAAGAAAAAAGATGTTATGCTCTATTACAATTTCAACCTACTCACTGCAAGACACAGAAACAAATGAAGAATGGTACTGAATGTTAAAGCATGTTATAAGCTCCAATTCAAAAACTCAGACAAGTGAAGATCAGGATGTTATTTCTTGAACAGAGTTAACCAACATTATAGGAAAACTGTAAGTCTATTGTCTCATTCAGTCCCAAAGGGTGTAAGCTTTTTTTTGTTAGTTGTTTAACCAGGACTGGCACACTAAGCTGAAAGATTTTTTACAGGTGTAACCCCCCTGCAAATGGGGGTTCCCAAAAGACTTCCAGGAGCTTGCTTGAATGCTCCAAGCCTGAATGGTGTTTGGCATTTAAGCCATTTATCAGTGAGTGTTTTTAGAGCCTCTGGTACTGTCTCTTTAAGAGCTGTCTGCTTGCAGACATAATTAGTTTGTATGGGGGACTGTGTGCTTCTCTGAGTACCACTCGAGCTGCTGCCAATTCACTTCATTTTGCAGTCACTAGGAGTGCAAAGGAACCTATCTGAAAGATGTAACTGTTTGCCAGAAATTATTTAGAGTAATAATGAAATTACAGTTTGTCTAACCTGCTTTCTTTGCAGTCAGAACTGTGTCTGCTAGTTCCCATTCTAGTTTTGAACTGCTGAACTGGACCAATCAGTGTGGGGTAAGCTAGCTCTAAAATGATGCCTAGACGAATCAGAACTTGGACTCATAATCTGAGCCAGCCACAAGAGGATTGTATGGGCAGTGACTCTGGGAGATGTAGTTTAGACTTCAGTGCCTTTTGGACCAACAGCAGCAGTCTATTGTGGTGACAGCCAATCAGTCAAGAACTGGGAGGAACTCAAAGGAAGTGCCGGTTTCGTCAGTTGGAGTTCAGTTGAGCTTTGGCAGTGAAGAAGGAAGGAGCCCTGTGCTTTTCAGTGTGCAGTTTTAGTCAAAAAACGTGTAAGGCCCAGAGTTCCGGTCTGCAGCTTGTTAGGACTGAATCCGTCTGTGAAAAGAATCTAAAGGATCTCTGAAGAGTAGAAACCAGGCTCACCCTGTAGAAGACTGGAAGAATTGCTGAAAATTGCACTCGTCTGTCAGGAACTGAATCTGCTGTGTTCTCCGGTATTGTGCAGTAATTGCGATCGGGATACAGATGCAGCCTGCCTGGTATAGTGCTTTCTTTTATATAAATGTGTGAAGAGGTTTGTGTACCTCAAGTGAGCCCTACTGACATTGAAGGACCCTATCTTATTTGGAGGTCGTGAGTACTAATTCAGGGTCGCTCCCTGTTGAATTACCACATTAAATCCAAATGGAATTACTGTACTGCTGACTGTTTAATTCTCCTTTTCTCTGTGTGAAAGGGCCCCTACCAGCTGCCACAGTTTGGACTAGCCACTAGGGCTTGGGTACCCAGGGACAGTAACTGATAAGGATAGGCCTGTGCACAGAGCCATAAATAGATTATTAGAGTGATAAGCTAATTAACCTGATTTCCCCTGTCCTTGTTATATCCCCTAAATAAATCAGAGCTGCTTGTTTCAGCAAAGTTATACTGCCTGAGGTATTTGTCTATGTTAAAGTACTGTACTGTGATTGTTGCACTGTATCTCATTTCACAGGAGGTCCCAGTGCGGAACCAGACCTGGGGGTAAGTGTATACTGTGAAGGTAATTCTGATATATTGTGTGGGCCACTAGTGGGAAGAAAGGGGGTTGCAGTGTCCCAGAGGGCTGTGACCAAGTTAGTTTAACTATTGCAAACCCTGACCTCTGGGTGGGCACCCGCCATTGGATCCAGGCCCCTCAACCTGTTGGTGGCAAATCAGGCAGGGGTAGTAGCCCCTGGGATAGCGCCATCTAGGGGTTACATCTTGGAGGCTCACCGCTGGGATTGTGTGTCCTCTAGTGGCCATATTCTGAACCACTGTTAAGAAAAAATGGGTACCCGACAGAAGTGGCTGTGCACCGGCTGGTGGAGTGGTGTACTGGGGAGGAGATCGACCCCAAATGCTATGCTTATCCTGGACATCCCCTGGGTATCAATACGGACACTGTGCAGGGAGTACTTTCCAAGGTGGAAGGTTTACAAAACCCTGTGGTGGTGGGTCGGCATGCTAATCTGCTCACCCACACTTTCCTGGCCTAGTAGAGTTTAAGGATCCCATAGATAGCTCCAAAGTGCCACAGACCATTACCCAGAGGGAGCCCTCACTGCTTGGAGAGTGATAACTAAGGACAGTAAAGACCGGGAATCAGCCCCCACCACTATCTGAAACTTTTGAGGAGAAATTTGCTGAATGGTTGCTGGAGAGGGAAAACTGTGGAGGACTTGAAGAAACTATTCTTGCCACCTGGGGTGTTCCTCCCCAACACCCTCTCCTGCTCCAGTGCCCGTGAATGGTGGCTGAACCAATGCAGACTCCTATTTCTGCACCTGCCATTAGTCACGACTCTTACCGAAGGTTGAGGATCTTCTCTGGCACCCTCCCACCCCCAAGGGGAGGATGACTGGGAGACCTGGATAGATTATGTTGCCCCAAGTGCTAGAATGGCAATGCTCGGAAGCGGCGAAAGAGGGTTAGTGAGACCTCCGGTCCTGCCCTGGCTACCATCCGTGCTAAGCGGGCCGGTAACCCTGAGCGACTGCACAGGCCTATCTTGAGGCCTTGGAGAATGTGTATGGGAGCCCAGATTCTGATGAGGACCTATGGTGGAGAGTGAAAATGCACAACAGTACCAAGGGAGTTGTTGTCTGTGTATGTCTCGGCTGGAAAAATTGTTGCAAGAATGCCTCAGAAAGGGTAGTTTGCCAGCGATTGAACTGGACCGAACCAGACTGGACAGAATCCTTAAGTCTGCCCCTTCTCAGAACTGCTGTTGCTTCAATTCGCCTGGCAAATCGACTGGAATCCCACCCTCCTATGATGAGTTAATGAGAGAAATTCGAGGAGTTGAGAAAAGGCGACCTCGGGAGGTACCTGCACCAACAGCTGTGGCTACGACCCGAGTGACTGAGGGTGACCCATCAAGTGAAGTTCAGGGGCAGAGGTTGACAGTCAATGAGTGCTCTGACAAGGAAAAAGATATGCCACAATGGGGCAAACTGTTGAGAGAGGTCGGAATTCAAAACAGTCCCTTTATGAAGGCCACGCCTGCAAGTACAGCCCTGACCTATATCGACTGCATCTGCTATGGGGGTGGGGTACCCACCATGTATCTCCTGCTGATAACAGCTCCAAACTCAATTCCTTGACCATGGAAGTGGAGAAACTGACGAGATGTCTCCAAATGCTTATCACGCCGCAGACAGAGATGGCACCCAGGTTTCCAGTTAGTAATACCCCGCCCTGGCTCCCAGTGTGGCGCCTCGGCCAGCTCAAACTCCAGAAAGTATGTTTTGCTATAATTGTGGGAAAGATGGGCACATGAAAAGAGATGCCAGTCCCAAAAGACACTGACAAAGTTGCATATAGGCTACAAGGAGAGCTTGGAGAAGAAATCAGTGGTTAAGAGGTGCGACATGATCCCAGTGAGGGCACCAAAAATGCTAATTCACGTCCTTTTGTGGCAGGTCAGTTGCCCAGGCCCCCACTACCCTCTCCAGACTGGTCCAGAATAGTGGGTCCCTCCATGGAGACCACTGTAAAGGTGAATGGAGTGTCTACAAGAGCTGTATTAGACAGTGGCTCCCAAGTGACAATTATGTTCCAGGATTGGTATCAGAAGCATTTGTCAGGCGTACCCTTACAACCATTAGAAGGACTGCATGTATGGGGTTAAGTGAGAAGGCCTACCCCTATTCGGGTATATCCGAATTTGGCTGTCTTTCCCACCTCCAGTGGCTGGAGTGGCGAACAAGTAGAGACCCTAGCCTTAGTGTGTCCCCCACTGGACTGTATGATGGTGTCCCTTTGTTGATTGGAACAAATGCTCATATGTTGGAAGAGCTGGCACAGTTGTGTTATGAAAAACAGGGTCAAAGACTAGTAGAGCTTTAAGAGTTCGGCTTTAATTAAGAAGGCCTATGAGGCACAGAGATGCTGAAAAACAGAACCAGAGGAACCGGTCGGAATTGTATGGAAGAAGGATCCTGAGTCTCTGATCCTGGCCCAAATGCCCAGTGTACCTTACAGGGAGAGGTCCGTATCAGAAAGGATGTTAAGAATAAAATATTAATGTTGGATGCACCAGGCGATGGAAAATTGCCAGAGGACTGCTGGTCAAGCCTAGTATTTTGCCGCTAGAGCCCATGCTTATGCCAGAAGGGTAATGGTCCAAGTTCATAATGTGTCTGAAAGAGACATTCGAGTAAACAGAGGTTGCATCCTGGCTAATGTGCATTGTGCAGACACTGCAGTGCTACCCAGCAGCAAGAGTTCAAGGAAGAATGACAGAGTAGCAGCCTGACTTGTTTGATTTGGTGACTCCCGCTGCCAGCTGAATGGAAAGTGAGGATCAGTGAGAAGCTTGCCCAGAGAGACCAGGTGTTTTCTTTAAAGGAATGGGATGTAGGATGCGTGCAAGGAGCTGAGCACAATATCCGACTGCATGACGAAGACCATTTCGTGAGAGGTCTCGGCGCCTGGCACCTGCTGACATAGATGATGTGAGACGGCATCTGCAAGAGATGTTAGCTGCTGGTGTAATACAAGAATCCAGAAGCCCTTATGCTTCCCCATTGTGGTAGTGAGGAAAAAGAATGGAACAGTAAGGATGTGTGTGGATTATCGCACTTAAACCGCGGACTATCCCTGATCAGTACACAATGCCCGCATTCAGGATGCCTTGGACTGCCTAAGCAGGGAGCAAGTGGTTCTCTGTGCTGGATCTCCATGGTGGGTACTACCAGATCCCGATGGCCCCAGAGGACCGTGAGAGACTGCCTTTATCTGTCCGGCAAGCTTCTATGAATTCCATGAGGATGCCTCAAAGGGATTTCAGGTGCCCCAGCCACTTTTCAGCGATTGATGGGCGTGCAGTGGGGACATGAACTTACTAGAGTGCCTGGTATACCTAGATAGCGTTATTGTGTTTGGCAGCTCACTGGAGGAACATGAAAGCAGATTATTTAAGGTATTGGACCGACTGAGGACTTTGGCCTTAAACTGTCCATTGATAAGTGTCAATTCTTTCCAAACATCAGTAAAGTATGTGGGACACATAGTATCCACCGAGGAATAGAGACCGACCCAAGTAAAGTTGAGGCCTTGACCACCTGGCCAGCCAAAAATCTAAAAAGACTGCAAAAGATTCCTGGGATTCTGTGGTTATTATCGAGCTTCATCAAGGACTATTCAAGAGTGATCCGCCCTTTACTTAACCTTACTCAAGGGTATCCCCAACCCACAAAAATACCAAAGTCAGCGTCCTCAAGACTGAAAGTGTATTTTCATCCAAGTGAAGTATTTGGGGCCGCTGGACTCCTGATTGTGAGACTGCTTTTCATGAGATCATATATCAACTTACCCATGCTCCAGTGCTGGCCTATGCCGATCCAAGAAAACCTTACGTCCTGACACTGATGCTAGCTTACAAGGGTTGGGGCTGTGTTGTACCAAAACGAGAATGGCCTGAGACCAGTGGCCTTTGCCAGTAGAAGCCTGACCCCATCCGAAAAGAACTATCCTGTACATAAGTTAGAGTTCCTAGCTTTGAAGTGGGCTATTGTTGACCAATTCCATGAGTACTTGTATGGGGCTAAAATACTAGTAAAACTGACAATAATCCTTTGACCTATGTGCAGACCTCAGCTAAGTTGGATGCCACTGGCCATAGGTGGCTTTCTGCATTATCTACATATGACTATGCTCTGAATACCGAGCAGGTCTGAACCACATAGATGCTGATGCTCTCTCCGAGGCCTGTTCCCCAGAATGATTGGGTCCGATTGGCAGAACCTGACATTCGGGCACTCTGCCGAAGTTTGACAGGGAGGAACAAATGTCCACGGACGCAGTGGACTGCATGGTGGATTGCTTGGGGAGCCTCTGAGTGCATACCTGCTGCTTATTGCCACTTTTCTGCAATAGACATTGGTGCACTGCCTCAGCTGGACAATGACAGTGATCGGCGGGCTCAATCCGCGATCCCATGATCAAAAGCAGCTTTAGAAGCCCTCTACGCGGGAAAGATGTGTCCAAATCAGCTCCACTGATTTGAGAACTGCACTGTTATACAAAGAAGGTCCTAAGTTGAAACTGATCAATAAACTGTTATACAGAGAAACAGTAGACAGAGGGGACAAGTAGACAAACAACAACTAGTGCTGCCCACTGCCTTTCGAGACTCAGTATTGAGGTCCTTGCACAACCACATGGGGCACCTTGGTATAGACAGAACACTTGACTTGGTGAGATCCAGATTCTATTGGCCTAAGATGGGGCTGATGTGGAGCAACACATTCGAACTTGTAGTCGCTGCTTACAGAGAAGCTTTTGCCCCAGAGGCTGCCCCTTGTTAACATAACCACCAGTGCACCCATGGAGCTGGTCTGTATTGATTTTCTAAGTTTGGAGTCAGATCAAAGAAATATCAGTAATGTGCTGGTGGTCACTGACCATTTCACGAGATATGCCCAAGCTTTCCCCACCAAAGACCAGAAAGCATCCACTGTAGCCAAAGTACTTGTAGAAAACTTTTTGTTCACTATGGGGCTCCACAAAGAATCCATTCTGATCAAGGAGAGACTTTGAGAGTCGTCTGATCAAAGAGATGCTTTCTCTGTGGGGAGTCAAAGTCCAGAACCACTCCTTACCACCCCAGAGGACCCACAGCCTGAGCGTTTCAACCGCACTTTGCTAGATATGCTAGGCACCCTGCACCCAAAGGACAAGCCTAGATGGAGCCAACAAATTAGCACCCTGGTACATGCTTATAACTGCACCAAAAGTGATGCCACTGGATTCTCCCCTACCGCCTGATGTTTGGAAGAAAGCTGACTACCAGTAGATGTGTGTTTTGGGGTCTCTCTGATGGGGTTCAAGCTGACAACTATTTACAGTATGTGCAAAAGTTAAAGGCCCAGCTAACTCATGCGTACCAACTGGCTCAAACCATGGCTGCCAAAGAAATCTGGCCAACAAAGAGGTATGATAAAAGGTGAAAGCACAGGAACTCAGGAGGGAGATCGGGTATTGCTAAGAAATCTGGGACTGCATGGCAAGCACAAGATTGCTGACAGATGGCACCATCTCCCTCACATTGTAGTGGGCAAACTAGATGATCTGCCAGTGTACAAAGTAAGGCCTGAGAATAATTCAAAAGATGTAAAAACAATGCATAGAAATCATTTACTGCCCATTGGACAAATCTTAATTGAGTCTGAGCCCTAGAAGATGCCCCTCTGGACCAGTGACTAGAGCTGCTGCTAAGAAAAGATCAAGAAAGTCTGCACCTACAGAAGCAAAGTTAAAGTGTTCCCTCCACAAGTCCCAGTTGAGCATGACTGTCAGTCCATATCGGAAGAAAGTGAGAGTGACTTTGAATACTATCCTTCTTACGAACTGAGTCAATTGTTTGAGGGCAATCCCTAGTCAATACTGGAGACAAAGCTGGGCCTTCTGGACTGTCTAAGCCCCAGCTTCATCCCTGAGCCAATGCTCCCAGAAAGTGAAGTGCAAAGCATCAGATCAGATGAAATGGAATCATTGTGCATGGTTGAACTGTTTGAGCTTTCAGGGAGGAAAATGATAAATTAGGGCAGACTGGTGATACACCCGAACAAGAAGAGTATTTTGAGTGCCCTGACAGTCCACTGCCAGTGTCCGAAAGCTCTCCATCTGAGCCAAATGTTGTGGACTCAGAAACTGTAACTCCTGGAGCTGAAAGTGCCCCAGGTTCTGCCTCTCTACCCCATGGAGACTCCCTGACAAGTGAGGACAATGCTGAAAATGAGGCTCAGAGTGCAGAGACTATAACAGTTCCCCCTAGAAAGACTGGTCGAGCTGTAAAGCCTGTGGTGCACCTCAGTTATGATTCACTTGGGAGGCCTGTGGACTTGCCTCTCAATGTTGTCCATAAAGAGTGTATGTGTCCCGAGCTCATTGCCCAAACTGAGCATCAGTGCTAACTCCAAGTTACTTGTGTTGCCCTCTAAGTATGGTGCCCTTGCCCCATCCAGCCCCAAGGTAACTGATAGGGAAGGGCCCCCTCTCTTCAGGTTTCATGTACAAGAGGTAATAACTTGAGTTATGGTACAATGTGTATGTAATACTTGTAAAGAGTGGCGTGCTGCAATGTTTCAGAAATGTGTTCTTGGTAAAATGATATATTGACTGATGATTACATATGCGAGCCTAATGCAAATGTATATGGTTGCAGTTGAAACTTATGGAATTACTTGGCCTTGGACGTCAAGCTTTCCCAAACCAGGAAGGGTGTAACCCCCTGCAAATGGGGGTTCCCAAAGACTTCCAGGAGCTTGCTTGAATGCTCCAAGCCTGAATGGTGTTTGGCATTTAAGCCATTTATCAGTGAGTGTTTTTAGAGCCTCTGGTACTGTCTCTTTAAGAGCTGTCTGCTTGCAGACATAATTATTTGTATGGGGGACTGTGTGCTTCTCTGAGTACCACTCGAGCTGCTGCCAATTCACTTCATTTTGCAGTCACTAGGAGTGCAAAGGAACCTATCTGAAAGATGTAACTGTTTGCCAGAAATTATTTAGAGTAATAATGAAATTACAGTTTGTCTAACCTGCTTTCTTTGCAGTCAGAACTGTGTCTGCTAGTTCCCATTCTAGTTTTGAACTGCTGAACTGGACCAATCAGTGTGGGGTAAGCTAGCTCTAAAATGATACCTTGGGCGAATCAGAACTTGGACTCATAATCTGAGCCAGCCACAAGAGGATTGTATGGGCAGTGACTCTGGGAGATATAGTTTAGACTTCAGTGCCTTTTGGACCAACAGCAGCAGTCTATTGGTGACAGCCAATCCAGTCAAGAACTGGGAGGAACTCAAAGGAAGTGCCCGGTTTAGTCAGTTGGAGTTCAGTTGAGCTTTGGCAGTGAAGAAGGAAGGAGCCCTGTGCTTTTTCAGTGTGCAGTTTTAGTCAAAAAGCGTGTGTAAGGCCCAGAGTTCGGTCTGCAGCTTGTTAGGACTGAATCCGTCCTGTGAAAAGAATCAAAGGATCTCTGAAGAGTAGAAACCAGGCTCACCCTGTAGAAGACTGGAAGAATTGCTGAAAATTGCTTTCGGTCTGTCAGGAACTGAATCTACTGTGTGTTCTCCGGGTATTGTGCAGTAATGCGATCGGGATACAGATGCAGCCTGCCTGGTATAGTGCTTTCTTTTATATAAATGTGTGAAGAGGTTTGTGTACCTCAAGTGAGCCCTGCTGACATTGAAGGACCCTATCTTATTTGGAGGTCGTGAGTACTAATTCAGAATTCGCTCCTGTTGAATTGCCACATTAAATCCAAATGGAATTACTGTACTGCTGACTGTTTAATTCTCCTTTTCTCTGTGTGAAAGGGCCCTACCAGCTGCCACGGTTTGGACTAGCCACTAGGGCTTGGGTACCCAGGGACAGTAACTGATAGGGATAGGCCTGTGCACAGAGCCATAGGTAGATTATTAGAGTGATAAGCTAATTAACCTGATTTCCCTGTCCTTGTTATATCCCCTAAATAAATCAGAGCTGCTTGTTTCAGCAAAGTTATACTGCCTGAGGTATTTGTCTATGTTAAAGTACTGTACTGTGATTGTTGCACTGTATCTCATTTCTGGGAGGTCCCAGTGCGGAACCAGACCTGGGGTAAGTGTATACTGTGAAGGTAATTCTGATATATTGTGTGGGCCACTAGTGGGAAGAAAGGGGGGTTGCAGTGTCCCAGAGGGCTGTGACCAAGTTAGTTTAACTATTGCAAACCCTGACCTCTGGGTGGAGGCACCCGCCATTGGATCCAGGCCCCTCAACCTGTTAGTGGCAAATCAGGCAGGGGTAGTAGCCCCTGGGATAGCGCCATCTAGGGGTTACACAGGTGCAACCTGGGAGCAAAGGGAAGTGAAGTGATTTGCTCAGGGTCACACAATCTGCAAGTGGCAGTATAGCGCAGTGGTCTAAGGCTCTAAGCTATGAATCTGGTGACATCCAGCAACCTAGAGCTGGGTTTGAATCCCACAGCTTCCACTTGCATACTGTGTGACCCTGAGCAAGTCACTTAACTTCCTTGTGCTCCTGTAAAAAAGCTTTCAGCTTAGTGTGCTATACCTGGTTAAACAACTAAATAAAAAAAAAAAAGTGGAAGCTGTGGGTTTCAACCCCAGGTCTGGTCTGCTGGATGTCACTAGATTTGTAGCTCAGAGCCTTAAACCACTGCTCTAAACTGCCTCCCTTTTCATTTCATCAATCCATTTTGAATCCACAGCGATGTCTCTGTGATGCATGCTCGCAGTACAGAGATAAAGATAGATGTACAGCAATTGTTAGTACTTGTTTTTAAAAAAGACATAATTCCAGTGGTTCCTGTAGTTATTCCTTACCAGGACATACAGGAATTGCATAGTGGTTACTTTTTTCCCAAACTGAGTTATATTACATTACCCACTAACTGCATGCATAGGCATGCATTCTCACTGCTGAATGTACTGAGACCAGCGGCATGGATAAGCGGAGCTCTGAAACAGTGATTTCTGTGTCACACTGGGGTGTTTTTTCAATCTTTCTCAGTGCGGGCCACCGGAAGACCATGGCACTGGTAACAAGGTATGTAAAATTTCGATAGTGAGGACTGTAACATGCACGTTGTGCATTGAAAAACTGTGGTGGTTGCCACATAGATGTCCATGATCTCACCACGGTTACCAGATAGATATTCATGCTCTCACCAGGTGGTGAGAGCATGGATATCATCACAAGAACCAGAATTTCTGCAATGTGTGACTGCAGATGGGAAATCTGGCACTTTGCTTCGGGGTTATAACTAGTTAAAAAAACTATTTAGGGACATTGGCACTACCAGTTTTTCCAAATGTAGTGATAGATCAGCTGGTAATGGTGACATAGTTACAAGGTGAGACTTTATGGTATGGAGTCCCTTTAAGTACTTTGTCAAGCACTGTGGCAAGGCTGACATGTTTGTAATTACCTGGGTCTGACCTTCTCCCTTCTTGAATCAGTTCATGACGATGGCTGTTTTCCAGTTCTCTGGCACTATCCTTGTCTATAAGGAATTCTGAATTAGAGGGTCCAGCAAGAAACTCTTTTTATTTTAACTGTCACACTTAGGTGGATCCCAACATTAACCAAGCTTTTGTCAATGCCGAATGTTGTCTTGCTGACTTTGGTAGTGCAGAAGTTAGAGAGATGCATAATAGGAATGGCAGTGAAGTATTGAACTGACGCCAACCCCACTCTGCAGAGACTGACAGGCACTGGGGTGTGCCTTTGAGTCGTCGGCCATAATGCTCACGCCATTTCACCTCATGCTACCCTGCAGACATAAAGTGTCGCAGTGTGCCTTGGGGTCTTCGGCCCTTATGCTCACCCCATTCCATAAGGAAATATGCTGAAATGGGTGCACTACAGGAGAATGGGGTGAACTTTGGGGCCGAAGAGTCCAAGGCACACCTCGATGCCTGTCAGTGGCTGAAGGCTGGGGGTGGAATGGTGTGAGCATTACAGCAGAAAATCCCAAGTTACACTCCTGACGCCTGTCAGTCTCTACAGGGTAGGGCATTACAGTTGAAATTCATTCACATATCTGGACTGAGCAGTACGGCATGGGCTGCATGCCCATTGGCTCATGCTGTGAACCAATGGGCGTGCAGCCCTACCGAGCTGTCAGTTGGCAGGTGGCGGGGCGGCAGGCAGGTGGGGTGCTGCCGCCCACTGGCTGACTGGGGAGGCGGGCAGTGGGGCTCAGTGGGTGGGTGGGGTGGGGTACACTAGACCACCAGGGATATTGGACTTGGGGGAGGCTATAGTGATGCCCGCGATGGGGCATGGGGCGTCGCCAGGTGCGGCAGGAACTCGGGTGGCCACCCACAGGTGGCAGCTGCTGTGTTGCACCCTGCAATGTGACAGCTCACCTGTGGGTAGCCATCACTTGTTCCTTTTTTTGGGGGGGCGTAACTTTGTGCAGGCGCAGGTAGGGGTTGCACATGCATGACTCTGCACACTGCACATCCTGGGCTGAATATCGGACTGTGCAGGTTATACATGGGCACGCCCCCCCCACCTGTCCTGCATACATTACTGATGCACTCCGGCGCATCGGGATTTGTGCGGCGCACTTTTCCCTTTTGAATATCATGCCGGGGCGCATCAGTGGGTTGTGCATGATGCAACACTGTTGCGCCATGCGCAACCGTTTTGAATATCTGGGCCTATATATTTTTGTAAAAAATAGTCTATAAATGCACCCAATTTCTCAGTCACAGAATTTATCCAAGATATAATAGGCCAACCTGGGGGGCAGTAGTACTTTTACGAATTTTGCAAATGATGTCAAACCCTGGTGTAGATGGAAACTCATTCCATATGAATTTAAATTCATTTTTAGATATGATCCTTTCCAGTATGGCCCCTTGGAATAAGATTCTGTAGTTCTTTTTTGTAACTTAAAATAGTGATGAGATGGCAATCTCGCATAGTTTGTTTCTATGGTAAGTAGTGCCTAGAGATGAAGTGAAGTTTAAATTCGAATGTGAAGTTAACTCATAGTGGGCAACTTCGAATTTGCATAACACTATGTGAAATTTCCATTAAAAGGTCGAAATTCACCTTTAATGGACTTTGCGTTGTTCAATTCATGTTACATTTTGAGAAGGTGAAGTTGGTAAGAAACAGGTCACAGATCACATGTCTGACTGTCTGCAGGTCACATGATGCAGCAAGGCAGTTAATTAGGCAAGAAGTCAGTGAACTAGTTTTTACTTACTCTTGTAGAAGGAGCTGTTTAGTCAGCAGTGTCGGTGGACAATGTGCTTTTCTGCACCAAATATAGATAGTGAGCTATTTTTTTATTTAAAGATTATTGAGTTTACAACAACCATAAACATAAAACATCATGCAAAAGAATAAGGAGCAGCAAGATAATAAAGACCACAATAATACACAAAACCAAGAATAAACATCCATCAGAAAAGTCAACCCCACCCAGCCCACCCCACCTATGCCCCTTCCCCAGAGCACAACTACCTAGCAAAAATCTCATCAGCAGGAAAAGGAAAGAAAGGAAGAGAAGCAAATAAGGAGATGGCATGAGTCAATCAGGCAGCCTCTGAAGAGAGAGAGAGAGAGCAGAGTGTGAAATTGCTCCCACCTGTGTTTATAAAGGTTCGGACACCATAGAAGCCTAGAAAACTGTTTCTCCACTGCAAGCACCTACAGGATCTCACCATACCATTCCCTGTATAATGGGATACTAGCATCACACCAATGCCTGAGGATAATAACCTTGGCCACCATGGCGATCATTGCAATATGCGCTTTACGGTGCCCAAATAATGAGGCTGAATAGTCCCCAATCAAATAGATCTTGGGAGCGAAGGCATCCTTCAACCCCAGAAGAGGGTCAAGGGAGGCCTTAATACAAGACCAGAAGGGAGCCACCTTAGGACATTCCCACAACATATGGTAAAGATGACCGTCCATCATTACACACCGAGTGCAAGTGGGCATGCCAGACTGTCCCATCCTAAACAAGACTAGAAGGGTGTAGCAGAGATTATGGCATATGCAAAACTGGGTCCAGCAGTACCGATCTCTCTTGAAATATTGAACAGGTTGTGCCAAACATGCTTCCAGCAGTCTGGATCAGTTGGCCACTGAAAGACCTGCTGCCAGTAGAAACAGACACCGACTGAGCATCAGGTGCGAGAGGTTGCAGGCAGGAATAGAGTCTAGCCACTGAGTGATGCTGCCCAGCCAAAAACATTAATCATGAGAGAGGATCTTCTGCAAGGGAGGCCCCATGAATGTGCCCAAAAATGGGAGTGAGGGTAGCCACTATTTGCCAATATTTAAAAACATGGAAGGTGTGAATGGCAAAAAGCTTCTAAAGCTGTTGTTGGTAGACAGACTTCCCATCTGTGACTAAAGAGGAGACAGGAGCATTAGCTAACTGGGGTTAAAAGGCTACAGGTATCCAGTGGCCACTGATCCAAAGATTGGGATTAGCCAGGATAGGTTGGGAGAATGACTGGGACCAGCCTGTCTGAAGAAAGCATTCCAGTTGCAATCGGGCCGTAATGGACCAGAGAATTGGGGAAGCTCATACTGCAGTTGGAAGAGAAGAAAGCTTAATGTGTAGTAGACTAGGGCAAGAAATGCCAGACATCTGACACAACCATGACTCAGTGGGGAGCCAGAGGGGAGAATAATCTCTGTCCCAAGTTCTACTGGAGGCAGTCTTCAACATAAGAATTTAGCTGCGTGGACAGTCAAATAATAGAAATAAAAAAATATGAGGGAGACGAAGGATGCCCAAGTCCCTGGAAAAAGTAAGTGTGACATGAGCTCGCCTGACCACCCCTCCTTCCAGATGAAGCGATTCAGGAGCATCTGCAGCAAAGTAAATGAAAGACTTGGGAAGATGGACCCCAAGCATACCCAATGGATAAAGCAACCGGGGGAAGATATTAATTTTAAGAATATGGAAACGGACCCAAAAAGTCATTGGGAGGGAAGACCTTCTAGTCAAGTCATCTTTAATAGCTTGGAGGAGGAGGGGTGGAAGGTTCAAAGAAATCAAATCAGGAAGGCACCGAGGCAAGTACACCCTCAGATAAATTTAAGAGCCTTAGGTTCCCATGAGAGACCCCAAGTCCACAAGGTCTCTCTTGAGAACAAGAGCATTAAGGGGCATGACCTGAGTTTTGTCAAGATTCTGCCTGTTCCCCGGTAAGTTGGAGAAGGAAGCGATTTTGTCCAGTGCAGTGGTAATGGACATGGATGGGTCAGACACATGGAGCAACAGATCATCCACATAGGCAGACAATTTATGCTGCTTGTCCTCAAACCAGTATACCTTAGATCTCAGGAGAGGCCTGGAGGCACCAAAGCAGAGGTTCTAAATAAAGATTATAAACAATAGGGGGGGGGAATGGGACAGCTCTGTCTCATGCACTGGCCTAAAGGAAAGGCTGTGTAGGACAGGCCATTACAATGGATTCTCACCATGGGTTTGGTGTAATGCACTCGCAACTAGGAACAGAAGTTAGGGGGAACACCAAACCATCGCAGAACTTCAAAAAGGAAAGGCTAGGACACATAATTGAAGGCCTTCTCAGCATTGAGGGAAACTAGAGCTGCAGGAGACCAGTCCTTCCACCACACAGAGACTAGATGAAGCAACTTCTGAACATGATCACTGAAATGGTGCCCAGCCATAAAACCCACCTGCTCTGGGGAAATAAGGGGGACCAAAACAGATTGCAGCCTGTTGGCCAGAACCTTGGCAAAAATTTTGATATCGGAAATGAAGGAGATTGGTCTGTATCTAGCTGGTGAAAGCTCATCTTTACCTGGTTTGTGGAGGAGGGTTATCCAGGTCTGAGTGAAGGAATCCTGTAGACTCAGATCCAAAAACAATTAAAGAGCCTGGTAAGCAATGGGGCAACCTCCTCGGAGAAGGTCTTGTAGAAGTTGTTAGAAAAGCGATCAGGACCGGGTGTTTGTCCAAGGGGAGTTGGCTAATAACAGCAAGGACCTTGGTCAGCCGAATAGACCCATCAAGAGACTTTGGCTAAGGCCCTGTCTACACTGTACTGAAAATCTGTAATGTTTTGAAACCATTGCAGACTGAAAACGTTACAGTGCATCCACACTACCACTGAAAACGTTTTGAAAACCTTTCAGGAGTTTACTCATGTAGTGTGGACAGGGCCAAACACAGTTTTGAAAGGTTACAGAAACCGTTGTTGAAAGCACCTTACAACAGGTTTCTTTAATGGTTACGAAAACACTTTCTGTAATGTTACCAGTGTAAACACAAACCATTACAGTAATGATTTGGGCCCTCTGTAACATTACAGAGGCATAGTGTGGACAGGGCCTAAGACAGGGAAAGACTCGGGAGGGTGACCTGGCTCAAGTAGTCTGAAATGACCTCCTGCTCATCAAGGGGTGACTCTGAAACCTTATAGAGGGCCCTGTAAAAGCCCCCAAAAGATTCCACAATGTCTCCCAGGTTGGTGAGCATGACAAATATAGGATCAGGCCGAAGACAGGGATAAGCCGTGACTCCTCCAAGTGCCTAAGCTTAGAGGCCAAAAGTCTGCCGGCACATTCCCCAGACTCTAAGTATCAAGTCTTAGTCTGTAGGATAGCCTGTTCAGCCTTTTTGGCCCAAATGTGTGCATATTTGAGGTGAGCCGACTTCAGGCATTGCAGTAATAGTAGTAGTAAAACTGTTTGTTTTTATAAATGAAAAAAATCTCATGTCATATGGGTGGGTACCCTGTTTTCAAGACAGTCTTGTTTCAGATGTTACAACAATACAAAACATTGCCAGGCCACTGAGGAAGAGGTGGATGATAGGTTTCATTCCAGGATGCAGACTTCAGCTGGCAGTTGGCCCCCCTCTAAAGTGCATAATTTCTGGCGGTCAGCAGCCAACTTAATGCACTCCCCCCGTACAGTGACTTTAAACACCCCCCACAGACAATCCACTCTGGACACTCACCCCTCGTTGAATGACAAGAAGCTGAGAAAGAAATCCTTGAGACATGGGATCACCGTGGGATCTTGAAGAAGCTGGGTATTAAGGCGCTATATACTGTTGCGAGCTTCATCAGCTGACAAGAGCTGGGTGAGCTTAATTGGAGCATGGTCTGACAGCACTTTAGGAAGGATCTCAGAGGAGATCAGGTCATTCAAGGCACTCCCATGCACAAAAAAGAAATCAATCCTTGAAGATGTGCCATGAACTGGTGAGGCAAAGGTATATTGCCGGTCACAGGGATGCAGAGCCCGCCAAGGACCCAACAAGCTAACTCTGTCTAGCAGATCCATAATACCTCACTGACCAGATGATAGAACCCTCCTAATAGACCTGGATCTGTCCAGGTCATCTTGGTAAACCAAGTTCCATTCTCCACCCAGGATGACCTGTGAGCAGGGAAAGGAAACTAACTGGAAGACAAGGGTGGAAAAAAATGCTGGAGAATCAATGTTAGGACCATACATGGAACTGAAAGTGACGTCGCTAATTCCCAAACAAACATGCAACAAAAGAAAATGCCCCTCTGGGTCCACGTACTCCCAGAGAAGCTGAAAAAGAGTGATCAGAATCACTACCCCACCCCGGGAGGAGTGAATGCCCACCCCGTAAACTTGGGCTACCCAGTTTCTGTGGAAACAGGACACTTCCATCCACTTCAAGTGTGTTTTCTGGAGCATGACCACTTGGGGTGAAGTTTTTGGAGGTGACTCAACAGCATGTATCTCTTCTTCTTGTCATGGGCCCCGCTAATGTTCCACAACACAAACTTATAACTTGATTCCTTGAGGCGAAGGCACTAAAATCCCCAACGGAAGCAAATCACATCCTAGGTGACCCAAATTCAAAAAATGTGCTCTGAGGAAAAACCTACCCCCCCAACCTCCACCCAACCCACCCACCTCCTTCCCTTCCCCAACCCATAACAACTACATACAAGATAACCCCCCAGTAATACAATAGTAAATCCCCCACCCCAACAATACTTCTCCATAAAATAAAAAAAAAAGAAATGTACAGAAAGGCCCAAACCTCAAGCCCATCCACCTCCCAAGCAAACCCCATCAGGAAGGTAATAAAGGCATGCCAATAATTGACATAGAGGAGGAACAAAAGTAGAGGAACCTCTAGTACAGCAACATCAGAACCAAAAGGGAGGGAAACTGTGCCTTCCCAGAGCCCCCCCCCCCCATACAGCCCTCAAAACCCCTGGAAAGGACTTAAGAAATAAGCCACTGAAACCAAAGGAAAAGCAGGCTCAAGAGTCAAGATGCCAGGGGAAACCCCTCCAGTAACCAGTGTGTGACAACCATCCCCTGAATAGCCTATAAAGTCCCCCACCCGCATCCTCCCAAATTGCTGCATTAGCAAATACTACAACTATACCCCAAGACTATCTACCACAACTATATTGAAATGCATAAGTATAGAACACAGCACCTGTAAACCACCCCAGCAGCCTATAAAGCAAGACTGCTTATGGGTGAGGAACTCCAAAGTGGCAAAAAGGCAACAAACAGATCCTATTTAGTTAAGCCACAGCATAAACAATAGTAGGTTGACCCCCCCCCACCAACGTGCAAAGGGGGACAACTAGCACTAACTGCCCATATAATTGCTGCCTATACATGATGTACCCCCCTCTGTAACCCCCCACCTCAGAACAGAACCAAAGGGAGTGTCCAATTAAGGTAGTCCAGTATAACATCACCAATGTAGTAGACCCAGACGCCAGCAAATTGTCAGTTTAAATGGAAGAAGTTGGGGACGCCTATAGCTCACCCCTAGAAAAAAAAACTCATGCATGTAGAGAAGTTTTCTCACCCACTGATGAATGGTGGCAGAATCTGAGAACAGTATGAAGGCTGCAAGGACACTGAGTCTAGTTTGATCAGTCTCTGGACATACCTGCAGGTGTAGCAAGCCAAAATTTCGGATGTTAGAAGAGGGCTGCAACTGCTGGGCAGATAAATAGAAAAAGGCATTTCCAAGGTGGAAGAGCCATCTCCAAAGGCTCCTGGGAAAACACTCCAGTACATCCTAGTCACAGCAGTCAGACTAGTGGCACCAAAGCTCGCAGCTGCCATGTTGTTCAAAAAAGGATCCCAGATGCAATGAAGTCACATAGAGCAAGCCAGGATCAAAATGCGCACTTTCAGAAAGTTCAGTCCAAGTCTAACATGGGCAAAGTAAAAGGCTGAACAATATGAGGGGTGAAGCAAGCCACAAACTCCAACTGCAAATGCTGATCCATTAGAGGGAACAAAGAGAAGTCCAGAGCAGCAGCAGAGAGGGGTAAGCAAGTCCAGGGAACAGCTCCGTGGGAGCAAAAGTATGCAGGTCCATCATAACAGAAGGAGGAGGGCTAGAGTCATCTGAGCCCCCAAAACATTCATGCAGATCACAAATTCCACATCAGAGCCATGCAGTTTTCAAAGTGATCCAGAAGCATCAAAATAAAACCAGCCAGGCAGACTGCAAATTGCGCATCAGTTCCAAACAAATCATCAAGAGGCCCTTAAGTGTCAAAATGTTTAGCGGTCAACAAAAAAATCAGGGAGAAGTCGCTTGAGCTCCTGAATGGCCTGCTCCAGAGATTCATATGTGAACAATGGCCCTTGATGTAGCACTGATAAGCAGGCTGGGTAAAGGGCCTTGAAACGCACCCCAGCCTCTGTTAGTTTGGACACAATTGGGTGGTAACCTGCTTCTGCTGTGATGCCACCATGAAATCCTGAGTGACCCTGTTCAGGGAACCTTCCCACAAAATTTCCCAGAGCTCCCGGGTCTTAGATAAGATGTGCTGTTTATCAAGGAAGTTGAGCAGTTTAAGAATAAACAGATGTGAGTGGGATCCCGCTGGTGGTCTGGGGCACAAAGAGTGGTGAGACCGCTCAATTACATATTTAGGGTTGTTAGGAGAAGGCCCTACATGCTTGGTAATTAACTTTTGTGAAAAAAGGATGGGTGAAGACCCTTCAGTATCCTCTGACAGGCTGAAAATAACCAGGTTGTTCTGCCTGCTTCAGCCTTCCAGATCTTCCAGCTTGGCCTCGGAATTGGAGAGCTTCTGCCGCAGTTAAACTACAGCAGGCTTAACCTTATCTCACCAGCGCTCCAAAGAAGAAGTACGGGTGGCAAGATCTGATATATTCTCGGTGGCTTCTCCTAAATCGTCTCGAAGAATTTTTGGCTCCTGCGTCGGTTCTTGAAGAATCATCTTGAACGGTTGAAATTTGGCTAAAAATGTAGCTTCGGTGAGGGTGGTTGACTCCGAGGTAGAAGTGGTGGTCTTTCCGGCAACAACATTCTGGCCCTTGGAGCATTTTGCACTCTTCTCTGGGGTCTGTGGCAGAGTGTGGGAAGGCAGTGCCTGCCTCATTTCGGCATCAATTTTAGCCTCAGTTGTAGCTGTTAGGACCAAATAAACAGTATCAGTAGTTCAAGCAGAAGTTCACACACCACTAGAAAGGTGATAGGGTGCAGTGATAGACCAAAAAGTTGTAGAATATCCAAATTATTGAAGAACTAGCAGGGAGCAGGTAGTAAGAGCTGCTACTTTTGGGTCTGTATCACATGACTCTCTATAGTGAGCAATTTTTGTGCTTGTGATTGTGTTAAGTTTTGCAGTCAGTTTGAGTGTATTTGAAAGCTTAGTTTAGTTAAAAAAAGTTGTTTATTTTTATTACTTGGTTTACGTAGTGTAGTTTTAGTACTAGTAGTTGTAGTACTTTTTTGTTTTATTTTTGGGATTCGTTTCCCTTTAGCTAATATGGAGAGAAGTGGCCAAAGTGGTGGGCAGCGGGGCCCAGAATGTGCAGCAGCCTGGAGCGACCAATTCACCAGAACCACAGTCCTGTTTTGACCTCAAGTGATCCCTCACAGGCACAGCATAATGTTATAAGTGGCCGTGTGGTGTCAGAAGCAGCAACAGCAGCTGCTGCTTCTTTGTTGGTGATGACTGTGTCAGCCACTGCCAGCTCTGCAGCACTGGAACAGCAGCAGCCTGAAGATCATCATCAGCAGGAACTACAGCAGCAACCACAGCAGCGGAAATTTGTTGCCTCTCCTCCCACTGCAGCACAACAGGTAGCATTATATGGTGCCCCCTTCCCCCACCGCCTGTGCCTGGTCCTTCTCACAGCTTTCCCATCTGGAAGTTTTTTGTCTGTCTTCCAGGCGACCTGACAGTAGTGAAGCAAGTTCTGTGATGTACTTGTATGTCAGTACAAGGGCAGCAACTTGGGCACAGGGTGGTCAGTGAATGCACCTTTTAGGGCACCACCACCATGCTGAATGGGAAGCAAAGCTGCAGGAGGTACCAGCCGCTTCTGCAGCAGAAGCTGCTGAAGAGGTAGAACATCTGCCTGCATGGCATTGCAGACAAATGGCCAGGGCAGCAGATAACTTTACCTGGATTGAACTTGCAGCAATATTCATGCTGTCATCAACCATGCCATCACTAACTTTACTACCAGCAGAGACAACAGCATCTCCAAAAAGCATTGAAGCGACTGATTTTGCTGTGAAAAACAGAGTCGGAGAAATCCCTTTACTTGCAGCAACTACTACCTTTCCCTTCTGCTGTGTACTACCATGGTCACGACTACTCTTAGCCATGCTTGACATGCTGGTCCTTGATGAGCCTGTCTCATCACCACAACAGCTTCCACTGATAGTCTTCTTGGCAGCAGCACCACAGCCAGAAACAGCTTTGCCAGACCATCTCTTTATGGATATTTTTTAAGATTACACAGAAAATTATAAGCAACTTTATATTTCTGCAGTTTTTGTGGGATGGAAAGCAAAAACCAGAAGAGATGCAGCCACACAGGCACAACACAAGACCGTAACCAGTCTTAAAAAATCCCAGACTCCAAAAACAATACCGTGTTTGTGGGGAGGGGATACAGCAGTAGTTAGTAGCTACACAGAAGCAGGGAAAAATATTGCAGGCAGCATGAAAAATTCAGAGTACTGCTGTTGTGGTGCAGCAGTAAAATACATATAAATTGACACCACATACACAGATTAAAGGTCAGGCACAGAAACTTTAACTGTTCAGTAAACTATAACACAGTCTTTTAAAATGCCGGAAAAAATTGCCCAGCAAACAGAAACAACATAAAAAATTAAGTGACATTTACTGTGTGTACCAGAACACATAAATAATAAAAAAAACAAAAACCTAGCCAACAACAGTTGGAAAAACTGCCTTTCTACTAACCTTCCTTCTGCACCACAGATCTGGCCATGACCTGAGCACACTTCTATAGTGTCTGTCAGTATAGAGACTGAATGTACTAAATTAATATTTAATATTCACACAAAATCAATAAATGCCCAATTAATAAATACACAAGAGATTACTGCAATCGATCTACTAAATTTTGATACAAAAGTTTGTGGCAAAAATACATTTTTTAAGGTTTTTCGATGGTTTGATTCTCAGAGCTCTAAGAGCAAACTGTCTCCAGCTTTCCACTATACATACTACGCTGAATTGAGGCTGTGCAAGACAATACAGTGCCCATGTGTCCCAACATCCCATGAATCAGTGCACAATTCACCATAAAGAGCAAAAAACAAAGATGAAGTAATGAGAAGTCCATAGAAAACAATGAGAACTTCGCATTACTTCGAGATGCAAAGTTATTCGCTTTGCAGAATAATACGTGAAATTCGGGTTCTATGTGAAATACAACATGTAGCAAATTTTATGCACTTTGCCCACCTCTGTTAGTGGCTGTGCAATTTTCATGTAGTGATTCTTATTAAGTAACACCACATTACTGCCTTTGTTGGATGTTTTTTTTCACTATTTCTTCTGATGTCATCAAATCTTATAAAGCATCTTGCTCAGGTTTAGTCAAATTATATATTGTTGATCCTTTTGCATTAACTGGTAATAAATTGGCTAGTTTATTCACAATTTTTCTTATGCTACAGTTAGTGAATTACTATTATTGGGAGTAAAATTAAATTTACCCTTAAACAGTTGGTTCCTTTATTTTGGCAATAACTCTTGCAGAAAATTCATCTTTCATACCTGTGGCAACCAATTATGTATTAAATGCAGATGTGTCTCCTCTATCACAGTTATTCTGGAGTAATTCCAGTGTAACCCTTCACCCCTGCCTTTTTAGCAAAACGACAGGTGGCATGCTGTTGAAGCTGACAGCAGTACCTGGTGGGGACTGGGTTTGGGGCAGGATGAGGTTACTCAGCACAGGGGGACCTAGGTTTGGCTACTCTGCACAGGGGCACCCAAGTAAATCTGAACACAGGAAGCAATAACTGTAATGTCCAGAACCAGGAATGGGTTTCTTCAGTGTGGCTTTTATTCACATCCAAGCTGAACAAACAAAGCATAGACGGACCCCCAAGGGGCTACATTCCTGGTAATGCAGATTAGAGACAACAGAATACTTTATCACTATTTCCAGCCCTCAGGCTCTGAACCCACCAGACACACAGCCCAGACTTGCATGCAGCTTTGGGTACACAGCCCGACTTGTACACTACTTGGGTTTTCCCCACTGGCCCAGCTCCCCCTGCCGGCCACTTGATCTGCGGTCCATTTTGGGAAATGAACCAATTATCCTGTTGTGGCTTCTCAAACCACACTAGAACCTTTGACTCCTAGAGGGAATTTTCCTTCCAATCCCACATCTGGGTACTTTCCTCATCACTGGCCAAGTGCATGAGGCAAAGTAGAAATCCACAGACCAAATCCGTAGAGGTGGACCTGGTCACTAAAGATGGGGGGTCTCCCACCTCCAGTTCCCACAGTCCATACCCGGCCATTTCTCTGGAAACTAAACAATTCCTTTACTGAAAACTTGCAAATGTAAATTCCTGGGTAGACGTATGTCACATCTCCTCTACATATCATTTTGATCCCAATAAGCACTGGACTTGAACCTAGTTTTACTTGTTGGCTAAGCCTATTACTCTAGGCCGCCCACTATCTCAGTAGTTCAAGCCCCACATTGTCACACAAGTTCCAGGGTGAAAAACATAGGCCCTTTCAGGAAGAACAGACACTCACCCTCCAGTTGCAGGTGCCCCACAGACGATTCACAAGTCTTCTTGTTCCCCCCAAAAAACTCTGGAACAAATAGGCAGCTTCTCCATTACTAGCAGAACCAGGGGGTTGCCCCAGGAATTTGCAGGAAACCCTTTCCTGCCCCCATCCCCGGAGGGAGGGGGCACTGAGACCCGAAAACAGTGGTCTCCACCACTTTAATAATCTTCTGTGTCTCTCTTTTGGTGGAGACACACACCCTTTTTACCTAAAAGTAGCCCTCTGTCAGGGCTGAGGCTCCAAGAGCCTACACTGAGCTGCTGTGCTGCTTCCTCAGCAAGCTTCAAACACCAACTGACCACAGAATACTGTTCAAACCTCCCTACATTCTATTCCAACTCCCTTGCTGCAGATTCCATTGCGGCTCATGCAGCTGCGATAGTTCTATTGGTGATGTCATCCCTCAGTCTCAGCTGAGACTGAGAACAGAGTGAGACAGTGTGAAACCCATTTAACTGGAGTTTTACAAGCTGCCTTCCCTGCCTACCACTAGGTCTTACTGGGATTCTAGTAACCCCAGGTAACAAGGGGGTTACACTCGCCCTCGACCAGGAAAATGACTGTCCGCAGTCATTATTTACCCGGCTTTAGGCCGTCCCACCCTATGTGCTACCTGCAGAGGGGGGTGATCAGGCCCCCTCCTACCATGTACAAGCACAGGCAGGCAACACTTAGGGCCTAGAGGCCTTTAACTGACATATCAGCCTCTACTCTATCCACTTACTATGGACACCTAGTGGCTCTGGTAGATCTCTCCAGAGCATAGCCCTAATAGCTCAGCACTGCAACCCCTACTGCAGGTCAGGGCCACAGTCTGTCTATCCCTCCTAGCCCTCTAGGGAAAACCTATCTGCCTCTAAATTAATACCCCAAAAAACAAAACAACCCGGGGACCTCCCCGACCTTGGGCAACCTGCAACCACACACCATTAAAATACCACATTTTATACCATTTTACTGCCTCCTCCCTACCCCCACAACCACACCTGTGGAAAGAAAAGGGTTAATACAGTAACAACAACACCACCACCACAACACTTTAAATCACTACCACTAAAGTACTTGTGAGGAACTCCGATGAGCCCCTCCTCCTCTTCTTGTCTTCTCTTCTACCCTACAGGAACACCTGCAACAAAAAGAAAGACAACACACACTCCTAATCTGCATACACAGTCTAGCTAAACCCCTACCATCAAAACACTGAAGAATCCCAAAAAGATTTTTTTTTTTTAGAAAAAGGTAGAAAAACAGTATTTACATTAGAAAACAACGACATTATTTAAAATACACCTTTTGGGGGATGGAGTGCCCTAAAAGTCCCAACTAGTGACCACAATGCCCGAAGGCTAGTCCAATAAAGAGTCTGTCTTGGGCTGGGGCCCGGTGAAGCACAGTTCTAACAGGCCAGAGTCCCGAAGGGGAGAGTCTTTGCGGACAGTTCACACATTTTGGAGTCTGCTAGTGTAGGGTGTGTACTGCAATGTCATAAAAGATAGAAAAGTTCGGACTTACCAGCCCCTTGTAGAATGGAAAATTCTGCACTGACCTGCACCTCTGAAGAAGACTCTCCCTGGCACCATTTCTTCCAATACAGCTGGGCGGACATCTTCCGGGAACCACAGGAGGGCACATCTGGGAACTGCTGGGGTGATGTCATCTCTGGAGATGGAACCTTAGAACAGGAACAAAAAAGAAAACAGCTGGTCTGACATCATCCGATTACCAGGCGATGGCTCAGGATACAGCTGGGCTGGTGCCCTTTCTGGATCTGAAGTCATCTGGTGGGCCAGTCGATGGATTCTGGAAAGGCCAGTACACTGTAGACTGATGAATGTGGGGCACCTGAGTCCTGGATGTCCATATTGGTGGATCAATAAAGGCACTTCACAGTCTGGTGTGGCAGTATTGACTACCACTGCTCAGCTTTCCATTTAGTAGGCACGGGCACATTCACTGGGAGGTCCTTGCACTGAGGCCAATAGTACCGGGGGTCAGGAGCTTGAATTATTACCCCATCTGGGCGCACATAATTCACACAGTGGGAGATTTCACATCCCTCTCTGTCCACTATTCGCACTCAGTCTATAAACAGTGTCCTGCCTCTCTTCCACTGGGTATACTTCTCGTGAAACAGTCTGTTCTTCACATGCATGTTGGCCCCAGGATGCACACTTTTCATTGCTATGTCCCAGATCCAGGATTTCCTGCTGTTCTCAATCTCCTCCCAGACTTTCCGAGGAAAGGTAGGAAAGGTCATACCATAGATCTCATTAGCCTTCCTACGAACCAGTCTCTCCTCTTTACTTGCTTTGGTCAATCTAAGACCGCTGGCCTGGCTTGGGGGTGGCCAGTCCTGGTTCTGCCAGCTATGCATCCTTAAAGAAATTAGAAACGGATCCCTGACTTCTTCCTCTTGCAAAGCCAGGGCAGTGGCATCACCACTTTCTTCCATGCATTCCTCCGAGGCAAGATCTTGAAGCTGTGTACCCGTTCCTTTTTCACAAGGCCACATAGGTTCCCCCTCATCTTCCTCTTCACTGAGGATCTGAGCCCAGGAGTGAGCAGTCATTGTCACTCCTGAGACTATCCAGTCATCACTAGACGCGGAGGTCGACATCTCCCACTCAAAGGCCTCCCGCATCTCATCTTCTCCTAAGAGACTTGGGCTAGGCCCCCCCCCCCGGGGTCTATTGATGCTTTATCTGAACTTTCCTTCTGGGATCCAGCAATCAAAACTTCAACTTCTGGTTCTGTCTCTAACTCTGCACCCTCTAGCTTTGTGCCACACTCCCACGAGGGGCCTTCCTCCACAGACTCCGCCTGATGCTGTGTGCTGACAACTGCAGATTCCTGAACCTTTGTCCATGTGGGAGCCAACCGAATTTGAGGCGCTTTATACAAGCCATATTTTTCTAGGCATCCAGCACAGTGAGGAATCATGAAGACGTCCCTTCCAGCTCTCAAGCATATTTGACATACATGCACTGGATAACCAGGAACCGCCACATGAGGAGGTAGTTGTCCTCCATAGCACCACTTTTCAATATCCCTCAGTCTATTTGCTGCTGCTATTACTGCATCCCAGGCATGATCCGGGTAACGAGCTGGTCCTGAGGCCATAACTGCAGAAAAACCAACAAAAGTTCACTGTAACTGAAAGTCCCACTTTACTGAACACACTCTTTAGTTGTAAAATGGCTCCTGTGCTGCTGTGTTTACTTTACTACCCCACCCTGTAATGGCGGCGGCAGCACTCCTGTGCATCAACATTCAGAAATTGGGTCAAGCCACTGCGCACCCGATTTACACAAACTACTGATAACTTTTGCTCAAACTGCACAAACTTGCACTGTTCTTGTTGTAAACACATTTACATGGATTTTCCATGGACTCTTTACATGCTGGAAACATTTATTTGACTACCAGTCCCTTAAAGCTTCAGGTTTTTAAGCACAGGATTGCCTGTATAACTAGTGCTGCACATTTGGCTACAACTCACAGTCTCTCTCTGGCTTTAAACTTTAAACTGAGGCTGGATTCATTACTATGCACACAGTCATTGGCTTAACAGACTTGCACTTGCTGGCAAGACTTGACACAGTCATTACTTGCAAAGCGACTACACTGCTGCACACACATTTATATGGCATTTGGCAGAAAATCACTATTTGAGCAGTTTCCATGTTGTTACTTACTGTTATCAGTAGCAGTTTGCTGTGATGGGGAAAAACGGCCTGCAGCCAGATCTTGGAGGCCTCAGAACAGAAACAGGCGGGCAGTCCTGCCGATCGTCTTTTCGACCACCACACTTGCAATTCCGATGATCGATTAGCGGGTTGAGCCCGATTTTAAATAAGATAGTCTATTTTTACAAGGTTTACAGCAATTTTAACACACCACGACGCTCCTCCACTAGCCAGTACACGCACTCCACTCACACTCCCTCTCAAATGCTGGGGCAATCACTGTAGAGCTGGCTGAGGGGTGGGACTGATTGCAGCCTGACCAACCACACGACACCATGCAAATGAGCCTCTTCTTCCTCATGAGGGCTGCTCTCCTCATGGCGATCGTCGAGCAGGCAAATTTAAACTGCAGAATGCAACTTTTTTTTTTTTCTAACTGACTCCACGGCGGGAGCCCATTTCAGCCATTTAACACAGCCATTACACCTGCAAGTCTCTCATTCATTCTAAAAGCATTTCCAACGTCCAGGGCACAATTTTCCTCTTGCTACCCCTAGTCATCCACACTTTTCTTTACCACAGTTCATTTTAAAAGCAGGCAAAAATGCTGTAAACAATTTGATGTAGGACAAGGGCACACTCTGTGGCTTTACAGCTCCTTGGTAAACAGTTGGCATTTCTAAACAGCAGCATAAGATCCACAGCACACAGCAACACACTAGTTACTTGCTTCAGCTTTTGGGCTACCCACTGCCAAATAGACAAAACGCTAGCCCTTTGCCCGAGCACTTTCCTCCCAGAATAAAATCCAAAGTGGTGCCTCCATTTTTGTAACCCCTCACCCCTGCCTTTTTAGCAAAACGACAGGTGGCATGCTGTTGAAGCTGAGAGCAGTACCTAGTGGGGACTGGGTTCGGGGAGGATGAGGTTACTCGGCACACGGGACCTAGGTTTGGCTACTCTGCACAGGGGCACCCAAGTAAATCTGAACACAGGAAGTAATAACTGTAATGTCCAGAACCAGGAATGGGATTCTTCAGTGTGGCTTTTATTCACATCCAAGCTGAACAAACAAAGCATAGACAGATCCCCAAGGGGCTACATTCCTGGTAATGCAGATTAGAGACAACAGAACACTTTATCACTATTTTCAGCTCTCAGGCTCTGAACCCACCAGGCACACAGCCCGGACTTGCACGTAGCTTTGGGTACACAGCCCGTCTTGTACACTACTTGGGTTTTCCCCACTGGCCCAGCTCCCCCGCCGGCCACTTGATCCACGGTCCATTTTGGTTTTATGAACCAATTATCCTGTTGTGGCTCCCCAAACCACACTAGAGCCTTCGACTCCTAGAGGGAATTTTCCTTCCAATCCCATGTCTGGGTACTTCCCTCGTCACTGGCCAAGTGCATGAGGCAAAGTAGAAATCCACACACCAAATCCGTAGAGGTGGACCTGGTCACTAAAGATGGGGGGGTCTCCCACCTCCAGTTCCCACAGTCCATACCCGGCCATTTCTCTGGAAACAAACAATTCCTTTACTGAAAACTTGCAAATGTAGATTCCTGTGTAGACGTATATCACATCTCCTCTACATATCATTTTGATCCCAATAAGCACTGGACTTGAACCTACTTTTGGTTGTTGGCTAAGCCTATTACTCTAGGCATCCCACTATCTCAGTAGTTCAAGCCCCACATTGTCACACAAGACCCAGGGTGAAAAACATAGGCCCTTTCAGGAACAGCAGACACTCACCCTCTGGTTGCAGGTGATTCACAAGTCTTCTTGTTCCCCCCAAAAAACTCTGGAACAAATAGGCAGCTTCTCCATTACTAGCAGAACCAGGGGGTTGCCCCAGGAATTTGCAGGAAACCCTTTCCTGCCCCCATCCCCGGAGGGAGGGGGCACTGAGACTCAAAAACAGTGGTCTCCACCACTTTAATAATCTTCTGTGCCTCTCTTTTGGTGGAGACACACACCCTTTTTACCTAAAAGTAGCCCTCTGTCAGGGCTGAGGCTCCAAGAGCCTACACTGAGCTGCTGTGCTGCTTCCTCAGCAAGCTCCAAATGCCAACTGACCACAGAATACTGTTCAAACCTCCCTACTTTCTATTCCAACTCCCTTGCTGCACATTCCATTGTGGCTCATGCAGCTGCGATAGTTCTATTGATGATGTCACCCCTCAGTCTCAGCTGAGACTGAGAACAGAGTGAGACAGTGTGAAACCCATTTAACTGGAGTTTCACAAGCTGCCTTCCCTGCCTACCACTAGGTCTTACTAGGATTCTAGTAACCCCGGGAAACAAGGGGGTTACACCAGTAATGTCTCAAACTCAATGCTGAGAAGAACTAAATCAGCCTGTAAGCCATGCTGGTTCAAGTCCCTTGTTCCTAACTTTGTCTCAGTGTTCCTGATCTTAGCCAGCAAATACAGTAGTCAGTATCCTCAGTGTTCACCATGCTATCTTCTAGGAATCCCATATTGTTGACTTGGTTTGAGTTTTTGTTGAAAACATATTTAAAATGCAGTTTTATGAAAAATGTAAACTAATTAACATTTAAAAGGGATTTTGCTTCAGTGTCGGGATAAAAGATAAACCTCTTTTAAGTGCAGATACTTAATCATGAATAAACTGTCTCATAAAATGATATAGTACTTGTAGCTGGTTGCTTTCTTCTCCCTCAGGTTTGATTTTGTTGTGTTTTGGTGCCTCTTGCCTCCTCCTCTCCCTCTTGTAGTTCACCATCTCCTGTGTCCTGGATCCAGTTTAAAAAAGGCTCCCTGCTTGAGCTTGTTGCCCCTGTATCATTTCTGTATTGGCAGCGTTTACTTTGATGCTTGTTTTGGAACTTAACTTGAGATCTGCTCCAGCCTGTTTTTTTTTTTTTTTGCTTGTTGCTCCAGTCAGCAATTCAACTGTTATCATTATCCTCCTGGTCTCACTGAAGTTTTGTTTCTTATTTATTAAAGTGTCCTCATATGAACTCAGTTTCCATTTTACTGTAGTTGAGACTCAAAATTGTTAAACTCTTTTTTAACTTCTTTAATCTCCTTAGCTACTTTGGTAGCTTTTGTGTATTATCTTGTATTATCAATTAAAAAAAAACAAACTCCAAGCAATCTGCTGCTAGTTTAAGTAAGTTGTCTTTAAATTTGAAGGTCTCAAGACCACTTAAAGGGAATAATAGGGATTCTTAAACCCCTAGGAGCTTGCTGGTTCTCTAAATATTGTTCTAGTGTTATAATATAGAACGTTAAATCCAGTTCCTTCCTCAGGAGCCTTTCAAACTCAATAACTGATACTTTAATATCACAAATTCATGTAGTACCAGGTTTGAGCCTTGCAGTCTTTCCCTTGCTTTCAGTCTTTCATTACCAAGGGTATCATTGCCCTCCCAGCTGAATCCACTTCCTCCTGTTGCTGCACTACCTTGCATTTCAGGTAGTGACACAAATTGAGAGATTTATATTACTTTATCTCAAGATGGTTAGCACATACCCCTCCCACCAATAACTCCCTACCCCCTCCCCTCTCCTACCCTTTCCCCAACAAGTCTTCTGTGAGCTGCTTTCTGTCCCCCTCAGCCACTCCCAGCACCTTTAATCCCTCATAACTTTCCCTCTCTTATTCCTTCCCCTGTCACCCCCCAATCCCTACCCTATACTCAGTTCTCCTCCATTCACTCTCCTTAACCAGGTTCAACTTCAAGACAGAGGTACCGGTGATCGAGCCTGGTCACGGACGTGATGGGCTTCCACCTGGGGCTGATACTGGGGCTTTTCCTGGGATCTGCTCCATTGGTGGCTTCCCCGAGGGTGCAAAATCTGGATGTGATCCTTGATAACAGATTGATTTTTGAAGACCAGGTGTCATCTGTTGTTAGCAGTGGTTTTTACCATCTGTAGAACATTGCCTGTATTAAGCCCCTTGTTCCACTAGAGGACCTGCTGATGCTTGTGCATGCCTTTGTGATCTCCAGGTTTGACTACTGTTACTATCTGTACTTTGGGGCCATGGGAGGGACCCTTCGCAGACTGCAGCTGGTGCAAAATGTGATGGGCCAGTTACTGACAAGCCTCTCGAGGTCCATTCATGTGACCCCAGTCCTGCAGGCTCTGCACTGGCTGCCGGTCAGGTGGAGGGTCCTTTTCAAGGTGAGTGTTCTCACCTTTAAGGCCCTATATGATGAAAAGGCTTTCAGACTGTTGCATAAAGGGACTAGATTAAGCTGGACTGGATTGGGTACCTTAGAAATAAAATTGCCTTGCGTTCTTTATTTTTTTTAAAGCGCAAATCAAAATATCTAAGCGCTTGTACAAAAGATAAAAGGGGTGCTAGCTGCATATTTGAGCAGACTTGATAGACCTCTAGGCCTTTATCTGCTGGCAAATTTCGTATGTTCGTATACAGACTGGGTCCTGTTTGCCTGTCAGAGTTCCTGATACTCGCTACCTCTGCTTGCTCCCTCAGCTCCTCTTTGAGGGGCCTCCTGGATGTTCCCATGGTTCAGTTGAGGACCACAGGAGATTGCACATTTATCACCTCTGGAACGTCCCTGAGGAATGTGCTTCCACCTTTAGTCTAGGAGGCTTCCTTAGTTGAGATGTTCAAGCAGAGGCTGAAGGCTCACTTCTTTGTCCTGGCATTCGCAGATTCCTGTGTCCACCTTAATCTAGTCCCTTTATGCAACAGTCTGAAAGCCTTTTCATCATTTTAAATTGCTGTATTTAGTATTTTAAGAATTTGCTGTTATATTTATTAATGTTTATTTATTCCTATGCTTTTTGTTATAATCTGTTAGGTGCCCAGAGCCTCCTGGATTGGGCACCTTAGAAATAAAATTGCCTTGCGTTCGTTATTTTTTTTAAAGCACAAATCAAAATATCTAAGCGTTTGTACAAAAGATAAAAGATACAGCATAAAAATAACAAATCACAGTACAAAACAGTATAAAACAAAGAACAATAGAATTCATCAACAGTTTTTCATACAAATTCCAAAAAGGCGAGGCTGAATAAATAGGTTTTTATGGCTGACTTAAAGTTCTACATGGTTGGGCACTCCCTTACCGAATGAGGTAGAGAATTCCACAGGGTCAGGGCCACAAACGAAAATGCCCTGGCACCTGATGTCTTCAGTCTGACCCTGGGAATCTCCAGCAATCATTTGATGGTGGAGCAAAGTGGGCAGAGGGGGCGATAGGGACACAGGAGGTCTTGCAGGTAGTGCGGACCCTGCCTGTGTAAGGCATTATAGGTCAGCAAACCAACCTTGAAGGTGAATCACCACTGAACAGGCAGCCAATGCAGGCCGTGAAGAACAGTGGAGACATGGCAAGATTGAAGTAAGACAGTTAACAACCTGGCTGCTGCATTCTGCACCACTTGCAAATGGCAAATGTCAGCCCCCAGAACTCTAGGTATATGGAGCTGCAGTAATCAAGGTGTGAGGTCACAAAGGCAAGTACCAAAATGGGAAGGTCATTAGTTGGGACCAGGTGTTTTATCTGGGCAATATTCCTCAGATGGTAAAAAGAGTGTTTGTCCACGGCAGACACCTGTAACTTGAGCATCAGGCCCTCATCAAAAAAAATGTTTACATTATGCACCCAATCCGAGGTCAACAGCTGGCTGCCCCCGAGCCAAAGCTCAGAAGGCTGACCAGCCAGTTGCCCCATAACCAAACAGCTCGGGTCCCCAACCAGCACCTTGGTCTTGCAGGATTCAGCTTCAACCAATTGGCACTAATTCAATCCTGGATCTCGGTGAGGCAGTTGTTAAATACTGAGACTGAATCATCCTGCCCGGGCACAAAGGACATGTAGTGCTGAGTATCATCTGCATAGCAGTGAAAGGTCCTTTTGTCTTTCACTTTCACCCCTCTCCCTTCCGTACTTGTTCTGTCACCTCACCATCCCTACCCTTGCTACTTTATGTACCCTTTGCCTCCACCTCCCCCTTTCCCCAGCTCTTTTCCCTGGATGTCCTGTCTTGTCTTTCTACTCTCTTTCCCTCCCCCTCTCCCTGTTACTTAGCTACTTTGCAACCTGGTGTGCACCTGTGACTCCACTGGCACTTAATTCCACTACTTTCCCTTCCTCCCCTACTATAGACCCCTCCTAGAAATCTCACCGTCACTCACCTCAGTACCTAGTGCACTCAGTGGATGACTCTGAACTGGCTGTATTTTTTCCTACCTGCACGCATCTCCCCTGCTTCTCCTCATTTCACCTCCACCTAGGTATTGTCCTGCTTGCAAACTGTTTACCCTTCAAGGTTTTGTTTGCCATGTCTCAATTTAATATTTACTGCTGATACCAAATGTTTTGGCTACTCTGTTTTGAAACTTGCAACTGTACATCATGTATTATCTCTCTGTACCATTGCTTTCACTGTCATGTACTGTTTCCTTGTGATTTTGCCTGTGACCTGCTACTACTATTTGGCTTGTATAAAATCTTAAATTGTTTATTCTGTGCCATTGTTTGTGGCCCTGGTCGTACCCCAAAACAATCCTTGGAACAGTGCACTTACCTGGTAAAGACTTAAATAAATAAATAAAACTCAGTCTATACTGCCTCACAATGTTCCCCAATGGCAGCATATACAGCATGAACAATATGGGCGACAACACAGAGCCCTGAGGGACCCCCACATGGCAGGGAGACCAGATCAGAGGAATAAATCCCTGACACCACTCTCTGAAATTTACCAGTGAGGTACAGATGGAGCCATTGAGGACCATACCTGACAGTCCACAGATGAGTCTCAGGCACTCCAGAAGTACATATGGTCCACGGTGTCAAATACGGCACAGAGATCAAGGAGAACCAATATGGAATGGGTCCTTCACTCTCTTGCTATCAGGAGATCACTGAGTACCCAGACAAGTGCCGTCTTGGTACTGTGCCTCTTCCTAAATCCCAACCTGAGAGGATCGTAGATCTCGTGGATGGTAAGATGACTGTCCAGCTGCAGTACGACCGCCATCTCTATAACCTTCCCTACAAAAGAAAGGTTAGAGACAGGCCTGTAGTTAGCAAGACAGTTAGGATCAAGAGAGAATTTCTTAAGGGGTGTCACCACCGTCTCCTTCAAGGTGTCCAGAAACACACCCATCTCTAAAGAGCATCTGACTATCTCTCCTAGGTCTGAGCCAGTGACCTCAACATACTCCACAAGGAGGCAAGTTGGACCCGGGTCCAAACTACAGCAGGTTGGCTGCAAACTCAGGATGATCTTCACAACATCTGCGATTGCCAACCGATCAAAATCCAACCAAACAAACCAAGGAGCCATAGCCTCCCACTGACCATCACAATCCCCATTAGAGCGAGATGCACAGATATCCACTCTGATGCTGGCAACCTTATCAGCAAAGAACTGAGCAAACTTGTCACACTTCCCTTGTGACAACGCTCTCTGAGACTGGAAACAGGCCGGATTGCACAGACTGTCCACAGTCCAGAAGAGCTTAGCTGGTCGGTTCTGTGCAGCAGTTATTTCCCTGGACAGGAATTCTGCCTTCTTATGAGAAATAACCGACTGATGCTTTTTATAATAAGACATCAGTCTAGGTCTGTCTGCAACAAGACTGGACTTCTGCCAACTTTGCTCCAGCCTTCATCCCACTCGCTTCAGCTCCCTCAGGGTCCCAACAAACTAAGGAAACTGAGGGCAAAGATTGAGAGGGCGAACACAAATAGGAGCACCAGATTCCAGAGCCTCCACCACTGCCCTATTGTAGGCTTGCAGCAGTTTTTTCTGGGTTGGTGCTTACACTCTGCAAGCTCGATAGATCTAGGATCGCCATCAGGCCATCTTGGGTCAAACCCTTCAAAGGGCAGTACTGGACCATCTCCACAGAGGTAGGCCTATTGGGGAGAGCCAAGAAATTGAACCTTATGCTGTGATGATCAGACCATCTGACCAGTTCCACCACCACATCGGAGGTCTCCGTCCCCAGTAGGAAGACCAAGTCCAATGAGTGACCATGAATATGGGTTACAGAGGTAATCACCTGTATGAAGCCCTGTGAAATCCTTAGTTGGAGGAAGTCCTGACCAAATTGCAAGAGTTCATTCTCAACCCAGGCATTGAAGTTCCCCAACACCACCCATCTGGAGGCCCCAATGCCCTATCTGAGCTTTCCGCTATCAACACCAGTGTTCCTCAGGGCTCTATTTTGGGGCCTCTCCTTTTTACCATCTTTATTAATAGAATATCCCTTGGGACCCATCCCTGCAGCACCATCCTCTACGCTGATGACCTGGTCCTTTACTCCAGCGCCAGCAGCGTCATTGATATCAACCATCACCTCACATATGCCTTTCAGGAAATCCAGTCATGGCTAACCAGAAACAAGTTGGCTTTAAATGTGGCTAAGACACAGGCTATGCTATTTGGTACAGCTACAAAACTGAAAGAGTACCAAGAGCTTTTTACCGTAACCTGTACCAATTGTTCCCCTCTCACAGATGTTACCTCCTTCAAATATCTGGGAGTTCACCTTGATGCCACGCTCAGCTTTGATATGCACATAAAGACCATTTGCAAATCTGTGAATAGCGAATTTGGAGTGGCATATAGAACCTGCTATGCTCTCTTGCCCTCAGCCAGACTTGCGATTGCCCATGGAATTCTTTTTCCATCTCTAACATATGGATCAGTAATCTACATGAACACTCCCAAAGTCACTATATGCAAGTGGGATGTTACCTACAACAACATATGTCGCTATGCCTCCACGTCCCTTCGACTTAAACACCACTGTCAGCTCTATGCTGACCTAAGTTGGGTCTTTCCCCACTCTTATTGACTACTTGCCTTTGGATCCTTATTGGATACTGTCACTAGACCTAACACTCCCGTAACACTTGCCTCACTGCTCACACCCCAGACCTCCCTGTATGTACTATGCTCCTCGAACTTAACAGAGCTACTAGTCCCCAGATGCAAATCTACTAAAGGTACAAGTGCCTTTTCCCACTCTGCTCCTAAATATTGGAACTCCTTGCTACCCAAGATATGTGAGGTGTCAAGTCATCACATCTTCACAGAAAGCCATCAAGATCTGCTGGTTGACCTTGTTAGCTGTACCTGCTTTAATCCACTCTAGACCATCTACCCTCGGAACCTTTAACGACCCCTGCCCTCCTACTTTACTAGCATACTTGTGTATCTAGTATCTCTACTTTGCTGCATATCCCATCCCACTGCTCCGCTCCACCTTTCTCTCATCTCTTCTACCCCACCCTTCCTTTTTCTCACACCTCTGGTGCCCTTGGTTTCTCCAACCTAATCCAAAGTAGGCTTGGCACAGCCTCCTATTATCTAAATGTCTCTGATCTCTCGCCAAACACCTCCCCCTCCTCATCTTTTACTTTTGTCCCCTTCCTCTCCTCTTTGGCCCCTAACTCACCTTCCTATATCCTGTACCCTATCCTTGATCCCTGCACTCAGTTAGCCCTCCCAGCCTTAGCTCCCTTACCTCCTGCTCCCAAACCCTCTGTACTTTAGCTAATTTGCTCTATTCTTTACATTAGCCTTCCATGCTCTTCAAGATTATGTTCCATGCACTTATTTCTGCCCTTTATTTCTCAAATGTTTTTTAAAAACCCTCTTATCCATTTGTCTTGTGTTAGGCTATTTAATTTGCACTGCTACTTGCTTGCTTTGTTTGTTGCATTACTGCATTGTTTTGCTTTGTTTGCTTTAACTCCTTCGATATGAATTTGTTTGTTTATTGTCTTAGCTGCTGTAATGTATTTATCACCTGGTTGTTGGATCTTGATGTAATTTGATGTCTTTTTTACCTGTAATGTCCTTCCTGTAACCTCCCAGGTTGTGCCTGAAAATAATCATTTTCATGACTAGTGCACCTTACCCGGTCAACAAAAACTAAATAAATAAATACTGATGATGAAGTTCACAACTTCCTGCAGAAACTGCTTCTCACCCCTTGGTGGATAGTAGACAAGAAGGATTCTGCACCCCACACCTGCACAAGTGATACACTCAAAGGACTTGGGCTCCTTACCTGGCACATCAGTAAGGCCTAATTCTGTTCTAAAACAGATCACTACACCCCCACCCCTGCATTCCATCCTCAGACGGTGTATCGCTGAAAACCCAGCCGGAACAGCTGACTCAAGAATCGGGCCAGCATTCTCGTCCAGCCAGATTTTGATGATCTAAGCCAGGACCGATGACCCAACAAGATCAGCAGTTACTGCTATCTTGTTTTTAATGGACCTGGCATTGCATAACACCATCTGAGTAGGATGAGCTGCTGCTGAGGTCAGCTGAGCTAACTGCCCAACTAATGTGGAGCCCTTGGGTATGGGGACCAGGCAGAGAGGACCCACCTCTGGAACCCATTTCTCCCCAGGGCGACGCCTTTGCTCTACCATTCAAATCCATCTGCTCCACTCCCCTCCAGGTCTGTGACCACCAGCCTTACACCTCTTCTTCCCAATCCCCAAAGCTCAACACTGCCCATATACCTTACTGGGCGAGGAAGGGCAATCAAAAGGTCGGAGACCACGGAGCTCCAAAGGGGAGTAGAGCCTAAACAGGAGAGCCCTCGACCAACACATATCAGTATGAAAATACTGCCTAGCTGTCTACACTCTGGGTACTTACCTTTTAAGAAGCCACTCCTATATTTCCCTTTTGATCCCTAAAACCAGAAAGCATTTTGAATGAGCAGCTATAAGCCATGCCCTCCCTGCCCTCTGGAATAATGCTTAAAAATGCTTCAGCTAGTATCCCTGGTGTCGCTGTCCCTCTTCAAAAAATTGTGCTTGCGGGCTCTCACAGAAAACTGTAACTTCTTTTGCCAATGATCCTTATGTATCGACCCTGTCTTCCCTGTAGTTTTCTTCACCTTTATCAAAAAGTAAAAATACCCAATTCCTGCCCTACTGCTTGTGACAGGTTTTCCTCCCTCTGTCAAATGTAACCTCTTGCACCAGTCCCCTGACATTCCATGTTTCTAGCCTCTTGCCCCAGTCCCCTGACAGTCCATGTCTCTAGCCTTATCTTCTCCCTCCTCTACATCATTCTTTACATTAGAGTTGTTATTGCATATACAATGTGTAAACTGTGTATAAGTTTTTTTTTCATAGTACTCCAAATATTCTTGTAACGTGTCCCCTCTGTATAGTGTATAGTATACTAGTTAACTGCTCATGGACACTGCTGCCCTGTATACATTATATATATATGTATATCTATATATATATATATATAGATATATATAGATATATATATATATATATATATATATATATATATATATATATATATATATGTATTGATACTGGAACGCTGTTTACCATTGCAATTCCTTGTATATATCATGTTGCCTTGAACTGTACTTATTGTGAATATCTATTTGCTGTCTACCATTGTAATTCCTTGTACGTATCGTTGTCATTTTTTGTGAACCCTCCAGGTCCACATCAAAAATGTGTTTTTACCTCAATGGTGCTCCGCCTGGTAAAATAAAGATTTGATTGATTAATTGTTTGATTGATTGAAACAACCAGCACAGTAAAGAACAGTCCAAAATAATAAATCAAACACCCAAACAAAATAAAGTATACTGTATATCTCCCACTCTTCAACAGATCCCCCCAAAAGAAAAAGGAAAAAATAAGAATAAATAACTAAAACCCTCCTCCAGACAATAAAAACCACTAAAACAAAACAGTGCAGGGTCCAGTAGAATTACTGAGTCTATATGGTGTAGTTGGGGCTAAGCTTGCTGCACTTGTAAACTGGTTCTTGGGTTGCTCACCGTAATTTGTCCAAGGAACTGTGCTCTCACCACAATATTCCAAAATGGCTTGAAATAAGATGGAGTTCAAGGGCTCTCTTACTGCACTACCAAAACAATTAATGCCATTCAACAGTTTTTATAGGCACTCAAACAGACTCCAACAAAGGTCACTCAAAGTTCCTTATGAAGATTCCTTCTGAAGACATAAAACAGCTTACAGACCAGGCAGGTGGCTAAAATGTTTTGCCCCATAAAGAGTCAGGCAACACCAGAAAGAGGTCCTCTGACCCACCCATTAGGTTGCCCTGGGCAGTCTAGATTTCTCCACCATGTGGCAGTGAATCCCACTTCCACTTCGTTCTGCAGTCCACCCCCAACCAACAACTCTATCTGATTGCAGAAGTCAGAGAAAAACAGGAGAAACTAGGCAGATAAAATCATATCCCAGGTCACAGACCATACCAAGCCCCCACACACCTTCTGGCTCAATGAGAGACCAGGATGAGCCACCCAGAGCACAGGGCCCCAGCCAGACAATGCCTCCCAGCAAAGCCCCCCAGGCAAGCCTTTGGGCAAATGCAAGCACTGTCCCCTTCAGCATATGCTCCCACCTCCCCCTTTCCACAGGCAGTCGCCACGTAGACCCCCACTCCTCAGTTGGCAAAATGAGAGGCCCAGTCAGTCGCTGCAGTCCCAGATAAAAACCTTCCTCCAGCAGTAGTCCACAGATGAATAAAATGGAATGGACTCACCAATCGACACAGCTCACTGTCGGTGAGTTCCTCAGCAAAATCCTTCCTTCTCCTCTTACATCACTCAAGTACCAGTCCAGAACATCCATCCCCTCAGGATTCTACAAGAAGGTCACCTCAGAGAACCAGCGGCCCTCCACCCTCTGCACAGACTTGAACACAAATTCGGCGTTCGAGATGAACAGGCACTGGCAGAGTCTGAACAGTGCTTTGTTGGGTGAGAGAGTAAACATTTTAAATGCTGACTGATCATTTAAATGAGCATGGTTATCAGAATGGAAAGCATGCAATTCTATGGCAGACAAACAAAAAATTATCAACGCTGCTAGCAAAATTGAAACAGCAGCACCAGCACCAGTAATCCATCTGCACATAAAACGTGGCACACACAGATAAAATGAAAAGCCCCGAACCATATGCTTCGTCCCTAGTCTACCTCACTACAGGTACCCTAACTAAACTAACTAAGGACAACAAAAAAAAAAAGAAAAGACAAAAATGAAACAAAGTAAAATATGTGCACAAACGGAGTTGCTGCTAGGGCTGACCCATTCCAGTCACCATCTTGGAAGATTAAACTTATTGTAATATATTCTTATTGTTCCTCATTTGTTTTCTGCAAAATTTGCTGACTACGTAACCACATTGTAATGATTGTTTCTAAGCCTCTTGTTGTTTACTCACTGTGTGTTTGGTTTTGTTGTTTACTCACTGCATCTCTGGTTTTTGTAAGTCATTTTATGTATATCTCTGATGCAGAACCTTTGTAAATGAGCTGTTAGCCCAAAGGTGTTAATTCATATTATAAAATGGGCAAAATAAATTGTCAGTCCTGAGTGGCTGGAAGCTCTTTCCAGCCGTGTCCTTATCAGGACATATCGTTACAACATGCTCTACTTCCGGTAAAAACTACGCAATACAGCGGAGTATCAATCCATGGCACCGCTCTCCTCTTCACATTGCATGGAACAGCTGAAGTGGCGCAACCTCAGAACTGCCATCCAAGTGCCCCCCCCAACACACACAGGCTCACAAAACGTCTCTAAATCCCTAAACATTTTTTTTATTCTACTAAACTCTCACCTCTTTTACTTCATACTGTTTCCCTCTGTCAATAGCACCAAATGTATAAAGTCACTGAACACAGTAACGCCCCTTTCAACCATGAGTTTAGCCCCGGTCATCCAGCGGCCTTAAAATAAACTCAGACTCTGTTTCTCTGCCACCGGGATTTTACGAAAAACAAGAAAAGTTTTTTTTTTTTTTTACATCTTCTACTACACACCAATTTGCCGTTACAAGCGCAATCCAGGAAGCGCTGTGAGAGAGCCACTAACTATGGTGGCTGCAGTGAGACACTCTCACTCTCACTCAAAGTGGTTGTCACTGTAACTCAAACGTCTACTGGGGGATTTGAACTAAATAGCACATTTCACTCTTCACTTAAAATAAAAATATGGACTAGATGATGCCATACTAAAGGCAACACTGCACAGAAATGCATAAGGAGTCCTATACTGCTTGAACATACATTAAAATGGGGACTGTTTTTTGCAATTTCACTTATTAAAACCTCTTTTTTAATATTTCTGCTCTTTTTTTATGTTTCTGATTTTTTCCTCTTAATTACTTGAGAACCCATTTTATAAGCGCAATAAGACACCCAGAGGTGTGGGTTATGGCCTGATAAGAGCACTTCCCAGGTGCTAAAGGCGCTCGGTGCAAGCGCCTCATGCCTCATAACGCACCTAGGGCGTGCTCTTATCAGGCCATAACCCACATCTCGTAGTGTCTTATTGCTGGCGTATCAATACATAAAAAGATGTTTTTTGGTTAATGTTAATACCAGGCAGATATAGTTAGTATATGGGAAGTGGAAAAGTAAAGTACCCGAACGCTGCTACTGGCAACAGATGAAATCCGTCTTTTGTCCTCCTTCATTCCAGCTTTGCTCTGTTTACAGTCCCCCTCAGTCTGCAGCATGAAAGTGGCAAAGTTAGTTTCAGATCCTTTGAGGGTGCAGTGATGGTAGTAATGGAGTGTGGTACAAAGAAAAGGGCAGCCAGCCCTAAACAAACCGCTATTCCAACTAGCATGTAGCACTTGAAAGGACTAGAGTACACAAAGGAAGTGAATGCAAAACAGAAAAAAATTATAATATGTGCTGAAGACATATAACAAAAACTAGCAGCTTCACACTCCGGCAAAAAGCAAAACTGTCAGTAAAGCAATTGACAGCAAATATAATGTAGAATGCAGTAATAAATCTTGTTGGATATGAGCTGCTGTTCCAAGCTGGTGCTGTTCAGGCTACTTCCCCGGCACTTCAGCTGTTCCAGCCTTCCTCTGGGATGGGGGGGGGGTGGTATCTCTGTCCAATATACTGTATTATACAATGGTGCTTTAAAATCAAGAGATCTGATTGGTTAACTGGCACCTTTACAGCGTTGTAAAATTCAGCATTACCAACACAAAAGGTGCCAGCCAGCTGCATCTCAGTAACTTAAAAAACAATTTTAAAAATCATTCCGAGTCGCCATCTTATTTTCCTCACTAAACATTGCTATACCAATTGACCCTCTACTTCTCCAAGCACAACAAAAAAAAGTCGAGTGGCGTGTGCCCCCAACTACAGTAGTAGCCAGAGACATTGCCAGCTATTTCCATTTATTTCGCAACATTTCTGAAGAGTTTCTCTCTGCTGCCCCTACTGTGGAAATGCAGAAAGCAGGAGATATTTCTGGAAATATCACAGAAATGTTGGGAAATATCTAGCACACCGCAGAGCAGCGACCCCGACTGCCGCTTTCAGCAGTGACACTCACTTACCTGTCCCATGCTATCTCTGTTAGAAAAAAAAAAGTAGCGCACAACTGCAATCCTCTCTTTAACGGCAAACGAAAAAACACCCAAACAAAACAGCACTTCTCTATATTGTTGCATTATAATAAACAGGGAACTATTTTTTGTGGTGGAATGACAAATCTTATAAAAAAAGATTAAAACTGGAAAAAAACTCTATTTTTCTTTTCATCTTTGGTACAAAAAAATGAAGGGGAACATTGTATAATCACAATAAACCACTCCAGGGTGTGGGTGATGCTGGGATTTACCCATGCCTGGACGGTTTGGTCATGTGGCCTGCGGCCTCGTGGCCGAACCACGCCAGGCATGGGTAAACCCAGCATCACCCACACCCTGTCGTGGTTTATTGCTTAATAGTCCAGTAGTGGATCACATTACTAGGAAAGTGGCTTATTGCTAGGTTGAGTTAATACTAGCTAACCATCAACATTAGTACAAATTGTAAATTGCACACAGCATAAAGTGCAATACAATAAATTACTTTAAAATGCACATATATAGAACTTAAAGGATCCTGATAGTGAATCTCATTTTTAACAGTCTTATAAAACTTTAGATTAACTGATAAAAATCATTTACGAAAGCTGCATACACAAACATAGTATGGAACAATTCATTTTTAACTGCACAATAAATGTAAAGAAATATTGTAAGACCCCTATGCAGCTGAGTATAGCATAGTATCAGTTTTATTTTGAGGGTCTGGAGAAAGATGAAAATGTAGTCTATAAATTAAACTTTAGGGTAAATCTAAGTAAAAAGATTGCCAAAAATATTAACTTAACAGGACCCCTTTGCAGTTGAGTATTACAAACTATATACAAATAAATCAGACAGAAAAACCTTAGCAGCTAGTTACTAGATGCTAGCTAGAACCCAGAAAAATGTAGGTTAAAACTACTTTTAATGAACCCACACAATAGAAAGAAAAAACAAAGATAACATCCAGGATGTTCTGGACCCAGATGAAATTTGATTTGGGAAACGCACTGGAAGTTTTGAGATTGCCCCTGTAATGATGAACAGCTCATTTATTTTTTATTTCATTTTGGTTAACCAGGTAGGTGCACCAGCCTTGAAGTGACTATTTTCAGGCATGACCCGGAGAGTACAACAATCAAAGATGGGTACATAGCATGAGTACAGTGAAATTACAATAGTGTAGGTCAAAACAGTCAGTAGTAATGAATACATGCAGCCAGGACAATAACAATCAATGAAATTCACATAGAATTTTGGGCATAAAAACCCACACAGTCAAGGAGGAGATGACACAACATAGCAGCAAAGAAATATTGGTCAGATTGGTCACAGCAATGAAGGTTCAAATAGGCAGGGAAACAAGGCAAGGGCAAATTCCTGACTGGGCAGGATGCATTATCACAGCCTCTGAGACAAGACTCAGGTGTGCGGGGATGGGGGGATAGATTAGCCCTCAAGGAGATAGTAAGGGAGAAGCGCTTTGAGGGTAGGGAGGTGAAAGTTAGGTGAGGATGCATCTGGCGGGTGAGTGGATTAAGGAGGATTAAAACAAGTGCAGAGATCAGCAAGAGACAGATGTAGGCACGGCTCCTTTTTGAAGCTGCCATGGGATCCTGATGTTCAAAGTACTTGCAGGAGGGAGTTCCAGGAGCAGAGTGATTGAAGGCAACATAGCCTTTTGATGTTTTATATCTAGATACATTCAGCAGGTATTTATCTGCTGAGCACAATCCATAGGAGGAGGTTTGAGGTACCAGCAATGTTACGAGCGCTGAAGGGGTCTGGTTTCTGACTACAGAGTCAATCAAGGAGCCAAGAGAGTATTGATGGCAAGCTGAGGGAGATAACCAGCCCAGGTCCCTGTACAGCTGGCAGTGGTACTTAAGTCGAGGTGAAGAGGAGGCATACCAGCAGATATTGTTACAGTGGCGTAACCATGCATACTTACTGTACGCTATTGCGTACAAAAAATAATCGACCCTTTTTAAATTGCCATTTTTTTTTTAATTTCTTTAAAGCTGTCCATCTGGGTCAGAACCCTGGTCCCTCGGTGGGTGGGAGATTGCCGACCAACTGGATCCTGATACGCATGCTGGCACCGAGCTCATTATCGCGAGGCAGTAACAGTTGCAACTGTTGGTAGACTAGCGGAGCAATTCGGCAGTTTTGTCCACATGTGTCTTTGCTTCTCAAGTCTCCACCAATCAGTTGCTGCAAATTTTTCCCGCTGCTACCTCTAGTGACAGACTTCAGCTCCTCAGCCGCCGCCGGCTACTAGTGGTGTGTGTCTTGTCCATCTGTCAGCTCGGACTGGAGGAGGAGTACTCGCGGTCGGCTGTGAGTCGGGACGGGAGATAGAAACACCACTCGAGTGGAAAGTAAAAGGAAAGTAGGGAGGGCTATCAGCCAGGCCTATCTCCCGTGCAGCCAGTTGTCAGTCAACTCGGTCGTTGTCCTCCTCTGCGTGTAAACTCTGTCCATCAGTGCGGCGAACCACACGACGAGAGAGCAAAATGATTAACTTGCTCCTGCTGCTGCCGGCCCGCATTCCACCGCTGTATTTTTTTGCGGTGACCCTGACCTCCAACAAAAACTCATGGGCTGGCTTGCTTAGAGAATGTGCTGGCTGGAATACTACAGCTTGCAGGTAGGAAATGAATTTAGATTGTGAGGTCCCTGGTCAGCTACTACCGCCTGGGCAAATATGATCATGCAGCTGCTGCTGCTAGTAGACCTTGTGTGCCAAGTGTACTGTTGCAAAGGAAGACTTATTATGGGCCCCAGCATGCAAGGCTAGTTTAATATATAATGGCCTATTGGCCTCCCAAACTGATACATTTCTGTTGCCCCCTCGGCCCCTTCCCATGCCCCCTGCCCCTTGAGTTCATCCTTAATAATCTGAAAGCAAGGATGCCACTAGCAATTCTGTTGTTTATATTTGGCACTTTTTATGCATGTGCCTTAAGCCCACTTCTGCTCTCTACCTAAAGTGCCCCTGACGTACTTGTACCCCAAGTGGCCACTTTCTTTACATGTACTTCTTCTGGCACTGCTTCTGCCAACAAGGTCAACCAAGAGAGGGGGGAGCTCCCCATGTAAATCTCCTGTCTCTAATTGATTGGGCTGACGGCAGTGATGGGTAACCACATACAGTAACATTATGATGTTTTGTAAGTTTCTGTCTGGTCCTGCTCTACAAGTCACATTCTGTTTAAACAGGAGCAACTGTGGAAATTAATTAATTTAAAAAGCAACATTTTATAAGGCTTATAACTTAGGCCAACTCAGGTTAGGTCCCCCATGAACAAGAAGCCCCCTGTGACCAATGGGACTGAGCGTACCTAAAACTAGCTCTAACTTCTACTCTAACGGTCTGGCAGGATACTTTTGTTTTTTAAAATCATGCTACTGGTTAAGCCATAGAAAGTAATCTTATATGATCAACATTATGTCTAGAACACTTGTGCTTTTCAGAGTGATTTTAGGTACTAGAACCGTTTAGCTTTGCTTTGCCAGTATCCCACAGAAAGAAAACACAGGAAACCACTTTTTTTCACTCCCTCTGCTTCTCTGCAGTGGTCCTTCCTCTAGCAGGTGACCTCACAACCCCAGGCTTGCCATCTCCACCTTTTACTCGCCTTCAACTACCCCAGATGTAGCTCTCTGAGGCGGGGGTGGACTGAGCTGTTTGGGGAGGTGGTTGGCAGCTGGTTTGCTGGGGCCTCACAATGCCTACATCCTACTTGGTGCACTGCAAGGTTTTTCCACCATTGTTTTCACTTTGCCTGTATGACAGACAAGGGCTGCATCCTCCTGCCCATGATTAGCTCAAGCTGCACTGCTACCTGGGGTCACCCAGGTAGCAGTAATGCAGCACAGAATGTGTCTCTGCATCCCCAGAGAAGGAAGCCATCCTTGGGACACTTGAATGCTCAGTCTTTCTCCCCCTTCCTGTCCACTGACATCCTGGGGTAATTACCAAATCTGGGTCGCATGTGCTACAAGGTGTAGCCCTACAGCTGCTCCAATGGGCCAGCCATGAAACCACTCTTAAAGGGGAACAGTCAGCACCAAGGGCCCTACACTCGAGTGTGGGGCTAGTCCCAATACACACTGTGTGCAAAAACATTTTGGTTTACTTACTGTTTACTGTAGTATAGTAGATTATATTGAACTAAATTTGTTTAGTTCTAGGCACAAATCTCCTGTTAATACAAATCCCAGAACCCCCTGCAATTGACATCAGAGCAATACAGCAGTGGGAGATTCAATAGCATACAGTGCATGTAAGAGTCTATATAAACTCTGATCTGATGCCTACTGCTCTGATGTCCATTGCAGGGGATTCTTGGATTTATATTAACAGATGTCAGCCTAAAATTAGTCTGATACAATATACTATACTGAAGTAAACAGTACGTTTTTGCACACAAAGTGCACATTAGGACCATGCCCCACTTGAGTGTAGAACCCTATGTGCTGACTGTTCCTTTATAAAAAGTACAAAACTGTCCTGAACAGCTGAATTAAATGGGGAATAGTGAATGGACAACCACACACAACAAGCCTGTGTTGCCACCAAGGGTTCTGATTACATCACTGACTTTCAGAGTGAAGCTTCAGAGGTCTGCAGTAATCAGAACCCAGAGGTGACAACACAGGCTTGTTGTGTAGTTGCACAGCCACTATTTTATACAGCATTTTTTTTTTAAATCCAAGGCAGGAAACATTTCAGTCCAATCCTTGGCCCGTTTGTTGTTTTTGGGTTACACTAGGGCTGTGTGTGGATCTTTGACTTGGGGTTGTGCTGCACTGCAGTAGATTGCCAGTGGACAGTCTTCATTTATTTATTTAAAAATGTGTGTCTGGGTATGGTGTCCAATGGCTAGAGTAATCTGTGCAGAGAATTTGGGAGAGTGCTGCCCAGGAGCCTGTAGTAATTAAAAAAATAAATAAGGTGTGTGTGTGTGTGTGTGTGTGTGTGTTGCTTGGTTGAACATACAGCATGGAATGTAGTATGACTATATTATTCTAGTTTGTGCACACTGTAAATGTAGCTATCTGAGGGAGCATAGTCAGCTCCTCTGATAGTTACATGAACAGTGTGCACAAACTGGGTAAATCAGCTGAGGGACTGCAGTCTCAAGCAGGCTTTTTGTGGGTCAGTTAATGACTGTAGTACACTTGAAGCTTAAAGGGATGGTGTGACCCAGTCAGGGGTTCAGTGTGGCTATGATGCAGTAATCTTCTTGGTCTTTTCTTTTGGCTTGTGACTATAATTGCTTTTGGGAGTGCCTCTGAGAAGTGACTAAAAAAACAAATACTTTTGCTTGCTTGATCATGAACCACTGCATGCTGGGACGTACAATGTTGATTAGCCGACAAAATGTGTATAAAATTTACAGAAAGTCAGCTGGCTTTCAGAACACCTTGAACTTTTAATGACTATGTACAGACCCCAAGGCCTTATAAAGTCCCTACTAGTGTAGCTCACAACTGATCCCAGCGGTACAAATACTAGAATTGAGGTTCCATTTGGTGACAACCACAATATGGGACTTATCATTCCAGAAAGAAAATACTTGACTAAGACACCTCAGGTGAAGAGAGCTACTGGCTCAATTATCTTGGTGTCAGCTATGTTTTGTGACACTGACCAACCTGTTTACAGTAGCTCTATCAACTTCTGTCCTGCACACTAATGATATCATACATTATGATAATAAAAGTGCATAATTATAGTAGTCCAGTCACGATGCACAAATCCACTTTGTTGGACTGGGCTGGAAATGACAGATTGCAGTCATGGTATTAAAGTCATACAACCACGGACATTCAGTCTGCATCCTTGGTGGTTCAATAAGAGTCTTCGTTTACAACCTTGGACAGTCATATATTCCCTAGTGATGCCACCACCACAGTGCAACTAAAGTAACTATTGCGAGGGGGGGTACAGAGAAGGGAGGGTTGGAGGGGTGATGAGGAGTACTTGTAAAGAGACAGAAAGAGGCAGTGGACTAGAGTGACTTAAGTTGCATAAAATAAGTGTTTAATTTTCTGAGGATAGGTATTTAGTTCATGAGTTCAGTACCTGTTTAGTTCATTGTATTTTGTGTGCAGTCTGGTTGAGGGGGCTATGATGCAACCTGTTGGGCTGGGTTGGGCTTGGAAACTGGATACAACTTGCTGGGTGCACAGGGGGAAAGTCCATGAGGTGGGCTGGGGGAGGGCCAGGGAATCTGGGGAGTTGTACTAGGGACCAGCTTGCTGGACTGGGAGAAAGGGCAACATGTTGGGCTGCAGAGAAGGATGGAGACTCTATATATGTGGGTGGGATGCAACTTGCTGTGCTGGGGAAGTGTTAGGGATTTTAGGGTGAGAAGCTAGGGCGAAACTTGCTGGGCTTAAGGAAGGCTAGGGGCCATGCACAGGAGCAGGTGGCTGGGCTATGGGGTGGGTGGTCTGGGCAACATACTGGGCTGGGGACTCCTGGGAAGGGACTAGAGTGCTATGTACAGGGTATGAGGAGTGGGTAGCACGGTAGCAAATTCTGTTTATCATGACCCCCCAAATGAACCAGAATGTACCCCAAAACACCTCCAAAATGCACCAGAATGCACCAAAAAACAAAAATTTTCTGAGGGCCTAGGCGGCACCCAGACCCCTGGCCTATAATTTAGATTTTTGTGTGTACACTTTTTTTAAGGCTGGTTACTCCACTGATTGTTATAAGTGACATCCCACTTATGAAAGATGGTTTTGTGTGTAAACCTGCTCTGTGTTGCCACCTAGAGGTGTCTAGCAGCTAAAGCCCCCAGAGCTCTAATAAATGCCATATCTCTTGGGGGGGGGGATGCCTACAATGGAAGTTTAAGCTCCTCCATAAGGGGGGGGCTTACAAACAGACGTCACCAGTCACCAATGCTGTGATTTCCTTATCTTTTACTAATACTAAATGAATCATAGTAAGGGGAAGCCTACACTGTCTTTGCTCCACATTGTACCTAATCCTGTGCTTAAACAGATGGCTTTAGTTTCCAGTACTGTCATTTCTTCACCTGTCATCAGTGCTAAATGGGCTTGTTTACAGGTAACAGAATTCCGATACTGTATTTCCATCCAAGTGGTAATTTTTCTGACTGCAAATAACTTAGTTTAAACAACACTCTGCCAGTAAAAAGTAAACTGAGTTTACCAGTAATAATTTGGGGACAGATAATCTATAACTTTTTTAAATGTTGTGTACTGATCATGAGGACAAATGGACAGTTTGCTTCTCCTTTAAGACAGCTTTGATTATGAGGCAAACTTCCCTTGTCTTCCCTTAAATGAATTGCAGCTATCTTAAAATATCCGGCTCTACAGGTTTTATTGTTGTGTAGGTAGATAATAACACTGTAGCTCGAAACTTGAAATAAAAGCAGTAAACCAGACTTGTGCATTGTGCTGGCTTTAAAGAGGTTTACCAGTTTCACCACTCTTTTCTTTTGACAACCAGTGAATATTTTTATTGTGCTTACAGGCATGACAACCAGCAGTATCCAGTGAAGTGGGCAACCGAGACTGAGTGACCGCAAAAATAGCGACTCAGTCTTTACACCTCTGGATAGGGCTTCCAGCAGGGTAGCGATCAAACAAGAAGAAAGGGCGAGGAGGGTGACAGGAAGAGGGATAGGTCAGGGAAGGCAGGGAAAGCAGCACACCCTGCGATGGGTGGAAGGAGAGGGAGGGTGTGTGAAGAGCAGTGCAGGTAGTGGCTGCCGAGCTGGCCCCATGGCATGGTGGGAAGGGTCGTCGGCTAGGGTCGGAAGGGTGCCTAGTTCAGGTCTGGGGAGGAACTTTTTTTTGCAGCCACTATAATTTTTTAAAACATTTTACCCCCCTGACGTAGCACCCTTCTGGAGTTGAGAATCATTAATTGGGAGAGTGCGGGGGCTGTGACTTAGTACTGCAAGTCCTGCCACCATTATGTCTTTGCCATGATTGCTTTATCACAGTCATTTATTTTCGGTGATGTACACTCTCCCAAATGGCAATCACCCTTTGGCAATTGCCGTTTTGACATGGAACTGCAACCAGCAGATGACATCACATGACATCCACTGATGTTTAGACTATAAAACTTTCACATGCCCCACCTCCCAGTGCTTTGCTATGAGAAATGGCCACAGTTCACTCATTTGTGTGATAATAATAGGTACTGGTCTGCAAGATGATCCACCCTAAAAAGAAAAAAAAAAAGAGTTATTTTTAGCATTAGTTTATTCTCCTTGCCTAAACATAATTTCCTGAGGGAGAGAGTTAAATAACTATCAGTGGGCATCCCTAAAATAGAAACATAGAAACATAGAATTTGACGGCAAATAGGGACCGCTTGGCCCACCCAGTCTGCCCATTTCCCTACCTAATGGATAAGCTGCAGATCCTAGTTAACCAGCAGCCTACTTCTTCCTACCCCTTCCCCCTAGAATTGCCTTATGACTGTCCCATGCATGCTTGAATTCCACCACTGTTTTTGACTCCACAACCTCCTCCGGAAGGCTGTTCCATGCATCCACAACCCTCTCTGTGAAAAAATACTTCTTTAAATTACCTCTGAGTCGACCCCCTCTATCTTCAAATTGTGCCCCCTTGTTCTTGCACATCTCTTTTTGAAAGATGCTACCCTCTTGGACTTTGTTGATTCCCTTGAGGTACTTGAAAGTTTCTATCATGTCCCCCCTCCTCCTTTCCTCGGGCTATACATATTAAGCTCCTTAAGTCTCTCTTCATATGTCTTCCGGTGCAGACCTGCACCATTTTAGTTTCCTCCTCTGGACAGCTTCCATCCTGTCTATGTCTTTGCAGAGATTGGGTCTCCAGAACTGCATGCAGTACTCCAGATGGGGTCTCACCAGCTGTCTGTACAGAGGGATAATAACTTCCTGTGTTCTACTGGTGATGCCTCTCCCTATGCATCCCAGTATCCCCAGCCCTCCTTGCTGCTCTCACATTGCTTGCCCACCTTTAGGTCATCTGATATGACTACCCCCAGGTCCCTTTCCATTTTTGTTGTTGTTAGTATCTCACCCCCCATTGTGTACTCTTCCCCTGGGTTTTTGTTTCCCAGGTGCATTACCTTGCACTTCTTAGCATTGAATCTAAGCTGCCATACATTTGACCATTCCTCTAACCTTGCCAAGTCCCTTCTCATCCTTTCCACCCTACCTTGTGCATCAACGCTGTTGCAGATCTTTGTGTCATCTGCAAAGAGACATACTTTTCCTTCCAGTCCCTCTGCAATGTCGCTTATAAAGACATTGAAGAGGGCCGGTCCTACTGAACCCTGCGGTACCCCACTAGTAACCCCCCTTTCTTCAGAGTGGACTCCATTTACTATTACTCTCTGTGTCCTATTCTCCAGCCAGTTCTTTACCCAGGCTGTCATCTTGGGACCCACTCCCAGGCTGGCTAACTTGTATATTAATCTTTGTGTGGGACTGTGTCAAATGCCTTAAAGTCTAGGTAGGCCATGTCCACAGCCCTCCCGATCTACTACTTTGGTCACCCAGTCAAAGAAATCTATCAGATTTGTCTGGCATGACCTTCCGCTGTGAATCCATGCTGCCTTGGGTCCTGTGCCCTCTGGCCTCTAGATACTGACAGTCTTTCCTTCAGAAGTGATTCCATCATTTTCCCTATCACTGAGGTTAAACTAACAGGTCTGTAGTTTCCTGCTTCTGCCTTGCTCCCACGTTTGTGAAGGGAATCACATCAGCCCTCCTCCAGTCCTCGGTACCACCCCATCCTCCCATGATTTGTTAAAGAGGGTAGTCAGTGGTGTCACTAGTTCTACCCTTAGTTCTTTTAGAATTCTGGGATGAATCCCATCAGGCCCCATTGCTTTGTCCACCTTCAGTTTTTAAGAGTTCTTTCCGACCCTTTCTTCTGTAAATGGGCTGGTATCAACTTCTGTATCCAGAGTGTTTCTACTGTTTGTTTTAGGTACTTCCCCTCTTTATTTGTAAATACTGAGCAAAATATTTGTTTAGTATCTCTGCCTTTTCACAGTCACCCTCTGCCCACCCTCCCTCCTCTTTATTAAGCCTCACTATCCCTCCCTTGGTCTTCCTTCGCTCCCTGATGTACCTATAAAAGGTTTTATCCCCCTTCTTAACTGAGTTGTCTATCTTTTCCTCAGTTTGGGCCTTTGCTGTTCTGACTGCCTTCCCAGCTTCCTTTTGCTTTAACTGATACAATTCTCTGTCCTGCTCCTTCTGTGATTCCTTGTACTTCCTGAATGCTTTATTTTTCTCTTGAACCTTCACTGCCACTTCCTTTGAGAACCATAGTGGTTTCTTACATCATTTCGTTTGTTTATTTGCTTCACACAAAGACTTGTTACCTCTGTGATGGCAGTTTTATTATTCCCCATTGTTCTTCCACCCCTCCTTCCTGCCCATTTGCTAGGGCATTCCTTAGGCACTCACCCATTTTGGCAAAGTCAGCCCTCCTAAAGTCCAGTACTATTGCCTTTGTATGGCTTGACTCTATTGCTGTGTTTATTGTGAACCATACTGTTCGATGGTCGCTAGTTCCCTGATGGCTACCCACTTCTACATCTGTGATCCTCTCTCCATCTCCATTTGAGAGAACCAGGTCTAGAATTGCTCCCTCTCAAGTGGACTCCAATACTAGTTGTCTAAGGCATGCCCCCTGTAGGGCATCTAGAATAACCCCAGTCTTGGAAGTGGCTGCTGCAACTGCACTCCATTTAACATCTGGCATATTCAGATCACCCATCAGCAATATCTCCCCTTTTTATGCCATTCTAAGTGTACTTTCTATCATTTCCTTGTCTATTTCCTCCCCCTGAGAAGGGAGTCTGTATACAACCCCTGTGCGGATTGTGGTGCCATTGCCGGTCTCCAAATTTACAGACAGTGCTTCTTCTCCTCCCTGTTTACCCTTTTGTTCTGTTGCTTTGATTCCTTTCCTTATGTAAAGAGCTACTCCTCCTCCTCCTCCTCTTTTACCCTCCCTGTCCCTGCTGTAGATAGTGTATCCTGGTATGTTTACATCCCAGTCATGGTTTTGTGTGTACCATGTTTCTGTGACTGCCACGATATCCAGATGTTCCTTCTCCATCAAGGCCACTAATTCACTAGCTTGTTACTCAGACTACGGGCACTGGTACTCATTGCTCTCCATTTTGATGGCTTTACCTTCTGTTGCAGCATCCCCACTGACCTTTCTACCTCGGTCTTTTCTCATTTAGTGCCCTGTTTTGTAGGGAGAGGCTGGGATTTTCCTGCTGCTTATCAGTGCCTCCCCTGACTAGTTTAAAAGCTTGCCAATGAAGCATTTAAACCGATTGCTCAAAAGACTTGTTCCCTTCCTGGACAAATGCAGACCATCCTGCCAGTATAGGCTGGTGTCCCTCCAGGTGGAACCCCAGTCCCCAATGAAACCAAACCCCTGTCCTCCATACCATTTTTTCTACCATTCATTAAACTGCATGGTGCAAAGTACCCTCGCCTCACCCATGCCATTGACAGGCAGCACCTCTGAGAAGGATACTTTGTGTGCTACTTGTCTTAGGCCCCTCCCCAACTCTACAAAGTCCTCCTGCACTGCTCTAATCTCATGATGAGCCAAGTCATTTGTCCCTAGGTGGACAATGACGTCCAGCTCAGACTCCTGTGTAGCTGTTCTCGTGATCCTGAGGATGCGCTTCCTGTCCCTCCAAGCCATGGCACCAGGCAGGCACCTTACTTCAGTTTTTCCTGCTCTCCCAGTTCTATCCCCCTAATAATTGAGTCCCCCACCAGGAGCTGCTTCCTTTCCCTGTGGTGTTCTCTGCCTCCTTCCTGTGGGCCTCCCTTGTGACAGTTGTCCTCAGCCTCCTTAGTCTCCTCTGCGTGGTGATCCATAGGGGAGCTATGCTCCCAGAATGGTGTATGGATTGTGGATGGAACAACTGACTGGGTGTGCCTCTGTTCCACCATCCTCACACCCCTGAGCCCACTGTGGTCCAACTGCTGTGCTTTCTTTGCAACCTCTGAGGTAGTGGTGGTGGCTCTGGTACTCCCTGGATGGGGGAGGTTCCCTTCCTACTGTCCAGTGTGGCCTGGGGGAAGGTCCCCTTACTACTGTCCAGTGTGGCCTGAAGACGGGCAACTTCCTCCCTCAGGGCAGAGAGTTGTCTGCAAATAGGGCAGCATCTCAGCCTCCAGAAAGACTCCTGGAAGACTGCTTCCCCACAGCCATTACATTGCACTACTCCCCACATGTTTATCTACTTTTTTGTGTGTGTGTGATTGGTTTGTTATAAAGAAATATATATATTATACAATGTGTATGCTTATATTGTCAGTGCAGTGTGCTAGAGAGGATATGACAGTGATATGCACCTTGCACTCTTGAGGAAATGATGTCAGAACTCCAGGTATAAAGGAACTATTTCCAGGGGTGGGTGGGGTGAGGGTGGGCAGGGTTGGGCCCTAAACTGTGCCCTCACGAAACAATCAGCTAAAAGCTCTGACCCACCACTGCGATGAGTGCCTTCCTATCAGCAAGATGCCCTACACAACAATTTGACAGAGAAAATACCCTGCTAATCAAACAGAGAAAAATCCAGACATCCAAGTCAGACACAGGTAAACCTCCCCAGCCCCAAAACAGCCTGGTGGTTTGTGCTCTGAAAGCAGTCAGCCCCAAAATAAGTCAGCTGTGCTTTAAACTCTTCCTGCACTGAAAATCTTAAGAACTGTAACAAAAGTAAAGCTAGATCCACCTCCCTCTGTTGCTTGAAAGACTGTCTTTCCTGATAATTCTAAGTTCCTTATTTCGCCTTTCAGTTAGAAGTAGCCTCCACCTGCAGAATATCTGCTACAAACCAAAGACAATTTTAAGGTTCACCTCCCTCTGTTGTGAGCACAACTCGCTTTCTTGCAAATCCTATGTTCAGTATTGCAGCTTCCAGCCAGAGGTAGCTTCACCTGAAGAATATTAGCTGTTCTGATGAGTTTGCTATAATACACTTGCTTATAATACTGTTGTTCTCAGGTCTGTAAGACTCTTCCAAAGCTATTGGCTGGTAAGTAGCTATGATAGTTCCAGGAATGAGAAATTGCCATGTTTTTTTTTTTAAACAATGGGCTTAATTCAGAAAGCTACCCTGAATGACACAAAGGACTTGTACCACAAAGAATGGTACAAGGCCTGGCTTATGCCAAAAGATGCACTTCGAACAATTCACAAAAGCAGCCTGCATCAAACGCAGTCTAAATGCACCAAAGGGGTCTTGTGCCAGTTTTGCACCACAAAATGGACTGCAGCATGTGCTAGGGGGCTTGTAGCAGATGCAGGCTGCCATATCTACCTAGTCAAGATTCACAAGACCCTTCCAGAGGGCAAAATTCTAAGTACTGTTAGACCAGCCAGAGCTGGTCTAAGGGTACATAGAAGTGTGCCCTCTGGGAGTGTTTGACACCTGTGCCAATTTGCTGTGATCTTATATATAAAATAATCACATCATTGCTGGTCTAGTGGACCCCTCATCCCCATTTATTGTAAAATAAAATCATATCCCTGGTGGTCTTGTAGACTCCACCCTGATCTCTGTGTATTGAAACGAAAATCATATCCCTGGTGGTCCAGCAGACCCCCCTGCAATGATCCACGTTTATTGTTAAAGAAAGTCATGTCCCTGGTGGTCTAGCAGTCCCCACCAATACCCTGGCAGACAGCACCTCACCACCCCACTCCCCCATCCCATTGCCAAGTCAGTGACCAGCATAGGCCTCTGCTCACCACTCTGGCAGGTCACTGAGCATTCAGTGACTCATACTGTATACAGTTCGTGCCCATTGTTTGACAGATGAGCTGAGTGGTTTATCAGTGAGCACATACTGTATACAGTATGTGCTTACAGAATGCTCAGTCGGTGGCCAGCCGTGGTGATAAGTGGATGGCTGTGCTGGTCACCAGCTAGGGGATGGGATGGGGCAAGCGAGGTGGTGGGTACTGCCTGCTGGGGTGGGGGTCCACTAGACCACCAGGGACATGATTTTATTTTACAGTAAATGGGGATTGGGATGGGGTCCATTAGACCACTAGGGATGTAATTTTATTTTCAATACACAGGGGATCAGGGCAGGGGGGCTACTAGACCACCAGGGACATGATTTTACTTTCCGTACATGAGGATCAGGGTGGGGGGGTTGGCTAGACTACCAGGGACTGCTGTTTGCCACACAGCCTTCCCATGGCTTGTAGCACACCTTCCAGATGCACTATCTGTACGGTGCAGGGCAATGGTTACCACAAGCTGCTGAACTTTGTAGTCGGGCTACCTGATAGTGAATTGGGAACAAGATCCCTAGTGCACTGGCGATCGGCACAGGCTGCCTTCGATGCTACTTGTGCCAGCCTTTGTGTATTGAGCCCAATGACTTTTTTCAGAAGTGCATATGCTGTATCTCTAGAGAGAAGGGGAGGGAACAATTAATTGGAACCTGGCTCTATTCTATACAGAAATGACATTCTATACAGAAATGACATAAAGATACCAGTGTAAACATAATTTAAATGGTTTAACATATCCTCTAAATGCCTGTTTAGTAATACCATTCTAAAGGTTTACTTAAAAAAAGCCTGTTTGCAAACCTTATTTTAAATTCAAAACAGATGCAGCACAATATGTAATGGTGCTTTTCTTTTTTTTGTATTTTCAGGATTAAAGACTCAAATCCTAAAATGAATCAACGTGACTTGCCTCTTTTCATTGAAGAATGGACAAAGGAACAAGTGAAACAATGGGTTGTTGATAAACTTAAGATTGACCAAAGATTTGGGGACCTACTGTACAATCAAGATGTCGAAGGACGAAGTCTGAATGTGCTAACTAAGCAAGATCTACAAGGAATGGGCATAACAGCAGGACCTGCAATTCTGATTATAGATGAGCGTAATAAGTGGAAAAACATTTCTGTAAAAGAAAGAAAGGAGGAAACTGCTTGTAATGAAACAGTGAAAACTAATACAAAAGCATCAAAAAAGTCACATGCATCCAGTGAGCAACACAATGAGAGAACAGCTGCAGGATGTGGGCATTTACAAGACAACACTGTGAATCCAAGATGCAATGCACCTGTGCATAGCACTCTGGTATCAGAATCTGAGGAAAAATTGAAAAAAATAGATGAAGGTTTAAATAAAGTTGAAGATGAAATGACTGTATCACAAAGTCCAGAGTTTAGCCAGCCATCGAAGTGTAATTGTCAGCCATATCCATTTGACAAGTTTCATGAGCAAAACCGATATATTCAGCATTATATTCTCACTCCTGAAACAGGACCATTAAATCTTATTGACCCAGTTCATGAATTTAAGCTTTTCAGAGAAACACAGAATGCTACAGAGAAGGACCTAAGAATGAAATTTAGCAATGAAGTTTTTACATTTGCTTCTGCTTGTATGAACAGTCGCAGCAATGGCACTATTCATTTTGGAGTTGGGGATACAAAATCTGGATTTATACATGGTGAAATCATGGGAGTTCAAGTGTCTGATAAAAGTATATTCATTGACCACTTTAACCAAATGATCAAGCAGTACTTTGAACAAGATGCTATTAATATTGCAAAAGCTTGCATAAGACAACCACGATTTGTGGATGTATTATGTCAAGACAACTCTTTATCAGGGAAATTTGTAATAGAAGTGGATGTAGTGCCAAAGAGTTCTGTTTGTAATGAAAGAACATTTTATATTTATCTGCAAAACTACACTGGAAAATCATGGATGAAGAGTAAGCACACGTATTTATTTATACGAGATGGGGCTAGCTCTAAAGATGTCCTGGGAAACAAAAATGAATCACAAAAAGAGGCTGAATACAGAGACTTCCTAAGACAGTTTCCTCAGATAATCAGTGAACGAAAAGCAGCAGAAGAAGATAAAGCAAATAAAAATGCAAAAGAGGCTGAAGGGACAAGGTTAGTTAATATAATTACTGGTAACAGGGGCATGCTTGATGACTCATTTTATGAATGGTATATTTTAGTCATAAATAAATCTCATCCAAATCAACAAATACACTTGGAATACATAAAGGAAATAAGGTGGTTTGCCATCTTAGAATTTGACCCTGAATCAGAAATCCATGGCGTCAGCAAATTTTACAGAGGAAATCGGGCAGCAAATCTTCATGTACCGGGTCAGTTTCAGAATGTAAATAATTTTAAAGAGAAAACTGAAATATTGAACCTGTACAAGCAGCCCAGTTGGATTTTCTGTAATGGTAGGTCAGATCTTCAAGCAGAGGAGTACAGACCTTTGCAGTCCAATATGTGGCATAAAAAAAAAGCTGCTGAAGTAAGAAAATTAATCTCGTTTGTTTGCCATCAAGATATCATGCCAAAAGGGAATTTTCTTGTGATATTTTTGTTGCTTTCTAAAGTAGAAGATCCTGGAGATCCTGTCCTTGAGACATTCTGCTCATTTTATCAGGAACTGAAAGGAACAGAGGACATGCTTTGTCTGTGTAGTAGTGAGTCAGTGTTTCAAAGATGGAGAGAACTACTGCAGACCAGATCAGTAAATGCAGAAGAAGTTTCAGAAAGATGCATCTCTGGCTTAAGCCTTAATGAAATTAATGGCACAATTTTGAAACTTAAGTCCATAACGCGATCGTCTAAAAGATTCTTGTCATCACCAGGAGGTTCTTTTGTTATTTTGCAAAAGAAAGATGAAGACTTTATGGCAACACTTGAGATTATTTGTGCAAATGAATGTGAGGACACTGAACTTGAACGTGATAAAAAAAATTTTGCTGAATTCCAAAAGGCACAGGAAGAACATTTTTACAAGGGTGGCAAAGTATCATGTTGGAATTTCTATTTCTCAGCAAAAGGTTACTCTGGACCTTTCATCAAAAGAGACAGCTATGAGAAGCTAGAAGAAATGATTGCTTCATGGTCCAAATCCCAAAAACAAATTTGTGTAAAAATTATTAATTTATTTCATCACCCAGGCTGTGGTGGAACAACTTTAGCCATGCATGTTTTGTGGGAGCTAAGGAAAAAGTTCAGATGTGCTGTCCTAAAAAACAAAACGACTGATTTTAATGAAATTGGAAGGCAGGTTACAGATCTAATCACATATGGAACATCTAACCCCCAGTCAGACTACCTACCTGTATTACTCTTGGTTGATGATTTTGAAGAAGCAGAACATGTGCATATTTTGCAGAACAACATTCAGTCAGCTGTACATGATAAAGGCATTCGATTTGAAAGTCTTCTTGCGATTATTCTGAACTGCATGAGATCTCAAGATCCTGATAGAAGCTCAAAAAAACAGTGGAGTGTGCCTTTAAAACATGAACTGTCTCAGACAGAACAAAGATTCTTTAAGGAAAAACTTAAAGAAATTGAAAAGCAGCACCAACGACCTGAAGATTTTTATTCATTCATGATCATGAAAAAAAATTTTGATAACAAATACATAGAGAAGGTGGTCAGAAACACACTGAAGGGTTTGGATATGGCTAGCAAGCAAACACAGCTTATTTCTTTTTTGGCCTTATTAAATTCTTTTGTTAAAGACTTAACAATATCAGTATCACAGTGTGAAGAATTCCTAGGGATAACAGGAAAGAAAGCATTCTGGGGTAAAGAAAAGCTGGAAGAAGTTATGGGCACATGTTCAACCCTTTTAATACGTACAGAGGTAGATGATTACGGTAGGTACCAAGGAATACGTATCATTCATCCACTGATTGCAGACCAATGTCTAGAGGAGTTGAAGGTAACCTACAATTTACATAAAAGTGAAATCACACTACAACTACTAAGAAAAGATGTGTTTTATAATTTAGGAATTGGAAAAGAGAAGCTTGTGCTAGATATTCAAGGTATGCTATTAACTAGACAGCGAAAGGAACATGGAGATGAAGCAGACACTTTATTTTCTCCTTTAATAGAAGCAATTCAGAGGGATGAAGGGAGCCACCAGACTGAAAACGTTTTAGTTGAAGCAGTAAGCAGGTTTAACCAAAACCCATTTATTTGCCAAGCATTAGCTAGACATTTCTATATCAAAGAAAACAACTTTAACTCTGCATTGCATTGGGCCAAAACAGCTAAAAAACTTGCGCCACGCAGTTCATACATAACTGATACATTGGGACAAGTTTATAAAAGTCATCTAAAATGTAAGCGGGAAAATGTCCAAAAGGATTTCATAACTGTGGAGGAACTGAAATATCTCCTAGGAATAGCTCTGTATGCCTCAGATGCTTTTAAACAAACACAGGAACTTACAGAAAATTAAGAGGATGACAGAGAATGGCAACGTCAACGATCCAGAAGAAGGTATGGCACATACAACACAGCTGGCTACCTTGGAGCGATTGAAGTTTGTTTGTATATTATAGAAATACTAGGGCTAGTGCCCTGTTTTAGAAGAAATGACAAAATATGTGTTGAGCAAATGGTCCATTATTTGTCAGGAAATGTTGATATCACACACACACAAACTGATAATAGCAACCAGGAATTTATTTCAGTCCTCACGGAGTACAACCATTATGTTAGCAATCTAAAATCTACCATGAGAAAGGCTTTTGACTTTTTTGAAGATTATTTTGTTCATCTGAAGCCAAGGAACATTGAAAAGGAAGTCGTTGACTTGAAAATACGCCACAAAGTTTCAGAATGTTTTGGGAAATACACAAACATTTTCTGCCAGTCTGATGAAGAACACAATGAAGCAAGGCGTGGAAGACCAAAACTCAGTACACCACTTCAGTTGAAAGAAATCAGGAATGCTTTAGAAGCCCTTAAGGCTGACAGATTTTCTGGATTACTTGAATATTTGGTTAACACTGGGTCTACTAAAGGAAAAGCCCTAGAGGAAATCATCAACATGTATCATTTTTTACTGAAGAATAATACAAACATAAACTTGAAAGATAAACAGAATTTCATCTTGGCTAACATTGTGCTTCACTGCATTCATCCTAACTCTAAACACATTGAGCCATATGAAAACTTAAAGAAACTTCTTAAAGGAGTATTGGAAGTTATTGGAACTGATCATCGACATGCTGAGCCTTACTTTCTTGCTTCTTTGCTTTTTTGGCCAAGAAAAGATAAAATAGACCAGGATTCAAGACAAATGGAAAAATACATTTCAGCACTGAGGAGATCCTTTAGAGGCCAGTATGGACACATGTGCCGCTCTAAACACCCCATAGCACATTTTTATCTTGGCAAAACAACTGGTTTAAGAAGTCTTATTCACAAAGCAAAAATTGATCAATGTTTCATTTCTGTACCAGACCTGAATTCCTTGTGGCAAAGTGGAGATATCTGGAAAGAAAAGGAAGTTAAGCAACTTCTCCTTCGTTTGAATGGCAGAACTGAGGATGATGTTGTGTACATCCAGTATGGTTGTGAAGAACGTATAAGAATACCTGTACGACCTGCTTACCTTGGCCAATTGAGAAGTGGTAGAAGCATTGAAAGAGTATCCTTTTATCTTGGATTTTCCATTGATGGCCCAATTGCTTATGACATAGAGAGTGTATGACTTTGCCTTAAACTTTACTATTCTAGATAGGTACTATACTTCAAAAACATAACACAAAATATTGTCTATAGTACTAATTTGCCACAGTAATGATTATTTCCTAAAATTAACCCTTAAGCTGCCAACAGAATTAGAATGTATAGAAATTTTGGACTGATATATCAGTTGGCAGCCAAGCAAGGGTTAAGGACCAACACCATACAGACTTCAAAATAATTGACCAATTGGAAACAAATCATGCTGTCACTCTCATATTATAGAGGTCATAAAAATCTAAAAGTGAATTTGCACTATTTATTTATAGGGTAAACGTTACTAGAATGCATCTCTTTTAGAGAAGTAATATTGTTTGTTTTTACGTGTGCAGCCAACCGGCCTGACATTATTCATGCTTTTATTAAATAAGATTTATATAAAATGATATTCTGTTAACCATGTCAGACATTTGATTAACTGTTTATGACCAATGACTTTAAACTTTTCAAGGTAGAACATTTTCATAAAATTGTTAATGCTTTTATAATTGGATTTAGTGTGTTGGCGTTATAAATGCTTTCTTGGAAGTATTGAATAGAGACTGTGTTGCACCTTCTAGTTGTCATTTTGTTTTCTTCAAAAACTAAGTCTGGAATACCTCAAGAAAACTACATGAATTGCTGCTTACACTGAAGTAGCTGATGTATTTTTTTTTGTTTGTTTCTGGAAAAAATATCACTTTTCATATTTATTGGTTTGACAGGAATCTCCTTTTGTAAAGCTTTGTTGTGTGGTAGAGAATAGCTCATGCTCTGCATTAAACTGCCTTATCCTGTATAACTGACCCAAGCACTTTGTCAGATTTTGAAGGTCTCACAGGTGTGTTGTTACCTATGTTAGACATTGCACCCCACTTGAGTGGGGATGTAAGTCGCCCTAAGCTTGGTATACTATACCATAACAAAGTCTCACTCCCTCTCCCCATATGTAAGGAATTTTAACAAAAATGATTATGCCAGTCTTTGATTACGCTGACATTGTTAGTGCACTGCTCCCTCTACATCACTCTCTCAAACTGATTCCCTCTGTGTCTTTTGTCATTTCACCTCCAACTCTCCATACAGATCCCACCACTTTTCTCTACTATCCTCTCTGAACCTCCCTCTGCTCACACACAGATCCACTCTGTATCCTTCATTTCCAAGTTCTGGTTCAATCTGCCCCCCACATACATCACTTCCCTCCTCTTCTCTGCCCCAGCCTCAACATACTCCCTGTATTCTAGGGACTCACACTGTTTCTCACTCCCTACTCCATCCTCAAACATGGGCAAATCTTCTTTCCATGATCATCTCCCATCTTTGTGGAACACTCAGTCTGCACTCTTATGCAACTCTTCATCTCACTCCTTTGTCAAATTACTGCTCCATCTCCTGCTTTTTCCTACTTGCACCTCTTAGCACTTGAAATGTTTGTCCCCTGTTGTAACACTGATTTTGAGTTATTCCATTGCATTGTACAGTTGTCTATCTGCATAGACTGTTTTGCTGTATTGTATTCATTGAAATATTTTATTATGCTCACTACTGTGTAATTTTATATTTGAATGCCTTGTACTATATACCGTGATTGTCATGCTCCCTATCCCTTGGGTCACACTTGGAAATGAGCCTTGGCTCAGTGTGCCAAATGTTTAAATAAATAAATAAAATTAAAAAATGTTCTTGTTGTTTGGCACTATCACTGTGTGCATGGAGTGCTACAATATATCAATAAGTGGTCCATGCAGAATATTACAGAACGTTATAGTCTCCATGGGTAAACACTATCTGGACCTGGAATTTTCCAAGATTTAAACACTCTGGATACTGACCTGTTAATTCTGGCATGATCACTACTGCCTCCTGTTCAACATGCACCTCTCCCATAACTTCATTCTGTTGGTCATGCTTCTTGACTTTCTGTTGAAATACTACATATTAATATGTATAGTGAGGTGTGTCTCTTGCAGTTTTGGGCAAGGGAGGATCGCAAAGTGAAGCTGAATGGGTCTGTTATTTCAAAAAAGCACAAGGTAACGTTCTTATCCTGTAGGAGACACACCTCACTATATATGTCTTTGTCTTATTGTTGTTGCCCCCCCCCCCCACTGCTTACATCAGTTTATGGTACACTCCAACAGCAGACATTTAGTAGAGATGCTGCTTACACAGCATGCAACAGTGGTGGCAAGGAATGAAGTGCAGTTGTATTAGTGTCATTCTGTTCTAATGGAATGAAACTGCGAGGTAAATTAGGAAAGATATTCAGGGGTGTTTCAGTCATCAAGTAACACCGTAGGAACCATCACTGTCAGTGAAGGGGAATCCACGTGAAAGATTTTCAGCAGTGCAACTGGGGCCACCAATGTCCGCAAGTGTCTCCAACCCTATATAGGTGTGGGTGGCCCCGCTCCTTCCTCAGTTCTTTCTCACTGTCAACTTACTTGCATGGGTCTCAGTGGAAGCTCCATCACAGTATTCACATCATTTTTTATCCTACAGCTTTTTTCACTTACTTTGTAAATAATTTATTTTTAAGAGATTTTTTCCTTTGTTTATGTTGAGAGTTCATCCTTCTTCCTCTCATTTCCATCATTGCCACTGCAGAAAGAAAATTGCCTCTACAAACAAACACTCCATTTGTGCCTGCTGTCTTGGGCCTGATCACAAAGTTTCTGACTGTGATCACTGCCATAAGATTAATTAAACTACCCTTTGGCACCACAAAGGCTCTTCAAAATTTCCTGATGGATCAGCAGGTTGCCAGTTTGGGCAGGGGTCCTCTGGATCCCCGGCCTCCCAATTATACACTGGATCTATGAGCTCTAAGGCCTCCAAGGCCTGAGACAATTCCTTGGGGAAAAGTCACAAAAAAAAACAAACAAGATCATGACCACTGCCCCCAGCATCGATTTTACTCCCTGTCAGCCTCTCCTCCTCTGGGGGATCTTCATCAATGATGGCTCCCTCAATGAAGAAACCAGCTGTCCAGGTCTCTGTGCCCACCAGACCCATACTGACAGCTTCTCTGTCTCAGGGCAGCCATCCCCTGATCTGTGGGTTGTCAGCTCCTCTGTTTATTGACAGGTTTGTCATCGACAACTCTCCCCATCAAATCCTGCTCCTTCTCCCTCTGGGGCTTCAGGTTTCACAGGTTCTCAAGATCAGGTGGCAGGTCATTGACACCTGTGCCATCAAACCTCCCCCCTCCATTGACAACTACCATTAACCTCAGGGTGGTCTTGGTTATATCATTCATGTTACTGGTACAGCAACTGGACGCATTGAACTGGTCCCCCTCACTCATGCTGTTGAGTACATTTTTGTCATTGATGCCACATCATCAGCCCTATGAGGCTCCCCTGTGGGCCACTGATGGTATACCCAATGCCAGACTCAGAGACTGAGGAGGTCAGTGTTGAGGAGGAGGAGGAGGAGGAGGAGTATCATTCAGACCTCATTCTTCCTGAGGATGATGAGGTAGAAGTTCTGTTCTCTGATAGATCCACTGCCTATTTTGTCAGTGAGGACTCTGTGAAACATACTCCCAGGTCTCCTCCTGAGGAAATTAGAGACAGAAAGTGGTTGCCCACTGGCTGCAGTTGCATAAGGTTAAAAAGTATTTACTGTTGCATCAAAAAGAACATTGCAACGCTCCCCCAGATTTACCTGCTAGCCCAACAGCATTTTGCCCTTTTCACAGGGGCTTGTTGAGTACGGCTTTGTCATTGATGCCACATCATCAGCCCTATGAGGCTCCCCTGTGGGCCACTGATGGTATACCCAATGCCACACCCAGAGACTGAGGAGGTCATAGCTCATGACAAAGCCTATGTGAAAGTGTCAAAATGTTGGTTTATTTTTTTCGGGGGAGGCTCTATAACTGTTTAGATCCATTGTTTTAAAGTGTGCTAAATAGAAAGGCAAAATAAAAAATTGCAAAGTATACTTTATTTTTTTCTTCTTATTTGCTAAATCTGGGGGAGGGTTGCGAGGTTCTTTTTGATGCAGCTCCTCCTGAGAACCCTGCATTTTTCAGTGTCATGAAACAGCTGTCCTCAGCCATCGGCTTCCATACTGTGGAAAAGGATGCTACCAGGAAATATCTGGTAGATTTCCCAGAGTCTCCCCCCAAAGATCATTCCTCCAGTGCTACCAGCACTAAAGAATGCAACCACGGTAGCCTGGCACAGACCAGACATGGTACCAGCTATGCCACACAGGATGGACAAACTTTAACATGCCCCTCAGGATCGCCCCTATTTTGCTGCCCAAGCAGAAACTGACTCAGTTTTTATCAGGACAGCTCATGACTAGTCTAAGTTGCCTAAACACCTATGTTCCCCAAACAAGGAATCTCGTAGGATTGACCTACGGGGAAAAGGGTTTATGCTTCCTCCACCTTAGATTTGAGAACTGCAAACTATCACATATGGTTGAATACCAAAATGCCAACTGGAAGAAGGGCAAGGATGAGGCCCAGGCCCTTTCTGATGGCAGGAGCTGCTTTATTGTTTTCAGGTGGCTGAGAATATTAGCAAACACTTTTTCAGAACTTTGTATGACATGACAGATACCATTGCCAGAGCAGCTGCCATGAGCATATGCCTCCATAGGCACTCCTGCCTCAGAGTTTCAGGTTTTACAGGTGATATGTAGCAGAGAGTGCTTAATGCCCCTTTCAGTGGCACTGAGCTGTTCATCCTTGATGTCCAGGACCTCCTAACTGATCTGCAGGCCTCTGGCATGGTCCTCAAAATGGTCCATTCCCTCTACCACACCCAACCAAGGGGTAGAGGACTGCCTCCTTTTCACAAACAGAACAGTCAACCTGGAATGGTTCCCACTACCCAGGGAAAGTGTGGAGCCCAGACTCCCTTGTCCACTCCTGCTGGAGCAGCAGTCAAGACACTTCCAGCCATCAGGGCACCTGTCGGAACGTGCCCATTATTAGGGTGCCACAAGGGTAAATTTGCTGTTCCTTCACCAAGGTCCATCCTCCCCAGAGTTAGAATATTTAGAAAATGGAGGGGGCACAGCCCCCCCCCCGAAAAGGGGATGATGAAATCAGGACTTAGCACCTTCATGACCAGGTGTGTTCCAATGGCCATGTTCCAAGGGTGGAACCCAGTCAAGCACCCTGGAGTGAGGGGACAGCCTCTGGAACTGGCTCCACTTAGGCTTGACTACTTGCTAGACTTCCCTTCTCTGGTTTCAAACCAGGAGGTAGTGGTCAGAGTTTGGTTCTCCCTCCATCTGAATCAATTGAGAACCATAACTTTAGATGCATGGATTCTGCAGATCATGGAAAAGGGTCACACCTTGGAGCTCATACAGTAGCCTCCATACTCCCCACTTTCATCCTCCAACTACCCCCCTGGCTCACTTGTCTGTTCTCCAGTAGGAAGTGCAGTTTGTTCTGCACAAGCAGGCCATCAAACCAGTATCCAGGTTTTTCCTGGTCCCCAAAAAGACTGGAAATCTGAGGTCTATTTTAGACCTAAAGGACCTCAATCTGTCCAGTACAAAAAGTTCTGGATGGAAGCATTCCAAGGCCTAATGCCTCTTCTCAAGATGGGACTGACTCTGTTCACTGTATGCAGGATGCATACCTGCACATCTTGGTCTTTCCTTCGCACAGGATGTTTCTTCATTTTGCCTTTCAGAGCGTGCACTATCGGTTCAAAGTGATGTCTTTTGGCTTATCCTCTGTGCAGTGAGTCTTTAGTAAGTGCTTGGCAGCACTCACAGTGGCTCTCAGAAGACAGGAACTGTATGTCTTCCCTTACCTGAACCATTGGCTCCCAAAGGCCCCATCCAGGGAACAGCTTTTACTGACTCTGGAGTACATTCTCCAGCTCTTCCTCTCCCTGAACATTACTGTTAACCTGCCCAAGTCAGTGCTGGTACCATCCGAAAGACTGCAGTACATAGGGGTGGTTCTAGACTCTTCACAGGGGAAAGCCATTGTGCCCACAAACAGGGCAGAGTGCCTCATAACCGAGCCCAGTAAGGCTCTGAGCCAATACCTTTCCTGTCAGGGTGTATTTCAGATTGCGGGGACTAATGGTTCCTGCCATGCTCACAATTCCACTGGCCAGGCTCCATATGCATACCCTCCAGTGGACCCTCTGGGTACAGTGGCACCAGCGCATGGATGAGTTATACCATCCAGTCCTGGTTTCTTCCCCAGTACACAAAGTACTGCAGTGGTGGATGGACCTCTTGAATCTGCTTCAAGGTGTCCCATTCCAAATTTCTGCCCAACATCAGATCCTAACCACAGATGCTTCAGGTCTGGGTTGGGGAGCACACCTCAGTCCCTTACAAACTCAGGGATCCTGGTCCCAGTGGGATGCCGTCCTGCATATCAACATCCTTGAAATGAGAGTGGTGCTCTATGCCATGCAGGCCTTTCAGGAACATCTTGTTCCAGGTGCAGTCAGACAACCTAAGTGTAGTCTACTACATCAACCAGTAGGGAGGAACTCACTTGTACCCCGTTTGCTGGGAGATAATGAAACTATGGTACTGGGCGCTGGATCACAGTATGACAATCTGTCTGTGATCCTCTTGCCAGGCATCCTAACTACCCTGATGGACAGTCTCAGCAGGACTCAGTCAAGTATGCACAAAGGTATGCCATCATACCGCACCACCCAGACAGCGAAACCCCCACCATGGCTAAATCAGCAGCAACAGGGATTTTGCTTTGAGACACTGTACAGTGATGGGGGGGTAAATATCTAACTCTACTCTTCGATGTGTAGTTAGTTGTATTTAGTAGGTGAGGTGTGGGGGGCACAGCCTCCTATGTGGCACCCCCCCTGCATTGACCGTCAGGATGTTGCTGGTCAGTTCAGGGTCATGTCATGGTTGAGATTCTGAATGGGTTCCTGGCATTGTAGAGGACACCATGGTCAGGGTTGTCGCACCGGCATCATGGATCCATGCACAAATGGGAGCTTCTCTCTTCCATCGCAGAAGACTTGTTCAACAGATGGGATAGTCCAGAGTTTGACCTTTTCGCATCCCCACTCAATGCAAAGCTGCCCAATTTCTGCTTGCTAGACCCAAGGCCTGGAGCCGCATTGTCCCTCTCTTGGAGTGGGAGGTTTCCTATGCATTCCCTCCATTTCCTCTGATACAGAGGGTGATAATCAAGTTGCAGATGGAGGAGGCCAGCATGATTCTAGTGGCACCATTCTAGCCTTGCCAGATATGGTTCCTTCTACTTCAGCAGATAGTCTTTGCAAAAATATAACCCAGGCTCAGGTTCCTTCTTCTGCATGCCTGGCTCCTGAAAACATAGCCATCACCAGGTTCAGGGTTTCAGAGTAGTGGTCATTCTGGTGACAGCCCAGAAGCCTTCCACTCGAGCCACATATGCCATGAAATGGAAGCAGTTTGCCATCTAGACTGCCAAACATGGCCTAGACCCTTTCACCTGTTGGGGAATTATATCCTGGACTATCTGATTTTGCTGTTGGACTCAGGCCTCCAGTATTCTTCCCTAAAGGTCCACCTTTCAGCTATTTCTGCCTTCCATGAACCTGTGGATGACTGCATGATTGCTCAGCTGGATGTCTCCTGTACATTTCTTAGGGACATCCTGCATCTGAAGCCTCCAATCTGTTCTCATGTCCCAGCTTGGGACTTGAGTTTATTGTGGAAAACATTTACCCTGTCCTTTTTGAGCCAGTCACATGCTGTTTTTAGCTGCAATTACTTCTGCTCGAACAATTTCAGAGCTTCAGGTCCTCTGGAGTGAGGAGCCTTATTTGATTTTTCCCCAAAGACAGAGTGTTTTTGCACCCAGATCCTAAATGTCTGTCTAGGGTGGTTTCACATTTCACACTCAAACAGTCTCTCCACCTTCCTGTTTATTGTTCTGAATGTGCCAATCCAGAGGAAACTGCTGCATACATTGAATGTGCGCAGAACTTTGAAGTATTACCTGCTTCGGACTAATGAGTTCAGAAAGTCAAAGCAGTTGTTTGTTTTCCTTTGTCCTGGGTAGAAAGGGTGCTTCAGTTTCTGTGCAGTGTTTATCCAAATGATTGGCAAATTACATTGTGTTCTGCTATAACAATTATGTCAAAGAGTTGCCTGGTGCTGTCAAAACTCACTCCACCTGGCCTGCCAGGTGGTGCTGAGGGTTGAGGCGTTGGACGCCACACCTCGCTCCATGCCGGTGACCCGGGTTCAGAAACGAGCCAGGGGTGTCGGGGTTAGCAGGGGAGGGAAAGGATTGAGCGTCCGGAGGACAGCTCTCCTTTCCCGGGAGGGGGGACACACCCTCGGCGCCTGACTGGCCTCTGGTGGATGCCGGAGGCACAGCAAGCGCTTGAGCATACAGAGGGGGCTGGGAGTGGTTGATGTCGGCGGTGACGCCTTGACATTGGGCACGCACCACTCCCACAAGAAAAAGGGAAAAATCACCCCACAGCACTTCCGGTAGACGGAGCACCAGGCCCCGATCCCCAGTGCCCCTGCCTGTCTTGGTACCAGCATCCCGATGACAACAAGAAGGACTTCGGGGTGGCCCGGCCCTGTGCCCGCCTAGGGGATATAGCCAAGGCTACATGGGGGACGGACTGCACCGGGATCCAGGTAAGAGGGCGGGGACTAGAAGGCCTTAGGTGTCTCCCGAAGAGTGGGAGTGCTGCGGGCAGGGGAAGTATAAAGAACAAGTTAAAAAAAAAAAAAACTCACTCCACCAGAAGAATGGCTACCTTAGTGGCTTGTTTCAAAGAGATCTCAGCAACTGAAATTTGTATGGTTACCACCAGTGGCCCAATTCCAAGTTGCGGTTCACCTGGTACAAGGTGATTTACGCTGCACCCTATGGTGCAAATTGCACCCTGCGCCATGCATTCTGTAAGATGGTATTCCAAGTTACAGCTTGCGCCATGCCACATGCGGATTGCACCAAAGGTGGGCTACACCACTCACTATGCCCGCAACTCACTGCAGCATGGTGCAAGGGTGGGTTAGGCAGCAACTGCACCCTTTTACTGAAGGGCGGCTGCCATAACCCACCTACAAGATTCAAAGACCCACAATGGCACTGTGGGGTTAGACTAGCATGGAGGAGGTCTAAGGGGCATCCATCTTGACAAAACAATGGATGCCTCCCACAGTACCATAGAACAAACATTTTCGTGCCCCACGGACACTCCTCAATGCACTGCTGCCCTCCAGCCTCCGAATCTCAGGGGTGCCCCCAGTTCCGGTAGGCACCATGCCCCCCTTGTGCCACTGCCATGAAGCCTACCCCCCCCAAGGTCCCCAGAGGAATGTGGCTGGATTACGGGGAGGGGGGCGGTTACATGCGGGCCATGACTTGTGGTACCCAGGTCCATTGTGCCATTCCATGGTGCAGGCCTGCAGCTGCCGCAGTTCATGGGTTGTAGATGCCAGGGACTCTGCCTGTCTCAGAATAGGGTGCAGGGTCCCCGGCATAGTGCCACATGGCACAACTCGCATGCATCTGCAAGTTGCACCATGCAACTTGGAACTGGGCACCAGGAGTACAGTCCATACTTTCGCCAAGCATTATAGTCTGGACACTGCCTCAAGAGCCCATGCATGATTTGGCAGGGCTGTCTTACAGGGACTATTGTATTAAGTTTATGGACCACCAGACATTTTACAGCATTTCACAGTACTACCAAGGCAGAGTCAAATGTGTTGCAGTAATAAACAGACATATTATAACAGTTCACAACAAGTAGCTAAGGCAAAATAATTCGGGAATTTACTGTCTAGGGATTTGAATCCTTTGGATCCAAATTTCCCCAGGTACAGAGGAAAATGGATCTGCTTCACAAAAAACTAGGCATTCATCCCAGTGAAAAACTCCATATGCTGGAATACTATAACCAATGTGCCTTCTGTGTTTGCATAGCATGATTAGTAATAAATAAACATTTGCATCATTATAGTATTCCACAGTGAAATTTTTTTTGTGGACAGGTGCCTGGTTGTGTTAAAGAAGCACAGTGCCAGTTCAGCAAGTTTTTTTATTCCTAAGAAAGTTAACTGCTATTAAGAATGTCAGAGTGTGTGGTTTTGTGTGTGTGTGTGTGTGTGTGTGTTTGTATATATATATATATATATATATATATATATATTTTTTATTTAGAAAATGGGCTTTGCAGATAAAGAAATGTGATTGGCTGGCATGGGGTACATTAACTTACAGTGAGAGCCCTGTAAGTAAAAGGTACCAGCCATGCCAACCCTGACAGCCTCATAAAGTGTATCATTGTGCCCAGCCTGCTTCATTATTGGCTGAAAGCATCAGATTGAATTCCATATTGCCACCAACTTTTTCAGTCGCTTACTAATAGCTGCCCCAGCCCGTCGCTGACACCGATGCTGCTCAGTTCAGTAGCAGCTGCCCACCCCCTACATTCATTTTGTTTGTTAAAATTTCATTCTATTTTTTTTTTCCAGATGAGTACTGTCTTGTTCCATGACCCCTGATTCCCAGTACTATGAATGTTCGTAAACCAACGGTTCCATACCTGCACAGATGGGCTGAACTGTTACTCTGAACACCGCTCCTCTTCACACTCCCGGTCCTCAGGGCAGGCAGTGAGGACTGGGAACCAATAAAAAAAAAGAAAACAGTGAGAACTGAGACCTGGTCCTCGGCGTAGACAGCAAAAACTAGGAAACAAACAAAATTACTAAAAAATCCCCATGACAAGCAGCATACTTCCAAACACATTTCCTACTTTTACATGCAGCTAGGTCAAATAATGTGACACTGAAAACCTCTGCAGGTTTAGAGACTGAAAAAAAAATATGCAAAACAGTTTGCATTTTTTTGCTTCCTACAATGACAATGACAGCAGTCTGCTGGCTTGGAAAATGTGTTACACAGGAGGTAGTAAGGGAGGGCAAAAGACCATAGCAATGTACTATACAAGGAAGCAGACTACCACAGAAACGAGGGACTACTTTACAGCAAAATGACTAAAACTTCATTCTTTTTAATTATTTTATTTTTCTTAACTTTTTAAAATCCCACATAAAACTGCCACTGGTAGCCCATTTTCTAAGCGCAATAATACCCTCCAGGGTGGGCTGTATGGGCAATACCAGACCTTCCAGGGGCTATAAGGCCCTCCACCTGCAGCATCGGGCCTCATTACACCCCTGGGTGGCCATGTATTGCCCAATACTGCCCACCCTGTCGGGTATTATTACTTGTATATATATATATATATATATATATATACACACACACACATGACAATGAACCTTAGTGTACAAGCACTAAGGCAAGGGTTACTCCAAAAGGCATTGGCTGGGAAGCCAAGTTTCAAAGAAATACAAAATCACACATACCCCCATAATGCAAAGCATCATGGGCTACATATGCAAATCACCACAAAATATTATGCTGGTTCAACTTTAAGAAGAACTGCATGGTGCTGAAAGGCCTCTCATACAGTATGCAAAGGGTGCCAACAGAATACATAGCCACGTGTTTCATCCTACCAGGACTCATCAGTGTGCCTTGTCTGTATGACACTCCAGTGGAATGAATCAGCTACCCTAAGTTGATCTTTTTGGCCAATATACTATAAATGGTACATGTCATGTCTATAAGGTGAATCCTAAAACAAGGATCTGCCAAGGTTGAGGTCAAAATAAAACAAGCATTTGTCAATGCTGAGTGTTTGCTCACTGGTATTGGCATTTTATTACAGGTGAAATAGTATAAAAATAAATTTCAGCACACTGGGGTGGGATCCCAGTGTGCCACACTAGTGAAGGGGGGGAATCAATGCTGACCCAGGGATTGGATACCCTGAGGTTGGTTGAAAAAAAGGGGGCATGAGAGGTACATCCAATGCCTGGAGTGGACATCCTGGTGTTGGAAAAAGATAATTATTTTGGCACTCTGGGGTGGGCTCCCAGTGTGCCACAATAGTGGGGATGGGGGACATGCCAACACAGAGTTTGGGCACCCCGTTGTCAGCAAAAGATATGTTCAGACTTGGGGGGGGGGGGAGTCATCCACCACCAGGAGTGGGCATCCCGGTGTCAGAAATATAATTAGTTTGGCACACTGGGGTGGGCTCCCAGTGTGCCACATAATGGGGGGATACATGCGGACAAGGGATTGGGCACCCTAAAGTTGGCTTTGGGGGAGTGTGTGGTGAGTGGCAGGATATGCCAATTATGCAAAACTGTGGAGGGGCTCATTTGTTATGTTTGCATGTTTATAGAAACATTTTAAGGTGAATAGAGCATTGCAGAGGTGTGGCAGTGTTTGGCCAATCCAGCAAACACTGTCAGATGCATGTCCCTTGGCCACTAATCAACAGGGAAGCTGCTGTTGATGGCAGTTTCAGAGCAAGCACTGGACTTGAAAGAACTCTGCTGCTCCAATCACGGACAGTTTCATCATTGCTGCAGCAGATCCCCCCCTTTCCCAGCAACCAGGCACATTCCAACCATGTGCATTACAGTGCACAGTAATGTGCATAGCTGGACTGACGAGCAACTTGTTTGCTCAGTGTGCCTTTCACAGTGAAATAAATGAGCCCCACTGCAGCCATGCATAATTGGCGACTCCTGCTGCCCACCATACACTCCCCCCAAAGCCAACACCAGGGTGCTCAATCCCCATGTTGGCATCCCCCTCCAGCCTGAACACATCTTTTGCTGATAACAGGGTATCCAATCCCCATGTTGGCACCCCCCACTATTGTGGCACACTGGGAGCCCACCCCAGTGTGCCAAAGTAATTATCCATTTCCGATACTGGGATGCCCAATACTGGTATTGGAAGCGCCCCCTTTTTTTCAGCTGACCTCAGGTGCCCAACCTCTGGGTCAGTATTAATCCCCCTTACTGGTCTGGCACACTGGGAGCCCACCCCAGTGTGCTGCAGTTTACTTTTCATAGCATTTCACCTGTAAAAAAGAAAACTGTCCCCCAAGGTCTTTTTTTTTAAATCTACAGAAAAAGAAAATGGTCCCTCGTTGTCCTCACCGCCCCTTCCCCATCTCCACTCTCCCTCTGCACACAACACCCCCCCCCACACACCGCATGCCCCTAACCTTACTTACCTCCGGAGGTCTGGCGCTGTGGTCTCCTATGGACCAGGAACATATCTGCACATTTCAAAAGCTGACTGCAAACTGAAGAATATCACGGTAAGCCCTATAATGGGGGGTTTCAAATTAGATTGATATCTCAGCCATTTGGGGGAGTTTTGGTCCCAAATTTTCAGTATGGGGTTCTTGGTACCCCACAACATGAAGACTGGCACTGCCATTTCTTTTCTCATTCTCGAATGTGATTTCATGGTTGCTGTGCAGAATCACCTTTCAGGACTGATTAATGAAAAGACAGTGCCACTGTTCATGAGGTGGGGTCCCACAAAGTCCATGTTGCAAGTTTTATAAAAAAACCTCAAATAAATGACTGCGTTTCAAGTGTGCTGCACAGTTTGTACACACGCTCGTAACTGCTAAGTTTTAGTATTTTCTATTCAGATTTCCAACATTGCCATTTTTTTCACACCTCCTTATAAATAGTACAGCTGTCATTTTTTGCATCATGCCTGAAATGTGTTTTCACACCTGTGGTGCAGAATGGTGCAGTTGCTGTGCAAAATCAACTTTTGGGACAGATTAATGAAATCACAGTGCCACTGCTCATGAGGGGAGGTCCCAAAAAGGGCATGTTGAAAATTTGGGGAAAATATTCCATAAAGTGACTGCGTTACAAGTGTGCATTACACAATTTCTACACATGCTCGTAACTTCATCAGTTTTTCATATTTTCACTCCAGATTTTCAACATTGCCATTTTTTCACACCTCCTCATGAACAGTATGGATATCATTTTTCACATCCTGTCCAAAACGTATTTTCGCATCTGATGCACCTAATGCAAAATCACCTTTTGGGATTGAGTAACAAAATGAGAGTGCCACTGTTCATGAGGTGGGGTCCCAAAAAGCCCATGTTGAAAATTTGGAGTGAAAATATCGTCAAACACCCAGAACCTTAGAGTTTCCAACCGTAATGCCCCACCCTGTACAGACTGATAGGCATCAGGGGTGTGGCGAGGGATTGTCAGCCGTAAAATGCTCATGCCTTTCCACCCCCTCCATCCTTCGGCCATTGACTGGCATTGAGGTGTGCCTTGGGGTCCTCAGCCCTAATGGTCACCCCATTCAATCAATCAATCAAAATCTTTATTTATCCAGGCGGGCACCATTGAGCAAGGCTGATTTGCAAGGTGGACCTGGTAATGAATATATCAAAGTACAGTACAGAAGCAGGTATACAAAAAGGTATACATTCTCCTATACTGCACCCATCTCAGCTTATTTCCTTATGGAATGGGGTGAGCATAAGGGCCAAAGACCCTAAGGCACACCATGACACCTGTCAGTGTCTGTAGAGTGGGGTGAGGTGGAATGGCATGAGCGTTATAGCTAATGACCCTAAAGCACACCCCAATGCCTGTCAGTCTCTGCAGGGTGGGGGCTGGCATTGGCTCAAAACTTCACTGCCATTCCTGTTATGCATCTCTCTAACTCCTGCAGTATCAATGCCAATACCAGCATGCAAATATTTGGCATTGATAAATGCTTGTTTATAAATATGTTTCATCAGGAAATGCACACTGAGCAAATGAGTTGCTCATAACTCCAGCTATTCACATTACTGTGCACTGTAATGTCATGGCTGGATCGTGCCTGGTTGTTGGGAAGAAGGGAACAGATCATGGGTGTAGCCACCAACACGCCAGACATGCCACAGCATGCTAAAGATCAGTGAGCGGTTAGCGGGGGCCGACTGGCATCTAAGTATTCCCCCCCCGTGGGTTTCCCCAGCCACTCTCAAGCAGCCTTTTCATTTTTTAAAAGGTGGGTGGGGTCTAAACATATGACATGCCCAGCCAGCGGACCTGATTGAGATCTATTTTGCCCTCTCAATCAGGTCCGCTTTGTAAGAAAATGAAGGCGTGACTACTAGTAAGGGCCAGGTCGCGCAGGCTCTTTAAATGGCCATGTAATAGGTGAGTTTGGTCTGTTAGTTTCTTTCCTCTGACTGGAACTGAAAGTGAGGTTTGGTGGTCAAAGTCAAAGTCAACTTTATTTAAAAAGACGCCCAATCCCGAAGGCTCTGGGCGCCGTACAAAACCTTTACAGTTTATCATACTGTATACATTCAAATTAAAATCACAAAACATATAACTTAGACCCCAAAAGCCTGCACAAATAAAAAGGTCTTTAGACCACTCTTAAAAGCCTCTACAGTGGGGGCCTCTCTCACTTCAAGCGGCAATGAGTTCCAGAGAGCTGGAGCAGCAACTCCAAAGGAGCGATCCCCTGCTGATTTCAACCTAGCTCTCGGAACTGTGAGGAGGCCACCACCAGAGGAGCGAAGATCCCGGACAGAGGTGGACGGTACCAGTAGATCAGAAAGGTAACCAGGGCCCTGTCCATGTAGGGTCTTATAGGTGAGAAACCCCACCTTGAACAAAACTCTCCACCTGACAGGCAGCCAGTGCAAATCGCGCGTCACCGGAGTTATATGACAAAAACTACTTTGTCCGGTCAAAGCCTGGCAGCAGCATTTTGCACCAGCTGCAGTCTGCGAAGAGAAGTTCCAGAGACCCGAGATAGAGCGCATTACAGTAGTCAAGTCTTGAAGTGACCAAGGCATGTACCAAAGTAGGAGGTCCAGAGCGGAACAAGCGGCTTAATCCTGGCGATTTTCTAAGATGAAAGAAACAGGAACGTACCACGGAGGATATTTGAGCCTCCATGGACAGGTTCCTGTCAAAGATCACACCAAGATTACGAAGACTTGGGGATGCCATCAATGACACAGCTCTAGCATAATGCCAGTCGCTGAATCAGAGGCCATCCCATCACGAGCTCTGTTCGACTCCACCACCAGTACCTCAGTCTTATTAGGGTTAAGTCGCAGCCAGCTGGAAGACATCCAGTCATTTATCTCAGCCAGACAGATATTCATCACATCCACTGCATTTGATGTTCCTGGTGCAAAGGATAGGTATAGCTGAGTATCATCAGCATAACAATGAAAACTCAGACCATACCTCCTAATGATCTCCCACAGGGGCAGCATGTACACTGCGAACAACATTGGGTCCTGGAGTAAGCGAGTGCTTTCCTGGCTACTTCGAACTACTACTCCGTGGCCCCGGCAAAGTGTTTCTGGAGTCTTTTGGAGCCAGAGAGTCAAGAGAAGAAGAAGAATCCCAATAGGACAGGTCTACAGCAGCAGTGCAGCAGCAGAACTTAATCGTACTTGTGCAATGCTGTGACAGAGTGACTCAGAGCCAGTCAGCTAGAGGGTCGGTCAGTGAGATGCAGGAGATTCTCTCTGAGTCTGTAGAGACTGTGTAGCACACAGCTGGCTGTCTGTCTGGCCGGGGATAGGTGTTCGGTCCACATCACGGTCGGTCAGGAGAGGTCACAGAGTCCAAGTCCAACTCCAGCACTGAGTCCAGGCTACTAGGGAGTTGGGAGAGTGAAAGAGCTGTAAATCACTCACTCCTCATCCAGACTCTAGTCTGTGACTGTGTGTCAAGTGGAGGATGTGAAGTGGGACAGGACTAACAGTCCTGGCTTGTGGAAGGCAGCACCGCTAAGCCCCTGGCTGGCAGGATTCGGACCGCAGGAAGAAGTGCAGTTGCGTCGCGTAGGACAGAACGAGGAATCGGAGCTGCCGCAGCCTAGAGGCACTGAGACTGAGAGGGACACAGAGTCTGAGGCTGTCTCTGTCTGCCACACTGCCCACTACTTGAGTGAAGTCCAGACCAGGAGGGAGCTTTTGCACGCCAGCAGCCCAACACCAAAGTCTGAAAGAAAAACTAAAAAATGGGTCGATGCGGGTTGGACCAGATTGAAGAAAGAGAGAGCAAGCAGCAGCACAGTGTGGTGGTGAGTACAAGAGTGGTGGGATGGGGCTTGGGAGCACTGGGACTCTTCTCTGCCGTAATGCTGCATTCAAAACATTACACAGGGGCAGGCCAGGCAGTATGCATGTTAAGGTTTGTAAAATGTAAATTGTGTATGATGGTTACAGTCGCTTCTGACTTGTATGACAGAATCCTGGTTCACATAGGCACATGTTTTGTCTAGTGTTGTACTTACATGGTTAATAAAAGCTAAATGAACTGCACAATAATGTAGATTATGTACAATATTGCCTAAATGCCTGGAACGAGCAAGGGGGCCATTTTGGCCTTGACTTACCAGAGGTTTCATTCCACCACTGTCTAGTTTGCAACTACTTTAAGCGTTATGGGAACAATCCTGCTTTTTGATTGAGTCAGATATTTCCCAATTGCGACAGTATCCAAAATATTTTCATGAATAAAAATATTCCTGTAATTAGACAGCCTTACTATATGAGAAGTCTGCAATGGGGATGGGGCTTTTTTATTTGCTTCTGATAACCGGGTAAGTTAACACAGAGCAGATATTCTAAGACACAAAAGCATTTTTTTTTAGAAATTTATTTTTCTCACTTTATTACTAAAACTGTGATGTTGTGCAGCAGCAATAGGACACTTCAAAGTGTGACTCATGCACGGCATCATTCCAGAAGTGGTTGGAAGTTGCTATGCATCATGCCTCTCTATGCACCTGTAGGTAGGAACTCTCTTGATGCATTTCATCAATAAGCTTTGAACTCTGTTAGTCTTTTCTTCTTAACGCCATTTTCTCCTCCTGTACCAGCCCTCCAAGCCCTTAGTCTAGTTTTCCTCTGACATTCCAGCCCCACCATTTCCTAAACCTAGGGTCTAGTGACATGGGGCCCAAGAGCGCTGGCAGTAATTTTTCGAGATTTGATCATGTCTTGTCTCTCCCCTGTAGATAGGGCTTCTCACCTCTCACTCTGGTTGCCACATTTGACTGAATAAGGGCCCTGCTGATGTACAGCTTCAGCGCGACCTGTGGCTGGAGGATCATTAATGCTGCAGAATCCAGTCACCTCCCTTCTGATTTAAGATACATGGCTACAACAGCACTCTTTGACTCCAGATGCTCGTTTGCCAGCATCTCTTGCTCATTTCGGATCATCAAGTTGCCATTATGGTTGCATGATGCACTACTAGTAGGCCACCAAGCGGTCTATTATTTATTTATTTACAATTGGTAACCTCAGTGATGGATTGTTGTGATGAGTATGTGTTTTTTTGATTTAGCATCTTGGCAAAGTTGGCATATTATGAATTTTCTCTTTTGAAGCCTGAACTGATGTACTGGTCTCTGTGATGGAATCAGGAGGGAGTGGTGTCTATCTTTGAACCGGCTGGATGTGCAAAGTGCTGCTCCTTCACAGTACCATTAGTATTAGTGTGCTTCCTAAAATTTGGGACTGGCAGAGGTGGGTACTAGGGCACATGGTTCAGTTACAGAAGTATGGCGCTTCAATATATTTCCACAGTTGTGTTTATAAAACACTGGTGAAACCTGTCAACAGAAACTCACAGTTTTGGTAAGAGCCCAGCATTTACTGGTTGGTTGTTTGCTCATGTGGATATCCGTGCATTAATGTGTATGATGTTTGCTGATAACTGAGCATCACAGATCATTGTGAATGTCTGCATATTTTAGCTATTACAGTTTACTAAAGGACACTTTTCCATTTTCAATGTTCCACTCCAAGGTTTGCAGCACATTTTGCTAATCTGTCTTATCAAAGTCTGCATGAAAAGCATTTGCCTCACTGTAGTTAACCTTACAGTGCTTTTGTTTGACATCATAGTTCTCACCATGACAACCGACTGTCACAAACAGCAGCTGTGAGGTCAGCAGGGGAAGTCAGATACATTTGAAAGACTCAGTGAAATTATTACTGTGATGCAATATCTGTAGACCAACAGAGAAAATTAGAAAGTAAGAAACTAGAAAACACTGAAGAGAAAACATAAGTGGTATCAATCTAGATAGTAGCCCAGTAAGGCATTGGATATAACGCAATTCAGAGTTGTTAGCCAGTCTGTTAGTCTGACACCTGTTGGTGGTGGTGTGGTGGTGGCATGTCTAGTGTGGAGTGTGTGTGTGTGTGTGTGTGTGTGTGTGTGTGTGTGTGTGTGTGTGTGTGAATGGACCTCTGTGGGACTGGTTACCTTGATGAGGTACACAGGCTTGTCACAATGCAATATTGTAACCAAAAGCCAGTCTGTTAGTCTGACACCTGTCGGTGATGGTGTGGTGGTGGCATGTCTAGTGTGGAGTTAGTGTGTGTGTGTGTGTGTGTGTGTGTGTATTAGTCTGACACCTGTTGATGGTGTGGCCAGTGGTGTGCTGGCATGTAACACAGAAAATGATGGTAGCGTTGGATGAGAGGCATAGACGGTGGGGGGTAGCTCACCCTAATGGGGGGGGGTTAGCAGTGAATCCATTTGGTGTGCAGATCAGAAATTCCTGGCTACACCCCTGGAACAGATCTGCCGCTGCAATGACGAATCTATCCCTGATTGAAACTGCAGTTTTTTTCAAGTGTGGGGCTTGCTCTGAAACTGCTGCCATCGACAACTTCATTGTTGATTGGTGGCTGAGGGATGCACCCATTAAAGCATCCCTGGCATTGGCCACAACACTGCTACACCTCTGCAATGCTCTATGAATCTCAATATGTTTCTTGTGTGCTCCATGCACAAGCAAACATAAAAAGAAGAGGTACATACCAGCTGCAAATGTTCGGCATTGACAAATGCTTGTAGAGTTTATGTTAACTGGAAAGAAAAAGGGACTTGCATTTGTCAATGAATCCTTTGGGTGCTCTGATCTGTATGTCTTATATCATGTCACTGGACCATTGTCTCATGTATCTGGCACTTAGCACTGTACACCATGGGCACTAATTTTCTTATGTTGTGCAAATTCTGTCCTGGGCCAGCCTTACTGTTCTTTCTTTACCAAGCTGTAAGGATTTAACACCATTTTCATATGTTTGCCAATGCACATCTCTCCAACGCATATTGCATGTTTCTGTGCTGCCATGGACACAAATATATTATTATTTCAAGTTTATTGTTCAAGTCAAACACCATTACAACTTAAAAAACAATTTGTAACATGGGATCTAAAAATCCTTTATTCTGATTTGTCCAAATGGGTCACCTGACTATTGATTAATCCCCAGTATACCCACAGTTGCCTTGCTGGACCACAAAATCCTGATCGACAGCAATGTAAACTGACTTAGTCAAATCACTCCATCAAAGACACATGTTAAAAGATAAGGTGACTCAAGCCAGCCAGGTGGCGCAGAGGGTTGAGGTGCTGGATGCCTTAACTCTCACCATGCCGGCAACCTATGTTCAGGAGTGAGCATGGGATATTAGAGGTTGGCACAGGAAGGGAAGAGGGTGTGGTGTAGGATGAGCTACCAACAGGTAGATATCCTCTCTAGAGAGGGACCTGAGCTTCTCATGGTTCTCGGCTGCCTCACAGTGGAGCCAGGGGACAGTGCAGCCAAGGGAGAAAGGGGCACTAGGCCAATGGGGTGGGAAGAAGGATCTGTCACCAAAGCAAGAGATTGCATGCATGCCTCCATGTGCATGCACCTCTCTGTCTGGGTCCCCAGGGTAATGAGGGAGAAAACCAGAGGAAAACGGTCAGGGGCCATGTCAGGATGATGGCTCTGGGCTGGCTGGGGGTCTGCCAGGATGCATATAGTGCTACAGGTTCCCAAATGACCCCTAAGAACCGGTATGTTGGTGGATAGCGGCTACAGCCCACCAAGGAGCACAAAAACCTATATGGAAAAAACATAAGATGAATTTTGCCTTCAAACAGCAGAATTTCTCCCTAGAATAGATAGTGGAATTTCACCCAAGAATGACAGAATTTCTCCCAAGAATGGTGGAATTTTGCCAAGAACAGCAGACCTTCACCAGAGAATGCTGGAATGCCACCCTGAGTGGCAGAATTTTGCCAGAGAACAGCAAATTTCACATCTTTAACAGTACTTGAATTCTCATATGAACAAATCCACCTTGTGGACAACTGCAGCTACAGCATCCTCAGTAGACAATATTCATTAGGCAGAAGGACTATTTTATTACAAATGCACATTCAAAGAGATTTATTTTAATATTCCTTTGGATAAACCTGTAGCATAATGTTGCCCATGTTATAAAGGGATTAACCCACTCCAGGGTATGGGTTTAGCATTAAAATCATACCAGGGTGGTTGAAGTCACTCGGCCTGTGGCCTCCTGCCTCTCAACCCACCCCAGGCATGGATTAATGCTCAGTAAAACCTTGTCCTGTTGTGTATTAATCTATCCATAAATATATATAAATTTAGAAAAGTTTAGAGATGTACAAGCAAATACATGCAAACTTTATAAAAATCTACACTATACATAGAAGGTAACTAAAATGCACTTAAACTAGGTCCTCCAGGAGAGTGTGTATATACATTACATTGCATATTGTATACATTTCATACAAGTGTAACATTCAAACTCCAGACTATTCCTTATTAGGAAGTTGGGTGGATTGAAAACGTGCTTACTGTCTCCTCAGAAACTAATGTTTCACTCCAGACATCAGTTTACAACAACAAACTATCCACATGGGCCCAGATATTCAGAAATGCACCAAAGACCAGCACAAGTCTGGCACAGCACAAATCCTATGTGCCATGGTGCAGTAGGAGCCATATTCAGAGGTTGTGCAGGCTGAACTGTGCCAGCGAAAGCCAGCTGAATATGGCAGAGTTGTGCCATGGCGCAAAAAGAGATACTCCAGTGCAACTGTGGGAGCAGAGCAACAGAGGGGGACACGGCACAGAGAACAGACCCAGGGACAGAGCCAGGGAAGCACAGTGACAGGCCATAGGAGGCCTCCACCAGCAGGGCGCACACAGACACCTGACCCCAGAACACAACAGTGGCACAGATAGCAGGCAACAGGAGGTGCCAGTGGCCAATGGAGGGCCACCAAGGGAGCAGCCCCACCAGGTCACTGGCTGTGCCTTCCCCAGACAATAGCAGGCCACACCCAGGACCATGCAACAAAGCACACACACACCACACAGGCACACAGGAAGCCCACACAGTAGGCACTGAATGTGCCGGGAGGCAGGTAGCATGACAGACCACATGGGACAGGCTGCACAATGCCAAGCAGGGTCCCCAACACAGTGTGCGGCCAGTACCCGACTAATGACCATAGCAGTGTTCCACCACCACTCACATACCTGCCACACACCCCGGACAGCTGCCCCATGGGCACCCCAAGGCACAGCCACCAACCCAGGGGATGGACACCACCACTGTGGGACACACCACAGCACACAGCAGTGAACCACAGAAGTACAACACGTGCCTCCTTACATGCACACCACACGAACAGACACTGGGCTACTGCAGCATGGCTCCTCATGCCACCTGCAAAGCAGACACAGACACAGGCAGGTAAGTCAAATAAATATATATATATATTCTGAAAAACAACTATGTACAAGAACCAGGGGCTGGGAAAGGGTAGGTTTATCGAGGGAAGGGGACAGAGAAAAGGGACCGTACAGTTAGAGGGGGGACTGTAGGGGGAGGATCATCAGATGAAATGAGAAAACATGAGCCACACTAACGTTGGTCCTGTCTGGCTGCCCTCGTGATCAGACACTGCCTCCGATCTGCCACTAGCATCTGTCTCATCTCTACAACCACTTCAAGGGTCATCAAAGCCACGAGGAGTACCTGGCACAGCAGTCTTGTTATCATGGACTGTGGCAGTCATCACCGCAGGACACCTGTAACAAGGGACAGGACAGGTGATCAGTGCAATGTCCCAAGGAACCATGGCCACCCACAGTGCGCAATGGACAGTGGGAACCCCCCCCAGAGGGCCCATAATGGCCACCCGCAGGGAGGTGGGCCCACACCAGCCAGCAACTCAGCACACCATGACGTTGCACAGAGGTGGTCCCCACTGCACAATGGCCACCCGACTGCACAATGACAGTCACATGGTACAGTGCACTGGCAGCACCATAGCAACAACAGTGGCAGCCGGGCACATGCCCACCCCACCAACAACTGGCACGCATCCAATGGATGCACCACAGTGGCATGCACCACACACATTATGACACACGCAGCTGCCACGGTACATGGCACAGGCAGCCATGCCTGCACCCACTCCCCCACCACCCCCCATGTACAGTGCGAAGGACCACGACAGTGCCTACCTGACCTCTGCGGCCCTGCTGGTGCTGGTCCTGCTTCATTACAGCCAGCTGCATCCTGCTGCACTGCTGCAGCCTTGGTCCTACGATGATCCTCAAGTCCTGGGAATGGAAAGAAGACAGATGCACATCAGAAACTGTCCACAGCAGCTGCCCCCCCCCACCCCTGTGCACAGAGTGTGCTCCTGCCTAACACAGCTTGCATGGCTGCATTGCAACACAAGTGGAAGCTGGCAATGCCACTCTGCATTGTACACAATGACAGTGTATGCCTCAGCAGGGCATATCAGGCAGCCAAGCCAATACCACAGTACAGCACCAGGGCAGACATGCAACATGGGATGACTTACCTGGCAGTGGCACAGCCCCACACAGGGCGCATGCCTGTAGCCTCCTCAGGTGCTCCGGGTCCCACCACCTGAGGTCCCCATATCGGTGGCAACATTGCTCAGCTGTCCTGGGCATCCCAGTCCTGTGCTCCAGGCTGCCCGCTATATCCTGCCACACAGTGCCCCTGGCCCGCTGCAGGGCCACCTGCCCAAAAAGCTGGGGGGTGTGGGGCTCTGCACAGTCCATTAAGTTGGCCAACTTGACCTGTGACCAGTTCTGAGCCCTCCTACATCTTGCCTGCGCCATGGTCAGCATAATGTGTTCGGTGGCGAAAATGGTGGAAGGAGGTGCATGTGTCCACACCATGCGCCCACCACATGATGCAAGGGAGCAGGCACAGTGCCCATCCATCACGCAGTGCCAGAGGTGAGTGGAATGGGTGTAGCTACGTGGGGTCACATGAGCAGAGGTCTGGGTCAGGGGTCACCCGACATTGCACATGTGCACGATAGGGCACAGCACTCCATGTACATAGCTGGCTCATGCACAACATGAGCAATGCCACTGCATTGTGCTGTCTGCACAAGATGCATGATTGACACCATGATGCCATGATGTGCATGCACGCTGCGGTCCTGTGCACCATGCATGCGTATGCATTGCGTTGTTGTGACTTGCTCCAGTGCAATCCCAGTGCACACAGTGCAATATCGTGATATTCAGACACCACATGAAAATGAGCTCATCAGCCAATGCATGGTGCAGTGGGTGCATTAGCATATCATTACTGTTGCGCCAAGCCTCATTTACATGCGTTACGCCTTATAGGCACCACGGATCAGCACAGGCCATGGACCGGTATTGCAACCTTGATAGGTAAGTTGTGCATGCCACTGCAGCTCACTGGGAGCTGACATCACTGCATGGTGGGATGGACCAGGGAGATGCTGCCACTGTCACACTGTGCTGTCCATGTCCACAGACAGCAACATGTCAGCACACGAGGAGGGAGAGGAGCAGGGGCCTGCACGGAAGCGCAGGCCCAACTTCACAAAGGCCAAGACTGATGCCCTGTTTGGGGCCTACCTGGACAGGGAGCCCCTGTTGAGTGGTGCCACAGGCACACCACAGGCCAGGGCTGGTGCATGGGAGGAGGTGGCAACCTATGTGAACCAGCATAGCAACCACCAGCTGTCAATGCAGGACTGCTGAAAGAAGGTGGGAATGGAGAAGCGGTGGATTAAGGAGAAGGTGGTGGCCATCCGGGCGTCCTGTACTGCCACCAGAGGAGGGCCTGCAGATGCACCCACAGTAACACTGCAGCAGGAGTTGGTGGCAGCCACCATGTACCACACCACGCTGGAGGGTGTGCCTGGAGGAGGATTCCAGGCAGGTGGCAGCCCATTGCTGCATGGTAAGTATGTCAGCCATGCACAGCCGATTGCATGGAGGGTGTGTACACAGGCATGCTGGTGTGCATGCAGCTGGCATGCATGTCATGTGCATGTGTGTGCACCCACGTGCATGTCATGCTGCAGGCCACATGCAGTGGCAGTGTATGGGGGCACATGTGGGCATTACATCACTGACACGCCTTTTATTCTCTTGCAGCACCAGCATGCCTCCATGCAGATGATGTGGTGCCAGCAGTGGCAGCAACTGTGGATGCTGATATGGCCCCAGAGGACCAGCCGTACAACTCCACTGGCATTTGGGGGCCCGACAGGCTGCAGCTCAGCACCACAGTGCAGGCAGATGTCCTGGACCTGGGGTTGGACTGGGCCCTGAATGTGATCCTTCAGGATGCCAGCCTTGGTGTCTTGTGTGTGAAGACACAGATCGGGACAGGGTCCGACTCCGATGAGGACTACTCTCAGCTCCTGGATGGCATGGGCAACATTGTGGGTGCATCGTGCATCGCTCCTGCTGACATCTGACACAGGCACCATGCCCAGCACTAAGCCAGCAGTGGAACAGCTGCCTGCCACCACTGCAGGTGCAGCGGTGTGCACTACCATGGCTGTGCCCTGTGGTGGTGGTGGTGCAGCCGTGCAAGTGCTGGGCAGCGTACAGTGGCTGGACGGCTGATGGCAGCAGGCTGCAGGTGCCACTGGGCAGCCTGACACAGGGTATGCCACCAGTGCACCTGTTGTGCCCATTCCCCTTGCAGACCCCACTGTGCAGCATCCACTAGAGAGGAGGGCTGTGCAGCATAGCCGGTCACCACAAAAGGATTAGCGTCCAGCCTGGGAGCCCCAGGACGCCGACCAGCTGGCTGAGCACATCCTTCTGCTGCGGGTGTCCATTCAGCAACAGGTGCTGCTTGCCACTGGGGAACGTGCACTGCATGTGGAGGTGCGCCAGTTATCTGAGCAGCAGGAAAGGGGCACTGCGCAGATCCTGGTGGGGATGCAGCGCATGCAGGAGGACATGACTGCATCCTTGGATAGCATTGCCACTACAATCACAGGTAGCTTTGCATTGCTGGCTGCCACAGGGCATGGCCATGCACAGGTGACCCCCGCAGTGCACTGTCCAACCCACAAACCCGGCATCACGTGACCCCAACACAGTTGATGCTGGGCTCTGATGTAGGCATCCCAGGCACACCTGGGGCTGGCCTGTTTGGGCGTCTGCACACCCCCATGCGGACATAGTCGTGGTCTCGCGGTTCAACCCCTTGGGGGGCTGTTGCAAGCACCCCCATTGCTGATGTGCAACCTGTGGCTGCTGATTGGTCCCGGTGCAGTCGCCCCCATGGCCATGGTGGCCATGGTTCCATGCAGCAGCCCTGATGTGTGGGCCACCCTGACCACAGTCTGCGACTGCTGTTCTGTGCACACATGGGCAGTGTGTGTGTACCTCCCATTGGTGTCATGCCTGTGTGTTGCACCGAACACTGCCTGTGTACATGCTTGCCTGGCCACTGGACCGTGTGGCATGGGTGTGATGAGGGCAGTCTAGCACCAGTTGCACCTGTGCACCGGTGCAATGCGTCTGATCCACGCCACATACCAATGCCTGGGTGTGTTGAGGGTATGTGTATGTGTGTCTGTGTGTAGTTGTGTGCCGCTGACTTCCCTACCCCTGCATCATGCCTCTGTGTGTGCATGCCCATTGCCATGCATGCCCCTGCATGTGTGCTGTACCTGTTTGTGTGGCCCATTCATGTGTACTGCATCACCTACCTGTGTGCACCATAGTGCTCCTGTGCGATGGTGTTCCAGTGGCATCGCACCTGCTGGAGCAGCCAGGGGTCCCTCCACCCAGGGGGTGGCTGTCCACCACCCTCTGGGCCATTGCCTCCATCATCCCTACTACTGTCACCCTCATCAGCCTCGACAGCTATCCCATGGTTAATGGCCATGTTGTGCAGTATGCAGCAGGCCAGGAATAGGCCACAGGCTTTCAAGGGGCTGTTCTGTAGGGCACCACCTGACCTGTCTAGGCAATGGAGCCATGCTTTCAGCATGCCAAAGACACACTCAATGATGTTGCACATGCTGGCATGTGCTTCGTTGTGCCGTTCCTCTGTTGAGGATGATGGGTGCCGGTATGGGGTGAGCATCCAGGGCCTCAGTGGATATGCGCTGTCACCTGTGTGGAGATTGACATGGTTAGCCCTCTGCTATTCTATGCTGTACCCCTTGCCTGTCCCTGGCACCCACTCTACCATGCACACTCTTGCTCGTGCCATACTCACCCACTAGGTACCTGTGGGGATGTCCCCATGTTCAAACCTATGGCACAGCACAGAGCTGTGCCAGATGAATGCATCATGTGCACTCCCAGGGTGTGTGGTGCAGACATTGATGATGCGCCCCATGGCATCACACACCACCTGGCAGTTGACATTCGGGCTTCCCTTCTGGTTGATGTATACCATGCCCTCAGGGCCACGTGGCATGTAGATGACCACATGGATGCAGTCAATGGCCCCAGTCACACCAGGCATACATGCCACCCTGTGAAAGTCCTGCATGATTGCTGTATGCTCCACCTGTGTACTGGGGAAATGGATGAATTCCAAAGCACGTGGCAGCAGAGCATTAAGGCACTGGTGAGGAGGTGGGACATGGCCATCTGGGTGATGCCTGTGGTGTCCCCTGTTGGTCTCTGGAAGGTGCCCGTGATGAGCAGGCACAAGACAGCGGTCACCTTTGTCTCCACAGACATGGCATGGCTCCATCTGGTGGGTATATGCATCTCCTCACTGCACAGCTCACAGAGCTGCCTCAGAATGGCCCTGTTCAGGCGGTACCAGCCCATGATCTCAGTGTCACTGTAGTTCTCAAAGGTGACGCAGACACGGTACTACCTGTGTCGGGCATATTGCCGATGAGCCCTTCCTTAGTCATGTCACTGTGTCACCTGTCCCCTCACACCCCTCATAACTGCCTCCATCATGAAGGGTGCACTGTCCATGGCCCTTGCTATCCACTGTCCCCCTGGGTGGTTGGCTGCTGGCTGTGTGCCTCCCTGGTGCACTGCTTGTCTGTGAGTGTGTGTGTCTTCTCTCTCTCTCTCTCTCTGCCCCTCTCTCTCTCTTCCTCTTCCAGGCCACCTCTCTGCCCTGTCCCTCTGTGTGTGGCCTTTGCTTGTCTGTGCCACTGGCTGTCTCTCTATCTCTCACTCTCACTCTCACTCCTGGCGCAAGTGCTGTCTGTGTGTTTGCACCCTGTATTTATAGGAACAAGTCTGCTCGGAGCAACTTCGATTTGTTCCACACCTGCGCCATGGATTCCTGGTTGAATATGCCACTGCGCTGGATATTCATGGGAATTCCCCCTGCTCTTGCACCTGCTTTCATTATAGTTGAGTATTGGTACAATGGATTTTGTGCTACGCACGGGCTCCTGCTGAATATGGCTCCTTGGCTCAATTCCACAATTGCGCTGGGGCAAATCAGTTGCACCATGCGCAACTTTTCTTAATATATGGGCCATGGTGTTTAGAAGGGATTCTGGAGTAAAAGGACCGAGTCCTTTTTTTTTCATGCAGTTTCTGTATTATCGCACCACTCAGTTCATCAGCATGCAGCATCTGACTTATTGCGTTTGCATTCTGATTTCAGATTTTTTGTTTAGTTTTGTGATTAGACCTTCTGTATTCTTATTTAAGGTCCACATTGAAGTTGTGTGAGCTTGGATATTTGTGTTGAAAGCCTTTCTATGGACTGAAAAAATGAGCAAGGGTAAGGGGCTCAGCATTTTCAACATTTTACTTGTATGCACCCATAAAAAATTTGCAGTAAAATATATCTAGTTCAGCTGCTAGTATAAAGTGTATTTCCTGGTGCTCATTTAGATACCATGATAAATATTTTTGGGCAAAAGCAATGTTGGATACTTTTTTTGTACACGCGTTTGCAGTATTTGTGGACTCTAAGAATACGTCTCCACTATGCCCTTGTTTAACTCTGTTGCTTCAGTATGGCACAGGTCATAATGTCGCAAGACATTATGCATAGCAATATACTACGCTGCCAATACAGCATGATATATTGCAAATGGCATAATTCTTGTTTTTTTTTTCTTTTTTTTTTTCCAATTCTGTTTGCAGCCCTCCAGCCTGGAACTCTCTCAGGCCACTGCACTCACCAGCTTGCTCTACCACCTGCTGTGTTTCCCGGCCATCTTCAAGTTCATTACGGTTCCCCGGGTTGGGGGACTTGCAACCCGGGGAGACCATGGGGAGCAGTGGCGGGGAACCAGCGTCGGGCACATGGCAGTGGCTCTGGCAGGGCCATCTCCTATCCAGGGCTGGAGGAGTATTTCTCTTGTGCTGGAGAAAGCCCAAGATCCCCCTTCCCCTTGCATGGTGCATGTCTGATGCTGTGGCACACGGCAACCCTGCCTGCGTCAGCCATGCTCCTTACATGCGGCCTGGCAGCTCGAGGTGTATCTCCGGTCTCCAGTGGGGGTCGCCAGAGTGCTGGCCAACCCATGCCTTCCCACCCAGAGAGGAGAGCAGCCCAGTAGGCGCTCGATCCATTTCCCTCCCCTGCCAACCCCCGACTCCCGAGCTCACTCCTGAACTCGGGTCGTTGGCGTAACGTGAGGTGTGGAGTCCAGCGCCTCAACCCTCAGCACCATTGGGCCGGCAATTCTTGTTTTTAACATAGAAACATAGACTTTGACGGCAGATAAGGACCGCTTGGCTCGCCTAGTCTGACCATTTCCCTATCTATTGAATAAGCTGCAGATCCTAGTTAACCAACAGCCTACTTCTTCCTAAGCCCAAAAGAATCGCTTTATGTCTGTCCCATGAATTCTTGAATTCCCTCACAGTTTTTGACCCCACAACCTCCTCAGGAAGGCCGTTCCATGCATCCACCACCCACTCTGTGAAAAAAATACTTCCTCACATTGCCCTAAGACGTCCGCCCTTCAATCTTCAGATTGTGTCCCCTTGTTTTTGCACATCTCTTTTTCTGAAAGATGTATGCTACCCTCTTGGACTTTGTTGATTCAGTTGAGGTACTTGAAAGTTTCTACCATGTCCCCCCCTTTACCTCCTTTTCTCAAGGGTATACATATTAAGCTCCTTTAGTCTCTCTTTGTATGACTTCTGGTGCAGACCCTGCACCATTTTAGTTTCCTTCCCCTGGACTGCCTCTGTCCTATTTCCTGGTGGAGATGGGGTCTCCAGAATTGCACACAGTACTCCAGATGGCATCTCACCAACTGTCTATACAGAGCCCCCACACCCCAAACCCTCCCACCTAATATAACTAACTCAGGAGGGGAGCTAACACTTAATATCACAGAAAGTTCTAAAAAAGAAAAAATTCCATGCTTCTAGGATTGGGAATTGAAACCTGGTCCAAACGCATTGCTTACCTCCCTTGCTGTCAGTGGCTCATCCCATTGAGCCATGGCAGCTGCTCAGCAGACCCCTGTCCTAGCAGGATTCTTATCCTGCACTCTGAAAAGTGAGAGGGGGCACTACTGCTCATACTTCCTTTCATGGTTTTGCACCCTCTCACTCTTACCTACCGTGATGTTCCTACCTTGCGTTCATGTCATGCATTGTACAGCATGCGACATTTTGACCCGGCAGGCTTCAATAATAATATCTAGATCTGCGCTGTTACACAGGAGAACACAAGGTTCATTATTACGATACTGAGGCTTGTTAGAAATGATAACATTAATATTTGGTGCTTCATGTGCTGTGGTAATGGCAGACTCTCTATGTACTGCAGAATCACTTAAAACAGCAGTATTTGTTAGGAATATTTTTCATCATATTGTTTTCTAGTAAGAATGTATTTCTGGCATCCTTAGATTCATAATCAGTATCCTTTAAATTCCCTTGGATATTTAAAAAAACTATTTCATAGCTATTTTTATAATTGATGTTTCAAGTCATTGAAGATGCTGGGCATTGCAAGACAGCAAGAACTTTTAAAAAACGTCAAAACTACGTATTACTCTTCGCAAGTAAAAGAAAAAGAAAAGAATAATTATGAGAGTAATGTTTTTGCAAGCAATACGTTATTACTTCAAAAAAAAACAGCAAGTGGATGGCTAACACGTACAGGTGTTTTAAATTAACAGTTTCACTGTGGGAGCATGCAGTATGTGTTTTGGCCACAAGAGAGCAATCCTCATCCACAAATGGCTCAGTATCCATTTTGTGTAGTGATAACATGCCCTCAAGTTTTGTCCGGTTCAGTCTCCAAACGGTCATTTCTACTTTCCATTTGCTCTTGTTTCTTGAAACTGTATGTCAATGTGATTTGGTGAAGTTGTAATAGACTTTGTGAAGTTGTTTACAATCTGGAATTGACTGCTGGCAAAAAGCAAGAGCTTAAAACTAAACTCTGCACCCTCCTAGCGTCTACTAGTAACTTTGACTGTGGGAACTAGCATCCCTTGTGACCTTATAATCTAACCCTACCTGCTAGCCTCTCAGCTACAGTACACCTATGTTTCTGCTTCCCCTTCGCTCCCCTCCCCCATCTCCCCTTTCTCCTCCCCCTTTTTTTCCTCTCTGCTACCAAGCTCTAGGACTTGCCCTACTCACCGCCAGCCTCACCCACCCCCTCACCCACTCCATCCTTCCTTCCTGCCACTCCCTTTATGCCTCCCATCTCAGTCCTTACCTATGTCATTACCCTCAATTACCTTTATCTCAAGCCCCTGCCCATGCGCTCCTGTCCCTGGTCTATGTCCACTTCTGGCCATTTGACTACTCCCTGCACTTGGTTCAATAGAACATGCCCCACAGCCTAGCACTTAGACAATAGAGCTGTTGATTAAAAACTCACTCAGCCCCAGGCAGCCATTTTGAATAAGGTTAAGCATAGAACATTTCGACTCACGTGTGAGTTCTGGGGCTGAGTTTGACTATTGTATTCCCCTAACATGTCTGTACATTATTTATTTATTTAGATTTTGGTAACTGGGTAAGCCCACTGAGATCAGAGATCCCTTTTTCAGGGGCGACACGGAATTCATTACAGTGAGTACATACATTGGTGACATTAAACAGTAGTCTTAGCTGATACATATATAGTTACAGTGAATACATACATAGGAATTTATATAAGATGATATTAGATGATACATAATAAGGAGTAGGATCCATAGGAGCCACAGTAGAGTAGCTTTAGCTGAATACTTATTTAGTTACAGAGAGTACATACATAGATATTAATATACAGAAGTTTAAGGTGATACATGTTAGGGAGAAGGTATTGAAAATTTTGCACAGAGACAGAAGGTATCACAAGGCTCACAGGTATTAAGACAGATACACAGTACCTTTAGCATTTTTTATAAGAAATTCAAAGGGAGAGCGGAAGAGGTTAAACTGGAGGTAGCGGAGGAGTAGGCCCGATCAGGGGCTAACGATTGCATCCACAGAGACTAAGTTCCAGGAGATATGCATTGAGGCCTGATTTAAACCCTGGGAGAGAAGGCTTGTCGAACAGACTTGCTGGGAGGGCATTCCATAAGTGGGGAGCAGCGTAGAGGAAGGAGCGCTTGCCTTGGTTGGTGCAAACACGGGGATGTCAAAGGGACAACTAACTGAGGATCGAAGGGTTCGGTGCTGGACTTTTGGGGTGAGCAGGTCACGCAGGTGTGGAGGAGGGCCGAAGGAGGTGAATTTGAAAGCCAGACAGGCTGAGGAGTAGGCCAGCTTGTGCCGTAGGGTGGGCCAGTTTAGGTCTGTGAGGGCCTCACAGTGATGCCTCCTGGGGGGGAAGTTTGTTGCAAAGTGAGCCACTCTGTGGTAGAGCATGGAGAGGTTGTTGAGCTCCATCTCTCGGAGAAACTGAAGTAAGGGGGCCCCATATAGGATTGTGGGGAGGAGCTTGCAGTTGGCCATGGCTCATCGCGCCTCGCCAGAGAGGGAGTTTCCCAGATGGTAGAGGAGACCAAGCCTCTGGTAGATGGATCGGGTTAAGGAGTAGATGTGAGATTTATAGGTCAGTTGCTGGTCAAGGAGGACCCCAAGGTATTTGACCTTGTCAATGACCTCTACTCTCCTCCCTAGGGCAGTGGTGAGCTGGAGTAACTTGCTTCTGTCAGTGCCCAGGCGTCTGGTCCTGAACATGATGGCCTTGGTTTTGTCTTCATTCAGCTTTAGATAATTAGAGGTGAACCAGACCTCAAGAGCAGAGAGACAGGCCTGCAGTTTGGCAGAGATAACACTGGGGTGCAGGTCGCTGAAGTAGACGACAGTGTCATCTGCATAAAGGATGTGGTTGCTAGGCACGCAGTCTCCTTCAATGTCATTGAGAAAGAGTGAGAATAGCAGGGGATCCAGGATCAAGCCCTGGGGTACCTCGGAGACCATGGGTCTTGTGCCCGATTGCGCTCCTCTCCATCAGATTTTTTGGGTTCTATTGGTCAGGTAGCTCTCAAACCAGGAGAGTGAGTGTTCATCCAGTCCCAGTCGATGGAGTCTGGAGAAGAGAAGTTCATGGCTGACCATGTCAAAGGCCTTGGATAGGTCAATGAATAGTGCGCCTGTTGGGAAGCCTTGGTCCATGGCCTTGAGGATGTCAGGATGTGTCGGAATGAGAAAAATAAAAGCATGGCCTTTTTCTGGAAGCCATGTTGTACATCGCAAAGAGTAGGTGCTGCTCAAGGTAATCCTGCAGTTGATTGTATACTAGCCTCTCCTGCACTTTCCCAAGAGGGCTGAGTAGGGAGATTGGCCTGTAGTTTCCCACCATGTCCCGGGGACGTTTTTTGTGGACAGGGACAATAGTCGAAACCTTCCACTTACTTGGGACTGTTCCTTCGAGGAGTGACCTGTTGATGGGTAGGGTGACAGGGTAGGCAATAGACGTGGAAGCCGCTCTCAGCAGCCGAGGTTCTAGCAGGTCATGCCCTGGGGAAGAGTTAGGGTTTATTTTGAGCAGTAGCGAAAGTACAGTGGATGGTTCGACCAGTTTCAGGTAGAATTAGGGCTGAGGAAGTGCCCAGTCCATGTTGGTGTTGGAGGGAGTCTCAGGGGGGCTGGAGGGGAGGGTCCGATTGGATTGGAGAAGGAGGCACAGAAGGCTTTGGCAACTGCAGAGGGGTCACTGGTTGAGGTATCCCCGACCAAAAGTGAGTCATTTTGTGTGTTTGTGGTACCCTTGAAAAGGGAGTTAATGTGACCCCAGAATTTCTTGGGGTTGCATAGGTGGCTGGTTTGGAGGTCTCTTAGGTACTTGGACTTAGCCTGTTTGGAGGTTTTTTTGCAAAGGTTCCTCAGTTCCCTGTACTTCTCCCAGTCAGAAATACTGCCAGAGGATTTGTAGAGTCCCCAAGCCCTGTCACGGAGTAGCATTGTTTGCTTAAGGCTAGGGCTCAGCCATTTGTGACACTTTCCCTGTACCCTGAGCTTCTTTCGTGGGGCATGCAGGATGGCCAAGAACAGGAATGTGTTGATGAAGTAATCAAGCACCTCATCGAGTGAGGGGAGGGAGACAATGGAGTCCCAGTCAATTGTCCCCAAGTCAGAGCAGAGGTCAGCAGGTACAAACCTGCTAAAATTCCTGGCTTCTATGACCTGAGCAGATGTTTTGGGGAGTTTTTTGGACCAGGTGCAGAAAATCGGTGAGTGGTCACTCAGAGAGTCAGACATGATCCCGGCAGTCAGTATGCGGTCAGGGCAAGAGACTAGTACCCAGTTGAGCAAGGAATGGTTGCTGGACTTAGCGTTGTGCCTGGTAGGGAGGTCAATGATTTGGGTAAGTGGGGAGTCGAGTATTATATTCTTGGTCGTGGGAGACCCTAGGGCAAGCCAGTTTAGGTTGAAGTGCCTGAGGAGGATGATCTCCCCCAAGGGGTGCTCCATGAGGGCATTGGTTAGGGGTTGTAGGGAGGCGGCGGCCGAATGGGTTGGGAGGTAGGCACACCCTATGTAGAGGGGCTTAGTGTCATCAAGGAGCACTTTAATGAATAGGATCTCACTCTGCGATCCATAGAGGGAGGGATGGTCAATCTGTGAAGCGTTCAAGGCAGAGTTGAGGTAGATGAGAACCCCAGCTCTTATTTTCCCTGCTCGGTCCTTTCTAAAGGCCTGGTAGCCAGCTAGGTCCACTTCGTGGGGGAGGATTTGAGGTTTGAGCCATGTTTCAGTAACAGCTAGTATGTCGGGTTTGTACAGTGCAGTCCAAGCCTCCAGGTCATGAATTTTGTGCCTTAGGCTGCCGATATTCATGTGTACCAACTTGAGTCCCCTGGTGTTGGCCCAGAGGGGGTTGGCAGGGTTGATAAGGGTGAGATTTGGAGAGTAGGGACCGGGGTTTGGTTCAATGTCCCCCCCCAGCACCAGCTTGAGCCTGGCATGAAAGCGAGTAGTCTTGGGGAGGAAGAGGAGGAGCCTCCGCTGGTCGTAGTTGTTGAGGTAGGGTGATAAATAATAGTGGTAACCCTTCAGCATGGGCCTGGCAAGTTGCCAGAAGTGATTGGGGGGAAGAGGAGAAGCCTCCACTGGACATACTTGTTGAGGTAGGAGAATAAGTAATAGCAGCTGTCCTTCAGAGTGATCCAGACAATGATTTGAAAGCTTTTAACCCATCCACCCGTGACTCGAGGGGTCCGGAGAGGTGTATGGAGTTCCAGTGCAGCTCTGAGGAGAGACAACCACGGGGGAGGGGAAGGGCAGTTATCTGCATCAGTACTGAGTATGCAGGAGTGACCCTGGGTGACAGGTTCCTCATGTTGTAAATCTGAGAGGGATCCCAGGACTCTGGGAGTTGCAGGAGTACAGGGAGAGGGGGAGTTAGGATAATGAGGGGAGAGGTTCAACATAGCAAGCACAAGTGAGTCAGGGGCAGTAGGAGACCTTATACTGTAATAGAAAGTCTAAGGTAGGAGGATAATAGCTGTACCATAAGCTACAGAGAGATGAGAGGTCTAGCAGTTAGAGGATGGGTTATGTAATACCTGACAATTACAGGCTAGCTGCCCTTAGTGAACAGAACCACTTAGGTTAAGGTACTTAAGACTACCTACGAGGGCTCATTAGGCAGCAATATAGGCCAGTGGCAGGTTAAGCATTTGAGATAAGCAGAGACAGGTTTGGTATAGGTTGAGAAATCCACGTAGCAGTCTTACAGGGACGAGGCGTCAGTGGGGAGGGTCAGAAAGGATTGAGGGGAGAGGCTGAGTCCTGGTACTGCAGCCTCTAGTGTAAGCAGCCGATAAGCTGCAAATGGGAGAGTGGGCTGATAGTTTTTTTCAGATCACGTGAGAGAGCCTATAAGACTAGGAGCTCACCAAGGGCGATGGTGGGGGTGGTAGGGAGCCGGCGTGCAGCACCAGCGGGGCCTTACACACGCACTGGAAGTTGATCTCAGTACCTGTTTTGGTGCTTTGGGGGGGTGCTTCCATGGTGCGCCTTGCTGCTAGGGAGGGCTCCTGGCTCTGCAGCCCTCGTGACCTGACTGCGGAGAAAAGGAGAGAGAGAATTAAATAGTCTGCTGGGAGGGAGGTGCAACTGAAACACCCAGGTAATTAATGCTCTATGATTTTGCAGGCAAGGACTCTGACTACGTGGAGAGTTTAACTGAATATCTGGTCCTCCTACATTGCAGTACAAATGAACTTATGCAGAGGGGTAAATAAAATGATGCAGAGGGGTAACCTATGATTATGCCTGATGCATCTGCTCTAAGGCCTAGTCACTATGCATTAGCCCTGTAAACTCCTCAGTTACTGTAACTCTTTACTGTTATTTGTCGTGTTACTCTGATGTAGAACCTCCGTAAATGAGCCACTGGCTCAAAGGTTTTCTCCGAAATCCTAATAAATACTAAATAGCATTTTGCACTTTCTGTTTATACCATGGTTGCTGGTAAACTGCCACTTTCTAATGAAAAATGCAACTGCAGACAGTTTCAACACTTACAGTTTTCTATAGCAGTTTGTGAGTGACACAGAATGTTGGAAGGGGTCTGTGGTCTTTTGAGTGTTTAAAACTGACAGTCTCATTCCACCATGGTACCGGCATACCAGACTAGAATGTCTACACCTTTCATGGAGTTAAGTTAGGAACGTGAGGAACCTGAGTGACAATATCCATTGTTCTTGGAGTTACAGTAAAAATGATTTATTTTCACTCTAGCTGTCTGGTGAGGATACGCAATGGCCTTATTCACACTATGCAAATTATCTCTAAGAATGAGGGGGTAAGACTAGAACTCATACGTGGCAAAGCCACTACAGAGTTATAAATATATTTCCCCCTCATGAGTGGAGACGAATTGTGCATTTTGACTCACGCCATTGTGCCCAATTTATATGTCAGTTTAGCAGTTATAATTTATTAAATTAACTTTTGCACACCTGGAATCAGAGCTCCAGATAAGATTTTCTTGAATGAGTACTGTACTCCTCATTTTGAAAATGAGGTGAGTAAAACCAAATTTTGATGTGTACAAATGAAATGTCTGGACAGAGTGGACTGAGGAGTATGTTTTAAATAACAATATAGTAGTTTTTTTCTAGACAAGAATTGATCAGGTGCCAACAATGCTCCAGATAATGTTGGCAGGCAGAAGTAAATTACTCACCAGATTTAAAATATAGTGAGTAAAATAAAATTAGGATGCATACGCATGATGTAAATCTGGAAAAAACACTCCTTTTGAATCACCTGTGATGTTATGAAGTACTATTCTTTGGAGTGTGGAGTATTTACAAATGTTGGGTGAGTACTGGTACTCATTCAGAAAAATTCTGAGGAGTATTTCCTAAAATGAGGTGAGTAAAACAGGTTGGCATTCCTCTTATCTGAAGCCCTGCCTGAAATATAATGCTAGGTGCTGAAGCCCTTATCTGAAGACAGACTGACAAGGTGGTAGCAGTACAGTGTATAGTATGTACGTATAGTGTATGGTAATTGGAAGTTCAGGGAATGCCATTAGAGCTGTAGTTCCTGCTGTCCTAGGTAGGTGTATATAGTTTATGTGATACCCAATGGGCATTCCATTGTCTGCCTCCAGCAGTGTGTGACCAGTATCTCCAGTACGACTAAAGGTGGCCACTGAGTAAGATGTGCTGTGTCTGCATCCATCTGTATAGAGCACCAGAATACAATGTTACACTGGTGATGAGGATCAAGCACAAAAACAACCCTTGAGGGCCAGAGTGATTGGGTAAGCTGCTGAATGTTCCTTGCCTTCTCAAGAAGCCCCCCCCCCACTACCTCGCATTTGGATCATTGTGCTGACCCTGAACAGCTCCTGTACAGTAGTTTTCCCCTGATGGCTGTGGTCTCCACCTCCTGACCAGCCATCACACCGGCTGATCACATATTCTCTTTTGGCAGCGGGCAACCCACTATTAGCATGATCTCATTGCCACAATAAAAGACAACCTAAGGGGAACACACAAGATAAGCAAATGGCAGCACTGCTGTTTCTGCCTGCCTCCTGCCTTCACTGCCTTCTGAGATCACAGTCGCCCCCTCCAACACCATCCGTAATAAAGGTGACTGCTATGCCTGTTGGGGACAGAATAAAAAGAATACAGCAAACTACTGTATTTGCAGAAAAAGGGCCGAAAAATGCCAAGTATCCAAGGTATTAAAAATGAAGCGAGCCATACAACTCCTAGACACCTACTGCTGAAACTTTAAAGTAGGCACCAGCTCCATTCACATACAAACAGAGGAGAGATAGAAGTAAATGCCTCAGCATGGACTTGAACCCAGGGTGACTGGAATACCATTTTGGTTGCACCACCAAGCAACTGGAAACTGATTTGATTTGAAGTACATTACTCTTTCTCTGGTACACAACCTGGTACTGCATATCTAATTATATTTTCAATCACAACAGTATGGTTGCATATGTATTGAACCCATACAAACAGAAGAGATAAAGAAAGTGCCTCAGCTGGAACTTGAACCCAGGCCACCCAGAATGCCATTTCGGTTCCATAAATACTCTTACCACACTGTTGTGATTGAAAATGTAATTATCTGTGCAGCACCAGATTGTGCATTGGAGAAAAAGCAACGTGCTCCAGGAAAGCTCAGTTTCCAGTTGTTTTGGTGGTGCAGCTGGTAGTGCAACTGAAATGGTGTTCTGGGCAGCCTGGGTTCAAGTCCCTGCTGAGGCACTTATTTCTTTCTCTCATCTGTTTGTACGTGTTCCATAAATATGCACACTGCACTCTTGCGATTGAAAGTGTTACCACCTCCATTCAGCCTGCACAGCCAGAGCACTCATTTCTCAAGGTCCATGCCTTTGTGACCTTCTGCCTTGACTACTGCAATGCTCTGTACCTACAGTGTCTAGGGGTGGACATCCACCACCTGCAGCTGGTGCAGAACGCAGTAGCCAGGCTGCTGACAGGTTTATCTCGATCTAGCCACGTCATGTCTGTGGTCCGCGAACTGAACTGGCAGCCAGTGCAGTGGAGGATTACCTTTGAGTTTGGTTTGCTGACTTTCAAGGTCCTACATGGACAGGGACTGAATTATTTGTAAGACCTCCTGCATCCCTACTGCTCCTCCCCTCACTCCATTCAACTGACGAAGGATTGCTAGAGGTTCTCAGGGTCCGTTTAAAGACCTCGGGGTGAGGTCTTTTCATTTATGGCCTGACCCTATGGAACTCTCTACCTCATCAGATTTGAGAGTGCCTGTCCATCGAGTCCTTTAAGGCTGTCCTAAAAACGTATTTATTTGACTCTGCTTTCTCAGATGTTTTCTAACTGGAAGGTTGTTGATTTTATCTGATTACTGCTTTTATCATTATTTTAGTCTGTTTTATGTTTGTGTACAAACTCGATGTTTCAAAAAGCACTTTTTAGAAATAAAAATGACTTTGTCTTTTACCCACAGCACCCTCTAGTCTGGAGGACTAGAACTGCACTGCTCTAGCACCAAGCGGCACAATATCAGCACCTAGTGGCTGAACTGCATAATTGCAGCTAACTCATTGTATTTCCAAGCAGAATAGTACACATGAGCAAAGTAAGAATTCCTGATGACATGGCACATATTCAATCAATCAATCAAAATCTTTATTTAATCAGGCGAACATCATTGAGTGTAGCTCATTTACAAGATGGACCTGAGTGGTCATATAAATAAGAGTACAAGTATTTTTACATAGACAAGAATAACATAAACAGTAGTACAATGACATAAAGTGATAATATACAACAATTTACATATATACAAGGCACAGTAAAACCATTTAACCTGTAAGAAAAGGAGACAATGGGTATAGCAGGCATAATATATAAATTATAGGGCCTAATTGGCTTTTATGAGAGTATATCAGGTGATTGGAAAATAGAAGTAGAACTAACATAATGGACCACGGAAAAAGGGGGGTGGGAGGGTAGGCAGGGTAGGGGATTAGGCCTGATAAAAGCAATTGCAGAGTTCTGGAAATAGGGTGGAGAATAATCTTTTGAAGGATGTTAAAGGTAAGAGGCTATTTAGCTTCATGGATTTTTGGAGTGAATTCCATACAACTGCTAGTGAGTAGCTGATAGCAGCCTCCCAAACCGGTGCAGGCATTGGGGACCTTTAGTATGATGAGTTTACTGATCCTTAAGGTGTATGGCCTAGAAGTATCTGCAAAACAGTCTGTGATATAGGTGGGTAGTTTGCCTGATAAAGCTTTGAATATCCAGATTGCAGCATTCCTATTTCTTCTGTGTTGTAGTGATGTCCAGTTGACTGCCATATAAAGAGAGCAATGATGGGTGCTGGAGGGAAGGTCAGTAATAAATCTGATGGATCTATGATACAGGGTGTCCAGCTTATTTAAGAGGGGAGAACAATGGCCATAGAGAAAGTCAGCATAATCAATGAGGGATAGGAATGATGCCTGGATTAATCTTTTTTGGAGTCTCTGTTAAGGTAGTGTTTTATTCTAAAAATAGACCAAGCCTTTGTCTCAGTTTTTAGTAGCTCTTCAATATGGACAGAATAGTCAAGCCTGTTATCAATCCAGACTCCAAGGTATTTGAAGTTAATAACAAATTCCAGCTTCTCCAAGTAGGGTGGATAATTGTAGGGTGGTGGGTGATGGGTAGTGGCAGAGCAACTCTTTGTGGCAAAGAACATAGCTTTGTTTTTTGGCATTTAGAAGTAGCTTTTATCCAGTAGATTGTGTTGCAGGATGGAGAATTCAGATTGTAACAGCTCACAGGCTTTAGGTAATGAGGGATTGCTGACATATAATACAGTATCATCAGCAAACAGATGAATGTTAGATTGAGTGAGGTTGGCATCGATATTATTAATATAAATGGCAAAGAGGATGGGGCCAAGAATAGAGCCTTGCGGTACACCTCTTAGCAGTGGTTTTAACGTGGATAGGTAATTTCCACTTTTTACCAGTTGTGACCTATCTGATAGGTAGCACTTAAACCAGTTGAGTAAGAGAGAATCCAGTCCTAGTGAGCTAAGGGAGGTGATTAATGATTCATGATCCACTGTGTCAAATGCTTTACTCAAATCCAGGAACACAGCACAGGTACTGTTCTTCTTATCCAAGGCAATCTGCCAATCGTTAGTTACTTTGGCTAGGGCAGAAATGGTGCTATGCCTTGATCTAAATCCCGATTGTGCTGAATTTAGGAGGTTATTGTTATCCAGATAGCCCCTTAATTGTGAGTTTACTAATTTTTCTAGCATCTTGGATAGTACTGATAGGATGGAAATGGGCCTGTAATTGTTGAGGTCCATGGGATCACCAGATTTAAGTAGTGGAACTACTTGAGCTGTTTTCCAAGTGGAGGGAATGGATCCAGTAGTTAGGGAAAGATTGAAGAGATGAGTGAGGGGGGCAGATAAGACGTGTGATGCAATTTTAAGGAAGTAGGGATCCAGGGAGTCTGTACCTGCACTCTTGGAAGTATCTAAATTAGAGAGGAGGTCTTCCACTTCTTTCAAGGATATTGGGTTGAAGGAAAAAGTTGAAGTAGCCTTTTGTCCCACAGTGGATTGAAGGTTCAGGGAAGATCTCAGGAGATTTGCAGGTGATGAGTCAAATGCTAGGCCAGCTGTGGTGAAGTGGTCATTGAAGGTATTTAGGATTTCTTGTTTGCCCGTAATTTCTGTATCATTTAGTAACAGTTTGGAGGTTAAGGCAGGAGTAGAGTTTTGGCCCAGAATTCCTTTTATAGTACCCCAGAGTCTGGTTGGGTTATTGTAGGAGGCATCCAATTCAGCTCTATAATAGGCAGCTTTGGCAGTTCTTATTTGTTTTGTACATGAATTCCTTGCTTTCTGAAATTTAGCCAGTCTCTGGTATCCTTTGTTTTTCTTGCCTTTTCCACAGTTTATCTCTGGTTAACAAGGCTGCTTTAAGATCAGTGGTGAACCAAGGGCAGGATCTTACTTTAGTTCTGATACTGGTGATTGGTGCATGAATATTGAGAGCATTAGTGATAATGTCCTTTAAGGTCTGGAAAGCTGTTTCAACTGAGGTTGTAAGGTAGAAATCTTGCCAATATATTGTATTACTCAAGTCATGGAGGTATCCTGAGATGTTGAATTTCTTTTGACCTTTGAGGACAAATTCTGCAGGATTGGGTGGTTTGAGTGTAGATCTTATGCCAGCTATAGGACAATGATCACTTACATCACTCGGTAGTACTCCTGCATGCGAATATAAGTGAGGCTTGTTTACCAACATAATATCCAGGAGTGAGCTGTTGCTAGAGTTTTTTAGGTTAACCCTGGTTGGGTCTTTAATTAGTTGTGTAAATCCATAGGTGTCACAAAAGGTTACCAATGGTGCAGATACATTAGCTAGCCAGTTTAAATTCAAATCACCAAGGATGATGGAATCTTCAGGGCCTAGATTGAGTATTGACCCTAGGTGAGATAGTAGTTTGAGGCCTGCAGAGGGGCCCGTGAGCAGCCAATCAATTTAAAATGAAGACAAGTTAGAAGGGTATTTTGATTGACAAACATTCAAATTCCTTTGGTTCGATGTGTTGATGAGGCAGGTTGCAGAGATGGTGTCCTTAATGTATATGGCTACCCCACCACCCTGGAGGGGGATCTGCTCTGAAGAGTTGATAGTTGGGAAGGTTTACAACACTGTCTTTTGTTGTAGGTCTGAGCCAAGATTCAGAGATGACCAGGAAGTCAGGTAGAGTATGTGCCACCCAAGCCTGTATTAAGAGAACTTTTTAAGAGGCTGCAAACATTGAAATGTAGGAAGTTTAGGCCATTTATGGAGGATAGATCAGCAGGGGAAAATAAACTTTCAATGGGGCCAGGATTTATTTCAATAGTACCAATGCAGATCAGGAGGAAGAAGATTAATTTGAGGAGGGCACCAAGGGACAGGGATAGTGAGTGGTCAGACGTTTCCTCTTATTCCTGGGTGCCCGCTTGTGATGGGAGAAGGTCCTCATATAGTGTGAATTTATCATAGCATAATAATCTGATGGACAGGCATAGTGGGTTAATATAAAGCCAGGATACATGTAAGATGCTAGGGGAGTGTTGAATTGTTAGAGAGGCTTTATGTGGGATACCCCAGGGGTTGCAATGTAAAAGTGGTTCGAAATGAATAAGGAATAGGTGGTTATCCATTGTGGATGGCAGGGGTGGGCAGATCGTATTCACTAACTTATTCATCATGACAAGGGGTATATCATAATTATCATAAGGGATATTGGACATGCACTGTAATTCAGTGAATCAATGGAATTGTTTGATTTTTACTTAGAGCATTTTCAATGCTGGCTGAAGACGAACAAAATCAAAGATGACAACAAAGTAGATGTCTTCCTAGCAGTTTTTTCACCACAGATTTGTATTGTTCTCCAGAATTTCACTGCACTGGATGACATCCTGACCGTGACATATGTGCAAGTCACAGGACACTTGCAAAGCATTACCCCAGCCACTTAGCGTTGCCGAATATTACACTTTTCATCATCAGAACAAAGAGGAAGGGAAACCTATTACCTACTGCATTATTGCAGTGAAGTGTTTGGCATACATGCATGCATTGGACTAGTCCCTGGATGAGGCCCTCTGGGATTGCTGTGTCTGCAGTCTGAGAGGTCAAGCCTATTATGAATGGTTTTTACAGAAGCAGATCTAAACTTCAAGTTAGTCTGTGACATTTCCTTCACTATGAAGCTCACCCAAAAATGCTTCAGGGCTCTAGTGGGACATTCTGAATTACAAATGAGTGGGGTTCACAAAGTCACCCAAATACCAGGATTAGGGGTGTGCAAAGTTGGCAAAATTCGAGTTGCATAAAATTTTCCAGATTTCAATTATTCCACAAAGTTTTTCACCCTGCAAAGTCCCGCTTTGAAAAGTTTTTGGGCGGATTTGTGAAATTTCAAAGTAAAAAACAGAGATTCCTGTTACAGTCAATGGTAGAGGTGTCCCAGATCTGCAAAGCTCGAACTTCACCATCAAGGTTCAGCATAAGAGTCAAAGTTTGCAATGAACCACAGGCTATGAGGTGACTTGTTGCTGAACAGCCAATGAGAAGTTAGTTTGGGCATGGTGTGTTTGAAAGAGACTTAGAGAGCAGAGCTTGTCCTGCAGCTTAGAGCCAAATCTAAAAACATTATATTAAAGAGCATTTTGTTTGTCAGATTGCTTCAGAACTGTTACTGTGAGTGCTCTTTGCACACACAGTGATTTTTTTGTGTTGCTTTTCTCCATTCTGTATTGTTTATTTGCAGTATTTCCCTTCCGTCTGGGCTTTGGCTCAGGAATAGTCAGCTGCCTTCCTCTGAACAGGTGCATGACCTAGGGGTGCTCCTTGATAATAGGCTGACGCTGTGCTCACAAGTGTTGCAGTTGTCAAGTCCTCTTTTTACCACCTTAGGAACATCGCTCGGGTTATGCACCTTGTTCCATCCGGTGACCTTCCAACATTGATCCACACCTTTGTGACCTCACGCCTGGACTTGTACCACTTCCTCTACCTAGGGCTTCTGGGCATTTATATCTGCCACTTGCAGGTGGTGCAGAACACTGTTGCATGGCTGTTGACTGGGGCTTCTCATTCGAGCCACATCATGCCTGTATTGTGCAAGCTGCACTGGCTGCCAGTTCAGTGGCGGATCACCTTCAAGGTCGGTCTCCTGACTTTTAAAGCCCTACACAGGCAGGGGTCGGGGTACCTGAAAGAGCTCCTGATTCCCTACTGCCCCGCTCACCCTCTCTGTTCAGTTGATGAGGGGTTATTAGAGATTCCCAGGGTATAGTTGAAAACCTCCAGTTCCCATGCTTTTGTTTGCAGCTCTGACCCTGTGGAATTCTCTACCTCATCAGATCCGAGAGTGCCAGATAATGGAGAGCTTTAAAACAGCTATAAAGACCTTTTTGTTTTGCCAGGCATTTGGTGATTAGCTATGATATATTCTCCTGCTTGAATTTGTGATTCTTTTCATTATTTGATTTTAACTGTATGTTATTTTTATGTTTTTCAGTCTCTGGATTGCTTTATGGATTGTACAGTGCTTTGATTTTAGACATTGTGCTTTATAAATAAAGATCATTATCATTATTTAGTTTTCTGTTAGAAGTTGTGGTTTGGTGGCTTGTGTAGGCCGGGACAGGGTAGGAGCAGTTTAGAAGGCACAGTTTTCTTCTGAACAAAAACAGTGGGTGAGTACCCCATCTTTTCTTAAGAAAAAAAAATCACTATACTCCCGACTGTGATTTAACCTGACTGATTTTTCGTGTGACTGCTTGCACAACTGTATTTAGAGAAAAAAATCACTGTTCTCCAGATAGGGATTTAACCTGAGTGATTGTTGTGTGACTATATAGACACATGTATTCAGGACAAAAAAAAATCACTGTTCTCCAGACAGCGATTTAACCTGAGTGATTGTTGTGTCCCTCCATACACACCTGTATTTAGGAAACAAAATCACTGCTTTCCAGTCAGCGATTTAACACAAGTGATTGTTATGTGACTGCATGCACAACTGTATTTAGGGAAAGAAAATCACTGTTCTCCAGATAGGGATTTAACCCGAGTGATTGTTGTGTGACTGCATAGACACATGTATTCAGGACAAAAAAAAAATCACTGTTCTCCAGACAGCGATTTAACCCAAGTGATTGTTGTGTCCCTGCATACACACCTGTATTTAGGAAACAAAATCACTGCTTTCTAGACAGCGATTTAACACAAGTGATTGTTGTGTGACTGCATGCACAACTGTATTTAGTAAAAAAAAAAAAATCACCGTTCTCCAGACCACAATTTAACACAAGTGATTGTTGTGTCCCTTCATGTGCACCTGTATTTAGGGAAAAAAAATCACTGTTCTCCAGACAGTGATTTAACCAAAGTGATTGCTGTGTGTCTCCATGCACAACTGTATTTAGGAAAAAAAACTTGCTGTTCTCCAGACAGTGATTTAACCTCAGTGATTGTTGTGTCCCTGAGTACACAGCTGTATTTAGGAAAAAAACACACTGTTCTCCAGACAACGATTTAACCTGAGTGATTGTTGTGTCCTTGCGTACACACCTGCATTTAGGAAAAAAAAATCACTGTACTCCTGACTGTGATTTAACCCGAGTGATTTTTGTGTGACTTCATGCACAACTGTATTTAGAGAAAAAAATCACTGTTCCCCAGACAGCAATTTAATCCAAATGATTTTTGTGTCCCTGCATGTGCTGAAAAATGACTGGGAAGAAAAGGGCAACTAAAGGGAGAGTCCATGGAGTGGCCACAAAGAACATTTCCCAATTTGTGATTCCTAATCCTAATCATGGTGCAGTAACCAGGAATGTGTTTGAGAGAGCACAGGGACAGCATTCAGATAGTAGTAGTAGTAATAACATTTATTTATACAGTATAACACCATTAGAACAATTTGCGCCCTATTTGCAAGGTGTACCTGTGCAGTAAACATTTTGTACAAATTTCAAGATTCCACAGATAACAATGAGCTTACATACATATCGTATTTAAATCATTCAATCAATAGTTGAAACACACAGGTGTGACAAAGATGTAATAAGTTGTTACAACAATAAACAATGAGGGCTATACTAAACATTCAAAGGCAAGCTACAATAATTAAATACTAAAGAACACTGTCAATTACACACACATCTGAGACTAAAGTGCTGTCTAGTCTTTATTTTGAAACTAAGTTTCAGAAGATCTAAGTTTCTTAAATCTGGGTGTAACCCCAAGGGGGCGCTACCCTTAGGGCTACTACCCCAGCCTGTCTCAATGGAGACAGGGTAGGGGGGCCCAGATCCATTGGCGGGTGCCTCCACCCAGAGGTAGGGGTTGATGTGGTTTAGATTGCCTCGGTCACAGCCCTCTGGATGACTGCAACCCCTCTTTCGTCCCACTAGTGACTCACACCAGGTACCAGAACTACTTCTCCCCAGTACACTTGCCCTCAGGCTGGTATCTCCCAGCTCGCCCCGGAGACCCCCTGTAAAGTAAGATACAGTTATATCGCAGTCACTATACAGTAGTTCACCATAAATGTACAAACTAGCCAGGGTGTAGTTGCGAAACATGCAATCTGATTTATTGGAGGGGAGAAATAACAAGGACAAGGGGGGATCAAGTTGATTTGCTTATCACTATACTTATCTACCTAGGGCTCTGTGCACAGGCCTGACCCTAATGTTTACTGTCCCTGGGTACCCAAGCCCTATTGGCTAGTCCAACGTGGCAGCTGGTTGGGGCCCTGACACAGGCAGCCTTTACAATACTGATAAAAGTCAAAATGGAAAGAAGATATGGCTAGGTAGTCAACTGTAGAATAAAACAACTTGAGACCAGTATTGCCTTATCAGGGAGCTACCCTGGGTCAGTACTCACGACTTCAGCAAGCAACAGTTTCTGCACCACTCGCAGGACTAAGCCCTAGTTTCACCAGCCTCCTCACACATTTATATGGCAGCTCCAGAGGGGTACCACACCAGGCCACAGCCTCCTAGGTTTACGCGAACTCTCACTTTCTGAGGGGCTGCAACGGCAGTTTCAGCTTTCTTGAGGACCGAGCAGATTCAGATTCAGCAGATTCTCCAATCCTCGAACAGGTCAAGCCTGGTGGGTAGCTGGGCTGGCACCAGCCTCCTCTGTCCGCATACAGCGGATTTAATCTGACTCCTTAAACGGTAGAACAAATGACCAATGCAGGACTTCCCGTGCTTCCCGCGGGTACACTCCACAGGTGCAGAAGCACAGAGCTCCTCTTGACTCACCAGCCACAACGCATCTACTCCCAACAGCAAGGGGCTCTTCCTTCAGTTTGGGCGCTACCCGCTCCTATTGGCCGGCGGCACCTGCCAGTCAATTGCTCTGGATCTCAGTGGTGCAAAAACCCGCCATAGCCCATAATACCTTTCCCAAACTACAAACAGCCCCTCGATTGGTCAGGCAGCTCCCTTAAAGTTCCAGCATACTGATTGGTCCAAATCGCCAGTTTGGGACCAAAATGGAGGGGAGGATCAGAACAGTCCTTGCTCAAAGAAAAGCAGGTTAGAACACTATGTTATTATTTATTACCCTGATTTATTCCCAGCAAGTCGCGACACCTTTCGAAGGGGCTCCCTCTGCACAATTTAGCGATGGCAGAAACGGAGCAATTACCCGGCAGCCCGGGCGGGACTCGAGCATGGCCACACTCAAACCCCTTCCCAGATTAATCATGACTGCGAGTTAGGCAGCCCTTAAAAGACAGGCACGGAGGCTTTGATAGCGCTCCTGGTGATCACAGTTAAGCTGCTGAAATGCAGGACACCAGCCTGGCAGGGGGCACTTAGGCAAGCTCCGGGGAAGCTTTTAGGAACCCCCCATTTGCATGGGGGTTACATGGGGGCAATGCATTCCAGGTGCTAGCTACACTGTATTCTTAGGTAATTTTACCAAAATGATTTATAGTCTTTGGTAACTGGGTAAATCAAACTTATTTGGCCAAAGTTATATTGCTAAGATACATAGATCTGGTCATGCTGGTAATATGTTTCAACGTTGGGAAAGATCTAATGGACAGTTCAGGAACTAGAAGCTTCCAAAATCTTATACACAGAAATATAAAATGGGCAAAGAAATCCCTGTGTCCTGATTGGCTGAGACTTGATTCTAGCCATTGCAGTAAGAGAGTGCCACCACTGGCTAAAACACATCCCTGCCAACCAGAGCAACTCACATGATTCATAAGCCACCTGTTTCTTAGTTTCCATCACATACATGGCTACAGCCTTTACTCAAAAAGAAAAAACTTCAACTAGGCCCCAAAAATAAAAGTCCATTAAATTAAATAAAGTAAGTAAATAATGTAATGTTATTTATACCCATGAGCCCCCCTTACACACATATACAAATTAAAAAAATCATGTACTGTTCAGAGTTTCCATTGCTGGTGTTTCTTTGATGACCATGAAAAATCCCCCACCTATCCCTACCACTTTGCAAGAGAACTCCCTGCTTCTTACCTGGCAGAGATAAAACTGAGGTTCTGGTTCCACTTCAGGCCTGTGTGTGTCTTTGTTTGTATGTATGCCAGTTAAGCACTGAAGAATGTTGAATTCATGTATTTAAGCAATTTATCCCCCAGGGTGTGGGTCACTGGAGGATTTACCACGGCTGGTGTGATTCGGTCACGAGGCGCAGCCGAGTGACCTAATCACACCAGTCGTGGTAAGTCCTCCAGTGTACCCACACCCTGGAGGGATAAATTTTTACTATACAATGGCGAATGTTGTTTCTTTAACATTTTTTAACTATGTTCTAACTGACTGAAGTGCCTACACTTCGAAAGGAGGTAATTTAGTAAACAATTTATCGCGCTGTTTTAGCGAACTGGCGTCGGGACAAATCGCGGCAGTTTCGTTTGAAGTGAAAGCGACCGGATTAGCACGGTATAAGGTTGGCTGGCACTTCTTCCAGTGGGTACACTGGAGGATTTATCATGGTGGTAATTGTGCCAGCCCACCAATCAGGATGCAGGATTCGGCACATCGGATTTACCACATTGTATAATCCATGTTACCATTCTGTGTGTGTGTGTGTGGGGGGGAGGGAGCATTCTGCTATTAGAATAACACAGAACTTTGAATTCTTCTATTCCATGGTAAATAATCAAACAATGCATTGAGTGTGAAGGAAGTCAGATGACAGACAGGTGAAAGATGGATGAATTTTAACCTACTCCCAGCTGAATTGTTGTCTATATTTTTCTACATATTATTTTATATTTAGCTGATTTTATTGTACGGCACCCAGTGTCCCTGGAAATGGATGCTTTTTTAAATAAAATATCTGTATATCTTTCTATCTATCTATCTATCTATCTATCTATCTATCTATCTATCTATCTATCTATCTATCTACATCTGTGGAAGGACTATTTAAGCAATATACCATGACAGGAAGTGGGTATATTGGTGGATTTACCATGCCTGGTGTGGTATGGTCACGAGGCTCAGCCGAGTGACTTAATCACACCAGAAGTGGTAAATCCATCCATATACTCACTCCCTGTCATGGTATATTGCTATTATACAATGTTCAGCTTGTTTTTTTTGTTTTTATAGTGATATAAAACTTTTACAGTGGGTATACTGGAAGATTTATCACGGTCATGTGATGTGTTTTGACCAATGAGGTTACACGATTTTCATACCCCATTGTATAATTTACATTATTTAACAACGTTAGTATTTTTTTGTGACTTTGAAAACTTTTAGAATGTTCTTTTTTTTAAATTACCTATTGCCCCATTTTATATAAGCAATAAGACATGGCTGGGTGTTGGTAGTACTGAGATACCCACATACCCAGAAGCTGAAGGCACTCAGCTTATGATTTTGTACCTTACTGCACCTCTAGGTGTGCGGGTTTCTCAGTACTACCAATATCCAACCATGTCTTACTGCTTACAGTGCTTCTACACTGTAAAGTCAGGCAGAATGGTGCTTGGAAAAGGCAATGAAAATTGAACTGTCACACATTAGTGATACCACAGTTCCAATGTACAACAGATCTCAGGATATGCCCAAAACATCCAACTAACTGAATATAAAGTCAAACCTGCCAAATACTAGGTGTGCTATGTGACCCTTTTTCTATTCCCCTTTTTGAAAATTGGCTCCTCGACTATTTACCTTTGTTTCTTTCCTTGGTTTCAGTTTTCCAGTCCAGGTGCATCTGTGACTTTATGCGGATGTCAATAGTATGCTTCCAGAGTTGATTGTACGGCAGCAAAATTGGCATAAGAGGAGACCGCCATGCCCATACAGACCCTCAGTGTAAGTCTGTAATTGGACCTTGGCTTGGATAGAATAGGAAACATAGTGTGCTTTGGCTTCTTCCTGTGAGAAACATGGATGCATTGACTGTAGTGCAGACATACTTGCAAGCAGTTATGGAAATGTACAATGATGAACTTTTATGAGAACATGTTTCCAATGTATTGTAATAATTGTATGTCTATGTACATATGCATGAATCTATAAGATGTTGTAATGCTGTTCCTCTTCTTAAAATAAAAGCACGCATATCACATCGAAAATCTGTACATTTTTTAATGAAATACTTTCTGCAATAAGCACAGACCTTCTCTCCCTGCAGTCACGCACCCAGATGAGTACAACAATTTTTTTACACTTTTCACACTTGGCATAGACACTGGTGGGCCAGTTGGCTCAGTCCTTCCTTCCATCAACAAACCAAACAAGGGATAGACCTAGCTGACTGGTATACATGTTAAAGAACATTATTCTTGCCAGTCTGATCAGCCCATGCTCTGTCCACCATCAACAAGAGGCTAGCCCAATTTTTTAACATATGTGCCAGTCTGCTAGGCCTCTCCCTCCACTCTCCATCAATAACAGACTGCAGGAGTGAGGGACAGACATAGCTTACTGGTATACATGTTGAAATAAATTGATCAGCAAAGGCAAGAACCGTTCCTTTAGCATATGTGCCAGTTGGCTGAGCCATGCCAGCCTTTGCTATCCCTCTGACCCTCACAAAGAATCTTTTATAATCAGCACACAAGCCTGTGTGGCAGACCACAAGAGCCAGGGATGCACCTAATCAACTGGTATACATGTTTAAAAAAATTGTTCTGTGCCAGTCTGCTTGCCCCTCCTTCATCTAACACAGACCAGAACAATTTTTGGAACATGTTTGCCAGTCAACTCTACCCATCCTTCCTCTATTATCAGTGGATAACGGGAGGGAGGAACGGACCTAGCCAACTGGCATATGTACAATACAGCCATACTTTTAATCAGCATAGCATATAAAGACTCCCAAATTTATAGAATATACATAATAAACAGGTAATTTTAATCTGTACAGGTTTAGTAAAATACAGAGATCTGCACTTTTTTTTATTAATATAACCCCCCACCTACCCTTCCAAACCTACACAATTTGTTTGCCCTCCCTCCATCAATAACAATACAAAACAATTTTGTGAACATATTTGCCAGTTGGCTTAGCCCACCCCTCCTTCTTTCTTCAACATCAGGCCACTGGAGAGAAGGATGGACCTAGCCAACTGCTACACATTGTTAAAACAATTGTTCTGGTCTGTGTTTGATAAAGGAGAGAAGCAGGTCAAGCTGAGTGGTACAGAAAATGTGTTTGACTCTGCTGCTCTCCCTCCATCATTAATGAGAAACAAGTGGAGGGAAGGATGGACTAAGCTGACTATACTATACAATACACCTGCACTACTCGCTCAAATCTCTGGATCTTACACCCCCACCTAAATGAGCACAGCCCACTGTAAACACATTTTCACTAGCACTTACCACTATACAGTCTTGGTCTCACTATGAGTACACACATTAAGCTACACAAACAAAATAGGCATACTATAAACAACTAATATATGTATATGCACAGGTATATATATCAAAAGGCATCTTAGGGTTGATAGTATGGCATGGGGTCGTAATGTCACAATACATTATGCTGCAGCACTCTATTGTGCTGCCAGTATAGCATGATATATTGCAAATGGCATAAGTCTTGTTTTTGGTGAGGCACCCCCCCCACACCCCACACTATGGGGGCTGTGCCTCAACCCTCCAACTGAATTATCTAACTCAGGGGGGTCCGTAAAAATCACACAATGTGCAAAAAAAGTAAAATATCTTGTGTCTGGGACCAGGAATCACAAGCAGGTCCAAAATACACTGCCTGCATCCCTTGCTGCTTGTGGCTCATCCCATCAAGCCACGGCAGCATCTTGCCAGGCCTCTGTCCCAGTAGAGGTTTTATCCTCTGTATGGGAACAGAGCGAGGGTGCACTACCATGCATACTTCTTTTTGTGGTTTTGTGCCCTCCTGCTGTTCCCTACTGCACTGTTCCTGTTGCGTGGTTTTATCATACGCTATTAAGCATATGGCATCTTGACCCAGTAGGGATATTACAGTGACAAAATCTGGAGATTCAGTGTTAGGATTACCAACCTACCACTCCTCTCACTTCCCCACCCTTCACACACTAACAGGTGTCGGGTGTGCTTTGGGGTCATCAGGCCTCTCATCCGATTGTCCTATACTGTACCATGTCAGCTTTCTTACACATGGAATGGAATGAGAATTAGGCCTGATGACCCCAAGGCACACCCCGATGTCTGTTGGTGTGTGGAGGGTGGGGGTAGGGTTGGTAACCCTAACACTGAATTTCCAAACATTTGTCACTGTAATATCAACCCTAACTGATGCACTAATGTTTTTTTTTTGCAGTGAATATATATTATAGGGCACGGTAGTGTCATTTGGTTAGGATTGTATGGCAACTTCTATGTTAAACCAAAGTTTTGCACTTTAATAACTTTGCAACTGTTTATCCAATTTGCATGAAAGTTTGCATGCACTGTCTGGTACCATTAAACTCTGGATCTGGCAAGTTTCGTTCCAGTCAGATGTGTGGTTGTGGAGCTGGGAAGTTCCAAAATGTGAAAAATTCTCACTTTTTGGCAAATTCTTTGCTTGTGGGTCTGGTCTGAAATGTTCTGGGTATATGTGGTCTGGAGCATTGATGTGCCTTTTGAAGGTCTGGTGAAAACATATTAATCCATTCAAAATGTAGTAAAGTTTAAAGTTTGCCATTATAGCCTGGGGAAAAAATAAATATTTGCCTCAAAAACATATTTTGCTTTCATGAAAGCTGCTTTGACTGCTACAACTGGGTTTTGGACTTTCGCACTTTTCCCATTTTGTTCTCAGTTAGTGATGGCTAAAAAACACTGTAATTAAAAAAGTCCTCATGGTAAACATCAACAGCTGTGTTTACCTAATCAGTACCCGAAGAACATGATCCTGACATTAGTTTTTAATATTGGTCTAAAACATGTATTTTTTCAATTTCTCAGTTGAAAGTGTCGCACATTTGCAAAAGTACATTTATGAAACTTTTGCAAATTTGTGAACGTCCCCCCCAAAAAAAAAACTATTTCTTTGCCACTTCATAGTAAGTGAATGATTAGGTCTTCTGGCCTGAACTTTGCAGGGTAGGAATTGCTTGCTCAGCAGATGTGACTTTTGCTGGTTTGGTGAAAACATTTACATTGATTCCATAGTTTTAACATTCTGAAGTTTTGAAATTTCTCATAGGATAACATTGTGGCTGCTGCACAACCTTTCGGTGGCTATATCTTGAAAACAGTTAGAGATACAGAGTTTTCATTTCGTGCAGCTTAGTATTCCTTTAGGTGTACTAGGCATGCATGTAGAATGCCAGGTCATGATTACAACTGTAGTGGAATTTTTTCCAAAGTTCCTATGGTTACTGAGATATTGCCACATGTGCAGCACAAGATGTACTTGGAATGTCTCTAGGCCTGCTCTGTGTCGCTATACTTATGGGTAGATGGGAGTACAGTTCCAAGAGGGCCCTGTGGTCAAGCACAGAACCCTCCATTATGCGATACTGGGAGCTCCCAGAGGAAGATGACAGTTCATTACAATGTGTGTACACAGTTATATATAGATGGGAATTCAGGGCTCAGAGGGGCCCTGTGATTCCCACATGAAAATCACTGCCAAACTTTTATACAATCACCACTGTGTGTATGTATATATATGAACACAATAGGGGTGAGTGGTAAATGAGTGAGATAAAACAGTGTATCATCCATCGCAGTGTGATATTTTTACCCTCTGCTCTACAGTGATGATATCGGCCATTTACACACACACAGTGCACACAAAGGTCACTGATATCAACACTCTAGACAGCTTTCCCTCAGCATACAAGAAAAACCTGCGCTATCACCATAAAGACAAATACAGAAGTACAATGCTTTCACCTGAAACACAACTGTTGCTCCTAAGAAAGCATGTTTCTCCATCAAGGACTCCTTCACAAAATAGGCACAAAGTAACAAGTTACAAAGGACAAGATAACTCTGTACTGTGTTGTTTATCTTCCTTCTGGTCCCCACTGCAAGCAGATGCACAGAATGTGGGCCAGAGTACTTGAATCAGACTCCAACACAGAGTAAAATGAAGTACATCAAACAAGCAACATATCATTGTGAAGAGCAAAATTTATAACAATTCAACTTGTAAAACCACTAAAAAATAACTCTAGTTACCTTATATTATATGTTGCAAAACACAATAAGCAGCAGACGTGAAACTGCTTCTATAACTTGAAAGTGAAACATCCACAGTTTGGCTGAATGGAACCAACATGAGCAGGACAAAAATAAGTTAAAACAGTCACACAAGCAGTACACTAAAGCTGTAAGAAACAAACTAAATAAAAACATGCACAAACACAGAAATCTAAGAAAATAAAAGAAAGTTTTGATGAAACCCCATTCCCTGATGCCAGCCTAAATCCCACCCACCAAGGCACAACATCCAGTGAAACATAACACATAGACAACATGTAGCCAAGCACACATCAGCAACACACATATCGACCAGTCAGAACATTACAAAACAGACACCCAGCCCCAATAACAAAAGAACACTTCACAGCCACAAAACCCATTCACAAACTAAATACATAAAACCCTCTCACTCATTTACTACTCACCCCTATAAATTGCATACATGATGTGCAGATTGTGTGCTATGGAAAATATTCTCACTCCTGCATCGTGAGCTCTGGATATTTCACTCTGCAGGAGTGATAATATTTCCCATATCACACTCCTGCCCATCATTTATCCCTGTGTGTGTGTGTGTGTGTGTGTGTGTGTATATATATATATATATATATATATGGGATACATGATGGGCATGAGTGTGATATGGCAAATATTGTCACTCCTGCAGAGTGAGCTCTGGATATCTCATGAGTGCCGAAGGCTTTGAAAGTGATCCGCCACTGAACTGGCAGCCAGTGCAGTTCCCGCAGCACTGGTATGATGTGGGAAGATCTAGAAATTCCCACCAACAACCATGCTGTGGAATTCTGCACCAGCTGCAAGCAGTGGATATCAACTCCCAGAAGCCCAAGGTAAATCGAGTTGCAGTAGTCAAGGCGCGAGGTCACAAAGGCATGAATTAAAGTTGGCAGATCACTGTACGGAACAAGGTGCTTGATCCTGGCAATGTTTCTTAGGTGGTAGAAAGACATCTTAACCACAGCTGACACCTGAGGCTGAAGTGTCAGCCCAGCATCCAATATCACCCCCAGGTCTCACACCTGTTCAGAGACCTGCAGCTCGGCTGTCCCGAGACATAATCCAGATCAGGAGCCGGCCACTGAACCCCCTATCTGGTGATCTGGATCCAAAACCAACACCTCCATCTTCCCTGAATTCAACTTCAACCAACTGGACCTCATCCAATCCTGGATTTCATTGAGGCAGCTATTAAATACCGAGACAGCTCCTTCCTGGTTGAGGGCAAAAGACAGGTATAGCTGGGTATCATCGGCATAGCAATGAAACCTCAGACCATACCATCTCACAATGTCTCCAAGGGGAAGCATATATACTGTAAACAACATGGGGGACAAAATAGAGCCCTGAGGAACCCCACAAGGCAGAGAGGTGGGATCGGAAGAGAAAAACCCCGAAACCACCCTCTGAGTTCTTCTGGTGAGATATGAGGTGAACCATCTGAGGACCACCCCAGAAAGCCCACAAATATATCTCAAGTGCTCAAGAAGGACCCAATGGTCAATGGTGTCAAATGCTGAGGACAGATCTAATAGTATCAAAATGGACCATTTTCTCTGGTCTCTCGCCATCAGGAGATCATTGAGCACCCAAACCAGCGCTGTCTCGGTACTGTACTTCTTTCAAAAACCTGACTGAAGTGGTTCATAGATGCTATGGATGGCCAAATGGTTCTCCAACTGGGCCACCACTACTTTCTCGATCACCTTCCCCACAAAGGGGAGATTCGAGATAGGCCTGTAGTTTGCAAGACAGTCTGGGTCCAATGAAGCTTTCTTCAACAAGGGTGTCACCACTGCCTCTTTCAAGGAACAGGGATATTCACCTGAGTCAAGGGAGCACCAGACTATCTGTGCTAGAACAGGGAAAATGGCCTCCCCACAACCCAAAATAAGGGATGTAGGACCCAGACCTAAACTACAGCATGTAGGGTGCATCCCTTGGACAATCCACATAACCTCTATGATTTCCAGGCAGTCAAAGGTACTCCAAGAAAATGAAGGGGAAGTGACCAAGTCCTGATCACTAACAACTCGCATAGAACGTGTCAAGAGGATCTGTGACCTGATGTCCATCACCTTATCAGCGAAGAACTGAGCAAGCTCATCACACTGTAATTGTGAATACACTCTTCAGAGCTGCAGACAGGTTGGGTTGCACAATCTGTCCACAGTGCTGAAGAGCTGAGCTGGCCAGTTCTGGGTGGCAGAAATTTCCTTGGGTAGGAATTCTGCCTTCTTATGAGAAATTTCTGACTGATAGAATTGATAATGTTCTAGCAGCCTAAGAAGATCGGTATCAAGGCCAGATTTCTGCCAACAATGTTCTAACCTGCGTCCTAGTCGCTGTAACTCCCTCAAGGCCCCATCAAACCAGAGTGCCCGAGGTCGAAGGGAGAGAGGGCGCACATGAACTGGAGCAATAGAATCCAGGGCAGAGGTGATGGCATTATTGTAGGCCAAAACCAAAGCCTCTGGATCGTTGCAATGCATAGGAAATTGTGATAGGTCATCAGAAGTAATATTCCACAAAGGGCGGTACTTGACCATCTCCACAGGGGTCGGCCTACAAGGTGGGATGCCAAAATTGAATCTCACAGTGTAATGGTTGGACCATCTGTCTGGTTCCACCCCCTCATCAGAAGCCTCAATCCCCAGAAGGAAGACCAGGTCAAGGGAATGGCCACCTTTATGTGTAGCAGTGGTAACCACCTGTAGGGGGGAGGACCAAGGCAACACAACCAAACACAGATAACCAGCAGCAGATAACAGAAATAACATAAAATTGTCTAAACATACTACAAGACACATCCATCGTCATGGTACACCAACTGTATGAGTTGTGCTGCCATGGGGGTACACAGGCATGCTGGGAAGTTGCACAGTGTAAGATACCAGAACAGGAGTACTCTCCACACAGTACTAAAGATACACATCATCTGGTTCTGCTGGGAGTATATCACAAGGCATAATGCACCTGGGAAACAAAAATCCAGGGATCAAGTACACAATGGGGGGTGAGACACTAACAACAACTAAAATTGAAAGGGACCTGGGGTAGTCATATCAGATGACCTAAAGGTGGGCAAGCAATGTGAGAGGACAGTAAGGAGGGTTGGGGGGGATACTGGGATGCATAGGGAGAGGCATCACCAGTAGAAAACAGGAAGTTGTTATCCGTCTGTACAGACAGTTTGTGAGACCCCATCTGGAGTACTGTGTTCAGTTCTGGAGACCCAATTTCCGCAAAGACATAGACAGGATTGAGGCAGTCCAGAGGAGGGCAACTAAAATGGTTCAGGGTCTGCACCAGAAAACATAAGAAGAGAAACTTAAAGAGCTTAATATGTATACCTTTGAGGAAAGGAAGAAGAGGGGGGACATGATAGAAACTTTCAAGTACCTCAAAGGAATCAACAAAGTCCTAGAGGGTAGCATCTTTCAAAAAAAAAGGTGTGGAAGAACAAGGGGGCACAATTTGAAGATAGAGGGGGGATGGCTCAGAGGTAATGTGAGGAAGTATTTTTCATAGAGAGGGTTGTGGGGATGCATGGAATGACCTTCTTGAGGAGGTTGTGGAGTCAAAAATAGTGGTGGAATTCAAAAATACATGGTACAGTTATAAGGCAATTCTTGGGGGTGGGGGTAGGAGGAAGTAGGCTGTTGGTTAACTATCTGCAACTTATCCATTAGGTAGGGAAATGGGCAGACTGGGTGGGCCAAGTGGTCCTTATCTGCCATCAAATTCTATGTTTCTATGTTTTTATACAAGAAAGGATGGTCAAAAAGGTGATGTGAGCCAACAGTACCAAAAAGTCTGTATCTCGCTTTGTTTCCAAGATAACTGCACAAAGGTTATCTGAGCCAACAGCAGCGAAAAATCTTTATCTCGCTTTATTTCTGAGAGAAAAGTGCACAAAAGTGATCTGAGCCAACAGTAGTGAAAGTCTGTGTCTTGTTTGGTTTCTGAGATAATGGCACAAAGGCAATCTGATCCAACAGTAGTGAACAGTCTGTATGTCGCTTCGTTTCCGGGATAATAGCACAAAGGTGATCTGAGCCAACAGTATCACAAATTCTGTATTTTGCTTCATTTCTGAGATAATGGCGCTATGGCAATGTGAGTCAACAGTAGCGTGAAGTCCGTATCTCGCTTTGTTTTCAAGATAATGGTGGAAAGATGATCTGAGCCAACAGTAGCGAAAAATCTGTATATCACTTTGTTTCAGAGATAAAGGCACAAAGGTGATCTGAGCCAACAGTATCACAAATTCTGTATTTTGCTTCATTTCTGAGATAACGGCACAAAGGCAATGTGAGTCAACAGTAGCGAAAAGTCTGTATCTTGCTTTGTTTCCAAGATAACGGTGCAAAGGTGATCTGAGTCAACAGTAGCGAAAAGTCTATATCTCGTTTCATTTCCGAGATAATGGCACCAAGGTGATTTGAGGCAACAGTAGCGAAAAGTCTGCTTCGTTTCTGAGATAACAGAACAGAGGCTAATGCGAAGCAAACCACTGAAAGGCACCTCTGTACCATTAGGGCTACCCACGCTATAAATTTCAAGCCACTAGCACCATGCATAACACTATGCACAAAATAAAGCAATGGGGCCAGATGGGGTGCACCCCAGGGTCCTTAAAGAACTAAGAGAGGTGGTGGCTGAACCTCTGGCTATCCTGTTCAGCCAATCACTGGAAACAGGGGAGGTACCCAAAGACTGGAGGACAGCAGATGTAGTCCCCTTATACAAAAGTGGGAACAAAGAGGAAGCAGGGAACTACAGACCAGTCAGCCTCACCTCGGTAGTGGGAAAGATCATGGAAGCACTACTGAAGGAGAGATTGGTGGAACATCTGGTTGTCAATGGACTACAGGACTCAAGGCAGCATGGTTTCACCAGGGGGAGGTCATGTCAGACCAACCTCATTGAATTTTTTGACTGGGTGACTAGGGAGGTGGATCAGGGGAGGGCAGTGGACATGGCCTATCTGGACTTCAGCAAGGCCTTTGACACTGTGCCACATAGAAGACTATTACACAAACTGGGGAATATGGGTGTGGGCAGGACAGTAGTGTGGTGGGTAGGTAACTGGCTGGGTGGCAGGACACAGAGGGTGGTGGTAAATGGCTGTCACTCCACAGAGGGAAGAGTGACCAGTGGGGTACCACAGGGATCAGTGCTGGGACCGGTCCTATTCAACATCTTCATCAGTGACATTGCACAGGATCTAGAAGGCAGAATTTCACTGTTCGCTGATGACACAAAGCTCTGTAACAGAGTAGACACACCAGAGGGTGTAGACAGAATGAGAAGGGACCTGCAGAAACTTGAAGAATGGTCAAGGGTTTGGCAGTTGAAATTCAATGCAAAGAAGTGCAAGATAATGCATATGGGGCACAAAACCCAGGCACAATATATCAGTTGGGGGTGAGGATATAGCATGCACCAAGCAGGAAAGGGATCTTGGGGTTGTCATCTCTGATGGCCTCAAGGTAGGGAAACAGTGTGACAAGGCATCAGGTAAAGCAAATAGGATGCTGGGATGTATAGGCAGGGGCATCACCAGCAGGAAAAGGGAGGTCATAATCCCACTATACAAGACACTAGTGAGGCCCCACCTGGAGTACAGTGTACAGTTCTGGAGACCATACCTACGTAAGGACATAGACAGGGTAGAGAAGGTTCAGAGGAGGGCAACAAAGATGGTGCATGGATTGCATCACAAGTCCTATGAAGACAGGTTGAAGGAACTGAACATGTACTCCCTGGAGGAGAGGAGGGAGAGAGGGGATATGATAGAGACATACAAGTATCTTACAGGGAGGAACAGGGTGCAGGAAAACACTATTTTTAAGCGAAAAAGATGTTTCAGGACTAGAGGGCATGGGATGAAGTTGGAGGGAGGACGATTCAGAGGAAACATGAGAAAGAATTTCTTCACAGAACGGGTGGTGGACAAGTGGAAAACCCTGTCAGAGGAAGTGGTGGGGGCTGAAACAATCACGGGATTTAAGAATGCATGGGATAGACATAAAGGAATTCTAGAGGTCAGGGGTAAGGGGAAATAGACTTCTAGGAAAACAAACTGAACTTACAAGCTCAAATGGGCAGACTGGGTGGGCCATAGGCCCTTATCTGCCGACACTGTCTATGTATCTATGTATCTATGTAAAATGTTAACTGCATCATGCAGTATCTACGCAGTGAATTAGTTTCCCAACATGTAAACAGCTTAATTCACATCTGCAGCACATCCATTCTACACCCTCCAAATTTCATGTTAAAAGACCAAACTTTTCCAGAGATATTGAATTTTAAAGTTTGTGCACCTTTAAGAAGTCTTCCTCCACAAAATGGCAGAACTCATGGCCGAAAAATCTCTAAAATGGCAGACCTGGCAGACGAAAAATCTTTAACCAGAAGGGGGGAAACTTCAAATGGCAATATCTTTGGAACGGAACAAGAGTTTTTCACCAAACAAAAAGTGTCATATTCCTTGAAGAAAGTGCTATGTCCCAAGTTTCAGATCAATAAACCACACAGTGGCTGTGCTATACGTCACGCAAGACAATGCAAAAAAATAGCAAAAACTGCATTTTTTGCAGTTTACTGTGCAAAAAACGTATGTACCAGTGAAATAGAAATTGGTAAATAAATAGATGTACCATTCCACTCCATGTATACCAGATGTCAAATGAAAATTGGTAAATGCACAGAAGTACAATAGTAGACCAACTATTGCAAATGTGACACAAATCCATTAAAGAGTTGTAAAGTTATAATCACACAAAGAATGTGACATTTAAGTGCACCATGATGATGGATGTGTCTTGTAGTATGTTTAGACAGTTGTATGTTGCTTCTGTTACCTGTTGTTGGTTGTCTGTGATTGGTTATATTGCCCTGATCCTCCCCCCTCCACGTGGTGTGTGTGTGTGTGTGTGTGTGTGTGGTGCTGGGGAAGGGGAATGTGGAGTTAGAGTTTTCAACTCTAACACTGAATTTCCTTGCTTTTGTCATTGTGGAACAACCCTAACTGATGCATTAAACTGAGTTTTTTTGCCATGAATTTCCCTTCTTTCTGAGAATGTGCAATATAAATAGTGAATGGAATGTGCTGCCCATGTCTATGTAAGAACTGTAACAGTAACACTAACAGTGAGTGAAACACAAATGCTAATGGTAACTGTAACACCAACATAAATAATGGCCTTGACCCAAAACTCCTCTCCCTCTCCCTTTCTGCTTCAGCCATTGCCTACCCCCTCTCAATAATCTTAAATCTCTCATTCCCTACTGCCTCTGTTTCCTCTTCATGGAAACATGCAGTGGTCCTCTCTCTACCCAAAGGGGGTAACCCCTCATCTCCTGGCAGCTATCACCCCATTTATCTCCTCCCTACCCTTGCCAAGCTTCAAGAGCACATCACCTCTTTTCTATCTTACACCTCCTTTTTCACCCCTTTCCAGTCCGGTTTCAGGAAAAAACACTCAAGCACCACCTCTCCCCTATGGCTTACAGACTCCATCCTAACCAAGATGGACAATGGCCAAATTACCTGTGCCATTTTTGTCGACCAGGCCAAGGCCTTCGACACTGCTTCTCACTTCCTTCTCCTTGACTCACTCCTGGTTGCTGGCCTATCTCCCTCCGCCACAAACTGGTTTAAGGCTTACCTTATTGGCAGAACCCAGTCTGTTAAGATCTTGGATGCTACTTCCCTTTCCCTCCTGATTAGCACTGGCGTCCCCCAGGGCTCTGCATTAGTGCCCCTCCTATTCTCCATCTTCTTAAATGACCTTCCTTCTGTTTGCTCCCCATCCTCTGCTATACATATGTATGCTGATGATACAGTCCTGTATGCATCTGGCTCCTGCCCTGATGTGGTTATAACCAGCTTACAGCAAGACTTTAACTAGGTTCAGCTCTGGTTTGCTAACCATCAACTTTTCCTCAATGCCAAAAAGACAGTCTCCATGACTTTTGGCACAAGGCAGAGACTCTCAAGGCTTCCCTCCCTACCCATTTTTCATACACTTGCTGGGACTTTACTTGAGGACACATCCTCCTTAAGGTACTTAGGTGTTTGGTTGGACCAACACCTAAACTTCTCTGGGCATATTGATGCCATCCAGAAAAAATTGAGCCCCAAGATTGGTGCCCTGTTCAGGAACCATAGTTGCATCCCTCCTACTGCTAGGTGTGAACTTGTCCAGAAGATGATACTGCCCATTTTTGACTACTGTGACATAGTCTATGGTGCTGCCTCTAAGTCCTCCCTGGCCAGACTGGACACCCTCTTCAATTCCTTGTGCCACTTTGCCTTGGATGCCCCCTCGCACCCACCACTGTGATCTTTATCGTGCCCTATCCTGCCCATCTCTTGCAAATAGGCGTCTCTCCCACTGTGTTAAATTCACCTCCAAGCACTGATTGGGTGAGCTCCCTTCCTACCTCACCTCCTCCTTTATAACAACCCCCACACCCTCGCATTCCCTTAGATCAACCAACTCTCGCACCCTGGTAGTGCTCTGCAGATCAACCCAAATCAGCCAATCCAGTTACTCTCACCACCTCCCAAAAATCTGGAATTCCTTCCCCACTCAGATCCGCCACTCATCCTCTGCCTACTCCATCAGCTCTGCCCTCAATAATTACCTTGCTCCTAGCTGCTCCTGCCATGTCCCTCCCTATCTTCCTCCTCTAAGCCCTGGATAAACCCCACCCCTCTACCATCACCTTCATTTTACCCTGTGCACACCTACACAAATTCCTAGCTCTCCTCCCATTTCCCCAAATTGCTCCCCTTTACTGGCCTCCCTTGATCTCTCACAGAATAAAAGAGGCCCTGAATGGTCTCCATGGACCCCTCCCCTACCCCCAAAGGGGCTTGTATTTCTCATCTACTCCCTTCCCCCACCATCCTGAAAGGGTCTCTCTGTGACACTGCCTTATCCCCTTCTTTCTGGTCAATGCCGTACAAGATCCTCGCATCCTGAAGTGGACTCCAGGGACACAACTCTTCCCCCTCCCCACACACCTCACCACTGCTCCTCTTTTCCCCTTTTACTTTCACATAAGCACTTGTTACTTATTAATCAAGCACTTATTATTGTCCACTGTTTTTACCTATCATGGGCAACACTGTTGTAACAATGTTTGTAACATCTACCTTACAAATGTATATTAATGTTGAACTTATAAGTTGAATGTTTAATATGTCATTCCTAATGTACCCCTACCCCCCAGGTCACACCAGGAGATGAGCGACTTGTTGCTCAGTATGCCTTCCTGGTGAAACATTTCAATAAATAAATAAATAAAGTGAATGCAAACGTAAGCAATAACTTTTATAGTCATGCGAATGGAAATGCAAACACAAGTGGTAATGCAAATGGTATCACAAATGCAAACAGTAATGTTAACAGTGACGCAAATGAAAATGCAAAATGCTACAGTAATAGTAATGGTAATGTAACCACAAACAGTAACAGTAACAGTGACGCAAATATAAATGTAGAAACACAAATGGTAACGGAAACGCAAGCGCAAACCGTTAAACAAACGGTGAGGGAAATACAAATGGAAATGCAAACGGAAACAGTAACAGTAAGCTGATGTAAGGCAACAGTAACGAAAAATGTGTACCTCCACTTTGTTTCTGAGATAACGGCGCAAAGGTGATCTGAGCCAACAGTACTGAAAAATCTGTATCTCACTTCATTTCCAAGATGATGGCGCAAAGGCAATGTGAGTCAACAGTAGTGAAAAGTCTGTATCTCGCTTCATTTCCGAGACGATGGCACAGAGGTGAACTGAGCCAACAGTAGCGACAAGTCTGTATTTCGCTTTGTTTCTGAGATAGCAGCTCAAAGGTGATCTGAGCCAACAGTACCAAAATGTCTGTATCTTCCTTTTTTCCCCAATATAATGGTGCAAAGGCGATGTTAGTCAACAGTAGCAGAAAGTCTACATCTCGCTTCATTTCCGAGATAATGGCGCAAAAAGGTGATCTGAGCCAACAATAGCAAAAAGTCTGTATCTCGCCTCGTTTCTGAGATAACTTCACAAAGACTAATGTGAAGCAAACCACTGAAAGGCACCTCCGTACCACTAGGGCTTCCTATGCTATAAATTTCAAGCCACTAGCACCATGCATAACGCTATGCGCAAAATGTTAACTGCGTCATGCAGTTTCTCCGCAGCAAACTAGTTTTCCAACATGTAAACAACATAATTCACATCTCCAGGGCATCTACTCCACACCCACCAAATTTCATGTTAAAAGACCAAACTGTTCCAGAGGTATTCAATTTTAAAGTTTGTGCACCTTTAAGAAGTCTTCCACCACAAAATGGTGGAACTCACGGCCGAAAATGAGCTAAAATGGTGGACCTGGCAGCCGAAAAATGTTTAATCACAAGGGGGGACAACTTCAAATGCTAATAACTCTGGAATGGAACAAGACGTTTTCAGCAAACCAAAAGTGGCATGTTCCTTGAAGGAAGCGCCCACCACGTCCCAAGTTGCAGATCAAGAAACCACACAGTGGCTGCCCTATGCATCGTGCAAAACAGTGCAAAGTAGTAGCAAAAACTGCATTTTTTGCAGATCACTGCGCAAAAACCATATCTACCAGTGAAATAGAAATTGGTAAATAAGTAGAAGTACCATTCCACTCCATGTATACCAAATCTTATCCAAATCTCTTTAACGGTTGCAGAGCAGCATGAGTGTAAAACTGCGCATGAGTGGCGAAAAAATACATTTTTGGCGCTTCACTATGCAAAAAAAAAAAATGCAGATGTCAAATGAAAATGGGTAAATGCACAGAAGTCCCATAGTAGACCAAGTCTTACAAGTGTCGCACAAATCCGTTTAACAATTGTAAAGAATGTGACGTTTAAGTGCACACGCAAGTAGTAACACCAAGGGGGACCAACTTCAAACACTTATAACTCTGGAATGGAATATAATTGTTTCACCAAACAAAAACTGACATATTCTGTGAATAAATGGCTTGCTATGTGCCATGTTTCAGACCAATATACTGCACAGTGACTGTGCTATGCATCGTGCAAGACAGTGAAAAAAGTAGCAAAGACTGCATATTTTTCAGTTCACTGTGCAAAAACTGTATGTACCAGTGAAATAGAAATTGGTAAATAGATGTACCATTTCACTCTATATATACCAAATTGTATCCAAATCTCTTCAACGGTTGCAGAGCAGTATGAGTGTGAAAATTGCTCTTGAGGGGTGGGGCCATTCCCTAGCTAAGTGTGTGCAACTCATCACAGTTCTAACTTCTGTGCACCTAGTATCAGTGAGGTATAATGTTGATGTCTATGGCTTTTATTTTAGTTGTACCTCTGCACTCAATTTCCAACAACTGGTCTAAGAGGGTGGGGGCATTGCACGCTGAGGCCGTGCCACTTCTCAGTGTGCTAACTTGTCTGCAGCTGCTATCAGGGAGGTATAACCTTGATGTGTATGACTTCATTTTGACAGTAACTGTTGCACTTAGGGTCCAATACCTGGTCTTGGGGGCTGGGGCATTGCCTGGCTGAATCTGTGCAACTCTTCAGTGCCCTAACTTCTGTGCAGCTGGTATCATAGAGGTATTACATTGATATGTATGGCTTCTTTTGGGCTGTAGCTCTGCACTCAAGGTCCAATACCTTTTCTTGGGGAGTGGAGGCATTGCCTGGCTGATGCTGCGCAGCTCTGAAGTGTCCTAACTTGTGTACAGCTGGTATCACAGAGTTTTACCGTTTATGTCTGTGACTTCATTTAGGCTCCAGCTCTGCACTCAAGTTCCAATTGCTGCTCTTGTGGGGAGTATTGACTGGCTGATGCCATGCAACTTTTCAGTGTACAAATTTCTCTGCAGCTCATATTATCATGATATAATGGTCATGTCTATGGCTTCATTTTAGTTGTAGCTCTGCACTCAAGTTCCAATACCTGGTCAAGGGGGGTGGGGAACATTGCATGGCTGAGGCCTGACAACTCATCAGTGTCCTAACATGTGTGCAGCTGGAATCACTGAGGTATAACATTGATCTCTATGGCTTCATTTGGGCCATAGCTCTGCACTCAGGGTTCAATACCTGGTCTTGCAGGCTGGGGACATTGACTGGCTGAGGCCATGCCATTCCTCAGTGTCCTAACTTGTCTACAGCTGGTATCAGGGAGGTATAACATTGATGTGTATGCCTTCATTTGGGCTGTAGCTCTGCATTCATGGTCCAGTACCTGGTCTTGGGGGGGTGGGGGTACTGCCTGGCTAAGGCTGTACACCTCCTCAGTTTCCTAATTTGTCTGCACATGGTATCAGGGAGGTATAACATTGATGTCTATAGTTTCATTTGGGCTGTAGTTCAATGCTTAGGGTCCAGTACCTGGTCTTGGGGGTACTGGGGCATTGCCTGGCTGAGCCCATGCAACTCCTCAATGTCCTAATTTGTCAGCAACTAGTATCAGGGAGGTATGATGCTGATGTCTATGCCTTCATTTGGGCCATAGTTCAACGCTCCGAGTCCAATACCTGGTCTTGGCTGGTGGGGGCTTTGCCTGCCTGAAGGCATGCAACTTCTCAATGCCATAATTTCTCAGCAGCTGGTACCTGGGAGGTATAACACTGATATCTGTTCCTTCAGTTGAGCTGTAGCTCTGAACTCAGGGTCCAATACTTGATCTTTGGGGGGCAGGGGCATTGCTTGGCTGAGCCTGTGCAACTCCTCAATGTCCTAATTTGTTTGCACCTGATATCAAGGAGGGATAACCTTGATGTCTATGCCTTCATTTTGGCTGTAGTCAATGCTCTGAGTCCAATACATGGTTTTGGGTGGTGGGGGCATTGCCTGGCTGACACCGTGCAGCTCCTCAGTGTCATAATTTGTCTGCACCTGGTATCAGGGAGGTACAACATTGATGTCTATAGCTTCATTTGGGCTGTGCTTTTATGCTCAGGTCCAATCCCTGTTCTTGGGTGAGGTGGGGGCATTACCTGCCTGAGGGCATGCAACTCCTCAATGTCCTAATTTCTCAGCAACTGGTATCTGGGAGGTATAATGTTGATGTATATGCCTTCATTTGGGATGTAGTTCAACACTCAGGGTCCAGTACCTGGTTTTGAGGGGGTGGAGACATTGCCAGGCTGAGGCCACGCAGCTGCTCAATGTGCCAATTTGTCAGTAACTTGTATTAGGGAGGTAAAACAGTGATGTCTATGCCTTCATCTGGGCTGTAGCTTGACATTCAAGATCCAATACCTGTTCTTGGGGGGGTGGGGGCATTGCCTGGCTGAGCCCATGCAACTGCTCAATGTCCTAATTTGTCTGCACCTGCAATCAGGAAGGTATAGCACTGAAGTCTATGCCTTCATTTTGGCTGTAGCTCTGCACTCACGGTCCAATATGTGGTCTTGGTAGTAGTGGCATTGCACCACATGCTCACCCCACCAACAGGCATCGGGGTGTGTGGTGGGGTCATCAGCCCTAACTCTCACCCCATTCCATGTGTAAAGAAGCTGAGGAGGTGCAGTATAGGAGAATGGGGTGAAATTTAGGCATGATGACCCCAATGGACACCCCGATGCCTGTTGGTGGGGGTGGGGTGGGGGTGGTATGGAAGGGGTGGCCACTCTAATACCGAATTTCCTTACTTTTGTCACTGTGGAACAACCCTAACTGATGCATTAAACGGAGTTTGTTGCCATGAATTTTCCTTCTTTTTGAGAATGTGCACTATAAATAGTAAATAGTATGTGGTGGTGGGAGTGCGGGTCACGACCATACTTCCCATTTGTGTGTAATAACCCTTACAGTAATGGTAACAGCAACAGTAATGGTAATCCTAATGGGAACGTTAACGCTAACAGTAACGCGAACACTAACGGTAAAGGTAATAGTATCGAGAATAGTAATGTTACGAAAACGCACACACAAATGGTAATGCAAATGGTAACAAAAATGCAAATGGTAACACAAACACAAGCAGAAACAGTAACGCTAATGGTAATGCGAAAGGAAACAGTAATGCAAACGGTAGTGCAAATGCAAGTGCAAAAACAAACGAAAACGGTAACACAAATGGTAATGGAAACGCCACCGCAAACGTGAGCACAAACACAGATGGTAATGGAAATGACAATGAAAATGAAAATGGTAGCGGTAATGCAAATGCAAGCTCAAATACAAATGCAAATGGTAAACGCACACGGTGACATAAACGAAAATGCTAATGTAAACAATACTGGAAATGCAAATGGTATCGGTAAAGCAAATGCAAATGGTAACGCCAACGGTTAACTCCAAAGGAAACAGCAATGCTAACGCAAACGTAAGTGCAAACAGTAATGTTCACGATGACGCAAATGATTACACAAATGGTAATGGAAACGCAAGTGCAAATGTAAATGCAAACAGTAATAGTAATGCAAACGGTAATGGAAGCTCAAACGGTAATGATAACGCAAATGGAAATGCAAATGCAAATGCAAATGAAAACGGTTATGGCAACAGTGACACACAAGGAAACAGTAATGCAAGGGACAACAGAAATGAAAGCACAAATACAAGTGCTAACAGTAACGGAAATGCAAATGGTAATGCAAACGGTAACGAAAACACAAACAGTAATGGTAATGCAAATGGAAACACAAATGCAAACGGTAATGGTAACAGCAATGGTGATGCCAAAGGAAACAGTAACACAAATTGAAACACAAACGCAAGTGAAAACGCAAACGCAAATGGTAATGCACACGGTGATGCAAATGGAAATGCTAATGCAAACTGTAACAGAAACGCAAAAAGAAATGTGAATGCAAATGCTAACAGTAAAAGTAACTCAAACGCACACTCCTTGTGTCCCAAAAAGGTGCATTCAGAAGCACAGTGAATACAAAGAATGTGGGCATAATAATGACCGTCAAACGAGAAAATGAGTACTTGGAATACTAAATTGCTTATAGCTCAGGAACCGTACGCCGTAGAAAAAAATGTAAATCTCATATTATTTATGACTTTCCAGGCTAGTTTTGCTAAGCATTTTTGTGATGAAAAGTCTGTATCTCGAACCCTTTTCAAGATACGGGACCCGAAACACGCAGTGGACACCTCAATGTTATCCTATGGGAAAAATTGTCAACTTCGGAGTGACGTAACTTTGAAGCCCAGTAATATTTTGGCACTAAACCATCAAAAGACACATCTGTGGGATGTTGGCTGTCTTCCCTACAAATTTCAGCCCAAAAGACCAAACTATTGTTTTGCATCAGGGTGGCAAAGATTTCCTATTGTTTTGGGCATAGTGTTGCAAAGCACGTTCTCAAATCATGACACTTTCACAAAAAAAATCACAAAAGTGTCACATTCGGAAATGCTTTGATTACTATTTAAAATTTAAAAACATATTTCTGGGGTGTTTACCCCCAAAAAGGCATGGCTAGCATCCTAAGGGCTCGACTAGGTGAATGCAAGAAGTATTGTGTCCCTAGAAGGTCCCAAATTTACATGCCAAGCATTTCTCTGACCGCCAACTGAAAAAAGAAAGGCTGAATCACGAAAGCAAAGGGATCATTTGGAACAGTAAAAACTGTATTTGCGACAGTGTTGAATATTTTGTTAACTTTTTCCATAGACTATAATGGGATTCAGTGTTTTTTGAATAACATTTGAACCGTTTAATATTGTTTCACAAAATCTTCACAAGGCACATTGGAGAACCCGGCTGCATGTTTTCTAAAGTTTTCGAGCTGACCGGCCAAAATGTGCAGGCTGTAGATGCGAGCAAAAAAACGCACAAAAACCCATAATTTATGTGTTTTGTGGTGCTCTGTAGCTCTGCAACCGTACATCCAACTGTAAGGCATCTTGCCAGATCCAGAGATCTTTGGTACCAGACCATGCATTCCAAATTTCAGGCAAATTCATCATGCGGTGGCAAAGTTATTAAGCTGCTAAATTTCAGATTTAACCTTAAATGGGGTACTCAACCCTAACTATAGTGGCATGAATATATATATATATATACATATACACACTTATATGAAATAGGCCCAATAGGTAGGATTGAGTAGAAACGTAGAAATATAGAATTTGACGACAGATAAGGACTGCTTGGCCCACCTAGTCTGCCCATTTCCCTACCTGATGGATAAGCTGCAGATTCTAGTTAACCAACAGCTTACTTCCTCCTACCCCCTCGCTAGAATTGCTTTACGTCTGTCCCATGTATTCTTGAATTCTCCCACTGTTCTTGACTCCACAACCTCCTCAGGAAGGCTGTTCCATACATCCACAACCCTCTCTGTGTAAAAATACTTTCTAACATTACCTCTGAGCTGTCCCCCCTCTATCTTCAAATTGTGCCCCCTTGTTCTTGCACATCTCTTTTTCTGAAAGATGCTACCCTCTTGGACTTTGTTGACTCCCTTGAGGTACTTGAAAGTTTCTATCATGTCCCCCTTCTCCCTCCTTTCCTCGTGCGTATACATATTAAGCTGCTTTAGTCTCTCTTCATGTATCTTATGGTGCAGACCCTGCACCATTTTGATTGCCCTCCTCTGAAGAACCTCCACTCTGTCTATGTCTTTGCAGAGATGGGGTCTCCAGAACTGCACGCAGTACTCCAGATGAGGTCTCACCAACTGTCTGTACAGAGGGAGAACAACTTCCTGTTTTCTACTGTTGATGCCTCTCCCTATGTATCCCAGTATCCCCCCAGCCCTCCTTACTGCCTTCTCACATTGCTTGCCCACCTTAAGGTAATCTGATATAATTACTCCCAAGTCCCTTTCAATTTTTGTTGTTGTTAGTATCTCACACCCCCCATTGTGTACACTTCCCTTGGGTTTTTGTTTCCCAGGTGCATTATCTTGCACTTCTTTGCACTGAATCTAAGCTGCCATACATTTGACCATTCCTCCAGCCTTGCCAAGTCCCGTTTCATCCTTTCCACTCCACCTTGTGTATCAACCCTGTTGCAGATTTTTGTGTCGTCTGCAAAGAGACATACTTTTCCTTCCAGGTGCTCTCCAATGTCACTTATAAAGACATTAAAGAGGACCAGTTCAAGTACTGGACCCTGCGGTACCCCATTAGTTACCCTCCTTTCTCCACCATGAGCTCCGTTTACTATTACCCTTTGTGTCCTGTTGTCCAGCCAATTATTTATCCAGGCTACCACCTTGGGACCCACTCCGAGGCTGGATAACTTGTATATTAATCTTGTGTTTGGGACTGTGTCAAATGCCTTGCTAAAATCTAGGTAGGCCAACCCTTGCTTCTTAGGATGGCGGGTAATGCCAATATTACGGGAATTCAGGTGGGAGGAGTTAGATATGCATTCTCGGTTTATGCGGATGATATCTTATTACATTTAGAGAACCCAAGTGCCTCAATTCCTGCTGTCCTAGAGGAAATTGAGGAGTATTCTAAGGTATCCTATTATAAACTTAACCGGGAGAAAACGATGGTGATCCCCCGAATCACAAAGTCAATAAAGCAGAATTAGCCCCCCCTAGGTCTTACCTGGGAGACGAAGTCCATAGTTTACTTAGGAATCAAGATCTTTAGGGATTTCGGCACTATTTTGAGAAACAATATAGACAACCTCATTAAAATAATAACCAAGGACCCTGAGAGGTGGCGATTGCTTCCTATTTCGTTATGGGGTAGACTAAGTATAATTAAAATGAATCTATTGCCTAGAATATTATACCCCTTAGGAATGTTGGGTATGTACCTCCCCAAAGTTTGGTTCTCCGGGTTGTGAGGTATGCTAAGCTCCTTTTTGTGAAACAAAAAAAATGTTCGCTGGTCTTATTTCAAATTGACAGCACCGAAAGTGAGGGGGGGGGGCCTTGCAGCCCCCTCTTTCTTCTTATATTACATTGCGCAACATCTAGGTAAGCTGTTCTACTGGCAGAAAGAGGTAGATCATACAGCATACTCTCCTTTGTGGCTACCCATTGAAACACACCTGGCATCTCGCGAGAAATGCTCACTGCGTGCCCTGCTATATGTCTCTCCATCCCATATTCCCAAATCTCTCAGAAATAATCCTATGGGCTGGTCAATGAAAGCCTCTCATCAGGCCCAAATATACCTCGCAGCTAAGTGGAGCCAGTCCTCTGACCAACCAATTGTTGATAACCCACATTTCAAAATTGGTGGTGTACCAATACCTCGTGCCTTTTAGCCCTGGTTGAGTCAATGTAAAGTCTCAGAGATATGGAGGGGTGGAAAAGTGATTTCCCTGACTCAATTATGCGACTCTGCTGGTGCTGTAAGCAATGAACCCTTTAAACACCTCCAAGTCAGCAAGGCCCTATCCTCGTTTTCCCGGCTTTCCCCATTAATAGATATAGGGGAAAGAGATCCTATTGCACTCCTGCAGGTTGCTTCCCAACCGCATAAAGTGTCAAATTTGTATAAAATCCTTCAGGATTGGGACCATAGATTACCCTCGGGAGTTTGCTTTTATTGGGTAAGGGAATTAGGCCTCCCTGAAGATGTTAATGTGTGGAAGAAACTTTGGATATCATTGTATAAGTTTGTCAAACAAGATAGACTCAGATTAGTTCATTACAATATTATGTATAATATGTATTTGACGCCAGCCAAACTCTTTAGATATGGATCCTTGCACACACCAACATGCAACAGGTGCAAGGAGGATATTGGGTCACTCTATCACATGTTGTGGCTGTGCCCACATATAAAGACATTTTGGCAATCCATCAATAATTCTTTGGACCCTATCCTTGGCTTGAGGGAATTATTTACACCCGAAGTTTGTCTAATAAATTATTTCCCAGTTGATACTCCAAAAAGTAGGAAAGCGCATATGACTCTTGTCACAGCAACTGCTAAGTTAACAATAATGAGGCACTGGACGGATGAAAACCCACCTTTAATTTTGGAATGGTTATGGGAAAGTGTTTTGACTTTACAGTTGGAAAGACATATTGCACTTGTACGAAATAGAGGCAAAACTTTTACTTCACTATGGGGAAGCTTAGAGGCCATCCTGACGATATGGAAATCCTAATGAAAAGGGGCCTCAGTATATCTGCAGTTCAAATGGTAGCAATGGTGTGTAGTCTGGGGGGTGGGGTGGTGGTAGATGGGTTTTTTCTTTTTCTTTGTCTTTAGTGTAAAAAGCATGCACCTGATGTTCTCAGTTGTACGAGATTACCTGATGTTGTTTACCTGGTGCTGATATACTAATAAAGCTTTTAAATAATAAAAAAAAAAAATCTAAGTAGGCCATATCCACAGGCCCTCTCTGGTCTACTACTTTGGTCACCCAGTCAAAGAAATCTATTAGGTTCATCTGACAAGACCTTCCCGCTGTGAAACCATGCTGCCTTGGATCCTGTGCCCCACTGGCCTCTAGGTACTCAACAATTATTTCCTTCAGAAGTGATTCCATCATTATCCCTACCGCAAAGGTCAAACTTACTTGTCTGTAGTTTCCTGCCTCTGCCCTGCTCCCACTTTTGTGAAGTGGAATCACATCCTCCCTCCTCCAGTCCTCCGGTATTACCCCATCTTCCCATGATTTGTTAAAGAGAGTAGTCAGTGGTGTCCCTAGTTCTACCCTTAGTTCTTTTAGAATTCTTGGGTGAATCCCATCAGGCCCCATTGTTTTGTCCATCCTCAGTTTCAAGAGTTCTTTCAAACCCCTTTCTTCTGTGAATGGACTGGTACTGACCCCTCTATCCAGAGTGTTTCTCTTGTTTGCTTTAGGTATCTCCCCTTCCTCTTCTGTTGTGAATACTAAGCAGAAATATTCATTCAGTATCCCTGCTTTTTCACTATTACCCTCTGCCCACATTCCCTCCCTTTTATTAAGTCTCTGTATCCCTCCCTTGGTCTTTCTTCACTCCCTAATGTACCTATAAAAGGTTTTATCCCTGTTCGTAACAGAACTGGCTATCTTTTCCTCAGTTTGGGCCTTTGCTATTCTGACTGCCATCCCTGCCTCCTTCTGCTTTAACTGATAAAGTTCACTATCCTGCTCCTTCTGTGTTTCCTTATATTTCCTGAATGCTATCCTTTTCTCCTTAACATTCTCTGCCACCTCTTTTGAGAACCATAGGGTTTTTTCTTTTTCATTTTGTTTTATTGAGTCGCTTCATACAAAGGCTTGTTGCTTCTGTGATAGCTGTTTTGATTAGTCCCCATTGTTTCTCCACCCCTACTTCTTGCCAATTTGCTAGTGCTTTTCTGAGGCACTCTCTCATTTTCCCAAAGTCATCCCACCTAAAGTCCAGTACTCTTGCATTTGTATGGCTTGACTCTATGGCTGTGTTTATTGTGAACCACACTACTTGGTGGTTGCTTGTTCCCAGGTGGCTACCCATTTCTTATTTGTTTTTATTTATTTCAGTTTAGGATTAATACCTTTGAGACCAGGACTCATTTTCAAAGGTTCCAGGTCATTGTTGAACAAACATTACAAATATAACAGTGTTTACAGAGAACAGAAAACAGTTACACAGACATTCAAATACCAAAGAAACCTTATATATCCAACTAAAGGTTGAAGAGGATAGGGTAAATAGGTTTCAGGCTTGCAGTTCACTATTTAGTTGGTCAGTCTAGCCTAAGCGGAGTAGGGGGTCAGCCAGGGATGGCGTCATCATCGTTGAAGTGGTTTGTCAGCTGAGTGGGCCTCATTCAGGGATGGGGGGTTGATGAGATAAAAGGGATGGAGTGAAAGGGAGAGGGTTGGGTGGCTGAAACTCTGACATATAAGTGCAGGCAAGCACAATTCTTTTTTGTGTCAAGAAGGGATCTGAGTCCAGATTTGAAGGTACTAATCTTGGGTGATTCTGTAAGGTTAGCAGGTAACTCATTGTATCATTTTGGTCCTTGGTACAGGATGGAGTTCTGGGTGAGTTTTGTCCTTTTGAAGGGAATCACCAACCTGTCTGTAGCCATGCTTCTTGTTGATCTGGTGGGAACTGCCGGTGTAAAGAGGCAGCCCAGTGCAGGGGGAGAAAGCCCAAGAAGCACTTTTTTCAGAAGTAGGCAGGTTTGGTATTGTGCTTTAAGACAGAGTGGGAGCCACCCAGTTTCAGTGTAGAGTGTGCAGGTGTGGGTGTCCTGGGCAGTCCCTATGGCTAGTCGACAGGCCTTATTTAGTAGTGTGCTGACCTTGTTTAATGCAGTTTTAGTGCCTGCCCCATAGACAGGCAGCCCATAATCTATGGAGTACAGAACTGAACTACTGATGGCAAGTTTCAGAGCATTTGGTGTCATAGAGTGCCTATGGCAGTAGAGTACCCCAAGTTTTGTATTCACTGATGTGATGACTGAGTCTATATGGCTGGAGAAGGTTAGTGTATCATCAAAGGTGATGCCCAAGTAGTTGAACTTTGTTACTTGTTCCAGTGTTTCACCATTATGGTTATAGATGAGCCAAGGCTGGTATTTCTTTTTGCTTTTGGAGGTAGAGAAGAGTAGACTTTTCATTTTTTTTTTATGGTTTAGTAGCAGTTTGTTTTATGTGAACCAGGATTCAAGTTTGAGGAAGCTGTCTTGGAGTTTGGTTGTGATGTAGTTGTGATCTTTTCCAGCAACCAATATCACTGCATCGTCAGCATAGAGAATAGTGAGTGCTGTACATGCAGATGGTGTACAGTTGATAAAGAAGCTGAAAAGCAGTGGGCCAAGAATAGAGCCCTGTGGGACCCCAAGGGGCACTTCCCTAGCAGATGAAAGGGTGTCTCCAATTTTGACTCATTGTGACCTGTTTGTGAGGTAGCTCCTGAACCACAGTACTGTGTCCAGGGATAGACCTATTGAATGGAGGCAGTTTAGGAGTAGTTTGTGGTTAACAGAGTCAAAGGCCTTCATAAGGTTGATGAAGACTGAGCCAACTGCCTCCCTGTTATCTAAGGCATCATAAATATGGGAAGAGTAATCAACAAGGGCAGTAAGTGTGGAGTGCCTTTTTTGGAACCCATGCTGCTGTGGGCAAAGTAGGTTATATTTATCAAGATACTCTGTAAGCTACTCTGAGGCCATCCTTTCAAGTGCTTCAGAGAGGGGTGGTAGAATGGATATTGGTCTGTAGTTGGATGTTAGAGTTTTGTCCCTGGCTTTAAAAACAGGCGTGACATTGGCTAACTTCCATAGTTTTGGAAATAACCCCATTCTTAGAGATGCATTAAACACCATCGAGAGGGGACTGGCCAATTAATTTAGGAGAAGACCCACGAGTTTCATCTCCACTAGATCAGCCCCCATCCTGGTCTTGCCAAGAACACTCTTAATGTGCTTTGTGGTTTCAGACTTGGTGACCTGCTTAAAGTAGAATGGTGGTATTGCATCCTTTGGGGGGTTAAGAGGGGTAGTGAGGTGTTGTTGCCTGAGCTGATCTTTAAAGAAGTCAGCAGGGAGTACTCCAGATAGGTCTGTGAAAGCATGGTTGAGCTCATTTGCAATGTCAATGGGTTCCTGTAGGGGACCCTCCCTTGTTACTAGTAGATTGGGTGGAGCCTTAAGGGTCTTTCCTGTTAGGGATTTGATGGAGTTCCAGAATTCCCTACCGGAACCCCAGCTCTTGCTTAAGAGGTCTTTCTAGTAGGAAGCTTTTGCCTGCCGAATGAACTTGGTGCAGGTGTTTCTAGCTGTCCTGTAGGCAATGAGTGATGCAGGAGTTCCAGATGATTTTGCAATGTGCCAGAGATTGCCTCTATTCTTCATTAAACTGATCAGGGGATTAGTGAGCCATAGGTTGGAGATACCCTTGACTTTCTTTGTTTTGTATGGAGCAAAAATATCACAAGCACAGTTGAAGTTCATTATGAAATAATTCAAGGCCTCATTACCATCAGTATCTCCTGCCAAAGGAGACCAGTCCAGTTGTGATAGGTACCGATCTGTGTACAAAATGGAGTTCAGGCTGCCAAGATAGTGTACTATATTATTTAGGTCATCCATTAGCACCAAGGAAATTCAAGCAAAATAAAGAAATGGATGAACACCACTTTAAGTAAAAAATTTTTTATTATTATTTTATTTTTCTTCTCACAAAAATCGGGCAGCAGCTTCGTGGTAACTCCACTTCATCAGGCTCATACTGTGTTGTTCATTCTGAAAACATATAAATGAAACAAATTTTACTGTCACTGGTATTAATTACCAATTTGCTAATAGGTAACCCTCACACAGAAACCAGATAAACCCTACCAAATCAGTACCCATCATATAAGGTAATTAGTAATTATAAGCATTGATATTTACACAACTTTTTCTCCAAATTGGATATTATATAATAAACATTATTATCAGTAAATCATGGGTAGATACCTCTCAATTCTTATAATTTCTTTCTGAAAACAGCACATGTTCTCTAACCTATGGCTATGAAAAATGTATCCCTGCAACAAAGGCAGAAAAACTTCCATTAAATATTTAGAATCTTTATATCTCCTCAATTATTAATTCACTGATATCTCACTTACTTGTGAGGTTATAAACAAGTTCAGAAAAACCCAATTCCTTCATCACAAGATAATTGAAAAAAGCCCTATAGAGGGAATAAAGAACTTAATTAGAACAGCTACATCATTGTTCTCAATTAAAATCAATAAAATAAATTCAACTACAGTTTGTCAGATAATGTCCATCGTCTCATGTTTTAACTTCAAACGAGTTGTAGGCTTACTTTAAAGTATACAGACCAACTTGCTTTCTCAAATAGACCATCTAAAATGTGGTTCCATTGTTATCAACATTGCTGAAATGTAAAAACAGATTGCCAGATATTTTGTTTCAATGATTATGATAAAAAATATATTATTAGGATTCATGTAAATAGCGTATATTGCTTATTTTAAATATATTGCAAGTCTAGTTCATTTATCGAGTATTCTCTCCCTAAATGGGTCACCTGATTTCGATCTGTCAGTGTTTCAGCACTCAAGAACATCAGCGATATCACATGAATTAGAAAATCATAACAAAAAGTGTCAAAACCATGATAGCCTCACTTCCATTTTTGAAAAATACCTTTCGTTTCCACGTTTAAATCTCGCAGGTGGTGGGAGGAGACAAAGACGTCATAAATGATGCCAGCTACTCGGTTCCAGTTACCGAGAGGCCTCTGGTTTAGATTGTCTCTTTCTGCAGTAATCACGGCTTGGTCTGCTGGTATATTAACTGGATACTAAGTCCACTTGCTCAGAAGGCCAGGGGTTCACCCCCACCACTGAGAGAGTGAAAATCTCTCATCAAAATTATATACCCATGCGACCTCAGTGTCAGAGAAATTTGTGAAAATACTGTCAATGCCTATTATCTGACTTTTGAGGTATATATTCAATCAACCAAAATTAAACAAGAAATATTTTGTCATTCTATAAGTTAAAAATCTCATATATCATACATGCTGTCCTTAATGGGTTCAGACCCCTGTACTTTAAAGTCTTTAAAGTTTTCAAATACTTATATTACATGGTGTTTGTTCAAGTCCCATCACTCCAAAACTCCAACTCAAAACTAAATATAATATATTGTACAAGGTGAATCAGAGAGGAGCCAAATGGAAGGATAGCAAGTTGGGGGTACAGAATGGAAAACATTTTCTTCTCAGAAATACAAGTCCCATTCACATGCATCATTTAGTCCAACAGAGGGGTTGGTGCTGTTAAGAGTATAGATCCAAAAGACTTCTTGTTTCCTTAGTTTCAAGTCCCAAAATTGTATTCCATTACTTGGTTCGTTCACAAGTTCCAGACCCCAAAAGCACAAAGATGCTGCTGTATGTCCTGCTTTAGAATAATGTCAAGTCACTGATGATGTTTCAACTTTAAGTCGTATGTCACTCTTGTGTTGACTTATTTGATTCCTTAATTCCTGAATGGTCTTCCCAACATATAGTTTATCACATGAGCATTGTGGCAAGTAGACAACATGGTGGCTTTTATATGTAATATGTCATTTGATCCAAAATTTCCAATTTGTATATGGGTCTTCAAGAAACATTTTTTTACTGGTGTTCTCACATTGGAAACAATGTCCACAGGGTACATTCCCTGGTGCTAATGGTCCCAAAAGCAACTGTTTTTCTTTTCTTGGTGCTTTAAAATGCTGTGAATGAACCAATCTATCTTTCAGAGTAGGATTTCTTTGTGTTGAAAAAAGAGGTTTCTGTAAAAATCTTCTGTTCTGATATGTGACTAGTTGTATTAATTGCCAGTTATTATTAATAATTGATTTACTCTTATGATTTAGATGGCTGTACGAGGTTGAAAAAACTATTCTCTGATCTGCACTAGTATTTTGTTCTGTCTTATTGAAAAATTGTTGTTGTGGGGTAGCTGTAACTTCTTGTTCTACTGTCTTTATCAAATTTGTTTTATACCCTCTGTTTATAAACCTGTGTGTCATATTTTGAGTTGTTTCCATGTATATTCCTTCCTCACTACAATTTCTTCTAGCCCTAATAAACTGTTACTTAGGAATAGAATCTTTAAACTTAGGGTCATGGTAACTAGTATAATGTAGTAAAGTGTTTTTAGCAATTTCTTTTCTATATAGTCTAGTCTCTATTCAGTCAATTCCTTTATAGATTTCTAAATATAAGAATGCTACCTTTTCGCTATCATAAGTTATAGTAAACTGCAGATCTCGGTTACGTCCATTAAGGTAATTATAAAACTGTTTCAAATCTGTCTCAGTGCCATCCCAGAGCATCAGCACATTGTCAATAAAACATTTCCAAATAAGGGTTTATTTGATTATCCAAAATGAATGTCTTTTCAGAATCCCACATAAATAGGTTTGCATATGAGGGTGCCATCATGCTCCCCATAGCCGTCCCTTTTAATTGGATATAAAAATCTCCTTCAAATTTTTATAAATAGAGGGTATTAAACAAATCTGATAAAGAGAGTAGAACAAGAAGTTACAGGTACCCCACGACAACAATTTTTCAATAAGACAGAATGAAATACTAGTGCAGATCAGAGAATAGTTTTTTCAACCTTGTGCAGCCATCTAAATCATAAGATTAAATCAATTATTAATAATAACTGGCAATTAATACAACTAGGAACATATCAGAACAGGATATTTTTACAGAAACCTCTTTTTTCAACACGAAGAAATCCTACTCTGAAAGATAGATTGGTTCATACACAGCATTTTAAAGCACCAGAAAAAGAAAAACAGTTGCTTTTGGGACCATTAGCACCAGGGAAAGTACCCTGTGGACATTGTTTCCAATGGGGGAACACCAGTAAAAAAATGTTTTTTGAAGATCCATACACAAATCGGAAATTTTGGATCAAACAACATATTACGTGTAAAAGCCACCATGTTGTCTACTTGCTACAATGCCCATGTGATAAACTATACATTGAGAAGACCATTCAAGAATTAAGGAATTGAATAAGTCAACACAAGAGTGACATACAACTTAAAGTTGAAACATCATCAGTGGCTAGACTTTATTCTAAAGCAGGACATACAGCAGCATCTTTGTGCTTTTGGGGTAGGGAACTTATGAATGAACCAAGTAATGGAATGCAATTTTGGGACTTGAAACTAAGGAAACGAGAAGTTTTTTGGATATATACTCTTAACAGCACCAAGCCCTTTATTGGACTAAATGATGAATGTGAATGGGACTTGTATTTCTGAGAAAAAACTGTTTTCCATTCTGTATCCCCCCTCCCAACTTGCTATCCTTTCATTTGGCTCCTCTCTGATTCACCTTATACAATATATAATATTTAGTTTTGAGTTTGAGTTTTGGAGTGGTGGGACTTGAACAAACACCATATAATATAAGTATTTGAAAACGTTAAAGACTTTAAAGTACAGTGGTCTAAACCCATTAAGGACAGCATGTATGATATATGAGATTTTTAACTTACAGAATGATAAAAGAAATATTTCTTGTTTAATTTTAGTTGATTTAGTAAATACCTCAAAAGTAAGATAATAGACATTGACAGTATTTTCACAAATTTCTCTGACACTGAGGCCACATGGGTATATAATTTTGATGAGAGATTTTCACTCTCTCAGTGGTGGGGGGCAAACCCCTGGCCTTCTGAGCAAGTGGACTTAGTATCCAGTTAATATACAAGCAGACCAAGCCACGATTACTGCAGAAAGAGATGATCTAAACCAGAGGCCTCTCGGTAACTGGAACTGAGTAGCTGACGTCATTTATGGTGTTTTTGTCTCCTCCCACCACCTGCAAGATTTAAATGCAGAAACGAAAGGTATTTTTCAAAAAATGAAGTGAGACTTTATGAGCATACTATGAGATACTTCACTAGTGAGTATTAACAGATTTTCTTTTGTTAAATCATGGTTTTGACACTTTTTGTTATGATTTTCTAATTCGTGTGATATCGCTGATGTTCTAGAGCATTGAAATGCTGACAGATTGGAATTGGGTGACCCATTTTGGGAGAGAATACTCAATAGATGCACAAGACTTGCAACATATTTAAAGTAAGCAATATATGCTGTTTACATGAATCCTAATAATATATTTTTTATTATAATCATTGAAACAAAATATCTGGCAATCTGTTTTCACATTTCAGCAATGTTGATAACAATGGAACCGCATTTGAGATGGTCTGGTTGAGAAAGCAAGTTGGTCTGTATTCTTTAAAGTAAGCCTACAACTCGTTTGAAGTTAAAACATGAAATGATGGACATTATCTGACAAACTGTAGTTGAATTTATTTTATTGATTTTTAAATAAGAACAGTGATGTAGCTGTTTGAATTAAGTTCTTTATTCCCTTTATAGGGCTTTTTTCGATTACCTTGTGAATGAAGGAATTGGGTTCTACTGAACTTATTTATAACCTCACAAGTAAGTGAGATATCAGTGAATTAATAATTGAGGAGATATAAAGATTCTAAATATTTAATGGAAGTTTTTCTGCCTTTGTTGCAGGGATCTATTTTTCATAGCCATAGGTTAGAGAACGTGTGCTGTTTTCAGAAAGGAATTATAAGAATTGAAATGTATCTATCCTTGATTTACTGATAATAATATTTATTATTTTATATCCAATTTGGAGAAAAACTTGTGCAAATATCAATGCTTATAATTACTAATTACCTTATATGATGGGTACTGATTTGGTAGGGTTTATCTGGTTCCTGTGTGAGGGTTACCTATTAGCAAATTGGTAATTAATACCAGTGACACTGAAATTTGTTTCATTTATATGTTTTCAGAATGAACAACACAGGATGGGCCTGATGAAGTGGAGTTACCACGAAACTGTTGCTCAATTTTTGTGAGAAGAAAAATAAAACAAAAATAAAAAAACATTTTACATAAAGTGGTGTTCATCCATTTCTTTCTTTTGTTTGTGATAGGTGCTGATTAAAATGGTCAAGTAGCCCCAGCCTCAGGCAACGATTTTTGGACACCTTAGTTGGGCCTTTGGTGAAATATTTTGTCCAGGTGCACTTCACTGGGGAATGATCACTGAGGCTGTCAGGCAGGATGGTGACATCCGATATATGCTCTGGATGTGTGGAAAAGAGTCAGTCTATAAGGGAGCTGCTCCCTGTTTTGTAGTTGATCCGAGTGTTATCGGTTACAATCTGGGTTAAGAATAGGCTGGATATTAGATCCCTGGCTTTTGTCTTCTTCGGGGAGTGCCAGTTTATGTTAAAGTCACCTATAAAACTTCTAAATCCAAGATCCTTTCTCCTTCCCCATTTGAGAGTACCAGGTCTAAGATTGTTCCCTCCTGAGTGGGTTCCAACACTAGCTGTCTGAGGCATGCCCCTTGTAGGGCATCAAGAATGACCCTGCTCCTGGATGTGTCTGCAGCAAAGGTGCTTTAGTTAACATGTGGCATATTCAGGTCTCCCATTAACAATATCTCCCCTTTTTCTGCCATTTTAAGGATTCCTTCTATCATTTCATTGTCAATTCTCTCCCCCTGAGATGGTGATCTGTACACAACTCCCATGTGGATCGTGGTGCCATTTCCTGTCTCCAGGGTGACCCGTAATGATTCCTCTACATCATGTTTACTCTTTAGTTCTGTTGCTTTAATCTCTTCCCTTACATAGAGAGCTCATCCCCCTCCTCTTTTACCTTCCCTGTCCCTCCTGTAGATTGTGTATCCTGGTATGTTGACATCCCAGTTATGGTTCTCTGAATACCATGTTTCAGTGACTGCCACAATATCCAGGCATCCTTCTTCCATCAAGGCCACTAGTTCAGGAAGCTTGTTACACAGACTAGGGGCATTGGTACTCATCACCCTCCATTTTTTGATGGCCTTACCCCTTTTAGCTCCATCCCTGTCCTTACTGCCTTTGCCTTTTTTTGCATTTACCCCAGTCCTGCTCCCAAATGACTTCTCTGCCTTGATGTTTACCTCACTACCTGTGTTTTGTGGGGGGAGGCTGGAATTTCCCTGCTCCTTTTCAGTGCCTCCCCCCTTGGCTAGTTTAAATGCTTGCAAATGAAGCATTTAAACCTATCACCTAGGATTCTGGTCCCCCCCAGACAAATGCAGACCATTGCGCCATTATAGACCTGCATCCTGCCAGGTGGCTCCACAGTCCCCAATGAAGCCCAAACCCTGAGCTTCACATGCGTTTTTCAACCATTCATTGAATCACATGGTGTGGAGTACCCTAGCATCATCCTTGCCATAGACAGGTAGCACCTCTGAGAAGGTTACTGTACATGCTACTTGTCTAAGGCCCCTCCCCAACTCTGCAAACTCCTCTTGCACTGCTCTGATCCCATTCCCAGCCAGGTCATTTGTCCCTAGTTGGACAATGACATCTAGCTCCCTCCCTCGTGCAGCTGCTCCCACAGTCCTGAGGATTCACTTCCTGTCCCTCCAAGCCATGGCACCAGGCAGGCACCTTACCTCCCTCTCCCCTTTCTCCCCAAATTCTACACTCCTAATGATTGAGTCCCCCACCAGGAGTTGTTTCCTTCCTCTGTGGGGTCTCATGCCACCCTCCAGTGGGTCTCTTTTGTCGAGGTTCCCAGCATCCTCCTTGGTCTCCACTGCAGGTGCCTCCATAGAGGAACCACTCTTCACCAGAACAGCATATGGATTGTGGAGAGGTACAGCTGGAGGAATACACCTGGGTGGGGGAAGAGGTTTCACGAATCCTAGCCAGGTCAGCCTGGAGACAGGCAACCTCCTCTCTCAGACCAGAGAGGTTCCTGCAAATAGGGCAGTATTGCAGCCTCTAAAATGTCTCCTGAAGCACTGCCACCCCACAGCCATTGCACTGCACCACTCCCATCATGACTTATTTTGTGTCCCCTCTCCTGTTGCTTTTTATGCTTACTCTCTCCTCCCTCTATGTATTTTTCCACCTACTTTCCTACTGCCTATGTACCCTTACAACTCTTGCTCTTCCTGTTCTGGGACAGGAACTTCCTGTAGTCTTCAGTAGTCTCCTTCCTTGCTTGGACTCAGACTTCCAGCAACTGGGGCTATTTTTTCTTTAAGGTTGATGAAACTAATGTGTCTCAGTGATCCTTCCCTTCCTACTTCCAAACAGGAAATTCCTGTTGTCAGTCAAATCCAGTGGCTATAAAAGTAGAATTGGCTTAGTGTGGGAGGGTGGAGTGGTGGGAAGGAGGGCAATTAGTAAGAAAATCTGTTTGCTTAATCCTAACAGGCACTGCCTACTGCTGAGATAGTAGTGATTTATCAGTATGAAAATCTGTAGCTTTTTTAGTCAGCTGTTTACTCTGAAAGCAAGATTCCCTCTGCCAGAAACTAGCAGCAAAAAGCCAAACCCCAAATTAACTTTTCTCCTCTGCTACTGATTTAGCAAGCTAAGTTGATACAGTCCCCTTCCCCAAACAGAGAAACACACAGTGACTTTCTTCTCTTTTTTTGTTTTTTACTTAAATTAGATCCCCTGCTTCTAATGAAGTATATATTTGCTTAATCTCAATAGGCACTGCCTCCTGCTGATATAGAAGTGATCTATCAGTAAGAAAATCTGTAGCTTTTTAGTCAGCTGTTTACTCTGAAAGCAAGATTCCCTCTGCCAGAAACTAGCAGCAGAAAGCTGTAACTGGAGGCAGCTGCTTTTCTACTGCTCTAGCCACACCCCCAATTAACTTTTCTCTGCTGCTACTGATTTAGGAAAGTAAATTGATACAGTCCCCTTCCCCAAGCAGAGAAACACAGAGTGACTTTCTTTTCTTTTTTCTTTTACTTAAACGAGACCCCCGCTTCTAATAAAGTATTTGTTTACGTATTCCCAACAGGCACTGCCTCCTGCTGAGATATAAGTGATTTATCAGTAAGAAAATCTATAGCATTTTTAGTCAACTGCTTGCTCTGAAAGCAAGATTACCTCTGCCAGAAACTAGCAGCAGTATATGCTGAGTAGGGTGTTTAATGTTGAACATTTAACTTTGCACTTTAATAGCTTAACCCCTGTTAACTGGAATTTCACTAAATATTGCATGTGCGTATATTGGGGGACAAGGTTCTTGATTTGGCTAGATTTTGACAGACAGATGTCCAGAATCCAAGATCTAGCATAAAGTGGAAAATTGGGGGGGGGGGTTTGTGTTTTTTGTTACTTTCACCTACTGCCTAGTTAGTGTGTAATTATTTTCTGAGATTTTAGGGTAGAAAGCACTTGCCTTAGAAAGATGGCTTTTTTTCGGTTTGGTGAAATAATATTAATCTGTTCCTGAGTTATAAGGATTTGAAATTTTGGTTCTGACTGACCTCAGTAGGGGCTTTAATTTATATGTCTGATATGAAAGAAGAACTTCTGGCTCACACAAAAGAAGAATCTTCTTTCATGAACCATAATGTTTTTATCGTGAGAAAAAATTCTTCTTTTGCATGGTAGCTGTCTTGTTTTTTAAATAAAAAAATGAAAACCCTTAAAAAATAAGCCCTGGAGAAAAACAAACACCTGAATCTAGCTAAACAATATCTGTTTAGATAGATTCTGGCATTTGCTTTTTTGAAAATAAAAAGGACCCTAAAATTTGGTTTTGGGACATCGCTAAAATTCTAGGTGGAAGGCTTAGTGAGTGCTTTCGATTCTTTATTCATCATCGGGGGCCTGTGCATTTATGTATGCAGCCCCAGCCCTGTGGAATTATCTACCCCATCAGATACATGAGTGCATGACTATAGAGGGCTTTAAGATGGCCTTGAATACACATCTATAGCTGATTGCCTACCCAGATTGATTATTTTAGCCTGATTTTTGCTTTGCTATTTATTCTGTTATTCGGTTATATTATCATGTGTTTTATTGTTTTTATTTGTTTATTTATTGTTCAGCGCCTTGGTATCTGAAAGGCACTTTATAAATAAAGTTTATTATTATTATTATTTGTGAGCTGAAATTCTTCTTTCATGAGTCTCACAAAAGAAGAATCTTAGTCGAGGAGAGAAGAAGGTGTAACTTAGTTTTTTCTCTCACAGGTCTTTGCAGGATCATTCAAAAGAACCACCCTTCTTTCCAGAGATCTGAGTCTCATAAAAAACACCTTGTTTCACAAAAGATAAGCTTTGGACTTGATTTTTCTTTCATAGTTCTTAAGTGAAAGCTCACAAAAGAAGAACTTTTTTGTATGATTTCACAAAAGAACTGTGACAAAAAACCTAAGTCCCACCCTCTTTTTTCATGAGCCGAGATTCTTCTCTTATGAGACCCACAAAAGAAGAAGAACTTTGGTTCATGAAAGAAGGATTGGGAATCCTCGCTAAGTCTTCCACTTACAATTTCTTTGTCAGTGGGACTTTTCCTGAATTGTGAAGCCACAGGATGAAGTCGTGCTGTCAGCTTCAGTTGGAGCAGTGAGGTGGAGGGCTTAATTAGGGCTCATAATAGCTTGCCTATCTTGAATACTGAAGCTGCATCTGGAGTTGTGCTGCCTGCTTTAACTGGAGCATTAAGCTGCTGATCCCCTAATCTGTCTGTCTCGCTCACTCAATATATGTCTGTCTGTCTGTCTGTCTATCTATCTATCTATCTATCTATCTATCTATCTATCTATCTATCTATCTATCTATCTATCTATATTTCTCCATCTACCTACCTACCCATCTCTCTCTGTACCTATCTCTCTATCTACTTAATATTCCTTAAGCGGATCCGGGTGCCCATCCTTGGTACTGCTTCTTTTTTCTCCCCTCCCATCATAACTGTCCCCCCTTCCCAGTGTTTATTATATCTAGAATAATATATGTGGTTGTGTGGTTAACAATAATTTTACACACACCCAAGGTGTTGGATGTTATAGAAACCCCAAGAGTGAAGCTTGAGGGGTTTACTCAAGCATGCAACACAGAGGGTGTGTGTAAAATTTGAGTTTTACATGCAACCCCATTTTCTATTTTATGTAATTACTGGCTGATGTGCAGGAAATGAAGTTTCCCTCTTTTTACATTTTGTTTCCTTAAATTAACCCAGTTTAAGTATTTCTATGCAGAAGATTCTTTCAGTTGTTTTAAAGTGACTTATTGGCAAGTCAGAGGGGTGGAGACATGTCTGATGGTAAGCCCTGGCATCAGTGATTAGACAGCGGCAGCTGGCTCATGTGCAGAGGAGGGGAAACCTGGCATGTGTTTCCCATTATAAATGCTCCTTTATAATAGCAAATTACACCATGGGTTTCCCTTAGGGAAAAGAAAATGAGAGACAGTTTCTGTATAATACTATATTATATTATAATATTATATATTATTATATTATAGGGGTGCGATCGACCCCTATAGATAGGCTTGAGCAGGCACATCAATGTTAAAGTCAAAGTTTTGAACTTTAATAACTTTGCAATCACGCAATGGATTTGCACAAAATGTGGTATGCTCTGTTCTGTGGGGTAGACCTCCTGATGTGGCAAGTTATGTTCTGCCCAGATGTGTGGTCTCTGAGTTACTGAGAGGTGAAAAAAAACATGTTTTTTGCTCATTGACTTTGCTGGGATTTTTCTTTGAACTTGCCTACATTGTAGATGGTTTTGTTTTGGGGTTTGAAAATGTTAGGGCAGAAAGGGACTACCACACAGGTGTACCTTTTACTAGTCTGGTGAAATAATAATAAACAGTTTTTGAGTTACTGAAGTTTAAACATTTGAAAAAAATCATGCTCGGTAAGCACGACAAGATAGCCATATGAAATGAAGATGGAATCCTGCTTCCTATGGGAAATTTTCTGCTTAGTATGGATATTTTGTTTTCAGCTTGCCCATTTCCCTACCTGATGGATAAGCTGCAGATTCTAGTTAATCAACAGCTTACTTCCTCCTACCCTCCCATTAGAATTGCCTTATGCCTGTCCCATGCATTCTTGTATTCTCCCACTGTTTCTGACTCCACAACCTCCTCAGGAAGGCTGTTCCATGCATCCACAACTCTCTCTGTGAAAAAATACTTTCTAACATTACCTCTGAGCTGACCCCCCATCTTCAAATTGTGCCCCCTTGTTCTTGCACATCTCTTCTTCTGAAAGATGCTACCCCTCCTGTACTTTCTTAATTCTCTTGAGATACTTGAAAGTTTCTTCATGTCCTCCCCTCCCTCCTTTCCTCAAGGGTATACATATTAAGCTGCTTTAGTCTCTCCTTGTATGTCTTCTGGTGCAGATCCGGCACCATTTTGGTTGCCCTCCTTTGAAGAGCCTCCATTCTGTCCATGTCTTTGCGGAGATGGGGTCTCCAGAATTGCACCAGTACTCCAGGTAGGGTCTCACTAACTGTCTGTACAGAGGGAGAACAGCTTCCTGTTTTCTACTGTTGATGCCTCTCCCTATGTATCCCAGTATCCCCCAGCCCTACTTACTGCCTTCTCACATTGCTTGCCCACCTTTAGGTCATCTGATATAATTACTCCTAGGTCTCTTTCGATTTTTGTTGTTGTTATTAACTCACCCCCATTGTGCACTTTTCCCCTGTTTTTTTTTCCAGATGCATTACCTTGCACTTCTTTGCATTGAATCTGAGCTGACACATATTTGACCATTCCTCCAACCTTGCCAAGTCACTTGTCATCCTTTCCACCCCACCTTGTGTATCAACCCTGTTGCAGATCTTTGTGTCATCTGCAAAAAGACATATCTTTCCTTCCAGGTGCTCTCCAATGTCACTTATAAAGACATTAAAGAGGACCAGTCCCAGTACCGATCCCTGCGGTACCCCGCTAGTTACGCTCCTTTCTTCACTGTGGACTCCGTTTACTATTACCCTTTGCGTCCTGTTGTCCAGCTAGTTTTTTATCCAGGCTACCACCTTGTGATCTACATCAAGGCAGGCTAACTTGTATATTAATCTTTTGTGTGAGACTGTGTCAAATGCCTTGCTGAAATCTAGGTAGACCATATTCACAGCCCCTCCCTGATCTACTGCTTTGGTCACCCAGTCAAAGAAATTTATTAGGTTCATCTGACATGACCTTTCTGCTGTGAAACCATCCTGCCTTGGGTCCTGTGCCTCACTGGCCTTTAGGTACTCAACAGTTCTTTCCTTCAGAAGTGATTCCATCATTTTCCCTACCACTGAAGTCAAACTAACTAGTCTGTAGTTTCCTGCCTCTGCCCTGCCCTGCTTTCACTTTTGTGAAGTGGAATCAAATTTGCCCTCCTCCATTCCTCAGGTGCCACCCCGTTCTCCTATGATTTGTTAAAGAGAGTAGTCAGTGGTGTTTTAAACCTGTCACCTATGATCCTGGTTCCATCCCTGGACAGATGCAAACCATCACACCAGTATAAGCCTTCATCCATCCAGGTAGCTTCCCAGTCCCCAATGAAGCCAAAACCATGAGCTCCACACTAGTTTTTCAACCATTCATTGAATACCATGGTGTGGAATACCCAAACATCATCCTTGCCATAGATAGGCAGTACCTCCAAAAAGGTTACCGTACATGCTACTTGTCTAAGGCCCCTCTCCAACTCCACAAACTCATCTTGCACTGCTCTGATCCCATTCACTGCCAGGGCATTTGTCCCTAGGTGGACAATGACATCCAGCTCCCTCCCTCGTGCAGCTGCTTCCACGATCCTGAGGATTCACTTCCTGTCCCTCTGAGCCACAGCACCAGGCAGGCACCTTACCTCCCTATCTCCATCCTCCCCCACATCTACCCCCTAATGATCGAGTCTCCCACCAGGAGTTGTTTCCTTCTCCTGTGGGGTCTCGTGCCATCCTCCTGTGGGTCTTCTTTATGGAGGTTCCCAGCATCCTCCTTCGTCTCCACTACAGGTGCCTCCATAGAGGAACCACTCTTTGCCAGAACAGCATATAAATTGTGGAGAAGTACAACTGGAGGGATGCACCTCTGTTCCACCACCCTCTCCCTCCCTGAGCCCACCTTGGTCCAACCGCTCCTCTTTCTTGACAACCTCTGAGGTAACAGTGGTGGCCGTGGTGGTCCCTGAGTGGGTGAAGAGGTTTCACGAATCCTAGCCAGGTCAGCCTGGAGATGAGCAACCTTCTCCCTCAGACCAGAGAGGTGCCTGCAAACAGGGCAGCACCACAGCCTCAAGAATGTCTCCTGGAACACTGCTGTCCCACAGCCATTGCACTGCACCACTCCCATCTTGACTTATTTTGTGTCCCCTCTGCTGTTGCTTTTTATGCTTACTGTCTCTTCCCTCTATGTATTTTTACACTTACTTTCCTACTGCCTATGTGCCATTACAACTTTTGTCCTTCCTGTTCTGGGACAAGAACTTCCTGTAGTCTTCAGTAGTCTCCTTCTTCTGTGCTTGGATTCAGATCTCCAGCAGCCAGGGGGGAGAAAGAGTTATTTTTTAGGTTCCTTCAAGGTTGATGAAACTGATGTGTCTCAGTGATGCTTCCCTTCCTACTGCTAAACAGGAGGTTCCTGTTGTCAGTCAAATCCAGTGGCTATAAAAGTAGAACTGGCTTAGGGTGGGAGGGTGAAGGGTTGGGAAGGAGGGCAATTAGTAAAAAATCTGTAGTTCTAGACTGTTGTTTCTTGCTCTGAAACCAAAGTTCTCCTCTGTCAAAAACAGTAGAAAGCTGTAATTGGAGACACCTGCTTTTGTACTCCTAAGCCACACCCCAATTAGATTCATCCTCTGATCCTGACTCCGCAAATTAAGCTGATACAGCCCCTTTCCTCAGAGAAACACATAGTGACTTTCTTCTTTTTTTTTACTTAAATGAGACCCCCTTCTTCTAATAAAGTATCTGTTTTTATTTCATATATCTGAAACATAATCCTGTAAAAAAAGAAAATGGTCCCTTGTCATCTCCCCATCCCCCCATCTCGACTCCCCCTGAGCAACCCACCATCTCCCAACTTCCTTGCCCTATACTTACCTCCAGAGGTCTTCTTCTGTCATCTTGTGAGGACCATGGCACGTCTGCACTCTTCAAAGCCATACTGCAAACTGAAGAATCAAGGTAAGCACCGTATAATAGCTGTCAATGGTGTTTTAACCTTATGTTGATATCTAAGCCATTTTTCATTATTTCTGCACCAAATTTTCAGCATGGGTCTTTTGGGACCCCACCTCATGAACATTGGCACTGTCAGTTCATTACTCAGTCCCAAAAGGTAATTTCATTGTCACTGCATGTAAATCACCTTTCATGACCAAATAAGATTACAGTGTCAATGTTCATGAGGTGGGGTCCTCAAAAGCCCATGTTGAAAATTTGGTGCAAAAATACCACAAAACACCCGTGTTACATGCGGTAGTTGAAATTTCTCAACACACGCACGTAACCTTGGCAGTTTTTAATATTCTCACTCCAAATTTTTAACATTGACATTTTTCACACCACCTCATGAACAGTTCAGCTATCATTTTTCATATCCTACCTGAAATGTGTTTTCACTCCTGTGGTGCAGAATGGCTCGTATGTGTGCAAAATCACCTTTCGGGACCAACTAATGAAATGGCAGTGAAAGTGTTCATGAGGTGGGGTCCCCAAAAGGCCATGCAGAAAATTTAGTGACAGAATTCTTAAAAATGCCTGAGTTACTTGCATCCATTGAATTTATTTAACACACGCTCATCACTTTGCTACTTTTCAATATTGTGATGCCAAATTTTCAACATTACCATTCTTTCACACCACCTCATGAACAGTACAGTTGTCATTTTTCACACCCTGCCCAAAATGTGTTTTCACACCTGTGGTGCACAATGGTGTTGCAGCTGCATGTTATTAAGTTTTGGCTTGCATTTTACAATTTCTCTGAATTGGTGTATATGAGGTGGGGTAATAAGATGGCTATGCTGACATTTTGGTCACTGTTTTTTGACACATGGATGTGCAGGGCCCAGATGGTCCTGTGCTTCCACACCTACCTACATATGTGCATCTATGGAGGGATTGGAGTGCAGGGTCCAAAAGACCCTGTGCTCCCACAGTAAAATACAGATATTATTATACTATCTCAAAAAATAAGAAAATTAATTGAAAAAAACAACTCTGTTAATGCATCAGTTAGGATTCCTATTACACCAACAAAAGTATGGAGATTCAATATTAAGGTTCCCACACCTACCACCTCATGCCATCCACCCTCCACACACCAACAGACATTGGGGTGTGTCTTGGGGTCATTGACCCTAACTCCCACCCCATTCCATGTGTAAGAAAGCTGACATGGTACAGTATAGGATAAAGGGGTGAGAGTTAGGACAAATGACCTCAAGGCACACCCCAACACCTGTTGACATGTGGAGGGTAGGGGTGGTGTGGGGTGATGTGCTTGGGTGAGTTATTGGGGGAGGTGTTAGGGTTAGAAACCCTAACACCTCATTTCCTTACTTTTGTTGTTTCAACCCTAACTGTTGCATTAACAAAGTATTTAGCAATGAATTTCCTTATGTTTTGAGACAGTGTAACCTAGTTTTGATGTGGGAAAGGGCCCGCCCATCTATGTAACCATAACTTTACAAACATTCTAAGTAACCCTCACCTCCCTATGGGAGCAGTGGGTCCTTTGGGTCCTGCACTTCCAGTACTGCAAAATGGAGTACCCTGTGGTATCAGGACTGCATAGTGGCACACATATGTAGCACCGCAGGGCCATCTGGGGCCATATGCTCCCATCTATCTCTTACTGTAAAGACAGTGCAGAGCTACACACATTCCAACTAACCATTGCACTGCATATGAAGCAATATCTCATTAACCTTAGTTCCACTGGAAATAATTCTGCCACAGTTGTAATCATGTTCTGGCAACCTGTATACAGGCTTAGTACAGTACATATTCTGCATTTAGCAAACAATTTGTATCTCGAACTGTTTTCCAGATATAGGCTCTGAAAGGTACTGCATACATCATAATGTTATCCAATGGGAAGTTTCTAAACTTTGGAATGTTATAAGTATGGAACCGATATAAATATTTTCCCCAAACCAACAGAACTCACATCTATTGGGTAATCCCACTATACCCTGCAAATTTCAAGCAGAAAGACCTGTTTCTTTCCTGTGAAATGGCAAAGAAACAGTGACCTTTAAAAATCTCTTTTAGCGAGCTGTCAAAATCCTTTTTCTCAAGCTGAATCCCTTTTTGCAAGCTGCCAAAATCCCTGTTTGTGAACAAATCTCTTTTTGTGAGGTTGGGCCATGTGGTTGTCCCCTTACAAAGAAAGATTTTGACAGCTCGTGAAAAAGAATTTCTTGCGAAAATGGATTTTGATAGCTCATAAAAAGGGATTTTGAAAGTGTGTGAAAAGAAATTTAATAGGGACGACCAGATGGCCCTGCTGGCAATCCCTTTTCATGAGCTGTCAAGATCCCTTTTTGCAAGCTGTCAAAATCCCTTTTCATGAGAAATCCCTTTTTGTGAGGTAGGGCCAAATGGTCATTGCCTCCTGAAAAGGAATTTTGACAGCTCATGAAAAGGGATTATAGAAAGTAATCTCTTTTGTGAGCTGTCAAAATCCCTTTTTGTCAGCCCTAAATCCCTTTTCGTACCATGCAGCTATCCAAAGACTGAACTAAACATGCTCAGAACCCAAAATTTTAAAGTTAAATAACTTTAGAATGAATTAATAATTTTTCACCAAACCAATGCTGGCATGTTCTTTGGGGCAAGCTCTTTCAACCCCCAGACTTCTGATAAAAATACCAAATGGTGTGGCTACAGCGTGATGAGGAATAAACAGCCATTACAGGTTAAAAAAAAGTGACTTTTACATGTTGTTTCACTATGCACTGCACAAAAACCTCAAATCTGATCATAACAAAACTTGGTACTTCAAGAGATCTACCCCACAGGACAGTGCATACCAAATATTGTGTATATCTGTTGAAGAGTTGCAAAGTTATTAAAGTGCAAAATTTGAGGTTTAGCATTAAACTGCCTAATCAACCTTAACTATAGTGGTGCTATTGTGCTTATATATATATATATATATATATATATATGTATGTGTGTGTATATGTACACACACATATATTTATATAACGTACTGTATGTTTTGGGATAGATCTCAGTATAAAAACTGTTATCTCTGCTACCAAGTGAAGATATCATTGATATCTTCATGTTCCTATACGTCATATTTTTATTTGATTTATTTATTGAGATATTCAGGAAGACCTTTGAGTCAAAGACTCATTTACAAAGGTTCCACGTCATACATAGAAAGGTACAGGGACAACATTACTTACAGATTGCGGTGCATTACGTAAGCAATAATACCCGACAGTGTGGGCATTATTGGGAAATACCAGACCACCCAGGGGCATTATGGGGCCTGACACCACAGGCAGAGTTTAGGTAAAGACAGAATAGCAAAGAGCCAAGAATGGAGCCCTGTGGGACACTGGAGTGGACTGGGAGGCTAGGGGACAGGACAGTGCCTACCTTGACCAGCTGTGTTCAATCAGAGAGATAGCTGGTGAACCAGTTTAAGGCATCATTAGAAAAGCCACTGTAGGCAAGTGTGTTCAGTAAAAGGGCATGGTTGACAGTATCAAATGCCTTAGAGAGGTCCATGAAGATGGCTCCTGTGATGTGGCCATGATCCAAGGTGGAGTGGACATGAGAGGTAAGTTCAAGGAGGGCAGTGGTGGTACTATGTCCCTTTTGGAAGCCGTGTTGCTGGTTGCATATAAGGTTATATTTAGTAAGGTGGTCAATGAGTTGATCGGCAACTATGCGCTCTAATGCTTTAGATAGTGGGGGTAGAATGGAGATGGGGTTATGGAAGCCGATTTCCAGCATGAGGGAAATTTCACCTGGCAGAGGGAGCGGTTGAGAATATGGGTGAGTGGGGTTAGGACTTCCAGGAGGGTGAGACGGAGAAGTCTCAGGTCGAGGGAATCACTACTAAAGTGAAAGTGGTTAAGGGTTTTGGCAAGGTAGGGTTTGACTGTCTCTGGGTTAAGGATGCGTAGATAGAAGGGTGGAGCATGGGGTGGAGGGGTGTGGGTCTGGGCAGGCGGCGGGTCAAAGAAATTAGGGGGAGGACATGGTTGAGATCAGTGAAGGCGGAGTTTAGGGCCAAGGCTATACTGAGGGGATCCGAGGAGAGGTTTACGTCTATTAACATTTGGTCTGGGGGCAGATTAGTAACTTTGCTGCAGAGTTCCTTAATATTATTCCAAAATCTGTGGCCGGAGCCCCAGGTGGAAGTTGAGGAAGCTTTGTAGTAATCTGCTTTGGCAGTGTGAATGGCTCATGTGCACTTGTTATGGGCCTCCCTATACCGTTGCCTGTCCGTAGGCCATTGGGTCTCATTAGCTAGATGCCAGAGGGCATCACGGTGTCACAGCAGGCCCAAAAAGTGGTCCAAGAACCAGTGGGCTTGGTTGCCTTTGGACATGATCTTGGTTGGGGGGGCGAACTTATCACAGGCAGCATTGAATGTGGTGATAAATAGATCAAGCACATAATCCAGGTCAAGGGTGTTTGCTAGGGGTGTCCAGTCCCAGTCTCTGAGATAGGCCTTGAGTTGGGCTAGTTTACCAGGCCCAAATTTGCATTCAGAGATAATTTTAGGGGCGGCTTTGGGGGCAATGCAGGACCAGGTGAAGAGTACTGGGGAGTGGTCACTTAGTGCGTCAGGAAAAACCAAGGTGTTAGTTATTCTGTGGGGTCAGTTTGTGAAGACTAAATCTAGGAGGTAGGATGTCCCCGTGTGGGAGTTAACCCAGGTGGGGGCAGTGACTACCTGTGTGAGATCGAGTGCTGCAGTCTCATCAATGAACAGGGTGGCTGTCTTGGCCAGCCAATTTATGTTGAAGTCACCTATAATTATTTTTTCATGATGTGGGGGAAAAGTAGAGAGATGGGACAGGATGGCTTGGAAGGCTTGCTTCTGGTCCCGGGGAGGGATGTAGGTAGTAGTGAAGAGGAGAGGGGAGGTAGACTTGCCTAGAGTTAATTTTAGGATGAGAGCCTGAGCCCTCGATGTTAGGTGAGGCAGAGGGAGTAACTGGCCAGAAAGTAAGTCCTTAAGGTACAGAGCACAACCGCCCCCTCACTTGCCCACCCTATCAGATCGAAAGAGAAGATATCCAGGAAGGTTAACCGCCGAGTCAGGGACGGTGGGGGAGAGCTAGGTTTCGCCCAATGCTATGATGTCTGGATGGTGTTGGAGTTCCATTTTTTTTTGTAGTCTGCATATGTTGATAGAGGCAATGCACAGCCCATTGACTGATGATGGGTGGGACAGGGGAGCATTCTGAGGGCCCGGGTTGAGGTGGACATTGCCCATCAGGAAAGAAGAAGGATGAGTGACCTGAGTCGATTGTTGCTCATTTGGGTGTTTAGTCGATGGTATGTTCGCTGCGGGTACCCCATGGTGGGTATCGGGAGTTTCAGGGTATGGGGGGCTGATAGGAGGAAAAAGTGGGGAAGGGGGGAAGGCACGGTGGTGGGGATACAGTCAGAGGTTGGCAAGAGAAGGAGGGTCTCCAGAGAGTCATTTGCCTGGGGAGATGATGTAACCCCTCACCCCTGCCTTTTTAGCAAAAACGACAGGTGGCATGCTGTTGAAGCTGACAGCAGTACCTGGTGGGGACTGGGTTCGGGGAGGATGAGGTTACTCAGCACAGGGGACCTAGGTTTGGCTACTCTGAACAGGGGCACTGAAGTAAATCTGAACACAGGAAGCAATAACTGTAATGTCCAGAACCAGGAATGGGATTCTTCAGTGTGGCTTTTATTCACGTCCAAGCTGAACAAACAAAGCATAGATGGACCCCCACGGGGCTACATTCCTGGTAATGCAGATTTGAGACAACAGAACACTTTATCACTATTTCCAGCCCTCAGGCTCTAAACCCACCAGGCACACAGCCCAGACTTGCACGCAGCTTTGAGTACACAGCCTGACTTGTACACTACTTGGGTTTTCCCCACTGGCCCGGCTCCCCCGCTGGCCACTTGATCCACGGTCCATTTTGGGAATGAACCAATTCTCCTGTTGTGGCTCCCGAAACTACACTAGAGCCTTTGACTCCTAGAGAGAATTTTCCTTACAATCCCACATCTGGGTACTTCCCTCATCACTGGCCAAGTGCCTGAGGTAAAGTAAAAATCCACAGAGCAAATCCGTAGAGGTGGACCTGGTCACTAAAGATGTGGGCCTCCCACCTCCAGCTCCCACAGCCCAATACCTGGCCATTTCTCTGTAAACTGAACAATTCCTTTACTGAAAACTTTCAAATGTAGATTCTTGGGTAGACGTCTGTCACATCTCCTCTACATATCATTTTCATCCCAATAAGCTCTGGACTTGAACCCACCTTTACTTGTTGCTTAGCCCATTACTCTAGGCTTCCCACTATTTTAGTAGTTCAATCCACACATCGCCACACAAGTCCCAAGATGAAAAACATAGGCCCTTTCAGGAAGAGCAAACACTCACCCTAAGGTTGCAGGTGCCCCACAGGTGACTCACAAGTCTTCTTGTTCTCCCAAATAAACTCTGGAACAAATAGGCAGCTTCTTCTTTACAAGCAGAACTAGGGGGTGGCCCCAGGAATCTGCAGAGAACCCTTTCCTGTCCCCCATCCCTGGAGGGAGGGGGTACTGAGACATGAAACAGCGGTCTCTACCACTTCAATTATCTTCTGTGTCTCTCTTTTGGTGGAGACACACACCCTTATTACCTAAAAGTAGCCCTCTGTCAGGGTTGAGGCTCCAAGAGCCTACACTGAGCTGTTGTGCTGCTTACTCAGCAAGCTCCCAACACCAACTCCACCTTGAACTGACTGAAACTGTTCAAACCTCCCAACATTCTATACCAACTCCCTTGCTGCAGATTCCATTGTGGCTCATGCAGCTGCGATAGTTCTATTGGTGATGTCATCCCTCAGTCTCAGCTGAGACTGAGAACAGGGTGAGACAGTGTGAAACCCATTTAACTGGAGTTTCACAAGCTGCCTTCCCTTCCTACCACTAGGTCTTACTGGGATTCTACTAACCCCGGGTAACAAGGGGGTTACAATGACATCTGTGGGAGAGGGTGAAGATGAGGAGGTTAATATTTATGTTTTTGGAGCTGTGGGGGGTGTAGGTAACTGGGTGCTAGCCTGGGCTTGTAAGCACCCGCTGCTCATGTGCAGCTTTGGGATGGGGGAGCAAGGTGGGGCATTCCAGTCTGCCTGAGGATAGAATGTTGTAGTTGTGTTCCACTTTGCATGATTGGAAGAGGGAGGGTGGGACGTTGGGGGTGCAGTAGAGAGAGAGAGTAATGAGGGTGCACAGGAGCATGGTGGGGCTAGAGAGATTTCTTAATGCTTTAGCAATTAATGTATAGAGCCTAGAATGGGATAGGACCTCTAGTGGTGAGCAGGTATAAGCTGCAGATGGGAAAGCTGGCTGATAGGCTAAAAAACTAGAAAGGCATGGTCTGCTACGCTATATATGTACGAGTCCACCAAGGGTGGTGGTGGGGTGGTGGGGAGCCAACGCTCTGCATTGGCAGGTTAAACACAGAGATCCTCCTTGTGTGGGCTGAGCGTTGCAAGTGGCGTCTACCTGAAAAATTCAGTCGGAAATTGAAAACTCGGGGGCAAGGAAGGGTTACTTCTCCAGTAGTCCCTCATGACCTCTGGTGACCTCCTGCTATGCTGCAGTCTGTGGAGAGACGAGAGAAGGGGTTGGTGAGTCTCTTTATACTGATTAAGCACCTGGGGGGAGGGTCAAGGGCTAATGAGAAGCAGGGGTTAAGATACAGAGAGCTGCTGTACTTTAAAATTACTGAGGCTGAGATGCACTATCACAATAGGGAAATTTAAAGAAAGCAAGTTGAAATTAAGGTAACCAACTGGTCGTTTAGCAGATACAGCAGTTTGGCAGTTACGGAATTAAAGTAACCACCTGGGTGCTTAGAAAATACAGCACTTTAGCATTGCAACACAGTTTAAAGTAACCATCTGGGCGCTTCAAAAATGTAGCATTTTAGCACTGTAACACAGTACAAATAAACTATCTCCATATGCGTGGGGACTAAAAGGCAGTGCAAAACTCAGTTCAAGAGCTATGAAAAAAGGCGCCAAAACATAGCGATCCTCCTCATGTGGGCCGAGCGTTGCAAGCAGCGTCTACCTGAAAAATTCAGTCGGACTTGAAAACTCAGGGGCGGGGGAGGGCTACTCCTCCAGTAGTCCCTCATGACCTCCAGCAACTTCCTGCTATGCTGCAGTCTGAAAAATTCAGTTGGGACTTAAAAACTCGGGGTTGGGGGAGGGCTACTCCTCCAGTAGTCCCTCATGACCTCCGGCGAACTCCTGCTATGCTGCAGTCTGAAAAATTCAGTCAGGACTTGAAAACTCAGGGGGCAGGGAAGGGCTACTCCTCCAGTAGTCCCTCACGACCTCCAGTGACCTCCTGCTATGCTGCAGTCTGTGGGGAGATATGATATCTCCGTGTTCCTTTACGTCATGGAGATAGCTTCACATTCTCATAACTTATTGTTTTAAATAAATAAGCAACATTCTAACACTTGGCATGAAGTTAAACAACACAGCTTTCAGTGTCGCATCCGTACCTGCCATCAGCAACATCTGCTACCCAATAAACATTACTAGTACACAGCAGTACTGATATCATTTAAAAAATGCATTACAAAAAATTTATAACTGCAGCATGTCATCAACCTGCACAATTGAACACTATACCCCCACCCAAAAGGACTGTCCAGATTCAGAAAGCAACCCGCTGAACGAAAGTACAAGACCACTACTTTCCCCAGCCACAAAGCAAAATAAGAATGACCTCATTTTTTGTTCAAATAAACAAATGCAGCACAAATCACAAAATGCTGCAGAACTTCACATCAGCATTACAAATCTGAGTAGCTGAAACACAAGCAACCACAAACAGCCAAATGCTGTGACCTTTGACACTGAGTCACTTAGGCAACACATAGCGCAACCTCACTCTTGCACTGGCAACCAGCTAACCCGCTTGCTCTTGCACAGTAAAAAAAAATCACTAACTGTGTCAAAAGCATTTCTCTACTCTGCAACTATACCAAATAAGAAAAATTGATTTAAATGAATAAAAAAAAACACCCGCTCCTTCTCTGGCTGGCAAGTAAAGGCATGCAGCAGCTACACAAAACACTATGAGCAGCATCAAGTCAAAGCAAAAAAAGACATGTTTTTGATACCTCCAGGAAAATCATAAACCCTACCTTAATGCATAGATCCTTTGACAAAACACACAATTGCAAATTAAAAAAAGTGAAAGTACTCAGTTCCACAGAAGGCACTACAGTTTCATGGTACAAATTCAGTTCTAATTTTTCTCAAGTAGAACCCCATAGCGGTGCAGGACACAGCATGAGATAATCATTAAGCTCTTACACCTGTATCACTCAGCCAAAGGCAAAACATGGAAATACCACAATCGGACACAACGTGGCACCAGTAAAAGTTGTAAAACACCACTGTTAGCTCAAAAACAGAATCCCAATAATATAAAATGGCTGTTTTAGTTAAAAAACCTCAGAACCTCTATTGATAAACTCAATAACAATTCTAAAGATAACAAATTTTCTGAAGAACCAGAGTTCAAACCAATTAAAAGGAAGAATGAACATATCATTTCAAATTGAGCCTGACACAGTGCCCATCTTTCAAAGCTAGACAGAAGAATCCATTCCAAACAGGAAAGACACCAAACTAATGCCAGCAAAAACTTTAAACCCAGAAAAGGAAGAAAGACCCTTAACTTCATGCACAGCATTTAAGTCACATGACTGTTTAACCAAAGATACTTCTGTTTTACATTTTATTCAAGGGTAAAACAACATAAATACTCGCAGAAAGACAAACTATGATATTTTAACTATACAAAAGCATTTTGAAGAAAACTTGCAGAGACCAAAAGCTTAGAAATCATAGACCCAGTAACATTAAATAACTACTTGTCTAAGTTTTTCATAAATGCAAAAAACAAACAAAAAAAAACCACAGAGAGGCATATGAGCCAAAAAGCCTCGGAGCAATGTACCAAAACATAGAAAGATTTCTCAAGTCCAAAAATTAGACCCACTCCATAGCAAAAGATAAAGAATTTGAAATAACAAGGCAAGCATTAGCAACAAAACAAAAGCATCTAAAAGGTCTTGGCGAAGGGTGTAAACAAAATGCTTCTGATGAACTATCAGATGCCAAGATTGATAAAACTTTATGAGCAAAAACAACTAGGTACTCTTTCCACAGACACCCTAATAAACAGCCTATGGCTCATCTGCTGCACATTCTTTGGTATCAGAGGTTCCACAGAAATAAGACAGATGAAATGGGTCGATGTTACCAAAAACATAGACGAAAATGGCATGCAATATATCCAGTAATCCACTGAGTGACAAACAAAAACTCAAACAGGACTCAGTATAAGAGACACACACAAAATAAAGCCAAAGGCATCTGAAAACACAGAAAATCCTGCAAGATACTCTGTCACAGTATACACCACATATGCCACCCAATGCCCTGACTGTTGCATGAACCCTGATGCCCCTTTCCTTTTGTCTATCAAAAACAACACTGAAGTCTATACTGGACTCACAGCAGTTAAATGGTTCCAAAACCAACCAATAGGAATAAATATAATTGGAACTATATTAAAGACAATGATAGCAAATGCCGATATAACAACAGGCCAAAAAATAACCAACCACAGTGCACAAAAGCATGTTGTACACAAATTAAATGACAGTGGAATACAAGCCACTGAAATAATGCAAATTACTGGCCACAAATGCGTACACACCATTAATGATTACTCCCATATTAATGAAAATCAACAAAAGCATATTTTAGACTTAGTAAGTGGAGCTAATAAAGAGGGCATGAACATCTACAAATGACACAGCAATCATCCAAAGTCTGAAATGCACGGGACGGATATTTCTTTTAGCCAGCTTTTTATCCAACTAATATCAACTTTCACTTCCATAATGGTAAGGCAAGGTAGGGCAATTTGTATTTAAAAAGACGCCCAATCCCAGAGTCTCTGGGCACCTTACAAAATAAAATAAACAGATGAGTGAACACAGATAAACTCAAAAATATCTATTATTTTTAACATTAAAATCCATAAAAAATAATAACATAAGATAAATTTATCTAAGAGATAATAAAAACAGGGTGGCCAGGAACTGAGACTGAGGCCATAGCATAATGATCTCACTAAAAAGCTAGGTTGGAAAAAGCCTGGGTGAACAGGAAGGCCTTAAGGTGTGCCTTGAATACCTCCTATGATGGGGCCTCCCTAACTCCTATGGGTAGTGAATTCCACAGGATGGGGCTGATGATGCTGAAAGCTCTGTCACTGGCCATTTTTAGCCTCATCCTGGGAATCACTAGGAGGCCACTACAGGAGGAACAGAGGGGACAGACCAAGAGAGTTGGTGTAAGAAAGTCTGTCAGGTAACCAGGGCCCTGGACATGTAGGGCCTTATAGGTGAGAAGACCCACTTTAAAGAGGATCCTCCACTTGATTTTCAGCCATTGCAGTTCACCCAGTGCCAGTGTAATACGGCAATATTTAGGCTGTCCTGTAAGTAAGCTGGCAGTTGTGTTCTGCACCAGCTGCATTCTATGGAGAGATCCTCCCATGACCCTGAGGTAGAGCACATTACAGTATTCAAGTCTTGATGTCACCAGGCATGTATCAAAGTGGGGAGGTCCAGAGGCAGCACAAGGGGCTTTATCTTAGCAACATTCCTAAGATGGAAAAAGCAGGAGTGGACAGTGGAAGACACCTATGCTTCCATCATCAAACCCCTGTCCAGAATGACACCAAGATTCTACACCTCAGAGGAGGCTTTTAATGGGATAGATCCCAGAACAAGTCAGTTCTCTGCACCAGAGGCCATTCTATCCCACACTCTGTTCAACTCCACCACCAATACCTTTGTCTTATTCAGGATCAGCTGCAACCATCTGGAGGCCAGCCAGTCATTGATCTCGGCAAGGCAGCTGTTTAGCATGTCTGCCACATTGGATATTCCTGGGGCAAAGGACAAGCATAGCTGGGTATCATCAGCATAGCAATGAAACCACAGACCATACTTCCTAATGATTCACCCAGGGACAGCATGTACACTGTGAACAACATTGAAGACAAAACTGAGCCTTGGGGAATTCCACATGACTGGAGACCAAGTGTGGAGGAGAAATTCCCCATCATAGCCCTTTGCCTCCTGTTGATTAAAAATGACTCAAACCAGCAGATGACAATGCCGGTGAGTCCATAAAATTCCCTAAGGTGGTCAAGCAACACACAATGGTCCACAGTGTCAAATGCTGAGGAGAGATCAAGGAGAACAAAAATTGTCCTTTCCCCTCGATCTCTAGCCCTGAGGCTATCATTTTGCACCCACACAAGTGCTTTTTCTGTGCTATGTCTCACTCAAAACCCTGACTGGAGGGGTTCATATAACTCATGGATCACAAGGTGCTCCTCAAACTGAAGTGCCACTACCTTCTCCACAATCTTCCCCAAAACTGGGAGGCTGGAGATGGGGCAGGAATTTGCCTTGACATCTGGGTCCAATGATGGTTTCCTAAGGCGTGGTCTGACCACCACATTTTTTTCTAAACACATAGTAACAGCATCAACAAACAAAAACAAACTAACTGTACTTTTTCCCCACTCCCCTAACAGAGACAATTAACAAACACAGCAACAAGAGATGCCTACAAGTCATATCAAGTGACTTCAACTCCGATTAGTAGGTGTGTATACAAATATCACAACCATTGTTTCATAAACATTATATACTTTACATCTCATATAACTACATTTCTAAAAGACAACACAAAATAAATGATTTAGATCACATTCAGCAATTATGTACTTTATCTGTAACATATAAATTCCCAAAACACATAAAAAAAAAGAATAAGGTATTAAAACACATCCATACCAAAAAAAGGAAAAACACAGTTCTGAAAATGATGTAACAGGTAAAGTACAACGTTAAAACAAAAAAGTACATAACATGAAATATTAACATGCAAGTACTAACAATTTCTATTCTTTTTTTCTCCTTAGCAGTCAAAAACCACACTTCAAAAGAAGTCTGAAACAAACTGAGAACCACACCAACACTACAATCAACAACAAGAGAAGCACCTGAAAAGACACCAATGAACTTTTGAGATTACAGTAACAATAAAAAAAGCCCTTGACCATTTCCCAGGTCTTTCTAAGCCTAAAGGACTATAAATACAGTCATGATCTGTTATTTTCATAAAATGTAATATTTTCTTCACGTACAATCTTATACTAATGCAAAGTTTAACAGCTAATTAATTTTTAATTTTGAAGCAGAAACAATACAGTGGTGAGCAACAATGTTCATGAGCTTTATAATTGTTTTGCCTTTAAGTCACTTAAAGCACTGTGATAGTTGTCAAATTTCTTTTTCTACAGCCATAAGTCACTTACAATACTGTTATATTTAACAGTGCAGTTTATTGTAGGCCTAAAATACTTTAACAACTGCAGGATTTATAAGTTTTTAAGATTTATAGAAATGTCATATCCTAGGCCTACAATAGTTACAAAAAGTAAATAGCTATAAAGTTCAAATTTTCTAGGTCATTAAAGAGTTAAAATACAACAATGTTTATGAACCTGCAACTTTCTCTGTTGTAAAAGACTTAATACACTTAAAATTATTTCATACTTATCAATTCTTCACCATAAAATAAAGTTTTAATACCTAAGCTATAGTAGTTACAGAACATGCAATGTTTATGTCAATCATATGTACTGTATATGGTAATGGAAGAATTAAAATGTTACGCAGTTCATGAACTTACTACTTTCTATGTTATAAAAGAGTTATCACTCTTCAAATGTTTTCATACTTATCAAGTTCTTACAATAAAAAAGATGTAGAGACTATGCTGTTGTACTTCTCCCTATATTACCTATATTACAATAACTGACTACTGTTATTGATATAGTTAACCATAGTAAACTAAATAAAATCCCCAAACATACATTGTATAAACAGAACATGACATGGCCTGAGTGAAGATATCATATTTATCTTCACTCAAGGCCAATGACATCAAGATATCTCACTCATGGCTTTGCCATTTGTGAGATATCGTGATATCATTGGCCTCTCATGAACATAAATATGATATCTTCACTCAGACCATGTCATATCCTATATACATATATATATATATATATATATATATATATATATATATATTTACAAGGGTTTTTCCCAGTATAAATCCAAAGAAAGGTAGTGTATCCTGCCACCTTGCAAAATAGTCCGTAACAAATACTGCATATCTCAGTGCTGGTGTGCACATAAAAATGGTATGCATGCAGTAGACATGCTGTGTGATATTTCTTGTGCATAACATTGTGTCCTACACTGCTTACCAGGGCTACTACAAAAATAGTGGGGACATTTAAGAATGAATGAGACAGACATAAGGCAATTCTAGTGGGGGGTAGGAAGAAATAGGCTGTTGGCTAACTAGGATCTGCAGCTTATCCAGTAGGTAGGGAAATGGGCAGACTGGGTGGGCCAAGCAGTCCTCATCGGCCATCAAAGTCTATGTTCCTGTGTTTTTATGTTTCTTACTTTGCCCCCCCCCCATACCACACACACGGACTGTACCTTGCTGCTTGCCCTCTCTGTCACACTTTCTGTCCCTGGAGCATGATTCAACAGCTGACTCAGCTGCAGTAATATTCACAGAGAAAGACATGATAGTACTGACACAGCAGCTGGCTTCTAGCACAGTGTCCTCTGATCATGTCTCTCACTCTCTCTGACATGTTCCCTATCCCCCAGAGCATGGTTCAACAAAACACAGACGTGCACTGCATAGTTCTACAGAGAGAGAATGAGAGACAGATACAAAGGAGAGTGAAGCACTGCTAAATGAAATATCCTGCTGTGTGTGTTTCTCTCTCCTTGTTATAGGACCATCTGCTGTCTCTCTCTCTCTCTCTCTCTCTCTATCTTTCTCTCTCTCTCTCCCCCTTCCCATTTCTCTCAATGGCAACCTCTCTCTCTCTCTCTCTCTCGTGCACACTGGCACTAACAACACTTTTAAGATGACCATCAGCACAGTATGGAGGGCTGGGGGGTACAGAAAATCTGGCTCCCAGATTCAACTCACACTACTTGCCAAGGGACGGAGAACAAGCACAAAACATTTCTCACTGGCATGAACAAACACAGACTTCTACCGCATAGTTCGAGAAAGAGAGAGAGACATACACACAGACACAGAGGAGAGTGCAGCAATGCTGAAAGAAATGTCCATCTCTTTCTCCCCATTCATTCTCATGGCACGTGAGAGTAAGTGCAGTGTCTCCATCTCTCTCACTGGTGCTAGGGACACTTTCATGATGACCAATACACAGTATGTATCATGAGTGGTGGTGCTGGGGGACAGAATCTGGCTGCATGATTCCACACACACACTACTTTTCAAGGGATGGAGAACAAGCACAAAGTATTTCTCATCAGAGTGAGCTGCCAACATCATCAGTTGGGAGGGTGCATGCACAATGACAACTCTGGCTACCTCTCTCTCTCAGCGTTGCATTAAGCACAACTGTATGTCTTCCATTTCTGCTTTGTTGGTTGCAAGGGATATTAAAAGGTTGCTACGGGACAGCCAGTGCCGCAGCTCAGTGTACTCAATTTACTTCCTGCTACTGTAGGTCCCAGTGTCCTGCTTCGGTACTTCGTAGAAGAGCACATAATTTGGATACAGCAATGGCAGGCTCACTGTCGCTTGCATGCAGTTTTTAATGGCTGCCTGTCAGTGTTGAGTTTCAACACACATAACATGTTTTGCTCTGCGCAGGGATCTTGCTGGCCAACAGCTCACACCAACTGTGGATTAAACAGTAAAGTTAATCCACACTTGGGTGATGTTGTTTAGCCAACAATCTTCCCCTTTTCCTCAAGCCATGTTATATTTACATATATATATATATATATATCTATATATATATATATATATATATATATATATATAGATATATATATATATATATATATCAGGGTTTTAAATAATTGATTAGCAGTTTTTTTCTTGGGACTATACTAACTGTACAGAAAGTATTTATATAGATGTTCTAGAAGTGCTGTGTTTGTTAAACACAGTGAGGCAAGAGCTATGCATTTTCACAAAGATTTAGCATTTTTATGAGCAAAACGCTAATCAATTTTTAGAGTTAAATAAATCCCTGTATATATATATATATATATACATATCCCATAAGAGAGAGACCCATAAGCATTACCGTCAAGATAATATTGAAAAAGATTTAGTCCCTCAAAAGTACTTACTCTGTGGGTCCTGATAATATTTCAAATATGATGCTTAAACTATTTTCCATAGTGTAGCAACAGCTCTAGCCATATTGTTCAATAAATCAGTTGTAAGCGGGATTGTGTCTTAGAATAGGTTGGAGGAAAATGTAGTGCCCATACATAAAAAGGGAGACAGGGCGGGCTGTATCAATTATAGGCCCATTAGTCTGACTTCGGTCCCAGGTAAGCTTATGGAATCCATCCTGAAAGACGTCATTGATGCCCACCTCAGGGGGTCAGGTCAGGAGGACAGAGAGCAGCATGGGTTTGTTGTGTGGAAATCATGTGTGACAAATCTACTATGTTTTTATGAGAAGATCTCAGAGGCGTTGGATAATAGGCAGGATGTGGACTGCATTTATCTGGATCTGGCCAAGGCTTTTGATAAGGTTCCCTACCACCAGGCCCTCCACTGTCTTACTGAGATAGATACAGACCAAGGAGTGGTATGCTGGATCAGGGCCTGGCTGAGTGGGAGGACCCAGAGGGTGTGTATAAATGGATATTACTCAGACAGGGTGAGTGTCACTAGTGGGGTCCCGCAGGGGTTGGTCCTGGGCCCGGTGCTTTTTAGAGTTTTTATGTCCTCTATGGGCAGGGACAGCTGTGGCTGGATTAGTAAGTATACTGATGACACCAAACTCACTAGAATAGTAACTGACCCAGAAGAAGCTAAAGGTGTACAGGCAATCTGAACAGTATTTGTGACTGAGCATCATCTAGGGGTATAACATCTAATATGGATAAGTGCTGTGCAATTCATAAGAGGAATCACAATGGTATGCAAAACTATCACATAAATGGTAAGGTGCTGCATAAATCTGTAGAAGAGAAAGACCTGGGAATTCTTATAGATCACAAACTGACCTACCGCACTCACACAAATAAACAGATTGTAAAAGCCAAGCAAGTGTTATGCAACTTGAGGAGAAATTTTCGGAGCCGTAACGAGGAAGTGATCATGCCCCTATACAGGGCATATGTTAGAACAATTTTGGACTATGGGTCCCCTGTATGGGGACCTAAAACTAAGGGAACAGTGAATCACATTGACAGGGTTCAAAGGCAAGCCACTAAATTGATACATAATATTATAAACTTGCCCTATGAAGGGCGCTTGGAGTATCTGAAACATATGTCCCTTGAATCAAGAAGAGTTAGAGGATATTTTCTACTCTCTTATGACATAATGGGAGATGGTTATTTACTAAGTGAGGTAAACCTCCAATTTAAAAATGACACCAAAGGGAAAAGGGTTCACCCTCTTCAGCTTAGGCACATAAGATACAATACTAATAGAAGGAGGGCCTTCTTCACTCAGAGGGTGGTGGCCCCATGGAATGAGCTGCAACTGTCACTCGTCTGTTCTAAATCAAAGCAACATTTCAAAACCCAGTTGGATAACTATATAATGAAAGAGGATAAAATCAGCTAATAAGGGATACTGGGAGGGAGCGGCTATGGGCTACTTTTTCCCTTTTGGCCTCCTTAGCTCCTACACACCTTTGTATGAACTTTGTGTGTGTGTGTATATATATATATATATATATATATATATTTTGCAAAAACTTAGATAATGTATTGTTTAAAGTTAAGTCAGAAATGAGACCTTTAGGGTTTGTCCTCACTATCTTACATATTTCACAGACTGACAGATGCCGGGTGTAATATTAGGTTTGGAGGCCCAAATGTCACCCCATTCCATGTGTAAGCATGTTAACATGCCACAGTAAAGAAGAATATGGTGACATTTAAGCCTCACAACCCCAGTGACACACCCTGGCATCTGTCAGTCTGTGAAGGATGGGAGGGTACATGATATGGGGGGGTAGGAGTGAACCCTAAAGGTCTCATTTCCTGACATTTTGTGCTTTAACCCTAAATGATGCATTAATGCAGTTTTTTGCAAAGAGTTTCCTTACTTTTTGAGAAAGCATAGAAAAGTACAAAGTCACTCAAGTTGGTGGGAGCGAGGGGCCCGCTCCCACCAACTTTCAAATTTCTGCCTAACATAAGAGTACACGTACTGAATATCATATGTATCGGTGGGAGGGTAGGGCTCTTTGGACCACAGGCTCCCACAAGCTTGAAACAAAACAAATTTTTATTCATCGGAGTGGCATAATTCTGCACCTGTTTACATTTTACACACCTAACCACTGAAAATTGCTTCCATGACAGTAAGGCTAGCTACCCTATAAATGTGCAGCCACTACCACAATGGAGAACACTATCCACAAAATGTAAAGTGTGTCACACAATATCACCGCAGCAAATTAATTTTCTGGCACCTAGACACCCTAATTCACATCTACAGGACATGCCCTCAACACCCTCCAAAATTTCAAGTTAAACACCAAACCATTTCTGAGATATTTAATTTTAAAATGTTAGCACCTTTAAAAAATCTTTGATCATGAGAATCGACCATGAATTCATGATCAAAGATCATCTTTGATCATGAGGGGACATCTGGTCATGGAATTTGGGTTATCTGGTTCCTCCCAGAGACATCTGGTCCAGCAAAAATCTGTCCATCTCATCCTGCCCTCACGAATGAAGCTCGCAATCAAAGAATCTCACGATCAAAGAATTTTCAGGCTCACGATCAAAGAATTACAAAATGTTAAAACTCAATTTTTTGACACAACTATATTAAACAACAGGCATGGCTCAAAAGAGAGAAGCCCCCTGAGCTAAACCCATCCTAGTTTGACTTCACAAGTCACCCCTGGGCTGAGATATTTGATTTTTTCCAACCACAAAATCTGGCCATCTCGTCGCTCCCTCATGAGCAAAGATCACGATAAAAGAAACTCATGATGAAAGAATTTGCAGGCTTGCAATCAAAGAATTAAAAATTTTAATACTCCATTTTTTAACAAAACTACATTAAACAACAGGCATGGCTCGATAGAGGGAAAGCCCCCTGAGCAAAACCCATCCTAGTTTGACTTCAAAAGTCACCCCGGGCTGAGATATTTGTTTTTTTTCCAACCCAAACATCTGGCCATCTCGTTCCTCTCTCACGAACGGAGATCGTAATCAAAGAATCTCATGATCAAAGAATTTGCCAGCTCACGATCAAAGATCGTTAGCAAGCCACAATCAAAGAATTTAAAAGTTTAAAACTCTATTTTTTGACATAAGTGCATTAAACCACAGCATTGGTTCAATAGAGAGAAGCCCCCTGAGCAAAACCCATCCAAGTTTTACTTCAGAATTCACCCCGGGCTGAAATATTTGTTTTTTTCCAACCCCAAACTGAAAATAAGATGTTGGCTGTTGCGATCAATAAATTTCTCTGATCTTTCTTTGATTGTGAGCCTGCAAATTCTTTGATCGTGAGGAGTGGCTAGATGGCCAAAATCCCATTCTTCTTCACAAAATAACCATATAACTTTTCCCATAGACTTATAATGGGAGCTAAAAAGTTTAATAACTTTTGAATGGATTAAGATTTTTTCACCAAACAAAAAGTGACATGTGCCTGGACCCAAGCTCTTTCTACGTGCCACATTTCAGACCAGCAGACAAAATCTGAAAAACTGCCCACAGAACCGGTGAAAAGTACATTTTACAGGGTTTTGATGAGCAAAAAACATAATTCCAACTGAAATACAACTTGGCAAATCAAGAGATCTACAATGCCCCACCGTGCATACCAAATTTCATGCAAATCTGTAGAAAAGGGTCCAAAGTTATTAATGTGCACAATTTCAACTTTAACATAGAAGTGTCTTCATAACTCTAAATATAGGGCACAACCACTCTAATATATATACTGTATATATATATATTGCAAAAATAATTTGTTGCTGCATCAGTTTGGGGCGAGCAACAAAAGTAAGGAAAGTGGGTGTTAGGATTTCCAAACACTTTCATGACTGCTCAACTGACCACCCACCACCCCTCTCTACAGACCAAAAGGCATTTGGTGTGGCTTGGGGTCATAGGCCCTAACTCTCATCTGATTCCAATTCTAAGGAAGTTGAGATGGTATAGTATAGGAGAATGGGGTGGAAGTTAGGCCCGATAACCCCGAGGCACACACTGATGCCTGTTGGTCTGTGGATGGGGTGGGGAAGTCAGATTGGGTGTCAGTGGGGGGAGGCATTAGGGTTGGAAACCCATGTGCTTCATTTCCTTACTTTTGTTGCTTTAACCCTAAATGATGCATTAAAGATTTTTGTAATGAATTTCCTTAGGTTTTGAGAATGTTAAATCTTACCCTTATATACAGTATTTGGGGGAGCACTCCCATCAGTTTATACTGTGTTGTGGTTGCATCTCCTTCTGTAAGTACTGCCATCATGCTCCCATTACTCCATAATGGTATCCATTTGTGGAATGTCTCCATAGCTATAGAGACACTGTAATGATCTCTCATCTCCCTACAGGCACTGCACCCCCATCTCTCCATAGCTGTAGAGACAATGTAATGAACTCTCATCTCCCACTACTGCATAATGAAGGGCCCTGTGGCCACATAACTGCATGTTAGTATCCATATGTGGGAGCACAGGGCCCTCTTGGTCCTGCGCGCCCATCTACCAATATGTACAGAGACACAGTGCAGGCCTACAGACATTCCAAGTAATCCTTGTGGTACATATGGAACACTAGCTTAGTACCCACAGGAATATTGGAAAAAAATTCCACCGCAGTTGTAAGCAAAGCCATGCAACCTGCTCACATGCTTAGTACACCTAAAGGTGTACTAAGCTGCGTTTAGTGAAAAATCCACATCTCAAACCATTTTCAAGATTTAGACGCTGAAAGGTACTGCGTTCACTACAATGTTATCCCATAGGAAATTTCCAGACTTACAAAATTGTATAACAATGGAAGCAATGTAAATGTTATCACCAAACCAATAAAAGTCACACCTTTGGGATAAGTCCTTTCTACCCTGAAAATTTCAGCCTGAAGTTCCAAATCGTTTCTTAGCAGTGCCCTTTTAAAATCCCTTTTTGTGAGTCTCAAAATCCCTTTTTGTGAGCTGATCCCTTTTTTGCAAGCTGTTAAAATCCCATTTTGTGAGCAGATCCCTTTTCATGAAATAGGGTCATGTGATCCTCCCATCACAAAAAGAGATTTTGGCAGCTCATGAAAAGGGATCAGAAACGAGTTGAGAAAAGGGATTTTTTTAAGCTTTTAAACTACCATTTTTGAAGTAAACAAAACTAAACCAAAGGTATGGGTTTGTAGAGGACAACCAGTGAGCAAATCCCATACTCGGATGTCTACAGAAGACATACCTGGGGCAGGTTATAACGTTTTCTTTGTGCCCCCCAAAAAATGAAAGACAAGATGGCAGTTCACAAAAAGGGATTTTTTTTTCTCATGAAGATGGGTTTAAACATCCCTTTTTGCAATCCCTTTCATGCACCCAAATCCCTTTGCAGCCATATCACATCAAGAGGAGGAGAATAGCTGGGACCAATGCATCATAGGGGTGCTACATTATGTTTTGCTGGGTCTGATTGGGTGAAGGAGCAGCAAGTGAGAAATATAGTGTTTTGGAGACCTCTAGTGGTCTAACAGTATATTCTGTGGGTTGAAAATTCAGCATATCACTTGAACTGTTTCAAAGTTATTCAAGAACAAACTATCAAGTTTAACATAAAGTGAAGAAAGACTTTGACAACAAATGGTGATATACACATTTTGGGACTGCATTTCTCCAGAGGTGCACACCTAATCAAAATGAAACTTGGCGTATCGAGAGACCATTAATCTTTGAGGGCAGGTGCCAGATTTCATGCAAATTACAAGGCCCTCTGTGAAGTTATAAAAGTACAAAGTTTAAAGTGTGAAACAATCAAAGAATTTGACAAAAAACTTGGCATATCAGGGAGCATGCCCAATTTCATGTGAATTGCAATAACAGCTGCAAAGTTATTAATGTACAAAGTGCCACCACAATGATATCCTATGGGAAATTTCTTAAACTTTGGAATGTTTTAACTATGGAACAGATGTACATTTTTTCACAAACCAGCGTAAGTCACATCTGTTGGCTAACCCCTTTATTCCCTGTGAATCTGAGGCTGGAAGTCCTAATGTTTGTTTTTTTTGGCTCGAAGTGGGAAAGAAACAGGAAACTTTAAAAATCTCTGTTCGTAAACTGTCAAAATCCCTGTTTGTGAGGCAAATCCTTGTTCACAATTTATACACCTATCCAAAAGACTGACCTGAGCATGCCCGGAACTGGAAATTTCAAAATTTAATAACTTTGGAACAGATTCATATATTTTCACCAAACCAATGCTGGCTTGTTCTTTGGGGCAGCCTCTTTCTACCCTGAATATTTCAGACCAAAAATCCAAATGATGTGGCCACAATGCAATCGGCAAAAATCAGCAAAAACTGGTGACACACTGTTTTCTCAATTGCAGCATGAAAACTACACATCCAATAAAAAAGAAACTTGGCACACCAAGAGATCTATCCAACAGGACAGTGCATACCACATTTTGTGCACATCCATTGAACAGTTGCAAAGTTATTAGAGTGCAAAATTTGGGGTTTAACATTGTTCATTCAACCCTAACTACAGTGGCACTACAACACCATACCACTAGACACACACACACACACACATATATATCTATATCTATATCGATATGTAATAGGTAACCCATTCTTAGGTGTGTGGTCATGCTCTGATATACGCATGCCTTGGTGTGCATAGTATGCATGAGGCTGCAGGCTGAGTGGGGCAACCACCCAAGGCATGAGTATATCAGAGCACAACAGCACACCATAGAGTTGGTTATCCATCTTATAAAATGGCAACATTGTTTTGTAAGGGGGGTAATAGTGCAGGTGTGTGGTCACACTCTGATATATGCATGGTCATCTGCTATGCTTCAACCAACCAGAGGATTCCTTTTTTCTTATCCATTTTTTATATATATTATGGTAGCATGGTAGTGCTACCATAGTTAAGGTTGAGGAGCCCTTTTAAGGTTAAAGGGTCAAACTTTGTACCTTAATAACTTTGGCACCATTCAACGGATTTACCTGAAATTTGGAATGCATGATCAAGAACCATATACCTTGGGATCTGCCAAGTTTTGTACCAGTTGCCTATATAGCTGTGGAGTTATTAAGCATGATCTGCAGGCACGTTTACGCTATTTGGTGAATTCTTTGCTATTGCCTACAGGTCGTACGTTTTGTGCCAGTGGTTCGAAATCTTCAGGGAACGTGTGGCCAGGGTGCCTGATGTGCCTTTCAAAGATTTTATGAAAAAATATTAAACAGTTCAATAGTTATTCAAAAAACAAGTTCCCATTATAAGTCAATGGGAAAAATTACAAAATTCAACACTTTCACAAATGCACTTTTTACTTCAGCAAATGCCCCTACTACTTTCGCAAATCTGCCATTTTGTTTTCAGTTAGCGATCAGAAAAATGCTTGGCATTTAAAATTGGGACCTTCTAGGGACACAATTTTTTTTGTGTTCACCTAGTCGGAGCCTGGGGATGCTAGCCATGTCTTTATTTTGGGGTTAAACACCCCAGAAATATGTTTTTCAACTTTCTGGAAAAAGTACTTTTTTAAAGTACTTTTGCATGCACGACACTTTCGCAAATCTGTGTGAAAGCTTTTGCAAATCACAAAATCACTTTGCAACACTATAGCCAAAATGACTGGAGTTCTTTGCCACCTTGCTGCAAAAGAATGGTTAGGTCTTTTGGCCTGAAATCTGGAGGAAAGGCAGCCAACATGTCACAAATGTGCCTTTTGGTGCTTTGGTGAAAAAATATTGTATGGCTCCAAAGTTACGGTACTCTGAAGTTGATGCTTTTTCCATAGACTAAAATGATGGCGTATGCCATGCCTTTTGGGGCTCGTATCTCAAAAATGGTGCGAGATACAGATTTTTCATTGTGAGTTGCATAGCCTTTTGGTGATGCAACATAAAATGTTAGCCAGGAAAATAATGATTTCTGTGAAATTTAATTTTTTTTTTCCACATCGTACGGTTGCTGAGATATTTGCAATTCAGTACTTCCAATGCTCGTTTTAAGCTTCCATTGCCATTACAATGCATACATTCTTTGTACACAGTGTGTTTCTCTATGCAGTTGTCCAGCAAAAACAGGGTATGCACTTCTCTTACTGTTACAGTTACTGTTTCCCCTTGCGTTTATGTACCTGTTGGTGTTACCATTCCCGTGTGCGCCACCGTATGTGTTACCTTTTGCATTGTCATTTGCCCTTGCGTTTTCGTTACTGTAACCATTTGTGTTTCCACCTTGTGTTTGTGTTGCTGTTCCTGTTACTATGTCACAAGACATCACGTGGCGGGAGGGGCCACGCACTCCAGCCGCCACATTATATTCATTATTTCTCGTCATCATTTTCAAAAAGAAGGGAAATTAGAGGCAAAAAACTCCATTTAATGCATCAGTTAGGGTTGTTCCACAGTGACAAAAGTAAGGAAATTCGATGTAGGGTTGAAATCCCCCCTGGACACCTCCAGCTCGCCCCCCCCAACCGGCATCGGGGTGCGTGTTGGGGTCATTGGTCCTAACTCTCGCCCCATTCTCCTATACCTCTGCTTCTTTACACATGTGATGGGGTGAGAGATACGGCCGATGACCCCAACGTGCACCTGATGCCGGTTGGGGGGGCGGGCAGGAGGTATTCAGGGGGGGTTCAACCCTTTCACCGAATTTCTTACTTTTGTCGCTGTGGAACATCCCTAACTGATGCATTAAACTGATTTTTTTGCTATATATATATATATATATATATATGTGAGTATACTATATATATATATATATATATATATATATATATATATAGAATAATAGATACATTCTGGTGTATTACAAATAGAATATTAGATACATTCTGGTGTATTACAAGGCAGTAATTCATCGAGAGTATCTGGGGGCACAGTAAACCTCAAGAGCGAAGCTCGAGAGGTTTTAAGTGACCCCAGATCCTTGAGATGAATTACTGCCTTGTAACACCAGAATGTATTTGTTATTTTTTGCAATATATGGATGCAAGAAAATTGTAGTTTCTTACCTTTGCCATAGAGTCAGGAATGTTAGGTTGGGTTGCTGGCGAGGCTAATTTTGTTATGGAAGAAGCCAATGATTGCAGCAACATGGACCAGTTTTTAAAAGTTGAACAAGCAAAACTGAGCAGTTTTAAAGAAACTGCAAACAGAAACAGTCGTAACTTTTTTTTTCCCTTCTGGAACGAGTGACAGTTGATGTGGAGAGCTAGTCGGACTCGGAGTCGGAGTACATCATGCAGCGTCTTTTTTTGGCTGCCTGAGGGAATTTTTGAATACTTATTGCTATATTGCCAAAAAAGTTGCAGTGGGATCCCAAGATATTTCCAGTAGTGGTAGAAAATTGAGCACTTTTGCTGGGTGGCTGCTGTGCGAGTGTTGCTTCTTGTTGCGGAAGTTGCATTATGGAGGAAGTTGGTTGTGCAGCAGAGGAAGTGATCAGTGTGGGTATTTCGGTTTCTTTCGGTGTGGTAGCAGAGCCTCTATTGCCGGAGAGGATGGAGCATATTTTCATTTGTTTGGCCTCAGATAAGGTACTGTAATTGTTTATGCTTTGGATGTTTTTGTGGCCGGAGACTTGTGCTACATCATTTGGAGGGACGTTTGAATCAATTAGCATTTGGATCGCAGCTTTGCGAGTTGAATGATTTGTGATTCTCTTGTCTGGTGGTAGTCCAGCTGACTGCTGGAGGAGTTTCATGATGGAACATATTTTATTTTCACCAATGGTCATACATCTGTACCAGAAGCTTGTTGGCTTTAGACGTATATTAGGAGTTAGATAAAAACGTGAATCAGGTGTGTTCATGTCTGGGGGTCTTTTAGATGCATATAGATGATAGGCAGTGAGTGTATCTTGTTCTGGACAACCTTCATTTTTATACAGTCTTGGTGGGACAGGTCGAGTATCTCATAGGTTTGTGGCTGTGCGAGTTTTCGTTTGCCGTTCGTGATATTCTAGGTGCTCTTTTCCTTCACTGTTTGTTCCTGGGACTATGTCACCCAATCTAAGTTGGTACTGCTCATTGGTTCTTAAAGCAAAGTGGAGGCCAACGTTAAAAAATAACATATGTAGCAGGCTAGTTGGGGAAGCCAAGCCTAAAGTTCCACTGTTGTAAAGCAAAGTTATGTCACTGTCTGTTAAGGCTTGCGCTTGCCTCGGTCTGTTGCCCATTCCTAGTTTTTTTTAAATATTTTTGTTTAGCAGCTAGGGTTTTAAGTGTTTTTTTGAAAACTGATGTAGGGCTTTGAAATACTGATTCAGGGTAATTTTTTTTCAAAGGTAACGGTCAATGCTGCCTAGGATTCCCTGTATGGTGTTGGGCTCATACTCTGTTCCTCCTGTTTTTTTAATTTAAATAGGAAATCTGCTAGTATACTGTCTATTTCTTCTGTGGGTATTGACGGTATTTCTCTGCACTCACCTATTTTGGTTAGGTCGTTTTGAAGCAGCCATAGGTCGAAAGCAGTTTTTTTTTGCAGTATTTATGTTTTCTTGCTCTTTTATAAAGCGTTTTCTTTCTTCCAATAGGTTTTCTTCCTTTGAAAGTGACATTTTTTCTCACAGTGTTACCGCAACATAAATGTTTAGTCGGCTTTTACTGTATGTGACAGTTACAGTAAAAGCTGGCTCATGGTCAGTGAGAGCTGCTTGAGCTGTCCGGTGGCGCTTGTGCTGTTATGAGTTTGCAATAATACTATCGTTGAGATCGTCCATCTATAGTATTATGAGATCTCAATGATAGTATTATTGAATTCCATTGATGGTATTATTGAGTTAGGGATGATGTATTACAGGGGATATTTTGTTTGCATTTTAGGGGTATTATTTTCATTATCCATATAGTACATATATATATATATATAGAGAGAGAGAGAGTCACTGCAAAAAAACTATATTAATGCATCAGTTAGGGTTTTTATTAAACTGTAAAAAGCTGGAAAATTCAATATTAGGGTTACCAACCCTATCACCCCCCACCCTGCCACCCTCCACACACCAGCAGGCATTGGGGTGTGCCTTGGGGTCATCGCTGGTAGCCACTGTTTTTCGGTTTTACCGGAAAATCCGTAAAATTCTGAATTAGGGCTGCCTTGAAAACCGTAAAACAAAGATTTCATGGAATCTGCATTTTAGATCAGATCAGTAAATCTACAAAACTTGTTTTTTCTTTTAATTCCTTCTTATTCTATTTTCCATTTGCTTTATTTAATGCTCTATATATTAAGCCTTCTTTAATTCTGATTATTTATGTACATGCTAAAAGAATGATAGCAGAATACCGGTAAAATCCGGAAATTAGAGTATCAATCACCGGTGCAATTCCGGAATCTGAAGTCTTGAAAATGGAATTTCATTGTTTTAATCACCGTAAATCAGTGGCCTTGGTCATCGGCCCTAACTCTAACCCCATTCCATGTGTAAACAAGATGAGATGTTACAGTATAGGAGAATGGGAAGAGAGTTAGGCTGAATGACTCCAAGGCACACCCCAACACCTGTTGGTGTGTGGAGGGTGAGGAGTGGAAGTGGGGTGGTAGGGTTGGTAACCCTAATATTGAATTTCCCAGCTTTTTACGGTTTAATAAAAACCCTAACTGTTGCATTAACATAGTTTTTTGCAATGAATGTCCCTTCTTTTTGAGAAAGTATAATGTAACTGGCATGTGGTTGTTTTCAAGATACATGCACTGAAAGGCACTGTGGGTACCACCATTCAGTGGATGCATGTAACTGGGGCATTTTCAGGATTTTTTCACCTAATTTTGAACATGGCATTTTGGGGACCCACAGCTCATGAACAATGTCACTCTCATTTTTTTTAATCTGTCCCAAAAGTTGAGTTCACACAGTGAACGTGCCATTCTGCACCACAGGTGTGAAATCATGTTTTGGGCAGGATGTGAAAAATGGCAGCTGTATACTGTTCATGAGGAGGTGTGAAAAAGGGTAATGTTGAAAATCAGGTGTGAAAATATGAAAAATTGGCGAAGTTACAAGTGCACATAGAAACTGCATAATGCACACTCATAACAGGGTCATTTATGTGAATTTTTTAATCAGATTTTCAACTTGTACTTTTTGGAAAATCCCCTCATGAACACTGACACTCTGATTTTGTTAATCCACCCGAAACTTGATTTCACACATCAATCATGCCATTCTGTGCCACAGGTGCAAAAACACATTTCAGGCAGGATGTGAAAAATGACAGCTGTACTGTTCAGGAGGAGGTGTGACAAAATGGCAATATTGAAAATCTGAAATGAAAATATCAAAAATTGGTGAAGTTACGAGTGTGTGTAGAAACTGCACAATGCATGCTTGTAACACACCCATTTTTTTTAATTTTTTGCATGAAATTTCAACATGGGATTTTTGGGATCTCATCTCATGTACACTGGTACTGTCATTTCATTAATTGGTCCAGAAAGGTGATTCTGTGCAGTGACCACAAAATCACATTTTGGGACTGAGTAACGAGATGACAGTGACATTGTTCATGAGGTGGGGTCCCAAAAATTCCAGATTGAAAATTTGGTGCAAATATCTCAAAAAATGGTTGCAATAGCAACATAAGTTGAAATGGCTTCCCTTTGATTCTTCAGTTTGCGGTTCAGCTTTGAAGAGTGCAGATGTGTCTTGGTCCTGAGAAGATTGCTGCTCCTGACCTCTAGTGGTAAGTATGGGTAAGGGGGATGCAGGGAGGTGGGTGCTCAGTGGGAGGGTGAGGATGGGGGAGGGGGGACTTGTGAGATGATGAGGAACAATTTTATTTTTTGCAGGTTTAAAAAAATAAGACATATGGGGACAGTTTTCTTTATTGTTAGGTGTTTTTTGTATAATACATATTAGGGTACACTGGGAAGGGCTCCCAATGTGCCATATTTGTGTGTGTGGGGGATGCATACATGCAGACACAGGGACTGGGCACCACATGTCAGCAGTTGTAAATTACCTGCTGTAGCAGGGGGAGGGGGGCATCATCTGACACCAGGAGTGGGCATCCTGGTGTCAAAGCATTACTTCCCATATGGGGGGGCCTGTAATGCTGACATGGGGATTGGACACAAAATGTCAGCACAAAGTGTTTGTTAATCATTAATTCTATTTTTGGCTCATGACCTAGGATCCTAGGTCTTATCTTATGCATGCGAATGGCACAGGGTCATAATGTCGCAAGACATTATGCTATATGCAAAAATTGTGCTGCCAATACAGCATGATTTCTTGCATGTGGCATAATTCTTTTTTGGGGGGGCTGCACCCCAGCACTTTGTTATGGGTTCAACTCTCAACCCCCCACTAAGGATTCTTAACTCGGGGGTTCAACACAAAATTGTACAAAGTGCAAAAAAAAAAATAAAGGTTTCTGGGACTGGGGATCAAACCCAATCCCAGATACAGTGCCTGGGTTACTTGGTGTAGTGGCTCAGTCCATTGAGCCATGGCAGCTGCTTGGTGGAAATGCATCTCATACTGGGAGAGGTGCAATACCATGTACAGCAGTATTCACCGTATCGCACCACTCACTGTCTGGTACAGCACTATTCTGGGTTAGCTCTAATGTTGTATGCTATTAAGCATACAACATTATGACCTGGTAGGCATGCGAACTAGTATCCTAGATCATATTATGCAAATATGAAGTAGAATTTAAATGATTAAATAAACACATTTTACTGGCATATTTCATCTGGCAATGTGCAGAATGCACCAAAGCGGGTCCCAGTAAGCAACCTATATGTATTGGTTCCTCTCAATAATATCATTTTGGGAGGTTTCAAAAACAATTGTTTGGGCAAAACTGAAAAAAGATGGCAGTCATACGAAAGAGGAATTTTCTCATACAATGCAGATTTCTTCTTTTGTAACAACCAGCTATCTAGAAGTGCCTACTGAGCATGCTCAGAAACAGTTTTTTCACATTTTTAACTTGCAATAACATAAAAACTGCTTATTGTTTTTACTCCAAACTAACAAAAAGCACATATGTGGGTTAGTCTCTTTCTACCCTGCAAATTTCATGCCAAACAACCAAACTCTCTGGGCTGTAGGGAAGTTCAAAGAAAAATCACAGCAAACTCATTGCGTAAAAACATGTTTTTTTCACCTCTCTGTAACCTGGAGACCACACATCCAACTGGAACAAAACTTACCAGATCTTGAGCTCTACCCCCAAAAGAAGGCACATACCAAATTTCTTGTAAATCTGTTCAACAGTTCCAAAGTAATTGAAGTGCAAACTTTTGAGTTTAACAATGAAGTGCCTACTCAACCCTAACTATAGGGGTGTGACCGTGCCCCTATTATATATATATATATATATATATTTATATTTATACAAAATATATATGTTCTTTGCAAAAAACTTTGTTAATGTATCAGTTAGGGTTGTTTCCACAGTGACAAAAGTGTGGAAATTCAGCATTAGGGTTGCAAACTCTGACACTCCCTACCCTACCTCCCCCACCCTCCACACAGCAACAGGTGTTAGGGTGTTCATTGCAGTCATCAGTGAATGGGGTGAGAGTTAGGCAGGACAACCCCAATGAACACCCCAACACCTTTTGTTGTGTAGAGGGTGGGGGTAGGGCAGGGGGTGTTAGAGTTGGTAACACTAACATTGAATTTCCACACTTTTGTTGCTGTGTAAACAACCCTAACTGATGCATTAACAAGTTTTTTTGCAAAGAATCTCCTTACTTTTTGAAAAAGTGTAATATAAATAGTAAATGGCATGTGTTGGTGGGAGCACAGGGCCTGATTGTGCATAATGATATGCATCTTTGAGAGCATGGGCCCTCCAGACTCTGCACTCCCACATACACATAACTACAGAGCCACACAGCAGCCCTATAGGGCAAGGAACTCTTGTAACACTAATTTGCCAATATCTCAGCAACCATAGCAGCTAGGCAAAACATTCAAGTGTCATTGCAATCATGACAGCAAGACCTCCATGCAAAATAAGATGACCAAATCCATATCATATATACTTTTTGAGATACAGGCACTGAAAAGCACTGTGGGTACTAACTTTGAGAGCATAACACTGTCTTACGGACACGAAAATGAGCCATTGGAATACTAAGTTCCAAATATCTAGGGAACCATACAAGGTAGAAAAACATTTCTGAATTCATGGTATTCATGGCTTTCCAACCTACTTCTGCACTTAGTTCCCCTACAGGGGGACGAAGCGTTTTTGCAATAAAAATCAGTATCTCAAACCGTTTTTGAGATACGGGCTCTGAAAGGCACAATGGGCACCACAGTGTTATTCTTTGGGAAATTTCTCAACTTTGGAATGCTCTAACTATGGTCCTGTTGAATGTTGTGAGATCAAACCACCAAAAGGCACATCTGTGGGACCAGGGATTCCCACCCTGCAAATTTCAGGTCAAAAACACAATCCACCTTGGCACAATCAAGTGACAAAGAAAACAACATATTAGAGAATGTATTCATGCAGTGTTATTGCTATTACTTTAATGTTTTCTGGCACTGCTATCTCTATAAAGGGAATGTTGTCATGCATAGAAAGATGTTGTCCAGGTTACTTTTTTTTTATCGCGATTGTTTTCATGGCAACAAAAATGTTGCTGTGATCAGAAAATATCAAAATGGTGCAACACGTTTGAAAAACATATTTTCAGACCATCTGGTGAAAAGCGAATGCCAGGGTCAAGTTCTTTAGGGCCCAGTTGGGTAAACACAACTATTGGTGTTTACCAAAGAGCATTATTTTCTCAGTTACAATGCTTTTTGTCTCTCACTGACTGAAAACAAGATGGCAGCAGCATGAAAACAAACTAAGGAAGCACAACAACAAAAATGTGATCGCAAAGGTTTTCACAATTCACATATAAATTTTCCCATAGGCTATAATGGGACATGAAAAATTGAATAACTTTTGACCAGAGCAATATTTTTTCACCAGATTTTTGAAAGGCACCAGTTCAAGCCAGGCCACATGTAGACAAACACATTTGAATCCACTGAAATCCATTCTTCAGTGCATTATGGCTTACTGAAAAATGCACAAAAGTTGACACTTTACATGTTTTGAGTGCCCTACAGTTCCATAACCGTACATCCAACCAGAACTAAACTTTCCAGATCCAGAAAAATATGGTAGGTAGTTGTGCTTGCACCTTTGAAAAATCTTTGATCATGAGACTCGACTGTGAATTCACGATCAAAGATCATCTTTGATCATGAGGGGACATCTGGTCATGGAATTTGGGGTATCTGGTCCCTCCCAGAGAAATATGGTAGGTGGTTGTGCATGCAAACATTCAGGCAAATTGGACAAATGGGCTCAGATATTCAAAAGGGTTGTGCCATGCGCAACAGGATTGCTCATGCACAAGTCCAAAACTGCGCCATTTCGCGATATTCAGAAGGAGGCAGTTGCGCCCCCGAAAACATGCTGAGCAATAGCGCAATGAAAATGAAGGCATGCGCAACCTAAGGGGGCGGATCCATGCATAAAGACCGCAATGCGATATTCAAAGACTTGCGCAATGCGCAATAGCGGCACAGACGGAAACTGCGCACTAGCAGAAATGAGCCAAAATAAAAAGGCTCAAGGAAGCGGCGCAAGAACGCTACCAGGCTGTCAAGTGGGGGAGAGAGAGAGACAGACAGACAGACTGAAAAGGGCAGGCAAGGAAAGTGTTTTCCAAAGTTTGTAGAGGCCAGCGGGGGGTGCCCGGGGCAGTGGAAGTAGCAGTGAGGACAGCGAGGGTAACACAGCAACAGCAGCCGGGGGGGGAGGCAGAAGCCAGGGTGATGGACAGTGCCAGCTTCCACATGGAAGCTGTAATGAGGGGGGTGAGAATCCATGCTGCAGGGGGACGTGGCCGTGGAGGGGCCCGTCAGCAGTATGCCCCCGACAGGTGGTACCGTGCCCGCATTAGCTTTGAGCTGTACACAGATGTAGAGATCATGGGCCGGTACCGCCTGAACAGGGCAATACTGAGACGGCTCTGTGAGCTGTGCAGTGATGTGATGCAGGCACCCTCATGACGGAGTCCCGCTCTGTCGGTGGAGACTAAGGTGACAGCCTGCATGTGCCTGCTCGCCACGGGCACCTTCCAGAGGCTGACAGGGGACACCACAGGCATCACACAATCGGTCACGTCACACATCCTCACCCAATTCCTCAGCACACTGCTGCCACATGCTGCGGAGTACATCCATTTCCCCAGCACCGCGGCAGAGCGTACAGCAAACATGCAGGAGTTCCACAGGGTAGCATGTAAGCCTGGCGTGCTAGGGGCCATAGACTGCACCCATGTGGCCATCCGCACGTTACCTGGCCCCGATGGCCACGCATATCGTAACCGAAATGGATTCTCCAGTGTCAACTGCCAGGTGGTGTGTGATGCCACTGGGCGCATAATCAATGTCTGTGCCACACACTCTGGCGGAGCACATGATGCCTTCATATGGTATCAGTCTACACTGTGCCATCGATTCGAGAGTGGGGACATCCCCACAGGACATCTAGTGGGTGAGTACACATGTATGGAATGCAAACTCTGGGCAAGGGTGGGAATGACACAGGTGCCATGGTAGTGGCACACAGGGAGATGGCCAATATGGACCTGAACATGACACTGCTCTCCACTATCTCCACACAGGTGACTGTGGATACCCACTCCGTCCCTGGTTGCTCACACCGTACCGGCACCCCAGGACCCCAGTGCAGCTATGCTATAATGAGGCACATGCCGCAACACGTAACATCATAGAGCGGGTGTTTGGGATGCTCAAGGCACGCTTCCAATGCCTAGACACCTCCGGTGGTTCCCTACAGTACAGCCCCCAAAAGGCCTGTGGGATATTCCTGGCCTGTTGCATCCTGCACAACATGGCCAAAGACCATGGGATAGCCGTACAGGTCGAACAGGGGGACAGCGATGGGGACGCCGGTGGTGCCGGTGATGATGGTGATGAGCAGCCCCCTCCTAGGATGGAGGGACCCCCGACTGATCCGGCAGGCCCAGCAGCACCGGGACACCATCACAGAGGAGCACTACACACAACACAGGTAAGCCAAGGGGACATGTGTAACCAACACTGTCCATGCACAAACTACAGGCACACAGGGGAACACACCAGGGGTGCATGAAGGTCAGGGGAGTGGAAGGGTCCAGCTATACCAACACACCCTCAGGGAGGGGTGAGCACTCATGGACACACACACACACAGGCACTGAGCGACATGGGCAGATGCACAGCACTGCAGAACTGACATTGCTAACACACAGCACCACCCGACCACCCCACCGCCTGTACTGTCCAAGTACGTGTGTCAGAACCTGGGCACCCTTGCACCTTGGTGTACAGTGCAATGCAGGCATCATCATGCACATGCACCTGTGGACAGCAGTTGGGAGGGTGTGCAGGTGGTCCGTGTTTCGGTGTGGTGAGCAGAGCACTCAGCAGTGCACTGCCCACCATGACACACATTGCACACAGGGCAGCACCAGACAGGGCCCACACTGGGAGACAGCTCAGTCATGTAGCACTGTCCCACAGCCACCACAGATGCGTGTGCGGCCCCACCATGACCAGGGGCCACATGGGGTGGCACTGTTGCACCACCAGGGGTCCCACTGCGTGAACGCGACCTTGCCCGCACAGGGGTCTGCAGCACACCGAACAAACCTGCACCAGGGGTGCTCGGGATGCCCACAGCAGAACCCAGCGTCGACAGGCCTGGTGTCGCACGACGCCGGGAACGGGGAGTGGAGAGTGCACTGTGGGTGTGCGGTACAGGGCACCTGACTGTGTGCCCAATGCGCCCATGACAGAGAATCACTGCCTGGGTCAGCCTGTCAATGGCGGTGGTCACATCCGCCTGCATACGGACCAGCTCGGCTCAGTCCTGAGCACACCTGCTGTGCCACCCACGGACACAGACAGTGCCTCCATGGACCTTGCAACCCACCCTTCAGCTGTACTGATTCCTGCAGCAGGCAGTGTGTGGCCAATGGGTACTGCAGCCCCAATGGCATCGCGACTTCAGGGTGTGGACGGTCCTGATGCACATCACCCCTTGAGGGTGGGCACTGTTCGCCAGGACCAGGTATGGGCAGATCAAAGGGCGGTGGACATGTGCCACTGCTTGACACTGTACCCCCAGACCTGGTGTGCGACTCCTGCTGCTGTCTCTCCAACTGCTGTGCCCCTAGGTCCACCCGTTCCACCGCCGTGCTGGCAACAGTGCCAGACACCTGCACAGCCACCGGTGCTGCCCCACCGGTGCTGACAGGCACAGCCTGGGACTGTGCCAGCATGCTGGTACACAGGTTTGAACCAGAAAGGCCCAGGGGCACGCGGTTGGCTCGCCGTGTGTCTGTCATGGGACACACACCTATCACTGCCCATTGCAGGCCTTCTATCATCAATGGTGCAGGTACGTGCACTGCCATGGTCACAGCATGCTGGCATGCTTGCATGCCAGACTGCTGAGACACAGGCTGTGCACCCCGCACCTGCATCACTGACACCAGAGTTGTTGGCCCAGCGTGCATGCTGCTGCAGTGCCTGCTGGCTGGTGGTGGAGGTGGATGGTCCTCCTCCATGTCCAGCAGGTCCGCATCACTGTCTGGACCCACCACCACCGCCTCCTGAAGATGAACAGGATCTGTAACAGAAAGAGAGTACATGTGAGTGCATGTGAACAACCGCCACCACCCCAAACACCACCACCATGTCATACCGTCAGTGATGGGCTTCCACCTGTCTGGAATCCTCCACCTGGTATGCCGCAATGGCGCTCAGCTGCATGGCTGCGACCAGTGTCTCCTCATGTGGGGTCAGCTGCAACACCACTGGCGGCCCCCGCCAGCAGCAGCATCGCCACCCTGAAGGCTGCCACCTTCTCCTTCAACCTCCTGCGGTCAGTCCCCATCTTTTTCTTGCATTCCTGCACAGAGCACTGGTGGCTTCCGTGCAGGTTAACAGCCCGAGCTACCCCCTCCCATGCAGCCACACGGGACTGAGGGGTGCCCCTCCATCCACTCAATAGTGGCTCATCTTCCAGGTAGGCCTGGAAGAGGGCCTCCGTCTCTGCCGCTGTGAAGTTGGGCCTCCTCCTATGCCCACCATCCTCACCCTCACCTTGGCTCTGCTCAGTCATGGTGATCTGTATGGGTGGAAATGGACACCTGTCACTGTGCAGTCTACAGCATTTCCCCATGAGCATTGTCCTGAACATCACACAGCATGTAACTCACCTCTCACCTGCAGTAACCAAATCTGGCCAGCACAGCCCACTGTCGTACATTTATAGCGCAACACATGCAAATTAGGAGTGGAGCAACTTTAATGACATGCAAATCGCGCCACTGCGCCCTTGAATGGCTGATCAGATGATTTGCATATGTCGGCTGAATATCGCGAATCTGCGCTTTGCACAATACGGAACAGTCGGCTGAGCCAATGGCGCAGATCTGTGCCTGTGTGGTACACTGCATCACGCATGCCCAGATAGCTTACGCATGCGTCTGTGGCACTGCTGACGTGCTGAGCGCGATAGGCAATTCAGGCCATGGCCACCATTGTGCTAGTGGTGCTACAGCACTGGCCACTATATGGCGCTGTGGCATTACTGCGCAATAGTCCACTGTGGCACTGGTACGCAGCTGGTCGGTCATGCAGGATACCTATACATCAGATGGTGCTGTGCGTAGCCTTGCGTCATTACTCATGACCTTGTGTATGCCCTTTGCCCCCTGCCGCTGTTCACCTGCCATGTGTACGTCCCTATTGCGCTGTCTGGTGACAGCGCTATGTGAAGTGACGGCGCTGTTCAAACAGCGCGATTGGAGCCTGTGGTGGTCTATTGTGCAACATCTCCACATGGGGTTATGGTGCAGCAGGGTGCCATATTGCCTGCTGTAAACTGGCTAACATGGCTAGGAGGAGGGCTGTGAGTTGGAGCCCACTGGAGGTGGCCAACCTGGTGGCCCTAGTAGAGCCCCAGTATGAGGCACTCTACGGTGAGGCCCCCCTCACCATAGCAAGAACAGAGGTGTGGCAGCAAGTGGCCACTGACCTGGTGGGGGTCACTGGACGGCGCTGGTCTGCTGAGCAGTGCCAGCACCGGTACAGTGACCTCCGCCGGAGGGAGCCAGACATGTTGGCAAGGCTGCGGGCATGTGCCAGGCGGGGCGTGGTGCCGAGGCCAGGTGAGTGTACCATCTATGCACCTGTATTCTCTGTAGGGGTGTGTGTGTGCTTTGGTGGCTGTGCATAGGTGACGGCTCGGACACGGTTGGCTGTGTCAGTGTGTGCAGCTGTGCGATGGATGGGTATGACTGTGTGGGCAGGCACTCTCACTGGGGCAGGGGGCACTCTGCTGTTGAGTCACACTGATGTTTGTCTCAACATATGTCTCCCACAGGCCGGGATGTGAGGATGCAGGGCCGGGGTGAGGAGGGCCGTGCCAGGGCCCCGGTGGCAGCAGGAGTCACCCCCCGGATGCAGCAGCAGCAGCAATGGCAGCAAGAGCAACAGCAGCAGACACAGCTGCTTGAGCAATGTGAGTATCATGACTTCATGGATGCTATTGCATGCTGGGGGGGGGAAGTCCACTAGCCCTGCACAATACAACCATGCAGGACAGGGGAGGTCATAATTCCACTATACAAGACACTAGTGAGGCCCCACCTGGAGTACAATGTACATTTCTGGAGACCATACCTACGTAAGGACGTAGAGTGGGCAGAGAAGGTTCAGAGGAGGGCAACAAAGATGGTGCATGGCTTGCATCACGGGTCCTATGACGACAGGTTGAAGGAACTGAACATGGAGGAGAGGGGGGAGAGAGGGGATATGATAGAAACATACAGGTATCTTAAAGGGGGGATCAGGGTGCAGGACACACTATTTTGAAGTGAAAAAGATGTTCCAGGACTAGAGGCATGGGATGAAGTTGGAGGGGCGACGATTCAGAGGACACATGGAAAAGGATTTCTTCACAGAGCGGGTGGTGGACAAGTGGAACACCCTGCCAGAGGAAGTGGTGGGGCTGAAACAATCACGGGATTTCAGAATGCACGGGACAGACATGAAGGAATTCTGGAGGTCAGGGTAGGGCAACAGACTTCTAGGAAAACAAAGTGAACTTACAAGCTCAAATGGACGGACTAGGTTGGCCATAGGCCCTTATCTGATGGCACTGTCTATGTATCTATGTATGTATGCAACGACAGGTGACATGCATCACTGTCCAGTATCACAGCACGTCTGTGTATGTCACTAGTGGTCCAGGCATGCACTGGGCACATAGCTGTAACTGGCATCGCACCACGTTGCCACATCACTGGACAGCCTTGTTTGTGCTGTGATGGACATGGGCAGGTGTGTGCAGTGGTGCCATAGCTGGTGCCGCCTGTTTGTGATGGCCATGTGCATGTTCACTATGGTGGGTGCATGCCATCACAGGTGTGGGACATTGGCCATATGGCTTGCAGGTTGGGTGGTGTTCAGGGTTGTGGTCAGTCACAGCCATTGACTGTGTTCCCATTTTTCTAGGCCTCAAGGTTCTCAGGAGGATGGCACGTGATCTTCGGCGCTCACCCAAGTTGGACTTGAGAACCAGGAGATCCTGCAAGCCATCCGGCACCATGGAGCTCGGCCAGGTGGCAGAGGATGGTGCGCCAGCAGGGGAGGACCAGCAGCTGGCTGGGCCATAGCCCACATTACCCTTCCCACTTCTCCCATCCCTACCACCCTGCCTTCCTCTCCAGTTTTAATCCCTCCCTGAACACCCCTACCTTACCCGTCCCCTTGTAAATAGTTTCTTGGTTTTGTTATTTAATATTTTAAATATACATTTCTATTTTGATACAAATACTGTGTTGGTCTCTGATTTGCAGCTGGCTATGGGTGCTCAGTTGCAGGGTGTACATGCCATCTGGGGTGGTATGGTCCTGGTGTGTGTGGTGGTGTGTGCATGGGGGTAGGCTCCAGCATGGCAGTGACTTTCTGTTGGTCTTGCGTGCTGCCACCCACTGCTGGGTGCACAGGGTGTTTCTGGCTTGTAGGCTTGTGCTGCAGGGGTTGCCGTGGTGCTGGGGATGCATGGTTTCCTGCAGTGCCAGTCACTGCACATAGGTGGTGTCTTGGGTTCACAGTGCAGGGTGTGCTGTGTGCACAGGGGCTGCTGTGCACTGTGGTTGTCAACTCCCTGTGTGTGGCACTCTCAGCATGCCAGTGGTTGTGCTGGGGTGTCATAGCTCCGCTATGCTGTGTTGGCTTGTCCCCATGGGCCAGTAGATTATCCATCACACCCCCAGTGATGCTGTGCTTGGGGTGTGCAGGTGTGGTGTGGGTTCTGCAGTGTGTTCCTGTGCCCATGTGTGGCATGGCTGGCGGTGGGCCCCAGCCTGCCTCCCTGGATGTGCAGTTCCATTGCTCTGGGGGCTCTACTTGCGCTATGGCACCTCTGGAATGCTCAGCTGGGCTGCCCTGGTTGCTCCATAGCGCAACATTTCAGCTCAGCTTCTCCTTCCTGGTTGTGCTATGGTGCAGTATGTGCGATATTCAGATGTTGGTTGCTTGCGCAATTTGTTCTGCTCCATGTTTGAATATCGCACCTGTTGCGCATTTGTGCAACTGGTTTGTGCTTGCTCCTGCTGTTGCGCTAATTTTGAGCGCAGTTTGAATATCTGGGCCATGGTTCCAAAGTTATTAAAGTGAAAACCTATAAGTTTAACACAGAAGTGACTGTGCAACCTTAACTCTCTCTCTCTCTCTTGACAACCCCAACCCACACCCTGATGCCTGTTGGTGGGGGCAAGGCGGGTGTGGGGTGCAAGGGGTGATAACCCTAACACCAAATATCATTGCTTTTGTCACTGTGGAACAACCCTAACTGATGCATTAAATGGAGTTTTTTTGCCATGAATTTCCCTTCTTTTTGAGAAAGTGCAATATAAATAGTGAATGGAATGTGGATGCTCCCACCATGCTGCCCATGTCTGTGTAATAACCATAACAATAACGCTAACACTAACAGTAATGGTAACGGTGAGTGAAACGCAAATGCTCATAGTAACTGTAATACCAACAGAAATGTTAACGCAAATGCAAAAGGTAACTGTTACAGTAATGCAAACAGAAATGCAAATGCAACTGGAAATGCAAATGGTAATACAAACGCAAATGGTAACAGTAACAGCAAGGTGATGTAAGACAACAGTAGCAAAAAGTCTGTATCTCACTTCGTTTCCGAAATAACAGCACAAAGGAGATGTGATCCAATAGTAGCGAAAAGTCTATCTCACTTTGTTTCCAAGATAACAGCACAAAGGTGATCTAAGCCAACAGTAGCAAAAAGTCTGTATCTTGCTATTTTTCCGACATAATGGCACAAAGGCAATGTGAGTCAACAGTAGCGAAAAGTTTGTATCTCACTTAGTTTCCGAGATAACAGCACAAAGGCGATGTGAGCCATCAGTAGCAAAAAGTCTGTATCTCACTTTGTTTCTGAGATAAAAGCACACAGGCTAATGTGAACCAAACTACAAAAAGGCACCTATGTACCACTAGGGCTACCTGCACTATAAATGTCAAACCACTAGCACCATACATAATGCTATGTGCAAAATGTTAACTGCATCATGCAATATCTCTGCAGTGAATTATTTTCCCAACATGTAAACAGTGTAGTTCACATCTCCAGGACATCCACTCAACACCCTCTAAATTTCATGTTAAAAGACCAAACCATTCCAGAGACATTAAATGTTAAAGTTTGTGCACCTTTAAGAAGTCATCCACCACAAAATGGCAGAACTCACGGCTGAAAATGTGCTAAAATGGTGGACCTAGCGGCCAAAACATCTTTAACCATGAGGGGGGACACCTTCAAATGGCAATAACTCTGGAACGGAACAACATGTTTTCACCAAACAAAAACTGACATCTTCCATGAACAATGGGCTTTCTACGAGCCAAGATTCAGACCAATAAACCACACAGTGGCTGCACTATAGGTCACTTAAGATAGTGAAGCAAATAGCAACAACTGATTTTTTGGCACTTCACTGCTCAAAAACCGTATATACCAGTGGAATAGAAATTGGTAAATAAAGAGATGTAACATGCCACTCCATGTATACCAAATCTTATCCAAATCTCTTCAATGCTTGCAGAGCAGCACGAGCATAAAACTGGGCACTAGTGGTGAAAAATAAATTTTTGGCACTTCATTGTGCAAAAAACATATGCAGATGTCAAACAGAAATTGGTAAATCCACAGAAGTACCACAGTAGACCAAGTATTACAAATGTCACACAAATCCATTAAACAGTTGTAAAGTTATACTCACACAAAGAATGTTACATTTAAGTGCAAATGAAAACAATAACACCAACGGTGACGCAAACAGAAACAATAATACAAATGGTAACAGAAATGCAAGTGCAAATGTACACACAAATGGTAATGAAAAAGCAAACGTTAATGATAACGCAAACAGAAGCGCAAATGGTAAAGCAAGCAGAAACACAAATGGCAACAATAATAGTGACACAAGCATACACAGTAAGACAAACATTAATGGAAACATAAATGCAAGTGCAAAAGCAAATGCAAATGGTAATGGTAACATAAACGCAAACACTAATGGTATCGCTAACAGTGATGCAAACAGAAACACAGACGGTTATGTAAACACAAGCGCAAATGCAAATGGAAATGGTAATGGTAACTTAAACAGAAATGCTAATGATAATGGTAACGGTGATGGTGATGCAAATGTAAACACGAATGGAAACAGAAACACAAATGCAAGTACAAACGCAAACGGAAATGGTAATGCTAACAGTAACGGTGACACAAAAAGGAAATGTTAATGCTACCAGTAACATAAATGCAAGTGCAAATGCTAACGGTAGCAGTAATGGAAACGCAAACTCAAATGGTAATGCAAACGTTAACACTTATGCAAACACAAGTGCAAACGCAAATGATAAAGGTAACACAAAGGGTGATGCAAAAGGAAACAGTAATGCAAATGGTAACGCAAACATAAGGGCAAACGCAAACGGTTAATGCAAACGGTAACGCAAACATAAGGGCAAACGCAAACGGTAACGCACACGTTGAGGCAAATGTAAATGGTAATGCAAATATTAATGGAAAAGCAAGCGGAAACACAAACGCAAACGCTAACAGTAACAGGATCTCAAACACACATGCTTTTTGTCCCAATAAGGTGCATTCAGAAGTACAGTGATTAGAAAGAATGTGACCATAATAATGGCCCTCATACCAGAAAATGAGCACTTGTAATACTAAATTGCTTGTATCTCAGGAACCATATGACATAAAAAAATTTAAAATCTCATATTATTTATGACTTTCTAGGCAAGTTTTGTACTTAGCCCCCTAATGGGGGACTAAGCATTTTTTGACAAAAACTCCGTATCTCGAACCATTTTCGAAAAACGGGCCCCAAAACACTGCAGTGACACTGTAATGTCATCCTTGGGGAAAATCGCCAAATTTGGAGTGCTGTAACTTTGCAGCCCTGTAATATTTTGTCACCAAACCCCCTAAAGGCACATCTGTGGGTTGTTGGCTTTCTTCCCTGCAAGTTTCAACCCAAGAGACCACAACCCTAACAATAGTGCCACTACCGTGGCACTATAATATATCTTATAGTGGCATGGTAGTTAGGGTTGAGTACCCCATTTAAGGTTAAATCTGAAATTTTGCACCGTAATAACTTTGCCACTGTATGACAGATTTGCCTGCAATTTGGAATGCACAGTCTGGTACCATAGATCTCTGGACCTGGAAAGTTGCGTTACGGTTGGATGTATGGTTGCAGAGCTACAGAGCACCAAAAAAACACATACATTATGGGTCTTTGCATGTTTCTTTGCTCGCTCCTACAGCCCTCATGTTTGGTGCGGTTGGTCTGAAAACTTCAGAGAACATGCAGCTGGGGTCCCCGATGTGCCTTTCAAAGATTTCATGAAAAAATAATAAACGATTCAAAAGTTATTAAAAAAAACATTATAGTCTATGGGAAAAGTTAACATAATATGCGACACTGTCACAAATGCAGTGTTTACTGTCACAAATTACCCCTTTACTTTCGTGATTCAGCCATTTTTTTTTTCATTTGGTGGTCAGAGAAATGCTTGGCGTTTAAATTTGGGACGCTCTAGAGACACAATTTTTGTTGCGTTCACCTAGTCGAGCCCTGAGGATGCTAGCCATGTCTTTTTTGGGGGTAAAACACCCCAGAAATATGTTTTTAAATTTTTGTAAAAGTAGTGCTTTGCATAAGCACTTTTGTGATTTGTTTTCGTAAACTGATTTGAGAACTTGATACTATCCCAAAACAATAGGAAATCTTTGCCACCCTGCTGCAAAACAACAGTTTGGTCTTTTGGGCTGAAATTTTCAGGAAAGAAAGCCAACATCCCGCAGATGTGTCTTTCGGTGGTTTGGTGCCAAAATATTACTGGGCTGCAAAGTTATGGCACTCAGAAGTTGATGATTTTTCCGATAGGATAACATTGCGGCATCTGCCGCACATTTTGGGTCCCGTATCTCGAAAACGATTCAAGATACAGACTTTTGGTCACAAAATATTTTAGCCCCCCAAACTATTCTGGAAAGTCATACATAACATAAGATTTAAATTTTTTTCTGTGGTTTATGGTTCCCGAGATATAAGCAATTTAGTATTCCAAGTACTCATTTTCCTGGTCCGAGGGCCATTATAATGCCCACATTTTTTGTATTCACTGTGCTTCTGAATGCACCTTTTTGGGACACAAAGCACGTGTGTTTGCATTACTTTTACCATTAGTATTTGCGTTCACATTTCTGCTTGCATTCCTGTTAAAGTTTGCGTTAGCGTTTTCGTTTGTGTCACCATATGCGTTACCATTTGTGTTTGCATTTTCGCTTGTGTTTGCATTTCCATTTGCATTACTGTTTCCTTTGGCATCACCATTGCCATTACCATTTGTGTTTGTGTTTCCATTTGCGTTACCGTTTGTGTTTTCATCACTGTTTGCATTGCCATTTGTGTTTGCATTTCCATTACTGTTAGTGTTTGTGCTTGCATTTCTGTTGTCCCTTGTTTTACTATTTCCTTCTGCGTTGCTGTTGCCATTACCATTGCATTTTCATTTACATTTGCATTACTGTTACCATTTGCATTTCCATTGCCATTTGCATTACCATTAGTGTTTGCATTTGCGTTTGCACTTTCGTTTCCATTACTGTTTGCATAATCGTTTCCATTCATGTCATCGTGTGTGTTACCATTTGTGCTTACATTTGCATTACTGTTAACATTGCTGTTTCCTTTTGAGTCACCATTGGCATTACTGTTTGCTTTACTGATACCATTTGCATTTCCAGTACTGTTTTCATTAGCGTTTTCATTTATGTCACTGTGTGCATTTACCATTTGCATTTGTATTTGCACTTGCATTTGCATTTCTGTTTGCGTTCCATTATCGTTTTCATTTTTGTTGCCATTTGCGTTACCATCTGTGTTTGTGCTCATGTTTGTGCTTGCATTTCCATTACCATTTGCGTTACCCTTTTCATTTGCTTTTGCGCTTGCATTTGTGTTACCGTTTGCATTATTGTTTGCTTTTGCATCACCATTGGCATTACCATTTCTGCTTGCATTTGCATTACCATTTCCATTTTTGTTACTGTTTGCATTACCATTTGTGTGTGCATTTTTTTCCGTTACTGTTCTCGTTACTGTTACTGTTACCATTAGTGTTGGTGTTACTGTTAGCATTAACGTTCCTTGGGAAGGATGGTGGGAGCATGGGGTCCAAATGGCCTTGCATTCCCACCACCACCTACCATTCACTATTTATAGTGCACATTCTCAAAAAGAAGGGAAATTCATGGCAAAAAAACTCAGTTTAAAGCATTAGTTAGGGTTGTTCCACAGTGACAAAAGTGAGGAAATTTAGTGTTAGGGTTGCCACCCCTACCATCCCACCCCCACCCTCACACCACCAACTGGCATTGGGGTGTGCGTTGGGGTTGTCATGCCTAACTCTCACCCCATTCTCCTATACTGCACCACCTCAGCTTCTTTACACATGGAATGGGGTGAGAGTTAGGCCAATGACCCCAACACACACCCCGGTGCCTGTTGGTGGGGGTGGGAAGGTGGGGTGGCAACCCTAACACTGAATTTCCTCACATTTGTCGCTGTGAAACAACCCTACTGATGCATTAAATGATGTTTCTTGACTCAAATAAATATATAATAATAATAATTATTTTTTTATAATGTGCCTTTCATAACCAAGGCGCATAAAAATAAAACCAATTTAAAACATATAAAACAAAACAAAATATCAGCACAGTTAAAAATACATACTTATCAGTCAACACCATCATTAAAAGCTTTATCCCACAAAAATGCTTTTAAAGCTTGCTTGAACCCCCCCCCCCACAGTCACGCACTCCCTAATCTGACGGGGTAGAGAATTCCAAAGGTACGGGGCCACGAACACAAATGCTCGGGCTCCTGCAGATTTTAAAGTCACACTCGCAATCTCTAGCAACCGCTCGTCGGCTGAGTGGAGTGGTTCCTCAGGGAGATAAGGAATCAGAAGCTCTTTCAGGTAGTCAGGGCCCAGTCTGTGTAGGGCTTTATATGTCAGTAGCCTGACTTTGAAGGAGATCCACCACTGAATTGGCAGCCAGTGCAGACCCTGAAGCACCAGCGAAATATGGGAAGATCTCGAAATCCCCATCAACAACCGGGCTGCTGAGTTCTGCACCAGCCGCAAGCAAAGGATATCAACCCCCAGTAGCCCAAAGTAAAGTGAATTGCAGTAATCTAGGCGTGAGGTCACAAAGGCATGGATCAATGTAGGCAGGTCTATGGATGGAACAAGGTGCTTAATCCTGGTGATGCTTCTAAGATGGTAAAAAGAAGACTTTACGACAGCTGACACTTGAGCATGAAGAGTCAGCCAGAGTCTAACAACACCCCCAGGTCTCACACCTGTTCAGAGGCCTGGAGCTCAGCATCCCCTAGGAATAATCCCAGTGGACAGCCTGCCCCCAGCCCCCATCTGACGACCTGGATCCAAAACCATCACCTCCGTCTTCACGGGGTTCGACCTCAACCAACTGGACCTCATCCACACTTGGATTTCTTCGAGACAGTTATTAAATACTGAGACAGCTCCTTCCTGGTTGGGAGCAAAAGACAGATATAGCTGGGTATCATTGGCATAGCCATGACATCTCAGCCCATACTGTCTTACAATGTCTCCCAGGGGAAGCATATACACCGCAAGCAACATGGGGGACAGCACTGAGCCCTGAGGGCCCCCACATGACAGAGGGATCGAATCAGAGGAAAAGACCCCTAACACTACCCTCTAAGATCTTCCAGTGAGTTACAATGTAAACCATCTGTAGACCAATCCAGAGAGTCCACAGATGAATCTCAGGCGCTCAAGCAGAACCCCATGGTCAACGGTGTCAAACGCTGATGATGGATCTAAATGTGCCAAAATCAACTGTTTTCTCTGGTCTCTTGCCATCAGGAGATCATTGAGCACCCAAACCAGTGTGGTCTTGGTACTATGCCTCTTCTGGAAACCTGATTGGAGAGGTTTGTAGACATTATGGATGGTCAAATGGTTCTCCAGTTGTGCAGCCACTACTTTCTCGATCACTTTCCCCAAAAAGGGGAGGTTTGAGATTGGCCTGTAGTTTGCAAGAGAGTCTAGGTCTGAAGCAGCTTTCTTCAACAGCGGTGTCACTACTGCCTCTTTCAAGGAACAGGGATAGACACCGGAGTCAAAGGAGCACCAGACTATCTGCGCCAGAACCGGGCCGATAAGATCACCACAACCCATAATTAGGAAGTCAATGTATATATATATATATATATATATATATATATATATATATATATATATATATACACACACACTACATTAATGCATCAGTTAGGGTTTTTGTTAAATCATCAAAAGCTGGGAAATTCAGTGTTAGGGTTATGACCCCTTCCACCCCACCTCACCACTCTCCACATACCAATAGGCATCAGTGTGTGCCATGGGGTTACCGGGACCAACTCTCACTCCATTCAATGTGTAAACAAACTGACATGGTATAGTATAGCATAATCGGGTGAGAGTTAGACCCAATGACCCCATTACATATCCCAATGCCTGTTGGTGTGTTGAGGGTGGGGGGGGGGCGTGGGGTGGTAGGGGTGGGAACCCTAACATTGAATTTCCCAGCTTTTGATGATTTAATAAAAACCCTAACCGTTGCATTAATGTAGTTTTTGGCAATGAATTTCTCTTATTTTTGAGATAGGATAATAATATCCCAATTTTACTGTGGGAGTTATGTGCATGCATAGAATAAATTAAACGGACATATGTAATGTGGGAATTTTCAGGAATTGTTTCAGGAAATTTTCAACATGGCCTTTTGAGGACCCCACATCATGAACACTGCCATTTTGTTAATTTGTCCTGAAAGGTGATTTCACAAAGCAGGCCTGCTACTCTGCACAACAGGTGCAAAAACATGTTTTGGTCAGGATGACAAAAGACAGCTGTATAATGTTCATGAGGGGTGAGAAAATGGCAATGTGGAAAATCTGGAGTGAAAATATGAAAAAGTGTCAAAATTACGTGTGCTCATAACGCAGTCATTTTTTGTAATTATTTAACCATATTTTCAACATGGACTTTTTGAGGCCTCCCCTCATGAACACTGGCACTGTGATTTCATTTATCCATTCTGAAAGTTGATTTTGCATAGTGACCACACTATTGACAGTGTCAGTGGCTCAGGAAGTAGCACACTCACCTCTGAGGCTGGGAGATCAGAAGGCTGTGGGTTCTATCCCCACACCAAGCACTTGGGTTAATATCCCAATACTGATACTGCAGTGCAGCATGAGGTGGGTGCTGCACTCCTGCAGTGCCGTCTTTTAGATGAGATGTCAAACCAAGGTCCTATCTACCTGTTTAGGTGGATGTTAAAGATCCCATGGTACTTCTCAAAAAGAGTAGATTCAGAAGTATATTGAAATCAAACACAGGTTAGTATATGTTACATAGTAAAATCCTAACAAAATACAAAGGGAAAACTAAGAGAAAATGAAAAAAAAAACACTCCACGTCCTATCCTTTTACCGAGACATGAAGAAGTCATACAAAATGTTTCCATAAATTCCCAGCTGTTACAATATTATTCATGCATTACACATCATAAACAATAGTTAAATTGCAAATAATCTGGCCAACAATCTGTTGCAGACTATAATCTTGCTGCTGTAATAAAAGGGCACACCTTGCCTGCCATAAATAATATTTACATAGGGAGAAAAATAATCTGAGCGTACTAGGGTGATATTTACCTAATGATGAAGGATATATACTAAGTACTAAAATTTCATGTGTTAGTTGTAGAGATTTCTTGGTGCCCCAGGTTTTGAGCAGAAAGGACCAACATTTATTTGAAAAGGGGCATTCTAAATAGAAATGTTACTGTGTTTCAACTATGTCTGGGCAAGTGGACCTGGGACACATACCTTCTTCTACAGCTTTATGCTAGTGGGTACCTCTTACTCCCAGGCTACCAAAACATGATAGCCAAACAACATTCCATACTTTTAGAGGCAGCCTTTTATCTGTAAACTGTGAAAAAACAATAGTGAGCTGAGAATCATAAGCATTTAACACCTGTGGTACCTCAAAAAACTTAAGGTTCGGAATATAAGCATAAAAGGGGTTTCTGGAGTTACATAACAAGATTTTTATTTATTTATTTATAGATAAATATCGGATAACACCTTTGAGTCAAAGACTATTTTACAAAGGTTCCACGTCATACATAAGAAGAGACAACAGTGTACAGAGTAACAAGTAACATAGTAGTTAAACACAGCGGTTACAGAATGGTTGCAGATGATTACAGAAAATACAAAGAATACAAAAAATAGCAGCTGGGAATAAAGGTTGCGGGTATATGCATAGCATTTCAGGGCGATGGCACTAGCCATGCCCACACGTTATTCGTTGGTCAGGGCTGGACAGAGATGTCCATTGTCATGGTATAGGCATGCTCAGGGGCGGAAGACCAGAGTTAGGTCCGTAGACATGGGAGATGGGAGGTGGTAGAAAAATGGAGCGTCAGGTTTAGGGGCAGTCACATACTGATCCTTGGGTAATAAGGTCCCTTAGTTGGTACTTGAACCAACCAAGTTTTGGTTCAGTGAGAAGGGAGTTTGGGAGTGAGTTGAGCCAGGTTGGGGCCAGATATCAAAATGTTCTTTGGCCAGAGGTGGTTTTGCAGCAAGGTACCCTAAAGTGGGTAGTTGATGACTGCTGTGTGAGGTGACTGGACAGTGGGGCCTGAAGTAGTGGGGTGAGGGCTAGAGGGAGTAATCCTGAGGTGATTTTCTTTGCGAAGAGGCAGGCCTGGTACTTTATCCTCCCATCGAAGTTGAGCCAGTTTGCTGAGGTGTAGAGGGTGCATGTATGAGTGAGTCTAGGACAGCCTGTAGCAAGTCTGCAGGCCTTATTGAGGGCCACTCTAATCTTGTGTAGGTGGGTAGTGTCAGCCGCACTATAGAAGATGATACCATAGTCAAGTAGGGATAGAATAGATGTAGAGATGGCTAGGCGGAGAGATTCAGGAGGCAGGCAGTGCTTATAGTGGTGAAGGAGACCAATACGTATGTTGATGGCGGTGCTTAGTAATTGGATATGGTCATGGAAAGTGAGACCTGTGTCTAGGGTGATGCCAAGGTATTTGAAAGTGTTAACCTCTTCAAGGGGATCATTTAGTGAGTTCAGAATGTGCAAGGGTTGTCCTAGGTTCATATTTTGGTGGTGTGCAAACATCATGGATTTAGTTTTTTTGTAATTTAGTACGAACCTATGCTGAAAGAACCAGGAGTTAGCTTCAGAGAAGGATTTCTGGAGTGCCGAGTGAAGGGCTGTGGGATCAGTGTGAGAGTTGTAGAGGATTACATCATTTGCATACAATAGCATTTTCCCAGAGCAGGCACTGGGCAGGGTGTTGAGGTATAGGGAGAAGAGAAGTGGGCCAAGGATAGAGCCTTGAGGGACCCCAGACCTGACTTGGTGGGAGGATGACAGGGAGTGGGCAATCCGGACTGTCTGGGTTCTCTCAGACAGATAGCTGGCAAATCAGTCAATGGTCTCATGGGAGAGGCCTAACTGAGTGAGGGAGTCCAAGAGAAGCGAGTGGTGCACGGTATCAAAAGCCTTTGAGAGGTCTATAAAGACAGTGCCAGTAGTGTTACCAGTGTCTAGGGATGTATGGAGGGCATTTGCAAATTCCAAGAGTGCAGTGGTGGTGTTGGTTCTGGCAGAAGCTGTGTTGTTCAAGACACAGAGTACTATATTTGGTGAGGTAGTCTGTTAGTTGTATGGCCACGATTTTTTTCCAGGGTTTTAGAGAGGGGAGGCCGGATTGATACTGGGTGGTAGTTCCCAGGCAGGGTGCGGTCACCACTTTTAAGGATAGGAGTGATGAGAGCAGATTTCCATTTGGATGGGAACTGGCCCAGAGAAAGGGAGCTGTTCAAAAGCATGGTAAGGGGGAGGAGAACTTCGTTGAATGTGAATCTAAGCAGTTTTAGGTCCAGCGAGTCACTGCTGAAATGGGATTTGCTGAGGGGTCTTTTGGGGGGTCACCTACCACAGTTTTAATTTTACACAATCCATATGTAAATGGGGGGCAAGTGAAACTGTTCTAAATTACGTGGAAAGGATGATGGAGTACTTAACTAATTTAGGAAAACTAAAGAGATTGCAGATTCCATGATCTTATACCCTGCATGGATGGATGGATGTTGAAAAGAGAGAAAGAAAGTTCTGACAGAAAAAAGACTGTGAAAAAAAAAAAAATCGGATTTACCATCTGTACTCCCCCTAAATTGTAGTCATGGTAAGTGTGGCCTCTCTTTATGGGGTTAAGTCTGCTCCCTCAGAAACTTTGAAAAAAGACATTCATGAGCCTGGATTCTAAAGAGAGAGGTACTGGAAAAACCTGAGCAATGTGTAGAAACATGGAAATAATCAAGGTATATAGAAGAGATCCTCTTTTTTCTTTTTGAGATTGTTTTATTTTTCCATGTGGAGATGGTTTGTTTAGTTCTTTGAATTAAGGAAGACAAATTCAAGGAGGTATCGTCAGGACCCCATAACTGTACACCCAAAATTTTAATGGAATGTGGAGATGTTTGTATATTTGCAAATACTCCTGGAACCAGGTCCTGACATTTGTCGTAGTTAAGTTTGGAGCCAGATACTTTCTCAAATTCAGAAATTTCTAAAGTGAACTCCTGTTCATTTAAATCTGAAGTAGCACATATTCAGAGATCATCAGCATATGCACTCATTTTTAGAGTGAAGGATCCATCCAGAAGAATTATGGAAGGAATACCTGTGTTAACAGAAATTCTTCTAATCAGAGGGTCAGTTTAAAAAAAATAAATAATAAGGGGCTAAGCGGGCAGCCTTGCTGTGCCTCTTTATTTCCCACAAAGGCTTTACTCAGTTTTCCATTAACATAAGGTATAATAGATGCCAACTTATAAAGCAGTACAATCCACCTAATAAATTTATATGGAATATGATAAACTTTCCATACATGGAATAGATAATGATGATCAACCTAATCAAAAACTTTTTCTTGATCTAATGCCAAGGTCAAATGCTTGGAGTTACAAACTGCCACATGCAACATTATGTCTCTCAGAAATATCAAATTTCTGAAAATGGACCTTCCCTCAATTGTACAAGACTGCATACTACTGATTACAGTCTCTGCTACTGTAGAGAGGTGAGCTAATAATAGGGAAGATAGAATTTTGTAGTCAACATTTAGGAGGCTAATTGGCCACCAATTTGACAAAACTCTTCTGTTTCCTATTTTATAAAGCAGTAACACTAAAGCTTGGGACATCATTTCAGGGAATGTTTCTGAAGATAAAGTAAAGGAAAACACGTCCGCTAATATTGGGCCAAAATAGGCTGCACACTTTAAATACAATTCACTGGTAAGTCCGTCTGTTCCAGGCGTAGAGTTTTTCTTTAGTCTACCTAAAATAGCTATCACCTGTGCTGGAGAGTCTGGTGAAGTCAGGGCAGCCAGGGTATTAGAGTCTATAGATGGAATATTCAAATTCTGCAAATAACTGGAGTCCCCTGAGGCAGTAGACAAACTAAAAATCTCCTGCAAATATGTTTGTGAAACCTGCTGGATTTTATCTTGCTCCGCATAATATGCATTAGTACCAGGGCCAAAAATGTTATCAGTTTTAGAGTGCTGAACTCTTGTCTGGCAGCTTTTGTAAATGTCCAAGGAAGACTTGGATCCATGCATACCAAATTGTGCCTCTACTGTCAGTGATTCTGCCCTGTTATACTGGGCTTTAAACATTTCAGCCTTCAATTCCTGGATTTCGTTACTTAAATCCAGTTTATGCTCATAGGCCCTTGATATTATTGTATATAATGAATCCCATAGTTTTAGGTATTGTTTTATTTTTATTTATTTATTGAAGATATCAGAGAACATACTTTTGAGTCAAAGACTCCTTTACAAAGGTTCCATATCATTATATACAGAGACATTAGATACAATGGCAACAAATAAGACACAACAGTTACAAAGAAGCTTGTACATTAGCAAAAGTGGTTACAGAAAGTTGTAAAAACAGTTACAGAGTAAAAAATGGTTATCAGTTAACAGGGTACATACACTGCAGGATGGTGGCACCAGCCATGCCCTGGTCATTATTTAGTAGTCTAGGCTGGACTGGAGGTGTCCATTGTCCAGGTATAAGCTTGCCCTGGGGTGGCAGGACCAGGGAGAGGTCCAAATATGAGGGGGGACATGGGTAGAGCAAAAAATCAAGAACAGTCGCAGGCTGAGCCTTGAGAGATTAGGTCACATAGTTGAGACTTGAACTGACCAAGTCTGGGTTCTGAGAGGAGGGAATTAGGGAGGAAGTTAAGCCAGCTAGGGGCCTGGTGCCTAAATGTTCTTTGACCCAAGGAGGTCTCACAGAAGAGTACCCAGAAGTGGGTTGTTGTAGATTGCCGGGTGTGGTGGGAGGACAAGGGTACTTGGATTAGGGGGTAAGGGCAGGTGGGAGTAGACCTACAGTTATTTTTTTAGCAAACAGGCATGTCTGATATTTGAGCCTCCAGTTGAAGTTAAGCCAGTTGGTGGAGGCATACAGGGTGCAGGTGTGTGTGTGCATCTGGTGCAACCAGAGGCTAGTCTACAGGCCTTATTAAGAGCCAGCCTGATTTTGTTTAGGTGTGTGTTGTCAGCTGCCCCATAGATTATGATGCCGTAATCTATGAGTGACAGTACTGAAGCTGAGACAGCTAGGTGGAGGGCTTCAGGTGGGAGGCAGTGCTTGTATCGGTACAGTAAACCAATACGCACATTAACGGCGGTGCTCAGTTTTCGAATGTGGTCATGGTAGGTGAGCCCTGAGTCTAGGGTGATACCCAGGTACTTGAAAGAGGTAACCTGCTCAAGGGGGTCATTGAGGGAGTTTAACATGCACTGGGGTAGCCCACTGTTCCTGCTTTGGGAGTGGGAAAACACCACAGACTTCGTTTTTTTTGTGGTTTAGAACTAGCCTATGCCGAATGAACCAGGATTCTGCTTCCACAAAAGATTTTTGGAGTGCATTACAGAGAGCGGTAGGATCAGTGTGGGAGCTGTAGAGGACAGCATCATCTGCATACAAGAGTAGTTTCCCAGAGCAATCCTTGGGTAGGGAGTTGAGGAACAGGGAGAAAAGTAGGTGGCCAAGAATAGATGAAGACTCATTTGTGAGTCGAAGCACTGGGGCAAGTTAGCACTTTGTTTTGTATGTATGTCTGTTGGTCCTTTCGTTCTTCAGAACTCAATAAATTTTTGCATATCAATCAGTTTGGACCTGGATTTATCCTATCACAGGTGAAGGGTTCTGAGCTTTTTTGGCCTGGCCAAGAATAGAGCCCTGAGGGACTCCTGCCCTGCCTTGGAGGGGGGAGGACTGGATTTGGGCAAGTCTGACTGTCTGAGTTCTCTCTGACAGATAGCTGGCAAACCAGCCAGTGGTCTCAGAGGACAGGCCAATTTGTGTGAGGGACTCCAGTAGTAGCGTGTGGTGCACCATATCAAATGCCTTGGAAAGGTCTATAAAAATGGCACCAGCAATGTGGCCTGTGTCCAGAAATGTGTGAAGGGCATTAGTGAACTACAGGAGAGCTGTGGTAGTACTGTGGTTGTGCCAGAAGACATGCTGCTCAGGACACAGAAGGCTGTATTTGGGGAGGTAGACCATAAGTTGGGTGGCCACAATTTTCTCTAAAGCTTTGGAGAGGGGGTGCAGGATTGAGATGGGATGGTAGTTTCCAGGCTGGGTGCGGTCACCGCTCTTAAGGATGGGTGTAATGAGAGCTGATTTCCATTTAGAGGGGAACTGGCCCAGCGATAGGGAGCAGTTCAGGAGCATGGTGAGTGGGAGAAGAACTTCATTAAAGGTGAGCCTAAGCAGCTTAAGATCTAGTGTTATCATTGCTGAATATTGACTTTCTGAAGGCCTTGAGGAGAAGGGGGGCAGCTTCATGCTGCGATATTGTTTCAAAGCGGAACAGGGGGGTGGTGGGAGAGGTGGGGGTGCTGGGGGGTGGGGGAGAAGAAATTGGGCGGGAGAACACTACTAAGGTTGAAGAAAGAGGTATTAAATGTATTTGCAATCAGGGCAGGGTCTGTGGTGATACAATCATTTGCCCAGAGTTGGGAGGGAGGTGCAGAGGAAGCTTTACTGCTGAGCTCTTTGAGAGAGTCTCAGAACTTGCACCCCGAGCCCCATGTGGTAGTGAACGAGGCTCAGTAGTACTCAGCTTTGGCCTTCTGAATATTCTAAGTACATTTATTATGCACCTCTTGGTAGCACTGTTTTTCAGAGGGCTTACCAGTTTCCAAGGCACTATGCCATAGATTGTCACGGTCATGCATTTGGTCTAATGGGGCTTGTGACATCCAAGGTGTGTCAGCCCCTTTGACAACCTGTTTGCTTAGGGGTGCATACCAGTCACAGGCAGAACTGAAGGTGTTAATGAAGTGGTCAACAGTAGTGTCAATGTCCAAAGTGGCTGTAATGGGGGACCAGTCACTGGTTGAGAGGTATTGTCTAAGGGCCCGAAGTTTGCCAGGTTTGAGATGGCGCTAGAGGATAGTTTGTGGGGGGGGGGTGCTTTCTTGCAATATATGACTAGTGACAAAGCACCAGGGAGTGATCACTCAGGGCATTGGGTAAAACCCTGACCTGGGTAGCTTTATGGGGTGCATTGCTGAGCAGCAGATCGAGGAGAGTGGCAGTACAACATCTCTGGTTCAGTCTAGTGGCGGTGGTCACAAATTGGGACAGGTTTTGAGAGGCTGCCGCATCCCTAAAGGGGTGCTGATGTGTCAGCTAGCCAATTTAAATTAAAGTCCCCAAGGGCAATGATTTCTGCCTTGTCAGGGACAGACTGTAGGTAGGTGAGGAAAGAGTGGAAAGCACTTTTCTGATTCTGGGGAGGAATGTATATAGAAGAGCGGTACAGGGGGGCTCTGTTAGGTGCAATAGTGATTTTCAGAGTGAGGGCCTGGGCCCCATGCTCTAGGGACATGGGTGGGAGGGAAAGACATTGTAGCAAGTCCTGGATGTATAGTGCACATCCACCATCTTTTTTAGAGGTACAATATGTAAATAAGATGATGTAGAGTTTCTCACAGACTGTTTCCTAAAAAAAAAAAACTTTCAGCTCTATCTTGGTGTCTACCCACCAGTCTGTAAGAGACTCAAAAGCATCTACCACAGAAAATCTATCTAATAGAAAATCAAACAGTTACTCCTCCATGTCAGGTTGAGTTAAAAAGGAATTGTTTAGCATCCATCTAGAAGCAGAATGTTTTGAAAAAGGGGGAGGGGGTGTCACTATTGAACAAGTTATAATTACTGCAAAGTGATCTGAAGTTTCACAAGGGAAAACCTGCACTTGTGTACTAAGCAAGGATTTTGAAATAAATATATAATCAATTCTCAATGCCAGAGGGCCCTTAAAAACATTTTTGCTCCTCTAGAGCTCACTGCAGTGTATCCATCTAATAGCCCGGCAGTTTTTAAAACTGAATTTAAACAATTTATATCACCAAAAGGTTTAGTAGTACATCCTCCTCTGTCCTCCTGTGATCATGGACAGTTAAAATCCCCACCCATTATTACATGACTTTTGGTATGTAAGTAGGGCTGAATTGATGAGAAAAGTGCAGAGCATGAAGCAATGCTTTGCGGGGCATAAACATTTATAACCCTAACATTTTCAGTTCCTCTGCACAGATCTATGAGAAGAGCCCTTTCAGGGCATATATCAACCAATCTCCTTATGAAGAACTGAAAACCTCATATCAGGATACCTAACCCATCCCACATATCAGGACCCTGAGACCAAAAGGAAGGACCAATGGACCATAATTTTTTTGCATGTGACACCTCATGCATGGTCTTGAGTCTGGTATCCTGGAGGAGGTAAATATTGTTAGATCTTTTAAAATCTGGAGGGCAGTTTGTCTTTTTTAGTGTGCCTTGATACTGCATACATTAAGGGTTAAGGGGGAAATGTGCAGGTCAGCCCTCATTCTACCTTATGAAACAGTATCATCAGAACACTATCTGGTGTGATTTCTCAGCTTTCTTTTTAACAATGTCTGACTGTGAATCAGATGAAGGATCTAATCCAGAAGATACAGTGGAGGAATCAGAATCATCCCCATCATCCTCAGTATCTCTCCACTGCCTCCTCTTTGCCAGTGTTTGATACCTATTCCTGGTTACCACTCTATTCTTTTGCAGGAGTGTTTGGTCAGCTTTCCTCTTCCCTTTCTTTTCCTTTTGTATCCACCACCATAATAGGAACCTGAGGGGAGGGGGAGGGAGGGAGGGGTATAGCTACAACATCACAAGTGACTATAGGGGGAGGACATGGAAGGGGAGGGGGTCCTTGGTTGGTAACATCATTAGTGCCAGTCCCTGCAGATTCCAACAGAGAACTTTCTTCTTCTGGGGAAGGGGAAGCAGAAGGTAAGTCAGTGCTGGTGCGAGGAACCACCAGGCTTTCCCGTTTCTTCAGAGTTTGTACCTGGCATTTTGTCAAAAGCTGTACTGGGTCTTGTTGGGCTTTGTCCACTCTGTTTCTCTCAGCCCAAGGATAATTCCTATAAGACTGCCCTATCTCATCACACAGGTTACGTTTCAAAGGGTTAGGGCAACTTAAACTAACATGCCCATACTCGAAACACAAGTTACATCTGGGTTGTGCACACACGGAACTAAGGTGGATATGTGCACCACATGTGTGGCAAGTTCTAGGTTGCTCCTGGTAGAAACAGAGGCCCCTGCCCCTGATGATGTAAAAACTCCCAGGGAGATGAGCTATACCAGAATCCAGCTGTTTAAGCTGCTCTTTTACCCTCTAGTTCCCAGTCCACACCAGATCCTCATACAAAATGGGTGGGAGCTTATAGGATGGAACACCTCTGCTGTAACCAGTATTGAACATCAGCGATACTGATGCCTTCATTCCTAAACAAGAAGGTAATAACCTTTATAGTGAGCTTTGTAAGTGTTATGGGAAAAAATGGGTTACATAAGGGGGTGTTCTGAACCTGCGGGTATTTAGCCCAGAATTTATCAAAGGAATGACTTATTTTAAAACTGACATCATAAATGATCTTACCCTTAACATGGATTACAGCAAATAATTCTGAAGGATTTATACCCATTTGTTCCTTTAATATTTTGTGTAAAACAGTTTACCTATCTGTTGCAGTAGCATTAAACTTTAAACAGATGGCGTTCTTTCACTGAGCCAGTTCCCCTCTGTTTTTAAACAAGTCAGCTATATAAAACTGTTTAGGAAGTCCTGTATCAGTATTATCCTTTTCAGAAATATTACCTTCCTCTTCTTGTCCCAGGACTGAGACCTGTTCTCTGGTGGTTAGACAGTCTGTCCCCATATGTTGTAGCCTGTCCCTAGCAACTAGGGTGAGTCCCCGGAAGTGCCAACTGGCAATGCATAATCCTGAAAAAATCATCAGATCTTTCTATTGCAGCATGAGGCATCCTTGCAGATTGAGAGCCCTCACCCATAATCTGAGCAGTGCTAACTGGGCCCAGTAACATCCAGGTATTAGAGAGAAGGTCATGATTCCAATCTGCCACTTTTAAAACAGCTTCCAGGGACCATGGAGAATGAACTTCCATGTTTTCTTCATTTCGCCCTTTACACAAAGCAGGTAACTGTTTTTCAGGAGTGTTAGTATTTTTTGAACAAAATGAGTTGCCATTAAGGGCAAACCCCATTGTTCCAGGCCACCAGACCTGGGGAAGAGACGGGGGATGTCAGCAGGGACAAGAAAGGGAGGGGAGAAAGGGGGAAGAGGGGAGGGGAAGGAAGGGAAGGGGAAGGAAGGGGAGGAAGTGAGGTCACGAAGAGGGAGGTCTCCCCTGATGTCATCACAACATCAGAAGGGGGCAGGGGATAATGTCCAATGAGAAGCAGAGAAGGGGGAGTAAGGGCGGAGCAACAAGAGGTTTAAAAGGGACAGCACAGAGGGGCTCTGCCACTTTCTGCTAAGGTTCTTAGGTAAGTAATTCAAGACCCACCCGCCACCCTTAAAAGATGGGGAGATGGGGAGGGTAGGAAAGAAAGATTCGATAAGGAGAAAGGGGGAAGGTATGGGGGTTAGGAAAACAAAATGGGGGATTAAGATCTGGAAGAAGGTAAAAGGGTATGGACACCCTGAAAAATGGACAAGAAAAAGGGGAGCAGGAATTGGACCTGCCCAGAATAAAAGAAAGTATAAGACCAGCTCGGGTTTATGACCAGGTAAGGAGTGGAACTGGACCCCCTCGGGTTTCGATGCCTGGGGGAGAAACAAAGAGATACAAAATTACGAAAGAGTGGAATAAAAATGATAAAGAAAATAAGAGGAACTCAATATTGTAAAATTTATATACTGTATTTATGTTTAAGTGGACAATAAAAGGTTTTGCCGACTGAGCAGCCAAATCTACAATATTGAGTGTGACGTCTCTTTTTGAGGGAAGGGGATCTGGAACAACATGACATTTCAGAATAAGCTACTGGAGTAAACTGAGAAGGTATTGAAAATGGACTGGGAGCAATGACTGGAGCGATGTTTTTAGGTCAGTGTCAACAGAATCTTCTTGGAACAATTGCAAAAGGAATTCCTTATTGGACTTAATAGCTTTTCTCAAAAGATCTTCTTGAGACAGAACAAGTGGTTCCTGTGCTAGAGGTGTTGCAGTTTGTATAGTCACTTTATCCTTTACACAAACATCTTGAAGTGGAATATTAGAATTCAAATGGATTTGCTCTTGTACCTGAATTCCTTCCAAATCCTTGTGCTGCAATTCACTTTGTAGAAGATCAGGACTTTCCATGGTATTTCCTTGAAATTCCATCAGACAGCTTCCAACTTCACCTCCTCTTCCTCTGTCCAGCTCCAAACTGGGCTCCTCCATCCTTGCTCACAGGAAAAAGAGCACCCTGGTGCAAGAGTAGGGGAGTTTTTATTAGGAAAAAATAAAATTATACAATACATTTTAGACATATAACACAATTAATAGTATTTCAGATAATATACATTTCTGGTATATCAGGTACAAAACCCTGTCCTTCTGGGATAATACTATGACCAAGAAAGCCTCAAATCAAGGTGAATGATACCACCAATTTTCACAATTTTTCCAAAGGACCCTAACCTGTTTGTTTGACAAAAAAGCAACATCTTTTTTATAGAATGCTTGTACATGTGATTGTACTCTGAAAAGTACATCTATTTGTGTCCAGTAAATTTGTTGTAAGACCCACTTTTATCATGCTATCCATAGGTAGTATTTAAAAAGACTGGCTATAATATGCAAAGCACTTGAGTAGTATCCCAACCAGGGTCCTCTGTAAATATCTAACACTAGTGTGTGATAATTCATAGACCTGTATTCTGATTTGTATAATAAGTTATGCAACAAAGCCAAAAAGACTTAGCATAACAAGATTCAAAAATAAATGAGACTGTGTCTCAGGAAAACCATTACAGGTGTCCCCTGGGCAAAATCTTTCAGATACTTGTTTGTGCTTGTGATTATCTCTGACCCCTAACCTACCATAACAGGTTAACCATGTGTTTCCCCAAAGACATTTGGGTATTTTGGGATAATTGAGCATTTTTACAGTAATTTCTATAGTGTCTAAGGACCCATAAGGGAATATCAAGGGATCATAAAAAGTCCCATCTATAACTATATGATAAAACACTTTTTTAGGGCACAGAGTAACTTCCTTGGAGGCAATATTCCATTATTTCATTTTGTTTGAAACAGGACACAAAATAAGATGAAATAAATGTATTTTTCCAGACTATATGGAAATGTGTTTTACCATCCTCCCAAAGAAGGATAATCCTATTAAGATCAATAGACATCCAGTCCTGCCATTCCTTACCATGTGGTATCAAAAGGGGTCTTATATTACAATAAATAAAATTTGTGTAAAAAAAGGCTATCAGATTCAACATAATTAGACCCCCTCCCCCCCTTTTTAGGTAGGTAGGTAAATTCCTTTTAATTGGTTTAAGCCTATTGCCCCACAAAGCCTAGAGAAACAGGCTATGTATTCTAGTTTCCAAATCCCCCAGGGGAAGAAAAAACAGCACTAATATATATAAGAAAGTAGGAAGTAGTAGAGTTTTGATTAATAGGACCATTTTCTGCTTAGAAATTTGCATATCTCTCCATTTATTTATCAGAAACATTCCTTTGGTTAGTTTATATATTTCCAATTAGCTGTCCCTACCTCTAGTACCCCAAAAGTTACTCCAAGTATTTTCAATCCACCCGTAACAATGGGAAAGTCTGCAATAGAGTGTATGCTTTCCTCCCAGTGGCCTAACTGAAAAGGTTAGCTTTTGTGTGTAACCCCTAGGGGGCGCTACCCTTAGGGCTACTACCCCTGCCTGCCTCCACTGAGACAGGGTGAGGGGCCCAGATCCATTGACGGGTGCCTCCACCCAGAGGTTGGTGTTAATATGGTTGAGACCACCTCGGTTACAGCCCTCTGGGTTACTGCAACCCCCTTTTCATCCCATTAGTGGCTTACACTGGGTACCAACAATTCTTTTCATCAGTACACTTACCCCCTGGGTAGTATCTCTCAGGTCACTCCGGGAACCCCCTGTAAAGTAAGGAACAGTTATATCACAGTCACTATACAGCAGTTCACCAGGGATGCACAAACCAGCCAGGATATAGTTGCAACACGATAATCTGATTTATTAAAGGGTGGGGATAACAAGGGAAAAAGGGGTGGGGAAATCAGGTTAATTAGCTTATACTATAATGATCTACCTAGGGCTCTGTGCACAGGCCTAACCCTAAGATTTACTGTCCCTGGGTACCCAAGCCCTAATGGCTAGTCCAAACGTGGCAGCTGGTTGGGGCCCTTAACACAGATAAACATTACAGTCCTGAGCAGGTCAGAATAGGAGGAAAGTTTAATTAGGCAGTCAGCAGTATAATAATGCACTGGAAACCACTGTGTACACACTCTGCAGGGAGCTACCCTGAATCAGTACTCACAATCCCAGCAAATAACGATTCCTTCAGCACTGCCAGGACGGAGCCTGAACTTCACCAGCCTTCCCACACATTTATATGGCAACAACAGAGGGGTACCATACCAGGCAGCTACTTTCAACCCTTCCCAACTTGCAGAAGATCTTAGACAGCAAACGGCAGCTTCAACATCACAGGCGGACAGAGCGTGACTCAGCAATTCTCTCCAGTCCTCTCAGGTTGAGCCTGGTAGGTAGCTGGGTTGGCACCAGCCTCCTCCGACCGCAGGCTGGTGGATTTAGTCAGAATTGCTTTGAACGGGCAAGAAAAACGGCCACATAGGCCTTCCCGCGCTTCCTGCGCGAACTCTCACACAGCACAGAAGCACAAAGCTCCTCTTTTCTCCTCAGCCACAGTGCATCTGGCCCCAGAAGTAAGGGGTTCTTCCTTCAATTCGGGCACTACCCGCTTCTAGTGGCTGGCATACCTGTCAGTCAACCAGTTTTTGGCCCCTCAGTGGTGCGAAAAAGCGCCAGCCCATAATGCCTTTCCCCACTTACAAGCAGTTCCTCTATTGGCCAGACAGCTCTCCATAGTCCCGAGGTACTGATTGGTCCAATTCAGCAGTTCTGGACCATAATGGAGGAGACAATCGAAACAGTCTTCACTGCAAAGGAAGGCAGGTTAGAACAACTACATTATCATTATTATTTTACGTTATTTCAAACAATACATTATCATTATTATTTTACGTTATTTCAAACAAACAATCACATCCTCCAACAGAACTCCCTCTGCACCACTAGCGATGGCAGAAGGGAGTCATTCTTTCAATATCCCGGGCGGGACTCGGGCATACAACCACGCAGCCCCCCTCCCCCATTTCAGTTAATTACGACTGCAACAGGCAGCCCTTAAAGAGACAGCTCACAGAGGCTTTTAAAGCGCTCACTGGTTACCCATTAAATGGCTTTATGCCGATCACCAGCTAGGCGTGGAGCATGGAGACAAACTCCGGGAAAGCTTTCAGGAACCCCCATTTGCAAGGGGGTTACATGTGTATATTCATTTTGGCATTTGATATATCTGAAAACTCAAAAAACTGCTGACTTACTGCAGTTCCACATTTTTGTATTCTTTAAAAAGAGACAAATATCATCTGTGTATGCTAACATTTTTAAAGGGGGGAGGTACCTCTTCCGTAATGGAGATCCCCATGATATCTGTGGAAACATGAATTTTTTTTGTATTGATACATCAATGGCGAAGATGTAAAGTATGGGACTTAGAGGACATCCCTGTCTCACCCCTTGGCATTGTGTAATAACTCTTCCTTGGAAACAATTATTCAATAATCTAAATGATGCATTCTGGTAAATCATTTTAACCCAGGAAATAAAGGTGTCAGGAATGCCATGGTAAAATGTTTTATTTAGAGCTAGGGATTACAAAGGTTCCACATCAGTTGTAATACAATACAGGTGATGCAACAGAAATAACAATAATGCAGGTAAACAATACAGTAGTCAGATAATTAGTAAATTGAGTGAGCAACACCTTAGAGAAACCCAGAACAGCATTGACAGGGAGAGTAGAGTAGATAAAAGGGGGAAACAATGGGATGGTGAGGTGAAAGTAGGAGCTGCTGGCGGCATTGTCAGACAACACAGGGAGAAGTGCTGGGGTGGGAGGCAGGATGGGGAATCAGGCAAGGAAGGGGAGGGGTAGAGGGAGACTAGGGTAAAATAGGTGATAAGTGTTGTGTTGGAAAGGCATGGAATGGCTAAGGGTGGTGGTAAGTAAGGCTGATTAGATGAGGCAGTCACAGGAGCTGGAGGCAGTGAGATGGAGGTGGAGCCTGGTTTCAAACAAGCCAAGCTTGGGAATGGAGGAGATGGTAGTGCTGAGACCATTTAGCCAGGAAGGGCCCTATGAGAAAAAGAACATTGACCCTGGGTGGTGTGATAGCGGGGAACCTGCAAAAGCTGTGATTCAGATCTCCTAGTGTTTCATGGATTAATGCTTGGGTGCAGGAGAGCTTGGACTCCAGGAGGGGCAAGGCCCATGATAATTTTTTTTACCATGGTGCAGGTTAGATACTTAATACGGTTGGAGAGTTGGAGCCATCCAGTTTGAGCATGCAGATCACAAGTACGTGTGAGATGGTGGGTTCCAGTAATAAGCCGACAGGCCTTGTTGAGGGATGTTGATATGCATCTGAGGGTAGTAGCAGAGGTTGAGCCATAAATGATGAGGCTGTAGTCTATGATGGAGACCACAGAGCTCTGGACAGCAATCCTCAAGACTTCCAGGGTGATACGTTGCCTGTGCTTGAACAGTAAGCCTAGCCGAGAATTTGCAGCTTTGGCTACACTATCAATGTGGACCCTGCGTATGATAGATTATGGTCAAGCAGGATCCCAAGGTATTTAAATGATTGAGCCTTCTTGAGGGTATTCCCCAGGCTGGTAGTGATAATAAGGGGGTGTAGCCTGTGCTGGTTGTGGAAACTGCTAAAAAGCATAGACTTAACTTTTTTGTGATTTAGGACATGGTTATGTTCAATAAACCAGTTTTCAACAGAGGTGAAACCAAGCTGCAGATTGCATTGCAGGGGTGTGGGTTCTTTGTGGGAGGTGAGAATTACAGCATCATCTGCATAGAGGATAATTTGTTCTGAGCAGGACTGTGGAAGGGTATTCAGAAAAAGGCTGAAGAGAAGTGGCCCCAATATGAATCCCTGGGGGACACCTGAATGGGGTAGCACGTCATTTCAGTGCAAAGAACTCCACGTAAACAAATCATCGTAAACAATAACGCATAATGTTTCTTAGTGCACACAACAAATTAGCACATAACCAACACAGCACTTAACCGCTTAATTGCAGAGTTAACACAATGAAAAAATATGTTTCCTTACCTTCTTTGTGTTATTTGTATTGCAGAGTGTTGGTAGTGCACAGTTCATAGTTCATAAGTCAGGGTCCAATGTGTACTTGGGATAATCCATCTTCTCTTGGTTGTGGGAGGCGTTACTTTAGAGTACTTCAGTTGATCAGCTCATAATGTTCTCACAATTTAAAACGTTAATCTTTATTGAAAAAAATTTAAAAAAATGTCTGTGATGATCGCATCCTAGCATCATAGCATACGGAACAGTGTTACACTTGTAGCTGAAAGTTGTGTGCTGCACCCTTTAAGTAGTCAGTGTAATCTGAGTTCCCATACATAGCAACAACAGCAGCGATTCTTTTGGATGTATCTCTATACTTTTTATGTGGTGCTGGTGGCTCCATTCCAGGAAGGTACTGTTCAACTTTTAGCTCATTGCTGTTCTGTTCAACGTTCAGTGCCTTAATTAATTTCCATATAGTTGGATGACTTGCACCAAGTAGGCTGTTGAACCCTCTGTGCCATCCCTCCACAGCGTTTATTGTTCTTGGCAACCCTTCCCTCACAGCGTCATAGCAATTCCAGAAATCAATAGCAAACAGTGGTCTACGACAACCACGCCGACCAACTGGCCTCCCAATCCATGTGTCCTCAAAATAGTCAATCAGCGGGGCCAGTTGGTCATCATTTGCTATGTAAAACTCACTGTTTCTCAAATGTTTGAATGCATCCCATTCCAAGGCAAAAATATGGGACTTCAGAGGAGCTGACTTTGATAAGATGGCCAACAGAGTTAAGCTAGCCCTGGCAAAAAGAAACACAGGTGAGGGGGTACAGGCAAAGTGGGCAAGCATTAAGGATGCAATACTTGAAGCAACATCCCATTGTGTTAGACAGAAAAGGAAGTGCAAAAGAAGAAAGAAACCACTTTGGTCTCAAATACAGTAGCAGAAAAGGTCAGAGCCAAAAGGCTGGCCTTCAGGAAATATAAGAGAACACAGTGGGATGAAGATAGGGAGGCATACCAAACTACCCTAAGGGAAGCAGGGAAGGCGGTAAGGCAGGCAAAGTCCCAAACTGAGGAAACACTAGCACGAACAGTAAAAGAAGGTGACAAGACTTTCTATAGATACATTAGTGAAAGTCCAGAGGGGGTATTGCTAAGCTTAATGTAGAAAAGGGAGCATGTGAGGAGGAGGACCCTGTAAAAGCATCTATCCTAAATAGATACTTTTGCTCAGTATTTACTGAAGAGAAGCTCAGCACCTTGGACACAGGGGGCGGGGGGAGGGAGGTGAGCACTACTCCCTTCACAAAAGAAAGGGTCCTACAAGAGCTTGCTAAGCTCAGGGTGGATAAGGCAATGGGATCTGATGGCATACATCCCAGGTTACTTAAGGAGCTAAGGGTGGAACTAGCAGAGCCATTAGCAGAACTGTTTAGTGAGTCTCTGAGCACAGGAGAGGTCCCGGAAGACTGGAGAAGGGCTCATGTGATCCCGCTCCACAAGAGTGGTAGCAGGGAGGAGGCAGGGAACTACAAACCAGTCAGTCTTGCCTCAGTAGTGGGCAAGATTATGGAGGCATTCCTTAAGGAAAGGATAGTGTAACACCTGGAATCCATAGGGGCACAGGATCCAAGACAGCATGGGTTTACAAAAGGAAGGTCCTGTCAAACTAATCTCATAGATTTCTTTGACTGGGTAACCAGAGTGGTGGACCAAGGGGAGCAGTTGATGTCACCTACCTTGACTTCAGCAAAGCTTTTGACACTGTTCCACATAGAAGATTGATAAATAAGCTGGGTAGGCTCAGGGTGGGTCAGAAGTTGATCAACTGGGTGGCAAACTGGTTGACGGGCAGAAAACAGAGAGTGGTGGTAAATGGTATACTGTCAGAAGAGATGCAAGTCACAAGTGGGTACCTAGGGATCAGTCCTGGGGCCAGTCCTCTTCAACATCTTCATTAGTGACCTTGCAGATGGACTAGAGGGTAAGGCTTGTTTGTTTGCAGATGACACCAAGATCTGCAACAGAGTAGATGATCCAGATGGGGTGGGCAGAATGAGAAGAGATCTGGATAAACTAGCAAAATGGTCAGAAGAGTGGCAATTGGGATTTAATGCAAAGAAGTGCAAGATTATGCACATAGGGAAGAGAAACCCTGAAGCCACCTATAGGCTGGGAGGGGAGTTGCTAGCAGTCACAAAGGAAGAAATAGACTTGGGCATCATCATCACTGATGGCCTGAAATCATCCAAGCAGACCTCTAAAGCAGTAGGTAAGGCTAGAGGGTGTTAGGGTGTATTAGTAGGAGTATCACAAGTTGTAAGGGGGAGGTAATAATCCCTCTTTACAAGACACTGGTTAGGCCCCATCTGGAGTACTGCGTGCAGTATTGGAGGCCACACCTGCACAAGGACATTAACCAAATTGAGGCAGTCCAGAGAAGGGCAACCAAAATGGTGCTTGGACTGTATCAGAAGACATATGAGGACAGATTAACAGAGCTCAATATGTATACCCTTGAGCAAAGGAGGGAGAGAGGTGATATGATCGAGGCATTCAAACACCTTAAGGGCATTAACAAGGTGAAAGAGTCTAACATGTTTAAATATAAGAAAATAGCAGGACAAGAGGACACAGCATGAGATTAGAGGGGCTGATTAAGGGGAATGTGAGGAAATTATTTTTCACAGAAAGGGTGTTGGATGCATGGAATGGCCTACCTCAAGAAGTGGTGGCTATGAATACAGTGCAGGGCTTCAAACAGGCATGGGATAGGCATAAGGGAGCAATACAAATGAGTATGAATAGATAGGCCACTGACAGAGCAAAGGCTGATGGCACATTTATAAGGTTGAAAAAGAAATGGGCAGACTGGATGGGCCTTGCGGTCCTTATCTGCCATCAACTTCTATGTTTCTATGTTTCATGTATAACATCTGCTGGTGGCACATATGCTAAAGCAGGTAGCATCCTTATTTGTAGAGCGTAGTCTGTGTCAAGGGTATAGTTTTTAACTAGGTGACTATGTTCTTGAACCTTGCACCAGACCGCCTGGCTGAGATGAAAAAAGCATCCTCTCATGACAGTGTTTGGGAATTCAGATACAAATGCCTTTGCAGCAGCAAGCTCAAAATCTGTCATGATGTTTTGTGGTGCTAATTCAGTGCATAATAATTTTAATGTAGATAGAACCCTGGATTAGCTCAGTAAAATGTGTTTTGCCATAAGAACAAACACTGATGGGATTACTGCTGTAAATCGAACACCATGTATTGTGTACAACTGGGAAAATAATATTGGGGTGGCCTTCGAATTTGATTATTTCATCGTTCTCGGTGTGCAACCTTGCAGTACATTTGAATGCATCATATTGGATGCATTGCCAATATTCCTTTTGCCCATACTTTCTCTCCTTGCGGTACAGGTATCCTTCATGACTGAGGAGCGGCTGCCCTCTGGTGCTCAGAATGAAATGAAGCACCATGATTTCTCTGCATCGGTTGCCATGCCAAACACAGACAATTTTATTTAAAAAAATTAGCATACAATTAATTATGCAGAGACAGGACTTCTAAAAGGTGTGTAAATAATTGGATATGCCGAGACTTGGCATATAGATTCGGGGTCATCACGCTGAGGTACAGTGGCGCTGATAAATCAATTCTGCAAAATTAATCATGCTGTCTTGCAAACGCTGTGTTGACTGCGCTGAATTATTTTGCGTACAAATGACATGGAACCCCTGAGCAGACAGGTTGAGCATCAGAGAGTACATCAGCAATTTTTACTCTTTGTGAGTGATTTTCTAAGTAACTTTTAAACCATGCTGTAGAGTCATGACAGAGTCCAGCTTTCAGTAGCTGATCAGTTAGTAGACTATGGTGGACAGTATCAAACACCTTGGTCAAATCGATAAATACTGCCCCAGTTAGATGACCTTTGTCCAATGTGTTGTGCAGGGCTCCAGTGAACTTAAGGAGGGCAGATGAGGTGCTATGTCCTTTTCTGAACCCGTGTTGTGTGTGCACAGGATATTGCATTTGTCCAGGTAGTCAGTAAGCTGGTCTGCAACTAAAAGCTCAAGGGCCTTGGGGGTAGTATGGAAATCGGCCTATAGTTCCCATGATTGATCTTGTCCCCACTATTATGGACTGGAGTAACAGTAGCAGATTTCCATTTGTCAGGGAACTGACTAAGGCTGAAGGAGAGGTAAAAAATCCTAGTTAATGGGTATAGTATCTCTTCAAGAGTGAGAGACAGCAGCTTAAGGTTCAAGGAGTCACCACTAGTTCTGGACTTGGAGATTGCTTTGGTAATGTATTTGTGGGCTTCATGCACTTTGACCTCTTTGAAGTAGAATGGTGGGTGTTTAGATGGGGTGGTGGGGCTTATGGGTGAAGGAGAGTCTTATTCTGTAAAAAAGTCTGGGACAGAACAGTACTGAGGTCGGTGAAAGCGGCATTGACGGTATTGGCAATGATCGTAGGGTCAAGTGTGGTAGTCCCATCAACATTTAACATAGCTGAGGAGGTTTCTGGCTGCTTCCCCATGACTTCTTTAATATTGTCCCAGAAAGCTCTCCCATTTCCCCAAGCATCGGTGAAAGCATCCACGTAGTACGTGCTTTTCTTTAGCTGGATAGATTTTGTGCAGTTTTTTCGGGCATGCTTGAATTTTTGTATGTCAGATTGCATGCCTGTGGCTTTGGGCATTGCCCAAAGGCAGTCCCTTGATTTTAGCTGTGGTGACTTAATGCTTTATATAAGAAATCATGAGATATCCTATCGAAAGCTTTTTCTTGGTCAATAGAAATCAAAAAATCCAGTAATTTATTCTGCATACCTTTTTCTACTATTTCCCTTATTTGAATTAGATTAGCCATGCTATTTCTGCCTGGAATGGCACAAGTTTGGGATACAGAAATAAGGTTCTGGGTAAGTGAAGAAATGCATGCAGTAAGAATTTTGGTAAAGATTTTTTTGGCAGAATTTAACAAAGATACTGGCCTCCAGTGTTTTAATTCCATAGCATCATCATTTTTGTATAATAAGATCATACTGGCATGAAGCCATTCACCAGAAAAAATATTTATTTCCAAAAGTTTGGAGAATAATTCTTAAAGTATAGATCTCAAGATATTAATAACTGTTTTATAGAATTTGGAGTTAAGTCCACCTGTTCCCAGTACCTTATGTGATGGGAGTGACTGAATAGCTGTTTCTGAGAGAAGTATGGACTGCGTCAGCTGTTTACATTCAGAAACCATTAGTTTCTTTGGACAAAGATTTTGAAAATACGTATCAAGAGTTTGAGATTGGGGGGTTGTTTTCAAAAACTCCTTATGTTTATCTTGGACATAATTTAAAATTGTATCACTGTGTCTCAGATGTGTGCCAGACTCAGGATGACAGAAATAATTTTGGTCCTAATATATTCTTGATTACATTTAAAGATATTAACAGTGCCTCTTTTTAAATGGGTCCCAAACTGCTGTTCTAAAGACAGCATTTTTGCTCTGTTGTATACAGTAAGTAGTTTTCCATATGTTTTGAGCTGTTCAATCTGTGCTTTATAGGAATGTTTCTCTGTTGCCTGCAGAGATATTGATTTGAATAATTATGCTCTGAGTTGTAGGTATTTCAAATAATCAATTGTAGTTTTCTGTTTCCCTTTATGTTGGAAAAATTATTTAAACTCCTGTTTGGTCTCTAGCTACTATTTTAAAATATAATCATAAAACGCAGCCACTGAAAGTCTAGCCTGCAAAAGATTCATGCATTTCTTATACACGGTCTCATCTTCCAAAAGGAAAGCATTCAATTTCCAAATACCCCACCCCTTCTTTGTAGTACCAGACACATTGATATAAATATGAAGTTCCATATGGTCAGAGATTACCTTTGCCTGTTATTAGCCTTTATAAAATTTCCCAATGTGAGGTAAAAATAAAATATATTCTGGTGGAAATGGAATTCCTAAAATAAGTGTGCCCCCCTGTATTATGAAGACATCTGTATGCGTCTTGCATATTAGCTGCATTATGTTATGTAATGCATTAGTGTCACAAAAAAGTTTTTCAGTATTCCCTGTTCTATCTTTAAGCTCAAGAGGAAAATGAAAGTCACCTCCCAATATAACAAACATTGCTGTATGTAGGTAGGGTTGCAGTTCCTTAAATAACGCAACCCTGTCCATTTATGTTTGAGGTGCGTATATAGTGCCAAGTTTCATTGGTGTATTCATGAACACTATATCCAAATATACAATAGCAAGAAAATTGGTTTCTGACACCTAGACACAGTGATGATATTAGACAATAACATCACTGTATCTAGGGCAGGCACAAAAAAGACCACATTACCACTTAAGAATTACTCCCTCCTCAATCCATCGAAAGTGAAGCACACCATCTAGTGAACCATCATGCACCCCTCACACACACACACTCCCCATCCCTCAGTCCTCCTTCTGTTTTAACAGTTACATTCTTTTAAGCACTACTCATTTCTTTTGTGACACAGAGCTTGTGTAAGGAAAGGAGTGAATGTGCGAGTGAGTGGTTCTTCAAAGACAGTGCATGGCTGTCAGTTTATGCTACAAATCATGGTCGCTCAGAAATCATCATCTTAGTCACTATATTTGAAGCTTTACTTTAAAAGCCTTAACTCACACAACCTTCTACTCAACAGAAAAACATAATTTCAAAGAAACAGCACATGGCTTTTAGTGCTCCCACTCAGTCAGGCTCCCATTCAGGCTCGCTATGTACAAACTGTGTAAGCTAAGTGAGTGGTACCATATTTCAAAAGCTAAACTGCATCTGCAAATTGTAGCCACACCCACACAACTGAAAAAGAAAACAGTACAGTACACAATTTTAATAATTTACCTCTCTACCTGGTGGAGTGAAAAGGTAGGCAGCAACAAATGAAAAGAGTGGGAGGCTTACACAAACAGGCAAAGAGAGACCAAACCAAGATACTGGGTAAACACATAGCAGCAGCTCCACCAGTTGGAGAAAAGGGAAACTGTGCACTATTTTTTCAATATATATACCTACCCTAAGGAAAACTAGGGGAAAAACATTTTAAACATAATATTCTCATTTTATTTTTATTTTTCAACAAAGGAGCCACTGTAGAATATCAATAAGGCACGTCAGGGATGTGTGTTATTGTGTAATAACGTCACTCCTGGGGTGGTGGAAGCACTCGGCTTGGCCCCGTGCTTCAACGCACCACAGGAGTGATGTTATTACACAATAATACACACCTTGTCATGCCTTATTGCTTAAATAACAACTGTCCTGGTTCAACATCCATAACTTTCTGGATGTGTACCTGAGAGGTAAACAAAATCCCCACCAATGAACAGAAATCTTCCCCTGTGGACCATAGTGATGAGCCCCATGGCCATAGTTTCCGAGTTCTTATAATGTCACTGGTGGTCTTTAGCCTCATGTCCTGTAAAAGAAAATGATGTTAGCTTGTGCTAAATGTAAAGATGAGAACAACGTTTTTCTCTGTCCAAAATTTCTGATGCCATTCACATTTAGGGAAAGAATATATAAATCGGAGTGCATTCAAAAAACAAAAGGGAACAGCAAAAAGTAGTTTAACACAGTATGTCCTTTTCTTTCTTGTTCTTTTAAAAGTTTTTTCCTTTTTGGCAGGTTCACCCTCTGTATCATATGCCTCCTTCTGAGAGGATGCTACAGTACTGAAGAAATGTTGGAGTCTTCTCCCTCATCTCTGGTAATTTTAGAGAGAACTGAGAAGCTGTTTCTGGTGACAACAGAATCATGCCTGGATACTTTGGATTTAGGAGGCTGTTTATCAGATTTATGTTTTCCTCTTACCACCATGAAATCTTCTTGCAGGGTGAGGGGCATCTTCTTTTGGTATGGTGGGGGGAGGGCAGTTTACTTTTCCACCAAAATGCTAGCCTTAGTGTTGCGATTAGTTGTCTGAGTATTGTGAGGTGCACCTTTGTCGGTACTTTCCTGTCGATGTTCCTGTGCATTAGTCCCAGAAGTAGTTTGAGATTTGTCTCAGCTTTTCTCCATTTTTAGGCTTCTAGGACAATATTGTCTTGATCATAAAAAGATCCTTGGTTGTGGGCAGCCCAGGGACACTGTTTATAAGAGTGGCCATATTCGTTGCATAGGTTATAGTTGGCGAGATTAGGGCAAAGGTGGCTAGAATGTCCAACTCCAAGGCATAAATCACATACAGAAGTGTCACAGGCATTGCTGAAGTGAGAAAGAGAACCGCATCTGTGGCAGGTCATTGGTTGGTCCGCATAAAAACAGAAACCTCTGTCCCTTCCTATATAAAAGCTGCAAGACAGATGTTGAAGGCCGTTGGCAGTATTTTTCAGTCTAGTCTTAACACGCCATCCCCCCGTCCAGATGTTTTCTGTATCCATGATAGGTTGTGGTCTTTCAGTGGCCTCCACCTGTTATTTAACCCAGCGCAGGATATCAGATTGATTTACCCCTTTGTTTTTGAAGAGAATTGTAACTATTTTCCAGGTGGGTTTTTTAAAGGGATGACCAAAAAAGGTGTCCAGATTGGTGAATATTTTAAGGATTGATATTTTAGCCAGAATCTATCTAGGAGTAAAGGTGTTCTGAAGCTGATGTCAAATTGTGTGTCACCTGAAGTATGGATAAGGGCAAAAACATCTGTTGCCGTAAAGTGCATGGAGTCTTTTAATAATTTTCTCATCACATAAGCCCTGTCAGGCTTCTCCTCCAAATCTCCCATGTACTTTAAATGGATCCCATTCTTCCTTTTTGCTGGTTCACTCAAATTCAAAAAAAGATCTGAAAGTTTAAAAGTATGAGGAGGAGGCCTCTTATCATTCTGATTGCCTGGTGTGGTGTTTGGAAAAATGGACTGGCCGTTTTGATCCTCAGGATTTCTTTCTCTTTATTAAGTTGAAGAGAAGGGAGAGAAAGGTAGCTAGAGTGTCAGTCTTGTGTATAAGTGCTTTTTCATCCTTGATGTCTGCCCAAGATGTGGATGGAGTGACAGTGTCATTGAGCGGGGAGATATTATTTCATGCAGTCACCTGTTCTTCTCAGACTATAGCCAAAGGTGAAGGCTCACTGTGTACAATCAGTTTCTCATTAGTAGTGGCCATGGTTGTGACTGGTGTCTGGGAGTGTACCTGATTTTGTGCTCCCTGGTCTAAGGGTCTGTCTTGTGGGATTTTGGGTGCAGTTTTGCTGGATCTGCCATGTTGTGTTGCTACAGTAACTGTAGTGTCTTGAGCCATACATTTGTCAGATTTATAACATACTGTATAGGCTATAATGTTATTGGAATTGTACCTGGTTGATGCTCCAGAGTGTGAGTTAAGTTAGGATTTCTGTGGCTGTAGGGACCAATTCATAGATCCAGCCATTCCCATCTTTGGATTTCTTCCAACCTGCAGAAAGTAGGGCCTGCTCTGGAGTCCATAAATGATGGGCAGTAGAGGGCAGCTTAGTGTGTCCTGGAGATGTACTCATTGGGTAATTCTTGTCCCGGGCTTCCAGTGGATTTCGTGGAACATTACCCTTACAAGTTTCCAGGTGGTGTAAAATGTTTTCTTCTTCTGCCAGCAATTTTAACAACTTGTCCCTCCATTGTTCAGCCTCCAGTAATTTACCTGCAGATTGCACATCCTGTTGTCTGTTAATAGCTCTTAAGGTGTCTTCCTTAGTTTGTAATTTTGACAATTCTGCAGTTGTTTTATTGTTGAAAGTCCAGAATCTCAGGTGCAATAAAGACACCAGGCTGCATACATACAGGCTTTATTTCTGGAACAATATCCTCCTTTCCCTTTACATCCACATTGTCCATAGCAATATTGGAACCAGGTACAGTGTTGTCTTCATTAATATCCATAGCGTCATAGTAGATAGGTTCCATAGTCCCAGCTCCAGCTCCTACCCCTCCTGCTACCTTGGCTGCTATCATGCCATCCTGTAGCTGGACAGAGGTCCCCCTAATGGAGAGTAGGGGAAGTTTTTATTTACAACCAAAAACAGATAACATATACTGTACATCAATGTTCCACATTTTTAACCAATCCCAGTCATTTCTTTCCACAAATCTTTTGCTCTTTCTTCTCCAAATACATTCTTCTTCATACACTTTATCAATTTCTACCTGTATTCTAAACAATAAATCTTGTACAGTTTGTTCTTTATTTTTTAGAAATCTCTGCCATCTATTCTGCCATATAGCCCACTTAAGTATTACAAAAACTACATATACTGTTGTTTTATTCATTCCTTCACATTCCTTAGTTAACTGTCCATATACCAAAATATCATATGTCATATTTTTAAAACACTTCATATTCCAATATTTAGCTAACATTTCCCAAAACATAACTATTTAATATGCTTCATACTTTCTTCTTGTAATCTACACTGTACTTCTCCACAAATTCTCTCCTCAATCTTTTTATGTTTTTGATCTCCTTTCACATATAGCTTTCCATGGCTACATATTCACACCATTTCTTTAATCTTCTGTGGTATTCCTTTTTCTAATGTTATTTCCAACACTTTATTTATATCTATCTCACTATCTACTTTAAAAACTGTTGCTTCATAAAAGTTTTGTTCCATAATTATCTTGCATAACTGCTTCCTACGTTTCCTTAATAATAAATCCACTGTGACCTCAACTGTGTTATATATTTCCTACTAATTTCCATCTACTTCGGTATGTCCTTCCTCCCTTTTATATTTCCTTCCATCCCTATGTTTTGAATCAAAACCTGTTCCCAGACCTTCACAAATGGCATCTATAATTCCTTTTCCCCTTTTAAAATGGCAAAATATTTGCATAAACATAAGTATTGATAAAAAAAAAACTATCAGCTGTACCATATTTAACCCCCCCCCTTCTTTTATTGGCCTATATGTAATTCCTCTTCTTACAGGAGTTAATCTACATCCCCAAAGTAATTGGAAAAACAGACTCAAAATTTTTGTTTTCATTACCTGTGGTTTTGGAAAAATATATGCTATATACAAAACAATTGGGATTATAATAGTTCTTAACAGATGTATTCTTTTTTCTCTTGCCATCTTCCATTCCTTCCATGTTTTAATTTTCTCCAGTGATATTTTATATTTCTCTTCCCAGTTCTTAACCTCAGGGTCCTGTTCGCCAAACCAAACTCAAAAAATATTTATATTACCTTGCACAACCCCTACGTCCCCTTTTTTCCTCCCTTTCCTTTCCCCAATGAAAATATTTTGCTCTTTTCTTTGTTTATTTTGATTCCTGAATATCCTTTACATGCATCTAACATTTGTATTACTGCATCCCCATCTTGCTGATCTTTAATCATTACAATACAATCATTAGCATATGCACTTGTTTTCCTAAGTTTTTGCTCATTCCATTCAATGCTTGACTACTAGTGTTATTTTCTACAATTCTCAAAATTGGATCCAATCCTAAAACATACAACAGTGGGCTTATATGGCACCCTTGATGTACCTCATTTTTAATATACATTGGGATACCCAAATATCCATTTACTAGGGGACAGACCTGTGCTTCTGTGTACAATTATTTAATTATTTTAATAGCTTTTTCAGGAAACTTGTATTCATTCAATATATCCCACATATAGTTATGTTTTATTATATCAAAGGCTGCTTCTTGGTCCAATACATTTATTTATTTGTTTATTTAAGATTTTTACCAGGAAGGCATACTGAGCAGTTTACCACTTGATTCCAGATGTGCCCTGGGGGAATAGGGATAGGCAGGATACAGTAATAGTAGAATTTACACACATATACATGTTCAGTTACAGTTCAAATTAGAGTAGTCATAATCCTATCTACAAATAGCAAATATACAGCCAGGCTGGTATGGTAAGGGAATGGCATGCATTGAATTATGTATATGCCCTATAGGTATCCCTCTAGTCTCCCTTCTTGACTTTCATTCATTATTTCTTTTACATATACACTAAATTATTTCTTATGTCTCTCCCTGGCACTGCACATCTGAGTTTTCATAATAAGTTGACCAGCAAACTCTTTTATTCTGTTATTTATCACTTTTGCCAAAATGTTGTAATCAGCTGGAGAGTAGGGGAATTTCCCTGGTGCCCTGGCCAGATTTCCCACCATTCACTAAAAATACCTCCAACAGCTTAATCTGGTTCCTGGTCAGTTGCCAGTCATCTGTATTACCCCTCCCCCTGGGTCATGCCTGAAAATAGGCAAGACATTGTCTAGTGCACTTACCCTATCAACAAAAACTAAATAAATAATAAATACATTATGTGCCACAGGTGTGAAAAAAGTTTTGGGCAGGATGTAAAAAATGACAGCTGTACTGTTCATGAGGAGGTGTGAAAAAATGCCAATGTTGAAAATCTGGAGTGAAAATGTGAAAAAATTGGTCAAGTTACAAGCATTCGTAGAAAGTGCAAAATGCACACTCATAACATGAGCATTGTTCAACATTCTTTCAATTAAATGATGTTGGGGACTATTTTTTATTTCAGGCAGCAAGTGCTGATGAAAGCAGCATGCTATAACTGGGGACACTGGGAGTGGGCTCCCCAGTGTCCCATACTGGTGGGGGTGGAGGTTCTCTAGTGCTGACATGGGGATTGGACACCCCAAGTTGGAAAAATGATTTATTTTTAACCATTATCCTATTTTCAGCTCATGACCTAGGATCTTATATTGTTTTGCAGTATACAAAGTAGGATCCTAGATTTAATACGCGGATATGAAGTAGGATTTAAATGATTTAAAAAACATTTTATGGACATATTTCATCCCATAAAATGCAGAATGCACCAAAGGGGGTACAAATAAGCAAGCTACCTGTAATGGTTCCACCCCAGAATCTGATTTTAGGAGGTTTCAACATTTTTTTTGGGGGGGGTGGCATGACTGAAAACAAGATGGTGGCCATACAAAGTAGGAATTTCTACACATGGAGCAGCATTCCTGCTTCGTTTCATACAGCTATCTCAAAATGCTTACTGAGCAAGCTCAGAAATAATTTTTTTCAACTTTTTAAATTGCAGTCATGTGAAAACTGCTTAATATTTTTTCACCAGACTAGCAAAAGGCACGTCTGTGGGGTAGTCCCATTCTACCCTGAAAATTTCACACCCAAAAAACAAACCCTCTGGGCTATAGGCATGTTCAAAGAAAAATTTCCAGCAAATTCAATGAGTGAAAACATGTTTTTTTTTACCTCTCTGTAGCTTGGAGACAACACATCCAACCAGAACAAATCTTGCAACATCAATAAATTGACCCCACAGTAAGGCACATACCAAATGTTGTGCAAATCCATAGAAAGGTTGCAATGTTATTAAAGTACAAAATTTAGAGTCTAACATTGAACTGCCTACTCAACCCTAACTATAGGGATGCTACCACACATATATATATATATATATATATATATATATATATATATATATATACATATATGTGACTTTGCACAATGAGCAAATCAGACCTCCTACAACCAGAACTATCTTCCATCAGTCCCTCTGCAACCAGAACCAATCTTCATCACAAACATGGCTGCTACCTTTACACAGTAAAATCTTCAACTGGGCACTAAAAATAAAACAACCTTAAATAAAAAATCAAACAAATTAGTTAAATGTGGTTTCCCTGATCATCACCCTCTCCTTACACATATAAACAAATTAGAAACGTTAAGTATTGTTTATAGTTTTCATTACAACCATTTCTTTGCTAACAGTGAAAAAAATACCTTCTGTCTTTACTTGCTCATCAGGGAAATTTCTGCTGCTTGCACTGACAATGAGGTAATTGAGCCTTGGACTCTAAAATAGGCCTTTGTTGTCTGTGTGTACAGTATGTTAGGAGAGTAACATTCTACCAGTGGAACTGAGCAGTATTTTGAGTCCCTGTATTCTATGGTAAACATTCCATAATAAACATTGTATGTCTTGAATGTGGGGGAAAACACAATGAAGGAAGCAGACAATACAGTAATACTTTATAAACAAAGAGAAAAGGTTGGAAAACACAGTTACAGAGGCAAACCCAAACTGCTCAGATACATTGCTGATGTTTATAAAAGCACATACATTTGAATCATAGGTGTTTCAGGTGAAATCTACCTCCCCCCACACCTAAAAAAAGGCAACCTGGCAGGTTTAAAGTTTTTTTTCTTACTAACCTTCCACTTTAATCCTTTAGCAGTTTTCATTTTACATACTAGAGCTCAACACATAAGTGAAAAACAAAAATAAAGGGAAGGTTTCCTTCAATTAAACTATATAACTACAGCGTAATGAAAATTAACTTTTAAACACTGCTGATGTTTTACAAATTTACAGATGTTACAGTGCAGTGATATGATAAAATTTACGTTACAGAAAAAAATATTTATTTACAACCAACTCTACTAATAAATATGTTTACAGCAAAGTACTATACTAAATAATCTGTTGTTGACATATGCTATGTTATGCATTAATAGTGACTACTTTTTTTAGTTTTTAGATGTTTTAGAGATAATATATTGTACACTCTTTTGAAAATGGTAAATACGTTTTACTCCCTATCAGAGTAAACCAAACTCATTCTTTTATGAAGGTGACCCATTTTATAAGTGTGACAAGCCAATCCATGGTGTGCATTAAAGGATTTTAATGCACTTCCCGGGGCATAAGGACACTCAGCCTTCAGCCTTGTGCTTTAGCATGCCCCTGGGTCATGCATTAAAATCCTTTAATGCACACCCTATTTGGCTTATTACATATATATATATATATATATATATATATATAAGAGAGAGAGAGAGAGAGAGAGAGAGAGAGAGAGAGAGAGACACAGAGGCAGACATAGATAGATAGATAGATAGATATTCCTACACATTTTCACACTAACCCAGCTTGTCACATGAACTCCTAACCACCACCCACTTTCCTAGACTGAGACATTTCCTTTAAATACTATTCTTTCAGCACAAAGATGCATTATATAAATGGTTGATCTGACATCAAGTTCTCATATGCTAACGCCATTAACATGGAAAATGATATTTCAACAACCATGAAATGGAGACTCTTAGGGCAGTCACATGGGGCTACCATGAGCAGTGAAAGTAAACTAAAGGTGACACATATAGCCCTAACAGCTACAGGAAATGAGTTATCTGTTGACATTGAAACAAATAAAATGTTAATGATATGAGGGTGTAGTTATTCATTAAAGTCAACCCAACACACATTTTTATAGCTGTGGGCAGAACCTACACCCATATCACATTAGCTTGAAATGGGATTTCTGTGAAACACATTTTTTAGTAGTTGTCAGTGTATTCTTTCATAACCAAACTGCAAATCCCAATGGTAGTTAAAAATAGTCCCTTCTTTCTGTTTAGAATGATGGGTACAGATCTCAAAGCTGCTTTTCTCTTAGAGCAAACGTGCACTCCTTGCAAACAAATCAAAATATCTTTAAAACTATTTAAGGTGTGCAAAAATAACCCATGTGAAAGTTGTTTATGGCAAAAAGACCTTTCACATGAGGGTAGTCACTAATCTGAATTTTTTTATATTTTGTCAAATGTGGTCTTCCAAACATTCTCATTTTCTCTCTCTGAGTGAACACAGTAGGAGTCATGCCAAACAAATGTAAATATCTTGGAAAGTATACAAGTTACCAGTATATCAAGGGGAGTCTCTTTAAGCTGAGTGGTAACCATAACATGAGGGGGCACAGTCATAAGCTGGAGGGTGGGAGGTTTAGGAGGGAGGTCAGGAAGCACTTCTTTATTTATTTCATTTATTAAATCATCGGTTTACAGACTTTTGAGTCTTGGACTCATTTACAAAGGCACCTCATCAAGAGAGCAATACATCACAGCAAACAAACAGTACAGTACATAATGCTTAGATTAAAAATGCAACCAGTGTTACAGGCATTCATTGGTGGTACATGCTTGGTAATAGGTAGATCACATTAGTCATAATATAGGTACATGAGTACCACATCAGGTAGCAACCAGAGATATTTTATTACATTAGTCAGCAGATGTTGCATGAGACCCCAGGTATATACAGCAAAAGTAGACAGGGAAGACCCAGCCTAGGGGTGAAGGTTAGGGGCAGGTGGGGGATTATGTGCATTTGCAGCAGTGAGTGCTTGTCAGATGGCTTCTGAGGGAGACCTTGAAGGGACCAAGCTTAGTGGAGTCAGCTATATTGGCTGGGAGGGAATTGAACCAGGAGGGAGCCCAATGGCAAAAGAATCTCTGGACCATAGAAGTCCTTAAAAACATGACCTTGGGATAACTCTTGAATGACTCCTAAATAAGTTTTAAGGACAGAGAGTGTGGTGGAAACTTAGAATGCGCTGCCAAAAGAGGTAATCTTATTGAAGAGAGTGGGCAGCTTTAAGAGAGGGTGGGAGAGGCATGGGGGAGGTAAGGATCAGTTGTAGGAAGGATGGGAGGAGTGGGAGGGAGGAGGGAGGACAGGGACATTATTTCAAGTTGTGGACCCTGCAATACAAGCAGACTTGATAGAACAAATGGCCTTCTTCTGCTGGCTTGTTTATATGTTCATATGTAATATACAAGCAACAGGAAAATTGTTCAGGACAAAATGACCTTTCATATGAGGGTTGTCAGTAATCTGAATTAATTAGATTTTTTTAAATAAAGCCATCCGGAAGGTGAAAATTGTGAACAAAAATGAAAATTCAGGTAATCAGATGGCCATAGTTTAAAAAATGTAATTGTTGCAGCTTAAGGAATAAGCTCATATGAAAAGTCATTTTGTCCTGAACAACTTTCACGCTGATGGTTTATATGTAATTCTTCTACTTTTAGATATATTTACATTTGTTTGCCATAATTCCTATTGAACTTGTAACAGCCTCATTTCTCTAAAGCTTTGCACCACTTTAAATGAAATGAGACCAGATCGTCTAGTCCTACTTAATTTTACTTTACATCATCATGACTTACTAGTACTTCAGTGGACTTCTTTACTGTTTGCCAGCTTGAACCAAATGATCTGCCTATTGGGGTCACATTAGATCTTTTCAGGATGGAATCATGTTAAACCTTTGCAGAACAAAGGCAGCAGATTAGCTTTAGTAATTATTAGCTAGCAATATCCTGTGACATCTATATGTGAAGCTGACGCTGACCAGATAGGCTGAAGAAGGAAGACAGAGAAGAAAAAAAACAATGTCTGTCTGTAAAACCTTTAGGCATCTATGCTGCAACACTGATTTTTTTCATTTATCATGTCCTCTTTAGCAACTTCTAGTATTAAAACACATTAAATGTATAGTTTACTAAATCTTGACCTTGGGATAACTCTTGAATGACTCCTAAATAAGTTTTAAGCCATTCCATTTATAGGAGGTCAAGACCTGTGGAAAAGGCCAAGGGTTATTTTTTCAAATTTGTTTTACAAATTTCCACAGTAAAAGTGTGGAGAAATAAAAAAGTATGTACAACTAACCTCCTATGCATTTTCAACTCAGAGAAAAGTTAATATTTGCACAAAATCAAACCCAAAGTTTATGCAGTTTTGTTCAAATGTTATGTTATTCTAAATCTTATTTTACCATTAAGTGTTATTTCTATTTTCTTTTTTTTTCTTTCTTTCTTTTTTTTTTTTTTTTTACAAATTTCTGAAGTAAAAGTGTGGAGAAATTAAAAAGTATGTGCAACTAATATCCTATGCATTTTCAGCTTGGAGAGAAGCTAATATTTGCAATAAAGCAAACCCAAATTGTATGCAGTTTTTGTTCTAAAGTAATTTTATTTTAAATATTATTGGACTATTGATGAACTGAGCAAAGAAATGTCTAGATTTAAATTGAAGACTCCAGGATTGGGAGGTCATTCACATTTCAAAAGGCCCAATTATGTAACCTTACATGAACTCATGAAGACCGTTTTTCTTATTGTGTAATTATAATGAATCAAGGCCATTTGAATACAGACCTACAATTATGCAACCATTGTGATATATATTTTTGGATCAGAGGAATGGTGCAAGCCTGCCAAAATCATGGTGATCTCACTGCTTCAACGCTTCAGTGTGTGGATCAAACTAAAAAGAGCTATAATAAAAGCTTCTATCTTCTAATACATATATATATATATATATATATATTTATATTCATGGCAAAAAAATCCATTTAATGCATCAGTCAGGGTTGTTCCACAGTGAGAAAAGCAAGGAAATTCAGTGTTAGGGTTGAAAATCCTAACTTCACATTCCCCCAACCCCCCCCAGCACCACACACACACAAGTAAGGTGGGAGGACCAAGGCAACACAACCAGTCACAGACAACCAGCAGCAGGCAACAAAAATAACATACAACTGTCTAAACATACTACAAGACACATCCATCATCATGGGCCACCAACTGTAGGAGTTCTGCTGCCATCCAAGTGTCTTGGGGGTATACTGGCCATCAGTTGTTGGTGGACCACATTAAACATTTTTGTATTACTAATACATTTCTTATCTCTTCTGAATGTGAGTGTGTCGGTAATACATCACTCTAACAACATGACAATGGCAGGCAGTGGTATTGGAGCCCTTTGTTGACTGTTAATGTCTCCTCATGTTACCCCGGTATAAGACAATGATGTATCAGTACACTATTATGTACACAGTACTGCAGCACCATTATCTTACACTGTACAGTTGTAAATCTCTGTGGGAGTCTCAGACCAAAAAAGTCACATGGTCACATTACACTATACCTGGATTCTAAACAGTTTCCCATTTGAAACAGGTAAGTGTGTTTTTCTACTAATTGATATGTTGCTGCTAGCATGCTAGTCAAAGGGCCCCATGCTCACACCTTTGCGTTTATGACCGTGTAGTATCTGAGAACATTTTTAACACACTTTCATGTGTGTAAATGCCTCCTGATCTTACCCTGGCATAAGAAAATTATGGATCAGTACAGTATTATGTTCAGAGGCCTTCTGCACTGTTCTCTGAAGCTGTACAGCAGCACAGCTGTATGGGACTGTGTGACCCAAAGGGTTTCATAATCCTACTTCATGCTCTTTGCCTTGGTGACAGTTTCTCGGTGCAAACACATGTTTCTGTTTCTGTATAAATTCCTACATTGGTGGTAGCAGGGGGGCCAAAGACCCCATGCTACCACTTTTGTAGCTATGAATGGATAATATCGGACAGCATTTTCACTGACCTTTCATGTGTGTTAATGGTTTCTCATGTTACCCTAACATTAGTAGATGATGTATCAGAACACTATTATATACAGAGTGCTGCTGCACTGTCATCTTATCCTGTACGCTTGGGCAGCTAGGTGGTATCACAGGACACAAAGTGTTTAATATCATCATGGGCCATGGTTGACATTATACCAATGGTTTCAGATATTAACAAGAGGAATGACTGATATTCTGGGCTGATAACATCATGCTGCATTCATACCACTGTTAGTTCTGTGGTAGTGCTTCTACATGTTGCATAATAATAATAACCAAATAGTACTTCTACTTAGTATAACGAACAGAAAACTACAGAACTGTCATAAAACTCTTGAGCATTGCATGTGTGCATTGATTTGTCACCCGAACTTGTTGTTAATAGTACATGTGTGTCTTTATGTACCCATGCCCATCTTGGTTTGAACATGGGTATGTTGGTCAGTGCATGTGACCCAAAGGGTGCCATGCTGTTACTTCTGTGCGTATGACCACATATTGTAGAATTACTAATAATCTCTATAAAAGTAACATTGCTATCATTGTGCTTTCCCTTTAAGCACGATAGTAGTTTTACAGTGGTCATTCTTTGCATTTTTTAGCTGATCACATGGTACTGTTTCTAGGGAGCAGTGTTCACTTCAGTCGGTGTTTGCCACACACAATGCAAAAGGATTTCATCATCTATTTTGCCAAATAGGGAGACTGAAACATTCATGTTCAATTCTGGTGCAATTTTATTTATTTTTTGTTTTACATGCCACGGTGAAGGATTATTGAAACAAAATAATTAAGTGAGTTGTCAACGATTTTCTTTTTCCTGTTGATGAGGCAGAGTCAGCAACTCTCTGGCTGTCACGCTCACCTGCTCTTCACTTCCACTTGAGCGTGGGTGAGTCAGCTTTGCTCTAAAACATAAAGGAGGGAGAATCAGTTTGTGATAGACGACAAGGCTAGCAGAATACAGTAATGTGGTACAGTACTAACCGTGTCCTGCCTTTAACCTCACCCAATCTGTTCCTTTTCATGTTCTTGCTGTTGCTCTTTTGTGGACACAGGACAGGGGGTAAATTAGATTGCTATATGTTTAACCAACAAATACAACAAGCACAATACTGTAGTACTTACAGTAAGTAGAATTACCATCTAAAGAGTGATTGTGTGCTTCCAGTGTCCCTGCCTGGCAAAAACCCTGTACACACTCATCCTCATTAGTAGAAAGCTTAGCTGTGCTTGTCACAAGCCATTGTGCATGGCATGCTTTAAGTAAAGCAGATTTCAGATCCACTTTAACAGAGCTACTGTCCCCCACCTTTAGCTGCTCGGAAATCTGCTCAGCATACCACTCCGTCAATTCCATTTTAAGGAGATCCTTAAAGATTTTGTTAATGGAAATGTTCAGCGGCTGTAGCATATTTGTGCAGGATGCTGGAACAAAGATGGTGCTAATCTGATGCTTCTCAAAGTTCTCAATAACTTCAGGTGTCGTATGGTCTCTGAACAAATCCAGTATAAGGACAGCTCACTGCTCGTCTGGCAGATCCATCTGGACTTTAGTTTTGTTAATGTATGGAACAGTAACAGTACTGGTGTACTCAATGGTGGCTAATGATTTAGCCCAGTGGTTTTCACTGTGGGAGATCACCCAGTTAGTGGGGAATTTAAACTTGGGATGGCACTGAGAGGTTTTACCTTGGTAGAGGACTTGGTGGGGGGGACTGCCGTGATTAGGAACAGCATATCGCCATGGCCACCTGCCTTTTGTCACCGAGACCAGCCACCTCAATTTGTTTTTTTCCTGTGCTGACCATTGTCCATTGTAAGCATGAAATAAAATTTACCCTGGTTTCATCCAGGTTAAGGACCAACTCCTGAGGCACCAGCTCCTGCTTAGCTGCTGTAGCAATACGGTGCAAAAACTGTGCTTTCAGCTCAGGAAAATCAGCAGGAGACTTTCTAGCAGCTTTAGTTCCCATTCTTTTACTGAATCTCAAATGAGTCTGGAACAACCTTGACCACTAATGAGAGAAAGAGAGGGTTTCACTGTTTTTCAGCCAGCATTTGAGGGTAGGGTAGGTTGTTTTAACTATGCCTGTGGATATAGCTGCTGGAACAGGGCCATTGACAACTGCACCCTCAGCTCATAAAGCCTTTATGACAGCATGCAATTCATTCTCAATATCTTCCATAAGGATAGCTGCCCCTTGGTTTAATAGGAATGCTTTTTTCTAATGCTTGAGGGTCTGGATTAAGTTGTAACTTGTCCATGTAGTCTCTTTTGAAACTGCGGACTGTACTTTCATTTATTTTGGAGTGGTACTTTGACTCATAAAATCAGGTAGCATTCATAACGCTATGTTGAATGGCATACTGTACAATCTCAAACCTGACCTCCGGTGAATAGACTGTCTGAAAAAGCTTCCTTTTTTACTAGGAGGAGATGCGGAAGCACTCTCCTGTGCAACATTTTCTGCCATCAACCTAGATACACCTGCAGCGACACTTAATAGCTCGGTGTCAATATCAGTCACTTGAAGTGCAGCAAAGTCCCATTTAGTAGGTTTTTGGGGGGTTTTCAGCCATTTAACGAGTGACATGTTAGCAGATATAGCAGATACAGCAAGTAATGCTGTTAGAAGACTGTTAGAGGACATAAAAGGTACTGCATTTGTAGATGTCATTATATGACACTTGTTTAGTAGCAGCTGGTAACAATGCACAATGTTACATTTGTGCAGTACCAGATTTAAATGCACATGCACGATATAAACCTTACGCAGTCATTAATAGTTCTACAGTAATATTACAGACCTTTTTATCCATGCTTTCTTCTATGTTAATGCCTCATGATATTATCCCAGCATAACCAAACGATGTATATCTTAGGTATTGTGTGGAGAATACTCCTGTTCTGGTATGTTACACTGTGCAAATGCCCAGCATGCTTGTGTACCCCCATGGCTGCTGAACTCCTACAGTTGGTGGACCATGATGATGGCTGTGTCTTGTAGTACATTTAGACAGTTGTATGTTATTTCTGTTTCCTGCTGCTGGTTGTCTGTGATTGGTTGTGTTGCCTTGGTCCCCCCCACTTGCATGTGCATGTGTGTGCATGGTGCTGGGGGTGGGAGGGAATGTGGAGTTAGGGTTTTCAACCCTAACACTGAATTTCCTTGCTTTTGTCGCTGTGGAACAACCCTAACTGATGCATTAAACTGATTTTTTTTGCCATGAATTTCCCTTCTTTTTGGGAATGTGCATTATAAATAGTGATTGGTATGTGGTGGTGGGAACGCGGGGCCCTGCTCCCACCATACTTCCCATTTGTGTGTAATAACCCTTACAGTAATGTTAATGCTAACAGTAATAGTAACGGCAATGGTAACAGTAATCCTAATGGGGCTGTTAATGCTGACAGTACGGCCAACACTAACAGTAATGGTAATAGTAACAAGAATAGTAACAGTAACAAAAATGCACAAACAAATGGTATTGCAAATGGTAACAAAAATACAAATGGTAACAGTAACACAAACACAAGCCGAAACGGTAACACCAATGGTGACACGAAAGGAAACAGTAAAGCAAATGGTAACGCAAATGCAAATGCAAAATCAAATGAAAATGGTAACACAAATGGTAATGGAAATGCAAACACAAATGTGAGCACAAACACAGATGGTAACGGAAATGGCAATGAAAACAATAACGGTAATGGTAATGCAACCAGATACGCAAATGCAAAAGCAAATACAAATGCAAATGGTAAATGCACATGGTGACATAAACAAAAACGCTAATGAAAATGGTACTGGAAATGCAAATTGTATCGCTAAAGCAAATGCAAACGGTAACGCCAAACGTGACTCAAAAGGAAACAGCAACGTAAACGGTAATGCAAATGTAAGTGCAAATGGTAATGCACACAATGACACAAATGATTATGCAAACAGTAATGGAAATGCAAGTGCAAATGTAAATGCAAACAGTAATGGTGACGCAAACAGTAATGGTAATGCAAACGGTAATATAGAAACATAGAATTTGACGGCCGATAAGGACCGCTTGGCCCACCCAGTCTTCCCATTTCCCTACCTAATGGATAAGCTGCAGATCCTAGTTAACCAGCAGCCTACTTCTTCCTACCCGCACCCCCTAGACTTGCCTTATGACTGTCCCACGCATGCTTGAATTCCACCACTGTTTTTGACTCCACAACCTCCTCTGGAAGCTGTTCAATGTATCCACAACCCTCTCTGTGAAAAAATACTTCCCTATATTACCTATGAGCCACCCCCCCATCTTCAAATTGTGCCCCCTTGTTCTTGCACACCTCTTTTTTTGAAAGATGCTACCCTCTTGGACTTTGTTGATTCCCTTGAGGTACTTGAAAGTTTCTATCATGTCCCCCCTCCTCCTCCTTTCCTCAAGGCTATACATATTAAGCTCCTTAAGTCTTTCTTCATATGTCTTCTGGTGCAGACCCTGCACCATTTTAGTTGCCCTCCTCTGGACAGCTTCCATCCTGTCTATGTCTTTGCGGAGACTGGGTCTCCAGAACTGCATGCAGTACTCCAGATGGGGTCTCACCAGCTGTCTGTACAGAGGGATAATAACTTCCTGTTTTCTACTGGTGATGCCTCTCCCTATGCATCCCAGTATCCCGGTAAAGCAAATGTAAAATGCAAACACAAATGCAAACAGTAATGGTAACAGCAATGCACAAGGAAACAGTAACGCAAGGGACAATGGAAATGCAAACACAAATGCAACAGTAACACTAACGGTAACAGAAATTCAAATGCAAATGGTAATGCAAATGGTAACAAAAACACAAACAGTAACAGTAACACAAATGCAAATGGTAATGGCAATGGTGACACCAAAGGAAACAGTAAACAAATGGAAATGCAAACACAAGTGAGAATGCAAACAAAGATGGTAATGCACACAGTGATGCAAACGGAAACGCTAACACAAACTGTAACGGGAACGCAAGCAGAAATGTGAATGCAAATGCTAACGGTAAAAGTAACGCAAACTAACATGCTTTGTGTCCCAAAAAGGTGCAGTGAGAAGAACAGTGAATACAAAGAATGTGGGCACAATAATGGCCCTCGGACCAGAAAATGAGTACTTGGAATACTAAATTGCTTATATTTCAGGAACCATACACCGTAGAAAAAAATTAAAATCTCATATTATTTATGACTTTCCAGGCTAGTTTTGCACTTAGCCCCCCAGTAGGGGACTAAGAACTTAACCGTTTTCGAGATACAGGACCCGAAAGGTGCAGCTGATGCCATAATGTTATCCTATGGGAAAAATAGGCAACTTTGGAGTGCTGTAACTTTGCAGCCCTATTATATTTTGGCACCAAACCACCAAAAGGCACATCTGTGGGAAGCTGGCTTTCTTCCCTGCAAATTACAGCCCAAAAGACCAAACTGTTGTTTTGAAGCAGGGTGGCAAAGATTTCCTATTGTTTTGTGCATAGTGTCGCAGTTACTTTTGCAAATCATGACACTTTCACAAAAAAAAAACGAAGTAATGATATGCGAAAGTACTTTTGACACTACTTTTTACAAAAAATTAAAAAACATATTTCTGGGGTGTTCTACCCCCAAAAAAGACATGGGGAGTATCCTCAGGGCTCGACTAGGTGAACACAACAAGAATTGCATTCCTAGAGGGTCCCAAATTGAAATGCCAAGCATTTCTCTGACCACCAACTGAAAAACAGATGGCAGAATCATGAAAGTAAAAGGGTCATTTGCAACACTAAAAACTGCATTTGTGATGCTTATGCATATTTTGATAACTTTTCCCATAGACTATAATGGGATTCAGTGTTTTTTTGAATAACTTTTGACCCATTTAATATTTTTTCATGACATTTTTGAAAGGCACATCAGGAACTGATGGACTGCATGTTCCAGGAACTTTTTGGACTGACTGCACAAAACGTGTGGGCTGTAGGTGCGAGCAAAGAAATGTGCAAAAACCCATAATTTATGCATTGGTGGTTCTCTGCAGCTCAGCAATCGTACATCTGACCATAACAAAACTTGGCAGGTCCAGAGATCTATGGTACCACACCACACCTTCCAAATTTCAGGCAAGTCCGACATATGGTAGCAAAGTTATTAAGGTGCCGCATTTCAGATTTAACCTTAAATGGGGTACTCAACCCTAACTATAGTGGCACTACAATATATATATATATATATATATATATATATACACAAATATATATATAGATATATAGATGGTTAGATATTATAGTGGCACGGCAGTGCCACTATAGTTAGGGTTGAGTAAGCACTTTAATGTTAAACCTCACATTTTGTACCATAATAACTTTACCATTGAATGATGGATTTGCCTATAATCTTGCATGTGTGATCTGGTACCATAGATCTCTGGATGTGGCAAGTTGAGTTATGGTTGGATGTACAGTTGAGGAGCTACAGAACACCAAAAAATTGCAAAAAAAAAAAATGCATTTCTTTGCTCACACCCACAGCCCACATGGTTTGTCTGTTCGGTCCAAAATGTTCAGGGAAGATGCAGTCTTGGTCATTGATGTGTCTTTCGAAGATTTGGTAAAAAAAATATTAAGCCATTCAAAATGTTATTCAAAAAACAAATTTTCCATTATAGTCAATAGGGAAAACTAGCTGTGCATCATGAAAGTTTCACAAATACCATTTTTACTTTTGCAAATGGCCCTGTTACTTTCATGATTCCGTCATCTTGTTTTCAGTTACTGAGAGAGAAAAACACCTAGCATTTAAAATTGGGAGCCTCTAGGTAAACACTGATTGTTGTGTTTACCTAGGTGGGTCCTGAGGATGCTAGACCTATCTTTTCTGGGCATTTAAACCCCCCAGAAATGCCTTTTTCAACTTCGGGGAAAAATTACTTTTGCAAATGTGAAAGTTTAGTGAATTTTTTGGCAAACCGTTTATGATTTATGAAAGTATTTTGTGAAAGTATTGTCAAAATAACTGCAAATCTTTGCCAGTCTCCTGCAGCAAAATGGTTGGGTCCTTTGGGCTGAAATTTGTATCATGGCAAGCCCTGGTCCCACAGATGTGTCTTTTGGTGGTTTGGTGACAAAACATTTAAGGAGCCCAAAGTTGCAGCATTCTGAAGTTGAGCAATTTCCCATAGGATAACACTGCAGCATCTGTCATGCCCTTTGGCACCTGTATCTCAAAAACAAAGTGAGATACGGAGTTTTCTCGACTGGCAGCTTGGTTCACCATTGAACTAACCCGCTGAAACAAGTTTGAAATAGTAGATGACACCTGCAGTGGAATTTTGTTTCCTACTTGCTACTATTACAGAGATATTGGCAAAAACATATTCCAAGGTTTTGAGGGATGCCTTCTCAGTGCTTTTCTGTGCTTGTATCTCAGAAACTATGTGAGATATGAATTTGATCAACTTATGTTGTGAGAACTACTCACTCTCATGATTACAACCTCACTTGAATTTTTTTTCTAGCTCCTACGCTTCCCACGATATGGGCAAATTAGTGTTACAAGGATTCCTTGCCTCATAGGGCCACTGTATGGCTCCATACTTATGTGAAAATGGGAGCACAGGGCCCAGCGAGCCCATGCTTCCACATATGCATACCATTATGCCAAACAATAGACAATGTGAGGGAGTGCAGGGCCAGGAGGGCCCATGCTTCCACTAACACATACCACTTACATTACACTTTCTGAAAAAGATGGGAAATTCATTGCAAAAAACTCTGTTAATGCATCAGTTAGGGTTGTTTCCACAATGACAAGTGTGGAAATTCAATGTTAGGGTTACCGCCCCACCACCCCACGCCCCTTCCTCAAAACTCTAACTCCGCATTTCCCCACACCCCCACACACACCCACACATACACTTGCAAGACACGTCCAGGATTGTAAGACACTATACAAGTCAGTCACATCTGTCAGCACAATAATCACTACACTGTACTCATTTCACATAACACTATGTAATGAAAAAACAAATACAGTATGATCAACTGTATACTGCCAGCACAGTATGATGACACATTATAGCTGGCATATCTTATTTATACAAAAAAACGTAGACTGTACAAATGTTCTAAATATTGATTTTTATTTGTAATATTTCAACAATTGGCTCACTGCAGGTATCACTGCTACCACATAGGCATGTGGTAGCAGGAAAGACAGAGATGACACATACATTGTACTTTTCAGATACTGCTTAGGTATGAAACTAGCACCATTACATGTTGTTATACTGCTGCGTTACCTGGAAATACTCATTAGCAGCATGTTATGGTTAGCTTTGGATGTTGCAACTGTTGCTGTCACATGTTGCTTCTAAACTATACTACAAAACACTACTTTTATTATTATTACCATTTGTTATTAGGACTGACTCACTCAATCAGAAAAAATATGCAAACATCTTATGACTATTGAAAGGGTTACCCAAATTTTTATTTCCAATATAGCTCTCTATAGATAACATACTGTGTGTTTCATCATTTCTTAACAATTGAAATATAGGCATCTGCTTAAATGTTGTTATTGATGTTTGTAACAGAAAAATGCTTACTGTTGGCCATTTCCCATGGTTGCCCAGCATGCACATGTACCCCCAAGGCACTGTGATGGCAGCAGAACTCAGAGTTGCTGGACCATGTTGATGGATGTGTCTTGTACTACATTTAGAGAGTTTTGTGTTACTTCTGTTACCTGATGCTGACTGTCTCTGATTGGTTGTGTTGCCTTGGCCCTTCCCCTGTGTGCATGTATGTGGGGATGGGGGTAATAAGGAGTTAGGGTTTTGAGGATGGGGGCATGGGGGTGGGGTGGTAACCCTAATGTTGAATTTCCAGAGTTTTGTCAGTGTGGAAACAACCTTATCTGATGCACCAATGGAGTTTTGATATACATATATATATACAGTATATATATATATATAATTTTATATTTGATTTAACCTGATAATACAAAATAGCAATAAAGAAGTAAAACAATCAAGATGAGATTTCAGCGTTCTCCAACCATACATTGAAGCCAAGCCATAATAAAGACTTCTGTCTTCTTCAAAGCAATTATATTTTATTTTGAAATATTTAATATTCTGCATCTAAGCAGACATTAGAAAAAAAAAGTTTGTTGGGTGTTTGAAAACAGGTGAATGCAAGCAGACACAGAAGGAATTCACAAGATAATATTGGTTGTAGAGGTTAGTAACAAGTCAAGGAGCTCGCTTGACCACTCCAACGGGGACACCCACCAACCCACCAACACTACTTACTGCTGGTGGGCACTGGTAGCAGAGGAGGAGCTGGGTTAGTGCTGTAAGCAGTCAGTATGAGGAGAGGGAGGAGATGGTTGACAGGCTGCCTGCCATAGTCCAGCTCTTGATTTACATACCTGGTGGTGCCTGAGTGGCTGTAGTAATCATCTGTGCAGCATCCCTCAATCTGCAGGAATTAAGTAGACTCAGTTTAGCTGTTCAGTTGTTTTCAAACATGCTCAAACTCCAATACAGCAGCATGTCCAAATGGAGCCCTGGACCCCAAACTCTGCTGCTTGTGCAGGACTGACTACTTGAGAGTGAGGGATCCTCGCTGCTTGCAGAGGAAGTGGGAGGGGTTGTGACTGGTGTTCATCTGTGTGCTGGGGGTCTGGATGAGCTGGGAGGAGTCCTTTTAAGTGTAAGCATTACATGTGTCTGAACTCTTGTGGATTGCATGGGCGTAGGTGGGGGGGGTACCAGGATGCCCAAGCCCCCCCCCCCCCCGAAATTACTTCAGAAAATTTCAAATTCCTGTATTTTATTTTCAGGTTGGCTCTGGCTCAGCTGCTAAAAAACTCAGTGTCTCAGTGGTCTTTATAGCGGTGGGAGCTAGCTGCAACACACTGTGCATGTGCTTACCTATTGATGGCCAGGGGAGATGGAGACATCATCAACAGAGAGAGCAGGAGAAGCCTCATGAAACAGACTAGTGAACATGCTGCTGTGTCCGTACAGTACCAAGGAAGTTTAGTGAACATGCTGCTGTGCTGCATCATCTGTACAGCACCGAGCAAGTTGTGGTGTCCTGTTGACTGTCATGGTGGTAGAGTGGGACTGTGTGCTGCTCTTCTCTAGCCATAGTGGGAGAATGTGAAGTATGGTCTACTAGAGAAAGAACTGACCCATCTAGTGCTGAGCTGTGAGTAATGCATTGGTGTGTCTTCTTGACTGTGCTGGATGCTGGCTGGACTAGTGGAGTGGTCAGAAGAGAAGACAGGAGAGATTGAGAAAAATTTGCTCTGGCCTAATGGCTGTAGTCCTGTCTTGGGAGGGGACTAACTGGTAAGGCAGGCAAACAGGAGGATAATCAGCAGAAAGGGGTGAGTGGACAAAAGAATAAAGTTTGATTCGGGGGGAGACTCCTCTCATTCAGAGTGGTGGTGAGGGGGTATTGGCACCATCTCCAAGGGCAACCCACTCATTACATCTCAAACCCACCAATGTTCTGCTAAACTTGGAGCTTATCATGTGGAGTAGGAATAGGTGTGGAAAAGCAGATGTCTGACTGATATCTTTGTCTCTGGCTGTTGCAAGGGGACCTCATGTGCAAAGGTGGAATGGGGTTAGGAGTACTCTCTATATGCAGAGGTGGGATGGTGGTAGATGTGGAGTGGTGCAAATGTCTGGAGGTGTCTCCCTGTGTAGGAGTGGGATGGATGGGGAGCAATGCTCCTCATGTAGGGGCAGTGAAGTTAAGGGGTGGAGTGCTCCCCGTGTACAGAGCTGATGTGAAGTGGAAGGAACGCTCCCCATGTGTGGAGGTTGAATGGAGGGGGAGGAGTGCTCACTATGTGCAGGAGGAGGGATGCAGTGGAAGAAGTGCTCTCCATGTGAGGGAGATGAAATGTAGTGGAAGAAGCACTGGAGGGGTCAGGGGATGAGTACTCACAATTTATGGAGGTAGGATGGAGGTGGAGCAATGATACCTATGTGTGGAGATGGAATGGTGGGAAGAGTGCTTTCCAAGTTCAAGTTCAAAATTATTATGAAGAGATAAAATCCATTTGCAAGCTCATTTGCAAGGAGGTCCCATTTACAAGCAATGATAAATACGTGGTGTGAGATACAAAAAGTAAGGACATGTAATATAAATTAAAATAAAGCAATTTTCTTTACATTGGTATTTACAATATGTACAATGTTGCATTCAACAAAGACTGAGACCAAATATAATTATGTAAGACACCATGTCCATCATGTGGAAGAGGGCTGCAGAAGGAGAATTGCTCCCCATATGCAAAGGAGGCATGGAGGAGGAGGAGGAGTGCTTCCCATGGGTGGAGATGGGATGGAGGAACAGACACTTAATGGCCACCATCCTAGACCCCACTCCAGCCTGTGTGTGAAATGTTTTGGAATGGGCATAGTTTATGATGGGGCAGGTGTACAATCCACATCTTGTCTCTGGCTGCTGTAAAGTATTTAATTGATAGGTGGGAGTGCAAGAGGGTACACCAGTCGCCCAGGAGCACCCACTGAATCCTATCCCCAACCCACCCAGCAGACTGGAGGGGGGATACAAGATCCACATTTTTATATCTCAGTACTTCGGAGTGTTCTCCATGAGTAGAGCATGGTTAGGTGGAAGAGCCTCTGGCTGAAGTAGAGTGTTCTGCAAGTTGTAGCAGTGTGGCATAGGGTGAGGAAGTGGCAGTCACCAAAATCCCACTCCAACCTTAATGCTAGTTCTGGTGTTGCAGGGATGGGTATGAAGGGGCAGATGTGCAATCTGCATCTCTATACCTGGCTGCTGCATGGTGCTACCTTTGTGTGCAGGTGGGATGGGGGATGGGGCATCATTCTCCCAGAGCCACCTGCCTGGAGCCCTCTCAATGCCAGTGCCAGTTTTCATGGAACTTGGATGGAGGAAGATGGAGCAATGTGTGGACCACATCTGTCACTGGCTTCTACAGAGTACTCCTAATGTGCAGGAAATGGAATGGAAGGAGAAAATGCTTCACATGTGCAGAAATACAGAAAGATGTGTTGGGTGCCAATGACTTCCGGACACCCAGTGGACCTAATACAATCAGGGGAAAACCAGTAGTAGCCTACCAGCTCTGAGATCAGTATGGTTAAAACATATCTGCCAGACATTACTGCTTAGAAAAGAACGAGAAAATGACTGTGATGACGAGCAAGTCCCAGACCAGATCTCTGCTTTGTTAATAGATTCCCGAGTCTGATTTGTATGGTTGCATGGGCCAAGTTCCACAGATGTTATGCCATCATCAGATTTGTACAACAGCACTGTGGAAGCATGTGACCATACCGCTATTTGATGTGCTGTCACAGTGCTCCAACATAGTTTCTAGGGATTCTGTTTATGCAGCCTTCCCCCTCCACAGGCTGCATAAACATACCCCGACTTCCCAGTGCACTACTTTTCTGTTCTGCAACTGCAGAACTGACAGCCACCATGTACACCATGGTGACAATGACTTAAACTGTGCATGCATGACTATAATGCAAACATAGTTATGTCAGCATTGCCTTGTTGTGCAGGGTTACCTACAGGGAAAACTTCACATGTGCGAGTATCACGCATGCACAGTACTGTAATTGCTGCATTTATTACTTGCAGCTGAGTCCCTTGCAGCAAAAGCACTGCATATTCTTTTCCATGCTCTTGCCACTCCTAAAAGCCCTTCACAGCTATATCTGCTCTGACCAGATCTTGCTTTTAAAGTCAGCAGACCAACCTTATATAATTCAGTAGTCCCTCGCTGCACCAAACCTCGTTATACAGAAGTTCCGCTTATTTTATTTATTTATTTAGCTTTTGTTGACCGGGTAAGTGCACTAGACAAATCCTGCCTATTTTCAGGCATGACCCGGGGGAGGGGGATACAGATGAATGCCAACTGACCTTGAACCAGATTAAGCTGTTGGTGGTATTTTTACTGAATGAGGGAAATTTGGCCAGGACACCGGGGAAATCCCCTACTCTTTTCGATAAGTGCCATGGGATCTTTAACATCCACCTGAACTACCACCAATCCAGGCAGATGGGACCTCGGTTTAACTTCTCATCCGAAAGACGGCACCTCAGAAGTGCAGCACCCCTCTCATGCTGCACTACAGTGTCAGTACTGGGATATTAATCCAAGTGCCAGATGTGGGAACTGAACCCACAGCCCTCTGATCTCCCGGCCTCAGAGGCAAGTGTGCTACCTACTGAGCCACTGACACTGCTTATAACCAATGGTTGCTGTGGCTCCCAACACCAAACAGCTGATCACACTCATGTTCGTTGGAGAACAGCACTGTACTTTTCTTGTGTTAAGTCTTGTAAGGAACAATGCGGCAGCTATAAATAAAATAGTGTGGAGTCAGCCACAATGCAACGCATTAACTTGCAGTAAATCACATGTCACAAAATACTGCAAAAAAAAGGCTTAACTTCCATTGACCTACAGACAGTGTTCCCTGCAGCATACTGTAGCATTCAGTGATATACTGCAGTATTACTACATTGTTTCCTAGCTGGCACCACTGTAGAAATGGCAAAATGTAACTAACTGAAAGTACAGTATGAGCACCATAGAATTAGAGGACCAGTTTACTTCAGGATTTGTTGCTAACACAGGGAAGACTTTCCGATACATTCCTAGACTGGGACAATCACTTTCATATAGGCTGCACAGGGAGTGCAGCAGAGAGTGAACGATGCTGTGAGCTAGCAACAAGTGGACACTAGATCACAAGAGCACCAACCATAAAACTGCCATCAAGAACAGCACTGTATAAACAGCACTGTCAACAACAGTGTCAGGACGTCAGCAGGTGACAACAGCACCAATGGTAGCAGTCCAATACCTTACTGATCACTGTTACTGTGGCTAACCCCCCCCACCCACTATAATGCCCTCTCACACCCATAAGTAAAATATATAACTCTGTTGAGGGATTGTGGGATGACAGATGGACCAGATACCAAACTTCAGGTTCAACACACAATCTCTGTGTGATGTTTATTCAGAATACAAGAAATAAACTTCTGCAATGCCATGTTCCTTCTTCAGTACATCAGTTTGCAGCAACAGACTATGTATGTCCTGTCTCTGCACCATACCTCTCAAGTGTCCCTGATTTTCAGGGATGTCCCTGATTTTGCCTCAGAATTTTACTTTGTCCCTCCTAAAATTTGTGTTTTTGTGGCTAAACAGTGGGGACTGTAAGCACAAAACAATGTCAAGCATTAAAGTTACAGGCTTGTTCTTCTTTAGAAAATGCATTTTGCACTAAGCCCCATATTCTACCAGCTTTCTGGGTGGATATCTGTAATTTTGAAGATGTGTCCCTGATTTTGGTCCTTTGTCCCTGATTTATGAGGCAGGAGGTTGAGAGGTATGCTCTGCACTTAGCCAGCACCTACTGACACTGATCTAACTTACAAGTTGAACTGCAGCCTCCATCCCTATGTGGGCCCCGTTTGCTTAGGTAGTGGGGGCCCAAAAAGAAAAACAAAACAAGCTATAGACAAAGAACCTTGATGGAGAATCACTGAAAGAAGGGTTACACCAAAGAGTATTGGCAACAAATCAAGTTTCAAAGAAACACAACATCATACATATTTATATAATGCAAAGCATCATGGGATATATGGAAACCACCATGACATTTAGACATGTTCAATTTACAACAATTTACATGCATTTTAAATAGCACAACTACCTTAATTTCTGTAATAGTCACATGGTACTTTTTTTACCATTATCAAAAACATCTAGTGCCAAGGTAGTTTCAACATTTATAGGTTTCATAAACATAAGGTATATACATCAAGGTATTTTATGACATAGTGCTATTACATATTAAATCCAATGACAATAAATACAACCTGTTTTACATATGCTTGGAGGTCACCACAATAACCTCCCTGTACGGGGACCTAAGAGGAAAAAGGAAAATTAAAGAGAACACTATAGCATAGTCAAGAAAAGGGACGGGGTGCCCATAGGTGGGCAACCTTATGAACTAGAAACTGTAAGGGATAGAACAGACTAAGAAATAGAAGAATTGTTGCAACAGATTTAAGAAAATGTCAGTCCTCAAGAATGGCAGGAACTCTCTGTCACAGACTCCAAATCTGGGGCAGAACACAGGGAGGAGTAGAATGTTGGGAGGGGGATATGTGTTTCAGCAAATAAAATAAAAAAAAATTAAACACAAATAAACACTTTCTATTTTGAGGAGGACTCCACCCTCGGTACCCCTTGATGTTGGAGGCTATGCTCTCATAACCCCTGTAGCTAAAATATCTAACTCCAAGGGGCGCAGAACATGGGGAGGATTAGAACATTGGGGGCAGAATATCTGTTTTGGCATGTAAAATAACATGTACCACACTTGGGGTGGGAGGGGGAAGTAAAGCTACAAGAGCTGGAACAGAACCCTGGTCTCCCAAGCAGTACTGGCCAAGCAGCTTGTGCTGTAGACTACTCCATCACAGAAGCAGCTCAGCCAGGTTCTGCACTTTTGTACCACTTTTTCGCTTCCTGCCTTGCCTGTTACAGCCACAGGAGTAGCAGTTACTAACATCGCTATTCTACCCCTTGTCACTGTGCAAAGCAAACACAGTTTAAGAGGTGCAGTTTAGATCACATTCTTCTAGTTGTGCAGTTCTAACCTGGTAGGGGGTGTCTACCTATGACTCTTACCCCCTGAGAGTCAAGGAACAAGGGAAGTTATTTTCCACAACTGCTGTGTGGTTAGGCCAGCTCTCATGCACTCTCTTGTGGCTTACAAGCTGTCTTTTTAAAGACAGTTTATTTGCCACAGTTTTTAGTATTTTAAGTGATTTACTTAGGTTTGCCAAGACATTGGCAGCATCACTTCTGTTATCATGGGGCTAAAAGTACAAGCCTCAGTGTGTGGAGGAGTGGCGGGAATGTTACAGGGGGAACTGCACAGGGGGCACAGCAGAGAGTGAAACATGCTGTGAGCCAGCAACATAGAAACACAGACTTTGGCAGCAGATAAGGACCGCTTGGCCAACCTAGTCTGCCCAGATTCAGATTCTAGTTAACCAACAGTCTACTTCCTCCTATCCCCCACTGTAACTGTCATATGTCTGTTCAGTGCAATCTTGTATTCCTCCACTGTTTTTGACCACACAGTCTCCTCAGGAAGGTGGTTCCATAAGTCTACCACCATCTCCATGAAAAAATACTTCCTCATGTAGGAAGTAACTGCCACAGTTGCTCTGAGGTTGGGGTAGCTCCTTTGCACTCCCCAGTGGCTTACAGACTGTCATTTTAAATGCAGTTTATTTGCCACAGTTTTTAGCATTTTAAGTCATTTACTGGGGATTGCCAAGACAACAGCAACAGCACTTGCTGTCACATGAAGCTAAAAGCCCAAGCCTCAGTGAGTGGAGGTGAGCAGTGGGCAGAGGCGATGTTGGCAGAGGCAAGCTATGTCTGCCTGCATCCACTGAAGGAGGTAATGAAGATGGCCAAGTCTCCTACAACTGCAGTACAGTACAATTTTATGTAGTAGTGTAAACACCACAGCATAGTGGCATAATAGTCAATTGTTGAACATTTAGTTTGAGTCAGGAAATCTGAACATAAAGGGTGAACTATGTTTAGGTGTTTCATGTACCATGTACAACATGGGACCAACTATGCTGTGCTGCACACTCAAGCAGACTAGACAGACCATAAGGCAATTTCATATGTTCGTATGTTTGTATAAACTTTGTATGTGACAAGTACTAGCTCATTATAGAACAAAAGATGGAAAATATATGAGCTTAGGAAATGCCTAGATAATTGAAGTGCAATATTTGTGCAGAGGGAAATCGAAGCAGTTAACAGATGCCTGAACACTCAAAAAGAAATATCAGAAATAAAGACATTTATTGATGAACAACTTTTAATGATAAATGGGCATGAAGAAGAGGACCAGTCCTTAGAATTAAATGAGGCAGATACATAGACACTGTCAGCAGATATTTTATTTATTTAGTTTGTGTTGACTGGGTAAGTGCACAAGACAAATCCTGCCTATTTTCAGGCACGACCCGGGGAAGGGGGATACAGATGAATGCCAACTGACCTTGAACCAGATTAAGCTGATCAGTGGTATTTTTAGTGAATGAGGAAAATTTGGCCAGGACACCGGGGAAATTCCCCTACTCTTTTCAATAAGTGCCTTGGGATCTTTAACATCCACCTGAACTACCACCAATCCAGGCAGATGGGACCTCAGTTTAACGTCTCATCCAAAATACGGCACCTCAGAAGTGCAGCGCCCCTCTTATGCTGCACTACCATGTCATTACTGGGATATTAACCCAAGTACCAGATGTGGGAACTGAACCCACAGCCCTCTGATCTCCCAGCCTCAGAAGCGAGTGTGCTACCTACTGAACCACTGACACTTTGAGCTTTTAAGTTCACTTTATGTTTTCTAGAAGTCGGTTGCCCCTTACTCCTGACCTCCATAATTCCTTTATGTCTATCCAATGCATTCTTAAATCCTGTGATTGTTTTAGCCCACACCACTTCCTCTGGCGGGGTGTTCCACTTGTCCACCACAAAGTTCTGTGAAGAAATTCTTCCTCACATTTCTTCTGAATCACCCTCCCTCCAACTTCATCCCATGTTCTCTAGTGGTGGAATATATTTTTTGTTGGAAAATAGTGTATTCCTGCACCCTGTTCTTCCCTGTAAGGTACTTTTATGTCTCTATCATATCCACTCTCTCTCTCGCTCTCTCTCCTCTATTCCAGGGAGTAAATATTCAAGTCCTTTAACCTGTCCTCATAGGACTTGTGATGCAATCCCTGCACCATCTTTGTTGCCCTCATCTGAACCTTCTCTACCCTGTCTATGTCCTTATGCAGGTAAAGTCTCCAGAACTGTACACTGTACTCCAGGTGGGGCCTCACAAGTGTCTTATATAGTGGAATTATGACCTCCCTTTTCCTGCTTGTGATGCCTTTTTCTATGCATCCCAACATCCTATTTGCTTTACCTGTTGCCTTGTCACACTGTTTCCTTACCTTGAGGTCATCAGAGATGATAAACCCAAGGTCCCTTTCCTGCTTGATGCATGCTATATCTTCACCCCCAAACTGAAATGTTGTTCCGGGGCTTTTGTGCCCATATGTAATATCTTGCACTTCTTTGCATGCAATTCAACTGCCAAGCTCTTGACCTGTCTTCAAGCATCTTCAGGTCCCTCCTCATTCTGTCTACATCCTCTGGCATGTCTACTCTGTTACAAAGCTTCGTGTCATCAGTGAACGGGAAATTCTGCATTCTAGGTCCTGCGCAATGTCACTGATGAAGACGCTGAACAGGACCAGTCCCAGCACTGATCACTGTGGTACTCCACTGTTCACTTTTCCCTCTGTGGAGTGACAGTGATTTACCACCGCACTCTGTGTCCTGCCACCCAGCCAATTATCTACCCACTGCATTACTGCCCTGCCCACTCCCATATTCCCCAATTTGTTTAATAGCGTTCTATGTGGCATAGTGTCAAATGCTTTGCTGAAGTGCAGACAGACCATGTCCACTGCCCTCCCTTGCTCCACCTCGCTTGTCACCCAGTCAAAAAATTATGTTGGTCTGACATGGCCTCCCCCCAGTAAAACCATACTGTCTTGGGTCCTCTAGTCCATTGGCAACCAGATGTTCCACCAATCTCCCCTTCAGTAGTGCTTCCATAATCTTCCTCACTACCAAGGTCAGGCCGATTGGTCTGTAGTTCCCCACTTCCTCTTTGTTCCTGTTTTTGTATTAAGGAACTGTATCTGCTTTCCTCCAGTCTTTGGGTACCTACCCTGTTTCCAGCGATCAACTAAGCAGGATTGCCTGAAGTTCAGCTACCACCTCTCTTAGTTCCTTTAGGACTCTGGGGTGCACTCCATCTGGCCCCATTGCTTTATCAACTCTTATTCCTTACAGTTCCTTCAGGACTCTTTCCTGTGTGAAGGGACTTATGTCCATTTGTTCACCATTCCCACCACTTGTACTCCCTTGGGGCAGGGGAAAGAGAAAAAGAAATGTGATTATGGAAATGGATGATGACACTGATGCTAGTGTGTAAAATTGGTGTATGGTAAAAGGACCAATGAAAGAAGAAAGGAAACAATTAAATTGGCCCCACATAGACCTTAATAACAGGTTTGAACCCCTTGTTGAATTGGAGGAAAAGGACCCAGAGCAACAAATTAAATGTAAAAACATGCATGATGGAATAAGGGAGGGGAATTTGACAAAAAACGCCACAATAGATATAGTGCCTGATTTAACTACCATTCAGCCAATAATGATGGATACCCAGCAAAAAATTAGGCTGCAAGAAAATAGTAATCCAGTAGTATGTACAGAGGAAGGGTCAATTGAATTGATGTCTAAAAAAATGGCATTACAGCAATTGGGGACTCCATGCTGAGGTTCACAGATTCAGTTATTTGTGAATGGAGAAAAGATTAAACATCAATGGCATTATTATCAGAAGCAAAGACTTGTAACTGGGTAATAAAATTACCTGTCTCAGGTTCTTTGTTGGAACCGCACAAAAGGAAGAGGCAACAGACAAGTGGCTTTCAAGTAATGAATGTAATTTATTACTGGTAAATAAGAATAATACAGGCTTACAACCAACAGTGTTATCACTGGGAGAGTATCCAGTTTCCTTACCTATAGGTTCAGTCAAGTCTCTCTGAGAAAACTACATGGTGCAAAGGGTCTTATACCCTGATAATAACCATGACATCAACTAAAGAAGATACATAAAATGTAAGTAATTGGACAGTAGCAGGTGGAACCATCCTAACTAACATGAGAACTTGCTTAGCTAGTAGAAGATAAGGTGAACAATAAAGTCTGTGATGCTTCCAAGGTCACTTGCAGTTACAGTTATGCACAAGCACTAAAGATGTCACTGTTGCCTAACTAATGATTATACAATGAAATATAATGGAAAACATCTCCCAGTGGTACAATATATGTGAGAATATAGTGAAGCATACTATGCATTACAAAAGTACAGTAGAACATAGATTCTGACATTTATGCTTATACAATAAGTGTCTATTCCCTAAGATTAGTACATATATCTATATGTGTGTTGCTGTCCATGAGGTGGGGGTACACTCAGTGGTACTGGTCCATGGATAACAGGCTTCAGATGTGAAAGACACCATTAATGGGTACTTGAGAGGTATGTCAAAACCAATCACTGTATTACATGCTGATACAGATTATATTGGAATGAGAAAGAATTTGGAGACACAAAGGAACTTCGAGGAATTAGGCAGAATTCTTAATGAAAAGGAATGCAACATAGAGGTATCAGAAATACTACCAGTTCCACAGGATTGGGTAGCCAGGACTCAAAACATCAGATGGCTGAATGGGTGGCTAAGATGCTGGTGTATAACAGAAGGATTTACCTTCTTTAGGAATTATGAAAATGTTTGTGACCCTAGACTGTTCAGAAAAGATGGGTTATACTCCTCTCCCCCTCCGGTCACCCCTGAAAAAGGGACTTCTAGGCCCAGTGGGCTTACAGAGTTAACAAAAATTCAACACAACACAATACACCTCAAGAAATATGGCTCCCGGGTCCTGAGAAACAGGATTCAAAGTGCAATTGATTGTGGGGAATGGAGTAGGGGGAATATTAAATACGAGGTCAGAGAACTTTAGAATTGAGGAAACAAAAACTAGACTAAGAAGTAACTGGAAGTGTATACATAATAACTGGTGATCCCCACTATCAACCCATTTTTGAGTACTGTAAAAAGTAAACTTGCATCAACCCACGGGTTAATATGACTTTTACAGTCTTGCGCTGAGAAGCCTGCAGTGGTCCAGACAAATTAAACAGATCAAAGCATCAACAGATGGTTCTCCAACCACAGTTTCTCACTCACAGCATAACTTCCATTTTAAAAGAAACATACAGAGACAAGTAATAAAGCACAATTGTTTTGTTATTCAGAAATTTAGCATTTACCAGCTGGAATTCTCTCCACTAAAAGCGTACTTTCCCAACTACCCTTATTGTTTCCACAGATGGCATGTACTTTCACCTCAGTTCCACAGCAACTAGAATGACCGTGACCCATTGAGTTGATGAAACAACACACTCTGAAGCTAAAGGACTTGGGAAAACAATATAAATAACTAGAATTTTTTTTTAAGTTATATATTTTTTTTTACTTCATTGCTAAGATTGAGATTTACTTGACCCATCAACCTTACCTGACTCAAACCCATGGCCATAATGTAACATAGTCTTTTTACACCAGTTATTATAAAAACTAAAACATATGTAGGGGGTTGACATTCAGTTTTTTTATACACCCTCATTGTGTGTTCTCTATTATCATACAGCCTGGGTGTGTGAAAAAACTGCATATCAACATCCTACATATGCATTATTCTTTATTTATTAATTGGATGAGTCTTGTTAAAAAGAAAAGAGAGTTGGAAAGCTACAAAGTAATTAGAAAATAGAGATTTGTGCCATAATTGAGACATGGTGGCATGCTGAAGATGGGTGGTAGCTATATATATATATATATATATATATATATATAGATATATATATATATACAATATGTATGTTTGTATATATGTTTATACAATGGGGTGAGTGATAAATCAATGAGATAAAACAGTGTATCATTCACTGCAGTGTGATATTTTTACCCTCTGCTCTGCTGTGATGATATCAGCCATTTACACACATAGGTCACACAAAGGCCACTGATATCATCACTGTAGGCAGCTTTCCCCTCAGCATGCAATAAACACCTGTGCTGTTACCATAGACACAAATGCAGAACTACATGAGAGGTCTCACTGGTGCCTGCAGCTAACTTAGCCTACAAAAAACTCTCACCAATTCCCCACATTTAACTTCCAGCTCATTACTGTGATACTCGCAGCTTGACTGCTGCCAGAATTCTAAAGAGCACAGCTTCACAGAACAATCTATTCCTCACTGCTGCCTGCAGCTAACTCATTTACCACTAAAACAAACTCAGCTGTTCCTCACACTCTGACTCTCAGCCCATTACCATTACTGTGATACACTCAGCTTGACTGTAGCCAGACTTCTAAAGAATACAGTTTCACAAAATAGTCTCTCTTACTCCTACCTAAAACTTACTCATTTAGCATTGCAAAATACACTCATCTGTTTCTCAGAGTTTGTAACACTGCCAACCCATTCAGAAAAACTCACACACAGAACGTACAAACACATAAACAGGAACAGAACACAAGACAACATAACAATACTTCTGAAACTCCTGGCCCTATTGTATAAATCAAATACATGATGTGCAGATTGTGTGCTATGACAAATATTGTCACTCCTGCATCATGAGCTCTGGATATCTCATTTGTGCCTTTGGCACTTGTGAAATATCTAGAGCTCTCTCTGCAGGAGTGACAGTATTTACCATATCATACTCATGCCCATCATGTATGCCATCTCCCTCCCTCTCTCTCTCTCTCTCTCTCTCTCTATATATATATATATATATATATATATAAGAGAAATACAAAATCACACATGCTCCCACACTGCAAAGCATCATGGGCTACAAATGCAAATAACCACAGAATATTATGCTGGTTATACCTTTAAGCAGAAATGCATGGTGCCAAAAGGCCTCTCACACAGTTTGCAAAGGGCACCAACAGAAGACATAGACATGTGTTTCATCCTACCAGGACTCATCAGTATGCCTCATCTGTTTGACACCCCAGTGGAATGAACTGGCTACCCTAAGATGGTCGATCCGGGTTATATTGTGATGAACCCAATTAAAACAAAAAACAGTTTGAAAGACAAAGAACCTCTATGTGCAAGCACTGAGGCAATGGTTACCCCAAAGGGCATTTGGCTGGGAAGCCAAGTTTCAAAGAAATACAAAATCACACATGCCCCCACACTGCAAAGCATCATGGGCTACATATGCAAATCACCACAGAATATTATGCTGGTTCAACTTTAAGCAGAAATGCATGGTGCTGAAAGGCCTCTCACACAGTTTGCAAAGGGCGCAACAGAAGACATAGACACGTGTTTCATCCTACCAGGACTCATCAGTATGCCTCGACTGTTTGACACCCCTGTAGAATGAACCAGCTACCCTAAGATGGGGATCTTGGTTATGTTGTGATGAACCCAATTTATATATATTTATAAAATGGGTAGGAAAAATTATCTCTGCTGGTTGGTTGAAACATATCACATGATCATGCGTATATCCGAGCACAACCACACACCTGTACTTTCACCCCCTCCAAAACCATTTTGCCATTTTATAAGATAGATAACTCACTCTAGGGTGTGCTGTTGTGCTCCAATATATGTATGTCTTGGGTGGTTGATGCAGTCTCGTGTGTAACAACGCACACCAAGGCATGCGTATATCAGAGTGTGACCGCACACCTTTGAGTGGGTTATCTATTACATATATATATATATATATTCATTGCAAAAAAATCCATTTTACAAAACCAGTTAGGATTTCCATTAGACCTTTAAAAGTACTGAAATTCAATGTTGGGGTTAATACATGTATCAGCACAACACCATTCTCTGCAAACATTAGAAACAAAACAGTTATTTGATATATCTTTGGTGTCCTTCCACCTAACTCATACACCATACAAATATATTGTTCTATACCACATGATTAACAGCTCAAACAGTGTATGAGTTAGGTGGAAGGACACCAAGGGATATACCAAATAAGTGTTTTGTTTCTAATGTTTGCCAAGATTGGTATTGTTTCGCTGATACGCGTATCAACCCTAACATTGAATTTCCATACTTTTAAAGGTGTAATGGAAACCCTAACTGGTTTTGTAAAATGGAGTTTCTTGCAATGAATTTCCTTACTTTTTGAGATAGGTGTGTAACAAAACTGCAACAAATAGTCATAGGTTTGTCATTGTTTTCACATTGTGATTCCAAATTTTCAACATAGTCTTCTTATCATCCCGCCTCATAACCTTCATACTGTAGGTGTAAATTTCTTAATCCATGGCAAAAATGTCATTCTGTGACACGGCTCTGGAAACACATTTTGGACAGGATGTGAGAACTGACAGCTGTAGTATTCATGAGGTGCTGTGAAGAAATGGCTATGTTCAAACTTTGGAGTGAAAATATAAATGACTGGCAGTTATATGCATGTGCAGCAAAATGTCATTGATTGTGTATAATGCAGGCATTCTTTGTTACTTTTGCTCCAAAATTTCAACATTTCCTTTTTGGGACCCTATGTTATGAACACTGGCACTGTTATTTTATTACACAATCCAGAAAGGTGATTTTACACATCGATCACACCATTCTGTGCCACGGGTGCAAAAGCACATTTTAGGCAGGATGTGAGAAATTCAGCTGTACTGTTCATGAGGTGGTGTGAAAAGTGGCTATGTTGAAAATTTGGAGTGAAAATATAAATTGGAAAAGTTACACATGTGAGAAGGAAAATTTCAATGACCGTGCATAATTCGGGCATTTTGGGGTATTTTTGCACCAGATTTTCCACATGGGCCTTTTGGAACCCCACCTCATGCACAACTGCATTTCCATTTCATTACTGATTTCTTTCAGCCACAGTGAAATCATCTTTCAGGACAGAGTAACAAAATGACAGTGTCAGTGTTCATGGGGTGGGATCTCAAAAATTCCACATTGAAAATTTAATTCATACCAGATGGTGTAGACCAAACGAGGAGGGACCCACAGAGTCTTGCAGAAGTTTAACACATGATCAAGGGTTTGGCAGTTGAAATTCAATGCAAAGAAGTCCAAGATAATTCATATGGGCACAAAAACCCTGGAAAAACATATCAGTTGGGGGGGGGGGTGAGGATATAGCATGCACCAAGAACACCAAGAAGGAAAGGAACCCTGAGGTTGTCATCTCTGATGATCTCAAGGTAGGAAAAAGTGTGACAAGGCTGCAGTTACAGCAAAAATTATGCTGGGTGCATAGGAAGGGGCATCACCAGCAGGAAATGGGAGGTGATAATTTCAATATTTAGGACACTAGTGAGGCCCCACCTGGAGTGCAATGTGCAGTTCTGGAGACCTTACTTATGTAAGGACATAGACAGGGTAGAGAAGGTTCAGAGGAGGGCAACAAAGATGGTACAGAGATTGCATCACACATCCTATGAGGACAGGCTGAAGGACCTGAATATGTACAGTACTCCCTGGAGGAGAGGAGGGAGAGAGGGGATATGATAGAATCATACAAGTACCTTACAGGGAGGAACAGGGTGCAGGAATAAACTATTTTCCAGTGAAAAAGTTGTTCCAGAACTAGAGGGCATGAAATGCAGTTGGATGGAGTGCAATTCAGAAGTTTGTTACACACCTATCTCAAAAAGTAAGGAAATTTATTGCAAAAAGCTTTGTTTTATAAAACCAGTTAGAGTTTCCATTACATCTTTACATCTTTAAAAGTTTATGGTGTGGTACCTGAGGACTGGAGAAGGGCGGATGTGATTCCCCTTCACAAACGTGGGAGCAAGACAGAGGCACAAAACTAAAGACCTGTCAGTTTGACCTCAGTGGTAGGTAAAATGATGGAATCACTTCTGAACAAAAGAATTGTTGAGCACCTAGAGGCCAGTGGGGCACAGGACCCAAGGCAGTATGGATTCAGAGCAGGAAGGTCATGTCAAACAAATTTAATTGATTTCTTTGACTGGGTGACCAAAGTAGTAGACCAGGGAGGGGCTGTGGACATGGCCTACCTAGACTTTAGCAAAGCATTTGACATAGTCCCACACAAAAGATTAATAAACAAATTAGCCAGCCTGGGAGTAGATCCCAGGGTGGTAGCCGGGATAAAGCACTGGCTGAACAACAGGACACAGTGGGTAATAGTAAATGGAGTCCACAGTGAAGAAAGGAGGGTTACTAGTGGGGTACCACAGGGTTCAGTACTGGGGCCGGTCCTTTTTAATGTCTTTATAGGTGACATTGCAGAAGAACTGAAGGGGAAGGTATGTCTCTTTGCAGATGACACAAAGATCTGCAACAGGGTTGATATGCAAGGTAGGGTGGAAAGGATGAAAAGGGACTTGGCAAGGTTGGAGGAATAGTCAAATGTATGTCAGCTTAGATTCAATGCAAAGAAGTGCAGAGTAATGCACCTGGGAAACAAAAACCCAGGGCAAGAGTACATGGGGGTGAGATACTGACAACAATAAAAATGGAAAGGGACCTTGGGGTAGCCATATGAGATGACATAAAGTGGGCCAGCATTGTGAGAAGGCAGTAAGGAGGGCTGGGGGGATACTGGGATGCTTAAGGAGAGGCATCACAAGTATAAAACAGAAAGTTGTTGGCCTTCTGTACAAACAGTTGGTAAGATCACATCTGGAGTACTGTGTACAGTTCTGGAGACCCCATCTCCGCAAAGACGTAGACAGGGTGGAGGCTGTCCAGAGGAGGGCAACCAAAATGGTGCAGGGTCTGCACCACAAGATATATGAAGAAAGACTAAAGGAGCTTAAGATGTATAGCCTCGAGGAAAGGAGAGAGAGGGGGGACATGATAGAAACTTTCAAATACCTCAAGGAAATCAACAAAGTCCAAAAGGGTAGCAACTTTCAAAAAAAAGAGATGTCCAAGAACAAGGGGGCACTATTTGAAGACAATGGGGGGATGGCTCAGAGGTAATGTGAGGAAGTATTTCTTCACAGAGAGGCTTGTAGATGCATGAAACAGCCTTTCTGAGGAGGTCCTAGAGGCAAAAACAGTGGGGGAGTTCAAGAATGCATGGGACAGACATAAGGCAATTCTAGTAGGAGGAAGTAGGCTGTTGGTTAACTAGGATCTGCAGCTTATCTGTTAGGTAGGGAAATGGGCAGACTAGGTGGGCCAAGCAGTCCTTATCTGCCATCTAATTCTATGTTTCTACATTTCTATGTATGGAAATTCAATGTTAGGGTTAATATCCCTTGGTGTCCTTCCACCTAACTCATACACCACTTGAGCTGTTAATCATGTGGTATAGAACAATATCTTTGTATGGTGTTTGAGTTAGGTGGAAGGACACCAAGGGATATATCAAATAACTGTTTTGTTTCTAACATTTGCAGAGAATGGTGTTGTGCGGATACACATATGAACCCTAACATTGACTTTTTGTACTTTTAAAGGTGTAATGGAAACCCTAACTGGTTTTGTAAAACAGAGTTTTTTGCAATGAACGAGTGTGTATCTATCTATCTATCTATCTATATTATATATATAAAATACTGGCTTGGTAGTGCCAGTATAGTTAGGATTCAATGGTCACTTCTATGTTAAACCCCAAATTTTCCTCTTTAATAACTTTGTAACCATACAACCAATGTGCACAACATTTTTCATATGCTGTCAGGTGCCACAGATCTCTTGATGTGGCAAGTTTTATTCCGGTCGGATGTGTGGTTGCGAGATGTGTAGTGTCAAAAAATTTGAAAATTACCATTTAGGTGCAAATAGTTTGCCATTCTGCATGTCCAAAACTGCTTGGAGGTCTGGTTTGAAATTGTTAGGGTATATGGGGTCTGTGTCACAGATGTGCCTTTTGAAAGTTCGATGAAAAAATACTAATCCACTCAAAAGTTATTAAAGTTTTAATTTTCCAATTATTGCCTGCAGGAAAAAATTAGATGTCCCATGCAGGTTTTGCTGCCTCAAAAAAATCTCTTTTTTTCTGCCTCAAATGCTATTAGTAGTGCAGTGCTGCTGCCGTCTTGTTTTTAGCTAACCACGGGGGGCAAAACACTGTAATTCAAAAAATGCTGCCCCTTGGTAAACACCAAGGGGTCCAAGGAACATGATTCTGGCCTTAGTTTTTGAAAATAGTGATTGGAGATATGGGGACTGATTCCAAGAGAGTTACGCCAGGTATAAATGCAGTATGCCAGTCCTGACAGTGCAAAAAGCAAGTCACACTAGTGATTTCTGAAATGCGCGATTCCAAAAGAACAGTTACACGGTAACCTACAACTGCTATGACAAAAGAAAGTTACACCACAGTTATGCCAAAGAATGCCTGTGCCACTGCCTAATGTGACTTACAACAAGCATAACACACCAGCACCACTGAACTGCTATTCCAGAACAGGTGGCGTAATGAACCATGCCAGAGGATGGTAACGAAAATTAGAACAAGGAAAAGCTGTCCTTACCAGAGTACAGGCCATAGAACCCCCACAAAGCCGGACTGCAGCATACCCCCAATCAATTAGTGGAACTAATGGACAAACAGTGGAACACCCCAGAAAATGAGCCCTAGAAAGCCCAGGACACAGTGAAATAGGTAGCAGCATGGCTAGACAGGCCAATAGTAAGTGAAATACATACCTAGTACAACATGTAACATGGCATGTAGCACAATAGCTAAACACAGGCTGTGGGACAAGGAACTGAACTGTGGAACAGAGAAGTGATGGAACGTATAGAAGGGAACAATGCCATATCAATCAATCAATCAATCAAATCTTTATTTATTCAGGCAGACATCAGTGAGCAAAGCTCATTTACAAGATGGACCTGATAGGTCAAGGATCAAATTGAAGGTACAATAGCAGACATATACAGAACACTTATATTTAAACAGATACAGTAATATAAACATATATACAAATGAAGGATAAGGATGATTCAACCTAACAGGACAAGGTAGGATACAATAGAAGTACCCTAGAAGAAACCAGAATGTCCAAGATCCAATAGAGGAGCCAAGCAAGCACGCATCACATGGTAACAGGTGGTTACAGGCTCCAGGGCAAACTAACGCAGACAAACAGATGTAATGATTTATGACTGCAAAAATGATGATAAGCAGCCTCTGACGAATGACATGGAGGTGCTGGTGGGAGATTCAGAGAGGGGCTAAGGCTACTAGTAGTAGGAGGTATGGAGGAGTGGTTGGGGTAGAAGTAAGTGCCAGGAATTGGTGTGGAGGTCTTAGTCAGGTGAAGCTAAGCTGTAAAAAGGTATGAAAGGGGGCTGAGATACAAAAAAGGGGGCTGCAAGGGAGGGAAAAACTAAGGGGAAGATTTATGGAAGAGCTGTCAATAATAATTGCTGACTGAAAGGGGGAGGGTTGTGAATGTGACTGGACTAGGCCTTGTGATAGCAATTGCATTTCTCTGGGAAGAGACTTACGAGAGCTTTTAAAGGATGCTAGAGGTATAAGGTTGGTCAACTTTAGGGTCTTCTGTAGAGAATTCCATGTCAATGCTAGAGAGTAGCTGATTGCAGACCTCCCATGCCGGGTGTAGGCTTTGGGTAACTTAAGCGTGATGAAGTTGTTGCTCTTAGGGCATAGGACCTAGCTGTGCCAGTGTAAAGCAGTCTAAAATATAGGATGGAAGTTTATTAGACAAGGCTTTGTATATCCATAGTGCAGCATTTCTGTTCCTTCTGAGGTGTAGGGATGTCCACCAACTGCAGCATAGAGAGAGCAATGATGAGTGTTGAATGGAAGATCTGTAATAAACCGTAGTGCTCTGTGATACAAGGTATCCAATTTGCTTAAGTAGGAAATAGGACAGTGACCATAAAGGAAGTCTGCATAGTCGATAAGTGAGATAAATGAGGCCTGGATTAATCTCAGCCTTGAGTCTCTGGTTAGAAAATGTTTAATTCTGAAGAATAGGCCGAGCCTCTGGTGAAGTTTTTTGAAGTTCTTCAATATGACTTATGTAGTCAAGCCTGCTATCTATCCACACCCTAAGTATTTGAATTTATCTACATAGTCCAGGCTTTCCAAGGATGGTGGATAAATGGGAAGATTGCTTGGTGAGGAGGTGTTAGTATGGTTATTAGTGGAGAAGAACATAGCTTTTGTCTTCTTTTGCATTTAGGAGGATTTTTTCTCAAGTAATTGGTGTTGCAAGAGGGAGAATTTGATTGTAAAATTTCACAGGCCACTGCAGGCGTATGGGTTACTGACATATAAAACAGTGTCATCTGCAAAGAGGTGAACATTGGCTTTGGTGAGATTAGTGTCAATGTTGTTAATGTAAATGGCAAAAAGGATGGGGCCCAGGATAGACCCTTGAGGAACTCCTCTTAGAAGCGATTTTAATGAGGATAAGTCACCTTCAGCTTTCACCTGCTGTGTTCTATCAGTGAGGTAACATCTGAACCACTTAAGAGAGGGTGGGTCTAAGCCTATGGAGTGTAGTGAAGAGAGTAGCAGCTCATGATCCACGGTGTCGAATGCTTTGCTTAGATCAAGGAATACAGCACAGACACTGCTCTTTTTGTCAAGCTCAGTTTGCCAGTCATTTGTGACTTTGGCCAGTGCAGAGATGGTGTTGTGCCTGGCCCTAAATCCAGATTGAGCAGGATTTAAGAGGTTGTTAACTTCAAGGTAGTCTCTAATTGGATGCTCACTAATTTTCTAGCATCTTGGAAAGCACAGGAAGAATGGATATGGGCCTGTAGTTGTTGAGGTCCATGGGGTCCCTGATTTTAGGAGGGAAACACTTGGGCTGTTTTCCATATTGAAAGAATAGAGCCAGAGGTTAATGATAGATTAAAAGATGTGTTAATGGAACTGCAAGCACATGAATTGCAATTTTTAGAAAATAGGGGTCAAGAGAGTCTGCACCTGCGCTTTTTTTAGTGTCCAAATGCAGCATTAGGTCCTCTACTTGCTTCAATAAAACCGGTTTGAAGGAGAAGGAAGAAACAGCCTCTGAACCTCAGTAGACTGGGAGTTTAGTTGTGCCTGCAATAGATTAGCTGGAGAGGTGTCAAAAGCAAGGCCAGCCGTAGTGAAATGATTATTGAATGCATCCAGTACTTCCCGTTTATCAGAGATAGCAACCTTATTAAGGTGCACTTGAGATGGCAGAGAGGTGCTAGAGTCCTGTCCTAAGATCCCCTTGATGGTGCCCCAGAATCTAGCAGGATTGTGGTAAGAGGTGTCAAGTTCAGCCATATAGAAAGCAGCCTTAGCATCCCTTACTTTCTTGGTGCAGCTATTTCTGGCTTTTCTGAACATCATCCAGTCATTTGGTTCCTTAGTCTTCCTTGCCAGTTTCCATAGTTTATCTCTGTCCAACAGTGCAGATTTAAGGTCGGCTGAGAACCAGCGGCAAGATTTGCTTTTTGTTCTGACAATAGTGATTGGTGCATGAGTGTTAAGGGCACCTATGATTATGCTATTTAACACCTGATGTGCTTTTTCCACAGAATGCGTAAGGTAGAACTCCTGCCAGCATGTAGAGTGGCTTAGGTCATGGAGATATCCCTCAATATTAAGGTTTTTCTTAGATCTTCTCAGAAGGAATTTTACTGGGTTAGCTGGTTTGCCGGATGATCTTATTCCTGCTATGAGACAGTGGTCACTTATGTCACTGAATAGCACTCCAGCGTGTGAGAATAGGTGGGGTTTGTTTACCAGCATAATGTCAAGTAGGGAGCTGATACTTCTATTCTTTAAATTGATTCTTGTTGGTTCATTTATCAGTTGTGTAAGCCCATGTGTATCACAGAATGATACTAGAGGTGCAGCTGTCTTGGAGAGCCAGTTTAGGTTTAGATCACCTAGGATTATGATATCTTCAGGGGCCAATTTGATTAGGTTCCCCAGATGGGTTAAGAGTCTGTGGTCAGCAGAGGGGGGCCTATAGCAACCAACTAGTTGAAAAGCTGCCATGTTGGGGAGAGTTATTTTAAGGGATATACATTTGAATTCTTTAGGCAATGATGTTGCACTAAGGCAAGATGCAGATATATTTGACTTTACATAAATAGCTACTCCACCACCCCTTGTCAGGCGATCTGCTCTGAATATTTGGTAGTTGGGTAGATTTACCTCCCTGTCTGTTGTTGCAGGTTTGAGCCATGTCTCGGATATTACGAGAAAGTCTGGCAAAGTATGGGCGACCCAGGCTTGTAATAATGAAAGCTTTTTCAGGAGGCTGCATGCATTGATATGAAGGAAGCTTAGTCCTTTGATGGAGGCAAGATCTGCTGGGGAGGTGATGCCCTCTAGAGGGCCTGGATTGATTTCAACATTACCAATACAGATCAGCAGAAGGAATAAGAGTTTCGTAAGGGCTTCGAAAAACAGGAAGATGGGACTGTCTTTGGGCCTTCTCCTCTTGCTCGGAGGCCACTGCTTTGAGGTGATCCACTTGGGGTTGCGACTTGGTATCCTGTCACAGAGTGCTAATTTGGTGGACAGGTGTAAGGGGGAACTGTGGACCCAAAAATGGAGCATTGAGCATAAAAAGTACATGACAGGTTGCGTCCCTTTTTGTGGGTAACCCCACTGATTATGATGTAACATCAGTAGGGCAAATGTGAGGATCTGGTCAACATCCACTGGAGGTGTAACAGAGAGGCTAGGCTGGTGGGCCGCATTATTCAGTATGGTATGGATCGGGATGTCTTCATCCTCACTAAACATCACAAATGAGAGAGAGAGAGAAAAAGTAAGAGGAGTCTCCCCATTTTGAATGCGCAGTTATTAGTTACCTACAATGAGAAACAGGAAGGACTGCAGAGTAGGTGGCGCCACAGGGCCACTGACAGATTATTGGTTAGAGTAATGCTGTGGGTGGGAGATAAAAATTTCGGCAGGAAGATGCCTATAAATGTAACACAGAGATGGGTGGGCAAAATTTTCAACGACTTTCCGTACCTTCCTGACTGTCTCTCCCGCCTCCTGGTCCCTTAGGTTGGCCTTTATGGTCGCCATCGCCCGCTGGCGGAGTGTAGCCCCGGCGCTCACTGGGTGCTTGAGGGCAGGGAAGGCTTGACTGGAGGGAGACACAGGAAGGCACAGTTAATATAAAGAAAATAGCAGAAATCAAGTGATTCTGCAAGCAGTGTGACTTAATTTACACAACAAAAGGCTGGGGGGGGTTTGGCGCCTTAGCGTCTGGCCCACTAGAAATCCCACCAAAAGGCTGTAATTCACATTTCACTTTAACAGTTAACAGAGTCCTTAGTTATTTTAGTAAAAAAAAAACAGGAGAACAGCTCTTTTTAGACAGTTTAGACCAAAAACTATATATATAAACTACATATACTGTGGGACAGTCGAGAGATATGTACTGCTGACAGTATTGTGAATTGTGACATGTGTACTGCTATGCCGCTATTGCGAGTTACACCATGTCTTGCAGGCGTAACTTGCAACATGCGTAATTCTGCATTTTCCATCATATTTGGTGATTCTCTTGGTATACGGCACAGCTCACATGTCATAGGGATTTTGGCGTAACTCTACTCACCGGAGTACTTTGCACCTTGTTCTTATCACTGTCTTGGAATTGGGCCCATATGTTTTTTACTTGGTCATTGGTAGTATCACAAATTTGCACCCATATTTTTGTGAAATTGCCAATAATTGTAACAGTTTTCACACAACTAATGGCACTCTCAACATGTGTTCTGGTCATTTTAGAAACAAAAATAAGGCCAGAATTGGATTCCTTGGCCCCCATTTAGGTAAGCACCTATTGGTGTTTTCCTGAAAAAAGGGATCTTTTATCCTTTTCCTGCCTCCAAGAGGACAGAGGCATGTTTAGATAGAGAAAATGCTTTTGCCAACATTGTGGTGCCCAATCCCCTTGTTGACATTTAGTCCCCCCCCAATAGTGTGGGACACTGAGAAGCCAACTCCCAGTGTCTTCAGTTGTGTCTTTCCCCTTTCCAGTACTGTTGGGTACTGGGGAGCCCACCCCCAGTGTCCTGAAGTATTGCTTTATGTTACCTATAAAAAAAGAAAACAGTCTCTCAATATCTTTTTTTATACTCGGCCGGCACCGGTTGCCCAATCCCCCAGTCAGCACTAGAGCACCCCCCCTCACCAGTGTGGAACACTAGAGAGCCCACTCCCACTGTCCCCAGGTATGTCCTACTGCCCAGTCCTGTTGGACACTGGGGAGCCCACTCCCAGTGTCCTGAAGTGTTGCTTTATGTTTACCTGTAAAAATAAAAACAGTCCCTCAATGTCTTTCTGTTATGCTGTGCTGACAGGAGGATGCCCAATCCCCCTGTCAGCACTAGAGACCCCTTTGCCAGTGTGGGACACTGAGGAGCCCACTCCCAGTGTTCCCAGTTATGTCCTACTGCCTCAAGTATTGTTGGACACTGGGGAGCCCACCCCCACTGTCCCAAATTATTGCTTTATGTTTACCTGTAAGAAAAAAAAAAACAGTCCCCTGACATCTTTTCTTTTATGCTCTGCCTACAGTGGGGTGCTTAATCTCTCTGTCAGCACTAAAGCACCCCCCAGTTATGTTCTACCCCCTCCAGTACCATTAGACACTGGGGAGCCCACCTCCAGTGTCCTGAAGTATTTCTATGTTAACATGTAAAAAAAAAGACAATAGCCCCATGTCTTTTTTTCAAACCCCCAAAAGAAAATGGTCCCTCATCATCTCCCTGTCCCTCTCCACCATCCCAACCCTTCCACTTAGCACCCGCCACCCCACACACCCCTTGCCCTATACGTGCCACTGGAGACCATCAGCTGTAATCTTCTGTGGACTGGAACAAGTCTGCACGCTTCGGTGTAAAACTTCAAACTGAGAATCAAGGTAAGTGCCATATAATGGCTGTCAATGGTGTTTTGAATTTATGGTGATATCGCTGCCATTTATTTGGTAATTTTGTACCAGATTTTTAGCATGGGTTTTTTGCAACCCCTCCTCATGAACAGTGTCACTGTTGTTTTGTTAATTGGAACCTTACGGTGATATGCAGTTACTGTGTGAAATCACTTTTTGGGAATGGGTAACAAAATGACAGTGCCTGTGTTTATGAGGAGGGGTCTCAAAAAGCCCATGTTGAAAATTCGGTGCAAAAATATGAAAAAAGCCTGTGTTATGTGCAGTCATTGAAATCTTTCTACACATAGGTTTGATACACAAGGAGGTGTGGAAAGGATGAGAAGGGACTTGGCAAGGTTGGAGGAATGGTCAGAAGTATGGCAGCTTCGATTCAATGCAGAGAAGTACAAAATAATGCACCTGGGAAACAAAAAACCCAGGGGAAGATTACACAGTGGGGGGGGGGGGAGGTAGTAGCAACAACAAAATTGGAAAGGGTCCTGGGGGTAATCATATCAGAAGACCTTAAGGTTAGCAAGCAATGTGAGAAGGCAGTAGGGAGGGCTAGTTGGATACTGGAATGTACAGGGGGAGGCATCACCAGCAGAAAACAGGAAGTTGTTATCACTCTATAAAGACAGTTGGTGAGACCCCATCTGGAGTACTGCATCCAGTTCTGGAGGCCCCATCTCCTCAAGAACATAGACAGGATAGAGGCAGTCCAGAGGAGGGCAACTAAAATGGTGCAGGGTCTGCAAGAGAAGCCATACAAGGAGAGACTAAAGGAGCTTAATATGTACACCCTTGAGGAAAGGAGGACGAGGGTGGACATGATATAAACTTTTAAGTACCTCAGTGGAATCAACAAAGTCCAAGAGGGTAGCATCTTTTAGATAAAGAGATGTGCAAGAACATAGGGACACAATTTGAAGATAGAGGGGGGATGGCCCGGGGCAATGTGAGGAAGTATTTTTTCACAGAGAGGGTGGTAGAAAACTATAACTAAAATTTTTCATAATTTTAAATCTATTTCTTCATTTCTGTTATTTTTCAGAAATGGTTTCAAATCCCATCGTTCATTTACTCCTAAGGGATTAATACTCCGAAATCCAAAGAGCCATACACTCTCCTGTTGCAATAATAAATTTGGTCTATCGATCCCATTTTTACTGGAGTTATCCACTCAAGTCCAAAAAAATCTCAGGGTGTCTGGTTTGGAATCATATTTTTCTGAAAAATATTCCCTCCCCAGGGGTGTCCTGTCTATTGTTACAAACAGAATGAACATGTTCTTGAATCCTCTGTTCATGAGGACTTACAGTTTTACCCACACACACACACACACACACACACACACACACAAGACCACAACTACACCACAACACAAACAAAAGAGGGAGTGTCACAGTTATAAACTCTCTTATTTCAGCTATTATAGTCTCCATTTTAGGATGGACAAAAGACTTACTTGGGACTCCAAATTTACAAACATTACAATGCCCACATCTGTAAACGCCACATGGTGTGGCAGGTAATCATGTGTCATGTTTTTTAACTTCCCTAGGTAGCCTGCTCTGTACAAGTTTCTCCTTTAAATTCGGCTCCCTGTTGAAAGCTATTCTGGGTTTCTCACCCACTGCCATACCAACTTTAGTATCTCCCAATAATAGTGACCATTTCTAATGCAAGACATTGCTAATCTGTCCAACTACATGGTTGTATGTAATTACAAATGCTCGTGCTTGTGTGTGGGATGTTGTAGTAGAAGTGTCTTGTTCTTTATTGCACAATAGACTATCTCGCTCTGTGTTGCACACCCTCTGTTTGGTTGCAACTAAGTGCTCTCTATCATAACCTCTTTATATCAGCTCATCTGATTGTTGTTCAAATAAAGCCATATTGCTGCAATTTCTACGAAGTCTTAATAATTGACTATATGGTATTGACCTTTTTAGTCGAGGTGGATAAGCACTTGATGCTAACAAAAGTGAGTTGGCAGAAGTGGGTTTCTTGAAGCATTTTGTATCAGTTCTGCCATTTGTTGGATTTGCCACGTGTGTGTCAGATCTCAAAAGTTTAAGTTGCAGGGATCAATATTAAATGTAAACCTAAGGTTACAATTATTGTCATTCAGCCAAAGATGGAAATCTAGAATACATTCTTCCTCCCCCTCCCAAATGCAAAGCACATCATCTATAAAGTGGTGCCAGACTCTAATATGTTCTAAAAGGTTTTTTTTCCTATGTTAAAGACAGCGGGCCAGATATTCAAAACCTTGCGCATGGCGCAACTCTGTAGCACTGGATTTGTGCCAAGCTGCAATATTGAAACGCCATAAGAATGCCCATGCTGTGTGGTAGCGCTGACACTAAATGATAATGTATGTAGGGGTGGGGGTTAGAGGAGTGGCCAGGAATGCCGGCACAGCCGGCATATTCAAAAGTATAGTGCTGCGCTACAGGATTTTGCTCAGCCCATAGTGCAGCACTAAATACTACCACCAACAAACATGTGGTAATGCGGCTCTGCCCCTTCCAGCACAATCCAGACCCCTGTAGTACCACTGGCACACATATTCCCTGGTAGTCTAGTGGTCCTCTCACCCCCCAACATGATCCCTGACCCCCATAGAGGCAATAGTCACACATATTCTCTGGTAATCTAGTGATCCCCCATGATCCCCAACTCCCATTCTGTGTTAAAACAAGTGGTCCCCACCCCCAGCATGATCCCCGACCCCAAAGCACTTCATTCCCTGGTAGTCTAGTGCCCCCCCACGATGACCCCTGCTCCCCCAAACAGCCCTGAACTAAGATGGAAACTGGCTCAGCCCTTCTCTCACCTCCACGGCCAGCCACTGACTGAGTAATGACTGATTGCATACTGTAATGAATGAGTGAGGATGTGCTCATTCACTACAGTACGCGATCAGTCATAACTCAGTTAGCAGCTAGCCATGGAGGTGAAAGTAGGGTTGAACCGGTCACCGACTCAGTTCGGGGATGTTTGGGGGGAGTGAGGGTCATCACAGTGGAGTGGAGGCCACTAAAACTACCAGAGAATGACATGGGGTCAGGGATCTTGCTGGGGGCTGGGGAAGACATGAAACAATACAGGATTGCATAAAATGGAGCAAGATCTGAGATGATCATGCTAGTGTGGGAGAGAGAAGGAACAGTTGGACATGCCTTATTATATCAATGCATGAGTGTCGGGGATCATGCCAGTGGGGGGTGGGGGGACCACTAGACTACCAGGGAGTGTAACAGGCACACGTAGGAACAGGGTCCATGACAGCAGGGAAGGATTGCCTGGCCCAGCCAGTCTGCCCAGTGCCCTAAAGCATGGATATGCTGCATATCCTAGGTAGCTTACAGCCTACATCTTCCCACCTCCGCCAGGATTGGCTTATGCCTGTCCCATGCATTCTTGAGTCCCCCCACTGTGTTCCAACCATTAGTGCTGTGTGGTGCCTATGTTGGTGTGGGGGGGGGTCTTCCAGGCACGTATGGCCACTGGCAGTGTGTCTGTGTGTATCTATATATCTGTATATCGATGAAGATATATATATATATATATATATATTAATATATGCATATATGGTTACTGCTTGCAGTGATGCATGGGTGAGTTTTATGTACTGCTTGTGCCTACCAGCTCCCAAACAGTATGTGGCAGCTTCCAGCCTGTACTTCCATTCTGACCAAAAGGTGGAGCTGTGTGCTCCATGCAGTGGCACCGGGCAAACTACATGGTAATGTATGCTAAGCAGCACATAATGAGATGCAAATGTGACTGCCCACGGATTACCTAAGTAGGGAAATTTGCATGTCACTTCTGAATATAGCAATGTTTTGCCCGAGCAAATGGCTTAGTTCCGCTCTAAACCTGTGCAAATGTGTTTGCACTGCACAAACATTTCTGAAACAGTGTACATTTCTGCAGAATTTAATTCCACATGTGCTGGTGCTTGCAGGTTTACTGACTCCACTCCTTTGTTAGCTCACACATTGGCCACATAGTTCACCTCTTCCTTCCATCATGTCTCTGTGCACTGGGATGCTGTTGTGGTTTACACTTCCTGGTAGCTATATTCAGAGCTGTCTTATTCCCGGGCTATTTTTGCCCTGCACTCCCAGCCCACTTTGCCCGACTTCCTTAGCATGCAATATTCAACTGATTTAGCAGTGGGCTATTCCTGTTGAATATAGCGGGCTATTTAATCTGGGGTAATTTAGCAGGTTGGGCTGTGCTAATTTAGCCCCTTGGCAAAGTTTTGAATATATGGCTCAACATGGTGTCAGTGGCTCAGTAGTTAGCACACTCGCCTCTGAGGCCGGGAGATCAGAGGGCTGTGGGTTCAGTTCCCACATCTGGCACTTGGGTTAATATCCCAGTACTGACACTGTAGTGCAGCATGAGAGGGGTGCTGTACTTCCGAGGTGCCGTCTTTCGGATGAGATGTTAAACCGAGGTCCCATCTGCTTGGATTGGTGGTAGTTCAGGTGGATGTTAAAGATCCCATGGCACTTATCGAAAGAGTAGGGGAATTTCCCCAGTGTCCTGGCCAAATTTCCCTCATTCACTAAAAATACCACCAACAGCTTAATCTGGTTCAAGGTCAGTTGGCATTCATCTGTATTCCCCTCCCATGGGTCGTGCCTGAAAATAGGCAGGATTTGTCTAGTGCACTTACCCGGTCAACAACAACTAAATAAATAAATAAATAAATTGGCATAGCTTGGATCCACAGAGCCCCCACCCCCACAGTGCCACATTTCTGGAGATAAAACTGACTCTGAAACTCAAAGTAATTATGATTCAGTAAGAATTCAATAGATTTCAATATGAATTATTTTGGTATCTCATCTCTTTGGTAGTTTCCCTATCCAATACTCAACAGCTTCTAAGTCTTGATGATGCTGTATGGAGGTATATAAGGCCTCCATGTCTATCCCAAGCCATCTGTAACTCTCTTTCCACTTGAGGTCCTTGATTTTCTTTAAAATATATGTGCTATCTTTAATATAAGAGGGAAGATTTATCACCTCAAATCGTAAAAAGAAATCTATAAATTTCCCCAAGTTCATGGAAATAGAATTACAGCCTGAGGCTATGAGTCTATCGGGTGGCCTCTCAAGACTTTTATGCACCTTGGGGAGGATGTAAAAACCTGGGATTGTAGGACAATCCTTACAAATGAACTCATATTCCTTCTCTGTAATATCTCCCTTGTCTAGGGCAGTTTTAAGTAAGCTGAATAGTTCTTTTTTATAAGCACTCATTGGATCACTGTTCGATTTTTGGTAGTTCTGTTCTTTATTCAAAAGGTCCAAGACTATACTTATGTAATGGTCAGTGCCCAACACCACAATATTCCCTCCCTTGTTAGCTGGTTTGATGACCACTGCTGTATTTTTAGTTAAACCATCTAATGAAATTTTCAGTTTTCTGGTCAGGTTATAATATTTGGGTGCTGCATCTTTCTCCAAAGTCCCCTTTCACCTGCTTGCAAACTATTTCTTTTATGTACAGAAATTGTATGATTAGAAACAGTCAGACAAAAAGTAGAGGTCCCAGTAAATGTACCTTTCCTGGAGGTAGCAACATAATGTTTAGCATTTAACATATTATTACTTCTAGTATCACTAATGGTGGTCAAGAGGTCACTCATTTCCTGAATATCCTGATTTTTCTTTGTAAAAAGACTTTCTGAGGTCTCCCAGATTTAATCCATCAATATCAGGTACAATGTCACTGTCCAAGATACTTTCAGAACTGTGATTATCCACATTCAGTCCTATATATTCATTTTCATTGTCCACGTCCTGGTACAGAGAATCTATTAGAGAATCTGTCATTTCAGGCATTCCAACACTTTTTTTCTATGCCCCTCCCCATTATTGCATAGTTTCTGTCCTTCAAAAAGTGTAAACCCAATCTAACTTTCTTAAAGAATTTATGCTAGTCCACAAAAATAGTAAATTCATCAACTGAAGGTGTAGAAATAAAACGTAATCCTTTCTGCAAAACTTGAACTTCTGTTGCATTCAGTTCATATTTTGAAGTATTCAGGATGTGTAGCTCAAGTTCTGTTTCCTGGCTCTGAGAGTTCTCTCTGTTCCTCCTGTTTGCTTTTCAGCTTCTCCTTGTTTTTCTTCTCCTTGGATTGGATATCTATTATAGATTTAAAATGGTGTAAATTATAATTCTAGTGATTCATTTACTCGTCTTGTACATAACATGGTAGTAATGTTATATGTTTTCGCTTTCTCTTTCTTTTTCAGGTCAACATGCATTTGGTCTAAACCTTCTGTGCGACACTTCTTGTGCAATAATCTCGTTTGCACAGAGGTCCTCGGAAGTTGCCTTGCCACAAGGAATTCATTTGGCTGCCGTGATATTAATTCTGGAAGATTTATGATCTACATCCCCTTATTCTTATTATATATTTTTTTTATTAATGAACTTTTATGTTTTATTTTGGATTATAACACTAGTTTCCGATGTTTAAGGTATATTCTGTGTGGCTGGATATAATATCGAGTGCTTTATTAACAGCTCCATCTAGTGTTTAATCTGGGGATTTACTTGTAAAGGGGAAAAAGGGGAATTATTGTTTAACCAGGAAAGGCACACTAAGCCAAAACTTGTTTCCAGGTGCAAACTGGGAGCACAATGAAGTGAAGTGGCTTACTTAGGGTCACAAAGTATGCAAGTTGGGCTGTGGGATTCAAACCCCTGGTCTCAAACCCAGGTCTCCAGGTTTGCAGCTCAGTACTCTTAACCACTACACTGTACTGCCTCCTATGTAAGTATGTACATTTCCTTTTAAGTGCTTTTTTGTTTATATAATTAATTGCACCTGGGAAGTTTTTTTAATTAAGCACTATAAATGATCAGTACACTTTTGTAAGCTCCGGCCTCTCATGAAGACTCAGCAGTGAGTCAAAGCACTCGGGCAAGTTTCTGTTTGCTCTGGGAGCCTCTGGTTCCAGTCTGCTTTATTTGTTAAATAAATTCATTTGCATTGGATATTTGTACTGGCTTTTATTTCATTTGAGAGGCACTGAGTGGGCACACCACTTCTTGTTTTTGACCATGTTTGTGTTGGGCTCACTACCCTTTCAGTGAGTACACTGCCTGGAAGATAAGCAGATCACAGCACACCCTTTTGAACTGCTCATTAATTTTATATGTCCCCTGGAGCCACTCATTAATGTATAAGAGTGGTTTCATGCATGTTCAACTGAAGTGAAAACACTGAAGCAAAGTTGATCTGTTCCAGCTCAAGCTGAACAGAAGTAAAATTACTTATACAGCTACAAGTGGTGGCGGCGGACATATTAATGGTTTTACCATAGTGCTTTGACAGCACTTACACCGACATCCCCTACAGTGACAGCTACCATGCCGACTGTCAGCAGTGTAGCCTCAGGGGATGTCGGTGCACACAATCGGGGCTGCACCCCCTGAACCCCCCTTATAGGGGCAGAGCTCCCCACACACCCCCCCGGTCTCTAGGATTCCTACTCTGAGTGGGAGCTGGATGGGGGGGCGAAACACCCAGCGAGGCTGTCCCAGTCACTGCACAGACCATCACAGCAATGGGTGGGTTTTGTCTGATTCCTGTTGCTGTGATGGTCTTCACGGTGCTGGAGTCACTGTGGTGATGGTATACCCATATTAATATATTATTGATTGAGCTTGATCAGTAATATACTATTTAAAAAAAAACTGTTCCAGAATGTGCCCATTTCCAGGGCATCTGCACATGTCTCATGCAGAGAAGAAAGGAGCACTCCAATGGGTTGGGAGTGCTCCCTTGATCTGTAGTAAAGTGTATTGGCACATTAAAATATGTACATACCTGCAATACAACATTTAACATACAGTAATTTGTCCTCATATACAAGTTAAATAAAATGGGACAGGGAGATGTGGGGGCATACAGTTGAATCGAGTGCTCCTGAATACAGCACAGTGCTGTACTGTTCCAAGATTGTTCTTCTTTTTTCAGTGTACTTTGATATAGTGAACAGGTTATGGCTCCCTTTCTATTTGCTACAGTGAGGGACTACAGTATAAAACATCTGGGACCCGATATTCACAAATGTGCAAAGTGGAGTGCAAAAATTTGTTCTGTGCTTTGCGATATCCTGGCTGTGCAAAGATGCGAAATTCAGTGCAATAGTGCACTGGCACTATTTGACAAAATATAGGGCCATGCTGGCCTAGCACTAAGGCACTTAGTACTGGGCAGACAAGTCTCCCTGAACAGGGTGCCACAATTGCTTGTGCCCGCACTAAATTATTGATATTCGAACAGACCCATGCAAAAGAGCTCATTGGGCATACAAGACAATAACGGGCCATTTGCATGCTCATTATGGGTTCTTTTGCATGAGGAGTGAGGCTGGATTGCGAGCCACTGCCCCCCAATTTTCCGGTCCCAGAGAGCTATCCCTGGTGCTAGTGACACCCCTCCCCTATAGATTTCTAGCTCAATGTTAAAGAGTAAACTTTCTCTGGTGCTAGTGCCTCCCTCAACCAATCACTTGCTCAATGTGAAATATTAAGCCTTCCCTGGTTCTAGTACCTCCCCCCACTGATTGTTGGCATGATGTTATAATTAAACATTCCCTGGTTCTAGTGGTCCTCCTCTGGTGATCGTTGGTCCCATGTTATAAATAAACATTCCCTGGTGTCCGGTGGTCCCTCCCCCACCTGCACCCATGTCTGATGTTATATTCATAATTCCCAGGTGTCCAGTGGTCCCTCCCCATCCACACCTATGCACGATCTTTAAATAATTATTTCCTGGTTTCTAGTGGTCCCTATCCCCAACCCGCACCCATGCCCAATATTTCTATAATATTCCCGGTGCCCAGTGGTCCCCCCATCCCAATTCCCTGTATTATAATATATCACCGTTCCGTGGTGTCCAGTGCTCACCCCTTCCTGATCCCCAGTAAAATAAATTGAAGTCATTTTTTGGTCTCTAGCTGCCCCCCCCCCCTTGCTTTTCCCAATCCCCTGTAAAATAAGTTGAAACCATTCCCTGGTGTCTAATAGACAACCCCCTCTAATCCCTGATCCCCAGTAAAATAAAGTGAAATCATTCCTTGGTATCTAGCAGACACCCCTCTGGCAGGTAGTGCCCATTGCTCTGCTCACGCCCATCTCAACCTCAAGCCAATAGCTAGCACAGCCATCCCCTCTCCACCATGGCTGGCCAGCAACTGAACTATCAGTGAGCGCGTACTGTAACAGCTGATTGTACACTAACTGCTCATTGACAGCTCAGTCATTGTCCAGCCATTGTGAAGACTGAAGGGCTCTGCTGGCCGCCAGCTCAGGATCATGATAGGGGGGCAGGGTAGAGGGGCACTACCTGTCAGGGTGGTGGGGGTGCTGGTAGACACCAGGAAATCAGTTTAGTTTATTTTACAGAGGATCAGGATGGGGGGACCACTAAACACTAGGGGATAATTATGAAACATTGGGCATTGGTGCCAGTGTAGGGAAGGACCACTGGACACCAGGGAATAATGAATATAACATCAAGCATGGGGGTGGGTGGGGAATGGGACCACTGGACACTGTGAATGTTTATTTGTAAAATTGTGCCAACAGTCATTGGGAAGGGGGAATCAGTAGCACCAGGGAAAGTGCTATTTTAACATCAGAATGTTTGAAAGAGTGTCTCCGGAGCACCGAGCTATCATGGGCTACAAAGGGGCTCTCTTATTTGGTTATTGTTATCCCCTTTAGATGGGCTGAGTTGGAGTAGGTTAATTTCTCTCCCCTTTTGTCCCAGCTCTCCATGGAGATAGAGAGATGGCGCAAATTACAACTATCTCTGCCTGGTAAAGTGGCTGCAGTACGCATGCTTTTTCTGCCCTGACTTATGTATCTGTTTAACAACCTCCCAATCAGTCTCTCACCCAAGCTTTTTGCTTCCCTAGAGAAGCTTATGTATAGGTTTCTTTGGGATGGGAGATCCTCTAGATGGAATAAACACAAGTTAAGAGCACATTGGTCGAGGGGGGCCTTAGAGTCCTCTCGCTACAAGGCTACCACCTGTTCTGCATGGCAGTGTAGGCCACCAAGTGGTTTGTTCCATCAGTTTCTCCCCCTCCGCTATGGCTACAATTGGAATACGACTTGCTAGGCGGGTCTAATTTGGGTGAGCTCCTCCACCCCAAACTCCGTTCACAGACAGACGTACCCCCAATTTTAGCTGTGACAAGGGTGGCCTGCCACTGTCTCATGTCTCTATCACATACCCCTCTTGTAGCTTGGGCCCCCCCCCCCCCCAGTCTGGTACACCCCCCACTTTGGTGCAACTGACATATTGGTGTGGGTGGCATCCTCCTGTCCTAGTCCACCTGGGAGGCCCCAAGTATTTGGCATATTCAAGACTTGTACTGGTATTTACCTGATTTTGACACACTGATATCCTTCGAACAACTGAGGGAGAAGTTCCACCTTCTGAGCAGGGTCCTCTGGTGATACTTGCAAATCCTCAGTGCCATTGGGGTTTTCTCTCGCCAGTGGCAGACAGATAATAAATGTGCCTGGCTTAGTGCCCTGCATAAATCCCCATCTTCTAGAGGCTTGATTGGCAGATTTTACAGGACATGGAGAGACTCTCAGCCAGACCCCCACAGCCTCATCACGCCTGAAATGGCAGAGGATTTTGAACCTTGATATCTCTGAGAGGCTTTGGTCATGCTATCTTAGGGAGGCCAACACAACCTACAAGGACACCAAGAGCTGCTTTCTTCAATTGAAGATCCTACTTTTCTGGCATCACACCCCAGCGGTCTTGCACTCCCTGGGACTTCTGGGGCACTCTAACTGCTGGCGTTGCCAACAGCCAGATGCCCATCTGTTACATGTGGTGTGATCCTGTCCACAACTTACTGTCTTCTGGGCCTCGGTAGCTTTGGATTGTTCAAAGGTATTGGGCTCTCCCATTTCTTTATTAGACCCTAGGCTTTTCTTGGGGGATAATTCATCCTTACATACTTTGTCAAAGCCCCAGCGTGACTAGGTTACTCTGGTTAAACTGGAAGCCAAAAGACTGCTATTAATGTATTGGTGACAAGTGGCTATTCTGCCTTGCCTTCCTGGCATGTGGCCCTAGCTCACCTTGCTGTTCTTGAACACCTTTCCTGTGCTCATGCAGGTCGCATTGACCTCTACCTGGCCAACTGGGATCCTTATTTTCGCTCCTCTGTGTAAAACCCCTACCCCCCTCAGGAACCCTCCAATGTACTCCTAAGTTGAAACATGTTGGACAACCTCTACTCATCACTTCTAGCTCTCTCAGTAAAAGTGTAAGCCCTTGGTTCTCACCATCCCTCTGGTCTCTCACTACTGCATACCTCTTTGTTGTACTGGTTTGGTACTGATGTCTCCTCAGTATGCTATGTTGCTTGATACATCTTGGTCAATATTTTATGTAACAAGTGTAATGTCTTGTGAACATTTCAATAAAATCTTACATTATAAAAAAAGAATGGTAACTGTGGGGGACCACTACCACCAGGAAAAGATGTATTTTTAAACCAGTGGGACAGTTATCGGAGGGGCACTGAACACTGGTTTGATGGCTTGGGACTGTAATTGAGGGGTGCCATGCTTCCTTTGCCAACTGCTATCATTGTGAGGGAGTAAGTCGTGGTTTAGATTGGCACACAGGAACCATTAAGGAAGGCAGTATAGTGCAGTGGTTTAAGGTTCTGAGCACAAATCTGGTAACATCCAGCAGCCCAGACCTGAATTTGAATCCCATAGCTTCCACTTACATACTGTGTGACCCTGAGCAAGTCACTTAACTTCCTTGTGCTCTCAGGTCACACCTGTAAAAAAGCTTTCAGCTTAGTGTGCTACTCCTGGTTAAACAACTAAAAAAAAATGCATATGCCCTTGCATGGCAAAAATTCTCTGAATATCAGACTGCACCAATATTCAGGTCCCCACCCCTCAATTTGCATTGCACCTAACTCTGAATATTGCCTGGCCACGGACCTTGTTTGACAGCACTAACTGGGGCTTCTGAATATGAGAAAACTACAGTAGTCTTTGTGCTTGGGCAAACCTTTAACTATCTGGTCCCTGACAAGAAAGTTCCAGATGTTTGTGAAAAACACCATCTCAAGGCCAAACAAACTCATAAAGGCCTCTCGGCCTTCAGGCTTGCAGCTTTATGGCTTTTCCGACCCCCTCAACATTGATATTTCATCATATCTGACAAATTTGTATCAGATATTCTCCTGCTTCTAGGTATGCATAATGTAATACTTACTCCAAGAGCGCTTCTGCACCATAAAATCCTGGTTTGTGGCCCATAAGTTAATTCTCATCTGTAACTAAATCTATAGTCTTTTTTTTTATTTACTTTACTTTATGACTGAGCCTGACCATCAGCATCCGATCCTGGTCATGGACCCCAAGCCTCCACCTCTGGAAGTTCTGGCACTCCCCAGTCACCCCTGGCTTGCCCCCCAGAAGGTGAGGTTGCAGTTCCGGCCCCAGTACCGGCGCCGCACTAGTAGTGTCTGATTGGGGAGCCAGCTTCAGAGGCTGATTGAGGCCTTGGAGGCAGGGCATCATAGAGACAGCTGGCTTGGTAATTTCCTCCTGTTAGCAGGGCGGGGTCATGCAATGCCATCAGCAACCACCCCCACCACTCAAGCATGATGGATCTCCCAGCCTCTGCCAGGAGTCCTCAGTGCGCCTGCACACAACCCCACCTCCCTCCTGGAGAAGGAGAGCAGTCCATAGGATGCTCAATCATTCTCCCACCCCCGGCCGGCCCTCTGGTTCCCTGGATCTGTTCCTGAACCCGGGTCACCGGCATCACAGATAGAAATCTAACCACTGCTCCGGCAGGCTGGCCAAATCTATGGTCTTTACCTATCGCCAAAATCTACATTGTAACCTTTACCTAGCCATCTGTAACACTGCTGATTTCCCCATTGAGCAGGTCTCTTCTTTCAGGTATCTGAGATTAACCCTTGATTCCCACCTCTCTTTTCATAATCATATCCAAGTTCTCCTGTCTGCAATCAATACCAGGATTAGACTGCTATACTGGTACAAGCACTTCCTCTCCCCTGAGGCTCTCCACCTGGCAGTATCATCATTTGTTCTCTCCCAGTTGACTACGGCCTAGTGATCTATGGTTCAGCTGACCCAACCTCCCTCTCTCGGGTTAAGAATACTCTGAATAAGGCCTGTAGGCTTATCATGGGTCATGACAGGCTGACTCACACCTGCAACTTGAATACGTTCATAGGCTGGTTAAATCTGGAAGCCAGATTTAAATACTATACCTGCATCCTTGCAAAGAAAATATCCCTCAGAACTACCCCTCCTGGCCTTGACCCCCTGGTCTCAATACCCCCCACCCGAACCACCAGAAGTGTCTCTAGGCCTTCCCACTCTGTTCCACACTGCAGAACTTCTCAGTGTCAAAGGGCCTATTCCTACCAGGCTCCCATGTGGGTTAATGACCTCCCACCATCCATCTCCCTATTACCCACCCTTGGCCCTTTCAAATCTGCCTGCAAGAACTATCTCCTTGAGCAATCCGCCCGTGAATGCTATTGATCCTTGCTACCCTAAACACTACGTTGTCCAGTAGATCCCACACCAGTTTATCCAATTCCTGGCCTCCCTATACTGTCTTGCTTTCATTTGTTATCTACTATGCCAGCTTTGACCCTGGGTTACACACGCCCTGTAATATCTTGTCAAATTTTGTCTTGCTGTATAACTGGGGTCCACCAGGCCTGCTTTGTCACTTTGTATAACTTGTGTATACTTGCGTATAACCCATTGTACTTTGTATAATTGTGTAATTGCCTGCCAACTATGTGTCTGTGAAAATGTTGTCCTCCTTTATCTGTGATGTGGAGACTTTGCAAAAGAGTCTTTGACTCAAAGGTTGCATTCCGAATGAATAAATAAATAGATAAAAATGCTGCTGCTGGTTTTGCTCTGTGTACTATGCACTGGAATACGCTGTAAATTATGCTCTAAAGTTATGTATTGTAAATTGTATTGTTCTATTATCCAGTCACGTACTGTAAATATAATGTATATATCTCCCAGTACCACCACCCCCTTGGACACTTCTGAAAACGAGCTGACAATCAGCTCAGTATGTCTTTCCTGGTGAAACTTTTGAAAGTCTGTTTTTTGTATAAAAATTCAAAAAGTAGTCAAGCTTTTAATATATATCATATGCTAAGAAACAAATGTAAACTACTTATCTGAAAAAATAAATCTGAATATTTTCAACAAGGTCAGATTAATTCAATAGGTGATTCCAAGAAATTGTGGGTATCTATTAAAAAGTTGATTGATCCTTGTAGTAAGTCATCTAACAGTATAATTAACGATAATGGTTCAACGTTAACAAATCCTAATGACATTTGTGAGTTATTCCTAAATAAATTCACAGACTTTTCAAAACATTTAACTCAAAATGATTGTAATAATTATTTTCATTATGAAGACAATACTCTAACTTCAGATTCTTCTTTTTACTTTAAACCCATAAGTCCTTTGCAAGTTCAAAGTTGCTTTTTCAGATGCCAGTAAACAAATCTTCAGGGACTAATGGCCTGGAACCTAGCCTCCCGTAACTTATTACTAATTTTATATATATATATATATATATATATATATATATATATATGTATCAGCCTTTCATTACAATACTTAATTTTCCTTTGACAACAGGTACCTTTCCAGATTCATGGAAACATACTATAATAAAACCTATTGCTAAAGCAGGTTCTACACAAAATCCAGATAACGTTAGCCCTATCTCTGTCTTGTCTCCTCTTAGTACATTGTTTGAGAAGATTGTCGATCAACAACTGACTGATTATCTCGAGGCTGGTGGACTTCGGTCTTTGGAGCAGCATAGCTTTCAAAGATCTTGTAGTACAAGTACTGCACTGGTTAGCTTTACCAACCATGTTTTAAGATCTGTGGATCTTGGTCAGCTGACTGGTGCAGTATTTGTTGATTTATCTGAGGCCTTCAACTTAGTCAATCACACCATATTGCTCCGGAGACTGAAGGACATTGGTCTAGTAAATATTTCTTGTGACTGGGTTAAAAGCTATCTTTCAGAATGCCCAATGAGGGTTTGTTTTGGTGGGGCTACCTCTGACAAATGGCTTTTAGAATAGGGAGTACTGCAGGGGTCCATACTTTGACCCCTGTTGTTCTCCATTGATGTGGACTCTATTTCTAAAATTTTAACCAAATCACAATTACTTTTTTATGCTGATGACATTATATTATTTTCTAGTTCAACTTTTGTCTCAGAAATAAATGATTCATTAAATAATGATTTTCAAGCATTAGGTCATTTGTTATATCAGCATCGATTGGTGCTAAATACTAAAAAAAAACACACTGTATCTTGTTTGGTTCAAAACCCAAATTGAGGAGAAGGTGGAAGGTTTGATACCTTTTATTGGGCCAACAAGTGTCTTGTACAAAGATGGAATTATACACAAGCTGTAATTCTTTTTGATTGTGTACTAAATCATGTCTCTATGATCACACTTTGGTTCTGTGTCTCTCTGACTATTATATTTTTTCTGAGTTCTGCCTGTTCTGTTTTTTTACATATACCTCACATCCTCCCTGCCTCTCCTTTTAACTCCTGAGCTCAGTCCCACCTATTCCCTCTTGTTTTCACACCTCTGTTTAGCTAGGTATTTGTTTTTTCATTTCTCTTAATTTCTTGATTTTCTTGCATCTTTAGGCATCTCCTGTTCATTCTACCCTTTCAGCTAGCCTCTGATCTCAGATCCTATCTGCATGCTTTTGTCTTCCCTTTAGCTTCCTTTGATCTCCTACTGACCTGTTCCTACTATGCCCCCTCCCCATTTCTTCTCATGTTTTAATTTTTTGCATTTTAGACTTTCATCTCTAGTCCCCTTTATCACCTTCCTACTTGACTTCCTGATTTGTAATTGCTCCACAGTTGATATAAATACTGCTTGTTGCTCAGTTTTGCTGTTCACCTGAAGAAGGGACCTGTGGGGCCCCAAAAGGTTGTGTGTACAAGCCACTTGTACAAAGAAATTCTGTCTCTGTACAAGACATTTGTTGATCCAATAAAAGGTATCAAACCTTCCATCTTCTCCTGTTTTGCAAGGACCGATACAGCTGAAATCTCTTTCTACAAACCCAAATTGAAAAAGACTCTACCACTACAAATTTTTGATCTTGGAGGAGTAATGCTGAAACAAGTCACAAAAGTTATGTACCTGGGCCTATTTTTAGATCCTTATCTTATGTTTGCAGCCCATATTAAAAGAGTAGCAAAGGCCAAATAACCAAAAACGTGGTGCTTTATATAGAGTCAGGGATTGCTTAACCAAGGAATCTAGCGAGGTTATATCTCAAAGTGTCTTATTGTCCTGTTTGCATTAGAATTTGTTTCTCTTTGCAGTTTGCAATTTAAATTTAGTTAGTAAAACACATAATTCAATTTACCACTGCAAAGTAGGGTTACCACCTGTCCCTGTTTTTGCAGAAGAGTTCTGATTTGGGCAGCTGTGTCCTCCAAAAAAACATATAAAGTACTACATGTCCTGACATTATAGTGGAAAAAAATATTTTCTGACTTTCCTCAGAATACTAAAAAACAATATAATACCTTAACTAAAATACCTTAAAATGACAAGCAACACTAAAAACAACTAAAAACACTACAACACTTAGTCTTAATTCTGATTATTTAGAGAAAACAAATCTGTTGCATTAGTTGAGTAAGCAATAATACCTGACAGAGTGGATGGTATTGTGCTATACCAGACTGTCTAGGGGCATAATGAGGCCCAACACCGCAAGGAGGGCCTTATAGCCCCTGGAAGGTCCAGTATAGCACAATACCACCCACCCTGGAGGGTATTATTGCACGTAGAAAATGGCAAATTATATTTGTATGTTTAAAAAAAAATTTCAAGATGAAATGTTAAAAACTTTGATTTGTTTTGTAATAAAATAGTTTCTCCACCTTAATTACAATGCTGTTTTTTTTTATGAGCTAAGGACTTTTGTCCCCATTGAGCCTCTGCAGTTGTGGGTTTTGGACTCATTGTTATGGTTACTCCCCCAAAAAAAAGAGAACTAGGGCTTATCCTTGGTTAAATACTGTTTTGTTTTCTTGTTTTTTATTTCCTTCTTTCAAGACTTTTTGAAACCCTGAAGCTACCCATATGTTAGGAGGGGAGTTGCTGGCAATCACAAGGGAAGAAAGAGACTTGGGCATCATCATCACAGATGACCTGAAATCATCCAAGCAGACCACTAAGGCAGTAGGTAAGGCTAGAGTGATGTTGGGGTGTATAACTAGGGGTATCACAAGTCGTAAGAGGGAGGTAATAATCCCTCTTTGCAAGAGACTGGATAGGCCTCATCTGGAGTAATGCATGCAGCACTGGAGGCCTCACCTGCACAAGGACATTAACAAAATGGAGGCAGTCCAGAGAAGGGCATACAAAATGGTCCAGGGTCTGCATCAGAAAACATATGAGGATAGATTAATGGAGCTCAATATGTATACCCTAGAGAAAGGAGAGAGGTGATATGATCAAAGCATTCAAATATCTTAAGGGCATGAACAAGGTGAAAGAGTCTAACATGTTTCAACATAAAAAAAATAGCAGGACAAGAGGACACAGCATGAGATTAGAGGGATGCCGATTAAGAGGTAATGTGGGGAAGTTCTTTTTCATAGAAAGAGTGGTGGATGCCAACCTCAGAAAATGGTGGATATGAATACAGTGCAGGGCTTCAAACAGGTATAGGATAGGCATAAGGGAGCAATACAGATGAGTATGAATAAATATCCTATTGACAGAGTAAAGGCCTATGGCACATTCATAAGGTATAAAAAATGGGCAGACTGGATGGGCCTTGTGGCGCTTATCTGCCATCAATATCTATGTTTCTATGTTTCCAATGCTGGCATTTACAATCTCCCCAGCAGTGGGGGACACTGTAGAACTCACCCCAGTGTCTCAAAATAATTTATTAAATTCCTTTGTTGCTGAAAAAAAGTCCCCCAATGTCTTTTTATGTTGGCTCGTGCCTGCGCACCAGCTAACATATTGCAGTAGTAGCAGTTTTGGAAGTGCAGTCACTGTGGGCAAATGCAGGGCATGCATCAGTAGATGTGTCCCTCACTCCCCAATGAGGCAGCTGCAGGCGCTGACACCAGCAACATGTAAACTGGCCACCAGATCTCAGAAAAGGTCCACTGAAATGAGAGCCAAGCTTGTCATGCAGTAGCGTGCCTTTCCTGGTGAAGTAGTTCAATAAACATTGCGGCATTGACTGCCGCCGTGCAGAGCGCTGACTTCAGGGGTGCCCAATCCCCCTGCCAGCTTGCCCCGACCCACTTCATTTACCAACAGGGGAGCCCACTCCCTGTCAGCATAAAGCTGTTCCCTCCCATTTAATGTGTGTGCTGAGGGGGTGCCCAATCCCCCTCGGCATCATGCGCCCCCCCCAACAGTCTTTCTTTGCCGACGGGGGGTCCAATCCCCATCAGTTTTAGTCCCCCTTTCCAGTTTAATTTTCTGACAGGGGAGCCCACTCCCCATTGGCATAATGTCCCCTCCACATTTGTTATGTGCCAAGGGGGGTGCCCAATACCCCTCAGCTCTTGACCCCCCCTTCACCTTGGTATGTGCTGATGCTTAGGTGCCCAATCCACTGTCAGCTACAGCATCCCCCCAAAACACTCCAGGTGGCATGCAGGGGGCCCACCCCAACATGCCAAATGCCCCTACAAAAAAAAAAATCCGCAATGTTTTTTTTTTAAACCTGTAAATCAGAAAACGGTCCTCATGCCTCTTGCTCCCCTCCCCAACCCACACATACCTCCCTCTGCCTACCCCACCACCCCACACACCCCCTCACCCCATATTTACCTCTGGAGCCTGGTGCGAAGATCTTCGGTGGACTGGGAACACGTCTGCACTCTTCAAAGCCGACCACAAACTGAAGAAATGCCGGTAAGCTGTATAATGGCATAAAAAGGTTTTTTTAAGCTTTGGCGCATACTGTATCTCAGCCGTTTTGGGGAATTTTGGTACCAAATTTTCAAAATGGGGTTATTGGGACACCTCCTCATGAATTCAGTCACTGTCATGGCATTATTTGGTCTTGAAAGGTGATTTCGCAGTCACTGTGCAGAACCACCTTTCGGGACTGATTAACAAAATAACAGTGCCACTGTTCATGAGGGGGGCTCTTAAAAAGCCTATGTTGCAAATTTGGTGACAAAATTAAAAAAAAATGACTGTTTTATGAGCTTGCGTTGCACAGTTTCCACGCACGTTCGTAACTTCGTGAATTTGTAATATTTTCACTCCAGATTTTCAACATTGCCATTTTTCCACACCTCCTTGTGAACAGTACAACTGTCATTTTACATATCCTGAACAAAATTTGTTTTCGCGCATTCCGTGCAGAATAGCTCCATCGCTGTGCGAAATCAGTTTTTGGGACAATTTGACAAAATAACAGTGACACTGTTCATGAGCAGAGGTCCTAAAATGCCTATGTTGAAAATTTGGTGATGAAAGTCCACAAAATGACTGTGTTATAAGCACGTGTTGCTCAATTTCCACACAACCTTGTAACTTTGCAAATTTGCAATATTTTAAAACCAGATTTTCGACACTGGCATTTTTTCACACCTCCTTATGAACATTACAGCTGTCATTTTTCACATCCTGCCCGAAATGTGTTTTCACACCTGTGGTATACAATGGCATGGCCACTGTGGGAGATCAACTTTTGGGACAGATTAAGAAATTCACAGTGCCACTGTTCAAGAAGGGAGGTCCCAAAATGCCTATGTTGAAAATGTGGTTTAAAAAACACCAAAAATAACTGGGTTACGAATGTGCATTGCACAGTTTCTATGCATGCTCATGACTTCACCAATTTTTTATATTTTCGCTTCAGATTTTCCTCATGAACAATACAGTTATTATTTTTCACATCCTACCCAAAATGTGTTTACGTACCTGTGACACCAAATGGCACAGTCGCTGTGCAAAATCACCTTTCAACTAACAAACTGATACTGCTGCTGTTCATGAGATGGGGTCACAAAAAGCCCATGTTGATAATTTGGAGTGAAAATACCAACACACACCTATGGCGTTAGAGTTTCTAACTGTTACACCCCACCCTGTAGAGACTGACAGGCATCAGGGGTGTGACATGGGATCATCAGCTTTAATGCTCCTACCATTCCACCCCCACCCCCACCCTGCAGTCACTGACAGGCATCAAGGTGTGTCTTGGAGTGTTCAGCCACAGAGTTCACCCCATTCTCCTATACTGCACCCACCTCAGCATATTTCTTTATGGAATGGGGTAAGTATAATGCCGAAGGACCCCAAAGCACACCATGACCCTTGTCAGTGTCTACAGGGTAGGGTGAGGTAAAACGACATGAGCGTTATAGCTGACGACCCAAAGGCACACCCCAATGCCTGTCAATCTCTGCAGGGTGGGGGTGGGGTTGGTGTCAGTTCAATACTTCACTGCCACTCATATTATGTGTCTCTAACTCCTGCACTACCAATGCCAATGTCAGCGAGACAACATGCAGCATTGACAGATGCTTGTTTTTTACTTGAAACAATGAAAATGGTCCCTTGTCATCACCATCATCTCTGTTTCCGATCCTGACCCTCCCACTGACCACCCAGCAAATCCCCCCCCCCCATAACCTGTACTTACCTGTCCAGGTCGTACTCTGTTATCCTCTGTGGACCAAGACACTTCTGCACTCTTCAGTGCTGAACCATGAACTGCGAAATAAAGGAATAAAGGTAAGTGCCGTATAATGCATTTCAATGGTATTTTGAACTTATGTTCATAACTTTGCCAATTTTAGGAATTTTTTCACCCACTTTTCAACATAACCTTTTTGGGACTCCACCTCATGAACACTGGCAGTGTAATTTTATTAATCAGGTCCAGAAGGTGATTTCACAGTCACTGCGTGAAATCATCTTTCAGGACTGAATAACAAAATTTCGCCACCAGTGTGCATGAAGTTGGGTCAAAAAAGGCCATATTGAAAACGTAGTGAAATAATTCCTAAAAAAAGGCCAAGTTGTGAAAGTTCGTTGAAAATTTTCTATGCACGTGCATAACTTTGGTAATTTTCAATATTTGGACTCCAGATTTTCAACACAGCAATTTGTTTCCCACCACCTCATGAATAGTATAGCTGTCATTCTTCACATCCTATCCGAAATGTATTTTCACACCTCTGGTGTGGAATAGTGTTTCAGCAGGTATTTGAACCTTTTCACCTGCGGGGTTTATGATGTGGAGTCATAAGAACACTATGTTAAAAGTTTGGGGTCAAAATATTAAAAAGAAGAGAATTTGTTAAGTATTGTTGTTTGCAGGGATGTCCATTGCACCACTGAGAAACATGCTGCTTTATCTTGCCAGTGAGTTGAGTTCAGGTGTGAACTCAGTAAGCCAGTTTACTGGGACAAGGTTGATGGAGATAGTGCTGCAGCATGCAGCACCAGTCACTGCCTGGGTAGTGACAGAGCATTGTTTTGGTGTAGATGCCACACCCTGTGGTAGGTCAGGGAACCTCACCCACAAGGTATCGACGGATGTGCTGGGGCCTACTGGGCCCATGCACTGGGTCAGGACTGTCTCCAATATTGTATTTATCTCAATTTATGCAGGTCCCAAATGGACCTGCACAAATGAGGATGCACTTCCACTATCAGAAAAAGAAGAGAAATTCATTGCAAAAAACTACGTTAATGCAAACATTAACAAATGTGAATTGGAAGCCCCCCTGTTTTTACTCATTAAATTTGTATCTATGTTGCTTAAAAATATAAGGTATAATCGGGACCATTTTAGATAACTGAATATAGTTTATTTAAACAGTAAACCCTAGTTTACTGTCAATTTATACTTGTATGTTTCAATATGTGTTTTATATAATTGAGTGAGAAGTAATTGCACAATAGGACCATTGTGAAAACAGGTTCATGGATCTAATGATGCTGTATGCCAACTTCCTGTATAAAAATAAAGATCTTACTACTACATACTACTACATTAGGGCTGTGGAATGTAAAGTGCACAAAGAAGGAAAATGAGAGGCTGGCCTGCCAGCACAGCAGCAAGGCATCTGCTTGTGGTGCCGACATACTGGGTTCAGTGACAGAGGGCCATCTGGGGGAGATGGACCAAGCATCCCAGGGACTGCTCTTTTTCTCTGTGGGGGAGTGGGCAAGACTGTCTAGTGCTTTATGGACCCAAGGCAGAAGTTGGGGTACCACTGTGACCAGTGCCATCACCTTAGGGGGAGCATGGCGGATGCAAGACCTCATTGCACGTCCCTGCCCCCAGGGATCCAACATCAGGAAAAAAGCTAGCCCCTAGGCATGATACCCTGTTTTGCTGCCATCTCCAGTTCCATCACTGTCCACTGGGGGGATCCTACTCCCATGGCCCTGACCCAGGTGGTAAGTCGGGGCTTGTCAACAGTGTCCGTTAGGAGGAGCCTTGGCCTGCCCAGGGGGGGTAAGCCTGGACATGGGGGGAAGGTTGGCAGGGATGAGCTCCAGTGAGTATTGGGGCCTATCCCCCCCAAACAAAAGAAGGAAAATGAAAAACAGTAGGGATTTGGGTCTCTGGAGTATTGGCAAATTTCATGATGGAGTTGTACTTGGGGTTGTCAACTGAATTTTTATGACTACATGAAGTCCTGTGGTTGTATTACAAAAATGCTCTCATTTATCAGGTAACAGGGGCAATTTTCTGTCTACCTATGTATTCCTGCTGTTTTACTTCAACAGGAAGAGGGCTATGTGTCAGTGTGTACCACCACCCCTTCGGAGTGTGGTGTGTGTGTGTGTGTGTGTGTGTGTGTGTGTGTGCACACGTGTGCATTCGTGTGTGTGTGTGTGTGTGTGTGTGTACATATGTGTTTCTCTGTGTGTCTTCATTAGCCACATAAGCAGCTTTATTTATTTGAACTGGATAGCAGCATATCCATTCACAAGTGCCAGTTTAGTATTTATTTATTAATAATGTAGTCCAGCATGGCTCTATGACAGTGGTTCAACAAATAATTTTGTTGATCAGCATTACAGCAACAAATTTACGTCCACCACAGTTGTGGCTGTCATAAATCCATCCAAGAACGCCTTTTGTTTTCTTCGGGGAGCTCTGCCCCCTACACCCCCCATTCTTAGCTAGTTTGTGGAGGGAGTGCAAGACCCAGAGAAAGCAGTGCCAGGGGCCTTCAGTGACAGTTCAGTGGCCCATTGCTGTGTTGCTGTTCTGTCATTCACAGTAGAGGTGTTGATGTTCAATCGGCTTACTATCAAGTACCAGGATGCCCATCCCCGAGTGCCAGTTCATTCTCCTTTCACCTCCATTATGTTCCACCATGCCCACAATTTATACTTACCAACCCCAAGGGGGCCCAATCCCCAGTGTCAGCAAAAAGACCTCCCTCCCTATGACCCAGCAGTCTGGGATACCAGGGCACCCACCCACCGTGCCCCCAAGTGTAATGCTGACACTGGAATACCCACTCCCCAGTGTTGGAGCTACCCGTCCCATGTCATCTTTTGCATTTTTTTATTCTTAAAATAAACAATCCCTTGATGTCTGCCACTCTTCTAAGCCCTCCACACTCACCCTGACCACCCCCCACTCAGTACCCAGCAGTACCCAGCACCACACATACCCCCCTCACACCACACTTACCTAGCCGAGGTCCAATGCCATAATCTTGTCTGGACCAGAGACATGCCTTCATTCTTCGGTGCTGGACCGAGAACTGAGGAAAACAGGTAAGTGCTATATAATGTATTTCAACGCGTTTCTTCATCATTTTAATATAAGTTTCCCCAAATTTTCAGCATTGCCTTTTTGGAACCAAACCTCCTGAACAAGTGCAGTGAAATTATATAAATGCTGCTTGAAAGGTGATTTCCTGGTCAGCATGCAAAATCACCTTTTGGGTCAGATTTGAATAATTTCACTGCCCTTCCTCATGTAGTGAGGTCCCAAACAGCCCATGTTGATACTTTGGGCAACAAATATGTAAAAATGACCATGGGTGAGATATTCAAAGGTTAGCACTGGGCGCAAACCGACTGTGCCACATCTGTGCCAGGCTGCCATATTTAAAAGGACAAACAGCAGTGGTGCAACTTGATATCACCAGCACTAAAAGATAATGTATCCATGGGGCAAAGTGAGGGGAGGGAACGTGAATATAGGTGTATCAGATATTCAGAAATAGAGCGCCGCACTATCTGTGTTAGCACAACCCATAGCACAGTGCTAATTACTGCCTATAAAAAGATTTTCTAAACTCAGGGCAAACCACAGAGGGGTGCGTGGACACAGCAGGAACCAAGGTAGTAGTCCACAACAACTCTGTATTGATCTGCCTGATGGCAGCCATACTAGAGGAGAAGAGAGGGACCAAGCCCACCCTGGGCCACACTGTAGGCCTAGGAGGAGATATGCTGCCCACAGAATGTACCGGCCAGAATGTTTTCTGAGACACTCTCTGATTACCATCTTGTGGGCTGCTATAGCCTGAGCAGAGTCTTCCTGAGGCAGCTTTATGTCTACCACCCAGCACAGCCATGCCATGACAGTTGAGCAAAAGGTGACAGCTGTCCACGGGGTCCTTTCAGTCACTGGTTGGAGATACCATCAGCATGTTGCAGACTGTCACCTCTTGCCTCTTGACCCAGTTCCTAGATTCCCTGCTCCCACATTCTGGTGAATTCATTGTATTCCCCAGCATGGCAGTGAAAAGTAGAGAAACAATGCAGAAAATATATCAGGTTGCGCAGCTACCAGCTGTACTCGGTGCCATTGACCGCACCCATGTTGCCACTTAGGCACCATCTGGTGAAGTGGGTGACACTTTCCTCAACAGGAAGGGTTACCACTCCATTAATTAACAGGTGGTGTGTGATGCAACTGGGTGCATCATCAATGTTCTTTCATGGTTCACTGGCAGTGCCCACGGTGCCTTCATCTGGCACCATTCACAGCTGTGTTGGGCCTTTGAGGAAGGCAAAATACCCAGTGGATCCCTTGTCACTGAGGACCTGCAGCAGGCCCAACCACAGTCCCCTCTATGGTGGGACAGTGCCACAATAGAGCACACAAAGGAGGTAGTGAGGGGTTTGGGGTACACAGAAGCAGAGGGAGACCCAAACAGTAGGGCAGTCAAAGTTGTCAGGGTGTGAGGCACAATATACACAGTCTTAACAACTGTTAATGTTCTCACAGGTGACAGTGCCAATCCCCTGAGACCCAGGCTCCTAACACCTGTCCTCTAGCCAGCTAATGTGTCCAAGAAGAGGTATAATGAGGCATGCATCACAACATGGAGCACAATAGAGCATGTCTTTGGCATGCTGAAAATGAGGTTCTGATGCCTGGACCATTCTGGTGATGCCCTACAAAATGACCCTCAGAAGGTATGCCACATATTCCTAGCCTGTTGTATGTTGCACAACATGGTACTAACCTATGGAATATGCCTGCCTGAACCTGAGGCACATTCAGATAGTGACAATGAGCCAGATGTCCAGTAGATAGTGGAGCAGCTTCATAAGCGGGACCCACGGATGGCCAGGAGGGTCCAGGAGCACAGGAGTAACATCATAAGAACCCTGACACAGATGGGCAAGTGAGTGAAATAAACAAGGACAACAGACATGAACTCAAATGTGTATTAACAGTAGTTACAGTAGAATGACAGATGCAAAATGGTGATAGGATGTGAATAAGAAACAAAACAAAAAGGATGGCACACAGGTGATACAGGGAATGTGATGGTTATATGCAGAGAGGTGCAGGTGAGGTAATGGTAGTTTACTCACCTGGTAAAGGTGATTGCATGAGCATCTCCTTACAGCATCCCCTCATCCATTACCTCTGGGTTACATCCACCTCATAGGTTGCAGATGCACATGTGACCAGATTCGAAAACTGATCTGCCTAGGTCCTGCTCCTTCCCCCAAGTCTCCAGTTCAATTTTTCCAAAGCTGTATTATTTGGTGTTAGGCTGTGGTAATAAAAGTTATCATATGGAGATATAGACAAGAGAGAAAACAGCATGTATACATATGTCAAATGTGAAACCTGTGATATAATAATGGAATGAACAAGTTTGTAGGTAATCATTCTTACATTTATTTCCTATTATTTACATTCTATTTCTGTCCAGGCCGTAAGGCATGCTGGCAGACTGATATTCTCCAGTTAGTGTCTTAGGATTGTGTTAGCTCCACTGTCATCCGAGTGAACCTGGTTGGGACTGGGGATGCTGTAAGGTGATGCTCATGCAATCACCTTTACCAGGTGAGTAAACTACCATTGCATATTGCATCACCTTACAGCATCCCCTCATCCATTACCTCTGGGTTATAAGAAGCAGTGTTGTATAATAGTACGTGTTAGGAGTGCCGGATGATCATGTAGCTAATGTTTGATGACACTGAGTAGTATCTTTCTTGCAAAATTAGCTCTGTGTATGTTTTCCATGTCTAGTTTATAGTGTCTGGTGAAGGTATGGACTGATGACCAAGTGGCGGCCATACAGATGTCCAGTATGGAGGCTTCATTTCTCTCTGCACAGGATGTGGCCATGGCCCTGGTGAAGTGGGCCTTAATTGCTTGTGCCTGCATGAGGCCTTGCAATTTGTATGCCTCTGCAATTGTTTGTTTTATCCAGCTGGCAAGGGTCGAAGTGGCCACTGCTTGTCCCTTTCTGGGTCCGCTGTTGACAATAAAGAGTCCCTTTGATTTTCTGAATTCCTTTGTTCTGTCCAAGTAGGTAGGGATCACTCTCATCATGTCCCAATGCTAGGCTTCCTCATGATTTGGCCAAGCCGGGAGTTCTACTGGCTGGTTGGTGTGGAAGGGGGAGTTGACCTTCGGTATGAAGGTGGAGACAGTTCTTAGAGTAATTTCATCATTATGGGAAATAAGATAGGGAGGCCTGCAGGAGAGGGCTCTGATTTCTCCTACCCTTTTGGCAGAACAGATGGCCAGTAGAAATACTGTTTTGAGTGAGACTCATTTGAATTCCGTTGTAGCCATAGGCTTGAAGGGTGGAAAGGCTAGTGCCTTGAGTACCACGTTTAGATCCCAGGGTGCCACTATGTGTCTTTCTTTGGGGTGTATATTGGACACCACCTCCAGAAATCTAAGATTGTCGGAGTGTGATCATGGAGTGTATCCTTTGAGGAGTCCTGTGCCGGCCCATATGGCTGCAGCCTGGACTCTGAGGGACACGGTTGATAGACCTTTCTCTACTCCTTGTTGAAGGAATAGTTGTACATGTGAGATGTTGACTGTGCATGTTTGGATGTTGTGCTTTTGGCACCAGGTTTCAAATATGTTCCAATGTCTTTTGTAGGAGTTGGTGGTGGAGGTGCACCTAGAGTGTAGCATAGTTTCTACCACTGAATGGTTGTGCCCTTTGTCTTGCAGTCTTTGCCTTTCAGTAGCCAGGCCATAAGTTGTAGTGGTGTTAAGTTCGGGTGGTGGATTGGTCCCTGTGTCAGAAGGTCTGACCATAGGGGAAGTGTCCATGGTGGACTTATTGACAGGGCCACAAGAGTAGCGAACCATTGTCTTCTGGGCCATGGTGGGGTGATCATGACCACTGTTGTCTCTGATTGCTGAATTTTGTTTAGCACTTGCTAGATGAGCAGAATTGGGGGGAATATGTAAGCTCTTTGGAAGGTCCAGTCTTGGGTTAATGCGGCTACTCAGCGGGTGCCTGATTCTTTGTATCTGGAGTAGTATGTTGGTAACTGTATGTTTTTTGTTGTTGCCATTAGGTCCATCTCCAGTGGTCCCTATTTTTTGTTTATTTGCTGAAAGGTGTGTGGGTGTAGGGACCATTCTTCCAGGGCTATCTGTTGGCAGCTCAGCCAATCAGCCTGAATGTTGAGTTTGCCTGCTAGGTGAACTGCTGTGATTGATGAGAGGTGTTCCTGTGCCCAATTCAGTACTCTTTTTGCTTCTCTTAGTAGCCTGGGGCTTCTTGTGCCACCTTGGTTGGAGATGTATGCTACTGTTGTCCCATTGTCCAATCTGATGAGTACCCTCTTGTGCTTGACGTAGGCCCTGAAGTAGTGTAGTGCATGGTATACTGCTCTCATTTCCAGTATGTTCATTTGCATGCGGGATTCCACTGGGGAACATTTCCCCTGTGCCGGCATGTGATTGAGAGTTGCCCCCCAACCCTTGAGGCCTCTGTCTGTGTCGAGTACTACGTCATGTTGGCTGTCCAGGGCTGCTCCCCTGTTTAGGTTATGGTTGTTGGACCACCATTTCAGTGACACTTTAGCTTTTTGGTCCAATTGTATTGTTTGGTAGCAGTCATGTTGAAGTCGATGTCCCTCCCATATTGCTATGCTCTGTAGGGGGTGCATGTTCCATAGAGCCCATGGTACTAGGCCGATACATGAGGCCGTGGAGCCTGGGGTTTGCAGCATGGCTAATAGATTGTGGTTGTTCTTGGTCACTAGTGCTTGTACCTGTGATAGCACTTTGTCCATTCTTTTTTGGGATGGTTTTGTTTTTCCTGTTGCTGTGACTATGGTTGCCCCAGCTGGTCTATAACCTGGCTCGGTATTAGGCTGCTCTTGTCCCAGTTAGTCACCCAACCATGCATCTGTAGGGTGTCTACCACTGTTTGAGTATGTTGTTGAGAAATTACTGGGGTTCTGGCTCAGATAAGCCAGTCATCCAGGCAAGGAATTACATGGATTCCTTGTCTCAGTTTGGCTGCGAGCGTGACAGAAACCTTGGTGAAGACTTGCAGAGCCGATGCTAGTCCGAATGGTAGCGTCTGATATTGGTAGTGGTGGCTGAGTATTTTGAATCTGAGGTACTTGTAATGGGCTGGGTGAATGGGGATGTGTAGGTATGCATCTTTCAAGTCAATGGAGGTGAGGTATTCCCCGGGTTTTATGGACCATAGTGTTCTCTGGAGTGTCTCCATTTTGAATTTTTTGTAGTGCACAAAGCGGTTGATGAACTTAAGATCTAGCACTGGTCTGATATCCCCCGTCTTCTTGGGTACCAGGAAGAATATGGAGTAGATGCCTTGGTCGACTTAGTCCGGTGGCACTTCTGCTATTGCTTTGTTGATTAGTAGGGAACCGATTATAGTTTGCACTGCCTGTATTTTGTGAGGGAGCCGAGATACTGGGGATACCACCAATCAGTTCATGAGTGGCTTCTGAATGAATTTGATTGAGTATTGCTTAGAGACTACTTCGAAGACCCATTTGTCTGAAGTCACCTGATGCCACGTGTGTGCGAATTTACTTAATCTGGCACCTATGGGGGGGTGAGTGGATGGCGGGTGCCGTATGATGTGGTGGTCAATTTGAGCTATGTTTTCCTCACTTGAAGGATGATTGGTATCTTCTTGTCTGATATTGTCCTCTGGCTCTCCCTCTTGCATTGTTATAGTATGATGGCTTAAATGAGTAAGATTTTGATTGGGAGTACTGGGAGGTTTGTCTTCTTTTGTGCCTCCCTCGAAATGGGCAATATCTGCCTTGGAATGTCGGTATGTAGGTGCTTGAGGATGGTCTGTCCTTATCGAGCATTTTGCTGTCTCCTTTTTGCTTTACATATTTTTATAGTCCTTCCCCGAAGACTAGGTTCCCTTTGAAGGATAGCTTGCTGAGCATAGCCTTAGATTCGGAGTCCACATTCCAAATCTTGAGCCATATGTGTTGTCTTGTTTTGCTGGTTAGGGCTGCCAGTCTAGCTGACATCTTTAGAGCATCGATGGATGCACTGGTGGCATACTTAGCTGCCTGTATGGCATATTCAGCTAGATTGGCTTGCTTTGAGCCGGGTTCTAAAGAGGACGCTAGTTCCTCTAACTATGTGACCAGGGCCCTAGTGGTATATGTCACATCGGTATTGGCCTTGCAGGACATGCCTGTCATTTCGTAGGACCACTTTAGGAGTTCTTCCATCTTTTTGTCTGTTTGGTCCCAGAGTGGGGTAGTTGTTTCCGACGGAAGGACTGTTTTCTTGCACAGTCCCATAATCTGGTGGTCAATTGCGGGGGGAGTGCACCATGTCTTGTTGATGTCATTCTGAACTGGGTAGAATCTGTTGAAGGTGTGTTTCTCCAGAATTCTGGATGGTTTGGTGGATTGCCACTTTTTCTCTATGACATCGGTTAGAGCTTCACAGACTGGGAAAGTTTCATCCTACTTTTGCTTGGCTCTGATAAGGGGATTAAGCTTATATTGTTGGGGGGCATTTGGGACTTCGAACCCCATTGTCTCCTTTATTGCTCTTATAAGTTCTGGCAGTGCCTCAACCGGAGTGAGCTTTTTTGTGAGAAAGAGGTCCTCTTCATCTTCCTCTTGGTCCTCATCCTAGGATTCGCAGTTATTTGGTTTGTCTGGTTCTGGCCCTGACGGGGTGACTGGCCCTATGGGGCTTTCTTCGTCATTGTTATTGTTACTGTGACTGTCAGGTTGATGTTTGTTTCCTTTACTATTTTGTGATAGCTCTTCCATCCTCTCCAGTATCTTTAGCTTCACTGCTTGCTGTGTCTTAAAGAAATCCTCTGCTGTGGATGGTAGTTCATTGGGTGAGGGCTCATGAGAGTCAGACCCCTGCTCCATGTCATTGTCACTTGCAGCTCTGGGGTCAGGAGCGCATGTGGGGCATAATGATTCTGTCTGATTGGTCAGTAGGGTGATATGTCAGGCGCTGCATTTTTTGTTTTACCCATCCTGTGAGATCTGCGGAGACAGGAAGGGGGGGTGGCCAAAAAAGGGAGAGAGGTATGTAGTACTGCAAAAGTAGTGAGGCACCAGAAATGTTTATGACTATGTCAGCATATGTAGTAGTACATATATTTTAATCCCCCCGGTGAGTATTGAACCCTACTCCAACATGTGGTAGTGTGACAAGAGCACTGCTTAATGTATTGTGGCTGTCCCTTGTGCAAAATACAGTGAGATCTTGAATCCTTATTAACTGATTATTTATCTCCTTGTTTGCAATAAGGTGGGAGAGTGAAGGTTCTTTGGTTAACTGTTGGTGTGCGGGCTTGTTATTTAGCTGTCTCGCTGCTTGAGTCCTGCTGTGTAACAATTCCTAGGTAACTCATCACAGTGGGTTCACATTTGTGGCTATGATATGCCTTTAATGCCTGTGCTTGGGATTTTGTGGTAATGCGCATGCGCAGGCAGTAGGGCATTGCGCATGAGCAAGGTCGCCGTGATTCGTGGGGCTCTGTCTGCCATTATAAGATGGCGGTGGTTCTGAAGTAGTAATGTGTCAGGCTGAGTCCTCCATTTGTGCTCATGCAATCACCTTTACCATGGATTAAGGGGTACTCCAACTCGCTGTGGGAGCCTGGATAAGTGGACTCGCTAAGGGAGCCTGGACCTCTGTCTGTTACGAGTGGAGATGGTGAGCATTTGAGCGATGCCTCCTCTGGCTGGTTTTCTCACTATGAACTAGGCAGTGCTTACGGAGGCAAGGAGGTATGCTGTTGTGCCTTGCGCTTTGGCTGGGCCTGCTCGCAAGGGGGCCCGACCGGCGCGAGGGGCTCTGGAGCCACTCGTAAGGGGCTCTCAGGCCGGCGAAGGAGGGTAACAGTGTTGGATAAGTGGAGGCATCGTGATCAACATGGGTACTCGGTGTACCAAACCAGCAGTGTTAGAGACGCCTATTTCCTTTTCTACTCGTTACAGGGGCTTATCGTGGTGGCATCTTCAGGCAACTCAGTAAACAGCAAATATTTAGGTATAGTAGTAGCATTAATTTCAGTAAGGAGGAAGCATTGTTTACTCACTGCAGGCGTTATATTATTAAATTCCCTTGCTCAGGTCATATGCTTTATTTATGATGATCCTAAATCCTAAGGGGTTGACCTTATGTTCTACTGTAGAAATACCATACAGTTGAAGTGACTATGTATAATACTAGCTCTTTCTGAAATTAAGGTATAGCAGAGGAGCTATCTAGGCCTGAATACAGTGGTATACTGTAATGAACCTGGTTTGCTACGTGTCCGGTCGGTGGCTGTTTCTGTAATTTTAAGTAGTTGGTTGTTTCTATAACATTTTAAGCTTTCTTTCTGCATCACAGAGTAGTTGCAACATATTACCCTGCTACTTGTTAAATACAGATTGATGTTCTTGCAGACAAAAAATATATATATAAAAGTAGGTGAAACACCCTTACCTTGATCAGAAATGTTTGGAGCTAGGCAATATGCTTGCAACCTCTGTGATGCACATGAATGAACTGGAGACTTGGGGGAAGGAGCAGAACCTAGGCAGATCGGATTTAGAATCTGGTCACATGTGCATCTGCAACCTATGAGGTGGACGTAAACCAGAGGTAATGGGTAAGGGAATGCTGTAAGGTGATGCAATATGCAATGGTGCATGATGGTGTGGCATACACATGGCATCATCACCGTGTCCCCCATGGACCCTCACAGACGCTTTACAAGGGGAACACGGGGGGGGGTACTGCAGGCCGAGGAGCTGATAGGCAATGACTGCAGGGATGGGGAGGCCTTGGGAGGACCTTGTCTACAGTGTGGACTAGGTGTAGCCAATGACATTCACAGCCCAATGTTTCATGGTGTGTCCATGGATAATTTTGTGACAGCTGTGCTGGCCAACACCAGCCTTCCACTCCATGCTGTGGAGGCATGTTGGGGAACACTAGTGGCACAGTAATAGTGAGTGCTGGTGGTAAGCTGCTGCCTGAATATCCCAACATTCCTCACTGCGGCTGTGGGCTCCCTCACAGTCCCAGTGAGGTAACCAAAGATTTGGTGGAGGCCATTGAGGAAACATGCCTGACATTCCTCTGCATGCTATTTTGACCACAATATGTCAGTATGCACTGCTTTCCAGAGGTGGGACAGTTCCTACAGTACCTTCCTCCTGACGGCATGCAGCTCCTGCTTTGCAGCAGTCTGTGACTCCTCCACAGAGCAGAGTAACTGCTGGGATCCAGGAGACTCCTGTTGCTGGCTTGCATGGGCACTCTGGACAGTGGATGGGGGTGAACAGTGGGGTGAAAGCAGCAAACACCCTTTGTGGCTGCATGTCAGCCAACCGCACCACCCACTGGGGCAGGCTTGTCATGTGTGCGGCCTGCCTAGTCATCAGGATGGCCAAACACAGGAGCAGGGGATGAAAAATCCCCAAGTCTGAGGTCTGAGTCTTAAAGAATCGGCACTCGGACTTGAACTGCACAGCCCTAGTCAGTCCGAGGGACTTGGCTGTGCAGTTCAATCGGGTGCACATGAGCAGTGTCTCCTAGTGCTGGCTGAGTCCTTGATCCTCCCCCCGGGAGCACGCCTACCTCCCATTGCACTTCAGCAGTTGTGCTCTTCATGAATGCACCAGGAGAACGGGAGCACCATGTTCAGCATCGCAGCCGTGGAGCTCGGAGCAGTTCGTGAAGTCCCGATTGAGATTGGGTGTCTCGTACACGCCCAGGACAGTTGGAAGTCTTGTGGAGTGACACAGCGTTGTGAGAACAGCCACCAGGAGATCACATGTATCCAAACGGTGATCATGTGGTGGCTGCTTTGCGCATGTCTGAGGCAATTTTCAGTGCGTCTTCACTCTTGTGCAGACCGCCAGACTGAACAAACGTTCACTTGGTACTGTCACCACTACTGCATAGCGCTATTTCGATCCTGCTCCAAGTTAACAATTTCTCTATGTTAAATCATTTTTAGGAGTACCAGCAGGCAAAAAAATTAATATTTGAAGTCTGGGAGCTATTTTTGGTTGGTACTACTAGTGAGCTACGATTGTCAGAGGTGAAATTTCCAGCCTACTAAAGGACTTTGAAGTCAGGCTGCAGCTGCATTGTGTGGCTTGACAAAAAATATTTACTGGCTGCAAACTTTGGACTTGTGACTCTGAGACCCTCAAGGGCTGGGTACATATTCTGTCCAGACCCAATCTGTGCAGAGGGCTGGGGAGACAAATTAAAAACTGACAAGTCCTTTCAGCCCAGACGGGGACTAGTGTTGTACTCAGCAATTAGAGCCAAAAAACACACACTTTATTTTGTGGCTGGAAGTAGCTGACAAATGAATAGTATCACCACCACCACTCAGTCATATTTTAATGGACTGTAGCAAGTGGGTGTACCTGCACACTGGTTTAGTGGTCTTGAAGCAGGCCAGCTAAATTAAAGCCTGTAATTAATTCATTGAGTTCCTGGCTTTTGAATTCAGCATTGCAACAGGGATTATTTGCTTAAATAGTCTGAAAGCAAGCCTAGAGTGCACCGTCTGTCAGTGAGTTAAAACTGAAACAGTTACAGGGGGTTATCTCTAAATATTAATGGCTCTGAATTAGTCAAGACAGTCATAGTCTGAGAGTAGAGTAAACTAAATAATTCTGGGCTCCCAAAGCCTGTGTCACTTAACAGTCATTTACTTTGAGACATAAGTCAAAGTAGTCACAAAATAGTTTTCTTGGCTTGAAGCAAAGCCTGCGGCAATCAGTGTCTGACAATATTTTGTCTGAATGAGATAGAAGTCAGAGTAGTGACTAAATAATTCTGGGTTGAAGCACCTACGTCAGTAGTGTCTAAGAGACTGTCCTATTTAGTTTGAGACAGAAGTGACACAATAAAGACAAATACACAAAATATTTTTCTGGGCTGAAGCAAAACCTGTGTCTATATTACTAGAGAAATTCTGTCACTACGGTCACTAAATATTTTTCTGGGCTGAAGCAAAACCTGTCGTCTATAATAGTTTGAGAGAGAAGTCACTAAATATTTTTCTGGGCTGAAGCAAAACCTGTCTATATTAGTTTGAAAGAGAAGTCACTACAGTCGCTAAATATTTTTCTGGGCTGAAGCAAAGCCTGCGTCATCTGAGTGTGTCCAATAGCCAGATCAATTATTTTGAGACAGACCCGATGTCAAGAGTACAGTCACTAATATTTTTCTGAAGTTATCAGTGTGTCACTGAAAAAGTTTGCAGAAGCATACCACTTTTCCCTTGCGACTGATAAATAAAACATTTCTTAGTCACCCCTTAGCATCATCTCATTGTCAGTCATTTAGTCATTTGTGTTCTGTCTGTCTGCCCTAACTTGCTAACCTAAGCCAATACTTCTGGGCCATAATAGTGCCTCACGTGTATTTCCATCCTTGCTCATTAAAGTAGACATTTCTAAATTACAAAAAATAGTCTTCTAATCTTACCCAGAGCAGTTTCTCACAGCAAAATGAGCTTATTAAAATTTGGTTTCTCAAAATCTGGTGGAGCAAGTACTAGTAGTGCTACAACATCCAGTTCTGCTAAACGTAAAAGTTCTGACGATGGCCTTACCAAGGATCAAAGATATGACAGAGAAAAAAGGGTCATGAATTTCTGTCCTGAATGGAAAAAAGAATTTCCATGGCTGGATTACAGTGAAGAAAAATCTGTAATGTACTGCATATATTGTAAAGCCTACCCCAAAATCTGTGATCCTAACTCAGCTATGGTAAAAGGTTCAGGAGATCTTAAGTTAGACCCCATAAAGAGGCATGATTTGATGAGGGAACACATCACTTGCACAAAACATTACTTAAAGGATACCGCTCAAGTACCACCCATTCGTCTGTCAGAAACTGCTCTGGTTCAGTCATTTCAAAAAAGACACATGACACCAAAAGAAGTTGATAAATACAACATTTTTTTTAACACTGCATACACCGTGGCAAAGAATGGGAAACCTTTTTCTGATTTTGAAATCATTTGTGAGATCCAGTGTAAAAATGGTTTAAATATTGGCAACAACTACATGAATATAGCAGGTTGCCGCTTGTTTGTGGACAACATAGCTAAAACAATACATTCAGCAATAACTGAAGAGGTAAAAAATGCCTCCTTTGTGAGTATTCTTGCAGATGGAAGTACAGACCACTCCATCATTGAACAAGAAATTGTCTACCTGAGATATGTTGGTGCTAACTGTTTGCCAGTCACGCATCTAATATCTATGTTACCACTTGAAACTGCAAGTGCTAAGGGGGTATTTAATGCTATTGAGAAAGCCTTACAATCAGTGGGGTTGCCATTACCAGAACTGACAGGCAGTGCACATCCATCACTTGTATGTGCTAATTTTGATGGTGCATCAGTTGATCTTGGTGAACGGACAGGAGTCATTACTAGACTCAAATCACTTTTGCCAGACATTATTGGCATTCACTGTGTTGCCCACAAACTTGAGCTTGCCATTTTGGATGCAAATAAACATTTCAAATACATGGCCAAATTTCAAGAGTGTTTAAAAGGCATTTTCAGTTTTTATTTTTGGTCTCCAAAGCGCAGGAGATAACTTAAAGAAATTGCTGAAGTTCTCAATGAGAATCTTGCACATTTCACAGCTGTAAAGCAAGCCAGGTGGCTAGCAAGCAAAGAGAGAGCAGTTGTGGCATTAGAAAAAACCTGGACATTGTGACAATGCATCTGGAGCAGAGATTTGTGGATGGCAACAGGGCAGATGATGCTAACAGAGCTAAGGGGTACCTCAAGGAACTGACCTCTATGCATTTCATTAAAGTTCTTTATTTCTTATTAGATTTTTTGCCAGTTGTTGCTAGATTATTAAAAACTTTCCAGTTGGCAGACTACTTAATTGTTGAGATACCAGAACATATAGAGAAAGCCATTCTGCAGCTAGAAGCACTTAAAAGTACTCCTGGAAAATATCTTACAAAATTCCAGGAACAGTATAACGCAGAACATATGTTAGACAAAACAAAAGTTCACGGAACACCTGGAAGTGAAGCTGAACTTCACACATTTGTTAACGATACTGTCACGTACATCCAGAACAGGTTTGGTGTTCTCTCAGAGAAATCTTTGTCTTTACTTCAGATTTTGAATTATCACAACTGGTCACTGGAAAAGGAAGATCTAGCAACATTTGGCAATGCTGAACTAATTGAACTCATCACAGATAGTCCTTTCTCTTCTCACTTCTCAGAACTTGATAAAGATTCTGCTATAGATGAGTGGGTGCAGCTGAAGTTATACCTTTCTCGATTCGGAACCAAACCTCTCATAACTATGTACCAGTTGGTGTTACAAATGAAAATTGGTGAACGTGGACCAGACTCAACGAAGGGCCCTATGCAAAAGCTTATTGAGATTCTGCTCACAATTTCCCCTTCCACAAGTGAATGTGAAAGAGGATTTTCAAAAGCTAATTTCATTAAAAACAAATTACAAACAACCCTGACACAACAGTCTTTCGAGAACCAGCTGCTTATCATGACTACAGGACCAGCCGTCTCTGAATGTGATCCACTGCCATCAATAAAGTACTGGCTTGGCAGTAGTCTGGGTACTATCCATTCCTCTGGTCACAAATGTCCATCAAAAGAAACAGGAGAAGAAAATCAGCCTGAAACAAGCTGCAGTACTATTGCTGTCTTATAATATTCTCTCTACCTCTCTGTAACCTTTCTCTGACTGTCACTGGAGCATCCTAAAAGGGGGAAAAATAAATAATTATTTTTTCTCATAATAATATGAAAAATGTTGTGACTTACTGGATCCTGATATGGACTTACCCAAAAAATGTACCATAAGTCCTGGACTTATGCATCCCTCAAAAAATTTTCAACCCCTGAGGAGGGTGTCACAAGCACTGGCAGGTGTGTGTGTGTGGCCACAGACCTATCAGGGACACCAGTGGTGGTGGGTGTGATGGTGGTGATGGTGGCATTGGCAGAAATGGTACTGGGAGTATAGATCATGGGGGACGCCGACAGCACCAAAAGCTCGGACTGTCTTGTGGGTGAATTTTGTTGAGGCAGCAATGAGGCCACTGCTGTCAGCCCCTTTCAGGTCTTCTAATCCAAGACCAATGGCTGATGAGGAGAACCCCCCCCCCACTGACTGGCAATGGCGCCAATGTAGTCTCCTGTGTGGAGGTATGTCTCATCATCACCATCTTCATCATCATTAACATCAGCAGGTGCAGCAAAAAGAACATTGTGACCCAGAACTGTCCTCTTGTTTACAGCATCTCAGACAACAAGCAGCTGCAAGCTATTCTGTTGAGGAGAAGCAGGAGCAGTAGGGTGTTGTAATGCTGATCTTTTGCCTGGAACAGGTATGCCATTGTTGCCTGAATTTAGAAACAACTAGGCAAAGAGAACTGGTGATTGCAGCTTTTTATATAGCACCTTTCTGGACCGGCTTGTGCTGCGGAAAAAAATACAGTACTGAACCCCACTACAGTCAGCACTGTTGCTGGTGTGTGGAGTCTGGGCAGTGGCGGAGCCTGCCCCAGATGGAGTGCGTGCACGACAGCCTTAAGGAGGACTGTGTAGAAGGGGTGACTGCTGAAGCAATTTGTGCTCCATGGAGAATGAGAGAAGGAAGAAAGGAGCCTTTTATCTATTGCCCCCCCCCCATCTAAGTGTTTGTATGTCACTTGTGACTTTCTAGGGTACTAATGAGAAAGGAGGGATTAATGTGACTGAGGATATGAGGACTTATGTTTTACATATTGAGTAGGTTTGGGTTTCAGCAGATTTTTTAACTGTTTCTTTTTTGTTTTTTTCGGCAGTTCTGGTCTCCTGATCTCTTTCTTTTTTTCTGTTAATGTTTTAAGACAGAGACAGGTAATCACAAGAATTTTGTAACTAGACTATTTGGTAGCGAATTGGGAGCCGCTGTGGGACCATGTTGGTCACCTTATTTAGAGAAGGGGGTTAAAAAGTGCACCTGTGTGGCATTCCAAAATTAGAAGCCCCATTTTCCCTGGAGATTTGCAGCATAGCACTGTCCGGGAAGATTATCTGTCCTGAAACTCATGGTGGGTTCTTTTTTTTCAGAAGTAGAGATTTTATTGGCAAGTCAGCAACTTGGCAAGTCAAGTCTCTGTCAGCAGTAGTGTTTTAATAAACAAAGACAACAGTAAGTTTTAATCTATGTCTTTTTGATTACTAGCAGAATGAGATATTAGCGGAATTTTTTTTTTTTTAGCTGCTACTAATTCTATATTCTATAAAGTATTAAAAAGGTTTAGCGTTTTCCTCTTTCTACTATGCCCTATTATACTACCATATCTGTTTTTATCAGGAGGTCAAAATAAATCAGCTCTTATCCTCGGATAGTTTTTTTTCCTTGTCTTTTTGCTTTGTCATTGTAGTACTTTCAAGGGAAAAGACAGAAAAAGCCCAGAAAAAACTAGTGGTGGTGATTTCTATCAGAGGTCTGTCCCCCCCCCGGACACTCCAGGGGTGCGGCCACCCTAACCAGCCAGCTTGCCACCCTGCCTTCTCTCAAGTCCCCCCCCCCACATGCCTCTCCTCAAAAGGGCTAAAAATTGTCCACCTAAATATTCGTAGCCTCTTACTCAACCTAGCAGAGCTTACTGCCTGGGTCGCCCACTACAAGCCGGATATCATGGGTATCTCGAAAACTTGGCTGAAGCCTCATATTCCTGATGCCATGTGCATCCTCCCGGGGTACAGCCACATCAGACGTGATCGGGTGAGGAACAAACAAGGTGTGGGGTGCTACTCTATTATAAAGTGCACCTAAACGTGTCCACCATCGATCACTCACCAAATACCTCCCCTTCAAGTGAGTTCTTGCACGCCCTTCTCCTGCTTGGGCACACAAAGAAAATGCACCTGATCTGTACCTACAACCCTCCTAAGGGCGTACTGCCTGGACTATCCTCACTTCTCCACGGTATTAGTGACAAAGTGGGTCCCAGTATGAAATCCTCGTTATAGGAGATTTCAACCTTAACTGGATGGGATCCAATTGCAAATTATATGAGTCACTGCTCTCTGGCCTTGCCCTAAGCCAAATTATCACTGAACCCACAAGGCTCTCCTCCTGGGGGGGACAAAGGGTCGCTAATCGACTGGATCTTGACCAACAGACCTGACAGGATCACATCCTCAGGTATTCTCCCAGATGCCATCTCTGACCACTCACCTATCTACTGTACATGGGGCATCTCACAGACTAAAATTCCCAGTAAAGTGATCCAGATGAGGGATTACTCGACATTTAACATACATGACTTCCTCTCTGACCTCATACTAGTTGACTGGTCAGGGGTCACTGCCTTAAATGACTCGGCACGAGCCCTGGAAGTATTCTTAACTAAGTTTATCCCCGTGCAGAACAAACATACCCCCCTCACTAGAAGGAGGGTGAGGGGCGCCATTACCAAATGGCTTCATTGGGGCCTATTCTCCCTTATGAAACTCAGGGACAAATACTGGGAGACCTACAAGGCCTCCCAAGGCAACACTGATCTTCTAGCTTACAGGCATCTCAGAAACTCCTGTAAAAAAGCCATCCGCTCAGCAAAAAGTGAGTTCTGCCAATCTGCCCTGCTCTCCTCTGCCAGCAACCCGAGGAGTTTCTGGCAGAATATCAAAAGTGTGGTTGGTGGGTCTGCCAGAGTGCAAGTCACTGACTTACTCATTGGTGGGGTCAGTTGCAATAACCCACATACTATTTCAAATGCCTTTAACTCCATGTTTTCCGAATTGTCTGCCCCTCCTTCCCTGTCCTCTGCCCTCAAGTCCCCTGGCACCCCCCCACTCGGACCCAACTCCCAACCCCTTCTACCTACAACAAGTGTCAGTAAAAGAGACCCAGAAGCTGCTCGCCAGCCTCTCCCCTCATAGTGGGGCAGGGCACAATAGCCTTGAACCAAAACTGCTCAGGATAGGGGCCCACCTCCTTGCCAGGCCCGTCACGCACATCTTCAATACCTCCCTTAACTCTGGGATCATCCCAGACATTTGGAAAGTGGCCAAGGTTGTCCCTGTCCTAAAAGAAGGGAACCCCAACGATCCCCTGAACTATCGACCCATCGCCATTCTGTCTGCTACCTCCAAGAAACTGGAGAAAGTTGTGGCCTCTTAGCTATCCCAGTATATACAGAACCACAACCTCCTCTCTCTGGCGCAACATGGGTTTAGGAAATGGCATAGCATGTCTACCGCCCTCGCTGTAGTCACCTCGTTGATCAGAACTGCTCCTTACCAAGGCAACCTTACCAGAGCTAACTTTGTGGATCTCTCCAAAGCCTTTGATAGGGTCGATCACTCCCTCCTCAGTTCCACTCTTCTTTCCCTTGGACTCTCACCCCCTGCCCATGTGTGGTTCCTCAACTACCTCTCTGGCAGGCAGCAGTACACCAACTTTAATTGGACCCTTTCCAACCCCTCATCAGTCTGTTGCGGGGTCCCTCTGGGTTCTGTCCTTGGTCCTACCTTCTTCTCCCTTTTCATTAACGAACTGCCGTCCATCACTGTCCATGGGCATACCACCCTGTATGTGGATGACCTTGTCATCTTGGCCAGTGCCCGGGACATTGCCACCATTAACTCCCAACTAAATTTCGACTTCAAGCACATCCAATCCTGGCTGGTGGAACATAGGTTTACCATCAATCTCAAGAAAACCCAAGCCAAGCTTTTTGGTTCCCAGAACAAGACAAAATCCTGCCCTGCTCCCCTACAAATCTATGGGGCTAATGGCTCTCCCCTGCAGATGGTGGCTGCTGTCAAGTATCTGGGCGTCACTCTGGACCCACAGCTTGATCTTACCCTACACATTCGGAACGTCTGCAAGGCAACTAATGGTAAGCTTGGTCTCGCTTGCAGAGCCAAAAACTGCTTGACTCTGGCAGGTCGTATGGCCCTAGCCAGGGGGGTCATCCTCCCTATACTCTGCTGTGGTCTAGTAACCTTTGCCCCAGTACCTAAATCCAGCCTCTTGAAATGGGACACGGCCTACAACAATATCTGCCACTTTGCGCTTTCCGCCCCTTCCCCTAATGCACCACTGTGATCTCTACACACGCCTGGAGTGGCTCCTTCCAGAGAAGCACTGCACCTTCATACTTGGGAACTTCATCGACAACATTGTCAGATCAGCCACCCCTTCTGCCCTCGCCCTTCCCCTCAACCCTGGCACCCCATCCTACCATCTTAGGTCAAGGATGACGCTGGATCGCCTGGTTCCTAGAACCCGCACCCTCGCGGGGGATTGGGCCTTTACCACCTATGCCTATGCCCCAAAAATATTGAACTTGCTTCCAGCCATTACCTGATCCTCCTCCTCCTCCCATCCCGGCTTCAAAGCCTCCCTTTGGAACTTCCTGAAATTATCCTCCACATGGTCTGTACCTCATAGCACTCTAGCGCCTGTTATGCTGGGGTGTCTCAGCGTCCACTGCACTTATCCTTCTGTAACTGCTCGTGTAACTAGTACAGAACATCCTTGCACCATGCTCACTCCCTGTCCTCCTTCCCTAAGAGTTCACCTGTCCGTCTAGAACCTTCCCCTTTGTCGTCTCCTTCCCCAGTGTAACCCTCCCCCGTGCCCCCCCTCTGCTGGCACTTACTTCTGTTTGCATTGCTCGAACCTGTTTATGTATTTTGCTGTTCGCTGCCGAATTCACCCTGTGTGTACCACACTGTATTTATCATGTGCTAAATCGTCTCTAATGCTGTCAGCTACCTATCCAATCCCTGTTAAGCCTCACTGTATGTTAATTTGACTCATTCACCGTTCTTGCATGCATCTACCTTTGTAACCCTCCCGGTCGCACCTGAAAATAGGGACATGGCTGTCTAGTGTGCCTTACCCCGTAAACAAAAGCAAATAAATAAATAAATGGTGCAGTATCTCAAGGGAGAAGTGCAAGCAAAGCGTCTGTGAGGACTGAACCTTTGTGCTTATTTTATTCATCTGCACTTCTTGCAAAACTCCTTGGGTTGCAGTTCATGGATGATTTGGAGGGTATTGCAGTTGAGTCCCGAAGGCACTGAGTTCCTGAAGTTTTGGAAATAAAATATATGTTGTGTTTGTTCCCATCAGTGCTTAGACGTACAAGTGCAAGTATACCTTTTATTTATTTATGGCCTGATAAAAAGACAGCGCCTGATTCATATACTGATTTAAATTTGCACAACTATTTTATTTCTTGCTACTGCAAAGAGGACAGACTTTTTTCAACCAAATATTATTGAATGTTAGACACTTTTTGTCTGTATTATTGCATGATGTATATGAATTCCTTAATTCGTTGACTTATTCGTTGAAAGTGGTAAAATATTTTTAGAACTCCATTTGAACCTTACTGCAAATCTTTATTATACAGTTGAAATGGTGTTTACAAGAAAACAAATTTCTTTAGGGGAGTGGAAGGGAGCTAACAGCCCAGAAGAAAAAGAGGGAGCAGTACCTAACAAAACTAGTGTAGTAAATAGAAAATACAAAATAGGGAGAGACAGAAGGGATTGAATCAAATAAAGATAGTCATATGGGAGAAAGCCCCAAAATAAACCACAAGAGGCTAAGATACAGAATAAAACAGAAAAAAAGGACCAAAATCAAAAGGGGCCTAGGAACAACAACACGATTAGCGGAGATGAGAAGCAGATAAAAATCACTGATAATTTTCTTTTTATGACATATTCTGACCCTATGGCAAAAAATGGTTGATTTAACAAATAATAACACAGTAGTGAGCAACGCTGAGTCTTCTAGGCTCTTGTCTATACCAAATATGTTTAGTACAAAAACATATATGGATCCTAGGGCTCCCTATGAGTCTGAGAATGGAATTAGCCCAGAAAGCCACAGTAGCCAGTTAACAGTGATTAAATTATGTGAGACTAATGCAATGTGGGTCCTGGGAGTCGCAATACTCTCTTAGAAATAATGAATCTATAATAAGGGGGTCCAAAGAAAGTTTATCTTTCTCCCCAGAGGTTTATACTCCAATTACTCCTGCACATTACTCTTCATAGGGACATCAAGCCAACCTAAATGAAATTTTGGAAGAATTGGACACTACAATGTCTGGTCTTGAAGCAACTAGAAATTGAGCTGAATACTGTTGTACTGTGAAGGGAATCCAGAATTACCCTACATCTTTAAGTGAAGATATCAAAAAAATTATTGAGAACCCTAATGCTGTGCATATAATGATTTTAGATCAGATACTTGGTTTACAAAGTGGAGGTTATCATGCAGAATTTCCCCTTCCCCATTGAGATCAGACACCCCCCTCTGATATTCTTTGACAATGCCGTGAGCTGCTCTAGTCTCTCTTTCGTCTGCCATGCCTCTATCCTCTCACCCTTCCTCCCTGATTTCTTCTAGGTTTCTGAAATGATTCCTTGTATGTGTTATTCATGTATCCTGTTTACCATGATGCCGTACCTGAACTGATGAATATGGTTGTATGCTCTCTTTAATGTTGCATGCCCTTGTTTAACATGTTTACCATGTATGTACTCTCCTGACATGGAACCTTTGTAAAAGAGCATTGGCTCAAAGGTAATTGTAATCCTAGATCTAAATAAACAAACAAATAAAAACATAGCAGTAAATAGCTGCAGGTTGGAAAATATTTTAGTTAAGTTAAACAGGCTTGCCCCCACCTTGCCTCACTCTCCCTCTATTCTGGTAGAAGACTGTCCAAACCAGACCAGAATTTTCTGTAATAGAATTTCCTGATACACCTGAGAAATCTAGAAAGAAAAAAAAGCGATAAAGAGGAAAAACAAAGAGAACTAACAAGATTGCTGCTAAATCAAATGATTGCAAACAAGGGAAGAGTTCAGAGGAAGAGTCTTACAACACTTGTAATAGACCCAGTAAAACTCCCCTGATAAATCTGACAGCAGAAGCACTCATAAATTCATGTGAAGATGTTAGTCAGGAGTTTAGTGCAAGACCCCCGGTCTCAAAAGAGAAAAGGCAGGAAGTAAATTTCCAGGGTACTGTTAGCCAATCTTTCCCCTACAAAAGTGCAAAGAAATTATGTAATAATATGGAAGAGAACTGTATTATTAGAAAGGCATTTGGTGCACTGGAAGGTGAACTTAAGGCTGTTAGGCAGGAAATTAGTAACTGGACAAGTTCTAGATCAATATGTATAAATGGCTCTGAGGAAGCCCCCATATCCCGGATAAATACTGTTATTGAACAGGAACATAAAAATGGTAGAATATATCTAAATGACTGTGCAATACTAACCCTGTATGGTTTTGTATGGGAATCACACAGACCTGCAAATTTCAATAAAAATACGATTTTTATTTATTTATTTATTTTTTGTAGAACGGGTAAGTGCACTAGACAAATCCTGCCTATTTTCAGGCACGACCCAGGGAGGGGGATACAGATGAATGCCAACTAATCTTGAACCAGATTAAGCTGTTGGTGGTATTTTTAGTGAATGAGGTAAATTTGGCCAGGACACCGGGGAAATTCCCCTACTCTGGAATGGGGCAGTATCCCTTATGTCACTGCTATGGACGACGACAGTATGCTGGTAGCAGCTGAGGAGGATGGAAGTCTACTGCAAGACGGCATTGCGTGCTTCTCTACCGCATATTCATCTCTTTGGATACCGCCTGATTTAACACCTATTATTGCTACGATTCCTCCTCGTGAGGAGAATGCAATTGTTGAGAGTGATATAGCCGAAGTAGAAGCAATGACAAAACGATGTGAGCAGTTACAAGCCCAATTGCTTCAAACAGAACAAGCTCTTACCTCGGCTCAAGCGGATTTGCTTGAAAAGAAACAGAAACATATTTTAGGAGTCTCTCCTGAATCCCTTCATAGGACCTTTAAGCTGGGTCCTGGTTTTTCGGATGACGTAGTTCCTTCTGCGACGGAAAAATCTTTGCCAGTGCTCCATACTGCTGCTCCGGACGCTCTGCAGCACCCTGAAACTTGGTCTCCGGAATTAACTCTCTTGAAAGCAGGTTGGACCAGAGGAGTGGATGGATCTTGGATTTCAGACCCTACTAAACTGCAGGACATTTTGGCGCATTCCAGTGATTCTCGAGTTACCTTCATGGTTTTTCCTGATATACCTGCTTCCCATTCTACTGAGTCTACAGTTCTACAAACTGGTGTGCAAGGTATCGCTGTTTCAGCTCCACCTTTGGAAACTATTGTTTCTCCTGCTATTAACATTGACATGGTTAATCCGGATGATCCTCCGGGCATACCTTGTGAAGCACTTAAATTATTTTTTACTGATTTGTTTGCTAAACCATTAGAGCAGGCGAAATGTAGAAATGCTATCCGTCTGTGATATTTGGGTGGTATGGAAGACTTACCAGACAGGTTTTATGTGGGTAAAGTGTTGATAAAACAATCATTAGGTTTTTTGCCTTCGGACATTTATGCTCTCATTCATGCCCCTGGTGAACATTCTTTTGATGTTAGCTTCAGGACTCCTGCTATTCTGGACAGTTTTTGGTTAAAATATACTTCCTTAAAGACTAATCCATCATGGTCTCATTTTCAGATCACACCTTTAACGAAACAACCTTTTCGGATTGCTATTGTATTGTTTCGCAATGAGGGAGTAAATTTAGCAGACATTCTCTTTTGGTTAAATAAACATTGTGATGTTCAGGGTATGCCTGATCCCATTTTGGATGGTGAGGGCTTTTGGAATGGGGGATGGAAGGTAAAATTGAAACTCCATAGTATTTAGGATAAATTTGTTCATCTCTCGAATTGTTTCTTTATTGGACGGGATAAAGGTTTCCTGTTCTATCCTGGTCAACCCAGGAGATGTTATAAATGCGGTTCTCCTCATCACATTATTATGGTATGTGAGAAGATTCTTTGTTTTCAGTGTGGGGAGGTTGGTCATTCAGGTTACCAATGTGAAAATTCAGTTAAATGTACTTTTTGTGACGAGGTGGGGCATGTATTTTCTGACTGTCCGAGTGCTGCTCATCATACTGACAAATCTGATTATGCTTTACAGGATCTGTTAATTTCTAAAGCGGCTAGGAACTTATTAGCTGGTGTTGCACCTGGTACTTCTCCAGGCCCGATGTCCTATTCAGCTGCTGTGGCTTCTAGGCCTTCTGCAGCTTCCTCTGCGCAGTTTATGATAGCTCCCCCATCCCCTTCTTCTGCCACACTCCATAGATCACCTGGTCACGGTGTCCCTGAGTGTCGGTCTGATAGTGTTTCAAAAAGACCTTTGTTAAATAAAAAGACGGATTCCTCTTTGTCTCTGATTGAGTCGAATGGCACTGTCTCCTTTTCTTCTTCGGAGTCTCGCATCTCCCGTACCCCTGTGTTAGATTGGGCCCAATCCCCGGAACCCATGCCAGTTTTCCAATACATATGGCGTATTGGCTTCCTTGGGAATGGAAGACCATGATTCAGATGCGACCTCCCAAGAAGCTTCCCAAATGGAATCTGTATCAGATCTTGATTTGGTTTCAGATCCCAGGGTGGGGGCAAAGAGTAAATAAAAAAAATATATATCCAGAATTGGAGTACGCAAAAGCAATAGAAAATTGCTTACTAATACTTAATCTACTCCTGGTTCTACAGCCTATGGTTATGACATTTCTTTAGCTAGTTTGAATGTTAACAGTATTCAATCTTTATATAAAAGAAGAATAACATTTGCCCTTTTTTCAGAACTGCTTTATGATATTGTTTTTTTTCAGGACACCAGACTATACACAACTCAGGACTTTCTTGCTGCAACTGATTTGTGGGATTGGGGCCCTTGCTTTTGGTCTGGGGGTACCAATGTTTGTTCTGGCCTAGGAATTTGTTTTATATCTTTTAGATTCAAAATTCTAGATGAAATTCATATTGCTCCAAGTAGGGCTTTATTATTGGACATCCTTATTGATGGTACCCCATTTCGCCTTATTAATATTTATGCCCCTCAAAACAAATGGGAATGCATCCAACTGCTGCATCTTATTAGACCTTTTTTATGTACTAATAAGAATGTTTTATTTGGTGGCGACTTTAATATATCTCATGGACCTACTACCTCTGCTAACCCTAAAATTTATTGTGATTCACATTGTTTGAATAACTTGTTACTACTCTCAGGTTTAAGGGATATTTTTGAATCTACTCCCTCCTTTACTTACACCAGGGCACTAGAAAAAACAGGATTGATTATTAGTTTATTTCATCTTCTCTTCAGTTTTTTGTTCCACAGGTTAAATTGGTGGCTTCCTCAGATCATGGGCTGTTGAGTTTTTCCTTATCTGCTTATAAAACCATTTCTAAGGGACCAGGGTTTTGGAAGTTAAATTTATCTCTGTTGGAGATTCCTGAAATAGTGGATGGTTTTATAGACATTTTAAGAGCTCGTTTTTCAATATTTTTTCTTTATGATCGAACACAAGATTGGTGGGAGGATTCTAAATTTAGTTTTAAACAATATTTTATACAAATTGGACGTTTGTTAGGGGCATCCCGTAAAAACACCCAGAGATGTTTACAAAATTTATTAATACATTTTTATTCACAGATTAATATGGGTGTGGAAATTGCTGCTCAAGAATTAAAATTGGTTAAAACTAAGCTTGCACAGCTTCATAATTCTAAACAACTTCACTTAGAAAGAGAACAAAAGTTTAATATTGCTGGTTCCTCGGCGCATATGAACCCATATGACCATAATAAGATGCTCCGAGAAAACAAGGATATGCATTGTTTATTTGATTCAAAAGGTTGTATGATTTCCTCCAAATCTGATCTTTTTCGGGTTATTGATTCTTATATTTACTCTCTTTTTCAGGTAGATTCTACTGTTACACAAGAATCTATTTCTAAGTGGCTTCAGTCTATTTCCTTGCCACAAGTACCTGAAAAATGTTTTCTTTCACTCTTGGCACCGATTTCATTAACAGAATTACATTCTGTTATTCATGCCCTTTATAAAGGAAAAACTCCGGGTCATGATGGTCTCCCGAATGAGCTCTATAGCCTTATTGGTGAACATTTAGGTACTCAGCTTGTTGATGTGTTCAATAATTGCCTTTTACAAGGTATTTTTCCAGCTAGTATGAATGAAGGGCTTATGATCTTTTTGTTCAAATCAGGTGATAGGGAATGTTTAAATAATTGGCGCTCGATTACTCTTTTAAATTCAGATTGTAAGCTTCTTACTAAAATTCTGAGTCTATGACTTTCCTGTATTTTACATCATGTTCTACATTCTACGCAATTTTGTTCTGTACCCGGTCGTAACCACTATGGTTCTCAAAGGAAGTGGCAGTGAAGGTTCAAGAGAAAAAGAAAGCATTCAGGAAGTACAAGGAATCGCAGAAGGAGCAGGACAGAGAACTGTATCAGTTAAAGCAAAAGGAGGCTGGGAAGGCAGTCAGAACAGCAAAGGCCCAAACCGAGGAAAAGATAGCCAACTCAGTTAAGAAGGGGGAAAACCTTTTATAGGTACATCAGGGAGCGAAGGAAGACCAAGGGAGGAGATAGTGAGGCTTAATAAAGGGAGGAGGGTGGGCAGAGGAGACTGTGAAAAGGCAGAGATACTAAACAAATATTTTTGCTCAGTATTTACGAAGGAAGAGGGGAGATACATAAAACAAACAGTAGTAACACTCTGGATACAGAAGTTGATACTGGCCCATTTACAGAAGAAAGGGTTCTGAAAGAACTCTTAAACTGAAGGTGGACAAAGCAATGGGGCCTGATGGATTCATCCCAGAATTCTAAAAGAACTAAGGGTAGAACTAGTGACACCACTGACTACCCTTTTTAACAAATCATGTGAGGATGGGGTGGTGCCTGAGGACTGGAGGAGGGCAGATGTGATTTCCCTTCAGAAAGTGGGAGCAAGGCAGAAGCAGGAAACTATAGACCTATTAGTTTAACCTCAGTGATAGGGAAATGATGGAATCACTTCTAAAGGAAAGAATTGTCGAGTAACTAGAGGCCAGAGGGGCACAGGACCCTAGGCAGCATGGATTCACAGCGGAAGGTCATGCCAGATGAATCTGATAGATTTCTTTGACTGGGTGACCAAAGTAGTAGATCAGGGAGGGCTGTGGACATGGCCTACCTAGACTTTAGCAAGGCATTTGACACAGTCCCACACAAAGATTAATATACAGTTAGCCAGCCTGGGAGTGGGTCCCAAGATGATAGCCTGTAAAGAATTGGCTGGAGAATAGGACACAGAGAGTTATAGTAAATGGAGTCCACTCAGAAGAAAGGAGGGTTACTAGTGGGTACCGGAGGGTTCAGTATTAGGACGGTCCTCTTTAATGTCTTTATAAGCGACATTGCAGAAGGACTGGAAGGAAAGCATGTCTCTTTGCAGATGACACTAAGATCTGCAACAGAGTTGATGCACAGGGTGGGTGGAAAGGATGAGAAGGGACTTGGCAAGGTTAGAGGAATGGTCAAATGTATGGCAGCTTAAATTCAATGCTAAGAAGTGCAAGGTAATGCACCTGGGAAACAAAAACCCAGGGGAAGAGTACACAATGGGGGGTGAGATACTAACAACAACAAGAATGGAAAGATACCTGGGGTAGTCATATCAGATGACCTAAAGATGGGCAAGCAATGTGAGAGGGCAGCAAGGAGGGCTGGGGGGATACTGGGATGCATAGGGAGAGGCATCACCAGTAGAAAACAGGAAGTTATTATCCCTCTGTACAGACAGCTGGTGAGACCCCATCTGGAGTACTGTGTGCAGTTCTGAGACCCAATCTCCAAAGACATAGACAGGATGGAAGCTGTCCAGAGGAGGGCAATCTAAAATGGTGCAGGGTCTGCACCGAAGTCGATGAAGAGAGACTTAAGGAGCTTAATATGTATAGCCTCGAGGAAAGGAGGGAGAGGGGACATGATAGAAACTTTCAAGTACCTCAAGGGAATCAACAAAGTCCAAGAGGGTAGCATCTTTCAAAAAAAGAGGTGTGCAAGAACAAGAGGGCACAATTTGAAGATGGGGGGCGCTCAGAGGTAATTTAAGGAAGTATTTTTTCACAGAGAGGGTTGTGGATGCATGGAACGGCCTTCTGGAGGAGGTTATGGAGTCAAAATCAGTGGGGGAATTCAAGCATGCATGGGGTAGTCATAAGGCAATTCTGGGGGGTGGGGGTAGAAAGAAGTAGGCTGCTGGTTAACTAGGATCTGCAGCTTATCCAGTAGGTAGGGCAATGGGCAGACTGGGTGGGCCAAGCGGTCCTTATCTGCTGTCAAATTCTATGTTTCTATGTTTCTATGTACTATTACTGATGCTCTCATCCTTATCAGGGAAATTCTTGAAAGGGGTAATAGAGAGGAACTGGCTGGTATTTGTGTTACTCTGGATCAAGCGAAAGCATTTGATTCCGTGTCTCACTTGTATCTCTGGAATTGTATGTTGAAGATGGGATTTCCGCCCACTTTTATTACTTGGCTACATCACTATTATCTCCAGGCGGATATTATCCCTTATGTTAATGGTTGGTTGGGTACCAACCAACACTGTCATAAACGTATGCGGCAAGGGTGTCCTTTAAGCCCCATTTTGTATATTCTTTCTTTGGAACCGTTCCTTTCTGCTCTTTATGCTTCAGAAAACATTTGAGGTCTCTCACTGGGTATTGATGATGTGGAAATTAAAGTCATTGCCTATGCTGATGACTTATGTTTCTTTTTGGCAGATGTCCCTTCTTGTACTGCTACCGGTCTTTTAATTGATGCTTATTCTACAGGCACTGGAGCCACGTTTATCTTGTTGAAGAGAAAGTGTAGTTTTTTTGGTATCGATAATACTACCCATTCAAATATTTTGAGGATCCCTGTGACTTCTGAGGTTCTCAAAATTTTGAGGATCTATTTTTTTTGTGGTGCAGATACTGCACTTTATAATTGGGATATCCTTATTAAATCCGCTAAATGGAAAATTGCCACTTGGAACAGATGGAATATGTCAAAAAAAAAGAGGGTTTATATGATCAGGATGTATCTCATTGGTTTGTTTTTACATTTGAGCACTGTCTATGCATTACCTGCTTCCCGAGAAACTGCTAAATATAGTCTTTTTTTTTCAAGCTATTCGGCTAAATCTCATTAAAAGAAATATATTGTATTTGCCTATTAAAGATGGAGGACTGAATATGGTTAATCCTATATTATTTTTTTTCAGTATTTTTCTATATAAGAATTTTTTTCCTCTTTTAATGGGTCACTCTACGATATAGTCCATTTGGTTGTTGGATCTGGTTTCCTGGTGGGTGAATGATTGGTCTTCTACTGGAATTATTCAAAAGCAAACACAAATTCATACTTTGCCGAGGTATTTGCATACCTGTTTTGGGAAGCTGAAAACTTGGCAGGTTTCTTACCCTATGGTTACTCATTCTTTTCGTAAGAATATGTATTATTTCTTATTATATAAATATTTTTCTGTTTGTCCTGTTTTTCCTGATGTACCGGATCCTGCTATGCCTCAGGTTTCCTTAATGCTTACATCTCTTAGTCTTCCACCCTATATGTGGGATGTTACTTGGCTCATGGTTCATGGGAAGCTTAACGTTAAAGGTAACCTGAAACATAAGGGTACAGAGGAGAGATATTGTCCTAGGCGCAGCTCCTGACAGCTTTGTATTGAAACAATGTCCCATTTATTTTTCGAATGTCCCTATATTATACAATTCTGGTCTTTTTTTATGTTCAGTGGGCACATTTTCGATTCCCAATTATTGACAGAGATTGTTTATTTTTTGGTATTTTGTCTTCAGATTGGGGGGTCCTTTAATTATGACACTATTAGATTAATTTGGGGAGGTCTCAAATTTTATATATGGCACATGAGATGTATGTGGTCCTTGCGATCATTATTTATTTCCCCTGCTCAATTATTCTGGAAAGTCCATGGCTTGTTATTAGGGGTATGGAACAGAGACTATAAGACGTTATTGACTTTGGCTTTTCAAAAAAAATGGAAAGCGATACAATGGTTAGATACTGGTTGAAGCTGTACTGAGGAATTTATTTGTTTTATTTATTTGTTTTAATTTTCTTTTCTTTTTGGTTCTTTCTTTTGTTTTTCACACTGTATTATTGGCTTCTTGTTATATAATAGTATTGCTTATTTGCTTTTTGATTATTTTCCTTTTGTATGTTATTATTGCTTTTACCTTATTCATTTCTGATTAACTTCTGTAATTCTAATATGAATCAAACATTCCCCTACTTTTTTAGAGGGGATGGGATGGGGGTTATGTATATTTATGGTATATTTATGTTTGTAGTTCATATATGATGTGATCATTCTTTCTGTTTTTGATTTTCTTTCACTGTGACTTTTTATGATACAATCTCATTCTGTATTCAGTTTTCAGTTTTCAATAAAATATTCCCCTACTCTTGCTTCCTGTGAACAGGCGGTACCCTTTTTCCTGTGGGACCAAGATGGCGGACGACAGTCCTGGAGTGCAGGAGGTTGTTATGGAGATGGGAGAATCTGCTTCTACTTGTTCTGCTTTCTCACATGCTTTGGCTTTGGAAAATTCTACTGTGGATGTCTCTACTGAGAATGTTTCATCTATACCTAGCCCTGCTCGATTGGAGTGGAGAGATTCTATTGCAAGTGATTTGGAACAGAACCCTATTGACCTTATGGTTTCTAAACTGGCTTCTGAAATTTCCAAATTGCCTATTCCTTTGGATTCCCCTCCTGCTGCTTCAGGAGAGGAGTTGGAACTGCTCCGTTTGATTGAGGCCAAGGAACAGTCTTTTCGCTCCAAGAAATCAGCCCTGCTGCAGAGGATTTGGCGGCTGAAGGTTGACAGTGCATCTAGCCCTGTCAACTCATCTCAGCTGCAGCCTGGACCTGCTCCTGCTCCTGCTTCTACACTACCATCTGCTGGGGAACCTGCTGTTTCAGTGAGTGTACCTGCTATCTCTTTACCTCAGATTCCTCCTGCTTTGTTGCCTGAAGTTTCTATACCTGGATCTGAACCCTGGTCAGTTGACCGAGCGCTCCGTGACACTGGCTGGGACAAGAACCCTTCTACGGGTCAGTGGACCTCTGGTTCATCCCCCATTCATATGCCTGCATCTCTTGTCCAGCCTGCTCGTACGACGGTTAGCGCTGCAACTTCTGCGGTCCTTGTTTCAAAACTGGCTGTTGCACATTCTGACCCTCTGGCTCTCCCTGACAGCTTGCAGTTAATGCAGAACCCTCTTCTTGCTTTTCCTGATCTACCTTCCACTTCTCAGGCCATACCTTCAGGCCCCAGCCTTGTGCAAGCTCCTCTGAACCTTTTGCCTGACAGGCAGAAGAAAATGTTTTCCTCCCTGTTTCGTCTGCCAGTTTTGCCGGCTAAGAGACACAATGCTGTTTGTCTCTCCTATCTGGGGGGCATGCAGGAACCTCTGGACCATTTCTTTGTGGCCAGGACTTTACTGAAAGACTCAATGAAGTTTTCTGCTCATGAGCTCTATGCTCTAATCCACATTTCAGGTGAGACCACCTTTGATGTTAGTTTCCAGACTTCCAAGGGCTTGAACAGGTTTTGGTCTAAATACCATGCTTTGAAACGGTCTGCTTTGTGGTCTCCCTTTCTTGCCATTCCCTTGACCAAACCTGCTTATAAGACTGTTTCTATTTTATTTTGAAATGAGGGGGTTGACCTGGGAGATGTACTTTATTGGCTGAAACTCCAATGTACTGTTCTTGGGGACCCTGAGGCTATTTTGGATTCTGAAAATATCTGGACTGGTGGTTGGAAAGAGAAGGTTTTACTTAAAACTGATGATTCTGGTGCTGTTCATCTCCCACATTCTTTTTTTTTGGGTAGGATAGGGGGTTTTGTTTTACCCAGGTCAGCCTAAGACCTGTTACAGGTGTGGGAATCCCTCACATTTAAGCAGTGTTTGTGATACTGTCAAATGTAATCTTTGTGGGGATTTGGGTCATTTAAGCTCTTCCTGTCTCAATGAATGCCGCTGTAATCTCTGTGATGAGCTTGGCCACACCTTCCAGAATTGCGCCTGGGCGGCTCATAATCAGGAACATCATGATGGTGGAGCTGATCAGCACTTTCTGATTACTCAGGCTCAGAAGGCCAAAATCTGCAGTAGGCCCAGTTCTTCTCATGACCTTGTCGGACCTCCCTCAATCATTGCACCACCTTCCATCCAGGAGGCTGTATTACCTATTGGTGACCCTGTGGTGCCGACCCCCCCACCTGTGTTGTCAGCGCTGGTTGTTCTGGACCCCAAGGGTCAGACTCTGGTCCCCATTGTCTCGGAGGTTATGCCTCCCCCTACAGAACCCATGCAGGTTGTTTGCCGATGTTCTGCCCGTTCTAAAGTGCAGGCTGTGCCTCCTCCATCTAAACTGTCCGGACAGTCCCGGTTACCCTGTCTAACCCTTATGATGTCTTGCAAGGGACTTCTGCTGACTCTGTTGAGGATTCTGATTCCTCCTCTGTTCTTTCTTCACATCCTGAGGGCGCTACGGACACGGAAGTCCCTTCTGTGGGCAGGGGAGTACAAAAGAGGAAAGCAAGGTCCAAATTGAAAGTGACCAGTGGGAAAAATAAAAAGAAATGAAGTTGATTACTTGTCTACTCTGTCTTTCCCATGTCTTCCCACACCTTTGCTATTTATTCCCTGAATGTTAACAGTATCAAGAGGCTGGATAAACATAACACTGTTTTTGCTTTCCTAACTTCTTTACAGGGTGGTGTTATCTTCCTGTAGGATGATAGGTTCCATGCGGTGCATGAGCTGAAACAAGCCCAAAGATACTGGCTTTTGGACCTACTGGTCGATGGGCCCAGAATGTTGCTCTGGTGTAGGGATTTTGATACATTCTGTTGCTTTTGTGTTCTTGAAATTGTATGATGTGGTCCCTGGTCATGTTTTGATACTCGATGTTTTACTTTTCCAGGTCCCATATTGCCTTATTTGTTTATATGCTTCCCAAACTAAAACTGCTCATATTGATATTTTTTCCCTGATTCAACCATTTCTGCATACTTCCATACATGTCATTCTTGCGGGTGATTTTAACTGTGGCCTTAGTCTACTGGATAAAAGTTTACATGCCACCACTTAGAAGTTGTATTGTGACTCCGCTTCTTGAATTCTATTATTCGCACTGCTATCCTGCAGGATGCTGTTTTAGAATTTCTGAAAAGCCGGCCCCCACTGCTCATAAGGGTACTCTAGCTACCAGGATTGATTATGTTTTTTTGTCCCCTTTTCTCACTGTTTCCATGGTCTGGACTGATCCGGTAGAATTCTCGGATCATTGTCTGATTTCACTCTCTTTTGATGGTAACCCCTCTCTTTCTAAAGGCCCAGGTATTTGAAAATTTAATGTCTCCTTGCTTGCAGAGGAGATTTTCCTTGACTCCTTGAGTCAATTTTTGGCAGCCAGGAAGTCTGTTCTACTCCGCTATGAGAATCCTGTTTAGTGGTGGGAGGATTCAAAACGTGATCTTTCCAGGCTTCTTCGGAGGTATGGTAAAGCTCACAGCACATCTGCATATTTATCCTACTTGCAAAATCGTCAGCACCTACAATCTCTGTTATCCTTTGGTCATACCACAGGACAAGATTTAAGTGTCCAAATTTGATCTGTCCAGCAGAGTATGTTGTGTTACTCTAAACAGAAGGCAGCACATCTGTTCTGGCAGCATAAGTTTGGTACCCAGGGTACGGCCCATGTAACCTGTCCTTTTACTCATAATAAGACACAGGTTGATAAAAAGGGCATCACTGGGCTCCTGGATGACTCAGGAGTTCTGTGTACCTCCCCACATGATATTATGCGACTTGTGTCTTATTTTTCCTAAAAATTGTTTTCTGACCTCCCTTCAGATGTTGGGAAGATTAAGGCCTATTGGCATAGTATTCCAGTACCTGAGCTTGCTCCCCAGGTTCCTGCTATTCTAAGCCACCCTATTACTATGAGTGAGGTGCTGGATGTTATTCGGCATTTAAAGACACATGTCACCCCTGGTCCAGATGGTCTCCTGAATGAGCTTTATTGGCTTATGGGTGAGACCCTGGGATCTGAATTGTCCATGGTATTTAATGCTCTATTAATGAGTGGGGATATTCCTCTGAACTTTAACAAAGAGGCCTTGATTTTTCTGCATAAGAAAGGGGACAAATCTAACCTACGTAATTGGAGCCCTATCTGCATGCTCAATGCTGATTGTAAAATTTTGTTGAAAATTTTGACCAACAGACTGCTGCTTATGGCTGATCTTGTTATTTCATCTGAGCAAGCTTGTGCTATTCCTCAACGGAGGATTCAAGATCACCTCATTCATGTGCAAGAAATTTTTACCTCTGGGTATTCTGGTCGGTGTTCTGGGTTTGTGGTTTCCTTAGATCAGAAGTCTGCCTTTGACTCTATTTGTCATTATTGTTTATGGGAAGCTCTGTTACATTATCCCATATTTGTCTCTTGGATACGGTCTCTTTACAGGACTGCTACTGTTGTGCCACTGGTCAATGGTTGGCTAGGCCCCTTGGACCCTATTAAATGGGGTGTAAGACAAGGGTGCCCTCTAAGCCCCCCTTTATATGTTTTTTTAATAGATCCCCTGTTACGTAAATTGAATACCTCCCCGACCATTCTTCCAATTTCCAGCCCCACGGTTCAAGACACACCTTCCTCATTGGCTTATGCCTATGGTTTGTGTTTGTTGACTTCTACTGCTTCCTCGGTCCAGAAAGCCCTTTCTGAGTGTTCCTCTTTTGGCTTTCTTTCAGGGACAGCTTTGAATTTGGATAAATGCCATCCTTTGGTGGTGGGTCCTTCCCCACAGTCTACTTCCTTTATTGACCTGGTCCGTCTCTCTCCTTCCCTCTTTTATTACCATTTTGGGTATAAAATTTGGCCCCCTTGATGTTTATGTTTTGAATTGGGAAGAGAAACTTGCAGTTGGCAGGTCTATAGTTTCCCAGTGGAACCATGGTAAACTTGGGAAAAAGAAACGGGTGTTTCTGATTAAGACTTTTTTACTTCCCATTTTTTTATATTTAAGTTATGCATTTCCTATTCCGAAATCACTCAAAATCCCTATTTTGAGTTTGTTTTTTCAAGCAGTTTGGGGCAGTAACCTTAACCCCATTAAACGTGAGGTTTTGTACCTACCAGTTTTGGGGGGGGCTGGATATTGTAAACCCAATTCTTTTTTTTTACGAGTGTGTGTTTGATGTCAAATTTTAGACCTCTTTTAGTTAATAGGCAGAGAAGATGGGAAGGCTGGCTTTATGAAAATTGTGGCTTTTGGTTTCCTTCCTGGGAAAGACATTCCATTACAGTTTTGAGGGGAACGGTACCCCTTCAGTATTTGAAAGATACTTTCCTCCTTTTAAAACAATGCGAGGCTGCTCCTCATCAGCTTTTGATGGCCTCTTCTCATAAAGTCTTGTAAAAGAATTTGATGGCTTCTGTTTGCCCTACTTTGGACCCCTTTTCTAAATGTGATGCTTGGTACAAAGCTTCCCTGACTACGTTGTTAAGAAATCCTAGGATCCCAGTGCATATGTGGGACTTCCATTGGCTCTCATGCCATGAGAAAATTAATGTCAGAAGTAACCATAAACATAAACAGCTGTCTGATAAATTCTGTAGTACGTCCCAAGGTACTAATTCCCTGGAAATGATAATCATGTGTTTTTTCACTGCTCCTTTATTAAAGATTTTTGGGGATTCCTTGCTGACCTCTGGGAGGAGCCATTGTTTTCTACTGTTTCATATGTTAACGTGTTGTATGGTCATGTCTCCTCTGCCTGGAGCAAATGGAATATTGCTACTTTAGGTATTTTATTTTCCACTATTAAGTAGAATATTTGGATGGCTCGCTGTTTGTTTACTTTACAGCAACAGCACTGTACTTATGCTGAACTCTGTCACAAAACTGCAGCTGACATTTGTGCTGTTTATTTGTCTGACAAGTCACGTCTTTCTGCTCTGTACATTTTTGAATTGTGGAAGCAATTGCCCTGGATTACAGATTCAGATGCAAATGTCAATTGAACCAGCTGAGATTGTTATTTTTTGCCTCTATTTTGGACTAGTACCATTTCTTTTTGGATTATAATTTTTCCCTTTTCTTTCTTTTTGTATCTCTGCCTGATTGTATTTTTTTTTGTATTTTGTATTATAATTTTGGACATGTACCGATTCTTTTTCTAATAAAACTTTCCCCATCTCTTTTCAATAAGTGCCATGGTATCTTTAACATCCACCTGAACTGCCACCTGTCCAGGCAGATGGGACCTCAGTTTAATGTCTCATCCGAAAGACAGCACTTCAGAAGTGCAGCACCCCTCTCATGCTACACTACAGTGTCATAACTGGGATATTAACCCAGGTGCCAGATGTGGGAACTGAACCCACAGTCCTCTGATCTCCCAGCCTCAGAGGTGAGTGTGCTACTTACTGAGCCACTGACACTGATTGTGCACCTTTTAAGGACAGTTATGTGGATTCTCCTTGAAAATAATGATTTTGCTCAAATTTGGAGAGATAAAGAGGAATGTGACTTTGAATGTATTTTTTTATTCTGTACATTGCCCCAGTTGGCTAATAACATTTGGCTTAGTAATGTGGAACTGGGCAAAATAGGCTACCATCTAGAATATATAAATAGAAGGGTTTTAAATAACAAGAGTCCAGATCATCAGACCTCTTATGCCCATATTAGTATTTTTGGCTTTAAGAGAATTGTAGGGGAGAACGAAAATAAGCTAACAATGCCCTCCAGAACTTGTTTACCTATGTTTTTAAGAATTCCAACAGGAGAAATAAAAGTATTAAGAACATTAAGGAGATTTCATGATAGTTCTTGTGCCCAGATAGATTTGTTGTTACAAAATAAAGACATGGCAGCCTTGTTAATGCAGAAATCAGATGCACTAGACAAAATAGGTATTCATGTACTAGAAAGTACTGATCTTGAGAGCATGAGCAGTTTTAAATCTTTCTTTAAAACAGTAGCCATATTTGGCCTTGTTAGATCATGAAGGGAGAATGCACACAATTTAGATTTCATACTGAGAGATCTGTTCCAGCAAACTTTGAATATGGTCTTAAGCCCTAATGTTATATTTGCCCCAAGACGTATAGGACAAATATTTGAGGATGATCAATTGCTGTGTACTATTACTAAAGAGGAACTATATCCCAGATTAATGGCATCTACAGACATCTTGGACAGGGCATGAATCTATGTGGTTCACTGGGAGGTTTGGGATCAAAATGACTTCTGTAGTGAGCAAAATATAGAAGATATAACCCAAAATATTCCAATCAGGAATACACTGGATGTAGAACAATCAGACATTTTAATATACCAACTAACAACATATTTACAGGTCTGCAGAATATAGATGCATGACACATGAAAGAAGCAAGTTTCATTGCTGATTCAAAACAAGACACAAATAAACATAATTGGGTTTTATTATCCTGGAATATTTCTGGCATATTCAATAAGTCTCTGGATGATGACTGTAAGACGTTTATTCAACTACGTCACATAGTTTGCTTACAAGAAACCTGGCACTCTAAAGATTCAGATGTTTCCTTAAATGGATACATAAGCTATCAGGTACCAGGGAACAAAAAAGCCAAAGGGGGCAGGCTGTCAGGTGGTTTGATTACATGGGTGAAAGTCAAAGTTGAGGATAAACTATCTATCTCACTTATAGTCTACACCACATTTGCTCAATCATTTATGTTAGAAAGGCCAGAAGTCATGTGCTGCCTAATCAATGTCTATCTTCCCTCAAGCAATTCTAGAAATTACTATCATTTATTATGGGAGAAACTGGAAAATTGCTTGGATTACAGTTGGGCAACCACAGGTTGCAATAATATGTTACTCTGTGGAGATTTCTAATCATGATTAGGTAAATTTGATAGTTCTAGGAATAGCGATATTCAGGAGTGGACATATAATAACACTACAAAATTTCCCGGATTTTCTATGGATTCTAAAATAAATGTCAATGGGAAAAGACTTGCAGAAATATTGCAGTCTTGGAATCTAGTGCCCCTAAATGGAAGATTAATGGGAGATCAACAGGGGAATTTCACACATAGCAATGTGAAAGTGCATCAATACTGGATTTCTTCTTCTGGAATGACAACATGGAAATTTGGTCATCCTTGAAAGTTTTCACAAGTGCTGAGAGTGATCACTTCCCTGTGATCTTAAAGTAGGGGGTATATTTCAGAAAGGAATAGTGAAGAAATGAGTAACTTTGAAATTTGCAATGGTGTTTAAGTGGAAATTAAGCCATACTATGGTAATTTCTGCAATTGATGAACAGGCTGTTAGATCTATGAGATTTTTGACCCTAGATAACATTAATTTGGAGCAAATGGATAATATTTTGCAGTCAAGTCTACAGTCTATCAAAGAACAATTAACAGTGCAAAACCCAATACACCAGGGTATAAAGGCGTGGCGATCTGGTTTGATAAAGAATGTTTACAACAGAAACAAGCCTTAAGAAGGATGGACTAGATGGACTAGAGCAGCAAGAAAACTAAGGGAGAGATGCATGTATAAAGAATTGAAAGCAGCAAGGAATCAATGTAAAAACCTTTTAGTTGATAAGCGTAAAATCTATCAGAATAAGACATGGGGAAAACATGTTCATTGCAATATAGAATAATGATCAGCAGTTATTTTGGCTATTCACTACTAAAGGTACAAATAACAGCAAAAATCAGCTTGACTCATTTATTTCACTGGAGCAATGGGTAACACACTACACTAGTTTATTCTGTAACTCTACTATAATTCATACTTGGTCCAGTGACATAACTAGAGCTAACTGTAGACCTATGACAGGGCAAGAAGTCTATTTTGCAATAGCTAACTTAAAGAAAAACAAAGCTCTGAGCCTGGACCAGATCCAGGCAGAAGTTTTTCTAAGAGCTCCATTAGTATGGGCTAAAATTTTACTTCTCCTTTTCAATTTATGCATTCAGTATGGGACTTATCCGGACTTTTGGAAAGGAGCAATAATTGTGTACATCTTTAAAAAAGGTGATAGGGCTGACCCTAGAATGTACCATCCTATTTCTTTACTGGATATCAGTTGTAAGGTCTATTCCAAAGTTATACTAGAAGGACTTATTCAGCAAATAAGTGATCTAGGTAATCTCTCAGTTTCAAGCAGGGTTTAGAAAAGGATTCAGTACAGCAGACAGCTGCTTTATATTGTCACATCTCATAGAGAAATATGTATTTGTAAGAAAACAAAACATGTATGTCACTTTTATTGATATTAGTGTAGCGTTTGACAATATCTTGAGGGATTTACTATGAAAGATCATGTCAAGAAAGGGAATTCAGCTGGAACTAATCAGCATCATTAGAGATTTATTTAGTTTATATATATATATATATATATATATATATATATATATATATACACACACACACACACACACAAACACATTTGGGCTCAAATTAGAACTGGAACTTTAGAGCAACTTTCAGCAAATATTTGCACAAATAAAGGGGTGTGACAAAGTTGTGTCATGGCCCCCATTATTTTCTGTATTTATATAGACAGCTTATTGGACCAACTACTGAATAGCAGGTTAGACTCACCATTAATTGGTAATAGGCATTGCCCAGTGCTGGCCTATGCAGACAAACTTGCACTTATAGCCTAATCTCAGTCTGGACTTCAAAAACAGTTAGACATATTAAATCATTTTGCCCAGTTACATGACTTGCACGTTAATGAAAAAGAAACCAAATTAGGGCCTGGCAGGTAGGAAATAAAAGAATAGATACAGTTGGCAGATACACACACACATATATATATATATATATATATATATATATATATATATATATATATATATATATATATATATATATATATATGTATATATGTATTTGATGTTTACAAGCAATGGTCTATGGCAATCACATAAAGAAGCACTTGTGTTACAATTAAAACAATCTGCAGGTGCCTTGTGGAAATTTAATATAAAATATGGGGGTAATCTCGTCAGGCCTTTAGTGAAAGCTGCACAGGCTAAATATATCCCCAGGCAAAGTATGGAAATATGGTGATATAAGAATGTTAGAAACACCTTTAAATAAACAGCTAAGTTTAGCACTTGGTCTAAATAATTCTGTCCCTATATCCTTAGTTAATGCAGAATTAGGCTGCCTATCGCTTAAAGCTGTTGCAACCACTACACTCCTAAGTTTTTAGATTAGGATAACTAGAATGGATCATGAAAGACTACCATATGCCTATCTGAAGGAAAAAGAAAGCTGGAAGCTCAAGTGCTGTAAACAATCTAAATGGTTAACAAATCTTGAGGGAACAATGTATTGTTTTAATTTGCAGTACCTTCAAAGCTATGTAGACAGAGGTGTCAAAACTAGCCTAAAGCACAAACAATACTGTACTGGCAAAATTCAACATTTCCATAGGAATTCAGATTGTGAGCTAATAACATCATTTAAAGTGGCTCCATGGCTAGTTAAAGATGTACAGCATTTCTATAGGTCTTATTTGGATATTCTCACTGATTCTGAAATGAGAATAAATTACACTAGATATGGAATGGAATATGTTGTTAGTAATGTACTCAGAGCTAAGTACAATAGATGATCTGATCCAAAGTCTGCATGGTGCACCTGCAATAATGAGGTAGAGGATATTATCCACGTTGTTTTTACATGCACATGGTACACTAAACCCTGAATTTATTGGCTGTATACTCTATAGTCTGTAGTCTGTAATTGACACAAGTGATAAAAACATTTTGGGCATGATTCTAGAATATTGGTGCAAGCCGCTGTCAAAGGCGATTTGCACCAATCACAGTTGTGACAAGGACCCTGTGCCCAATTCTAGAAGGGGCAGGGTCCCTGCAGCTAAGTCCTGCGACTTGTGACATGTGGATAGTACACCACACTAAGGGCACACCTGATGGGCATGTCACAAGTTGTAGCCAACAGAGGACTGGTGCAGTTGTCACCTCCCTCACCCAAAAAGCCCCACACGGCACCCCTCACCCCTCAGCCTCCAAATCCCCATCAGCTAATGCCCCACAGGGCAGCTGTGCCCCCTTCCCCAAATCAGCAATGCCCTGCAGGTCTGCAGTGCCCCCCACACCCCCGATCCCCCAATTAGTTATTGCCCTGCAGGACATCTGTGATCCCCCCCCCCGATCCATTCCGGACAGCAACCCTCCGATCCTTGCTGGTCTATGCCAGGGTCATTGGCTGCACACCCCACATGTCCTGGCAGTCTAGTGGCCCCCCCACACCCCCACCCAGCAGTGCCAATCCACCCGCACCTCCTCAGCTGGTGACTGGCACAGCCAACCTCTCACCTCAATTGCCAGCCACTGACGGAGCTCTGCATGAGTGCTTACTGTACACATATGCACTCAATGAATGGATGTGGGGGGGCAGGGGCCACTACACTGCCAGGGACATTGCGGAGTTGTACTTTTGTACACTGTGTGGCAGTGGGGGGACCTGAGTTTCAGGGTCAGGGAATGGGTTGGGGGTGAGCTGCTCCTGCCGGAGCATTACAGTGTCTTGAGGATCAGGGACTAGGAGTCACAGCTGCCCTGCGGAGCATAACAGTTTGGGGGATTGGGGGCTGGGAGGTACTGCTGCCCTGTGGGGCTATACTGTGGGTGTGCTGGGCATGGGGGGAGGGCACATGTATTGGGTGCCAGCCCTGTGGCAGATTTACACAACCCCCGGAAGGCGTAAGTACACTTACACCAGCTAAATGCTGGTGTAACTGTACTTTGATGGATGTCCTCTGGGAGTTCTTCTAGAATAGCAGATTAGGGATTTTGTTACTGCCCTTCCAGAATAGGGTGCAACAGATGCCGTAAACCCCCTAGTGCCATGTCTCAGGGGGTTTAGGGTGTAACAGGTGGCGTAGTGCACTCTGGCTGGCAAGCAGCCTGCGACATGTCATGAGCTGCTTTGCAGAATAGCAATATGCAAGATCGCTGGCATAATTTACTACTTGGCGCCATTCTTTTGGCAAGTACAGTTATGCCAGTCGTAGCCTTTCTAGAATTGGGCCCTTTTTTGGAGCTTTTGCTCACCTCTCAGGATGAATTAATAGTTGGACAGACAGCTGGTTATTTTAGAGCAATATAAATGTTTAAAAGGAAAGTGGACAGGCTATAAAGACTTATAACAAATGTATAATATTAGCTGATGAATGGTCTGTTTTATATAAAAGTGTATTGTGACGGTTTCATTAAAAATGTAAAATTGTTGCATACAGTAAATTGTATTTTAAATGTTTATGATGCACTTTGTAAAGGTCTATGACTGACAATAAAACTTTTTCATTCATCATCAGAGATGTCTCCAAAGATTACGTCCATTGTAACCACCTCAGCTGATGCTGGTGCCAGTGGCCTCTGCACCCCGCATGTTGATGGGCCCTCCACCTCGTCCACCTCTACACGGTCCCCTGCTGTGAGCCCATCACGCTGCTCTGTGGACAAAGAATAAGACTAAGTGTCATGCACATGACACAGCGGTCCCCCACTATTGCTGCTATATGCAAAACATACCAGTGCTGCCTAAGCCACTCAATGCAAGCCCAAACCTGGTGTGCACAGCCTGCACACCCACACAGCCAAGGTGTGCACACAACCATGCTCAGAATGTGCATCCACGGCCTACACTCCATCAACACCAAGTGTGAGCAATATCCCCCCCCTCACACACACACACACACACACACACACACACACACACACACACATGAAACTTGCCACCAAAAGTAAGGTAATAGTTGTAGCACCCAGTGACACACATGGCAGCATGCAACACCACATGTTGAAGGCACATCCCCTGGCAAGGTACACGTTATGTGTAGAGGCACTGGGTCAGTGTCTGCAGGGTACACCATGACCATGTTAACATGGCACATGCTGCAGGTCCGGCAATGCATAGAGCACACCACCAGACATTGCCGTACTGCGCACAGGTGTTCACGCAACACACATGTGTGCACAGGCCAGGTCCACTGTGTGTTACACTAAAAACAGAGCCACCTGTACCCCCATGAGGTGACATGCATACCATGGTGCTGCATGGCCATGTACTCACATGCATGATGTAGTGTTAGCAGTGTTTTACAGCCACCACCGTCCACACCCACCACGGCCACTGTTCAGATGGTTGATGCTACCACCTCCCTGATGGGGTCTGCTGTCCCAAGCTCCACAAGTCTTGGACCTCCCCCCAGTGCCATGCAGTGCACGGTGGCATGCTGCCTCTTCCTCCTTTGCCCTATGCTGAAGTTCATGCCACCACTTCCTTACGGTGTACAGTGCGTGGCCACATCCACCCAGCATTCACTTCTGCAGTGATCTGCTCCCACAGCTCACTGACAGTGTCATTTCTGGTCCTGTACCACTACATAGACTGCATCCTTGCATTGTAGCCATTGGCCAGGGCCTTCAGCTCCTCCTATGAGAACTTGTGAGGGCTCAGCCTTGCCCTTCCATTAGAGGTACCTGTGTGGGGATGTAAGCTGACAATGGTCAGTGACTTTCTTGTACTTTGAGTGTGTGTTTGTGTGAAAGGGCCATTACACACGCCAGAATGGTCACAGCATGTCATCGGCTTAGGGCATGCATCACAGAAGTGTTGGGACACACCCCACACCGCATGCCGAACAGGCCCAACAATGTTCTCTGCATGTCCATCTGGTGTTTGCCACATGGCATGGTATGTGTGCAACAGGGATACAGCCACAAGGCTGCATTGTGAGGGCAGTACCAGGATCAGTGGGCTGTCTGTAGCCCAACAGACATGTGGCATGACTTCGCCGCACTGACCTGTGGGGATGGCAGACTCCACAATGTGCAATGATTATAGAAGAGCATAGCATGAGGTACACATTCATGTGATGGAGGCACAGGCCTGCCATGTGAACAGTTTTGCTGTGTTGTGTATTGTGCTCTCCTCCCGCCCCCCCCCTCGGACATATTGGTACACTATGGATGTGCATGTGCATTCATATGTGTGTCACGGTTTGTGCAGAGACACTGTCACATCATGGATGTGATTCAACAGAAGAACACTGCAGTGCTGTGAGTGTATACACCTGTGTGCTGGACCTACATCATCTGAGTTTGAATTGGTCTACAGTAACCAATGCAGTACATCCCATTTTTGTTGCTACACATGAACTGTGGCCCCGGTACAGTGTAACAGAGCGCACTCAGTGTTATAGTACACTATAGCATAGTAATGATGGAGGGGACACCTACCTGTAACTCTTGAAGTCATGTCCTGGGACATGCTGAAGCCTAGTGTTGAGAGCAAACAAATCTTCCTTCTGCCTGCAGTACCTGTACGCTCTGCAGGTGGAGCTCAGGCAACCCTTAAATAGCCCAGCCAGGCAATCCACACATGTTAATGCATGCAAATGGGGCCTTAATGAGATACCAATATGGTGGACTGTACTCTGATTGCCTAAGTAGCCTCATTTGCACACAGCCTTTGAAAATTGCAAAGTTTAGTGCTGGGCAAATGCAGTTGTGCCAGGAAAATGATTAGTGCTGTGGTGCAGCACTAATCAAATTGCACCATGCAAACTGTGTTTGCAATGCACGTAGGCCACTTGTGTGATGACATCATTATTCCGGAGGTCCCGTAAGGGTTGCACATGCACACTGGTGACCATCTGGTCTAGGAGGTGCTATAGTTTTTTGTGCCACGCCATACACTGCTAGCGTGGTGCTAATGGATGCACACTTCATTTTATGGCCTACACAGCTCTGGTGAGCATTAGTGTCAGAGTGGTGCCAAAAGGCTTTATATTTCTGACAATGGCAACCAGACAGAACATGAGGGTGGTAGTGCAGAGGGACCAGAAGTGGAGGGAGTTGAGATGGCAAATTTTAGTGCAGCTAGTGATGGCCAGGGAGAGATAGCTGTTTGGGGAGGTGCATGAGGGGGACAGGCCTCGGCGCCAAGTGAGGGCTTCAATTGCATGTCACCTGTCCCAGTGCACAGGAGTGGACCGCAATGTGGAGCAGTGCTGGCACAGGTACATTGACCTGCAGTGCTGGGAGAGGAACAGACTGGAATGCTTCAGATGCATGGTGTGGGATGGCAGTGTGCCTATGCAGGTAAATGGACACCTTACTCAGAACTATGCCTTTTGCATGTCAGTGGGTGTAGGCATCTATGTACACTCTAAACCTGTGGGTACATTTGTATCTGGGCTTCACTGCACACATGTCTGCAATGCTACTGGATATGTCCCAGGCAGTGGACTGAGTGCAGCACTTGGGTACAATTGTGCACATGTGTGGGACTACAGTGCCTGTCTGGGGGTGTACATGTAACGCACATTGCTGGGCCCACATCACAGTTCACAAATTTGTTCAGCACTCACTGTGTGGCACAGGTATATTGCATCTACAGTGCACATGTGTACCATGCAACAGCTGCATCTTGGGGAGGGCACATTGCATTGCTTGACAGCTGTGCACTGTGTACCTGGCACAGGCAGGGGACTGTTGTTCATGATGGTACTGACCATGATCCTTTCCCTTCACTCTGGAAATTGTAACGCCAGGGGCATGGACCAGGGGCACTTTCAGAGGAGCCAGGGAAGCAGTTGGCAGGGCAACACCAGCAGTGACGGGCAGCAGAATGTGACACATGAGTATGCTCTTCTATTTTCTTCCTGTGTAACAAACCTTGCTGGGTGGGGCAAGTTTGGTACCTGATACGATACTGTCACCATTCAATGTGTTCATGCCCTGCATAATATCACCAGTCCTAGAGGCACATGGCCATGGGTTGCCCATGGTGCTGTGATGCTGGGGAGGGCATCATGCACAACATACACTGCCAGTGGTATGGTGCACCTGGATACTGTCTAGCCTGCCCACACATCCTGTGGGCCTCTGTTGTGGCAGCATATGGCTTGCCACAGCCCTGCAGTGCAGAGGCATGTTGTGTCCTGCATGCATGTGCCATGTGGGGGTTGTGCAGGGCATGTCGCACTAGGCTACATGAGTACACAACCCCCTTGGTGCTGCTGTCCTACCATGCCACATCTGCACCCTAGGTATAACATGCCAGTCATCCAGTGGACCTGTGTCACATCTGTGTCTGTCACATGGTGGCATGGGCTTGACAGCCACCTTGCACCCTGTTAATCGGTCGGCACATGGTGGTCTACATTACACTGTTGATACATCGGTCACCAACATTGTGCTGTGTGGGTTGCACTGTTCTCCAACTGTGTTCTCCGTCAAGGGTGTAAGCAGGCTTGCTCACTGTACACATCTGTGTATGCATTGAATGCATGTCCCACCTGTACACCTCATTTGTTCCAATACTCATTCTAATGTGTGATTATGGTTACTGTAGGCCAGTCTAGAGGATTGATATGTGTACAGCCTGTATAGGGTGTAGAGATACAGCAAATTTAAATTCCACCTGCGAAGTGCCAACACAAAGTGGGCACTTCACATTGGCACTTTGTTATGTGGAGTGCCCCATAGAAAAGGCTCACTTTGCCTTGTGATTACTTTGCGTTGTCATTCCACCTAAATGCAAAGTAGGGCAAAGTGACAACAATATTGGCAGCACCCCACACACACAGTCACCAGGATTAATGTGCATCCCCAAAGTGCTACTGTCTTGTGTCCAGAAAACTCCCCAGTGCTGACTAAGTGAAATGAGAGCGTATCAAGAAATGCAGTCTCCCAGAATTAATGGTGCACTCAGTCATGCACACAGTGGTCACACACTGAGTCACCAGAATTAATGTGCATCCCCAAAATGCTACTGTCTTGTGTCCAGAAAATTCCCCAGTGCTGACTAACTGAAATGAGAGCATAACAAGAAATGCAATCTCCCAGAATTAATGGTGCACTGCAAATACACAGATTAAGACTGCACTGCGCACTCAAGAGATGCATACAAAAAGGCACAACAACACCTAACCAGTGCTCACAACCTAGTCAAAAATCCAAATCCGGAAAGGAATACCTTTTGCCAGTTGGGGGATTAGTGCACGGCAATAATAATCCACTACCAGTAAAGATACCACAAAGCAGTACAAAAAATTCATGCAGGTGTGGTGTGTAGCAGGTTTACACTGCTGCAATTACTCTGACACAATTAAAGGTGTCTGATTTAATTGCACACATTGCGCGTGTGCACGCACACACAAACACACACACACACACTACAAGTAATGCATAGCAAATTGAAAATATTTAGTAATATAACCAAATGTTTTAAACAGACAAATTATACACTGCTGCACCACAACAAACAGCAAAAAATGTCAAGAATTACTGAAAATATTACTGTGTGAACATTAACAGTTATACAAGGAAAATATAACCAAAACAGTAAGACTGCCTTTTTCTCCCAGTTAATGTACCTACGCCACAAATATGCCCCTTCCCCAAAGCACACTTCACAGTACACAGCCAGACTGTTCTAAATTAATATTCAAAATCCACACACAGCAATAAACACTCAATGATATGAGCACAGAAGGGTTTCCTACAATTGATGTACTAAATTTTAAGCAAACAAAATTACTCAAACTTTTTTAAACAGCTTTTAGAGGTTTTGAATTGCAGAGCTCTGAAAGCAAACTGTCTCCAGCTACCACTACACACACACACACTACCCAGACCAGAACTGAGGCTGTGCAGAACAATCTAGAACCCATGTGACCTGCAATCCTATGAATCACTGCAGAATTTCATTTGGAGTTCAATTACAAGGTAAAGTGGGGTGAATTACATTGATTTCAATGTACTTCACCTTAAAATTGGTGGAGAAGTGGTTTGGGAAGGCTGAATAACGTAGAAGTCATTGGTTTCAATGAACGTGTTCCTCATTATGAAGCTATGTACTCTGCTTCACATTGCAGAGTACTCCGGTTCTCCATACTCCGTGAATCTACCATGAGCAAACTGGGCTACTACCACCACTACTTATATAGTACTGTAACTCACATGCTGTACAGGAAGGAACGTGAATGCCTGTGGCTGTACTTCCCCAATGAGCTGAGCCTGTATCATAAAACTCCCCAATTTAAAAACTCTTATTAATGAGTACAGTGGTGGTGATTGGGTGAAGCCTGGAGAGATGCTCAAAACAGGCTCACAATACATGCAAGTAACTAGTAAAAAATGTTATTTTGTGATTTGTGACATGATAGTGATTTGTGAATCATAATTTATGACTGCATTTGTGACCCTGATGATGAAGAATGTGATTTGGTGTGTGTGAGAGAGCACTAGTACCCTTCCATAATTCTGCTCTCTTTGTATGTATGAAGCCTACTGCAGTAGCAAATGTGTGTGACCATGCTATTCTTTTTTTTTTCTGTTTTATCCCTCGTTCCTTATTTCAGACTGGCCACCTGGAATGGGACGTCTCCTTTCTTCCTTTCTTGCTAAATCCTTCACTGTCTTTCTGCAGATGTGAAACTGTGGTGCTCGACCTCCCCCCCCCCAAAAAAGCAACAAACCATAAATAATGCTGGTGCAGCAGTCTGCAGCCTTAAAACATTTATTTATTGAGGCACAGGAATGTCTGCTGCTATTTTGTTTTTGTTTTTCCTGTTTGTTTATATTCCTTGTTTCTATAAAGAAGAAAGGTATAAGATGTAGTGCACTAACAGTTTAGTAACAGACTAAGTTGGTTGTCCAATCCAAAAAGGTTTTGGTGCTAAGTCCAGTGCTTTTCATAGCAATGCTAATAAACAAACAAATGCAGCATTAAGCATTTTCTGTAATAATGTAAATTAATATATTGTGACTGAGGTTGAGTGAGCCATGTAACAACTGCTGTGTGTGCTACTTGCTAACCTTGTCCTGCCCTCTTTACTAGTTCAAGTTAGAAATTCAGACAATTGTAAACAGAAGTTCAAACACGTTGAGCAAATGTGTAAAAGTCTCCTGCCTTAGTAACAAGTGTTTGGTCTCATTTCTAATACATGAAGTAAGCAGTTCTTACCCAAATAATGAGAAATCCAAACAGAGGTGGGTCTATTTGAGACCTGTTCAGATCCCTGCTATGTTCTGCTAGGAGCTAGCCATCACTCTCCCCTCCATTTTTATGCTGTGTGTAAGTGTAGGGAGGGGCTAGTCCAGAGATAATGATGTTAAAATTGTTCAGGATTGCTTCTTTTTAATTCTAGGAATATGTCAGATGTATAAATATGTAAGGTAATGTGTGCACACTTTTGACCTAACAGAAGAAAGGTATATTTAAAAAAAATATGTTTAGGGTTTAAAAGGGGCGGAGTCTGATGTGGTCACCTGATGGGTTCTGAGTATAAAAGGGAACTCATCCTGTGGAACATTCGGATTTCGTTGGAGGATCAGTAGGTGCTGATCCAAAGCATTAGTCTGCACCTTTCCAGACTAAGAATCTCTTTGAATCCAGGACGGATCATTGCTGGAATAGTCCTCGGAAGACTGGAGTATTGTTTTGTTTTTTTTTGTATTTTTTATATTTATTTTGACGTTGCAAGTTCACAAGTTTTATTTGGTTATTTACTTGTCTCTACTTAATAAAAGATTTGGCTTGGTAACATTAAGCCTTGCCACCTTACTGTGGTCTCAGTGTCCATCATTGCACCCACACCCTTTGACAGTGTGACTGAGATAACCAATATGAAACAGTGTGGGAATGCAAATGCCTACGGCTCTACTTCCCCGATAAGCTGTAGCACAAAACTCCCCAATTTAAAAACTCTTATTAATGAGTAGAGTGGTGGGGTGGAAGCCTGGAGAGATTTTACAAAACAGGCTTACAACACATGCAAGTAACAAGTAAAAAAAATTAATTTTGTAATTCGTGACGTGATCGTGAATCATAATTCGTGACTGCATTTGTGACCATGATGATGAACGTGATTTGCATCACGAGTGACTCATAATGATGGCCCTGACTTAAAAACACATATTAATGAGTACAATGTTCATGCAGAGATATGCACCACACCAGTCCAGTACTCTGAAGGGAAGCCAAAGAAACAACTATGACTTAAATTACAGATGGAGATTAGGCCCTAAAGAGATGCAAATGCACAGACAGATTAAGATTGCACTGCGTACTGAAGAGATGCAGATGCAAAAGTACAACACCTAACCAGTGCTCACCATCAGAAATTCAAATCTGGAAAAGAATATCTTTGCCGGTTAGGGAGAACCACGGGGGGGGGGGGGCAGTGTACTGTAGTAAGTCACTAGTACCAGTAAAGATACCACAAAGAAGTACAAAAATCAAGCAGCTGCAGTGGATAGGCTTGCATTGCTGAAATTACTATGTGGCACAATAAAAGAGGTCTGATTTGATGACAAGTGTCACACATACACACACACACACACACACACACACACACAGTAATGCATAGCAAATTGGAAACTTCATATAACCACGTATTTTAAACAAACTAAAATTATGCTTTGCTGCACCACAACAATCGGCAAAAAAAATGTCTATTGAAAATATTACTGTGTGTACATTATCACAGTTATATAACAGAAATATCACCAAAACAAAAAGAACTGTCTTTCTCCAAGTTAATCTACCTACACCAGATACATCCCTCCCCAAAGCACGCTTCCAGTGTCTCTCAGTACACAGACTAAACATTGTACATTAACATTCAAAATCCACACACAAACAATAAACGCTCGATGAGATGAGCACAGGAGGGTTTCCTACAATTGGTGAACTAAAGTTTCAGCAAAGAAATTACTCCAAGGCTTTTTTAACAGCTTTTAGAAGGTTTGATTCAGAGAGAGCTCTCAGAGCAGACTGTCTCCTACAGCTTCCTATACACACTACCCCGAACTGAGGCTGTGCAGAACAATCTAGAGCCCATGTGACCTGAAATCCCATGAATCTCTGCAAAATTCACCATTGGAGCTTAATAACAAGGTGAAATGAGGCAAAGTACATTGTTTTCAATGTACTTTGCCTTAAAGATTGGTGGAATAGTGGTTTGGGAAGGCAGAGTAACATGAAGTCATTATTTTCAATGGACTTTGCATTACCCATTATAACGCGAAGTACTTTGCTTCGTGTTGTGGAGCACTCCACAAATTCACCTTCACTCCATAAATCACACCACGGAGCAAACTGAGGCCACTTCACCCATCTCTAGTAGGGTGTAGAGGTGTCATCTGATGAATGCCTTCTTGTTTTGTAATGGTACCAGCAGTTTGGGAAGCTGTGTATAATGACACTGGGGGAGGCAGCAGTTATAGTGTGTGTGAACATTGGACATGCCTGACTATACATAGAAACATAGATTTTGACGGCAGATAAGGACTGCTTGGCCCACCCAGTCTGCCCATTTCCCTACCTAATGGATAAGCTGCAGATCCTAGTTAACCAGCAGCCTACTTCTTCCTACCCCCACCCCTAGAATTGCCTTATGACTGTCCCATGCATGCTTGAATTCCACCACTGTTTTTGACTCCACAACCTCCTCCGGAAGGCCGTTCCATGCATCCACAACCCTCTCTGTGAAAAAATACTTCCTTAAGTTACCTCTGAGCTGCCCCTCTTCTATTTTCAAATTGTGCCCCCTTGTTCTTGCACACCTCTTTTTTTGAAAGATGCTACCCTCTTGGACTTTGTTGATTCCCTTGAGGTACTTGAAAGTTTCTATCATGTCCCCCCTCTCCCTCCTTTCCTCGAGGCTATACATATTTAGCTCCTTAAGTCTCTCTTCATATGTCTTCCGGTGCAGACCCTGCACCATTTTAGTTGCCCTCCTCTGGACAGCTTCCACCCTGTCTATGTCTTCTGGAGATTGGGTCTCCAGAACTGCACGCAGTACTCAGATGGGGTCTCATCAACTGTCTGTACAGAGGGATAATAACTTCCTGTTTTCTACTGGTGATGCCTCTCCCTGTGCATCCCAGTATCCCCCAACCCTCCTTGCTGCCCTCTCACATTGCTTGCCCACCTTTAGGTCATCTGATATGACTACCCCCAGGTCCCTTTCCATTTTGTTGTTGTTAGTATCTCACCCCCATTGTTACTCTTCCCTGGGTTTTGTTTCCCAGGTGCATTACCTTGCACTTCTTAGCATTGAATCTAAGCTGCCATACAGTTGACCATTCCTCTAACCTTGCCAAGTCCCTTCTCATCCATTCCACCCCACCTTGTGCATCAACTCTGTTGGAGATCTTTGTGTCATCTGCAAGAGACATACTTTTCCTTCAGTCCCTCTGCAATGTAAACATAAGACATTGAAGAGGACCGAATCCTAATACTGAACCCTGCGGTACCCCACTAGTAACCCCCTTTCTTCAGAGTGGACTCCATTTACTATTACTCTCTGTGTCCTATTCTCCAGCCAATTCTTTACCCAGGCTGTCATCTTGGGACCCACTCCCAGGCTGGCTAACTTGTATATTAATCTTTTGTGTGGGACTGTGTCAAATGCCTTGCTAAAGTCTAGGTAGGCCATGTCCACAGCCCCTCCCATATCTACTACTTTGGTCACCCAGTCAAAGAAATCTATCAGATTTGTCTGGCATTACCTTCCCGCTGTGAATCCATGCTGCCTTGGGTCCTGAGCCCCTCTGGCCTCTAGATGCTCAACAATTCTTTCCTTCAGAAGTGATTCCATCATTTTCCTACCACTGAGGTTAAACTAACAGGTCTGTAGTTTCCTGCTTCTGCCTTGCTCCCACTTTTGTGAAGGGAATCACATCTGCCCTTCTCCAGTCCTCAGGTACCACCCCATCCTCCCATGATTTGTTAAAAGGGTAGTCAGTGGTGTCACTAGTTCTACCCTTAGTTCTTTTTAGAATTCTGGGATGAATCCCATCAGGCCCCATTGCTTTGTCCACCTTCAGTTTTAAGAGTTCTTTCAGAACCCTTTCTTCTGTAAATGGCTGGTATCAACTTCTGTATCCAGAGTGTTTCTACTGTTTGTTTTAGGTACCTCCCCCACTTCCTTTGTAAATACTGAGCAAAAATATTTGTTTAGTGTCTCTGCTTTTTCACAGTCACCCTCTGCCCACCCTCCCTCCTCTTTATTAAGCCTCACTAATCCTCCCTTGGTCTTCCTTCGTTCCCTGATGTACCTATAAAAGGTTATACCCCTGTTCTACATGTGTGCTGTGCATGCTGTATCTGCTACCATTGCTTGGTTGTAATGTACCATTGCGGGTGCCCAGCTACATCTGTGCACTGTGCTGCAGGACACATGTACATGTGCCATGGCTATGTTTGCACAGTGTACACTGAACTCCCACCATGTGGTGTGTTGTGCTCATGCCTGTGAGCAGCTGGGTGGGTGTAATGTCAGGTTCCTGCGGTTGGGTGTCTGCCCACATCATGCAAACACCACATGGCATGCCTCTGGCCTGTCCATGGTCTCTGTTTACCATGAAGTAGTTTGCCAGGGCAGTGGAGAGAGAATTGGCAGAGGAAGAGTGATGAATTTGTAAAGGCAGTGCATTCCAGAGCTTAGGGAAGTGGTGAGAGAAGGCTGCCCGGCCAGCAGTGGTCCTCCGCCGAGGGATTACTAGTTGGCAGGAGTCAAGGGATCTGAGGGCTTGAGTGGGGGTGGGGGCCGAAGACAGCAGTGTAGAAAGGTAAGATGGAAGGGCACTTGACCAGTACTTAGAGACAAATTTAGTGCAGTGCATAATGCGTTAGTTTTCGAGGGATGAAAATGCTAGCGATCGCAGTGATGGGTGAGGGGTGGTATCAAGTGCAAAGCAGCAGAAGGCATTGAAGAGGGTATCTAATTTGGATAAGGAGGATTTTGGGGCAGTGCTGAAAATGATGTCACAGTAGTCGGAAGGAGAGGAGTATCATCTTCTGGACTAGTTCAAGGCATACGGTTAGAGGGAGGCCTCTACGGTTATCTGTACAGGGCACCTAGCATGGATCGCAGTTTTTTTCTTTATGGTGGCATCAATGTGGTCAGAAACAGATAGATGCCAGTTGAGCCAGACCCCTAAGTAGCGGAATGTGGTGACATCCTCAAGTATTTGACCATCTAGAGTGCAGAAGATGGGGAAGGAGGGGAGTCTGGACAAGCACTGTCGTGTGCCGAAAGTCATAGTAACAGTTTTTTTAGCATTGAGGGAGAGCTGGTGAGAGCTGAACCAGTGTTGGATATTGATGAAATCAGCTTGGAGACTTGCAGCTACCCCTTCTGGTGAGGTGCCTGAGGAGAAGAGAATGATGTCATCTGTGTACATGTGAATTGAGGAAGTGGAGCAGATAAGAGGTAAGTCATTCTGAAAAATGGAGAACAGAATGGGTCCAAGCACTGATCCCTGAGGGACCCTGGTAGTTATGGGGAGGTGGGCAGATATAGCATCGGAGATTCTTACAGACTGTGTTCTGCCAGTGAGGTAGGAACTGAACCAGTTGGTGGCAGCAATGGAGAGACCAGAATCAGAGAGGCTGGAAAGAAGTAGGGTAAGGGAGACCATGTCAAATGCTTTAGCTAGGTCGATGAAGATGGCAGAGGTGATCTGCCCTCTATCCATGCCGGTGAGTATAGTGTCAGTGAGTCTAATCAAGGAGGAAGCAGTGGAGTGACCCTTCCTGAACTCAGACTGGAAAGCTGTGAAAAAGTTAGTCAGTGAGAAAGGAGGTAAGTTGTGTGAGAACAAGGTGCTCTTGCAGTTTTGCAAGAGCTGGGAGGAGAGAGATAGGGCGGTAGCTTGACATTGAGGTGGGGGGCCCCCTTTATGGAGGGGGATGACTATGGCATGCTTCCATGCCTGGGGGACAGTTGCAGCAACAAAGGACTGGTTTAGTAGGTTGGCAAGCAGGGCAGCTATGACAGGGGCAGAGAGGTAGAGGAGATTGGGGTTCAAATTATTAGGGGATTTGCCTTTAGAAGGGTTGAGTGATAGCAGGGCATCTAGGGCTTCTGCTGGCAAGATGTTATTGAAGAAGAAGGTATGAGGCACTATAGGCTTCTATTTATTTCTTTACTTCTTTTCTGGGGCTGGGGGTGGTGGAAAAGTGAGCACCCATTAGGAGGCTGGCTACCGAGCAGACACGACAGACCATCAGGCCTATTCTGCTGACTTTTAGTATGTTAGTATGTTTATTCCACCAGTGGGTGTATTTGGAGCAGGGGTGGCCAGGGAAGAGAGGAGCAAAGCTGCACAAGTGAAGAAATATGTGTTAAACTCGGCCACAACAGCATGTGGTTCAGAGAGAAGGGAGTTGTTAATATTTAAGAGTGGAGTGGGAGTTGTGGTAGGAGGGGAGAAGAGGGAGTGTATGACCTTCCAGAACTTTGAGGGATTATTTAAGTGTGTCTGGAGGGTGGAGTTGAAATATTCAGCTTTGGCCAATCAAGTAGCTCTGGTACACTTGTTTCGAAGCATCCGGTATGTGGAGAGGTCTTGTGGGTGGCTTGAGGATTTGTGGGCTCTCCAAGATTTGTCCTGGGTGATTTAACATGCTATGAGCTCAGGGGTGATCCATGGTAGGTTTCCCCAAACCGTTTTGTGATGCAGAGGGGCATAAGTATCCCAGATGTTGAATGTACTTTTGAAGTGAAGGAGGGCATCATCAATGGAGGAGATAGTAGTGGTAGGGGCCCAGTTAGCTTTGGCCAGGTCGTCTAACAGGGAAGTAAGGTTGAGTGATTTGTAAGACCGTTGGACCAGGAACTTTGGGGATGATTTGGGGTGGTGAATTTTATGGATGAGGTAGGTAATATGGTGGTCACTTAGGGAGTCAGGAAGAAGACCAGTCTTGATGACCTGGTACGGGTGGGTGGGCAGGTCCCAGTCTAGAAGAGAGTGGTTTCCTGATTTGGTGTTTAGGCAGGTGGACTTGGTGATGAGTTGGGAGAGATTTAGCCCAGTTACATCGGTCCGGGCTTTATTGAGGGCTGGTGATAGCCAATTGCGATTAAAATCTCCCATTATATATATAATTCACCTGTAAGCGTAAGGGAGGAGATTTGAGCAAGGAGATTAGTAACCTTTGATGAGGGTGTGCTTGGTCGGCAATAAATGCCTGCAACATAGATTGGGAGCGAGAAAGGGAGGGACAGTTGTAACAGTAGAAGCTCATAGGCTTTAGGTTCAGCCCTAGCTAGGATAATTGTATAGTGTAAGTTCGAGTTTACATAGATGGACACTCTGCCACCTCTGGTGGCGCTATCCTGACTGGCCATAGCATAGTCTGGGAATGGCGACTGAAGGGTCAGTGACGTTTTTATTGAGCCACATTTCAAAAAGGGTGATGGTGTCAGGGGCATAGTGGGCAGCAAGTATTTGGAGAGAATCGAGTTTGTGGGGAAGGCTTCTTATATTTAGATGCAGAAATTGCAGGCCATGAGGTAGAGGACTGCCTGTGGGCTGTGAGGTGGGGGACTGGCTAGGAAGGGGGCACATTGAGAGTGGGAGGAAAGGTGTGTAAAGGGGACTGGGGTTTGGGTGTATGTCGCCTGCTGCAAGGAGTAGGAGAACGAATGTTGGGTAGCATGCAGACTGTTGTAAGCACCAGGAAGTGAGTGAGCGACACTTAGGTAGCAGGCTAGGATGATTTTTAGGAGCTGGCATGGGGTGATCAGATGATGTATCATCCATGAGAGTGAAGGGTTGAAAAGGAAGGGGTAGGGACGTATGACCGAGTGGCCCCAGAGTTGGGTGTGAGGATAGGTAGTCGCCAAGCTGGTGAAGTGATGGAGTCCTCCGGGGATTAGCAGGAGGGTAGAGGGGAGTTTAGGGGCAGTTGGTGGCATGGTTGAGAGGAGGGGGAAGAGGCAGATGAGGATGGAAATAAGTAAGGACAGGTAGCCAGGCAGGAGGGACATAGCTTGCTCACTGGGAGGGTGGCACCCTGGCTTCAGAGGCAGAACTGTGGAGGAGGAGGGGAGTGCAGAGAGGTGGTGAGTGAGGGAATATGATAGGGTCCGGAGTGGGACTGGTAACCAATTGCAGGAGGATCAAGGTAGCAAATGGGAGAGTGAGAGAGAAAGTGGGTGGGGAAATAGTGTATTTAAAGAGTGGAGGGCCGGGGGGGCTGAATTTCTTCCTTATCCAGAATGCAGGTAGTTAATTTTCTAAAAAATAACTGTTAATCAGCTTATTCAAGGTGCGCCAGGCAGCAAAGAAGTGCAAGAAAAGTCCTGGCCAATCGGAGTGGGGATGCAAGAAGTGCCCACGATCCAATTGGCTGCACTGCTGCCATACCTTGCAGTGAGCTGGAGTCCAGGGTCCTGGTCCTGGTCGGCGGCTGGAGGTACCAACCGTGGGGTTCTGAAGCAACCCTGTTCAAGGGCAAGCAGCTTGCAGTGAACTGGAGTCCGGGGTCCTGGTCGGCGGCTGGAGGTGCCAACTGACCAATGAGAGCTGAAGCAGCCCTGTTCAAGGGCAAGCAGCTTGCAGTGAGCTGGAGTCTGGGGTCCTGGTCCTGGTCAGCAGCTGGAGGTGCCAACCCACTCTGCAACTGCACTCTGTGCCTCTAAAAATAACATAAAGGTCCAAGCAAGTGTAGAATAATCCACAAATGTATTTAGTTGTAGCCTGACCAGAGGTCCACAGAAAAAGAATTACTAGCCCCAGCACTTCAACTCCCAATGAGTCTATTTCAGGGAGCGAAAATGACTCGTTACACGAGGCCCACATATACTTTGATCAATTAACATTAATTAGTTACATGTGTTCAAAAACAATTAATACAAATTAAGCCATTTTGAAGAAAAGGTTACATCATAAAAAACAAATTGTGAGCTCTCTCTCTCTCTCTGTCACTAGGTGGAGCTGCTTATACATTTGAAGCACTGAACCTATGCAAAAAGCATTTTACTATAATTTTAAATGACAGACTTGAATCTTCTGGAACATTTAACACAAAAGATAAAGGAAATCTCTATTAATACATATAAAATTTGAGAGGAGAAACTGGCCAAACCTCCATGTTGACATGGCATCTGAATCCGCCACATGGTAACTTGGTGTCAGGATCCCACTGTAAATGAGAAATACTGTTATAGGTTGTGACCTGGAGAAATGGTTTCTTTCTAGAAAAGAGAAAAAGAAATAGATTAAGGTTCATCAATAAATAAATAAACACAACGATAAACACATGCTTTCATGCGCTGCGTCACGTGCACAATTTTGTATATCTAAAATGTACTCTCCCAGGTCGTGCCTGAAAATAGGCATTTTTGTGCCTAGTGCACTTACCCGGCTACCAAAAGCAAATAAATAAATAAAATAATTGGCGGAATACTTATATTAATTTATTTCTTATTTCTTTTTTTTAGAAGGGGTTTGAGGTCCCATTTATCATTGAGACCTTCTGGTTTGACACTCTGGGGCCTGTGAATCCACATACTCTCCATTTGTAGAAGTAAATTGGACCTGTCACCACCACTGGGTAAAGATGGTTCATGTTCCAGCCCCCAAAACCTCAAATCATCCATCTTGACTTGACGTTGGGGAAGGGGGAAGAGTGGATCTGTGATGCAGATTGTAGAAGGGAGATTCACAGTGAGAAATACCATTTTTCCAACTGTTGTTGCGGAAGTGGGCATGCCCCTGGAAGGGGATTGAGGGAAGTACTGGGACAATGGCAGGGAAGGAACACTCGTAGCACCTAAAGGCAGGGACAGAATGCATCAAAACACAAAAAGAACAAGGATGATGGGAAACCCATGCACCAGCAGGAACAAAGAAAAGCAGAGGAGAAAGCGGACAGGCGGAACGGAGCTTCTAAGAGAGGGGGTATCGGTGAGGACACGGGACATAAGGTACAACAAAACTCCCTCCCTCTGTCCTGTCCTGCTCCTCTCTTCCTTTGTTCCAGTCTAATCTGACTGCATCCCTCTCAACCCTCACGTCCTGCTAATTTTCTACCCTCCCCTACCTGCCCTTACCTTACCTCATCTCTACTTAATTCTATCCCTTAATCTTTACTTCCTGCATCCTGCCCTCTCTTCTTTCCCATTTTTACTTTTCAGTCTCTTCCACTCTTGAGCCCTTGCCCTCAGTTCTTAAATTTTTGCCTAGCAATCTTGAGCTTAGTTTCCTGACTACATGTTTATACAAATGTTTGTACTTACTACTGTATTTATTATTATTGTACTTATTGTTTTATTACATCTCTGTAAGTCTGCACTGTTTTTGTACTTATTGTAACCCAGGGTTGCCCCTGAAAAAGTGACTGAAATCTTCTCAGTGGACTTACCCGGTCACCAAAACTCAAATAAATAAATAAAACACACCAAAACAAGAGAGAAATGGACAGCTGAAGGGAAGGGAAAGATGCAGAGTGGATGAAAAACCAATGAGAAAGAGCAGCTTCAGGCGCAGGAGACAGTTCAGCCACACAAGCCACACAGAGAACCTAGGGAACAAAAAACACTTCCTAAGCAAGGAAGGTGTGTTAGTGATGGGGTTAAGTGGAGCTTGTAAGAGGAGCTATTCCCCACATTGAATCTTGGGCTTAAGCCCTCCCATTGAACTATAATTTGATGTTCTGGTAAATTCTTCTGCTGCACTGACTGAAACATGCTGTGCTATGTGTGTGTATTCATGCTGACACTGCTAAGTTAGTGTACGTGCCACTGTCATGTTTTTTCAGAGACACTATTATTTAATTTGTATTGAATCTTGTTTTTTGTTGTAAGCACTGAACAGTTCGTCATGTTGTTTGTTTGCAGGGAATCATCATCATACATACTGAATGTTTCTCCTTCACCGGTGTGTTGGCCATGGTCAAATTCACATGCCATACATATGTGCCACCATCTAATGTACTGAAAAATGTAAAGTTTTTCTGGGGGGGTTACTGCTGTGGTTGAGTAAATTATAAGCATTTCTCATTACTGTTCGTTTTTCCTTTTTTTATATTCTCAGGTTACAGCCCACAGATTCACGATCTTAGTGATGAAACCATGTAGCCACTGCACATGTGTTCCATATGTGTCTGATTGTTGACTTTGGCTGTATGAACAATGTCAATCCATGAAAGGTATTTTTTTTTGGGGGGGGGTGCATGCGTCATTTGGAAAACAATTTTCATTAATATTTTTGTCTTCTTTCCAGGCCTTCAGTGAATCCAAGCTGTTGTCCATCTTCAGACTGGAATATACCGACAGTCCACAATACCTCGATGCTACCTGCAAACAGATGAAGAAGAAATTTAGTTCATTCCAGTAACCCATTCAGTATTAGTACCCCATGGAGCTGTTCCTGCCTTTTGGCATATCCATCATCTGGCCTGTATGTCACCACTGTTAAATACTTTACACCAGCGGACAGCAAGGGAAACAAAACATAAAGGAAAGCAGCCCTTGCAATCCTCAGTGCTGAAGTTGTACCCACTTGGATATTCTTTTTCCATGACTGCATCAGCAGCCTCAATGGTGCACTGTTTTACACTGCACCAGAATGGTCTGCTTCGCCTGCATTATTCAGCACCACCATCATTATGACTGCTAGCAAACATAGATGTGATTGTCCTGCTCGGTATGTTGGATGAAAAAAAAGTTGAAGTGCTGTGACTCGTGATCGTGAAGATGAAGAATGTGATTTGTCTCATGACTCGTGAATCTACAATCATAACATGACAATGAATACAACATTTGAAGTGAAATATGCACCATGATGGTACTCTGAACACTACTTGAACATTCAAAGTCATCCTCCTCATGCCTGTGGCAAACTTCCAGTGTTAATTCGCAACTTTTACCTATATCGCTACTTGCTATTACTTGAGGAGTGGCTGGCAGATTGTATTTGACACATATACACACACAGAATTTATTTCCCACACCACCTACACTAAGGTCTTGTAACTCATGAACATGACGTGACTCGGTCATGATGAACTTCTCGGAAGTGTACAATGTACACGCTGAGATAATATCTACAGGATTAAATAGGGCTGGCTTCTTGTGAGGACAAAGATTCGAGTAGGGCATCCTACAGAACATAAACACAAACAGAGGCATTGTACCAGACCAAGGATCTTGAATGATGTGACATGATAACTGGGTATTCCCCAGTCCTGACTCGTGATGAAAGCAAAGATTTAAAAAAAAAAAAAAAAAAAAAATGAAGTTGGACCAAAAAGTTTAAAGTTGTGTATTTTGTGATTGTGAAGATGAACATGATTTGTCTCATGTCTTGTGAATTCATGAACATGACATGACCATGAGTACAACGTTCAAACTGAGATATGCACCACATTGGTACTCTGAACGCTAGTTGAACATTCAAAGTCATCCTCCTTTTGCCTGTGGTAAGCCTCCGGTGTTAATTCACAACGTTTACCTACATGGCTACTTGCTGTTACTTGAGGACTGGCTGGCCAATTTTATTTCAGACACACACACTGCATTTATTTCATGCACTACCCATGCTAAGGGTGATGCTGCAGGCATTGCTGCTACTCTTGCAGATTCGGGGACCTTGTCTGGCCTAACCCTCTCTGACACAGTACTTTATTCCCTTCAAGGATTTTTGTTTATTATTTATTCCACGTGATGTGATAAAATTCCCTGACCACAGAGCCAAAGCTTATACCCCTCTGACTTTTGTGGCTCATATGCCACAGTCAGAAACACCTTTGCTTGACCATGTCTTTGTGGACATTTTTTTTAGATTACAGTCACCAAGAAAAGAAAAACTTTTCTTGCAAACAGTGATTTTTTTTTTCTAATTTTTTTTGTTGCTAACAAATTCAAGAGAATTCACTCAGAGTAGGAATAATCCAGGTCCAGGCAAAAACTATAGTTCCACAGTGATTTTTAATTCAGTGCCGCCAGATCAGAGGTACACAGAAACAAGGAACTTACTTACCCCAGTGCTTTGACTCTAACAGAGTCTTCATCAGGTGGTGGGAATTAACTAGTTGAAGATCACCCTATATACTGGGCCTGGATTATTCCTACTCTGAGAGGTATTTGCATGCTGGTGCATCTGTTTGTGTTTGACTGTGGGCTGGCAGCCCTTAGCACTAGCACCATCCACTTATTTGCCGATCATAACACTAACCACTTTTGTTTTGCTTGAAACTTTGCCTTCTTGTGCTGCAGATGGCGAGCATGTGTTCAAAATGAACGCATTGGGTTCTTCACACAGAACCGAATACATTGCAAGGGGGATTGCACCGAGGGGACTACGTATCCAGGTCTCTCCCTCGAGTGGCATTGATGAGTTTCCATTTAAAGAGGACTGGATTCGAGCAGCCTGTGAGTGCTCCAAAATCTTCCTCAAGCTCCTGATTGAACATGAGTTAAAATATGATATTTTGATTAAAGAGCTGCAGGAAGCTAAAACACTTACAACAACATTTATAGACAACCCTGCATTCAAAGAATTTGATTTAAAGCTTAGTAATAAGTTCCAAAAATATGAACTTGACATTATAGACAAAAAAACTAACAAATTGCTCAGGGATAAACTGGACTACGAGAAGGGATATATCATTGTAGAGAGAGCACTATGGGCTCAGAACAAACCATAAGTTACAGATCATAAATATCTCTTATAACCCACTAACACTGAGACTGTGGTATTGTAGAGGGGCTTGAATTTTGTCCTGACTCTCGACCCTCTCTATTAATGTTCAAATATTTGTGGATTTGCACAAGTCTTTTTTAGAAAAACTAAACTAAGAACCTTCTTTTACAATCAGCAGAACTTTACAAATATAGGGGCATTAATAGGGAAGATTCTAGGAGTTCTGAAGAACTGGATTAACTCATTTCTGCCCTACAGGATGATGCTGCACAGACTGTTATGATTGAGGACATGGAAAAGTATGACAATCTGGACTTGGGGGAACGCTAGAGTAAATCTGGAAATGTTTGAGAATTTGTTTTTGCTAGATTAGGTGGAGCATAAACTTTTAACCTCCCAGTCTCAACCTACAGGTAATTCATTATTACTTGCTAGTCATCATATATCTAGCCTTAGAAAGGGCAGATTTACTGGTGCTTCTGCTTTTTGCCCTAATATGTTTAATCCTACCTTACAGGTATTTGAAAAAAACAGTATCTAAACAAGTTAAAGAAGTTATTGCAAACAATGCTGCCCCTAAATATTGCAATTTAAACAGAAAGGAGAGAAGTGCTGTAGAAAGCCTCTCCACCAATGTATCTGTTATTATTAAACCAGCAGACAAAGGGGGGAACATTGTAGTGATGGATGCTGAACAGTATTATGATATTACCCTTATATTACTTAATGATAAAAAAACTATTGCAAACTACCAACAGACCCTACTTGAGACATCAAGACATAACTTTTTTGTTGTTAAAAAATGCAGTAGATACAGGCCCAATATCTGACAAAGAATATGATTTCATCTGGCAGGACAATCCTTTGACCACTAGCTTTAACATACTACCTAAAGTGCATAAATGTCTTGTGAACTCACTAGGTAGGCCCATTGTGTCGGGATGTAATTCTATACCACAAAATCTGGGGAAGTTCATTGACTTTCTTTTTTAACAGTTTAAAGTTTCAGAACTCCCATTATACATTCAAGACAGCAAATATGTGCTTACTATTTTAAGGACATATAATGGAAAAAGACCTATAAATGACTGGGGATTGATGTTGAATCTTTGTATACCTCTATTCAGCAGCACCTGGGACTTAAAGCCATTAAATTCTGGATCAACATGCTATCCAGAACAGATAAGGTCCGATTGGATTTTGTTTTAGAGGCCACTGAATTCCTGCTTACATATACAGTAACTGCTGTATTTTGAATTCAAGGGGGTTTATTACATACAGACATGTGGCACAGTCACGGGTGCTGCCATGGCACTGATCTATGCTAATTCATTTATGGGCTTGTGGGAGAAGGATGTGGTTTTCTCTGATACCAACCCTTGCTCTAAAAATATCATACACTGGCATCATATTATTGATGATGTGTTGTGTGTTTGGGAAGGAGATGACAAAAGTATCTCTGAATTTATGGGTTGGCTTAATAACAACGAACATAATCCAAAATTCACCTATAACTCTGACCCTATGAACATTACATTTTTAGATCTTAGTCTTAAGGTTAATCAAAACAATATTGAAATATATTGTTTTAGAAAAAACACTGCTACCAACTCCCTAGTGCCCATCCACGCAGTCTAAAGAACTCTGTACCCTATGGGCAGGTTCTGCGACTTAAAAGAAACTGTAGCTCTGATACAGAATTTGAGAAGCAAACAGATCAGCTGATTTGAAGATAGAGGCTAGAGCAAGAATTTATTGCTACAAATGAAGGAGGAAGTATCTAAATTAAACAGAGAAGATCTCCTCAAGGATGTGGATAGGGTCACACAAGCACAGGGCCCACAACCATGCTCCTTCATAACAGAGTTTAACCATGTTGCAGGGACAGTGAGTGAATCCTCAGGATCATGGGAGCAGCTGCACTGGTGAGGGATCTGGATGTCATTGTCCAGCTAGGGAAACATGACCTGGCTGGTAAAGGGATCAGAGCAGTGCAGGAGGAGTCTGTGGAGTTGAGGAAGGGCCTTACCCAAGTAGCATGCATGGTAACCTTCTCAGAGGTGCTGCCTGTCTATGGTATGGGTGAGGCTAGGGTGCTCCGCACCATGGGATTCAATCAGTGGTTGGACAACTGGTGCAGAACTGAGGGTTTTAGCTTCATTGGGGACTGGGGTCCACCTGGAGGGATGCAGGCCTATATTGGCATGATGGTTTGCATCTTTCCAAGAGGGGAACCAGGATCCTAGGTGATAGGTTTAAATGCTTCTTTGTCAAGCATTTAAACTAGCCAAGGAAGGGAGGCACTGAAAAGGAGAAGGGAAATCCTAGCCCCCCTAAAATCAAGGTAGTTAGTGAGGTAAACATGAAGATAGAGAAGTTGATAGGGAGAAGGACAGGGGTAGATGGAGGAAAAGACAAAGGCAGTAAGGACAGGGATGGGGCAAAAAGGGGTAAGGTCATCAAAAATGGAGGGTAATGAATACCATTGCCTATAGTCTAGGTAACAAACTCCCTGAACTAGTGGCTTTGATGGAAGAGGGATGCCTGGATATCATGGCAGTCACAGAAAGATGGTATACAGAAAACCATGACTGGGATGTCAACATACCAGGGTACACAATCTACAGGAGGGACAGGGAGGGTAGAAGAGGAGGGAGGAGTAGCCCTCTATGTAAGGGAAGGGATCAAAGCAATGGCACTAAAGGGTAACAGGGAGGAGAGGAGGCACTGTGGGTCACCCTGGAGACTGTAAATGGCACCACAATCCACACAGGGATTGATGCAGACCCCTCTCTCAGGGGGAGGAAATGGACAAGAAAATGATAGAAGGCATCCTTAGGATGGCAGACAAAGGGGAGATACTGCTGAGGAGGACCTGAATATGCCAGATGTTAACTGGAACACCTTTTATGCAGCCACATCCAAGAGCAGGGCTATTATCAATGCCCTACAGGGGGCATGCCTCAGACAACTAGTGTTGGAACCCACTCAGGAGGGAGCAATCTTAGACCTGGTACTCTCAAATGGGGATGGAGAGAGGATCTCAGATCTAGAAGTAGGTAGCCATCTGGGAACAAGTGAACACCAAACAATCAAGCCATACAAAAGTGAAGGCACTGGGCTTCAGGAGGGCTGATTTTGTCAAAATGGGAAAGTGCCTCAGAAAAGCACTAGCAAACAGGCATGAAGGAGGGGTGGAGCAACAATGGGAAAACATCAAAACTGCCATCACAGAGGAAACAAGCTGTTGTGTGAAGCAAATAAACAAATTAAAACAAAAGACAAAACACTATGGTTCTCAAAAGAGGTGGCAGGGAAGGTTAGGAAGAAAAAGATAGCATTCAGGAAGCATAAGGAAACACAGAAGGAGCAGGACAGAGAACTGTACCAGTTAAAGCAGTAGGAAACAGGGAAGGCAGTCAGAATAGCAAAGGCCCAAACTGAAGGAAAGATAGCCAACTCGGTTAAGAAGGGGGGGGAACCATTTCTAGGTACATTAGTGAGTGAAGAAAGACAAAGGGAGGGATAAAGAGGCTGAATAAAGAGGAAGGAGGGAGGGTAGGCAGAGAGGGACAGTGAAAAAGCAGGGATACTGAATGAATACGTCTTCTCAGTATTCACAAAGGAAGAGGAGAAGGAGGTACCTAAATCCAGTCCATAGAAGCACTTTGGATAGGGGGTTGATAATAGTTCTTTCACAGAAGAAAAGGTTCTGAAAGAACTCCTAAAACTGAAGGTGGACAAGCAATGGTGCCTGATGAGATTCACCCCAGAATTCAAAAAGAACTAAGGGGAGAACTAGTAACACCACTGACTACACTTCTTAACAAATCATGGGAGGATGATGTGGTACATGAGGATTGGAGGAGGGAGGATGTGATTCCCCTTCACAAACGTGGGAGCAAGACAGAGGCAGGAAACTACAGACCAGTCAGTTTGACCTCAGTCAAAGGGAAAATGATGGACTCACTTCTGAAGGAAAGAATTGTTGAGTACCTAGAGGCCAGTGGGGCAACGGACCCCAGGCCAGATGGATTCACAGTAGGAAGATCATGTCAGATGAATCTAATAGATTTCTTTCACTGGGTGACCGAAGTAGTAGACCAGTGAGGGGCTGTGGACATGGCCTACCTAGACTTTAGCAAGGCATTAGACACAGTCCAGCACAAAAGATTAATAAACAAATTAGCCAGTCTTGGAGTGGGTCCCAGGGTGGTAGCCTGGGTAAAACATTGGCTGGACAACAGGATGCAGAGGGTAATAGTAAATGAAGTCCACAGTGAAGGAAGGGGGGTTACTAGTGGGGTATCGCAGGGTTCAGTACTGGAACCAATTCTTTTTAATGTCTTTGTTGCAGAGGGACTGGAAGGAAAAGTCTGTCTCTTTGCAGATGACATAAAGATCTGCAACAGGGTTCATTCACAAGGTGGGGTGGAAAGGATGGGAAGGGACTTGGGCAAGGCTGGAGGAATGGTCAAATGTGTGGCAGCTTAAATAATTTTTTTTCCCCCTTCTCTCACCGCTTTGCTTCCTTTCTTCGGGAGACTCTGTTTTGGCCTTGTATGTCCCTGCTCCTCATGCCAGGTGTTGGTGCAGTCCATCCCCCCCCCCGGATCCTTGGTTGTACCCCCCAGGCAGATAAGGGACCCCTTTTTTCCATCCTGAGGTGTCTGTCTTTAGTTGGGGGGATGCTGTCATCAGGCGCTGGCAGGGGCACTGGGATTGGGGCCTGGAGTTCCGTCTACAAGGAGCACTGCATTTTTTTTTCTGCTTTTTCTGTCCTCTTCCACAGGACACTGGCACGCTAGGGGAGCCTAAGGGTGGTGCACGTCTAGTCGTGTGTGTGCACCGGCCCCGGCCCACATCCCCCCTCCCTTCTTTCTGCAGTCCCACTGCACTTCCACCTGTGGGCACCCAGGTGGCAATAGAGCAGCAGAACATGCATCCCACACCACTCTGGAGGAGGAGAGTGGCCTCTGACTGCTCAATCCTCCCCCCCACCCAGCAGAACCCACTATGAGGGAGCAGTCTAAGACCTTGTTCTCTCAAATGGAGACAGTGAGAGGATCTCAGCTCTAGAAGTGGGTTGACATCTAGGAACAAGTGACCATCAAACAGTGTGGGTCATGTTAAACTCTGCTAAAGAGTCAAGCCATACAAAAGTGAGGGTACTGGACTTCAGGAGGGCTGACTCTGGCAAAATGGAAGAGTGCCTCAGAAAAGCACTAGCAAACAGGCTAGAAAGAAGGGTGGAGCAACAATGGGGAATCATCAAAACTGCCATCACAGTGGCAACAAGCCTTTATGTGAAGCAAATAAACAAATCAAAATGAAAGAACAAGCCACTATGGTTCTTAAAAGAGGTGGCGGGGAAAGTCAGGGAGTAAAAGATAGCATTCAGGAAGTATAAGGAAACACAGAAGGAGCATGACAGAGAGCTGTACCAATTAAGGCAGAAGGAAGCAGGGAAGGAAGTCAGAATAGCAAAGGCCCAAACTGAGAAAAGGATAGCCAACTCGGTTAAGAAGGGGGATAAAACCTTTTATAGGTACATCAGGGAGCGTAGAAAGACAAAGGGAGGGATAGTGAGGCTGAATAGAATGAACGGTGGGTAGGCAGAGGGGGATAGTGAAAAAGCAGGGATACTGAATTAATATTTCTGCTCAGTATTCACAGAAGAGGAGGGGGAGGTGCCTAATCCAATTAACAGAAGTACTCTGGAAAAGGGGGTCGATCCTAGTCCTTTCACAGAAGAAGGGGTTCTGAATGAACTCCTAAAACTGAAAGTGGACAAAGCAATGGGGCCTGATGGAATTCACCCCAGAATTCTAAAAGAATTAAGGGGAGAACTAGTGAAACCACTGACTACCCTTTTTAACAAATCTTGGGAGGATGGTGTGGTACCCGAGGACTGGAGGAAGGCGGACGTGATTCCCCTTCACAAAAATGGGACCAAGACAGAGGCAGGAAACTATAGACCTGTCAGTTTGACCTCTGTGGTAGGGAAAGTGATGGAATCACTTCTGAAGGAAAGAACTGTTGAGTACCTAGAGGCCAGTGGGGCACAGGACCCAAGGCAGCATGGGTTCACAGCGGGAAGGTCATGTCAGATGAATCTAATTGATTTCTTTGACTGGGTGACCAATGTAGTAGACCAGGGAGGGGCTGTGGACATGGCCTACCTAGACTTTAGCAAGGCATTTGACACAGTCCCACACAAAAGATTAATAGTCAAATTAACCAGCCTGGGAGTGGGTCCAAGGGTGGTAGCCTGGGTAAAACATTGGCCGGACAACAGGACTCAGAAGGTAATTGTAAATGGAGTCCACTCTGAAGAAAGAGGGGTTACTAGTGGGGTACCGCAGGGTTCAGTTCTGGGTCCAGTCCTTTTTAATGTCTTTATAAGTGACATTGCAGAAGGACTGGAAGGAAAAGTATGACTCTTTGCTGATGACACAAAGATCTGCAACAGGGTTGATACACAAGAAGGTGTGGAAAGGATGAGAAGGGACTTGGCAAGGTTGGAGGAATGGTCAGAAGTATGGCAGCTAGGATTCAATGCAAAGAAGTACAAAATAATGCACCTGGGAAACAAAAACCCAGGGAAGATTACACAATGGGGGGAGGTAGTAACAAAACAAAAGGAAAGGGACCTGGAGGTAATCATATCAGATGACCTTCAGGTTAGCACTAATGTGAGAAGGCAGTAGGGAGAGCTGGGGTATACTGGGTTGCACAAGGAGAGGCATCACCAGCAGAAAACAGGAAGTTGGTGAGACCCCATCTGGAGTACTGCGTCCAGTTCTGGAGACCCCATCTCCGCAAGGACATAGACAGAATAGAGGCAGTCCAGAGGAGGGTAACTAGAATGGTGCAGGGTCTGCAAGAGAAGCCATACAAGGAGAGACTAAAAGAGCTTAATACGTATACCCTTGAGGAAAGGAGGGAGAGAGGGGACATGACAGAAATGTTTAAGTACCTCAGTGGAATCTACAAAGTCCAAGGGGACACAATTTAAAGATAATGGGGGACAATTCAGGGGCAATGTGAGGAAGTATTTTTTCACAGAGAAGGTAGTGGGTGCATGGAACAGCCTTCCTGAGGAGATTGTGGGGTCTAAAACTGTGGGAGAATTCAAGAATACATGGGACAGACATAAGGCAATTCTTATGGAGGGTAGGAAGAAATAGGCTGTTGGTTAACTAGAATCTGTGGCTTATCCTGTAGGTAGGGAAATGGGTAGACTAGATGGACCAAGAGGTCCTTATCTGCTGTCAAAGTCTATGTTTCTATGCCTACTAAACATTTTATACACCCCAGATATGAAGACATCAAAGCTGAGGTCAGATAACTCATTACCTATATTACACCTTACGTGATATACACATTATGGTGCCCCTGTAAACTGGTTTATATGGGCAAGACAGTGAGGCTTCTAAAACAGAGGATACAGGAGCATGTTCGCTCAATTGTGAATGACAAACAGGACACTCCTGAAGGTGTACACTTCACACAAATGCATGAATCCAAACCGGATGATCTCTGGTTTCTGGAACTTGAACATGTGCCATCACTTAAGAATGGAGGCAACAGAGCCAACTTACTTTTACAATGGGAGGGTATGTGGATATACATCCTACGAAGCATAAAGCCCAGTGGTTTCAATGATAAATGGGATCTTAAACCTTTTCTGACTTAAAAATGAAATACACATTAAGCGCAGGATTCACAAAGACGATGCGCCTGGCGCAACCCAGATGCGCTGGTGCAAGCCAGATGCGCCGAGCCCATGCACAGATGCATATGCTGTACCAAGCACCAAGCGCAACACCACTGTGAATCACCACAGGCCACAATGGCACAACTGCAGATGCGCCAGTGCAACCAGCAATGCGCCAGGGCAAGCAGAATGCCCTGCAGCTACACAGGGGAGCCAGGCAGAACAACTGAACAAAACAAAGGTCAGGAGGTGCAACCACGGAGCTGGAACAAACAGACCCATGGACACAAGTGTAGAGTAAAACGTGTTTATAAAAAGTAATGGGCATATAAATTGTACAAACCAAATGTCAATAAAGGAACAACAAAAACATCAACAAAAGGGGAAGAGGGGGGTCAGGGATGGGAAGGAGGACAGGAAAGGGACAGAAACAGGGGAAAGGGTAGGTAACTATCTACACAGGATGTCCCCCCAGAAAGTGGCAGGGGAACACTAGTGGCACCATGCCCTGCCACGCAGCACCCTGGCACAGACCAGAAGGTGCAGCATGATGCCACGCAGGGTAGCTGACGGGCGCTGAACAGTCCGTGAGAGAGGGTGCAGAGCTGCCTGGATGGACACATGGATCCTCCGGTCCACATCTACTGGCACAGCACCACCACCACCACCACCCGGAACAGCACATTAAGCCAGAACACCTATAGCAAATGACAGAAGGAACACACACTGAGGGCCAGAACGTGGAACACAACCCCACCTGCCAGCGACCGCACAGAACCAGAAAGACTGCAATCATGGAAAGTGGTACTCAACTGCCCCCGGGTAGGGCACTAAGCCTGGCACTCATGTATCACCAGTGACGCTCCTCAGCTGTGTCTGCAGCCTGCTGCCTGGCCCCTGGTCCTGCAAAACACAACAAACAGCACCATGAGCAAACACTGCCACCGTGCAGGATGCAGTGCCCCAGACCCCCCTGCCGGCGCATGGCCATACAGCAGACATTGATGCCAGGCCGTGAAGCACCTGGTGTTAGCAGGCACACACAGCCATGGCCTGCCCCCCCCCCCAGCACCAGGGCAATGCAGCATGGGAGCACCATGAGGGCAGTGATAGACATACCCAGCATGTGCCACACAAGGATACAGCTGAAGAACACCTACCTGGATGTGACAGTGCACCCCTGCGTGCATGGTGCCACAGCCATGCAAGCCGCTCTGGGTCCCACCTCTGGAGGTCACCATAGCAATTCCTGCATTGCTCCCTTGTGTGTGTGTGGCATCCCAGTACAGTGCACAATCCACGATGCAATGGAATCCCACACCTGGGCCCTGGGCACATGGAGGTTCTCCTGTGCAAACAGGCACCCCTCCACAGCCATGGCCTGTGCTACAAGATGTAGCAGCTCCATCTGTGACCAGTTCATGGCCCTAGGCACCCATCTCCCAGCCCCAGGCATCTTACACTGTGATCAGACAGTGGCAAGGTGCAAACTGGAAATGCACCATCTAACGAACATTTTGCGCAGCTTGAAACTGTGAGGCACATGCAGCACAGTGTGCACCGAACATGTAACGCAAATGGCCACTGGTGATGAGCCGGCACATGTGCACACCATCACGCAATGGCGCTGCATGGTCAGGACATGGTCGTGCATGCGTGCTGCACATGCGGGTGCCATGTTGTGCACGGCATGTGCCATGAATGTGTACCATGCATAGTGCGCGATCTGTGGGGATGGCCGGATCAGTGCTGCATGGACAGCACATTGTGGGACATGCTGTGCAATATGGCACATGGCACCGAGATTGTCAGGCGCTCAATGGCACAACTGGACAGCAGTGGAACGGCGCATCATGGGAGATGTGCCACTTCACTCAGACACCATACATGAGTGATGAATGCACCATGTAGAATGTCCCCAAGTCATGCAGATGTGCCAACCAGGCCACGCATGTGCTGGGAATGCACTGTACAGTCATTGACGCATCACACAGATGCTCCATGCAAAGTGAGATGAGCTGGGAGCAATATGCTATTCAGAGAGAATGCGCCCCAGACAGCCTCATCAACCATGCATGAGCAACTCAGCTGATTTGCATCTCATTAACAGGTGCGCAGGCCTCATTTGCATGCCCTGAGCCATAAATGCTCCCAATTCAGCAGGCTGAGTCCTGGACACTGAGAGGAGTAAGTACCTACAGCGTGAGTACACAGCCATGTTTACAGGGCTACAGCACAAACTGGTGTGCCTGCATCAGGGCATGCACAACAGATGGGACCCCTGTACACCACATGTGGGACCAGACATCCATCAGGTGGCACTCACGGCTAACCATGTTGTACTGCAGCAGGAATGTATCCATGGGATGACAATGGACTGGTCCCTGCCATGTCAACAGCAGATGACCAGGTCACCAGAACACACACAGCACAACATGTACGGAGCACCGTTGCTGATCTGTGGTGCGGATGGCAGTGCACCGAGGTGGTGCAATGTGGGACAGGGAGGGGATGCGATGTGTACAGAGGACCACACAATGTACACAGGGACACAGGGATGGGACATATGGCTGGGGGTGGCCTGCACTGTGAGGTGGATGCAGCACTATGCCACAGGTAGGTACAACGCACAGAGTGGCACCCGTGCAGGCACAGCGTCACCACTGCCAGCACACATACTGCTGCGGCCCTAACAGTGCATGCCTCCACATGGCAGTCCCCCTCTGATCTGCAGCTGTCACTGGGGTGGCACCCAGGTATGATGTGGCACCATTGTGGTGGCACACACGCTGCAGGGGTACTGGGACATGACCATGGCAGATAGGATGGTGTCACACACCCTATGGTGGCTACACAGTACCCCCTCCATGGCCTGGGTGCTGTGAGTGACACGTGCACTGTCCCACATGGACCACATACCATGGTGCATGTCCACCTATGTTCGGCTGCCCACACATGGAACATGGCACAGGCCACTAGCAACACAGACCATGGTGACGCTGCAGACAGCGGGAGATGGGTGCGGGTCCACAGTGCACATGAGTGAGTCTGACACCAGGATGCTTCTCCCCACAGTGTTCCACATGTCTGAGGAGGCAGGTGCCGCCACCAGGTGGCGACTAAACTTCATGAAGGACAAGGAGAGGGCACTCATCGAGGCATGCCACCTACACCTGGATGCACTCACCGGCAGGGGAGACAGCCGGATGGCACATGCGGACGTCTGGGAGGAGGTGGCCCAGCACGTGAACACGGTGGCTCCATTCAACTGCACAGTGCAGGCGTGCCATAAGCATTGAAATGACGGCTGATGGAGGGCCAAGGAGAAGGTGGCCAGCATCCAGGCATCCCTGCAGCAAGCAGGGGGTTGACCCAGCTCAGTGGCACAGCTCAGCCCCAACGAGGCCCTCCTGGCCACCAGTGTGTCGGGGACGGCCATGCATGGTGTCCCAGGGGGTGGCTTCCAGACAGGGGGCAGCCCATCGCAGCATGGTGAGTAGCTGTGCATCCTGTCTGGGCCCTGCCATGGACAGACGTGCGTACCCAGTAGTGTGTTGCTGACCATGCTGTGTTTCATGTGCATCCTGTGCATTAACCATGTTTTCCTTTCTCTCTTCCACAGCTCCATCATGACTCCAGGGCATGGCCATGGCCGACTGTGCAGCACTCATGGGCAATGATGCAGGCCCACCCCATGGGGCCGATGACACCAATGTGGGCATGTCTGCACCTGCAACGTCCACACTCCATGCGCCACCGGTCACGGTCCCTGTGGCAGAGGGCCCTGCGGACCCCTCCACTGGTGCTGGTGGTACTGATGGCGGGTACATCGCATAGTTGGGGGACCTGGCTGGGTTGTCTGATGCTGACCCGGATGAGGCGGTGGACATAGCGGATGCACTCATCATGCTCGCCAGTGGTATGCAGGGTGAGGGCATTGGCACTGATGCATGTTCCACCAACAGCAGCACCACTGCTATGGTCGATGGCAGTGCACACGGTGCAGGGATGCCTGTGCACAGGACCCTGGGTACCAATGGTATTCCCACTGTGCTGGGCACCAGTGCAGTGGTGGCACAGCTGCCAGGGGCTGTGTGTGCCGTGCCCCCCACACTGCTGCCCAGTGCAGTGCTGGAGGCATTAGTGGCATTCAGGCAGGGTGCCAGTGTGCACACACCACTACAGTGGGCCCAGTGGATGACATATATGGACAGCAAGCGGCTGTGCCCAGCCCAGACACGCACACAGCACAGCCTGACGGCCGACCCATCCCCAGTACATCAGCACTGCCACCATGCCACATCACCTGCTGATGACATGGGTGTCTACCTTGACCTGTTGTGGGCAACTGTGGACAGTCAGGAGGCACTCCGGGCAGAGTTCCAGAGCCACAGGGCCATCATGGTCCAGGAGCATGAGTCTGCGGTGGTGTGGCATGCTCAGATGCTGGCTGAGACACGGCTCATGTGGGTGGACATGACCACAGCCATGGAGTGGATTGCAGCTGCTGTGGAGGCAGTGGCTGCATCCACAGGATGCAGTGGACAACCTGTGTCTAGACAGATGCCCAGAAACATGTCCCAGACACCCAGACGGTGGGGCCAGGTGGGCCCCCTACTGCTGACCTTGTCGCCACTGGCGTTCACTCCCACCAGCCATGGCTTGGCTGGTGGGCATCAGACGGCCACCCCACTGAGCACCTGTTCATGGTCTCAGTGCAGCACCCCTGATGGGTCCCTGGAGACACCCCCTGTGGCCGGTGGTGGCACCCCCATCTCCAGCGTCCATGGCAGAGGCCACCTGCATGTCCATGGTAGTCATGTGGCAGCCCTGTGATGTCCAGGTGGCATGCTCATGCATACTGAATGCCCTGCAGGTGGTTCCAGTGCTGCTATGTGTGGTGGTCACCAGCCACACGGTTGCCCTGGCACCTCCCTGTGCTCTCTGTGCAGGTTGTCCACTGTGTTTGTGTGTACCACTGTTGTACCATGTGTCATGGGAATGACTAGTGTGTTATGGTGCCTGCAGTGACCGTGTGATTGCCGCAGTGCACACTGAGACCTGTGACAGTTTGGGCGTGGTCTGTGTGGTTCTGGGATGGTGCATGCATGGTGCCTGCGTGTGAATGTGTATGTCCCCCACCGTGTCCATGCACCTGCGTGTGTGCCCTTGTGTGACATACGGTGCCACCATTCAACCGTCATGCTGTCCCTACACTGTAGTGATCACACCTGAACACGTACCAACCTGCATACTCACCTGTGTGTCCCGAAGTGTTCCTCCACCACTTGTGTGCGGTATGCCCGTGCCCTTGCCACCAGCCTGGGATCCCTGTGCCCATGCCCGCTTTCTTCTCCATGGTCCTCAGTGTGTGCCCTGGCCACACCCTCCACCGCCCCCTCCTCCTCCCTGGAACTGTCGCCCTCCCTGGCCTCGACAGGTACTGTAGGGCACCACCTGACTGACACAGGCACCAGAAACACATCTTCAGCATGCCAAAGACACGCTTGATGATAGTGTGTGTCACGATGTATGCCTCATTATAGCATTCTTCCACCACTGTTCCAGGTCGTCGGATGGGGGTAAAGAGCCAGGGCTGCAATGGGTATGTGGCATCACCTGTGGGGGTAAACGTGCCTCCATTAGTACATGGTGTTACACTCTGGCGTGTCCCCCGACCCCATCCAGCCCTCTGTGTTGTGTGCCCCTGTCCTGCTCCCCTGCTCATGCAGCCGTATGCCTGGCGGTCCTACATTTATTTATTTATTGAAATTTGTTGACTGGGTGAGCCCTTTGAGACAACAGGGTCCCTTTTTCAGGGGCGACACGGAATTAATTTCAGATGAATGACACATTAGCACACAAGAGACAAAGGTAGGATAATTCATCATTTAGGTTCATACATAAGGAGCATACAGTAGACAAAAGAAAACAGGTAGCAGTGGAGGGAGCCAGATGTACAGGGTAGGTATACAGGTGGCCTGCCACTAGTCAAAATGTAATGGCAAATAGAAACAGGACAATACAGGTCAAAACTCAGGAATGTAAGGGCACCAACATTTCAAGTGCAACAGCACTGGTTTACTACCAGTAAGTGAGATTTTAGGGCAGTTTTGAATGAGTACAGAGTAGAGCAGTTAGTCACACCTAAGGGTAGACTGTTCCAGAATGGGGGGGCAGAGCTGTCAAAGAACCTGTCACCAGCTTGGGTTCGAGTCCTAGGGACTTCCAGGATGGAGTGGGCAGTAGACCTCAGGTCACGTTTAGCTGTTTTGAATAGGAGAAGTCCATTTAGGCTAGGGGGAGCCAGAGGTTTGGCTGTTTTGAAAGCCAGACAGAGTGTAGGGTATGCAAGCCTGGCCTCAAGTGATGGCCAGCTCAAAGAGGTGAGAACATTGCAGTGATGATCACGAGGGTGGGCGGAAGCTGCAAAGTGGGCAATTTTGTGTTAAAGGACTCTGAGTATGTTGAGTTCAGGGCCCTGAAGAGGTTGTAATAAGGGAGCACCATAGAGAAGCACTGTAAGAATGGCACCTGTGGTGACTGCCATATGGGCTTCCCTGAAGAGGAATCCATCAAGTCTGTAAAAAAGGCAAATTCTTTGATGGAGGATTTTGATGGTAGCCTCAATGTGCAGGCTCAGGGTTAGCTCCTGATCCAGGTGCACTTCAAGATATTTTGTGGATGCACATACCTCAAGTGTAGTCTCATTAGACGAGGAGATCTGTAGGAGATTTCATCTATTGGCTCCCAATCATTTGGTAACGAAAAGCATGGCCTTGGATTTATTGAAGTTCAGGACTAGTTTCATATCCACTAGCCACTTTTCCAACTCTCTGAAGTCCATATTGAGGTTCTGGTTTAGTTGAATTAAGTCCTTCGAGCTCCTATAGATAACGGCATTGTCTGCGCACAGTTGGATGTTGGTCCCTCCGCAATGCTTTGGCATGCTATTGATGAAGATAGTAAATAACAGGGGTCCAAGAATGAATTCTTGGGGGACTCCTTGGTGCACTGGTCTAATTATGGAGGTCAAACCCTTACATTTTACCAGCTGCTTTCTTCCACAGAGGTAATGTTGAAACCAGGAGGAGGCAAGTGGATCGAGTCTGAGGTTCTGAAGACAGGTAACAAGAAGATCATGGTTCACCAAATCGAAGGCTTTTGTAAGATCCAGGAATAGGGCACCAGTGGCTAGACCTTGATCCATAACCCCTAGTACATCTGAGGTGAACTTGACAAGGGCTGTGTCTGTGCCGTGGTTTTTCCTGAAACCATGTTGCACCTCTAAGTAGATTATGGGCTTCAAGGTAATCAAGAATCTGTCTATGCACCAGTTTCTCCAGCTTTTTCACAAGCACACTGAGTATGGATATAGGTTGGTAGTTTTCAATTAGGCCCTTGTCACGACCTTTATGAATAGGGACAATGGTAGCTATTTTCCATTTGGTGGGGAATTGCCCGAGAAGGAGGGATTTGTTAAACAGGTCCCTTAGTGGAGCAGTGATAATTGGGGTAGCCATTTTCAGAAACTTAGACTCCAGATTGTCGAACCCAGGAGCGCCGTCTGGTTTGATGGTGTTTAGTAGAGTGAGGACTTCCTTCTGCATAACCAGGCAGAAGTGGAAGTTGGGGCCAGTGTGGGTGGCAAGGGGAGAGAAGTTAGAGTTGCTAGGAGAGGGATCAATGTATCTATCCAGGTCCGTGAAGAGGCTGTTGAAATTATTGGCTAACTCATCTAGATCAGACATCAGGTTGCCTTCGACTGTGATGTTCTGGGGGGCTTCAGCTGAACGCCTCTTCAGGAGGCAATTTGTTTGAGACCAGAACTTTTTGGGGTTTGCCAGGTTTGAGGTTTGGAGTCGTCTAATGTAGACACTTTTAGCATGCTTAAGCTCTTTCTTACAGCTATTCCTCAGGGTCCTGTATAATACCAAATCAGCATGACCTCCTGAGCATTTGAACTTTTCCCATGCCTCATCTCTGTGCTTCATTTTCCTTCTTTTCTGATCCAGCCAGTATGCACATTTGCCACTGACTCTCCGTTGTTTAAGTGGGGCATGCTTACTAAGTACACTTAAGAAGTTATGGGCTAAGCAATCGAGAGCAACATCAATGTTAACAAGATTCTTAAGGTCCACCCAGTATACCCCTCTCAGATCCTGGAGAAAATCATTGGGAACAAAACTAGATAGGTCCCGGGCAAGTATGATCCTAGGGGGAACATTAGGTGAGTTATTCCTCCTGATGCAAAAGACGGGAGCATGATTGCTGAGAGAGTCAGGCATCAGACCAGCTGCTCTACATCTGTCTGGACGGTTAACCAGTATCCAGTCAAGAAGAGTATGATTTCCAGGCTTGGTGTTAGGCCTCATGGGTTCACTGATTACCTGCGTGAGGGGCACATCAGATAGCAAAGATTTGCTAACTGTATTGTGTAGCCAGTTTAAGTTAAAGTCACCCTTGAGAATATGTTCCCTCACAGGGTTACTGGACAACTGCTTGATGAGGAACTCTAGTTCACATTTCGCCACCTTGGGTGGGTTGTAGGTGCATCCAGTGGTTGTGGATTTGGTCCCACCTAGGGTGAGCTTAATTAGGAGACACTCTGAATCCCTGTTATCCAACCAGGATGGACAGATATTAAGGGCATTAAGGGGAGTTCCATACATAAATAACTCCTCCTCCTCCTTTTCTGTTTATTATGTCCATCCAGAAAATGGTGTATCCTGAGATATCTATCTCATGGGTAAGTATGTAGGGTTTGAGCCATGTCTCTGTGATGCCAATGACATCAGGGGAGTAGAGATCAACCCAGGCCTCAAGTTCATGTAATTTGGGTCGTAGACTACAGATGTTCATTTGAACTAACTTCAAGCCTTTGGTTAGGTTCCATGTGGGGTCCGAAGGGGAGGAGATTCTGCAACTGAGAGGTCCCGGGTTCAATTCAATATCTCCTGCCAGGTGGAGGACATGCTTACTTAGGTGCCAGGGCAGGTAGGGTGTGGGCCATTTTGGCCTTACTGGTGCACCCATGTGGTAGTAAACGAGCTTGTAGCAGTTCCCCATAGCCCTAAGCCCGAGGAGTGTAACCAGCCCAGGAGAATAGGTGTATATGCCAAACAAAATGAGATGGATAGTGGTCTGCACACTTTTAGTTTGCTATAGTCAGGAGCAGAACAGAGGAAGAGGCTCAAGTCCAGGATAACAAGGGAGAGTAAGAGGCTGGCAGGGGCCAGCAGGCTATATGAGGGCATGATTAGAAATAAGCTTCTGGGGTTATGCAGGCAAGACCAGGGACATTAGTAATAGGTAAGCAATAATGCCCGACAGGGCGGGTGGTATTGCCCATACCGCCCACCCTGGAGGGCATTATTGCGCTTAGAAAATGGGCTAACGGGTTTTTTTTTTGCAATATTTAAGAATAAACATAAAAAAAAAATTAAAATTATCTTATACTTGCTTGGTTTGGAAAGTAGTCCCTCTACTGGCATTCTTGACAATATGTACCAGTAGAGGGCAGTGCAGCATTTCACTGTTTTGTTACCACTGTGTATAGTATATCTTACACTTGGCACTTGAACCCCTCAAACCCCCCTACTTGAGTTACATTTTTTTTATTTTTACTGAGACCCTGCTTACAAGCATCTGTGTTTTGTACTGCAGCAGTAGCCTGGCAGTTGAATAGAGAAACAGAGGCATGCTGTCCTCTGTGTTTACTGATTGCAATGGGATCGGGAAGGACAATGGAGTGCAGGAGAGGTAATGTTAGTAGTACGCTACTCAGGTACTTTATTTCTCCGATTTCTTTATTTGGGGTGAGCAATAAAAACGATGATATTGCAGGAACAGCGATAGCGCTGTGAGGAAGATTTCTTCCTATACTCGGAGAGTAGCGCTGAAACGAACCACCGCGTGCATGAGCAGTCCTGAAACAAATTGCTGTGTGTGACAGTACCAGTGAAACGAGCCGTCGCGTGTCTTCTGGTGGCGTGGTGGTTCTCTATAGGAGAAAAAAACATATTTTCTCGGTTTCTTCTCTTTAGTTTGTATCTTTTTGTGGGTAGGAGGGCTGTTTACGTATTTATGCCTGTCTGTGGTCAGTGAGCGGTGGCAGCGAGCGGTGGCAGTAGGGGTTTTAGGCACATAACGAAAAAAGAAAGCCAGCTCTACATCAGGGAAACCAGGCACATATTTTTATTTTGGACCACTAGTGGGTGATTCCTGGTCAAAAGAGTGAGAGAGTGTGTGTGTGTGTGGGGGGAGCTGATCTCACTAGCTGTCTCGCTAAGTGATAGAAAACATGGCGGCAGTTTGAAATTTTGTGCCAGTTGCTTCAGCCAATGATGAAGCAGGTTGGGCACAAGGATACTTGGCTGGGCATAAGGCAGGATTGGGCTGGCACTTCTTACTTGCTGGTCATCTATTGAAACTTAATGTACCTCTATGTTGAGGGTACTGACCAATCAGATTACAGCAAGTAAGAAGCCCAATCTTTTTTTTTTTTTCTATTTATATTTTCACCACTTAGGCTGCATGGTATCGGTACCATCTGCAGTCACGCTTCCACCCCCACATCAGCCTCCGCCCCTCCGATACCCTGTGGCTTACCCCCCATGGTGGGGCTGCGGCACTGGGGACACATGCCGCAGGCGTCGGACTAGGTCGGAGGGCTGGCCTGAGGGGGCTAATTGAAGCTGTGACCAGCTTCATCAAGGAGCCCTGGCGGCATACTCCCATTTTCCTTTTTCCAGGAGGCGGGGGCGTGCAAATCGCGGGCGTCCTGCCGCCTCCGGCCTTACACCTGTGGGGTCGGTAGTCGGCGCTACACCTGGTCTCCACCAGGAGTCGCGCCCAGACTCCGGCTGCCACCCCATCCCTCCCCTGGAGAGAGCAGTCCATAGGACTCTCTATCCTTCTCCCCGGCCTGGCCCTCCGGCGACCCGAGTCCCGTTCCGAACCGGGTGCCGGCGTCGCAAGTGGAAATCCCACCGCTGCCGGCGGCGGCTAGAAGCCCATTTTCTAATACCAGACAAATTATTTAGCCCACAGTGCTCTCTAGTACCAGCTCAGGGTAGGATGCAAGTAAAATTGGTTTCTCAGGAAGGGGAAAAATAATCTAGTAAGCCAACAGTAATGCACCCCATACACTAGCACTGTTTCCACTAGTATAACGTCATGGAAAACTGAGCTGGCAAGTCACCACAGGCTAACCCCCAGTAGAGGCATGAGTACACAGCCAGTAACACCTTAGTAATACGGGAAGAAGCATATGTATAGACAGGGATTAGAACAGCAGTGCAGCACGATGCAGGCTACTACATGGACATATCCTAGAATATGTAAATCCTGGGCTTAGGCATGCAGGACCAATAACACTTAGGAACATATCAAGTTCAACCCCCGGGGGTGGGGCATAAGTCTATATAATATGTAGATGATTAGGGGGCTGGGTCGGCAGGTGTAAAAATCCACCAGCAACACTAGCCGGAGAGCCCTGGCTGGCACAGTCCTTAAAGTTAATTAATTCAGCTCAATGGAGCTTGGTTGCAGCCGCAGTTTTTGCCCCATTTTAACTTAATTTCTGCAGCTCCAGGGAGCTGGGGCAGAAGAAATCCAACATCATCCTCAGTGAGTTCCGATGAACTCAGATTGCAGATAGGGCAAGAAAGGCAGCCTTTAAGTAGCCAAGCAGGACACGCTTAGCTGGAGGAACTTGGCGCCTTTTTTCTTTAAATCATAAAAATAAAAATCCACCAACAACACTAGCCGGAGAGCCGCGACTGGCACAGTCCTTAAAGTTAATTAATTCAGCTCCGTGGAGCTCAGTTGCAGCCACGGTTTTTGCCCCATTTGAACTTAATTTCTGCAGCTCCAGTGAGCTGGGGCAGAAGAAATCCAACGTCGTCCTCGGTGAGTTCCAATGAACTCAGACTGCCTCCCTACATCCCTGCCACGGCTGCCCCTGCCTGCCCCCGTCCATCATGTGGTGCACATCTGTCATGTGCCACCCTGCGTCTGCCTATGCACCCTTTCACACCCCTGCTGTCCCAGTGCCCTCTTGCCTGTGACTGCCTGCCCACAGCCCACCCCATGTGTCCTGGACATGGTGCCACCCTGTACTACTGGCGCTCAGTCTCATGTACCTAACAGGTGTCCACTTTGGATGTTCCTGGCCTTGAACCTCATGCACAGTGCTGACTGGTGCCATATGTATGCATCATGTGTGCTCCCAGGGTGTGTGGCGCAGACATTGGTGATGTGCACCGTGGCATCGCACACCACCTGGCAGTTCACTGAATGGTACTCCTTTTGATTCACGTATGTGAAGCCCTCCTCACCAGGTGGTGCACGGATTACCACATGGGTGCAGTCGATGGCTCCTATGATACCTGGCATGCGTGTCACCCTATGGAACCCCTACATGGCTTCTGTCCGCTCTGCCTGCTTGCTTGGGAATTTGATGTATTCTGAAGCATACGGTAGCAGTGCAGTGAGGAACTGTGTGAGGAGGTGGGATGTTGAAGCCTGTGATGTGCCAGTGGTGTCCCCAGTAGGCCTCTGAAAGGTTCCCGTGGTGAGCAGGCACATGACCATTGTCACCTTGGTCTCCACCGAGATGGGATGACCTTGTGCAATGGGTGCCTGCATCACATCATGGCACAGCTCACATAGCTGCCTCAGCATGGCCCTGGTGAGGCGGTATCAGTTGACTTTCTCCACCTCTGTCAGCTGCTCAAAGGACAGCTGGGCACGGTACCGCCATGGGGCTAGCTGCCTATGGTTCCTTCCGGTGCCCTGCCTCCTCATTAGGGCACCAGCAATGGCAACTGATGCTGGGTTCATCCCCTCTGTCATTGTAGCCCTCTGGTGTAGCTTGCTGCCTGGTGTTGTTGCTGGCAGTGTGCCTGCCTATGCCTCTCCCTCTGTCTGGTTCCACTTCCCCTCTGACTGTGGCTGTGTGCTGCTGTTGTCGTTCCATTGATGGCCTGCTGGTGTGCTGGACTTAAGTCTCCTTCTTTTGTACTTATCTTTCTTTGGCGCATCTTGGATTTGCGCTGGATTTGCCCCATTGATGCACCCTGGTTGTGTTTTGTGAATTGGGATGTACTGTGTATGCATCAGTACACCCCCTGTATATGCACCGCATGTCATTATGTTGCGCCTATGGCGCATGTCTTTTGGCGCAGGGTATCTCATTTGCACAGGCACTTTCTCCCTGTTCCTGAATTGGCCTCCGGCACATTTCTGACTTGCGCCGACGCATCTGAGTTGCACTTGGCACATCTGTTTTGAGAATCTTGCCCTTAGTGTTTATTCTCTGTTTATTTTTGTGCGCTGTTTAACTATTATTAATTTTTGCATTTTTGCATTATTGTTATAGCCTTCCTATGTTTCTCTTATGTGTCATTTTCCCTTGGTTTGCCTCCTTTCATCTGGCTACCCTCCAGCTTGCCGGCCCTCACTTACTAGGAGGTCCTTTAACTTTGTTGCCTTGGAGTTATTACCTAATATGTTGCCTTGACTTGCTGGAGGTTTGGCTTTTTTTATTTGCTCCACTGTCTTAGAAATGCATGTTGGCACAGTTTATTAATTAAGGGATAGTGCTTATTACAGCAGCTTCACCTAGTGTCTGTTGTGGAGCATTACTTCATTACTTTATTTTAATTATATAGTGTTTTAATATTTTTGTGTTTAGGTACACACAGTAATACTTCTATTGAGTTATTATCAGTTTCTGCTCTTTTCTGTGCTGCTCTGCATTTTTTTCAGTCTGTTTAAAAGACTGCATTGCAGTTTACTGAACTGTTAAAGTTTCTGTGCATTACTGATCGTCTGTGTGCATGCAGTCAAGTCAGATGCATTTTATTGCACCACCATAATAGCAGTACTCTTCATTTCTTAGCCCATCTGTCATATTTTTCCTGCTTCTATCTAGCTACTACTATAAATTCCATTGCAAAATAAGGTACTGTTGTTCCACTCTAGGATTTCTGAAGACTGGTGAAGGTCTTGTTGTGCCTGTGTGGCTGCATCTGTTTAGTGCTGAATTTCCATCTGGAAGTCACTGTTGTTTTTTTTTTGGCTTCCCATCCACCAAATACTGAATAAATATAATGTTGCTGTTAGTTGTGTGTGTTTAGTCTGTTGAAATTGATGTCACTGTACAACTATCATGTGTTTCCTCATATTACTGTGATGGAATACTGTCTCTCACTGAATATTATAGCATTTAAATAAAAGAAAAAGGCATACTAAAGAAATGTACCTATTGCAGTATTTTTGACATCATGCTGTCTTGTGAATCCTCTTGAATTTGTTAGCAACCCACAAAATTAGAAAAAAAAATCACTGTTTGCAAGAAACATGTTTCTTTTCTTGGTGACTCTGCATAATATAAAAAAAAATGCCCAAAAGACATGGTCAGGCAAAGGTGTTTCTGACTGTGGTATATGAGCCACATAAGTCAGAGGGGTATAAGCTTTGGCTCTGTGGTCAGGGCATTCCGTCACATCACATGGAATGAATAAAAATTCCTTGAAGGGAAAAATGACTGCGTCAGAGAGGGTTAGGTCAGGTAAGGTCCCTGAATCTGTGAGGGTAGCAACAGTGCCTGCAGCATCACCCTTAGCATAGGTGGTGAATGAAATAAATTCTGTGTGTGTCTGAAATAAAATCTGCCAGCCAGTCCTCAAGTACAGTAGCCATGTAGGTAAACGTTGCAAATTAACACTGGAGGTTTGCCACAGGCATGAGAAGGATGGCTTTGAATGTTCAAGTAGTGTTCAGCATACCAGTGTGGTGCATATCTCAGTTCAAACGTTGTACTCATTGTCACGTCATGATCACAGAGTCATGAGTCACAAGACAAATCACGTTCTTCATCGTCATGATCATGATTCACAGCACAACTTTTTTTGTCCAACATACCGAGCAGGACAATCACATCTATGTTTGTACCCAGTCACGATGATGGTGGTGCTGAATAATGCAGGTGAAGCAGACCATCCTGGTGCAGTGTAAAACAGTGTATCATTGAGGTTGCTGATGCAGTCATGGAAAATTAATTTCCAGGTAGGTACAACTCCGGCATAGAGGATTACGAGTGCTGCTTTCCTTTTTTGTTTGTTTCCCTTGTTTTCCGCTGGTGTAAAGTATTCAACAACAGTGACATACAGGCCAGATGATGGATATACCAAAAGACAGGAACAGCACCACGGGGTACTGATACTGAATGGGATACTGGAATGAACTCAGAATAATTTATACATCATTTGTTTGCAGGTAGCATCAAGGTATTGTGGACTGTCACTATATTCCAATCTGAAGGTGGACAATAGTTTGGGTACACTGAAGACCTGGAAAGAAGACAAAAATATTAATGAAAATTGTTTTCCAAATGACGCATGCAACCCCCCACCTCCCCCCAAAAATACTTACCTTTCATGGATTGACATTGTTTATATAGCCAAAGTCAACTTTCAGACACATGAGGAACACATGTACAGGGGCAACATGGTTTCATCACTATGATCGTGAATCTGTGTGCTGTAATCTAAGAATGTAAAAGAAAAGAACAGTAATGAGAAATGCTTGTAATTTATTCAACCACAGCAGTACCCCCACCCCAAAAAAAGTTTACATTTTACAGTACCACATTAGATGGTGGCACATATGTATGGCATGTGAATTTGACCATGGCCAACACACTGGTGAAGGGGAAACATTCAGTATGTATGAAGATGATTCTCTCCAATGGAACAACATGACAGACTGCTCAGTGCTTACAACAAAAAATAAGATTCAATAAAAATTAAGTGGCAGTGTCTCTGAGCAAACATGACAGTGTCACGTACACTAACTTACCGGTGTTGGCATGAATACACACACATAGCACAACATGTTTCAGTCAGTGCAGCATAAGAATTTACCAGAAGATCAAATTATAGTTCAATGGGAGGGCTTAAGTCCGAGGTTCAATGTGGGGAATAACTCCTCCCACAGCCTCTACTGAACCCCATCACTAACACACCTCCCTTACTTAGGGAGTGTATTTTGTTCCCTAGGCTCTCTGTGTGGCACGTGTGGCTGAGCTGTCTCCCTTGCCTGATGCTGCTCTTTCTTATTTGTTTTCCTTCCCCTCTGCATCTTCCCCTTCCCTTCCGTTTTCCATTTCTCTCTTGTTTTGGTGTGTTTTATTTATTTATTTGAGTTTTGGTTAAGTCCACTGAGACAATTACAGTCCATTTTTCAGGGGCGACCTGGGGTTACACTAAGTACAAAAACAGTGCAAACTTACAGAGACATAATAAAACAATAAGTACAATAATATAAATGCAATAGTAAGTACAATCATTTGTATAAACATGTAGTCAGGAAACTAAGACCTAGATTGCTAGGCAAAAATTTGAGAACTGAGGGTAAGGGCTCAGGAGAGGAACAGGTTGAAAAGTAAAAAGGGGAGAGAAGCATGGGCAGTATGCAGGAAGTGAAGAGTAAGGGATAGAATTAAGTGGAGATGAGGTAAGGGCAGGTAGGGTAGGGTATAAAATTGGCAGAAGCATAAGTAGGAGGTGAGGACTGAGAGGGGAGCAGTCAGATTAGATTGGAACAAAGGAAGAGAGGCGCAGGATAGGATGGAGGGAGTGAGTTTTGTTGTACCTTATGTCCCATGTCCTCGCCGGTACCCCCTCTCTTGATGGCTCCATTCCACCTGCTTGCTTTCTCCTCTTTGTTCCTGCTGGTGCCTGGGTTTCCCTTCATTCATTTTCTTTTTGCACTTTTCACCACATTCTGTCCCTACCCCATGGTGCTATGAGCACTCCCTCCCTGCCACTGTCCTGGTACTTCCCTCAATCCCCCTCCAGGGCCGCACCCACTTCCTGTCCATTCCCATGAGAACACCTTTGTCCCTTTCAACTCCTCCAACTCTCAAGGCTAACCTATGCACTGCAAGATTTACAGTAGCAGAGGGAAATTCTTGAATCTCATAGTTTTGTTAGTTTTTCACAGGAATCCCTAACTCTCCCTGCCATTGTGGCAAGTGTCTGCTCCCCCTACGCAGTAAGTACATCTCTATGTTTGTTATTTACAGCCCTTTCCAATAACTGCTGACGTAGGCTATGGATTTGCATTGCCACTGTGTACCTCCCATGTTTGCTTACTCACACTGCTTCAGATCATAACTGAGCATTGAATGTTGTTTTTACACTGAAAGTCACACACATATATATGATTATGTTTTAACTCACCACCTTGATGATGTGCTATAACTATTTGCCAAACGTACTAATACCACCAAGAACCAAGCAGAACTCTAGCCCACTTCTGGGTTCTTTTTTCTGCAACCTTGTCAGATATCTACCCCCTAGATATCCCAAATTTCCCTGTTTCTTCTTACTTATGCAGTCCTACTCTAAGCATTGCCTACCTCTTGCTTTATGCTGTTATTGGACACACTCTGACTGATCTTACTGGACTCAAACTTCAGTTCATACCTGGAATCAATCTCTGGTATTGTGTGCCTTTCCTAGTTATACAATTTCCCATTTTCCTTTCACCGTCCGAAGGCTGCTGCTGTACCTGATTCTCCAACTGTGTCCAAGAGGGCCCAAACATTCAGTTTCTAAACAGACTACTGCCTGTCCTGGTCATGATGCCATATGTGCTGCCCTAACTGCCTGACATGATTTCTCACTACATATTGGTTGGGGGAAGGGGGTGTATTGGAGACTTAGGCTTCTGTCCCTTAACTTGCAAGCCTCCATGATGTGTGTTACCTACATTTTCCTTTTTACAGAGTCATTTTCTTGACCACGTCTCTGAGGTTCAGATTTAGGCTACTGCAGCTTGGCTCACTCATGGTGCTGGGGGGAGGGGAGGTTGGAAGTCAGACCAGCCTTAGTCAATTACACTGCACTTTAGGACCATTTCCATTTCAGTGCTGTTTTGTCTCCTGCTGCCCATATCTTATTATTCCTATTTCACTATCTCCTTTATCTTGAATGGATCCTCATCATATTCCTCCCTATCTGTACCTTTTGCACTGCTCTGCCTCAGGACACTGGGGGGGGGGTGCTCCCATGTGCTCCCGCTCCACCAAACCTAGTTGCTCCCGCTCACACCTCCCCTGCTGCCTACAACTTCAGTTAGCTATATTTACATATTTCTCTGTCTCTCTGGTTCATGACTTTGTTTCCAGTAGAATCTTTCTTTCCTTCCATGATGATGCTCCAAGGCTGGCCCCTTCCTCTCCACATCACACCCTTTATGTGCCTACAGTTTCTATCTTGATACGTATGACTCACTATTCCTGTGTACTAGTCATCATGCCCTCTCATTTCAATTCCTTAACCTACTCTTTGTCTACAGCAGTGTTCTGTGCCTTCAGCAAGTCCATACCAGCAGTACTCTGGACTTTGTCCCTAACTCACATCTTCTGAGGTGCTGAGCAAAGGTAGGCATCCCCTGTCTACCGGGGATGGGATTCAGTTACAATTACTGCCTCCTGCTTCCTTCCAACCAGACATCCTCCATCCCTAACTCTGCTTCCAGCAGTGAGTAAAGGTTAGCTCGCCCTACCAGGGATGTGGTTTTCATGTCTACCTAATCACTGTCATGCCATGCCTTCTACCTCATACCAGTTGCTGCTTCCCTTCGGGAATGGAACTTCTTAGCCCCATGTGCCCTCATCATCCTACCTATGCTTAGCTGCCTCAAGTCTGGATCATCCCGCCTCAGCCATCACCAATGGGTGTCTGCATCTCCAGTCCACTGCTTAAACTTTATGCATTCTCAGCCTGATATGCGGATTCTGCTTCCCTTCAGGAACATGACCTTTGCCAACTTGCATTCTCCATCCTACCTGGTCTACAGCCTCGATTCACTGTCCTGTCATGCTGACTTCCATGGCTTGGAGCCGAAATCTGCATTGGACTGTGTCTACCTTCTGTATCCTATACCTGATGTGGGTTGCCATTTCTCTTCAGGAATGGGACCTCTATACCTAATCAATCTCCCACCTTTTCCCAGAAGCTTCATATGTTGGTCTTCACACTCTGACTACCTAGTTTGATTGCCTGTTTATGTGACTTCACCGGTTCCATACTTTCTCTAGCCCATACCCAGATGCCACTCCTGTCTGGAGTGAAATCTCATCCTCTCAGTTGCCTCCATCCTCCTACCTCATCCTGGTGGTATCAGTTACTGGTTGTCTCTCCTTGAGTACCGGGACTGGACGCTCATTTCTGAAATAGTCTGTTTCAACTTTGGATGCTCTGTACTGGTCCTCCGCCTGCTCCTCCCTCCTGGACCTGAACCATTTACCAAATTTGCCTCCACCATCATACATTATCTGGTGTGGTGTGCCCAGGACATCTAACCTCAGCTCCCTCGTTTAGAAGCCTGTCTCTGCACCTGCAAGTTCATCCTTCTACATTTTCTACCTCCTGCCTGATTATAGCTTCCCGCCAGATACAGTACCCCTTTGCTCCAAATGTCCTCCTTCCTTCCTCACCAGTCTCCAACATGCACTTCCCTGGACCATCATACTCGACCTCCTTTGACCTCACTTCCCTCATGATTTGGATAGAAACATAGAAACATAGAATTTGACAGCAGATAAGGACTACTTGGCCCACCTAGTCTTCCATTTCCCTACCTAACAGATAAGCTGCAGATCCTAGTTAACCAACAGCCTATTTCCTCCTACCCACCACTAGAATTGCCTTATGTCTGTCCCACACATTCTTGAATTCCCCCACTGTTTTTGACTCTACTGCTTCCTCAGGAAGGCTGTGCCATTCATCCACAACCCTCTCCGTGAAAAAATACTTCCCCACATTACCTCTGTGCCATCCCCCCCTCTATCTCCAAATTGTGCCCCCTTGTTCTTGCACATCTCTTTTTCTAAAAGATGCTACTCTCTTGGACTCTGTTGATTCCCTTGATGTACTTGAAAGTTTCTATCATGCCCCCCCCTTTTCCTTCTCTTCTCTAGTGCATACATATTAAGCTTCTTTAGTCTCTCTTCGTATGTCTTCTGGTGCAGACCCTGCACCATTTTAATTGCCCTCCTCTGGACAGCCTCCATCCTGTCTATGTCCTTGCAGAGACTGGATCTCCAGAACTGGATGCAGAACTCCAGATGGGGTATCACCAACTGTCTGTACAGAGGGACAACAACTTTTTCTTTTCTACTGGTGATGCCACTCTCTATGCATCCCAGTATCCCACTAGCCCTCTTTACTGCCTTCTCACATTCCTTGCCCACCTTAAGGTCATCTGATATGACTACCCCCAGGTCCCTTTCCATTTCTGTTGTTGTTGTTATCTCACCCCCCCATTATGTACTCTTCCACTGGATTTTTGTTTCCCAGGTGCATTGCTTTGCACTTCTTTGCACTGAATCTAAGCTGCCATACATTTGACCATTCCTTCAACCTTTCCAAGTTCCTTTGCATCCTCTCCACCCCACCTTCTGTATCAACTCTGTTGCAGATCTTTGTGTCGTCTGCAAAGAGACATCCTTTTCCTTCCAGTCCCTCTGCAATGTCACTTATAAAGACATTAAAGAGGACTGGTCCCAGTACCAAACCCTGCAGTACCCCACTAGTAACCCCCCCCTTTCTTAAGAGTAAACTCATTTTACTATTACCCTCTGTATCCTGTTGTCCAGCCAATTTTTTACCCAGGCTACCACCTTGGGACCCACTCCAAGTCTAGCTAAGTTGTATATTAATCTTTTGTGTGTGACTGTGTCAAATGCCTCTAAAAGTCTAGGTAGGCCATGTCCACAGCCCCTCCCTGGTCTACTACATTGGTCACCCAGTCAAAGAAATCTATTAGATTAATCTGACATGACCTTCCTGCTGTGAATCCATGCTGCCTTGGGTCCGGTGCCCCACTGGCCTCTAGGAACTCAACAATTCTTTCCTTTAGAAGTGATTCCATCATTTTCCCTACCGCTGAGGTCAAACTAGCAGGTCTGTAGTTTCCTGCCTCTGTCTTGCTCCCACTTTTGTGAAGGGGAATCACGTCTGCCCTTCTCCAGTCCTCCTGGTACCACACCATCCTTCCATGATTTGTTAAAAAGGGTAGTCAATGGTGTCACTAGTTCTACCTTTAGTTCTTTTAGAATTCTTGGGTGAATCCCGTCAGGCCTCATTGCTTTGTCCACCTTCAGTTTTAAGAGTTCTTTCAAAACCCTTTCTTCTGTGAATGGACTGGTATCGACCTCCCTATCCAGAGTGCTTCTATTCTTTGATTTAGGTACCTCCCCCTCCTCTTCCTTTATGAATACTGAGCAGAAGTATTCATTCAGTATCCCTGCTTTTTCACTGTCATCCTTTGCCCTCTTGCCAGCTTGTTCAGTCTCTCTCTTAAATCCAGTTTGACTGCCTCATGGACTTCCTTGTTGCAGGTCACCCGTTCTGGCTGCTTTATGAGTTCGTTTTATTCTTCAGAGGTGAGAATCTCATTCTTCTTCACTCCAGCACCTTCCATCATTTCCTCTCATTGTTTGCAGCCTTTGTCAGATGTGGGACTCGTGTATCTCAATTCAGTTGCTCTTGGTGCTTAGCTTCACTCCTTGGCCTTCCATGGATCATCCTCTGATAACTTGCTACTGCCTTCCTGCATTCCACTGCTACATAGATACATAGACAGTGTTGGCAGATAAGGGCCTATGGCCCACCTAGTCTGCCCATTTGAGCTTGTAAGTTCAGTTTGTTTTCCTAGAAGTCTATTTCCCCTTACCCCTGACCTCTAGAATTCCTTTATGTCTATCCCATGCATTCTTAAATCCCGTGATTGTTTCAGTCCCCACCACTTCCTCTGGCAGGGTGTTCCACTTGTCCACCACCCGTTCTGTGAAGAAATTCTTTCTCATGTTTCCTCTGAATCGTCCTCCCTCCAACTTCATCCCATGCCCTCTAGTCCTGAAACATCTTTTCGCTTAAAATAGTGTTTTCCTGCACCCTGTTCCTCCCTGTAAGATACTTGAATGTCTCTATCATATCCCTCTCTCCCTCCTCTCCTCCAGGAGTACATGTTCAGTTCCTTCAACCTGTCTTCATAGGACTTGTGATGCAACCCATGCACCATCTTTGTTGCCCTCCTCTGAACCTTTCTCACCCTGTCTATGTCCCACGTAGGTATGGTCTCCAGAACTGTACACTGTACCCAGGTGGGGCCTCACTAGTGTCTTGTATAGTGAATTATGACCTCCTTTTCCTGCTGGTGATGCCCCTGCCTATACATCCCAGCATCCTATTTGCTTTACCTGATGCCTTGTCACACTGTTTCCTACCTTGAGGTCATCAGAGATGACAACCCCAAGATCCCTTTCCTGCTTGGTGCATGCTATATCCTCACCCCCAACTGATATATTGTGCCAGGTTTTTGGCCCCATATGCATTATCTTGCACTTCTTTGCATTGAATTTCAACTGCTAAACCCTTGACCATTCTTCAAGTTTCTGCAGGTCCCTTCTCATTCTGTCTACACCTCTGGTGTGTCTACTCTGTTACAGAGCTTTGTGTCATCAGCGAACAGTGAAATTCTGCCTTCTATATCCTGTGCAATGTCACTGATGAAGATGTTGAATAGGACCGGTCCCAGCACTGATCCCTGTGGTACCCCACTGGTCACTCTTCCTCTGTGGAGTGACAGCCATTTACCACCACCCTCTGTGTCCTGCCACCCAGCCAGTTACCTACCCACACACTACTGTCCTGCCCACACCCATATTCCCCAGTTTGTGTAATAGTCGTCTATGTGGCACAGTGTCAAGGCCTTGCTGAAGTCCAGATAGGCCATGTCCACTGCCCTCCCCTGATCCACCTCCTAGTCACCCAGTCAAAAATTCAATGAGGTTGGTCTGACATGACCTCCCCTGGTGAAACCATGCTGCCTTGGGTCCTGTAGTCCATTGACAACCAGATGTTCCACCAATCTCTCCTTCAGTAGTGCTTCCATGATCTTTCCCACTACCGAGGTGAGGCTGACTGGTCTGTAGTTCCCTGCTTCCTCTTTGTTCCCACTTTTGTATAAGGGACTACATCTGCTGTCCTCCAGTCTTTGGGTACCTCCCCTGTTTCCAGTGATTGGCTGAACAGGATAGCCAGAGGTTCAGCCACCACCTCTCTTAGTTCTTTAAGGACCCTGGGGTGCACCCCATCTGGCCCCATTGCTTTATCAGCTCTTATTACTTCCAGTTCCTTCAGGACCCTTTCTCGTGTAAAGGGACTTGTGTCCATTTCTGCACCATTCTCACCCCTTGTACTCCCTTCAGACCCATTACCCCCCTCTTCCATAGTAAAGACTGAGCAGAAATACCTGTTCAATATGTCAGCTTTACTGTTGTCATCCTCCACTCGGCTCCCATCCTCCCCCTTCAGTCTCACTATCCCTCCCTTTGTCCTTCTTTTTTCACTTATGTACCTGTAAAAGGTTTTGTCCCTTTAACCACTGATTTTGCAATGTGTTCTTCTGTCTGAGCTTTGGCTTCCCTTACTGACTTCCCTGCCTCCCTTTGTTTCTCCTGGTACTTCTCCCTATCCCCTTCTGCCTGTGTCTTTTGTATTGCCTGAATGCAATCTTTTTGGCTTTCACTTTCTTTGCTATACCTCTTGAAAACCATAATGGTCTCCTCTTTCTTTTCCTCTTGCTAACCTGCTTAATGCATAATTCTGTTGTTCTTATAATCCCCATTTTAAATACTGCCCACTGTTCCTCAATCCCTGATTCCTGTCCCATTCCCTTAATGCCTCTTTCAAGCATCTCCCATTTTCCCAAAGTCTGCCCCCTAAAATCCAGGATACGTGTTTTTGTGGTTTGGTTCTGCTCTTTCTGTGATTTCAAACCACAATGACTGGTGGTCACTGTTACCCAGGTGCTCCCCACTGTTACCCCCATCACACTGTCCCTGTTTGTGAGCACAAGGTCCAGTATTGCCTTCTGGCCAGTTGGTTCCATGACCAGTTGCTTGAGGAAGGCACCTGAAGGGAGTCCAGGATAAATCTGCTCCTAGTTGATGCTGCTGCTGGGATGCTCCAGTCCACGTCTGGAATATTGAAGTCTCCAACAAGTACTACCTCACCCTTGTCTGCCATCCTTTGGATGGCTAGCATCAGCTCCCTATCTGTTTCTTCCTCCTGGGCTGGTGGTCTATAGACCACACCTGTGCGGATGGCTGGCCCCATTTTCCTTTCCAGCTTAACCCACAGTATCTCCCCCATTTTGTTCCTCCTGGATCTGTGTGGCCCTTATGTCATTTTTCACATACAGTGCCACTCCTCCTCCCTTCCTGCCTGCTCTGTCTCTTCTGAATATGTTGTAGCCAGGTATGGCCATCTCCCAGTCATGGTTATCATTACACCAGGTTTCAGTGATGCCACAATGTCCAGGTCTGACTGTACCATGACAGCCTCCAGATCTTCCATCTTGTTGCTAAGGCTCCTGGCATTTGCACACATGGCTTTCCATGATTTGACCTCCCTAGACTGCTTCACTGTTCTACTCCAGCCCCTTCCTTGGTTGTCATTTATCCCTGGTTCTCCTTGCTGTTTGCTCTTCTGCTGAATTTTGCCCTTTCTGCTTATCCACCTTTTGGACACTAATCTCCATCTTTGCACACTGCTTTGCAGAGATAGCCTCCTCTGGTTCACTGGTTCCATTACTAGCTGTGGGGGTGAGCAAGTAGGTATCATCCTTGCTGGCCTGCCACCTTTACAATTTTAAATGCTTGTCAATGTAGCATTTAAACTTATCATTGAGTGCTTGATTCCCTCCAGGATGGATGCAGGCCGTCAGGCTTGAACAAACCTCCATCCTCCAGATGGGTCCCCAGTCACCAATGAATCCAAACCCTACCTCACAGCACCAGTTCTTCAACCATGAGTTAAAGTTCCGTGCATGCACTCCTATGCTCTCCCTTGTTTCTCACAGGTAGTACTTGAGAAAGTGACAGAAGTAGCTACTTGCTTGAGACCCCTCCCCAGTTTCCTAAACTCTTCCTGAACTTCCTTTGCTCCCCATTTGCCAAGTCATTAGTACCTAGGTGGATAATGACATCCAGCTCACCCTCCTGTCTTGCCTTCCCAGTAATCCCCACTATCTTCCTTCCATCCCTCCATGCCGTGGCACCTGGTAGGCACCTCACCTCCCTGTCCTCCCCTCCTGTGTTCCTAGCTGGATCCTCTTATGATGGAGTCCCCACCAGGATTCGCTTCCTCCTCCTCTGGGGTCCACTGCTTTCCCACTGAGGTCGCCTCCTTGCCTAACCTCCACATCCTTTCCTTCCACTTCCCTGGGTACCTCTATTTGGTTGTCCTCATTTGCCAGTGTGGCATAAGGAGTTCTTGAGAGGAATAGGATCTGGGATGTGCCTCTGCCTGACTGCTCTAACCCTCCCTGAGCCCACTGTCATCCAAGTGCTCCTCGCTCTCGGCATCCTTTGAGGCAGCTGCATTGGACTGGTGGTTCCTGGATGGGGTGATGGTACTCCTGACCAGTTTACTTCCGCTCTGAGTCTGGCTACCTCATCCCGCAGTCCCGAGAGATGCATGCAGATAGGGCAGCACCTCAGTGTCCAGAAGGTCTGCCTGAATATGGCTGCCCCACAGCCACTGCATTGCACCACTCCCCACATTATGCTGTTCACTGAAGAGCTGACGCAATCCTGTTCCTTCCCCACACTGTATGTCATCCGACTTTGCCTAGCCCATCACCTTCCCAGGATTATTCCTTCAGTCCATCAGGATTCACTCCAGACTTTCCTTCCATCTTTGGATTTCTGCCTTTTCATCTCCGCCTTGCAGGCTTGGGGCTTTGTCCTGTTTGCTGTGGTTCTCTTGGGCATACTACTGTATCTCTGGCCAGTATTCCAGCCCAGTCAACTACTCCTCCAGTTATCCATCTCATATTCCTACTCTGTCCATTCTAACAGCTCTTATCCACTACCTGATGGATCATTTCACCTGGGGAAACTACTTCTAGCAAACATCCCTTGGATAACATGCTTCATAAAGAATTACATCAGCATTGATTTTTTCTATACTGCCCAATCAGCTACTCATGATCATTCCTGGAATCTTATTCAACAGGACAATAGAAAGATCTCATTCATCTCTATTGGATACTCTCTACGAATCCTGTTTATTCAATTACGGTGACTTCCCTGTCTACCATGTCTCACAGGCTATTTTCCTACACAAAAAGGACTTAAATCCTTGTGTCATGCTCTGACTTTGTAACCACTATTGCTGTTATGGATACTGGGAATTGCAAGATGCCTCCTACCACTACAGACATCATCCATTTTGCCTTCTGCAGCCTCTCCTACCAACAGCGACTCTGTTGCCCATGTTACTCGACTCCTACCTTCTCAGCAGCCACTGCTTGTCATAGGACTTTCACAGCTGCCTTCCCAGAACTTCCATCATTGGATCTCCCATGCCTAGCTGTTTTACTAAAGTTATGTCATCCAAACCATTATTTTCTAGCTCCTAAACATCACCATACCTCATATACTCATCTGCATTTCTCCATCCTAATACCATCAGTCAACTTAGCCACCCATCCAGAGGTCCTTCTCGCCTATCTCCATTACTCCCTCCAGTGAAGATTTTCACCGTGAACAGGCTCCTCTGATTCTCAATCTGGAAATCCACATCTGTTATGGCAAATTCACTATCCCAGTCTTGCCTCCAAACAAGTCTTAATCAGCCATAGCACTAGGATCTTTTGGCATTTCACACTTCTTGACTTCACTACCAACCCATCCCATATACACTTCCAGACATTCACTTCCAAGCTTCTCTTAAGTATTTAGGCATTGGATTTCCTATAAACCTAACCAGTCATAGCCACCTCAGTGCATCTCATGGGCAATCACACCACAGAAATACCCATATTTACTTCAGCCAGTGGACAAGCAGAATGTGTACAAGTAAGATTCTGACATCAATGCCCAAATAAGCTATTAAATTCCTTGTACTGAACTTCCAATCATTCTCTCTATATAGTCAATTACCATCTGGACTGCATGTGCCAATCTTCCTGCATTTGTCTACAAATCACGTATGGCAGTTCTCTTATCAAGCACTCAAAGGCTCTACTTGATTCCTTCTTCCATTTCATGGATGTTTATTATGCAACTTATCACTCAGAACTGAAATCCTTACCTCCAGACTTTACCATGAACATCAAACCTTACACAACTTGGATATTCACCTATGACTTCACAAATCATTGCATCTCCCACTGTTCACTGTCTGGTACCATATCTATCAAATCATGCTCTCCTGCTCATTATGTCCCTGTAATCCCTTTAGACAAGCATCCTTCATCACCTTGGAAATCTGGACTTCATTCACCCTTCTTTGACGGGATCTGCTTCACACTCAGGATTCTACCGCATCTTCAGAAAAACCTACTTCTTCAACCTCAGAATCATCATCCATACTACATCATCCACGAATTGAGGATGCACCATCATCTCTCCAAGAAGCTCACCTTCCTCAGAATTAGCTATGGTTACCAGAACCTAGGTCTTTCTCCTCTTAGTATGCCCAGAGGATGGGCAGACCAATGGCTATGGGTCCTGAGAGGTTTCATCCACCTGGGGTTTATTCCTCTCCTGAGTGCCAGCAGTCATACTCTCCATGAGTTGGAGGAGGTATCTTTTTTGTGCCTTTTATTCCCTACAAATTCCTACCTACATATCTAATACTCCAGGGTGGGAATAGAGTAAAGCCACAAAAAGTACTGCAAGTTACACAAGCACTAATACCCCCTCATTATTCCCCAAACATTGAATGGGAGGGCTTAAGCCTGATGTTCAAGGGGAATAGCTCCTCCCACAACCTCTAATTAACCCCTCCTCTAACACACCTTTCTTGTTGGGAAGTGTTTTTTGTCCACTTCCATCCCCTCCTCCTCCTTCTCTGAAGCTCTTTTCACCCTTGTTCATGGGCCTTCTGTTCTCTACAGATTACTACCTACATACCTACTACTCAAGGGTGAGAATAGAGTAAAGCCATAAAAAGTACTACAAGTTATACAAGCACTAAATACCCCATTGCTATTCCACAGACATTGAATGGGAGGGCTTGGCCCAAGGTTCAATGTGGGGAATAGCTCCTCCTACAACCTCTACTTAAGCCCTCCTCTAATGCATCTCCCTTACTTAGAGAGTGTTTTTCATCCACCACCATCCCCCACTCCTCCTTCTCCTTCTCCTGCACTCTTCTCACCCTTGTTCATGGGCCTTCTGTTCCCTACAATTTCCTACCTACATATCTACTACTCAAGGGTGGGAATAGAGTAAAGCCACAAAAAGTACTACAAGTTACACAAGCACTAATACCCCATCGCTATTCCCCAAACATTGAACCCATGGTCATCTGTGGCTATCATCATTTAGCAACACACTGTACATCATCAGCAACAGAAAACAGATGGACAACAACAGCAGCAGCAGGCACCAGAAATCCATTTTCTCACTCGGGACAGTTATGCAGAATTCTGGCACTAGGTGCACACATTTTGCAGTGCATCAAGAAATACTTGTAACTTTCCTAAACAGTTTTTCATGTGATTATTCTTCATCTGGACTTTTCATGATATTTAAATAGTAGCAGCAGCAGGTGCCAGAAAGCTATTTTCTCACTCGGGACAGTTATGCAGAATTCTGACTCTAGATGCATGTTTTTAGCAGTGCATCAAGAAATACTCATGACTTTTCTGAACAGTTTCTCATGTGATTATTCTTCAACATGACTTTTCATGATTTTTATTTTTTTGGGGGATTGTAATTGTATGTGATGATAGTGTATTTTGATTACATTTGAGGGTGTGCTTTGAAAACTTAACACAGTCAAGATTAACAAAAAAGTAACATAGCATGACAATTACAGCAGCAGTGCAATAATCAGGTAACAATTTTTACCTATACTTTTGTATTCCATTTTTGATTAGTACTTCTCTACTGACTTGTTTATATGATACCCTTCTTTCCATAATTTATGGCTGCTGTACTTCTCTTTTCCACATCTGAAATAATAAACAGAGTGCTACTTTTAATCTGCCTTGCAGCCAGTTTCCATCTGTATTGCCACCGGTTTTTGCATATCTATTATTAAAAATTATTTTTATTACAACTAAAATGAATTAGCATGCAATCCAGCAGGACATGTCCACCACCATGACCTTATGGAGCAGTAGGTGTTTAAAAACAGCTGGGTATACTGATGAAAACCGGATCTGAACAATATTAAAATGAGCGCTACTTTTGTTATATCATATCTAAAAATAGGGAGTAAGTATGCTATAACCCACAGCAGGCAATGGGTATATCAGGGCATTAATGCATGCACTGGGTGTGCTGTGAGATGAGGGATTGCCTGAGTGACTTAAAGCACCTGGAAGGGAAGTGCATTCGTACATGCATTGCGTCCTGATGAATTTGAAATCACAGTGATTTGGAATGTCTATTTAGAAGAATTAATTTGAAGGACTCTTTTTCAAAACAAATACAGAGTGAAAACGTGGGTTTGTTGGCAAGGGAACAAGTGGATTGTGAACTACAACCTGAGGTCACATGGGATTTGTCATTTTTGGATTTTTCAGATGTAAATTTGAACTCAGATGAAAGTACATGTTTGGACTCTTTGGACTATCCCAATTTGGAGATTTTGAATGAATTATGGACAGAAAATGAAGAATATGAGAGTACTAATAACAGGTACTCAAGTATATATTTTTACGACATTAATTTGGAGAATATGAAAAATAAATAAGAAAAGAAATACTTAAACACCAATCTGAGTTTTGCCCACCTCTCCAAAATAATTGCATATTGACATATAAAAGAACTGTAACTAATGAAGTGCATAAATTGTTTTTGAATGTTACAAATAAAGGTAGAGACAACATGTTAAAAGCTGAAAGAGATGCCATTTTTAAGTTAAAAAACAATACAAACATGATTATTAAACAGACTGACAAAGGTGGCAACCTAGTAGTTATGAATAATGAGTTCTATAAGGGAACAGTATAGAATGTGTTATATAATGGTATGAATTATGAAAAATTGAGAGGAAATCCACTGCCACAATTTATTTTACAACTAATTCCTATCTTAGAAAGGGCCAGAGTCACAGGGGGAATCTCCAAAAATGAACTTGATTATTTATTTATTAAACATTCCATTACACCAACATTCTCTATCCTCTCAAAGATTCACAAAAATCTAAGGGATCTGCCAGGATGACCCATTATTTCTGGGATCAATTCATTGATGAGTAATCTATGTACTTACATAGACTTCTTTTTGAAAAGAAGTGTCTAATATTTAAAATCCTATACAATAGACACAATGCATATACTTGAACAGCTAAATGAGTTTGAGTTTATTGACGAAATTATGTGGTTAGTGACTGATGCGGAGTCACTCTACACATCAGTTAGACATGATGATGGGATTGAAGCACGCAGCCATTTCATCTCACAAGATCCATTAAAAGAGCATATGCCCATGAACCTAATTTTTGAGGGGTTACTCTTTATATTGAATCATACTTATTTCGAGTTTGACTCAGAATTTTATTTACAAACATGTGGTACAGCTATGGGGGCAGCAATGGCCTCTCCATTGGCAAATCTGTTCTTAGGGATGTGGGAAGAACAAGTAGTCCTGAATGAAGATCTTAACCCTCATTACACAAAAATAAAAAAAAATGGGCACGCTTTATAGATGACGTGTTATGTATTTGGACAGGGAATGAAACTGAAGCTGCAGAATTTCTTGAATGGCATAATGAGAATGATAAGAACCTCACCTTTGTGTATAAATGTGACCGTAATGAAACTGAGTTTCTGGATGTTACCCTGATTAGAGGCACAAGTAACAATGTGATGACAAAAGGTTACAGAAAACCTACTGCAACTAATAATCTTGGTGTTAGCTACTAGCTCACATCACAGACCTCTAAAGAACTCAATCCCTTATTCCCAATTTTTAAGATATAGATGTAATTGTAGTGAAATATAAACTATTACATTTCAAGCAGAAGAAATAAAAGAATGGTGCTTAGAGAGTGGTTATGACCCTGCTATCTTGGAAAAAACTTATGAGAAGGCCCTAATTCAGAATAGGGGAGAATTAATGAAACCTAAAATGAGGGACAAGAACCAAGTACAGAAAGTAAACTTTGACACAACATATAACAGACTTGCAAGTCAGATTGCTATCATAGTTACCAAGAACTGGACGATGCCTTTAAGTGATCAAAGCCTAGCACCACATATTGGAGAAAGACAGACAAAAGTGTATTTTAGGAGAGGCAAGAACATCAGAGATGAAATTGTTAATAGTCAGTTCTGTAGAAATAAGCCACCAGGTGTAAATACATGGTTACCAGTAAAACCTAAAGGAATGTACAAGTGTGGGCACTGTAATGTCTGTTCATTCTGCCAACAGGGGGCAAACTTTGGAACACTGACAAACAACTAAGAGATGACTATTAACCCTTAGGCTGCCAACAGAATTAGAATGCATAGTAATTCTGGACTGATATATCAGTCCATGGCAGTGCAAGGGTTAAACAGTTTATTTCATGTGTAACTATATACGCAGTATATGCTTTCTGGTGTAATTGACCCAAATTGTATGTTGGGAGAACAGTCCATCCCTTTAAAGTTAGAATCCAAGAGCACATAAGGGACATCAAGAGCATCAACTTGGACGGTTCAGTTGCAGAACACTTTCAGTTACACCATAATTGTGACTCCAGAAGCCTAGGATTTACAGGACTGGAGCAAGTCAAAATTAGCACCAGGGGAGGAGACAGATTAAACAGACTGCACCAAAGGGAAACCTTTTGGATGTTTAATCTTAGGGCCCTGACACCAGATGGATTAAAGCAAGAAATTTACTTTAAACTATTTTATAAGTGTATATGCAAAGGGCTAACAACTTCAACCCTTCCCCCCCGAACCAGGAGAGATGTACTGTATGTACTTATGTTATGGATCTATGAGTAAAGATATGAAAGGCATTGAAATATAAATTCTCACTAAACCACTTTGTAAAGAACTGTAAATTGATAACAAAAGGAAACAGAGGAAAAAGTTACTAATGATTTGCTTGTATCTTTTTTTTTCAGAGTAACAATACTGCAGAGTTCAGAACCTGCCTGAAATTAACCACAAATGTTCAGCTAAAGTTTAATGAGTGGATTGCTTCCTAAAAAGCCACTATAAAGTCAAGTAAAGTACTGAATATTTAAATTCATTAAGGAATCTGTATGACTAATAGGAACCATTAGCAAGGTATAGATAATAATGGTATCAAAAATGTGGGTATTTACTGTTAGCTACCATTTTCTTTTGGCATAAATAGAGAGTGAATTTTGTTTTTATTTTTTGTTGTTTATATTTTAAAAGAAATGTTGACATGATCTATTATTTAGATGATGGAAATGTGAAAACAATAAAAAAACTTCATGATGTCATTGAAATTAGGCATAAAGCGTGCATTTAAGTATATATTATTTTCAACCCTTGAATACTAGAAAATTCATAAAGACTTAATTATGGAATGAATTGTGATGTAACAATGATGTCACTAGATTAAGCAAGTATTTGGGGGGGGGGTCCTAAATCAGACTCCAGCCCTCTGAAGAAAGCCCTTATGTGGCAAAGTGCCAGGGCAGTCTAATTGAAGATGGACCTCAAATCTGTCTTGTTCTAAATCGAGGAATTTTACTCTGAAATAAAATTTGGATTTTGAAAATCACTTTTCATGGATCTCCTTCATTGGAATTTATACATTTAAACTCCTGGCTCTGGAGTGCTGGTAGTCTTTTCTTGTCTGCTTATAATAAGGGCGGGAGCCCTGGACTAGCACCCTGCCTGGCTGTAGAGCGCAGCGCATATCTCAGTTTGTAATTCAAGTGCATTAATGCCCTGATACACCCATGGACTGGCATGGGCTATTGCACTTATAAAACAGGCTAACTACCTGTGCCTAATGATGGAGCTGGACTTCTCGGGTTTTCCAATGGATAGCATGGATCCAGGGTCTTTAGTGCTGGCCTATAATAGGGTAGTTGTGGGGGCCCTGGATGTCATTGCTCCTTTCCATGTTCGCCCCTGTACTCTTCATCCCAAGTCCCCATGGTTTACCATGGAGATTCGTGGGTTGAAGAGACAGGGCCGAAGATTGGAGAGACGCTGGTGGAAGACTCACCTGGAAGTTGACAGGCTTAGACTGCTAGATCATTATAAAATCTACCAGTTAGCAATCTCCCATAAGAAGGCAGAGTTCCTGTCCAGGGAGATTACTACAGCAAAGGAATAGACTGGCCCAGCTCTTCCGGACTGTGGACAGACTGTGCAATCCAGTGTGTCTTCATGCCGGTCGCGTTATCACAGTTACAGTGTGAGGGAGTTTACACGTTTTTGCTGGATAAGGTGTCTGCTATCAGAGATGAGATCAGCCAGAGCCTCCCCATTGGGTCTTGCAGTGACCAATCGAGGGGCACAAGTACCCATTTGACTTGGTCCACGTTCAGTCAACCAGTAGTTATGGATATAGTGAGAATCGTCCAGACTCTGCGCCCAACTTTCTGAGTTGGATCCGGGCCCTACACGCCTACTTGTGAGGTGTGTAGAGGTTATCAGCCCGATCCTTACTGGGATAGTAGTGACATCATTGGAGAGAGGGATTTTTCCTGATCCCTTGAAGGAGGCAATAGTACATCCCCTCCTGAAAAGGCCCTCCCTTGATCCCGACTGCCCAGAAAACTACAGACCAATCTCAAATCTTCCCTTTTTGGGGAAGATTATTGAGAAGGTGGTCGCTTTGCAGCTGGAAGATTATTTAAACATCCACAATATCTATGACCCTCTCCAGTCTGGCTTCAGGAAACAGCACAGTACTGAGACGGCTCTTGTTCAGGTATTGAATGATCTCCTGATGGCAAGAGATTGGAGAACTCGTTCTATCTTGGTTCTCCTTGATCTGTCAGCTGCATTTGACACTGTGGATCATGGGGTGCTGCTTGAACACCTGTGGTCTCTCTGTGGACTAAGGGGGGTGGTCCACAGTTGGTTTAAATCTTTTCTGCAGGGTAGGACTCAGAGAGTAGTGTCGGGGATTTATTCCTCAACCTCTCGCTGTCTACATTGTGGAGTGCCACAGGGTTCAGTGTTGTCCCCCATGTTATTTGCAGTGTATATGCTTCCATTAGGGGACATCATAAGACATTTTGGTTTGAGTTTCCATTGCTATGCCGGTGATTCTCAACTCTATATGTCTTTTGTACCAGAGCAGGAGTCTGAGTCAAGTACATTGTTTAACAACTGCCTCCAGGAGATACAGAACTGGATGAGTGCTAATTGGCTGAGGTTGAACCCGGGAAAACAGAGGTATTGGTGGTAGAACCGGGGTAAGGATATCAAGTCCATGGGTAGGAAAACTCTCAGGTTTATTCCTGGGAGGAACCCGCTCATGGCATCTGGTTAGGTGCATAACCTTGGTGTTATATTTGACGAGGGCTTGACCCTGAGGGCACAGGTGTCAGCCGTAGTCAAATCATCCTTTTTTCATCTAAGGAATATAGCACAGGTGAAACACTTGATTCCATCAGAGGATCTTCCTACCCTGGTCCACGCCTTTGTGTCCAGTCGTCTTGATTATTGCAATGCCCTTTATCTAGGGCTGCCGGGAGTGGATATCCGTTGCTTACAGCTAGTGCAAAACGCAGCAGCTAGGTTGTTGACTGGAAGCCCGAGGTCCAACCATATAACACCTGTGCTTCGTGAATTGCACTGGCTGTCTGTACAGTGGCGGATCACTTTCAAGGTCATGTTGATGACCTATAAAACCCTACATGGTTTGGGACCTTGCTACCTGAAAGAACTCCTGACTTCTTACTGTCCCTTCCACTCCCTCCGATCCTCTGGTGAGGGATTGCTGGAGATTCCCAGGGTAACCTTAAAACATCTGGTGGAAGAACATTTGCCTTTATAGCCCTATGCTGTGGAATTCTCTACCTTGCCAGATACACAATTGCCTGACTGTGGAGAGCTTTAAAAAAGCTTTAAAGACCTTCCTTTTTAACCAAGCATTTTTTTAGTGATTTAAATTATATTGGATTGTTTATTGAATTTGATGTTGTTTATGATTGTGGTCTTGATTTGTATGACTGATATTGTAAAGGCGCCCTGAGCTTTGGAAGGGCGCCTTAAAGAAATAAATATTTACTTACTTACCTGTAAAAATCAAAAAAAAAAGAAAGCTTTTTACAAACAGCATGCCAACTGTTGGTGTACCAGGACATTAATTATCAGGTGACACTTTTTGCCCAATAGCAAGTTGTCATATTTGACCTTTCATTAATGATTGCTTTATAATGCAGAACAACGTTAATTGTGGAAGGAATGGTATCATACAAGTCAGTAGATATGGGCCAATTGAAAATAGAATAAAATAGTATAGGTCAAAATTGATAACATATTATTACACTGCTGCTTTAACACAATATAACTGGAAGAAAACATTACTGAAAAAAATACTTTTTCTGTATGTAAAAAGATTATTAAGTAGGAAAAGAAGGAAAGCTCAGGAAAGGATTGTTTTAATTTTTTTTATTTTATAATTTTTTGGGTTGTGTTTTTAATATTTTTTTGGGGAGAGAAAGTTAGGAAAAATAAAGACAGAACACACAATAGAAAGAAAACAAAAAGACTACTCAGTCTGGTTCTGCCTAATCAGCAGTTGGAGCATAGCCATTATTTGCAGCTGATGATCATCCATTCGGTCCAACTGCTGCTGCATTTTATTGAGCATATTACTGAGGTGGTCACCCTCACTCCACAGTAGGCCAAGATCTGCCAGTGTGGCCGGTCTTTAGCTTGGGTTGTGCTCATGTGCAGGTGCAGAAGTCGCCACTTGTTCCCTCTCCCTTCTGCTGCACTTCTCACACCATGTGGGCTGATGCCATGCTGACACCTCTTGTACTGCAGGAGCATTTCCTGCTACTTCAGCCACCTTGGCCTCCCACTCTGCACAGTAGTGGATAGTCAAGTCCAGTGAGTTGTCTGGCCACCTGTTTCCAGATCTGTACCCTTCTGTCCACACTGCATCTTCATGCCACAGATGTTACATTTCGCCACATTAAGGTCACCAGGCAGTGTGGTGAAAAAATGCCACACTGCCAAGCTGCATGGAGGATCAGGCACAGATAGTGGGGGGGCAGGTGTCATAGGCTGCTTTACAATTGGGGGAACCTGCTGCTGCTTCTGTTGTTGTTCCTGTTGCTGCTGTTCTTGAACATTGTCCAGTGGGGGGGCAGTGCTAGGCACCACCAGTGCTGCTTGGGTGGCTCCTCTAACTCCACTGCCAGTGGCCACGACATTTACTGAGAGGGGATCACTAGATGGGAACAAGTTTGCACGGTTGATGTGAACACCACCACTATCATGCATCCTTGGGCCAAGACAAACACTACGAGTCCCTGCAGGAAAACCACCTCTCTCCATTTGGAAAAAAAAAAGAATACAAGTATTCAGAAGTATACAAAAAAGAAAAACAGTAAAATCAGGACTCAGGAATATGATAACAAAGGGGGCAAAACTCAAAAGCAGAAATATGGCAGTAACAGAACCACTAAGTAAATATTTAACTAGTACTATGCAGACACTCCCAAAAGCTAGCTCCTTGTCTAGCACAGGGCAAGAGAAAGTGAAACTAGTTTGCTTTCTTGCCTGATTAACTTCCTGCCCGCATCATGTGTCCTGCAGACTGTCAGACATGTGATCTGTGGGCTGTTTCTTGTCAACCTCACCTTCTCAAAATGTAATGCAAAGTGAATGTGAAGTGCACAAACACGAAGTCCATTAAGGCAAATTTCGAGTTTTTAATGAGAATTTTGCATAGTGTTATGCAAATTCAAAGTTGCCCGCTTCACCTTAACTCTACAAGTGAATTTAAACTTCACTGCATCCCTAACCCTAATGCCTACTCCAACTTTCAGGGCAGAAGTATGCTTTGCCAAGGTAGTGTCTTCAGAAGGTTTTGTGAAAATATGTTATGGTTCCAGAGTTATAAGGATTTCAACAGCTAATATTTTTCAAGTCAAACTACAGCTTGCTGGGAGCTGCAATACTGAACATAGGATTTGCAAGAAAGTGAGTTGTGCTCACAACAGAGGGAGGTGAACCTTACAATTGTCTTTGGTTTGTAGCAGATATTCTGCAGGTGGAGGCTACTTCTAACTGAAAGGTGAAATAAAGAACTTAGAATTATCAGGAAAAGACAGTCTTGTTACAATTCGTAAGATTTTCAGTGCAGGAAGAGTTTAAACCCTGGGCTAAACATTTGTCACAAATTCTGAAATAAGTACAGGTACAGGTTGTGTATTTGACCCAGACAGTAAACTGTTTTTTGTGTTTATCTTTGTGTGCCTTAAAAGGAAATTCCAGACTTTCTCAGGAAGTGATTACATCACAGCTATTTATCAGCCAATAGCTTTGGTAACAGACCTGAGAACAATAGTATTATATGCAAGTGTTTTATAGCAAACTCATCAGAACAGCTAATATTTTTCAAGTCAAACTATAGCTTGCTGGGAGCTGCAATACTGAACATAGGATTTGCAAGGCGAGTTGTGCTCACAACAGAGGGGTGAACCTTACAATTGTCTTTGGTTTGTAGCAGATATTCTGCAGGTGGAGGCTACTTCTAACTGAAGGTGAAATAAAGAACTTAGAATTATCAGGAAAAGCAGTATTGTTACAATTAGTAGATTTTCAGTGCAGGAAGAGTTTAACAGCTGACTTATTTTGGGGCTGACTGCTTTCAGAGCACAAACCACCAGGCTGTTTTGGGGCAGGGAGGTTTACCTGTGTCTGACTTGGATGTCTGGATTTTCTCTGTTTGATTAGCAGAGTTTTCTCTGTCAAATTGTTGTGTATGGTATCTTGCTGACAGGAAGGCACTCATCACAGTGGTGGGTCAGAGCTCTTAGCTGATTGTTTTGTGAGGCACAGTTAGGCCCAACCCTTCCCATCCCTCACCTCACCACCTGGAAATACTTCCTTGATACCTGGGGTTCTGACATCATTTCCTCAAGTTCAGAGATGCATATCAATGTCATATCCTCTCTAGCACACAGCACTGAAAATATAAGCATACACATTGTATAATATATATATTTCTGTATAACAAACCAATCACACACACACACACAAAAAAAGTACATAATCATGTGGGAGTAGTGCAATGTAATGGCTGTGGGGCAACAGTCTTCCGAGTCTTTCTGGAGGCTGAGATGCTGCCCTATTTGCAGACAACTCTCTGCCCTGAGGAGGAATTTGCCATCTTCAGGCCACACTGGACAGCAGTAAGAGAATCTTCCCCCAGGCCAGACTGGATGGTAGGAAGGGAACCTCCCCCATCCAGGGAGCACCAGAGCCACCACCACTACCTCAGAGGTTGCAAAGAAAGCACAGCAGTTGGACCACAGTGGGCTCAGGGAGGGTGAGGATGGTGGAACAGAGGCACACCCAGTCAGTTGTTCCACTCCACAATCCATACACCATTCTGGGGGAGCACAGCTCCCCTATGGATCACCCACAGAGGAGATTAAGGAGGCTGAGGACACCTGTCACAAGAGAGGCCCACAGGAAGGAGACAGAGGACACCACAAGGAATGGAAGCAGCTCCTGGTGGGGGACTCAATTATTAGGGGGATAGAACTGGGCGGAGCAGGGAAAACTGAAGTAAGGTGCCTGCTTGATGCCATGGCTTGAAGGGACAGGAAGTGCATCCTCAGGATCACGAGAACAGCTGCACAGGAGTCTGAGCTGGACATCATTGTCCACCTAGGGACAAATGACTTGGCTCAACATGAGATTAGAGCAGTGCAGAAGGACTTTGTAGAACTGGGGAGGGGCCTAAGAAAAGCAGCAGACACAGTATCCTTCTCAGAGGTGCTGCCTGTCAATGGCATGAGTGAGGCAAGGGGTACTTTGCACCATGCAGTTTAATGAATGGTTGAAAAAATGACGTGGAGCACAGGGGTTTGGCTTCATTGGGGACTGAGGTTCCACCTGGAGGGACACCAGTCTATATTGGCAGGATGGTCTGCATCTGTCCAGGAAGGGAACAAGTCTTTTGAGCAATCGGTTTAAATGCTTCATTGGCAAGCTTTTAAACTAGTCAAGGGAGGAGGCACTGATAAGCAGCAGGAAAATCCCAGCCTCTCCCTACAAAACAGGGCACTAAATGAGAAAAAGACCAAGGTAGAAAGGTCAGTGGGGGGATGCTGCAACAGAAGGTAAAGCCATCAAGAAATGGAAAGCAATGAGTACCAATGCCCGTAGTCTGAGTAACAAGCTTCCTGAATTAGTGGCCTTGATGGAGGAGGAACATCTGGATATCGTGGCAGTCACAGAAACATGGTTCACACAAAACCATGACTGGGATGTAAACATACCAGGATACACTATCTACAGGAGGGACAGAGAGGGTAAAAGAGGAGTAGAAGTAGCTCTTTACATAAGGTAAGGAATCAAAGCAACAGAACAAATGGGAAAACAGGGAGGAGGAGAAGAAGCACTGTGGGTAAATTTGGAGACTGGCAATGGCACCACAATCTGTACAGGGGTTGTATACTGACCCCCTTCTTAGGGGGAGGAAATAGACAAGGAAATGATAGAAAGTATACTTAGTATGGCAGAAAAAGGGGAGATATTACTGATGGGCAATCTGAATATGCCAGATGTTAACTGGAGTGCAGTTGCAGCAGCCACTTCGAAGTGTGGGGTTATTCTAGATGCCCTACAGGGGGCATGCCTTAGACAACTAGTATTGGAGTGCACTGAGAGGGAGCAATCTTAGACCTGGTTCTCTCAAATGGAGATGAAGAGAGGATCACAGATGTAAGTGGGTAGCCATCTGGGAACTAGCGACCATCGAACAGTATGGTTCACAATAAACACAGCAATAGAGTCAAGCCATACAAAGGCAAAGGTACTGGACTTTAGGAGGGCTGACTTTGCCAAAATGGGTGAGTGCCTAAGGAAAGCACTAGCAAATGGGCAGGAAGGAGGGGTGGAAGAACAATGAGGAATAATAAAAACTGCCATCACAGAGGTAAAAAGCCTCTGTGTGAAGCAAATAAACAAAACTAAATGATGTAAGAAACCACTATGGTTCTCAAAGGAAGTGGCAGTGAAGGTTCAAGAGAAAAAGAAAGCTTTCAGGAAGTACAAGGAATCACAGAAGGAGCAGGACAGAGAACTGTATCAGTTAAAGCAAAAGGAAGCTGGGAAGGCAGTCAGAACAGCAAAGGCCCAAACCGAGGAAAAGATAGCCAACTCGGTTAAGAAGGGGATGAAACCTTTTATAGGTACATCAGGGGCGAAGGAAGACCAAGGAGGGATAGTGAGGCTTAATAAAGGAGGGGAAGGTGGGCAGAGGAGACTGTGAAAGGCAGAGATACTAAACAAATATTTTTGCTCAGTATTTACAAAGGAAGAGGGGAGCCTAAAACAAACAGTAGAAACACTCTGGATACAGAAGTTGATACCAGCCCATTTACAGAAGAAAGGGTTCTGAAAGAACTCTTAAAACTGAAGGTGAACAAAGCAATGGGGCCTGATGGGATTCATCCCAGAATTCTAAAAGAACTAAGGGTAGAATTAGTGACACCACTGACTACCCTGTTTAACAAATCATGGGAGGATGGGGTGGTACCCAAGGACTGGAGGAGGGCAGATGTGATTCCCTTCACAAAAGTGGGAGCAAGGCAGAAGCAGAAACTACAGACCTGTTAGTTTAACCTCAGTGGTAGGGAAAATGATGGAATCACTTCTGAAGGAAAGAATTGTCGTATCTAGAGGCCAGAGGGCACAGGACCCAAGGCAGCATGGATTCACAGCAGGAAGGTCATGCCAGACAAATCTGATAGATTTCTTTGACTAGGTGACCAAAGTAGCAGATCAGGGAGGGGCTGCGGACATGGCCTACCTAGACTTTAGCAAGGCATTTGACACAGTCCCACACAAAAGATTAATATACCAGTTAGCTAGCCTGGGAGTGGGTCCCAAAATGACAGCCTGGGTAAAAAATTGGCTGGAGAATAGGACACAGAGAGTAACAGTAAATGGAGTCCACTCTGAAGAAAGGGGGGTTACTAGTGGGTAATCGCGAGGGTTCAGTATTAGGACCGGTCCTCTTCAATGTCTTTATAAGTGACATTGCAGAGGGACTGGAAGAAAAGTATTTCTTTTGCAGATGACACTAAGATCTGCAACAGAGTTGATGCACAAGGTAGGGTGGAAAGGATGAAAAGGGACTTGGCAAGGCTAGAGGAATGGTCAAATGTATGGCAGCTTAGATTCAGTGCTAAGAAGTGCAAGGTAATGCACCTGGGAAACAAAAACCCAGGGGAAGAGTACACAATGGGGGGTGAGATACTAACAACAACAAAAATGGAAAGGGACCTGGGGGTAGTCATATCAGATGACCTAAAGGTGGGCAAGCAATGTGAGAGGGCAGCAAGGAGGGCTGGGGGGATACTGGGATGCATAGGGAGAGGCATCACCAGTAGAAAACAGAAGTTATTATCCTCTGTACAGACAGCTGGTCAGACCCGTCCTGAGTACTGCGTGCAGTTCTGGAGACCCAGTCTTCAAAGACATAGACAGGATGGAAGCTGTCCAGAGGAGGGCAACTAAAATGGTGCAGGGTCTGCACCAGAAGACATATGAAGAGAGACTTAAGGAGCTTAATATGTGCTAGCCCCGAGGAAAGGAGGGAGGGGGGGACATGATAGAAACTTTCAAGTACCTCAAGGAGATCAACAAAGTCCAAGAGGGTAGCATCTTTCAAAAGAGGTGTGCAAGAATAAAGGGGCACAATTTGCAGATAGAGGCAGGGGCAGCTCAGAGGTAATTTAAAGGAAGTATTTTTCTACAAGAGGGTTGTGGATGCACGGAATGGCCTTCCGGAGGAGGTTGTAGAGTCAAAAACAGTGGTGGAATTCAAGCATGCATGGGACAGTCATAAGGTAGTTCTAGGGGGTGGGGGTAGGAAGAAGTAGGCTGCTGGTTAAGTAGGATCTGCAGCTTATCTAGTAGGCAGGGAAATGGGCAGACTGGGTGGGCCAAGCAGTCCTTATCTGCCATCAAATTCTATGTTTCTATGTTTCAAGTTTTGTGTTTTTGCTATTCTAAACATGCTTAGCTGAGTTTTTGCATAACATTCTGATACCAAAAATGTCATGCCGCAGACTGTTTTTGTTTTCTCACCACTTGCTTCTCACAGCACTAAAAAAAAATTCCACCATCTTACCCCTCTTTCCTGAATTAAAACAAATGAAAATTGCAATTTTAAAAAACTAACAAACACCCAAACCTACTTAAACAGGACAGTTTACCCAGATTTGGGTGTTTGTTTTTTACAGCAATGGCCAGAAATACCTTTTCTGGACACCCCAAAATCCAGGGTGCCCAGTGTAGTGAGAGGCACCATTGACCCGTGTTTTCTGTATGAAAACAGTGAGCCTTTCTCAGATGCTGAAGCCACAGCTGGGGTCATCTGTTGGCTTCATTTGAAGCATTGAGCCAGCAATCCCCTGTTCTCTGTTCCTTGGTCTCTGTGTCTGTCAGTCTGTCTATCTATCTGTGTGACTTGGTCACATGTGCTGTGTTGTGGATACTCATTGAGGGGATTGAGTTTTGAGGGTATTTTCTTGTTGTTGAGACCATTCCTTGAGGGGTTAAAAGATTGAGGATTATTTCTTGCTGTTGGGGCAGCTCCTTGAGGGGGTGAAGTCTGAGGGTAATCTCTAATTGCAACAAAAGACAAGAGCACCAAGAGTGGACTGAGGGAGTGGAACTGTTACACTGGGTATGGTGGGAATGCTGCAGGCAGGATGGGGGGGTAGAGACAAGGCAGCTGTTGAGAGGCATGGCAAACTTGGGCTGGCAAGACTAGGAAAAGGGACAGGGGAGGGAGGGTTGTATCAAGGCAACTAAGACTGATGCAAGAGGCAAGGGGCTAACAGGGGGTCTAGGGGTGACAGGTTGGTGGGCTGCAATGGCTGTGGGGCAGTTGTATGGATGAGTACATTGAGAAAACTGTGGAAATATCCCATTTGCTGAAGGCTAAAAGCACTGCAGGCTGAGATCAACTCATTGTCAGGAGAGTTAAGAAGGTTAACGGAGCAGGTGGCTGGAGCGAGAATGGGGAGGCACCACCTTGGGCATACAGGGAGTTAGAGTTTGAGGTGACTGGAGAGAAAGGGTAGGAGAAATGGGGCCCAGGATGTAACGCAGGTCCAAGCATCTACAGGATGACAGGAACGATAATACTGGTAGAAGGGGGATAGAGTTAAGTATCAGGTACAAGGCTCTAATGTTGGTAGGAGACTAGGAGGATGATACTACCATGAGGATGGCAGATGAATGTTCGAGCAGGGAGAATGGGGGAGCAGGTGTCATGAAGGGGGAGGGAGTGGGCTTGAAGATAGTGGGAGGAGAGAGGAGACAGGGCAGAGAAGATCAGTAGGGGGCAGCCAAGGAGAGTTGGAGCTACTTGTTGGGGTAGGGTGGATAACAGATGGATGTCGGACAAAGGGAGAGGGAGTAGACGGGGGCAAGCTGAAGGGAGGAGAGTGCAGGGGAGACCGAGTGCTGCTGAGCAGGAAGGCAAGCACCCAAGGGGGGAAGAGTTGCATGTAGGTACAAGCAGAAGGAGGGAATGGGGGGTGGATTATTGGTGTTAGGTGACTCTATGCTAAAAGGGATCAGGTGGGGAGGAGCGAATGACATTGTCTGATATGGGTGGAATCCACACCGGGCCTAACTGCAGGAAGGGCGGGGCAGGCTCTACTAAAATGTGTCAGTAGGGGAAGGGAAAAACCTCACATGGTGGTTCACGTAGGCACTAATACCTGGCAGAGAGTCAGGTGGAGTTGGTTAGGGAGGGATTTGAAGAACTAGGGAAGCTGTGGAAGGATATTGGGTGCTTGGTGGCCTTTTCAGAACTGCTTCCAGTACCTAGGGCGAGGAAGGACAGGATTGTGGAGTTTAACTTTTGATTGGTGTAGTGCTATTGCTCACAAAGATATGGGCTGGTGGGGCCTGGGGGAGCATATGGAACAACAGTGACCTATATGCAGTAGACAGGTTGCACTTGAGTAGGGCTGAGAAGCAGATCTTGAAGCAGAAGCTGGAGGAATACATAACTTCCATTTGGGATTTTGAACTAGGAAGGGGGTGGCAAGTGTACAGCTAGTGTGCAGGGCCACCAGGCAGGGGAACTGTATGAGCTGACCTCTCAAGACAGAAGGGTTTGCAGTGAGGGGGAGTCGGGGTCAAGTGGAGGGGGCATGGGGCAAGGAGAATGTGAGAGCTGGATGAAGAATAGTCTCCCTAAATGAGAAGAGCTTGGGAAACAAGTAGCTGAGTTTTAGACTGTCTTAAGCATAGGAAAGGTGGACATTGCGGCCATCACGGAAACGTGGGCTAGCCAACACCAGGATTTGAATCTAGTGATTCCCAGGTACAGGGTGTATAGGAAGGACAGAGGAGTGGGAAAAGGGGGAGGGGTGGCAATTTATGTAAAGGACAGGATCAGGTGCATGAGGGATGAGGGGGAGGTGGGGAGGATGGAGGCAATGTGGATGCAGTTCCAGGACCTGAGGGATAGGAAACCAATGCTATGTGTGGTGTATAGACCACCAGCACAGTGCAAGGAGCTGGATAGGGAGTTACTGGATCAGATTCAATGGGTGTGTAGCAAGGGGAGGGTGGTGATTTTAGGGGACCTTAATCTACCTGGGGTGGACTGGAAAACCCATGCCACCTCTAGCACTAGTACAACAGGTACTTCTGGATGGGTTAAAGGATAGCCACCTGGTGCTGTTGGTTGGTGAACCCACCAGACTGGACAATATATTGAACCTGGTACTACCAAATGGTGAGATGGTGAAGGAGCTGTGGGTGGAGAAGTCACTAGCCAGGTGAAACCCCCTTCAGTGTGGTTCAGGACAGCATGAGCAAGGAGGCAAGGGGTCATCAACTAAGGTAGTGGACTTCAGAAGGGCGGACTTTGTGAGGATGAAGGAAATACTGAGAGGGCACCTTGAGGGAATCAGGTCAGAGATGGTCGCATATCAAAAGTAGGGCATCATAAAGTATGGCCAAAGGGAAGCTACTGTAGTGTGCACTAGGACCCTGAATAAAAAGTCCAGGGCCAAGGTGCCATGCTGAATGGCCAGGAGGGTGTTGGAGGGGGTGAGGATCAAGAGACCTGCATTTAGGAGAATAAAAAGAATTGGGAGGGGGAAGGACAAGGAGTCATACGCAAAGAGGACCAAGGAAGCAACCAAGTTAGTAAGGGAGGCCAAGGCCGCCAAAGAGTTGAGGCTGGCTCAGGTCATAAAAGAGGGGAGAAGGAATTCTATAGATATTTGAGCGAAAAGAGGAATTGTAAGGACTGAATAGTTAGGATTAAGAAGAGGGGGTGGGTGGAGAAAGAGGGGGAAAAGGCAGAAGTACTGAATGGGTACCTCTGCTCTGTGTTCATGGAGGTGGTAGGAGGTCCGCTACCTCCATGAACGGGTAGGGTGGGGATCAGGGTGGAATTGGTGACTGATGCAGTGATGCAGGAAAGCAGGATACTGGAAGGTCTGAAGGCACTTAGGGTAGATATGGCACCAGGTCCTGATGGCATTCACCCTAGGGTGTTAAGAGAAATGGCAGAGGTGTTGGCCATGCCACTGACCAACATGTTCAACACCTCCTTGGAAATGGGGTGTGCGCCACAGAACTGGAGGGTGGCTCATGTGGTGCCTATCCACAAGTGCAGCCCAAAGGATGAGCCAGGCAACTACAGACCTATCAGTCTCACTTCCATAGTGAGGAAACTCATGGAAGCAATCTTGAAAGAGAGACTGATAACCCTCCTGGAGGTCAATGATCTCCAGGATGGGCAGCAGCACAGATTCATCTCAGGGAGCTCTTTCCAGACCAACCTAATAGAATAATATGATTGGGTGACAGGGGATGTCCTATTCTTGGACTTCAGCAAGGCCTTTGGTTTGGTCCCTCATGCGTGTCTGGGGGCAAAGCTGCAGAATGCAGAGGTGAGGGCTAAGATGGCTGTCTGGAGCAGCAATCGGCTCTAAGATAGAATGCAATGAGTGGTGGGGGGGGACTCTCCTCTCTCAAGTCAGTGACCAACGGCTGGCCACCAGCTGCCATCCTAAGCACATTATTAAGAATCTCCCGAAGGGTCAGTTTTGCAGGGAGAAAAGGAATTGTAACTCAGAAAATGTGTACCAATCCAGAGCATCAGAACTGACAAGGAGGTTAAGTGAAAGACAATACAGGGATCATGACATAATAAGGGCAAAAGAAGCAGTGGATCAGTACTCCAGGGATAGTTTGTTGCAAATGAAAGAGAGACCCTGTGATCCAGGGGGACAATTTTCTTTAGTTACCACATATGGTGGGGGGTGCAAAGAATTTGAGGACATGACCAAGAAAAATCTGGAGATCTTGAGGCGTTTAAAACCATTGACTGGCTTGCTTGAAAACCCATTAAGAATTTCCTATAGGAGGGGGAGAAATCTGAAAGACTCTTTAGTCTCTAGTTATCAGGCAAAAGGGGAGACAAAATAGATTACAAGCAAGATGGGTTCGGGACCATGTGGTTTTTGCAACACTTGCCACTCTATGCAAAAACCTGAATATTTTTTCAACCCCAGGACAGGTAAAGAGGAGACAATTCATGATTATATTACCTGTAAAACTAAAGGAATTATTTATAAACTGACCTGTACCTGTGGTACTTTTTTATATTGGCAGAACCAAGCGGCAGTGTAGACTCAGAATGAATGAACATATTCTGGCAATTAAAAATGGAAATTTAGATTATGCTATGGCTGTCCATATTATGAACAACAGAAATAATGGTATACATAAAGTTATAGCATGTGGTTAGGAACATGTAAAAACCCATGTTAGGGGAGGAGATATGGAAGCAGTTTTTCAAGAAAAAGAAGATGGATATATAAGATGGGAGCTATGCATCCCCCTGGTGTAAATGAGAAATTTGAATTGAAACCTTTTTAATTAAAAAATGGAAATAGTTTTCTAGAAAAACTATTTGTTATGACTATATAATATATGTTTGGTTTCCAATTTTTTCACAGAATCTTTTTCCTCCCTCCTTCTTTTCACTTTCTTCCCCTTTTCCATTTTTTCCTCCCCCTTTCCCACTATATCCCAAAATCCCCCAACCCCCTTCCTCTCCAAACCCCCCAACCTCCCCTTCTGCTCCTCTATTTGGGATCTATTCTGTTGGGATCTATTCTGATCGGCCTGCAGCTAATTTGTAAGGATTCAATATGGATTGAATAATGACGAAAGAGATTTTGTTACTTGTGACAAAAATGATAAATATAAAAGAAAAATATTTTTATGAAGAATTTTTGCTATACTATATGTTTTCTTCTTTTTAAGGTTCATCCTGGATGTGAGGTTGTATCATGAAATATGGGATCAGAACATGATTACATTTTTTGAAAAGTTTGTGCATTTATAAATAACTTTGGATTTCATGTTCGACTCCCACTACTTTGATTGTATATAAAGCACTTGTTTGATGTAAACACTTAAGATGGGTGAATGAGATAAATGATAAAGTGATGTGATTGGTTTATATGTGAAGTGACACCACTGGTGGGAGAGTATATATTATTTGAGAGGAATGTAATTCACTAGCTCTGAAGAAGCCCGTATAAATGGGTGAAATGTAAGCTACCTTGTCTGTTGCACTGCTATGTCTGCTCGAGGAGTAAAAATGACTTTAAAGCACAAAATTGGTGTACCTGTTGTTTTTTAAAGCTTGCTGCTGTAGGGGTGAGTGCACTCCACAAACTACATTGACAATTAATTTTGGAAGTTGGCACCATCTGCCCTATGAATCTCCATTACATATGAAAAGTTTATTTCCCCTATTCAGAGAAGCATGGGTTTAGCCCTAAAAACCTACAGACCACGCAATTGGTCGAAGAGTAGGGTTATTCTAGATGCCCTACAGGGGGCATGCCTCAGACAACTAGTATTGGAGTGCACTCGAGAGGGAGCAATCTTAGACCTGGTTCTCTCAAATGGAGATGAAGAGAGGATCACAGATGTAGAAGTGGGTGGCCATCTGGGAACTAGCGACCATCGAACAGTATGGTTCACAATAAACACAGCACTAGAGTCAAGTCATACAAAGGCAAAAGTACTGGACTTTAGGAGGGCTGACTTTGCAAAAATGGGTGAGTGCCTAAGGAATGCACTAGCAAATGGGCAGGAAGGAGGGGTGGAAGAACAATGGGGAATAATAAAAACTGCCATCACAGAGGTAACAAGCCTTTGTGTGAAGCAAATAAACAAAATGAAACGATGTAAGAAACTACTATGGTTATCAAAGGAAGTGGCAGTGAAGGTTCAAGAGAAAAAGAAAGCATTCAGGAAGTACAAGGAATCACAGAAGGAGCAGGACAGAGAACTGTATCAGTTAAAGCAAAAGGAAGCTGGGAAGGCAGTCAGAACAGCAAAGGCCCAAACCGAGGAAAAGACAGCCAACTCGGTTAAGAAGGGGGATAAAACCTTTATAGGTACATCAGGGAGCAAAAGGTAGACCAAGGGAGGGATAGTGAAGCTTAATAAAGGGAGGAAGGGTGGGCAGAGGGTGACTGTGAAAAGGCAGAGATACTAAACAAATATTTTGCTCAGTATTTACAAATGAAGAGGAGGTACCAAACAAACAGTAGAAACACTCTGGATACAGAAGTTGATACCAGCCCATTTACAGAAGAAAGGGTTCTGAAAGAACTCTTAAAACTGAAGGTGGACAAAGCAATGGGGCCTGATGGATTCATCCCAGAATTCTAAAGAACTAAGGGAACTAGTGACACCACTGACTACCCTGTTTAACAAATCATGGGAGGATGGGGTGGTACGAGGACTGGAGGAGGGCAGATGTGATTCCCTTCACAAAAGTGGGAGCAAGGCAGAAGCAGGAAACTACAGACCTGTTAGTTTAACCTCAGTGGTAGGAAAATGATGGAATCACTTCTGAAGGAAAATATTGTCGATTATCTAGAGGCCAGAGGGGCACAGGACCCAAGGCAGCATGGATTCACAGCGGAAGGTCATGCCAGATGAATCCTGATAGATTTCTTTGACTGGGTGACCAAAGTAGTAGATCAGGGAGGGCTGTGGACATGGCCTACCTAGACTTACCAAGGCATTTGACACAGTCCCGCACAAAAGATTAATATACAAGTTAGCCAGCCTGGGAGTGGGTCCCAAGATGACAGCCTGGGTAAAGAATTGGCTGGTGAATAGGACACAGACAGTAATAGTAAATGGAGTCCACTCTGAAGAAAGGGGGGTTACTAGTGGGGTGCCGCATGGTTCAGTATTAGGACCAGTCCTCTTCAATGTCTTTATAAGTGACATTGCAGGGGGACTGGAAGGAAAAGTATGTCTTTTTGCAGATATCACAAAGATCTGCAACAGAGTTGATGCACAAGGTGGGGTGGAAAGGATGAGAAGGGACTTGGCAAGGTTAGAGGAATGGTCAAATGTATGGCAGCTTAGATTCAATGCTAAGAAGTGCAAGGTAATGCACCTGGGAAACAAAAACCCAGGGGAAGAGTACACAATGGGGGGTGAGATACTAACAACAACAAAAATAGAAAGGGACCTGGGGGTAGTCATATCAGATGACCTAAAGGTGGGCAAGCAATGTGAGAGGGCAGCAAGGAGGGCTGGGGGATACTGGGATGCATAGGGAGAGGCATCACCAGTAGAAAACAGGAAGTTATTATCCCTCTGTACAGACAGCTGGTCAGACCCCATCTGGAGTATTGCATGCAGTTCTGGAGACCCAATCTCCGCAAAGACATAGACAGGATGGAAGCTGTCCAGAGGAGGGCAACTAAAATGATGCAGGGTCTGCACGGAAGACATATGAAGAGAGACTTAAGGAGCTTAATATGTATAGCCTCAAGGAAAGGAGGGAGGGGGGACATGATAGAAACTTTCAAGTACCTCAAGGGAATCAACAAAGTCCAAGAGGGTAGCATCTTTCAAAACAAGAGGTGTGCAAGAACAAGGGGGCACAATTTGAAGATAGAGGGTCGGCTCAGAGGTAATTTAAGGAAGTATTTTTTCACAGAGAGAGTTGTGGATGCATGGAAAGGCCTTCCGGAGAAGGTTGTGGAGTCAAAAACAGGGGTGGAATTCAAGCATGCATGGGACAGTCATAAGGCAGTTCTAGGGGGTGGGGGCAGAAAGAAGTAGGCTGCTGGTTAACTAGGATCTGCAGCTTATCCATTAGGTAGAAAAATGGGCAGACTGGGTAGGCCAAGCGGTCCTTATCTGCCGTCAAATTCTATGTTTCTATGTAATTACCCACGAGTTTAAATTTCAGACATGGAGCAGTTAAATAATGCTGGCAACAACAATGAGAACAGGGAAGGGGTGAATTTATATTCCACCTTTTTTTCCGATGAGCCTGGAGAGAATCTTATACTACAATCTGCACTGGACCCAGTTAGAAAAACTATTGGAGGGGAGATTATTGGGACAGGTGAGAATACTATCAGAAATGCCTTCGATACTTTGGAGAAATTAGCAACCTGTAGCCATAGACTGTTTTGGCAGAAACAAGCAGTGAATGCTTATCTTCAGGTGCAACGGGCTCCGAGAGGGCTACAAATTTTACAATGCCCTGCATCAGGGGGAACCAAGACCAAATCTAGTTACAAAATGGGAAAAAGTAATGCATGATGCCTCACAGGAACTAATTAACTTAGTCATCCATGATGGTGATGAGTTAATTAATGAATTAAATGTGGCAATTGAACAACAGGAAAGAGTTGTAGCCACCTTTAAAGATCACTCTGATTTTCCGCAGTGTCAGACTAAGTTTAGAGAATATCTTAAGATCTATGATGTTAAAATAAAAAATCAAAAACAGGAAATTTCTGCATGATACAAATGATTATAACAATGGACAAGTGTTTAATAGGAAAAAGAAGGTGAATACAGGTGGGGCCCCACAAGAGAATGCCTCTCGTATGAATTCAAGAACTGCAGACATGCCAGATATGAGTGAGAGCATGAACACTGATCCAATGAATACTACAACAATGGAATTGCAGTCAATTTTAAAATGGACTGCATACGTTTCCACTGATTGTAGCATGGGGGAAAGCACCTCAGAAGTAGAAAGTGAACCAGAATCGAGTCCTTTTTTAGGATTGGGTCCTCCTGGGCAGCCAATACCCAAGATTAGCTCACGAGTCACCAGATTCCAACTACAAGAAGACCAGCTGAACAACGAGGAGGGAAGAGGAAAAAGAACACATGGCGGGGCAAGAAGAAAAGTTGGAGGCAGAATGAGAGGTCAACAATGAACAAATCGCTATTGACTGTCATTAATCTCTCTAAGGTTGAACTTACTGGGACTGAAATAGAAGTTTTGAGCAAAGGTTTGTCTTTTGTTTCTTCTTTTTCCATAACTGAATTCGATGCATTTGTTGATCTGCACAAGTTTACTTGAAAATTAAACTTGAAAATGTTCTTTTCTAGTGGTGTAATTGATGAAGTAAATAATCGAGATAGGGATGAAGTTGTTGCAGAGTTTAAACCTCCATCTACTTTCTGCCCTCCCTTATACCCACGCATTTCCTCATTCCTTGAATGCTGTGTTGGAGATTTGGAAGAGATTTTTAAACAACAACCAAGATTACCATTCTGTAACATCTCTTCACAGGAAAGGGAAGCTATTAAGTCCCTCTCACAGAATAAAAGTATAACAATAAAACCTGCTGATAAAGGAGGTAGTATTGTTATACAGGACACTTCTGAATATGTAAAAGAAATAGCAGGACAGCTACAAGATAGTACATGTTATCAGCATCTGACCTTTGACCCTACAAATAAAATCAAGAGGGATATTGAATTATTCCTCCCTGAACTGTATTATGAGGGTCTGATTAACATTGATGAGTTGTTTTATCTCACTGTCCAACGTCCAATCAAACCAGCACTGTATACCTTACTCAAGATCCATAAAGATCCCTGGACACCACCGGGGCACCCTATAATATCTGGTATAGGGTGAATAACTGAAACTTTATCAAAATTTTTGGATAGTGTTTTGAGACCCCTGGTACCTCTTTCAAGAAGTTATCTACGGGATACTAGGAGTGCTCTTCTATTGCTGAGAGAAATACAAATGGAACAGTACTGGTGGTTGGTTACGTTGGATATATATGCTCTTTATACCAATATACCACACCAGGATGGTATTTTGGCAATAGAAGAGAGTCTTTTAACTCACACTTCACTACCCCAGGCTAAGATCAATATGTTAACCAGTATGACAGATATATTAAAAAATAACATTTTTTTGTTCCAAGAAGAGATCTATAAGCAGATAAAAGGTACAGCAATGGAGGCAACATTAGCCCCTAGTCTGGCCTATTTATATTTGGCAATATGGGAGGAAAAAGTGATTTTTGACTCAGACCATAATCCTTATTTCGATAAACTGGACTTTTATAAATGCATCATAGACAACATTATCATCATTTGGAGGGGAAGTTTGTTAGAACTTAACAATTTTGTGTCACATTTGGAAAATTTGAACTGTAATCTCAAATTCAAGATGTGTGTAGATCAATATGAGATTCATTTTTTAGATCTCATGATAAAAAAACAGGAAGATGGCACATTAGCAACAGATTTATATAAAAAACCTACGGACAGGAATAGTCTGTTGCTGGCCACCAGCTGCCATCCTAAGCACATTATCAAGAATCTCCCGACGGGTCAGTTTTGCAGGGTGAGAAGGAATCGTAGCTCAGAAAATGTGTGGCAATCCAGAGCATCAGAACTGACAAGGAGGTTAAGTGAAAGACAATACAGGGATCACGACATAATAAAGGCAAAAGAAGCAGTGGATCAGTACTCCAGGGATAGTTTGTTGCAAACGAAAGAGACACCCTGTGATCCAGGGGGACAATTTTCTTTAGTTACCACATATGGTGGGGTTTTTTTTTGTGGATCTGCACAAGTTTACTTGAAAATTAAACTTGAAAATGTTCTTTTCTAGTGGTGTAATTGATGAAGTAAATAATCGAGATAGGGATGAAGTTGTTGCAGAATTTGTGGACATGATCAAGAAAAATCTGGAGATCTTGAGGGGTTTAAAACCATTGTCTGGCTTGTTTGAAAAACTGTTAAGAATTTCCTATAGGAGGGGGAGAAATCTGAAAGACTCTTTAGTCTCTAGTTATCAGGCAAAAGGGGAGACAAAATAAATTACAAGCAAAAAGGGTTCGGGATCATGAGGTTTTTGCAACACGTGCCACTTTATGCAAAAAAATTAATATTTTTTCAACCCTAGGACAGGTAAAGAGGAGACAATTCAAGATTATATTACCTGTAAAACTAAAGGAATTATTTATAAACTCACCTGTACCTGTGGTACTTTTTATATTGGTAGAACCAAGCGGCAGTGTAGACTCAGAATGAATGAACATATTCTGGCAATTAAAAATGGAAATTTAGATTATGCTATGGCTGTCCATGTTATGAACAACAGAAATAATGGTATACATAAAGTTACAGCATGTGGTTTGGAACATGTAAAAACCCATGTTAGGGGACGAGATATGGAAGCAGTTTTTCAAGAAAAAGAACAAAGATGGATATATAAGATGGGAGCTATGCATCCTCCTGGTGTAAATGAGAAATTTGAATTGAAACCTTTTTTAATTAAAAAAAGGAAATAGTTTTCTATAAAAACTCTTTGTTATGACTGTATAATATATTTTTGGCTTCCAATTTTTTCACTGAATCTTTCTCCTCCCTCCTTCTTTTCACTTTCTTCCCCTTTCCCATTTCTTCCCCCTTCCCACTATATCCCAAAATTTCCCAACCCCTTTCCTCTCCAAACCCCCCAACCCCCACCTTCCGCTCCCCTATTTGGGATCTATTCTGTTGGGATCTATTCTGATCGGTCTGCAGCTAATTTGTGAGGATTCAATATGGATTCAATAATGAAGAAAGAGATTTTGTTACTTGTGACAAAAATGATAAATATAAAAGAAAAATATTTTTATGAAGAATTTTTTCTGTGCTATATGTTTTCTTCTTTTTAAGGTTCATCGTGGATGTGAAGTGGTGTCATGAAATATGGGATCAGAACATGATTACATTTTTTGAAAAGTTTGTGCATTTATAATTAACTTTGGATTTCATGTTCGACTCCCACTACTTTGATTGTATATAAAGTACTTGTTTGATGTAAACACTTAAGATGGATGAATGAGATAAATGACAGAGTGATCTGATGGGTTTATATGTGAAGTGACATCACTGGTGGGAGAGTATATATTAATTGAGAGGAATGTAATTCCCTAGCTCTGAAGAAGCCCGTATGGTCAGGTGAAATGTAAGCTACCATGTCTGTTGCACTGCTACTGTATGTCTGCTCAAGGAGTAAAAATGACTTAAAAGCACAAAATTGGTGTACCTGTTATTTTTTAAAGCTTGCTGCTGTAGGGGTGAGTGCTCTCCACAAACTACCGTGTGCCACAGGGCTCTGTGCTGGGGCAGGTGTTGTTTGATCTGTTCATAGCAGATATTGCAAAAGGGTTTGGGAGCAGGATCAGTCTGTTCATGGATGACACCAAGATGGGAGCTGTAGTGGATGATACAGAGGGGTGGCAGAGGCTACAGGGTGACCTAACCAGACTTGAGGAGTAGTCAGCAAGGTGGCAATTTGGTTTTAATTCAAAGAAGTGCAAAGTTATGCACTTTGGAGCGAGTAACCCGAGGAGGGAATATTGGTTAGGTGGGTTGTGGTAAGGGATCACTGAGAAGGAGAAAGACCTGGGGGGGTCATAATGTTATCCATGGACCAGCATCCCTGATTTACCCCCCCACCTTGCAGACAGTACTACCTGTAGGTACACGTACTAACTTTAGGGCATAGGCACTTCTCATATAAGCATAAGTGTCAGGATCTGAGTTCTACTGTATTTTTACTGAGAATCATATTGCATTTGCTATTATTCTAACTGTAACACTTGGGAGATAATTCTATTTACACCATTGTATAATGATTAGTTAGGTAATGCTACCATCTTTAGTGATAGTGCAGAACTGTAACTGCATACATAACCACAAGTGTCCTTCACGATATACAAGACCTATTGTCTTAACTATCTGTTACTTTTGCTAGCTCAGCATGCTTTCCCAGGCTAGTGATGGGTCAGGCTATTTGCCACTGACCAATAATAATGTTTCTATGTATTTGTTTAGCTATTACCATGATGATTATCAGGGGTGTAAGACCCTTTGCATAGCACCTGCTCTCTGAGAAGAGACATACTGCTACCTATAGGTAAGAAAGATTGGAAGTATTCTCCCAGTGATCCCACTGTTTGGTTGTAAGCCTGCTTTATATACCAGAAATACATCACTCTTTGTGCTGGACACCACTTGTCTGTCTTTTATTCACTTTAGTGTGGTTCCAACAAGAACCTGAGAAGGTAATGGATTTACTTTCCCATTACAATAGTAACAGGGAGCATGAACAGCTCTGCTCAATGCAGGAGGGCCATGGCTAGGGCCAACAGGATGCTGGGGGGCACTGAACGGGGATTCTCATTCAGGCACAAGGATGTGACCCTGCCCCAGTACAGGCCCTTGGTCAGGCTGCAGTTGGAGTACTGGGTGCAATACTGGTGTCTATACCTGAGGAAGGATATCAAGCTGCTCAAAGTGGTAAAGTGCAGGGTGACAAAAATGATACATGGGATGGAAGTTAGATCCTACAAAGAAAGACTGAGTCACTTGAGTTTGTTCACCCTGGAGGAAAGAAGGGATAGGGGGACATGATTGAAATTTTCAGATACTTGAGGAGGATCAACAAATCAGGCACAGAGGAGCTGTTTAAGCTGAGGAAGGGAAGGGACATGAAGGGATATGGGCTAAGATTGAAGGGAGGCAGGCTCAGGAGGGAGAAAAGGAGGCATTATTTCACTGAAAGGGTGGTGTTGAAATAGAACACCGTGCCAGAGGGGGTAGTGGCTTGCAAGATTGTGGGGAGTTTCAAAAAGGCATGGGACTGGGTGGGGGGCTGGGTAAAGGACACTGAGCAGTTCCTATAGGTGTATAGAGGGTATGGGTAGCTGCAATATACTGTGGGATGCTAGTTGCAGATATAAGCAGACTTAATAGACCGGGAGATCTGTCTCTGTTGGTAAGTTTTGTATGTTCAAATCTATCTATCTATCTATCTATCTATCTATCTATCTATCTATCTATCTATCTATCTATCTATCTATGTTTCTATCAATCAATCAATCTATCTGTCTTTCTGTCTATCTATCTATCTATCTATCTATCTATCTATCTATCTATCTATCTATCTATCTATCTGTCTAGTCATCTATCTGTCTAGTTATCTATCTGTCTAGTTGTCTATCTATCTAGATATCTATAAACGTTTTATTAGGTGGACTGGGTTACTCACCTCAGGTACTATGTCTCCCCCCATCACCCATTCCTACTCCTCAACGTTTACATTAGTGTACCAGGGTGCCCACCCGGGTACTGCTTCTGCTGATCTCACTCCTCTCCAAGTCACCTGTCTCCTCATTCCCAATAATTACATGGTGGCACTGAGGTGCTCACCCCAGTGCCACCCAGCAGCAGCCAAACACAGGGGTGCCTAATCCCCAGTGTCAGAATATCACTATCCTCTGAAATGAAGAAAATCCTCTCTCAATGATTTCTTTTTTTTAACCTATAAAAACAAAAATGGTCCCTCGCTCATCTGATGTCACACGCACACATCCTCATCCACCCACCCCACCTCCCACTCTGCACCCATTCACCCAAACACACCCTCACTTTTCTGAACATGTGCCACAGTGAAGTTTCACTCCCCAATAGAATATATGCTTTGCTGCTAGAATCAGCAACTGCAATATGAGAAAATCAGGTACAGTAAGTGTGTTTTAATGTATTTTATTGGGATTTGAACTTACATTCACAACTTTGCCATTTTTAAACCAACTTTTCAACATGGTCTTTTTGGGACCCTACCTCATGACCAGAGGTGGTGGAATTATGCAAATGTGGCCTGAAAGGTGATTTTGTGGTCACTAACAAAATTACATTTTGGCTGGGATTTGAAAATTTTCACGACCCATACTTATGAGGTGGGGTCAGCAGCAGTTTTTTTTGAAAATGTGAGGTCAAATGCCCCCATTCTCAAAATTGCACCTGGAAAAGATGAAAGTGATTGCTCCGTGCATCTGAGATGCACCGGCCCAAAATATTGCAATATTCAGAAGATGCACAATAAGAAGCGCCAGCACATCCCAGGCTGACTGTATACCAAAGATGCACCACAGTGTAATCTAAAATGCTCAGGCACATCTGGAAATGCACCAGATCATCTGGGCATGACTGAATAGTGCAAAAGGAGCAATCAGGCCTGGGATAGTGGAGCAACAGGGAAGGACAGCAGGTCAGAAATGAGTGATACTGAACAGCCAAAACAGGGAGAGCAGCATCCCAAAGCAAAAGGGGTGGAGAGTGGCACTGCAAAACTGCAAAATGGGCACAGACACAGCCCCCGTGGGCACAGTATGAATAACCACACACATACCAGTAACCCGGGGGGCAAACAGACACAGTGTGCACAGCACACAGGAGGGTAGGGATAAAGTGCCATGGCACTGGAGGCCCAACAGACAGCATGGCCTGGTCATGCACTGCGAGAACAGTGTAGAGGATCCAGGCAGGGCGGACATGGTAGCCACACAACAGGCACAGTGGTCCGCAGGCACAATGGCACACAGGCTGGTGTCTGTAGGCCACACTGATGGCACATGCCGACAGGTACAAAGGACTATAAACAGCACAGAGCAGCAGCAGGGGGACCATGAAAATAGCAGAGGTGTGCAGAGTTGCAGAATGGGTGCAATGTGCAAGTGACAATGTGAGCATGGCTGATGGATACCTCAGAGGCAGCCCAGAGGACAGCAAGACAAACACTGTGGGAGCATCACACAACCCCATCTCCTCTGCTGGGCTCAATTGGCATCCCGAGACCTATGGTGGGGAAACAGAGAACACGTACTGAGTGCCACAGCCCACACAGGCACAACCCCCCCCCCCACTGAGGCCTGACGTGCATGCCTGATGTTGGCCGGCCCCATGCAGAGGGCCAACAACCCACAATTCACAGCACTCACTGGCAACATACTAGGCTACATAGGCACACAGTGAATGGGAAGTGGCACAAGGAACAGACAAAGCCTGTGGGTGCATGCAAAGGATCATACGCATTCACATGTAGTATTCCACTTTACTTTTAATTTTTATTCTTTTTTCAATATGTGCCCCAACGTTTTGCCAGCTATTGGCTTCTTCTGGGGGACTGCTAAACAAATATAAATAAAAATAGTCAACATTTTTCACATATCAAATTTTAGTATTAAGTTATAAAAATAATTGTTATTTATATTTCAAGAATACCACCACCATAATATCAAACATCATCCTTCTTTAAATGATTATCTAGTGTGAAATTCATCATTTATATAATCCGTGCTGTACAAATCTAAACTAGCCCAATTGGCTACCAACAAAGTAACTGGCCATTTGCTACCTAGAAGTGCCAGTTTCATTCTCCTTAATCACAGTTTAATCTTGTGCAAACCAAGGTCTTTAAACACATTATTTAAGATAAGTATAGCAATTATAAATCTATCTAGAATAAGGTGTACTATCTCTTTAAATAAATGATTTGATGAATTCATTCACCTGTTGGGTTTTCTTGTTATTTTCTTTACACTTGTCTTTTATTGTCATATACTTATAATATATCTTAAAAGAACACAATATTCCACATTAGTCAACATTCTAATTATCCCATCTTTCTCTTCAAAATTTATTTTTATTTTAAAATAAATTATTACCTTATAATTATAATTCAATATTGTTTTCGTTTGCTTAGATAAGCTTCTTCATAAGTATGGCTGTCCTGTTTTTAGACCTAAACACAATTTTATACTTTAGTTAAACAAAACGTTTACATTTAAAATGCACTTCACAACAGATATAATGAATCATATACTTTCTTTTTCTAGGGCTGTCCGCTTTCAACTGAATTAGTTATTTCCATGCTCATACTTATATTCCGTTATATCTAAAACCATACTTATGGTAAGATCACTTCAAATGTGAATGACATTTTCTAAAACCCCATTGCTTTTTGTAAGAGCCACTTATTTTAAATATGACAACCACGTTAATATTTACTGCAGTTGGTTTAAATCACTGCCTTGCTTGTTATACTTGGTTCACTATATTCTAGAGGCTCACTATTTTATCCTGCGACCTGTCAGTCTACGTTACACTGTAGTGATATGTTACTTTTCAAACATCTCCAAAAGCATAATCCAATTTGTAATAAGCTTACTTATTCAACATGAGATTCTCAAAGGCTTTAAAAAGACTCCATGGCAGCAAGAGGTTAGCGTTGGCCTATGCCTCTTATACCCGCATGGTAAGACCTTTGATGTAATTAGTCAGCACGGAGAAAGCGCTGTTACATAGCAACATATTGCTATGACAAAAACTTCTTACCACGCTGGTATTCTAAGCAATTCCCTGCCCCAACAGAAGCCCACTGTGCTGCATTCACAGACAAGGGCCGTGGCACAGCAGGCCAGGCCCCCACCCTTCAGCCCCACCCCTGATGTGTCACCCGCTGACAGGCTAGATGAGCACATCCTGCTGCTGTGGGAACCGTGGAGGCCACATGGCACTCAGGAGGGAGCTCCGTGGACTGCTGGGGCAGATAGGAGACATGGACAAACATGCAGCCATGAGGCATACACAGCTGCTTGGCGAGTTACGCTAGCAGCAGATGGCCATGACCACTGTGCTTGACGGGATAGCAAAGACCATTGCTGTGGGCTTTGCTGCCCTGGTTCCTCATGGTTGCAGGAGTTCCTACTGCACAGTACCAGCAGCACTCCCAGGGCATGGTGTCAGGTGACCCCATTGCTGCTGTTGATGCCATCCCCAGTCACCTACATCCCCAACACCCCCAGACTGTATCTGGTCTTCAGGAATGAAACATCCACGAGCACCTGGTCACTGTCATGTGGGTTAACCCCTCCCAGGTGGAGGTTTCATCCTCTGTGACAGGTGATCCTCCTGAGGTATCCTCCTAGCCAAGACTTGGCCACTCACATGGCCACGGTGGCCATGCTAGCTCACTGTGAGGCCTGCTGGATGCAGTGAACATGGTACCCATACCGTGCCACCATTTCAGCCTATGCACAAGGCCAGTAGTGGCCAGGGCCATGTGCTGTAACACATGCATGCCCGGGTGTTACACCTGCCCATGTTGTCTGTGTGTTGTACTGGTCATATATGGGGGCAGTGGTGTTTTGCTGTGTGGCATGGGCATGATGAGTGCAGCACTGTGCCTGCCATGCATGTGTGCCATCAGATTCACTCTGAGTCATGCCAGTCCCTGCATTGACACTGTGTGTCCCCTGACCTTGGTGGCACTGCAGTGGCTGCCTGTGCATGGTTGTGTGCACTCTGCAATGCACTCTGCAGCTGCTGTGCAGTGTCTGCCTGCCTGAGTGTGTCTGTGTGTCCTACTCCCTGCCCTGTATCACTGTGTGTGTGTGTGTGTGTGTGTGTGTGACAGACTGGCTGCCCAGCTTGTGCCTCCTGTGTTACTCACCTCTGGTTGCCAAAGTGCTCCTCCACAATGGTGTCCCTATGCCACCGTGCCATTGCAGCCAGTCGTGGGTCCCTCCTCACCAGGGTAGGCTGCCACCCCCATCCTGGGGTTCATCCTCCTCTGCACCATCACCCTCCTGTGCCTGGACAAGTATTCCATAGTCTGTGGCCATGTTGTGTAGCATGCAACAGGCCAGGAATATGCCACAAGCCTTTTCTAGGTGGTATTGCAGGGCACCACTGGACCTGTCCAGGCTTCTGAATCACATTTTTAGCATACCAAACGCACGCTAGATAATATTGCGTAATGCGGTGTGTGCCTCATTGTAGCATTTCTTGGCCTCACTACTGGCTGTTGTTTGGGGGTGAGCAGCCATGGCCAGAGGGGTATGCACTGTCACCTTGGGGGATAGAGACATGTGTTAGTTTCACTCAGGTGTGCACAAGGCCTGGCAAATCTGCCCCCCCTTGCCTGTCTATGCTGCCACTGCCAATCCCCCCATGCACCCTCGTTCCCCCACAAGTATGGGGGCCATTGCGGGCCCCCACACATGTGTCCTGCTTGTGGCCTGGACAGGCAAGGCCAGGTCAACCTCTCCCCAGTTCTGTGACACCCATCCCTGCTTGTGCAGGCACTGTGCCACTGTCCTGTCTGGACATTGTCCTTGTCCATGTCCTGAACAATGGTAGTGGCTCGGAGCATCTGTTGCTTCTTGCACTGAAACATTTGCCCACTGTGCAGCACCCCTGCCCTGCTTGCCCTGTGGTCTTATGCACTACTGTCTCAGTATCTGTAAGTCCCAGTCCAGCAGGTCCCCAGGTTCCACAGTTTAACATGGCTGTTGGCCATTGCACTTTTCCTATCACTCTTCTCCCCACCCCAAGACCCTGCACTACAAGCAGCTGTGTGTTGTGCCACAGAGTGCTTTGAGTGGGCATTGTGTGCTGCCTAGCTCACCCACTAAATGGCCACTGGGAATGTCCCCACTCTTAAACTGGCGGCAAAAGTATAAGTGGTTCTAGATGCAGGCGTCATGTGTACTCCCAGGATGCGTGGTACAAACATTGATGATGTACCCTGTGGCATTTCACACCACTTGTCAGTTGATGGAATGGTAGCCCTTCCAGTTTATGTATGCTTTGCAATCTGGGCCAGGTGCTGTCCTGATAGCAACATGGGTGCAGTCAGTGGCCCCTAGCATGCCTGGCATGCATGCCACCATGTGGAATTGCTGCATAGTTTCTGTCTGCTCTGCATGTGTGCTAGGGAATTTTATGAACTCTGTAACCTGTGGCAGCAGAGTGGTGAGGAACTGTGTGAGGAGACGGAACATGGAAGACTGAGTAAGTAAGTAACTAAGTAAGTAAAACTGTATTTCTAGAAGGTGCCCTTCCATTGCTCAGTGCACCTTTGCAATACAAATGCAGATAATTTAATACACATCTTTAAATACAAACCATAATCCCCTTAAAACAACATGCAAATCCAAGGCTGCTACATTCCTAGAAAAGCCTTTCCAAAAATATATGTTTTTAAGGCACTTTTAAACCCCTCCACAGTCAGGCTCTCATGTATCTGGTGAGGTAGAGTTCCACAGGGTAGGGGCCATAAAGGCAAAAGATCTTCCCCCAAACGTTTTCAAGTGTAACCTGGGAAGCTCTAGCAATCCCTCGTGAGAGGACTGCAGTGAATGGGAGGAATGGTAGGGAAGTAGGAGGTCTTGCAGATATTAGGGTTCCAGCTCATGTAGGGCTTTATAGGTCAGCAATGTGACCTTGAAAAGGATTCAGCATTGTATAAGCAGCCAGTGCAGTTCGCACAGCACAGGTGTTATGTTACTGGATCTAGGGGTTTCAGCTAACAACCTGGCCATTGCGTTCTGCACTAGCTGCTGTTGCTGAATAACCACTTCCGGTAGCCCTAGGTAAAGGGTATTGCATTAGTCTAACTGAGTGGTGACAAAGGAATGGACCAATGTTGACAGATCCTTAGATAGAACCAGGTGCTTCATCCTGGCAATGTTTCTAAGATGGTAAAAGGAGGACTTGACTACAGTTGACACCTGAGCCTTTTAAGGTCAAACCTTCATCAAGTACCATCCCTAGGTTCCGCACCTGGTTCAAGGCAATGAGCAGGCTACCCCCCCAAGTTGTAGACCATACAGTTTTCCTGCCCATGACCTGGCCATCCTCTGATCTGGGTCCACAATCAGCACCTCAGTTTTCTCCGGGTTTAACCTCAGCCAGCTGGCACTCATCCAGTTCTGTATCTCCTGTAGGTAGTTGTTAAACATTGAGACTGTATCATGTCCCTGGCTGGGTACAAAAGACATGTACAGTTGAGAATCACCTGCATAGAAGTGAAGACTCAACCCATACCGCCTAATAATGTCCCCCAGTGGTTGCATGTACACTGCGAACAACATAGGGAAAAGCACAAATCCCTGCGGCACCCCACAGGACAGACTTTGAGGGGATGAGGAATAAATTCCTGATACCACCCTCTGTAGTCTACCCTCAAGGAATGACTGAAACCATTGAGCACTGCTCCCCCCCAGTCCACAAAAGAACCACAGTGCGATCCCAGTGGTGTCACCCACTGGTGTCTGGAAGGTACCCATGGCAAGCAAGCACATTGCTGCTGTCACCTTTTGTTTCCACTGACATGGCATGACCCCTTGTGGTTGGTGCCTGCAGTTCATCATGGCACATCTCACAGAGCTGTCCTAGAATTTCACTCTTGAGTCTGTACCACCCCAAAATCTCTGTGTCAGTCAGTTGTTCGAATGTGACATGGGAACAATACCATCTCTGTTGGGCATACTGTCTATAGGCCCTTCCACGGCCACACTTTTGTTCTGTCCATCTCCTTACACCCCTCATTACATCCACCATGAGGAATTCTGCCCCATCCATTGCTTTGACTACTGCTGTTCTGCTGGCAGCCTGTCAGTGACTTGTACCATCAAAAAATGGAGAGCAATGAGTACCAATGCCCATAGTCTGAGTAACAAGCTTCCTGAATTAGTAGCCTTGATGGAGGAGGAACATCTGGATATCGTGGCAGTCACAGAAACATGGTACACACAAAACCATGATTGGGACGTAAACTTACCAGGATACACTATCTACAGGAGGGACAGGAAGGGTAAAAGAGGAGAGGAGTAGCTCTTTACATAAGGGAAGGAATCAAAGCAACAGAACAAAAGGGTAAACAGGGAGGAGAAGAAGCACTGTGGGTAAATTTGGAGACAGGCAATGGCACCACAATCCGCACATGGGTTATATACAGACCCCCTTCTCAGGGGGAGGAAATAGACAAGGAAATGATAGAAAGTATACTTAGAATGGCAGAAAAAGGGGAGATATTGCTGATGGGCGATCTGAATATGTCAGATGTCAACTGGAGTGCAGTTGCAGCAGTCACTTCTAAGAGTGGGGTTATTCTAGGTGCCCTACAGGGGGTATGCCTTAGACAACTAGTATTGGAGCCCACTTGAGAGGGAGCAATCTTAGACCTGGTTCTCTCAAATGGAGATGGAGAGAGGATCACAGATGTAGAAGTGGGTAGCCATCTGGGAACTACGACCACCGAACAGTATGGTTCACAATAAACACAGCAATAGAGTCAAGTCATAAAAGGCAAAGTACTGGACTTTAGGAGGGCTGACTTTGCCAAAATGGGTGAAGCCTAAGGAATGCACTAGCAAATGGGCAGGAAGGAGGGTGGAAGAACAATGGGGAATAATAAAACTGCCATCACAGAGGTAACAAGCCTTTGTGTGAAGCAAATAAACAAAACAAAATGATGTAAGAAACCACTATGGTTCTCAAAGGAAGTGGCAGTGAAGGTTCAAGAGAAAAAGAAAGCATTCAGGAAGTACAAGGAATCACAGAAGAAGCAGGACAGAGAACTGTATCAGTTAAAGAAGAAGGAAGCTGGGAAGGCAGTCAGAACAGCAAAGGCCCTAACCAAGGAAAAGATAGCCAACTCAGTTAAGAAGGGGGATAAAACATTTTATAGGTACATCAGGGAGTGAAGGAAGACCAAGGGAGGGATAGTGAGGCTTAATAAAGGGGAGAGAGGGTGGGCAGAGGGTGACTGTGAAAAGGCAGAGATACTAAACAAATATTTTTGCTCAGTATTTACAAATGAAGAGGGGGGTACCTAAAACAAACAGTAGAAACACTCTGGATACAGAAGTTGATACCAGCCCATTTACAAAAGAAAGGGTTCTGAAAGAACTCTTAAAACTGAAAGTGGACAAATCAATGGGGCCTGATGGGATTCATCCCAGAATTCTAAAAGAACTAAGGGTAGAACTAGTGACACCACTGACTACCCTATTTAACAAATCATGGGAGGATGGGGTGGTACCCGAGGACTGGAGGAGGGCAGATGTGATTCCCCTTCACAAAAGTGGGAGCAAGGCAGAAGCAGGAAACTACAGACCTGTTAGTTTAACCTCAGTAATAGAGAAATGATGGAATCACTTCTGAAGGAAAGAATTGTCAGTATCTAGAGGCCAGAGGGGCACAGGACCCAAGGCAGCATGGATTCACAGCGGAAGGTCATGCTAGATGAATCTGATAGATTTCTTTGACTGGGTGACCAAAGTAGTAGATCAGGGAGGGGCTGTGGACATGGCCTACCAACTTTAGCAAGGCATTTGACACAGTCCCACACAAAAGATTAATATACAAGTTAGCCAGCCTGGCAGTGGGTCCCAAGATGACAGCCTGGGTAAAGAATTGGCTGGAGAATAGGACACAGAGTAACAGTAAATGGAGTACACTCTGAAGAAAGGGGGGTTACTACTGGGGTACCACAGGGTTCAGTATTAGGACCGATCCTCTTCAATGTCTTTATAAGTGACATTGCAGAGGGACTGGAAGGAAAAGTATGTCTCTTTGCAGATGACACAAAGATCTGCAACAGAGTTGATGCACAAGGTGGGGTGGAAAAGGATGAGAAGGACTTAGCAAGGTTAGAGGAATGGTCAGACGTATGGCAGCTTATATTCAATGCTAAGAAGTGCAAGGTAATGCACCTGGGAAACAAAAACCCAGGGGAAGACACACAATGGGGGGTGAGATACTAACAACAACAAAAATGGAAAGGGACCTGGTGGTAGTCATATCAGATGACCTAAAGGTGGGCAAGCAATGTGAGAGGGCAGCAAGGAGGGCTGAGAGGAATCTGGGATGCATAGGGAGAGGCATCACCAGTAGAAAACAGGAAGTTATTATCCCTCTGTACAGACAGCTGGTCAGACCCCATCTGGAGTACTGCGTGCAGTTCTGGAGACCCAATCTCCCCAAAGACATAGACAGGATGGAAGCTGTCCAGAGGAGGGCAACTAAAATGGTGCAGGGTTTGCACCAGAAGGCATATGAAGAGAGACTTCAGGAGCTTAACATGTAGCCTCGAGAAAGGAGGAGAGGGGTACATGATAGAAACTTTCAAGTACCTCAAGGGAATCAATAAAGTCCAAGAGGGTAGCATCTTTCAAAAAAAGAGGTGTGCAAGAACAAGGGGGCACAATTTGAAGATAGAGGGGGGACGGCTCAGAAGTAATTTAAGGAAGTATTTTTTCACAGAGAGGGTTGTGGATGCATGGAATGGCCTTCCAGAGGAGGTTGTGGAGTCAAAAACAGTGGTGAGATTCAAGCATGCATGGGACAGTCATAAGGCAATTCTAGGATGTGGGGGTAGGAAGAAGTAGGCTGCTGGTTAACTAGGATCTACAGCTTATCCATTAGGTAGGGAAATGGGCAGACTGGGTGGGTCAAGCGGTCCTTATCTGCCATCAAATTCTATGTTTCTATGTACTTAGGCCACCTTCTTTTATGCCTAACTTTGGGGAAGGGGGCACATCTTTGGAGAAAAGCACCACACATGTACCGCCCATTTGGGACACGTATATAGATGTGTGGCACATTCATGGGAACACCCCCTCCAGATGTGCGGCATACATTATAGTTACCTTGTGGCACATCTGGACTTACGCGTTGCATCCCTGCTATTTGAATATTGCACTGTGGTGCATTTTTTGAGATGCACCAGTGTATCTCCTTTGAAAATATCCCCCCAAATATGTAAAAATGACAGTTGAGTGTACATTGAAATGTTTCTGTGCTCGCTTATAATTGTGGCATTTTTCAGTATTTTGACCCCAAATTTTCAATGTAGCTATTTTTTTTCATATCACTTCATAAACATGACAGCTGTCGTTTTTCAAATCCTGGCCAAAATATGTTTTTGCACCTCTGGCACAGTTTCACACCAGTGGAGCAGTATGGCATTTCTGTGGGAAATGAACAGTTTTCACATACTGGGTTCGTGAGGTGGGGTAATAAAAATGCTATGCTGAAAATGTGGTGTATAAATATGGTAAAATGACCATGTTATGAGTGAATGTTGCAATATTTCAGCATTTAGTCTAACTTCACTAGTTTTCAACATTTTAACTCCAAATTTTCAACATAGCCATTTTTTTACACCACCTCATAAATCTGACAGGTGTAATTTTTAAAATCCTGGACAAGACGTGTTTTCTCACTTGTGGTGTGAAATGGTGTTTCAGACAATATACTATAAATTCCATATGTCACATTGGTAAAGGGAGCCAAAAAATTACTATCTTGAAAATTTGGGGTAAAACATAAAAAAAAAATGTGATTATTAAAGAACGTTCTGTGTAGTGCCAGTCTTCATTCCAGTGGGTATGCTTTATGATTCCCTGCCAGAGAGCTGACTTCAGGGGTGAGATCAGTGACCCAGCAATATGGGGTGAGGGTGGGGAATGCCGCTGTTATGTGACACCCCCCCCCACCAGGGGAATGAAAATTGCAGGGTTGCCTGCACAGGCCCAGGTACCATATAGTGAAGACAACTCTCCTGTTGGCATATGGCCCTACACCTTTGCACTCTGTTCCCTGAGCAAACAACTTCTGATGTGATCTCCTTTCTTCATGCAGGACCTACAGGGTGCTACGTGAAGAAAGCTATAACAGACTGTGTTGACAAAATGTGGCAAGACATGCTTCCTTACCCTTGAAGAGTGTATCACTATAAGGCACTGACTTGGAGCAGTACCTTGTGCTTCAGACAGAAGGCTATGGGCTGGCGGGAGTGACCATTAGGGTTGACAACCTCAAGGAAGACCCCACCACTGATTTGCCAAGACTTCAAAGACCTCAAATCCTAATGTTTTTTTCCTTTGGCTGCTTGAGGAGTGAGGATGGGGAGTTAGGGCTGGAAACCCTAAAGCCACATTTCCTTACTTCTGTGGCATTGCATTGAACCCTAAGTGGTGCAATAATGCAGGTTTTTTTTTCAAAGAATAAAAATATGAGCATATTGGAAGATTCTAAGCAAAATGCTAAGAAAGGATGCCAGTACATACTCCGCCAAAATGTCCCACAGTTAACTTTTTTGAAGGAATGCATAGATGTAGAAAATAAGGCAAATGAGCTGGAAACAAATTCCTAACAATTATAGGAGCAACATGAACCAGAATTATCTTTGTTTCAGAAAGTGAACAAGTTCCATCTGGTCATTTAACACAGGTGCTTGCAATGCTTTCAACTTATAAATCCACTGAGATTCTCCTCATAAGAGGAGATTATCCAAGTTCCCTCCTCTTGGACTAAAGATTTTTGAATATTTAATCTGTTGGCAAAGTTGGTGTGAATCTGTGGAAATTTGTGTCATGAAAGTTGTGAATTTTGTGGCATATGCACCAACTTCATCAGTGAATTTTTTTATAAAAAAAAATAACCAAACCTCCCCCTACCTACTGTGCAGTAAAACTCACCCCTTACCCCACCTGAAAAAGATTTTCTTTTATATTTCTATTTATGCCCCCCCTCTTCTTCCCTACAACCAAACTCCTTCAGGAGTCGCCAAGGTACCCATATGCTAACTGGTGCTCGGGCCCATCCCCCATGGAGCAGTGACTGTTCTGAAAATGATTTAAACCATGAGCCCCCTCTAACCCCCCCCTTGCATGCACCCTCATCCATCCTCTACCCCCGTGCCAGCAGAATGCTCTAGTAGTGACCCTGCTTGAAAAAGTAATCCCTTCCACCAACCATGCGCCAAACATACTCTACCTACCTCCTCCACCCGAGTCCCACTGTTCTTATTAATTATAACAGACCCAGTCCCTCAAACCCAACCCACCCCCTCCTCTGGTCCCCATCACCCTCCTCCTCAACCCTAGCACCCAAAAATCAACCTAGAATAAAATAAAATGGTCCCTTGGTGCAGTGTCTGTTCTATTCAATGTCCATCTTGTCATGCTGGGAATTAAGGGGTAGTGATGTCTTTTCTCCTAGTAAACTCTGATTGGCAAAAATGTAATCAATCAGGTTTTGCTAGGAGCAAATACATCGCCATTCATTAATTTGTGGACACTGAACAGAGCAGACATTCTGCATCGGGGGACCAATTTCTTTTTTTTTGTTTTCAAAATATATTTATTGGATTTTCTTACACAATGTAAAAACCATAGATGCACACAGCTTTGGCATCAAATACATTTAGTTGGTAATGTAAACGTGAATATTTCCAGATCTCAATATTTGCTATTTCTTCGTAACATTTCCTAGCGGGTCAGCAAATATAAACACTTACAAACATACAACATCTACAACAACCTTTTGGCTGGTAATACATAACTACATCTCAGGACTGTCTCTCTGCTCTCAAATCTATATTTTGGAAAGGCGAACAGGAAATCAATTATTTGATTATATTTAAGTACCCCATTACCCAGTTTATTCTTTAGTTGTAATGACAGGCTTTATATAGAATTGCAAATCATGACCAAGGTGGCTTGCATAGGAGGGAGAGACCCAATGAACTTCTCTCAAGTGCTCTCAAACATTTCAGCTCTCTTTTTCAGTTCATATGTGATCTGCTGCAGAGGTAGGGTCTCTAGGAGCAAATCAAGTCATATCACTTTTGGGCTGTTGATGGGAAACCCATGTGTTTTCTATGCACTTGTGTGCCATCAGTAACATCATCCTTATCACCCTGGCATGTGGCTCCCAGGGTATCCAGTGATGAGGGCACTCACTATTGAGCACTCAGAAAAAGGGCGACTCAATAACGGCACCTTATCAAAGGGCCACTGAATGGAGGGGGTGACTGTAGGTATAGTGACTTTCTGTCACTATATATACATGCATGTGCGGGGGGGAGCAAGCAGGGTGGAAGGAGAAGGGGAAGGAGGATTTGTGTGCTGTGTTGTGCTGATGGGCTGCCGAGCTGCCCCGTGGCATGGTGGGTGGGTCATAGGCTTCTGCTGCAAGGGTGCCGGGTTCAGGTCCGGGCGCGCATACAGTTTGTTGCACCCGGCCCTACTTTTTTTAATTTTCACCCCCTGACATGCAGCCCCCTGGAGTTGAGAATCCTTTAGTCGGGGGCTGCAGGGGTGTGGGAGGTGCAGCCCCCTCCATAAATGTAAATAATGTAAGTCCGCGGTGCCCTTTTGACGTTCGCTGGGGTGTACATCAACTAAACTGATTTTTGCCGATGTACAGTAGCTGTAACAGCGATTGTCTTTGTGCAGTCACTGTTATCACATAGAACTGGCCCCCTGTCCTCAGCAGTGGAGTGGTCTATGCCAAATAACATGGACAATGGGGTGTCATGTATTTCTATACCCATGCATTGCCGGATTTTTCCATTAATCTCTGATAAGAATGACCTCAGGGTTCTGCACTCCCAAAAATAATGCATGCAGGTACCTGGGTTTCTCCACACCTCCTACATATCGGGAAAATTCCAGGGCCAAATCTGCTCACTGTGTCTGGTGAGAGGTACAGTCTATGAATAAACTGAAACTGGACTTCTTTAAATTTATTACACTAGAGCAGTCCCATGTGTGTGTCTCACATATCATGGCCCAGTCCTTGTGCCCTATGTCCATGTCCCATTCCTATAATCTGCAGACCACCCTACGACTGCTCTGGTATGACTCCACATAGGATGTCATATATCATTACCATCTGGCCCCTGGGTTGTTTCTTGCCTTCATTATCTCCCTCTGTATCCCACTGAACATTGCTTCAAGGGGGTTCACTCTCTCCATGCTATGCTGATATACTACCACCTGTAGGTACTGAAATCTCTGCTGTGCCTATAGTTGCAGGGCTTCCTTTTGAGGTCCTGTGCCCTGCTTAAATCCTCAAAACATTGTATTCCATCAACCTCCCATCTCGTAAAGCCACCATCTAAATACTCTGGAATGAATTCAGGATTGCCATTTATTGGGGCTTGTAAAGTGTTTTCTTGCAGTTCACCCAATTTTTTTGTTACTTTACCCCAGGCTTCCATGGTGAGCACCACTAGGGGATTCTATTCTTTATTTAGTCTATACTTGGCTAGCCCTCCCTTGTTGAGGTATCACGTAGATGACCATCTCTCTACCCTCATCTCTAGGGTTACCCAGCCTGCTCCCTTCTCCCCCATGAGCCACTCTCATAGGAATCACAGCTGGGCTGCCAGATTATATAGGTTTCTGCAAAGTTCAGCTCCTCCCGCCATCTGTTGGACCCTTTAGCCTGGAAAGTGCTGATCTTGATCCCTTCAACTGCCATAGAAGTTCTGAGCATTTGGCCTCAAACAACTTTATATCTCTTCTGGTCAGTCTCATTGGTAGCATCTGTAGAGAGCAAAATATCCTAGAAAGGATGTTAATTTTAAGCAAGTTTACCTGTTCCATCCATGAAAATGGCAGGGCCTACCATCTAAACAAAGTCAGACTTTATGATCTTAAGTATGGACTTGTAATTCAGCCTGTACAACTTGGCCAGAACAGGCCCACTGTGTTTCTCAGATACTTAATGGTGCTAGACCCTTTTGAATTGGGAACTCTGAATATTTATCCCCCTCATACCTGCATCTGATTGGATTTATACAAATTATTTTCATAAACCAAAAAGTGGGAGAATTTGGTCATTGCCTTTATGACTGCTGGGAGCGAGCACGCCATGCAGTGCAAGAAAGCAGCAGCAAAGGCAAACAAGATGCTGGGATGCATAGCTAGGGGGATCAGTAGTAGGAGGGAGGAGGTTATACTGCCCTTGTACAGGTCACTGGTAAGGCCGCATCTAGAGTATGGAGTTCAGTACTGGCGCCCACACCTCAAAAAGGACATTAACCTGCTGGAGAAGATCCAGAGGAGGGCTACAAAGATGACAGATGGTCAGCAAGGCAAAGCATACAAGGAGAGGTTGAGGGCATTGAACATGTATGTGAGTATAGCAAAATATACAATCACATGAAATTGCCGGCAGAAAAAGGTGCACATGTCTATCAAGTCTTCCTGATTGTGCAACTCTGAGTTTCATATCACTACAGCTGCCCCACCCCCATGAATGCCCCCATTCCCCCTGCACCCCCACTGTATCCCAGCATTACTGGATATGCTCCTCCAAAGGTTCAATTGCAAGTGCAGAAAGCAATGGTGAGAGTGGGCTGCCCTGTCTAGTGCTTCTTGTCAGCTCAAACTCTTCTTGAGAGTTCCCCATTTACCAAGATCTTAGCCCTAGGTGCCTTATAAAGTAATTGTACAAACTGCATAAATCACTCCTCTAGGCCAAACTTTTCAACCCCACTCTGTACAAATAGGCCCACTCCACCCTGTCAAATGCTTTCTCAGCATCCAGGTGTAGCCCAGATGTAGTGTGCCAGTGGGCTATTACCCCTGCCTGTTGACCACTACACATGTTAAGCGGCCTGGGTTCTGTTGCGATGGTGTTTGGGAGTTCTATCCCAGAATGGAAAGAAAGTAGTGGGCCTGGTGTCTGCTTGGTACAACCCCCTGGGATGCTGTACCTATCCACCTCCCCTTCCAGTCACCCCACACACTGGATACCATGTTGTGCACCAATACTGCAAAACACATATACTTAGCAGCTGATACCATTAAAATGCTCATGACATAGGAATTACAACAAACAAGCTACAGCTTTATTTTAGGGGGAAGGCAAAGAAATGAGATACCAGGAACAGGACTGCTGTGAAGAATTTTTGGTTATTGAGTAAACAGGGCCTGTGGGCCAAAAACACACAATGCCCACCCTCGCTGGTACCAGTGAAAACCCCTTGTGTCCAGACAGTCCTAGATGGATACCGAGACTTTGACTTTGACTTAATGCAGGCCTGCCAGATGCCAAGAGATGGCTGGGGTTGGGGTTCTTCAAGTAACTTTTTCCTAGAATGCTAACAATCTTAAACTTTTTTACTCCCATTTTGACAGAGCAAGCCCTGGGTTACTCACGGTCCTGAAGCACTGGGATCCGTTACTGGGGCAGTGGGTTCTAGAAGTCCAAGGATCACTCAATCAATTTCAAAGATGGCAGCAAGCAGATTGTCAGAAAAAGGTGGGTCGACTTTGGACTTGCTTGAAGACCCTTGCAGTTTGTCACCTTCTGACTTGCTTGAGGATACTTGCAGCTTGTCCCCTTCAGCTTGCTCACAGGCTAGACCACAGAGCCAAAATACAAGGCCTATCAGGCCATAAGGAACCCAGACTCAGGAATGACTCCACAGTCTTGCTCCCCAAATGGATCCAGAGTTCCCTAGCACTCAGGGTTGTGCCAATGGCACCCTGCAACCATGTCTGCCTCACTCGGTAGGGATTGGCAGGTTCCCTACCTGGCTCCCAGTTCCAGCTGTGAATGACTTTTGGCTTTCACTTTCCTCCTGGGCAGGAACAATCAACTTTGGTGTGCAGCAAGCAAATTCTCCCAATTTCCACCTTCCAGTGGCCTTTGGCTAGTGACTTGTGGTCTGTGGATCAAACCTCTACCTTTCCATAGCTGGCTTTGAGCATCAACAACTGGCTCCTGAATGCTGGACACCGGCAACCTTTTTATTTCCAGAGTTTTCAAATTCAGATACAGTGCCCACCTTCAGCTCTTGCACACACACACACACACACACACACACACACACACACACACACACACACTTCCAAACCACTCTTTTCACTGGCCCAGGGCTTCCTTCTTCCAAACTGATGTAGGCCCACTAAAACACTTGGTTCCCAATGACACCAGGAGCCTTCATAAAATACCTTGCCCTTTTAACTGTACCACCGCAGTCCTTTTCTTCAAACAAATCCCTTTTTCCAATCCTCAAATTGTTCACCATTCAACCATTTGAGTCCTATAAAAGGCCTCCTGTATCTCCAACTCACAGCACTGAGCCCCTCTTGACTCAAGCAGAGCCCAGAACCAATTGCCCAAAATGCTCAAAGCCCCTGGGTTTCACTCAAAAGTCCCAGCTTCTGATTGGTTAGATCCAGCCATCAGTCCCAAATATTAATAAACAGCCTATTTTTGATTACTGATTGGCAAAAAGGTCTTTGGTGCTTAGAATTAGTACAGACATCATCCATAAGTCATTTCTACTACAGTTTGGGTGCCTAGAAAGGTGATTGGCTGCCACACAGGGTCAAAGTTTAGTTTAGTTTTTTTTGTTGACCGGGTAAGTGCACTAGACAAATCCTGCCTATTTTCAGGCACGACTAGGGGGAGTGGGATACAGATGAGTGCCAACTGACCTTGAACCAGATTAAGCTGTTGGTGGTATTTTTCAGTGAATGAAGGAAATTTGGCCAGGACACCGGGGAAATTCCCCTACTTTGCCTGCAGGGGTGCTGTCACTTCCTGCCAGTGGGATGGAGGGACCCAGTTCACAGCCGAACACAGGAGGAGGAGGAAGCGATGATGTGGTAGGAGAGCAGGCTATGCTACAAGTAGGAGGCCCAATTTCAAGGCCTACATTCTCTTTACATGTACAGAAGGCAGACAGGGAGCTGGTCGGTGTGGAGGAAGAACTTATGGACATGGAAGCTACTGCAGAGAATCAAAAAACAATGTTGGAAACTGGAAAGAATGCTACAGAAATACTGAAAACAGGTATAATGAAATTTCATACTGTTGAACTTATAAATACAGTCAACATACCAGATTTACCGAGTAATAGTGAATCATTGCTAAGTGAAACAGAAAAAGATATAGATGCAGAAAATGTACCTGATATTATTTCAGTGGAGGAACAAGCTTTAAGGCAGCAATTTGAATCAGAGGAGCGCTCTTATTGCCAGAAAAAAGCACAGCTAGAAACTACAATAAGAGCCTTAAGATCTGACAACAGGGGGCCTTCTGCCAAATACACTCAGCTGGCTACTGATGGCACAATAGCATCTAAGGGGAAACCTAAAAGCTGGGCCTCTATCATAGAGCAGGCAGAGCACACAGGAGACTTCATGCCTAAGTCGACAGTGCTTTTGGAGAACAATTTATCAGAAATGGTACAAACAGGAACAGATATACTTGGCCTAAGACTCTCTGAGAAACAGCCAGCTGAATCAGGCAAACAGCAACCTTGGACAGTTAAAAATGCTCTGGAGAATGCAGGTTGGCAACAGGACTCCACAACAGGTCAGTGGGTTTCAGGAGGCTCACCGATTAAAATACTTGCAGAATCAGCTGCACAGATACATAATAATGTAAATGCTGAACCTATTGATCTAGAACTGCCACCAGAATTGACTTTAATGTAATATCCAAAGTTGCACTTTTCAGGAAATGTATCATATAAACAAGCTCAAGGGGGACGCCCTACAGTGACTGAAAATGTACCAGAAAGGCCTTTGAATATAATTAACAAGGAAACCCCAAAAACATTTGCTTCACTTTTTAAAACACCAATTTTTCCTGCCAAAATGCACAACACAGTGCGTTTGACTTACATAGAAGGAATGTCAGAACAACCAGACATACCTTTTGTTGCAAGAGTATTTCTAAAAGACTCAATGAAATTCTTTTCGATGGAAATTTATGCATTGAGTCATATATCGGGAAAGACAGTATTTGTTATTAGTTTTAAAACAGCAAATGGTCTGGAAAGGTTTTGGGTAAAATATAATGCATTGGAAAAATCTTGTCTATGGTCCCCCTTTATTGCAACACCTTTAACCAGGCCAGAGCACTAAGTAATTACTGTACTATTCAGAAACGAGGGGGTTAGTGTTCATGATCTATTGTTTTGGTTAAAACAGCGATGTACCGTAATTGATGATCCAGAGGCGATTTTAGATGCAGAGAACATTTGGACAGGAGGCTGGAAAGTTAAAATTATCTTAAAAACATCAGATACAGGGGTTAATCACTTATCAAATTCCTTTTATTTAGGGAAAGACAGGAATCTTATTCTTTGCCGGGCAGCCAAAGATGTGCTACAAATGTGGCTCCTTGGAACACCTGAGTAGTGTTTGTGACAGGTTAAGATGCACAGTATGTGGGGAGCTGGGACATGTAGGGACTGATTGCTTGAATGAAAGTCAGTGTGACCTGTGCAGAGAGTATCGACACACTTTTCAGAACTGCAAAAAAGCATCACATAACATCCCTGACCAAGCAGATGGGGAGGAGCAAATATAAATTTGGGAAAACACACTTGTAGCCTTCATCAGAAAGACAAAACCCAGATGCCCTGGTTAGGGAAGTTCCCCCCCACCTGCCCTAGTTCCTGAAGTAATTGAAGTACAGACTGTGGAGCAGCAGGAAATAGGTATTAGGGTAAGTGAGCCTAGTCCCTCCAGGCAGGAAGTGATAGTTCAGGAAGCTGGGCCTTCAGATAAAAGGATGCCTCCTCCCCCCTGTCAGGGAGCAACATCAGAGGGAGAACTACTAGACAATCAAAGAAAGAAAGTATGGAGAAAGTGCAAATAGTACAAGCCATGGTTCATACATCAAACATGTCTGATATATTGCAAACAGATCAAACAGAAGAGGATTCAGACCTTTCCTCCATAGACTGTTCAGTACCTGAAGGCACTACGGACACTGAAGTGCATGAAAAACCAAGGGGACCAAAAAGCAAGAGTAAAATTGAAAAACATGGATAAGTATAGCAGGAAGGGCAGCACTAAATAACTGTTCCACTGTTAGAACCCTTTTCCTTTCATACTGTTAATGCAAACAGTGTAAAAAGATTAGATAAGAGGAAATTGTTTTTTTCCTTTTTCACTGGTTTACATTTGGGGGTAATATTTCTCCAAGATACTAAGATTACACTCCTTAGGTGAGGTAAGAGAAGCTACAAAATCCTGATACTTAGGTCTCTCTTACTGGTCTTTAGGGCAAGAAACTTGTGCAGGTTTAGGAATCCTGTTTAAATATCCAGAAGTACAAATCTTGAAATTATATGACATAATATCAGGCAGAATTTTGATTATTGATGTACTATTACAAAATTAATACATATTTATGCACCACAATCAAAAGCTTTAAGATGCGAATTCTTTAACTTAGTTCAACCTTATTTACAAACCACACATACGGTAATATTTGCAGGTGACTTCAACTGTCCATTGAAAGCAAAAACGACCAAACAATATTGTGACTCAAACCTTCTTGTACAAATCATTAACAGAAAAAAACTTAAGGATGCAGCAGGACAAAAAAGCAACACAGAAATACATACATTTCAGAAAGAAAACCTGGGGTCTAGAATAGATTATATCTTTGTGACCAATTCATTAAGGATAAATAATGCTGCAGTGTTGGCCACAGAATTTTCAGATCATCAGCCTGGATAAAGAATTGGCTGGAGAATAGGACACAGATAGTAATAGTAAATGGATTCCACTCTGAAAAAAGGGGGGTTAGTAGTGGGGTACCGCAGGGTTCAGTATTAGGACCAGTCCTCTTCAACGTCTTTATAAGTGACATTGCAGAGGGACTGGAAGGAAAAGTATGTCTCTTTGCAGAAGACACAAAGATCTGCAACAGAGTTGATTCACAAGGTGGAGTGGAAAGGATGAGAAGGGACTTGGCAAGGTTAGAGGAATGGTCAAATGTATGGCAGCTTAGATTCAATGCTAAGAAGTGCAAGGTATTGCACCTGGGAAACAAAAACCCAGGGAAAGAGTACACATGGGGGGTGAGATACTAACAACAACAAAAATGGAAAGGGACCTGGGGGTAGTCATATTGGATGACCTAAAGGTGGGCTAGCAATGTGAGAGGGCAGCAAGGAGGGCTGGGGGATACTGGGATGCATAGGGAGAGGCATCACCAGTAGAAAACAGGAAGTTATTATCCCTCTGTACAGACAGCTAGTGAGACCCCATCTGGAGTACTGCATGCAGTTCTGGAGACCCAGTCTCTGCAAAGACATAGACAGGATGGAAGCTGTCCAGAGGAGGGCAACTAAAATGGTGCATGGTCTGCACTGGAAGACATATGAAGAGAGACTTAGGAGCTTATATGTATAGCCTCGGAGGAAAGGAGAGAGGGGACATGATAGAAACTTTCAGGTACCTCCAAGGGACTCAACAAAGTCCAAGAGGGTAGCATCTTTCAAAAAGAGGTATGCAAGAACAAGGGGGCACAATTTGAAGATAGAAGGGGGACTGCTCAGAGGTAATTTGAGGAAGTATTTTTTCACAGAGAGGGTGGTGGATGTATGGAACGGCCTTCCGGAGGAGGTTGTGGAGTCACAAACAGTGGTGGAATTCAAGCATGCATGGGACAGTCATAAGGCAATTCTAGGGGTTGGGGGTAGGAAGAAGTAGGCTGCTGGTTAACTAGGATCTGCAGCTTATCCATCAGGTAGGGAAATGGGCAGACTGGGTGGGCCAAGCGGTCCTTATCTGCCGTCAAATTCTATGTTTCTATGTTTCTATTCAGTGGTTTCAATAACCACAGGGGCAAAAGAGAGATGGCAGAAAGGGCCAGGGTCAAGGAGGATGAATACATCAGTACTATCTGACTTAGATTTATAGCAGACCTTCAAGGATTTTATACTGGCAAGAAAGTCAGTAACTATCCTTTTTGAGGACCCCATTTTATGGTGGGAAGACACAAAAAATGACTTACAAAAATTATGTAAGCATATCTGTAGACATAGAAACAGAACAACATATTTTGCGTATCTACAACATAGGAAATTCTGTAGCAATTACTAACTATTTCTTATAAAAAGGGACAAAATTTAACATCACAGATTGCAACAATAAAAGGGAAGATGAAGATTTTCATAATAAAAAAGCAACTAATTTACAATACCAACACAAGTTTGGTACTAAAGGGAAAACGGAAATAATTTGTCCATACGAATATTGGCAATCACAAGCACAAGCAAAAAATATTCAGAAGATTAAAGATGAACAGGGAAAGGAACATACAGAGCCACATAAAGTTCTAGGAATAGTGTCAGAATACACCAGGACACTATATGCTCAGCTTCCTACCAAACAAGAAGAGGAGGGAAACTTTCTGGATAATTCAGAAATACCCTTATTAGAGGAGGTAGAAAAACAGGATTTAGTAAAGCCTATACAAGTGAAGGAATTACAGCAAGCAATATCCACATTAGCAGAGCATAAATCTCTGGGTCCAGATGGTTTGCCCAATGAGACATATAAAGTTATGGGTCCAAGTTGGATGGAAGAATTAGTACTTGTCTTTAATGCATGTTAAAAACTAAACATATACCTCTGTCCACGAACATGGGAAATTTAACCTATATTTTTTAAAAAGGGGATAGATTGGACTTAAACAATTGGAGACCAATCTCATTGTTAAATTCTGACTTTAAAATTTTAACAAAAATATTAGCTAACAGACTCGTTAGGGTAGCTACAAAATTAATATCAAAAGCCCAGTCATATGCAATACCAGGATGGACAGTACAGAATCATATAATCTTACTCAGAGAACTTGTTGAGCAAGGAAAGATAGGAAATGAAGAGGCTTATTTAATCTCGTTGGATCAATATAAAGCATTTAATCAAATAAACCATGATTTTTTATGGAAAGTTTTGGGTTGTTACAGGTTCCTGACTGATTTGATTAACTGGTTGGAATGTTTATATAAAATTGCAACAATATGGCCTTTAGTCTATGGATGGAAGGGCCCAATTATTCCAATAAAAAGGGGCGTCAGACAAGGATGCCCAATTAGTCCGATATTACATATTTTTTTATAGATATTCTGTTAAGGAAAATCAACAACTCAGTGGGAATACACAATGTGTCTTTAGGGACACAAATATTTCCATACACAGCCTTAGCATACGCGGATGACATGACAATTATAGTGCAAAATGCAGACTCACTTTTATTTTTTTTACATTAAATCTTTATTGAAGTTTCCAGCTTACAAACAACATGAACCAGCTGTGTTTTAGCGAGACATATACATTGGGAAGTAAAATAAAACCAAGAAAGAGGAAAAAAAAAACCCTCGATTCCTCCATCCCCCCCTCTACCCCCTCCCAATATCCCCGCTCGTCCAGACCAGACCATATGGTGCGGGACCATGACATGGGTGACAGAACTTTGCTATGTGATGAAAGGAGAGTGGCAAATGCTAAGAATAAAGCATGAGGAAGGGGGCCCATAACTCGTTAAATTTACTTAATTTGTTTCGTAAGCTGAATATCATCTTCTCGACTCTGAGACAGTATAGTAATTCCATCAACCACTCACAATATGATAAAGCCTCATTGCTCTTCCAATGCCTTAATACTAACTTTTTGACTGTCATTGCAATGAGGGCTATGTGATATTTACGCTCTTTTTACGGAGATTTCTGAGTAGTTTCCTAGGAGGCAAGTCTCAATCGAGAGAGACTCCCCTAGACCTAACAGGGGGTCTGCCCGCACTCTAATCTGCTCCCAGAGGGGGGCTACTTTGGGGCAGGACCAGAAAATATGTACTAAGTTGCCATCGCCTTGTCCACATCTCAGACAGGTGGTGGAGTGTCTACTATTGAATTTAGCAACCTTTTGGGGGGTATAGTATAAATTGTGCAGTATGCGAAACTGTATGAGTCGGAGTCTGTCCTGAGTGATATAGTGATGACAACCCCGCCAGAGTGTTTCCCCACCTAAAGGGTAGGAGAGTTTCCCAAAAGACCTTAGGTCCGAAGGGGCCAGAATGTAAATGGCTGTACACGATTTTGAATATTTTGGAGATTGCATGAGAGAGGCCAGCATTTTGTGCCATTTTGGACCAGAAGGGGGCTGTTCCGACAGATGGGAGGTGGGTTCCAAAGGTTCGTATCAGGAGGTGCCATAATTGAAATTACTTGAAAATATTGGAGTTGGGCAGGCCTGACTTTTCTAGGATGTCTACGGAGGAGGCCCATCCTTGTTCTGCCTTGGCCCAGAAATACCTAAGTTTGACATCCCGGAATTGTGGTATCCAGGTGGGGGAGAGAGTTTTCCCATCCAATCTAATGTTCGGGTTCCCCATGAGGGGTTGCTCAAGGTCACCACATTGGTTATATTTGAGAATCGTACAGAGCTGAGCATGTGCCTTCACTGATATAACAACGGGTGACCCAAACCAAGATTTAGGAAGACTTTTAGGGGGAACGAACAGGAGGGCTGACGGAGAGAGGTGATGCCTACAGATTTGGGATAACTCTATTTGGACCCATAGTGGTATGTTCTCATCAGAGTGGCCAGGGTCTGGAGGAGAGAGCCACCTTAAGTATTTGCTTAGGTGGCTGGCCCAGTAGTAGAGGCCAACATGGAGGACTCTCAAGCCTCCCTTGAGTTTGGGGGCGGCGAGCTTATGATAGGCCAACCGGTGTCTTTTACCAGCCCAAATGAAGTTGGCAAAGATGCTGTGAAACCTTTTAAACCATGAGTGGGGTAGCCAGATATTGAGGAGACTAAGGGGATAGAGCAGCCGAGGGAATACGTTCATTTTGATGAGGCTGATCCCACCCCAGATCGTAAGAGGGAGAAGGGACCATCTGCTCAAGTCTTGAACAATGGTGTTTAGTAGGGAATCAAGGTTGAGTTTATGCATAAGGGAAGCACTTCTTGAAAAGGTGATACCTAAGTACTTCACTGTTTTCGTGTCCCAGGAGAGGCCTAATGCCTCAACCTCCTTCCTCATCACTCTGTGATTAAGGGGAAAAACTACCGTTTTCTCAATATTGAGTTTATAGTTTGATAGTGAACTGAATTCTTTAATCGCCTCGAGTTAAAATGGGATGGACTTCTTGGGATGTGAAATGCAGAGGAGCAGATCATCTGCATAGGCCAAAACTTTTAAATCTGTTTCCTGTACTGGTATTCCTTGGATCTTGGGATCAGTGAGTAAGCGGCGTATAAGGGGTTCGAGATAAATATTGAAAAGTAATGGGGACAAGGGGCATCCCTGTCTCGTGCCGGAGAGGATGGGGAACTTATCGGAAAAACACCCGTTACAGAATACCCTGGCAGTCCTGGCAGTGTAGAGGGCCTGAATCCACTTCTGAAATTCTAGGGGAAAACCAAAAGTGTTCAAAGTCTGGAATAAGAAATTCCAATTGACTCTATCAAATGCCTTCTCAGCGTCCAGGGAGACCAACGCTGGGGGGAACACAGTGTCCCTGGACACCGAGAAGGCATGGTCCAGGGTTCTGATGTGGTCGCTGGCCAGTCTATTCACCATGAAACCGACTTGTTCTGCACCAATAAGACCTGGAATCACGGCACTCAGTCTGATTGATAGCAGTTTGCTGAGAATCTTGATATCTTGATTTAGTAGTGAGATGGGCCTGTAGCTTGCTACATTTTCGGGAGCTTTACCAGGTTTCAGGATGAGAACAATTATGGCTTCAAAAAGTGAGGTATCTGTACTGGTTCCATCTAGGATATGTTGGAAAACAGAAAGAAGTATTGTAGCGAGGGTCTTTGCGAACACTTTATAAAAGTTCGGGGGAAACCCGTCAGGCCCAGAAGATTTGTCATTGGGAAGACTGTCAATTACACCAATAATTTCTGTTTCTGTTAAGGGAGTGCATAGCGCAGCACACTGTTCAGCTCTAAGTGTGGGGAGGTGCAACTCTTTTAAGGAACGGTCTAGCACCGTAGTAGAAGGGGGATTAGTCATCGGTGAATATAGGGATTGAAAGAATTTTTGGAATTCGGAAGTGATTCCTTTAGGGTCCACAAGCAGAGGACCGTCACGTGCCTGAATGGTAGGAATATATCTGGAAGCTTCCTGCTGCTTAACTCTGGCTGCCAGTAGACGGCCCGCTTTTTCCCCTTGGTCGACATAAGTCGCTTTCATTTTAAGGATCATGTATTCGGCTTTCTCCCTAAGGTCTTCCATATAGGTATTTTTGAGTTTAGCCAAATCCAATAGGGTCTGTTCTGGGGTGTGTAAAGAAAGGTTTTTTTCGATGTCCCTTATCTGACTGAGAAGTTGGATTAGCTCTTGCACTCTTAGCTTCTTTCTTCTTGAGACAATCCCAATGAAGAGACCCCTGAGATAAGTCTTAAGGGCCCCCCACTCGATGTCGGGTTTACCTGTGGCGTTTAAATTAACAGAAGTGTATTGGGCAATGTGACTGCTGATGTGTTCCACTATTTCTGGGTCCTTTAAGAGTTGGTTGTTGAGCTTCCAACGGCCACTCTTGCTTGGAACATTCACTAGGGAGAGGTGGCATGAAACCAGTGACTGGTCGAAGGGCGGGCTAGGGTGTATATCGGAATCGATCATGCCCGGGATCAGATGGTGCGAGATTAGTATGTAATCAATCCTGGAGGATGTCTTATGGATGGAAGATATAAAGGTGAAGCCTTTTTCAGAAGGATGTAGTAATCGCCAGATATCGTGTAATCCGACCTTGTCCCAAAGGTCTCGGAGAGTCCTTTGAGCTGGCGATAAGCCTTTGGGTCTATGCCCTGTACGGTCCATAATAGGATCAGAAACTTTTTTTTATTTTATTTTTTTTTTTATTTAGTTGTTTAACCAGGTATAGCACACTAAGCTGATAGCTTTTTTACAGGAGCGACCTGGGAGCACAAGGAGGTTAAGTGACTTGCTCAAGGTCACACAGTATGCAAGTGGAAGCTGTGGGATTCAAACCCAGGTCTGGTCTGCTGGATGTCACCAGATTTGCAGCTCAGAGCCTTAGACCACTGCGCCATACTGCCTCCAGTAGGGGGAGACTACATTGAGGTCTCCCCCAAAGATCAATGGTGTGTTAGCAAAAGGGATTAATTTATTTGTAAGATCTACGAAAAATTCTGGGGAGTCGGAATTGAGGCCATATATACTTCCCAGTAAGATTTCCATATTGAAAACTCTACCCTGGACCAGAATATATCTCCCATGGGAGTCTTTTATTACTCTATTAGGGATGAAGAGAACGTTTTTACTAATTAATATCATAACCCCACAGCTCTGCTTTGAGCCTTGAGCGGAGAAGACCTGGCCTACCAGTTGCTTTTTCATGTTTGATTCTTCCGAAGACAGAAGATGAGATTCCTGGATGAACGAGATATCGGACTTGAGGAGTCTGAGGTGTTTGCAGACCTGGTACTGCTTTGCTTTCTGTCTGACTCCCTTTACGTCCCATGAAATAAAATTTAAACTACACATCAGTATTTGGAATTATATAAGCCAGAAAATATGGGCTGCACTTCAATAATAAAAAAAAAAGAAAGAGAGAAAAAAAAAATGAAGGCATCTGCCAGCCCGTCGACAGACTTGTTTGAAGAGGGTCCGGTCCGACTTGAGCCCACCCTACCCCCCACCTATTATAAGAGGAAAAGTAAGAATCATGGTGAGTGTTATCGAGAATAAAACCCAGCCTCCCCACCCCAACATCACAACAGACAGTGAACAGCAAGTCCTCTAGTTATCCCTTCCTGCTCCCCAGCCCCCTGAACCCTACCTCCCACCCCAGACCCGAAACATATTATGGTATAGAACAATAACTGAATATGGGAGTTGTTGCAAAAATTACCCCTCTAGCTATAAATGTTCAGGATAAAAGTCCCAACAACTAACAGTATGAACTATTGCAAGAGCAGCACACAGCAGCATAAACTATGCAACAAATTGTCAGCTACTGGAGCCGATATGAGGAAGGATAGCTTATTCGAGAATTAGCAGAAAAGCAATGCTGATGTCTTATAGCTAATATTTATGAAAATAGCTATGGCTGAGCTAGTCTAATTGAGAACAAGAACATGAGCATACACAAACGAATTAACATTGTAATAGCCCCCGTGGATACAGTAGGGGTAGCCACAGGCAACAATGCAATGACTGATGTACAGAGTAGCTGTAACATGGAACAACAGACAAGAGAAGTCCAGCGGAAGAGGAGAAGAGTGGCCGTTGCGCAGGGGGGCCGCGACCCCGGTGAAAATGAGGTGCAGTCCCCATGGATCCGCATGTATTCAATGAGTTGTATCATTTGGGAGGGCTAAGGGGAATCCCCTAGTGGAGTCAAGGATTCCCGTGAACAAGGTCTTATGCGGTAAGAGCCAGAAAGGGGAGACGGAGCTTAAGCGAACCATCCTGCGTATCTAACCAGGGGTACTCTGTTATAACCTCGACCTTTACTGCCATGGTCATGATGTCATTGGAGTACCGGTTTATAGAAATCGGCCACTTAGTTTAGCCGAGGCAAGTAGACTGGTTAGCAGTTGGATCCCATAGAGCAGTCACTTGCAGGGGGAGATAGCTGTGGTGATGGAGAGGTCAGATCAATCACTGGTGAGCCATAGCGCAGGGGAGCGGTTCTTGGTATGCATCGAAGTCTGAGACACCAGCTAGATGGGGACTCGAGAGGTAAGGAAGCATAGCAAACGATCAAGCAGGGCAGTCCCAAAACAAGGTCGGTTCTGGCAGCTTAGTAGGTAGAGGTCAGCCGTCTCTGAAACTTCAGTGACCTTTGAATAATTCAGGGAAGGCATTGGCAAGAGCCTTGGCAGCGATTTGTGGGTCATCAAATGTATTCCAGGCACCTGAAATCCACACCCCTAGTTTGGCTGGGTAGGACATTCTGAATTTTATACTGGCGGCGACGAGCTTCGAAACCAGGGGATGAAACTGGGTCCTCCGCTGCCTGACCATAGCCGGAAGATCTTGCGCCAGCCTGATCTTTGTTTCTTCCTTGCGCACCTCCTTTAAATCTCTGACTTTGGTGAACAGAAGCTGATGCTCGAGATAATTTAAAAATTTGAAGATCAGCAGATGAGGGGGGGCTCCGGGAGAAGGTTTGGTGCGAAGAGCCCGGTGCGCCCGCTCAATGGTATAGGTGGTGCTATAGGGGGAGGGCCTGACTATCCTCTCGATTAACTTTTGGATAAAGGAGACCACTTCAGTTCCCTCAGCGCCCTCCGGGAGACCTATGAGGACTGCGTTGTTCTGGCGACTGCGGCCCTCAAGGTCTTCTATCTTCAGCTCCATCTTGGCTAATTTCTGTCGGAGAGATGTCATCTCGGGTTCTATTTTGTCGGTCCATTTTTCCACGGACTTAATCCTTGCTTCTGCATCTGTGGATCTTCGTTGCAGATCCTCCACAGCTCCGGTAAGTACTTTAATTTCAGCAGTTAACTTTGCCATGCTGTCTCTGAAAGGAGAGAATTGTGAGAGGAAGCAATGCAGGGTGAGGGGTTGCAGACCCTCGTTAGACGCCAATGATGTTTGCTCCTGTTCAGATCCCGAGGCCCTGGCTTTTTTTTAAGGCCTTTTCAGGTGAAACAGGCGGCATGTGTCTAGCTTCATTTTTCCTGGAATACTTCACTTTTGGAGTTTGAAAGGCAGCACAGGTAGGGCTCAAGACTCTACTGAAGATTATTGAGCTTCTCTCTAGCCGCCAGGTGTCGGGTAAATTGCGAAAATATAACTTTGGAAGGGTCAGAGAGCTGGAGTTACAAGAGAAGGCAGTTATCTGGAGGATTGCATCACGTGACTCCCCGCAGACTCACTTTTAAAAGTAGTAGAGATTAGTGACTCTTTTGGCAGGGTATCAGGAACATCTCTGAATTATGCTAAATTTATAGGACAATGTTTAGATTACACATGGAAACTAAAAGGGCATATTGGCTGAATAGAAATAACACTGGAACCCATTAAAATTCTGGGGATATAAAGATGGACCTAGTAAACTGGGAAGAAAAAATGAATGTGGGCAAACAGAAAGTAGGAAAATGGAACACCTGGAAATTGAGCAAAAAGAAAAGGATATACCTAATAAAAACATATTTAGTGCCGGTGTTTCTTTTTATTAGTTATGTTTTTCCACCTCCAAAAACATTAGAGACATAAATTCTTAGTATATTCTTTCAAGCCTGTTGGGGGGAGTAGATTGAACCCTGCAAAGAGGAATGTATGTTATTTGCCTTTCAAATCAGGGGGTTTAAATATGCATAACCCAATACTTTTCTTTAATAGTTTTTTCCTTTATTCTAATATAAGACCGTTGTTGAGAGAAATGAATATGGGATGGGAGAACTTTCTATCATCTAAGTGTAATTCTTGGTTACAAGCATGGGAACTACTATAATTTAAAATTTTTAGAAAATCAGTGGAAATACAGTACCGGAGTACATTAGATGTACATGTCTTAGAATTAAACAATGGAGGATCACACAAAGACAGGTGTTGGATTGTACTAGGAAGCAATTGTATTTTCTTCTACTTGAAACAACCTGCACGGTGGAAACGGTATTTGAAAAATGTCCAGTACTACATAGGGAAAACTTAACTACATTATTAAACAATAAACATATTCCAGAACATTTATGGGACTTGCACTGGTCGGCTTGCCATGAGGAGATAAACGTGAAATCCAACCAGAAACATAAACCCCAGCAAGAAGGAATCTGCTCCAGATTGAAATGCATCCAAATAGAGAAACCATAGACCATTTATTATTTTCCTGTTCTTTTATTAAGGGATTTTGGTCTTTTTCCGATGTACAGTGGGGAACAAAGGTTTTTAGTACATTAACTTATGAGAACATTATGTATGGGACATTTAGAAATAGGCTGTTGGTTAACTAGGATCTGCGGCCTATCCTGTAGGTAGGGAAATGGGCAGACTAGATGGGCCTAGCGGTCCTTATCTGCCGTCAAAGTCTATGTTTCTATGTTTAATTGTGATTGGAAAACTTGGCATAAAGGTACCCTACAGGTATTAACGGCTATATTAAAATGCCATATATGGTTAATGAGGTGCAACTTTGTTTTACAACAGAAAGAAGGTAGCCATGTGGAATTATTGAATAAAATCACACAAGAGTTATTGATCTTATATCAGAAAGAGGGAAAAACGTTGCCTAAGAGACAATTGCTAGAATTTTGGAAAGGTCTTCCGTGGATTACAAATAGTGATGCACCTATTACCTAAGTTAAAAAAAAAAGAGAAAATATTTATTTCCTCTTTGTTTAAGTATGTAAATAGACTAAGAACACAAAGGTAGGGTAAAGGGTATTGGTGAAGGGTATATGGGGATAATGGCAGACCTGTTTCTATACTATGCACAGTAACAATCTGGGTTGTCATTATGAAATTATGAAATGTTGTGTATATGTATAAGTTGTGTTTCTTTCTGCATGTTTTTGTTTTAAGAAAAAATTCCTCTACTCTTTTTGATAAGTACCATGGGATCTTTAACATCCACCTGAACTACCACCAATCCAGGCAGATGGGACCTCGGTTTAACATCTCATCCGAAAGACGGCACCTCAGAAGTGCAGCACCCCTCTCATGCTGCACTACAGTGTCAGTACTGGGACATTAACCCAAGTGCCTGATGTAGGAACTGAACCCACAGCCTTCTGATCTCCCAGCCTCAGAGGTGAGTGTGCTACCTACTGAGCCACTGACACTGACACAACATGCCAAAGATGGCTGCTTTGTATACAGTCCAGTTAAGCGATTTCAGCAGTCCCAACTCCCAAGGATCATGGCAGCCAAACAATAAAGTTTTTACATTCATTAGCCCCACAGTCCCACAGCAGCCCCCTCAGCTGTCCATCAGCTGCAGATTTATAGTTCCCCACATTATAGGATGTCCATCGTTGGTACTGATCTACCAGTCCCCACTAGGCAGCTAGCAGCTCATTAGTACCGGAATGGGGCATCCCAACTGCATGACCTATGCCTCTTTATCTGCCTCCTGGTTTCCAACACCACAGCAAGATGCTGTCAGGAGGTGGGGATTTGGAGAGGCTGTGGTGATGCTGGGTAGAGGGGTGCACCATGTGTGGCAGAGCGTGGCAGGATAGAGATCATCAGGTACAGAAGGTACCCTGGATACCCGGGGTTACTAGAATCCCAGTAAGACCTAGTGGTAGGCAGGGAAGACAGCTTATGAAACTCCAGTTAAATGGCTTTCACACTGTCTCACTCTGTTCTCAGTCTCAGCTGAGACTGAGGGATGACATCACCATAGAACTATCGCAGCTGCATGAGCCACAATGGAATCTGCAGCAGGGAGTTGGAATAGAATGTTGGGAGGTTTGAACAGTAGTCAGTAGGTCAATTGGAGTTGGGAGCTTGGTGTGAAAGCAGCATAGCAGCTCAATGTAGGGTCTTGTAGCCTCAGCCCTGACAGAGGGCTACATTTAGGTAAAAAGGGTGTGTGTCTCCACCAAAAGAGAGACACAGAAGTAGTTTGAAGTGGTGGAGACCGCTGATTCGGGTCTCAGTGCCCCCTCCCTCCGGGAATGGGGGCAGGAAAGGGTTTCCTGCATATTCCTGGGGCAACCCCCTAGTTCTTCTACTAATGGAGAAGCTGCCTATTTGTTCCAGAGTTTTTGGAGGAACATGAAGATTTGTAAATCGCCTGTAGGGCACCTGCAACCGGAGGGTGAGTGTCTGCTCTTCCTGAAAGGACCTATGTTTTTTCACCCTGGGACTTGTGTGACATGTGGGGATTGGACTACTGAAATAGTGGGAGGCCTAGAGTAATGGGCTTAGCCAAAAAGTAAAAGTAGATTCAAGTCCTGTGCTTATAGGGAAATCAAAATGATATGCAGAGGAGATGTGACTCACATCTACCCAGGAATCTACATTGCCAAGCTTTCAGTACAAGAATTGTTTAGTTTCCAGAGAAATGGCTGGGTATGGATTGTGGGACCTGGAGGTGGGAGACCCCCTATCTTTAGTGAACAGGTCCACCTCTATGGATTTACTCTGTGGATTTCTACTTTGCCTCATGCACTTCACCAGTGATGAGGGAAGTACCCAGACGTGGGATTGGAAGGAAAATTCCCTCTAGGAGTCGAAGGCTCTAAGGTGGTTTGGGGAGCCACAACAGGATAATTGGTTCATTTCCCAAAATGGACAGTGGATCAAGTGGCCAGCGGAGGAGCCGGGCCACTTGGGAAAACCCAAGTAGTGCACAAGTCGGGCTGTGTACCCAAAACTGTGTGCAAGTCCGGGCTGTCTGCCTGGTTGGTTCAGAGCCTGAGGACTGGAAATGTGAAGAAGTGTTCTGTTGTCTCTAATCTGCATTACCAGGAATGTAGCCCTGTGGGGGTCCATCTATGCTCTGTTTGTTCAGCTTGGATGTGAATAAAAGCCACACTGTAGAATCCCATTCCTGGTTCTGGACATTACAGTTATTGCTTCCTGTGTTCGGATTTATTTGGGTGCCCCTGTGCAGAGTAGCCAAACCTAGGCCCCCCTGTGCCGAGTAACCTCATCCTCCCTGAACCCAGTCCCCACCAGGTACTGCTGTCAGCTTCACCAGCAAGCCACCTGTCATTTTGCAAAAGGCAGGGGTGAGGGGTTACAAAAATGTAGGCACCGCTTTGGATTTTATTCTGGGAAAGAAGGTGCTCGGGCAAGGGGATAGCGTTTTGGCTATCTGGCAGTGGGTAGCCCAAAAAGCTGAAGCAATTCACTAAGTGTGTTGCTGTGTGCTGTGGATCTTATGCTGCTGTTTAAAATTGCCAACTGTTTACCAAGGAGCAGTAAAGCCAAAGAGTGTGCCCTTGTCCTGCATTAAATTGTTCACAGCATTTTGCCTGCTTTTAAAATGAACTGTGGTAAAGAAAAGTGTGGAAGACCAGGGGTAGCAACAGGAAAATTGTGCCCTGGACATTGGAAATGCTTTTAAAATGAACTGTGGTAAAGAAAAGTGTAGAAGACTAGGGCTAGCAACAGGAAAATTGTGCCCTGGACGTTGGAAATGCTTTCTGAATGAACTGAGAGACTGCAGTGTAATGGCTATGTTAAACGGCTGAAATGGGCTCCCGCCATGGAGTCAGATGAAAAAAAAATGCATTCTGCAGTTTAAATTTGCCTGCTCGATGATCGCCGTGAGGAGAAGAGCACTCGCGAGGAAGAAGAGGCTCATTTGCATGGCGTTGTGTGACTGATCAGGCTGCAATCAGTCCTGCCTCTCAGCAAGCTCTACAGTGACTGCTCCAGCATTCGAGAGGGAGTGTAAGTGGAGTGCGTGTACTGGCTTGTGGAGGAGCATCGCGGAGTGTTAAAATCACTGTAAACATTCTAAAAATCGACTTTCTTGTTCAAAATCGGGCTCAACCCGCTAACAGATCGTCGGAATTGCAAGTGTGGTGGTCGAGAAGACGATCGGCAGGACTGCCTGCCCATTTCTGTTCTGAGGCCTCCAAGAACTGGCTGCAGGCCGTTTTTCCCCATCGCAGCAAACAGCTACTGATAACAGTAAGTAACAACATGGAAACTGCTCAAACAGTGATTTTCTGCCCTATGCCATATAAATGTGTATGTAGCAGTGTAGTCGCTTTGCAAGTAATGACTGTGTCAAGTCCTGCCAGCAAGTGCAAGTCTGTTAAGCCATTGACTGTGTGCATAGTGATAAGTTCAGCCTCAGTTTAAAGTTTAAAGCCAGAGAGAGACTGTGAGTTGTAGCCAAATGCGCAGCACTAGTTTTACAGGCAATCCTGTGCTTAAAAAAACCTGAAGCTTTAAGGGACTGGTAGTAAAATAAATGTTTCCAGCATGTGAAAAGTCCGTGGAAAATCAAGTAAATGTGTTTAAATGTGTTTAAAACAAGAACAGAGCAAGTTTGTGCAGTTTGAGCAAAAGTTATCAGTGGTTTGTGTAAATTGGGTGTGCAGTGGCTTGACTCAATTTCTGAATGTTGATGCACAGGAGTGCTGCCGCCACCATTACAGGGTGGGGTAGTAAAGTAAACACAGCAGCAGGGGAGCCATTTTAAAACTAAAGAAGGTGTTCAATGAAGTGGGACTTTCAGTTACAGTGAATTAATAGAAACATAGAAACATAGATTTTGATGGCAGATAAGGACCACTTGGCCCACCCAGTCTGCACATTTCCCTACCTAATGGATAAGCTGCAGATCCTAGTTAACCAGCAGCCTACTTCTTCCTACCCCAACCCCCTAGAATTGCCTTATGACTGTCCCATGCATGCTTGAATTCCACCACTGTTTTTGACTCCACAACCTCCTCCGGAAGGCCGTTCCATGCATCCACAACCCTCTGTGAAAAATACTTCCTTAAATTACCTCTGAGCCGCCCCCATCTTCAAATTGTTCCCCTTGTTCTTGCACACCTCTTTTTTGAAAGATGCTACCCTCTTGGACTTTGTTGATTCCCTTGAGGTACTTGAAAGTTTCTATCATGTCCCCCCTCTCCCTCCTTTCCTCGAGGCTATACATATTCAGCTCCTTAAGACTCTCTTCATATGTCTTCTGGTGCAGACCCTGCACCATTTTAGTTGCCCTCCTCTGGACAGCCTCCATCTGTCTATGTCTTTGTGGAGATTGGGTCTCCAGAACTGCACGCAGTACTCCAGATGGGGTCTCACCAACTGTCTGTACAGAGGGATAATAACTTCCTGTTTTCTACTGGTGATGCCTCTCCCTATGCATCCCAGTATCCCCCCAGCCCTCCTTGCTGCCCTCTCACATTGCTTGCCCACCTTTAGGTCATCCAATATGACTACCCCCAGGTCCCTTTCCATTTTTGTTGTTAGTATCTCACCCTCCATTGTGTACTCCTCCCCTGGGTTTTTGTTTCCCAGGTGCATTACCTTGCACTTCTTAGCATTGAATCTAAGCTGCCATACATTTGACCATTCCTCTAACCTTGCCAAGTCCCTTCTCATCCTATCCACCCCACCTTGTGCATCAACTCTGTTGCAGATCTTTGTGTCATCTGCAAAGGGACATACTTTTCCTTCCAGTCCCTCTGCAATGTCGCTTATAAAGACATTGAAGAGGACCGGTCCTAATACTGAACCCTGCGGTACCCCACTAGTAACCCCCCTTTCTTCAGAGTGGACTCCATTTACTATTACTCTGTGTCCTATTCCCTAGCCAATTCTTTACCCAGGCTGTCATCTGGGAACCCACTCCCAGGCTGGCTAACTTGTATATTAATCCTTTGTGTGGGACTGTGTCAAATGCCTTGCTAAAGTCTAGGTAGACCATGTCCACAGCCCCTCCCTGATCTACTACTTTGGTCACCCAGTCAAAGAAATCTATCAGATTTGTCTGGCATGACCTTCCCGCTGTGAATCCATGCTGCCTTGAGTCCTGAGCCCCTCTGGCCTCTAGATACTCAACAATTCTTTCCTTCAGAAGTGATTCCATCATTTCCCTACCACTGAGGTTAAACTAACAGGTCTGTAGTATTCTGCTTCTGCCTTGCTCCACTTTTGTGAAGGGGAATCACATCTGCCCTTCTCTCAGTCCTCAGGTACCACCCCATCATCCCATGATTTGTTAAAGAGGGTAGTCAGTGGTGTCACTAGTTCTACCCTTAGTTCTTTTAGAATTCTGGGATGAATCCCATCAGGCCCCATTGCTTTGTCCACCTTCAGTTTTAAGAGTTCTTTCAGAACCCTTTCTTCTGTAAATGGGCTGGTATCAACTTCTGTATCCAGAGTGTTTCTACTGTTTGTTTTAGGTACCTCCCCCACTTCCTTTGTAAATACTGGGCAAAAATATTTGTTTAGTATCTCTGCCTTTTCACAGTCACCCTCTGCCCACCCTCCCTCCTCTTTATTAAGCCTCACTAACACTCCCTTGGTCTTCCTTCGCTCCCTGATGTACCTATAAAAGGTTTTATCCCCCTTCTTAACTGAGTTGGTTATCTTTTCCTCGGTTTGGGCCTTTGCTGTTCTGACTGCCTTCCCAGCTTCCTTTTGCTTTAACTGATACAGTTCTCTGTCCTGCTCCTTCTGTGATTCCTTGTACTTCCTGAATGCTTTCTTTTTCTCTTGAACCTTTACTGCCACTTCCTTCGAGAACCATAGTGGTTTTTTACATCTTTTCGTTTTGTTTATTTGCTTCACACAAAGGCTTGTTACCTCTGTGATGGCAGTTTTTAATATTCCCCATTGTTCTTCCACCCCTCCTTCCTGCCCATTTGCTAGTGCATTCCTTAGGCACTCACCCATTTTGGCAAAGTCAGCCCTCCTAAAGTCCTGTACTTTTGCCTTTGTATGGCTTGACTCTATTGCTGTTTATTGTGAACCATACTGTTCGATGGTCGCTAGTTCCCAGATGGCTGCCCACTTCTACATCTGTGATCCTCTCTTCATCTCCATTTGAGAGAACCAGGTCTAAGATTGCTCCCTCTTGAGTGGGCTCCAATACTAGTTGTCTAAGGCATGCTCCCTGTAGGGCATCTAGAATAACCCCACTCTTTGAAGTGGCTGCTGCAACTGCACTCCAGTTAACATCTGGCATATTCAGATCACTCATCAGCAATATCTCCCCTTTTTCTGCCATTCTAAGTATTCTTTCTAGCATTTCCTTGTCTATTTCCTCCTCCTGAAAAGGGGGTCTGTATACAACCCCTGTGCGGATTGTGGTGCCATTGCCGGTCTCCAAATTTACCCACAGTGCTTCTTCTCCTCCCTGTTTTCCCTTTTGTTCTGTTGCTTTGATTCCTTCCCTTATGTAAAAGAGCTACTCCTCCTCCTCTTTTACCCTCCCTGTCCCTCCTGTAGATAGTGTATCCTGGTATGTTTATGTCCCAGTCATGGTTTTGTGTGTACCATGTTTCTGTGACTGCCACGATATCCAGATGTTCCTCCTCCATCAAGGCCACTAATTCAGGAAGCTTGTTACTCAGACTACGGGCATTGGTACTCATTGCTCTCCATTTTTTGATGGCTTTACCTTCTTTAGCAGCATCCCCCACTGACCTGTCTACCTCGGTCTTTTTCTCATTTAGTACCCTGTTTTGTAGGGAGAGGCTGGGATTTTCCTGCTGCTTATCAGTGCCCCCCCCCACTTGACCAGTTTAAAAGCTTGCCAATTAAGCATTTAAACTGATTGCTCAAAAGACTTGTTCCCTTCCTGGACAGATGCAGACCATCTTGCCAGTATAGGCTGGTGTCCCTCCAGGTGGAACCCCAGTTCCCAATGAAGCCAAACCTCTGTGCTCCACACCATTTTTTCAACCATTCATTAAACTGCATGGTGCAAAGTACCCTCGCCTCACTCATGGCATTGACAGGCAGCACCTCAGAGAAGGATATTGTGTGTGCTACTTGTCTTAGGCCCCTCCCCAATTCTACAAAGTCCTTCTGCACTGCTCTAATCTCATGATTAGCCAAGTCATTTGTCCCTAGGTGGACAATGATGTCCAGCTCAGAATTGTTGTTTGTTTTTCTGTAGTTATGGCCTCAGGACCGGATCGCTATCCGGATCATGCCCGGGTTGCAGTAACAGCAGCAGTGAATAGACTGAGGGATATTGAAAAGTGGTGCTATGGAGGACAACTGCCTCCTCATGTGGCGATTCCTGGTTTTCTAGTGCATGTGTGTCAAATATGCTTGAGAGCTGGAAGGGACATCTTCATGATTCCTCACTGTACTGGATGCTTAGAAAAATATGGCTTGTATAAAGTGCCTCAAACTCCTACATGGACAAAGATTCAGGAATCTGCAGTTGGCAGCACACAGCGCCAGGCAGAGCCTGTGGAGGAAGGCCCCTCGGGGGAGTGTGGCACAAAGCTAGAGGGTGCAGAGTTAGAGACAGAACCAGAAGTTGATGTTTTGGATGCTGGATCCCAGAAGGAAAGTTTGGATAAAGCATCAATAGACCCCTGGAAGGGGGGGCCTAGCCCAAGTCTCGTCAGAGAACATGAGATGCGGGAGGCCTTTGAGTGGGAGGTGTTGACCTCCGCACCTAGTGATGAGTGGATAGTCTCAGGAGTGAGAACAACTGCTCACTCCTAGGCTCAGATCCTCAGTGAAGAGGAAGATGAGGGGGAACCTATGTGGCCTTGTGAAAAAGAAACGGGTACACAGCCTCAAGATCTTGCCTCTGAGGAATGCATGGAAGAGCGTGATGATGCCACTGCCCTGACTTTGCAAGATGAAGAAGTCAGGGATCCGTTTTTAATTTCATTAAGGATGCATAGTTAGCAGAACCAGGACTGGCCACCCCCAAGCCAGGCCAGCGTTCTCAGGTTGACCAAAGCTAGTAAAGAGGAGAGACTGGTTCGTAGAAAGGCAAATGAGATATATGGTATGACCTTTCCTACCTTTCCTCAGAAAGTCTGGGAGGAGATTGAGAACAGCAGGAAATCCTGGATCTGGGCTGAAGCAATGAAAGGTGTGCATCCTGGGGCCAACAAACATGTGAAGAACAGACTGTTTCATGAGAAGTATACCCAGTGGAAGAGAGGCAGGACACTGTTTATTGACAGAGTGCGAATAGTGGATGGACAGGGACGTGAAATCTCCCACTGTGTGAATTATGTGCGCCCAGATGGGGTAATAATTCAAGCTCCTGACCCCTAGTACTATTGGCCTCAGTGCAAGGACCTCCCAGCAAATGTGCCCGTGCCTACTAAATGGAAAGCCGAGCAGTGGTAGTCAATACTGCCACACCAGACTGTGAAGTGCCTTTATTGATCTGCCAGTATGGACATCCAGGACTCAGATACCCCACATTTATCAGTTCTACAGTGTACTGGCCTTTCCAGAATCCATCGACTGGCCCACCAGATGACTTCAGATCCAGAGAGGACAACAGACCAGCTGTATCCTGAGCCATTGCCTGGTAATCGGATGATGGACCAGCTGTTTTCCTTTTTGTTCCTGTTCTAAGGTTCCATCTCCAGAGATGACATCACCCCAGCAGTTCCCAGATGTGCCCTCCTGTAGTTCCCGGAAGATGTACGCCCAGCTGTATCGGAAGAAATGCTGCCAGGAAAAGTCTTCATTAGAGGTGCAGGTCGGTTCAGAATTTTCCATTCTACATGGGGCTGGTAAGTCCGAACTTTTCTATCTTTATGACATTGCAGTACACACCCTACACTAGCAGACTCCAAAATGTGTGAACTGTCTGCAAAAACTCTCCCCTTTGGGACTTTGGCCTGTTAGAACTGTGCTTCACCGGGCTCCGGCCCAGAAGAGAGTCTTTATTGGACTAGCCTTCAGGCATTGTGGTCACTAGTTGGGACTTTTAGGGCACTCCACCCTCCCCAAATGTGTATTGTAAAATAATGTTGTTTTCTAATGTAAATACTGTTTTGCTACCTTTTCTAAAAAAAAAACAAAAAATCTTTTTGGGATTCTTCAGTGTTTTGATGGTAGGGGTTTAGGTGGACTGTGTATGCAGATTAGAAGTGTGTGTTGTCTTTCTTTTTCTTGCAGGTGTTCCTGGAGAAGATAACAGAGAAGACAAGAAGAGGAGGAGGGGCTCATCAGAGTTCCTCGCTAGTACTTTAGTGTGTAGTAATTTAAAGTACTGTGGTGTTGTTATTGTTGTTGTTACTGTATTAACCCTTTTCCTTCTACAGGTGTGGTTGTGGGGGTAGGGAGGAGGCAGTAAAATGGTATAAAATGCGGTATTTTCTTGGTGTGTGGTTGCAGGTTGCCCAAGGTCGGGGAGGTCCCCGGGTTGTTTTTGTTTTTGGGGTATTAAGCAAAGGCAGATAGATTTTCCCTAGATGGTTAGGGGGGAGAGACAGGCTGTGGTCCTGAACGGCCATAGGGACTGCAGTGCTGAGCTACTAGGGCTATGCTCTGGACAGTTGTACCAGAGCCACTAGGCATCCATAGTAAGAGAGACACAGAAGATAATTGTAAGTGGTGAAGACCGCTGATTCGGGTCTCATTGCCCCCTCCCTCCGGGGATGGGGGCAGGAAAGGGTTTCCTGCATATTGCTGGGGCAACTCCCTGGTTCTTCTACTAATGGAGAAGCTGCCTATTTGTTCCAGAGTTTTTGGGAGAACACGAAGATTTGTAAATCGCCTGTGGGGCACCTGCAACCGGAGGGTGAGTGTCTGCTCTTCCTGAAAGGGCCTATGTTTTTTCACCCTGGGACTTGTGTGACATGTGGGGATTGGACTACTGAAAGAGTGGGAGGCCTAGAGTAATGGGCTTAGCCAAAAAGTAAAAGTAGATTCAAGTCCAGTGCTTGTAGGGAACTCAAAATGATGTGCAGAGAAGATGTGACACACATCTACCCAGGAATCTACATTGCCAAGCTTTCAGTACAAGAATTGTTTAGTTTCTAGAGAAATGGCCAGGTATGGATTGTGGAAGCTGGAGGTGGGAGACCCCCTATCTTTGCTGACCAGGTCCACCTCTACGGATTTGCTCTGTGGATTTCTACTTTGCCTCATGTACTTCGCCAGTGATGAGGGAAGTATCCAGATGTGAGATTGGAAGGAAAATTCCCTCTAGGAGTCGAAGGCTCTAAGGTGGTTTGGGGAGCCACAACAGAATAATTGGTTCATTTCCCAAAATGGACCATGGATCAAGTGGTCGTCGGGGGAGCCAGGCCAGTTGGGAAAACCCAAGTAGTGTACAAGTCGGGCTGTGTACCCAAAGCTGCGTACAAGTCCGGGCTGTGTGCCTGGTGGGTTCAGACCCTGAGGGCTGGAAATAGTGATGAAGTGTTCTGTTGTCTCTAATCTGCATTACCAGGAATGTAGCCCTGTGGGGATCCATCTATGCTCTGTTTGTTCAGCTTGGATGTGAATATGTAGAATCCCATTCCTGGTTCTGGACATTACAGTTATTGCTTCCTGTGTTCGGATTTATTTAGGTGCCCCTGTGCAGAGTAGCCAAACCTAGGCCCCCTGTGCCGAGTAACCTCATCCTCCCCAAACCCAGTCCCCACCAGGTACTGCTGTCAGCTTCAACAGCATGCCACCTGTCGTTTTTGCAAAAAGGCAGGGGTGAGGGTTTACACTTGTAGTCTGGTTCCAAGCAGAGAAAAGTCTATACAAAACAGCTCCATAGGGGCGCTTGTGGTGTTATTTAACAAGGGGCCCACCTTTTGTGGGAATATTTTCTGCTGAATACACCTGTGACAAGTCTTGCAGTATGGAGCCATGTCCTGCCTCATATTGGGCCAATGGAATCTGCAGCAACCCAGGTCCAGCTTGCACTCACTGCCCATGTGATCCATGTCATTAGGGAGAGCTTTCAGTACTGTCTCTTTGAATCTTTCTGGTAGCAACAGTTGTACTCAAAGTGCCCCCTGCTGATCCTGCACCTCCTGATACAGTAAGCCATTCTTTACCTTTAACTTTCACCATTCTCATAACATCAACTGTGCATCGGTGCCTCTAGTGGTCACTTGTGTTGCATTGCCCCATCTCTGCAGAATCCACAGGACTTTCCCAATAGCTTTATTTGACCTTTGCTCCCTCATCAAATCATGACTTGTAAGCTGGAATAAGGACCTCAAATCCAAAGCTGTCAGGTGGCAGTCCACCTCCCATATTACATTTGAATGGCGAAACATTTCCGTCGAAAGTCATCACAGTGACAGCTTTGACAAAATTCAAAATTGTTGCTGTGATTGACTCGTTGGTGAAATATTGCTGTTTCCCTGAGATATCCCCCATTCTGAGTCAGATGCGACTTGTAGTTGGATACCTAGAGATCAGAAGATGCGGGAGGCAAAGCCCCCACCCCCCGCGTAAAAAACAGACAATGTCTGACAGGCAAAATTTCACCCTTCGACATTGTGACTTTTGCCGTGTCGCATTTCAACAACTTTGTTGTTGATGTGGCATGGTGAAGTCCTACATGAACACAATCTGCTGTGGCTCCCAAGCTGTCCACTAGTCAGGGGCAGCCTCTGATGCTGAGGATTCTTCAGTGTCACAGTGTCTTTACAGTCTGCTCAGATATTGTTACCCAGCTTGCACTTTCTCTTGGGAAGGCCGTGGGGCACTGAGACAAAGCGGTCAGCATCTACATGATTTATCCCAGGGCAGTAATTGACACAGTAATCATAGGTGGACAAGGCTGACAGTCACCTATGACCAGCTGTGTCAAGCTTAGCTGTTGTTTGAACATGAGTCAGTGGATTGCTATCAGTCCTCACTGTAATCTTGGCCCCATATAGATAATCGTGGAACTGGTCTATGATGGCCCACTTAAGCGCAATGAACTCCAGCTTGTGCACCGGGTCCCTGCTATTTACTGGATTCAAACTCCAACTAGTGTAAGCAAAGGGACACAGGCCCTCCCAGATAGCTCTGATACAGGCCAGCTCCCAGACCAGTGAAACTGGTATCAGTGTGTAAGGTGTAAGGCTTTTGTGGGTCTGCATAGGCCAGGACTGGAACATGAGTTAACAAATGAATGATGTCTTCAAAACCTCTCTCACAGTCCACAGTCCACCTTGGGTCAAATGGCTCAGAGGGTCTTGAAGTAACGCTGCTACTCAGCGGGCGACCTGGGATGTCTGAGTTGCTTGCTTTTGCTGACTGGAGGTTAGCCTTGTAGCTGATTCAAAAGCGATCTAACTGTCCAGGTATAATCCTTGATGAATCTTCTGTAATACCTGCAGAAACCCAACAGGTGCTGTAACTCTTTTAGACTCTGGGGCCTGGGTTAGGTGGTGAGCACCTTGACCTTGCTGGGGTCTGTTTGAATTCCTTGGGCTGACATTATGTGCCCAACGTACTTGACAGAAGCCTGAAAGAACTGGTACTTATTGATAGCTTGAGACCAAACTCTTCCAAATGATCCAGTACCTTCAGTAACCTCACCTCATGTTCTTCCAGGGTCTTTCCAAAGACTATTATACCATCCAGATACACTAGGTAGTTCAGCAGATTCATGTACCCTATGGCACTCTCCATAAGGTGCTGGAAGGTAGCAGGGGTGCCAGAATGCCCTGGGGCATTTGCAAAAATTCATAGAACCCAAGGGGGCATACGAAAGCAGTCTTTTCTCAATCCTGCGGGGCTATGCAGATCTGATAGTACCCACTTCTCAGGTCCAACACTAAGAACCATTTGCTACCACTCAAGCAATCCAGGGTGTCCTGAATCCGAGTCATTGTGTATTGGTCTGGTATGGTCCACTTGTTCAGTGTCCGATAGTCCACACACATCTGTACAGCTCCACTTTTCTTCCTCATTACCACTGTGGGTCAGGCATATGGGTTCCTGGACTCCTGAACAATGCCCACAGTCAACAATTCTTGGAGATACCACCTTACATTATCAATATCTACTGGGGCTAAATGTTGAGACCTTTCCCTTAAATGAGTGGTGATCAATGAGCCATATATGGTGTGGCCCCCCTGTCACGCAGCCCACATCCCACTCATGCAGGGAAAACACATTAGTCCTTCTCTACAGTTATTGTCAAATCTGAGCCTTCCACTCCTCTGTGGTGGGGGAGTTCTTATTCATACTAAGGTTCATCCTAAGGTGAGAGAAGCTGAGAAAAGGCAGTTGCCCACTGGTGCTCCTTTCTATTATCTGTAATATGACAGCATGTTACCTTTTAATATAAAGGAGTCCAATCTGTGTTTGAATTGACTTGTCTGATTTGCTGATAATAATCTCCTGTGGTAGTTTATTCCAAGCTAATCACCCTTTGTGTATAGAAAGCCACGGTCAAATAAACTAGGATCGATATCAGGCAAAGCACCTTCTCCAGAGGAAGCTGACTGCACTGCCATGTCAATATAATAGAGCTGGACTAAAGTGTGGCTCTTCCTGACAATCACTTCCCAGTCTGTCACATTCTTCACTTGCACCATGACAACTCCTGACACAGGTGCGAGCCCTGGCAGGTAAGACACTGGGCTTTACAAGCAAGCCAGCTGGAAATCCAGACTAGTCTGGAACATCCCACATGAGGATATTGTTCTTCACTTCCTTCTTCAAATGCACCACACCACTGATATTACACACAGCGTTTCTGGGCAGTACTATTTCCTCCCCATCCCACCTCCAAACTACGCCCACCGGCTCATTCTGATCTTCTGCCAAAGTCCATATTTGCTTCCTGTAAGCTTCCCTTACTAATGGGTGAATAGGTAGGGCCTTCACCTTCTGCTCAGCTTCCTGAGCCTAACAGAGCTGTGCCAACCATCCAAATGCATGGGCATTTGTACCCACCAACACAGGCACCCCATCATATATTCCAGTTTATGGGCAAATCAGAGCCAGTGTCTCGACTGTGTCTCCCACTCCAGTCACCTTAGATGGAAAATCCATCCACACTGTAACATAACCCAGGTAAGGATAGGATTTGTTACTAAGGTCCCACACATTTAACCCCTCCAGTGGCTGCAACTCAAGGTGGGACAAGTGATGGTCATACCAGGGCTTAAAGATGATGGTCACCTGGGAGTCACTGTCTAAGATGGCACGATTGGACACACCATTTATGGTAATGGTAGTCTCGATAGATGGCCCCATCAACTTGTCTATATCTGGTAGGGAGGGCTCAGCAACTTTTGCATTGGATCTTCTCACATACACAGTGGAGCTGGGCTTGGCAGGGGTCCTGTTATACTCCCTTACTGGGCCCCGTAGAAGTTTCCCTGATGCTTGTGCTTCTGCGCCAGCAACTGGTCCCTAACTCAAGCTGGATCTTCACATGATTGGTATTCTCTGTGGAGATGTCCATTGCTCCCACATCTATATGGCACATGTCCCCTCAACTTTGTCTGGCTGGGTAGGGAACTTCAGCATCAGGCCTGGGGTCTTGATGACTGGGTTCTCCTTGATACTCTAAGGGAGCTGGGACAATTGCTTGGGCCATAACCACTCTTTGCTCTGATTCTCTCTGTCTTTGGAGGCAGCATTACGCAGAGGTTTAGGACTCTGAGCTGCAAACCTGGAGACCTGGATTTGAATCCCACAGCCCCCTCTTCCATACTGTATGACCCTGAGCAAGTCACTTAACTTTCTTGTGCTCCCAGGTCACACCTGGAAACAAGCTTTGGCTTAGTGTGCCTTTCCTAGTTAAACACTGTCCCCATCACCTTCCTTTGCAAACCTTGACTTTTCAGTTCACTGATAGCCTGACACAGTTCATGAAGGCAGGTTTTGATATGGGGAGTCATGGGGGGGGGTCCTGGGCCTGTACCCCCAGGCCCATCACTGGGAGATTGACTGTGGCCAGCTAAGTAGACTTACTAGGAGGGGAATCAGGATTTCTATTAAAGTCAAAAGTAGCCTATCAAGTGCTTCCCTATATTCTTTGAAAAGTGCCGTAAGCTCAGAAACCTCAACTGGTATGGTATCCTCAATAACCTGGTCAGCAGCCACTATAGTGGGGCCAGCCCCCCCCCCCATTAAGCATCTTGTTCCTCTGCCTCTCCCACCTCCCTGAGAAGGAGCCGGGGGGGGGGGTCACCCAATGTGTCTTTTATGCCTAACTTAACAACTGACTACTTGGCACCCCTCAGCACTTGTTCTAGGAGTATCTTATTCAAGTCAGTAGACTGTACCCTCCCTTTACAATACACCTTTCTTACGGCCTTCTCCAGCCTCTGAATATACTCTGAAAGGGGTTCCCCCCGGTGCTGCTGGGTTGACCTAAAACACCACCACAGGTCCTCACAGGACTCTGTACTACCGAATGCACTATCTTAGTTAGTAATGTAATCTTCCACACTGGCTTCTGAGTCAGTGGCCCAGAAAGACCAGATAGCATCAAAGTCAGGACCCCTCAGAATCTCAGTTAACCTTTTATATTTTTCCCCCCTTGCTACACTGCCAGTCCTACAACAAGGAGATCACATAATTGACCCAAGATTCATAATCCTGCTCCCCAGCTGGGGTGGGCCTCACCCCTGAAAACATACTCAGCTTTCTATAAGAATCTGGAAGAGCAGACACATAACTGGGCCAGGGCCCCTCACTGGGTATGGGTGTTAGTTTTGGCTCTGGCACTACCTCCCCCGAAGGAGCTACACTAATCATGGTCTCAATAGGCCGCAAGTCTGATAACCCCTCTGGAATGAAAGCCTCCATTACCCTGAAGGATTCTATTACATTTTTACATTTCACCAACACAGTTAATGTCTCTGTAACATAATCTAAAATTTGACCCTGAACAATCACTGGACCCAACCCCCTTAATGGCAGACAAAGTGTCTCACTATAGAGTCTGTCTTTAGTTCAGGTGGTACTCCCAGGAGCAGAAGGGATTTCTGAGGGTCCATTTTCTGCTCTTCACTCTACTCAGCCAATCTTACCTTGTCTGCCACTTTAATTATGATTTTGGGGTAGAACCAGAGATGGGGGAAACAACAGTGGCCTTTGCACTGTTGGCTTTAATAGTGAGCATGGTTCATGAATAGGTGATCCCAGTCATGCCTCCAAAGATGTAGCTCAGGTGACGTGTGCTACTATGACTACCTGTTGACCACTACACAGGTTAAGGGGCCCTGGGTTCTGTTGCGATGGTATTTGGGGTGGTCTATCCCAGAATGGAAAGCAAGTAGCATGGTGCCTCCACCCAGAGTAAAATAACAGTAGGCCAGGTGTCTGCTTGGTACAACCCCCTGAGATGCTGTGCCTACCCACCTCCCGTTCCAGTCACCCCACACACTGGATACCATGTTGTGCACCAGTACTACAAAAAACACATACTTAGCAACTAATACTGAAAAAATGCCCACAACACAGGAATTGCAACAAACAAATCACAGCTTTATTTTAGGGGGGATGGTTAGGAAAGGGGGTACCAGGAACATGATTGCTATGAAGTAGAGAATTTGGTTATTTGAGTAAACCAGGCCCATGGGCAAAAAACACACAGTGCCCCCACCCCCCACTGGTACCAGTGCAGACCCCTATGTCCTGACAGTCCTAGCTGGGTACCCAGATATAATGCAGGCTTAGTAGATGCCATGGGTTGGCCAGCATTGGGGCACTTCAAGTAACTTTTTCCTAGGATGCTTACCATCTTAAACTTTTTTACTCCCCTTTTGATAGGGCAAGTCCTGGGTTACTCACGGTCCTGAAGCACTGAGATTCAGCTACTGGCACAGTGGGTTCTGGAAGTCCAGGGATCACTTAATCATTTTCAGAGGGCAGAAAGCAGATGGGCAAAAAAAGGTGGGTCAGCTTTGGACTTGTTTGAAGACTCTTGCAGCTTTTCACCTTCTGACTTGCTTGAAGATTCTTGCAACCTGCCCCCTTCAGCCTACTCACAGGCCAGATCGCAGAGCCCAAATGCAAGGCCTACTATGCCAAAAGGAACCCAGACTAGGGATGGGAGAACTCAGTGAAGTTCTGACCCTTATTAAATAAGAACCAGAACAAGGTGAGGTCCTGATTTATCCTGATTAGTTCTGATTTATTTGACCATTATTTTAAAAAATGTGAAAAAATGCATAAAAGTGGTCAAGGTCTCTCACATTTGACACAGAGGCCCAAAGAAAATAATATAATGAATTATTTGTATAAAAATTAAAGTAAAACTGCTAACTAAAAAAGTAATCTGTCACTACTACCCTCTTCGTGGCTGGCCTATAATGGTGGCATATCATGCTTGAGCCCGTGACATGAGTGTGCTGGGAAAGACGTTGAGAGAGACAGACAGACAGATGCAAATACCATTACCTACAGAATATCATAGCACCACCAAGCACTGTAGGCAGTACCAGCCAGCTAAGATTTCTTTTTTATTAATGGTGCTGTGTGGGTATTATTTTGAAGGATGTTCCAGTCAGAGCCAAGCAAGTCAAATAAATGGATATGAATGATCAAATGAGCAGCACTAAGAGAGACCACCCCCCCACCCATGTGAATGATGCAACTGCTTTGTATGCCCCAGTGTACTCTGATATATGCCACACTTCCTAGTCCAAGAGGTGGTAATGTTTTCTAGTACTATGACTACTTCTACGGAATCTGATCAACATGCTGTGGATGCTGAATCCTTAAAGAAGAAAAACAAAAGACATAGTGATCACCACCCAGGCAGGCAGCCAGTCATACATCACATCGGTCAAGTGCAGAGCAGTCATAAAAAAGTCTGCCACTGCCACCTGATGAAGACCTGATGACACACAACACAACACAACACAACACAATGACATCCTTCCTAGTTCCACAATTGCTTGCTGCCAGCCACTGCCAAGTAATTTAAGTATCACAAATAAAATATAGTAATATAATAATCTCAGCCCAGTTACTGTAAATGAAATGTTACCAGGCTATCATACCACACACACACTCACACACACACACACACACACACACACACACACACACACACACTCTAAAGAAATGATATGAATTTTCAATTTAGTGGCATAATTTTCTGTGAAGTATTTGCAGCAAAATATTGGGGACGTGAGAAATATGCAAAGAGTATTCAGTTTGTGAACCTTCAGGCATCTGCTAAGCCATGACTGTATGAAAATTAAAACAGTAAAGTCAGGACTCAGGATTAGTTGCTGAGGGCAAAAAAAGTGACAAGTAGTAGTTGTAAGGAGTAGGACTGAAGTAAGGACAAAAAGTGATAAATAAGTAATAGTTGTGACTTGTGAGGACAAATACTTATGGTAGTAGTAGTAGACAGCTGTACCCTACTTACACATCAGATAGTGGTACCAGGAGCCACCAAGTAAGTCTGTGACATGAAATGCAGTTGCTTGCTGTAGTTGGACTCTAAACTCACTGATGTAATTTTTTTTTTCTATTCTGTGCTGCTCTTGTGATCATAGTGGCCTGTCTTAGTCCATCCTGACCTGACTTGTTGCAATTCATTGCAACCTCATGTACAGTAGTAGATCTTATTTAAAAAACATTTTCACCATAGGCACAAATTCTTGAAAGTGTTTTGTGCATAGGGCCTGCTTGGAGCAGTCAGTGTATGTTTTATTCAGCCATCATATTTGAAATTAAAGTGAGGAATGGTGACTTTGAGAAACGTGAGGCACTCAGCATTTTCTGGTGTCAAATGGGATCGTGTATCAGTAATGACGTTACCAGCTGAACTGAACAATCATTCTGAAAAGACACTAGTTGGAGGGCAATTCATGTACTTCATTGCAATGTTTACTAAACCAGGCCACATATTTTGTCTGGATTTTCAGTATTTCAAAGGATCAGCCTTCTGGCTGATATTGGGCTCTGCTAAGTACATTTTAACAATGTTCTGTGCTGAGGCTGTGTTACAAGAGGCAGATGAAGAAGATGTTACAGTAACATTTTCTAAGTGACTCCAGAGACATGAAGTTGAACCAAGTGACTGTGGGACAGTGCTGTCATGCTTGACTGGTGGTAAAGATTTGGCTGCAGTGTCTAAGGAAGAAGAAGGAGAAAATGATGCAACAGTAGAGGATGGGCCACCTGATGCTGTGGCTGTGCTGTGTCATGAAGAAGATTCTGAATGTGGTGCTGCTGTTATACTCTGTTCCATGACATCATGCACCTCATCAATTATTTCTTGTTTGTTTCTCTCGAAACAAGTGTCATCATCATCACTCAATAGTTGCTTCGATTTGCATCATGGGTCCAAGATTGATGCTTTAATGTTGTACTCAGAATGAAGCATTTTACATAGTTTGTCATCTTCTTCATCTTTTTTGATCATATGTCTCATTAGATCTTGTTGTATTCTGGAGGGCAACCTGCATGTCTCAGCGCCACTGGCAGCCTGTGTGATCATGGAACTGTCTTGCTTCTCTAACTTTTCTCTAGTCAGATTCAATTGAATTTTAACATTTTTATTAGGGGTATCACCTGACCCACAGTTGCTATGTTTGCACTAATCTCCCTGGTGATTTTTTCAAATGGCTGGAGCAGTACAATGAGAAACTCCAGCATGGCCCACTGTGGTGGAGTGATATAGACATCTACATCACCAATTTTATTTTCTAAGGTGTACTGCCTGACGGCTTTCTTTTGTTCCAGCAGCCTTTGGAACATATAAAAGGTCAAATTCCATTGAATAGAAATGTCTTGGATCAGCCTGTGCAAAGGTAAACTGTGCTCCTGCTGTATCTTTTCAACAAGTAACGGGCCTTGCGTGAGTGACTGTAATGAGTGCATATTCTTTTACCAGTGCTAATAACAGCCTTAATCTCCCTGTCATCCTCAAGAAAACCATGAACTATTAAATTTAAGCAAAGCGCAAAGTAGCAGATGTGAAAAAAGCCCCCCTCCTCCAAGGCCTTCCTTATGTTGGACCCATTATCTGCAACTATAAAGTCAACTGGCAGTCCCTGTGAAGTGAACCATTGCTGTATTGGTTTTTGGATCTCTTCATTAATGTTGTATGAGGTACTGTATGTTCAGATGGAAAATAAAACATTTTTAGAACAGCAAACTGCAGTGCTTCACTGTCCTCACTCCCACGTGAATTATCAAAACATGCCCAATGGGCCATGACAGACATGAAGGGTTCAGGCTGACAGCTTGTTCAGATATCTGTTGTGAGATGCATCACCCTCCCAACAGCAGTGCACAAAATGTGTCTTAATTTTTTACATGCAACATTGTAAAGATCGTGAATCCCTGTTGCTGAGAAGTATTTCCACGATGGTACACTATATCAAGGTTCGAGGTTCTCAAGCAGCCGCCTGAATCCTATATGTTCAACCACATTATATGGTAGCAAATCAACAGCTATCATTTCGGAAATGTTTTTGGTTATTGTAATAGCAACAGGGTGAGTTGAGTCATATTTGGCTTCATGCTCATATGTTTCTGAGATGGTAAGCTGTTTCCTTGAAGGACAAGGGCTTTTGAACACATGCTGGCCACTTTCGGTAACAGTGGGAGGAGTCCTTCAAATGGCAGCAAGTGGTGGTTGAGGTGTAGTGTTTCGGGTTCTGCCACTGCTTTTATCTATGGGCGTTACCCCAGAGTGTAGTGAGCTATCATTTTTTCTTTGAGACTCACAACTGTCCTTCTCACTATTACTAATGTTATGATATTTGTCTAGATACATTTTCAGTGCTTAAGTTCCCAATGCTCCTTTCTTTTAACCCCTGCTGATGGGCTGTTTACAAATAGTGCACGTTGCTATCAACACTTATTGGAAGCACTAATGGAGAAGTATGACCAAACGAAAGATGATATTTTTTAGTTTTTTTCCCAGGAAGGCACAACACCTCAGCCATCTTTTCAGGGTCCCCCCCTTTGTCCTGGGCCTGTTCTTGTTCTGGTTTATTTCCAACAGTCCCCCACCTCCACAAAGGAAACATTTCTGCCTGTTCCTTCCTCATCTGCAATTTCCATCCCCTCCAGTAAACCTTCTGCTGCCTGAGCATTCTCTTGTTCCATTTTATTATCATCAGTATTACCCTCATTGGGTTCAACCTCAGAAGAATCAGATGAGGAGCTGGCGTAGTATAGTATGCAATCGTTCCATACTGTGGGGTGCCTCTGTGTGTGGTACTGACCACATTTTTAGTTTTTTTAACTACATAACTTTTTTTTTTTTACTTAGGACTGATGATGATCCGAGACATGAACCTTTTTTGGATTCAAGCATTTGCCTGGAAGACAAAACCTTATTAGATGTGAAGAAGTCCCTTTTTGCGGTTTGATTTTGTTTTTTTCTTTTCAGGCTGTTTCCTGTCTTTTGCAGTGCCACTGCCTACCTGAGAACTAATAGAAAGTGTCTCATCAACACTTTGATCAAATTTGAAACAAATATTGCTCAAACATGAAATGTGATGTCTGTCTGATGACTTCCACCCATACAGATGAGGGACAAATTTACTGTTGTGACTCATGACTGTGTACAGCACACCAACAGCACAGCACAGCACAGCAGTCCACCACCACTTCTTCCAAGATCGTTGGACTGACTCTTATAAAACTTACTGTTAAGTGAAAGTGACCAAATTCAGCAACTGTTAAGAGTGCCTCAGAATTTGAATTGGAGATGCAGACACATCTGGTGAATTAACCACACTCAGCACAGTCCCACACTAGGGATTGGTTAACACTTTATGTTTATTTAGAAAATGGGCTTTTTATTTGCTGGGCTCTGATTGGCAGTGGTTCAAGGCTCTGAGCTGCAAATCTGGAGACCTGGGTTTGAATCCCACAGCCCCCACTTGCATACTGTGTGACCCTGAGCAAGCCACTTAACTTCCTCATGCTCCCAGATTGCACCTGCAAACAAGCTTTCAGCTTAGTGTGTCTCACCTGGTAAAATAATTGATAAAAAAAAAAAAAAACTTTCAGTAGATGCCCAGCAAATAAAAAGTACCAGCACAAGTTCCCCTTCACCCATTCAAGTATATTTACGCTCACACTGCTTGCCCATTGGTTGACAGCATGCATTCAATTTGAAAATGGCTGCCATTTTTTTCTCTCGCTTAGCGAGATACTGCTCTACCAAGACTCCATAACTCATTGCCAGCTACAACAAGAAACCACACATCGATCTCTACTGGGCTCACTTATCACTGCAGAAAAGAACTATGTTCTCTCTCCTGTTGTTCTGTGGGACACTCAGAAATGCTCCTGCCCTCCCTTAGCATGCAGCAGTAGCAGCTTACTTAGTAACAGATTGCTGACTGCCACGTTGCTGCGACTTATTGTACAGTTAGCTCTTGTGGTTACCTGACCACTGTGAAAGCCGTTGCATTCAAAATATCTACCCATCCCCATCATTAGTTTCCCCTTCTCATTGTGCCACTATATACAAAAACAGTCTACTGTACATCTGCAGCTCTCTTTGATGCTCCCGATATGAGACTACCTTTTCCGACCGGCAATTGCAACACTGTCAACTCCGCATGTAAATTCGTCTCATCGGGTCCAAATGTGCACATGGTACGGAAGGCAGAGTACACTGAACATGACTTTCTGTTGCCTTTTTTCCCCACAAGGTAAACGATGCTCATTTCTAGTACTGCTGATCATTAGCAGGAGGGGCTAGGGACTGTTTGACTAATGTTGTGGACAAGGGTACAGTGGTTTGATTCTCAGCAGTATGTTTTGAAAGATTTTAACCAGTCTGAACTCAGTTCCTATTTTAGCCTCCAATGTTTGTTTGCTTCTGAACTCACAGCTGTGGCAACCTGTTTCTCTTTTGATTTTTTTTATTGTACTCACCTGTCTTCTTGTTCAGGTGTGTGTGTGCTCGCGTGTGTGTGCGCGTGTGTGTGTGTGTGTATGTATGGGTGTATGACTGCATGGGGGGGTGTCAATAGATTAGAATAGCTCTGTGGGGAGAACCAAGAGGAGTTGGAACAGCCTTTAAAGAAATGGACTATTTTTTCAAGAAAAAATCAATTCTACTGCTTCTATTCATTTTTAAACTTATGTCCTTCGTTATTTTATTGAAATTACCAACATGCCCATTTTCTAAGCACAATAATACCCTCCAGGGTGGGCATTATTGGGAAATACTGGAACTTCCTGGGGGTGTAAGGCCCTCCGCCTGTGGCGTTGGGCCTCATTAAGCCCCTGGGTGGTCCGGTATTTCCCAATAATGCCCACCCTGTCGGGTATTATTGCTTACTAATTTATTGCATTCTTTGGAAAATAACCTTTGAGCACAATGCTCTTTTTGAAAGGTTCCACGTCAAAATTTAAGAACATGATTAATTAAAACAGGAACAGTGAACATAATTAGGAGCAAGAGTAACACAACAGGTGTAACTGACAAATAATGAAAAATGAAATTACAAGAATTAGCATAGCAGGAGGTAGTAAGTGAGGATAACTCTTGCAATGTCTATGGTTGTAGTACAAAAAATTCAAGTGCTGGAACACTGAGACAACTGATAGTTTTGCAATGTCAGGGAAGAGACAGCTACAGTTAAACTCATGTGTTCATCACTGGGACTCCAAGGTATATAGGAAAAGAGCAAGTCAATAGCAGGAGCCACCTGTCTGGGCATTGTCTAGAAATTAGGGGTGGGAGACAGCGAGGGAATGGAGTTAGCTAAGTAGGAGGGAGAAAGAGGATGAAAAGGGAGATGAGGGTAGGAACAAGATATACAGCAGGCCCTGGGGGACCAAGGAGAAATTAAGTGCGAGGACCAGGCCAGGGAAGTGAGTGGGGGGGTGGGGAGCACAACCATTCCCCTCATCTAGCACATGTAGGAGAAGTTGGCACACACATAGAAACATACCTCTCAACTATCCCTGATTTTCAGGGACGTCCCTGATTTTGACTCAAAGTTTTCCTCTGTCCCTCGTAAAATTAGTGTTTTTGTGACAGAACAGTGGGGATTGAAAGTACAAAATAATGCCAAACATTAAAGTTACAGACTTGTTCATCTTCAGAAAATGCATCTTACACTAATCCCCTTAGTCTACCTGCTTTCTGAGTGAATGGTACCAATTTTTAAGATATGTCCCTGATTTTGGGTCTTTGTCCCTGATTTTTTTAAGCCTTGTCCCTGATTTATGAGCAAAGAGGTTGAGAGGTATGCATAGAAACATAGAATTTGATGGCAGACAAGGACTGCTTGGCCCTCCCAGTCTGCCCATTTCCCTATGTAATGGATAAGCTGCAGATCCTAGTTAATCAACAGCCTACTTCCTCCTACCCCACCCCCTACAATTGCCTTATGACTGTCCCATGCATTCTTGAATTCCACCTCTGTTTTTGACTCCACAACCTCCTCAGGAAGGCCTTTCCATGCATCCACAACCCTCTCCATGAAAAAATACTTCCTCATATTACCTTAGAGCCATCCCCCCTCTATCTTCAAATTATGCCCCCTTGTTCTCGCACACCTCTTTTTCTGAAAGATGCTACCCTCTTGGACTTTGTTGATTCCTCTGAGGTACTTGAAAGTTTCTATCATGTGCTCCCTCTCCCTCCTTTCCTCGAGGTTATACATATTATGCTCCTTAAGTCTCTCTTCATATGTCTTCCGGTGCAGACCCTGCACCATTTTAGTTGCCCACCTCTGGACTGCTTCCATCCTGTCTATGCCTTTACGGAGATTGGGTCTCCAGAACTGCACTCAGTACTCCAGATGGGGTCTCACCAGCAGTCTGTACAGAGGGATAACAACTTCCTGTTTTCTATTAGTGATGCCTCTCCCTATGAATCCCAGTATCCTCCCAGCCCTCCTTACTGCCCTCTCACATTGCTTGCCCACCTTTAGGTCATCTGATATGACTACCCCCAGGTTCCTTTCAATTTTTGTTGTTGTTAGTATCTCACCTCCCATTGTGTACTCTTCCCTTGAGTTTTTGTTTCCCAGGTGCATTACTTTGCACTTCTTAGCATTAAATCTAAGCTGCCATACATTTGACCATTCCTCCAGCCTTGGCATGGGCTACCTGCAAGAACAGATAATGCTTATACATAACGTAAATTTGTAACAAGATATACTATGAAACTAATCATAGAATCATAGAATGTTATGAGTTAAGGGGACATCAGTCCATTAGAAACTCGCCACCTATACTGGTGGAAAACCTAGCTCAGGAAAGAAATCTTATTTTGACCCATATAGCAGTCAAGATTTGTTTTAAACTTGTCTATACTATCACTTTGAACAACATAACTGGGTAATGAATTCCATGCGGAAGTCATTCTCTGAGTGAACCAGTTGTTACGTTTATTGGTATGGTTTGTATACCCTTTAAGTTTTAGGTTGTGGGATCTCATGATTAAGTTACCGTGATATTTAACTAGTCCCAATGTTTCAAGGAGGTATTCATCTTTGACTGCCCTGTAGGTGATAATAAGGAATAATGGGGAATGAGTGATGATGATGATGATGATGTTTGTACTTAACTTGTGTTGTACTGTAAACACTCAGCCTGCTACAGCTCACAGTCAAATTATCTCCTGGGCACAGGGCCACCGTTATGGGGGGACAACCGGGACTTTTCCCCCATACCCTGAGCTATGGAGGGTTCTGCCTGAGCAGTGCTTATATGTATTTATTTAAATTTAGCATTCTTTTTTCTAATGCTGGCTGCCTGCACAGCGCCACTGTAATACCTTTTTCTTTGCCATCTGGGGGGGTCATTTATGCAACAGTCCTGCGGTAGGACTGTTGCATAAATTTCCTGAACTCAAGAAAAGGTATTACAATCAGTGCCCATATGAACTCCACCCTATATGTGCTGATGTGATCCATTCATTAGCTGTATGCGTTTTGTGTGGCGGCTCCTGAGAGTGCCTAGTGCGTGCTGCTCTGCATCTCTCGCTCTGTCAGAGTGATTCATGTCGAAGCCTGTCGCCCATCAAAAATTGATTAAAAGGATGAGGGCAGGCATCCAAAGCAACAAGTCGCTGGGCTGGGCCTCCACCAGAGTGCACCAGGACAGCATCTGTCCTATAATGTGGTCGGATCGCTGGCCCATCACATTCATGCTTGAGAGCAGACCAGTCATCAGTCATCTGTGTTAGGAGAGACTTTGGCTTGTTGTTGTCATCACCTTGTCGGTCTGGTTCCCGATCCTGAATTGAATCTCCTCACAAACCGAATGCAGGGTGACAGCGGTGTGTGTGTGTGTGTGTGTCTCCCCGCATTTTTGTTCTCCACTGTCTTCATCCAGACTATTCCAGATATCCAGGCCAGCATCCACCAACCACCATCATAACTGCCACCACCATCCAGGTAAAACATTATGAATAAAAATCCTGATACAGTGGCTGACAGCTGAGTACTGGTATCGGTGGAAAAAAATGCAGAAATTGTTCCCCATCCTGTACCCTCTTCTTATCAGTAAGTAACATCACTGTCAGTGATGTTACTTACCCCAAATAGAAAAGTGAGATGAGAACAATCTCATATTTTCTCTCTTCTTTACTTCCTTGGTATTTCTCCTTCTGGTCTGCCTAAGGCAATGTCCAAAGTGAAGGCAGAGAGTGCTGTAACTGGCTGAAGAATGTAGGATATTGAATAGGGCCCTAGATAGGTGTTGACTCTAGTGATGTGAACAGAGTAGAGAGGCTATCACCTTACTCTGAGGGCATACAGTGTTTTTCTTTCTGTGTCCTCACTATGGTGCCAAGGTCTGATGTCTGCATATTTCTCTGAGCCGTGGACATTTCCGACAGTACTCCCTCCCAATTACACTTTCAATGTTTGTTGCCTCTGTCTAATGCAAGTAGGCAGCAATAGAGCAGAATGGACATACCCTCCCTACCAAATGGATGCCTGATCCTTCCCCTGGCAGTCTCTGCTCCTGATGGTCCAGGTTTGGAGCACAAAGTCAGGTTGCAAGCCCCCAATGAGTGACGACAGCTAAGCTGGTCTCAGAGGAGGAAGGCAAAGAGTGATTTTTGTGGGGAAAATCCTTTTGGTCTACAACTTGGCTGCCAGTTTCCTCACCACTGACCTACTCTGCCAAGGTGATGGAGCCAGAGGATGGTGGGTGAATGAATCTGGTAGTGCTGCCTAAGGAGAGAGCCACAGGGGCTCTTCAGCTTTTGTTAGACCTAATTTATTTGGGTGCCTTTGTACATGTCAAATTTTTGTTGAGTGACAGTGTGTCCTTTGCTGCTGTTGCTGCTATCCTTACTGTAAGTTTGCAATCAGTTTTAACCGTATTACAGTATGTACATTAAAGAGCAGCTGACACCTTCAGGAGAACTTTAACAAAACAACAACATAACATGGGGGTGAGGCAACAGATGATCAGATGGATAGGGAACTGGCCCTCGGAGTGGGTCCAGAGGATCGTCATTGGGGGGATAGTCTCATCTCCAGGGAGGGTCATTAGTGGGGTTCTCAGGGATTGGTCCTTGGCCCCCTCCTGTTCAACACTTATGTCTCTGACATAAGGAAGGGTATCAGGAGTGAAATGAGTCTCTTTGCAGATGACTCAAAGCTGGGAGCGGTGGTGGATGGGGAGGAGGGAAGGGTGGCCTTACAGGTGGACCTAGATGCTCTGAAGAGGTGGTCAAGGAAGTGGGGACTGAGGTGCAATGCAGGGAAATGCAGGGTACTGCACCTGGGCATCAGAAACCCGGGACAAGTGTATACTCTGGGGGGGGATGCTACAATTTTTGATGGCTGAGAGGGACCTGGGGGTGGTGGTGGATGTCAAGATGAACAGCTCTGAGACTTGTAGAGGGCAGCGGCCAAGGCAAACAGGATACTGGGATGCATCGCTAGAGGGATCACCTCCAGAAGGAGGGAAGTGATACTCCCTCTAATAAATTCATTAATTATGAGTTAGGGAAAGCTTCACAAAATCTTGTTTTTAGCTTCACTAAAAGCCCCAAAACTCATCAGACAGCATCAAAAACTCCAGAGCTTCTGGGAGCCTGGTGCCCCAGACCCCTGGCTTATATCGTTACCAATATAGGGACCCTAATCAAACTGCTTGCCTGGGGCCCTGGAATTGTTAGCTGCAGCCCTGTCTGGGCCACCCACAGCCAGCAGCACAGGGCAGGTGCATTAACATGTATGTTGTTTGAACAGTATTTTTTTCAATACATGAAATCGTGATTGAATGTAGGTAATGATGATGGTTATTTGTGACTGGAGTGTACCCACAACTGCACTGAAGCCAGGAAAAAAAAATATTTGGGATTTCTTGAATGTCACATTTGTCGTGGGCCACCCTGCAGTCTCTTTCCCTTTCCTTTCTTTATGTCACAAAGATTTATTTTGCCACCCTACTGTCAAGAAAAAAAAGGTTAATTTGGGATTTTCTGTAACTGTAATCTCTGGGCCACCAGTACTTTATCTTCTGGATCTGGAATGGCACAAGTCAGATTTTGAAAGCCTGTCCTTTTTGTACACATAGCTACCCTGTCTGAGGAAAAAAAAAACACATTTCATTTGGGATTTTCTGTAACTGTAATTTCTGCCCCAACCCCCCCCCGTACTCCGGATCTGGAATGGCACAAGTTACATTATGCCAGCCTACCCTTTTTGTACACAAAGCTATTAATGTCTAAAGCTGAGAAAATATTTAATTTGGGATTTACTGTAATCATTCATGGCCCCCTCATACTCTTGATGCTCCCTCCCATCTGACCACCTTTACCCACCTCACATCATCCACGACTGGCAATCTCTCCTCCCTCCTCTAACTGTAGTGCACTGCTTTTGCATTTTGACACTTCACCTCTCTCTCCAGTCTCTCCAGCCTTAATCTCTCTTTCTTCTGCTGTGATCCTCCTCCTTCTGGGTTGCATGGCACACTCACTAGCCTTATATACTGGTGAGTGTGTCACATAACCTTCTGTTTCCTGATTGGATGCTGCCGGCTGCCTGTACATCTCAATGGCCTCCTCCAGGCAACAGACAACAAAATCACTGAAATAGCATCTCCACGGACCCAGAACCAGACACAACGAAGTCCGTATTTATCCGGGTCCTTGGATTGAGGGTTCAATCCGGGGGACCAGATCTCCCATGGAACAGTCTTCCCAGCCCTAATCCAGACCCAGGAATGACTCCACAGTCCAGCTCCCTGAATGGATCCAGAGTGCCCTAGCACTCAGGTTTGCACCTGTGGCCCCCTGCAGCCAAGTCTGTCTCACTTGGTAGGGGCTGGCAGGATTCCTACCTGGCTCACAGTTGCAGCTATGAACAATGTAACTGGGTAATAAAATTACCTTTCTTAGGTTCTTGTTGGAACTGCACAAAAGGAAGCAATAACAGACAAGTGGTTTCTAGATAATAACTATAATTTATTATTGGTAAATAATAATGGTACAGGCTAACAAGCAACAGTATAATTACTGGGAGAGTATCCAGCTTCCTTACCTATGTAGGCACAGTCTCTAGTTTCAGTAAAGCTACATGCTGCAAGGGGTCTTATACCCGAATAATCACTATGGTAACTATAAAAGAAGATACATAAAAAGTATGCAGTTGGACAGTAACAGCTGGCATGAGTAATAATCCCAATGAACATGAGAAGTTGCTTAGCTTGCAGAAGATAACTGAACAATAAGGTATGTGATGCTTCCAAGGTCACTTGCAGTTACAGTTGTGCACAAGCACTAAAGATGGCAATGTTGTCTAACTTATAATTATACAATAAAATATAATGGATAACATCTCCCAGTGGCAGAATACATTACAAAGGTATAGTGAAGCATAATATGCATTAGAGCAGTACAGAACTCAGATCCTGACACTTATTTTATTTATTTATTTATTTAGCTTTTGTTGACCGGGTAAGCGCACTAGACAAATCCTGCCTATTTTCAGGCACGACCGGGGGGAAGGGGATACAGATGAATGCCAACTGACCTTGAACCAGATTAAGCTGTTGGTGGTATTTTTTTTTTTTTTAGTGAATGAGGGAAATTTGGCCAGGATACCGGGGAAATTCCCCTACTCTTTTCGATAAGTGCCATGGGATCTTTAACATCCACCTGAACTACCACCAATCCAGGCAGATGGGACCTCGGTTTAACTTCTCATCCGAAAGACAGCACCTCAGAAATGCAGCACCCTCTCATGCTGCATTACAGTGTCAGTACTGGGATATTAACCCAAGTGCCAGATGTGGGAACTGAACCCACAGCCCTCTGATCTCCCAGCCTCAGAGGCGAGTGTGCTACCTACTGAGCCACTGACACTGCATATGCTTATACGATACGTGTCTCTGCCCTAAGGTTAGTACATATACCTACTGTACATATGTGTTGCTGTCTGCAAGGTGGGGTAGAACCAGGGGTGCTGGTCTATGAATAACAACAACTTTCAACTTTCACTTTCCTCCTGGGCAGGAACAATCAGCTCTGGTGTACAGCAAATAATGTCTCCTTATTTACACCTTCCAGTGGCCTTTGGCTAGTGACTTGCGGTCTCTGGATCAAACCTTTACCTTTGCACAGCTATCTTTCAGCAACAACAACAGGCTCCTGAATGCTGGACACCTGTAGCCTTTTTCTTTCTAAAGTTCTCAGATTCAGATACAGTGGCTGCCTTCAGCTCTGGCACACACATTCATGGTTTGAAACCACCCTTTTCACTGGCTCAGGGTTTCCTCCTTCCAGACTGATGCAGGCTCACTACAACACTTGTTCTCCAATGACAACAGGAGCCTTTACACAATACCTTGCCCTGTTAACTGTAATGCCACATATCTTTTCATCAAACAAATCCTTTTCCAATCCTCAAACTGTTCACCATTGAACCATTCAAGTCCTATAAAAGGCCTCCTGTATCTCCAACTCACAGCACTAAGCCACTCTTGACTCCAGCAGAGTCTAGAACAGACTACCCAAAATGTTCAAAGTCCTTGGGGTGTCAATCAGAAATCCTGGCTTCTGATTGGTTAGATCCTGTTGTTAGTCCCAAATATTAATAAACATAGCCCCTCTTTGATTATTGATTGGCAAAAGGACTTTGGCACCTAGACCTAGTACACACCTCTCCCATAAGTCATTTCTTTTTTTTCTTTCTTTTTTCAGCTTTAAATTATGGTTCAGATGGAAAAATGTGAAGGCTATATCATTAGCCAAACAAGAGAAATTTCAGTTGATCTAAGCCTTCAGAGCACAACAATATCCTTATCAATACCATGCTATCTATGGGTCAAAGACTCTCCCCATTTATCTCTGGGTATAAAATACTTTATTTGCTCCACTAAATTTTACCTCGGTAGGGTAAAGGACTCGTATATTCTAAACTCATAACTCAACTGGCCATTGAAATGGAAGCCAAACTTTTTCAAATGAAGAAAGATTTTTATATTGTAAATAGTGAATATGTTCTAAATTCATGGTGTCCAGCATATAATTAAGCCAAGTCTCATAAACCAGGGGCGCTGCATCCTTCCATTTAATGAGAATACATTTTTTTGCCAACATCATTGCATTTGTCAATAATATTCTTTGAAAATGATCAGTTTGTTCTAATTGTTCAGAGAATCCCAGCAATGATATTAGTGATTCCCTATGGATATAACCCCCAAAGCCTTATTTATTGTTGCAAAAATTTTCAACCCAAATTTAGACAAGCAATGAAAATCATGAATCAAGTGAATCAGGGTTCCTGAAGTACAGTATTGGTGCACTGTGGACATCTGGCAGATATGGTATTATTAATTTTATGAAGTTTATATTGGATAAAATAGAACCTATGTAATGTATTGTATTGAATTTGTTGCAATTTGTAAGATTTAACTATAGGTACTGGAGTTAATAAAAACTTCCTTCCATAAGTGTTCTGGTATGTCAATACCCAAATCCTTTGGCCAATTGTTTTTCAATTTAACTATTTCATTATTAAGAATAACATTATTTTCACAATTATATATTTTAGAAATTAATTTCTTACATTCCAGTTGTTGCTCAACTAAGTCTAAACAAGGTGTGCTATGAAGCTGTAGGGCACCATTTACTCTGAATAGGAAACTCTTCAGTTATAAATATTTAAACAGATGATTACCTGGAATTTTATATTGAGATTGAATGACAGTGAATGGTTTCAGAAAATGATTTACTCATAATTGGTCAAACTCATAAATCCTGCCTCTCCTGCCATATTTTCAAAATGGGTTCATTAAAAGAAGGCAGGAAATGAAAGTTATTGCTATAAGTAAAGGAGTGTATTTGGTTATAGGAACCTTAATTTTAGCATTTTTGTGTAGTTCCTGCCAACATTGAAAAGTAACATATGAAAGCGGGTTATGATTCTCTTTATTTTTTTACTAATGAAAACCCCAGAAAATAAATGATTTCTCATTGATCTGTATGAAAGCCCATTCTGCTCAATTTGAATAAAATGGAGCTGGTTCTCTTCCTCCCTCAGCCAATGCCACACTTTTGCTAATTGGGCAGCTATGTAATATTTTTTTTAAATCGGGTAAGGCCAGCCCATCTGCTTCTTTTGGAAAAATGAGTTTATTATATGTGGTTTCTTATTCCCCCAAATAAAATTTGTAATAATTCTCTTAAGAAGGTCAAATGTAGAATTGGGAATATTAATTATAAGGGATTAAAAAGCAGAAAGAAGTTTGGGTAGAATTTTCATTTTAATGGCTTTGACTCTCCCAATGAGTGTTAATGGGAGATGCTGCCATCTAAGTAAATCAGATTTTATTTCCATTATTAACTTGGGAAAGTTTGCATAGTAAAGGTCTTCATAGCCAGACGTTATTGTAATGCCAAGATACCTAACTGCATCAGTTTGTTGGCAGCAGGATGAAGAAGGAATTTGAAAATTCAAATTAGGATTTAGGTTTAATATAACTGATTTCTGCTAATTAATTTTGTAACCAGAGTGTGAACCAGATTGTAAGGCTACATTCATAAATTATGTTAATGAATGTTGAGGGTTAGTCATATACAATAAGGTGTTGTCCGCATATAAGCTAATTTTGTGCGTATGGTAATTAATCATAATACCTGAAGTATTAGAGTTTTGTCTTACCACTATGGCTAGGGGTTCCATTACCAAAGCAAAAATTAATGGAGAGGGGGCATCCCTTCCTTGTCCCTCTGGTCATCTGAATGGTTTCCGAAATTCTATTATTAATCTTAATATTTGCCTTGGGAGACTGAATATACTTTTAGCCCAACTAATAAAATTTTGTCCAAAACCCATTTTATCTAATAAGGAAAAGATAAAACCTCAGTCAACCCTATTGAATGCTTATTCAGCATCTACTGCCAAAAGAATAACATCTTGAGATGTGCTATTAGCTGTAATATTTATTGTTCTTCTTAAATATTCATTAACAGTACTCTCCTTTATGAAACCATTCTGATCCGGGTCAATCAAGGCAGGAAGTACCCCCTCCAACCTTTTTGCCAATATTTTTGTAAAGAACTTGTAATCCAAATTCAACAAAGAAATTGGTCTGTAAGATGTACAATAGTTCAGATCTTTTCCTTGTTTTAACAGCAGTAAAATTGTTGCTGAATTAAAAGATTGTGGCATAGTGTGTACTCTATTAATGAAATTAAATACTTTTGTTAGAATAGAACTTAATTTATTTTTATACTTTTTATAGAATTCTAATTGAAGCCCATCTGGCCCAGGAGCTTTACCTACCAAACAGTTGTCAATTGTGTTTTCCACTTCCTGTTGTGTTATTGGTCCATCTGATTGAAGTTTTATGTGCTGAGAAATTTGTTTTATTTGTCAGTTATCCAGAAAATTAGGGGTTGGATTTACAACACCCACTTCTGAAGTGTAGAGCTTACTGAAAAAAATCCAAACACATTTTCTCAATCTGCTTTGGGTCTTTATGGATAATATCCAATTGGTCCTTAATTTGAACATATTATTTTGTTCACATTCTTTACTAAACTGCCAAGCCATTAACTTTAATGGTTTATCTGACAAAAGATAATTATTCCTTGCATGCAAAATTTGGTTCTCTGCCCTATCTGTTGTAAGTTGGTTGTGTTCAGCCCTTTTATGTAATCATGTAGTATATGTTTTAGAATCAAAATTGGAATTATGTAATTGTTATAATGTATGAATCTCTGCTTCTAGTCTATGTTGCAACTTAACCCAGTTTTTTCTTCTAAAAGATTTGAGTTGTTGCACGTACCCCCTGGTACAAACCTTGAATGACTCCTATATTGTAAAAAGAGTAGTGTCAGTTTCCCTATTTTTTTTTTGAAAGAAGATATCCATTTCTTCAAGATATTTCTCATTAGTCTCCTATTGTTTTAATGCAGACATATCCATTGTCCATTGAATATACCCCTTTTGTTCCTGCTCTAGCTAAAAATATATAATGAAATGATATTATATATGATGCTTGGTTGTTTAAAACAAATGTATTGATAGTATGTATATAATGAATGGTATTTTGTATTTGAAAGCTGTGCATTTGTCTTTTGTAGTTATTTATTACTTGTATCAAACAGGTATGCCTTGTAAACAGGGATTCTTTGAACCCTAATGGCATAATTTTCTGTATAAATAAAATGTTACTACTACTACTACTATTACTACTACTACTACTACTATATTCTACATGAATAATTATCCAAGATAATTATGCCAGGGTAGTTTATATCACTTATATTATTAAGAATCGATTCTGGAACCAGAAAAAAATCTATTCTAGAATAAGATTGATACTTTGTTGAGAAAAAGGAAAATGGTCTAGTCTTTAGGTTCACTACAGACCATGTGTCGACTAATTTGAAATCTAACAAAGTTATTAACAACTTTTATGGAAGACTTAAATGTAGATGCAACTATTGATGTACTGTCAGCCTTCCTTAATACTAAATTAACCCCCCCCAATTATATAAGGAGCCTTACATTTTGAGAGCTGTAAAAAAAAATTCTGAAAAAAAAGCTGGCTTATTAGTGTTAGAATCATATATAGAAACTGTGGCAAAGTCCGTCTGATCCAAAACTACTTTCAATATAACATATCTGCCATATGCATCTGGTTTGATAGATTTAATAATGGGTTTTACACCTAGAATTTCTTTATGAAAAAAAACACGGCTACCCCACTTAAGACTTGGCTAAAGGAAGAAAAGGCCCCTGGCCACCATTGATTTTGAAACCATAAGAAATATTTTTCTAGAAAATGTTTCCTGCATCAAAATACAGGATATTCATGTGGCTTCTAAATAGTTTATGACTTTATTAGTTTTATTTCTATTCTGTAAACCATTTACATTCCACAATACTGTTTTTATTTCTACCGTCATCCATTAATTTTCATTCCCTGGGCTTTATGCCTCAAAGAGGTAACACCGTGAAACAGTAGTGCATCAGTCCTATTTATATATCTAGAATCTTGGATCCATAGAAAAGACCAGTTGTTGTAAGATCTAAGTCTAGTGTATAGAATCCCCACAAAACCCCCTAAAAACACTACTGTATGTGTAAAAAAATAAAAGAAAACCCATTAAATGCAGAATAGAAGAGGTGGCATTTTTATTGTGTTGCCATCTCTCATGCCTCTGATATGTAGCAGAAGACCCTCTTTTTTATTATTTATTTAATGCTTATAATCAATATGTTTGTGTCTCGGTGTGCTACATTTTGTCTTGAAACAATGTTTAAGTTTGATCATGAGGGGCATTAGGTTTGCAGTTGAACTTTTGATATGGTTGAGGTCCTTATTTCTTTACTAGCTGGATTTGTGAATAATGCTCACCACAAAACTGTTCAGATTTTAAATTTGATCCTGAGGAGCATTTGATTTACTGTTGGTGTTCTGGTATGCGTGAGCCCTTTGTTTCTTTATTAATTGATCTTGTAAGTATTGCTCGCCATAAGTCTGTTCAAATGCTTCCAAAGCATCTTCTGCATCTTCAAACATGATCAGTTTTCCTTTCACCACAAACCTTAACTTCATGGGATATAAAAAGGAGAATTTTATCCCTTTATGGTAAAGTTTCTCTTTTACCTGATTCAATATCTTTCTTCTATTAATTGTATCAGTGAATAGGTCTGGATAAATGTGAAACACAAAATCCTGAAACTTTAAACCTGTTTCCACTCTTGCTTTTTGTAACAATAATTCTTTATCCTTGTAAAAGTGTGGTTTAATATAAAATGCTCTAGGGTGAGATTGATTGTTACCTACAAATCTACTACCCTGTCTATGAGCTCGGTCTAGCAAAATTTTTTGTTCAGGGTAGTCATGTCCCATTTCGATAGTAAGCATTTTTTTCCACCTAGGACTTTGGGTCACCAGTTCCTTCCAGACCCTCCAGGAGCCTGCAGATTCTCAAATTCCCCTGGTGGAGCGATCTTCCAGCTCTGCTACTTTCTGATTTAAAGCCTGAAATTGTTTATCATGCACATTTATCTTTTGCAGAGTTGGCTTATTTGCATCTTCCAGCTGTGAAACCCTGCTGTCTAATTCGTTAGTGCGCACTGTAAGAGATTCAAATTTGTCAGCTAAAATGCTTACTGAGTCTGAAACATTTTTAATAGCACTTTTTAAACCTCCCATTGCAGAGAGGATTTTACTTTTGAAACAAGGTAGCACAGACATTTTCTCTGCATGGTGGTTTTTACATGAGCCTTCATCATGGTTCTCCTCAGCTCCAGTCTGCACCAGATTTAAACCAGTTGCCAAAACATAATCTGCAGCAGAATCCCTTCTTTCATCCAGTCCCCTTCTCGCCACCTCCCCCTCATTCTGTGTATTCTCCTGCAGTTTGAAATAGTCTGAGGGATCTTTATCAGGAAATATCATGATGACTGAATTCCCTTTGATAGCCACTTTCCTGCCCGGGGCCTCTTGTATTTTGGACGCTACCTCTTTCTGTGGCATCTCAGTATCTGGATAAATGTCAGCGCTTACAATACTTTCTTTGTTACTACGAAAATAAAAGCATATATTACCTGGTTTAAAAGAAGGTTGTTTCCCTGGAGTATCGGGGAGGGGAGAAATAGGGGATCAATTTATCACCTGGGATAACTCCAACCTTGGAGACTGAGGAGTTTGATCAGCTACTCCAGAAAAAGTAGTAGTTTGTGGGAGCTGCTCAGGACAAAGCGAATTAGCACAATTCAAATCTAACTTTTTTGAGGTCTCCATTGCTTCGATATTTTGCTCACCCGCTGGATATTTTTTAAGATACCTTATGCTCACAGAGTAGAAAGAATACGTTAAAAAAAATAAATAAATAACAGCACTGAGAAGCAACTTTTTTCTCTTTTTTCTTCTTCCTTCTCTTCTCCTTTTGTCGCCTGTCCCAACAAATTACTATAAGAGCGAGCACGTAGAAACCACAACACCAAACTTTAACAAGGATTCAAAGTTGCCACCATGAGAGCTTGCTGCTGTGAGTTGGTGTTCTCTTAGCTCCTGCCTACTACAGGAACTGATGTCATCATCCTCCCATAAGTCATTTCTAGTGCACTTTGGGTGCCTAGAAAGCTGACTGACTGCCACACAAAGTCAACGTGCCAAAAATGGCTGCTTGGTATAAAATCCAATAGAGTGATTTCAGCAGTCCCAATTCTCAAGCATCATGGCAGCCAAACAATTAAGGTTTTTATTTATTTATTTATAACTGGGATTACAAGACCCATGAGCCAGGGGCTCTTTTACACAGATTCTACGTCAGTGAAGGAAAACAAATAACACAAGCAAATCACACAGGAAATAATACAATATCTCACTGGATATAAACAGTGCACAATTAACAAAAAAGGAATGAAAAAGACTGCAAAAGTTGACAGAAGAATAAGGAAATAGACTGTTACACAGTACAGAAGCATATTAGATTGGAAATCAAGCAGCCAAGTCAGCCATGTCAAAGACTGAGACAGCAGGAGGGTATGGACAATGATGGGGGATGTTACAGTATCCAAGGTAACCAGGGTGGACTAGGCAGTGAGAGGTAGGTGAGAAAAGAGCAGAGCAGATAAACAGGGGGGAGGGGGATGCTACAGAGTCACTTTTGGGGACGGTAGAGATATAAGGCAGCGGGCCCTAATACATTACTGGCATGGGGTAAGAGTGAATTTGGAGAGAAACAAGCACAGCTGCTAAGAGTGTTTACATTCATTAGTCCCACAGTTCCACAATAGCCCCTCTCAGCTGTCCATTGGCTACAGATTTATACTTCCTCAAATTATAGGGTGTCTATCACTGCTGCCAATCTACCAGTCCCCCACCCCAGCAGCTAGCAGCTCATTAGTATTGGGTCAACTTATTAATATTCATGATCTAGCCCCAATTTTTAAGCATATATTGGTGCTCCTAAACAAACAAATGGTGCCACTTCTTGACCACCTCCCAAAGGTGTCCGGACCCTGATTAGCTTGATAGGGGGGTCCAGACAACTGAAGAGGCAATTTGCCTACTTCTACCACAGTCCAAAGACAATGGAGTGCTTCCATGCATACACAGACCCTGCAGCCACTTCTAAGGTGCCCAAAGATGTGGCATTCCTGTGAATGACTCCTCTGGCCCCCCAAATTGTTACACAAACATCACCAGGAACCAGACCAGAAGAACCTCCAAGACCCAGACTTAGCAGTGGGGAACAGTGGGAGGAGAAGAAGGATCTGAAACGGAGCTCCAGGGGCCATTAAGGTAAGCCCCCACCTAAAGGGGGGGTTACACAGGGAAAGCACAGATGCTTCCTCTGGGTGCCAAGACCTCAATAGACCACATTCAGGAGCCTGCATATGTTGTTATAGGACTATCTCTCATGAATCAAATCCATTCTAATCTGGTTTGACTAAGGCCCTGCACACATTAGGCTAGTTAAAACATTATAGGCCCTGTACACATTACAAAGTGTGCTGTGGTTAGTTTTTAAAAATGTTTTAAAAACATGTTTGAACTCACCACAGCAGCCTGTCCACATCTCTCTTCAACTGTGTTTTAACACGGTTATTCCAGATCTGACTCCTAGCCACAACAGCTGTTCAGTAATAAACTTAAACCTGATTCGTCACGGTTACAGAACGGTTCCGAATGACGCAAGATGGCACAGTCACAGAACACGCTACAGATTACTAGGTAATACAGTTTCTCAATCTGAACCATTCTTGAAAAGGGTTTAATACTAGGTCACTTCAGGGTTTTAGCACAGTTTCTTAACATGGTAAACAACCATGTTTTAAGGCGGATGGGAGCCATGTTTGCGATAGTTAAAATGTTTTAAAGACCTTAAAATGTTTTAACTAGCCTAATGTGAACAGGGCCTTAAGGTCCTTAAAATGTTTTAACTATTGCAAACACGGCTCCCATCCGCATTAAAACACATTTGGGGACAGTATGTATTGATGTCCATTCATAGCTATTTTGTTTAGGATCTTCTAATATGCATGAATTTATATTTATTATCTATGTTGTATTTGCATCTTGTATTTATGACTGTTTTGCAATACTGCTCCTTCCTTTCCTTATCCATGCCTGTCCTGCCCCATCCCGCCCCTTCCTCCCACTCACCCCTTTAGAGTATTAATCAAGTCTTGGAAAGTTGCATGTAAATGTGATCCCCATCTATCTTAGATTTTCTCTTTTGCACAGATATTGCTGCTTTTTTTATTCCACTCCTGTATCTCAGGTTTACCTTTGATCACACGTACAACTTAGTACCCATGCATTTTTATGGGTCCAGTATCTTTCTGAATTTATAGCATTTCACCCCTATCTTTAAGGCAGTACCTCATGGCTTAAGTGCACTACATGAGTGCAAGAAGCCTTTTTCCTTCAAAATAAGTGTTTTTAATATGTTTTTTTTTTTACTGTCTGTATTGATATTTTGGACATCAAATGATTGCACTTGTGATTTTCAATGCACCAGTCACTTTCAAATTACTGTATATGTATTTTTCTTTGTTCCCTTTGTCTTTCGGCTCCAGCCCCTACCACCTTTCCTCTGCCCTAGTGACTTCGTCCCTCCTTCTCACTTCTAGTCATACATACTCTCCTTAGCAGCCCCCTTCTCCTCCCAACAGTCTACCTCTGACTGCTTCTCCATAGCAACCTAAGAAAATTGTACCCATTTGAATTAATATAGTGTGTTTTTTCTGCTGTCATACTCAATGTTTGTATTATGACCTGTAACTGTATTTGCTATGATGTGGACCCCTTGTAAATGAGCTTCCAGCTCAATGGTGTGACTCCAAGATATAAATAAATAAATAGATAAAAATGGCTAGAATTTGAGGTCAGTATTCTTTGAGAAACGCATGCAAAATGAGTGAAACGCTGGATATTTAGACCCCTTGTGAGTCATTTGGTTTGCTACACAATAAAGAGGACTACTTTCTGTGACAAATTAGCTGAATATTTATAATTGGTATGGCTGCTTGTGCCCATTATTTTGTTTTTTATGCTTCAAGTGTGCTTTACCTGTAAGGACCTGCTATCTGGGTAGCATTCCCTTCTTGGTATTGTTTGCACTGGACTTTTGGGAAGTATGCTCAGGTATCATTAGATACTCTCTCTGATCTTTATAATGAGTACAGCAGGTGGGAATGAATCTAGAAATGCAGCTTTACTAGTAGTGAGTAGGGTGGCTTCTTGGACTCACTTTTCCCTATGAGGAGAATCCTCTGCTGTGGGATGAACAATATCAAGTACAAGTGGTACAAGCTGCATCAGCTTACCCCATGAGGAGGAACTACTTACACTCATGGATGCATTCAATCAGTATAAACATGTTGCCCTGAAATCCTGACATCTACTGGCAGAGTAAACCTGGAAGCCTATCTCCAGGTGAGATGGAGGTGCTACAGAAAGGGTTAACCTTTGTAGCAACCACACAAATAACCACCTTTGAGATGGATATATATTTTATATATATATATATATATATATATATATATATATATATATATATATATAAGAGGAAACTCCATTTAATGCATCAGTTAGGGTTGTTCCACAGTGACAAAAGTGAGGAAATTTGATGTTAGGGTTCCCACCCCCTTGCACCCCACCCCGCCCCCACCAACCGGCATCAGGGTGTGCATTGGGGTCTTCAGTCCTAACTCTCACCCCATCCCATGTGTAAACAAGCTAAGGTGGTGCAGTATAGGAGAATGGGGTGAGAGGACCGATGACCCCAACGCACACCCCGATGCCTGTTGGTGAGGGTGGGGTGCAAGGTGGTGGGAACCCTAACATCGAATTTCCTCGCTTTTGTCACTGTGGAACAACTCTAACTGATGCATTAAACAGAGTTTTTTGCCATGAATTTCCCTTCTTTTTGAGAATGAGCACTATAAATAGTGAATTTTTTGTCACATAGTAACACTAACAGTAATGCAAACGCAAGTGCAAACGGTAACGCACATGGTGACGCAAAGGTAAATAATAATGCAAACGGTGGGTGAGATCACGTGATGCGTCTGGCTGGCTAGCCACTGCTCCCTTGTGCTCATGCTCTCCCTCTTTATAATCTCTCTTAATCGACAGTTTCGGAATTAATTTCACGGAGCCTGCCTACCTGACTCAAGAGTTCAGTCTTGGTGGAAGCTGTCTGGAAGGATTTTTGTGTTTGCTGACGAGATCAACAGACCGGAATGGAGACCAAGATGAAAGTGGCCCTTCCTAGACATACACCACTGGTCTCGCCTGACAAGCAGGCCAAGAAAGCGAGGCCTCAACAACAAGTATCTTCGGCCAAGCAGTTAGGTGCCCTCTCCGCTCCGTTGCCGCTAACCGAGGAGCGCTTTCTACAGGAATTGCAGCCATTTAAAGAGACACTATTAGATATCGCGGCTGACCTTAAAAATCTCCATAGTGAGATGACAGATCTTAAAATCCGGACAACGGACAATGAAGCACGTACCCACTCCATGGAAATATGGCGTGACAATGCTGACCCAGAACTGACAAAACTAAGGCAACAAATCTCTAAACTGCAGCTGAAAATGGAGGACCTAGAGGGCCGTAGCAGGCAGAACAAGAATTTAATTTTTGGCCTACCAGAAGGGGCTGAAGGCTCCTCTCACATTGCTTTTATACAGTTGCTCCTCACAAAGATCATAGGGCCCTCACCACATAACCCTACCTATTTAATTGAACGGGCACACAGGTCCCTATGTCCAAAGCCAGAGGTCTAAGCCCCACTCAGACCAATGATCATCCACCTGCTTAATTACCTTGAAAGACAACATATCCTCCTAAAAGTCAGGGAATTACAAGCCATTCATTGGGAGGAGAAAAAGCTGCACATTATTCAGGATTTGCCGCTTGAAACTCGCCAGCGAAGAGCTACATTTCATCCTGTGGTCAGTAAACTAATAGCAGCCAGCATCAAATTCAGAATGGCCTACCCTGCGCATCTTCAGGTCTCAATAGAGGGCAAGTGGCAATCATACGAATCAGTTACTCATGCCCAGGCTGAACTAGCAAAGAAGTTGCTCTCCCTGTTTAAGGCCCTATGAAGCAAGCTATATAAATATACGGATGGGACTCTGGCTGCTTTCACATTCCTTTTGCTTCCTTTTTCTTTCTATTATGCTGTCTATGTTTTGTTTCTTTTTCTTTTAGGTCTGTGCTGCTTACCTGGACTTTATTCGGTTTGGTATGGTCCCTATGGGATGTGCGATTATTCCTGGTGACGAGCCAACAGGATTGGAGCCCGGCAAGAGTTGAGAGAGCCCTGCGTAATGGAGACCTGCGCATCATCGTGTTGATCTAAAGGAGGACTCTTTTTTTAGGCAGTGTTTGTTTCCAGGGGACTTGTTTATCTTCATGCTAACATGGTGTCAGTCCATTGTTATTTCGTCTCCCCAGGGAAACAACTTGCTCCTCATGGGTCGAGCCAACTTTTTAACCCTGCTGACACCAAGCTGTTCTTTACTTGTTCTGCTCTCTTGCTCTTGCTTGGGTCATTCAAAGCCCTTCATTTTGCTTTCCTTTCTTTTGCTTTTTGTTTTTCTCCTACTCTTCCACGGATGGTCTCGAGTAAATACTCTCCGGCTTGGCAAGATGTATTCCTCCTAGTTTGTCTTCTGCCATTTTATTCTTCACTTTTGCATCCTTGGGATTTTTTTTTTCTTTTCTCTCTTTGTCTTACAGGCTGATGTCGAGGGTGGGCTCTTGGGGGGAGGGGGAGGGGGGATGGCATTGGGTTAGACGTGGCCAACCACACATACTGGTGTATTGGGAAGGGGGTACCCTAGTCTCTCTCCTGAATACCGGTATAATTATCGCCATGTTGGGGTTTGTTGTGTGGCTTTCAGAGAGGATTGTTATGCTGGATATTTCGAGGGGTGAGAAATATAACAATTTTGGATTGGTTAATACCTCCAGGTTACTCCCGAATGGGACTACGGGGGGTGTATCTACTAGGGTGCCAAGGGGATCTCTACTGAGTAAGAGTGCTATGAATAGTTTATGTTACTGGTCCTTAGGTAGAGTGATTGTTGTAAATAGTTTTCAGTGGGTAAGATATGGGGGGGGTCTAGTTATGAATAAGGGTGTTCTAATGCTCGTTACCGTTAATATTGTATGGTGTTTACGTGTTATGCTACATGTTTATTGTTTCAAGCAATTGTTAGGAGTTTATGGGAGGGTGTGGAGCATCAGAATCACCCTATTGAGGGGTTATGGTTACAGGAAGGGAGCTGTGGTGTACCTTTTTTATTTAGTAAAGGAGCTGTGCAGGAGGCACTGGAAAGTGTATGGCCAATGGTATTAAAAAGTTTGTAACATGGAATGTGAGAGGGGCTCATGTACCTAACAAAAGAACTCAAATACCTAAACACTTAGCTCTGCTACAGGCTAACATTTCTTTTATTCAAGAGACCAACCCCCTACCTGGGGAAGCTATTAGCTTGTGCAGACGGGAGGTTGGACAAGTTTATGCTTCTGGCATATCGACAGTGACTGGGGGAACAGCTATTTTAATCCACCGTTCAGTTGCTTTTCAGGCCAAGGCAACCATCACGTATCCGTTTGGGAGATACGTATTAGTCCACAGCCTTTTAGATCATACTGAGGTGGTCCTGGGGAGCGTATATGGTCCTGTTGGAGGGAACCCTGATTTCTTACTGGATTTATCAGACAAGCTGCAGATATTTGCATCTCTACCGCTAATACTTGGTGGAGACTGGAACCTATCCCCCACCTGGACTTGGATAGATCCAATCACTCAATTAAGCCTCTCTCCATTGCTCAGAAGGCGCTTTCTGATTTTTTAGACTCCACTGGGCTATGTGACCCATGGAGGCTACAGAACCCTACGACTCATCTTTTCACCTTCCAATCCATGGTTCACGCCTCATGGTCCCGGTTGGACTACATATTATTTAGTCACTCACTACTGCAGGGTCTAAGTGATTCTGCTATAGAACCAATTGTTATATCGGACCATGCAGCAGCTTGGGTGACCATTGTGTTAGACCAAGATTTCCATAGAGATCCGGTCTGGTGGTTAAATACGCAACTTTTGAAAGAAGATTATGTTATTACCAGAATTTCAGACTTGATTCAGGTATTCCTTAGCCACAACCAGGGATCTGTTGCAAGGGTGGACCATGAGTGTTATTTGAGAGGGGAGTTTATCAGACTCGCCTCCACTCATAAACGGAAAAGAGAGGTTACAGCTGCGTCACTTCTGGCTCAAATTAGGGCACTCGAACACTCTCCCTCTTCCCTTCCCTCACTGGACACTCTGAAAACACTTCTACAGTTAAGGAATCAATATTTCCTGCTGCTACAGGAGAAGGCGGAATTTGCCATATTAAGAACTCGGGCGAAATACATTGAACAGGGAGAAAGGGCGAGTCATCTCTTAGCCTTGTGGCTGAGGAAATTGGAAGCCTCCAGGCTAATTGCCTCTATTGAAGACCCTGGTGGGGTTGTTAAAACCCACCCTAAGGACATTGCCTCAGTCTTTGAACATTATTTCTCCTCCTTATACAGCAATTGTGCCATTTCCCCGTCTCAAAATGAGATGTTAGATTACTTGTCCACATCTTCCTTACCATCTCTTTCTCCTGTGCAGAAATCCCTTTTAATCACCCCTATCTCCTTCCAAGAAATTTTGTCTGCTATCAGTGACCTGGCACCAGAAAAGGCCCCAGGCGCTGATGGCTTACTGTCAAATTTTTATAGATTGTTTGCTAAAGATCTTGCACCTAGCTAGCTCCGTCTATACCAATATATGCTTTCAGGACAAATACAAGACCCAACCTTATTGGAAGCTTCAATTATTCTCCTTCTCAAACCTGATAAACCGCCGCACTCTCCAGCGAGCTATCGCCCAAGTTCCCTGTTAAATTGTGACATTAAAATCCTTGCCAAGATACTCGCTAAGAGGATAGAACTAGTCTGGACCTCCCTACTTAGCCCCGAACAAATAGGCTTTGTGGCCGGTAGAACCCCAGCAGATCATCACCGTAAACTTCAATACATTATCCGAGCAGCGAAGCTGTCCCACGTTCCAATGGCACTAATTTCGTTAGATGCAGAAAAAGCATTTGATAGAGTTGATTGGAACTTCTTGTGGACCACACTGCAAGTTATGGGTTTTCCTAATGAATTTATTAGATGGATTCAAGCTTTATACTTCTCTCCCAGGGCCAGAATACACTGTAATGGAGTAATATCCGAGGCTTTTCCCCTTTTTTCAGGCACGCAGCAGGGATACCCATTCTATCCCTTCCTATTTAATTTGTATTTAGAACCTCTTATCAGGCGTTTGAACTCCTCCTCTCTAATCGCCGGTATTCCCATAGGTAATAGTGCCCCCAGGCTTCGGTTTATGCCGATGACATACACCTTCACCTCTCGAATCCAGTCTCATCCCTAAAAGAAGCCTTGGTTATTATTGATAATTTCTGAAAATATTCGAACTATAAACTCAACATTGGTAAAACCGAAATTTTCCCTCTTAACCATGTAACATATAGTTTGGACTTCAATCAATTTGGTATGAAGTGGACACCACGTTCCATCAGATATTTAGGGATTAATATTACCTCGAATCTAACTTTGTCTCAGAAGCTTAATTTGGAGGACCTATGGTACAACATTCAGCAAGATCTAACAAGGTGGAAAAACCTTCCACTCTCATTCTGGGGCAGAATTAACACTATTAAAATGAATGTTTTACCTAGATTATTTTACCCTTTAAACATGCTAGACATATGGCTACCGATATCTTTCTTTCAACGTATTCACTCAGTGATTAACTCGTTTATATTGTGTGACAAGACAGCCAGAAGATCTTATCTTAAATTGTCCCTGTCTAAGGATCTCGGAGGGCTTCACCTTCCCAGCTTCCTATTTTATTACTGGGCCTCCCATTTATACAAATGTGGGAAATGGTTATCTTTACCTGACTCCCTTACTCACCACAGCTATATTCCATTATGGTTGCAAATTGAATCAGATTTGTCTGTGTCTCATAAAATAGCTCCAGTATCTCTCTTCTACACACTAAGGAAAAATATACCCAAAGCTTTTCAGTCTCTCCTGATTGGTACTTCTTTAAGAGTTCTTTCTCAGCTCTATAGTTATCTCAAGGTATCCCCAACCTTAGACTTTTCCCAACCTATATGTGGCAACCCGAATCTCAAAATAGGCAATGCTCCTATAACTAGAAGGTGGTTGCCAATTTCCCCTGAGCATACTGTTGCTGACTTTTAGTCACAGGAACATATTTTAACTACAGAAGAAATTTTGCTTAAGTTTGGCTGGCCGTCGTCGGCAGCTTTTAAAATTCTTCAGTTTAAACATCTCTCAATCAAAACATTTGGGTCTAAAACTAAAACCTCTCAGTTTGTTGATTTTTTTCAACAAATCTCTGCTTCTGTTAATAAAACACACAGTATATCTAAGTTGTATGGCCTACTTTATACTTTTCTGCAAATCCCATCAGCTGCTGGTTCTAAAATTTGGCAAAGGCTCTTCCCGGATAGAGATATTAATTGGCAACGAATATGGAGGGGTTTATATACATATCACACTGAAGACCAATACAGGATAACACAATACTGTATTATGCATAATCTCTATTACACTCCCATTAAACTGGTTCAAATGAAGTGCATATCTGCTACCACATGCTCCAGGTGTAATAAAGACGAAGGTTCATTGTTGCATATTTTATGGTCATGCGACAAAGTATCCCCTTTATGGAGACAAATAGAATCAACTTTGGATCCTTTGTTGGGGCTACAGGGTCTTTTCTCCCCTGCAATTTGTGTTTTTTGTGATTATTCTGAGATCCAGGTGAGAGAGAAAAGATTCCATATGGCCCTAATCTCAATGGCGGTTAAAAAAGTGGTACTCAGACATTGGATGGTCCAAGCCCCTGTTTCATACACAGAGTGGCTGCATGAAATGTCTTTTGCACTTCATGTTGAGCATTTAATAGCACAGGTGAATCACCTCCAATCCTCCTTTAATAGTAAATGGGGAAAATTATATGCCCTCTACCTGAATTGATAAGGTACATGAGCTGGGACACGAGCCTCTCTCCTTGGCTATCTCCTCTCTTTCTGTCTTTTCATGTCTTTTCAGAAGACCTGTATATCCCCCATTGAGCCACGTCTTTTCCTATGTGTTACTTCTCACTTTCTTCCTTTTATATGTCAACATGGCCTTGTAGGATGGTATCTGTGTACACCACAGCGTAGGAATGGGGGAGGGTGGGGGTGTTTAAATTGTTCAAATTATTTATTTGGGATTTATATTTTTGGATTGTTGATCTCTCTGTTTTCACTTCTTCTCTTTTTTTATTAGCTCCTGTGTTATCCCGTTTGTTGTTTATTTTCTGTTTGGCTATATTGTATTATGGTGTTATAAGCAATAAAGTATGTTAAATTAAAAAAAATAAATAATGCAAATGGTAAGAGAAACATAAGTGCAAACATTGATGAAAACAGAAATGGTAATGCAAACAGTAACATAAATGCTAATGGCAACAGAAATGCAAACAATAACGGAAACAGTAACGTAAATGGTAACACGCCAACGGAAACACAAACGGTAAGAAAAATGCAAATGATAACAGTAACACAAATATAAATGCAAATGGTTAAGGCAACAGCACTGCAGAAGGAAACAGTGATGCAATCGACAACAGAAACGCAACCGAAAAAGCAAATGCTAAAGGCAACAGTAACACAAAGGGAAATGCAAATGCAAGCACGTACAGAAAGGCAAATGGTAATGCTCATGGGCACGGTACTGCAACTGGAAATGCAAATGCTAATGGTAATAGCAATGATGAGGCCAAAGGAAATGCAAACTCAAATGCAAACAGAAGCATGTATGCAAACACAAATGGTAATGCACATGGGTGACGCAAAACAAAATGCAAACAGAAACAGTAATGGAAATGCAAATGATAACAGAAATGCAAACGCAAGTGCAAATAAAAACGCAAAGGGTAATGCACACGTTGGTGTAGACGGTAACGGTTATGCAAACGGTCACGGAAATGTAAGTGGAAATACTAAATGTAACAGTAAGGAAAGTGCACACCCCTTATTTTCCCCAAAAGCTGCATAGAGAAACACAATGAATACAAAGAATGTATGCATAATAATGGGCCTCGGAGCAGAAAATGAGCACTTGGAATACTAAATTGCTTATATCTCAGGAACCGTATGACATAGAAAGAAAACTTAAAATGTCATATTATTTATGACTTTCCTGGCTGGTTTTGTACTTAGCCCCCTAGTGGGGGGGCTAAGCATTTTTCTGACTAAAAGTCCACATCACAAAGCATTTCCGAGATACAGTCCCCAGAAGGCATGGCGGACACCGTAATGTTAGTCTATAGAAAAAAGTGTTAACTTCAGAGTATCATAACTTTGCATCCCTTTAATATTTTGTCACCAAACCACCAAAAAGCACATCTATGGGATATTGGCTTTCTTCCTTCCAAATTTTAGCCCAAAAGATCGAACTGTTCTTTTGCAGTAGGGTGGCAAAGAAGTCCTGTTATTTTGGGCATAGTGTCGCAAAGTAGAGTCGCAAATCATGACACTTTAGCAAAAAAAAAATCACAAAAGTGTCGCATGTGTGACACTACTTTGTGACACTACAGTTTACAAAAATTTCCAAAACATATTTCTGTGGTGTTTGACCCCCCAAAAGAGACTTGGCTAGCATCCTCAGGGCTCGACTAGGTGAACACAAAAAGAATTGTGTCCCTAGATGGTCCCAAATTTAAATGCCAAGCATTTCTGTGACCAGTAACTGAAAAAAATGGCTGACTCACGACACTGCAGGGGTAATTTGTGACACTAAAAACTGCATTTGTGACATTGTCAAGCTTTTTCTAAACTTTTCCCATTGACTATAATGGGAAACTTGTTTTTTGAATAACTTTTGAACCGTTTAATATTCTCTCATGACATCTTTGAAAGGCACATTGGGAACCCCAGCTGCATGTTCCCTGAAGGTTTCAGACTGTTCCTGCAAACCGTGTGACCTGTAGGCACGATCAAAGAATGTACAAAAAAGCATAAATGCTACATGGAATGGTGCTTTATAGCTCTGCAACTGTATATCTGACCAATATGAAACTTTGCAGATCCAGAGATCTATGGTACCACTCCGTGCCTGCAAAATATCAGGCCAATCCATCATACAGTGGTAAAGTTATTAACCTGACAAATTTCACACTTTAACCTTAAATGGGGTACCCAACCCTAGCTATAGTGGCACTACTGTGCATCTCCAGGATATAACACAAGTGGTAAGTAAACACTATGCACATCGAATTGTGGGTCAAACACTAGAACAAATGCTCAGCAGTTCTGTGATAAATCTTGTTTTTGCCCACCCCAAACCCTTCTATAGCTGCGTTTGAACATTTGTGCATATACCGGTTTGAACACTTCTTCTTCACTTGAGACTATGACATCCCCCTTTTTTAACTGCACAAAGGAACAATCTGAAGCACTAGAATCTTTGAGAAACAACACTGATCTTACCATCAGGTCAGCTGACATAGGGGGCTCCACTGTAGACGTGAACGCTGCAAAATATATTCAGGAAGTGTTGAGACAGCTGGCAGGTGAATTTTACCAACCTCTACCCTCAGATCCCACTGGTATTTTCAAGAAGCGTATTGACTCTGTACTAAGGAAAGCATGTCCACAGAACATTATTAGCAAACAAACGTGATTTCTTTATGGTGGAATTCCAGTCAGGACTATTCTGTGTGTGCTCCTGAAAATGCACAAATGCCTGGAGAACCTCCCTTCCAGATTTATTGTGCTGGGCATTTATGAATGGACATATAACGGGTCTACCTTCCTCCTTTCTCAGGTACACTTCTGATGTCCTTAATTTGTTACAGGACCTTGCAGAAAGCCCAAATTTCCTATTGGTCATGATAGCCATGGAGCCCCTTTACACTAACATATCTCAGGAGGAGGAACTTTATGCCCTTTCTGTGGCCCTTAGGGAAAGTGACCTTTATGCAGAGGAATTGTGTTTCTTCATTTTGAAGCTAAGTGAACTGGTTCTCACCTGCAATTCTTTGTTTTTCATGGATGATAATGACATTTTGCAAAAGACAGGTATAGCTATGCAGTCCCTGACATGAGCATGTGTCGGCATGCTCACATGGTACAGTATGTCATATGGCATTCCTCCCTCTGTGTCCCCAGTGCTCTGCCACCCATATGTCTACAGGTGACAGTAGTGTTGGAGGACATAGACCCCCCCCCCAGGAAGAGAAGAGTTTCCCCTGGGAAACTTGATCCTCCTCCTTCTCTGGCCAGTCCCTGACAACCCAGGTTCATTCCCAAACCCAGGTAGCCAGCATCATAAATGGTAGCCCCACTGCTGTGGTAGTGGGCCAGCAGTCATCTGAATTTGGGTTCTTCTGTCACACACAGTAAACAGCAGACTGAGTACCTGGGTCTTAACATCAAGGTCACTGAAAATTGTGAATTGTTAACCAACCCATACAGGAAAGCTACCAATCAAAATTCTTTGCTTCTTAATAGCAGTTGCCACCTGAGGCACATCATTAATAACATATTGTTGAGACAGTTCTATCAGGTTAACCACAACTGCAGTACTGACATCAATTATTCCATCAGGACTGAGGAAATAAAGACTTTGTTTCCACAGAGGGAATAGTCTGATACTTTGATTCAAATACCCAGCGAGAAAGTCCGTTCCAGATAAAAACAAGACTTGCTGAGTGGGAATGCATGGAGAGCCCAGATGCCCAATATAGAAAAATAGAAAGTGTGAATAGAATAGGACTGGTAGGCCAATATTATCTGGCTTATTTTCCCTGCCAATTACTACACCCTGGGCCCTATTTGGTCACAGGTGTCCCTCTCTCCTTGCTTACCTCTACTTAATATATCCTTGTGTCTATCTCATGCATGCTTGAAGCTCCCCACTGCCTTTGCCTTCCCACTATCTCTTCTGGCAGGCTGTTCCAGGCATCCACCACCCTTTCTGTGAAGAAGTATTTCTTCATATCCCTGTTAAACATCTCCCCTCAAGCTTCATAGCACTCTCCCGTGTTCTGATGTGAAAGAGATTCCCTTACTGCACCTTGTTCACCTCCATGAGGCACTTATACCATATAAAAATAAAACTTTAGCCGGCCCGGTGGTGCTGAGGGTTGTGGCGCTGGATGCCACACCTCGCACCACACTGGTGACCTAAGTTCAGGAGCAAGCTCAGACGCTGGGGGTCGGCAGGGATGGGATGAGGATTGGGCACCCGTGGGACTGCTCTCCTCTCCCAGAGAGTGGGTAGGGGATAGCTCAGTACGCCAGCGTTTTCCGGTGAAGATTGGGGGTGCTGTAGCTCATCTCTGTCATGCAGCGTGGATGATGCTGGCAGGGTTGCCATGCGCCAGAGCATCATGGGTGCACCACGTAGGGGGAGGGGCATCAAGAACATGGAAAAAAACAGTTCCAAGGGGAAGGTGACAGCACCTGACCCCCATGCCCACTGCCAGATTCACCCTGCCTGGTCTCCCTGGTCCTCCGTCTAGGGCCCACTCCCTCAGCCAGAGTCTAAGTGTGAGCGTGCCCAATAAGGAGGGGCAGTCCCACCCTGGAGGGGTTAAGCTGGGGTGCTGGCTGTGGGAGGGGTGGGGGGAGAGAGGAGGCACAGGTTCAAGGGGACCTCAGGTGGGCAGGAACAGGCAGGATGCCTGAGAGATGCCCCCTTGGGCCATGACCAGAGGGCTAAAGAATTAAGAAAAAAAACGTTATCTATTATAGGTCCCAATCATGTCCCCTTTCACTCTCCTTTCATTCAGGGAGTACATGCTAAGTTCCTACAGCTTCTCCTTCTATTGTTTCCTGTGCAATCTCTGCACTATTTTGTTAGCCCTCCTTTTGACCACTTTCACCCTGTCAATGTCCTTGCTGAGGTGTTGCCTCCAAATCTGAACACTACTCCAGGTGGGGTCTCACTAGAGAGTGATATAGTAGCAACACCATGTCCTTTCTCCTGCTAGAGATCACCCACCCTTTCCACACCAGTATCCAGCTTGCCTTGTCTACTGCCTTGTTGCCTTGCTCTGCCACATTGAGATCATCACATATGATTACCCTAAGGTCCCTTGCTGTGTAATTGTAAGTATATAGTGTATAGAGGAAGCTTGTTCTGCATGGATTTTCATCCTAAGCAGAATGCCGTTGCACCACAGTACAAAGGTCATGGAATGTGGTTGTATCCTTCTGTGGTACAATAGGGTTCTACACAGGTGAAAAAGCACTGAAAGAAAAAAAAAAAACAAAACACCATGTTCCCAACAGATACCAGAAAACAGAACACGACATTGTGGACCTTTCCTAGTTTGTCTGTTATTCCTCAAATGTTTGAACAATTAAAATTTACATGGACATGAACTTAATTTAAAAAAACACCTGTTTCTCTGTATTAGCTGTCACTTACAATTCACAGAGGAAGAACAGCCAAACATGGGACATGCCAATGGCAGAACAGACAAGAATATGACACAACAGTTTAAGCAGTCTTATAAAAAATGCTTTTTTTTATCTCGATACACTATAAAAAAAATACTGGTTGGGCAAAACAATGCCCAACCAGCCTGTGCTGCCACCTCGAGGTTCAGATTACAATAATAATAATCTTATATATTAAGCGCAGTTCAACTAGTATCAAAGTGCTGTACAAGACACAATCTCTAAAATATTATATCACAGATAAAAATATAAAAACTTAATAAAATATTCATAAAATATACCAATCAAATAGTCCATAATTAAAAATCAGGAAAGACACACAGATATAAATAGGCTTTTAAAGTGGTTTTAAAATTCCCCACTGTGGCACTCTCGTATTCGATGAGGTTGAGAGTTCCACAGGGTGGGGGCAGCAAAAACAAAAGCCCGAGCTCCAAAGGTCTTCAAATGCACCCTGGGGATCTCTAGCAATCCCTCTTCAGTTGAGCGGAGTGGTCAGAGGGGGCAGTGGGGATTCAGAAACTCTTGTAGGTAACTTAGACCCAGACCATGTAGGGCTCTGAAAGTCAGTAAAACAACTTTAAAGGTGATCCACCACTGAACTGGCAGCCAGTGGAGCGTGTGCAGAACAGGTGAAATATGACTGGATCAAGTTGGCCCAGACAGTAACCCGGCTGCCATACTCTGCACTAGCTGCAAGTGGCAGAAATCAACCCCAGGAAGCTCCAGGTAGAGGGAGTTACAGTAGTCAGGGTGCGAGGTCACAAAAGCGTGGACCAGGGTTGGAAGATCGCCAGACAGAACAAGGTGCTTAATCTGGGCAATGTTCCTCAGATGGTAAAATGAGGACTTGACCACAGCTGACACCTGTGAATGAAGTGGTCCACCTGGGTACAAATGACATTGAGGGAAATAGTGAGCTAGAGATACAGGCAAGATTCAGGGAGCTTGCCAGGGTCTGTCATGACATAGGATGCACAGTTTCCTTCTCAGAATTAATGAGATCATCACATATGATTACCCTAAGGCAGAGGAACGGTGGTGGTGTTGGGGGACTTAAACATGCCAGGAACAGACTGGGAGACTATGACATCCTCTGTGACCAGGGAACAGAGATTGTTGGATGTCTTTCAAGACGCGTTCCTAGCTCAGCAGGTGAGGGAACCGACCAGGGAGGCATGGGTACTGGATGTGGTCCTGGCAGACAGTGACCAGATTGGGGGCCTGGAGGTAAGGGACCCATTGACGGGGAGTGACCATGCCACGGTCTGGTTCTGCCTGGACCTAGGAGGGGTAGAAGGCTGCACAAAGACGGAAGTAACCAACTTCAGGGGGGTGGATTTTAAGGAAATGGAAAGGATCCTTAAGGAGCATTTGGATGGGATTGCATCAGGCGTGGGCGCTGATAGTAGGTGGAAATCATCAGGAGAGGGTGCAGGATGCTACCAGCACCTGTGCAAAGAGCGAAAATGCGGTAGGGCCCAAAAACCCTGCTGGTGGACCAGGAGGTCCAGGAGGTGGTGTGGGAAGAAGGCAGCCTATAAGCAATTCAAGTGCTCAAGTGAAAGGAATGAGGGAGTACAAGCTGATGGCTAGAAGGGCCACTAGGGTGGTGAGGCGGCTAAGGCAAGGAAGGAGCAGAACCTGGCCAGGGAAATTAGGAGAGGAACAAGGGTTCTTTAGATACATTGGGGAAAAACAAAGGGTGAAGGGCAGATTAGCAGGATTAAATCAGGGAGATGGGCTACAAGACCTGGGGAGGCAGGCTGAGGTACTATGAGTACTTCACTTCAGTTTTCACCAAGGAAAATGAAGTACTGCATCATACATGGGAGAGACAGAGATACTGAGGAGGGACCCTTACCGATCGGCGGGTCTGGGGAGAGAGGAGGCATCACTGGCAGGAGGGGAGGGCTAAGCAGGGAGAAGAGGTACCAGAGTGGAAATCACAGCAGAGAGTGAGGAAGCCCTCGGCTCCCTTAAGACGGAGAAAGCACGGGGCCGGATAAATTACATCTCAGAGTGCTGAAGGAACTTTGGATGTCCTGGCGAAACCCTAGCGGAGCTTTCACCATCTCTGAGGACAGGGTGGGTGCCCCAGGACTGGAAGGTGGCGCATATAGTGCCTATCCAAAGGGGATCAAGGGAGTGGCAGGAAACTACAGGCCTGTCAGCCTGACATCGGTGGTGGGCAAGGTGATGGAGGACATTGTCAAGGAGAGGCTAAGGGGGACCTGATAAGTCAGGGTGCCTGGACGATAGACAGCATGGATTCATCCTGGGAAATCATGTCAGACAAACCTGGTGGAGTTCTATGACTGGGTGATGAGTGCCTTGGACGGGGTAGACCAGTGGGCGTCCTCTTTCTAGACTTCAGCAAGGCATTTGACTCTGTTCCTGGTGGGCCTGTTGGATAAGCTGGGAGAAATGGGGTGGGGAACCAGATGATCAGATGGATGAGCAATTGGCTCCAGGACTGGATCCAGAGGGTCGTAGTTGGCGGATAGTCTCATCCCCAAGGAGGGTCATTAGTGGGGTCCCACAGGGATCAGTCCTTGGGCCCCTTCTGTTCAACGCCTACGTCTCTGACATAAGGACAGGAATCAGGAGTGAGATGAGTCTCTTTGCGGATGACTCGAAACTGGGGGCGGTGGTGGATGGGGAGGAGGGAGGGGTGGACCTGGAGGCTCTGGAAAAAGATGGTCTAGAAAGTGGAAGCTGAGGTTCAATGCAGGAATGCAAGGTACTCCACCTGGGGCCAGAAACCCGGCCAAGTGTACACCCTGGGAATGCTACAAGTTTTGATGGCTGAGAGGGACCTGGGGGTGGTGGTGGATGTCAAGATGAACAACTCTGAGACTTGTAGGAGGGCAGCAGCCAAGGCCAACAGGATGCTGGGATGCATCGCTAGGGGGATCACCTCCAGAAGGAGGGAAGTGATACTCCCTCTGTATAACTGCTTGGTGAGGCCGCACCTTGAGTACTGCGTGCAGTTTTGGAGGCCACACTTAAAGAGGGACATTAACCTCCTGGAGAGGGTCCAGAGGAGGGCAACCAAAATGATTTTGGGCTTGGGGGACAGGACCTATGAGGAGAGGCTCGAAGAGCTAAATATGTACACATTGGAAGAGAGAAGGGACCGGGGGGACATGATAGAGGTCTTCAGGTACATGAAGAGGGTAAATAGGGGAGGAACAGTCAGGGTGCTTCGAAGGAAGGAGGAGGGGGCCACTAGAAGTCATGGGTGGAAGCTGGAGGGGGAAGATTCAGGGGAGAAAGGAGGAGGTGCTACTTCACTGAGAGGGTGGTGGAGCCATGGAATGCACTGCCTAGGGGGCTGGTGGAGGCAGAGACAGTGGAGGGGTTCAAGAGGGGGTGGGACAGGTACAGGGGAAGGGTTCTGGAAGCAAAATCCAATGCAGCAAGAATATCCGGAACTGGGAAGGGAGAAGCCAGAGAAGGCGAGGGGGGGCAGCAAGGTCAGCAACCAGGGTGGGGGCTGACCAAACGAGCAGACACGAAAGACCGTTAGGCCTATTCTGCTGGCATTTTAGTATGTTAGTAAGTGTCAGCCTGCCAACAAGTATCACCCCCAGATTTTGCACCCAAGCCAAATCCCGGGAGGCTGCCCGGCAGTCGACCCCTGTATCCGTTAATCAGGTTCCACCACTAACTCATCCGTCTTGTCAGAGTTTAACCAACTGGAATTCATCCAGTCTTGTATTTCGCCGAGACAGTTGGAGAAGACTGAGTGCACTATCCCGGTCAGGCACAAAAGACAGGTACAGCTGAGTGTCATCTGCATAACAGTGAACACTCAGCCCATATCATCTTACAATGTCTCCTAGTGGAAGCATGTACATCGTGAACAACATGGGGGACAACACTGAATCCTGCAGGATCCCATGTGGCAGGGAGAAAGAATCAGAGGAAACAATTCCTGATACTACCCTCTGTAATCTGCCAGTGAGAAAAGAATGGAACCATCTGAGGACTGTACCAGCAGGCCACAGATGACCTACAGGTGATCATAAAGCACCCCATGGTCCACGGTGTCAAAAGCTGATGAAAGATTCAGAAGGACCAAGATGGAATGGTGCTTCTACTCTCTGGCCATCAGGAGATCATTGAGTACCCATACCAGAACAGTCTCAGTACAATGTCTCTTATGGAAACCAGATTGGAGACAATCATAGATAGCATGGATGGTAAGCTGGTTCTCCAGCTGTTGTGCGACAACTTTCTCAATAACCTTCCCTATAAAGGAAAGGTTAGAGATTGGTCTGTATTTTGCAGGAGAGTCTGGGTCAAGAGATGGCTTCTTGAGGGGGGGGGTTACCACAGCCTCCTTTAGGGAGCTGGGGAACTCACCCGACTCCAATGAACATCAGATTAACTCCGCTAGAACTGAGCCTATCACATCCACACACCCTATTAAAAGGCGAGTAGGGCCCGGGTCTAAACTACAGCTAGTTGGCTGTATACCTTGGAGAAGCTGCATGATATCCTCAATCTCCAGTCAGTAGAACTCAGCCCAACAAACAGAGGAGTCGTGACCCCATTCCAACCACCAGTAACCCCCACAGGGCGTGATAAGTGAATCTCTGACCTGATGTCGGCAACTTTATCAGCAAAGAATCATGCAAACTCATCGCACTCTACTTGCAGCAAGGCTTTCCGAACACATAGGCAGGCTGGATTACACAGTCTGTCTACCATTCAGAACAGTTGAGCTGGTTGATTCTGCACTGCAGCAATCTCTCTGGACAGGAACTTTGCCTTCTTATGAGAGATTGTTGACTGATAGTCTCTACAATGTTCCATCAGTCTAAGCCTGTTGGTATCCAAATTGGACCTATGCGAAGCATGCTTTAACCTTCGACCCGCCTACTTCATCTCCCTCAAAGTCCCATCAAACCATGGGGACTGAAGGTGAAAAGTAAGCAGGTGAACACGGAAAGGAGCAATGGTATCCACAACTCCAACCACGCTCAATTAAAAGCCAGAAAAAGGTTCTCCGGACTCTCACTTACCTCCGGCATTCCCGATAGGTCCAACACCGCCAGGAGGCCATCAAGGGTCAGACCCTGTAATGGGCAGCACCAGACTATTTCCATAGAGGCAGACCTATAGGGGAAGCCAGAAAATTGAACCTAATGATGTGATAGCCGGACCATCCAACTGGTTCCACCACCAAGTTGAGGGCCTCCAACGCCAGGAGAAAGACGAGGTCCAAGGAGTGACCATGATTATGTGTCACAGAGGAAACTACCTGTGTGAAACCCAAAGAACTTGTAAGTTGAAGGAAGTCTTCACTCTTGAGGTCTGCTGTAATCTGAACCTCTCGGCGGCAGCACAGGCTGGTTGAGCATGGGTGCCCAACCAGTACTGTCTATATCTTTTTGGAAACTGTAAGTATCTTATGTACAGCCCCTGGATTTCCCCATCCCAAGTGCATGACTTTACACTTTTAGCATTGAAACTCAGCTGTCACAACTTAGACCACCCCTCTAGTTTTCCTAGATCCCTTTGCATTCTCTGTACCCCCTAATGGGTGTTGACCCTGTTGAGATTTTTCTGTCATCTGCAAAGAGACACCCCTTCCCCTCCAGTTCCTCAGCAATGTCAATTATGAAGGCACTAAAGAGGACAGGACCCAGTACCGATCCCTGTTGTACTCCACTGGTCACTCTTTCATCCCCCGAGTGACTGGCATTTCCCTCCACCATCTGTCTCCTATCTTTCAATAAGTTAGATACCAAACTCCCCCCCCCCCAAGGTTGCTAAGTTTCTTAATCAACCTTCTATGTGGTACAGTGTCAAAGGCATTACTGAAACCCAGACAGGCCACATGCACCGCTCTCCCAAAATCAATTTCCTTTGTTACCCAGTCAGAGAAATCTATTAGATTTGTTTGACATAACCTCCTCCTGTGAAGCCATACTGGTGGTGGTCCTGCAGTCCATTTGCTTCCAGGTATGTCTTCAGTCTTTCCTTCAGCAGGGAGTCCATTAATTTCCCTACTACTTATGTGATACTGACTGGTCTGTAATTGCTAGCCTCCTCCCTGCTGCCTCTCTTCTGTAGAGGAACCACATTGGTTATCCTTCAGTCCTCTGGAACTACTCCTGTCTCCAATGAGGTGCTAAATAGTGTTGCCGGAGGGGGCAGCTAGCACTATGCTCCATTCTTTTAGTACCCTTAGGTGGTTTCCATCTGGCCCCATCACCTACTTTTCCTTTAGGGCTTCCAATTCCTGGCAGATTCTGTCTTCTGAAAATGGACTTGTGTCTACTCCTCTTGTTGCCTGTTAAGGCTGACTCAGTCCATCCCCTCCCCCTCCACTGTGAAGACTGAGCTGAAGTATTTGTTTAAAATGTTAGCTTTTCTTGATCTTCCTCTGCACAGTCCCCCCCCCCATCTCCTGATCCTCACTATACCACCCATTCCTTTTCTGTTTTCGCTCACATATCTGAAGAGAGTCTTATTTCTTTTTTTGACCTCCAGGGCAATCATCTGCTCTGTCTTAACCTTTGCTGTCCTCACCTTCCTACCTGCTTTGTTTATCTAGACATTCTTCCCTGTCTGCCTCTGTTTGGGTCTTCTTGTATTTCCTAAAAGCTATTTCTATCTCCCTTACTGCCTTAGACACCCCCTTTGACAGCCCTAGTGGCCTCTTTCTCCTCCTACCCTTGCTTATTTCTTTCAAACAGCTTTCCGTTACCTTAGATACTCTCTCCTTTATATTTTTCTATTGTGCCTCCAGTCCCCCCAGGAATCCCTCCATCAAGGTGGTTACTAAGGCAGTCTCCCATTTCCTTAAAATCCTCTCTCCTGACCCTCGTCCTAGTGGGATTTTTCTTCTGTTCAAGCCATATGCCAAACCACCCACACAATGATATGATTATCACTTGTACCTAGGGGCTACCCACTGTGATGTCTGCAATGCTGTTCCTGTTAGTAGGTATCAGATCCAGCACTGCCCCATTTCTAATGGGTTCTGTAATCAACTGCCTAAGAAACACCCCTTGTGGAGAGTGTAGGATGGCCCTTCTTCTAGTTGTAGCTTTGGCCAGAATGTTCCAGTCTATATTTGGCAGATTTTTTTGACAGACTGAACTTTGTTAGCACCTGCTTGGTACAATCAGGGAAAATAATGGGAATTTTGAAGAAAAATTGGCATGTTCTAAAAACAGACCCGAGTTTGAGTAAGCATACCAGAAAATCTCCACAAACTGTGTACAGTGGGGGCAACAAATGTAGGTGACTCAGTAGTAAGCAGGATGCAGCTTAAATAGCATTCAAACATGTGGCTTCTGGCTCCACTACATCAGGGCACTAACATTTACATCCACTGCCTATTATCAAAAAGACAATTTTGAGGTTCCAGTAATTGTTAGTGTTTTTAGTATCAATAGCTTAATCAACTGCAACATGTCCTGAGTTGGTTACATAGGCCAGTGCAGTTGTCAAGCGTATTATATTGGCAAGACAATACACAAATTCAAGATGAGAGTGGGTGAGCATTTGGAGGATAGGGCCAGTCAGAATGAGGATAATGCTGTGGCCAGACACATGAAGGAAAATGTATCTGCTGCAAATTTGAATTTGTTTGGAATAGAGAGGGTTAAGCTGGGTCCCAGGTGAAGGGCTTGCATAACCTCATTTTACAAGGAGAATCTATATGGATTTATAAGTTGAAAGCATTGCAAGTGCATGGATTAAATGACCTGGTGGAAACGGTACCATTTCTGAGACAAAAATACTTTTGGTCCATTCTAGTCCTATAACTGTTATTTATTTTCCTCTAGAGTATTTGCCTCATTCACTGCATCTATGCATTCTTTCAAAAAATGAACTTTAGGACATTTTGGGACAACAGGTATTGACGTCCTTTCTTAGCTATTTTGCATAGTATCTTCCAATATGTATGTATTTATATTAATCTATACTGTATTTTCCATCTTGTATTTATGACTGTTTTGCAGTACTGCTCTTTCCTCCACTTAAACCTGCCCCACACCAGCCTATCCAATCCCAACCCTTCCTTCCCCTCTTCCCCTTCCTTTAAAGTATTAATCAAGTCCTGGATATTTGCATGTAAATGTAATACTTGGCTATATGAGATATACTCTGTTTTACATATATTGTTGTTTTTTAATTTCACCCTTGGAACCCGGATTTACAGTTTAAATGACAGGTTGAAGGCATGGTGCAGGGAGGAGGGTTTTGGCTACTTCAAAGTCTGGGGTCCTACCTGGGCAGGTGTGGGCCTGAAGACAGGAGATGGCCTCCATTCATCCATCCAGGAGAGGAATGGCAATTCTGGGTGGAAATTTTAAATGGTACTTTGATGGGCATTTAAAGTAGCTAAGGGGGAGGCTGTGAATGCCTCCCCTCCCCACACACAGAATATGGAGCAGCAGAGAAGCCCAGAGAAAATTAATTGCCCAGGCATAGAGGGGCATAGGAACTAGGGGAGGAAAGGAAGAGAGAGTCAGTAGTTGGACCTAAGGCTGCAAACAGAGCTAAGGAGTGTGGGCAGAAGGATGACAAAAAGAATGAGACAGTACCAGGGACAAGGCAAGGGCGAAGGATGAAATCAGGAAGGAAGGGCAATATAGGGGGAACATGGGACAAAAGGAATGGAGAGCCATGTGTTCCAACCCAAGGAGCCTGAGAAAATTCCTGACCTTGAGGCAACCACTGCGGAGGCAGACCTGGATCTGGTGGCCATCACAGAATCATAGTGCACCAACAACCACAGTTGGAATGTGGCCATTCCATGATACACCATATTCCGGAAGGACAGGACAAAGGCATAAAAACCATGGAAATATAGGAAACTCAGAGGGAAAAGGAAGAGCTGGAGGTTCTTTGGGATGGGTTAGAGGGAGAGTATGGAGCCTTTATATGCATGGGGTTGGCGTATAGACCACCAACACAGGGGAAGGAGTTAGATGCAGTTTTGGGGGAGATCACTGGTAGAATGGCAAGCAAAGGGGAAGTATTAATTATGGGGGACTTTAATCTGCAATATGTAGACTTCAGCATTCTGGTCACAGCTACATGAAAAAGCAGGGCTAATCCTTGACTGCCTTTGGAAACATAGAAACAAAGAATTAGGTGGCAGATCAGGACCACTTTGTCCATCTAATCTATCTGTTTCTCCCTACCTACCTTACTACTGCAGATCATGCCAATCTACAGCTCTTTCTCCCTCCACTCTTACCTTCCTTTCCACTATGATTCCCTTGTGCTTATTCCATGCATTCTTGAACCCCACCACTGTTTTCACCCCCACCATCTCTGCTTGAGGCTGTTCCAGGAATCCAACACTCTTCCTGTGAAGAAGTACTTCCTCACATTTCTCCTGAATCTACCCCATCAATCTTCATAGCATATCCCCTTGTTCTTGAGCACCTTTTCTTCTGAAAGATACTTGCCTCCCATACCTTATTTAACCCTGTGTGGTATTTAAAGGTCTCTATCATATTCCCCTCTCCCTCCTCTGTTCCATGGTGTGCATACTGAGGTCCTTTAGTCGTTTTTCATAGTGCTTTTGATGCAGATCCTGCACCAGTTTCTAGCCCTCCTCTGGATTGCCTCCACAATGTCTGTGTCCTTCTGAAGATGTGGTCTCCAGAACTGGACACAGTTCTCTTAGTGGGGTCGTACCAAAAATTTATATGGAGGCAACACCACGTCCCTCTTTCTGCTGGTGATACTCTTACCTATGCACCCCAGCATGCCACTAGCCCTCCCTACTGCCTTGCGGCACTGCCTGGTTATCATATATAATTACCCCAAATCTCGTTTCTCCTTGGTGGTTGTCAGTACCATGCCACCCATTTTGTACTCCACCCCTGAGTTTCTGTGCCCTAAGTGCATTATTTTGCCCTTTTTCAGATTGAAACCCAGTTGCCATACCGTTGACCACTCCTTTGGTTTGCTCAGGTCTCTTCTCATCCTATACACCCCCATGTAGTGTCCACCCTATTGCAGATTTTGGTGTCATCTGCAAAGATCCCTTCCAGCTCCTCCACAATGTCACTTATAAAGACATTAAAGAGGACTTGTCCCATCACTGATCCCTGAGGCACCCAGCTGGTCACACTCCCTTTCTCAGTGTGAACTCTGTTTACCACCACCCTTTGTCGGCTATCTCCTAATTTCTTGTCCAGTTTACTACCTTTGGACCCAGTCATAAGTTACCCAGCTTGCTTACAGGCCTCCTATGGCATACTGGCAAAACCTCAAAATTTCCACAGCAAAGGTAATTTCTGCGACAATTTCAACGGAATTTGAAATTGTCACTGTAATGAACCCAAAGGTGAAATTTAGCTGTTTCGCTGGTCTTTGGCCCCCTTCTGAGTTAACTTAGACTCGGAGTTAGTTACATAAAAATGGGGAGGGGGTGCAGGGGTGAAGCCCACCCCAAAAAAAACACAATGAATGTCTGACGGGCGAAATTTCACCTGTCGACATTACGCCTGTTGCTGTCTGGGATTTCGACAATGATATTTTCAAACCGACTTGGTGTAAGCATCTCCTATGTGGAATGGTGTTGAAAGCCTTTCTGAAATCTAGGTTGGCTACATCCACTGCTCCACCCTGATCTAAATCCTTTATCACCCAGTTAAAGAAATCTATCAAATTTATTTGACATGAGCTACCCACTGTGAAATCATTCTGCCTCTGGTTGTGTAACCCACTGGATTCAAGATATTCCACAATAGTTTCCTTAAGCAGTGATTCCATTAACTTTCCAACCTCCAATATCAGAGTGACTGGCCTATAATTGCCAGCCTCCTCCCAGCTACCACTTTTGTATAGTGGGACAACATGCACCCCCCTCCAATCCAACCATTCCTGTTTCTAGTGAGCTGTTAAACAGAACTGTCAGAGGTGCAGCCAGTATTTCCATGAGTTCCCTCAATACCCTTGGATGCACTCTATCTGGCCTCATTGCTTTGTCCACCTTCAGATTAGCAAGTCCCTTCAGGATTCTCATCTCCAACAAAAGCTAGTGTCCACTTCCCTCCATCAAAGCTTATGTTACTTTTTTGTGGCTCCTCCCCTTCTCTTTCCTAGTGTGAACACTGAAAACAAGCATTTCTTCAGCATGTTTTCTGTTCCATGTTCCCCCTCTGCACAGTCCCCCTTCCCTATTTAATTTTACAATCCCATCCCGGTCTTCCTCTTTTTATTTACATACCTGAAAAATGTCTTGTCCCCTTTTGTTACCTCCTGGGCCATTCTCTCTTTAGTTTGCACCTTTGCACTCCTTACTGCTTTCTCTGCTTCCCTCTGTTTCCCCTGATACACCTCTCTGGATTCTCCTCCCTCTGTGTCACCTTATACCTTCTGAATGCTACCCTTGTAGCCTTTACCTTTTCAGCCACCTCTTTTGGGAACCATAGCATCTGTTTTCACTCCAGCTTTTGCTCACTTGTTTGACACAGAGGTTTGTTGCCTTTACTGTGCCCCATTTTATTTTCAGCTCCACCAAGGAGACTTGCCAGACTGTTGTAGTATCAAAAGTTGTGCTCTTCTTTATTTTAGAGTGTAGCAATACAATCCAAACATTGGTGATCAGTTTAAAAATGCCGCTCCCAGCATGAAGTAGTTACTTCCTTGTTCGTCACGGTGACGTCACCTGACGCGTTTCGCACATGCGTGCTTTCTCAAAGGTGGTCACTGTGACTGTCATGCACAGTTCAATACAGAATATTCTTAAAGACACAGTGCTACCCTTATACCCCAAATATTGAGTTTGTCAGGTCTCTGATTAAGTTAAAAACATGTGCAGTTTGTTGAATTTCATCGGCATGTGCCACTGCCCCAAGGTCTACTCTGTACAGCATGTTATGTTAGTAGACTGCATTATCGCCTCAGTTTTCCTACAGTTTATATTTCATATATGGATAATCTGGGTAATCATATTCTCCCAGTAATGGCAACAATCATTCCAATTAAAGTTTCCATATACAAAATAAGCACATACAGCAGACAAATATTGCACTCTAGTGGCCTAATTCATGTATTACAGTGACATCAATGTTTTCAGTTAAAAACAAACCAGACAGTGTATTTATAATAATGTAGAAAAAAAGATTGCACAACATTTCTGTAAACTTAGCAGCATATGGACATGCCGGTGCAAATTTGTAAAGAGAAGAAAAGAAAGAAACTGTTAAAAAAGTGGAAAGTTAAAACTGTACATAATCACAGTGTGCAAAATAGTGTTATTTCTTCAAAATAGGTTTAACCTCAATTTTACCATTCAGGCCAAATGGGAAAATGAGGTGATTTGCGATGTCAGTAATCTTTTCCTCCACAAAATAGATCTGTGGAGGAGGTTTATTGATGAAATACTCCTGATATGGAAGGGAGATTAGGAGGAACTGTTCTCTTTTATCAAATACTTGGAGGAGAGCAACCCCAGTTTAAAGTTTAGTGTGACATTCAGTACTACACAGATTAACTTTCTGGATCTGATAATCAGGAAGGATGGGGAAGGCGGTCTTACTGCTGATTTGTTTAGGAAACCAACAGACCGCAACACCCTCCTACTGGCCAGTAGCAATCACCCTGCTATGTAAAACAAACTATTCCAAAAGGGCAATATATCATGATAAAATGTAATCGTGGTACTGAGAACCTATAAAGGACTAGGGCAGATGAGCTAACAGAGAGACTGTTGGAAAGGGATTATGCTCCTGCAGTCGTAAGTGATGCTAGAGAAAAGGTGGATGTGCTTGCTGCCCATAGAAACCCTTTTACAAGAAAAAAGACAAGGACCCCGTCCTCAAAGAAATTGGGGGGGGGAGGTCCAAGGATAGCATGTAAAAAGGGTAAGATTATACGTGGCAAAGTAGTTCATTCAGTACAACCAATAGAGGAGTATTCAAGAATGGGCTACCCAGGAGAGACAATAGCTGCAATAACTGTGGTAACTGTAAATATTGTTTTGTTCTAAAGTACAGAATACTAAGAATTTCACAAATCCACTCACTGGTAGAAGTACACCTGTCAGAGGGTTTATGACATGCAGTACGTGTGGCCTCATATATCTAGCACAGTGTAAATGAGGTAGTTTTAACATAGGGAAAACCAAAAGAGCATTGAAAGCTAGAACTGGAGAACATGAACAGGGTACTGAACATAAGAAGAAGACAAATGCACTAGCTATGCATGTCTGGAGAACAAGAAACACAAGGGAACATGTATTTACATATGTAGGAGTAGAGAAACCCTATATGGCATGTGGGGGGAATTATAATAACCTTCCACTCAAGTGGGAACAGTACTGGATTTATTTATTTATTAAACGGTTTAACCAGGAAGGCACGCTGAGCAGCTGAGCAGACTGTAGTAGGGTCATTGGTTCAGGAGACAATTAGCAGGCAGACATCCAGAGTTTGTGCATAAAAAACGCCAGGATGGCATTTATCATTTAATTTTTATACTTCATGAAATGATTCAAGTTCTTACAGAAGAGAAAAATTGTCATTAGTTCAGCTTCAAAGGATCAACTATTTCGCCCAGCAGTACTCTGAGGTCTTATCCCTCGGACTCACAGTTCCAGACTGACTCCCTGGTCTGGTCTCTATCTCCTTTAACACCCTAGTGGCAGACTTTTATACATGTAGGTGGGGTCACCTGACCTAGCTATTATCTAACTCACAGAAATAAAACTATCTGGGTTAGTCTAGATCACCTAGTAACTCACCATACTTGTCTAACATACTACCCCACATAGTTTTATAGCAACATCCCTCTCTTTGTATGCAACACTAAGCTAGAATAGCCCAAATATACCTAATCGTATCATCATTAGTTTCATTAAGGGATTAAGCCCCTCCCATTTTGGAGTGACCTCCTTCCTTACTTCTAGAAAAGCAGCCATTTCTGGGGCTGCCAGCCCTGTAGACAGTCCTGACTGCAGAACCAGGTAATGACTACTACTGTTCTTTATGTATAGACCATAGGTATTCCTGAATTGGACAATCGAATAGAAGTATAAGGGTGCGCTCCTTATTTTCTTTCCCTTTGTCAACTTCAGGATACCAGGCAGTAACTGAAAATAAACCTTAACAAAATGAAGGGAAAATTGTTTAACCAGGAGAGGCACACTAAGCTGAAGCCTGTTTCCAGGTGCAACTTGGAAACACAAGGAGGTTAAGTGACTTGCTCAGGGTCACAGTATGCAAGGGGGGGGCTGTGGGAGTCTAACCCCGGTCTCCAAGTTTGCAGTTCAGAGCCTTAAACCACTGTGCTATATTGCCTCAAAAAGAACAGTGTTCTCTTGTACTTTTCTTTTTGTAAGGGCTTTATTTCTTTAGCCCTCACTTTGCTTATTCTAATTTTCTGATATTCTAATTCACAAGGGGTTTTTTGGTATGCTCAGGATACTTCACCAACTCCCTAGTAACTTGCAACTTTATATTTTTCACAAGCCGGCGGCTGAAATATCAGCCCAATGGTAAACATTTCAATTCGCCCCATTTTGACTTTGTTTAATGAGCTGCATTCTGGCAAGCTGCCAGCTGCTTGCTATCACAGACGCATTGCACATTGGAGCTAGGAGTTTAGGGGTGTTACATTAACCCTGCCAAGCAACTGTTTTGACTCCTAATGCCTTTTCCATGTTTTTAGGGCACTGGCATATTATAAAGATGCACATTCTGCTTTCTTTACATACTCCCTCTCGGAGAATTTGCACCTATAGTGCAACCTGTGCATTCATACAGATTTAGGGCATACTTTAATGCTAGCAGTGCGTTAGGAGCTGCTAAAGACTTTTTAGAGGCTTTCCTTTTTGGATACTGGCTACAGGACAAGGAATAGCATGGAAAGGCATAGATAATTAGGTTCTGGCATTCTGTCTGTGGAAGCATGCAAGGGTGTCCTGCCATGAAAGATTGCTATTTTGTGCAGGGAATACAGGAAGGATGCTTCAGCGCTGTTAACAGTCAAGTTACAGTTAATATCATTCCTTTATACCTGGGCACATTATTTCTTGGGGGGTATTTTATAGAATATCAGGGCCCCTACTCATCCCAGGGATTACCCTGTGACACAGACTACTGCTCAATTCCAGATGCACCCAAGGGGAAGGGGGAGAGGGAATACAGACATATATTACATGTTCAAACACTTACAAGATAATCATACAGGATTAAAATACTGAAAATAAACATACAAGGTAAAGTGCATTTCTATAGGCAGTAGTACATGACAACAATGAGATGCAGCAAACAGAACATAGTAAGGGTCACCCCTATTTCAAGTGGTCCTGATATTCTAGTCAAGAGCTGGAGTAGGTGCATGAGCAAATGGGGTAGAAGTGTTTTCTGAGAAGGGAGTTGAGGAGCTGACTGGTGGAGGAGTGCTGGATATCCGAGGGCAGTGAATTCCAGAGTTTAGGCATGCGATAAGAGAATGCTGCCTGGCCAGTCAAGGATGACATGTGTGGTATGGACACCTGGCGTGAGTCAGTTTTTCTTAGTGTGTAGCCCTGGGAGGTAGGGGCTGAGAGGACAGAGGGGATATATGGAGGAAGGGACTGTGTCCAATATTTGGCTGTAAGACTGGCATTGTGGGAGTGACGCCGGTCCTGCAACGAGAGGAGGTCTAAGTTGTGGTAAAGGACACAGTGATGCATATTAGGAGGGCAGTCAAGGGCAAAGTGACAGAAAGAGTGCAAGGGGGGGGTCCAGTCTGGCTAGGGTGGACTTAGGGGCAGCACTGTAGACTATGACCCCATAGTCGAAGATGGGGAGAATCACCTTCTGCACAATTTCATGGCAAGCCAGCAGTGGGATGCATCCATGATTACAGTACAAAGCACCTAGCTTGGGGTGGAGCTTTTTGTGGCTGGCATCAATATGTGCAGAGAAGTCAAGGTGCTGGTCAACCCAAATTCCAAGATATCTGCAGGAGGTGCAAGTCTCAAGAGTAGCCCCATTTAGGGTGTGGAAGGAGGGGTGCAGGGAAGCCTTGAAAGTATCTGTCTTGTGCCGAAAGTCATAGAAACAGTTTTCTTGATTGAGAAATAGCTGATTTGAGCAAAATCAATGCTGAACAGCATCAAAATCCTACTGAAGTCTGGTTGCTACGTCAGAGGTGGTGGGGCCGGATGTGTACAGCACTGTATAATCTGCATACATGTGAATGGAAGTGTGAAGGCAGACTGAGGGCAGGTCGTTGAGGAATATGGAGAACAGGAGTGGACCAAGGACAGAACCTTGGGGCACACCAGAGGTAACAGGGTGGGAAGCAGATGTGTCGTTGCCAATTCTGATGGACTGGGATCTTCCAAACAGGTAGGAATGAAACCAGCTGGTGGCCATGGTTGAGAGCCCTGCAAGAGAGAGCTTGGATAGAAGAAGTGAGTGGGAGACAGTGTCAAAAGCTTTGGCCAGGTCGATAAAAATTGCTGCGGGTAATATAGCCTCTATCCATAGCAGTGAGGATGCAATCAATGAGTCTGAGGAGGGAGGTGGTGTTGGAGTGGGACTTCCTGAAGCCATACTGGTAAGGTGTGAAAAAGGAGGAGGAATCAGGATAGGTGGAGAGTTGTGAAAGGACTAGGTGTTCTCAGATTTTTGCCAAGATGGGTAGGAGTGAAATCAGGTGATAGTTACCTGGGGCATAGAGCCCTCCACCTTTGGGAAGAGGGATGACTGTGGCATGCTTCCATTCAGTGGAGATAGCAGCTAGAGAGAACGAGAGGTTATAGAGTGATGCCAGCGGGCCAGCAATGGCTGAAGCTGACAAATGTAACAATCTGGGGTCCAGGCCAGTAGGACATTTGCTCTTGACTGGATTTAGTGCCAGTAGGGCTTTGTAGACTTCAGCAGAGGAAGTCTGATGGAAGGCAAAAGGGGTGCTAGCTGGGGGAACTTGGTTTGGGGGGTAAGTGGAGAGAGGTTGGGGGGGTCTGGATTGAGGGAGGCCAGAAGTGATGAGGTGCACTCAGTAAAGAAGGAATTGAAATGAGAGGACAGTTTGAGTGGGTTCATAATCGTGGAGCCATCAACGATTAGAGCAGGGGTGGTGGGCTGACAGAAATTTTAGAAGGTGGTCAAATTTCTCTTCACCCCGAAGAGAGATTTGACCACCTTCCAAAATTTTGATGGCTGGCTTAAGTTGGTGTTAAAGGTGTCACTAAAGTACTTTGCCTTTGCCCTACGGATATGTCTAGTACAGGCATTGCGTAGGGCACGATACTTTCGTTGGTGCACCTGAGAGCTGGAGGCCTTGAAAGCCTTCCAGGCCTATACCTGTCTTTGAGGAGGGACATAATGTCCACAGAAATCCATGGCAGGTGTGAGCCCCTCACCTATGCTGTTTTGAGGGGGCATGTGAGTTCCAGAGAGCAGTGAACCTGGCCTTGAAAAACTCCCAGGCGGAGTTGATAGCAGTAGCCCTGAGGATGTAAGACCACTCTACATTAGATGGGTCATGTAGGAGAGATGTTAGATTCAAGGATTTGAAGGATCTGATAAGGATGATTCTGGGCCTTAGGACGATGGATTTTCCTAACTGAGAAGATCATGTGATGATCGCTGAGGGAGTCTGGTAACAGTCCTGCGGTGACTATGCAAAGTGGGTGCAAGGTAAGGGACCAGTCCAGAAGAGAGTGATTAGATGAGTTGTGGTTGAGATATGTGGGCTCAGTGATAAGTTGAGACAGGTTTAAAGTTGTCACCTGGTTCCACAGCTTGGAATTACTACTTGAGAGCCAGCCTAGGGTATGTAACTTACCCCAGAGGCCAGTGTTATAAGGGTGTTCAGGTGTTCCAAAATGGAGGGCATAGTTGAATCTGGAGAACAGCAGGATCCAGCAATAAATATGCGGCAGGTGTGGGCGAGGGAGAGTTTGATTAATAAAGCATCGATGGTGTGCATGGGTCGGAGCAGTGGGACTGGTGTAAACTTAAACGAGGAGTTGATATACATGGCGATGCCACCACCTCTTTTGGTGCCTGGGCAGTCTTGATGAATTAGAGAGCATCCAGGTATTGTGAATTCTGTATGTGGATAGTGTGGTCTCAGCCATGTTTCGGTAATAGTCAGTATGTCCGGTCTTAGAGAGAACAATTGGTTGCAGCAGGCTAATTTTGTTTACCATGCTGCAGATATTTACGAGCACAAGTTTAAGGATATGGGGCAGTAGGAGAGGGGGTGTGAGATTTGGACGTGGAGTTGGGATGGGGTTGCATTCGACGTCCCTGGATAACAGGAGTAGTAGGGTTTTCAGGATTTTGCTTTTGGTCAAGGCCCATAGGAGTTTGCAAAAAGAATATGGTGTCTTTTTTGGGGCTGAAGAGCAGGCTAGGGCATGGAATTTCAGGATGGCCAGGCCGGTGTGGAATGAGGGCGGGAGGACAGAAGAGCCAGCCAGCAGATCAAGATGCAAAGTAGCAGGGAATATCTCTATAGTTGAGGTTGGAGGGGTGAGATGGGGAGGCTAAGGTGGGAGGTCCTGGCTTGCAAGACTGAGGCTCCGGGAAGGAGGAGGGTGGTAATAAAGCCATTGGAGCAAGATATAGGATTGCTTCTAGGCCTGCAAGCTACACTGTGGACCTCAACTAGTAACGCAGAGGAATTAGTATAGGTTGTGGCCTCTAGTGGTTGTAGTGGTTGAAGCTGATAATCAGCCAATTGTAAAATGGACTGTTAGGTTTTCACCAGCATGTGATCACCACTATAAATTACAAGGATGACCAAGGGTGGTGGTGGGGGTGGTGGGAATCCAACGAGAGGCGTCAGCAAGGCCCAAACAGATGCTTTGAAACTGTTGATCCATTTCGCACCTTTCACCACATCGCGTACCTGTGCCTTTTGGCTTGCCTGGGGGGGAGAGATTGGCTTTCATCATTGGGCAAGGGCTGAGTCTCACCTGGCCCTCACGACCACATGATGAGCTGAGCTGTTGAGGAACAGAGACAATGAGGATTAATGCAGGTACAAGGAAGGGAAGGTCTGTAACAGGGGAGGGGCTGGGCAGAGTTTGGAGAAAATGGAAACTGAGATCGAGGAGCTTGGGCTAAACAGGGAGCCCTGCTAGGAGATCTAACTAAGGAACTCAACATCAGTGTAAACTTTTTTTGTTTAGACCGTACTGTTGTTACACTTGTAACCAAAGTTCACAACCAGTCCCATAGAAATCCCCCATCGCAGTTTAAAGGTGGACAGGATAAATACTCAGCAGGGAATTAAAATACTTCTGGTACCCAAACAAGTAGTTACATGCATTAAGTAGTTTGAGTCAAACAACTAAATCAACTTGTTGCTTAAATAGATGAAAAAAACATTGGCAAATTGTTATTTTTTTGTTGGTTACACAGCAGCAGGCAGCCTCTCATAGTGAGATGTGAATTAAGCATAACCCCATTTACACAGCTCCAGAAAAACTTAAAGCTACTGCCCAAAATGCATTGAAAGCTATGGAGGGTAGAGGCCTGAATGGTAAAATTGAGATTAAACATTTTTTGAAGAAATAACACTATTTTGCCATTATGATTATGTGTAGTTTTAACTTTGCACTGTTTTAACAGTTTCTTTCTTTTTTTCTCTTTACAGATTTGCATCGGCACTTCCATATGCTGCTAAGTTTACAGAAATGTTGTGCAATCTTTTTTTCTACCTTATTATAAATACACTGTATGCTTTATTTTTAACTGTAAATATTGATGTCACTGTAATACATGAATTAGGCCACTAGAGTGCAATACTTGTCTGCTGTATGTGCTTATTTTGTATATGGAAACTTTAATTGGAATGACTGTTGCCATTACTGAAAGAATATGATTACCCAGATTGTCCGTACATGAAATATAAACTGTTGGAAAACTGAGGCGATAATGCAGTCTACTAACATAACATGCTGCACAGAGTAGACCTTGGGGCAGTGGTACATGCTGATGAAATTCAAAGAACTGCACGTTTTTAACTTAACCAGAGATCTGACAAACTCAATATTTGGGGTATGAGGGTAACACCGTGTCTTTAAGAATAAGTATTTAAGTGGGCATGACAGTCATGGTGACCACCTTTGAGAAAGCACGCATGTGCGAAACGAGTTAGGTGATGTCACTGTGACGAACAAGGAAGTAACTACTTCATGCTAGGAGCAGCATTTTTAAACTGATCACCAGTTTTGGATTTTATTGCTTCACTCTGAAATAAAGAAAAGCACAACTTTTGATACTGCAACAGTCTGGCGAGTCTTCTTTGTGGAACTGAAAACAGACTGTTTTACTTACTTCTTTAAACTCTGCCCTCCTGAAGGGCAGGATCTTCATCATAGAGTGTTTTTGTCTCTTGCCAAGTACATATGCCAAACCACACCGTATGGTGATCATGTGTACCAAGGGAGCTACCCACTGTGTTGTCTGCAATGCTGTCTCTGTTTGGCATATGTATTTGGCAAGAGACAAAAACACTCTAGGATGAAGATCCTGGCCTTCAGGAGGGCAGAGTTTAAAGAAGTAAGTAAAACAGTCTGTTTTCAGTTCCACAAAGAAGACTCGCCAGACTGTTGCAGTATCAAAAGATGTGCTCTTCTTTATTTCAGAGTGAAGCAATAAAATCCAAAGGTGCTGGTCCCGAAACCTAGTACTATTCACTGATTGTTTTGACTAGGGCACTGCCTGTCCTTGGTGTGGTCTTACCCCAACCTGGATGAATCCCTTTTATTTTCTCCCACTGTTCCTCCACCTCACCCAGGCAAGTCCCCTCTCCCCTGCTGGGTCATCCCTGAGGCATGCACCCATCTTTATAAAATCTGCCCTGTTGAAGTCCGGGATCCTCCGCCTTGTGTGGTTCAATTCCACTGCTGTCTTTATATTGAACCACACCATATGGTGATCACAGGTCCCCAAGTTGCATCCCACCTTGATGTCTGCAACAATGTCCATGCTAGTGAGTACCAGGTCCAATATTGCTTCATTATGAGTGGGTTAACTGACTAGCTGCCTGAGGAATGCCCCTGCAGAGTGCCCAGGATGTCCCTGCTTCTAGTTGAAGCCACTGCTAGGAAGCTTCATTCTACACATAGCAGGTTGAAGCCCCTTCCAATAGCATCTCCCCCTTTTCTGTCATCTTGCCAGTGGCTTCTGCTAGTACCTTGACTAATTCCTCCCCTATGCTGGAGGTCTTTAGACTACTCCAGTGCAAAAAGTGGCTCCAGTACCTGTCTCTAGGGTGTTCCACAGAGCCTCTGCCTCCCCTGTATTTCATGTATCCCTGTCAATTTGGGGGGCATTTCTCAGGCAGCTAGTTATGGAACCCACTAGAGATGGGACAGTCCTGAACTTGCTATGTACAAACAGAGACAGCACTGCAGACATCACAGTGGGTAGCTCCTTGGGTACACATGATCACCATATGGTGTGGTTTGGCATATGTACTTGGCAAGAGACAAAAACACTCTAGGATGAAGATCCTGGCCTTCAGGAGGGCAGAGTTTAAAGAAATGGGTGACTGTCTTAGTAAATACCTTGAAGGGGGAATATTGGGGGGAGTGGAGGCATATTTGAAAAGGATCAGGGAGGGAATAACTAAGGCACTGGCAACCAGCTTGAACGAAGTAAGCAAGGATAGGAGGAAGAAGAGGCCAATATGGTCCTTGAAGGAGATAGCTAAGGTGGTATGGGAGAAAAAAAAAACAGTTATTAGAAAGTACAAGAAGACCCAGATGAAGAAAGACAAGGAGGTATATCTAGATAAATAAAAGGAGGCGGGAAGGAGGGTGAGGGCAGCTGAGGCACAAACAGAGGAGTGGATTGACAAGGAAGTCAAAAAGGGGATAAGCTTTCTTCAGGTACTTGAGTGAAAAGATGAAACCAAGCTGTAGTAAGGATCAGGAGAGCAAGTTTGTGTGTATGTGTGTGGGGCGGGGGTGGGGGACTGTGCAGAAGAAGATCAAGAAAATGCTAATAGTTTTAAATGAGTACTTTTGCTCGATATTCATGGTGAAGGGGGAAGGGGATGGAACAACATGCATCAGCAGGCACTGGGAAGGGTGGAATGGACACAATGAGGTCCATTCTCAGATGAGAGAGTTTGAAGGAGATTAGAAACCCTGAAGGAAAACAAGGCGATGGGGCCAGAAGAGATTCACCCAAGGGTACTAAAAGACCTGAAGATAGTGCTAGCTGTCCCTCTGTCAACACTATTCAGCACATCATTGGAAACAGAAATGGTTCCAGAGGACTAGAGGAGGGCCGAGGTTGTCCCTCTACACAAAAGTGGCAGCAGAGAGGAGGCAAGCAATTACAGGCCAGTCAGTCTCACATTAGTGGTGGGGAAATTAATGGAGCTCCCGCTGAAGAAGAGGCTGATGAAGTATGTGGAGACAAATGGACTGGAGGACCATTGGCAGCACGGCATCATGGGGGGAGGTCACATCAAACAAATCTCATAGAGTTCTTTGACTGGGTGACTAAGGAATTGGATCGGGGAAGGCAGTGCATATTCTCTAGTTGGATTTCAGCAAGGCCTTTGACACTGTGCCACACAGGATGCTAATAAAGAAACTTAGCAACCTAGGGGTTGGGGAAAAAGGTGGTAAACTGGGTATCAAACTGGTTAAAGGCTTGGAGACAGAGGGTGGTGGTAAACAGCACTCACTTGGGGGATGGGAGAGTGACCAGTGGAGTGCCACAGGGATCAGTAATGGGGCCTGTCTTCTTCAATATTTTTATAAGTGACACTACAGAGGAACTGCAAGGAAGGTGTGCCTCTCAGCAGATGACACAAACATCTGCAACAGGGTGAACACCCAGAAAGAGGCAGAGAGAATACAAAGTGATCAGGGGAAACTGAAAGAGTGGTCTGGGGGAAGCAGCTGGGTTTCGATACCAAAAAGTCATGTACCTGAGACAGGGAAACACAGGAGCTGTGTGTAAGATGGGGGGGGGGGGTACTTACAGTCACCAAGCAAGGCAGGAACCTTGGGAATATCATATCTGATTGTCTCAAGGTGGCAGGGCAATGCAACAAGGCAACTGGAAAGGCTAGTGGGATGCTGGAGTGCATAGGGAGGGGGATTTCTAGCAAGATAAGGGAAGTGGTGCTGTCTGTGTATCGCTCACTAGTGAGACACCACCTAGAGTACTGCATACGGTTCTGAGGCCACACCTCCACAAGACATTGACTTGGTAGAAATGATTCAGAGGAGGACTTCCAAAGAGATATGGAGATTGCACAAGATACCATATGAGGAGAGGCTGTGGGACATCAACATGTGCTCGCTGGAGGAAAGGAGAGTGAGAGGGGACATGAGTGAGGCATATAAGTATTTCATGGGGTGAACAGGGTGCAGGGAAGAGTCTTATTCAGAGGAGGAGGAGGAATACCAGAACATAGCACCATGCAATAAAGTTTGAGGGGGTGGTTTAAGAGGGATGCGAGGAGCTACTTCTTCACATATCACTGACGCATCTGGGACTTGCTGCAAAAAACTAGCTTTGAAAGTTTGACCCCTGGTGTCTAGAAAATGTACTCCCATCTTTGTTAGTTTGTGCCAAGCACACATCTCTCTTTTTCTTGAATATTCCCCAACAAAAAAGAATATTGTGCTAATGTCTTCTAGAACCACTTGGAGCTTAAACAGTTAATTTTAGTTTATACAGTTCACAGTTCCATCATGCACAGCCAGTCAGCTGTTATGGTAGGTCACATAAGTACTATACTGTGCATTAGTTTTAGCAGGTTACAGAAAACAGGCAGCTGTAAAAAGTCACTAGTATTTCCTTCCTAACTGAAACACTACTTTAGCAAATCTCACTGCTTTGTTTAACGATCATTTCATGCTAGATAAAGTTTCATGGCAGTGTCCATTACTGGTGTTGAACATTAAATGTCTTTCACTTATTACTACACCAGATTACACTGTGTTAGCCCAAACTGGTACCAAACTGATTAACATTGATTAGCCTAGCTTGTGTGAACTTAGGCCATGGGCTGGAGGCAATTAATTAGCACGCACATGTATATTTTCTGATGCTAACCATGTTTGAAATACTCTGAAATATCTACTATATTAAGTACTCAAGGCAGTGTGCTCAGGTGGTTACAGCAGAGGTTTGGGAATCCAGAGATCACTGGTTCAAACTCCGTTAGAGTCAAATACTCACTGTATGATCTTGGGCAAGTCACTTAAGTGCCCTAGTCCATACAACTGTAAAAATGGAAAAGAAGGATCCTCAGACAATTATTTCTCCCCTGGCATGCTGCCTGAGCTGTTCACGCTTCGGCGTGGCCCCTTGCCTCTGCACTCTCTTGAGGAAGGGCCAGTGTTGGAACTACAGGGGGGCTTGCCAGAGCTCAACCCCCCCATAGCTCTGAAGAGATCCCTAGTAGTTCATGCATCACTGACATTGACTTATAATGGGAATGGGCGGGGGGGGGATAAATTTAAAGATAGCATCCTTATAGGCCCCCACAGCTCCCATGCAATTCCAACACTGGGTAGGCCTACCTCAAGAGAGTGCTGCCAGAGGGGACCATGCTGCAGCACAAACTGCTCAGGCAGTGGGACACAGCAGCAATAATTGTTTAAAGAATTTATCAAAATAATGTATATTAATGGACACCTATGTCTACTTAGGCAATACAAAGTGGCATTAAGATTTAAAGGTGAGAGCATCACCTCTAAAAGAAACAGTACTCTATTTAGTTGTAACACAAACAATTACCAGATTTCCATGAAGAAGGAAACATTTTCTCAGAAACTATGGAGTTATTTCTAGTGTAATTTTGTGATCACAATAAGTAGTTATCTGCCTGTATTGTAAGGTGAGTGGGCTGTCTTCCCAGTCTGTCTCATTAATATTCTAGCCCTGGCTGGAGCTGGCCTCTCCCCTTAATCAGTCTTCTTCTTTATCCTGAGGTTGTTTGAGCTGGAGATTCCAACTAACAATGAGTTGTTACATATCAGCTAGGCTATCCGTGGCAAATAAAATAAATAAACAAACAAACAAATAAATAAATACTATATGCATTCATGTACTGATAGGCAATGAAGCCTAGAGCATCAGTAGTCTAAGGAAAATTATGTTTTACTTATTCCTGTTTGTTATGCAAGGCAATATAAAGAGAAAGAAACATTTTTTAATATATGGATTTCAAAATTAATACGACAGTAAAGCATACAAAAAATCTGCGGTAATACTGTCACTCCAGAAGTGATAATACCACACTTCGAGAGTGATGATACTATTGTTCACATCCCATAATAGTATCGTTTGGGACCTGAACGATAGTATTACCAGCCAAGCTCAACAGCACAAGCCCACAACTCTCCAAATCAGTAAACCTTTTAAACATCAATCAACTATTGACACTCACAACACGGCTAATCTGGTCACACTCTGTCTGTGGCCAGCCAAAACAATTTTCAAAACATGGTGGTCATCTCTTGCTTAGTGAGAGCGCATAGTGTCCATTGCACTTCGTGCTTTTTTATTTTCGAAAGAAGTTATCTGGCTGATCCTGGCTCCCCCCACAAAAAGAAGAAAAGTTACGACTAAAAAACAGTTTTTTTACTGTCCCGTGTGTGCGAGCGGGCAGGGGAGAAAGAGATGGAGTGTGGCAGTGTCATGTGTGAGTGAGTGGGCAGGGGAGAAAGAGAAGAAGTGAGGCAGTGCGGCAATCAGCCAGGACTGACAGAATCCTTCATGGCAGCAGCTGACTGCCCACTACAAAAACTTGGATTCGTATATTAAAAAAAATAATAGCTTAGTATACATTTTAAGACAGTAATTCCATCTTGAGGTTCTGGGGACATGGGAAACTCTCGATGGAATTACTGCCTTATAATGTATGGTAGTCTATATATTATTCTCTATAATATGCATGTGTTCACAGGGGAAGGGTAGTTACTACACTTGCTTTAACTTCCCAAATTGTCACATGATAGTTGTTAACTTGGGCCCTCAGGTGTGTGTGTGCTTCCCAAATGATGAGGGTGGCTGGGCTAAGGTGTTCATGTTGCTACGTTAGTGGGGTACAGTTGATGGAAGGACTTTGGCATCATGAGACTCTCTAGTACAGACTTTACCTTTATTGTCCCTTACCACCACTCTGTGTTCCCACGAGCATGTAAGGTGCAGAATAGTTACCACTCACCTCACTCCACTGCCCCCAGTCTGCAGCATTTCAATGACAATCACCACCTTGGCTCCATGTTGGCTGCCAAAATGGTCCTATATTGTTTTGTTTTTTTCTTCACACCCAGGAGTTGTCACAGGTCTGGCGTGGAACAAAGGGGCCTTTATCTTTAACTCAGGTGTGTACTCGAAAAGGATATGACAAACAGGTTTCCATAACAATGATCTAGCAACTGTAACCTTAACCAGTTCACTTTCAGGTGCTTTGTGACTCCCTTGAGGCTCCCAGTTCATATAGTACCCAAGTATTGTTTTGAATATGCACCCCAGCTAAAGAATATCCACTAGAAATCTATATCCCTCTCAGATGACACTAAAGGGTCCAATCCTGAGCATACCCTCAAATTGCTGTCCATGGAACCAGCACAGGTGGCTACAAGGAATCCCTTCTTTATGTGCAGTATACAATGCTGTTCTCATGTGCTGACTTGCTCACAGACTCATTCAGAGTTCCTTGATGTGACCTGACTGACTCTCAATTCCCATTTATACTAGATGTAATACTGTCATATTCCTCACAACTACAGTAGCTGCACTTAGCTGAGAAACCACAGTTCTACCCCTAAGGGTCCTTGAATAGTCCAGTGCCCTTGGTGGTGTTCCAAGACCTGACACATCTGAATTCACGGCTGGATCCTAAGATCCATTTGAGGGCTCCCTTCCCCTGCAGGAACTTCATGGCCCAAGCCCAGCACAGTGCCCCCTGGTGACACTCTATCACAGCTGAGTAGCTGCTAGCCAGACAGCTGGAAGCCTGCTTTTCAACACTCCATCCTGCCACTCTTCTCCAAGTCACCCTAGATACTTGAGGTACCCCCTTTTATGCCCTGGCAAGGAGCATTCCACTCCTTCTTAGCACTCCCCCAGCCAAAGGAGAGGTGGGGATGCCCACCTGACCCTAATCTAGGAGCCTGGGCTACATGCTTTTTCAAAATTCCTGTTTGAACGACATGCAGTACATTATACATTATGATTACCATGAGGCTAAATAAGCATAGCTGATTTTATTTATTATACCGTACCTGATCCCAGTAGTAGAGACATAGGTCAGGAAGCATAGGCAAACCAGAGAAAGTTATAAAATTCACAAGTAGCTTTTTATTAATATTGACAACAATAAAATAAAAAAATAAAATAAAAATTGTACAGGATAGTTATCAATACAGGCAGTACAATGAAAGCCCTACATCTGGGACTCTGTAAAATCTCCAGCTCTCTATCTCTTTCTAAATGAAACACTTCTCTCTTTTTATATGAGATGCTTTTGCCTGGCAGTTTAAACTGCACCCTGTTCTTGTAAGTTGCATCTTCTGTTCCTCACAAAATGTACCAGAACTTTCTCAATGTATTTCCTGAGGCCAACCAGAAGAGCATATCTTAATCTAAAACAGGTGCAACAAAACAGAACATTGTGTACCAGAGTTGGGTTCCTGTCGACAATTCTATAAACAATCTTGAGGAAGTCAAAATGCATCTCAATATCAGCCCCCAGTCTTCCAGATTTCTATTTCTTCTAATAAACCCAAATAGCTTTCTGCAGTTATTTCAGCAACATAACTATATACATTTACAAGCCAAGGGATCCAAGTTCCATTTTTTTTGTAATTAATACATTGTTAGGTATAAGAAAATGCATGGCTTATTCTCAAAGACATCCTAGCTGGGGCAAGTCCCATAGAGTTACAGCTCTAAAACTGGAAGTGCATAAAACTCTTCAATTTATAATCAATTAAGGGTACAGTAGTTATACTTGATTAACACACCAACACTGTTGTTCAGTGATGGAATACATTGCTACATTACTACATCCATTTAACTAGGTAAAGTCTGATGAAGTTTGTTCTGAACTATCTGGATTGTTGTTAGTAAACAGACATAGGATGCTCTCCTATTGACACCCTAATGCCCCTATTTGTTGTCTAAGACTAGTGGGTGGTGTATTCTTGATGGGACAATGGGTTCACCCTTGTAGTCTGTGGGTTATGAAAATTGGTGCAGTGCAGCCTATTGATGGTGGCTTACGGCCAATCACCTAGGGTGAGAACTGCCTAAAGGGAGCTTGCAGTAAACAGAATTGAGGTAAGTACCCTAAATGTCTGCTTAGACATCAAGTCTATTTTGACTGGAATGAAGCACTGTCTTATAACTAGCTGATTTGCATTTCTACCAGCCATTCTTGCACTGGAGTAGGGGCTTGATTTTTTCAGTGTCTGAGAATGATCCTTTTGGCTGTGACCAAAGCACTTAGTAGCCATTTCACCCCTCCAGGGGAAATACCCTCCTATGATTGACGAGTATGCTGGAGTCCTAGCATTACTAGTTGGAGTGTGAGTGTTATTCTGCTGGTTGTTATCTCTCTACAAATCAATGGGATCTCCATCCAGAAGTTAGGTAAGGTCGGACAGAATCATAGTATAGGGGTGAGAGTGCCTTCATTTATCCTGCATCTCCAAGAGTCTCCTGATGGGAGAAGGCCCTATTCCTGCAGTTTGTGCTGCATTCTGCAAATTGCATGAACCTGCTTTTTATGTCTTTTACTGCAGACTGCACACTCTTCCAGTAGCTACTGCAGAGCTGCGATGTGATATCTTAGCCTAGTTCTTTGTTTGGTCACACACCAAGTGCCTCCCAACAAATTTTATTAAGATGCATTGAAAATGCATGGGTTGAGCTTGCCAAATCCTATATACTGATTTGAATGCAGGAGAGTTGTGGCCTCCTTCTAATTGGCGAGCTCCCCTGTAAACACCTGTGACCTCTTATTGGCCAGAGCACACTACATAAGTACTGTAATAAAGCAGAGAGTGGTTTTCCCACAAGACAGAGAGCAAGCAGGGGGATTTCAGCTTAGAATGGCAAGATAAAATATGATGCTTTTTCCTGATGGATGGAGGCAGTCATGTTGTTGCGGTGATCAGGTCTGACCATAATTCAGCTGGAAGATGAGACTAAGAACCCCACCAATAATTTATAACAAGTAAGAATATTGGAATTATTTGAAAGAAATTACAGGCTTTAAATCAGCAAAGTGGGTTCCTTTGTCCACCTTTGTCTGACCCTAGTGGTGGGGTCCAGAGTGAGATTAAGAAGGTACTTGTAGATGTCATGGGTCCTCACTGTCTCCTCATTTAGGGGCTATAGGAGTTTGTCAAGGGGGTTAGGTTCTGGGGTTTGAAGATTCAGCCCCAGTATAGGTTTCAGTGCATGTCTTACATAGAATTTGATGGCAGATAAGGACTGCTTGGCCCACCCAGTCTGTCCATTTCACTACCTAAGGGATAAGCTGCAGATCCTAGTTAACTAGCAGCCTACTTCTTTCTACCCTCACCCCCTAGAATTGCCTTATGACTGTCCCATGCATGCTTGAATTCAACCACTGTTTTTGACTCCACAACCTCCTCCGGAAGGTCGTTCCATGCATCCAGAACCCTCTCTGTGAAAAAATACTTCCTTACATTACATCTGAGCCGCCCCCCCATCTTCAAATTGTACCCCCTTGTTCTTGCACACCTCTTTTTTTGAAAGATGCTACCCTCTTGGACTTTGTTGATTCCCTTGAGGTACTTGAAAGTTTCTATCATGTCCCCCTTCCCCCTCCTTTCCTCGAGGCTATACATATTAAGCTCCTTTAGTCTCTCTTCATATGTCTTGTGGTGCAGACCCTGTACCATTTCAGTTGCCCTCCTCTGGACAGCTTCAATCTTGTCTATGTCCTTGCAGAGATTGGGTCTCCAGAACTGCACACAGTACTCCAGATGGTGTCTCACCAGCTGTTTGTACAGAGGGATAACAACTTCCTGTTTTCTACTAGTGATGCCTCTCCCTATGCATCGCAGTATTCCCCCAGCCCTCCTTACTGCCCTCTCACATTGCTTGCCCACCTTTAAGTCATCTGATATGACTACCCCAGGTCCCTTTCCATTTTTGTTGTTGTTAGTATCTCACCCCCCACTGTGTACTCTTCTCCTGGGTTTTTGTTTCCCCATGTGCATTGCCTTGCACTTCTTAGCATTAAATCTAAGCTGCCATACATTTGACCATTCCTCTAACCTTGCCAAGTGCCTTCTCATCCTTTCCACCCCACCTTGTGCATCAACTCTGTTGCAGATCTTTGTGTCATCTGCAAAGAGACATACTTTTCCTTCCAGTCCCTCTGCAATGTGGCTTATAAAGACATTGAAGAGGACCGGTCCTAATACTGAACCCTGCGGCACTCCACTAGTAACCCCCCTTTCATCAGAGTGGATTATATTTACTATTACCCTCTGTGTCCTATTCTCCAGCCAATTCTTTACCCAGGCTATCATCTTGGGACCCACTCCCAGGCTGGCTAACTTGTATATTAATCTTTTGTGTGGGACTGAGTCAAATGCCTTGCTAAAGTCTAGGTAGGCCATGTCCACAGCCCCCCTGATCTACTACTTTGGTCACCCAGTCAAAGAAATCTATTAGATTCATCTGGCATGACCTTCCTGCTGTGAACCCATGCTGCCTTGGGTCCTCGCCCCCCTGGCCTCTAGGTACTCGACAGTTCTTTCCTTCAGAAGTGATTCCATCATTTCCCTATCACTGAGGTTAAACTAACAGGTCTGTAGTTTTCTGCTTCTGCCCTGCTCCCACTTTTGTGAAGGGAATCACATCTGCCCTCCTCCAGTCCTTAGGTACGCCTATCCTCCCATGATTTGTTAAAGAGGTAGTAAGTGGTGTCACTAGTTCTACCCTTAGTTCTTTTAGAATTCTGGGATGAATCCCATCAGGCCCCATTGCTTTGTCCACCTTCAGTTTTAAGAGTTCTTTCAGAACCCTTTCTTCTGTAAATGGGCTGGTATCAACTTCTGTATCCAGAGTGTTTCTATTGTTTGTTTTAGGTACCTCCCCCTCTTCATTTGTAAATACTGAGCAAAAATATTTGTTTAGTATTTCTGCCTTTTCATAGTCACCATTTGCCCACCCCTTCCCCTTTACTAAGCCTCACTATCCCTCCCTTAGTCTTCCTTAGCTCCCTGATGTACCTAAAAAAGGTTTTATCCTCCTTCTTAACTGAGTTGGCTATCTTTTCCTCAGTTCGGGCCTTTGCTGTTCTGACTGCCTTTCCAGCTTCGTTTTGCTTTAACCGATACAATTCTCTGTCCTGCTCCTTCTGTGATTCCTTGTACTTTCTAGATACTTTCTTTTCTCTTGAACCTTCACTGCCACCTCCTTTGAGAACCATAGTGGTTTTACATCATTTTGTTTTGTTTATTGCTTCACACAAAGGCTTGTCACCTCTGTGATGGCAGTTTTATGATTTCCCATTGTCCTTCCACCCCTCCTTCCTGCCCATTTGCTAGTGCATTCCTTAGGCACTCACCCATTTTGGCAAAGTCAGCCCTCCTGAAGTCCAGTACTTTTGCCCTTGTATGGCTTGACTCTATTGCTGTGTTTATTGTGAACCATACTGTTCGATGGTCGCTAGTTCCCAGATGGCTACCCACTTCTACATCTGTGATCCTCTGTCCTTCTCCATTTGAGAGGACCAGGTCTAAGATTGCTCCCTCTTGAGTGGGTTCCAATACTAGTTGTCTAAGGCATGCCCCCTGTAGGGCATCTAGAATAACCCAGCTCTTAGAAGTGGCTGCTGCAACTGCACTCCAGTTGACATCTGGCATATTCAGATCACCCATCAGCAATATCTCCCCTTTATCTGCCATTCTAAGTATACTTTCTATCATTTCCTTGTCCATTTCCTCCCCTGAGAGAGTGCTGTATACAACCCCTGTGGGATTGCGGTGCCATTGCCTGCCTCCAAATTGACCCACAGTGCTTCTTCTCCTCCTGTTTACCTTTTGTTCTGTTGCTTTGATTCCTTCCCTTATATAGAGAGCTACTCCTCCTCTTCCTCTTTTACCCTCCCTGTCCCTCCTGTAGATAGTGTATTCTGGTATGTTTACGTCCCAGTCATGGTTCTGTGTGTACCATGTTTCTGTGACTGCCACGAAATCCAGATGTTCCTCCTCCATCAAGGCCACTAATTCAGGAAGCTTGCTACCCAGACTACAGGCATTGGTACTCTTTGTTCTCCATTTTTTTGATGAATTTACCTTCTGTAGCAGCATCCCCCACTGACCTTTCTACCTTGGTCTTTTTCTCATTTAGTACCCTGTTTTGTAGGGGGAGGCTAGGATTTTCCTGCTGCTTATCAGTGCCTCCTTCCTTGACTAGTTTAAATGTTTGCCAATGAAGCATTTAAAACGATTGCCCAAAAGACTTGTTCCCTTTCTGGACAGATGCAGACTATCCTGCCAGTATAGGCTGGTGTCCCTCCAGGTGGAACCCCAGTCCCCAATGAAGCCAAACCCCTGTGCTCCACACCATTTTTTCAACCATTCGTTAAACCGTATGGTACAAAGTACGCTCGCCTCACTCATGCCACTGACAGGCAGCACCTCTGAGAAGGATACTGTGTGTGCTACTTGTCTTAGGCCCTTCCCCAACTCTACAACGTCCTTCTGCACTGCTCTAATCTCATGATGAGCCAAGTCATTTGTCCCTAGGTGGACAATGACGTCCAGCTCAGACTTCTGTGCAACTGTTCTCATGATCCTAAGGATGCGCTTCTTGTCCCTCCAAGCCATGGCACCAGGCAGGCACCTTACTTCAGTTTTCCCTGCTCCTCCCAGTTATATCCCCCTAATAACTGAGTCCCCCACCAGGAGCTGCTTCCTTTCCCTGTGGTGCCCTCTGCCTCCTTCCTGAGGAGATACTTCCAGTGTTGGTGTTTGGGAAGCTGGAACTCAGTTGGATGAGGGATTTCAGAGTGTTAAGTGGGAGGTGCAGTATGTCAAAGAGTTACTGTATTCCTGACGCGGACCATGCCTTCCCCTGAATGGTTTTACCACCAATGCAAAGCCTCAGATTATACCATATAGGAAAATGTTTCACTTTCTCTGGCTCCCATCTACTGAGCTTGAGGTACTTTTCCCAGGTCCCCAGGGTGTGTACCAGGGTGGGGTATAAGAGTGTTTTTTTTTTCAATCGGGTTCAGATTGGGACTATGGTAACTAACAGCCCTCCAGCCACTAATGCTTGGCAATCTGCCCATCTGGATTTTTAGGTTTGTGAGCTCCACTGGGCCATCTGTGCAAGTTGGAACAGAGTGTTAGCCATGAATTGCAGCTGTAAGTCTGACAGTTTGAGCCCCCCCCCCCCATTTCTGAAATCCATTGCCAGCCCTGGCCTGCTGATGCATTTAGGGCATTTACCTCAGAAGAATCTCTGCAACTTGGAGTGCGTTTTAATAATTTTAGGGTTTACCTATAAGCAGAGGTTGTCTAGCACATATTGAATTTCAGGGGCTGCCATCATTTTGAAGTCTTGTGCCCTCCCCAGTGGGGTATATGCAGCATTTCTGATCTTTTTAGGTCTTTGTTCAGGCCTTCTAGTAGCAAGCCTAATTATCCTTTCCCAAAAGTGCCAAGTTCCAATGTAACTGATTTCCCTACATAGTCCAATGGTGGGCAGCATGTTGCATCCCCATGAACACTGCAGTAGCTGCCCTACCTGCAGGGATGACACAAGGACTTGAGACTTATAAACATTAAGCTTGTATCCTGACAGCTTACTGTATCTGTCAATTAAGTCTAGGAGATGTGATACAAACTGACTGGGTTTTGTAAGTGTCAGCTTAATATCATCCACATAGGCCAACACCATGTGCGCTTCTCCCATGTTTGTCTAGACCTAGGCCAGTCAAGGTCGGCATAGAGCCAACATTAATGTTTGAGCCTTGAGGATGCTGAGGCATACTGGAATATGTTTTGTATGTTGTGTCTCATCTGTGTAGTGATACCTTTGATGCATTAAGATAAGTTACAGCACCATAGGTAAGAGAAGGGAGCAGGATTCCTCTGGCAATGGTCAGTCTAGCAGTGGGTGTTAAGATGTGATTAGTCTTGTAAGCAAGCCCAATTTCAGAGTTCACAGCCTTACATGTAGACAGGATGTGTTGATCAAAATCAAGGGGCCCATTAAGTAGAACCCCTAAGAATTTGAAGGAGCTCACTGTCTTCAACAGAGAACCATTAAAGCAGGAAATACTAAGTTGACTTTGAGACGACCTAAGCTTGGCCGCAGTGCTAAAGACCATAGAAACATAGAATTTGATGGCAGATAAGGACCGCTTGGCCCACCCAGTCTGCCTCGAGTTTTCCCCACATTAAGTAGGAGCTTGTGTCTGGAGAGCCATGTCTGGTCACTGTGGAAGGCAGAAGAGAGGGTAGGATTTATCTCTGATATACATTTGGAGCTGGAGTACAGGACAAGGTCTTCCACATAAAGGAGTGATGAGCAGTGAGGGATATCCTGGGTTATATCATTGATCAAAATAGAAAAAAGAAGGAGACCCAGGATGGAACCTTGGGGAGCCCCTACAGTGGTGGATGCTTGGTCAGATAAAACCGAATTAAATTTCACGACCTGAAATCTGTCCATTAAGTAGTTATTAAACCAGGATACAGATTGTGGTGAGAAGCCAAGAGGTAGAAGATTTGTGAGCAGAAGAGGGTGATCAACAAGATCGAAGGCTTTTGTGAAGTCAAGAAGTACCGCTCCTGTCAGAAGACTTGAATCCATGGCACAGAGTGCATTTCTGCTGAATTTAAGCAGATCAATAGTGGTACTATGCTCTTTGTGGAAGTCATGTTGGTTAGGCAAGAGCAAGTTAAATTTAGATAGATATTGAAAAGCTTGGGAGGCCACCAGTTTTTCTAGGATTTTTCCTAATACGGAGAGGATTGCTATGGGCCGATAATTAGAAATGTCTTTTTTGTCACCTTTTTTGAAAACAGGAGTGACTCTGGCAATTTTCCACGTATTAGGGACATGACCATGACAGAGAGATGGAGTATATATTCTAGCCAGAGGGGAGGCAACAAAAGGGGCTGCAAGTTTTAGGACTTTTGGCTCAAGGCAGTCTGACCCAACACTTGTGCTGTCAGAGGTAGAATTAAGGAGTTTTAGGACATCAGGCTTGGTGATGGCTTCAAAATGGAAAGGAGGGTGATCAGGCTTGTGGTTGGTCTGTGTATGGCAGGGTTTTGGTTATGTAGCGGGAAGGGCAGCGATGAAGTTAGATAGATCAGTGAAGTGGGTGTTAAACGAATTAGCAGTAGCTCTCAGGTTATTACAATGCACGCCATTCAGGACCATATTGTTGGAAGAGAGGGATGTTTGGGTACCCAGCAAGGTTTTAACATGTGACTAGAACTTTCTAGAGTCCCTAGCAGCATCCAGCAGGAGTTCTTTGCAGTAGGTGCTTTTTGCTAATCTAATTTGCCTCTTACAGGAGTTCCTCTGTGCTCTGTAGCTGTTATAGTCTGACTGGAGACCTGAGCTTTTATAGTGCCTCCAGATTTTGTCCCTAGCCCAGAGTAGAGCTAGCAAGTCTTTGTGAAGCCATTTTGTTTGTTTACCATGAACACAGCAAGTAATGGAGTAATGAGAGGGGTGTGTCTGTCTTGGAGAGCCCTAAAATGGGTCAGGAAGTAGTCGAGGGCCGTCTGAATGTCTTGGGTCGAATAAAGGAAGGACCAATCATTTGAGGAGACCTCAAGAATGAATTTAACCTGATTTAGTCTGGCGAATTTCCTAAAAGTGATATATTTAGGCTGTGGAGAAGGGACCACTGAAGAACTCCAGGTGTAAAAAATGGGTGAGTGGTCACTTATAGCGCCCACTAGGGAGCCTGCAGTCTTAATTCTGTCAGTGCAATTTGTCAATATCCAGTCAATGAGGGTACCTAAATTTGAGGAGGATGAAGCTCTGGTGGGGCAGTTTATTATTTCACGTAGATTGTATCTTAACACAAGGAAGAGGAGTGTATTATGCTCATTACCAATCCAATTTAAATTTATGTCACCAAGAATGGGTACTTTATTTTGTCTGATAGCAAGGGAAACCTTTTCAAGCAGTTCTGCTATGCCAGAGATTCAGCTTTTCATTTATTTATTTATTGAATACTAGGAGAATATACCTTTGAACTAACAGCTCTTTTACAAAGGTTCCACATCAAATTCAGGGGTAACAGGTTGACACCAGGTTTACACTTTACAAAAATGCAGGGACAAGAAAAGAGAGCATGCAGTAGAAGAAACAAATGAAGCAAATAGGAAGTTCAAAATGATTACAAACAATTTCCAGGGTAAACAAATACAGACGTAACTAAATACAGTACAAATTGATACTATAGTCAACTGAAGGTAACAAGTGTGCAACAGAAGTTCATTCAAGGTAACATATTGAAAGAGTTTCAGAGACAAAAGTGAAAGGAGTGGAGATGGAAAGGGGTATGGGGAGGTAGAGGAGTGTGAGGGTGGTGGGGGGAAGGGGGCATGAAGAAGCAGCTAGGAAGGCCGTGTCTGGTGGAGGGAGGGGTTGGGGGAGTGGCAGAAGAAAGATGGGGTTAAGTGCTACATTCACAGTCGCACTTTTAGTTGTTGGAAACTAAGTGGGCCCTCAGAAGTGTTTTGAATTGACCAATTTTAGTGCAGGACTGAAGGTCAGGGTTGAGAGAGTTTAGCCAAGTTGTGGCCCTATATGCAAATGATCGTGACCTAGGGAGGTGTGGCAAGAAGGACATTTTAGTATTTGTCACTTTCAATGTCTGTTATTTCTGATCCTGGTGTTTAGGCGGAAGAGGCCTTGAACCCAGGGGAAGTGAGGCCAAAGGTGGCCTTCTTTGCTAGGAGTCAGGTTTGATATTGACTCCTGTCATCAAAGTTGAGCAAGCCAGTGCGAGAGAGTAAAGCTTGCATGAATGAATCAGGTGGTGGGCCTGTAAAATCAGTCTGTATGCTTTGTTGAGAGTAACCCTGATTCTGTGCAGGGCTGAATCAGATGCTGCTCCACAGACCACCAGCACATAGTCAATGATAGGTGTGACAGAGTTAGACACTGCAAGTCTGAGACCTTCATCAGTGAGACAGTGTTTGTGCTTGTACAGTATGCCAGTTCTTGCGTTGGCAGACCTAGCAACCCCCTCGATGTGTTTTGCGAGAAGGAGAGAGTGCTGTCAGTAGTGACACCAAGGTAGTTAAAGGAATTGACCATTACGGTTGTTGCAAATTTGGAGTTGGTAAGCTTTGTGACTGTTCTGGGAGGAGACAAAAAGCATGGTCTTAGTCTTTTTTGTAATTAATAACAAGTTTATGGTGCAGTAACCAAGATTCTACAGCAGAGAAGCAGGTCTGCATATGTTCCCCGAGAGCAGTCAGGTCAGCCTGGCTGGAGAACAGCACTGCATCATCAATATACAGAAGGACCTGGCCATAGCAGGCCAGGGAGAGATTGTTCAGAAATAAACTGAAAAGTAGGGGGCCCAAGACTGAACCTTGTGGGACCCCCATGGTGACTGGGCATTTTATAATTTAATATAGATCCAGTAGGTGTTCTTTGCAGTAGGTGCTCTTTGCTAATCTAATTTGCCTCTTAAAAAAGGATTGTAGGTGCAGATTATGTGCAGTTTTTTAGCACCCAGGAGGAGGGTGGTGTGAAGGGATTCACAAGAGGAGAGGGCTAAGGTGGAAGTGATGGAGAGATTAAGACGGGTTTTATAATAGAGTGCCACAATGGAAAATCTATAATTATACTTTCTGTTTATATCCTTCACTGAGAACAAAATACAGGTTTTGACCTGGTGTGGCGGAGTTATGCTACACCCTCAGCTGTGACTGATGGAGCACTTTTCTATCTCCTTATTTCCTAGCCACCAAAACTTCTGTTAATGCTTTTCTCTTTGTTTTTCTTCTCCCCCCCACCTTAGGTCAGCCACCTAGCATAGCTTTTTACTATCCCTACTAAACTTCCTACTAGTTTTCTCTTTTCATTTTTTTTTCCATTTCCAACCATTTCAGTCCCTGGAATGATGCCAAACACCCTGAGAGATGTTCTGTAAGGTGCATAAGTTCATTTTGTGTACAAAAAGTATAAAGGCTATTTTAAATAAGAATAAATACAGTTAATAAAACCTTTTTAAATATAAAGGATTCAGAATCCATATAAAACAATAATAATTTCATGGTTAGTTCAGTTGTAAGAAATCCTTAAGGTTTTTTCATAAATTCACATTATAAACCTGTTACTGTAAAAGTGCTTAGCCACTGTGGATCAGAGATATAGAGTCAATATCTGTGGAGATATACACTGTACCTTTTGCTGAACCAGGAAGTCCCCTGGAACAAACAAACTCCCTTGGTTTTAAAACAGCATGTCCAGACATGTAACAGCATGTTCAGACATGAAAATAGAAAAGGCTTAGTCAGGTGACTCCATCCAAAAGATATAAAACCTCTTCACTAAGTTCACTTCAGGTCAGTCCAGTGGGGCTCAGCCCTGAGAGAGGAGGAGAGGTTCTACTGTCTTTGCAGACAAGCTGTTGAATGCAGATGAGAAGGGTCTTAGGAGCTCTAAGATCTAGGACTGTATTATGGGAGAAACTACTGATATTAGGTAGTGATTTTATTTGCAACTTTTTTTTGTTTTCATTTATTATTTTTTGAACTTTTGAAAAAATATTTCACACTACGGTGTGTTTTAAACCTGTAAATTTGCCTCGTCTGAAGTTTATTCTGACACACTTTGACACCTGGTCTTTAGTTATTTAGCTGACCTGCCCTCTAACGTCAACGTTATTGCACTAGGTGATTTTAACACCAGTTGGCTGGCCCCAGAAGCTGACCCCTTTAAGGACACCATTGCAGCTGTTAACCTCACTCAACTTGTTACCACCCCCACTAGGACCAACTACAGAACTGGGAAAAACTCACTCCTTGACCTTATACTCACCTCCCACCCTGACAGGATAACCCGCACAGATGTACTATCAGACTCATTGAGCGACCACTCCTCGGTCATCGGCCACTGGTCAAACAAAGCCCCTAAGGATCCTGCCAAGGTATACTTACAGAGCGTGTTTAAGAAAGGGTACCTTCAACATCTCCAGCACTACCTTGAGCACACCGACTGGTCCCCTTAAGAATCTGCCCATAGTGTGGATGCCGCCCTTAATTATTTTATCCACCACTTTAACAACAGCTGCAATTTATCAAGCATAAGGCAAAGGGAGTAAGTAACCCCTGGATCACCCCTCAGTTAATCTAAATGATGCTCAACAGTGGCAATCTCTGGTACCTAGCTCATGACGCTGGGAGGCCCTCTGACATGCAGTGTTACATGGCAAAACATAACTCCTGTACCAGGGAGATATGTCGCACCAAAAGGGAATACTTTAAGTGCAAACTCACAGACACCTGGGGTAATAGGAAGCGTATCTGGGAAAGCATTAAAGACCTCACTGGTAAGCCCTCAAAAACACCCCCTAATGCAATTTATGCCAACAGAGCTCTCTCACAGGACCCACTAATAATTGCAGATACCCTTAATGATGCCTTCATTGACCTCTCCGGTACACTCCCCTCTGACTTCTTAAGACAGCCTGCTAGTCAACCTAGTGCCATGGGCACCCCCTTCTCCTAAGCCCCCCCTCCCTTCTACTTCAAGAGAGTCTCCATGCCAAAAGCAAAAAAAATACTTACAAAGATTCTTGGGGAAAACTAGGTTCAGCAACGACACCATAGACCTTAAATTCCTGCACCAGAGCCTTTACGCCATCCTTAAGCCCCTTACCATTCTTCTCAACCTCTCCCTCTCCCAAGAACAATTCCCACTAATCTGGAAGACAGCTCTAGTCGTGACTGTCAATAAAAGTGGTGATAGAGCACAGCTCTCTAACTACCAACCTATCTCCATTCTTCCCTCCAAAGCACTTGAGCATATCGTCACAGACTAGATGACCGAATACCTTACCAAATACAATATCCAATGCAGGGAGCAGCATGGCTTTAGGACGGGGTATAGCACAACCACCACCTAGCTGGAATACACTGACTTCTTGCACTGTGCACTTGACTGAGGACAACTGGTGGGGTTAATCTACGTCAACCTCACCAAGGCTTTCCATACCATGAACCATTCCCTTCTACTTCATTTGCTCCAGACTATAGGCCTCTCCTCAGAGGTCACCAGGTGGTTCTCCAGCTATCTTAGAGGCAGAACACAGCAAGTCAAAATTAATGACATCCTGTCCAGCTCACTTCCTGTCAACTCAGGCATCCCCCAAGACTCCATCCTTGGACCTTTATTGTACAGCCCCGTTCCTCAGTTCACTCCCTAAAGCCTGCCCTAGCAACATCATTCTGTATGCTGATGATGCTGTCCTTTTTTCAAGCCACTCTGACCCCACCCTAATCACCAAAGATCTCCAGACAAGTTCTGCAGCAACTGAACATTGGTTTGGAGATCATAAGCTACTAATGAACTATACAAAAATTAAATCAATGCTTTTCTCAAGTTCACATAACCAATACAAATCCTACACCTTAACCATCCTTAACAACCAAAATATCCCCCTTGAACAAGTCAGAGAATTTAAGTATCTAGGTATAACCTTAGATAGCCCCAATCCTACTCCTCACATATCAACCTTATATCAACCTTATATCTAAATCTATTAATGCTAGGATCGGCACCTTATATAAACATCGGCACTGCCTCAGCCCTGAAGCCCTCAGAACCGCCATCTCAAGCTCTGTTGTTTTTATCATTGATTATAGCCTGATCATCTATGGGGCTGCCACTGACTCTGCTATGAAAAGAATAAATGTGGCTCTCACTAAGGCTTGTAGATTTGTCTCTGGTGGTGCCCCAAGGTTCAACCATACCTGCGATCTCTACATGCAAACTCTTTGGTTAAATCTCAAAGGTAGCGTCACCTACCAGACTTACCTTTTGCTAAAAAAATTAGCCTCGGACAAACCCCGCCTACTGCCTTACTCCTTCTGCTACCAGCACCAAACCCCTCTTACACACGTAAATCCACCTTGACAAAATACTAGGTCACTTTCTGCAGGACCACTCAGGGGCAGTGATCCTTTACGTTTAGAGCCCATACTTGGATCAATAATCTCCTTCCTGAGATCAACAGGTACCCTACTCTTGGTCCCTTTAAAAGTAGCATTCATCAGCACCTGAATTCTCTCAATAATTGCTTCTTCCCCCTGTAACAAATCAACCCCTCTGTGCCCTCTTGTAACCCTAAGCTTGGCTCCTATTGTCCTAGACATGAGTCTCTGTCCTGAGCACTCTCCTCCTCCTCTTTTTCCCTGAACTTAGCACGCACCCCCCCAACCCCTACTCTGTATTGACTATGTCACCTTAGACTGCATTAACCCTCTTCTCACTCTTCTGCTCATCTTTCCCTCCACACCAGCCCTTTCCTTTTCCTGCACACCTCCCTCTCCTTTCCAACCAGTTCTACTCTCTCTTTTCCTATCTCCCCTCCACTTCATTCCTGCCTGACACCATAGCCCTGCTGCCCGCCCCATCCTTCTACTGCTTGCTGTACGTCCCACATATCCTTGACTTCCGCCTTTCTTTTCTCTCATTCTCCTCTTCCCTCTTCTACTTGTACTGCATATGTATTTATACATACTCCTATGTGTTTATGCCTTTATCCATTTGTAAATACCCTGAACATATGTATTTCCAATCATGATCTGTAAATAGTTGCTATAATTGTACTTTTAATGTATTGTTAACTCATGTTATTTTCTATGTTCATCTATGTTACCTGTTTCTGTATTTTACTCCCAATCTCTATTTGTACTTGACATGGAACCTTTGTAAAAGAACCTCTGGTTCAAAGGTATTGTAATCCTAGTAATAAATAAATACAAGCATTTGTCAATGCCGAATGTTGTCTTGCTGCCATTGGCAGTGCAGGAGTTAGAGAGATGCAGCATAGGAGTGGCAGTCAAGTATTGAACTGATGCCAACCCACCCCCAGCCTACAGAGAGTGAGAGGCATTAGGGTGTCCCTGTGGGTGTTTGGTAGTGCAGTGTGGGAAAACATGCTGGGCAGGATGTGAAAAATTACAGCTGCACAGTTCATAAGGAGGTGTAATTAAATGGCAGTGCTGAAAATGTGGCATACAAATATACGAAAGTTGTGGAGTTGCAAGGGTGCGTGGCAAATATGCAAGGCACGCTTGCAGCACTGCCAGTTTGTGGGTATTCTACATCAAATTTTCAACATAGGCATTTTAGCACCTCTGCTCATGTACAGTGTCACTGTCATTTCCTCAAAGTGTCCCAAGAAGAGATTTCGCACAGTGACCTTGCTATTCTGCGCCGGAAGTGCGGAAACACATTTTGGGCAGGATATGTGAAGTGACAGCTGTACTGTTTATCAAGAGGTGTGTAAAAATGGCAATGGTGAAAATCCAGAGTGAAAATATCACAAATGCACGATGGTACGAGCATGCGTGCAATCTGCCAATGCACGCTTGTAACACAGTCATTTTATGGAGTATCAGCTCCAAATTTTCAACATAGGCATTCTAGGAGCTCTGCTCATGAACTGTGTCACTCTCATTCTCATAATCTGGCCCAAACGCTGATTTCCCACAGCGACTGTGCAATTGTGCGCCGGAAGTGCGGAAACACATTTTGGGCAGGATGTGGGAAATGACAGCTGTACTGTTCACAAGGAGGTGCAGAAAAATGCCAATGCTTAAAATACCGCATTAAAATATTGTGAATGCGCGGAGTTACAAGACTGCGTAGCAACTGCGCAACGCACGCTCGTAAAACAGGCATTTCTTGGTTTTTTCACCAAATTTGGAACATAGGCTTTTTGAGAGGCCAACTCATGAACACTGGCACTGTCATTTCGTTAATGGGTCCCGAAAGGTGATTTTGCGCAGTGACTGCGAAATCACCTTCCGAGGCTGATTAATGCCATGACAGTGACAGAATTCATGAGGAGGGGCCCCAAAAACCCCATGTTGAAAATTTGGTGCCAAAATTCCAAGAAATGCCTGAGATATGCAACAAAGTTGAAAAAACCCTATTCATTGCATTATACAGCTTACCAGCATTTCCTCAGTTCGCGGTCGGCTTTGAAGAGTGCAGACATACTCCCAGTCCACTGAAGATCGCTATGCTGGAGTCCGGAGGTAAGTATGGGGTGAGTGGGGGTGAGGGAGGCAGGTGTGCAGTGGTGGGTGCGGGTGGGGGAGGGGATCTAGACTACGAGGGCGGTTTTCGTTTTCAGGAAAAAAAAAAACATCACGGGACGGTTCTTCCGATTGCAGCATTTGGCATGCTGGGTGGCCCCAAGCATGCCACCTAAGTGGGTTTTGGGGGGCAGCCGATGGGGGATTGGGCACCCTGCCAGCACACAACACGGGGGTAATGCCGCCAGAAGATTGGGCACCCCCGCCGCAAACAAAGTCGGGGGACCGCGAGCCGAGGAGGATTGGGCACTCTCCCGGCATTCAACAGTTGGGGGTGATGCCAATGGGGAGTGGCTCCCGTCGGTGTGCAATGCAAGCGGGGGCGCGAGCTGAGGGGATTGGGCACCCCCTCAGCATTCCACATTTGCAGAGGGATGCCGACGGGGAGTGGGCTCCCATTGGCACACAAAAAAACATGGGGGTTGCCGACAGGGATTGGGCACCTGATGTCGACAGAGGGGAGGGGCCGCCCGCTTTGCCGACTATGGCCATAATGGCGGCGTAGCACGCCAAGCAAAGGAGCGCTGCGTCTGACGATTGCAGAGGACCTTTGCTTTGATGTGCTTGCCCCATTATGTATGCATGGTGTGGTGGTGGCATGCAGGCTGATTGGGGAATGAGGGACGCACCTACTGATGTGTGCCCTGCATTCGCCCAACAGCAGCCGTGCCCCTGAGACCCGCACTGTGGCAAGATGTTTCTTGCGCATGCGTGCAAGACAACATAAAAATAAAAGTGCCAGAGGAGTTGGACAAGCCACTCCAGTTCTTGTATCTTGACCTCATGTCTGCTGTCTTTCTCATCTATGCATGAGAGGTATTTTTCAGTGTCCTCTGCCTGGTGCTGTAAGGCTTGCACCTTTTCTTCTAGGTTGGCTACTGAGTTGTTAAAAGTTTTTATCTTGCTTAGCACTTGCTGAAGCAGTCCTTTATTCCAGTATCGCCATCTGATAGAGTTGTTGAGGTTGGCTTATTTCCCACCATTCGTGCTAGGCTGCCAGTAAATATCTTTAGTGCCATAGCTTTTTTTTTCATTCCAGATTCAGAATTTTGTTCACCCCAATTTTTTTTCCACTAGTTGAGCTGGGCTGACAGCGGTTAAGCTCTGCCGGCTCCTGATGTTAACGGATTTTGAAAGGAAATGCCACATAGCTCCGACTTATGTTGCCAGTCTTGTTGATGGCTCACATGTGCTCTCCTCACATATATTGTTTTAACCACAGAGAAGGAAGGAAAGAAGAAAGAAAGAAAGAAAGAAAGAAAGAAAGAAAGAAAGAAAGAAAGAAAGAAGGAATAGAAACAGCAAAAGAAGGAAGGGAAAATGATTGAATCACTTATGAAAGAAAGAATTGTTGAGTACCTAGAGGCCAGAGGGGCACAGGACCCAAGGTAACATGGATTCACAGTTGGAAGGTCATGTCAGACAATTCTAATCGATTTCTTTGACTGGGTGACCAAGGTAGTAGACCAGGGAGGGGCTGTGGACATGGCCTACCTAGACTTTAGCAAGGCATTTGACTCAGTCCCACACAAAAGATTAATAAACAAATTAGCCAGCCTAGGAGTGGGTCCCAGAGTGGTAGTCTGGGTAAAAAATATGCTGGACAACTGGATGCAGAGGTTAATAGTAAACAGAATCCACTCCGAAGAAAGGGGGGTTACTAGCGGGGTACCGCAGGGTTCAGTATTGGGTCTGGTCCTCTTTAATGTCTTTATAAGTGACATGGCAGAAGGACTGGAAGAAAAAGTATGCCTCTTTGCAGGTGACACAAAGATCTGCAACAGCGTTGATTAACAAGGGGGGAGGAAAGGATGAGGAGGGACTTGGCAAGGTTGGAGGAATAGTCAGAAGTATGGCAGCTTAGATTCAATGCAAAGAAGTGCAAAGTAATGCACCTGGGAAATAAAAACCCAGGGAAGAGTACACAATGGGCAGGGGGGAGGTACTAACAGCAACAAAATTGGAAAGGGACCTGGGGGTAGTCATAGCAGATGACCTAAAGATAGGCAGGTAATGTGAGAATGCAGTAAGGAAGGTTGGGGGTATACTGGGATGCATAGGGAGAGGCATCACCAGTAGGGAACAGGAAGTTGTCATCCTTCTGTACAGACAGTTGGTGAGACCCCATCTGGAGTACTGCATGCAGTTCTGGAGACCCCATCTCCAGAAGAAAATAGACAAGATGGAGGAAGTCCAGTTGAGTGCAACTAAAATTGTGCAGTATCTGCACCAGAAACCATACAGAGAGAGACTAAAGATGCTTAACATATATGCCCTCGAGGAAAGGAGAGTGGGGGACATGATAGAAGCTTTCAAGTACCACAAGGAAATCAAGAAAATCCAGGAGGGTAACATCTTTCAGAAAAGGAGATGTGCAAGAGCAAGGGGGCACAATTTGAAGATAAAGAGGGGGACGGCACAGGGGCAACGTGAGGAAGTATTTTTCACAGAGATGGTGGCGGACGCATGGAACAACCTTCCTGAGGAGGTCATGGGGTCAAAAACAGTGGAGGAATTCAAGAATTCATGGGACAGACATAAAGCAATTTCAGTGGGGGGTTAGGAGGAAGTAGGCTGTTGGTTAAATAGGATCTTCAGTTTATCCAATAGGTAGGAAAATGGGCAGACTGGGTGGGCCAAGCGGTTCTCATCTTCCGTAAAAGTGTATGTTTCTGTGTTCTGTGTTTCTATGTACATAATATGGTGAAATTGTGGGTTTTTTTTGAGTGGCCAACTTCTAGATACCACAAGAAAGATTTGACTGTGCAGTCAGGCAGGCAAGAGAGACAAACAAGAGGAAGAAGAGGACAAAATAGAGCCTAGCTTTTAACTCTCTCTGCATAACAAATGGGACAGGGTCTTACCCAACTCTGTCACAATCCCCAGAATAGAAAGACTAGTTCCTAGAAGGGCACAGAACAGATCTTCATTGTCTCAGTTGTAACTCATGTTTTTCAGAATAGTTTCTGACAGGCAGCAAGCTGAGCTGTGACATTCACTGAATGTTCCTATTCATTAAGAAAACCACAAACCATGATGAATCAACTTCAGTTTCCCATCCTGTGGATGAAATGATAAACTGTGGTCTCTGTTTCCCGCCTCTGGAAGCTGCTCAGTCAGAAGTTAAAGATCCCATGGCACTTTCTGAGAGTGGCAGTACTATCCTTGTCACATTGGACAGCATTTCCTCTCTCAATAATGTGGGCTCTCATAAATAGGGCTGCATGTGCTGTATTAGCGTACATTATGGCTGTTGCATGCATACTGCATACAGTTCTACCACAATCAGTATCCAGCTCATTACTTTGTAAAGTGCTTTGGGATATGGTGTGTGTGAAATGTGCAACTGTTTATAAAATAGACCAAGAAAATCCTCTGAACTGATAAGTTGAAACATGTCAGATGACCATGGACTGTTTAAGAAAAAATGCATGACAGGGTGTGGGTTATTGTGGAATGCATCCATGCCTGATGTGGCGTGTCATGTGGCACATCCAAGTGACTTAACCACATACAAAATGGGGTAATACCCCAATGAACCTCATTATGGAGTGCCTTACTGCGATTATACAGTGGACCCATGAGCAAAATAAATGTGAAAATATATTTTTTGTTTTGCTTTGCTTTTTAAAATCCCTAGTCTATTTAATAAGTGAGAAAACACTCCAAGGTATGTGATCATAAGGGAATAATGGACTTATTTGAGTTGTTGCTACACATGGCTATGCCTTGTGCCTAACAACCACCCAAAGTATGCATTATTCCTTTATAACCACACACCTTGTTATGTGTTATTCCTTACATATAAAACCAAGTTCTATTCTATTCTATTCTATTCTATTCTATTCTATTCTATGCACTAACATAAGCCTCCTAGCCCTCCAAATGTGTGGCACTACTGAAAGCAGTACCCATTGCCTGGAACAACAAAAGGCTGCATTTCAGTATTTGGGTATGTAACCCTTGTGTGCCACAAGCTGTTCTGGTTCCAAAGGCTCTGTTCTGTCCGCTGCAGTAAATAATCCTTTCAAATGCACTGATACCATCTGTGCATAGTGACAAAAAGGAATATTACAGGAGAGGATGGTTTAGCACTTCAGACAAACATGTTACAGTCATGTTCATTGCTGTACCAAATTAGGGACTCTAAGGCACTTGTTATGCCCCCCACGTAAGCCAGATTTCTATGGCTTTGATGACTAACTTGTTAAGAAATTACACTGAGACCATGAACTATTAGTGCTCATAAAAAAATAATGCATCCTAACTGCACAGAGGTTAAAAAAGTTCAAAAAATGTTTGACATTTGTTCTTTAATTCTGTATTGTAAAGAGGAAATAACTCACTGTCTCATTGTTATACTTTATAAAGTATGAATGGATATCCCACTTTTTTGCTGACAACCAGAAAAATGCAGAAGCCACAGCCTAATCTCAAATTTGGGCCCCAGCAGATGGTGTAACCTTTGGACTATCTCTGTTCAGGAGGAAGGAGGGTGCAGCTTGTTTGCTAGGCCAGAGTGTAAGTGGGAGCTTTTTATGATTCTGTGCTTTCCGCACAATATCATTGGAGTTTCTAATTTCATTCATGCACTACCGCTTGCAAATGATTTACGGCTTTCGGAAACACTTGACCTAGATGCAATCTATACATTTAATGTTGCTGGGAACAAAACCACTTCTTCTTCCACATGTTCGTAAAAATACACAGTTCCATTAACTCTTAACGCTCTGTTGGTGCTCTTGTATTTCACATCCCTTTTTATGTCTAAGTTTTTAATTGCTGTACTAACATTTAAAAGAAAATGCAGCTCCAGCTTATTATTCTCAACCACTTGTATCTCGCTTTTCTGATATTTCTGTTGTTTGTTTGATGGAGGCATCCAAGTAGTGGACATTTGTAATATTTAACAAGAAATCTACAGCATTAATAAAGGGCATATCTTGGGCCCAGCAGATATACAGTCCCAGCTGGTGGTGGAGTAGTGTCAGGGGGAACACAACCAGAAACTGCTACTCAGAAAGGAAGAATGTACTCGCTGGTGGGAGGAGGCTTCCTTGCGACTAAGTGGCATTGCAAATGATGGCCACCAGAAAGATGTTGGTGTTCAGAAGCAGGGTTTCTGACCAGTAACACCTTGAATGTGGCAACCACAGAGGACAGAGCTGGGCATGGCATCACTCACATGTTACTATGCCATGCGTAGTTTTCTGGGTGCACATAGCTTTCAACATCTTGATCCTCCACCCGCACAGCCTCTGACCTTTAGGTCTCGCCTCTGGGTGGAGCTGGCCATTGGCCCAGTGGGAGGGTTGCTGCTTACAGTGCAGGTGGCCTGAGTTTGCAAATGTGCAGAGAATGCTGGAGGACCAAGGGTGGAGTAGGAGGTTTGAGTGTCCTAGAGAATGCTTGCCACCTCTTAGTTAGGGGGTGGACTGATCCCTGCAACAGCAGCAGCAGCACCAGGGGGACCACAGGTGGAGCAGGTCAGCTGGGGATGGCAGTGGGAGTGAGAGATGTTTGGCTCATCACTGTGCATGTTTGTTGCATCCGTGCAGCAGCTAGTTGTTAATGACATCTCTAGGGAAGAGGAGTTACACAGAAACACCCCAGCCCAGCAAAGGGTTGCTGGTTCCGTGGCACGCTCAGGCCCCACACTGACTACTCATCCAATACAATGGCTCACTCACCATCAGATTAGTATCTGGAAGGTGGTGCTGACTCTGAAGGCCATGCTGTGGGGGATAGACCATTGTAGGACTCAGGTAACTGTGCCTTTGGGGTGCAAATTTAGTGACAGGGCTGGGCAGTCACTGTGAGCATCAGATTAGTGGGCAGTCATAGTCAGAAGAATAACAGTAATTAATAAAAAGGCACATTTCTTGTGGCTGAACTAATTATTTTTCCATCAGTTACACTGCACTTCCTGGTGGACTAGGGACCCCCAATCTCAAGCCTATTTGTAGTCCCTAGTCTACAGTGGATCCCATTTCCTCATCCTGTTTCTCCGTAATGTTGGATTTTCCTTATGGTCTCTCACTGAGCTTTATCCACTGTAGGCTCCACCGGTGAGAAGCCAGCAACAGCCCATAGACGTGTATCCCATAGATATACAGGTCAGGGTTTTGATGTATCATGTGATGTGGGGTTCATTGGCTGGAATGTGATTGAGTTTATTTCAGCGCATCATTTGAATACCAGCCCTGCCCCTTTCTCTGCGTAGTCACAATGCTCTGTGCAACTATGCACAGCGAGCTTGTGACCCCACTGTGTATGGCACAACCAGAACAATGTGGCACAGTAGCACCATTTTATGACTGTGATTGGGACCCATGATTTGTAAATAAATGACCTAATCTTTGGAAGATGATCTGCTCAAGGCCATGGAAAATTATTAATGAGTTTGCTGGCACAATGCATGGCACTGCAGAAAAAGAAAGGGTCCAAAACACTAGACTTGCCAAAACCTGCTTGGTACATGGCTGTGTCACGGAGCTCCATCGGCTGCCTGCTCTCCTCTCTCTGGCTGCGGAATCTCCCGGCACACAGGACTGAACCCAAAGGGCAACACATCGCCACAGGCGGCTGTGGCGTGGAGCTCCATCGGCCGCCCGCTCTCCTCTCTCCGGCCACCGAAATCTCCCGGCACACAGGTACGACTCCTCATGGTTTGGAAATCCCAAACAGGATTGGTCCCTGCTGCTTTTGCCTGCTCTGCCATTGGCTACTGGGCTTTGCTCCTGGCCTGCTATTGGCTGTGGCTCTGGGACTGAGCGCTGCTGTTTCAAAAATCCCCAGCTGTTCTCTGAGATGCTACGTACTGGTAGAAAATTCATGATTTGCTGTGAAATCCAACATTTAGACTCAAGAATTGCACTGCTGTCCTTTTTGGATATTATTCTTGCCACGGCTATTATGACTAATTCTGTGTAAAGCTAAATGCAGTGGAGCTTAGTATTTCACTCTTTATTGCTGTACATCCTGCCTGCATGTAATTAATCTATAGCCTACAGCTGCTATATCCTATCATCTACATAGCTGTTGCCTAAACTGCAATTATTTTGTTTTCTAACAACACCCAGATTTCTTTTTTTAATTGTTTAAGTTGCTCTGGTTGTTTTATTTTGCTGTCCCACTACTGAGCAAAGCTAATTGCCTACTTTCAGCTGACTGATTTCTGCTCCGCTCTTCTGCCTCTTGTCTGAGTTTCCCGTCTGTCACCTGCCTTTCCCCCACTAGCCACACTGTTGTACTTACTGTAGTTGCCCTGTTTTTTCCTGGACCCCCATCTCCATTCCATATCTCTCTCTCTCTCTCTCTCTCTCTATCCTCAGTCTCTCAAAACTGTACACCTCCCCCTCTTTGTGTCCTACGCTTGTTTCAACACTAGACCCCCCCCATCGTCACCTAAATCGCTCTCCAGCTCTGTAATTGCTGTCTGTCACACCTCCTTTGTCTTGTCTGGGAGGCCTCCTATCTGCCCCTCCTACCGATTACTGACCACGCCAGTCCTATGGTGCAGTCCCTAAACCCCTATCTGCTGCTAACTCTGTCCCTTTCTTCCCTCTTTCAGGACTGAACCCCAAGGGCAACACTTCACCACAGGCGGCTGTGGCACGGAGCTCCATCGGCTGCCCACTCTCCTCTCTCCGACCACCGAATCTCCCGGCACACAGGTACGGCTCCTTGAGGTTTGGAAATCCCAAACAGGACTGGTCACTGCTGCTTTTCCTTGCTCTGCCATTGGCTACTGGACTTTGCTTCTGGCCCACTATTGGCTGTGGCACTGGGACTGAGCGCGTCTGTTTCAAAAATCCCCAGCTGTTCTCTGAGCTGTTACATAGTGGTAGAAAATTCATCCCACACCAACTGCCATGACCCTGGCCTCTATTAAATACACTTTCGCCCTTCCCATCTCTTGTCTGAACATTCTATTAGTTACAACTCTTCCTCACAGTTTCAGACAGACACAGGTTCTGACGAGCAGCATCTCTCTCTCTCTTTCTCTGTCTCTCTCTCTCCTATCTTTTGAGACACGCAGTGCCTCTCTGTCCTGCTGCGAATGTCTATGCTATACCAAAGTATTTCACTGCAATCTAAGTTTATGGCACAAACTTAGCTAATTTACCTACTCTGTCTCTCCCCCGTGGCCTTACTCTTCTCTCCTCCCCACTCCTTGTCACCAGGATTTCTTTAATCTCACTCTAAAGCATACACCCTTATCTTCAAGTAACTCTCCTCTAGCCCAAGTTGAAATCACCTTCACAAACTTTCCCCTCTAGACCAAACCGCAAGTTAGCTTCTACGTGCCTAAATATTTTCTAGTTCTGATCAGACGGCCTAACTCACTCAACCCTGACCTCTTTATTGTTGCAGCAACTACTAGGCAGCATTCTCAGGTAGTGGCCTTTCTGCCTATCCTTAACGCAGGTTCCCACGTGGCACTGAAACTACCCAAATCATGGGTCACCTAAAGTTCATAGTCACCACTGCCATGGTTCTATCTCTGCTTTACTTAGCATCCTCAGGTGGCTACAATGCTAATATGGCCCACTCTGCCATCATCTAGTCTCTAGACGACTTCCATTTCTCTAACCTCCTTCTCCTCCAAGACTCACCTCAGGATTCTACCCCACTCCTGGTTAATAGGGGAATAATCTAGCTAACTATATATAGTCCTATAAAATGCTTCCTCCATCACCTAATCTGCTCCCCATATACCCAGCAGAAGCTATGGTACCTCCTGCTCCTTGCTATCCTGCTATCTGGGGATATTGAGACAAACCCAAGCCCTCCAGGTCAGCTGTCCCACTCAGATGTGCTACGAAGGACCTCCAAAAGTCTCCTTATAGCCCACCACAATATCAGAAGCCTAGAGCATAACTTTGCTGAGCTTGAAGCTTGGATCATCCTTTACAAGCCAGACATACTGTACCTGTCTGAAACTTGGCTAAAATCCTCTATATCCATCTCTTGCACTTCAATACCATCCTACAGCCTCCTACGGAAGGACAGACCATCCTCCAAATGGGGGGGGGGTAGCTATCGATTTCAAAAATCACCTTTGCCTCATTGCCCTCAATACTGATCCTGTGACACACTGTGAGTCGCTACATGCACTCCTTACTCTTGGGGATAAAAAACGTCATATCATATGTGCCTACAACCCCCCAAATAGTGGCTTCACTGGCCTGGATGAGCTGTTAAACCAGACGTCCCTACTCTGTGACAAAAATGAAATAATCATTTATTTATTTATGACTTTGATAACCGGGTGAGTGCACTGATCCAGGGACTGTTTTCAGGCACGATCCGGGCCCTAACACATGGTGTAGGATGACAGAGGAGTACAAGGTAACAGTAATACACATGAAACAGATTTGATACAAGCAACAATAGTAAGCACAATATACAGATTTGATGCATAGGTCCATTTGAGAACAGTGAATACAAGGTTTCAATATTGGACATGAGGAGATTTGATACAAAACAAACAAATCGTAGGCACAGTGTACAATGTGTGACTGCATCGTCCAGTGAGCAAGTAATATACAGAATACTCAGTAAAAAATATGCATACAGTATGTACAGGCAAGGAAGTCAAATATTACTGTGAAAAATACAATATAACAGTTGTAGGCAGGGGAGTTGCCTAGTGTGTGTAGGTGGGTAACCCCTGGGCTGGGGAGTTGACTAGTGTGGGTTGGTGTCAGACCCCTGGGAGCAGCGGCAGGATGAGTTTGCCAGGAACCAGACTTTAAGGCGGGACTTGAAACTGGAGTGTGTGTCAATGGAATGGAGTTCAGCCAGTAGTTTGTTCCACTGCAAAGGGGCAGCTGCAGACCAAGCTCTGCTACCCGTGTTGATTTATACCCTAGGAACAGCTAGAGGGGGAGTACCATTAGAGCGGAGGTTGCGAAGGAGAGTTCGGGTTTTCAGAAGGGCAGTTAGGGGGGATTCTGGAGCCGTGCAGATGATATTGTCCACCATGCAGCAGAGGGCTAGGTCAAAGCAACCTTGTAGCGGTAGCCATCCAAGGGTATTATAGAGGGTACAGTGGTGGGTGGAGAACGAGGCCACTAAAGCAAAGCGACAAGCGCTGTTGTAGGCAGCGGAGGGTTTAGCTTTGGCAGTAGCTGAGGTCCTGGCATAAATAGGGGAGCAGTAGTCAAGAATAGGGAGAAGATTACCCTGGACAATGGCTAGTCTGGCTTCAGGGGTAAGGTATTGCCTGAATCTATAGGCGGCACCTAACTTTTGATGGAACCTTCTGACAAGGAAATTTGCATGCTCAGTGAAGGTGAGGGAGGAGTCAAGCAGTACTCCTAAGTATTTATAGGTGTTGACATCCTCTAGGGCTGGGCCATCAGGGGTGAGAATGCGTAAGGGGCATGGTTTTTAGTTTGGGCCAGGAATGGCTTTGATCTGAACAGCATGGATTTAGTTTTTTTGGCATTTACTAAGAGGAAGTTTTTTGAGAACCAGCTGTGGGCCACAGCATAGTTGTGTGAGAGAACTGAGGAGATTGTGGGCGTGGATTTGTCACTGTGGAAGAGGACAAGGTCATCGACATACAGGAGAGAGTGACAGTTGAGGCAGTCGAAGGGAAGCATATTAACGAATAAGGAGAAAAGGAGGGGACCCAGGATTGAGCTTTGAGGGACCCACACAGAGACAGGCAGGGTGGGGGAGCAGGTTTGACCAATACACAGGAATTTGTGAGCAATCAGTAAGGTAGTGAGTGAACCAGCTTGTGGCTTTCTGAGAACAACCAAGGAGGCTAAGCTTGGAGGTAAGGAGAGCATGGTTAACCATGTGAAAACCTTTGAGAGTTCGACGAAGACAGCCCTGGTGGCTTTACCATTATCCATGTTAGAGAGGATGTGGTCAGTCAGAAGGGTGAGGGCAGTGGCAGTGGAATGATTCTTGTGAAAGCCATGCTGTTGGTTGCATAGGAGGGTGTATTTGCCTATGTACTCAGTGAGCTGATTGTGGACTGCTCTCTCGAGTAGTTTACTGAGATGAGGGAGGATGGATATCGGACAGTAATTGTTGGAGCATTTGGGGTCACCAGATATAAGAATGGGGATAACCTTAGCTATCTTCCATGGGTCAGGCATGGAGGAGGTGGAAAGAGCAAGGTTAAAGGTGAAGGTGAGTGGCTTGGCAAACACTGGAGAGATCAGCTTAAGGAAGACTGGAGATAGCCCATCCGATCTGGAGGAGCTGTGGTTAGGTAGACTTTTGAGTAACTTCACTGTGTCGTGTATGGAGAGGGCTTTAAAATAGAATGGGTGTATTTGCAGGTGAGTGGCAGAGCTGGAGGAGGATGGCAGTGTGTCAGGTATTAGGGCTGAGCTTTGAGGTTTGGTAGTTGGCAGCTTATTTAGGTACATGGATAAGTTGGTGAACTTACAGTTGAAGACACTGGCCACATCATGAGGGTCGGTCAGTAGCCCATCCTGGGAGTTGAGATGTGGTGCAGTGTAGCTGGAGTGGGGGTTTAGGAGGGAGCTGATTGAATCCCAAAATTGTCTAGGGTCTCCATCATACAAGGTGACATCAACTTAAACTGGCTAGGGAAATGCCAGACCACCCTGCTCATCAAAATCCAAAGCCATAACCTCCATCAACTCATCACTGAACCCACAAGGTGTGTCTCTCACTCTGACTCCTGCACCCTTATAGACTGGATGTTAGCAAGCTGCCCCAGCACATCCAGTCTGCCAGGATACTTGCAGATGCCATTTCTGACCACTCCTCTATTTTCTTCATCTGAGAACCAACCTCCCCCCTCCCTGTAAAGCCGCAACTCATCACCTTTCGAAACTATGCTGATCTGAATCAGCACAATTTTCTTCAAGATATGGCCAACACTGATTGGGCCAATCTCTTTAGTGCTCAAGATGTCCAGACTGCTCTGGCCATCTTCATCACTAATTTCTCAGCACTACAAAATCTTCACTCCCATCTCATAACCCGCCGTGTCAAGGAAAAACAAACTAGATGGCTCAAAAAACATCTACTTGCCAAAATAAAAGGAAGAGATAAGAGCTGGAGCTGTTTCAAGTCCTCTGGACTTCCAGAGGACTATAATACCTATAGGATGCTAAGGAATACCTGCAAAAAAGCTACAAGATCTGTGCAAAGCTCTTACCGCAAAAACCTTCTAGCCAATGCCTCTAATGACCCCAAAAAGTTCTGGTCCCACATCAAAACTTTCCTGGGATCCACTCAGTCATCTACTCCTAATGATATGGTCCTTAATGGAACTCACTGCAACAATCCTCAGACCATTGCAAATCTCTTTAATAATCAGTTCTCAGACCTGACTAAATTCATATCCTCCTCCCCCACCTCACAACAAGTGTCTCCAGCTTCTTCTAGCAGGGCATCTATACCCCCACCCTTTCACTTTAGAGCCATTACCCTGAAGGAGGTTACACAAATTTTTAAGTTCGATCTCTGGTAATACAGCCACAGGCTCAGACAGTATTGAGCCCAGGCTACTAAAAATAGCTCTTCCGCTTATTGCAGCTCCTTTGGCCAAAATTTTTACCCTCTCCTTGTGTCAAAGTAGTGTACTTGATATTTGGAAGATAGCGAGAGTCACCCCTGTCTTTAAAAAGGGTGGCCCCAGTGACCCCTCGAACTATAGGCCTATAGCCATCCTGTTGGTGCTAAGCAAAATCTTAGAAAAACTTGTCGCCACGCAAACCATAGAATTTCTTTTCAAACATAACCTACTAACAACCGCCCAGCACAACTTTCGCAAAGGCCACAGCACCTTTACTGCCCTGCTTAAATTTACCACAGACACTCTCACTGCTATGGACTCGGGTCTTCTAACAGGGGCTGTCTTCATTGACATGATGAAGGCTTTTGACCTGATGAACCACTCCCTTCTCCTCACCACCCTACAATCTATGGGCTTTGCATCTAATGTAGTCAACTGGTTCAGGAGCTACCTGTCAAACCGGGTCCAAGTTGTTAAGTTCAACTCATCCTATTCTGATAAGGCTACAGTGAATATTGGAGTACCTCAAGGCTATATCCTGGGACCACTTCTTTTTTCAATATTCATTAATGACATTACCTCCAACGTCTCTGCCTCCTCCTCCATATTCTATGCAGATGACATTGTCCTCTATATCAGTGCAAAACATGTAACTAACATCAATCTACTGCTCTCTGCTGACTTCCAACACATACAAACCTGGCTCTCAGATAGGAAACATGTTCTAAATGAGACCAAAACCCAGTCCATGCTATTTGGTACCCCCTCAAAACTCAAATCTTACCAGAACAATTTCAGGGTCTCCTGCTTAGATGGCTCACCCATTGGCGTAGTTACCTCTTTTAAGTACCTTGGAATCACTTTGGATCAATCCTTAAACTTCAAACATCATATATCAAACACATGTAAGTCTGTGAACTCCAAGCTAGGTGTAGCTTACTGCACTAGCTATGTTCTAACCCCCTCAGCAAGACTAGCTATTACCCGAGGCAAGACTCCTGCCGACCCTAACATATGGGATATCTTTATTTGCCGCCATACCTAAAACAAATCTATACAGGTGGGACATTGCCTATAATAATATATGTCGGTATGCCTCCTCATCCCATAGGAGGAAACACCACTGCCTCCTCTACTCCGGTCTCAATTGGCTATCTCCTCAAGGCTCTATTCCATTGGCTCCACTATAGATAGTATTATGAGGTCTCAAACCCCCAAATCACTGGCTGAACTGCTCACTCCACAGACCTCCAACTATGGACTGCGCTTAACTGATAAATCCTTCTTATGTGTGCCGAAATATACAACCACCAAAGGTTCTAGTGCTCTTGCCCACCACGCTCCTTGGCTGTGGAACTCTTTCCCTCTAGATGTCCACCTAGCACCCTCTCATGACACCTTTAAAAAAGCACTCTGTCACCACCTCATCTCATCTGACCAGTGCTCCTGCTTTAAACCTCCTTAGCTCCCTGTCTTCCTCCCTGGCAGCAGTTCTTAACTTGTTTCTGCTATAATACCACTTTAATGTCCCTTCCATTAAGATCCTCCCCAGGTGCACCCCTACTCGACAGTCCCGCATTTTCAAACCTCACCTATCATCAGCTTGACTATCCTCTGCATCTATCCCCCTTAGCACTTATTCTCTCTGTTCCCATTTCCTCTGGATCAGTGCAAATTTGCCTACCTACCCTTACGAGATATATCCCCTCTCACCTGTCTCATCACACCCACTTCTTGCCTTGTCTGATATCTCTGAAGCTTACCCTACTCCAATCATGTATAACCCCAGTCACCTATCCCCTGCATCTACCCCCCTTACACTTATCAGCTCTGTTTTCCCTTATCTTCCTTGTCTGTCTAATTGTCTTCCTCCAGGGTCATATCTACTGCATGTCTATCTTTTTGAATTGTTGCCCACTGTATCTCTGATTAAGATTTATTCTTTGTATTTTTGTAATCCACACTGTCTTGCTCCACCACAAATGTGCCTCATCCCTATGCTATAACTGTAAAATATGCTCTGTACCCAGCTCTCAACTCCTTGTATCTTAATTCTGCTGCATAACCTGCTGTGTAACACTATTTGTTTATACCTTGCTGTAACCACCTTTTGTTGTATATCTGCAATGTTTACCCTGTAACCTCCTAGGTCGTGCCTGAAAATAGTCATCTCTATGGCTAGCGCACCAACCCAGTAAACAAAAACTAAATAAATAAATAAGACATAACAGATTCTAAGCTGTGGTGGGATACAGCCATGCCTCACGTATGCTGAAGCACGAGGCTTCCACCCACATGGAAGTGCCATTATACCACCACAACATAACCCTGGAGTGCTGTATTGATCTATTAGTGTACGTAAGGAAATAATTAAAAAAAATAATAATAAATAAAAAGAAAGTAAAGGATGGAGAAAAAAACAAAACGTCCTATTCAGCCATTGCAATGTTGCCATTTGGCCAGTAGGTGGCACCAATCGTACATATTATAAATTGCTGTCTTTTTCAAAAAGTAACAATTGCTCAAAACGATGTTAAGACAGAACTGTGTATGGCAGTGACTTCTGTAAAGCACATGGGAGTTATCAGCAGTTTCATTAGTGTTGCCTTATCACAGCATCCTGAGCCCCATCTGGGACTTTAGGAAAAGTCATGGCCAATAGTGGTTTTATGAGAGGCTGGTGGCAGTTTGATGATCCCTGTGTGTGCCTTTAAAGAAGAGTGAATGTGGTGGTAGTCTTATGAGATTTATGGGGCTGAGAAGTTGGGAGACAATGCAAGCAGCAGTCTGGGACAAAACAGAATGAAATAAAGTAAGAAGTCATGTGGGGGGCGGGGGGTTGCACTGTGCTGCCACTACTGTTATAAGAAGTCACACAGTCGATGGTCATCTTGGAAGTTACAGAGATGAATTTGGTGCTGTTTGTGTTTTTAAATATATTTTGTGGGATTGTGTTTGGGCCGGGTATGGGACAGAGAGGATTTGGTTACTTAAAATAATATTTTTTTTAGCCAGCTGTGTGGCGGTGAGTGATGGGAGCTCACTCGGCATGCTGGTGACCTGGGTTCATGTCTGAGCCCAGGATGGTAGAAGCAGCGTCTGGTAGGGAGGGCTCAGAGCATCCATCAGATTCTATGCTGTCTGGGGTGGGGTGGCGTGAGCCAGCATCACTCTCTAATGGCTCCTGGCAGCCTATAGTGGTGGTACACTTTGTGGCATGGGTGACCACTTGGTGCATTACATCAGGTCAGGATGCTGCATGCATGCAGCCACCTTGTGGGTGGAGGGGGTGCAAAACACCAAAGAAAATGGCCGTTTGGTCAACTAGATGGTAGTCGATGAGTCCTCTCTGCCATGAAGCCGTGGCAGAATGCCCTCTCAGCTGCCCCTGTTGACCCTGTGCCCGGGTCAAGGTTGAACCCCAGTCTCTATCCTCTCCTAGTGCCCAGGGGGGAGCCCTGACAAAGGAATACATTGGGCATAATTGGTGCATGGGGAAAATCGGGATCAGCAACAGTATGGCAGGAGGGGGACGACTTGGCTGGTCGGGGGCCCTAAGCGGCCCAAAGGAGTGAATGGCCAAGCGGCGGCGGGGGGGGGTGGATAAATAGATAAAGCAAAAAAAATGTTTTAAAGGTAGAGGAGGCAATGACAACCAAAGTCTCCACCAGTGCCAGGGCAGCTATGTTTAAAGTGGGCATGGAGAGACATAAACCCAGGTAGATCGATGTCACCTATATGTAAATTACCTGACAGCTTGGGGCACTATTCTTTCAGTTGGGCTGTTGTGCTGGGATTGCAGCTCCATTGAAAGTACCTCTCATATTTCAGGATGTTATTTATGCATTTCATAACTGGAAATATATGACATTGGTAAAAAATTCCCCGAATCCCATTTCGTAAAAATGAATTTTGACCTTTTTAGACCTACAGACCAGCTCAGTGCTGTGTTGTACTTCATTTCAGACCAGGGCAATACAGATCAAAATGGTCACGCTATTGCTAAGTGTTGCAAACTGATTATGTCATACAGCCAGTAATGTTTTCGTAAAGTATTCAGAGTGCTAGAAAAAATCAAGAAGCAGGCTCGTTTCTGTTGCATGAACCTAAAATAAGGAAATGATATCACTTTCAAAGAAAGGAGAAGCTAGGGGCCATCACGAACCATATTACATTTCACACTGTTTAACTGTAGATCCTTTCTGACAATTTAACTTGTTTCAGGAAAGGTGTTTTAGAAAAACATTTATTTCATTTCTGCAAATGCAATGCGGAACTTACTTCCCTTAAAAAGCCTGCATTTTGTTGAACCAATGGCCCAGTGCAGGTGATCTGAGTTCCAAAGCAAGCTAGGGAAGCCACGTCGGGTGGTAGGACAGACCACAATAGCTGTCGCTCGGCAGTGTGCTGCAGTAGGGGAGACTTTGCGTTGGACAACCAGTACCATATCGACCCTTGTGGTGGACCAAGGAAGCTTGTTTCCTCTGTAGGACATGGGCTGCATGTAGGCAAGGCTGCTAATAGGATTTGCGTATACTAGGGGAAGGAGGAAGAAGGGACTTACAGCAGGTGGGATGAAAACCCCATATGCCATCTTCATGTTGGCTTAGGTCTCAGCCTACAACAACTGAGACAATGAAGATTTGTTCTGTGCCCTTCTAGGAAACAGTTTTTCTTTTTGGGGTATCAGGTACAGTATAATGTGAACTAAAATCAGCTATGTTTATTCATCTTCATACTAATCAAAATGTATGATGTACTGCATGTCATCTGAGCTGGAATTTTAAAAATACATGTAGCCCAGGCCCCCAGATTGGGGTTAAGTGGGCATGCTCAGGTCTCCTTTGGCTGGGGGAGTGTTGAGATGTAATGCTATGCTCCCTGCAGAGGTATAAAAGGGGACACCTCAGATATCTGGGCAGCTGAGAGAAGAGTGACAGGATGGAGTGTTGAAGAGCTGGGTTCCAGCTGGGCTGGCTGGCAGCTACTCAGCTGCAATGGAGTGTCTCAAGGGGGCACTGTGCTGGACTCAGGTAATAAAGTTCCTCCAAGGAGTAGGGAGTCCTCAAGTTGATCTTAGGATCCAGCCATGGATTCAGTTGTGTCAGGTCTTGGAATGCCACCAAGGACACTGGACTGTTCAAGGACCCTTGGGGGAGAACAGTGGACCCTCAGCTAGGTGCTGCTTCTCTAGTTGTGAGGAACATATATAGTATTACATCTGGTAGAAATGGGAACTGAGACTCTGGTCCCATCAAGGAACTCTGAATGAGTTTGTGTGCAGGTCAGCACATGATTGCATTGCAACAACACGGCATTTTCTACTACACATGAAGCAGGGATCCCTTGTAGCTACGTGTTTTTCCTATGGACAGCAGTGCAGGGGTATGCCTAGGATTGCACCCTTTTGTGTTGGCTGGGCAGCATACATGGCTTGCATCACCGAGACCTGGCTGGATGAAAACTCTGGCCCCATATTGGAGGCCATGGTTCCGGCCTGGTATTCGGTGATACACTGCCCGAGATTGGACCGCAGGGGAGGGGGAGTTGCAGTCTGTTTCAAGACTAAATCGGGCCTCACGAATGTGGTAGTAGGTGAGGCTGAATCTTTTGAGTGCACAGTTGTAGCAGGTGTAGGCGTTCAAATCATTCTCATCTACCGTCCACCCGGAGATGGGAAACGTTTCTTACAGGAAGTAGCAGACTTCCTCGTCGATATGTCATTTGAGTCTCCCAGATTGATGGTTCTGGGTGACTTCAACGCCTGGATCGATGATGAACTCTCACAATTTGGTAACCACTTCCTCCAACTTATGTCTTCTTTGGGCCTTACACAGGTAGTTTCCACTGCTACACATAGATCTGGGCACTCTATGGATTTAGTTTTCCTCTTAGGGATTGATTCATCTGATGTGGGGGTGGAACCAGTTGCTTGGTCTGACCACCACACTGTGAGGTTAAATTTTTGCACCCCCCTTAGAAGGCCTTCCCCTGTGGAGATGGTGAGGTACCGCCCATTATGAAATATCACTTCTCAGGGCCTTGCTGCGGTCCTTGATCTCTCATCCCCTGTGTTGGCTAACAGTAATCCAGGGGAACTGGTGTTGGCTTATAATATGGCCGTTATGGTGGCCCTGGATCTTATTGCTCTTGTTCGTGAGCGCCCCTTATCCCTTCGCCCCAGGTCCCCTTTGTTTGATGGGACACGGGAGTTGCGGAGACAGGGGCGAAGGTTAGAGCAGTGCTGGCGCAAGTCCGCCCTTGATGCCGACCACCTTAGATTGATGGAACATTATTTTATCTATCAATCTGCAATCACCCATAAGAAGGCAGAATTTCTGTCCAGGGAGATTGTAGTTGCACAAAATCGACCGGCTCAGCTGTTTCAGACTGTGGACAGACTGTGCAACCCAGCCTGTCTACAAGTCGGGAAAGCTTTTTTGCAAATGGAGTGCAAGGGGCTCGCTCAGTTCTTTGCAAATAAAGTGGACGACATCAGGGCGGGCTTGCGTCCAGCAATCTCTAAGGGTGATGTTGTGGAACAGTGCGAGTTCACAATGCCTAGTTTCTCTTGGAGTTCCTTTTGCCAACTGGAGGCCATGGATATTATGAGGATCATCCATAGTGTGTGGCCTACAAGCTGTAGTTTAGATCCTGGACCAACTCCCATAATTTTGGGTTGTCTTGAGATCATTGGCCCAGTTATGGTGCAGATAGTCTAGTGTTCCTTAGAGTCAGGTGAGTTTCCTAACTCCCTGAAAGAAGCAGTGATTACACCTCTACTGAAGAAAGTTACTTTGGACCCAGACTGTTTTTCAAACTACAGACCTATCTCTAACCTTCCCTTTTTGGGGAAGGTTATTGAGAAGGTAGTGGCAGCCCAATTGGAAGACCATTTAACCATCCATAATATCTATGAATCCTTCCAGTCTGGTTTTTGTAAAAGACACAGCACCGAGGCTGCACTGGTTTGGGTGCTTAATGATTTTCTGAGGGCGAGGGATCAGAAGAGATGTTCTATTCTAGTTCTTCTTGATCTCTCGTCAGCCTTTGATGCTGTGGATCACCTGGTGTTGTTAGCACGCCTGAGGCAAATATGTGGAATGTCGGGAACTGTTTTAAAATGGTTCACTTCATTCCTTACTGGGAGATCACAGAGAGTTGTGTCGGGGGTTCATTCCTCCGCCCCAACTTCTTTGTTGTGTGGGGTGCCTCAGGGTTCAGTGCTGTCACCCATGTTATTTGCAGTGTATATGCTGCCCTTCGGAGACATTATAAGACGGTATGGGCTGAGGTTTCACTGCTATGCAGATGACACCCAGCTATACCTGTCTTTTGCGCCTGACCAGAATGGAGCTCTCTCAGTGTTTAATAACTGTCTGGAAGAAATCCGAGGATGGATGGATTCTAGTTGGTTGAAGTTGAACTCAGAGAAGACAGAGGTATTGGTGGAGGACCTGGTGGTCAGATAATGAGGCCGAATGATGGCTACGCCCTCTGGAATTTGTATTGTCGGCGTGTCACTTCAGACCTCTGAACGGGTGCGCAACCTGGGGATTGTCCTAGACGACAGGCTGACCTTTCAATCTCAAGTGTTGGCAATTGTCAGAACTTCCTTTTATCATCTCAGGAACATTGCTAGGGTGCATCACCTTGTTCCGTCTGACTCTTTGCCAACGTTGGTCCACGCCTTTGTGTCCTCGCGGCTGGACTACTGCAACGTCCTTTACTTTGGGCTTTCTGGGGTTGAAATCCGTCGCCTTCAGCTGGTGCAGAACGCTGCAGCCAGAGTGTTGACTGGGACAAGGAGATCCAGTCATATTACCCCGGTACTGCGCGAACTGCACTGACTTCCTACACTACGGCAGATCACCTTTAAAGTCATTTTATTGACTTTTAAATCCCTTCACGATCAGGGTCCGGCCTATCTGAAAGAACTTCTGGTGCCTTACTGCCCCGGCCGCTGATGAGGGGTTGTTAGAGATTCCAAGAGTGAGTTTAAAATCTTCTGGTAGCAGAGCTTTTTCTTGTGCAGCTCCCACTCTTTGGAATTCTCTACCTCGCCAGTTAAGGGAGTGCACCTCCCCGGAGGTATTTAAGAAAAATTTGAAAACCTACCTGTGGCGGAGCGCCTTCTTGGACGATTAACTGATATTTGAGTATTAATATTATTTTTTGGATTGTATGGATGATTTTATTGTTGGTTTTTAATATGTGATGTTGCTATGTATTTATTGTATTTATATGTTTTATGTGATATTTTATATTGTGCATTTCGACATGTAAAGCGCTTTGATATTTCGAAAAGCGCTTTAAAAATAAAGTTATTATTATTATATTCTTTAGCTGGGGTGCATATTTAATGAATGCTTGAATCACAACAATAGACCCTAAGGTTGCAGCCTTCAGGGACAATGCCAGATCCTTGTCTGCACATGTGGATTGCATGTCGGTGTGTGGGGAGGGGGGACCCTCTCTGCAACCCAGATCCCCTACACAGAGGGTAAGCCATGTGGGAAGTCGGACACTGCCAGTGAAACCAAGAGGTGACAGGGGTAGCAGACCTGATCAGTGTATAACTCTGGAATATGGTACGTATGCCTGAGACAAGCATCGACTGGGAAAATAAAATGCTCTTGGGGAAGGGACTGCATTATTTGTTAATCTTTTGGTTATTAACTGAATAATTAAAATTTCAGTCAAAGATTCCAAAGTCAAAATGATATTCAAAGGCTTAGATAGCCACCAGCACTGACATGGCCATGATGACATACTGTACTAGGCAAATGGGGCTGCTAATGTACACAATGTGGTTTACATTAGTAGAACCTGGGATCATGAGACAAGCTTTAATCTTAGAATTCCAGAGAATGGGTGTTGGCCCTGACACGTGGATTTTTCTGATAAGGACAAACACTTGATATTGTGTCTCTGGCCTAAACAAAACTATAGAAAGCATGCAGAATGCAAATGAATGTATACTTCCTGTATCATGCAGTACAAAAAAATGTTCCTAGTGGACAGCCTGGAACAGGAAGTACTAGACGGAGCCAGACATCATCTACAAGTAAGAATGGAGTTGATAAGTACTCTTGTCCATACATTTCATTGCTTTTTTATTCTACTGTTGATGCTTTCATGCGTATGCATTATTTGTGTTTTTACATGATTTAAGATTTATACTAATTTGGGAGACAGCAAAATAACTGCATTCCAGGGTTCATTTTAATTTTTATGGGTAGAATATATTTTCTTATCATCTGTGCCCCATAGAAACTTATAAACATAGACTTTGACAGCAGATAGGGGCTGCTTGGCCCACCCAGTCTGCTTGTTTCCCAACCTATTGCATAACATGTAGATCCTAGTTAACCAGCAGCCTACTTCCTCCTAACCCCCACACTAGAATTGCATTATGCCTGTCGAATGCATTCTTGAATTCCGCCACTGTTTTTTACACCACAACCTCCTCAGGAAGATCATTCCATGAGACCACCACCATCTCCTTGAAAAAATACTTCCTCACGTTGCCTCTGAGCAGTCCCCCCATCTTCAGATTGTGCCCCATTGTTCTTGCATATCTCTTTTTCTGAAAGATGCTACTCTCTAGGACTTTGTTGATTCCCTTGAGGTACTTGAAAGTTTATATCATGCCTCCCCCCTCCTTTCCTAGAGGGTATACATATTAAGCTCCTTCAGTCTCTCTTCGTATAGCTTCTGGTGAAGCCCCTGTACCATTTTACTTGCTCTGCTCTGGACTGCCTCCATCCCGTCTATGTCCTTGCAGAGATGGGGTCTCCAGAACTGCACACAGTACTCTAGATGGGGTCTTGCCAGCTGTCTGTACAGAGGGATAACAACTTCCTGTTTTCTACTGCTGATGCCTCTCCTCATGCATCCCAGTATCCCCCAGCCCTCCTTACTGCCTTCTCACGTTGCTTGCCTACCTTTAGGTCATCTGATATGACTACCCCCAGGTTCCTTTCAATTTTTGTTGTTGTTAGTACCTCCTCCCCAATTGTGTACTCTTCCCCTGGACTTTTGCTGTCCAGATGCATTACTTTGCATTTCTTTGCATTGAATCTAAGCTGCCATACTTTTGACCTTTCCTCCAACCATGCCAAGTCCCTTCTCATCTGTTCCACCCCCTCCTTGTATATCAACCCTGTTGCAGATCTTTGTGTCATCTGCAAAGAGGCATACTTTTCCTTCCAGCCCCTCCGCAATGTCACATATAAAGACATTAAAGAGTACCAGTCCCAGTACTGAACCCTGCGGTACCCCGCTCAGGGGCGGACTGGCCAGGTCACAGGCCAGGATGCTACAAAAGGAGGACAGGCCACATTTGCATGAGCTGCCAGTCGGCGGAACATGTCTACATGAAATGTGACTTTTGTTTTAACAGTAGTAGGGGGTAGTCTGGGTTTAGACCCCCTGGCCCTAGTTCACACACCTTCCCGATTCTCAGCAGCAATCCAGTTTCAGATCCATGCATTACAGTCGGGCGTAGTAGGGGGTACAGAGGAGTAAATCATGTGAACCTGGGCAATACCAAATTTAGACTCCAACTTTATGTCCACACTCTTTAAAATTAACCTGACATTCAACCCAAGCTGTATACTATTGGGGAAAAACAGGCCTCCCCAAAGCAGGGTATGTGACATTATGGTTTCAAAAGTCGAGGAAACACATAACTTCCTTTCCTCATCACAAAAACATTTCAGTTTGTGTTTCCTTGGATAAAGAAATGAAATCAAGGGAAAAAAGCAGGGAGCACTTGAAACAGCTTCATAAAGTTTGACACGGAGCCTCTATATAAACAGTTTTGCAACTATTAAGGCAAGGATAATTAATCCCTTTTCCTTACACAATTGTTCACTTCCACCACTTATTCCTGAATTATATCGACTGATATTCAAGAGCTGGGTTTACAGTAGCTGGAATCTTTACACTTTTTAACCTTTGTATGTCTACAATGTGCCACACCCCCGTCTTGCTCCGTGTTTTCCCTCATGAATATATCTATTTTAGTTTTTCAGCTGGACACTGATGGGGGGGGGGTCACTGTAGGGCAGCCCCGCCACCTTTGCTGTAAGAAGGAGCCTTTAGTGCTGGTTTTGGGGCATATTTATTTTATTTATTTTTTGTTGACGGGTAAAATCCTGCCTATTTTCAGGCACGACCAGGGAAGGAGACCTGATGTTGGTGGTATTTTAGTGAATGAGGAATTGACAGGACACCGGGAAATTCTACTCTTTTCGATAAATGCCATGGGATATTTAACATCCACATGAACTACCATCAATAAATCAATCCAGGTAGATGGGACCTCAGTTTAACGTCTCATCCAAGAGACTGCACCTCAGAAGTGCAGCACCCCTCGCATGCTGCACTACAGTGTCAGTACTGGGATATTAACCCAAGTGACAGATGTGGGAACTGAACCTGCAGCCCTCTAATTTCTCGGCCTCAGAGGCGAGTGTGCTGTGCTACCTACTGAACCAATACTGCTTCCGAGCAAGCTCCATTTTTATATTTCACTTGTTGCACTTGGCAGTAAGATGGTACATGTATCCAAGAGTCTTTCCCAGAACTGACTTTTAACTTTACCTCCCAAACCCCATCCCCCCATGTCAGTGCAGCTGGACGCAGCCCATTCTGTTGTATTTCACTGTTTTCGCCTCGTGTTTTGTTATTTATCTGATTTGTTTGGGACCTCATTGTGTCAATAAGGTCGGTAGAAGATTCACTGCTAAATAGTGGGGCTAGTATTGTCTGGTGAGTTAGACAGCGACAGCATGTACAAAACCCTGGTAACGAGAAAAGTCAAATGTATACAATACTAAAGCATGTTATCTGCCAGTGCCTGACAGTATTATTAATACTTCTGGCAGGACTTGCAAAAGCTAAGACTGTGCTTTTGGTTAGCAGCAGGGCTCCCCCTCATTAGAGCCAACTACAGAACTAATCGATTTGCGTGGAATGCAGATTACCTAATGAGATTGGTACAAATATACCCCACCCAAAAAAGTGAAGCCTAGAGAGGCAGTGGTAGTTTAAGAAAGTTCTATTCAACAAGGATTGTTGAGCATTTCTGGGGCACAGCACCTGTAGGACACCCGCCCAGATAGTATTAGTGTACAATTCCATTTCCTCAGAACAGGCACATTATACAGGATGTTTTTCTCTCTGTACTGCATGCAACAGTACACCACCTCTACCCTTTTTCCCCATTTATTACTATATAGCAGAGTTCTACCACCTAGAAAGGACAGTTCCGCCACTTAGAAAAGTAGATGCCCCCCCCAAAAAAAAACTTCCAATTTAACCACTCTGTTTACATCAAATATCATTATTTGTCAACATTTCAGAAAATCTTCCAATACTGTGCACATCGACAGATTCCAAGTACACCCAGAGTTCCGGCAACGGGAGGTGCGACTGACTTACCCAGTTAGAGGAAGCACAGACCTGCTTCTACTGCTGCTCGTCTGAAGGCAGAGAGGTGAACTGTTGCAGTGATGGCATGCTGCTAGAGCTGCCATTCACTACAGGCTCGCTTGCTTTCTCTCTCTCTCTCTGTCCACCACACTTTTCCTCCCTCATCACATGCTGCAGAGAAGTGGCTAATTATTTGTAGTTTGCGTTTAGCAAGCTCTTGCTGGGGGTCCTAAGTGCATTATGATTCTTGCCTGCCTCCGCCCCATGCCTAGGCGCAATCCCACGCCGAGAGTTGGAGCAAATCATCCCCAAGCTCCTTGTGGCAGGCAGCGAGAGATTCCCACAGACAACCCAAGGCTTATCACATCCAGGCACCTCCATTTACTAGGCAGGGAGGGATCATTATGCATTTATACTGTTCGATTTAACACAGGGGACTATTATATAGCAGTGGCACACAGCTTTTCTTTGATAGTGAAGCATTTGACCCTGTGTGCTTTATAACTAGAGAGTGTTATTGCTACTGTACTTCAGTAAGGCAAGAGATTGTCAATGTGTTACTATCCTTTACCCCTCAAAGCTTTAAAGTGAATAAAATTTTAGCACAACATTGGCACATTTTGAATGCAGAGCCCAAACTGAGGGAATGGGTGAACGTGCCACCTTGTATAACATACATGAGGGGGCCACAACATCTCAGACAGGGTGGTAGCTAGCCATTTCACACAGACTGATACATCTGAATGCAGCCTGCTCCCTAGAAGGAGCTTGAAATGTGGGGTTTGCACATTTTGTACACATATCAGTGAGGGTGACACATTTAGAGATCTATGTCATAATAAAAACTATCAAGTAAATGCTTTTATCAATTGTTAAACTGAACATGTTATTTATTGGGCATTGTAACATGGTAATAATTTTCTTTGAAATCCCAATCAGGCATTGGTTAAATGAGCACAGATGACCCAAAAGCAAGTGTGCATTAATTCCCTAGAAATACCCTGTTGTGTAATATTTTCTACCACATGTTCATAAAATTACAAACAAAACTGAAGAAGGAGGATAGATCATTTCCCACCCAGCCACCCAGCTGATTGTCTAGTATTCCGATGGAATTTTCATACTAACATACTAAAATGCCAGCAGAATAAGCCTAATGGTCTTTCGTGTCTGCTCGTTTGGTCAGCCCCACCCTGGGTGCTGGACCTTGCTGTCCTCGCCTCTCTGGCTTCTCCCTTCCCGTTCCAGATAATCTTGCTGCATTGGATTTTGCTTCCTGAACCCTTCCCCTGTACCTGTCCCACCCCTCTTGAACCCTCCACTGTCTCTGCCTCCACCAGCCCCTAGGTAGTGCATTCCATGGCTCTACCACCTCTCAGTGAAGTAGCACCTCCTCCTTTCTCCCTGAATCTTCCCCCTCCAGCTTCCACCCATGCCCTCTAGTGGCCCCTTCCTCCTTCCTTGAAGCACCCTCACTGTTCCTCCCTATTTACCTCTTCATGTACCTGAGACCTCTATCATGTCCCCGGTCCCTTCTCTCTTCCAAAGTGTACATATTTAGCTCTTGAGCGCTCTCCTTATAGGTCCTGTCCCCAAGCCCCAAATCATTTTGGTTGCCCTCCTCTGGACCCTCTCCAGGAGGTTAATGTCCCTCTTTAAGTGTGGCCTCCAAAACTGCGCAGTACTCCAGGTGCGGCCTCACCAAGAGTTATACAGAGGAGTATCACTTCCCTCCTTCTGGAGGTAATCCCCTAGCGATGCATCCCAGCATCCTGTTGGCCTTGGCTGCTGCCCTCCTACAAGTCTCAGAGTTGTTCATCTTGACATCCACTACCACCCCAGGTCCCTCTCAGCCATTGAGACTTGTAGTATTTCCCCCAGGGTGTACACTTGCCTGGGTTCTGGCCCCCAGGTGGAGTACCTTGCATTTCCCTGCATTAAACCTCAGCTTCCACTTTCTAGACCATCTTTCCAGAGCCTCCAGGTCCTCTGGAATCTACCTCCAAAATGCATAATTACATAACAGCATTCTCTATATGCTCGTTATGGGGATTACTGGGGCTTGGACCATGGGCCCGTAGATCTGGAGGAGCCCCAATAGTTCATATATGGCGGGAGGGATAAATACAGGGCTACTCATGGCACGTTATTCAGCAGCTGCGTGACCTGCACTGTGACCAATTATTGTTTTTCTCCATAGATGAAACTACCCATTTCTTTCGGCTGCAGTGCGCTGCTGTTCTCCGAAAACAACATACATTAACATTAACTAGATCAATTCCCATGTTCACTCCACTGTCAATACAAAAAAATCCTCAGCCCTCTCCAAGTCTGAAGTGCTGCCATCACACCACAAAAACCCGCGTCCCTTTTATGTCCCATTATCCCTTAACTGTGCCGAGTCCCATCTAACATAATCATGGAGTGGGGTCCCAGATTTGTAGGGTGGTCATGTACTGAAGAAATGGAGTAATCACCACCTTGTGCATCAGGGTGGGACTGAGGTCCTGGCTTCCATTTTAGGAAGAGTTGGCAGTGGGGCTGTTACAGTGGTGGCAAGGCTGTGACAGGGTCTCACGTAGTGGCAGTCCTGAGTTAAGCCATTTCCCAGTGTGGCACACTGCCAGTGTAAGTTTGGTGGCCTGCAGGGATCTCATATTATTGTACCTGCCATGCCAGTGTCTGGGACAGGTTCGATCTAGGCCCAAAAGTGCAGGATGGTGGAACTGTAGGGAAGGAACTGTGTCTTTACTGCTATTTATTGCTGCACCTTTTCCTAGAAATGTGGTTTGGGACATGTTTGAACTACCAGAGTGTCAGGCTGGCCCAGTTCAATAGGCAGTTTTCCTGTTTGGATATACAGGAGCAGTAAGTCATGTCTCCAGTGTGAGTAAGAGTCAGTACCGTACCATTTATCTCTCTGAGCTTTTTCTGGCTCAAGGTAGCAGTGGAGCCTGTTCCTAGCCCAGTTCGGCCTTTTGGTATCTGACAACCTTGGCTATTCAATCTCTGCTTGTGCGGCTATTGTCCTGTCTGACCCTCTGCTTCATGGAGCTGTGCTCTTTATTAATTTTAATAATTAATTAAATTTGGTTTTATTATTTTCACTCCTGTGTGCTGACTGAGACTATTTTGCTGCTTAACTATGCTTGCTCCCTCCAAAGAAGAAGAAAAGAAAATATCATCTGTCCACCGGTCCTGGCCTTGAGCTACAGCCTGCCTCTGGTTATCCAGCTGACCAAGTGAGAGACATGTTTTCCTGCTTTTTAAGTTCCTGCAAGTGAGCTGCTTGTGTTAGTTCAGTTGCTTGATTGTCCCAAGTGCCTAGCTTGGGGGACCTCTAAAGTTATCAGGCTGGAGATTTGGCTTCCTCAGCTACTCAGGTGAGCTGCTTGTGTTGCTTCAGTTGCTTGACTACTGTATGTTGGAAATTTATGATCAAAATGTGAAAAAAAAATCTATTACAATGAAACATTGAAGTGCAAACTTTGCAGATGACTCTAAGCTAGGTGCAGTGGTGGATGGGGAGAACGAGAGGGTGGCCTTGCAGGAGGACCTGGAGGCTCTGGAAAGGTGGTCGGGAAAATGAAAACTAAAATTCATTGCAGGGAAGTGCAAGGTTCTGCACCTGGGGTCAGAAATCCAGGCCTGGGGTATACCCATAGGAGAGACATGATTCAAGTTAAGGAGGGTGAGAGGACCTGGGGTAGCAGTAGTGTGAGCGGACATTGGAGACCTGTAGGAGGGGCAGCGGCAAGGGCAAATAGGATGCTGGGATGCATCGCCAGGAGTTACCTCCAGAAAGGTGGAAGTGATCCTTCCACTGTACAACTGCTTGGTTAGGCCACACCTCGAGTACTGTGTACAGTTTTGGAGACCACATTTAAAGAGGACATTACACTTCTAGAGAGGGTCCAAAGGAGGGCAACCAAAATGAGCTGGGGCCTGGGGAGAGGACCTATGAGGAGAGGCTCAAGGAGCTCGACATGTACACCCTGGAAGAGAGGAGGGACAGGGGGACATGATAGAGGTCTTTAAGTACATGAAAGGATCAATAAAGGAGGCTAGTCAGGGTGCTCCAAAGGAAGGAGGGTGGGGCAACAAGACGTCATGGGTGTAGCTGGAAGGTGCAGGCTCAGAGGGAGGGAGGAGATGTTATTTCACTGAAAGGGTGGTAGAGCCATGGAATGCACTGCCCGAGGCTGGTAGAGATGGATACTGTGGACAGGTTTAGAGGGATGGGACAGGTACAGGGGAGGGTAAATCTGACCAGGCACAATACAGGTGGAACATCTGAGACTGGGGACAGTATAACCCAAGGGGAGTGGGGGACACAAAATTGTCCCTCTGTGCGGGTGCTGAAAATCAAGCAGACTCAAGAGACCATTAGGCCTATTCTGCTGGCATTTTAGTATGTTAGTAAGTGTTGAATGTTTGCTCATAACTTTATCCAGCAGATTTTGGACCCTAATAGTCAACATATCCATTGTGTTGCCCATCTTATGAATTTGACAGGTGTCATTTTTCAAAATCCCTGTGAAACATGTTTTCACAGTTACACTGTGAAATCACCATTTAGATAGGATTAAAAAAAATTCCACTGTCTTGATCGTAACATCAGATCATAAAAAGATTATGTTAGAAATTTGTGGTCAAAATGTGGGCACCCACTGAAAATTAAATATTGCCTCCCAGCTGCTCTCTAGCGTGGGTAAATAGCAGTCTAAAATGTGTAAAAATAGGACATCTACTCTACAACTGCACTAACTTGAGACTGTCACACAGCACAGTGAACTGCTGAAACAGTTGCCTCCACGAACCCACACTCAGCAAATGAGACTGAAGGCTCCTTGTCTGACGTTAGGGTAGTATCATTCGAGTGTGTTCCAGGGCTCCATCTGGAGCTCATTCCTGTTTGGTCTTTTTTAAACAAATTGCCAGATGCCTGTCAGCCAGCCAATATTCTACATTATGCTGATGATGCTGTCATTTTTAACAAACACCTAACTGTGACTGCCTCACTACCACACTTAAAGTAACATCAAAACCTTGACAAGTTGGTCCTTACACAACAAACTGGTCCTAACACTACAAAAAATAAAGACCATGGACCCAGTTCTCAAAGTCAGCTTGGATTGGTGCATGCCGTGGCAAACAACAGTTTGCACCAAAGCCCGGTGCACAGGGACCCTGCACTGATTTGCTAACAGGCAGGGTCCCAGTGGCTAAGTCCCTAGTCTTGCAGCAAGTCAGACTGGGAGCCAAACACACAGTGCGGCAGGAGGGCTTGCCACAAGCTGTGAGTCCAGCAGAGCCCTCAGTGGCTAGTGCCCCTGCCCAGATATGCCCATTCCTATAACATTAATGACATTTATCTGATGGTCTAGCTTCCGTCCCACCCGATATGCCCCTAATATGCCCATTATTATTTCAGTTACCCTGGTGATCTAGCAGTTCTGCCCCCTCACCCTGTCAAAGTTCCACCACCACACACACACCCCAACACTTACCCAGGCCAGGACCAGCACAGTCCTCCTTACACATCCTTGGCCAGCCTCAACTGAATTGTCACTGAGCACGTATTACAGTACAGTAGATGCTCGCTGATTCAGTGAGTGCCTACTGTTTTGTATTACACATTCAGTGACAGTTCAGCCAGAGCCAGCTAAGGTGTTGTGAGGAGGGCTGTGCTGATCCTAACTTGTGGTACAGGTTGGGGAGTGCAGGAAGTGGGCACATCTGCCAGGGTGGGGGTTGAGAGCGCTAGACCACAAGGGTAATTGAAATAATAATGGGCATAATGAGACCGAAGGGCAGGACTGCTAGACCACCAGGATGAATGAAATAATAATGTGCATATCAGGGCAGGGGGAGGGACCACTAGACCACCAGGATAAATTAAATTAATTGTTACAGATTGGGCATATCGGGGCAGGGGGAACGCATGTCCCAAGCAGTCCATAGGGGTAGTTCAGGGTGCCACACTGTGCCAGGGTCTCCCAGAGAGATATTTCTAAGTATCTTTAGACTAGCCCTGGCTGGTCTAAGGGTACTTAGAATTGTTCCCTCTGGGAAAATTTTGAGAATCCAATTTATGGGGCTGTGGCAGCTTGCATCTGCCACATGACCCCTTGCACCATTTCACAGCCCATTTGTGAGCGCACAGGTGGTGCAAGCCTTGTTTAGGACAGACAGCCTGTGGCTGATGCAGGCTGCCTTTGAGAGTAGTTACAGAGGCAATTATTGATGCAAGGTGCCACTTACGCCATGTCTGTTTGGCGCAGGTACCCTGCATCACTCTCGGGGCTTTGAAAATCAGGCCCAATGCTATTGTCTAGTCTCCCACACAGAAAGGAAGGCCCCACCTTTTGTCATCTGGAATGGCCTGGGACAGAATCTTGAATAGGTGGAAACCCTTAAATACCTTGGAGTAACCTTGGATGACACCCTATCATTTGTACCCCCTGCCCCCATGTTGATAATCTAGTGACCATAGTTGACAGAGGACTTGGTTCTCTGTATTGGAACCAGAACAACTGAACTGTGTAAACTAGATACCTTATAGTGGCCAGTTCCATTCTGTCACTTGTAGATTATGGCCTCCTGTTTACAATGCTGCCTGTGACATGGTGCTAAACAATGTACACCTGATCTGTAATAAGGCACATCACTTTGTTCTTGGTGCAGATAACGGCACCCATACAGTACTTGTGCCCTCTATGCCCTAATTAATTGCTCCAATACCCAGTAGACTAAAGCTACAGACCTGCCTGCTAGCCATTAACTTGATCCTGGAAAACAAGACTTTGTCACAATTGCATACAGGTCCACTCACACCCATATGATGAGCTGTTCAGGTTGTATGAACCACGGTTCCTACATACAGTGAAATGCTTTGCACTGCTACTTTAATACCACCAGTCAAAACAGCATTGAGTCCTGTATTGCTAGCTTCTAACCAAACCACACATTGAAAGTCTGGCCATTGCTCAGATCCCTCTCCTGCTGAAAAGGGATTCAGTAGTATCAGTACATTACATGTGGATTAATCTAAGCTACTGCTGTATGGAACTACAGCCAGGTTTGCCAGATTGGTCATTTCTATCCTATAACCAACATAAACAAGGAGCTAGAAGTTGCACTACAACAGACACCAGCTCCATTTGCCACATGTTACATGATGGATTCAATGGTTATATCTAGTATTGCTAATACCCAGCACAGCACCAGTCCAGTACCCTCCAGAAGCTGTTTCAGATGGCAGAATTTTTGCTGGACTAGGGTGAAACTTCAGGGTCAAATTATTTGGTTGGACTCAAGTCATACATTTTGATACATCTAATCTGACTAATCCCAATATAAAATGCTGCCACATAAAGAAAAAGGCTTATAATGCAACACCTTAAATGCAAATTATTTATGGTACTACTGACAGCAGCCCCCTCCACTAAATCGTCTATCTGAAAGTGAAACTGTGTACTGTTCAGGCCTCCTTCTGCCTACAGAGTAACACCTGCAGACTGCTACTGCTGCACCGGACGGACGTGATGTACTATGGGGACTGGGAGAGGGAACACAAGCGAAGCTGTAGAAAAATATCAATCGGCGGCTCGCTCTACCTTCACGAGCGATGCAAACCTATAGGGATACCGGCAATAGCATCCATCGTTCCGTCCAACTCCGATGCGATGAGATCGATGTGGCCTGGCCCTGGGCAATAGTGCTCCGCGCTCTCACGTTAGCGTCGCAAGTCCCTCAGCCTCAGCCTTGTTTGCCGCCAATCAAACAGCAGCGCGTCTTGTACGCACCATTCCCGCCTGTCTTCCGCGTCGGCATCCGACTCCGTTCCTGAATAGGCACACAGACACACACACTGTCTCTCTCACAGGGCGGGGAGGGTACTGCATTCGACCTGGCTCATTTAAATGAAAGACAGCCGCAGCAGTGCACGGCACTTCTCTCTCTCTCCTAATCTGTGTGGGGCAGCGGGGTTACAGTCAGTCTGGTCTACAGACCGTCACATACGTCACTGACCCCCACGCCCCCTGGAAAAAAAAATTGTGACCAAACCTGGCGGTGGCGGGTAGGGGCTCAGGGCAGTGGAGAAAAAAAATTAAAAAAAAAAATTAACGCCAGAAGTGCACAGGCAGCAGGCCATTACTTACACAGGCCAGGATGCAATTAGCATCCCAGGCATCCCGGGCCAGTCCGCCCCTGACCCCGCTAGTAAGCCCCTTTCTTTGAAGTGGACTCTGTTTACTATTACCCTCTGTGTCCTGTTGTCCAGCCAATTATTTTACCCAGGCTACCACCTGGTTTCCACTCCCAGGCTGGCTAACTTGGTTATTAATCTTTTGTGTGGGAGTGTGTCAAATGCCTTGCAATAGTCTAGGTAGGCCATGTCCACAGTCCCTGCCTGGTCTACTACTCTGGTCACCCAGTCAAAGAAATCTACAAGATTCATCTGACATGACCTTTCTGCTGTGAATCCATGCTGCCTTGGGTCTTGTGCCCCACTGGCCTCCAGGTACTTAACAATTCTTTCCTTCTTTCAGAAGGGATTCCATCATTTTCCCTATTACTGAGGTCAAACTAACAGGTTTGTAGTTTCCTGCCTCTGCCTTGCTCCCACTTTTGTGAATGAATGAATGAATATGAATGAATGAATGAATGAATACTTTATTTTTAAGAAGCGCCTTTCCAAAACCAAGGCGCTTTTACAACAGATCAATACATAAAACTTAAACAAATTCCTAAAATCAATCCATAAATATATTTTAAAAATCTGGATATGCTAAATTAAACAAATAAGTGTTTAGGGCTGACTTAAAGCTTTGGACAGTCAGGCATTCTCTCACCCGATGAGGCAGAGAATTCCACAGGGTTGGGGACATAAAACGAAATGATCTTGCCCCTGATGTCTTTAAACGAACCCTGGGAATCTCTAGCAATCCCTCATCAGTGGATCGGAGCCGACGGGAAGGACAGTAGGGATGAAGAAGATCTTGCGGGTAGCTAGGTCCCAGATCGTGTAGGGCCTTATAGGTCAGCAGACCGACCTTGAAGGTGATTCGCCATTGAATTGGCAGCCAGTGCAGTCCACGGAGGACAGGCGTTATATGACTGGTCCTTGACATATCAGTCAAAAGCCTGGCCGCCGCATTCTGCACCAACTGCAAATGGTGACTATCCATCCCCGGTAGCCCTAGGTACAGGGCGTTGTAGTAGTCCAAGTGGGAGGTAACGAAGGCGTGGACCAATGTTGGAAGGTCATCAACAGGAACCAGATGCTTCACTCGGGCTATATTCCTCAGATGGTAAAAGGAAGTTTTGACAGCAGCTGACACCTGATGTTTAAGGGTCAGACAGTCATCAAATATAACACCCAAGTTCCACTCCCGGTCTGAGGTCGCCAACTGGGTCCCCCCAAGCCAAAGACCTGAAGATGACCCAGTCAGCAAACCTGTCCCTCGATGGCCTGGGTCCACAACCATCACCTCAGTTTTTTCGGAGTTTAATCGCAACCAGCTCACAGTCATCCAGTCTTGAATCTCGGTAAGACAGTTATTAAAGACCGAGACAGCATCACCCTGGTCAGGCACCAAGGACATATGCAGCTGAGTATCATCTGCATAGCAGTGAAAACTCAAGCAGTACCACCGAATGATCACTCCCAATGGCAGCATATACACCACAAATAACATGGGTGCTAAAATAGAGCCCTGCGGCACCCCGGAGGATAAGGGGAGTGATGCTGAGGAACAAATCCCAGACACCACCCTCTGAGTCCTACCCTCGAGGAATGATCGAAACCAACTGAGGACTAAACCAGATAGTCCACAGATAACCCGCAGGTGCTCCAAAAGCAGCCCATGATCAACGGTGTCAAATGCCTAGAGAGATCAAGAAGGACCAAGATGGAACGAGTCTTTCGATCTCTCGCTATTAGGAGGTCATTTAGCACTCTAACAAGGGCTGTCTCGGTACTATGTCTTTTCCTAAATCCAGACTGGAGAGAATCATAGACATTGTGGCTGGTCAAATGATCGTCCAGCTGCAATGCAACTACCGTCTTAATAACCTTACCTACAAAAGGCAGGTTAGAGACAGGCCTGTAGTTAGCCAGACATTCCGGGTCTAAGGAGGTTTTTTTTAGAAGGGGCATAATCACTGCTTCCTTCAAGGGGTCAGGGAAGATCCCCTTCTCCAATGACAACCAGACTATCTCAGCAAGGATCGGGCCGATTTTTTCCACACATCCTACTAAGAGGCGGGTGGGGCCAAGATCCAAACTACAATTGATCGGTCGCAGTGATTGGATGAGCATCACTATGTCATTGATTGTGGGTCGGTCAAAGTCAGACCACACAAACTGGGTGTCCGACATCTCCTGCCGACCACCACAACTCCTGTTTGAGAGAGAGTTAGAAGGAGATCGGACCTGATTGCGGCATCCTTATCTGCAAAGAATCGAGCAAACTCCTCACACCGTTCCTGTGAAAATGCTCTCTCAGGCTGAAGACAGAGTGGATTGCACAGTCTGTTCACGGTCCGAAAGAGCTGGGCTGGTCGATTCTGTGCAGCACCAATTTCCCTGGACAGAAATTCTGCCTTCTTACAGGTAATTGCTGATTGATAGACACGATAATGGTCCATCAAACTAAGCCTGTCACACTCCAGACCTGATTTCCACCAACATCGCTCAAGCCTTCTTCCCACTCTCCTCAACTCCCTCAAAGTCTCATCAAACCAAGGAGACTTGGGGCGAAGTGTGAGGGGTCGAACACGTACAGGCACAATGAAGTCTAGGACCCCTACTACTGCCTCATTATAGGCAAGAACCAGGTCCCCAGGATCCATGCATTCACTTGGCAAACTCGATAGATCCAGCACCGCCATCAGGTCTTCTGGGGTAACACCCCTCAAAGAGCGGTACCGGACCATCTCCGTAGGGGCCGACCTACCAGGGGGGCCAGGAAACCAAACCTAATGGTGTGATGGTCAGACCATCCAACTGGCTCCACCGCCAAATTGGATATCTCCATCCCCAGGAGGAATACCAAGTCCAATGAATGACCATCTATATTGGTAGAGGAGGAAATAACCTGTGTGAAGCCCAGCAAATTCATTAGCTGGAGGGGAATCACATCTGCCCTCCTGCAGTCCTCAGGTACCACACCATCTTCCCATGATTTGTTAACAAGGGTAGTCAATGATATCACTAGTTCTCCCTTTAGTTCTTTAAGAATTCTGGGGTGAAATCTTTCAGACCCCATTGCTTTGTCCACCTTCAGTTTTAGGAGTTCTTTCAGGACCATTTCTTCTGTGAATGGACTGGTATTGACCTCCCTATCCAGAGTGCTTCTATTGTTTACTTTAAGTACCTCCCCATCCTCTTCTTTTGTGACTACTGAACAGAAATCTTCATTCAGTATTCCTGCTTTTTCACTGTCACCCTCTGCCCACCCCCTCCCCTTTATTAAGCCTCACTATCTCTCCCTTGGTCTTTCTTGCTCAGTAATGTACCTATAAAGGTTTTATCCCCATTCTTAACTGAGTCGTTTATCTTTTCCTTGGTTTGTGCCTTTGCTATTCTGACTGCCTTCCCTGCTTCTTTCTGCTTTAACTGGTACAGTTCTCTGTCCTGTTCCTTCTGTGTTTCATTATACTTCTCGAATGCTATATTTTTCTCCCTAGGCTTCTCCACCACCTCTTTTGAGAACCATAGTGTTTTTTTCCTTCATTTTGATTTTTTTTTGCTTCACACACAGGCTTGTTGCCTCCGTGATGGCAGTTTTGATTTTTCCCTATTGTTCCTCCACCCCTCCTTCTTGCATGTTTGCTAGTGCTTTTCTGAGGCACTCTTCCATTCTGCCAAAGTCAGCCCTTCTTAAGTACAATACCCTCACTTTTGTATGGCTTGACTCTACGGCTGTGTTTATCGTGAACCACACTGTTTAGTAGTCACTTGTTCCCAGACGTCTACCCACTTCTAAATCTGAGATCCTCTCTCCATCCCCATTTGAAAGTACCAGGTCTAAAATTGCCCCCTCCTGAGTGGGTTCCAACACTAGCTGTCTGAGGCATTCCCCACTGTAGGGCATCAAGAATGTTCCTGCTCTTGGATGTGGCTGCAGCAAAGGTGCTCCAGTTAACATCTGGCATATTCACGTCCCCCATCAACAACATCTCTCCTTTTTCTGCCATTCTAAGGATGCTTTCTATCATTTTCTTGTCTATTTTCTCCCCCTGAGATGGGGGTCGGTATAAAACCCTCCTGTGGATTGTGGTGCCATTTTCTGTTTCCAGGGTGATCAACAGTGCCTCCTCGCCTCCCTGTTTACCCTTTAGTTCCATTGCTTTGATCCCTTCCCTTATGTAGAGAGCTACTCCTCCTCCTCCTCTTTTACCCTCCCTGTACCTCCTGTAGATTGTGTACCCTGGTATGCTGACATCCCAGTCATGGTTCTTTGTGGACCATGTTTCTGTGACTGCCACAATATCCAGGTGTCCCTCTTCCATCAAGGCCTCTAGTTCAGGGAGCTTGTTACCAGACTATAGGCATTGGTACTCATCCCCTTCCATTTTTGATGGCCATACCCCTTTTACCCCCATCCCTGTCCTTACTACCTTTTTCTACATTTACCCTGTCCTGCTCCCTATCGACTTCTCTACCTAGGTGTTTACCTCACTAGCTACCCTGTTTTTTGGGGAGAGGGCTGGGATTTCCCTGCTCATTTTCAGTGTCTGTCCCCCTTGGCTACTTTAAATGCTTGTCAATGAAGCATTTAAACCTATCACCTAGGATCTTGGTTCCCCTCCCAGACAGATGCAGACTATAGCACCAGTATAGTCCTGTATCCTTCCAGCTGGACACTCAATTCCCAATGAAGCCCAAACTCAGAGCTCTGCACCAGTTTTTCAACCATTCATTGAACCCCATGGTGCACAGTACCCTAGCCTCACCCATGCCACAGAAAGGCAGCACCTCTGAGATGGTTATCATGCATGCCGCTTGTCTAATGCCCTTCCCCAACTCCACATACTCCTCCTGCACTGCTCTGATCTCATTCCCAGCCAGGTCTTTTGTCCCTAGGAGGACAATGACATCCAGCTCCCTCTCCAATGCAGCTGCTCCCGCGATCCTGAGGACTCACTTCCTATCCCTCCAAGCCATGGTGCCAGGCAGGCATCTTACCTCCATCTCCCCTACACCCCTAGTTCTACCCCCTAATGATTGAGTCCCCCACCAGGAGTTGTTTCCTTCCCCTGTGGGGTCCTGTGCCACCCTCCTGTGGGTCTCCTTTGTGGAGGTTCACAGCATCCACCTTGGTCTCCACTGTAGGTGCCTCCATAGAGGATCTTCAGTCTGCCAAAATGACATATGAATTATGGAGAGATACAGCTCTAGGGATGTGCCTCTGTTCCACCACCCTCACCCTCCCTGAGCCCACTGTGATCCAACCACTCCTCTTTCTTGACAACCTCTGAGGCAGCAGTGGTGGCCGTGGTGATCTCTGGGTGGGGGGGAGGTTCCTCGAATCCTTGCCAGGTTGGCTTGGAGATGGGCAACCCCTTCCTCAGACCAGATAGGGCAGCATTGCAGCCTCCAGAATGTCTCCCAGAAGACTGCTACCCCACAGCCAGCACATTGCATCACTCCCCACATGCCTCTCCCCCTTTCTGTTTAAATTTTTATGTTCCTTTTTTGTTAGTGTGTGCAAATGTGTGCATGTGTTTATACCCTATGCAGTGTGCTGGGCTGTTAGGATATGACAGGTGTATGTCCTTTGCCCTTTTGGTGAAGTGATGTCTGAACCCCTGGTATAAAGGAAATTTCACCCTTGGGGTGGGTAAGGTGAGGGACAGGGTGGGCAGAACCAAGCCCATGCCCTCCAGAAGCAATCAGCAACAGCTCTAACCCATCACCCCAGTGAGTGCTTTCCTTCCTTTCAACAAGACAACCTGCACAACAATTTAACAGAACATATACTGTGGAAAAAAAAACAATTTCAATCTATAAAATAAAATAAATCACCTCTGCTGTGTAGTTCTTTAACGCTCTTCTTAACTGAACCCACAATCAGGTTCTCCTTTTAAACTCTTCTCTTTCTGTAAGCCTGCTTCAGTCCCTTTTCCAAACACACACCTGCTTCACAGCTTGTAACTGTCCTGCTCCAGCAACAGGATACTGCCAAATGGTCTGTTAACTACAGCAGTCCCATTCCTGGCTACTAAGAATTACTGAACAGTAACCAAAAACAACACACACACACACAAAAAAAAACTAATCCAAAGCCTTTCTGCTTATTTACTTACACAAACCCTGAAAGTTTGAAATGAAATGAAGTAAAATAAATCACCCCTGCTGTGTAGTTCTTTTCAGCTCAGCCCTTCCTAGATGTCCATGGCCACAGGGGATCTCTGTCTAGCATCTGTATTTGTAAATTGTGCTCCATAACACAAAATGCACAACACTGCATTTTTGCTCCATGGCAACCAAAGGGCTGTATGTCAGCATAGTAAAATATTTATCTTCTGAAAGTGTATAAAATAATGCTTCCATTCATGGGTAACACAAAACCCAAAATCAGAGGTCTGCTTCTACTAATTCCTCCGCTGCATTTGGCCAGTGATTAAACATAGAAGAGACATGTCATTTGTACTATCTTCAACCTACATGTCTGAATACTTTATTTGCAAGTGCAGGTTCAGGGCTCTATTCTGTGATTTTATTTTGGTAAAAATGACATTCTGTTTACATTTCATTCTGCTTATTATGGTCATGTGACCAAGCAATGAAAAGATTTTAGTGATGCACAACATATGAATGGTTTACCTACTTTTCTTTAAAGGGAATGAATAGATATTTTAATTTTAAATAAAAGAGATAAAAATAACAAACACAAAGCCTAACACAGGAGTGCAAAATACCCCTGACATCATCGATGTCAATCAGGACCATGTTTTCTTTGTGCTGAACAAAGCAGGGTGCAAGGCTCTGTTTGAACTGATGTTTTCAGAGGATAATTGAAGGGTAAAACAGACAAGGTACATGAAATATTAAGTCTTACCCGTGTGTGCAGAGCTGCCCTTGGGTACCTGCAATTCCTGTTCCTGCAGAGGTCTCCTACTGGTAACACCAATACATTTTTAAAGTTTACATTTTTTTTCTTTTGTCAAGATTTTTATCCGCCTGGGACGATGGGGTGGCTGATCAGCCATAGCACCCAGTGTCAATGACCAGCCAGCTGCCTCTCTCCTTCCTTGCAGGGGCAATCCACCTGCAGACCCCCCCACAGCAGGGTCAGGGGGAGGGCCATCCTCCCCAACCCCAGAGACTCACATGCAGCTATCCTCCTGTGACAGGGTTGGGTAAGATCCTGTCCCATTTATTATGCAGAGAGTTAAAAGCAAGGATCTGTTCTGTCCTCTCATATTCTGCCACTTGTCTGTCTTTTGCCTGTCTGACTGTGCAATTAAATTTTTCTTGTGGCACCTAGGAATTGGCCATTCTGATAGTGCCACAATTTCCTCCTGCTATCTTCCTTCCTTCACTGGCTGTTTTTATTTCTCCCCTTGCTTCTCTGGGATTAAAATGTGAATCTTTATGTGAAACTGTGATCTCTTGGTTTGCAAAGGTATATAATTACATTAATAAAATTATTGCAGAAAGCTGTTTGGGTTTATTAGAAGAGATATCAGTCTGGAACACAGGAGATTGACCTTGAGATGCATGCTGACCTCCACAAGGTTGTTTACAGAATTGTCAAAAGGAAACCAGCTCTGCGACAAAATGGAAGGAAAATGACAAGGTTTTGATACATTTTATGAAAAACAGGAGATGTAACATACATAAGGATAAAGAGTCTGAACTGCCATGCAAAACCTGGCTAATCTAGAACTCCCCTGATATGTTATGCCTCTCAGAAACACAGCTATTCACCAAAACATCTGACTAAACTCTTGACATACCTGGCTAACGTTATCATCCAGCAAGAGAGGAGGTGGTGTCGCTATGCTTATGAAACACCAGCTCTCTTGCACTATAGTCAAAAATGAGTCATGCCCAGGATCTCACAAACTGATCCTTACCAAATTCTCCTTTCCCCACTCTGTCCCCCAATCCATAGGGGTAGTATACACCTCCCCTCGAACCGGACAAACTGCACTTGCCGAATGCATCGCCACCCTCCGGCTTCTTGCAAGCTTCGGTAAGCTATTACTCCTGGGTGATTACAATCTTAGTTGGCTTGCCCCCTCATCCGCTCAGATTATCTCCAAAACTGAGTCCTTAAACCTCTCTCAGCTAATCACTGAACCCACCCTCTACAACCCTTATTCTTTCCACCACTCGCTGATACACTGGGTTTTTACCATCTCACTCCTATAGAATATCCAGTGCAGGAGTCCTCTACCCTGTCCTCAGTGGCCACTGCACCACTTACTGCATTAGAAAGACCCAGTTACCAAAATTTGCACCAAACTACATCCATACACATCCATTACCCTCCCTTGATATTAACTCCCTACTCTTGCACTTACATAACGCAAAGTGGACTCCTGTGTACTTCTCCACTGATGTTGACACTGCCCTAACCAATTTCACAAAATTCTCACCAGTATTTGAGACATCCACGCCCCGCTTAAAAAAAACAAGAGTTAGAAATCACCATCACCCCAGGATCTATGCCTCAATAATTACCCTATGCAAATCACATAACAAAGCATGGTCGGCTTTCAAATCCACCAAATCTGCTTATTCCAAAGAAATCTACAATGCTGCTAGAAACCTATGCTCCAAAGCCAACAGGCAAGCAAAATCTGCCTACTTAAAAAGTTGCCTAGGAAATGATCACCCCTCTTCCTTCTGGAATTTTGTTCACTCTGTCATAAACCCTACCCCTCAATCTCACATCCCCTCTATAAACCTCAATGGTGTCAAAATCACCGATTCCTCCAAAATTATGGATGCCATGAACACATTTTTCACTACCTGTGCCCTCCCAGATCAAGCTTCTCCCTCACCACCTGACAACAAACCCCTCAATCAACCCCTGTCCAGAAATAACTTCACTTTCACTCCTATCTCTGCCGACAAAGTTCTGACTGTGCTCTTATCATTAAACCCAACAAAATCGAGCCCTGACAGCCTCCACCCATGTCTCCTTTGCCAATTGGCCCCTGCTATCACCCCTCCACTGACCTTTTTGCTAAACCTATCCTTCTCCACATGCACAGTTCCCTCAACCTGGAAATCCACCTGTGGTATACCACTCCACAAGGGTGGTGACACTTATACTCCCGGCAACTATCGTCCAATTTCCCTCCTCCTCATTCCATCTAGGGCACAAGAGCACTTAGTACAGTCAAGACTAAATACGCTCCTCACCACCACTAACTTTCTGTCCCTATACCAATCAGGCTTCAGAAAGCACCACTCCATCATATCTTCTCTCCTCAGGTTCACCGGCCACATCAACTCGGCCGCTGACAAAGGACATATAATGGTAACTGTTTTCACCGACCTTGCCAAGGCCTTTAATTCAGTGCCTCACCCCCTACTCCTAAATACCCTTGATCATGCTGGTCTCTCTTCTCCTGCAGTACAGTGGTTAATCTCTTACCTAATAAATATCAGTCAGTCAAAATAGCAAACTCTTCTTCCACCCCCTCCCTATCCAAGCTGGCATCCCTCAAGGATCCAGTCTCAGTCCCATTCTTTTCACTCTTTTCATAAACAACCTCCCCTCTGTCTGCTCAAACTCTGTTATCCATATGTACATGGACGATACTGTCCTTTTCACCTCTAGTCCTGACCTAAACACTATCAAATCTGCTCTACAAGGGGACTTCCACAATATTCAGTCTTGGTTCAAAAACAACAAACTCAGACTGACCACCTTGAAAACAGTCTTTATGACCTTCTGTACCTCCCAAAGACTGGCAAAATTAATTCCTTCCCTATCCATCACCACCCTAAATGGCACTCCACTAAATGAAGTTATATCCTAAAAGTATTTAGGTGTTAGACCCTCAACTAAATTTCTCTCACCACATCGACTATCTATCATCAAAGCTGCGCCCTAAGCTAGGCATCCTTTATCTCAACAGGGACCCTCTCTTCCTCCCTGTCCGCTGAGAAATTCTTACCAAAAATGATCTTGCCTATACTTGCCTATGCTGACATAGTCTTCTGCACTGCCCCCTCTTCCCTGCTTGCTAGACCTGATTCTCTCTTCTATGCCTTCTGCCGCTTTGCCTCAAACGCTCCCTTAAGGACCATTGCCCCCTCCTCCTACTCTGAATCTCCTTCCCCTGTCCCATCGGTGCCTCATTCACTCTCTCTCCTTTACGTCTAAATTCTGGTTCAACCTTCTCCTTGCCTCTCTCTTGGATCACCTCGCCCCTCTCCACCCACATCCTACGCTCTCCATTCTAGGGATGCCCACTCCTTCTCCTTGCCCTATTGATACTATGTAATTTGTGACTTTATCGATCTTGTAATTGTTTATGATATTTTTCTCTTTGTACCCACTTCCCTAATTTCCCCTGGTCTCACCTGGAAATGAGCCTCGGCTCAGTGTGCCTCTCCCAGTTACCAAATGTTTTAATAAATAAATAAATGAAACAAACATCTGATATAAACAGAGCAATGCTTTTCTGCTGGAAACTCAGATGAAGAACATTTTCTGTTTGTGCTGCCTTTATGAAGAGCTATCCTGTACAATTAAATTTTTTCTATTTTATTGTTATTGATAATAATAAAACCCAACTTACAAATTTTATAACTTCTCCTGGACTGCATATGCTTCCTGAACTACGCTACTATGACAGTTGGTATCAGAGGTGGGATTTGCACCATATCTACTCTATGCCAGGAGTTTTGAGTGTGGGTACTAGAAATGGTACCAGGGAAGCATAGAAGAAAAGTATGGATCCTGCAGCAGCAAATCCAAGAGTGATTACAAGAAGAATAAAAGCCAAACTGGAAGCAGAAACAAAAGTCCAAACTGAGACTGTACAGCAGGGAGCAGTGAGAAAAGAAGAAGAAGAACAGGTACGGATAGAAGGCAAAGGCAAGGCAAATTTTATTTGCATAGCTCTCAATCCATCAAGAGCTCTGAGTGCTTTACATACAGAAAGTAAACTAATACAATAAAATAAGTCCACAGGTTAAACTAGTAGGTTCCATTAAAAGCTTGCTCTAATAAAAATGTTTCAAGAGACTTTGAAGGCTTTCACTGAGTTGGCTGCACAAATATGAAGGGGAATAGAATTTAATATAATAGGTGCCACCACCCCAAAGCATGGGTGTAGGAAGGCATACTCCAAGCACTCCATGGTGTGCAATTTTATTTAAGGGGGTAGCAAATAGGCTCTGAACTGCTTCCTTTTTCCATGAAAACTAACAAAGAAATTACTGAACCTTTCTGTAATTTTATTCATAGGAGTCGAAACTAAAAGGGCTGGTCACTAATACTCTCTTTGCATCCCAAGGACAATACTACTTTACAGGATCTGGGCTGGTATGTGGGTGTCTTAGGAAACAGTGCATGGCATTTGTATTTAACCATGCATGGCAATAACCACTGTCATGATATTGTCTGGCTACACCCCGGGGGGCTAGCTCACCCTAACAAGGGGGGGGTAGCAGTGAGTCCACTTGGTGTGCAGATCTGAAATCCCTGGCTACACCCCTGCCCCAAAGGCTCTATCACCTGACAACCTGCGCCTCGAAGAGGGGACCACAAGCTGTTCAGCTTCAGTGGAGCAAAGAGTTTGGATTGGTTGAAAAGGAATCAGGAGCTCTTTTAAGTAGTTTGGTCCCAAACCACTTAGGGCCTTGTATGTTAACAAGCTAGTCTTGATGGTAATGCACAAGCACAGAGGCTGCCAGGCAAAGCACGCAGAATCAGAGGGATGTGATTCCTTGATGAGGAGCCCACCAACATCTGGGCTGCAGTATTCTGTACCAACTGCAGTCAATGCATCAAAGGGTCTGAGTGCTTGATCTGGATAGCCCTCCCCAGCCCCTTGCTGCAAGCCACCGAAATCTATCATTGCAAGGGTCTGAAGGCTTGATCTGGATAGCCCTCTGAGCCCCTCGCTGCAAGCCACCAAAATCTATGATCGCAAGGGTCTGAGGGCTATATCTGGATAGCCGTCCCCAGCTCCTTGCTGCAAGACACTGAAATCTATCATCACAAGAGTCTGAGGGCTTGATCTGAATAGCCATCCCCAGCCCCTCGCTGCAAGCCACTGAAATCTATCCTCACAAGGTACAAGACTTGGAGATTCACACTGCACACTAGTTATTTCGGATTTTAAATCCTGGCACCTTTTTCAGGCACATCTTTGCATAAATCAGGGAGCTCCTTGTTTAAGCTCCTGCCTGCTTGATTTTTTACACCCACCCACTGATCCCCCACCTCCTCCCTTTCTTAAATACACCTAGGCTTCATCCCTGCTCTTCTCTAATTGGCTTATTGGGTAATTAGGGGTGGGTCTTACAACTAGTGGTGAATTTGGTGTTCATTGTTAGTTACATTCCACTACGATAACAAGTTTGCTACACTACCCTACACAATTTCTGCAAGAAGGAGATTGAAACTATGGATTCACCAAGGAGCTGCTTAGGTGCTTTCAGGTCTGCGGTTGGACTGTGCCTATTTTTGCTTTCGCTGTATGCTCTGGTGGATATGATTTCTCATGGCACCCAAATACACAAGGGCCCAGATATTCAAAGGGTTGCGCATGGCACAACAGTGTTGTGCCATGCACAACCACTGATACACCCGGCGATATTCAAAAGAGAAAAGTGTGCCGCACAAATCCCGATGCGTCAGAGTGCATCAGTAATGTATGCAGGCACAGGTGGGGGGGGCATGCCCATGCATAACCTGCACAGCCCGATATTCAGCCCGGGATGTGCAGAATCATGCAAGCGCAACCCCTACCTGTGCCTGCAGAAAGTTAAGCCAAAAAAAAAGGAACAAATGATGGCCATCCACAGTTGAGCTGCCGCACTGCAGGGCGCAACATGGCAGCTGCCACCTGTGCGTAGCCACCCGAGTTCCTGCCGCACCTGGTGACACCCCCCATTGTGGGCATCCATGTAACTAAATCCCCCCTCCAATATCCCTGGTGGTCCAGTGGACTGATCGCTGCCTGATCATGAGCATCTGTAAATCATAAAATAGTCCTAGTACCCTGGTGGTCTAGTGTACCCCCCTCCCCACTCGCCCACTGATCCCCACCGCCCCGCTCCCCCCTGGTCAGCCAGTGGGCAGCAGCACCCCACCCACCTGCCGCCCTGCCACCCGCCGACTGACAGCTCGGTAGGGCTGCACGCCCGATGATCCATAGCGTGAACCAATGGGCATGCAGCCATACCGTCTACACTTGCAGATATGTGAATGATTCATTCACATATCTGGAATATCAATACAAGTATAGAGCTGCATGCCCATTGGCTCATGTTGTGAACCAATGGTTGTGCAGCCTAGCGACCTGTCAGTCGGTGGGCAGCGGGCGGCAGGCAGATGGGGTGCTGCCGCCTGCTGGCTGACCGGGCAGTGGGGCTCAGTGGGTGGGTGGAGGGGAGTACACTAGACCACTAGGGTACTAGGAGTATTTTATGATTTACAGATGCTCACGATCGGGCAGCGATCAGTTCACTGGACCACCAGATATTGAGGGGGTTTTATACTGATGCCCGCGATCGGGCACATAGCGGTCCACCGGACCACCAGGGATATTAGAGGGGGGTTTTCATTTTGATGAATGCCCGCAATTGGGCTGCAGGGGGCGTCAGTTCCCAATGGCTGCTGCCTGGCAGGGTGCCAGGCACAAGTCATCAGGGATCGGCGCACCTGCATGCTAATGGGATGCAAATGGGGCCATAATGACATGCAAATGGCTCCATGTGTGCCTTGCATAAATTATGGCCCCATTTGCGCGTCCCTTTTTGAATATCGCAGGTGCTGTGCATGGCGCAATGGCACTTACGCTAGTGCATCTCCATGCTCCACTCTGGCCACTTACGCTGGCACAATGTCACTGCGCCATGCACAGTGGAAGTGGCCAGGGTGTGATATTCAAAGCTGCTGCATCATAGCGCAGCTCCGTTGAATATCACCCAGGTCACACCCCTGCGCAACAAAGTTGAGCTGCGCCCAGGCTTGCGCCACAGCCTGCCGCAGTTTGAATATCCGGGCCAATGTATATAATGATTCCTTTCATTACTCCAATCTCTTGGCCTATGACAGACCTCACAGTACTGGTAATTGGGCCCTTAAATTCATCTGCCCTGCCAGACTTGGGTTCTGCATTAGCTGTGTCACCCTTCCCGATCTAAATAAGTGCAGGTATCCTATTCAGTTGTTCCTTGTTTCTTAGATTAACAAAATTCACATATCCCTCTCTGGTGATATTGAGCCCAATCCAGGTTAACTGATGCGGCAAATCCTGTCACTTTCCCATAGTGGTTTCTATCGAGGGGCCTAAAAATCAGCCATATGAATATTAGAAGTATTTCCTCTAATTTCCCTGAACTTGAAACATGGGTTAAACTGTATTCCCCAGATATCCTTGGACTCTCTGAAACTTGGCTTAAGCTAGATATTCCTGATTCTTTGCTTAAGTTAACAGGATACAACCTAGTTAGATTTGATTGTGCCCCCTCGCGAAGGGGTGGAGTGGGGTTGCTTTCTACTCCAGAGATCGCCTCAAGGTCTCAGAACTATTTTACGGAATGCACAGCTCCTGTGAAATACTTCATGTGGAACTGACTCTTGGTGGGGAAAATAAATGAAACCTAGTCTGTGTCTATAATCTTCCAAAGGGGGTGCTAACTGGCCTGGATGGAATCATTGACCACCTGTCTTCTCTAAAGGGGATTAAAGAAATGATATTACTTGGTGATTTTAACCTTGACTGGTCTAGTAGTAACTCTGGTGTATATAATAATACTCCTGCAAAGCTTCACCTCTCCCAGCTGGTTACTGGACCTATCCATATTTCTTCCAGCGGTTCATACCAATCCACATTGGACTGGATTGTCACTAATTGTGTCAGTAGAATTCTGGAAGTTGTACCTTGCCTGACTCAATCAGTGACCACTCACCCACTTTCTGTGTCTTGAATGCCAGTTGTCCTAAGCTACTTCCTAAGATCATACAGTTCCAGGATTTCTCAAAATTAAATATTGCAGCACTTCTTTCGGAAGTAAGATGCGTTGATTGGTCCCTGTTATACCAGACAACTAATGTTGGTAGAGCTTTCGATTACTTACTGTCAAATCTCCTCCCCTTCCAAAATAAATATGTGCCTCTCAAAAGAAGGAGAATTAGGGGTGCTAAAACTAGATGGTTGCATAAGAATCTCCTCTCAGCAATGCAGAGTAGAGATAAAGCATGGGTTGCTGTCAAAAAGTCTAACCAACCTGATGACTCTTCTAAGTACCGATCGATGAGAAAAACATGTAAGAAAGACATCCGAGCAGCAAAAACAGCATACTGCGGTGTGCTTCTTCAAAAATCCTGTGACAGTGCTTGGGGTTTCTGGAACCATGTTAAAAGTTTTTTAGGGAAAGGCCCATCCCCGCCTCTGACTGAAATGACTATAAATGATGCTAACTGCAATAACCAAAGCACGATTGCTACTTCGCTTAATGTTCACTTCTCTGATCTTTCAGATTTCCTCCTGGTTAACTCTGTTTTACTCTCTGAGGAAAGCATAAACCCTGCTGAATCTTTATTGACCCAGTTTAGTATTAAACCAGTCTTGACTATTGATGTGTTAAGGCTTACGAAAGCCATTCCTGAACATGGCTGTCCTGGGTCCGATGGACTATTACTTAAGTTCCTTAAAGTTATTGCTGTTGACATTACAGCCCCTGTTGTGAGAATACTCAACTAATCTATTATGACCAGGATCGTGCTATCCATCTGGAAAATTGCACGTGTTGTGCCAGTGCATAAGAAAGGAGACTCTAGAACGATGAGTAATTACTGACCAATTGCCATCTTATCTGTCTTGGATAAAATCCTAGAGAAGGCTGTGTCTTCTCAGGTCACAAAGTATCTACATAAAAACAATCTATTATCCCCAGCCCAGCATGGCTTTAGGTCCAGCCACAGCACAACTACTGCTCTATTTCAATTTACTAATGATGTGCTGCTTAACATGGACATAGGAAAACTCACTGGGGCCATTTTTATTGACCTCACAAAGGCCTTTGACTTGTTTTACCACCATCTTCTGCTCTCCAAACTATCCTGTCTTGGTTTCTCAAATTCTGCCACGGCCTGGTTTGACAGTTACCTTCTGGGTAGGCAACAATTTGTTCAAATAGGGAACATTGCATCCAATCTTGTCTCTACCTCAGTTGGTGTTCCCCAAGGTTCTATTCTTGGTTCCCTCCTTTTCTGTCTCTCTATAAATAATCCCCCCAACCCCCTGTCTGGATCAACTTTGTCTCTTTTCTATGCGGACGATATGGTTATCTACTCCGCTGCTAATGACATTTCGGCAATTCACACCTCCCTTCAATCTGACTTTGATTGCTTCTCGGCTTGGCTAAAACAAAATAAGCTCCTACTTAACACTAGCAAAATGGTGTCAATGCTCGTTGGGACTTCCCCTAGGCTAAAAACTTGTCATATGGGACTTTGCCTTCGTGGACCAGAAGGCATAGCCCTGGATACAGTCACATCCTTTAGATACCTTGGGATGACTCTGGACTTTAATCTTCATGCTGCAGCCACTTGTAAGGCAGTGAACACTAAACTTGACCTGACTTACAAGGTAAGATCCTCCCTAAATTCGAGAGCCAGGCTAGCCATTGCTCAGGGAATTCTTCGACCTTGCCTCAACTATAGCTCTATAGTCTACCTTAATGCTAGCAAGCAAGTAATCCAGAAATGAAGCACTTGTTATAATAGTGTCTGCTGCTTCTCCCTTGCAGCTCCTAAACTAACACATTGCTGTCAGCTCTATTCTTCTCTCAACTGGCTCACCCCATCCTCCTATCGTCTGTACACAGCTGGTTGTCTGGTCGATAAATTAACCCAGACTAGTACGCCAAGGTCCCCTGTAACTCTGCTAAAACAACCTGACTTGCTCTATGTGCTGAGATCTACTAAAAATGCTTCCTTTGTTATGCCTAGGTGTCTCACCAAAAAGGTGAACTTGCATTTGCCGTATCTGCTCACAGAATATGGAACACCCTTCCACTCTATGTTAAACAATTGGCTACTCACCAGGCCTTTCAAAAAAGTTTAAGAACTCACCTTATGAGCTCAGGTCTCTGCTCATGCTCTACCTCTTGCTTGTCTTTACTCTCTTGCACTACAACCACTGACCTTCCACCTTGAGCGCAGTACTTCTTCTCAGCACTTATGTACCCCTAGTGTTTGCTGTATATGTATTTCTTCAGTCAATTATACTGTTTTCAAAATTCTATAAAAGTTTATATAATTGTGATTACTGTTTATCCTCAGGCTATGTATATTCTACTTGTTGTTTCTGAATGTGCCATGTATTCAAAATTGTCTTGTGTTACTATATTTTCCTTCCAACTAGATGTTTTATATTATGTTGTGGACGCTATGTGTCTGCTGTTTCCGATGTGTAACCCTCCTGGGTCCTGCCTGAAAATAGGCAAACTCTCTTGTCTAATGCACCTACCTGGTTAACAAAAATGAAATAAATAAACCTCCAGACAGCTCTAGGTATAGAGTATTATAGTAATCCAACTTTGTGGTGACAAAGGCAAGGATAATCATCACTAGGTCATTCTGAGCCAAGAACAGCCAGATCTGGTGATATTCCAAAAATGGAAGATGCCAGATTGGACAACAGGTGACTCTGCTGTTCAAAGGTCAATCTTTCATCCAGTATGTCCCCCAGGTCTCTGACTGTGCTCACTGCAGAGAGGTGCTGTCCACCCAACACAGGGAGGGCAACATCTCCACCAACAGGCATGCCCCGGCACCCGGATTCGATAACTATGAATTCCGTCTTGCCTGGGTTGAAACATAACCAGTTGGCAGCCATCCAATTATTTACCTATACCCAACAATGGCTAAAACTGAAAGCATGTCTGCTTCTTCAAATGGTGGGCTATACAACAAGCAGAGACTGATAAACAGAGATGAGAAGAAATGCAGCAACAGGAAGAGCAATGGCTAGAGGCCTTCATAAGCTATCAAAGCTGGAGGATCTGATATAGGTCTAGCAGATCAATAAAACACAAACAACTTAAAAGCCATTAAACTCACAAAGCTGTGTCCCTTGAATGATACTGAAGTATACCTGACAACTTTTGAAAGGGTTGCTGGAACCCATCAATGGCCAAAATAGCAATGGGCAATCGGGCTGTTACCTTATCTGACAGGTAAAGCCCAACTTGTCTATAGCAATATGGACACTGCACTGTCAGAAAACTATGACCTTTTAGAGAAATTATTTTTACCTAAAGAGTCAGAGGGCCTATTACTTCCTAATCTGAGATGGTATTATCTGGCTGCTAATGTAACATTCATTAATAATATCTGGGTAACAAATAAAAATGATCCACTGCCATAACACCATAGATTAATTTAGAACACTGGATACTCAGTGGACCATGGCATCTCAAAATACCTACTGCCTCTATAACAACTAGGGACCTAGGTGAGATTTGGGATCAAACTATGAAATTATTGAAGATTTATTACTCTTGCACAGATCATTCCTCAACTTATTTGAATGCCTTTTTCACACTGTCTCTTGATGAACATATCTTTAGAATCTGGTATCAGAAAGGCCTTCCTGATATCAGCTATCAAATGGATCAAGGGGCGGTAATGGAATTTGGTAAAATCAAACAAATATTTAACCTATTACATTCCCAGTTTTTTGGATATTTACAAATCCATGATTATATTGGTAAAACGGGTTCTTTATTAAATAGGTATTTTATTGATTTTATTAATATTCTGACGTACACCACTAGCAAGACACTAACTTAAAAAAATGTATAAATACATTTCTAATACTGCAGGAATCAGCCTTGCACAACATAAAATGAAGTGGGAAACTAAACTACACAAATCTTATAATAAAAAAGATGCATAGAAATGGTGAATCTTCATCAGTTAGGGATATTATCCACAAAAACACAACAAATTTACTTTAATGTCTTGTATCGAGTTTATTATACTCCACACAGATTAAATCATTTTAACCCTAATTGGTCCAGTTACTGTCCTAGGTGTCAACACCAGAACATGACACTGGAACATATGATGGTTCTGTGTTAAGTCTTTAATTTATGGGTGAAAAAAATTCTAATATCCATGTCAAGGGTGGGTGAAGTCACCATCTCAAAAGATACTTCAGGGTTGATGCTGTGTAATGGGGGAATGCCTACCACTCCGTCTTGACAAAAACAAAAAATTGACTAAATTATGTGTATTCACCACATTTAAGATATTATTAAATAAACTGAAAGATGTAAACCCTCAGATTTCAATTTAAGGCTTAATAGCATGATTTCTCTTCATCACTTAGAAAAAGTCCATTACTGCTTAAATAATAAAATAAAACTATATCAAATGTTGTAGGCCCCCTTTGCACAACTCATCCAGTCTAATGAACTTTGGATATTGATAAGAATGTAACCCGTTGTAGGCATTCTGACATATGAGGTCTTGCCTGCCAATTGGGACCTTACTGTTATTATTAGTTATAACTAATCATAAGAAGTAGCTTAATGTACTATAAACTGGTAGCACCATAATATTGATGTTAACCAACTTATTTATAAGTGAAAGAGTGATATTATGTATTTAATAGCAAAGTCAAATGTACAACCATGTATCGCATTTTTTGTAAAATAATGAAAAAAAAAGAAAACTATAACCTTGTGAAGAGAGAAATCCTTAAAAGATATGACATCTCAGGAGAGATCTACAGGCAGAGATTCTCATTCCTGAAGCACCACTCAGTTGACAATCCTCGAGAAGCCTTCATAAGACTCAAAGGATTCCTCATTAAATGGCTTCAGCCAGAGGGCAAAACAGTCCTACAGATCATCGACATATTTGCAATGGAGCAATTTATCAATATCCTTCCTGCAGATGTGTAGATTTGGGTTAAAGAACAACCAGAAAGGGGGGAAAGGATGTTTCTTTGGCTGAGGACTATCAGATAGCTAGACAGACACTGCAGTAGCAAAGTAACAGCCACGGAATGGTAAGACTCTCTTTTTCCCAATTTAATTTCATATCAGATAAGAGCTCTGATGGGGATACTAAATCTGCACTCAAAGGCTTTATTTGATATAACTGTAATACGCCAAGTACGATTGCAAGAAACTGCCATTACAAATCATCAGGGCAACACTGGAGCGAATTTAGCCTTAGCAAATTGGGGCAAGTATTTAACAGATGTCAAGGTAGGGGTTTAAACAGAGATTGGGCTTACCGATTTGGGAAGCAGACAGACTTGGTGCATGTTGAAATTCTGGGAAAAGACAGTGCAAAAAGACCAGGGACTGGGATCCTCTACATCCATGGTGACACTCAATACTATCCCACCACTTAAGTTACTCTGAACATTAATGGGGTGTCACACCAAATGAAAGTGAGGGTAGTACCAAAGTTACTGTACCTGTGATTATTGGAAATGACTTTCCAGGATTTGCTAAGTTAATTACAGAGGGACTAAAACCTGTTGTTTAAGCAGCTGTGATAACAAGAGCATAGGCAAAGAAAATCTCAGATGCTGGGGACTCTTCCTTTTAGTAACTTTGATTCAGACTTTTCAGATCCATGCTCTAAGATCTGGAAGTCCAGGAAAGAAAGAAACATCTGACAAAACAGTGGCAATAAAAGACAAATGGAAATAAGGGGCTGATATATGAAAATGCTGAAACTAAACTGATAACCGATTATGATTTTATTTCTGAGCAAACTAACAATATTTCTCACCAAGGTTATTTTAAGCAGTTCGGGGTGAAACAAAAACAGAGTGAAACAATGTTTAAAAAATGTAATGGGCTACTGTAAAGAGTTTGTGTTAATCCTCAGACATAGGAACAGATAGAACAAGTGGTCATACCAAAGAAGTACAGAACTAAGTTGTTACAGATAGCATATGATAGTCCTATGGCTGATCACTCGAGGAGGGACCACACTCTTGCCAGATTGTTGTATAGATTTCACTAGCCTGGGATTATGATGCTGTTGCTACCTATTGCAGTTCTTGTGCTGAATATCAGAAAGTAGCATCAGTAACTAAAAAAGACATGGTGCCTCTGGTGCCCCTACCCCTGATAGATGTACCTTTTGATAGAATTGCAATGGACGTGGCTGGCCTCTTAGGCAAAAGTGAAAAGGGTAATTGATTTATTTTAGTAGTGTGTGACTGCTACTCAATACCCAGAGGCAAATCTAGTGCATACTGTTGCAGTCGCAAAAGTGGCAGCAGAGCCTGCCAAAATGTTCAGTCGGGTGTGCTTACCTGAAGAGATTATTACTGATCAGGGCAATAATTCTGGTGCTGCACTGCTGAAGGAGCTGTACCCACTATCAAGTAATACTGTCATAAAAACCTTCTCTTATTACTCTCAGACAGATGGTCTCGCTAAGCATTCTAATAACAGTCTAAAATGCATGTTAAAATACATGTTAAAAAGGTTTGTGAAAGGAGAAGGGAAAGATTGGGAGCAATACTTACCTTACCTGCTTTTTGCTTACAGAGCAGTGCCACAAGTCTCATCAGGTTTTCAGCCTTTTAAATGTTATATGGTAGACAACCTAGAGGGCCACTAGAAGTAATGAAAGAAACATGGGAAGATAACTCCACTCAGAAAGAATCTAATACATCTTATATGTGTGCACTGAGAAGGAAGCCAGCAAAATATGTAAACATTACCCACAGTAATCTGGAAGATGCCCCAAAAACAGCAGAAGGTGTATTATGAGACAGGTGAAAAGGTCTTGTTACTGTTATCCACTATGGAAAACAAACTGTTAATGAAGTAGTGAGAGCCTTACAAAGTGAATAGATTTACTGGTACAGTTACCTATGAGACTGAGACCCCTGATAGAAAAATATCCTACCAAGATACACCTTGCTAATCTCCTGAAGAAATGGGTTAAAAAAAAAACAGTGGTTGCTTTATTAATATTACCAGAAACTGTCAAAGAAGATATTGATACAGCTTAGGACAGACACGAACAAACTGTAACATCTGATCTGCTAAAGCTAAATGTTTCCTTACCCACAGAACAAACCACAGAAATTTGAAAAAGACATTTCAAAGTACTTTCACCACAGTGCCAGGCTAGGCAAAAGGGGTTAAGCATGTAATAGTGACAGAGAATGCTTGCCTATCAGGCAAAATACATACAGATTACTAGACTGTTGAAGAGCAGACATAGTTAAGGAAATACAAAAAATGAAAAAGTTGGATATCATTGAAGAATCAAGAAGTGTTTATTCAACACCAGTAGTGACTATAAATAAAAAAGAAGGAAATGTAAGAATCTGCCTTGATTTTAGGAAACTTAATCAAGTGTCCATTTAACAGCTATCCTATGCCCAGAATAGAAGATTCGGTGGAAAGACTAGGAGGTGGCAAATACATTAGTACCCTCGATCTCACCAAGGGTTACTAACAAATTCCCTTAGCTAAAGTAGCCAGACACAAAATTACATTTTCCACTCCGGTTGGATTCTATCAGTTCGCTACCATGTTGTTTGGAAATGGCAAACATGGCGCACCCGTCACACTCCAGATGTACATGGATATAATTCTAGCTGCTCACATTGGTTATTGTGCTGCTTACCTGGAAGATGTCATGGTATACAGTCCAGACTGGAAAAGCCACCTGAAACACCTACGAGCAGTTATCCAATCTATCAAAAATGGTGGTGTGACTATATACCAGTTACGCACTAGGCATGCAGGAAATCAGATATTTGGGTTATATTTCAGGAAATGGAGAAGTACAGCCAGAGATTTCCAGCATTTAAGCTGTAACTAACAGTACTGTCCCTCAAACAAAGAAACATATAAGTTTATTTTTAGGTCTGGCTGATTACTACTGGAGATTTGTTCCTAACTTTTGCCCATTTAGCTACTCTGTTCACTGAACTCACAGACAAAAATGGTACCCAAATACAGTGGAAGTCACTTCTAATGGACACCTCTGCACATGCTGCTTTTGTACAGTATAGGAGGTGTCTGTTATAATCAGTTAGCCACTGTTGGGGATAGGGAAAATATTTTTTTTTGCTTGCCCAGCCACCCACCCATATCTGCAACCTGCAGCTCAGTTCCACATCAGGAGGCATAGCAGTTTACTGCAGTCTGTCATAGCCATCAGCCCATCCATCCATAACTTGCAACTGGCAGCATCAGCAGAGTGGTTTTGTTTCAGAGCTGCAGAGCTACTGCTGCATGCATGTCTGCCTGCCCATCCATAACCTTAGCCCATAACCCTTAACCCATAATATGCAACTTTCCAGTTTCAGCAGCATATGTCAGGTCAGTTTTTTCACAAGAGGGCTTCAGGCTGATTCAGCATATGGGCTGGTAGGTCAGTTTCTTTTCGCTCCTTTGTTCATGCCCTCATTTTCTCCTCAGAGGTCGGGTGGAAGATTGTTACTGTGGCTGAAGGTAGGGAAGGTCTCAACTGATTCAGCGATAGATGCATGGGGGCTTTTGCTATATACAGCAGGTCAGTTTCTCACAGTCACAAATAAAACACCAGGAGCCAGCAGTGACTGTGGGAATGAGGACTGAGGAAGCGACTGTTTGAACAATTAATGACTCACTAAGGCTGATATGTGCTGATAACAGGCACATTAGCACTAACAAGTAGCCCATTATGTAACTCTAACATCCTGTCTCTGGCATTTCTGGCATTCGCTGTATCAGGATGGTATAGTTCATACTGTGCAGCAATTTTACAATAGCTGTCTATGTGGATGTCTTTTGGCAGATGGGAACTGTCCATTTAAACTGAGTGACTGGCTTAAAGGTGTCCATTATAAGTGTGCATCACTGTAATGTGAAATGGTAACCAGAGTGTGATGAAGCCTTTTGAGCTATCAAAGCTGTATTATGTTCAGCTCCAGTTTTAGGAATCTAGATTTTGAGAACAATTTTGGTTCCAGACAGATGCATCAGAGGTAGGCCTAGGTGCTGTCCTAATTCAGAATATAGATGGGAAAGAACAACCCATTCTGCATATCAGTAGTATACTGTATGACATAGAGCAAAAGTACTCCACTATTAAAAAAGATTGCCTTACTGTGAAATGGTCGAGTCCCTTAATCTTTATCTGCTAATGAGCTGACTTTATACTTCTAACAGATCACAATCCCCTCTGCTAAAATTCCCGGAATCAAAAGATGGTACCTGGTGTCACAGCCATGTAAATTCAAAGTGATGCACAAATCTGGAAAAAAAGAATGTCAGTGCTGATTTTCTGTCAAGATACAGTTCAAGAATTGAGAATTCAGAAGGTTGAAAAACTGTGGATGCTTAACTGAAATGTTTGCTGTAAAATGTGTTAGGAAAAAAGGGATACTGCAGATGCAAAGAACCATAAATGTTGTAAGGTAATGTTAAAAAAGAAATAAAAGAGGGTTTTGGAAACCATTTTTTTAAGTAAAAAATGGTTCCCCCTTAAAGAGGGGACAGTCTGATAGGGTTGGGTAAGACCCTGTACCATTTGTTATATATAGAGAGATAAAATCAAGAATCTGTTCTGTCCTCTCCTGTTCTTCCACTTGTCTGTCTGCCTAGCCAATCAAATTTTTGTTGTGGCACCCTGGAATTGACCATTCAGATGGTCTCACAATTTTCCCCTATTATCTCCCTTCCTTTGCTTATTGTTTCTATTCTTTATGTGTCCCCTTGCTTCTCTTTGGTTAAAAAAACATATGTGAATCTTTATAACTGGGATCCCTTGGTTTGGAAATCTATATAATTATATTGTTGAAATGATTGCAGAAAGCTATTTGGGTTTATTAGAAAAGATACCAGCTTGGAACACAGGAGGCTGAACTTTAAATGCATTTTCCAGGGGATACTCAGATGAAGGACTTTTTTGTTTGTATTTCCTTTATGAGGAGCTATCCTGCTCAACTTTATTTTTTTTCTATTTTATTGTTATTGATAGTAAAATGCTATTTCTCCTTGGAGGCATATGCTTCTTGACCTATGCCACTATGACACCACCATAACACCCCCCCCCCGGAGCAGCAGGGCCATGATGTCTTAGGCAGGGGTTCATTAAGCTTGGCCCCCTTCTTTTTCCACCTTTGTTTTTCTCCCAGGGCTATGGCAAACTCAGGTGTCACATGCACATGGAGGCATGCATGTGCTCTGGAAATGCCAGCCCCTTCCACCCTTCTGACTTTATGTCAGCCTCCCTTGCTTTGGTGGCAGCCAAAAGCCAGGACAGTTCACCACCCCAGTTTGGGAGAGGAAAGCTGCCAGGCAGTCATTTAACCCTCTCCCAGCCCTCTCCCCCTACCAACCCACGGCAACCCAAGCTCATTCTCGAACTCGGGTTACTGTCAAGGCACAAGATAAGGTGCTTTGCAGTGCCTCAGCCCTCTGTTCCACTGGGCTGGCAAAAGTTTACAATTGTTAAATATATATGTATCCCCGGGAAACAGCACATAGATGACATACCTGGGTAGGTGGAAGCTTCTTGTGGCAGTAGGATGTCATGAACATACTGTATTTGCTGAGGTGTCACCTAGCCAATTGGAGGCAGAGGGTTGATCTATGTGTGTGTGGCTGAAGGATTACATTTGCTTGGAGTCCAGACAAACATTAAGCTGTTACTGAGTGTCTGTGCACTTCAAACCCAATTAGTGTCATCTAACAGGTGCACTATCCACAATATCACCCTTTCTGGGTTTATTATTGGGGATACATAAACAGTGTACAGCTTCATTTTACAATTCATTTACTCAGGATAGCCCAACTGAGATGCAACATCTCATTTTCAGTGGGGTCCTACTTCTACCCAATTGTTTTCTGCTTAGTGGACTGCAGCAGTAGGAGGGTAAGCAATTTGCTCAAGGTCACATAGTAAGTGGTTCTGGTGTTATTTGAACTTGAGCACCAAGGGTATCCTTGCCTGCTCTAGCCATTGTATGACACTGCCTTTGAAAGGCCACAGCAGATTGTGGTGTTTGCCACAAAAGTAATGTAGTACAGCATTCACTTCGATGATGTGGTGCATCTAACATTTTGCTATATTTGTTAAAATATTTTGTGTTTCAGCCATTATTAATGAGCTGAGCAAGTAACATTTGTAACAAAAAGACAAAGTAGCCATTTTCATTGTCAAAATATATTTTTTAATGCATAGCAAAGAAAATGAATTCAATCTTATATAGTGTCTTTCATACACACTGTATCCCTAAGTGTTTTACAAGCCATGAACAGCTGCATCAGATGACTTCACTGTAACCCACTCAACTTCACATCCTTGTTAGGGGCACCTAGCACTTATTAGTCTCTCTCCTCTTTCCCCTATCCCCCTTCTTCCCACCCCCACCGCTTCATATACATTCCCCTCTTTTTTCCCTATTTGCATATTCTTTCTTATAAGATAATAGCTGCCTTATATTGATATATACCTAAGTAGTAAATGTTTACCTCTCGAGTCTTCTAGTTATGATACTGTAACTGTATCACCCATCAAGCAATCGATCAAAATTTTTATTTATCCAGGTGGTCATCATTGAGCAATGCTCATTTGCAAGATGGACCTGGTTGGAACATATTCACCAATTGAACAGACCACACAATGATATTACATTCACAATTTGAACAAAACCACACAATAATAATACATTCAGGAGAAAGGCACACCAGATAATAAAAGGCATAGATAAGATAATACATTACATCAGTTCATATAGTCATAGCATAGTACATGTAAGGTACAAGGTACAATACACATGTACATACAGGAGGTAGATTCAGGGACGAGGCAGTGGGGTTGAAAAGAAATAATATAATAATAAAGGGGAGGGAAGTGCCTGGGCTGCAGGGTAGATTAAGGAGAGGAGAGGAGAGGGAAAGGGAGGGCAGAGGGAGTAGTGAATAAGGGAACAAGATGGGGGAAGAAAAGCAGTGTTAGGGTGAAGTAAGGGAAAAGTAGAACGCTGGGTACACAGGATGGAGGGGGAAGAGGCTGGAGGGGTTGTCTCGACCAGTGGGTGGGGGCTCCAACCCTAAGAAGGGAGACTTGGGAGAGGATGCAATGACATGTCAGTAGAGCAGGGGAATTACACCTGTAGCTAGAGGGAGGTAAGACAGTGTGACAGTAACTTATGGGTGGGTCCCAGATGGGAAGTGATCCAAGGCGGGCAAAAGAGCAGGTACAGGTGACGAAAAACAGTTGCACACTTCTTTGATTGTGTGGAACTAAATCACATTGAACACGGGTAATGAGACAAACATACTCAATTTAAGGGTTCTTTGTAGGTTGTTCCATAGGGTAGGCAGCACAAAGCTTACTTCTACTCTGCCGAAGTGAGATTTTACCTTAGGTAGTTTGAGAGTGATGAATGAGTAACTTCTAAGTACATAGTTTCCTATTTCGCTTAGGGATAGGCAGCCAGAAATGTAGAGGGGGAGTTTTTTTGTGATTGCTTGAAAGGTCCAGAGTGCACCCCACAGCAGTGCATAGTGCACAGTGGTGCGTGGCAAAGGGAAGTCCTGTGATGAACCTCAGGGCTCTGTGGTAAAGCATGTCCAATTTTACAAGTTAGGAGCTAGGGCACTGACTGTAAAGGAAATCTACATAATCAACCACTGATAGAAAAGTGGATTGGACCAGTCGTAGCTTGGCATCTCTGGTGAGAAATCGGTTGATTCTAAAGAAGAGTCCTAGCCTCTGTCCGAGTTTTTTTTAGTAGGTCCTCGATATGTCTGATGAAGGAAAGTCTGTGGTCAAGCCATACTTCCAGATACTTGAACTTTGCGACATAGTCTAGTTTTTCTCCTAGGATTGTGGTGATTTGAGGAAATGACCCACAAGATGCTGGGTTGTCTGCATGGGCGAATGGGGGAAAAAGCAATGATTTTGTCTTTTTAGCATTCAGTAGTAGCTTTTTATGAATTAGTTGGCTTTGCAGGAGGTTGAATTTGGATTGGAGATTGTTACAGGCAGCTTTAGGTGTTGGTCTACTTACATAGAGAACGGTATCATCTGCGAACAGATGGATGCTGGCATTTTTAATGCAATTGTCGATGTTATTAATGTATATTGCAAAGAGAAGGGGACTTAAGATAGATCCAACGCAAACCCTCTTTGGAGGGGTTTGCGAGGGGACTGGTCACCTTCGGCTTTAACTAGTTAGAGGCGCCCTGTAAGATAGTCAGAAAATCAGCACAGAGAAGAGGAGTCCACACCTATAGTCTGTAAGGAGGAAAGCAGAAGGATCTGATCGACTGTATCAAAAGCCTTGCTTAGATCCAGGAAGACAACACAGACAGAATTTCTGCGGTCAAGGTCCCCCTGCCAATCATTAATTACTTTAGTCAGGGTTGAGATGGTGCTATGTTTAGCTCTGAAGCATGACTGCATAGGGTTTAATAAGTTCATTGTTTCAAGGTAAGATCTTAGTTGCACATTTACAATTTTCTCCAGAAGTTTCGACAACACTGGGAGGAGGGACATTGGCCTATAGTTGTTGAGATCACATGGGTTGCCTGATTTAAACAGAAGGATGACATGAACTGTCTTCCACACAGGAGGCAAGATACCCTGAGACAGGGATAAATCGAATAGATGGGTGATGGGACAGCAGGTGGCTGAGGACTCAGAGGGATAGGTGTCTACCTGGGAGCGTAGCATGCATGCTGAGAAATTGTCAAACACCAGGCCTGCAGTTGCAAAATGGCTATTAAAGGCATCTAGAATATCCATCCTTTCGCTGATAGTAGTGGTGCTGGAGATAATCTTGGTCAGAAGGGAGTTACCTGGGGAGTGGCCCAACAAGTCCTTGACAGTGTTCCAAAATTTAGTTGGCGTGTTGGCAGCAGAGTCAAGTTGGGAGTGGAAGAACATAGTCTTAGCTTCTCTAATTGTCTTTGCGCATAAATTTCATATCCTTCTGAACTGACTCCAGTCATTAAGTGTGTTCAGTCTGCACACTTTTTTCCAAAGCTTGTCCCTTTCGAAGAGCTTAAACCTGATCTCAGGGGAGAACCATTTGCAGGTTTTGTCCTTTGCGTGGACTTTAGTCAAGGGAGCATGCTTGTTGAGGGCCCCCGACAGTATATCGTGGAAGATATTGTAGACAGAGGTAACTGGTTTGGCCAGGTAGAACTCCTGCCAGCACAAGGAGAACTTAAGCTTGTTAAGATAGGTGAATAGATCAAAATTGCATCTGGATCGCTTCAGGGAAAACATTGATGTGGATGTCAGTTTGTTAGTTGATCTTACTCCCACAATAAAACAATAGTCACTGACATCTGGGAAGAATGTGCCAGCACGTGAAAAGAGGTGAGGATTACTCACTAAGAGTACATCCAGAATGGTACTTTTATTAGGGTTTTTTTATTAGGGCGCGTTGGGTCAGTGATAAGCTGGGTCAGCCCATGATCATCACAGAATGATACAAGAGGGGCTGATGCATTGGAGAGCCAGTCAAGGTTAAAGTCACCAAGGATAATAGTTTCTGGCAGACCTTGCCCCAATTTGTCACTAAGGTATGACAGAAGTTGCAAGCCGGCGGACGGGGGCCTGTAACACCCTATTACATAAAGAGCGATTGTCTGTTTAACTTCTATTTTGAGTGTTAGGCATTCAAATTCGTTAGGGACAGGATGAAGTGATGCAGGAAACTGCAAATTTGTCTTTGACATAGATGGCCACTCCTCCTCCTCTAGTTTGCCTGTCCACTCTGAACAAGGCATAGTTAGGGATGTTTACTTCCTATTAGGGGTTGCAGGTCTAAGCCAGGATTCAGAGATCACTAGTATGTCAGGAGAGGTATGAATCACCCAAGCTTGGATCAAGGTGAGCTTTTTTAGCAGGCTGCATACATTACTATGCAAGAAGCTTATGCCTTTTAGACTAGCTAGGTCAGATGGTGAAGAAATTGCTTCTGGTGGTCCAGAACACAACAGTAGGAAAAGTATTTTCCTCAGTGTGCCAAATGTAAGCTTAAAGTTCCTAGTTTTATGCCATCTACCAGATTTGGTGACTTTGGGGAGTAAGACATTACTAATGTAGGTGAAGCGGCCTGTGATTGCGGCCACTAATACTCTGATTGCGAAATACCTGGGGGGGGTGAGTAGTCTGGATGGCAGGAGACACACTTTGTGGTGGAGGTACAAAGCATGTACTGCTGGAGTAAGTTATCCACATATAGGGCTGTAGTTCAAGATTCTTGAACTTTCAAGGGCAGACAAGCAAATAATTACCAGCTGCTGTGAGGCATAGGATAGGATTGTATTCCATGCATGGTGGCAGCCCGTTTGGCATGTGCAGGCTAGCAGGCATCCCCAGTAAAAGAGGCAATAAGTTGAACCATGTGAGTCCCCACATGATGGTGTCTAGTGGAAAAGTAGGGCACTTGAGAAACCTGGAGATCAGTACAGATAGCTATGTCACTGCCTACAGGCTATTGAATCTAGGAGCCGGATTCTGAGGTCAGGGCAAGTTATCGTGATGTATTAGAGAATGTAAACCCAAGGGAGTCAGCTGGCCTATTAGGCATTACTTTAAGGATTTAGACCTTGAGAACTGGGCAGGCAAGAAGAGGTAGAGCAGGATCCTATTGGATATGTACAAGACCAAGGGGCAGGGGAAATAAAAGTGGGCGGGAAGCTAGTGTATTTAATAATTAGCAGAGGTGGGGAGGGGGGCAGGTGTAAAAGTTGTGGCAGTGGCAGTACCTTTTGGGAGCCGAGAGTCCAGGGCCATGGTCTCGAGTGGCGACTGAGGTTGCGCTGGCCATCCGGTGGCTGGGAGTCCTGCAGCTTCATTGCAGGGAGCCAGAAACATGTTCCTCAGCTGGGGGAGAGAAAGGAGAGCAGGAATTAATACCAGGCCATGGACAATAGGGCAGACAGAGCTGCAGGAGGTCCAATTTAAAAGCACAAAGGGAATGGGTATTGCTTTGGCACCCAAAAGTCTAGGGCCAGTGCAAAAGATCAGAGAAGAGCTGTAAACACACAATTTGTCCTACTGTAGTCAAAATGTAACTTTTACAACAGAAATGTGCTACAGGCAAGCATTAATAACATTTGGACATTTTCCTTAAGGCAATTACACTTGAAAAATAACTCTTTCAGAGGATAGACACCCATGTTAGTTATGTATGCTTAGGCCTACTAGTTATGACCTTGCAACTGTGTTACCTATGTTAGCTTTGCATGTATAGGCCTGAACAATCCTCCACATGTACTATGCCTCTGGCTTGTCAACCCTATCTTTGTCTATTATCTGTATTAATGTCCAGGACCACCTTGAAAATGAGCTTGTTCAATGGTGTTTACGCCTGGTTAAATAAAGTTTGATTGATTGATTGATATTAGGCAAGGAGTGACAGAGAGAGAGAGAAATGTTAAGGAAATTCCCAGAAGGCTTAACACAGCAGGAGGGAGAAAGGCAGAGAGAGAGAGAGAGAGAGAGAGGGAGAGAAAGGGAAGGAGAGGTAAAGAGATTGTAGCAGAAATTGCTGCAAACTGCATACAATGGCATCCTGCCACCAGCATCGAGAAACAACATATAAGTATTAATTTGAGATAAATAAGTAAATAGTAAAGAGGGGGGAGTTTCAACTTATAGTAGGTGCTCACATTCAGAGAGTGTACTATTAATGTGCAACACAGATTTCAGCCAAGCTGAGATGGAGGGCACTCTAATAAACAAGCAACGAATACTTTCAATAAAAATCTTCATTTAATTCCAAACACCAGCTTACAAAACATAAGCAATCGAAACAGAAGTACCTGTGGAAGTTTAGAGCACACCTATGTGCACAGGGATTTCTGCAACACAAAAACAGCTTCAATGGCCAAATAGCCTGAAGAAACAGACACTTCCACTACTCGTACTGCTTTTTAGAAAGAATAAAGCTCAAATGAGCTATTTTACCTTCATATCACCACATGACAGTTTTTTAGGAGATGGCAGGAGCATCTGGTACAGTTCTGAAACAACCGGTGGCTTCCTGGTTCCTGGTAGCAGGAAGCTTGATGCTGTTTTTGTGTCGCAGAAATCCCTGTGTACATAGGTGTGCTCTGGACTTTTATTTTATCACCTTCACACTAACTACAGCTTGGCTGAAACCTGTGTTGCACATTAATTTAAGTGAATTGTAATATGTCTATGTCTGATGAATTTTTTGATTTATAAACTTTGGCAATACCTACATTTCTTGTCATGCCAATAAAGCTACTTGAATTTGACATAGGGAGAGAGAGAGCAAATGAGAGAGAGAGAGGCAGCTGTGTGACCCTCTCCAGCCCCCACCCACCGCCCCAGCAAGCCAAGCTCCCCCTCATTGAGCTCATCTACAGAAAGCAAGAAAAATTCCTACCATTTCCAAGCACTACATTTTTTAAAGCAGGGAACAGTCCACAACACAACACACTCCTATGTGGTTACACTCTTAAGTCACAGTACTATTGACATTAGGCAGTGATATATAATAAGTAACCCTGAATGTGACTGTAGCCTATCCAAAGCATCAGAGACAGCCCTGAAAATACAATATGTTCTATACTTGGAGCAACACATCAAAACACAAACAATACTGGAGTGCTACAGATCCCTTAACTGAAACATCACCCTAGCTGCTTATCATCATACTGTTGGAAATGCTAAACACAGACAAATTTTAACTACACAGAAACATAGAATTTGACGGCAGATAAGAACTGCTTGCCCCACTTAGTCTGCCCATTTTCCTACCTAACAGAAAAGCTGCAGATCCTAGTTAACCAACAGCTTACTTCCTCCCCCCCCGCCACTAGGACTGCCTTATGTCTGTCACATGCTTTCTTGAATTCCCCCACTGTTCTTGACTCTACAACCTCCTCAGGGAGGCTGTTCCATGCATCCACAACCCTCTCCATGAAAACATACTTCCTCACATTACCTCTGAGCCATCCCCCCTCTATCTTCAAATTGTGCCCTCTTGTTCTTGCACATCTCTTTTTCTGAAAGATGCTACACTCTTGGACTTTGTTGATTCCCTTGAGGTACTTGAAAGTTTCTATCATGTCCCCTCTCTCTCTTCTTTCCTCAAGGGTATACATATCTTTAATCTTTCTTCGTATGTCTTCTGGTGCAGACCCTGCACCATTTTGGTTGCCCTCCTCTGGACAGCCTCCATTCTGTCTATTTCTTTGCTGAGATGGGGTCTCCAGAACTGCACATAGCACTCCAGGTGGGGTCTCACCAACTGCTTGTACAAAGGGATAACAACTTCCTGTTTTCTACTATTGATGCCTCTCCCTATGCATCCCAGAATCCCCCCAGCCTTCCTTACTGCCTTCTCACATTGCTTGCCCACCTTTAGGTCATCTGATATAATTACCCCCCGGTCCCCTTCCATTTTTACTGTTCTCAGTATCTCACCCCCCATTGTGTACTCTTCCCTTGGGTTTTTGTTTCCTTGGTGCATTACCTTGCACTTTTTTGCATTGAATCTGAGCTGCCATACATTTGACCATTCCTCCAACCTTGCCAAGTCCCTTCTCATCCCATCCACTCCATCTTGTGTATCAACCCTGTTGCAGATCTTTGTGTCGTCTGCAAAGAGACATACTTTTCCTTCCAGTTCCCCTGCATTGTCACTTATAAAGACATTAAAAAGGATCGGTCCCAGTACTGAACCCTGTGGAACCCCACCAGTAACCCTCCTTTCTTCACTGTGGACTCCATTTACTACTACCCTTTGTGTCCTGTTGTCTAGCCAATTTTTTATCCAGGCTACCACCTTGGGACCCACTCCAAGGCTGGCTAACTTGTATATTAATCTTTTGTGTGGGACTGTATCAAATGCCTTACTAAAATCTAGGTAGGCCATGTCCACAGCCCCTCCCTGATCTACTACTTTGGTCATCCAGTCAAAGAAATCTATTAGATTCATCTGACATGACCTTCCCATCATGAATCCGTGTTGCCTTGGGTTCTGTGCCCCACTGGCCTCTAGGTACTCAACAATTCTTTCCTTCAGAAGTGATTACATCATTTTCCCTACCACTGAGGTCAAACTAACTGGTCTGTAGTTTCCTACCTCTGTCCTGCTCCCACTTTTGTGAAGAGGAATCACATCCACCCTCCTCCAGTCCTCAGGTACCACCCCATCCTCCCATGATTTGTTAAAGACAGTAGTCAGCGGTGTCACTAGTTCTACTCTTAGTTCTTTTAGAATTCTTGGGTGAATCCCATCAGGCCCCATTGCTTTGTCCACCTTCAATTTTATTAGTTCTTTCAGAACCTTTTCTTCTGTAAATGGACTAGTATTGACACCCGTCTTCAGAGTATTTCTCTTGTTTGGTTTGAGTTCTCCCCCTCCTCTTCCTTTGTGAATACTGAGCAGAAATATTTGTTCAGTATCCCTGCTTTTTCACTGTCAGTCTCTACCCACATTCCCTCTCCTTTATTAAGCCTCAGTATCCCTCCTTTGGTCTTTCTTCACTCCCTAATGTACCTATAAAAGGTCTTATCCCCCTTCTTAACAGAGTTGGCTAGCCTTTCCTGAGTTTGGGCCTTTGCTATTCTAACTGTCTTCCCAGCCTATTTCTGCTTTAACTGATAAAGTTCTCTGTCCTGCCCCTTCTGTGTTTCCTTATATTTCCTGAATGGTATCCTTTTCTCCTTAACCTTCCCTGCCACCTCTTTTGAGAACTATAGCATTTTTTCCTTTGTTGTGTTTTGTTCATTTGCTTTACACAAAGGCTTGTTGCCTCTGTGATGGCTGTTTTGATTACTCCCCATTGTTCCTCCACCCCTCCTTCTTGCCTGTTTGCTAGTGCTTTTCTGAGACACTCTTTCATTTTCCCAAAGTCAGCCCTCCTAAAGTCCAATACTCTTGCTTTTGTATGGCTTGATTGCATGGCTGTGTTTATCGTGAACCACACTGTTTGGTGGTCGCTTGTTCCCAGATGGCTACCCACTTCTAAATCTGAGATTCTTTCTCCATCCCCATTTCAGAGTACCAGGTCTAAGATTGCTCCCTACTGAGTGGGTTCCAATACTAGCTGTTTGAGGCATGCCCCTTGTAGGGCATCAAGGATGACCCTGCTCTTGGATGTGCCTGCAGCAAAGGTGCTCCAGTTAACATCTGGCATATTTAGGTCCCCCATCAACACTATCTCCCCTTTTTCTGCCATTCTAAGGATGCCTTCTATCATTTCCTCATCCATTCCCTCCCCCTCAGATGGGGGTCTGTATACAACCCCCATGCAGATTGTGGTGCCATTTCCTGTCTCCAGGGTGACCCAGAGTGCCTCATCTGCTCCCTGTTTACTCTTTAGTTCTGTTGCTTTGATCCCTTCCTTTACATAGAGAGCTACTCCTCCTCCTCTTTTACCCTCCCTGTCCCTCCTGTAGATTGTGCATCCTGGTATGTTGACATCCCAGTCATGGTTCTCTGTGTACCATGTTTCTGTGACTGCCACAGTATCCAGGCAACCCTCTTCCATCAGGGCCACTAGTTCAGGAAGCTTGTTACACAGACTATGGGCATTGGTACTCATCACCCTCCACTTTTTGACTGCCTTACCCCTTTTAGCCCCATTCCTGTCCCTACTGCCTTTGCCTTTTTTTACATTTATGTCTGTCCTGCTCCCTAATGACTTCTCTACCTTGATGTTTACCTCACTAATTACTGTGTTTTGTTGGAGGAGGCTGGGATTTCCCTGCTCCTTTTCAGTTCCTCTCCCTTGGCTAGTTTAAATGCTTGCCAATGAAGCATTTAAACCTCTCACCTAGGATCCTGGTTCCCCGGACAGATGCATACCATCGCACCAGTATAGGTCTGCATCCCTCCAGGTGGCTCCCCAGTCCCCAATGAAGCCAAAACCCTGAGCTCCACACCAGTTTTTCAACCATTCATTGAATTCCCTGGTGAGGAGTACCCTAGCATCACCCTTGCCATAGACAGGCAGCACCTTCGAGAAGGTTACCATATGTGCTACTTGTGTAAGACCCCATCCCAACTCTACAAACTCCTCTTGCACTGCTCTGATCCCATTCCTAGCCAGGTCATTTGTTCCTAGGTGGACAATGACATCCAAATACAGAATCAGTGGCCATAGTTAAGAAATGGTAAGAGGCAGGCACATATTAACTTGGACTTAGAGAAGCCTGACTCTGTAGTTAGTGTAAATGTGGTAAAATAAATGCAAGAATGCATTTCCTACTCCACTGAACAAAATACAACTGTTTATGGAAACAATGTTTTGTAGAGCCATTAAAAAAATGTAAGAGATACCCAACTTATAAATGATGAAGCCATACTTTGTCCACTGCAGGAAGAAAATAACAATGAAGCAGAAATAGTTGCACATTATATGACATCCAATCACCAGATTCAATATACTGTACAACATAGATGTATTAGTTTAAGCGCAATGTAGTTATGTTTATGTAAAATGGCTATGTTGAAAATTTGGGGTCAAAATATTTAAAGTTACCAAAGTTACGAGTGAGTGTAGAAAATGTTCAACACATACACTTAACTTTGTCATTTTTACATAATTTAACCCCAGATTTTCAACATAGCCTTCTTATGACTCCACCTCATGAACAATGGTGTTGAACATTTTCAAATCCTGCTCAAAAATGTATTTCACAATGTGACCACAAAATCACCTTTTGGACCTGATTTGCATAACCCCACTACCATTATTCATGAGGTAGGGTCACACAAAGGCCATGTTGAACATTGCACCGGGTCATAATGTCATACGCTTAATAGCATATGGCATTATGGTGAAACCCGGACCTGTGCGCACTCCAAGTTGGACCTCCTGGAGTTAGAATCCTTAGTGGGGGGATCCGTGAGGTGCAGCCCACATAACGGGGGGTGTGGGGGGCAGAACCCCCTCTAGAACAATTAATAAATCGAAATTGGGCAATGTGATTCTGCCGCATGGCATTCTGCCATGCGACATTATGACCCCTATGCCATTGAACATTTGGGGCAAAAATAAGCAAAAATGACAAACTTATGCATCAAAGCTCAAAACCCCACTGAAATACATAGAACCACACTTACTTAGTTTCTCATATTACAGTCGCTGGCTTCAGCAGCAAGGTGTGTCCCTAATTGGAGAGTGGATATACACCATGGGACCCGTTCAGGTGAGTGAGAGTGTGTGTGTGGGGGGTATGGGGTTTGTAGAGTGGTGACTACTGAGTGGGAAGATGGGCTGGCAGGGGTCAGATCAGTTCGGGACCCTTTTCTTTTTCACAGGTTTAAAGAAAAAGCTTTGAGGGATGGTTTTCTATATTATAGGTCAGATTTGTAAAACTAGGGGGATGGTGATTGAAGGAGGGATGCCACTGGACACCAAGAAATCATTACAACAATATGGGGCCAGCGATCAGAGGATGGGGGTGCCAGTAGGCATCATGGAAACATTACAGCAATATGGGATGGCGATTGGAGGGGGGGTGCCACTAGACACTGAGGAAACATTATACAAACACAGGGACAGTAATCAGAGGGTGAGGGGTGCTGCTAGACACCCTGGAAACATTAAACAGACACAACGATGGCAATTAGTGCGTGAGGGTGCCACTAGACACCAGGGAAATGTTATACAAACATGGGGACAGTGATTGGAGGTTGGGGTGCCACTGCACAGCAGGGAAACAATATACAAATACAGGGACAGCAATCAGAGGGTAGGAGTGCCACTGAACACCAGGGGAACACTATACAAATATGGGGCAGTGATTGGAGGGTAGGGGCACCACTAGACAGCTGAGAAACATTATACAAGTACAGGGATGGTGACTGGAAGGTAGGGGTGCCACTAGACACCAGGGAAACATTATACAAATATGGAGATGGTGATCAGAGTATGGCAGGTGCCACTAGATACCAGTGAAACACTGTACAAATGTGGGGATGGTGATCAGAAGGTGGGGGTGCCACTAGACACCAGTGAAACACTGTACACATATGGAGATGGTGATTAGAGTGTGGTGGGCGCCACTAGACACCAATGAAACACTGTACAAATGTGGGGATGGTGATCAGAAGGTGATGGGTGCCACTAGGCACCAGGGAAGCACAATATAAATACAGGGATGGTGACTGGAGGTTGGGGGTGCCACTAGAAAACAGGGAAACATTAAATAGACATGGGGATGGCAATCAGAGAGTAGGGGTGCCACTAGACACCAGGGAAAATTTATATACATACAGCGACGGTAATCAGAGGGTGGGGGGGTGCCAATAGACCCTGGGGAAACATTATATAAATATAGGGCCACAATTGGACAGTGGGGGGGTGCCTCTAAACAGTAAGGAAATGGTGGCTCACTGCTTTAAGTGCAGCCCGTAGCACAAGTTCCAGCTATGGCTGCAGAACTCAAAAAAGTTCTGCTGTTCTCATACAGAGAATGCGAGTGAATGGCTCCTCTCACTAAGCTGGGTACCATGGATTTTGGGGTGCCCAGAAAACATATTTCTGGCAAGTTTTTTAAAAAAACAAACAGCAGAATTTTACTGAATTGGTCCCATTTAGCTAGATTCTGGTGTTTGTGTTTTTTAAAAAAGATTTTATTTTTATGCATGTTCAGTGTTTATGAGCTTAAAATGAGAAATAAAATGGATGACACAATGGATATTTTTTCAGCACGAGAGGTAAATCATAAAAATAATGAGTCGTGAGAGGTGAATCATGAAAATGAGCACAGTAATTTTCTTTACTGATTGTGTCAGGATGTTAACTCTAAAATAATTTTAACTCTGGAACTATATACTATTTTTTCACAAAGCATTCCAAAGGCACACTCATGGCATAGGCCCTTTCAACCCTGAAAATTTCATGACAAAATACCACACCATCTAGGCTGTAGGTGAGAGCAAGAAAAAAAAAAACAATGTTAAGTATAGGAATACCAAACATGTTTTTTTTTCCCATTTTATGGCTCTCCATATCTCAAAAACAAGATGGCATCATGAAACTTTCCACTTCTTGAGACTCTGGCAGCCTGACCGCACATACCAGTATAAGCCTCCCCCCCAAATATGGGGCTTACCTTAATGCCCATTCTCCCAGTTGTCTCATGTGGCTCCTCCTTTTGCTCCTACAGTGGAACATCTCCTGTTTCTGCCTACAGGTCCCCCAATCTTGTTTCCCATATCACTGCTGCAGCCCAAGTCCTTATGTGCCCCAGTTTCCTCCAGGAGCCCCAGTGTTTACTTTGAACTGTGACCTGCCACTATCTATAAGCACTCTGGTGCTAGCGGAGGTCACACATGTGTGTCATGCACCTTTGCTCTCCTGACCGATAACTTTGCAGTTTAACAGAAACAAGTTCAGAGGCCCTGGTGCCCCTCTTCTCCTCACTGGGGACCGGAGACCTAAACAAGGCAGCCAAGAAGCCTCAGAGATGCCACAATGCTAAGTTTAAAACAGGGCTTTCAAGAGAGGCTCATGAATATTAACAAGCTCTTCATGCATATTAATGAGGGTTCTGTCTGCTCACAGGGCTCGGCTAGTTTGGGCTAAGAGTTTCTGTGGCTGCTGCAGAAATTAAAATGTAAATAAATATAGTAAAATATAGCAGCAGAAGCAGCAGCAGCTGCCAAGGACATAAAAGGGGGGCTACTAAAGAAAATGAATAAATGATTAAAATAAAATAATTCTGCCTACACCAGAGCTAACCTGTGGGCCTCAGATAAAGTCTGCCTGCTGTCTGGGGGCACGTCATTTCAGCAGCAGTGACAGGCAAAGGACTGATGCACGATGCTTATTCTGGGCAGCGCTTGAGAGGGCACACAAAAAACTATTGGTCTGTGGGGCAACTAAATAAATTAATTTTTTCTGGCTGCACGAGGACTTTATTTGGGACTGTGTAGGATATGCCATGGGACTATGTGTATTAGCAGCCATGATAGTGCAGCAACAACCAATCATAAAGCAAGAATTTGCAGCCAGGACTTGTGGGACTTTTTGCCAGAACTCATGGGACATTGCAAAAGGCTTATGGGGAATTGCAGGGACCTAATTTAAGGGCCAAAACAGGGATCCTATAGTGCATCGAGTGGAGTTAATGAATACTCATGTCCTGGACTGACAGGCAGGATCAGCCAATTAGAGTGGGAGCAACAAACAGCTTCAGCCAATCAGGAGCCTCAGAGGAGCTCCATATAAGACAGTGTTTTGGAGCTGTGAGAGCAGTTCAAGGGGGAGCCACCCACAGGGCTGGGAGCTCAGACCATTTGCCAAAAAATGCAAGCCCCTCCACAGGGGAAGGGGTTTTCTTCTGCCAGAGAGACAAAATAGCTGCAGACAACAGAAGTCGCTATACTGAGGGTTGCCAGAGATTGTCCTCCAGGGCTGGTCAGCACCTTTCCACGTTTCAGGAAAAATGTGGGCAACCTGAATCTTCAGCTGTGAGAGAGCAACACGAATGTCCAACCTCAGCAGTAAAAGTGCTGAAGCAAGCCTGAACTTTAGGGAAGAGAAAGCCATTTCTGTAATGTTACCTGAGTGAGTAAATCTGTGTCTAACAAGTACAAGTTTGAGAAAGTCTGCAAGGGGCAGAGAAGCCCAGCTAGTTCAGGATGTGACTGTCTGTCTGCACCCTGGTTTAACCAAAGCAATAAAAGGTTGGACATCTGCTTAGTGACCAGAGAAGGGTCTAGTGTGAGGTTATATAACTGTGTTTGATCTAAGTAGTGCCACAGAACTTAATGGGGAGTTTTCTGACCATATGGAATTTCTCTGGACAGTGCTTGTTGGGCCAGTAACCATCTACATGTCCAGATGGGAGCTGCAAATGCCAGTGAGAACCACAAGGGACTATATCTGTTTATCGTTCCACCTGACAGAGTTGTTAATGAACTGTCTTACTTGTAAAGTAACATGTGGTGAGCCTAGAGAGCTACAGGAATCAGTTGTTTCTGAGTAATGTGTGTCTGAGTCTAAAAAGGTCTACACTGTCAACTTTGCCAACAAGTAAAGTCTGTGAAATAGTAGTGAGCCTTGCTTCAGGCTCAGTCAAGTCGAGTTAATTCAAATGGTAGTGAGCTGTGCCTCAAGCTCAAGTTTAGCAAAAGTGTCTCAAGTGGTAAAAGCCAAGTTCAATTCACTGGTGGCATGCAAGGGCGATGTCTAAGCTCCAAGTTGTTTGAAAGGACTGTGAGAATTTGGGTCAGCCCTAGCCTTAGGGGAATTACCCATGCTAAAAAGAAACTGTGCCGTCTGATCCACTTTGGGAGCCATTGTCTGGGCTGTAGTTGCACATCCCATGCAGAAGTGTAGGATGCTTGACCCTAAAATCATTGGGAATGCACCAAGATTCTAAAGTTCTAGCTGATTGGAAAAGGGTCTATGTCTGCCACATGGGGCACATGGAAAAGGAACTGCAAATGCCTATTGCATCTTCCAAGAATATGCATGTGCTGATTTAATAAATGTGCTGAATGCAACATGTTCATTAGATTAGGTCTGGGACACAGCCTGGTAGTGTGCCACCTTGGCGCTGCCATATGCATTTCCCCCAAGGGATATAGCCTAGACGTGGGGTCTGAGATGTGCCGGCCTGGGTCCCTGCCTAGCCTATTCAGCAAAGTGATTCCAACCTGAAAAAGGGGGGCAGTGTTCAAAGAAATAAAGAGTTGTTCTCCATCTGCAAATGCTGCACCATATGGCAGCCAGTTAGAAGGTTCCTGGCTGCAAGCCTTTGCCCACCTCCTTGTTTTCCAAGTCAGAGCTTCCACTTGCTGTAATCACCAAAAATTTCTGCTACAACCTGTTTGTTACTATCCGGATGTGACTTTTCACCTGCAAGTATGCAGAGTCAATGCCCTGCCACAAAGCAAAAAGGGAATGTATATAGTTAAGTGTTTAAATGGACTAGGCCATCCAGCCATGGATACAGTTATTCTAGGCAAGATAAGTGTGTTCCACGTATTCAGTCTGCTTATTTTCTTCAAGGTCCCCAACTAGTCAGCCAACATTCAGCTGCACTGTCCATCAGGCCTGCACCATTTAAGAACTGTAATTTCTGGGAACCCAGGTTGTGTGTGGTTGTGGGGTTTTACACAATGTGGAAAACTGATACCAGTGTGGGCATTTGTAAATATGATATGCTATGAAAGGCAGCTACCTAGATAGTCAGGGCTCCAACTATCTGAGAGGTCGGTGGGTACCACTGTAATTTGAAATGTGAATCTAAATGCAAAAGTGATTATTGTGATTGTCTCAAGCCAAACTAATCGAACTAATACCACTGCTATCAATTGTAAAGAGCATAACATTTGTTCCATTTCACCCTTCCTAACCCTTCCCCATGTAAATAAACTTGTTGATTGTTCTTGCAGATATCTGTCTCATAAGCATATTATTAGTAGTAAGACACTAATTACCAGAATGGTCTGAATTGGGGAAAATGTTATTGGGTCATGCTTGGGCTGGCATCCGGGTAAGGTAAGTGGGTACAGCTTCCCAGAGGGCTGCAATAGACTAAGCTCTAGCCCAATAAAAGATAAACTCTAGGAGGAGGCACTGTGCAATGTACTATCTTGGGAAATGACCTGTTTAAAGTTAATTTTAGGAACCCAGGCCCCTCAACATTGTTGTGGCCAGGCAAGGCAGGGGTGGTAGCCCTTGGTATAGTGCTGCCTAGGGGTTACACCAAATTTTGGGCTATTTTATCAAATTACACCAAAGTTATTTTTATTTATTTAGTTTTTGTTGACCGGTAAGTGCACTAGACAAATCCTGCCTATTTTCAGGCACAACCCGGGGCGGGGATACAGATGAATGCCAACTGACCTTGAACCAGAGTAAGCTGTTGGTGGTATTTTTAGTGAATGAGGAAATTTGGCCAGCACACCGGGGAAATTCCCCTACTCTTGCAGTAGGGGGCCTGTTGCACGGCAAGATGTCTCATTCTATTGCTGAACTTGGTGAGAAACGGATGGCTGAGGCTGTGAGTGATCTGATAATTGCACCAGAAGGAATGAATAATCCAGGCAAAAAAATTGCTGTGGGGACGGCTGGAATGCACCTGCGAGGTGGCCAGCAAAACTTCCAGAGCAGCGGTTCAGTAACGTATCATTTGGAAGTACCTTTGAGCCTTGAACAGAAGCAGCAGTGTTTAGCTGCTGAATTACTATGTGTCAGTGAGCAATTGACCTCAGAACGTATGCGGCAGGCAGAGGATCGAAAGCAGAAACGATCAGATGTGTCACCAGGAACTGCAGGATCAGGAGGAGTTATGAAGCTGCTATCAGTTGAGGATGCTTCCGCGGTCTCCCCTGACTCAGTTTCATTATCTCCATGATGGGATTGGAGTGCAGAAGAACCGGGGTCATGGTATCCAGATAAGGCCCTACTTGCAGCAGGCTGGATCCCTCTTTCTGACAGGCATTGGAAGCCCAATACTGGACATGACAACCCTTTACTGGAGCAGATAAGTGATGATTTAGTTTCTTGTGATAACATATTACCAGCATCTCAACCTGCAGTTCTTTCTACCGTGCAGTCACATACAGAAGAAGTAGGCCCTGATGATACCCCAGGTGCATCTACTACCACTAACCCCACATCGGGCCTCCACCCTGGGGAACCTAGTAAGCCATCTTATGCTAGTCATTTCCACAAACCAGTGGAACTAGCGAAAAGAAGAAATGCAATTCGCCTACACTATGTAGGCCCTCATGAAACCCCCCCCAGACAGTTTTTTTGTGGGTAAAATCCTACTTAAACAGAGTATGGGGTTTTCTCCTTTGGAAGTTTATGCCCTCATTCATGTGCAAGGGGAATTTACATTTGATGTTAGCTTTCGTACCTCTACATTATTGGAAACATTTTGGTGCAGATATATAAATCTGAAAACTAACCCTTTATGGGCAGACTTTATAGTATTCCCCCTTACTAAACAGCCCTTCCGAGTTATCACCATTTTGTTTCGAAATGAGGGAGTAAATATCGTGGACATTGTGCACTGGTTAGAAAAAATATGTGATATTCAGGGTAATCCTATGCCCATTCTAGATGCGGAAGGGTTCTGGAATGGGGGGTGGAAATTTCGCATAAAATTACATCATACTGACCAAGATTTGATTCATTTACTTAACTGCTTTTTTATTGGTCGGGATAAAGGGTTTTTATTTTATCCTGGGCAACCAAGAGTGTGCTTTAAATGTGGCTCATCTAGGCATATTAGTACATCTTGTCACATTTTAAAGTGCTCTTATTGTGGGGAAATGGGTCACCCTAGTGCCCATTGTTTCAAGCAACCCAGGTGTAATTTTTGTGATACCCCTGGACATGTTTTTGACGATTGTCCCTCTACTGCACGAAACACAGAGGATGCTGACTTTGGGGTGCAGGATCATTATATCCATCTGACAGTGAAACAAAGTCCAGGTCCTGTAGTAACCCAAAAATCTCCGACGTCAGGGGTACCTACTATTGGAAAGAGCTCTGCTCCTACTCCTCTGATTGAGGATGGAAATCAAGAAACCCACATTTTGGAGAATGAGCCTTTGTTACATGTGGGGTGTTCTCAGGCTATTCTCAATACCTTGGTTTCAGATAATGGACCCCCCCCCGAATCCACTAAGGACTTGGATTTTACTTTGGTGCAGGGGAAAAAAGGAAAATCTACCAAATAAAAGGGTAAAAGAAAACCAGATATGGTAGTACCGGTAGCAGATGCAAATAAATTTTCTATTTTGGCTGAGGCGCCCCAGGATTTAGATCCTGTCGACCCTTCTATTGATGGAACACTGGTGATAGACTCCCAGGGAGACTGCTTAGATTCTACTGAGCATTCGGCTCAGGGGCCTAAAAGTGGAAGAGTAACAAGGGCCTCGAGCAAAGTGAAATGAAGATCCCTTTCTTCTGATTTATGGATCCTTTCTCTTTTAAAGTAGCATCCTTGAATGCTAATAGCATTCAATCATTATATAAACGACGTACTACCTTCTCATCTTTTTTGCATGCTAACTTAGATTGTATTTTTTTTCAAGATGTATGCCTACATTCCATGGCTGAGAGGTCTGCAGCCTCTGAAGAGTGGCTTTGGGGAGACAGTATTTGGTCCCAAGGGGAGGACCAGTGTTCAGGGGTTGGGATTTGTTTTTTTTCTTCTAAAATTAAGGTGGTACGACAATTAGAGGTGCTGCCAGGCAGAGCTTTACTGTTGGACATCATGTGGACTCACCACTTAATTCGCCTCATAAATATTTATGCTCCCCAAACAAAATATGAAAGGGTACTTCTTTTTCAGTCCCTCTTTCCCTTATTACAGACATCTCATTTGGTGGTTTTGGGAGGGGATTTTAATGTTATCTTGGCCCAGTGCACTGCCCCTACCCGTAATAAGAAAGTATATTGTGATTCTCAGTGCCTGGCTTACCTGGTTAGTGACATGGGCTTGATTGATGCCTTTGGTTCTCTCCCGATAAAAGAGCAGTATACCTATTTTTGTGGCCCTCGGGCCTCTGTAATTGATTATTTTTTTGTTTCTGCTTTTTCAAATATTAAGTTAGCACTTCTCCAAGCTGTAGCAGCCTCAGACCATAAGTTGTTAACAGTAGTTATTAGTGATTCTCCTGAGGTTAGAAGGGGGCCAAGGATCTGGAAATTAAATGCCTCTTTACTTTATATTCCAATAGTGTGTGAAGGCTTTCTAGCTGTACTACAGGCAAGAAAATCAGTATTTTTCTTATATGATGACATTTCTACTTGGTGGGAAGATACAAAAACAGAAATACATTCATTTTTTTGTACAATAGGATGGATTAATGGGAAATTTAAAAATGATGAAATTGCCTTTTTAAGAAATAATGTTTCTTTCTGGACATCTTTCAGACCCAGTTTAGTAGCGGCAGACCTACAGAAAGTTAAAAGTCTTAAGAGAGAATTGGCGAAGAAACAATTGGAAGCCCTAAAAATGTTAGAGAATAAACAAAAGTATAATACTAGTGGTAAAAGAAAAGATACACTGCCATTTGATTCTATTCAACTTCTCCGAGATCGTCACCATATGGAATATTTGATTTCCTCTACTGGTAGTATTGTGTATAACAAGGGAGATATTTTAAGAGAAATTGCTTCTCATTTCTCTCAGATTTTTGTTAGTCAACATTTAGCAGTAGATAAAATGCGACAGTGGTTAAGAACTCTAAATTTACCCCAACTGCCACAGGACATTAGCACTATTTTGACTAGCCCTATTTTACTGATAGAATTAAAAAATGTAATTTGGTCACTTAAACCTGGTATAACGCCCGGGTCGGATGGTCTTTCTCATGAAGTCTATAAATATATTTGGGAAGTTTTAGGCTCAGAATTTTGTATGTGTCTAAATGAAGACTTATCCCAGCAAAAACTCCCTAAGAGCATGTTGGAGGGCCTCTTGATTTTGATCTTTAAGGGAGGATGTCAGAGATATTTAAAACAATGGAGACCAATTTCGCTGTTGAATACTGACTAGAAAATTTTAATGAAAGTTCTTAGTCAAAGATTAGCTACTATTATAGATCTGGTAGTGCATCCATTTCAATATAGCAGCATACCGGGAAGGCGGGTTCAGGATGCCCTAATTTTGGTCCGGGAAATCTTACATAAAGGAGATAATCAGGAATTATTTGGACATTTAGTTTGTTTGGATCAATCTCAGGCCTTTGATAGAGTCGACTATAACTATTTGTGGGAGACATTAAGGTCCTTTGGATTTCCTTCTTTGTTTGTCACTTGGTTACAGACTTGCTGCTCTGGGATAAGCCTGATCCCAAGCATTAATGGATGGGTGGGTGATGTAGTTTTTGTTCATAGGGGGGTACGAAAAGGGTGTCCTCTTAGTCCCTTACTATATGTCTTATCTCTTGACCCTCTCTTACATGCACTATATCAGACGGAAGCAATAACAGGACTGTCAGTGGGTTCAGAAGATAAACAGGTGGTTGCTTTGGCTTTTGCAGATGATCTAGAACTTTTTTTGGCAGACCAAATGTCTGCAATAGCTGCTCATGATCTGTTACACGACTTTAATAATATTTCTGGATCCAAAATTAATGTACAAAAGAGTGGGATTTTGTCCTTAGGATACAATGCTGGTGATGTATCCCTTGTTTGGGGAATTCCTATAGATAGAACCTATAGGAAGATATTGGGTGTTTTTTTTTTGGTGGAGATGATCCCCAAAGGTATAATTGTGAACAACTTCTAATATCAGCTAATGAAAAAGTCACACGTTGGAATAAATGGCAGATGACCAAAGGAAAGCGGATTTATTTAATTAAAACCTTTTTATTGTCCCATGTTTTGTACCTTGCTGCTGTATTTCCTCCCTCGGCGGATTTGGAAGCCACAGTTTATAGTATATTTTTTAAATGTTTATGGGGTAGTAGGCTGAACCCTGACAAGAGAGAGATTACTTATTTACCTATACAAGAAGGAGGATTGGGTATGGTAAACCCAGTAGTTTTTTTCTATGTGGCCTTTATATTTTTTAATTTTCTACCAGTGTTGACAAACATTGACAAGGTTTGGATCCCCTGGATAGAGGATGAGATTGGAACCCTTTTTCAGGAGTGAGACCCAACTCTTCCTCTCCCACAGCAAACAAAGGTGACCCATCTACCTGGACATCTTTCAGGTGTGATACATAAATTAAAAACTTGGAAAGTGCAGAAAAGTTCCCTGTGTACACTATCACGGAAATCCCTATATACTTAGATACTCTGTAATTTTTATATCTCCCCTTGGTATACTGAATTATCTACTACCCAATCTTCTTTGATAAATTCTTTTTTATCTAGTAAAAGACTTCCATATTATATGAGAGATATTATTTGGTTATGTGCACATCGAAAATTAGGTGTCCGAGGGAATTTAAAGCATAAAGGTATTCTGGACTGTACATGTCCCAGAGGGGGTGTTTGTACAGACACTATAGAGACTTTTTCTCATTTTTTATTGGAGTGCCCATTTGCCATAGCCTTTTGGGAAGTTTTTCATAAGAAATGGCCTCTGAATCCTTTTCGAAGTCAACCCTCAAGGATTTGGCTTGATGGGGTACCACCTGGAGTATGGGTAAAATTTGATGTTATTACCATTCGCTTGTTGATGAGTTTTGTTAGTTATCAACTTTGGTTAGCTAGGTGTGGCTGGTCTCTTTGACAACAAGTGCTAACAGGAGACCAGATAGCTTTATGGTTACAAAAGGCTATATTAAAGTGGCAGGCTACGGAACAGAATAGAGTTTTACCAAAGTTGTATAAATTATGGTGGTGAAACATGTCCTGGTTAGATACAGGTTGAGGGGCTTTATTTTTCTTTGCTTTTTACATTATTTTTATACACATGTTTGGAGAGAACCATAGGTATTGAAATCATAATTTTCCTATGCTTGGAATATTTAGAGTTATAAGAATTTTTTTTTTCTCCTTTGGTAAAAAGTGTATTACTTTATCAGTATCATAGTATGCTTCCTAGTGTTTACAGTTTGTATTACGGTTCTGGTATATGGGACCTTTCTGAAGTACAGTTGAGGAGTTTGGCTTCTGTGGTATGCATATTTTTATTTAAATTTGTTGTGGTAACATATGAATTGAGGAGGTTGTTTTTTTCTCCCTCTATCCTGATCAGTGGTATGAGGTAGGGGTAAGGGGTTGTTCTTTGAGACCAAGTTTGTTTGACTATTTTAGAGTTTTGAATAAACAATTCTCTTACTCTTTTGGGGGTTGGGGGATTCTTTTATGTGTTACGATATGCTTTTGGTCATTATTAATTTATTTTCAGACAATGTATGACTTTAATACTTATTCTATTTTCTTATGATTTGTATTTTCTTTTGTGTAAGTTCACATTGTGTGCCTTTGTTTGATTTTTGAAGTTTATAATAAAAAATGCCCCTTCTCTTTTCAATAAGTGCCATGGGACCTTTAACATCCACCTGAGCTACCACCAATCCAGGCAGATGGGATCTCGGTTTAACGTCTCATCCAAAAGACGGAAGGGTTGCTACTGCACAAATACATACATATATATATATATATATATATATATATATATATATATATATATATTATAAGGGCACAGTCACACCCTTATATTTAGGGTTGTACAGGCACTTCAATGTTAACCCCCCAAATTTGCACTTTAACAACTTTGCAACCATTCAATGGATTTGCATGAAATTTTTCATGCAATGTCACATACATCAAAGCTCTTGAAGTACAAAGTTTTGTTCTAATCGGATTTGCAGAGTCTGAGAAACAGTTGTGCAAAAGTGAATTTTTCAGAATTTTTCCCCATCGGTTTGAATGGGGTTTCTGTCAACTTGGCTAGTGCCCACATGATTTTAAATTGTGGCCTGAAATTTTCTGGGTAGAACGAGACTGGTCCACAGATGTGCCTTTTGATTGTTTGGTGAGAAATTATTAATCCATTCCAAAGTTATTAAATTTTGAAATTTAGAATACGTGGTTCTGAGCATGCTTAGTAAGCACTGAAAAATAGCTGTATGAAATAAGAATATCTATCTATCTATCTATCTATCTATCTATCTATCTATCTATCTATATATCTATCTATCTATCTACCTTGCAAAAAATGTTGTTAATTCACCAGTTAGGGTTGCTGCAACAAAAGTAGGGAGATGTGATGTTAGGGCTTCCAACCCTAACATCCCACCCCCACCCTGCAGGCAGCAACAGACTTGGGATGTGCCTAACAGTTGTCAACCCACACTCTCTCTCCATTCCATGAGTAAGTAAGCTAAGATGGGTACAGTATATGAGAATGGGGTGAGCTTTAGGGTTGACAACCAGTAGGCACACCCCACAGCTGTTGCTGCCTGTAGGGTTGGGGTGGGGTCTTAGGGTTTGAAACCTTAACACCTCATCTCCCTACTTTTGTCACAGCAACCCTAAATGATGCATTAACAAAGTTTTTTGAAATAAATTTCCTGACTTTTTGAGATAGTTTATTTTTATCCATATTTGCACATTGGGCGATGTGCACCTACCTTCTGCAATTGTCCTTATTTGGCTGTAGGAGTGCATGCACTTTCAGGCCCTGCACTCTTTCCCTCTGTACTTGTCCTTCTTTGGCTGTGGGAGTGCAAGGTCCTTTTGGCCCTATGCTCTCACCCTCCATAATTGTCCTTATTTGACTGTGGGATCACAGGGCACTTCAGAGCCTACGCTCCCACCTTCCATAATTGCCATTATTTGGCTGTGGAACTGCAGGCCCTTTGGGCCCTGCACTCCCGCCCTCAATAATTGTTCCCTTTTTTGAGTGCTATAGTTTGGGTCTAGCTCTGCACTCCCATCCATCCATCCCTCCATAATGTTTGTGCCCTGCACTCCCATACCTCTTTAGATGGGAGAGTGCCTTAGAAAAGCACTAGCAAACATGCAAGAAGGAGGGGTGGAGCAACAATGGGGAAACATCAAAACTGCCATCACAGAGCAACAAGTCTTTGTGTAAAGCAAATAAATAAATCAAAATGAAAGAAAAAGCCACTATGGTTCTCAAAAGAGGTGGCGGGGAAGGTTAGGGAGAAAAAAAAGCATTTAGGAAGTATAAGAAAACACAGAAGGAGCAGGACAGAGAACTGTACCAGTTAAGGCACAAGGAAGCAGTGAAGGAAGTCAGAATAGCAAAGGTCCAAACTGAGGAAAAGATAGCCAACTCGGTTAAGAAGGGGGATAAAACATTTTATAGGTATATCAGGGAGCATAAGAAGACAAAGGGAGGGATAGTGAGGCTGAATAGAATGTACAGTGGGTGGGCAGAGAGGGACAATGAAAAAACAGGGATACTGAATGAATACTTCTGCTCAGTATTCACAAAAGAGGAGGAAGGGGAAGTACCTAATCCAATTAACAGAAGCACTCTGGATAAGGGGGTCGATCCCAGTCCTTTCACAGAAGAAAGGGTTCTGAAAGACTCCTAAAACTGAAGGTGGACAAAGTAATGGGGCCTGACAGGATTCACCCCAGAATTCTAAAAGAATTAAGGGGAGAACTAGTGACACCACTGACTACCCTTTTTAACAAATCATGGGAGAATGGTGTGGTACCTGAGGACTGGAGGAAGGTGGATGTGATTCCCCTTCACAAAAGTGGGAGCAAGACAGAGGCAGGAAACTACAGACCTGTCAGTTGGACCTCTGTGGTAGGGAAAGTGATGGAATCACTTCTGAGGGAAAGAACTGTTGAGTACCTAGAGGCCAGTGAGGCACAGGACTCAAGGGTTCACAGCAGGAAGGTCATGTCAGATGAATCTAATCAATTTCTTTGACTGGGTGTTGGGTGACCAAAGTAGTAGACCAGGGAGGGGCTGTGGACATGGCCTACCTAGACTTTAGCAAGGTATTTGACACAGTCCCACTCAAAAGATTAATAAACAAATTAACCAGCCTGGGAGTGGGTCCTAGGGTGGTAGCCTGGTTAAAACACTGGCTGGACAACAGAACACAGAAGGTAATTGTAAATGGAGTCCACTCTGAAGAAAGAGGGGTTACTAGTGGGGTACCACAGGGTTTAGTACTGGGTCCAGTCCTTTTTAATGTCTTTATAAATGACATTTCAGAGGGACTGGAAGGAAAAGTATGCCTCTTTGCAGATGACACAAAGATCTGCAACAGGGTTGATACACAAGGAAGCCTGGAAAGGATGAGAATGGATTTAGCAAGGTTGGAGGAATGGTCAAAAGTATAGCAGCTTGGATTCAATGCAAAGAAGTGCAAAATAATGCACCTGGGAAACAAAAACCCAGGGGAAGAGTACACAGTGGGGGGGTGGTAGTAACAGCAACAAAAATGGAAAGGGACCTGGGGGTAATCATATCAGATGACCTTAAGGTTGGCAAGCAATGTGAGAAGGCAGTTAGGAGAGCTGGGGGAATACTGGGATGTATAGAGAGAGGCATCACCAGCAGAAAACAGGAAGCTGTTATCCCTCTGTACAGACAGTTGGTGAGACCCCATCTGGAGTACTGTGTCCAGTTCTGGAGACCCTATCTCCACAAGGACATAGACAGAATGGAGGCAGTCCAGAGGAGGGCAACTAAAATGGTGCAGGGTCTGCAAGAGAAGCCATACAAGGAGAGACTGAAGGAGCTTAATATGTATACCCTTGAGGAAAGGGGGGGGCATGATAGAAACTTTTAAGTACCTCAGTGGAATCAACAAAGTCCAAGAGGGTAGCACCTTTCAGAAAAAGAGATGTGCAAGAACAAGGGGACACAATTTGAAGATTGGGGAGGTGGCTGAGGGGCAATGTGAGGAAGTATTTTTTCATAGAGAGGGTGATGGACACATGTAACAGCCTTCCTGATGAGGTTGTGGGTCTAAAACTGTGGGAAAATTCAGAATGCATGGGACAGGCATAAGGCAATTCTTGTTGGGGGTAGGAAGAAATAGGCTGTTGGTTAACTAGGATCTGCAGCTTATCCATTAGGTAGGAAAACGGGCAGACTAGGTGGGCCAAGCGGTCCTTATCTGTCATCAAAGTCTATGTTTCTATGTTTCTATATGTATGTTGGATGCACGTAACTGTGCCATTGATACATATTTTCACACCAAATTGTCAACATACACTTCTTATGACCCCACCTCATAAACAATGGTGGTTAAATTTGCAAATCGTGACCAAAAGGTCACTTCACCAATGGACCACAAAATCACCTTTCAGGCTAGATTTGCATAATTCCACCAACATTGTTAATGGGGTGGGGTCTGAAAAAGGCCATACTGAAAATCTGGTATAAAATATGCAAAAATAGTAAAGCTATGCATCAAAGTTAATGAAACCTGTAAAAAAAAGTCCCAAATCCTTTTTCATGAGCAGAAATACTTTTTTAGAAAGAGTGAAAAAAGATTCTTGAAAAAGGTTCCTATCTCATGAAAAAGGATTAAAAAAAACCCCTAAGTCCCAAATCCTTTTTTGCAAGATAGGATCCTTTTTCTCAATAACCAAAAAGGATTTGTGAAAAAGGATCCTTTCTTGTGAAAAAGGATTAAAAAAAAAAAACTAAGTCCCAAATCCTTCTTCGTGAGATAGAATACTGTTTTGCAAGTATGAAAAAGGATCATGAAAAAGGAGTCTATGTCATGAAAAAGGACTAAAAGAGAAACTAAGTCCTGAATCCTTTTTCATGAAATAGGATCCTTTTTCATACTCGTGAAAAACAATTTTATCTTGCGAAAAAGGATTCAAAAAATGAAGTCCAAAATCCTTTTTTTGTGAGAACAATAAAGGAGTCTGCATGGACTGCATGAATTTCTGGATTATTTTCAACAGTTTGTTCCATCTAAGTATGTAGTGATAATGGGGAACTTTAATCTGAATTGGGTGGGGGAAGTTCATGTCTAACCTGAACTAGCTATTTCGGGTGCTGGTTTAAATCAAATGATATCACGTGTTACTAGACTGAATCATTGTAGCAAACAACACACTTTACTTGATTGGATAATGACTAAAACAGTGGCTAGGATACTAGAGAGTGGGACTTATTCTGATAGTATTAGTGACTACATGCCAGTGTATTGTTTTGGGAGATTTAGGAAGATAAGATACCTCCTAAAATAATTACATATAGGAATTATTGTGGCATTGATGTTAACAGTTTGATTTTCCAACTTCAATTGATAGATTGGTCTTTATTGAATGTCATTTCTGATCCTGATGTAGCTGTTGATTTTTTTCTTACTTCACTTTTACATATTCAGGATAGATTTTTTCCTTTGATTAAGAGAAGGGTTAAGGGAAAAAGGGTAGTAAATGGATTACACCTGCATTGTTTTCCTTAATGAAAGATAGAGATAAATATAGGAAGGTTTATAAAACTTAATAGTGTTGAGGTCTTCAATCAATATTGTTGTTTGAGAAATAAATGTAAATTGCTGATACATAAAGAAAAATCAAATTATTATCAGAAGTATCAAATAAATTCATTAGGAGATTCTAAAAAATGTTGGGAATCTACTACAAAATTAACAGATCTAAACAAAAATAATGGTATTGGTACTACTAACATAAAAGGGGTTGCTATTTCTGATCCTAAGGAAATCTCTAAACACTTTTTAGAAAAGTTCACTGATTTATCTAAATACTTGATTGGTATTGATCTTTCTGCTTTGAACGATTCTGAATTTAAATGTAATTGTAATGGTAATTTTCATTGTTTTAGTATGATACAGCCACAGGAAGTACTTAAGTTGCTTATACAAATGTCCATCAATAAAAGTGCAGGGGCAGATGGCTTAGAACCATAGTTCTTAAGACTTGTTTCTAATTTCATATATAAACCTTTAACTACCATCTTTAATTTATCTCTCTCCACTCATGTACTCCCTAAGGTTTGGAAGCAAACTATCATTAAACCTATATTTAAATTAGGCCAACATCTCGAAATTGATAATTACCGGCCTATTTCTATTCTTTCTCCATTAAGTAAGATTTTTGAAAAACTGGTTAACTGTCAACTTAAGGTTTACTTGGAAGATGGGGGTCTTCACTTTCCAGAGCAGCATGGTTTTCAGAGACATTATAGCACTGGCTCAGCACTGGCTTGTTTCACTAACCATGCTTTAAGATCTATGGATGCTGGTCAGTTGACTGGTGCACTATTTATTGATTTATCAAAAACCTTCAATTTAAGACTTAAAAAGGTGGGCACAACTCCCATTCTCATTATGGGGTAGAATAAACATTGTTAAAATGAATATATTTCCCAGGCTTTTCTACCCCTTAAGTATGTTGAATGTCTGGATCCCCCTGTCATGGTTTAATAAACTTCATGGGAAAATAGCTGACTTTGTATGGGGTTATAAGAAAGCGAGGATGTCCTATTCTAAGTTGGCGGCCCCTAAGTCACTCGGAGGTTTGAGACTGCCTCATTTTGCTCTTTATTTTTGGGCAGCACACCTGAACAAATATGGTAGATGGGTGCACCATCTGGGCAACTCCTCAACCTCGGGGTATGTGCCACTATGGGTTAACCTAGAAGTTAGTTTCATTAAAAGTTTTGGTTTTAATCCAGAGGCCTTATTTTATGCATCTGGTAAGGCACTCCCTTCTTCGCTGAAGAAATCTCCTATTGGGATTTCCTTAAGGATTCATAACCAGCTCTGTAACTTTTTGAAATATGATCAAACCAAGGATGGGGCGCAACCCATTGTGGGGAATCCCCAGTGGCAGATAGGAAATAAAACTATCAGGCATAACTGGTTACTTCTATCTGTGGATTGTGCCTTAAGGGATTTTCTCAATGAAGAGGGAGGTCTAATCTCATCTGTGGATGTGATGAATAAGTTCAAACTGTCTACCAAAGACAGTTTAAAAATATTTCAATTACGCCATTCATTAGTTCAAAAAGTTGGATTGGATCCGGTGAATACGCCTCCTATTCCATTTTGGGCAGATTTAGGCCCCTTGGTAGGAACCCCACAGGCTGTCTCCAAAATATATATAGTACTGTTTCACTGGGCCTTTACGGAGAATTTAGCTCCAAGTTCATATTGGGCCAAAGTGTTCCCTGAGGTAACATTCGACTGGTTGCAGCTTTGGCAGAATTGCCATAGATTCATCCGACAAGATCATTTGAGACTTATTCAGTTCAAAATTCTACACAATATTTATTATTCTCCCCAAAAGTTGGCGGATTTAAATCTGGTGAAGGATCCTAAATGCTACAGAGGTGGTCAGAGAAGGGGAGATCTATTGCATATCTTTTGGCAGTGCCCAAAAATCATCCCATTGTGGAATGAAATAAAGAGTAAAGCCAGTCCTTTATTAGGATTGGAGGATATGTTTTGTCCTGAGGTCTGTTTGTTAGGGGACATGACAGGTTTTTCAGTCAGAGTGAGAAAATTTCATATGGCCTTGATTTCTATCATGGTGAAAAAGCTAGTACTCAAACATTGGAAGGATAGTCTTGGGATTACCTACTCTGAATGGTTAGCGGAACTTCTTACAAGCCTTAGGATTGAGAGGATGATCGCAATCCTACATAATCAATTGCCGCTATTTGAGAAAATCTGGACCCCATTGGTTTATCTTATTCTTAGGTAGTTGGACTGTATGTATTACATAGACCGCATTAAAGTGAAGTGCCTTGTGGGGGATGGAGTGCGGTGGTATTAGGGGAGGTAGGTATGTGGGGGTGGGTTTGGGGGTCTTGTGGAGACTTGTTAATTCTGTTAATCTTACGTAATACTGTGCGATTCAAGTTCTTGAATGTTTTGTATATTGTCCTTATATCTTGTCTCTGCAAAAAACTGAATAAAAAGTGAATGGCAAAAAAAAAACCTTCGATTTAGTCAATCATTCCTTGCTGCTCCGGAGACTGGGGAACCTTGGGCTGTCTGAGATAACATGCAATTGGTTCCTTAGTTATTTAATGTCACATCCAGTAAGGGTGAAAACTGGTGGTGTTGAGTTGGCACAGGGTGAGCTATGGCACGGGGTACCACAGGGGTCCATTTTGGGGCCTCTGCTGTTTTCTGTTTTTATTAATCTTATTGTTAGGGTTCCACATTTCTCCAATTTGCTGTTGTATGCTGATGACATAATATTGTATACCAGCTCCTCAAACATTAGTGAGATTAATTCTTTTCTACAGCAGGATTTTTTAACATTGAATACATGATTACAGGACCATTGCTTGGTTTTGAATCCCAAGAAGACTGGAAGTGTTTTGTCTGGATCTGTACCAAAGGTTTGTAATGCTGATTCCTTGGTTATAAATAACTTGGTAGGTAACACGATTAGACAAGTAACTGAAACAAAGTATCTAGGTATAATACTTGATGCCTTAACCTATTCGCTACATATTAGTTATATAGTGAAATCTGTAAATCAAAAAATAGGCGCCTTATATCAAATCAAGGATTGTTTAACTAGAGAAGCAAGAGAAATGATATCGAAAAGTGTATTACTTACAACCTTGCATTACAATTCTTTTTTTGCTTACCAAATTAGCTTCTATAATTCTGGCTACACAAGAGCTAACCTGTGGGCCTCAGATAAAGTCTGCATGCTGTCTGGGGGCACTTAATTTCTGCAGCAGTGACAGGCAAAGGACTGATGCATGATGCTTATTCTGGGCAGTGCTTGAGAGGGCACACAAAAAACTTTGGATTTGGTAAAAGATTTGGATTTGGTAAACAAGTGTTTTAATTCTATTTGTAGATTTGTTCTGGCTAAACACTATAATACGCATCATTGTGATTTATATAATGAACTTAATTGGCTTCCTCCCAAATTGGCTTATTTTTATAAGCTTGGCTGCTTAACTAGTGCTATATATGCACATGGTTGTAAATCACTTTTTTATAGTTTGATTAATACCTGCATGGGTGAGAACGCTTTCTCATTTCAATGTTTGACTTTATGGAATTCATTTCCTGATAACTGTGATACTGCTATTAGGTATGAAAGTTTAAAAAAAATGTTGCATTATTACTTACAATCACTTGCTGTATGTAAATGTATCTAGTATTGTGTTTACTGTCCAAGTATTTTGTATTATTGTATGTTTTGTATGGTTAAATGTTTGCTTCTTTGTTTGAAGCACCAGGTTGATACTAAAAAAGGGCCTTGGCCCAGTTGTCTTACCTTGTAAATAAAGTGAATTGAATTGAATTGCATTACAGAAAAGGAATTAGTGAGTCATAAAAAAACAGTTTAAAATGGAGAAAAATTGGCATACAGGGTAATTTTTTGACCGGATGACTTCAGAATCCACCTAACAGAGTCCCGATGAACAAGATACATGTGTTGGTGTCTGTGGTTCTCTTCATTTTTGTGGGTTTTCAATTAATTATTTATCTTTTAATGGAAAACAAGATGGCGGCTTGCAAAAAAGGAATTTTGTCTCATGAAAAAGGATTGGTCCCTCACAAAAAAGAATCCTTTTTTGTAAGACCAAATTCTTTTTCATTCCTAGAAGCTATCCTGGAGAGTGAAATTCCCATTGAAAATAATGGGAACTTAAAAACTGAATAACAAGGGTGTGGCCAAGTGCAGGAGCAAGATGAACGTCTGATCTAAGAGCTCCGCCACTATCCACCACATTTTCTTGCCATCCTTCTCACTACTCCAGAAGTTCAGTCTATTTTGCATTACAAGACCTTGCTAAATGCCAGCGCCAATGAAATCGGTGAAGAAACAGGTGAAATTTCCATTTAAAACACATCCATCTGCGGAGACGAGTAGAGGCCTACCAAAATCCAGCTCGAGAGGCACCTCTGGTGCTGGTAACCCAGGATCGCCTCAAGCTGAGGGCACTTTTCCTGCTAATCCCATGATGGACCAGGTGACCCCTCCTACTACCAGTGAGGGGTATCATGTGCTGGAGAGGCTTTTAAAAAACTAAAATATGACTTGGGCACAAGGATGGAGGCTGGATTTGAGAATGTAACTTCACAGATTCAGCACCTCCAGCAGACCATGAACTCTGTGTCAGAGACTGTTGATTTGCATGAGACCAGGTTGGGGGAATTAGAAGCATGGGTCAGCACACAGGAGGACTCTTTGCAAAGCTCTCACACTAATTTGCAAAAAGCTCTGTAGGAGATCAAATTTTTAAAACAAGCCATAGATGATCACAAAAATAGGAAATGCAGGTGCAATGTAAGAGTGGTAGACCTACCAGAAGGACTGGAGGGGGGAGATTGTGCCTCATTCATCAAGAAATGACTCCATGATACCTGGATCTTCCCCCAGAGGTTTCCCTGGAAATCCAAAGAGTGCATCGGTCCCCAGGACTTAAACCTACCCCCGATCAAACACCTAGACATATCATCATAACATTTCTTCGATTTATGGATTGACAAACTGTGCTGGAAAAGGCTAGGCAGAAGGGCAAAATAATGGTGCAGCACTCATGCATTAGCTTGTTCCCTGACTACTCTGGGCAGCTTCAAAATCAGAGAAGAGTGTTTGCTGAGGTTAAGAAGCAGCTTCATGACCTGGGATGCCAATTTGCTCTTGTATACCAAGCACGCCTGATTATAAGACCACAGGGAGGGAAGCCAAAATCATTCATCAGCCCTGATGCAGCTATGGAGTGCATGGTCAACTTGGAAAAAGCTCATAGGCAACAACAAGAACATTGAGGGCTGCTAAAGCATCTGCGTTGTGGCATTTTCAGAAGAAAAGCAGACTTTTACAGAGGTACTGTAGCTGGGATGTGAAATGTTTGGTATGTGGGGTGGGGAGCACACGTCTTTGTGGGTCAGACCGCAACTCCTTTAAGGGGGCTATAATGGCTGGTTTGGTGTGGGCTCCCCTTCCTGCTCCTACCCACAAAATTCCTGAGCTCCATCTTTAGGGGGACACACCCTGATTAGCATCAGGAATTCCTCTGTTTTCCCCTCCAGCTTGATGTACAACCCGGCTAGATCTGATACCGGAGAAATAGAGCTGGACAAAAGTGCTTATGAGGAGGATATACCTTGGTCCCAATGCCATGCTATGCCTAGGTGAATGGCATGGACAAAGTACTTTCTTCTGAAGGCTGACTGAATTGTCTACATTTAGAGCTGTGACTGGATGGAGGCTCACTCTACAGGCACTAGGCCTTCTCTTTCAAAATCTGGACTGTATCCTGGCTCCCACCTGGAGGTTTATCTCCAGGGGCCCTGTCATTATAGTATGAGGATGAATGAGCAGTAATGCTTAAAACTATATCCAGCATATTTTGGAGTTCGGCACCCTCTATTGTGTTCTGTTGGGAGTGACCATAATTCTGGAGGGGGGGGCTATGGGATGGGGTTTTATAAAATTAAATCAAGAGGGCTGCAAATCAAGCAGAGGAGACCTTGCTTTTCTATGGGTTTTTTTATTAACAGGTTCAGAATGTGACTTTAATTCCTATTCACTGGGCTTTGTCGGGGGGGGACCTATGTAGGTCCCCATCCCATGACAGGAGCCACTGCCTAAGGTGGCCTTCCAGAAAATAAAGGATGGCAAGCAAAATTAGCTGCTATGTTATGGGGTTTTAAAGGTGGATAGCCCACTCAATCCACACAAAGTAATGGGTGAATAGCTTAAATAGACAGGGGTTAGGGAGGGGGTTATACAGGTTGATGTTGTTGTTATGGGGATTGTCTGAGGGGTGAGGGGGGATAAGGGGGGGTGTACTGTATACACAATGCTGTGATTGGCAAGTTCTTTACAAGTTGGGGCAATCCTGTTCTGTTCTAGGACCCTATTTTGGGGAAGAGGGTTTTGTTGGGGATGTAAAAAGTTGAAAAATTTACTTCCAGGAATGAATGTCTGTACAGGGGGCAGGAATATGGGGAACATGACAATGATGCATTCTTACTCAGGTTTTGTAACATGAATAAGTTGAAGTTAATAACTTGGAATGTTAATGGCCTATGACATGTGGTTAAAAGGAAAAAGGTTTGGAAAAATATTTAAAAAATTGGGGGGGCACATAGTGTTCCTCCAAGAGATTCACTCTACCTCTGAGGAGGCCTTGAGGCTGTTAACTGCCTGGGGGGATCCTTGCTGATGGTGCCTTTTACATCCAGAGCTAGGGAAGTAGCAATTTGGCTGAGGCCAGGCTTGCCTCACAAAATTTTGAAAACTCATGCAGATCCTCAGGGAAGATACCTCATAGTGGAGGTGGATATAGGAGGGAATAAAATATACTTTGATCTCGGTATATAGTCCCAATTTTGATGCCCCTGACTTCTTTACGCACCTGTGGGTCCCACTAGCACCATTGCCAGATAACCTAATAATGGGAAGGGACTTCAACACCTATCCGGACCCTGTTTTAGACCATTCAGGACAGAGATCAGGACCTCCCCCTTTGCAGTACAGCAGCCTTATAGAACATGGTGGAGGGGCGAGCCTTGATGGAGGCATGGAGGCAGGGTCACCCGACCACCAGAGAATATTCATTTTTCTCCTCTGCCCACCAGGTGTATACACAGATTGATTATTTATTTCTTCCAAAGGTGTGGGCGGGGCAGGTGAATGAGACCTGTTATGGTCCCCTGGTGGTTTCAGACCATGCACCCTTGCAGGTAGTTTTGCAACTTCTGGAAGGGGGGGACCTGAGACCTAGCTGGTGAATGGATCCTTGCTTATTAGTAGATGAGGGCTTTGTGTCACAGGTCTTAGATAGTATTAGGGAATATCTAATGCATAAAGATCCTCAGGAGACAAGTGTACATAACACCTGGGATGCACTTAAGGCACATATCCATGGGGAGACTATATCATACTCCTCTGACCTTAAAAAGAAGTTGGATAGAGAAGAAAGAGAACTAGAGAAACAGGTGGGGGAGTTGGAGAGGGACCTGATAGGCTGTATTAACCCCCAGAAAGCACAACAACTTAAGGCTTTAAAGTGCTCCCTAAATAAACTCTCTGACCGTAGAATAGGAAGGAATCTTTTGATCAGCAAGGCAGGGGCACATTTTGATGGGAACAAGACAGGTAAATGGTTAGCAGGCCTGGTTAAGAGTAAGAGGACTGAGTAGACAGTTCTGGGGCTGGAGACGGGGGACATTACATTTACATATGACCAATCCTAGGTAAATTCTGCTTTTTAAGAGTTTTACTCAAATCTTTACACCACGGAGTTCCCACCTGATGGTGACCTAGAGGGTTTTCTGTGGAACACTGAGTTACCCTCAGTGGGAGAGGAGGATAGAGAGAAAGATTCTGTATTCTCCAATGTCTGAGGAGGAATTGAAAAGGTCAGCCTGGAAGGGAAGGGGAGGAGAGGAGAGGGAAAGTGCCAGGCCCAGAAGGGATACCCCTCAAGTTCTACAGATTGGTGTGGGAGGAGATAGGACACTTTATGCTCAGGATGATCCACTCGGCTTTCCAGATGGGGGCACTTCCGTCTTCCATGTGCTTGACCACTATTGTGGTTTTACTTAAGCCAGAGAAAGACCTGCTCAAATGTGGGTCATACAGACCCATATCACTTTTGAACTCTGACTATAAAATCTTGGCTGAGTTGTTAGCTCTTAGACTAGACAGACTTCTACCAAAGGTGATCAACCTGGATCAGGGAGGCTTCATTGTGGGGAGACAGGCTAAACAAAATATACATAGGACGGTAAAAATTATTCACTTTTGGACCCAAAAAGGAGGTACAGGGGGAGGTCTATTCGCATTAGATGCTGAAACGGCGATCGACCACATGGAGTGGCCTTTTATGTTTGCTGTCCTTAGAAAATATGGCCTGCGGGACACTACACTGTAGTGGATTCAGACACTATACAATTCTCCCCAAGCCCAAATTCTAACCAATTCCACTATATCCTCTCCCTTCCATCTTAAGCGAGGCACAAGACAGGGATGCCCGCTATCCACACTATTATATGTGCTTACTATAATGACCTAAGCTCTTTCTACCATAGAAATTCTGCACCACAATTCCACACATTCTGGATGCAATGCAATGAGAAAAAAACTGCAAAAAAGGGTGAATTTTAAGGTTTTGCACTATTCAGGCCTCAGAATCTGCACATCCAACCAGAATGAAACTTGGTGGATCAAGAGATCTAACCAACAAGACAGTGCATGCTTAATTTTTTGCAAATCTGTTGGGCATTTCATCATCATCATTAAAATGTATTGTTCGTCCAACTAAAGAAGGACATTACAATTATAGTACACAATAAAAATAAAATACATTTAAAAACACAACAAGAGAGCATTCAGCAATAAATAGTCATATGTCAATAGAACGTGCAAATTCTACAAGTACAATACATATCTTCTATGTGCAGGGATTAGGAATTCATTTTCTTTTTGCAAGTGATTACTGCTGAGATGCATTTTGCTGTTAAGTTCTAATTCTTTTTCAGTTTTTGGGTGCAATAGGATGAACATTGGGTCATACTGTAGGTCTGCATATTTTACTAAAATATTCTTTAGGAGATCGTTTCTACATTTGTTAATAATGGACATTGTAGAATGATCTGCATAATGGTTTCTTGAAAACCCTTTAAAAAGGGACATTCTGCCAAGCTTATATCATTCTTTTTCCCATTAAAGTAACTATATCTTGATATTACTGTTCCTAGTCTGGCCGAAGTCACTAATTACTTCTGATGAGGATTTGATGTTGAGCATTTGCAAAGTTATTAAAGTGCAAATTTTGAGGTTTTTAATTAAAGTGCCTACTCAACCCTAACTCCGGGGGTGTGACCACACCCCTATAATATATATATATATATATATATATATGTATATACACTATAGGGATGCGGTAGCACCCCTATAGTTAGGGTTAGATTGGGAGTTCAATGATAAAGCCAATTATTTTGTACCTTAATAACTTTGCAATTGTTTGACAAAATAGCCCAAAATCTGGCATGCACAGTCAGGCTATCAGAGTCTCAAGATGTGAACAGTTTTTTGATGACATCTTGTATGGTTTTTGAGATACAGAGGGTCAAAAATTGTGGGAAAAAAACTACATTTTCCCCCTTGTACTTAATATTGGGTATTTTTGCTCTCACCTGTGGCCTAGATGGTATGGAATTTCTTCATGAAATGTTCAGGGATGATGGGGCCTGTGCCAAGGGTGTGTCTTTGGATGGTTTAGTGAAAAAATATTATACAGTTTTTTGAATTATAAAAATTTGGGGATAACATTTGAGTACGATTGCTAAAAAAAACAAGTATTCGATGGTTAAAAAAACCTTTCGTGAAAGGTAAAACAACATATTGCAAGTGGTTATTTGTATGACTTACTTGTCGTGGGGTAAAAAACAGTCGTGATGGCCAAAATTTTCTTTTGATTGTTTGAAGAGACATTGTCAACCTTTTTTTTATCATGGTATTTTTAGGTAAACCGCCACATTTTATGATTGCTTACTTTCTCTAAAATTCATTGATTTTGCAGGTTGTTTTATCTGCCTCCTTGCTTATTAGAATTGAAATGCATGGTAATGTATAGCTATGCCCAGCTTTGTTTTGCTTCAAATCACTGAACTACTCTTAGTGCACACTACCTGAACATTTAGAAACACCCTCAAACAGTGCAGCCACTCATGATACAATAGTCATCTCTACTCCCACTGCATGATGAGTGGCCAGATTGTATTAGGGGTGTTCCTGAGTCCAGAAAAGATGCAGTGGGAGCTGGTCAAGAAATGTAAACAAACATGTGTTGGCGTGGTAACACCAGAATGGTGGGCAGTCTGTTTTGCATGTTTTAAAAGAAAAAAAGGGATCCAAATTTGACTACCAGCTGCATCAACAGTCTTTACAGAATGTGAACAATCATAAAATTAGTTTTTTTTAAACTAGGGACACTTTGAGGCCTAAGGGGGATGACAGTGTCCCTCCACACTACTTTCATGACCTGCTGTCTGCTGAGCACTTCATGGAGGAAGAAGATGCAGCCCTGGAGGTGTGATCGCAGCCTAGAGGAACGGCTCCAGCTTGACCAACAGGTATGGCTAAAATTAACAACTAGTAAACTACAGAAGACTCTTAGCCTCCAAGTTCCCCTCTAAAAAGCTGAAGGCTAATGGAACCCTCCTTGGCGTTGTTACACCTTTCTATAGCCTCTCAAACATACTAACAGCATGCTTTTTGCTGCCAGGACACAGAACTCTTTTAGTACAGACCACAATATAAAGCCGTGTTTGGGGGCTGCCATTAACCTTACTGTCAGTATGATAATCATAAGATCTGACAAAGAGCTTTTCTAGCTCCTACAAGGAACTACCATGACAATCTTATGGAGAGATGAGGCATATGGTGGTGGTGGTGGCTGGGGGACTGGAGCGCACAATGTAAATTATAACTAACTGCTCTTACTAATGTCCATACAAACTAATGTGAGGTGCATGTACAAATATATGTAAACAACTGAAACCAAGTCTTAAGATTTTCCTTTTGTGTGCCCTTTGCTCTGACTGGGTTCGGAGGGAGCTGCAGTAGCAACCATTTTCGAACAGCTCTGGGTGTATTGGCTGCAATATAGGTGCTACTAACTGGAACCCTACAAATGGTATTATTCATATTGACACCTTGCAACAGGTGGCAATAATAACTGAAATCCCCACATTTGTCTGGCCCCCCCATCGCACTGATTGTATTTAGAGATGTAGGTATCAGCAGGGGGGAGGGGGGACGCAACACCGGTCAAGATGGACATATGGCTCTGGAGGGACTTGATCCTTGATATCCCTGATGTAAAGGGACCCAAGATATTTGCAAATGACATCCAAGCCAGAGGAGTAACATATACTCACTGAGACCTCCTGCTGCTGAACATTCTGTTAAAAAGTCATCAGAGGGGAATCCTTTCTGATCAGACTCAGGGCACATTATGTTATTGTCAATGATCTCTCCACTATACATTCCAATGAGGAAACTCATGCTATTTGAATACCTCAGCTTGTAGGATTCCTGACTCTATTAGAGGTCTGTGTTTGCCTCCAGGTTCTCCTCTAAAGAGCTGAAGGCTAATGGAACCCTCCTTAGCATTTACACCTTTCTACATCCCCTCAAAGCATACTAACAGCATGAATTTCACTGTCGGGGCACGGAACTCTTTTAGCACAGACCACAATATAAAGCATGTCTGAGGGCTGCCATTAACCTTACTGTCAGTATGATAATCATAAGGAAAAGAGCTTTCCTAACTTCTACAAGGAACTACCATGACGATCTTGAAGAGAGAGCCGAGTCATATGGTGGTGGTGGTGGTGGGGGTCTGTAGCCTGCAACGTAAAATATAATTAACTGCTCCTATTAATGTCCATCCAAACTAATGTGAGGTGCATGTAAAATACATGTAAACAACCGAAACCAATTCCACAAATCTTCCTTTTGTGTGCCTTCAGCTCTGACTGGGTTCAGAGGGAACTACAGAAGCAACCATTTTCGTACAGCTCTGAGTGTATTGCCTGCAAAATAGGTGCCACTAACTGGAACCCTATAAACTGCCTTATTGAGATCGACACCTTGCAGCAGGCAGCAATAATAGCTGAAATCATCACATTTGTCTGGCCTCCCTCTCACACTGACTGTATCTAGGGAAGTAGTTATCAGTCGGTCAGTAGTGGGGGTGTGACCCCACACCAGTCAAGATGGCGCTATGGCTCTGGAGGAGCTTGATCCTTGAGATCCCTGATGTAAAGGGACCCAAGATATTCACAAATGACATCCGAGTCAGAGGGGTAACAGACACTCATCGAGACCTCCTGCTGCTGAACATTCTGTTAAAAAGTCATCAGAGGGGAATCCTTTCTGATCAGACTCAGGGTCCATAATGTGCCTGTCAATGATCTCTCCACTATACATTCCAAAGAGGAAGCTCATGCTATTTGAACATATCAGATTGTAGGATTTCTGACTCTATTAGAGGTTGGCATTTGCCTCCAGGTTCCACTCTAAAGGCCTGAAGGCTAATGGAACCCTCCTTGGTGTTGTTACACCTCTGTATATCCCCTCAAAGCAAACTAACAGCATGGCTTTCGCTGCCAGCACATGGAACTCTTTTAGTACAGACCAAAATATAAAGCCATGTCTGGGGGCTACCACTAACCTTACTGTCCGTATGATAATTGTAAGATCTGAAAAAGAGCTTTCCTAGCTCCTACAAGAAACTACCATGATGATCTTTAAGAGAGCTGAGGCATATTGCGGGAGGGGGGCTGGAGCCTACAATGTAAATTATAATTAACTGCTCTTATTAATGTCCATCCAGACTAATTTGAGGTACATGTAAAATAAATGTAAACAACTGAATCCGAGTCCTAAAATCTTCCTTTAGCGTGTCTTCAGCTCTGACTGGGTTCAGCGGGAACTACAGAAACCACAATTCAGAATACCCACCTGCTGTTTGCTGTTCCTCAAAGCTTGTAATTTCACTTCACCTTTGAACATCTGGCCAGCCTTTCTTTTATCACCGTCCTTCAAAGAGTTGCATACTTGATTTTATTAATTTATTAATTTATTTTTTTATTTTATTAAGTGAATCGGAATTGCAAACATTTGAGTCAGAGACTCTTTTGCAAAGGCTCCATGTCAGGGGGGAACAAAAGGGATACAGGAAATGCCAAATGTGATTGGTACAAATAAAACAAAACAGTAATATGCCGGATAAAGAACTATGCTGGTCAGGTAATACATTATACAACTGTAAATAATTAGCACAAGCAGGAAAAACTACTGAAATCAGGTACAATAATGCCAGTCAGGGCTGGAACAAGGAGAGAGAGTAGCGGATAAAGAGAGAGAAAACAAAGGAAAGGAGGAAGTGTGAGAGGATAGGGAGGGATGGGAAGAGTGAGGCAGGAGAGAGCCAGAGAGAGCTGATAAAGGACTAGAGAAGTGGAATAGCGGTAGGCAGGGGTGAGGTTAGTAACATACTATAATTACTGGTGACCCCCTTTATCACACGGACCAGAGCCATATTTCAAATGCCGTAATAACCTGTAGAACGGGTTATTACGGCACTTGCTGTCACTCATCCTTAGCATGCTACCTTATTGGCTTGTAGTCGGTGCGTGGATGGGACAAGCACGGCAACAAGCATGGCAGCGGTTACCGAGGACACAAATGTAGCTTCTCACCTCAGGTAACCAACAGCTTTATTTTAAACTCCTTGAACCAGCAAATTATAAAAAATACTGGCTATGCCAAGTGTACATTATGTTTTTTGTTTTACACACCCTCGTTGTGTGATGACCAGGTAAACCTCTCGAGCTTCGCTCTCTAGGGTTTACAGGGTCATCACACAACTCGGGTGTATGAAAAGAAAAAAAAAAAGCATAACATACACTCGCATAGCCATTATTCTCTATGTAGTAAATGGTGGGCCTGTCTGCAGTGTCTAATTAAACACCTCTAACTAGATCTTGTTGGAGGGAGGACGATTCAGAGGAAACATGAGAAAGAATTTCTTCACAGAACGGGTGGTGGACAAGTGGAACACCCTGCCAGAGGAAGTGGTGGGGGCAGAAACAATCACAGGATTTAAGAATGCATGGGATAGACATAAAGGAATTCTAGAGGTCAGAGGTAAGGGGAAACAGACTTCTAGGAAAACAAACTGAACTTACAAGCTCAAATGGGAAGACTGGGTGGGCCATAGGCCCTTATCTGCCAACACTGTCTATGTATCTATGTATCTATGTAACTCTAATGTGCAGCTTATACCCTGCTTCCCAAAATACAGGGGGAGGATGGGGACAGCGTGGAGGATAACAACAGTAAAGCTGACATATTGAACAGGTATTTCTGCTCAGTCTTTACTGAGGAAGAGGAGGGTACTGGGTCTGAAGGGAGTACAATGGGTGAGAATGGTGCAGAAATGGACACAAGTCTCTTTACATAAGAAAGGGTCCTGAAGGAACTGGAAGTAATAAGAGCTGATAAAACAATGTGACCAGATGGGGTGCACCCCAGGGTCCTTAAAGAACTAAGAGAGGTGGTGGCTGAACCTCTGGCTATCCTGTTTAGCTGATCACTGGAAACAGGGGAGGTACCCAAAGATTGGAGGACAGCAGATGTAGTCCTCTTACATAAAAGTGGGAACAAAGAGGAAGCGGGGAACTACAGACCAGTCAGCCTCACCTCGGTAGTGGGGAAGGTCATGGAAGCACTACTGAAGGAGAGATTGGTGGAACATCTGGTTGTCATTGGACTACAGGACCCAAGGCAGCATGGTTTCACCAGGGAGAGGTCATGTCAGACCAACTTCATTGAATTTTTTGACTGGGTGACTAGGGAGGTGGATCAGGGGAAGGCAGTGGACGTGGCCTATCTGGACTTCAGCAAGGCCTTTGACACTGTGCCACATACAAGACTATTACACAAACTGGGGAATATGGGTGTGGGCAGGACAGTAGTGTGGTGAGTAGGTAACTGGCTGGGTGGCAGGACACAGAGGGTGGTGGTAAATGGCTGTCACTCCACAGAGGGGAGAGTGACCAGTGGAGTACCACAGGGATCAGTGCTGGAACCGGTCCTATTCAACATCTTCATCAGTGACATTGCGCAGGACCTAGAAGGCAGAATTTCACTGTTTGCTGATGGCACAAAGCTCTGTAACAGAGTAGACACACCAGAGGGTGTAGACAGAATGAGAAGGGACCTGCAGAAACTTGAAGAATGGTCAGGGGTTTGGCAGTTGAAATTCAATGCAAAGAAGTGCAAGATAATGCATATGGGGCACAAAAACCTTGGCACAATATATCATTTGGGGGGTGAGGATATAGCATGCACCAAGCAGGAAAGGGATCTTGGGGTTATCATCTCTGATGACCTCAAGGTAGGGAAACAGTGTGACAAGGCAGCAGGAAAAGCAAATAGGATGCTGGGATGTATAGGCAGGGGCATCACTATCAGGAAAAGGAAGGTCATAATTCCACTATACAAGACACTAGTGAGGCCCCACCTGGAGTACAGTGTACAGTTCTGGAGACCTTACCTATGTAAGGACATACAGTAGACAGGGCAGAGAAGGTTCAGAGGAGGGCAACAAAGATGGTACTTGGATTGCATCACAAGTTCTATGAGGCCAGGTTGAAGGAATTGAATATGTACTCCCTGGAGGAGAGAAGGGAAAAGGGGACATGATAGAGACATACAAGTATCTTACAGGGAGGAACAGGGTGCAGGAATACACTATTTTTAAATTAAAAAGATGTTCCAGAACTAGAGGGCATGGGATGAAGTTGGAGGGAGGACGATTCAGAGGAAACGTGAGGAAGAATTTCTTCACAAAATGGGTGCCGGACAAGTGGAACACCCTGCCAGAGGAAGTGGTGGGGGCTGAAACAATCACAGGATTTAAGAATGCATGGGATAGACATAAAGGAATTCTGGAGGTCAGGGGTTAGGGGCAACAGACTTCTAGGAAAATATAAACTGAACTTACAAGCTCAAATGGGCAGACTGGGTGGGTCATAGACCTTTATCTGCCGACACTGTCTATGTATCTATGTATCTATGGATGAGAATCTGCCATTTTTATGGAAAATGATGCTATATAATGGGATTTGCAGATTTAACCATCCAGTCTAGACATAATAAGTTAACAGAAATGGAAGAAACATAACGCAGATAGAAAACACCTTGTAGCGACACTTAGGCAACCATTTTCTACAGCTCTTGGTGGGCTGGCTACAAAATAGGCACCGATCTCCAAGGATTGCCACACCATCGCAAGGTAACCACCCAGAGCCTTCATGACCCTGCAAATTAATCACCAGCTTGGCACTGCATCCGCTTCAACCAGTTTCAATAGCACTAACTGGAACCCTAAAAACTGCACCATTCAGATCACCACAATGCAACAGGCAGCAATAATAGTTGAAATTCCCACATTTGTCTGGTCCCCCTCACCCTGACTTCATTTAGGGATGTAGTATCAGTGGGAGGACCCAACACCAGTCAAGATGGAGCTGTGGCTCTGAATCTTGATATCCTAAGTGTAAATGTACCCAAGATATTCACAAATGACATCCGAGCCAGAGGGGTAACAGATATTCACTGAAACCTCCTGCTGATTAACTTTCTGTTAAAAAAACTATTGGAGGGAAAATCCTTTCTGATCAGACTCAGGGTCCATTATGTGGATGTCAATGATCTCTCCACTATACATTCCAATGAGGAATCTCATGCTATTCGAACACTTCAGCTTGTAGGATTCCTGACCTTTTAAAGGTCTGCCACCAGTACTATAATGTCAAACCTCTAACAAGCCAATGCTTTCTTTTCTTGTCAGACCAATAGTGCAACCATCCTAACCTAAACTTCTTGATCAATAATTGTCATGAAGGCACTCCCTTTCTAGGCATGCAATTGTTATTTTGCAAACCAGGCATATTAATGGAGACATTCATTTCTCATGAGTGCTACCTGAAATTACAATATGCCCCAAGTGACTGCTCCTCGTGGTGACTGGGCAGTATCCATTTTACTACTTCACAAAACTCACTGCTACAAAATGGATCGCAATTGCTTATTTTCATGATTTACCTTCCAAATCGTAAATAAAAAAAGATTGCAGCTGCTTATTTTTAAGATTTACCTCTCGTGCTGGAAAAAATACCCATTGTGTCATCTACCTTTTTTTTCTCAAGTGCTGAAAACTGTAATAATATGGAAAAACATCACAATGACACTGTGCAGCATAGAAGGAAAAAAAAACCCAGTTCACTGAGCTGTTTGCTGTCTCTGCATGTACTACAGCTACACTCAAGAGACTGCTGTTGTGCACATTAACTTCACATGCAGTACACCATTAAAAAGGTGTTTCTACAACAAAAGTCATTTAATTTATCATACATACATTTGCCTTTCTAATACATGGTCACTTTGGGACATAACACAAATCACAACTACTTTAACAGAACTGAGTATGAAAGTCTGTTGCTTGCGCTGGTAAACATTCTAAAATCTAAATAAAAAAACAGACAGACTCAATAACCATACACGTTTTATTTATCACAACAGAGATCTCATTCTTAAGGGTGTGCAAAAAAAAATTCTGCTGGTGGAATTTCCGTGAAAGTGCAACTTTCTCGTCCGCAAAAGTTCAGAAATCACTTTCGCAATTTCCGTGGAAATTCCACCTTAAAACTGGCAGAATAAATGTATCAGCTGTGGGTCAATAATGATTAAAGTGCAGCAAAAAATCTGCAGAACTGATCACTGCCAGTGGTCTGTTCTGCGGATTTTTTACAGGCAGTTTTATGCATTATCAACAACAATAACATTAATACCTCCCCACCCGCCAATTGTGGGTCCCAAAAAATAAGACTCCCTGGTAGCTAGTGGTCCCACCCCCACTTGCTGATTGCTGGTCCCGTTAATATAAAAAAAAGAAACCTGGCAGCTCCCTGGTGGCTTGTGGTCCAACCCCCCACCCGCCAATCGTGGGTCTCATTAGATAAAAAAAAAGTCCCCACTCACTGGTGGCCAGCGGACCCCCCTCCCTATGATCCCACCCCTTAATAAAACAACTCAAGTCAAAGAGCATTATGCAGTCCATTGCCATAATTTAAATTATTCCCTGGTGTCTAGTGGACCTCCCACCCTGACAGTTAGTCCACCACCACACTGCTCCCCCATCTCGACCGCAAGTGGGCCACTGGCGCAGCCCTCCTCTCTCCCCCATGGCTGGCGGCCCACTGAGCACAATGAATGAGCATGTGCTTGCTTGTATAAGCACGTGTTCATTCATTGCAACTCCTGGTCAACTACAGCACAGTTTTCAGGGGTAGAGGAGGGGAAGTAGCTGTTCTGGTCACCTGCGGGGGTGGCAGGATGGGGGAATGGCATTGTGGACCCCTCTGGGGTCCAAAACACTGTTCCCCACCATCCCACCCACCCCGTGAACCACCGTGCTGTAATGACTGGGAGCTGCAATGAATGAGTGCATGCTTCTAAAAGCAAGCATGTGCTCATTCATTGAGCTCAGTGGGCCACCAGCCATGGGGGAGAGAGGAGGGCTATGCTGGTGGCCCACTTAGGGTCAAGATGGGGGAAGCGGGGTGGTGGTGGACTAACTATTGGGGTGGGGGGTTCACTAGACACCTGGGAATAGAGATTACTTCTTTTTTTATCTGGGATTGGAGATAGGGAGGGAGGTCCACTAGACACCAGGGAATAATTTAAATTATGGCAATGGTCTGCATAATACACTTTGACTTAAGTTGTTTTATTAAGGGGTGGGATCATAGGGAGGGGGTCCACTAGCCACCAGGGAGTGGGGATGTTTTTTTTTCTCTGATAAGACACACTATGGGTGGGTGGGTGGGGCGGGACCACTAGCCACCAGGGAGCAGCCGGGTTTCCTTTTTTATATTAATGGGACCCATGATCAGCGGGTGGTGGGACCACTAGCCACCAGGGATTTCTTTTTTTTTTTACTTTGGGCCCCCAGTCAGTGGGAGGGGCACTAGAAATTGGATTTCAAATAATACATCTAAACTATGGATAGAATAAATTCTGCAGTTTAGATGTATTATTCCGCAGTTCAGTGAAAAAGTCTGCAGTACTTGATGAAAATCTATGAGAAACCCCAATTTTGCTGATGGTGAAAGTTCGAAAAATTCCACCCAATTTTCAAAATTTCACTGAAGTTCCGCTAAAGCAGAATTTGCAGTTTTCACCCACCCCTACCCGTTCTTTAAAGATCAATGTCGCAGCTGATCAATAATTTATTACTTTATTCCTTCTAGAAACATTCAGTATAATAAATCAGTTGATTAAACACGTGTGTGTGTGATTTGTACTGTAACAACAGCTGTCACCCCATTTCAGGTCTGTGTATTTTCTTCGCTTTTCACTAACACTGATCAGCCTTTATGTCATTGATGGAGTGAATTTGTGTTTCTGTTTCAGTTCTGCACTATGGTACACACATACCTACTTCTTTTGTGGATAGGGCACTCTACAAACAAATTTGCCTTGCCTATTTACCTTGAATGCATGCATCTGGGAACATTGCAGCTCTCTGATCTTAAAGGTACAGCACAGTTGCTATAAAGGCACAAAACAACACATTCTTGTGGTCATTTTGCTCAATGTCAGAGAACTGTGGGTGGGGGTATTTACTATATTTGTTAGTAAGACTGGAAATGTTTCAGGAATATTCTTGCAGGTAAACTTCTAGCTTTCTTGTCCAATGAATGAGGACATGATTCCACTATCTCAAAAAGAAAGAAAATTCTTTGCAAATAACTGCAATAATGCACCAGTTAGGGTTCACCCTCACTGTGCTGTTTAACTACTGTTCCTTGTGATTGTACTACTGTCTTGGGACTTGTCCCCCAGGTCGCATCTGGAGTCGAGCAACACTGCTCAGTATGCCTTCCTGGTTAAACTCGTCAATAAATAAATAAATAAACTTAATGCCACAAAAGTAGGGAAATATGGCGATAGGGTTTTCAACGCTAACACCCCACCCCCGTCCCTGAAGCAACAAAAGGACAAGAGCACACAAGCAACCACAGACAGCCATCAGCAGGTAAGACAATTAACGTACAACTGTTTCTAGATTAAACAAATGCAGTAGTACTGATGAGCTACTTTTGTGGATTTGTATCTGCAGTATGCACACTCAAGACATACACGCCCACTTATCATTGCAGAAGGAAATCCACACAGTATTCAAATCACAACACTGCTTTTGTGTGCAGAACCACAGACCCATGCAGCTAGAGATGCAAATCCATGATACCCAAATTTCAGTAGTTCTTTTGCCTGCAGATGTACAGGCCCCATAACAGGCCAGCACTTCTGCAACATCATGCACACTGTAAGACACACACACACATTTGATGAGCCTGTGCTTCTGCAGCCGCAGGTATAAGACATGATATCTGGGTACAGAAGCACAGATGCCACAATATCCATGATGCCAAAACTTAAACAGTACTTCTGTCTGCAGAAGCACAGGCCCATGAGGATCTGCACCTCTTCAGCCAAAGGTGCAGGACATACACACTGACTTTTGACTACAGAAGGGCAGGCTCCTGTGGGGCCTGTTGTTACATAGACAGATGTACTATTCAATGTAGGTATGGTTTCAACAGCAGATGTAGAAACTGTTCAGTGAGGTAGCAGATTCTCAGTTATGCAGCTGCTTAAGGAGAACCATTCACTATCAGATCATGCTATCTAGTGAGATACCTCATACAGCATGCATGAGTACCTCTTACTACAGAGAAACAGGCCCCAATTGGCCTTCTGTCTGTAAGTAGGCCCTCAATAACCACAGGTACTAATGAATACTGTATGACAAAAACAAACAGGTGTGGCTGTATAAACACCATCCCCTGTGGGGCCTGTGCTCATGCAACTGCAGATGCAAATCCACAAAGGTAGCACATCAGTGCTACTACATTTGTGTATTATTTATTTATTTATTTATTTGAGTAATTGGAATTACAACCTTTTAGCTAAAAGGGTCCTCGTTAAATAGGGAGGGAGGAATATATGAGTAAGGGAGTCAGTAGCAACTAATTAGGCATTGTCAAAAACATCAAAACAGTTAGAGAGTAGTGTGATGGGAGACTTTAGGTTGATGTGGGCTTAACAGGGGCAGGTGGGCAGGCAAGGACAAGAGGAGAGCAGGGCCAGTTAGGGAGTGCAGAATGAACCTGGGAGTTCCCAGGGTACAATCAGTATCAAGGGTAACGTAGTATGAGCAACACAACACAGACAAAAATCATCACATAACATAGTAGAAGCATCACATTCAACAAAATCTGGGTACATCAAAAGCATAATATTCACCAATGTATGGGTACAGAGTACATGGGGATACAGTTCACACAAAGCCCATATAAAGTGTATAAGTTAGAGTAAGCAGCAGTATAGGATAACATCGTCAAATGCATCACATAAGCCAAGGTGGGGGTACAGAGTACATGGGGATACATTTCACACAGAGCCCAGATTAATTAGAAGTGCCCTAGCCAGGGTTATATACTGGATAGTGTAATCAGAGGTTGTAGCTATACAGGAGAAGGAGTTGGAGGAAACAGAAATAGAAATTCCTAAGGGGTTATAAGCCAGCAGCCAGGGGAGTAGGTACAATCTTAGAAGTCAGTCAGGATCAGTGGGAAAGATCAGGAGGAGGTAACAGAAGTAAATTCAGATATTCAGATGAGGAGGCAGAGGTGGAGTAGGAGATGGGCACATCAGCGGTAGTTTGGGAGAGTAGTGTGATGGGAGACTTTAGGTTGATGTGGGCTTAACAGGGGCAGGTGGGCAGGCAAAGGCAAGAGGAGAGCAGGGCCAGTTAGGGAGTGCAGAATGAACCTGGGAGGTCCCAGGGTACAAGGGGCTAGTTACAGCTGGGTTAAGTATGGCACTAGCAGTGTACTGGAGAGAAGATAACCTTTTGAAGCTCAGACTTGAATGAACTGAGATGCATAAAGCTTGAGGTGGCATGCGGTAGCTCATTTAACCAAGTGGTGGCCTGTACTGAAGGCTCACCTTCCCAGTTCAGTCCTACTGAAAGGCACTGCTAATGCTTGCTTAGAGATACTTCTTGTGGCATGTTCAGCTGGAGCAGGGTGGAGTAAAGCTTGTAGGGGGGGAGGTGTAAGTCCAAGTAGGGCCTTCTTTCCCAGCAAGCAGGCATGTTGCTTAATGCGATCCATAAGTGGGAGCCATTTAGTCCTAATGTATAGGTCACACGTATGTGTTAGTCAGTCGGCACCTAGCACAAATCTACAGACTTTATTGAGAAAGGTGTGTACTTTGAGCAGGCTTGCATCAGAGGCAGCACCATACACTACATTCCTATAGTCCAGGATAGGTAGGACTCTACCTCTGACTGCCTGAACCCTGGCCTTGGGAGTGAGACAGAATTGAAGCCTGTATAGGGCCCCTAGTTTCCTGTTGTCGGCAGTAGTAATACTGTGTATGTGTTTGTCGAATGACAGTGACTCATCTAGTGTGATACCAAGATACCAGAATGAAGGTACTTGCTCCAAAGTGGTGTGAGAGTTGCAGATAATTGAGAAGTGTATAGTAGAGCTCCTCTTTTGTCGAACAGCAAAAAGCATTGTCTTGTTTTTTTTTGCCGTTGAGCACCAGCATGTTGCTCTTGAACCAGTTCTGTAGGAGATTAAAGTTGTGTTACAAATCCATAGTGAGCACTTCTTGGCTAGTGTTTTGAGAGAAAACCACCATGTCATCTGCATATAGCAGGATCTCAGATGTGGAGCAGACATCTGGGAGGTGGTTCTCAAAGAGGTTGAATAGGAATGGGCCCAGTATAGACCCCGTGGGATCCCTACAGTAACCTCGCAGGTGTTGGGGATGGCAGCATTGATTTTTACTTTCTGAGACCACCCAAATAGATAGCTGGAGAACCACTTGACCATGACTGGTGACAGTCCTAGACCACTTAGTCTGTGGAGTAGGAATTGGTGGTCCACAAGGTTGAAAGCCTTAGTAAGGTCAATAAAGATTACTCTGACCATCTGGCCCTGGTCGAGTGCCTTGTGTACGTAACCAGTGAAGTCAATTAGGGCAGTGGTGGTACTATGCTGCCTGTAAAATCTGTGTTGTTGTGGGAGAGGAGGTCTTATTTGAGTAGATGGTCCGTGAGTTGGTTGGCTATGATTCATTCCAGTGCTTTAGATAGTGGTGATAGAATTGAGATGGGTCCGTAATTCAAGACAAGAGACTGGTCACCCCTTTTGTGTACAGGTGTAACCAGGGAGGTTTTCCAGATGGAGGGGAAAGAGAAAGGTGGAGTGACAAGTTGAACAGCTTCTTCATTGGTTCGATGATCTTGGGTAGGGTAAAAGAGATCAGCTTCATGTCTATACCATCACTACTCATCCTTGTTTTGCCAAGGACTCTAACAAGGCATTTTCTAGTTTCATTGATGGTTACCTGTCTGAAGTAAAAGGTAGAGGCAGGACTTAATGTTGGAAGAGGAGGGTGGGAGTTCAGTGGCCAGAATTTCATCCAGGTATAAAGCCAGTTTTGAGGGGAGGACGGCACTGTAATCCAAGAATGCCTTGTTAAAAATATTGGCCATGATGTTCTCATCTAATATTACTTCATAGTTGTGGTGAAGCATCGAGGGGGACTGTCACTATCACCAACTAGGTTTTTAATAGAGGCCCAGAATTTGTTATCGTCACCCCAGCATTGAGATTGGCAGTTCTTGTGGTACGTAGCCTTGGCCTGTCAAATTGCCCAAGTGCACCTGTTTCGAGCCACCTTATAGATTTGTACATCCATAGCAGTTCCTGTTGCCCTAGCCCGGTGCCAAAGTTGGTCCCGTTGCCACATCAAACTAAACAGTTGAGGGGTGACCCAGTCCATGCAGCAGCCTTAAATCATCTTCTTCCAAAACAGGGTGAACTTGCCTGCTGCTGCGTTGAGGTGGTTAAGGACGAATTGGAGGGCTGTGTCAACTGAGGGGCACAAGTCAAGGAAGCTCCAGTCCTTCCCTTTGATGTGATTTCTAATGTCGACCATTGAGTTATTTTTAATAACTCTGTTCCTCATCATTCTTGGGAAAGGCTTGTTCTATTTATGCAACCACTCACATTGGATGGGTGAGTGGTCACTGGGGTGTCAGGGAGTTCCTTGACATCCCGGGTGTGTTGTCAGCACCCAGTCAATCAGTGCACCTCTGTAGTAATTTATGTGGGTCAACTCTTTACCATCTGTATTAGATAGAGTCCTGATACCAGGTCTCTGTGTGTGTCACGGGAGTTGACAAGCCAGTTAGAGTTAAGTCCCCTAGTATGATGGTTTCCTTATTCTGGCTTGCCTGGGAGTAAAGGTTAGTGAAGGCTTCAAGCCCCACTTGCTGCCGTCCTGGTGGGATATATACTGCCATGACAATGAGGCCTTTACACCCTTTTCATATTAGGATTTTTATAGCTAGGCACTCACAGTCATTATTGACTGCCAGCAGCTTGACTCTCTGGCAATGCAGGTTGTTTTGAGTATAGTTAAGGCAGCCACCTCCTTTTTTCCCTACATGGTCCAGACTGTGCAAGTTGTATCTGGGTATGGTGACTACAGTGGCTGGTGTGCACGCAATGAGCCAGGTCTCAGTCAAAGCAATGACATCTGGCTGGGTGTGTGCCACCCAAGCCTCAAACTGTGTCAGCTTGGCTAACAGGCTGCAGACATTCATAGCCACAATCCTCAGTTTCCCATTCACTGCTGGGGGCTGGGCAGGAGTTACCTGGGGGCCTAGATTGGTTTGGATGTTTCCAGATATTAGCAGTAGGATTAAGATGAGTTTCCTACTTATTTTTGGGAAGCGAAGCTTTATTCTGAAATCTGGCATTTTTGGGAGTTGCAATTAGTAGTCGAGGATCTAAGTGCAATGCTAAGTTCAGAAAATAGCCGTAAAGCTGGGAATGAAGTCCCTGTAGGGGTATAGAACCATGACAGCTGTCCAATAAGGTGAGCAGGAGGGGGCGCTCTGCTGCAGGTCTCCCACTGTGCTGTTTTTTTGTATTGTAGAGCAGCAAAGTCAAGGCAGTGGGAGCAAGTCATTGAGGCAAGGTGTTTGTGTCCCAGTAAAAGCAGCAGGATAAGGAGCAGTTGAAATGAGATACCTCTAGACACAACGGGTAATCTCCATTTGGTTTTCATTTTTATGAGGGAAGTGAGGAGCATTCCTCCCAGTGAACTCCTAACAGTCTAGAACTACTGGATGTTTGCACTACATAGTGTGAGGAGCCTTTCTCATATGCTGCGCACTTAGCTGTTTACGCTTAGTAGTAAGAGGAGCCTTTCTATACTCTCCTTTCACTTTTGTATTCCTATTAGATTATACTGAGAGTATTAGAGAATTGTGAAAGCCACTTTAAGGGGAGGTCCCCCACAGAGAGGTTGTAAAACAAGAAGAAAGGATTAGGGGTGGTCCTCAAGGGTAGGAAGAGTATTTAATAGAGGTTGGGGCTGGGGTGCGAGGGCGGGACAAAAATTAGAGCTACAATACAACAGCTACAGGCATCAGCCCCTGTTACAAAAAAGCACTATTTTGAAATGAGCACCAGCCCAGTTCAGGAGATTAGCCATCCAATGGGGAGCTGTTTCTCCACCTATTGCACCAAGTGAAATCACAGCTTTCAAGCAAAGCACCTCCTGGGAGCTATGACCATACCTGTGGTCTTGTAGGGTTGGGGCTGATTTCCAGATGGTAGATCGCAGGTGACTGAGGTTTGAGCCGGTGAGCCGGTGAGCACCCAGACAGGCAGTCCTGTAAGGGAAGGGGAGAGAGTGAGAGGTCTGGGAAATAGTACAGAGCACAAATCGGTGGGAGTGACAGATGGCAGAAACAAAGGACATGGGTGGGAGTGTGAAAAATGGGAGTGAGAGATGACAAGACCAGATAAGAGCCATCTGGAGTTTGGTGCTGGGGATAAACAAAGGAACAGAGTTGGGGTTTACAGGTAGGGGACTGAGGGCAGCTTTGGAGGGGCCAAGGCACAGGAGTCTGTGTGAGTCTGCAGGAGGTCTCTGGGGGGCATAGTTAGTTAAGATAGCAGGAGCAAAAGCAGAAGAGGGTTTAGGAAGAAAGTTTCAGAGTGGGGGTTCAGCAAGAGAAATAAGAGAAGGAGCAAGGCTTTAAGAAAAAGAAAATAAAGCAGTGCAGACACTGGACTAAAGGAGCAAGGCTTAACAAATCAGTGCAAACAGTAGACTAAGCCTTGAGGTTAGCAGAAAGAAGAAGAAGAGGGGGGGTTGAAAAATAAAAGCTGGAGTTTATGAGAAAAAGCCTCAGGAGTGAGGAGAAGCAGGCAAAGAGATTAGCAAATGCAGGGAAAATGCGCTTTAAATTAATTAGCTGCAGAGCCTAAAGTTTATCCAGACTGCAGTCTGTAGCTAGTCGAAATGTTCCATTAGCAGACTAACATTAGGCAGCAACTCAGATTTATTAAATTGAGCAAAGCAGCACTCTAAATAGTAGATGCATCAAGCTAGGCAGAATCTATAAAATTAAACAAGGCATTGCATTACATTAGGCTAAACAGGCAGTGGTAGTCAAGACAAACCGTTACTCAGGCTGGACAGATGGTGTAAATTAGCTTAAAAATTAGAGCTACAATATGACAGCTACAGACATCAGCCCCTGTTACAAAAAAGTGCTATTTTGAAATGAGTGCCAGCCTAGTTCAGGAGATTAGCCATCCAATGGGGAGCTGTTTCTCCACCTGTTGCACCAATTGAATTCACAGCTTTCAAGCTGAGTACCTCCTAGGAGCTATGGCCTTCCTGTAGTCTTCTGGGGTTGGGCTAATGTCCAGATGGTGGCTTGACCAGCTGAGGTTCAAGCCAGTGAGGAGTGGAGTGCCCAGTCAGGCAATCCTGTGGTCTTGTGGGGAAGGGCTGATGTCCAGATGGTGGCTTGTGGCCAGCTAAGGTTTGAGCCAGTGAGCCGCTAAGCACCCAGTCAGACAGTCCTGTGATCTTGTGGGGTCAGGCTGATGTCCTGATGGTGGCTCACAGCTGGCTGAGGTTGAAACCTGCAAGCCACAGAGCACCCAGTCAGGCAGTTCTGTGGTCTAGTGGGCTCTGGCTGATGTCCAGATGGTGGCTTGTGGCCAGCTGAGGTTCGAGCCGACGAGATGCAGAGTGCCCAGTCAGGCAGTCCTGTGGTCTTGTGGGGTTGAGCTGATGTCCAGATGGTGGCTTGTGACCGGCTAAAGTTCGAGCTGCAAGTTGCAGAGTGTCTAGTCAGGCAGTCCTGTAAACCTGGAAACAGTTGTATGTTGTTTGACTTACCTCCCGATGGCTGTCTGTTGTTGCTTGTGTGCTCTTATCCTTTTGCTGCTTGGGGGAGTGGGTAGTCAGGGTTGGAAATCCTAATGTCACATTGTCTTACTTTTGTGGCATTAGGTTGAATCCTAACTGGAGCATTAATGCAGTTTTTTGCAAATAATATATGTATGTGCATATGTGTGTGTGTGTATATATATATTCATGGCAAAAAAAACTCTATTTAATGCATCAGTTAGGGTTGTTCCATTGTGACAAAAGTGAGAAAATTTGGTGTTAGGGTTGAAAACCCTAACTGCACACATACACCCCAACACACAGACATGCAAGTAGGGGAAGGACTAAGGCAACACAACCAATCACACACAACCAGCAGGAGGTGTATACCTGTGTTACCGCAGCAAGTAGGTAAGAAATCTAACTTCAGCTGGCAGTAGTGAAGATGGTGTTTCTTGTTTTGTTTTCAACATATGGGTGACGAATGTCGTCATGGGTGTCGCAATGTTAGTCTATGGCAAATTGCTCAATTTCGGAACAGTGTAACTCTGTCACGCTTAAGTATTTTAGCACCAACGCAGGAAAAGGCACATCTGTGGAAACAGGGCTTGCCACCCTGAAAATTTCAGTGCAAAGGACCCAACCGTTTGCTTGCAGGATGACAGCAAAGATGTGCAGTCATCAGAAGCACACTTTCACAAAATACTTTTGCAAACATGAAAGTGTCACAGATGGAAGACACCAGTGTCGCATTTGTGAAAGTATATAAAATAGTGTTGCAAAATACTGTCCCAAATGGAAGAAACAATAGTGTTGCCCCCGAGCTATGGAATCCCCCCCACAGCATTCTGAACAGGTAAACATCCTTCTCTGAAGTAGCCTTCCAAGCATGCAGCACTGCAGAAAACTCAGCCCAGAGTTTTCTCCAACATCGGAGTAGGAGCTCAAAGAAGGACTATTTTCTATTTTCTTAATTTAAAAAAAAAACTTCTCAAACTGACTTAAAGTTTTTTTCTGACCCCACACATGTGGAGACAGTTTGTTCTCTGAGTACTTTTCAGTGTCTAGCGACCATTTGAACTGGTTATACTGTGTGCCTTAAGAGCCATTTTGGTGCCATTTCTCCCAGTTTAAATTAAATGATTCCTACCCTATGCTGCCTGTTGCATTGTAACTCTGTTATAAGGAAAAAATCACTGTTTTTGTTTGCTTTGCTAACAATTTCAGGTTCCATTACCTCTTACTGCTGGTTAATTATTAAATGTATTATTAAGCATCTGAACTTGCCTTGTAATGTAAAAACCGAGGGTTCTAAGCAAGCTCTGAGCCAGACCCTGCCTTAGTTTTTTCCTTAAAATCACCCTCCAAGTTTTGTAGCAAAGGCAGTAGTTAAAGTGAGCTGTTTCAAACTTTTGAGTCATTTAAAGAAGTAAAAAACAAAAACAAAAAAAATCCCCAGAGTCTTAGTGGCGTAAATCTCCACTTGATCTCGATGAGTGCAAAAGGGCCATTTTTGGCATAATTTCTCCATTTAAAATAACACAAGAGAAATAGAAGCTGCTCTCACCCCATGCCTCGGCTTGTACTGTCTATAGCCCTCCTGCTGCTACATTATAAGAAAATAATTTAATCATATTGATTCTCTTCTGTAGTATGTAGCCTGCTGAAATAAACCCATATCCAAAATAAAAAACAACTCACTTTATAATTTGGATTCTAATGCTCCCCTGTCCCCTTCCCCTACCTGCGTCACCACAATCTCTCTGCTTGTTCTTAAGTCCTTTCCTCTGTTTCTTCTGCAGCATATCCAAGGCTCCCCTTGTGGGTGCAGGTCGTGGGGGTATGGTGCCTTCCCCCAAGCTATGGACCCTCCACAGCATTCTGAACAGGTAAACATCTACCTCTGAAATAGCCTTCCAAGCGTGCAGCACTACTGAAAACTCAGCCATGAAATTTTCTCCAAACTTGGAATAGGAGATCCCACTGACTACGCCTTTATGCAGATGATGCTGTGGTCTTCAGCCGGCACCCAGACCTTGCCCAGTTCCAAAAATCCTTGCAGGGCTCCTTCACAGAAATAGAGTCATGGTTCACCTCTCACAAACTTGTCCTCAACTACAAAAAGCAAAGGTCATGCTATTCGTCCACCCTCAACATTAGCACAACATGACCAAATCATCCATGCTAAATTCCCAGGCCACCATATTGGATGCAGTTTCCAAATTTAAATATCTGGGGGTCACCCTAGACTCAACCCTTACTTTCCGTGAGCATATATCATTGACTTGCTCTGTTATAAACATTAGAATCAGCCTCCTGTACAAATACAGGCCCTATCTCCCTCCTGATGCCCTGCGTTTAGCCATTTCCAGCTCCATCCTTTCCCTGGTAGACTATGGCATAGTCATATATGATGCCACTACTGACACTGCCCTGTCCAGCATAAAACACACTCTTAAAAAAGCATGCCAGCTGGCCACAGGCTGTGATCGCCTCACACATACCTGTGACCTCTACAAACAGTGATCATGGCTAAACTTTCAGGGGTACCTTCTTTATCAGACCTGCTTATTGGCCAAAAAAATACAACTTGGTTTAGCTCCCCCTGGCTGTCTATCGCTCCTTCAAATGTGTTTGCCGATGCGGGCCACAAGACACTCTAACACTACCACTTTCGCATCCCTTTTGCAAGGACCATTGCCAGCCAAAGGTCATTTTGCTACAGGGCACCACACTGGATGAGCTCCCTCCCTGATACTGCCTTCTCAATCCCAAGGCTAGGGCCTTTTAAACCAGTGCTGCGCACACGTATTATATACAACAGTACTGTGATTGCACATAAACTCCTCTATAATGGGCTTAGGCCTTTCTTTGCTGCCAAATAAACTCTGTTCATAATATGCCTTGGAATTATACACCTTTTGGCGATGCTCTGTACATGTATTATCACAATTTGTCTCTGTACGTAGTTATTGTACAGTACATTACTCTATATTTGTCCTCACTCAATGTTTGACGTGGAACCATTGTAAATGAGTCCCTGACTCAAAGGGTTTTAATTCCTAGACTTTATATAAATAAATAAAAAATTTGCAAAAGCATGCAAAATAGTGTCGCAAAATACTGTCGCAAACACAAAAGTGTTGCAAATGCATATCACAAAACTGTTGCATTTGTGAAAGTGGTTTTCAAAAGCATTTCAGGGATTGTGCAAAATCCTATTTTGGATCTTGTAAACCCCAAAATACCATGGGCTGGATATTCAAAGGGGTTGAGTCCCAGTGGGTTATTGAGAAGGCTGCCCAGCGCAGCACATATCCTGCTGAGCCAGGGCACAATGTAATCATATGCAGTGCAGATGCAGGGAGTGTGCCCATGCATATGCAGCACACCCCAATATTCAGCCTGGGATGTGCGGCACAGATGCTGGCGCAGTCCTGCATTGTGCTGCATAGGGTGGCTCAAAGTTGAACCCTTGAAATGTGGGAACAACTCCTGGCCACCCACAGGTAGGCTGCTGTAGCACAGGGTGCAACACAGCAGCCGCCTGCTGTGTGTGGCCACCTGCCCACCCAGCACACCACGCACAAGCACCCACAACCCCCTGGCATTCCAGTGGTACCCCCCTCCCACCTGAGTCCCCAATCACTGGCAGATGTCTGAAAGTAATCTCCCTGGTAGTCTAGTGTAAAACCCCCCCGGCCATATCCCCGATCACTGGTAGATGTCTGAAAGTAATCTCCCTGGTAGTCTAGTGGAACCCCACCACCTGTTTCTGTGATCACAGTAAATCCCTGTAAAACATATCCCTGGTGATCCAGTGGCACCCCTCACCTCTCCCACCCACACAGACCTCTGTGCCCACCCCGCTTCCCCCATCATCGGTGGGCAGCTGCAACACGCCCGCATACTGCCCGGCAACCCGTCGAATGACAGGTACAGTAAGGGCTGTAAACCCATTGGTCCCCAGTGTGGACCAATGGGCTTGCAGGGCATACTGTACTAGACAGTCCCAAATATGTGAATGACTCCATTGTGTGGTGAAGTGGCAAATCGGACACACGGTTCAAAAGTTATAGAAGCGGAATTAACCAAATTTTCATTTGTTGGAGTGGCATAATTCTGCACCTGTTTATGTTTTACACACCAAACCACTGCAAGGCACCTCCATGCCACTAGGGCTACCTACGCTATAAATTTCAAGCCAGTAGCACCATGTAGAAAGCAATACACAAATCGTTAACTGCGTCATGCAGTATCTCTGTAGCAAATTATTTTCCCAACATGCAAGCAGCATAATTCATATCTCCAGGACATCCACTCAGCACCCTCCAAATTTCATGTGAAAAGACCAAACCATTCCAGAGATATTACATTTTTACATTTCTGCACCTTTAAGAAGTCTTCCACCACAAAATGACGGAAATCACGGCTGAAAATTCGCTAAAATGGCAGACGTGACAGCTGAAAAATCAGTAGCTGCAAAGCGGGCAAGTTCAAATGACAATAACTCTGTAATGGAATAATATTTTGTCACCAAACAAAAATGGCTTATTCCTTGAACAAAGGTCTTTCTATGTGCCAGGATTCAGACCAATCAACCACACACTGGCTGCACTATGCATCACAGAAGACAGTGCAGAAAAATAGCAAAAACATAACGTTTTGCACTGCACTACGTAAACGCAAAAACATAGATGGTAATGTTAACACAAACAGTGATGGAACCAGTGAGGTAAAATAAAATAGTGACGCTAACGATATTGCAAACACGAGCGCAAACGGTAACATGTACAGTGATACAAATGGAAATGATAATGCACATTGTAAGAGAAATGCAAGTGCAAACATAAATGAAAACAGAAATGCTAATGCAAACAATTACGCAAACTCTAACAGCAACAGAAATGTAAATAGTAACGAAAACAGTAATGCAAACACTAAGGGCAATGGAAACGCAAACAAAAATGGCAATAAAAACGATAATGAAAATGAAAATGCTAGCACAAACGCAAACAGAAGTGCAAATGGTAACAGCAACAGCAACACAGAAGGAAACAGTAATGCACTCGAGAATGGAAATGCTATCGAAAATGTAAATGCTAAGGCCAACAGAAACATTAACGCAAATGGTAATGAACACGCAAACGGTAATGGTAACACAACTGGAAATGCAACCAGTTATGGTAACATCAACTATGATGCCAAAAGAAACACTAACACAAACGGAAACACAAATGCAAGTGCGTGCGCAAACGCAGATGGTAACACACATGGTCATGGTAACGCAATTGGAAATGTGAATGCTTACGGTAACACCAACGATGATGACAACTGAAACTCAAACGCAAACACAAACGCAAATGCAAGCATGTACGCAAATGCAAATGGTAACGTACACAGTGATGCAAAAGTAAATGTAAACAAAAACAGTAACAGAAATGTAAAGGGTAACAGTAATGCTAATGCAAGCACAAATGCAAAAGGAAAGTGTAATGCACACGGTGACGTAAACGGAAACGCTAATGCAAACAATTACAGAAATGCAAGCGGAAACATGATCAGTAACAGTAATGCAAACGCGCACCCTTTTGTTTCCCAAAAAGGTGCATTCAGAAACACAGTGAATACAAAGATTGTAGGCATAACAATGGCCCTCAGAGCAGAAAATGAGCACTTAGAATACTAAATTCCTTATATCTCAGTAACCGTACAACATAGAAAAACATTTAAAACCTCATATTACTTATGACTTTCCAGGCTAGTTTTGAACTTAGCTCCTTAGTGGGGGACTAAGCATTATTCCAATGAAAAGTCCGTATCTTGAAGCATTTTCGAGATACAGGCCCCGAAAGGCGCGTCGGTCGCCATAATGTTAGTCTATGGGTAAAACCATCAACTTTGGAGTACTGTAACTTTGCAGCCTTCTAATATTTTGTCACCAAACCACCAAAAAGCACATCTGTGGGATCTTGGCTTCCTTCCCTCCAAGTTTTGCAGCAGGATGACAAAGATTTCTTATTGTTTTGGGCATAGTGTTGAAAAGTAGTGTCGCCTCAACTGGCATCTACCTCTCCTCCTCTGTTCTACTTTGAGGCTGTCGCGGCACAAGAGATGCAGAGATTGCTTTCTGATCTCTCCCCGTTTTCTAGTGCTGGCCACGATGGTATGGAACCCAAGTTTCTTTGCCTTGCTGCTGCCATCATTGCCTCTCCTGTGGCCCATAACATCAACCTATCATTAGCCTCTGGGGTTATCCCTGACTTATGGAAGATAGCGAGGGTTGTCCCTGTTTTCAAACAGGGCAACCCTAGGAGTCTAGACAACTATTGGCTGATCGCCATCCTGTCTGCTATCAGTAAACTTCTTGAGAAAGTTGTGGCTGGGCAACTCAAGGATTATATTCAGTCTCATGAGCTACTGTCTCTCTCACAGCATGGCTTTCAAAAAGGGCACAGTACAACCTCAGCCCTGGTCACTTTCACTTCTGGGATACAGGCTGCTATGAACCAGGGCAGACTCTCTGAGGTGATCTTTATTGACCTCTCTAAGGCCTTTGACCTAGTTGACCACACGCTACTTTGCGCTCAGCTTAGGTCCTTGGGTCTGTCCCCTCCTGCACTCAGTTGGTAATCCAATTACTTTCAGGGCAGGCAGCAACTTACCAAATATAGTAAGGTGCACTCGGAAGTCACTGCAGTGTCCTCAGGGGTTCCCCAGGGGTCAGTCCTTGGGCCGCTGTTCTTCCTCATATTCATCAATGATCTTCCCTCTGCTGCCTCCTGCAGGTCCATACTGTATGCCGATGACCTTGTTATTCTCACTCATTCTTGGGATATTGGGGTCACTAACCACCAACTGAGTAAGGATTTCAGGAGTATCCAGTCCTGGATATCGTCTCATAAACTGGTCCTAGATCTTAAAAAGACCCAGGCCATGCTGTTTGGATCCCAGGCTAAGATAAAGGCCTCCCCTGTTCCTCTGTGCATCTTGGGTAGTGATGGTGCTCCCGTTCTCATCACCGACACCGTCAAATACCTTGGGGTGACACTTGACCCTCAGCTTGATCTTGGTTACCACATCCACAATGTGTGTTGTACTGTTTACTGGAAGTTGGGTTTGGCATATAGGGCAAAGAATAATCGTTTTTTTTTTATAATTTAAACTTTATTAATACATTTCCTTTATAAAGGGCAGTTACAGCAAATCAAGATGTAACATATCACATGCATAATGAGAACTGCCCAACCTACCCCTCCCACCCCACCCCCTTACAGCAGCAACAAAACAATATCGCCCTAAAGTGCAGTGAATACTTCTATTGAACATATGAGTGATACCATGGTGTGATATAAACCTCAGTGAGACAGCAAGAGTAAGGAATGGAGGGTATCCCATATTTTACCATATGCTGCTAGTCTATTATGAAGACTTGCAATTGCCCTCTCTGTTCGGAGATTAGCAATGATTTCATGTAACCATTTCTGGAAAGAAGGGGCAGATTGGTCCTTCCAGTGATGTAGAATGAGTTTTTTAACTGAGAGAGCAACCATGGAAATATGGTATTTCCTGATTCTAACTCTTACCAGGGACATATCCCCTAGAAGACACACCTCTGGAGTAAAATACTCCTGAAGGCCCAGTAGGGGATCGAGAGACATCTTAATTGAACTCCATAAGGAGAAAACTTTGGTACAGGACCAGAACATATGAAGGAGTGTACCCTTTTCTTGTAAACACTTAGTACATGTACTAGAGTTCGAGAAACCCCATTGTTTTAATTTAATGGGGGTACAATACAAATTATGTAAAATATGGTATTGCATGAGACGCAGTCTATCTTGGGAAACGTACTTGTGACAGGATCTCCATAGGGATTGCCAATCCAGCTGGTATTGAGGGAGGAGTGAGTTCAAGAAGCTAGTAGGTCCGAAGGAGTTCCCATATTTTTTATAGTACAACACCCTGTATAACTTGGATACTATGCCTGAGGATCCAGACAGTAGGGACATTTCAGGAATCAAGGGCTGACACTTTCTGAGAGGGGGGAGAATTCCCCAGAACTAAAATGAGAAGGTGTCTTAATTGCATGACCTTAAAATGAGATGAGACCGGAATGAGAAACTTGTCAATAATTCCGCGTGGGGACAACCAGTGCCCTTCCCCATCTACCAGGGAAAGCAGTTTTCCATAGCCTAGTTGAGGCAACCATTTGCAGGGAATCTGCTTTCCGGTGAAAGTAAACGATGGGGAATTCCAAATAGATGCGCTAAATCAGTCTGAGGAGAATAATGAAGAAATAAACATAACTGTGCGTAAACTCTTAAAGAGATACCTATTGTGGTGCAGTCAGCCATCTTAACATGGGACAATTTGAGATAGAATAAATTTAAGGGATCCAGGCATTTAGATTTAGTTGCGTCTATTTCAATCTTAAACCATACTGGTTGTGCCATTTCAGGGCCCGGGGATATCCATCTCACACATTTTGCTAGATGACCGGCCCAGTAGTATAATGCCATATGGGGAATCCTCATCCCCCCCTCAGGTTTTGGGGCAGCTAATTTGTAATAGGTGAAGCAGAGATATTTGTCAGCCCAAATAAATCTGGTTAATATACCTTGCAATTTCTTAAACCAGCATATGGGAATAAAAGAATCGAGAAGGGATAAGGGGTAATAAATTCTAGGAAACACATTCATCTTGATAATGTTAATCCTGCCCCAGAAAGACATGGGAAGTTTAGACCATCTGTCAATGTCATGAATAATAACCTGTGAGAGAGAATCCAGATTATCTTTAACCCACACTAAGGGGTTACAGGATAGCTTTATGCCCAAGTATTTAATTGCTCTAGGAGTCCAACCTAAGCCTAGGGGGCAAATATCATCCTTAAATACCTTGTGATTTAATGGGAAAAATAAGGATTTACTAGCATTCAACTTGTAGTTGAATAGCTCGCTAAACCTAGCTATTTCATTCAGTAAGGGTGGTATTGAAGAAACCGGATGGGAGAGATGTATCAGCAAATCATTCATTGCGCACTCAGTGAGTTTAATTTCATGATGCCCAACTCTGATACCTTGTATGGAAATATTTTGAGAATGTTTTGAATGAGGGGTTCCAGGTATAAGTTAAACAACAGAAGCGATAGGGGGCAACCCTGCCTAGTACCTGAATGAAGTGGGAAGGAGTTAGAGAAGGCCCCATTAGCTGAGATTCTTGCTGTAGGGGATTTATATAATGCGGCAACCAAGGATATGAATACCAGAGAAAATTTAAAGGTACTCAGTACCTTAAAGAGAAAGTTCCAATTCACCCGGTCAAATGCCTTCTCGGCATCCAAAGAGACCAGACCTGCAGGGAAGTCGGCATCTCCGGTAGCCGAGAAGACGTGGGATAACGTACGCAAATGATCTGTTGAAGAGCGTCCTTTCATAAATCCTACCTAATTCATACTCATTAACTCAGGGAGTACTACGGATAGCCTGTTAGCTAAAATCTTTAAGAGGATTTTAATATCCTGATTTAGGAGGGATATAGGCCTATAGCTCTGGACGAGCTCAGGGTCCTTGTCTGGCTTGGATAGAAGTACTATCAAGGCTTCAAAGAGATGGCAGTCAACCTCCGTCCTGGATAGGATGTGCTGAAATAATCTATTAAGTATTGGTAATAAAAGTTCTTGAAACGTTTTATAGAAAAGGGAAGAAAATCCATCAGGCCCAGGAGATTTATCTAAGGTAAACCAATAATAACCTCAGCAATTTCTTCCTGAGTTATAGGGGAGACCAGAGAGTCTGTGTAATGTACTGGGAAGGAGGGCAGATGCGAATCTGACAGATACTTCTCCACGCTTACAGGACTGGGGGGGTGCTCCATGTCCCCGTACAGCGTTTTGTAGTATGCTGCAAACTCTTGAACTATCTCAGTAGGAGACGTTTTCAGAGACCCCTCTACAGATGCCCAGATAGAAGGGATAAATCTCACTGATTCTTGTTGTCTAATACGGTGCCACTAGGCGCCCTGCCTTCTCACCTTGATCGGTATAACTGACTTTAGTGCACATGATAGCTAACGCTGCCTTTTCTCCAAGTAATTCTAAATATTTGTCTCTCAACACTAGGAGCTTCGCCTTATCCTCTTCTGGAGAATTAACTGAGACATTAGATTCGAGAACCCGAATTTGGGATAACAAGGATAATAATTCTCTTTCCCCTAACTCTTTTCCTAGCCGCCGAGAGGCTAATAAGAACGCCTCTCATGTAGGCCTTGAAAGCCCTATATAATATCTGGTTTTGCACTATTTAAAGGGTTGGACAGAAAAAAGGTCTCAATGTGCTCCCTTATGGTTTTGCAATAAATTAGAGTCTTTAAGCAGTTGGTCGTTAAGCTTCCATCTTGTTTCTCTCTTTGACACATCCTGGATTGTCAGATCACACAGCACCAAAGAGTGGTCAGAAACTGGGCCAGGCTGTATCAACGAAGACCTAACCCCAGGCAGGAGAGTCTGAGAAATGAATATGTAGTTAATATGGGACTGCGAGCCGTATGCCAAAGACCTGTATGTGAACTCCTTGGAGTCTGGATTTAGGACACGCCAGACGTCACAGAGCCTGCACTCATCCAGTAGGTCTCTAAAAACTCTCTGACCTGGGGAGACCCCCCCGGTCCACCAGCTGACCTGTCAAGGTTTGAGTCTACAACTTGATTGAAGTCGCCCCCCAGGATAATCCTTATGGGTAGGAAAGGCAGGATTACATTTATAAGTCTCATGAAGTAGACAGGATCATCTGCATTAGGACCATATATGCTGCCCAGTAGCAGGGGTATTGACCAGAGAGTACCTATAACTAAAACGAACCTACCCTCAGGATCCCTGATAATATGAGTTGAAATGAAGGGAATGCCCCTGTTAATAATGATCATAACCCCACAGCTATTTGAGGAGCCTTGCGCCTCATACACCATGCCCACTTGTAGCCTCCTCACTTGCGAGGCTTCTGCTTCTAGTAGGTGAGATTCCTGTAGAAAAGTAACCTGAGTACGTAGTAGGCTTAAGTGTTTGAGAACTTGATATTGTTTAGATTTTTTCCTGATCCCCTTAACATTCCACATTGCTAAAGTCACCTTCCTTGGCCATCTACTAAAGACTACTAAGAGTAATAGATTCAGCCCTGCACTCAGAGTGTATAACACAAATAATCTAACCCCTCCCATTGCTGCTGTAAGGCCCTCCCACCATCTCAACCCCCCCACCAAGAGCCCAAGTTTAAACCCCCAGTACACCCCACCCCCAACAAGAACACATAGCCTTCCCCCACCCCAAACTGTCACAAGAACGCTTAGCACAGCACTGGATCATATCCTCCCCGCCCCGAACATATCCCCTGCTAATGATCACCCTCATCACTAGATATAAAGCAGATAATAAACTGCATTAATGAGGGCTTAATGTCTAAAGAGCGGTCTCAGACTTCCAGAGCCTGTGAACATGTGTTAGTGAATCCACTAGTTATCGAGAGAGGAAAATGAAACTGGATGTCATAAATGTGAATATGACAGGTCACCACAAGAGTCTAGAGGGAGAGTTGAAAAAATGCTTGTCCCCCATGGGGAACTACCACGTGAACCAGAGCCAGAGAAAACTGATATGGAGGGGTGAGCCCATTATCGAGATGAGGACATGAGAAAGCCAGAAACCAGGTGAGAAGTGAAAAGGGATCCTGAGATGGGAAAACAATGGAAATAACTACCCAGGAGTTGCTGACCCCTAGTTCCAAACAAAAAAAAACAAACAAAAAAAAACCCCTGCAAAACCAGGACGACATAGCAATTAAAAGCAGTCCCTCTCGAGGCAAAATGACCGGACCTGCGTTACATCGGCAAACCGTGCGCTCTTGTGGTCGTAACCTAATCCAACCTGCCTGCCAGAAGCACCCTGAAAGCCTGAAACCACTCAGAAATCTGAGACCCCAACATATAAACCCTGATCAGAAGGCATAACCCAAACCTTCCCCTGTGTGCTCCTCCTGGAAACTAAACATGTAACATTATCTTGGATGCAGTCCGAAGCAAGTCCTCCGGGAGCCCCCCCCAAGGATTCTCCTGGAAGCACTATTCACACCAACAGGCCAGGGCCTGAAAAAAGAAAAGTCAGGTCATATACTAGTAGCCCAGTTCTATTAGAGAGCGTAGACTCGATTGAATTATGTTGTTAGAAAGAGCGTTCTCCACACAAAAAGGATAAGTAACAGTTCACTCAGAAGTTCCCGGTGAAACCCGAAGATCAGGAGGCCCTCTCAGGTCATCCAGAACAAATCTGGCAAAGCTGACTTAAGGCTTAGTAGCGCAACTTCAGGATCCTCAAAATTAAGCCATGAGCCATTTACTGAGACTTGTAACTTCACTGGGTACCCCATCCTGAGCTTTAATCCTGCCGCTATGATCTTAGATACAATCGGGTGGAAGGCTTTCCATTTCAATCGGACCGAGTCAGGGATGTCTTGAACAATTCTCAGCTTCACCTTCTCCCATCTGACTTCTTGCAGGGCCTTGACTTTCTGTAGGAAATGCTGCTTTTCTAGGCAGTTCAGAAAATGGCAAATGATGGCATGAGGAGGGGCATCAGGTGGGGGTTTTGGTCGCAGGGACTGGTGGACCCGTTCTATCATATATGTTGGGCCAAAGGGAGAGGGACCAGTGACCCTTTCTACTAGCTTCTGGACAAAGACTACCATATTCTGGCCTTCTTCCCCTTCAGGGAGCCTGATAATTACCACATTATTTCTCCGACTACGGCCTTCCAAATTTTCGAGTTTAGCTTCTAGACGAGATAACTTTTGTTTCGTTAGTAGGAGCTCAGGATCCAGACTTTCCAGTTTTCTCTCAATCAAAACTATTCGGGCAGTATTGTCCAAGACTGTTGTGGAGACTTCCTCTAACTTTCTGGAGAGGGACTTTAAGACAATTGCCATATCTTTCATCTCTTCCCAGAATGGTTTAAATTCCTCCAAGAATCTGTAAAGAGTTAAGGGTTCTTGATCCCCAGCTTGACACGAAGGATCCGGTTTGTCTGGGCCACTTGAGGCTCGGGGATTTCTTTGAGGCCTTCTCAGGAGTGGCAGGGGGGCGGTATGTTCCTGCAGGGCTTTCTTCATATAAGCCTCCATTTACCACACAGATACCCAAAACGGGAGTACAAGCTGTTTAGAGACAAGGAGAACTCGTAGGCAGAGGAATTAGATAAAATTTAATGGTATTAAATGACTAGTTTATATTCAGGAGGCAGGAGCTTAGCAGAGGAGTATCTACTCAGCACTCTGCATCACGTGATCCTCCGCAAAGAATAATCTTACTTTGGCTGCTCACCAAGCATTGGCCAGAGGTGTATTTCTACCATCTCTCTGCTATGGGCTACTTTTGTTTGCCCGTACTTCCAAGGTTCACCTCACTAGGTGGATCATCGCCTACAATTTGTCATTTTGTGCTAGCAGCCCCTCGCCTAACTCACCATTGCGATCTGTATGCTAAGCTTATCTGGCTCTTCCCATCCAACCACATGAACTTTGTGGTGGGCTGCTTTACAGGTAAGGTGCTGGGCTCAGGTACCCCCCTGGATTAGCGGAGTTCCTTGCACCAGCTGCCTCCTCAGTTTACTCCCTAAGGTCCATGGGCCCTGCTATCCTCAAGGTTCCTGCTAGGCGCACCCAAATGGGGGACAGGAATTTTGTGTCATGTGCCCCCAGATTATGGAACTCCCTTCTGATCCAGGTCCATTCCTCCCCCTCACAGACATGCCTACGAACCTCCCTGTGGACACACTTGAAGCTCTTCTCAGTATGTGACTGTCTTAAACCCCCCTCATTTCCTTGATTACCTGCCCACCTGAATTGTACTTGAACATATTATATCCTGTACCATGGCTCCGGTCCTACTGTGGTTGCCTGCCCGCCTGGGTGTGGCCCTGTGTTAAGTTTGAACATTTTGCATGTATCTGTATATACTGCTTTGAACAATGTCATAGTGACTATGTGTTGCTCTTATATTTGACTGCTCCACTGTTGTAACCTGAGTTATCTTCTATATATGTTATGCTTTTTTCTGATCTCAGTGTCTCTGCCCTACTTGCTTCAAGTTGTACTCTATATGCTCTTTTAATTCCTGTCTTACCTGAAAATAGGCATATGTATTGTCTGGTGTACTTACCTGGTTAACAAAAGCTAAATAAATCTGGCTAGGATCTGGTTTATGGAGGCTTTGAAGTGGTAGATAATATATTGTTTATGACCATTTACATAATTGGGATAATTTTATTAAGAGAAGAAGGATTTAATGTGGATTACATTGACCAGTGATTCAGTTCTCCAGATGATTATTTTCTAATCCACCAACACTCCCACAGATTTAAATAATTTAATTTCAAGAGCATCTGGTGTACTGTGCACCAAATGTGGTATGAGGTCCAGAGACTATTTATGAACTTTGCTGCAGTGATTAGATGTAATTTGTGGAAGAGCAGTTGAAAAGCTACTGTAAGGATTATGGGAAAACAGCTCCTCCTCTTCTCCTCTTGCACTCACTGCCAGTGTTAGACAGAAGTTAGAATTAATTCAGAGCAAATATGTTAAGTGCCTCAGCCTCAGTGTGAGTCACAAGTTTCACAATCACAAATGATGCTGTGGGTTGTTGTTGCCATGAATACATTTTGAAAAGTTCCAAACAAACATTACTTTACTTCCTTTGCTGGACTCTGTAGTTGAAGCAAAAGATATATATATATATATAATTAGTACTGCATATATTTTTGGTGTTGCATTTCAACTTATGCACACACAAACAAGTAAGTGTAAAAAATGACTGTTGTCTTGTCTGGGTCTAATTTCTTCCAAACAGATGATGCGCCGCTATTGCTAATTTAATCCACCATAGGACTCATGTAGAGGATCCGTTGGCAGCACTTCAATCACAAGAAAATTGACCAACAGCAAAGCAAATGGGCACAAAGAATACAACAGCAAAATAACTATTTACACAACTAAAACAATAACTAATTCCATTAACTACATAACTTTACTAGTAGCCTCACAGCTCCTCTTGTACTGGTGGTGTTGGTCAATCCTTAATGGCAGCAGTCATTGCTCCTACTTGCTCATGTAATTCTTTGAGCCGCAGTTCCACACTCAAGTGACAGGCCCTGGGAACTGTCAGAAAAACGAGCCTCTCACCCAAGTGTAAGGCTGATAAAAATCAGCCCTCTGTGTGCAGAAACACTTTTTTCTTTACTTACCAATTACCGCAGTGTTGTAGATTGTGTCAGAATAATTTCACTGACTTGTAAGCTGACATTTCCTGGATCCAGAAATGCCAGCGCCTCTGCAGCTGACATCAGAGGAGGGCTGCAACAGTGTGAGATTCAATAGTCTGCAGTGTGCCTCCCCAATTTCTTCTGCCACCCCCTCGGGTAATCAGAGGAACATGTATACTGTCCACTGAGGACTGGGGTTCCCCTCCCCCGTAAAGGCTATTATCCCCTCCAGATGGACCCCCAGTCCCCAATGTAACCAAACCCCTCCTCTCTGCACCATTCCTTTAACCATGAGTTGAAGGTCATGGTGCAGCAATCCCTCTCCTTCCCACTGTCATACACAGGCAGCACCTCAGTAAAATTAATTACATGTACTACGTGTCTAAGACTCCCTCCTTCCCCATTTCCTTAAACTCTCTCTGCACCATCCCAGCCCTGTCCATAGCCAGGTCATTAGTTCTCATGTGGACAATGACATACAGCTTTTCCTCCTGTCCTACTGCCCTAGCAATCCTCTGGATCTGCTTCCCATCCTTCTGAGCCATGGCACCATGTAGGAACCGAACCTCCTTCTCCCCCCCTTTCCTATTCCCAAATCTATCCCCCCTCACAGTCGAGTCCCCCACCAGAAATTGTTTCCTCCTCCTCTGGGGTTCTCTTCCTTCCTCTTTGGATCTCCACTCCAGAGAACCCACACATCCTCCCTGGCCACTACCACAGGTGCCTCTTCCTGGCAATCTCATCTTGCCGGAACAGTGTAGGAATTTTTTAGTGGTACTGGTTGAGGAATGTGCCTCGAAACCACCACACCCACCATTCCAGAGTCCACCATAGTCCAGCCATTCCACCTCCTTGGCATCCTCTGGGGTAATGGTGTCAGATTTGGTGGCCACTGGGTGAGGAAAGAGGTCACCCAAATCCTATCCAACTTGGCCTGGAGTCTAGCAACCTCTTCCCTCAACCCAGAGAGGTGCATAAAGATAGGACAGCAGTGCAGTCTCCAGGAGGTCTCTGAAAACTGTTGTCCCACAGCCGCTCCCAGCATTTATACTCCCTTTGTTACCTTAAAATGCTTATGTACCCTTGCACTTGACATGGTGTTCCTAGCTTCCCCTTTTTTTGTGTGTTGCTACTTGTGTTCCCTTGAACCTGCTGTATTTCCCCTTATGCTGTTATCCTAGATACGTTACTGCTCCTGTTCCCAGTTTTGGCCCACCTGTGATCTTCCACCCTTCTTAGCAGTGAATGTTACACAGCAGTGAACAGGTGCCTTATCGTAGTTGACCAGCTGAGTCCCTCACTTCCCTGCTTCCCCCTGCTAATGCCTGCTGATGCCTAAGGTACCAATCTGACACATGTTTCACTCCTTTACTGTTCCATTCACTTGCTGGAGTCAGACACGAACATCCTGGATATGTGATGAGGGAGTCCTTTTATAGTGCTCTTGCAAGAAGGCTAGGGAAGTCTAAGCCCAGACAACTGCTACACTTCTGCCTAAGCCACTCAATCCAATTCACAGCTATCTTCCAGAGCCAGCTAACTGTAAGAATGATTATCAGCTCCCTTCCCCCAGCTCAGACTAGCACACTAACTGCTGTGTTTTTGCTTTTGCATGACTGAAGGTCCCAATTTACCTTGCATATCCTACACTTCTAATAAAGTCTCTCTGCGTACCCCGAATTGGACATTTTCTAGCCAAAATGTTCTAGCTGCCTCAGTCAGCTGCCTCCTTGCTCTGATGCATGTCATTTGTTTTATTATTATTTACTTGCAAGCACCTCACTCTGGTCAGGCCCTTCTTGCCTCCCATATTTGGCTGCACCAGCATCTAAAAAATACTATGAAGGGAAAGCGAGCCACAGTTGTACTTCTTTTTTCATCTTAATATGATAACCGTTTTACTTTTCTTGTAAAACCCCAGAACAACAAGTCAGCTGGGTAATTTATGCATCTAGGATTTATTTTAAGATTTTCAGTGGAAGCTCAGTTTTGTCAGTAGCACAAAAGTTTGAAAATATTTTCTTTTTCTTTGGATTTTATCCAGCTGGATTCAGTTTTAGCATGAGAGCTTTTCAACATGTATATGAAAAGTGGCTAATTATATTGAACAATGGAATTTTGATATGTAGAAACATGTAAGAAATTATTTTGCAATAACTGTTTGCTGTCGAAAACCATGAGATCATTTATCATTATAGGTAAAGGATCTGGAAAATTATAATAGCTAAGTGTCATAAATCCCTTCCCCTTCTCAACTCAAAAATTACCTCACCATCTCCTCTCCCTCCCACTCCCACTCCCTTTCCCAGTTCCTCTTTTTAGTAATGTTACTCTCTCTGCTGTGCTGTGCTTCAGCCCATTGAACAAGTGCCCTGATGGCTCTTACCTCAAGCCCTGCTTTCTCTCCACTCCTCTCATTACTGCCTTTTTATCTCCTCTGCTTGCTCTCCTTTCTCACAGGCAAGGTGTACATGGTGTCAGAAAGAATGTCAAAGTCCTCCTTCAGCTCAGAAGGGGGATGACCCTCCTGCTCCTGGGAACTATTGCTCTATCTCTGAAATGCCAGAACTTGCTAAAGTTTTTTTTTTACTAAGCTGTTTCTCCGGCCCTCGATTTGCCTTCCCTCCTCCTGATGGCACAAGCCCACACCCAGTCATTGACCTCATGGTCTTACTGGTTATTCACTACTTACCCAGCACCACTATGGTGGTTGGTGGTCTGCCATGGCACTCATGCATGTACCTGTAGGGGCAGGCATCTTTGGTGGACAGGGGGTTTTCTCCTTCAGTTCTCTCCCAGTGGGTGTCAGTGTGCAATGGCACAAATGCATGTTATCAGTATCTGGAGACTGCCCCTCCCCCTAGATGGGGGCCCACTGTGCTACTGTCTGACTTCCACCACGTGGCAGCAAGGGAGTAGAATAGTGTGCCCACCTCCCCTAGAAAGGAGAGCTGCCTTTGGGAAAATTGATCATCCCTTCCCCAATCAATCCCGAGTGATCTGAGTCTATTTTCAAACCAGGGTCACAGGTATTAGTGAGACATGGCGCCACCTCCATTCTACCCAGCTGGCTTACAGCAATGACTAACATAAATGAAAATCTAGCACTTTCCCAACTCTCCTCCCTTTTACAGCACTTTGGAGTTTGGGTTCTGTAAGACGCTTGTCTCTTCATTTCTCAGGCTCAATGATACTGTCCTGAAGTGACTGAAGGGGATGATGGATCAGGGCCAGTTCACCCCCACTGTCTTTGTCAGTCTAACTAAGGCATTTGACACTATTAACCTACCTAATCTGGCCGCAAAACTTTCAAGGGCTGGCCTATCTTGTAGTGACAGCTAGCACCACTAGGTGGCATATGGAAGTAACAGAACAGGCTATAGCAGGTTTTGATGGAGTGCTGGAAGCTTTTCAAGAAATATGGTAAAACCATTGTTTACACTAACCATCTGCTAATCACAAACGCACACCTATGGGAGATTAACAGACAGTTACTGTGACTCCTGGGGGCTCCCCTAATTGTTTTTATAACAATGTGTGGAAATTTGTAAGAATCATTTTGCTAAATTGTTTGAATTTTTAAAATTTACTCCTTTTTTGTTTCAAAATAGTCTATCCACCATCTGATGCTCTGAACACTGGCCTGTGACCACGTTCCAAGTGTGGAATTTAATGCCTCTGCTGAAGCGCTTTCTTGAATCATAATGGTTACCTGGTACAGTGACCGTCAGTCAGCACGGAAAAGTGCAGACATCACAAACACCTCAGCTACCATGGATTTTGTTTTGTTGATGGCCAGTCTCAGAACATTTCCGTAGAAGTACTGTGAAGTGCAGAAGTGTCTCCCTGTTTATCTGTGTTTTTTTTTTTCCATGATGACATCAGTTGCATCAGCACTATGGCAGCCTGAGCTGCTGTTACATGTTTGGTGCTCTGGCACTGTTCTGGCACACTTTTGACATAGTTTCCCTAGCAGCTGTCCTGGCAGTGACTATTTCAGTCTGTTTTTGTTAGACACGGAATTCCTCAAGTGCTAGTATATGACAATTGTCTGCAGTACTCAGTGACCAGTTTTGTTCCAGCTTTGCTTTGCCGCTTCATTCATGTCACTAGCAACCCACAGTCCCCTGAGAGTAATGGAAAGCAAACAGTGTTGTAAATACCTGCTAAAGTCACAGAATCCTAAGCTTGTTCAGCTGACATACCGGTCCACTCCATTACAAAAATCATGCAATTCTAGTGCTTTGCTAATAGGGAGGCTACTGCACATTATGCATTTGTTCTTGCAACAGCCTGTGCCCTAGTGGCCTGACTTTGCTAGAATGTGAGAGTGGGAAGAGACAATGAACACAACTTTAAAGGAAAACTACAGCAGAATCTGCATCACAGAAAGACATCTCAGACAACAACAGTTTGATAACACAGTTTGGATGGAAGATTCCAGTATCAAAGGCAAGGTGATTGCAGAAGATGATGCTCCCCCCCCCCCTTATATCAGTGAAGGACCTCAAGGTAAGGTTTTCCAGGACTGAAGGCATTTAGTTCCTGCACAAGAACTGAGTGATCCAGCAGTGGTAATGCTTCCAGATGTTCCACATCCAGCTGTATCTCAAGAATCTATCAAAATACCAGAGCAGATAGTAACATCATCTCTTGTAGATGGGACTGTTCAAACCTAGTCAGGCAGAATTTCTAAGCATCCAGTGAAACTGAATCTGTACAATGAGTGCCGCATATTTCACAAAAGATGGGCACAGGGTAATATGCCAGTGATATGTTTTTGTTTCTTTATTGAAGAGGTAAAATTCAACATTATAAGGGAAGTTATTGCAATACTGTACGTAGCAGTAGTAGTAAAATTGTTTATTTCTCTCAAAGCACCAAGAAATAGGATTGCCAGTTGAGCCAAGACTCATTTACAATGGTGTCCAGACATTCATATGTTCACAGTTCCAGTCATACATGTAAAAATGTGCATAATAGTACTTGATTAGCTTCATAATTTACAGAGGTAATGTTTCCATATTTAAAAATAGTACATGTTTATCCATACAGTTGGTATTTCTATTTTGTGTTTTTGTGACACTAGTGCCAGAATTGGGTATGCTATGACAGCTAAGGAGGCAGTATAGCGTAGTGGGTTAAGGCTCTGAGCTGCAGATCTGGAGAACTGGGTTTGAATCCCACAACCACCTAGGTGCATACTGTGTGATCCTGAGCAAGTCACTTAACTTCCTTGTGCTCCCAGGTCGCATCTGGAAAAAAGCTTCCGCTTAGTGTACTACTCTTGGTTAAATAATCTTCCCTTCCCCTTCCTTTCCCTATGACCATATCAGTGACACTGTTACCTCTGCCCCCTCCCTTCAGACAGGAAGTCAGATGGCTGTCTCACCAAGGATGGATTTGGGTGCTTTGTGGTTTGAGGGAGGGGAGTTAGTCAGGCTGTTACAGTATTGGCTGAAAAATGAAGTATGGGTCAGGAGGGGCCCACCTTTTCAAACAAAAACAATTTGGGTGATTGGGGTGTTGAGCTAGGTAGCAAGTTCTCTGTAAACGATGCTGTTGCCTCCTGGCACAGTACAAGCCAGAAGACACTTAAAAAATTGTCTTTGAGGATTGGAAACAGGAGGGTAGGAAATGACAAACATGAGAAGGGGTGGCACAGAAAGAAGCCCCGGCCACATGAGAGGGCTATAATGTTTTGTGTATATTCATCTTATTTATTGAAATATATTTGCCTGAATACCATGAACAGTGAAAACAAGTATTTATTCAGTTCCATATACAGTACTTGACATCCTATTATGTGTCATATTGGAAAATGTATATTCTGGGATTGCACAGACCTAATACTGCATATTTTGATAGAGGTCTAGAAGCTTCCGAACAGCAATGAAGATTGCCTGCAGATTATCATTTGACACCTGGAGGTTTTTCTGTGGACCCGTAATAGTGAACATTGCTGCGAACTCCTTGCAGTGGTGGCTCCACACCAGGGCCTGCCAGGGCACGTGCCCTGGTAAAAAGATACTGTGCCCCAGTTGGTGCCCCATATGGTGCAGAGCTTCCCCCATAGTAACCATATATCAGTGCCCTGGCTGCCATCTGTTGTGTCCCAGCTGTGCCCTGGTAACCATTTGTGGCTAGAGCCGCTAGTGACTCCTTGGTCAAGTGGTTCCATTCGTACCTGTCTGACCAGTGCCAGTCAGTCCTTATAAGTTACTCCATCTCTGTCTCTGCACTGATTAGGTCAGGAGTTTCCAAGGTGTTGGTCCTGGGAACCATCTTGTTCTCAACATTCTGCAATGACCTCTCCAAGGCCTCTGCATTCATGCACATTCACATGTATGTAGACAATGTTGTGCTTTTTGCCATGGAACCCCTGGCCATGGAGTTGGAAGTCCAACTTCACTAGGACTTTGACAATTTCCAATTCTGAGTCCAAGATAACCATCTTTATTGTCACGCCATGTTCCTTGCAGTTTACCGTGTTGTTCCCTTTCCACCCAACAGGTGTCTTCACATTCCTCCCTATACTTTTAAAAAGAAAATAATGTGTGTATAAGAAAAAAAAAAGCTTGAGGTTCTACTTCAGGTGCCACCATTGGACCTGCACTGCCAGCCATGCTCCTTGTTAACTGTTTGTACTGTGTTGCTTCCTTTAAACTGTCTTCACATCTCTCCTTATACTTTTCATCTACTGTATGTCAGGTGCCACCACTGGACCTGGAATGCCCTGCCAGTAAATGCGTAAAGTTTCTGAACTAAGTGTTACTTACTTGCTTTCCTCTCAGCAACTGTCATAGCTTCTCCCTTATTATTTTATTTAAAAAGTAAAATAGTGCATGATAAAAAAAAGCCCAGGGTTCCATATCAGATGACACCACTGGACCTGCCCTGCCAATAATGGTGTGTTCCTTCCTAAGTTACAGTGTCTAATCTAAGTGTTGCTTGACCTCTTTCCTCCCCGCCACTATCACATCTCTCCTTATACTTTTAAAAATAAATAATTTGTGTGCTAGAAAAGGATGCCCAGCTCTTGAGTCTCCCATTGTGGCAGTGGATGTCACAATATTTTCTACTGGCTAGCCTATACCTATAGCTCGCCTGCATTTCACGCAATCTGTTGCAGACAAGAAAAAACATTTAGGGGCCTTGTGTTCCACCAGACAGTGAGAAAGTGCCAGCTAATCATAGGGACAGCAGCTGTTGTAAACTGCATTTAGTTACCCCCCCCCCCAAAAAAAAGAAAAAAAAATTAAAGGGCCTTGTGTTTCACCAGACTGAGTAAAGGTGCAATTTTATTTTTTAAGAGGCAGCCGTTATGTAGTCGCATTTTAGTTAAAAAAAAAAATCACAAAAAAGAAAAATCAAATGTACAGGGCATTGTGTGCCACTAGCCTGAATGAAGACATCAGTTTTATTTTGAAAAGGGGCAGCAGTTATATAGCTCTGCATTTTAGTTACAAAAAGAAAATTAGAAGCCAGACTAAGTGTTGTGTATCAGCCATTGCCAGAAGACAGATTTCTATTAAATTTAGCTTGTCTCCATCACTGTCCAACTCTCTAAGTCAGGCAACTGCAACATTACCAAGCTGATTAGAAACATAGAAACATAGACTTTGATGGCAGATAAGGACCACTTTGCTCACCCAGTCTGCCCATTTTCCTATGTATTGGATAAGCTGCAGATTCTAGTTAACCAACAGCCTACTTCTTCCTAACCCCCACTGTTTTTTGACCCCATGACCGCCTCAGAAAGGCTGTTTCATGTGTCCATCACCCTGTCTGTAAAAAAAAAAATACTTCCTCACGTTGCCCCTGAGCCATCCCCCCCCCAACTTCAAATTGTGCCCCCTTGGTTTTGCACATCTCTTTTTCTGAAAAATGTTACCTTCTTGGACTTTGTTGATTCCACTGAGGTACTTAAACGTTTCTATCATGTCCCCCCTCTCCCTCCTTTCCTCAGGTGTATACATATTAAGCTCCTTTAGTCTCTCTCTTCATATGGCTTCTGGTGCAGACCCTGCACCATTTTAGTTGCCCGCCTCTGAACTGCCTCCATCCTATCTATGTCCATATGGAGAAGGGGTCTCCAGAATGGTTTAGTGTTGAATAAACTCTAACCAGAGCCAATAGGGCTGCAGGTGAGGAATTTGAGGTAAAAATATTGTAAATTACCAAAGTTATAAGCGCTCATTTGCAAAATGTAACATAGGCTCATCAATGTGTTGGTTTGTAATATTTTTACACCAGATTTTCAACATAGCCTTGTTATGACCCTGCCTCATAAAGACAGGCAGCCAAAATGTTCAACTCCTGGCTTAAAGGAATTTTTGCGCAGGGACTGCAAAATTAATTTTCAGGATGCAAAAACACATTTTGGGCAGGAGTTAAAAAATGACTGCTGTCACATTCATGAGGTGCTACAAAGAAATGGCTATGTTGTAAATCTGGGGTAGAAATATTGAATATTACTGAATGTATGAGCCTGCGTTCACAAAAATCAACTTTGGTTCACAACTTTTTTTTTTTATATTTTTACTCCAAATTTCCAACATAGCCTTCTTATGACTCTGCCAGGCACCACATTAAGAAGGGCAGAGAAAATTTTCAGCTCCTGTCCAAAAGGTGGTTTGTTGCAGGGACCACAAAATAATCTTTTGGGATATAAAAAAAAGGATTGGCCAGGATTTGAAAAATGACAGCTGTCACATTCATGAGGTGCTGTAAACACTGAGGTGTTCATCAAGGGAAAAGGAGGAGTTCAGGTAGACTCCCAAGTATAGTATTTAAACTTCCTACTTGTTATTAAAAGATCTGACATTTTTCAAGGTAGACATCCAAAAAAAGTCAAATTTAAATAATTTTTGTGTCTGCTTACCCTGGGTTTCATGTCAGATTACATCATTTTAGTTTTGTTTCTGTTCAGTATAAGCATATTAGTTTAAAACCAAAGTTAACTGCCTTGAAATCATTGCCCAGGTTTTTGTTTATTTCTCCAGTGCCCTTCAATATAGAACAATTACAGTGTCATTCATGCAAAGGAGAGTCTTTGACTGCATACATGCAGATGACATGGCTTTTATTATTAAAGACAAAATTACAGGTCCCATGTTTGAACCTTGTGGGACTCAACAGATGATTTCCCTGAGTGTGAAATATTTGCCATGATATCTAATAATCTTCGACCTATGAGTACTATCATTGGCATCTCGTAGTGACTGAGGTCACCATAACTCCATTTAAAATAGAAGAGCATTCACTTCTAATGCACATGACACCTTTCGGTGTATCTTGACGCCCATTACAAAGTAATTAGTTTGATACCGGTAGTAGAAGAACTATAAGCCAGCAATAAACACAACAGGATGTTGGTAGTAATAAATTAAGTGCATGTCCAGGGGCACAGTATTTATTTGTTTATTTATTTGGTAACCAGGTAAGTGAACTGATCCAAAGGACCATTCTCAGTCATGACTTGGGCCACAAGGTGGCAATAACATGAGGTCAGCATACAATATATACAGGAGCACAGGATAAACACACCTCAGTTTGAGGTGATGAACAGAATGTACAGTAAATAACTTGTTACACAAACAATGATAGCAACAGGACATGAACATTAGTTACAACAAGCAACAGTGCAATTTACAGTCAGAAGTTACATGTGATTGCATAATGCATTTTTATATTATCACCAGATACTTAAACAACAAAAACTTGTGCAAGTTCAGACATTCAAATTTTCATGGAATTCTTAGAGACCAAAGCAGGGTCGTAAAGCAGAAATTGCAAGGTGCAATAGGATAAATGGTGGGCTAAGGCATAAATGGCAGTGGTGAGAAAGGGGGGGAGTAGAGAGGAAGCGACTAGTGGCGAGACGGTCACGTTATAGAGCATTGGTGGTTTGAAGGCCCTAGGGTTATTGTGGAGAGCATTGACAGGTGACTACAGTCAGAAGCCAGTCTTTTAGTTTTTTTTTTTCAAAGACAGGTGGGAGGGAGGATGAGTGGATGGATGATTGGAGTCTATTCTATAGGGAGGGTGAAGAGACAGAGAACGCTTTACCACCCATGACAGTGGAGATGTGTAGTACTACCAGTGGAGGGACTGAGGATACCCCAAGTGTCCTTGTGACCACCCTACCTGTCAGAACAGATGAGTAGGTGGACAGGTGGTAGTTTCTGATTGAATTGTCCATTAAGCAGCCCATGGCATAGTTGAAATGACCTTGTAGTGGGAGCCACCCTAGGGACTGGTAGAGTGTGCAGTGATGGGTAGAATAGGGAGCTTGAAGGACAAATCAACAGGTGAAATTGTATGTTGTGTGTAGCCGTGAGTGTAGTGTAAAGGACACATGGGAGTAGACAGGGGGGAACAGCAGTCAAGGAGGGGCAATAGGTTACCTTGTGCAATGTCAAGGCACACCTCAGCAGACAGAAGATGTTTGATTCTGTAGGCAGCACCTAACTTCTGGTGGATTCTACACACAGTATTATTAATATGCTCAGAGAAAGTAAGGGAGGGATCAAGGGTGACACCTAGGCACTTGATAGAGACAACATTTTCAAAGGGGGGGCCTGCTGGGGTGAGTACTAGGAGAGAGGAACTGATTTTAGCAACCTTGGCAAGGAATGGTTTAGAGCCAAAGAGCATGGATTTAGTCTTTTTTTAATTGGGAGCTTGTTGGAGAGGAATCATTGATGGACAGAGCCATAATTTCATGAGAGGGTGGAGGAGATGGATTCAAATGATTTATCGCTATAGTAGAGGACTAGGTCATTTGCATCCAGGAGTGCCTTACAATTGAGGCTTTCCTTGGGGAGTGTATTTATAAACATGGAAAAGAGCAGTGGGCTAAGTATGGAACCTTGGGTGACTTCGGTGTGTATATGTAGGGCAGCAGAGGAATCCTTACCTATGATGACAGACTGAGACCTGTTGGAAAGATAGCTGTGGAACCAGGCAGTAGTTCCTACAGAGCAGTCAAAATGAAGTAGGGTGGAGTGGAGAAGGTGGTGATCAATAAGGTCAAAAGCCTTTAATAAATCCACAAAAGCAGTGCCTGTGGTTTTGCCCATGTCCATGTCCATGTTTCTTAAAACATGATCTGTGAAGAGGGCCGAAGCAGAGGAGGTACTATGATGCTTATAGAAACCATGCTGGATGGGACATAGGAAGTTATATTTTTCTAGTTATTCAGATAGCTCGAGGTGTACAATTATTTCCAGCAGCTTACTTACAAAGTAGTAAGGTACAGGGCTGCAAGCTGAGTGCCTTCTGACCATGGAAGTGCAATTATTTCATTATTACCAATACATTGGAGTATTTTACTAATCTTATAAAATGGGGTTTTAGTAAATTTGGTATAAAAAACATAACTTCAGTTGAAAATAAACAAATTTATACAAATATTTGTAAATTAATGTATCATATTTATTCTGCAGTGGCTTTCTACCACTAAGGAGCACTCCACTGACAGAATTGGGTTTTTTTCCTTGCTTGTACTATATTTGTATTTACTACATAAAAATTATGCACTTTTTTCTATTTTGGTAATTCATTTTTGATGTTTAATGCCCCTAGGAATGGTGAAACCTTTGTGCTGTGCCTCGAATAGAGAAGTTGATCTGAGGGACACACAGTGAGAAGAACGAAAGCCATTGGGTTGCTTATGTACGTTATCCCCAAAGTAATGAGAAGTGAAGAAAACTATAGATTTAGCCATGTATTTTTCCTCCCTGCATGGGAGTGAAAAGTAAAGAGAACTGACATGTTTTTCCTTTTTTTTCTGTAATATGCTTTTTGTTTAAAGCCACATTAAGTGGATGATTAAGCTGGCAGCTGACACATAGAGAACTTGTGAGGGTGCAAGCAGAGAAACTGAGACTGGGGAAGGGGGCAAGCGAGCATGTGCAACAGCAGTGTGGGAACCCAGAAAGACAATAGGAAATGTGTGCAATTGAGATGAGAGAGTGCTTGAGTTTTCAAACATAAAAAGGTAATATGGAACAGAAACTAATGGTGCTTGGTATTTGATTTATTTTGTGATGTATGGGACTTATAATGGAGGAAATAGACAAGAGTGAGTGGGCAGTTAACCGAGGTCACAGTCAGAAGCAGTAGTGCCTGCACAGACAAAAGAATTATATGTTTATAAAATAACTGAAAAGATTGTGGATAATTATCTGCAGAGTGCGAAATATTTAAACCAACTGGTGGCATCACTAAAGAAAATATGTTTTTCGGTGGGAAGAGTTATAGCTGCTACCTGCAAGTGCCATGGTTTAAACAGACATGGCAGCTATTTCTAAAAAGAAAACCTGAAGTGGAGGAGTGATATGTTCTGTACAGAAGCAGGTTGGTCCCAAACATTTTTTTACCATTGGTAGTAATCCCATAAAAGTATGGATGCCAGCCACCTTAGACAATCAGAAGAGGATTCTCCCTACACAATTTATAACCATTCTTCACAGAGCAGCCATTAAACATGCCACCCCAGTCTTATTGTATTTGATCCTGTATCACTGAGAAAGTGAAGTATGGCCAGGTCACTGTGGATAACTCCCCTACTCCTTTGCAAAACAGCATTATATCCATAGGCGTGTCTTCTAGAAACAACCAAAAATCCAAAGGCTGCCATGATACAGTGAGCTGGATTATAGCAAGGATCTTAGGATCTTCCTCAGATGGTACAGCGACACATGCCCAAATCATTCAAAATCTTCAGTTCCCTAGGAAATTAATTCTATGTGACACATGCATGCGATCCAGTACACTACAACAATACCGTCATCTGTTCATGAAGTATTATTCTGAATCCTAACACAAGTGGAAAAGACCCACCACTATACAAGAACAAAACATCTCACATCAGTATCCCAGTACTTCAAGGGATATGGGGCTATACCACAGGAAAAACAAGTTATGGCACTACGTTCAAACCCCATTGAAATAAATTGTACCGCATATGTTTCCTCAGTTCGCAATCTGGCTTTGAAGAGTGAAGACATGCCTGCAGTCCACAGAAAATTATGGTGCTGGACCTCCCGTGGATAAGTAAGGGCCTGGGGTGGGGAGGGGTACTGAGTGGGAGGGTGGGGGGATAATGGCACAACAGATAATGATGGATGGTTTTCTTATTTTCAGGTATTAGAAAAAAAAAAGACAGAGGATTCCTGGTCACAATAATGGAGGATTGGGCACCCCAGTGTCACCTTTTGTGTTTCAGGGGTGGGGTTTGGGTGGTGGATGCTGACAGGGAGGGATGGGTGGAGGGAGAAAAAAAAGAGACTGATGCACAAGATGCAACACTGGGGGACTGGGCACCCCCAGTGTCATTGTAAAAAAAAAAAAAAAAAAATGACAAAGGATTTCTGTTCCTGACACTGGGAAATTGGGCACCCCAGTGTCAGTGTTACAGTGCATGGGCAACTATACCCAAAAAAGTTATACCCAATAAAGCTGTGTTTCCATTGAGGAATTCTAATGACATCATAGTAACCTCAACAGCAAAGCTTGAGAGGTTCTATGATGTCACAACAATCCCAAGATGGGAAAATATCGGAGCTGTGATAGTTGCCTATACACTGTTTTTTTATAGTGCATGGTTGCCCCCACAAACCCATGCAGAAACAGGAATAAATTTAATTGCTTTACATGGCAACATTTTAGTATGCTCTTGTGAAGTCACAGAACTCATCAGCAGTGTCACAAACTGCATTTAACAGTCTCAACATAAACTAACAAAACAGAAAAAATACACCTGGGATTTCAAAATTAAAAAAAAAGTTCTGTATTTAACAGTTAGGGATCATTAACAGTTACGGATCATACACTCTTGGAAAGTAGTCTCAGAAATTTTGGTTTGTGGCGAGAGTGAAAGCTTAGCACAAGTACCGCTGGCATGCATGAGCATTGCGATGTCAGAAAGTTGTATTATGTAGGGACCATCATTGTACTACAGTAGTGACATTAGAACTATTGCACAACTGTTTGAATGTTGTACTATAGTTCTGATGTCACTACTGTGGTACAACATGATTTTTAAGCCAATTGTTTTGCACACACAATAGTTTCCAACAATATTACCATTTGTCGCCAGAGCCTGCATCAGGGTTTGATAGAGCTCGGCTGTTCTGATTTAGCACTCCCCCTGCACCGCTGTTAAGAATTAAAGTAATATATTTTATTGTGATCTACGGACATTTAAAATTAATTTCTGCATTGCTGACCTGATTCAGGAGTCCTGCTGCTGCTGCTGCTAGAGGTCCCACTGATCAGAAGACGTCCGAAAGCAAATACAGGGGCCATTTTAGTCTAGTTCTACCTCGCTTACAATTTCCTGAGCCAGTTCCAAAAAATGCCAGCAGCACTCCAATTCAGAATCTCAAAGAAGCCGCTTGACCAATTTCAAGGAAATTCCAAGTTTTTTATTTAAATAATAAAACCATGTACTTGGTCACAGTCATTTAATTCACCTTTGCTCACACATTAGCCCCAGCGAGGAAGGTTCAGGCCAAAGCACTGGGGCTAGTGTGTGAGCAAAGGTGAATGAAATGACTGTGACCAAGTACATGGTTTTGTTGTTTAAATAAAAAGTTGGGATTTAACAGAAACAGATCAAGTGGCTTCTTTGAGCTTTTGAATTGGAGTGCTACTAGCATTTTGGAACTGGTTGTGTATCTAAGGATTAGCTACCTGATTACATCACACCCCACTTGCAATCCCTGGTGTGCTGGCAAGGAAACTTGTAAGAAACCATTTACAATCTCTTGAGACCTGCTCTTTATATGAAATCTGGATGATTTTCTCAGGACATCCCTCAAAAAATACTGGAGTCCCGCTCCTGGATAATCTAAGGTTTGCCCGACACTTTTTGAAACTTTACTATTTGTGCTTAAAACTGCAGAGCTCCCTTGGGTCAGACAATCACACTTTTACTACATTTTTTTGAGATTTTGACAGTTGTGCTTAAGAGCTATTATGTTCCCGTGGGACAGTCAATTACACCTTGGCTGCATGATTTTGGCTGGGAGAGGAGTAAACAGGGTGCCAATCAAATACACAAGGGTTCACATTTCCAATTCCTCAGAGCCCTGCATTCCTGTCACCATTTGTCACCAGAACCTGCATCAGGGGTTTATAGAGCTCAGCTGTTCTGATTTAGCCCTCCCACTGCACTGCTGTTAAGAATTAAAGTAATATATTTTATTGTGATCTGGGGATATTTCGAATTAATTTCCGCATCACCAACCTGATTCAGTAGTCCTGCTGCTATTAGAGGTCCCACTGATCACAGGATGTCCAAAAGTGAATACAGGGGCCATTTTAATCTAGTTCTACCTCGCTTACAATTTCATGAGACCTGCTTTTTATATTATTTCTGGCCGATTTTCTCAGGATGTCTCTCAAAAAATACTGGAGTCCTGCTCCTGGATAATCTAAGATTTGACTGACACTTTTTGAAACTTTGACTGTTTGTGCTAAAAACTGCAGCGCTCCCATGGGTCAGACAATCACACTTTGGTTGGGGGAAGAAAATAAATAGAAAAAAAATACTGATGCACATGATTGAGACATAGACATAGAAACATAGAAATATAGACTTTGATGGCAGATAAAGACTGTTTTGCCCACCTAGTCTGCCCATTTCCCTACCTAGAGGATACGCTGCAGATCCTATTTAACCAACAGCCTATTTCTTCCTACCACAACAAAAATTGCCTCATGTCTGTCCCATGCATTCTTGAATTCTCCCACAGTTTTAGACCCTGCAACCTCCTCAGGAAGGCTGTTCCATGTATCCACCACCCTCTGTGAAAAAAATACTTCCTCACATTGCCCCTGAGCCGTCCCCCCTCTATCTTCAAATTGTGTCCCCTTGTTCTTGCACATCTCTTTTTCTGAAAGATGCTACCCTCTTGGACTTTGCTTATTCCACTGAGGTACTTACACGTTTCTATCATGTCCCCCCTCTCCCTCCTTTCCTCAAGGGTATACATGTTAAGCTCTTTTACTCTTCTCGTATGGCTTATCTTGCAGACCCTGCACCATTTTAGTTGCCCTCCTCTGAACTGCCTCCATCCTGTCTATGTCCTTGCAGAGATGGGGTCTCCAGAACTGGACACAGTAGTCCAGATGGGGTCTCACCAACTGTCTGTGCAGGGGATAACAACTTCCTGTTTTCTGCTGGTGATGCCTCTCCCTATACATCCCAGTATCCCCCTAGCCCTCCCTACCACCTTCTCACATTGCTTGCCAACCTTAAGGTCATCTGATATGATTACCCCCAGGTCCCTTTCCATTTTTGTTGTTGTTACTACCTCCACCCCCATTATGTAATCTTCCTCAAGGTTTTTGTTTCCCAGGTGCATTATTTTGCACTTCTTTGCATTGAATCCAAGCTGCCTTACTTGTGACCATTCCTCCAACCTTGCCAAGTCCCTTCTCATCATTTCCACACCTCCTTATGTATCAACCCTGTTGCAGATCTTTGTGTCATCTGCAAAGCGGCATACTTTTCCTTCCAGTCCCTCTGCAATGTCAGTTATAAAGACATTAAAAAGGACTGGACCCAGTACTGAACCCTGCAGTACTCCACTAGTAACCCTTCTTTCTTCAGAGTGGACTCCATTTACAATTACTTTCTGTGTCCTGTTGTCAAGCCAATGTTTTACCCAGGCTACCGCCCTGGGACCCACGTCCAGGCTGGTTAATGTGACTATTAATCGTTTGTGTGGGGCTGTGTCAAATGCCTTGCTAAAGTCTAGGTAGGCCATATCCACAGCCTCTCCCTGGTCTACTACTTTGGTCACCAAGTCAAAGTAATCAGATTCATCTAACATGACCTTCCTACTGTGAACTCATGCTGCCTTGGGTCCTGTGCCCCACTGGCCTCTAGGTGCTCAACAGTTCTTTCCTTCAGAAGTGATTCCATCACTTTCCCTACCACCTACGTCAAACTGACAGGTCTGTTGTTCCCTGCCTCTGTCTTGGTCCCTCTTTTGTGAAGGGGAATCACATCTGCCTTCCTCCAGTCTTTAGGTACCACACCATCCTCCCATGATTTGTTAAAAAGGGTAGTCAGTGGTGTCACTAGTTCTCTGCTTAATTATTTTAGAATTTTGGGGTAAATTCCATCTGGTCCCATTGCTTTGTCCACCTTCAGTTTTAGGGGTTCTTTCAGAACCCTTTATTCTATGAAAGGACTGGGATTGACTCCCCTATCCAGAGTGCTTCTGAGACAGTGGGGGATTGGGCACCCCAGTGTCACTGTTATGTTCAGGTGGGGATCTGATGAGAGGGAGGGTCAGATGGGGGGAAAAACTAATTTTTAGGAAAAAATAAATGGCAGGCGCACTGTACTAGGCATGCATCAATAATCACACATGCACAGTAGAGGTTTTTTTTTCGACTGCCATTTCTGTTTTTATGTAAAATTAGAGTTATTCCCCCACCCGACCTCCCTCTCAGCAGACACCCCCACAGACAAAAGTGACACTGGGGATGCCCAGTCCCCCAGTATCACAATCAGGAGGCCCCAGATGTTTCTTCAAGGAAGAAATATTGCAGTGTGAGCAGAGTGCTCCGAGGCAGGGGTGACTATGGGACTCTTCATCATGTTGTTCATTTGGAAAGAATGTCAGGAATGCAGAGTCCTTTTCTCCTTGCAATAGGCTGCAGGGCTCCACCCACTGCAACCCTAATAAAAAACTAAAAACTGCAACAAACCGAGAGAAGAAAAGTTTTATTGCAATAGTAAGTACAATGCAGAAACTAAAAAGCTTTGGTTTCAAAATAACTCAGAAACACAAACTTCCTGATGATCAAGATGCTATTGCATCAGAGATCACAATGCCAGCCAGTCCAGATATCATTGTCCAAGAGACTCCCAGTACCTCCTGTAATAAAGATAAAAACATCTCTAAGCACAGAGTGACTGGTTTTTATAGTGACTGACTTAACAAATACAGTTGGCTACACTATAAAGAAAATAATGGCATGTTTTGTGCATTTTGCATCAAACATAAACAGATACCCAAATCAGGAACAGTTTGGGTGATGGCTGGGTGCAAATCATTCAAAGAAGATGCTATAAAGAGGCAGCAAAACAGTTCTGTTCATGTCATTGCTTCAGAACTAGAAGTTAACAGCAGTATTTCAGCTGAAAAGGGTGGCAAAGAGCAGGCAATGCAGCAGGCCCTGACCCTGGAACAAGAAGCTTTTGTGGCATTCCTTCATTGCATGTACTGGTTAATAAAAAAGAAACTCTGACCAGAGCCCGATATGGCTACAGCCAAGTGCTGGAGGTCCTGGCAGAACTCTACATACAGTATGCCATGTGCAGATGCCGTAAACTGTATTGTGTATGACTACTTGCACATGTACAATACAATTGGCACCCATCCTGGACACGGCAAACTATGCCATGTTCCGCCATGAGGTTTGAAAGCTTGGCTGTAGCCATATTGGCGATAGCATGCAGCGACAGGTCATGGGTGGAAGAGAGGGAGAGAGACAGAGAGGAAGGGAACAAGCTTTGTTTTTTCTTTCTCTGCTGTGACTGTGGGACTGCTGCAATGAAAGGAGACAGTGGAGTACTTCATGTACTGCAGAGGAGACTGTCCATGGTGGATACTGTGGTGCAACTCCAAAATTGTTTTTCGGTCAGAATCTGGTGAGTCTTTTTTTGATCCTTTGATCACAAGAAATCTGCAGGGCTCCACCTACTGCAGTTGTAATGAGCTGCCTCATATAACGAATTATGGCTCATTGCTGGATCTTACCAAATCATTGGGCTACAGATAACTGGAGAATATACATATTGCAGACACTGTAAAATATTGTTCTGATCAAACAATCAGAGAAATGGCCCTCTCACTGGATGAGGTGGTCAACAGATAAATTCGTACAGATTTGACGTCTGTCAGATTCTTATTTGGGAGCTGAAACAAATGACATTGCTGTTCTGAAGCAGCTCATTTTATATGGCATATACTGCAATGAAGGAGAAGCCAGAGTTTCTTCTTGAGAGTTGAGGAACTATATGATGGGAAGGCAGATAAAATTGTTAAAAAAAATGCTGGAGTTCTCAGAAAACAATGGAATCTTGGTTGACTGTCATGCAGGGCTAGGCAAGTGATGGAGCAACCATTATGCTGGGCAGGCAAAATGAAGGGACCAAAAAAATTAAAAGAAGTCAGTCCTATACTGGTCAAAAATCACTGTATGGCTCACCAGGAGGCATTGGCTGTAAAGGCAGCAGCAAACGAAGTGACCACCATTAAAAAGTTTAATCAAACTCTGGATCATTCACACAGATACTATGAAAACTCTGCTGTTCACATGGCTGCCTTTAAGGAAATTCAGCTGGCAATGGAAAACCCTGTTTTAAAGCAAAAACATGCAAAAGCGGTTCGATTGCTGTCCCATGAGGCAGTCTATGACAGTAAAGAAGATTCTTCCCTCAGTCATTACATCCTTGAATAGAAAAGTCTCTGAAAAGAATGATCCTCAAGCTGTGAACCTACTAAAAATGGTAGAAAACTAGGCGTTTTTTTCTATTCTGTACATGAAGTGTGTCATACATCTGTACCTCAGCATATTTTTATTTTATTTATGTATTCATTATTTAAAAGTTAGGTAGTTTACAGGATAAGTTCCATGAGAAACTTGTCTTGTTTACAGAATGTTCCAAGTTTAAAATACAAGAACAGACAAGATAAACTTAAAAAAAAATGTAAACTACATAGGACACAAATACGCAACAAATCCAATCCCAACATACTGTGTAAACCACAAAGTGCAATGATGACAAATACGACAACTGGCCCGGGAAAATCAGTTAAAACAAATGCATGTGAGTTGTTCCCATAGGAGCAACTTTTTAAAATGTTTAAAGAATTTTTTTATTTTTATTTTTTTTATTTTAGTCTTTGGTAACTGGGTAAGGCCCACTAGGCACAAGTGCCTGTTTTCAGGGGTGACCAGGGAGCACTGGGCAGTTAAATGACTTGCTCAGAGTCACACCGTATGCAAGTGGAGGTTGTGAGAATCAAACTCAGGTCTGGTCTGCTGGATGTATCAAGCTTGTTCATACCTCATTCCTCTAACCTCTAGGTTATACTGCCAGCCCAATCTTATCTAAATGCTTTTAAATCTCAGCTTTGAATTTTACAGATACAAAGAAGAATATTAATTCAACAGTAGAGATTCTTGGGATATGACTGCTTGTAACTGGTCAATACTTCTCCTCTGTATGTGCTGAACTACTACTCCTAAAACATGCCATTTAAAGAAACAGTGTTCCCCATTCATTAAAATGGAGAGGCATGCCACCACAATATCCTATATGGCCGCCTCTCATTTTGCTTAGCTGCCACCCTTTCTCAATTCAGCCGCCCAGAAATAGAGTGACACTGTCCCTTTAAATTTGTGTACTCATGCTAGGAGTTTGTGCATGTGCAAGTATGGGGAAGGGGGGACACTTCAAGCCTACAAGCCAGCACATCAGATGACCATGGTAGTTCATCAGGGCTCTTAAGCACATCACATGAACCAGGCTGGGAGATGGGCAGCAGACTGGCAGGCACCAATGTAGGAGCCAATGACAGAGGATGATTTCTCAAGTGGTAGCCCAGCAGCCCTATCAGTGGAGCATCTATTGTTCAGTAGGTCCCAGTTCAGTAGTCTGCTGCCACTCGAGGGTCTGCTTTGGGACAGTGAGATTATAGAGTGTGTAGGGAGTCAGAGTCGAATGTTGCATCATTGTTTCATTGGCACAGCTCCACAGTAAAAGCAGCTTAATTAGATAAAAAAAACACTTTGAAAGGGGAAACATTTTTTCTGAAAAATCTGCAGTTAGAACTGTTTTGTAAGTGTGTAGGTGGGTGAGTGGTGGGGGGAGATCGCAGCTGTCTCCCATAGGCCGCTCAACAGAGGCTGCATTTAAAAATGAAAAAAAGAAAAGAAAAAAGACTGGTTATCCTTAAAAAAAAATTTCAACAGACATGCATGTACTGATTGTTGTCTTGGTTGTAGAGGAACACTCAGGGGAACAGGAAAAGCCTGGGGTGACCCCCCAATAAACAAAACTCTGCTCAGCTTGATAATTATATTATATATATTAAGACCAGTGATTATTTTGTTTTGTAGCCACTGACTAGTGCCTCAACTATTATAGGTTTCTGCTGTGGTCAATCATCACTGTTCTAAGAACTTGCTTGGGGTGGGTCATCCCTCCTATGTGAACAAGTCTTACTTTGACTTCCCAGTAACTGATATCAATATCACCCACATTGCTTCTATTAATTAAAACAAAAACAAAACCCCCCCCCCAAAAAACACATTGTGTGTGAGAAAAAACAAGGCAGGGGCTTCATGTCAGGTGCAACCACTGGACCTGCCCTGCCAGCCTTATTCCTTGCTCACTGTTTACCATGTTGCTCCCTTTCCTCCCAACAACTGTCTTTATATTTCTCCTCATATTTTTAAAAAGAAAATAATTTGTGTGTCAGAAAAAAAAAGCTTGGAGCTCTACATTAGGTGCCACTACTATGCCATGTTCCTTGCTATCTGTTTGAATTGTGTTGTTTCATTTCAGCTGTCTTCATGTCTCTCCAAATACTTTTAAAAATAAATGAGCTGAGAGTGAGGGAAAAAAACAACAACTCGGGGCTGCCAGTAAAGGCCTAAAGTGTCTGAACTAAGTGTTTACATACTTCTTTTCCACCTAGCAACTATCATATCTTCTCCCTTGTTATTTTATTTAAAAAAACTGTGTGTGAGACATAAATGGACCAGGGTTCCACATCAGGTTCAAACACTGGACCTGCCCTGCCAGTAAACGAGTGTTCGTTCCTAAGTTACAGTGTCTAAGTGTTGCTTGACCTATTTCTTCTCAGCAACTATCACATCTCTCCTTATGCTTTTAAAAAGAAATAATCTGTATGCGAGAAAAGGAAGTCCAGATTTGGTGTCACTCATTTTGCCAGTGGGTGTTTTAATATTTTCTACTGGCTAGCACTAGCCGACACCTATAGCTCGGCAGCATTTCATGCAGTCTGTTGCAGATAAGAAAAAACATTTAGGGGCCTTGTGTTCCACCAGCCAGTGAGAAAGTGTCAGCGACTCTTTGAGGCAACAGCTGTTGTAAGTTGCATTTAGTTACAAAGGAAAGGAAAGGAAATTAAGGGGCCTTGTGTGCCACTGGCCTGAGTGAACGCATCAACTTTATTTGTAAGGCGCAGCAGCTGTGTAGCTGCATTTTTAATAAAGACTCGGGAAAGAAAGAAATTAGGTGCCAGTGTGCTAAATGCACACATGATTATCAACATTGATGGTCCTGAGGTTGATAACTTCCCTTGCTTGGAGGCTGTTGCTCATCGGGCAGGACTATGAAACCATAGATTTGATCTTGGCCTTGCAGGCAGTAAAGACTAAGATGTACTTTACACACCCAGAATAATGTCAATAAGATGTACTGTACACACCCAGAATAATGTCAATAAGATGTACTGTACACACCCAGAATAATGTCAATAAGTTGTATTATACACACCCAGAATAATGTCAATAAGATGTACTGTACACACCCAGAATAATGTCAAGACTGCCAACAATGGCTGCTTGATCTTTAAAGAGAATGCTGAGGTGCTCAAGTGTGCTACACACACACTATATCACTTCATTTGCTATTGTAGGAGACTACTGAAGACTACAGGAAGTTCCTGTCCCAGAACAGGAAGGGCGATAGTTGTAAGGGCACATAGGCAGTAGGAAAGTAAGTGTAAAAATACTTAGAGGGAGGAGACAGAAAGCATACAAAGCAACAACAGAGTGGACACAAAATAAGTCAAGATGGGAGTGGTGCAGTGCAATGGCTGTGGGGCAGCAGTGTTCCAGGAGACATTCTGGAGGCTGCGATGCTGCCCTGTTTGCAGACACCTCTCTGGGCTGAAGGAGGAGGTTGCCCATCTCCAGGCTGACCTGGCTAGGATTCATGAAACCTTTTCTCCCACCCAGGGACCACCAGGGCCACCACCGTTACCTCAGAGGTTGCCAAGAAAGAGGAGCGGTTGGACCAAGGTGGGCTCAGGCAGGGAGAGGGTGGTGAAACAGAGGTGTATCCCTCCAGTTGTACCTCTCCACAATTCATATGCTGTTCTGGCAAAGAGTGGTTCCTCTATGGAGGCACCTGCAGTGGAGACCAAGGAGGATGCTGGGAACCTCCACAAAGGAGACTCACAGGAGGGTGTACGAGACCCCACAGGGAAGGAAACAACTCTGGTGGGGAATCAATCATTAGGGGTAGAAGTGGGAGAAAGGGATAGGGAGGTAGGTGCCTGCCTGGCACCATGGCTTGGAGGGACAGGAAGTGAATCCTCAGGATTGTGGGAGCAGCTGCATGAGGGAGGGAGCTGGATGTCATTGTCCACCTAGGGACAAATGACCTGGCTGTGAATGGGATCAGAGAGGTGCAAGAGGAGTTTGTGGAGTTGGGAAGGGGCCTTAGACAAGTAACATGTACAGTAACCTTCTCGGAGGTGCTGCCTGTCTATGGCAAGGATGATGCTAGGGTATTCCGCACCATGGGATTCAATGAATGTTTGAAAAACTGGTGTGGAGCTCAGGGTTTTGGCTTCATTGGGGACTGGGGAGTCACCTGGAAGGATGCAAGCTTATACTGGTGCAATGGTCTGCATCTGTCCGGGGGGGGGAACCAGGATCCTAGGTGACAGGTTTAAATGCTTCATTGGCAAGCATTTAAACTAGCCAAGGGGGGAGGCACTGAAAAGGAGCAGGGAAATCCCAGCCTCCCCCCACAAAACACAGTAGTTAGAGAGGTAAACACCAAGGTAGAGAAGTCAGTAGGGAGCAGGACAGGGATAAATGCAGAAAAAGGCGGTAAGGACAGGGATGGGGCTAAAAGCGGTAAGGCCATAAAAAATAAATGGAAGGTGATGAGTACCAGTGCTTACAGTCTGTGCATCAAGCTCCCTGAACTAGTGGCCTTGATGGAAGAGGGATGCCTGGATATTGTGGCAGTCACTGAAACATGGTACACAGAGAACCATGAGTGGGATGTCAAAATACCAGGATACACAGTCTACAGGAGGGACAGGGTGGGTAAAAGAGGAGGAGGAGGAGTAGCTCTCTGTATAAGGGAAGGGATTAAAGCAGCAGAACTAAAGAGTAAATAGGAAGTTGATGAGTTACTATGGGTCACCCTGGAGACAGAAAATGGCGCCACAATCCACATGGGGGTTGTGTACAGACCCCCATCTCAGGGGGAGGAAATGGACAAGGAAATGATAGAAGGCATCCTTAAAATAGCAGAAAAAGGGGAGATATTGTTGATGGGGGACCTGAATATGCCAGATGTTAACTGAAGTACCTTTGCTGCAGGCACATCCAAGAGCAGGTAATTCTTGAAGCCCTACAGGGGGCATGCCTCAGACAGCTAGTGTTGGAACCCACTCGGGAGGGAGCAATCTTAGACCTGGTACTCTCAAATGGGGAAGGGGAAAGGATCTCCGATTTAGAAGTGGGTAGCCAGCTGGGAAGAAATGACCACCAAACAGTGTGGTTCACAATAAACACAGCCATAGAATCAAGTCATACAAAAACAAGAGTACTGGGCTTTAGGAAGGCTGACTTTGGGAAAATGAGAGAGTGCCTCAGAAAAGCACTAGCAAACAGGTAAGAAGGAGGGGTGGAGGAACAATGGGGAATAATCAAAACAGCCATCGCAGAGGCAACAAGCCTTTTTGTGAAGCAAATCAACAAAACAAAACGAAGGAAAAAAACACTATGGTTCTCAAAAGAGGTGGCAGGGATGGTTAAGGAGAAAAGGATAGCGCTCAGGAAATATAAGGGAACACAGAAGGAGCAGGACAGAGAACTTTATCAGTTAAAGCAGAAGGAGGCAGGGAAGGCAGTCAGAATAGCAAAGGCACAAACTGAGGAAGAGATAGCCAACTCTGTTAAGAACGGGGATAAAACCTTTTATAGGTAAATTAGGGAGTGAAGAAAGACCAAGGGAGAGATACAGACTTAATAAAGGGAAGGGAATGTGGGCAGAGGGTGACAGTGAAAAAGCAGGGATACTGAACAAATATTTCTGCTCAGTATTCACAATGGATGAGGAGGAGGAGGAGGAGGTACCTAAACCAAACAAGGGAGAAACTCTGAATAGGGGGTTGATACCAGTCCATTCACAGAAGAAACGATTTTAAAAGAACTCTTGAAACTGAGGGTGGACAAAGCGATGGAGCCTGATGGGATTCACCCAAGAATTCTAAAAGAACTAAGGGCAGAACTAGTAACACCACTGATTACTCTCTTTAACAAATCATGGGAGAATGGAGTAGTACCCGAGGCCTGGAGGAGGGCAAATGTGATTCCACTTCACAAAAGTGGGAGCAGGGCAGAGGCAGGAAAGTACAGAACAGTTAGTTTGACTTTAGTGGTAGGGAAAATGATGGAATCACTTCTGAAGGAAAGAATTGTTGAGTACCTAGAAGCCAGTGGGGCACAGGACCCAATGCAGCATGGTTTCACAGCAGAAAGATCATGTCAGATGAGCCTAATAGATTTCTTTGACTGGGTGACCAAAGTAGTAGACCAGGGAGGGGCTGTGGATATGGTCTACCTAGATTTTAGCAAGGCATTTGACACAGTCCCACACAAAAGATTAATATACAAGTTAGCCAGCCTTGGAGTGGGTTCCAAGTTGGTAGTCTGGATAAAAAACTGGCTGGACAACAGGACACACAGGGTAATAGTAAACGGAGTCCACAGTGAAGAAAGGAGGGTAACTAGAGGGGTACTGCAGGGTTCGGTACTGGGACCGGTTCTCTTTAATGTCTTTATAAGTGACATTGGAGAGCACCTGGAAGAAAGGGTATGTCTCTTTGCAGATGACACAAAGATCTGCAACAGGGTTGATACACAAGGTGGGGTGGAAAGAATGAAAAGGGACTTGGCAAGGTTGGAGGAATGGTCAAATATGTGGCAGGTCAGATTCAATGCAAAGAAGTGTAAGGTAATGCATCTGGGAAACAAAAACCCAGGGGAAGAGTACACAATGGGGGTGAGTTAATAAGAACAACAAAAATTGAAAGAGACCTAGGAGTAATTATATCAGATGACCTAAAGGTGGGCAAGCAATGTGAGAAGGCAGTAAGGAGGGCTGGGGGGATACTGGGATGCATAGGGAGAGACATCAACAGTAAAAAACAATAAATTGTTATCCCTCTGTACAGACAGTTAGTGAGACCCCCCTCTTTAGTACTGCATGCAATTCTGGAGACCCCATCTGTGCAAAGACATAGAAAGAGTGGAGGCTGTTCAGAGGAAGGCAACCAAAATGGTGCAAGGTCTGCACCAGAAGACATACGAGGAGAGACTAAAGCAGCTTAATATGTATACCCTTGAGGAAAGGAGGGAGAGGGGGGAACATGATAGAAACTGTCAAGTATCTAGGGGGTAGTATCTTTCAGAAGAAGAGATGTGCAAGAACAAGGGGGCACAATTTGAAGATAGTGGGGGGATGGCTCAGAGGTAATGTTAGAAAGTATTTTTTCACAGAGAGGGTTGTGGATGCATGGAACAGCCTTGTTGAGGAGGTTGTGGAGTCAGGAACAGTGGGAGAATTCAAGAATACATGGGACAGGCATAAGGCAATTCTAGTGGGGGGTAGGAGGAAGTAAGCTGTTGATTAACTAGAATTTGCGGCTTATCCATCAGGTAGGGAAATGGGCAGACTAGTTGGGCCAAGCGGTCCTTTTCTGCCATCAAATTCTATGTTTCTATGTTTCTGTGTTTCTATGTTACACAGTCAAGTCCTCCCAATGTCACATTTTTATAATCCTATATTTTTTGGTTGATTTATGCATTCCATGCATCCTGTGGCTGACTCGGCCCCAAGTTGACTCCACCCCTACACAATGGCTCCACCCCAAAGTGGCTCTGCCCCCATTTACCACTGCTCTATGTATTGGGGCAATGAGGGACAAGGTGTATTTATGTGTTACAAGTGATGGATGGAATCCGCTCTTCTAGCACTTACTCACTAGTTGTATGACTTGTGACTGTTACTTATTTGCACTTTTATTTCTGTTTTGTTACTACATATAGATTCCTGCAAATGTACTGTCATTGCTGAAAATGTTGTATAAGTGTACTATGTCTGACTTCTGCTTGTTCCCATGATGTTTTCTTGTATCTACTATTGTCTATGTATCCTTTTTTGTAATCTCCCGGGTCGTACCTGAAAATAGGCAGCTATGCTGTTCAGTGTACCTACCCGGTTAACAAAAACTAAATAAATAAATAAATAAGAATTAGACAGTGTAGTCTGGAGTTATATTTATTAAGGTGCACATCACCACCATGAAGAAGAGGTCTTACTCATTCCAAAACATTCATAAATAAAATAAATTAAGACTTTATAAGACGTGGTGGGTGAGTGGCAGTCACCTTTTTCCTATGTTGTTTGAAGTGCTTGTATGACCTACATAGGAAATTACTACTCTGTGATGTGAGTTTGTTTTGTGCCTAGTGAGATCCAGACTATCCACATGAACCTTTTGAAGTTCCCTCATCCCTTCCTCACTGTCTACCCTGCCCCATAGCTTTGTGTCATCAGCAAAGAAGCACATGTTGCCTTGGATACCCCCTCCACCCTACATGTTGTCTACACGGATACTGCTAAGCCCACCCTGACTAGATTGAACCTCATCCTTCACTTTTTGTCATTTTGCTTTAGACTGCAGGCCCAGCACTGATTACTGCTCCTTAAACACACCAACATGCCTCTCACCTCATTGGAAACTACAGTAGGCACCTTTCCCACTTTTCGTACTTCATCTCTAAATTCTGATTTGTCTCCCTCCTCAGCTACCTCACGTTTCTCCTTCTGCCACCCCCCCTTCTCCCTCATATCTACTAAAAGACACTCCTTCCCCTCCCCATTTCAAGACTACAGGTGGGCAAGCCATCTTCTCCTGACTCCCTGTCCTCTGGACTATTCCATCCACCAGTCACCTTCCTCACCCTATTCCCTAAAGTGTCAGCACTGTTAGCTTACATCCCACTCCTGTATTTGTAATTAGGCCACCCCTCATGTGCACCCCCTCATTTCCCTGTTGGCTTGTCTCTGCTGTACAGAGGGGCTCAGGCTCTCCTTGCCAGTATGTATGTACCCCAAAAGGACTGAAGCTCGATACTGTTTAAATTCATTGGATGCTATTGATTATGGGTTTACACATGTCAGTGTGAAATGTGAAAGGGCTACCATCATTAGAGCAATAACAAAATGCCGACGGTGACCATGTCACCTGGCAATTGTGCCACCCAAATGTCATCATGTGCAAAGCACTGGGGCACATCCAGACTTCATCCAGACCCCCGAACAATTATATAATCAGCTCCATGGTGGAGGTTTATCAGGGAGGGAGTGCAACACCTGTTCGGTTGTCTCAATGCATGGTGCTCCAACAACCAGTTCACCACTGCGAGTGTTGAACTGGTCGCAGTGCACTGATGGCCATTGCCCTAATGCTGTCACTCCGTAGTCGGGATACCTTGATTATGAATGTTTGGTGCCCTATTTCTACTTAATTTATTGAAGGACTATTTTCCTTTAATCCCCCCACCCACGCCAGAGTTACACCTGGGAATGAGCTTTGGCTCAGCATGCCTTACTGGCCCATTTTTGTAAATAAATAAATGCACGCATCTTTTAAAACACAGTGACACTCTAGTCTGGCAGGAACAGCAAGTACAGTGAGCTGCAGTGGGGCCTGTTTTGTGAAAGTAACCTATCAGTGGTTTGTCTCAACCTGATAATGCTCCCTGTAAAGTAATCTACTGTGAAGGTGTCTTAAAATAAATTACCTAAAATGTTGTTCCTGAAGATACAATAGAATATAATTTAATGTACTGAACTTGTTTTATCTTGACACACGGATGACTGCTTCTGTATAGACCACATGCCAAACATATTTAATAGCTAGGGCGAAGAAGGAAGCCAGCTGTCAAGCTCTAAACTGGAACATTTTCCCATACGGCTCAATATTGTTAATTGCTCTTGGCAGGTGCTCTAAGGTAAAATGCACTTTGGAGATAGTTTACATTTCTCCAGATGATAAGTTCCTCAAAGAGCAAGACTTAGCTTGTACTCCTGGATAGTGTTCTCTGATGTTAGTGACATGGGGAAAAACCTGTGCAAGAAGGACTGACTTACCTGATTTGATGTACTGTATGCAGGTGTATGCTATCTGTTGAAGTGTCCCAGTACTTACTGTTCTGGAAACCATAACAGAATCAAAACAGTGTGGTCATACAACCAGAACAAAGAGGAAATCTGATGTTGGAATGTTTTATTTAGTTTGTTAAAGAGTTATGATCCTTTGTGACTCGCATTGGAGGCCTACTGTAGGACTCAGTATAGAAAACGTGTACCCAAAGTTTTAATTTTTTAATTCACGGGGAATAATGGAAAACTGTCATAACTCAGAGACAATCTAATAAGAGAACTATTTTTAGGAAGAGTTTATCATTGGGTTTTCTTAAACAATCTTTGATGCTTTTTTAAAAGTACAGTCAACTTCCCTTGGGTGTTTATTTAGCTCCTTTACACTACAATGGGTGGGGTGGGGGGAGGTGACTGAGATTTAAAGGTGAACTACATTGACCATGAAAGTATTGTTTTTCCTGTGGGAGTTGCATTTTAAATCCTGAATCCCTTTCTATTATTGTTCAATATTTATTAGCCTTTTAGCAATCTCAGTGGGTGTTTCTGATTCACAGCCTTGTAGCAAATGCCAGTTTAGAACTGTATAATTTAGTTTATATCCTTTTCAAGCACTGAATTATATAGTAAACACAAATGCATTGTGACAACAATAAAAGAGCTGAACAAGGACATAAGCTGCATCACTCAGTTCTAAAATGATGCCTGCCATTAGAGTGTATGCTGAAAACATCCACTGCATGTACTAAGAGACCAGTAAAGATGAAACAAGAGTGGGATGTGAACCAGTAAATAAAAAAAAAAAACAGCTTCTACAGAAGCACAGACTCACATGTTAAAAGTAGTTCCCATTTATGGATAACATTTTCATTTGCATTCATCTTAGAAAAATAAAGATTGTTTATTTTCTGACTTCTGTTTGCACTCTCTTGGTGCATACTGGTAGTACCTGATTCAGCTATGGCCATGCCAGTCACCTGTCTGGAGATGTCTCTCCAGTACAGCTTTACAGGGATCACAGAACATTGCCCTAAGACTCATTGCCATGCCTCCTCCCACACTTGTCCCTCATGGTGATTTCCTGTCATTTAGCTGCCAGGCAGGCATATACATATGCCAGCTTGGCAGCTGAATGACAGGGAATCACCATAAGGGACAAGTGTGGGAGGAGGCATGGTAATGGGTCTCAGTGCACCAACCAAGAAAATGAAATGCAAACAAAAAAGAAAAGCAACAAAACCAAATGTAAAGTGTGATGTCACAAAAACAAAGCAACAAAACAACAAAATGTAAAGTGTGATGCCACAAAAACAAAGCAACAAAACAACAAAATGTAAAGTGTGATGCCACAAAAACAAAGCAACAAAACAACAAAATGTAAAGTGTGATACCACAAAAACAAAACAACAAAACAACAAAATGTAAAATGAAACCAAAGAAAATAAATGGCAAATAAAAAGTCAAATGCAAACCAAAACAGCAGGTGTGTCTAAAAATGATAAATTAAAAAAATATAAAAACTAAAAAAAATGAATGCAAGCAAAAGTTTAGCACACACTGAAAAGTAAATGCAAACAAAAAAAGCAGAAAAGCACTTCACCTCTAAAAAGTAACTGCAAACAAAAAAAAAAACATAATACAGTGAATACAAACAAAAATTTTCTGGACTTCTGGAGGGCTGACTTTGGCAAGATGGGAGAGTGCCTTAGAAAAGCACTACAGGCTAGAAGGAGGGGTGGAGCAACAATGGGGAAATATCAAAACTGCCATCACAGAGGCAACAAGCCTTTGTGTGAAGCAAATAAACAAATCAAAACAAAAGAAAATCCACTATGGTTCTCAAAAAAGGTGGCGGTGAAGGTTAGGGAGAAAAAGATAGCATTTAGGAAGTATAAGGAAACACAGAAGAAGCAGGATAGAGAACCGTTCCAGTTAAGGCAGAAGGAAGCAGGGAGGGTAGTCAGAATAGCAAAGGCACAAACTGAGGAAAAGATTGCTAACTCGGTTAAGAAGGGCATAAAATCTTTTATAGGTATATCAGGGAGCGTAGAAAGAAAAAAGGAGTGATAGTGAGGTTGAATAGGATGGATGGTGGGTGGGCAGAGAGGGACAGTGAAAAAGCAGGGATACTGAATGAATACTTCTGTTCAGTATTCACAAAAGAGGAAGTGGGGAGGTGCCTAATCCAATTAACAGAAGCACTCTGGAGAGGGTCGTCGATCCCAGTCCTTTCACAGAAGAAAGGGTTCTGAAAGAACTCCTAAAACTGAAGGTGGACAAAGCAATGGGGCCAGATGGAATTCACCCCAGAATTCTAAAAGAATTAAGCAGAGAACTAGTGACACCACTGACTACCCTTTTTAACAAATCATGGAAGGATGGTGTGGTACCTGAGGACTGGAAGAACATGGATGTGATTCCCCTTCACAAAAGTGGGACCAAGACAGAGGCAGGAAACTACAGACCTGTCAGTTTGACCTCTGTGGTAGGGAAAGTGATGGAATCACTTCTGGAGGAAAGAATTGTTGAGTACCTAGAGGCCAGTGGGGCACAGGACCCAAGGCAGCATGGGTTCACAGCGGGAAGGTCATGTCAGATGAATCTAATTGATTTCTTTGACTGGGTGATCAAAGTAGTAGACCAGGGAGGGGCTGTGAACATGGCCTACCTAGACTTTAGCAAGGCATTTGACACAGTCCCACACAAAAGATTAATAGTCAAATTAACCATCCTGGGAGTGGGTCCTAGGGTGGTAGCCTGGGTAAAACATTGGCTGAACAACAGGACACAGAAGGTAATTGTAAATAGAGTCCACTCTGAAGAAAGAGGGGTTACTAGTGGGGTACCGCAGGGTTCATTACTGGGTCCAGTCCTTGTTAATGTCTTTATAAGTGACATTGCAGAGGACTGGAAGGAAAATATGCCTCTTTGCAGATGACACAAAGATCTGCAACAGGGTTAATACACAGGAGGCGTGGAAAGGATGAGAAGGGACTTGGCAAGGTTGGAGGAATGGTCAGAAGTATGGCAGCTTAGATTCAATGCAAAGAAGTGCAAAGTAATGCACCTGGGAAACAAGAATCAGGGAAGATTACACAGTGGGGGTAGTAACAACAACAAAAATGGAAAGGGACCTGGGGTAATCATATCAGATGACCTTAAGGTTGGCAAGCAATGGAGAAGGCAGTAGGGAGGGCTGGGGATACTGGGATGTATAGGGAGAGGTATCACCAGCAGAAAACAGGAAGCTGTTATCTCCCTGTACAGACAGTTGGTGAGACCCCATCTGGAGTACTGCGTCCAGTTCTGGAGACCCCATCTCCACAATGACATAGACAGGTTGGAGGCAGTTCAGAGGAGGGCAACTAAAATGGTGCAGAGTCTGCAAGAGAAGCCATATGAGGAGAGACTAAAAGAGCTTAATATGTATACCCTTGAGGAAAGGAGGAGAGGGGAGACATGATAGAAATGTTTAAGTACCTCAGTGGAATCAACAAAGTCCAAGAGGGTAGCATCTTTCAGAAAAAGAGATGTGCAAGAACAAGGGACACAATCTGAAGATAGAGGGCGACGGCTCAGGGGCAATGTGAGGAAGTATATTTTCACAGAGAGGGTGGTGGACGCATGGAACAGCCTTCCTGAGGAGGTTGTGGGGTCTAAAACTGTGGAAGAATTCAAGAACGCATGGGACAGACATAAGGCAATTTTTGTTGGGGGTAAGAAGAAATAGGCTGTTGGTTAAATAGGATCTGCAGCTTATCCTCTAGGTAGGGAAATGGGCAGACTAGGTGAGCCAAGCGGTCCTTATCTGCCATCAAAGTCTATGTTTCTATGTCTATGTAAATATACAGCACAACAAACAGGTGAAAGCAAGCAAAAAAGCATAACTAAAAACTGAATGCAAACAAAGTACAGCACAACTAAACCGTGACTGCAAACAAAGTACAGCACAACTAAAATGTGACTGCAAACAGAAAAGCACAACAAGCACTGGGCAATACCGTAATGTTAGCTTACACACTTTATTAGTGCAATATATAGGGTTACTTAGTGAGGTAAATACATAATAAGCGTTTACTCACCTGGTAAAGGTGACTGTGTTAGTTGTATCCATGGCACTCCAGACGTCACCTTATGGGTTCTTAACCCACCTGATAGGCTAGTGATGCACATGTGACCCAGATCAAATTTTGCAGCATACCTAGTGTCCCAGAAGTCCCATTCTCCAGTTCAATTCTTCCATAGCTGAAATGTAAATGCTTCAGGCCAAACCCCTACATACGTGACTCCCAACTTATCCCCGTATCTGTATATATATAAAATTAAGAGAACTTGACCATGGTTTAACCACCGCCTTTAGTTTATTTCCTATCAGTACAGCTCTAAATTCGGTTTCTAATGATACCAACTATGATTAATAGTGTATTCAGAGTACAATACTAGTTATTCTTACATACATATAATTCTGTTGACACTGAAGTTGTCATGCGTGGAGATCTGTGCCGTAGTCACCCTGAAGGGTGGGTCATGGAGTGTCATGGATACAACTAAGACAATCACCTTTACCAGGTGAGTAAACACCTATTGTGTTATGTTGTATCCAAGACACTCCAGACATTACCTCATGGGTTACTTTTAATAAACACTGCAACATCCATCAGGGTGGGCCAGGGCGATCAGGTGGACATTTTGTGTGATACGCTGAGGACAAAACATTTGTGGCAAATTCAGTTCTTTGTCTATATAGAGACTCAAGTCTATAATGTCTTGCGAAGGTGTGGACAGAGGTCCAGATCGCTTCTCTACATATGTCTTCCATGGATACGCTGGCTCTTTCTGCCCAGGAGGTGGCTATTAGCCTTGTTGAATGGGCCTTTATTCCATCTGGAGGAGTAAGGCCATTTGTTTTGTATGCCTCCTGTCTTGACCTCTTTATCCAGGTAACGATGGTGGTTTTAGAAGCAGCAATTCCCTGTTTGTAGCCTTCAGCTGTTATAAAGAGTTTCTCAGACCTGCAGATTGTCCATGTTCATGTAATGTATTGTGTGATGGTACTATTTACATCCAAAGGATGATGTGTACCTGGCCCCCCCATTGTGATTGTGTGTGGAATGTTGGTAACTCTAGTGTTCACTCCTTATGGAATGCGGACATGACTTTGGGTAGGAAGGTAGGTACTGTTTTCATAAAGACCCCTTGTGCCGTGAAAATAGTGTAGGGCTCTTTGCATGATAGGGCTCCTAGCTTGCTAATCCTGCGGGCAGAACAGATTACCACCAGGAAGCAGGTCTTTAAACCTAACCAGTAGAGCGGTATTTGATGGCTGGGCTCGAATGGGCTCTTCCCTAGGGCATTAAGCACCATGGTCAGGTCCCAGGGGGCCACTGGTGACCAGGTGGGTGGCCGAATATTCTGTACAGCTATAAGGAACCTGACGGCATCTGGGTCAGCACCAGGCTATGAAAGGTTGACCCTCCCCATGGCTGCACCTATGGCTGACAATTGTACCCATAGGGAGGAAGTGGATAATCCTTTGTCTAACCTCTGCTGTAAGTACAGCAGGATTACTGACATATCCACCCGCATTGGGTCGAGTTGTGAGGACTTGCAACACTTGGTGAAAATGTTCCACTGTCTGTTATAAGTGGCCGTGGTGGATGGCTTCTTGGATTGTAGCATGGTCAAGATGACCGACTCACAATACCTGGCTGTTAGCAGTCTCTGCCTCTCAGGAGCCAAGCCGACAGTTTAAGGGTGTTAGGGGCTGGGTGGATCATTGGTCCCTGAAGCAGCATGTCCTTCTGATATGGGATTGTCCACCTGTCCAGGGTCATGGATACTGTGGATGCAAACCACGCTCTCCGTGGCCAATAAGGCATGATCAGAATGCTCTGTAGTTGGGACAGTCTGACCTTTGCCAGCACCTGTGGTATCAAGGGGATTGGAGGAAAGATGTATGATTGTTCCTGGTCCCATGTCTGTGACAGGGCATCTATTGCCAATGCCTGTTTCTCCCTGTACCTTGAAAAGTACACCTTGACCTGTGCGTTCACCTTGGAGGCCATCAGGTCCACTGGGATATGTCTCCACCTCCTTTGCATCAAGACGAAAAGATCCGGGTGCAGCTGCCACTCCCCGGGATGCACCCACTGTCTGCTTAGCCAGTCTGCTCTGACATTCAGCTTTCCCACCAGATGAACAGCGTGGAGGTGAGAAAGGTTGGACTGGGCCTAGTTTAATACCTTGGCAGCCTCTCTGAGCATGGCTCTGCTGCGTGTTCCACCCTGTTTTGCTATATATGCTACCATGACGTGGTTGTTGGATTTCACCAACACTGTCCGACCAATGATGCTGTTTCTGAATGCTCTCAGAGTGTTTAACACTGCTCTCATTTCTAGGATGTTGATGGACAGCCGTGCCTCTGCCGACGTCCACTTGCCTTGTGCTGTGGAATCGTGCATGCATGCTCCCCAACCGATTAGGCTGGCATCGGTCTCCATTGTCACCTCATAAGACAGTTCCAGGGGGCAAACTCTCTGGAGGTTTGGGCGGTGTGCCCACCAATTCAGTGAGTCTTTCACTGTCCTTGGTAAGTGAACAACCTTGCTGAGGTCATCTTCCGACGGGGAGCCCTGCTGCAATATGCAGTATTGTAGGGGGAGCATGTTCCATCTTGCCCAAGGTACCAGGTCTATGCAAGACGTCATGCAGCCGAGAACCTGTGCCACTTGCCCCAGCGTTGGCTCGGCTGTGGACCTTAGGGTCTGTACCATCGACATCACTGAGTCAACCCACTTTATTGAAGGTCTTGCCAATCCCTCAGCCATGTCTATTTCTGCGCTGAGGTGTTCTATGTGTTGTGAGGGATGTAGGGAGTTTGTCTCCTGATTGACTACCCAACTGTGCTGGAACATAGTCGCCAGGACCAAGTCTGTGTCTCTCCGAGACTGGGCACTGCTGTGCACCCGTATCAGCCAGTCATCCAAGTATGGGTTGATATCCAAACCCTGTTCCCATAATTGGGCTGCTAGGGCAATGGACACTTGTAAACACCCTGGGTGCTGATGTGAGGCCGAACGGTAGAGCCTGATACTGTAGGTGTTGACCCAGTATGTGGAATCGGAGAAAGCGCTTATGGCGCGGTCTGATTGGGATGTGAGTGTATGCATCCTTCAGATCTATGGATGTGAGGTAATCCCCCACTCGTATGTTTTTCAGGGTCAACCAGTGGGTCTCCATTTTGAACTGTGGGGTGGATATGAACCTGTTCAGGAATTTTAGGTCCAAGATAGGTCTGAGGTCTCCATTTTTCTTTGGAACCAGGAAGAAAATGGAGTAGACCCCTGTGCCGGTCTCGGATGCTGGCACTGGTTGAATAGCATTGTTTTGTAAAAGGTCTTGGATAATCTCCTGTACCTGGTGGGCGGTGGCCCTCTTTTTTGAGATGGGAGACAGTACCACTCTGTCCCTGGAGGGCATGCTTGAAAATTCAATAGCATAACCTTGGGATATAATTTTCAGGACCCATCTGTCTGATGTTGTCTGTTGCCATTGCCGATGGAATGACATCAGTCTCTGACCCACAGGCAGGTAGTCCCAGTGTGGGGTTTGGATTGGCAATAATATGGTGGAATAGTCAGTACTGCTTTGACTTTTCTCCTCTGCCTCTGCCTCCAAATCATGGGTGTCTACCTCTAGTTGCTGAGTATGTACCTTGTGAGGAGCCTCTGAAACTACTGTTGTTGGAGCCTCTCCCTTGAAAGGAATGATTTGTGTAATTCTGCCTTCTGTTCTGTTGAAACCTGTTGTTCCCCTGAAACCTGCACTGAGCAGAAGGCAAGTAAATGTTTTTTTGTTTATCTTTTACGAGGTCCTTGCCCTCCTCTTTTTGTTTCAGGAATTCTTTCAGGCCTTCGCCGAACACATTGTCCCCTTTCAGGGGCAAGTTCTGTGAAAGTATCTTTGACTCATTGTCTGCTTCCCAGAGTTTGAGCCATAGAGCTCATCTAGCTCTGTTTGTCAATGAGGCAGATCTAGCTTCTAACTTTATTGTGTCCACTGCTTGTCTCCCAGATATTTAGCTGTGTCTAGGGTACATTCTAGCAACTCTGCTTCCCTGGACTTGAAGTCTGCTTTCTCTAGCAGTTCTTCCAACCAGCGAATCTGTGCCCTTGCAGAATAGACCGCTATGACCACAGCCCTAGCTGTCATGCCTGAAAACTCAAACAGCTTCTTTAGTATCTCTCTTACCTTCTTGTCAGTGGGGTCTTTAGTGAGATAGTGCCACAAGGCAGCACCATCTTTTTGCTGAGTGCTGCGATTTGAGGGTCTATAATGGGTGCCATACACCACAACTTGACCTTGTTCTCATACTGGGTACATTCTGTCTAGGTTTCTTTTCTCAGACATGCGACCAGGCTCTGCAGCTTCCCATTCTTTCGTGAATATGTCATCGATAGCGGGGCAGCTAGGGAATGTGTCCTTGGTCTTCTGATTCTTCTGGATCATGGGGTTGAGCTTGGACTCAGGCTTTGGTTTGTCTATGTCAAACCCCATCATCGATTTAATGGCCCTCATTAGGCCCAGAATCAGATCAAAGGAACAATGTTGTGATGTTAAGGAAGGTGTATTGGGTACAATGTCCATATCCTCATCACCTGAATCAACATCCCCACCGTCGTCAGGTGCCCCACCTGTGTCCTCGTCCCCTGGAAGGGGTGTCACAGGTTCTTCATCAATATCTGGCTGGGGAGGGGTGCTTGGACCTGGAGCTGGGACAGGGATGGTAGGGGGTGGTGATCTTGTCTTTGTCAGTGATTCCAGCTTTTCCATAACCTTCAGCATGAAATTTTGCTGGCTTTCCATCATAGCCACCGTCGCCTGTTGAGTTTGAATAAGGAGAGCCCCTGGATTCATCCAGCCAGAGACTCCAGGCCCTTGACTGTCCAGGTCAGTGCTGGAAGGTTGACCACCCACTGCCTGTTAGTCTTCGTGAAGGCAGGCTGGGCAGAGAGGTCCTGGGGTGTGGGGTAGCAATGCAGTACTGCAGGACATATACTTCTTGGCCTTCACCATCTGAAAAGATGAAAGAATGACAGAGTTATATATGTTACCCGTTGGGGTAAAGTACCTGTGAGACAGGTAATGTAAGCAATGCCCCACCCTCATATATATTTCTTTTAAAAACCTATATAAATATATATATATATAAATATAGGACATCCCAGATCATGCTATGTTGCTTCAATGCCTAATACAGTCCCAAGACGCACTGATTGTGGGGCTGGGGTGAGGTCCATGGAGGTCAACAGTACAGATCAAACAACATAAGCGCATGTCTGAAATGCTGTGACATCCGCATCCAGTGCAGAGCCTTGCTTGTGAGCAGAGAAAGTGAGGCCAAGCGTAAAATGGACACTGAGCCCTTAGGATTATGTTCTCCAACCAAAATGGTGGTCAAGCTGCCTTCAGATGGGGTGATGCAGCTGTGAAATAATCCTGCCCAAGATGGCGGCTGATTATTACTTTGGGCGTCAGCCTTGCTTAAAATGGTGGCCGATTGATTTCCTGTGGAGAGGGTACTGTAATCCCCTCCTAAAATGGTATCCAAGATTCGTGCACAAAATGGTGGCTGATTGGTTTTCTGTAGATAAAGTAATCCTCTCCTAAAATGGCATTCAAGATTCGTGCCCTGTATAGAACCACATGGAGGGGGGATGGGGGGGCTCGGCATGGCTGGGACCAAGATTCGTACATTGTTTAAACAAGGTGCACCCTTAAGATTAGCTTGCAGCAGTAAATTGCCCATAATAGTAAATGCCCCCTCAGTTCTTTTGTTTGTAGCAGTCGCTGTGTTAGGGACTGCAAGAAACTAATGCCTGTTTGTAGCAGTTGCTGCCCTAGGGACTGTGAGCATAAGTGATCTGAGTGCTCCAAGCAACCGCAGGCATTCATGGGCCAAGGTATTGCCATTAAATTCCCTGCGGCAGCCGCTTAGGCAGGGACTGCGAGCGGAATCCAGATCAGTGTCCTGCGCTACCTGCTGACTCAGTGGTAGCGCAAGACCAGGGAAGAAGGAAGGAATGGCTGCATGGCTTCCGCTTGTGAGGGGATGCCATGAGTCTGGCCAGAGGCCCACATGCGATGATAAGGGAACAGACGCTGCTAGCACACCAGTTGCTGCGTAGGGGAAGCTCTGCTTGAGAGGAGAGCTGCCAGCAGCTGATCGAGTGTCAGAGCGCAAGATTCAAATAGTACAGCAGGGCATGCATTGGCAAACGGCTCACTCTAGTTCATTTTACAACACAATTCGAAGAAGGCAATTTTCTTAGTAATTTGTATAAAAAACGTGGGAGAGAGAGAGAGGTACAACAGCACTTCTAATGGGATCTTTCCTGAATTACAGGACACAACTGAGCAGCTAAAACACTAACAAACAACCAAAAGATCAGTTTTTCTCAAATCTCTCTGTCTCTCTCTCAGCCCTAAACAAACAATTCACACTAATCCAACAACAACAGCTGAAGTGCAAAATTATTCCAGCTGAAATGCAAAATTACTCCAGCCCTGGGTTTCAAATGAATTATCTCTTATTGCTAATAAAGAAAACTACTTAAAACCAGCTCAAATTATCAGATCCTAAATTAAAAAATTCAATTTAGCTGTTGTGGCCACTTCAAGCCAGACAACATATCAAGGTTTCCAGTTAAGCATATTAAATTAAACTGCTGTGGGAGCCACACAAATCTTTGTAACAAGCTTGGCCTACCTTTAGATAATTAGTTAACAGGGACTCCTGGAGTGCTTGCAGCCTCTTCAGATACAAAGCTGAAACTGGAGAATGGAGACTCCTGGGACCTAGGTATGCTGTGAAATTTGATCTAGATCACATGTGTATCACTAGCCTATCAGGTGGGTTGAGAACCCATAAGGTAATGTCTGGAGTGTTATTGATACAACATAACACAATTGTTATCAAGTGGCAGTGCAGTGTGGGAAATGTAAAAGGGTGCCATGATGGTGGGCAGGTGATTGGGTTCTTTTGAGTACTCTGAGCCCAGGCAGGGTCAGAACCAAGACTCGTTCTGTGAAAGGCAGTGTAGACAGGAAGCAGGTGCTGAAATGCTACATCTCATTTCCCAAAGGGTCCTACTTCTACTGATTTCTGCAGCTGTGTGGATAGGAGCACTGGGAGGCTAAATGACTTGCTCAGGGTCACACAGTGAGTATTTGGCTCCAATGGGTGTTGAACCTGTGCTTTCCTGGTTCTCAACAATGATCTTACCACTAGAGGACCACAAGCTTCTGCTCACCCCCTGGGAATGGTTGTCTCAGTATACAGCTCATTGAGTAGGACCAGTGATTTTCCACTTTCAAAAATGTTCAATTCTGTTTGCTAAAATCTTAAAATCCATTTTTTTTCATTTTGCCCCACAATTGAGTTTAAATTAGTATGTTTTGTGCAAAAATATGGCTCAAAATGGTAGGTTTTTCACAAAAATGCTGGTGCAAAGTGGGGTGGTTTTAATGATAAAGTGGGTCAAAAAGAGCTTTTTCATGAAAAAACATTTTTTTTGAAAGTTTAACCAGGGAATACATACTCTGCTGGGACAGCTAATTTCTGGATGTATTCTGGGGGGAGGGAGATGGGAAGAATGTAGCAATAAGTTACAAAAAACAAAAATACAAAGTTATACAGATAAGCAGAAACAAAATAAACAAGTTGGGCACGGCACAGCATCTGAAGAGTTCTAATGCAATAAAGTGGAGCCTGCTCACTGGTGCAAGCAGTAGAATTACTGCTTGTGGTGCTGCAAACCCAGGTTCACAAGAAGCCTGAAGGGTCAGGTGATGGGCGGGTGAGCGTATAATGGACTGCTCTTCTCCTCCGTGGTGTTTAGGTTGAGGTGATCAGCAATAGTCCAACTTCTGGCAGTGGTGGGGAGTCAGTGCATCTTACCCCTCAAACAATTGCAGTGTCAGTGGCTTGGTGAGTGTTGGCATGTTCATGCACAGGAGCGTGTGTGATATTCCTCTGATGCCACTGCATGTCTGAGCCACTGGGAAACATAGCACAAAAATCCCTCTATCCAGTGCATTATGGTGCCATGGGCCATGGCTCAGTATTCTGCTGAAAGACACTGACATAAGCCTTGGTCACAATTTAAGGTTGAACTCAGTCCATCCTCTTGAGGGGAGGCCTGCTATGAGGGGCCATGGACATCGGACTTGGGCAGCTAGGGGAATGCTGGGTGGATAAGGAGAGTGTGGGTCTAGTACAGGAATGAGATACATCCCTACCTGACCAGAGATCCTAAAATAGAATTAACTAAGAAAATGCAATGAAGTGCAGAAGGCAGCAATTGGTAGGATGAACAAGGTACAGTAATGCTAGAATCAGCAAGGGGGAATGGTAGAAATGGAGGGGGAATGGGGGAACTCTATTTTGACACAAGCAGGGCAGAAGGGTGAGTGTAGGATCAGACAGCAGCAAAATACAGCCCAAGTCCAGGATCAGGGGCAACTGTATGGGAGTAAAATGAACTCACAGAGGAGAGATCTGAGTGAGTGAGAGGAAGAGGCAGTACAAATGGTGATGGGGGCCAAAGTTTGGGGAAGCTGAGGGAGAAAGCAGCCTGGTCAGCAGAGTATTTTATTAATGGTAGAACAAGTGAACAAGAGACAAAGTGCACAGAGAGTAAGTAGTAGAAGAAGGGGACGTGAAGAGGGAGAAAAGGTAAGAGGGAAGGCAGCCAAACCAAATTTGGAGATTAAGATAGTGCTATGAGCAAGGCGCATGGCATGAAGGGGGGAAAGGACTGGGAGGAATGCAATGAACAATGGTGGGTTCTAGGGGGCTGTCCAGGGCAAAGCAACAGAAGAAGTGAAAGAGAGGGTCCAGTCTGGCTAAGGTGATCTGGATTCCATGATTCAGTTGCAAAAACGTACTCAAATGCTGGTTTAAAAATGTCAAAATCCATTTTTTCTGGTGTTTCCTTTAAAAACAGAAAATCATTTACCCCAATTTATTTCTCTTTTATTTACCAAGTAGGTGCACTAGACAAATCAGTTGTCTACTTTCAGGCATGACCAGGGAGAATTAGAATACAAGTTTGATCAAAAGTAAGGAACAGCTATAACAAATCTTCAAAACAAACAGTTCAGTACAAAATACACAACTGCAAAATAATAGTATGAAAACAGTGTTGGGAGTAATACAATGAGATTAATGGCATGTGGTCATTCAAGACAATACATTTCTATATTTATTTTATTTTATTTAGATTTTGATGACCGGGTAAACCCAGGCACTGAGACCACTGGTCCCTTTTCCGGGGGTAACCCGGAGTTAAATTACATGCACCAATATTACATACATCAGACAGTATTACAAGGAGTAGAAGTGAGACAGCATCAACTGGAGAGACAGTAATTACAGGTAGATAAATCCGGTGGAACAATTGTAACAATACAGAGTTAGTAGAGGTCATAGTTCAGCCATTTGACAACAGGGCACGAGAGAAACATTAGGTCTGGTAGGAGAAAGGAAGACTAGCAAGTGCAGCCACATAGGCTAAGTTCCAGCAGGTAGACCTTAAGGCTGGCCTTGAATCCTTGAAGAGAATGCCTCTCGACCAGATTAGCCGGGAGCGTGTTCCACAGGTACAGGGCAGCATAAGAGAAAGAGTGCTTACCCGAGTTGGTGCGTATACAGGGGATGGTTGGGGCTTGCTGGACAAAGACCTCATTTCTCTGCTTTGTACTCTGGGGTTTAGCAGCCCACAGAGGTGGGTTGGTGGTGGTGAGTTTATGAGTCAAGCAGAAGGTGGAGTAGTCCAGTTTATGGTGTAAGGTCAGCCAGTAGAGGTCTGCAAGGACCTCACAGTGATGTCTCCTAGGAGGAGAGTTTGTGGCAAAGTGTGCGACTCTGTGGTGAAGTACCTTTAGTTTTCTGAGTTCCCCTTCTCATAGGAACTGCAGTAGGGGGGCTCCATAGAAGAGGTAGGGGAGGAGTGTGCGGTTTGAGATTGCACACCGAGCCCCGTCAGTGAGGGAGTTTCCCAGTCGGTAGAGAAGTCCGAGTCTCTGGTGGATGGACTTGGTTAGTGAATCAATGTGGGGCTTGTAGAACAGTTCATGGTCAAGAAGTATCCCCAGGTATTTGATCCTGTCAAGGACATCGACCTGCTTCCCCTGGTTCAGTTTAAGCTGGAGAAGGTCACTCCTATCTGGGCCGAGGTGCCTGGGCCCAAACAGGACAGCCTTTGTTTTCTCCTCATTCAGTAGTAGAGAGTTGGTGGAGAACCAGGCTTCAAGTGTAGTGAGACTAGATTGGAGTTTAGCAGTGATGACATTGGGTACCGGGTCACTGTAGTAGACAACAGTGTCATCAGCATAAAGGATGAGATTGCTCGTCCCACGAGCCAACTCTATGTCATTGACAAAGAGAGTAAAGAGCAAGGGATTGAGCCCTGGGGTACCCCTGACACCACTGGATGGATGCTGGACTGCGTTCCTCTCCAGGTGACTTTTTGACTTCTGTTTAGTAGGTAGCTCTCAAGCCAGGAGTAGGAGAGGCCATCTAGACCAAGGAGGTGAAGTTTGGTAAGCAGCAGGCTGTGGTTGACTAAGTCAAAAGCCTTTGATAGGTTGATAAATAGGGCTTCAGTGAGGGAGCCTTGGTTCATGGCGTCAAGAGCATCAGATGTTAGCCGGATGAGGGCTGTGTCAGTGCCATGGGTTTCCTGAAGCCATGTTGAATATCGGCTAGGAGGGAGTGATGCTCTAGGTAGTCATGTAGCTGGTTGTGAACCAGTGTCTCCTGAACTTTTTCGAGAGGGCAGAGGATGGAAATGGGCCTAAAGTTCCCCACTCTGTCCTTAGGCCCTTTTTTGTTAACCGGGACTATGGTGCCTACTTTCCATTTGTTCAGGACCGTGCCCCCAAGGAAGGATCTGTTGATGCGCCAAGTGACAGGGAGGGCAATGGCAGGGGCAGCAGTCCTCAGCAGTCTAGATTCAAGCAGATCATGTCCTGGTGAGGAATCAGGGTTAATCCTGAGCAGGAGGTGCAGTACTTCAGGAGGTTTGGCGAGTTTGAGGTGAAACTGGGGTCATGTGTTTTCCCAGGTGGTGTCACCAGAGAGGGGATCGCCAGGTGGGATATGGGGAGAGGGTCCACCTGGGTTGGAGAAGGAGACATTGAAGGCCTCTGCTACTATGGAGGGGTCATAAGTCAAGGTGTCTCCGATGAACATAGCTCCATCCTGTGCAGGGGAGGCACCCTTAAGTAACAGGTTAATTTGGCTCCAGAATTTCTTGGGGTCACGGAGGTGACTAGTCTGGAGATCATGTAGGTACTTAGTTTTGTCATATTTGGAGGCTTTCTTGCAGTAATGCCTTAATTCTCTATATCTCTCCCAGTCTGTGCTACTGCCGATGGATTTGAACAATCCCCAGGCCTGGTCATGGAGCAACAGGCTGCATTTAAGGCCTGGACTTAGCCATTTGTGACACTTTCCCTGTACCCTGAGCTTCTTTCGTAGCATGTGAGCATTAGCCATGGACAGAAATGAAGAGGTGAAGTATTCTAGGGCCTCATCCAGGGTGGGGAGGGTGAGAATGGGATGGCAATTGATGGCACGAAGGTCGGAGCAGAAATTGTTGGTGACAAGTCTGGTGTAATTCCTGGCCTCTATAGTCCTGGCATTCGGTTTAGGGGGCTTGTTGGACCAAACACAAAAGATTGGGGAGTGGTCACTCAGGGAGTCAGACATGATCCCGGCACAAGAATATGGTCAGGGCAGGAGACAAGGGCCCAGTCAAGTAGGGAGTGGTTGTTAGACTTGGTATTGAGCCTGGTGGGCAGGTTTATAATTTGGGTCAGGTTGGAGTCAAGGACCGGGTTTCTATTAGTCGAGGTCCCAAGGGCAAGCCAATTTTGGTTAAAGTCTCCGAGGAGGATGAGTTCCCACAGGGGATGCTCGGCCGTGGCATGTATTAGGGATTTGAGGGAAGTAGCAGCAGTCTGGGCCGGGAGATAAATACACCCAACGTACAGTGGTTTGGTGTCTCTAAGTAATGACTTAACAAGAAGGATCTCATTTACAGAGTTACAAAGGGGGGGAGGTCCATCTGTGAGGCATTGAGACTCACTTTGGTGTAGATAAGGACCCCACCACCTCTCTTGCCTACACAATCCCTTCTATAGGTATTGTAGCCAGTACAATAATTAACTTAGAAAATTTGCTTTTTATTTGGAGGCATCTGATTGGCTAGTTCCCCTTCAACAGGGGTACATTAACTTTCAATAGATACCCACCAAATAAAAAGCACTAGTCCAAAACTGCCATATGCCAAGCCATGTATCCTTGTGCCCAGCCTGCTACTTCACTGGCTGAAACACTAGGCAAAAAATTTCAAACTGCTGCCATATTTTTTTTGCCAGTTAGCGAGACAGAGTAAGCCCCACCAGAAACACAAACAAACAAGTTTATAAAAAAAAAAAAAAAAAAGACTCGGCTGCACAGCATCGGCAAAATGTATTTATTTTTTTACATCTACCAGTATTGCAGCTTCTAAGAGTAACGCTCTTCACCGCTCGCTCCTCAAAGCCGTCTCTTCAATCACGGCTTTGTTTGATCTCTGCCCAACCCCCGTTTCTGCCCAGTACTGCAGCCCCTGCCCCAAAATGTCTCTATGACACGCTGGGAGCCCACCCCAGCATGGCAGAAATGTCATTTTCCGACAGGGGTGCCCAATCCCCGTCGGTTTCACTGCTCCCCCTCCCCCCAAAAAATGTCTGAATGCCTTGCTGGAAGCCCACCCCAGCGTGGCAGAAATGTCATTTTCCAATGGGGGTGCCCAAACCCCCACCGGCTTCACTGCCCCCCAAATGTCTGAATGCCACATTGGGAGCCCACCTCAGCATGGCAAAAGTCCCCCATAATCAAAAAAGAAAGCAAAATACCTGAAAAACCAAAAAACCTTCCCTCGTAGATTCTTTACTCCCTTCCCCCAGCCTTCACCCACCCTCTGCGTACCCCACCTCCCCACACCCCCACCTCAACCCATACTTACCTCTGGAGCCCAGCACAATGATCTTCAGTGGACTGGGAACACGCCTGCACTCTTCAAAGCCGACTACTTAACTGAAGAAATGCCGTAAGCTGTATAATGGCATAAATGGACAATTTACAACTTTAGTGCATATCTCAGTCATTTTGGGAATTTTTTCACCAATTTTTCAACATGAGTTTAGTTCACTCATGAACCGTGACACTGAAATGTTGATTCAGTCCCGAAGGTGATTTCGCGGTCACTGCACAGAACCACCTTTTGGGACAGATAAACAAAATGACAGTGTCACAGTTCATGAGGTAGGCCCCCAAAAACCCTATGTTGAAAATTTGGTGAAGAAATTCCCAAAATTTACTCTTTTACGAGCGTGCGTTGCGCAGTTCCTACGCACACTGGTAACTTCGAGAATTTTCAATATTTTTACTCCAGATTTTCAGCACTGCCATTTCACCACACCTCCTTATGAACAGTACAACTGTCATTTCTCACATCTCACCCAAAATGTGTTTTCGCACATGCAGTGCACAATAGCACGATCGTTGTGCAAAATCAGTGTCCGGGACAGCTTAAGAAAATCACAGTGACACTGTTCATGAGCAGAGGTCTTAAAATGGCTATGTTGAAAATTTGGGTGAAAACATTCATAAAAATGACCATTTTATGAGCGTGCATTGCGCAGTTCCTACACACACTCGTAGGTTTGCGAATTTTTTATAATTGCAGTCCAGATTTTCAACATTGCCATTTTACCACACCTCCTTAGCAGTACAGCTGTCATGTGTAAAATCTATGAAAATCTGTATTGTCATGTAACAGAAAGGGACTATTTTTTCTCTCCTGTCAATAAATATACTGTTAAATGTAAAACTTTACTGCTCAGAGTAATTATTTATTATATATTATTGTTACTCAACTAACTGCCCATTTTCTAAGTGCAATAATACCCTCCAGTGTGGGTGGTATTGTGCTATACCAGACCTTCCAGGGGCTATAAGGCCCTCCGCCTGCGGCGTCGGGCCTCATTACGCCCCTGGGCGGTCCGGTATAGCACAATACCGCCCACCCTATTGGGCATTATTGCTTATATAGAGAACAGGGTTCTTATATCTTCAGTTGTAGAAGTGACATGCATGTATAACAGTAGAGATCTGGTTTGTAATCAACTCAAGGGAAAGAATATACAGTTGCTTGTCATAGGAAGATTCGAAATGCAGTTTTAAAGGCATGAATGGATAAGCGCTGGCGGACTGCGTTTGGGATAGAGTTCCATACTGTAGATGCCATGAAGGAGAACGGCATCTCTACAAGTTAGGTCCTGTTCCTTGAGGTGCATAGCAATCCAGGAACATTAGATCTGAATGCATATGCTAGGCTGTCAGGTCTCAGTAACACTGTGAGACACATGGAGGATTGCTTGTTCACAACTGTAGAAATCAAACTGTCCTTAGCAGATTTTCTTAGGTCTGTTGTAGGGAGCCATCCAAGATTAGAATAGCGGTCTCAGAGGAGAGTATACCTATTTGTGACTAGAGCAAACCTGCAGATATTATTGTAAGCCATGTTCCATTCCTGCAGGGTGGTTTTGGAGGCAGAGTAGTAGACTGCCATTCCATATGTTAGTTTGGGTAGCAGGATGCTTTGGGAACTTGTAATATGGGCTGAGGGAAAAAGGCTGTCTTTGACCCTATATGAACAAAATCGGTGATTTGATGCCTTTTATCATGGCAGTTTAGATAGAAGAAGAAAGTGACAAGAGGGTAGGGGTAGTGCTGTGGTATTTATGAAAACCATGCTGGGCAGGGGACAGAAGATTGTAAGAGAAGAGATATTCAGCTAGTTGGAAGGAGACCAGTTTTTCAAGAAGTTTGTTTAACTTTATAGAAAAGTCCAAGTCTGGCATTGACAGCCTTACATGCAGTGGAGATATGCACCAATAAGTCTAAGGATACATCAAGTGTCACTCCAAGATAGTTGAAGTTAGTGACTGTAGTAAGAGGAGATCCACCAGTGCACCGGACTGTGAGTGGGATGTTACACTTTTTTAATTTATGGCCAATTCAAATAGCATGGCATGTATCTTGGTGGTATTAGGAGCTTGTTGGATCAGAGCCAGGATTGTACAAAATGGTAGACAGAAGCAAAGTGGCAATTCAGTTTGGGAATGCTGAGAGCTAGTGTAGAGGGGAAGGTCATCAGCATATAGAATTGGGGGTGCAGTGTCTGAGACTACTGTGTATGGAATATACGTTACTGGAAAAGATGAGGGGACCCACTATAGAGCCTTGAGGGACCTGACTGTGGTAGCAGAAGGGTCTGATAGGGTGTGGTCAAATTTAACATGTTGATACCTGTTACCCAGATAACATTTGAACCAATTCAGGGTTGAGGGAGAGACATCCAAAGCACTTAATCTGCTGCATAATAGGTTGTGATCAATTAGGTTGAATGCCTTTGTGAGGCTGATGAAGACTGTCTGTGACTTGGCCACTATCCATGGCAGAGGAGATAGAAGAGGAGAATGACAAGAGGGCAGTGTTAGTGCTGTGACATTTATGAAAACCGTGCTACACAGGGGACAGGAGGTTGTAAGAGGAGAGATATTCAGTCAGCCAGGAGGAGAACACTTTTTCAAGAAGTTAGCTTAATATTAGGAATATAGTGATGGGCCTATAATGATAGATGTTTGTTTCGTCCCCTTTCTTGTACACATGGATGATATGGGATATCTTCCAGATATCAGGGAATATTTGGGATGTGAGGGATAGGTTAAACATTTTTGTTAGCAGCAGGGCAAGCTCAGCTGCAGCAATCCCAAGAATTTTAGGTTCAAGTTCATTGGAGCTGACTGACTTAGACGTAAGGATTTGCAATAGGAGTCTAAATGCCTCACAGCAGGTGGCTGCTTTAAATTAGAAAGGAAGGTGGCATGAGCTGGTTTTGCTGGAGAGAGGGCAACCGGAAGAGCTAGAGGAGGTGTGAAAGACATCTGTGTAGGCTGCGAAGTCAGAAAAGCAATGATTGAAAGCATTTACATACAGGGCTGCTGTTATTTACACCGTCAACATTTAGATCTCTAGTCATGTGTTTGTCAGCCTGACCTAGGACTTGTTTAATGCTATTCCAAAACAGTTTAGGGTTATTGGCTAAGGCAGTGAACAGAGATTCAGAGACTTTTATTACCTCAGAGAGCCTTTTTGCACACATTTCTAAGCATTCTGTAATTATGTTCCTTCCCCCTCCCAAGCTAGACACTCGGGACAATCAAGCAACTGAAGCACAAGCAGCTCACCTGAGCAGCTGAGGAAGCCAAATCTCCAGCCTGATAACTTTCGAGGTAAAGAGAGCCTCTTCTCTTTGTCTGGATGCCTGCAGAGGGGTGCTAGCCCAACGGCGCTCGCACCGCTCACTACCCGCCTCCAACCACCCTCCCACCCAGGGGCGGCTGTCAATTTAAGTATCCACCCCGTGACATCACATCCGGTGATATCACGTCCTGTTGCCCAGAACCTATCTCCCCACTTTCCCATTTGCAGGTTATACCTGCTGGCCACTAGAGGGACCTATGCTCCCTCACTACTTCCTACTCCTACCTGTACAGCACTACTTCCCTGGGATCTTGCTCACCACAATGTATTGGCCCTGCCTCATGCTCTGCCTGTGCCTATCCCCACTAGCAGTGCACTTACCCACTTACCCATCTGCTAGTCCACACTGTGCCCTGGCACCCCTCCCTCCCCTTGCTCCTGAACCTCCTCTCCTGCCCCTTGGGACCTCTGTGTGTCCCCGTCCCTGCCCTCCCCCTAGCTTTCTCTTCACCTCAGGCACATCTGGGTGTCTTCTTATTCTTGCTTTCCCCTCCTGTACCTCCCTGCCCACCCCTGCTCCCTTAGCCTCCCCTCCCTCTCCTGTCAATCGAGGAAAACTCTCACCATCTCCCAGCCAGGGTGTTAGTCATGCTACTACTCCTGTCAGGAACATTCATCCAAACCCTGGTCCGGTTCCCAGGAGCTCCCAACTCGCACCACAGGCCTATGCATGGTCTCCATGAATATCTGTAGCCTCCTAAAAGGTTTGACTCACTACAATGCCTGGTCACATCAATTAACCCTGATGTCATCACCCTGGTTGAGACTTGGCTGTCAAAATCCTCCCCTGACTCCCTAGTCTCCCTTCCTGGTTTCACCCTTTTCCGGTCCGACCGTGTTGGGAGATGGGGCGGCAGCTGCGCTATTTATGTCAAAGAATTTCTCCCCATACTAGCCCTGCCCACTCCCATCCTTGACTCCAGGGCCCAGGCGCTAACGCTGAAACTAACCCCTGACCCTTTAAAGGGACCCCTTTATCTGACTACTGCATACGTGCTCCCCAGGGACCAAACGCAGGCCATTGCCTCTCTTACAGAATACCTTACCTCTCTACCTCCTTCCGCTGATCAAATTCTGGTGGGTGACTTAAATGTCAACTGGCTCAGCCTCCTCCTCCTCTACCCGAGACTCCTTTTCTGCAATAGACCTAACGCAACTAGTTACCCACCCTACCAGGACTAACCCCAAGACAGGCTCCAGTACCCTGCTTGATGTGGTACTCACCAACCGCCTCTAATCGGCTCCCCAACGCATAAGTCCTCCCAGACTCTCTCAGCGATCACTCCCCATTCTATTCCACTGGTCAACCTCAGTCCCCAACCCATAGCACAGTCCACATGCCGGGCGCCTAATACCTGGTGGACTGATAAAACTTAAGGAACTTCTGTCCCAAATTGACTGGTCTCCTATACAGGCAACTCCTGACATCGACACAGCTCTCTCCTTCTTTACCCAAACTTTTAATAATGCCTGTGATATCTTTGCCGCAGTGTTGACCCGCTGTTCTAAAAGGAAGAATGCCCCTTGGGTTATCCCAGCTTTGATCCACCAGCTCAAACATAGGGACAACCTATGGCACTGTGCCATTGAGACTGGCAGGCCCAATGACAGGCGGTTATATGCTGCCACCTGAAACAAGTGCACTCGGGCCATCAGAAAGGCCAAGTCTGAGCACTATCGGTCCTCACTCACTGCCTCATGGGAGAATCCCAGAACCTTCTGGGATAACATTAAACAGTTAAATGGGAGTGCACACTCCCCACCCACCCAGATCAACATTAATGGTGTGATCTCCTCAGACCCAGCCCTCATAGCCAACCACCTCAACACCTCATTCACTGACCTTAGCCCTATCCTCCCTACAAATTTTTGACCCTCCTCCCCAGCACCTGCCGTAAATCTTTCTCGCCTTATTTTCTCCTCCCGTGTTTCTGCCCAAGAACTTAGGCCGCACCTTGTCACTGCCCTCAAGAGTAATAGTACAGGTAGTGACACCCTGGATCCGTGTATCCTACGGCTGGTCTTAGACACAGTCCTTACCCGATCACATGCCTCATCAACCACTCTCTTGCCTGGGGAAGGTTCCAACTGCCTGGAAAGTCACCACTGTCACCCCTATCTTTAAAGGTGGTGATAGGACTGTGGCTGGAAACTATCGACCGATCTCCATTCTCTCTCCGCTCTCCAAGGCCTTGGAAAAAGTGGTGGCCTTTCAAATCTGTGACTACCTCTCCACCTACAATGTCCTTTGTCCTGAGCAGCATGGCTTCCGAGCGGGGCACAGTACCAACACAGCCCTCCTAGAGTTCTTCAACTTTCTCCACTCCTCCTTAGACACTGGTTCTCTGGCTGCTGCTGTCTTCATTGACCTCTCGAAAGCTTTCGACACTGTCTCCCACCCCCTCCTTCTTGATGCCCTTAGTCTCTCTGGTTTTGCTGCTGGGCCTGTCTCCTGGTGCACCAGTTATCTGTCTGACCGCTCACAGTGTGTAAAATTAATGGGACCTACTCAGACATCTGTCCCATCTTTTCTGGGGTTCCCCAGGGCTCCATTCTGGGCCCCTTACTATTCTCCCTTTACCTTAACACCCTTCCACGCTCTTGCTCAGGGAACATTCTATTGTACGCTGATGATGCAGTCATCTTTGCCTCAAGTTGTAACCCTACTGCCCTCCAGGACTCGCTGCAGAAGTCCTTCACTGAAGCCGAGGGCTGGTTCAAGGAACATAGATTGGTGATAAATCTTAAAAAACCAAAAACCATGTTCTTCACTCATCCCCAAAACAAGTCCTGCAACTTCAAACTCCTCATTCACTCTGGGTCCTCATTCCCACTGAACAAGTTTGCTCCTATAAATACCTAGGGATCCATTTTGACCCTCCTCTTCTTCCATGGACACATCGCTGAACTAGCCACTGCCACTAATATCCGATTGGGCATCTTACATCGGTATAAACACTGCCTCCCCGGAGGCTCTTGACTCGAGTCACCTCCTCCTATCCTGTCCCTAGTGGACTATGGACTGCTGGTGTATGGTGCTGCTGATCAGACCGCACTCCATAAAATTCGCTTTTCTCTGAATAAGGCCTGCAGGTTAATTACTGGAGCACCTAGGATGACACACACCTGTCTACTGTATGCTAAAGCGCTGGTACTTGATCTCGCACGGCGCCTCAAATATCTTACCTGTACCCTTACAAAAAGACCCTCCTTGGGCTTTCCCCACCAGGATTGACCACCACCATACGCGCTCTGTCCCACTAGTTCATACTGGACCTCTGGGAAAACCTCTCTTGTTATCCCTAGAGCTAGGACCTCTCACGGCCAAAGAGCCTTCAGCTTTAGGGCCCCTCCAGGTTCAACACACTGCCCCTCCATCTCCGAAGCTCCAACTATATCGTGCTTCAAAACTTCCTTACGTAACCACCTTATTAACACCCGATGCTGTAACTGCCACTAGTCAAAGCCGTACTCAATACTTATGACAAAGCTTTATTACTAAGCTGCTAAGGATGACATAACTCTGGTATTGTTTGCATCCATCCTACCTGTACCAGCTTGTTTGTATCTATGTCTTAATTTTACTGTTATACTTATGTGTTGTACTGCTATACTGTGTATTTTGGTTTGTCTTACTGTGACAAGGTAGCTTTGTAAATGAGCCTATGGCTCAAAGGTTTTCCAAACTGCTGTTTAAATAAAATAAAATAAAATTAAAAAAAGTCCCAGTTAGCACCAGTCTTGGATGTGTTAAAGGTGAACCAGCTTGTACTCCTCTGTTTAATGAGGGTCAGCAAGCAGCGATCCAGCCATTTGGTGACAGGGGTATGTACCCATCTTGAGGCAATAGGAGAAAGTTTGTTTTGAATCCCTAAGATTACTTTGTAGAACACATATAGGGCATGATTTACATTGTTTGTGAACCACACTTGTGACCAGTCCACTCTTCCAATTTCCTGTTTAAGCATGGTGGGGTCAAGCTTGGAGGAGTCATGCAAGTGAATAATTCTTGGGGGGAGGGGCTTAGGATCCTTAGCACTCCAGATACAATAGACAGGGGAGTGGTTGCTTATGGAGTCAGGGAGTACACCTGAGCAGATAAATCTGTCAGGACAAGGTGCAATTATCCTGTCTGGTAAGATATAGAACAAGCCAGTACTCACTCTTCTAGTAGGCTCAAACATGTGTTGAAGTAGCTGCAGCTTGTTTAGGGTGAGTTCTGCCTTCTTTTGTATGATTAGAAAGCCAGTCAATATTGAAGTCACAAACTGAGTCACCAATTAAGCAATAAATGGAGATGGCATTGTAGAGGTTCCACTGGTGGAATGGGCTTCCCCACTCCTGGCAGTCATGGGTGTGTGCCCACACAATGTCAGCGAGGTGGGCAGTACTAAAAGGGGGGAGGAAAGAATTCTATTGGCGGCAGAAAGATGTATGGCCATAGTGTTGCTAGTACTCTCCGAATAGATATTGGAAAAATGACCCACTCCTACTGTGGTTAGATATTAGGAATGTTTATTTTTGACATACTGTAACTCACACCAGAAATAATGTCACTTTGTAGGGAACCAAAGTTTCAAGGTCAAGCCTCTTCTTCAGTGCATGCAGTTACTAAATAGTAAGGTTGAGTTAAAAATAGTATGTACATACAACCACTTAAATGTACTAACAACAAATAAATGTGGTAGTTGTGTTAGTGCAGTTGATGATATAGAATAAAAATCAGCAAATAATTTTACAGGTGACACCTTTTATTGGACTAACAAAATTATATCTGAGACTAGCTTTTGAGATAATACTCTCTCCTTCTGGTCAGTCCTGAAGAAGAAAGTATTATCTCTCGAAAGCTAGACTCAGAAACAATTTGTTAGTTCAATAAAAGATTATCGCCCACAACATATTGTTTTTTTTTTTCTTCTCTCTTCTTCATCAGGAAATAATAAAAATGCTTCGTAAACCAAGTGTGGAAACATCCACATTGCAGGCATCTGTAATAGGCAAATTCCCAATACTTTATTACATAACTGAATAATTCCTGTTTCTTATAATTTCCACTGAATGACTAACAGGTCAGTAAAAATTCTTTCTGATTAATACTCAACTTTGTAAATCCAATGTGTAACTTTAAGAACACCGGACCCTATTCACAAATGTTTGGAAGGTATGTGCAATCCGTGCATACAGAGCCCACGCAGCTCCACTCCCTGGGACAGGTGCATGCCAGTCAGTATTCACTGTTGCCAGCACCTGTCCATTCCCCCACCTCCCTCAGTGTGTAGCTGCATGAGTGTGGAGTGCAGCTGCATGGGGTTGGATCACAGGACCTGGGCGAGCATCCAATCAGATGTCCGTCCTAGGACCTGAAGTGGATCCCCTGCTGCACACTTGCAGGGGATACTAGCAAAGTGTGGACCCTGGGATATGGAGTCAAATGGGTGATTGGCTGAATGGTTGCCTCCTGCCCTCTCTGGCAGCCTGGTGGGCTGGGGCAGCAGTGTGCAGGGGGCTCCTGTTCCTGCCACACCCAGCTGAAATCTGTTGGGGTGTGCATGAAAGTTACAGCAGGGTCCTTCAGCACATAACTTGTGCCACTCTGGCCCAGCACTCTGTGCCTTAGTGAATGGCGCAGAGTGCGGAGAATGCCCTTGGACCACCCATGGCACGTAGCAGTGCAGACGGCCAGGGGATTCAGTGTGCAAGGTGCTAGTGCACCTGTAGTGAATGCTGCCAGGGGTTCACTGGACCCTGCTGTGTGGCATTCAGTTGTAGGCATGCCTATTTGTCACATATACAGTATGTGGTGTGTAGACATTTGTGAATAGACCAGATTGTCTATAATTATTTTATGATAACTATCCTATGTTGCATTCACAAAGATACACAAAAATAGTCAAAGAAGGAAAGAACCTATGCATGTAATGAAAATAAGACATTCCAAACACAATCATGACTGTCAGGAGTGGGGACACCCATGCTGTCAATAGAACCTTTATCGTGCCACCTCTAGGTGGCACTCAGTGGATACTGAGCCACACATCCCCAGGAGGAGAGCAGAAGCTTTTGATTAGATCACTGTTGGGAACATGGAAATTACAGGTTCAAACCCCACTGTGCCAAATTTAACTGTGTGACTAGAGATGCAGCAAATTTAAATTTCGCCGACAAAGTGCCCACAAAGTGGACACTTTGCAATGTCACTCCACTACGTGGAGTGGCCAATATGAAAGGCTCACTTTGCCTTGTAATTATTACTTCTCATTGTCATTCTGCCTTAATGTGAAGTAAGGCAAAGTGACAACAATATTCACTGCCCCTCCACACACAGTCACCAGAATTATTGTGCATCCCCAAAATGCTCCTGCATTGTGTCCAGAAAACTCCCCAGTGCTGATGAAGTGAAATGAGAGCACAGCAAGAAATGCAAAGTCTCCCAGAAATAATGGTGCACTTAATCATGCATGCAGTGGTCACACTCAGTCACCAGAATTAATGTGCATCCCCAAAATGCTATTGTCTTGTGTCCAGAAAATCCCCCAGTGCTGATGAAGTGAAATAAGAGCATAACAAGAAATGCAAAGTCTCCCAGAATTTATGGCACACTCAGTCATGCGTGCAGTGGTCACACACAGTCACCAGAATTAATGTGCATACCCAAAATGCAACTGTCTTTTGTCCAGAAAATTTCCCAGTGCTGACGAAATAAAATGAGAGCGTAGCAAGAAATGCAAAGTGGTACAATAAAAGGTATCTGATTTGATGGCACGCATCACACACACACACACTACAACTAATACGAAGTGAATTGAAAACCTTCAGTAATATAACCAAATAGTTTAAACAAACTGAAATTATACACTGCTGCACCTCAACAATCAGCAAATAAATGTCAAGAGTTACTGAAAATATTACTGTGTGTATCTTAACACAGTTATACAAGAAAAATATAACCAAAACAGAAAGACTGCCTTTTTCTCCCACTTAATCTACTGTACCTACACAACAGATACACCCCTCCCCCAAAGCACACTTCATGTGTCTGTCAGTACAGACTGAATGTTCTGAATTAACATTCAAAATCCACTCACAAACAATAAACACTTGATGATACGAGCACAGGAGGGTTTCCTACAATCGATGTACTAAATTTTGAGCAAAACAAAAGACTCAAAAAATGCTTTTTTAACAGCTTTTAGAGGTTTTGAATCGCAGAGCTCTGAGAGCAAACTGTCTCCAGCTACCACTACACACACACACTACCCAGAACTGAGGCTGTGCAGAACAATCTAGTGCCCATGTGACCTGCAATCCTATGAATCACTGCAGAATTCACCTTGGAGCTCAATTACAAGGTGAAGTGATGCAAAATACATTGATTTCAATTTACCTCACCTTAAAATTGGTGGAGAAGTGGTTTGGGGAAGGCGTAATAACGCAAAGTCATTGGTTTCAATGGACTTTTCTTTCCTCATTATGACGCAAAGTACTGCACTTCACGTTGCTGATTACTTCGCGGATTCCGCATTACTCTGCAAATCACTTCACGGAGCAAATTTTGGTCACTTTGCCCACCACTGTGTGTGACCCTGAGAAAGTCATTTAACCTTCCTGCTCAGTCCCTGTAACTGCAGAAATGGGTAGAAATAGTACTCCACTGGAAATGAGATGTTGCATCTCAGTAGCTGCTTCCCTGTCTACTACCTGTCCTTGAGTACTGCAAGTCTTGGGTCTGACACTGCCTGCTGCAATCAAAGTTCTCAACAGAGCCCAAGCACCTGCCTACCACCAAGGCATCCATTTCCAGTCCATGCACTGCAGTACCATTCATTGATATTTATGTCTTTACCTTATTTATTAACCCTGTGTTGTGCCCTGCTTTTTCTGTTTGCATTCACTTTTTTATGTTGTGATTTTTTGTTTTCATTCACTTTTTTTGGTGTACTGGGCTTTTTTGTTTCCATTCATGTTTTAGTTGTACTTTTTTGTTTTCATTCATTTTTTTATTTGTGTTTTGCTTTTTTGTTGGACGTTCACGTTTCAGTTATGTTAAACATTTATTTCCATTTATATTTTAGTTGTACCAATTTTTTTTATTCAGTATTGTTAAATGCAGTTTACTGTTTTGGATTTCATTTCATTTTTTATTTGTCATTTTCTTTTGGATGCACTTTACATTTGTCTTAGTTTCATTGCTTTATTTTGTGCCATTACACTTTATATTTGGTTTTGTTGCTTTTGTTTTTTCATTTGCATTTGATTGGATTGTATTTTACTTTTTTGTTTGTGTTTTGCACTTCAGGGCCACCGCACCATCTCCATAGGTCAAAGGTTTGCAATGTGAGGCTTGAAAACCACATACAGCTCATTCTGTGTATTAATGCAGCTTGACAACTCCTTACCTCTTCAAGGATGGGCATTTATTCTCATCAGTGTCACTACTACAGTGCTGCATAATAAAGGGATTTGGAACACTGAATGATAGGCTGTTGACATCTAGGGCCACCATTCAAAGGCCATGTTATAAAAGTGGCCTCTGGCACAACAGTTACCCCATAGTTTCAGTCTGTATACATTTCATCAACTGAGTTGGAGATCTTGACCAGTGGTAGGGGAGCTTGCAAACTTTCAAAAGCTTGCTGTGAGGCTATCTGATGGTCCAACGGTAAGTGTTTATGCCTACAAAGTTGGCAACTAATGCTGGTGTCAAAGTTTGGGGTACTGGGCATCAAGTGCCATAGTTAGTGTGAAGAAGCCACTTTGGCTGCTTCCTGATTCTGCACATCCACTTCATGGTAGCCCAAGGGGAGGGGTCTCGCTGGCAGGGCAGTGATCTGCAGTGCAGGACATCTTGTCAGATGTCAGTTGTCACCAGGACATGTGATACCTGCCTACAAACGCAGAGGCACAAGACATCCTATTAGGTGTGCTCATGTAGAGCAGGATAGGCATAGTGAAGGCTTCAGTTCAGTTCAGGATTACATTTTTAAATAAATCATTTTAACCAAACTGGCTTTGCATTAAATGTTCAAAAAGCACAAATAATGAAGTTTAGTAAAAGGAAATACCCACAGATGACCTGGAAGCTAAATAACATGACCTCCGAGGATATCGTTAATTTCCAGTTTTTAGGAGTTAACGTTGGTTCTGCTTTATCTTGGAAAAAACATTGTAATAAAACTAAAACTAATGCTTTAAGTGCATCAGAATGTATTTTTAGATTTACAAGTGATTTTATATATAGTGCCTTTGTGGGTCTGAAAAGGGCCTCTGAAGCCAAAATCAATAGGCAGGTGCTATAGAGTTCAGATGTATGGGGTTTATCGAACAAAATAAAGGAGATGGAATCTACTGTACTGTATATAAAACTTTTTTTATACAGACAGTGTTATTTCTTCTAGAGGATATCCCAAGCTCCATTTTGATACTAGAGGTGGATATGAATGTGTTGGAAATACTTGCTGTTATTAGAGCCCTGAATTACTCAAGAAAAAGAATAATATTAATGGAAATTAACATCTCCCAAGATTGTGTTGCATGGAGTTCTTGAGAAATCCTATTGGAAATTCCTGGTTTTCCATGCTGAATGAAAGGCTAATGAAATATGGGCTTCTTTCAATGTGATCAGACTCAGGGCTGAATGATATAGGTACAGTACATACTTTTAGTACTGCTATACAATGACTTAGAGACAATTTTATCTGATAGATGTGGCACAGATTATGGACATTTCCAGTCTGGTATTACTGTATATAGGAGAAATAAGCAACCTGTACAAGTAGAAACCTACCTGATGTTCTGTGAAAGAAAGGAGCACAGAAAGGCACTATGGACTAGTACTGGTTTAAAGAAACCACCGCTTTTCCACTATCATTGGCTGCCATTTCCCAGTGATAGAAAGTTCGCTGCACTCCTGAGTTAGCGGTAAGTTCATTTAACAAATAACCAAATAATGAAATAACTGGGCTAAACAAACTGTGAACTCGAGTACCTAAAAAGAAAAAAAAAAACACACGCAAGTACAGCTTTTTTTTTCACGAGCCGTGGACTGCATTGAAATCCGACTGGTCCATTGCTCCCTAGGGAAATCCTTATTTTATATAATTGCTGTGGTGAAAATATGATCCCCAGCAATTATATAAAATAAAGGATGGGTAAGAGGTCAAAACTTGGATTTTATACACACCCTCGGTGTATGTAAAATCATCTTTATAGCCACCTACCCATCCATTATTCTCTATGCAGTGATCCACTGCCATGTAATATGATTGTGGGTATAGTATCTGTCGTTACTTATGATTTAACAAGTGTCTCTCACTCTGTTTGGGAAGGCAGAACCACTCAGCTTTGTTTCACAGTCCTCTCATCCAACCAACGTAAAAGGTACTTGTTAAACAGTAAGAAATAACAATTAGCATACCAATAATCATAAAATATCTAATGTACATATTTTTTGCCTTCCTTGGATATCTGTGTATTTCTATATAGGATATTGTGGTTGTAAACAGATGTACATTAATGTGTGTGTGTGTGTGTGTCATTAATTTTTTCTCTCTGTTTTATTACTTGAATATAACTTGTACCATTTTAAACATATTCTGTCAAAATAAAGTGAGCTGGTGGTTGGGCATGCTCAGCCACTATTTCTTGACTACGACATTTGTGCCTAAGTGAGAGGCACAGTGTTGGAACAAAGGCAAGAAAATGTAGCAAGATCAGCCAAATGACGTCCTACCCTACTCCACACATACCAGGATGGCCCAAATCATTGTTTTGTAGTCCCCTTTTGTTCCTGAAATGATACTTAGCACTCTGTGTATTTTATATATTTATTTATTGAAATGTTTCACTAGGAAGGCACACTGAGCGACAAGTCACTCACCGCCCGGTGTGACCTGGGGTGAAGGGTACAATAGGAGTGAGACATTAAACATTCAAGTACCAAGATCAACATTAACATACAGTTGTAAGGCAGGTGTTACAAGCAGTGTTACAACAGTGTTGTGTGTAATAGGTAGAAAGAGTTGGCAATAATAAGTGCCAGGTTAATAAGTAAACAAGTGCTTACATGAAAAAAAGGGGGAAAAGAGAGAGAGGGGTGAGGTGTGGGAGAGGGGGAAGAGTTGTTCAAGTTACATTCAAGTTACAAGATCAACATTATCAAACAGTTGTAAGGCAGGTGTTACAAACAGTGTTGCGCATAATATGTATAAAGAGTGGACAATAATAAGTGCCGAGTTAATAAGTAAACAAGTGCTTATGTGAAAGAAAAAGGGGAAAGTGGAGGGAGGGGTGAGGTGAGTGGAGGGGAAGAGTCGTATCCCTGGAGACAACTTCAGGATGTTAAAAACCCTGCAAGGAGACTGGGAGGACCAGAGATAAGTGGATAAGGCAGTGTCCCAGAGAGACTGCTTCAGGATGTGAGGAACCCTGCAAGGGGACTATGGGGCTAGACAGAAAGGGGGATGAGGCTGTAGGGATTTAAAGAGGGAGGAGAAAGAGAAGGATGAGGTGTAACTTAAATGCTAGGAGGGGGAATAGGACCTAACCCAAGAGAGGACCCTTCAGGATGTGGGGTACCCTATCAGGAGGTTGGAGAAGATCAGAAGATAGGGATTAAAAGAGTGATAAGAGAGTGAGAAAGTGAGACTTGAAGCCTTGTGGGGGAAAGAAATTCACACCTTTGAAGGGGATGGGGCCTAACCAATAGTCCAACAGGATGCATTGGACCCTGCTAGTAGTCATGGAAAGCCAGGACAGTCGTTAGATAGAATAGGAGAAATATGCTAAAGCTCAGTTGGACCCCCTCAGGTTGATGAGAACCCTGCAAGGGGGACTGCGAAGACTAGGGAGAAAGGTAGATGGGGAAGGGGAAGGAGAGGAGACAAGCTTAGGCCCAGTAGGACCCCTCCTGAGAACCCTGCAAAGGGACTGCAAAGGCTAAGGAGAAAAGGTAGAATGGGGGGTGAGGACAGAAAGGAGACTTGCCTGGGGCAGTAGGGCACCTTCAGGATGCTGAGAACCCTGCAAGGGGACTGCAAAGGCTGGGTGGACAGGTAGATGGGGAAGGGGGAGGAGTGGAGACAAGCCTTGACACAGTAGGGCCCCTTCAGGATGCTAAGAACCCTGCAAGAGGACTGCAAATCTAGAGAGATAGGAGGGGATGGTGGGGGAAGGGAGTAGATGAGGGATACTAGCTCCTTGGCCTCTAGCACCACTTCAGTTGCCTCATTGTGCATGGGAGTGAGGGTAAACTACAGTTATATCAGGATGCTATGTAGAGATTGAATGTGAGGGAGACAGTGATGCTTAGTGTGGGATAAGAGACTGTGGAAATAGAAGTAGGACCCAGTCAAGTCATGCAAGGACATGCAACTGCAAGAAATTGTGTAATTTTGTTATAACAAAGGGTTGTCCCATTATTTTAAGGTGGCACAGGTACCAGTGAACCAGCTATGTGTTATATGATAAAATGGCACATCTACCCAAGAAGCATAACACAGTAGATAAGAACATAATATTTCTAGAAGACTGGGGAGTTGTGTAGCTTCAACAGTAGTAATGGACTTATTATGTTCCATCTCATTTTCAGGGAAAGTCTTTAGCTATAAATAAAAAGTCTAATTCCAGGGCCATGTCACAATCAAACTTTCAGCACATGCCAACACTTATTCAAAAGAGGCATGGATGAAAGGCTTTTCTGTGCTTGGATATAAACTGAACAAAGAGAACATTGCTTTAATTTCATGGCCTGCATCTTGCCAGCTTCACTGGATCCCTGGAGTTGCTTTTTGGAGGTGAACATTTCACAGATGGGGATATTGTGAAGGATGTAGTTTTCAAAACAGACCCATATATGCTTGCAGATTTCAGGAAACAGAGCAGAATAGTACTGTATACTAGATTTAGGACCTGCCTTTTTGACATAAGGCTGTGAGGGACCATGAACGGAAAATTATGTTGAAAAAGTATTCTTAGCTGTGTTTATAATATTAGGTGAGCAGTTTATGTGTATTTTGTGCTTGAGAAACCCATGAATAGCAAGGGAATTCAGCACAGCTGACATTTTTGGTCCATACTATGCACGTATCCAATGTTAAGGTATATTTTTTATTCTCAGTTTTCTAGAGGGGAAAAGAAAATCTAGGACAGAAGCCAGTTCTCAACTGGCATCAGCAGCAACCACTTCCACTTGCCCAAATGTATAGTTTTGTAACAGGAATATGGCTCTTAACTTGGTACAAAAGTAATATGGTTTGACAGAGGAGCATGCTGATATGCACATCATGTTACAAGTGTCAATGTTTAGGTTAGATGGTTTGATATAGACCCTTGGGCTCAGCATAGGTCCTGAGTGAAGAATATGAAGATACATTAAAGACATGAGTATGTAAGTATTTGCTTGAGACCCAGATCAAGATGCTGTGTTGTTAAAGCTACATTTTTCTAAAATTTAGCTATCTATGGATCTCCTCCCTGGGGACCACAATTAATTTAGTTTTAAACTTCCCTGCCTGTGGGGTGCGGGGGGGAGTGCTTGCTATCCAGAAGTCTGGGTGGTTAAAAACAATTTGAGTCACCATCCACGTTGGGTATGGCTGGGAGTGGGGACTTATCCTACTGTCACTCACCAGTGAGTTGTCTGTAGAGAGCCACCATCGGAGCGTGCTTGGGTCTGAAAGTGTTTCTGGCCAGGGATTGTGTAGTTCCCTGCCAGATAGCAGCTAAACCTCTCTATGTAGTTTTAGCAAACAAGGGGGTTAATGTACAGTTGGGCAAGTGGTGTCACTATGACTGGCTGCCCTAGTTATAAGAGTCTGGATTGGTATCCATATTAGGTGTGAGAAGTGATGGAAGAATAGAGAATGGAGAGGAGATTTAACTGGTGGAAATAGGATATCGCTGTGCAGCAGTGAAGGATGTTCACCCCTCAATGGATGTCTCCTGGGAGATCTTGTTGGTCTTACTGCCTGCTCCCAAGGTGAGGTCCTGATCACCATGGGAAAGAAGTAGAACTGATGCACCCCTGTCTGCTGGATTCATCCTGCAGTCAGGGTGAAGAAACATCTTCTATTAGTGCTACAGTAGCTTCAGCTAGGGTTAGTACAGTACCTGACACTGGCTGGTACAGTAGGTGGAAAGTGTGGAAATGCATCTCCCTGGGACATACTGGTCTATTACCTTGACTGACTTTCCTGAGAAGTCTGCTGCTAAGAGGAGGTAACAGGGCTGGGGAATGGTCACCTGTTCAGGAATCCCCCCCTCCACCAACCCACAAGCTGTGTCCATACTGTCTGGCTCCCTGCCAGGGATACCCAACTCCCTATTGTTCTACAAGAATGAGGGAGTTCCAATGGAGGACAGTGTGTGAGATGGGAGCAGAAGTGAACCTTGCCAAGGGTCTAAATGAGATGAAGGGAGAAATATAAAAGCTGCCAGTAAGTTACTGAGACACTGAAAAGGCACTGTGTGGTTTAGCATTCTGACAGCATGAACAGTAAAACATGGCAATAAAGAACACTGCATATTAAGGACGTCACAATATTAAGGACATGTTTACACACTGGTTGTTTATAATGGTTATGTATCTAATGTCATGTCCACTGAATGTAGAGTACCTATTGAACTATTCCTGATTGTATGAACTATTACACTATGATGTACTCTCTTTCTCTTTTCCTGCAACATTGTATGTATATTACTCTATTAGTATTGCATACTGTGTCAGTGCCAACCAGGGCCTTCTTGTGCATGATCTTGTTCAACAGAGTCTTTCCTGCAATAAACTTGAACTTGAACTTGTTGAACAGGACAAGACCCAAAACCGACCCCGGCAGAACCCCACTTGTGATCTCCTTGCCCTCTGAATTAATCCCTTTCACTATAACCCTCTGTTTCCTTTCCCTCTGACTAGTTCCCATTGCACCCAATGAGTCCTTCCCCATCCATAGATCTTCTAGCTTCTTTAGTATCCTTATATGCAGAACTGAGTCAAGAGTCTTCCTGAAGTCAACATACAGCAAATCAACTGGTTGCCCCATCCACTGCCCTTGTGGCCCAGTCAAAAAATGCTAGCAGGTTGGTCAGGCATGATCTTGCTTCCATAAAACCATGCTGCTTACTGTCTGAGATTGTGTTAACATCTAAATAGTCCACTATTTTTCCATTGCTCCAGGTCACACAGTGACTCCATCACATCAGCAACAACCTGTTCGACATCCACAGCACTGAACAAGTTGTTGCAGTGATGTGTGGTTACAGCAATGCCGCTGTGAGCCGCTTTCCCCCATAATCCACCCCTGGGAGTTGACAATGTTTAAGTGTAGGGGGAGAGACCGGCCCGGTGGTGCTGAGGGTTGAGGCGATGGATGCCACACCTCGCACCATGGTGGCGACCCAGGTTTGGATGCAAGCCTGGGTTGCCAGGGGTTGGCGGGGGGGATGAGGATTGAGCATCCGGCGGGCTGCTCTCCTATCCCTGGGGAGGGATCCAGGGAGCCATCGCTCTGCAGAGGCCCCCGGTGATGATCGCCGGCACTGCTGGAGCTGGCATAGAAGAATGGAGTGCGGCAGACATTGGCACATCCGTGCCCCGACATCATTGCACGCTTGCACTCTCAGGGGTAGAAACCCAGTAAATGGAGCAGCACAGGCTGTAGCAGTTTGATGGTCACACTCTGCCAGCCAAAAGATGCCCAATGAGCGTGCTAGTAATGGTTCCTCATCTGGTGTGGGGGCAATAAGGGGTGCCCCTCTCAAAGACAGAGCTGCACATGCCATCTGGGCATGCTACTTCGGGGTCGGAGGTGGAGCTGAGTGGTGGCTGGATTGAAGGCAGTTCAGTGGCTGCTAGGGGATAAAATCTGTCATGATAAAAAAAAGTGAGGGCAGAGGGGGTGCAGGTTGTGAAGCCCCTTACAAACAATAAAGGGCTCTGCCACTGTGGGAGACCATCAGCACTTTGCCTCAGCAATGAGATTGCCATTGGTGAAGTGCTGTTGTTGTAAAGTTGCTCAATAACTCTTTTGTTGATACAACTTAATGGAACCATCAGGGTCCTACCTGAAACAATCAACTGAGATAAGACTGACTGTCCTGTAGTTCTCCAGGTCTTCCCTGTTCTCACCCATGTGCATTGGAATGACATGTACACACCTGTAGTCCCCTCCCCCCAGAAATGTCGTTTCCAGGTAGTACCTGAATGAAGAGATCCATCAGAGATGCTACCAGTTCTTACCCCATTTCCTTCTGCTTGGTTGTAAACTGTCCAGTCCTGATGCCTTGTCAGTCCTAAAGATTGTCAAGTGAGCCCTTCCCACACCCTGTCTTAATTATTATTTGGTCCTCTCTTCCCCTGTCTATTCGCTCTGCCTCCTCAGCTTCCTTTAAAGTCACTCCCTCATGATGTTTTTTTCTCCCTTGTGCTCCTGTCCTTGATCCTCTTCCTTCATCCACTTACTAGTTTCGCCCTGGCTAACTGATTTTCCCTTACCTATGCATATGTTATTCTGATTTGTATTTATAGTTCTATTTTTCTTCATTTAAATTGTATTACTGTGTATTCTATGTATACATTGTAATTACTTATTTGATGTTCCCTATGCCCTTACCCCCAGGACACATCTGGAAACGAGCTGCTACCATCTCAGTATGTCATTCCTGGGGAAACTTTTGAAATAAATAAATAAATTATCTGCTCCATTCCCCTCACCCTTCTAATGGAAGCCTGTACACTGCTGTCTGGTAATGGCCCCTCAGTCAACCTAATAATCCCCCTTTCATTTTCTTTTTCCCCTGAGGTATCTCAAAACAACTCTTTGCTGCCCCTCCCCACACAAACATTTTACTCTTTCCACTATCCACGGTTTCATTTCTGATTTTGCCTTTTGGACTATTCCACTAGCCTCATTCAGTTTCTTTTAATAGTCCTCACAATTTACTTAACCCGGCTTTGTCTTGTACCTCTTGAAGGCCCTGCGTTTGGGTATCACTGCCTCCACACCCTATGAAAAACCAGATTGGCTTCCTGTGCTTATTCTTCTTGATAACTTTTCTCATGCATGAGTCCATCACCTCTGCTATGGCTGGTTTTAAAATCCCTCACTCATCCTTGACACCTACTGCTTCTGCTACCACCAGTAGCTTGTCCCTGATCAGTTTCCTGTACCCTTCTAAGTTCCTGAATCACAGTCTTTGATGTCAATTGACAACTTCCTGTGTTTATCTCAAACCCCAATCACACAGAGTTTTGATCACTAGAACCTCTATCCCTCCAACCATCTCCATGTTGGATAGTATCATATCAAGGGCTGCCTCCTGCCAGGTTGACTTCCTGACTCACTACTGTGAAGCAGCACTGCATGATGTCCAATGACAACTGACTTCTCACACACTCAGTTGCTGCAGCGACCCAATCCATGTCTGGCATATTTAGGTCACCCATGACCACCACCACCCCTTTGCTTCCCCATTTTTATTTCCACCCACAACTCTCTATCCCCCTCCTCTGACTCAGTGGCTTGTAAACCACTCTAAATATAATGTCTTTCCTCTTCACTGTTTTTAGCTACACCAACATTGATCCCACTCCTCTTAATTGCAAAGTATTCTGTGGTCTCAATGCATTCTGTTATGTATAAAGCCATTCCTTCACCATTACCCTTCCACTTCTATTCACTGTAAAGGAAATTACCTGGGACTGTAAGATACCACTCATTGTTTCCTGACATCCATGCTTCTGTTATAGTCCCAATGTCAAGGTATGTCTCTGCCACCATCACCTGACTGGGAACAATCCTGAGTTACATTTTTAACAGAAAGGACAGGTTGCATGGCAGAGGGGGAAGGTGACCCATAAAATAGCATACAGGTTACTCATGATAGGGCCACAGGGGAGGAGAGTGGGACAGAATCAGTGTGGGTACCGCTAACAAAAGCAGGTAGAAGATTAACAGATTAGGGGTGGTGTATAGACCACCAAGTCAGAAGGAGGTCATGGGCAGGGCACTGTGGGAGGACATCAGAAAGTTGGCCACAAAAGGGGAGGCGATTTTAATGGGCTAAACCTGCTTGATATAGACTGGGAAATTTTGTACCAGTGGACAAAAATGCTTGGAGTCGGGCTTCGGTTGATGTGATGCAGTAGTTTTCTGGTTATAGAGGTTTAAGAAGCCTACAAGGGAAGATGCAATTCTTGGTTTGGTGGTCTCCAATAGTGACATCATTGGGAATATCAGGGTGGAGGATCCACTAGGGGCAACTGACTACAACTCACTGTGGATTCAAATAAGGCTAGAAATTGACTGATTCTAGATCAGGATTTAATATTACCCTACACAGTAATGCCATTCACACCGGGTATTTTGCTAAGCTTGGTGCCCTCTCTTTGCTGCAGGTTAATCTCTCTTTGTACACCTGTAGACATATAATTGAACAAACTATCCTGCCTACATTAGATTGTGGGGATATTGTGTATGTGGCTGCCCCAAAACTGATCCTCTCTAAACTGGTCTGCTTATACAATGCACTATGTAGGTTTACTTTGAATTGTGTACATGACAAACATTACTGCTCAATGTACTCTACCGTGGTCTGGCCAAGTCTAGACCTTAAGTGAACGTAGTCATACTACATTCCTAAGACCCACATTCTGGGCTAACAAGCTCCCTACCTATCATACATAATAGCCTGTTTTCACCTGCTGCTAACTCTGCCTACTGTAACGTTTTTGCTCAGAGCTAGACAAAAGACTTCTTATCTCCCAAGGAAAAAGAAATCTGGACAATTAGCTATTAGTTTTCACCTGCCCAAACTTTGAAACATATTTCCCCATGACCTACTGTCTATTGATCCCTCTTTCTCTATGCATCTAAACTGAAGATTAAGCTGTAATTTATTTTTACCTGTTAGTGCTTTCCAATATGATATACATTCCTCGCTTTGTAATTGTATCATAAAACTCGCATGCATGGTATAATTTACTAGTTGTTGTAAGTATTGCTTGTATTGGTATTGTATTTAATCATGCACACTCCCTCCTCCTACCTTTCTTCCCTCTCCCACCAGGTCACATCTGTAAAGGAGACTAATGTTCTCTGTATGGTTTATAAAACAATTTTCAAATAAAAATAAATAAACTTACTAATCCAAATCAAGGACAACTGCCATGGACTTTAGAAGGGTGGGCTTTGGAAGGGGGAGGCGGGGTAATGCTTAATGAAAAACTAGTGGGGTTGGGGAAAGCAGTAAGGGTAGATTCCAGTTGGGACATAATCAAGAAGGAGTTAATGGAAGTAACCAATTCCTGTATGAAGCAGGTGAAAAAAGCAAATAACATAAAAATCTGTTTCCCCAGGGAGGTGGGGGAGGCAATAAGGGAGAAAAGACAACATTTAGAAAGTACAGAGGGAAAAACATGAGGATTGCAGGAAAGTCTAAATCAGGAAATTGGAAGGAGTGAATAGAATGGTGAAGAAAGCTAAGGTGGAGGCAGAGCTACAAATTGCAGAGGGATGAGGAAAGAGGCAACGTCTTTCTTTGATACATAAGGTAAAAGAGGAAGACGAAGGAATGATCAGATTAAGAAAAAGGGAGGATATGGAAGGATGGTGAGGATGGGAAGAAGGACTGTATTCTGAATGAGTACATCTGTTTCGTGTTCACAGTAGGGAAGGAAGGACTGCTGCCAGAATGTGAGATACAGGCCAAAAGGTAGAGGATGAAGGATCCAGAGATAAGGTAAATTAAAGCAGAGACAGAGTTCTCAAGGGTCTCAGGGACCTGAAAGTGAACATGTCATGGGCCTGGTGGGTTGCACCCTAAGGTGCCATAGGAGGTTGTATGGTCCCTAGCAATACACCTGGGCTGACCTCTTTAATTGCCGTCAGGAAATGGGAGTAGTTCCAGTGGACTAGAGAATGGCCACTGTTGTGCTACTCTGCAAGAGCAGGAATAAGGATGATCAATGAAATTATACACTGGTCAGCCAGACCCTGATCACTGGGAAACTACTAGAGACCACTATAAAAGGAAATACAATGGAATTCTTGGAGGCAAACAGGCTTCAGGTTAGAATGAAACATGCTCCCTAATGAAGGGTTAGAGAACCAGAGGTGCTGGGGCAAGTAGTGGTCTCTATGCATTTAACATCACTCTCCTTTGTAGAATGTGTAATAAAGCCTGCAAAGTTTAATTCTGGCTGAGTGCTGTGTTCTTTCAGCAGAGTGCAAACCATTCTGGAATTCTGTTGGTTTTGGGCAAGTCAGCCCTTGGGTCTGTACTGCACCACGTCCGTTTGTTCGCAGATACTTTGGGATTTAGAATGAAACATGGTCTTGTGTCGGGCAGATTCTGACAAACAAACGTACTGACTTTCTTGACTGGGTTCTGAATTGAGTTATGGAGGTAGTGGACACAGGCCAGGTATTAAATAAAGTATGTCTAGACTTCAGAAAAGCCTTTGATTCTGTACCTCAAAGAAGACTCATAGAAGGCTTATAGAAAAGTGGAGTGACATGGGGTGGGAAGCAAACTCACCAAGTGGAGAGAACTCTGGCTGGTGGATGGACTTTGAGGGTGGTTGTGAATGGGGAGTATTTACAGGTTATAGAGTTAGAGAGGTAACCAGTGTCCTAGGACTGGTACTGTTTTACGTATTTTCTGTGACATAGGGGATGGAATCCAAGGCAAGAGATGTCTCTTTACAGATGGCACTGGGACCTGTGGCAAAGTGGATACTGAGGATAGAATAAAGGATGTGAAAAGGGTCCTAGAAAGGTTAAAGAGGTGGTAATGTTAAAATATGCAAAGTTACGTACATTAGCACTCAAAACCCAAAACAGAGAAATGGATGGGGATGGTAAGGGTAGATCAGACTTGTGAAGAAAGAAGCCTCAGGGTCATCATCAGTAACAGCCTCAAATATACCGCTTAATGCAACACCGCAATTGGGAAACCTAATGCTGGGGTACAGTATCTAGGAAAAGGGGTTTTATAGTAGAAAGATGATGATGATTCTACCTCTGTACAGATCCCTGATGGGGCAACACCTGGTGTACTGCACACAATTCAGGAATCTAAACCTAAAGAAAGACGGGGTACCTGGAGTCTGGCCTTGGAAGGGCTTCAAAGAAGACCTGGGGGTAGCAGAGGAAATCATATGAGGAGAGGCTGGATAGCCTCAACATGTACATACTGATGGCCAGAAGTGAAATGGGAGACATAATAAAGACTTAGAAGAAGTTGCAGGGAGTTTACAAGGTGGACCACAGTGTACTCAAGTAATGAGGAAAATATGATAAAGGATCATGCTTGGAAATTAATTGTGGGAGGATGCTCAAGAAAGATGCGAGCTAGAGCTTCTTAAGGAAAGGGTGATGGATGAGTGGAATAGATTGCCCAGTGAGATGTCCATGCAAAGCCCTTGTCAGGGTTCAAGCATGGATGGGGCAAAGATAAGAGAATATTATGAACTTACTGTGGGAAAGGGGAACAAGGCTATTCTAGGACAAGGGGTGTTGAAAAACCACTACTGCTACCAGCTAATAACTTTGGTCCAGTGATGGCCAGGCATGGCTTCTGGTGGGCATATATGCAGACTAGATAAGATAAAGAACCTCTGTGCGCAAACACTGAGGCAAGGGGTTACCCCAAAGGGCATTTGGCTGGGAAGCCAAGTTTCAAGAAAATATAAAATCACACATGCCCCCACAATGCAAAGCATCATGGGCTGCATATGCAAATCACCACAGAATGTTATGCTGGTCCAACTTAAAGCAGAATTGCATGGTGCCGAAAGGCCTCTCACACAGTTTGCAAAGGGTGCTAACAGAAGACATAGACACGTGTTTCATCCTACCAGGACTCATCAGTATGCCTCGTCTGTTTGACACCCCAACATTCTGTGGTGATTTGCATATGCAGCCCATGATGCTTTGCATTGTGGGGGCATGTGTGATTTTATATTTTCTAGATAAGATAACTAGTATACTTCTGCTGTTCAAATACTATACATGTATCTATGTAATGCTGGGCTATATTTGTTACCCAAAGTTCTGAAAAGCGCTGGTACTGTAAAACTGCTGACAGTGATGGAAATGTTTGAAGCTGTAAAGATTAAATTCTTTTGCTGCTTTTGAGCATGAGTTCAAGTTGTGGACCCTTAATGTATTGTGTGAGTAAAGAGCTCCTGACACAGTTGAGACATCTTTGAAAAAATGTAATATTCAGATTAAAATGTAGCTTATATTTCATATTTAATTCTGTATTCTTACCCATATTATTAAAGAGTATTTGCACAAATACAGTATCTCTGCCCTTTTAGCTCTAGCTGTCTGCCTACACCTGACGTAATAATTCTGTTTATGACATCAAAATATATTACTGTGGAGATAAATATGATGTAATGAACAGGGGATTGTGATATCACGTGTAGACAAGCAGCCAGAGTAGATATAGTCTAGGAGACAGGGATCTTGTTTTCATGCAACTGTTTTTAGTAATAAAGAAACGGGGGAATTTACTACTGAAAATATATGAAGCAATATAGAAAATGGGATGGAGTTGAATATAAATATTACTTTTTTCAAGGTTTTCCTAATGCTGTCAGGGGCTTTTTAAAGCTTGGTTTAAGTAAAAGCACCCCCCCCCCCCATGCAGTTGCTGACATCTCAGTTCTGAGTCAAGATATTTTTCAGACTTGAATCCTTCCTCAGCCACTTTTCCCAGTAAGCAGGATAGCACCCTGACAGTAGGTGGCTATACTTGTTTGTTCATTGTATTATGGTGTTGGGCTTATAAAGCGTTCTATTACTAAATGTTCTTTTGTCAGAACACCCCCACTCAGTGATCTAAATGAGTACCACTGCTAAAACAGTAATTGGTTTTCAATTGATATGTCCACCTGCCTTGATGTTTCTAGTCCCCAGTCCATTCCCAGACTACAGCACAGGTCTGGAGTGCACACTGGAGTGCACCATAAACTTCATACTTCCTGTCAGAAGCTGCAGGGGAACTGCATGGTTGCCAGAGCCACTCAACAAAGTGATCCTCCTGCCCCCAGTGGAACTGAGAACCAGACGTCTTGAGCATGCTCCTCCTCACTTACTGGTCCCCTGCATCTGAAAATAGGACCAGGCACAAACAATGGAGATGGCCAGAAGCAGTAGCAAGGGACTTGAACATTTTGAAATAATAAAAGTGCACACTGGACTGTAAGTATGGGCCAAAGGTCAGCAGGGAGCCTCCTCTCAGTGGATCAATCAGGGAGCAGGAGTGCCTCACATGGCCACAACAGATGACAGGAAGATACCCCACAGGATTCTTGGATGTGTAGTCCCCAACACAAAGCCTGACAATATCAGCCAGAGGATAGGATACAGTAGGCCTTCCCCTCAGTCAATCCGACACCAAAGCTGTGTGTTTAAAGCCTTTGCAGACTGCCAGCACGACCAGTTTGAGTGTGACACTAGAAGAGGATGAAACTGTAAAATAGGTCCTTCTGCTTAGGGGTATTATCCTTAATGTGCTGCTTCATGGGAAAGCTATCCAGCATTATGAAGACTCAGAGCGGGGTTGCTGTGTGTGTCATCTGACTAAGTACTATTCAGAGAGCAAGGTTGCCTTAACAAGCTCTGGGTCTGGGGAGAGAAAGGTTGGTTCTTCAAGACCTCTTCTGATTGGATTCCTCCTGGCAGAGAGCCTTCTTCATTAATGCCGTGTTACTGCATGATCTTGTAGTAATTAAGAAAAGCACCCCCTCCCACCCAAGAGTGAGATGACATAAAGGCGTGAGCCTGAGAGCTTCTAAGCCACAGTGTGCATCCACCAGACATGAGGAACCTGATCAATTCTTGCAAGGGGGCACACCCCACAGCCACAGTTGCTACACAAAGAAGTCAAAGAACTTAAAACCACCATGCAAACTGAATGCTGCTGCTGTGGTCAGCGGTTCAGCTCATGGAGTAACTAGCTCCAAACACTTGTGAACCAGCATATGTAGCAGCACTCCAAAGCACAAAAACAATAATAAGGCAAAATCAGATGTACTGCTAAAACCCAATTTATTTACAAAAAGTCAACAATTAGTGGTTAAAACAACATGGAAAAAACTGTGACAAACACAGACTGAGACAGACTGATAAATATGATACCAAACATCAGTGTAGATAGAGAAGGGGTCCTCCTCAATCACCCCAGTACTTTGCTGTCCACTAGACTTTCCTCAGGGGGCACTCTTACAGTACAGACCTCCTCCTTTTATACCCCCAGATTTAAGGTAGCCCATCCTTAAAATATCTTTTTAAACTATTTTACTTCATCCTAGTTTCAGTTAACAGCAGATTGGTCACTACTGTCAGCCAATCAGCTGTTACTACTAGTGTACATCTTCTCCAGTTTATTCATTGAGTGAGCCGGTGATGAACAGAGAGGCTGGTCACCATGGCTGGGGACGTTTTTCTGGTTTACGGGTTTAATTACACTTATAGCATACCTTTGTGATAAGTGGGGGAGGAGAGTGGGGTGTGCCAGGGTGGTAGGGTGGGGGTGCTCATATATTTGACTTGGTCAAGTGGGTGGAGGGGTTGAGTTGGTGACATGCTGGAATGGGGAGGGGGAGTATTTATTTAACATTACTTTTTTTTTTGTAACGTTCTTTGTGCTCCCTCTCTGGCCCTTTAGGACTCTCTTCAGTGTGGTCTCTCAGACCAGTTGGTTCCCACGCTGCCTGAGGTCTTCCCAGACCTAGTCTCTATCCCAGGATCTCTCCTCACCATACTACCAACCTCCCAACCTGCTCTGAGCCCCCGGAGGTGGGACCACCTACTCCTCTGGGCTCTATCTACAATCTAGTAGGGTGGCCAGAGAGGGGAGGAGATTCAGAGACTGGCTGGGATAGACCTGGCATCAAGCATTGGGGCATCCACTGGACCCACCTTCACCTTCCCAGGGGCCAGGCCATTTTCCTTGTTCTGTGCCCCCACCCCCGAGACACGGACATGCAATGCCAATTCATTGTGCAACAGGCACCCTCCTGCACCAACCCACAGGACAACCAGAATGTCCTCCCCATCTTGCATTCCTAACTACAGTGCACCCAGCCTCTGCAGGGAGTCACTAGGATTGCAGAACGATGTCCGCTTTCCATACCAGGAGAGGAGAGGAGAGCAGTCTATTGGACTCCCAATCCACTCCTCCCCATCTGACCTCTGGTGCCCCAAGCTTGCTCCTGAACCTGGATTGCCAGCATGATGGGAGGTAAGACTGATGCCTCAACCCTCAGTGCCACCGGGCCGACCCTTATGTAACATCACTAATATGGAAACTTTGCTGGTACACTGGGGGAGGGAGGTGGGAGCTACCAAGGGTTGGGGAGTGGGTGTAACTTTTAATACTCAGGTGTAATGGGAACGGGATGGGAAAAATGACCTACGTTTATGAGGTGATTTTTTTTTTTTATTTTAAACAAGAAACACAGTAAAAAAGAACTGTGTGTAGTGGCACTTTGCCAGCAAAGGTGCCACAACACATAGTTCTGCCTGTCAGAAGTATATGTAGTGGCACCTTCATCAGCAAACTACTGTATCACTATGTGCATTCTGTGCCTGGCAAAATGGTCATTTTGACAGAGGAAGAGCTATGTAAAGGGTCAATGGGCACTATGTGAAGGACATTTTTGCATAGTTTTATGCATAGCAAAGTTCTCCAACTTCAGTCACTCTTCATAGAACCCTCACTGCAGCTGCCATAGATGACCCAACACAACATGAATTCAAAGTTCCCAGATCATGCATAACAAACCTACTGTATTTACCTTTTAAGAATCAGTAAGCAAGGGACTGGATAACACAGAAGTGGATATTATTTTGGACCTAAGCAAGGCATTTGACATGGTACCAAACTAGAATTTCTGGAATTCCCTAATGAACTGAGGTCAGCTGCTGATTGTGTGAATGGACACTGAGAATGCATGTAGTGTAAATGGTGTCTTGTCAGTAGACAGTAGTGTAATGCCCCAAATTATAGAGCTCCCCTGTTAGTCCCCCGTACCCCAGTACCCCCCATCTGCCAGGTAGTTCCCTATGTGCCCAGGCCCCTACAAGTAAACTGCAGATGCCGTTTAAAATTTTTTTTTCCTTCCTTCTCCAGCCTGCCCAGCCATAGCACGAGGGAATGCCATCTTCATGCTGGACAGCTGCCTGCCTCCCTGGTCACTAGTGACTCAGTGTCCTGAATGTGAGGGAGGGCTTGTGTGGCCAGTAACGGCTGTTTTTAAAAAGATAATAATCTTGGGGAAGCCAGCAGTCGGTGTGGTCGGGTGAGTGCTCTCAGGTGCCCTGATGAAGAAAAAAATAGAAAGCTAGTGCCCAAATCAGGAAGACAGGGGACAAAGGGAGGTAAACAGTACAGGGTGTTATGTACCTGTAGTCCTCCTCTTCTTCCTGCATATCAGTCCTGTGGTGGTCCAGTGCTCCGGCAGGTTCCCCAGGCATGTAGCGGGTCCAGTGTCGGCAGCCGACGGATGTCTGCATCGGTGCTCGTATAGCCCAGTATTTAATTTTAAATTTAAAAGTAAATTCGGTCCCTCGGCTGCGGCGCCCACCAGCGGGGCTGCATCCTGAAGAAAAGAGTCAGGCTGAGCAGTAAGGCCCCTTAGCCGTCCTCCCGTCTGCCTGCCCATTTCCCCAGCGCCAGCCACAGCAGCAGCAGCAGCATCTTCCTCCACCCTCCTCTTGCAGCAGCTTCTCCCCGGGTCAGGGTGGTGAGTCGGTGGCAGCACCAACTGGTAGGTGCTGACCGCCACAACTTTAATTTTAAAAATTAAATAATTAAAAAGTTTACTCGTCGCCATCGGGCACTGGGAGGGACAGCCTGAGAGACAGTCTAGAGGGCCAAGGCAAGGCCCCATAGAGAAGGAACGGCCTGTGAGTGGGATATTTTTATTTATTTAAATTAGCTGTAGCATAGAGCACAGGCAGGGGGCAGAGCTAAGGTGGAACTAGCCGTTTGATGGAAAGAGGTCCCTGACAGGCCTCTCTGATTTAAAGGGGCAACATCAGGCCCAGCTATTTAAAGGGGAAATACTGATCCCAGCTGTTTTAAGGGGCCACACAGACCCCAGCAAGTCAAGAAGGCCAGCTCGGAGTACAGAAAGTCCCAGCACATTCGGTCAGCTAGCCAAGTGGGCTACCAGAAAGGGCTAGTTAGCTCAAAAGTTACTGTTTATTTTAATTTAGCACATATAAGGACCAGTATGGGCAAGGAGGGCCCCAGTTGTTTTAGTAGCATTGGTAGCCAGGTGGGCCAGTGAGTTAGAGGCCAGGTAGCCAAAGTGTTTTCTTGATGTTCTTCACTTTCTATGCAATTTTTTCCAGTTCTGGGTGGGCCAGTGAGGGGATGTCAGCCTCAGATAAGGTGGAGTGCCCCAGATCGGAGTCCATTGGCCAGTAGCCAAGTGGCCACCAATAGATAAGCTAAGCAAACATTTAATAGTGCTCTCCTGTAGTTTGGAAATGCACTCTTATTTTAGTCATAAGCCAGCAGGGAGTAAAGAGGAGTGAGTCAGGCAGTTTGCCATCCCCTCCAGTTCAGTAGGCACATCCGTGCCCAAGGGTTAGTAACCCCTGTAACTTCCCCGTTGCCCCTAGTCTGGGGTGGGACAGTTAGGGAGGGACTCTTAGTGCTTAAACTAATCAGATTACCTTTGCCTTAGGGTAATTTTTCCCATTAGGTGCTTTTGGAGCTTATTACCAGTGGGAAGGGTTCAGAAGGTATACCCCAGGGTCCCCACATAGTTAGCCCTTAACTTTTGGTAGGTTTTTCCCCAGTGTATTCCCTTTCTATAATTCCTGCCCGGATTGTTGCTGTGTGATATTGGATTATTAAGAAAAGCAAAGCACTGTAGAGACTTTGAGACTGTGTTTTATAGAGACTGTACCTGAATCCTATGCCATAGCTGCCTTTTCCTGCTTAAACTGTTGTGCTGCAAGGAACTATTGGATTAACCCTGTATATGCTGTGCTTATATCAAAATGTTCTGCTGGTTTTCTTCCACTAGATTATGCTTAGAGACTATGGGATCAATCCTGCACTAGTGTCTCCATCCAGGAACTGCCTTGCATGTTACAGAACTGCCCGTTCGTCCAAGAATTGTGCTCTCTAGCCTGATGCTAATCATCTTCACCTGATTCTCATTCTCCCCAAGTACTGTTGATCGCAGTGACCAATCAGAGACTGAAATCACCTTCCCTATTCTACCAGTTGGGGCCAATCACCAGTATAGGTCTAGCATAGTTATCTCCTGGCCATTCGCTTCACGTCCAGAACGTCAGAACGTCCGGCCACTCCCCTTCCTAACAGTGTTTAGGTAGTGCAGGGAACCACTCCAGTTCACAGGTAGGGATCCATCGTAAAAGTGAGGATGGGGCTTCAGACGCAAGGATCCAGAGACCTTCGGCCCAGTGTCTGCATCCTGTCTTGTGCCTTGGAGTCCAACTTCAGCCCAGTGTCTGCATCCTGTCTTGTGCCCTGGAGTCCAACTCCGGCCCAGTGTCTGCATCCTGTCTTGTGTCCTGGAGTCCAGCTTCGGCCCAGTGTCTGCATCCTGTCTTGTATCCTGGAGTCCAGCTTCGGCCCAGTGTCTGCATCCTGAATTTCCCTGAAGCCAGTTTTGGCTTATGAGTTTGCCTACAGCAGTTTGGTTTTTCTCGTTTCCTTGGGATCTTCCACTGACCAGGAGCTCTCACATCTTCATCGCATTGAGTATTTCAGCTTCCTCACAGAATGATTGCCCTGGAGACCTATTTAGCTAGGAGGCTTGCATAGCTGGGGTTCTTGCTCGTTTCAGTCCCTTCACCCTTTGCTCTTCTGATCTGACCAAAAGCTGGCCAACAGAACACATCAGTGGCCACCATTCTAGACTTATGAAGGACTTTGTGTTCATATGGTTACTGCTCACAGGTTGTATATAATGAAATACAGTATAAAATTCATCCTAGAGTTTAATAAACCATTTATTATAGAGTAATAGAGGTTTATAGAGTGTATAACATAAGGTTTTCATATGGTATAAGCATCATTATAGAGTTCATAGTAGTAAGTTTGTTACCATAGAGTTATAAGAACCGAAGCTTTAGAGATATAGTAGGATGAACAAAGAATAAGCTACAGTAAAGTTATAGCATCTCACGTTCCAGTATTGATTGGTTGTATACTGCTTGATCTCCTTGGTGCCTTGCATCCAGTAAACCTGCTTTTATTCCCTGAGTTTGTCTCCTGCCTCTCCTTACTCTAGCACAACAACACCATCAACGAAATTAGACACTTGTGCACTTTGCAGTAGGTTGACCAGCAGAGTTCCCCAGTGGTCAGCGTTAGGACCTGTACTGGTTATGATATTTATGGGAGACTTAGGAAAGGGGTCACAAACGAGATAAAAAAATATGCAGGTAAAGCAAAGTTGTGGTGGAATAGTTGAAACAAGGAAATACAACCTTTCCATACAAAAGGACATAAATGAGATCTGCACATGGTTAAAATGGTGGGGTATGAATTATTGATGGAAAATCCTCAATGATGCACTTGGGAAACAGGAACCCTAGGGTGAGATATTATCTTGTATGTGTAAACCCCCCTCCCCTTTTCAGGCAGTGCAGTGACTGATCTACATTGATGTCCTGGATTGAACTGCCCCTGTGTCCAGGTGTGGTGCTCACTGGGATCCCCTTGCACTCAATGGTTTTGAGTTTGCTTTTCCTCCTGCAGCAGATGCTGGTCACAGGCACCCCTTCCTGGGTGGAGAAAACAAACTGACAACTGGTTTTTCAAACTCTTAACTCATTGTACTGGGGCATCTGCCAAATTCATTATTAATTTGCATTATTCCCTGGTCCAAGGATCACAATAATTTGGCTGTTGATTATGATAAATCAAACCTTGTTTGTGCAGCACCACACTAGCTGATAGAATCCGATTCACGCTTCCTGCAGTATAGACTTGAGCTGTCATTCCTGGACTTCTTTGTTCCTAAATGTGCTGTGCATCATTATGCTTTGGGAAACTGAATCCCTTCCTTCCCCATCACTTTGGCCTTGATGTCCCTGGTAAGCTGCAGTGCTGCCATTTCCTGTGAAACTAGGTCCCTAAGCATTCATTCCCTTATGTCCCTTCATGTAAAACTGTTTTTGTGTAATGGTTCAACTGGTACACTGGAGTGGCATCCATTATTCAGGGTGCAAGTGTGGCTATGCCAGCCCACCAGGTTGGCACTCCCTAACCATGCTCCAGGGCCCTGGTACTTCCTGAGGCCTCAGCTGTATGGCTGGACCTGCCTCAGACAGTGTTCCATTATCCTTTGTCAACCTGTCCTTCCACAGAAGAACTCAGACTGGCCGCATGTACCACCTCAATGGATTTCTTATACTATATGCACAGAGATCTCTCTCCTACTCTGCTCCTGTGTTTACTAGGAGTACATGTGCCTCCATCCTCTGGGTTCTCCAATGGGCTGCTCCACATTCCCTGAGTTGCCCCACCATACAGATGTACAAGTTCCCTTTGTAGGAAATGACCTTAGTCCGAAAGGTCATTAGGAGATATCCTTTGAATGGATACCCCTTGGGATTTCTACATCTTTCCAGTGGTCCCTCTAAACTTCACCAGCTATGGGAAATCTCTAAGTCTCCCACCCTTCTGCATGAAGAAGACAGCTGGGCACCTCTGAGCCAAAGACCGGAAGGTAGCCCCACTACCGACCTCTCTATCCGGTGACCTGGATCCACCACCAACACCTCAGTCTTCTCGGAATTCAATTTCAGCCAGCTGGCTCTCATCCAGTCATGGATTTCTGCGAGGCAGCTGTTAAAGACAGAGACCGCACTACCCTGGTCAGGCACAAAAGACAGATAGAGCTGGGTATCATCTGTGTAGCAGTGAAATCTCACCCATATCATCTTACAATGTCTCTGAGGAGCAGCATATATACCTCGAACAACATAGGGGGCAGCACCGAGCCCTGGGGGACCCTGCACGGCAGAGAGAATGGGTCGGAGGAAAAAGAATCCAACACCACCCTCTGAGATCTTCCAGAGAGGAAAGATTGAAACCATACAAGGACTGGACCAGCCAGGCTGCAGATAACCCTCAGGCACTTGAACAGCACCCCATGGTCCACAGTGTCAAATGCTGAAGAGAGATCAAGAAGCACCAAGGTGGAATGGCGCTTCTGGTCCCTTGCCATCAGAAGATCATTAAGCACCCAAAACAGAGCAGTCTCGGTACTGTGCCTCTTCCGGACACCAGACTGGAGGGGATCATAGATATCATGGATGGTAAGGTGGTTCTCTAGTTGCAGCGCAACTACTTTCTCAATCACCTTCCCAACAAAGAGAAGGTTAGAGACAGGCCTGTAGTTAGAAAAGAAGTTCAGGTCCAGAGCATCTTTCTTAAGGAGAGGTGTCACCACCTCCTCCTTCAGGGAGCTGGGAAACTCACCCAACTCTAAGGAGCACAAAACAATCTTTTCAAGGACCGGGCTGATGGACTCAATACATCCCATTGATAGGCATGTTGGACCTGGATCCAAACTACAGCACATTGGCCACATACTCTGGACAATCTGCACAATATCCACAATCTCCAGTTGGTCAAAAGATGTCCAGGAAAACCAAGGAGGAGTGACTGAACACCGATTGCCATCAACCCCCATAGAGAGCATTGGACAGATCTTGGCCCTGATGTTGGCCACCTTATCCACAAAGAATCGAGCAAACTCATCACACTTAGCTTGTGAAATGCACTTCAAACCTGTCCGCAGTTCGAAAGAGCTGAGCCGGTCGATTTTGAGTGACAGCAATCTCCCCGGAGAGGAACTCTGCCTTCTTATGAGTGATTGCTGACTGATAGATTAGGTAATAATCCATTAATTTAAGATGGTCAGCCTTAAGGGCCAATTTCTGTCAGCATCGCTCTAACCTTCATCCAACTTGTCTTAACTCCCTCAAGGTCCCATAAAACCAAGGAGACCGAGGGCGGAGGAAGAAAGGGTGAACATGGACCAGAGTGATAGAATCCTGAGCTTCAGTAACAGCCTTATTACAGGCCTGAACTAAACTGTCTGGATCCTTGCTTACCCCTGGACGTCCCAATAGGTTCAGTACTGCCAGTAGACCATCCGGGGTCACACCCCTCAAAGGGCAGTATCTGACCATCTCCAGAGGGGCAGACCTATAAGGGGGAGCCTGTAGATTGAACCTTATGGTTTGGTGATCGGACCATATGACCAGTTCCACCACCAAGTCGAAGGTCTCCATCCCCAGGAGAAAAACCAGAGCAAGTGAGTGACCGTGACTATGGGTAGCTGAGGCAACTACCTATGTGAACCCCAATGAATTCATAAGTTGGAGGAAGTCTTGTCCAAAATGTGAGAGTTCATCATTGACCCAGGCGTTGAAGTCTCCCAGGACCATCAACCTGGGTGACTAGAATGCCATGTTGACGATGAAATCTGCTACTTCCTGTAGGAACAGTTTCTCATCCCCGGGTGGACAGTAGATGAGAATGATCCTGCAGCACACACCTGCTACCATGGTAAACTCAAATGATCTGACTTCCTCAATTGGCACACCAGTAAGGCCCAATTCCAACTTAAAACAAATGACTACATCCCCGCCCCTGCAATCCGATCTCAAGCAGTGTATCACTGAGAACCCACCCAGAACAGTCGCCTCCAAAATGGGACTGGCATTGTCATCAAGCCAGGTCTCGGTGATGCAAGCCAGATCTGCTGCCCCAACAAGATCAGCGATGGCCGCTGTCTTTTTCCTGACAGACCTGGCATTGCATAACACCACTCGAGTTGGATGAGATTCCAGGGCCGGCCGAGATATCGGCCCAGAAGTACTTGAGCCCTTGGATATGGAAACTAGATATGGAGAACCACGTTCTACAGACCATTTCACCGCTGGGTTATGAAAATAATGTGCTATGAGGAGAGGTTGAAAGTACTGGGTATGACAAGCCTGGAGAGGAAGAGCCTAAGGGGGATATATTGTTGATGTTTGATATCTATGTGAATTGAGCACTAAGAGACAACCTAAATTCTGAATTTAAAATGATGGATATGCAAACAAGGGGCAAATTACACAGTTAGGCCAGTCATCTTCTTGTACTGATAAAAGAAAAAAAAACTTTATACATACTGTATAAGATAGTGGGAGAGTGGAATGATTTAACAGACCATGTGGTGAATTGTAAAAAGAAACAAAACTTCAAGACTCAGCTAGATGCATTCATGTTAAAGGGAAACCAGAATGGATACTATCACTAGGTAGTGGGGGATAGTTTTAATTGAGCTTATTGAGGGCGAACTCATCTGAAAACCTTAGTTTGATCCCTTGTAGTATAATTACTGACCTTTTTGATTTTGTTTGCATTGACTTTACTGTATTATTCAGTTATAGTGTATGGAGATATTTGCTATTTTATGAGGTTACTCTTGAATGAATATGGTCAGAGGTTCTGGGTGGTGATGTCTGACACCCTTTATATGACTTCTTTATGGTTAAGTACTCTGGCACCAATCCATCAGAAAGATTCTGCTAGGAGAAGGAACTGACCTATTTGCAAGGATTTCAATTGCTATACCATCAGTTCTATTTGCAAGGACTTCAATTGCTATACCATCAATCTCAGAATGATTTGTCCTAAGTCTTAAATGCTCCAGCCACTCCCATCTATACGTGACTGCTCCCTAATTTTGGGAGAGGGTTACAAATTGGAGGCACCATTCAGATTTCTATGGATTTACCAGGTCACCACTACATCCCCCTGAAGGTACCCTGCTGTTCAATTCTTTTGTACCCCTCACTACTGTATGGATAAACATGGAGTGCTAAATTGGTGTGACTGAGAGGGAAGTGATCCTACCAAAGCTATATTGGTCTGTGGACTCCACAAGGAGACTGATGGATCCAAAATTAAATGTGTGTTGGGAGGCATTAATATTCTGAAGAAGCTCATTCTCAGAGGCAGGATAGTGGCCTCTGGTACAAACAAGTTACAAATACTTGTTGAGAGTCATGGAGGTGCCAGCCTGGAAGTCAGTAACTAATCTGAAAGAGAATGGCTCAACACCAGTGACTCACATTCCGGAATTAGCATGGGTGATCAAGGGTTGGCCGGGTGGAGGAGGACTGAGCATCCCAGAGGGTGCACTCCTCCTCTGGAGAGGGAGATCAGCCAGCTCCACTGTTACGCTGCCATGTGGGTGGACACAGGTGGCAATGCAAACAGAGCAGCTTGCGAGGGAAGATGCAAGCTGGTGCCATGCTGTGCATGTTCATGTGCACACCCAAGCCACCAGCACCTTAAAGGGAGGAACGGGGAGAAAGAGGAGCATCTCCCATGCAGCATGACAAATACACAGCACTCATAGACCTCCCTCTCACCAACTGGGTGCTCACCAGACAGTTGGATATTGTGTTTAAGAAAGGGCCTTGCCTCATCCTGAGGACTCTGCCACAGGGTCAAATCAAAGGGGGTCTCGTTGGAGAAGGTAAGACCCTGAACAAGGTGAGATGATGGGGCTGGGGTGCATTGGGGGCTCAAGGAGGGCCAAAGACTGAGGAGAGTAAGGTGCACAAATAAAATATATCTATGAAAAAGTGAATGACTGCTGTGATTTGCAGTACAAGCCTCTGCCACAATTAGGGAGACAGGGTAATTGCATTTTCCCGAACGTTCTCAGAAAAGAGGAACCAGAAAAATCTCAGATAACATAGGGGGCATTAAACAGAAAGGCAGGGAGAAGACAAAGTGTGATGCATTGTGGGAAAACACAACACATGCTTTAACTGGGGCAGAGGGAAGATGAGTCTCTTTCTTTTCCCTACACTAGAGAGACAGAACCTCCAGTCTGTGGTGGCTGCTTTATTAGAAGAGCCATTTCTTAGCTACTGTGTGATCAGGTGAGAACTGTATCTGTATGCAAGTTATTTTACAGTCAGAATTAAGAGGTGGTTCCAGGACAGAAAAAGGGGACTCTGACATGAGACAGCACAAAGCTCCTTCTAAGAACTTAGGGTAAAAACTTATCATTTTTAAAGAGGGAGTCTGGCCAAAAAAGTTAAGTTGCAGAATTAGAATAAGCATACCCCCAATAAATCCCATACCAAAAATTAGGATTCTATGTAACTTCATTTTATAGTTATGATCTTGTTTTTTAGTTTGTTTATTTTTTTAATGGGCATGCACAACTGGACATTACATCCTTTTACAGGTGGGACCCACACAATCAAAACATAGCAAATACAATCACTTACAAATAACAAATAATCAATGCAAGAACAAAATTCCATGTCAAATTTCACATCATGTATAAAATCATTTAAAACCGTTATATTCATGTAATGATTGATAGTGCAAATATAAAGAATGTGAAAAGGCAGCATATGTGGACAGACCCCTTATAGCAGCAGGAATATGGTTCCAAATAACAGGTGCTGTGTAAGAAAAAAACGTCTGTCCACTTACATGTTTCCTAAAAGAAAACATCAAAGTAGTCCCATCCACCCTAGCCCTAGTCAATTGACCAAGATCTGGACACTGCAAAAATTTATAAAAGCCAAGTGGCTCACCTACTTGTAATATTCTATACACAAACCTAGCCATAAGATAATTATGATTAGCATAAAAAGGAAGCCACCCCATTCTATCCAAAACTGTACAATGGTGGGTGACATGAGCGAGAGACAGAGCAAATTTTCCCAGTGTTTGCAATAAAACAGACTTTTTAGACACAAAATTCACAGAGGCAATATCAGTAACCAAAGAGACATAGGTCACAATTAAGCAATGAGGTATGACAAGGTGTGGTATATCATGGGATATCGTCATGCCTCAGATGGTTGGGCACGAGGCTGCAGGCCGAGTGCGTCTAACCACCCAAGAAGTGATGATATCCCGTGTAGTGACTTATTGCTATTATAAACTGACTTAAATGTTTCAGTTCATTTATTAAAAAAAAAACTGTTAAACTATTTTTTTTATTACATTTGTGATGTGGAAGTATATCTTTTAATTAAAAAGTCCACAGTTTCTGCTTTCCCTAGCAGGTGGTGGTGCTGCTACATGATGACTGATCTCTGTCAGTCTGTAAAGCTGCTATTCTGCCACAGTATGTGCTGTCTCTGTCTGTCATCTGTGGTTCCCCCCTCTCCACCCCTATAATTGCAATACTGAGTGATAGAGTCAGAAGCGGTCAGGTTCAGTAAACCAAACAAAAATTAAGCCGATGGGATCAGTAACACAAGATTTGGAAGCAACAACTGAGGATGAGTTCAATAAGTGAATCAAACACTGCTGCTGCCGTTTTGAAATGAACACGCACTTAAGCATCTGAGAAACATGTTGGCCGGGCACTGTGCAAAGCACTGAACTCGAGTTTAAACAGCAGATAGTGTAAAAATAAAACTGGACATTTTGTTAGCCTTTGAAGAAGTGACATAATGGCTCCTGTCTAAACTACGAGTTTGCTGCTGCTATGTCGTGTAAAAATCTACAGGCGGGCAATGTGGCGAGTGTTTCGGTTGGAGGAGTTTGTTGACATGGCTCAGTGAGGAGGCTGGTAGCCGGAGGTTTTTTGAAGCTGTGATGATGTAGCCCTATATCATCACAGCTTCAAAGACCTCTTGACCAATCAGCTTTCTCCATTTGCTGGCACCAGTTCATAATAGACAATAAACACTGTTGAACAATGGCCATTTTAGTATCATCAGTCATAAAAGACCTTAACCTATACAACATACCTAACTTACTGTTAATTTTTGTATGAACATTACTCAAGTGAGAGTCATAGCTTAACATTGGGTCTAATACAACACCTAAATATTTAAAGGTAGCCACATTCTCAAAAGTTTCACCATCTGATGCTTCAATACGAAGACACACCCCCAGAGATTTCAGTCTAGAAGATGTTCCAAAGACCATTGTTTTAGTTTTCCATACATTGAGAATCAACTGATTTACATCTAACCAATGCTGGAGATTACCCATTTCTCTAGACAAAATAAGATTTAACTCCAAAATTGTTTTGCCATGCACATATACCACAGCATCATCTGCATAAAGCGTTAAGCTGACATCTTTCAAAATGGTAGAAATCCCATCAAAGTACAAAGAAAATAGAATAGGACCCAATATGGAGACCTGTAGAACCCCATATTTTACTGGCAGCTTCTCATTGACATAACCATGGTATTTCACCGTTTGATATATGTTTTGTAAATAATCTGTAAACCACAGCAATGCAGGACGTGCTCAGCCTTTTAATTAGAAGTTCATGACTAACCAAGCCAAATGCCTTGGTCAAGTCCATGAACACAGCCCCATTTAAACACCCAGTCTCCATACCCTCTAGGACCACGTTCGTGAACTCAACCAAAGCAGTCTCTGTCCCATATTGCTTCCTAAATCCATGTCGATGCCTTGGCAATAAGTTATTATGATCAACATAATCAATAAGCTGATTAAAAACTATCCTCTCCTGAATCTTAGTGATAGCAGACAAAATAGATGTAGGTCTGTAGTTCCCCAAATCATGAGGTGAACCAGACTTACGCATAGGCACAACCAGTGCATGTTTCCATAAGTCAGGCACCACAGTCATAACAAATGATAAGTTTATCACAATACTAATAGGGTAAGATAAAACTTCAGCTGCATCACACAATGAGTTAGGCAACAGACCTTCATAGCCTGGAGAGCTTTCAGATTTAAGTTAAGCTTAGATAGCAGGAGCCAACCTTGACATATTTGTGTTACCTGAGACATGGCTACATGCTAAAATTACAGACTCTGATATAACAAAGTGCGGTTATAATATATTTTGACAAGACAGGACAAAAAATGGAGGTGAAGTTGCAGTCTATCTTAAGGATACCTTAGGGTGGCCAAGTAAAAGTATGTAAATCCATACCTAAATGTATGCATTTATTAGTTTTGCAAATTATTGGATCAAGCAAGTTTAGTTTTTACTTGGTTGCATGTTATAGACCCCCTCAGCTCCTTTTGATACATTGGATACACTTAGTTCTTTAATTGCTCCATACTTAAATCACAAATGTCTCTTACTGGGGGACTTAAATTGGGACATGATGCTTCCTAGTATTGAATTATGCAATCAGTACATTGCATTAAACCTATCCCAGTTAATTACTAGACCAACTAGATCTCACAAGTTGTGCAGTGATAAAGATACCTTGTTGGATATAATTTTAACAACAGTGTCTCATAAGTATGTTGCTACAGTGTTTGATTATGATGTAAGTGATCACTGTTATATTGTGTATGTAATACACAATATGAAAACTCATTCACCTGTTGGCATTACTGTCTCATGAAATTTAAACTTATTTTGTGACCACGCTTTTTTGTATGATGTCTTCAATATTAACTGGTCTCTTATGTACATTTGTCCTAATGTTGAAACTTCTTGGGAGTTTTTTAAATCTTCACTTTTATTTATTTATTGAATTTTGGTAACTGGGTAGGCCCACTGAGACAAGACAGTCTCTTTTTCAGTGGCGGTCCAGTAAGTGCAGTACATTGATAGTGCAATTGATAGTGCAATAGTTGACACAGGAAACCATACAGGTATGACAATTGTAATAACAAGATCAACTAATACAGCTACAGGAACATGTCATAATACAACACAATTATGTCATACAAACATTCACAAGTAGCCAACAAAAAAAATGTACAAAGAACATAGTTACTACAGTTAAGAACCACTAGTATAGATAACAGTACCATAGAGCATACTATGGCGGACAGTAACATAATCATCAATTCCTATTTACAGATAACATTTTACATAAATTCAGATTGTACAGATAACATTGACTAACACATAATGGGGCCCCCATTGCATCTGCTATCCTTCTGGGTCGCTGACCTTTCTTTATTAAAATAAAGTATGTTGTGGCAAGAGAAAAAACACTGCAACATACTTAAAAGGCTTAACTGGAGGGTAAGACTTGCAATGGGCAGGACACAGGAGCTCCTGTTGCTGACTGCTTCCCTTTAAATATATACATGTACATACAGTCATACATGGTCCTTATATGGGTGCCTTACCTCCAGGGTAATCTTTCTTGCTCCACATGTCCTTACATTCCATAGTGTAATATTTTTCTGGCAAAAATGCTCGTAATTTCAGTAAACTGGGGACCGGAGGACTTCCCGTTCTGAAGAGCCATCCAAGTTCTGCCACCACGCTCAGCAATGTTATGACGAGATGCCAGGGAGAGCATGGGGGTGTGCTTTATTATAGTGAATGGCTGGCAGCTTTCCGAATGTTTCTTTATGTTATAAAGGTCAGTTTGTGGTGAAACATGGGCACGTTTCCACTAACAAGGCCCTAGTTAGTTGAAACATGCCCACATTTCACCACAACGTTGCTGAGCGGGGGGGGGGTGGACTTGTGCAGCTCTTCAGAACGGGAAGTCCTACAGGGCCTGGTTTACTGAAATTACGAACGTTTTTGTCAGAAAAGTATTGCACTATTTAAGAACATGTGGAGCAACAAAGATTGCCCTGGAGGTTAAGCACTAATCTATTGGGTGCAATACCATCCATAACTATGTAACTTAGTGAATCTCTTTAAAGCAGCAGTGCAACAATCTGTTGAAAATTTTGACCTATATGTTTTTATGCTATTTTACATTGCCACTTTACTTACATCCTGACTTGTATGATACTATTCTTTCCAGTATTTGAGTCTGCTTTAGTACTTTTTTTCATGTCTGAGATAATAAAAGGAGCACTCCATTTAATATGGTGCGGCCAGGTCTTCATCAGTGTTTTGCACTGTTTTTCTCCATCAGTTGTTATATATTACTTCTGTTGTCAAATTAATAATTATGCAGCAGGCAGTGTTTTATGACATCGCAGAACAATAGTTGTTCAAAAACAGCTGCAAATAGTGATAAGAACCTGGTCAGAACAATATTAAATGGTGTGCTCCATTTTTATTTTCAGACATGAGAAAAAGTAGTAAAGCAGACACAAATTGTGAAAAGAAGGGTATCATACAAGTCATGAGGTAACTAGAGGCCACCTGGCCAGCAACGGCAGCAATGTAAAATAGCATAAAAAGGGATAGGTCAAAATTGTCAGCACATTGTTGCAATGCTGCTTTAATTTATAATTTAAGTGTGACATTATGTGCTCACAATCACAACACACAAAATGCATCTGTCTTCTGTCCAGAAAATTGACAAGTACTAAGGAAGTGAAATGGGATCGTCATCCTACATGCAAAGTCCCCCAGAATTTATTGCACAGTCACTCATGCGCACAGTGGTCACACAGAGTCCCCAGATTTTTTCTACATGCCCAAAATGCATCTGCCTTGTGTCCAGAAAATTGACAAGTGGTAACAAAGTGAAATGGGATTGCTTCAGCACACACAAAGTTCCCCAGAATGAATGGCGCACTCAGGCATGCGTGCAGTGGTGTCACAGAATCCCCAGATTTTTTCTGCATGCCCAAAATGCATCCATCTTGTGTCCAGAAAATTGACAAGTGGTAATGAAGTGAAATGGGATTGTTTCAGCACACACGAAGTCCCCCAGAATTAATGGCGCACTCAGTCATGCACACAGTGGTGTCACAGAGTCCCCAGATTTTTTATGCAATCCCAAAATGCATCCGCCTTGTGTCCAGAAAATTGACAAGTGGTAACAAAGTGAAATGGGATCATCACGCCACATGCAAAGTCCCCCAGAATTTATTGCGCAGTCACTCATGCACTCAGTGCCCCAGAATAAAATGATGACCGTGAGCGAACTGTTGCTGGTCCAATCTGTGCTGTGATTCGAGCAAATGCAATGTGATCATCTCAACTGGATGGAAGGGTGCCCTTTGGTTGTACACTAATAGTAACCTTGGTGAGTTGATATATATAGATATACATTTCTGTATTTTGTAGGTGAGGGGGATTGACATGGACATGTACTCATGGTATTGTTCTGTGTCACGGGTCACAGATACTATTGGTGTGCACATTCCAGTGCTCGATGAGAACTTTTTGTGTAGAAATTTGCAATGGATAACTCTCAAGCACATGAAGGTAAGTATTTTTTTGGGGGGCGTGGGGGGAAGCATATTTGCAGGTTTGTCTGTAATGGTTTCTTATTTTGTTGCTGGACCTTGTGCTCACAAACAGGGACAGTGTGATGGGGGTAACAGTGGGGGAGCATCTGAGGAACAGTGACCACCAGTCACTGTGGTTTGAAATCACAGAAAGAACAGAACCAAACCACACAAAAACACATATTCTGGATTTTAGTGGGGCAGACTTTGGGAAAATGGGGAGATACTTGAAAGAGGCATTAAGGGGAATGGGGCAGGAATCAGGGGTTGAGGAATAGTGGGCAGTATTTAAAATGAGGATTACAAGAGCAACAGAATTATGTATTAAGCAGGTTAGCAAGAGGAAAAGGAAGAGGAGACCATTATGGTTTTCCAAAGAGGTAGCAAAGAAAGTGAAAGCCGAAAAGATTGCATTCAGGCAATACAAAAAACACAGGCAGAAGGGGATAGGGAGAAGTACCAGGAGAAGCAAAGGGAGGCAGGGAGGTCAGTAGGAAGCCAAAGCTCAGACAGAAGAACATTGCAAAATCAGTGGGTAGAGGACAAACCTTTACAGGTACATAAGTGAAAAAAGAAAGACAAAGGGAGGGATAGTGAGACTGAAGGGGGAGGATGGGGGCTGTGTGGAGGATGACAACAGTAAAGCTGACATATTGAACAGGTATTTCTGCTCAGTCTTTACTGAGGAAGTGGTGGGTAATGGGTCTGAATGGAGTACAAGGGGTGAGAATGGTGCAGAAATGGACACAAGTCCCTTTACACGAGAAAGGGTCCTGAAGGAACTGGAAGTAATAAGAGTTGATAAAGCAATGGGGCCAGATGGGTTGCACCCAGGGTCCTTAAAGAACTAAGAGAGGTGGTGGCTGAACCTCTGGCTATCCTGTTTAGCCGATCACTGGAAACAGGAGGTACCAAAGACTCGAGGATAGCAGATGTAGTCCCCTTATACAAAAAGTGGGAACAAAGAGGAAGCAGGGAACTACAGACCAGTCAGCTCACCTCGGTAGTGGGGAACATCATGGAAGCACTCTGAAGGGAGATTGGTGGAACATCTGGTTGTCAATGGACTACAGGACCCAAGGCAGCATGGTTTCACCAGGGGAGGTCATGTCAGACCAACCTCATTGAATTTTTGACTGGGTGACTAGGGAGGTGGATCGGGAGGGCAGTGGACATGGCCTATCTGGACTTCAGCAAGGCCTTGACACTGTGCCACATAGAAGACTATTGTACAAACTGGGGAATATGGGTGGGCAGGACAGTAGTGTGGTGGGTAGGTAACTGGCTGGGTGGCAGGACACAGAGGGTGGTGGTAAATGGCTGTCACTCCACAGAGGGAAGAGTGACCAGTGGGGTACCACAGGGATCAGTGCTGGGACCGGTTCTATTCAACATCTTCATCAGTGACATTGTACAGGACCTAGAAGGCAGAATTTCACTGTTCGCTGATGACACAAGGCTTTGTAACAGAGTAGACACACCAGAGGGTGTAGACAGAATGAGAAGGGACCTGCAGAAACTTGAAGAATGGTCAAGGGTTTGGCAGTTGAAATTCAATGCAAAGAAGTGCAAGATAATGCATATGGGGCACAATAACCCTGACACAATATATCAGTTGGGGGGTGAGGATATAGCATGCACCAAGCAGGAAAGGGATCTTGGGGTTATCATCTCTGATGACCTCAAGGTAGGGAAACAGTAGTGACAAGGCAGGTAAAGCAAATAGGATGCTGGGATGCATAGGCAGGGGCATCACCAGCAGGAAAAGGAGGTCATAATTCCACATACAAGACACTAGTGAGGCCCCACCTGGAGTACACTGTACAGTTCTGGAGACCTTACCTACGTAAGGACATAGACAGGGTAGAGAAGGTTCAGAGGAGGGCAACAAAGATGGTGCATGGATTGCATCACAAGTCCTATGAGGACAGGTTGAAGGAACTGAACATGTACTCCCTGGAGGAGAGGAGGGAGAGAGGGGATATGATAGAGACATACAAGTATCTTACAGGGAGGAACAGGGTGCAGGAATACGCTATTTTTAAGCGAAAAAGATGTTCCAGGACTAGAGGGCATGGGATGAAGTTGGAGGGAGAACGATTCAGAGGAAACGTGAGGAAGAATTTCTTCACAGAATGGGTGGTGGACAAATGGAACACCCTGCCAGAGGAAGTGGTGGGGGCTGAAACAATCATGGGATTTAAGAATGCATGGGATAGACATAAAGGAATTCTGGAGGTCAGGGGTAAGGGGCAACAGACTTCTTGGAAAACATAAACTGAACTTACAAGCTCAAATGGGCAGACTGGGTGGGCCATAGGCCCTTATCTGCCGACACTGTCTATGTTTCTATGTATCTATGTACTTCTTCACAGATTTCATCTGCATCCTTCTCGAGTCTGGCTGTTAATGATGGTCATGGTCACCTAATGAAACTACTTCTGTGTGTTGCATGTGCGCCCCATCCCGGGTCGGGGGGCCTGAAGTTGAAGAACTTGTTTGGATAAGGCCACTTTTTCAGAACAACAAAGCATCTGGAAGTTTCCTGAAAAAAGAAATGAATGACTTCTTACAACTTAATTGTTATGTGTCCCTCTCTGGTTCTCAAATCTCAATCCCTAAAGTCAAGTTACATTTCAAACCAAATCTTGTCAACTAACACAACCTGTCTGCAATATTTGCTGCAGTCTTTGCAAAACCATGAAACGGATTAAATAAAATCTTCATACTTACCAGAATGGATTTCACATGGATATTACATCACTTCCTGTCTGTACGGTACAGCTACAGTACCATTCCCAAGACGTTTTAGTGATGGAGCCTTTTTTTGTTACCCTGTAAAAGAAACAAAAGAAGTGTACTGTATGTGTTTTACCATTGCGGCTCTGAAAAGCTACAGAAAACAAAACAAACAACTAAAGGAAGTGAAGCAGCATAAGAAACATGAGTACACATACTCACTTTATGGTTTAAATATTAAGAAGCTTTGTGTCTCTGGCTGATGGATGTGGTGGTCTGGACAGACTCATGGTGGCAGTGGCTAACATCAGTCCCGGTGGTGGTGGTCCAGGGGGCAGACAGACTCATGGTGGCAGTGGCTAACATCAGTCCTGCTGGTGGTGTTCTGGGGGGCAGACAGACTCATGGTTGCAATGGCTAACATCAGTCCCGGTGGTGGTGGTCCAGGGGACAGACAGACTTATGGTGGCAGTGGCTAACATCAGTCCCGGTGGTGGTGGTCGGGGGGGCAGGGGCACACAGCCTTTTAAAAACTTCAGTTAAAACCTTCCAACATTAACCACATCATCATCCTCATAAAGAAAGCTGCCCTCACAGTCATCGATGTCTGAAGTCTGACCACTGGGAAATTCTTTCTCCATTGTGTTGTCATCTACATGAGTGGTGGGCCATTTCAGGCAGCCACTGCCAGTGCCACCAGGATGCTCCATTTCCACATCAGCAAGACCACCATGACTAGGCCGGGGTATGAATACCGAGGTTGCAGTCTCTGCTGGTATGTGCCTCTCATTCATTTTAATGAATATTAGCAAACTAACATTTGCAGGAGACAGGTTTGTTCGATGATCCCTGACTATTGCACCTGCTGAGCTGAATACCCTCTCAACACTTACACTGGAGGGTGGTCATGTGAGATACTTCAGTGCCACTGCAGTCAGCTCTGGTCATTCACTGACCTTTCCACTCCAGTACAAAAGAGTATCTTCAGCTATTGTCAGATGCCTGTTTTCAGACAGATATGACTCAACCATTCTCTGAGCTGCACCAAGTCCAATTCTTGATGCATCATCCTGTTCTCCCGAATCATTTATTTCACAAATACCCACTTGGAACAAAGCCTCCCAAAACAGGTTGACGCCAGCCACTTTGTATGACAGACCACCTGGAACTGCAGTCTCCTTCCCCTTGCAGGATATGCTTGATGGTCCTCCAGGTACACCTTCAGCCGGATTATGCTGCTGAGGTTTGCTAACCTTGGCATGTGACTTCTGTGCCCCATGAACCAAGCGCACCGTTGACCACTGATATTTTTTACCTGTTCAGGCCCTCCCTCCAGTACTGATGCAATTCCACATTTGTATCGTGGGTCCAGCATTGCTGCTATGGCAAAGTTGTTACTACACTGAATGCTCACAACATGATGATTCTGGTTGAATACTGTCAGCATGTGTTGCAGCAACATACTGCCACCACCGTCTCCGGCAACATCAAGGCTATGCTGTATATTCACCAATGTCTGCCTCAACACCTGTAGCAGTGGAATTGATTGGCTAATGGAGGAAGACTTGTCACTCACTGCCTATGTGGCATGTTCAAAAGGCCACAGAATTGCTATTACAGAATCCATGAGGCGCCACTGTTCAGTCGTCACAGACATGGAGGCCCCGGAACTGTCATGGCTAGTGTGCATAACAAGATATTCTGAGATGGCTTTGTATTGTTCATACAACCTCCTTGCCATGTATAAAGTGGAGTTCCATTGGGTGACAACTTCCAGCTTCAAGCGGTACTGAGGCAGGCTGTTTTGTATCTGCAACTGCCACAGCTGGTCACGAGACTTTCCAGATCTTGAAAAGTGAGAGCAGATACATCATGCAATGGTCAGCATTTCCTTTATATCAGGGTGCTGCAGAAACTCCTGAACCACAAGATTTAAACAGTGGGCCATGCGTGGAACACGAAAAAAATCACCATTCATGATGCATTTCACCACATTTGACCCATTGTCACTTGCTATGAACCCAGCTCTCAGGGACAGAGGGTTTAGCCATCTGTCAATTTCAGTCAGTACCATGTCCAACATGTTCTCACCAGTGTGTGAACAGGTCACACTGCACATAGCAATCGCTGCATGCTGTCGAATTCCTGGAAGATTGCTACCGTGACAATCCACCTTACTGCACTGATTATTCACACTACCAACATCACAAACAACCCCCAACACCTGTGCCCAGTGTGCAGTTATACACACATATGAACTCCCCACTGTTTTGCCACTTGTCCACATATCCATGCTTAAATGGATGAATGGAGAGGAGGAATGTTGAAGGGCATGTCTTACTGAGTCGGACACAGTGCAGAACAACTCTGGAACAGCATGGATAGAAAAGTATGTCCTGGATGGGACTTTCCATTTTGGACAGACACATGCAACAAACCACCAGAACCCAGAATTCTCCACAAAGGAGAAGGGCAAAAGATCAATTGCCAGCATTTCCGCTACAGCAGCATTGAGTTCACGTGACACTGTATGATTCGGGGGGTACTTCAGCTTATGCGCAAAAACACTCTGTAACGTGGGCTGACAAACATTTTGCACAGGGTGTGTTGATCACAAATGGTTGTGCTCTGTGATGAATGGCATTGGCAGGGCGTGGAGTGTAGACATTTGATGAAGACGGTTGCACAGGTGATGATGACAAACCCAGAAATGCTGTTATTTTGCTAGATTTGCCAAATGGGGTTGATGTACCACTTGCACTAGACATAGTGCATTCACCACCACCACCACCACCACAAAAACTGCTACTCTCAACAGCACTGGACAACATTTCAAAGTCATTATGGTCCTCCACCTCATTATGCCTGTAGTAATCCTCTGCTCTTATTACCGCACAGCTGCACATGTTTAATTTCCTACTGGGCTTAACAGTCATGGAAGGGGATAACATGCTGGCTATGGTTGCTGGTGATGCAGGTGAACACCCCACTGTGGTATTAGCTGCCAGCTTGTGCTGGGTCCACAGTGCCAAGTGCCTATTCTTAAGATGTGTATGCTGTCCTCCTGTGCCCAGATGGCTCCCCTTTTTACCTCGACTCACACTCACATGGCAAACCTGGCAGATTGCAACTGAATCATCATTTGCATCTTGAACAAAAAAATCCCAAACAAGGGATTGTGATGCTTTGCTTTTAACATGTCCATGATGTGGCTTATTTAAGTCCGTTATTTTAAGCACTGAAGTGGGGGGGCACGTGATGTTTCGGGCACTGCACACCTGGACTGCAACTGACCACCACGACTACCTGTCATATTATTTACTGGGTCATCATCATCATCAACTAAAACCAGTAGATTACAAGTTTTTACAGGGGGGGATTCCTGCAAACAGACTCAGACACAGCCACTTTTAATTTCTTTTTCTTCGGTTCCCAACTGTGGTCAATGACATCATCATCATATTCATCAACGTCACACGCATACACATCTTCTGCTTGGATGCTAGCATGTGGACTGCATGTTGCAACAACAGCATCATCATCATCATCATCATCATCACATTCATCATCAGCATCTACACCACCATCACCTGATATTTGTTCACCACACTGTGAATCACTGAATGGAAAATGCATGATGTTAAGTGCCATGGTTGACGGAATATCACATTGTATGCTATCATTGACATGATTATCAGAATCCTCAGGTTCAGTTACTGGGATGTTACGGGGAAGTATGACATCATCTACACTGCCACTCACTTGCAATGCTTCACACTCAATAATTTTGGATACGGTACACTGGTCAGAATTAGAACTTGATGCAACAATACTAATACTACCTCCACCACCACTAACACCAGTAACACTAACACCACTGGCTGGGAAAACATTGTCTCCTCCAACTATGAGTGAAGCTACTGATTGGGCTGTAAAAAACATTGCAGGAGAAATACCTTTCCTCACATCAGCAATGCACTTCTGCATCTGCGTACTACTACCACGCTCGCAGACCATCTTACTGCCAACATTGCCATGGCCAGAAACAGCTTTGCTTGCACGTCTCTTTGCAGGCATTTGGGGGGATCAACCACAAATATTATAACCAAATTCAGATTTTGATAACGTTCACTCTCTGATTGGAGGGACGCGGGATGTGAAGCCAAATAAACAACTGTGGCTTCAGCAACAGGTAAGAGACTACTCTGAGACTGTCACGGAATTAAAACAAATTCAGTAACCAGTGGTGCTGATGAGGTCACAAAAACAATCCAATCTGGTAAAAAATACCTTTTGAACGAGGAGGTGGGGGGGGGTCACTGAATACAGACAGTGCTGATTTTTACAGCATTACAAGCAGCAAAACTAAGAACAGATACCATGTTCGCAGTACAAAATCAGGCAGCTGCAGTGGATAGCAGTTTCACACTGCTGCGCTTGCAATTACACTAGCCTGTGACACAATAAAAGGTGTATTATTTGATGCATGTAACACTGCACACAGACACACACACTCACACAGAACAGTCTGTGTACAATGCTGAATGAGGAATGCGCTGCAAATGCAAAAGTTCAGTACTATGCCACATTACGTATTGTAAATTTGTAATGTAAACAACCTGAACTTATGAACTGCTGCACCACATCCATACAACAAACAGCAAGAAAATGTCTATTGTTACTGACAATATTACTGTGTGTACATTAACACAGTCATAGAACAAAAGTATAACCAAAAAACAAAGAAATCACTATTTCTCCAACTTAAATCTACTTACACCACAGATACGCCCCTCCCCCAAAGCACACGTTCACTGTCTTTCACCACACACACTCAATGTTGTAAATTAACATTCAAAATCCACACAAAAACAAAAACGCTCGATGATATGAGCACAGGAGGGTTTCCTACAATCGATGAACTAAAGTTGATCCCCAAAAGCAAAAATGCTTTTGAACAGCTTTACAAGATTCCTATCACAGACAGCTTTCAGAGCACACTGTCTCCTACTCCTTCCTACTCATACTACCCCGAACTGAGGCTGTGCAGATCAATATAGAGCCCATGTGACCTGAAATCCCATGAATCACTGCAAAATTCACCTTTGGAGCTCAAAACAAGGTGGAGGTGAGGCGAAGTGCACTGCCGCAATACACTTACCGCCGCCAATCAGCAGAGTAGTGGCCTGAGAGGCAGAGTAACACAAAGTCATTGCTTCCAATGGACTTTGCGTTCCTCATTATAATGCGAAGTACTCCACTTCGCGTTGCGGAGCACTCTGCGAATCCGCCTTTGCTCCGTGAATCACTTCGCGGAGTGGATTGAGCCCACTTCGCCCACCACTAGTTAGGGAAAGGGCTATGAGGTAGTCTGCTACAATGAGAAGTACCAGGCTGGATGTAATGCACAGTAATGTTAACTTGGCCATCATGAATAGTTAAGCTTTAGCTTGCAGAGCTATAGTATGGTGGGAGCAGGCTAGGTGGGCAGCAGTGTGCAGCGGCCAACGGGAAAGCAAAATGAAATAACTACAAGGGTTGGCTAGAGAGTGATTGAGGGGGGCCAATAGTTGACAGTGAAAGATCCTCTTACTTCAGTCACTCTGCAAAAAAGAACTAAGGTCTCTCTAGTGGCAGATCTTTATAATCTGCTAATGGGAAACTGAAAAAAAAGGCTTAAAACAGCTCTAAATATCAAACTTAAATCAACTCTAACAAATCTCTACATCAGACCTTAAGCTGCTTAAAGTGAGACATTCATAAAATTCAAGTAGAGAGAGCAGTCCTGGAGAGGGCAGTCCTGGCAGCAATTCCTTGGCAGCAGTTCCTAACTGATCTCTGCCTTGCTGCACTTAGTGCGAGAGAAAACTCTGCTGGCAGACAGGAACAAGTGATATTCTTCCTGTGGTAGGTGCCAAAATTCAAAAAGTTCCAACCTGTACCTTGCTTGTAGGGGGAGCTTGGGTGGCTTTGCCTCAGACAGATTTTCAAACCACAGATGCGGTTTGCTTGAGATGAGTAGCCTGGAAGGGAACAGCAGTCCCCTTGCCTGTAGGGGGAGCTTCACGTGGCTTTGCCTTAAACATGTTTTCAAACAATAGATGCGGTTTGCTTGAGAGGAGTAGCCCAAAAGGACACAGCAGTCCCCTTGCTTATAGGGGGAGCTTCGGGCGGCTTCACCTTAGACAGGTTTTCAAACCACAGATGTGGTTTGCTTGAGAGGAGTAGCCCGAAAGGGCACAGCAGCCCCCTTACTTGTAGGGGGAGCTTCAGGTGGCTTCACCTTAGACAGGTTGTCAAACTGCAGATGCAATTTGCCTGAGAGGAGTAGCCAGAAAGGGCACAACAGTCCCCTTGCTTGTAGGGGGAGCTTCAGGTGGCTTCACCTTAGACAGGTTTTCAAACCATAGATGTGGTTTGCTTGAGAGGAGTAGCCCAAAAGGACACAGCAGTCTCCTTGCTTGTAGGGGAGGCTTCGGTCGGCTTCACCTTAGACAGGTTTTCAAACCACAGATGCCGTTTGCTTGAGAGGGGTAGCCTGAAAGGGCACAGCAGTCCCCATGTTTGTAGGGAAGCTTCAGGTGGCTTCACCTTAGACAGGTTTTCAAACTGCAGATGCGATTTGCTTAAGAGGAGTAGCCAGAAAGGGCACAACAGTCCCCTTGCTTATAGGGGGAGCTTCAGGCGGCTTCACCTTAGACAGGTTCTCAAACTGCAGATGTGATTTGCTTGAGAGGAGTAGCCCGAAGGGGCACAGCAATCCCCTTGTTTGTAGGGGGAGTTTCAGGCGGCTTCGCTTTAGACAGGTTTTCAAATCACAGATGTGGTTTTTTGAAAGGAGTAGTCCGAAAGGGCACAGCAGTCCCCTTGCTTGTAGGGGTAGCTTTGAGCGGCTTCACCTTAGACAGGTTTTCAAGCCGCAGATGCGGTTT